>OY735870.1:16527206-21852206 GCA_963506565.1 Tachystola acroxantha
CCATTACGCTGTCAATAACCCGGCCGATAGACGAACGAATTGTAGTATTTGTGGAATATTGCATGAAAAATTATGGTATATTTAAAAAAATTGCATCGGTATCAGGTACATTATCACCCCTGAGTCGCTCGTTGTTGATCAAAACCACACGTTGTATATTTTGATTTATAATTCAAACTTTTACAAGTTCAGTATTATAAAATGTTGATAAGTTTGTTTGAATAAAGAATATCCTTAAATAATATGCCAGGAAATACTTCAAGATTACATATATTAAAACACATACATACTTATACATAAGTTTCCGCTCATCATCTAACAGCGTATTTAATTATGTTCCCACTGCTGGGGCACAGAGAGATCTTGGATCATGATGACCACGCGGGCCAAGAGAGGGTTGGTGTATTACACGATTTAGTAAATTAGTTGTACACTCTGGTCGCAAAAACCTGCAATTTGTACGGCCGCCGTTTAAAATATATAAGGGCGGGCTTTAGTATTTTCAGTCAAACAGGCTTGCTTCCTTTTACCGTTTAGGAAAAAGTCTAGCAATGTTACTGGCACATGGCTGCCATGAGATTGAACCTGGGAACTTCGAATTATAAATTCAGTGTGCCGACCAATGTGCCCAGCTCGTGACTGTTGCGGTAAGACTTTGAGATTCTGAATGCCTATTGTGACCTATAGGGTATTTGACTCATTTTTTTATTGCATCGATCAACTCTCATATTCCTGCTGACGAGAACTGTGAAATCAGTTTCTCGATATCTCAATTAATAGCGAACATATTAAGCGGTTAGTCGAGTGGTGGTGGGGATGCTCCATCTCTTTTTAGCAAAACAGTTTTTAGTATGTAGTTTGTATGGCGCTACTAGCAGGTGACGTCACGGCCACGGTACAACGTGTACTGTTTCTGTATCTTTCTAACATAACTTTTCTAAATGCCTGTAATTATTTCATATTTCAACTAATTTTTATTTTTATTTCACTGTTTATCATGAATTTGTGTCTATTTTGTAATGATGATGAAAAACATTAAATTTTCGATACTTGTCAAATACCCTATTGTGTAACACAATAACTAATAGTACTAGCAACTAGTAAAATGGAAATCGTTTTAAAACGGAAATCGTCGTACGTCTTAATCGTCGTTTTTAGGGTTCCGTACCTCAAGAGGAAAAAATGAACCCTTGTATGATCACTTTGTTGTCCGTCTGTCTGTCCGTCCGCCTGTTCGTCTATCTAGACCCTTTTTTCAGAAACGCATTGATGTATCAAGTTGAAATTAATACCAGATACTCTGCAATCTCATGCAGCCGTGAAAAATCAAACTTCTCCGTCAGCGCAATCAGGATATGGCCGCTTATGTCGCATTTTGTCGCAAATTTCAAAAACCTATAATACTTCTCGTTGACCTATTTACACCTCAGTGTAAACCCTCAGTGCGCGAGTCCGACTGGCACTTGGGCGTTTTTTTTAAATATACTTCAATTTCGTAGTTAGGAATGTAGTAAAGAATTCACTGCCATATTTCCCGACTCCCCATGGATATGTGTGACCGTACAATTTTTTATATTAAATAATTAAAACTTCTTTGCTAACCCTACTCTAGTAACTGTAAAAATCGATTCGTTGTGACACGATTCCGTCCGATTTTGATCATACGATGGTAATTTAGAGTTATTAATCCAGTATCCTTGACACTTTGGATATTCAGTATCGTTAATGCAGTCTCCAACCGATATAAAATATTTCCGTAGAATAAAATGAAATGGGTCACCTTTGTACGTAAGTCCTATGTCCGTAGTATACGTATACGTAACTTGCGAAACTTCGCTAGGGCTGCGCGGTGCGAACGATCGTATCTGTAGGTTTGCGCAGTCAGAAGGGGGCGAGGTCGCACACGCCGCCGCCCGCCCGCCCTTTGTTCCGCGCTCGCGCTTCAACACTCGACAGTTGCAGCTTGTTGCACGGCTGGAGTGTGCGCTCGCGGCGCTTGCCGCGATCAGAGTCTCGCGAGTATCGTCTATTTACGTTTTTTTGGAGGCCGCAATTGCCTAAACAAGTGTAAAGTGAAGTGAGTGGACGGAAATGGTGTGACTTTATCGTCTCAGGTAATAACTTAAGTACATCTGGTAGGATATACGCGGAATTGTTCCCAATACAAAATAAGACCCAATTCTACCCAAAGGCTACACCTATGGGCAACTCACCGTTTCACTCACGGTCAGGGCCGTGGTAACTGGGAACTAACGATTAGTTCGTTTAACTATTAAAATTTTGCTTTTTAAAATTGCCTAACCACATTTACTGATTAATATGTTTAGCTACCAAACAATTAGCTCGGTAGGTAGGTTTGCCTGTTTTAAGTCAGGAAAAGTATGAGCGGAAAATTTCATCCCGGGCGGCCGCCCGTCACCCCGCCCGCCCGGTGCGCGGCGCAGCTTGGCTAACGGTCACTGACCTGCGCGACGTACGTATTGATCGGGCGGCCAGTGTCGTGTCTGTTCTGCTCAGATCAGGTACACATAGTTACGACGCAACAGATACATCGTTTTTCGCAATTTTGCGAACTACAAGCGTTCGTAAATTTCGGGACGAATTAGCAATATCGAATTATGTGGTAAGCCATAAATGACTACTAATTAACCGACTTTTTTTAAAAACAGATAGTCCGAAGAATCGTTTACTTTTTATGCATGTTCTCTAATAAAGGTGGAATGGATTCGTTCAGAATTGGAGCGCCTAAGAGATGCTGTGATTCGTTACTGATAATTTTAATGTTAGGTGATAATACATTGAATTGATGTATTGTTGTTTGATGTACTAATCTAGACAATATTTTTTTAACTTTCTTTCTACTTGAATCGTGATCAATAAACGATATTCAGTATTATTTTTATAATGTTTTTAAAACCCTTATTGGATGGATGGATTGGATACCCATTATTATATTATGATGAACAATTTTGCACAAAAGGTACACACACAAACGTAGGTAATCCTTTTATTCTTTTAAGTATTTACTGATTTTATTATACCGCCACCTGTTGAGTTCCTCATGACAAGAGAGCACAATGTAAGTGTCTAACTTCGTTCGTTTATGATAAGCTAAGGCAGCCAGTCATGAGCCACCTGAAATAAGTAAAAAAAACTTGCTGGCAAAGGCGATATCTGCGTGTACAAAATAATTGTTAAATAACTCTTCAATGTCATCGCTTTTTAGTCCAGTCAATAAAAGCATCGTACATCTCCAATGCGCATGTATCTATAGTTTTTTATATCCTGTTAAGACCTCTGAGAGAAGTTAAAACAAAATTTTGCAAACCTGATGACCATGTGCTACTCCCATGGTGCTCGAAAAACTGCGAACTTCTGGCACTTGTTGCAGGTTTTTTGAAAACAACTACAATAAGTAATGATAGAAGCCAGTAAAAAATTATCATATTTTTACAGAACGTGTTTTTTTTTCGGTACCTTACCGATTCGGTACCCTACACATTCTAAGTTATGCAACTGCTAAACTAATGATCCTAGAGAAAAAACCGGCGAAGTCGGACTCGCGCGCCAGCCAAAAATCATCATATTTTTACAAAACGTGTTTTTTTTTCGGTACCCTACACATTCTAAGATATGCTACTGCTAAACTAATGGTCCTAGAGAAAAAAAAAGGCGAAATCGGACTCGCGCACCGACGGTTCCGTGCAACATTGCTAGAAAAGATAAACTAGATTTATGCACAAACCTATCTTTGCTGTTCGAAAACTCCTGGCACCATACATGTCAAGTTTAAATATAAGTTTGTAATCGCAAGATTTTTTTCTGTGATGGTAAATGGTTTCGGATACTTGTGCTAAAATACCTTGACAAATTTCATGATTCGAGGTCAACGGGAAGTGTCCTATAGGTTTTGATTCCCTTGCGATCGCACACAAATATGCGACATAAACGGCCATATATTTTGATTGCGTTGCCTTAGAAATTGGATTTTTCAAAGCTGCAAGAGATTGAATCAAACCTGAATATATAATATTAATTCCAACCTCCACGAGTTTCTGAGAAAAGATCTTGATAGACAGACAGGCGTACAACGAAGTGATCCTAATGGTTCCTTTTGAGGGCCCTAACCATAAAAATCACCTTTTGGCTTTCATAGTTTCCTCGTAAACTAAAAAATATTAAAATATTGAATTTGGGCAAAATGTTGGAAACATAAGTGAATAATGGGTAAGTATGTATTACTTTTTTTTTCAACAATGCAAGCGCAATGTAAAGCGCATTATACAATGCATTGTTATCATAATTATCTATTGGTTGGGCTGTCACTAATTCTATAATGACAGTCTCTTCTCTACTCTATGATCTTTTTACAATGATGATTTTTAATGATTTCATACTTAAGTTTTATTGTATTTGTTGCAGTGGTTCAAGGTCATTCTATGTCTCATAAATTATTTTAAATAGGTGTGTTGCTTTCGCTCTACCGACTCTAAATGTGAAAATAATTGCAAACTTAATAAGGTGGCATTTTAATTATGTTTTTCTTTGGAACGACGATCACGCACATTAAAGTGGACACAGATAACAAAATCGTACATAAAATTGCTAAAGCTCCCGAACACAGACTTCATCATCGTGTTAATGTCGAGACAATCTAAGGATAACACGGACATAGTGAGAAGACTGAAAAGAACCAAACTTTTTCAGTTAGTGTAATGAAAACAATTCGCAGTGATAGCGAATATAAGACAAATGAATAAAGTGATCTTCTTAATAGACTCGGAACTAAGTGATGTCGTTGGACTAACTCTTAGATATAAGTATCAATTTATAGAGTTTATTAGTCTTTGCTGTATTTAGGCTCCACGTGGAACTTTATTTAATAATAATTAAAAACACGTAATTGGAATAATCAGATCGGGCCTGAAATTACTGGGGTATCGCCTTACGATTCTTCCATTACTTAGGAAATTAATATTACAAAAATAAAATTGGTAGATTCTAGTGATGCGATTTGCATTGATGTTTCATTGAAAGCTAAATAGTATATTACATCTCACAATCTAAGTAAATGTACATGGAATGATAATAAATATCTCTTTGTTGTTTGCGATCTATCAAAAGCATTCGATTGCGTCGATCACGTTCACGTACCTTGTAACTGAATATAATACGAGTACATTATGGCGTAAACGATTTAATGCGATCTTACTCAGAAAATACCTATACTTAGTGCAAAAAAGTACACATAAATAACTAGGGGTAAGGATGGGACTTCCTCAAGGACCAATACAATAACTCGGCTAGTGTCTGTTTTTACTTTATAGGAATGAACTATCCTATCTCGTAGATTGCCTGTTAGATACCGAATTGTTGGCTGATGACACGCCCTTCTTTTTCGAGGTTAATGAGGGTCCAATAGTTGACGAAATAAATAAAGCTGTTCCACAGGGTTACAAATTTGTTACAAATGTAAATAATTTGGCGTTAAATTCACAGAAAATTAAATAAGTAAAAACTTATATAAAACTTTCCTTACCGAATGTGCGGCAAGTAGATACGGTCTTGTACAATAATGACAAATTAAATGTAGTTTTCCGTGTTGCCTGCCGTAGCCTCCAAATTAAAATGGGCCCTCTTATAACTTCATTGGTAGGTTTAATTCGGCCGCCTATGCAGTTGAGATAATTAGACAACTGACTGAATTTTTATGCCACAAAGGCTATGAAGAATAGCCGTAACCTACGCAATTGTTACAATGAAAGATACCATCCAGAAAACCTTCGGGTTTTGCGGGAAAACAGACATAACATATATGGACATTTCAAGTTATATATTATATTAATGTGAATAATAAAATACATGTGCTGAAAATTAATTATTATTTATTATTATTTTTTTTTATTTTTATTTATTATTATTTATTAATTATTTAAGTATGAGCTTTTTGGTGTTGCTACAGACATACCCGCATACGGACAATTACATTTATTGGTGAATGTGTATAACAGATGTATGTATATGTCCATCTATATATTTATTTATTATACGGACGAGGAGTATTTATAGCGTCAGCTCCAATGAAGAATGTTGATTTGGTGTTGGTGACTAGTGTTGGGTTGTTATTGACATCTTGAGCATGCACTATCAACATTATACGCTGATTCATTGCAGTTCGGGGAGCTGTACATGCTCCAGCTCATTCGCCCTGAGGGAGACGCCACGGAGGTGTGTAAGTCCGTCAGTAAGGTTCTTAACTTACCAGAAATTACTTATACATGAGCCAGAAAGTAAATAAAAACAACGACTCCTCGCCTGTTATGAACTATAGCTATATCTAATTTGAGAAGATATTGTAATATGGGAATTTTATATTATCATTGGTTCTTTGTCTGATTTCGGGTCATATCTACGTATAGTGTCGCCCTGCCACGTAGAATATACCCGTAGACATTATTTTGTCACAGAATTTGCTCATGTAGTAAAACAACTGCAGGCTTTGTTACCGATTCATTGTTTGTATTAGTTTGTTAATACTTACATTTCATTCATTTGATAACTTTAAAAAAATCTTATAACAGAAATCATAATCCACCTAGCGAATATTTTGATCCTGATCATCCCAACGTAGGTCGGATAACCATTGATTTGACAATTGGACCTCTGCAAGGGGTTTGACTATACACTAAAAAAATGTGGAAGGTATAATAGCCAACACAATTATTCCGTACCTGTCTAAAACTTACATTAGTTGTTTATTACACGATCGAATTATATGTATGGCACCATGTATATGATACTATAGAGCATAAGTTCTCAACCTTATTTTGCCCACCGCCCACTTAATATTTTATCGGCCTGCTGCTGCTACTGCTGGGCAAAGGCTTCCAACCCTTCCACTTTGAGAATATATATTTTTTTTGATGTGTGACACGACACACACACCCGCTTTGCACAATTGTGTAGTTTTATTGGGAACTTTTATATTACTATTTTTGTTAAGATTTTTGGAAATTACAATCCAAAACTTTAAAAAAATCAAATCATCTGATATTGCATATATGAGTTCTCCAAATGTTACAGTTTACATTACATTACTACGTGGTTAGTGTGTATTATTTAATGTCATTTTTTAAATATATTTTTTATATTTTTTTAATCTATCCACACCACTTCAACCTTTTCTTTTCTCTGAGCTTTTTCTACTGGCCGGAGCGTTATCGCCTACTTTGAGAACCTATGACTATAGAGAGTGTACGTGGTATTGTAAGCCGAAAGAGGATATGCTCAGATGAATTAAATAAATAAGTTTTTTTCATATAAATTAAAAGTACATGCTCAGCTCACATATATACTACTAAACACTTTCGGCTTACTATATACCTTATATTGTATCCTCTTTAAATTGCTAAATGGTTTTCAGGGGAGAAACAGGGAAAAAGGAAAAGGAACAAAGTAACAACCTTTCAACAAAGAAGATGTTTATACTAACTTTTTAGTGATTTAAAAGTTACCATAGACATCGATAACTATGGTATGATAGGCTCAGTAGTGTCGGCATCATGATGTAGTGACGAGTGAGTAGTGACTATCAGAACTTTCTTCGATTTGATATTATTAATGAATTACGATGAAATGATTTTTGAGTCAACCTACCAGCAAGGAGGACGTTTTTGTAAGAATGACGTCGATAGTACTTTAAAAAAAAATCTTGTCTAGTTAATAATTATAGTTACCTACGATTACAATTTTGTGTTGGACATAAAATGATCATTTGAGTGCTTATAATAAATGCTACTATGAACTGAAATATATGGACGGAGATTCTATAACGCTCAACATCATTGATTATACATTTTCAAACAAATGGCGAATATTTGTTGATTAATATTAAATAAATGTATATGTATAGGTGGGTATTTGTCGCATCGAATAAATCGGTTTAGAAACAGTGAACGACGTATCTTCTGGTTTAAAAATCAAATGTAACTTACACGAAACTTGTTATAAAACTATCATGACACATGACACGTCACATGAGCACCATGTGTCTTGTCTTTCTAATTATAGACCACCGAACTGTTAAAATAAAATGACGATTAACAATGTATCATTAAGCAGTGCCACTGTATGTTATGTATGAGATTAAGCTATGAGTGATGTATTTTTTCGATGTGTTGCCTGTGACACAAGTAGCTTGGCATAACCAGTAGTGCCAGAGGATATTTTCCCCCATGACACTATTTAAATGTGAAAACCCTTAGCTACTCTTTTATGTGTTTACCTTATTAATAGAGTTAGACTGGTTTCTTTCCTAATATTAATCTTGGTTTTGGTTCTTTCTTATTCATCATTTTATAGTTTATTTAGTTAGACTTTAGTTGAACTTGTTTTATGTGTACACTGTATTTATTACATTTGTTTACATGTTTAAATCATTACGTTCAATCATTACCTTAATGTTAATAATTAAGGTAACGATTGAATGTAATTAACGTAACGTTCAAGTATTTGAAGGACGTTATACAACACACCCAGAAGTCGTGTTCAATAATGATGTTATAAAAAATATTTAATATTTGCCCTTAGCGATTTTGAATATAGGATCTGGAACACCCTATAAGAAAATCGAAGAGGGGGCGGATCCTTTTCGATTTTTTTATATGCATATTGAGTTATTTTTATGAAATCTAAAATAGCCTAAATATTACTAACAGGCATAATAAGCTTATTTTGTGGGTTTTTTGTTCTTTAGTAATTTGCACTGTATAATGTTGGAGACATGTAGTCTATAACGCAAATTACGCCTGTTAGTTATAGGGCAATCCTTGTTATTTACTGGACCCTGAAAATAGTATTTCATAAACCATTTAATCATTCCTTTATTGCTTTTTTGCTTGTTGTTACAGTACGAGTATAAATATGTGCATCGCCTAAAAGTCTTTTGATTATCAAAGAAATCATTTAGATTTTCTTAATTTATAATCGAGATTGACAGTAATTAAATTAATGGCATTATTTACATATATACTCAGATTATGATATGATTAGAAAGGTGTAATATGTTTAAAATCAGCTATTAATTAGTTTCAAAAGTATGAAGTTGGAGTATTTTTCACCTATTTAGAATTTTCTTTTAGTGTAAAGGTGATTTAGGTAAAAAAAATACTTGTTTTGTTTTAATTTGTTTAGATATTTTGTTGGACATAGTGTGAATCACTCAATAATTCGTTAGGATAGTTTTGATTATTATGTAAGAAAATATATCATGCAAATTTAATTATATCCTCTATTATTTTATTATTCAGTTTATAATAAAAATACATGTATTTTTACTAGCTTGTCGCCTGGCGATGTTGTTCTAGATTTTGCACTATATCCATGGAAATAGAATTACCTACTATCCGAATAATATTAAAAAAATTATTCAAAATGTCCAGTTTGCTTTCACACACTTCATAGTAAAAGTTTTCGCTAAAATAATTTTTATTCCTATAGTTAAGACATTTTAGATATTTAATCTCTCGTCAGTTGTTAGGTTTCATATGTTAGGGTCAGCACAGGTTTGTAGCTCCCTAGAGGGGAAGCTATTGGGGGACAATGCTCTGCTTTATAAATATCATCAACTAAGGTACATTTTCTTTGCTCTACCTTATATATATTTCAATTCGGTATTCCAATTTTGTACATATAAGTTCAGTATTGATAGTTACGCACGAAAGATTTATATTAGAAGATGTAATTATTTTTAATTCACCTAGCCTTCATCACAAGTTCCATTACATTTATAAGGTACCTACAGCTTATATTAGATATACAATATAAGTAGTGGCTTGATACTTATTGCGCCAATAAAATCCCATGCTTTGATTGCCATACACTTCTGTCAATTTACCTACGCAATAAGTTACGAAATTTCAAATTAAGCAATCATTTAATTCACAAATAATAGACTATTTTTGAATAAATTTCAGCCTTCAGACATTGGACCAAATCCCCTACTCCCTGAGGATTTAAAAAAAGAGATGAAAACCGAAGATCAGATTCTTGCTCAGCTTAGAGCATCACAAACGATCGGCTCCCCACAAAATATGCATTTTTTGAATGAACCACCGCCGCTTATTATGCCACCGTCTAACAAACCTACAGAATCTTACCCTACAAATATGAGTCTTGCCCAGGATTTGAAAGAGTTGCAAAATCTTCAACACTTGCAAAAAATGATACAGGAGGATTCTCTGAATGATATCCCTCTCCCTGAAATGCTATTGGACAATCAAGAATTAAAACAAGTAAGCATCTCGTTTTATGTGGTAATTGTGTATTATTGTAAACATTTCGATAAATGATAATAACATTGCATTAACTCCTTACTTGCATTGAAATTGCTTGAAATGCATGTCAAATGAACTTTTGTATGGTCATTTTAAAATTCTTAGGTTAGGTTAATGATCTGTGTTCTTTGATTCACGCGTAATTATAATCTACCTATACATATTACTTCCACATTGTATTTGGTTCCAGCTACCTTCAAGTCATACCAATTTGTCCGATTTGACGATATACAGGGTGGTCTTGAATTCATTCGACCAAATTAAATGGATGGTTGGGCACTAAGTTACATTAATTCTGCACAGAGTTTAAGTAGATTAAAAAAAAATTGGTGAATTATTTTTTGGTAATAAAAATAACTACCCAAAAAATTAATAATTTGATGTGCATCGTTACTGTGCTTGGGAGTTGTTACATTATAAGGTATTTTTAATTTTTTGGCAACGATTTCTTTCACTGGAATTTGACCTAATGGTCATATCTAAGGACATTGTGTGACTTCTGACGTGCTTAGTTAATTTTTTTGCGTTTTAATTTACTCTAAAAAACCTTACCAATTTAATATTTAACATGAGTACAATCCTCAGTTTCAATTTGTCGAATGAATTCATGGACACCCTGTGTTGTACCCTACAATAGTATCAAAATGATTGAAAAGTGTTTTAGAATTTAATTTTTAACAAAATTCAGAGCAATACAAATTAGATAAGCTTAAACTTATGTTGTATTTTACATCACAATCGCATTAAAATGTTCAATTTTAATCTATCATGATTTTATCATACAGATACCGCTTCCACCTACCATCATCAAAAAGGAGGAAATAGCACCAGAGTTGATTATTTCTAAGCCACACTCGCAAACGTCTAATAAAGCGACCGCAGAGACTAAAGCCGTGAAGCAAACTAAGATCGACGCCGAAAAATCGGCTAAAAATAAAGATAATAACAACACCAAAACCAAGACCAAGAAGGCAAAGGAGGAAAAGAAAGAAGAATTGACCGAGACAACGGCTAGAGTTGAAGATGCAAGTAAGCCGGAGGTGAGTAGCGTTTTGTGGGGTTCCGTACTTCAAGAGGAAAAATGGAACCCTTATAAGATCACTTCGTTGTCCGTCTGTCTGTCCGTCCGTCTGTCCGTCCGTCCGTCCGTCTGTCTGTCTGTTATAAGTCATAACCTTAGTCTCAGAAACGCGTGGACGTATCATTGAAATTACAAGGAATATTTGTTATATTCTCACAAAATGCGCATCGAACAAAGACATTATACAGTAACATATATGCTAACATTTTAGTACATACTATAACATATATGCTATGATTTAAATAGTATGCACTGTATGCCAAAAATTGCTAATAGTACATCATATGATCATATGAGCCTGTAAAATGTAATGTGCTACTAGATTGATTTATGTAACAGGCTTCTAAAATAATTTTTTAAATTAAAATAATACCTATCTAGCAGTTTTGAAAAAAATCAATCTTCAAAGTCAACGCAATCAAAAGATGTTATAGCACATTCACATTTGCAGCTTATTTGTGTGGAACCGTAAGGGAATCGAAACTTATTGGTTGCTTCCTATTGACCTAGAACCATGAAAGTTTATATGGGCAAGACAAAAAATCCGAAAACTGTCAATTTGTAGTTATACCACAAAAAAAATTATATTTGCAATTGAGATGTATGGGAACAGGTGTTAAGTTGCACAGAACCTTGTGCCGCACGTTTTTAAAACTAACCTAAAATTGATAGGTGCTGTCCTCTCCTACACCAAAATTGTAAAGAGATGGCAATACCTTTAGAACTGTCAAAGTTCTCTTAAAATTAGAAAACACCCGACATAATCGCTACCAATATCGACGAAAGTGAACACAGATCATTTATATAGTTATGGATATTTAATTAGTGTTTATTTAATGGTAAACATATATTTCTTATGTTATTAGAAAAGATCAGAAGAACCGTCTCCAAGTAAGGGTAAGAAGGACGACAAACTAAATAAAAAGGATCTGGAAAAAGAAAAAAAGGTAACTTATGTGACTAGAGCCTATTCGGCTTGGGTGGCGGATTCAGTCGCATATATTTTCACCTTGAGTGTCATTAGTTTTTTTGAATAAAGTTAATATAATATTAAATATAATAATGCAGTACTGTTATTTATTATTAAACTCCAGCGAATATGAGATTTTTTACCTTAAACTCCTGGGTAAAAATTCTAGTTGCCTAGAGCAGTGGTGTAAACTAGAGTTTGTATAAACACCAGCCTGTCACTTGCATGCATCGTTTTGCTTGAGCGTTCACTAAACTAGGTACCTACGATACCATGTTAATATATTTTTCGTACCAAGGTAATAATTATGTTTCCGTATACCCAAATTAATGGTTATTTGTTTTAAATAAAATCTGGCTTGATCGAAACCAATCCAATATTTTAATTATACAGACCTTTGTAAAGCTTTTATGAAGTCGAATGTTAAAATAAATATATTACTAGCGGAAATCGTTACATAGCAGGAGTGGTCACCAGTTAACGACCTTCTGCAAGATTCAGTGTCACCTGTATAAATCATATCAAATGATAGCTCCAGAAAAATCAGATTTTTTAGCATTTTTTATACCTGCCAAAATTCAACAAAATACAAATAATAATTCACTGCGGACGCATTGCGCCGTACTCTTCAACTCTGCCACTGTTCTTCACTATTGAGATAAAAAAAAATAATACATTAAAACTGCACGGTTTTCAATATTTGTTTCTACACGACGACGCAGCTCGCGACTGTTCGGCAGCTCATAAATTTGTCGATTCGCTATTAAAACCTAAATATATTCTATTTTACCTTTAAACGTGATACATAAAGATCGATTAAAGCCTGATTAATTTATTCTTTGTGCATAGCCGCTTATGAAAAGAGACAGTGAGCCAACTGACCGCCTTGCCGGCAGTTAACGTATTAAATAATCTTAACATTACGTAACTTTTTCTGTTTTATTCTATAGAAGAGATAAAATATTATTAGTAAAAAGCTTCGCAGTCATTCAGCGCGCTTCCTAGTTCGTGCTGGTTGATTAGGATTAGTGTCTGTTTTAGTTCCAATCCAAGTTTTCACATGTAACCATTGTGTTCCGAGTATCGCCTATTTTGTTTGTTTATCTTATACGCGATATAATCGTATTTTTTCCGGAAAAAGTACAGCAGGCCTATTTTGTGTAACTGACAGTAACCCCTAATGATAATCGGAATGTATTTCGTTGTGAAGACCATTGCTGAGTTTCGTTATTAACCTTACATTTTAATGCACAACTACATTGCTGCTTTGCCGTAGTAAAATAAATGATTACGAAAATAGTATACTAACCGCACTAACGCGACACGGCGGGCAGCGGCGCGACAAAATATTCTCCAGGAGGCAGAACAGTCGTACCACGCTTCCTTGTCGTGCTAGTGCGGTTAAGCCTATATGCTCCCTCGGTAAGCTTTAATTGATTAAACTAAACCTTGTTTCTTTTATTGTTTCATTGCTCAACAAGTGCCCGCGAAACTAACTTACATGCAGTACCATTTGTTTCATAACAACAGGTGGTGGTTGGGATAGGTGGTGGTTATTTATACACTTGACTCTGTCATAACTCATAACACAACCCAATCATCATGGGTTTATCCAATATGGGCTCCAAATCCATTCCATTCATGGTTAGAACGAACAACATGAATAATTGCGTATTTCGTTATTTTTAAATATTACGTT
This sequence comes from Tachystola acroxantha, assembly GCA_963506565.1. NCBI lineage: Eukaryota > Metazoa > Arthropoda > Insecta > Lepidoptera > Oecophoridae > Tachystola > Tachystola acroxantha. The sequence goes on from OY735870.1 coordinate 16,541,291, forward strand.
AAGTGTGAATCCTGACTCCTAAACCTACCTTAAGTGTAGGTAGAAGGAGAACAGTATATATTCTAAGCTTTTATAGGAAAGAGATGCTATATTTTGTGTTTGTTTTGGCTGTCGCCCTAAAACAAATACTTAACGAGAGCTGTCAATTTGTATTAGCTCTATGAGGTAATTATACATTTGGCTTTGTGTTTTCTATTTAAGTAATATATCCATGCAAATCAATGAAGAATGTTTGGTGGCAAATTGACATCGGCCTTTGAAATCAGACAATTTACTTTATTCTATGTATAAAATAACTTGAGAGTTACGCTAGCTGTCAGAACATACAACAGTTGTAGAGTATTCAGTTTATATGTTATAATTAAAAACCATATTTTATGTTTGTTTGCTAGGAATGGATTAAAGAAGGCTTCACGGTTGTAAAGGGAGCTGAAAAGATCGGCACTAAAGAGAAGAAGAAACAAGAGGAACTTAAGGCTTTTGAAGAGGCTGAGAGGAAGAGGTCAGTCAATTCTTCGCATAGAACCCGTCCGCTTACTAATACCTAAGACCGAGATTCAAAGACAGTTCTGAGCGCAATCTTAGCGTGAGTTAGCTCTTGCGACTGTCAAAATTTTATGAAATCTTGTAAGAGCGAGCTCAAGCGAAACTCGCTCTCTAATCTGTCTATGAATCTCAGCCTAATTTGTTTACAGTGTACATCTGACACGCTATATTTATTTGGTAACAATATTTTATTATTATTAAAAGTGCATATGGTTGTTTTCTTTATAGGCAAGAAGAAGAGAAACTCGCAATCGAAGAAGATAGAAAGAAGAAGCTTGCAGAAGTTCTGAAGAAGCAACAGGTAAATAATGCTGAACTCCTTTTGAAGTGGAAAGAGAAAGGAGATGATTAGGTATTAATGCCTAGTATTTAAAATATAGCAACGTTATCACCAATAACAACGTGTGTAGAGGCCATATTATTTATTTATTTATTTAAAATTAAATGCGGATGAAGGGCTGTCGCTCAATACAAGTGGTAATCGCAAACGCACTTTGAAACTTGAATGGTAGTTAAGGATTTGGCTATCAAATGTTACTGGAAATTAAGAACAAATAATCTAGATTTCGCAAAAAAATAAAATAAAGAGTATAATTAAGATATTATATTAGTTATGTCACGATGTTCTTTGTTTTCCTTGCGAAAATTGGATGTTTTGTTCTTAATTTCCAAGTATCAGGTGTGAATATGTTGCGATAATATTTTCTGGGCATCATCTACTGCAGGAAATACACCACCAACAGCAGCAGCAGCGTCAGGCTTACGATTTGATCGGCAAGCGGGCTCCTTGGTCTGCTGTGTCGAACCACGCGATGCAGGCAACCAACAAGGACGGGCTCACGCTCGCCGAGATCCAGCGCCTGGAACGGGAGAAGAAGCTGGAGCAGATGAGGGAGCAGCAGCACATGATGCAGCTCATTGCGCAGCAGCAGGCCGCAGCAATGGCAAGGGAGCAGGTGAGCGATATGATGGCTAGCAGTTAACAGCTTCGAACTTTATCGATTAGGGTACCTAATCAAAAGCTACTAAACCACACATAATCAGGCCTGGTGCACTCCGCGCTTTAGGTATAAATCTACAGGTACATCGGGCGGGCGGCCTTGGGCCGCGCCGGCGCGGCTATTCAGTGGGCTGCTGCGCGCCAGATTGATTGCACGTAGCCCGCTATTTTGCGCCCGCGCTGCGACGTATTTAGCCGTCTTTCATTGTATCGGAAGAAAAAAATCGTGACAAGAATTTGGTCTAAATTATTAAAATATTCTTTCATACAATTTAGTACCTACCATAATAATTTATTTTATTTAGGGTGGATTCGACCAAACTTCAATTTATACTGGAGTAACTATCCCAGGGTTATTTTTATTCCCCGATTTTATTCTCCATTAACTTACGAGTAGTTTTACCATGCAATCTAGAAAATAGTTGCAGATAATTGAATGAAATTGAATGAATAATGAACGAATAATTAGATTAGATTTATATAATAAATCGCAAGGCTAGTTCTTGCATCTTAAATATGTAAATATGGGTTTCGGCTCCCGGACTAGATTGTACCTAGCTAAAACCTAAAAGAGTTATGTTTAGTATTATAGACACCCATTAAAGTGTAAGAAGATAGCATGCCTATGGTCTTTTGTGATCTAATACCGTAGGTATATTTGAAATATCAGTTTGTTTACAAAAGTAGAATAATAGAGTGGTATAATAATATATGTTCATTAAATATTCAGATTATTTATCTTTCACAAGCCGGCAGCCCTAATCGTGTCAGAAGAGTAAAGAGCTACCCGATAGAAAGAGACGCACGTTGTAGGTGAATATAATTGTAGGCACTTCGCGCTGCGCGAGCTGAATTGTACTTTATTGCGTCGCTGCGAGACTCGCGATTTATTTTAACGGTTTTTAGGAGAGACTCTTCTGTACTTGTACTATTATATATTCTGTGACATAATCAAGGAATGTCGCCATGCTAAAAAAATATTTAACCTACTAGACATTTCGAATGACGCTAGTTTCAAGTCTGTTGGAGGGTGGGAACGTGGTCCATGCAAAATCCCCCAAGGAAATAATGGTCGCAATCGGTTCTTGCGCATTCGGGTAAAATGCCCTTAGTGATAAAAACGGGATAGTCCGTGGACCACCTCGGTAGTTCACCTGGGTGGTCTACGGGATTTTTTTGCCCGTGGTCCACCAATTGTGTTTTACAAGATTACTGACAAGAACTGTCAAAACTACCAATACCTGTCAAAATTGTCACAATCTATCTAAAACTGTCATGAATTGTCATGAACTCCAAAAACTGACAAGAACTTTCAAAAACTGCCAAAACCTACAATTTTTGACATATCTGTCACAAATGGTCAAAATCTGTCAAAATAGACACAATGTCAAAAAATTACACAATCTATCAGATTGCGACAGTTTTGGCTGGTCTCGTCAGTTCTTTACAATTTATGACAGTTTTAGCAATATTTGACAGTTCTGGTTAGTTTTGACAGTTGTTGCCAGTTTTGACAGTTTTTGTCAGATTTGACAGTTCTTGTCCGTTTTGACAGATTATGACAATTTTTTACACTTCCGTACCTACCTACTTAGTTGTAGGTGGTAGTGAAACTACAATTGGGACGACTACTGAGGAAAAATAGTTTCAATAGTTCCATTGCAAAATCTGGGACTAATGAGAATAAAAAGTCTCACTAGTCCCATCATGGAACTGTACTAGTGAGAATAAATCTGATTTTTAGGTATATTGATCGGGACTATTCTCTTTAGTACTACAATGTGTAATGTTAATATAGACATTCTAGTGTACCACGGGCAAAAATTCTCGACCACCCAGGTAGTCTACGGAGGTGGTCCACGGGCAATAACCCATAAAAACTGCTAACAGGTACCTTAGTTTGATTGCTTGCTTTGATATGTATCACCGATTTTGTATGGCAACGAAAATCCTTGAATTCTAAATACACTCTGATATGGCAATGCTCTAACTAAAATAATTATACAACTTAAAATCTGCTAAAGGATACCTCAATTTGACTGCTTGCTGTATCACCGATTTCATATGGCGAAATCCAGCTAACATCCTTAAATTCTAAGTACACTGTGTAAAGTTAATGCAATTGTAATGCTCTCAAATAATTTTTCAAAATTTATTATTCACAGGAGGTACAGGCCGGCTTGGGCTGGGCCAAGAAGAAAACCGCTACCAATGCACCAGAGCAGAGTATGACTGAAATTCAGGTTAGTCTTTCCTTATGACAGGTGGCCGCATGCAGATGATGGATAGACTAGCATTTGATTATTTTGATTTAAAAAATTTCACTACATATAGCGAAGTAGATTACACAGTCAATGGATATGTCTCAGTCAACTGGTTAAACATCATATTGGTTCAACTACAAAACTAGGTGTGTGATTGAAAAACATTGTTCAACTAGCTGTTCAATCAATCGTCTATTTAAACCAGTTGCCTGCGACAGATACACAAATTCAATACCGTCGAGGCATCCAATTGGTCGATGGTAAAAGTTTTACTGTTACAGGCGGAGGCTCGGAAGCAAGCGGCGACGGCTGCTGCAGCAGCCACGGCCGCAATGCACGCCTTTGAAGAGATACAGGCCCCGCCGCCACCAGTAAACCTCGTGCCGTGGGGTACCCCATCCAATGGCGGTGAGTTCACAATTAGTACACGGCATCACGTCGACTTTATCCACATTTAATTTTAATATAACGTCCACATCGCCGACCGTTGATGGTATGATTGGAGTGTTACCATGCTTATAATGCTTTTTATGTCATTCTCGACACATTACGGCGATCTTAACGTTGTTATATTGTTAAACACGTAAAATAATGTAGGTACGGTCAAACACAGAGAAAAAATTACGGGAGAGTTGTTAAGGTTGAGATTTTTGAATAACTACTTTACCTGTTGCAATAATTATTTCACCGTTAGATAGACTCAAATTAAAACTATGTAACTGTAAAATAATTATTAAAAACGGTCTAGTAGTTTTTGTAGAATCTCACTCAACCTTATTGAGGCCCCCTGTATACTTATCTCTGTCTTCGTGTGTACAGGCAACACACATCACAAGGGCACTCAATTTGATAGTAATAAATGATATTTGTTGTTCTTGTGGAGGTTGATACGCTGTACACTGTACTGTTGTTGATTTCAATCGTGATTTTAGGTGGTTTCTGGGACACCCCGGCAGTTCAACAGCCCAAGCCGCAACCCTCGCCAAAGGCCCCGGAGCCAGTCAAGCCCAAGAAGAAGCTTGCGCTCAACATGCCGGCGAAGAAAGACCCGGTGCCAGCCGCAGAGTTTGAAGCCTGGTGCACCACTGTGCTGACCTCTTGGAGCGCCAAGATTGATGGTAGGACAATTCTTTCGATCGATTCGATATAGTTATTTATTTATTTTAGAATCAAGTGTTCCAGAAAGTAGTATTCCTTGCTATCATTTTAATAAATGATTTAACACAGTTGGCTTAGACAGAGTAGCAATAGTTACCCGACTGCGCATGAAAGAGGGTTGCGTTTTTTGAGTGTATGTATGTCTAATTCTTTGGCACGCCCTGGAGCCTAAACGGCTTGATGAATTTTAACATATGATGTGTCGGTAGATTTGTCTTGATTGTAGGAGTGACATGGGCTATAAAATAAAAGCGGCTTAAAGTTTCGGTTTTTATATATAAATAATCTGCTCGTTTTTGTTTATTTATGACATCTTGCTTAGTCGGTATTATAATGTCTTTGTTTTATTCATTACAGTGCCAACATTCGTTGGATTCCTCAAGGACATAGAATCGCCCTATGAAGTAAAGGATTACGTCAAATGCTATTTAGGCGAAACTAAAGATTCTAACGATTTCGCTCGCCAGTTCCTGGAGCGCAGGTTGGTCTTAATTACAACTACTAATTCATATTATAATATAACACATTTTATTTAGACATTTATAATTAATATTTTAATATATGAATGAATTGAATAACTGAAAAGAAATGGTACATTGAACAAGTGTGATATAAGAGAACGAATTTATTATTTTATTGCTAATTTCGGTGTCGGCAGGTCCAAGTTGCTTCGCGTCGGAATGGTAACGCCTTCAGATGACCTGTGCTCCCCGGCTATAGCCATCAATCCTCGCAATTCTTCTGGATCGGACTATCAAGAGGTAACGTGAATACCTATTTATGTAATATTAATTATCGATACATGGTGTAACGGAAATAGTATAATTATAGTAAATGGAGGGTCTTCGTTCAGTATCAGTAATTGAACAACTCTTATTCTGCGATTTCAAATAAAAATTAATGTTTCGTAAAAGTGTATCACCTATCGGCTTACTATAGGTACTATATACCCTTTCCTTACTAATTTGATATTTTGCGAATTCGATATGGTCATTTTGTACAACATATTTTATCATATGCTCATATAGAATTTGTCAACAGGGCAAAGGTAAGAAGAACAAAAAGAACAAGATGCTGAAAGTAGACGCGCGCATTCTCGGTTTCTCCGTGACCGCGGCCGAGGACCGGATCAACGTGGGCGACATCGACCAGACGGGCGTGTGAATCGCTACCGCACGACCCACAGTGTTCACTAACTCGCCTTGTGATAATATATAGTTAGGAGTTAACACGGCTGAGCGACGCTCAAACCGTGCCGACTCGACTCGATACTATCCATTGGCAAAGGGGTTACGTGTGCTTCTTAGAAGCCCGTACCTCAAACAGACTTTCTACAGTGCTACGTGCATTATATTCTATTGGAAATGTGTTTGAATACTAAACCATTACTAAATTTAGACTGTATAAGTGTAGCGAGTAGAAGAAGTACCTACTATGTGCAGTTTATTTACATCGGAGGTTTATTCCCACGTAATAATATTTATAAATGGCTCTTATTCTCAAATTGCACATACTTGGTACTTTGTTTTTCCCTTTGTGAGATAATCGACCAGAAGTATCTCTCCTTATTGTATCCTAGGGGGGATTGCTTTTTTGGACATTCACTTGAAGGGAAATTTCAGTCTTAAAACTAATACGGGGTCAGTTTAATTATAGACCTCGAGGCCATGGGCCTCAATTGAGTAAATTATCAGATAACTTGGCTAGACTATACCGTTATATAAGGTGAAATAAGTCTCGTTCCAATTAGCTTATACATGTATTTAATATGTCAACAGTGTATTTTAGATGTTCCTGTACCTATCATTATTATAAAGAATGGCTAACATGCGTGAAACGTGAACGGCATTAACTAGCGCACGGTGATTTGAAAACAATATTGTGCCTTCACCGTGTTCGGGAGCGATTAGGCGAGTGAATCTTATATTATTTGTATTCTCGGTGTATCTATTAAAATATGTTTAACGCAAAATGTTTAGGCTTAGTAGTAAACTCAATACGTTCCTAGACGGCAATTCTTCTTAAGATGAGCATGATCAATCATGCTCATACATAATCAAATTAATCAATGATAATTGCTGTAAAATTCGACTACCTAGGAATTTAAATGTTGGCTGTCTTACCTTCCTGTTAAGATACAATATAGGCACGGCTCTATGCTGTGATAGGGTATAAAATCAATTTCATCTTATTCTTGTTGCACAAATATAAAGTGTGGTGTAACGGAATAATTGCACTAACCGTAATCAATATTCGTATCAGATAAGTAAGTATTCTTAGACTGAATTAAAGAAAGATTTAAACTGTTCATACAAATTAGACCAGAGTAATTTATAAGTTTTTATGATTTGAATTATTATAATATTGGATTTTACAGTTTTATTGCAAAGAATATAATTTTTATTTTATTTTGTGACTTAACGTCGAATTTGAACGATTTTCATATTTTGTTCAGCACTTTCCGAATCCATAACAGCGTTTCTTAGACAGGATCTTTAAAACTGAACAGAGAAGCAGCGGCGGCTTCGAGAAATATGGTATATTTACAATACTGAAATACTCGATAACTTGTAAAAAGTTAATTATTGTTATTAAATATTTGAAACAAATCGTGTATATGCAATGAGTGCATAACCTCTTAGCACCGGTTTTTTGTGCATTCAACAATGCAATTATGTAGTGGTCCTTTAAACATATAAATAATGCAACTTTTAACTGTGGCGTGTGCGATCGGTATATTATGTGACCGGAAATTGAAGCTTTAATCGCCGATGTATGTAAAGGTCATTTAATTTCAGGGCCTTCTATAGCATTTAGAGTGAGATGTCATGAGTCGCATAATGCCTGCAACGTCTCTCCCAGACACAGGAGGACGCGGTGGCGACGGCGGTGGGTTGTGATTAGATTACCTGTATAAGTTGACCTATCTGTATGAATGAACTGTGCAAACTGACTGTCCTAACATCGCCTCCGCGCCCGCAAAGTGTCTGGACGTCGCGTCGCGTATTATATTGACGTAGACAAATACATAACTTTTGAGTTCCAATTTAATATTTATTAAGGATTTAATTTTAATTTAATTCCATAAACGCTTTGTGTGAACTAGAAGTAAACACCTCGTTAAAAATTCGCATTCATAGACAGTTTTGAGTGCGAGCCGAGTTAACTTACAACTGTCGGATTTCAGAGAATTTTGACAGTACTTAGTAAGAGCGAGCTCACTCTATGCTCGTGCTCAAAACTGTATGAATATCGGCCTAAGGGTCACCGTAGACGGACGGAGTGGAGTGGCGGCGAAGAGCATTCGCTGGTCGCAAGGCACATCCACCGGTGCGCGGGCTTCCAGGGCCGCCTAGCGAATTGAGATCCTCCGAGCGACTCTGAGTAAATAAAGTTGTGTTACTAAATTAGTCGCTTCGCCGCCACTCCACTCCGTCCGTCTGCTCTGGCCCTAAGTGGTCTCGCACGCACTATCATTTCGCCAGTAATTGATATTATTTCAAAACTAATAATGTCGCTGCTACGCTTGCCTATATCGAGAAAGTTGGCATGGTCGAAATGTTTAACTCCCATAATGTTATTTTGTTACCTGTGTGTGTATGGTTATCGAAAAATAAATAAATGAAGCTTATTATCGTACCTGCATTGTCCTAGTTCTTATTAATTTTTGTGTGCCAGTGCTAAATATTTTCGTAATGACCAATTGATTTGAATTGAAATGATTGTATGTAATGATTTTATTGATTCATAATATATGTAATTAATTTATTTAGGTAATAGTAATTATTTTATTGGCCGTTTATGTAGTAGATATTCGACATGTTTTTTTATTGTAAAGATTTTTGTTAATGTTTTGTACATACATAAATCTTTATATAATTGTAATAATTTGTAGTTATAAATTTTGTTTCACATCTATCAATGTTTTATTAATTATTATGCAGGTTTTATTCAATTGTGTGCATTTGATTAGAGGTTTAACGTGAATTGAACTGTTTAAATCTGATAACCCCATAATGGAGTGTTAATTTTCGAGTAAGTAGATGACGTGTTTTACTATGTATTTGTATTCATGTCTTTATGTATGCATAATAAATAAATAATAATTATTGTTCACCTATAGATGTTCAATATTCATAGTGTACCTCTAGAGTATTACAATTTATTTAGTTTTACGCCCTTTATTAATTTGTATTTTTTATTATAAATGATTTGTTTTAGAATCGTTCATTAAATATTAAACACCTTGTCTTATGCTCACATCTACGTGTCAATGTTATTTGTTACAATTTCAGTTGTATAGTGGAAACCTTATATTTACCGCCTACCCTCTCATACCTATTGCCATTTATCCTAAGCAGTTGGTGTACCATGTTTGTGTCATCGTCTGCTCTCTTGTCGTATTTGCTGCTGTACAGCCTTATGTCCTGGTAGGAAGAAACTTTAAGTAATCAATGTGTACTGAAATCGTCAATGTAATAAATGTTAAATGTTTCGATAATTAATTGTAATGAATATGTTTTAAAAACATGTAAATACTTTTTAGACTAAAAATATAATATTCGAACTTTATTTTAGTTTTCATTTTACAAAACACTTGTAAAACTCGTCTAACTCAGAGGTATACAAAAGGGTTGAGAATTTCTCAAAAACTACCTACCGATTGCAAAATATGATATCTGTACACCCGTAAATAGGGGTTGGTCCTGTTTATCATACTATGAGTTCTACTAGTAGGACATAATAGTACAGACTATGTATTTGTAAGGTTTAAAAACAAAATCTAAACCAGGTCTACTGACCAACCCAAATTCCGGCGGTCTTGTTTAACATTGTAATACAATACAGTAGTATAGCGAAAAATCTTGGCGTGATGTTTGATAAGAACTTGTCCTGGTGGGCGCATGTAAATGAAATCAGTAAAAAGGTGCAGTTCTCCTTCCACTCGCTCAAACGTTTCCAAAACTTGTTGCCCTTGAAAACCAAGATTACTCTTGCTCAAACCACACTTCTTCTCATTATCGATCGATGTGTGCACATTGGATGGCACTGAGGAACTGCTTAATAAGCTGGAGAGACCAAAATTTATGTATCAGCTTTATTTTTGGGCTTCGGAAGTTTGATAGGATCTCCTTCTTTCGGTCCGAACTCAAGTGGCTGCCAATTCGTGCATGCAGAAACACTCACATTCTTTGTCTTCTTTTTATAACCATCTAAATGACCTCCTTCTTACTTGCAGGTAAGTTTTCATTTTCTTCAGCCTTCCGACCGACCATCGAGATCTCACGTTACCCTCCTTGGCCTTCCTTCTACCCTTCATAAAACTCAATTCTTCCACTACTCTTTTTCTGTTCTTGCGGTTAGACTGTGGAACTCGCCAACTGTGAAACCACCCAACATTCGTGACTGTCAAACCATTTCTCTTTTAAAAAAACTACTCGAAGAACCCTGGTCGGTTCGGTACTACGGTTCGGTAGGTATATCGATCGGTGACTATTCTATAATTTTCTTTAGTATTACAATGTGTAATGTTATGGACCTTCTGGTGGACCACGGGCAATAACCCCACTATTTATCTAATCCTTGATTATTTAGTATTTCATCCATTAGTATTTATTTATATATTTATAGTTAATTGTATTATATGTAGGTTTGTTAAGTATATTTATATTATATATCTATTTAAGTATTTTATTCTAGGTTGTATTGATAAGTATATATTTGAGTAGGTACTTATAGTTGTTTAGATTTTGTACATTACGACGACTATCACTTACAACACTGCTCTGTCTTTCGCGGGTTTGCTGGTAGAAATCTCTTTTCAGATAAGCTCGCCCTTTGTGCCAATATGTTTCTCTTGTATTTTTATTTATGTATTTGGGTGTTGTATAACAATAAAGTGTTAAAACAAACAAACTCTGCATCTTTTTCTCACGAGAGGTGTTACCTCGCCTTCCATATCACTGTATGCCTTAGTTCCAGTTTGGTTCGGGATTCTCGACTCGTAGGGCCTACCTTGGCACATCATAAACCGCTCGATATATCATATATCTGATTAGCCCACGATTAATGTAGCGCAGACCGACGAGTGACTGCGAAGCGACTAATTTAGTAACAATTTAAATTCAACTTTACTTACTGCAACATACGACTGTAATCGGTATAGCAAAGTGAGAACTGCGCCTGACGGCGCTCGGATTCGCGCGGAGGATCTCAATTATATCGTATGTTGAAGTAAGTAAAGTTGAATTCAAATTACCAAATTAGTCGCTTCGCCGCCACTCCATCAGTCTGCGCTGACCCTTAGTCGGTAATTTGTTTGTTGGTTCTAGTCGTCAAAAACCAGAATTTCGGCAGAACTGATTCGGTAGTCTCGCGGAATGGACAGATTCAGGGCAGTAGGTATACTTAATTAACTCGGGTGAATTAAGTAGGTACACTATTCGCAGACTTGATTCGCTCAGGTGATTTATGTACACTACATGGGTGCATTAAGTACACTACACAGTAGACTTTAATCACTCAGGTGATATGGAGTGCATTAAATACACTAAATTAGTCGTAGACAGAGAAGCCTTATATAATATTAGACTCGAATTACGTGTAATGCAATCTACTGGGGACACTTGAAATTTAAAGTGTTTTATTGTTATTTATTGACAAGGTTATTTTTAATTACGATTGAAATTTACATATGACATTTACAAATGACTAAAGTAAGTACATTGTCACCATTCAACGGTTATTTACAGCAGCAAGGTTTGCGCCTTTTTCGGCAGCGTCGGCGCCTGCGCGGGCAGCAGCGGCGCTTACGCCGGCAGCGCCGACGACGCCTGCAGCACCCCGTCTCGCGAATGGGGCAAGCTATATACCGGTCCCCGAGACGTTCTAGGAACCCTAGGGCTGCACTTTTCTCCAAGGCGTCTTCCGCCTTTCCAGTCAAACAGTTGACGTTCCAAATATCGCCCATCTTTTCCTGCAAGTGGCTAGTAATATCCGCCGCAGTCACGCCACTCCGGGTCTTTAATTTGTAAAATGTATCCAACACCAACTTGGCGACATTGTCTTCTTGCAGCTGATGGGTATGCGAAATAATAAGAGCCGACCGTCTTTGCGACATTGTGTTGTTCGTTCACAGTGGATGTCCAATATGATATGATACTATAATTTGAAAGGCAGCGAATATTTGTTTGATATTATAAATTACTACGAAATACAAATAAATTTATGAAAAAAAGTTGATTTTCACTATAATTTTGTCTACAAGAAATGACAATTTGCACTGGGTTCTTGCCTAAAGATTTGCACAGATGCTAAGTACTTACACCAAAGAGATTTATAAGCTATTATACCTACGTATAGGTACTCTTTGGTCGCTGTCGTGATTTCAATCAGATGTAAGTTACCGGCAGATAGGGCTTTTTGAAAATGGCGGGAAACGACGGTTGCGAAATTATTTAATAATTTTCAGTTTAATGTCTACAGTGGGTGTTTTGTGTTTAATATCACGTTAAATTAATCAGAAAATGTTCGCGAATGACAGTATGGTGAAGTTATTGAAGAATTCAAGCAGGATCGGAAGTTTGGCGCCATGGTCAAGATTCCCACTACGAGCTCGGGAGTGAACGTGACTGTCGAGCTGCTTCGTCCACAGTGATTGACGCTACGGCGTCTCCTGTGGATGAAGACAAGAAGACGCGGCTACCCAGGGTGATGACGCTACGGCGACTCCCCTGGAGGAAGATAGAAGACTAGTATACAATGAATTTTCTGTAACATGACATTGGCAAATGACGAACTGTCGAGTCCATTAATAAAATAAATAATAAATAAATAAAGTTACCGGCAGCCTCTCTACGTCGGCAGCGAACTTAATTTCGCTGGTTACCGGCAGCTAAGTTGCCCTAATGGCGGCTTTGTTAACAAAATCTACCTTCTCGAACTTGTAAACGAATTATATCTGCACGAACCGCCGCCATTTTGGGTCCACTTAACTGCCGGTGACTGTACGAGCTTTTAATGCACTTGCCATAGTTACAAAGAGCACCCAGGCATTACGTTTAGTTAGTTACTTAGGTAGGTACCTACTCAATTTGCACCTTGTGACGAAATTGCAGATTGGAGATTAATGGAAGGAAGTTGCTTCATTTCATCATCCATCATGATCAGTTAGTAGATACACTCACCCAAAGAGCATATAAGCTGACACCTACTATTGTCACAGGGTGGGGCGGGGGTGAGTGAGCAGCAACGATTTTTACTGGCGCTCAAGCGCTTACCTACCTAGCTAATTCTACATAATATATGTAAGTAAGTAATTACTTCAAGTGGGCACAGCCCCCTTACCATGAAGTCTTATAGCAGGATTACTTGAATAATACTTTGTTAATTCGTACCATGACGACCTTATTAAGCTTACTTTAAGTATTATTGAAGTAATCCTGCTATAAGATTTCATGGTAAGGCCCCAGGTGTAGGTTTGAAAATGAAACACACGGTATAAGTTGAGTAAATTGATTACATTTTATTATGATATGAGATTAAACATGAACTACAAATTGATAGCAATAATTGCCGCAGGAATGTTCGTCTAAGCACCCAAGAGCTTTTTAACGGTGTAGCCGGGAAATGCGTATATAAGCATCAAGAACATTAAAGTTACTACTAGAGCGAGACTTGCTTTGAGGATGGTCCATTTATAATTGTGCCACATTATGTAACGCATCGACTTCAGCGGATTCAGGAACCACATGAATGATGCGTCTGGGCGGCTGCAACAGAAAAGTCAAATTACAAATTTGTACGTAGGTAGGTACTACAAATTTGTAGGATACGTCGAACACAAAGAAAAGTGTTAAGCAGAGTCATTTAGGTTTTCAAAAGTATTTTACAATTGCATAGTCCGCGCTCTAAGCTATCTAATAGAAAATACTTTTTTACAATCGGTCGAGTAATTCTTGAAAAAGTCGCAACCGGAATGAGACTCCCTGTATAGGTACTTATCTCTGTTTTCGACTCTACCTGAGTATGTATGTATCTGTCGCGGTCAGATCGTTAAATTGAGCATTTCATGAAATTGTCTAATGTCTATTGGTCATTTCATGAAATAGCTTGGCCAGATCAATGAATAGAAAGCGTTTTTTTATAAATGATCGACTATTTCATGAAATGTTCAATTTAACGATATGACCACGACATGTCTACAAAGAGGAACCTATTATCTATAATTAGATAAGGGTTCGTCTAGTAGGTTCGATAGTAACTTCAATAAACGATGAGATGATACTAACTTAGGCTTGTCCAGAGGGTCCGGCTCGCTGCGACCAAGCCCTGCCTGTACTTTCTCGGCCTCTTCCTTGGTGAGCAGATGTATCTCAGCTTCAACTTTGCCGGTAAGCTCCATCTCTTCGGTATCGCGTTTTATATAGAATGGCCACCAGCCCTTAACGCGCTTCTGCTTGAAAATGTTAATCATCGGTACGGAGCCATCGTTACGAAGCATCTCCAAAGTGCAGAGTTTTGATGATTTGGCGCCTCGAGGAAATCTACTCAGGTCCAGCGTAATGGCGCCTATAAAAAATGTATACGGCATTAGGAATTATTGCCAGTGATTGAATAAACACCTCTAGTGGCTGCTTTTGTGTAGATACAAACGATTCTCTAAGTTATACTTGAGAGCTACATATTAAGGGGTCGTTAAACTTAAGACAACCGATAAGTATTTAGATTTATCGTTTAGGTATATATTATAACGTTATTAGGTATATTATGTATTATATTATATATAACTTATAAATGAGACTCGACTGATTTTACTCTCACCGTGAATGCGGCTTTAGTGGGTTATCTAGGTATTTCCGACCGATCACGTGCGATTGCAATTTCTCAGTAGTATAGGTACTGGCTCGTTAACAGAGTATAGGAACAGTCGACAGCAGATCAATGGTAACACTATTTACTTTTGACAGTTCTTATTATTTGAGTCATAAGACTTGAAATCGTACTGCAAGTGTTACCATTGATCTGCTGTCGACTGTACCTGAGTCGAATATGGCCAAGTTAAGCTTTGGCGTTTATTTTCCTACAGTTTTAAGGTATTAGAGCAAGCCATGGTAATTATATCGAAAGGATATCTATCGAGCTTTCATACTTTTAACCTTACCTAGGAAATCATCAGCTGAAAAATGATCCGCATCCCACACTTGTAATTCCAGACGCGCTGGAATCTTGCATTCGGTTTCATCCCAGGAGAAAACGGATTCTTTGCGCGTTATAACGATGCGTTCTTCGGCTTCCAGGTAATCAAAGGGGTAAATGAAACGCCAGTTAAAATTACCCTCTCCTGTCAAGGAGCGATAATGTATATCCGTGCATTGACAGTCGTCGGGGCCTTTCAGCCATCTAGAAAGTGAATTGAGTAAAATAAATATTTCTGGAATGGTAGGTATTTGTTTAATCTACGTGTCTGTTGATTTTCCTGTTGATGTTCCGTGAACATAAGGTGTACATTTAAAAAATGGGTAGGTATATCTTAGGTAGGTACTTCAAATCATGAATAGTAGGAATAGTTACCTAGTTAAGTAATTGTGTTATCATTATTTTGAAAGATGTGCTGCTGAGAGTTTTTTTGCCACTTTTTCTCCTCAGCTTTAGCACTTTTCCTTGCAAAGTGGTGTATGTTTGTTCAAAAAAAAAATGTTGACGTGCAAAAAAGTAAAGAGATTTGACTTTGAATATTTGACTTTATCCCTACACCTTTCTAGTAATTAGAAGTTTGTGGCTCTGAATTTTTACACAGGTAGTTAGCAAAACTACTCATGTTGCTACAAATATTACCTATAGGTACAACCTACTCATGTTTTCCTGACCACCAATACCTAGAAACAGATTGATAAACTTTGTGCCTCCCAAGACGACGCCCTAAGTTGCTTACAATGTTTATAGTTAATCCGACACCACGAGATTAATAAATCCGACACTGCATGTCAGCAGGAGTCCCATCTTGTTGGTATAGGTAATGCAACTAGTTAAATGTGCCTACGGTGGAACACAGAGACAGGTATACAGGAGAGTTTTTAAGATTGAGATTATCTCAAAAACTACTTGACCTATTGCAATTTTTTTTTCATTTCATTTGTTTGATAGGTAAAAGTTTAAACTATGTTACTGTAAAACAATTATTAAATTCGGTCCAGTAGTTTTTGAGAAAATCTCAACCTTATTGAGCTGTATACTTTATCTCTGTCTTCGATTGTACAGTCACATTCTTATCTTACCCTTTCACGTATATATCCGACATCTTCTCTCCTGTGAAAAAAGCGTCGTCCTCCAACACTACATCGTCAGTGTTCCATATAATGACCCTCATTTCATATGATTTGGGCTTCCGCGACGATATCTCGAGCGGCGGGCCGGGCAGCGGCATGTCCATTGGGAACATGTCCACCCACATTTCCAGGCGCCCCTGTTCAATGCCTTTACAATAAAAGATAAAAAAAATCAGGCAAGTAAATAATTACGAAGAAACACAGAGCATGCGGACTCTGGTGGGAGTGCTCTGTGCGAAGAGCTAATGTTGATTTCTAAGAAAATGAAGGAGTTGCAATACCCCAATTAGTACATCTACTAACATTAATTTGTGCTTACATATTTTTAAAATTTGTAGATACTTAAGTACCTGACGTACCTTGCTTGCAATGCTTACTATGAAAAAAATCGGGGCATCGGCCGTTCCTTTCTTTGTGATGGCTACCTACATTAGCAGGTAAGGTACATATCACAAACAACTGTAATGTATTTCTCACAGTCGGCAGTTCTCATAACAGGTTGCCTATTAAGAATAACTCAATAGAAGCAACCATATGTTGCGCATTTCAAAATCCCCTGCATGTGTCATGACTGTGACGTAAAATTATGTCCAACCTACCAGGTTTGTTTGGGTTATATAGTGGGCGAGTCTCCACGTGCTCCATGACTAGCTTCGCCCCGACGCGCGGCACCTCTTGCCAGCGCCGCAGTACAATCAGCGCCATCTGCTCTTCAGCAGTGTCAGGGTTGGAGAACAGCTCCGGGTCGTCCATAGGCATGGTGAACACCGTGCGTCCGACCTTCACTCGCCCGTACTCGTACACAGGCGGCTCCAGCTTCCCGTCCTTACAAAGCTTCGCCAGGATTTGAGTAGGTTTCATGGCGTCGCGCCAGCGGTTGAAACCTTGCCTGTAACGTTTTGGGAGGGATGGTTGCCTCAGGTTTAATTTTAAATGACAACTGAGAATAGATACAAATGGTTTAAACTTAAATGTCACACATAGTCTTAGACCAGAAATACGCGATTCGATTCATGTAATAAAATAATATCTACTAGGCGTAATTTTGCATATTTACGCTGAGATATACTTAATCAAAGTTATATCAATATAATATAGAGTGGTGATTACTTACTCTTCATATTTCAAAGGCAGTCCACAAGTTGCCCTATGCCGACTATAGAAACGATTTTCCAAATCAATTTTCGTCTCTCCTATCATATCATCAGATCCGAGTAAATCCCAGTCCAGGACTTGTATGGTGAGCATCGAATCTTGTGGAAACGTCGCTTCAATCTCGAAGCATTTTCCGAAAACTGGATTGAGTTGCTTTGACACGTAGTTCTCTTTATCGCTTATTTTTTTGGAACCCAAATGTAATACTATGTAGGGGTCCGCTTTTCCATTTAAATCCATAGGGTGAAGATCAGTTGCTTTCACGATGTACACCCTCACCAACACATGAATGGGCTCGTTATTCGGTACGCCTTGAAAGAACCCATAGTTGGGATCGAATCCCATCACTGTGTGATCGTCGATTTCTTTGGGTAATGGCCACTTATAAACTTTGATAGCACCCTAAACAAAGATTAATAAAATATAGGTAAGTACAACAAATGTAAGATGAATATAACAACTGATTGCCTACCTACCTTAAATACACCGACTACTCTATTTTCATCCTCGGTGTCGTCACCAGTCTTTTTTCCACGGTACAATTCAAAAGATTGTAGCCACTCTTTGAATTCGTCGTATTCAGGCACCGCTTCGAGCTCATGGGGATATATCTAAAATTAAAAAGCATATAGGTATTATTGATTTGCAAATTCGATTATAAAATAATGTAGTGGTAATGGAGCACTACTTACTTTAGTCAAAGCCGAGCTGGGTATTTCGTTTTTCTTGACAAGAGTCAAGGTGAGATTTGCTTTTGGTGAGAGAGGTTCGCGACGTTTGCTGCGCTCGCGATCCGGCCGCACGGTGGCCACCTCCATCGGCCGCGGGGATCGAGGCTCATCCACGATTGACATTTGAGTAGCCTGGCTGTATCCCTGTCTTTCCTTCTTTGCTTCTTTTTCTGTCTCAATCATAGACTCCACAGATGCGAAATACTTGGTCCACCAATCTTTACTTCCCTCGTCATCATCAAATACTGAATCGGTGCTCGCTTTTCTCTTTTTCGATGAGTTACGCTTCGGAAACTTCTTGTGCATAGGCGGCTTAACTCCTGAGCCATAAGTAACCGCAGACTTCCCATCGCGCATCAGTAACGGGCAACTTTCTTTTTCATTTTCGATCGTAAACACGTCCTCTGGAATGATGCAGTTAGCTCGTAGATCAACATTATGCAGTTGAACCAGTGACTTCTTTCTATCCACGATGTCCTTTTCTCGTTTGCTCATCGGAGTGTAAATATATTTGTGAATAGAGTTAATGGTATGAGTGCCAACAAGAGTAACCCTACCGAAACTGCGGCAATCTACGACGCGAATGGTCAAGGGTGGTCTATATAAATCTTGATCAGGAAGTTCTACGTCTACATATCTTATGGGGTTGTTAAAATTGGGGTTACGCTTAGCGTTCTGTATAATAGACGAGTAAATTATGTTCCCGGCACATTCAATGTCCACTCTAGGTTTATCGACTGTGAGAAGGTGAACACGCTTTAGATCTCTCAAGCCCCAGAACAAAACTTCGATCCGATATTTAGAGAGCGTTGGACGAATACCTCTTGGTACTGGTAATATTGGGCCTTTATTGGTATCGAGGGGTGTCTTCCCGTTGGGTTCTCTTGGCGAAGGCAATTCGGGTAATATAGATGCATCTTGTTTGGCAGGAATTTCGAGCAGTTCAAACGCTGCGAGTAGTTCGCCAGCTCTATCGTCCCCACGCGTAATTTCATGCCATTCCAGCGACGGTGGAAATTGGGGTCGCTCATAAGTATCTTCAAATGCTTTTATATGTGGTTTGGCTATAGTCCGCCCGATAAATTCGGACTTGCCCACTTTGTCTTGGTCGAATACTTCAATGACTATAGTTGGCGGTTCTGCTTTAATGTGCTCAATGGTACTATACAGCAAGATATCATCAAATACCAGTAGTTCATCCCAAGTGGGACTTAAAGTCTCATCAATAACTTGTGTGGTAGCTGTGGTGTCCCCTATAATGACTCTGGCAAATGGATCAGAAAGCCCGGAGGAATCAGAACCTATTAGTGACCTAGCTTGGTAAATATAAGCTCGCATTTGAAAATTCTGAAAAATAGTAATGATTATTAATAGTTAGAATGATAATTAATAATTCTTATTACACGTAATTAAAATATTAATTCTTAGACGAATAAATCACAAGTCTTACATGTTTCTCTCCATAGAATATTGCAGGCGGCGCATTCGCTCGTGGTCTGTCTGCATTTTTTAGCGCTGAACTTACTTCGTAGCCCATTGGCAAGCCGTCTACATAATGCTTTTTATCTTGCAAAACTCCGAGCCATAGATACACGCTTATTTTAGCCGGTATTATCCAACCGCTTGATGTAGAGGCCTTCTTTCCCGGCCACTATTATAAAAAAAATGATTACTTATAAAAAGAGGATGCAAATATGGGATGAAAGAAGCAAGTTTAGGTAGTTATATTTCAATGAGATGTTAGAATATAAGTAATGAAAAATAACACTCGCCTTCATAAATAGCGTCTGCAATTTCCCGCAAAACTTTCCTGACTCATCAGAACACTCTGAATAAATTATATCTCTAGCTGGTATCCGCAGATACGCCACGCGTTTTCCATTGCTTATCATCCAGATGAATATGTCTGGCATAGTGTGCTGTGCCTGTAAGGATTATACATACTTAATTAGTTTATGTTGTTACGATAACTAATATTAAAATTAATAACTTGCGATTTGTGTTTTACGATGTCATCAAAATTGTATATCACATACTGTTCTTCTCATGCTCCTAAAAGTTTTACAAGCTACCTACTTGTTAACAACAAATATCTTTTTTAACGTATCTAGATACTTTGTTCCAAGTTCTTTTAAACAATAGCGCTCATGTTCCAACGTAAGTTGTGTTAGCAACTTGTAATGGGCAGCGGCGGCTCTCCATCTCCCGTACTTAAGTTTAGGAAAATAAGTAATGCACTTGTTTACATACATCTTCGCACAGATCTTTCAGTTTGTTTAGATACGTGTACGCCGTCCGAAGGCGATCTTTCAACGAGTGTTTCGTTATCAAGGCTCTTAAAGTTCTTGCCATAGTACTGATATGGTTCTGAAATCAAAATTTAAACTGTAGTGGCTTAGTGGCGTTACTACTACATAAAGAAAAATACAGAGTAAGCATTGTTTTACGACTTTATTCTTCCATATGCGGCGTGCCAGCTAGATATTCTATTAAGAATCTACATACTCGTATAATGATTTTAATCTAATCCACTTTCTGTGAAGCAAATGCTCATTATTTAAAATGAGCATGTGGCATGCAAGCCTTAACAAGGCTGCTACAAATATATGATAAAGACAGAATGAATTGTTATAGGAAATTATATATTTTCTGGTAAAGGTAGGTGATACTAACGATCTCAAATAGGCACAGTTTGAGTCTCTCCCGGTCGAGCTTAGTGTTTCCGATGGCCGGCACGTTGGCCGTGTGGCGCACGTACTCAGCGCACGACTGGCTCGCGATATCCAGCACGGACTTGAGAGCCAATATGCTGCTGTTGTCCGAGTCGCAGTCAGATTCTATAACAGCTTGGACATCAGATAGACCTTCCTCCTAAAATTATAATAAAAACTTACAGTTCTCCCGCGGATTATTCAGTGTTACGAGTGGAAATAGATGGATGATGAATAAAAATATTATCAACAATAAATAACAACTTTCCCAGAATCCAGAATGACCCACAGATGATCCACTTCCCGTAGGGACCAACCAATTACAAAACGACCACTTCCCAGTACGTCCGTCCATTTCCCAACACGATCTCTTCCCAAAAGGACCACCCTCTGTATATTTTTCTCTGAGATAGCTGTACCTCTAAGACATTACTTACAAATTTGTCGACGATTTTATCGATGGCATTGGAGTTATACATGCGCCGACGGTGGTCAGGCCAGATACTGCGCACATGCATGCACTGCTTGTGCTCCCAAATAGGCAGGAAATAGTAGTTTTTGTCGTTAGATACCGCTTTGGTAACAGGGGTCGTACTTTGCCAGTAGCCTGTGTCTGCGCTTAAATCATCTAAAATACATGATATCAATGTTAATTTAACAACTACATAGAGTTTCTATATATTTATTTAATTAATTAAAGATACTACGAAGATATATAATGATAAGAAAATATAAAATGACAAGGTTACAGATCAAAAGAGTCAATACAAAAACATAAGAAGTACCTATAAAATCATTTTACCTACCAAGTTTTGCTACGTCTAAATCCTGAGGTCTCTTCAAAGATTCGCTGGGTCCGTCCATTGAGTTACCAGCGTTACCAACGCTTAGCTCGAACTGGATTGATTTGTCAGCTAGTCTCTTGTCTATCATGTTAGCATCAAAGATGCTAGCAAAGAGGAAGAATTCCTCGTTCTTGCCAAAATATGCCTCGCTGATGGGCTCCGTCGGCTCGACTTCCACATCAGACGGCAGACATTCCACGATGTCCAATATTTCAGTTCTGATGGATATCAGAACTCTGTGAAAGATGAAGGAATAATTTAATTGTCAGATTTTTTGGTTAGATACCAAATATTAATGTATTTAACTTCTTCGCCATTTCTGGATCATAAACATTCCATCCCTTTACAAGATTGTTAGTATAAAAAATATTTCGCATCATTCGTCTTTAGACCTTTTCATTGATGTAAAACATTTAAATGATCTCTCTTATGAGACTCAATGATCTGGAGATGTAGGTTGTATCATCGCGACGCGACGTCTCTCGTATAAGTATCATGTTAAAGAAATTCTCAGACAAAGTAGGAATGTAGGTATAGATGACATTTTCTACACCAATGTTACAAAAATTATTTATGGAAACTATCAACGTTAGCTTAAAATTTGAAAATTAATGTACAAGTCAGCATTTCTAGACCTACAAGATTTGATTGAGTTTATAAAAATGCACGCCAGAATTACTTCTACTACTATTGTGTAATATGCAATTAATAATAACAAACCTTGCCCTGTAGGAGACACCTTCGCCCATTCCTATGTTTAAGCTGGAGTGTTGGTCCATGTAACTGAAGTCTCGTGTTGAGCCGTAAAGATGAATATAGGCAGGACCGAATGTTGGGAGGAATCCTGAAGTCAATTATGTTGAGATGAATTGTTTGATTTGATACGAACATTGTTTAGATATTATATCAATCAAATAATTCGTCTACTGAAAAAGAATGACTCGCAAAATGAAAAAAGTTATTGCCTGTAAAATAGAAAATTATATAAATTGACACTAATGCTTTCTTCTATATTGCTACAAGTAAATCAGCAAAGTCACTGGGTGTTACATTTTCTATACGACCATGTCGCTACTCTCTGGTGAATCGTATGCTTGAATGCATTATACATATCGCATATGATTTGCGATAGTTTTCCGATCAAGTGTTGTCAAAATGTCTCGACCAATCATGAGCTGAGATTTGATCGGAAATAATCGGAATAAAAGCGCGTCAAAACAACAGCTGATGAGATTGTCCTTTCTATAACTTTTTATATACAGAACATTATAATTAGCTACCTTTTTCCCCGTCATGGGAAATAGTCTTGAGGTCTATGAAGTGCGTGCCAATGATGCTGGGGTGCACTGGGTCGTTGTCCCGCAGCTGGATCTTAATGCGCTGGCACAGCGGCGGAAACATCTCAGTGAACACTATCTGCTCGTTCCATACCGGTGCATAGTTGTTCTTTTTCACCGAAGTGCAGCCCTAGTGTAGTGGCAAGTAGTTGAGATAATTAAAATATGTACCTAGGCTAATTTTCAGGCTAATATTTATTAATTTAATTAACAAGCAGAAATTAAAATAATTTGATTAAACTTTTATAGCTTATGTCACTCCTACCATCAAGACGAATCTAACGACACCTCAAATGTTAAAATCCATCAAGCCGTTTAGGCTGCAGGGCATGCCAAAGAATTATACATACTCACATCTTACATACATTCGAAACACATAACCTAATCCTTCCTTCGCAGTCAGGTAAAAACAAGTTGTACAGTACATGGTGTCTAATAGATTAGGTTCCTTAAGTATATCAAAGACATACAGTATTTATCAAACCAAGACCATACCTCGCTTGAATAATATGAATACTTACAGTCATCCCAGCAAAACACACTTCAACAAAAGGGTCAGCTACGTCCTGGTACTCCCCGGTGAAGGCCCTCTTCACGTTAGCCAGAAGGGAGTAATTCATCTTAGGCAGCCCGTCCGCTCGATGCACCGTTACTATGAACCGGGCTCGCTGGCGCTCGATCGGTACTCCGTCAGGCAGGAGCAGGTTTCTATGAAAACCACCAATAATTGGCTAAAACTATATATAACTTAGGTATGTTTTGTGCAAATTGCTTTGGTTGGACTCACGGCTCTGCTCAGCTCATTCATATTACTTATGTGATAGTATCTAATGGCGCATTTTCATTACTCGATATGTCGGTCATTAAACGACTAATGAAATTAACTCGAACCATACCTATAATACCTACAGGGTGTAACGTAAAGAGTATATGAAGCCGTATCGGTAACTGAACAACTTTGTTCTACGACTTTTCGAATAAAAAATAAAAATAAATTCATGTCTCATACAAATCGATCAGCTGACCTGTACGAAATGTATGAAAAGTCAAAAAATAAATTCGCGAAAATCGAAAAGTCGTAGAACTAAATTTGTTCAGTTACCGATACGGCTTCATATACTCTTTACGTTACACCCTGTATACCTCTACAACGTGCGAGAAATACTATTTTTGGTTTTAGAAATCTTATCGACTAAATAAATAACCCTTCCTTGATGCACAGTCGGGTAATAAGGGTACGTATTTGGTTTTGCCCTAAATATTTTTATAGAAATAAATACGTCGACTTCAACTTACATCTGCGTAGATAATCGTGTGGAATCTAAGTGAAATTAAGCTTATGATAGAGGACCATCGCTCATAAAATATATGAAAATCAGATAATAGTTAAATTACAAGTTAAAAATTACGTTAATATTATTGTTTCTTATATATAGGAATATCTTTAGTACTTACCTACCTAGAAATTATAGACCGTTGTGACAAATCGTGACAAGCAGTGCTACTAAGATAATGAGAGAACACAACGAGAAATGTACGTTAATCTTTATGACAATTTAATTATGATACAGATTCAAGTGACATAAATACAATGGTGACCAGCAGGAAAGGTTGCTGGCGCAGGCACGACAGGTAACGAGCAGCCCAGGATTCAGGTCAGCAAGTCCCTAACGGCTTGCCTGCAATTTAATTTGCGCGGCGGACGCCAGGTCTTATTAGATCCGAGAGTACGAGCCGTCTAGCAAAGATAATAGCTATTAGGCTTAACTCGACCATCGCTTACGTTGGCTATTTTAAATGAACGTCGTACCTATTAACAACCTATATCTATTCTGTGCTATAGGTACTAAAAACTTTACTTTTAAAACGACTACGTTGTTTGGTCACCAATTTGTATAGTTTAGAAATAGCTGAACTCGTATGCTGGCACTAGCCAGCATACGAGTTCGATTCGTACGCCGAAAGCCGATCAAGTGTAACAATTTGGACTTTGGACCATTCTTATTATCTGCGTAGTAGGTAAGAGTTGAAATAATGGTACTACAAGTGTTACCATTGATCTGCTGTTGTCCGTACAACGAATCATAGGCAGATTTTGAGCACGAAATTGGGTAAGCTCTTACATCTGTAATCTGCTGAAAAAAATGCTGAAACCGGACCGCAACCCTTTTGTGTGAAACGAACTGTAACGTGATGTTGACTGTACTTTTAACAGTATCTTGAAAGTTGGGCGAAACGAGAAAAACGTACAACGTTGGTCGAAACAAGAATCTTGGGCGAACCAGTTGGTCGAAACAAGAACAAATCAACATACCTATTCCATAGGACCTTGGATACTGAAGGAACCGAATCTTACAAATAAACGTAGGTATAATAATACGTAGGTAGGTACCCGCCTTAAAATAGTATTACTTACCCAAATTGCAAAACCTCACGTTCACAATCATATACATTTTCAATTCGATTCAATTAATGCAAATACTTAAAAACATTCATATCATAACCTGAGAAAAGTCTTGATATTAAGCCATGCAACGACATGGTTATTATTATCACTATTTATTATATCGTGGTAATACCCCAATCCAAAACGCTGGATGTTGGCCGCAAAGAAAAGATAAACGAATAAAATCGGAGGCTGTCGGTACATATAGTGAGCTGCCATTCGGGATAAATTGAAAAACAACATAAATGCGGACATTAAATTTTCTTGTTATGTTTTGCAAATATTTTTTATAGACTTTCAGCACCAATTTGGTGGTGATGAATTATTTGATATAAATAAGAATATATTAATAAGTAGGTACTTACTAAAAAAGTAACGCAAAACTCGCTATAGTGTCCGTCTCGATTACTGAATTTATGTGATAAAATAGAAGTCGCGCTTTTTGGTTTTTTGAAATAGTTCAAATAAATAGAGATATTAGAGATAGTAGTAGTATAATAGTATTCTTACGAATATTATTGCTTATACCTGCCTATAGGTATAGCTACGAACAAACGTAGACTTCATACGAAATCAAATAGGGATGAAATTGTTTACCGGCGCAATTCCCAGAAGGCATACTGGATCTCAAATAACCCGCAAATAATTTTAGGTGTTAGCCTTCTTTGGTCTGAGGTGTTTACTACCTACTTTATGGTAAGAGGTAGTAATAAATAATTAACAGCGTACCTATGTAACTTTATTATTCTAACGTTTTCGCTACCTCAGTAAAATATTATTTTAATTAGTAGGTAAGGTATTAGAAGTAGATAATAATTATCTTTGGTATCTATTAGTATCTAACAATTAAACTGTAAATTAACGGATATTAAATAATTTACACGGTTTAGATTATTTCATATTTTACGCAACGGTGGTTATTGGTTGGTAACCTATATTAGTCAGTGGGTACAACCGAGAGCACATAAAGTGTAACAATTTGGACTTTGTACCTATCGTTCTTATTCTTATCTACAATATGCGCCATAAGGTCGAAATCATGCTTAAAAACTCTATATCTACGTACATCTGTGTTTAATTACATCTATGAGAAGCTTTTACAAAAAATATATTGTAATATTCAAGATAAAAGCTTAACTTGAGAATCAAATAGATGGGAGGATAAAATTACAAGAAAATTGTTTTCCTGGAGATGTTCTCGACAGGCATCTGCCTGCAAAGAGAAAGCTGGAGTATCCGCGGGAAATTATTCTCCCTCGAGAATGCTTCAGATACTGACAAACGTCGTGGTCAGACGGTACAAAGTTGCACTTTACGAAGCGTCCGGAGAAAATGTGAGGTGAATTTAACATATTTTGTAATAATTATCGCCAATATGTACACTTGTCTTACGCGTAATAAACTCGTCTAATGTATTCGCAAATTCGATTTCAGCCGCCCTGCATATCTAAATAGGTATGTGTAAATAAAACACGTTAAAAGGATCTTCTTGTACATATAAATGAAAGTAATATCTAGTTAACCATCGGCATAAATCGCTCTGATCACTTCACTCGTAGCTACTCATGAAGTGATATATACTTATAGGCACCTTCTTAAATGCGAACTAACAAGCCGCACCGCATTTCATGATGACTGTGTGTGGGAGATGGTCTGTGACAGATAAGTAGTAGTGTAGTCCAATTTACAGTATCCGTCCAAGTCAGCTCGAACTTCATACATCATATATCTGGGCACTTCAGGAAGTGCGATTTTGCACCATCTGGCTACAACATATAAGTACCTACTTACATTTCATTATTTTAGACATTTCTGTAAAAAGAAACAAACTATGTAAGACTGATCTTATAGACTCGCAGGTACAGTAGAAAATAAATAAATTTTAGACTTTGTACCGTTCCTCATCAGAGTTGAAATCGTAAGTACTTGAAGTGTGATTGATGTGTTGTCGAGTGTACCTAGTAATAATTTGAAAATAAAAATAGTATTATAGGACTGTATACAATTTATTAGTTAGTAAAATTATATTTCTACAAACCCTGGCAGCTAAGTTGACCAAAAATCAATAATTTTACAGTCGAAACATTTCACGTCAAGTGTAACATTTTGGACTTGTCAAATACTTTCGATAAAAAATTCAACCTTAAACTCTACTGTACCACTTTTCTGTCTTCGACCGTTAGTGCCTAGGTCGTCAAACAAGCTTGTCAACGTCAAGTGTTACAGGCGGACACTTTACGCGAAGGTAATACATAGTAAGTAGATTGCAATGGAGTGTGTAGGTTGAAGGCTATATTACGAGATGATGGACGACGTATGAACCGATGAGTCGTAAATAGAGTTGAATATAATTTGAAAACATCATATTATGTCAGGCATTGCACATATGGATTATACATTGTGGGCTAGTACAGCCCACAATGGGGAGTGCTCGGGGCGCCAGTCGGGTCGCGGATGTATCGCAGTTCCCGGGGCTCGGCAAGAATGGCACGAGGTGGAACACCCCAGGAGGTTTAGTCGGTATGCTGCCCCTTGAAGGCGGTGAGCCCGACATAATCAACACGCTCCCCCAAGCGTGGTAGTACATGTTTTTGCATATTTTACCTGGATTAAAAAAAGGCATTGCACATATTTTTAGACCATTAAATAGACAAAGACGATCGATTATTCCCTTTGATCTGTGTACATAAAACGCAATTGGTCTACTCGTATGTCCATGCAAAGCCTGAAAACGCATTTACCATGCATTTAGATAATTAATCCTGGTAGAGCCAAAATGGCTGACATGGAATTTGTTATTACACTAATCGGCTTTAACTCTAATTAAATAGTATAGTGGACAGTGGTAAATCATTACCCGTTTTTCAGCTAAAATATCGTGTTGCCCGGTATTCCATTTCTAATGGGTTGTATACATATATTTGCTACTAATCAGCAGTTTTTAATTTTTAAGTCTAGTGATGTTGTAGTAGATAGTACTTACTAATAGTATAAAGTAGTAGTTAGCTAGTGAGTAGAAAAATGTAAAACCAACTTTCACATATTTTCAAAGCGTACTTATATTAGGCACGCACCCTACCTAATCAGTTTATAGGTTTAACTCTTACACCTACTAAATATGAATACCTCTATAAGTAGGTACTGAATTGATACTTGCATTTTTGTCGTTTAAAAGTAACAATTACTAAGCGTTAAACAAGCATTTATTTGTTTAATGAAACTTATAAAACGCGAACAACGTCACAATATATAGGTATACACTATAACTTATTATGTACACGGATCGGTAGTACTAATTATAATGAAAAGGACCCTAAATAAAATACGTTTCCAAGATTTTGGCAATCTACCTCGTGCGTGACTCTACCAGTAAAAATGTGTCCAGCCATTTGGGATTCCATGGAGACACAATAACTTTTTATTTGATAGGCGAAATTGAAATTGCTTTTTGATTGAATTTTGTTAGAAAAGAATTGGTCACCTCAGGACTGGTATCGTTTTTAGAATGAAGGCTTTTTTGGCCCACCCCAGCGGTTGAGAGCAGTCAGCAGAAGTGGCAACGTTTTACGACCCATACACCAAATTAGAGCTAAATAGGTATGTTTTCTATGATAATTATTCACCTACACACAATCGTGTGTATATTAGATAGCTAAATGTTAAAATAAATAATACCTAATCACTGGAGTTCTGAAGAGATTCCTTTTAAAAAATTGTTATTAAGATATGTGAAGTATTGTTCTCAAAAATGAGCCTTTTCTATATCTAACTCTTAGGAATGTAATCATGTAGGTAGTAGGTACGGATGCCTGTGGACGTGCCTCATGCGCATGATTGCGTATTTAATTACAGCTAGCTACCTATCTGCAAAACTGCTTTGATGCACAGAACAGCGAAATACAATCCTGCGCGTGTTTATCAGTCACCCGATGCGATGTCGGTAATGTGATAAAATTCCTGACAAAGGTAAATTAAATACTTCTGAGTTCTTTGTCTTCTATGTAGGTAGGTAATTATTGTTTTTAGTTTTTATTAATTTATTGGGATCCACTTTAATAACTTGTGGTGCAATAATATTATTATCTCTATGTAGGTAAGTAGATGTAATTGTGTCGTTGCCGCCAAATCTTAACTGCCACCACTGTCAATTGGTGCGATATGTCGTGACAATGACAAGTCTATCCTAAACATAAACGCAACAGTCACTCGTCAAGTCGTCACTCATATTATACATTGCATAAGACGAAAAGGGACGCCTCGTTTACGTACATATACCACTCTGGAATCGATGCAATTATCATACTAAATTAATAACTACACGCCGTAACATGTTTTGGTGTTTCACATACGAACAGCTGCCACATTCTGGACCAACAATGGTCTGTAAAGTACCTAACGCAAAAATGTGCTTACCCATCTCTAGCCAAAATAAACAGGTGGACCCAGCTACAATCCTCTCTGTGCGATAGGAAATGGATAGGAATGTAACTCCTACTCCTACTAAATGTCACCCGCAACATGTAATTCCCATTCAATACACAAGTCCAACAAATTTAAAAAGTGATACTTACGCTTCGATATCGTCTTCATCCTTTTCACTCTTGGGCGGTATTTTGATGGTGTCCCCTTTGCCAATAACGCTTACGTCGCACTTCAGGTAGCCCTTCGCCCCCGCAGCCACGTCGTCAGGGTCGGTTAGCAGTGCCCATTTGTGGTAGAATTGACGATCTGATAACAAAAGTATTAATGTCACTAGGAATCACTGGAACAACTATGGTTAATGCTACGCCAACAAACTGCATTGCAGTTTGGCGACAATTGTAACATTGCAATTTTGTTAAAAATTTAAATAAAAAAAAAAAAAACGTTTTGTAAAATCCAGTTCGAGGAACAAAAATTAAAAATAAATACATTAGAAAAAATGCCCTTAGAAGTTAGATAATTACTTTTAATATGTACATTTCTTTCGTATCGTCATGAAACCAATATTTCATTGCAATAGTTTTCCGGTGACATGTGTGTTATGTAGAAATTATTTCGCGATAAAACTAAAGTTTTATCAGCTGTACAGCTAGTACAGTACTAATAAGTACTTGAACTTTTCAGGAATCCGAAGTGTACATAGTTCAAATTAATAGGGAATTGTGATTTAAAAGGTTTTGATTCGCATTGCAAAAACATAGCAACAATATTCGCCAAGTGATTGTCACAATAAATATTAATTATTTCGCTATCAATCCCAGGGGCAGACAGCTACATGTACCTAGCTGATTGATGTCGGTGGCCAATATAATTTCGAGTGCAGCGCGGTATTCGCCCAGCGTAATATTGGTGCAACGAATTTGCATATTATTTTAATTTAAATGTATGACATGGTTTCTATAAATAATAGTGGGTAGGTATACTTAAATATAAATGTGTCAGTTTTATTATTGTGTGATTTTTTGTTCAAACAATAAATATGTAAATTAGAGGGAGGGCTTACAGTTAATAATACGCTCTACATAGAAAGTTCATGCATTACAAATGCCAGGAATACTAAGAGTTGGCATACATATTAAATAGGAGTCGAGTAGAGCAGGAAAGAAAATACAAGGACCCAGGATCGGTTGGCTCTCGAATACTAATCATTATGCGATAAGATACATATTATGCTATACAACGTGAAGTTTTAGTTGTTGCTTTCCCGTGGCAGAGGGATTTGCCCTCAGTAATACCCTTGAATTATAAAGGTCAATTTTAAAAATAAGAAGTGTAGTTTTTGATCATTTTTCCAACTCGAAAACGTAAGAGGCGATAATAATAATAATACCCACAGAGTTTGGTACTTACCAAACCGCACTCGTCTCGTCCGCCGACCGCTCCGCGCATTGCTACGCTGCGATGTCGAGGTGTTACTAATGATTCGCGATCGATATGGAGTTCCGTTTTTCACAGTTGTTACTATCATTAGTTTTTTTTAACAAATATACTACTTATATATTTATAAATCGATAATAAGTACCACCGAGACAAAATAATCTCGCTGCGGGATAACAACCACTAACATTTAACGTCGTATAATTTAACAAAGCGTTAAAAAAAAATTTCAGACTTAGGTGACGATTCACCCGCAATAATTTTCATCATCGGGTGAAACGTCCCCCATTTAAAATAGTTAGGCGTCGATTCATCCGCAAGTGGTGTCGCTATCGGATGAGTTGGTGGTTGATCCGGCCAAAATATAACCATAGGAAAGTACTGATTATTTTTATTTGTGTACAAATTTACCGCGGAATATTTTCTTAGTTTCACTTTAGCTCCAAGAATTGGTGCTTGTTTTATACCTAGACTTTTACCGGCATAGCATTAGGATGGATTACACTAATCCTATTACTTACATCTAATGTGGATTATTACTTACATCTATACATTGGCATTTGTATATTAGGCGTACTAATACAGACATTCGTCTTATGTTTAGCTTGATAAACAATTTTATTTAAAGCTTTGAACCCATTTTGTGTTATTCTGGTAAGTGGGTATCCAAGGTTTATATCATATATCCCTTGTGAAGATCTGGATTAATTTCGCTAATTGAGCTTTGTTATTATTGCAACATTTTACAGGATCCAATTTAATATGGTATTGAAAAAAAGTCTGAATTATATAAAGTGATTAATGAATTTGTAATCAGCATCTAAGTAATTGAAATAAGGATACACCTCCATACAGAAGTGTCCTAATGTAATTACGTACCTACTTATAGTAGATGTTTTGTATCTAATAAGTAATAACTAATAAATCATAAGTAGATAGCTGCCTGATGAATACCTATGCTTTGTTTAGATCTGGTTTAGATACTACGTCTTGTCAAATAATAACAAAATTAAATTTAAATATGTACGTACGGTGGAACACAGAGAAAGGTGTACAGGAGAGTTTTTAAGGTTGAGATTTTCTCAAAAACTACTTGACCTATTGCAAAAATTCTTTCACTGTTTGATAGATAAAAGTGAAAACTATGTAACTGTAAAAGAATTATTAAATTCGGTCCAGTAGTTTTTGAGAAACTCTCAACCTTATTGAGGCCCCCTGTATACTTATCTCTGTCTTCGACTGTACCTACCTAACTAACAAAATAGCTGTCTGTGCGTGAATTTTCAGTTTTTCTATGAAGGCTACGGCATTAACTTCTAAATGTAACGTCTGAAAAAAAATTATAGCAATCTTGGGGCATATATTTAGAGACTGATGAATACCGATACACGGTTAGACAAAGTTCGCTCGATAGAAAAAAAATCGCAAAAATACCCTTTCCATGTCTTTTAAAATGAAAATTATGTCTAAAGCGATACAGTTATTCATACAAAATATATATCAAACTGTAGGTTATTATAAATACGAGAGCTCATTTAAAAAAATATGATTTATGTTGGCGTATTTTTATTTCCCTGCCAAAAATTATCCAAAACTAATAAAATTACAAATATGGAGTCATTCCTCCGCTGTCTCGTGCTTGAGTTTGACAGCTGGCAGGTCCTTAAAAGTTATTTGGATTTCTGACAGGATTTTTATTACTCTTTTATATTATTACTTATTTATTTTATTTATTCATAATTTGTGTTCTTTATATTTTTTCATGGTGATATCGAGAACAAATATTAATTTCTGAATTCCGAATTTATGTAGATAATAAACAACTGTTAATCATTACCAAATCCAGTTACAGAGCTCGTTTACCTGACCTAGTTACGAGTACGAGAAACTTCCGTAATTGCCACCAGCTCTAGGTCGGTCTATAAAACTAAAGTCAAACGACAAGACAGCCTTCGCACCAAGGAGTTTGTGCACAATCTGCGGATTCACAAGGGTATAGTGAATCTAATTACAACCATATTGCACCGTTGTAATTTGCCGCTACCTCATAGCAACCGCTGAAACAATCATTTGTAATTGCAAATTAAGCCCAAAGCCAATCTCACAATTCGGACTGGATATCTTGCTATTCGATAATGTAATATCCTAC
The DNA here is from genome assembly GCA_963506565.1 of Tachystola acroxantha. NCBI lineage: Eukaryota > Metazoa > Arthropoda > Insecta > Lepidoptera > Oecophoridae > Tachystola > Tachystola acroxantha. The sequence goes on from OY735870.1 coordinate 16,574,819, forward strand.
TATTATCCCTAATTATCTAAATTGATATTCCTGTATTATCGGTTCATACTAGGAACATGACGTCACGCAATGATAAACTCATTACTAGGTATATATAGTTACTTTTCGTTCAGATAGTTTTTCGCTCTGAGAAAATTGTGTTGTGTGTATTTTCCCAACCGGGGATGGAAACGGAATCATTTATTCGTAGGCACTCGAATATTAGGTTCATACTCGTACATAAAAGGCGCATTATACTACCAGCCTACCGACCAAACCTTAGTCCACCACTTATTCCTTCTCGTATTTTACCATAGATATCGTAATCCTTTCATTCATAAAAAAAATTTAAAGCTATATTATTCATTTACCAACTTTAAAAAAATTCCGTTTTTTGTTTTAATTATTATGGCCTTGTTGCGTCCAGTATCTGCTTACTATACTTACCTGGTTCCTTTACGTTTGGACAAAGGTTCGATTTAGGTAAGTTTGGGAAATTCTACTCGCACCCAAGTTTACAGAGTGCACTTACTTATTTATCTGAAGGATAAGTAGCTTGATATTTACTTGATTTATTAATTATTTTGTCATGTCTTACTTAAAACTAGGTAGGTAATCATTAAAAGGCACAAAGCAAAGAATTTGCAATTACGCACTACTTCAGTTTACTGTGCACAAATAAAAGCATACGGTGTTTTAACTAATCGAGGGACATCAGGTAGGTACCTAAACAGGCAGTAGGTAGACGCGACACTCAATCCGCAACCAGGGGGCATTCTGAAATAGCGTGAAGAAAACACATAAAACAGACAGAGGTGCGTAAAAATAAGTAATGAAACATGCATTATACGTAAGTGAACACAAAGTGATGTTACGATACGATGTTGACTTTACAAATGTTATTTATTTAGTCACGTATGGTACGGGTCCCACATTTATTGGAAGCTTCATGCGTTAGACAGGCGTAGGTATAAATTTCGATCAAATGAGAAAGATAAAAGCAACTGAACGTGAGGGTGGGCCGGTACTCCATCTTATAGTGATACATATACCTAGTACATTCATAAATTATGAACAATTGACAAGGTCTAAATTAGTAAACCCCCCTTTATTATATTTTTTATGAAAATTTAGGTAAAATTAAGAAACCCATATTTTTTTCTTTAAAATACCGTCGTTTATTCTATTTAAAAATTAAGTTAAGATCGAGTAAAGTAACAACATATAAGTGACGATGACGTCACATTACTGAAATAGTGTCGTTCCAAAATCGGTAAATACCCAGGTTTCGGACGTTTTCGGTATTAGTAAGAGTGTGTTCATTGCCATTTTTCTTGTGGACTCGCCAAATATGATTCTGACTAGAAAGCATTGAAAAAATGTTACAAACAAAAATACAATGTATTACTTGGCCGTATGTATGGGTTAGGTTCCCTTTTCCTACTACGTCAGAGCCACAGTACTTCCGGAACGCCTAATTTTACAGAAAACATTGTTTTTCTCGGAATAATTCAACGAAAAAATTCTGAAAAAAAAAAACGTATTCAGAGAGACAAAATCTTGAAATGGTATTTTACTTTTAGGATGCTAATAATTTTTAGACCTTGTCAATTGCGAGAAGAAATTTCTGTAAAATTTAATGTAAATGTAGAACATGTAGGTCCTATTCAGTGTACGGTCGTGTGTATGTGTGTAAAAAATAGTGAACATGATGCTTGTCCTGCCCGCGGTTATTTGTGTTTTTCTATAGCTATGTTTTACCAGGTCACAGAGAAAGGCAAATTGTTTTTCAGCAAGGCGCTTTTGTACGACCATTAACCCATTGCATTGAACCTCAAGGCTATTGGCAAACAACATGTTATAAATAAGTCTTGAAGCTTTTGAGATTATACCTTCTATGCACAAGATATAATCTCAAAGCTACAGGATATTAAACAAACATAATGCTGTGTTGTTTATGTAAAATATTTATTAATGAATCTATTAATGTAGGTAGGTATATTGTTAATGCGTAACTATGTGCTTGAGAATAGACTCTTGTACTTCGACATTGAGGAACGAGAGATTTTGTGTGGTTTTTGTTTCGTGTGTTTGTGCAATGGTTTGTTAATTGGTAACACTTAATGTAATGTTTTATTTGTTAGTAGGTACCTAAAGGTCTCAGGGAGCCATCTCATAGAGACAGTAAATTGCGCGAGCGGAGTTAAATGTATTCCGACACAGAATTAGTTAGAAAATTGTTCGTAACGCTGTTTAACTTTATGAACTCCTATAAACTATCTCTAGTTTATGCTGTGTATGTACGGGAAAACGAGTGAGTTTTCCCGAATATCAAAGGTGTTTGAAAACTTTTATATTGCATGGAAAACGTATGAGCTTTGAAACAATATAATGTTCCAGTGTCGAGTTACAGGCACAGGTGACGTACCCGGCTGGTTCCACACCGTAGCCACGTCTAGTTTAAAGCTGCCCAGCAGTTTGTTCGCACGGAGGATGTTTCGCGACTGCAGCACCTGTGAACAAACAGCACGGAGCATGTGACACGCTAACATGCCACTTCAGCGCAAGTAATAATCGATATCGGGAGTGTTACAATACCGCTTAGCTATGGCGAAAATGACGTTACTAATAAAATAAAATTTATGTCTAGTCACCAGACAACCTTCTGATTATTTAAAGCTTATATAGCAGGTGTCCCATAGACTGTTAGTATTACAAATCCTAAAACATACAGCGCACAAGTATTTTTTTAACATACTAAGGTAAAATTATATCTATCGCAAGGACAATGGGCAGAAAAGTATATTTTCATATATTTATCGATACTTTTTAGGGAAAAAAAAACGTTCCAAATGGCGTTAAAATGTGGTGATATAAATGTGTCGACATAGCCACTAATGTGTCTCAAATTCCATTATCCTGAAAACTGTACACCTTCGGTGGTTTCATATATAGATTACGCCGATCGCTTGACGGCTAACGACCCAGAGCTTAGATCTATCCCTAAAGCCCTACAGCACAAGTGAATTGTATAGTACTTATACTTACATTACCTTTAAAGGGCCTCATGTGTATACACACAAAGACAAACAAACAACCTTATGCAAACGTCTAAAGACGGGGTTTGTACAAAATATCGATAATTATAACTAAACTACTTAAAAATACATTAAAAACTAAACTAAAAATCTACCTAACTAAAAATATTCTAAAAAACTTGTCCCTCTTGGGAGGGTGCCCATCACGCTGGCGGCATTCCCGCGCTGGATGGCTAGGCTCAGCCTCTGCGCGAGAAAGCCGCCAGCACGAGGGTCACCCGTCGCCTCCCTCATATAATAATTTTATAAATATCGATGATTTATAAAAGAGCACATCAAAATAACGAAGTTGAATGCGTTCTTCTGACACTATAACTTTCCCTCTGTATTTCGAACTCTAACACTGTAGGTATTCCTTCAGTCCGATCGCAGGGATGGTGTTATGCATAAAGGTATCAACCCTCAAAAAATCGAGTTTGGAGTTAGGTATGCCACCTTATTGATCTGAGTGCCCTCTACCGGATTCTTCATAGCTCATATTCGAGAAAATTTTGTATTTGAGTTATTAACGAAAATAACCTTTTGCTAAATTCGAAAGCACCTTAACGTATTTTTCCAAAAGGTACATAATACCTTTTTGCGTATTAATAAATAGGCAAGCAAATTTCGCAAAAAGGAATTAAGTGAGTTAGTCGTATCAAATTATGAGTGTATTAACACCTTTAATTGTAATTAGGCCTTTTGCTAAATTCGAAGGCACCTTAACTCATTTGTCAAAAAGGTTTCAAGGCACAAAAGTTCTAAGTTATTTTATTAAATTGGAGAAAAATATTAAGAATAATTCATCAAAATCATTACGACAATTCCGCTGCATTTACTCTATGGCGGCATGCACTAAATGAATTAAAATTATACCACGAAACACTGATTTTTACAAACTTCATTCTAAATCGCAGATATGCAGTACTGAACATCGCCAAACCAATCCCTGAAGTCCAGCTGCATAATATCTAGAAACTATAAGTTTTAGCAATACAAATGTAGCTACAAATGTACAAATATTGCTATAACCACCTAGACATTGTACAAGTGGACTTCAGGAATTGATTTAGCGATGTTCAGTACTGGATACCTGCAGAATAGACTGCAATCTATATTTGTATGGCTAAAACCATCTAGACATTAAGCAGGTGGATTTCATGCATTGATTTAGCGATGTTCAGTACTGGATATCTGCAGAATGTACACGCGATTTGGAATGAAGTTTGGAAATCAGTGGATTCGTTTTTTTAATTCATTAATCATTTATTATTATCATTACACTTAGTGTAGTCAAAGAGTAATGGCTCATTATGTAGTTTTATTTCTAAAACTTACTTAATACACTGAATGTTTAAATATATTGATCTTGTTTCACTTTATAATTATATATTTTAAATTATTATTAATTACAATGAGAGAATTGGACATCCTATAATTTATTTCCTTTTGATAACCATCACTTATTACTTTTCTACAAATAAACCAGTATCTAATATTTTCCGACCAATGATTAGCAAAAGTGCATCAAGGAGGGTTGACACCTTTTGAAATTATGTTTCGTCTGATTGAACAATAAAGCAAAAAGGGGTTAAAAATGTTTGATTTAAAAACAAATACAAATTAATAATATATTTCTAATCTTTTAATGCCGTCATAAAGCTCATACTCTAAGCTAGTAAGTTGAATTTTTTCAGGTTTGTATCTACAATACAAAACATGCTATCGCAAAGATTCCCAAGCGTCCCCTCTGAAAACTTCAACATCGTTTTTTCTCGAAATGACCCGAGTGTGGTTGATACTTTTATGCATAACACCATCCAGTTAATATGAATTAACCGAACACGTATCTATATTGCAGACCAATCTGGCATGAGTGGGGTTTAAAAGCCTGGGGGGCGGCGGAAGCGACGCGCCGGATATTGACTGGACTCAAACGGGAGAGTTCACAACACAGTACGTTAATTAAATGGATCAGTGGTGTATAGGCAAAATACCCGCAAAATACTCTTTCTTTAGTATCTATAGGCAAATTATGAGAGAACCTAAACCTAAGTGCAACTGTTACTGTCACTCGTATACTACATCGCGTAAGAGTGAGTGAGACGCTTAACGACGATTAAAATGAGTGAGTCACACACTATGGAATCTTTGCAAGTATTCCGAATTAATCGTGGTTATTAGACAAAATGTAACTTTTCCTATGCTACAAAGATTTAAATATTACGCGTGCCTACCTAAATAATATAGATAACACAGCTCTCGATCTCCCTTAACAATGTACTTATCTACCTCCTAAATTTATTAGCTTGAGTGCAACAAAAAGCGCTCCTAAATTGCAAAAGCTTTTAGTGGAAAGCAGCTAGGTACGTGGAGATTATCTAGTTGTGCTGGATTTAAAATATAAGTTTGCTTCTTGAACAAGTTGTCCGGTCCGCCACGGAAACTTGAATAATTCTTGGTAGCCCGAGGGTCTCGCCCGACGCGAGACCCTAGCGCTAAGACTTTAAATACCTGTCTGCAAGACTTTAAATCTGTGTTTATGCCGCAGTGAACTGGTTGGAATAGACGTGTGATTGAACAGCTAGCACGTTGATTGAACGACGGCATCCAACCAAACATCTAAGTGTCAATTAGCTGAGTGGTTGAACACAACGTTCAACACTACAGCTAAACGACGCTCAGCGGACTGGTTGGAAGTCAATTTGCAAATTTTAGTAACAGGTTCTTACCGCGATTTAGACTGAATTATGAGATATTTCGAGACCGTTACAATAATCATGATCACAAGACATACTGTGTTATTATTAATTTTGAAACAGCATTATTCACATACAATAGCAAAATATCAACAAATTACCGTGATAATTATTTTTATACTTAATCGTTTAATTTATTTCAAGGTTTCTTTATCTCACTGAAATCACTGGTATGTTGCTGCAATATATGAATTTGAATGCTTGGAAATGATTTTTTACTATAAAACAACTCGCAATGTTCATATAATATCAGCTGTCGACGCCATCTTGTAAACAAAATGAAACTAGAACCGCCGTGGCGGAGAATCATACTAAGTCTACACTACAGCGGCTTTTCAGTCAGCTGAGGTGTTGAACGTTTTATGCGCCATAATGATCCAACCACCCAACTAGCTGTTTGATTGGATGCCGTCGTTCAATTAACGTGCTAGCTGTTCAATCACACGTTTATTTCAACCAGTTGGCTGCGACATTTATATATCTAGAGGGTGCCCACTGCCCAGTAAATGAAGGCTAATCCTGCTACTGTTGATAGGTCAGTTCTACAATAAGAATTTTTGTTTAGTGAAAGTGCCAAGTTATTGAGATTTTTCGGGCCTTGTATGTGTGTAGGTTTGTATGTATAAAAATTTCAGATATTGTATATTATGTTTAGGAAAAAACGTGGAAACTGGGGCATATGTCTATCTTTTGTAGAAATATACTTTACATATCAATATTTATATCTAAAACCATGGAATTTTATTTTTATATTAAACATCACAATCTCATTCAAATAACATTAGGACGTTATTTTACCAATCTATGGGTATGTACCTTGTGGCAGAAATTGGACTAAACCCGTGTTTGACCTCGATCTTACCTAATGGTAAGCGAATGAAGAAGAGGGCGGTGATAGAGCACGCGGTCATAGTTTTTGATAAAACGTTCAAAATGTCCGTAGGCGTCTCTATATGAATTAAGTTTCTATAGAAACGGAATGTCCGACCCATATAGTTGTGCAATATATTCAATGAGCAGGTAGGTAAATACCAGTCTTCAACACTATCAACTCTACCAACTTCGGATTTGTACCGAGTTCCCGACTCAAGTTCGGAAGTCAGGAAAGCTTACGGTGCCCGACGTGGGGTGGGTGGGTAGAGGGGGCAGGTGAACTGTAGAGCTAAATGCTATAAGCGTAGAGTAATTCCACGTACGAGTATATTAGTTTCACCTGTCAGTTCAGATATAATAATAATAATTTATGTGAAATGCCTGTGCTTGTACCCAGCCGCGCTTGCCGTCATATGTCTTATGTAGAGTACGCTCCACATTCGCCCGAAAACACGCAATTTATATGTAAAGTTTTACATTCTGAAACAAAATTGTCAAAGGAAGTTTGCTTAAAATAAAGCTCACAAGAGATCTACCTACTCGTATACAAGACTAAGGCGAACATGACATAGGTGTAATCCTTTCGGGCTATAAAATATTCAAGAAATGCACACCTATTGACCTGACTGGAACCTACAAAACTCAACACCAATAGAACTTGTTAAATTTCAAGGCTACAACACGTTGTATATATTCATTCATACGTTACATGCTTACTTATGTTGCAAGAAATAGGTCAATGTAAAAACTAACTTATATCGTATGAATAATCAATTATAGGTATATTAATTAATTACAAATCAATACATTTATTGTGGCGCTTTCCATACTCGTAGATAGAGATAAATGGAACAAGATTATGTACGGACCAATGGTAACCAGATCAATGGTAACACTTGCAGTACGATTTCAACTGTTACGACGTAGATAATAAGAACGGTCCAAAATCCAAAGTGTTACACTTGATCTGCTGTCAGCTGTACATATTTACTTCGTAGAGAAAATGTTTTGATTCAGAACATAATTGATACGATAAAGTTTTGCCTTAGTTGGAAGTTTGGTAAGTTATACTGTCGACTTTACATAATTTTGTATTATTTAGCCAGAAATACCTATGTATTTTACTAAAAATATACCTTTCTCCGAAAAGCACGAGGCTGTCCATAGATAGGCTTTTCGTGGCTCAGAATCCCACATAACCCGGAGTCTCAAATCTTTAAAAGAAAGGTACGACTCCTAAGTAATTTCAGTTAATATCTGATGAATATACCTACATAACTATGTATAATTATATTTCATAAAAATACTTAGCGAAAAAAAGAATACGTAATGTAATGAAATGAAGAAGCAATCCGAATAATGGAAAGTAGTACGTTAGATACCTACTCGTATATAATTTACTTAATTTTAAAAGTAGGTAATTCAACCTATAATGGTGTTCCTGTACGTTTATGTCGACTTTAATAAACTCTACTGTAGACTCGTATATTATATTTTATATATAATACACATTTATGTCGGTCTGGTCTGGAAACGACATTTACCTCATCGTAATGCGCCCGTTTCGGGAAATGTCAACCCGGTGCTATTCCTGTAGGTACTTGGCTACTTGCCTTTGTATATGGGCGCTATTTCTGCCCGTATTTCCTTTCTTTTTGCCCGTATTACCTAATTAGTAAATACACAAACATCAGACGAGATTGGCAAAATACGAAAAAAATACTTTAGTTCGTGAACATTGATCTACCACTTTGATCTGTAAATAGATAGAGGCAAGCTGAATTCTACCGATCACGGCAGGCTCATAAGGCAGCAAGAATAGAAAACTCTCTATTGTAATTAGTATTTTAATGCTTGTTTTAGAGCTATCCCTCGTTTATATAGTGTAAAATGAGGAGGTGTGTCCAAAGCACAGGCCGTCAGAGACATAAATATATGAGTCAGTTAGGAGGGGATACGGTACTACAACCACCAGATAAGTACAATACCAGTGATAAAACAAAAGGTTTCATGCATTATCATGATAATGCATAATAAGACTTTATCTAAACAAGCCTTTTAACTTAACGTACTCGTAACTAATGTAAATCTTTGATCAGTCACTTTAACAGTAAACTTGTAGATACAACAACAAAAATAATACAACTTTGTGATCTACAGAAACGGACCAAGCGAGGTACCTAGGTTACTTGTTACATATACCTAGTGACGTATCTATACCTAGTACTTAAATAGAAGATACAAGTTGCTCTAGCGACACATTTTTACACAGTTATTTCACCATATTTTAACGACATTTTTTTTATAAATCTCTTTCAATCATCCTAAACAAGATACAAGACGAAATGTAGAGCAGTCATTCGCGTTTGCCACTACTCCGCTGTCGCTCATCACTCGCACTGTGGACTCACATCGTGTGCTGTCGCATCGTACAACGAGTACCTATTCCATTATCTTTTTATTACATCTCTCTGCTGAGAGCTATCCACTTTAATAAAATAAAGAACGGCGTCTAAGGCTACTTATAGCTATGTGGGTTATTTAGACAAATGTACAAAAACAAATAGTGTTAACTAATATACCTAGGTGATTTATTAATTAGAATACGGCAGAATAATATTTGTATAGCGACACATTTATATCAACATAGGTATTTTGACGATGTTCGCAAAGTTTTATTGAAATAGGTATCCATGTTAACTCTACGTATACATAAAATGAAATTACCTATAGTTATCGACACTTTCCACGCATTGTTGTGTGAAAATACTTATATATAGCTATACACGCAATTCTGCACAATAAAAGTAAGTTGCACCCTACCCACTCAGCTTATCAAGACTTGCAAAATTTCTGAACAAAATAATTCAGAAATGAACGAAACTGAACCCTGAACTCAACTTCATGTATAATTAACACGTGACTTCATTTTTGTTACGTAAAAGCTTCGACTATGAACTCTTATTCGTTTTGTCAAAAAATTTCAACTTCGCCGTCACAAACATTTTTAGTTACATTTTGTACCGGGAATTGAACGAATTTTTATCTAAATAAAAAATAGCTCGTAGCGAGAGTTGTTGCACAACAGTATGTTAACAGTTTGACGTAGATATTCAGGTTCATTCTGTTTACATAATCATTATACAAATGCAACGTGAAATTTTAGTGCTCGTTTTCCCGCAGCGAGACGATTCAGTCTCGGTGTACTACCGATTTATAAATATATATTTTTGTTAAATGAACAAATGTCAGTAAGAATTGTGAAAAACTGAACTCGTTAAGGATCGCGAATCGATAGTAACACCGCGAACATCGAAGCGTGGCAACAGCGCGGAGCGGCCTAGGCACGTACTGTTTGGTAGGTACCTACGTCTAGTGAGTTACTATTGTCTCTTATGTTTTCGAGTTGAAAAAAATAATTAATAAATGAACTTTTTGTTTTTCAATTTTAACTCAATTCAATAGTACTACTGATAGCAAATCATTCTGCAGCGGGAAAACAACCACTAAAAATTCACGTTGTATACGCATAAATACCTACTTTTTTACGGGAAGTTAAATGACAATGCAAGATTCTGCCCCACCATCAACCGCATGATGAATAAGATAACGAATAAATGTAAAAATATCTCCGTTTTTTATTAAAATTATTGGTTTAAAATACAGTTTTGTACAAGTTGCGAGTCGAAAAAACAGCTTAATTAAGAATTCAGAAAATAGTAAGAAATCGAAGCGAATTATTATTATTATTTGTTATCATTTTCTACTACTCTTGCAACTCCTACTGATTATGATTATGCAATATGAAACCTGTAATAAGTCCCCAACAAAATGATATATGAGCTTCAATGGTTACGTAGGTGACCAAAGGTGGGGCAAAGCTCCATTGAAATGTGGCAATGTCATTTACATTAGGTACTTATTGGGTACTGACTGAACCTTTGAGCTGTCGTCAGTAAAAGTATACGGTTTTCGCCTGGGCACGGGCCATAGTAGGTCCGAGAGCAGTATTCTTTTTTGTATGGCTACCATATTTAAACATTAACTTATCTAAAATCTATATTATCATTATCACTTACCGATAATGTGATTATTTTGTCAAACAGCATAATCGGCGGCATGTGGAAGTCGAAAACGAAGTACTGGGAACAAAAAGGTTACAATTAGTTATAAGTAGGTTGTTAGTTTATATAGTTTAGTTATAATTTTTTTTTTCTACATATAATATGTAGGTATATAATAAATAAATAATTAGTTATATATTTCTCTGAGGTTATAAGTTTCTTACAACAATCTAACTTAACCTAGGTACTTATAATTCGTAATATCAGAGTAGGTAGATAGATATATATAGGTACACAAAACTGAGAAAACAATTGCGTGTTTGAACTTGTTTATAACCCTAAAGTTCAAAAATTATATTTTTCATTTATGATTTTCGGATATAAACTTCGAACACCCTTTTTGGACACCCAGTAGAAGGGAATGTAACAATTTAAACGTGAGATTACATAAATATGAAATGGGCTCAGCCAATGCGTAGCAGGCACTTTTGAGCGTATCAGTTGAGATGTCCCAACCTGATGCGCTGTGTGACCTCAGAGACTTAACAGTACAGATGACTTCAGAAGGGTCGGTGGGAAATAATGCAAATGGGTTTAGTGGAGAATTATTAGACAAAGCTGTCGATGCCAGATCTATAGCATTTTGGTTGAGGTTTGCAAGAGTTGCATCCGCTGTAGATCCCTACCAATAGAAGTAAAATAATTATTTATTTCGTCAAGTGAGTCTACTGGATAAGACCAAATGACAATGCCAGATTCTGCCCCACCATCAACCGCAAGTTGTACAAGATAACGAATAAAAGTAAAAATATCTCCGTTTTTTATTAAAATTATTGGTTTAAAATAAAGTTTTGTACAAGTTGCGATTCGAAAAAAACAGCTTAATTAAGAATTCAGAAAGTAGTAAGAAATCGAAGCGATTTAATCGTTGTTTTTGTTATTTTTCTATAGGAGTTGCGAGAGTAGTAGAAAATGATACTGATTATGATTATGCAATATGAAACCTGTAATAAGTCCCCAACAAAATGATAGGTACAGCTTAAATGGTCACGTAGTTTTGTAGGTGGGGCAAAGCTCCATTGAAATGTGGCAATGTCTTTTGCAATAGCTTTTCCGGCGTAGTTTTACCCTGCTTTATACAATCTTTAATTAGTTTCAATGTATTCTTTGTGTCCTTAGCGTATTTCTCAAATTGAATTTCGTAGTACGTTACATATATTTCTATATTTGCGATAAATGGCGAGAAGCTGTACAACATTTTGGTTTGATTTTGCTTCCTTGTGTAATTTGTCCCTTTTCCTTATCAACCTTACTATATCTTACTACCTTACTATTCCTGTTGTAATCCACGGTTTAATTGGCTGCGTTCTTTTAGATACTTTAGTGACTTCACTAATAATCTTTAACTTTGGATTGAATTGTTTTTACTAAGTATTCATAGCTTCGTTGACATCTGGAATCATGTAATACTCTTTCCAATTCTTTTGAGCTAATTGTTCTCGGATTGCTTCGTAGTTTATAGTCATTTTTTGAGTTTTAGTGTTTACTATTTTATCTATATAGGCATTATCAAATACTAGTAATATTGGGTCAGTTAGATGATCAAAAACTAATGTCCTCCACGGACATGTGGATTTTAATTATTTGAGTTTAATTATATAAATTCTGAAAGTCTGTAATTCTTTATTAAAATATAATATCGAAGAACTAGTTTCTTGTAACAATTTCACGACGAGAAACCGCGGACAAAGTTTCGGCTCCGAGGGAAAGGAGGTATGTTCATCTTATACGCTCCAAATACTTAACGAAACAAGTAAATTCCGTTTTCAACTTTCAATCTACTCCGAACCCTAACATGAATTTATAGTACCGTCTATAATGAATGTACACATTATTCATGCTGTAGTTTATTGCAATGCATTGTGTAATTTTGCAGGGCATATTTTTTCAAAAAGATCCTCCCATTGCTACGTGCAAAAAGTGTCAAAAACTTTCAGCAACACATCGTTTATTTACTTCACAATAAACTGATGTCAAATAATTGGTCATTCATTCATTCAAAAAGCTTAATTTGTTAAAAACGATCGTGAAAGTAATTTAATTTATAATTCAATTATAATACTTGTAATGTTAATTATAACAATAGAATATGCATGAATTGAAGCGATCTTCCGTATTTGCTTCACACTCGTAGTCTCGAACCTACATATGTCTTTTCTTCTCTTCGAGGAAATGTAACTGGCAATCTAATAGATCCGATGTGCAGGTTATATTATCTAATTGGCACGTAGGCAGCTGCTTAGCACCGTCACGATCACGAGCTCAACCCACGCGGCCAAGGTTCGCAGCAGCGTAATGGCGGACTTAACGTAATGTGCGGGTGTGAGACGTTGCTCCATGTAAAATGACATGAAGGAAAAATTTCGCAGCGCTCTATGAAGAGAGTTTTAAGTATATTTTGTATGTGGATAGGTATCCCCCTCGTATCACTTTCGCTTTCATACCTCAGAAGAGACATCTGTATTTATTTCAAAATGAATTGAAAATTCAAACAATGGAAAACAAAACCAAATGACTGGCAGAGACGCTATTTGTAATTCCTTGCTTCACGTAAAATGCTCTGTTTTCGGAACTGGTATCGTTCTAAAAATAATAATAATTTATCAGCCGAATCAATGTTGGCCACTGCTTACCTCGCTATAGTAAGGGCAGTTGGTGCTCTCCTTGACGCTGGTGTACTTGCGCATTTCGCCGACCTGAACGCACACCACGGGGTCCATGTTGAGGCCGGCCAGCTGCCTCGCCTCGATCACGGTGACACACACTTGGAAGTCAGCTGCTTTCAGCGCCGACGGACAAGTCGCATCGATGGCAGAGCGCCTACACGGAAAGAAAAGCTTAGCTGTGGTTGTTAGTCGCAACTGCAGCTTCATTCAATCGTTACAAACTATAGGAACAGTACAAGTTCGTAGCCGATTGCAGATAGCAGCAGGCGACGTGTCGCCGTGGGACTACCTACTGGTTTCTATGTATTTATATAAAATACCTTCCGTACATCCGGCAGATGACATAAATGTACTTCATAGAAATACATAGAAACCAGTAGTGTCGCGGCGACACGTCACCTGCTGTTGCTGGCTACGAAGTCCTACCTCTAACTAGCTAGGAAAACAAATAACAAAAACAGCAAAACTATTAGCTATCCCTATAGTTTGTAGCTGCAGATGCGAACTGTTCTTTCAGTGTAGTAACACCAAACGTAAAAAATGTGCCTGATGCACTAAAACATCGTATAGTATTCAATGATAATGTCGTCGATCAGTTTAATAATAAGAACAAGGAACCGCACGAAAACAAAAATAAGTGCTAAGACTTCCCGCCCGGCAGTATCTTGGAAATGAAAGGATAATAACAATTAAGTTGAGCTAGATAAGATTGGCGGCTTTGATTACGCAAAGAATTATTCTTATAACAAAGGTCCGCCCTATAGCTACATACAATAAAATATAGTACTGAAGTACTTACAACTAGCCAGTCAAGATTTAGGCACGAGCGGTTGCCGGTTTTGAATTATTTACGAGATGTGAAAAGATATGGAAAATTATAACAATCCCCTATTTAATTTCATTACAAACTATTGTACTCGTATAAACCGATCCAGGCCGCCGCACCCCAGGCATGCAGGACCTAATTTTAGACTGACTTTCATAAAAGTGGCGGTTAGTATAGTATAATTTTGTTATCAATAATCCCAAAATGCATAAATAGCCCCAAATCGGTTTATTATTACTTATTATTGGTTCGCCCCTTGCACCTTGAAAAAGACCGTCGAAATCGGTCAAAACTGTCGGTCTAATTGCCGACTTCAACAATATAAGTGTGTGATATCCGTTTATATATAATAATTTGTAGTAATGGCTCACTATAGTTTTAATTATAACATTGATGTCTATTTTTGGCTTAGCCTGTTTTATTAATCAGTGGTGATAGACTGATCTCAATCAGATTTTGTTGCGGATTACTTTACCCCTTTTAAAATCGTTAGAGTTCTAATCCGTAGCAGTAGTTCCGCCGTGAAAGAGATTTGTTTGGGAAACTTACAATCTCTTCTTCTTAGGGGTGTCAATTTGTGAGCGAGTGTCGACCAGCAACTCATCCGACGACACCGAAGTCTGGCTCATGGGGCGGTCCGGTTCCGTGGAGTGCCCGGGCACGTCCAGCAGCCCCTGCTCCTCGTCACCGCTGCTGTCGCGAAGCCGCGGCTTGCCGAGCCGCATTAAGCTCCTCACACTCTTGAACGTGGAATGACGCTTACGGTCACCTTCAGAGATAGTAACTGCTTTCTCAGACCCCATAGAGAAACCACGTCTGTTGTGAACAAATAAAACGTTCAAGGATAACGGTAAACTCGTTCACTAACGCATAAACATTTTATAGATCTACTTAGTCTCAAACTCTTACCTGAGAATACGTTTACCCGCTATCTTCAGTTTACGAGCACGAGATTCGTCTCCAGAATCCATGTCGATTACAGTCTCTTTATTCTGCATCATCGAACGCTCAATGGTCGCGATGTTTCGCTCCAAGTCTTCCAGAGTATTGTCCTCGTCAAGATCGGACTGAGGGGTGGAGCTATGAATGGAACCGCGACGAGAATCGTAGCCAGAGCCGTGGCCAGATCCATGCCCAGACCCGTGGCCAGATCCTTGGCCAGAACCATGTCCAGCAACGTGGACGGCTGGTATATCAGGAGCCACTCGCTTCGAAGCCGGTGCATTGATTTCGATACGGCACGTGCCCCCGACGACGTCTTCGCCTGACGGTGTGGCTGGGTTCGCTGGGGCAGTGTAGAATACTTCCATCTCAACGAACACCTGGGAACAATATGAATCCTGACTTTACAGTCCTAACTTAACTCCTATCATAACTCAACACAGTTAATATGAATAACTAATAGGTATTACGCGGTAGAATACGTAAATCATAAATGTAATGAATAGCTTCCCTTTAACGTGCATATTAGAACAGATGCTGAATTTCCCGGGGTGAGTCGATCCCGTAATATAGTAATTTAACCCTCGAGAATCATACACCTGTCAAGCTTAGTTATCCTTAAAGAGGCGGGGCTCACGATCACAGATTACTTACATATTATTCTTCATCTAAAAGTAATTGATATAATTATGCATTCCGACGAAGTATTACCTATTTCCTCTGTAGGAAGTAGCTGAATGCTGGCCGAGAGAACAACCAAAACGGCGGGTAACGAGGAGTGAAAAGGCGGTCATTCAATTCATTTTATTGATGATTATTTCATTGAATACCTGTCAGCTTAATAGCTTGGTAGTATTAAAGTTAAAAATAGTAAGCTACTTATATATTATAGTTGTAGGTAAATACTAAAACTTCACACCGAAGTCTGGCTGACTGGCCGATCCAGTGTCCATATAAACATAATACAAGATCATTAATTAATGTTCGATAGGCATTACCTACTTGTCGTTATTTTGCGGAATTTCATAATTTGATATTTTTAATAAGTTGTGGCTGACCGACCACTTAGCCTCTATTACTCTCGTACCTACTTACCTAGAGGGTACTTGTCAAATAATCTATTAAAATAGTTTTCAGTTTGGTCTGATCCTGCTGGATAGTTTGTATTGTAACCCTTTGTCTTCCCTGTCCCTGCAAAGTGGGTCAGTAGGCCCCTAGGCGCTGAGCTTATCATCATTAAAATTCAGTGAGACTACGGCCTAACTCCGTCGTAGGTTTCATGCACTGCAACTATATCTGTATAGCGTGTATAAGGTTCAATGCACAGTGCGTGACGCACAGTTTGAATTCAGGATGACCATGAATACGTGTAAAAGTCGTTAAACAATGTTTTAATTGGAACAAATTCATTTATTTTCAAAAATTGGTACCTATTAATAAATGTGTACTCCGCCATTATCTAGCTATTGTGTACGCGAAGTCGAAATAGTTCCGTCCGATTAAAAATATACTTCTAACCAAAGCTGTTAAAACGAATGAAACAAACCAACGAAAAAAAGCAGAAACATCTTCAATACAAATTGATGTAGGTATGGACAACAGCAGATCAATGGTAACACTTGCAGTACGATTTTAACTCTTACAACGCAGATAATAAGAACGGTCCAAAGTGTTACACTTGTACGTGTACATATCTCGAAAAAACGGTAAAATATGGTCGTAAAATTTAATCAAATAATATTGAGGCCTGGGATGCTAACACTATCGGCGCAACGCGGAGCTATGAAACTAATGTCAAATACCTTGTAATAACGTCAGTTTGTCAGCTCTGCGGCGTTATGCCGATCGCTAACGCTGGCGCATGCTACAAGGGCTGAAGTTGGCTAGGGCCTTTTCATCTCCGTGTCCAGCATAAGCTGTCGGTCCCGCCGATTGCGGTAATTCGACAGGAGTCGTGTCGGAAGTCGGAACATTGCTGAAAATTATGACGCGTTTGGTCACTAACCAGACGACAAAAAATAGTCGTGTTGAATCGCGTCCCCCGGCGATGTGAATTCGCCCTAAGACCTCGTATTATAAGCTCCGAGATAAAATCCCGTTCCGCCTGTGTGGAGCAGCATTACGCCTGTTGCCTGTTGCGGTTCCGCTTTTCTTTGTTTCTATCAAATCTTTGTCGAACGATCTTATCTCTCTTCTACAAGAAAATATTTTTACTCCATTTGGAAGCAAATATTACGTTCCTCTGTTTTTACTTGTTCGATTTGATGTCACTTAAGTAAACAGCCGACCGAGAAGAAATCAAAGATAAAAGTTTGTTTTCATATTTATAGGGTAAACGTTACGTACCTAAGTGCCTACTTTTAAATGTATTGGAGTCAAATGCCTTATTTTAGATACTTGTCCGCCTAAAATAGTGCTTAAAGATGCACATAATATAACATAGGTACTTATATTCAAAATTCGTTTATCGATATTTCTGTAGATCAGTACATGTCCGCGATAATAGAAAAATATTGAGAAGCTGTTAACAGAATCTGAGAATAATTTCCAAGCACGGCAAAAGCTTTATAATTAAGTATAAAATTATAATTTTATTATTTGCAAAAAAAAATATTTTTGTTGATCATTTATGTACGGTAACTTATTACTTATCTACTTACTTGTTAATTAAAAGTTTGTGAAAGTGCATCGTCTCATCTCTGGACAGGGAAAACAGGACTGAGGTTATGTATTTCTGTATGTATTAGGTACTGATTAAACGATTAATTACATAATCGTAATCATAGATGGCAATGGCATTGAAATGTGATTACTTATTAAAAATTTAAATAATAAAGTAACAAAGATGTGTGATACTGCGATGTAAGAGTCGAAGCTTCGGTTCCCACCTGTGGACTATTGCTGGCGGACCACTACTAGTGTAACCTTATATTAGTAAAATTTATTTATTTATTTAATAAATAAAAATAGTTATTTATACATATCACATCAATATAACAATGCCTATAAGAAGTAAAAGAAAATAAGCACCATACATTTAACCTATATTCATGACAAAAAACTCACATTCATATTTAATAGGTACTGTTTCAAAGCTATACAATTTCACAGTCAATAGGCCAGTCATTAAAGGAGTTGACCCTAGCAGTAACTCATCTATCTATGAAATTTGGCACAGTGATAGAGTACCATATGTAGATTGAAATTGACATAGAATCCAATAATTTGTAGAAACGGAAGTTAGGTATTTTCAAGGTCAAACTTAAATTACGTGGTATCAATTACAGGAAAATTGCTCTATCCAAAATTCTTTTTTTACAAGTTCTAGTTACCTATAGGCATGTGTCGACAGAATATCCAACCATATTTCCATATGGAAATATATATATTTTATTAAAATGTGTTTTTTTGCCGTAATTTCCAAGGGATAATTACTCACTCCAATTTATATTTAATTATGTATTTAAAATATTACTTTCGAAAGTAGTTATGAATATCCAATAAAAAATCCAGACCGAAAAGCGTTATCCAGAAATTGACGAAAAATGGGGGGTTCCAAAAATGCTCAGCCCGATTTTTCTTGTCATTATGAACAGACTATCTTATTAAAACTGCTTTTCAAGTTTTCCAATAAAAAATGCAGGCGAAGCACAAAATATCAAATAGAGTTGTATTCAAATATTTCTAATCAACGCGGCGGTGAATGCGACACTGCGCGCGGATCGCTACTGCGGCCGATTAACAACCTTATTCCTATTACACGTACAGAACAGCGGGAACGCGGACGAGAAATTGGACGGAGCGGAGGAGATATTTGGAGATGGGATTCTGTTGTCTACTCATATACAAATAAGGTTAATTGTAGATTAACTCTTTACTAAAGTCCAGTAAAGATCCATGCGGACAAGCGTTTTCTAGAAATCGACGAAAAATTAGAGTTGAGAAAAATGCTAAGTTCGATTTTTCTTACCATTATGAACATACTTATGATCTTAGTCGAACTGTTCTTCAAACTCAAAGTCAATTTATAATAAACCTTATTCCTATACAAGTAGAAAATATCTATCGCATCGGTAACGTCGACTGAAAGTTGAACAAATATTTTGGAGATAGGATTCTGTACTCTACCTACAGTTATACGAATAAGGTTTATTTTAGGTTAACTCGTTACCGAGTGGTGAAAGCTCGACCGACCTACGCCAACATGCACAAAACCATTCTAATCTAGCCCGTATCATCGGCGCATAAGTACGACAACATTTCAAGGTTAGTACGGACATAGCAAAACAAATGGTAACACTTGCAGTACGATTTCAACTCTTACGACGCAGATAATAAGAACGGTTCAAAGTGTTACACTTGATCTGATTTTGGAATGTTTTAAGTAAGCTCGACCGACACAACAGTACCTACGCCAACATACACAAAACCATTGTAATCTAGCCCGTATCATCGGCGCATAAGCGCAACATGTCAAGTCAAGGTTAGTACGGACAAAAGCAGATTAATAGTAACACTTTCAGTACGATTTCAACTCTAACGACGCAGATAGATATATAGATTGGAGCGGCCCAAAGTGTTACAACTTGATGTGTTTTTATGTGTACTTACTAGGTACCTACTACGTGGAATGTTTAAGTAAGCTCGACCGAGACGATAGTACCTACGCCAACAAACACAAAACGTAATCTAGCCCGTATCATCAACGCATAAGTACGACAACATATGTCAAGGTTAGTACGGACAATGGCAAAACACTTTTTTTTCGCCGTGGGATCTCGTTTGGTGTGCGTGTATCAAATTATTTCTTAAAATTATAATTATCTGTTATATAAAACCCTACTGTATTGTGATATTATTAGAATCAAAATAGATTACCAGTCAATAAGTGATTCAGCGGAACGGTGCGCCGTGCTACATGCGATCGGACCCCCCTCACCCCCTCGAGTAACAAAGACAGCTTGTTATTTTTCAACTCGCTCGCACATCGACTACGGGTATATTTGCGTGCGGCATAGGTCTTATTACTTACGTCATACTGACGACTACAGCTAAGCAAATTTAAATTCTACACTTGTACGATGAGCGTGAGATATTCACCTACTAATAATATGTCATCGCAACTGCAACCACAAAAATCTACAAGTGAGGGTGATCTGCCTAATATACTAACCAAATTCCAAACACAATTATTTTTTCAATTCGACGAATTGATAACCTCCTCCTTTTTTTGGAAGTCGGTTAAAAATACAAAAAAAAACACGAAACAAAATACAAAACAAAAAATAAATAAAAAAACAATAAAAAAAATATATTTAGCTAAGGATCGAACCCGGAACCGCGTGCACGGGAGGCGACCGCTCCAGCCACTAGACCGATTCGTTCGCTGTTTAGCCCGGCGAAATTACCAAGCATATCTCATGCACCAGCGTGAGACATGAACGGACCGCTCCGTCTAGATTTCGACAAAATTGCAAGTAATCTAGTACAGACAGATTCCCAGCTCTCCTAATACACCTACTTCGGTATTCGAGTTCAGAGTTTATGCTCAAATAAAATTCAAAGATAATTACAACAAAATGTTTGATGAAATACTAACCAAATTCGAAACACAATTAAAATAAAATACAAAATAAAACACGAAACAAAACAAAAAACATATATTTAGCTAAGAATCGAACCCGGAACCGCGTGCACGGGAGGCGACCGCTCCAGCCACTCGACCAATACGCCCGCTGTTTGGCGTGGCGAAATTATCAAACACTATCTCATGCACCAGCGTGAGACATGAACGCAACTAGATTTCGACAAAATTGCAAATAATCTAGTACAGATTCACAACAGGGGCGTTTCTTAAAGCTGGAAGTAACATAAAAAAACACTAAGCGCCCAATTAAGTTAAAGACACTCTAAAGGAATCTCTGGGTTAGTTTATCCTAGACCCCGTGTCGCGAAGAAAACACACACTATATACTCAACTTATACAAGGCAATACGCATATTACATTTACTGCGTTCGTATGTTTCGAAACGATGACGATAATAATAATTAAATTGCGATGTTTAGATCAACCTCCTACATACATACATACGTATAGTACGGACAACAGCAGATCAATGGTAATACTCGCTCGCATTCGCACGATTTCAACTCTTACGACGCAGATAATAAGAACGGTACTTAGTCCAAAGTGTTGATCTTCTGTTGGCTGTACCTATTAACCTACTTGAAGAAACTCGCCCGCCGCTCGACCGGTTTTCGACGCCCCTCGCCCGCCTCGGGCCCCGCGCTGGCCTGCGCTTGATAGGTATTTCGAAATAATGGTGTTCCGCCTGGATATTTTGTTGGTTTCTTTTGAAATCAGGTTATTTGTGGGTATCTCATTACAATTGTAAAAAATATCTGATAGAGTAATTTTCCAGAGATAGTTAAAAGACAAATTCTGTATAATGAATTGTTTCATTTGGATTTTTTTGTTGGATTTTCGTACTTATACTAGAAATAATAATTTGAAGGCATATTAAAAACAGAAACCCGGCGGAGCAATTATCCTATGGAAACTACGGCCAAAAAAGACATTTTATTAAAATACCTACACTTTCGAATTAAAAAGTAGTTTTACTTATGAATGTACAGAAGCACACTAATAAAATACAATTTATAGAAAAAGAATTATGACCATAACATTGTTCCAGAAAAAGATACGGTATAATGTTGAATTTCAATTAAAATAAGTAACTTCCGCCTCGAAATATTATTGGATTCTCTGACAAATGTTCTTATAAATATGCTATTAAGTATACAAAAAAGTTTCATCGATAGAGGAGTTATTGTTGGGGTCTCCATACAAACGCTCGCCAGAATGACTGGCCTACAACACGGATAGCATACTCGGTTATCGTAAAGTTGGAATGTAATTTAGAATTCCGTACTTGTGCGGCAAACTCAATCTACGTCACGCTAATTAGAAACGTTTTCAACATAGCCTCTACGGGATGGAAAAACCTCAAAGTACATTTGTAATAATAAATTGCTGCCATCGCGTAAATTCAAATACATACCTAAGTAATAGACATCAACACGAAATAACAAAATGTATGTATAATAATTATATATTGTTGCCTATCGCGTAAATTCAGATACATAGGTATAAGTACACCTACGTACCGTACATGAAATAACAAGTAGGTAAGTAGAAAAAAATCTATATTGCAGCCTATCGCACATTCAGATAGGTAACGGTAGGTTACGGTGTGCCTACGGTAAAATGTGATATAATCAAGGCAGATTTTAAACACGATTGTACTCAATCATTTTGACTTTATTTTCGCGGAAACGTACTGAAATATTGATAAACGAATTTCGGAATTATGTTCTTGTGAGTTGAAGAAACACTATGTTTTCAAATTTAAAGCTACAATCAAGACCATCTTAAGAAGATGATGATGATGAAGAAACATCTTAGCTTATTGGACGAAACTCTTATTGGCCAAGTGCTACTAAATCGAATTATCATAATAAAGGCAGGTACTTTATGATATGGATCATGGCCCCAGTTCCGTCGATGTAAGAGAAGGTCAAACATACTCTGTACCACAATTTGTAACATAAAAAAATGCTAAGTAATGGTGAAATAAAAACCGTCTACCTTTGCAGATTTGGACTAGATAAATACAGATTTTTTACAAGAACAATTTAGGGCAGGCTGGTTACCCTACACCTACCATTAATTAAGTTGGTTCTAGGAAGATCTAAAGTAAATAAAATAACAAAGCAACAAGTACAAGAGTATTTTGCTGTTCAAAATAATTCGCTCATTTTAAAAGAAATTTCTGCCATCTTTGCGAGTTGGCTGCGTGCCAACGTTCGTACGCCATAATGCTCTACTACGAAATACGATGGAACAATATATTTAACTTAAAGCGCAACAAGTTTATGCCACCGGATGGTGCCGGAAAGAGCTGGTCTATTATCATTAGACCTCACATAAACAACTTATTCGTATGTAAACTGTATTTTATTAAATAGGTAGGTATTTGTAGCAATTCCAGAGTGTAAGACGCATATTGTGGCTAAGCGAGGCTAGCATTAAGGTTTAGGATCAGATTTGGCGGTCACGACAGAATCACAGCTAATATCTTATTATTATCTCATCTGGTAAAATGCAGGAAACTTAACCACATATCATTTTCCTTATATCTTGTCTTGATCTACGAATTCTTTTTTATCCGTGTAAATTAAGCCAACCAATTATTATTACGGTAGAGTTAAGACTTTCATTTAATTTATTGTTGATCCAGGCAGTTGCGTATGCCGACTAGTAATTAAAGAAAATCTAATTGTCAAAGAGTGTAAATATTTCTCTTGTTAGAAAATTGTTTATCTAGAAACAAAAGTGAGTGACGTCACTCAACCTCTCCAATAGCATTAAATACGAGTAGGTACTTATGTAATGTGTTTGCCTTCGCTTGCTCTCACGCAAACCATAGCAAAGCGTGCTGCATAAATAAATGACGCTATTAGTCAGCATGCAACTGAACACCGTTTATATTACGAACGTAGACGAATGCGCTTGCATTGCTTAAAACATATCTTGTTATGTGTACACGTACTCACTACACTCAAAGAGAATGTACCTAGTACCTATACTAATTAGTAAATAATAATATAAGTATAGATATATATCGTTTACATATCTATTGTATTAGATTTATTAGTAGGTATGCATGTAGTTTATGTACGGTTTATGTACCTATACTATTTTATAAGTTTTATAAATTAATATAAAACATTAATTTTGTGTACACTTGCTCTGCCTGATCCAGATCTCATCTCTCTCTCACACTGGTTTGCTGGTAGAGAACTCTAATCTAGAGTTAAGCACACCTTATGTACATCTTATTCCATGTCTTGTATTGTAATCAACTTTGTGTACATTAAAGAATTAAATAACTAATTATAATAGTTGCCTGGTGGTGGCCACCGTTGCTGGCTTGCAACTTGCAAAGGATAAAAATAAACACGATTTGAAATTATACGCAGTGGTTTAAGACATTCTCCAAATTCAAATATATTTATTTGTAGAAACGGGTTACAGTGAATAGATCTTGATAAGTGTTTCTCCGAATCTTGCCCATCTAGAGCATACAAAAATTTCATTGAGAATGGTAATTTACCGTAATGTCAATGCCATAAAATATGAATCATATAAATTAAAAATAGAAATAAAATTTATAAATTATGTCAAATCGATGAATCCGTCAGGAAGGCTATTAAATTATACATACATTTATGTATTTTATTTATCCAACATTTTTCGCTGGATGGTGCAATCATCGGCCTCATCATCACTTACTAAACACAAATCGGTGGTTCGGAAACTGTCATGATCGACAGTTTAGGCTTAGGTTTTTATCGGTAACACCTTACCGTCTTACAACAAAAAGAAAACATGCTTTGACTGAATATGTCTAGAAATACAGTAATGAATTTTTAATTCCTTTTTAGAAATGTTCATGTTCTATGGACTTTGAGCCAAAGTTGGGGTTAAATATAAAATAGTATATGGTTAAATAATAGATAACCCTGATTAACCCGTGGTGGATCATGGCCCGAGCTTCATCGATGTGATCCGAGGTATGTCCAAAACAGTAGGGACTTAAATAAAGTTAAGAATAAAGATAAAATATATATAGAATAAGAATAAAGAACCATTGTTTGACAAGGGTGAACTATAATTTGACAGGGAGTATCTTTGAGAAATTTGAGATTTTAACCCGCACTTGCAATATAAGATAACTCTAGAGTTAGCAAATTAACCCCAGCGAAATGTATGGAGTTTTTTCGGGTTAAGTACTTAACCCAGGGTTATCTCGATATTGCAAGAGTACTTAACCCGGGGTTATCTTCTTTGCGCAAGCGGCCCTTAAAGTTGCGCTACAATGAAAAACAAACCTAAAACTCGATGGAATGTGAACGAACACACACTACATATATTTTCAACAAAGAAAATATAAAGGTTCCTCGCGTTGAACCAGCAATAAATCTGTATATTTCATAAAATTCGATGTCACGAGCGCAATCCTGAATATTAAAGAGGTTCAACCTAGACAGTTCTATCACAGTTAATCTGCCTTACTCATTGTAATTTCTAAATTCTGACTTTGAATAATATTGGCCGGTGGCAAAGTAGGATATGTAACCTTAACCTGCCTATAATAAATAATTATACGACCTAGCTGATATACACCAGCTAATAAGATTCGCAGGAAAGTCCTTATTAAAAGACCTGGAAATTTATAATTTTCCAATTTAGTTAGTGGTTATAAAATAGCGAGAACACGATCGTGCTTTATCTATCTTTGCCCACACAGACACTTGTTACGACGCAAAGGCAAAGGGCAAGTAAATATTTATTAGGTTCATACATTTCTATGATTGTGAAGCGATGTTCTTTCTTTCCATTCAAGGCGACACGTGTCGTTCATAGTCATGTGGAAACTAGGTACATCTCTTGGAGGGAGAGTAAGTAGGTTAAATAGTCGTTTCGAACACTGGGTGGTTGTCCGTGGTATGAACAAATTACAGGCTTTATTATTTTATCCCGCTAGGCAATTCACAATGCTATGTGTGTGCTGACTTTCTTAATAGCATTGAAACATCGTGCTTATTCCCTCTCACCCTCACTACTCACACATACACCCCCCCCCCCTCTCACCCACCATTTTCAGATAACTCACAATTTTTTCCCCCTTGTCTAATTGTTAATTTACTATGTACAGTCATGAGTAATAACATAGAAACATCCTTAAAATTCAAATTCATGTAACAACTTTAACTCGCAAAAATAAGTATGCTAAACTGTGGCCAATAATTATGTAAACGCTAAATTGTATCAAAATAAAGTACACACCCCACCAAGCAAATGTTGTACAAGGGGGTACAACATTTGCCTACATGATACTTACACCTCACGGACTCCATCGAACTGTTACCTTACCAACTCAATTCAAGACATCCTGCATGTTAACATTTCTTCCACATCGTTGAACGAAGGCAGTTTTTAATTAGAGTTTTGCGCGTTTTTCAAGCGCGTTGTAAAATCTGCTCTTGCCGTATAGTCATCTGATTAGTCGGCGTTAAAATCACGGCGATAAAATTGCTTGCGATTATATTACTGCATTATGAACTTCCATAATACCTAATTTGGAATGCGTTCCGAAATGTACTAAAATATTGTCGACGTAATGTACAGAGCAAGACAATTGTCATTGAAATCTAAAATTAATTTACTGTATAAGAAACATTGTCCATGTTTTTTTCTGAAGCGCGGGGCCCCTGATCGTGGCGGCTCCCCTAGGCAGTTGCCTATACTGCCTAATGGATAAAACGGCCTTGTACAGCTAACAGCAGGTCAAGTTAACACTTTGGACTTTGAACCGTTCTTATTATCTGCGTCGTAAGATTTAGAATCGTACTGCAAGTGTTACCATTGATCTGCCGTTGTCCGTACCTATCCGCTCACAAACTTTTAACGCGCCAATGTCCTTAACGCGAGTATGCAACGGAACTTTAAAAAGTAGCCTTTTGTTGAAGTAGCTATCGTAGTAGGTTTGAACATCTCATATAATGTAGATAGGATAGACTCCATTATTATTTCAAATTACACGCATTGAAATCGCTTCAAAATAAACTTTTAATTAAACTATTATTTGTGTTGAATCAACACTGTTACAAACCTAACCTAATACACAACTCGTAGCTGCCTAAATTGGCCGGAAAGTACTCACCACACACAATTGGAATTGTTCGATTAATTTCAAACCTTTGACCGGTTGCATTTATCCGAAACAAACATTCGCTACAAGTACACTCGTTCGTAACATGCTCTTCAATGAGAATGAAAACGCTTGTAAAATTCCCGAACGAGTATGCAGTCAGGCTTGGAAAACTCACTCACCAGTGAGTGGGGAAATCTATTTCAATAGCGGATATATTTTTATTTAACTTTTACGGGCGTAAATATTTTATTCAAATATTTTATCGAATCAATCATTTACCGTGATCATGCTGAAGATAAATCTGAAAATCGTTATCACATATTCCAATTAAGTAACATTAAGACATTTTTCTGTATGAGTGGAGTTTCAGTTCGGCCTTACAATTGTCAGTTTTGATACATTGAAATCATTCAATACAGTCGTAAGTGCGAGCTCACGCTGAGTTCGTGTTTGAAACTGTTTAGACTCTCGGCGTAAGAGAACATGATCGTCACTAAAAATGGACAGTGTTGAATGTGGGATTTGTATGGCGTTGCATGGTGACGTAAGCCACGGTAAATTGTTTAACTAGGTATTATTGTACTCATATACTCATATTGAGGAATCTGAAAAAGGAACCCTTATAGGATCACTTTGCTGTCCGTCCGTCCATCAAAAAGTTCTAGTACGTAGGTATACCTACTCACAGCTAAGATTCTATATTGCAATGAGTATATTAGGTACCAACACTTTGTAAAGTAAATTACCTGTACCGTACGTATCCCTTAGTACCGTACCCATTAGTGGACATAGGAACGTCATGCATGAAAATATCTGATAGTAATCAGTGATAGCATTGTGAGTACTGCATGCAAGCGGACGAGATCAAAGGAAAGTTCAGAATGTGTTTGGCGCGAGTGGTTTGTCCGTCCGTTCGGGTGTTCAGGATGAGAATGGACCTAAATTAGAAGTATTTATCGTAATAAACATTTTGTAAATAACTTTTTTAATAAAATTGATTATATTGGAAGATATTATTTTTTTAAGGATGGTGGCGCTAGTTGGCTCATGGAAGTTTTGGCTATTGTAAGGACTACGGAAACTTAAAACACTTGCTGTAAATTTGGTGAAAACTGTAATCTCTTTATTGGAAATAAATCAACAAACATAAGGAAGCATTTAATTTTTGCGTCAACATTTTTAAAGTCACATTTACATTTTACATCACTTTGCTATCATGAGTGAGGAGAAAAAGTGACAAAAAACTATCAACAGTTAATTTTTTAACAACTTTTATAATTGTTAAAGTAATCACTGGCGATATAAGACTGACACTTTCTTTTCCATCACTCGTTGCAACGACGTCTTGTAGGTAATATTGCATTGTAAACCTATCCACTCATAGTTGGGAATTCATTATCTTATACTCCAAACTCGTAAGCCCAAGGCAATGGAAACAAGGTTTCATATTGCTAAGCTGTTGAATGAATCGTGATCCTTGTGAAGATTGTCGTGAAATTTCTGCGGGGCGTGAAACTTGAGGTCCTTTGTTCAACGTGACAGTAACCGGGCCAAAGATGAAACTGCGAGTCCTGGGCTGGTTGAAAACGTGCCAACACTGACTTCTCTGAGCAAACTTCGCCGCCGCCCCGACTTGAAAACATTTGGTTTATACGGGTTTTATAGGTGTATAAATACATTATACGACATAAACCTTATAACTTACATAAACACTACATAATCATCGTAACGAGATGCTGACCGAGTAATTAAAACTGCGACGGCATGTTGGTAATTAAAACGTGGGTACGTTTCAACCCCACAAAGAAAACTAAAGTTCTGCTAATTAATGATACACTCGTAGGTATTCACACATACATTTAGCGCAAGCTAAGTCACTATTGGAATGGAGTCTGAGTATTTGGCTAAACTTTTATTCAAAAATTTCAAAAGGAAAAAGTTAACCATCATAGGATCATTTCGTTATCCGTATGTTTGTCAAGACCTTTTTTTATCAGGAATGCGTCGAGGTATCAAAATTAATATCAAATACACGGATCTTCCGAACTTCCAGAGCTCTTATAGTTAAGAGTAAAGTTTTCACGGCATCCTCGGTGCATGAATCGAACTCGCACCAAGCCGGTTTTATTTTTAAATTCTGTGTCGCTGTTGATTATCCTTGCACCAACAAAATAAAAACAATCACTCACCGCGCGGTTCTGATTATCAACAGGTGTGTCTGTGACACGCCCTTGGCCGGTTTTAAAAAAAATGTGTAAATAATATATCGGTCGGTGTTGATTACCCTTGTACCAACAAAATAAAAAATTAAAAAAACTCACCGCCACCGCGCGGTTCTGTTCATCAACGAGTGTGTCTGTGACCGAGAGTTGTCCGTCGGCCACGAGTATCTGCATGCCGAGTCGGTACACGCCGACGACGCGCGGCGAGCCCCAGCGGCCGCGCGTCAGCAGCTGCACCGTCAGCACCTCGCCCTTGGTCGCGGGAACTAGCACGGGCCACTCGAAGCGCTGGATAACAAATAAACCATGGTCTAGAAAACAACTTCTCTTTAAATGTCGCAGCCACCTGATTGAAGTTTTTTGCGACTTTTTCTCCTCAGCGTTGGCACCTTTTCCTTGCAAATTGGTGTAAATATATTTTTTTAAATGCTGACGTGAAAAAATGTACACAGCGTGCTTGCAATAAAGAGATTTCACTTTGACTGTGAAATAGACGTTACAATGAACGGCCCTTTAATTGAAAAACGTCAATCATCCACACTTCTAAAGAAATGTTGATTAGCTGAGTGGCTGAATACAACGTTCAACAATTTAACTATACTTAGCTAAGTTGTTGAATTAATTCTTGGATCCAAGAATAAATTGATATTTTTTCTTGGATCGCGATTAAGGGGTGACCATAACTTTGATGAATTAAGTAACCAGTTGATTGCGACATATACACATTACACACTCACGGTGTGACGGAATGAGTATAGTAAAACGAAAGGGAAGTGTTTGTATCATCAACTAATCGATTTGTATGGGATTTATATTTATTTTTGGTTCGAAAAGTCGTAGAATAAAAGTTGTTCAGTGTTCTATATACATTACACCCTCCCTTTGGCTTTATCACTTTTCGTTACAACCTGTATTTCTAAAACCGGACTTCTGACTGAATGTTCGTCACAGGTCTGGATGTCTATATGTTCGCTTATAACAAGATCTACTAAGAGCACTTAGTAGGTCTTGCCAACGCAACGATGGCCTATTTATCTAATATTCTAGGCTAAAATTTAAAAAAAAAAGAATGAAAGGTTATGGTCGAACAAATGACAATGCCAGATTCTGCCCCATCATCAACCGCATGATGTACAATATAACGAACAAATGTAAAAATATCTCCGTTTTTTATTAAAATTATTGGTTTAAAATAAAGTTTTGTACATCAAACGAGTCGAAAAAACAGCTTCATTAAGAATTCAGAAAATAGTATGAAATCGAAGCGAATTATTCATTATTTTTGTTATCATTTTCTACTACTCTCGCAACTCCTACTGATTATGATTATGCAATATGAAACCTGTAATAAGTCCCCAACAAAATGATAGGTACACAGCTTAAACGGTCTCGTAGTTTGTAGGTGGGGCAAAGCTCCATTGAAATGTGGCAATGTCATTTACTCGCACGTGGCCTTCGCCTGTCTATACGAGTATTATTTTCCGTAGCACAAGTAATATTATTTTCTAACGGCATTGTAACAAACAAAGCAGGCAATGTTATACGCGTGTGCTGTCTATAAGTCGGCTCACATGAACACGGGCATAAATATTCATGGGGTTTAGTTCGCCTTCGATATAAAATACAAAATCCTATTTGTTGCCGCGCGGCTTGTAAAATGTGTCACGTATTTTATACGGGTGTATGTTATAAAATGCTACATTATTTTTCCACCACACGGCGAAGCAAGCCAGGATACGTTCCGGTCCATCTACGTTTTAAATGGAAAATAGAAAAATATGTGTTCTTTAAAGTTGCGGTGCGCCTCGCATCGCGTCGAGTGGGAAAGTTATTGCGGTTCATTCGATTAGAAAGATATTACATGAGTCTGGACTGGATATAGAATGTTGTTAGAGCTCCGGGAAATTACTTACTTATTGGCTTGAAAATATTGTAAAATAATGTGTGTAAATATATCTACCTAAACTATTTGATGTAGCTCGGGTGGAATGGGTATGTCCCATTAGTCTAATCATGTTGTCCCATGATGGGGCAACTGATACTATTTCGTCCCAGTAGTCCCATGGGGCAAGTGGCACAAGGCCGTCCGTCCCACTAGACCCATGTCCTGCGATGGGACAACTGCCACTATTCCGCTATATATAATCTTAATACACCGTAGCCAAATAACATACCTGATTGACGGATATGATCTCCTCGTCGTCGAGCAACACCGATGACTGTTTGACGGAACCTGTGACAAAAAAAAATCATTTCATTACCAAGGTAGTGAAACAAAATGCATGCAGTAACTTATGTAATTTCATCCCGCAAGTTCTACGAGCGCAGTTCTACGATTCTCTGCTACGAAGCGTAGACGTACCGTAGACCGCAGCGTAGAGCCGTAGAGCATACTCAGATTATTGACCAAATAATATTATGTTCTGCCGACAGATTCGTGGTATCTTTACTAAGATCAGAGTATCTACTATAATTTGCGTCAATTCCAAAAGTTTAATAGGTACAGCCTTGACAAAGAAGGTTTTCTAACTTTCTGATTTCTTTAATACGATCACGATTATAGGACAAATTCGAACCCTAATTCTCGTCGTACTCACTTAAAATATTAGGTAACTGTATGCTAAAGCCCTTTTAGTATTTAGAAACGTTCTGGGAATATATTATCGTACAACAATGTATTAATAATAAACTTGACCTTGTAAAAAATTGTTCGTCCTGTGAAAATTGTTCCATTATAATTTAGCTACATGCTATGCTTTAATCACAGTAGAATGCCGGCGGCGAGGAAGGGTGGGTCACAGGGGTGGGGGTCGTTATACGTGCCCATTAAAATTGAACACGCGAGTCCCTACACATTATGCCCTTAACTTGCAACTCTTTGTCTGTTTATGCCTTTGGTTTTACAAACAACAAGTTAAATAGTGAAACGGAGTATGTGCTAAGGTTTTCAGCATTTAAGATTAATACGTGCGTCTTTGTTACGGGGCGGGCAGAGGTTGGGATTATGGACCACCGCCTGCGCGATCCAGGCACATATCATTTACCCACATTCATCAATCTAATGCAAGCACGCTGGTCTGTACCTAAGGCCGCGTTTCCACCTGCAAGTAAACTTGCGTAAGTCTTGCATTAATTGCTTGCAATAACGTCAAGAAGTGCTAAAAATGCTGTCGCGATAGCACTTGCTTCTGAGTTTACACTTGCAACCTACTGTCGGACAGACTGTCGGGCATTTCTTGCAGATGTTTTCTTGCAAGTGGAGACGCGGCCTAATAGACGCTACTTGGCCCTTATTTAATATACAACTTGACCATCACTCTGACCCAAATCTGACCACTGGGAAATACCGACTAATTTGGGCAACGGACCCTTGCATTAACATTCGTTCTTCGTAGTCAAAAACCGAGAAAAGCAAATACACGATATTACATGTGTTAAAGCACTCGATAGCAGTTCATACGCGCGTTTTCTAATTTTTTCGCCACGCAACAAATACTGCCAAAATGTAATTGTAAAAGATATTTAAAATCTTTCCAAATGTCGGTTTAAAATCGGTCTTTTCGACAAAATTTAAACTTTAATGAGGTCCTGTATATAATTCTCTCTTTCAAATTCCAGTACAGAGCCTTCATATTCAGCACACACGAGTATTATTAATGCAACAAGCGCATTTCCGCAGCATTAATTAAAATCAAATCAATACGCAGTAAGTATATTCCGTATTTCACTGCAAGCACAGTACATATATTTGTGTAGCACATAATTATTAATAGGTACTTGTTTAAATAATTAATTTAAAATAAACACACATTCACGCCGTTATATTACAATATACGCTGCATTTGAATAATATGTACGACAACTAACATACGACGTGTACTTAATATCGTTTACGCGGCAACATGTCGTAAATAAAATAGCCATTGCATTGCTTTGTTCTCCATTCTAATCATCTAGTGACTAGACTAGTTTCTTAACCTGTGGCCGCGGACCCCTGGGGGTCCGTCGTCGTATCTATGAACATTTGAATTAATAAATAAATGCCAGCAAGAATCCGATTTCAGATTACAACTAAGTAAAAACATCAACCCGAATATTACTAATTTAATTGCAAAAAAGCAGCACCAACCTTCACAGTATTTTTAATTTATTTGTTATTTATTAAGGGGGTCCTTGAAATTGTGCTTGATTTTCTAGGGGTCCGCGGACTGAAAAAGGTTAAGAAACGCGTCTTTTATTATTAGATTAGACTAGATTGTAGTCTAATCTAATAATAAAAAACGCATACTTTGGATTTCCGATTAGCCAATTCTAGAATAGTCAATTAAGCTCTAATTATGGTTTTAATTCTAGTTAGAGTACATATGACGTGTAGTTAAGCAGTACGTTTATGCGGCAAGAACTGTTAAAATGGGCATTGCCTTATTCTTCACTGTAACCGTCTAATCTAATAAAAACCCGCCTTATTTTGGATTTCCGATTGGCCAATTCCACAATAGTCGTTTAAGCTCTAACTATAGTTTCAATTCTAGTTAAAGTCACATTAGGTAATGTGGGTACGTGACAGTTGTTTGGTTTGTTCACGGCGGGCGCGCGTTCCGAGAGAAAGGTCGGAGTTTCAGCCGAACGGCTATTTGTGGCAATTTCTTCTCGGGAACTTGTTTATTGAATGATATTGAGCCCTTAGGGGAAATAGATACTTACCTAGCTCTCTCGGCTCAATACAACAAATGTGTTAAGCAATAAGTATATGAATTTGAACTTTGAGTGATGAAACATCAGCGTCGAAATGTCAGTAAGAAGTATTTTATCTTTTTATCTCAGTCTAAAACGTAAGTAAGTAAAATCTTGCCATAAATATAATAGTAATATGCATGTTTGGTATGACCCACTCCTCCTACACGTATAATGTGGGTAAAAAGCGTACAAAAGAGAGTAATTTTAATCCCTTTTTAACTACATGTAAAAGTGTGTTGATACCCAAGTCTGTCATTAGCCCCGTCAAAATACGTTCTCTGTGAAATTTTGAAGGGAATATTTGAAATTATCTTCCTTTGCCGCGGAGCCTTTTATTTTATTCATGCACAAAAATGTAATTTAAAAGTAGAGAGAGTATAAAACACGCCTTGATTAAATTACCATTTTTTATATAATGATAACTAGATAAGTACTAGATGTCATCATATAGGTAGGTGCTGACTACTAAGCGAAATATTAGAGACGAAATGTTTACAAGATACAGAGATTATAAAGTAGTAAGCTAAAGTATAGGTGAGCTGTAGTTATATATCTAATTTATTTATTGCGAATATTTCGTCTTTATGATGGTATTACGGCGCTATATTATAGGTACCTAGTTACAATAACTTATGAAATATTTGTAGATTTGTCAGGCAAGGTTATACATATATCAGCGCCTCAGCGCACATATGGATAAGTAGGGTCCAACACATTCAGTGATTATGTGTAAGTTTTTATATGATTTATTTGCCTTTGCAACTTTAAAGAATTACAATCTTACATATAGCTCTTAATAGATTAATTTAGATTTGAGATTCAACATTTTGGAAATACAACATAACTTACAACAAGGAAAAAACAACTGAAGAGAATAAAGAAATTCTTCAAAATTAAAACTCATCCCAAAAAAGGATTAAAAAGGCATACCAATATTGTCAAGATGTCGTATATCTTTATATGTACTAAAACATCTTGCTAGCTACTTATATTTGCAGTCTGGACGCCTGAACGGGTCAAATCTGTAGCAGGATCCCACAGCAGACGCAATAGACATTATACAAGTTATAGCACTGTAGAATAGGCTCGGAACGCCTGCCTCTGACTTTATTATGATGTAGGGTTAGGTAATAAATCAATTAACAAGAGTATAACGAGACTGGGCTTTAATAATCTGTTTAGTTTAATGTTATTTGAGCTAATCGTCTTTAGGTACTCTCATTGGATGCACGCTTAAAATAATGATCTACTTAGATCCTTTTGAAATCAGATAGAATAAATTTTTCGGCCGGAAAATGAGGAGCAAGTATGAGGAGATTGGTGAATATGGACTAAGCAAATATAATGGAATAGGTACATTCATTACGTGCACCACTACAGTAAACAGAGCGCGAGTTTACGTACAAATACCTAGGTGATGTACTTACATATAACTTATCACACATCACCTAAATACATATTTGTGGAGTATCTAACTAGTACTTCCAAAGAAAATGTTCAAAGCGGTCATTATGCGTACCTACCCGTAATTAGTCTACAAAGGTTTATTTGTTGATGGTTTACAAAGGATGTTTGAAAACTTGAATTGAAAAATGAAACAAAGCAATATTGCTTAGCAATCGAAGGTATTGATTTTGTGAATTTGGCTTTGTGTAGGTAGGATATACAGGGTGTTTGCATTGGGGAGCGAAGCAAACGCAGGTGGTAGCTGAAATTTGGTTATAAATGTACAGTCAAGACCAAAAATATATTCTGTTTGGAGATAACACGCAAAGTCTCACAAAAACTGAAATATCTCTAAAAATAAGGTTTTGAGATAGGCAAATAATCAAGTTTTAAGCCGCGTAAGGACGGCTTTAGAATACAATCCCTACCCCCGGGAAAACGTGATATAACCATCTAACACAGAGAGAGTACATGAGAGTCACTATGGTCACAGAATATATAATAGTATGGTCACAGAATATATAATAGTATGGTCACAGAATATATAATAGTACAAGTACTATGGTTGAGATTTATTCAAAAATAAGGTACTTACATGTCTGATTTAAAAAAAATCTTTACAATTATAAGTACGGACAACAGCAGATCAATGGTAACACTTACGGGGTATACGAATTCAACTATTATGACGCAAATAATAAGAACGGTCCAAAGTCCAAAGTGTTACACTTGATCTGCTGTTAGCTGTACTATATACTACTGTTAAAAAAAAATTAAATAAGTATTTTTTTTGTGTTAGACGGTACGTGTCTCTGTTTTCGATTGTACAAGGCGACTAACCAGATGAAGGTTCATCGGGTTAGTCGCCATGTACCGTCGAAAACAGTCTATGCTCCCCTCAGGGAGTCTGCCTAGCGACCATTTCTATGGAGCCAAATAGTTCCGCCTCAGGGCGCCCCCTCCGTGCCGACAGTGTTTGGAAGAGCCATGTCCCTGCCCGGAGCAATACAGTTCTGGTGACACTTAAAACCTGAGATCATTGGAACTGTAGCGTTCCTGAATCGATTCTATAAACTACAAGGTCGGCAGCCAATGTATTGTGTTGTAGGCCACTGTGAGTGGTTATCATCAGGTGGAGGTCTGTATGTCTGCCCCCTTTTCTCATAAAAAATAATATTGATGTTTTAAGCCTATATCAGTGGTTCCCAAAGTAGTCTGGACCGCGATCCATCGTATAAAAAGATCCGAAGTCCGCGGTTCACTCTTCTTCATGACGAAGCCAAAAAGCTATATTTATCGAACTAATCACTATCATAAGACCTAATTTCAATTAAGAAAAGAAACTTCTACCTAGTTATACAATCGTTTTTAATTATTAATAATTAAAATTATAAGACATGATAACTATTGTAGTTAGAATGAGGTACCTATTCGTTTCCTCTTTATGAGATAGTGAAGGGAGATCTAATCTTTGCGTGCTACAGACAAGGGAAGGTGTTAGCAACTGACAGCCTAAATTTCTTCGATTTTTTGCTTTTTCTTCAGTCACGGGGCCCACCCAATATCCGCTCGCTACTCATCAGTGGGTCGCGGCCCACACTTTAGGAAACACTGACATATATGAATATTCGTGTAATATTATTCGCTCTGCTACATATAATAAATCACAAACATGATTTATTATGTGTAGCAAAAACCGAACCGTATCTGTTTTATAACGGAAGAGTATGTAGCCAGATTACAGCTGTTAGTTGGAAGCGGATTAGCATCATTAGTTCAGACTTTAGACTGGAGCCGGATTAGGGTAACCAACCAATACTGAGTGGGCGCACACATACTCACTCGTAGTACGTTAGAGAGACAGAGAGTTAATGTCGCATGGTTGATTGATGTTAGCATATAATTTAAATAAAGATAATACATTTGTTCAGAAAGGCAAAGCCTCGATTGCAAATACGAGTAATATAGGTACTAAAGTAAAAGTAAATATACTAGTTTTCCCATCTTTGACAAACAAGCAACAAAAACAAGATGAAAATTATGAGCACTATTTCTCTTCAATGTTTTGTAATTTGTACTAATAGGTATGCAGATTTTTGGGGCCGCTCCCCCGGGCGTGGTGACACATGATCTTGCATGTTTTACCTGGGTAAAAAAAAAGGTCTCTGGCCTTGTTGGCACTTTCACTCTCATACGTCTCTCATATGTCAAAAAGAGCCACCTGTTTTTTTATGTTCAAAAATTCAAGCAATGGAAAGATAAGTGAGCGGCATAGACGCGAAAAATTGTCATGCAAGAGCCAACTCTGCCATATAAATATGACTAACTCCATCGGGCGGTTCCTGGTTTCATACATATAACAGGTCCGCCTCAGTGAGGTCGATCATTATAAGCACCTGTAGCATGACTTGTATGTAACGCGCCACGCCGTCGCCACGCCTTCGCCACGCCGTCGCCACGCCTTGACAAAGTCTAGAGACACATTTCGTAGCACGCGGTACATTAGCGATTGGCGCCTAATCGAACGTTGCATAGACAATAACCGCAGGATGAACGCGATCTTAGTGTTCCCACCGCAAAAAAAATAGGAAGCACAATTGAAATAATCAAATAAAACAAAGTATTAAACCACTCAAATCTAAGTTATTCTGTATTTATATATTCATGGCGACATATTAAATTATAAATAATGGTTAAAATACAACGAAATAAGGAAAGCTCGATTCCAAAAATAAAATATAAATTTTATCCTAGCAACTTTTTGTGTTGCTTTTGTTTATTTTGCTTTGTTGACGTTTTATTTGTCATTTTTGTGCGAATTATCGATTTTTACTTCTAAATTAATAAATAAATATTATATTGGTGATTGTGCTGGAGGACAATTAAGACATACGGTTTAAGTAAAACGACGATGGTACTACCCAAATGTTATTCATAGAGGATTCGAGGCAAGAATTTACCGAAATCGGCAGCAATCAGCAAACATTGGCTGAATACGTGAATATGGCAAATATATTTGCGCCCAAGGAAGACATGTAGGTATATGTTATGTAGTATACAATGTAGGGTCGAAACACAAAACCGCATTGCGCGCCGCGCCGAATTCTTAACCAAAATCTACGGCGGCGGCGCAGTAACCAATACTGCGTGGCGGCGGCGGACGGGCGCCGGCGATTTGGGCACCGCAACGCGGTTTTGTGTTTCAGCCCATACAGCATGACCTATTATGTGAACATCCTTTGGGTGATGGCTACCGTGGAGCATGGACGTTCATGGCCCAATTATGTACTGGGGCCTTCTATTCTAGGCCGGTGGGACTATGGTCGACCATGCAAATGCATACATATATTGACGCATGCAGATTTCTTTACGAGGGTTTTCTTAACGTTTTGACATTGAGAGCTCTCTGTGTAACTGAAGTTTTTCTTGAAGACGAGAAAAGGTACACGGGGATCGAATTTTGGTCTCCGTATTGTGAGTCTAGTATCCTAATAACCACTGAGCCACTGTGCTCACAGCGGCATGGTACTTACAAACCACACAGCAAATTAAATAATATAATATCTATTTCAGGGCCACTGGCACACCTTGACGAGGTTGAAGAGGATACGATGAAGGCCAAAACTCCTGTTGCATCTGCATTAGAGAATACGAGTGTACTGTCGACCATACATAAAAGTTAATGCCATGTCGAGTAACGCACGAACCTACAATAAAATGTTAAATAAAATAAAGTAAACAGTTCACATTGTTGTTTTTAATATCCTGTATTCCAAATAGCTTAGAGCAGCGAT
Organism: Tachystola acroxantha; assembly: GCA_963506565.1. Lineage (NCBI taxonomy): Eukaryota > Metazoa > Arthropoda > Insecta > Lepidoptera > Oecophoridae > Tachystola > Tachystola acroxantha. Next base: position 16,614,044 of record OY735870.1, read on the forward strand.
TGCCATAGGTACAGTCGAAAACAGACATAACTATGCACGGGGCCTCAATAAGGTTAAGATTTTCTCAAAAACTAGTAGACCGAATTTAATAATTCTTTTGCAGTACATTGTTATAACTTTTATCTATCAAACAGTGAATGAATTTTTGCATTAGATCAATTAGTTCTTGAGAAAATCTCAACCTTAAAAACTCCTGTACACCTTTATCTGGTGTTCCACCGTATGAGGCGACACACTGGTAGGATGAGCACGAATTCTTCTTCTTCAACAAATTCCACAATAAGACCCAGTGGCGAATGTTTCGTCGCAGTCGTTTGCACAAAAACATCTCGTTGTGCAGTGGTGTGTTTTGCCAAAAGTCGGTCGGTTGCTTGAGAAATGGGTTTGCAAACTTTTCAGCGCCCGTGGGTGAGATGAGAACAATTTGCCATTGACGGACGGTCTTGGGTGCATTCTGCCCGTGCAATATGGGCACGGGCGATCTTGCTCTGTTGATAATGATGTGCTAGTTGGTAACAGTGTAATCATGGTGGGTAATATCTACACAACACAGCAAGATAGACGTATAGAGTATAGTATATAGAGGCGCCAATGGACTTTGAGTACCAAAATCGTTCTCTCCACCTTATTAATAGCAAATAATAACAATCCGATCAAATATGATCGTTGTACCACTATTTAATGTTGTTTTATTTATTATATTACTGCAAAATTAACTCGCAACCAAAGAGAATGTTACTCGAAACGCTGAGAAATATTAACTTTTACATGACAGCGCGCCAGCGTGTATTTTGACATAAGAAGCGCCAATAGAACCACACTCGTGCTACCAATTCCCATACAAAATAGTGCATATCGATTGGCGTAACCTTTGCCGCTATTAAAAAAAATAGATCGACCGCAAAACGACCGCAAAGTCAACTCGTGCTGCGAAATGTTGTCATTTGACAGCTCGCCGGCGCGGCGTCAATCGCGCGCCAATCGCTAACGCAAGTCGTACTAACCCTGCAGCTCTGTACCGACAGGTATATCGTATTTCCTATACTAGCTGGACCTTACATGAATGTAATTTACAATTTGTGTTCCTACCTATATGTTACCCAGCATCGACGTCATACATTTTAGATGGGCCCTTTGTTTCTACTGTACCTAAAAACCTAACGTTTTAAAATTGTAGAACTTTTTTCTTTTTATTCTTCTGAAAGGAGGAAGTTCTCGATTTCGGTGTAGGTTATGTGTGTATGTTTATTTTTGACTTTATGTGTGTTACTTCAGAACAGGCTTGATCATAATAGTCAATTCATCATCCATCATAAACTCACGCATGTTGCCCGTAGGCAAAGATGATGGAGTTCTATCTGCTGCGATTCTGAATATTTACATTTCTCGCTTTATCTACATTCATCAATCTCTTCATACACGCTATATACATTATTGTATAATATATTATGCACCCCAAGGGTGACAACATAGACTAGGAGCTCAGTACCACACATGAAACTTAGTCTTAGGACATGAAAAACATGTTAAATAAGAAGTTAGGGTATTTGGTGAAGACATACCCAGCGTAACCTTAATATAACACTGGGCACTGAGGAGAAAAAGATAAGACGCAATGGGCGGGAGGGAGCAAGCTAAGCGGGCTAAATATCGGGACAGATCCGGCACGGATGATGGTTAGCTCCAGAAGGCTTTCGCTGCAGCGATGCGAAGCTTCATTCCTGCGCCTTCGATTTTAGTAATTTTTTTGTGCGCCCCCATAGCAAAACTCTGACCAATACCTTTTTCTCATCAAATACAAAAATGAAACTGTGCTAGTTACTGTGTGCAGATACGGGTATAGATGCCTATATACATATAAGTACAGATAGAGACCCGGCCTAAAACGGCAGCAGCGTAACGTAAGGAGAGCCCATTGAAATGTTTTTAACTTGTTTTCCTATAATCATAACAGCAGTTCCGAAAAAAACGGAAAGTTTAGGATTTTTTGGTGGAAATTAGATTTGTTTGTAATTTTGATTACCAATATCGATCAGGTTTCTTTTAGTTAACAGTCTATATGGAGCCACTATCGTCAGGCGTTCAATTTCATTATATTATTATTAGAAGAATATTATTCTACCTTCGATAAATAATATCTTGATGGTACCGAAATCAATCGCAGATAACTGGAAAAACAAAACAAAATTCCTACATACAAATCATTCATAATTTTTACTTTTCATTTCTCACGCTCGAATCTTTCATCGCTTCCATTTAGTTCAATTACAGGTAGCCATAGTTCACATACTTCCTCATTAAAATAATGAGCATTGTGTTAAACAGATTTGTTTATAAGTAGGTAATGTATACCTACTTATAAACGATACGATTTTAATTAAACCCAAAACAAACTTCATTAATTTAATTACGTAACTCTGAAGCTTTGACTTGCTAGAGGTACGTAAATACTACGAGTGTTTTGTGTATGTCTATCCCAACTGGCTCTGAAAATGTAAGATCTAAAAATATGGGATGGGTATAAAGATCTTCAGTTTCCTGGAGCGGGTGCAGATTCTCCCACTAAGGATAAAGGCTAGAGCCTAGCTAGACGGATATTGTAGCTAAATCTGTAGCGGACAGTAAGTCGAATTCTAATCCTAAATGTACCTGTCACTGTCGCTTATAAATGCTACATCGCGTGAGAGCAAGCGGGACGCCGCGGCGACTAATATTAGCGGGCGCATTCTAGAATCGCTACTCTTGAACTTCAGAGGAATCTATTACATGAACTAAGTTACTAACATACGATGTAAGCGGAGAGCTAAATGCTATGCTAGCTAATCATCGTTGACAAAATGTTTACCTACAACATACATTAATTAATATTTACATCTTGCATTAATACTTATGTCATCATCATCATTCGATATAGGTACGAGTATATAATGTCCCTACTGCTCAGGCATAGACCTTCCCTTACATCGAGGTAGCTCGGGTCACGATCCACCACGGTGCGGATTGGCAGAATACTTATATACTTATAGAGTATTTTTTATTATTAAATAGCAAATAGTCAATTGTGTACTGTATCGAGTATGTGTTTAAACCTTCGGCGTTTCAAGCTTTCGGTCAAACGTCCATTCGGGATTTTAAACTTTCGGCCAAATGAACATTCGGCGTTTTGATATTCGGCCTTTCGTGCGTAGGTCTTATGAAATTCAGTCTTATGAACTTCGGCCTTATGATGCGTAACCGTGTAGTGAGAGGGTAAAGATTTTCTTTACCGTATTTGACTGATCACGACATACCCTAAATAAGATTGCTCATCTGAAACGGCTTTTTTTACTTATTTGGGCCAATTAGCATAAAATTACGAGTAGTGCCTACCTCAGTGTTTTTGGATCGCGCAGGCTTGTTGTGTTAATTAAAAATTATTTGATATGATTGGAGTTATATCCAAAGTTACAAGCCTCGTTGTTTCCAAACTTTCAGGTGGCTGGGTATTCGTGGAACAGTAATATTTTATTTACAAAGGAATATTCAATGAAGTTACGATTTATACCAACCCAACCTACATAAATTGACGAGTTATCTGATATCTGGGGAATCGTTACTTGAGTCTCTTTATTCTTATAATATCACTTTGAACTTGAAGAAATAAGGGTTCTACCTTGTAAAAGTTTACCCGTATTTCGAATTCTTTCGCTGTTAAAAAAACGAAACGCGACTGAAAGAGAATTGGATTGGAAGACTAAATAATGGTTTTTATAGGTACATTGGTAGGAATTTGGTATACGTCTTTTAATTTTAAGCTAACTTTGCAAATTCTTAAAGTACCTAATTACTACTATTGTAACTTATCTCTATTATTTCTATTCAACCCAGGTAATAAATATAGACAATGGTAGTTGTACGTAGGCTAATTGTATGAGAAAACTTCCAACTTTCACTCGTAGCACTACTGCGTAGCAGTGCCAGTAGTTTCTTGCGAATATTCGGGTCTACGAATTTCGACTTAACGAATAGCCGACTCTACGTTTATCTACATATAGCCTAATCAAATATCCAAACCTATTACAATCGACCCTTCGAATATTAGAGGCTACGAATGTCGACTGAATGTATTAGTCGTCTCTACTACATGTATCGACTCAACAAATTTTAACATAGGCATTTAATCCGTAGAATATTAGAGGCAACGCAGCGTTCATAGATAAAATAAATTATGATCCCATGGGGTAATTTCCTTAAAGAACTAGGTATAGGTACATATTATAGTAGGATTAAAATTTTGGGGAAGCTATAATAAGTACGGGAAAGATATAATATACATACCTAATATTAGACAATGGGAGCGGCGGGATAAGTATATAACTCGGAAACTAATAGAGAATTTGATAGATGTTCCCTCCACCTCACATCATGACGTCGTGAAAGCCTTTCATAGGTAAGTAGGTAGGTAGATACTCTAATAGTTTCGGAGTTATTGACGCCGACCCACTTACGCCGCCTGCTGGTCCCCTTGCAAGTTAAGTGGTTAAGGCAAGTGGGACTGATTCCTGTCTTTACAGCATCCCTTCATAAAAATCGAATACTTGTCAATTGGTAATAGGCAAGATTGGGAAACAATTTTATACTCGAGCATAACTTATGCTATTACAACCAAGGAATAAAAAAAAACGGCCAAGTGCGAGTCGGCTGTCGGACTCGCGCCGCGCACCGAGGGTTACGACTTCCGTGCAACGCAACTTATCCCCGTAATTTTGTTCTAACGAAAAGATAAACTCGATTTAAGGACAAACTTATTTTTGCCGTTCCCAAAATAATATTCCCGTACATCGACATACTCGCAATTATATCATCAACTGCAAATATAAGTTTGTAATAAGAAAAAATATATATTTCTAAATGCTGCAAGATTTCTAGCCGTTGGCAGGACTTGAACCTGCGACCTTGTCATTCCGTGACACGCTCTTACGAACTGAGCCACCACAGGCCACGGCCCGCCTACCGAAATTTTTCATCGTATTATACATAGGTACTAAAGGGTATGTTGCGTAACTCATGTTCGCCGAGCATGGGTAATGCATAAAACAAATTCTGAGAAAAAATATATATTTATAGAATATTTATTTATTTATAGTATCTACAAATGACATTGCCACATTTCAATGGAGCTGCATCATGATTCTAGGTTAACGGGAATTACCATGTAGGTTTTGATTCCCTTGTATTTTCATACAAATATGTATTCACAGCTGCATGATGATGATTGCAGACCTGAGTATTTGGTATTAATTTTAACTTTATCCGTCCACGAGTTTCTGAGATATAGGTCTTGACAGACAGGCAGACCAAAATTCTGACGTTGACGGGACTTGAGCACTAGTAAAAATCGTCGCAGGTTACCCTCCAGGTGTACTCAAAATTCATGCTGAATTCGGTCTTATAAAACATCTTCAAAGGTTAGGTACGGAGATTCTATACTATACGTCGGTAGGCAATATAACAAAGGTGGATTCAGAATCTCAAAAAATCGCTGAAATGGTCACATTGCCCACAATATTGGCGTGAAAAGTTAACAAGTCGTCCGCTGATTGGCTGGCGTGAAAACGCGGTTTTTGGCTGTCATGTGAATCCACGAAATGGGAATTAGAGCTGTTTATGGTGAAATTGGACGTTACAGTAAGTCCCCGCATGCTGTGTGACGCGTTCGATTAGTAACGGCTAATCGAACAGGCTATCGACTAATGAAAATGAGCCATTATGTGCCTATCAATTTGGTAAATACTCGTAGCCAATTTAACAAAAGGACACTGTTTAGGATTATAAGTATAATCATACTTATATGCCACGGATAGGTAATCCGTATGAGTACTAGAAAGATTGCATTCTGTAATCTGTTCGCTTTTTTAACTGACGGTGAAATATTCGCACTTGAAGGAGAAGTTTTTCTAAGTTTTTATAGCAATTTAAGGGCGAGGTGCCTAGTAGTTCTGCTAAGTAGTTTAACCGATCCGATCACATAGGAATATTTTTCTCATTACTTCGCCACTAGAACAAAGGGTAGGCATTTCCAGTAGTTCTGTTGCACATTTTTTGTTGAACGAACAAATGAAAATAGTTAAAATACTTAATGAAAATAAAAATTCTTCACGGTTTTCGAAATAAATACCAATACTTGTTAGTGCTTAGGTACGGTAATATAGAATACCTATCTATCTATACACTTACAATATAATAAATAGAAGTCAAAGAAGTAAGTATAATATATTTATCTACTACTTGCTTGTTTAAAGTCAAAGAGTGAAAGTAAATTGTCATATTTTTACAATCCAAAGCAATTCCGCGGCGGTACTCTACCTGTTGCAAGATCAAACATCGTGCGCAAACAAAGGGAGAACAACTACGTTTGCTCATTCAAAGCGAACGAATCTGTTCACTCGAATGACAAGCTTAGTTCAAAAACAAAATGACACGTAGGTAGTTACTTGGTAATAAATAATAATGGTTGTAAATTGGTAAATAATAAGAATATTAAAAAACATTATAAAATTAAAAGAAAGAAGCGAAGGTGGGTACTTTGTACATTACCTCTGAATTCCAAGCGTGCGTATTTCTCATTTTTACATTTGAGCACTTTGAACCGGTTAAGTTTAACGACTAGCGACATGTCGGGTGCTTTAGTTATTATCTCCGATTACGCGAAAAACAAGAGACCTACAGGTCTCCAAAAAACTGACGGCAACGTTAGGACATTACATTGTCATCGTGTTAGAAACAAAGAGATGGTACGAGAGTTTCCGTAGTTGACAAGTCGCTGTTAAGTTTTCCGAACAAGAGCAGTGGCCCACGGCTGCGGCTGATCGCTCGACCGGCGGTTGAGGATCGCGCTGCCGCTGGAGTGACGGAGGGCGGGCGCTGCCTTCCCCGGCAGCGGCGCATCGTCCCGCCGCCGCCGCCGCCCGCCCGCCCCCGGACGGCCCGCGCCCAACTGAAGCGCACGTATTTTGATAAACCGCCCAAACAAGTCTTAAAGCCTTTTCAGCTGCCCGGTTTTCTTTGAATACCAACCTTTTCTACTTCGATGATGACAAACGTTTTAATTTAATCCGATTTTTTGCTATTACCCCGCATTTTATTCCTATTAAATTAAAATATTCTTGACCAATACTTGTTAACAAAGTATCCCGTAGCTTCTATATTATTATTTTCAGACGTCACGTCAGTATCTAACAAACTATGTACAACATTAAAGTAGATACTAACGATGCCTTTGTATTTGTATAAATCCTGGACCGGCAAAATATTAACCACTTCGTCCACTTCTGCCATAATATTATAATTAAACGGATCATCGCACTGTAACTATACCTCTCCTGACTTCATATCTGTGTAAGCATCGTGTAAGCTGTTTGCAAATATGCGTCCGCCCGTTTCGGCTCTCGGCTCCCGGGTCCACATTAAAGATTCCGCAGGCCGCGACCACCACCTAGCTACTTACCCTATAGCCTCTGCACATCTAACGATAACAGAATGGAGCTAATTTGCCAAGCAACATTAATCTCTCGTAAAACAACTCCCACAAGCCGGAAAAGGCTGACATATTATTACCATAATTTAGTATGCTAATAGAACTGAACTAATAACGTCATCACGTAAACATTGAAAAAAACCGTGTTGCTGGCGGGTTTCAGCAACCGGCGCGTACGCAGTGTCCATCACTACTGTACAATCCTTATCTGTAATCCTTAACTAATTGGTAAACAAATGATAAAAGTTACTAGATAGTAATTAATTATCCTCCGCCCAACGAAGTACCTCGCTGCCTCCGCCTTACAAACTTTTAAAACTCTAATACTTTTAACAAAGTTCTCTTTTGTATTTTCATAATCCCTCCTCAAGGTGGTTAGTTAAGTCGCTAACTCTCGGCTTATCTTTTAGTGCTAATAGGCTTAAATGTTGTTTAAAAATATGTAAGTCGTTTGCAAATCGGATTGAGACAATATGAATTTGGCCTTATTCTTATACATTAATATAATGTACATACCTACATAAAGTATTTCTAGTAGGGGTAGGCAGAGAGACACTAAGGACTTCCATCTGTTGCGAATGGAATTTCAGGCGGTGTGTAGTGAAAAAAAAGGCTTTGTGCTAGAAATCATAATAATTTATTGTATAGTGTTAATTATTGTTATATGCCCCTCTTTAACGCATTCATCGACATTATCGATCCACACACCATAATAGATAATAGTTACTGACCGCCTCGCTCGTTACAAATTGTAATCGCAACCCAATGACTGAGGTTATTTGCTTCATATCGCAATGCAACGAGTATTATCATTGTTTACCTGACTGGCGGAAGAAGAAGGGTAATGTTTGCCGTGTATACCTATATATGTATATTCCCTTGGCTTTATGTAGCCGAAACAATTTGATGGATTTTGATGTATTAGGTTCTTAAGTCGTCTTAATAACAGGACTGAATTTTTATTGCTATTAAAAAACAACCGCTTTTGATTTATTTTTGTAATAAGTAAACATCAGCTTGTATCTATTCATGTAAGTACATGAGTAGGTTCGCATATTATAGTAGGTATCTCGTTCTCGTCGTCAAGTTATCGTAATTCAGCTAAAATTAATTAATCCACGTAATATAATTCAAAAGGTTCAGATTAATTAATTCCATCTAAGTAATTACACCACGAAAGTCGTTGATCTTGGAACGAAAGTTATTCAGTAAATATGCTGAAATATCCACCAAACGATGGCTACAGGCTGCGTGGAAATACAGTTGATTAAATAATTACTCCACTCCTGTTATGTGACTACTTCTGATAATTATTAACAACAAAAGATTAACTCGACCTCTCGGCCTATACCTAATAGGCCTCGAGTTACCGACACACTCAAAAATTATAGATTACATTATTTTATATATTTCAAATTTCAATGTTTCCATTTTTAGGGTTCCGTGCCTCAAAAGGAAAAAAAGGAGTCCCTATAGGATCAATTCAATTCAAATACACTTTATTGTACATAACAGACACAAACAATTACAATACAGAAATACAAAACAGCATGTACAATTTTGGCGGCTTTATTGCGATTTCTTCCAGGCGACCAACTCACTTACAACTCACTCACTTTGTTGTCCGTTTGTCTGTCTGTCAAGACCTATATCTCAGAAATGCGTGGACGGATTAAGTTGAAATAATACTCAGGTCTGAAACCTCGTGCAGCCGTGAAAAAAATCAAACTTCTACGTCAACGAAATCAAAAGATATGGCCGTTTATGTCGCATTTTCTCGCATATTTGTATAAAAATGCAATAAAACCAAAACCTAGGTACTTCCCGTTGACCTAGAATCATGAAAGAAAATTTGGCAAGAAGCTAGGGTCTTATAGCACAAGTAAAGGAAAAACACCGAAAACTATAAAAGACATTGCCACATTTCAATGGAGCTTTGCCCCACCTACAAAACTACATGACCATTTAAGCTGTACCTATCATTTTGTTGGAGACTTATTACAGGTTTCATATTGCATAAATAATCAGTATCGTTTTCTACTACTCTCGCAACTCCTATAGAAGAATAACAAAAACAATGAATAATTCGCTTCGATTTCTTACTATTTTCTGAATTCTTAATTAAGCTGTTTTTTTCGACTCGTTAGTGTCGCCGCACACGGGCCACACGCGACAGCCACAAACGCCGCCACGAGAAGCTAGAAGCTTGTAGCGTGTGGCCGCCACCGGCGCCAACCGTGTGCGGCGAGTCCATATAAAATGTATGAAAATATCAGGAAATATGCCAGTGGCGGCGTTTTGTGGCCGGTGGCCGGTGGCCCGTGTGCGGGAGCACTTAGATTTAAATTTACAAAATTTAAATTTAAGGTACAAAACTTTATTTTAAACCAATAATTTTAATAAAAAACGGAGATATTTTTACATTTATTCGTTATCTTGTACATCTTGCGGTTGATGGTGGGGCAGAATCTGGCATTGTCATTTGAAATTACACTCCCCAAAAATATTTTTTTTGTTACTACAAACTTATATTTGCAGATCAACTAATCATAAGAATGTCGATGTATGGACAAAATATTTTAATAATGGCAAAGATAAGTTGGTTTCTAATTCTAATTTATCTTTTCGTTAGACGAAATAACGGGGTTAAGTTGTGGTGCACGGAAGTCTCAGTGCGCGAGTCTTTGGTAACTTGATCGTCAGTTTGGAATTTTATGCAGCCGCATACTTTGACACAGATGTACCTAGATGTGCCGAATTCGGCTCGCTATATAGTTTTAATTTCAAAACCAAAGCTTACGTTATTTACATATTTTGTGCTCAAACATTATAAACGTAATTTCCTTAAAACGAATTTATCTTTAAACAATTAAATGTTGCCTGAGGCGCGCAAGCCTTTTGTGACGGCGCGGCGTGTTCATCTTTATGAACTCTATATTCTTATATCTAGGTAAAGTCAATACTATTCTAAGGCCATGTTTCCATCTGCAAGAAAACTTCTGCAAGAAATGTCCGACAGTCTGTCCGAGAGCAGCTTGCTTGTAAACCCTGTAGCAAGTGCACGGTGGGAGTGTTGTTTAGCACTTGCAGTGTGTAAACGATATTGCAAGTAAGTAGGTAACTCATTTAAGACTTGCACGAGTTTACTTGCAGGTGGAAATGCGGCCTAATAACTATCTACTATTGGAATTTATTGTTCGTTGCCAAGAGCAAAACCGCTGATGTGTTTTAACCACAAGTCAAATTAAATCAGTTTCCATTATTTCCCAAAACGAACAATAATGTAGGGGAGACCACATACAATTTCGGCAGTCAGCTAAAAATTTGCTGTGAGAGAACAGCAGATTGGAGGTCTGTCTATTGATCCAAAGCAATATAATGGATTAAGTATTTATCAATTAGGTAATCCACCCATATGATATATATATATATATATATATATATATATATATATATATATGTTAACTCTGGACGCCTTAAGTAGGTAACTCAGCGCTCCTCAATTTCCTCTAAACCCAAATACAGACAGGATTCAGCGCTTATACATTTAAATCTATTATATACCAAAAAATTTAAAACCTTTGGTCTAAATGTACGTTTGTGAACGTAACCTAACCTACTATACTCTTATACAACTTTGACACTGGGAAAATAAAATTAATCATGTTCTCACGGGAGACTAGCTAGCAAAGAATATAAAATGCAAGGTAATTAAAAGTGAAGTGGCAAGGTACATACAATATCATGGTTATAGTAGGTTTCAATTACATTTCATAAGCACATCCAGAAGATGTAATAAAGAATGATGTAAACCACTACGTTCTAGCTAGATGCGTCACTTAAAGGGTTGTATCCTTTAATGCCTACCTAACTATTATTTGAAAATACTTAATATCGAAACAAACCCTTAGTATATTATATGTATTATGTAGTATTACACGGATATAATTAAAATACTTACACATAATGTAACAAGAGACTGAAAGTCTGACAATTTCAGTAGCTCTACTAAACTCTACTTATAATGTACGACAAATACGACAACCCTTAAGTGGGTACTTTTAGATGTATTTAAATAGGTTACTTGAAAACGATATTTTGTTTTCGCGTTCTAACTGTTCATTACCTACCTACTGAACACCTCTGTAAATTCACACCCTGTGCTGAGTTTGATTACATTACTCAGCTAGTTTCTATTGTTTAAAAACGATGTGATACTTGACACTGCATGCATGTGTCGCTGCCTGTTATAAGAACAAGCTTGCGCTCCCGGGTTTGCCTGTAAGTATATTATAATAAATATGAAGCATAATTATTATGCACCCAAGCAGACGAGCCACCCAATGGCTTGGCAAGTGGTCACAGTAATAGCTTAGAGACACCTGCCTGCTACATCAAAGGCATTGCTGGTACCATGACAGCTTTGATTATTTTCACTAGTGATGTGCCGGCTAATCTGCGGCCCTATATACCTACGATTATTATCAAAAACCAATGAAATAATGGTGAATAGTATAATTTATTTTATTTCGATATATTATTCTGATATTTTTAATGTTACTATGTAGTTCTAGCGATGACGGAGTTGTTTAGTAAGTTCTAGCCAGCATGTATGTATGTAACAATATTAGAGAATTGTCAATTACTTGTGGATGGACCACACTTGTGGTAGCACATACATTCCAATGTATCAATCGTCATGAAGTTAGTGTTATAAGACTAAACAAACAGTTCTAACGAATTTGATAAGTAGATGCGTACAGACAAACATTTGTCGCGATTTGTAAATATTATTATAAGAGCTTCCTCTATCTAACGTGCGCGACAATATGCTTATTGCACTAAATTGTAAGTTGATACGTTTGTTTGTCATACTTAAATGGTAGCGTCACTATTTATTGTACTCTGTATTGTATATACTTAGCTGCACCTGGGAAAATATTACTTAGGTACTGATCACCTACATGCATCACTTACTTTAATAATTTGTAATATAAGTAAACCATGGCATAGGTAAAATATCTAATTATAAGCCTCCTTTATCAGTGGTTTTATTTGAATTGCTGAACCATCTTTATGATGAGAAATCCGTCGCATTTATTTACTTTAAACTTAATTACTTTTAAACCGCCTTTCTACTAGAATAGAACAATATAAAATGTGGTGATTTAAGATCGCTGTTAGGAGCATAACATCAAGGAAAAAACTTTCTGTTAGCATTGCCTTCATAATTCATTATACTTAGGTCCCTATTAGCAATAGGTGTTAACAATAATAATCTTAAGATTTCTAAATTATTTCCTCTATTTGTAAGAGGAAAGCATAAATGGAGCAAAATAGTTTTTTAAAAAAAAAATTAAAGAAAGAGTACAACAAAAAATATGGGACCACAGAAAGTTGTTCTACCATTGCTGGTACAACATGGAGTAGAGTAGCCACAGAGAGGCGAGAGGAATGGAGAAGGTTGGAGGTCTTTGCCGCCTGGCATACATTCAAGAATTGAACAAATGACGAATACCTCTATGACATTAAAGTTTACATAAAAAAAGTTCATTGAAAGTTCCCAATGGATATAGTAATTTCATTCGAGAAAACCTTCATAGTAATGAAATAAGAACTATGCCAGTTAAGATATAAAATTTCTGATTGTTGCAGGAACAGTGGTCGACCACAATAATTGTGTCGTCATAATATAGTTTTTAAGCGATATTTTCATTATGAATTTAATTGTAAGTAAGTATTATATTTCCAGGATCAATTGAGGTAATAGAAACATGTAAAACATCATCTAAGTACTATTATTTCCTCCTAAGTGCCAAATTACACCGTTATCCATTAATTCATTAAATGTACTTATATATCATATTATTATGTACTTCGACCTTCAAATAACACTAACATGGGTGAGACTGTATGACACAAGTCAAGACACCAACGTCACAGTCACTAATTTTTAGATTATGTCAAATGCGCCCCCGCCCCGGCCACGTCATCTCTCATCACACCGAACATGCGCGGGCGCCGCCGCCGCCCCGCCCGGCCGGCCGCCCGCCGCACCGCCGCGCGCGCACATATGGTGCAAACGGTGACTAACTTCACTTTCATTCTGTTTAATATACATTGCTCACCTAAATAGAACTCCAACTCATCACTGCATTATTCCACAGACAGTGGACGACATTCGTTGTGTAGGATGTGACGTCATATGTCGAGGCGAGGAAGTGCACACGGAGCGCGCTCTTCATTCCGTGAACTTCATTCTTTGCTCGGCCACTGATTAGTTCAGTCCAGTTCACAGCTGCTTAAATTCAGTCAATTGTGTTCGCGATTCAAACATGTTTCGTGGTCTATCAAGTCATGACACCATCCGGGCCATGGTAAGTGATATGATCTTTTTTTAATTTATTTTTTTGGCTGCAAACCGCGAAATATTTTTATATCAAGTGATAGGCGATCTTATTTTATTTACATCTTCATATAAATTATTACGCGATAGATAACCTTTTGCCCTAATATGTTACTTTTATAATGATATAAGTAATAGTATGATATTCAAGTCTTTCGAGAGAAGTATTATGTATTTAATTTGGCTCATAATCAATGAACTAAAGAAAAAGTTTATTTGCGCTACCCATTACGTTGCTTTTAATTATAATTATTTAATATGTAAATATTTACCTAATGATTTACACCTAACGTATATACATATATGGGTGCCTAATTTAACCTATTTTCTTTGTGAGTTGTGTAAGCTTTCATTTATTTAAACAATATTTTAAATAACAAGAAATTAGAAGAGTTTTCAGGATTCCTTCTCTTAATTGAGACTAACCTAATTAATAATAAATTGAATTACATATGTTAAATTATTATTTATAAAGCGAGTAAGGTAGTTTTACAATTGTTCCTACCCTGTATGTTTTGTTAGCAACTAAAGAAACTTACAAAGTTCTTATCTGACATAATTTGTTTACTTATTGATTTGTTTGACTTCCTGCTTTCGGTGTTCCTGAACCTGATACTTATCTTAATAGTAGCACTAATGTACTTATTTATGATAAATTGATAATAACATTTACGTAAGTATTTAATAATATTGAAATTTCAATGCAATGCATATTATAAATATTAATACATAATAGTCTTTGACAAGTACTCAAAACTTATATGATTGTTTGTAAATAAATTGTTCGTCTCCGCGGAATTTCCGACTCTACTAAACGTAGTGCTTACTTATGTCGTCTTTGGGCTCTATCTACCTGTCTATCGTCATGTGGCGGCCGTTATTACGTTGGGCGTTCATCGTTTTCATTTTGACATATGGATGATATACATTACTGCATAATTTATAGTTTATTAAAACTTGCGAAAATATTGCAATAGGCAAAACGAAAACGATGACAGACGCGGTCGGCCCTCAGTATTTCCAAAAATATTGATATCGTAATGGAGCCTGTCAACGTAGGTTGGTACACATATTCACAGTCTCCTTGTATTGGTAATGTTCTATGAGCATCTGCTCGTGTTTAATAGGTAGATTATTAGTAAAACTCATTTTTTTTAATCACATCACACCTTGGGTAACTCATTGATATTGATATTTAATGATCAAATCGAAATAAAGAAAACTGTAGTTTTTACCATTTTCAATTCCAACCACGTGTAAGTTTGATAGAGTTTAAATTATTTATTGACTTCAACAACAACAAAGCCTGTGTGGCCCCGCACTATTAGGCTACGGCTGCATCATGGGTGGGAGTTAAAATAGGTCGTCTGTTAATAAGTGTATCGATCAGGTTCCAACGTTGGTTGCGACGATAACAACTTGTATGGGGTGGCATCTCTCCGGGATATTAAATGCAATTAGTTACATAACGGGGACGGATCTAGAGTGTCGCATCTTTGCTAAGCGAGACAGTTGCGTTTAGCATAAGATTTGGCGGCTAAAACAGCAGCACATCTTATATATTAATACTTACTTTTGTGAGAGAGCTGGGCGATTTTTTGTAACATACGTAGATATCCAATTTTCCGGTCTTCCTCCATGATAACATGAAGGAAAGAACGGCCACGCACGACCCTGTTTTCTCTCATGCATTATTGTTTTTGTTTCAGCGGAATTTATATTTTTGATAGTAAACTCTTTAGTCTGAAATACACTATTTTTTACTAGGTATTATTTTGTAAGTATATGTAGTATTTTAATACGAGTATCTTTTGTACTATATGGCTCCGCGAAAGTGTTATGTACAACTTTATCGGATGGTTATATAGTGTACGGCATCGTTAGTGTTCCATATCCAAAGGTAACAAAGTTAATGCTGAAAGGCTGAACACACACAGATAAAATCAAAGCAACGGCAACGATGCGGCACCAACAATGGTTATACTAATGTACTGCGCGTTCAGTGTGACATTTTTCATAGAGTTTCATACATTGCAACCACTGCTGCTGCCGCTCCGTTGCCGTTCCGTTGCTTTGCTTTTCTATATGAGTTCCAGCCTTTAAGCTCCGGCCCAGAGACTGAACCGGAAGCGTTCCGGGGGTGGGAACTTTTCTAATATATGAGTTTTTCTGCCACACAAAGACCGGGCGTTATCCGTTTTAACAGGATCAAGAAGAATGAGTTCTACATTAGGTACAAATATTTCCGCCACCAGAGCGCTGCCGGGTTCAGTCTCTATGTGGCCTGTGCCTGAACTTTTCAACAATAATACAAACCAATAACATAATACTGTGAGACCATGCGACTTCATAATGTATGATTTAATTGTGAACCTATTTAATAAACGATTGCGTGTCAATGCGCATATAGATACGGAACCCTAGGTCAATTTTAGGTTCTGAAATGCAGCTTCACTAAATTATGTTTTCTCTTTATATTCAATGTAGAGTAGTTTTAGTTGTTTTATATATATTTGTATAGAATTATAGATTATAGTAGCACAGAGCTCGTGATATAGTAGGATGGTCTGGATACATGAGATATACCTACATGTTAGGGTTGTTAACTCTAGGTGCACAAAATCAATGCAATCTAGAACGCAATGTAGAGCGCCCGTGTGTTACACTTGATATGCTGTTGATTGTACATACGCCTCCCACACAGTATGCTATGAGCAATTCTTCGCTAGAGCTGGCAAGCTAGTTGTCGAATAGTAATGGTATAGCTATAGTATAGTAAGTTCATATACCTACCTACATATATTTTGTATGAGCGTGCAATCTATAAATGAATTCCACTGGTAAGTATGTACTCTTTCGTCATTATTTTTAAATACAGGAATATATCGTTGCGTTACCGCTAAATAATTAAGTACGTACCTAAGTCAACTTGTAGGTATTCTACTATTTTTAAAATAGATAGGTATATTGTCTGTCACCTGTCATGCATGAGGGTTGAGCGTGGCCCGAAGTGTATCTTATTAAAATCGTAAAAAAACTTATTAGAATCTCTGGCTAGCCCACAAATGAATAAATAACCAGAATCTTTATTCTGCGCCAGTGTGATGGGTAAAATACGGTCAAAAATATCTCTCTGTCTCTACCATTTATGCAATGATAGTGTTAGTACTGAAAAAGATCGAAAATTACTACCATTTACAAATCGATAAACATACAAGGACAAACAAGTAGTTTATCACAGGTACATTATTCTATTACTCGCACATGTTCGGTTCTTTAGTTAGATTGTCGTTTGTTTAGGTTTTAAACTACTAAGGCACAAGTTTATTTGTTGGATTATACATACCTTTTAATAAATAGGCTCTTTACTGCACAGACAGATGGCCTATCGTTGCAATCGACCTCTTCCAAATAACCCAAGCTGAATTAAATTGGAAGCAAACTTGCTAAACAACGACATTTTGTATAAAAAATGTGGGATAGCAACTGGCTGTGTGATTAACGATCAATGTGCTTATTGTTTTGTTGAACTTCTTTTCATGACTCACGGAATGATTGGCCGTTCTAGATTTCGTTGCGTGACTTCATCGGCCTGGACCGAATGAGATGGACATATAGTTTAGAGCGTAAGGAAAACGGAGATCTGCCGCTCCATACAAGTCGAATTTTTGAACAGGGGGTTGGCTTAAATTTTGAGAAAGGCCTTTTTAAGGCGCTTAAGTCCTGTAGGCTGCGCGAACGAAATTTTTGATTAATATTTGGCAATCTCTGACTTTGAAAGGCCTTGAGCGCTAGTAAAAATCGTTGCGGCTCACCCCCTGAGCTTTGAGTTTCTGTAAAATAATCATATTCAATATTTTTCAAAGAAACCATAGACTACATTTATAAACGCAAAGCAAAGCGTTGCATGAAGTTTATGAGAGCTTGAAAACTTCCAAGTTTCTGTAGAAAGTAGTACATAGGCGAATAATTCACGGATTCTGAAAGTTCCGGAAACTCTGAAAGTTCTTCATCCATCGTAATCCAGAGTAAGGAAGTGTACCGTAGGTTCGAGTGTGTGTACGTACGTGTATATGTAAATATTAAATATGAAATGGATGTCGGTTCCTATTATGGCAAAAAAAAGTCCGGGTTTTTGGTTGTCTTGTTTACGTCGTAGGATACGTAAGCCGAAGGTACAGCTAACAGCAGATCAAGTGTAACACTTTGAATCGTTCTTATTATCGGCGTCGTAAGATTTAAAATCGTACTGCAAGTGTTACCATTGATATGCTGTTGTCCGTACATCGGTAACTGAAAACTTTTGCGAAAAAATGCACCCTTTTTTTACCGATCAGTGGATTGAATTATGACACTTTAATTTATTTTTTCATTAAAAAGACCTTAAAAGGTTGTTTAGTTACCGATACTCAACGCTCCTATAAGCTTTACTTAAACTGATACGTAGTACGTCAAGTCTGTACACTGATAAGATGCTAGGACTAGGGAAGATATCCTAAATATGCGCGGGGCTGCCAGCTGTCAAACTCAAGCGCGAGACAGAAGATGTAAGATGTCCCGCAGCGGCACGGCACAGTGACTTCATATTTGTACTTTTATTAATAAACAAGCTCTCGTTACTAATGATCCTACATTTTGTTTTTGATATACATTTTGTATGAATAACTATATCGTTTTACCAATATATTTCATATTAAAAGACACAGAAAGGGTATGTTTGCGATTTTTTTTTCTAGCGAGAGAAGTTTGTCAATCTTCGTGTAGCAGTATTCATCAGTCTCTAAATATACAAGATTGCTATATATTTCTTTCAGACGTTTACTTTTATTAGTTAGTAACATAGCCTTCATAAAATAACTGAAAATCCGCGCACACCCAGCCTTAAGAGAAAGTATTTAATATCTACTTATCACTCGCGACACAATTATTACGCCATATGTTTAAAAGTTCGTAAAATATCAGGGAGTGATAGCAAAATAATTCAATTATTTTATAATTTTTAATCTTTATTTTGAGCTAGGTTAGGTTAACAAATAGGGCATAGTTTTGCTTTAAAATGCTCTGCGATTTTTATGTAGAGATGGGTAGAATATTCTAATCCCCCAGTTACTAAATGTATTTTTAGCATGAGGCTTTGGCATGAGACGTAGAAGTTTAATTTAAAAAGGTTTTTTTGAAAGAACTTTCTGTGAAAGAGAGGAATTGATGAATGCTCTTCATGTAAATCAATTCCTGACCTACTTGTAGTTTGTTTCAAATGTATCAGTGGTCACAGCCTCTCAAACATTACATTGCCTTAATAGGTACTTAACCTTTGTTTACCTCAATTAAAGTTATAACTGAGACAAAGCTGCAATTTAAAAAAAATGTGTAGATGGTGTCAAAAGTGACAATGCTAACTTACTAAATGAAGTTGGCAAAGAGAAAATGTAACTTAATTAACGTTGTGGCACTTCAAATTCACGTAAGTTCACTTACAAGACACATAGGTACATACATTCGTAGTTAATACTTTTACTTTACTGATTTTCTATATAATAAAATACGTAAATAAGACAACGAGGTTTGGAATTATTTTTTACAATCTACAACACTAACAAAAATCTACGTAAATCAAATATACACAAGACTTAGGTTCCTACGTAAGTTCTTACTTAAGTTACAATTTCACATAAGTAAGTACTTCTCTATTTAAATTGTTTCTCTGCAAAATAAATATAATGAGTATTGCATCTATACATAATATACGGACCTAAATAACATTTAGTACAGGTAGGTACGTACTTACTGTTGCGGTTTATTTTATTACGCATTACTTTTCTACTTACCTACACCGGCATGGCATAGATAAATTGAAACTATATTATTTATATTTTATGCAGAGTAGGAAAAATGAAACACGAGCCAGGATGTTTACAAAGGCAAAGTATAAACAAAAGTATGGTATTTACGTAATTAGGTAGACTAGTAAAGACATGCCTAATTTACCACTCAGTAATGCTCTTTTTTCATGTAGGTGCCTATAATAGACATGGCATATCGTCGTGATTTTAAAAGTAACGTACAAATCAAGGTTGTAGATAGGCAACTCTTTGATAGACGAGTTTATTATGTTTCGACAGTTTTCGCAACTGAGTTATGAAACCTGTTGCCAATAAAATAATTTCGTAAAAAAATACCGTAGTTTCCCAATTCATTAGGGATACTTTTCAGGTTCAGTTACAGGTACCTACTGAACTTCTTAATTACTTACTTACTTTTTTTTACTTATTAAATAATTCAATTTTCCAATTTCTATTTTTGGGCGGAAACTGGAATTATTGTTCTTAATTTATGTACCTACAATTGTACATTAAGTTTTGATTAAGGCGCCAGCTCTTGGGCCATACCCGCCATCAAAGCGTTTTTAATACATTTTGATACTACCTATTAATTAAGGGAAGTATTTTGCTGATCGTACAAAGCCCTCCGTGGCGCGAAACATTGAAATAAGCTCCAAAAATAATAATAACGCGTGTCCCAAAATAGTCCGACCACGTGAGGGCGGGACACAGTGCACACTAGCGCGCGCTGTCGCGTGTTTACATACCTACACAGAATTCATGTTCGGGATGCTAGCTGGCTGCTTTTCACAAAGTTGAATGTGACATTTTGCGGAATGCAACTCGCAGTCTATTAAAATATACAAAGCCACTGTACAATGCAACCGCAAATTTGATAATGTCTGTCTGTGATGCAGGCAGGTGGACCAAAGTGATTACAGTATAGGTAGTTGACGTAGATACAGTGTATACAGTTGACGTAGGTACAGTGTCTTATTTTGTAAAACTATCGTCTAATTACCTGTGGTAGTTCATACTGACAGACCTGATTGAATGAATATGTTTATGATTTTGAAAATAAAGCGATCTCATCGAATAATGTGAAAATAATTATGCAATAATCACAGTAAAGCCTAAAATGATAGTCATCTTTGTTTACAAAATAAGACCTAGTGGTGGACTCCACTATAGAAGGCGACCTACAGTGTAGCTCTACATCTTAGTTACGTATTTTTTGACATTGTTAAACTCGCATCTATTCGCCAGTGTGAAGCGACCCCTTTATTGAGTCCACACACCAAAGCCGCCGACACAGCCTGTTTCTATTAAACATCAAGCCGTCGGACTGTGTCGGCGGCTGTGTCGGACTATGGTTGGACAGGGGATGATCTCGCTCCAGGCAAGTTCCGAACAGGCTGTTTTCAAGCATAGTAGGTACCTTGCTTAACGAGTCATTATTTCAATTTTGCCCGTTTAAATGTCTTCAGATATCGGGTTTTCAAGGTCTCTGTCGTACCCAATTAGGCCACCCAATTAGTAATTTTCCGAATTATTCCGTTAATAGTGAGTCTTTATATTATATACTGACAGGTAGGTTATACAGCAGATATACCAGTAATGTTATTTGACATATTGATTTAAAGGCGACATAGCATAATTTATGAGTCCCCGTGACCGTTTCGTTTACGCCTCTCACTACTCACTATTACTCTCGTAGAAATTAATCTCTTAACTGTAACTATTACAGCTGGACCGCGATGGATACGTCATTTTGGAGGAAATGTTTTTCCCATCCGAATGCGAAGAATTGGTAGAAGTTGGATTGGAGTTCGCCACACAAGCGATCCACGCGCAGGAGAGATCTGTATTCAGTACAGTTGAGCCTAATCCAAAGGTGGGTAGAACTTCTCCGTTTTAAAATCTAATCATACATAAGTAGTTTCAATTTTAGTGGAGGATTGGCAGAAGTGTCTGTGAGATCGACGGAAGACGCCATTACGACCAAATTGAAGATGTTTTAAAAAAGGGTACCACAAGACATAGAGTAATTATATGCTTACTACTTACGTAAAATGCAAGGTTTTTCCAGGTAGATATGGTCTACTACAAATCGACGAAAAAAGCTACATGAAAAGATATTAATTAAAGGTGGTGAATGTGGGTGAAGTCAAGTGGATTGCAGCAGATGGAAATCTCTCTCGGCTCTGCCTAGAGCTATGCTACAGGCGCGAGTTTATGTATTATTAATTTCTTGCTCCTCGAATTTTGCCTGAGTGGGCTGCGATAATTTCGGAATTTCAGAGGATTAATTTTATTAGCCTATTTGTAGGTACAGCCGGCAACTCATACAGTGTATCACACGAGTACTCGTCGCAACGGCATTACAACATAGATTGCAATAGTTATCTTTAGATCGAAGATCTATCGACTGAACTTTTCAAAACGATAACAGAAAATTTATTGTGATGTTTTTGTTTTTCAGCAACTTCGCGACAAGTACTTCATGGAGAGCAACGATAAAGTTAGCTTCTTCTACGAAGATAAAGCCGTCGGGCCAGATGGCAATCTGATTGTGGATCCCGCAGTGGCTCTAAACAAGGTACAGTCTACCTCTTTACCTAATAGAAAATTAATTCTTTTTCGTTTTCAGCCTATGAGTGGCCACCAGAAAAGAGCCTATTACTTATTGTGCCCCCCATTATTGGGTCACAGACCTTCCCTTACATCGACGGAGGTCATAATCCATCACGCCCGCCCCAATGCAAATTGGTGAATTCCTCCTATGATTTTCTATTATTATTATTATTTTCAGGCTTACAGGTATTCTCAAGCAAAATGTTATCCTTCGCCATTCTGAGAGTACCTATTCGGTAAATCGTACATTTTCCATCTAGAAAAAAAAACGTCGAAAGCTGGTTTATAGAAGAGTTATTGAGGTTGAAAAATTACTTAATTAATTTTTGATAGTTCTTTACAATTACATAGTTGTACTCTAAACCATCTAAGTACTAGTAAAAGTATTTTTACAATCGGTCAAATAGTTCTTGAGATCAATCAACCTTATTGTACAACCTGTAAAATTTTCTCAGTTTGTGACTGCACATCGGAAATTCAGTGTCCTAACCACATCGTCACCGAGCTCAGCTCCATTATCTCCAGGGCGCCAGAGTTTTGCTGCAGAGTCGCGCGGCCGCTGCGCTGCACTGAACTTTGCGGCTAATTTAAAGGAGTCCTTATATCTCGTGAAGCCCACAAGTGTATCATGTGTTCCAGGTGGGCCACGCCTTGCACCTGAAGCACGACATGTTCCGTTGCTACACGTACTGCGACCGCGTGAAGAGCGTATGCCACAAGCTGGGCTTCATCGAGCCAGCCGTGGTGCAGAGCATGTACATCTACAAGAACCCAGGCGTCGGCGGTGAAGGCAAGTTTCAAGCAATTTGATTACACTTAACACCCCCCCCCCCCCCCACCCCCCCACCCCTCCTCTTTCTCGCCTCTCTCCGAGGTGAAGCCTTGGGGCCAAGAGTGAAATAGACACCTAAAAGATGTACTCCATATTATTTGTTACTTGCCTCAATATCAAATCACGTTGGAATTTGATCTACAAATGGTACGAGTACCTAATTGGTTCCCTAGCACAACAATATAAGTTACGAGTAGGTACCTATAATTCAGTCATGATTGATTGATTAAGTTACCATTTTAGTAGATCAACAATTTAAAAAATATCTAGGTACATAGATTTTCCATTAGCCAAGGACAGAGCTGGTTTATTGCCAACCTGTTATCATCATCGGTCTATTATGTCCGGTCTATTATGCAGGGCCAGTGCGGATTGGTGAATTGCCCACGTATTTTGGCTGTTTGTTAGGCATGTAGGCTTGCTCGCGATGTTTTCCTTCATCGTTTGGAGTGCGTTCGGTAAATGTATTCTGTAATGTTTCCATTGAAAAATACCCTTTCAAAACTGATTTTTGTCATGGCCGACCCGTAGATCGAAACCAACCTTCGGAGCGGAAGTCCCGTGTTCTAATTACCGTACCACTGAGCTCTCTCTCACTGACTGCACCGAGCTCTCATCACTGTATTGCTCTTTGCAGTGAAGCCACACCAGGACGCCACGTATCTGTTCACGTCGCCCGTACCGGCCGTCGGGTTCTGGATTGCCCTGGAGGACGCCACCTTGGACAATGGCTGCCTGTGGATCGCTCGCGGCTCCAACAAGTCCGGAGTGCACAGGCGCCTCGTACGCAACCCGGATCCGGACTCGGCAGAAGCTCTGATTTACGACAAACCAGCACCGACTTACCCAGAATCGATCTTTACGCCGGTTCCAGTCAGCAAAGGTATTTATATATTTAATTTATTACTGGCCAACGTCATGTTACAGAGTATTCAAGATATCAGACTTCTCTTTTCCTCCAGAGGAGTCGTCCTGGCGTTGGCCCTGGGTGTCCACGTATTCTTTTCTTCATCCAGAGGAGTCGCCGTAGCGTAGTCACTCCGGACGAAACAGCTCAACAGTCACTTTCACTCCCGAGCTCGAGTGAGAATCTTGACTCTTATCTCGAAACTTCAGATCTTGCACAAGTCATCCAATAAATTCACCATACTGTCATTCGCGAACATTTTCTGATAAATTTAACGTGATAATGATACGTATTAAAATATCCAATATAAGCTAACACCCAGTTAGCTGGCTAATTTAATGGGCCTCTACACGTACAGGCTTCACCACAGTTTTGCCTGCGCCGGCCATTTTGTACACGGAACACCGTGGGTACGTGTAAGTATTGGCGCGTGATACCGTTTTACCAACTACACGTACGGTGTTCCGTGTACAAACTGGCCTGCGCAGGCAAAACTGTGGTGAAACCTGTGCATGTGATAGGCCCATAAGCGTTGCCGCACACATACCCACCCGGCACCGCCTCGTCTCGCCAGTAACTGTCAACCAGTTGTCAAAATAATGCGAGGCGACGTCCTTGCGTAGGCGATACTGTGCGTTGCAGTATGGAGTTTCTACAAAGAATACCGTGATGTACTAAATTACAGTGATGAACTATTATTATACGGGTTTTATCCATTTTTCTTTTTCCTGTAAGTACCTCAAAAAAACAGATCATTTGTACCTAATACCAATAATATATTCCGTCTGTCATAGACGTTTTTCTCCGAAATTTTCCTTTATGGATGCTTATTATATCTTTGCGTCAGACTGATGAAGTACCTATACTTAAGTAAGTATATTGATCCAGTAATTTTCCAAGTAGGTAATTGAAATAAACATACTTTATTATGCTTTCTATTGAATTGACGTCGATTAGATGTAGAATTTCCAATTCCCGAAATATCCAATCTCTCGGTTTGCTACCAATTATAGTCCTTTTGAAGCGAGTTTTGTAACTGTGATTATGTAACTCGCTTCAACAAATTTCTTGAATTTGTGAAGTGGAAATTTTCGAATACTTGCCCAATTCACTGAGATTAATTGTATCTTACCTAACTGAGTTCCCCTTTCTAGCTAGCTTAGTTCACGACAGACTATGTCTACAACTGGCCACAGCGCTGTTACAGTAAACACGATGTAGAACTGTTCTCGAATCGCAAACAGCAAACTAATCATGAGAACCCTATTTTCCTCACGTTCCTTAACGCTGAAGTATTAACTAGGGGCTGAAAAGTGATAAGTTGGGTGTAAGCTGTCGTATGTGAGAGAATTAACGTATCGAGACATGAATAATCTGATTTTAATTAAAGTCAAAGTCTGGATAGAGGATCTTTGGCATTAAAACTAAGAACTAATTTTCCTCTTGTCGCTAAGGTGATAAGTATCCTGTAGCTAAGGCTGATGTGTGTAATAATTATGTATTAAAGGTTCATTAGGTAAGGAGAGTAGTAGGTAAAATGTGACTAGAAAAATGTAGAGTTTAATTAAATTGGAACGTATGTGCTTATATCAGATTATTATTTTCAATTTTATTACTAGAACAGCCCTGTTAATAATACCTGACAAAAGCTAAGCTTGTCACAATATAGATCATATAAGAATCGTAAAAAATCATAATAGAATCCCTGGCCGCCAGGGACAAATGTCGTGAAAAAAATGAAATAAGGTTCAGTCAGTACCTGGTTATCCTATTTAAAGCACTGTATAGCTTCTTCTTAACGTTCACCTTCTCATCGAAGGTTGGATAATATTATGGTAATTCTCACTCTCTGGACGGCTCCCCGGACAGGGAAGCTGGTGCTGCAGCCGAAGCAAGCACGCAAATTCTTTAGCCAATAGTGTCTCCTCCTGCCAAGACACCTATGTATGGAACGTGTCGTATTTACGTAGGGCGAATTGGGCCATGGCCCGGGGCGGCTGAATTCTAGGTCCGGATGGAGACACAACACAATGGGAGATATACAACACTCAGCAAAAAAACGTGTGAACTGAACTCCCCTATGTGTATTGTATGGGCATCCAAGCGAGCGACTGTTTCATTTTTCACCTTTTTTAAATATTTCTATAATTTATGGAAAACACTTACAGAAAAACTATCAGCTGGTGGCCAGATTTAAGTGGCCCGGGGCGGCTCTGAACCTAAATACGCCACTGAAAGTACTAACCTGTAAATGTTAATTCCGTTGCAGGGACCTGCATTCTGCTCCATGGCCACGTGGTGCACAAGAGCGCGGCCAACCGCTCGGACGCGGCACGTCCCGCTTACACCTTCCACGTCGTCGAGAAGAGGAACAACACGTACGCAACCAACAATTGGCTGCAAGAAGGCCCCGGGGCACCATTCAAAAATATGTATGAAACCAATCAACTGGACTTTAATAAGTCACAGTAATGTACGCGGATAAAAAAGAATTCTTAGATAAAGACCATTACTGTTTCCTATAAGGGTATGTTCAGGTGAGTGACGTTTTGATAACGCGCGCTTTAAACAACGTACGGTAAAACCTACGGCTACTTATTAACAAAATGCGTGTAGGTGCGCGGTATCAATACGCGCGCTTCACCTGGCATCCGAGAGGGCCCTAAGGCTTGATCTAATAAGTCTTCTTTTTCGTGTAGTAATAGGTGCTAAAAGAACCTAAACGGTCTTTCTTTATTACCTAAGTTTAATTTTAAACAAGTACTACACCTAATTAACTGTCCAATTATAAGGCAAAAACGGTGTCTTACGTCCTTGTCAACATTTTCCAAAACAGTACCTTACGTTGCGAACGGGCCTTACCTGCCAATTTGGCGAGAATTGTATTAACATAAACATAATTAGAGAGCATATTTACAAGCAATTATTTCGTGTTCCTCGTTGGTAATTTGGCAGTTAATTATATAGGTATGGTTCTTAAATATTTTCTATTTTTTTTATTGTCTTTACAAAACAGCAGGCTTCTGGGTTAGCCGTGATCTGTGGAATACGATACAAAAATTGTTTGCCCACTCTATTTGCCGATCGCAATTGGTAGTCATTTTAGTTCGTTATAAAGAACAAAAATGACTACCAATTGCGACCGGCAAATAGAGAGGGTCGTCAGCAATTTTTATCACGAATCGATAACGGCACTCGGCGGCCTAGAATAAGTCAGGAGATTAGTTTTGTCATTTACTTACATACCTATACCTTTTAGGTAAACAATAGAGTTTACCTAAAGAATGGGTAGGTATAGGTATTTACCTATTAAGTATTTTGATTAATATAAATACCTCGACTGAATTAATAATTATATTAATGCAGTCATTTTTTTATCGGTCCCCGTTTGCTGCTATCTATACAATCGAATTCTAAATTCCTCTCTTCTAAACAAAACAATTTATCTAATAAATTAAAACATAAATCAAATTGCTATTCTTGTAAACAATTTAAACGATAAGTCCAATTGGCATCCTTGATCTTTAGGGTGTGATATCTGAGATAGCAGCTAATTTTAGATACGTCAAATAGTAAAAAGCCCCGACTAGATAATTACTACGAACACAGGTTCGTCACAGAGCATTTTGTTTGTTTGCGCCCGATTACTATTTGCCGGGGACTTGACTTAAGTATAGTTTTAATTCATTTCTTTATGGTTATAAGCATGAAGGGAGAAACTGCCTTTTTACATCGCACTGCACCGCTGACTCTCATGTTTTTCCATTGTTTATAGGGCGCGGCGATTTTTTTTTCCTTTGTGGTTATAAGTATTTCAATCGTCATTCATCAACTTTTATTTCCATACAGAAATCTATGGCGAACAACCTTTAAGGGTCTATGAAGGTGCATGGCGTATTTTAACCGCAGCGAACGCAATCCATTGGAGGTATTCTTCTGCGCGTTTAAAATACGTCGTGTACATAGGTCCTAATAGGTTAATACTGTGCCTCGGGCCAGTCCTCATCGTGAAATATTATTGGCCAGTGCGGATTGATGGATTACACACGCGATCAATGAGCATTTTAATGGTCACGGCTGCGTCAGGAACAAGGCTGCTGAACACACATAAATAAACTGTCTAATCAAACTATAACATGCCACTTCGTCCTCTCATCTTATGTCATGGCGGAAAACACAGATTTCTTTATCGCATGAGTTTTGACCCTGCTAATATTCGAGTCTATGAATTGATTTTTTTAAACTACGAATGAGGAAGTGACGTGTTATAGGTATGTAGGTACAATTTCAGTAGTTAAGTTGTGTGGATAAGAGCAAAGTAGGAGTTCAGTATTAAAAGTTATATGCCGTTTTTTTCATGCAAGTTAAATTTCTATGAATGACGTTATTATTAATTAAATTTTATGATTTCTTTATTTTTTTATTCCTATTTTGTATTGGCAATGCCAATTTATTTTTGTACGTTGTTGTACTCAATGGACTAATTGTGTCTTTTAGTTAATAAACGCATATGCGACATACATAGTAGTTTTATTTAATTTGCGTAGAACCTCGTAGCTAATTGAATAAAAAAGAATCCCGAGATCCCGATATTGTTTAGGAAAATAAATAATATTGATAAGGAAAATATATTATTTTCTGGATCTCAAGTATTTTTTTCATGTAATTATTACTTATTATTCCTGCATACAGTTTGTTCCTGATTCGTATAAAATACTGAGTTTTAACGCCTACGTCAACATATTTTCGCAGTATGAAATACAGATTTATTCACATGGAGTGGTGTGCAATAAATATATAAGAATAATGAACAAGAGCTTTATATAGAGAAAAATATATGTAGTATGTTAATACTAATTATTAATTAAGATAATATTAATAACAACTAAGTACAGTAAAAAAGGTTACGCTGCAAAAATTTACATCATTATCATAGAATACTAAATCCATTATAGGACGCACGCACATACCTAGAACTACATTTAACAGGATCTTTCTCACTAGATTAGATCCATTATGGATCTAGGAGTAGGTATTTTTTCTCAGTAAGTAGATCCTTAATGTATCTTGTAGGTACTTATCTAGTGGGAAATTTAAACACCACTAGATACATGTAAGTATAATTAAAGAGCTTGGACGAGACGTACCTACACGTCCAAACTAAAGAGACATAAATGCTCTACATGGCTCTACGTGTATTCCTTGAATTTTTTCTTATTACTTTATTTATAGCTACTTTTTAGGGTTCCGTGTCTCAAAAGGAAAAAAAGGAACCCTCACTTTGTTATCTGTCTCTGTCTGTCTGTCCGTCCGTCCGTCAGTCTGTCAAGATCTATATCTCAGACGCGTGGACAGATCAAGTTAAAATTAATACCAAATACTCAGATTTGCAACCTCATGCAGCCGTAAAAAAATTAAACTTCTACGTCAACGAAATCAAAAGATATAGCCGTTTATGTCTCATTCTCTGGCATATTTGTATGAAAATGCAAGAAAACCAAAAGCTATAGCTTACTTCCCGTTGACCTAGAATCATGAAATTTGGCATGGCAAAAAAAAGCTATAGCACAAGTAAAGGAAAAAACCGAAAACTTTAAATGCCATTGCCCCATTTCAATGGAGCTTTGCCCCACCTACAAAACTAGGTGACCATTTAAGATGTACCTATCATTTTGTTGGGGACTTATTACAGGTTTCATATTGCATAATTATAATCAGTATCATTTTCTACTACTCTCGCAACTACTACCTATAGAAGAATAACAAAAACAATGAATAATTCGCTTCGATTTATTACTATTTTCTGAATTCCTAATTAAGCTGTTTTTTCCAACTCGCTTGATGTACAAAACTTTATTTTAAACCAATAATTTTAATAAAAAACGGAGATATTTTTACATTTATTCGTTATGTTGTACATCATGTGGTTGATGGTGGGGCAGAATATAGCATTGTCATTTGAAATTACATCTCCCCAAAAATATTTTTTTCTTATTACAAACTTATACTTGCAGATGATGAACTAACCAGGAGTATATCGATGTATGGACATACAATTTTGATAATGGCAAAGATAAGTTGGTTTCTAAATCTGGTTTACATTTTAGTATTTTTTTTTTAATTTATTTATTTATTCACTATACATAAAATATATAACAGCACGGAAGCCTCGGTGCGCGAGTCCGACTCGCACTTGGCCGTTTTTTTTTTCTTTTTATTCCCAGCCCGACTCTAAACCTGTCTGTATAACTAGCAGTTATTTTTTGTTCCCGTCACTGTTATGTAACTGGAAGGTCTGGAATACATTATATCATTTCAGTAAGGTAAATGAAATTAAGGTTCATTCGTTGTGATTCGTTGCGTAGCAAAGTCAGCTCTTATATTATGGTACCCTACTGAGATTTGTGTGTTGTTTTTCGAGAATAGAACTGAGTAGGATAGGTAGGTTCCAGCTTACAGTTGGCCTATAATTATGTCGAACCTAGGACCACAGATTAAAGCTATAAGTTTTCTATTCAAAACCTAGGACCACCGTGTTCAAACTTGTCCCTTCTAACCAACCGCGCCAGAATGAGTTCTCTAACGTAAACAAAATAACTTTAGCCCAGACAAATTACGTAGCACTGAGCTTATTTTTCTCGAAAACCTTTCTTGAAAAATAACGGGATTATTTCTCACAATATTTCTTTCGGCCTACGTAATCATTTTGTATAGAGATTAGGAGGGTATTAAGTGCCTTCTCGAGTTCTCACATGCGTTCTAATATAAAATAAGACGAACAAACTAGTGAATTATTTTACAACAAATAAACCGGCCAAGTGCGAGTCGGATTCGCGCACCGAGGCTTCCGTGCAACGCAACTTAACCCCGTAATTTTGCTCTAACGAAAAGATAAACCCAACTTAAGGACAAACCTAACTTTTCCGTTCGTAAAATAATATGCCCATACATCGACACACTCGCAATTATTTCATTATCTGCAAATATAAGTTTGTAATAACAAAAAAATATTTGGGGGGTGTACGACTTGGCTGGGGGCAGACCTGACCCACACCTGTGGAAGTACCACCTGGTACTTAGTACCTACCTAATCTGTAATTACTTGACTAAAATATGTAGGTACCTATATAAGTAGGTAATTATTATGTACTAGAACCTACTAGACTGTTAGATTAGATAGGTAACTACTTTTCTACATCAAGAGATAAAATGCCGTTAGTCTAGTGTACCTATGTAATGTAAAGCGGGATACCTAGCTTCGCTCGACGCCAGATCGGAAGTTCAAATACAAAGCAGGTATTTATTCATATTATTGTCAAAGAATATTATATTAAAATTCTCTAGCAAAGACAAAATAACAATGTTTCTTTGTCGAGTTTGTATTAGAGCGACTTGAATGTTTTTATTTTTTCGAAGCTATGCGAATAAATAAATAACAAATGCTTCTTCTCTTTTGTTCCGTAACAAGATTTATTCCTTGCAAGTTGCAAGGAATAAATCTTGTTACGGAACAAAAGAGAAGACTTGCAACCTAGGTAGGTACCTACACTACGCACAACTTTATAACGACAATCGAAAGAAATTTTATATTAGAAAGGGATTTTATATTAAATTTTGACTTATCAACCAGTAGCAGGGCAGTCTGTTAAGTTTTTGACCAAAAGCCTACGCGTGCCTATTTGAGGATTGGTGGTAAATATGCATTCATAATGCCGTAGATTTTTTCTCAGGCATGTGAGTTTCCTCACGATGTTAACCTTCGCCGTTTTAAGATTAAAGGCATACGTTAAACTTAGTTCCGCATTTAAAAAAAGGAATACTTGTTGGTATGTTGGGTGACCGGGGAATGAACCTGAGTGCATGTCTCACCACTGTGCTACCGAGGTCTACATATCTAATTGATGCTACGTAAGTCTAAGGTCACTTTTTAATAGACAGTTCCATCGACAAAGGCACATCCATTACACATCGGTGACCGTGCGTAGTAAGTACAATGACCCGATGATTTCGACAATTATTTTCATTGCCGGGCGAACCGTAATAGAGATAAAAAAATATTTGAACGAATTGTGATTTTACGTAATACAGTAGGTATTGTTGGAACTGAACCCCTGTTTGGCTGTTTGTTTCATCCACACTAAGCCGATTAATTGTATGATTTGGGAGACATATATATTGTATAGGTATTATTTTACAATGCGATTCGTCAATAATTTTACTCGACGGAAGGAGTAGGGTATTTTGATAAAAATATATTACCTAACCTTATTATAGTACCTAATGAATTACCATATTCCAACTACGCTTGCAATTTACAAACCAAATCAAAATACAAATTAATTTCTCGATTCTCCTCATTTCAAGCCGTATTCATTACCTATACTAGGATCGCTATCGACAGTAGGATCCAAAGTTTGTTGTATAGAATAACACTATGATTAATTATCGTTTAATTTAATGAAGTTTTATCATTGATCTCCTATAAACAACTAGATACACAAAGGTCTTACAAAACAATTTAAAAAAACATCCAAATAAGGGTCCATTGTTAACGTCCAAATAATGTCCAATAAAGCAAATATAGGGTCCATTCATCCGTTTGGACCTTCTTTGCGCTCGGACATTTCTAGAAGGCAGACTGTGTATCTAGTTGTTTATAGGAGATCAATGAGTTTTATACATAAAAGATTGAAACTTGGAAACTTCCTTGAGAAAGAGGGGAAGTTTTAAAGTTATGTAGGTCCTACCTGTAAAATAAAGTTTGTAATGCTTTATGAACGCGACTAGCTAGACTAATTAATTAAACCTATTAGGCCGGGACTAAGTATATTGTCCATGTATTCCTAGCCTCAATAGGTACGTATGATTGAAAAGATTTGTTAGATTAGATTAAATCCATCCATATACTTAGGTACGTATATCTAATAATATATATAAGGATAATGTTATTACTTTTTACTTTTATTATTGTACCCCATGAGATCGAAGATTCAAATTTATGAGCGCTGGGTCTAAAGTTTGTTGGCAAGAAATTGGAAGTTAAGGTACGTTTGAATTGTACCATATAAATATATTTACAGCGTCCAATGAAGCGTGAAAATAATTACAGTTCTTTTCGAAGTTAGTATAAATGGCAAATTATGTTTTTTAACTAAAGGTGCGTAGGTACTTTTCTATAAACAACTACAAGAATATGCATTAGCTGACGACATTTTAATGCGTAAACAAAATCATCTTTTATCATATTTTTTGTATTGGTCTGGAAATTTACGAAAACACAATTCATAATAAAAACTTCTTATTTTTATAAATAATACGAATAACGGCGTGCGAGAGCATGTAAACCCAAACAGGGAAAAAAAACAAGAATAGATAACGAATTAAAATTAGTATATAAATACGCATCAACATACAGATAGAGTAGTGGTTGTTGTCACGGTATAAGTATATGGCAGTATACTGAGATAGGTATATTACGACATCACACTATGGTACCTACTAAGAGTAGGTACCTAATAACTGAATAATAATTGTTTATTCAGTGCTAATGCAGCCAATTAGGATTACCTATAGGGATAATCCTAAATGGGTGCATTAGCAAACCCACTTCAAATTGCAGCACAGCCTGGCTAGATTACAACTTTACAACATTTTTGCAAACTAAATAGGTACCAGACATAATTACCCGGCTTACTAAGCTTTCACACTAGTAAAATAAGTGCAGTAAGTAAAAGAGTTTCGAACCCGAGACCAACTTGGAAAGGCAAACCTACTACCGACCACCGGCTAGGATGTTCACAATTTATCTCCTTAAAGTAGTGAATTGATTAATGTTCTAACTAGGCGCTCTCATTCCATACCCTCGTATTAAGATCGTCTTTAACCAGAACATAGGTAACTAAATATTTGATCACATTCTAAAATATATAAAAAAACCGACGAGCGTGCATTGAATGTGGAGAAAGCGAGAGCTGTTTGCCGGATCGCAGCAGATGGAAGTCCATTAATTGACTGTAGAGAGAATTGTCTCTACCTACCCCTTCGGGAAACAGGCCTGAGTTTATGTATGTATTATGAAATGACCTGAGGTTCGTGTGTAAATAAACACACAGATACGTGGGTAAATCACAGTTATAAGTATACACATGAGTTACTGTTTCATTACAACATTACCGTGATGTTATTTAGCCAGGATGACAGATATGGTACGATACCGGGGGCGTTCACACTGGCCCGAGTCGTATCAGTGCGCAGTCGCGGCCGCATACCCAGCCACCATGCGCGCGCGCACAGCCACTGTCCTCATCACCACGCTACTCACCTTATTCTGTAAGTTATCTACGTAACTTATTTCTCATAATTTTATAAAAATAAATTCAAGGTAAACTAAACATGAAAATCGCGCTAAATGACAATGCCAGATTCTGCCCCACCATCAACCGCAAGTTGTACAAGATAACGAATAAATGTAGAATATCCCCGTTTTTTATTAAAATTATTGGTTTAGAATAAAGTTTTGTACAAGTTGCGTTTCGAAAATAACAGCTTAATTAAGAATTCCG
Source organism: Tachystola acroxantha (assembly GCA_963506565.1). NCBI lineage: Eukaryota > Metazoa > Arthropoda > Insecta > Lepidoptera > Oecophoridae > Tachystola > Tachystola acroxantha. Next base: position 16,648,723 of record OY735870.1, read on the forward strand.
AAAATAGTAAGAAATCGAAGCGATTTATTCATTGTTTTTGTTATTCTTCTATAGGAGTTGCGAGAGTAGTAGAAAATGATACTGATTATGATTATGCAATATGAAACCTGTAATAAGTCCCCAACAAAATGATAGGTACAGCTTAAATGGTCACGTAGTTTTGTAGGTGGGGCAAAGCTCCATTTAAATGTGGCAATGTCTTTTAATAATCGCTCAACGAAACGTCTCTACACAATCCAGTATGAGTGAATAACTGTTTCATTTAGATAGGGGGCACGACAGAATCGCATTCAAATTGTTACTTACTAAATTAGACGCTTCGCCGCCACTCCGTCTGTCTGCGCTAAGCCTTAACCTACGTAGGCATATTCCAATATCGTGCCGGGTCGATATTTCCCTGAGGTAAAAATTGATTCCAATCCGACAATGAACCGAGCACAGGCCTTATCAACCTGTATAGGAAATTCAAAATACAAAGCAATGGAAGTTATAATTGTGTCGACAAACAAACAACCCCTCAAAGCCCGCATCAACCCCCTGTGGAGGCGGTGGGCATCAGCAATAGGTACGAAGTCCCTACGCATCAACGCGGCGACTCTATCAAACTGCCGGACAATATTTACTTTTAATTTTTCCCGTCCCAATTAGGTTTTGTTTTGGCGATCGAAGTTTTTCACAACTAATCGAATACATGCAAGTGAGTACTTATTAACCTACGTGAAGTAGGTAAGTATAAGCCCAGTCCGTCTGAGCAGGGGCTTGCGTAGGCGTAATTTCCTCAAGAACGTAGCGAGAATTTTGTTCATAACGGACAAATGGGTACCTATATACTTAGTAAGTATTAACGTATAATCTAGAGAAGAGTATAGGTACTTTATTATTAAATTAGTTATTTTGTTTGCCCTCACTCTTATAACAAGGACTTAGGTAGGTAGACTCTAACATTCAGATTATATCTTGCTTGGGTAAAGAGGTACCTATAAAAAAATCATCGATCTTTATGGGAATGAACAAGAATGACTCAAATACGATATATCTGGGTACCCATTCGTGTTTATACATTTAAATAACAAATCCACATAATGACGATTAAAACACTCTTGACTGTGTGTTAATTTTCATTAAAAATGAAAATATAAGCAAACTAAAGCTGCAAACGGAAACACCGGATGATAATAACATCCTAAAGTGGAGTTGAAAGTGTACGTTATATGTATAATCGAATCGTGTTTGATATCATTACTACTCATCACTACAACTCGCAACTCACAAACGCGACAGTAAAATAAAGAAAATACCACGAAGGAAATGCCCTAGGATCAATAACAGTTGAATGTGGAGTAGTTTGGAGTGTGGACAACAACGAGCCTTTCTTTCCAATCATTTATATTCTCGTATTATTATTATGTGACAGTATAATAAAATATGCGGGTGCGTACCTCGGCCAACGAATAAGTTTGGCCATACAAAGAGGTAACGCGGCCGCTTTCTTGGGCACCCTGACGCATGGGAGCGACTTGGACGCGGTGTTCTACCTGTGACTGGTAGAGGCCAGTCACAGCTGGAATACCGCGTCCAAGTAGGTACATTTTTAGAATTTTATTTTTTAAGTATTTGATTTTTAAATTTTTTACTAATATCATTTTTTTGTTTATGTAAATATGTTATTGATTTGTTACAAATAAAGAATATTCATAAAATATCGCTTTTACAAAAATCACTAGTTGTAATTTGACTCAAAATGAGATTGTGTTACCGCGTATATAGTTATTGTAACTACTAACTACTGACGTGAAATAACGCACACGTCTAGTATCAATTTAGTTTTACATAATAAGAAAATTCTTGTCTACGTACGTCGTACAGTCAACAGCAGATCAATGGTAACACTTTTATACTTTTGACAGTTCTTATTATTTGCGTCGTAAGACTTGAAATCGTGCTGCAAGTGTTACCTACCATTGATCTGCTGTCGACTGTACCTACTATTTGTTTAGATTGATGCTGTGTGCGTGTTTTTTTTTATCTTAGTTGCGTACTTTGAACCAACAACATTTAGTTATTTTATCTCTATACACTTACTTACCTATTAGAAGCTCAGACCCTTAGTGCGTCTAAGCGCCCAACTTCCCACAGACCTGAAGTTTTAACAAGTATAATCCTTTTTCCGAGTCTGAGTGAGGTATGACCATCATTAAGGCTATAATTAAGTATAGTAGAGTTGTCCGACAATGACGTCATAAAAAATATTATCATTATACCTAGATACTCGTGTATCATGAAACCCTGATCGATATTGGTATCAAGCTGTTAAAAGTACCTAAGTAGGTACTTAACTTACACAGAAGAGTTGGCAACTGCATAATCGCTACAAACTATATGGATAGCTAATTATTTGGCTGAATACGCTATTTGTTTTCCTAGGGAAACTATCCCACCGAACTGAGAAATAAATAAACTGCAGAGAGGTGAGTACCTACTATCAAAGGCACTCAAGTTATCTGTACTTAATTGGGTATATCTGTATTAATTTAGGTATACGTTTTCTATAAATGCTATCCATGCATACGTCATGTAAGAGCACAAATGGGTCATTTCTCATTTACTAGCATTACCATTAATTATGTAACCGAATAGTTAATAAGGGGTCATTGAATAAGAGTCGATTTAGATAGGGTCATCTGAGATGCAGACAGGGAATTATAATAATTATCAGATTTTTGTCAAAGTGTGGGTGACCCACTAGTATTTCGCACGAGTTTTACGATATATTATATAAGATATCGCACATCGTAAAGTGCTAATTCGCTCGTAGTCACTTGTTGTAGTGGCATCGGTTTACACCATTTGATTCTGTCTAGCGCAAATTAGCACATTGTGAGGAGACCAGAGAGATTAGGGTGTTCTGGTTAATTTATTTTGTATTTTTCATTGTTTCCAGTAAGCGCGCGGGCATGTGAGCCAGAGGAGACTCACAATGGTTGCAAAATCTACGGGTCGCAGTGCACTTGCGGCTACGGGTGTCGCAGCGAGTATATATACAGGACGCGGAGGGACTGCCTCAGCGCGCTTAGAGGTAACGCATTGGGAATTATTTTCAATACGTACTTGCACTTTATTGCACACATAATAAGAAAAGAACCGTGAAGGAAAGAAGGACCCCTAGGAGTCAGCGAGTTTGTTCCGTCATGGGACCATGGGTAGGTATGTACTAAGATGGAGAGTCTTAACTACCCCATATAACAGCCCCAGCCGTTACGTTACGTTTAGTTGGAATTATATTTAGAATTAGATACGGCGGGCGGCCACGACAGATGCTAGTAGGTATCAGCCTAAACCATTGCAATCTTTACCATGTGTAGAATCATTGTGTCCTGTTTACAGAGTGGAATCCGAATATCTGCCAACGCATGCCTTGCCTGAGGGGTATATGTACACAGACCATGCAGGACCCCGGCTTCGCCTGTAAATGTGAAGGCACCGGATACTACGGGAAACGCTGCGAAAAAGGTATGTGCTCCCGAATCGATGCCCAAGCCGGCCAAATGATTTCTTATAACGTAATAATAAGTAGTTACCTGTAATATAATACTGAATAGTTGGTAGGTATAATAAGTATACCTATCTATTATATAATCTTTTATAAGCGTACATACAGCGTGTCCTTGAATTCATTCGACAAATTAAAACGGGGTTGTACTCATGATAAATATTGAATTGGCAAGGTTTTTTAGTACTTAAGTCAAAACTGCATTTTTTTAAACTAAGTAGATACGTCACAAGTCACACTATGCCCTTAGAAATGACCAAGGCAATAGGTCAAATTCCAGTGAAAGAAATCGTTGCAAAAAATTAAAAAACCAAACTCCAAAGCACAGCAATGATGCACATCAAATTAATATATTTTTTGATACTTGAATTTATTGTAAATAATTTTTTTTCTAAGTAGTTTTCCCTTAGCGACACTTCCTGTAGGTATTCAAGAGTGACCTACCCCCTCGGTAAATGTCGGCTCGCTGCTGCCGTGCTGCTGCAGTACGACATAGATTGCAATCGATTTTCTGTATGTGAATATGTCGTCGTCTAGGCGTACCTCTTATTTGGTGGTGTTTTGTTTCAGCCTGCGCCAGTATTCCAATGCGTGAACTGGTGTTCCCCCACGAATGCGTCGTTATTTGAAGCGAAGCAAAATGTCGAAGGGAGCTAACGTACCTCTATTTATTATCACGAAAGCCCAGCTTTATGTACAGATACGTACTTTTAATATATTGTAATTATTTTTATATTCTACTTAATAAATAAAAAACTGAATAAATAAGATGTTTTGACGTTAAAATACACCCCCACCTAGTCATGTACTGCAGCTACAAATGTGCGTTTCGACCATGTTTCTACGGTACGGAGCGGCGGTGTGGATGGCGGTTGCTCAAATGCTCGAAATCACGGCCGGACAAATGCTGCTCAGTCTCTCAGTGGAAGTGACAAGCACGTGTCCGAATAAAAATGTGGGGTTCGCTGTTTGGGCCAAGTAAGACAAGAAGGACCGTAAGTACAAGTAGCGGGATTCGTAGTGGGATGTGGGCTCAAAATCGCAGCAGCAACAAATAATAAAAACAATATTTTTATTTTGGTACTTTATTATATAAAAATCACAATTAAAACACATTGTTACATGTCTAAGATTTGGCGTGTAATTATAATGTTAAATAATACATGGGTTATCCATTTATAAATAGACGTACATCTAAAACCTTGTAATTCACGATAGCATAGTACTACACGAGATCTAGTAAAATAGTAAGTAATATAGTACTTATTATTCCAATATATCTTATTTGATAAGATTACTTATTATTATGTGGATATTTTTATGCTCACATCAAGATACATTTATAAAAGTACTGGGATTTATACTTTATAATTTGTGGTTGAAAGTGTTTATCTAATACACAATCTCTGTCACAACAGTTCGAGAAAATCGTTCTTATCGAATTATGATGGGGTATGGGAGTACGCAATTATTATAGAACACAATCTAAATTAAACAAAAATAAATTTCCTTTAAATTGATCAACAAAATCAATCATGTAAACAATATAAATAGGTAGTAAACATTTATACGATTAAACAAAACAAAAAAATATTTTAATATTAATCAACAAATTCCAGGAGTTAACTAATAATTTAATAAAATAATTTTTTTTACGACAAAGAGCGGTGGGTTGGTTGAATAATAACATTAATAACTTATGCCTAATAGTCTGAATGTTAAATCCACACCTCGTACGACACTATCCTAAATATATGAGATAATGTTAATAAAACTATTACGTAGGTATAGGCTATGTTGTGTATGAGCAAAAAAATGTAGGTATTGAAGCTGCCTCCAGTGATTGAAGATGGATAAAATATGAGATGATTTATTTAGTCTCCTACATTTTTGATTGTTATCAAGAAATCCAAATCTGGATACAAAAGACATGTGCATTGTGCATACCTAATACTTAATTGTTTGAAAATCACAGATTTTTGTTACATTGTTTTCCAATTGGCATTTAATAAGGTACTTAATAGATTAAAATATATAGTAAAAGCTGATTACACTCTTATAACAAAAACACTCAAAAAGCGCTAATAATTCTGAAAATCAATAAACGTAATGCTGAACTGAGGCAAAAATAAATACATTTTACCTACAGTAATCAAATCATTTCATAAAGTAAGATATCCAGAAACAGAAAGTGTGCCTTATTACTACACCTAAGATTAAGTATATCAATAAAATGGAATATTTATAGATCCTATATAGCAGACCTGTTTGTTCTTAATACTTATTATTACATTCATGTGCAAAAAAAACGTGCACCTTAGCAAATAACCAACTTTGTTGTTAATGTTTGTTTGATAATTTTAGATGATATTATATTCAGAATTGTGTAAATCAATTATAAAGCAAGGAATAATTTTCGTCATTTTTATCACAACATTTTGATTAAATTAATGAAAAATAATGTTAAAGTTCAGAGTGTTAGTAATGTACGCTAAGTAAAAACGAAACACGTTTTTTGTTTGTTTTTCCTTTAATAAAGTAAAAGTAGATAAAAGTTTAGTATAGAGTGTGACCCCTTCATGCCTCCTCTTACTGAAATCTCAGCTTGCATTCGCCAGGGCATGCTAGCGAGTAAATCCCTTATGGTTTCGAGCGAAGCTAAGCCTGGCAACCCGGTGATCACGGAATAATGTAGGGCCGCAGGCCGGGCGATGACAGCGTATATTGGAAGCGACGACCATCCATAGACTAATTTGCACATTTATTACTTCTTAGAGGTTGTTCATGAGGTTCACATACATAGATTTTCCATGCCCAGACGAAGGCAAGCTGTGATTTCAACAAGAGGAGGCATGAGGGGGGCACACTCCATACTGAACTCTAATGTGATTTTGCTTTATTAAACAAAAAAAACATGTTTTATTTTTACAGGTACATTACTACCACTCTGAACTTCAACATTATTTCTAATTAATGTATTCAAAATGTTATGATAAAACCGACGAACAAAACTATTCCTTGTTTATTAATCTACATAATTCTGAAGATAATATCACCTAAGATTATCAAACGAACTAAATAGTAGCAACAAAATTTATTATTTGCTTAGGTGCCCCGTTTATGGCAAATGAGTGTATTATACCCTTCAAGAGCATGGAACAATAATGAGTTGTAAGGTTTTTAAACCTTAAATTCTACTTTGAATAGATATTGAAGTGTTTACTGTTTGATTGATAAAAATTGAGTTAAAACAATACAAATATTTTAATCATCCACATCAAACCACTTCATTATAAAAGGTACTCGTCCATGTAAATCAATTTACATGCGAGGCAGTCTACAAACATCCACTACATTAGGAGTATTAAATTTATCTCCGAGCTGTTTGATAGTAATTTGAAATTCATAACCAGGAGACAAAAATTTACGCATACCATTATCCCAGGTTTGCTTCTCCTCAGTCTCACAATAAATTGCTGTTGCTGGGAAACAGAAAGCCCTCTTTTTAATTTCCTTCATAAATTTTATGGGAGCTTCTAATATGGTTCCCCAGTCAACTAACTGGACCAGAGCTTTGGAGTCAGGTACAGTCACCTGTTTCACTATTGCTCGCTCATATGTATTCATGGTAGGCTTGTACAGAGCAATAGATTTGCCTTCTCTCATGTCGGCCTCAGAGATGGGTTTTGCCCTCTTAGAAAATATCATCAGATTGGTTCTTTCCTGTAGATATATGGTGTGATCTTTAACTTCGGCAACGAAAAAACCTTTCAGTGAATCTCCTGATTGCACTCTCACATGTAGAACATCACCAACCTTCAGATCTTTGAATGGGATATAAAACGACTCCTCAAATTGTGGCATCTCCACTGCGTTTTCCTCACCAGCTGAATAAAATAGAGCCAGGTCTATTTTTGTGAGCATTGAAGCAATATCGTCCGGGCAGCTATTGAACACTTCAACCACTAAAGTATCATTTACCTTTGATCTAACAATCATTTTGGCAGGTTCTGTTCCAACAAAGTCTTTCATTGTAGAGATCACATCCTCAGTCCATTTTCCCTTAAATGGATAGCAGAAGGCGAGTTTGCAGTGAGCTGCTAATGGCTGTATATGTGAAAAAAGGGACAGCCGCACATTTGCCATTGAGATATCCTTTTCAGTAAATCCATAATCAACAGCAACGATGTCAAACAAAATATCACCTCTTGTTGCATAATCAATATAACATATCCGTCCTCTTATAAAGCCAGGCCGTATTTTAGATTCGTATGATATTATGGCACCAAATTCCACATCCTGACCAGTCAGCGGCCTTCCATAGCCTTCAATTTCATGAATATGCTCAGCATTAACTATGAGACGTGCATAGAAATCAGAAGGATTATTTATATGGGTTATATCAACTTTATACCACGAACCAATCTGAAAGCTGGTGGTGTCTAAAGACAATTTTTGTAAAGACTGTGCTAAATCCATTTCTCAAGCTTGTTGAATGGGATCCCTTGATGAAATAACAATCGTTGGATCTGCTGTCTTTGGTCTGAGATTATTGTGTCCTAAAACAATACAAATTAACAAAGTTAATCAAAAGGTAACTTGCCATGACAGTGTTCATAAGGACTAGGTAGGTAGTTCGCAAAACGACTAATTCTCTAAAATTCACTGAAAGTCATTGTTTCCTAATATAAATAGTACTGTCTTATGTGCAATTAGGTAGTATATGTTTTAAGTTACTAAAAGACATCTTAACCAAAATAATAGTATAAAATATCAGCCAATCAAATTTAATATACAGTATGTCCTTGAATTCATTCGACAAATTGAAACTGGGTGTTGTAATAAAAATGTTGTAACTCATGATAAACATTAAATTGGTAAGGTTTTTCGTAAATCAAAACTGCAAAAAAATTTGAACTAAGTCTATCACAAGTCACACAATGAACTTAGAAATAACCATTAGGTCAAATTCCAGTGAAGGAAATCATTGCAAAAATTAAAAACACCTTAAAATGTAAAAACTCCAAAGCACAGTAACGATGCACATCGAATTAATAATTTTTTTGATAGCTGAATTTATTGTAAAAAAAATTTCATTTCCCCCCAAATTGTTTAATTTACTTAAACGCTGCCGTATGCCACAAGCCTAACCAACCATTTAATTTTGTCGAATGAATTCAAGGCCACCCTGTAGGCACCTACATACATTTTGAACCATAGGGCTCAGTTCCATTATTCCATGCAATAGCACGACAATCGAAATGATTAGAGAGAGGGTGACCTATCAGGGGAAAAAAGGAGTAAATATTTCATTATTTTCATGATGCTGCGATTATTAAAATTTTCCAAAAATCTGCCCTTGTGATCTGTTGTTGTGTACAAATGAGAAGATATTAATCCGATATTTTTTTTCTCAAATGGTCACGTTTTTTTAAAGTACAGAACCCTATATATATAGTATAAATATATAACTATGTATCACTTTGGATAAAGTGTGAGTCACTCATGTCTATTGTCTGGGCTGTTGCCCACTACACCTTCATTGAGATCGGCACTTTCCGTTTCTTTCCATTATAGCTATTATTTGCAATCGGCTTAGTAGCGATAATCAGATCTTCATGCACAGTGCACTCATGCAGCTAAATGCAGAAAATAGCCCGTGTCAAAAAGAAGCCATAATCAAATGCTTTGATTTTTCTGTGCCGTTGTTGAGATGAGTGATGCTCCATTGAGCATAATCTTAATGTCTCACATTCAGCCATACTGTACCATTTTCTTTTGTCAAGGTTCATGATTTCCGATTGTTTTAATGGTCTTATGTTTCCATCTGGTTCTATCTAACCTCTGGCCAAAACATTAATGTCTTGTGAAAGTTATATTGTCTGCAAAAATTATTGACTTTGTCTATCGTATATTGTTTAAAATGGTATAGTCACCAAAAATTTATTTAGCGATTACGAACTTATATTTGCAATTGCTGGGTATGAGAACAGGAATTATCCTTAAATCTAGTTTTGTCTTTCCATTAGTTAGTGCATTGCACGGAACCCTTCATGTGCCGGTCCGACTCGCAATTAGCCAGTTTTTTCTTTGTGATCGAAACTCAGGACTAAAATTCTATCCCCTCGACGTACAGACAGATTAGAGCAGTCTTTCTCATTATTTTTTTTGTGGGTGCTGGAGGCCTAGAGGGGGCGGTATGGACTCCAGAATTATTTTAGAATGTAAGTTTAAACTCCAGACCAGACTAATACATCATAAATTAAATTTATTAAAGTAATAAATGTCATTGTGGTTTTTAAACTGTGGTAGGTAAAGTAAACAAAATGGGGGCGCTGAAGAATAATTGATTTTGAAAGTGGGCAGTAGATGAAACAATTTTGAGAACCTTTGGATTAGAGGCCGCACACACGACTCGCTTATTGGATCAAGGATTCTTTCCATAGTACAGCCGCCATGCAGGTGTGGTTGCATTTCAGTCAGCGTGCACAAGATGGCGGACTACCGCGAGACCAACGCTTACAACGAAGCTGCTGCTCATAGCGCTGCTTCTACTATAGATAAATCTAAACGCTGACTTCTAAATTAGGGATTGGATTCTGTCTATCGGAAATATCTCAGCCAGTCAGTCTGGATCGATAAGTGATTATATATGACTGGTAAGGCATATTTAGGATTAATCGAAATCAATGAGAACGAAAATATTCAGTTATTTCAGAAGTACGGTGTTTGCCGCCGCCGCCGGCCGGCGCCCCAACCTAATACACTTCCGCAGACTAATGCATTGAATATTATTGTAACCTGAAAACGTTAGGATACTACAGTATATTACCTTTTCGCTTCTGTGATCAGCCTGCTGATATCTTGAAACTCGCAAGAACCACTATTTCAGTAGAGTTAAATTTTCATGGTGTGAAATGTGTGAAACAAAGAAGCAACCGACGCCATCAACAAAGAAATATAGATAGAAAGATACAAAACGACGCCAAAGTGATGTCAATCTGAAATCAAGTAATCGATTTTCGAGGTACGGAAATAGATTTTTAAATCGAGTGAGTTAAATCAAGAATATTAAGAATTGGATATTATTCGCACTATTTAATGTGAATATAATAGATCCGATTTTAAAAAAAGCCGAAATGATTTATTTATGAGAATGACAATCTGCAACGTATTTATTGTTGAATTGAATAGTTTTATTTAATTTTTGGTGAAAACGTGTAACTTATGGATGATAAATTATACGTTTTGATCTCATTCTTTACCACAAATTACAATTTTACTAATACATAAAATATATTTTACATAGTGCTCGAAGATCAAGAATCGATATTGTTTGTTACCACTTTCAGGAAGAATCGATTTACATCCCTAGGAGACGCCTCGACCGCGGTCCGCGACGCCCGTGCCCGCCCCCCGCCCGGGCCGCCCGCCCTCATCAACGTGCGCGCGCCGATCGATCGATCGACTTTTTTTATTTGTCTTGACCGTTGACGGACGGCGGACCGACAGCACAAAAAGCATGCTTGGATAATATATGTAATGGCAATATGGTCTATCGAATAATAATAAATAATTAATACCTATGTTAGCGACTGGCCATATATAATCTTGTAGTTTGTTTTTAATATTTTTAAAATTATTGTTCCTTAAGCCAAATCTAGTACGAAAATTTAGTAACAAAACACGAAGTTACCGTAACATGTTACCAAAACAGCCCGTCTGCTGCGTCTGTTTCTTATTTTGTTTCATTTCAATAATGAGAAATTTATTTCATTCCAAAAATGGGTTCCGAGGAAGAGAACGTGGTTGCCGTTATAGCTATAATATATTTAGATCTAAGGAAGACTAGATTCCGGGTCCGATCGTAGGTACAGTCGACAGCAGATCAATGGTAACACTTGTAGTACGATTTCAAGTCTTACGACGTAAATAATAAGAACTGTCAAAAGTAAAAAGTGTTACCATTGATCTGCTGTCGATGTACCTACAATCACGGTCTTTAAATATCGATACGTCTTCCCTCTAATGAGCGTAACACAAAATGGCGTAAATTCCCCCCTCGCAGGCGAACGCGGGGGATGTTTGCCATTCGTCGCGGGTAACATGTTTCCAGTTTTTGGTAACATAACTGTTACGCCACGCCCCTAAATCGGATGTTACCGTGTTTCGTAACATTTTGTAACACGTCGCACGTCGTCGCACACACACGGAGACGCGGCTTTACATGCCAAATATTTTCTTGCCAGTTGCGTTTAGCTGGCTCCCTACACATAAGTCTATTTTCATTAATATAGATATCAATTTTTCACCATATTTTCAGTATTTCATTTAAAAATAATATCTTCCAATATAGGTAATCAATTGTATTAAAAAAAGCTACTTGCGAAATGTTTATTATACGATAAATACTATTTTTTAAATGCTTATTTATGACGTGATGCAATGTCGGTAAGGTAGTTCGCATAATTGCGAAAAACGGCCGTTTTTGGCACATTTGTGAACTACAACTTAGCTTGTCGCAATTATGTCTTCTATTGTATATTGAAAAATAGTATTCATCCTAATAAACATTTTGTAAATAGCTTTTTTAATAAAATTGATTAAATTGGAAGATATTATTTTTTCAAGATTGGCGGAGCTAGTTGGCTCATGGAAGGCCCTTAAGGGGCGGCCAGCTGTCAAACAAACTCGAGCGCAAGAGTCGCAAGACAGAAGATGTCCCGAAGTGCAGCGGCGGAGTAAAGAGCACGGCACAGTGACTCCATATTTGTATATATAATTAATGTACAGGATAGCATCTAACAGATGGCATTTAAACCGTTGCGATAGCCCAAAATTTATTTAACAAAGTTAACTCCCAAACATGACTCTGCCAACTTTGATGCACAGCCCTCCAGCTTCGTAAGCAGCCAATGCCATATGGGCCCTACTTTTTAGAATAGGACGATGCTCTATATTAGAAAGAGAACTTCGGTTCGGTTCGGTCGTAGACAGATTATCCTATAATCTGTCTACGGGTTCGGTTTATATTCGTATAAAAAAAATATCAAATAAATTTTAACAACTCGGTTACAAGTGTCATCCAATTGTCATTTCGTATAATGAAGATTATTTTAAACAGCGCATATTTACTTTCTTTACTTGGGTTCCAAATTGATGTTTTTGATATTTCATTTCCGAAAATGGTACATTTTACTCAAAAATGTAATTATTGAATTGTAATTACTTAGTAAAATAAATTAATGTTTGTCACAAAACTCTTTGCTTCCCTGAGATATGTAAAAGAAAAAAAATACCTGCGAAGAAAATGGCGGAGGACGGCGTGTTAAACTTTTTTCATCTCTTTTATTCGAGAAACTATATAAATTCATGTTTGGAAAACGTTGTAATTGCTTTTCTGTACGTTTTAATAAGAACTATGTCGGAAAATACCGAAAACGCGCTAAGTGTGAAGTAAAAGGATGTGAGACGAAAAATTATGATGCAAAGAAACATTATGAAGAAAACGTATTGCTGATCATCACACGTGTTCTGTTTTAGCTATTTGCGTTAGCCACTGTGTTGTTTTAATAGAAAATGTGTCGACGAAGTGTTGGAAATAAGAAAAATGTAAAATAAAACATACTTATTTATAATATTGTGTGGCTTATTAATTTCATGTCCTGCAAATTTCAGTTAAAACGTTTTCGCATATTTTCATTATTAATCAAATTATATTCAGTAGCATTTAACAAAATAGGTGACGATTATTTGGAAAATGCGGAAAAAGTGCTAATTCTGCAATGCATTTTTAAAGCTAACCTAAAATATGGCTGTTCTAAATGTAGTCATATCCTTTTCCTAGACCTCAATCTATGAAAAGTATGGCTATATTTTAGAACAGTCAGGCAAAAAGTTAGTTTTAAAAGGTGCACTGCAGAATTAGAACATATTTTGTTTTGGATTAAATAAAATTTCAAATCTCCCGCTTTAATAACCCTCCTTTTCGCGCAGTCGGGTAAAATAGTTCGTATGGGTCTCAACTGAATCACTAGTGTCGCGCCGTGTATGCATTTTCTTTGTATGAAGCTGGCATTCTTCCCGTCAGGGTAAAGCCAATGATACACTAGGGGACAAATGTCCTACGACATGTATCGGCGACATGTCAAGCGAAGCCGACCGATTTCGCCTGACATATCTGGCGACATCGCGCGACGCCCGACGTCCCTGGCGACCCGTGTCGCGCGATGTTGCCAGACATGTCGCGCGAAGTCCGGCAACGTCGCGCTACTTCACGTCCCTGGCGACACGTGTCGCAGGACATTTGTCCCCTAATGTATCCTCGGCTTAATAGTGTTCTGTGGTTCTGTGACTTTGATGTCCCATAACTTCCAGTGTTGCCAGGCGATTGAAACGAATATAGTCAAATGTCATTTGGGTGAGCTATCATCGGTTTGCATACCCCATACCTCAGAGCCCCATACCCAAAGGCACAGAATATATAATCAAAGGTTAAATGTGGCTATTTGTCTCTTGAAAATGGCGGGAAACGACGGTTGCGATTTTTTTTTTGTAAAATTCTTCCCAGAGGGAAAGGAAAAGCCAACTAGGGCATACGTCTGATGTTAATAGAATTTCTGAACTCTTATAAATACATATATATATATGAAGATACCCTAACCTAAACCTACGCACAACCCTCCCAAACCCCTAAACGAAATAACTCGACGATCCACGCAATAATCGAGTTATGCAAGGGAAACCTTGCTAAGAGCACAAAACTTCACAAACACGACTTCTTTCGAGCACTCCAACTAATAGAAACGTTCGCGGACATCTACTGATTAACTTAACGTGATCATTAACCACTAAATACCTACCACGGAAACTATTTAATTAGAATTTTCACAAAAAATAGCTAATGTCTTTTCACGCGCTTTTAGAATCCATTATTTGATAATTTTCCTTTTAGTGTTTACAGGGGCTATTTTGTGTTTAGTATCACGTTAAATTAATCAGAAAATGTTCGCGAATGGCAGTATGGTGAAGTTGTTAAATTATTTGTGCAAGATCTGAAGTTTCAAGCTTTTATCAAGAGTTCCCGCTACAAGCTCGGGAGTGAACGTGACTGTCGAGCTAGCCTCGTCCAGAGTGATGTGATGACGCTACAGCTCTGGATGAAGACAAGAAGACGCGGCTACCCAGGGTGAAGACGCTACTGCGACTCCCCTGGAGGAAGATAGAATACTATTGAATATATTGAATTTTCTGTAACATGACATTGGCAAATGACGACCTGTCGAGTCCATTAATAAAATAAATAAATAATAAAATATGGCTATTTCTATTTTCCCCATTTTTTTTCCTAAAAGTCGGGAAACTTTTTTTTCCTTGCAACAGTATTCATAGAATATTGACAAATTGTAATGAAAATATTATATTATTATGGTTACCAGCTCGTCCGCCATTTTGTTTTTCCAAAATTATCAATTTTCTGGTATACTACATCATATGTGCTACGAAGTGGAATTGGTGGGATATTCCTCATGCGCTCGTGCTAGGCCAGCTAATTCGTCAAAGTTTGGTCTGAAAGTAGGTGGACCATGTGACACGTGTTCCAAATTTGAACGAAATCGGTTGGAAAATGGCGGAGATGGCATCACGTGACCCGCCGCCATCTTGTTTTTTTTCACTTCCCTATAGTTTTCCTCTGGTCACATCACTAAACTATACAACTCCCCCCTACATCACTTTCACCTCTGGGAACTCCTTCAGACTAAACGGGCGTGTCAATCAGTGAGTGGGTCAGTCAGTCAGTGAGTGGTAATCGAGCTATATATATTAGTAAAGTAAAGATCTGCCTAACCGTCAACACATTGTATTCTTTGTATAGTGAGGAGGTGGATATCTATAGCCCTTTTTAATGGCAACAGGTAAGTCTTACAGGCTCCTCCCCATGATGCAATGCAGTAGCTTAAAGGGTGGCATAAAGCAAAATAGAACATTTTGATTATTCTTGTATCAGCGACCTCACGAAGTCATATTATATGACATATCTACTATAAATGTTACATATTCTAGTTATGTATAAATTTAATAATTGTATTTATTATGTCAAACTTAAAATTAATAAAATAATATACTTATAACTAATACCCTACTGTCCGAGTGTTAAAGATCTGGGGCTGCACATTGATCGAACTCTCAGTTGGAGCGTGCAAGTCGCTGATGTCAGTCGCAAGGTCACTGGGGTGTTGCGCACCCTTTATCGTTTTAAATTTTTCTTGCCACAAAAAACAAAACTAATGCTAGTTCAGGCGCTTGTTTTATCTATCTTAGATTATGCTGATGTGTGCTACTTGGACCTTACTGAAGCTTTTCTCAACAAACTAGATCGCCTCCTCAATAACTGTATTCGCTTCATCTTCGGTCTTCGAAAGTATGACCACATCTCCCAATATAGAACTCAGCTTAAGTGGCTTACTATCCGACAACGACGAGATTCTCGCATTCTATGTCTTTTATATAATATTCTCAACGACCCTCTCTCTCCTTCCTATCTTAGAGACAAGATTAATTACTTGTCCACTTCTCATGACCGGAATCTTCGTTCTTCTCACACTCTTCGTCTTATCTGTCCACTCCCAAGTACCGTCTTTTATTCATATTCTTACACAGTGTACTCTGCTCGACTGTGGAACAACATTCCAGAGGATATCAGGAGGTCTGAAAGCCGGTATGTATTTAAAAAGCGAGTCCGTGAGCATTTTCTCAGTAGCCCTTGATATGATTACGTGACATAAAGGCCTTCTTTAATCATTGTTGTTGTAGTTGCCATAATATACTTTATATGTATATTATCCTTATTTATGTATTATAATTTATTCATTATTTATTAAAGATATCCAGATCATGTAGTTACAAGTAGTTACCATGTAAGTAGTTTATGTATATCTCTATTGTGTGTAATATTTATATAGGTATATATTTATTTTATTTTAGTGTGTATTCTTATCCATATTAATATACTTAAATAATATTATTTGCTAAAATTGTGCCATGTACCCATTGATGGGTAGTGGAGTTATTTTTAATTATTAAATTCAACGTTACTTAAATAAACCGCCTCAACATTCTCCGCATCACCAAAGGTTAACTGGTAGAAAATGCCGCAAGGCATTAAGTTCGCCTTTATACAGTTTATGTGTAAAAAGTTTAATAATAATAATAAAACTAAATTTAATATCCGTTGAACCTTCGACAATCAAATAACCCGCCCCTTGTCATACCCGGGACAAGCTTGGGTAAAACGTGGGTAAAACCAAGGTAAAACGGGTAAAACTAACAATAATAGCTGAGAATAATAGTATTGTTTTGGAGAAAAATAATTTCATTGGGGAGAAATAGAAAATCGCATCTGGCAACCCTATTTTGTTTTGTGTATGCATGCATGTAATTCTTTCTATTATTTGTTTGTATATGTGTTCATGGTGTTTTCTTTCGTTCGTTTCGGTCGTAGAGGGAGAATCTGTTTGGGTCCATTCTTTCTTGTGATTCTTTCTTACTTTGTTTCAGTTTCAATGTTTGTTTTGTTTGGACCACCCACCATAGGGACCAACGGGGACCAAGGAACGAGTTGCTGACTCATTTCGAGCAAGACTAAAGAAAGAAACAAAACAATTACACCGAGTTGATTTAGCCTAAAAACGTAAGTTTATGTGTATGTATAGTATACATTGACCTAACATTAAATTCCTTCAATTTTATTTATTATCCAACGATTCTATGAAAGACAGGTTTTGTTTATTGACTTCTCCGTACTCAATTTATTTTATTTTTAAATTGTTTTGATTACAAACCAATGCTAATTGCGAAATTACGTGATAATTTTGAAAGATAGTGAATACTGAATAATGTCGTTTGCATTTTATTCTTGTCTTTACATAATTACTTAATATGTACTTCTATTCTTCTTGGTGGATTCTGTCACATTATATTTAAAATTATAATGTCTCATTAAAATACTACTCTTATGTCCTAGGATGGCGTGGTCGGGCTACCAGAAGTTTCTTGCCCTCATGATGGTGGTGACTGGATCTATCAATACATTGAGCACCAAATGGGCGGACACTCTCCAATCTGAGGGATCAGACGGGGTTGTCAGGGACTTTGAGCATCCATTTTTACAGGTATAAGGCCCTTCAGACAACTCTTTTATTTATTCTTCCAAAATAAAATTAATATCTGCAACCAAATTATGGTTACTAAATTAATGAAATTATTAATTGCATAATTAACAAGTTACAGAGTTTGTGACAATCTTCCAGCAATAAGTCAGGCTTTATATTTCTGGCTTTATTATGGTTCAGTTACATTTTTTGTAGTTTATTGCGGCCCGCGAGGTTGGTGCGGCCCTCGGCCCAGTAAACAATTTTGTTTATTCCCACTGATAAAAAAATTCTTTGAACAAATGTTCAGTTGATAATAAAACTATTTTCACGCCTAATTTCATCGAAAAATTTCCTCCAAAATTCCCAAAACATACAAAAAAGTGTGCTATGTGTTTTTGAATGTTGTGTGTTTTTCCATTCACATAATGCTACCTTCGCTGCTAATGTGTACCTAATAATATCAAATTCCTAAATCTGCGGCCCATAGTGATACCTCACATTGTCCTATGTGGCCCGCGACCAGAAAAGTGTGACACCCACTACTCTATATTTTAATGATCATAGATGTCAATTATAACCGTTTATTGTATTATCCCACAGGCTTCTGCCATGTTCTTGGGTGAGATGTTGTGCTTGCTGACATTCAAGCTCATACTACTTAAGACCAGGACCAGTGGTGGGCACTCTCTCACTCAGGGCAACCAGAACTTCAACCCGTTTATATTGATGCCAGCAGCTATGTTTGACTTGGTAAGATTTAGTACTTGATTTAGTAGGTAGTATACTAATTATCGGACAGTTGCCTGCGTCGGGGCAGACCTTGGCGTAGGTGGAGAGACGATATCGTTAGATACAGGGATGGGTGGCTGGAAGAGGTCCAGGACATGGATGGATGGAAGAGGAGGGGGGAGACCTTTGCCCAGCTGTGAGACAATTTATAGGTTTACAAAAAAATTACTATTTATGTGTGCAGAAAAACGTATGAATGTCAGTTGACGATCAATAATTCAATTTGGTAATATCTTCTAATGGGTAAATTAGAAGATATTACTAAATTGAATTATTGATCATCAACTGACATTCATATTCCTAGTCTATAGGACTCAAATCGAGGCATGCCATACTCCCCAATCATGTGTGATACCTTTCAGCTCCGCCCAGGACATGCTAACAGTTGCTGTTATTTAGTAAATACAATATCCTCTTTTAAGATGCTGCTTCTATTGAGACATTTAAAAAGTGTGTACCAATGAGGTGTGAGTTGGTCTCTAATTGAATCGATATCTTAGTGAATCACATTAATATGTATATTTGGTCACAGAATGACTAGACAGTGGAATCTTCATTATGAGTGTCATATCCTATATTATATTAAGCAATAGAGCATATCTATGTTCTAACTTCCATAGTTAGTCAGTATCACATTTACAAACAAAGAGGTCAAAGGTTGATTCATATTCTGATATCTCTGTATTGCACTAATTATTATATTCAAGTAGGAATGGTCTAACACAGATATAAGTATACAGGAGGGTTGAGATTTACTCAAAATGGAGCTAGGTACTTGATGTTTAAAATACATAGTGTGTAATCGAAACTTTCACTAGGAAATATTTTTTTAGAATCTGAGAAAATTATTGATGCACTGTATACTTTTATCTGTTTTCGACTGTTCCTAAGTGGTCCTAACTATTTTATTTATATGTAGGTACCTATTATATATATATATATATGTATTGTTTAATAATTATTTAAAAAAACTTAGCCTTTATTTTATTTAGTTATATTGCCCTTATTAACATTGTACCCAAGCTACCTGTTCTTGAACAAATATTTCTACAGCAAGGTTGACTTTCAGTGAAGAAGATCGCTAATTGTAGCTTTGGTTGTATGATCATATGTCTGTCACCTATGCATTCATGTTTGTTTATGCAATAAGTAATATTTACTTAAACTTAACAGATTGGCACATCGATCATGTACATAGGATTGACCTTGACATATGCCAGCAGCTTCCAAATGTTCCGGGGATCTATCATCATATTTGTGGCAATACTCTCTATGGCTGTCCTTAACAGGCAAATCATAAAGAGAGAGTGGCTCGGAATAGGTAAGCTTTATCACATGTTAGTTTAGTTTATGTATTTTGTTATTAATGATTATTTTAACTAGGAAATAAAATAGCAAATGACATTGCGACACTGTTTGCCCCCTGATGGATTGTTACAGAGATTGTTACAAAACGAATAGTAATTTGATATGATCACACATTTTAGTAACTGTTCAGCGCCGCCTGGTCGACAGACACATACCTATGTACTTGAACTATTAAAAAGTACTTATGTATAACAAAGGAAGTAGAGAGGAATCCCCTCAATGTTGAATTCACACTATAATTCCCTCAAAAAAGAATATTGAAGTTTAAAGTTGGTAGCAGATAAATGACATATTTTTTTTCTGAGTTTATAATGCTTCATGCTCAACATAATAGTGATGATTATACTTATATTCTTAAATATTAAAAAGGGGAAGAAGCTTTCCGTTCCACTCAGATGAACAGCTTGGAAGCAATCATAACGTCGTCTGTTTATACTGTAGGGTAGGTCCACCTACTATGACGTATATTCGTAAATATCGAGGCAGAAATTGCGTATTCAGTGTTAATAATTCCTGAAACGTTTGTCTTATGTTTGTGTTGTTTGTTTGATGTTTGAATGGATCTCACGTAACGACAGAGCCATTGGAAACATTGTCGGATGCGGCCGCATAAGCAACGACTAAACGTGCAACTGTTATCAAAACAATACTACGTCCGCGCGCACACAGCCAGGGAATCGAGATAAGAGGTCGATATTATTTATTATCTTCGTAAACAGACCGATACAGTTGTCGCTTCCAATCGAGTATTAAAAACAAATGTCAAGTCCACGAAATCTGTTACTTTAGCGATTAGGCCTTTATTGACTACCCAAGAATATTTTAGATGCTTTGTAACCCTCAGTTTGTAACCTAATATGGTTTCCGTACTTAATAGCTACATTCCCACTTGCCTATGGGGGAAATAAAACACTCTTATCCGATTATCTTCTTATTTTTATTACTTAGTATAGGGTCCAAGGCAGCAGGATATGTATTATTCTTACAAGCCTTGTCTGTATTAAAATAATAACAAACAACCTTTCAATGATACCACAAAAGATTTTGTAAGAGTGGCAAATAGTGATCATTATATTTGGAAAATGAACTATAGACTGCTTTCGCTCGGTTTCAATTCTAGTTAGACTCGACGTGGAGTGTATTATTTTGATGTGGCCAAAAAGCCTCTTTGATCTCGTAATATTTTGTTTGTGTGACAAATGCAAAATTCTTAAATTATTATTTTTGTACCAAACTACTAACAAAATCGTACCGATAAATGACGTGCAGTACATTGTTCTCAACGAATTTAGAGTATATACACACACTTGATAGCGTTATGAGTTATGTTATGAATCATGTTATTTATCCATTAGTCATGTTTTAAACATCTGCATTAAGTTATTCAGACATTTACACGACAATAAGACCTGGATTCACGGTATATACTGCCCTGTATTCTTGACAATCAGACGCAAACTCTACGATATTCACACACACACACACACACACAGCCACAGCCTTAACCCGTGGTTCGACACTTAACTCAGATTATCTTGATCTTGAAGCACGTAGTAGGGGTCTCCTTTTATCGGACTATTTCGTCGAGGGTAATAAGCGACTGTACTTTTTAAATCTGAATTTAATAAAAATCATAATATTGAAAATAGTCTGATTTGTTAAGAATACAGTCGTATAATACACGCAAATGAATTTATTACAAATAAAATATTGCCCGTGACCCTTGATGTGCTGTTGTCTGTACAAGGTCCAAAGTGTTACACTTGACTTAAAGTTGGGTGGTGCTTTAATAATTTTCGCCATATGAAATCGGTATTTTAGCAACGGACAAATTAAGCCACCGTTTAGTAGTTTTTATAGTGCCAAAGTATTAACTTTATAGTTACGTACACACGAAGACAGATAAAAGTATACAGGGGTTCTCAAAAACTACTGGACCGATTTTATTAATTCTTTATAGTTACATAGTTTTAACGAATTTTTGCAAAGGGTCAATAGTTTTTGGGATAATCTCAACTTTAAAAACTCCCCTGTACACTTTTCTATGTGTTATATTTAGATCGTACCTAATCCAATACCGTTCGTTTGCAGCGAGCGTGATCCTCGGCCTGCTCATAGTGGGTGTGACGGACGCGTGGTACCAGGTGCCGGGCGAGTCCAAGGGGCGCAATAGCCTAATCACCGGGGACCTCCTCATCATCGTGGCGCAGATCATATCCGCCTGCCAGATGGTCTACGAGGAGAAATACGTCGCAGGTTATTTTAGAAATTATAAAGGAAGTTTAGGGTATTTGGCTTAAATTTTTCATTGAATCAATCATTAAATAAATTTCGCCGCGCTCTATAGAGAGCCTAAGCTTTAGGCCTTATAGTATATATTGTATGGCGACAGGTCTCTGCCCTTGATGTCTCTAGTATGTTCGACATCATATTAAAAAGTCTGTCACGGCACATGTCTGATACGTTCAATTATAGAAATATGAATGGGCTTGCTGTCACTGTCAGATGCACAATAGAGGGGCTGATTGGCGCGTGCCTTGCAGGTCTGAACATCCCGCCGCTGCAGGCCGTGGGTTGGGAAGGTGTGTTCGGGTTTTCGGTGCTCTCGGCGCTGCTGGTGGTGTTCTACTGGACGCCGGCGCCGCCGCACTTCGGACACAACGCGCACCACACCATAGAAGACGTTGTCGACGGGCTAGTGCAGATTGGTAAGTCATCATCACATCGCAAGGCTAGAGCGTCAAAAAAAAAAGTATTAACCAAAAAACTGTAAATTATGTTTTAATTAACTGATTTTACTGTTTTATTCTATGTTTTTGACTTTTTTTTATTCTATATGTCTAATAAATATAGTATGTACCCACATTTCATACTTTCCCCGTCCTCCTTTTATATCAATTTGCCCCTAGCTTGCCAGCTTTTATATCAGTTTGCCATCGGCTGGAAACGACATTGTCTCAACAACTTAGTCTTGTTCCAAACCTTTTTTTTAACCAGGAACCACGCATTCATTATGATTTCAGGTAATTAAAAAAACATTCAAAGTTCGCAAACTACAGCATCGCTGTTATTGAAGTTTATAGAGTCACCTAATGACGTGGCCTAGCGATACATTCTATTTTCCGTTTTCAGGTAACAATCCTCTCCTGTTGATAGCCATCCTGGGCACGATAATTTCAATAGCATTCTTCAACTTCGCCGGTATCAGCGTGACCAAGGAAATGTCTGCGACAACAAGAATGGTCCTCGACTCTGTAAGGTAAGTCTAGACTACTCTTTCGGGTGACTATTGATTGTAGAATAAGGTAATCAGTTCACAGCAGTTTGTAATAAAACATGTCATTCAATTATAGATCTTTGTCGATATAACTTGAAGCAAGCTTTTAGATTTGTCTGTCTGAAAAAATTCAGTTTGGATTAGTCTGTAGATTCAAGTAAGACTTAGTTTGCTATGCAGTGGCCATTGTAAATGTTTAATTTAGTAGAGTGTACATTTGTAGCAATTCCAGATTGCGTACACTAATATTAGTCGTCGCTAAGCGAGGCGTTCCCGCTCGCTCTTGCGCGATAGTGACCGCTGCGTTTAGGTTATGTTTGATGATGACTTTGTTTTTATTGCAGAACACTAGTGATATGGATGGTTTCGCTTGGCGTGAGGTGGCAGCAGTTCCACTGGCAGCACCTGATCGGCTTCGCAGTGCTCATCTACGGCATGTGCGAGTACAACGGCTTGGTGCCGCGCTACCGGCGCGCGCTCGTCAGCGAGAAGCCAGACGACGACGAGGCCGCACAGGTAGCCCAGGAGTACTCGCGATTATGAATATCGCTAGCTGTATTTCACTAGCTGAAGAAGAAAATAGCGGGTCATTATTCTCGTGCCAATATGATAATAATGACAGTAGGGTCATTATTCTCGTATTAGCGGGGTACACACGAAGACAGAGATAAGTATACAGGGGGGCCTCAATAAGGTTGAGATTTTCTCAAGAACTACCGGACTGAATTTATTAATTCTTTTACAGTTTCACAACTTTTATCTAACACTGAAAGACTTCTTTCAATAGGTCAAGTAGTTTTTGAGATAATCTCAACCTTAAAAATCTCCTGTACACTTTTCTATGTGTTAGACCGTACCAGGGCAGGGATGTTACAGATGTAAAACTTCAAATCCGCGGATGCGAATTGAATGTTTAAAGGCATATCATATCCGCGAATTCTAACGCTGCTGCGGATGTCAAGTATTTTTATGAGACACTTAATTTAGGTAAATGAAATCGTCAGTCAATTTTTATGTCCCCACTGCTCGGGCCATCGAGGGAGCTCGGGCCATGCCCATCCACCACGCGGGCCCAGTGCGAATTAGCGAATTACACATACCCTAGATTTTTGTCTATGGCATGCAGGTTTCATGACGATGTTTTCCTTCACCGTTTGAGAGCATTCGGTAATTATACGTAAGTTTTTCCTTTGAAAAATCCGAGGAAAAATCATTGGTACATGGCTGACCTGGCTGGGAATGGAACCTGGGACCTCCGTACCCTAAGTCCTGTTATCCAACCACTGAGCCACCGAGCTTGGTAAATGAAAAAGTTGGTATTTATAATTTGAATAAATGAATCACGTAATATCAATGATTTATTGCTTATTTTGTGCGTAAGGTACCTAGTTATCGATACCAACTGCTATTTAAGTGCTTCCCAATGGGAAATATGGATATTTTCAAATAAATACGATCACGTCCGGTCCGCTTCCGGTTTACATCCCGCATATTAAGCGAAGAAAAACGCGAGCGGGCCAGACGATACCAGAGGACAATCTAACGTATAACTAAACTCTACAACTACATAGGTACTTATACTATCGTCTACGTCACGTAACCTGTCATTGTTTTCACAGGTGGTGAATACGGAGGCAGATAGGATTGAAGCCGAGGCGTAGTTTATATCCTTGTGTGGTTGGACTCTACCGCTGTTTGTAGCTGTCACCTCTTGCAACGGCCACAACGGACTTCCAACACACGCCCTAGTCTAATTTGCACCAACTTGAGTAACAGTTAAACCTAGTTTCAATTCTATATTTGATATCCTGAGTCAAAGTCTTAACTCACGTTGATGCAATTTGGGGTTACTCAATCATTAAATTAGGTACAGTCGAAGACAGAGATAAGTATACAGGGGGCCTCAATAAGGTTGAGCTTTTCTCAAAAACTACTGTACCGGATTTAATTATTCTTTTACAGTTACATAGTTTTCACTTTTATCTATCAAACAGTGAATGAATGTTTTCAATAGGTCAAGTAGTTTTGAGAAAATCTCATCCTTAAAAACTCTCTTGTACACCTTTCTCTGTGTTCCACCGTACAGTCGACAGCAGATCAATGGTAACACTTACAGTACTATTTCAAGTCTTACGACGCAAATAATAAGAACGGTCCAAAGTTCAAAGTGTTACGATTGATCTGCTGTCGACTGTACCTAGCAAAACTTGATTATATCGCGTTGAGTAACTGCTCTACCTATGCCGTGCCACTCACGTCAAAACAAGTCAATTGCATCAACCGTTCCCTATAATAAGTTATTATTATGTGACATACGTCGTAACCTAATTGATGTTAGTCAAAATAAAAAAAAATAAAGTGCTTCGAATTTATGAAAAATACAATTCTATATACCTTGTTAATAATTGTACAACAATTTTCCATTTTGATTTCCGGAAACTAGATCTAAGCGCACGGCAGTGCGCAGGCCAATGATTTTTACAGTAACTAATAACTTCATATCGATCGGGTTTCAACGTACTTTGCGATAACAACTTATATGGTGCCGCACTTCTCCAACAATGCAACTCATATTATAATACTCATACAAGCATGCTGTAATATTATCTGAGAAACATTTCGATTAGTTAAAAGTACGAAAATTATAATTCGAGTAACTGACGTTTTAAAAAGACTGAATTTGACTGTCCAAATATTTCGACTTTATATACGTAAGGGTATTCAGATGGATCACGCGATGAACATGACCGCGACGACGCGGCAAACAGAAATGTGGCCGGCCACGAATTAGTATGAATACGATTCAAACGTGTCGAAGCGACTTGAGGCGGAGGCGGCGGCGGCGGGCGTCAACTTTACTGCCTCGTCCGTCTGAATAGAACCTTAAGGGAAATTGTACAAAAAATAAACTTCTTGGTAAATTTTGATATAAAAAATAGATTTATATATATATATCACATTTAATTTTTCGTGCAATCTGCACAACGCAAAAAAATTATTGAATTGTCATCAAGCGCATTCCACCATTCTCTCTTCTCTTTAGCATCTACTAGTTAAACTCAAATGATGTTATATTGTGTTTTTCTAATAAATATGTATAAGATTAATAATTGTGATATTGATGTTTGTGTACTATGATCAATTAGCTCAATTAGACCTATAAAATGTATTTAAATATACATAAATAGATATGTATTTTGATTACAACACAACATTTTGAAACACACGCGCCGCGGTACAATAAATATAAACTACATATACTCTTTCCAACAGCAAGAACCTAACCTCGTTCGTCCTGTAAGCTTTCCAATCATTTATTTTCTCGATGACAGCTCCCTTAGAATGTAACTGCGTCATGATACGCAAAAGTGAACTTTATATACGAGGTATAAAAAATATGACAACTGCCGAATTTTGTTCCTTGATCCCATATAATATTCATCTAAAACAAATTGGAGTCCATATGCATACCCATACATAGTGATAAAATATAATTACAATTTATGATAAGTTTTATTTAAATTATTTTTGTTGTTGCTCTAAATCTAATTATTGTCACAGGTTTTGATGTTCATTACAAATGACAATGACTATAATATTGTATGGTATTTCAATTTCACCCATATGACTACGAAAGAGGCGCGCGTTTTTATACTATTTACTTAGTATTTATCTATAAATATTTGTTTATGGAGCAGTATTGCTGCTTGGTCTTAAGAATTCTTCATTTTACTCCAAATAAAATTCTGTCACACAACTTTTAACACAAACTCGTACTAAAAAAAATAGAAAAAAACTTTCAGGGCGGTTTGGTCCACTTCCTGACATGTCTATTTCCAAAGTTGACCACTTCCTATTTCGTCCACTCCTATAACGTCCTTTTTGCATGTATAAATATTAGATGATTTTGTCGATGCTACTTTATGTCGGCAATAATGCGAAGGAAATAGGTTGACTATTAAAAGTTTTGTGTGGAAGAATTTTGTATGTATGAACGAGCAAATTGACATTAGTTGTGTAATTATGTTTATAGAAATCAAATTAAAATATACATGTATTGTTTCAAAATTGTGTTATTTATTACTGTTCACCTGAATTCACAGCCTGTGGTTAAATGCTTGCCGTGAAAAGTTTACACGGATCCTTTGCAGGGATGTTCAGTAAAACATAACAATTAAACAACATACAAACAAACCTCAGTCTTAAATAAATAATAATATTTTATAAGTATTGTATTGTAATGTCAGTATTAGGTTGTTACAGACTTTTCTCCCTTGGCGCTTGGTGGCTTCTCTCCTTCCTCTGCGAAAACGATTTAAACATGTGTATATGATTTCAAGAATTTAATTTGGTGCTAGAGGGATCAGAATTAGCATAGGTACTATGTTAAGAGACAATCTTTCCCAAAAGTGGAGATGGATGAGCTTTCGCCCAACATACCTACATTGTTTTCTAAACAGTTTGTTTTCTCAAACCGAATGATTGAATTTGGTGATTTAAAAACAATTACAGTTATAATATAACGCTGAAGAGTATGTATCGATACGATTTACACTACTTATTATTGCGAAGCTCTGCAACTTCTTAATTATACAACTTTTATTTTGAGTTGCGAAACTTAATGTTGTGTTCTTGTTTGAATGCTGGGGTTCAAGGTGTCGCGATAACGTTTTTGTGACGTCATTAACAGCTCCGTCCCCTTAAGGGTCGTTGGAGCCGAGTTCAGGTTGAATATGTTTGAACCTGGTTAGTTAACTCGGTTAAAATATCGTTAACCCTGGTTAAACATATGTTTGACAAGGGTTAACACGAATTTGAATACGGGTTTGGTGCGAGAGTTTAAGATTTGAACGGGGTTAAGTACTTAACCCGGGTTAGGTATCATTTTAGTGCATTTGGTTATTGATAGGTTGGTGACGATTAAATAATCATGATAAAAGTGGAAGTTACTCATCATGTCACCATCCACCCAGTAGAAGTATCGAATTATAGACTCGTCGCGCTTGGAAGCAGCCTCCCGAAATTCGGGCTTCAGGCTCTTCCTCAGTACTTTGGCCGCTATGTTCGAGTAGTTCACGTAGCTGTAATAGGCACATAACTAAAGTTACAAGATGCTTTAAGTACAGTTGAGGTAAATATTCTCAATAACTAGTTATTAGGTTTTCCATTTGTTCGGCAGAGCTGTTCCTCAATCTCGAAGGGAAGGCATGTTCCCCAACTAAGGGGACGTAATAAATAATCGTCCACCATGCCCCAAACTCTCATCATATCAAAAATAAGTTTAATATACAGGGTGGACCAAAAGTCCGTTAACATTTGAATAGGTCGGCGCGGGCGGGGTATTGGCGCGGGGGGTGTTACTACAAGCGAGAGCTACTAATAGGGATTTAGTACCACAGATCATGGCGTCATTCAGCGGAGCGCAACGCGCATTTTGCGTACGCGAGTACTATCGAAACAACGATTCTACGACCTTTTTCTTAGACGAGGCACACTTCCACCTAAATGGACATGTCAATCGACAAAATTGCAGATACTGGAGTGACACTAACCCGGACTTGAAGCACCAAAAACCTTTACACTCGCCCAAGGTTACTGTATGGGCCGCATTGTCAGCCAGCGGAATCATTGGTCCATATTTTTATGAAGATCAGAGAAACCGCGCCGTCACCGTTAATACAGAGCGATTACATTGTGATGCTACAGAATTTTTTTGCTCCAGCATTACAGGACTTCTCAGGCTTTAATCGAAGCTCTTGGTTCCAACAAGATGGGGCAACATGTCACACCTCCAATGACTCTATAGCAGCACTTCGTGAAATTTTTGGCCAAAAAGTCATATCCAAAAGAGGTGACATTCACTGGCCACCCCGCAGCCCGGATTTAACTCCAATGGACTTTTACCTTTGGGGATATCTCAAAAGTAAAGTTTACATCAGCAACCCAGTGTCTATTGAGGAATTAAAAGAAAATATACGCGAGGAAATGCAGAACATTTCACCAACCACTTGTCGGGCGGTCATGCAAAATTTCCGTTCCCGGTTACAGGTGTGCCAGGATGAACAAGGGCCACATTTGAATGATGTTATTTTTAAAAAGTGAAATCCTAATTTGTCTACTTTATTATTAAATAAACAGTTTTTCACTAAAGTAGCATTTGTATTTTTTATAACCATTTTAAATGTTAACGGACTTTTGGTCCACCCTGTATTTATCTATAAATATCTACTTGTATGGGAGGTTTATGTCTCAGTTGGAACCATCGAGGTATAACTTCGTTATGCATACCTCAGTATAACGAAGTAGCTGCATAATTATTTTGTATATGTACTTGTCAATCAAATGGATAATTAGATTACTTACTTTAACCCTGCCATCCTCCAGGTTGCCATCGTTGATTTAATTTCTGTAACTAAAGCCGACAAGTAACAATAATATGAATCTTGTGTTATTAATACAATAGGCGAAAAAAAATGTCACGATTATTTACTAAATAATGAGATGATGTCAAAATTGACTATTACTTTCTAAAAAAATAATTATTTTCGAACTAAAAAAGATTAAATAGGTATAGTAAGTATACGTAGAAAAATTGCGCAATTCAAGTCATGGGTTTATTTGATACCAACTACCTACTATGATTTCGTGCCGTACGGGTTAATTCTATCAAATATGTAATACCTAGATGTGTATTTATTTTTATATTACGACGGAGGTGTTAATTTTATTGTAGTCTAGTTTAAAAATGAACATGCGCAGACCATCTAGACGAAGGTCACCTTGAAATCTACCACGAAATTGTATGAAAAAATTGGGCATTTCACACCGTCGCGTCGTCGTAGAATTTTAATTAAGTAAGTACTTACACAAAAGTTGAGTTAACAAAGCATTCATAGAAACTAAGAAATATAGAAAGCGATCGGCACAGTTTGATCGCGAAGTAATTAGCTAACCTTTTCGTGAAAACTATCGTCGATCGAGCCATTCGTCGAACTCTATCGTATTTAATATTGTTCTAAAATTAATATAAAAAATCTAGTTTTCGCAAAAGCGAACAAACACAGCGCAAGTAAGTATTTAAGAAGTTATAGATTATTGGATATTTGACTCTGTAATTTTATAGTTAGTTAGGTACTTACACAACAATTTTCTATTAACTTTTCTTCTGCAAAATCTAGATTTTTACCTACGAGGTAATAAAGTTATGAAAGTCTATTTTGTAAGTGTGACGCAAAGTTACTTACTTTATCTTCATGATAACATGAGTTCATAAGTAGGTACCTACTTACTTGTATTTTTCATAATTTTTTCACTGAAAAATGCAAAGAGCATTACCTATATATTAGAATATACTTAGGTAAGCTACTACGTTGAAAAATGGACGAAAATACACGCTATGTTTTTTGTTTCTTATTGAATAGGTATTTATTTTTAGAACAGTTGTTACCTAAATAGGATGTACTTTGTAAGAAGAGTGTCGCAGGTAGCCTCGCGACTGGGGATGTTACCTTTTTCTTGCATTGTATTGCACCAGCTGTCGTTCGTAGAATAAAATAAAGTGGAATAAGTGTACCTACCTACTTGTTAATAAGGAGAATTATGAGTGTCTTCTACAAAGTCACAATATTTGTAGTCGGTAACGTCATATTTATATGGGTGTTGCACCACTGTTTCCTCATAGCGGTCTGTGGCGACGTGCAAGGTGGCTCGTTTCGTTTCCAAGCCATGGGCGCGACGTGAGCGCTCGCTGACTCATATGTGTTCATACAATACTTACAATGCGCAACTGGTTTTAATCCGGGCCGTGCACATGTCAACGTAGCTATCGTATTTCTATTCTTCTTACTACGAATCTTTAAACATATGTCTGCTTGCCTAAGCTTCTAAAATAAAGGGCTGCTGGAATTATTCATTTTTCCCTACCTGCTTATAATTCAGTCGCCTTGAAAACTTCAATGCCTACAACAGAGATCTATAATTATCTTGTTACTTACACATTTTTTATTTGGCTAATTTACTTAAATACCTAGGTAGTTTTTTTTGCGTATGGACATTAGGTAGGTATAGTCGACAGCTCATGCGTCCCCACAAAACCATTTCAATCCAGTAGGAGTTATTCCATTACAGTCGCGTAAAGTGCCAACTACTCGTATAGTGAAAACTACTATTAATTAAACATCTCAATAAGACATAAAATAAAGTGAACCATTTGATTATGTATGAGAAATCTTTCTTCTATCCTCAGTGTTGATGACTTTATGGATGGGCGGAGGCCATTCGTAAATTGAAGTCCTGTATCAACCACAGCTAGGCACCAGCGACTGTGAACTGTGATCCGTCTGGCTATGGTGTATTTTGCGAGGGAATGTGTTTTAATTCGGGCATGCGCGATGCCGTGGCTTCCAAAATGAACTGTTGAAGGTCACCTTGAGTTGAGCCGGCCGGTCGGGACACGCGAGTAGACGCCAATCTCCAACAACCAGCGCTACGTGACATATTTCACGAAACTCGCCAAATATTCACGTAAGTACTAATTCCATTGAAAAAATTACATCTTTTGGAATTCAGTAGATATTAGTTTAGTTAGTGTAAGTTCTCCAATCTAATATTTCCGTTTTACAGACTTTGGAAAAGTTTCATGTGCCCAAAACTACTTTTTAAGTGGACTAATTTAATTGTTAGGTTCTCAATAAGTCGCATTGAGAAACTATCTTTCGTAGTTTTCAGAAAACCAAATTTTTAAGAAGTTTGATTAGTTTCGATGAATATTTAGATCTCAGTGGCAGTTTTGTAAGGGCAATTCCAAGGGCATATTATCATGTAGGTAAACTAACAACTGCAGGCTTCGTAGATTCAAATGTTTGATATTTTTATTGCTATCCAAACGCAAGTGGAAACCCGAGCGTTAGAGCAAATCATATCTATTTTCATAAAAAAGTATATCTTAATGTATTACCAATAAATAAGCTATTTATAAATTCTTTTTCCCATACATCCAACTTCATAGATCCTTAATAATTTTATTGCGATAATATTTTTATGACGTCACAGCATAAAGCTCATCCACAGAGCACCCCCATCAGCTCATCTCACGATTTGTTTGAACTCTAACTTTTACCCTTGCGCGTAACTGCCACGGATTTCGTCAGGGATGGTGGGGGTATACCGTAGCCTGTATAGTGCACTTCAGTTAGAGGTTGACTGGCTCAGTTCAATCTAAATTTGTCCAGTGCTAGAGTGCAACTTTGAACGCGTGCACGTGTGTGTAGATAAAGTGTATTGTTCGCGATATCTTATCCGAGGCTTACCCATATTTGATATCGATATAAAAGGTTTCATTTCAAACATGAATGGACATAATCTGAACGGTCACTGTAGAAACCGATGTGAGTATTATCAATATTACTTAAATAATAATATATTAGTAGCCTATTATTTAAATAAAATTTTAAACAGTGGAGATTTAATTTGTGACATAGGTAATTGGTAGCGATGGTGTAGGTACTTAACACAATCCTGTACTTAACTTCGTTTTAATTCGGAATCCGGTGAACCATTACAGGAATAAAAATAATAATATAATATTAACTATTTCCGTAAATACCTACATATAAGGAAAATTGTTTGGAAAATGTTTATGTGAAAATAAGTAACTGAGTGCGAGTGTGTAAGCGGTAGGTACTTAAATTCCGTTGCGAATTAGTGATTTCTTTATATTGGCCAAAAATCAAATCAAAAAGATTACCTATTGCGTCATGTGGGGCAAAATTCCCCTGTAGAGCTTCGAGGAAATAAAACCCTCGAATTTTATTAAAATGAACGCTTTTATATTGTACTTACAGCCCATGAATAGTAACATTTTCTATCATTCTTATTTTCTGCGCTATAAAAGTTGAAGTCATGCTGTAAGAATTGATTGATGATGAACTGATGCGGTGCCGTTTGTACAGTCGAAAACAGATAAAAGTATATATATCTACAGGGGCTTCTGGTTGAAGAACTTCACTATTAGGTAGTGCATCTGGTTTAAAAAAGTTTACAACCTGCGTGTTCTGCGTGAGTTTGTGCCGACATAGTTTTGTATGCAGAAAAGGACGTGACGTTACCCCTTACTCTCCTGTACCTACACCTTTCTCTGAATCTTTCATTATCATGTCAGGTAAGATGGAGACCATAGACAAGCTGTTCCAGACCGTGCAGCCGAAGTTGGACGACACGGGCAACAAGGTGACCGTGGTCGGAGTGGGCCAGGTCGGCATGGCAGCAGTCTTCTCCATGCTCACACAGGTACCTACGTGCTTCACTCAGAAATGCACCAACAAGTTGACAGATGAGGACGTAATATCTACTCAATAATTATAATATGTATATTTTGGAGCATCTAAGCCATTGTAGGTACAGTCGACAGCAGATCAATGGTAACACTTTCTACTTTTGACAGTTCTTATTACTTGCGTCGTAAGACTTGAAATCGTACTGCAAGTGTTACCATTGATATGCTGTCGACTGTACATCGCTGATACGGCTGCCCCCCCTGGATAATGTTGACGTCCCTACTAAATAAAGATATTTCTTCTATTAATTTTATGACTATCCTAACAGATAAGAGGAGATAGGGTGGGAAACAACAGTTATGACGTTATAACATGGTTCGATTATCTGTAGTAATGAGGTAAACCAGTACCTACCTTACCTACTCGCGGGACCACTGACCACTATAATAGCAAGTAAATCTATAAGTGGAGAGATACGAAATACGATGACTTGTGTTGTGTCAGATGCAATTCCGTCGTCTCTGACTACCTCTATATGAGAGTTTATGTATGTAGGTACGTATCTTAAGACTACTTACTTTTAATTACCGTAGAATGTTGTTGCGACAATAATTTGTAGACAGCGGCTCGCGCACTTAAATATTTAGTGCCTATTGTGTTGTATAAAGTATGTTATCTTTCCGTGTACCTATACGCCAATACTTCATTTTATATACCTACCTAGTATCTAGGCACTTCATTATTTACACATTCACCAAATCACTATAAACATGGGTCAAATCAATATGTCTACCTTCTGAATAGGTACCTCAGCTACGAAGAGGTGTCAGTATTTAAACTTAATATTATTCTTATCAGAATATGAATGATTAGGTGCAAACTAATATTTTTATACTGGTGAGTAAATACTCAAAACCTGACGTATCCTGTTGTTATACAGGGTGTAACAAACAACATCGCTTTGGTGGATGTAATGGAGGACAAACTAAAGGGTGAAATGATGGATCTTCAGCATGGTTCTTCTTTCATGAGGAACGCTAGGATTCAGGCCAGCAAAGGTATTAATCATAAATTCTTGATGTTCACTTTCTTTTGCTTTTGTTTCGCTACTTTTTACAGAAGGACTGATTTATATTACCCGACTGCGCAAGCAAAGGGGGGTTATTTTATTACCGTGTACGTTACTTAAATGTTATAGGTACATAAATATCATTTTACTGCCTATTACCTACATTAGATATAACAATTATATGGCACTATTTCATAGTGGTCATATTATGAAAAACAACTTTAATCCAATGGGTTTTCTTGATCTAGATCTGAAATTAAATGTTGTTTGTTATCTGGTACAGACTACGCGATCTCAGCGGGTTCGAAGATCTGCGTGGTGACTGCTGGGGTGCGGCAGCGCGAGGGCGAGTCCCGCCTCGACTTGGTGCAGCGGAACACCGATGTTCTCAAAATCATTATCCCTCAGGTTAGAGACACAAATACCTACTGGATAGGGACACTACTGAAGTGTGCAGCTCTGATTTGATCTGTTTTAGATTATATTGCAAAACATAAAAAAATATCTATTTTTTTACACAAAATTTTATTACTTAAGTAAACCAATATCAAATTAAAGGCCTAGCACACAGTATATATTAACGGCGCAGAAGACGCTCGATGTATGTACTTGCTTAGTGTTTTAGTTGCAGTCAACGGTGTCCTATGCGCGTTTAAAATACGCCGCGTGCATAGGCCCTAAAACAAGTGGCTTTAATTATAGAAGTACTTATTTATAAAAATCAAGCGTTTCCGCGATTCTAGATTAACAGACGCACTTGCAGATAGATAGATAGATAGATAGATAGATAGATAGATAGATAGATAGATAGATAAATAATACTTATAGGTAAATATCTAAATGAGAATATTATGGCCTAATATTTTTTTATTTATTTTCACCATCAGCTAGTCAAATACAGTCCTGATGCGATATTCATAATCGCGAGCAATCCTGTGGACATCCTGACGTACGTCACGTGGAAGATCAGCGGTTTGCCCAAGGAGCGTGTAATCGGCTCCGGTACTAACCTGGACTCCGCGCGGTTCCGCTACCTCCTCTCCGAGAAGCTCGGCGTCGCGCCCACGTCGTGCCACGGGTACATCATTGGCGAGCACGGGGACAGCAGCGGTGAGATGCGTAATACTTAACTGTCGCCTAATATATCTGTTTTTACAGCAACGCACGTCAGAATCATATCTATTTATTGCAAGTAAATAAATATAGGTCAACATTTTTTAGAAAATGTACATTACCACGTTTCCAGGAAAAGATGGTAAACGCTGAGGAGAAAAAGTGGCAGCAAACTCTCAGCAACACATCTTCTATAGTTGAACCCAGAATCCAATTTCCCCTAGGGGTAGAAAGAAACTATGGCCTTCCATCTGCTGCGATCCTGGCACACGACTTTCGCTTCACCAACATTTATCAATCTTTTTAAAGATATCTAAAGTTAAAATAATTCGAAACCACTGAAAGCCTTTTTCAGGTAAAATACATAGATAAGGATTGTAGAACAACAGTAAACGCCATGTAAGTACTCCTTAGTATCAATATTATGCATTTGTTTCCAGTGCCCGTGTGGTCAGGTGTGAACATTGCTGGAGTGCGTCTCCACGACCTCAATTCCAAGATAGGTACCGCTGAGGACCCCGAGAACTGGAAGGAAACTCACGAGAACGTGGTGAAGAGTGCCTATGAGGTCATCAAGCTGAAGGGCTACACGTCCTGGGCCATCGGACTCTCTCTATCACAACTCGCCAGAGCAATTTTGTCTAATGCTCACAGCGTGCATGCGATCTCTACTTATCTGAAGGTAAGTCTGAATTTGGTATTTGAAACCCATTTTTCAGACCATGTCTGTTTATCCAAAGATGCTCCCGGGCGTAGCGCAGTTATAAACGAAACATACGACATGATAAGTCCAATCACCCCACGACGAAAATAACACGCACCGGTCAAGGAGAATCATTCCATCGCGTTCCCATTACCCGTAGACTGTCTCTGTCTACGCCATTACCGCTATCATTGAAACAATTTGCATTTTTTTGTTTGATTGTAGAGACATAGAAAGTAGATTCTAGCTCTAGATTGTTTTTTCAAAGAAGATTAGCAATGTTTTACAGTTTTACATTACTAATTTTCTTCTCAACCACTAAACCCAAGCTTATATCTGAAGCTGCCACGATTGTACAGAGATCGAACCTGCGACGTTTACACTCGCGTTAGCGTTCTTATATCATAGCTATTGCGTTATTATGTCTTTTATTTAGCAGAAGTATCATTAAACAATATAATGAATGAGGAAGTCATTTATTCCCAGGGTGAACATGGAATAGAGGACGAGGTGTTCCTGTCCCTTCCCTGTGTGCTGGGCCACAACGGCGTGTGCGACGTGATCCGCCAGCCGCTCACCGACAAGGAAGCCGACCAGCTGCGCAAGTCAGCAGACCTCATGGCCAATGTGCAGTCTGGAATCAAGTTTTAACTGGCCATTTTATATACTTGCATTTTACATTAGCTTGAATCTTGATGTTTCGCAGGCTGTGTGTGACGACGAAGAGTAAAATACAGATTATTTGCCTTTACACCACTAGTACTATTGGACAGTACCATTAATGGCTAGTGAAAATATTTTGCACGTCAAATTACACTCGATTCCTAATTGTATGGTAACCAATATTTATTGGGTAGTTTGAATTGGTATTTCGTTAATTCTAAATGTGTCGATTCCTATATGTCCACGCTAAATGACATTGCCAGATTTCAATGGAGCTTTGCCCCACCTATACAAAACTGCTTATACATTGAAGCTGTACCTATCATTTTGTTGGGGACTGATTGCAGATTTCATATTGCATAATCATAAACAGTAAGAGTTGCGAGAGTAGTAGAAAATGATAAGAATAACGAATAATTCGCCTCGATTTCTTAATGTTTAACGCTCAGCACTATCTGTTACATTGTCTGATGGTGGGCCCACAATAATAATAAAAATGTCACGTTACAATGAATGATTAGCGGAAAAACTAAGAGGAAAACGTACAAAAACTTTTAAAATTAATTTTTCGACGCGCAGCTTGTACAAAACTTTATTTTAAACCAATATTTTTTAATAAAAAGCGGAGATATTTTTACATTCATTCGTTCTTGTACATCATGCGGTTGATGGTGGGGCAGAATCTGGCATTGTCATTTAATCGTCCCTAAACTACTCGTAACTCACTCTTACGCGATGCAGTATATGAGTGTCAGTTTCATTTAAGTGCGATTAGATTTGGCAGCCATGATAGAATCACACCAAGTTTAGATATAGTAATGCGACGTGAAGAATGAACATTTCAGGTAACAGTGCATTTATTATTGCTATTAGTTTATATTAAACAATAATTTTAAAATCGAGCACTTGAGTCAATTTCGCATTACATATTTTTATTGTTTACTGATCGTTAAGTACAATAATTTAGTAATTAATTTATTTAATGTTTATTTATTACCGTATTATAAAACGATTGACATGCCTACTTACATACACGTGAAAGAAATAACCTTCGGATACTATCTTTTAATACTTATATTTTTATACACTTTTCAATTTACCAGTGTCTTAGTGTTTAAGCTCTCAACCATTTAATATATTTGTCTTGTACTTATAAATAAAAAGTCTTGTTTTATTTCTAGAAGTAGTAAATGGCCGGTAATATAAGGATCAATTTGTGAACCTTTAAATAAAACCATTGAGATTTTGTCACAAAATTATATATTTTTAATTAATTTTATAATTTTATTTAATACATAATGTAGGAAGTTATACATCAGCCCCCTTACATTTAACTCTTATAGCAGTATTACTTTCATAATACTTTGTTACTTCGTACAATGTCGACCTTAATGAGCTTACTTTAAGGTCGTCATTGTACGAAGTAACAAAGTATTATGAAAGTAATACTGCTATAAGAGTTAAATGTAAGGGGGCAGTACTTAATACATCGTCATAGGTACCTATCGACTATTATGGAAACTACATTGGTAGGTAGAGCGTCAAGAAGGACAAATAAAAATGTTACAATGGTAACATAATATTGTATACACAGAGAATTAAAATATTAGGTACACATGCACTACATTTGAAATTGATCATTTAAGTGAAGATAAAATTGTAGACAGTTGAACTACTAAATGTCTATACAATGTATATGTTTTATCAATATCATTATAGTACTAAATGTCTTTGTGGGCTTAAAATCTAGATTTCTAGAAGAACCAAAATCAGTCGGATCAGAGAAATATACCGAACAGCATTTCGTGGGACAGTAGGTAAGTACCAATGTGCTTAGTCAAATAAAGGGGTCACATCTAAGTGGAAACTAATGGAGGACACCTTTATTTAAGAGTCCAAGAAAAGATATCAAGTACATTGCGTGTTTGAGCAACAATTAATATTCGGTCAATTATTTTCTATACAGTGCAGAGCGAATGGCGAATGTTTAATGACCACTTGGAAGTCAACCTATTATAAAAATTTAACGCGTCATTAGCACTAGTCAGTTTTTAAAATATTACTGAATTGGAATTAAATAACGTACGGTAAGTACTTCAATGCCCTGCACTAGGTATTGGTAGAAACCGGTTGCGTTACAGTCGGTGATAATTGAACAAAACTAAATAACCATTTGTATACAATCTAATAAAATAAATAAAAACATAAATTCATACACTGATACTCAATATTTCATTAGTTTTAAATTAAAATGTATATTACTTAATAAATAAGGTAAAATGTATAGGTAAATGTAATTTATAGGTAAAGTTTCGGGTGATTTCATACCATGAACTGTTGCTACAATGTGAAATCCAACAAGACAGGCTAAATAGCTGAAATATAATTAAAACAGCAATGCGGATTTGGCGAATGAAACTAAAATTAAAACTACGCCATTCATTGTTTAGATAGGTACTAACGTGTCAAGTAAGTATACGAATTTCACGTTATACAATATTTACTTACAGAATAAAAATTACGCATTTTGGTCACAAATTAGGACAGGTTACGTATACCTTAGATCTATATACAATTAAACATTTTCAATAACAAGTACATGTATAGGATAAAATTAAGAATAAGCATGAAATATTATTTTAGCATAAATCACAGACACTTTTCTTAAATCGGTCACGCTATAAAACATATTTTTTTTTCCTATTACGAGTTTTTAAACCAAATCACAAACTAATCAATGGTGATTGATGATAAAACAAAATAGAAGTAGTACTTATGCACATCTATTTTGTTTTAATCGCACTTGACATTGGAATCAAGAAGCTTAAATACTACCTAATTGGAACGACACGAACATCTTCAAAATATTTCGACGACGAGCATAGTAAAACTAAATTTAGATACAAGACACAATCGGTCCCCTCTAAAACTTTATGCAAGAAAGAGATTCGCTTCTGTCTATAAAGCTACTAAATTGGGTTTTACTGCGCAAACACGATTCCATACGTTAAATACGTAAGTACGAGTAATAACATATTTTCTTGTAGGTAGATCCAAACTTCGACCAAAATTTCCAATACGGAATTTAAAACTTTGTCGATAGCAATGAGCGATAATAATTAAATTTGGCATCTTTAAAATGTATTAAAAGAGTAAAAACCGAGCACTGATCAAAATAAACATGTCGTGAATATTCCACGGCACAACTAAGATATCGAAATCAAAAGGTGGGCAAATTGACTATATTAATGAGTTATACCGCGCTTAAAACGTACATAATTCGAAACGAAATCGAACGAAACAAAATATAAACGGTCTATATAATAGGCTGGCGCCGTTGTTTATTTATATGTAGGTATGCATATAGATAAGAGACTATGAGAAAATATTACGGAATCTTCAAAAACATGGCCATCTACAAGGTAATAGTAGTAGAGGTGATGTTTCCAGTTCATGACACCTACATTAATATCAATTCGTGGAGCAAAGCTTCACTTATGTCAAGTTTTATATACTCTGGGTAAATGGCCAAATAACTCGCTTGGCCTGTACGCGTGGTGTTCAAAATTGTGATACATCTGTCATGTCATACATAGATTATGCAACACGTTGCTTTCTAACGTGGACAAACGAACATATCTTTGGGCAAAGTTCCTGCGAATATATATTCGGTGGGCCACATGATGCGAGATGTGCTAACTGGCGTGTATTTTACCGCAAGTGTGGTCGACTGTACGGAAAGGCTAGTACCGGTCGCGGTGCGCGCGGCGCGGTCAGGTGTCGTTGGGCGAGCGCAGCGCCTGCAGCGCGTTGCCGGTGCCCGCCGGCCGCCGCCGGTCAAGGAACGTCTTCAGCTGGCTTGCAGACAACTTGGTCGGGGGCGCCTGGACAACAATACACGGTATTAATTTTTATTGCATGTACAGTAACATCGTACTATTCTTTATTGTTACGTATTTAATCAAACATATTTATGTGCAGGTAAACACCATAAGGCTCAATTCACACTAAAATGGCACGGCACGGCAGAGAGGGTACGCGACACCTAGGCCCCACGGCGCCGGAGCCGTCCGCCGCCGGGAGCGTCCGCGAAAGCATTTCGCATAAAATTAACTTATACATGTCCCGAGTCGTCGCCCTGGGTGTTCTATTCTTTCAAGCGTATACTAATACACTTTTTGACATTGAACGTAAGGTTTGTAATGATTTGTCCTTCAAACTGCTCTCCGCGTCGCTGCCGGCTGCTGCTATTTCAGTGTGAATTGAGCCTTATATACCAAGGCATGCGACATAAATATAGATTTTGGCGTGTAATTATAGCAGCCAAATAGGCCGAAGCCAGTGCTAACTACTCAGTAGTATACGCGTAGTTATTGTCGTATTGATAGATAGATAAAGCATTTATTTCTACAACACACTACAAAACAAGGTAGATAATACGATAAAAACGAGGTTTTTTCCCCTATCAATTTTTTTTTCAAAACAAAAGTTATTAAACTTTTACACCATACAGGGTCTAATGGTACTAGCTACTACATCGTACTAATATCGTGTAGTTATTGCGGTGTTCCAAGCGCGCCGTACAGCTCAAAGCACATCAAGTGTAAGACCCCAAATACATCAATAGCGCGGGCGCAGGAGCGGGCGCGGGCTCCCCCGCGTACATAGTAGCGCCCGCTCGTTCATTCGCTATGAACGTGTTCGTGCGATTCTAAACTACCTGGAAGAGTTTAAGTTTACCGCGCCGCTTGCATGCCGCATCCGCGCCCGCGCTTTTGATGTGGGGGAGCGGTAACATTTTGTCCCGTTCTTATTGTCTGCGTCGTAAGAGCTGAAATCGTACTGCAAGTTCGTACCTCGTCGAACCATCGGTCTGCGAGCGCGTCGGCTGGCAGCATGCGTCGCGCGGGCGCGGCGTCCAGCAGCCCGCGGATGAGCTGCTGCGCGCGCTCCTCGACGCCCTCCCAGTGCTCCGGCGGGAAGCAGTAGTCGCACTTGATGATGTTCGCAGTAGTCTCCTCGATCGACTCGTCGAGGAACGGCGACAGCTGAAAACAATCGTATTACGGTATTTTACACGACTGCGCTATGTTTTACGAGTGTATGTATGTATGTGAGTTTGTTTAATTCTTTGGCACATATGAGTTATGTTCGTTGTTAAATTCGTCTTGATTGTAGGAGTGACATAGGCTATAAAAATTTAATCAAAGTAATGACACAGTCGGTTTTTTTTGAATTTTTAAAATAATATCATTAAAACTATAGTGAGAAATTGTACTGCAGCAGGCACATGGTGAAAGAGGTGGAGCATTGTACTTAACATGCGCGCATAAATAAGCTATAACAAACTTTTAGTTCTACTAAGTTGTGGGTACATAATTGTATAATAAGCAGGACAGTTAGCCTGTACAATGTACATGGGCACTTTGTTTTGACTACTCGCGCTTTATTAGTAGTGTGGACGGATATCCGTTCTATTGCTAAAGTTCTGTAAGCTGGAGTCACATGGCTTTTGTATGAGTTCCAGCTCTCTGTATACTATGAAATGTCTCTGTATAATATGCAATTGTAGTGATTCCACTAATATTAGTCGCCGCTAAGCGAGGTATCCCGCTCGCCCTTCGGCATGTAACATATGAACAACAGTGACAGCTGTGTTCAGGATTAGGACTCGAGATAGTGGCCGCTACAGAATTAGCTACAATGTCTACTAACCCCTGTTAGGAACACGTATAGGAACACGCCCGCCGCCCACGCGTCCCACGCGGGCGCGGGCGGGCGGCCGAGCACGCACTCGGGCGGCGCGAACTCTAGCTGCGCGGGCGCAGGCGGGAGCACCTCGCGCGCCGCGCCTCCCGCGCCCGACGCGCTCAGCTCAACCGCGGAGCCAAGGTCCACCAGCTTCAGCTGCGGCTGAACACCGCTGAGCTCAACCAGGATATTCTCGGGCTAAGGAATACAATTCGATCAGTAAACGAAGGTTGGGCGATTGATGATTACTACAAATACATTACCTACAATAATACAGATGTAATCTATACTTTAAGTTTAAGTTATTTATTTACAAATGGGAATTAATCGTGATGGATCCATTTATTTTTACTATTCGTTCTACAGCAGACCATAACATAATGGTATTTTTGTAATATCATGTTTATCTTCTTAACCGCGATTTTCGAGTGCCGTGGCAGACAAAATCACATTATTATAAACAATGTGTAAATTCACATTGTATAGAAGAATCTTATTTTGTCTGACACGCTCAATGTCTGCTACATATAAATCGGGATTTAATCGATTGCGTTCGTACCCTGACATCTAGGTGCGCTATGTTGTTGTTGTGCAGCCATTGCAGCGCGGAGAGCAGCTGCCTCGTGTGCGTGGCGACCGCGCGCTGCGTGTACGCGTGCGGCGCGGCGGCGGCCCACTCGAGCAGCGGCCCGCCGCACACCAGCTCCAGCACCAGCGAGTGCGCGCCGGCGCGAGGCACGTCCGCGAACAGCGCCAGCGCGCGCACCAGTCCGCCGTGCGCGCAGCGAGACGCGGCGCGGTACTCGCGCGCGGCGTCCCAACCGCGGCCCGACAACACCTGACACACACAACGAATATACAGGTAAGTTACTATGACTATCACTCATGTCATACTAGTCTCAATTCATTTCTAAAATAAATTTTAAGGGTAACATAATGTAACTAAAAAAAATCACAAAAGTAAACATCGATGAGTGCGCTAAAATGTAGATTTCGTAGGCTACTACAGACTGTATTGTTCATAGATAAATAAACAAAGCACATTAGAGTATACTGTGTGTATCTATATACATATACTGTACGATTTTATTCAAAATGTGTTAATATTAGAAATTATCAAACGACCGGCAAAATCTGAAACAGAGTACCCAACTGAGCTACCGAATGTACCTCAACGGCTGCTAACCTGTTTCAAGGCGACCCGCTGCCCGGTGCCGATGTCCCTGGCGGCCAGCACGCGCGCCGTCCGCCCGCGCCCGATCTCCTCCTCCACAGAGTAGCGCCGCGCGAACTGCTCGCGCTGCCAGCCGCCGCCGCCGCCGCACGCAGCCGGCGCAGAAGCGGGCCCCGGTGCGCCGCTGCGTGAGCAGATCAGCCTGAAGCTGTACTGGCCAGCCGGCAGCTCCTCGAGTGCCAAGGTGTTCACGGCGGCGGGAGTTTCCGTCGCTCTTCGCCATTCTCCTTCCCCGACCCTGCAGTACTCGAGGTGCGACGCGGCCGGCTCGTCCCACTGCACGACGAGCCCGCCGCCCGGGTGCGCGCGCACCGCGGGCAAACCGGGCGCGGCACCGCCTCCGATGGTCAACCTCGCCGAGGTCTGCACGCCCCCCAGTTCGTTGCTGATCAAACAGCAGTATACGCCGGCGTCCGAGGCTCGGCACGAGTGGATGGTCAGGGTGGCGACGCCGTCCGGTGTGAGGGTGATCGCAAACCGTCCGCCGTGTCGCAGCGCGCGCGTCTCGGGCGCGGTCTTGCGCCAGGAGGCGGTTGCGCGCGTGGCGAGCGCGCGGCACGCGAGGCTGGCCGACGCGCCCGGTGCCGCCGTCACGTCCACCGCGGGCTCGGCCAGCTCGGGCGGACGCAACTCAGTGACGACGCCCTCGGCGCTCGGTTCACCGCCGCCGGCGCCTGCGCTGCCGCCTCGACGTAGTTTCAATGCCCACGGCCGCTTCGACATACCCTGTTTATGCAGGTCTCTTTAATATGAAACTAGAATGTAGACACTATCAAAATTATTTCGT
Source organism: Tachystola acroxantha (assembly GCA_963506565.1). Classification (NCBI taxonomy): domain Eukaryota; kingdom Metazoa; phylum Arthropoda; class Insecta; order Lepidoptera; family Oecophoridae; genus Tachystola; species Tachystola acroxantha. The sequence goes on from OY735870.1 coordinate 16,693,454, forward strand.
AAGCGATAGTGAAGATTGCAAGCGACACGTGCATGCTCACCCGGTGCTCCATCACCGCTTTGGTCCCCCGTCAAATGTTACTTCTATACTATTTACAATAATTTACAAAAAATACATTAAATTTTAAAGTCCTTGGCGGTAATTCCGAGTCACTTAGCACAAAAATATATTATAGTCTTGCGCGTGAGTTATACCGGCCCGCTATCACAGTCTATGTTAAAAATGCATTCCCGTGTATATCATACCTACAACAAAAGAAATATAGACAAGCGTTAAAATAAGAAGAACATGCAAAAGAGAAATGAAAGTGCACAACTTATTTCGACACACCAAAAGAAATAAACCGTTGAAGTGTTTTGCAACAATACCATTGTGTAAATGTCCATTCAATAGCACATCAAGCATAACACCTATTTGATGCGCCTTATACTACGGTGATACGGTCTAGATTGCAATGGTTTTGTATACAATGATGTTTTGTCAACTGTATAAGTAGTTAGAAATGTTATTCTTGCAAATTTATTTCAAGCAGGTACAATTGCAAAGAAAGTGACCTGCTGGTCCGAGGTTTCCATAAGTAATATAAATCAGACCAAGGCTTGAACATTACTTATGGTAAATGTACAAAACTTTTTATGCAACTATACTCAAACGAAGCGAATATAGACAAAATAAAATATGTGATTATTTAGGAAATAATACATTTTGTTCATAATTTGTATTTTCAATTCCAAGTGGAATATTTCAACTTTTCATATCGCGTTCGAGTGTGCGTATATGAGGTTAGAATCCAAGCTGGGGTTAGGTACTCATTGATACATTTATCGATCACACTTTATGAAGTATTATAGATGTATGATTGCATATTATCGGAGTTCAGCGTACTTAAGAGCAATTACGGAACCCAGTGGTGTTACACCTTAAATAAATCATATCATTGAATAGAATCAATTGTATTACCCAATTTCTATTACTATAGATACCATAATTGCGACAAGACAAATTTGTAGTCAGCAAAATTGCGGAAAACGTTCTAGTTAGCAATTATGCGAAGTAGAATAAATAACAATAATAAACAGCTTAACAACTTACATAAATTTAATCACATTGTTGACGAGTATTTAAAAAATCGTATTAGCCGTAATAGATATTTGGTACAAATAATATCTAATAAAACCTATTATTTTAGAAGATACGATTTTTTAAAGTACTTACGGGGTCGCCACTTAGGTCGGTTATGGCTCTTACGTTATATTTCAGGCATAAGCTGAATGCTACCATCGCTAGTAAATTTTCTGTTATGTTCATGATTTCAGAATATACTTGAGCACATTTCGGTTTTATAAGTTTGAATCCCTCAATGTCATATGAATTATATAAAATCTACCGAGTAACGTCATTACTCTAGTCTAGACTGATATTTAATGCAGTCACCTCTGCATAATTTTTCATTTCATCCATGCGAGTTATTTGTCCTGAGCTATTTCTACTGCACCAGTCTACTGCCACCATACTTATCCCAATAAGTGTTTCCGGATACTTACATTCGCGTGCGGCGGCGAGGTAGGACTCACCGCCGCATTGTTTGCCGCGACGTTGACGGTAATCTTGGTGCGGTCGTCGGCCCTTATAGTAGTGGTGGGCAGGTTGATGGTATTCGCTTTGGCGTGGGGCCGCTGTGTGCGCGCGCGCAACTCGGGCGCGAGCCGCCCGCCCAGCGATGGAGGCACGCTCTCCGTCTTACGCAGCCCGCACCACCCCTCACCCATGCTACAGGGATGGGAATAGGTCAAATTAAAAATAAAACAAAAATAAAACGGGCTCGACAGTTGTTCCTGTTGCTATCAATTAGTTGGTTCAATGGCTACAATGAATGGAGTGCATTCTGTAGGCATGATGGTATTATACCATTATTTCAACTTTAGATATTTATGATAATCTAACCACTACCTTTCTGTTTGCTGTGACTTACAATGTAATGTAAAAATCAAACTAGAATACGTTTAGAATAATTATGGCAAAATAAGTAAATTGTTACGCATCTGAACGCTGTGCTATAAGTATTATATTCACCTCTGAACCAAGGATAAAGTTATAACCCTACTGTAAATTTATGTTACACCGCCCCGGCAATACCAACTTTATTTATGTTAGATAGCTTGCTAGCTGGGCCCCGAACAAAAACTAAAGGAAATTAAACAGAATCAAGCATGCGGGACTAGAAGCAGAAAACCACAAGCTGTTTTTATCCACATTTATTGGTTAGTCATGTAACATACAGTTCAGTGTTACAGTAATTTTTAAAAGTTAGTATTATATACAATACATAAGTTAGGGTTTGATAGCCGAATATATACATATTATATAATCATATATTAGGTACGACAGTTACAAAACTATAATATTAGTGTTAAAACACCGATTTAGGAAATTAAAACGTTTGGTCGAATTGTAGGAAATGACAGCGTAGACTAAATTTTGTTAAATTAGTAATTACATAAAAAAATTAAGAAAAGGATAGTTCTGAAGAAGTATTATTATTGAATTACTACATTTACACGTATTAAGATGATTAATTGGATTATATGGATAATATTTAAACACCAATAATGACAGTCTAGCAAAGTTTTAACAGTTATATCTGTATATTTCGTTTCACAGTTTAGGCTCTTGGGCGGGACAACGTAGTGACACTCTTGTTCCCAGTTCTTACAATTAAATTATTGCATTTGATCGACTGTCAGTCAGGTCAACTAAAGTCCCAGCCATCACCCATTATATTTAGCTATGTTACACGCCAACGTAAAAACTGTCAAGTCTCGAAATGCTGTTAAAACTTTGACGAATACACGTTTGATTCTAACATTGTCGTTACAATAGATAGTCCTTAAGTCGTAAAGGTTAATCGTATAACTAGACAGACAATGGAATGTGTAGAATCATAATTATTATCGAATATGTTTATTATATCGTATTTATTGACGGATCCAAAAGAAATCCCAGGAAGGCAAGTCTAAACGACAGAAAAACTTTATAAAGAGAAAACTTTATAACGTTTTCTACTAAGCATAGTCACCTCTGGCGCGTGTAAAAGTGCCGGTTGTCACGCAACTTTTGCATAATTATTGCTTTCGTTACAGAAGGTAAGACTTCAAAACATCACGGTACGTGGACGCTGCTGGCCCCTTATACAAATACCTTGTGGTGTAACGGACCCAGGCGAGTCCGTTACAAAAACCTCGATCACTCGCACGAAGAGAAGCGTTATATTGACAGTTGCCTTCCACATTTAAAGCCAAATGCATAAATAGCAAGCACAATTTATTTAGTCTACGAAATTATGTATCACACTGTCCTTTTTCTACTAAAGCTGTACCTTATTTTATAATATAGCGTAAAATACAGCGAATGATAGAATACTAAAATATATAAGATGATTTTATATCAAGTAAACTTTTTCACTCAATATGCGATATAAATACCAACATCATCGACATCGATAAAACCTGTGCCAAAAATCGAAATTGGACGTCGTCGGAGCCTCGGTGCGATATTTTACTGTTTGATAAAATGTCATCTTATAAATGATAGTATTTAAGTAGTATATTAAATACTTATATTCTATATAAACGCTATGAACATCAAAAGCAGTGTTTAATATGCATTTAATGTCCTACTCTAAACTATTTATTGTAAACAAGATCTATCTAAATTTAAAACATAATAGTTGGGAACCAACCATCGAACGAATCGATATGTAGTGCAGGTATTGTAAATAAATTGTACATGTCAACGAAATTGACCCAACCAAGTATACAATAATAAGACTCGTACACGATTTAAAACAATGAACTGACGTACACGTATATTTTGTCATCTACCGATTAAAAGTTACTGGAGATTTTTATACGAGTAACCACTTACTATTATTTAAAATCCTTATGCTTCTTTTTCAATGAGCTTTCTTGGCCGCGCGAGGAGTAAGTCAAAATTGGTATATTCAAAACGAGTTCAGTGAAACAATATTGGCTCTGGCTAGCCCGCAACGGATAAATACTGTGAGGCCCTATGTATATGTAAATAAAATAGAAATCTTTGTCATCAGCGTACAATTGTTTCTATTTATTATTATTGTAGGAGACGATATAATTAATAAAATATCTATGTACGAGTATGTAACAAATTTTCAATTATTAATTGCTGTTTTACAAGGATCAAGAAAATAATAAAATATACAGCACTGAATCAAGATTAAAATTTTCATCACCCCCTAAGTAAATGCTTAGTGTAGGGGCAGATGCCCTAAACAACTATTTAAAAAGTATTATCAAGATATGTATGTATATGCCTAGGATACACAATGTACTTGCGAATGTATACTATACCTATTAAATAACCATTAAGTCGCTTGTATACATGATTTATTGAGTAATATACATATTGCCTTGTAAATTAAGGCCCAAATGAATGAACATTCCCTGTTAATAGGATTAATTTAAGCAACAAAGGTATATAACGGCATATTTTCTAGCTTTATACAATCTGATACCTTAGAAAAGTGAACAGTTTTCATCAAGCGTTTATCCTTCAGATCAAGATATTATTTGTCATACTCATTTATGAATTATTCATCTAGTACCATTTGAGCCAATATTTACGTGAGACTATATTCATATTATGTATATAACATACTATAGTGATTATTCTATAACTGTAATTCTCATAACTTGTAATGTAATTTGAATAACTGGGTTCGTACATCCGTATCATGACTATGCTCTTTTTAAATTATTAACTTATTTATGGAATATACTTAAATACGATTAACTTTTTAAACTAACTTTACATAGTGATTGGGTTCGGTAGTGAAAGCCTGAATTTAAAAAAAAAACAACACGAACATACTGTTTTATAACGTACAGTGAAAATTGAGCTGGTTGCTCAATCGAATGCATCGAATTATTCCAAAGATTAATAATAAAATATACCAGATTGTTCGGTCTAATAAATAACGAATGACAAATATACTGTAGTGTTGAATAATGATTGTTAGCGTAAGAAGAGCATTTACGTTAATGCTCATTTTTAGAGTATTTGTCATGCATATGCGTAGGAATATTGTTATTCTATGTTAAAAATCCGTTTGCTGTTCGAAGTATGGAAGTCTTATTTATTTATTTCATTTTAAACTGACTGGTTTACAGTCAGTATTCTTACGAATACCTATCTCTGAATACTCTGAGTCCCGAAGTCCTTATCGACACAAGATATATCTAACTATTAAAACTTTCGTGGTTATATACACATTAGAGTGAGAAAAAGGGTTACCTACCACGGTGTTTTATTCTTCTGAATTTCCAGATATTTCAACACAATTGAGTGCGATATAATAAGATCACAAACATAGTCGCAGCCGCCGAACGATAATGCAATTATGCCGAAATATGGAAAAATGAAGATCGTGGCAAAAAACAGTTTTAATCACAATATATATTCTAAAATCCATCACTTATAATTTGCACCTCTGAATGCCATCACTCCCATATCCAGTCTTCATCGATTCCTTATTTATATTAAGCTTATATAAATAGTTTATATCTATACATTTGTTGTCGAATAGACGCGACGCAAATTGAGAGTTTAAGTCAAAAATTATTTTAATTACCTAGTGAGTTAACTGATAGATGACAGTATGCGAAATACTCGCTTAAAGAGCTATGAAAGAAACGCATTATTTATGTATATTGAAGATCAAAGTACTCATATAATCATGGTGGTGCAGTAAGGCCCAACGCAATACAGCGTTTGTAGGCGGTCGCCATTTTGTTTGTCGGCGACAGTCAGTAGCCGATTTTAATGATTCAACGCGCGTGTTCTTTTACTTAATAACGTCCGCGTCATAAAGTAAAGGCACATGCAACGGCGCGGCGGCGGCGTGGTGAGTGTTATCGCCATGTTCTATTTTTCATAACGTCGACAATTCTTTGATCGAAATGGTGAGTCGGGCCGCCGCCGTCGGCCAGGGCCAATTTGCGTGCGGATTTTATTAGACCGGATTACACAGTCTCGTTTGCGTAAAATGTTTTTTTATTTCTTATTACTGAAATGGAACCGATTGTTAGCGGTCGTCTGCGATATGCCTAATATAACAAAACACTACCGAAGGATACGGCTTCAATTTCATTAATCTTAATCTTTTGCAGAGCATTGAAAATTTCCGAACCGCTATTAATATTTTACCGGATTTCGTGTTGATTTGACTTTACTTTCGATGCCAATCCGACTACATTTCCTCCAATTTTTATGAGTATGGGCAATATAGTTTTTTTTACATTTAACTTTTTTGTACGTCCATATAATGAATGTACAAATATTTTAAAAGAGTTATTTCCTTCTCAGTTCAAAGTTATCAATTGCAATACCTAGGCTTCGGATTAAGAAAGGAATGGCCTCAGAACCTAAGGCTATTTACATCGCATGGCGCCGCTGTGACATGTAAATTATTTGGGTATCCGTCACTATATTGTTTTTCAATAATTATACATACATAAACAATGAGCTAGATTCACTTAAGAATTGGTTACATGTTTATGGTAACCCTTATCCGTTCAGAGGTTTTTTATCGACCACCAAGTGTGCCAGATATTTATTAATCATATATTCATGAAACGAAACTGTTTTACTTTACTAAACGACGAACTGACACAAGTCAGTCCATGATACAATCTTTAATACGACCTACTTATCTTTTATTTACCTTTAAAGAATATTTTTTTTGAATTAGGTTGAAAATAATATTAGTCAGTCTACTTATTATAAATAAGTATAATGGAACCAGAGTCTCAGACATCTAAAGTATACAAAAAAAACATGACCACATGTTTTTATAGTTCGTATTTTTTTTTTGCCGATGATGTATTCTGCAGAACACGAAAATTCAGATTTTATGGAGCATATCTGTATTCCCGGGGCCCGGATAAGAGTTAACGTGCGGCCTACTGTAACAATACTAGTTCAAGAGAAATCTCAAGGATGTATCTACTAGGAAGCTTAATACTAGGAAGTTATAAAATATCTGTAGATAGCAGTGTTGGGACTATCACGTAGTGTCTCTGAATGAAAGATTATTGTATGTAGTAAAAGTATATTGAAATATTAGAGGTCCCAGGAGGGCGAGAGCTAGCGCGGGGCGGACACGTCCGTACTGATCGGGGCTTACACACAACTGACTCACCCTTGGTGTCTCGGACCGTACGGCGCGTCCCCACACTATTCCTCCCCTTTTCTTAAATTTTTTACAAGAACAAAAAAAAATTTGTAAATCTAAGTTACTTAAACAAATACTCAAGCTGCCTTGTTGCATCACCCTGTACTTGTTTTATGCAACGCGACCGGGTGATGCATGTTTACATTACGTCTGGGCGACATCCGTTGCCAGGCGGTCAGCTATTTGCTAGGTTGCATTTTGTTAGGCGTCTCTGTGCATTGTAAGATGATGCCTTAAGTTTAATTGTCTGGGTTATTTTTACCTAACAAAATGCAATCTGTTTGCCACTTATATAACATGAGTTTAGTTTAATGCTACAAGATACATCATTATCATAAGACTTAATGTGCACTAATAAACTACCTGAAACTACTTAAAATTTTTCGTTTTTATTTTACTGGGGTGTACCACACGCATTAACGACAGGTCGGCCTTGTTACACTTGCACGTTTCCTGAACCCGCTCCGCCTGCTGTGATCTGTTTGTTCACCCATTTGCGCACTCCTTGCATGCACCTCTGTCGTATTGCGTAGCACAGCAGTACAGCCAAAATCCCTGCTATCACTCCCAGGCCTATGGTCATGAGGGCCATCCTGCCCTCCACCGTGCCCTGGTTGGCCACCACTTGCGCTATTGCTATGTTGTTTTCCTGTGCTGTATCGCTTGTCGACTGTAAATTTCCCATTTTTCGTAAGATGCGGAGAGAAAGATGTGTAAAAATCTATTCACTTCGTATGTTGTCACACAATGACTATGGAATTTGAAGCGTACTAGAATATATATTGCCTAAATATGTAGTTGCGAAATTTCCCCAGTCCTACACTTGTATTTTTGAGAAATATTACCTTTTTTCCTGCTCTACTTAAACTGCTTGCTTGCAGTTGGCAAGTCTCACAGTATACGCATTGAATAGTCGTGACATTTTTATATTCTAAGCAATTAATCATGTACTTCACACTGGTGATTGCTTACTGCAGTTATCACAGTGTAAGTAATGCACGGTAGTTACCCTGCCTATCGTACTCTCTATGATAATACCTATACTAAATATCTTATGGTATCCTAAAACGTAATGGCTCACGCACTATACGCCCGCTTCTTGTTTTATTAACCGGTGTCGTACCTGTGCCGTTATTAGGTGAGGACATTGAGTTCGGCTGTATTGAATTGCCTTTTTCCTGTTCTCTGTTTGTTTTTTGATTCTCCATGTTGTCCTCCACTAATGCGTAGGCTGGCTTAAGTCTGTCTATGGCTAGGTTGGCCGTTCGCCCTGGTAGCTGTATTTTGTAAATTTTATCTGTTCTGCTTAAAACACGGTAAGGGCCATCGTATGGAGGTTGCAATGGTTTTTTTACGGAGTCATTTCTTACAAAGACGAATTCGCACTCCTTAAGATCGGGATGCACGAAAAACGTCTTAGCCCTGGATTTGCTGATCGCTGCTGGACTATATTTATTGATTGTCTCCCTCAACTTCGTTAAGTATGACTCTACTTGGCCTGGCATCTCTGTCTTGTCGTAAAAATCTCCCGGCAGCCTAATAGTACTGCCGTAAGTCAGTTCTGCCGCGCTCACTGCTGTGTCGGATCTTAATGCAGCCCGTAATCCATATAGCACCGTTGGAAGCTCCTCTACCCAGGAGTTTGAATCCAGCCTTGCCATAAGGGCGACCTTCAGTGACCTATGCCATCGTTCTATAGCACCGTTGCTTTGTGGGTGGTAAGGCGTTGTCCGTGTCTTCTCTATGCCCATAATTTTCATGAGCTGGCTGAACAGTTTGCTTTCGAATTGACGTCCTTGGTCGCTGATTAGCTGGAGAGGAGCGCCGAATCGTGTTATCCACCCATTATATACCGCTTCGGCCACTGTTTCTGCTGTTATATCTTTAACTGGGAAAGCTTCTGGCCAGTGCGTAAATCTGTCTATCATCGTGACTAAGTATCTGTATCCGTCTGGCGAGGTCAACAGAGGACCGACTATGTCGACGTGGCATACTTCGAATCTTCCACACTGGGGAAACTCCCCTACCTTTGAAACGGTGTGTCGTTGAACTTTCGCTTTCTGGCACCTTACGCAGGCCTTTGCCCATGCTCCTGTGTCCCTGTTCATTTCTGGCCAGAAAAACCTATCTTGTAACATTTTCCTAGTTGTCCTTATTCCCGGGTGACTAAGATCATGTACTGTGTCGAACGCTATACGTCTGAATTCTACGGGAAGATACGGTCTGGCGACACGTTTCGATGTTTCACAGTATAAAGGTAGAGAGCATGTCGGCATATATACTTTCTTTAAGGTGATACTGCTTGCGGTAGTCTTATCTGACTGTGTATCTTGAGACACATACGGATCCGTTGATTGTACTCGTGCTATTGCTTCATAATCGAGTGCTGACGGGCATGAGATAGCTCCAACGCGTGAGAGGGAGTCGGCCACGCTATTTTCATTTCCGCTTATATGTTGTACATCTGTCGTGAACTCGCTGATGAACATTAGGTGGCGTATTCTCCTGGGTAGTTCGTTATCACTGCCAATTTTCGAAAACGCAAATGTCAGTGGTTTGTGGTCTGTGTATAACGTTAGCTGTCTCCCCTCTATCAGGTTTCTGAAATAACGCACTGCCATGTACATTGCTGCCAATTCTCTATCATACGTACTATACTTTTGTTGTGCATCTGAGAACTTTTTGGAAAAGTATCCTAATGGCTGCCATGTACCGTTCACGAGCTGATTTAACACTGCTCCGGCAGAGGTGTTTGAAGCATCGCACATCATGCCCAACTTACTCTCACCTCTGGGATGTGCCAACCTGACAGCCGTTCTTAGTGCTTCTTTGCACTGTTCGAACGCCTTTGTGGATTCTTCAGTCCACTTGATAGGCGTCTTATCCTTCTTTTTTGCGCTTACTAGGTACTTGTTAAGCTCCGATTGGCTGTCTACCGCACGAGGAATGTGTGTCCTATAGAAGTTCACCATTCCTAGAAAACGCCTAAGTTGGTCTACGTTTTCTGGTTTCGGAAAGTCTGTTATTGCCTGAATCTTGTCATCAAGTGGTCGCGTCCCTTCCGAAGAAATTTCAAACCCTAAATACTTTACCTTCGTTTGTGCGAAACAACACTTCGAGACGTTTATGGTTATACCGAATTGCGTTAACCTTTGAAAGACCTCACGCAGATGCTCCTTATGTTGTATCTCGTCTTCGCTTGCTATAATCACATCGTCAATATAACAAAACTGAAAATTTAGGCCTTGTAGTACCTTGGTTGCCATAAAACGCTGAAAGGTTTGAGCCGCATTGCAAAGGCCGAACGTCATACGTGGGAATTCGAACAGCCCAAACGGCGTTATAATGGCTGTTTTTTCCACGTGTTCTGGTTCTATAGGAATAAAATGGAATGCTCTGTTAATATCGATTGTTGAGAAAATCTTTTTTTTCGCAAGCAGATATGTGAAATCCTGTATCCGTGGAATTGGGTATCTGTCCGGCTTTGTTATTGCATTTAACCGCCTATAGTCCCCGCACGGGCGAATGTCCCCGTTACTTTTCGGTACTACATGCAATGGGCTCGCCCATGGACTTTTGGATGGCCTACAAATACCCATTTCCACCATCACCCTAAATTCTTCCTTAACCTTGGCGTACCTCTGTGGCGGTAACTGCCGTGCCTTAGCAAACACCGGGGGACCGGTCGTCTCAATGTGGTGGTACACTCCGTGGTCTGGTACCTCTTGGAAAGACACTGGTTTCGTCAACTCTGGAAACTCTGCCAATAAGTTATGTAAAGGGTGGCTATCCACCAGCGTCCTTACCGTAGGTTCCAAGCTATTTACAACTAAAGAATGCACGTCTAAATTAGTTACTTCATCAATAAGCTTTTTGCTACTTAAATTCACTATGAGCTTATGATGGGCCAAAAAATCAGCGCCTATGATTGGTTGATTTACATCTGCGATGATAAATGTCCACCGATATGGTCTACGTAACCCTATATTTAACACCAAAGTCTTTGTTCCATATGTTCTTATTTCTGTCCCGTTAGCTGCGTACAGTTTATAATCAGAACACTCACTCTTACCACTACCATGCACTCGAATATAACTTTTGGGTAGCACTGACACATTAGCACCCGTATCGATAAGGAATCGGATATGTAAATCCTTATCCGTTATACACAGGCGGTAATTCGTATGCTGGATACTGCCTCCCGCCGCCGACTGTACCCGCTCTAGTTTTCCGGCTGCTTCTTCCAAGCACATGGCTGCACGCAGGACTTGGCTCGCTCCCCGAAGCGGTAATGGTATCTGCAGAGCCAATCCGCGCTCTGCGGGTTCCTGGGTCTGCTGGTGCTCCTAGAACGGCTACGCTGTCCGCTTCTTGAACGTGAGCGGCGTCTATCCATGTCGTCTAATCTTACATTTATCTTGGCTATCTCTGCGAGGATGTTAACGCTGCTTGCGTCTGCACCTTGGCTCACCTGGTTTACTGCTGTGACCAGGCCTGGGCTAAAAGTCTCCATTACGCTATCTGCAACACCCGCCAGGTCGTCCAGCTTTGCCTGTGGTGTGGCCGCTAATACTGCTCGGACCTGCGGTGGTAGGTGTCCCTGCCACATAATACGCAGGGCATCCTCGCCTACTTTGTTGTTCGCTAAATCCTTCATCTGCCGCAAAAGCTGGGTTGGTTTCTGGTCGCCCAGCTCAAGTTCTGCCATCAGCTTGTGAAGCTGTCTCGTCTCCGACTCCTCGTATACCGCTATCAGTCTGTTCTTAATAGTTAAAAACTTATCCTTGTCCGGCGGGCTGGCCAATATGTCCGCGACCTGCTCCAATGCATCTCTGCTCAGCCTCGCTACCACGGCGTTGTAATTCGCCGTGTCTCCCGCTTTCTGTGGCAGTAATATCGACTCTACCTGGTAGAACCAGAGTTTGGGTCTTTTCTCCCAGAAGTCCGGAATCCTCGAGGACACCGTCATCGACGCCAGCTCAGCCGCACTTGAGTCACTACTTTTTAAGTCTTTTGCCATTATTACTGTTTTTAACAGAGTTTAATATTAAAAGTCACTTGTGTCACTACTGTTCGTAGCTATACCGTGCCACTATACGGTGTCTTACGTCACCTACATGCGTCACCGACCACACGCAGGGAGTCGCGGTATCCGGCCCGCGCTACGCTCTTTACACTGTTGAAGTACACTGCACTGTTCAAAGATCGGGGTCACCACTGTTGGGACTATCACGTAGTGTCTCTGAATGAAAGATTATTGTATGTAGTAAAAGTATATTGAAATATTAGAGGTCCCAGGAGGGCGAGAGCTAGCGCGGGGCGGACACGTCCGTACTGATCGGGGCTTACACACAACTGACTCACCCTTGGTGTCTCGGACCGTACGGCGCGTCCCCACAGCAGCAGATTTTATAACAAGTCTTATGTAATACGTACGTCTATATCAAAATAGCATTATTTGAAAGGACTACGAAACGTGAAAACGACACAATTCTATGCACGTGTTAATGTCGCAGTATTTCACCGATACCGTGTCTTTCTGTTGAAAGTGTGTGAGAACTCTCTCTGCACAAAATACTTAACACCAATACTTATCCTTCGATCCTGTAATTATTTTCGTTCACACCAGCCTACTTTTGCGAATAAGCAAAGATATGCGTCCACAAATGGCTGCGACATACACAAGTTTTTACCTATTATCGATACTTATATACCTATTGAAGATTTCCTACAATGATTGTGATAGTTACATAGATTGCTAGGAAGAGTAATTTAGATAAAAAGAAAGATAGAAGAGGTTACATGACATATACGAGTAGGAGAACATATACTCGTATGTTCAGAACGGTCCTTGTATCGATATCGTATTGTCAGATGGGAGTGACTGAAACGCGTTCAACTGTCAAGTGAAATCAGGCATAATACTAAAGAGGTTTATGGCAGGCCTATAAGTAATTTGCACAATAATTTCATTTTGGCAGTATTCATTACTATTAATATTAAAAATATTAAGTATAGATATAAGTTTTGCTTTTTGCCATAGGTTGCACAATGTACCTCTTTATGTTATTATTCACTTCTTGCTGTAGCGACATTTTGAAGGGTAAGTATTTATTTATGTATTTATATTTGAGCTTACGTGCCTCAAAATGTCATACAGATGTGATAATTACATTCGAGAGATTATACCTGTTGGCTATACAGCGTCTAAATTTTAGAGGTATAATCGGTTTGCAAATTCATATTTACATCTTCCATCGTGCTCGTAGACACGGAACTATATTAAAGACAACATGAAAATCAACATCGACCTACAAGGTAGTTCACAGTGGTGTTATATTGGCAGTATTATTATTGCATCATTGCACCCTCTTATGGGCGTAAGAGTATATATTGTAAATCAGTGCGGATAAATTTGTACATAGTTATGTGGCAGTCTAATATGCACGTGAACGTTCAATTATATCAGGCAGATCAACTGCTCAACTAAATGTTTACTACAAACGACACAATTAGCTCGGATTAATTATAACTACATGCTATTTACTTATTATTAATTAACATCAAAAAAATTCAAAATAAATATATCTAAATATCAATTCCAGTGTTACAGTATTTACCTAACATGGACAATTTATTATTCACTAGTTAATAACAGTTAAGCATTAACGTGACATGTGAAGGTGTATCCAAACGCATCTTAACTACTGTCATGTCGTGTTGCCACCACAGCATTGGTTTTAGCAGCCATTCAATTAACGGCCTCAATAACGTTTAGATATTCATTAACGGGCTACGCCGTTCGAAAGAGTGGCTGCCATATATATTTCATATTTAAATCCAATAATGTATCGCCAAAAACGTGGCGTGCGATATAATGCAAAGATGACGCAGACATTTCGTGTGGATCCACCATCACATGTAAGATGTTGCAAACACAGAACAAAGAAGTAATTGCAAACTTAGTATATGATATTCTAATGGTAAAATCGGTATTACAAATTATATTATAATATCATATCGGAATTAAATCATAACCGGTTTATTACATTCCAATTTAATAAAATCAATTCAATTCAATTCAATTCAAATACACTTTATTGTACATAAAACAACAATTACGGAAAAAGATTACAGAATAATACAAACATAATGTACAATTTTGGCGGCCTTATCGCTAAAAGCGATCTCTTCCAGGCAACCAACAAAATCCGTTGACGACATTAACTGATTTTGATAGCTTTAATTTAAAAAAATATTATCTAAGTATTTACTTATTTTCATTTGTGAATACATTTTTTTATAGAAAGTAACTTCTTCGATCTGTGTACACATCTTTACCTATACCATAAATAAATTATACAGTATTATTATCGTATCCATCACCACATGTTAGTTTCTAAACAAGTATAATCACGCATTGTCTAATTTTTGACAACAATAATCTCACTGTTAGTTTTATACAAATAAACTTTCTAAATTTATATATATGTTAATTAAATGCGGGAAATAAGATAAATCTCAGGAGTTCCTAATTTAATTCAGGTTAGAGAGCATCATATAACATGGGTTATAAAAATCAGATGCGGTAATTTTGTCAACGAAAATAACTCAAATACGATTCAGAACTCCTGGACTTCATTGTTTAGAAACATTTCCGAAGTGTTAGTGATACATACCGAACGTCTTAGTCGGCAGTTCAAAGCGCATGCGGCTGTTATTGGCACCGTCCCGTGTCGGCTGCTTTTAGTTTCGCGACGTTTATGCAGTTGTCAAAACAGTCGCTCGTTTTCATACATATTCACGGGCGTTGACCCCTACCCGTTGGACAATAAATGATAACCAGAGTAATACTATTTTCTCTAGAGGGCTGTAAAATATACATTTGAAGAAATTTTTTACCATAAAAATCAAATATTAACAATGAGAACTTGGCAGCATTCTTCAAAATATATTTCATTATTATATTTATAACGGTAAAAAAATATATATTTTTGAATACTAGAATGATATTATTTTACATTTTGGCTAGTAATCATAATCAATAATGTAGTGATAAATGTCCAACGGCCAGTGTCACGTTGTATATGTATGAAATGTACAGTAAACTAAAAGCATCCTTTTTGGCACACCAGCGACTCTACGTGACAATTGTTCTTCATCTATATGTGATTTTAATACCAAATCGCATATTTAGCGTATTCTTCATAGCAAAGGTCAAAACATTAAATAAAAAGGCGGCTTGTGATGTGAGTGATGGACATATTATCGAACTGTACTACTGTTGTTTCAGTGTCTGCACTGAACACAGTGGCTACCTCAATGTGACTGATCAGACCGTGATGTGTCCAATTACAGGTGTTCATAGCTCAGGCACAAGACAAGGTTTGAGCAATTAGATTCCAATTGGAATATAAAAACTAGATGGCAGTGGAATTGTATGTCAATTCGACAAATTGATTACATGCTACACTGTATAGAGGAATTACTGACAAATATATGGCAGTGGATAGTGTTAATACGACAAATTGATTACATGCTACTGTATAGAGGACTTACTGACAAATAGATGGCAGTGGAACAGTTACGTTAATACGACAACTAGATTACATGCTACTGTATAGGGGAATTACTGACAAATATATGGCAGTGGAACGGTTACTTTAATACGACAACTTGATTATATGCTACTGTAAAGATGACTTACTGACAAATAGATGGCAGTGGAACAGTTACGTTTATATGACAACTTGATTATATGCTACCGTATAGAGGAATTACTGACAAATAGATGGCAGTGGAACAGTTACGTTTATATGACAACTTGATTATATGCTACCGTATAGAGGAATTACTGACAAATAGATGGCAGTGGAATAGTTATGTTAATACGACAACTTGATTATATGCTACCGTATAGAGGAATTACTGACAAATATATGGCAGTGGAATAGTTACGTTAACACGGCAACTTGATTATATGCTACCGTATAGAGGAATTACTGACAAATAGATGGCAGTGGAATAGTTACGTTAATACGACAACTTGATTATATGCTACCGTATAGATAGAGGTATTACTGACCAATAATCTGCTATCAGATTTCTAAATCTAAATGTGGTATTGAAGTGTTCGTAATAAGTACAGAGCACATAAGTACATCAGCAAGTATTACTAAAAGAACCAAGGTCTTGTGGTAACTAGATTCACCAACATAGATAAGAGATTGGGAAATGCCGCGACGTGTGAATTTCAATTATTAGATGTCAATTGCGGTTTCGAGGCGAGTATTGGCAGTAATCGATATGTACATATTGATGACAAGTTAATGTCAAAGGAGTCCAAATACAAAACAGAAGGCAATTCCAAAATTGCTATCGCAACACACGTTGGAGACAAATCGATTTAGGTAATCATAGGCTACTAAATTCTAATATTGCAAGTAAAACAACAAAAGCATCTAGGTATAATAAATATATAATTTTTTTTTCAATGCGATAATTAAGTTACAAAGTTGAAATTTCTTCGTACGCTGGAATTTTCATTAATTTAAATTCTCTGTACCGACTTAATTATAACAACATTTATTTTTATTTTTATAGAAATATTTTTTTGCTATTGATAGAAGCACATCGATCAGGTTGCGATAACAATGTAATGTAAGAGCCTATAGGTATTTAGAGCGGTTTCAGATTACCGGTTTTGAGTGTAGGTAGAAGAAATAAAAATAATTCAAGTGATCTAACGCCATTGATTCGAGCGAACTCGCGAAAGAGTAATGAGAGACTTTTCGGATGAAGCGCTAAATGCAGCGCGCTTGTAGAAACGTGCCAAAATAAGCGTTAAACGCGCAGAAGAATTTTCTGTAGTTGGTAAATAAAATAATAATAAAATATTAGTCTTCAACCGCCCTTACAATTGCATTTGAGCTCCTCACATTTCAATATGCACAGGCGTTGTCACGTAGTGTCGCCGGCGCGCGCGAGGTACTTACGCGGCGGGCTCGCGGTGCAGCTCGCGCAGGTACGCGCCCGGGTTCTCCAGCGCCTCGCCGAACATGCGCTGCGACTGCAGCATGCTCGACAGAGTGGAAATCCACTGTTGGCGGCGAGCCTCCGGGGCGCGGCACAGGAACGAGTGCTTCGGCTTGGTGGAGTCCAGCGAGTGGATGATAAACGCATTGTTGCCCTCGAGTTCCTCCAACTCCATTTTGTTCATCTGTAGAGGTTAGCCAATTAAGAATTACGATTCGCTTGTCAAGCAGTGAAATAAATTATTATCGCAAAACCATGATTAAATTAAAAGTTATCGTAAATTAATGTTGTCTCCATTTAATAATTTGAATAACTACGACTACTCGATACTATTTTATGACTTTTCGATTAGAAAATAAAAGTGATTCTAGGTCCTCATATGAATCATTTTTGCACTGGAATTCTTTAAATTCCATTTCATTCGTCTGCAGAAAAAATCTTTCTATTTATTTTATCGCAATCGTATGAGAACAACTGAGAAGACAAGTCATTTATGCTAAATTGTGTTGATTTAGTTACAGTTACTTACACTCGTATGCTGTGATATATTTTTTGAGATGATTTAAGTATTTAATTTTTATTTTCACTTTGTCTGGATAACTCGCTGCGATTTTCGTTTAAACTTATTGTTTCCCGTTCCATACTCGTATATCACAACAACAATGTTCGTCAAAGGGCCGGCCTTGAGTGTCGTGTGATAGCATTTTCCTCTTGTCGCTTAGCTACATGGACGCCTCGCACATATATTTACACAATTATGGCTGTTCGCTGATAAACAGTAATTAGTTTACCTGCACGTGGGCCTTGTAGTTGTAAGTAGGGCTTGTGAATTGCGTTTTCTTGCCGACGGCCTCGCTGAATATGACGCATTGTTCGAACAGGAACACGTGAAGTTCCTTCCCCTTGTCGTGGTTGCCAGACGCGTCAGACACAACAAGCGCCTCTTGGAGCAAAAGTTTCCCTTGAGATGTTATATTGCTCTGGAAAGGCAATAGCGAAGTCGATGTTACAGTCTTATTAGGTTAAAACAATTTAAGATAATAACTATCTTACATGGGGTACATAATATTTTCTCGCCCCTAAAGATAAATATAGAAAAAATCTTCCATGGTACCACTAAATAATTCAAACTGGCTGTGTCACGAGCAACACACCGAAATTGAAGTATACAATAAGCATAATATTGATATGTATGTATTTTACGACTCTCGAATAAGTACGATTGTCCCTCATTATTACGATGTACTAAAATCAGTAATTGTACTAATCATAAATTGGGATAACATCACGACACGCCTCTGCGCCTGCTCTAAAGATTGAAAAATGACAAATCATCAAATCAAAACTAAAAGAGGTTAATGTTATACTTTAAAAAATTGTTCCAATAAAGTACACATTCCCATGTTACGGGCTGCGAAGTATACGGAACAGTTTCGCTAGTAAATATTTGTCATTTTCAACTGAGCGTAACTTCGCTTCGCCAGTACGAGTTAATCCGCTGTAGGACAGTTCGACTATTTCATAAGCCGGATGTAGGACAGTTCGTCTATTTCATAATCTAAAGCTTAAGCCAGACTACGGAAAAAGTATAATCCGTCAGGGAACTGAAGTTGTTGATAAAGCTAAGAGGATTAGTAAGCTGGAATAAGATTGGATTGGTTACGTCAAAGTCGAAAATTGAGGACTTTTAGGGTAGATAAATCCCAGGTGGGGACAATAATCTGAGGAGATTAACAACACAATGTAGAACTGAGTAATTATTGCAAACGCAATAAATAAACAAGCTAAACTTTATCAAAACACACTACTAGTGTTAATTAATTAATTGCGGATTCCTACCTGAAATATTTAGAGTGAAAATAGAATTATCCATCGATTTAGGTAATTAATTAGGTTGTTGTTTGGTTTATTGTTTCGCGTGTATGTAATCCCGTGCGGTCGTACACCAAACAAGAATTCAATTTTGCAAATTTCGGATTCAATTACGCAAATTCATTACCCAAACACCTCCGGCGGAGTGGTGTTGATACACGTTAAATGGATGTGCATTAATTCGCAACTGCATTGTGGATAGGTAACTTCAAATTATATTATGGAGAGCTATCACTTTATGTGAGTTGTAATATCAAGCACAACCGACGTTGAAACATTATAACCTTACCGATATTGGCTATGTTATGAGACGGAATCTAGTTTCAGTATTTTTTTGGTATAATTACGCAGTAATGGCAAAGTATTTAAAGCCTTCTTAATATTACGATAGTTATCTTAGTTTTTGGAAACTCGATTCTATGTTCGTAAATTACAGAATTGTTTGATTACTAATAACGATTAGGTTGTAAGGTGGGTCGCCATAAGTTATGGCCCATAACTACTTAATTAAATAGACAGGCACTGCTCCGTTCCCCTTAATGTAGCTAATGAACGTCAATATTCCCAGATATTTTACGAAAATCCACGCAAAAAGCATATGTAAGTGGGCGTGCTAATGTAGTTCCGTAGACCAGATGTGGAATTAATAATTCGCACGTAATACCAAAATCGCCTGCGGTATAAAGCTTTTAGCTTGGTCGAGTAGTCAGCTTAGTTAGAGTGGCCAGTAAGAAGATTACAAACGAGCTAGCTCTAAAAAATGAAATATAGTAGCAAATTTTGTGTTCAAACTTTTAATGTTGTACTATGTAGCTCTTACGAGTACTTAACAATTCGCTTTGTTTCGGAACTGGAGATAGCACAATATACGATTATATAATAGACGCACGCAAAAACATTGACTGTATTAAAAATCGCTTGCATTAAAGTGTGATTGACGATATTTTAGACATGTGTAAATCAAATGCCAATTCGCCGAATAAAATAGAGTAATCAAATCACAGTGCATACAACAAATTAGTAACAAGAATACTAAATAAATATACACATGAGTGACATATGTGAAGAATCTGTAAAAATGTGTCAGTAATTTAGGACTCACCGTAAATCCTTGCAGACGGCCGACGTCCATCATATCGTTGGCATTCTTGGGTATGATGGAGGTGCATTGCACGGCGTCACGCAGTGACGCGACGACGTTGGGTGCGGCGCCGCCGTTCTCAGAGTACGTGAGGATCTTCTTCACGAGGAGGTGGTACTTCTGGATGCGCTGGATCGGCTTTATCAACAGGTCGCCGAGCTGAAAATTGCACTCGTTTTAGCAAAGGACCCAGACATGTTGAACAGACGTCGCAGTGAAGTCAAACTAAATGTGCAATACGATATTGGACTAACGAAATGGATATTTGCGTATGTCAAACAAGACAAATAAAATAGGAGTTGGTTGAAGCAATAAAAATGTACATGTAACTGAATAACATGAATCTTGTGACATTAGTGGCATACGAAGAAAAGTAAAGTCAAATAATCTCGGAAATTGAAATGTGTAGACTTAGATATATTTGTGTAATCTTGAATGTGTACACAGGATACACAATTTACTTCACTCTATCGTTTTTCTCGCAGTGTGTGTTGGTTTAAGTCTGTTTAGTATACGAATTATTTGTTTGCATTACTGATGACTTGCTACTGTAATGTTGCTGAACACACCTGCAACTTATGACCAAGTTTCTGGCGCAACTCCTGGAAGTAGTGGTCGTGCTCCGACACGATGTACTCGGAGACGGGCTTGTTGCGGCAGTAAGCCTCATAGAGGAACATCTTCTTCTCCAAAAAGCGCCGGAACAGCGGGCCCAGCAACTCGGGAGCATCGATGCACGAGCGCAGTTCGCGCAGGA
The DNA here is from genome assembly GCA_963506565.1 of Tachystola acroxantha. Classification (NCBI taxonomy): domain Eukaryota; kingdom Metazoa; phylum Arthropoda; class Insecta; order Lepidoptera; family Oecophoridae; genus Tachystola; species Tachystola acroxantha. Next base: position 16,714,526 of record OY735870.1, read on the forward strand.
ATTTACTGCACAGATAGGATTGCACGTGTTATATGCTGATTTGCTATTTACAACGAGAGCGAAGCACTCGCTTCATATGAGTCGGATATAAAGAGCGTTGATTACAACGAGAAGCTGTAACTTGCAGCACAAAGCTTCACTTGTTAGACGGTACATAGTAGTTTGAACTTTTGAAGTGTTCGGAGTATATTGCAGTTCATTAGTGTTTCTTTCTGTTGAGAATTATAGTACACCTCATGTACTCCATCCCATGAATAATCCATTGAATATCTTTGTCGACAACATTCGCATAGCAATTCAGTGCAGAATTCGCATAAATAAATTAAGTCAATTTTGTTTCCAAGTAAATTTAATGGGATAAGACATCTGAAGGCAGAGTAATTAGTGACGAGAAACTAAATGCCAGTATTGATTAATTAACGCTAATGTGAATACTCACTCTCGGTGCCATTCGTAGATAGCTTCGATATTGCCGAAGATCATTCGGTGCCGCCTGTCCCTAAGGCCATCGGGGAGCGGAGGCTCCGCGCTGGTATCCTGCGGTTAGATTGAGCATTGGATCCGAAGTCCATTCAATCGGAGTACACAAACAAATTACACATCCAGAATTCTATCGACGGGTTCGGAGTAGTCTGGAATTCGCTTCAATCTATTCCTAACCACTGCACATGCAACTTTGTCAATACATTGGAAACTTTAAACAGTCTAGCCGCGTGGTATTTCACCACACGGGCTTTTGCTCGTCTGTGGATAGGAAACATTGAAACATACGGTACTATTTTCAAACTATGTGTTATATCCGAAAATGCAGCAATTCAAAATATCTGTTTTAGACAAAGCATGACGAACGTAAGTGTATAAGTGCGATGAATATCAAACCTGCATGTGCTTCATGTATCCCTCGCACAGAATGCGCAAGTCGGCCACATAGATGTCCTCTGTGTCGACGAGCTCGCGCAGCACGTACTCGCGCTTCTTGAGCGTGGCCTCGCGCGTGTCGGGCCCGGGCGTGGCGGGCGGCTCGTCCTCGTCGGGCTCGCCAGCGCGCGCGGTGCCGCTCGGGGCGCACCCGTGCTGCTCCTGATCAACGCACGGGGCTCACAATCACTTTATATTCATGTGCGATATGACTGTACATAACATACAATATAACACTCACTGTAATTGTGATTATGATATGAAAATATTACGGAGAAACCGTTATTAAAATTCTTCAATAAGGCATAAATGTACTTGGGGATTTACTGGGCCGTACTGTAATTAAATTCCCTTTGAATTATATATGAATCGGAATTTCGGAATGAGATATCGAAAAACGTCGAGAGTCGAGGGATAATATAAAGGCCTAAATAATTAATGAACACACTGCCGACAAACAAAAATATAACAATGTTAATAAATAAATAAACCAATAATGATGATTAACATCTACACATGCGGAAAATATCTACTTAGATATAAATAAAACGAAGCAAGCGACCAGATGAGCTGCATACGGAATGAATGAGTCATATAGGGACACAAATAATTAAAACACACAAGGTCTAAATACTGATGATAATAATGGAATCACTAAGATAAGTGCAGATAATAATAAAGCGACAAATGTAAGTAAAATGGAGTGAGGAGACAAATTGCATTGCAAATGAGAGAAGCGTAGTCAGAGGCTGTTTCCAGCGCCCCGTGCCCGCGGCTAGCGCCCGCGCCCCTCGCCCCGGCACATTCTAAAACGGTTTATAAATCCTTTTAGCTCCGGCGACAATTTCCTTTTGGCTTTCAACTTTAATACGCGCACACACAGACAATGCTTAGCTATTACGTCATTAACACTATTATTGCAGTTAACTCATCCCATCAACGAAGCGAAGTATAAAATTCACTTTGTGACAACTCATTTTCCATTTTCCTATTTATTTTAATTAGTAAGCAGTAAGCACTTTTCGTTTCGGTAATTATTCACTAGGTTTCTAGTTTCACGTTACACGGCGGGTTACATTACCAAAACATTTTCCCCTTTTGACTAAAATACAGCGAGGACAAATGTTTAACGTTACCTAATTTATGCGATGTAGAGCGCTGGGGAACCGAAAATACGAGAAACAAAATACGAGAGCAACGGACATGATTTCAAATTAATAGAGGCTATTGTGCTCGTACACATGGAACATGGAGCATCTGTTGAAATAGTAAACTATTTGAAAGTTTCAACTACTTAAATTTCTATTCTGATATCGAAAGTTTATTTTGAAGTTAAATAATTAAACATAAATGGAAAATGAATAATGTTCTAAATACAGAAATCATGCACACTTCATGCTTTACGCTTGATATTTAAACCGAACCATTTTCTCCTTGACGATTTGCTCTATTTCAGCGATATCGGCCGGACCACCGTTAGTTTCTAAAGCGTCCATCGCCAAAGAGTTCTGAAAAATTGCACCAAAATGTGATCTTCCTCTCAGAAGCGCCTATACGAACCCTTGACAGTTAGTTACAAGTATGAAATATCTTAAAAGTTATATTGAAAGAATGCAAATAGTGTAAGAAGTATGGACACATGATGGCATTACAATTAAGGAATTATGCACTCACCCTCGTAGTTGGCGCCGAGGCAGCAGCGGTAGGCGTAGGAGCTTGTTGAAGGACCGCTTGCGGTTTCTGTGCGCCAAATGATGAACGAACAAATGAATATTTAATTTAAAAAAATATTAAATTAATATTACTTATTTTATGAATGTTTAATATTGTTTGGTGTGGGAAACTATGTGCGTATCAGTATGATCAGCGCTCGTTCAGAATGGGATGTAACCTTGTCAAACCTTTCGTAATCCTTAAGAGTAATAAAAAGTTTTGGCACAGTAATATCGAATTACTTATGTTATGAACATGAATGATACGACGGTACGAGTACATTAAATAAATATGCTAAAAATAGATCGTACTTTTATGATAACACCACTTTGCTCTATATTTGTTATTTTTAATTGGCTTCGACAAGGGTGTACTCGTATTCCATTGTGAACACGGGCGGATTATATCATATGTGTAGAATGAGAGCCCGCTATGTACGCTACGCGCTGTCTGTCAATTTAGAATACTATATGAACACACTGAGTAACATTCGTTACGATATGTATTTACGGTGAGCTCCTGGTCTATTTTTTGACCATATGGCCGAACTTCTGTCTTATTTTATTCTCCAACTCCGGATACTAAGTTTCATACAAAATACTTAATGAGATAGGCAAATCTACAGTGATGGTCTATAATTACAAAAAAATGGGACCGCCCTTGGGGTATACCTACTTAAATGTTTGGAACAATCAGAATCGAATCGGTTCACAAACACACAAAAGGAGTCATTTAGAAATAGAAGAAAACTACCCAGAAGGTCTAAAGTACGTGTCCGTCCACGTTGTTAGGTCCCTTAACGTCTAAAAGTATCATTGGCAGGAAACGTACTATATTCTTTACCCACCGAGAAAATCAATAACCACCGACAAATTAGAATGCGGAAGATCCACCCAAGCGATTGTTTCGAATACGAAACAAGTTTTCTTCCAATTGGGATCAGCCTGTCTGACATGTAACTATATACGTATCTCGTCCTTGTTTACAACGCAGTTCAACCACGGGCTATACGGGTAAATTACGGACGGAGATGAGGTTAATTTACTCAGTGTCTGAGCTATTACTCGAGTTATGACCGAATACTCTATCCCTTCGTGAGCATCACGAGATGCCAGACGAAACGAAAGCACACAATCAGCGATGTAACGAACTGCTCCGAATAACATGAAGCGAAGTTCCAGTTTACGACGACGAATTTGTCGTTGCAAGTATTAATTCTATAAAGGCACGGACTAGGCGGCAATTCTGTTAATTTCGGTATTCCGAGTTGTAAATGAAATGTAGGTAGGCACCCTACTAACTTAAAAAAAAAATTCATTATATTTCGATCATAAACAAAGTAGTAATTAGGTTAGGCGAGATTTTGGGTAATATTGGATAACTTTCATAAATCATATCTGTATCAGTACCCCTGACGCTTAGGACAAATGGTCACATGGGTTAAAACCTTGCAAATGACCCGACCAATTCACTAAAGTCGGTACATGCGCCGAACACCCTGTATAATGCGGGTTATGCTTTATTTCTTCAATGAATGAACAGATCTATTATGTTATAAATCTTCGATGCTAGGCAAAATTTATTACATGCATATTGGTTTCCTTCTGGTGCAAAACGCTTCTTAAAGCATTATTCATTCCTTTAAACGCGCAGCCTGCGGGTTTACCATGGCTCAAAGGCCTTTCGCATCCAACATGACAATGCATTCAAGGCCCAGCGGGGCTGCTGCATTTTATAGTGCGTCTAAGATGTTTGCAGACGAGCTCACCGACCGATTTCATGCTATTATTGGCAACCGTCTGCACTTCCTCACTACAATGCTGTTTGCATTAAAAACGGTCGCACATATCTCAAAAGTAATATGATACACACTTATAAAGATCCCTAAAATACACAAAAGTAATGTAGGTAAGTATTTCAAATATGCTAACATTCTTTACTTTCAGTACGTATAAAGTTAGCGGACACTAATAGTTTTGGTTGGACCTAGGAATTAGTGGCGAACATAAGTGGCCCGTATAATGGATAAACGTAGTAAGGGACGCTCCCGAATAATGACGAGCATAGTGTGGCTGGCAAACAATGAAAGCAGTGAATCGAAGATCGTGTTCAGTCAGTGGCGCGTCGAGGGGTATGCCTATACAGTGGAACCCTAGGAACATACATCGTATCTACTCCCGTGTAGATTAGTAGGGTTCCTTTGGCACCTAGCAATCGAGTCTATTCAGCTCAATCTGACGTGCCGGCGCGATAACGATTCTTTATTATTGTATTCGATTCGCTAACAAATCATAAAATAATTAGAATAAACGCTGTTGTTGGTTTTTTATCAACAATCAAAAGCTGAGCTTTATTGCCTATTATTAGGTACATTTTGTCAAGTTTTCGTATAGTATATTAGCAGTCGTATTAACACGTCTATTATTATATTAGCAGTCGTATTAACAAATCATTTACGTTGCTACATCAATGCAAGTAGATTCGTAGGGTTCCAGACCGCCGTGTATCAAACGCGTCTCTCCAATTCGATGTGGCGGCGAATGCATGTCTAATGTCACACAAAGAAATCATATTGATATAGTACATGTTCTCGTTACCTGAATCGGCTCCATAGGCGGTGGCAGCTCAACATCGGCTGCGTCATCCTCGGCCTCGTCGAGCACACTCGTAGGATGACCATCCTCAGCCTCAGGACGCCCATTGTCATTGGCGTACGGCAACTGTTACAAACAATAATATTGGGCACACGATACAAGTACAGTTTATGTGACAACCTCTTAAATTAAAGAGAACTCGGACTTTTGAAGTTGTAATTTAAGAACCTACATGCGTTCGGTACCTACTAGAAAAATAAAGCTGTCGTGTATTTATGTTATCATACAGTTCTTTCAGTTATACCGCAATCCCATTTTTTCCCAACCCGTGGAAATAAAATCCCTGTGTACATTTGTTGTAACGTAAAAATGCTATTTCATTTCATTGCTGAAGTCATATCCATATTCTTCCTAAATAAAATAACCGGCCAAGTGCGAGTCTGACTCGCGCACCGAGGCAACGCAACTTAACCTCGTAACTTCGCTCTAACGAAAAGATAAACAAGATTTAGATACCAACTTATCTTCGCCTTTATCAAAATATTATTTCCATACATCGACATACTCCTGATTAGTTGATCATCTGCAAATATAAGTTTGTAATAACCAAAAAAATATTTTTGGGGAGATGTAATTTTACAGTTGTCGAATTTTATTCTTTACTTGTGCTGTAAAACCTAGCTTCTTGCCAAATTTCATGATTCTAGGTCAACGAGAAGTACCATATAGGTTGTGTGTGGTTTGGTGGACAGACAGACAGACAGACAGACAACAAAGTGATCCTAAGGGTTCAATTTTCCTTTTGAGGCACGGAACCCTAAAAACCTAAATTTCAAAAGTCCAAGAACTATTAAAGTTAGGTACCATATTATTTTTAAAAGTTAAATCACAAACAGTCATACCTATTTGATACACAACATAAATTATAACATTTAAACATTTTCAACGCAATTTTAGCCAATTAGATCCTGTCTGCAGCGCAGTCCTTATTAGACGAGAAATAGACAGGTAAGACAGGTAAGACGATGTAAGTATCTATTATTGCAATTCCGAGGAAATTGAAATTAAATATTCCATAATTATAGAAGAGTACTTATATCTGTTTCCTCGATGGGGCTATTATATCGATGCTACGAAAGCTCACATAAGTACGAGTATCTAAAGTACCAATTATTCCGATTATTATAGGAATCGATTTGCACGCCCTTCGGTTCATTGACATTATTAATATGCATACCACTATGCAGATATGACATAGACTACCTATCTATATCGTTTCACGGACTTTTTAGGGTGCGGACCCCTCTGTTTTGACATTTAACATTGCGAGGTTTTGAAAATACCTATGTTAATTACAATAGTAAAATGTACATATTTAAGCGCTAAATATTTCTTACAGAACATTAATCAAACTTATTTTCTTCCACCAGGGGTCCGCGGATACCAGATTAAGGAACATAACCAATGCTTCTGCATTAATGTTCGACATATTGTGTTAATTCACTGAACTGATTACGTTACACGCTCAACCGAAAGAGCCGGCGCCGCCAGTAATTCGATCGTTTATACGTATCATGGCCGAATTTGATATTGCAGGTAGAAGGATATCACTATGCAATTTCTACTTCAATAATTAATATCATTGAATTATTATTATCACTTCCTGTTAGGACAGCACACAATATATTATTTAGAAACAATGTAAAACGTTAACTTCAAAAATATAACGCTTCCATGAGCAACAACAACTTTAATTACAAATTCTTTCAAAGTTTGCCTAATACGATCAGAACTTGACTCTCGCAATGTGCTAGGGAGAAATACATAAAATTCATACCTTAAGTTTCTTGTCAGAGGGAATTTTCTTCAAAAGCGCGGGTTTGTCCGCGGCGGCCGGGGATTGCGCCCCGCTGGGTGCCTTCTCCTTGCCCTGCGACGGCTTGCGGAGTCCCAGCCATCGCCTTCTTCAGCACAGACACAATGGACATACGTCAGTTTGTGCGGTAGCCAGACCAGGTAAGTGACAATGCAACAAAGTGGCCTAAATGTTGTTTACACATAGTATATTTCGATGTATAAAAATTCTTTACCAGGACGTGGTTATTTAAGAAAAACTAATCGCTGATTACAAATATCCACCTTTCGAAAAGTAAGTGCTTGTGGCACTACACGCAAAAACCAAACACTAATCCGTTAGAACTAAATTATCCATTATCAATGCGATCTAGTATAAAATCCTCAATATTAGCTGATAAAAGCACTAGCCAAAAATTATTACTCGTAAGAGTAATAATGCTCGTGAAATTATGTATGCTTAGTAGACAATCTCCGAGATCTGCTAACAATATAAAGTAGAGTAGTGAGGTCAAGTAAACTCGAGTATCCATGAGGAGTCGTAAAGTGCGCACAGTAATTAACGATTTGGGCACACCTCGACGTTGTGGGCAACAGCTGCCCACGAGTGACTATAAATTACAGGTACGTAAATGTAACACGATACGAAAACCACATTGGTAGGGTTTATTAGCTTAAGTATGACATAATCAGAATCATAGTCTTTGACAGTAAATGAAAACGTTGAAATCAAAGCAATCAAACTATGCTCCTTATTCTCTATTCGTAGTACCTACCTACATATACGTATATTAATTGCATGTGATTTTATTTTTTAAAGATTGTGGATAAGTATATTAGACATGTTTAAATAGTTTAAGTTTGCTTAATAAATGTATATAGAGGTACATTTATATAAATTATAAATTTATATAAATTTTGTAGAACCATTATATAGAAGCGTAACTGAACTCCACCACTCTTATATTGTGAATTAACATATGGTTGACGGTGCTGGTGGCACAATAATATTACATTAATAATTACTTAGAATTAATATTACATTGGGATCACTGTTTGTTGACCCAAATAAATTGGGAAAAAAATAATTTTCAGGTGTTATTCAGTCGAAGTCAAATTCTACACCTAAACGCAACTATTACGCTGAAGTCTAACATTAGCGTAAGAGTTCACATTTAGCGTGGGCAGTTTGGAAACGCCACAACTACCTATGCAATTTTAAAAACTGACAACCAAATGTAACGACATATCAAGCTTTGAAAATTAAAGTCTGGTATCGTGAATGATCCAATTAATATCAAAGGTTTTAACTTCAAATAAATATTTTTGAATGCAAATGTCTGTTTTTGCATTTCATATTTTAACTGCCAATTTTATCTCTGTGCCTTTTCAATAAACAGAATAATTAATGTTATAATTCAGGGTGGTGCAATATCCTATCCATCTTCCCATTTAATTACTAGTACTGTAGCTATAAATTTATAGCTATCATATTATGTATAGTATTGTCTTTACAAAGAGGGTATAAACCCAATATCTATTTCTGCACTTATCTATACTGTTTAATATGGGTTCGTCGTTTTAATAATAAAGAATGGGTAAAAATTACGAAGGTATAAAAAATATTGCCAGCGATTTTTCCGCGCCACTCGTGATTGTATTGATCAAAAGCGAGCTTTTTTTAAAAGGCGCTATGCCAAAAAATAGTACATTTTCCTACAAGGGGGAGAGACAATATAACGAGAGGTGCAGTTTGGGATCGTCCGTAAAACGAATATGGAGAATAATTCGGTATGAGCGGTAATCATCGTGATAGCTCTGTTAAAAACGACGCAATGGAATGGTAAAATCGCGAGTTCAAATCCCTCTTTCAAAGAAACAATTTTCTCAGTCTGTTTAATATTTAGATTCTCGCAATGTAAATATCATAAATTGTGGTAAGCCGTCACAAACATAAAAATTTCTTGCTGCTTTTTGCATAGTGAATATGGATACAACAAAAGTAAGAAGCTAGGTGCTGTACAAAATTACTGATAATTTTTAAAAAACCAAGTGTGAGTCGGACTCTCGCGCCAAGGCTTCCGTGCAAGGCAACTTAACCCCGTAACTTCAATCTAACGAAAAGATAAACTAGATTTAGAGACCAACTTATCTTTGCCATGATCAAAATATGATATACATCGTCGACATACCCCTGATTAGTTGATCTGCAAATATAAGTTTGTATTAAGAAAAAAATATTGGGGAGGGCGATGTCTTTACACTTTACGGATATTTTCCTTTACTTGTGCTATAAGGCCTAGCATCTTATCAAATTTCATGATTCTAGGTCAACGGGAAGTACCCTATAGGTTATGGTTTTCTTGCATTTTCATACAAATATGCGAGAAAATGCGACATAAACGGCCATACCTTTTGATTGCGTTAACGTAGAAGTTTGATTTTTTCACGGCTGCATGAGGTTGCAGACTTGAGTATTAGGTATTAATTTCAACTTGATCCGTCCCCGCGTTTCTGAGATTATAGGTCTTGATGGACAGACAGCAGTGAAAAAATCAAACTTTTATGTCAGTCAACGCAATCAAAAGATATCGCTGTTTGTGTCGCATTATCCCGCATATGAAAACGCAATGGAATCAAAACCTATAGGGTACTTCCCGTTGACCTAGAATCTCGAAACCTTCGAACCTAGGTCTTATAGCAAAAGTAAAGGAAAAAACCCGAAAACTGTAAATTTTTAATTACAACTCACAAAAACTTATTTTTTTTCGATTATTGCGATTACAAACTTATCTTTGCAGCTAGACCCGTACTCGCTGGAGCAATCTAACCGCACATATAAGTTTGTCATTATATCTAGCTTATATTTTCGTTCGAGTAATATTACGGTGTTAAGTTGTGTTGCACGAGTCGGTGCGCGAGTCCGACTCGCATTTGGCCGTTTTTTCCTTTTGAGGCACGGAACCCTAAAAAGCATTTTTGCTCCATATTTTGTTTTCTGCAAGTGTTAAACAAACACTTATCGAGCGATCGAGCTTACTGAAAAACACATTAAGTAGATGATTTCCAGTAAGTAGGTATGCTCATTCATTATTCTACTATGAATAATGAATGAGCATACTTGTGGTAGGTACTATTGTTTTAAAAGATACTTTTATCAAATATAGTACACCATCTGAACGCACAGTAATATATTGTATGTCGATATAATGGCTTGTTCGCACATTACCAACTTTCTCATTTTACCTACTTATCCTATCTCTCTCACACACACTTCTCGTGTGGATCAAACAAATCAATTTTTTTTGGACAAAATTAAATTTGATAAAAAAAATCTTCATTTATTATCTAGATTTTCGTCTCGCATAGCGCATATGCAAGAAAATATCAAAACCTATTTGTCACTTAGCCCTCTGATATGGCCTAAAGACAGACAATTATTATGTTCAAATAAGATGTGCTTTGAACTCATGAATGTGAATCAACTCTATCGACATACAATATAAATGTAATAGACCCATTTCATTGGAGACCATAAGCACTATGAATATAATAAATTAACATAGAAATTGTACTACAGAATATGGTTTTCAATAAAGATGTTCGAAAAGTGACTATTTGTGTAGGAATAGGTACACAATACTAAAAAATATGCTGAAAATATAAAAATGAGTTACGAAGCAACTCACAGTGTTCTCTGACACGAAAAATAAAAGTTATCGAAGCAAGGGCAGTCGCCTGGCTGGGCACACTTTTTGACAAGGACACATAGACTAATGGAGCTCCGTTTTCTTTACTTAGTAAGAGACGTACATAGGTACTTACTCAACGTAAAGCTACCATTTATAAAGTATTATTTTTCTTGGAATAAATTATCACGAGATCGTGAATAAGATGTTAAAATATCTCGAGATCGTGTATAGAATGTAATCTAAAACGTCTATAGATATTTCAAGTGTACAGCAGATCCTTGCGCCAATACAAGGACCCTCCACCGCAATGCGGCCGCAGGGTAACAGACACCAAATCTCCTCTCAATTCCATCTCTACAAACAGCTACACTTTAAAACATACTTTGCGAAAACAACTTGGTTCCACATTATGTTCACGTATATAACAACAAGTCATCACCGAGCACATTCGTTTCACCACGTGAACTATTTACAACTGACAGGCAAACAGGAATTGCATGGATTGTGTTATCATTTCGTTGTCGAAGAAGTCGGTAAACGAGTCGAGGGGACAAATTATGCATGATCGGTATCGAAAGATTGCGATAACTTCGTAATCTATTTGAACGAGCAGGATATGAGGCGCAAAACATTTCCAATCAAAACGATGTCGTCGATGACACCGGTCGGTATTGATATCGTATTCGTGAATTAGATAAGTAGGATGTGTAACTAAGTATAACAACTGTCTTCAGTTTGTCACCTTTTATCTATTATTTGTATGTTATTGTTAGTTTGCTTTCTTTTTACCTATCTAATATGTTCTTTAATTAATAAAATAATATATTAAATTATATAAAAAAGTAAATAAATAAATCTACTGTCTTCATAAATATATTTTTTATCTGAACTAATTTACAAAATATTTTAATAGATATGTTACTCAAAACAATATAATCTACTATTAATGATACCTATCCTTAAATGATCACATTTGAAAAATGAGTAATGTTTCTTCAATTCTATTTTACAACTGCTTTAAGTATGTACTTACTTAACATCTTTAGTGTAATCATGTCGTTAGAGATGTACTTATGTACATTTATTATGAAACTAATTATGTGTATAAAAATGCGATTAGATAAGATTACGAAAATAAATACTTAAGAATGATAAAGCTTGTTCCATATTTTGTCAGTATATTTTACGCATTGTAGGTATACGGTTTTAAAATAACAATTGTAAGGTGGAATGGAGCTGATAATGACTTACTTTCTCGTAGAATATGTTTCAAATAGTGAAATGATAACGAAATTGCCTTGCTGCTATTGATTCATGCTTTGGTTCGAAATTGTATCACTGTCGTGGGAACTCGTAATCGAATTTTCCTATAAATTTGAAGCACATTGTCAGTCTAGATGTCTAGATTGTCAGAAAAATACAATTCCACCCTAAATGATCGGATCACAATGAATTCCAAAATTAGATTTTTTCGAATATGAATTGCAAATATGTCAACTTGAAACTTGACGATCCAATAAAATGTGTAGGAAACATTTTAAGGCCAGTTACCTCGAGTCCCGCCCGACAGCAATTACATTGACTCTATTATTCACCCCACCATTGTATTGTCGATTCGCAAAACACACACGTTGTTTTCTATTCTGATTAAAAACACGTATTTTCTGTACCTACTGACGCCAATATACGCCAAAGCAATAAGTAATTGGTTCGCAATTGTCAGAGGTTCGATATGTAAGCGCTAGAACAAAAGTGTGTTCATATTTAATTAAGGAATGGCGTATTACTAATCTATTATCGATGTGCCCGTGACACCTCAACTTAAAGGGTTATTATCGCCCATAAATAAATTGCTTTTAAGTTCAGCTAATTTATCCGTGATTTGTAGTTATTTTGACTAAAGATAGTGAAAAACGATACAAACAACCAAGCAATGTCCTGTTTTATAAATTAAGTCAGTAAATTCAGTTTATTTGTGCGAGAAGTCCTTTTTAAAACATGTTCTGAAAGAGCTTTTGAAATGTATTGTCCTAGCAACTGGGAACTTTCTCCATTAACGCGAGGTTTCCAGGAATTGAAGCAAAAAATCCTTTATAAATCCTATCCAGAAACAAAAAACAACCTCACTGATTTTTTAAACTATTGGTAGGTACTACATAAATATTTACGCAGGTTAGAAACATAAAGAATTAACGCTGGGTGTGCGTGGATTTTCAGTTTTTCTATGAAGGCTACGGCACTAACTACTAAAAATAAACGTCTGAAAAATATATAGCAATCTTGGGGTGTCTATTTAGAGACTGATGAATTTGAATACCGATACAGTAGGTAGGTACGATTGGACAAACTTCGCTCGATTGAAAAAAATCGCAGTCATACCCATTCCATGTCTTTTAAAAATGTAGGGTATTATAAATACGAGAACGTGTTTAAAAAAAAGATATTTGTTGGCGTATTTTTGTTTCCATGCCAAAATTAACAAGAACACAAATATGGAGTCACTGTGCCGTGCTCTTCACTCCGCGCCGATGCGGGACATCTTCTGTCTCGCGCTTGGCAGATGACATCCCCTTAAGGGTAATTGTTGAAATCTTCAAGTCCTTAAATCACTGACACAGATGACAACCGAATGCAGATAAGAGTAACACGCACATTACTTTTTAAATCATTAAAGGCACCATTTCGGAAACTAACTGACGATGTACTTAATATTTACTTAATCTTTAACATTTTTGACGGCACCAACATGTACGACACAGTTATACCTATAACAGGTATTGACGCTGTTGTATACGTCCGTGATTCCATTCACAAACACTAGTGTTGAACGACAAACAGATATTCAAATAAACGAAATAAAAGACACCTGAAGAACTGACAACAACAGCTTGAGCAACTCCGGCGCTGCTGCGTGTGATTCGAGTTACCGCCGTGCATTGTAGGTGCGCATGCGACGCGACACCTTGCCGAACCACTGAGCGACTGAACACACTATCGCCCAAGGAATTAGATAACAACACACGAATGATAAAAGATGACTAATGGGAAACGGCAACCGACTAAACAAAAAGATAAGAATTAATGCAATTAGTTTTGAAAGGAAACCTTACATCTATCTAAGAGTAATTAATGTGCAGGAATTGTGAGTTGAACTGATATTGTGTTCAATTATTCGATAATATTATTGCTTTTCTCCTTAAACTATTCAAAAAAGTATTGGAGCAAGAATAATTAACAATTAGGATGGTACTGACTCTTTTAAGTGCTCCAGTATTGATAACTAAGGAGAATTTAAAAGCTTGACATTAAAATAGATGGTATGTATTAGATATCAAGTTGAGAATTAAGGATATGAGGTGTTTGATGAGAAGGCACCATTGCATGAACTGACAACAATATATGCGATTTTAGGACAAAACAAAATGCTAACTTCCATAGAATTATAGGTGTCTTTTAAATAAATCTACCATTCTTAGGAACTGTGAAATGATATATGAACATATAACAAGATATGTCAAGTAATCCACCAATTTTCACGAAAGGTTATTAAAACGTCCGTTATTGCTAGCTTAAAGTTAAGTTCCAACTTTATCAACAGGTCCTAATTGCAGTGTATCGCCCCAGGCTGCGTCCCTTTAACGTATATACAAAATGTCATTACTAGGTCGAGCGTGCACCTAACATTTTCATTAGCGGTCTATGCATGTGGTGTACTCACCCACTGAATCCTCTCCTCTGTTTGCCAGGGCTGGCGGCGCTCACACTGCCACCGGGGTCGGAGTTGGTCGCCTCTGCGAAAATACAAATACCGTGAGTGGAAATTGTACCTCCAATTTGAACAACGACAGAGGGACGTTGGATTGTTAATGTATTTATAACAGTTTCCATTGTGGTATTTCCGTGCACATTCTACATCAAACCAAACTCGCCCGTTCCAATGCAATACCTATACATACGAGTACATAACTTTGCTTTATCTAATTTTCCAAACTATTGTTGTTTGCAGTTGGGCTGGATAATGTATTATGAGAACAAACAAAATTACATCCTACAAACGAAATTGTAAAGGATAAGTACAAAATAAGACACTTATATGAAGCGTGGTTGCATTTACAAATTATACCCACTTATATAAGTTTTTGTCCCCATTTCTTCCCCAATTGGTTTGCGAGACCATATAGGTTTATTTATAAGAAGGAATTTAAGAATTACACGACACAAGTAACTCTTGATATTACTGTTCTCACTTCTGTTTAGCTTTCTATAAATACTAGTATTTAGGGTATGAGATAATTAAATCAGTCACTATAAGATCAGGTCAAGGTACATAAAACTTACAGAAAACTCTTTAACATGTATGTATTCATATCATATTCATATGTGAACATTTGTGATCCTTACGCCACACATAAGGGTGCAACTTTCGCTTCACTCACTAATTGAAGCGAAACCTCACCTAATCCGTGCGCTGTTTGTCAGAGCGAGCGGCGGCGGCGGAGGTAGGTAATCCCCATTCACAAAGTTGGACCAATTAATACAGTAGCAACCAATGGTCGGGTTTATGCAATGCGAACAGTTTAGTACAAAGATGTCTGGTACTGTCAGAAGTAGAATTGGATATAGGCAACCACTTTGTCGAGTAAAATAAAAATGCTGCATCCAACCAAAGATATTAAAAAGAATCATGCTGCATATTTTTCTTGAAATAATGGCAAGTTGTATATATCTATAGATCTAGCTGTTTTATGCTGCAACCCATTGTAAGGAAAAGGTTTTACAATATACCTCCGTATCTCCAGTCCAATGAATAGATTGTACAAAATGTATTTATTAGGCGACATTTCTCTACATCGAATAGTTCCAACTATCTCCGTACAATCCCATCTGAATGGCGCACCCTGCATAATAGAGGCAGCCAGTATTATGTCCAGCAGCGTGCAACGCAGCAATACGCCGAGGGACAAAGATATCCCTAGTGCTGCATTGCACGCTGTACAGTACACAGATATTATTAAGGTCGTAGCGTCGCGTCGTAGATAGTTATTTAGACAATACTAAAGTGTATACCTCTATTCATAAAACCGAACGTCTATCTTCCCTGTTGGCTTATTTCTGTCTGTGTTGTTATTTTGTTAAATCCTCAATAGCAAAACGTACAGTGCTATTTTTTGTATTGTAAGCGTTTGTGTCCTTTATTGATATACAATAAAGTGTATTTGAATTGATACGCTAGAAACCTGAATCATCAATCAATCAGAATAATCAAAATTGTAAAATGGCCACACTAAAGTCATCGAGCTGAAACGTTCGGTCGTTTCAACGTCTTGAGCTTTCAGCCGCCGGGTGGCGGGCGACAGATTGTAAGCAGGTATCTGTCGTGTAGTTGTAGCGTCGTTCGTTTTCTAAGAGCTTGAGAGCTTAGAGGTAGATGGCATACAGCCTAATTTGAAAGCAGAAGCAAACTAAGATATGGAAAACTGGCTTCCTGCTAAATCAAGGGACAAGTATAGGTATAATCTAGTTCACGACCAATTAGTGTTATTTTACCTGTTCTGAAAAAGTGTTTTAGCATGTTTTATTATTACTATTTGGTCATATTGTTTGAGAATATCATTATATACTTCATCGGAAATAGAGCTGTTATATAATAGTGAATATACCTCGCGATACTCGGCTTGCAATCCACGTCGCCTGTCAATCATCTAGTTTCTGTACTATTTTAAACTTAGCAAGGGCATTGACCAGACATCACATCAGACAAAGTTAAACAAATACAAAATAAATAGTAGAACCTACACCCCATCACTATTTATATACATGTAAATTAAATACGTTTATCTAGGCGTATGTTACCGCGTGGTAATTGCTCGTAACTATATAAACTATACATACACACTCGTATATTGCTTTAGCTTCTAAGGCATTCCGGCAACTTCCCTGCAAAGTAACAGGTATTTCAATAAACTCTTTTACGCTGAAAATCAATTTAAAAAATGTAGCTCAAAGCATTCTTTGAAGTGTTTTCTAAGACATTAATGAGTTAATTAAAAATTCTTACACAGCGAGGATAGCGACAGAGGCATTGCGTGCCTCGGGACAATATTGCGATGATGTTAGGTACTATGAACGTCCTTAATAAAGGACAAAATAATTAATAAGTTATTTCGTTAGTTATTCAAATTTAATTAAACTCTTTGTCACAAATGACATGAGCAATGTAGATAGTTACCTACAGGATGACCAGAAAGATCTAAAGTAAACCCTCGTTTCAACGCGTAGGTAGGTTATGGGTTATGCATGTAGCGCGGTATATTATAATTTTCACGTAATTAAGTTTAGTTAGCTGTCACTTTTTGGGACCACCGTAAGATGGAAAATACTAATTAATAGTACCACCGAATCAAAATATATGTAGGCTGAAGGTTCGTAATTTTTCATACCAGAAACAATTGTATAAAAACCTAAAGCAGTCTGTCTCCAAGTGGTTTTGAAGAACCTAAACTCAATTTAAGCGCTACGAATGGCGCTGCCAGAGTAAAATAGAAAGGCATCGTTAACTTCATCAGAGCAAATCGGGTTTCAGAGGATAGAAGACCTATTTCTATTCGTATTTTAAATTGAACAGTATGAATGCTATTTGGGGTGGACTTCGTATAGAATTTAAAATGCAACCGGCATCATATCGATAGGTCAGTCAGTGCCTACAAGTAGGTACTCGTAACACTCGAACGGTTTCACAATCACAAAATCTCATCGCATCATTGTTATACCAAAAATAGATTACGTACGGTACGACCCGTTCGTCATCGTAATTAGACCATGTTCGTGATAGATGTGAAAGGGATACATACAAACATCTCCAGGGTTTATCTACGATTTGGGGTTCGAATAAGGCTATGATGTTTATTTAGTCATATGTGATGGATGATTTTAATGTGATAATGTAGGTTGTTTGTACAAACAGGGAGGGTGGAGTACGGGAAGGCGGCGTTACCTGCCAGCAACAGCAATGCCCGGTAGCACCAAGAACAGAGGAACATGTGGGGCTACTAAGTAGACAACACAGTGACTGGCAACATGTTCGGCGGGGAGCAGGCATGGGTCGCCTGGCGGCCGGCCGCCGCCGCCGCCGCGCCTGTGCCACTCTACGTGTAGTGTTGCCCAATCACTTCATTGAGCCTAGCGTATAATTTTATTTATACCAACCTATTCCCGACTCTATCGGGAATGGCAAATATGTAACACACAATGATTATTTAAAGACAAACCAAATTGTGTAATACCTATGTTTATATTACGTAAATTGTACACCATCATCAGTCTTTGACGATATCGTTATAACTTGATTAGATACCTAGACACCGACTTCAGTGAAGATTATGGTTGAACGTAGTTCATTTAAATCTAAACCTTATAATTATATTTTTTGGATTCCTGAAAAAGAATTGCGCTATAATATGATACGACTATCTCTCTGCATAGCATAGGTACACTAGCAGTTTGGGTCGTAATGTGAGATCAAAGAGTCGTGTCAGAATTTAATATGTGAATTTTGTGAGCTTGATGTGCTTCTGCTCAAACAATTCACATTTTTCGAATAGCGGAGGCAAAAGTTGAGTTTCAGCATTGCTCGAGAAAGGACAATAGGAGCCTCGTCAAACGAACACCCACAGATATATGAAATAAGTGTTCTCTGATTTACTGAAATCACTGAATCCTCCAAAAGCAGTCCCAACAATATTGAGAATTTCCCCCTTTTTGGAAGTCGGTTAGAATAGGTAATAATCAATAATAATAAAAAAATACCCGCCACAAAATTGCGGGTTGCATAAAGAGTCTTCAAAGTCTTAATCGACGACCAGATATCACTACCTAGAATTGAATTAAAGAAAGAGATGGTAATTGTTTAGCAGAGGATTTACGCTGCTCGTGCAAATCACCGCCGCCGCTGTCTGTTTGTTTTATTTAGGGTGGTTTATGTGCAAGATTGAGCCGTGAAATATTCTATCTCTAACAAATGCGCCCTAGAACATAAACAAGATTATGTAGTTGTAGAGCTTGGTAGTATAAATAACCGATACCAAAATCATGTACGTGCATCATCCATCAGGTCTGAAATAAAAATAATATAAAAAGTTATACTGGGACTCGTTCACCATCATGCCCTAAGGCTCACGTGGCGGAGTGTAGACAAAATCATTGTTCCGTGAGATCGGGCTTGGGTACGCGCCGACCTGTCGATTCCCGCGCGGCCGGCTGAGCTCGCCTCCGCCACAATATACTAAATAACACTAGGGAATCTTACTGGCAGCGGCCGTCACGCATTGCGCTCATGCCTTCATACGTAATTTACATAGATCTCATGGCTCAGTCCCTGTAAACCATTTGCTTGCTAGTATGTTATTATTACACTGTGTGACAGACGTCAGAATATTTGTAAAATTTCCTACACCCATATAGTGTGCTGCTGGGTATACACAAAATGTTAAGCTTTTATGTATTAGACATGTCTGTACATATAGATACCTACCTACCTAAGTAATTCCTTGAAAAACAATCATTTGACAATACAGAAGAGGGTTTCCGTGCGACAGCTTGTAAATACAGCCTCATGCCTCATTCTTTGCAAATAGAAACACAATATCCCATTATATTAGCAGGTAGGCCTTATTAAATTAACATTTACAGTCTTGTTGTTATTAAATAACAAAATCCACGTGTGTATAAAATGTATTGAAATCTCAGTACAATTTTCAGATGCGGTGTTCAACGCGTAGTTTATTTTTTGTGGGGTAAGATGGTTATTGCGTTTTCGGAATAGTCAATAGTATATAATAGATTAGTTAACAGATAATAGAGTATATCTAGAAATTCTTCTTTTTACGGTTCCGTACCTCAAGAGGAAAAAAGGAACCCTTATAAGATCACTTTGTTGTCCGTCTGTCTGTCAAGACCTATATCTCAGAAACGCGTGGACGGATCAAGTTGAAATTAATACACAATACTTAGGTCTGCAACCTCATGCAGCCGTTAAACTTCTACGTCAACCCAATCGAAAGTTATGGCCGCTTATGTCGCCTTTTCCCGCATATTTGTATGAAAACGCGAGAAACTGAAAACCTATAGGGTACTTAACGTTGACCTAGAATCATGAAATTTGTCAAGAAGCTAGGTCTTATATCACAAGTAAAGGAAAAAATCCGAAAACTGGAAATTTGGGATTCCATCCCGAAATAATTATTTTTTGTAATTACAAACTTATATTTGCAGTTGACGCCTGGTATGTCAATGTATGGTATGACGTTATCAGTTTCGAAAACGCAAAGATAAACTGTCCCTAAATCTGGTTTATCTTTTCGTTAGAGCAAATGTTATGGCGAAATTGCACGGAACCCTCGGTGCGAGAGTCCCACAGACGACTCTCACTTGGCCGGTTTTTTATATACCTAATTAGGTACAATTTTGATATGGTAGCCAAACTGTGGGTGAAGGATTCAGCATTAAAATATATGGACGAAATTTTTTGGTATGGGCGAGGATCCCATCTTAATTTTTGAAATGATTAAGTCCTAAATCTGTTATGTTAACGGGTAATTTATTATAAAATCTAATTAAATTAACCTTAGTAGTGCACAGACAGGAGGTACGAATCTATTGAATATATCCATGCGACTATGTATGTGATCGATTACATACAAAGTTCTACCTTCGCGTAGGTAACATTGTTAAGTAATGAAAGTACTTTTAATGATAGTCGGTTCGAAGTTTATGCCTCGATGGTACGGCAGCCCCGTCGCGTCGGGCGGCGGGCGGCGGCGCGCGACATGACAACTATCGCGCCGCACAGTGAAAGCGTAGCGATGCTATCTGTGACAGATTGTGGCGACGTGCGAAACGATTGGCGTCCGGCCCAACTATTATTCTCTCACAGCACACCACAACACTGATTGTGCTGATTGTTGAGGAATAATACAAATTCGTTGTGAACGCCTCGAATCGGGCCTCACAATACATCAATGTAAATTACATAAATGGTAACGAATGACCTATTCAGCGCCCAACAGGACCAAATCAAGTTTACATACATTGACATCATAGTGCGAACATTGTTTTCTATAAATAAAATAAGTTACAATATATTATTATGTCTCCACTACACAAATGTTGGTTTAATTTATTGGATGGAGTTGTATTTCTTACCTTACCCTACCCTAACGCAACGAAAGTGTTGGTTTAAGAACTCCTCGAGAGCTCTACCGTCCGATTGGAATAGAATTTTACAGTCAGTTCTTCGAACAACACAATGCAATTACTTCAGGAAAACAAGGTTTTCACGGGAAAGCCACCGTCAGGCGATTCTTCAGGGCAAAAGTTGACGAGATTTTATTATAATGCATTCTTTTTTTTTTTTTTTGTATTTCTATCCGTTATGGCTAGTGTTATATAATATATATTAGGTAACTCTACCATATAGTTCAAGAAATACACACGCACGAAACGAGTGCAATTTATCGAAGCCGGATTATTCTCGACTTCGAAATTATATTACCGTAACATGGAAACTACCCTAATTAGAAGATATATTTTTTTCAAAGATACATAAATAAAAGTCAACATGGCGCCCGCCACCATGTTGACTTTTATGTTTATGGAAAGAACTGATAATGTTATCGTATTTTATTATTATTGGTAATCAACTATTGATATTATAGATATACGAAGTATGCATCAGGGCGGCTGTTCGGATTCGAATAAATAATGATTTACGTTTCTCGAATAATGGACTTGAATAAAATAAAACAGAGTCCGGGTAAATTGGTCATGCGATCCCAGATATCGAATTTGACCGCGTTCGGCCACACAGGGAAGGCTTCAGCTCGTGCAGACACACGATTTTTTTAATCAAACCACTTTTTGGGTTAGTAGGTTGGATTAGTTTGACTATCGATCCAACCAAAAAGTTATTTGACAAACGGGAAAAGAATTTTCCGCTGGTCAAAATGATTTAACCATTGGGAATAACTCAGTAATTCTAAGTCTAACATAACGACACCAAGGTGAGTAGAAAATGCCTGTTGGAATCGCTAATAAAGAGTCCTGATTTTGATGGATCATGCCTGAGTTATGTTATTTATGACTCAAAATAACTGGGTTATTCCCATTAGTTAATAGCTTAAATTTTAGAGATATTTGACATATCCACTAACCTAGATATTTGAAAGCGGCGAATAGTCTTATTCGCCCAGCAATTCGATTAAAACTCCATTCCGCATGGAAATACGTTTTTCAGATCATTTCGTTTTAGTTCAGTCCGATGCGACAAAACTCATCCATTTGTGAAATATATTTACTTACATGTTAGTTCATTGGTACAATGTTGGTATTGGATGGATACATACATAGATAGATTAGATTTTAAGTATAACTACTAACACAAAATGCGTCTTGTTATCTAAATTAATAATAATATTTGATTTGATTAGGTAGGTACAAGATCAAGTGTAACACTTTGGACCGTTTTTATTATCTGCGTCATAAGAGTTTAATTACCGTACAGTAAAAATCCGAATTCAAATTAATATTAAGTTTTCAGTAGGCAAAACAAAACGCGTTTCAATTCAATAAATATCTTTTCGATACCTATATGTATAATAATGTATCTAGGTCCAATTCGACATTTACTTTTCCT
Source organism: Tachystola acroxantha (assembly GCA_963506565.1). Lineage (NCBI taxonomy): Eukaryota > Metazoa > Arthropoda > Insecta > Lepidoptera > Oecophoridae > Tachystola > Tachystola acroxantha. Next base: position 16,736,986 of record OY735870.1, read on the forward strand.
TCTTCCGGAAATGTTGGGTCTATTAGGATAAATTCTTTTTTTGGCCCGACTTCACATACACCTTGCTGACGGGAAAGGCCAAGTATGTTGTTAGGTTTGGACAATATAATGTCGTACCGGGTCGGCAACATTTCTCGGGCATGTGTGTGTAGGTTGAGGTAAATGTCGGTTTTGTAGCGACTTTTCTTGGTGACACGAAGTTACAGTAGGTATCATTTTTTCTAAATGAGTTGTTTTAGTCGGCTGTATAAACTTAGCTCTGTGGGGTCAAACATTTGTACGTTGCGGCGCCACGGAAGATGTCTAATGAAATGAGATATATTTATCATAGGCAAGTAGGTACGAGAGTATACATACGTAGTACGTACTGGTAGCGTTTCTTACCGTTTTGATTATCATGGATTAAATTCGGAACAGTGAGCATTTGCTGTGATGTCTACTGTGGCCTTGTACGTCCGTCGGCACGGCGGCGACACGACGCTAACAAATAAATATGTGTAGCGAAATGAGCTCAGACTAGGTAGGTTCTCTTACATTCCTGTTTCAAAAAACAAAATGACAGCTAAATGTACCTATAAATTACTTGTACAGCTAACAGCAGATCAAGTGTAACACTTTGGACTGTTTTATTATCAGCGTCGTAAGATTTAAAATCGTACTGCAAGTGTTACCATTGATCTTCTGTTGTCCGTGCCTGGAAAATTATCAAACATGATTGGCTTATAAAGTTCAAGTCATTTCAGCCGTATACCTACTTGTTTCCCTAAATCTGGATTAGAGGAGGAAATGAGAAGACTTTAAAACAATCTGTTTATGAAACGCCAATTTACGTTTACCCCAACATTATGTTGTCAGAAAGTTGTCTGATGTTGCCAAATTGATAATTGTTTTAATTATTACGATCGGTGCTCACTCTCACTATACCTGTATATGGGCTGTGTAACCCAGTGGCCTAGTAGGTAGTCACGTGACCGACGCGGCGCTCGCGATGTGGCAAATGCGTAAGTACAGATTACAGATGCGAAGTTATATTTAAATCTCGGTGTCTACGTCGCTCATCTGTAGCAATGTTAAGGTTGAATTCCACACCGTTTACGTCATTATGAAGCCCCGTGCAGCGATATGCCGGAGCATCATGTATGATGCCGTATATCCCGGTGCAGTATAATCGGGAACTGACCTCGGAGGGGAATCAGTCCGTTTGACTTATTATATGTTTGTTGTAGGTATACGTAGGTATAGTATAATGTTAGTACAGTTTAGTTTTGCTATTTAAGCATTGAATTAACTTTTGAGGGCATTCATCACTTCATTAATTATGATGTCATAATAAAATTGGAATCGGAGTTCATTATTATAAATTTAAAACATAAAAATATGTTGTAAATACGAGTAGGTATAGGTATTTGTATGAAAATTGCCTTTTTTTAAATTAAATTACTTTGAACATATTCTGAAAAAGACACAAAGAAATTCTATTGCTTCATTATCTTCGCCTCCTAGCAACTTAGTAAAGATGACAGTCGTCTCAGAATACAAAAATAAACGTAGTGTAACTCCTTCATGTTCAAAATGTTGAACTACTAAAATTTTGAACGTAAAATGTTGAATTTCCAAAATTGCAGTGTTTCGCCAGACAACCTTGTTTCTCCCTAAACATTTACTTGTTATGTATTAAGATACAATTAAGTATTTCATATTCATGTGCAGGAAATATTTTCCTTATCAGTCACTCACTATCTTACTTCTCGTAGACCCTGTAATTAATGAAAATGTCGTCGTCATTTACGTAATCGATTAGACCCATAATAAGCTATAACTTGACTGAAAAGCAAACTCTTTAAAAATTTATGAAATGGCAGTGCAGGCAGCTCCAGGATTTCATTAGTCGATTTGTGTTAGAAAACCGCTTAAAAGCTTACGTATTTTTTTAAGTTCAGCGATTGCAATCTATTTCAAACGAGACGACGGGCTATTTCAGATTTCGTTATTGCAATCTGTTCACAAACGGACTCAAACGGACAGGCTATTTCAGATTTATTTCGATATTTTACAATTTACATCAACGAAATAGCTATGCCATCTTTATTTCGACATAGGTACAGGATGAAGTCATTTCGGATTGAAGAGTATTATCCTAGAGATATAGTTTAAAGCGAAAGATACAAAAGCCAATTGAGAAACAAATACATATCAGTACAAAGTATGTATGTGTACTATGTATACTCGTACATAAAATAATGAATATAGGAACTTATTTTATACATATGTATATTAAAAAAATCTATATTCTTTTCTGTCCAGGAAATTGTTTCCACGTAGACGGTCTCGTAAATGCACGAGATGATTAAAATGTCCCCATCATGCACTTAAAAAGCAGTTGTATCAGAATTTTCATAAAATACTTTTACGTAGAGCAATGGCAGGGGCGGTTTTTCCTATCAGGATTTCATTTGACGGCGACGAAGCGGGCGCACAGTGTATTTGAAGGAGAATATACATTTATTTCGAAACAAGTAATTAAACGAGTTCGATGTAATAGACAGCCCTCATACGTTATTCATAGCTATTTATTACATACCTACCACTTCGGGTAAATCATCTCATTTCACAATATTTAGTATTTTGTCTAGGAAATGGTCTTTGGAATTATCTTATAGCTTCAACATAAATATTTGATAATCTGTAGCATATATCGGTGTGATTAATTTCTGTTAATCGTATGTAGGTATGTGCGAGTGCTCAATTAACCGGAAATTAATCAATGCATCTCTGTACACACGTAATACAGTGCCAGCATGTTACTCGAGCACATCGTTATCGCCTGAACGGTTTTGCATGTTTGGCATATACCTACATAGTTTGAAACCCTCTGTCTATTGCTATCTATTGTGCCGTAAAGAGGCAGGCTTCGTTTGACAGTCTACCTATTTTCAATTATTTAGCAACTCAATATCTGTTATGGCCTATGGCTGACCGAGCTGACGTGACGAAATATTATTAAACACATGCAGACATCACATGACCGATATAGGTAAGTTTGGTATCTTAAAGAAATGATGAAGGGACATGTTTCTATGAATACATTGAGGTCCCTTACCGAAAATCACTGAGTCATACTTGCATGGTGTCAACTGCCCATTGATGTTGGGAGTAAAACTTGAAGATTTTAGGAATACGAATAAAGGAATAAAACCATAGTTGCCGTCACACTGGATCAGAAGTGAGATTGGGGAGGACACATTCTACGTTGCAATATGAATAAATGGAGCAAGTCACTCTATGGTGCCCTAGAAGACAGTTACATCCGACCGGCAGATTGGAAAACTAAATTCGAATATTGGACAAGGGTGGCAGCTGACAGAGTCGAATGAAGAGAAGACAGCTGGAGGAGGCTTATTTCAAAGGACACGTCGAATTGAGGTTTTTTTTCATATTAGCTACTTATAGGTAAAAATACAGGCCTTGAATTCATTCGACAAAATTAGTTAGTGGTGGTTAGGCTTGTGACATACATTAATTCTGCACAGCGTTTAAGTAAATTAAACAAGGCGCACCGCGAGGAACGCGCTGTTTGGTAGGTACCTACGTCAAGTGGGTTACTTTACTATCGTCTCTTATGTTTTCGAGTTGAAAAAAATAATAAAAAATGGAATCTATTATTTTTCAAGTTTATTATAGTATAATTCAATAGTATTACTGAGGGCAAATCCGCGGGAAAGCAACCACTAAAATGTCACGTTGTATAAGCAGTATTGTGTAAGAATCCAATGTGTCGAAAATAAATGGCTATTATTATTAGATTAAAATTATTGAAAATGTTCAACATTCGTTTCGATAATAACTTGTATTGGTTGTCAGCTCTTCGTTCCCTTTAATAGAGAATTCACAGTGAAAAATAATGACTTCGTGCAAAATAAAAGTCTATTGAAGGCTGGTGTGGAGCGCACCACACAATATCAGTTTGCGTCAGTGTTCACAGTAACAAATGAAATTTTTTTGTCGTTTTACTTTTGAAAATATGCATGCATTCATATTTTTGCTCCTCGCATATAATAATAGTTGAACGAAGCAGTATATGTATATACGAAACTGCTGCGAAAGAAACTGCATTGAGAGTCTAGTGTTTTTCCAACTTCTCAAATTCAACTTATCTGACAGTGTTTCAACAGTCTAGACTTAATTTAGCGTCAGTTTTAATAAGCGACTTCACGCCCGTTACATACATAGAATAGAGTAGAAAACGTTTATTTGTTAACACAAACAATATACAAGAAGAATAAAATCATAGATACCAAAAAAAAACTTAAAACTTACAGTCTTACGGTCGTGTTCACTTTTTAAGAAGTAGAAATTTGGTGGTGCGTTCTCAAAATATATTTTTTAAAATAAGCATCTCGATTAATTGTTACTAATTCATCTAAATAATTCCGAACTATCGATGTTTTCGTAAAATGCGAGATTGAAGGGATTAAATATCGTATTTACTCATTTCAATTGTATCTCAAGACGAGTGAATTACTCGGCAATATTAATTTAAAAAAAAACTTACAAGTGCGAATCGGACTCGCGCACCGAGGCTTCCGTGCAACGCAACTTACTGAACCCCGTAACTTTGCTCTAACGAAAAGATATACTAGATTTAGATACCAACTTATCTTTGCTATTATCAAAATATGTCCATACATCGACACAGGAGTAAGTCGATGTATTAGTTGATCATTTGCAAATATAAGTTTGTAATAACCCAAAAATATGTTTGTAATGTATTTTAGGCGGCGCCTCCTAACACAGGTACTTGATACTTAACAGGAGAGCCCCAATATCGTTGTAACTACGACTAAGTTGAGAAAGAAAATAAATATTTTTCATTTTTCATGCAATTTCAAAATTACAGTTTTCGGATTTTTCCTTTACTTGTGCTATAAGACCTAGCGTCTTGCTAAATTTCATGATTTTAGCTCAACAGGAAGTACCCTATAGGTATTGAGTTGTTTTGCGTTTTCATACAAATATGCGGCAAAATTCGATATAAACGGATCTTTTGATTGCGTTAACGTAGAAGGTTGATTTTTTCACGGCTGCATGTGTGCAACTCGCACTTGGCCGTTTTTTTATGTACAGAAGATCATCGAACAAAATTGCAGAATGAATATTAATAAAGTTTCATTTAAAACATCAACACTTATAAATATGTAGGTAATTAAAAACTTTAACACAAGTGGTGGACCATGGGAAGAAAAAATCCCGTGGTTCACCTGGGTGGTCTACGGGAAGAAAAATCTCCCGTGGTTCATCTCGGTGGTCTACGGGCAAAAATATCTTCCCATAGACCACCCGGGTGAACTATCGAGGTGGTCCACGGGCAATAACCCGATGTCATATCGTGAACAAGACGAATCTAACAATACCTCATACCTATATCAAAACGCATCAAGCCGTTATGGCTACAGGGGGCCACGAAGGAACCGATATGGATACACACACTCGAAAAATATTACTCTATTCTATTATTATCCTCCTTTCAGCAGTAGATTAAAAAATATCGAACGAAAGCGCAGCCGTATTATGAAAAGACGATGTTAAAATGTAGGAGTGCTCATCAAATTACATGAAAAATCTATTGATACAGGTCGCGAGAAGAATAATCGATTTTTTTTTGATTAGTGGTATGTACAACCAAATTATAAACCAAATTTGGATTCACATAGCTAAGTAAGAAAGGTTAGGTCGTCCTTTTTGGGACATTTCGCTTTCTTACCGATTTTCATCAATTCATATAAGTCCCGCGCAAAGCCCGGTTTTCCAGGCACTCTACACTAATAAATAATTGAACAGTAAGGGTTAAGTCTGTAATTTTAGAATTGAGGGCATATATTTTCATAGGCTCCAGTACCACACAAAGGACAAATAAATTTCTAAGGTAATCTTTTGTTCTATTTTTACGCTTGAATAACTCCGCCAGTTTTAATGAAACTTGAACGAATAAGGAATTTATTGGTCCACCTCGCACTTAAATTATGCTCAATAGCTTTCCCTTGAAATCTACACGAAGTCACGAACCAAATAGCGGATAAACAAGCAACAGTCGAATAGGCGACAAACAATGGTCATGTTATTGTGAAAACACTAAATTACTGCGTAGCAGATACTAAACTACAAATAAGTAGTTTCATAATCACGAATATCTCGAAAATAGTGTTAACGCGATGATACACAAAAATATGACACACTTCTTGGTGGATTAAAATAATATAAACACAAAAATAAAACACCTCTGGCGCCACCGCCCGCCGCCGCCGCGATGGGAATGGTCAGATGCGCCAGTGCCCTCAGGACGTTTTTGTATGATATAAGAGATATTTCACTTATATACATAAATCCAACGTAGGTACAAAAATGTTTAGGCTTAATTACGCAACGCATCGCTACCAAAATGTATTACGATAACTAACTAAATCAACCAAAATATACGGCCAAGAATTCAACAGAGCTTGGATAGATGTAAACGGAGAGTTTGATCCGAGAGCACTCTTACCGCCGTCCTTGTCCATTTGCTCCCAATCCCTCGTATCACCATCAATCAGCGTAAATGACAATAACCGAATCAAATGGCCGAACGAGAAACAGCTAGCGTTGTTCCAACGCTGCCCACGGGTCCGACTCCACTAGTCGACATTATTGTGCAAGGCCTGTGCGAGTTCCTATTCAATTTCAAATATGGAAACAACCGCGTGCGCACGTCGCATTGGACAGTTAACAAATGCGAACCGAATGATCGCAAATCAAAATGTAAATAAATCCAATAGATAACACCGTGATTACTAATGATGAAAGATTAACAGTCACAGTACTTTAATTGACTGACGAATAATATATTTACTTTCTATTCTAGCCATCAATGCATTATAAATTAAGTGCAGTGCGGTACGGAGCCGGAGGCGTACATTTTGCCCGGAACTCAATTACCGTTAGCATACGCGTCCCCCATTAATCAACATCGATTAACGTCCATTGTATCTCACGTTCCCTCAATCCGATTTCACGAAATGAAAATTTCCAATCAAAATACTAATTTCTGTAAGGATTACAAGCAGACTTCATTGTGAAATATAATTATGAAACAAGTAATAAACAACTATCTATACCTACAACGATGAATATTTAATAGGAGGTATGTGGAAAATGAGCTCAAGTGTGTTAAGAGTTGGTACACTTTAATTATATTATATCAAATAGCTTCAATAATACACTCCAAACACTAGAGAATGAGGTATTTCGCTTATTTAGCCTAAAAACCAATAAAATTGTTTTATTCTTGTTACTCCAATATATTCCATTACATATTAAAACCATTACCTACATTAACCGAACTTCGCTTTGCCTTGTACAAATAAAGTAATGGAATTGAAAGCCTGGCCATGTTTAGGACACGGTGAAGTTGATTTATTATGAAGATAGATAGTGTGTATAAGCGTATGTAGTAGGTACCTCCTATAAGTACGGCCGATGGAAGTTACTCACACAATCTGTTTAATGTTATACACGCGACGGATAAACAAATTTAATGCTTATATTTTCAGACGATATGATTTAAGAAGTAAACTTATTAGTAACTAAAGCGGCAATTTCTTTGTAGTATTCATTGTAATAAATATTATTTTACATAAGTATTAAGTCTAAGTTTAAAAGGGCATTGGTAACTTTAATGGCGAGGAAAATCTTTAAAATCCTAATCACAATGAGTTGCATATTTAAAAAAATTTTTTTAATAAATCTTTAATAATATTTGTAATACAGTTTCCGTAAAAACCATAGAAAAAAAATAACATTTACCTAAGACGAATTTAACTAAGACGAATATGGAGACAAAATTCACGACCTAGGAACGATATCACGGTGGCTCTGTTGGAATAGAGCGTGCCACGGAATGGCGAGGTCTTTTCAGTTATGACCGAAAATACTTTAATTCAAATATGAATTTTGACTTACCCATGCTGCCATTGCTGCTCGAATGGGACAAATATTTAGACATTTTATGATAGGCTGACCGCAGCGACAATGCCCGCGAATGATGGCCGTTGCTGGACGATGACGGATTAGATGAGTCAATCCCGCCATCGGTCTCACTACTGTATCCATTGTAGTGGATACTAGTAGTCATTTTAGTTAAGTTCGGAAGAATTTAATGAAAAATATTTTTATGCAACTGATTAATTAAAGATAAATCACTTTTAAAATAACACCTCAAAAATCTTTAGGAATTAAATAAATTTATGGGTGAGCCCGACGGCACCTAGCACCGTGCAACCGATGCACCGGACGACGGCAATGCGTGCAACCGTACCGGAAGTAGACGTAACTTTGAATGGCTCGGCGCCGCTACAAGGCTGGTTTGGGCGGGCTCGGAGGCGTGCCCTGTGCAGAGTGCACGTTGGATGCGTGTGTGCAACGATGCAGCCCTAGACGAGGCAAGCACAATAAGCGCCGATTGCGGTCGCAGCGGGCGGGCGCGCGCATACCGCCCGCCCGACTGGCTCGCCCGGGCCTAGCACGCCCATTGTCGCCAACGACTGCCCAAACACGCCTGCCGGCCATCTTCACTGCGTCAGCGGTCATTATAATATAATAAATAACATACAAGTGATTATAAGTAGATCGACACAAATAATCGTGTTGGGTCGGTCGGCGTCGCGTCGCGCGAACGAGCGTGCCATATAAATATCGAAGGCCAATTTTGCAACAATTACGTTGACGCCGAGTGTTGACAATTAGAACGTAAGTGTATGATTTCAGGTTTGACAGTACACTATTTAGCAAAGTGATTCTGATACTTTATCTTTAGGAATATATCGTCGATTCGTTCGTATACAATCAAAATATTGATTTCCCAAAATGTTGTTATCTAGATATCGGTCACATCCGCAAAGAAAAAATGGGAACTGCGTGTAGAGGACTCGCGGTCTGAAGTTTGCATTCAATCTTAATTAGATAGACAAAATATTAAAAAATACGCCTAAACTTAACTTTGCCGTCGGAACAAATTCATCGGAAATACATTAGTCTATAAATACGGTAGAAGCAATTCGACTCAAACAAATACAAAGATCTAATCGTAAACATATGAATGAAGTAACTGCAAATGTAGTACCGAAATGGATACTAATTTTATGTCTATATTATGTGTTACATGTTACTATATTTAACAAATGAATGTGCCAAAACGTTGTGTTATGTGGCTTGTGTAATCGAGCCGCCGCCGCCGGGTCCGAGTCAAAAGACATGACGGCTTCACGTTAATGCAATAGTGGGAGGTGATCAGCGAGCATCGCGGTCCGCCACGTCGGGTCTGATATGCTGCGCACAGCCGGCGCGGCGGCCGAATCTGCTGCCGTAAAAATCGAGAAAAATACGCCAGCAGAAGCGTTTGTCCCGTTCGCGATGGAGTCCACAGGTTGTTAGGGGCGGAACAACTCGTAGCAGGCGACGGCCTTTGGAAAGGGAAGCCCCCCCCCCCCCCCCCCCCCGTATAGTCGACATCACATAAAGTATCATGTGCATTATGAAATTCATGATAATACGGCTGAGATTGCATTTGTTTTGTGTATGATGTCGATGAGGTGTTGTTGACTGTACTTGATGCAAAGATTGACCATATCGTTTCAGGAGCGGTTACGCTCCGAGCGTTATGGGGACCTTTCCGTCGGGTATGGGAACATTGGGGTTGGTTGCTAGAATAGAATTGCATATAGAAGTGGGCGCAGGTGATGCTGTGCCCTGTTGACCTTGATCCAGTGGTTTTGCAGTTACAACATTTGCGGTAGGTACAGTCGACAGCAGATCAATGGTAACACTTTTTACTTTTGACAGTTCTTATTATTTGCGTCGTAAGACTTGAAATCGTACTGCAAGTGTTACCATTGATCTGCTGTCGACTGTACATGCAGTATCTAATGAAGATGCTTTATGCCTCAAGCTTCGTGAGTCTGTACTCTGTCCATCGCGAGCCTTTATAGTACGTTCTTTCTTACTTAGTTGGGGGCAGGTACAGTCGACAGCAGATCAATGATAACACTTGTAGTAAGATTTCAAGTCTTACCACGCAGATAAGGACCGTTCGTCCAACGTTCAAAGTCTTCTGTTGATTGTACCTGAGGTAGAATATATGGCGACGTATTTCGGATTAGATTATTGCTTCGCGCATTTCGTATTATGATATGGTATCCTGTGTCTGCATGACTCTCTTTAGTAAAAGTAGGATAAATAAGGCAATGCGATTTTTATATCTTCTGTCCACAAAGTAATGAACGTTCTGCCGTACTGATAGGTAGCTACTCAATAAGTTGTTAATATTTCATAGCTGCCGAAGTGTCCTGATTAACGGGAGTTATGCAGGTAATGACATTTGCTCGTACTAGCTTTCAGGCCGTTAGGGTATCCGGATACGAAGCCACAAACTCACCGCCAGTGATTATTACTAGGTGTAGTCCCCTGGCTAATAGCCCACGAGTATATTAACGAGTATCTATATAAACCTCTTATATCCATCGTTATAATAGGCTTTGAATATTATGAAAGCCTTCTTTTGGTAGCGATTAATTAACTAAGATAAATTAGAATATAGGTTTTTGTAATACTTGGGTTAGTTCATACGTGATACAGTCTAAAGCACATCAAGTGCTCCGTTCTTATTATCTGCGTTATAAGAGCTGCTACAAAATAGCAAATGTTCAAATTTTTGTGTTGTTGTGTGGACTTGATCCATTTTAGTGCAATTCTTCAATTATTATCAGTTATGTTCATGTAGGTACGGGGAAAATGGAACTTTTCCTGTTTGTCCCTCGATTTTGTCCCCGTGGAATAAAATTTCGTTCTGTCCCCCTATTACTGACGGGAGAAAAAATCTTATATATTTTAGTCAGCCGGCCGTGACGAATCCAGAATAAACTGTCTGAGGATTCCATTTATGAGTTCTATATCAATATTTTGTTTACAATACCCATCAAACATAATTTATTTTAAAACACCCATTACCTAAAACTGTGAAGAAAAAAAATATAGCTTCAGTAAAAAAGGGGGATCGGAATAGGTTGACACGTTAGTAGTAGTGTACCGCCACTGTTTGCCGAAGGTCCGCGTCCGAGGTTCGGCGACTGATCTCACGCACGCTACGCTCGACCAAGCGCTTTCTATCGTAACGTCAAAGTCGTCAAACCAAATCGCGTTGCGTATACCTAGGTACCACCTATATATATTACGCATCGGCGGAGTTCGAAATGTAAGTGTCGCCGCACACGGGCCACACGCGACAGCCACAAACGCCGCCACGAGAGGCTAGAAGCTTGTAGCGTGTGGCCGCCACCGGCGCCAACCATGTGCGGCGAGTCCATATAAAATGTATGAAAATTACAGGAAATATGCCAGTGGCGGCGTTTTGTGGTTGTGGCCGGTGGCCCGTGTGCGGGAGCCCTTATACGTTCGCACACGTGCGCTCGTTTGTACAGACAGCACATCAATCTACAAAAATCCATTGCATTCTGGGCCGTATTACTTACGCACAGAGTGCCCGTGTATACTTGATGTCGATTATACGTTCGGTGGCGACGTATTTCATTTTTCAGAGCGATAAAATGAGCGCATCTAGCCAAAATTCTCTGTCTAAAATTTCGGTAGGCTGTGGCGCTACACTAAACCCATTAAATAATAAATTAATTATCCATTCAATATTTTTATGGGAACAGTACAATCAAATAGAACAGTCAAATCAGTATACGTTTGACAGTTGATATGTAGGTCCTACATATAAACTATCAAACGTATACCTCACTACTCACTACAGAGCCACTAGCTACTATTCGTAATTTTGGCATTAATTAGGCATTTAAGCAGTACACTGCAATCGCTAAAAATTACATTTGCTCTCTTTGTCAAATCAATCAAGCATTTGCAAATACGCCCCAATTACTAATAGTGATTCAACGGTCTCGTCCGTGACTATATAATCTATTATATGTCACCATTTCCTTCAATTGGTCGGGGATTAATAAAAATGAATCGAAAGAATTACAAACATAATGGAAAAAATACAAAGTACGAAACGAGTGGAACGATGTTGGCGGCGAGCGGTAATGAGGCAGTAGCAAAGGTGGAAAGGACACTCGACTAGCCGGGACGAATAGTCTACAATCGTAACGGGTTGGCACAGGCGACAGCACATCCAGTGAAACACACGGGCACTTCACGCGACGGTAATACGGCCTACATTGCAATGGATATGTGTCGGTTTTTATGAGCTGTCGACTATACAAGGTACGGGCGCCGAGTACACTGCGACCACGAGCCAATTACTGATCGGTATATCATCAAATAAATTGTAAGGAAAACCCGACGTCCTTTCTCGCAGCATTGGTACAAGTAGTCTAAACGTATAACTGATAGATACTGAAATAAGAAATAAAATTGTCATTTTACCTCCTAATTGTATAATAGATACTGGATTATTCACGATTTTTAAGATCCCGTACCTCAAGAGGAAAGAAGGAACCCCTATAGGATCACTTTGTTGTCCGTTAAGACCTTTTTCTCAGAAACGCGTGGACGTATCAAGTTTAGATATGTAATCTCATGCAGCCGTGAAAAAATCAAACTTCTATGAAAACGCAATGGATTCAAAACCAATATAGGGTACTTCCCGTTGACCTAGAACAATGAAATTTGGCAAGAAGCTTGCAAATTGCATTGTGTAGCTTTTTCTAAACAAGTAACGAAAAAAATCCGAAATGTAAATTTTTAATCTTTCGTTTTTTTATACCTATAGATGTAAGTATATCAATTTTTTTTTCTTATTACAAACTTATATTTACTGTTGGCAAAATAGTCGGGGAGTATGTCGATGTTGAAGAGCTCGGTGGCTCAGTGGTTGGGTCAATGGACTTGCAATATGGAGGTCCCAGGTTCGATTCCCAGCTAGGGCAGCCATGTACCAATGAGTTATCCTCGGTTTTTTCGACGGAAAAACTTACGTACATTTTACCGAGTGCTCTCAAAACGGTGAAGGAAAACATCGTGATGAAACCTGCATGTCGTAGAAGAAAAAAAACAACAACTCTAAGGCATGTGAAATCCGCCAACTCGCACTGGGCCCGCGTGGTGGATCATGGCCCGAACTCCCTCGATGTAAGGGAAGGTCTGTGCCCGAGCAGTGGGGCAATATAAATAGACTGATGATGATGATGATGTCGATGTATGGGCATAAAATTTTAGGAACGGTAAAAATAAGTTGGTCCTAAAAATCGAGTTTATCTTTTCGTTAGAGCAAAATTACGGGGATAAGTAGCATTGCACGGAACCCTCGTCGTCGGTGTGCGAGTCCGACAGCCGACTCGCACTTGGCCGATTTTTATTCAACGTCAAGTCCTTGTTGTCAAAGATATAAAAAAAATTTATGACCCTTAAATTTTAGTGTAGCAATTCAGTACGAAAAATTCTTTGATTAATTTTCACATATTTCCATGTTTAGTCGCTAGCTACTTTCAAATATGGGTAGATTGCTGGTGATCACGGGAGTTTCACGATACCACAAATCGCATGATCGACGATTTGACGATCATAATACTTCGTAGACAAAACGAAAATTGGTTTTGATCGAGGGGTTTTATGGATACCACTAACCTATGGGATTGTACTCCAACAAAGGTTCGAGATCTTACAAACAAAGATAGCACAATTCAAACGCTCGAATAAAGGAATTGGAGTGAAACGTGGCGAGTACCACTCGGAAAGCAAAATTACTTCACATCACGAGCGACTCAGATTTTAATCTACTCTAAATACTCCTCTAAAATCCTTCGCTCCGTTCCGGAATAAACTAGCACCTTCACTGTAAATACTCGTAAACTATTTTGCGCCTCCGTGATACAATCTATCTACTATATAAATATACTAATACTCTAAACTAAATACTTAAGCTCGAGCGTTGGCAGCTGTCGCCTTGTGATTGAAAATTCCTATTTCACAAAATGAGACAAGCTTGCGTAGGTAGGTAGTAGCAAGTATTATGTAATAATCAACTTTATATATTTTATCGTTACAGTATCCAGGAAAAAACAAAATTGCACCGTTCTGCTAGTACGAATTTTCTAAATTACTAAGTAACTGTTTGGTTATGGAACTGACAAGCAATTATTCTCTGCTCACAGGAGAATGGCGAGAGAAAATTGTAGCTTGAAGTGCCGACAGCCACAGGTGGGGATAAAAGGGTTAGTGCTATTACCATGTTACAGTATTTCTGCTTTTCAAATTTGCACAACAACTTACTCGTACCACAACAACTCCCGGCTGCAAAAGTTTGTGTGCCCGTATCGTGTGTGTGTATGAATGTGGGTGCCTATTCAACAACGCACACTGACCCAGATCAAAGAGCGACGGAAACAATTACGGCGTTTGGAGTAGCGAACAAACTAATGGGCAATGCAATCGTTGATTTTCACAGTCTGCTGGAGTTTCGGCACTTTTACTATAGTATAGTGTTACCCAACACGTTCGTGTTCTAATAATGATCAAGTTACCCGTAACACGAAGACTAGTAGCAGACTAATGAACCTCGTCAATGAATATCCGATCACCAAGACAGTATATTTACCATACTTTATTTGATAGTAAGTAGGTAATGTAATGTAAGCAAACCTTCCGTACGCGAGGCACATTCAATGAAAAGCTATGTATTACACAGCCCACAAGTTTTAACGTTTGGGGACGTATTCATAAATTACTTACACGAATACTTGCTTCAGACCGAAAGACAACCGCAGCGAGTCGTGAAGCTCAAGGAAGCATTGTCTTCGTACCTAATTGTAGTTGTAAAAGTTAAAACAACTGTTTAAGACTATTTAAAACGAACACGTACGGTTTAAACCGGTTAAAACAAACCGTTTAAAACGGCTGAATATTCAACTACGGCGTTAAAGATTGCAGGTAATTAATTGGACTATTAGAGCTTTTTATTTCAAATGCAAGAAAAGGACGACACAACGCTTAGACATGTGGTGTGTAGATAAAAAAAATCACACATAACTTGCTGCCCCTTGAGTCACGTTCACTTTATTAGACAGTACTATTAGAAATACATAGGTATATTATGGTTTTAAACCAGCTGATTAATTTGGTTTTAAACAGGCTTGACTACTGTAATCGTAACCAAAATTCGATCGTTGTATTGCACAAAACGTATTTTTTTGGTAATTATTACTTTATAATTTGCAAGAGGAAAATTTTGCACTTAATTTTATATTTACAAGTAACTATGTTTCTACCATTGTAATCCCCTAAGAAATATGTCGGATGTACGGTAAAATTTATATAATTTGATAAAAACTCAAGTCTGAATCAATCGCGTTAGGAAGCTGGATATCTGATGCCACCTGTCTCCACTCTACTGTAGTATCAGCGGGATCATTGGACGGTTGATCCCGCCGAGGCCGCAATGGATGGATCAACGTTCACTAGCGGAGCAGCACGTAGTCACAGATTAACTGAGTCATGATTAAATAACGTGTAGTTTATCCCACTGCAGAATATAGTTAACTGAGCGTAGAAAATAATTGATGTGATCGTAGACAACGTACACGGCGATGAAGATGAGATGAACAATGTGTTACACACCCAATACTTTGGGGATACAAGCAAGTCTTGTCTATACATATAATAAGACTGTAAAAAAGTTGTGTCTGTACATTGGATATTTTTGGAAAAGAATAATTATAATGTGTTTTAGGATCGATACTGATGCCAAAACACAAATTTTTAGAATTTTTGTATGTTTATCTGTGACTTTGTGCAAGTATCACGGCATAACTACTGAAGGGATTTTGATGGGAGTTTCACTAGGAGATAGCTGAAATATCCGCACAGCTCATAGGCTATAAGCCATGGCGGTATGTGATGTGGAAACAAGGATCCAGAGAGGAAGATCTGCCTCCTGATCTCCTCCATCCTCCTCCTCTAAACAAACGAAGTTGCGGGGTACAGCTAGTACCTAATATAGTCAATTACCACTAAGAAGACGAAGACTTGATCCACTTGTCACTTTCAAGCAATTTCGTGTAGGATCGGGAACTTGGACGTTCGGGCAGCTCACCCATATCAATCGTCAACTGTGATTGATAATTGCCACCTAGTGACCGTTGTTAGGGATAGGCGACATTCAATTTGTCGTCAAATATCATATTGTGGAACCTAATAAACACTACAATCAGATTCTCGATATTCCAGTAAACAGTGTGTGATCGGTTAGTTTTTCCATTCAGAATCAGAATCATATCTCTTTATTGCAAGAAAGTAGGTACGTTGATAGGTACCTACATTTTTGCACGTCAACATTTACTTTGATACCACTTTGCAAGGAAAAGGTGCTAACGTTTGCCAACCATTTGAGTAATAAACAATGATTAGCATAAATTATAATATAAATTGAAACGACATTTATATGATTACATGGAAGAGAAGCGAAGCAACACAATCTACCTGCAATGTGTGTACGTACAGATCCCTGAAGTATTACTAGTGCAGGTGAAATATTGAATAATAAAATTGAAAATCCCCGCTTCAGTTGAGGAGATTGCTCAAAGAGCTGAACAAAATGAGTAGCAAATCGGCATCGCCTCGGCTATAGAACAGGAGGCAAATTCTAGGCGGCACTCGTGCGATTCAGGTCGCCGGATGAAATTTAAATATGTAAGTATTCGAATTGGAAAATCCATCAATCGTTCAATTGAAGATAATAGATAACGAATAACATTTAAACTGTCAGCCAAATAAAGATGGTTTGGTCGGCTCTAAAATGTATTTTGTCAGCAAACAAAGTGAAATTTTAGTGGTCAGCAAAATTAACTAAATTGGTTAGCAAGTAGGTAATTGTGATGCTCGCACTAGTATCGTAGGTGAACTCTTATATATTGTAGCTTATAAAGATACTAAGAATGATACTATGAAGAATATGATATGATACAAATAACATTGAACGACTAGAGTTGAGGCGGCGCTTATTCATTCCGCGACGTTACGTCTGCGACAACGCTTTTGCTAAGCTCGAGCTAGCCAAATGTCTACTTAGTTTCTGATCATCCTTGATATAGTTGTTGACCAGGTTTTGCTGCTGGTTTTTTTTTCGGCCGACAAAAACATATTATGCTGTCAAAATATCTTTTTAGCTGATTTTTCTTGCTAACCGAATATTTTAAACAAATACCATGTAATTATTTCCTATAGATAACTTCCCACCCTCGCTTCACAGTTTTGGCGATTTAAGATGTTAAAACTTCATTATTAGAGGGATTCGCAGATAAATCGACTTAACATTATATTACACCAAGAACGGAGGATAATATAGATATACTTAGGTACTATTATACTGGCCACGTCCGCCGTTAATTTAGCGCTGTTGATTACACAGACGAGACTTGGATTCAGCCCGCCTGTCAAGTATCCTTCAGCTATCAAAGCCCACGGTGCAATCAAGTAGATCATTGAGTTTCTCGAAAAATATCGGTAATAAAGGGCTTCAAATAAAAAAAATATCTACCACATTGGTTTATCAATTATATACGAGTATATTCATCCCCTGTTATCGCAGGTGCATGAATGTATGAGTTCTAAAAAGAATACTTTAAAACTATATTAATTTATACCTTATTTACAAATGATAACATTATGACTTACCTATCACTTCTTCGCAAGGCTGACTTAGTGGTCGTCTTGAAGGTGAAGTTTTCTGTTGAGGATGGTGTTGAGGCTGCGGTTTCAGGACCTGAGCTGGCACTGCCCCTTCTTGAGGTGGTTCTCCGGGTACCCTCACCACCCACCAGTCAGGACGGCCTTGGCATGACTCGACCACCTCGACTTGTTGTCCTTTGGTAACTGACAGTTCTCCGGCATTTGACGCTGTGTGCTCAGCTACTACCCATGTCATTTCTGGTCCAGCCTGAGAAAGAATATCTGTATTAGTTGGGGAAACGCCTTGTTTACGAAAGTATATGTGACCAAAAGAGAACACGTTAGAGGTACAACAATTTTGTATAGAACACGTAATTGAACTATGAATTTATAAAAGGTATCAACTGCAAAGCTCTACAAAGTATATAAAATCTCTATAAAAGCGTCTCTCTGTTTTGTGTACATTTATTATGTATGCATGTTCGCATATAATACGAGACATGCTGCACTGGACGAATTTTGTTACAGTTTTATTTGCTAGAGCATATATAACGACACTCTCGAGAAAGGTTTTATACTTGTTACAACGCAAGCGCATACCTAGGCAAACCCTTGTATACTCGAAAATACATTTCGCTGCCAGAGGAACCGCAGTCGCTGTCAGATAACTCTCATATCCAATTACATACCCCATCGGGAGCACAGAGATGCCAGTGCGGATGGATATTTCATTATCACTGACATACCTGCATTCCACGAATTCATACATACGGAATGATCGACTAGTGGACCTATGTAAACTACCAAGTGAACAACTTGCTGCGAGTGACAGACTTAGTATCGGCAACTCTACAACTATTGAAAATTCTCAAATCCTAACTTTCATGTCGCGCCGCTCGAAGAAACATTTTGTAAGTCGACAATTGTATTATGAATTTCCGAAAGTTTTATAACAAAATATAAGTAGGTAAGTATGTTGTTTATCTTTTGTATTTGCACAGTTAATATCTACTAATGATGTTTTTCAAAACGCCATCCACGTAAGCCTTGCCTAACAGAGATGCGCTGGACAAAAATATAAAGTAAATGTCTGGCATAAACAAGAGACTGCCATTTTCCGTAACGTATAGATGTACTATTTCTATTAGGATTCTATCTATCCTCTCAGATCTGCCCTTTATGCCACACTGACTGACGTAATATGTTTGGATAAGCGAATTTGCTGATATACGATAAGATCCGCCGCCAACAACAATACATAATACTGATAAGAGAAAACATACAAATATCGCTGTGGTTTCCGATAGCTGTTTTACATATGGACGCTTTCATAAAAATATCGTCATGAACATCGATTACTCAATTCAAAGATATGAATTTCCGCCGCACGACGTGAACCTGGATGTAAGTTAGGGGAATAATTGGGTTATCAATATCGCCCCGGCTGATAATTGGGCTATCAATATGACCATTATCAAAATCGAGCGGTTTACCTTTTAATAGGTGACTAACGTAACGATTATATTATCGATGAAATCTAGTTTGATGTTGTCCAATTTTGTGCCCAACGCCGATTGTCTATATACCTACCTAGATATTGTCAACTAGGTAAGATAATTATTTGGTGGCGTGAGTGTCATCCATCTCTTACATACTCGTAGCTTAGCTAAAGAGTACTGTTGTTACGCGGTAACAATAATATGGGTAAGCAGTTAGGATATTATGCGTACCAGCTTCTGCATGTGTGCATAGTGTATGATGCTAGACAATATTGAAGTAATGTGTATAAAGAAGGCCCATCATATCTATATCTAAAGCTAACAAATCATTTTAATAAAAATTGATCGATGGCTTACGGCGGGCGCGCCTTACATTTTTATTCGCTTTAGCGGAAGTGGTTTGTCGATATACGTCTAGTAAGTTCTGTAGTTATATTACATAAATCTGCGTCGGCGCCGTATGGAGAGTCACTAAAGTATATTTTGTATGGGGACAGTAGGTCGTCGCCTTTGTTGTCACTTTTACTCTAATACGTCAGAAAGGACATCAGTTGAAGATATTTCGACGTCTATTGAAAATTCATACAATTGAAAACAAGAGAGTGGCGGACATGCTGAAATTGTCATGTTATAGCGACTTTGCAATATAGTTTACTCCCCCGGCCGTAACTTCCTTCATGGTTATAGTATCACATTATAATGATGTTAGAATATAAATTTGTCACCATAAGAAAATATGCAGGTTTGCGCACCCAGTCAGAAATTATATCTTAGGTGTTTTTTTAAATAATTATTGGGCCCATACTAACAACGCCTGGTCAAAACGCATCATTTTTTGGATTCATATTCATGTTATAAACTTGTACAACAATTTTCTAGTTTGGGAATTGAATAAATAAGAAACCATTATTTATTTAAGTGGGACGCAGAGTTTTCAGTCAACATTTGTTGACAATAATTTTCAATAATTTTGGATTATCAATCAGGTATCCTCATGTAACGTGATAATATTTTACATATTTATAAATTAAACACCTAATACGAGTTCAACATGTATTCGAAAAAGTTATGTATTTTATTTATTTTTGAAGTTATACAGTTAATTAAAGTGCCATAGTAAACGTACTTCAGGTATAGGTAACTCAAACTCAAACAGCATATATTTATAAGTGAAACGGTAGAAAAACTAAGAAGTAAAAAGTAGGGAACTGGAAATTCTACGTTGATTTCTACGTCCTTTGGTAGAACTCAAAGCCAGACTCATTCCGCGAAACATTTTAATTGCGGGCAAAGTCAATTAGTGTTCCATAAATGGAAAAGGTGAGCAAGATTCACTGTACTGCCATTGGTGGGTTTTAAGGCAACATGAAAGATAAATAAAATTGGAAATTTAACGCAGTTAATTAAACTTGAGCATTTAAAATAGTAAAACCATCGACTAAAAGTAATAGTGATGAAAGCAAGAATGTACGATTTTCTTAAACACATCATAATTCATTACAAAAATCTCCAGCGTGTACTATATGAAAGTCTGCAAGTACCTACGGTTTGAAGAGAAGACAAGAATGGAATTGCGTATAACACTTTTTATGGGACACTTTCATGGAAGCACTTACATTTGAAGGACTTTTATAGAAGATAGTAAAGTTAAAATACGTGTCATGCGATGTTATGTGTGCCAATCGTACAATGTGTTAGTATCGAATTAAAAATATTAAATAATATGTACGAATTTAGAGATATTTTATGCTGTGTGGGGAATTTAATCATTCTGATATACTGATTTGTGCAGTTGCGAAGAATCGGAAGAAACACGCGCATATGACGAAATCAGAGCATTCCGAACGCGTCAAATATTTTGTTTCAATAGGTACGGACAACAACAGATCAATGGTAGGTAACACTTACGATTTTAAATCTTACGACGCAGATAATAAGAACGGTGCAAAGTCCAAAGTGTTACACTTGATCTGCTGTACCTACCTACTTATATTCGGGTGGCCTGGCCGAGACCTCTACGGGCAACAGCTATTCGAGTTGCTGTTTATTATTCCATAAGAAATCGCTAACTCGAATTCAGAAGCACGAGGAACTGCCAGATTAGCTATAGAATACAATTTAATATTTTTGAAAACTCTGTATGTATGATTGATCCATACTTACAATTTAGTGGTACCTATTCATATTTACACGAGTGCTTTTTTTCGTGTGGTTTTTAACCGACTTTCAAAAAAAAGGAGGAGGTTATCAATTCGTCGAAATATAATGTAAACATTTGTTATAATTATAAACAATGCCAAGTTTGGTCCTATAACGTACTCCATATATCCACGTATTCGACACATTCGTGTCGATTCTCGGTCGCCGCACGCTTAATTTAATCCTGCCTCGCTAATCGACGCGTCTTACTCATTCTAACATAATCTAGTATTTGGTATTAGTGAACGTAGAAGTCCCATTTAGGTTACCATTGCAATGTAATATCTTGTGTAATAGATGAATGCACTCATTCATTGTATCTGAAGAGTACATGCAGCACTCTTAATACATGTTGTTATTATTGCAAAAGATTCGCTGCAACTTTTTAATACCTTATGCATTCTATGAAAACTTCTCCTAGCATGAAACCCGCTTGTATGGTGATCGACGTATTTTAGTGCCGTAGTTTATTTTACTATTCAAAGGTCTCCAGATGAAATTTATTTTACCAATGATACCAGATCAGTTTTCAGTTGAAAGCAATGAACTACATATTTTATGAACACAAACCTGGTATAGTTATGTTCAGGAGTTGGGTTGCGCGAATAAGAACGTTACGATTTTTGGGTCGGCCCTTAAAATTATTTTTCAAAAATGGCCGGAATTTTGTTGTGTATAGTGTATACGTACCAACGTAATGGTACCATCATCAAACAACAATGGAGAGTTTTCTTTATTTCGTCAGTAGTAGGTAATCGTATGGTTAATCGGAGATAAAAATACACTAGAATTATTTACTAAAACTTTTCTCACAAATTGTCGTCACTCGCATTAGTGAAACTCAAACGATTCTTGATTTTCTTTTCAAATGCAGCAAATTAATTAATTAATTGGTTTTTGTTACGACTTAAGTTGAATTTTACCTCTCACCCAATTTAAAAAAAAATACTATTCCCTGCACACAAAAATACTATTCGACATGCGCCTGATTCAATCTACAGCTGCAGCATCTTCACTTTATTTTATTTATTTCGAATGGAGGACTATTTGAGACCACTACTCAATCGTTTATATCAATCGAATGGTAGCCTCAATATTCTTTGGTGGTCGCAGTGAAGGATGCCTTCACGGGAAAAATATTACTTCGGCTGAAATCACTACACTAGCGTCTTGCTCAAAGGCTTCGACATAAAATTTTATGATATCAAGCAGTGCATTCGTGTAGAGTGGACAAACTCAAAAATTCTAATTTTAATTTTATTTGTGGCATTGCTTAAAAAGTTAAATTGATTTTCGGTATTGATTAGCTACGATTGGTCCACTGATAGGTATGTATTCCATATTTTCTTTAAATGGTATAACCTGAACAGTGAACACTGCACATGCCTATCGTATTGCAAATCCAGTGTGGCCTTGCTACATACATTTTTTTTACTAACCATGTCATATATATTGTGTTACCGTGGTTATCCAAAATAAAGTCTAAAAACTTAATATTTAATTCATGCATGTTGCCAGCCTCAAATTGACTTTCACTGTTGGGGCTTTATTCGTTGTCAACGTCCGCTGACTTGCAATTCTGTATCAGGCGGCGGGCCGGGCGTCATCGTTCATTTGCCAATTTCGGTGAATTAATAAGGATTTTAGTAACAATGCTACATATTATGTTCTTTTTATTAATATTCTCTTTATAACGTAGCGAAGATCCTATTCTGAATGCATCCAAAATTATGCTTTATCTTCACCTACGCTGCGCGCAATCGTTACTCAATGCGAATAGCTTTTCTGTAACCTTGAAAATATCTTCACGGAAAAGTTATATAAAGTTGTTAAAAGGATAGACCAAGACCTCACGCGTCGCATTTTTTAAATTATTGTATAGAAACCAAACAGAACTAACCACGAAATTACATAATGAAGATCTTTATTTACTTATTAAATTTCAAGGTCAATAATAACAAAATACACCTCTTACTCATACCGCAAACACGGTTTTTAATATTATATTTTTGCGTTAAATGATCCCAAATCTTCAAAAGAGATCATGAAAACGCATTGTTTACAACGATAAAATAGACTTAAATGAAGGGTTATAATGATAACGAAAAGTACAATGAAAAGACAAAATATATTGGAATAAAACGCTGTTTATTGATATAATAAATATAATAAGCAATAAATACGAGTATATTCCAACAAATTGACAGAACGTTCACGGTGCATGTGCAGACAGTTTGCAAGCGCGGGAGTGACTGCGTTGATGCAGTCGGCGGGAGGAGAGGTACTGTGCATCTGAGAGGTGCGTTGCATTCACCTGGCGTTGTCGGTTGCCTTTAAGGAGACGCGCGTGGAACGATCCCGGTGTGTCGATGGTGTGCTGGCGCGAAAGTGCCGCATGTGGCGTGCTCACGGAGCTTTGCCTGAACCATGGTAGGGAGATCTTGCGTCGGCTCTTGTGCTGTTTCAGCGCCGGCGGCGGCGGGGTTGTGCCCATCGCGCCGGCACGGCACGGCGCGGGTGCCGGGGCCGGACGCGAGGGCTGGCGGTCAGAGCGTTGCGACACCGCCGCCTGCGTTCAGTCGCGCGGCGCTATCGCCACTGCCGCCGCGCGCCTTCGCCCCCGCGGCTGTCACACCGCAGTGGCAAGCTCTCGCACGCTCCCCTCACTACGCAGCCTCAGTATCGAGCTACATTTCCCGAATTTATTCTACGAATGCTCCCGCCGCAGAGCCACGCGAAGGACGCGCCTAATCTGAACGGGCAAGAACCTGCCGCAGTCACCGACGACAGCGGAGGCGGCGCGGCGGCGCGGCGTCCGCCTCACTTGCGGTTTACCGGCAAGCGAAACAGATCACAACTTTCAAGGGCGAAGGATCATGTATCGATGCAAATATGCGTGCCTTGTCGGCTCTATTACTAAAGTGTTTTTATTTGAAGTAGCACATACCAGTATGAGTGGGTAGTTTCAGTTTTGTAAGGAAAATATTATATTTCACGTTAAAATGAGACAAAATGGTTAGGTTGAGTCAGGTTCGTCACAGCGACAGGGATATTAAGTATGCATGAAACATATGCGTAGGCGATTTACTACTCGTTACACGAAACGTATATAAAGTTAAGATTTAATGAAATTACGTCTCGTTAACATTAAAGGAAATTACGAGATAAACTTTGCTCTGAAATTTGGAGCACCATAAGTTATAATAGGCCGTTATGTTATTTATTAAAATAATGCGATTAATTTTCAGACAGTCAAGTCAATGGTGCAGCGTTTAAATTAGGATCATGTTCAGACGGTATTAGGTGACGTGACGGTGAGGTAGATAGAAAATAACGACATTAATTTGCGACTGCGAGTGTCGCGCGTTCGTTACCTACCCTGCACGCGTTCTTGCTCTCATGCGGCCACTGCAATATATGATAAAAATAGCAGGGTGAAGCAAGAAGCAGCCACAGAAGGCGACCAGATTCGTTGATCGATTTATTAATATATATCTTTGTTAAATAAAGAAACGACAGTACTGATGTCGAAAGCGATACGAACCAATAGTAAGTAACACTTTGATATCGCAGCGTGCGTGGCAATGGCAACAGCACCGTGGCGCGGTGGACGAGGCGCACGAGCGTACTACACTTACTACACGTACCGCCTAGTGAGTTACTATCGTTTCTGATGCGAGCTTCGGGTTGAGAAAATATTTAAAGATTAAACTTTTTTTAAAGTTTAATTCTCGGTATGATTCAAGGTCAAATCATCCTGCCGCGGTAAAACGACCACTAACACACGATGTATAAAGTAAATATGTATTTTCCGGAATATAATATCGGACATATCAAATATAAAATTATCATGTTTTATATTTGTATGAAAATACAAAAAAATTATATGTTCCGCGATACTACCTACATATAATACCTACTTCATTTTTTTATAACTTTTCTATTTCTGGGTCATCATCATCATCTTAGTTTGTTTAAAATATTCCTTAGTCAGTGAATGACTTGAATCCTGATAGTATTCTCTGACACAGGTACAGAGACAGACAGCACAGAGTTTCTAACCAAACTGGTATAGTCACCTGGCTATGGCATGGACTGTAATGAGGTCTGCTTGTTGTAACGAGACACCTGCAACCCGACCAGGTAATTAGAGTTTACATAATTTATAGGCACGGCATGGTGGCTGAGTACCACATGAGATTGCTCTCTCGCTCGCCCTCAGCGAGTAGGATTACATCTCACCGAATTGGGCGAAAACCCACTAGAACTAATTCGAACAGTTGTCATGCCTTTCATTGTTGTAGTATTACCGTATTACATATAAATTTATAATTTCTCAATATGAAACATACTATAGATTGGTAACCAAAATAGTAAGTATATAAAACTGTTGGCTATAAATCTAGTTAAACTCACTTCCATTAAACAGTGTTTTGTGATTTTTACACTTCATTTAAAACGTGAGGAAAGGGACCGTGGCTTAAACGGTGCAATAACTTTTAAGTCACGTTTATGGCTAACAGAATTTGATTTCAAAATACTGTGTATGATATACTTTTGCGATTCCTCTCTATCGAACAAAGTATTGCCAACTGAGTAAGTACCTAATCACGTAGCTGGGGTTAATTTTAACGATAATATAGATCTTTCTATGAAAATAGTAACCATAAAGAAAGAAAGAAAATAAGCATAAAATAGTATCTTCACTTGGTTCTGTGAAAAATTGAAACTGCGTAATACTTTTGAGGAATAACTGTCCCTTAACAGTCGGCACTGTTCGGCACCCTTTCGCGTCTCGGCGCTCATTCACTAGGAAAGGAAAGAGACTGCTGAGTGCGTGCGGGACAGCATGCAAACATTTTATAAATAAAGTAAGTATTTTGGAAATAGTGATGAAAATATCTGGTTGGAAATCGGTTTAGAAGTTTTTCCTATCGATCTTAAAGTCAAGCGATGTAAGGTGTTTAAGTTATTTTAAATATTTAAATAATATATACTAATTTCGTAAGTAAAACCTAGCTGTAGAAATTCTTACATAATTCTTTCACCTGATTTAGATTCTGATTATTATAGAGAGTGCGTCCTCGACGTGAACTGTGTGTGGGAATGGGACGGATTTATAGGAAATAGGGAGTGCAAACAGCTCGCCCTGAGTCCCTGACTACGAAATAGAAAACCGCAAGCGATTGTTTTAGTCTTTAATGATTAATCTTCTGTACCTAATGTTAGATTTAAGCTATATTATTGATAACACAATAATATAGTTAATATGGTGTTATCAAAATAGGTATGGTTAAAAAGGTTCCAAATGTCCTATTGATATTGTGTTTCAATTTAAGGACCATATCATTATAGTAAAGTTCTACCCCCAATTAAAAAATAAAACCGGTCAAGTGCGAGTCGGACTCGCGCACCGACGCTTCCGTGCAACGCAACTTAACACGGTAACTTTGCTCTAACGAAAGTTAAACTAGATTTAGAGACCAACTTATCTTTGTCATTATCAAAATATTATGTACATACATCGACATACTCCTGATTAGTTGATCATCTGCAAGACGAAGTTTGTAATAAGAAAAAAAAATTGGGGAGATGTAATTTCAAATTTACAGTTTTCGGATTTTTTCCTTTACTTGTGCTTATTATAAGACCTAGCTTCTTGCCAAATTTCATGATTCTAGGTCAACGGATTCTAAGTACCCTGTAGGTTTTGGTTTTCTTGCATTTTCGTACAAAAATGCGACAAAATCCGACATAAACGGCCATATCTTTTGATTGCGTTGACTATTTGAGCTTGCAGACCTGAGTATTTGGTATTAATTTCAACTTGATCCAACTAGACAGACAGACAGACATACAGACAGACAGACATACAGACAGACAGACAGACAGACAGACAGACAGACAGACAGACAGACAGACAGACAGACAGACAGACAGACAGACGGACGGACGGACGGACGGACGGAAATTTTAGAAAATTGTATTTATCGTAACAGAGATTTGGCGAGTAACATTTTCAATAAAATTGATTATATTTAGATCTGATTTTTTTAAAGATTTCTAGTTAGGTATGATATGATTGCTCTTAGTAGCTACTACACACGACCTTATACTACGCTACACGACCTACCCTTAAAAAAATGTTTGCGAATTTTTAATTGAGAGTTACCTATAGTTGGTGGGATTTAATATTTATATTTATTTTTATTGCAACCTTACGTACAGTACGTAAAGTACGTACGGACAACATCAGATCAATGGTAGCACTTGCAGTACGATTTTATGGCGCAGATAATAATAACGGTCCAAAGTGTTACACTTGATCTGCTGTTAGCTGTACGTGCTCAGTTGCAACTATTTTCTATCGAGATTAGTGAAATAGTATTACCACTATTACAAAGCTAAATAAAACGGCATAGCAGTGAACAAAGTTGGTTGGTACTCCTGAATAGTGAGCATTCGCGCGTATTGAGTGCATTGAGTCTCAAAGTTCTCAAACACATACCTATTTTCAATGCTTGGGAAGCTCGCTAACAAATTCTCGCCAACAAGGAATGCTCGCGATGGTTACGGACTGCAGGCGTGAGTACGGCATTGTATGGAATGGAGCCGGGCGCGGGGCGGCGGCAGAGGCGATGACGTCACAGAAATTAGTTCGTAAAAATTCATCTATATTGATCATTACAAGGTATTATAAGTAAATTATGAAATATACCTATAGTGAGCCGTTACTTTAAATTATTATATAGGTACACAGTGAGCGTAAACCATGTGTACCCATACAATAATTAGAACAACACATCTTTAAGGGACTGGAGCGCAAGTTAAAGCCTTTCGTAGTAAAAGCAAAAGTGGAAAATGTGGATCAAAGCAAAAGTAGATTAATAGCGCTGACAAACGTTAATATCGCTGAAAAACATTTAAAAAACGTAAAGAAACTAAAAAGGTTTCCTGGCCAGCACAACATCTTATTAACGCACGTGTAACAAAAAGAGATCATTATTTAATCAAGAACTTACATAGCTAAATCATTTAATGTTTCTGAATTTTATCTTCTTAATATTATGTATACTATCAATGAGTTTTAATAAAATATCAGTCAGGTTTCAAAGTGCGTAGCGGTAATAACTTGTCTTAGTTTCTCGTAAAGCCCACCGTATATAAAGAATCTATATAAAGGTTATTATGTCGACTTAAGATAAAATTACTGGATCTTACGAAGTAGAAGAGTGTATCCGATGAGTACTTTCCTACATTGAAGTGAGTTTTCATCTTTACAATGTTTAATGCGCATTGCGGTCCATGTTGTGGACTTGACACGGCTCTGTACTCAGGGGATGGTATCGCGATTAAACGGAAGTGGAGCAGAGACGTGATCCTTGCAAAGCGAGGCGGAACTCCGCATAAGTACCACTTTTACTAAGTTTTTTTACAAACTTAGCACTCGCTTTCGGTAACAAAACAACTAAGTAGTTTACTAATGTTTAACAATGAACGAGTTGAAGTTACTGTGTTATTAAGGGAATTCCTCTTTTTCTAAATATGAAAAAGATGAATTCCCTTATTATTAAGGTACACAGTAACGGCGGGAATTAGTTGGTTGTCGGGTGGATAACTAATGGACTTGATTATTTGTTATCACTTATCAGGGTGTTGGTTAAAGCCCAAGGGTCACTGTGACCTCAAAGATCTATAATTGTGACCGAAAGGATTTGATGCAGAAATGTTTATTGGAATATTAGTGTATTACATCTCATTTTATAAATCAATCAATATTTAATAACCTATATCCAAATAGAAGGAGGAATTCTCAGTTCGTCGAATTTGTATTTTATTTATATTTATGTGTGAACAAAAGGAGTCGTGTCGTTACCGGAGCGTTAGGGTAGTCAGTAGCGCTAATGAGACTTTTAAACTACGCGTCGCATTGTGTTGCCTGCCAGTGTGAGCCGACGCTAATTTTTGAATCGTGAGACTAAACGCGTTTTAATATTACAACATAAAGTTCAACGGCCAATTTAAGTACTTATTGTTGAGGCCGCCTTTCCATCATGGGAGCTCGGATGGGCAACGATCCACCACACGGGAGTACGGAATGATGGAATACAGATGCCTCAGATATATTTTATCCCAAGGCATGAAGTCTGCATGCTGCAGGGTTTCTCGAAGTGTTTTTGTTCACCGTTTTGAAAGGATCCGGACATGCAGGTAAGTGAGTAAAATTAAAATTGAGGAATTCTCATTTCTATCGGATAACCGTGAATCCCGAAACCTGGACCTCAGTATTTTGTGTCCAGTGTTACAGCCAATGTGTCACCAATCTCTAATAATAAAGCTAAAACGATAAAGTCGATGCGAATTTAGTAGGTAGCCTTTCGCTACGGAGAGCAAATATACTGGTAAAGAGAACGGAAATTGGACGAGCTGTCCAAACCCGTTCTACCAGGTGACTTCCCGAGATAGTACGCCGTCGCGCCGGAACCAAAACTAGCTCGCTTGGCTAAATAATAAGCTTCCTTTTCTACAAGGAATATAATTTACAAGAAAGCATCTAAGCGATTCCAATTTATTTCCTTTGATCACTCTTTAAAATAAATGATAAAAGCTCTCCCACACAGGTGTGAAACTCCGACCGTAATTACCGCAATGCGTCAATGCAGTAGATAGTATACATTTTTTATGACACAGCTGGTCATTACTCTTGCACCACGAGAGTAAGGATGCTCATCACCGGCATTATCGGTCGGTTTTCCGGCAGGAACTTTCCACCGGTGTACGAGAGCCTTTACTGAAATCGATACCCTTTTTAATCTTATGAAATTAGCCCAAAAAATGCTCTAAAAAAATGAGCCGCCGGATTGAAGCACTCCATATTTTGTTAAAGTTTTCTTAGTTTCTTCGAAACTACAGAGTTTCAGACAAGGGATCGCCTTGCTTAACATTTAGATATAGGTGTTTTATTACGTCCACCCACAACATAATAAATAATTTCTAGAAAAATTAGTTCAAGCACCATCAGTATTGATATGACGCGTCATCCTACCGTATACTAGGGTTTTTTCCTCAGGCTTCTACTATATGATCCCCCGATATTATGTTATTGTTAAAATAGTTTGTAAAAATAGTTCACTAACCCTCGTCTATCATTCGCTACTAAGGTATGTATGTCAATTGTTAAAGATATTATCATTCTCCATTCACCACCAACATACACTACGAAATAGACACATATTTGAAGTTCACACAATGTAAGGTGAGCTCTGCCAAAGCATTACTAATCTCTATTATTGTTATGTGGTATTTACAATTAACGATCAGATTTTTTTGACAAAAGAAGGTACTTCTTATTACTTACTACGTAAATCTATTACCTAGACTAGAAGGATGTTAATAAAATGAATTAATAGAATCCGTGGCTGTGGCGTAAGATATAAAAATGTCGAGAGTCCATTACACCGTGCTTAAGCTTTGCAAATCACTTGTATTCTGAAAGCGCACCTAACGAAGTTTGCTCTTCAGCGTGAATATTCATGCAAAGGCACGATTCTCAACACCAACAGCTTTCGTACTAAGTTTCATCTTTTCGATTAAGTTTTATTGCCTGCAAGCCGCTAAGGAAGGACGACTTCAGGAAAATTTGCTCAGTATAGCAGTAACACTACTAAAAGTTACATACGAATAGATATCAAGGATCAGTATTTACTGGGGCATAAACCAAATATATACACAACCGGCATAACTTGATTTGCACGTGAGCGATTTAGCTAATACCGTCGACAGCAAAGCGAATAGAAAACTTTTTAAAGTCGGTGCCATTAGAGTTAATATCATATTTTAAGTGCGTGTGATGTGCTGTTGATTGTAGGTAGGTACATCAATGAATTGTCAGAAGCACGCGCTTTTCGCGACAGGGATATGGAATAGATTACAAAAGTTAATGTAGGTCAATGTGCTACCGACTATACGTAAAAATGAAATGAGTACGGATCTGTATATCTTGCGGAGCATATAAATATAATATAGATTGCAAGGTATATCAAACCCAGACACCTCTTTAGCTCCATCTAGTATCATTTGCAAAAACTTTTTGGCGATACAGCATATATCCGCGTGCGTCCAGAATGGGACGGATGCGATGCGACCTTTTGGAACTGAGTCCTGCGCAGACCGCCTCGCTCGACGTAGCATCGGCAAATTCCCATTATGCGAGGGGTGATTGATAATAAAGTAGTTTGAGAAGAAGAAAAAAAGTTTTGTGACAATTACTGTGAATTTTTCGACATTATCTTCTTTTAGATCGACACACGTGGGCTACACGTGGTCGACAGATCCTATTTTTCGGGCGTCTTGAAAAGTTGGAATGACGTTAATTCCAACTTTTTCAAGACGCCCGAAAAATAGGATCTAGTAAAATAGGATCTGTCGAACTCTTCACAATAATTTAGTTTCTAAGTTAGAATAAAGTAAAGAATACGCTGCGGAAATAATTTACTTCGTGAATATGAATGATCGTAAAATAAATGTTATATATTTAGAACTATTTTGCTTACCCTACTTAACCTTAGAACTGTCATTGTCATTTTCAATTCATTACGAGAAGGTTTCGTTCTGGACGCGCGGATAATGGAATGTAGGTAGCTCACTCACCGTGAGCTTTGAAAATTTTGTTTGCGAGCATTCGTTGCACGAGCAATTGTTACGCAAGCATATTCGGGAACACGTGTTCTTATTTTCATTCATTGTCATTGACGAACAAAGGAATTATAATACTACATTTTGATGCATAGGACCTGCATAGGACAGTTAAGTAAACGCCACCCCTCTAAACACATATTCGAAAAACAAACATAAAATTGCGAAGCAAAGTTCCGATATTCCTTTCAATGTATTCATCAAATATTTGGTCCGCGCATGATGATCCAGTTTGTTACGCGGCTAGCAAAAACTTGTGCAACAAACGCTCGTTCCTGAAACGAATGCTTCCGGTGAGTACCTACCTACAGCGCTTTGTACAAATATAAAACAAAAGACTGCGCTACCATTCATGTACTAGAACTTTTGCTAGGAAATATGCTGCTGTCTGTAAAATATTCATAGAATTGAAATGGTAATATTTATAAAACCCGGCCAAGTGCGAGTCGGCTGTCGGACTCTAGCACCGACGGTTCCGTGCAATGCAACTTATCCCCGTAATTTTGCTCTAACGAAAAGATAAACTCGATTTAAGGACCAACTTATCTTTGCCGATCTCAATAATAGATACATCGACATTCGACATACTAGCAATTATTTCATCAACTGCAAATACAAGTTTGTAATAAGAAAAAAATATTTATTGATAGATGTAACAAATTTACAGTTTTCGGATTTTTTTTTCCTTTACTTGTGCTATGAGACCTAGCTTCTTGCCAAATTTCGTAATTCTAGGTCAACGGGAAGTACCCTATAGGTTTTGAGTTTCTCGCGTTTTCATACAGATATGCGGCAAAAGGCGACATAAGCGGCCATATCTTTTGATTGGGTTGACGAAGAAGTTTGATTTTTTAACGGCTGCATGAGGTTGCAGACCTGAGTATTGGGTATTAACTTCAACTTGATCCGTCCCCGCGTTTCTTAGATATAGGTCTTGACAGACAGACGGACAACGAAGTGATCCTATAAGGGTTCCTTTTTTCCTCTTGAGGTAGGGAACCCTAAATTTATATATATTTAGGGTTCCGGTATATATATATACTCACTCACTGTTTCGCCACGCAGCGCAGTGCAGCGATGTCCAAGTTATGCAATAGTAGTGTATAGTGATTAGTGCGCAACACTTACCTTATCGGAGTCAGTAGTGTTCCCGCTTCCGAACGACGCCAGAGAGTTCCTGTCCAAGTTCTCCGTAGTTTCATCTAATAATGTGTCTTCGAGGTCCCTGAAAAAAATACTCACATAAATACATTGCAGACTTATAGAGAGGGCCAACTTGTCAAAAAGTTCTTATCGCAAAACACGTTGACACCATTTTAATTAAAAGTTACTACGTTAATCAAAATATACTGTAATAAAAAAGAAAGAATAATGTAGCTTGGATATTTTTCCACAATTGAATTTTTCGTAATTTTCAGCTCCAACTTCTTAATTAAGAGTACGATCACGAACAGGGATTGTCGAGTCAGTAGTCGTTTGGTCCGAGTTTGCAACTGCGTTATCGACAGTTTTCAATTCGACATTTTAATTTTTGCAAAAACTAGGTTTATGTTCTTTTAATTTACTACTGTAAATTTTATTCATTAATCGATACATCCCCGCCTCGCCCTAATCATCGGAAGTGCAAAGCCGTGTTTGAGATACAAAAGTTCTAGCAGCGCTCTCAATAAAAGCAGTCAATCAGTACGGGTCAGTGGGGTAATTACTTATTGCAGATCTGGCCATGCAATAACATCTCATTTAGATCAATCTGTAACGCTCCCGCTAGGGAACATTATTGCTTATAGCAGCATAAACCGTGACGTCTGACGATACGTTATTGATTATGTATGTATTGGAGTATTAAAGTGGGCGATAACGCCCCCTTGTGGGCGTTTCGAAGGGGGGATGGGGGGTTATGCGATCTAAAGCGCCCTTGCGAAGTTAACTGAAGACGAGAGTGTCTAGAGCAGCTTCCTGCATGCTAGCATCGCCTGTGGCGCGCCAACTTCCGCCTGCTCTCGGTTTTTGGCCCGAGTTTAAGGGCCCGAAGTTTGAGCACGACGCGTCTGTCTAAGGGGGCCCACACACGTTCAATAATATTGCGCAATATTGGTAATAGCACAATATTATTGATAATTTAGGGGTAGTATTGAACGTCCCAGGCCTACAAAAAGGTAATATTGCGCAATATTATTGCATGTGTGTGGGCCGCCTTACTCTCGCTCACTACATCAAGTCTGAGCTCATCGCGAAGTTGGACGATAGTGTAGTGAGTGATGCCACTTCGCAGCGGACAACTTTTTAAAGTACTTATTTATTTTATTTATTTATACTTCGTGAGAAACTTCGACCGCAAGTGAAGGCACTTCATGGGGGCTAGACATCGTCAGTATGCCTTATGTCACTAAAAGTGAGGATTGATGGTTGTGTTTAAGTAAATTTAAGTTTGATATTAAGAAACTCATTAAAGTAAGATTACAGGGTTTATTTAAGGGTGAACCTTTACATAAAATACAAAGCTATGACTTATTTTGACGAAATACTTCTAAGTATGCTTTTTAAAGCTTTCTTTAAAATGACTAATTTATTGTTAAAGTGTGAATTCATAAATATGACCACATCCTAGCCTGTCGACAGGTGCCTGCCTTCTACTTAAGGCAGCTGTCCCACCGCCCGCCGGCGAGTAAGCGAGTAACTCTCGGCTATTTTCTCGCCCAAGAAACGTACAAAAGATAATACAATCCGTGTAAACAAAAGAGACGCATATATATTAATAGTTCATCGCCGCCGACTGTTCACACCGCCGTTCACATAGCCGGCGATGAACTATAAATATTATGTTGCTGAGCGAGTATCGCTCGTATCGTATCGGAATGTAATATCGATTGTACGTTACTTGCACGAAAAAATAGCATATGATTACTCGCTTGCTCGCCGGCGGCCTATAGCCGAGCTATAAAACTATACTCGCCACTCGCCCACTCATTTTATAGCTGATAGCTGTATTCGCTCATCGCCGGAGGTGGAACAACTGCCTTAAGGGGTTCTAGTTTCGATTTCCCATGAGGAAAATGATTGTGCATTTGACAGCACATCAAATGAAACACAGGGGCACTCGACGCGACTAAATTGCATTGGCTTTGTTTTGTATGTTGTTTTGTGTAGGAAAATTGATTCCAGTCCAGACTTAGAGCACAAGCATAATTGAATAACCCGATTGGAACACATATTTTTGTGAGCAAACACAATGTTCTCCGGTGGACAGACAAAAAAGGCAAGGTAGATTTCGAAATGAACCTTTTTTTTGCTTAGGCTTTTAAACGCTGATAAAACAGTTGTCGAACGTCAAAATTATGTCGCCAAAATTACGACTATATAATTAATAATTATGAATTCAGCTATACAGCAGCAGAATGATGAGTTTGATAATGAAAACAGATGTCAACACATTGGTTTTATTTTCTAAAGAACTTGGGTACATTTTGAATTGGGACCTTTTTAACGTTGCAGCACTCCATAAGCTACCTTTTTACCTTTGTATAACATAGTCATTATTCTCGCTTTAACTATAATGTAGCAAATTTTGTAGCGGCCACTAAGTCGAATCCTAAACCTGAACGCAACTGTCACTGACGTTCATATGCTACATCGCGAAAGTGCTAGCGGGACGCGTCGCTTAGCGGCGACTAATAATAGCGTACGTAATCTGGAATCGCTACAACTGAATGCTTGTGCTGATTGGCTGTCAAATAAACGTTATTCTATTCCACTTAGTAAAAAAATTAGGTGAGTTTAAAGTATATTTAGGAGTAGAGTTTGTATACAAGATGTTTGTATATAAGACTGAATATTCAATTAAATTAAAAATTAAAAAATATTTATTTGCAGTAGCCAACATAAAAAATATACAAAACATTACATTTATAGCTTAGAAGGCTATGGTGATGAGCACACAATGAAACGCTGAACTCTCAAACTAGGTTAAAAACCTGTAACTTGGGAGTCAGTGATCCGGCCGTACGCGCATTCCAAAAAGCAGCAATAATACTTAATTGCATGCAATGATAGTTAATAAGTTTAGCTGTATCTTACATAATAAATTATTTATGAATAAGTGTTAAATAACGTGTGTGTAGAATGTGTACGTATGTGTGTGTGCGTATATGCGTATGGTAAGTAAATAAATAATATGATATAATATAAATGGGCTCTGTATTTTGTAAGAGATAGGATAAATAAATAGATTATATAATAATAATAGTTTTCTTAAACCCGTGAAACCTATAGAGATACATAATAATAATATATATATATATATTATATATTAATAATAATAGTGATGATAGTGAGTGAAGTGGAGAGTGAGCAATTTTTTGTGAATTGGTATGTGTACTGTACGTCCATGATATCTATGTATTTTAGTAACCAAGACTATGATCTAACGGCTAGACCCAGTGGTCCAACCGTCAGACCACAATCATGGATCATGAGCAGCTATTGGTTAGACTCTAACCAACAGCTGCTCAGTTTTCTCATAATCCAAGGTAAGTAGCCAGGTTATTGTTTTATTTTTACACTCGTTCTTATTGAGGGAGTATATGTCTAATTGAGTATCTATTTTATTATATAGCCACGAACTCAGCATACCATGTTGCTGTCTAGCAAATGCCGTTCTACATTTGACTTCAGCACACGGTCTCTTTCTTCGTCTGTGGTTGTCTGATTGGTGCACGAAAGGGAGCACAGTATGTTTTCGTATGATGATGCGGAGTACGAAAAGCTGTCTCACTGTGAGAACTTTGGTGTCACTATACAGTTCTTTGGTAGGGAATCTAATGGGTTTACGCGTCATTACTTTTAAGACAGCTCTTTGTGCTCTTTCGGTTCTTAAAATTTTTGTCTTTGATGCTCCCCCCCAAATGGATATGCAGTAAGACATGACGGACTGGCACAATGCATTGTAGACCATTAAAAGTGTTTTTTTGTCAGCACAATTACGTAGTGTTTTAAAAATTGGGATTAACCGTCTAGTCCTTGACGTGACGACATCCAGATGTTTGTGCCAGTTCAAGCTCTCATCAAGAACAACGCCTAGATATTTGATATCGGTAGTTCTATCGAGTTTGAGGCAATTGCAATTTGTTGTGTCTTGCGGGCAGGTATGAGCAGTAATGTTGAATGAGTTTGGTCTTGGCCTTGACGGTGTTTTCATAGAAAAGGTGATGAACTTCGTTTTGCTAAGGTTAATGGTCAGGAGATTACGTCTTAGCCATTCCATAACCAGACTAAGAGATATTTCAGCATTCACTCTTGCTTGTTCCCAGTCCTTTCCAGTCACAATCAATGCGGTATCATCAGCGTAGGTGAATATTTTACAGCACAGAGGAGAAAGGAGACAAAGCTCATTAATGTATACTTGAAACAAGGTGGGGCCCAAAATACTGCCCTGAGGAACACCATACCTAAGAATAGCTTCATCACTGATGTAAGTGTCAATTTTAACTGATTGCGAACGTTCGGAAAGGAGTCACCGAAGAGATCGAGGATTTTTCCCCTGATTCCCAGTGTTTCCATTTTTGAGAGAAGTGTAAGAAGAAGGTAAGTGAACAACATTTGACTCAAATTCTGATTTATTTTGAGTTTGTAGGTAGATCATCATGTCATTGTCAATCACGGGTAGGATTCAAACCCGACCACGCCATTCCTTGGTACGTTCTATTCCAACAGAGCGCGAGGTAAATGTCGGTAGGGCTGCTTTGCATGGCCTGTGGATGGCCACTCGAAATATACAGAAACTGATGAGTCACGACCCAATACCTCAAAGTTAGTACATTAGGTAAATATAAAATATGATAGCCACCCCTTTTATCAATTAAAATATTTTAAATCAAACTATCTGGAATGTGAGCGAACCGAGAGTCACAGTCGGATGGCGTCCATGTACCGCTACGACCCGTGAACTCGCCCTCCATAAGTTGAGGAGGGTTCAGTATGTATGTTCGGTGCGAGGCGGAGAGTGTCGCTTCTTGTATATTTAGTATTCTATGCCTATACAGAGTTTATGTAGCCCTTTAGGTAGCCGAAAGGCGACTGTTCAATATCGGCAACTTGTGTTCTATGTTGCACGACATTTTGGTAAAAAAAGGTATAAAATATATGAGAAGTCACAATTTTCTTGAATGTAAAAGGAAAGTTGTATTATTTATGTTGTTTGTTTAGTTACTTATATTAAACACCGCCCGTTCGGCTTACTATTACTCATTTACGTTACACCCTCTAATCAAATTGGATCCGGACATCTGAATCAGCATGTATATTGAGGTAATTGTGAGTCAGCAATATCCTCTTACCTGCTAGACCGCTGTGAGCTTGTAGGGCGACCGCGCGCGGGGCTGCGCGGAGGTAGAACGCCACTGAAGTAGGTTTCCTGCCACAAAAATATCAACGTTACATTTGAACGCTTAGATTTAGATATGCGTACAATCAGTAGATAGTTCAAAGTCTCCAAACGTATACCACGGCAATTCGGATATTGCTGGATGATGGTGTTAATTTAGTATTGTATACTTACAATCACTACTTACTCATAAAACGTCTTTATTTACAACAATGTTACAATTTACGTCAAGCGATTATTACTGTGTATTAACAGAGTCCGTTAGTCACTACACTGGCTCAGAAGGAAAACATCTTCAGAAAATCTGTGTGAATGAATATACAGAGTATTATTACGTCCACCGTTTCATGAACTCAATTGATCAGGAGTGGACGGTATTCCCCATTTCAGACCGTTTAAGCAATTTATTCAATTGACTCCGGTGTATGTAAACGTCATTTAACAGCAATTGAACAAAATATGTACAATTACAGACAGGATAGAAAATTATATAGAGCTCGGTAGCTGTCACTGGCAGCCAGATAGAAGTAATTATCGGAACTTAGATTAACTTTTAAAATTTTATAGGTTTCTCGATAAAGTCATGTACCGCTGGCTCACAAAACGGGACGCAGAAACCACATAGGTTTCTCCAAGCCCATCAATTTGCCCGCAATCCCAGTGGTTACAGTAGACATAAGTCAAACTGTCTCGCTAAGGGAAGACATGTGCCCGTAATCCGCACTGGGCCGTGGATGACCCGAGCTCCCTCGATGTAAGGGAAGGTCTGTGACCGAGCAGTGGGGTCATATAAACAGATTGATGATGAGACAGCGGTATCAAAGTGATAACTGATAAGTCACCTGTATAACTTCCCGCAGCCTCCGCACCCAAGTCTGTTTGACCTCGAGCGAGGGTGCCTTCAGCACGATGCGGCAGTCGCTGGCCATGGGCTCGCGGCCCGTCCACACAGAGAACTTGCACTCGTCAGCTTCGATGTGCTCCGTAATGCCCAGATCAGCAGTCTGCACACAAATTCTCATTTCTATATGTGCAAAACTTACGACAATTTATAGAGAAAATGGTTCAAAAATAGAAGATAAAGTTACTAATTTTCTCATCAATTATCGCAATTCCAGACCATAGGTGAAGATAAACCTGCGATACTCGAGTCGCAGTTCTACACTTTATATTAATAGGATTTTATATACTAGAGTAGTACATGATTCGGTATGCACAAACGCGTCACTGAACACATAACTCACCATGAATTTAGTCTTGTAAATATACTTTGCTTTCCCGTGCGAATCTTTCACCTCCTTGGCAAGTAATAGATGTAGGTCGAATAGGAATACTCTTCTTTCGCGACCTTTCTTGATGATCTGTCTGAGGTCCCACACGTGGAACGAGTCCTGTAGGACGACTTCTCCCAAACTGTCGGTGGGCACATCACAACCTTCCAACAGGCTGAGATGCATGGCATCGTTCGCCTTCTTCGGCACCGACAACATAACTTCGAGGCCGTCCTGGGGACAATAATTAGTTTTAAAATTTCCAAAGCGGAATTCATTAAATGTATGGTATATTATTTTATACTGAGAAACTGTAATATTTTACTTGAAATAGTAATGACTGGATATTTACGTACCAGAATTCAAGTCACTCACGTCATTAAAAGACATTATCAGGAAGGTAAACGAATGCCACAGAACGGGGATACATTTAATACGTACATGATTTTTGTTGTTGATTGAAAGAGGTTCTATACGATTGCCTCGTTGGTTTACAAGATATTTCAACATTATCAGCACCGAACCGTCGACGTACTTGGAAACCATTACACGGTAAATAAATTAACTAATTTTATCAAGTTGCGGAATAAACCGTCAGCCATTCCGAGTCCCGAACCACTGAGCGAACTGTCACGCTCACAAATGACTCACTAATGAGGAAAATATTAAAGTAAATCTATTGTTAATTACTACCAATGCTGGACTACTGGTTTAATCTAAGGCATATCCAACGGCCGTTGTGTGTGTGTACTTATGTTAGAACGGAAACAAATATGTGGAGCAGATACAGCGTAATGGGTTTACTTATCCCATTCCATTACAAAACATCGTTAGTGACGAAGATAAATACGGACCAATAAACTCATGCGTTCTAATACTACATATCGTATTATTTTTTATCGCTCTGAACCAAGTCCCATAACGATTAAAACAATATTTTACCACAGTATTCAATATAATACCAGAGATAACTACATCGCAATTCACTTTTTTCATCTTGTCGTTGCAAACTGTTCTAAATATTCTTGTGTTCAATTTTACACCTAACACTATAATTCTACCAATATTGAACTAATCCACAATTATAAGTAAAACATATAAGCATTCAATTAGAAACAACGTAATTATTCTCCAGGAGTGCTGTAAAAAGCTAACATTTACTTACAGATATAAAATATAAAACTTTAAATCACACAGCACTCTTCAAAAACTCAATTTCAGTATTTGTATGTTTATGTAACATGTTATTCTGCTAAGACTATTTCAATTCGCTGTCAAACTTCACGTTTTTCATAGCTAATACACATCTTTATCTTATCAAGGGATTTAATCGCATATAAGTACCTCAATGATAAGAAAGGATGTCTATGCTCTGAAGCAAATTGCTTTACTTCACATAGCACATTATGCTTATGCGTCGTCGGTTCAAATTGACGCCGCGACGCGTAATTTAAAGTTATAATATCAATATACCTCAGCGGTACTGCTAGAACATGACGGAAATGTACATAATGTTCTACTAGTAATAAAATATATTTATTGAATTGCATCGTGAACATACACTCGGCAGCATATGAAAACACTTGCAGTGCGATTTCAATTCTTATGATGTTGATATTAAGAATGGTGCAAAGTCTAAAGTGTGTATGCCTGTACAGTCATGAGTAATAACATAGAAACATCCTTAAAATTCAAATTCATGTAACAACTTTAAATCGCAAAAATAAGTATGCCAAACTGTGGCCAATAATTATGTAAACGCTAAATTGTATCAAAATAAAGTACACACCCCACCAAGCAAATGTTGTACAAGGGGTGTGTACTTTATTTTGATACAATTTAGCGTTTACATAATTATTTGTCACAGTTTAGCATACTTATTTTTGCGATTTAAAGTTGTTACATGAATTTGAATTTTAAGGATGTTTCTATGTTATTACTCATGACTGTACACATTCTGATGCTACTGTGGGCGCAATTGGAGCTAAACTGACGATATAAAACGCAAGTGTTAATTAATATTCCATGATAGTAGTAAAACACATATGCTGTTAGCAATATACCTAGTCTAACCTCACATCACTTAAACCGTGTTATGTCACTTTCACACTTTGTAAAAAAAAGTCATGGTGGAAAGGGACCGAAGGCCGGTGGAATAACTTTAAACCACGTTTATGGCTACGTGCCCTATGCTATTATTAGTCATATACCAAGTTTAACCTTAATTCCCATAAACCGTATCTTGGTACTTTCACACTTCGTTAAAAACGTTAAGTTAAAAAGGTACCGTACAATAACGTTAAGTCGCCTTTATGGCTAACAACACTAAGTTGTGAACACAAAAAACTGGAAAATTATATAAAAACTAACCTTGATCTCGCCTTGCCCCTCTGCGCAGCAAGCCTGTAGGTCTTTGAGCAGCAGCTGATATTTAGTGATCCTTTGTACCGGTTTGATCAAGTACGCGGCTAGAGGATGTTCCAATTTCCTTTTCCGTTGTACCCTGTTTATAACACAGAGATTTTATAATTTCTAGTATTATACTAAAATCTAAAAAAAAACATGAAGCAAGGAACGCCTAATGAAATAAGCCATATTTACATCGCAGATACCGCTCTTGCATAACAAATTTTGACGTCGATGCCACTCATTTGTTCTTCCATTGTTTGAATTTTTAATAGGCATCTTTTATCTTCAATTTATTTTTGTATTTGTCAAATAAATATAATTTTCAATAGAAGTCGAACAAATAAAAACAAATGTATTTTTTTTACTATAAGAGTGTAAGTTACAAGGGCGGAGACCTGCCCCCCTGCTAAGATATTTGGATTTATCCTTGATAGAAACTCTAAAAATAATGTAATTAATTTAATTCAACAAAAAAACTCATTTGTTTCTGTGATATGACAAATCTGTGCCATCATAGCCGACTGCATTCCCATCAACGTAAGTCCTCGAACTACACTATTCACTAGTCCGAACATTTACCTTTCGAAGTAGTCGCCGGCGTGTTGCACGACCGCTGCGTTGCTGTCCGGCTTGTTGCGACAGTACGACACGTACATGTTGAACTCGCGCGCCCACGTCACGAAGCAATGGCCCACGTCCTCAGGCATCGTCTCGTACTTGTCCAACTCACGCAAAAACACGCGCTCGTGAAATCGGTATATTTCTTCGATGTTGCCAAATATCAGTTCCTCCTACAAAAAAAACACAGAATCATTAATAAGTAGTAGCAATGATCTGACCTTTTATGAGAAATATACCAGTAATGTTAAATAAAAAGCGTCACCCTGAAATAGCTTCAAACACGCACTAATTTAGATGGAGTTTCCAAAACTAGATTCCACACTAACCTGCTGGGTTTTATCTCGTCAACTCATTTTGTAACTCCAGTTAAGCTTTTTCGGAGCGACGCTATTTTATTCGACTGTATAGCTAATTCTGTAGCGGCCACTAAGGAGAATCCTAAATGTAACTGTCACTGTCGCTCATATGCTACAAGGCGTAAGAGCGAGCGGGACGACTCTCTTAGCGGCGATTAATATTAGCGTACGCAATATGGAATCGCTACTAATGTTGATTAGATGTCACGGCCACGGCCTAATCACACCTAATAGTAAAACGTAATTAATTACCTTTCCTTGCAGGGCCGGCGGTACAGAGCTGGGATCGGTGCGCATCTCGCGCAGATAGCAAGTGATGCACGTCTCGAGGTCTTTCACGTACGCGCGCTCGGTTTGCAGCAGCTCCGCCATTATGAACCTGCCGAACAAGGCCAGCTATAATAGCAATCGTACATAAGAGTCACGAGTCGCGTCGCAGTAGAAATTTCGCTGAGGTAGCGGGCGTAGCAAGTGACTATATTCAGATAGGCCATAAAGATTGGCGCATACTGTAATAGTATATGTATTTAATTATTATTATTGAGCTCTGGAACGAGACGCAATTAGGCCGCGAAGCCCTTTGTGTGTGAGGCGGCTAGCGTTTTGGCGAAACCGCAGTAGGCCTCTGTGAGTATTATTTTTTATTACTACTAGTATAAGACGAAGTAAGAACATACTCTTTTCTCCGGGCGCTGCGGCGCTTGTCGTCCCCCGGGGCAGGCGGCGGCGGCTCGGTGCGCGTGTCGCCCTCCGCCGACTGCGACGACGCCAGGGAAGGCGCCACGCCCGAGTCGCTCTCCGCTTCGCTCTCGCCGCCTTCCATGGAGCCGCTGAACTCCGCATATCTGTTTACAATCGGTACATATTCAAACTCCAAACAAATTAAATTAATGAAAGGAGCAAGCTCTCAAAATAATTGAAGTCTAGTCCACATAAACTTGACATTGCAGCAGCACGAGAGTCGCGATTATGAGATACTGTTCTTAGTACAGTCACATCGACTGTAGCATACTTTATGCTTTAGTAAGGAGGCAATGTCGTGTAGGTAGGTTGACATGCTGTTGGCTCAAACTTAGAGCGGCTGAGGAGAAAGTATTTATATACGAGTACTAATCTTTACCAGACTGACGGAAGGAGGGTGAAGTTTTTCGGGTGTAAGTATGTGTATCGATTCCTCTATTACCTCCTGTACGAGGTATCGTTTGACTCGTATTAATCACGAGACTGACTCATGTTACGATACATTTTGTAATGCTAATTACAAAACATAAAATACGAATGCTTTTAGACATAAAATGTATTTATGGCAATCTAGTGATGAAAACGAATCTAGCGACACCTCATACACCAAAATAACAAAGGAACCTATCAACTAAAGTTAAATACACGAGACGAACTAAGGAACATAGACATATATACTCGAACATTACTCTCTTCCAATCGACAGACGGATTTTGTATTAATTTGTATCCACATACCGTGCATCGACAGCGGCGACCCACTCTTTGATTTGGACTGCGTGCGGGTGTCCCTTCTCCACCAGTCCGTCAGCTAGCTGCGCGAGCAGGCGCACGCGCTCCCGGCTCTCCCGCGCGACGCCGGCGGCCGCCGCAGCCGCCGCCGCGCCGCACCGCTCCTGCGTCTCGCGGATCCACTCCACCGCCGCGCGCGCAGAACGCTCGAACAGAGCGAACTGCTGGCATTGCTCGAGACGCTTCTTGCGCAGCGTCCAGTGGCCCAGGACCTAATAATGTTGAC
This sequence comes from Tachystola acroxantha, assembly GCA_963506565.1. NCBI lineage: Eukaryota > Metazoa > Arthropoda > Insecta > Lepidoptera > Oecophoridae > Tachystola > Tachystola acroxantha. The sequence continues at coordinate 16,781,882 of OY735870.1, forward strand.
GGATTTATTCATGTGCTCCTTTGCAGTACAGTTGTTAGTTAAGTTAGGTTGTTGTAGGAGTGTACTGAGGAGTTAAACACAGGTTTCTTCGTTGAATGTTTATTGCACACTAAATTAATTTATTGGTTAGTATCGAACCTGCGGTCGCAATTAAGCAAAAATGTACGGCTTGTAGCCCGTACAATTCCTTTTATTAAACTATCAACAAGTTAGTATTGCCGGCTTTCTGTCAGGTCGTTTTAGTAAATTGACCATACATTATAGAAATATTCGACACAAACATTTCCATGTTACTTCTAGTCTATTCGTACTATACGCACAATTTAGGATTACACTTTTTAAAAATGTCTCTCGATAAAATATTTCAGACACGCAGTCCAATTTGAAAACAAGTCAACCGACCGAACACTATTTACAAACACAAGTTCACCGTTTGTATTATTTCTTAAACTCGACTCGAAGGTTGGAGAACACAATATTATATAGAATTAAAAACAATACCGGTTGTATGAGCACCATCGCGATACTCCTGATCATGGTCGCACATACCGCACAGACATGCCACAGGCATACTGTGTTGCATCCGCAAATGATGGGAAACCTCATGGTTCGGTCACGCCGATACCATCGCTCGGCCGCTAACAAAAGCCTTATTGTTCTACCGTCGCGACACTGACACTGACAATGGCATACGCGTACAACTGTGCCAATAATAGACACAAATAACATCCACTTTTCCAACATAAATATTTTCATGTGACATAATTGGAATGGCCAGTGGGCGGATAAACAAATAAACAATAAGCGCAACGGCTGCATATGTAGATATGTTTTTGTTATTGCAATGGAATGGAATCCTTGTATAAGATTTTATTTCATAAACCTTAATGATTGTTTTGTGCAATAACGACTTTTATTTATCAAAACTACGAGTAGTAGCGACAATAACTCAATAATAAGAAGCAAAAATTAGAAATGAAAGAGTTATCGAAGAGAGATGATGTGAGACGTGTTGACAAGTATTGAACTTATTATGTACAAAATGTACATAAATTCAACAGGTCAAATATAGTAACATAATTGAAATCAGTTGAAAAATAAAATAATTAAAATAGATAGGTATATAAAAGTCACCAATTTGATAGTAAGACGTAACGGCACGTCTTACTAATTCCATACAAACTAAATAGCCCAGGAAGTAACTCATTACACTATATAGCTTGTGGTGGATAGAATAGAAAACATTTATTTGACACACACAGAGATAGTACAATAAACAAAAGACACTTATACAGAAGAATTAAGAGCAAGTACAAGAAATAGTAATCCAGTTGTGTGGTGCCAAACAGTATATGCAGTGTATGCTAACCTTGTTCTCCTGTGCGAGTAGTGTGTCGAGTATGGCGCGCGTTTGCTCGTGGTGCGCCTTGCTCGCTGCCGCGGTCTGCCCGTGCACCTGTGCCGAACGAGCCGCGTACTTCAGGAACGTCTCCGCGGTACGGCGCGCCAGTGTGCACGCTTTCAGAAACGCCTCCTTCTGTTCGCCGTGTTTTACGATGAGCGCAGCCACCTGGAATTAAAATGAAACACTGACATTGGTGGAACAATTCATCTACGTAAAGAAAATATTAAATAGAGAAAAACTGTCGTCGCGGCGGCGGCCGTGATTCGTTATTTAGATTTTCGTTTCGAAAATTCAAATCGTATGACAAATAAAAGCTTTGACGAGTTACGAGTAAGAAATAAGTTACTATTATATAAGTACTATTACACATATTATTTAAGTTACTATTATACATATTTAAAAAAAAGCAAACAAAAGCTGTTAGTTTTGTTATAAAACGTAACCTATGTCAATCCCGTGATCAAGACGAATCTAACGATATCGCAAAATATATCCAGCCGGTTACGCTACAGGAGGCTGGAAAGAAATCGACATACTGGAAAAACGTTACCCTCCTTTCGGCAGTCAGGTATAAATTAAAGTAGCAATATTTACGCCTTACTTCTCTTATCTGAACCCACTTCAACAAAAAGCAGAAAGCAAACTAGCATCGGTCCACAGAACTGAAGATCGAACGAAAGCTTTTGATAATTTGAATTTTCTGTGTATCTCTGGCTTGCTGTCGGAGGTGACCACCTACCTGAGCTGCCTTGTCCATAGCCTGAGATGGCGTGGGCTCATCCGTCGAGGGCGCGGCGGCCGACCCGCACCAGTCTTCGTCCCTGCGGTACTCGCGCTCGAGCGAATCTAGTACCGAGCACACTTGCTCGGCGGTCTTGTAAAAGTTTAGCGACGCTGTCACGAGCTTATGGCGTTCCTCTGCGCATGTCACGAGCCGTTGCCACCTCTCCGTCACTTCTTCGGAGATTTCTCTATAAAATTAACAACAAAAGCTGTTAAACTATGTTCACAACCAAAGACAAAACGGCAATTTAGCGCCAAAATGTTTTTACTGTTGTCTGATTAATTAAACGCTGACATTTTCATTTAACGATATTTCCCATTGTGAATCCAACTTAGAAAGAGAATCGCAATTATATATATATATATATATATATATATATATATATATATATATATATATAATAATAATATAATAAAAAAATAATTCATTATAGTAATAGACAATTATCTTGATTGCCACCAGTGGTGGCGGTTGTAGTGGTAAGAAATAGAACGTTCCAAAAGCAAAAAACTAAGTATATGCTAATAGTCAAGATAAAATGTTATAATAACGATTTAATGAGAACAGTGATCACCTTATTGTATGTGGATCGTAGTGGTTCGCCGCGCGCAGAGCATCGGCCCTATACTTGACTTGCACGGCGCTTGCGTGTGTTTTCTCCACAGCCACTTGGAACTGGTCGTGTTCCCGTTTCAGCTGCTCCGCCTCGGATAAGGTGCCGGGAATGGAGAACGAGGCGGCCAACATCGCCTCACCGTTACGTATCCAGCTCACCACTTGAGCTGCGTCTTTTTGGAATTGTCCTGTGAAAATACATTCACATATTGCAAGATTTACTTAGATGAGCTTACTCTAATAAACAGTGGTCATTGCTAGTAGATTTCCATGGTTTAGAGTGAGATGACAAATTGGCAAATACTTGATCGTCTCCTCACCTAGCTGCACACATTGCTCAAATCGAGCCCGTCTTTCCTCAGCCAGCTCTTCCAGGTCTAGCTGTCTGTCATGAAGGAACTCCAGCAGTAGCTGCACCCGCGCCTGCGCGTCGAGGGGCGCGCCTTCGGAACTGTCGGAGCCACTGGAAGCCATTACATCGGAAGCTTCCGCGATCGCCGCTGCCAGCTCTTGGCCTTGTTGCACCACCTGGAGTAAATTATGTGTAAATCAATAAATAAATATACTTTATTCATCTAAAGATTGATGTACAGCTAACAGCAGATCAAGTGTAACACATTAGACTTTGGACCGTTCTTATTATCTGCGTCGTAAGATTTAAAATCGTAGTGTTACCATTGATCTGCTGTTGTCCGTACATAAATTATAACTTTAAATAACATACTTATATTGTAATTATTAGAGATAAATAAGAAAGTCCTCATCAGCGACAAACCAGCTCTTCTAGTCAAAGTCATCATCGTCATCCTATTTTATGTCGCGACTGCTGGGGCACAGACAGTGCCCCGGCAATCGAGGGATCCACCACGCAGGTCCAGAGCGTGGATTACAGATGCCTTAAATTTATTCTCTTGCATGCAGGTTTCACCACTATGTTTTCTTTCATTGTTTTCTAGAGAATTCGGTAAATTTTCCTTGGGAGAAAACTCTGAGGAAACGTTTATGGAACTGTAAAATGGTTTTAAGTGAATCTATAGACAATCGGAGTGTGTAAACTAAATAAATTTTTCGTATAAGTAGTAATCGTTCTTTGAGCAATAAAGTAAGAGTACCTATGTACCTATATGTGAAGTTCAAAATAAAATAAAGTATATCGGTCAGCCTTACCTGGTAAGTGGCGTGTTGCATCCTGGCGACGCTTTCGTTGTGCGCCGCGAGTGCCTGCTCCGCTTGCTGAGGGTCGCGCGGCGGCTCCGTGCGCTGCAACTCGTCACCCCACAATTCCAGACGAGATGACACCTGCATGTTTTAGAATGTTTCAAACTTTGAAGGAGAACAATGCGAGGAAACCTGCATATACTATGTACGGTCTAACACAGATAAAAATATATAGAGGGTTCGTTAAGGTTGTGAATCTCTCAAAAATAAATTGACCTATTTTTTTAATTCTTTTCAATTACGTTGTGTGCACTGTAACGTATCAATTTATCAACAAAATTAAAATGGAAATGCTGTGGGCAAAAAATTACCGCAGCATTTTTATAACATTTGGTAAAATCCAATGCTAGAATACATATTACAAAAATGTATAAGTCACCTATTTGTTATCCGCCACATGATTTAAGGTTTCCTTATCAGAATTTTCACGGACGGCTTTCAAAAAGGAATTCAATTGTACGAGAGCCAACATACCGTGATATGCAGCAAGCCATGCAATGTGTCGTTGGAACAGTGCCACTTTAATCTCATATTGTAATGGCATGATACTTAATTTTTATGCGAGCCCAATCAGGCGCGTTTTATTTTAAAAAGGATGTGACTTTATAAGTCATTACCATTTTCACATCACTTAAGCTTGATATTCTAATTATGTATGTCGTGTTAGTCGCGTAATTGGTGAAAAAAGAAACGAATATAAATTACAACTTCCTGACGCCAACCTCCATGGCATAAAAATACGAAGGAAAAATTACAAGTTCCTGACTCCTACCTCCAAGGCATCCCTCTCAAAATGGCGTAGTTGCAGAGTCAGCTCCAGCCTCCGTTCCCTGTCGGACCACAGCTCCTCCAGGGCACCGCGCGTGCCGCGCAACCGCTCCAGGGTCGTCTCCACGGCGGCCGTGCTCGCCGCGTCCGAGTCGCCCGATGATCTGACGCAACACAATGGACATTCATTGGCATGTGCATACTATAAGAGACCCTTATATGTTAACTTAAGTCAAGCGATGAATCGAAGTATATTTAGTTATAATTTTTGACATTATACAAGGTTCTATTTAATGTTGGTATCTGCATGCTAATATTGCATGATATAGAAAACCGGAAACGATTACTTTATCGTATAGTAAAAATCTGTGCAATTTTACATTACATGTGATCATAGAAAGTAAGCTAAGTAAACTAATTATGTGCTGATACCAACCTCCATCGTAAACATTGCACGGGTGACTTATGCCTATGAGAGCGTCGGTGATATTTGAGCATTTTGTACAAAAATGTTCATTTCACCGGCAGAATAAACTGCCAATCGATAATTAAATTTCGTCAATCACTGCACCGTCACTGTGTAGCGTGTACAATTTACACACACTGAATGAATATCATCATAAATATTACAATTGAATTGAATATGAAATGAATATTATTGAGCCATGTACTCGAAATTCCTTTTTGCCTTTGTTCCTTTATTGTTCATCGGACAAATTAAATGCGGACGGATTATATTACCTGAATATTATATTTCATATGATAGGTGCGTTTTATACAGTTTTATTTTCATACAGAAAGCAACTTTGTATATTGTACTTGAAACAAAATTAATTTACATAAGTAAACATACAAATGACAATGCCAGATTCTGCTCCACCATCAACCGCTAGATATACAAGATAACGAATAAATGTAAAAATATCTCCGTTTTTTATTAAAATTATTGGTGTAAAATAAAGTTTTGTACATCTAGCGAGTCGAAAAAAACAGCTTAATTAAGAATTCAGAAAGTAGTAAGAAATCGAAGCGATTTAATCGTTGTTTTTGTTATTTTTCTATAGGAGTTGCGAGAGTAGTAGAAAATGATACTGATTATGATTATGCAATATGAAACCTGTAATAAGTCCCCAACAAAATGATAGGTACAGCTTAAATGGTCACGTAGTTTTGTAGGTGGGGCAAAGCTCCATTGAAATGTGGCAATGTCATTTATTTAATAACCATAATAAAATTTAACAATAGCAATCATCATCATCATCATCAGTCTATTTATATTGCCCCACTGCTCGGGCACAGACCTTCCCTTACATCGAGGGAGCTCGGGCCATAATCCACCACGCGGGCCCAGTGCGGGTTGGCGGATTTCACATGCCTTAGATTTTTTTTTTCTTCTACGACATGCAGGTTTCATCACGATGTTTTCCTTCACCGTTTTGAGAGCACTCGGTATATGTACGTAAGGTTTTCCGTCGAAAAAACCGAGGATAACTCATTGGTACATGGCTGCCCTGGCTGGGAATCGAACCTGGGACCTCCGTATTGCAAGTCCATTGACCCAACCACTGAGCCACCGAGATCTCTATAACAATACCAATAATACCTAAAAAATAAATAAATAAACTTTCTATATTTTAAATTGACATTATAAATTATTAGCAATAATTTAAAAAACCTGTGGTCTAACATATTTTGTACCGTATCGTGAGTAGATTATTAAAACCCGATGCTGACCCACAAATGCGGCGCCTACTGTTATGTTACGGTTGGATAGCAAATCTCTTACGCTGATTTCCTCTGCTGCCGTAATCAAGTATTGTCTGTCCGTTGTATACGTTAAGCCAAGGCATTGTCTAAACATGTGCGTTTTGATTGGTATTTAAATTAAACTTGAACTAAGCAAAACAAGCATTTTATCTACATTTTTCTTTGAAATAGTAAATTATCGGTAAAACAATACTGTTGTTTGTTATTTATAATACAATAAACAACAAAATGTTGTTTAAATGGAATGTTAGATATCTTATCTGTCATCCACCCGCGTCAGGTTCTGGAATAAATACAATGTAACACATCCTGTAGGATCGTGCTCTCGAAATTCTCATATATATTTCATTACCCATGCTAGAAAATATTTTTCAGAGAGGCCGTGGGATGTTCGAGTACGTACTTTATGAATATTAAACCCTCTATCCGTCGTACCTGTATTATTACAATGCACAGTTCATAAAAGTGACAAGATTTTGTAAGCGCGCGGACACGGGAACGCAATATCCCGTCATTGTGTGCAAAGAGCTGATCATGACTACGACAAATCACCATAATTTTGATTGGTACGTGTAGCAACGAGTATTGTGGCATCAATGCGGCATCGACAAATACAACTGAGACAATATCCATCCACGAGACACTAGATAAGTTGGAATTTAAATACACCTCAAAAGTATTTTCAGCACTTTTAAAATGTGCATTAACACCCTTTTACAATTAGCGATATGAACATTTAAATCCCCGTAATCATGCTCTATAAGTACGTAAATGAAAAATTCTCAAGAGAAAACATGATCGGTTAATAAATTATGGAAGCTATTCAAAAACCGTCGATACGGACAGAAGATGCGAACATTCCGACGCCTACGACTTTGATTTCTACTGTCGCCGGAGCGCGGCAAATTCCTCACGCGCTGGTGACCAATCGGAACCGAGAGATATCCACGACAAATTGTAAGAAACTGCCTAATATTGCCGCTAAATAACACTGTAATATCATTAGCTACCATTAACTACTGTTTTTAAGAAGATTAGCAAAGTATTCACAAGATTGTGTTGTGTACGCCGTAGTAGGGTGGCCTATTGTAGGCAACCGTTTTGGTTGAAAATAAATTTATATATTCGTTCAGATCGTTAACATAAATCAAGTTCATTGTTCGGTTTCATATTAATCATACAATTTCTAGAAGAGGTCTAAAATCAGAATAGACCCGTCGTGTTATTTTTATAATGCGAAATGCGAAAGCTGTGAACTCACGAACACAGGATGTTCAAAAATATTAGAGTGTGCTTTCGTGGCTTATAAACTTCGAAGCAACAACGTTCCGTCTAATTCACTGCTGAACTATAATCGGATAGTCAGACAGAAGGCTTAGGAACTTTAAAACGTACCTTTTAATAAAATATGATCCTCTAGAACTACATGATACGACTAGGCTTAGCCAAGGTCCTTTGAGTTAAGAGGCTTTCATAGAAATATACAAGAGTATATTTCTATGAAAGCCTCTTAACTCAAAGGACCTAGGCTAACGGTATATTCGGAAGCTATACAAGGTTTTCCACGAAGGCTTAAAGTTAACTTATAGTTGGACTGAAGCTGTCTGAAAGTACTGCACCGAGAAAGGTGCAAGAAACTTTGAATCGGATAATTATCGATTTAAAAGTATATTCCACGTGTTTAGGAAATGCCTTTCTGATTAATTAAATTAAATAGGTGTCGTAAATTAAGGTACGCACAAAAGGCTCCTTCAATGATGGTTAGTGACGGCAGCAGACGTTATTTATGATCGAACCAAAAATTACGTACGTACGCGAGAAGACAGTTAAGTATGTGTTTAAGTTTATGAGCATGAAACTCGTAAAAATTTCTGCTGGCGATGTGCGTGCGACCCTCGAAGGGCCATGCACTAGACGAACAACAATTAGGGCTCAGTGGTAATTTTATAGCCCGTTAAAACGCATCCATCGACGGACGTTTTATATCCGGTTTTATAGACTATCACCACAGGGGTAACGGGATTAAAAGTTATTACCAGGCGCCTTCTTAGCAGTGAAGTTTTCAAGTGAATGTCCAGAGATTTTTTTGAACAAGAGTAATACAGGCAATTTAGTTATGAATAGCTAAAGAGATTAATAAATAAATGTATTGAGATTATTTTACTATTCTAACAGGATTCATTTCGTGCTGAGTTCATCCCTCACGTCCAGTCTGTCACTGTTATCAATATATTTTAAAGCCAAACACGTCTGACAGATGCAAATACAATGTAAGTAGATTTGTCATTTTACGCACTCATGTGCAAAATAAAAACAAGCCAGCATTTTTATTTAACACGATCAAGGGTCATGAAGAAGGAACGTAAATATTTATCATTGTGATTCGCGCGCTATACTCGGACCACCATTGTCCTGAGATCCAAGCGACTTTTGATAAACATACCGTACTTGCATCGGCACCAACTGCATTGTCAATTGCGTCAACATCCAAGGACATCAGATATCAATTATACAGTTTCGAGCCAAATTAGTAACTCAATCGATTGAAATGCAATCACTGTACTTATTTACGCAACTGAGCGGATCATGGCTTCCCGTACATTCACTGGAACTGATGAGTTTTAGTATTTATTTAATCGCATATGAGAGCGTTTCTGTCACAAAATAAATTCAGTAGAATTGACAATAAGTATAGTAAGTACCTACTAAAGACATGTGTTCGATAGAGACGTACTTCCATGTTAGTTACAGTAATGCGTGGCAGTACATTCGTAGTCAAATCTTCTTGATTCAAATCTAGTAGTTAGTATGTGTGTGGGGTAAAAGAAAACAGCACCGGCGACATTAGGCACGAAGCGCGTGCGCAGATGAACCGACGACTTTCACACGGCAACTACACAAAATTGCGTGACTAGAACTACCCGATAGCCATATACCGGTGGTTTATCTAGCGAATGCACCGTCATGCAACTATAAGTATGCACGAATAAATCTGAATAATGCAATTATGTCAAATATTCTGTGCTAGATAGGTGAAAATTTTATTTCATTCTGTCTGTTGATGCTTGTAACATAAGTGAAATATCAGCTTTTTTATGTCCAGAAGTTAAGGATATTATTTACCGAATGCTCTCAAAAAAACCTAACCTTACCCTAGCCGAGAAATAAAAATTCAATGGCAAACAAAACGACCTTCGATGTAAGGAAAAACCCGACGTTAGTTAGGGATATATGCAGAGCGATAATGATTGAAGAATTAGTCAATAAGATAGTTTTCTACCCATACATAGATACTGATACTTCACAGACACCTATCAATGTAATGAGAAATGTCTATTCCTCGCGTGTGATCGGACTTTGAGAAGATTGTAACAATAAAAATAATGAAATACCTACTCTTTCCCCTTTCAGAGTAATCCATAGTTTTCAATTCACATATTTCCGAGCGATGACAATAGACAGATATTAACTTTCTCTTTAGCATAAGAAAATATGTGTACAATAATTACGATCAAGACAATGGTTCCGCATTGGTATTCAAGAAAATATACAACTAAACATTTGTGAGCTTCAATAATAATAATATGATCGATCACATTACTGTCAATGTGAACCCGGGGAACGTGAGAATTCAACATGTCGACACATTGCCGTTTTACGTGGAATGCTTTTATTTTGAATTCATTCAAGTCGCATACGTACAATATTTAAACAAACCATAAGTTGGTTACCTGGCGCGATCACCAGTCAAAACAAAGGTAAAATATTACTCGAATGTATATTGTTATTTCGAGAATTACATTGAATCTTACATTTTGCATTACAATAACTCTTGAGAGCATACGAGTAACCTTTCCGTTACACCCTGTATAGATATACAGGGTGTAACGGAAAGGTTACGTAAACGTAAGCCAAAAAGAGGAGTAAATTTTTCCATTTGCGCAAAAATTGAATTGGTATTTTCATCTACATTTTGTATCGATTAGCTGATCGATTTAGATGAGACATTTCTTTATTCGAAAAGGTGTAGAAACAGAAGTTTTTCACTTACCGATACTGAAAGATATCGGCTTACTTATCCCATTCCGTTACATACTTTAAATAGATTGTGTATGTGTAATAATACACAGTGCGGCAGTGTGAACTCCGTTGTTCTTGAAACTGGATAATCAGTAGATATCACTAATAGTATCTAAAATCGATATAAAATAATGTCATTAAAAATAATAATAAATAAAAATCATTTCGTGGAATATGTCAGCGTAGTGAAATGGGTCAGCGTAGGCCGCACAAGGGTGATTCCACTGAATTATTTTAATTTATTATTATTTTTAATGCCTTTATTTTATATCGGTTTTAGATACTATTAGTGATACTGATTGTACAGTTTCAAGAACAACGTTCACCCTGTTTTCAGTTGATTGATTTCAGACTCACGTATTTGTGGAGAGTGTGCTCGTCACTGGCATAATCATATTGCAGTGGGCGGAGGAGCGAGGGCCCCACCATCCCACAATACCGCCAGTAAGCCTGTCTGTCCTTGAGGGTGACAGAGGGCTGCCGCCCCATACAAGTTGGTATTGTAACTCATTCATACCTAATCAACATTTGTAATCAAAAGTTAAGTATTTGCTGTAAATTATAAACAAAAATCTAGTTAAAACTGTTGTTTAATTAAACAGAGCTCGCAAACCATGAAAAAAATATAGTATAGGGAATTTTTCAAGACCTGTAACATGTTCATTGCCTATAACAATATATCTCTTTCTAAAATAATATCATTAGGTTACAACATGTGTTGCGTTAATATTTTTTGACAAGTGACGCCTCTCCATCAGCCTTAACCGTAGGAGCGCGCCGGAAACGACGATTGTGAGACAATTTAAATCACTAACGACCACCCATCAGCCATTGTTGTCGGCTTCCCGCCCGGGAACACTACGTAACCTTCTATTACAGAGTGAAAAGGTGACAATCTTTAACACAGGAACATATTTACGGCGAAATGGTTACGAGGAACGATTCGAAAGTTAAATTCTAGTGGACAGAAAATAGATGTACTGAGAAAAGCAAGAAAGGGAAATGGTACAAATATAATACAGAAGACCGACTTCTCATTCTCATAAGATAAGGCACAATTCAGAAGAATTTATATGAAAATCTAATTAAGTACTATTTTATTCTTGGATTATATTTTCCACGAGTTTGAGCTCTGTAAGTTCTTAAACAACTAAGTATATCTTTTTTGCTTACTAGACCTTCTTACATAGCGATCTGATTGCAATAACAACTTTTATTGGGTGACAGCTGTTAGTCTCCCTTAAAATACAGATGTGACTATATGTTATCAATGATAACCACAAACTAAAAGGAAATTTAAAAAATAAACTTAAAACTCGATTAGCCTGCTCTCGGAGAATCGATACCATTATTCGCACAAGCAATAATTCGAAACCGCACAAAAAGAGCATGCCAAATTCGCGCAGCTAATCACTTCGTTATTTAAGCTCTATTTTTTTAACTACCTAAATGTAAATATTTCACGGTGGTTTAAAATATTATTAAGGTGTACCGAGAGCTGTCACCCAGTACAAGTTGATAATGCAAACTACGATAAACCTCGAATACGTATTTATTACAATCACAAGTTTAGGTACTATAAATCAATAACATAATCTATCTAGTATCCGCCAATAAACCAACCACAGAAAATGGTTGTATTTATAATGTAGGAAGTTTTGTCGTATATGTAGTGTATGTAATTTATTGTATTATTATTTATATAAATATAATGTACTCCTGCTCTTTGTAAATACCATTTGTTTTTCAATTATTTTTCATTTTATTCTTCTTGTATTTCTACCTCTACCTCTTTCACTTTACTATGCTAAATTCCATCAAAAGGTGGTTGCCTGGAAGAAATCGCTTTTAGCGATAAGGCCGCCAAAATTGTACATATTGTTTTGTATTTCTGTATTGTAATTGTTTGTGTCTTTTATGTACAATAAAGTGTATTTGAATTGAATTGAATTACTTTTTTTATTATAAAAATCCTGCCTTTCTGTATTTCTTATAAATCTATAAGACGGTTTGTTCTTAGTAAAACCCGATCGATCAGGTTTTAATACGTGTTGCGATACTATTGTCTGTGACGTCATTGCCGGCTCCGTCAGCCTCGAGCAACTAAGCATAAAAATTGTTCTGCTGAACTGGCAAATAGCGTAGTTCATCGATTATTTTCATTATTATATACCTTTTCCGAGCCTTATAATGATGGGGAGTGATGTAATGTTCAATTAAAATACCTAATTAATAAATTGAATGTACTTTTTTTTATAAGTTGTACCTATAGTATTTTTACGAACTACAAGATAAGACGTTTAGAATGTCTGCGGTTAATTGAATAGCTATGTTGTCATTAATAAACATCTCTTAGCATTTTCTAAATTGTGAATTTCGAAAAAAATGCTAGTACACAAGTTGATCAATTGGCTATACCATACGAACAACTATTGTGTTACACAAAGTCATGTTACCCTTGACGTAATAAATCCGAAGAACGAGAAAAGATATTTACATTTCGTATTGGATAAATCCAACGCTACCTTTGCTAAGTCGGATTTCCGGGCTACATACGAGAACGTATGAATTATTTTATTTAAGAAAAATATACATAAAGTCTTACGCCATTTTCTACGTATGCTTAACATAAAGCTTTGAGTTTAATATGTACATATTACATTACTAACTGTTAGGTTCCCATTTATGTAATTAAATACTAACACATTTCTAATCATGCTTGATTGCGAAATTAGTTTGATTAGAACGGAGAGACGGCTACAGCTGCCAGGTACTGAGTTAGTTATCATATATGTTTCACTATATAGGCATGTAGTATTTAGGTTTAGTGCACATTAATTAATACACAGCACAGAGTGAAGTGCTGCTATTGATTGACTCTAATTCAATTAATCTGGTTGATTTTAGGCTTAACATAGTGACTAACGGTAATTAGTAATTACACAATAACTAATTAATTCATAGTATGTGCGAACATTAAGTGGGATGGAGAGTTTTTGCTCTATACAGTTTGTTACCGAAACACAGGTTAAAACCTGATCAATGTTGGTAAAAAAAATAAGAAAAACAATATAGTAAAAATAAAATAAAAGTGTTGTGTAATTATTTAATAATAATTAAAAAGGCATAATTATGAGCTTGGTATTGATAATAAAATCAATGTATGAGTAAATTTCTAAGCTCTTAAGCCGAGAATCGTAGACAGTTTTGAGTGTAAACTTAGCGTGAGCTCGCTTTTACAACTGTCTTATGGAATTTTACGAGCGAGCTCATAATAAGCTTGCGCTTGATACCATCTATTAATTTCGGACTTAAAACTATTTTCTGCTTATTTTTGTTGAAACAACTTTTTAGATTTTGTTAAGAACACAACAACTTTGGTCGCCAATATCGGTCAGGTTCCAATCGAACGTGTGATACGTTGACCTGAGGTCAATGGTGTGATTTGATAATATTTTTAGTAGGTCGACCCTCTCCAAATACAATAATTTTTCGTTTCTGATTGCTCGAACTAATGATTTTCAGAAATTGCGTTGCTCTTTCTTTCGGCAATCGCAGTAGCTCAACGGTTAGGGCGTGACACTACGGCGGCGACGCAAGTATCGCAGGTTTGATATCCACCTCTGGACTACCATGGTAGCCGCTCTATGAAAAGCTTTTAGCCTAATTGGAGTGGTTGAAGATAAAATATTAATGAGAAAATATTGCTAATTTTCTTTTACTTTAAAAATAAAAAAGTCAGGTAAAATATATCATAATACCTTGCATAATGTGATTAAATTAAAACACAGTAGGTATAACAACCAAAATGAAATAAAGAAAAAGCTAAGAATAATATAGATGAAAAATTAAAATAGGCGTGTTTCATTACAGGTATACAGTGTGAGTCCCTAAAGACTCGTGTTGTTTAAATTCTATTACTTAAAATTTATGTGGTCTCTTTCATTTTTTGTACCTTTTATACCTCAATGTTTATCAAGATTTTAAGAAATAAACATTTGTTCTCACCTGAAGATTCCGATGATCAAAATTATTAAATTATTAATATATTAAATATTTATATAATCGAATATTCCGGAGGGCGAGACCTAGGCACTAAGCATTACAAAATAATTTTAAACTTAAAGATTGCGTAAGATAATTTTAAACAAGCAATCGTAAGATTTCTTTTGCCCTATTTCTAATCAGGGTTAACATTATCGATAAATATAGTATCTACTTATATATATTTTTCCGGTACTTAAAACATTGACGTAACAGAATGGCCCGTAGTAAAACGAAATATATGGGATAATTTCAGAGCCATGGTCATTTCAACAGTGAAACTATCGAACGGTCAGCTAGATGCGCTTCCTAATATTTTTCAGTAATCGTAAAACATTAATCACATTAACGAACCGGTTTAATAGTGTAATAAACATATTTATTTTTTCCTCCAAAATCACAAGTTCACAGTGCTGAAACGACTAAAATAAAATAAATTTCTACAAAGTACTTTTGGGAATAAATGTTAATGGAAAAAGGAAGAGTACATGTCTTCGTGAATGTGCAGAGAACTCGCGAGTGTATGAGGCGGGCACCGCGGCGCGCGCGTCTCTCCGCGCGCTTTCCCGACTGCCTACTGCGCTGGGCGCCGCGCCGCGCCGAGAGCACTCACTCGCGCCGGACTAGAAGTTGCGAAAGGAAACTCTACGCGCCAGGAAAATTTAGAGAACATTGTTTTTCTCAAACATGCACGGATATTCGATCATTAATTACAGAACTTTCATTGGGATAAATCGAACTTCTAGGGAACACTCACTCGCGCCGGACTAGAAGTTACGAAAGGAAACTCTTCAAGAAAATTTAAAGAATATAGTTTGTTCTCAAACATGCAGATATTCGATAATTATATAACTTCTATTAGTGGTTCAAAACACGGAGAGGACGGTAATATTAATATGAAAGTAACCCCAAATCTTTAGTGTGAAGGTAAATTCACAATCAGAGATTTCGTGATTGACGAGAAACGTTGGCAATGTCGCCCTCTGATTGGAAGCCAAAATTGTCGTGATAAAAATTTTGTTTTGCTACGTTTTGAACACAGGTTTATGTGTTATATCATAATAATTTTCCCCGACAATATTTTTCCCGGACAATATCGCTACAAATTCAACACACACACGTTCAACTTATGAACGGTCATTATGGGATCGATAGTCAGTCAATACTAAACCAAAGCCAAACCAGACAGATTTTAATACACAAAAGCATATCCAATGTGCAATTTTTAACAAGCTGATCGAGCGATCGCGATCGCCATCAAATAATAGCATAGAAACAGAGTACACTCGTGTGCGGCCTACCCCACAAACAAACACAGTGGGGTCTGGGGGAGCCATTGTGCACTCCCTACCCACTGAGTACACAAAACAAAGTACCGACGGCTTGTTAAGTATATTATTAGTATAGGTAGGTAAAGTTCCGCTCAATGCTGCAAATATTTTTGTACGTTACTATATATGGACTCACGGTACTTATTCCGTGCGGACTAACAAGAAATTCTATCGGGATCTTTTACGAACGTAATAATATCTACTTTGTGGCAAGCAGTCGTTGCTCGAGGGGTAGCTTTTAATAGGATATCTCTAATATCATATCACGAACAATAATAGCCTGTGGGCAGGTTTCCTCGAGATATTTGCTTCACTGTTTTGAGGGCAATAAATATATGTGTTATATCAGATAAATCCGAGAAAAACTGATTGGTTGACCTGGGATCGTACATGAACCTCCCTGTCTTAATTCTGTTATAACATAGCGCTACTGAGCATTCAGTATAGAGTTAATTAATCATTGGCAGTAATTATAGGGTGCGTACTTTAAAAGTAAGCTACATCTGACAGGTTTAACCGACTTCTGTTCCTACACTAAACTAATGAGAAGGATGGGCACTACTTTTAGAAAAGCCAAATTTTACTTAAAATAGAAAACGCACGATATTATCGCTACCATTAAATTATCGAAACCCTATAATATAAAGGTAGAGTGACTGATACTAGTATAAAAATAAAATTGAAAGAGGAATTGGTACTCGGCGAAGTCGGAGTTTCACGAGGCGAGGTTAAAAGCTTCCCTGTGTATCAAAGTCCATTGTGCATCGGGATCACTTCCCCAGTTACGTTAAACGAGTTTGTCGGGAGCTGATTCACTTAGTACTGCGAAGAGATTATTTATAATGTTAACAGACCAGTTATTTCACATGGAATACAAGCTCTATGTGTTACCGGGATGTGTTCAAATCGTTTTTATATGACACAATGTTAAAAAGTTATGTCGTGAGTAAGTTTATAAATGATCGTGTACGAACATTGTGGTTTGGCACGTAAAAGCAAAAGGTACTCGTACACTGCCTGTAAGAAACTGCGAATATCTAGTATGGGGTACGAGTGATCAACGAAATTGTGATGTTGTGACATCAGTCCACCATAAAGCAAGTTTTTCACGCTTTAAAACCCGACGCGACGGAAACGTGCTGAGTTCTCCGACCTTTTATAGAATACCACTTGTATTTTTATACTGCAGCTTATGACACCAGGTACAGTAAATACATAGCCGGTTAGGACTACGATCTTTTTATGTTAAGATAAAGTTTAATCGTCATCTTTCGATAAATGGAACTCCCTTCATAGTGATTAAATAATTGGACTGACGACATTGTACGATTCTAAGCTGAATTGTACTAAGCACACCCTTCCAGCATTCCAGGTGGCACAATTTGTTTTCGAGGGCTAGCTTTTATTAGGCAAATCTGAATAGTCTACCAAGTGGTTTACACAGCTTCTTGGGGAGAATGTTTGCCTCACGGTGTTTTCCTTTGCCGTTTTGAATTCAAAGAAATCGGTAAATGTACTTTAGTTGTTTTCAAAACCAAGGAAAGTTGAAACTCATTGGCACATTGCTGAGCTGAGGATCTAATTTGAACCTCCGTTCCATGGAAATTCACTGTCCTAACCAACCACCACGCCCGCCGAGCTCTAATGACTACATCGATCAAATATTAACGAAAACAAATTGATGACACACTCCACAGGTGCCAAATAAAATTGCAAATATTTTAGGTTTGGTCCATTGTCGTAGCCACAAATTCAAGCACCTGCCTATAATGATCAACAAACTTATATGCTTACATATCGTTAACAGCGTCGACCTAAATAAAAACGCCTCCTAACGACCTAGATAGAAGACAATACCTGAATATTGACAGAATGGACGGAGATATTCAGTGTTCTACAAACCGACAAGTGTTGCCTCGCTCTATGCATAGTGGCCGCGCATGTATCAAGGCTGGCGTGTTGTCCACATTGTCCGACCACCCTTCGCATCGCTTCGGGGTATCATCTGACATATATACAATACATATGTGCATTGCACCTGTGCAATGGCGACCGCGTATGTGTCGAGGCTGGCTTCGTGGTATTGTGCACACAGTTCGAGCGCTTTTATCACCGCTTCGGAGTATCATCTGATTTTATGTATATCCTATAAGTGCCATAAATATTTCCTACCTTAGATCTTGCAACAGCGCTTCGCCCTGTGCAATAGTGGCCGCGCATGCGTGGAGGCTGGGTCGTGGTATTGTGCACTGTTCTAACATTTTTCTCACTGCATCGTTGATACATATGCTTTAAGTGAAGTAAATATTTCCTACCTTAGATCTTGCAACAGTGCCTCGCCCTGTGCAATAGTGGCCGCGCATGCGTCGAGGCTGGCCGCTCGATGTTGTGCACACTGTTCGAGCGCTCTTCTCGCCGCTTCAGGGGTATCGTCCGACGCGCATACGCCGCCGCCGCTTCGTAACGTTTCCAGCCATTGCAGCAACTGGGCCAAAGGGGTTTCGATGTAGAATTGTATTACATGTTATTATCAACAGAAAGGTCCTCTGTACATTTTTCGTGGACCTTTCTGTCTTCCTAGACCGGCCCTATCCTAGCCCTACGTAAGTAGCAGACAAACTATTAACAAGGCCACTAAGAAAAGTGCAACTATTGTTATGAATGATATATTACAGCTAAAATATTTCTAGAAGTACTGATGACTGCGGCGGACGGCAACGATACAGTCAGCCGGAATACGGCGTGCCATTGCAGCTGACCAGAGGCGGATACTGCGCCGCTTCACGGCCGGCCGCTAGTGCGTTTTCGATCTTAATATGGAGGAAAGTAGCGTTTACCTCTTTCTCGTGTGTGTACAGTAGCACAGCCAAGTCGAGTCGTCTGCGGCGGCGGTCGACCCGCGCGGCGAATGCTGCCACGTGCGCCTCGAGTTCCCTTGCCACGCCCAACACTTCCTCCGGGTCACATTCACCGCTCCGAGCCAACTCTTCAGCGGCTGCTAGCAATTTCTCGGCGTTTGTATACGTGTTCTAAACGAAAAAGTTTAATTTATATAATTCATTCAGTCATTCATAATATAATGGGAAGGAAACCACTTTTTCAGGTACTGTATTTATAGGCATCTGCCTTAGAAAATAATCTTTAAAAAGTCGGTAATAGTACATTGCGATAAGAGTGTATACTATATGAGCACGAGCGACGTTGGTCACCGAAATGTGGGTAGTTTTAATAACATGTATGTGGAGCAGTTTACAATTTGTTCGATTACATAATGAGGCCTTCTGAGTAAATGTATTGAAAAAATATAAGAGTTATACTCACTTGTGCAACATTTTCAAAATGTTCATGTGACTTTTGATATATTCTAGCTTTGCCGAGATTTCTTCCTATGCCTGTGTTCTTTTGTAAAAATACTTCCCCATGATTTGATAACCAATCCAGGACCTGTAATAAAGACTCGTATGAATAAGAATATCAAATGTGGCGTCAGTGACACGCCGCGTCACATGTTACTAGAAAGTACGCTTTGCTAAAAAGGGGCGGAGCATCGCAATATATCTGATAATTGAGATATCTAAAAAACAATTTCAGGTTTATCTTCAGCACGTTAATGTGAATTGATTGCAGCATTATTTTTTAAGAGACAAATAGGTATATAGAAGGAAATGCAAAACACGTCTTACTTGTCGACAATCCTCTTTGTATAGCAGAAGAGCCAATCGCTGATGTAGTTTGAGCCTCGCTTGGTGGTACCTTGCTTCTAACGCGCGGTGGTGGCCCAGTATCTGATGTATTACCGCCAGCACATGATTGGCCCCTGAACTGTAGTCGGCCGCGGGGTCACCACCACTACTTCCTGCCGTACTGACGGTACCGTCGCTTTGCTGTGATATAAGAATTAGAGTCAACTAAATACGTAACGAAATAAAGCATATTATGTTTTATACAATTTGGAAAAAATATGAATGATTCTCTTACAAATAAAGTTACAGCACATTTGTTCTTGGATACATTTACACTAATGGGGATTTTGATGTTTTCTTAACACTATATACAAATGAATTATAGTATTCACTAAACACTCACAATGTCTGCTGGATCCGTTTGATGGCACACTTGAACTAAGTGATCTAGTTGATACAGCAATTTCTTACTAGTTGAATGGACCTGCACATAAATAATGTTTGATATGAAATACGTAAACTGCATTTTAATACAGCAAGCAGACAGATGATTATCGTGATGATAAGCACATTCGTTATCCTCTTATAAATACACATACAATTTTATAAGAGTCGCTAAGGGCTGTAATTTTCGTAGTTTTCTACAGTACTTGTACAAGTACTTACAAATGTATCGTTGTACAAAATCTTTATTACGATATAAATAGTATTATATATTATACAAAATACAATACATGTCGTGATTGCGACAAGCAAAGCCGTACTGCCTAAATATGCCAAAACTGCTGTTTCTCGCAATTATGCGAATTACAACTTATGGAAATCATTTAGATCAGATAATAAGCATTTAAAATTTGTATTTATAGTTTTTTTACCATAAATACATAAAGATTTTATACACAGCTTTTTAAAAATTAAATAGGTATGATATTTTAAGATCTGTACACTTTTCTTTGTGTTAAACAATACTCGGCACTAAGTACGTGTCACTGACCTCCGTGTACGCCTGGCACATGTGCTCGTACAGCTGCCTGTGCCGCTGCGCGTGTTGCTCGAGCGCGCGCGGGTCTCCGCACGGCGCGGCGCCGCCCTGCCCCGTGGCCAGCTGCAGCGCCACCGCGCACTGCGCGCCCCACCCGCCCACCGCAGACGCGTACGCTTCCGCCTTGTGGTGGAACACCACGGACAGAGACAGCACCGCTGAACGCTCCTCTAGACCTAATGGAAGCATCAAGCTTTGTAAGGCCCGTATTTAGACCATACTACGAGTAAATACTTTTGTATGTTCCCAGGAATAACTGCTCCTGTTATGACAGCATTATACAGCGACATACCCGCAGAGAGTTGTTTGTAGGCGCGTTCTAACCGATGCGCGAGCGAGGTGATCTGCGCCTCCGCGTAGTGCCGCTTGTCGGCCAGCCGGCGCGCGGCCGTGGTGACGCGCGCCACGCTCGGCCGCCCGCCACCCGTGCACGCAGCCGCAAATCTACACAGTTTCAAACTTTACGACGCGTACGAGTCGACCCTTAGATGATGAATTAATTGGTAGTAAAATCTATGGTCTGTCCCAATCAAATTTTCTATGAAGGTAAAACAACCTAACCGCAATTATTTAATGATCACGATCCATTGCTTTAGCCAGCTTTGGCCAGTACGAATCAAATGAGTCTGTTCAGAGTGAAACGATCGATATTTCCAATCATATTACAATTAGTCTAATATTGTTTTTAATGACCTTCAAACTTCATATTTGTTTACATCCATTGGAAATTGGATATCGTCTATGGTGGATCTGGCAGTGACAGCAAACCTATTCCCATTTATGCAATCCGTTGTTTGGTTGCTGTAAATTTTTGTTACGAATGAAAACCAGCAATGGGCTATGGAAATGGGAATGGTTTGATGTCACTGTCAGATCCGCAATTAGGCCGCTGTTTCCCGTAGGGCTAGACAGAGTCAATGAACTTCCATTTTTTGCGCTTCTGATACAACCACATTTACTTCGCCTACATTCATCAAACTCTTCGAGCAAGCTCGCTACTAAAATGAATTTTAATAAATCAGTGAGTAGTTCTCATCCTCGAAGGGATATGTTCAGGTAAAGGTGAGCGAGAGCCGTATGCGGACGCATTTTAGAACTCTTTGTACGAAATTATTAACATTGGAACTACTTATTACGTATTTAGAATGTAAAGCCAAAAATCACCTTGCATGTTCTTCTTGTAACCGCTTAGCTGCTGAGCATGACCGGCCTATCTCTACGTACGTCGCGAGGAAAGCAGTCCGGTGAGAGACGATCCATTGGAGCATCTGTATCATACGCATTACATAAAGAAACCGTTACAAAGTAAAGGAACTAAACTACCCTAATTGGAAAACTTCGATCTTACTATAACTAGTGTTCTTCTTCTCGTATGTTTTAGTGACCAATCCTATTTGTTGTCAGAGTTATTCAGGCCGCCTGTAGGCCTCTGAAGTGCCCTAACGACTGCTGCCGAATGAAAACTACAGGGGCCAACTGCTTAACGTGCTTTCCGAGGCACAGAGGGGCTCAGATGAAAATGTCACTAGCGGTCTCCCATACAGGTACTGACCTTGCCCAACGTTGCTTAACTTGTACGATCGTTTACAACGTGTACTCGCAACTGGACTTCGAGCCCCTGAAACTACAGTCACCAAAGTACAGGTTTTACAGCCAAGTCCAGTTCTGAATGTTCCTACTAAATTCCTGTCAAGTATTTAACTTTGTGTTGAGAAGCAAAGAGTGATCCATCAGATTAGGCAAGCAGTATTAAAATCTTGTCACGGATTCAGTACAATACCTTTTCACAGTCCTGCTCAAACAACCGCAACTGGAAGCATTGGTCTAGCTGCATTTTCTTGTGCTGCCAGAGTTTGTGCGCATGCGCGTGCGCGGACCGCACGGCGGACAGCTGCGCGCGCACGGCGCCCGGCGAGCCGCAGTGGAAAGCAGACGTTTCTCCGCCGCTGCCGCTGGCCTCGGCGCACGCCGCTTCGGCCGCTTGCAGCCTTTGGAGGACACGTTCGCCTGACAATAACAAAAATGTCTTAATTACAAAGTACTACGCAGCTGATGACTAGATTTTTGTATGTCATGTGACTATGATATTCGTAATTTTATTGATCCGATTTATAAACACATTTATTGGAAATTTAATGTAAGGGTTTAAGTGGTATGCACTTATAAATATTAAGAAACAATGTCATTATAAACTTGGAGATACCGATCCTTTAGATTTTTAGACTTAATTCATTACAAAAACAAATCAATTTCAAATCATAAAATAGGCCCAGTAAGCTTTAGGAAAGATTCCATATTACATTGAGGGCACAAATATAGATCACTATGTGTGTATGAAAGATGATATGCTCTATTAACGCGTAAATTATCAAACGCATACCAAACTCAACAAAGGTCATCAAAACTAATAATACTCGCACGTAATTGTAAAATAATTTTATAAGTACCATCACTGTAAGTCGAAGAATCGGAAGGCCACAAACAATCAAAACACATGTCAAAAACTCCCACAATTTACAACACAACGCACCGACATCCTTCATATTCTGCACTACTCTAGCCGTTGTGAAATTCATAAACCTGTGTGCGGAATTGGACTGAAACTACATATTATACAATACATAGACATATCGCAGTTTAACTGGCTAGTATGCGAGCAAGTTTTGGAACCATTCGGGCATTGCAGTCGAAAAACTATGTTATATCACTCGGGAAAATGCACAAGCTCCATTTACCAACAGCATACCGATAGTGAGTGATATGCACTAATTGCATTATTCATATTCTATCAGTTTTGAGGGCATTCATCTGCATATAAGAATCTCTCTCAACTCGTAGATATTATAACGCCCATAATGCATACAAATTATCATTGATACGCATTCATTCCAGAATTCGAGTGAATTAATTAGTGAGTGAATGACCAAGTGGTATAAGTAATTAAAATGATCAAGATAACAGGAGACTAATACTGTAAACAAAATTCGTCAAATCCTACACATTCTATTCGTTATTATTATCCTTTGTGGTGTAGGCAGAGAGAACGGAGCGATCACGATCTTTACGGTCTTTCACTTCCTCCTCTGTCATTCGTCCAAAGAGTAAGTATAAATAAAAGGAAACATTCGTCGTCTTATTCATGCTAGCTTTCGGGGACAAACAATGAGAAAATAATCGTCAAACAAAAGTTGAAATAAGTAATTATGTATGTGTTCAAGGCTGTTTCTCAGAGCAATATCAGAAATTCCGAACTAATGACGTCGTTCTTATTATTTCATATATTTAGTCTCCACTTTTTTAATAAATTCTGTAAGAACGCGGAACTTCACTTGACAATTAATTAAGCCTTTCGTCGCGTGACGCAAACAAACGATCAAAATGTCGAGTTAACACACGCAATCCAATACATCATTGTTTCAATTATTTCTGAACTTTCTAACAACAGTTAATTTTACCAATAATTTAACCATTTGTAGCGCGCGTTGGTCCCGTTGACCAAGTAAATTGTAATACAAATTGTACACAAACAATTTTAGTACTTCCAAATAATATATATTTTAACAGGTATCTAGTGTAAATATGTTGTAATGGTTATAATTATAATATATGACAATAATATAGTTTACACAAACACGGACAAACTAGTAGCCAAATATTAAAAGGCAAACCTGAACTATAATATTAAAAGTCGCCAGGCTTATGAGTACCCATACCTTGTGCCTCAAGCTCGTCCACAGGCACCTTTGCCAATCGCTTGTTGATGTCTGCGTGCGCATCAATAGCTCGTCGTGCGCCTGTGACGTCATCAGCAAAATCTGCTCGAGCCACGTCCTCTTGAAGGTCATCTAGCCTATCCAGCAGTTCACCAGCTTGCCAAAGGAGTTCTTCTAAAGCCTGTTTAGGACATAGTGGCATATTACAATCACCTACTATAAATTAAACTTTTCGACGACATCACTATGATATGATATTTATACACTTTATACACTTACCAGTCTCAGATCTATCCACTGTGCATGGTCATATTGAAGTGTACCATCTAAATCAGGCGTTAATTGTGAACTATCTATTACTTTAGGTAGTGCTTCTAAACTTATCATTGTTGTCTGAAACAAGGTTAGGATTACAATAGTTATTTATTAAATATCATTCATAAACCCTGGATCGAGGATTGAGATGTCCTAATCTGAGAACCAAACAAACAAGTTTTTTGTGTGCCTTGGTGGCTTAAAAACTGATTTAATATCTTTGTCTATCGAAGAACATTTTTATTATAATCACAAGTTACAAGTTACCTTCAAACTTGCTCATAGAATTTTAGGTAGTAGACTGTATTTCAGTACCATCAACAGGACATCAATTGCAACTGATGGGCATATGTGCAGCTAATTGCAATTGTTTCGGTATGTTGATGAGCTCTCCACTATACATCTCGATACATAGCAATAACAATAACCTTACCTCAAACTTGTACTTATGTGCTCCTATAGTAGTGCGTTGCTTCTGCCAAAAATTATCAGGTTTAACTACCAGAGCCTGATGGACGGATGAAGGGAAGTGTTCCTGAAGAACTTTTAGGATAGGTTTTATTGCAGCCCATGCTGAACCTCTCATATCAATCAAAATCGTGAATCCATGAGATTTCACAGAATCGCTGTAACAAAAACATAACAAGAGATGTATACATTTGAATTCCAATTAAAATTGTGCAGTAGTAGATTTGTCTCAAAGCTCAATCAACCAGTTATAAACAGGATGCTGTTACTTGGAAATTCGATAATGACTTGCTGAATGAACAAGCAAATGAAACATTGTTTAGAGAGACAACATGGTTTCAAAGATAAAATAAATACACCTACTTTGTTTATAATGTGGTTGCATACTCTGACAATTATTTATAATAAAACAACTTTCACCTCAAAAATATTGTAAAGCAAGGTTCATCAATGGTTACATCATTACCAAAACCCTTGGACCAAAACCAAAGGACGCGAAATTATCGAAAAATGTATGAGAATCGAGTCAACCAATATTGGGGGGAGGGAGGTAATGGCGGATGCCTACCCGATCAACATGCCTTCGCGGAAATCAACAACGGTTCAATTGTTCCTACTTTGTTACATTTCCGAGTAATTCACATATCAAATGTAGAGAGCCATCAAGTCTCACCTTACAGTGCCATATTAATACCATGACTAAATTATCACGGTATGTGCCTTTAGCATTGGTAAATTCGCCCAAGCGAAAACCTTAATACAACCATACCTAGGTATACTGATGAAGTAGTGGAGCAGTCGCCTATAGTCATCTGGCGCGATGCGGTCTCGGCGCGAGTTCGCGGGGAACCATATGATGGGCCCCCCGCGGCGGTCGCGGCCGCCGGTCAGCGAAGCCACACGCTCCTGGAGTAGTGGGAGCACGTCCAGAGCACGAGCACCCACCTCCATCGCTTCCCCTGCTCAGGGATCCCTTTTGAGAAGCCTGTCCAACAAAACAATGAACTTTGAAAATAGAGAAAAATACTCATTGGTAAAAATTTACTCAAAATAGGTAATTGAAATAGACAATTTTATTTTATTACTAGGGAAATCGAGTGTTCATACCCTGGTATGACACATAGAGCTATCTGAAATATAATATACAGTTTTGGAGTTATTTATGTTTCAATTTTTGGGTGAAGAAATGGTGCTACTTTCTTTATATCCTATGATTTCGTTGGAGATATTTGCAGCAATCAGTGATAGACCTATAATCATAATATATAAATAATAACTATTATCTGATACATTGTGTGACATGTTTAAGTTAATAGGTATGTTGGATTTAATAACAAAACATGCCATACATTCGGATATACATACATACATACATATCGGATTTTTTTTCTTTACTAGTGCTATAAGCTTCTTTCATACAAATATGCGAGAAAATGTGACATAAACGGCCATATCTTTTGATTGCATTGACGTAGAGGTTGGGCCCAGAATTTCCTTTGACAATATGTTGATGTAAAAAATGTGAGTGTGCCTCTGTATTGTTTAAAATTGGTAGTTTATTGTTATTGTTGCCTCTTAGCAGCTACTAATTGTAGGCAATGTAGCTATTTATTATGTTGAAATCTTATTTTAATTACATTATAAAAATTTATACATGTTAACGATTACCTGCGGATTAAGCTGGACACAAGGATCCTATTAGAATCGTAAACAATCCTATAGACACTCTAGCTAATCTGTAAGGTATAACTGTGAGTTTGTTATGACATGATATCAAAACAATAGTCTGCTCTAGGAAGGTAACAAATATTGGTAAACATTTGTAAACAAACATTTAATATAAATATTGATGCAAAGCATACTCTAATTGCCTATACTATACCTATGTATTTTTGGAACCTACCTATTTATTGATATTTTATCGATTGACATAGACATATTTATTGATAATTGTACATTACATGTCATTAAATTACATTTAAATAATCCAAAATTATAAATTTGCATACTTAGTATTAATTAATACTGATAATATATAAATTATATAAAATTGAATTAGGTTTTGCATTCTAAGAATTCTGTATAGGAATAGAATGCCTGTTCGACGAGCCACTGATTTGTGAGACATTCTCTCAATGTGTGGTGTGACAGAATATCCTAATTTCTATTTTATGAAGACAGATGTGTTTTTTCTACAAATATTGGCATGAACTTGAGTTTACTTAGAATGTTTTATTTAGATCTATAAATCAAATGGACAATTAATATTTCATGTACTTAACTGTTGTAACTTAACTTATATAATATTATAAATGTTGTTAGCAAATAAAAAAGCTTTGCTAACAGCGTTTATTACAAGCATGCTAATAACTTGGGTGGTGGCCGAAAGTACAAAGAAAACCCAAGCAATAAAGCATTTTAACCATCTGCTACAAACTTTTGGTTATCGTAAATCCTTTGTATGAATGGAATGACGAGATCGTGATGGTTTCTTTGTAAAATCGTGGACCACCGCTAAGACCGTCACGGGTGGGTCTCGTGCATGACAAAGTGCATAGTAGACGCCGTATTCTTACGGAGGCAATTAGCTGGTATGAATATACCAATTCACAATCTGTCTGCGCCTCAGATACCGTTCTCAAATATTAATTTTAACAATCGCTGATGACAAATTACCGCAGTTATATACTACCTATGTCACAACAAATAACCTCAGCCGTCAATTTGAACTTACCGTGATGACTCAAAGATGCCAATTAGCCAGGTATAAAAGGTTCGGCACGCATTATTGTCACTGTTGTTATATCCACTAAAACTTTCGTAAAAAATATATTCAATATTGTCTAAATCATAATAAAAACACACAAGCTAACATAATGACAAACTGAAGAACACCAACCAACCACCACAAACAATGGCGCGCTAGTGTCAGTTGAAACTTCAAAAAACCGGTTCTGACAACAGTTAACGAACGTCAAAATATCGATAACGAAAATAAAAAAAACATTTCATCAATCGAGAAAGTATAATTATGGTGAATATTATACTTTCTCGATTCAGGCAAATAGCTTTTTACATTTTAAACATAGCCCTCATGAGGGCTAAGTATGTCCACTTTTTTTTTCAACAAGTTATTGTTAATCGATGAAAAAGTTATCGTTTTTAACGAAACGGCATGTCTCAACTTCATCCCTAGCTACCGCTAGTTTTAACATCAATTCGAAAAACCGTATCTAAACGTAGTAAACGCCACCAAACATTATTTGGCAGTGAGAATGCAATCAGTCAATTATAATCGTTATGAAGTATGCGTAGGTACTGTTTCAAATTCATCGCAGCGCCAACCGCACACAAAATCCGAGAATATCATAACGGCCGTACAATGTGGTACTCCGTGAGTTGAGAGTATTTACAATAGTAGTGACACCATAATTATTATATTACGTGTTTGTTTTTAAATTATGTACTTACTTACTTACAAGTAAATAACGATCACTCGACAATTGATTGCGTAAAAATGCTATAAGTAGTTTGTTTTATCATGTCGCAACGCAATGCAATGTCGTGGAATATTTCTCAATTTCATAGCAGATAGCCGGCCAAGTCTTGTCTAAATAGCATGGTACAAGCTGTCCGATATTGTTCTCGATATAGTTAAAAATGTATCAATATTGTGATAGAATAATATACCTACATTTGTTTATATTCTCTGTTTTGTTAAAAATATCATTTAAAATAATAAGCGTAATATTGTGGAGCAGCGGGGCTAGACATTCTTACAAGACATTTGACAATCAAAACAGTTATGACGATCGCTACCATTTTCCCGTGTCTGGAAACCAGCTATTACGGTTATGAGAGGTTTCCAAAGTGACAATTTAAAAAAGTAGTACCGATAGTCGTGGTAGATGGCACTGATTCCTCTTCAAGTGTCAAAATTAATATTTAATTTGTATGTGACACTGACATCTGGAACATTATTATGGGTCTGCGCCATTACGTTTTGTTGTCATAATTTGACTCCAATCGTGTTCTTTCGTATTGTTTATTTGGTGATTTTTCAACATTTCTTTGATCGAATACAAGTATAAAATTGTATTATTTAAAATTACACAAAACAAAAAATAAATTATTCTGACATTGACAAATATTCCTTTCATGGTTCTGTGCTTTTTTACGATAACATTTTGTCTTTGTAGCATCGCCATCTATTATTAACTTAAGAAAGCTTGGTTTTTATTGAAAACCTCTCTTTGGCGGTCAACTAGTTGCGTTCGTTATAACTTGCGTTGCGTTGTTTACCGGTTTTCGTTCCTCTATATATCTATACATATTGATTTTTTGACATTACTGAAAAGTTTGCGGAAGCTCACCGATTTTGAATTTGTTCGCTTTTGCAAATTATTTATAGGATGTGAAGTGGAAGAAAATAGTTGCAATGTGTATACCGATAACGCAGGTAATACTAGAATATAATTAACAAGGTTTCCAGTTTCCTACCATAAATTTACAGGAGTTTCAAGAAATCGGTCCATATGTTTTATTTCGGCAACAAAACTACGCATGTTATTGCTACTAAACAGTCTTGCTAGCCGATTATTGATGATATTCTCTGCTGGTTGGTTACATAATGTAATATTGCATTGGCGAATAATATACATACCATATGCCAGTCGAGTGAGATGCAAGCTATAAATCAATATCCATTTACTGAAGTTCTGGGGGCAATGAACCCTTGAAACCTACATTTTATAGGGTTTTCATTTATTCATAGGCACCATTTTGCTAGCGTTTATATTTGTTCCTTATATTATTGCAGTATAATTTATTCAAAATGTTGTGTGTTATGTTTATACAATATAAAAATAAATAATTTATTTTTATAGCTGACAAAGAGCTGTAGATGGCACAACTACAATTTTTGTTAACTCTTAGCTATAATGTTCCAGGGACAGTGAGTAGATAATTTATGTACAGTGAATGGTACATCAAATATTATAGAAGTGGATACACAACATGAAATCATTTTGTGTCTTAGGTCAACTTATAATACATTCGACTGTGCAAGTGTAATTTTGATAAAATTGATGTCACACCCACTATGACAAACTGTAATTTAAAATTAGTGAATTGTACCTAGGTATATCATTGTGAACATTTGTATCCTAGAACTATGTATTTTAATAATTTTTTATTTAGTTCTAGTCTAACTACCTCCTTCACTCCCGCTGGCCACAGTAAACCAATGCAACTATTATACCTACTTGCATTGTTTTTATTCTTAGCTGAAACACTTGCATGTAGTATTTAAAAAATTTCAGCCCTGAATTTTTTTAAATGTACATTTTTGTGATTTTACATTACTTTTATGTATTAGTTTGTAATGTATTCAATGTTGCCTTTTATAATGAGAGCGAATTTTTTAACTAGGTACCTACCTAATTTACCCTAATTTCTATGTTATTATTGCCTAAAGCTTTATATTATACTTGTTATGAACATATATTGCCTTTGCTGTGTTATGTTATAGGCTCTAGATTGTACCAAAAAATCAAATTGTGTAATTTATTACAGCTATGCTTTTCCTTTTATTATGTTGTAACAATTTAGATCTAATGAACAGCTAACTGAAGTATGCTATTATGTCTTACAGAATTAGCTAAATCATCAGCATGGCACTAAGAAATCAGGTGCCTGAGCTAAAATGTATGGACCCAGAGAATTACAAGAAATTTTTCCGTACGTTATGCTGGAGTGGCACCAGGTAATACTTGAGTCATTAGATTAAATACACTTAAAGCTAGATATTATTAGTATGTTCATCGTTGAAGAAAAAAAATTGTGTCAAGCCAATTATCAAAATTGCATGAGTTATTTTTGCATATTATAATAAAATATTGGACAGGAAATGATTCCAGACCAGTAAGTGGCACACAAGAAAGTAATAGTACAGTCGAAGACAGAGATAAGTAGTTTTTGAGAAAATCTCAACCTTAAAACTCTCCTGTACACCTTTCTCAGTTCCACCTTACCTACATTATTTTTTCAAGTTACTACTATGTACTTACTTTGTAATGATGATTATGGTATATTAATATTATCCCTTACATTTATTTTTATGATTGTAGAAAATTCGAAAGAAGGTTGCAAAAAAAGGGGAGCAAGAAAGAAAAACTGCGGAGATTGAAGGCGGCGAATGCCCTGGCAGTGTGCTATGCTCCGGCAATTTTGGGGAATCCATCTCAATTTATTGTGTATGCTACTGTCCGAAGAGCAATCCTGGGCCGTTGGAGATACCTCCAGGGTTTGTCATCAGAGTTTTCGGATGATAGTGACAATGATGATAACTCCAACCATGTCCCTATATCTAAACTACCCAAGGTGTGTATATTTTTTATACTGCTTCCAATCTGCCTAATGAGTAACCTGATGGTCTGCCAGCATCGAGAAAGGCGATTCATTTGATCTTTCACTTTCGATATTGGACGGGCATCTTCCGTCAGGTATAATCACTCATAATTGGATGAGTCACTATAATCGTTCGCAATTTTAATATATCTTTTGTCATAAGTTTAAAATGCCTGTCATACCTTCATATTTTTCGCTATATGATAGTATCTGTATCTCTTCATCTAAGTAAACCAAGAGGATGGGTCTCTCGATTATACTGTAGCAGTTTTGGAAGATTTAATATTTTCTTAATATTGTACTGTATATCTCATAATTATATAATATTGTTGCAGGTCACGGGAATCGGTCTGCGCACAGTGTTCGCTTTGGTAGCTCAAGCCAGATTCACCGATGCACATTTCTGTGAACACGCTCTCCTTGCACTACTAGATGTGCTCCAAGGTCATCCTCCCGAAGAACTGGCGCAGGAGCCTGCTGAGGTTTATATTATTAGTATTTTGCCCTTGCAATGCTAGCTTAGTAACAAATATCGCTAACTAATAACTATTTATCTAGAGTTTACAAGCACTTTTGAAAATTTCATATAATCCACTCACTATTCTTTCACAATTTATGATACACTACAGTACCTCCCAGGGGCCAGGAGCATACTTGCTAAAGGTGGTCTTGGTAGATGGATCTAGGAATATATCTTACATGGGTGTAAACATATAGAATGTTATGCAAAGCTGCAAATTTTGTACTATCCTAAAATACGCTATTGAAGTATTTCTGGAGTTTGGAATAGTCATAATGATCTCACATGCCACCTACATACATACACAGGTGGAATTTTATTCCTTTATCCATCCCCATAAACCCGTTTAAACTCGTCATCTGCTTCATTCTTCTTCGAATATATTTTTTCTACATGCTTTATCTATTTATCTTTCTGTGACAGCTGTTGCTTATCAATCGATGAGATGAGACTCGAGCTCCTTTATTTCAGATCATATCGAACCTGCACGCCATGTTGGTGGAGGTGTCTGGTGGCAGCGCGCTTGGGAGCAGGTCGGACACTCCCACCAGCCTCACCGCGCTCAGTAGCGCATGTCTGGTGGCCCTCTCCGTGGCTAGAGGCGAAGCAGAGTTGATACTGAATGCAGTGGCGTCGCTCATCATGTCGCCACCTGCTCTTTCAGATCAATATGTGAAGGTAAAGATGCAAAGAAATACAGAATTTAACCGGCCACAGCAACCTCTTGAATGTTGACCGTACATTCAGAATTCATTTAAATGTTTTACCTATATGAAAATTAGTGTCAGTTATTTATCAATGCTCTGCAACTTAATATGTTTTGGAATGTTCTGGACACAGCATGATTGATTATCATTATTCTCCCACACCGCTTAAGGTCAATATTGTAATAGGCATATATCGCGAATGAAGTCATTATTTTCTGTGTGTTCCAGATACCATTAAATCTGACGACACTACAACGTAGCGTCCAATCTGTCATTCTCGGCCTGCCTGCACGCAATCAGTGGATGTACTACGGCGTCCCACACCAATCTCTCGTCACTAGCTTTCCGGTCGACCTGCCTTCCCAGCTGACGGTGGGCGCCGGCGAGCTCGTGGTCCGCTCACTGGTCTCTGACGGGTGTTTTCTATACGTATTCACGTCTAGAGGCCTCCTGAAAATTGGATCCGGTTACGGCAGCTCGATAAGGCAACACGTTTACTTGTACAAGCATGACTTTTTCGCTAGCGATCGGCACGGTTGGCTAGGCTATTGTAAGGTAAGATTTTTTCCAACGTGTACTATTTAATTACTCATGTCTAGTCTATTGTGGTACTAACTACTCGTATCTATTTTTTTACTGGATTTCCAGGATAAATTATATGCAAGGATCGGAAGGAAAAAGACTGAAATATTTGAGATTGATATGAATACGTTAGAAACGAAGCATGTGATAAAATTGGAGCCAGGCCCGCCGGCGCCCATTGAAGCGAAGTCCGCGGTCTTCACTGACGGACACCAACTTGGACTGATATTGCTGACTAGTTTTGTAAGTCTATACCCGGTTATCCTTTTTGCTTAGGTACATACAAGAATAAACTGAGATCGTTGTATTACGAATATACTGACGCCCTATTATTTCGCAACGAGTACATCTATTTCACCATGTATCTCGCCTGCCATAATAATAATTTCTTGATTTCCCTAAACAGGATAGTCTTTCAATTCGAATGTATGATGTGGAAGTTCCGGGCGAGCGCTCCGAGGGCACCACAACTCTGAGGCCACGCAAAGAGCTCAGTGTCCATTTGCTCCGCCGGCGGATGCTGGTGCTTGGCCGAGCGCCGTTTGAGGACGGCCTCAACCGACGGTCCGTAGAGCTCGATGCACCGGTTGCTATGCAGCTGGACGATAATGATGACGACCCACTCATGGGACTAAGCGCCGGACAGGACTTCGCCCTTTTGACTACATCTTCTGGAAAGGTATTTATATCCACTTTGTAGCGGAGATGCGTAAGCGTATAATGTTAGAAAATACACACGCATAATAGGTTCAAGGATTAGGATCGTACAAGTTAAGCAACGTTGGGCGAGATGTAATACCTGAATGGGTATTTGATACACTAGTGACTTTTGAAACTGAGCCTGTGCCTTCAAAATCACTTTAAGCAGTCGGTTTCGGTTGCTGTCCTGTCGTTAGGTGTATGACAGAGGCCTATGGGCGGTCTGAATAATTGAGAATAGGGTTGGTCACTAAGCCACACGACAAGAATGTTCAGGGATTTAACCGACTATATGTTCGGATATGGATACTTGGGTGGGCTGAGGCATTGCAGGTCGATTACGGGTTGGTTTTGCGGCATTACGATTTGGATTGTTATCACTATCAATGGTTATGACAATGCAGGTTTTCTCCTGATTTACATGTTTTGACTCGATAAAGGGGTTATCAAAGAAATGACGAAACTATCTTGTATATAGCTGACCTGGGAATCTAGAATGGGACTCTCGCTTTCTAACGCTGCGCTTGTGCTAATTTAACCTTAACTTTCTACTGCTTTTCTACCGAAATATTACTATATATGTGTGTTTCAGGTCTACTACACGGGAAAGGGAGCGAGCCTCGGGTACAAATCAGCGTCGCCGCACGCTGGGCGTTGGACATTGATGAAAGAAACAGTTTACTCTAGAAATGACTCCCCTGACGTTAAAAAGTTCAAAGTTGTACAGGTATGCAGCCACAGTGGTTCTGTCTACATAGTTAAACCGTTCATCCTTTACCAGCCCCACTTTCTACAATTCTTCTTGAGATTAATAAAGTTAAAGAGGGATGTAGAGTCAAAACCTATATATTGTTTATATTGGTGGAAATGATTTTATTGTATCTAATGTTAGACCATTTAATTGAAGGTGGCAGTCGGTCATGAAGGAGTGCACGCAATACTGGTTCTCGACAACGGAACCGCCTTGTTTACGGGCGTGGCGCGCCGCGGCGAGGACGGAGACAGCAGCAAACACAGACGGACGCCAAAACCGTCGAGGCCTAGGAAAATATTCAAGGTTAACATCAACAGTATAAGAATTATATTAAAGTGTGAATTATAGCGATCTTGTTGCGAACCGTGCACTATTAGAGCGGCCTTACATGGACAGCTTGAGCAGTTAGCTAGTGATCAACATACACGGATGGCTCGAGTAGTCAAATTCAACTGCTTGAAGCTGCCATTGATAACTGCTGCATTTTGCTCAACAAGCGAAACAAGAAGCGAGCGGGCGGGAGGCGCGCGCGATTTGGAATGGAGAAAGCGGGCGGAGGTAACTGCGCAAGAATAGTCGACAGCACGAGCAGTCATTGTATGCCTGGCGGCTGCTTGACCGCACGATCGCCCGAAGCAGTGGCAACTCGTTCGTGTATACGTAGAAGACTGTAGTTTGCTATGCATTCGCAGCTTGAAGCAGTCGCTAATAGCTGCTTCAAGCTATTAGCTGTCCGTGTCTGGCCGGCCTTACGCATAGCCTTCTCCTACGGGACAAATCGTTACAGCAGTAAGTGGCAAACAACTTTTCTTTAAATTGTTGGCTACTCAATCAAGGCATCATTGCCCCATTATATCCCTGAAACCCGTTGATGTAAGATAGTAGACAGTCCCACAATACGCCACTGTTGAATATATAAAAATCC
The DNA here is from genome assembly GCA_963506565.1 of Tachystola acroxantha. Classification (NCBI taxonomy): domain Eukaryota; kingdom Metazoa; phylum Arthropoda; class Insecta; order Lepidoptera; family Oecophoridae; genus Tachystola; species Tachystola acroxantha. The sequence goes on from OY735870.1 coordinate 16,817,710, forward strand.
ACCTTTGCAGGCCGAAGGACACTTCGTTGTATACGCAGCGTGCAACTACGGGTCTACTGCGCTGGTGACGCGACAAGGCCTACTGCTGATGTTCGGTAAAGACACACAGCACTGCGACTCCACAGGTCTCGTCATAGGACTGCGACATGAGAAAGTTATTCAGGTAATCTCGAAATGCATGTGCATTCCTAGGGTCTAGAGAAGCAGAGAATTACTGCAGCTTTATTTATAAATTTGTAGATTATAACCTTACATGGTACCTAATGCTCGTTTCAGTTGAGTTATTTTTCTTGCAGGTGGCGCTAGGCAAGGCGCACGCAGTAGCATTGACGAACTTTGGACAAGTTTACACATTTGGCATCAACAACAAAGGCCAGTGTGGAAGAGAATTTGGATATACAAAAGAGAGTAAGTTGATTTAGATACATTTTGGAGCTTATTACCGCAACAATAGAAATCTGAATGCCTGTAACTATACAGGCATTCAGAAATTAAAACTTGAAAATATCACTGTTGTTGTGAGGTTGAGATATTGAAATACGCATTTTGTACGTTCACGAACAGAGATTGTTGATACATAATTTGATCGTGGTTCCCACGAAATCACCTTGACAAGCCAAATTAAAGTAGGCATTTGCTGCGATCATAATTTTTGTACGTGACCATGGAAAGTCCAATACCTTAGACTTTCCATATAGTATAATCCTCCAACAGCTCGTGGTTCGAGCTCCTTCGTTGTAAATGAAGACCTGTGCCCCAACATCGGGGACTTAAAATAGGCTTCTGATGATGTACAAGTACGTCATCGTACATTATGATACTGTATTCTACAGAAGCGTACATGATGCGTCGTCAAAGCGGCAAGGAAGACTGTCGCATCTGCCCGTCGTCGCACACCTGGACGACTGACTACTGCCGCGTGTGCGTGCTCTGCCGTGAGTGCACCGGCTTCACGTCCTGCAAGTGCGCCAACTTGCCCAACCGCGTGCCTGGCGAGTAAGTGGCTCATGTCTCTTTACATAAAAAAATATTCAGAACAGAATAAGAGTATGTATTCGTAGCATGTCCTGATGATTTAGCCAAGTACTACCCAAAGTAGCGAGGGGCAGGGGAGCACGAATCACGGAGCACCTACGTTGCTCGGATACTTCCTTCCTTCGAAAAAACAACATCCCGCCTCTTGCGCTCAGGCGTATCGCGCACGAAGGTAGAGGCAAATGTCAATTCCATAAATCAAAATACTATATATAAAAATTGAAATTCCAAAATTGTGTTCCAAAAACTGTTACGTAAATATGAACTATAGTAGACGCTTTGATATTTTCTTGCATATGCGCTATGCGAAACGATAAATGATAAATGGAGATTTTTTTTAGTAATTGCACAATTACTGGATAGATGTCGCTACCGTCCCTCAGACGAGAATATGGAGACAAAATTCACGATCTGGATACGAACCACGATGGCTCTGTTGGAATAGAGCGTGCCACGGAATGGCGAGGTCCCGGGTTCGAATCCCGGTCGTGATGAAAATTTTTTTTTTCTCCATTTATCATCATATAGTAGACGCATTATCAACTGAGTCGTCGGGCACCTCTATTCATTCATACGCACATGACTATGCTGCTTCATAGACCTGTAAGTGCGAGTGAGATAGATTCAATGATTTATGGACTCACGACTCAGATGATAATGAGTCTATTATAGTGGGCACTGGGTGTGTTTTTGAGTCCACACTATGTGTGTCGTACCAGGAAGTGCGGTTGCGGCGAAGGTGACAGCGGGTGCAGCACTTGCGGCGTGTGCCGGCGGTGCGCGGACACGTTCGCTGCGGCCGGCCGCGCCGAGCGACAGGTCACGGACCTGGACGATGACGCAGACACGTCCAACATATCGGACTCTAAGAGTGGTGAGCGATTTATCACGACCCCTTACGGTAATACGGGCGGGATAGGGTCACAAGGTACCTTTTGGGAGTAGCTGAGAAAACGGGAAGTACCATACACCACGTCGATAATCGCCTCTTTCGGTAAAGTCATTGTCATTCGTCGCCATTTCTATCGTACCTGTGCTGTGTTCCTATATTGATGTCTGAAAGCGGGACCGTACGAACAGTGAAACGGGACCCGACACGAGATTGACATTTCACCCCAATCACACCGTTATGCACACGTCCACTCCCGCCCGCGGCTCGGGTGCGACTGGCAGATGTCACGGGTCCGGCCTGGCATCTCATATCTGATGTGCCCGAGACAGTGTACTGACTACGCTATGCATAGTCACATACACTATAGCAGGTTAAAGACTCAATAAGAATTTGGAGAAAAAAGAAGAAATTCACATTGTTATTTTTTTATTAAATATTTTTATAACTAAAATGCCCAATCGAGCTAGAATTAAAGACTTATTTAACATGTTGATACGTTCTGCAGACAAGGAGACCCCCAAGTACTCGCAGTACGAAGGGCACGCGTCTGTGTCCGACGCGGAGCGTGATGCGAGCGCGAAGGTGGGTTGTCTGCCCGCTTCGCGCGTGGCCGTGCCGGGCGGGCACCGCGTGTGCGCCGTCGCGTGCGGCCTGCACCACACAGTGCTGCTCAGCGAGCATGGTGAGGACAATACAACAATTTTCGTCACGACCGGGATTCGATTCAGGGAACTCGTGGCAAGCTCTTTTTAACAGAGCTACCGTGACTCGGATCGGCGAAATCTTTCTCCGTATTCGCCTTAGGGACGGTAGCAATGCGAGATCCCTGGTTCTGATCCCGGTTGTAACGAAATTTTTATCTTAATAATATTTATATTTTCGTTTCGCATAAGTTATTTCAAACATCAGTACAATCATAAAACCACTATATTTGTACAGGGCGGTCCGCGACATGACAGCAATTCCATTATCTTCCTTTTATTTCCGGATGCTATATTACGTTTGTGACTATTGACTGACGTTTGTCATGTGGTCGGTCGGTACCCAGGCGAGGTGCTCATATTCGGGTCCAATCAAAATGAAGTCTTCTTCCATTCAAATGACATTGCCACATTTCAATGGAGCTTTGCCCCACCTACAAAACTACGTGACCATTGAAGCTGTACCATATGGTTGGGGACTTATTACAGGTTTCATATTGCATAATCATAATCAGTAGGAGTTGCGAGAGTAGTGGAAAATGATAACAAAAACAATGAATAATTCGCTTCGATTTCTCAATATTTTCTGAATTCTTAATTAGGCTGTTTTTTGGACTCGTTTGATGTACAAAACTTTATTTTAATTTAATGAATTTATTTATTTTAAATTAATGAATTTTAATAAAATACGGAGATATTTTTACATTTATTCGATATCTTGTTCATCATACCTTGATAGTGGGGCAGAATCTGGCATTGTCATTTGCTATCTACAATATTTAACGTTGTATAACTTATGTATGTCATTTGGTCGGTACCCAGGCGAGGTTCTGACATTCGGGTCCAACCAGTACGGTCAGCTGGGCGCCGGCGACGTTTCCGCGCACCATCGCATCGTGCGCGTGCGCGTGCCGCGCGCATGCGCCGTCGCCGCCGGCAGCAACCACACCGCCGTGCTCAGCAGGGACGGGGAGATATACACATTCGGCAACTACCAGGTGGGGTCACATGCTAATAGGGCAGAGATTCAGAGACTATTTCGGCCTACCGCGGTCAAAAAGAACTGTTTATTACAATAAGAAAAATACAACTTTTTTATTCACTTCTTCGGACTCTTAATCACATTTACATGAGATTATTGTGAACCCAGAGAAGTCGCTAGCAGTGGCATCACTTAAACAACATAGTCTTGAGTGCGAGCTGAGTTTAAGTTCGGTATTACAACTGTCAGATTTCATACAATTGTGACAGACATAAGATTGAAATCTGTCTATGGATATCGGCCTTAGTGGTGAGTTCTCTATTGCTACTGTCAAAGTTATTTTGACAGTTCTTAATGCAAGCTTACACTGAAGCCGAGATTTATAGACAGTTTTGAATGCGAGTTCAACGTGAACTTGTAAATGTCAATTTCCATACACGTTTCACAGTTGTAAGAGTGAGCTAACTCTAAGCTACCGCTCAAAAATGTTATATTATAGAATGTAATGTCATGTAAATGCATTAAAAGCGTCCAGTTCCATAAGGTGTATTATTGTTACTAACAGAAAGGCTCGCTCGGCCGCCCTCGCATCGACGAGCCCGCGCGCAACGACCGCAGCCCCGTGTGGTACGCGGTGCCGGGCCGTGTGCCACGCCTCGGGCCGCGACACGCGAGCAAGGCCGTCACCGTATCCGCCTCGGGCGACCAGACGTTCGTGCAGGTGTCGCAGGCACTCATCAAGACAGACACGTTATTCAGCTCCACTATCACGGCTAACAACAATAGTATAAGTAAGTGACATGTGAATTTGTATATATTATGCGTCTGAAAAAAAATATATAACAATCTTGGGGTGTCTATTTAGAGACTGATGAATACCGATTCACGATTGGACAAACTTCGATCGATAGAAAAAATCGCAAACATACCCTTTCCATGTCTTTTAAAATGAAAATTATGTCTAAACCGAAATAGTTATTCACACAAAATATATATCAAAATGTAGGGTGTTATATATACGAGAGCTTGTTTTAAATAAATCTGATTTTTGTTGCCGTATTTTTGTTTTCCTGCCAAAATTCATCCAAAATCAATAAAAATACAAATATGGAGTCACTGTGCCGCTGCGGGACATCTTCTGTCTCGCGCTTGAGCTGGCAAGAAGAATTCAAAACAGCACAAAATGTAAATTCGTAATTTTGTTGCAGTAATCCTACCGAACCGGCCCGAGCATACATTCAAATGTATTACAATTAATAAGACCGACGGGACCTGCAACGCCTGGACTGGCGCGGAGCAGGTGGATTTTGTCAACTCCCTGGCTTGCCTCGATCCTCTATACGACGTCCTGTGGTGCTACCAACCGCAGATGAGAGTAATTAAGTGCTACAACATACTAGCTTACGACTCGCAGAAGTTGCAACGATGTTGTAACAACGACCCTGATTATTCGAATGATGCCGATTTCGAATACCCAAATTATGGATGTATGAAGAGATTGGAAGATTTCAAGAATCTGGAAAATTTCGAGTTCACTTGTAACCATGAGGAGACGCCAGCAGATAATGTGGCATTGTCGAATATGTCAATTCTAAACCAGGAGTTGGCGATTCCATCGACTCCGGGGAGCGCTGTTACGCGAATGCACGCGGCCTTACATCTTTTGGGATGTTTGGACTCGCTGACTTACGCACATGATATTAAGTAAGTTCTTTAGAAGATCATCCTGTTGTCTTATTATTTTGTGAATAGATTTTTATACCCATTAATTATGTCATGGTAGACGGAATCAAGGGGAATGTAAAAGAGATAATACTGCGTCTCCTGTGGTGCCGGTCAAGGAAGACTTCCTGACAGTTAACCGCTTCGAGAGTCACGGCGGAGGGTGGGGTTACTCCGGACATTCAGTCGAAGCTATAAGATTTATGTGCGACACTGATATTCTATTAGGTACGTAATCGTTTACTATAAGGTTAATTAAATATTTGAGTATGTGTGTTATAGATATGTCAGTCTAAAATTGCCTAATATTAATCTTTGCACAGGTGGCTACGGCTTATTTGGCGGACGAGGAGACTATACCGCTAGAATAAAATTATTCGACATCGGCGTCGAAGGGGGCGACCAAGAAGGTGACGGGGAAATGATAGCCGAGAGCGATGAAGTAGTTTTCGAATGTGCTCCTAGAGATAGATTCCCGGTGTTATTTGACACATCTATAGTGTTAATGGTAAGAAGTTCTTTTTTTATATTGAAGGCGCAAACTTAGGATATTTTGGTAAGTAATCACTGTCGCTTATAAGCTCTCCAGGAGAGTTGCATTTTCATGCGCCACCGTTCTGCATACTGAGATGTAATCCCTCTTGTGCATGTGATTAGGCTCTTGAATATTGCAGTGCTGATACATTGCTATTTCGCTACGGAAATAGCTTGAGCGTGGTGCCAGGCGAAATTCTAGTCTCACCACACAATTTTCACAATTTTACACTAATTAAAACAACAACAATGTTTCGTACACATTGACTGACTTTTATGCATTTGTAGGCCAATAGATGGTACATAGCCTGGGCATGCATCAACGGACCATCAAGCGACTGCGGCTCGTCCGGCCAGGCCATGGTCATCAACGACGAAATTGGATTCCACTTCAAGACGTCTAAGAAATCAAATAACGGCACCGACGTCAACGCCGGCCAAATACCATGCCTTCTGTACAATACCGTGAGCGCTGACCACGCCGTGCCCATCAGAAACATAGACTCAGGAGAGCCCGTCGTAGTGCTGACCAAAAATATCTCCAGAAAAGTGACAGTCGCCTGCTTCAGGTCCTTGATAACGCTACTTCAATGGAGCTGGGATACTTTCAAAGAAATCGTTTTGGAAACAAATGGCCAGGTTGCCATAAATTATCAGAAACTGACCGTAATGAAACACCAGAAGAGATTGGTCTACGTCATAAGAGCCTGTCTCAGACTTGTGAATTCGTACATCAATGAGATTTACCCGCAGAATAATAGAAAACGGAATTCCCATGAGTACATGTCTTATTTCGAGGCTATAGCTGATGTGAGGAATCTAATACAAATCATAATGGCGGATTCGACACCTAGTTGTTCGATGTTGCCACGAAAGCAAGGCAAAAATAAAGCTCACAGGATTTGTTTCGTCCAGTTTGCTTTGGAATTGACGAATTCCATACTGAAAGAAAGTCATGATACGGTCACAGCCTGCTTTCATGCGTTTTACCCGACGCCTACTTTGAAATGGAACCACCTTTGCTCGTTGTTGTTTCATGTAAATGTAAGTATAGTATTTCTGTATCTAAATGCTATTCTTATTCCATTGCAAGATTTGAGGCATTTTTACCTTGAGATGGTATTTGTGAAAACCTATACTTATGTGTTACAGGACGGGATAATTCCGTCGTCTCAAATTAGAGAACTAACATCGACTTGTGCAGCTATGTGCGCTTCACGAAGCTTACGCGACGTACTGCAATACATCGTGCCCGTCACCCAGAGTTACATTATGACTAGGGAGAATCGAAGACCTGATAGCAAGGTAGGAGTTAGTCGTATTTTTGACATAGATATATCTTAGGTGCATGTATGATTTTCATCGTAAACCACATATAATTTTTTTGGAAACAAATAGACTGTTGATCTCAAATTTTATTAAACACTTTCCATATTTTAGGTAATGAAGGATGTGCCGCCATCTAAATCTGCAACAGTGCCTCGCTCCTCGCACGCTCAGAAACCGCCTCCGGTGCCTCCAAGGACTAATAATAGAGATTTCCAAAAGGTTTGGTTTTACAATATTTATTATGAAGTAAAACTTCATCTCGTCAGCTTCTCTGAGTTTTGGTCATATCGGTTCCATTCAGAGTGGATTTGTCACACCTAACCTCAACTTGTTAAAAGTTACGGATCATCAATGCAGCAGATCAATGGTAACAGCTGTACATGCGTAATGTAGTCTGTTAATGTTTTCCGACATAATCTACCATTATTAACAGGTAATGTAAGCAAAGACATATTGTTTTCCAGCCTTGCAACTCGAGGGAAGGAAGGACCAGCCACACGGAGTGGCACCTCCTGGAAGTGATACCGAAGCTGCTGGACATCGTGATGTTCCCCATTAAGCAGCAGATGATGACGCGCCAGTGCGGCCAGCCGCACGACCACGGCGAGATAAAGCAGCACGAGCGCCTCTCTCAGTTCTGCTGCAAACTGATCGCTAGGGTTGTCGCCGAGCTATCGTACAGTGCTACTAATATTAGAGTAAGTATGGTATTCAAAGTTGCAGACATCCTGGTTGAGATCCTTTTGACAAAGGCAGCATATACGCTTTGTTTATTTAGTGTGTTGTTACCTTAGTAGCTTATTTTATAGTTCATGTATGTGTTGCGAAATAAACGGATTACCTACTTAGTTTACTTACTAAAGAAATATTTATTTATTTATTCAAAATAACCTACAGCATTACAGTTAAACTCTAATGATCATCTTAGCTTGGCAATAATCAGATATCCGAATTACATTTCCCGGTCATGTTGTCAGAAAACGTTAGATCACATTTAAAAACCGCTTTGGAAACCTGATTCGGTTTCCCTGATGTTTTGGATTGAAGTGGGATCGAAACGGCCTCGCTTTGTCATTATTCTTCTAACCTGTTTTGTGTGTGTTGCTCTAGGAGGACCACGACTCTAATACAGTGAAACACATCTTGACGCCGTCTCGATTCATGCGCGTCAACCAATCGCGTGCGTGGAACACTGGCAACGGCAGTCCGGACGCTATCTGCTTCACTGTCGACCGGCCTGGTATCATGCTGGTCGGCGTCTCCGTGTATGGGGGCCACGGCAGCTATGAGTACTCGCTTGAGTTGCTGCACGATGTTAGGGTAAATGACACATGCCTATTAATTATATTTTGAGTAATTATTGTCAGTTTAAAAAAATCCCATAGTATATCTCTAGCGAACGAACAAGTTTGAACCGGCTTTTATTTTTTCATCTTTTATAATTTCCTGTGTTGGATAAACAGTTTTATTACAAAGTACGAGTTTTTCTCTGATTCGACCACACTAGTGATAATCAAATCTACACGATTCACTAGTTCAAAAATTGAATTCCATCTGTCGAAAGGAACAATAGACTCGTCTTGATCATGGAACTGATACTATATGGCAGAACTGCATCCGGGTTTATTCTTCTTAGATTTTCATATAGGTACTTTAATAAATAATATTAATATTATGTTATTGCCCAATCTTTTTTCTGTTTTGTTACATTGTTTGTCCGACTTGTGATATTGTTCATGTATTCCCACGACAGTTGCGCACCGCAGCCGAGGATCCCAATCCTGCCCACTGCTGGGTGAGCGTGGAGATCACCCACGGGGCTTTCTCCGCCTCCGACTGCCAGCACGATGTGGTGCAAGTCAAGTTCGATAAGCCTGTGCCATTGAAGGTATGTATTAACCCATGTGTATAAATTTTTTGTTTATTTATGAGTGTGATAACGTTGCACTCACATTCCACTTCTGATTAAAGACTGCTTGCCTCACGCAGCCGTGTTTCATGGAACATTTAAATTTAATAGGAAGACCTTCGCTATGCGATAAGACTTTGCAACCACGGCGGTCGGACAGCCAACGGAGACTGTGGTCTGCCATCGGTGAAAGGTCCAGACGATACCACTTTCCGATTCGCTTCGTGCTCACTAAGCTTCAATGGAACCACTCTGGCGAGGGGGCAGATACCTTGTCTTATTTATTACGGGTAAGAATTACCATTAATTATTAATAGCACTATTTAAAACCTATTGTTTATATTTATTAAAATAACAAGACATTACATTCTTGATCGAAACTAGGATTCTGTGAGTACCGAGACATACACGAATACGACCACAAATTATACCAGAATCCCTTAGCAGGTACAATAGCCACAATAGTGATCAGGAATTAAATCCGTAACCCCTTTCACACAAGGCTACGTACACCGCAATGGATGATGAAAATGCGGCGACCCCCTACCTGGCGTAGTTACCGACCGCGCTAGGAAGTCGCCGCATTGGTGTTTTGCCTGTGACACAACCGGCCTGGCATAACCAGTAGTGTCATAGGCGATTTTTCCCGTGACACTGCTTTTGTGAAACATTCATCGATGAATCATTGCGGTCATCGTCGCCCCTAAACACCTACTATACCGAAGACGTCGCTACCGACCTTGAAGAACCCATAACACTGTATTTCTTCGTTTACAGAACCTCTAAATCGGTTACCAACGTACATGAGAGCACCGATAGTCTAATATCAGCTCTTCGTTCTATCACACTGCGAGTTGCCTCAATCGTCATGGAGAGAGGTGCGGAACTGTTCTGCAGTTTGCGCAACGAACTAACCGCCGAGGATTTGAGAAGGAATGCGTCGGTGTTGCAACAATCACCGTGTATAAACACCCTGATACCGTATACGCTGGCCAACCTTGATGGCTTGGATGATTCCAAGGTGAGAACAGAAACAAAGATAGTACTAAGAAGTTAGTTTGTCGTTCTGCTCTTAAGGGTGCTAAACAATTTTATTGCTTAACTAGCTGCTGCCCACGTTCGTCTGCGCAGGATTATAAATTATAGCCTATGTGTTGTTCTGATGTATAACTATATTATTGTAAAGTTTCATTGAAATCCATTGAGTTATTTTTTGTGTGAAAGAGAAAATCAAAACAAACATCCATCCATCATTCCAATCCATTTATAAAATTAATGTAATTTTGAATACTTGTCAACATTCTTATTCGTTACATCGATTACTGAAGTTATCCATGATTTCCGAGAGAGTGTTAGGAACGCATGCACTCAATTCCTCATGAACCACTAACGTCTGATACTGTATTATATTTTTGGGAACTATACAAATAAGGTAACGCATAATTTATTTGACGCTTAATTCGCAAAACTATGCTCTGCAGAGCGTGATCAAGTTGCTAGAGATGGTCCACAAGCTGCTCCCCCACGTGGCTGCTATGAACCTCCTGGTGCCAAGCGTAGAGGAGTTCACCACCACCACCACACACTACTACACGTGGCTGGAGAGCGACCATCCGTACAAACAAGCCACTGTCACCAATATGAGGTTAGTTCAGCGTTCTTTGCAGCTATATTCACACTCTAGAAAAAATCCTGAATCATACACCCTCGTGCTTAGGTCCAATACTCATTTGACGGCTTTCCCAAAACATGTTCACAATTTTGAAAAGTTGGTGACAAAGGAGGATATACAAGCCTAACGACCTCATGAGAAACGGGCATCGCAATTTTAGTAGTTATTTTGGGAAATTTTAGTTGTCATTTTCGACCTAAGCGCAACTTCAAGGCCAATGTGCAGGCATGTACAGTCATAAGCACGTCAATTGTATGTGACGCTACATTGTAATGGTTTTGGGTAGGTTGGTGTGCTATCGGTTGTACAGGGCTCGCATCCTCCATCGACCTTACAAAAATCAAGTAGTTCTTGTGAAAATGAGGCCCCTGTATACTGTATATAGTATATATATCAATGTATACATTTCTCTGAGAATGAGTTCTCTGAGACACATAAATAAGGTAATAGTCAAACTGTACCAGTAGTAATCAAACTTCAATATTTCTATTTTCCTACAGGGTATTGTTTCCGGCGAATGTGTCGTGGATAGTATTAGAGATGGACCCTCGCAGTGTGACTGCCCAGCCAGAGGACACGCTCACTATTTACGCGGTGGCGGGAGCTCCCAAACAAAGATGCCATTGCTCCAATGTGGTCCGCCTCGCAGACCCACCGTTCCGTAAGGTATATAAGGTAGATAATCGTCCATTCATTATATTTTTAATTGTAATTGGTTAATTACTACATTTTCGTCTAGATTCATAATAAAATTCAGTAAAAGTGAAATCGTTACATACATAAATTATAATTTTTGCAATAAAGGTACTGCTTTCTTCTAATTGCCATTATTATCATTCTGCTAACTGGCCAAAGTTTACTTACTACATTTTCTAGTAGAAACTCTTGGTAAAAGCTTTGTTATATATTGCAATTGTGGCTTGATATTAGTGCTGAAGTGTATTTGCGTTAAGGTTCCTTGTTATTGCAGCGTTTAATACAACTGACTTCGGAAACGGGTGAGGTCGAAGAGATAATCGACGACAGCGAGTCTGACGCTCCTTGTGTGCATTACAACTGCACTTATGTCAGCGTCACTCCTAAACTTGGCAACGTGTAAGTATCTTCTTATGTCGTCCTCCTAAGACGATTTGTGTCGAACTTCTATTTCTTTCTTAGGATGTATTTAATAAAGAAATCACCTTGATTCCACCCCACAAGAGCACGTGTACAACTCATCATTTTGTTGCAGGCACACCGAATGGCCACAAAAAGCGTTATTGGTACCAGGCAATGAAGTAATATTTTCATTAGAGACTGCTTCAGATTATCTGACTGAATACAACAAGAGCAATAAGTAAGTAATTATTGCGAATTTTTAATAAGTGACGCCTTATATGCTGTGCAACTCTATCCAGCTCTGAAAGTGATCCATTTATTTTACAAATGGAATTAATTATTGATACGCTGATATTAGCTTGGTCCAAATAAACTCCTATTGCTCCTTGTAAGCTCTCAAAACAGTGATAGAAAAAATCGCGAGTAAAGCTTTGTTTACATCTCCAGTTGTTTGGCACATGACAGACAATCATAACCATATTATTCTAAACAATGTGCCTGTCTGTGTCTGCGCGGCCGTGTACGGTAGATATAAATTGGTTCATACACATTGTATAGAAGAACAATATTTGTGTCTGCCACGGCACGTGCCTGACACGTTCAATGTCTGTAGATGTAAACGAAGCTTTGTACTGCAGTGTTGGATACGAACCTGATCGCATCGAACCTCCTCGATGTAAAGGAATATCTTTGCCTTAACAATAGATCGACTAGTACTATAACTAAGCTGTTAATGAAAAAAATTGTTTCCTTGTAGCGAAGACAATCGCTTTGGTTTCCGCTGCTTGGTGGTTGGCTACGAGGACACGCCACTCACAACACAAAGACAAGGCCTAGTGGCCCTGGAAATGGAGCTAGTAAACGCAGGCGCAGCCTGTGCCTCGCGACTGTTGGCGCCGGACTTGGACATACCCCCTCTGACATTTTGTACGTAATCCTATTTAAATTATAAACATGTGAAAACAGATCTAAGCACACCAATATATGCACATGGACTACTTTTTATCACCATTGCTGTTAGCCATATACTTAGTTAAACCTCATTTCCCTTAAACAGTGTAATTATGTTAAGTTAAGTTTATGGATAACAGCGCATGATATTAATATCGAGTTCTCTCGGGAACTCGAAACCGCGACCATCGCCTCGCGGAATGTTAAGTTTCTCTGTACATACTTAATTATTACATTAATTTATCAAATATGTGCGTTTCCTTTGAATCAAGTTGTTTATTACAGTATTGATTGATATAATATAATGGTTATATATAACCACATAAACTCTTTCATTTCGTTATTATATTCTCATTCACGGTACGTGATCGATAAGGCCACACCTGGTCTGGCTTTATTTCGTGACCAGAATGTATAGATGCAGGTGTTGTGAATGCACATGGAGCACATAATAGGGCAGATTCGGGTTGTCGCTGCGTGACTAAAATTTGCCGTTATCTATGTTTCTTAACTTAGCGAAAGCAAAGTTTTAGACTTAGAAATTTAGTAAAATACAATCCAGCATCGACCTCATATTTATTCAGATATATGTTCATATAAATTTGCCTAAAATGACATTTTGTCTTAGTCAAAAAAGGTCGGTGCTAGTACTACGTTAAGTACTAGTTAAGAATATTTCGCAATAGCAAAGACTCCCATCGTGTAATATACCGAGCTATTCAATAAATTACATCTATTTTTGTAGCAACGATAGTGGAAGTGCAAGTGCTCGCAATGATGAATGCTAGTCCCACTGGAAACGAGGGCGACTCTTCGCAAGATACAAGCGAGGCACTGCTGCTATCACGAGGATTGGAGCTGTCGTCATCGCCCACCATTCACCAAGTGCTCGATGGCCAGCCGCTGTTACGGTAAGCCACCTACGAGTATGTCTATTTTACCAAATAATATCTATTATTATTACTCACATTAGGGCGCGTTCCCACCATGTCGTAACGATTTTTTTTACTGTTGAACGACTGTCGTTTCTAGCTATTCCCATTATCACGACATCTATATTATTTCTGTCGTCATGTCGTGGACGACAGTTATCGTGTCGTTATGTATGGGAATAACTCCATTTAAAAATACAAGCCACGATACACGATCTATCTGTCTTTACTACATAGTGGAAACGCGCCCTTAATCTCTTAGATTCTTACGTGACGTCGTAGCTTTTGGACTGATGCAGAGGCGCCGTGGCTTCACAATGTTATTTGTGTAATTAGATTACTTGCATCAGGCAGTATTGCCACCGCCGGCGATGAGCGAGTAGCGAGTAAAGCGATCAACTATAAAACGAGTGGGCGAGCAGCGAGCGGCTAGAATAGTTTTGTAGCTCTGCTATAGCAGGCCTGGTTCACTCCGCGCTTTAGGTATAAATCTACAGGTACATCGGGCGGGCGGCCTTGGGCCGCGCCGGCGCGGCTATTCAGTGGGCTGCTGCGCGCCAGATTGATTGCACGTAGCCCGCTATTTTGCGCCCGCGCTGCGACGTATTTAGCCGTCTTTCATTGTATCGGAAGAAAAAAATCGTGACAAGAATTTGGTCTAAATTATTAAAATATTCTTTCATACAATTTAGTACCTACCATAATAATTTATTTTATTAAGGTTGATTTCGACCAAACTTCAATTTATACTGGAGTAACTATCCCAGGGTTATTTTTATTCCCCGATTTTATTCTCCATTAACTTACGAGTAGTTTTACCATGCAATCTAGAGAATAGTTGCAGATAATTGAATGAAATTGAATGAATAATGAACGAATAATTAGATTAGACTTATATAATAAATCGCAAGGCTAGTTCTTGCATCTTAAATATGTAAATATGGGTTTCGGCTCCCGGACTAGATTGTACCTAGCTAAAACCTAAAAGAGTTATGTTTAGTATTGTAGACACCCATTAAAGTGTAAGAAGATAGCATGCCTATGGTCTTTTGTGATCTAATACCGTAGGTATATTTGAAATATCAGTTTGTTTACAAAAGTAGAATAATAGAGTGGTATAATAATATATGTTCATTAAATATTCAGATTATTTATCTTTCACAACCCGGCAGCCCTAATCGTGTCAGAAGAGTAAAGAGCTACCCGATAGAAAGAGACGCACGTTGTAGGTGAATATAATTGTAGGCACTTCGCGCTGCGCGAGCTGAATTGTACTTTATTGCGTCGCTGCGAGACTCGCGATTTATTTTAACGGTTTTTAGGAGAGACTCTTCTGTACTTGTACTATTATATATTCTGTGGCTATAGGCCGCCGGCGAGTAAGCGGTAACTATGAGCTATTTTTCGCGCAAGAAACGTACAATATATTATAGTACATTCCGTGTAAAGTTTTAGTTCTTCGCCGGGCGAGTGCCGCCGAGCGAGTACATCCCATCGGTCGGCGACAAAATAGCCTAGCGAGTACTCGCCCGCGGTGTGAACAGTCGGCGATGAACTATTAATATATGCGTCTCTTTTGTTTACCCGGAATGTACTATCTTTTGTACGTTTCTTGGGCGAGAAAATAGCCGAGAGTTACTCACTTACTCGCCGGCGGTGGGACAACTGCCTTATGTCTCAGCAAAAAAAATATGTATTTATGTATGCATTATGATTCCCAAAATTTTAGAAATATCACCAAATTGGGATTATAAATATATTATTAAATTATCAGCAAACAATTTATTTCGTACAGGCATCTAACGATATTATAATAAGTCATCTAAAACCCTAATTCATACTGCCTATTTTGTTATTTCATCCCTTAATAAACAAAATAATTAGCACAAAGTATAAGGCGGAACGGAGCCTCGCGCAGTTGCGAAACTAATCCGTCCTAGTCTTTTCATACCGTGAGCAAGCTAATTTATTATTGCATAATTGACAAATTCAACTTGAAAATTTAAGCACTTGCTACCTTTTGTTGTTACTGTCCTATTATTTAGTTAGAATATCAGGATTAGGTGATCATTTTATTATTTAGGGAATCGCAGGTACAACCCCTATACATGTAATTAGAATTACTATATGCTATTACTAGATAACTATTGAAAACAGTTTTATTATTTGATTTACAAAAATCAAAATCAGCAAAAACATGATCATCACGCGGTGATGTCATTTATGTAAACGTTATACTCGTCTAGATATATTAGGTGACACATTGGATTTGAAGGTAATAGATATTTGGTGATAATGTAATTGAATGCTTTGAAAACATTGTGCCTCGCACGTTGTGGTAATCATAATTATATTTAACAGTAGATACGTATCAAATAATTAGGTCAACATCAGTTTAGCGAATATTTTACGAATTCGTAAACTGCCTGTTATTTTGGAGTTCCTGTAAAATACTTCAGCATTTTAATTAGCTGCAAATACCTACAAAACATGTAATAAAATATTATAAAGTAGTGTCTGTCTGTGTGCCAGTTTCTATGTAAGTATGTTATAATTCGACGAATCTTCCAATTTCAATACCGTTATGTGTGAGTTCACAGAGAAAATAAGGCACATCCATCAAATTATAACTAACAAAAGTTATAAACGGAACGAAGTCGGGCGCAATGCAGTTTTAATAACATGCTATGCGGTTTAATCAGTGAAATATTTGCGGTAAAATATTTTCGCAATATGCAATGATTGTTTATTTATAGTTTTACGGTTTTACCTACTCTAGAGAGGGCAGCACAATAAGTAGCAGAATACCAACAAAGCATTTTGCGTAGTGAAGGGGCTCAAATGTGGGCCGTCACTGTCTTCACAAGTGTATGCATTATGGTGTAATTCATAAGTAACGTGGATAATTTTTCCCTAATTCGGTAAGCAAGCATTCATTGTGGCATGGATAATACATAATGAATGCTGCTGACACAATTGCTTTCTGATTTTCAGACTGTGTTTATTAATTGTACACGTTGTGTAGTAACTGATTCAACGAAATCAATAGTAATTAAAGCTGTTTTATAGATACTCCAACGTCGTTCTTAATTATGTTATGACTAATGTCCAGCTTTATATTGCAAATCAGCGACATCAACACCTTACTTTGCAATAAAAACAAAGCTTTAGGGCTTTGTATGCGCGTATTTTAAGTTTTTCACTAACTACTAAAATTAAACGTCTTAAAAATATATATATATATCAATCTTGGGATGTTTATTTAGAGACTGATGTAAACCGATACACGATTGGGCAAACTTCGTTCGATAGAAAAAAATCACAAACATACCCCTTCCATGTCTTTAAAATGAAAATTATGTCTAAACCGCAATAGTTATTTATTCAAAAAATATATCAAAATGTAGGGTAATGTATATTATAAATACGAGAGCTTGTTTAAAAAAAATCTGATTTTGGTTGGCGTATTTTTATTTCCCTGCCAAAAATCATCCAAAATTAATAAAAATACAAGTATGGAGTCACTGTGCCGTGCTCTTCACTCCGCCGTTGCGGGACATCTTCTGTTTGGCGCTTGAGTTTGATAGCTGGCAGCCCCTTAATAGGTAAGTGTTCTAACCTGTGTTAACCAATATAATATACTCGTACCTTGTCGAATTCGCTTTGCATTGCACCATTCGCAATTTAGCGCTAATATTATTCGCTGTAGCGGTGAATATTACTTTAAAACATTTCTGCTTATACTTGTGCTTACTCTGCATTACGCTTGTGCTTACGCTTACATTGTATATATGTACATTTAACTAAAATGCGCATACAAATGCATTATTGTAAAATATTATTGTGATGTGAACTAGTGTATTGAATTAAGATCAGTGAACAAGTTTTAAGAGGTTCGTAACCTGAGAAACAATTTAAATTCTTAAGTTAATGTAAGCCACTGCAATGTTTTTGGTATACATGTTTTTGTATCATTATGCAAATAAAGAACTTTCAAAACTAAAAACTAAACTAACTCTGCGTCTGCTACTATCTATGTAGTACTATACTATTCTTCTTTGTAGGTACGATTTGCTCAAATTTGCATTGAACTTTGCCTAAGTTTACACAACCACGCGATCAAATCAATTAAACTACCTGGTTATTAATCGCATATTGTACTTTTATTTAATGACTTGTACATTTTATATCAAAATAAATTAATGTGTTATCTAACGACAATAGCTTTACTTGCATAATACTGACATAATAACATAGCATTAAAACTAAACTTGGCACAATTCTGACTGAGACAATGAGGTAGGCAACTAACCTATATAAGCTAATTGAAAATCACTCGCGGAATGTTCGATGCAAATGATTCGTTCGTCGAACTAGAAATGCTTACGTTTATCACTTGTCACTGGATCACCCAGTGTCAGAGATCAATTGCCCTAAAAACGACACACTTGTTATAAGTCCGTTGTAAGGAGCTCGGCTCTTTCCACAACTATGTGGAATTCTGTCTCTCGATATGTTTTCCCATCGGGCATCACTATTTGCACTTTCTTCTTTTTCTCTTTTTCACGTCGAACGATATAACAAATCACGATTGCTGCTATAAGTAGCACAGTAATAACGCCTATGATGACAAAAATCCAAAAAGTCTGTTTGAATGCCCCACATCGACTGTGCACGTAAGTCGGCAAGGACACGAAGTATCCTTCTAGCCCGTACCAGCAGCTGATAGTGCCTCCTTGCTCTTTCAGCACATCCTGCCATTCCTCGGCCAATTCACAGCTACACGTTAAATTTAGGTTAAGCCCATCGACGCGGAGAGTCAGTGTTGTTCGGTTGTACATCAAGGAGGAAGGCGTTAATTCTGTTATAGTATTGTTGTCTAGCAACAATTCCTGCCGCCCTTTTACTGACATCACTTCTGGGTGCACCGAAAAACCAGAAAAAGCGCCTTTTCTTACTATTCTTATTGTATTGTTTCTAAATGCAATCGGCCCTCTTGTGATAATAAAGAATGTGTCCCCTTCCAATATACCAATGTTATTGTTTTCGACAAGGACCCTCTGTGGTGAATTTACAAGAAACGTTAAACTGTACATGTATTCCACGGTTACTCCCTCCATACGAAATAGATTGGAGACCTCTACGTCTGATAAAAATCTACTTGGCAGAGATCTTATCACGCCACCTCTAAGTAAGAAATTCGTAGTTGTAAATTTTTTGAACGCTTGAATATCAATGTTTTCAAATACATTGTCTAAAAGCTCGATGTTTGTGACACCAGTTAGACTAGAAAAAGCAAATGCTTTTACATCTATGAGTCTACTGTTGCTGATGAGTATGTTGTTAACTCGCCCTTGGATTGCGTGAGACGATATCTCGTTTACAGTGCTGTTGTGTATAACGATGTCTATCCCGCGACTATTCTCTATGTCTGCCTTAAAAGGAAACCAAGCCAAGGCCCTTTCATTAACAGCCACGTAGCCGATGTTCCTCAGCTCCACACTCTTAAGCATGATAAGGCCTCGTATTGTGTCCGGTAGAAATTGAACGCGAGAACAGCCCTCGATGATGATACCAGCAGCCATTTGCGGTACTCTGTATGCTCCATCTGGGCGTAGGGTCACCTCCTGAAAAACCGAAAAACTGACTCCTAAATAGTTCGTGGTGTAAATACAGTGCGTCTCAAAACTAGAACATATTATTTTATTTCAATAGATATGATAGTGTTGTCATTGTCAACCAATCAACTGATAATATGAGCTTCGATACGTTGAATGTCTAATTATGTACTGTATCAATTATGTATTCATAACAATCAGTCACATGATGAATGGAAATATGAAGCAGTTGATTCGCGAACAATTAGGCACTGATTTTGCACATGTATGGATGTTTATCATTTAATTAGATTGTTAATGTGAAATAAAATATTTGTAAAACTCGTCAAGTGACTTCAATGCCACCTCTATTTGTGTATAGGTACGAGGGGTAACTCTGGTTATTTTGCATGTGACGGCCAAGTTTTCGTCGTTAATTAAAAGTTACTCACTACAGTTTCTACGTAGTATAGTAACATCCACAGGAAACGCCCAACTTTCAGACGAATTTTGTTTTATCATGTAATTGGCACAGTACATACATCATAATCTCCAGTGCAGTTGCATATGACTCTTGTGAAGGAGTCGCAGCGGCATGCCTGCTCCTCGCACACAGTCGGCACCGCGGACTGTGCCAACGAGCGGGCGTGAAGCGCGATCACAATCTTCCACCACGTCGACCAACGCATGCTAGATGTCTCACGTCACCATCGCAATCCGTCACTCTATCCCTGAAATTAAACAGAAAATATCACTCATATCCACACAAAACAATCAGCCGTTTTCTGACGTAAATATCGACACCTTTCTGTGAGATTATTTTCATTTGCCACTTTTACTTATAATTTTTGTACCTTAGTGCTATATCACTATCACACGTATTTTATACTCAATACTCAATACTCAATATATTACAAACAGTCTTTGCACATTTGTAATAATATTTAACACTTTTTTCGTTGTTATACACGAGGTTAAACGTATGCTAAAAGTAAAGAATTCAATCTGACTCAGTTAGGTATCGGTCGTTATCGGGGCCGCCTTATCAGATAGGAACGAGTAGGGTGTTGGTTCGCTTTGCTTATCCAGCTACAGAAATGGTTCCTTTGTGTGATATTAATTTAGCTGCTGTATTTGGGTCAATGTTAATTATATTCACTTATATATAAATAGGCCCTTTCAATATGGTAAGTTTACTTATAACTTCGATGAAATGAAATTAAATGAAATGTCATTTATTTGTAAATATGGGTAAACAATACAGATATCATATTTGTGTCTTAGTACCACCAATAAATCAATCTTGCACGAATTACTCTCTGTTTGTTAATAATTAGATGAAGATGTGATGAAAATTTAATATTTTAGTCAGCATAGTATAATGTATGTTGTATGACATATCACTACTAGATATTCTTGAATTAATTTTGTTTGACACCTTTGCAAATTACTATGAAAGCCTATGATAACGATAAGGTATGATAATGATACGTAAATGAGGTACCTATGTATACCGCAGGTTTCCCTTTTTTTCATTTTAAAAGTTTATAGTGCAGTCGTAAACGATAACAAAATCATAAAACAATTGCGTTTCTCTAAAGAAGGCTATATTTCTGCGCAGCCATTATCGCAAAAGGTTCAGATTACTTATTGTTCGGTCAGCGTCGGGTTGCATTGCTGTGATTAACATTTTAAAGCACGGCTAAGGCATTTTAATGCTTTTGTGCCGTGTTGAAAATCGCCAGGTGTGTTGTATAAGTTTCAAACTGAAATGTGTTTTAAATATGTTCGTGGAAAATTTAAACCTGCTATTACTACTAAAGTTTGTTTCACACGTAGGTACCACAACCACACCACAACTGAAACCACCTACAACAACAATACGTGGGCGGGCGCTAATTTGTAAGAAAATGCTTAGTTAAATTCACACGGACCGTAACAACAACGTAACTGCAACAAGCTGCAGCGACACTATACACACGCAATCACTGCATGACCACTTTTTATCGCAGCGATGTGGTGTGGCTGTGGTACGGACAACAGCAGATCAATGGTAACACTTGCAGTACGATTTTAAATCTTACGACGCAGATAATAAGTACGATCCAAAGTTGTTACACTTGATCTGCTGTTAGCTGTACGTACGTGTGAATCTCTAACATGCATACATGTCAGGTATGAACACTGGTGAAAATAAACACACTCCCTGTATTTATATACCTACCAATTCGTTTTGAACGAATAGTGGCGGGCTTTGTCAACAGGTAATCCTTGCGAAATTCGTATAAATTAAAAGGACGAAAATGTACCTACTTACTGGATATTTGATATTGCATTTGCATTGCATATCTATTTGAATGACAAATATCTATCAAATATACCTAACATTTGATAGATATTTGTCATTCAAATAGGTATGTCGTATTTAAGTACTTAATCCTTGCCGTTAATTGTAACGAAGGCAACCTCTTAAACCCACTGCAAAGGTCAATTGGAGAAACAGAAACGTGTCCTAATTAGTTAGATTAGCTACCGCTGTTGTTGTTGCTATATAATTATCCATCGTTTTCGAAAGCACGTCAAGTGTAACTTCTTATTATCTGTGACATAAGATTTGAAATCGTACATCATGTACGCCCCAGGTCACCATTGATGTGTTGTCGGCTTTACGTCCGTTTATCACCGATCTTATTGATACAAGTTCAAAGCTAAATCAAAGGACCTATTTGCTAAATCCAGCCATTGCGTTCACTTTAACTCAAATATTACCTATTGACTTCCCAAGGCTTCGTTCGCTTTGATTTGAATGCTATTTGTACACAGCATAATTCTACTGAAGCGGACTAGTGAAAATAAATCTCAAAGCGACGTCATAGAATAAATGATGGTACATGGTCTTACCAGAAATTACAAATATGTTGATGACGCATTATTTACGTAGATGCTCCTTTATTACCACACCAATACGTCTGCATTCGAACTTTTATTGAACATAAATTTGCCGTAAATATTTGAATAACAGTTACTTTATCATCTTGACGGTCGGATTTGAGTTTTTGTCGGAATGCTTGATGATTAAATTGAAACTGTTTCAGAGCTCGCGATCTAATAAAGTTTTGAAACTCTGTCCGAAGTGCAAAGTTTAACATTTAATAACTTCCCTGAATGTTTTGAACTCGTTAGAGTTCCTGATAGATATTCGATTTATCATAGTGCACGAGCCATGTACGACCTGAGCAAACTGACCAAAGCTTTACTATCTATGCCTGCTCGAGTTGCACTACAGATTCGACCTTGTTGACAAACCCTTTTAATACAATTATGCAGCCGACGACGTGACTCGGGGCACCACGGGCGCAATTATTAGATTAACCCTAAAGTGACAGCTTCCCGGCTCGACCGTGATGCACTTTGTTATATACTAGTGTGTGTACACGGGGCGCCGCGCCGCCTTCTTGGAAGCGAAGACATATTCCGGGTTGATATTGTAACAGTTTTCTAATATATTTAATACGCGGTTTCTCGTTGTTTGCGCTTTTGCAAATCTATACGAGTATGTTCTAAATATTTTATATAACTTAATTTTACACAAATTGAGACAAACGCGCCCCCGCCGCCGGTCCCACGAAATATCTGAGGCCTAGGTCGCAATCCGCTACCTACTGGACGTTAAAGACGGGAGAAAATGGGGCATTGCGCTTTTAAATATGGAATGGCGAGGTCTTAAGTTGAAATCCTGTCCGTGTTTTTCTCCATATGCTTTAAAATTCATCTTATCAATCTTACATATACGAGTAATTTATATAGTATTAAATAGGTAATTTATATTAAATCTGTAAAAGTTTGGAAACTTTTCGTGATATCCCAAGTATATGAAGATATTAACGTAGGCATATGTACCTTCCTTCGTGAGTAGTATCAATGCATGATAAATATGTGTAAAACAAATATTTCGAGTAGTCTAAGTTGGGTTAGAAGTAAATTCCGACCGGGAGTCTAATTCGGTACACCTTGCGGGTTCTAGGTTATTATTGCAATATGTAGGTAACGAAATTGTCGAACAGTAATCGATTCAAAGGAAGTGGTTTGTTTACTTTCACGTCTCAGTTGCTGTTTATACTGATTGAGAGTTCTCAAAACTCTTCAAGTCCCGGTGCCCGCTTCTGTGTTTGCATTATACCTAACCACATTTATGCGGCGAGGGCTCTCGTTGTGGTCAAAATGTATTAGGAACTTATGGATGTGAAATGAACAGCGTTAACGTTATTAATATACCTATACTATATAGGTAGTAGTAGACTACTTTAATATCCATAGCGACGTTATAAAACTAGTGAGGCAGATAAAAGTCTATAAAGACTTTCAGAACTCAGCCACTGCTACCGGGCGCAGTGAAAAATTTAATTTCGCTATTCAGGGAACTCGGTCCTAATAGCATTATGTCTCCACAGAATACTATTGGCACTGGCTGAAACCATTTCTAAAAAATCTGATGTTTTTCCGCAATGTACCTACCTACGAGTACGTATTTATACCGGCTCTATAATAGATTTATACAATTTGCAAACCTTGGCCGTACTACCAATGTTTTCAAGTGGAACGCATCTTCCATTTGATCTCGTGCCAAACTTTATTAAAGATTTGTAATAATTATGCTGTATATGCTAAATAACTAATTGACTAAAACTCACCTTAAGACCAAAAGGACCTGTTGAATAAAACCACATTTAATAAACTAATCTAACCACAACGTTAATCAAACGTTAGGTATTTGAACACTGAATCACTTGAATAAACATTTTATTCTATGACAATGAAGTCCTCGTATTGTTTGTTTATATCGAAACAATGATTAAAGATTTATTAGAAGTTGAGAGTGGTATGAACAATGCGTGCGTCGTGTTCGCGCGCAAGCGGGTAATGTGGTCATGGATCTGGGTTGCCAGGGTGGTTTTATTTTACTATTAAGAACATGATAATCGGATAGATTTCCCGAGACTATGCTATCCTATACACGAGAAATACAACACAGGCTAAATCCCTGTTACCTGTACGTTAATCTCGTCTGAAGCTCGTTAGGTCTGCGGACTAAATTCTACTACACGAGAAACGCAATTTTGTCTCATAAGGCACCGACGCTATCGTATGAAAGAACCTAGGCAGTGTATAGTTCTGTGACACGGAATGACAAGATCGCAGGTTCAAGTCCTGCCCACGACTAGAAATTTTTCATCATTTCAAATCGATTTGTAAATAATTTCTTAGGTAGTTAATAACATTATAAATGTTTGTTATTTTGTTTGTTAAACATGCAACAGCCATAATCCTCATATACATCACTATGTAAATGAACGTTCATATGACGACTAATGCTATAACGGACAAAATATATCATATACAAATCCCCTAATGAGAAGCGACAATATTCTAATGTGGCAACATTACAAACCGCGACTGTGTCGTGAGATGCGCGCGCGCTGTTCGTGCGACCTTCAAATCTAGGTGTACTGCTCTATTTCCTAAGAGCAACGTAATCTTCTGCTGAAATAAATCAATTCTTTAGTGGACTAGGTGGGCATTAGTTTATAATTTGAAATGTACGACGTGGATATTTAAATCAAATCATATTATACTCCCATTTTATTTGCATTTTCCAACACTTTTGGAGCATAATGGACAAGCAAAATATGTAAATACAGCAAACCCTCTTTGTCTATCTATGAAATGTGACAATGATAATGCAGGTGTTATGTTGCATAACAGGTGCTGTCGATAGCACACATCTAGACAAAACCATTGCAATCTAGGTATGAGCGTATAGAATGCCCATGCATTATTCATAATAACGGAATATTACGTATAATATAGACCAACTAATAAACTTCATTAATTTACCGTAATTTTATTAGCATGACTTCTCAAAACTTTACTCACTTCCTTATCAGAAAAGATACACATAAAGTACAAAGACGCAGCTCGCACTTATGCTACAGTGAATTATAGTCATTACTCACCTATAGTGTCGTCACGAATTACTCACACGCAATAATTATCAAACAATTTTGCGGTGATTCGCGTATTCCTCCGCTCTCCTAGGACAGTTCGCGTCAGTGCGGCTCTATGACTCTCACTCACACAGATGACGGGGTATTATTTGGAATATAAGAGATATCTTATTTGTTCGATGCTTCTCTCGAAGTTTATCTTGCACCTTCCTTTGCGCGAGGCAACTTTTTCTTCATTTGGTATAAAATAAATAAACTCTCCATACATTTCGTACCGGTCAGTATTTATTTTTTCATCGATAAGTGAATAGATATCGGTAATTCTAGTTCAACTTTCGGCTTACGTTACACTGTACTCACTATTTTCCTTGCGATATATCTACACGATTTTTCTTACGTGTTCATTATTTCAACGAATGTCGACAGATGAGATGAAATCTTTATTTTATTCTTTCATAACTAGCTAGCTACGTATGTGTATAATGTTGACAACTCTATTTATGATTGTGACCTAACCATCGAGGTTACACATTTTCGTGGGATAAACTTGAGATAAACTGGCGGTATTCACATGAAAGTGGCGCCGATGCCCTTGACTTTGATTACTGAGGTCGCTAACACTGGGTTTATCATCTTGTCATTATCTATCACCAATCACTATAGAAGACACCCTCATAAAATAAAGACACTAATTGTTTTCCTTTATTTTATGAGAGTGTCTTCTATACATTGCATTATAGCATGTTATCAAGGAAGGTTGCACAAATTCGTACACTTATCCATATTATGTACCTATCCATATGCCAGCCTAAACTGTTGAGTTTGGGCTGTCATATGGATAGGTCCAGTCGACAGCAGATCTTGGTGACACTTTTTAAAGTTCTTATTATTTGCGTCGTAAAACTTGAAATCGTACTGCAAGTGTTACCATTGATCT
Organism: Tachystola acroxantha; assembly: GCA_963506565.1. NCBI lineage: Eukaryota > Metazoa > Arthropoda > Insecta > Lepidoptera > Oecophoridae > Tachystola > Tachystola acroxantha. The sequence goes on from OY735870.1 coordinate 16,844,006, forward strand.
GATGTCGACTGTACATAATATGGATAAGTGTACGAATTTGTGCAACCTTCCTTGATAACATGCTATAATGCAATGTAGGTTAGTGAATCGAATGCAAGTGTGGGTCTACGACTAGTAATTTATTACAATATTTTTCGCTAACATCGAAAACACACGTCTTAACCATAACGCAAGCGAGTCCTGTGTGGACTTAATTTGCATAAGTTATTTAATTACCGATACTGAAAACGTAATCAATATAAATATTTTGCTACACCTTGTTGTAACACGTGCGTGTCTGAGAAGATTAAGATATATTAAAATAGAGAATGTTCATTCCAGGTAGTGCACCTGTACAGTTGACACGTCACCCTACACAATAACATTGCAATGTAGCCTTTAGTACTGTCGCGTAACGTTCATGTACTACTGTTGATGTAATTTCTACTGTACAAGTACTTTTACATGATGTTTACAGTATTCAAGGAGTGCACCTTGCAGGCAGTTTCACTAAACTAAGTGTATTGGAGACACTACCCAGGTTTCCGATTTAGTAGTAATGTACTCTAATAGCATCGTGCACGTTTACGTAATGCCTCTGGAGGCGTGAGTGTTTGTTTATTCATTCCGACTCACGGCAGCTTCTACACATTAAAGATAAATATAGCACCTGACATTTATTAGACTTATTTTGCATTAAGTATATTTGTTCCGAGGTCTCTCCTATAAGACCAACGAGTGAGTAGATACGAACTCGTTCAGATTTGACGGTGTTGTAAAAATCGCTACAATCACTAATGCAAACTTCGATTTGCTGTTGTAAATTATATACAAAAAGTCGCTACTGGCTAAACAATCATGTACGCCACTGTACAGTCGAAAGCACAGGGATATGAAATCCTACTCAAATGTTGCCATTAATACGGCATAGAGTGTACCTAAAATTTCTTGAAAGCTGTAAGCTTGTGTTGTGTTGAATATTCGATAGTTTGTGCGGACTATGAGCTGCGTATACGCACCGGATGTTGTATTTTCATTTCCACTTGCGTTCCTATCGAGCACCGTGGCTGAATTACCTCATAATCAAACTTAGCTACTACAGCTATAAACAGCATTTCAATACACACGTCAACACATCACATTAATGGCTACACGACTTATATTCCAGATAACTCTTATTGCGTGGAAAATATAAAGGTTGGCACAAAGTTAATTGTATTAGAATTGTAAAAGATAGACAAGTTTACTTTTAAATAGATTACTTCTAGATAGAAATTAAATGTAATTATTATATTTTCAAAATACGTGTTGCTGAAAGTTTTTTTAACAATTTTCTTCTAAGCGTTCGCAAATTAACCTTGCAAAGTATTGTAAATGTAAATTCCAAAAAATAAAAAGTTTGTCGTGTGAAAATATAGAGACTGTATTTACTTGCATAAACGACATGAATCTGACTGCAAAGCAATAAAAATGCTATTTTCTAGCATTGTTCGCGATTCCTGCTGGAAAAGCAAATATTATCTAGAATGATGGATATTTTTCACTCATAAAAGGACAACACGAATATTTCTAGAATACAGTTTGAGCTTTAATATCTGTATAACAACCGTTACCAGATAACACGTTATTATATACACTCGTAACAACTTTGTCTAGTGTCATATTTTTTGATGACAAATTATAATCCATGCAACAAGTATTTTCTCAGAAAATAATTGGACTACTGATAGTTGTTACAGTATATTAATGAACTTTTGACTTTTACACTTAATGGTTCACCTAGACAACACCTTGCGAAAAGCTATTCTCTGGTAACCTGATTATCACATTTATCGGTTCAATCGGTAGTTACATACTTACTTCAAAGATGCCTGATAGCAAAACCTTCACGATTTCTTATTAATAATGCGCTATTTTAAACGACTGGAGACACCGTCCAATAATGAGAAAGTACTGTAAAGTATGTGTCTATCAATTTGTATGTATGATATATTTTTGGTAATAACAAAACACGATCGTTTATTTATAGCACCACTGCCTCTACTGCATAGCAATAAGCCACCAGTAAATCGTGAGATATTTCCCTTCTCGACATCAAGGTGTTCAATGGCGTAACTATAGCGATATCTGTTGATAATTATCGCAGGTCGCTGCAAATAGTTGTGCACGGACAACAGCAGATCAATGGTAACACTTGCAGTGCGATTTTAACTCTTGCGACGCAGATAATAAGAACGGTCCAAAGTGTTACACTTGATCTGCTGTTAGCTGTACTAGCTGGACATGCGGCGCGCACGCTGCGGCTGCTGTCTGTCATGTCAATTCCATGCGTAGTAGTGTTAATGAGTCCTAAGTTCCTAACCGTTCAGTTAAAACTTGGAATGACATGAGATGAAATGGAGGTTTGTATCATTACTTTATTTTGTTCAATACTCGCATGGCAAAGGACGGGGCACACATTTTAGATGGTGGTTGATATTTATTTTGTTATCACGTGCCCGTGGTTCCTTCCACCCTCCCATTCGGGTGGGACGCCCTTCGACCATAATGGATGGATGACCTGCACAAGGTGGCTGGCAAGAACTGGATGCATATGGCCGAGAATCGGGTTCCTTGAGAGGAGCCTGCGTCCAGCAGTTAATAGGTACGGCCTGATGATAATGATTTTGGTGGAATTTGATTATCCTAGTCAGTAGCTTGATGATTTATATGTTATAACCTTCTTTAAGCGAACCTCTACTAATAATTGGCAAACTTCGCGCGACTCTTGAGTTACCTATAATACCTAACAGACCCACATACAGGCACTAAGTATTATATCATCATCAGTCTATTTTTATGTCCCCACTGCTCAGGCACAAACCTTCACTTACATCGAGGGAGCTTAGGCCGTGATCCATTATCCCGACCCAGTGCGGAGTGGTCATGTCTTAGATTTTTTCTTCGGCATGCAGGTTTCCTCACGATGTTTTCCATCACGGTTTTCTGATGTATTAGTAATATGGATTTATCAATATCTCACTATCTCGATAGTTATTCCCAATGTCTGCCTGCATATTCGTATATATACTGTACTTACTATTTCACCGACCACAAAAGTGATATTGATGCAAGTTTTGCGGGACATTAAATGCGTGCTTGATATGAGGAAGGTTTTGGTGCGGGATGATTAGAAGTGCTAGGAATCAGTGTACATGATTTGAAATAATATAACATATTCACATTTATGTATTTTTAACATTTATTACATAATAAACATTCATGGAATAATATCAACCCTCAGACATTTTCTATGTACTAGAGTTACATTATGTTCTAATATAGGTATCAATGGTATGATACCATGAAGCAGAGGGCTCAAAATATGTAGTTAGTATGGAACATGTTGATTACAGATTTAAATATTTATAACATCTATTTTGTAATTTTAAATAACATCTAACTTGTAATGTGGAATATATACTTCTAGACATCTTTTTATTTGTAATGAGTGCGTACACCTACAATTTATCTTCTGGCTATACAGACGTGTTATACATTTAGATTATGAACAAACATGATATTCATACACAGAGAGTGTTGATATTTACAAGAATTATCTATCACGAACCAACTAGGTATAGGTAAATATTCCCAACCACAGCTTCAGCTTGCTTTGATGAGCAAAATTGTAATTTACGTATACACTTATTAATGAGTAAAAGTCACAAAATATTTTATGTTTTTTTTTTAAATTTTTTTATATACCTACTTCGAATCTTCTTTTATGTTTTCAAGAAATATATCGTGCGACTTGTCGCAACCACTGCTCTAAGGGACCGAAGATTTACTCACTAACCTTTGGAACAATAGTAGGTGTCTACACATTAAATTATGTACTTAATAATCAAATATATTTGATATTTATAATCTTCACTACTCTACTGGACATTTATTAATTTATTTAAATGCTATAAAATGGCAAAAATATACCATTTGTACAGAACAGACAAAATAGTTTTATTACATCTCGATAAATTAATTTTATCACATTCATTATTCCTAATTTTGCGAAAGCTACGAAAATGATAAGCTCGTTAGTAAACGCCGCGCCGCCGCCGCCCGCCTCCGTCGCACCGCACCCGTGACAGCGGTTGTCGGCGCAAGAACTTAATTTTTATATATGTAAACATTAAGAGCGAATAAATATGTATACCTACGTAGTACTTAGCAGCAAAGACAGTTACGAATATTAGATATATCAAGAACTATTATAGTGTTTGTATTGTTGAAAAACAAGTTGAATAAATGTCGTAGGTAGTTCCATTTGTATATAGAGTGTCTAAATGAAACGAAATGGATAGATACCCTGATAGCTCAACGACTACGACAGACTTCCTCGTGGTATAGGCACCTATATGAGAATGAGAAGACACTACTTTTCATTTCTCGCAGTGACATGTGATAAAACAACTAGATTAATTATGTGAAGTTCGCGTTAGCCCTTTTTAAGGTTTACAATCATAGTGTTCTACAACTACAACATACATTTCCCGTAATCTTAAAATCAAATCAAATTATTTACAATTAAACTTAGTATATCTGACACGACACTAGTACGGTGTCAAGACACGTAAAAGTAAAAATAATAATATCACAGCAAAGAAACAGCTAAGTTTCGTCGTTCGGCGCGACCGTCCAAACGTGGCCACGGTCTTAACCTGCCTATCAGTGGTCGGGAAAAACGCAGCAGTCCGTTTGGTGATATGTTTCAGAGGCGGCCGCCGTGAGCGATAGCGGCACGCCTCCTCATCATATATTAACTCTAGCCTGACTTCAGACTCTCACCCATGCTTAAACGAAGTTCCCTCACCGGGATCTAGTAGTCGAGGTTTCTCAGGCAGGGGCCTATTCACCATCTTGCCTGAAGAATTTGACGAAGTGGACTTATTAGACTTGATCGTGGATGTATTTTGAGGACTGCAAGTAGAGCTGCTCAAAGATTTTGTTGATGGACTAGAACTGGCACTTGAGGGCTTTTTGTCACGAACGGCGCGCAAATATGGTCCCCGGGGCACGGCCTGATCGCTCACAATGTCTGGCATAACACTCAATAAGGCTTTCTTCTCCTTTTCGCAATTAGCTATTTCAGCATATAAATGGACAGCGAAATCTTTGGGCTCGAAATATTCATGGGCTAATGCAGTCTGTCGGTTATATGGCGAAAGGGGCGTTAATTTATCTAGTGATGGAGCCCTCGTGCCTACACTTATCATTTGTTTCTTATTCTTTCCTATTCGGGGAGTAGTATTTTGGAATGGCAATTCATAAATATTTTCTTCGATGCCTCGTAAAGCAGGGGTATTCGTGTTGCAGCTCTCTTCGACTTTGATGAGCTCGTATAGATGCTCTATCATTTCTCGAGCCTCGACATAGTTCTCAGGATCTTCCAACTTTTCTTTTAGATTTTCCAATAACTCCTTGGTCAGTTCTTCGGGCAATGTCTGTGTAGTTTTATCGTCCACCGGCGCTACATGCTCCGTACGCACATTATTATTGGGGATAGCTGTCTCTTGAACTATATCTTGTACACGTGGCTCGTTTAGTCGGTGACGTTCTGAATATTCGTTCACAGATAATTGAGAAATAGATCTGGCATTGTCCATTCCACTGTTCGACGCGCAACTTCCGCAAGTGCAAAGCCTGTCACAGTACGAACGACAACAAGAATTGGATGAAATTAGGAAGTTCTTAACGTGCACACAATATCCTCTTCGTCTCATCCATTTTATTAAACTTATCAACAGAGCTACAAGTACACATCCTATGCAAGTTATGATCATTATAGCTATGACTTTTGCATTTCGGGCAGTCAAACCTCCTTCTTCTTTTTTATGTGGAAATCTAGGATTTTTTATTTCTGTCGCTTCTCCTTTTTTGGTTTTGAATATTTCACATTGAATAGTTGATTTATTGCCACAGACACCGTCAAGGAATTTCTCAAACAGCATATTCTGATCAGGAACGTTAAAGCAACGGGCGAAGAATTCATCAACCGTGCAGTAACTTTCGTTTTCGTATAGGTCCTCTGATTCGAATCCCGTAACTTTACCGACCCAGGAGGTGACATTGCAGTGGCAAGGCTGCCCGTAGTAATTCTTTTTATATACTACATTGTGAGCGGAGTTGACAAGTGCTTGCCCTATAAATTCGAGACTATTTGGATGTGCGGTTTCAATTTCATTTTCCGAGAAAACCAATTCGTGTATGGAAGTACCGGGAGCAACTATAGCATGGGCAGGTAGGTCATCGAATGAATTTCTTTCCATTTGTAATTTGTTCCACGACGAAAGCTCAAACCCTCTCTCCTTGAAATTTTTAAATACACTGTCCAAGATTACGACGGCTGCAACAGTGGCGTTTATCGCACCGGTTTCGACATTATCGAATCTGAAATGAACAATAATTCTTTTAGTGACGTATGCATAGAATAGATGCTCATATACGTGCAAGCGACTTGGCGTATTATCTTTTATTTTTAGGGTTCCGAACCTCAAGAGGAAAAAAGGAACCCTTATAGGATTGGATCACTTTGTTGTCCGTCTGTCTGTCCGTCTGTCAGTACCTATATCTCAGAAACGCGTGGACGGATAAAGTTGAAATTAATACCAAATACTTATGTCTGTAATCTCCTGCAGCCGTGAAAGAATCTACGTCAACGCAATCAAAAGATATCGCTGTTTATGTCGCTCTTTCTCGCATATTTGTATGAAAATGCAAGATAACCAAAACCTATAGGGTACCTACTTCCCGTTGACCTAGAATCATGAAATTTTGCAAGAAGCTAGGTCTTATAGCACAAGTAAAGGAAAAAATCCGAAAACTGTAAATGACATTGCCACATTTCAATGGAGCTTTGCACCACCTTCAAACTACGTGACCCATTGAAGCTGTACCTATTGTTTTGTTGGGGTCTTATTACAGGTTTCATATTGCATAATCATAATCAGTAGGAGTTGCGAGAGTAGTAGAAAATGATAATAAAGACAATGAATAATTCGCTTCGATTTCTTACTATTTTCTGAATTCTTAATTAAGCTGTTTTTTCGACTCGTTTGATGTACAAAACTTTATTTTAAACCAATAATTTTAATAAAAAAACGGAGATATTTTTACATTTATTCGTTATCTTGTTCATCATACGGTAGATGGTGGGGCAGAATCTGGCATTGTCATTTGAAGTTCTATTACGAAATATTTTTTTGTTTGTAATTACAAACTTATATTTGCAGTTGACGCCTGGTATGTCGATGTATGACGGTATCAGTTTCGAAAACGCAAAGATAAGTTTGTCACTAAATCTAGTTTATCTTTTCGTTAGAGCAAATGTTATGGTGAAGTTGCGCGGAACTCTCGGTGCGAGAGTCCGACAGCCGACTCGCACTTGGCCGGGTTTTTAAACAATAGAGTCTCATTTTCTCTCTTTTCGTTAGTTTTCAGTTAGTATTTATTTGGTTTTTCAACTTACTTGGTTGCTGTAATGTTGAGACTAGCGACAGCTGACTGTAGTGCCTTCGAATCGAATTGATGTATTCGACAGTTGTCGAATTGGAGATTATTTATGAGCGATTTTTGTGCGAACGACTCGCCTTCGATGAGATGAAAAGAGCTGTTGATTGCCATCACTACGTTGTACGTATTGGCCGAGAATGCTTCAGCACGTATCGCATGGACTTCGACATTCTCCATTATGATTACTGCTGCTGAAGACCCGAATGTCTGAGCAGCAAATTCGGGTATGATCATGTGTTTTAATTCAATCTGTGAAACAAATGATTGATTGATTATTAAATTAAACAAGTGATTAAGCTGTTGAAAAAATATTCGCTTTGCATATAGTATTGTATTGGTACATATAAAACAATTCGCTATGATTAGGCGTCACTCGCAAGATAATTTTGTAATGTTAGATTTCGTGGTAAGTGTTAGATAATAATTAATTTACTGACCGACATGCCAGGTCCGTGTTCACCGACATTAGCCGCGGTAGGGTCCAGCATGAACGCAGCGGCGCTTAATTCCACCTTGTGCGCGTTGGTGATGCTCATTGTCAGGAGCCAGGAGAAAGAGGACTCTCCTATAGACACGGACTCGCAGTCGTTTATCGTCACAGACAGGGGACCTGAAACGAACGATAAGGATGTGGTTCAATATCATACTTATTGCGCCAAAATATTAGCCGACGACCATTACATCTACGCACAGTATTAAATTAAACAATGTACATGCATATGAATAGAACATTATATTGTAAGGTTTCGACAACATATCAATTGTAACACCTGAAATACGATTTCAACTCTTATTACGCAGACAACAAGAACGGTCCAAGTGTTACCAATTGGTGTGCTTTCGGCAAGTTAATTATATGAGCAGCAAAATTCACAGGAAAACGGTATGTTGTTATAGCTAGTTAATAAACTCAGTTCCGAAAACGGCAGAAGTGAAACAAAACATTGATCCTACTACTAGTATTCTCAAAAAGTCAATATCAACTTAATAAGTTTCATCTTCGTAGAGGGGAACGCCTAGCTCTATTTAATTATCTCAAGATACATTCACGCTTTTGTACTACAGTCTACACACCGTTCGTCTCATGAGTCATTATCCTGTAAAACTCGAATACCGAGTCGGGGAAACGTGTATTTTTAGATGCCAATCCGCGAACGGACACTGCTCTCGCGGTGTCAGCGATGGCTACACCGTACCTATCGAATCCGGAGATGTCCTCGATTTGAAATGAGATTCAAACAATCGTTTATAAATATCTTTCCTTATCGAATAGACATAGTGTATAAATGTGAATATTGAGAACCAGAAGGAAATATGTACCTATAAGAAACGTTTTTGTATATAAATCAGAATTGAATGAATGTTTACACACTATGAGACAGTATAATGACACCTCTTTCTACCAGTTATTGCGGGGTTTCTTTCTTATTTATCCAATACTATAAATACATTCGAGGGGTTTGTAAATATTATCTATAATACAACTCTATCTATGCTGTAAATTAACAGGTACATACACATACTCATATAACGGTGCTATAAGTTGGTTCGAATGAGCGCACTGTTGACCGCTGCGCGACCAGTCTCTACAGACCTCAATCCGCAGGTTTCCACAAGGAAATTTGAGAGACCTTACTTTATTCTCATAGGCCTATATGAAGTGGAGGCCAGTCCATAAGTATGGCGTAAAATTACAGTGAAGGTAAGAAACAGGTTCCGAATGTTACTTGTGTATTAAAATAGTTAACCATTTATTCGATTTTTAATATTCAATATAAACATATACAGCGTGTTATTAAGATTGAAATTTTCGGTGGGTTAGCTTAGCCATTAAAAGGACGCAAAAAAGGCAAACTTGTCAGCTGATCGTGCCAAAATCGACACTTTATGAAATTCAATTTGTTCATATTATTTATTAAACATTCGCATTACATAGGTATACAATGTACATGTAATGCGAATGTTTAAAAAAATACTTACGAACAGTCGAAGTCAGAGATAAGTATACAGGGGGCCTCAATAAGGTTGAGATTAACTCAAAAACTACTGGACCGAATTTAATAATTCTTCTACAGTTACATAGTTTTTACTTTTATCTATCAAACAGTGAAAGAATTTTTGCAATAGGTCAAGTAGTTTTTGAGGAAATCTCAACCTTAAAAACTCTCCTGTACACCTTTCTCTGTCTTCCACCGTACAATTAGCTAGGACAAGGAAATAGACTCTATTATATCACTTGAAATAATGCAATGTAATGCAGGTATACGATGAACTTTTATCTCCTAACTAAATTGGCATAAAATCTCGTTCGAAGCGCTTGAAAACTTCAAAAATAACTCAATATAGGTACGTTTAAGGCGAGCATTTCCTTTACTAACTATTAATTCCTCTTTTGAAGTCTTCGGGAATTCTCCGGAATTCTGTCGTCGGTCCATTTAAGTTTCTCTATTGTACCAAACTTTCAACTTTGCGTATTCAAATCTACGAGATTCTGTCAATGGTTTTAAATGAATTTAATCTCGTAGCGGATAATGCGCAAACGAAATACATCACATAGGTTTTTTTGGTCGTCTGTGATGCGCGTGCGTCACTGCACAGCTTCGGTCCACATGTTCTCTCGACACAATATAATGTTGCGACATAATTTTCTACAATGCCTATTTTTAAGAAACAGGAAATATGTAAAGGTATATGCGTTTTGAAATATTATCTGGTGGAAATATAATAATACGTGATGTACCCATCAACAATGAAATTAACAATTAGGTTAGTGACGTTATGGACTGGCTGGCCTAGTTCCACTAAACGTAGTTTGCATTGCTAGCGATGCTAAACAATTGCAGCGATTCAACCAAAATATGCGGGCTAAGCTCGAAGCATACCACCAATACCACTGTAGTACTAATTTTAGTATTTTACAAGTTACAATACAAATATTACTTAAAAATAATCATTATTTTTCTTCCATCTCAGGAAAGTTTATGTACAATCTTATACATATACAAAAAAAAATACGAATTCTAGGAATTGAGAATTTTATATTATCTTTTTTGGCAGCAAATCTGTACCTACCTAATGAACCTACTCGTATGTACTACTCATAGATATGGCAGTTGTAAAACTTGTTAGTCAGATCGTCTTGGTTGTTGCTTGTGTGTTTACTTTCGATTAAAATAGCTAAGTTCTAGTTAAGTTGAGTTAGATTGCTTTAAAATAATAAATATCTAGCCAGTAAGTAAAGTACGTGTAGGAATAGGAAGAGGACAGCCCGAGCCGATAATGGAGCGCATCCGGGCGCACAAACGACCGGCTTCTCCGCTCTCGGACTTCCAAACCGGTTATCTTCATTCGACTAAACAATCACGTATTTATATCCAACACATTACTGCTTGTAACTCATTAAAATACACACATTTATCGCAAAATATGTGTCGTCTAACTTGAAAATCTTGAAATGAAAGAGGTATGGCTGGTGTATAATTCAAAACATACATAATTTCCGTTAATCTATTCCTTTATGTACCTGCCTATCTAACTATGCAGTAGCCAGTACGGGATGCTTGAATATTCGTTTCACATTCAGATTCACAGAGTCGGATTCATGTCGTTTATAGTGCACGTAAATCACATGTGTGATGTGTTTCTACCTATGAGTAGAAAAAAAAACGTGATCTCGCTTATTCGAAAATAATCTGCACAAGTTGTACGAAATTAATAACGTTATTGCCTGTTATATTGTTTTTTTTTTCCTTTTCAACTACATACGTAAATACACCCACAATATAACTGTCTAATAAGTGCAACTACTAAAAGTATTCAATCGCACGTTGAATCGGTCATAATTATCAATGAGTAAGGTAACGAAAAAAGTTATAAGTCCAGTCACGCCTGTCAGACCTTCGGTGAAGATGTGGGAAGTCGGTAGTATGACAAGTACCTACTGTTCATAGGTCTAAGGATATCACAATATCAAGAGCCAAATCACAAGGGCACGCAAAGCATATAAAGTAGATTGGTTGAGTTTTGGAAAAATGTGTTTAAATTCAATATTTTATTAATGTAAAACTGGGCTACCGCACGTAATTAATGATTTCAATGTTGCTACAATTTTAAAACATTATATAACCTGTACGTACGTAAGATGTAAAGTGAAAGTAGCATTATGTTAAAGTTCGCTTAACAGCAGTAGGTCATAGTGTATATTTATGGTATACTCGTATGTCTTCGGCAAAGTGAAATTTAGCATTACTATTCGCAAACGTCCGCAAATTCGCACAGCTACTAAAAAGGTTAGAAATGAATAATTTTAGTTTCGACCGTGAAGGAATGAACTTGTCCGCCACCCATTTTTTTCCGTCATGATTTTGACTTTGACACATCCATAAAAAAATAAAATTAGAGTGAGTTCGTCGGGGTTGGAGGTTCCTTGTCGATAACTAGTGGTGTTAGACATAAACGTAAGTTAACGTTATTCCAAGGTTTAAATTAAACCATCGGTCCCTAACTTACTGTTTTAATGAAGTTTGAAAGTAACAAAACACGGTTCAAAGGTAGTGAACTAGTGAGGTTAAACTTGGTATATGGCTAACAGCATCAGAGTGTACTAGGTAGAGAAATTGATACAACTGCCTTCTTGCTTCATATTGTAACTGACAGTCTTTTGTTTCCACTTTATGGATATATCAATTGCTCTATTCATTTCCGAGTTATCGACGCTTGGTCCCACCGACCACGGCGGACGAACGGTCTCACTTTCCCCAACTATTGTTAGTTTAGTTAGGACAACTGTTCCAATTTGTACCTTTAATATTGCTGAAGGTTCTTTCCTCCATACGTAGAACATCGCATTTGTCTATCTCCAGATAGACGCTGACAACGTTCAGATTTAGCGCTGTGAACTTTCTCATGAGGATGACTTTCGCCCCGGAGATGAGGACGTGCCGCACATCCTTCAGCCGGCTCAGTGAGTTTGCTCCGAACATCACAGCCTCGGCTCCAGTTATGATTAGATCAGTCGTTGATCCTGGAAGATCCCCCTCCAGAAGATCCAGGCTCTGTGAATAAAACAACAATGAATGTAGCAATCTTAAAAATTGATTTACTAACCATCTCACAATATTGCTATATTATTATTATCCAGCTCGAAAGACTACAATAACAACGATCAACGATTTACTATTTCCTGGAAGTTTACACGTACATGATATGCCTAGAACTACCTACATATGTCACATATTCAATTTTGAAAAAGCTACTTTACGAAAATATGTTCGTAACATACATATACTTGTAGATATGTAATTATTGAATACCAGAATGGGCATTTAGGCATCGCTATTGCTTTAGTGTATATAGAGGTATTATTTTTATAAAAGTTAATACCACCATCACTATTAATTTATGCTATTATTCATAAACCTAGTTGAACCCCATTTCCTTTAAATCATGTTGCTACAAAACGTTAAGATAGAAAGCCACAGGGTGGCTAAACGGTGGCGTAACTTTAAATCACATTTAAGAATAATAGCCTTAATAGCTAAATAAGCCACGTGAGTCTCTTAGGAATATAACGAATAAAGAAATATGTCGTAAAATATTCCAAAGGAAGTCGTCATGTGATTACTCATCCATCATGAATAAGCGTCGCAGGTATTTAAACAATAATTAAGTACAAAGGAGAAATCTGTCGCAAAAGTTTATGTTTGCCAGAGTGGACCTATTTATAAACTAGATAGAACCTGTAAAATGTACAAATGTAATACTCAGGTACCTATCCATTTATTTGTCTGTTAAAATGTTTTACTAAAACATCTCTACCGCCCCACTGTAATTATCTTCATGTCATGAGCAACAAAGGTTTTGAAACGTCCACGTTAATAGCAATGCAAAATATGTCAGTCGGTGGTCATTTAATGTTCATTATCCAAAAATAATGAGCATGGAGTGGATGATATTGAAAGTCTTTTACATATTATTTTAACTACACTATGTAACATAGTAATTTGTACTGATCATTACGTATTAGCTGGGTGATTCACTAATGATCGTTAACATAACAAGTTGATTCAGTAAAAATAGAGCGACTTTCACTTCGATATTTGAAAATTCGCAAACTTTTATAAATAGATTTAGCCTCCAATTTCCGAAATATATCGCCTTGCCAGTATTATTTTGACTTTGTATAATTAACTAATTAACAAAGTCAAAATAAGATTTAACCTGGAGTTAAACACACAGGTTGCTCGTGCAAAGTTTGTGGGCACTGCTATATTTTGCAGTACTATTTGTATTGAGACTCCAAAGCAGAACCCATCTAAAAAGCTAGAAGCTTTTGAAATATAGATTTATCGCAACATGTAACAATAATTATTGTGCAAAGCCAGGATTGTCCAACTTACGAACGGAGTAACTCCAAGAACAAGAAGTAATAATAGTGCATATTTTATGTCCTATCCATTGTACCAAACTCTTCCCCAATTTTCTATCTACTGTCTTCACTGTGTAGAGTATAAATGGGTTCATGTGTTTTTGACATAATAGTCCCGGTGGTCCATGTAAAGAGGGTCCGTCGACGGATACGGGCCGCTGATTAAATAACTCGGTAAAGTGGGGAAAGTTAAAACTGTGGTACTACCCGGAACACCTACGCCATGGGCTAGTGCATTGTTTGCAATGATAATAACATGTCATATGAATAGGTATTCATTCCACGAGTATAGTATCAGTGCTTAGTATCGGCACGCGATAATAACGAGTTCACGACCTATAACATTATTGGAAATGATTCCTAGTTATATGTACCGTTTTCCAGTGCCAATGGCAACCGATTTACTTTCAGTTTCCGTGACCGATCGATAGTATAGAAGCTACAATTCGAAACGCTGCTTTCGGTTTCTGTGACTGATAGCTATACAATACAAACGTCAATGGTATAGTCGAAAAAGTTCAATGATTTTAGCATAAATGCTTAATCTTGGGATTTCGAAGCATACATTATAGTTACTACAAAAATAGATGTTATGAATTTTACATTGGCCCTAACCCTATTTATACATGTATGAAAGCATTGCTGGTATGACTTCGGGAGGCGTACTGTAGTTGACAAAATTAACTTGCCTTGAGACAGTACGAGTACATTACATTTGAGTTAGAAATAATGAATTCGTGTGGACGGTGAGTCACGCACAGCACGGTATGCAGCGGTCCGGTTAACCGGACGTCCGAATAATAGGATTTTCACTGTGACGACTTTCCTTTGCTCTACGTAAACTACATAAACATATTTCAATAACATGATCTTCATTAACGAGTTTCGTGACATACGAAGAAGCAAACAATACTTACTGTCATATGATATTTTGGAGCAAATACGGTTTATATTGTCTCAAATGTTATAGGAGTAGCTATGTGTATTGTGTAGTGCCCAGTCTATCCATAATAATAGCTGCACTGCACATAAAGTTTCTTATCTAGTAGTCTCTTTCATAGCAATTGTTGACGATAACATAGTGTTACTTATACAAACACGTTTCTAAGGCACACTACAATGGCGCTGCTATTTATTTATGTATCTTCAATGTTATAATAACAATTAATGAGCGTTACCGTTGCAGTGAATCATATAAGTAGTAATTTATTATTTCCATTGTCTGACAATAACAGTCTACTGTTGGACATAAGTTTCTCTCTCTCACCTAACCCAATTTGTAACCTATTCGTGTAGTTATTTTGCTTCAGGAAAAGTTATGACCATGTTTTCAATTCTTATTGAGGAGCCTCGCGGCCAGACATTATAAGACTACAAAAGGAAGGCGTAGAGACGACACGTCCGCTCTCACATACGCGATGGCAAATAAAAATAAACATCCAGCCAAACCTACCAATTGGAGCCATCTTCGTAACCGTCGACTTTTCAATGTGTTTATTATTCGTAATAGAAGTGCAAATTAAATGTAGATACTTCGCCACTACAGTCATGGATGAGTAATAAATCCAATCGAACAATTCATAAATACTCGTATTAAGTACAATGAATCCAAATGTATTGTACTTATTTATAGTGTGATACGAGTCTTTAAAAAGACTAGTGACATTCGGATTCAACGATAATATTTTCTTACACAGTTACTTATAACATATGCATATGCTATGCTAGTGCATGTGAAATGCATACATTTGTACATTTCTTTCTGTTATGTACTAGCCGTAGAAAGGTTCGCATCGGTGTGTGATTTTTTAATTGCGTTTACTTACAGAGCACCTTCAAAGTTGTTAATAAGTATCTGTATTGCGTACACTTTCTGAGTCAGAGTGCAGTCTGAGCAGTTTTGTTTTGCAACTATGTATTTACAAGCCAGTTGTACCCTTTTACGGCTCAGCAAACGATGACCGAGAGATAACGTCGGTCGCCCCCGGTCGCTCCCAATTCGCGATCGGTTTCGAGAAATTTACATCATTTGAACCTTTTAAATGTTACTTGCTTCGATGGCATTCATTCATGAGTAAGATATTGTTGAATGAAAGTGCCGTTCTGTCATAATAATTTATATAAACTTTAATGCATTGCACTTACTGAATTGGTTAAATTTATTTTTCGATTGCCTAAATGAGGAAATTATATTATTGCTCTGTGAATAGACATATCATTAATAAACCCTAATTATACGTCGTGGCAAAATTTGTTTCTAAATTAAACGTCGTGGAACAGCTGAGTTTTCTTAGAAACTTTACAGACTATCCTTTATGAACTCAAAATTTTCTATTTCACGGCGATTTTTGAGTGATATCAATTTAAGGTTGACGGCATATTATTTTCTTTTATTATATATTATTTTCATCGTAATTTTGTATCGAGATAACCTCTATCATCTAATATTCTAATAGTTATATTATGTACGATATAACTATTAGATGATGGAGGTTATTTCCACTAGTAATCTAGAACTAGATTACTAGTCGAATTAAGTTAGCTCTACTGCCTGCAAAACCAGTTAGCAACGGATTGCACCACACGCCATGTCAGTCAGCGGCACTGATAGAGAACGTCAACCTATTACTTACTCCAATGAACGTCAGTGTCGCTCCATCGTGTATGTAGCTTTATATACGAGAAGGTACAGCTAACAGCAGATCAAGTGTAACACTTTGGACTTTGGACCGTTCTTATTATCTGTGTCGTAAGAGTTAAAATCGTACTGTAAGTACATTACAGTACATTGATCTGCTGTTGTCCGTACTTATACAAACTATCGGAAATTGCATAACCTCAAGATTCGGCAAACATTAATAAAATTGATCCACGTTTTTTCTATAATAATATGATTTATTGAATAAAGCTTTGATATCACCACTTCAAGAATTATAATATTGTAGGATATGATTATTGTAGCACGACAATTTAAGACAAGTTCGCGAACGAGGTTCGGTAGCTGATCTCATTCACAATCATTCATTTACGACACATCACCAAGACGCTTCGCCTATTTTACGCTTCGGCGGAATTAGACATATTGTTCATTCACGATCTAGCTATCAGTTGCGTTCGCGAGTGTGACAGTCAGTTCGTTTGGTATGTCGTGGATCGTATAAAATCCATTGTGAGCATAATCAAATCAAGCCGATACTTGGCGGCTTAAGTTCCGCCCGGTATGACGATGGCCCTACATTTATTCTGTGCTGTAGACAAGAAAGTATAGAAACCAACTGTTGGGCACATATGCATCGTTAGAAGACCAGCCCTACTAATCACGTTTGATAATTGCGAAATAATATTAACACAGTACGATCTTACAACTTCGCTGCAGAGTACCTACTTATGTTTACTTCAGACATTGATAACACTAGATAATACTTCAAACCAGTTTATAGAAAACTAAAAGAAAACTGAACCAACGGAGCTAATTTTCTCGGGTTTTCAAAACCAGATATTTTCACGGAAACAATGAACAAAAGTAGATTTTCGATTGACCGTGATAATTCATTTGGAACAAATAGATGGGCGCGATTGTGATTCCGTGCGATCTATGAGATATACAAATATATATTTTTTGAATGTTCATAGTAGGTATGTACCGCGTGTGGTTCATTGTTTCTATTGTATTAACCTGTATACATAACATGTACTACCTCAATGCTGAGCAAAGATCCCTTTTCTCTTCAGATCTTTCGTCCCGGTCTTACGACTTCACCGGCCTATTTTGAAAGCGTCCAACTTCTCTGTTTGGGTCTGCCGCGCTGTCGCCTTAATTTTTGTGAATTTCACTACGCACCATTATATCATAGGTCATATGAATGGGACATTATGTCGATTGAATGTACATTTACCGAATGCTCTGAAACCTGTATGCAGTACAAAAAAAATCTAAGGAATGTGTAACCCGCCCATCCGCACTGGGCCCGCGTGGTGGATTATGGACCAAGCTCCCTAGATGTAAGAGAAGGTCTGTACCCGAGCAGTGGGGACATGTACTCAGGATTCCACATACGTATAAAAACCTGGGCCATCGTAACGTAATCTACAGAGTTTAGTTCATAAAATGCTTTTAAAATGCGTCTTGTCCTATTGGATGTATGTGAATAAATCCATTAAAGGATTTCATTGTACTTTTTATTCTACTGGATCCCTCTGGCACGTTTTATTTTGCTCTAATCCATTTCACCTGTTACGAGACCCGTACTATCCATTTTCACCGACACAGTTTACAAAAAGCGTACTAATATCGGGAACAATGTGCATTTTTAGAATACCTACTTAGCTAGATAAACTAGGTTCGATTTCGCATTGATACCTACTGTGTATGAGTATCGCCCACTAAGCTACTCTGATGTTTCTTATTGAGTCATTAGTCGGATTTGCACCACAAATATATTTATGGTTGTAAAACTGACTTATATCGACCTTATGTCATCAGTATAACGTTCATAATTGTGTGGGAGTGTAGGGTCGTCTCCGGACAAACTTTGTCCGACAAAGTGCGGAGTTCAAGTGTAATAGAGCCGTTTAAGTCGCTACTGGAATGAGTTAACACTGATTTCAATTTACAGCTAAGTTTATTGTTTACAGGTCGGTGGGGTCATGTCAGTTCAAATATATATATTTGCTATTGTTTATATTATATACAGCCGAAATTAGATCATGGAGGATATACATCGACCAAATGAAATATGTTTTGTTTAAGAAAGTACCAATTACGGTATATTATCAACTGACTGCCAAGAATGCATAAATAGATTGATGCTTATGAAAGAAGGCATTTGCAAACTAGAAGTTAGAAGCATTTGATATAATTATTAAGAATACCGAACGGTAACAAAGTCCTTCAAAAGAAACTGGAAGATATAGAAATAGAATTAATTTTAAAACCCAACAGCAATTATTTTTTTGCTGTGCTATGCTCTGTTACTGACCTTGTAACAGACAACAAAACACCGTCTTAATACTGCCCAAGTAAATAGTTAATGTGTTACATATTATCTTGTACTGTGACGTATTTGTATTCAGTGGTACAGTACGAGTAGGTTCTGGACAGTCGGCTTGTTAAATACGAATTTGGGTTCAGTTTAGGCTCTTTTCAGTAATGTGTATTTTTTTTCTCTTTGTATGTGATTTTTTTTATCTAATCCATACAACTTCCATTAATGATCTCATCGTGATAGATATACCTACATACTCGTATATAATAAATGTTGATTAGATTAGTCAGTGCCTTAGTGGCCGTTAATGTTGTATTTGTATTATCAGTGTTATAAACGTTTCTAGGTGTGACCTAGAAGGACAGAGTCTGACATTATACAATCACTGCAGAGTTGTGAATGCCCATCATAGAATCATTTATGAAGCTACAATTTAATTAGACGCCATCCGCTGCGAAGCGCACTGTGGTGCCGTCTTGGAAATTGTGAAGTTGTCTTTGACTTGACTTAATCAAGCCAGCTCGTTCTATTGCTTGTATTGACGAGGGGCGACCGAGCATGGCATGGCATGGTGGCGGCGAGGCGCCCAAACCGCGGCGCGTAGATATATGCTCGTATGCGTCGACTCGCGTTCAGCTTTGCCCGTTTGATTTTAATATTAGACTTTATTCCGGGAATATGAGTGTGCCGACATGTTAAAAAATGGTATGAATGAACAGGGAATGCTCTAATGGTAGACTTGAGATAGTTCGTTCATTCCTTACGCTGTGTGTGGTTTATAATGAGAATTCCCTTGAATTCTTATCTGACACCGCGATAACATCTGATTGTGTAGTAGGTACCTACCTACTTGATTGAGAAATAATTTGTTGGTTTTACTTCGAGCTCTAGTAACTAGTATCTAATATTCTAGAGATGCAGCAAGTTTGCACAGCGTTCGATCACGTTTATTATAGTTCGTCGCGCACTTTGTTGTACACGAGTTGATTTTAATTAAAATTGTGCACCCTAACTATTGGCGATTAAGTTGGGATAATAGAGATATAAGCCATGGTATGATGTGATATTCTATACTATGAAGTCAGGCTTGATTTGAATATGCTTACATTCACTTTGTATGTAGATATAAGTCGGATTCAGGTATCTTCCTTTTGCTGAAGAGCTAACTGAGTATCTTATCTAATTTTTGAAACGATAAACCGATATATAATACTTAATACCTTTTTTTAATGATAGACAATAGATTCCTACTGTATTATTTATTGTAAAGTAGGTATAACAGAAATAATACTATGGGAAACAAAACAAAATGATGTCGTCAAAAATCTTATTGTAATAAATACGAGATTATTTTTCTCGTATTTATTACCCGTAATTTTACTTTTTGGTACTAGGGACAATAAGCAGCTTCTACCTTCTACCTATAAGCTTGAATTTAGTTGAACTGGAATAAATACTAGCTTTCGAATTTCGATAAGAGTAAATTCAAAAATCAACGAATAGCTCTTGTACTGAAATAGGTATACCTATTGTATTTGTTGATTGGAAAAAAGAGAGAAAATTCTTAAACGTGTTTATTCACTACCTACCTATAATACCACTTACGCGTTTTATAGTATTTTGAAACCTAATTCGTTGCGTAAGTGAATGCAGCTAATAAAGCTCGCCTACCGAAACTTTTCGATACACAAGTGTATCGTAGTAGAAGGCGCGCTCATCGCAGGAAGCGATCTCTCATTACGTTTTTTTATGGTTTGTTCGTTGCTCCCGCGCCCGCGCCTCTCCTACATGTTATGTTCACGAATCTCGACTCGATGCTTGCTGGCTCTTTTAAAATATGGTTTCGGCGATTTGGTCTGTTCTTGGTTATTCACTTCTTTTTAATATATGTTTTATTTAAACACATAATTGTCTTTAAAAATAGTTTAATAATTATGCGGTTGCAAGTTAGTTTTAGGACACTTGTTGTTCTTATTGAATTAATTCGAATTGAAGAAAATACACAGATTGTGTTATGTGTATTAACTATTTGCGCCTAAGCCTTCTTATTACTAGTGTAATATGTATTTTACTTATTTGACTACGCTGTAATCATATTCGGATACGAGCCAAAATAAAATACCTTATAAGTCGATATTGGTAAAAGCCTATATACCTACTAGTTTTTATACCCAAACCCCTATGCTGTCGTTCATCAAAGATTAATTAATGTAATGTTCGCTTTTTAGGATATTTATTTAAACGCCCCATTTCGGTTAAACACGAGTACCTCCCAGATGCCGACATGTGTTTCGTGTGTATCATCATGATATTTGTATGTAGAGCTTGAGTTTTTCGGAGACCGCTTTGTGGTTTAACTAACTTATGTTTACAGAATTCATCTTACGTTTTAAGTCTCTCTCTGGCTTTTACTTTTAATTAAAGAATTATTTGCGTCTAAATATGTAACTGTGTGTAAATACACTTGTGCAATGTTTTGTTTAATAAATAAAGTAAAACGAGGCCACCGCTTGTGGTGCGTGCACATGTTATGGACCAAACGGTCAGTCCCCATAGACAATGCCAGCTCACTGTGGCGCGAGGACATGATATGACAACGTTAATTAACTTCCGGTTTATTTGGCGGCGCGCTTTGCTATTCAATTTATAATACTTTGTTTAATTTTTAATAAATTCTCATCCCTTTGAACCAGAAAATTATATGTGTAGATGTTAGAATAGTTACTTTGCAAAAGGGAGGCATTTAAAATTTGATACGAAACATGTGATACGAAAATCAGAGAGAGAGCAACAACCAACCAGCGCACCAAACGTCTGGCGATTTAAGCGACGACGACCGACCGCGACGGTCTGAGTACCCTGAGTGCGTATTATATTGCCATAATTTTGTTTAGGTTAATGTATGATTTGATTATACCGTCACCAGCACTTCAACCGACACGAAATCATTGCAATGTATGCCGTCTTACCGTTACATGAAATGCCCGTATTGACGGGTTGTTAATTGTAGAACTTAGAGATCCGTTTAGGCGTATAATGTCCAAAGCGCAAAATGTCCAAACTGTCGGACCTAAATTGCTCATGCTTAAAAAAAATTCGATTACTAATTGAACTTGCAATTTGTCATTTGTTCATATTATCATATGACCTAAATGAAATAAGTCCCTAATTAAATAAATTTGCCGACATACGAGTATATACCGGAAAAGCTTTATTATTTGAACTGTTATCGGTTCGTCAGTGACAAGTATTTATTTTTATTGTTTTGGTTCGAGTAGTATTGACGGAAATAATAGATATATCAAATGCTGTTGTTTAATTACTCTACATTAATTGCCTTACCATGATTATGGGATGTGCTAACTCGACACCAGGGGATACGGTCAATGACATATATACGAGCAATGTAGTCTTTTTTATACACATTGAAATTGAATGCTTGCCAATTTGTACGCTATTGAACCTCATTATTCTTGTCATCATCTCATTGCAAGTTTAGTTGCAAATACAGATGAGTGTCAAAATTCTATCAAGGCTCAAAAATCTACATTTTGACTGGACTAGATATGAAATTCTCGAGTGGTTGGCTACCACAAATAGCTTCTGCTTGCCTACGGCGGGCGCCGCAGCTGGCATAACTAGCTGTCTGAGATTTCAAATATGGCCTCTGGGTGAACGTAGCAGACCCTAGGGCCACATTATGTCGGAATAATATGAGTTCGAAGAGCGCTCCAGTTTCCATTACCATTCGGAAAACATTTCAATTTATTTTCTCTAAACTGTTTTACGTACCTATATCCGCCCGAGCCTTTATTTATATACTTCTCGATTTTATGTTTGGTCAGACTTTCAAAATTTTAATCTTCAATATTCATATGACTTTCGTACATTATAAGTATTTCATATTAAACTCGTACGCACACAATTCTGCCACCAAATAAAATGTAATTATAGCAAGTATATTCCGCATCGAAGTTTTGTTAATTTTAATCTCGGACCGCGAAAAATATACAATTGACAGTAGAAAATATGTATGAAAGAAAACGTCAACTTCGGACAAATAGATTAGCCAGAATTCGTGTATATTGTTGACAAAGACAAGTTTTGTTATTCTAATTTAACACTAATTGCGGTTGTAGCAAATGAGGTCATTAGTGTGCGATAGTGAGCAGTCGAATAACGTGTACCGATGGTAGTCAGATGCGTATATGATGCGGGGGTCTTTGCGCTTTCGAAGTCTTCTAAAAACCTCTGGACTCTGGACCGATATTATGTATCTACATAAGATATTCTGACTAGTAATATAGTTTCGTTAAACTGTGTGGCTTGTAGCATAAATATAAAAATTAAAAATTAATTACTCATATATTTGCTAGACCACCGATTTTGTATCGCGAAATCCAGCGAAAATGCTTCATGAAAAGCTTGAATGTTATGTTCAAACTGTTTATACTTAATTACATGATTTTTAATTTGATGAAAACTTTAAAAACATAAATTGTTTCTTGTGCACTTTTACTTACTCGCATACCTATACAAGTATTGTTAGTGTATATAAGGTTACTTTTTTTTGGATGTACGATTTAATTCTCAATTGTCTAAATATAAGCTTCAGAAATGGTAAAAATAAGCTATAATACGAGCAAGTGTGTGACAGTAATGAAGCTAAAGATTGGGATGCGTTGCGTGTCGAACGAAAGTTTTGTGCTCGTACAACGAGTGGTCGGCACAGCTGACACAATACGCGGAGGGACCGAGACCCGGCTACCTGGGCTCAACGTTATTTACATTTTTTATTATCGTAAAGTTTTTTGTTCTATCTACGTTTTTGTTAACTGCCTTTAAATCAAGTACTTACATATAATGCAAAATGTTTAAAAATATCTTTCTCTAATAGGTACAACAGTTGGTGTTGACTGTTGAGCAAATGGTGACTAAGAACTGGATAATAATAACTTTGCTCAGCCACAAGTTGTTTTCTGGTAATTTAGTTCCTAAACCGAATTGTTTTAGTACAAATCAGTCTCAAAATTCACTCTTATCTAAGTACACAGTAAGCCCTAAATCCTAGATTATAAATGTTGTTGTGTTGATAATAAAATATGTTTCTAACAGTAATGTAATGAATGACCGTAATCGACATTTTGTTTTTGTTAACTATCTTACTCTGTATATTGACTTTACAAAGTAGTTTTAACTTGTCTGTACATGCTGTGAATCTAAATAAATAGTTATCATAATGAACTTCCCGTCCTCTGTAGTCTCCTTCTTGGTTTAGATATGCATCGTTCATTTATTTAAATAGCTACTTATCTTAATCGCGGAGTGCGTACATAATCGTTCCTTTCATTGTATCAATAGTTCTTTATGAGAACAAATATTGTGACCAAATTTATCGTAACATTTATTGAGAGACAAGTTCTGGAGTTTTCAAAGTTCCGTATGTGATATCTGGCACTGCGCGATCACTTTTGTTTGTTTGCGTATAAAGTGTGGGTTATGATTGGTAAGTACCTGGCCGTGTGGCACGGTGCAGTTGACTATGGTCCAGTCTGGGTGCCTGTTCGGCGTGCACTCGCAGTATGGCAGGGCGCAGGCCCCTTGGTGCTTGGCGTGCGCCAGCGGGTGCAGCGCGAGGAGCCCCAGTCCCAGCAACGCGATGAGGCGCGTCATCGTGCCGCGCTCGGGCGCCGCTACTGCGCGCGACCACCGTCATCAACCGACTGAGACTAGACTGCCGCTGCCGCCGAAGATCGCAGCCGGCTGTCTCTCGGCCCATGCTAGGGATGCCATTTATTGACGCACGCACCAATTATCGATATCGATAACGCGAACCAGCTAATTAGTAGGTACGCTTTGTAGGTATTAATGGTTTCACGATACTAGTTTTCAATGTCAAAGGTGGTGAATTTCGATGTTTAATTAGTACCTCATTGTACAATTATCGGTGTAGGAATTATTACCTGCTTCTAATGGGAGATAAAATGAGTCAGTTGCTAAGGAATAAGTTTCTCTACAGTATCATGTCATTGAGCTCCTAATATTATCAGTTGGAATTAGATTTTATAGATATGGTCTTAGGTTACATTTCAAACCTAACCTAATTTAGAACCTAATGACTTGATTTTTGTTTTGTTTCTATTGAACGTTCATCTTTCTGTAATTCTTTAATGTACGCAAAATAAATACTCGTTACATGAAATCAAATACATAAGGTGTGCATCTTCTTTCATTAATATGTTGGAACGGGATTTTCCCCTGCTACTCGTATGTTAAGACCTGACTCCAGACAATGGTTAACCATTACCGTATGACTTCATTTCTTACGGCTTAGCCTTAATGTGCTTTCGATAGGAGCGTTTTCGAAATATTTTGTATTTTCATTGTATCAATTATGCTACGAGTATTTATTCGATACCTAATTAGACGAATATTTTGATGAGTGGTTTATTATATTCAGTTTGTAGATCTTATACTTATCAGAGTATCAATGAATGAGACATACCTACACGTTATTTTAAGGCGAGGCCATGGGGTCATTTGAGCCTAGTGAGGGGGTGAGGTGCGGGGCGAGGGAGGGGCGAGAGAGGGATGACGCGCATTGATCGGGGTCATTACTCGCGCAGGTACACAGAGTAAGCGTAACCAGTGTCCTCACTGTGACGTCACAGCTCGCTACCCATAATAATACCTATACAGAATGTCCCACGGATAGACGATATACCGAAGTCCACTTGTCGGTGCCAACATTATCGACCCATTTAATGCCAAATAGGGATATCCCAAGTCTGACAGCTTCGGAGTTACTTATTTCAATTTTCGCGATTGTCGGAAAATATTTCTTTCAAATCTTGAACTTTTGTCTATACTAAATGTTGTCGCACATTATGTCAACTCGGAACCGTATCATCATCACCCCTCCTGTTCACCTCTCGCCGCCAACCAGGCTTCAACTTCTACACTGGCCCTAACACGGGCTGTGCTCGTGACAATCCCATACCACTCCCACTAATATTATAAATGCGCAAGTTTGGATGGATGGATGGATGTTGCTGAATGAAACTTTACAATAATATGGCTCATATTATACATCAAAATAACACATAGGCTATAATTTATAATCCTGCGCAGACGAAGTGGTGGGCAGAAGCTAGTTGACAATAAAGTAAAGCAATTTGTACTTTTAAACGTATTTATTTATACGGAAGGTTATAAGCAGACATACGTTAAACCGACCGTCCGGAGTGGGTTCAGTGCAGTCAAATTCGCATCTACAGGTTATATATTTTAATTATTTTTTAAGTTATTTATATTGACGTAACGTAGCGTAGTGATGTAGTATGACGTAGTAGAATAAAATACTATGTTAATACTAATCTGACGGAAAAAAAGACCTGGAATAATAGGAATGTCAATTAGGTAATATTGTTGTAATAAAAGTGAAAAATAGGAATAATCAAATTATTTGCTAGGGGAATATATTTTGAAAGTACTTTCACGCGATTTAATAAAAAATTGAGCATAAATTCTTATAAAATACAAAATTTATTAAAATTTTAATAACCATAGAGGTTACATTACAACAAATCTGTTTTTGACTTTAAGTGACAAACTGTCAAGTGTATCAATAAAACTAAATAAATGACGAATTTTGTAACGTGATGTTAGGTAAGTATTATTATTGGTGTCAGGTGTGACGTCAGTGATGGTGAAATCTGGCCCGTGTTATCACTGCGTAGGGTAAAACATGACACACATTATGTGCTGTTGACTGTACTTTTAAAAGTAGGCACAGTGTATATTGCATCAGTCTATAACTACGTAGCTATTGAAATTTGGCCCGTATTATCACTGTGCTTAGAGTAAAATGTGGCAAACTTTATGTGATGTTCACTGTACATAGTTTTACAAGTAGCAACTACGTACAAACTATTTGAAGTTCGATTGCTGTTTGTTTGTTTGTTCTGTGGGACAAATCACCGTCAATAGTCATTTGTTTTGGCCTGTTCCACTTTGGTCAATTTGGAAGTTACTGATCAGCCCCCCTATTACCGTTCTCAAAACGATGAAATTATACCATGTCATGGCGCGCCAACCAGAGACGCCGCTATACCAATGCAATAGCACTGTCCCTTTCACGGCCGCTATGACATGATTTGATTTGATCGTTTTGAGAACCGTAATGTTATAGCCCCACTGTAATGTTAGCCGACTTGTCTTCATCTGCAATTATCAGGCCACTGCTCGCTCCCAATATACGACACTCGACACTGGTGTTCGTGTCGCGTGTAATATGATGACTTCAAAAACATGGTTCGCGAAAAATCTATTGTGTTAAGGAATATCTGTTTTAGGTTATGAGTCCTTTTTATATTCAAAACGATGCACAATCATTCCGTGATTAGTAAACTAATAATCTTAAAGTATAGGTGTGACCAAATTCGACTCGTATTATTTTAAATTTTATTACGTTATGACGATCGTGGGAGCATTCCAAGATTTCCAAAGTAAAGACCAAAGTGGAACATTTGGCAAAAATCGATACAGGTCCGACCTCGGCAGCGCCCAGCGGCGCACTGAAGCTCGTAGCGCCGTGCATTTGTATTTATACAAATTGTGTTTTTTCTTAAATTTTGCCTGGTATAAAAAAAACGTTACAAACAACAGATTTTCATCTCATCAAGCTCTTCTATTTATAATAACCTACATTTTGATATATATTTTGTATGAATAACTGTTTTAGTTTAGACACACTACTCTGTGAAAAGACAGGAAAGGGGTATGTTTGTGATTTTTTTCTATCGAGCGAAGTTTGTCCAATCGTGTTTCGGGAGCCAACAGTCCCTAAATAGATACCCCAAGATTGATATATATTTTTTTCAGGCCTTTAATTTCAGTAGTTAGTGCCGTAGCCTTCATCGAAAAACTTAAAAACGTCCCAACACCTCGCCTTAATTGACATTATCATTTCCCATTTCTCGCCTCCGTCCGCCTACACTACATGTTTAGCTGTTATTAGAGCATTTCGAAGAGACGTCACCTATTTATTAATATTGGTAGATAGGTATAAGGGTATTAATTTTTTCCAAGCTTAGATATACTATGAGTACGTACCTACTTTCTACTTTACATAATTAAGTCATTAGTTGTGAACTTACTGCTATACAGGGTGACTGGTTGAACGACGGATGCATTTAAGGGGGTAAACTAGTACACTATCTACCTACATTATTTATATTAAAAAAGTTGAAGTAAATTTTAAAATACGCTGGGTATACGCTATTTGTTAAAATGTAAACTCTCGCCATTTCACACTACACTGTGGGATGCGGAGGTAATATCGCGATAAACGGGAGGGAGGGATTTGTTGACTTGTCATGAGTTCATGACGACGCGTAGGTACCCTTTGCGCGTATGGTATAATGTATAAACGTAAAGTAAGCAATTTATGTGTTTTTAAATTTTTTAAATTAATGTGGTGTTTTTACACTTAAGGAATGAGGATTCACCTCCTTCAAAGCGTCTGTCGTTAAGTTGGATATAGTCACAATACGATACAATATCAAATAATATAAACGAAATATATTATCGATAAAGTACCAACCATGAGATTTGGATTTATCGACATGCATTTTATCGACGCAGTTGCATCGCAAAAGTTTGTAGAGATACAGAGGTCGGCGGGTGCTGCGCTGCGCCCGTACTGTGGCGGTGGAGTGGAGGGCGACCCTGCGTGCAAGCGTGCAACACACTGACTGCATCACAGTGCACGACACACACACCGCACCATTTTAGCACGAGTCGCATACAATACAATAACTTTATTTTAGCACTAGCTATGCCCGCGCGGCTTCTCCTTAGAAATCTGAGATCGTTTGTCTATAAATTTTGAAGAAAAACAACTACAAGTATATTTAATATATTTTTAATTTCTAGCCACCAATTTGTTAGAGCTTAATGAAAAATTAAATACATAATTAAATGATAAATAATTTATTTTAGTATGATAATTTGGGATGTAGTCATTTTGATACATTTTGGGAAAGAGGACCTGAAGAATAATAATGTACGAACGATACAATAAGTAGATATTTTGGAACACTTATTGAGTAGGTAGATCCCTATGTGAATGAATACTCGATATAAAATATAATACGGCTCTTCTGTAATCCGGTACCTACACAAAAATGATTAAATTACGTACTAAAAACATCGGAATTAAAATTGTTACAAATATATAAATAATCTAAGATTAAATTTTGATGACATGACAGGTTGTTCTAATTTAATTGATGATTTAAGTACCTACTTAAATAAAACTTTCGTTTGCAAATCTGTATCATGACTTGGCCACCGCATTATTTCCCTTCTGCGGGTGTTGAGTTTTAATCGAATATAGGTACAGCGTCCAGACAGACATACGTTGAGTTTCATAAATAGGTTTACCTATAGAGATGACAGCTTGGTATCTCGTACGTGTACGTAACAAAAGTTGCTTGGAGACCAACCAACTACCTAAAGTTTGCTAAGTGCCACGACAATAGCCTTTGTCCATCAATATTGTGTCTGTGCTCCCGTTATAATATTATGTTGGCTGGCTTGTTTCTAGTCTATATAGTTTATTGAATCGAAATATAAATGGTTTTGCATAACAATGTTTTGTTGGAAGTAGGGTCTTGTTTATTATAGTACAATGCATACTCACTTACGTTGCACGTAGGACATTTTCGATGGTTCGTACACTACATTTTATTTAAGGCGCTATATGGTTGTCAAAAGCAAGAGTGAGACAGAAGATGCCCCGCAGCGGCGGAGTGAAGAGCACGGCGCAGTGCCTCAATATTCGTATTTTTGAGAATTTTGGTAGGGAAATAAAAATACGCCAACAAAAATCTGATTTTTTTTAAACCAGCCCTTGTATTTATAGTACCTTACATTTTGATATATATTTTGTATCAATAACTATTTCGGTTTAAATATAATTTTCATTTTAAAAGACATGGAAGGGGTATGTTTGCTATTTTTTTCTATCGAGCGAAGTTTGTCCAATCGTGTATCGGTATTCAGCAGTCTTTAAATATACACCCCAAGATTGCTATATATTTTTTTCAGACGTTTAATTTTAGTAGTTAGTGCCGTAGCCTTCGTAGAAAAACTGAAAATACGCGCATACGAAGACTTAACAGTTTCGTTCGTGTTCGTAACTGGCTACGATCGAGGGAATTATTTTATGCTTTGTAACCTGGTTACGAAATGTCTGCATTCTCCTATTGTAGCTAGGATACGATTTCAATTTGTCAAAAATAATTCTTTGTTATTATTCTTTGCTACTTGTAGAAGAAAACTATTAAATAAAATAATAAGAAAAACGCCTAATTACCTTTCGTTAAATGAGTCTGCGTGGCCTTTGTAGCCCATACTAGTAAATTAACTGGCTTATTTAACCAAGAAAAAAAAGAAAAACATTTAATATTTGACATGATTATTACAAATTTATTTACACAGTTATAATAATAAATTCATTCCTCGTGTGTAACCTAGTTACAAAACCAAAAATCAACGATCGTAACCAGTTACTAAACTCAGTTACGGACTGGAACTAAGCCTAAATAATATAGGTAATCCAGTATTTATTTATTTACAGTCGTAGATATGTATGAAAGGAAGAATACAAAAGTAGAGATATGGTTTAAACTTGCAACTTTAGAGTGGCTTACTTGTGACGATGCAATCTAACTTGCAAATGGAACCACTCCGTAGTCGATGCGACGACGCGATGTCAATGACTGTTAGGAAATATATTTCCTGCTACATTACTAGTTATCAAACTAAATTTTATATACGGCTACGGATGTAAATCTGTACATTACCAACATTTATACCTAAACTGAACGTCGTCTATTCTCGTAGTATCACTGGCAACAATGGTTTTAGTTTAAATCAATAAAAGATGTAATTTTATATTATATTTAAGTAACCTACACTATTGATACAGTATATTAGGGCGCTAGTTTACCTACCTACACATAAGCTCGGCATAAAATCAATGATCGACTCAATGCTGTTCTGCCGTAACAATTCTTTCAGGATTGTAGCTCCGGACGGACAGACGACGAATTGTTTTATAATTTTATGTAAAGTATACCAAACTTTTAGAAACCTAATTATTCTGGCCCCATTACAGTGCATATGGCATGTCTGTTTGGTACTTATACTTAGGTGTTTTTTGTGTTGTCCACAGATGCGTATCAACCGAACGCCAGTTTCTGTCTGATTTTGTGGCTGGTGCGGAGAGCACGGCGGGCGGGCGGCTCGCGCGCTGGCTGTCGCCCACCCCTCAGGTGGAGCCCGCCAACTGCGAGCTGCAGGCGCCCACGTCGCCCGCGCGCCCGGCCGCGCGCGTCACGCTGCCCATACTCGTGCGCGACCAGTACGGGGACTCGGTGTCTTCGCCGGCGCTCAGAGTTGAGGTCACTACTAATACCATACCGAATTTACTGTAAAATCCATTAACCATTTGATTCTTCGTTCTTTCGACATCATCATCATCAGAAATTAATGAACCTGACACTAAAATATAGCGCGTGACTACTAGTTAGGTTACGGGCTTGAGCTGTAATAAGTACTAAAATAATTTCTGGTTCCAAAATTGTAACACAGGTAGGCACATATATCGACTGCACTGCATACGTTCCTCACAAGAAGATCATGCGTAATTGACTAACAATTGATAGTTATTGGCCTAGATTTTACTGTCGCATTCAATGCTACCTTAGTGCAACTGATTTATCATGCATGACCTAACACCGAGTTTTGTCTTCATCCGATTGCAACGATAAAAGCGAGCAATTATTGCCTATTTCTAAATAGTAATAATTCGTAATGAATGGCGTGAAAACGATAATTTTATATAATTTTCAAGATCAAGTGTAGCAACCTTGCCTCCGTGCGAACGAAGTTAGTATCATAGTGTTCATTTTATAAATGAATCTATCACGAACATATGTATCATTTGGCCTTAGCTAATAGGGCATTTTATATAATTAGTATTTACTAACGTTCACGCGAATGCCAATTTGCCTGCTTAGACGTCCCGTCTCTGATCTGGCCATCGAAGTTTTCAGTTTAGTTCGACTTATAAAGCTATAGATTATTTTCACATGTTGAACTTAAAGTTGAATAGTATTCGTGAAGTAATTCGAAAATATATTTTGCACCACGTGTACCTTTTATTATAGCATTTCGGCCATAATATGTACTCGTGTATCTTTTTATATGATCCAGGTGGTTGTCCAACGCCTAGAAGAGAGTGACTCGCGACAAAGTCGTGTGTCGCAGGCCGAGGGCCATCATGACTGCGTCCCGGACATACCGTACCATCCCACTATGAGGGACACCATGTGTTTCCACGCCATCACCATGATGAAAGTAAGCATTGCTTTTGTTATTATCTGGAATGATTGGTATTCAAGTTATACTGTATAACATATTTCTGTATACTTAATTGATGTGTACGTATAAACAAAGCTGTTTTCCAATTGCATGTTCGATTCCCAACGCTCTGTAGTGACTGTGATAATTTTTTCTCAGCTTACTTCTTAATTTTTTCAGAAAATACTATATTTACGTTGTTCTTCAAAAGTATAAGTGAATAACTAATTTGCAGCTGTCGAGTTAGACAACTTGTTGAATGATCAAATAAATAATACGGACTATGAAAAATTACAATATAAACTCTTATACCTTATTTTTAAATCTGATCTACCGGTTTCGACCCTGAGTCATCTTCAGTATAATGTGAGTTAGGGTACGCGAACTTAATTACTTTGTTGGAAATATATATGAACGTATATTAAACTTTTAAAGAACTGTCAGTCTGAAGTTATTCTACGAGAAGATTTACAACTTCACTTTGACCAAAGTAAGTATGTATGTTTTGGTCTATTATTAAACAACGAGTGTATATGAGAAGATTGATGAATATGAAAGTAGCGAAAATGTAGTGCCAGGACCGCAGCAGATGGAAATAAGTTCTTTGTCATAGGCATAGGGAGACAGGCATGACTTTATGCACTCCTTCTATGATTTGGTATTGGCTTGCATGGGTTAAAGTTGCATGTCTTTTTATTTTTTCTGTCGTTCGATATTGTTGTGGTCTCAATTGACAGGCTTATCAAAATTACTCATTCGAGGAGCTACGGCATGCCAGCGGAGTGTGGGGCGAGGCGTGCGAAGGCGCCAGCAATATGGTGACCAGCGGGCGCGTGCCTGCGGAGCGGTTGCCCGTGCGCGCGCAGCCAGACGGCTCCTACATGGCCACTTGGACCCCGCGCGCTCCCGGCGCATACATCTTCAGGTGCACGCTCGATGACCAACCGGCACCTCAGGTAAATACGCAGCTACCTATTCAAAATTATTGATGGGGATAGTGAAAGAAATATGTTTATTGCATAAATTAACTCACATACCGCTGACAATACATTTGAAATTAGTTTTTTGATATTCCAATTAACGCCAGAGATACGTAATGGTCAACGTTGTGGCTCATTCCTTTTTGCCACAACGAACTTAATATGGGCATGGAATTATAAAGACATCACGCCTTACTATCAGATGTCCTGACTTTGAAATGCCTGTAATTCTTATATTTTTCTACTGATTTCAATTCTATTTCCACAGTTGTCCTTCAATTTATGTCTAATGTGTACGTACGTATTGATTGATGGAATTAAATGGGTTTCTGATGCGCACAGCGCACTAGAAAACCATCCCAAAAGCGCAGGCACATAAACCATCCATCATATCCTGCTGTACGTGGCTGTTAAATTATATCGTATGGTAACTGATTAACAGGTAACGAGGACATTTAGTACAAACTACTTTTTTACTCATACAACATTATTATTTATCTATCTTTGATGTGAGTCTTTCATCGATTGTATCAAATATATCAAACTGATTACTGGTAAGTGATGGATGAGTGATTACTGATTGATTACGATATATCATATTGTTTTTAATGTTTTAGGGCAATATTTAATTACCAACTCATTAGTTTCTTCTTCTTGGAGATAACTATACTGCTAGGTAAAGTTGAGGGACCACGTGGTCTGAGACCAGCCCGTTGGACAGATACGGTTGCTAGACTTGCTTTTGAAGAGGCTGCGAGAAAGGCACAAGACCGAGTCTATTTGTGCCAGTTCGCACATGCTAAGACGGCACTTGCTGTTGATGGCCACGATCCTCAGCACTAAGGCCACGATTAAGGAGAAGGAGTCTCTTCTTTCAATCTAAATCATAATATCGATTATAAAATGAAATGTTTTATAGGAACTGACAATTGAAGTGGCCGAGAGTACGTCCGAGGGCCCGGCCGACCAAGGGGACCAGGCGGGTGCTTCGGCGGCTGCGTCTTCGCCGTCCAAGCTGCGTCGGTTTGCTGCGCGCTACAGCGCCGGCCTTCGCGTGCGGGCCAGTCCCAGCCTGCAGGCCGAGGAGCTGGGCCACGTGCCGCCGGGGGCGAACATCGCGTTTGTTGAGGAGGTATATGACATATAAAATGCGTTTGAGACGGGGCTGCAAAGCAAGCAATCTTGACCGTTATGTCCACATGAAAACGGTCTTAGAAGACTGGTAATTTTGAAGATGTATTTTTCAATTGGCATTCATCGAATTAAAAAATGGACCTTCTTTCCTTTGCGGCCTCCTGTAACCTAAACGGCTTGATGGATTTTGATGTTTATCACATAGCATACAATTTTATACCATAAACGCCGTCGCTTGTTTTTGGAATAATGCACTTGTGAAATAATATTCACTGTTTGTCATTTTGCTTTTGGCGTCAAACATCTATGATCG
Source organism: Tachystola acroxantha (assembly GCA_963506565.1). Lineage (NCBI taxonomy): Eukaryota > Metazoa > Arthropoda > Insecta > Lepidoptera > Oecophoridae > Tachystola > Tachystola acroxantha. Next base: position 16,878,806 of record OY735870.1, read on the forward strand.
ATCACTGTCTTGTAATAGGGGCTTGCCATGATGGCCATGGGGATGTCGACCTAAAATACATCTGTAATTAGTTTAACGATATTCTAAGTACGTACGTATCTCATCTCTTTATGACAAAATGAATTTAGTATAAAGTTTGTATATCACATTCCCGATTATCAAATAATTCCTGTAAGTTCCTGTAATTATTTTATTTTTCAACTGATTACAATATTGTTTCCACGGTTGACCTTCAATTTATGTCAAATTGGTAAAATTAATGCAAATATTTTCAATACTTGTCAATATCCCTTATTGTATAACATTAGGTGGTGAACAAAGACGGCACATGGGTGCGCCTGAGTCCGGAGTCGGCGCGCGCGTACGCCGAGGGCTGCGAAGGCGTCGCTTGGTGTCTGCAACACCACCGCCAACTCGACCGGGTGCTGCTCGTACCCATCGAACCCACCAGCCCCACGCAGGTACAAGTCATCAAGTGTAAAACTTTGGACCGTTCTTATTATCTGCGTCGTAAGAGATGATTTGCTGCAAGTGTAACCATTGATCTGCTGTTGTCCGTAGACGACCTAGTCGCCGGTATACCTGCCTCTGTCCAAGGTGTTTATGTGCCTTTATAGCTGCGAAGATTTTGGGTGCACATTTGATATTTTGAGGTGCAAGAAGGCATTTCAATCGAGGCATTAGTTGTCTTTTTATTTCATTTCATTTATTCTTCATACACAATATAATGTACAGGCGGACTTAATGTCATGCGGTATTCTCACCAGTCAACCTTTGGTTTGCGGACAAGATTAAGGCGGTGCGATGTTTACAAGAACCTCTTGTCGTTTTCATGTGCAAAATAACCTCACTACTTTCCCATAGCACTAGAACTGTGCTGTAAATCCCTATTTACATTACATAATTTGACATAAACATTTAATTTCAGTTGGAGTACAACACTGGCATGTGGAGCGGGTATGGCGACGCCCAAGGCGACATGCATTCGTGGATGCTCGAAGAGGAGGAAGAAGTTTTACCCGACGGTTTGAACAACAATTATAAATTAGTTTGCATTGCATTTTGTATTGGTAGGATAAGTCTTAATTCAGTCGAATGTGTTTCAGATTTCAAGTACTTGGCGGATAAGAAGAAGGTTCCGCCTGCTGCGGCTCCAAGTGACGTAGCTAGTGAGGTGAAAACACTTTGTTCAAATTACTTGACTATGTGTACGCATATAGTAAGTAAGATTCTGCTCCAAGGCCCACAGAATCCAATTTTAGATTCACAACTTCAGTAATAATTATTGTATCCTTGTATATTTGGATTCTTTCAGAGAGTCGAAACTGCTTATACAAGTTATGACAACAAACTTTGAAACTAATCGATGTTGCTAGTCATAAATATTGCAAATTACTAATTAGAAGACAATGTTGTTTAACTTAGATTCCGACCACCACCGCCCAGATTTTCCATCTGCGTTCGCAGTCTCTTTAAATCTACGTAGGTAAATCAACTCGCTTATACAAATACTTTATTGGTGATATATGATTGCAGAGTGACAGCAGCTCGAGTCCGTTCGTATTTGGAGCAGAACCGAGCAAGCGCTCGCGAAACTCCCGCAACGAGGCGGCTGCCTCCACACCTAAGTAAATAAGCATTTATTTATCAGGCTATTACCGGGCAAATATTTTAGACTCCTTTGTCCCCCTTGGGGTTTAACGGGAAAAAATACTAGTACGCGGTACCCCGTGAGGGGCTAAGGACCATGTGCAAGTACCGAATACCTCAGTATTGTACATAAATAATTTCGGCTAAAACTTTGAGGCTTAGGGATCTTGGTCCGACCCCTTTCCTAATGATTTAACGTCGATACAGAATCTCAAAAATATTGGCGCGACATGTTGGTAATGCCGTCCGCTGATTGGCTGACGTGAAAATTATGGCGTGAAGTTGGCGTTTTTGACTGGTCGTGAATGTAGCATGTTTCTGACTTTTATTATTTGTCCAGACGCTCGCAGCGCCGCAGCAACGGCAACAGTGATGAGTGGTGGTCGCCGGTAAAACAACGGGCCGGTGACAACGCGCGAGACGTCGACACTATCTTGGAGGTTAGCTTTTAATTATGAACAGGGTTGCATGTATTTGTGTGGAGATTTTATAAGGCAATTTTAAAAGGAAGAGTAATAATAATTTAAGAGCATACTCATGCTAATATGCTTAGGACCCAATTTATAATACCTTGTACTACGGATAACATCAACAAATACGATCATAAATTACACAGATATTGCCCACGTAATGGCGAAAAGCAAGCGATGGAAACCCGTTTTACTGCATTGAATGTACAGGGAGGGATGTTAGATAACTTGAATGAGGTATGTGTGCTATTATATGCCAGGATCGCATCAGATGGAAGTCCATCGTCTCTGTCTACCCCAGGCGTGAGTTTGTATGTATTTGTGTAGACGGACATCGAACCGGAGCCGGAGCCGAGAAGCAGCAGCCATCTAGCGCAGACCGGCACTCAGACCTCGCCGGAGAGTGTCGGCGAAGAGATGATGTCTACAGTACATCTCTATATAGACTCCAATATTGTATGTATTTCAACCATTCCGTTTTGTGTGACCTTTTAACACAGACCACTTACCCCATAGACCTGTTACAGGAGGCGCCCGTGTCTGCCCGCACATGAGCGCAAAATTGCTTCGCGACACACGTCGACATGGACGGTCTTTAATACGGTCATAGTTGACAGAATTTTTCGTTTTAAAATTTGTACCGATTTCATGTCTATTGGGTAAGTGGTCTGTGCCTTTTAATAACATTTTTAGTACTGGGTTCCACTTATTTATTATTCAATTTACACAATAATTTATTTCATATTAAAGTCGAAACTTGTGGAAATTATTGTGTTATAAGTGGAAACTGGTATATGGTACGGAGATAAACATCGGGAACTCCTTTATCAAGCTCGGTTAAAGGAACCCTGATAAAGGGCAGATGAGACATTGCAGCAGTGGGCTTTGGAAACGCAGAGATTGGTGCGTAAAGCTCACCAGTCACTTTCGGCTGACAGCGTGGACAAGCTGATACAAAGTATTATTAAAATGTAAAGAAAAAATCTCACAGTAAAGGCTCCATCAAGTAACGACACAAAAGCCGACAGATTCATAGACAGGTTTGAGTGCAAGATAAGGTTGAGCTGACGCTGAGCTCGTGCTCAAAACTGATGACTATCGGCCATAGTGTTATCCTTTCCATTGTCCCAACCAGGAGGATTCCAATAACGTGGCCCGCGAGCGTCTAGCGAGTCGCTCGCGCGCCTACAAGCGCTCCAACTCGCCGCCGCCGCCGCTGCCTGCGCGCGCCGCGCCCGGCCCGCCGCAGCCCAGGAAACACGCGCTCAGCCCGGCTCAGGCGGAGTGCCTTAGGGGGATATTCGGTGCTCTGTTGTGGCATGAAGGTATACTTGTAAATTTATTTATATTTTATATAGGACTAGCTATACATGCAACCTCGTATGCATAGAAGTCGCTGGTTACTATAGTCCTCTACGGACACCCTCACACACCCTTATCGATATCGAACACAAAACACAATACAATTGTTCTTTAAAAAAATATCCAGTTTACAGACTCAGCTTTTTACAGTCCTATTATAAGAATAGGTAGAGATTTTTTAAGAATAAGAACAAGTGTAGCTAGACCAATTGCTACCGTCGTTCCTAATACAAATTGATACGCACGCTTCGATTTATGCAAAAGCACGCTGAGATTGCCTGTACTTAGTTTTGATTCGTGCGTGAGGTTTTTCTCGCACGTTTCGTACTTGTGATGGTTGGGGTGGTTCGAGTGAAAATTAGTAATGTGTAATAAATGTATAATATATATTGGGCGATATTGCAGGCATTGTCCACGACGCGATCGCGTGCGCGGCCTTCCTCAAGTTCCACCCGCAGCTGCCGAAGCAAGGGGCTCGTGTCGTGACGCGCACGCCGCATGACGTCACGCCGCACACGCAGAGACATTCAGTGGAAGTAACTAATGCTGGTATGTTATGATTTCTAACCTAAACCTTCAGTTAGCTTTAGATAGTCCATATTAACGCGCGATTGACAACACCATGGGATGATCGAATAATTGACTTCTGCACTTCACCGGCGGGATAAGTTTCATCCTAAAAGAAAGGTTAATATCACATTCCTTCATTGCTAAGCAAAATGAAAATAATTAAATCTTGTTAAAATATAGACTATTTTACTTGCAATAAAGTACATGTATCTGAAATTTAGTTACGTATTTTAACACTGCTCTCTTTCTTTCGCGGGTTTGCTGATAGAGATATCTTGAGATAAGCTCCCACTTTTCGTAATTTTTTTCACTTTTTCTGTTAATTATGTATTTGCCTGTGTTGTGCAATAAAGTTTTAAAACAAACATCTTATAATGAATATGGTGTTTCTTAGGCCAATACCTCCGTATCCAGCCGTCGACCCTGGAGACGCTGACTCGGTCTGGCGAAGAGGCCGCCGCCAGCCGTATGCGTAGGACCGACATGGACGCCCCCATACGAGAGGAGGACGGCCACGCGCATAGCGAAGCAGGTTACTATAGAACATTCAAACATTTTCATTGAATTATTTTCGTTGATTCGAATCTAGAACTTCATATATGCTTAGATTTTTCCATCTTTTTTGCCAATGTCAATTCTTAACTCTTCATTCTTTCATTCAGATCTTAGAAACACTAGGTACACTTGATCAGGTTAATCAAAACTAATATAAAAATAAAATAAAATGCATAATATTATAATGTACGAGTATGTTAGATTGGTCTTGATTGATTGAAAATCAGCAGTGTATGTATATAAAGGCTACAAAATGCTAGCTTACTAGCATTTACTTGTATGGACACAATATGGGTATATATTGAATTATGTATTTGGAATTATTTAAGACCGGATTTTGTAGCCTTTTGTTGATCATGAGACTAAAGTAGGATGCATTTTATGCCAAAATCCAGTCGGGTATTGCAATAATAGTCTGAACTTTATCGTATATGTGCAGGCCCGTCCTCGTCCGTAGTGAACGTACTGCCGCCGGCGTTGCGCGCGCTGGTCGCGCTCTGGGACGCGTTGTACGACGCTGATCAGCTCGCGGCCGCGACCGACAAGTGAGTACATACTCTCGACCGATGACCGATACACATATGTTCCAGACAATTCGTTTAGTCGTAGGGAACAAAATTCGCCGAGAGAGTCTAAAGTATATTATGTATGGGGACAGGTTATTCGTCCTTGTTATCGGGTTAAATCGCTAACTCTAAAGTTATCTTATATTGCGAGTGGGGGTTACTATCATATGTCAGAAAAAAAGATATTTTTTATGTATTCGAATGGAGAATATTTCAAATACAAAAACTCTGCAGCATCTACCTCTTATGCATTCGACCTTTTTTATTTATTAATGGACTCGACAGTTCGTCATTTGCCAATGTCATGTTACAGAAAATTCAATATATAATAGTCTTCTATCTTCCTCCAGGGGAGTCGCAGTAGCGTCTTCACCCTGGGTAGCCGCGTCTTCATGTCTTCATCCAGAGGAGACGCCTAAGCGTCATCACTCTGGACGAAGCAGCTCGACAGTCACGTTCACTCCCGAGCTTGTAGCGGGAACTCTTGATAAAAGCTTGAAACTTCAGATCTTGCATAAATAATTCAATAACTTCACCGTACTGTCATTCGCGAACATTTTCTGATTAATTTAACGTGATATTAAACACAAAATAGTCCCTGTAGACATTAAAAGGAAAATTATCTAATAATTTCGCAACCGTCGTTTCCCGCCATTTTCAAGAGAACCGCATTCGACCTTATGTATATGATGGATGACAGACGTCTATACATTATATGACACACGTCTATACATTTTCAGGGTTAAAAAGGAAGCAGCTGAGAAAAACGAAAACGAAGAATTCAGACTTTATTCGGGAATTCGCAAAAGGAGAGATTGGAAAGCTATTGCAAATTCAAAGACACCCTATTCAGGTACATACTACTATTGATCGTGTCATCACTCTACAGGCTCCCTACATTTGCTTGAGCATTTGTACTTCATCGCAGTTTTAGAGGCCTAAAACTATAAAAACAATCCCACTACATTGTATCGTCGTGTTTGTTGTGCAGTGAAGTGCGAGTTGTGCAGCGGTCGCAGCGTGCCGCCGCCGCTGGCCGCGCACATGCGTCCCGCGCACCCCGGCTGCCGTAGCGCCTCGCCGTACGGGTACGACCGGGCGGGCGCGTACCGCCGCGCCGACCAGCCGCCCCAGCCAGCACCGCCAACCGTGTGCGGACAATTGACGCAAGGTGACGCTACACCGATCATATCAAACTCCAATCTTTTTTTTTTCTTTAGTAAAAAGGAAATCATATCTATGTGCGAGCAACCCACTGATACATGAAATCAGGTAGGAAACTACAGAACAAAGTCAAAAAAAGATAATAATTCCAAAGACTGTATACGCTGTAAAAAGTCTTCGACCGTCAGAGGGATCTAAAGCATAGGAATATGCATCATAAAAAATCTTCAATCTTTATTGTGAAAACAGATCCTTACCGATTCTATTGCAAAATACAATAGAATATAATGTAAAAATAGAATTAACATTTCTGATTACAATATTAATTAATTTAGAAACACAAACATTGGACATCACGTTTCTTTGTCAATATAGTCATTGGTAGTATATGATTTTTTAAATTGTATTCTTTACATGATATTTAAATTTCGTATCTAGCCCGTGTGTTGTCCCCATGAGACAACTATCCAACTTTCGTAATTTATTTTTATACAATTACTATTTTGGTTACAAAAACTATTTTGTCTTATTCGTAACAGCGCACCAACTCTGGTACATATTCTGCGAGAAATGCCGAGAGAAAACGCTCAAGACCGCGTCATCGGTGATGCAGACCAAGGCTAAGACGATATCGGACCTCGGCTACGAGCGCGTAGACGTCGTGCCCGAACTCGACCACCAGGTCATGAAGGAGAATGCTGTGTTCCTCCTCGACCTAGCACCACTTACTAATATAGGTATGAACATCACGTGTAACACACGACCACTCTATGGGGAGGTAATAGGCCTAGATTGCACTGGGTCAACAAAACTGCCACCAAGCCCTCAATGAACATCAAATTTGAGCATTTGTTGCATTGTGATGTTGGTTGACCAACATCACACTTATACCGGTGCAAGACATGTGCGCAAAACTTTGCAAATGGTCTGTCTGCTGTTCAAGGTAATTGACTTGTTTATTTATAACCGTTGTTGACTCCTGGTCTTTAAAGGCCGAGGTATTTGCTTGTGGCACTTTCCCGCGTGTACATTATAGACGCTGGACTTATTGTGTATAGAGTCGCTGGGCATCTCGCCGTGGCAGGAGAGTTGCGGCCGCAGCCCGCCGACGCCGCCGGGCAGCGTGTGGCAGCCCGCGCCGCCGTTCCAGTGCCTGCCCGCGCTGGGCGCCGCGCCCCGCGCATGCGCGCCGGCGGACGCCGCGCGATACCACTCGCTGGGTAGACCGCCGCCGCCAGCTGTCGCGCCACTTGTGAGAACATTGCATATAGTCTAGCCAGCAGGGCCGTAGCCGCTGCCATTATGGATGGGTTTGGGATGTGTGGGCATTAAATCCTACGACTCACTTGCTACTACCGATTTTTCTGTTTGTGTTTGCGCAAAATAATTCCGACACAAGTAACAATTGCATCAATACCAATCAGTAATAACTTTACCTAATTTTTTTATATCATCAGGAAATAAAGGTTTTGTCTACCGATATAGTCATTTACAAGCATTTAAACCTTAAAACCTCAACCGCTAAAATTGGAGGCCATATGAAGTTTACCTATAAATTGAAAACCAACGTTCTATACAGTCCTCCCTGCAGGATATTAATTTATCTGTGAAAATCTTACATGGACGAAATTGTATAACGTGGGCACTGCATCATTACTTAAATGCGCATGAACATTAGGAGAAACAGCCGTTGAGTTTAACATAATATGAAGAGTATATTAATATCATTGCATACGTATATTGTTACAGGCTGGTCCGTACAATTGGGACGGCCACCATGCGCAGTGGCCCCGCGTGCACCGCTCCGTGTCGATGGGGCAGGCCGGCGACCTGGCCAATGCCGCGAGACCGCCCTTGGACCGAAACGCGCGCCCGGACCCTCAGGACACACTCCCAGGTATCTGGTATCATGCTTAGATTACACACGAACATATTCCGAATGTTGACGTCTGGTATTTGTACACGCGTAGGGATAATAATAAAATACTCCTTGTGCATCGTACAAGTGTCTGTAAGGGACATGTGATTAGGTGTCTTCACATATTGGGCTATTTCAGACCGCTTGAAAATATGTATCTATGGACTTTCTTACTTAAGCCGAACTTCGCTTCTTCGTTTCTAGTCGCTATTGGCATCTAGCTGAGATAATTTGTCCATCTCGCCAAAGGCCAAAAGCGAACAGGCATGCACACAAATGTTAGGAATTATTCTTTGCTTAACAATAGGTTAAACACTCATTAAATGTAACATATAGTCCTAAAAGGAATTCCTCAATTCCTCTTGTTCTTTCGTACTTAATTTTTAATACTGAACTTCTACGCATAGTAGTTAAAGACATAAAGCTAATTTGTTCAGCCTTATTCTAAGGCCGATAGTCATAGACATTTTTGAACATGAACTCAGTGTGAGCTCTCATTTACAACTGTCCAAAATTGTATGAAAACTGACAGTTGTGAGATCGAACTAAAACTGCACTCAAATTCAAAACTGTATATGACTATCGACCTCAGTGCCTGTGCCTCCACACAAGGATCCCCTGTATTGTGGGAGTCATGCTCTTTCAATAACATGTTTGCCGTTTTTTTTATTAGGAGCAGGGTCTTCTCTTCTGGCGCAACCCAGCGCTGCTCTCCAGCGTCTGGTTGGTTGCGGCGAGTGGGCGGTGGGGAACGAGGCGTGCGCAGTGTCCGCCTTCGAGCCGCCGCACATCGACCCCGAGGCACTCATGGCCAGCCCGGTGCTCACGTTCGTGCTCGCGAGGAGGGACCTGCACGCGTACAGACAGAAAATGGACGCAGCTGTCAGGATCAACACGATCAGACAATATGCATTTGAGGTTTGTTGCGCTGTAGGCATAGTTCAAAACTTTTATTCGTGTTGTATAACATTCGTTGTCATCAATGTTGCGGTAAGTAATAATTTTATTATAATGTCAAATAGCTGTAGTGGATTTACTAATGAGTTTAGAAAAAGTCATTAAAATTAAGTGTTCGATCAGACACACTTAAGTTAAAAACTAATACGAGGTATAGAGGTAATCACGTGTGGCACGACTGCATTTCCGTGGACTTCCTGAAGACTATACCATTTCTGTGCTGAGGCAGAATTAGTACAACAATGGAAATCCATAATGTATATTCACTGCTAGAATGTTCCTCACTTCACGCTTAAATCTTTGTTATGTTCAGGCATTGAATTGGCTGCTGCGATCGGCGACACAACCGACGTGCGTCCACGACGTCATGTGGTGGTTCTGCTTGGCTTTGGAGAAATTTGCACGGATTGTCCCACCTCCGTTGGCCCTAGACGACAACAAAGAGGTAATTTTAATATCATAGAGTAACATTATACAGGTGTCCCGTAAGTAGCACGATAAACCAAAAGGGGCGATAGCCAGAGGTAGAAATGACCTTAGTAAAATAAGTGTAACCATTTTCGAGATATTGATATAAGTTGTATTTTTTTTCTTCAAAATATCCACTTTTATTTTAACTACTAGGTACAGAAAGTAATGTTATAAGGCCGCGTTTGCACCTGCAAGAAAACTTCTGCGAGTAATGCCCTATAGTCTGTCCGACAGCAGCTTGTAAGTGTAAACTCTGCACTTGACACACAGTTTACACTTGCAAGCGACTCATAGACGTGTAAACTCAGTTTACACTTGCAAGCTTCTGTTTGACATTACTCGCAAAAGTTTTCTTGCAGGTAGAAATGCCACCTAATTCTAATCAATGGAAAATAAACTCATCAAGTCATCACATAAAATCAATCCCGTCTTTCGTCTACATCTCTCTTACATACACAGAGCGGTGCAAATGAGTCTACCCGCCTGCCTGTGCCTACGGCGAGCGCCAGCGCCATCTGTCCCGGAGGTCGTTCTGCGCGCGGCTCGCGTGCGGCCTTCCACGCGTTCCTGGGCTCCGTGAGCGCGCTTGCGCCCGCCCTGCCGCCTGCCAGCGCGGCCGGCCTGCAGGCGGTGCGCTGCTGGGCGCTGCACTACTCGCAGCACGACCGCGCGTTCCTGCACAGGTCGGCACTGATTATGGATATCTACTTGTAGCGATTAGAGGGTATCTCCAAGTTCCGCTTGAACGATTAATTTAAAAAAAAATCTAATTGGTATTGGAAATATTATGTCGCTGAGATTTTTTTTTGCCATTTGTTCTCCTCAGTGTTGACAACTTTTCCTTGCAAAGTGATGTCATGAAAAATCTCCACGTGCAATGCCACAGTATTTTTACTTGTAAAGATAATTCGTACGCTCAGAATGAATTGTCCTCTCTTTCTTGCACAACTTACTAAGTATATGATTGACCGTGACGATTTCGTCTAAGATTCAACGGCCATGACAGAATCGCATTCTGATTCTTTACCGATAGGAATAGAACCCTACACCTACTTGCAAGTCAGTTCTCAGCAGATATAATAATACTAACAAATACATAAAGGACTAGTGTTGTTAAGTATCAACCCAAGAGCATTTGTGCCTAATACTGACTGGTACTCTTTGTAAGTATAGTATCGTCTAACCTCACCAGAATAGGACACACCTATCTAGGGGTTTCCGTTCCCGCATGCCGATCCATTTCACGAAATCAGTCCCGCCGGTCAAGGTTTATTATGGCACAGAACAGTTACCCCCAAGCCTTATTCCCACAAATCACCACTCGTAAGCTAACGTACTAATCTCACGATATACTAAACATACCGTGTGCACTGTTAACGCCGCACGGATCAGATCGCAAGTGTTTAGCGTGATCAGCAAGATTCTGTCGCACTCTGAGGACGGCGCCTACGACGACGCGGTGCTCGGTGCATTGCACGAGAGCTTCCATAGCTATCTCACCAAGGTATGTAGTATAATAGTTATCGACCGCGTTATGCTCCAGCGACGATGACTTGCATGCCCTAGTACCTATTGCTGTTTGTCATATACCGTGTTGGTGTTGTCGTCCCTTTCACACTTCGTAAATAAAAAGTTAAGTTAGAAAGAAACCGAAGGCTTAAACAGTGATCTGACTTTTGTTTACGTTTATAGCTAACCACCTTTGTGTATAAAATCCATCATAATGGTGCTAAGTTTGTGCAAGTCTACCGGTTGCGCTACGTGTACAAATTGGATTTGTTGCTATCATATTTACAGAAACAGACACAAGTTGAACCAAATTTTGTGAGCATATTGAATTTGGATTAGATTCGCCATCATTGCGGATAGATTTTTTACTATTTGTTTAATTTTCCATTTACATGAATACTCTAAATAACTTGACATTGGCGAAATTATCTGTTTATTAAGAGTAGAAGTTATTCAAATAAAAAATAAAGATTTCGACGAATTGATAACCTCCTCCTTTTTTTTGAAAGTCGGTTAAAAATAAAAAATAAATTGGTACTCACACAATTTTATTACTTTTCTAATAAGGTGGAACTCGCCATCGTGTGTAATTTTTCGTAACATAAAGTGTAGTAAGTAATCGAATCTTTCCGTTAGTTTCTCTTTTTAATATATATATATATATATTATATTATACTCTTAAATAGTTTTCCATATAAAACATTTACCTAGTTAATTGCACAATTCCACATTTTATTTTCGGTTACAGGAGAATTACGTATGGAGCTGTCCTGATGTGACGGCTTGGTGCGACATAAGCGTGTCTTCGCGGCAAGGCATGGCCGGCGCGCTCACAGACGGCAGCTCGGAGACCTTCTGGGAATCCGGCGACGAGGACCGCAACAAGGCCAAATGGGTACAGGTTAGTATTGCAAAACATTATTATAAAACTAGTCCAACTATCCCATCCCACTAATATATAAACGCGAAAGTTTGTATGGATGGAGAGATGTTTGTTTGTTGTGAAAGATCACGCAAGAACTAATGAATGGATTTTAATGAAACTTTACAATATTATAGCTCAAAAATCATAATAACATATAGGCTATAATTTATAAAGATCCTGCGCAGACGAAGTCGCGGGCAGACGCTAGTATTCAATAATCTTTTTAATACTATTATACAAAATCATTTTGTATCTGTCACAGGTGTCGTACCCCGGCGGCACGCACGAAGACCGCCCGCACATCGTGTGCGTCCACATTGACAACACCAGGGATACTGTGGTGAGACACTTTCTCTACATCATTTGACGTCTGAGTATATTATTATTTGATAGCAGGGTGTTGGTTCAAGCCCAAGGGTCACTGTGTTCTCAAAGGTATATTTTGACCGCGCATTGAGTTCGTATGTCACTTCCAAGGCCAACGTCCTTCAGGAATCCATACGATTCCCGCACTTGGTCCGAGTATAAACCAAAACCCTATCAGGAACTACCGTTCGTTACGGGACGATCATTGTAGATAGTCTAAGGTAGAGATTTTAGAGACCTGACATTGACAAATCTGTCAATTTTCATACTATATCATACGAATCATGGCCTAAAAGTCCAGGACATAGATGTAGAAAAGGCGGTTATAAATCATTAGAAAAATGGTCTTAAGAAATGATACTCATTGCTCCTGTTTCCAGTAAAAGGCTCTAATTCTGTGGTCTACTTCCAGAACAAAACCCTGCTGGTCTCGTTCCTGTATAGCGGCGGCTCCAGCGAGATGTTCCACATGCAAGACATGGAGGTGGACGCTAAAGCCGCCACATGGGTCTGCTATACTTTGCCTCGTAAGTACACACGTTACCTTCCTCCCGGCAGTCTGATTAACAATTATTACCACAACGAAAATGATTGAACAGCCGGTATCCAGGTAGCCAATACCGGTAGTGTACTGCAATAATTCTAATAAATAAGTGTGAATAAAAAAATATTATTAAAAGGTTTTCATTGTTAATTTATATTAATGCCTAACTTATTATATATTTTTGTATACTGGATTTGGAAGAGCGGGCTCTTCTATCACGACTATTACTCAAAAGGAGTGCCCCAACTAGCTATAATGTATTTTATTTTCTTTATTAGGGAAAACTACAGCTATTTACAAGTAATAGGTCTTAAAAATATGATTACAACTAAGAAGAGCCAATTACAGTTTTCCACGAATTTACAGAAGCAAAGAACAAATTACAAATATTATACATATAGATAAATAGATAGAGCATCACAGTTATATAGATAGGTGCATAAATTACTAATGATTAGTTGTGTACAAATAAATAAATAAGTATAAATATTATATATTACGGCATACTATTATGATACTTAAATAAGACAAAAATGATTATAATACATACTACATAGAGGTAAATAAATAAATATATATATATAATTATATATTGTTACTTAATTTAATTAGAGTAAACATACTTAACAGTAACTTAAATTTAGTTGATCCACCTATGTTGACTGATTTTTATTTATGAATTTATTGCATAATTTAGATTTGAATAGCTCCTTGGTGCCCACAAATGGATCCAAATCGAAGAGTAAAGAGTTGTATGTGCGTGCTATGCGGGGCAAAACAGAGTTTTTTGCGTAGTTGGTACTAGTAAGTGGGAACATTAAGTAACATTAAGTTTAAGTTAACGAAACACACTTTTTTATTTACAAAGCGTACCTATATATTAAACATCTTATGTGGTGTGTGGTCAGGCTTGTCTATCGGTGCGCTGCGTATCCGTTGCGAGCTGCGCGGGCCTGAGCCTGCCGTGCGTGTGCGGCAGGTGCGCGTGCTGAGCGCGCCCGCGCCCGTGCCCTCCGCCGCCGCCAGCCCGGCGCGCGTGCTGCACGCGCTCGCTGAGGCGGACACACTGCGCGTGTTCAGACTACTCACGTCGCAAGTAAGCATCATACGATACAGTCTGACTATAGGGTAGTAAGGCAGAGTTTTTCATAGAAGTCATCCAGTTATTAGCCACATCACTTCAGCCACATCAGTGCTGCTGAACAAAGATGCTGCGATAGTACTGTCCCTGTCACACAGCCCATGATATGATATCATTTTATCGTTTTAAGAACAGTAATAGCCCCGCTTCGTGAACCTGCAATATGGACGCTATTGCGAACTTCTACTGGGCTCCTCTTTGTTATGTTTTTGTTGTTCGCACCGAAAATCCAAAAGTATTGGATCGCAAAATGTGGAGAACGCACCGTGAGCTCAACCAGGTTTGCGCACATACACACTGTTGCAAGTTTGTGTAGCGCGGATGTTCGCGAACATAAGTGCTTTAAAAACACAAAATAATTTTGTAATTTGCCAACATTTTTATACGTTACCAAGGAGTCTGTTAATGACTGTTAACTCTGTTCACTTTTTATACGTATTTATGAAAATTCCGTGTCCAGGTTTTCGGTAAGCTACTCGAATGGGAGCGTAGCGGCAGTGACTCAAACGGCGAGGGCGCCGCTTCGGCTGACGACGCCGCCGCAACCGACGACAGCGACCTGCGAGAGCACGTCGTCGGCATACTGTTCGCTGGACACAAGCTCACGTCTTTGCAACGACAGGTGCGTATGCGTCGAAAAGTTAGGTTATTTTCTGTTGCCGAAACTTAAGCAGATAGCTGGACATTGGTCTATTTTACTGCTGGAATTATAATTATTTTATTTAGGTTTGACTTTATAGAGAAAAAATTTCTAAAAAAATATTAATTATTTGGTGTATTCAGGTGATGTCGCACATAGTATGTGCGATTGGGTGCGAGGCAGCGCGCGTGCGCGACGACTGGGAAACGGCGCTGCTGTGCGCGGAGGCGGAGCGCGGGGAGGAGCAGCCACCGCGGCAGCAGCACCAGCAGGACAACTACTGCTTCGAGATGCTCTCGCTGGTCAGTGCTCAACACTTAACTGTCCCACCCTGCTCATCTCATCTTTGACCATATAATTTCAAAAATGTACTGGATTGGCGTACGGCAGCAGCTTTTTGACGCATGCGCGCGCGGTTCCCATTGGCTGACCCGGTCTATGTTAGCCAATGGGAACCGCGCATCTCCCTCCGCACGCCTCACAACTTTCGCGCAGTGTTGATTTGGAGAAATGTCACTATCGATTCTCCATTGATAATGTGCTTCTTGGTGCTGGTGCACAGAAGTATGACGGGCCTTAGTTGCAAAGGTAAGATTTAGTGACTTCTATAAATGAAACTACAATCGTCCAGAACAAAGCAGCAACACTTTTCCATAAGAGCCGAATTTTTGATTGTAATTATGTATTGTTTTGTCATAGCTGCTTGCTCTGAGCGGGAGCGCGGTGGGCCGCGCGCACCTGGCGCAGCGGACCGAGCTACTCGCGGACCTGTTGGCACTACTGCACACGGGCAGCGAACGAGTGCAGAGACAAGTACGTTAACACATTGTTTGGTGGAATTCCCATATTAATTTTATTTATTTATTTATTTAATCTTTGTTACATTTTATGTATCGGGCGAACTTTTATATCCCATATTCGCGTGACTTCTTGTATACCAGGCGATTTTTAAATTAACTTAGACCGAAGGAATGTACGATTCTATGGAGAATTCAAAGTATGTTACGATTCAATAGATCTTGGATGGATTTTCAATTTTTTGACATTTTGGGGAATAAGAGGAAACGAATTGCTTATTTTAAGTATATGATACATTTTCAGGTGATTTCACTCCTCCGTCGCATGATTGCCGAGATACCCCCGCCGAAAATGTTAGCCGCTGTCAATTATGGAAATGAATTATGTGCAAGGTAACTATATGTTTTTTTCTGTGGCTGTAGGTCGTAGGCAAAGTTGAAAATACGAAATAAAAGGGTGCGATACAAGAGAACAAAATGCTATGAATAATTTTTTATTGAATATACTATTTCTCAATTTTCGTTCTGAACAGCTACATAGTTATTAGTGTCTTATTTTTACTTTACCATTAAATGTCGTATAAATAATGGATAATTTTTATCTTTCCTGGCCTTTCGGCGCACTCAGTACTCTGTAATGTTAGGTGGTGATTTACACTGTTCACTCTTAATCGTCCTCTTCTTGCAACCTACAATCATTTTATATATTATTCATTATCTGAGTATGACGCCTCGTATCTACGTGAAAGTATCTTGGCTATCATCGATCCGTTATCAGAATCAGATATCATAAATCATTTATTTTGTAACTGTGTGCATTACAGATCTTATTAGTTATCTTCAATTAGCCATATTTTATCTAATTTTTCATGGCATTGATACTTCACGTAGAACGTACTGCACTACAACTCGCTCGTGGCTCCTTTCCCGAGTGCATTTTCTCCACTCCCTAGTTTTGTTTTAGAGAAGACTAGGGTTACACGTTAATTCTCCCTCTTTGGGGCTTTCATATTCACAAATACACATCAAAGCAGATCAAGTGTCACACATTGGAGCGTTCTTATTATCTGCTTCGTAAGAGTTGAAATCGTACTGCTAGTGTTACCATTAATCTGCTGTTGTCCGTACGTTTAAAATTATTGTCTCATTATCCAGGGTAACTCTTCTGGACCACCTTGTGTGCTACCTGGGCAAGGCGATCACGATGCAAGTGAAGGTGAAGGGCGGAGGTGGGGCCGCGCCGCCCGGCACCATGGCCATGGGCAACACCGTGGCGCCCGCGCCGCCAGCCACGTGGTTCATGCGCGGGGACACAGCCAAGAAGCACGCGCATTCGGTCGCTAAGCTACTCTCAGATATGGCAGAGGTACAGGAAACAGTGCTGCTCAAATATGACACTATGTGTGCTCTTACGATTAGCTTGTACCGCCGACGAAGCAATCATAAGATACCAGAAAGTGTCTATTTTATTTATTTTAATAATTATCTCGCTGCTAATTTAAAAATCTATTGTGTATGTTTTATTGCATATTTATTTTTGCTGTTTTTAAACATTACCTATGATAAAAAATTTCGTTAAATCAACCGCAACGAATGTTTTCGACGAAGCATCAAAAGGAGAATGGTTTTTCGTAGAGCAAACCGTCGGCTAATAGTGTTTTCGTCGAAACGTTCCATCGGTGAAGGGTATTTCGGTATACTGTACGGAGCTCTATTTACACTACTCAAAAATAACGACAATAAAACGATTTGTTTCTTCAGTTTATTTATAGCCAAAAGGCCTCAGTCCATTCAGTCGTCACTATCTCCGGTTGAACGGTCACAGTTCGATGTGTTCTAGCCAATGTTGTCTTATCGCAGGACAAAGTGTCTCCCGCGTGGGGGCTGGAGACACGCACTGCGCTGGCGCACTACACGTCGCAGACGGCGCAGATCGCGGAGGCGGACCGGCGGCCCGAGCGCTGCGTCGCCATGCCCGCCGTGTGGATGGCACTCGCCGCGCTATGCGTATGCGAGCAGTCACACCTGGACCTGTGAGTGGCTATCGTAACGCTTATCATCATCATTGTAATATTCCTCACAGTAACTATAAAGTAAAGATTTTATAAACGAACACTTGTAAAGGGCTTACTTTTAATATGTGATTTTTGCTTGATTAAGTACCTATAGATTTTATATCTAAAATAAAGTAGCAACAAGATTTATAATATGTGGTACTGAAATTGTGTCCGGTTGTGTGTGTTACATAAAACCATCTTCTTACCAGTAGGTCAGAGGATGAGGAGGATGATGAAGGCCAATCTGACCCTTTTTAGTCCTTTATTAGATAAAAGGGTAAATCAAGAGTGTGAATAAAGAAATAAAAACAGAAAATAGACGACGTCCATGAAATTGAAGTGGGGAATGTAATAGAAGAAGAACGCTTTATTGTCTCTGGACTCAAAGTTGCATAGAAATTTATGCCGCCATTATGGACCACCGAGTGTAATGTAACCTATTGTTTAGTGTGAACGGCAGCGGCGACGGTCGCGAGGCCCGCGGTCGCGACTCAGCCGACTCGCGTCCGCACTGCGCGAACCACGACGACGGCACCACCATGGCCGTGATCGAGTGCCGCACGTGCGGCGCGCTGTGCGCAGAGTGCGACCGATTCCTGCATCTCAACAGGGCCGCGCGCACGCACCACAGACAGGTATATACCAAACACAGGCACAATAGATTCAATTATAAATTTTTAAAATAATATTCTTTCGGTTGTGGTTGCCTTGGAAGATATAGATAAGGGCCTTTGTCCAAATTGTATTCCTTAACTGTCTACTGATGCTTCTTTGCGCAATACGAGTAAAGAGTTTATCCATGTATCTTTTAAAAACTGTTTCAAATGCAAAATTTAAGTAATATTTTTTTTCCTTTTACTATTTCTAAATACAAGTACACAATTTAGCCCGAACGACTAAATACGTATTGTAAAAATAGATAACTAAATATGCTTAATGGCTCCGTAGTTATTGGTACAGCTCCTTTCTCGGTCCCGTACAATAATTACAGTAGATTTACTTCCATTCCATTGCAATCATAGTTTGGCCCTGATTTCAAGTGATTTTAGTACAATCTTACTCGTATACCTTTTTTATACAAACTAGATATGCAAGGAAGAGGAGAGCGCAATACGCATCGATATCCACGAGGGCTGCGGGCGTGCAAAACTGTTCTGGTTGCTACTGCTCGTGGACCGGCGGACCCTGAAGGCTCTGGCCGAGTTCCGCGGGATGGGCAGCGGTGTGTGCGAGGGTGCGCCAAGTGCGGAGGGGCCCGCGCCCGTCGGGCCAACCGGCCTGGCGGGCGCCTGTCGCTTCTGCGGCACCAGGGGAAACACAGGCCTGCTGGCCATCGGAAACGTGTGTGCCGACCAACAGTGCCAGGTAATTAAGGCTTTCATAACGGTTGAATCATAATATATTAATCCTGTGACGATGATAATTTGGTCTAAAATTTTAGTAAATGCGAACTCAGTGTCATAAGCGTACTCTTTGTCTCAATGATTTTTGTGGTGTGTGAGCTGTCAAACTGACGTTATTACCAGGAGTTTTCAATAGTTTGACTGCTCCCCGACGTTACACCGATCACTAACGCTGTGCATACTAGGAGAGCAGATCGCTCTCCTAGTATGCACAGCGTTAGCTAGATGATAATTATAAGTTATTTTAAATTAAAAACAAATAATTTTTTCGCTAAAAAAATAAAATCAAAGAGTTCGTAACTAGATTTTAGGTAGGCACTTAATTTACAGTAACTTTTGACTACTATTAACTATGTATCTATGCATTGCGATTGTTTGCAGGAGCACGGTCGCGAGGCGTGCACGCGCGTGCTGTCTTGCGGGCACGCGTGCGGCGGCGCGCGCGGCGAGCGCTCGTGCCTGCCGTGCCTGTTCGGGTGCGCCGCCGCGGCCTCGGTGACCGCCGCCGCTGCGCCGCTGCGACAGGACGCGGACGACATGTGCATGATCTGCTTCACGGACCCGCTGCAGGCGGCGCCAGCTATACAAGTAATTTCAATGCTTCATTTTGTGGTTTAGTGATCGTGGTTTATATATTTTATCTAGAATCTTGCTCAACAATAATAAAATGAAATTGTATTATTTGAATAGCTATTTCACGCTGAAATCAATATCAATAACCTTAACAGTTTCTGACATAAAATGATATTTATTATATTTTTATTTATTGGTGTAAACTGTACAAAAATCACACCATCATTGCGTATACTAGGAGGAAGAGATGCCGAAATTGAGGAATATCCTTACATTGTCAGGATGGAACTACAAAAAACCACTGAGTGGCAAAATGTGTTGATCGCAACCAACATGCACGTCTGCACGTGCGCGGCTGTCACCCCCGAGTGGACCCTGACCGCTGGACATTGCATCGAATCGGTGGAAGCGATACTACCGAGACTCGTGCAAAGAAATGTGCCACTCTTTAAAACCGTCGTTAGATACGGATCAGTAGCTAATACACCATTTCACGCATACACCTTCAGCGATGTCATCGAATTCATAAAGCACCCGAGCTTCAACATGAATTCTTATAGATCCGCATACGTACGGAACGATATAGGTTTATTGAGGACTCAGCCTATCAACATAAGTAGGTACGCAAAAATTAGTGCAGTGGATTATTCGACTTTGATCGGTCACAGAGTTGTTATGGTCGGTTTCGGGCTAATGAATAGTAGCCAAGGGATGGCTGATACGTTAGTTTTGGGGAAGCCCCTGCAAGTGGCTGACATAGCGGTGAAGAAGTGTGAGTTGGATTTGCGAGAGGCGATCTACCCTGCGTTGTGCGTGTCGCAGAGGTGCGCGCGCGCGGCCGCGGTGTGCCCGGGTGACTCGGGCGGGCCGCTCGTGCACCGCTCGGGGATCGTGGCAGTCAATTCCATGAGCGCGACGGCCGACTGCCTCAGCGAAGACAAGAGACTACGCGCAAACGTGGTCGGTCTGATGACGCCCGTCAGCACCTACCTCGATTGGCTCGCTAGCCATATAACAAATGTATGACAAGTATAGAAATAAATGATGTCGTACAAAAGCGTTTTAGTTAAATTCCAACAAGTAGAGTCTTTTTGTTGTTATGGAAATGCCTCAATGCACCGTTTTATATCTCTAAATTTAGGGCCAAGTGTATATGCTCTTTGTTTGGGGCCATCGTGAACTAGTCCAGACAAAGATGACGTATTTGCTATAGCGGCATTTCCATAGAACTGCACACTGGAAGGCATATTGTTATATTTCTTATGTAACGTACGTACGGAAGTATATCTTGATCTTATTAAAGTACTTATAAGATAAATGTTGTGTTGTTAACAGCTCAAATGCGGGCACGTGTTCCATCTACACTGTTGCAAGAAAGTGCTCGCCAACAAGTGGATCGGCCCCAGGATCACCTTCTCCTTTTCGCAGTGTCCCATTTGTAAGGTAAGTTTGGGAGGAATACTGACGCAAAATGTCATTAAGTCATACAGTAACAGTTCGAATTTTGTGTATCCCACATTGATCATCATTCTACATTGGTCGGAGAGCAGTCCATTGGACTGGTTGGTAAAATTCTCAGTGTGCCCTTTGAAGAGGCTATGAGAAGTTCGTACATGCCAAGACGGCACCTGCTGTTGAGGGTCACGATCCTCAGCATTGAGGATAATGACCCTCAACCGCACCTCACCTCTGAGTTGGTGCATTGTGTGTGTAGGAGGACATAGACCATTGGACGCTGGAGGAGCCGCTGGCGCCCATCCGTGCGCTGCGCGACGAGGTGCGTCGCAAGGCGCTCATGCGGCTAGAGTACGAGGGTCTGGCGGCGTCCCCGGCCCCACCCGCGCTCGCAGCCGCCCCGGCCCCGGCCGTGGCCGCCGCGCCCGCGTCTGGCCCGGCCGCACCCGCGACCGCGACCGCACCGCGCCGCCAGCCCCCGGACCCAGCCACCTATGCCATGGAGCGCTACGCGTACTATGTGTGCCACAAATGCGGCAAGGTAAGCGTATACAAATATATGTGTCTTTTTGACACGGTAAATGTCGGGATTATCTGTCTGTGCCCCCCGATTCTGTCCCCAGGGGGACAATTGGAGGAACAGACCGATTACTCATTTACATACTTCATCGCGACGATTGGTTCAATGCTATAAATCAATGTTAAGTAGACAATATAACAGTTACGACTATACTTTGAGGTATATGACATAAACATGGAGGAGCATTTCACCTCTATATTTATAATCTGTCTGTTCTAACTGAAGAACCACTGGAAGAGTATATAGTGATTGATTATTATATAGTATGTCATCCAGTCCTCAGCTGCCATTCGGCACCGCCTCCACCCGACGACGGTACTCTTTAACCAAATATTGGCCCTTGAGTCTCACGATCTCCGGAATCTGCCACCATTGTCCGCGTTTGACCACATATATAACATGTTATCTGTTTTGCGCGGCAGGCGTACTTCGGCGGGCTGGCGCGCTGCGAGGCGGAGACCAGCGGCTCGTGGGAGCCAGCGGAACTGGTGTGCGGCGCGTGCAGCGACGTGGCCGGCGCGCGCACATGCCCCAAGCACGGCGCAGACTTCCTCGAGTACAAGTGCCGATACTGCTGCTCGGTACGTCTTATACTATTACGCAATAAGTTACTACATGAACATGACAGATCTACACCAAATCGAGTCGAATCAAAAACAGACGAAACATAAACAAATGTAGCACGCCTTGGGAGAGGTTTACGTTAGCCGTCGTTGCTAGAGGTAGACGATTGATATAGGCCGGTGTAGACAATTGTAACTAACTGCAGATTAGTCTGATAGTGCTCCTATTTAAATAATTTTGCCAATAAGGAATCTGAATCTACAGTCGCCCGATTCACGACATACTGCGCAAGAAAGAGGGAGCAGTGGGGTTCTTTAGTGTCGTAGGCCAAAATCGCCTTTGGTTGTCTGAACCAGCGGATTAAGTACCTAAATATAAGAATGTAATCGAAATGGTTTGCGTGGCAGGTGGCAGTATTTTTCTGTTTCGGCACATCGCACTTCTGCAACGCGTGCCACGATGACTTCCAACGAGTCACCAACTTGCCTAAGACATTGCTGCCGCAGTGCCCCGCAGGTGAGTCTCACTTAGTACATATATCGATGTATGTGTGCCATGATAAAATCAAATCTAAATAAAATGGGAGAAATTTTGTGCACACATATAGTTCTGTTGGAAAAGAGTATGCTTACGGGATTGCAAGGTCCACGAAATTCTGTTTTTTAGCCGACTGCGCAAGAAGGAAGGATATGTTTATCGAGTGTATTCATGTATGTACGACGAACGTGTATGAAGAGATTGATGAATGTAGATGAAGCGACAGTTATATGCCAGGATCGCAGCAGATGGAAGTCCATCGTCTCTGCCTTCTACGGAATACAGGCGTGAGTTTATGATGTATGTATGTGAGTATTTATTTATAATTCTTTGGCACACCCTGCAGCCTAAACGATTGTAGGAGTGACATAGGCCATAAAAAATTATTCAAAGTAATGGGTTTTAAAAAAACTATGCAGTCGTGTTTTTGGTTTTAAATAATTTGTACTACTTTTATATGTAGCTACTTATATGTATTCAAATTCCTCCCACAGGTCCGAAGGGCGAGCAGCTGCCCGGCACCGCCGATGAGTGTCCCCTGCACGTGCAGCACCCGCCCACCGGCGAGGAATTCGCGCTCGGCTGCGGCGTGTGCCGACACTCGCACGCTTTCTGAACTAGGCAACCAGTAGTGGCTCTTCTGTAAAACATCACTCAAGAAATTTAAAATATATGCCCCTCAATCTGTCACTGTCGGCTAAGCCTACGGTTTCCTAAAGATATTGACACTTTTATTGACTTTGTCGATCATTCCAGGTACTGCTACATTTAGTTGCCGAACACGACTTATTTGGACTTGCCACAGTCTGGACAACTGAACTAGTGGGAATAAACGATATCGGAAGCCTCTCTAAATTTACTAATTAAGTTGTCGCTATAATATATTGATGGAAAACTCCGTGATTCATGATCATTAAAAAGCAAAGAGTTTAGAAATGCTATGAAAGAAGATTCAAATCGGCTCTTCATTCAAATGTGCTTCTGGAATTTTATTCGAAGCATGTGGCGAGCTCACCCTTCTGTCGCAGCTCATTTATTTGAATGTAGACGAAAGTTATGATAATTGTGAAACGAAAAAATATTTTAGTGTCTATTTTAGATTTATAGACATACATATGACTGGTAGTCAATGATTCACTTGGAACGGTGTTTGTATATGCAATCTTTTCGTAAATCAGTTCGCACTGCATCATTCGACACTGCCAGGAACCGTAGTCTTAGTCCAGTGGACAAATTTTGATGCAGTCAACACTGGTGCCTAGTTATAACCGCTTTGTATGGAGATTGTTTCATAATTCATCTGGTTTGTATTTTTGGCGTCGTAAATTTAGTATGCGGTGATACGTAGGTAGGACTTTAAAAGGATATGAAATTGAATGGTTCTAATAACTCGCGTCAAACCATGGCATTGCTAAAAGCAAGTGTCGAGTTAGCTTTGCACAATTAATATATCCCATTCTTAAATACTGTAGTAACAGAACATACCGTGATTACTCATATTGTACAGATTATCAATAGCGGAGAGTAAATTGCAGAAATGTACATCATAATAATAATCTATATTCGAAAAGAAAGTTTATCTAAATATAATACATAATTGTGAAGCCTAATCTGCAATGAGAATAAATATTGCAATAAGTGCAACGAACCACGAAAGTTAATAGTAAATAAATGTGTTGGTACGTTCCTATAAAGACGTAACTTACCTGCGCACATGTATTTCCCAAAATGTGAAGGAAAGAGTGCCTGGTTATAAAAGAGAACGACTTATATAATGGATAGCGTCGCATATTAGTCTAAATTAAATTTATCAATTAATAATAAAAATATGAGCTCGCTACGGTATACCGAAATACCCTTCACCGGTGGAACGCTTCGCCGAAAACACGCTTAGCCGACCTTTCATGATTGATTGATGATTTTTTCGTAGAACAAACCGTCGGCAAAGCCCACAGACCACTTACCCAATAGACATGAAATCGGTACAAATTTGCATGCCAAAAATTCTGTCAACGATGAGCGCATAGAGACGAAGCGGGGGACAGGGGTGCCGTATTAAAGAGATGCGTCCATGTCGATAATATCTCTAGGTTACACGTGTCGCGAATCCATTTTGCGCTCATGTGCGGGCAGACACGGACGCCCTCCTGTTACAGGTCTATGGGGTAAGTGGTCTGTCTGTCTAGCGTGTTTTTGGCTAACCTTACCATCGGTGAATTGTATTTCGGTATATCGTAGCGAGCTCTAAAAATATAAGTCAATTGACATATTTGCCATGCTCCTAAAACATTTTCTATGGAGTTGTTTATATTTGCAGAATCGAAAGAACTGTTTATTTTGTATATCTAGTATCAAAACATTTGTGTTTCAGGAAGGCAATTATTTACTAAAGCATGGTTATGTAAACGATATACTGGCATTGAACACAAGAATACATTACATTGATCTACTAATTGAGATATCAGTCTCATCTACAATAATGGCATAAGCTTCAACTACAAAAGGAGAAGCGTTATTTTCCCCGCTTTCCAGAGAGACTACAATCTTCAAATTATCTTCAATCGAGCTAAAATGAGTTTTATGCATCTTTTGCCGTTGTAGTTATAGAATTGGTATTTTTTGACTGTCCACCAGAGGGCGTTACAAACATAAAAATATTTGTTCCTATGATATATTTACATATTTCGTTAAGCTTTTTACAAAAGTCCACGCGGGCTGATATTACTATTTCGAGTCTTAGAATATGTTCTCAACTAAATTTATTTGATACTAAGTCACGTCGTAATACTGTTTTTCTACTTGTGTATTAATTATTTATGTGCAATATATGAAGTAGTTTTACCGTATATAAATATTGTGTGTGTTAATATTGTATCATACCTAGTACTCCTAGTAGAGTAGTCATTATTGTAGCAAATTAAATTATCGACCATTTTTGACCTTACCAAAAAAAGTTGTATTTTCAAGTTTTTAGAAGATAAATAGTTTACTGTATTACCCTAGTCACCTCGTCCCTTCAGCAATGTGCCCTTCCTTATCCATTTCTATTATTATTTATTATAGTTGAAATGTTGATTTACTTGTAAGTTTTTTTTACTTGAATATTAGAACATACCAAAAGATGTATATTTATTTATTCATCGTAGAGTATTTAAATCACTATTTACTATGAAATCTGTTTAAAAAGAATTATCCGTACTCGCATTAAGCAATGAGTAATTCAGATATAATGTAGTACTCGTAGTTGATAAATGATTATAGATATTATTAATTATATGTATGGTATATCTTATTGAGGTAGGTAGTAATTTTTAATGAACGATGTTATGAAAATGTTGAACGGAGATGGAACTGTTGTTGAAGAAGGTAGCTCTTGCAGAATGAATACTCTTTGTATTAGGAAGGAATTGAGTTAATTTTTTGCGAAAACGATAGACTTTAGCATTCTGGGCGGTAACGCAATGGGGATGTGGCCGAATTTTAATGTAAGGTTAACGGACAGTTTTATAGTAGTTTAATTTCCAAACATATAACATGTATTCTGCTGATTGAATTTACATAAAATTAAAAGAAGAATGCGGACGTCCTATATCACAACTTCATTGTGGACATATACTCGTATTCTGCAAATTCTGACAGCGATACGTCCCGCTTTCTGACTGTCTGTCCAAAAATGTCCCGCTTTTGCACACAGACCAAACGTTATATTTAAAACTATAAAACCATTTTACATTGGCGCACAAATGAACTCCATATTTTAAAACCTTGCTGCGCCGACAAATAATACAAGTGCCACGAGACATTACCATAATTCAATTCATTCATCCTACTTAAAGTATGTTAAAACACCAATATATTCTTCTTCTTTCTTTAATATTACGCAGATGTCCCGCTCTTACGAAAAATATAATTAGCGTCAAAACTGCGCGGCCAAGATCCCAGGCCCTCTTATATCTTTTTACCTTTTTTATGTTTGAAACATGAAAATTGGGTACATGTTCATCATTTCAGCGGCACATCCTATTTTATCAATAAAATTTGTTACATATGGGTTCATTAATTTGATTTTGATCAGTCGGATTTTTCAGGCGTCAGGTTGGCGCGGCCCCCTTCAAACGCTTATAAATTTTTTCACAAATTATGACACTACCGTCACTAATTCCAGCACTAGCACAGCAGTACATCCTTCCAGGATAGGCCTCGAGGGCATTTGAGCTCGGCAGCGCAGTTCTGACGCTAATAAAATGTAAGTGGTCGGTCACGTTACTCATGCCATGCATGACGCTCTTTAGCGCAGACCGACGACGGAGTGGAGTGGAGTGGCCGCGAAGTAACTAATTTAGTAACAATTTGAATTCAACTTTATTTACTTCAACATACGACTGTAATCAGTATAGCGAAGTAAAATGTCACTGAGAGCTGCGTGTGGCGGCGGGCGCGCGCTCGGAGTCGCGCGAAGCATCTCAATTCGTTAGGCGGCCATAGCAGCCCGCGCCCCGGTCGGTGTACTCGGTGTGCCTTGCGAGCTAGGCAATTCTAATAGGGCTTATCCGAATTCACACATACGGTAATAAATTAACCCGTGTGCTCAGGCTTCCTCACGATGTTTTCCTTAACTGTTTTAAGAACAATCGGTAATTGTATATGTCGAAAAACCGAGAAATTTTCATTGGTCCATGAGTTTTGTGCATTGGTCCTGGGGTTCGAATCCGGGACTCCGGGAAGGGAAGTTCAGTGTGCTGCACCGATATCAAATGAAATAATATTAATTGTCTGTTTCCAGCTTTTTCAGTAATAGGTATAACAAATAAACAGTGAAGCCACATTCTCATTGTAGTTTTTGTAATGGATATAATTATAGTCAATAATTACGTATTTCAAATTATTACTCATCAAATATATTCACTTTAAAATAGTATCAAATATCAATGTTAAATGGTGTATCGATGTTTTAGTGATCCAAACAGCACATAAGTACTTGTTTTTATGAACTCCACATTATAGAATGTCTGTTTTAATCCTAAATTAATAATATTAAAGCACCTTAGACGTCTCAATATTGTAACAAAACGTTCGTGAAGATGTTAGTGGTTAAGAAATTTTACAATAAAGCTTGAAAAACGTAACGCTATTTTATTGTATGCGCGCTACTAATACATAATCGTCCCAATATATTACAGCCCCTTGCCATTGATTCTACTACGATTCTAATGAGATTCTCTTATTAGTTCATTTTTAGTTTTCATCTCTTGAAAACTAATCAACGAATACTCTATTATTTGTGTAATCAGACAAGGGTCGGCCGGCAGCTCAGCGGCTGTTAGTAAACATTAGATGTAAGTAAATATAATTTGTTTAGTAAAATGTTAAATATTTACTTTTGCGAATTCCGATTGAGTCATGAAGTTCTGCTCTAGTCAGATGTTCGTGACTCAATACTGTAATGTTGGGCTCGCCGAATTGTGTAGATAATCTGTGCCGGCACCCGCGCCGCGTGTAGGACACCCACTTGAGCACCGGTGTCACGTAGATAACTCGGATTCAATAGATCGATTTTTGTTATTAGATACAATCCGATATCGAGTTTATCTCACACTTATCTAAAACGTTGCAAAATTGTCTTCGTAAAGCTCGTTGCAGTCTCATGTGAAGAGTTCGTGTACCAACATTATGTGAAGTAGCAGTTGGAATAGGAAATGTTTGACTCCCATAGGACCAAGGTAAGCGAATATTTCAATTATTATATATTACTTCATTTTCATACAAGTAAATAGTAGTGTTTTATTCAAAAATAATCATGGAGTTTTATTCAAATTTACAAAAATAAAGTTACCAAACTAGCTAACTAATAATGAACCACTTACTCTTGAAATTGTATTGTAACGTAATGTTTTTACTAAAATAATTCAGTTACCTACATTACTTATACTTGTGTATAAAGCGTACATTAGGTACTTACGTCTTACATATTATGCGTAGGTACGTACACCAAGTGAAATACGGATCTATCTAAAATTATATTTAGAAAAAAAATTAAATATCTCAGAAATAATTAATTAGTTTATACCATGTACGGTCGAAGACAAAGAAAGGTGTAGGTACAGGAGAGTTTTTAAGGTTGAGATTTTCTCAAAAAGTATTTGGCTTGTTGTCGAAAATTCTTTACATAGTGATCTCTCTAAAGCAAAACTATCTACTAGTGAAATAATTGTTGCAATCTCAATCTTATTGTGGCCCCCTGTATACTTATCTCTGTCTTCGTGTGTTCAATAAACAACACCAAGAATAATTGTACATTGTTAATTAATATCGTAAAACCTGTACAAGGAATGGCTGCGCATAGCGCGCGCTCACGTGTGCACGCTGGCGGTGGCGGCGAGCCTCAACAGTACCTGGAGAGTGCCCCGGGACGCGTTTCGGTACGGGGGGCTGGCGTACGGGCTGGTGCACACCGTCGCCATGGTAACAGTAGCCCTGCCCGTCACGCTGCTGCAGCTGGCTGTGGGACAACTCTGCCAGCAGGACACCGTCGGCATGTGGCGAGCTGCGCCCTTCTTCAAAGGTGTAGAATCACTTTGCATGGAATTCTCGGTAACTTTCGGTATGTACACATGTACACACCGAAAGTTGCCAAACTACGAGCTACGAATACTTTTATTAATAACGTCTATTCCTTCCTATATTTAATTCATGCCAACCATTTAGTATTAATTATTATTGGAATCCGCATAATTTAATTGCCCAAACACCGTAAAAGAAAATCCGATGGTTAACCCTTAAAAATGCTTTCCTAATTAATCCCAGACTATGTCGAGAGCATATCAAATGTATCACTTTTGAACTTTATAAGAGTCGAAATCGTATTATAAGTGTCATTGCTGTGCTGTCGAGAGATTGACTTCTCACTAACTCGACATAATAAATAAGGAATAAATTATCTTCCAGGAGTTGGGTACATGAGGCTTCTGACATCCCTTTTGGGCTCCGTTTACACGGTCATTTACGCTGCAGTGACAGTAACGTACTTCCTCTATACTGTTAGCAACCCCATTCCGCTCTGGGGGTGCACCGACATTCAAGTAACACCGGTAAGTGATATTCTTGTCTTCCTCGTCTTCAGAACAAATAATATTTATTAATATAATATGGACCTTCCACACTGAATTCAGCCTTTATTGTTTATGCAAAAGGTATGGAGTATAATGAATATTTCGCCTAGTCTCAAATACTCCTAATAATGCTCCTAGACACCAGATCCTCTTACATAATTTTCAGATAATTTAAAGTAATTTCGAGCGGATATTCATGTCTTTATCTGTTACAGGATGAATTGCCCAGTGAAGTGTACAACTCGTCATTATGTCTGAAGTAAGAACCCCACTTGTTTTGAGTCAGGAAATGTATTTTTTTATACATATGGGATAATTAGAATGTTTGTAATTAAAGATTTTAGGCAACATTGCAACAAAAGTTTTCTTATCTTCAGCTACCTGTACTCCACCATGATTTTAATACTTACATAGCAAAATTATAGAAGTATTCAATAATAACATAATCTATCTAAAGTCGTGACAGCTCTCTTGGAAATGAGCAAGCCACGGCACGGTAAGGTCAGGGGTTCGAATCCCGATCACGACGAAAATTTATCTCCGTCTGGTCAGTACTTCCATATGTTTATAAACCGTATATGTTTATTTATATACTTCGTTGTAGGATATGATGATCTTATGTTAAGTCCGTTTCAGTCTAACATTCCTGGAGCCTGTGGCAGAGCAGCCCGAGTACTATTTAGCTCTGGCGCTAATTATCGCTGTTCTCTGGATCACTAGTCCTTTCGTGTAAGTATGTAATTACATTTGTCACCCTTTGGGTATTTAGATGTCTTCGTATTTCACAGGGAGACAAGCGTATTTTGACTGAAACTCGTATTTCATGCCAACAATGATTAAATGATGACCTCATAGCTTAGTAGGCAAAGTACCTACTTCTCTCCTGTGTACGGGGTTCCGGGTTCGATTCCTGGCAGGTATGGTGTTTAGACAACCTATTATTTTTCCGAACCTGGGTGCAATTTGTGTACCATAACCCTTCAAGTGTGTATCACGTATTGGACGCTCAAAGTAATATTTAAAAAGCATATCAATTAAAACTAGAATCGGTTCTAATCACTATTCGTATTATTTCTTGCCTTACAGACTCTACAATCCCGTGAAGTTCATGAAAAAGTTGTTCTACGTCATCACTCCTTTTGTACTGATATTGGGCATCGTGATAGTATCCTGTATTGGTGATACTACCGACATTTTATCTTTCGAAATGAGCAGCGATTGGCGGAACTTCTTGGAGCCCCAAATTTGGCATGGGGCTTTGATTCAAGCGTTGTGGTCGTCGCAAATAGCTGGAGGATACCTCGTGTCCGCCGGCGATGCGATATATGCCAACACTAACGTTCAATGGTAATATTTCCGTACTAAGAGTCCAGGGAAAGAATGAACAGAAATCGTCGGATAACAAACTGAAATAAAAGTACACAAACACCACTAATTTGATCATCCTTGTCTGATGGACTCTTTAAAATATCTACTGTTCAGTCCTACCAGTGCACCGCCCAGTTTTGTATCGTAGTAATATACGTATCATTAGCACAAGGCAAATTAAATTTCTTAAATAAAAGCTAGACTGTCAGACTGTGCTACTTGTCATGCATGAGGCGTGTGTTTGGCTTTAGAATTGTAAACAGCACGAATACAATCGTTATTAATTAAAATCCTGTTAATCCATATTATAATATCAATTTGTACGTATGTCGATCTCATGTCAACGATACAAATGTACCTACTGTCTTTTGCAGGTCAGCGTCAGCAATAATTGCCATAAATATTGTATGTAGTTGGGCCGGATCGTTGTTTTGGTTCGGCATCGGCGGTAGCGGGGAGAAGGATACAAGTGCAATTGCCGTCGTGGTTCAAATATACAACGTAACTGTGGAAAAGTCACTGAACAGTGTGTGGCCTTTGCTCCTGCTGGCTTTCCTGTTCTTTTCCGGGTTCATAACTATGGTAAGGAATTGCATTGCATTACTCGTCTACGAAAGTTCAAAGAAATTACATAATACGGTGTCGATAATACCGTTAGTTTTTATTCTTAACTACTTACATTATTTATTATATTTTTATCCATACTAGCATTTTATCTGACCGTAAGTGACTAGGCCAAAGATGAAACGTTCAGTCCTCATTAGACTTTAGTTTACAGTTTTATGTTATTGTTTATTATTGGCTACATTGTCATTCACAGAAGTTTAGGTCGCAGCTGCTACCAGCTGTTGCATACGCCTTTCCTTACATCACCATGATATCTACCACTGGGGACGATTAGTGGATTACATAGGTACTTAGACTACTGTTGTTTCGTCTTTTAATGTCCAGGATCCCTCTCAATTTCCTCTGTTCCGCTTTAGACAATAGGTAAGTTGACATTCTGAATTGTGATATTTTAAATTTCATTCTAGCTCTGCTTATTATATCCACTGTACGAGCGGTTCCGTCACATTGGGGGCCATCGTTGGCGGATCATATCGGTAGCGCACTCCACCGCGGGCTGCGCCCTCTCGCTGGCGGTGTTGGCCGGCAGATTGCCAGCGCTGGACTTGCTGGAGGACATCGCTATACCTTTTCTCATCAGTATCACTACTGTGCTTGAGATTAGCGCATTTATTTTCGTCTATGGTAAGTTCTTCCACAGTATGCTACAATTTTATCGCTTGGTACTTACACAGAGAAAGGTGTAGGTACAGTAGAATTTTTAAGTTTGATATTTTCTAAAAAAGTATTTGACTTTTTTTTTTTTTAATTTCATTACAGTTAGATACGGACAACAGTAGATCAATGGTAAAACTTGCACGTACGAATGATTGTGGCCCCCTGTATACATATACGAAAAACAAGCACGTAATGATTTTCTCAAAAATTACGTAACCGACTGTAAACATTATTTCTCTAATCGTTTAGTAAAAGAACTTTATAAATCAGTTTAATACCTATTTAATATGAAAGTGCAAATTGAGGTCCAATTCAATACTTTTCTCCGAGTTAAGTCTTTCCCACACAGGCGCGATCTGCACGCGGCTTGCAGCCAGTTGAAACGCATGCCCCGCCCCATTTTCTCCCGTCGTTAACGTCCAGTAGGTAGCGATCTGAGGCCTAGGCCGCAATCCGCAACCTACTAGGATGTTAACGACGGGAGAAAATGGGGCAGGGCATGCGTTTCAACTGACCGCAAGCCGCGTGCAGATCGCGCCTATGTGGGACTTTAGACTGTAGGTACAACGGTACATACATTTACCCCAGGAGCGTACACTTTACAAGCCGTGGGAGATATTTAGTTAGAAAAATACAGAAATTGACGCTTTTAATTTTTCTTAAAACAGGTTGGAAGACTCTCGTGGAGGACGTGGAATTTCTTTGTGGGCGCGAATTGTCCAAGTATTGGGTCTGGGGATGGTGTGCGGCGCCTGGCGTCATAGTGCCGGTCGCTGTGTGGTGGATTGTGACGGTGATCCTCAACGACGGGGACTGGACGCAACAGCCCTGGGACGCCAGCACGCTCGTAGCGACAGCAATACTGGCGTTCACTATCTTACTCACCTTTGCTGTAGTGGCCGTCACCAGACAAGTTCAGTACGACTTCTTGGCGGTAAGAATGTGTTAGCGAGACTATGAATTTGATTTATTTAAAAGTCGTTACCAGACTCTACGATTAATATGACTGTAACAATGCCACTCCTAATACCCATGCAAAATATGGCAATTATGCCAGCAATTTTATTGAATGTCGAACCTTTAATACCAAAATATAAAATTCCGAAGTAACTGTTATATAACAAGAGTGGAGTCGCCTTAACAACAATAAGGTCTTTACGTATAATATTGAAATCACACGAGAAAATATAAGTATTCGTTTCTATTTGTTTTTGCGATGCGAATTGTATAGCTCATTTGGAAGCTTACTGCATCGTGCGAATCAAAGGTACAAATCAACCTTTTCCTTAAGTTACCACTGTTTCAATTTATGGGCAAGGCCTAACCTATTGGCATAACCGTAACGTCTATGCGTTCAGAATTAATGTGCGTATTTCCTGTTACTTATCCTCCCGGAAGCAATGACAACGTATCTTCCGCAGAAGCTGAAATCATCGTTCAAACCTTCGAGGCACTGGGGGCCTCGCGACCCCATAACTCACTACTACTGGCTGGCGCGCCGCGAGGAGGCCGACAGGGGGAACTTACCTCGCAGCGTGTACCACAGGCGACAGTTGGGCCAGCTGTCGGGAAGACTCAGTTTCCTCAATCCTCCTACTGCTTCGGAGGCAACCAAATTACCCGCAGACATAAAACAACGCGCCAATTCTGATGATTGGTTGTATACGGTGTACAGACGAAAATACCTGGAGAAAGCATATCATGAGTACTTGTCTGAAAGTAGACGACGTTGTAAGTCGTTGGACGTAATTCCTGGTTCAGTGATAAGGTGCGGACAGTTAGAACGAAGCTCTGCGGCCGAATCTGCAGGTTCAATTAAAGAGGAAGACAAAAGCGGCAGTAATGTTAAAGGTGTTGCGTTTGTGTCAACTAATTAGGTGATAATTTTAAATGAATGAACTAAGTGTAGTTTAATATCTAGTCACACATCAGATGTGTTCAGGTAATATTTAATTTTAGAGACTCACTCTTTGTTGAATACATTTTATTGTTGTGAAAACTGTTATTCTGGCTTATATTCTTAGTTCATTCCTATTAGGGTCCTTCCTGGTGTTCTTTATTAAGCAGTTATACAGGTATATATTATTTAAATTTTTAACTGCTCGCCTTGTACTTGAAATTGACGTTCGGTCTGTACTATTATCATAATAGTCCAAACGGGTGATGTACAAGGCGACCAAGATGTTGACAAACTTATCTTTACAGAAATCTAAGTTACGGAGTTGCCCAAGTACCTCTCTCTATATGAGACGAGGAAGTGTAACTTTGACACCGATCACCATTCACTGGAGCTTACGTGACTTATCCTTGCTCGTTGACCTTCCTTTAGGAAGATGACTCCGTGCCTCCTTATTCAAAGAGGCCCATCCTTTGTTGGTTCTAAACAGTGATAATGCATTCCCATCACACAGGTATGCCGTCACGCGCGTTACTGAAAGGATGTGGTGAAAACATAATGGATCATCAAACTATACATTTCGATTAAACCTCTGTCCTTATAAGGTATTGTATTGCTCACTTGTAAAGATGCTGCAAGTGCTGGAAATAAGTAGATAGTACAGACAACAGCAGATCAATGGTAACACTTGTAGTACGATTTTAACTATTACGACGCAGATAATAAGAACGGTCCAAAGTGTTACACTTGATCTGCTGTTAGCTGTACCTAGATTACTGTTAAAGATGCAAGTAGAATCTTCGACAGCACTTTAAAATATCACTCGACTCGAGAGTTGATTTACTGTCGACTGTACAATATTGTATCGAAAATTCGGAAGGTTCAATCAAATTATTTATTTTACTGGGCTGTTAAAATTTATTAGAGATACGGAAATTTCCCTTATGAACGCGATCATCGGCTCTTCACATTCAGTCTCTTCACATACGTCAGCTATATTGCCAACGGGTTCATGGTCTCCGCTCGAGAATTCATCCCTTCAATTCCACCTCATCCATTGTCATCCCTGCGAAAAGTGACCGCCTGCTGCTGCTCCGGATATCTAATCCTATGAGCGTATCGTCAACTCTAGTTCTGTCGAATCACCTCATATTTATACTGAGATAAATTCCGCTTCTGTAGTAATTAATAATTAATTAATTATTCTTCTTCTTCTTCTTCTACAGTCGACTGCAGATCAATGGTAACACTTTTTACTTTTGACAGTTCTTATTATTTGCGTCGTAAGACTTGAAATCGTACTGCAAGTGTTAACATTGATCTGCTGTCGACTACCTACCTATGTACATAGGTATAATGAGCTAATTGAGAAACCCGTCTTAGGTCGAGATTCATAGACAATTTTGAGTAACTCTCTTACAACTGTCAAACGTCTATAGAATAGGATGTTTGTAAAAGCGGGCTCACGCTAAACTTGCGTTTAAAACTGCCGATATGAAGCTCGACCTTAGGCGCTGACAATATTATAACTTTCCGACAGGTCTTACGCTGGATACATTAATTGAAGACTAGGTCTACTACATCTTCAGGCGTATTCGTACTCGTAGACCACAAGAAATAATTTCCAAAATGCTGCCGAAGTCACTTGAATCCTTCTGACAAGCTGCTCTTCAAGGCCAGGCAGGCGTGTCGTCTCGGTATGAATATTGGAATATTAGTACCTAATAAGTGGTTTAGTTTTAATATTAAAAGGTAATTGTCTTTTCCTTCTGTACTTACATATCGTAGACCTAGAATTAAACTTAAATAAAGCTTACTCATATTTTATCTGTATTATCTATCTCAAGTCAACAGCATCAATACGAGTAAAAGGATGTCCGCGAATCCTAAGTACAAGGATACCGGTCGCGCAACTACACATCTTCTGGATTCCCTGTAGGTACAATCGACAGCACATAGCCCATAAATTAAATCATTACGACGTATCTTGTATGGCCGTGACATAAAGTATCCGTATGTTGTTCTGTACTGGCGACTGTGGATGCTCTCTACTATCCGGCGGCGCCTGCGCACGTTGGTCGCGCATTCGCATCTCAAGCGGCGTGCGAAGCGGATCGCTTGGCGGTTACGGTCGCGCGCGAGTGCAATTAATCACACCTGAGCAATTAGTCTGGAGAGTAGCCGTGATGTCGAAGGATAGCCCCAGACTGAGCAGGTTGGGCGTGCTGGCGCCGGCTGCGCTGTCCGCGTGCATGGGCGCGTCCGTGCTCGCGGCGCCGGCGGCCGGGGCAATCGTATCCACGGTCCTGAAGGAGCTTAGCAAAGCTTTCATGCTGAAGAAGTGAGTATTGCTTTGTATAATAAGCTCTGATGCTTTCCGATCTTTACATAGGTACAGTCGATAGCACTTGAAATGATACTTTACGCGTACACCCGACAGCTTAAGTGTGATCATAATCCCTATGGCATACACAATATGAACGGTATCTACAAAGTTCAAAGTACTTTCGACTGTACTTAGATTGTAATGGTTTATTATGTTTCATTCAATATAATTTTAATTTTATATTTATGTGTTGTAAATTCACGAAGCAATTAACTTGTGATCTATTGCAGAAAGACGAAGCGACGCTGAATAGGAATAGTATAAATCTCCTCTTTTTTTCTCATTTCTGTAAAACTGTAACACCATTGTGTTATAATTATCATTTTCTTCGAGTGAATATGAGAATATAATTTGATTAATCTGTCAATCTTTAAACATTTGCTGTAGCGAATTACTTAATTGTGCAAATAAAACTTCCGAAGATCTAATGTAACGAAGCGTGCTTGGTACCTACCTGCAATTTGTGCTGAAGTATACTGTAGGTATATAGGTACGATTAACTTAGACAAATCCGCAGTTCCATCTGCGGATTATAGTAGGTAGTAGAGTCTAAGGAA
Source organism: Tachystola acroxantha (assembly GCA_963506565.1). Taxonomy (NCBI): domain Eukaryota; kingdom Metazoa; phylum Arthropoda; class Insecta; order Lepidoptera; family Oecophoridae; genus Tachystola; species Tachystola acroxantha. Next base: position 16,916,181 of record OY735870.1, read on the forward strand.
GTAGTTATCTAAAGCAGAACAGCCATCAAAAGCCCACACTTTTGACATAGCCGCAGTGCGCTGCGCAATGTGTTTGTTGACGTGATAAATAAGGTATCTTACGTAAGTTTATCGGTAAACATTACTGTTTAGGAAATGAAGGTCACTCTTGGTCGCAAAACTAGTGGTCTTCCCCAAAAAATTATTTAAAGTATAGGTAATGCATCGGACAATGAGAATTGTAGGTAGGTACAATGTCGGAAGTGTACTTGATGTACTTTCGACTGTATTTATCTAAGTACTGCGGTCAATAACTTTGTATCTAGTATCAATGATTATTTACACAAGATGCACACGAATTCATGTAAAATCCAATACCATTGCAGTTGACTTCACATTCCCTTATATTATACCACAGTTTCCGCTATGGCGATTTTTTTTGTAGCAATTTTACTTTGATTCTGTCGTGACTGCTAAGTCTAATCCTAAACCTAAGCGCCACTGCCACCGCCACTCATATACTACATCGCGTAAGAGTGAGCGGGAAGAGACTCTTAGCGACGAATTAAAATATAAACTACATATAATAAAGCAAACTAGGCAGTGAAAAAATACGGAATATAATGCTTTATAACTGACTCTACCAGTCGACAGCACTTGAAGATAATTGTCTATATTTGAGTAAACAAATCAATAAAATAAGGATATAAAATGGAATCGGGGAAGCGCAATTAATCAATCTTTGACAATGAGGGTTCCGCATCTTTTGTCTTGTCACATAGCAGTTACATACAATATAGATAGGTAGATGTGTATATTAAGCCTTGTGAAAGACGTATATATGTATTTTTATTCTTCTACTACACATTACAACTTCGCCCAAAGCAAATTATGGGACGACAAACAGGTATTAAGAACCGGACTACTCTTAATTACCGTCACAAAAAATTTAAAAATGTCCTCTATAGATGTTATAGTGTGCGTAATAACGAAAATGGCAATTTATTGTAATTTTTTTAACTCTAGTAACTGCTAGCCATTTTCTCATTTTCTACCTGAAATATAATTCTTGTGTAAATAACAAAAGTGCAGTTTCCGCTTGCATTCTATCGATATTCCAGGATAGAGTTGAGCATAAATAATTTTATACAGAACTCGAACCTTTTTATCCCAGAATACGGTCTACAACTTTCATACGAAAATTGTCATGAAAATTCTGGCTCGAATTCTGGGACAGACGATTGACAATATTGATTTAACAGTGATCGATTTAGTATTTTGTTGCAATGTTTGTGTCGCTCTGCTAAATAAAGTGATTAACTTCCTAATCCGGTAGTTAGCAGTGGGCAGAGGCTTGTGACGAAACCATCTCAAAGCCGAGGCTGCTCTCGGTGACGGTCACGGGCTACGCTGAGGTCAATCAAAAAAATGTTTACGTTACGGTAACGAAAACGCTATTCAGTTACTTACAAATAGATACTTCCGGGCCATCGATATAAAAACTAATCGCCCCGTAGACGTTGCAGTGGGGGTTGAAGTAGGTACGAGGCATGCCTTTTAAGTTTTGTCGTTTGAAGAAAAAGAAAAAACTATAACCTTATAGTAACTTTTATTGTTCTTATAAGTATTCACCACGAAGTTTAATACACTTTTCCATTCGCTCGAACCAGTTATTATAACATTTATTCCACTCCAAAGTGGGGGTGTTCAAAATGGCTGACTTGAAAGCGTCGACCGCTTCTTCACCGCACAGGAACCTTTGACCACGAAGAGTTTTCTTAATTTTAGGAAATGTAAAGAAATCATTAGGGCTTAGGTCAGGACTGTATGGAGGATGGTCAAGAATTTCTACGTTTTCCTGCTTCAAATACTCAATCGTTTGACGAGCGGTGTGTGAGCTTGCGTTGCCATGGTGCAGGATGATGCGTCGCTTTGGGCTAGATTTCCGAAGTTCGGCGATGACTTGTGGTAAACAAACTGTGGTATACCACTCCGCATTAACCGTTCTACGATCTTCAAGTGCAATCGTCGCAACATGACCGGTTTTCGCCACGAACGTAGCCACCATCTTCTTTGAAGTGCTTCGAGAGCGAACAACTTTAGTCGGCTTTGGCTCGTCTTGGAAAACCCAGACTGTGGATTGTTGTTTGGAATCAGGATCGTAGGCATAGATCCAAGATTCGTCACCACTGATGATGTCGTAGACGTGATTTGACTCTCCTCGGTTGAGCCTCTGAAGAGTTTTCTTACACCATCTGACGCGGGCCGCCTTATGATCGTCGGAAAGCAAATGCGGGATCCAACGGCAAACTAGTTTTCTCACACCAAGCGCCTCATGCAATATCTTTTGAATGGTTGTCCCTGAGATGCCTAATAACGCCTCTATCTCTCGATATGTCACATGACGATCTTCGAGGATTAGTTGTCTCACAGCAACGATGTTATCTTCAGTGAAGGCGGATTTTGGACGTCCTTCACGAGATTTGTCACTAAGTGTGGTATGTCCACGCTGGAATTCCAAATACCAGCGTTCGATGGTCCGCAGACATGGGACTTCATCATGGAATACAGATGTTAACTCTTCGAAACACTGAAGTCGCGTTAGGCCTCTTCGAAAGTTATAGAAAATTATTGCACGGACATTTTCCTTAGTAAGATTCATTTTCGTAGTGACCTGACAGATTCAAACCAGCGCTGTGACTAAACAATTGCATTAATCCTAATGCATTAAATTGTTTTGATATTCGAAATTCCAACAAATTTGAATTTTGAACAGTTCTTAATTAAAAATTGGCGGCAAATATGCAAACGACAGAACTTAAAAGGCATGCCTCGTAACATGGGATTTCAATGTAGGTACAAGAAATAACGGAAAGGGTTTGTTTATAGGAGGGGTGTATCGGATTACAATAAAAAAAGAATTATTATACATACCTACACCCAACTTTAGACTTGTTACACACCCTTTCCGTTATTAATTTCTTGTACATTGAAATACCCTCTTACCTATTTAATCATCCCCTACTACCACGGTTACGGATTTCCATACAGAGGTTCCATGAGACATTACACAGGGTTATATTGAAAGGAGGAAATCCGAAAGCGTAAAATAGGTGTAGGACACAAGTTATATTTGATAGTCCGTATACATTTGTATGGGTATACAAACCGAATATCTTGACGATTTGCAGTTTCGACAGCATATCTAAATCGTGATTGTAGATATCTCTACCTAAAGTAGGTACCTATACACTTCCTAATTCCTATATACATATAATACATAATTCCATGTAGATACGAATATAACCTCTTATAGACAAACTGTTTCACGATGATGCATGTTTTAGCACAATGTGTCACCCAAGGTGAACCCTATAATTACCCTCCTTCTACGTCAGTCGGTTAAAAACTACTTAACTTATCGGTATTATAGCCGATATGCCAGTGACTTCATTACAAGGATCCTCCAAAAACAACGAATTCCTAATACGATCAATTGCTTCATTAGCCTATTAAAGCACGAATGTAAACAAATGCATTATTCACTGCGTGTCCGCTAATTTGCAGTTAGATTACTTATTGTTGTCGGGCGCGCGTTGTATTTGGCGCTTCGCTCATACTCATAAAGTTTTATAAAACATTAATGTGCAAATTAATATGGGTGACATGACCTAAAAGTCTTATTGAAATGCAAAGTTGCGGCGGCTGTTAAATGCGGTGTAACGCGAAGTCGATAACGAAATAAAAATATTTTTAAGCAACCCCAATGTTATAAGTGATTATTTATGTGTAAGTATACGGGTACGAATGTATAGAATACAAAAATATATACAAATATGTTGTTCCGTAGATAATGTTATTGACGTAACGTGCAACTGCAAAATAAGTGTAAATAACAAAGTCAATGTAAACGGTAACTGCCAACGAGTCACATTAAAATGTTAAATGCCGCATTAACAAAGACATGCGGGTCATTAGTACTGATATTTTACATAATAATCGTTTTTTTTTCTTACTATAAATGTTAAGGATGTTGCACATATTGATGGAACGTTATTTGAAATTATAATTTTATTTTCCTTACATAGAGAATAACATTTTCCTAAGAAATAAGTTAGCAGGTACATTTTATCCCTAGACAAAGTATGATTTCTTTAGGTAAGTATGTGTCGCCAAGAAATAAATAAATTATTGGGTGCGTATATTCCATACATGCTCAATCCCATACCGGTTCCACTACAGCCTAGAAGAGATATTTAATTTATAATTTCCCATACAATTATTCCAGTGTACAATAATTACAGTAGAAAGAAGTTGTTCTTGAGTTGCTTCGTATCTTCCAGCCTGTCACTGGGCTATAAGCGCTCGCATTAATGCATTCCAAACTTAAGTTTCACAAGGCGCTTGAATAAATTCCGGGACCGGTTTATGCGAGATCTCGCCACGAAGAGTGCTCCTATAGAGGAGTTATGCAAGACACCGGTAATAATAATAACACACAGAATTGGCTTTCTTGTAAAAAAGTTCAATAATTATAGTGATTTATCATCTTCCGGATTGTGAGGCCGCAGGTTCTAGTTTTATGTAATGGTCGTAATATTTCATTCCAAAAATATACCTCTAATGTGGTTATACATACCTACACGTCTTATTTGTGATTGATAGGCACATTTGCTAGTGCTAGTAGGTGCCTGAGCGCTTAAGGTAATCATTCATTTGGATAAAGTCATCATATCGTCAGGATGAAGAAAACTTCACTATGGAATCGAATTAGTCCTAAAACTATCCGTAATCGAATAAAATTTATTCGATATGTATATTCTCTTTAATTTGTTGAACCTTACTTAGATATTTTTTATTACTGATAAGTATCTAGAGCAGGTTTTCCGAAAACTGTTAATTTAACAATGGCCGATATGCCTTAACCATCACCAACAGTTTTATTGTATTTTTGTAAAGTTATAAATGAAAAAAAATATATAAAAGCTATTGGAATATTTTTTGCATCCTTTGTAATTCGATATTAGGCTCTATTGACGTGCGAACGACATTGCAGACCACTTACCAAGGACTAACCACTGATGCACGACTTAATATTTGTTTGTCTGTGCGTGGAGACTTTTCACATTATTACCTACTTTACGGTTTGTTAGGTACCTACTCCCAACGCTACTTTGTCCCCGGGAAATGTCGGTATCAAACCGACAAAGTCAATATCCCATTTTATATTACTTACATTTTGTCAAGTCTTACCCAAGATACAAATTGCAGTTTTCATTAAGGGATGGGAATTGTCTTGATTTAAGAATAGGTATATATGGTTGAATTATTAATTTGTTCTCGAATTCAGTACTTAATCGCACAATAATTCTATTTTATCCGTGTATGTTGATGTGTCGTTGTGAGCTTATAGTTAATATTTTCATGTCAGGTGGTTCCACGGCACTATGTCTGCGAAGGAGGCTGAGCACTTGATGATGGAGAAGGGCCGCAGCGGGTCGTTCCTGGTGCGCGAGTCTGCCGCGCGGCCCGGCGAGTTCGTGCTGTCGGTGCGCGCGCGCGGGCGCGTCACGCACGTCATGATCCGGCGGCAGGTGAGCCAGGCATACCTAACCTACCTACAATCGCGCTCAGACAGCGTTTAACACCTTAAGCCTGTCACATACACGCGCGGCCTGCGGTCAGTTGAACCGCATGCCCCGTACCCTTTTCTGCTAGTTTTCGGCAGTGTAGGCCACAGATCGCTACCTACTGGACGTTAACGACGGGTGAAAAGGGGGCGGGGCATACGGTACAACTGGCCGCAGGCCGCGCGTGTATGTATCAGCCTTTAAGTATTCACTCTATAAATCATACAATTAAGAAACACGATTAATTGTAGTTTCTTCGATAGAACAAAAATCAAAATTGTCTCTAAAAACGATATAAAGCCTTAGTACGGCGTAAATACCTCACCGAAAGTTATCAATTTTTGAATAATAACAAAACTACTCGTTTTCTATAACGTATACGAGTTACATTTTGAAAATGAATATTTGTTTTAATAATATGAAAGAAATAGCTAAATTCGCGCGCGTGCGGACCAGCCTAGCCAAAGCCGCCGCGCTTCCATTGCTTGGTTGCGCATACATGAAGCGCATAGAATACCACCTAAAATCGATTAGCGCCAGAAGCTCGGTGCGCTCTTAAATGGCGCAGCGAGTGACCGTGATTATTATAGTAGATGTTATGATATGAATGAGTAATATCCTGTCGAAATGTGAATTATTTAAAGTAGGACAAACATGTACGTTTCCTTCCAAAATACTGTAATGTTGTCCGCGTTTACCTTGTGGTCACTAATAGTCACTTTTGACTTGAATTCACTATATTATTCGGCACCATATCATGCTCACAAAACCATTTCCATCTAGATTATGTTACCGTAGCATAAGGTAATGTAATATGTCATTATAATTATGTAACCACTGATGTTCTGACGATGTAGGTACTGTATATCTTCATATCATACCTGATAACATCCATCAGCCCGTATCGGTTCAATGCTGTACGTAGGTATCCGCCCGCGAAAGTCATCCCGATTATCGGCTTTTTTGCATCCAGTCCCTAGGTACCTACTATCCTTGGCCTTGCGTATTGTCATCCCTCCAGGCTGGGCGCGTCGTACCACTACATATAGAGTACCTACGGTGGTTTACTACAGGATCATATTAAATGAATCACAAGTAGTAATTAGATTTTCACCTCCGCCTTGTTACGATACAGATGACATGGAACATTTGTAGTGTAAATTAAATTTTATAGCACAGACAATAAGATTGTAATTAATACGTTACCAAAGTACCTACTGAAGTAGATAACGGGCCTGTAAATCCAAAGTATTACACTTGCAATACCATCTACTTAGCATTCTCTAGCATTTGTACCAAAATAGGACAACATAATTATGTGCTTGCCAGTTAAATATGCAGGTATAAGTACCTCCACTTATTAGTAATGTTTCACTTTGTCCACAAAGAATGGTGCCCGAGCCTTATACGGCCTGCGTTTTATTTTTATTTATCACGTTATTGTTATACATACAAAGTTGGTAACGAACAAAAAACGCAACAAAATGAACTACATAATCAATTCGCCGCCCGCGGAGGATTCAAAAAATGGTTTTTGCATGTCACAAGTGATCATTAACACTCGGAGACCCCGTGGGCTCTTCCCACGCGCAATTGTACGTATATAAAACATATGGATCATGTCGAGTTGATACCATAGAATTAATTAGGTAGTTACCTACGCATCGCTTTGTATACCTATGTAGGACATAAAATTCAGAATTACCTAAGTATTGGCTAGCCAATCCAGCTTTCAAGCGCGAAATCAGGGTGTTTAGTAGATACTATGGTGCAGACAAAATCACATAGGTACATCACATGCACATGGTATTTGCAATCTAGGCCATATTCCCGTATGTTACAATTGCTGTACTGCCGACTGTACACTCATGCAAAGCACATCGATGGTATTGGTAACACCTTGCAGTATGATTTCATCTCTTATTAATTACACAATATTTACCTATTTATTATATTAATGGACTCGACAGTTCGTCATTTGCCAATGTCATGTACAATGTTTAAGATTGATATCTTGTTGTCTTCTCTTTCTCCAGAGGAGTCGCCGTGGCGTCGCGTCGTCACTCTGGACGAAGCAGCTCGACAGTTACGTTCACTCCCGAACTCGTAGAACTCTTGATAATTGCTTGAAACTTCAGATTTTGCATGAATTATCCAATAAATTCACCATACATCATTCGCGAACATTTTCTGATTAATTTAACGTGATAACACAAAATAACCACCACACCAAAATTATCAAATAATTTCGCAACCGTCGCTTACCGCCATTTTCAAGAGACTCCTGGCACACAATAATAACGATGAAAGTTCAGAGTGTTACTTGTTATGCTTTCGACTGTACCTACGCAATAAAACCAAAGTATTTTAGTGCATCAATCAATTCACATGGACGAATAAAAATCTGAGGAGATGATTTATTTTATTCCTTTTATTTAGGAGAACGTATTAAGTTTATGTATTAGTCTGGTCAACTTCTAAGAATCTTCAGATTATTTTGGCTATAGTATTTTATGGTACCTACCTATGTACTTTTCATATTATTTTGATAAGTTGATGTATTTTTTTTGCAACCGCAGCTGACATTAACCCGTGTAGGTGTATCGATGACTGGATACAAGAATAGACTTTGAGAGACATACCGTTGTTACGTTTGTCGAATATGATTGAATATTCTTTTATAGGTATCGAGGGACTGATGCGACTACGGACCCGATTCCTGGTCGGCAAAAAAAAATTAGTTTACTTATCTATTAGATAACAAAAACAGAGCAAATTAATGTTAATAACAAGTTACAGAGAATGGAATCCGGATTAGAGATAAGTTTCGGTTGAAATCCTGCATGAAAACATCATTGTATGGGGAAATTTTCAAGCAACAGTGATACGATGATAATATCGATTGGGTTGTGTTATAATCGACCATAATATTTGTTACCATAATATTTCTAAAATTCAATAAAATCTGAAAGGATAGTATAATTATTCATGTGCCATACCACGACTTATAAATAGTATCTAGCAATCTTGAAGTATATAGGTATGATTTGAACTCTTATGCCGCAGACAATTAGGACATTACAAAGTCCAAAATGTTAAACTTGACGTGTGCTTTCGTCTACATAACCATATTACACGAGTTGAGCGACAGGCTCGCAGTATTGTACGGAGATCAAGCGAACATTGTGTGTTTTGTTTACTTATGCTAATACATTGGTTACACGGCTGTCTACCTACTACGCACTTAGTTAGTACATCCAAACCACGACACAAGTTAAATCAGTTTCAATTGAAATTTTACATGTATTTTGCAACTCCATTCAATTTGTAATTGACAACTTTACCACGTCCGTGTGCCGTCTTCCCGTAAAAAAGTTAACTGAACCAGCTCCAAAATCTAAGCCCGTGTTATTTCATTATAGACGAATAAATGAAAATTTAAATGAAATAAATAAATAAAGGCTGTTGAACAGGTAAGTGACGTCACTAAAATTAATTTCGCGACACGGCTTGAAAATTGAACTTGCTTGACGAGTGCACTTACGGTGGCCGGCGTGTCCCGTTCCCCTAGATATCACGAGGGACAGCAAAATTATGATTAGGACTGACATTTAGTAGGTACTTACATTACTAATAAGTACTTACTTTAAAATACTATAGGTACATATAATTAATTAATGCGGAGTGCTGCTCCTTCATAATATGTTGTTATCGTAATGCAAGTTGGACCATAACTCTTAAGGGCAAGTAATAGGTGTGCTAATATCATGAAAAAAAAATATGCAATAGGCAATATTGCAATATATCCATAAAAATCTCTACTTCGAGTAACGAAATGACCCTGCCTGATATTTAAACTTAAAGCGCACCTAACCTAACAGGTCCGCACCGAATCTCGTCGATCATTAATTTACCGATCGATTGTTTTGACTCTACGCGAGGTCGAAACCCGCCCGCGGTGAGGTCGCCTTCGTTATTTAATTATTATTATATGCATGACAAGTATATTAAAGTATTGACACACTTTCGAAGTTATTGTAAAGAGCTACGAGTAAAACTAATAATAATAATCATTACCGTTTTGAATTTTGATCCAATAATACATTACATTTTATTACTTTATTCGTCCCCTCGGCAATATAAGTAGGTAGTCTAAACACCGTAGTTGTTTTTGAGTTTTGATTGAATTTCTCGAAATTGGTTTAATTTGAGACTTTAATATTCATTTTCAATATTCCGAGCATATTCCGAACAACGGATAATTCATGCCTTGCGCCGGAAATAAAATACTTCTATCTACTCTCATAAATATTTAATACAATTTATATTTAGGTAGATACCTAATGTAATGTCATAATTTTGGAATCCATGTTGTATTAACTACCAAATAAGGTATCAAAATGTTTGTGACTCATTTTGCGAGGGTTGGACTTACATGTTCCGAGTATTTGTCCAGTCAATGCGACTATGAATCAGCAACGGCTACCCATAATAATCTTATTAGTTTATATTTTGTCAATTAAGTTCATAATTGACAGACTAAAATGTATCAATATTTTATCGCCTAATCATACACTTTATTGTACATTAAAGGCATACAAAATAATTGCAAAAAGTTGAAAACGGCACGTACAATTTGATGTCACACATCCGCACACTTGCCTATACATCCTGGAACCTTAGCTGACCTTATATGATAATGATTTTATGTAGATAGGTATCTAATATTAGAAAATCGTACGAACATGTTTAATTAATGAGGCACTATTAAACATTAACAAAACACTGTACAAGTCCGCCGCACCGCTGCAGGTCAGTTAAAAAGCATTGCGGGCGGTGCATAGCGAATGCACTGCCGCTCTGTTACACTTAGGTTACCTACGTAGATGCACTAGCTTTCCATGGTGCACATTTACTAGGAGCACAGAAGCATTAAGACATGATTGAGACCTACCGGGCATGCGCAGAAGCATTACCTATACGAGTAAGTACTATAGGTATTATATCTAGGTGGTGCAAATATTAAACCTATGTCTGGATGGGAGGATGCAGGGGTGGCAGTGGGGGCGCGGAGCGCGAGTTATAGCTATGCACTGCATAATATTGCATCGAAGTACCAGGAAAACATAGGTTTTAAAGAGATATCACGACACGCTGCATCGCTTTGAACCTTTATGACCCTTAATAAATAAACATAGATCGTTTTAAAGGTGAACGTGACGTAAAAACTTTAGCGGGTTCTTTAATTCATGCCATACTTTGATTATTTCTGAATAACAAAATACGTCTTGTGATTATAAAATCCAAGGTACATTAAGCACTTACCTAAATAAATATCTACCTATCATGCATGAAATAAAAGGAAATACCAGATACCCAACGTAAGGTTACTTGGTAAAAACTTAGATGGAATATCAAGTATCCAATAGGCAATTAGGTACTATTGTAGTAAAACAATAGTGACGTAAGGAGTCTGGGAAAAGTTTATACACTCTCGTTGCGTGATCGCGCATGTAAGGTAGATGACATGGCCTGCTTGTAGACAGGTAGGTATGTATGTACCTATAAGTATCTACAACAAATGTATTATATTGTTTCAATAACCTTCCATATACCTATCTAATTTCTATACAAAACCATTGGGTTTCTGCGCGCATTATTGTTTTTGGTGTTAAACAGATTCTATTGTTGGGCTACATGTTGAAGTTAGGTAGGTAAGCAGTATATTAGAACTTTGGGTTCGTACCGTTCCTATTGCATGGCCATAAGATTTCCAATCGTGCTTCAAGTATTGTGCTGTCGAGTGTAAGAGAACAGTTACTGTGACTGAATGCTGTTTCTATAGCGACAAAGTTTGATGTACCTTGATTTTTTTTACATTTGAACGACGTTTAAGAAAATCTAGCTATACTTGCCTACCTCAATATAGGTACATAATTAGTATATGAATAAATATTCCAAACGTCGTTAAGTAATAATATGTATTGTAAGCTATTAGGTACATAGTTAAACCTCACTATTCGTATTTTTGTCACTTTCACATTTCGGAAAAAAACGTCAAGTTAGAGAGGGACCGAGATGCTAAGAGCGATGAATAAATGAATTATGATGGTGCTTAAAGCAAAATTTTTTAACATCAAAAAGTTAAATTTTAGAAACAAGATTTTGTTATTGGAGCTCGCTATAGGTACCTATATATATATATCATTAAAATATTATTATATCATCTTTAAAATATTTTTAAATTGTGAAGCAAATTGGCGATAATGGCAGGTCACACACAACATTAAGTATTCACTCTATTTATTGCAATAAAATGCGTAAGTAGGTACATAGAGTCGTTTATAAATTTACGTGCCCGGACTTTTAATATCCTATGGGTACGTGTGTCTGTGAACAAGGAAACTGTTCCTCAAAGAAAAAGGATACTTAAATGTGTATACGTGACTATCGTCATGATGGCATACGGCCTTGTGTTTGACTAGAATTAATGCACAAACATGCCACAAATAAACAATAGATCTCACAACTACCTGCATCCACAAATTGACCACTTTAAGGGTGATTTACCAAATAATCGAGGTCTTACTTGCTTGTTGGGATCGCTGGTTAGTCGGATGATCTACCTACATATGATGTTGATGATGTTTGTAAAATTTTAATATTGCTTGCCTGTCGCAAAGTTTCAATCAAGAATATACCTCAGGTACTAATACAATTACAAAAATACAGCATTACAATTTTCATCCATTTTTATATTACAAGCAGCTAGTTGTAGTGTATTATTCGGGTCTTTTTACTCCTTGCCTGACCGAGAATACCTACATTAAACGCCGCCGCCGCACGTCGTTTAGAAGTGAATGGGGCGATTGGCGACAAATAAACTTAGCGACACATCTAGATGGCTACATTAAATATTATCTACTAATCTCTAAAACTAATTTCAGACGAATATCTATCTACCTTGAAGATATTTTCAGCATTAGCGATCACACGAGTTGATTATGAAAAAAGAGTTAAACCCGTTTTGTGAACTGATGATTGTTTTTCACGACCGCCTAACCTGTCGTTATCTGCAGCACGACAAGTACGACGTGGGCAGCGGGGAGCAGTTCGACGACCTGGTGGGCCTCATCGAGCACTTCCGCTCGTACCCCATCGTGGAGGTTTCTGGGGACGTGTTGCGCCTGCTGCAGCCGGTCAGCGGCACGCGCATGCGCGCGGGAGATATCGACAGGAAGGTGCAGGAGATGCAGGTGCGCATCATCATTAGTCTATATTTATGCCCCCACTGCTCGGACACAGACCTTCCAATACATCAAGGGAGCTGGAGCCATTACCCTCCAGGCAGACCCAGTGCGGATTGGCGGATTACAAAATGAAATCTTCCTTCAGTAAAATTGTCTATCTAGGTACAATATTAAAGGTAATTTCCCTCCATGCCATGTGACATACTCGTGGGGCACCATGTAATAAGTGCACTCCATTGTAAATTGCACGACTAATGTCCGTCCCATTAAAAAAAAAGTTTACCTAGCGTCGCATCATAAAAAAATGCCTACGAGCCTTAGTCCGGACCCTTCTGGATTTACCTCCTTTGCTTGCGCAGTCGGGTAAAGAGTGTGGTGTTGACAGGTCATGGATGATCAGATAGAAACCAAATGCGGTTTCGACGGTGAGTTCCAGTCTTTGAGGATGTTGGAGGAGCGGCTTGGCTTCAGCGCAGACGAGGGGGTGAAACCAGAGAACGCAAACAAGAACAGATACCGTAATATTTTGCCGTGTAAGTTACATTAAATACTTACCTAGGCCGCGTTTCCACCTGCAAGAAAACTTCTGCGAGTAATTGTATAACAGCAGCTTGAAAGTGTAAACCACAGGTTAAAGATATAAGTTTTCTAGTGTAAACTTCGCACTATTGACGGACATTACTCGCAGAAGGTTTCTTGCAGGTGTAAAGGCGCCTTATACTTACGTATCACAACAAACTCAACATAAGAACTACCTATTCATTAATTTTAGATTAACTGCTCTAAAAGCAATCCGTATAGGCTAGAAAGAAACCGGCATACCTATACAGGTGTACATATTAGACCTGAAAAACATCGTCCTCCTTGCAGCAGTCTGGTAAATCCATTCATTTCCAATTACACCACCAAAATGACCCACGATGTCATGCCGAGTGAACGGACGGACTTACCCCAGTGTTGTCATTTTGGGTGGTGTCATAGATAATGAACTGGTAAATCAACTACAAGTGTCCATTGCATTGCAGACGACTACACTCGCGTGGTGCTGCGGCGACGCGACGACGGGCCGGACGCGGGCTACATAAACGCGAACTACGTGCGCCCCACCCGCCTCTACGACTCACCCAGTCCGGTGCAGTCTTCCAACGAAAGCCTCAACAGCGTGCAATGTAAGATATGCATTCAATTGCGATTTAAAAGAAATATTATGTTTTGATAACATAGATTTCGATTCTGTCGTGTGTTCTCTAATTTTAAGTAAACTTTGTAGTATAATAGACTGTGGAGCATTGATTTTATTTTCAATTTTTATTGTCATTTATAGGAATTTTGTCTAATTGCAGCTACGTTTCTACGCGGCGAGACGAGGAAACCTATTTCATTGGTCTCGAAGTCACTGTCGGATGACGCACTCAGAGAGGTCAAGAAATGTATTAAACTCGACAAAATCAATGCGAACCTTTGTCGTGAAACAGGTACATCATTAACGTTAACATTCACTTTATGTATGTAGGCATAAAATGTAGAAGGTACCTATCCTATATCACCGTCATCAAGACGAATCAAACATCACAGTATGAAAATCCAAGCCGTTTAAGATTAGGAGGCCACAAAGGAAAGAACATACATACATACTCAGAATTTGTTTTATGCATTATGCCATGCTCGGCGAACAATTTAAAATGATGAAAAATTTCTAGCCGTTGGCAGGACTTGAACCTGCGACCTTGCCATTCCGTGACACGCTCTTACCTGGTTGAAGTCCTGTCCACGGCTGGAAATCATTAATTTTTCATCACGTTTAAATACATACATAGTCAAAAACATCTCCTTCCGACACATTTATGATCACGGGTTCGAATCCCTTTTGAATTGAAAGTAGTGCAAAATTATTAAAATAATTTGCCTTATTGCAGTGAAAGAGAAAGTGTACATCGCAACGCAAGGTTGCCTCTCGAACACAAAGGACGACTTCTGGCGAATGGTCTGGCAGGAGGACGTCCGGGTTATAGCCATGATCACCAATGAAGTTGAAAAAGGAAAGGTATGGTGGCAAAAAAATCATTGATAGTAGACTTATCTTTCATAACTTTTCGCGGATTTCCTACAGAGCCACACTATCAAAACGTGACACGAAATCGGACTACTTAATCCAGGGCCCGTAGGTAATTCTATAAACCATTATTTAACGAATAAATAAATTTTAATTTGATGTCCTTGTAAACACTAGACGGGACGTGATGTGACAACACCGCCCGTTAAAGTTTGCATTTTAGCTATTTCAGAAAATCGTCGACTCGTAAATATGCACTAGTCGTCACTTCGCGTTTAATTTTTTTCGATTCTACTTGATTTTTACCCCCGATTTATTATTTCGGGGTCCTTGAATATCCCATTAAATATTAATATAGACCATTGTTACTACTGTTGTTTGGTGTGTGTGTGTGTGTGTGTGTGTGTGTGTGTGTGTGCGTGCGCCACCGCCTCGTACCACGCGTTTTAATAGTGTGTTTCCGCCTTACAGATGATTCGATCTAACTTATACTTAATTTTCAGAAAAAATGTGAGCGCTATTGGCCACTCTTAAATCACGAGGACCGACACGACAATTTGATTGTGAAATCTGTAAACGAGGCCTGCCACGAAGACTATCTTGTGAGAGAACTTGACGTCAGCGACGACAAAAATTGCAGTAGGACTATCTATCAATATCAGTTCATGGTAAATTATTTATACTTACACTAGTTTACTCGAAATACTTACATCAACGTATCAATTTTTTTAAACTTTTTTATTAGATTGTTTTACTTCTAGTTTGACTTGAAGTGCGATTACAACTGTGGCGCAAACAATAACAACGCTCCAGTCCAAGATGTTATATTTGATGTGCTGTCAATTATAGGGTGATGACATCTGTGCGTTGCGTCGTCGCAGGCGTCGACGCTGCGTCGTTTTACATATATATTTTTGTGACATGCCCTATCTGTGCGTTGCGTCGTCGCACGCGTCAATATGAAATCCGATGCGACGACGCATTTATTACTTCACGGTTAGATAGATAAAAGCTAAAACTATATACCTACTGTAAAATAATTATTAAAATCGGTCCAGTAGTTTTTGAGAAAATCTCAACCTTATTGTGCCCTCCTGTACACTTACCTGCATTCGTGTGTACGTGATTTAAAAAAAAAATCAATTAATTTTTGAGAAAATTTCAACCAAAATACACATTTCTGATTTTATAAAAGCGCAGTTACTTTTATGAGCCCTTATCCTAACCACATTCATTTATTTATAGACATGGCCTGACCACAGCACACCCGAGGAGTCTAACGGTGTGCTCTGCTTTGTGGACGACATCAACAGAAGACTATGTCAAATTGCACAGAGCAAAAATGCTCCGGAACAGGTGGGTCGAGCAAAATACTTTCTGGACTTTCAGATCTATTCCGTCTGCGAGTATATTTAAAAGTGCCAATTAAAAATGCACTTGGTAACATGGTACAGCTAACAGCAGATCCAAAGTGTAACATTTTAGACTTTGGACCGTTCTTATTATCTGCGTCATAAGAGTTGAATTCGTACTGCAAGTGTTACCATTGATCTGCTGTTGACCTATACTCTGTCCCAATCCAATTTTTCTTGGATGTAAATAAACATGGCGTTTGAAAGTTCACCACAAACAATTCCAATCAATGATTGGAAATTTCGATCGTTTCACTCTGAACAAATTCGTTTGAGTCGTACTGGCCAAAGCTGGCTAAAGCTATGGATCGTGTGTAAATAGGTAAGTGCGGTTAGTGATTTGTTTACCTCCATGGAAAATTGGATTGGGACAGTATAATAGATACCTACAATAAACAATTACAATAAAATAAGGACAAAATACCTACACAGTTGGTATACTTACGTATTAATTTATGTTATTCCAGAACATACTGTGTGTGCACTGCTCGGCGGGAGTCGGCAGGACGGGCACATTCATTGTCCTGGACATGCTCATCGATAAAATTAAATCTTCTGGTAATTTATTTTATTACTATTGGGTACATCGCTACGGTAAAATTTAAGGCCAAGTGCTAACCCAGTTTACGACACAAAATCGCCGTTCATTTTTGTTATTTAAACCAAACCGAAAATATAACCTAGGTTAAATCACCCAGTTCAGTCTTATATACTTATATGCTCTTAGACATAAATGTGACGTGTCTCTTTCTAACGTGACTTTTTTTTAACGAAACGTGATAATTACAAAACGCAGTTAAAAGTTAGGTTAAATTAGGTTGATGACAGTGATTAGATATTTCATGTGTCCGTAGGGTTCAACTGCGACATCGACGTGCATGGAACGGTGAAGCATGCGCGCGCGCAGCGCAGCGGCCTCGTGCAGAACAGCGCGCAGTACCGGTTCCTGTACCTGGCGCTGCAGGACTACATCGAGAATAAACATCTCATACTAAGGAAGACGGTAACTAATATTCTTTAATTAATGAACTAGAATTATAAAACGACTGTTTTTGGCGTAAAATGTCTACTTATGTCAATCTCGCGATCAAGACGAATCTAACGATATCATCACATCCATCAAGTCGCTTAAGGTAAGGCGCAACTAATAAAAAATCATAATTTTAAATATGTATACTTATTCGATTTTCTCTTTTCAGGTATATACCTCAGATGCTTGAACAAAAAGCTGGTTTGAGATTTGCACAATTTACTAAAAGGTATAAGTACTTAGAAAGCATTTACTTAATAATAGAGCAGCGATTATATTATACCTTATTTGATTGTTTACATATATTACTTAAATATAACTTTTAGTTATTGCATTTAATTTAGCTCATATATTTGATCATAAGTAATCAACAATTAGACCCCCTCTGGCTAATAGTTATATTTAGTTTGACACTTGATTTCAAGTAATGCACCTCCTCTAGGTTAAGATAAATAAAACGAACTGTTAACTTGACGTGTATATATTTATTTAATTCCACATTAAAACATTCTTCAAGATATCTTGGTTTCACTATACAATTAACATGATCTAATAACTAAACAAGAAAATACACAATAATGTATTAAGTAAATTAATAACAAATTATACAAAGCTTTAAAGCTAGCACGGATCGCCTATAAAACATTTCATATATCTGGTAAATAAAATTGAATACTATAATATAATAATAAATTGCTATGAT
Organism: Tachystola acroxantha; assembly: GCA_963506565.1. Classification (NCBI taxonomy): domain Eukaryota; kingdom Metazoa; phylum Arthropoda; class Insecta; order Lepidoptera; family Oecophoridae; genus Tachystola; species Tachystola acroxantha. The sequence goes on from OY735870.1 coordinate 16,934,238, forward strand.
AAATGGTCTTAATTCATTAAAATGTTGGTGTTGTAAAACCGATTGTTACTTGGTATAAAAATTGTGTATACGTATAAAAATAACTAGCTATTTAGTGTATAACTCAATTATATGTGATTATTTTGGCACGCTTTTTCTGAAGTTCAATATGTAATCATAAGAAAGCGGTAATATACAACCAATAAATAAATAAATAATAAAATAAAAGTAATTATTCAAAAGTTACCTCTAAAGGAATGTATAAAACTAACAATTCCTCATATATGTGTTATAGTATGTAACAATGAAGGTTATTGTATTTTTTGTTTGTTTTTAGTGATCATGCGTACCATGGTACGCAGTACTGCAGTACCTTTAACTAGGTTTTGTTCCAAATGAAGCCTCGTCTGTATGGCTGTTGGATATGCGAAAAAAGCTTTCCTTGTCTACATGCCCTGTTTCAGCATAGGGTAGGTATGCACCTATTATAGAAATGCGCTTTTGATAGCATTACCAAAAATTAAGAACTATATAGGTGTAACGTGCTTGATTTTTTGTGCATATATATTTAATGAAAATTTAAAACGTGACTTTGCAACGAACATTAAGAAAGCGCAAACATTAAGTTATTATAACATTATAGGTATTCTATCACTAAAGACCTAGACTCTATACATTTCCTAATGCAGATATATTTCGAGTCTAAAAATAAGGATATTTTAACACATTTATACAACAATATCACTCGTTATTTCATTATTTTTATTGAATTTGACCACATTTATACTAAACGTTTTATTTTAAGAATTAATGTTTGTATCAACTATAATAATATTAATGACGGTTTTGATTTGCGAGTACCGGTGTATACTTCTACTTATGATATTAACTTATTAATGATAGTAATTTAGTTTTTGAATACCGCGTGTAAGTGCTAAACAGGTAAGAGTGACCGAATAGAAATAAGTTTTTATTTGTAAGTTTGAGAAATCTGCAACAGTTACGGAAATGTTGAAAATTTGAAAAAGTTGAAGAATTCAATTCTTACGCATTTTAACTAGGTAACTTTTATCACAGTCGATTTATATTACATCAAAATATTTCAGGTGAATTGTAGAACAGAGCCGTCAAAAATATTAAATAGTTATCTTTTAGAAAAGAATATTTTAGATTTATAGATGAGTCAACTAACAAGTTCGTTGTAATGGACAGAGCCTTTAGGTTTGCCAAAAGATTTTGGATATTTATCTAAATCGTCATTTAGTTACACTTTCCGAGGTTACTTGGGTTTGGAGTCGTTGCATAATCGATTTTTCAAATAATTTGTGAATCATTTAGTATATATCAAATAGAAAAGAATTTGGCACTTGATGCAAGAAAAATCTTATAGGATACCTAGTCGATTTCTTATTATACCTAGGAAGTCGAAAGTTTTATTTAAGATCTAGGTTACAGGTAGGTCTTAACTTAATGATTTATTTACAAAAAACAATTTAACACATTATGGCGTTTACTTAAAGCATTGTGCAGACAGTATTATGTGTTACTTTGCTATACCTACCTACGAGTACCTACCTCAAGTGATATTTTAGGTAAGTATAATGGTAAGTATATTTATTAGGTAGGTAGTAGGTCTCGAATATAAAACTTATGCTATGGATTACATACGTATTGCGTGTTTCATTCGATGACTTGGCTGTAGGTATTCATTCATTGGTACTATTTGATGTTTGCTCACATATTACACTACGTGGCAACACAACAGTATCAATAAGTGAGTCAGATATTTTGTGTTATTTAATAAGACGTAATACATGTGAGAAGACTATACGGGGATAAATTTGGTGTAATGAATATAGGTACTTACATACATACTGTGATTGAAAAGTAATGGGATAATTATGGTATTATATTATAGCGGACTACTTACGTAACCTTCGACCGACCTTTTGACCTATTCCAAATTATTTGCACAAGATTATCACATAAAAACGTAATAAGTATATAATAATACCTAAGTAGTCTAAACTCAAAAATACGTAAACATTTATCAATAAAATCGTATTTTAATCGAGATACTATAGGTTAAAAATATCGTATGAGTTGAAGACGATCTTAGGGCCTCAGTGTAAAAAATATACATAATTAATATGTCTAGTTATAAAGGTAAAAGTGTTTAAATTACACTGATACAATGAAGCAACGACTACAAGGTCACAGAATGTCAGTCTCGTAAACTTTGTTAGTGGTGGCTACTGTGTCGGCTGAGTGCAGGTCTGCGGCGTCGGGCGCGGGCGCGGCCGCGGGCGAGGCCGCGTCCGTGCCGTTGGTCGCCAGGTGCGTCATGCTGCCCGACACGGCGGCCGGCGACAGGTTCAAATTCATTTTGGCTAACAAATTCGACTCACTGCCGGTCTTTTTCAAGTCCGGCTGTGGCGGCAGAGTCGGCCCGCTGCGCTGGATCATCTGCAGACGGGCGTACTGCTCCTGCAGTGCCTTCTGTTTCTTGAGGAGCTCCTGGTGTCGTAGTTCGAGTACCGCTTGCCGCGAGCCGGGCTTGTCGTCGGCGGTGTCGGTGTCCGTGTCTGGAGCTGGTGCTGGCGCGTGTGGTGGCGGTGCGGGCTGCGCGCGCGGCGGTGACGCGGGCGAGGTGGGCGAGGCGAGCGGCGAGCGCGAGGTGGTGCGCGGCGGCGGCGGCGGCGGGGCGCGGCGCGCGGCCAGCGCCAGCAGCTCGGGGTGACGCTCGGGCACGGGCGGCTTGGGCGGGTGCTGGCCGCGCGCGCGCACCGGCGGCGACGCGTCCGTGTCGCTGCCGCTGGGGTACGAGTGCAGGCGGCGCAGCGAGCCCTCGCCCGCGCCGCCGTTCGCCACCACGCCCACGCCCGCGCTCGAGACGGCGCCGCGCTCGCACGGCTTGGCGAACGTCTGCAGCTCGTCTAGTAGCGCGTCGAGGGCGTTCTCTGGCCGCACGTCCGCTGCTCCCCGGCCCGCAGCGCCTCGCCCGGCGCAGGCGCCCCCGGTGCCCTGTGCACCATTCCATGCACTTCTAGCTGTGCCCGGCAATCTCCAACAGACATTATAAAAGCGAGGTTGCAAATAACGCCCGTTTATAGTCGTTATCCTAGCTCTGAATTGATATTAATCGTAAAAAGAGACTTGTGTGAGCTTGTAACCACGCTTTTAGAACACATTTCAACACTTATTTAAAAAAAAACATTTAAGAACAATCATTCAAATATTATTCACAATTATCATATAGAGCTATATCTTAATGCGACCACAATCATTCAAAAAGAACAAAAGTAATAGAAACATAAAAGGCGATTGCCCTGTTTTTTTTGTCGCCGAATAGTAATGTTTTGGTGGTAGCGGGTGTTGGGAATGCCAACGAAACTCTTAGAGGAAATTAATGTTAGACTTCGTGGAGCAAAACATTTATTCAACGACAAAAACAAATAAAAAGGAAGTGTAGTCGAGCGGCCTATGACTTGTTGTGGTGGGGTGGAACCGAAATGTGGCGGTCAGTATTGGAAAGGGCGTACTACAGGCGAAGAAATAAAAAAAAAGAGATACATATCATCAAATACGTAGATACACTTGACTGAACGTGATATGAAAGATATAGGTAATAGTAACAATTTAAATTTTGTGATTTAGAAAATGCATAAAAATATTTAAATTGTTAAAGACGAGCTTCACCTTAACAATTGTGATGATTTTGCCATTAGTCGAAAATTTAAAAAAATGTGTGTATGTGAATTTGACCAAATTTCTACTGAATAAAGCTAATGTCAGAGTAGCACTGTGTACATAAACAATACAATATAGATCTAATCTAGTGAAAGCGCAAGTGAGTGTTGCAGTGACTATATCTACTAATACGTTCGTAGTAACTGTTGTGCTGATTGCAGTCCTACCTACAAGGTTTTACATTACAACAATAGATACGTAATAATGTGTGTAAGCGGATACAAATATTAGAAAAAAAATTACCTGTGCTCTGGATGCATGTGTTAGTTTATTAATGTCACTATCCGTTTCGTTATCGTAAGGAACAGCCAATTGTTTGGGGAGTGTCCCGGCACTTGGGTGGCAACTGTCGGACACAGTCCTCGGTCGGGCTCGTGTCAAACATAACACCGCTAAAATAGACACATTCGTCTTCATAACGTCGAGTGACAGGCGGCTCGCAAGGGAAGTTAGGAAATGGACGAGTAGTCAAGTGGAATAACTGAATGGTTAATAATTAACTAAGTAATTGAAGTACCATAAGGGGAACACCAGAATTTTAAGGCATTTCGTTAAATCCCAGAGGTTCAATGTTGTGTGCTGCTTCTGCTATCGAGAACGCACTGCAACAGAAACAAAAACAGCAAGATGCACAAACAGGTAAGCAACTAAGTACATATACATTAATAACTACGAATACATGCAATAATTATTACAAAGCCGCTAAAATCCACAAACTGTGTGACTGTGTTCTTCACCGAGTGATTTTATTTATATAAAAAAACTTTCCAAATAAAATCAGGAGACCTTTTTATCTCCAAATAAAAAGTTGACATTACAGAGGAAATGCAGTCAGCCGACCCGTATAACAAGCTATACTTATATTATTATGGGTAGGTATACGATTATAGGTACACAATACGAAAAACAATAATCACTTAATTTTGGACTTAACGGCTGATTGGGTCTGAACTCCGATTAAAGTATATAAAGATCATCACTATGTACTGAGCAAGTTAAATAAAATGAGCATTCAATAATCGGAGGTTCAGAATATGTACATATATATATATATATATGTACATACTTACACAAAAACACTCTAGATCAAGATAAATCCCGTTTTTCAAATTTCTAAATAAACAATAAAATTATTATTGTTAGATCAAGACAATTTGTTTCTTGTAAGTATGAGTGCACCTGTAAAATTATATTGTGACGATCTATTAAGTATTTTTGCATAAGTATGTACGTACAGTGGAACACAGAGAAAGGTGTAGGTACAGGAGAGTTTTTAAGGATGAGATTTTCTCAAAAACTACCTGACCTATTGCAAAAATTCTTTCACTGTTTGATAGATAAAAGTTAAAACTATGTACAAATAATTATTAAAATCGGTCCAGTAGTTTTTGAGAAAATCTCAACCTTATTGAGGCCCCCTGTATACTTATCTCTGTCTTCGACTGTACTATGCTAAATGGTTTCTTTAATTATTATGTTTCCTAGTTAACCATGCAGCATGCCAGCATGCACTGCCTGCCTCAGCCAATGAATAGTTTAATTAAAACTCCACTCTGGATTAGTTCTTGACTAATTAATACCCAGTTACTTTGGATTAGGTAGGTGAGGTACTAATTCAGCCAATTCTAAGAATTTCATTGTAAATGGACACTAAGCGTGGACTCACATTACCGACGCGAAGTGATCGTGATTCAAAATTGCTGCAAATATTGCTCTTAATTTTCAATATTTCGGCATTTTCGGGGAGCATATATGAGTCGGAAGTAGCAAGAGCTGAAGAAATACTCACTTCATCACTTGGAGTCGCCAGTATGAATCGACCCTAACGGGGCGTGACAAAATATCTGTGTTGATCGCAGTCACTGTCCTACGTAAATTACTTGTGTAACTGCTGGAAATTGTGAAAACATAATCGGAACTGCACACAATGGCCGAATAAAGCCTGACCCACACACAGGAGCACAATGGCCGAATAAAACCTGACACACACACACAGGAGGCCTGCACGCGGCTTACGGCCTGCGGCCAGTTGAAATGCATGCCCCGCCCCATTTTCTCCCGTCGTTAGGTAGTGATCTAAGACCTAGGCCGCAATCCGCTACCTACTGGACGTTAACGACAGGATAAAATGGGTCGGGTCATTGAATGCGTTTCAACTGGCCGCAGGCCGCAAGCCTCGTGCAGGCCGCAGTGAGGTCCAATATTAGTGAAAGATCAACGTTAGGTATTTTGTTCACACCCTTAATCTACTTTCATCTGGAAGGTCCACCAGTGTACCTACATAGACTTTGAATAAGAAAATAAAAAAGTTGATACGCAGGTGTTTTCAGTTGAAAGCAGTTTTAGCATCTACTGACTATTCGCAACTAAAACACGAATAAAATTTCTAGGCATCTATAAAAGTAGCATAAAATTGGCAAGTAAATAACTTTGTCAGACAGATATGACGTTTTCAATGACACATCCACAGCTTGGTAACAACAAGATCCGACATTACGCCAAACAACGTAAATGTATTGTAAGCATGCGTACCGATTTGTTCAATACTGTTCGAACTGGAACAAAATGTGCAAGAAATCTATAAGTTTCCCCCAAATAATTGGATAAGCGCCTCTTGCTTATAATATTGCTAAAGCGTCGTGTACCACTCAGTGCACCAACATGCCTACATAAAGATAGCTAAAACTTATGGTAATTTACGTAACAGAGAGAAAATGAATAATAAAAAGAAAAAAAATGTTATAAAAAGAAATATTCGGATGTAGAATAAAATATAAAAATAAATATCAAAATGTAGTCAATTAATGAATAATAATTAATAACAATAATAAATTGATAATAGGTAATAATATATTAGGAAGAGATTTATTACTCGTTAATAACTATAGCTTCTCTGAAGTATTGGCTCTGTCTCCAGGCGAACTGACGGGTAACATCACGGAAAAAAGACCATCGTTAAAATTATTCGGTAAAAATGACACATCGTAAGACAGTAAGTACAGATATATAAAACAGCAAGTGGGTAAGTGGGTATTTAAACAAATGATTTTGAAATTGAACTAAGTATGTCGCCTCGATGTGGTTATCACCAAACATAAGTAATCAATCTAGGCCCTAAGTACTTAGTTACGAGAATATTGACTGTACAAAGTTTATGATTATTAAATAATTTAGCCTGAAAAAGCCAAACCAAATATGGTAAAAACGTTGACAGTTAACGAATAATGTTACTCTTCATATATTTATGACAGGTAAGTAGTCACTTCATTTTAGCGAATGAACATGAAATCTCAGAAATAAAGTGACTGTAACTACGGGATAGCAGTAGGTAGGTAGGTACTACGTAAATGGGCATCTAATTTACTAGAAAATATTGGGGGGCGATGCTCCTGTAACATTTTCCTCTTGAGGCGGGCAACCTAAGGCGAAATACAAATTATATCGAACAACAAATATGTTGGATATGGCAGGTCCATAATTCGGCGTCTCTGACGGTTGAAAATGTTATTAAAATTGGCATTATTTTCCTGAAGCAAGGATTGAAATATGCAACGTTTATGGATAGTGCATTGGTTGCAGGGATGTGCAAAAGAATTTTAAATTTAGTTGTATTCTGTTTCTTTGCGGTTCCGTCACACTCCGCCTTGAGAGTTGCGCTACCACGGAGTACGGAATTATCCAATCGGTGAGCGCTGCTACACTCTCTAATAACTATTTCTCCAGTAACCACCATATCTATATAAGACAAGTATATTTTCACTTGTCGTCTTAAAATATGCTTTGCGTGGTGCACAATGCGTATACGATTACCTTTCCGAGGTTGGTGATCGAAGAATGCAATGGCCAGCCCGAATCCGAAGCCGATAGAGCACGTCTTGGGACATGTTGGAAAAGTCGCGTCGGGTAAAAGAAGCCCACCACGTGAATTAAAATTTGCCTTGGTAGCTGCTTGGTAGGAATTCACGGTTTGCCAGACCACATGCAGACAGTCTTATGAGCCAGAGGAGGCAACACATACTACTATATTATTATTTTTTAAAGTCAAAATTTTACTTTTGATGTTTCAATTTAAGTTGCATTTTTAGTGAATAGTGCATGATTCGACACACAAAAAGTAACAAACACTACTATCGTTTTCGATCACTCGAATCCAAAACAAATAAAAACAACGCTAAATAAAACTAGGCTTACCTCTTTTTGTGATATTATGAGAAAAATGAAGTTTGGGCTAAATTGAGTGCATATTGCAAGGTCAAAGTGTGACGTAAAGGTTCACGAAGTTACAAATTTTGTATGCCAATTTCATTTTCAAATGTAGTGTAATGATGAAACCCGACATTTCCTCACTACACCAAAATTTTGAGATCGAATTCGTAATAACATTCAGAATACACACGGTGCTCAAATACAAACCAGATCATTCCACAATGCTATGGTACATTTTTCTGTACGATAAGTACATTAAATAAGTATATCTAAAAGTTCATCTAGGTTTAACTGAAGTAAACTGAATAAGCCACTACGGCTGTTAACTATAAAGTAACAGCCTTGTTTTAGAAGAAGGTTTCAACATGCTATCTGTAGAAGGTCAGAGAACCAAAAAGGGCACATGCTAGTGCGAGACAAGCGGAGACAGGTGCCAACCGTAACTACGGTCAAAACATGGTAAAACGTAACAAGCTGTAGGGGAGCAACTAATAACTTAAGTTTTATAGGTAATCGTAATAAGTTACTAAGAAAAATATTAATAAATCAAAGAATCTACACATGAACCGAATGTTGGAAAAAAATGCAAATTTTAAACTTTTGGCAAACCTGCAATTGTTAAGCGTATATTTACGATTGACTAAAACAAACATTTGAAATTTCAGGGTCTCCTAAAATGAGCGTGTCTGCATAATCAGTCTGTAAATAAATCGTTAAGTAAAATTATTTACTAGTAATATTTAAATGATAATTGAGGAATAAAATAATACTTTTCCTGGAATTCATTAATATAGGGTCACTAGATTATAAAAATATCTGCTAAACACGAAGTTCCTATATTGGGTGATTTGATCACCGATTATTTTCTTCCCCAAAACCACATTATGGTATGTAATAACCGTTGCTTTTGACCTAGCCGTAATGCCGTTGTTAGATGGTCGTAGCTACCTTGTTGTGCGTTTGTGGGACGTGGCAGGTGCCCTCGGAGGTGAACTCCTCGGAGGAGGGCCCCGCCGTGAAGCTGGAGCCCTGCGAGGAGCCCGGCGACAGGCGCCCATCCGCGATGGGCAGGCGCTGCTCTTGCACGCACGCCAGCCTGAAACCGACGGGCGAGCCACGTCATTCGTACGCACTATACTTGTACAGTAGGTAGGTACGCAGGCAACGTTAGAAATATGACAACTAGACGATATATTTTAATTTGTATAATAACTTTAATAATTCGATAAATTCAGAGTTTTCGTCGGTAATAATGAAGTAAGTAACGTTGTTGGTGTGACAAAACACTTAGACTACCTACTTATAATTTATAATTGGCAGAAGGAAGTTATGTTCCAAAGTTTTTTGTTTGTTGATATATGAACATTGAGGAACACGAGCAAAACTGGTCTCCACAATGGCACTGGTCTCCACAACACAGGGAATCCTAGTGTGGAGACCAAGGACCAAACATACAAATATGAATAATACATTTTTCTTGTATCTTGTACCTATTTTATGTTAAACTGTTGTTGCGAAATAAATTATTATTATTAAACCTTGTGATTATCTTCAATAAGATGTACAGTGACAGCACATCAAGTGTAACACTTTGGACTTTGGATCGTTCTTAATGTATGAATCGTAAGATTTAAAATCGTACTGCAAGTGTCACCATTGTTGTCTGATGGACAATTGTTTGATTGTTGTCCATCAAGTAGGTACTCGAAAGAGCGGCGTTCAAGATCTATATAAGTACCTCATAATAACTTTTATTTCAAGAGTTCTAGATTACAAAATAACCCTTCCTTGCTGCGCAGTCGGGAAAAAAGGTCTCACGGGTAACGAAAGAAATCTATATGTAGTATTTAGTTGAGTGGATCCTTCACCTTTTTAGCGTGACCAGGGTTCCGGTTAGCTTCTTGCAACGTCGAAGAGCCAGCTCCAACCGTTCGGGTTCGTCTTCAAGCATTTTTTCTTTACGAACCACCTGAAAATAAGACAATAGCACTTTGTTATATTGGCGTGAAGAGTAGGTAAGTAGCTTTGATTGAGCCATTGGCGAGTACACCAGCGTGAGTTGCATGTGTAGTAGTGTAAACGTTAGAGGGAAATGTCAGCAGAAACGAGGCACAAACCGACATTTACCACGCAACGTTATTTTTACAAAAAGTAGATGGGTGAAATTAGGCTCACATGTGGTCGTGTTACATAACGTCATTTGGTAAATTTATTTTGCAAATTATAGTTTGTAAAATAAAGTAGCCACTAAAAATAAAGGGACCAAAACGCGTCGCGTGGGAATCGCTATTTTCCGATATAGTACCTATGTATAATTAAAAAAATATTAAATAATATATTACTATAATATATATTATTATCTTTAATTATATATAATTAAAAATAAATAGTATAGAATCGCAATTTTTCGACTTAATACGAACTCACGCCTCAAGGGCAGCAAGGGCTCTCGAATAGGCCTACAGATGTCAGATATCCTTTAAAAAAATTACAATTACTGTAACACATGTATCTAAACACCAAGTTTACCTTCTCCATCTCCGAAGACAGTTTGATCTTCATGGTGTCCTGCAGTATTGGAAACTTGAGCTTCCAATCAGCAACGGTCTTGCTGCTCTTGGAGAGCACCATCGCGATACGCTCTATGTCTGCCATATTTACACGCGTCTCTCTGCAATGCATACTACCCACATTATAACCTGCTGTATCTATTTATGACCATATTTTCTGGAATCTAACCTGAAACATCTAATAACACTACACACTACGTGATCAAACCTGCTTCTTCAAACGTCATTCTTTAGCCTTTGTAGATGCTAGAGGAGGCTATTCTATGTATAAAAATGATTTTTGATTTCCCAATATGCTTTTGTACGAACGGATCCAGTCGCCTCACTACGAAAACAAGTCAAAGTACCAAAAGGTCGCTGGTGACATATTATGTGCCTGACTGAAGTCAGAACAACCTACTTAACAATGAGGTTACTGCCTGCCTGTTCTAATTATCTCAACCCACTGCGTCAGCTATCTGCTTTTCCTAGAAAATTAGATCATCGTCTCGGAACACAACTAATGTAATTGACAGATTGAGATCACGGATTGCGAGTCCTTACCTATTGGCGGCTTGGCCCCGCAGTCGTTCAACCGTAGCCTCCAGCTCGTAGAGATCATTTTCCAGCAGCAACATATCCTGCCGGTAAATTTCTTCTTCGCGAGTTAGTTGCTAAAATCACAAAAATGTAGGATTTCATTCATATAAAGTGCTCGCGACTTTCCTTTCCATTTTATTAACACGTGCGGACTTACTATAAGTCCCATCGGGTGGCTCGTCTACCTTCATAACTCGTGGTTTTTTAAACTCCTTGATGGATAGCTCGTATGTTTAAAATATGGAACTCGTATGTAAAAATATGAAATATAACCTCGATAAAATTTATATCTGCAATATTTAGCCATATTTACAAATAAATGAGATGACATTTAATTCTTCATACTACTTATTGAACTCTAATTTAATGTACTGTGTCAATAGAAAAAGGCTCGAGTAGGTATATTATTATAACGATTGGTCTCCGCTGAGCGTTGCGCATGTTGGCCTTTGTGGACTGCAAGCCAGCTAACAGCCATTTAGCTGATTAATACAACTAAGTAGTATCGATTGTCCCTGGGGCGGGACACGCTAAATTGAATTGTCGTCAAGCGAGGTATTCCGCTCACTCCACACGAGTGGCAATAAGTATGTGAGTGGGAATGACAGTTCCGTTTAGATTAACGGTTTTTAGATATTTACTAATTATTTAAGATTAGATTTGTTAACCACGATAGAATTACACGTGCTAATGCTGGGTTAAGGCTACGCTCAATACTTAGCCTTAGCAAAACCCTAGCTCGGTTGGCCAAAAACGTGATTTTAAGGTCCATTGATGTTATTCATAAAACTAGTTAAACCTCACTTCCTTTAAATAGTGTTGCTGTCCCCTTCACACTTCGTTAAAAAAAGGTTAAGATAGAAAGGGACAGGGTGGCTAAACGGTGGCGTAACTTTAAATCACGTTTATGAATAACAGCCCATGGTTATAAAAGCCTTCCGTTCCTTTTTAAGTTATCGTTTTTAACGAGGTGTGAAAAAAAAGGGAAGTGACGGTAACCTAGGGGAATATATGTCTAACAGGATAGGCGTGTGTGCGTCCATCGTGGCTACGCTTAGTAGCAATATTTTGACACAATAGTGAGGCACGTAGGTAGCGATTTTGGTTTGTGTCAGGTCTAAAAATACTACCATCCTTTTATTAAAGTCGCCAAAGAGATAGCAGCTACTTTTAGACATATTATAATTTTAAAAAGCCCAAACCCAAACCGTTACCAATATGTTCCAGCGTACCGATTCCGGGTCATCCTCGCAGAGGCTGGCTGCGAGTGCTCCAATCTTGACGATCGTATCCGCCATTAGCTGTCGCATCTGAATCGCGTGCGACAACGTAGAACGACGCAAGTTCCGGGTCTGCGAACCAAACCACCGTACAATACAAGTACCGTATCTATACAAGGTAACAGAATATTGATCGTTTGCACAGACCCAGGGAACACCACAATTCATCAATTTCGCAAAGTTTACCAAAATCGATAAGGATGAGAGGGGCCGTGTGTATGCGTGAGTGGATGGGGAGAGTGCGACCTAATTAAATTTAAGTAATTACAAATTCCAATTTCCTACGTACATACAGCCGGTAAGGAAACTTTTATACCACACGCAGCTTGCAAACGATCAATATCATGACTATATTGACTAATTTTATATCGACACGTTTAAACACATAAATATATAAGTGTATTCGCAGAAACGCATATATTCGCTCGAAGCATTAATTAATAAGCTTTCGCCTGTTAGGTGCAGAATGTGGTATATGAGTGCGAGCGTGACACTACCTACCTCAATTCGCAGATCTCGGCTTTGCTTCTGAAGGACGCGGAGCTGACTGAAAAAGTCCGGGGTGACGTTGATGGTGTATGTCCTCTGCTGGACGAGGGCAAGCTGCTGGCCCGCCAGCCCCGCCGGCTTCGGGGGCGGCGCCGGCTTCAGGCGGTCGCGCTCTGAAATACAAGTCATACAAAAACAAACTTGTAATACCTCCCACATTGCGCTATTGGACTGTCCGCCCAACGAATAAGCCAACTATGTAAGCACGGCAATTTAACATACAATATGACGTCAGCAATGGGGAAATTCATTAGAATTCAAGCTGTCGCCAAAGCTTAGGCTATTTTTTGGTATTGAAGTAAGTAGTTGAAATTGAAATACAGATATCCGTCTTTACATACAATAATCATAAAATAATCATAACACAGAACAGCTCATCTACATCGGCGTTAGTAAACATATAATACAATTTTTTTATTGCGTATTCAAGCATTGTTCCCAAATCACATACCTATAAGTCAATATCAATGGATATCAAAGAGTTACCTTGTGACGACGTCCTCGGTAATGTCGAAGATTTGATTGCCGGTTTTGTTGGCTTTGTATCAGCTTGTTATGGCAAAGAAGTAAGCGGAAAGAAATCAAATATAAGAATTATGAACATGGTTATGATATTAACTACGAGAGTGACGATATAGAGAGACTGCATGGGTCGGTGGCGCCGAGAGCGAAATACGAGTGTACTTGGCACGTATCAACTACGGGTTGCCAGATTTGTGCAAATAAATACCTTAGAATGAATTGTAAAAGGAATGGCAAGAAGGCAAACATATCACGTTGACTTCGTTCTCAGCGCCCATTTAACAAAGAAACCAATATGATAGCCGAGGATGTGGTAATTTATCAATGGATTTAATGATAAAAACTCATTCTAAAATAATAGTAATCAAATACTTGACGATTATGCAGACGGACAGACACGGTGAACGTATGTACATACTCGTAGTTTTAATCGGTTTCTTATTTTCTACAGGGGACATCCTTGATTGCTGGCATTTTTATCATTCATGTCACAATACAAAATATAAATTGGTGTTTTTTTTTGTCAAAATCGAATAAAAACGCTAGCATCAAAAGTATAAGTCTACCTATGTTACCTAATTTCATAAAATTATAAAACCACACAGCACCAACCCAAAGGAAATGTTAAACTCAAGACAAACTCAAAGATAAGTGTACAGCCAAGACACGATCTCATTATACATATAGGTATTTATTGCTCTGCACATTCGTGTTCATGAATAATATCCTGAAAAATTAAAAGGTATATTTCTTTACACGAATGGTACGCGAGCAGCTCAAGAGTCCACATTACAGACAGGTTGAATACAGTTCTCTAATTAAAGGCCCAATATACCACCACCAGGGAGTTACTAGCAGCTATTTCTCAAATACACCATACTTTTATGAACCCTTGCTTAATGCTACGTAACAGGCCACTAGTTCAACTGTAACTTGCATAGGGCTTTTTTACCTAAGTGATTACAATTATTATGCATACCTGAATGTTGAGGCGAATGTTGTTTGGGAGAGTTCATGTCTGGTGGGTCATCGCTAAAGGACACCGATTTCTCAAAGCTTACAGATTTCTCTGAAATCACAAATGTTTAGTTCGTCAGTTAAAAATGGAACAGTCATGTGTAACGAAAGTACTCGTTACTCTGATTTGGAGATGCGATAGCAGACTCCAAGTTAACTGGCAACAAACTACAGGGACTTCACGAACGATATCTGTACAATAAAGAATAAAAATATTTGGTTTCAATCAATTCATTTCAGAGAAACGGCACCATGTGTTACATAGAAATAAAGTGCAAGGTTTTTGACTCAAAAACACAGTGATTATATAAAAAATTGTAGTGAAAACTTTAATAGGTACGTGATACGAGACGAGCATTTGTTCCTTGAGGTGTGAAGTAGGAAATAAAATAACTCAACGAAAGTTGAGAGTTATGTTTGTTTATCAAAGCAGAAAGATATAGTGATAGTGCATTTATTAATTATTCATACTCAATGATATGATTGTAGTGTAATTGTGTACTTACATCACAATAATAATAAAATAGGTTAGCTGTGTAGTTTAAGCTTAGTTCAGTAAAGCTACCTTTTGAATAGGATTTAATAAACCGATACCAAAAAACATAGCAATTAAGGCCTGATTACCCTCGCGGAATATATCCGTGTTTAATATTTGATACTAAACTACTGGCTGTATTTGGTATTACCTACCGATAAATAAATTAATATACCTACGATGAGTTCACAGAACGATGGCCTCGACGACTACTGACAACATTTACTTGTTACTTCAGCAATGACGTCTACAACATTAAGCCCTCGTGGCATGATCCTAATGGATCATGATCATGAGTTACGAAACTCGGCTCTGACAGCAATTTCAATAAGTAAGACTTGCACGCGATTTGCCTAAGTATAAGTACAATGAACTATGAAACTATTGTATTAGGTGGATGTGAAGTGATATTTAAAATGTGCATGAAGTACAATACGACGATGGAATATATGAAACTCAACCTAATACAATTGTTCATTAAAACCAAGCTGAAACGAACAAATCACATGTCAGCAAGCAAGCGGCTGGCGTGCTTATGGATGGAGGCTAGGCGATGCATTGCGAACGTCGTTTTAATACCACCTTGTTACTGACGACTAAATTATACCAAATCGCTGTTGCGTATTCTCTGCCGAAGGAATGCACGAGGTGTGGCAAACCACCCGCAGTGGCAGGGAAACTCAATCACTTTTGGAAATTTAAGTAATATAGACCCAAACGGTAAGTAGCCTTGAAATCGTAATTTAATGGTACAAGCTTTTAACTTGGCTGGAGAGAAAATTAGATAGGTACTTGATTACATTTCTCACCCTTTTTATCTCACTTTAATCGATAATCAATAGATTGTAAAGTTTTACCTATTTCTTATATTTTACGGATTTAAAGGTTTAGGCAAACATACCCTTGGCTATACATTCTTAAGAATGAATATAAATATTTTAATTATTAGGAAAAAATATGCAACTTAGGTTTCCGGTTGCCGCTATGGAAAAAAGGGTTTTAAAAATTGTAAGTACTAAATTGCAATGCAAGTCATGCTTACACCGATACTTTGTAACCCCCGGTGAAATGTACTTATTGTGTTATTATAGCGTGTGTATGTGATACCTGTGGCGTTTCGTTTGTACCCGCGATATTGTACAAGTTTATTTGCAATAGTGAAAGTGTCGCTTTCGCCGCCTAATAAGCCGAGATGTGCGGAAGCACCTCACTATTAGGCTTTTACTGTGCGGTTGGTAATATGGCGGAGCTCATAATTTGCGGTTTTGTTTTACTCGTGTCTGCAGTGCGTTTGCGATACGCCCAGGGCGATCTATAGGTACCACTACAATGAGCTGCTATCGCTCGCTAGCGAGTCGAGTAGGTTGAAAAGTCAGCTGCGACTTGTAGCTTAAGGTCACAAAAGACCGAAGATTTATCTTTAGAATATTTTTACAAATCCTATAATTTTTAAAATGTACTTACTTAATATAAGAATACATAGTACTTTTTGTATGTGTAAAATGAATGGAAGTATCGACTAAAATTTTACATGCGAGTATCTTGATATTGTACAGAGTACTTAGGTTATTGTCAGTGTAGGTTTGGAGGCAAGAGACATTAGCAATGCATCAGCAAATTAGTTTGGCCGCGTCCAATCACACTTACGAAATTTGTCTCGCCCTAATTTAGGGGGTCTCTCGTTGCTGCCAAATCTCGCGGCATCTGAGTGCAGGAAAACGCAAGCTACATTAACCAATCAAGCTTTTTATGTTACGCCATTAAGCTTACGTCATTAGTTTTGTCATTAAGTCAGACTACCACGTCTAGTTTTATTTTATACTCTTTATTGATTTAATTTTCTGTTACTTATGTTAGGTATGTATATAGTACCCCATTTATTGTTGTAGTTACCTATATGTAAAGTCTACAAATCCAGTTAATATCGCGTTTTATTAATATTTTTTTTATAAGTAATCATTTTTTTATAATTTAAATTATTTTGTGATCAGCGGCGGATACATCGGAAAATACTTTTTCGATATTCCAATTAACAAGAGACAAGTATTGATGATTAAAGTGATGCTATATCATTTTATGGCAAAACGAAGTCAGTTACGAAATTAGTAAGAAGTGATTCTTTCACAACTCTTTCGTTCTTTAACGTGATCAGTTTTTACTATCATAATTATTACTGATTACCAGATGTGTGTAACTATTTTATTTTTAAACAGATTTTAATTCTGTCTCTACAGTTGAGCATCAATCTATGTTTGTATTTGACAAATTGTCAAATTAACAAAAAATATAATTAAATTTTCAATAGGTAAGTACTTGTCAACTGCGCTATTGTAGCGACAGAAGCAGCGCGTGCCGAGTGCTTGCATACTTCAAAGGATGAAGCCTCGTCGACCAAGGAAGCCGCCGGCGTACAACACCGCAGCAAATTGACGAATAACGTAACGACATCAAACATTTAGTTAAAAACACATGCTTGGATTTCGAGGACTCTTCTCTAGTGGCGTATACTAGTGTTTTATTTGCGTCATTGTTTTATACCCTTTTATATATAAAATTAGCATAAGTTTCAGTATTTATTTATCATCAACATATAATTTTTTGTATAATTGAATCGGTTTGGGTGTACGTCCACTAGAGATAATCGACAGATTATGTGTTCAATCTGATGCTGATACAACAATTTATTTTAATTTTAAGCGGCAACATACATATAGCTGACCGGTTAATGCTTGCGATCAGTAGCGACGAACTGCTTTGGCTGAAAAGACTGTGTTGTTTTTCGCTGAGATGTCGGTACCGTACCTGCGTTGGGAGGTCTTGCGGCCGTCACGTAGGCCTGGAACTCCTGCCGCGGCGCGGGCGGCGGGCCCGAAGGCTGACCGGGCACTTGCAACGCTTTCTGCACGAGACCCGTCAAGTTGGCCAATTGCCTCTCCATTTTCTCAACTCGAAGTCTTTGAATGTCATCCACTTGAGGGTTAAGCCTGGAAAACCGAGTTGTTTACGCCACTGCGCTATTATTTCGAAGTTCTTTGCCCGGAATAAAACAACTTTTACGATGACATCTGGTAGGTAGGTGATACATAATAATTCGCAACTAGCTTATCTTAGAATTAGTTTTGAATTCTAAAGTTATTGTGGCCACAATATCGCACAGCGTTAAAAACCCATGGGCATTTTTTTAAAATTTTGTTCTCAAATAAACACTTGTTTTAGTTTGTTTTATCTGAATTGATGATAGTTGGAGATACCCATTTGCATGTTTACCTGGAATCGTATGGTGGGCGCGGCATAGGCCGCGGCGCCGCGGGGTTCACCCCATACATCTGATATGATTCATCGATAATAACACCATCACTGGAAGCAATGCCAACGCATTTGGATATGACAAAAATACCAGCATTACGATATTATCAACAAAACAAATTATGAGACTTTCAATGTTGCTTCAAAGACTTAAATTATTATATCCCTCACAAAAGTCCCGATTACCAAAAAATATATAGTCTAATATGAAATCAAATGTTTCAGAAAATACAACAATCTAGCCTGCAAAACAATTAAATGTACAACAAATATTTTCAAATGGCACCTGGATTACATTGTATTCTGTAATTATTTTATTCATTGAAAAGATGAAGAACTATTTCAAACAATGTGTTTAGAGACGAAGTTAGGTACCTACTACATGAAGTCAGCACAAGTTTATTTTATAATAATAATATTGTTATTATATACTTATTTTAAGTTTGTATGGGATTTTATGCCGGAATAAATATTTTTTTTTAGGTATTATTATTTACCTGGATTCTTCATCAATGATGGGAGTGATGGTTGCTCTGCCGGCAGCTGGTCCCAGGAACTGGGTGTAGTAGGGGTCTTCATAGGGCCTCGCAGAGCCGCGCTCGGGGGACGACATGTAGCCGTCTCCGGAGTGACCTACAGTCACAGTATGCATATAATTAACTCTACAATGGTATAAATGGGTATTGCCGGTCGGCGGTGTATGCTTGCAGTAGAAGCATGTCTGACGAATTCCGTGTGATTTTCCGAATGAATTTCTAAATCATCCACATTTATTTCTAAAAAATCTTCGGTTCCAAAATTATGTTAATCTATGATCTCAGTAAACATTCAATTTAATATTGTATAAAGTAGGTATATTATTTTCATACACATTTAACATATGAAAATTGTATATTGTCAATTGCGCGGTCTGGAAGATACTTACACTTTTATCTGAGTTTGACTGTACCTATTCATTGCAACCGTTTTCGAAGCGATAATAACACAGAATAAGTAGAGTAACCCACTGCAAGTATACATTAAGTTAAGGCGATTCATAAATGTTTTTATTGGAAATTTCTTGTGTCTTTCTCTTATATATTTTAATGTCAAAACTAAACCCGAAATGAATCCCGATCTCACTTGGGTACTTGAGGATGGTATAATGGATCCGATGTTAGAATTTCTTTAAGGTATAACTTTTATATCTGAACTCCTACGCAAATGATTAGACTACCAAATGAAAATATAAGTTAGGTACACTTCTCACTGTATTATTATTAATCAAGGATCCAATCAAAATAGCGATCGCAGGATATTTTTAAATTATTTGTAGGTTTATAAAACATTATAGGAATATAAAACTTCCGCGATCCTAGGTTGTTAAATATGACTTTGGTGATTGATTCGCATTAAGCAGCGAGTTCAGTGTTAAAAGTTTACGCGAAAGAAAGTATGAGAGTTTGAGTTAAATGAATCACTTTAATTACGCCGAATTAGTGTGTGTTTTGGTAAGAGCTGATGTTAAATTTTGTGAATATTTATTGTTAAATAACAATACTTACAATAATATTTTATTTTACAAAATAAGAAGTTTAATACGAGTAACATTACTCATTTGATTTTAAGACAGTTCAAAGCCAAATTTAAGATAATTTGAATAAATATTTTTAACAAAGCATGCGAATAACAACGTTTATTTTTTAATATAAACTACTACGATTTTAAGAAATGTTGGGAAAAATAAGTAGGTAAGTACTTGGTGTGGCTTGGGAAAATAAATTTATCCACAAATTAAGTTACTAATTGATTGACGTTGTCTACGATCAAAATGCTTTTGAAATATACCCGTAAAGTGCTGCAATCGAATATAAATTTAATTTATGAAATATTTTATTATCTTTGTACATAAATGTGGATTAATCTATTTTGTGTGTGTGTTAGTTTTATTATGAATACAATTTAGAGAAAAGAACACAAAATCTATAGATACGTACCTTAATAAATATTCATGAAGAAATTACGACGAACGAGACGATGAATCAATGACAATCTTTACAAAATACACTTGTACGACCTACGTCCTCGAAAGGGAAGCAATTTAATTTACTTATCTTTATTTATTATTTTAATACATCTTAATTACATTCCTAGTAAGGAATTTCAGAATTCGGGACGGCAAAGAAGAACAGCCTAAATCAATAATAATGTTTAGAATGTTATCGAACGAAACGTTGTATAAGTAGGTACAAAAAGGCCAAATAATGACAAAAACGTACGATAGTAACATAAGTAGGTATTATTGGAAAAATACACGTAGGTAAGTGTTAGCACAAAACTTGCGAAAAGCTTGAAGCAAATGAAATAGAAAGCGAAAGAAAATAGTTTCGGGCGAGGCTGGGGTTACCAGGGACAGTGTAGAGTTGTTCAAGGCCTCGGGGGTAATCCATCGTGAACGGGAAACAGCGTTCTGACCCGCTGCCCGGGATGTATGAACGCAAGGGCTTGGCCGGCGCAGGCGCACCTAAACACACAGCTCTCTGTACGCTCACACACACGCAGCGCAGCGGCTGCAGGCTCCTCATTTCTGGTTCGCCCCAAAAGCGACTTTAACCTTCCAACTGATATATTGTTTATTAAAAACTCCAACAAACATATGTATATCCCAGAATCTCATTATTATTGTGAAAAGAAGATTAGCAATGTTTTCATAAATTTTCTCAACAAAATCTCCAACTAAGCTAAAAGTCGGAGCAGTCGCCTGCAATAATCCAGAAGTGGAAATCCAACCTGCGAAGCTTGCATCTAGTCTTCGGGCTGTTTGTTGCTTCAGTTTATTTTTATTATGAATGTAACCGACCGTCTTCCCTTTGCAAATGTTTTGAATAAGTAATTTTATTTACTTACACAATTTACAAGTCTTTGCCCAAGCCCCGGTGGATTTCTTTCAGCTGTAGATACTATTCGTTTTATATTAGAACGAAGCCATCGTCATTTGAGAGTAAGTAATTTGATTTGTCGTCTATCAGGAAAATGAGTAAAGAAAAATCAGAGATCTAAGTAAATGTTTACAATTTTCACTTCAGTAATTCTTATTTTAACACTGAATCGTTAGTGAGTTTATCGCTAGACGTTTTGTTATTTGTTTGAGTAATTATTTTTGCTCGTAGTATTTTTTTTTGTTGGGATTAGGAGATGAACGTTGTTTGATGATTTGATAAAGCCTTGTGTCCACTATAGGCAACATTTGACGCGCGACATGTTGCACAACATGTTGCTCATCATGTTGAACGAGAAACTTGAGGTACTATTGGTCATGTAGCGCGCCAGCTGGCAACGTCGCGCGTCGTTGATCAACGTTGGCGATCTTATTGAGCGTCATGTGGACACGAGGCTTTTATTTATGAAACGTGTCATGAGTAGAGATGTTTGTTTACCTGTGCCAGGCAGGGTCTTCCCTCGGTCCGCGGGCACGGGGGGTGCGGCCGGCGAGAAGGCGCGGAGCATGGAACCCCCGCGAGGGAGCGTGCTGGGAGCTGGGCCAGTGCCGATGTAGTAAGCAGGTGCCTTCACCTAGTAAAACAATTTCACATTTGAAACATATGAACTGGTTAGATTTGGCTTCGGCGAATTCTATGGGTGATGATTGAGCCAAGACGAAACTTTATGAATTCATTCATTTCAGGATGCCTAACCACATCAATGGGATTAGTTTATTAGATACATACCTACTAGTATTATACATATTTAAAAATGGTTAAAATAACTATTTTCACGTATTTGGACCCATATGAGATTTAGCTAAGCATTACATATTAAACTAATAGATAATAATAGCCGCCGATGTCACAGCTGAGCAAAAGCCTCCCAGTAATATTAAGCTATAATAACAGTAAGAAAAATTGTTTATAGTAAGATGTCGTGCCATATGTGATTTAATAATAGGTAGAGATATCGTAACATCACATAAATTAAATCACCCAATTAAGGGTCAACTACAGTCTGCGCATCGATTCAACCGCTGCAATTGCTACCAATTACGTACGAACGAGTATCTATATGAAATTCCCCACCACAAATGTAATTTAAAAGTATAAGTAGGTAGATACACTATTGTCGTTGCCATTGTGGGTAATTATGATATTTAACAAAAATGATAATTATCATGTGAGTAACTGGAGACATGGTAACCTATTCACTTTTAATAACAAAGAGTGAATACCTAATGCTTTTTAATTAAAAGAATTACATTCGGAGTACGGGTATGTCGAATACCATGTCTTAAGTTTTAGTTCTAATGATAAGCAAAACTCAAAAAATAGACCCTGACTAGTGAAATGTTCCCTTATTAGTTCGCGCGTTCACCGTAAATTCATATTGCGACGAGTACCCCACGAGCTAATGGTGACAAAGGGTATAAATGTAACCTAAAATTAAACAGGAGTGCTCGGCGCGTTTGAGCATTTTCACGGCATAATGAATCCTATAGTACCATGTGGTTTCGCTTCCATTCTATTCCTAAGTAATGTTACCTGTTTATTGGCATAGTCGTTTCGGAATCACACTGATTTCGGGGTAATTTATAATTTACGAATTTTGACGAAATAATATCTAATAACGAAATACGAGACCTACTCATTAGCTTTAAAAATAATCTAGGACAACAAATATGTGCCCTAGATGTAAAATTATCAGCAAGAATAGATACTTTAGACCGGAAATTATGCCAGTTTCAAAAGTATCTAGAAACATTGAAAGAAAAAAAGTAACGACCAAGAAAAGCGTTTAGATATACTGGAAAAATTTAGCCCGAAATCTGGTGATTTTTGGAGTATCTGAGAAGCAACGATCGTATCAAGAACTAGTAAATATATTACTGAAGATTATAAATAATGATTTAAGGGTAGAAAACAAAGCGAAAATGAATATTATGTACAAGAAGATTATCCACCTAAAGTTTTGAGCCGACGTAAAGAATTACAAGAACAACTAAAGATAGAAAGAGAAAACGGAAAAATAGCTATTTTGAAATATGACATATTAGTGATTTTGCCCGACAAGGAAAATAGAGATAAGAGGAAAAACATCTCATCACCATCTCGATGTTCGATGTTCTTTGCTCGCAAAGAAAACTTAAGATTCGGAAAGAGAAAGTACAAATTTCAGATAATAATAGAACTATTACACATTTTTATTTTTTTATTTATTATTTTTCAGTTTGTCATCATAGTTCACCGTGTAGGTTCCTTATTATACCGACACAAGAAATGGCCAGTTTTTGTGACATGGTATGAACTTCAACAACCGAATTATTCCAATTTTCCCGTGTCTCTTCAAGGCAACTCGGACTTATATTTTGTTAAATTAGGTATCTATATTATTCAGCCTCGTAGAATTATGCCACGGTGCGATTATCACCCAATAAGATAGCAATTTACGATTGACGCTTGGGCTATATTTTATTTATTATTTGGCAAACATCGCTTTGTAGTCAGAATACAACAATGTATCGTAGAAATATCTTCGTGGTTTACAAACAATTCAATAGCAATAACAAATACTGAGACAACGGAAAACAGACTACAGTCACCACGTTGCTTTCCCGGAGAAAGCACAGCATTGACATCAGTGACAGAATTAATATTACATTCGGTTAAAACGTGTACAAATGTTTTGTAGCCCATAATCCTATTGTAACCCTACGGCATTTGTGCTTGCTATACAGACGAGTGCGGTGAGTATATTACAACTAGATATATATTTGAAATATGTTATTTAAATTGAATTATATTCAGGCTATGTCGTATTATATAAATGTCTTGTCGGATTGGACATTTTCCTCCTTCGGGATATGTTATGTTATAAATTGATATGGTGATTGCATACAGTTCGGAAAATAAATGTGCAAGTTTAAGTTCAACAAATATTTATGGTTCGCCAGTGAAAAATCCCATTGTGTCGATATATCTGAGGGGTATGAATCGGAGAAGATACTCATATATGCCGTAACATTGGTCCATTAATTAATCCAAATTAGAAAACGGGAACAAACCAATTTCTATCTCCTATATCTAAGTGCATATAGTGAGCTACGGCTACTAATGTTAAATTAATTATCAATTACCGGTCGTAATATATTATTAAGATCGCTAATCTTGGATTAAGACGTTGGAGTGGCCAGTTGGAATGACCGGTGACGTCACAAAAGTTATTATCCCACACATGTTGAAACCTAATCGATATTGGTAACATAAATTAGGGCCAAAACATTTAGTTTCCGTAATTAACAACAAAAACGATTAAGTACGGGTAGTTACATAGCAGTAGGTACGGCTACACATGGATTCTTGTGTGTGAAATAGGACAGCAGGCTATGAAATCTAGCTCCTAGAGGGCAACGACAGGCTGTGCCAGCTGTCACGCGTAAGCTTGGCACAAAGTCGAGCCTATTATAATCGTAAAAATCATAATGGAATTTCTGGCTAGGCTACGTGAAATACCTTGAGTCTACTCGTATATGTTGGTATCACAGGGCACGAACATTTTCCCATACCTACGTTGAATTTTTAATGGATTTCAAACTTCTGAAACTTCTTAATTAACTTTCTATTATTCTGCAGAAGTACAAATTTTCTTCTTAATTGAATCAATTACCAATATCAATCATGTTTCAACCTGTTTCAAGTTAACGATAAGTTTGGGGCAACGTTCTCCGTCCCCCTAATTCGTTACTTCTGTGGCTTAGATTGCCATCAGCAGATGTTAGCAATATACTCGGCCGGGCTGCCGCTGCCGCAAAGATGAAAAGTAATCAAGATGAATATTTATGTGTGATAGACTTATAAATCGTAAGAAATGCTAAAAAATATAAATAGGTACATCAAGATTTTTATTTAGAGTCGGGCAACATTTTCCACAGGAGAACTTATAGTTTTTATTTAATAGTGATAGTGTAGGTACCCATTGGTATTAAGTATTATCTCTCGGTTAAGGGATCATTCTGATAAAACAACCTACTACATTATTATTATTGCCACGCAAATTGGAACCCAATCAATATTGGTAGACTAATCAATTATGAATTACCCTTTCCAATAATTTATTTTCTCGATGACAGCTCCCTTAGATTGTAACTGCGTCATGTTACGAAAAGTTAACATTTAAATGCGAGGTATAAAAAATATGACAACTGCCTAATTTTGTTCCTTAATCCTATATAATATTCATCTAAGACAAATTGAGTCCATATATGCGGTAGTTTTTTTTTAAAGTACGATAAATTGCAAAAGTTTTAATAAAGTTACATTCTATGGTAATTAAAATAGTGATGTTATGATTCAAATACTTGCCTGCCGTGAAGGCGAATCTAAAAACAACAACAACTCGATATTGTATCGGTATTCATATTGAACTAGAGGTGTTCCCGCGACTTTGTACGCGTAGTAATTTTTTCCCCGGGATAAAAGCCCACCTACCTATGTTACTCAGTGATAATGTAGCATTCTAATGGTGAATTAATTTTTGAAATAAAGTACTATATATAAAACTAGATCGACATCGTACATGCTGATCACTTATTTGGTCACAACGCTATAACTGTTGCACTAGATCGTCATGGAGAAAATAAATGATTGGAAAGAGTATAGTAACACAGCATCTATGTTTCCGCCAAAAAAAAAACACATGAATCTTCATAAATTCTAATTCTAAATTATTATTGTTGATTATCAATATATCGTCGGTAGACGGTAGGTAGAGACCATAAGTTAGGCTGAGTCCTTGTTGTTGTTTTCCTTATATTTTATTCCTGTTTAAAGCGTATATTTTTTTAGTCTATAGATAATGTAAAGTGTGTGATGAACTTGAACTTCGACAGGTGTCACAATGTCCTGGACGTCTGTAGTGGTGCTGGCGAGCATTTTGAGCGCAGGCAGCACCATAAACAAACCTGTTTATAAAATAATGCTCACGCAAAAAGGGTTTGCACAGGTGATACATACACACATACATACAAACAGATATTGCGAATAAGATTTTTAGAAGTTTTTATAGTAACTTTTGATTAAGTACTAAATACCTATGTATTTAGTACTTAATCAAATCTCTATAGATCAGATTTAAACGTGCGTTGCGGTATAATCCTTTTGTACCTACCTATTGATTGATTCGTCACTCAATACAAAAGTAACCCTCCGCCCCCCATAATAGTCATTTATTATTAATTACAGTTTCTACAATACGACGTGGAGATACCGCCTCTAAGAGAGTTTACGTTCTGTGCTTGGATACGAGTCAACGATTTCAATCACGATCAAAGTATTTTCACATACGTTGGTGAGTTCCCTCGCTTAGTAACTATAAAAAATACATTAGTAAATAATATACAGGAAGTAAATTAAATGTATTTACTAATTAGGTATTAAAGTAAGCTAAAAGTGCAGACATTCAATATAAATGAACAACTTTAATTCTACAACTTTTCTATTTTAGAGAAAAATATATTTTATAGGATCTAAAATAGTATAACAAAAGTTATTCGGTTACCGATACTGGAAACCTTTTACGCTACATACTTTATAATATGAATGGTAATGTAGGTCGAAAACATATATGTCGCGTTTACGATACGCTAGAAAGTAAAACGCAGCTGAAACGCTTACAAAAGCCAAATATTGAGCAAATAAGATTGCGTTACCATAATTAATATGACCCCCTTAAATCTGGACTCGTTCGATGCAGTCCAGTCGAGTATTGCTTAACACTTTGAATTTTGCTTTACTTTCGAAATTTTGACAGCTGAAAAGTAAAGGTCGCATATTGGATCCGATAAACTCATTGAATGGTATGTTAAAAGCGACGCATTAGTTCATGAAACTCCGTTTGGAATTCTATACAAATAGACACTATTATTAGAAGGTCAGGCGCGTACTACGATTTTGGTAGGCCTAGAAGACTTGCAGTGCGCGAACCGCACGGCGCCCGAGCGGCTCGAGGCTCGGACGGGGAGGAGGAAGGTGATGGATGAATGGATTACGCATTGTGGGCTATTACAGCCCACAATGGGGAGTGCTCGGAGCGCCCGCCAGTCGGGTCGCGGATGTATTGCAGTTCCCGTGGCTCAGCAAGAATGGCACGAGGTGGAACACCCCGGGATGTTTAGTCGGTATTCCGCCCCTTCAGGGCGGTGAGCCTGACATAATCAACACGCTCATACATGGTTTGGCATGTTTTACATGGGTAAAAAAAGGCCTAAAAGACTCCCATTCTTGGACAAAAATCTAATTCTAAGTTCGTTAGTGTTATTATTTTTACCTGATTGTCTTGCCCATTACGGTAAAACAATTTTAAAAACCAATAGTAGCAGTGGTCGGTAAAATACCAGGTTCATAAATTCACAAAGAGAACAAAAATAAGACATTGCTGTGATAAGTCAGTATTCATAGTGCAAGAATAATATTAGCACGTAAGTATTAAAAATATCATACCCATTCATAAAGATTTCGCAATGGACTCAGGGCAAGGGCATATTATTTACAATTTCCTTTGTTACCATTTGAACTTCATAAATCACATGGTCGGCATCTCAGTTGATAGTATCAAACAAGTTGAATTGACACATTTTTATAGTCCACGTTACACGTCCAAATGTTTTTAGAAGCGGCGAAAATGTATGTAAGTAACTATGTTACCGGACACTTCAAACAGAGCGGGGAGACTGACGGGATGAACGCTCTTCAGCCATCGCCCGACTCATTTCATGCTACACTGACTCAGATAGGGTGACAACAGTGATTTACAATGATTTCACCATTTTCCGGGGTCTTCTCACGCATAATGTGAAACGATCTATGATGGGTTATCTTGACATCGCCACAACTAGAACTTTAGGTTACGCGTAGATAACGCCTCGTGGGAATGGGCGTCCAGGGAATAAGTCAAACTGGCTAGCTAAACATGCCTGGAATGAGATGAGTGAGACGTAACGGACCGTACCAAACTATTATGTTGAACGTAGACATAAGCGTTCCATGAATTACGATTTAATCGATGAATTTATGGTTCAGTGCGCCACGTCTATTTCAAATTAACGCCAACTTGGGTACAGGCGGTTTTCGTGCTCATTACATGTGATTAGAACAAAATGAGGTGACATTAATAAATTAATAATGCATGAACTCTTTAAAAGCAACTTCACGGCTCAATAAGTGTATTATTTTGTAGGCAATAATTTAATATTTTTGCAGTTAATGGCAACAATCGTATTGTAAGGTTATGGTTGGATACTGGAGGTCATTACATCAAAGTGACCATAAATGACAAGTTGTCCTCGAGTGTGCCCGTGGAAATTGGGGCGGCAGTGTGGCGTCACGTGTGCCTGTCCTACCAGTCGGACTATGGAGCGTGGGCACTCTACATCGATTCCCGGCTCGTGTCCTGCGAGGCGGCGCAAAGTGTACGTACCCATAACTACGGTCTTTATTTATACCCATGGCGTATACTCGTATTAGTAGATACTATTTAGGTACTTCACCGCGCTAATATAGAACACTCAACTATTAGTATACATTATTGTCGTGGTTTACATTCGCGCTCCATTTTCGTTTCGTATACTCGCAAAATAAAATGTTATTCATAAACCTAGTTAAACCTCACTTCCATTAAATCGTGTAGCTATCCCTTTCGCACTTCGTTAAAAAAGGTTAAGAGAGAAAGTGACAATACGGTAGCATTTAAAAAAAATCACGTTTATGAATACGCGCCAGAGATATCAGTGTCAAAATTGCCAAATAAATTGGTTAATTTTCCCGTAGGTAAGCAATCAACAAAAAATATGTAATTACATTTTGTAAACATATAGAGCACAGTTTTTACAAGTTTTATATTAAACAATGCACGAAAATATAATTACTGCTCGTATGTAGTATACTTGGGTAGGTATGTACTTCAAAGTTATTGTTAATTGTAGCAGAATTTTTTGAAAAAACGTCGACCCATACATTACGGCCTTTCTGAGCGTACATGCAAACTTCGTAAAAATACAGAACTATTTTCGCAAAACTGCCAGAAACATCCACTCAAATATTAGTGAGATTAGTGACCGCATAATGTATTCATCCCGCGGAGGTCACCGTGTACACGACTATGAACACTGATTATAATGTGATAAATTTTCAAAGACAGCTGTTTCGAAACTAGAGCTCCGGACAAGGCTATAACACGCATGCATGTCCATAAAGAGAGAGAGTTCCTTCAAACTGTTTGCGATCACCTGGGGCTAATCAGTGCCTTGACTGGACAAGCCGTACCTACCTCTTGGGCAATACTCAAGTTATGGCTCTACAATACATGACAACGCCTTGTAATGGCACAATGAGCCGGTACCCCACTGCAGTTTCGTCAACTTGATAATAAGATACAGGAAAAATTCCATATAGGCAGTCAATGTTCGTCTAGAAAAATTACTAACAAATTCCGTGTTTTTTTAATGATCTGAATTAAACATTGGAACGAGACCATGCTTAGGTAGGTACATGTGCCTACGTAACGGCGGCCAAGGGTTACTGGCATTGCAATAATGACAAATATAATGAAATGGTGCGTTATGGATTATATTTGGTATCGTAATAAATTATTCTTGTGAAAATTAGGTAGGTGAACACATTATCGGGTGCTGCACTATAATAATATGTCGAATAATATGCAACAACATTTTGCATTTTGTCGTCATTATTGCACATTGTGGATTGTACGTAGGTATTGCCTACCTTGGACGAATTAACCAAGTAGGTATGTAAGTACTAAAGTTGTTATTGAAAATCTTAATGCGAATCCTTGGATAGGAGTTTATTAGTAGACCATGATGTTTCAATTAGATTTCGTTGACGAAAGATTACTGAAACCAAAATGTTCTACATTAAAATAATGACGCTTACTTTTTTTGCAGCTCTATGGATATGTAATCCCTGGAAGTGGCAGCATTATTGTTGGATACGGCACTACTGGCGATGATAATGGTGAGTGAAACAATATTTTTTATCAGGAGCCGGAAGTGATTACCCCGCACTACTGGTGCTAAGCTGCTAGGTATGCCAATTTGAGCGTATAACGTAAATAATGTTATCTTTTACAGGTTCCCCAAACGGCCTGGAGGGAGAAATATTCGGTGCTAATATGATTTTGACATCCACTATAGAAAGAAACTACACCATAAAAAATCATCCCAAATTTGAACAGAAAACGTTCCAGAGAAATAAGATTAAAAATAACAATAATATTGAATATATAGTTCTGAAAGACCTACAAACCGATGAAGGACATAATAACGTCGAGAATGCTCTGTTACCGCCAAACCCAAATAAAAGTTACATCAAAGTTAAAACTCCGTACAGTTTTGTGGAACATGATGTTGGTCGTACAATTGGTCCAACGAAGTTAAAACAGACAGACACGTCTAGCGAAAGAGAAATTTTGGATATAGGTACTGAACCCATGAATGAATACAGCAACAACAAAATAAATTTCTGGAATGTAGTAAATGAAGCTGGACGTATTGGAAAATTTCGTGTTCAACAGAAATTGAATAAAGAACAGTCAGGTTCTGGAACTCGTGACGTCTCCATGTTGTCCGAGTACGAAATGCCGCCGCCACTAGATCCTTTGGATAAGATATTCTTAGGAAAACCACTAGAAATGGAAAAACCACCTGTTTCTGAATCTATTTATAAAATTCACGAAGATACAACTACCCCGGCTAAAAGTTTGTATAATAAGCGCCATATGAATGATATAACTGGTATAGCGGAAGTAGAAACACCACCACCTCTAAGAAAAGAAACAAAAGTTTACGGTCAGTGGACTAGTTCGAAATTTGCTGGTAGTGTACTGAATTATCTTAAGGGTATTAAATTTCGTAATTATGACAAAAAAGTGCCTGCAACAATTACGTTGCATAAAATATCTGATACTTTTCCGTATGCTTCCGAACTGAAATTGAATATAGTCAGGCCAGCGATAATACCGCTAAAAAGAAAGAATTTATTCATAGAGAAACGTAAATATAATCAAAATACATTTCTACGTCAGTCTCCCATAAAACGTCTACACATAAATAAAAGAAATGCTAAGGAACCGCAAATAAACGTGCAGATATTAGAAGATAACGTCAGGAGTGAAATCCTGAGGTCACATGCACAAACTAAACCGGAGAATGTCGAAGTAACTGTCAGAGGTGAGGCAAACAAACACACGGATAAACGATTTTATAGGAACGTAGATATACATTCATTTGAAAATTCCGACATTGACGATATACCCAGGCCTTTTACTGTAGCAGGTGATTTGAAGAATCATAAAATGGGGAATGAATTCGATAACCACAACCACTTGTTATCTGGCCTACCATTTCTGAAGTCAGTGGAGTATTTTACTGAAGATTCTGAGAACATTTCTTCGGTAACACCAGGAAACAGGAATGATTTGTATTCCAAAAGTCTACTTAATGGTAACAAGTGGCACAATGTTAAATCTTATAGCAACGATTATACACCGCGGCGTATAAATATGACACCCGACGTCAAAACTGATCTTGATATGAACGTATTTGAATCTAACTTTAAAAAACATTTACCTATTAGATTGAAATATACACCAGACACTCATAAGCTGATACCTAATTATGACGATAGGAATATACTTAAGGGAAGAGAATTAGCTATGGAAGTTTCAAATCAGTCAGATTATAACAAAGATTCAGTTTCTATAATCAAATACAATCACGGCTTCCTGCCCGGACATGGGCACCTCAAGAAGTTGTCCAACAAAGAAAAGTCAATGCTGAAAATCAATCACAATATGAGTGGATTTAATGGTAAAAGTAATTTTAATAAACACGTGAAAATAGGTAATGCATTAAATGAAGCCCAAGTTATTGGTTTTAATGAAGAGCAGAAGAAAGAAAGTTTTGTTGGTGGAAACGAGAGAATACCTGACATCAATAGATATAGATCTGATATAGATCATGTAAGAGGAAATGTACCGCCATCACTCAAACCAAAAATTTGCAGGAATGTCGAGTTGTATGATCCCATACTATATATTCAGCCTGACGAAAGTATTGATATGACCCACATAATATCTCCAATAAAAAAGAAAAATCTTGGCATAGATTTCATTGGGCAAAATTATAAAAAATGCTCGTTAGAAGAGTCTGCGCTGGGAAAAAGCAACTTACTATTACTGCATTGGAATAAAACACCTGTAAGACTGTTCGGAGGCGCACATACTAAGAAAACAACCGATTTGTGTGGCTTTTTTTAATCGGTAAACTAAATTATATTATTATGTTGATGATTTAAACGTATTTTATTTTTCGGTTAAATATAATAAAATATCGACGACTGAGCTGAGAAAGATAAGAAAGTCCAATTTTATTTCGTGAAAATGGTAAATAATAAGCTTTCGACTAACTATACCACTTACGAATAAATACATAAACGCCTACGATATCCTTTGTTCTCATCATCATCATCAGTCTATTTATATTGCCCCACTGCTCGGGCACAGATCTTCCCTTACATCGAGGGAGCTCGGGCCATGATCCACCACGCGGGCCCAGTGCGGATTGGCGGATTTCACGTGCCTTAGATTTTTTTCTTCTTCTACGGCATTTCCTTCACCGTTTTGAGAGCTCTCGGTAAATATACGTAAGTTTTCCGGCGATAAAACCGAGGATAACTCATTGGTACATGGCTGCCCTAGCTGAGAATCGAATCTGGGACCTCCGTATCGCAAGTCCATTGACGCAACCACTGTGCCACCGAGCTATCCTTTGTTCTCGTTTACCTTAAAATCCTTAATTGCAATTAATCTAATTCAATCTAAGCAGCATCAACGACGCCAAATATTTGTAACAAAAGTTGTATTTCAATGTCAGAACATATTAGGAGAATTATTTGATGTTGAATTGAAGTTATTGATTGCAGCCTCGAGGACGCTTAAGCCCATTGTAAGTAGTTATATGCACGTAGGAACACAATTTCCTAGACATCTGTGTTCAAAGCGTTCTCTTCGAAAATATTAGGAGTTTGGTTCAGGACTTGCAAACAAAATATGTATTTACAAATAAACATCAAAGTACGAAAAAACCAAAAAAAAAACAATAGAGCAAAATCTCTTTTTATGTACCCACAACAAAAGAAGTAACAGATTTATGGTAGAAACATTCTTTTCTCATAGCCTGGTAAAGTTATTTCCTCAAGCTTGCCTCATTTAATATTAAGTGAATAAAAGGAAAGCCAAAGAAATTGAAAGACAAAAGATATTACAAACATAAGCACCTTATCAACTTTAATATTACATTACACGGAAGACGATAACATAAATAACATCAAAGTCGGCAAGGAAGACTGGAAATTAAATATACCTACCTACGCATCTGTATGTGCAATTCATTATATCAATTAGATGATCTTGATGTGATGCATATTGTTAACACTCGTAGTAGAAGTCATCGTATATGCACTAATTAATACAATGTAGAGAAGAACAACTTTCAACTCTGTATTATGTTTTCAAAAGCAATTACCCTAAATTACTTACTAAAAATGCATAACGACAAAGTTATCTTGAAGAATCAGTTCAATGCCAGTGGTTTCAAGATTGCACTAACTGCTGATGAATTAATGCATCACCATGACTAAAAACTGTTAGAAAGCAAATAGGATGTAAATCAAAGCGAGGTTATGCAAGGCGTTGGCAGAATGCTATACTCGGTTCTCGTAACTACGAAATCATAATCAACAGAGTTGTCGCGTTGTCTTATCAAGTTATCATGTTGTACGTTTGCAAAATAGGGGGTATAGCGAGTTTGCAAAAGAAGGAGCATTACCGCAATTTAACTCTTCAGTCTGATTGACGTCTGTAGCAATACATAACTGCCCCGAGTTGAGTTGAATACTGCATTCGAGCAGTGCAGAAAGGAAACAGCGGCTCTGCTATTTCACAGTATAAATAGCGGTAATTTAGCAGTGTTCGAGTTATTTAGGACGCCATTATGGAGCGAGGCTTAGAACATCCTAGTAATCTATCTGCGCACAGTGCGGAGCAGCTGTATGTGAAACTGTCGAGATCTAGATCGATGTAGGTTTGCTGGCAATTGACGATAGCCATCTTGTTTCTTGCAGCCATTTATTGCTGAATTGTCGCATTCATTTAGATATAAGGTGGTCAGATTAAGGACACATGTAAAATGCGATCCATTACAGAACAAGATGGCATATTTAGTGGTAACTGATCTATTAATGGTTATCAAAGTGGAGGCACCGCGATTGTATAGGTACATAACTCCTAGGTCAAGAGTTTTCAGTTACGCAGGGATGCATGCCAGAATGTCGCAGGGAGTTGTCGTTGGCCGTTAGGTATTCGTGTATAACGACATTCGAATAACCGCAACAGACAGACGTTTAACATATACTCGTACAGAGTATATGCAAAGTCTGTGCCGGTTTATTCGTATGTCGATCCGATTCGTTATTTACTTACCCCCTCGGGAAATGTCAGCCCGCTACGATAAATCTCTTGGCTCTACTTCGCTTGCAGTTTGCAAAATAAATGTGCAAGTTTGTGCTGAACAAATACAAACATAACCTACACAATCGTAGGTCAGGTCTCAAGTTAAGTAAGCAATATGGCACCGAGTCGACACATACGCGAATAGAACCAACATAAATCGGAACAACGTAGACACTCGTAACTAACTTATGCATTATCATTAATCACCATCATTGATTCAAACCAGATAAATTATGTAGGTACCTAATACCCAAATAAAAATAAAAATTGATGACACGTAGATATAGGAGAGATTTTGGCGACAAATGTAGCGAAATAACTAGAGGTATGTAATAGTCACTTAAACAAATGCAAACAAGTGAAAGTTACACTAAAATTAGAATTTTAGTAACAGACAGTGACAAACAACATTTTAATTTATGCACGAATAATAAAACTTAATCTAAAACGGAAACACGACTTGTCTAATTTACTTTATTGTTTAAGAACCGTCGCGATTTGCCAAGGAGACGAAGCGAGACATGTTGGCAAATGGTTTCCTTCATTAATTAAGTCAACACAGACTTAACTACATCAAAATTAAAACGGCGCTGCAATAAACAAACTTATCTATTAACTATTAAGAACCGACTACTTGCTGTCGCGACTTTCAAAATGTTTAATCTAATCACTTGTTATTACGAAAGTCCGAAAAGGTTTCATTCATGTTATTATATAATGGAATCGGAATGGAAATTTGTATATAATTAACGTGAAACGATATTAATTGCAAATGTATGACACACGTGACCTAGTGGTTCCCAATTGTATGGGTTATACACATATTCTTAATGCTACGTGAGTTTATAAATTACTTGCATTATTATTTATTATGCAATATTTGTTAAGCCATTTGTAGGTAAGTAACCGTTTGTTATTATAATTTTACGAGTATACGTAGGTGTAAAGGTCCTTGGCTCAATAAATTGTATTATTATTAATCGATAGATACTTATAATAGAAACGAAGACGGGCAAGTGTTAACTGATGTGCAATTTAAGAATTCCGTAAGCCTAAGTACTTGTTGCCATGGTTAAATCGATCGTAGTTATAAACTGCGAGGAATCTTAAATACACTTAGCTCAACAGGTGGAAGAGAAAGTGCGTAATATTAGTTTTGGTTTTGTTTTGCGTACATGTTCAATGCAAAATATATCTAATCGCAATGTGTATGGTGTGATATAATCATTTGTAGTTATAAGAAGAAATTGTGTAATCAAATAGCCACTATAGAGCAACGGCTAGGGTGCGAGACTTACTAGAAGCGGTCCATTACAATTAGTCCCGAGATGAGGACCAAAGTGGAATAAGCCTTTTTAACCTAGTTGGAGTAGTTAAATAGAAAATTAATAATATTATATTTTTTAAATATAAGAATTAAGTATAAGCTAGACGGGTATGTTAAATTGTACTAGTAGTACCTACCGAAACGTTTTTTTTAAATAGACCAAGAAATATTTAATGTGATGTCGAATTCGTGTTTTAAAAGCAAAGCGACAGAGAGCTTCCACACAATAAGAGTTGTTATAGCAACGCCCGCTGAAATCAGATCGATGATGATAATGAAAAATTACTGGTAGATTAAGAACAAAGTCTAGCTTTCTCGGAATTTATTTTTTCAAATGATAAAAGAATTTAAGCGGTGCTCGGAAATCTATATACCTACAGGGAAATGACAATGCCAGATTCTGCCCCACCATGAACCGCAAGTTTTACAAGATAACGAATAAATGTAAAAGTGTCTCCGTTTTTTATTTAAATTATTGGTTTAAATTTAAGTTATGTACAAGTTGCGAGTCGAAAAAAACAGCTTAATTAAGAACTCAGAAAATAGTAAGAAATCAAAGCGAATTATTCATTGTTTTTGTTATTCTTCTATAGGATTTGCGAGAATAGTAGAATATGATACTAATTATGATTATGCAATATGAAACCTTTAATAAGTCCCCAACAAAATGATAGGTACAGCTTAAATAGTCACGTAGTTTTGTAGGTGGGGCAAAGCTCCATTGAAATGTGGCAATGTCTTTTCCAAGCTCTTATTAATATATTAATATGTAGTATGTATCGTATTATTAAAGACGCTATCCGTACCGTGCTGAAAATAACATAATGACAAAAGAAAATGTCTTACCATTAGTGGCAAGATTATGTGACAAGGTGATGTCGCTGGAGGGTACTTATGTTACGACAATAAATAACAGACTATAATCCATTAATTATACCAATAGACTAGACTGTAACTGTAACATTGTTACACAACGAGGAAGATTGTATTCAAAAATATAGGTTCTACTTTTACTATTTGTAATCGTACTTGTATATGTTTTTGAATTTCTTTTCTTACATTTTGTTTAAGAATAAATTAATTGGAGTTATTTTATTAATAGGCCCTGGGTCTATACCTACCTATATTTGTAAAAAAAACTATTATATACGGTAGTGTAACGGTTATATACCTAATGTATCTCCGAAGACATACACGCACAATATCAATAATGATCTTATTGTTTGCGTTAACTTACCTACTCGAGCACGAACTTGCATAATAACTATCTACTATGTAAGAAATAAAGAGACGATTCAAATACAAAGCTAATTATTTTCCAAAAAATCTGTACATACCCAAACCTAGCATTCACCTATCTGTGACAATAAAACATATTTCTTCTTTCATCGTCACTTCTTGATAGTTATGGATATTTAATGACATTTGCAAAGCATTTTCATTTATGCTCTCAACTGGCGTAACCTTGTAACGGAATTGTACAGCTAACAGCAGACCAAGTGTAACACTTTGGACTTTGGACCGTTCTTATTATCTGCGTCGTAAGATTTAAAATCGTACATGATCAATGACATTGATCTGCTGTTGTCCGTACAATGTTTAAGGATAGTAAAGATTGCTGGATTACCTTCGACTTTTTGTTTCCAATAAAAATTATCGAGTAATGAAAAGAATGGCATTATTTGTATGTCAAAATAAACCCAGTTACTGTACTGCGTCTTAAAAATGGAGTAAGGGTTTAGAAGAAAGCCTTTTGAGGGGGGCATGAGATGGTGGACACTTAACATCCAGTGTTCAGTGTGTGTTTCGCCTGCGGACGCGTGCGCGCGCGCATTCAAGATTTACTTTCGAGACCCTCGAGCCTAGTAAGTGCGCGCTTCTCTTAACATTATTTTAAAGTTAAAGTATTTCAGTGCCTATTTATTATTAAACTAGTGTGTGATTTATGGAAGTGCTAAAAGGTTGGATCTGCATTGCGATTATTTTGATCAAATTATTTCGATTGCTAAGCGAACTTTTTGGCGCTTTTTAATTAGGGTGCATTTAGGTATTTTTTTTATTTTGGTTAGAAACTACCAATATGTAGTATATTGTAAATAATAATATATCATACAATCTGTAAATTGTTGCACGATTATTAAATTAATATACTTACGTGTAATTTAATTATTATAAAAATATTTAAAATAAAATAAGAATCCACAATATATCATTAGCTGATTCTGGAAATGATCTTTTTTTTATAATTTTAAAATTGTATATTCAGTGAGAGTTACATACTAGGTAGGTAGTTTTTGAAAGTAAGTCCTCCTGCTTGAAAGTAGGTCCCTACTTGTTGTACGTCTACCTACGTATTCGATGTTTTTCTTCTTCAAAATCTGCTGAACAATAAATTAAAGCGTATTAATAGCAATATCATAGCTAAGTGTGATATTTTGTGCACCCTTTAAATAAATTCGTTCATAAGTAGGTAAGTATCCTCATAGTAAAAAAAAATGTACCCAGATAGATAATTTTCCAAATATCTAAGTCACTCCGCAAAGATAACTTCTATATTTCAGGCCATGTCGTTAAACCTCGATACATCCTTCATAAACTTCGTATCCATTACGGATCTATTCTTCATTCAACATACTTACAATAATTGCATGTTTAACAATATTTTATTGAATGAACTAAACAAAATCTTATTATCCTCCAGAAGGCCATTCATTCACATATCCTGAACAAGTGACATTTACTTTTTACTCTCGCTCTCGGATCACTGGCTTCGCTATCCTACAAGGTGTAACAAAATAAAATGCCAATGTGTTAACTTTATTTAATAAAATTAAGTATAAAATAATATCAAGAGAGATTAAAGAAAATATATAACTATTACTATGTTAGGTAATATGATAAGAAAAAAAATTTAGGTACCTACCCACTTAGATAATTTTTTTTTGGTACATCAAAATCTATTTTGTAAATATATTTTACGAGTTAAATGGTTATTTGATCTAACAGCGGCTGATGTATAATCTAAACTTAGATTCTAAGTTGTCAGTCAAGGTCGTTATGTGAATGACTTTCCATGACCGTCGAAATTTTCGGTCGACCTTCCAATCCAAACAAAATCATTATCGGATCACTGTATAAAACTCTAAAGGTATTAGTAAAAAAACAATAAACCGATAGCTAGGACGGCAACACGGCGGCGCATAAGCGGATTATTGATATTGATGGCAGACTGGATAGCAAATAGTGCTTCCACACTAATCCATCAATCAAACCAATTATTTGCTGGAACATGCACAGAAATTCAGCTCTCAAAATATATTTTGTATTCTACCATTATGGCGAGGGAATGGGGTCCAAAAAGTGTGAAATGCATAACAGGGCAGAGTGACGGTTCGTGACGTCACGATTACTACAAACTAACAGGATCAAAATATGTCTGTCTGTGTAAAAGATATATAAAACTTGGTATTGAAAAAAATGCAAAATATGGGATGTTACAAAACTGACGCGGGGAATAATAGGCACATAGCCAGATAATAATGTGACAAGGGAGAGGGAAAATGCCAGGAGAATGTAACGAAATTTATGGATGGCCTCAAAGTAATGATGAGTTAGAGGATCGAGCGTGCGTCACCAATCCAGTTAGGTTAGCCATAGTTCGTTGGGTTCGCCATAGCTCGCTGGGTTCGCTTAATTATGCGGACGACTTCATCGGGCAGCGCACTTTGATGGCATCCAATCAACAACGAGGCGACGATAATCAGCAACAGTGTCCTATTATCAATAAACGTGTCTTGAGAAGGGGAGCTAAAGTCATCCGGGCCCGTGTTAAAATTTTGACATAGCTGACGGAGTGAACGACTATTTAAGTATCTGTGTTATCATATACTTATTATATTCTATATATATATATATATATATATATAGGGATGGATGGAAGAGGAGGGGGGAGACCTTTGCTCAACAGTGGGACAATTTATAGGTTAACAAAAAAAAATTCTATATATAATTTTCGGGATTCCGTGAACTGTTTTTATTTTCCAATCTAAAAAAAAATCTCTTTTATTGCCGAAACTTTACCGATCGATATGCGTTCCAACGTATATGCTGCGATTACAACTAGTATTGGGCGACACTTAACGGTGCCCTTAATTAATGTCACTAATTCAAATACACGGCAGACATATCAAATACATTATTATTACGTGAATGATTATATAAACAAC
Organism: Tachystola acroxantha; assembly: GCA_963506565.1. Lineage (NCBI taxonomy): Eukaryota > Metazoa > Arthropoda > Insecta > Lepidoptera > Oecophoridae > Tachystola > Tachystola acroxantha. The sequence goes on from OY735870.1 coordinate 16,974,632, forward strand.
GACACGAAACATTTTTAATGATTCCAAAAACACAGAATTAAAACCGGCTATCAAAATTAGGTCGTGTGCTCAGTGGCGCGGGCTCCTCGTGTGTGAACGGCCTAAACTGCGGACACCCAATGTCCGGAAGCTAAACGATACGTTATGTAAGGACCGCCGCGGGCGAAGAGTATAATTTCACTTATGAACTAACCAGGCGGTCTCGTGTATACGAGAATATCTAATGCAGTTTACTAATCAGTAGAAATCAGATTACATGCAGTGTGCGATGAAATTATTAGGACGTGTAGGGTAGGTTGTTTGCTGCTGAATGCACTATCAAATGTTCAAGTTTTGGACCGTTTCTTTCAAGTTAATTAAGACAATTTCCTTATAAGTAAAGCACTATCTGAACAAAATTACCTAAACACTGGTAATTGCGTACAGCATATTAAAATTTTTCACAACATTTACAAATATAAAAAGAAACGACCTAATTTGGAGAACCTTCCCGAGAAAACATAGATTATTTTTGTTTGTTAATATGTTTGTCACGATTTTGTGCAATTGTCACTTAAATATTAATAATAAAATCGTCAAAATATGCAATATGAAAGCCTACCAAGCTAGGTATGCAACCTACACGCTAATATGTAATTATATACTATCCGATGTCTAATAGTAATCAATGTCATCTAAAGACAATGCAATAATGCAGTATATTCTATCCAGATTCGATAGGTTATTAGTTTCTGACATAATTGCTTTGGTTATACTAACTTGTGGGATATAACAAAGCAGTCATTGTGTCTGCTAATTCGCTAGCCGTACCATGTACTGTCTATTATCTACATGTAGACCTATTTTTATCGATGTCGTCCTCTTTTGTCTGCAATGCGTAATTTCACGGTGTAACAAAATATTAGTACCTAGTACTTTGAAACTAATGAACATACGTAATAAAATTATGTAATAATGTAAATACTTAGGTACCCGCTTACCTAAGTATTTACATTATTACATAATTTTAACACTTATACTATTAATAATAATAAAAATGTGTCTTTAAATTTAATTAAGAAGTCACAGAGCTTTAAAATTTCACTCACATTATTTTTTTCAGGAGCTCTAATCTCTAAATGGTTTAACAAGAATCATATTATTTTTTTGTTATAACTAATTCATTTTATTACTAATGTACAGTAACATATTTTGGTCAATATCGATCAGGTTTCAATATTTGTGTTGCGATTATATTTTTGCAACTTCATTGACTCGATTATTACTCAATATCGATTGTAATTTTTGGATAAGTAGGTAGGTCCCCATTTATCTGCAAAATGTGCACATTGGATTTGATTATGCAACAACCGCCTTGTAAAGCCAACGCTAATGACTGACCCTGTAGGCAAATGCTCGAAAGAGAATAAAGAATACACAAGCACGGCACGCTGCTAATTGGACGTGAAATGTAATAAAAAAGCTCGGCAGCTTAGAATTTCTTTTCAAGTATTTCCAACGGACATCATTAATGTAGGTACCCATATAAAGGGACCCTGAACACGTACCTACACATAAAACCTATTACGTGACTACATTCCTGTTATGTAAGTTCCGGTTACAAAACAAGATTATATTTGAAGAATTTCTATACGACTTATTGTGCGTATCATTTAATTTTGTGTCCGCAAATAATGAATTTGTTGTTTTTACTACATTATAGAAGTTTAATCTTACCAAAGCTTTTACACGAACCCATCGTGTATATAAAAGCTGCTGAGCTGAGTAAGAATACCTAATTGGCAGTGAAAAACTAAGGTTGATAATGAACCTTTGGGCTTACGCGAATAACAGGATTTATTAATTAATCCTTCCCTAACAGCGAGGCAGTATTTAATAATTCTTGTTATCATTAGGCTGCTAAGTGCCATAGGTAACAATAATAAAATATTAGTAGGTACAACACGTGTTGAAACTTGATCGTACGTAAATAAAAGTTAGTATCTGATATAAGAACATATCCCGAAAAAGAAAGCAAAACGAGAACAATATTTATATTCAATTCAAAAGTCACAGAGCTTAAAAATTGTCTGCCACACTTTGTTACCTACCATTGAATTTTTCAATTAATTTTTTCATGGATTTAACTTTGTAATTTCTTAAGTAATTATAAAGCAATTGTATCCTTTGTTTGTGAAAATTAGTTTATTTGTTCTTAATTTAAAGTAACCTTTGATTACCAAAAACGATCACGTCACGTTTCATATAAGGACAACAACTGGTTTTGGGAAGGAACGTAAATCATCTTAAATAAATTTCCTTCTAAAAAAAACAATAAAACACCGAGAAACATTAAGTATAATCTCACTTAAACCGATTTACTTTCAATAACATGAATGGAGAGATATTACGAGGTAGATACGTAAGTGGGTAGGTACACAGTAAATTAAAAAAGTTATATGAATATACCGCAATAAGAGGCTAAGAGGTGAAATAATAGGCCATTAAAGAGAAATCGTTTGTTCGCAAAATACACACTTTACCCTATTCAATATTCACCCATAAGTTTTCACCGATATAATAATACGATACGTACGATGAATGGACGGTTAACAAGGGAAAGGTTCGTATAAAAGTTTAAGTATGCTAAAAGTACCTACTTAGGTAAATATAAATAAAACTGTTAACGAGATAATCGATTTCCTATTTTCTTATTTGAAATACTTACATAATCATATGGGTGAGTGGATGTTATGGTTTTTTTTTAAATATTTATTTAGGTTCTCTAACAACACATACATTATACATTTAATAACATACAGTATACATGGTGTTATAATATTTGATAACAAACGGTTGTATATAATCCTCGCTCTGGGTCTTTCCTGGTCCAAAGGCTAAAACGCTGTAATACAGCTAGCGTTTTGGGCATCTTTGCACCAATATACAATAATAGTATTTTCAATTTAAATGTATATTTTACCATTAAAAAGACCTAAAAATATACTTTACCTAAACAAATCGTAGAGGACCCCGTACCGTTTCTCGCAGAATATGTTTGAAATAGTGTCTAGTCTACATGGATCCGGTAAATAGATACCAAAGTTGTGCAAAATGCTCGTAAAATGCACCGAAACCGGAATTCACGATTTTGTTTGAGGTGGGTGGGAGATGTTGATATATCTTAGTGTAGTGGGAATATAGGTACAGGTATCTACTTAACACCTTATTCGATTTTTACTAAATCAAGTGCACTGTTAGTTCGGCTTTGTACTTAGATAAATTCAATTAAATTACTTACATATATTTGAGACTCATTTGAGATATCCTACATATTGGTTTCCATTATGTACGACAATCATATACAATTGTCATATTACAAAGACCAGGCGAGCGTAGTTATACAATAGAACTTAGAAAGTATGATGGAGTAGGTACCTATATCATATACCTAATAACAATGAAATTAATGTGAACAATGATATGCACGCATAACATCCCATAATTTAACAGAAAAAGATTGCAAAATTTCCTCGCATGCTTACTTGAATAAAAAGAGGCTACAATTCGGAATTAACAGGTATGGAATACTTAGCTGTAAAAAGTATCTAAGTTATGCCGTATGCTCAGCTCACTGACTGAAGTCTGCAGAAATAACAACCGACCAAGTGGAAAAAACTTATTAAAGTTCGCTCGTTCCAGGAGTTTTGTGCTGTAGTTCTTATTATAGATATAAATAGGAGATAGGAAAAGTCAAACTGTAAAGTAACAGAGGAAGTATAAAGTTGTATTTGCAATTATATTTTAATTGCCTTTCGACAGAATATTTACCATGTAGATCACATGAGTATAAGAAGCTATCCGGGACGGCCATTATAGTTGAATTCATAAAACTAACCTAGTATAATTATACTTATTAATACTATCGTTGATCTAATGAAAGAAAGCGAGTAGTATGGCGCAATATTAATAGTGGTGCAGTTTGTAGTCTACCTGGTATTCATGTGACTGTTAGCGATCACTCGGTCTCTTCCGCGTGTTTCACTGATGGCGTGATGGCTGAGCACTCGCAGTTAACAATCAGTCAAACACGCCTCATGTTCATGAGTGCCGTCTGGGCATCCACCATTAACATTACGTAACGTTCGGTATGGCTCGCGTTCGGTACGATAAGCTAACGCATACTTTAATAATGAACACATTAAGATCATACCCACCCACGTATTTGACGGTATCAATAACCGAACAATATACATAGGTATTGTATATGGAAAAATATTATGTAGGTGTCGTGGTCATATCGTTAAATTGAACATTTCATGAAATAGTCGACCATTTCATGAAATGGTGGCATTTCACGAAATCGTCAAATGTCTATTGGTCATTTCATGAAATAGCTTGGCCAGATCAATGAATAGAAAACGTTTTACGATATGTCCAACAAACGCACGGCTATTTCATGATATGACCAAACACAATTGGCCATATCGTAGAAAAATGGCAAAAACTACCGCTAGAGGCGCTGAGAGCGCGCTTTGTCATTGTTTATGTTTGTGTGCGTAAGTAAATAATGCGGATTCATGTTGAAAAGTGAATAAAAATGTGCAAATTATATAAGAAAGTGTGTTGGAAACTTGAATAAGTGTTACTATACGAAACGGTGTGAATTTTATGACAGTCACGCAAAAACCAACCTCAATTTACAAAAAAAATCTTGGGAATACATTTCACAGGTTAGTACCTATTTAAATGACAATATTTAGTTTATATCCTTTTAAAATCTCATCTAAGTATCTAAAATGTACTTATTTACTTTTAATAATTGAATCCTAGAAATTTAACATACATAATTTTCATTTTTAGGTTATACAACAAATAAAGGAAAGTAGGGTGACCAGGCAACGAAAGTCGACGGACTATAATTTACTGGATTACAAAATATTACATCATGGAAAAACTGGAATTACAAGTTTTTAATATACAAGAAGAAATGCATTGATGATCCTACTATTCGTATAATTACGATGGAGAAATATTTTGAAATACTAACGGAATTTCATAAACATTTTAACGTTCTATAATATTATAATACAATTTTGTACTTATTTTATTAGGTAATAAATATAATAATAATAATAAAAACATTTAATAAAAACATCTTTATTCTCCTTTTAATGTTTTCAATATGAATATTTCGTATATTTAATTCCAGTGGACAATTGGTTTGAAATGCTTGTAAGAATTTTGTAACATATATATTTTTTTAATTTGGTACTGACTAGAACAATAAATAAGTTCGTAATAAGTATATTTTGAATTATTATTACTTACATACATCCTTAATGGGCACCCTACATTAATGATCTGACCAAACGTCGTTGGACAAATCGACGAACGTTGACGTTTAAACGATATGCCCAGCGCAACTTGACGATTTCATGAAATGCCACCATTTCATGAAATGACTGACGATTTCATGAAATGCTCAATTTAACGATCTGACCACGACATAGGCACTATATTAAGTACGTGTGTTTAAAATAATTATAATTTTGGCGATTTCAGTACCTAACTTGTGACATAAAGGCTGGCTTGCTATTGAAAGCCAGAATATATCAATTTTATTTGAAAGAAATGTTATTACTTTACTTATTACTTTATTGTACACGAAAGAAGATACAAATAAAATATTAGAAACAATAAACTTAATGTACACAGGTGGTGCTTATCTCTAAAGAGAGATTTCTTCCAGCAAGACCTAGGAAGTGAAAATAAATTTGAAAGAGTAGACGACATTACCTACTACGTGTACAGTCTAATTACTTACCTAAAATAAATACACTACATACCATTATAATACATACAACTACGTATAATGATATCTTATCATGCATGATCACTCCTTACATAATAATATAATATATATACATATACACATATATACACACATACATATATACAGATACATATATATAATAAATAATACCTACTGCATACTACTTAAGAGAGAAATAGTGTTCTTTCAGTCGCTTTTTGAAAATTCCGATGGAGGTGCTGTCGCGCACTTCAAACGGAATGGAGTTCCATAATCGAGTCGCGTGAACCCTGAAGGACTTGCTATAAGCCTGCGTGGAATGGAGAATTGGATAGAGATCCAGGCAGTACTGGGATCGCAATGACCGTCCCCAGGACGTGCTAACGAAATCGAAACATTCTCGAAGGTAACTAGGTGAAGCCGGATTCCTGAGTGTGTTAAATAGGACAGATAGAATGTGAGTATTTCGGCGAAGACGGATGGGGAGCCATTTCAAATCGTTTCGAAATTGGGAGACGTGATCAAATTTGCGTAATCCGAAAATAAATCGGATACACAGATTTTGAAGTCGCTCAAGTTTGTTAACTAGCTCCTCTGTGGCATCCAAGAAGCATACATCCGCATAGTCGAGCAAGGGGAGCATAATAGTCTGGGCCAAGTTTATTTTGGTTTTGAGAGGTAGGAAATTTTGGAGACGCTTCAGTGAGTGGAACGTGGAATGAACTTTTCTACTGATCTCATTGACATGTGTGGTCCAAGATAGATTGCAGTTTATTAGTAAGCCAAGGTTTTTTGCAGTGTCTGCGTACTCTATAGTGGTTCCGTTGTAGAGTAACGGAGGAACAGTTGATTGGTGAAGGAGATTACGCATAAATTTCGTTCCTATCAACATCGCCTGTGACTTGGATGGATTAACAAGTAAGCCAAAGTTTTTAGCCCACTCATGCACCCGAGCCAAGTCCTCATTCATTGCAACAATTGCCGGGCCAACGTCCTCCACTGAGAAGTGTCGGTAAAGTTGCAGGTCGTCCGCGTATAGGTGGTAGTGGGAAGACAGTACTTCTGTGACAGAGTTTATGAAAATCGAGAACAGAAGGGGGGAGAGGACACCACCCTGAGGGACACCCGCAGCGAGACCACACCAATCCGAGAGGATATCATCAGAGCGAATGCGCTGCCGGCGCCCCCGCAGGTAGGAATCAAACCACTCTATTACCAGAGGAGATACATTAAGAGACTTGAGGATACCTAGGAGTACGTCAAAGTCAACGGAGTTAAACGCACTACTAAAATCCAGTAAAGTTAGAACAGTCAGCTGCCTTTCGTCCATCGCACAGCGGATGTCATCCGTAACCTTAAGCAACGCCGTCACCGTGCTGTGCGCTGGACGAAACCCAGATTGAAATGGACTCAGTAGACTGTTATCTGCAAGATATGCGGATAGTTGACCATGAACAATACTCTCTAGCACTTTGGAGAGAATAGGGAGAATAGAAATTGGACGATATTGCGAAAAGGACGTGGGATTGGAAGTTTTAGGGAGAGGAATAACTAGAGCATTCTTCCAGGCTGTAGGAAACAAACTCGTAGCCATAGAGTAATTTAACATGTGAGTTATGACTGGCAACAGCTCATCCAGAATTGGACGAAGCATTTGAGAAGAGATCTCGTCGTCGCCCACAGCCTTGGAGGAAATAGATAGGATTGTCTTCTTAACATCACTCATGGCAACAGATTTAAACGTGAATGCGTCGCACTCGGTCTTTGGCATATTATGTTGTAAATTCAGAAGCGTAGAACTTTTTGTTTGGTCATCCAAAGTGACAGGAGGTACGGAAAAGTGCTTATTCAATGCGTTGAAGTCTATGCCAAAACTCGGGCAATCATTCGCGGACTTGCCAATTCCGAGCGTCTTAAGAAATTTCCAGATTTGTGCAGGGCAAGAGTTTTCAATAGATTCATGGATATAGCGCCGTTTAGCGTCCCTACACATCCTATTGCAGCGATTCCGCAACTTCTTGAACAAGGCGTGACTCTGGTCAGTGGGGTGCTTTTTGTAATGGCGCTTAGCCCGATCTCGCTTTGTCATCTCGCCACGTATGTCCGCAGTGAGCCAAGGCGTAGGCAAATGTTTAATTCTGACTCGTTTTACAGGGACATGTTTATCGAAGAAACCATGTAATATTTTGTTAAAATTAGCGACCATATCATCAATGTTAGTACAACAAACAACAGGAGTCCAGTCAATACCACGCGCCTCAAACCTCAGCGTCTCCAAATCTACATTTTTGAAGCTGCGAAGCGGAATAAATTTAGCCTTTGCCTTTGGGGGTCGTAGTTTATAAGACAAGTAAATAAGGTCGTGATATGAGAAGGGTAGATGTAAGGGGGAATGTTTCTAGGTATGCAACAATAAGTATATGAAATAAATAAATCATAATAATTCCACATGCATGACATACTTCTATTTACTGGTAAATGCATGGGTCAGATAAGTTTCTCTCAAACACACTCGGAACCGTGCCATCTACTCGTATGCGGGTAGTCAAATATTTAACTTTTAGTTACGAGTACGAGTTCGTCCTGTCCTCTGACTGACAATCGCTGCGGATGAGAATGAACGAAACTACCTATGTATATTTAGGGCAGATTCAGAGACCATTTTAATCGCTATTTAGTGTAAGCTGTCTCTTATACCTACTAACTGTTAAAAATTCTAGAATTAAAACTATAGTGAGCCATTACTACAAATTATTATACCTATATAAACGGATATCACCGTCGAAATCGGTCGACTTCAACAATGTAAGTGTAAATAATTTGTTAAAAAATCCTTGAATTTTGTGCGCCACATTAGACGCTCCGAGCTTCCACTACTCTAACGTGAGTCTATCTATAAGAACTGTGTAGATACCCAATCTACACCTACATACACATTTAGCTAGTAGATACAAAGAGGAACAAAACTTTTAAAGTGCTTACATCTTTTATGAGTAATGAAAGCAATCGCATTAGCATTCACCGTAGATAGGTCCAAAGTTAGTAGGCGAGCTCGTCCTTTCTACGCAGTTTCACTTATTTCACCTATACGAGGAACTCTCGACATGTCGACGCCAGCTCGGAATATTAATGGCCCTTTATTGGTTTTCGAGATGAAAGGCTTGAACGGCTTTATACGACTTGACAGCTTTGTACCTGACGTGTAGCCTTGTTGACGCACTTTTGTATTAATAGGTACATAAATCGAGGTATAAAGTAATCAATTTACGTACCTAAATATCGATCATAAAGGTGTAATTGAAAATATTAATCATGTTTAGATTTGAGGGTACATTTATGAGAAGGGGCATTGCCATGTCGAGTACCTACTTACGTTTCTCGCTCACGTGAGGCCCAAACTAGAATTCTCTGTAAATACAAATACACAGTACCTACCTACACCGAACTTAGAATGTAAGTAACATACCCTACCGATGCAGGATTCGAACACAGGAATTGAACCCCATAGACACATATTTAAGGCAGATATACTTACACCTACTACCTGAATGCAAAGGGTTTATTTTTACTTTTAATTACCTGATACGCATAGGTCCAATCTAATACCAAATTAAGAAATAAAAGTATTTATTCTCCGGATCCAAAGACCAGTTACGTATGCTAAGATCTTTTGTATTTTCATACAAACTTTAGATTAAGAAATTCTTGTATTTTCCGCTGTCTGAGATCTAAACTTCTTTTCCCGAGAAATTATAGGAGGACAAATACTAAAAGTTGAAAAAGATATAATGGAAGTCGAATTGTAGCAAATAACTTATTACCTTATTTTATATGGAAGTGTATTGACTATCTATAAAAGACTGAGTGATCTACCTATACTTACTTAATTTAATTATTATAGGTTCCCATACCAGAAGACTTGGTCGAGGTAATACGGAAGCATTGCATATACACGTGTAACCACTTTTCTCTCGCGTCATAGCAGGCATCCATAGCATCGCAAGTTTAACGAGTTCACTTAAAAGGCAGTGCTACCTCAGATCGCGCATTCACTCACTCTAATGCATACTCCTGCCTTACTCAACCAAGGCAAGATTCTGCCGAAATGAGTACCTAACATAGCGATCAACATAGGTATGGCTTGATTTTATATAAATTTTAACACTGATCCTCAATTCCAATTTAAACATTGTGATTTCTCCCAAGTGAGTTCAAGGCTTCAGATTTATATTAGGGTTATAAAAAACCACTGACAACCTCTTTTAAACTAAGCATTGTTTGTATGCTAACTTCTATTCATTTGCATCGATTGCTAAATTCGGAAGCACGCAGTTAAATCAAGCTCGAATTTTGAGGACATAATGATAGCAATAAATAAGTTACGATAAACCTGAGGCATCAATATTCCGCGACACAATTAATTACTGCGCGTCGCCATTGTTATCTTGGTAAGCGAAGCCGCGGCTAGATTTTCAATCATAGATAGCGCCGCATCCTCCATATTCAATAGCTTTTGCCTCCTCTAACCTGAACTTTCTTTTTGAAAGTCATCCTGTTAAAAGTCTTTCACTGTTTTTAAGTAATTAATTCTGCCTTTTAGCTAAGTAGCTACTTAGCTAGATTAAAAATATCTCAAATTTCTCTCTCATCTGCCTTGACTCTGTCGCATAATAGGTATAGTATCCGGACGGACGGACGGACAGACAGACAAACAAACAAGCAAACAGACAGACATACATACGGACAACAAAGTGATCCTATAAGGGTTCCATTTTTCCTTTTGAGGCACGGAACCCTAAAAAGCAAGAATGTACTCGTACGAGTGATTGTGTGCTACACACCATATCGCTAACATGTTGGCATGCGTAGTCGATCATGGTAACAACTAGCGGAATAGGGTAGTTATTACTAGTTAACTATGGTTTTATTGCATAAATCAAAGAAACGTCATCACGCTAATTCCTAAACATAGGTCTGAAATCAGTTTTTCGACATACCGGAGATTTTGATGGTCAAAATTGTGTTTCATCCCTTTTTGGCAAAACGAAATTAATATGGAGTTTGTGCAAAATTAGCAAAACGGGATATTCTTCTTATTAATCTGATTTCCGATTTTTTACTTTAAATAGGTATGACGTTCTATCGACTGATTTCAATTGTACAATACCGTCAATTTAAGTGTATTTTGTAAAATTAACTGTAGGTACGTATATATGGTGTAGACTACTCGTCTACACCATATATACGTACCTACACTACCTATATGTAATATCGTTAAGATGTTACTAACTTTCGCTATTGATTGGAGTTGATACATATTATGCATAACACTAAGTATTTTGTTACAGATAATGAGAATAATAAGTCTCCTTTGTGTGTTGGCGGTGGCGGCGGCCCGGGAGTCCGACTGGCAGCCCATTGTCCCCGGGGCCTCCTACACTTACTCCACATATGTTAAGTCACCAGAACGATCTTTGGAATCGAGGTAAGTTATTACCTACTTTGCAATTTACTGCCATATCTGTACAATAGGTACCTACCTATTACACAGGGGGTAGTGGAAGAGGTTTAGTAGAGGGGTATAACTGTTTGCAATAAATCTATTAAGATTATGAATTATTTATGATTAGATTTTATTAGTAGTAAAATAAGGAAAACTGATATAACATAAATACATATTTAAATTTTATACGAAACGAACATTTACCCGCGTTACCTGTCACGCATAAAAGGTACCCTTAGTATACTTAACCCAACAATTAGAAATTAGGTGGATGATGAAATGTAATATGTTAAATTATCTTTGGGTGGATGCTGTTGACAGCTATGGAAACTGGTGGACTATTGTTTTCTGATCATGCACCTAAGTATTAATATATTTCTTATGTAGTCCTCAGATCAAAATACTGAACCGTCGGCCGCCTCCGCATCCATCTTATGCTATCAGCAAGGGGCCAGGTCTAAACCACGCGGCGCCCCCACACGTGTCTGAGAGCTGCAGCGTGTACAAGGTCTCTATGAACCAGGAGCTGTTCTATCAGTACTTGGAGTACGAAAAAGATCTGCCAGACCTGAAGGAGTTCACTCTTTGCATGTGGGCCAAGTTCCACAATCACTCCGAGGATCATCCTTTGTTTTCTTATGCCGGTAAGTGCAATCTATCAAAAGGCCAGTTTACTGCTGGACGTATAGCATCTGACCTTGCACAGATCTTTGCAGTGGGGTATCTCACAATGTTTAGACGTTCGAATTAATTTTTAATCAAGGCATAATTATTTTAGTCACAAGTCCAGGGTTTAGGTATTGAGTTACCTATATAGGTAGTCACTAAGGCGGTTAGCCATAAACATGATTTAAAGTTATTTCACGGTCTGTCTAACTTGACGTTTTTTAACAAAGTGTAAAAGTAACAAAAGTACTGTTTAAGTATTGGAAGTGAGGTTATAGCTAACATCATAATTATAAAATTCAACTTTATATGAGGGTTAGTTTTATTATTGGGTAGGTACTTAGGTATATATTGCACCAAACGTAGGTAGTCCACGTATCTACGTACGAGCATAACTCATTCATGACCTGAATGCGCTGTGACTATGCGACGTGAAAACGGAGATGAACCGATATGCCAGTCAGACAAAGGCGAAGTGTAGCGAGGAAATTGAGTCCTAATTAATTTCTAAATCGATGTCTGTCTGGCTACAGTCGTTCGGGACACTAAAGTGGCAGGCGTTTTATTAGTACCTACCTACCGCTAACTGGCGCAATTGTTTCAATTAATGCTCACATATTGGTGGCGTTTGTTTATGAACACATTATAGTAATCAATCAGACAATAAGGATTATGTATTTACATAGAACAAGAAGTTTTTTCTCTGTTTGTATTTATACAGAAAAAACTTGTTTCCAGATTTCCTTATAAACTTTTATCGGGAAAAAAATATGTACACTGAACAATAATATTTTATCAAGTAGAATGGAATTTTCTTGGTCTAAGAATTCTATTCATGTGCCTACATTCAGAGAGGGATCACGTTCAGTGATTGCTTGGATAGGTTACCCCTCGGATATAATTATGTTACGAAATATAGGAATAATTCTCGGACGAATGAAGAATTAGGCTGTAACGTGGTGACTTGCCGCCTGCTCGGCTAGTACCGTACGATAGGGTTGCCACCTATTTTAAGAAAAATAGTTTTTCTCAAGAAACGATAAAAATATAGTACATTTGGGTAATTCAGGAACAAAATAGTCCGTTTTTAGCTATTTACACTCACATTTATTTTCCCCAACATTTACTACGGGTGCGTTCCAGTCGCAGTTAATATAAAAAACGCGACAGTTAAATTAGCGAAGGAAGTTTAGCATCTCTCACATCTACTATATTATTTTTCTATATTTAGTACACTTGACTAAAATATTGTACGACACTATTAAATATAGTACGGGTGGCAACCCTACCTTGCGGTGAGTTTACCCTGCACAGACACGCACGGGTTATGCAACATGTTGTACTACACGGTTACGGTTACACGTAATTGATAACACTACAGATTTACATATATTGTTAGTAACAAGGCTCAATTTTAAATATATCGGTAGCAACATTAATTTTGTTATCGTAATTATGTAGTTAGCTACAAATTACAATAGAACTCATTTTACTTTCGCTAAGCTAAATATGTACATTACACTAGGTAATGGGCGCGGTAAAGCCAATTATGTTAAATATTCTTATATAATAAATAATCTTATACAATAAATAAAAATACCTATTCATAAAACAAGATTTAAGAGTCATTAAGTCTAATAAATATTTTTTTAAAGATCTGTAGATGAACCGTAAGAGGTTTAGTTTAGTGAGTATTAGAGAGTAACTCTAATGTACGGTGGAACACAGAGAAAGGTGTACCAGAGAGTTTTTAAGGTTGATATTTTCTCAAAAACTACTTGACTAATTGCAAAAATTCTTTCACTGTTTGTTAGATAATAAATTCGGCCCAGTAGTTTTTGAGAAAATTTCCACTTTATTGAGGCCCCCTGTGCTTATATCTGTCTTCGGCTGTACATATGGTTTCGTATGGTTCAACCTGCTATGAGGGATTTTTTTCTTATTATTCATTACAGTCATTTATAGCTTATCGGTTCCGGTCTGGCGATTCTTGAGTAAAACGTTATACGCGCCTAAACATACATATAGGCAGACGTTGAGTTTTATAAATATAGAGTAGAGGATAACAAGCGAAAGCGCCACATGAATCCTCCAGTGACCCATCAGTTTGTACCCCTAATAACACCCTTCACTGATTTACGTTCGTCCACTGTGAAATATGAATAACTGACCACTTTCCTTTGTCGCACAGTGGGAGATCGGCCGAAAGAGATTTCTGTGTGGATTTCAAACAACAATGAGGCCAGTTACTTCAGCATGGCGGTGCACGGGCAGACCTTCTTTAGACTGAATTACCCTCTGAAGTTAAACAGGTGAGTTTTTTTAATTCGAGCAATTAAGGCACCTATGTAAAATAAAATTTGTGTGTACAATTTGTGTCCGATGACGTCACAATATATCTAATAAGCAATACAATACTTACCCTAATCAAGATTGATAATATAGACAGTAGTCCTACCGCCAGCAAGTAAATCTTGGATTACTCGCCGGCAGGATTTACGCCGGGATTTATTCGCTTACTCGCCGGCGGTGGGACAACTGCTTTAAAATACAGATTTCATAAAATAATGACCAACGCAAGAATATCGTAAGTATATCTTACTTAGGTAAGCTATAAGTAATAGGTACCTATTGTCAAAGACCAAACATTCATGTTTCATGGATTCCGAACTCTGTGACTTCTTAGGTAAGTAGGTACCTACAACAAATTTTTGGTAGAAACGGATTTTTGTTTTTCCTAATTAACATTTAACTTCTGATTATAAATATGGATCAGATTTCAACTTACGATACGATAACAACTTGTAAGGGGTGCCGTTCTCGGTCCTCTTTAATATGTCTTTTATTAATATTTGTGTACGGTAATAATCATAAAATAGCAATAATGCTTTAGGTAAGGTGCTGTTATACTTCCTAGCGAGCGAACGGACGAAGCGCGTCGTGAAACTCAATGAAGTTTATGATCGCCTAGAAAAAAAAAATTTTTTAAATCCACAAATAAAGCCGTAGTACCACTGCAATCGCTTTTAACTCCTATTAAAAGCGGCTACACCAGTATTATTTTTCAATCTGCACGAAAATTTGCTAGTTCTGTTACTTTTTATTTCAATAGAATTGTGTAACCTCGACATTGAACTCGGTTCTCACAAACGTAACAGTTTAACAAACCCGCTTTTGCTCTATTATGTTTGAGAATGAATGCGACAGTTACGAACTGAAAGGCGGAAAAATAAACTTTTTACTGGTTAACTTTTGTCGTACCATTACCCGGAGTTAGGTGTTCCAGGAAAATCGTTTTTTCCGCTTCAGGCCGAAAATAATTTTATTGGAATGATATCTGCAATTCACGAATTGCATGAATGAATCTACAATAAGTTTTTTACCTATACAATGCTGTAGGTAATATATCTCACAAAATATCTGTTTATTGTTCTACTTTATCTAGTTATATTAATTTTGATTACAACAGCAGCATGCGTAATTGTTTTGAAATATTATACTTTCATTGTTTGTACCCGTAACAAATAATATAATGATTACGATTACTCACATACATATTTTAATTTAATAACTATTTACTCAGTGAAGACGCGCCGTAACATACCAGTTTCCTTAATTAAATCTTTTTGAACGAGTTATTATTGGGATCAACTAACGCAATCGTTTTATAATGCATATACAATGCATGTTTTTATCATCATTACCTATGCAGCTGCGGTTTTATTGCGATTTGTTTGTTTGTTTGGTTGATTGTTATGCATGCTTTCACCAAAATATAAGTAAGTAGGTCAAATATAATTACTTAATTTAAAGTATTAAAAGCATTATCAGACTGCAAACTGAACATGGCTAGTGAATGCATGGACCTAGGTATATAGGTCCATGAGTGAATGGGTAGGCTCACACGCATTTCGTTAGATACTCAACTTGTCAAATTGATTTACAAAGGCTGTGTGAGACGAAATACCAAACTATTCACAGGCAATTAAAACTATTGCGAGACATTACTCCAAATTATTATACAACACGGGATAACACCATTATGGTTGAAGACAGTTTTTAGACCCACAAAGATCAGATTCGGCTGTTTTAACCAAGGTGAGTACGGAAAGCAGGAATTGCAGAGTTTCCGCTCCCTTAATCATCGATAATATTCATCGCCGACCAAGCGATGACTTCATATTTTCGAAGACGTCTATAAAAAGGCAATTACGCATGAATCTAACAAAATTTGATCACAAAATTGTTACGGTAATGTAATTGTTATGTTATGAAACCGGAACGTTTAATCGAAGGAAAACATGTTCTGAAATGAGTTATTTTGTTAGATCTGATGTAAAACTTGACGGATTGGTTAATATTTGAGCTTTATTTGCGTTACAAAATTGAAACGAAAGGTGTTTGTAAATGCGATGATAGTAGGTCAAGGTCTTAACATGGTCCTAACATAAAGATATATTAATTTGTCCATAAAATACAATGTTACGACTACGTGATACGTGCAATAACATCACGATAATGCGAACGATTCTCTTTGGACTCTTTGGTATATAACTAAAGCCAACTCTAAAAACACTGCTAACTTTTAATTTTAATAAATTTATGAAAGAGATAACTATTTTTAGTCGCGTCAAACTAAAAAGCAAACTATACTCGTTATTAATATTATCCTCTTAATTTGCATTTAATTTACGTACCTAACCGTGAATAAAAACGAATTGATAGATAACGAAGTGGAAAGACTAGATGACCCATCGATTGTAGAAAACTAAGTCATTGATACGAAAATCACTAAACAAATAGGTAGGTTGCATGACATTAACTGCTAAATTGACAAAAATATTGTGAAATTTTGCAATTGCTACAAGAATCTCACAGCTTTCAATGCCACTAAATCAATGGTGATGAAAGAACAGGTACAAGTATCTACATTCGCGACGCAAAAATCAGCGTATTGCTTTACAATATACTCATTAAAACTTTCGCCTAACTTTATTACCAGTGCCTTAATTAACGAATTCTTGCGTACAAAATATATCGATAAATGAATAGACGATGCTACTGGCTGGTGGCATGGGTATTTAATTGAAGGATATTATGGTGATTGGACACCTGTATAATAAATAGTTATCGCAGCATACATTGGAACCTCATTGATATTGAAAAAGATACTGAACCTGCGTGACTGATATAATACCGCAACAACTAAGTATATGGAGTGTCACACCAATGCGTCTCCCGTAGCGTTAGACCAAGCATTAGAGAAATTGTCTATTACGTGAATATGCTGACATTAACAATTATATAACGAGATCTATGTCTCCTACAAAATGTAATTTGTTGCGAGAGCCGTATTTTGCGCAATAGCCATCATTCTCTCTAGACCTAGCGTTTTATGCGTGGTCATACAAATATAAATTGCATGTTAGGTGAGATCCGCTTTCGAGCGATTGAGAAATTTATAGTACTCCGACACGCGTCACCCTAAACTCACATGGTTGCTTCCAATGTGAAAGCGTTTGTTTTTTCTTGTGTTTTAATCGAGCGAGCCACTTAATGCAACAACGCTCAGGCGAATACGTAACTGAAACAAATGGTCATAAATCTAAGTGCGCCGTGCTGACCTAACTGGTTTCTTAAAAAAAACATGTCTGCATTATCCGGTTTTTATCGTTTTACAGACGCTACAAAGTATCGCTACACAGCAATAGTTTTAATTATTTTGTTTGTCTGTTTTTCGTTTAGTAATAAAACGTACTTAGCCTCAGACTTAAATCGAATCTAGGAAGGATATTTTATGCTTAGTGACGTGTCTCGTATTAAAAATTGTAACTTTAGGATCAAGATACTTAGTGGTCATTTCATAAATTACGAGCATTGTTTACGAATTATAAATAGGTACACATAAATACGTATGTGATCGACGGTTTCGAAATTCAATTAATCTAGGACAGTTAATTTTGATGCCGTAATTTAATCAAATATTTAATAAAATAACATCCATTTAGTCCCGCGGCGGGCGGCGGCTGGCAAGTTCATTAAAGTTCCTGTTTCAAATATAGTAATTATTCGAATTCCGTGATCATAAATTAATTATCTGAATTTTGAAGTACTTATCACATATTTTATAGTTTGATTGAATATTAGGTAATTGAATTGAGTTCTGTGATGAAAACTGCATGGAAAACATATTTACGAGTATTATTGTTTCAATTCGGCTAGAAAGCAATTTGTATCATAAATATCGTCGAGGACTTATTATTTTGGTTTAATTCCACTTTGTTTACCTGGGTGATATCAACTGGGTGAAATGATTCCAAGGATATGAGGACACTACAAACTCCACTTTATTCACCCAGGTGAACGAAGTGGAATAAACACATTATTTTTTGGTTCACTTATGTATAACATAGGATTTCAAATAGGTAGCGGTTAAATGCTGTACCAAACATTTTATATTTTTATTCTTTACAGTTGGTATCATTCATGCCAGTCGTGGAATGGCAAAACAGGCGAATGGCAGATATGGGTGAACGCCGAGCGCGTCGGCAGAGGATTCCACAATAGAGTAAGACCTGTTTTAATTTGTATAGTCTGTCAATTCTCCTCTATTTTAAAATAAATAATTCTAATCAAAATAGTCGAATGGTTAAATAATCTTATCGTAGTTTTCTTCTTCTTCGTATGAAGACATTTTCTTAAAACACATACGTTGTATTAAAGGTGGCTATACAATTTTCCAGTAAATGAACTAACCATAACACAGCAAACTAAGCATCCATTCCTATTCCTTTAATTTATTTGTAGGTATGTAAGAAATATTTGCAACTTCATTTAATATATTCATATCTATCATGTATTTATCCGCGTTTGTTTCAGCTCGTCGGTCATATAATCAAAGGCGGTGGAGTTGCCGTAAGTGGTCAAGAGCAGTCACTGCTCTACCCCAAAGATGGATCAGAGCCCGTAATAAGTAAGTTATAATTATACGCTCAAGACCCCCATCATTCTCAGCTTCCTTTGAGCCACACTCGAAATTAATTAACCTGTCGTTACAGAACAATCCGGCCTCATTGGTGAAGTAACGATGCTCCAGCTATACCACGTGGCTCTGACAGCCGGGAAAGCTCACAAGGACCACAAGCACCACCACGCTCACCACTTCAAACACGACGGCACCTCTGTGGAGACCTCTACCGAACCGGCCACAGAGCCCCCTCCACCGCAGGCTACCCCGCTCGGCAACGGCAACTTCCTCATCGGGGGACAGCTGCAGAGAGCACCAAACTTGAACTTGGCTGGGCCTCAGCAGCAACCACAGCAAATGATACCCATACAACTCCCCAACGGTCTTCAACTTCAACAAGAATACGTCAACGGGCAATTAGGAAATCGGATCGTATCTGAGCAGCTCCTGAACAGTGTACAACAAAATCCTGTCGACCAGATTCCTCAGTTATCCGTACTACGACAGCCAATATCTTCACCGATTGGATATAGTCCATCGCAAGCTCCCAGGCAGCCTCTAGGACCGGCGAGGGGTACTACTGTCATCTTATCAAGCTCCTTATTGAACCCAGCGAATGTGCAGTATATAGATGATACGGCTCCACATAATCTATACAAAAGGGATTCGACTAAGCGTGATAAACGAGACAATCCCGAAAAAGAATTGAATGAAGAGACAGGTACCTATTTTTACTACATATTATAAAATGCTGATCCCCCCATGACACTTTATGTTGTGCTCAATCATTTACAGGGAAAAAAGACAAGCGCGAATTAGTAATGCTGACAGACGGGTCGGTGGTGGACCAAGCCCTGCTGAGTCCTGATCTAATCGACGACATGGAAGACGACGCCATGTTCCAGCAGTCACTGATGAACGGTCTCGCTGGAGTCGTTGGAAACATTCCCGTGCAGAATTTACAAAAACAGACTGTGAGTTATTTTAATTGTTTCGTGAAAAAAAGCAAAACGAAAGGAGTACTGCCACATCATAACCACAAAACGTAACCTAAGGCCGTATTAAATAAAGATCCTGACAAAGATTTTCCGAAGTCTATTGTGTAGCGTACATTGTCAATACATATAAGTTGTTCTTGCTTATAATAGCACATCATTTTGCAGGGAGACGAGAGGGAGCCCGCCGAAGCTGAAGTAAAGGCAGTGATGCAAGTGTGCAGCGGCTGCACCCCCGAGCCTTTCAAAAAGGCTCTCGTGCTCTCCTGGAGGACAACACCGAAAAAGCTCTACAGCGGGGCACATTACTACAAAGGCCTTCCAATTTGTCGAGCTTTCTAAAAAGCTAAACGCTATATAAATATTAAAACCTACAGAAATACAAGATGTAAATACGTCGTATTATAAATAATAAGATAAGGCGGTAAGTGGTCGGAAAAGCTGTGGCTGTTTAGTGGAGTATTACATTTTTGTTCGGTTTGTAAATATTAACAACCACTTTAACCGTTCTTAGTACTAACTGATAAATATTAAAAACGCTCTTTAGTTGCTTGCTGCTCTGCTACAGTATAGTTAGTCATATCTACAATGTTTCCACGAAATGATAATTATAGAGGCTGCTAGTGATAAAATTTAAAATTACGTGAACGAATAAATGGATAGATTGTTTGTAAAATTAGTCAAACTCATCCGTCGTCAATACTTGCCAATGCGAGTTTTTTAATTTATTATAGCCATAAGTAAGTGTACCTAACTTAGGAGATGGTATACCTACATTATGTTAATTATGTTATACTTAAATTAGGATTACGTTACCAACTTTGTTACCATCTTTATAAATAAATATATTGAAATTAAATTAGGGCTTTTCATTAGCGTACAAATCCAGGGGAAATGAGCAATTAAGCAGACTCCGTTCAATGAATATCAAGATAAATCGTTTTATTCTAGCAAACTAATTAAGTTACCTAGAATGGGTAGTATCATTTAGAAGGGATTTGTTGTGTGGGTGTTGTCTCCCTCCTCGGCGGCTACAAGGGTCTTAAGGTACACATTGAAATTATATTGATCAAAGAATTTGATTTTGGAGCTCCGTATAATTTTGGAGTTGTCTAAAAAGAAGAACCTGTAAAAATTGATAAAATTGAAACTTCATTATATATCTAGGTACTTACCTTGCTGGATTTGTGGACATGATGGTGGTATTCCGAATCTATTTCTGGCTCGCTGAAGTAATTCTGGTCCTAAAACAAAGAATATCACATGAATTCCACCTAATTTATTAAAATAAATACGTTCCAACACGTATTTATTTCGTATAAATATGTTCGTACACGTATTTATTTCATAAATTCTGTGGAAGTAATAATACCTACCTCTTAATATAAGGTAATAAAAAAAAGTATACAAGTCTTATAAATTGCAAACTCATCGTTGTGTAATTTCTGTGAACTCAAATATGATGGAAGGATATAATTTCCAGGAAAGCTTCGGAGAATATAAGCCGATTCGGTTACCTACCGAGAAGTTTCCATTTAGGCTTAGGCCATATCTTGCGAAACAAACGCACAAAACAGTAAAGAATATACTCGTTCAGACTCAAATTAACAATTCGTTTATTTACAAGAAAAGAGACTCGTAAATAAAGATAGCATACATGAATTACCAAAAACCGTAGGCTGATGTTTGCGGTCATGTCAAAATCAATGCAAAATTCCAGTGGCATTCACGCAAACGGAAGTCGGAAATTGAATTTACGCTCTACATTATGTCCAAAACATTCCTCTGAGCGGACGAGCCGTCTATTCATCTCGTTTGCAGAAATTCCTATTCGGGATTATTCCATGTTATTACTGAAGTGAACGGAAATATCGAGCTGCGTCCAGTTTTCTAAAGACCTAAGTAATTACATTGCGTATTTTTTTCTTACAAACCATTAAACCTTATTTCTAGATTCGTCTCGTCGTTTCTTGTAATATTAAATACAAGGACCGTTTCACAATAAATAAAAACAGAAAAGTTTAACCGTTTTTGATACAGGACGCCTCCTCCACTGGTTTTATCCATCAAACTAGTCTAGCTTACTATATTATATAGGTAGATAATGTACGTAGACATGAAAGTGTTTCTAATTGCATTAATACCCTCTCTTTGTTGTCTCGTGATTCAATAGAAGTTGACTTTAAATCCTCATTAACGACGGTATCGATTTTGTATTAAGGTAATTGATATGATTATTAGGGTAGGAGTTACTTGAAATTAAGTCATTTATTAGATACGATCATGTGCCCGCGTTTCCAATTGTACATAATACCTCCTTGGTACTCCTAACGACGATGACAGCCGATTTAGGTAAATGGACGCGGATTTCGTGTCTCACGAACTAAAATTAATTTTATCGTCTTTGAATTTGGTTAACAAAATAAATATTTGTTTAACTATCACGTCCATAAATACATATTACAAAAGATAGTTTGACATTTACTATTAACAGTTAGGTATATCCATATACTAGATACAAGACGACTTCAAATGATTAAAGCAATAAACCAGCCTCTTTTAAACATTTCATGTCGCCCTATTAAGTTAGATAATGTAATGATGTATGTGCTCTTTACAAACCTGATCCCAGCTGGATGGACCGGAGCAGGTGGCGGCGCCCGGTGGCATTGTCAAGGAGCCCACGCCGACTGCCCCGGGAAACACCCCGCCTCCCATGTCCGTCGCCTCGAACAGACGGAGCACGGACCGGTCACGAATATCCCTCAGATGAGCCCTGGTGGGAAACAATTGACTTGTAGAGCCTCTTCATCATTGGCACTTAACAATAAACATCGGAACGGAATATGCACCTAATAATGTGATAATTGGAGCGTGCGTTCCCACGTTGACATGCAAAAGTGGATAGTGATTTTGTGATCATTGACCTGATTAGCGAGGTGCGTAATTGGGTACTTATTAAAAATGTATGCAAATATGCAGGATAGTCAAAATGTCAGGTTTCACATTCTATCGCCTCTTTCACTTTTATTAATATCTTCATGTATTTAATTATTATTTCTAATTAGTCGAATTACATACTTATTTGATATAAGAGGTTAATATTCGATTCTCCACATTCCACAGCCAAGCATTGCAAACAACCAGGTAACTGGCTGGATGGACACATGTTTATTTAACACTGTTTGGATTCTCTATTACGAGTAGGTAATCATGTTAAACTCCACGTACCCTGCTCCCCTGCTATCCGTCACTGACCTGATTCTGTTAATATTTTGGCCCTGGCAAATTTTTTGATGGATGATTATATTTCCATCAGAGCATCGTCCGTTCGCTAAAGCGAGTAGAACACGTGCAGTTGACAAGTAGACGACCCCGTATCATCAAAAACAAAATAAAGTATATAATAAGTATCTTCGTCGGCAAATCTAATCGGACCTATAAAATGCATGAATTAATATTCTGCAAGTTCTACTGACCGAACGTCTACAATTAAGATACCTATTTCGTAGATTATCCTACGCAATTTACGTTTTGCAGGTATAAGACCAATATTATAACATCGACTAATATTCATCCTTGGAAATTCTAAATTTCCTATTATTGTTCCCAAGTAGATTCCACAAAATCGGTAGTTCATCAACTCTCACATTTAGCCACTTTAGCAGCTTTTATGGCTACGATCCGTAATGGTTTTATCTTTTTAAAAAGCATGGAAGGTAATACTGTAAGTGGCATTGGGAGCCTGATAAAAAATAAAAAAATGTGCCGTGAAATATTGAAAGAGATGTGTCGTAAAAGCGACTAATCCCGCCGCTGCGGGCGCCCGCCCCGTTCGCTGGGGTCCACTCTGCGTCACTACAGATCCCAAAATGTATTAAGTGTACAAAGTGTAACTAGACCTTTCTTGATGCCTATCTAAAAAGTGTTTTGTTCGTACAAAAATCACGTACACGTATATAAATATTTTATTTTTCAAATACGAGATAATAATATTAAATGTGACGGGTGTGTAAATATTTTTAAACCAGCTCACATTGAAATAGGCTAACAAGATTCTTATATTATGACGATTTTTTCAAA
Organism: Tachystola acroxantha; assembly: GCA_963506565.1. NCBI lineage: Eukaryota > Metazoa > Arthropoda > Insecta > Lepidoptera > Oecophoridae > Tachystola > Tachystola acroxantha. Next base: position 16,998,640 of record OY735870.1, read on the forward strand.
TTTCCCTACATACAATTTACACCTGCCCTGCCTATTACACTTATTGGAGTTATTTTACCTCTCAAAATAAAGTACATTAATGAGCGGAAGTGATACATACAGAGTATAGTAGTATTTAGTATAGGTCGCTATATCTGTGCAATTATGGTTGTACAACTTTTACTAAAACCAATTAAATTCTACAAATTTTATACTGATAAGCTGGATGACACGTACCTATGTACGTACAGCTAACAGCAGATCAAGTGTGCCGTTCTTATGTTGGACCGTTCTTATTATCTGCGTCATAAGAGATATTCGTACTGCAAGTGTTACCATTGATCTGCTGTTGTCCGTACCACACCGCACCACACCTATACCTAGGTGTGGTGCGCTGTGGTACGGACAACAGTGTTACCATTGATCTGCTGTTGTCCGTACCACACCACACCGCATTATTTTTATCGAAAAGTTGTACGATACGTCGATTTTTAATTTTGACTGATTCCCGTCGAAAAGTCTTAAAATAAGAATTGTTTTTTATAAGAACATTGATTCCTTTCTACTTACCAAACCCGTAACCCTGGATAACAGGGGCGGGAGTTACCTACCTGTTACTCAATTTATATATTCAAGGTCAAAATAGAAACTGCCTATTAAGGAAAATACAAAATGAATTCTATCACAAACATTGTTTTCCTCACAAAGTGGACCAATAATAGCATTTTAAAATATTGTATCAAAACAAAAATAAATCCCTTATACTGTTTCTGACGCACGCTCTGCTCGAAAGACCCGAGGGGTTGGAAGCGCTACAAAATCGCAACTGTGAGTATTGTCAACTATTTATATACAAGCTATTTGCCGAGTGCACTTATGCACTGTGAAATGGAAACCTAATGCACCTGACAAGAATGCATCTATTATATATATAGGGGCACGTAGCTCCCACGTGTATATACGGAATCAGATAGATTGAGGGTGTAAAGTAAGCCCCACAATATCCAGGATATGATATACCGTCGTACATTTATTTATTAATACAATATGTTTTAAAGCTTTGGAGACTTTAATCAATTCTTTGGAGACTGCAATCAATAACTTCGATAAGAATGATTGATCTACATTCAAGAAAATAGAAAAGATAATATTTACATATTATAGGTACATCGCATAAATACAATTTAGCTATTTATGAGGAACGTAAAATAAGTTGCAGTATTCCACGAATTTTCTATTACTTTAGAACACCCTCTGTTTAGGAGATTTACGCGAGCTAGTCCGTTTAGTTTTACTATTTGTTCTACGGTAGAATAAAATTGATAGCATGCTTCTAGAGCTCTTAGTTGCACAAACAAGTAAATTACTTATTACAAAAAAACAAAGATTTTATGCCATATCATGTATAATAATATGGTAGCAGGCATCAATAAGTAAAAGTAACCTGCCGTCAAACTTATTTCATGTTTTGTACAAAAACATTTAGTACACTCCTCTTATTATAAAAGCGAATTAACCGTAATATGTTACTTAATCACGCTGAAAATGCTTTATAATATAACAGCGGATTTGTACCATTTCGCCAGTGTAACAGGCAGGTAGGTATGTTAATTTCCATTTCTTATTATAAACAATCAATGTATGAACTGCAGTTCAATTTTCTGTTAATTTATACCGGACGAATATTAATCACTGTATTATTATTTTAACCAACAACAATAATTTAATAAAATTATGCGACGAGGTGCGGCGCGAGGGTGCGGCGTTGTTGAAGAGACTATCAAACGTTTTAATTGCATGAGGTAATTTACATGAAATTACGAAATTATCCCATGCAAGCTAGTCAGATTTTTAAAGTTCCTTCAGGTATTTTACAATTCTAATAGGATCCACATGTAATGTTGTATGAGATTTTTTGAAATAAATACATTTGACCCAGACGCATCATATTAAGGTCCCAGTGCTAATTAGTGGATAATAATATATGCTTCTGATTTTTTTATTTTATTGTAAGACATGCATGTTTACTCAAAATAATGTACTTACTACCTAAGGTTTGTTTTCGGTAAACCCGCAGAAATCGAACCTGTGAGAACCGTATCATAATAATTGTTCCATTTTTATAGACTAAATATAGTTACCTACCTATTTATTTATGTACAAAGAAGGAGATTAACTGAGCACGAATTTAAGTGTCCGAATATTCTCAATGAATTGAAATAAAATTATTTTCTGTATTGATCCAATAATAGTCCAATTTAAGCAAAGCCGTTAGAGATAATAAGAACAATTTACTGAAGCGATCGGATAACGGTTCTTTTCATTGGTAAATGCCATTACATTAGTGCCTGCCCAGGGGGGCTAGCTGAATGATAAAATAATATTATATTTTCACCGAGACTTTATAAGATGATTTAGATGCGATAACAAGCTATATTTTCTTTCTATTTAAATTTTTCTTATAGGCAAAATACTTAGAAGGAGAAAAATTCGTCGTCACAACATGTATTCAAACCTGGGACTTTGCCATTTCGGGTCGGGACACGCTCAACAAACCAAACTATTTAATATAATTATTCGATGTTTCTAATCGTGTTAATATATTTTACTGTTAATAATTTCATATTCATATTTTCAAAGTTATATCTTCAAACATACCGATCATCAATGATTAAAAAGTGAAAAATAATTGAAGTGTGTTAATTCTATAATTATCAGAATACAATTATTAACGGAAACTTTAAAGCATTGTGTTGTTTCTCTTTACATTGGATAGGTATGTCTTTATTTTTATCTCATTATATTTATTTATTAAATTTTATTTCTAAATAAGTAATAAATTAGCATTCGCTGTTGATACAAAGTTTTGAAAAATATCAGTAAGTAGCACTGGGACTAAGCAGATATTGTCCGGACACTAAGTAAATTCAAGTCTTTGAAATAAAAATAATAGGAACCTAATTTAATATAAAATAATGTAGGCACTTTATAAACAAAAATATGAAAACATTACACCAAAACCACTACAAACATTCAAGTAGAAGAGGAAGAAAGAAACTCCAAACTCCAATTTGACAGCTACAAACTTTTCTGAGCGTAAAAACTCGCTCGAAAGTTAAAATAATACTTACGGACATCGATGATCGTGCTCGTGAGTAATCTTGTTTTGTCTCATGTTCAAAAGTTTCACCTAATTATTGTTAGCGAGACTATTCGGATGTTAAGAAAATCGAGAGTTCGCACGAGTGATTCGTTCGAATGCCGCGAAACGAACTGTGTCGCGACGGGGAGCGAGCCGCCCTCCCCCGGGCAGGTGGCGCTGGGCGGGCGCGGCCGGCTCCGCCCGCCCTACTGATAACAACAGCTTTACGTAAAAATAACAATAAATAATCGTTATTTTTTAATTATTAGGTTTCGCCATAAACTTGTTTGGTTTACCTAGTGTGCGGTGCAGTTATTTACTTCATTATGATACCTTCATATGAATTACTGCATAATGCATCATTGGACCTAAGAAGATTTACAAAGGTCTGTATTTTACAATTTATCTTATTACGAGCGACTTCTATTACCTACTTCGTTCCAAGTTACCTCGGAAAACATGTCAGTTTCGACTCACTGAATCTAACGCCTTTGCAAGACTTCATTTCGCTAGTGTCAGTAATTATACACTCACATTCATGCACACGTAATCGTATAGGGCGTAGGTCGACGATTTGAATATTGGTTTATACATATTCATACATCTCTGTGCAGATTGAAGTGATTTAATTAACGGACGAAAATAACTCTCCCTTTGGGTTTTTACTGAAACTGCCGGGCATGTAGGCCTTTGCCCATTTTAATTATTTTTCAGAAGCCCGACAAGGTTTACATAGTGCGGGGAGTATGCGAATAAACAAATATGTGACGGCAATATATGAATATTGAACTTTTTTCGCAGGACATATTGCCAAAAAAAGATTCATAACAAAAATATTCATAACATGGTTTTTCAAACATTTGTAAAATACCATTTAAAGTAAGCTTGTAAAGTTTTAACAAATAAGTAAATACAAAATAAATAGATATAAAAATATGCGCGCGTGTAGGGTGTGGGGAGAATGTGTGTGTGTGTGTGTGCAAATATACTGACCCAGCTAGAAAATAATAAAAATAAAAGATAAAAGTATAATAATAAATAGGTGAAAATAACTATGACTTTACTTTGCAGCCTTACGCAAGGTTAATTGACTGTAAACGAATGTGGAGAATCGAAGGTCGGGTTCAGTGGCGACCCTACGCAGACCTGGACCAACCATAGGGATGTTGATAAATAAATAGCCACTCACCGCACATCCTCCAGCTCGTAAAACATGTCCTTCGACGAATCGTGTATGTAGATCTTGACCAGTGGACTGTCCATGTACTGCATAGTGAGTTGCTTTGGGAAACTTCTCACGAACAGAGCCTTGACAGTGTCGATGGATGTGATTTCATTCGGCAGGAGAGCTCGTTTGGTCTCGTTCCGGTATTGCAGGAATACTAGACCTGCAAATAATTTATACGATTAAGTCTGCCCTAAGACTCGATAGCTCTTGTCGGGCTATAAATTGATAAATTAAGATGCTTCGCCGCCGCGCCGTCTCGACCTCCGCCTCCGGCATTAAATCAGGATCATGGGACTCGTACCCACGACATCACAGCAATGGCAACACTACAAGTACGATTGTACCTCCTACGGTTTACAAAAATATTACATTTGTCGTGTTTTCTTCTAGTTCTTACCTAGCGGCCTCTCGAGGGTCTTGCTGGGGGTCCTCACGACGGGAAGGGAGGACCGCTGCTTGCCACCGCGACGGAATCCGGTGGAAGATGTCTCCACCTCTGACATGATGCCGGGGTCATCGTCAAAAAGCAGTGCGTTCGTTGGCGGCGGGTAGGTTCTCGGCAAGGGAGGCTGTATGGGGAATATAATAATTAATCCAGAATACAATGCCACCACTTCAAAGCCGTATACACTGGTTAACCGTGACAGTGTTCTAAATTAATTCGTTTAGTGTCACTTTTGATTCGAATAATAATTATTGAACACTCGGTTAATTCAACGGTTTACAACGGCTTTGATGAATATTTTAAAGGTGCAATAAAATTCCAATTTGTTGATACAACAACCTCATTTGTTACTAGTATTTTCTTACACCTTCATTGATGAATAATAATTATTAGTGAACATTAAATAGGTACAAGAATAAGAAAAAGTCAGTGTTAAAGTAAAATTAAATATTTTAGTAGAAAAATATATATAGAAATTGTCGTTAATTATTATAAGTATTTAGTTTGTAAATATTCCCGTTGTTAATATATACTAAAGCAAAGTAAATTAAAAGCCAGATAAGACTAGGTAGGTTTCCTCTTAACATAATTTTAATTACCTATCAACAACAAGGAGGAAAATTGCATCTCGCGGTGTTCATTTCAAGTTATATAATTATAGTAGGGATAAAGTCTTTGAGCGTGGTGTGCCGCTGAACTACTTCATAAGCTCAGAAGCATGTAATTACGGGAACTTGGAACCAACCAAGACGTTGTTAACAAACTAAGGAACCCTTTGTTCCTTTGCAGTTTGATGCGAGGTCAGAAATGCCAAGGAATGAGAAAGTGGAAACAGCGGCTTCTTAAATAATTTATATAGTCAATTATTTATTATATTACGGTAACAAACCGACATTTGCAACAAATTGCGCCTATGGAATGTAGTCCCAGGTGTTATATTGCATTCTTAACCTAACTTGCGATTGTGGATTGGTATCCTTGAATACATTCGACAAATTGAAACTGGGGGTTGTACTTACTCATGACAAATATTATATTGGTAAGGTTTTTAGTAAAACAAAACTGCAATTTTTTTTTTACTAAATCACAAGTCACACAATGACCTTAGATATGACCACTAGGTCAAATTCCAGTGAAAGAAATCGTTGCAATAATTAAAAAATACCTTAAAATGTTGGTAATAACTGCAAAGCACAGTAACGATGCACATCAAATTAAGAATTTTTTTGATAGTTGAATTTATTTCAAATATTTTTTATTTCATTTTTCCCCAAATTGTTTAATTTACTTAAATTTTGTCGAATGAATTCAAGGCCACCCTGTATAAGGTGGCAATTATTATTTAGAGCACATTTATTTTATTTACTACCGCGGGAAATGTCAGCACGTACTCTACCATCAATGTAAATGTCGAATAGCAAACCAAAGTAAGACATTTTACTGTAAGTAGGTAGTAAGAAAAAATAGACAATAAAAACAGGAGATGGGGCGACCGTTGCATCGATAAGCAAAGATTTAAACCTATTGCTCAAATGTAAGTGATGCTTTGTATTCTCGTAATTAAACTAACTTTCTCACCCTTCTTATCAGCACCCCTGGGTGGAGTCCTATAACTACTAAATCCTATTAGAGTACCTAATGAGGTAATAGTCACGAATTTTATCGTATTTTGGGTACGGAACATTAATAGCATACGAATTCTGCTAGCCTACAGTCATACTCGAAGGTCTGTTTAATTTTCCTAATATCAATACGCACGAGGATTTGAGGTTAGTAGTTCCCATAGCAACTAATTCCAACTGCGGTGGCCAAAGCTTTATTATTACATACCTACACATACAATAATGCAACATGGTAACAACGTTCGCTGTAATAATATGCAATGTGTATAGATTTCATCGGAATCCAACGCCATTTTGATGCAGGTATCGGCTTACGGCATAGGTATGTGCTACTGCTGCATTTTATCATCGTGTGCGGTTAAATAATTTAAAATATGACTGTGCTAATTATGCTATAAAGAGTAACATACGTTTAGTAACTAATGTAAGTACTTAAATAATAAACAAAAATGCATAGATTTAAAAGTATGGTTAATTTTACTGCATATTTTAATGTGCAAATAAAGTAAAAGACTATGTAAGTCCATTGTCTTGGTCTACACCAACGGGAATCAGGCGTGAGTTTATAAATAAATAAAAAATAAAGTAAAAGAATAAAGGAGGAGTGTCACCTTATACAAATCATCATAGTACCACATGTTTGATCAATTATTATCTACGTTATCAAAGGTTGCTTTATAAATATGTTTAAAATGCAAATCTCGCAAAAACAAATGGAAATATGATGATATAAGTACAGAGCAAAAATTGAAGAAAAATGATGTGCAGGAAAATTTTAGCTCCATAAGTTCTTCCTCTTTAATTTATTTATTTTGCAAGAACACAAAATACATACCTACTCAGCCGTGAGGCGAAGGAATCGTTATCTTTTTTATTTTAGTGGGATTTTTTATTGTAACCTGATTGATAAGTAAGTACCTATTTATTATCATTTTGAGAAAATCAAGAACTCTAATTTTTCTTCTACTTTAGTAACTTTTCATTATATATAATTGAACATTCATTTTTCCTCGTGTAGGTATTATGAAAATAATAAAATTTAATTACTTAGAAGGAATTGTTGCAGCACATGATTTTAATAATAAATAATTAACCCACTTATAATAAAATTAGTAAATTTATTTATATGTCAGTAATTTATAAGCAAAAAGAAGAGTAACATATTATGAGTTAGGGCCGACGCACAATGCCACGGCGGGCGCGGTGTCCGCCTGGGCACGACGAACGCGACGGTGTCCGCCTTGCGACATCGTGCACCGGTAGACGGTGCCGCCCGCCGCCGCCGGTGCCGCGCCATGGCGTTGTGCGTTGGCCCTTAGTGTTGTTTTGATATAACAATAATATTTTAAAACAATGCGAGTTTAAATCAGTTAATATAAATGTGCCGTTATCCAAATTTTTAATTAAAAATGTTGCCATGCATGAGTTAGGGCATTTCTAAGAACACATCACCTATTCGATATTTTGCCAGGTACCCGCTCTATATTGTAGGAAATAACATTTAGGAAAATATGTTTTCCCCAGATTATTTGCGAACCAATTTTCTACATAGCAATTACTTGTCGTAACTCGTATAATTCATATTTTGGGAGGCTTGCCGATTATATACACAGGATGTATCGTAAACCCTACAGCAGTACCTATATATAAGTAACTAAATACTTTTCTGTACTTACTTATCTTTTTTTTATGAAAATTGTTAAATAGAATAAAATGAAAGCTTGGCCAGGGTAAGTGTGCCAGGGTCGCAGATTCGATCCCCACCCCTGAAATAATTGACCGCATCTAATCGTAAATTAAAACTATTATAGGTACTTATAACATAGATAACATTGTTAAACTTCTTATTTTTATAGGTATTTACACAACTATCTTTAACACAAGTTGGCTATTTAGAGATCTGTAGGCCTAGATCTAACAAGTGACTGTGGCAGAGCGCTAGATTGGCGTAGCGATCTGCGTAGCGCCACAGGCACCCGCACCGCAGGCCTGTCAAACACCAGTGTCAGACAGCTTTGCGGCGGCGGGCGGCGGTGTTACGCCGATCGCAATGGCGCCGACGGAATACATTCCGCCCAGCTTACTCTCGGGGTTGGGTTTACGTCACACCCTGTATAGTCTATTAATATAGATAGGTACCTTTCAAATATTTAATAATGTTCACGACAAATCCTTTTTGTACCTTTCTCATTCGTGGATCTAATATTCGTGTCTGCTTCGTATCACGGTACTTGGTCACAGTCGCGTATTCTGGCATGTGCATTGAGCCCTGTCGTCCATATGACTGCTGGGGATGTAATATAATATGGGATAGTGTGAAAAATAAAAGAATACGAACGAATAGGTAAGGTAGAGAACTAAGTACAAATTAATATATTAGGGTATTTGACTCACTTTCGAGGAATTTGTAGAAGAGAAATCGTAAATTACTACTCAATAAAAACATTGGTAGGTAAGTAAAGTTGATCACGTCAAAAATTCATTATAAAATATTTCATTTTGTGAATTAGAGATTAGATTGGATATGATTTTTTTTCCATGATGACTATGAAAAACATTTAATTATCGATAGTTGTCGAACACCCTATTGTCTAGGCTAGGTAAATAAAATAAAACAGTGAGGGAGGGAGTAGGATAGGTGTTGGTGGTACAGATGAAGTAACAGGACGTATTGTGGTGTTACTTACTGAAATTGATTTTTGGTGTTTGTGGATAATGTCTAAAATCTAAATAAACTATTGCAACATACTTAACTTCATCGCCGCTAAATCACACATACACATAAACACAATTCAACTAGGTACTTCCCGCAACAAACACCTATAAAAAGTTTGTGGAAGCCGACGTACATAATTAGTTTATGCAGAACTAAAACTATTAATTGCAGTCATTCGTCGGATTCGCCGTATGTAACAAAGTTAACCATTGTAGGTATACCTACCCACATGTAGGCTTCATAGGTAGAATATCTACCTATGAAGTATTTGTATCTATTACTGTACCTAAAGTAAAGAAAAAGACAGAGATGCTACTAAAATAATAACAAGTGTATTAAACTGATTGGTCCTACGGTCCATATTCAAATCAAATCACACGAACGACTCTATTGAAGTAACTAAGTACAAGTAATTACTCTATTTCAGATAGAAATAGACAGGATAATAAAAATGGTTATATTTTCGTGTATATTTATGTAAGTCGATGATGCGATTTTCACTCCGGGACCAAATTCGCAATGAAAAGATTCGCAGGGAAAATATATACAGAAGCCATTCAGATAGTTCAACCGACCTATTGTATTGTACATATAGTTTTTAGTTTAGTTTATATATATATATATATTTAGGTTAATATTATAATAGTTATTTTTTAATTTTTATTATTGTTGTATGAATACAGAAGTCTATTGCTGTTAATCATAAACCTAGTTAAACATCACTTCCCTTAAATCGTGTTGCTACCCCTTTCACACTTCGTTAAAAAACGTTAATATAGAAAGGGACAGGGGGCCTAAACGGTGGCGTAACTTTAATTAACGTTTATAAATACGCGCCTATAAGTTAAAGTAGCAATGTAATTGTTGATGCGTCACGACAATAGATGAGCCGAAGACTAATAGAGTGGCGATCTCACTAAATACAGGGATGGATGTTGGAGGAGGTTCAGGACAGAGATCGATGGAGGAAGAGGGGAGTCTTTGCCCAGCAGTGACCCAAAGTCAAATCTCTTTATTGCAAGTAACGTTGTGTACATTTTTGTAAGTCAACATATTTTTTTGTATTTATATTTACACCACTTTACAAGGAAAATGTGCCAACGCTGAGGAGAAAAAGTGGCAAAAAATTCTCAGCCGATTTTATAGGTCATTAAAACTTGTCAACTACATTTTTAATGATAATGAAAATATGTCTTATTGTGCTAGGGTAACACTATGCTTACCTCCATCTCGATGGAATTGAGCTGTGTTTGGTGGTGTGGGTGCACATACAGGTGGTTGCCGGCGAGTGTGTGCCGGCGCGGGTCGTCGCGGCGCGAGGTGCGCCCGCGAGTAGGGCCGCGGCTCGCCTCACCGTCAGACAGCCCGCCTGTGGATAACATACACACTATAATAATTGTACAAGAAAATAGCCATTAGTACCCTCTGATCACAGACCACTTACCTACCCCATAGACATGAAATCGGTACAAATGACAATGCCAGACTCTGCCCCACCATCAACCGCAAGTTGTACAAGATAACGAATAAATGTAAAAATATCTCCGTTTTTTATTAAAAAACGAAAAAAACAGCTTAATTAAGAATTCAGAAAATAGTAAGTAATCGAAGCGATTTATTCATTGTTTTTGTTATTCTTCTATAGGAGTTGCGAGAGTAGTAGAAAATGATACTGATTATGATTATGCAATATGAAACCTGTAATAAGTCCCCAACAAAATGATAGGTACTTAAATGGTCACGTAAATTTGTAGGTGGGGCAAAGCTCCATTGAAAAGTGGCAATGTCTTTTGCAAGCGAGAAATTCTGTCAAGCGATGAGCGCAATAGACGAAGCGGGGGGGCAGGGGGGCCATATTAAATCAATGTCGATATCTCTAGGTTACGCGTGTCGCAAAGCGCTCATGTGCGGGAAGAAACGGGCGCCCTCCTGTTACATGTCTATGGGGTAAGTGGTCTGTGCCTCTGATAGAGAAAAGCCCCATGACCGTCGGCCCGTTGGCCGATGAGACTCTGCCGAGGCAACGAAGGCGTCCTCAATAATGGGAATGTTTCGAAATACCTAACACTAGGAATATCTACCATAGCCTAGCATTCGGAATCTATTGGCTGGCATTCAGTGGTAGTGGCTACTAGTGGTTTTCGCTGCTGAAAGGCTAGGCTATGATAGAATTAGCTTAGATCTTACAATTTCGCTGGATTTCAGCAGTAAATTTCGAGCGAACAAATATAAATTAATAATTTGAATATAATTGCGTTATTTTAATTTAGGTAAATTTACTAAGCAGCAGCCAATAAAGGCAAAATTTTATAAGTAATTAAAATATACTCGTAACTTTTGTTTGTAGCACACCGTTTGCAAAACAAAACTACAGGTCTGCGTTTATAAAATGACTAAGTGTATGATCGGGATAATACAATCGAATCGTTAGGTTAGCAATAGATCGGGTCAACATTTCACGGGAACAGTGCATATTGTAGTTAAATGTGGATTTTGGAGCGACATTTCCAGTGACACAGGTATATAGTATCGATATAGGTATAAACATAAGAACCTATTTACAACCTGGTATATAAATAAAGAACTTGACATTATGGTGGCAAAGAAGTTTGCATGTTAATTGTACATAATATAACTTCGCCGAACTCCGGCCATGAAATGGGTTTATTCCCACATGATTTTGCTTTGATCAAAAATCAAATATTGACTAAATAAAATACCAAAGAACACATTTATTATTTTATTTAAACCAATTCGAAGTTACATAATAAAGTATAGATACCTATAGACTAGATTACCTGCGACTTCGTATTAGGTAGGTACCTACGTAATTTGTAATTATAATGATTTCTATGCTGCGTTTTATTGATGATATAGATACCGCATCTGCCTATATACATAATAATATAGTCACAAACTGCAGACATACAGAGCACCCGTCTCCAAAAGCTGCATTGGAGCGCAAACGTTGTTAGGTACCCGTTATCGTTATCACTGAGGAGTTTGTGGGCGTGGTTTGCTGAGAACTCGCTTCCATATTATTGGCTGAGAATACTGCTAGTATTTATAATAGATTGACTCTGAAATCGTGTAAAATCCGTTAATTAAGGGATTATACTGCTATTAATTACAATTTGTCAATTAGGGCTATTTACAAAATACACCAGTTAGCCGATAGTTATAACCTACCCTACCTATCGTGTCGAAAAAATTTTCCCCAAATAAAAAATACACAGCGTAAAGTTCTACCCATATAACAGGAGCTTATGGGGGCTTATGGATGTTTTTACACGAAAGTATTACCTACCCAACTAAACTACGAGCTGGAAAATATTTTCCAGTTACGTCCGAAAACACAATGGTAATATACATATACAGGGTATACTTGAATTCAATCGACAAACTGAAACTGGAGGTTGTACTCACAATAAATATTAAATTGGTAAGGATTGTAGTAAATCCAAATTGAACTAAGTACGTCACAAGTCACACACTGACCTTAGAAATAACACTTAGGTCAAATTCCAGTGAAAGAAATTGTTGCAAAAAATTCAATATACCTTAAATGTAAAACTCCAAAGCACAGTAACGATGCACATCAAATTAATGATTTTTTTGATAGTTGAATTTATTGTAAATATTTATTTTTCCCCAAATGATTTAATTTACTTAAACGCTGTGCCGAAATTATTAATGTATGTAATGTACAAGCCTAACCATCTACTGAAATTTGTCGAATGAATTCAATGCCACTCTGTATGTATAACAGCAAAGCCTATAAGTACATTTATCTATATGTAAGTATATAATTAATAAATTAGGCAACACTATTAAGGTAAATCCCATAGTTCATCTAATCTATACTGTTTACTACAGCATAGTTCCGGCGTGCAGTTGGACATCTCAGGTAGAGAAATACGCGGAGCAAATAATATTATTGTAATATGTACTTTACATTTTTGTTAATGTGCCGAATATAAAAAAAAATCTCGGACATAAGCACTTTATCTTACACTGAAGTAGGTACATATTTTAGGATATTCTTTGAACATGCTTAGAGTATTGTAGTGCTCAAAAGTGACCCGTTCCCGTTCAATCAATTTAATTAAACTATTTCAATACCTGCCTACATTTAAAATGACAATTTGTGAATAGAATATCGAACGCATAGTAAATAAAATGTCAATAGAAATTAATTGATACAATCTAACTTAGATAAAAGTATACATACATGACCCCGTTTCATTAAACTTCTATTTTCTGAAAAACTACTCAAAACATTGTAAAAAAACAACCTTTACTTAGTAGATGTTCAGTTATGTTCAGTTTAGTTTTTTTTTTTTCGGGTTCAGGCTATGTAATTGTTAAATAATTCTAAATCATAACGTGATATACTATTATCTGAGTTATTCAGTTATACCTAATACGAGTAACGAGTATACGAGTTATACGAGTGACCTTTCGCTAATAAAATTTCACTTTTTCAATAACCCGAAAAATGCATTCAAACAAGATCAGGGTTTCCTGTCCTGAGCTTTCTAAGTACACACAGAAGTTGTCTTCAAGTACACCGACTTCGGTACTGCAGTTTGGAACTAGGTTACCCAATTAACATATATACGAGAACTATTATGAGCAATAAAGTTCACTGCCGCTTGCTAATGCGCTTAACTATTTGTGATACGAAGTTACTCTTACCAGTTGTTGAGAGTTCGGAAGGCAATCATCTGATTTTCTCAACACACAAACGATTAACGGGAACAAAATTTGTGTTTTATAATACAACTTAACAACTAAAATTACAAAACTTTTGCACAGTCATTTTCACAAAACCACACTGGCTTTTTCATTATTCAGGCACTGTTTACGTTGGAAACTAACATTTACATTGTACGAGGCGTAACATAGAAATGCACTTTAAATGATTATATGGTAAAGTGTTTGTAATGAAAACTTGTGGTCATGCGAGGCAGATGATGGCCCGAGCCATTATGACATAAAGTATCGCCGCGAATAAAGTTTGATGCAATTCGCTTCGTGTGCGGAACGTCAGCCGATATAGAGCTCGACACGTTTCGAGTACCACTGATCTTGTAAACAGTGTGCCGAACCACACGCGAGCCCCTATCTGTTTCTAGAAATAAACTACGAGCACACTAGCACATGTACATTATTAATAGTTTCCATGTAAATATCTATTCCATTTCTTTCGGCAAGAGCACTCACTACAGAAAGAGATAGTAATACATTTCAGGATTTTAAGGTTGGTGCAGAGGTGTTGCTATCATTCAAAGTCATCGAAACTTGCGTATAAAATATATAATTAAAAGATGAGCCGGTAGACTTAGTTCATCTCTTTTCTATTATTTGCAGTAAACGTTTTTTTTATATTATAAGTATTGCTTTATTATGGTTTTCTATTTTCCGCGATCCGAGTTTAACAAAACTTGGAATCCATAAAATATTTACTTTATATTTTTATTTCGTGTGCCCGGAAGAATTTTATATGAAAGTTCAATTACCATTATTCCTGCATAATATATTTCGAAAAGAAGTTTGCTGGTAGATAGGTAGGTAGTAAGATACTTAGACTACATCTACCATATACCAACCAACAAACTTCTCTTTTGTATCTCTTCTCTCTAATAAAGTCTAAACGATAAGTTTATTGATTGATCAGTAGCCTAATGGTAGAGTTACTACCACTCTGACCAACCAACAAACTGATTTTTATCTCTCTTCTCTCTGATAAAGTTTAGAAAGGAATTTGTATAGTATGTATTAGGTACAAGTCTCTTGTGGTCCGAAGATGCGGTCGTGCACCCCTCTGCATGGTAATGGTTTAGTTACGAATCTGGGTCATCTTTTATTGGCAAGTTAATTGCTTATGTTAACAGTGTAACAGTTCCGTAATTAATATTCAGAGCATTATTCGTTGCCACTTTTGAAACATTTCATAATAGAATAGCAATATTTTTTGTAATTTCATTACTGTTATTATTGTGTTGGTTTAATTTGTGTCCGTTTAAATAAATTCATTTATGCAATGATTTCATTTATTCATATCTTTTCCTGATACAAAAACTAGAAAGAATAGGCATTCGAGGGAAACAATTGGATTTGATGAGGAGTTATCTTCTAGGGCGTAAACAGAGGGTCAAAATAGGTGATCATTTTAGCCGGGATTCTGAAGTAAGTTTCGGTGTTCCGCAAGGGAGCGTGCTTGGCCCAACACTATTCCTAATATACATTAATGGATTAACTAATATTAATATTGAGAGTGGTCAAGTGTTCTCTTATGCGGATGACACAGCCATAGTGTTTACTGAAAATTCATGGCCCTCCGTGTTTAAAAAGGCAGAGACGGGACTCGCCACTGTTTCTAGCTGGCTTAATGAAAATCTACTTACACTGAACATCAGCAAAACCAATTTTATATGCTTCACAATTAACAAAGTAACCCAACCAGATAAAAATCTTTTACTTAAAATTCATAACTATAACTGTATAAAGAATCCGTTATGTACCTGTGTACCATTACAGAAAGTCTCTACCATTAAATATTTGGGAGTAGTTTTGGACCAACACTTATCCTGGCACCCACATATTGACTATGTCTCAAACAGATTAAGAAAACTTATATGGGTATTTAAAACATTGCGACATATTGCTACTGCTCAACTTTTAAATAGAATTTATATTTCACTAGCACAATCTGTCCTGAGTTATTGTATTCCGATTTGGGGGGGTGCAACAAAAACAAAATTTCTGGATGTAGAAAGAGGACAACGCTGTCTTATAAAAGTAATGTACTTTAAGCCCTATCGCTATCGGACCGTTGACCTCTACAAAATAGCAGACTTACTAACGGTACGACAACTGTATATCCTGTTTGCAACTCTTAGACTTCATAAAAGCCTACCATACGACCCTTCATTAACACTTGGGAGGAGAAAGGACTGTGTTGCTTTAATTAATCCAAGTAAGACAGCTTTTGCTAAACGCCAGTTTTATGTACAATCTAGATATATCTACAACAAACTTAACAAAAATCTTGAAATTCATACATCACACATTCATGACTGTAAAAAAACTATCACGGCTTGGCTAAAAACTAAAGATTATGCGGATACAGAAAATATTCTAAAATATGTAATCTGAACCTAGAACACAAATACCTGCCTCACACTAGACATCTTACTCACTTCAGACACACATACAACCATGCACATCCACCCTCACACACACACACACCCTCTCACACACTCACACACGCGAACACGCGCACACACATACACATTTTTACTCACTCAGCATGCCTAAGTTAAGATTAATTTGTTAAACTCATGTTTTATTTTCTTTCTTCTTTCTTTTTTCATTACCAATTCTTGCTGTTTCGGAACCGATGTACCAGTTTAAAATTAAATAGACCTAAGAAAGAGTGGGCCCTCCTGACACAGGCGAATTTTTAATTTGCCTACTAGGAGGTACCTTATTTCTGTATCATCTATATGCTGGTGTTTTTGAAAATAAATTTATTTTATTTTTATTTTATTTTATTTCCCGCAATATTTAGTCAAATTAAATTCGACTGGGACGTTTGAAATTACTTCTTACTTAGGTAAAATATATATTTTTTTTTGCTATCATCTATCAACACTGACAAAACTCTCTAAAAATTGTGTTCGTTTGTCAAATACAGTAATCGAATTAGTTATAGGTAACTATTAGTACAGTGTATAGAAAATAAGGTTGTTAATGGCCTCCATTCACAGCCGCGACCTAACCGCGGCCTGCGTTCTGCGATCAGTTAAAACGCATATCCCGCCTCATTTTCTGGGCATTTTAATGTCCAGTAGGTAGCGATCTGAGGCCTGCGATCTACGTCCAGTAGGTAACGACGGCAGAAAATGAGGCGGGGCATGCGTTTCAACTGATCGCAGAACGCAGGCCGCGGTTAGGTTGCGGCTGTGTGTGTCAAGCTTAACTCTTTATCGTGATTCTGATTATGGATAGAGAGAGATCGGTCATTATCTACGAGTATATCCATTAAAATCAAAATATGACGAACGCGAGTCAACGACAACTAACAAAACTTATTTTATTAGGTACTTAAGTAGACAGTTAAACTAAATAAAGGATTTGATTAACAAATTAAAAATACATTTTTATTGAAACAAACAGGCGATACCGTGCGCTTGTAGTGTGTACCTATTAAAAATACAGAATACCACAAAGCCGCGGTACCGACTACCAAATTCGTGGAGTTGGGAATGATGTATGTACTTTACCTATTTACTTATGCAGTGTACAATGTAGTCGACAGCACATCAAATGTTATGTATGAGCACAAACGGGTATTTTAGGCGACCAACAGCAACAACGAGCTAGATTACAATAGTTTAATATGTATACAGGCTGTATGTAACGTAACGTAAACGAAATCTTGGATTAAGACGATATACGAGTATTATAGTTTTAAAAAAACTGATTGTTTTGTTCTAACTAAGAATAATATTAATGTAATGTTAGACATATATCATGAAGACATAATATATAGAAGAATATCATGGCTTGGGAACTTACACCAATGGTACGACAAGTACTTATACCAGCTCTAGAGTGCTGTCGCTAGAGTCAGGTCGCTCTCGACCTGACTCTAGCGACAGCATTCTAGCAGATTGGCATAAATTACGGCCAACCTACGTAAGAAGACGGCACCATAAGAAGAAGAAGAATGTTAGACAGTCTTTAAATGGTAGTCTTTAAGTTCGCGGTGGCTCCGTTGGAATAGAGCGTCCCACGGAATGGCGAGGCCGTGAGTTCCAAAATGTCCGTGATAAAAAAATAGAATATGTTTAATAATTTTTGCCGCATGCAGCCTGACCGATGGGCCCGGACTGTCACAGAATGGGTGCCATTGGACGGTCACCGGCGTCGGGGCAGACCTCGGCGTAGGTGGAGAGACTATGTCGCTAGATACAGGGATGGGTGGATGGAAGAGGCTCAGGACAGGGATGGATGGAAGAGGAGGGGGAGACCTTTGCCCAGCAGTGAGACGATTTATAGGTTAACAAAAAAAATGTTTAAATAAATAAATAGATAAAGACAATAAGATTCTTAACAACTTGGGACTTGGACCAATTGGTGCCTAGGCCGTATTATTGAAGTAATCCTGCTATAAGAGTTCATGGTAAGGGGGCTGATCGACAACACTGGCGCGTTCTCGTTTCGGAGGCCAAGATCCACGTCGGGTCACTAAGCCAGCGGAGTATTTACTACATATTTATGTAATCTCTCAAATTAATTGATATGCCGGCCGGTACTTAACTGAACCAAAATTATTCAGTTGCCAACCGAACTTTCCGCTTACGTAGGTATACCATTTATTTACATTACACCCTGTGAGATTGATGTTGTTTACTGAAAACGCAGGTACGTTTCCTGTAAAATATTTGGGCCAACGCCTAGTTCTATTGGATTAAAAACAGTTGTGGGAAACTCGTGTAAACTTGCGGTTATATTTTCGTGAATTGCAGTTATATTTTCGTGAACAGCACGTTCGATATCGATGATGTTAGGTTGGCGGATGAAAAGGCGCAAACACTTCTACTCGTATATTTAGATTTACGAAGCGCGCTTAGCTTATGAAATAACAATATTGCAATAACTAAATAATGTCTTTATTTTAGACATTAGATACCTTTTTTTTACCCAGGTAAAACATGCTAGATCATGTGTCACCACGCCCGGGGGAGCGTGTTGGTTATGTCGGGCTCACCGCCCTGAAGGGGCAGCAAACCGACTAAACGTCCTGGGGTGTTCCACCTCGTGCCATTCTTGCCGAGCCACGGGAAACTGTGATACATCCGCGACCCGACTGGCGCCTGAGCAGTCCCCATTGTGGGCTAGGCTGTACTAGCCCACAATGTATAATCCAGTTAGTAGGTAGAATATATATTTCTAATTAAATAATAATGTTAAAACAGTCAATATTAAATGTCAATGTAAGTATGAATGAAAACAGAAGGGTTCACAGATACGATACATAAGGATGTTTTTTCGAATCGAGGTCTGGTAGAGAGAAAACCAATAAGTATTTGAAAAGAGTCTTGAGACTAGAGAGAACCCCTCAGACAGCTTATAAGGAAGAGTGTATTTATTTAGCGGAATAAAGACGTACTTATTTTTGCACAGAAAATACTTTTTTATTTAGTAGACTGTGCAGTAGAAGCGCACGCTTGGATAGGTAAAATTACTGATTATTACTCTTTTTAGTATGACGTATCTATGAAATTTTTATTTCTTATTTGTCAATTCTATAAGTATTTAATATATTTCTGAGATTATTTTCTTTTATATCATGCGAGTTTGATGATAACGTGATCGGTGACATATTTTACAGATTTTTTGAACTATCGCTTGTTTCTATGATATTGACATTCTATTTTACTTATTGTAAGAATCTGTCTGTGTCCATATGCAAGCGTGACACGGATTAGCCTATTTTATAACATCCTCTGTAACTGGCTCCACATTAACTCAATTTATGGCTATGAGTTATGCCCGAGTAATTAAGGTCAAGGTGACTCATCCATCAGTTCGTTACATCACATGAGCTGGACAATGGGTAACTTACCATCGATTCTTGATCCATCTCCGTGCCAGTCCTCTTCTGAAACAATTACAAAGTAGTTATTAATTACGACTAGTACTTAATTTATTAATAAAATAGTTTATTTCATTCTCCAAGAAGTTGAAATTCCGACTGGACGTGAACAAAGATGATTTAGTTTAAGTATAACCTTATACATAGGTAGTATATTCGTTGCAATAGTACATTTTGGTAGCGACTCTGACATTCTTGCAATAGGTATGTACAGTCATGAGTAATAACATAGAAACATCCTTAAAATTCAAATTCATGTAACAACTTTAAATCGCAAAAATAAGTATGCTAAACTGTGGCCAATAATTATGTACTAAACGCTAAATTGTATCAAAATAAAGTACACACCCCACCAAGCAAATGTTGTACAAGGGGTGTGTACTTTATTTTGATACAATTTAGCGTTTACATAATTATTGGCCACAGTTTAGCATACTTATTTTTGCGATTTAAAGTTGTTACATGAATTTGAATTTTAAGGATGTTTCTATGTTATTACTCATGACTGTACTTATATTTCCTAATTTTATTAACAAAAACATAAAAATGTAGACCTGTTAAATGTAAGTAGGTACTTTAAGTTGGTAAATATAAAACAGTCTCGCTCCAATATGAACGTCTGAGAACGACCCCCTGGTCTAACCCAAAGAGAATATAAAACATAACTATTGGCGAGCCCTATACACTCGTTCTATACAGGGTGGTAACGTTAAGTGATCGTCGATCGCACTCGATTATTTCTAAACTATATAAGTTATCGGAAAACTGATCACTGATCCTGAAAGTGCTTCAGGATCTCTATCATATGGTATCCTTAATAGTTTATAAAATAAACTGGATCTCTCCGAAAATTCCATGTTTCCAGCTTCCATACATTTAGTATGGCGACGATTTTTACTAGCGCTAAAGTCCCGTCAATGTCAGATTTTTGGTGAAAATTAGTACAAAAATTTTAAGCTTTGTCAAAACTTGAGGGCCAAAAAAACCTAGTACGCTAGCCACCCTGTACTGTAAATGAAGGACAAAAAACATTTTGTTCGGTACTTACCTACTTTGAAAAAAATCATGTGTCATCATCATTAATCAATTGCCAATTTGTAGCGTAATTTTCAAGCTCTATTCTTATACAATAAATAATTATAGATGTACTATGGTTTTTAACATTAATCTTTTACAGTTAGGTAGGTATATATATTTCAACATTTGTGTTACTAAGGCTCTGTCAGTCTTACTCCTTGAAGCTTACCATTATCTCTTCCTTTCCTTTTCTTCTTCCCACTGGAGCTGGATGATTTGCTGGTCTTCTCCGATTTATCTTTACTCTTCCACCGACTTAACATATTGCTACTAATTTCTCGCGACGATCATTATGACTAACCACATTTTCAACATAAATAATATCTAGAGTTTCTAGCACTGTTTAAAGTTGTGAACATTCAAAAACCACAATGATATAAATTTTATTGCTTTTAAAAGTTCGATATTTTGTAGGTAGTGATTGATTTGTTAAAGAGCACTGAAAAAAATTAAGTCGGTGGTAAAATGGTTTTTAACTGGTGAATGGATTCGCCTATGGTGAATTATTTCAGGTACTAAATTAAGCGATACAAAAGGGACTGTCGAAAAAAGAATTAACCGCAAGGCCCTTACTGAACGTAAACATCCAAACGTCTTACTACGGCGAAAAGTGCTCACCTACTATTACCTTAAAGGCGGAAGATATTTGCCTTACGACAATATTAATATTCATGTAGCAACATGAAATACCTATACCTAAATTAAGAATAACCAAACGTTGGCTAAAACGATTGAATGTCTTCTTGAATTTCTGTACGATAGATCGCGATTGTTCCCCATGCTACTAAATTGCCTGAAGTTATGACGGATTTGACTTTATGACTTTTGTCAGAAGTACGATCCTAAGCGTACTTAGATAAGGATTAGATTTGTTTCAATTTCAATATAGCAACAAAGCAAGCAATTATTATAGTTGGTACTTATACAATATAAAATGTAAATTTATTCAAAATATAATTAATAAACAAACGTATACCTATCATTAGAAAATTAGCAAGTGTAGCATTAGATGTTTTTATAAGATATATTTATTTATATTTAGGTATAAGGCAGCGCATATTAGCGAAAATTGTATTCAATAATTTTGGTGTTCGCGCTAACTAAATTATCATACGGCACTTGGCTGAGATAAGTATTTTATATTTTGTAAAAGCATGTCGCTTACGACCCGTAGCAGACTTCAGGGACAACATTAAGTGATAATGAACGCGCGCCCGTAGCACTAAGTAACTTTGTTCAACTTAATGTAAATAAATATTTAGGTCCCGTTAAGACACTATTAAAATATTCAAGCCTAGTTTATGGGACTTTCGTAAAGTTTAAATTATGGTGTTACGACAAAGGTGTCCTCTAGCATCTGGTTAGTCTACTAACGTAAGTTACGAGTAAACCCCTTAGTAATGGGCCAATAAGCAAATATAGGAAAAAATAAAATTGATAAAATTCAAAGTCTGTGTCTGGCTAAAATATTTTAAAATATTTTAATTATCTGGAAATTCTATTTTTAATGTCAATGCCATTAACGTAGAATGGTGGGAGAACGGGTAAACCCCCTGCCTCCTGCCTTTCATTATCATTTCAGTGGGGTAAAAGAGCTGTCGGACGTCGCATTGTCGTCGTGTCATGTCGTGTCAGAACCGCAAAGTAGCCGTCAAACCGAAACAGTCGAATATCGGAGCAGAGAATTTTGACGCCGAGCGAGCGTGGCCAGGCTAAACAAACCAAGCCTTTGATTGACGCGGTAAGTTTTAAACAATAGAAGATAGAAAAATGATGTAAAAATATTTTCTAAAACCCGCGTGAAACCATTGTTGGTTTTTGATAGGGATTTTGAAATCACGTCCGTTTTCCGTGTATTTTTGTTTATGCACACTCTGCTCAGAACACCGAAACAGTCATTTTCCATGTACATAGTCGCATTTTTAATTTAATAACAAATCATACAAAGTAAATACTCAGTAGTTAGTTTGTAATATTAATTCAATGAAAGTGCGATTTTCGAGTTATCTCATAATTTGCCAAGTAGCAACAGCGATAAATAATACCCAATCCTAACGAATGAAATCCACTAAAATAACTTTTAATTGAAACTTGTTAAATTAAGCTAAATAAGTTAACGCATATCTATGGGGTCAATGTACCATTTTTCATGTATTTGTAATAACAATTTAAATTCAACCGTTTTCAATAAAACGATTTCTCAACGTATTATTGCTAGGAGTCTTATTTAGATTCTTCTTCCATCAGCAGATAATTTATTTATTACGATAGATAAGTATATAAAGATAAAGAGTCCCGGATGAGATAAAATACACATTTGAAACGGAACCAAATCTGTTTGCCTAAGATTTTCATACGAAATGGATGCGGATGGTGCACTTCTATATACAGGGTGGCCTTGAATTCATTCGACAAAATTAAATGAATGGTTAGGCTTGTGACTTGTGACATACAATTCTGCACAGCGTTTAAGTAAATCAAACAATTTGTGGAAAAATTAAAAAAAATATTTATAATAAATTCAACTAGGTATCAAAAAATTATTAATTTTATGTGCATCGTTACCGTGCTTTGGAGTTTTTTTTCATTTATGGTAGGTATTTTTAATTTTTTGCAATGATTTCTTTCAATGGTCTAATAGTCATTTCTAAGGTGTGATTTGTGACATACTTAGTTCATTTTTTTTTTGCTATTTTCATTTTCTACAAAACTTTACCAATTTAATATTTAACATGAGTTTGCCCCCAGTTTCAATTTGTCGAATGAATTCAAGGACACCCTGTAGTCACTACAGTGTAGTGCAACAGCCTCTCTACCGCCCGCTTGCCCGAAACATACGACCTAATTTGGGCCAATTTTGTGACTTGCGTATAAGGTTAACGTACTGTAATGTACCTAAGTAATAAGTAGGTATTATAACTACCTATAGTACAAAGTACACAAAATAAAAGGAAAAGTTAACTACTTTTTATATCTACTCATGTGATAATGTTCTAATATTGTGCAAGCCTAATTATTTCTCTCCGGAGTGGGAGTTAGAAGATGGACCTGGAATTCGTTTTTAGGGTTCCGTGCCTCAAAAGGAAAAAAAGGAACCTTTATAGGATCACTTTGTTGTCCGTCCGTCTGTCTGTCTGTCAAGACCTATATCTCAGAAACGCGTGGACGGATCAAGTTGAAATTAATACCAAATACTCAAGTCTGCAACCTCATGCAGCCGTGAAAAACTCAACCTTCGACGTTGACGCAATAAAAAGATATGACCGTTTATGTTGAATTTTGGCGCATATTTGCATGAAAATGCAAAAAACTCAAAACCTATAGGGTTGACCTATAGGTTTTGATCATGAAATTTGGCAAGAAGCTAGGTCTTATAGCGTAAGTAAAGCAAAAATCCGAAAACTATGAATTTGAAATTACATCTCCCTTAATTTTTTTTCTTATTACAAACTTATATTTGCAGATGATGAACTAATCAGGAGTATATCGATGTATGGACATAAAATTTTGACAATGGCAAAGATAAGTTGGTTTCTAAATCTAGTTTATCTTTTTGTTAGAGCAAAGTTACGGTTAAGTTGCGTTGCACGGAAGCATCGGTGCGCGAGTCCGTCTCGCACTTGGCCGTTTTTTTTGATATTCCAATTAATACCAGAGATAACTATTAGTCAAAGTCATCAATTTTTAGCAAAATTAATTTAGTATGGAGTTAAGTATAGAATACGTAGTATGCCAAAAAATAAACTCATTTATTTATTTTTTAATAAATTCACGTAAAGTGCTTCTTTCTTATGTTTTTCTTAAGGAATTTCGCCTATGGAGAGAGTATAAAGTAGGTATTTTCTATATAGGGGCAGGTTGTCTGCCCTTTCAGTCGTGCATATTATACCAGAAAGAGATAACTGTTCTTTATATGTTCGACTTTTTGAAAATTTCAAAAATGAAAAAAATATAGGTACTGGTGGTCTCGCTAAAATTATCATGTTACAGCGGCGCTGTAAGCTGTAAATATAGGCTGTACTACTCTTGATTACTTGCTTTATGGTTTTATTAAGTTATCGTAAAAAATTACACGTCAGTACATGATTTTTTATTATTTGGTAACTTCGCAAAACTATTTGCTGCTGATTTAATTAATTAATTTGGGGCTTAGAACTATAATGTTATTTACAATTTAATTTAAATTCATATTTGAGTAAGTATAAGTAGGTAGGTACCTACTACTTACTTTGTTAGTGCATAATAATTCGATGAGTGTTTAATGACGATATTTAACTGATTTGATTGTTTGGAGTAAATGTGGCAAGTAGATATACTTGACAAGTTCTCGCCCAAAAGTACTGAAGAACATCTTAGTTCTCGCTAGCCTATATTTCAGGTCCCAATTCCCTGCGGACTGTACCGGATGTTAATACATTATATACACGACACCTGAGCTTAGATATCTATAACTATAGCTGTCAGGATTTATTCCTAAACTTCATTCATCTTAAGTTCGAAGACGTTAAGAAATAAGTAAGAATCAACATCTGTTAATACCTAAATAAATACCTAATTCATTTGGTAATATTAATAAGTTAGTGCGATTATATAGGCATATATAGCAGGCACACAGGTAGGTTAAAGGCAAATTGTTTGAAATAAAAACACCGAAAGTAGCAATAAATTCGTCTATTCAGTATTCATGTCGACATCATAAATTTCAACAAAGCAGAAGATATTAATATTCTTCGTGAATTCAATAGCGATGAGGGAAAAGATTAGGGTTTTCTGAATGAACGGTAGGTAAATTACTTTTCAAATAAAATACGCCGATCATGCCTTTCAATTTAATTGCCCACTTATGCCTTAGATATGTTAAATACAGAAAAGAGGATTAAACAACTTAAGGAAAAACTATATTTATCAGTTACACCTACCTACTACTTACGTAGATATTTAAAACATTCGTAAGAACATTCACTCATATAAGTACCACTAATACGTGTAGAAGTAGCTCATATAACTTGTGTATAACTACAATTATGGTGAAATCTGATATAGTTAATTATTAAAAAAGTAGTTTGCAACTACAACTAAGCAGCGCGCATCGTATTGTGCCCGAGTTAAAAGTTTGAAAAGTTTCAAGTGCATTTTGTGCCGGTGCAACGTGCAAATGCGACAGATACACCTCTGCCATCACAGAGGGTGGGTGTCCATTTATCCTAGTAAGTAATCACGTGACTGCCTCACCCCGCCGCCCCCTACCGGCGGTGTATACGCTCGCGTAAGTGCCATTGAACCACACCCATGGCCAACCGCAATATAAACAACGTGCGATTACTACAACAGAGTGACAACAGCACTTTGCTGCAAGTTGAACGTGCTGATATGCTACCTAATGTTAATCTTTGGTGTTTGTTATCACAGTTAGGGGTGTGTATAGGAGCCGGCGGATCTCGCGATCGACGTAATTCAACGCTGTTCGATGCGTAGTCGCGACGGCTTGGAGGGCGTCATACGCCCCCTAGGACGCCCACTCTTAGACTGATGACAGGAGGCGACTGGTTGCCGCGGCACACGTAGCGTAGGCTAGGCTGGTCCTGGTGCGCGGTGCCGCACACGCGCAGCCTGGCTGGACGCCGGCGATCGATGCGGTTGTCGACCTAGCGCGGGTGTGCTCACTCGCGGTCCGACGCCACCCGAACGACCCTAAAGTCTCTGTTTCACGCGAAATTTTGGCTACATACACTGGAGAATTCGGCCTGTGACTCGAGCCGCGCCGTGGTATCGTATCGAGCGCAGCCACGCGACGCTTGCCGCGTTGCCGGCACTTCGCGCCATGTTCGCGGAGGAAAGGGCGCGGGGTGTGTGGTTCTTTAAAATGAATAATCGTACACCTCTGCCGGTGACCGGCGCTACGACCTCATGGCGAGTACAATGACACTAAAACTTGCCGTACCTATTTTTAAATTGTCGGTGTGATGCAGAAACTTTTACAGGAACGGCGTAACGAAAAGGAAAGAAACTACACGAACCCTGTAACATGCAAAATAACTTATTTGCATATAAAGTGCATAGCATACAGCTTTAGGAAACATGCAAATGACTCTAAAGCCCTACCCAATAAAAACCAAATTTGCATGAAATTAAGCTAGCATTTTGTTTCATCGTATCGTATCGTACGATTCGTATGGCTACACCTTACTACCTATAACTTACTCGTAGTTCATTCATGAATTTGAGCGATCCACTTACGTTCATTATTATTTTCGTCGTTTCATTCTGACTGAAAGTTTCATTCGTCTATATATAGAGATAGAGGAAAGAGCGGCAAGTTGGCCTGATTGAACTTTAGTCCGCATTGCGCCTATTTTAACTTCGGTACTACAGTAAATACTTAATGATATATTATATTTGTTTGTGCAGTTAATGGTACTCAAAATCTATTATTAATAAAATTAATGTCTGGATGGAAATGTTTATTTAAAAATCAATAATGAATGAAGGTTATGAAGCTTTAAAGAGTAAATAGTTTTTACTCATAAGTAGATAATAAATAGGTATACAATAATTGGTTCTCTAGATTTAATTATACTATTGAGGAAATATTTAGAGGAAACTTTACTTTTCTTGTACAGTCATACATAAGTAGTCTGTAAGAAGTGAACTATTTCTGTAATTTATAATTAAGAAAATTCAGAGACTGGAAACTTATCAATATTTTTTCTTAGCCTACAAATCATCCCACTGGTGCACAAAATCTCCCCTTCCTTCCTTATCAATAAATATGGTAATTTGACGTATTGGCCAATCACGTAAAAATATTTTCTACGCCTAGCGCCAATATTGTTGTGACAATTTGCGTTTAGGCATAGTTTAGCATAGACGTATATTTATGTAAATAGTATAATTTAATTACGATGTTAATAATAAGAAAAGAAAATATTATATTATATTTGCTGAAAGAGGGTTGGCCTATATTTAAAGTTGATTTCCACTTGCCCCATCTTCCCCTTACTTAATTACGTAGAGATCGCGTAGGTTTCGGCGGCTTGCAATTCAGACGCGTCAATAAGCTTTAGCTGTGAAGGATGTAACGCGAATAAATAGTCTTTGCCTGTAGCTTCAGCAAATAGAAAGCGTTTACTTGAAGATGCCAGGGAAAATAGATTGCATGTGAATTGCTTTCGATGGAAATCAGCGACGTTTTAAATTAAGAGACTTGCAATAGGGGGATTTCACAAGTGCTTATCGAAAATTAAATTGATTTCCAATTTAATTATTTATTAGAAGCATATGCTTAGAATTATATGACAAAAAATCTAACTTTTAGCTTCAATTTGTGTGCTGACATTCAATATTTAATGTTTAGTATAAGTTTTGATGTAAGTTTTTAAATACTTATATGTATTATATTAATTAGATAAAACGGGAATTACCGTGTTAAACATTTATTATTGATTTTTTATTATTACCGTTTTATCTAATTAATATGTATACAAACCTCAGAGAAATAATGACGGGAGTACGCAAGCGCTGGCGTTCCCCTCTGCCGAGGTACATGCACGAATCGTTCATCGCCCTTTATAAAAACTAGTTGCCGCGACCGGCCGTCATTTTGCGTCCGTACGTATCGCTGAACACATCTCCCGAAAATGGTAGGTTGTGCAGTGGTTTCCTGTAAAAGGCGATCAGAAACATCAAATTTTACAACACACGGTGTTTCTTATTATACGTAAGTAATTTATTTATCAATTTATGCAACTATAACATCAAAAACTGCATTTTATTTTACAAGTCTAACGGCCAAAAAACGATAAATTAGCGATACAAAATCTCGTGGTACGAGGTTGCTTAGAGTAGTGGTGGGAAAATAATTGAACGAATGAAGTGAATGAAGGGAATGAAGTTTACCTTGCAGTATATTTTAGCATTTTTATTGTTTCATTATTATTAAAATGAAACGTAATGAACGTTTCCTACCTACCTAGTTTTTACAATTATGTACCTAACCGTTAAAGAAGGAACTTGAAAGAAAGGTGAGACTTTGGCGTCTGTCTGTCGCTCACAGCTGGTTTCCTCAACTACTAATGACATCGACTTGAAATTTAGCACAGTTGCAGAAGTTACATGCATTATGTAAAATAACTTTGGAAATATTTTATTGTTTTTTTTTCTGAATGAGATAATAAGTATTTTTATATTGAAATGATTTCTGTAATAGGACGTCGAAATCTGAAAGTGGGTCAAGTTGGCCAATTCATAAACTCTTATTAAACCATAATTATTTTATACAAAATGTGTAATTTTATACCCGCAAAAAATCCCTCAATCCCACTAAAAATAATAGTTCTATATTGTAATATGTATTATAATTAGTGTGAAAGTATAGATGTTTTGATGTCAAAATTAATCAATCACAAGGAGACAGTTCAGTTGGTGATTAAATAGGCTGGATAAAACATTATTTGGTGATTACGTAGGCTGGATTAAAACATGGGTACTTTTCATTCCGGAAAAAATGTAATTCCCTAGTGAAAATGAATTTTGAATAGAAAATCTAAAAAGGTAAAGCCGCGGGAAAAGTTAGTTAGTACACACTAAAAAACTAAACAATCGAACTTGGTATATCAATTTCATTCGTTCCTTCACCATTCAATTCAATCGTTCTTTGTACATACCACATCACTAATTTTTCGTTTGTGGTTGTCGTAAACATTAGTGTAATTACGACGAAATGTTTATTTGTGTGCGTGTTTTATCTTTGTGTGACGATATTATTTTCGTGTGCGTTTATATGGACGTGGCAAATTTTGTTGCGAGTGTGCAGCAATGTGCAGATGTGTGCTGTACGTGTTTACCTCACCTCCCCCAAAAAGTGGCAGAAAAATATGTACGGCTAAAGATAGGTAAGGCAACTCCCGTCCTTATTTCTCTGAGATACAAACCGTGAAAGTTTAAAAAGTGATAAGTATATGTATTATGTTGTTATATCTTGCAATGCCCTGAAAGGGTTCATGTTGAGTACTGACATTTCATGTAACACCTAGAAATAACCACATGATTGCAATAAATAATTTGACTTTGACTTTGCCTTTCATTATCTACCATTCAATAGTTGATATATCTATTATTAATTGCAAAATTAAATATAATTTACTCGTCTCGAAGCTAGGGTTGGATGAATGATAAATGGATGATGGATTCTGTCTGGGCTTTATTGGATATTTCGATAAATGGAAAATACACGTCTTTTTAGTGCTATGTGCAATTCCTTTTAGGCCTCATATGCGCGTATTTTCAGTTTTTCGATGAAGGCTACGGCACTAACTACTAAAATTAGACGTCTGAAAAAATATATAGCAATCTTGGGGTGTATATTTAGGGACTGATGAATACCGATACACGATTGGACAAACTTCGCTCGATAGAGAAAAATCGCAAACATGGGCTATGTCATTTAAAATTATGTCTAAACCGAAATAGTTATTCGTACGAAATATATATCAAAATGTAGGGTATTATAATTACGAGAGCTTGTTTAAAAAAAAATCTGATTTTTATTAGCGTATTTTAATTTCCCTGCCAAAATTCATCCAAAATCAGTAAAAATAAAAATATGAAGTCACTGTGCCGTGCTCTTCACTCCGCCGCTGCGGCACATCTTCTGTCTCGCGCTCGAGTTTGACAGCTCGCCGCCCCTTAACAAATAGGTACAGATACTTACCCATGGCGCGTATTCATAAACGTGATTTAAAGTTACGCCACCGTTTAGGTCTATCTCCATTTCTATCTTAACCTTTTTAACGAAGTGTGATATAGCAACACGATTTAATGTAAGTGAGGTTTAACTAGGTTTTTGAGTAATAGGCCAGTCATTCTGGCGAGCGTTTGTATGGAGACCCCAACAATAACTCCTCTATCGATGAAACTTTTTTGTATACTTAATAGCATATTTATAAGAACAATTGTCAGAGAATCCAATAATATTTCGAGGCGGAAGTTACTTATTTTAATTGAAATTCAACATTATACCGTATCTTTTTCTGGAACAATGTTATGGTCATAATTCTTTTTCTATAAATTGTATTTTATTAGTGTGCTTCTGTACATTCATAAGTAAAACTACTTTTTAATTCGAAAGTGTAGGTATTTTAATAAAATGTCTTTTTTGGCCGTAGTTTCCATAGGATAATTGCTCCGCCGGGTTTCTGTTTTTAATATGCCTTCAAATTATTATTTCTAGTATAAGTACGAAAATCCAACAAAAAAATCCAAATGAAACAATTCATTATACAGAATTTGTCTTTTAACTATCTCTGGAAAATTACTCTATCAGATATTTTTTACAATTGTAATGAGATACCCACAAATAACCTGATTTCAAAAGAATCCAACAAAATATCCAGGCGGAACACCATTATTTCGAAATACCTATCAAGCGCAGGCCAGCGCGGGGCCCGAGGCGGGCGAGGGGCGTCGAAAACCGGTCGAGCGGCGGGCGAGTTTCTTCAGGTAGGTTAATAGGTTAACAGCTAACAGAAGATCAACACTTTGGACTAAGTACCGTTCTTATTATCTGCGTCGTAAGAGTTGAAATCGTGCGAATGCGAGCGAGTATTACCATTGATCTGCTGTTGTCCGTACTATACGTATGTATGTATGTATGTAGGAGGTTGATCTAAACATCGCAATTTAATTATTATTATCGTCATCGTTTCGAAACATACGAACGCAGTAAATGTAATATGCGTATTGCCTTGTATAAGTTGAGTATATAGTGTGTGTTTTCTTCGCGACACGGGGTCTAGGATAAACTAACCCAGAGATTCCTTTAGAGTGTCTTTAACTTAATTGGGCGCTTAGTGTTTTTTTATGTTACTTCCAGCTTTAAGAAACGCCCCTGTTGTGAATCTGTACTAGATTATTTGCAATTTTGTCGAAATCTAGTCGCGTTCATGTCTCACGCTGGTGCATGAGATAGTGTTTGATAATTTCGCCACGCCAAACAGCGGGCGTATTGGTCGAGTGGCTGGAGCGGTCGCCTCCCGTGCACGCGGTTCCGGGTTCGATTCTTAGCTAAATATATGTTTTTTTTTGTTTCGTGTTTTATTTTGTATTTTATTTTAATTGTGTTTCGAATTTGGTTAGTATTTTATCAAACATTTTGTTGTAATTATCTTTGAATTTTATTTGAGCATAAACTCTGAACTCATTTATACCGAAGTAGGTGTATTAGGAGAGCTGGGAATCTGTCTGTACTAGATTACTTGCAATTTTGTCGAAATCTAGACGGAGCGGTCCGTTCATGTCTCACGCTGGTGCATGAGATATGCTTGGTAATTTCGCCGGGCTAAACAGCGAACGAATCGGTCTAGTGGCTGGAGCGGTCGCCTCCCGTGCACGCGGTTCCGGGTTCGATCCTTAGCTAAATATATTTTTTTTTTGTTTTTTTTTTACATATTTTTTGTTTTGTATTTTGTTTCGTGTTTTATTTTGTATTTTTAACCGACTTCCAAAAAAAGGAGGAGGTTATCAATTCGTCGAATTGAAAAAATAATTGTGTTTGGAATTTGGTTAGTATATTAGGCAGATCACCCTCACTTGTAGATTTTTGTGGTTGCAGTTGCGATTACATATTATTAGTAGGTGAATATCTCACGCTCATCGTACAAGTGTAGAATTTAAATTTGCTTAGCTGTAGTCGTCAGTATGACGTAAGTAATAAGACCTATGCCGCACGCAAATATAACCGTAGTCGATGTGCGAGCGA
The DNA here is from genome assembly GCA_963506565.1 of Tachystola acroxantha. Lineage (NCBI taxonomy): Eukaryota > Metazoa > Arthropoda > Insecta > Lepidoptera > Oecophoridae > Tachystola > Tachystola acroxantha. The sequence goes on from OY735870.1 coordinate 17,031,273, forward strand.
GTTGAAAAATAACAAGCTGTCTTTGTTACTCGAGGGGGTGAGGGGGGTCCGATCGCATGTAGCACGGCGCACCGTTCCGCTGAATCATTTATTGACTGATAATCTATTTTGATTCTAATAATATCACAATACAGTAGGGTTTTATATAACAGATAATTATAATTTTAAGAAATAATTTGATACACGCACACCAAACGAGATCCCACGGCGAAAAAAAAGTGTTTTGCCATTGTCCGTACTAACCTTGACATATGTTGTCGTACTTATGCGTTGATGATACGGGCTAGATTACGTTTTGTGTTTGTTGGCGTAGGTACTATCGTCTCGGTCGAGCTTACTTAAACATTCCACGTAGTAGGTACCTAGTAAGTACACATAAAAACACATCAAATTGTAACACTTTGGGCCGCTCCAATCTATATATCTATCTGCGTCGTTAGAGTTGAAATCGTACTGAAAGTGTTACTATTGATCTGCTTTTGTCCGTACTAACCTTGACTTGACATGTTGCGCTTATGCGCCGATGATACGGGCTAGATTACAATGGTTTTGTGTATGTTGGCGTAGGTACTGTTGTGTCGGTCGAGCTTACTTAAAACATTCCAAAATCAGATCAAGTGTAACACTTTGAACCGTTCTTATTATCTGCGTCGTAAGAGTTGAAATCGTACTGCAAGTGTTACCATTTGTTTTGCTATGTCCGTACTAACCTTGAAATGTTGTCGTACTTATGCGCCGATGATACGGGCTAGATTAGAATGGTTTTGTGCATGTTGGCGTAGGTCGGTCGAGCTTTCACCACTCGGTAACGAGTTAACCTAAAATAAACCTTATTCGTATAACTGTAGGTAGAGTACAGAATCCTATCTCCAAAATATTTGTTCACGTTACCGATGCGATAGATATTTTCTACTTGTATAGGAATAAGGTTTATTATAAATTGACTTTGAAGAACAGTTCGACTAAGATCGTAAGTATGTTCATAATGATAAGAAAAATCGAACTTAGCTTTTTTCTCAACTCTAATTTTTCGTCGATTTCTAGAAAACGCTTGTCCGCATGGATCTTTACTGGACTTTAGTAAAGAGTTAATCTACAATTAACCTTATTTGTATATGAGTAGACAACAGAATCCCATCTCCAAATATCTCCTCCGCTCCGTCCAATTTCTCGTCCGCGTTCCCGCTGTTCTGTACGTGTAATAGGAATAAGGTTGTTAATCGGCCGCAGTAGCGATCCGCGCGCAGTAGCGCATGCACCGCCGAGTTGATTAGAAATATTTGAATACAACTCTATTTGATATTTTGTGCTTCGCCTGCATTTTTTATTGGAAAACTTGAAAAGCAGTTTTAATAAGATAGTCTGTTCATAATGACAAGAAAAATCGGGCTGAGCATTTTTGGAAACCCCCATTTTTCGTCAATTTCTGGATAACGCTTTTCGGTCTGGATTTTTTATTGGAAATTCATAACTACTTTCGAAAGTAATATTTTAAATACATAATTAAATAGAAATTGGAGTGAGTAATTATCCCTTGGAAATTACGGCAAAAAAACACATTTTATTAAAATATATATATTTCCATATGGAAATATGGTTGGATATTCTGTCAACACATGCCTATAGGTAACTAGAACTTGTAAAAAAAGAATTTTGGATAGAGCAATTTTCCTGTAATTGATACCACGTAATTTAAGTTTGACCTTGAAAATACCTAACTTCCGTTTCTACAAATTATTGGATACTATGTCAATTTCAATCTACATATGGTACTCTATCACTGTGCCAAATTTCATAGATAGATGAGTTACTGCTAGGGTCAACTCCTTTAATGACTGGCCTATAACAGCATTAGAAGTAAGGAGTCAGTAAAATGGCAATATTTCAATGTGGCGTCATTAGAGATTCCGCTCGAGATACTTTTAATAAAAAGAGTTATTACCATTAATATATCTCTGGTGATAGCTGAAAATATCCAAAAGCGAACTTTGGATTATCTTCATCCCATTCATATGAGTTAAATAATCCAATAAAACCAATTTAGTCAAATTACTTACCCATTACTGCGATGGAAATAAGCGATGAAATTTTAAAATAATTGGCTGGCAATTTGCAATTCGATAATGGATTTAATATTCGCTTCGATATGAATTCCAATAGAATTAAACGCTTGCTAAAGGTAGAGGGACTTAAAATAATATTATTAATAGCTAGTGTATCAGTTTCATTGTCTGGAGAGGACAATAGGCGAGTGGTTGGGTGGGTGAACAAATTAGGGCATGTGCATATAGGCTACAGATCCTCAACAATTAATGTCCTGGGGTTGTCTTGTCTCTATTGTATGTTGGTTGTGTGGTAAATAATCTATACCTATCTGCTAACATTTACTTTGTACGTTCTCTTAGAATTAAAACTATAGTGAGCCATTACTACAAATTATTATATATAAACGGATATCACTCACTTTTATTGTTGAAGTCGGCAATTAGACCGACAGTTTGGACCGATTTCGACGGTCTTTTTCTAGGTGAGCGCGCCACGCCCGCGTCGCCGTTGACGTTTCTTCGCGCATAATTTGTACGTTCTCTTTAACATTATTATTTTAATGCATCTGCAGACGCTCAATATATTTAGTTTCAGTCTGTATAAATAAGTCCTAGAACAAATGCTTCGCAGGAAACCCGCCAGTCCAATTCAACCTGTCGAACTTTTCACAGCGATTCGAAACTAGATAATGAGATTCTTCGCGTTGTATAGTGCTGCGCTCTCGCGCTCATATTATATTCCAAACCGGAGGGTCATATCCGGTCGGTTTGAAAAATAAATAATTATAATTATTGCAATAACAAATAAGTCGACTATTTTTGGTATATAATTTATATAAATATATCAGCCCTGTGTCCGATGCGATCAAGATGAATCTAATGATACCTCATTTTCAGTTGGCTAAAAATGTAATTATGATGATATTTGGTCCATTCGTACTGTCTTTGTTAATTAGAGCTTCGCGTGATTGTTAAACTCATTTTAGAACCAAATACTTATTAAAGGATAACTATAACGACTCAGTCATGCATGACACATAAGTTGCAAAACGATTTATTGGTTACGGGAAATGAAAAGCCCGTCTAACCGAAATTCACCTGATGTAAACTATTCATCATATTTGTAACAATTTGCAAACTTGCTTTCAAGCTGTAACAAACAGCTTTGACCAACCGGAATATACGGAATTATAAACTTCCGGGACAGTGACGAAGTTAGGTAAGTAGTTGAATATTCCGGTTTATGAATTTCCGCGGTTACGGTCCAATATTTGGAAAGCCCTGCCTGAGGAAATAATGTATTCCGTCAAATAGGGAATGTAACCTGGTATAGTTAAGTGGACAGGTGAAGAAAAGTCTTCAAATTGAATTGCTGAACGTGTCATTTGGTTCTTAATAATGAGAAAGAGGATGGTGTGTTTTGATGTCTTGATCCCATACTGTGGGTTGAGGTAGATATTATTCGTCCAAGAGGTGTATATTGGACTCACAGCATCTTGCGAGTTAGACAGACATTCTATTATACGATTCTAATAGGAACCACTTTGTGCCAAATGCACCGCTCATGTTGTATTTTTATGACAGATTGCCATGTCTATTATGCTGTTTGAGCTTCTAGCGTTTACAATAAAAAATAAGATGCGCAGGTTAATAAGTGTTAACCTGAGAATCGTATCCGGGCCTCGGCATCCGAAGTCTAGTGCGTCCAGTGGCCAGTGACCTAACCACAGCGTCACCACTACCCTTAATCATTATTTTCAAGCTCAGAGATTCGTCTGGGGTTACCTCTTGAGCGATAAGGCGGCCATTGTTTATAATTTATATTAAATGGATATCTAAATTACTTTTTGGTATAATAGAATGTGAAATAGAATGCTACGACAAGGCTACGACCTTGCTACATAGAAAACTTATATGTTTAATCTGCGCTTGCTACGACGTAGGATTTTGCAACTTGACAAAAATGACAAAGAGAATATTCTACTAACTTATACGTCCAAAGAATTTATATTTTAGTCTAATTTGATTGCTGAACCATTTTGTATGGCGAAGTCCAGCGTAATTCTTACCTTTAAGTCGCATTTGTAACAAGCCTTAATATCCGGAAGACGAACGGAAGAAAAATTACTTATGCGGCACCGGGGCGGGGTAGTGTCACGGGAGATGTCATTCTTCACTTCGCACTACCAGACTAACAAACGGTTACAAACAACAACGTTTGCAACGGTAGAGTAACATCTCCCATGGCAATACGGCTACGGAGGACAAACGAAACTTTATCTGCGTGCATCTGATGTTTATTTGCGGAATAAAGAGTGTGTCTATCTATACCTAGGAGCACAACATGTTTACTAGCAGTCCTATTAGCTGACACACAGTTTCGCATGTTGTCGCCAAAAACCACGTAACTCCATTTAAACTCCCAAATCTCTCCCTCGACAACTCCTCTATTAGGAAAGCTTTTGCGCTTCCAACTACGGTCTATCGTGCGCAGCATAACTACATAAACTATTTAGCATACTGAAGTGGGGGGATTTCATTTAAATGGAATTTTAACTCGTTATTATTAGATATTTGAGGTGCGGGAGAAGTGAAACGGTAATATTGGTTAATATATTCTTCCCTATAAAACTCAACGTCTATCTTTACATATGTTTCTGTTTGTTAGCTTATAATTAAGAACTCAACCGCTAGACAGGAACTAATATTCGCAGGGGACTTCGAAGCGCAAGTCATATTTTCCCGTGAGATTCTAATGTCGCATACAAAATCGCGCGACGTAATGCTATCTTTAAAATGTACGTAACGTAATGTACCGTGTCATGTAACATTAATAATTACATTATTATTATGAGGTAGAATGTAAAGCAATAACAAAGGCATTTCTGTCGTTCCAGGCAAGCCTCATCTCATTGTGCATGTAGAGAAAGTCAAATATCTACAGTAACAATACTACCGCACGGTTTACGCGCACATCAAACCTTCTTGGAATGGAAGCTGTATGAGATCATTTGTCTATTTGTCTATTAACTGGAAAATAACAAGAGAGATCATTAAGGTAAATGTACCATTACGGAATATTGAGGGATTTTCAAGTTTGAGTAGGATTTTTAGAAAAGTAAAAAGTTGTCGCGTATATAAACCGTTTTATTATATAAATTACATAAAATTTATTTAAGATGATTTTATTGTGCCCTAGTCTAATATATAGTACTCAATTGTAATTTTTTTTGTTAATACTTTATGTGGTATTGAACAACACCACGATTTTATTTGAAAACTCCCGTATTAATGTACTATCACGGACTTCGGTACTTTTACCTTATATCTCAGATAAGAGCACAGACTAAAGATATAGTTTCTATGATATGATATGTTTCTGCACAGATTAAAGATATAAGTTTTCTATGGTTTCTGCTAAAAGGAAGAACGTGAGAGTGCGTATCCTAAATCTGTGATAATCAGTGATAATAACTTAAAGGAACGTAAAATTACTATTTAAGAGTATTATAATAATAACCAAATAAAACGTATTCTATCAGTGCATAATATGTTACCATTAACAGAGCCATTGATATGTTGTCGAGTGTACAAAGTTGAGGTAAATCAAGCGTGAATGAGCGGGCTCTAAACTGTCTCGAAAGTTAAAGTAGGATGCGCCAGTAAGTCTCTCAACTAGGTGGTAGTGGTAGGAAGTTTAAATTATCATCTGTCACAGAGACGGCAGAGACGACTATCTAGCGGGGGCGAAACTCGCGAAGGCAGACAGTGCGAACTTGTGCCTAAATTATGTCACAAGTTAAATAAGTTCTTCAGCAAAGAATGACATTACCAAAATAAATAGAAAAAACTGATTGCGTTTTTAGTATAGGATGTGGAGGTGGTGTGGAGGATCTGGGTATGTGGAATAGAATTTGGGTTTACTTTACTACTCATATACATCAGTAATCAAACTAGTCAGTTTACGATTTCTTCAAAATCAGTTAAATTTTTGACAGAATTTTTGGCTGTACAGGACGTGTAGAAGCTTAGAGCACTGTTCCAAGCTACCAATCATCTCTCTTTGAACATATTGGACTTGGACGCGGTGTTCTACCTGTGACTCATAGAGGCCAGTCACAAATGGAATACCGCGCCCAAATAGGTACATTTTTAGAAAATTATTTTTTAAGTATTTTATTTTTCAATTTTCTATATCATTTTTTTGTTTGTTTATGTAAATATGTTATTGATTTGTTATAAACAAAGAATATTACCATAAACTAATAAAAGTACATATTTAAGTGAGATACACCTGGATTATTTTTGAAATGCTAAGGTCCGATCAGTTAATATTTCCTGAACTTATTTTATTAAATTTATTAAAATTAAATATAGATCAATTAATTTGTAGGATACTTCAGTGAGGCATTTACTCGTAATTCATTTATGCTGGTATGTGTCGAATGCTGAAAATAAAATACATACTTGTACACGTATAAGTATCTGTTATAATAAGTGCTTGACTCACCTTGACGGGATTTTGCGTGATTTTGAAGTATCCTTTGTATTTCACCGGCCTCGGAACCACTTTCAGATTCGGAATAAATGGAATAATTGCCACTTGCTAAATAATGTTTTCTATTAAATTCACCTTCCTTTCCAACACTAACACTTGTCGTCCGGATTGGCGGCCGAGGCGGAACTTTTGTCGATCCTTTTATTTCATCACTGGTCTTTTTATTAGAATTTAGTGCAGGATTTTGATTTGAAACTTTAAATTGATTCCCTGCACTTCCAGAATCTGCTACATTTATCGGGGATTTAACCTCGTAGTGCTCTTCAAAACTGACTCTCTTGGGCTGTTGGTTGATATTACGAACCTCGCGTGTCAAGGAGCCGCGCTGAAATATCGGCATTTGTTTACTGTCGTTTGTCGTGTCCACTGGTAACGTACTCCTTTGGGACAACTTTTCAGGATGCCTGTAAACCACATCCGAGTCACAGAAGTTGTTACGGTTGCTTATAAATGTGTCAGTACGCCTTTCAGGTGCTCCTCTAGAGAACGGAGGCTTCGAGTAAATGGGCTGGTTGATACTGCAGTAACCTTGCAGATTTCTACCTCGAGGTAAACTATAACTTTTTTTCTCAACAGAGAATGAATTTGGTGAACTACAATTCGAGATCGAGTAGGATGCGTCGCGCCTTGAGACATTCTTCATTGACGAATCCATAGACTGTCTTAAAAGATATTCATCTTCTTGTTTTTTTAATTCCTTTAGTTTCTGCCAGTAGAATGCTTCCACTTTTTGTCGAGTCTTTTCTTTATCGGTATTCTCTGTTAATTTCGCATGTTCGTTTTCTCCTTCGAGTATCGGAGTTGAAGTTCGACCTGATTCATTATAATTCTCAAGTCTAGGCGAAGGTGTCGACTTAGTACCAGCACCTGCGGGCCTGTTAAGTGTGTTTCTTTTCTCTTCTGCTTCAATCATAGTTTTCCTCACATGTTCATATGGGGATACAGTCTTTGGCATGTTAGGTATTTTATGATTTAATGGTATAGGTGATGTAGGAGCCGAGTAATTGTATGGTTTTGTAACACTTTGCGTCTTTTTACCTTTACTTCTATTGGGAGATTCTTTTTGTTGCGACAGTTCTTTATTTTCAAAAGATAAACTTCGAGCTCTTGTAGGTTGTATAGTTCGCACTTCAGCTTCTTTTTTGGGTGATATAAGGAATTTCGTGCTGACTCTTTTAATTTCTGCCCCGACTGATGCCGGGTGTACTTGCGTATGATGAGTTGCTTTGTATATTTCAATTTCATTCAAGGGCGATATCTGATCCGTTATCCCTTCCAGTGAGTGATAATAGACATCGGGGTATTGAGAGTTGTTGCATTCGTGCGGTGATTGAGGCTGTTGTGGATGTGGTTCGTTTTGAGGTCTTGGTGGTACCTGTGGTCTTGCCGCGTATTCTGGATAGCCTCTACTTAGACGTGCTTGTAGCGGAGTTCTTGCAGCCACTGATACTAACGTGCTGCTGGACGAGTGATGGCTGGATACATCATTGCTCGCAGTGTCGATTACATTTTGTGCGTGTCTTGAGACTGTCAGGTTTTCGTATATGCGTTCATCACAGTCAGTGTTTCCTTGATTGTATTTCTCAGTTCCAACCACCGGCCGAGGACTCTGATAATGGTTGCTCTTTGAAGAAGTGCCTGTGCCATTCTTCAAACCCTCGGATTTATTTTTATCTTTTGATTTGTGCGAACTAAAAAAACTGGTTTTAAATAGTTTTCGAAAACTATTAGTTCGCTTTTTGCTGTTTTCGGCCATTTTCACTTCATATTCTTCTTGTTTTCAATGCACCTGAAATAATTAAAACATTAAATTTGAGTACTATTCTTTTGAAAATACATAAAACCATACCTCGCAACAAAGCAGAGCTGGATCCTATACAGAGCAAGCAATGTGTGCTGATGACAGTACAACGGACTATGAGACGTATCTACACTACACTCATGGTCTAAACTAGAATAGGTGAGTACTTTTAATTATTATTCGTTTAAAAGAGTGCTGCTGAGAGTTTTTTGCCATTTTTCTCCTCAGCACCGTTGGCTCCTTTTCTTACAAAGGGTGTAAGTACCTAGATATAAATTCTAAAAAATGTTGACGTATAAAAATATCGCCTACTATGTATATTTTGCTACTTGCAATAATATTTATGAATCTGAATTCTCTATACTATGAGCCCAGAGATAGGAGGTAGAAGCTATAGAAAACCAATACCGTTGGTATCCGGAACACCCCCCTTGGACAAAACAAATACTACGACTAGTCTAAGGGGTATCTTTCAAACATATAAAATGTCGTATAAATAAATGCGAGTAGATCGCGAGTCGGGGAAAAGGTGTGACATTAAATAACCACGTACGAAATAAATGTTGGAATAAAACTTTTGGGAGGCGAGAGCTTACCAAGGCTTACAAACAAATACCTGGAAGCGCAGATTTTTAAAAAGATTACATCAAGCAAATGAAACAGGTGGAGTTTCTCATACTTCTGAAACGTTCTGAAAGATAGCAAAAATAATATTCTTTTTCGTTTGACGAGTGAACTGCGTATTTCGTTTTATTTTTACCTTTTAAAGTACTTAGAGCTGTTCCAATAATGAAACTTTTCATGAATAAGTATACCTAAATATCTACCTACCAAGGGGGCTTTAGATTCCATGAAGGTTCACAGACATATTGTTTCTGGGTTCTATAGTGAGTCTGTATCTTGTTCCGTTCGTATATATTGTATGCATTGCGGGCCATAGGGGTGGAACAAGAAATAGTATTTCAAGTGTTACAGACTATTGATGTGCTGTCGACTATACCTAAACCATCCAATTACTTTTTTATTTGTTTCTAACGGCTGTCCTAAGGATGTAGGTATGATATCAAAATATAAGCAGAAAATAAACCGCCAAAGAAAAACTGCTACACGTTGGATAGCAAAGAGGTATAGCTCATTGTTGTTGATTAAAAGCTACTAAAGTACGAATTTAATGCGAATTTCATTATTTAAATGCATCTAAATACAATATTATTCGACAATAACAACTGTTAGAATTGTTTCTGTTGTTATACAATTAAACTACTGAACGAGCGCGATTCCAAACTTGTACGGCTGGAGTCATATCACACAATGCCTGCCGAGTTCCACGCGACAGTTTGAGGTTTTACAACGTACACCCGAGCGGAGTCTAGTTACCAAGTTATACCGCCAAGGTGAAACATAATGTATGCAATATTACATAAATGCGTTGCATAGGAGAGTCATTACGGTTGAGATTTTCTCAGAAAATATTTGACAGACATACCTACATACGAAATTGAAATACGCAGATGGTCCACGGGCTTCTAACCCGAGAAACTAATACATTTTCCAATACATTGCCCGTGTCACTACTGGGAGTACGACTGGCAACAAACGACCTATACCGCAGCCCAAATCAAGTGTCTTATTTTGTAAACAAAAACTACCCTACCCTACTAACATTTTAAGCTGTTCTGTGATTATTGCACAGTTATTTTCGCATTATTAGGTCGGATTACTTTATTTTCACTATGATGAACAGTTGTTTCACTATGGTTCGATCAATCAGTTCCTTCAGTGTTACATCGCAACAGGTAATTAGACGATCATATTTGTTTACAAAATAAGACACTTGATTTGGGCTGTGGTATACACTAGTACATTTATGTAGGTCTAGTTAGACCTAAGTACATAAATGTGTGGAAAGAATAAGTAAGTGCATGTCTAGCAGGTAAATGCCTCTTTCATAGCAAATACCTTCACAGGCAGAGCACGGTGTGGAAGCACATTCTGCATTGCAGTTGCTCGTTTCGAAATGCAAATCGACGAGATGTTGTACATTGAGAGGACGCTGGCAGGAATGAATGAGCTCTATCTATTTTATTTATATTCAACACGAATAACGACTGGTTCTTGCTAATGTTTTTTGTCCCAAGGTATCTATCTCGAATTTTAGGGTTCCGAACCTCCAGAGGAAAAAAGGAACCCTTATATGATCACTTTGTTGTCCGTATGTCTGTCTGTCCGTATGTCCCTATATCTCAGAAACACGGATAAAGTTGAAATTAATACCAAATACTAAGGTCTGCCTCATGTAGCCGTGAAAAAATCAAACTTCTACGTTAACGTGATCAAAAGATGTGGGCGTAAATGTCGAATTTTGCCGCATATTTGTATGAAAACAGAAAAAACTCAATACCTATAAGGGTACTTCCCGTTAACCTAAAATTATGGAATTTGTTAAGCTAGGTACAAGTAACGAAAGAAATCCGAAAACTGTAAATTGGACATAATATTTTGATAATGGCAAAGATAAGTTGGTCTCTAAATATAGTTTATCTTTTCTTTAGAGCATAGGTTACGGGGTTAAATTGCGTTTCACGGACGCCTCGGTGCGCGAGCACGACTCGCACTTGGCCGGTTTTTTATTTATTACAAGCATAGAGCCAATTACATCAATCTGTGGCCTTTTTGTGATATTACATTGGGTTAAATTTCGTCCAAGGGTTAAACTTAAACACTTGTTATCGGACGGTGTTACGTAGGTACTCGTATAGACACGCAGATAGGTGTAAAATGTAATGAAAAGTCAAAAACGTTTTCGCCAAAATCTAAAAGTCGGAGAACAAAAGCTCTTCAATTACAGATACCATCGTCTTTCTTTCCGTTAAACCACTAGTACCAACTTATGCCAACTTAAGTCAATGTTTTCTCTACGTCATCGTCATGGATTGAATACTTATTTCCACGGTTTACAAAAATAACGTTCCTCCCTTAAGTAAAAATTTCAATTACTTTCTTTTTCCTCTTTAATTATATATCCAATAAGTACGCACAGTATAACTACTTCGCAAATTTAATTAACGTTAGGGTTTTACAAACGGAAATAAGCGTTCTGAAAACCGCTTGGAATTCATGTTGGCTCATAGCGATAAAACCTCTAACTAAACGGTGGTTTAATTCGACAGTTTCATTACCAATTTTGTATGGCGAAATCCAGCGAAAAGCTTTGAACACTGGCTTAAACCACCACCACCCCTTAGAGGCAGTCTACAACATTTTTAGGGAAATTTTTCGTAGAGCTTAATATATTATAGCACATCAATGAATGAATAATGTAAAGCAAAACCTATTCCGACATTAGGTAGGTATCTACACATATATCTATATTACGACTATGATTTACAACTAGTAAATCGTTATTCTCAATTAAAAGTTTCTGTAAACTACATGAACAAGAAATCTTGTTTCTACTTAAAACGAACGGAAACTCTATCTTCATTGGAACGTTTCCAAGTCCTGATTATATTCGCTACAGGGTATTACGATTCAATGAGTTTCCGAACTAGCGTAGGCATAGTCGACAGCACATAAACCTACACAAATCAATTGCAATCTATGCTGTATTAAGCTCGCTTAGAGTGCCCGGGTAGTTCTTGAAATGCTGTCGACTGCAACAATCAAAAAGTTTTTCTCAACAGCGTATCTCGCAATTAAATCTAGTCTGTACATGAAGGAAAGAACTCGCCCGCCGCTTTTTCTTCATGTCTATATGATATCAACCCATTCAAATATTAGTACATACAAACTTCCTAAACGGTGGTGAAATAATTTGACTAACAGCGAAAAGCTTAATCCATCACCTAATTTTGAACCACCGTGTACCGGGTTTAACCCGCGTTTATTAGAGGTACAACAGGCCTAATAAACGCGGGTACCTACAGAGATGAGTTTTTGAATTTCCTTTAAACAAGTCGAAGTTTATACTTGGTAGGAATCTTAATGCCAGTCGCATTGCGCGGATCGTTAATTACTCCATCCGCAGGCGTAACTGAGAAATATGAGAGACATTCGGTACGACAAAGTCAAGTCTACCCAAATATCTCCAATGAAGCAAGTTTGCGGTTAGCGGCAGAGACTCTAGCGGTTGTCAGTACTGCAACAGATGTGACTACTTAGTTCATAGCCACTCCACTTCAACTTAATAATAATCGTCTGAACCTTGGCGACAACTTTTGTGTTCTAAATGCCAGTACACACCAACGTGACGATGCGACGCGACACGACATAATAGGCTCGAGACGGCTTGAGGCGCGACGACAACGACGAGGCGCTAGCTGTGCTAATAAAATGGAGCTACATGTCGACGAGACTCTTTCAAAGAAATGTGCACGTTATTCAAGTAGCGCTACCATTACTTAATTACCATTTTAGGATTCCATACAGTTTACAGTTTTCTTTGGTAAGTGCTAATTGTTTGATTGGATTGGACACATTTGTAGTAGGTATCTGGTTGCCCGCGTCTTGTAATAAAACCGGCCAAGTGCGAGTCGGCTGTCGGACTCGCGCACCGAGGGTTCCGTGCAACTTCACCATAACATTTGCTCTAACGAAAAGATAAACTAGATTTAGAGACAAACTTATCTGAAACTGATAACGTCATACATCGACGTACCAGGCGTCAACTGCAAATATAAGTTTGTAATTACAAAAAAAAATCGTGATAGGACTTCAAATTTAAAGTTTTCGGATTTTATTCCTTTACTTGTGCTATAAGACCTAGCTTCTTGCCAAATTTCATGATTCTAGGTCAACGGGAAGTACGGTTTTTGGTTTTCTTGCATTTTCATACAAATATGCGAGAAAATGCGACATAAACAGCAATATGTTTTGATTGCGTTGACGTAGAAGGTTGATTTTTTCACGGTTGCATGAGGTTGCAGACTTGAGTATTTGGTATTAATTTAAACTTGATCCGTCCACGCGTTTCTGAAATTAGGTCTTGACAGACGGACAACAAAGTGATCCTATAAGGGTTCCTTTTTTCCTCTTGATGTTCAGCACCCTAAAAATTAGCCAAAAATGGAGTCTGACATAAAGCGTCGAAATCAGTTAGTAGGGTGTAACCGGGCCAAAACGGGGCTTTGCTAGCACTTACAATAAATACATTTTATGCGTATTCCATAAGTTTTGAGTAATGGCCAATGACACTGTGCGAAAATATAGATATAATAATCGATGTTGGCAATCGATAAGTTGGAAATAATTCAATCAATAGAAATCTATCAAAATTTTCATTACAATAAAAATTAATAACAATCCTAATTACAATAAATAAAAACTAGCGCGTCTTGTCGCCATCCAGTGTGAATTGAGCCTAACTATTCTCCTATCCTAAGTTTCGACAGTTCGAGTAGCGAACTTATTAAGTTTGCTGGTTACGAGTAGGTACTTAGTTTGCATAAGCACTGGCCATCAAATATAGAACACAGTTACTAGGTATACCTACTTAGGTATACAGGGTGGTTGAGATAATGTTTTAGGCTAAGTATTAAATAAAAAGTATTTTTGAAATATTTTCTTATTTGTATTCGTATCTTGCGAACCAGAAAATTGTTTCTTTCTACTCTACTAGCGTCCCGAAAGTCAATACCTACCACTTGTAGGGCTGTCGAACAAACGAAACTTTTTAAATTTAAATAGGTATAAACACATCTATGGAGCAATCAGAATGAGACGGTTACCGACCTTTATCAAAGTGAATCAAACATGACCGTTCAAACCCTAGTAAAGCGTGACCAAAATGCTGGCCTGTATTTCGCCCAAAGAATTAGCTTGGCTATTCAGAGGGGAAATGCCGCCAGCATTTTGGGCACGCTGCCGGACAACGGGGATCGGTTGAACTATCTGTAATGCAAGCCATTCAGATAGTTCAACCGACCTATTTTGTACATATAGTTTTATTTTAGTAAGTACTTTTATTTTTAGTTTAATATTGTAGTTTAATAAGTTAGTTTATATTTTTAGTTATTTTAATAAATCTTTAATTCTATAAAAACAATAACTATTGTAAAAATTAGGAATAAAGTTAACTTTTTAAGTAAAGCAGTTAAACTAAGTAGGTATTTAATATTTCTTTAGTACAGCTAACAGAAGATCAAATGTAACACTTGGGAACGTTCTTATTTTTTGCGTCATAAGTGTTGAATTCGTACTGCTAGTGTTACCATTGATCTGCTGTTGTCCGTACAATCAATCGCATGATGTTAGGAATTTGCGCAGCGTAATCACTGCACTGCTTCCTACAATGTAGGTACAGTCAACGACAGAGATAAGTATACAGGGGGCCTCAATAAGGTTGAGATTTTCTCAAAAACTACTGGACCGAATTTAATAATTCTTTTACAGTTACATAGTTTTAACTTTTATCTATCAAACAGTGAAAGAATTTTTGCAATAGGTCAAGTAGTTTTTGAGAAAATCTGAACCTTAAAAACTCTCCTGTACACCTTTCTCTGTCTTCCACCGTACCTAATGTACCTTAAGGTGCTACCTACACTGCTACATACCTACATTCTGACTATGAAACTGAAGAGTTCCTGTTAGGAACTGCATGCAGCACTGGCTGTTTCTTTTTTATGCTTACGTTGTTGCCTTGGTGACATAGAATGTTTATACAGATTACATTGAACTTTCAACAAGCAAAGACGTGAATTTTCATTTATATGTAATATCCATTAAATATCCAGCCTTATCATCCAATCTCATCATCAACCAACCCCTGGCTTCGCAAGGAGCCAACAGTTCCAATATCTCATTTTTCGGAGAACTTGAAATAGTGGGAATAAACTTGGGATAAGTGTATCAACCGGAAATAAGATCTATAGCTATGTCGAAAACAAACAGTAATAATTAGTGGCGATTCCAAAGCGCGCAAACTAATTTCAATAAACGATAAGTGACGCGTTCCGCTCACTTTTAAAAAATTAGCTCTACATTTTTATCGTAGATTTTTATATCATGTAGTTTTGAATGACGTTTTCGCGGGACGCACGCTGTTGCGAAAAAAATATTGTGTGATACGCTAATACGAGAACTCGGGATCGAAAATCACTTGCACTGTAGCGAATGACGGTGTTGCGAAAAACTTTTTAGGTGGTATAAGTACGCTAGTTCGAAAGCTCGTTAAATCGAAATCCACATATTCGATACGAGGACCGATTTATCCTGTATGGGAATCGAACCGATGAGACAGTATTTTTTATGAAAAGTATTTTTCGATACGTCTAGTCAACTCCTCAAAAGAGAACACGTTGATGTCTTTTGTATGTGAAGCAATGAACGCTACAATACGGCTACAATAGACATCAACGAGCTTGCATATTTAAATCTAGAAAAAAAACTTGTAAACTTAAATTTTTTTTCGCAACAACGTCATCCGTAACAGCCGTAGCGGATTTCGACCCAATGACTTTTCGAACTAGACTAGAGTACCACTCAAAAAGATTTCGCAACAGCGCGGCGTGCGTCGGAAGAACGTTATTCGAAACTACATACTGAACCGTAGCTAATTGCTAATTCTGTAGCGGCTTATTGAATCCTGAACTATCATTGTCGCTCATAAGTCATATGCTACATCACATAAGAATGAGCGCGTCACCTTGCATAGTGACGACTAAAATTAGCATGCCACACCTGGAATCGCCACAACCGACTATCCTAGTTTCATCTAGCCATCCTGTATATTTATGAGAAGTATCAATAATTGCGCAGAGCGACGAACGTGAAGCGTCTGGTTTACATTATTTGCGCTCTGGATCGCGTCGTCGCGTCGCCTCGCCTCCAGCCATTTCACGATAAAGCCCATCACACACAATGAAGATACTAATATTATCTTCGACATATCGCTCACCATACAATTTAATGGACCACCACACACAGTGAATATAATATTAATATAATATTACCTAATATATCGCAACTACGTCATTCTATCGGAAGCCGTCCTGCGAGTCGCCTGTTTCGTTCTTTATACATAGTGTTTATTTTTTATATTAGTACCTATATAATATATATTATCTTCATTGTGTGTGATGGGCTTTAAGCTTGTAGAACACGGGATCCACCCGGCACCGCACCGCCTCGCCCCGCGCTGTCAAACAGTTGTCAAAATAATTCGAGGCGATGCCGTTACGGAGGCGATAGTGTGCGTTGCAGTATGGAGTTTCATACAAAGAATACTGAACGACTCGAGTTGAGGCGGCGCTTATCCCTTTTCCGCGGCGTTACAGTGTGCAACAACGCTAAAGCGACTGGAGCCGAGGCGCATCGCCACTAAACCAATATGAACTGACTCTAACCGGGCAGGGCCAGGAAGGACTCTCCTATAATTAATTCAGTAGTTAATCCGCGAGTTTCTCTCTGGGAATTCCGTGCAAACTCAAATTAGGTAGGTAATATACACAGGGAGTGTTTTTAATCAGTAACGCCCAACTCAGGATCTTAGTTCCTTAAAATGGTGATTTTATTATTTTTAACATACCTAGTACTGTTTAAAAATCTGTTCAATTTGTCTTGGAATTATCGCAGCGCATGGACGGCGCCTAGTAGGTACAGCTAACAGCAGATCAAGTTTAACACTTTGGACCATTCTTATTATCTGCGTCGTACGATTTGAAATCGTACTGCAAGTGTTACCATTGATCTGCTGTTGTCCGTACAAAGCGCTCCTCGTGTATCTCCCGAACACGCTGTCATGTCTATTACCCGACAGACAGGCGACGCATAGTATGTAACAACAAATTTTTACTATTTGTGGATGAAAAATTAATTAAATTAATGATTTTTATTTATTTATTTGGCATCAGTCAGTATCGCCATATTATCACCTCTGAGTCGCGTGTCATTGATCACAACCACAGAGCTTCTAGTATAATATGCAAGTAGAATAAGTACCTAATTCAAATTCCAGTTTAATACATTACTTAATGTGATATTTAGTTAACCAAGTGGATGTCGCCATATTTTTAAAACCATGTCAACACAAGACAAATTGCAACTTAATGCTTGGACATAAAGTTTTTATTTGCTTCTTTGGCATTCGTTTCACAGTGATAAGATAGATAAGAGTTTATCTGCCTAAGGAGTGGCAGATAAAGCTTTAAGGTCATCTCAAGCCTTAAACTTGAAGACAGAGGTATATCTTACTTGCTTCCATGAAATAGAACAATGTGCCTACTTTACTTATTCATGTTATGTAGGTACCTAGCCTCCATAATATACTTAGAATGTTCGGTAATTAGTGGATGAGGATAATAAGTAATAGCCTTCAACAGAGTGTGGAGGGAATCATACTAAACCAAGCCAATTCTTATTACATGGGATTGATGTCAATTAGGTATTATGGTCATAATGGTCGGTGTGGCTAAGGGAGCGCAATTTTTTTCCATTTACTTATTTACCAAACATCCTATAGATAGGTATGTACGTACTTACCTATATTTTTGGAGTAGGTACCTAACTATAACTATAAAGAAAAAATATTCCTGTATGGTTCCTATCTTTACGAATTGTATTAAACGTTAATAAAAGAATGTACTTACCTAATTCAATTAATTATCTAAATGTACCCAGACCTTGTTTCATTGATTAAAACGTTTCGCAACAAATTAGCTGTTTGAAACGAAACCTTTGTGGCGACTTACCATGAGTCATAGCAGAAAATACTCTTGCATATTCGTTGAATTTGGCGCATTTGTTAATAATTGACAGGTTAACTCCGGTTTTTAGAACTTTAACATTATCATTTAATTATAAACTACTTATCGTTAACAATCCCACAAGTCCGATTAAGTACATTTGATGTTAGAAGTAAGATGAAACCTTAACTTGAACACTTGAAATCACTAATTTAACTAAAACTTTAATTTAACTTTTATGTTAAATAAACTTCGTGAGATTAAGTTAACATCACATAACTTGTCACCATCATGTCACCACTAACTACTAAGTTAAGAAATACCGTTTCTTTTAATAACGGAGGGCGGAAATGGTCCTTCAAACCTTGTAAAGTAACATCTAACCACATAAAATAACCTTTTCCGTGCATATCTGCATCATAGCTTAACATTTTTTTGTAAGTTTGAAGGCCAGAACCGACTCTCCTCGGTGGCTAAGCCTTTGCTCTACACAATAGAGTCGATTTTGGTTAACGTGCCTGCTTATCGTGCTGCTGTTCACGTTCCGTTTCACGAAAGGATAATTATAATTGTTTGGTGGATATTAACAACGAGACATTCAGTTATCTCCTTTTTACAAAGCCCGAGACAAATAACATTTTCTAATGTCGTACAACTAGCCCCTACAAATATTAAAGAATGACTGGGTAAACATCCAAAATAGGATTAGGTACCTATTACTAAATAATGTTTGATGCTATGCCTCAAGGTGGTATATAAGTTGCCGTAGGATACGCCGCGGTGCGGCGGGCAGCCTGAATTAAATGTGGAATTGGGCTGGTTGACAATGCGATGACGACCGACAGTGCGCGTAACTGTGCAACATTCGGAAAAAGGAGTTCCCGTCAATTCCGTAAGATGGCTGTTTAAAATAAAATAAAAAATTAGATACAATAGCCAAGAAATATTTTGTGTATTGAAGGCACCTAGGTGGGTGGGTATTGTAGAGAGATCCGTCTACGGTGGGTATCTACGGTAGGTATCGTATAGGGTAGGGAGTCTACGGTATAGGGAGGATCTTCTTTCCTCTACGGTGGATATAGTTGTCATATTGTCATTTTTCACCTTTGTTAGGTCCGTGGTAGGTATACAATATTGAAGGTGTATTTTATGGTGTCTAACTATACTATGTAGATATTTACCTCAGTGGTGTGGTGTCTACCCACGGTGTCTAGTACCCGTCCTGTTTTACCTCTACATATCCGTAGAATGCTCCATAACGATTGGGAGCACAAGTAGCACAACTTAGTTTCAACCACCGTGGAGCTTGTAATTTACAATGTGCAATGTATGCAAATTGCAATAATCTGCGAACTCAAACTTTAATGTATGGCCCTAAAGAATAAATATATTCCGCCGAGACGGCTCGGCTGTGTGTTCTTCATTTAGCTTTGCCATTCTTGCACTTTGTGAAAAAGGTTGACGTGTTGATTCGGTATTTGTAGGTTTTAATTTCAATTTAGTTTTATAATAATGTATTACGTGTCCGTTTTATTATTAAAAGTAGTGCTGTGTATAAATTAGGTACAGTTTGCGGTCGTTTTGGATCTAAATCTTAGTACATAAATATCTATATAACCATAGAAATTTCTATTCGATCTCCACTGCAATGACCAAAACAAGAAATGAATTTAGGTTTATATTTTACGCCGGTGGCATATTTGTATGTTACTTCATATATGGCATGTTACAAGAGAAAGTAACGAGAGGGAAGTATGGGGACAACGAGAAGTTTACCTGTACACTGTCCTTAGTGTTAGTACAGTGTATAGTCAACTACATGTTCGCGCAAATATTGATGGTAAGTTTGAACTAAACTAAGGTTCTTTGCTCTCAAAACTCATAAGGGAAAACGTGAGGAAACTTGCACACACTGGGTTCTTATTTGGAGGTGTGAGAGATTGCACCGACTCTGAGAACATGATTTGCTTCTGTAGTATGTGTGAATGTGAAAAGATAGGTAGCTAGGGACCTCAACACGCAGAGTGTGGTACAGGTGGTAAAACCTGTACCTGTCAGACTTTAGCAGGCTTTGGTGTATTACAGTGTTATTAAATGTACATTTAATTGTAATAAAAACCTGAAAAGGGAGGAATTAACCTCAGGGTAGTCAGGCTTCACCTCACATTTCCTTTTTAAAAGCTTCAAATGTCAAGTCATATTGAGGTTTGTCAACTAAACTGTTTAGACATCATCAGAGGTTGCTAAAATTCAATATCCTGTGACTAGACATTGAATAGTTGTAAATCATCAGCATGTTTTTACATTAGTACTTTTCTTTTCAACTATCCAAGACTCCTATCTCCTATTACACAAAGTTAGCGGGTCTCATACTCTAGCAAGCAATTTTGGATATTCTTGTTACTTTTTGGTTTTGTTTAGACATGATTGTCCAACTGCTGGGCAAAAACCTCCATTTCTTCCACACCAACCGTGCGGAACCGGACTAGGTCATCCATTATTATTACTACTACATTGTTTTATTGAAAAAATTATCTTCCTTGTTCCTTTAAATCTTATGTAGGCATTCGATCATGTTACAGTTATCCTGGGAGCATGACGTGGACACAACCAGAAGGAGTTACTACTTCTCATCATCTTTGACTTACCTGTTAGGCATGGTGTCTTCAAACATGGCTCTGCAGTGGATTAACTATCCTACGCAGGTAAAAAAATACATTCGCATTTTCAAAATAATTCAGTTGCCTGGCGGCTGGAAGGAATAAAAGTAAATCCATATTCGTTTTTGCTAAAAGAAATCTTTAACGATAAGTACATAAAGTTTTAATTAGACTGTTTGTTTTTTAGGTGGTTGGCAAAGCAGCAAAACCTATACCTGTGATGATTCTTGGTGTACTCATTGGACGTAAGGCATATCAACTGAAGAAATACCTCTTTGTCTTCTTGATTGTCCTGGGTGTAGTGCTCTTCATGTACAAAGATCAGGCTAAGAAGGCAGTTGCAGATGATGGCCAAGGTTTTGGGATTGGTGAAATCCTCCTTCTTCTATCATTGACGATGGATGGTCTTACTGGGGCTGTGCAGGTAATATTTGTGTAGATCCATAAGTTATAAAGACGCCAATGCATTGTCAAAGTTTTGTTTGTTTCTATCAATTCAATAATTTTCTATAGTGTTACTCTCTTGTTCTCCCAGTTAATAGTAATTTGGCACATAATTGTTTATACATTTAACTTTATTATTGGTTACATTCTTTTTATGGTGTAGTACACTAAATAATATTAGGTTTATTTAACGAATAATGCTTAGTACTAATAAAATAATTTGGTTTCTATCATTTCCAGGAACGCATAAAAACTGAATCTTCGCCCACTGCATACTCCATGATGTTGAACACTAATCTATGGTAAGTAAGTGTTTAATAAAGAGTGTGTAGAATAAAGTGTTTATTATAAAACAAAGCTAATTATCAAATCAATTTATTGGTTCATGTGGTACATATATCTTTACTTTCTGTCCGTCGAATAGCATTGCGAATTTGCGATTGAGTTGGCCTGAGTGATTGATGTACCTTATGTTTGTTTTACTAGCTTGAGTGATTGATATACCTTATGTTTGTTTTACTAGCTTGAGTGATTGATATACCTTATGTTTGTTTTACTTTACATCTGCCTTTGTAACACATGCTCACAACTTTAAAAAATACCTACATAACCTATACAGTCTTCAGCACATCAACCTACATGAAACCACTGCAATCTAGACTGTATGCTGCTGGTAAAGTGCCCAAGTGTGATATTTGATACGCTTCTAACTGTACTAGTAAATCCAGTAATAGTTTCTACTAGCACTCTGATATAAATATCAAGTATATACTTGTCCCAGAATTATTCAGAAATGACACAATGCAAGTTCGTTTGTATGGAAGTTGGCAAGGTGAAATACTATTGCTACTGCGAAATGTAACTCTGATTGATATTGGTAAATTAAAGTGACTGTTTAATAGACAGACATTGAGTTTTATAATGTAGAAGATGGTGACGTAGTAGGTATATGACGTGACAGAGAGGGTAAAAGAAAATATGGACTCTCATATTAGTCCTCAACAGGTCGTGTGTTTACATACTTTAATATGCAGATCATGCCTGCAAAAGTTATAAGCCAACGAGTGCCAGTAAATGAACCCAAATAATGTAAAACCTGGATGTGAGGCATTCCTTCTATCGCTCTGCCTGCTCGTACGGGATATAGTATGATTTGTACTATTTTATTTTTGTGGGTGGTTACAGTATTTGTAATGATTTAAAAAAAATATAACTTTTCAGGTCTTCAATAATGCTGTCCATTGGTGTGATCTTGAGTGGAGAAATATTCCGTTTCATAAGATTCGTATCTGTATATCCGGATGCTTTGATTTATATCGGAGGCTTAGCGCTTATGGGAGCGTTGGGACAACTATTCATATTCTTCATGGTAACTATAATTAAATTAAAGGGCCATAGCCTAGCCAAGTGACGCCCCCGACCTTTAGAAAAATCACATCTAATAGAATAAAATATATTTTATTAACAAAGCTAGGTATTTACCAAATCTCTAATATACAATAGATGATGTCCTAATTACGACAAGTTTAGTTTAGTTGTAATTATCATAATATGCATTTAAAGATAGCATTTATCATAATAGAGTTTTGGTAAGTAGCTTTTTTATAAAATATAATTTTTTTTAAAGTTTAAAGGTGCCCATGGCTAGAATATGGCCCTTAAGGACGTTAGGAAATTGAAGAAGATACAGAGCTTGTAGATATGTAAATGTAATGATAACATTTCCAAACATTGTAACTAAGTTTTATGTTATAAAGAGGGTAGCGATAACAGCATATTTAAAACAGTAGGTACCGGAACGTCGCGTCGTCGCCCTAAACAATAAGAGGGAACTGTTTGTATTACGGTGCTTTGGGGAAATAATAGGAGTCGCAGTTATCGTAACTACAACTGAGTTCAGCCCATACTTCGCTGAGCTCATGGACTCGTTTGATGCACCATAAGTCCATAACATTCCACGAGCTTTGAATTAGGATGCCGTAGCAACAGATGCAATTGCCGTCTGCCGCGTGGATCGGAATCGCATCTTTATTTTGTACTCTGTGTCTAAGTGAATAAATGTTGTCAACTGCAGGTGTCAGAGTTCGGTCCGTTGCCCTGTTCCGTGGTGACCACGACGAGGAAGTTCTTTACAGTTCTGGCTTCGGTGGTAATCTTCGGCAACGTGTTGCTGCCGCGGCAGTGGCTCGGCGCTGTGTTTGTTTTCTCAGGTGAGTTTGTATTACAGCACTATAATTTCTTCAACTTATTTTTTTGCCGCGCTTTCACAGGGACATTTAGCTGTTCTTTATGAGTTTGTTTATTGGCTTGCGCGGTATGAGGCACTATAAATACTTACTTACTTCCTCCGCTGTCTCAGCGACCATAAGTGGGTCTCGGCCTCCGAAACGAGAACGCGCCATTCGTGCCGGTCCTGCACCATCTCGCGCCACGCGTGTGCCTGCAGTCGGTGCAGGTCCTTCTCGACCTCGTCCCTCCAGCGGTATCTGGGGGCTGGAGGGACTATAAATAAACCACTTTTAATTTATGCTACTATTGTAGGCATGTTAGAATTGTTGCAAAATATAACTACGTAAGGCTGATTTACATGGGTTGATTTTTTCCACACGGCACAAGTCGAAACCTACTCTACGCTTGCTTTTTTTGTCCAGTCGTTTCGTCAAGTAGTGCTCTCTTTCGGCGAAAACGACCCATGTAAATGCTGCAAAACTCTGTAATATAGTGAAACCGGAACTGAGTGATATTACACAGATCTTTGTTCCCGGAAAGCTGTAACCTCTGTCTCGTGAATCCAGTGTTCTACCACTGCACTGTGCTAGCGAGGACTTTTTGCAGCAGCATTTGACCTGTTTCCTTTCAACACAGAATTGATGAAAATAACATTTGTTCCTCTCCTTGTTGCAGGTTTATTCTTAGATATATTCTATAGTAAAGGTAAGAGTCAACAACCAAAGAAAATATCAGGAAAATGACAAAATACGAGTAAGATTGATTAATTAGATAAGTATATAATATTTTAGCCAAATTTACTTAACTTAACCATAGAACTTGTAAAATTTCCGAATTTCATGAAAAGGAATGTTTGGCACATGCTATGCATGTTTGTTCTACTTTGCGATTTTTTTTTTTCGAAAAGTAGAACAAAAGTTGTCAAATTCATGATACTGAACACCCCTTACTTACACTCTACTCCTTATCCTCCCTTTCCATTACACTTTCCAACTTCCATTTTTAGACCTTTTGACGATTTAAATGTTTTAGGCATAGCGCGGACTAGGTGACTTTTGTTATAGTGACTCAGTACAATTCAAGTACCTACTAATTAATAAGGTGCACGTATCATCTTGGTAGAGTGACAATAAAGTCACCGTGAGAAAAGCCACTGCTAAGTTTACATAGTTAGGTACAAATAAGCATTCCAAATGTTGTGTAAGTGTAAATGTGCGTAAATTTGATACATAGAGGAGCTGGCCTTCGTATTTATAAATTCAAATATTACTCGCTTTCCTGTAGTAAGGACAACTAATCTAATAACTTAGAATTTTTAAGGAATTCTTGTCTCTATTATTTGTTATCAAATCAACGCGGGTTTAGTTTTACTTAATTTTTTAGATAAGGTTATCCTAGGACTGGATGTGTGTGATACGAGTTCAAGTGAGATATATAATAGATTTTGACAAAGCTGCATTCGATCCCATGTCTAATCTATTCGTATTTGAATAGCTTCTACTCTTATTCAAGTGATAATTTCGCCAATGTCAAGTTATTTAGAGTATTCATGTAAATAGAAAATCAAACAAATAAAAAATTCAATCCGCCATTCCAAAATGATGGCGGAAAAGTCCCATGTCAAGACTTGATTATACAGTCGTATACCGATATTACACGTAACATATTAGGCAAAGTCACGAATTTTTAAAGGGTATCATTACAACAATGGTACAATTATGGCATTTACATTTATTTATTTTGTTAACACATGACAACATATTTTAATAAAACAAAGTGAAACTTTAAATCTTTTTGATTTATTATACCTCACCCATCTTTTCCCCATGGCCAGTTGAATTATGTTTAGAGTCGCATATATTGTTCTAACTATTGTATCCTCGGCTTCAATATTCTGATTTTATTATCGATTGATTTACATGTAGTTGTACTCCATAATAGCTTTATTATGATTTGGTCTCTAATATTCATATTTAAATTAATCTTTTGAACGCCAAAGACGGGCATAGCCGACAACGGGAAATCGTGACATGAACGCCATGTTATGTTACGGGATATCACGACAAGTTATCACGTCAAATTATTCTAAAATGTCATGTATGGTGGCGTTGAGGGTGCATCACTTTCTAACATGACGTGGCGTTCAAAACGGCAATGTTTGCGATCATACACACTGATCACACTAAGCAGAGTATGTGAATTTTTCATTAGACTTTATAGAAACGTATGTTTCTATTAACAACAAATAGGTAAGTACTTGTACTTATCAATAAAACAAGCCGAAATTTATTAAAACATAAACCCGACTGCCAAAAATTTAGGCCGCTTTGATTAAATTTTTATAGACTGTCACTTCTACAATAAAGGCGAATCTAACGACAGCTCATATGTTATAATCCTTCAAGCCGTTTAGGCTGTAGGGCGAGCCAAAGAATTAGACATACAAATACACACATCGGGTAATAAAGAAATGGGAAAACTAATGAAGAATGTTTATGGTAACTTTCTTGGCGTCACAGTGCTTATATGCTCTTTGGTATCAGTGTGTTAACTGTTAAATAATGTGGGTAGATCGGTAATGGTTAATTACTTGCAAAGCAGGGTAGGTTAGGAATGAGACACTATGTTAAACATCCAGATCGATTTTATTAGAGATTAATTGGTTATACATTGTTATGCATTTAATTACGATTCATGCATATTAGATGGCATGGCATACTTATGATGCAAGATTACATTCAATATTATAATAAGTAATAACAGACACTACATTGTTGATATTTATTGTTATTATCGTAAAACATGGGCCTACACTATAATTATGGTTACATTTATAATTGTTATTAGCATACAAAGTGTGAATAAAATGTTATATATTGATTATACGAACTGTTATTACCCTAAAGTAATAAATGTGGAATACTACGTAAGATAAGATAAATATTCTTTATTGCAGTAAAAAAATACACAAAATAAGTAGGCTAATACAGTTAGTATTAATTAAAATATCGTAAAAGTTGATGCTGATAAAAAGTTAACTATGCTTCGACTACACAACGATGCTCTCAGCGAATATTATGTCAATTGACTTGAAGCAAATATTAAATAGCTCTTAAAATCTAGTTTTTTTAATGAAGGAATTTCGATTTCTAGTATACTTATCCGTATCCCATTATATGAATTACAAAGTACATGTGAATTTAAGGAATTACTTATATCTGTAAAGTTATACTTAAGTTAATAGAGTTATATACGTTATTTACTGAATAATATGTACCTACCTACAACATTTTATGATGCGTAGGTACAACATATAGATAAGTAAGTGTTTAGAATATGGTATATATTAAATATTATATGATATATTAAATATTTTAGAAATACGCAAATATAATATAATAAAATACCTTATACGGATCATTCCGGAAATCCCCCACGGTCGTCCCGTCCCACGTGGAAGATTTCCGGATTTTTCTCCTGAAATCAGGAAAAAAAATCCGTAAATCCCCCACGTGGCGTACGGCCGTGGGGGATTTCCGGACTGATCCCTAATACTTGCCTATAATAGCATAGCGGTAATTCTATGCTATATATAACTACATTTAATTAGTCTTATTGATGGTGATCATGCTACTAAATAATTATTAGCTTCACATGATAAAAAATAACACATTGCACTCGTGGCGCAAACTAATAAGTAAATACCTAAGTATACTGAATATATATTAGCCTGATATGACACTTAAAATATTTTTCATGAAACTTTTTGGAATTTAGGACTTGAAAGTTTATGTGTCTGAAAAATATTTAGATTTTACGTGTTTTACGACCTGCGTAATACCGCGGAGCTGTTAAACTGACATTATTACGAAGCGTTTAACATAGGTTTGGCAGCTCCGCGGCGTTACGCCGATCGCTTACCAGGGTAAGCGATAAAATTTATTAAATAAAAAAAATTTACCCGTACTAGCCCGGCTGTTTACAGTCATCGGGACAACATTAGAATATCCGTCCTTTATTCGGTACCGTACCTTATATTACAATGATAATTATTCGTATAGCTCTATAAGTTTATAACACATAGGTACTTATTATAACACATTATTAGAGAAAAAATGGAAATAACCTTAACAATAATTTGATGCAAATAATCAGCACGTTTCCTATCCTATGATTTAAGTTCTTACCAATAAATTAGTGCAATGTAAGATTCGGAAGATGTAAGGGTCAGTTTACAGTTGCTACAGAACAGCAGCGGCGGCGCTGAAGTTAATTCCTTCAGTGATATCTTGATTCGCATGCAAGTTGTAGTGGTACATTAAAATAGACGAAATTAGTGCAATATAAATGACTACATAGGTACATACATAAATGTCATAAAAAATACTTGCACTTTTATAAAATAAATGAAAACCATTTTATTAAAAATAAAAATATTTTAATAATTAAAAAGAAATATAAAATGTCTCAGTTCTATAATAAATCAGTCACAAATGTATAACGTAGTTACCTACCTAATGAAAGTACATAATTATAATAACAAAAACAATAAATAATAACAAATTAATATTTCTGCCACACATAAAGTACGTCGCGATCAATTTTTATTATTATTAAGTACTACATTACTCTCCAGGTTTCACGGGTTTCAGAAAACCCGGTCCTTTGAAAGTCCTACATTACTTATTATTATAGTATGTCTATTTCAAATCCCTACCTACTTATTTAAATAAATATATTAAAGAAGTTGACAATAACAGTAACTGTTGTTTATATTATTATATGTATATAATATTTTAATTTTTAGAATGACGTCATATATATTTTTAATAAATATGAATAATAATATCTAGGATTGTCTAAAAGAAATGTAGAAATTGACATTCTAAGTACTAGGCTAATAGGATCCAATTTATAAATACATATTTTATATGTAATATATTGGAAATTTGGAATATGCGTAAGATAAGAAGTAGCTAATTATACAAAGTTACACGGTGAATAACCGAATCATCTAGTAGACTATTAGGGAACACATGTAGTGGCTCATTGTTTTTATTTATATTTATATAATTCTATCATCATAATACTGTACGAGTAATATACCTAATACTAACATAGACGGGCGTAACCAAAGATATGAAATTATATTTGCTAGAAGTGGCTTCAATTCATATCATTAGGTGACGATGGCCCGTATTATTACGTACGATTAATACTGCAGTATCGGTGGTACCATCACAACACAAGACCTGGAATTAAAAGCGGAATATTATATTTTAGAGCTATGTAGGTAAAGTGTAACACTTGGACACTCTATGTGACGGCAAATCGCCGAGTATCTTGCAATGTTTCTTTGTAAATTGTATTAATTACTGACGTCAGAACAAGGACGATTAGCAATTAATAAAAAAAAAACGCACGCACGAGCATTTATCAATTGCTCTCAACACTGCGATGAAAAATATAGCGAGGAAACAAGTGTGTACGAAACACATTTATCGGTCTAATTAGTGAAACTGTGATTAGGAAAAAATACGTTATAGCAAATTACTATTTTTACCGACGGTAAACGTTATAGGTAGGTAGTATACCGAGGCCCTACTCTTTGTTTGAGATCTTGATTTCGCTGGGTCCTAAAATAATATTTCCAAAAAGGTTACCTACTCATTTTATAAAGAGTGCACGTGTGAGTGTCAAAACAATTTCCTTTCTTTTTTGGTACAGTCGACAGCAGATCAATGGTAACACTTGAAGTACGATTCCAAGTCTTCCGACGCAAATAATAAGAACTGTCAAAAGTAAAAAGTGTTACCATTGATCTGCTGTCGACTGTACAGTCAAAAATAATAGGGGCCTCATTATGGTTGAGATTGTCCCAGAAACTACTTGCCGATTGTAATAAATCTTTTACTAGCACATAGTTTAGAGTGCACATTATGTAATGTAATGAGAGGTTTTCAAATTGACAGTTAAAACAAGCTTTCTTACGTTTATAATAGATGTAGTTGCACCGAAGTCAAGTGTCATCGTAAAAATACACATTCCTCTCGAAACCCCAGTAATTTGTAAATTTAATTAATATCATCTGAATACCATTATTGCATTTGCACGTGGTAATTACTATGCAAACTTTTAAAACGTCAAATCAGAATATTTTCTGCAATGATTAGGTATAATTAAAAAATTTGCCGCAAATAATTATCAACTCACATGATGCTAATTTAATTATCCTGCTCCTCATCTCGCCGGTTTAATATAATAAAAATCAAAGCCCCGCAATAAGATAAAAATCCGCTTGCAGTCGTAGGACGCGATATCGCGTCCGTGGGATGCAGAGGGTATTTTTGTATGGCTCGATATCGTGTGTATTTTGTATGTCGCGGCCCTTAATTTTACATTTGACGAGGAATCAGTGCCTATCTACCGGTACTTTTTAACTGTCACTTTGAAAACCTCGCATTGTAAAATAAGAAAGTCACCAAGTAGTTTCTGAATAAATCTCGACTTTAACAACTCTCCTATACTTACACTTTTCTCTGTATTAGACCGTACTTCAGTAATATCCAATACTTACATATAATTCGCCTTTACACCGATAGTTACATCGGCCTCGACGGATTTGCTTGATCTGGCCGGTGATTCAACGCCTACGGTAGCTTGCACTCAAACCAGCCGGCTCCACCACCACTTCGGCTTCAACGGTATTGCTACAATGAAAATTCGTTTTACCTTGCAGCAGACTAGATAGATATCTGGACTCTACTTTAATTTATTTTATTCTGGCCACAAACAGTCATTACAATAAAATATTAACAATAAGCTAAGGTATACTTAAACAGACAAATAGGGCCGAAAAGTAAACTACTCTAAAGACATTGTTCTCGTATATTATGTCTGTCACAGTGCTATGGTAGAACTCAGGAATCGACAAATCCACATTTGCAATTTTGTCTAAGAGTACCTAATATGTATATAATGTACTAAAAGTAATTAAATTATACATATGTATACAATTTACAGTCATGTGATTAAAGGCTCAATCTTTTTTTTGTATTTACTTACCACAGTTATAGCCTGTCAATAAATAACTCTTATGAGAGAGTATTGCTCAAACTACACTCTGTCCCTTGCGCAAATTAAATTCTAGATATCATTGCTCATGACTGCAGCGTCATGACGCCACGACGCCGATCCCGGACGATGAATACGTTGCGTGGTCGCAGGCGACGTATCGACGGACGAGAGACGAAGCGTGGGGAGGGTGATGCGCGGCGATATGATCATGATTCGAATTATGAGGACGGTAATGCATTATACCTGTTGATTTCGTGTGCAGGTCCTGGCTGTTGGATATCAACACCTAGTTCGTTGTCGCCGTCGTTGTGGCCATCGTGGCCGTCGTTGTGGCTGTCGTTGTGGCCGTCGTTGTCGCCGTCGTTATCGCCGTCGTTGTCGCTTGCAATTGGTCTACGTTTAAGCGCCATGCGCTTCCTTTGTGCCCAAGTCGGCTTTGCCTCATCATTGCTCGTTCTGTTTTGGAATAAAAATACATTCATAGTCCCTTTGTATTCGTATTTATATACCTACGTAAAGATGTATAAAATTCTAATTCAGTTTTACGCCAGCTAACATCAACAATGCTTGCGCCCCCTCACTCGTGCTCATATTTATCCGTAGTGTCTGGAAGGATATACCTACAAAGGTTTTTAAGTTTTTCGTAAATAACACGTAAACGGTGGCCCATAGCAAAAAATGTTCTGTTATAAACCACCCTCAAAATGTACTAGATTTTTTTTCTTTTTAGGTAATATATACTTTGGAAAAAAACTCGTAACAGTTGAACACGATTTATGATTAAGTCTTTAAAAGTTTCTAAGCCTAACAGATCCCAAGAATTATTGATGTCAGCTAGACGTAAATTACCGTGGGTGAGTGACTCCATAAGAGTCGGGATTTTTATTTCAAATATCATAATATATACCTAAGTATATTACGTATAATATTATATATATTAAATTAATATATATTAAAATAGTACACAACACAATTACACAAACTTACTGGGTCGCTGGTGCCGATCTTTGTATACGCGAGGGTGAACGCATGGCCTTGTAATTTGCGTAGTGTTGTGAGATTACCTTGCGTACCTGAAAAAGAAGCTCAATAAGAAATCAATAAGATTGTATACTGATGCCAGTAATACCTATCGGACAACATAAACGAGAGGGATCAAGTCTAGTGATAGGTAAGAACAAAATTGTTTTAACAAATGAAAAATATAAATCTTTGAGTTACCGCTTCTTATCAAACCTGTACCTAATGATTTATTTTTAAATTAACTATTTCTGTGGGCGATACTTATCCTAGTTGTGATCCTTTAATTTTTTTCCAATATCTGTATTATTGACGAAATAATCGCACATAAGTAAACTATAAACACTCAGTGTATCCAACATCCACCCACCCCCTATACCTCTAATCTGAAATAGATATTTAGATGTAGTTTGTGTTCCTGACGTTCTTCGGTAATTATCAGGGGGCCCACCGCGTTGTCAGCTCGTTAGGATTTAGCATCATGCACGAGTACCTCGGCTCAGTAAAACAGATCCTCTAAAATTACCTTTCTACTGCAACCAAAGGTACATTAAGTAGTTTGAACTTTGTACGATTATTTTTGTCATGTTATCGAGTTTAACCGAATGAATCGAAAGTGGCCATATTCCATTCTTAACAAAAACTATCATAAACACATTAAAAACTTTAATAGTAGAGTCGCGAATAGAGTTTGATTGATTTGGAACTTTAGTTGGACTAGTGTTTGTCGACCGACACTATGCAAAAAGCTATGACTCTACTCTCTGGAGTGGAATTAACTTACCTACGACAGGATCGATGCCCATACTTAAACTTCAGTTCGAAATCGTTGTCTATTTAAATAACAATTATTGATTTGCTTAAATAATATGTATCCCAATATAGATTATTAAGCGTAGATACTAAAATATGTTAAATAAAAAATAGCAATAGCTATTTTGTACGAATATATATGACGTGCCTATTGTAGGTAGGTGTACTATGATCACATTTTTGCATAGGTAAGTCATTAACAATATCGTGCGGCCGAAATGGAAAATAGAAGACTTTTCTTCGAACTCCTTACTGTGTGTACCTGTCTGAAGATTTCCAAGGAACTTGTCACCCTGTATAGATAATAAAACATACAACAATCCAACAACTTGTTATTTGCAAAATTGCGCAAAATATATCTTGTGCCCTGAAAGATAGAATAGAGAATATCTATTGCGCTGAAGTAATCTTGTACTTAGACTAGCTCAAAGTCACCTCACAACACACTTTCCCGTACCGACCGACTCCTCGTTAGTTGACTCGAGATCAGCCGGCGCTATTTTGTCATATTTATAATAGCAAGGGACAGGGGTTCGGCCGCTGGGCCGGACAAAAGATGAAATATTTCTTTTTTAATATTGGAAGAGTTGGCATTGCACCTATAAAAAGTAGTCACATTACATCATCAAGATCATATGGTCGGTCATACTGAACGCTGAGGTTTGATGTCTCCATATCCCATACATCTATCTCCAAATATTCTACGCCGGCGAAAGTTGGACTGACGGGGCATGTGAAGTGGTCCCGTAATACCAGTGTAAAGTCTGGGACAGATATCGTTCGGTTTTTCAATCTCGCTGCATGTCGTGCCTGCGGCGTGGCTACACTGGTGGTTATAGGTAGGTAAATTTAGGCAGCTTACTCGTACTAGTAGACATCTATCTGATGTACCTAATGGGGTTCGTATATACCCACATTATAATTGTGTGCTATAGCACTATAGGACATTGAATAACATATTGATAATTGTCAATAAATGATTTAGGTACCTAGTTAATACGTTATCCGTCAAAGCCAATGTTTGCTAACTTGATTATTATGTCGCAGTTATTTCATGATGTTCGAGAGAAACATCAGTATCAACTTCATTATTGAAAATACCAACTTACGTCGCCATTAAGAAAGCAGTAGATAAGTGCGATGAAGAATCCTTGGAACGAGCGAAGGAAATGGGTGGTGTAACACCAAATCCCGAACCACCATACGCTTCCGTTCAGTGGGGGCTGAATCATAGTTAATATGTTGGTGATGCCTAACAATGGAAGAAGGACGAGGGCTGCTCGAACCGCTTTTCTGCAAAATAAAGTGAGTATTTTGGTAACATGTCCAATGCTCTGGGCCTTTCAACATCTATCTTAAAGGTCGTGATTCGGGAGATGCCTTCGGTACTCGCTCGTGGCTCCTTTCCAGAGTGCATTTTCTTCACTCCCTAGTGTTTGTTGCTGCAATGAAGACTATATTACTTAGAACATGATGAAAAGATTATTGCCGTGGGCAGGACTTGAATTTGCGACCTTGTCATTCCGTGACACGCTCTTACCAAATGAGTCACCACAGGCCACGCCACGCCCACCGAAAATCTCCATCGTATTATACATACTTAAGGGTCCTGCCCACGGCAAGAATTTTTTCATCATGTTCTAATTTGTTCACCGAGCATGGATAATGCGTAATACAAATTCTGACTATTATTACTTCTTCAATTCTGCCTTTTTAGGCTTGTAGGATGGAGAAGTACGTAGCTCAGCGCCAGACTAGCCTCTATAAGTCGACTGCCAAGGTAATTTATGTAAGCGAAGACATATTATTAGTTAAATTGAGTTGGTCAGCTGGTGGAAATTAACATTGAATGAATACCCGTATTGCCAGACAGGGCGCGTAGCGAAGCCAATAAACTCGAGACGACCCCCCTAATACGCCCGCCCTGCCATTTATTAGCTACAGAACTAGTGCTTCGTAGTACCCCGTGCCTCTATATCCTTATTAAATTTTCTTTATGCATACTTAAATTTTCTTTATGCATACTTCAATGAAACTGCTTTATTAGGTAGTTCATGGTTCGTACAATTTTAATATCACCTTGCATGTAAAACGCGATGCCAAGCATTTTCTTCATTTTAAAATTAAGAACTTATTCATTTTAACGCTCTCACACAGGTGTAACAAGTGTGTGTTTTTATATCGCGTTTACACACTTCCACGGATAAAAACGCTTCAATCTTACATTATTATTCTGAACGTACGTGGAAGGATGAGAGTTTGAAGCAAGTGGCTCAACCACGATGTTAGTCTTAGGTAGGTACATACCTACATATTCAATAAACATTATTAATGGTCCCACTACAAGCTGAGACTAAACTTAACTTCTAACTAAACAACACTCAAATAGTTTACTTATACTGACGGGGCTATCTGTTGTGTGACTGTATGAGTTAGTTTGATTTTAGTCTCGGATGGATGACGACCGCAGTTAAATTCAATGTTGCCTATTAATTTCCTCTAAGTTCGGTTTCCGTGCAACATATTCATTTCATTCCCTTATTTAATGATCTACATAAATATGTAATGAAAACTCCGATAAAGAGCCATTAAAATTGTATGGGTGCAAACTTGAACTATAACTACCTTACATTATACTCGTACTCGTAAACACGTGAAGTTGTATGAAATGAAAGATGTAGTCAAAATCTTCAATAGTGCTACTGCTAGTGCTCCTAGATTTTTACGCCCACCATGTAATGGGCTCGGACTCGACTCATTTAGGTCGAGATTCATAGATAGTTTTGAGTGCAAGCGAGCTGAGTTTGAGATCGATTTAGTGACAGATTTCATACATTTTTGACGGTCGTAAGAGCGAGTAGTACCTAGGAACCTATT
Source organism: Tachystola acroxantha (assembly GCA_963506565.1). Lineage (NCBI taxonomy): Eukaryota > Metazoa > Arthropoda > Insecta > Lepidoptera > Oecophoridae > Tachystola > Tachystola acroxantha. Next base: position 17,066,477 of record OY735870.1, read on the forward strand.
TGTATACATTATTATGACAATATTTAATATTTTGAATCCGGACATAGGTATACATAGCTACATGTATCAAGTGAAGGCTCTGGGTGATATATTCAACTTTATTATAACTGCTCCATGATAAAATTTTCGTACAACAATTACATAAGATTACCTACATATTTGTATTTTTATTCCCAGTACTTTTATTTGGATAGATACTTTACCTCAATCTTATTAATTTGAATACTTTACCTTATTCTGGCTAATTCCGTGTTCTCACTTAGACGTAGCTTCACAATGAGAACTCTCATAATCTTCAAGAGAAATACCATATTGATCTGTAAGTAAACATACCTACAGTTTCAAAACTTCGTCTTTTTTAAATCACCGACAAATAATTATAACTAACATCCCCAAAAATTCGTCCCGTCGACTTCAAAAATAAAGTAAAACACATTTTTATTTTCCTCCAGAAACATATTTATAGATACATAGAGCTTAAAGCTTACTTTTCGAGATAACTTTTAACAACACTTCTTTCTTTAATTGTCTGTAAATATTTAATTTCTACGAATTTGATTTCAGAGAGAATGGAGACCTTGTAACACGTACCTACATGAATGTATTTGATTGGTGGACCAAGTGGTTGTAACCACACTTATCGCATGCTACGCACTCTTTATTTGAATGCATTGTTGGCACTTAAACGCTAGACTAGAATAATATGGTTAATTTTTTTGTGAGTCTGGTGAGTCCGTGCGTCCCATTAAACTTACACTTTGCTAATAAGTACCTACGTAATGTAGAAGTACTTACCATTATGATAGCCAGACGTGGTCCTTGAAGGATCCAGTAGAGGCTATTAAAGTTATATCCGAACCAGCAACTGTAAAGGAATTATTATTATTATAATAATTATAAGTACGGTCTAACACACATAAAGGTGTACAGGAGAGTCATTAAGGTGGAGATTTTCTCAAAAAGTACATCTCCGACTTTTAAAAACTATCTATACCACAAAAATCTTTAAAATCGGTCAAGTAGTTCTCGGGAAAATCTCAACCAGAATGGGTTCTGCTATATACTTTTATATGTTTTTTTACTGCAGGATGTTAAGGTAATGGAATTTAGCAGATCAATGGTAACACTTGCAGTACGATTTTAAATCTTACGCAGATAATAAGAGCGGTCCAAAGGCCAAAGTGTTACACTTGATCTGCTGTAAGCTTTACCATTGTTAGTTTGGTTTCATCATCATCAGTCTATTTATATCGCCCCACTGCTCGGGCACAGACCTTCCCTTACATCGAGGGAGCTCGGGCCATAATCCACCACGCGGGCCCAGTGCGGGTTGGCGGATTTCACATGCCTTAGATTTTTTTTTTCTACGACATGCAGGTTTCATCACGATGTTTTCCTTCATCGTTTTTGAGAGCACTCGGTAAATGTACGTAAGTTTTTCCGTCGAAAAAACCGAGGATAACTCATTGGTACATGGCTGCCCTAGCTGGGAATCGAACCTGAGACCTCCATATTGCAAGTCCATTGACCCAACCACTGAGCCACCGAGCTCTCTAGTTTGGTTTACCATGGTATATTTATTACACAATAATGGGCAAATAAAAATAATGTACTTTGTAATTAGGTACCTTGATTATTATGGTATGGTCTGTGGTATGTGATCTAATTAGTTTATTTTTTTATTTTGTTAGTATTACTTATAAGCAGTATAAAAATATATGAGTATATTTAGTCCTTCTCGTCGTGGCCGACGACTGCGGCCCACCGATAGACTCTTGCATGAGCTCGTATGTGGGTGGCGAAACCAAACTTACAGTATAGTCGTCTGTCCGTTGCGCGTTGTAATGTAGTGGTAGGAAGGCTTCGGGCGGGAAATCTCTAGACTAGAACTACCTACATTCGTTCCGCATCGACGTCAGGTCACGCCGACGTCAAGACACAGACACGACATAGGTAATATTAATTAACGCGCGTTTTTCAATTCATTCTATCAACCTGTAGTATGGTCATGCATAATATATTTATTGGACTTACTTCTCCGATTCGTTCTCATAGTGCAAAGCAATCAATATGGCCCACACTGCTGTGATTATAAGTGGTAGGCCCCAACCGGCAATGTAATATTTTGTGAGCGAGGTCCTTGCCCTCAAAGCGTTACCAGTGACCATATTGTGCAAGAACAATCCTTCAATGAACATCCAAATAAACATAACTAAAATAGCATATTCCAAGAGTATGTAAGTGGCTTCGCAGAGATACGGCTGCAAGAGAAAAGTTTCGTCTTCAAACAGTGTTCTATGAGAGTCTACCTCGATTTCCATCGTTTTCGTCACCGTTTTTATTTCGTCAACTGGATAAGATACATTAGGTACTGCAATATTTTCGCAAGTTTTAATAAATCATAAATACACATACATATCCTCATATATAATCCATATGTCGAAATGAAAACGAAAATGATGAAGTTCGCGGTCGACCTTTGGAAGTAAGTTTCTTTACTTTAGTTAGGTTTTATCATTGACGCAAAATCGGCAACTAACATGTTAGCTACTTAATTAATCGATTTACTTTAATATATTTATATTAAGTAGGTACCATCGAAATCGTTATACAAATGCCGAAATTATATAATTAGTACCTAACAATAAAAAAACATACACCGGCATTGAGAATCCTTCTTCTGGAAGTCGTTTAAAAATGCTATAAAGACCATTAATATCAATTATAAATATTACCCATTCCATATAAGAAGACCAATACCTTTTACATCTGAGACAAAATGCAAATTTTCGCAAGCAAAGCACAGTCAAATAGCTTACATTTATTATCTATTTTATTTATCTATCTAATTAAATGTTCATACACATGTAGGTACATAAATATACTACAAAATTAATTACATATTAATATACAGTGAAGTTAATTACAAATTGATCTCGAAAACCGGAGGAGCACTGAATTAGGGATTACAAATTCGCATAGATTTGTTAACGCATCGGTACTTATCGTACTTATTCATCGCAACATATTTTGGTCCTAAGTATTTCGCATTGCGTAAAGCTTCGCAAAAGGCCTCGCAGAAGTTGAACTGTACATTGCATTTCGTCCACTTCAGGTATGGCCACTTGTGTTCAAGTTTTGTCAGCTTCAAACTTCGGGGACGGGACAGAGTACGCGAAATGGATTCAGAACGATCTTGATGCTTCAACTAACCTGCTGCTAACTTTATCATGATGCTTTTATACTATAGTCTCACTTATTTAATACATTGCACTACATTACATCATGTGATGATGAAGTTTCACCAAGAAGCTCCGCCTACACAGTAAGTTTACAATAAGACTTTCACCACACGGATGTGTTTCAAACGTAGTTGGACTTGGAGGTGTTTGGAGTTTACCGTACAGCATTTCCAGATGGAGAGACCATATGAAATGCACAATAGAATTTTACCGCGGAGGAGAATAATATACACTCGCGACTAATTAAGATAACGAATTCGCAAAAACCACTCTTAGGTACATAGCTGGTGTTTGCTACTGATGGTTTTAACTGAAAATTGCCAGATTCCATTTTCACCGAAGAGTGATTTAAATATACATATTTTCACGTCTAGATCTATACATAACGCAAGGCAGGATAGAAACCCTAGGGCCTATACTATAATGATAATGCATATGAGTACCTATGTTATTCACGAGCAAATAAAAATCGATCAATCATGCAGATGCATTCGATTAAAAATACTCGTGTAGCGAGGACTTTATAAGAAAAGTAGACGAACGTACACACGTACCTATATTAATGTAGATATGCTTCTGCATTTCTACACTTTATAATATTTCATACTTAGGTACAGTGTGTTTTTCTTTCAGACTTGAAGTTGCTGAACTCATTACATTACCGATTTTGATTAGAAATAAATAAAAGTACTACTGTTCGAAGCGAGGCAAGGATTTAAGTCGCCTGTCTGTATGTCTGTTGACTTATAAATTACTTCCTAGATAGGAAGTGACAATATTTCAAGATAAAGTATAGGTTCGCTGAAAGGTTTTAGTATATAAGTATAACGCATATAAGTTATACCAAATTGGAAGCGAGAATTTTAGAATGACAATAATCTTTTCGTCTAGCATCCCCTGATATTATTGAGTCTACGTATTGAGTAGACAAGAAGTTACACCGTGGACATTTCATATAGGTACGAGCACAGATTAAAGATATATGTTTTTTAGTACGAGTTCGCTAAAAGGTTTTCAAATTGGTGTCGAGAAATTTAAAATTACTTAGGTACCTACGACACTGACGTTTTCAGCTAGCATTCTGATATTATTGAGTAGACACTAAGCAGTGACACGGTGGCCATTTCATAAGTAAATACGTGTACAAGTTCGCTAAAAGGTTTTAGTATCTGTAAAATGCGTCAAGTTATACCAAATTGTAGGCGACAATTTTATTATTAACACTTTATTGTATACATACTGCATATTTACATAGAGACATAGATAAGAAAAGACATATACAAAGGGCGTAACTTATCTCTATCAGAGATTTCTTTCAGCAAAACCCATGAAGCGACAATTTGAAATGAAATAGTGTGTACCATTATAATAATAAATGAATTTTACAATTACGTCACTTTTCATCTGGCATCCTGAAAAAATTGTGGTAAAATGGAGGTCGGGTAGGTGGCGGCGGCGGCCAAGTTTTCGTTACTTCAATTAGCATACCATTCACTATTAGTATTTTAGTAGTCCTTTTAGGTACCCCAAGAACCACCTTATGTTAGTTTCGATTACCATAACCATAAACGTTCTTGGGGTATATTAGTGTTGAAATTACTTATATTAACCGAGAAAGTGAGTGACAGGGAATCGATATGATCGGCCTATCACACACTATGGATATACGATAATATTTTATCTGCGTATAAAAACTTAAATTATCTGAAAGTATAAATATGTATAATAATAATGTAACAACTCACCACACTTTCAATTCCACGGAATGTATCATTTCCATTATCGGGGTGGTCTCTGTTCTTGTTCCTCGTGTAATCCTGGTCGATGTAGATGAAGAGGCGTACGATCACCTGAGCCACCATTGCGCTGAACAGACTGTTATGGATGCGGGTGCGAATATTGCGCAGGGACCTACGAAAAGCAACACATTGTTCAAAATAGACCGATCGTGTCGCACTTTTCTTTATGCTGTTTATGTCACCTTGGCCTAGAAACTCCTGCAACACCGGACGAACGCTTTCTCGAATTAATACTCAGTTCACAGAACAACTACTTAATACTTTGATCTTTAATAGAAATGTCACGTGGTCGGGGCAGTGTCGTCGCTCATAATTGCGTCGTTTGGATTAAAGTAAGTATGAGTACTTAGGTACCTAATAATGGTTTTGTGAATCCATATGTGGCTAAGGATTGTCTAGGTGTGCCTGCGTACTTTGTATTCTAATGTGAGAGCCGTCTACGGTCTCACCTAATTTCCACGTTTATATATCTAAAAACCACAGAAAAACTGAAGACTAGTAAAGTAATTGTAAACAAACCAAGCAATAAAATATATATCATGTCCCCCTAGCCAATTAAGTAGCATTGAAGAATATAGCTAATTTCAATCCCATAGATATTTCTTTATATTCTACTAGCGTTAACGAATATAAACTTGGCTGGGAGGGCTTATTGCAATTGTGTAGTAGGTAGTCGAGGTCCTTATAGGTAGGTAAGGGCGATCGGAGACACTTGATACACGGGTCTCAACTATACCCGGTCTCCCCTACTGTTTTATATTGTATTGAATTCCTGGGTGACAATTGTATAAAAATAATAGTGTACTTTTCATCCGTAGATAGGTAATACTTACTTGTAATATGAAAATATGAACAGCGATATTAGCAGCGTCAAGAGTGATAAAGTAAAACCCGCGATTTCCATGTACCGAGTGATTTGGGCAATGCTAAACATATCCTGCAACAAACGTGATCAAGTTATTACGATACGAACATGTTTTTTTATATACAATATCCTCTAATAATAGTATTGATTTATACAATGACTAGGAGGTCATAAAAACTATAGATACATTTAGGCGCGTATTCATAAAAGTAATCCAAAGTTACGCCACCGTTTAGGCCCTTTCTATCTTAACCTTTTTTTACAGAAAATCCCCTTTTCGGCTTCCTAAATCATTTCTGTTACTTATAAATAATAATAAATAAATAATAACTAGACATAGATTTTTATGACCACCTAGCCAGTCTACTCTGCCGTCTGACGCACGTTTTGATAAGGTGTGTGAGTTATATAAAATTGACATTCGTTTTTCGATATCTCAAGCGGTTGTGGTCGCTCCGTCTCCTTTTAGAAAACCGATGCGGTGATTTGTATGGCGCGTAGGTATCAGTAGGTAGGCGCTACTTGCGTGTGTATGTTTCTCTCTTTCTGAGCTTTTTAAATACTTACCTGTAATTATTTTATTTTTAACTGATTTCAATTTTATTTTCACAGTTGATGATGAATTTATGTAGTTTTTAGTTTAGTTTATATTTTAGGATAAAATTATAGTACTTAGTTACTTTTAAAGATTTTTGTTAGTATTTATGTATTTCGTAATGACAATGAAAAATCATTTAATTTTCGTTAGGTAAGTACTAAACTTTCAAGTCTAGTCAAATACCCTGTACCTACTACCAAGCGTTCTACGTGCGTATGCGTGTACTTTACTTCTTGTTCTGGGGTTATACAGGGAGTGTTTTTAATCAGTGACGCCAAATTCAGGGGTTAGTTTAAATGATCTTAGTTACTAAAAATGTTCTTATTATTTTATCACACTATCAAAAAAATCTCTGTTCAATTTCTCTTGAAATTATCGCAGAGCGTGGACACTCTTAGGTACCTAAAAAGCGCGCCGTGCGAGCCCCTCTATCACGCTGTCAATGACCCGGCCGACAGGCGAGGCGTAATAGGTAACCACAAATGTTATTATTTGTGGATTTTTGCATGAAAATTAAGGTATTTTTTGGATCAGTAACATGTATATTATTTATTACCCCTGCATCACGCGTCGTTGATCAAATCCACTACCTGTTTTATGTAGCTCGACATCACAACATGTAGGTTAGTAGGTTAGGTACATATTCAGTTCCAACCTGTGTATCCGCGACTTTATCGTTGTCTAACTCCCCAAATAGGTCCTGTACCTGTGAGGAAAAGCAGGGAGTGTAGTTGGTCCAGCCTATTTGACTGGGCTCATTGGGATTTCGGCCCAACCACTCGCCACTCACGCCGCAATGGCGGTTCGCCATCTCTGTCAAAACAATTATTTAATTAAATATACTAAAAAGCAAGAAATTCATTTCTACCTATACAATTACAAAAGTAATCTTACTTAACAAAAACTATTTACAGTTAATATATATTTACAATTTAAGTTGCAACAAAAGTTGTTCCCATACTTTTCCCTTCGGCTCCCTTTCCGTTACGAGTAACTATTTATCTAGGCTGGACATCTAGGAACTATACCAACGAATATAATATACTCTATACTATGTTACACGACCTATTCCGAAGGTAGACGTCTCGGGCGTTATGTACCTATGTAGGCGTATGTATTATACAGGGTGTAACATAAAGGGTATATGAAGCCGAAGGGAGGGTGTTCAGTATCGGCAACTGAACAACTTTTGTTCTACGACTTTTCGAATAAAAAATAATAAAAAATTAATGTCTCATACAAATCGATCAGCTAACCATAACGAAATGTATGAAAAGTCAAAAAATAAATTCGCGAAAATCGAAAAGTCGTTGAACAAAAGTTGTTCAGTTATCGATACTGAACACCCTACCTTCGGCTTCATATACCTTTTATATCGTGAATATCAGTAAATGACAATGCCAGATTCTGTCCCACCATCAACCGCATGATGTACAAGATAATGAATAAATGTAAAAGTATCTCTGTTTTTTATTAAAATTATTGGTTTAAATTAAAGTTATGTACAAGTTGCGAGTCGAAAAAAACAGCTTAATTAAGTATTCAGAAAATAGTAAGAAATCGAAGCGAATTATTCATTGTTTTTGTTATTCTTCTATAGGAGTTGCGAGAGTAGTAGAAAATGATACTGATTATGCAATATGAAACCTGTAATAAGTCCCCAACAAAATGATAGGTACAGCTTAAATGGTCACGTAGTTTTGTAGGTGGGGCAAAGCTCCATTGAAATGTGGCAATGTCATTTTATTAACAATACAAAACACGTTATATGTAATATAACAAAACCTGTAACAAAAAAGTAAAGTTATTGCAATTGAACTTCAAATCAAATTACGTAAGTCACTCCGAATATTTTAACAAAATCGTAAATAATTTGAATCGAGCGAGAGGTCGAACCTAAAATAAAATCGGAGTTTTACCAGTATTATTACGTATTCTGTTCTAACCCAGATATCGCAGTTTAATCATAATGTTACTTTATTGATCCCATCATCCCACTCTCACTATATTAATATTAAATGCAAAGTTCACACTAAGCGCTTGACCGGACCTGCACTATCACACACAGGCGGTGGCCCGGAATAACATGTTATACTTAGGTTATTTTGTAATGTAAAATATATTTATCAGTCTGAAATAAAATATCATATTTATATGTAGTAAAAAAATTATATTGTACAACAGGTTGAGATTTTCTCAAAAACTACTGGCCCGAATATAATCATTCTTTTACAGTTACATAACTTTTATCTATGTAACAGTGAAATAATAATAGGTCAAGTAGTTTTTGAGATTATCTCAACCCCATAAACTCTCATGCACACCCTTCTCTGCGTCAGACCGTACAAATTGTGAAATAAATAAATACCCTTTTCATTTCTGGCTTCGAAGATGCCTAAGTTGAAGAGTAAACAGACTGGGGCGGCGCGGGCGATGGCGCGCTAGGCGTTTCCTTCATATTCCTTTTCCAATAGCACGATTTTATTGGATTTGAGTTTTCAAACCATTGATGCCGGTACTGGTATGTGAAACGTGCGACTGCATCGCTTGGGCGCACTTCACAATTTTATGAGTTTTAACAAAACAAGAAAAGTTTTATTAAGAAAGCTATATACAGGGTGTCCTTGAATTCATTCGACAAATTGAAATTAGGAGTTGTACTCATGATAAATATTAAAGTGGCAAGGTTTTTTTAGTAAAACAAAACTGCAAACATAATTTGAACAATGTACCTACGTCACAAATCACATAATGCCCATATAAATGATTAAGTCGAATTCCAGCAAAAAATTAAAACTACCTTAAAATATAAAAACTCCAAAGATGCACATTAAAGTAAAAAAAAAATGATAGTTGAATTTATTCTAACGATATCATTTGATACAGGGATGGGTGGCTGGAAGAGGCTCAGGACAGGGATGGATGGAAGAGGAGGGGGAGACCTTTGCCCAGCAGTGGGACAATTTATAGGTTTCCAAAAAAGAATTAATAATTTTCTTTTGTTTTTGATCAAATTGTTTAATTTTAATGTATGTCACAAGAAGCCTAACCATCCACTTAATTTTGTCGAATGAATTCAAGATCATCCTGTACAGGTAATGTGAAATAGCTATAAAGCAGTGGACTCACTGGTGGTGTCGCTGTGTCGCACTGCTGGGCACTGCTGCAACGCAGTCGTGTTTGCCGGTGTCGGCGGCCAGCACAAGTAGGAGTCGAAGGTGGCATTGCAGTACACTGTCCCTGTCAATATATTGCACCAGCGTTATATGACCGTACCAAAAACTTATACTAGAAGCATTGATCTCCTATAAACAACTAGATACACAGTCTGGCCTCTAAAAATGTCCGAGCGCAAAGAAGGTCCAAACGGATGAAAGGACCCTCATTTGCTTTATTGGGCATTATTTGGACGTTTTTAAAATAGTTTTAGTAATACCTTTATGTATCTAGTTGTTTATAGGAGATCAATGACTAGAAGCCGGCAATAGTTCGGAAAAATAATAATAATAAATCAATTTATTGCCACATTAAATTTTTACATAATAAGTAGTAAATTAAAACTAGAGTACAGGCCCTACTTAGCAGAGACCTAGGAGCGTCTCGTTCCGGCTAGTGGCCTGTTATTAACAATTAAGAGTGGCAATGGGTGAGGGACTCAGTATCTGCTGGCGATGACTTCACTAATGAATCACCAGCACTGGTTTTCAGCCCCCACCGTCTTACCTATGAATATAACATGGCATCGAGGGTATCTGTAGGGTATCGATGGCATCTTAAACAATAATTATAATATATATATATATATATATATATATATATATATATATATATAATAATTATTAATTATCTGGCCATACAGAGAGGTAATGCAGCCAGCGTCCTCGGCACGCTGCACGACGACGTGTACCTTTTGTAATATTCTATTTACCCCATTTTAATTATTTTAAATTTTGTGAATAAATATAGTACATACTGTAAAATTAAAGCTCCATTAAAATGTCTCAATGTCATTTCTGTCAAGCTAGGATCTTAGGGGTCATTTCATTTTTATATCATGTGATTTGTAAATAAATCTTATAATATAGTATACAAGTTAGTAAATATAGTAGGTAAGTTAACTTAAGATAACAATCGCGTTCATATTGATAAAGGCCGTCGAAATCGGGCGAAACCGCTTAACCGTCTAATGACCGGCTACTTACAACAATATAAGTCAATGATATCCGTTTATCCTATCCTACTAATATCATAAACGCGAAAGTTTGTATGGATGGATGTTTGTTGCTCTTTCACGCAAAAACTACTGAATGGATTTTAATGAAACTATACAATAATACATCAGAATAACACATAGGCTATAATTTATAATCCTGCGCAGACGAAGTCGCGGGCAGCAGCTAATAATTTGTAGTAAAGGATCACTATAAAATACCAAAGAAATTCGAATTTAGAGCGCACTTGATGTCCGCTACTGTAAGTATAGTATGAAGGAAAATGTTCTTTGGATTTGGTTTGAAGTTGAGTTTCCAAGTTGCTAGAACTTATCTATTAATTAAATTAATAAACTGATTAATAAACCTCATTATTAAAGTTGAGATTTTCTTGAAACTACTTTGTTTGATTGTACTTAAGTACCTAAGTCAGGAAGCCAGGCAATACTTAAGTAAAAAACCGACCAAGTGCGAGTCGGGCTCGCGCACCGAGGGTTCCCTGCAACGCAACTTAACACCGTAATATTGCTCTAACGAAAAACAAGATACATTGACAAACTTATGGTTGCGGCTAGATTGCACCCTCGAGTACTGGGCCAGCTGCAAAGATAAGTTTATAATCGCAATAATCGAAAAAAAATGTTTTGGGAGATGTAATTACAAATTTCCGCCAACCCGCACTGGGCCCGCGTGGTGGATTATGGCCCCAGCTCCCTCGATGTAAGGGAAGGTCTGTGCCCGAGCAGTGGGGCAATATAAATAGACTGATGATGAATTACAAATTTACAGTTTTCGGATTTTTCCCTCTACTTGTGCTATGAGAGCCAGTTTCTTGTCTAAGTCAACGGAAAGTTCCCAATTACGTTGACGTAGAAGTTTGAATTTTTCACGGCTGCATGAGATTGCAGACCTCAGTATTTGGTATTAATTTCAACTTGATCGACCACGCGTTTCTGAGAAAAAGGTCTTGACAGACAGACGGGCAGGCAGACAGACGGACGGATCCTATAAGGGTTCCTTTTTTCCTCTTGAGATACGGAACCCAAAAAGTACCTTCAGCAGGTGCTGAGACTGCGTCGGTCGATCGGTACGGTCTACGTCGAATAATCGTGAGTTGCATTTGTTTTATCTGGGACGTTCTAGATGGGGGCCCTTACGTAAAATGGAGAAAACGGGGAAAGTATGAAATATAGAGTCAAAAAGTACAAATATAAGATTCCAAAAGTAAAATCAGGTAAGTACTTAATGAAAATAAATCTTCAATTTTTTTTGGTTTAATGGTAATATTTTTTGAAGCCCGTTTGGTCTTGTTTGGCGACATGATATTGACTAAAATTACTTTGATGTATTTTATGTACCTACATAAAACGTAAACTCTATCCCAAAATAAATTCGAGTCGGCAGCTTTCATATTAAAATTGCAATTTTACGTATTGGTACTGGACTATTTGCACAGCGAACACAATTTTGTGTCAAAGGGAGGACTCGCTCGGCCCTAAATAGACAGGAACCCCACTGACGATTCAGCTGCTTGATAAAGACACATGAAAAAAGTCCACTATGCAGTCAATGTTCAGTCTCACCAAAGGAAAATATTGGGGGAAATGTTTTTGAAAATAAATGTCACCACTCATCCCACAGAGCCTTCCATGAGCCAACTAGCGCCGCCAATCTTAAAAAAATAATATCTTCCAATGTAATCAATTTTATTCAAAAAGGTATTTACAAAATGTTTATTACGATAAATACTATTTTTTAAATGCTTATTTATAACGTGATTCAATTTCGGTAAGTTGTAGTTCGCATAATTGCGAAAAACTGCCGTTTTTGGCACATTTGTGAACTACAACTTAGCTTGTCGCAATTATGCCATGTATAGTATATTGAAAAATAGTATTCAACCTAATAAACATTTTGTAAATATCTTTTTTAATCAAATTGATTAAATTGGAAGATATTATTTTTTCAAGATTGGCGACGCTAGTTGGCTCATGGAAGGCCCTTAATTGTACTCTTTCCAAACATTTATTTTTTCGATGACAGATATATTTGGACAGTTATAGTATTGTGACCAAATAAGTGAGCAGTAGGTACGATATCGATAAATTAAAAAGAACTACTAGACTAATTTTAAAAATTATATCACCATTTAGAATGCTACATTATCTCTGAGTAAGGGTTAGCGTACAACAGAACGGCGCCGGCGGACGACGCCGTGTACCTCGCCTGTGGACGGCGCCGTCCGGCGGCACGAATGTTGTCCGCCTGTGACCGGCGGCGCCGGCCCACATCGTGCACCGGTAGACGGTGCCGGCAGACGCCGTGACACGCCGCGCCATGCGACGTCACGGCGCCGCGCCGTGACGTTGTACGCCGGCCCTTACATAGGTTACTTTTTATCCCGGGGAAAAAATTACAATACGTAGGTACAAAGTCGCGGGAACACCTCTAGTTCAATATAAATACCGATACAATATCGATATTTCAATCATAACATCACTATTTTGAGTGCCATATAATGTAACTTTATTAAAACGTTTGTTATTTATCTTACTTTAAAAGTAAACTACTGCATATATGGACTCCATTTGTCTTAGATGAATATTATATGGGATCAAAGAACAAAATCAGGCATATTTTAATATGACATTTTAATTTAAAAGTTAATTTTTGCGTAACAAAACGTAGTAACATTTTTAGGGAGGTGTTACCGAGAAAATAAATGATTTGAAACTAAAAAAAGTTATAAATATTAATAATATGTTTTTATCCGGAAAAAAATAGGGTAGGTAACAGTCTTAGGTAACAGAAAGTCAGTGGTGGTAATGTTCCGTCCGTTTCTAGCAAAACTACTTTTAGTATATATTTTGTATGGAAACATCACATGATGACGTCACGTCATCGGTCACCATATTATGCAGTTGCCATTTCTAAAACCAGATTTCTGAATGCCCGTAACTATTTCATTTTCCATCGAATTGAAAACCTGTTTTTACATTTGACCAATCAATGTGTCTATTTTTTTATGAAATCACTAAATTTTTGATACTAGGCAACTCCTAAAAAAAGAGAACGCGTTGATGTCTTTTGTATGTGAAGCAATGAACGCTACAATAGACATCAACGAGCTTGCAATTTTACATCTAGCAAAAAAAAACTCAAAATATTTTTCGCAACAGCGCGAGCGTCTTTCGCTCAGAAATCTGGTGCTATAAGAAATTTATCTGATCTCCATGTAAAACATCTTTAACAAACAGTTGCAGCGAGAAGTTGCAACCTTCAATGCCTTTTAAGTTGTGATGGAACTTGATTTTTAGAATCGAAATATGATATTTTATGAAATTTAACGCTTAAGCAAAGCTTATGCTTCTATATGTCTATTGTCAAGCTCAGACTGCGCAAATTTTACCTGTAAGCTTAGGAATACCTACTAAAAGTTACTGTAAAATTTCCACGTTACAAATACTAAGTACCTATGTGTGTACCTAAATTAGAATATTAACATTATTATGAATATAATGATCTTTGCATTTGCTCTTGGCAAGCAGGTACCTTGGGTATATGGTATCATTCGTTAGACATGTTCATCGCTAGTACCAAATAGCAGTAGGTAAGAGGTTTACTTCTGTCCTGGCGTATTTTAATCCTACACCTAAACACAACTGTCACTGTCATTCATATGCTAAATCGCGTAAGAGTGAGTTGGTGTTATCAAATGGACGTGGCTTAATTAGACAGTTACTGAACCATCGATTTTGTATAGTGAAATCCAACGAATTACCTAACCGCCGCCTAACTTTAATGCTTTTCGCCTAATAAATATACCACATAAACCGTGCTGTTGTCCCTTTTATACTTCGCTTAAAATATTAAGTTAGAAAGCTATCGAAGACTTATACGTTGGACAAACTTTAAATCACCTTTATGGCTAACAGCCTTTGTCGCGTGAACTTTTGAACTTTGACAATTCATCCTCGGGAAAATTAGGCAAGTGAACAGACGCTCAACTCTGGTGATATAACAAATTTATCATTTTTAGCAGAGAATTGCAGCGAGAAGTTGCAAACTTCCATGCATTTTTAAGTTGTGATAGACTTGATTTTCAGTACAATTTCCACGAAATAGGATATTTTATGAAGTTTAACGTTGACGTCGCAAAGTTTAGGTACGCTTCTGGATATCGAGCTCAAACTGCGTAAAGTTTACCTGCACTAAATGTTATTGTAAAATATCCAAGATACAAATAGAATGGGTAGATACGTACAGTCGAAAACAGACAAAAGTATACAGGGAGTTACTTGATCGATTGAAAAAATCCTAGCAGGTAGGTATACAGGCCGAAGAATTTGAAGTCGTGTAGCTTTTGAGAAGATCTCAACCATATAACTCTCCTAATACTTATATTGTGTTTGACTTTATGCTTGCACTACACATCGACAGATCCGTCCGCGGACGTCGCCAGATGACGACGATACATCTGTAGATGAAACAGCGCGAGCCGTCCACACGTCTGGTCTGTGTTGATTCTCAAAGGACGCAACACATAATCACGTTTAAAAAATGGATGTTGGGAAGGCCGTAACTGCCGCAGTTATTTATTTAATAATTTCCTCATTGCTCATATTATCAACCATTATAAGAGAAAATGTAGAAAAGTAAAACAGAGGAGCCGCCGTGGCGTCATCACTATAATTCTTGAAACTTCAGATCTTGCATGAATTATCCAATAAATTATTGTCATTCGCGAACATTTTCTGATTAATTTAACATGATATTAAATACAAAATAACCACTAGACATTAAAATGAAAATTATCAAATAATTTCGCAATCATCGTTTCCCGCCATTTTCAAGAGAACCTACCTATAGTATTCCCTTTGCATTACTTTTTGGTTTCTTGGTTACCATGCGTGGATCGTTGAGTTATTTCGTTTAGGGGTTCGGGAGGGTTGTGCGTAGGTTTAGGTTAAGGTATCTTCGTATATATGTATGTATTTATAAGAATTCAGACATTCTATTAACATCAGACCAGGCTGTATGCCCTAGTTGGCATTGCCTTACACTCTGGGAAGAATTTTCCAAACAAAAAATTGGTTACCATGGGTTACCTAAACTTACCTTTTCAACCAAAGTATTCAACTGTCAATAACCACATGGCTGAATACCTACCACTAGAAACACTAATCTCATAATATTGTGTCTTCCTCAAAGAGTAATAGATCATCATTCCTATTTCAGAGATATAAATTGGTCTAAAAAAACTGCATGACGGTACGTTACCTGAATATTGTAAGAAAATATTATTTCCTTTTATGGAGATCACATACAGCAGTTTGTGTTGATCGTAAATACTCAATACTGAACAAGTAAGTATCTACAACACTTGCCTGTTACAGGACTTAGAAACCTTCAGGGGGGCTAGCCGGCTGGCCTTTTTAGACGCTCAAGTCCTGTCAAAGCCTGCGCGAACGAAATTTTCGTACTAGTTTTCGTACAGATTTTAAAAAAATTCGTACGAAATTTTTAAAATCTGACATTGACGGGACTTTAGCGCTAGTAAAAATCGTCGCAGCGTGATCTCTAACCTGTGGAACATTCACAACATTTTATTTATTTAGAGGGGAATATAAAATCTTTACCTTGAGTGTCACACAACCGAGACGCTTCGAAACGATATTGTATGCGGTATTTGCAGAAATTCATTAAATAAATCTTTTGTGGATCTCTACATGTTCTTAGGGTAAATTCAGACTGGCTCGACACAAAGCGTTTAAAAATAGCAATGAAATATGTGGTAGCAAAAAAAAATGTGGGGTCAAGTCAAAGTCAAATTTCTTTATTGCAAGTAAGCACGTTGTGTACATTTTTGCACGTTAAAATATTTTTGAATTTACATTTACACCACTTTGCAAGGAAAAGGTGCCAACGCTGAGGAGAAAAAGTGGCAAAAAACTCTCAGCAGCACATCTTTTAAAATAATATAATAGTAATACACAATTACTTAATAACTAGGTATTACACAACTATTACTATTGTTAGTAATCTAGACTTTATCCCTCATGCGGAGCCGGCGACACACACCATAGTTAAGTTCGTGGTCCACCTCTCCGTCTTCTGCCTGACCCATCGATTATTTAAATCCCCACAGTCCACCCGCATTAGAACAAGGCCTTATTACGTTAATATAAATATCTTGTAAGAAATTAGTAGATAAGTACTACTGCATAACATAGGTACACGTTTTCTTGAGGGGTAGAAACTGGAAAGTATCTATACATGAGGCGACGTGATGCTACTCGTATCGGAAACTGCAAGTTCTCCGTATATTATCGGTGTCCCTTCATTTGATAAAAAACATATTACAAACCATTCATTTCACAAACAACGTTTGGCAAAATCATGATTCATAAGTTCATCTTTGTACAAAGTAATGGTTCTATAAATAATTCATTTGACAAAACAATTACGAGACAAAGTTTCTTTCTTCAAAACATCACTTAACAAACTATTCACTTATTATATACGTTAATAGATAAAACAACGCAAGGCATAAAAACCTTTGACAAAATGCATTGTTTGGTAATTGTAATTTGTTTTTTATCAAATGAAGGGACACCCCGACAACTCTCTAACCAGATCCGACACGGATGTTTAGGTTCAGAAGGCTCTGGCTTGGAGCGAAGCGCAGCTTCGCTCCAAGCCAGAGACTTCGATGTTAGGTTTTTTTTTTTGTATTCAAAAAGCAAGTTCATTTATTAACAATTATACATATAAAATACCCACTTATTTACCCAATATTTTGTCTAATGGCGACCTTGCAAAAGGAATACTTTGGTCATTTAATCAATTGCAAAATGACGGTTTAGCATTCACAACATTTGCTATGTTAAATATTTATAAAATGGATTTTTGTCAAATGATCACTTTTAAAACGATCACTTTAGTAAATGATAAGTTTGTCAAATGATTACTTTTTCAAAAATAATTTGTAAAATGATCATTTGTCATACGTTTTTTGTCAAACATTAGTGAACCTATATTATCAGCGCCTCGAATAGTGCCACGGGTCGTCTCACACGTAGCGTCGCATCGCTAGTGTGAATGAGCCCTTACTAAACAAACCTTTTGTACGCTGAATACATTTAGTGGTGAGACATTATTCTGATCCCGGCATCCCGCTAATATACTCCCAACCTAAGTGTAGGTCCAATCATGGCATTTATTTGTGCATGTAATATCATTGTATTTATTTAGATATTATTGTGGTAAATATCTACCTAAATAAATAAACATGTGACATTCATACAAACTGATCTGCTCCTAAACTACAAAGGATGTCCCCTGTAGCTACATACTAAGTACCTATGTAATATTGTATTGTACAAGCTAGACATGACACTAAGCATACTTATTTGTATCTTCCAAGGATTCACAGGTTCAAAAACCCGGTCCTTTGAAAGGCTTATACGGGGATATAGGTGTAACGCGTAGAGAGATGCCCCTTAGAGAGCTTTAATATAATAAGACTATCTGAAGCACATCTGAATGCATGCAAAATATATATTATTATACATAAGTTTAATATTTGAATGCACATCTGATCTGAATGCAAGCAAAATATATTTATTATACCTACATCAGTTTAATATTTATTATACAGAATCTATTTTGTTAGATTCATTAATTACATTATATTAGGTAAGTGTGCCTTCCGCTCACGATGCAATATCCGCTTCAAAAGAGGTGAGCTGCAAGAGAACTTTTATAATAGGGTTAAGCTCGCCTGCACTGTATTAAATTCTTCGTAACTCTGTGTTAATTAAGTTTATAAATTTTGTGCAGCCGACATATCAACTTTCATCATAAAACCGTTGCAACCTAGGCTGTAACTTTGCGTAGAGTTGCCGTGTGATGTGACATTCGATGTCAATCACAATTTAGGTAGTTGTTTGCCAAGATCAAAGCTAGTGCAAAATGTTAACATTATCATTGGGTAATAATGATAAATAGTTACACCAAGACATACATCAACATCCGTGTTCTTGCGTGGTGATATGAGACGATTCGTACAACCGAGAAGCGCGTCGAGCAAGAATAAGACTTCGGACCGTTTTCTTATTGTATACTGTCTACGCCGCCGTTGAAATCGAACCAATCAAGTGTTAACATTGAGTGCTGTCGAGTGTAAATTTATATTTGTTGGCGAAGGTGCAGTTTCTTGCCAGCCGCACAAAACCTGAAATAACGAAGCCCGATCGTCTGCCCTCAGTCTGAAACATCTTCGAGAATGATAAATAAATATCATTTCAGATAGGGTTTTCTAAAGTGGAAATTGGCAGGCACTGTTCAGTGGACATTGATACCGATAAACAGGACCGTAGCAAGGAGGTGATGGGCATTGTGGGACAACTTTCAAATACCTTAACAAATATACCACCAACTAATATATAATATGGTAAATTGTCCGTTCAATAATAGCGACATTCTAAACAATCTCGAATTTTGTGAGACATAACAAATGTTGGTGGTGTATTGATATTTATTATTCAATCAAATGCAATAAATACTACCGATTTCGACCTATCTGAAACCACCAATGCCCTACCTGAAACCATCACCGCCCTAACTAAAACCACCACACATTACCTACCTTACATTCAACTCTAGTTACAGCTCTTCTTAATAAAGAAAGAAGGATCAGCCTACCTAGGGTCCTCTCAAACTGTATTGTTATTATACTTTCAGGCTGTGATTGATCATGGGTGAAGAAGAGCCGGCGACTCTAGACGGGCAGTTCTACGAATTTGCCAAACTCTTTGACACCGAGAAGAAGAGGGATGGAACCACCATGACTCTTTATCGTAACGACTACTGGATGCGACAGGCCAAAATACTAGATGACAGGAAACTTACCATGACTGACACAGGCGTGTTGTGGTGGAAGTTTTGGTAAGCAGTCTAGAAAGTAATTTAAAACTTAGGTATCTTGTAATCAACAACAAGTTCCAGAGCAATGGCAGTAACATGATGTATAACACCACGGTATCGATCATCTGGG
This sequence comes from Tachystola acroxantha, assembly GCA_963506565.1. Lineage (NCBI taxonomy): Eukaryota > Metazoa > Arthropoda > Insecta > Lepidoptera > Oecophoridae > Tachystola > Tachystola acroxantha. The sequence continues at coordinate 17,086,250 of OY735870.1, forward strand.
TTGTAAAACTTCATGTTCCGATTCATACGGTATATGTAGACGACCATGACGTTTCATTTTATATCTACTTCAATTTCATTTATTTTTTTCATTTTGGCACATAATATCAGCTTTACAGATATCCAATAGTGCTGTCTATTAATTTTCTTACGAGAAACTGTCTAAACGGTGGTTTAAATTATCTACGACCCGTAGACACTTCACCATAACGTCTGTGGCATTCTTTTTCAACAGAGATATCGTGACTCGGATCAGATCGACGACTTGCGATTCCTCGATATGCGACTTATTGACCTTTTTGTATCTTTGTTTCTATTTACATATCTTTTTAAAATCTAGTATCTAGGTGTACCTACTTGATCGGTACGTTGTCAATCTAACCTTAAAAGGTAGAGTAATTTGAAAGTGGACGGAAGAATTTACGACTCACCCTAACGAACTTCCCAGGTGGACGACTTATACTTAAATCATTCAAAGGCAAGTAGGCAAATAATATAATCCGCACAGCAAAAATTTACTTTTGAAAACTGAGGCACATCCTGTTATTTTGTCATCATGAGATTCATATCAATTCCTCTTTTTGTCATACAAATTTCTTTAATGCAAAACTTGACAGTGAAGTCCTGTAACCCATACAATTTGACTACCAAATTAAAGTCTCGTGTTCGATCGAATCGATCGTATGTTATGGAGGGCGGAGACCTGGCGGACCATAGGTACAAGTAGGTAGGTAGGTAGGTACCTACATATTGACGCAATTAAGTGGACACCTGTGTGATATTTGTTGCTGTCATTCATAAAGCTAGTTAAACCTCGCTTCCCTTAAATCGTGTTGCTATTCCTGTCACACTTCGTTAAAAAAGGTTAAGATAGAATGGGACAGGGAGCCTAAACGGTGGTATCACGTTTATGAATATGCGCCTGTATGTATAAAGGGACCACTACTACTTTTCTACACTACAAATATTACAATTGCTCACCTTACTTAATTTTCGGCGTCGAACCACGTACCTAAAGCATATATCTACGTATTTCTGTACATCTAAGTCCCAAAGTGGGAGAATTGAAGAAATTAATTATTGCATTGTTGAAGTAATTTGAAAGGAGCCAAGAAAGTGCCCGCGGGAATGAGTCTCGAGTCTACCGTGCCGTGCACCTCACCGGGCTTTTAAAGACCCAGACGTCGAAAGGCCAAATATTAAGAGTTGTTGCTCTCTCATTTAAATACGATATTTCAGTAAAACGGAGCTTAATTGGGACGAGTGGTACGAGTTCCTAACGGACCTGTGCCTTCATAAGGAGATGGAGCAGGAGTTTGTGGAAAATGCGCTCACCAACTGCGGCATACCAGGGACGGTCACCGTCGTGGTGCCCCAGTACAGGGACTTCTTTGACACCTTCAAACCGAGATCTAAACTTATGTTCTGAGAGTTTGAATGTTTGTTAATTGGATTTTTAAAGGTAATGTTTACCGGTGTATTGACCTAACTTAAAGCCTTTTCTAAAGTGTTTTGAGTAAATAAATAACATAACTAAGGAATACCATTTCGCTCATTGATAAGTATACCTAAGTATATTACGAAACGAAATGCCCCATCACGATCTCTTCGAAATCCCATGACTTCGTCGAATACTTTTTAGGAACTCAATCGTTATCATCATCAGTCTTGTCCCCACTGCTCGGGTACAGACCTTCCCTTACATCGAAATATTTTCGTACAGAAGGCGATATATACTTATTTCTATTTTTCTTTTGTCTCAGTACTTATAAAGACAGCAGATTGCAGACCTACTAAATGACTCAGTGTACCACATCACATAAAACCACGATAAATGAAATAATTAAATAAAAAATACCAGAGTATAGCCACAAATATTCATAGTAATACCGATGTAGCGTTGAGCTCGGTAGCAGCTACAGCGTCCAAGTTCTGGATACCTAATGAATACCATTCATAGGTCGGTCGATGCACGTTATTTAGGAACGCGGGCTTTCAATTAGTCTCAATTCCAATGAGTTCCGGAGATCAGAGAATGTAAGAGCTCCGGTGATTTTGTTTTGATTCAGTGATTCGATCAGCGAGAAGCGTCTAGTAGCTTCGTTCCTAATAACTGTTTTATTTCGTTTTCAAGAACGCTGCGAATAGGGTCAGTAGTTCATACGTATACGAGAAATATAATTAATATAATATATATAGGGGCTCATTACACCCTACCTCAATTTTTCCGCATGACCTAAGGTCAACTGGTAGAGAACGTCGCAAGGCGTTAAGTTCGCCTTTATACAATTTTTTGTGTAAGAAGTTTAATAATAAAAAATATTGAAACAATAAAAAACGAGACGAATACCCAATTATAAAATAAGTGGACGTACAAAGTTATTTCCGATAGACTACAATAACTGTTTGGGTACCTAGCAACATTGTTAATTGGCCAAGCCTAGACATATTAAGTATCTAATAATGTTGGCTAGTGACAAAACAAGGTTAAAGAAGGTGAAGTCTAAGTCTTAATAATATAAAACAAATTGGCCATATTATTGTAATTGTATTATGGAATATCTAGTAAAATATTGCCAACTATTACAATTTCACTCAATTAAATTATTCAGAAAAAAACTGAGATCATAACTTATAGCTCCAGTTATACATAGGTTAGTGATATAATGCTGTTTTGTATTGTTTTTTAGGGTTCCGTACCTCAAGAGGAAAACAGGAACCCTTATAGGATCACTTTGTTGTCCGTCTGTCTGTCCGTTTGTCCGTCTGTCCGATACCAAATACTCAGGTCTGCAACCTCATGCAGCCGTGAACGTCTACATCAACACAATCAAAAAAGATATGGCGTTTTATGTCTCATTTTCCCGCATATTTGTATTAAAATGCAATGGAACTAAAACCTATAGGGTACTTTCCATTGACCTAGAATTGAATTTGGCAAGAAGCTTATATCACAGTTAAAAAAAATTTCGAAAACTGTAAAATTGTAGTTACATCTATAAAAAAATATTTTTTTCTTATTACAAACTTATATTTACAGTTGCCAAAATAGTCGGGGAGTATGTCGATGTATGGGCATATTATAATGGGAACGGCAAATATAAGTTGGTCCTTAAAAAAAAATTTTATCTTTTTGTTATAGCAAAATTACGGGGATAAGATGCGTTGCACGGAACCCTTGGGCCTTGGCGCGCGAGTCCGGCAGCCGACTCGCACTTGGTAGGTTTTTTGTACATAGAATGTTTTTAACACTGGTGGCACTGGGGTTTATAGCCTTTGTTCGGTAAGTATCTATAGGACAATTCGGGATTCTACAGATTCGCGATTTGCGGTGTTCATACAACACACTATAGTTTACCCTTTTACTGATATGAGCTTTACCTCGTTCACTAGAAATAAACTGGCGAGGGCTGGCGCAAGACAAACAAAAAGTAGGTAGGTAGTATGCAGGTAATATGTAACATACTTGCATAAACTAATACCATAGAGCAAAATGAAACCTCTACTTTACGGAAATGATAACTACCGTTTCTCGTTGAGATAAATGGATATTTATTTTGATAGAATCTACGACAAACCTATTCATTATTCTTGTAATCATTGTACAAGCATACTCTTTATTAGAGGTATTGTACGAGTATAGATAATATTGTGTAGACAGGTATCTACCTAATTTGCTACCATTGCGCTACGCTTAGGTAATTTATGAAGGCATAGTAACAACTCCAGATTTATTTTCAAATGAACTAACCTTGGACGAATTAGTTACTTCGTCCAAGAAATCAACAAGCCGTTTCTGTTCATATAGTGATGACGTGACGACTTTGATTCAGGTATGTATGATATACGTGTATGAAGATGAGATTTGGGTTCTGGTAATGACAATCAATTTGAATTTCAATGTGTTTGAAATCAATCCTCAAGCGCGAATTTTGCACTTCTGTTCAATCTTTTGAAGAATTTAGTAAAAAAAGAGTAAGAAGGGAAATAAACATTAAGCAAGGGACGTCCTACGGAGTAAGCCATATTAACTCCGCTCTTGCATGGCAGCGCCTCTGCTACTCATTTGTTTTTTTTCCATTGTTTCACATAGGTATGTCTCTTTCTGACTTATGAGAGGGAGAGTGACAACAAGGGCTCTATTTCTGTCCTCATACAAAATATACTTTAGGTTCTCTCCATAGAGAATTTTGGAAATAAAAGCTCTGGAGAGATCGGTGGCGCTGCGGTTGGAACACTGGACTTCTGTTGGGAAGGCCCGGATTCAATCCACCAGGTCGGAGATGTATCAATGGGGTTTAAAAGCTCGGTTTTTTCAAATTAAAATTTAAATAAGTACATAATTTAACGAATACTCTCAAAGTGTGAAGAAACCTTAGGAAACCTGCATGCCGTGAACAATAAAAAATATCTAAGACATATGGTAAATCCATCAGTTGCCCCAACAGTGGATATGTCCACTTTTAGGTTGATGATGATGGAGGTAAAATAGAATGCCCAAGGGGGCTAGCGTACAACAGAACGGCGCCGGCGGACGACGCCGTGTACGACGCCGTGTACCGCGCCAGGGGACGGCGCCGTCCGCCGGCACGAATGTTGTCCGCCTGTAACCGGCGCTGGCCGACATCGTGCACCGGTAGACGGTGCCGGCAGACGCCGTGACACGCCGCGGCATGCGACGGCACAGCGCCTTGCCGTGACGTTGTACGCCGGCCCTTACATACAGCCGGCCGGAGTAAATGGGTAACTTGTGGTGCGGACAACAGCAGATCAATGGTTACTTGTATTACGATATCAACTTACCACGCTGATAATAAGAACGGTCCAAAGTGTTAGACTTGATGTGCTTTGATGTGTACCTAATACTGACACGTAGCAGTAGGTCCAACGCGTTTGGTCCAAAAAGCAATTGGTCTCTAAAATAAATACGCAGGCAACGGTACGTACCTGGGTCATATATGAAGTCCTTGTACATGTGGAGACATTGTAGTTGTCGCGTAATGATATCATTCCGCTCGCCTGAGGGCGACAGTTTTGCGCCTGTCGTGTAGCCTCTGCCAAACACAAGCTCGCAGCTGCCTCGGACCGGCTGAAAGATAACCAGAGTGTCAAGCTTTTTGATTTAATTATTCAGCCGAGGGCCGTAGATAGAACGGCTTAATAACAAAATGTTGGTGAACTTATACTAATACATGTCCTACTAAATATACATCCCCGATTTAGAGACCATTATACCTAGATTATATTTACACCGTTTATTTTATAAGTATGGTGGCGCACTATGGCGCTTTATGGCGTAGTCACTTGACTACGTCATAAAGATTAGTGCGTCTTGTCTTCTAGATTAGTTGTATCTTCTCATTCACCTGCGAGTTTTTATATTTGATTGATTTTCCCAAAAAACTACATGTATACCTATTGCAAAAATTATTTCACCGATAGATACATAAAATTCAAAAGTACTTATATACCTGTTAGATAATCATTAAAACCAGTCAAATAGTTATTGATAAAATCTCAACCCTAATGTACCTATACTTTTCTATGTTTTCGACTGTACAATAAATGAGTGTGATATTAACTGTACCAACCCAACCCATAGTGTATCTGGATGTACCTATTCATATTCCTATTTCAAATCGGTACGGATATTTTGTGTGTGATGTATAAATAGGTACCCACTTATGTCATACCATTGTATGCCATTGTGAAGGGCAGACGGAAATAAGGATCGACTTTCACGTTACCTAAGGTTGTACTGTGCGTACACACAATAATTTATGAGCCCCGTCCATTGTAGTACGTTGAAGGGTGCAATAATGAGAACACAGTTTACTGGTTCCCAAAATGTGACTAAAAACCACGAATCCCCCAACCCCCCCTTGACCAACTATACCAAAAAGGAAAGGTATCTCAACTCAATACTCATCGAGATTGAATTATATTTACTTGAGTAAGTATATTTCCTACTTGACTGCCAGCTCGTGCATTGCTGGCACTCCATAAAATAAATGATGTAGTTTCGAAACAAACTACTCTACCGAGACTCCTTATTACCTATCGACTAAGTAATGAAAAATGCGCCAAAAAGGTAAGTTTCTCCGGAGATGAAAAATTCGCTTTGAACCGATATTGACAAACTCAGTTGAGTTTACTTTTATGATGAATTGAGTTGGAATTTATTTAGTAGAATATACATATACCAATGGAACTAGTACTCCTTGTAAGTATAGGTAGGCACCTTAGATAGGTACCCATTATATTCGAGCAAATAAAATTTATGATTGATGAAAAGGCTTTTTTTTTTAATTTTAATCATTCATTTCATTTATTCGTAATAAATTGTTGTAGGTTACATAAATTGAAGTTTTCACAATAAAATAAGTTCCGTACAATTTTACCACTTTTTAATTTAACTACATTATACGTATCATCTTAATTAATCATTCCAGGCATCAAAAATAATACAATAACTCAGTCAATATCTAGTATGTCACAGAAAATTAAACCAAGTCAATCAATAGTTATTTATTTATTTTATTAATTGACTCGAAAGTTCGTCATTTGCCAATGTCATGTTACAGAATATTCAAAATATCATGTCGTCTTCTCTTCAACCAGGGGAGTCGCCGTAGGGTCTTCACCCTGGGTATCCGCGTCTTCTTATCTTCATCCAGAGGAGTCGCCGTGGACGAAGCAGCTCGACAGTCACGTTCACTCCCAAGCTCATAGTGGGACTCTTGACCATAACTTCAGATCCTGCGTGAATCCTCCAATAATTTCACCATACTGTCATTGGCGAACATTTTCTGATTAATTTAACGTGATATTAAACACAAAACACCCACTGTAGACATTAAACTGAAAATTATCAAATAAAAATTCGCAACCGTCGTTTCCCGACATTTTCAAAAGCCTCCAATCAATAGTTGGAAAAGTATAATAAATGAAAAAGAGACAAAAACCATTTGGTCGGATTTGACAATACCTAATGCTTTCAGTAAATATTAGTCCCAACGAGTGAATCAAACTCATTCATGTTATAAGGACCTATGGATAGTAGATCCTAAGGTTTTTTTTAAACTTCCTGTCTGGGAGCGACTGAATATCCTCTGCTCATTCTCTGAGATCCTCTGGCAACATGTTGTACACTCTTGCCGCGTTATAATTTCAATAACTATTAATATTGGCTAGTAGCGATAACCGCAATGTAAAATAAAAATAGACGGTAGTCTATGGTTAAGATTTTTGCGGGACTTCACCATACAATTAGCGGTGGTTCAGCTTTTTCTAGAGCTATTATGACTTACGTATTTGCGTGAATTTTAGTAAAAAGGTGCGCAGTGAAGTCTTACGATCTCGTAGGCGGTAGGAACCCTTCATTGAAGTCACGTTTTTGAACACGCCTATTTAGTTCTTCGCGTTTCGGGGAAAATGTGATATGGAGTCATAATAAGTAAAAACCGGCTAAGTGCGAGTCGGACTCGCGCACCGAGGCTTCCGTGCAACACAACTTAACCCCGTAACTTCGCTCTAACGAAAAGATAAATTAGATTTAGAAATCAACTCATCTTTGCCATTATCAAAATATTATGTCCATACATCGATATACTCCTGATTAGATGATCATCTGCAAATATAAGGTTATAATAAATAAATAAATATTTTTGGGGAGATGTAATTTCAAATTTACAGTTTTCGGATTTTTCCTTTACTTGTGCTATAAGACGTAGCGTCTTGCCAAATTTCATGATTCTAGGTCAGCGGGAAGTACCCTATAGGTTTTGGTTTTCTTGCATTTTCATACAAATATGCGAGAAAATGCGACTTGATTGCTTTGATTAGAAGTTTGTTTCTTTCACGGCTGTATGAGGTTGCAGTATTTGGTATTATTTTTATATTTCTTAATCCGCCCACGCCTTTCTGAGATATAGATCTTGGCAGACAGACAGGCGGACAGACGGATAGACAGACAGACAGACACACAGACAACAAAGTGATCCTATAAGGGTTAATTTTTTCCTATTGAACCCTAAAAATGATAATACGTAATGATAGAAGCCATATTGTGGCTTCTAGCATTGGTAGACTTGTTCCATTTAGTAATATAAAAGTAATATGTCGTCGTCGAGAATAGCGGTAATTATAAAAGCGGATGTCGGTTTCTGACGTATGAGATTGAAAGTGACAACAAGGGCGAAGATCTAATACATAAAAGCTCTCTCAAATAGAGCGCAGCGAATTTTTTTCCTTTATGCAGATAACTAATCGATAGAACTGTTTTAGATCTTTCATCCTCGAAGAGTCGGTACATTTTCAAAAGCCGATCCCCTTCAATGTCAACGGACCAGCTGGCTGATGGGGCTGTAGCACTGCTATGCTGCAATTGGACTCTCTTTTCAGGGTTCCGTGCCTCAAAGGGAAAAAAGGAACCCTTATAGGATCACTTTGTTGTCTTTCTGTTAAGTTAAGACCTATAATCTCAGAAACGCGTGGACGGATCAAGTTGAAATTAATACCTCCCCAAAAATATTTTTTTTTCTTATTACAAACTTATATTAGCAGATGATGAACTAATCAGCAGTATATCGATGTATTTACAAAAAAAATTGATAATGGCAAAGATAAGTTGGTTTCTAAATCTAGTTTATCTTTTTGTTAAAGCAAAGTTACGGTTACCTAAGTTGCGTTGCACGGAAGCCTCGATGCGCGGGTCCGACTCGGGCCGGTTTTTTTATTGCATTAACTCTCATATTCCTGCTGAAGAGAACGGTGAAAATCAGTTTTTCGATATCACAATTAATACCGAAGATATGAAGCGGTTAAGCCAAGTGGGATGCTCCATCTCTTTTTAGCAAAATGGTTATTAGTTTGACGTTTGTATGGCGCTACCTCAGTATGACGTCACAGCCACAATACATCGTGTACTGTCTCTTTCTAACACACCTTTTCTAAATAATATTAAATTTTTAACTAATTTTGATTTCACAGTTGATCATGAATTTGTTTCTATTTTATAATAATAATGAAAAACATTTAATTTTCGATACTTGTCAAATACCCTATGGTGCATGCCCGTGCATAGGTTACATGGGTTACATTAGATACATTTACATGAAACAGATGGTAGACTTTTTTATTCGCGAATAACCGTTTATGACTACTTCTACAGATATTTTCGGTGTCGGTTCAAAACAAACAGCTGAACATGTTTTGAGACTGATAGATGATGGCCAGTTAAAATAAATAAATATAAATTATCATCCGCTCTTTGAAGAAATGTTAAGTGAGTGGTTTATAAAAAGAAATACCTATCCTATATACAATTGAAGACAGGTGTATTTGTTGTACTCGAATATACCATTTGTTTAGTTTGATTAAATTAAAAGTAATCAAATTGCTCATTCAACAGACATTTTGAATAGATTTTCTGTTTTGTTTATTACTAGGTAGTAAGCTAGTAAGTAAGTACCTATCTACCTAATAAAAAATACTTAATTTGTCCATTATTATCCGTTTTATTGAAACTAAACTTTCTTGTGACAAGAATTTATGGCTGGTCAAGTGGTCAGTCAGACCCCAAACATTCGTTAATGCTAATAGAATAGAAAGAAAAATGTACATATCGTATTAACATTGCTTTTTAGTTAGCAAAATATGTCAAATCCCATATCTTTCTTCCTATTCTACAAGTTAATGCTACTTAGGGGCGGAGTATATAGGTACGGTGGAACACAGAGAAAGGAGTACAGAAGAGCTTTTAAGGTCGAGATTTTCTTAAAAACTACTTGACCTATTGCAAAAATTATTTTACTGTTTGATAGATAAAAGTTAAAACTATGTAACTGTAAAAGAATTATTAAATTCGGTCCAGTAGTTTTGAGAAAATCTCAACCTTATTGAGGCCCCCTGTATACATATCTCTGTCTTCGACTGTACCTAAAGCTCAGTTAATTTTTAAGCTATGCCACGGCTTGGTTCCGTTTCATTTATTTTCAAGAAATAATGCTCGGATTTCCACTATGGTGGAAATGCGGGGGAAGAATGCCCGTCATTATTTCCTTTGAAACGATAGTCCAGCGGCCGCGACTGAACATAGGTACAGCATCGTTTCACACTTTCTAATATACGCCCTGCATCGGGGAATCGAATAAACAAAGCTTTCAAATAATACTAGAATTTCCTGAATGGTCTCTACCACGTTCACGATGGTCGACTGGAATAAGAATGCCTGGCATGATTTAATTTAAAACGATAGCCCATCAGCCACCACCGACAGCCGACAGCGGCTACGACTGCGCAAATAGCAGTTAGTGCTGTAGTCAGAGTTATCGTAAATAAATAGTATCTCATTGAGTAACACCTCAGATCAGTATAAATAAAATCTTATTCAATTATTCACTGATCTGAGAGTAATGAACATGGGATCTAATGTAACTTGGGCAGTACTATTACGGAAACAAGCGGGTAAGTAAAATAATCATAATGTATTGTAATTGGAGACTCATATTTGCCAAGGGTCAATTTTATTACTATTATATTTTAAACGCGTGCGCCATGTCGCCATACTAAAGTAAGAAAGCTGTAAAAATCTATCCGATATAGATCCAGTTTATTTTATAAACTATTATTGATACTATTTGATAGAGTTCCCGAAGCACTTTCAGGATCAGTGATCAGTTTTCCGATATCTTACATAGTTTAGAAGTAATCGAGTGCGATCACTTATCGTTTCCAACCTGTATATTTGAATAAGCCTGAAATTGTGAATATATCGGACATTTTTAACAACGTTACATAGGTAGACATATAGATGGATAGAATAATCACGCTTCGGGTCCGACTGACTAAAAGTGCACGTTTTATTCATGCATGTTGTATGTCATAGGTACTCTATTATTTACCACTAAAATAGCCTCGTGTAATATTGATGGTACTCGATGCGTTCGCTCGCTACCATAATCTGTTGTTCGAAACTAAGTACGTACATCGAATATTCTACACGCTGCATCGAGGATTCGATAAGCAATAAAGCTTCCTAATAAGCTTTAGTTAAGGCTTCGGATGCGCGAATTTACAGTTTTACTATGCTACTAAATTAAACGTCTGAAAAAAATATATAGCAATCTTAAGGTGTCTATTTAGAGACTGATGATTACCGATACACGATTGGACAAACTTCGCTCGATAGAAAAAAATCGCAAACATACCCCTTCCATTTCTTTTAAAACGATAGTCCATCAGCCACCACCGACAGTGGTGGTGGTTATAAGTATGTCTAAACCGAAATACTTATTCATACAATATAAACACGAGAGCTTGTTTTAAAAAAAAAATTGTTGGCGTATTTTTATTTCCCTGCCAAAATTCATAAAAATACGAATATCGAGGCACTGCGCCGTGCTCTTCACTCTGCCGCTGCGGGGCATCTTCTGTCTCACTCTTGCTTTTAACAACCATATAGCGCCTTAAGTACAAGCATATTAAGTGTGACGTTAACACTATGGACTTAGTACCGTTTTTGTTTATTGTACGTCAAGGGTTAGGTACTTTACACTGATGTGCTGTCTACAGTACGTTAGACCTAGGTATATGCACAAACTAATTTGTATTACATTTTAACTAAGTAAATTGCAACTCCGGCTTACGTAACGTGCAGGTAGTTAATGTTTAGCCCTGTGTGTTGGGCGAAGAATAGGTAGTCGTAAAAGGCGACTAAAAGGAAACGTCAGGGTCGCGGGGGCGGCCAAAGGGGCTTTAGATTGCAACAGTTTATGTTTAGGTAAGTCGAGGTTACAAATTAAGAACAACCACCACTTACTTTCGCTTACAAAATTCTTCCTGCTAAGTTTTAAACTGAACTCGTCGTAATAAATACACAATCTAACTACTAAATATATGTAGGTATAAAAATATAGAGCATAATATTCCCTGTGAATATTTTTTTTAATAACGTAGTCGTCCCACTGCTGGACAAAGGCCTCCTCTTCCTCCTCCGATCTCTGTCGGTAAATCTAAATATTTTATTTGAAATATTTTATTTTTAAAAGGCTTCGCGAGTCAACATTCTATTATACTTAATGCACATTTTTTATGAGTGCAAATGCGGTTATGTGAATTTATCTCTGGTTTTCGTAATGTATTGAAATAAATACCTATGTAGGTACGGACAACAGCAGATCAATGGTAACTTGCAGTACAATTTTAAATCATACGACGCAGATAATAAGAACGATCCAAAGTCCAAAATGTTACACTTGATCTGTTGTTAGCTGTACCTGTGTAATAGGCGTAACTTATCGAATAGTAATTAAGGTTCTAACTAAAAATAGTGATGTATTCGATTCGAGGAAATACCCATTTGAATTTGTAATATTAACTATCGATTTTTTAATTAAAGCCTGTTAATGCGACTCCGCTGCAGTTCGTCTGGTTCGATGACATCAATTGACATAATTAAAACACTTTGGGTTTTGTACTCTTATTGTCTGTGCTATAAAGTTGAAATCGTTATGCAAGTGTTAGCATTGCTGTGCTGTTGAGTGTACCTAACTGTTAGCTAACAGCAAGCAGTTGCCTCTACCTTTTAAATTAATAAAGAAATTTATATAAGGTAAGTTCGTCGCTGATAACTTTGTAAGTAAAGGAAACCCTGCAAAACGTTTCTTAGTCCTGTATTTCTGTGGAGGTTATTATCCCAACAAAGCGAAGTCACTTGAGCAACTTCAGTGTACCTGAAGCTTTTATATGTTTCTAATTAAATTAAGTACGGGATACCTCGTTGGACATTGTGACATTGAGGACGTACCTTTATTTTAATTTTATGTCACTCTGAGTTCTTATAAAAATATTTCAACTCGTATCGATATGGTAGGGTACCTAATCAATAGTTACATTCTACATAGTTTTCGCAAAAAATACGATGATTAATTTTGTAAAATTATCTCTTTTCGGGTGATCCGTGACGTCGACCAGACGACTAGTACCTAAATTATTGAAGAAGAATGAAGAATGTTGCGGAAGTTAAGTGTTTTATCCTACATGAAGTTATTTACATTTTTGATTGACAACATCATCATAAGTATACATCTAATCTGTGCATATAGGTAGAGAGGTACCTTGAGATGTAATGTATCGTAAATCATATTCGTAATAACAGTAGTCGGAACCACTTTTGTTCCGGATGAATATTTCACCATCTGTTTAATAAAGGTTAGTGTGTTTCACTGTATTTCAATATAAATAAGTGTTGTCTGTGTATGGTTATAAGCTAAAAGCTTTTAATGGAGCGGTCCACCTCGGTCAGCCACAATATTACACAATATTAGTAAGTACTTTTAGGTAATCATTGTATGTAAATAGTAAGTACCTAGGTTAGTGCGATACCTAACTGACGTACAATTAATTTCAGATTTTCCTACGTATCCGTACTACGTCTTCTAGATACCTATTTTAATTGTAGGTTTCTACAAAAGTAGGTAGGTTACGTTATCATGATGATATTCAGCCTAGTTTTGGTGGGCGTACACTCAACTTGAAATTTCATCAAAATCGGTTCAGTAGTTTAGAGTCTAAATGTGACATTGTGATGGACAAACACACATTTACTTTTGCAACTTTCTTTACAGTTTTATTAATTTACGCCCCACGGCTTTACCCACTTCGAACTACTTATACACTGTACTAAATCTTGGTCAGTGCGTCATATATTTTGTATACATCTTCTTAGTAGAAATGCACTACTTATATCGATGTTCATACTCGCATGCATACATACATCGAGCGAGTTTCATACTCGCACTTGGCCGATTTTCGGGTGGCAATGATCACAACCTTTTTTCGTGTTAAACGACCATGAAAGAAGTGCGCAGGTGCAGCGCGCGCGTGCAACCTCGTGCGAACCGCCCGCGCAAGTAATCCGCGCGCAGGTCGGCACTCACGCAGGATACTTGGGCGGATGCTGGGCGGATGCCCTTCGGCGAGACTTACGCAATTCAAATGCCTAAAAGTAACCCGCGCCTTTACTTGGGCGTGTACAAGAAGCCCGATCAAGTCAGCTTGAACATGCTGCTTGCGTAAGCCGCACCTTTATTTGCTATAACGACTTGCACAGTGTACAAAGCGCCCTCACATCGAGGGACAGTTGTGGTCATGATCCACCACGTGGTACCAGTGCAAAATGGTGAATTACCACATGTCTTAGAATTTTTTATGTTCTTAGGCTTAGGTAACTACATGTATCCTCACGAAGTTTATCATCACTGTTTTGGGAGCATTTGGCAAAATATGTACTTGGAAAAACAATAACGAGGAAAACCTCATTGTTTCTTGGCCGACCTGATGTCCGAACCCGGGACTCTGTAACCGAAGTCCAGGGTTCCACTGTGCTCTCGAGATAAAGTACGTAGTATTTTTAATTACTTACTAATTAACATTATATTTTCCTCATTTAGGTATAGAAAGAAAGGTAAACTGATAGATCGTTTGAACGCATTTCTATGAAAATTATTTTCTTAGGTCTTTTGGCTTGGGTTGGCTTCGTAGATGGCAAACAAAGAAAGGGGAAGCAAATTATAATTAAGTAAGTACTTAGCTAAGGGTTTTTTCCCATCATGAAGCCGATTTTATCGGCGTTGTCTGGTCTGGACACGTAAATCGATATGTCCTATCCTGGGATTGTAGAATACGTCAAACAAGTGACCTTGCAGCGACTGATTACATTGATGCAAAACTCATCAGTTCCAACGATTCCTCAAAAAAATACTCTCTCGGTAGCGCGTTGCACACTTGTATTTTCTACAATACAGGATGTTGTTTTGATCTATATAAATATGGAAATATTTCAATATAATATTTATATATAAGTAAAAAGCTAAATCAGAAGTAAGTATTAAAATAAAAAATCGAGTAGGAGCAGATTGTGATTATTTAAGTAGAATATTGACTATTTTTAATCAATGTTAGTGTTTTTCTTTATTTTCGGGACGTTTTGTCACAGTTGAGAGGCGTATTAACTGCATGATCTGGGTAAAACGCGGCGCCCCACCGAAGGGTTTTCAAAGACATTTAATTTAACGGTTTCTTGCCGAATATTCAACTTATTAAAAGGCATTGTAAGCTTGAGATATAAAAGTTCGTTGGTAATTTTGCTTGATTTGCGTTTAAAAAAGTGGTGGGGATTATAGCACTTTACCCTGTGTTTGTAATTTTTTAATCTAGCGAACTTTTTTCATTTGACAGTTCTTAAAAAGACATTTAATTTCAGTAGTGCCGTAGCACGGCCGTAGCGTTGATAGGTTGTTAGAAACACTGAAAATCCTGTAAATACGTACTAATATTCTCCAAAAAGTATATACTTATCGAAATCGAAGAATCGCGGTGAACGATAAAGAAAAGAACTCTCCGTGGCGCGGTCGGGTTAATTATATTCACGCGGAAAGCAATTATTAAATATTTCAATAAACTTACCAAAATAAAATAAAAATCCTAATAGTTGTCCATGATTCCTAAAGTGACAGAACTCTAAATTAATGCTTGTACGTCGTACGGTTCACTAATGTTTGGCAAAAAACGTATGACAAATGATCATTTTACAAATTATTTTTGAAAAAGTAATCATTTGACAAACTTATCATTTACTAAAGTGATCGTTTTAAAAGTGATCATTTGACAAAAATCCATTTTATAAATATTTAACATAGCAAATGATGTGAATGCTAAACCGTCATTTTGCAATTGATTAAATGACCAAAGTATTCCTTTTGCAAGGTCGCCATTAGACAAAATATTGGGTAAATAAGTGGGTATTTTATATGTATAATTGTTAATAAATGAACTTGCTTTTTGAATACAAAAAAAAACCTAACATCGGCTTGGAGCGAAGCTGCGCTTCGCTCCAAGCCAGAGCCTTCTGAACCTAAACATCCGTGTCGGATCTGGTTAGAGAGTTGGTCGGGGTGTCCCTTCATTTGATAAAAAACAAATTACAAATTTATGTATAATTGTTAATAAATAAACTTGCTTTTTGAATACAAAAAAAAAAAACCTAACATCGAAGTCTCTGGCTTGGAGCGAAGCTGCGCTTCGCTCCAAGCCAGAGCCTTCTGAACCTAAACATCCGAGTCGGATCTGGTTAGAGAGTTGTCGGGGTGTCCCTTCATTTGATAAAAAACAAATTACAATTACCAAACAATGCATTTTGTCAAAGGTTTTTATGCCTTGCGTTGTTTTATCTATTAACGTATATAATAAGTGAATAGTTTGTTAAGTGATGTTTTGAAGAAAGAAACTTTGTCTCGTAATTGTTTTGTCAAATGAATTATTTATAGAACCATTACTTTGTACAAAGATGAACTTATGAATCATGATTTTGCCAAACGTTGTTTGTGAAATGAATGGTTTGTAATATGTTTTTTATCAAATGAAGGGACACCACGTCGTACACTTACTACTAGTTAATACTATTACGTAAAAAAATTGTATTTTAAATTGACAACATAAATTGATAAAACAATGCGGTCCAAGGGTGAAAATAAAGATTTTTTTTTAATTCCTTATTTTATCTGTGTACAAAATTAATAATCATATTTTTATATTTAGTACAAATTATAAATCAAATTGTTTTTTAATTTATCATTTTAAATAACCCATAAATGGTCCCACCGCTGAGACCACCCACCCCTTTTATGTGTACTTACATTTGGAAAAGTAACATAAAATCACGTCTAGATTGTTTAGATAATGCCAATAAAGGATTTCCGATCCAAAAAAATATTGAAATTAGGACAATACGAGTACCTAACTTAATTTAAAACAGAGAACTCACCAGCTGGTTGATGCAACAGGCGGATTTTTCTTCGAAGGAAAAAGTTTTCAGCTCCGGAGCCGCGAATACGGGACGAACGAGAGAACGCGAAAACGTGAAACACAAAGTTTCAGATTTTCAGCGGTAAACGTCTACCCCGGCGCGCGGCTGTAGCCCGAATGAATCCTGCGGCCTGCCTCCTGAAAGTCTACAGACGGCGGACACCTGGAGCGAATCACCCCCCAACCCTTTCCTCACCCTTCTACCCCCAACGAGCCCCAACAAAATCACATACACACGATTTTGACATTCATGGCGGAACAAATATGAACCGTTTTGCTAACACTACATCAAATCACAATCACCGTTTCAGCAGTTCGGTTGTTTGTTTTGTCGCATATTCTAATCCTTTTTGAAAACACGGCGGACGGATGCAGGTGCATTGTACCTATGTAGTGTAGACTAATTGTTTATTTCCGTAGATTGAAAAACTTTTACGATCCCTGCTTTATATGACCACAAGCTTTTATATAGGGACATGGGGATCATGAATGTGATACATATTATAAGTACTCGTGTAACAGCACTTCACTTCTGCTGTGTTATGTATGGCTTTTACATACGAGGTAACTTCCTATTTAAATTTTTCTTATGTTAACACTGTCACTGTACCAAAGTAATTTGCAATACCATCACCATACGTCCAATAATATTATTATAATGTGATGTTATATGGGGGCATTTATGAATTATGAGTAAGCGTAACTTCGTCTACGACCCCTCAGGTAACCGTAACTCATTAATCTTAAAAATGCATTACATGTAATGCTCGGACGTATGAGTTTAACTACCGACCAATAGTGTTGTTCAAAAACGTTGAAACACATTCGAATAATTATTCTCGAGCTCGGTGGCGCAGTGGTTGAGTCAATGGACTTGCGATATGGAGGTCCCAGGTTCGATTCCCAGCCAGGGCAGCCATGTGCCTACCGAATGCTCTCAAAACCTGCATGCCGTAGAAAAAAATCTAAGGTATGTGAAATCAGTGGGCCAGCGTGGCTCCCTCCATGTAAGCGAAGGTCTGTACCCGAGCAGTGGGGGCATATAAAGAGACTGGTCAGATGCGATGTCTGTGAAATATTCAAGTTTGGTCTCCCAAGAATTATATGGACACGACTGTTTTTTGAACTTCTACCAAAACACACAATATTATTAGACGATGACGGGTTAATGTTTACAGGTAAATGCGAACATCGTAAAAGTATATAGGTATATCGCAATCAACGATTTGGAGGCCGTGGTGCCACGCATGACACACACTTATAGTAGTAGTATTGCATTGTACTGTGTCGATGACTTATTTTACTTATTTTCTTTGAAATTTTATTTCTTAATAACTTCTGCCCGCGACTTCGCATGCGCAGAATCTTTATAAATTGTATAACTACAGCCACAGCTACAGCCTATGTGTTATTCTGATTTTTGAGCTATAGTAGTAAAGTTTCATTAAAATCTATTCATTAGTTTTTGCCTCAAAGACCAACAAACATCCATCCATCCGTCCATACAATTTTTCGCGTTTATATATTAGTGGGAAGTGGGATGAGATTTAAATATAGGTATTTAAATCTCTTAGAGTATATTATTAATCATAACCTAAAATACGGTATCTCGTACCGTAGGTGGTAGGAAATACCGTATTATAAGATATGATTAATAATATACTCTACGAAAACCCTGTTTTTTAGGATGAGCATTTAAAATTTTATTTTGTCGAGTTTCTCACGCACATCAGTAGTTGTTAGTGATTGTATCCAGAATAAGTTGACCTGTACAGTCATACTAGTCGGTACTGTTCAAGGTATCCTGGGTGTTAATTCAGGATTCAATGTGCATTTTCTTCAGCAGTCCATTGTGGTTTTACCTCTGTCCTATATCCGTCTGTAAGTTATAATTAACAATTATTGTGGCTCTATACATACTAGTGTCATGCACATATCATGCACGGATGTATTGAGCTAGGTCTTCATTGCATAACATGTAATGCATGGACAGTGAAAGTGTTAAAAAAAATTATTATCGAATACGTATAACTCATTGTGCTGACATATTTATTTATAAACTCACGCCTGATTCCCGTCGAGGTAGGCAGAGACAATGGATTTCCATCTGCTGCGATCTCGGCACACAACTCTCGCTTCCTCGACATTTATCAATTTCTTCATGCATGCTCGTCGGTTTGTAGTAGACTGCATTCGGCCCTATTTCAAGACATCGCCAATTTGGTCGACGTACTGGCATACCTACATATGCTCGCCGGTTTGTAGTAGACCGTACTTGGCCCTTTTTCAAGACATCGCCAATTTGATCGACGTACGTTCTCCTCGGTCTACCTATGCCGACCCTTCCGTCAACATTCATATTATGGACATGAATATTATGGTTTTATAACTTCTTTTTAATAACCATTTACTACATACAACCAGTAATGAAACTTATTACTTACTTATTAAGAAGGAAGTACCTATCTACTCGCCATTTTGGACCAGAGGTCCAAAAAATATATACCTACTTATGTACTTAATCGTGAGGTAATAATAATAATACCTAAATATGCATATTGCATGCAAGTAAGGTAGGGTAATATTAATGGCAGTACCTTGTAACTCTATTCTGCAAAGTTGATGATAAATCCAACAGCTATTCAATTTCACGTTAATTTATTCATAGTAATGATTTAACTCTTAAGTCACGATTGAATTGCACGTATGAAATATTCCGTTAATCTGATATTAATTTCTAAACTGAGTACGTAACTGTGGGTTGTTTTTGCCGGCGAAATGTCCATAATAGTAAGGAAATTTTTCAACTAAGTAAATACCAAATAATAATAGTAATTCTCTACCCAAAGGTTGTCTGGAAGAGATCGCTTTGAGCGATAAGACCGCCAATTGTAATAATGACTGTATTAGCCTATTTCTTTTGTGTAATTCTTGTTTTGCAATAAAGAATATTTATTATAGGTAAGTAAGTATAGCGTTTAAGTATTGTGCTAATTATGGCGAACGACCTTGTTTCAGATCCATATAGTGGTCAGTTGTCTGATGGTGGAGTTAGTGAAGTCAGTATACATTCCGTTAGAACACCAAAAAGTCGATCATGATGAGCAATCACTTCGAAGCGTATTGGAGTCTCTTGCTAACTTCAAGACGTATCTTACAAGTGGCAACAGCGGACGGAGGGCAATCAATATGGCTAAACTAGAGAGAGCTAGGAACAAGTTTAATGCGTTCTCCAAGAAGATGGGCTCAGCAAACTTTAAGAAAAGGCTCCGTGCACTGGCTCCTGCCAAAGGTGAAGTACAGAGACAGGGCAACAATGACTACGAATCTCTCGTCGAGAAGGAACTGGAGCATACTGATACTCAGCATTCATCGCTGATATTAGATAAAGCGGTTGTAGAGAAGAACGGCCAAAACGACTTCCTAGTGATGAAACCAATCATCGACGATCCGTTCGCCACAGTTATTCCAAATAATATATATTATAACATCGAAAAGAAGTGCGTTAATTGGTTGGACGACTGCAGTTTACAAGGCATCAGAGCAAGATTACTGGAAAAAGTACAGTCACCGTATAAAAAATAAGAAAGAGTCGTCTAACCTAAAGTAAATAAAGTAGAAATATAACTACTCCTATGCCACAAAAGGGCAGTCTACGTACTACTCCAATTCATGTAGCATCAAGTTTTACAAAAACTCAAGTCCGTTGGAAATTTAAGGCAGGTAACATTGTTACCAAAATGAACAAATATCTAGTTCCCGCTCATGAACTGCCTACTTATTTTCTACTTAATCGTTCCTTTATACGCAATTTCCTAATTTTATTCGGTAATTGACAAAGAATTTATGTTGGGATTCTTGTATTGAGCTGGAATATCAGGTACATTAAAGAAAGAATTCGCCCGTCCACCTGCCGCGGCGCGACGCATTTTGTTCCATCATACTCACATAACATACTTACGGTTATTATTTCCGAATAACTATAGCTTGAAAATACCGAAAGGCATCATAGGTACCACATTCCTTAGGACGAAGAAACGAATTCGCCCGTCCGCCCGCCCGCCAGCCGACTAAGTGGGTTTAGCCATGACGCAATTAACGACATATGGAGTAAGCCATGTTTACATTGCAAGACCCGCTCTTGCTAGTTACAGAGATGCACCTTGTACAGGAGAGTTTTTAAGGGTGAGATTTTTTTAACTACTTAACCTATTGCAAAAATTCTTTCACTGTTTGATAGATAAAAGTTAAAAATATGTAACTGTAAAAGAATAAAAAAATCGGTCGAGTAGTTTATGAGAAAATCTCAACCTTATTGAGGCCCCCTGTATGCTTTTCTCTGTCTTCGACTGTACTCCCTTGTTTTTCCATTGATAGAATTTACATTAGAAGTCGAACATATAAAAACAGATATCTCTTTCTGACGTGTTTATGAGAGTGAAAGTGACAACAAAGGCGGATACCTATCCTCATACTAATAGGCTCTCTCCATAGAGCGTGGTGAGATTTTTGGCTTCATGGATTTAGCATAGGTAGTAAATAGGCGAATACTTACTTTATTTGTCAGTGTATCTTGATTGAAAGTTTAAATTTAAATCTCTCCATCTTCCAATTTAAGTCTCATACCTCCTTATAGTTTGCGTAGATGGTTGTAGGTAGTAGGTACTAGATGAGATTCTGTTCTGATCGCTAAATCTATGGCTAAACCTCAGTTACGGAAACAGACAACTTACCCCATAGACCTGTAACAGGAGGGCGCCCGTATCTTCCCGCACATGAGCGCAAAAGACACGTGTGACCTAGATATATCGACATGGGTTTAATATGGCACCCCTGCCCCCCGCTTCGTCTATTGCGCTCATCGTTTGACAGAGTGTACCGATTTCATGTCTATGCGGTAAGTGGTCCGTGGTCACGGAACACTGATATACAAGAATGTCCAGCACCATTGCCATGAGTTGACGCATGGTTAGGTTCGTTCGCTAACGTGTGCGTAAATATCTTGGACAGCGTTCGTGCTCCATTTTAGTTCCGCAAAAATTCTGTAGCTAACGTATTGGTCACCAGAAAGTGGTAGAATTACCTACTATTGCAACTTATGCTAATGGTAGGTACTGAAGTGATGAGACGTTTTACGCGCGAGCTATCGCGCTATTGCTGCTCGCAAAACGCGAGCCGTTATTAGCTAAAATATGATTGCTGCGACTCGATTCGCGTGTACAACGCCTCATCTGGACAAGGTCTGACGCGCGGCACCTCGGCATCGACACATCAAGATCAATGATCATCGGATTATAAAAGAACTTAATGTGATGGGGGAAGGGAATGCAATAAAACAAATTACTTTCAATATATTTCGTTTTTATTGTTATTTGCATTTGTTCACTTAACATTGATAGACATTTAGGTACTTATTTATTATACATATAGATAGGCAGGTTCAAATAAATACCATATAATAATTTTATGTAGATTTATAACCACACAATCATATTATCAGTACTTTATTAAAGACATCACTTAATAATATACATGTCACGAAATTCTTAGCTAGGCTAAATTTAACAGACATACTGATTTAAATATTTAACACTGAATTTTTAAATCACTGGTGTGTTTAAAATTAAGTTAAATGCCACCGCAGTTGCTTTTACTAATTTAACATTCAATCTTAAATATAATTTAAAATATTCGTTGCCTTACAAAGCGAAGTAAGTGAAATACTACTTAAAAGAATTAATAGCAAATAATAATGGCAGTGGTGAAAATTATAGATCCTATATAGCTTTATTTATAACTCTTTTGGCACATGATTAATGTAAATAACATAATATAAAACTGTAAGAGCCTACAAAATTGAATCATTGGAAAGCGGAGCCATGTTTAGTTGGCTAAAGGGACCAAATAAAATGTAATAAGAAATTATTAAAAAACAGTTAAGTTACCTAACTACTTTATAATTGCGATTTCTTCAAATCTTATGGCACCAAACATTGCTCTATCGAGCACCCCAATTTAATAGAAGTGTTGAACATTTTTAAGATATCACGCCGCCGTCGTAGGTGTTCAGATACGATATGATTGACGAAGGACAGTGACCCTAGGGGTGTCCTTAAAACACGAATCCCGTAAACTGTATTTCATTGCAAATCCTCGACGTGAATACTTCTACAACTCCCACCAACATTTCAGTTACCTAGGTACTTATACTAAGCTAGCTGTATTGTCCAGAATGGTGATTTTACTTAATACTACAATTACTAAATTACAATCATCTCGATAAAATCTCTACAGTAAACTCGTAATAGAAACGGGTCCGTAACAACGACCAACCAAACTTTAACAAATAATACAAGTAGAAAAACATAATTGAACATTCGCAATTCACGTTGTTTAGAGAAAATTGATTTTAAGCTACTGTAGAGACGTTTAAGATGTTCGTTCGATAAATTGACTTCAAGGGCGCGATGAGTGCGCTATCAGTAGAGCCTGAAAATTAAAATACATAATGTTATACATTAATCATCAGTATATTATATTTGGCGCACACTGTTTGGCGCACAGAGGTCATCACCGTTTTAAAAGCATTCGGTGAACGTAGCTGACAGCAGATCAAGTGTAACTCAGTTTGGACTGTTGACCGTTCTTATTATCTGCGACGTAAGCGTTGAAATCGTACTGCAAGTGTTACCATTGATCTGCTGTTGTCCGTACCTATATGAATTTTGGGATAATATAGTTATTGGTATAAAACCCCGAGGAAAACTCATTAGTTCATGGCCGACCTGGGGTTCGAACCCGGGCCACCGTATCGTAAAGGAAGTACAGAGTCCTAGCCACGGCGTCACCGACCTGTCTTCGAGTGCTTGACGTTACACACTATTTAATTTATTTCTTCAATATACACAATACCGCGCTAAGTTGTATAAAATCAACATTATCTATGCAATTTCTGGAGATGTCTTTAGAGTAATAATATTGTAGGAGTAATTAAACTTATATTGACCGTTTGCATTGCGATTCAGTATTTCAATAATCTTCTGTAAGAACATTTTAAGAATTCACTCATAAAATATATAAGTAGATACATATGTAAAAAAAAACTAGTCTTTATTGTCCCACTCCTGGGAAGCCCCCAAAGGCCCCATTCCTTAAACTATAATTTTACCAGACATTTTTCTTTATAATGAACTGCAAGTAGGTATTAGAATTTCATTCAATATCTTGACAATAATGAATGGGTTATTGAAATAGAAGTACGTACAATAGAAACGGTCAATACGGGTTAATAACGCCCGGCACTCGCAATACTTACATGCACTGTTAGTATCCAAGTTAGTACACAAACTCCAAAATAATTTAAAGAGGTCTAGAATAAACAAGTAACGAATAGGACGGCACCAGGGTAAGGAACAGGCCAAAGTGTACTTTAGGTCTGGACATGGAATTGAAATGATATCTAGGTGGCGGTGACTCGAATACTTCGATCTCTTCAAAGAAGGGATACACATCCGGGAACATGGAGCTGTTAATGTCCAAGGCAGCGTGAAAGATAAAAGTATTGTTAATAAAACTACCTTGCTCGTTACAGCAAAGGCTGATCTATCAAACAAATTGTTATCGCACCAGACGTGCCGAAACCTAATCGATAGGTATTAATAATATACATTTCATTTTCTCAATAAAATGTTGGTTGTTAGATATTTTCCAGTAACTGATTTAGGTCACAACGTGGGTCGCGATAACAACTTACACGGAACCGCATCTCTCTGCGCAGGAACCTATATTATCTAGATAGAGACATGAGCATAATTTCGTGTACACCGCAGCCCAAATCAAGTGTCTTATTTTGTAAACAAATATGATCGTCTAATTACCTGTTGTGATGTAACACTGAAGGAACTGATTGATCGAACCTGTTCATCATTGTGAAAATAAAGTGATCCGATCTAATAATGTGAAATAACTATGCAATAATCACAGAACAGCTTAAAATGTTAGTAGGGTAGGGTAGTTTTTGTTTACAAAATAAGACACTTGATTTGGGGTTCGGTATAGATCTGTGAAGCCGTTTTATCGTAATAGCAAACTTTCGCATTTACAACACTAGCGGAATGTACTCTGCATATTAACGTGATTTTCAGAAAATGAATTTCGTACTTACTAAATTCTTTAAAACTGAACTCTTAGCAACCCAATTAAAATATGAAGATTCAAGTTTCCGCATTTGCATTTGCAATCTAGAATCCCGGAAATCAATTATATTTTCATATTATGTATTTAAGTATTATGTGGAGACCTTTTAACCGACTTTAAAAATGGAGGTTTTCATTCATATAAGCACACTCTGATCACACCTTAAATTAGATGTGGATTGTATTGTGTACGTAAAATATTTATATTTGTTTAGTTGAAAAGCAAAATTGAGCAATCTACATCACAGATAGTAAAGGCACTGGTGTCGGTAACGACCATCTACATGACTGTAAGTAGGTACGCCTCAGAACATGTGCATGTTTTACTATACCGGTGCCGCGAGACAGCACTTGATGTAGCAATAAAAGCTTCGTCCTGACTCCGGTTGACTTTAGAATTAAACCTTAGTTCACCTTAATGTCTTGTCTCGAATCTAAGAGAAGCCGTCCCAAAGCTGCCGTAAAGTCCCATTTCACCAACAAGCAATAAAAAATCGTCAACTAAGTTGCAGTTTCAGGTTTTAATAGCGCGTACATGTCAGGTATCTTTCAATTGCATTGCAGGACAAACAATTTCATGACGACAAACCATACACCGCAATTACATCGGGTCACTACTAAGTTGCAACTTGTTAATTGGCTTTTTCATTTATTATTACTTAGGTATTGATTTACTTATCCTAACAAATAGTAGTCCGCGGTAAAAAACGAAAAGTATGTTCCAATTTTTAGTACCTCTGCCATTCTAATAATATTTATAAATGCGAAAGTTTGGATATTTAGGTGTTTGTTATTCAATCATGCTCCAACAACTTATAAGATCGAGTTACTCGTAGCAGTCAAGATTGGATAATGCGTATAATACTTGAATCTTTGTTACCTACCGGTATAACCAGTCGGTCTAATAAATCTATATTCTTTGAATAATAAAATTGTTCGAAACATGGTTATTTTTATTTCTTGGGCTACCCTGAAGGAAAGTGCATGTTATTTATTAGGAGGTACAGTACGCAACAATGTTTATATTCCATATTAGTAAAGGATTACTTACAGGTCACATTGTACAAAATAATTAAATGGTTGAGTCACATGACACTATTAAAATAAATTGAAAATATAAAAGTAGTAATTGGTCACAAGAGTGACAATAAAACAATTATGACGTTTCCGAAGAAAGCCTCGAGGCACGTCGCAATATAAATTCTTTGGTACAGCGCTGCGGTTGCAGGAGGAGGTGAGGTAGCAGGAGGCGCGAGTGACGTCATAAAGATTAGTGCGACATGTTCTTCTAGATTAGTTGTGTCTTCTCATGCTTCTGGGTACGGTTTAACACAGAGAAAAGTTTTTAAGGTTGAGATTATATCAAAAAGTATTTGACCTATTGCAAGATATATTTCACTATTTATAGATAAAAGGTAAAACTATGTGACTGTAAAAGAAATTGCAGTTTTTCAGAAAATCTCAACCACAGATTTACTTTTATGCATTATGCCATGCTCGACGAACAATTTAAAATGATGAAAAATTTCTAGCCTTGGGTAGGACTTGAACCTGCGACCTTGTCATTCCGTGACACGCTCTTATTGAGCCACTAAATAAATAAAAAGACTATTGATTATTCATCTGAAACATTGGTTGTACTATAAACAATTGTACAACAAAAAGGTTGTAATATAATCTAGGGATTAAAAATAACTTAATTACGATTATAGGCCACAAGTCCGACCATCGAAATCTTTCATCGTGTATTAGACATACTTTGGCTCTTTTCACATACATACGGTCACAGCACGGTCGCTTTCACAAGGCCACGGCGACCGTGCCGCGACGCATGCACACGCATGTGAAAAGGGGCTAAGGGTATCTATCTGCCCACGGCTAGAAAATTTTCATCATTTTACATCTCAACCTTATTGATGCTTTATCTCTGTCTTCGTGTGTCAAAGGAGTGTGTGTGTGACTTACTCCCTGCATTTCTGTGGGTTCCTGCCTGCCACGGCGTGCTGGCCCAGGTTGAGGCTGCGGCGGGCGTCCATCAGCTCCACCTCCTGCACGCAGCCGGTCAGGCCAGGGTAGCGCTGCACGTTGAACCGATCAGGGATGCCGCCTGCAAGGAAAGCGGGGCATTTAATATTGTTTAATTTAACACTTTTTACCCGACTGCGCAAGAAGGAGGGTTATGTTTTTCGAATGTATGTATGTGAGTATGTCCAATTCTTTGGCACGCCCTGCAGCCTAAATGGCTTGATGGATTTTAACATATGACGTGTCGTTAGTAGTTCGTCTTGATTGTAGGAGTGACCTAAGCTTTTAAAATTTAATCAGAGGGTTTTAAATTATTGGCAGTCGGTTTTTTAGTTTTCTGACATGATTTATGATTGTTCAAAAACTATTTAAACTTTTTGTTATTGAAATGAACAACTATTTTTTTTTTAAATTTAATCGACTAATTCCACGAACGACCGTGTGAATGAAAACTTTAAAAATCATTAGTGCTTTATCGTGAAAAGCACTCGCTCTGAGAGATAAAACAATAGACCGGTACATTTCAAGTAAAACATTGAAAAAAATATAATGGTTAGTTTCCGTAAGTATATTTTTTACTTTCATAGTAAGATTATAAATGCCTTCCCATTTAGAATCTATTTAAATGAGAAGGTACTAGCAGAATAATAACCAAAAGACGCATTTGATGTAGTACCTACCGAATGACGAAACTGACATGCATTAGTGTCATACAGCACGAGAAAGCAACGTAAGTACTGTTCCTTACCGATATAAATGTTAGAATCAGCGTTCATGAGATTCGACAATTCAGTTGGGGCTCCAGCCTTGCTGTGGTCGGTATCCACCGCAACGGTCACGATATTATCAGGCATCAGATTAACTACCACCTAAAAGAAAATTGTTCATTAATTCAAGAACTTAACAGTATAACTTACACATGCTTAGCTTAGGGCCCTAATCCTATGAAGGATAATAATTTTAGATAAACAGCCTAACTTAACGATAATTATGGAAATCCTTGTTATGATTAAATTGAATTACGAGGTTTAAACTAATAAATCTTAGGAGCTGTCAACCATCGTACCAAAATCAAAATGTTTTTTAGTTGATGTGACAAGATATCTAGGTTTCCCATTTAAAGAAACTTAAACAGTTCATAGAAATTGGTTTCGTATACAATTTATATTGATGGGAAAAGTCGCAGGGAAAAGTCGTGGCTGCGCAACACACGGGAGACCACTGGCATCGCGAGTGTCGCAGACCTGTTCCGCCTCGAGTGAGATAGACGCAAATATGAAAAGCTGATTGCCAACCTTCACTAGTTAGAGATGCAAACCGCAAGAAGAAAGATCAAGTATTATCAATGACAACTTGTTACGAAGCTCCAGTTATGTAGGTAGCTGGAGGGTTGTAAAACTTATTCGTATCATAATTAATCTAGTATTTACCTGGTGGCGTTCTCCATCGGCAACGTAGATATCATTGATGATGATCGACGACGGCCCACTGCCGAAGTCCCAGTCGAACACCAGGCGGCCGTTTTCCACTAAATAAGGATGAAAACGTTTTGTTATCAAATTAAATTACCAAACTAAACCCATAAGAAGTAAATTCAGAAGTAGTAATAACAAGGTATAATGTATCTTGTATCAAGTGCTGTAGATTTTGTTATGATGAATTTAAACAAAAGTATCATTTAGAGCGGCTATACACGGCCAGCTTGAGCAAATAGCTGATTGCTCGAGCAGTCAAATTCAACTGCTTGAAGCTGCCATTGATAGCTGCTGGAGCAGTTGATACCAACAGCTCCAGCAGCTATCAATGGCAACTTATGCTCGGAATCAAACCGTCCATTTTGCTCAACAAACGAAACATGAAGCGAGTGGGCGGGAGGCTCGCTCGATGTGGAATAAGCAGCCTTAGACCCGTGATGTCAATTGCTTACCGCGCAGCAGTATGAAGTCTCCGCGTCCGACTGGTGCGAGCGACTCCCTCTGGTACAGCAGCACGCCGTCCGCCGAGGTGTGGAAGGCCAGCGCAATGATCACGGACTCGCTGTGCATGTTGTCGTAGTGCAGCAGCAGCGCTGGCAGCTCGATGTAGCCGTTGCCATTGAAGCCCACGCTTTGCAGGAGGTCCACAGCTGTACAAAGAAACAAAAGCTGTAACAGTAGAAGGTACCGACCTAAATAGCAGCGCTCTCATAGTTTTGGAATTTACGATCAAACACTAATCCATGTTGAGTGTAATTGAAACTCGCGCGATTTATTCATGCAACCAGGTCTCGTGTAAGTAAGGACGAACTTTAAAAGTTTTTGCTGTTGTATCAGAAAGGCTATATGAAGCCGAATGGAGGGTGCTCATTGTCAATATACTGAACAATAATTAATGTTCTACGACATTTCGATTAAAAAATAAAACAATATCCCATACAAATCGATCAGCTGATCGGTACCTACATAATAATAATAAAAATTGTTACTTGAAACCAACACTATCAATTACCGCAATAAAATAACTTGCGATTTTCTGAAAGAAAATAACTAGATTCAATTCCGTTGTGTGTTGTGTGTGAGTTTTTTCAAAAATCTTAGAATGCAGTTTTTCATTAATTTAAAGTTGATGTCATGGTTCCTTAGACAACGATCTCTAACTCTAATAGTTTCACATTGTCCCATACTGTCTGACCCATCTCGATGGGCCGCTACCATATTTTTATGTTTTCGGATGCTTTTGTGCGTTTTCGGATTTTTGCGGCTCATCACTCACGTATATGGCAGTTAGTGCCTGCGAATGGCAGCAGGCAATCGCACGAGTAGTTCATAGTCTTGGTGAGGTCTACGCGGCAGGTGCCTGCGTTGCGGCACGGCTGCGCGGCGCACGGGTCGCTGGGCGAACGCCACGACCGCGTGACGCGGTTCTCGCAGATCAGGCCCGTGAAGCCGGGCGGGCACGTGCACGACGTGTCGGATGCCGCACAATAACCGCCGTTACGGCATTGACTGCATACGTTTTCGATCTGTGGAATAAGTAGCTAATGTAGGAAGTACACAATCGACTCTGTCTACGGGAAACAGCTGTTGTCAAAACGATGCATGTCATGGCGTGCTGACCAGAGACGCCGCTATACCAGCGCGATAGCACTGTTCCTGTTACGCACGCCATGACATTATATCATTTGATCGTTTTAATAACCCACTGGTGTGAGTTTATGTATGAATGGAATATTGGTCTGTTCCACTATTCTGGAACAGGTTGGGGAGAAAGAGTAGTTGAGTATAGTCTCGATCGAAGTATAGAGTTTCGATATCTTCGGATTACGAAGATCGGGCCATGATCAACAATGTGGACTCAGTGCGGATTATATTACACATCCCGCGAATTGCACCCACTACGCCATCGAGCATACGAATGTATATATTGTAATATTGCTGTTATTTTGACATTTCAATAAAGGATAATCAGTCAGCCCTGACTAGACACAGCATACTCACATCAGGGATATCGCCACGGTCGTCGTTGCTGCACTCCTGTACGTTGGCGGAGAGAATGGAGGAGTTCACTATGTCCACGTGATCTTCCGACTCTACGACCTGTGCAACAAAGAAAATAGTTGTTACGACAGTACCGGTTGAAGATATATTTGGTCTGTCTTGCCCTCCTATGATGTCATTAACGCACTAGCGTATTCACTAATATACTAAGGTTAGCAAGAAAAATATGTGGGATTGACATTTACTAACGAAAAAGGAAATGTCCCATTCAATTTATATTCTACTAGCGTAAACAAAAGTCTATGATGCCACATGGCTAGAGGGGTTAGGCAGCTATCATTCGCACTCGATATTACATTATTGAGAACGCTGTGGAAATCAACTGCACATATTTTATAAATCTAGAACAGCAACCTGAATAATAAAACCTTGTACCGACGTTTGCCTTCATTGATATAAGCCGCTGCCTTCGTTCAAGACTCTTGAAACAGATACCAGAATAGAATTTCTTGTTAGTAGATAAGTATTATAAATTAGTTTTACAATTCTCATTCTATTAGAGAATAAATAAGTCTTTCTATCAAGTACTTGATAGAAATACTGAGAAAGAACCCCTCAGGTTCTATAGGTCCATTTTCCCAGAAGGCATTTCCTTGGACGTACACTTCCTCGAATGATACGTCTGTTAACCTGCCTGCGCAAAATGAGGATTATGTGTTTCTAACGTATGTATGTCTAATTCTTTGACACACCTTACAGCCTAAACGGTTTGATGGATTTTAACATATGAGGGGTCGTTAGATTCGCCTTGATTGTAGGGTGACATTGGCTAGAAAAAATTTAAGAGGTAAAAAATTTAAATTATTTTAATTTCAGCTTATTGTTTTAGCAGTCGGGTTTATTGTTTTTTAAATAATTTTTAGCTCGTACTTACTACTTTAAGTTTTAAGTACGTAATACTTACGTCCTTGATACATCCGTTGAAACCTCCAGTCACGCCGGTGTTATTGTTCAGCACGATGGACTCCTCGACTCCGCCAACGAACAATGGCGTCTCCAGTCGCAATTCCTGACCAAACAGAAACAGGTGCCGTTGAAAATTATAATAGATGTGTCTACCCAGTCTAGTTGGTAAGGATAACACCAACCAGAAAGGATTTTGTTGAAAATATAAATTTGCAGGAATACTGTGAGGTTTATTAGACGTTGTAGTTGTGTTCAAAGGTCGATAGTCCTAGATATTTTGAGCGCGAACTCAGCGTGAGCTCGCACTTACGACTGTCAAAAGCATGAAAAAACGGACAGTTGTAAGACTGAACTCAAACTTCACTCATACTTAAAACAGTATATCGGCTAAAATGTTCTAAGAGTCCTAGTCAGGAAGGTAAAGTACATTCATAAAGTCTTGGCGCACCTCACAGTTCTGCATTTTCCAAAGAAATGCTTCTGTCAATGTCAGCTACTCATTGATCTCCAATAAACAACTAGATACACAGTCTGCCTTCTAAAAATGTCCGAGCGCAAAGAAGGTCCAAACGGATGAATGGACCCTCATTTGCTTTATTGTACATTATTTAGACGTTAAAACTGGACCCTCATTTGGACGTTT
Organism: Tachystola acroxantha; assembly: GCA_963506565.1. Taxonomy (NCBI): domain Eukaryota; kingdom Metazoa; phylum Arthropoda; class Insecta; order Lepidoptera; family Oecophoridae; genus Tachystola; species Tachystola acroxantha. The sequence continues at coordinate 17,118,420 of OY735870.1, forward strand.
TTTAAATTGTTTTAGTAAGACCTTTGTGTATCTAGTTGTTTATAGGAGATCAATGCAGCTACTAAACAATTTAGATAAGATAAGAATTATGAAGTGCAGTGATATAATAACAAAAATTCAGCTTCAGCGTTCAAATTTCAGCATGTAATTTTTATGAAGGTACCTTCTTCGAGTCAGCATGTAGTAATAATATGTATTAGGCGTACCTTCTTCGGATTGGCTAGGTTCTGTTCAAGCCTGTGTTCCTGGTCCTGGTTGATGGTGAGAGAGATGACGGGTCCCACGCGAGACAGGTTTACTGCGGTCCACTCGCCAGGCGGCAGAGGGCGGTGGGCGGTCAAGATTACTGGTGGGCTGCCTGCAAACGACAAGGACATTGGTATCTGACTTAACGCTCGCCGAAAAGAAGTGGCTCTGACTTTCGTTAACGGTAGTAGAATAGATAGAAAAATGTAATATTTTGCTTTTTCGTTAGCAAATGTCAATACACAGATATTACAAACTAGGGTTTGAAGAAAATGCACTCGGGAAAAGAGCTATGAGCGAGTACTGAGTGCATCTACCGGGCCTTTATACGTAGATATTGAAAGAGCGAGATAAATTGAAATTCCATATCTACTAACGTTAAAGAAAGGGAAAACTACTTAGCTATGGGAACTGGTCTAAAGTCGGCTAAGAAGCGTTTCCATCTGCAAGAACCCGCGCAAGTTTTTTCCTGCAACTACTCGCAGGAAGTTACACAACGGGGTATACACTTGCAAGCTGCTGACAGACAGACTGTCGGACATATCTGACAGAAGATTTCTTGCAGGTGGAAACGCGGCGTTAGTAAGTACACTGACCGTCGCCGAGGTTGTATCTGAACTCCAGTTTCCCTTGGTGCACGGCCAGAGACATGAAGCCACCGAAGCCGCGCGCCGACTGCGCGCAGTACATGATGATGCCGTCGGTGACGGGCGCCGTCGCCTTCACCTTCATCGACAGCCGGAAGAAGCGCAGCGTCTGCGGCGTCTTTATGGCCAGGTACGCGCTGCCAGTGAACGCGGGGTACTCGATCGATTGCTTCACGTCGCAGCTGCACGGAATTATGAGATTTTTAAAAACATCATCATTAGTCTATTATTATGTCCTAACTGCTCGGAGCTCGGTCCATGATTCACCACGTGGACCTTGGATTTTTTTCTACGGCATAGGTTTCACAGTGTTTTTCCTTCACCGGTATAAAAAAACGTGGTATAAAAAAACATCTCGATCTCATTTGTCACCACCCTAAGTGGTTAAAGTGCTGCTTTTACCTAGGTACAGCGTTAGCTTAGGTATTACCGTCCATTTCGCGACTTCAAGGGAACGGCTCTTGTTAGGCCGATCGTCATAGACAATTTTGAGCATGAACAAAGCGTGAGCTCCCAATTATGAAATTGTAAGAAACCTGACAGTTATAAGACCGAACTGATACTCTGCTCATACTCCAAACTATCTATCACTATCAGCCTAAGTATTTAGGTTATTCGAATACGATATTTGATGTTTATGAATAAAAAATAAAAAATGTAAAAAATATTAGCAAGATTGCACCGATTTATTAGTGCAATTTTGGTGCACGTACCAAAGCACGCACCAAGTGTTTAACATAAGTATCCTATACTAACTTCCTGCCGGTGTATGTGACAGGGCAGGCGCACTTGTATCCGTCGTGAGTGTCCGAGCAGCGGCCAGGCCCACACAGGCCGGGGCGGCACGCCTCGCCCGCGCGCTCGCAGTTGGGCCCCGCCAGGCCGGACGCGCACAGGCACATGTAGCCACGCTCGTTGCGCGCCTCCTACACCACACAAAAATTGATTTAAAGTTATTCTACGGTTTAAGCCTTCTGTCCAATTAAAACTTAACGTTTTTTACTGAAGTGTGAAAAAAATAAAAATACTATTTTTTACTCTGACATGCAGGTCTCCTTTCTATGTGTTCCTTCGCCATTTGAGAGTTTTTGATAAACGTTCGAAAAAACAGCAAGGACCACTCATTGGTACATGGCTGATATGTCAGGGGATCGAGCATGGGACCTTCGTATCGTAAGTCCAGTCACCCAAGCATTACGCCACGTATCATCCCACTGCTCCACGTAGGCCTTTGCCAAGGAGCTACTCATCCCGATTCTTGACCCTTTGCTTCCGGTCCGGTTTACCCGTTCGTACCTCAATTCGAGAATTCGTCTAAACAATTGTCGGTTATTGTAGTTGTAGAGAAATCTGCAATCCGTTCCTCGATATTTCAAATTATTAAGCGATTTAGTCAAACACTCCATCTCTTTGTCTGGCGCTACATAAAATGATGTTACGGCCAAGTATTTGGGTACTACCTAGATTTACCAAGAGCAAAGCAAAGTAAATATTAATATTATGAATCAAAGTACCTAGTTTGTACGTAGCTAATATTTGTAACGTGATATTTTACAGACTTTTAGTATTCCTAAGCTTCCAGGTAAACTTTGCGCAGTCTGTGCTAGACATCCCAAAGCGTAAACTTTGCGACGTCAGCGTTAAACTTCATAAAATATCATATTTCGAGGAAATTGTAGTACTGAAAATCAAGTCGTATCACTACTTAAACATGCATCGAAGTTTGCAACTTCTCGCTGCAATTCTCTGCTAAAATTTACACAAATATCAGGTAAACTTATAGCACACGTGCAGAGCGCCTCTTCACCTTCGGACATATTTTTCACGACGATGAATTCTTAAAGCTCAGCCGAACTTCAAACGCGACTGACGTTCTTAGCCATAAACGTGAATTAAAAGTTGTTCCACGGTTTAAGCTATGGCCCCTTATTAACTTAACGTTTTTGGCGAAGTGTGAAAGTGACAAAACATAAACCGAGAAGTGAGTATTTACGTAGTCGCTAGTGAGAATAGATTTTTTGAGCTTACTTTTATAATATCCGTTACTTCTACCCTATATAAAATGCAATTTATTTATAGTCTAACATATCTCTTCGTTATTTACGATTGCTTGTTTATCATTGTTGAAGTTAATCGTACCTTTTTACACTACATTTAAGTAAACGTACACGTTCATGGACAGTGGCGGCATAGGCCGTACTTTGAGTATTCGGAAAATGACAGTACGGCGTATGACGTAGTATTTTGATGCATTTAAAAAGACACAACGGCATCTCCCGCGGCGTCGTATACGGTTTTCTTTGTGGAGCGGTCCCACTGTCATTCTGTGTAGAAAATAGGTATGTGTACTGTCAAAAATAAAGGTTGTAGGTACATTTTTGTCGGTCTTGACACGGTTATGACAGTAGTTCCGAATTGTATGAGAATTTTCACTGTCATTTCGTAATTTCTACTATCCATGAACGTCACGTTTATCGCTAAGACACACTGGGCTGTCATACCTAGACAAGATAAGTCGTTCATTTATACAGCCAAGTCTGCTGCGACGTGTTACGGTGTTACGAAACACGGTAACATTAACGATTTAGGGGCGTGGCGTAACAATTATGTTACCAAAAACTGGAAACATGTTACCCGCGACGAATAGGTAACATCCCCCGCGTTCGCCTGCGAGGGGGGGAATTTACGCCATTTTGTGTTACGCTCACTAGAGGGAAGACGTATCGATATTTAAAGACCGTGATTGTAGGTAGGGTCGGACCCGGAATCTATTCTTCCTTATTCTTCATATAACTAAATCTATCTATTATAGCTATAACGGCAACCACGTCCTCTTCCTCGGAACTAATTTTTGGAATAAAATAAAAATCTCATTTTTGAAATGAAACAAAACAAGAAACAGACGAGACGCAGCAGACCGGCTGTTTTGGTAACATGTTACGGTAACTTCGTGTTTTGTTACAAAATTTCGCAGCAGACTTGGCTTAACGATAGCATGTTCCTAAACATCTCTACAACTCTGCGATATATTTTGTAATGTTGATGGTATAGAAACCAATATGCGCGTTGTATCAAGTTTGATATGAAAATAATATGAGGTAAGTAAGATGAAAGTTTTGGATATTCGTAGGGATCTATGTAGTATTGTAGAAAACAGAACACAGAAAACATACATTATATCTATGTACGGTAGACAATAGGTATCGGAGTATCACGACTCACGCCTATTTGGGTTATTGTGGCCCTTTTCGAGCTATTGTGACTTTAACAAAATAAACAAGTGTAATACAGTTTGTACAATGGCGGCTTTAGTACTTAAAACGATCTCCTTTCAACGCAGAAAGTGATCTTATCAAGTTCTAAAGTAATTTATCAGCTAGTTCCCAGTCTTAGATTCCGCAGCCAATCTTTACATGAGTCTGTTAATTCTTACAGTAGGAAGGCACAGCTATGATAAGTAGTCAGATCAGTAGAAAGGTAGTCGGTCTCGAAAAGTCTAGGAGACTACAAGTCCACATTTTATAAGTACGTACCTGGCAGACCCCGTTGTTCAAACACAGGTTAGGTGCGCACGAATCGCAGTCCTTGATGTTGTGTTTCTTGATGCTGTCCACCATTATATTCTTCTCATCTCTGCCCAACACAAGCATGCTCACGCAGCCGATGAATCTACAGACAGTTTACTTAGTTTACATCTTGGAATCGGGAACATACGGTTCTTTTTCATAATAATTATCCGATTCTATCATTTATTGCAAATAAATAAATTGGGTATATTTATGTACGCTAACAGCAGATCAAGTGTAACACTTTGGACCGTTATTATTATCTGCGTCGTAAGATTTATGCAAGTGTTACCATTGATCTTCTGTTGCCCGTATGGCGACATTTTTCTTAGAATTTACATTTATATAGTATAAATTATAAATAATATTGCTAGGAGAAGGTGAAAACGCTGAGCATATAATATTTGTTTTGAATTTTCATTTACACCACTTTGTGAGGAAAAGGTGCCAATGCTTAGGAAAAAAGTGATTGGTTGGATCAGGGGAACAGTATGAAGGTTTAAGATCTTTATTCATCTCAAGAAATTATTACATTTCACTTAGAGATAATGATTAATGTTAATAATAAATTGGCATTCTATCAAACATGCTAACAAAATATATTTGATGTTCAAACATTAAAAAGTAGACAAACATTAACAACAACAAAAGTGGGTAAGTATGAAATATTTGTCAGTATTGCATTTTTCTTGCCGACTATCAATTATCTCCAACATGTACCTATTAGTCCACTACACCATTGTCTCAACCCAATTCCTCGGCTTTGCATATAGTAGGTACCTATCTCTGGCGCAGATTATCAGGTCGTTTGGCGTCCCACACTACGTTTACACATTGGAATTTATACTTTGTCACACATAAAACATATACAGGGTGGCCTTGAATTCATTCGACAAAATTAAATGGATGGTTAGGCTTGTGACTTACATTAATTCTGCACAGTGTGTAGTAAATTAAACAATTTGTGGAAAAATTAAAAAAAAATATTTACAATTAATTGAAATATCGAAAAATTATTAAAAGTGCATCGTTACAGTGCTTGGGAGTTTTTTTTTACATTTTAAGGTATTTTTAAATTTCTGTCACTGGAATTTGACCTAATGGTCATATCTAAGGTCATTGTGTGACTTGTGACGTACTTAGTTAAAAAAATTGTCAGTTTTGATTTACTAATAAACCTTACCAATTTAATATTTATCATGAATACAACCCCTAGTTTCAATTTGTCGAATGAATTCAAGGACAACCTGTATGTGTGTCACAAAATATTTTGACGGTAAATAAAAATACTAAATAATTGTTAAATTACAATCGTTACTATCCACACAAAAGCAAGAAACCCAGAAGGACGTTATAAGTTTCCACTAACCCAGAGGCTCCCGCGAGTTGGCTGGGCAGCTGGTTGCGGTTAGGCACGCCGCCGATGTACAACGGCATGTACAGCTCCAGAATCGCCAAGTGTCCAGTGTGTGTCTCAGCGATGAAAGGCCCCGTATTGTCGACGTCCATTGCCACTGTAATAATGTACGCTGTAGCATCGAGGCACCACGAACAAAAGGGTCTACTTTCTCGTGTGGTTTAGTGACCAAACATAGTCAGAGTTATTCAGGCCGCCCGTAGGCCTCTGACGTGGCGTAACGACTGCTGCCGAGCGATAGCACCCAGGACCAACTGCTTAACGTGCTTTCCGAGGCACGGAGGGGCTCAGATGAAAGTCTCACTAGCGGTCATCCATCCATGTACTGACCTCGCCCAGCGTTGCTTAACTTGTACGATCGGTTTCAACGTGTACTCGCAACTGAACTACGAGCCCCTCAAACGGGTACCAAACGGAACAAAAGGGTACTAAGGTCGGTTAATCATAGACAGTTTTGAGCATGAATGGAGTTTAAGTAGGTCGAGTCAGTCATCAGTCTCACCTTTGTAGTTGGTCCAGCTGACGCGTATGGTGTGCCATACGTTGAGCTGCAGCGGCCGGTCGCCGTTGACGAGTATGGGGCCGGCGCCCGTGTCCATCACGAACTGCGGCACACCGTCCTGCAGCTGCAACGCCACGTACTTGCCGGTGCGACCGTCGGTCTGGCTATTGTACAGAATCAGGCCGTGGTTGTCTGAAATAAAATATGACATTTAGAAATTACACACGATTATGTTAAAGTCCTTACGTTACGGACTTAGACTACAGTTACGAAAGGCATGGAGGCGTTGATGACCGTAAGACAGTCTTGCGGTAGTAATCTTCGCGCATACTCACTTATACAACCCCATTTTTATGCACAATCAAAATATTTGATTTTAATGAAGCTATCGAGTACTTAAATAAGAATGTTAAGCAGGCGGTGACTAAATTGGACGTATGACGTCAGATCCGCCGACGCTGTGGCGAAATGGATAAGATTAGGCAATAATGAGGTATATTCCACCTTGAAAACCTGAGTGTCCAATGTCCATAGGCGACTGCTTTGTGTCCTAAGATCATCAGTGATATAATCGCCTAAGTGTTCATCGGCGACTTCAGTTCTTCAGTCCTTAAATTACCTTTAGCAATTAGGTACCGACTTACAACCCAGCCATGTTATGACCGGACCATCTCAAAGTCATACTGTTACATTACATAAAATAAAACCCATAAAAAGAGATGTCAAAGAGTATGTAAGATTGGTACTGACCTCTCGGTTTGAATGAGATCTCCATGTCGAATTGCGCGTATGCGTCCTTGAGCGCCGGCAGCGATAGCCAGCTGTCTCCCTCGAACATGGGCACGACGCCGAGCACGCGCAGCACGGCGCGCGCCTCCACCTCGGTGCGCGCGTTGCGCACGCGGCACACGTACGTGCCCGCGTCCGACTCGGACACGCGCTCCAGGCGCAGGTTAGCCTGAGCACACAACACGTGATATTGTGATATACAACTGTCGTATTAGTCAATCAATCTGTATGTAGGTAACAAGAGGTACGTAACGCCGCGACGCAATCGACACGCGGCGCTACCGTCGTAAATCCATCTGATACAATACAGCGTCAAACTCAATATATGTTTTAATCTGCTCCGCCGTGCACCGTCTTATAACTAACTAAAGTGGTGACCCCGACGTGACCCAAAAAATCAAACAATTCTTATTTATATGCATGACAAATAAATAATATACTTAACGTGGGGTGTACTTTTAAACAACTTCCAGAACGTTACGATTTTAATTTTTCTTGCATAATGCGAAACCGAAATCTAAATAATAAAGGAAGAATTTTGGGCACGACCTGTATTCGAACCTGTGACCTCGCCCTCGCCAATCCGTGGCACTAGAGAATATGGAGAAAGATTTCGCCGATCCGAATCCGAGTCACGATAGCTCTGTTGGAAAAGAGCAAGAAAGTCTGTAAGCACAGCCCTTGTAGCACGAGCCAGCGTTAGCGATCGGTATAACGCGGAGTTGTGAAACTGACGTTATTACCAGGCATTTGACATTAGTTTGACAATTCCGCGGCGTGACATCAATGGCTAGAGCTGCGCGTGCTAATACCCCAGGTAGTGTGTGGTAGAGGCGGCTGATGTTGATCTAAAGGTGTATTCCTATAAACATTATACCTACGTACACTATCAATTGCTGTGAATACCAAGCTCACCTCATTAGTCCTGACGTGCGCCGGCAGCGGCGTGTACTCGCGGCTCCACTCGATCTGCACGGGCTGCTCCAGGTTGTGAGTGCACGGCAGGTACACCATGTCGCCCACGCTGGCAGTGTACTGGCCGGTGTAGCCGTCGATCGGGTACACGGGGTTCGTGGCTGGAGAATATAATATATAAATTAGTTTAAATATTTTTAGTTATTTGAATAAATTATTAAATTAAATAAAACAGCCTTTAATCATGCCAAATTATATTCGTTTCATTATTATAAAAATCTGTAAATTGACTTAATTAATGAATTCATTTTTGTTATTGCATTAAAAGTATTACTAACATGGTGTTTTTGTTGATATAAAATAAAATGTCTGACCAAATTATTACATTAATTATTAGTTATTTAAATAATTATTATTACATATTTGTTGTCACGCGGACAAAGGCCAAAGTAGGTATTCAGTATAAAAAAATAGCAGTCTTTGAACACTTGTCATTAGAAAGAGCAGGCTACGCGGGTTTACGCCTATTGTTGGCACTATCCTATGCTACGGATGACCTGGCGCGGGACAGCGCTAGCGACCTAGGTAACGCCTAGGAGCTGTTAAACACCTTGCAATGATAATTATAATTGATTGACAGTTCCGCGGCATAATATCGATCACTGATCTGTCCCGTACTACGGTCGGATGGCACTTTTTACTCTCATTTGACATTCAGGCCACTTCCAATACACTCGCTACATATTTAGCTGTATTCGCGAACTGAATTTATCGTTGATGGATCCTGAGTAATACTTACCGGGTTGAACCTCTAGGTCGAAGTCTTCGTAGCTGCTGCGGCCAAACGAATCCTGTCCGGTGCACCTGTATACTCCTGCGTCAGATTGCTCCGCGCCGCTGATGTATAGCATTGAACCATCGCCGTACGTCTGCGAAAATAAATAAAATATAAGTAAATAAATCTATTTGACTAATAGTAGACGCATCTGAGTCGTGAGGCCATAAATAATTGTATATATCTCGCTCGCACTTACAGGTCTGTGAAGCAGCGTAGTGATGTGCGTATGAATGGATAGTGGAGCTGCGAGATGAGGAAAAGGATGAAACGTCAACATAATACGACCAATGCGCTTAATTAATCCTACTTCGCTGACGTCATGGACTCCTTTCATATCACGATCACATTGTAATAGGGACTTATTCCGTACCTAGGTATGTTGTTGTGCTACTCACCCTCGTCTCCACATACTGTCGTTGCTGGTTGCTACCGTATCGCTCCCAATTGACCTGTATGCCCCTGGCGCTCACTCGGCACAGCACCTCCACGTTCTCGCCCACGCTGAACGGACGCCGAGGCTGCTCGATGGAGATCAGACGGGCAGGCTCCTCGTGAGCGCCTACAACACCTCCATACAATTAACAAGGTTTTACTGAACAAATCATGTCAATTTTCTAGCCGTGGACAGGACTTGAACCTGCGACCTTGTCATTCCGTAACACGTCATGACAAGGTGCAGGTTCAAGTTATGTCCACGACGAAAAATTTCATCATTTAATATGTGAATCGAACATGGTTTAAAGCTTAAAAATTAAATCAAAGACCTTGATATTGGTCCCTTGCGAAAATAAATAAAGGAAATCAATAAAATCGAGTCATATTACTAAGTTTTCGTATAGTAAAAAACCTGAAAAGTATTAAAATTAACAACTTATAGTATTAGCATAACAAAAACACCCACACCACAGCATACAAATATGAAATAATCTTAGAAGCACCATCACCTGGATTGTAGTCGGACAACATGCAAAAGCTAGAAGCCGAGATGCCGATGGTCAACGCAACCTCATCGAGTACACACTGAACACAAAACACTGTGTGCTGTTTTAAATTGTAACTAGAAATTATTATGTATGTGGCGATAAATTATATAAATGAAATAGTGCAAGTTGGTCTGTCCCGTGGAAATTAGAGTGAGTAGAACTCACCACATAACCGCTTCAAATCTAATGCTAAATTTCATCTATGATACCATAGGTACTGGGTTTTCCACGAATGTACCTATAATCAAGTCTATGTAAATGGCAGCATAGGGCAGATCAACTTTTTATGTTTATAAGTAGTTATATTATAATGGTCTAAAGGTGGTATTCGATGAAACACGTATGACTCTTATACTTATAGAACCACAAAGCGGAAAGTTTACCCAAAAGTTTAACGCATATAAACACCCCCAACGTACGTACGGTAGACCGCCGAGAAAGGAGAACAAAGTTTATTACTATTATTAGGCATTCCAAGTAGATAATCATTTGGATTCCCGTACCACTGTGCAAGTACTTGAGCAGCCAAGTATATTCAATATGAACAGTCTGTCGGCTGGTTAGAGATTCCTATGAACGTACATATGTGAACATCATGTTCAAGTATTAGATAAAAATACACCTACAAACATTCCTCGCTATTACAATATTTTATTGAATTACTTAGGTAGGTAGTAACAAATCTTTAATCACTGAATGAATTGGGTTTACCTTACCAGTACTATATTATTAATAATCGGTATTCAATCAATATAGGTAAGTACTTTACAGTAAAAATTCAAACAAAACAAACTTCCACTATGTACGAGTATGTACAAACTTTCAAAAGTTACGTACAACCAATAAATTACACTTTAATTTATCGCATACAGAAACGTACCTATATTATTATATTAGTTACATATTAGACACATACAGCAATACACACTATTCTCTACTTTATTATGTAAATTTGGAAAATAATTCTTTTTTTATACACACTTATAGCAAAATATAATGTATAACTACAATACATTGCACCTGTTTAGACTGGACAACCCGCCTAAAACGATTGCCACACACCCCAGCGAACCCCCACCAAAATTACCATCAACAGTTGGGAATTTGTCGGTGGCCGTCAGCGACAGACGCTTCTCCCTCAAGAGGCAGTTCTCCTCGTCGCTATTATCCGGACAATCGCTGTTTTCGTCGCAAAGCAGTTCCTCGTCTATGCAATCACTATTGTCATAGCAACGAAACTGGCTTTCCAAGCAATCAACACCTTTACGAGCGAATAAAAAGTCAGTAAAATTAATCATGAATAAAATTAATTATTTATTAGTATCTAATCTAGCATTAAACTAAATAGCAGAAAGAAAGATACGAAAGTTAGAAGAAGATAACTAGGTATAGAAGATAATAGTGAAAGTGGCATTTCAGAAGCATGCCGGGTTAAAACTCTAAGCCGTTTTAAAGTTACAAGCATAGGGTAAAAGAGTCATCGAGTATAGAAATTTGAAGCTAGAACTACAATGAATAATATCACTTTACGACTCTCACTGACCCTCGATGTGCAGGTTGATGTAATTGCTAGTCTCTCTTCCATACACGTCTTGGATATGGCAGACGTAGTGGCCGCTATCTGATTTCTGTGCTAGTCTGACAAACAGTGATCCGTCACGTTTCTGCGTCACGGAGCGCGGGACGTTTAGTCCGTCCTTGGTCCATCGGATCCTGAGGTTGGGCCGCGTCACGCTACAGTTGAGGTGCACCGCAGCGCCAGCGTGCGCGTACTGCTCGTTTTCATGCGACTCCGCCACTATGAATTGTTATTATCATGCAATCAACTCAACTTTGGGCAAGCATAATCAATAGTGAAACAAATATGAAAATCAAGCACTCAACATTTTTGTGTAACTAGCGGTGGCCGCATTCCATGAAATATAAGTCATTTAGTTAATTAAACCTTAGTGCGGGAAATGATATGGTGGGGGCCAATGTTTCACGGATGGGATTATCAATACCTACGATTGGACTTCTAACAACAAGTCTAGGTGAACGGCAAATCAATACACATTTGTGCAACCTTGTATACATTGGTGTAATGAAGCGACTCGTCTCAATAATTATATACATATGTGCTTATTGATTGCCTACGTGGTTTTGAATATAAATTTACGTGTTACCCAAAGGATTTAAAAATTACATACCACTGACGATAACTTCAGCAGCAGCTGACGCGTTTGCATATCGGCCCCTTGCGAAACACTCGTATTGTCCGGCGTCCTCCACTTCGATTTCATGGAATATCAGTGTAGAGCCACGGACTTCGACGCGCCTGGAAATTTTGAAATATATTACACTGTTCCGAAATTATCAAATATTCGGAATGAGTCAATAATTTTTTTTTTCCAAAATAAAAAAGTGATTTCAAAAAATTGTTTTGAATTTGGAAAAAAAATCATTAACAATTTACCTAGACAGTGGCCTATCTAGTGGTCTCCACGTGACGTCGATGAGGTCGTCTCCGTCAACTATGCACTGCACGGTGGGGGACTGTCCCGGGTGCACGGTCTGCGCTTTGGGCTGCAGCGTGATCCTCGGGGCAGACACGATCTGCAGCCGCGTGTACACCGAGTGCTGCACTTCGTGGGTGTAGGGGTCGACGATGGAGCACTCGTATTCGCCGGCGTCGCTCTTTGAAGCCTGGGAGGAAATACCAATTGCAATGAATAGGCGTGTTTGACTAAAGGCTGGAGCACTTTTAAAAAGCAGCGGAAAGGCAACGGCAGCGGAAGTGGTTGTAATGTATGAAACTATGAAATATGACAGACTTCACTCGTAACGTATGAAACTGTTGACGGACCGGACATTGACGGACGTGTTTCAGTCTTAATGTCTACAACACAGCATTTACATTACCATGGTATATGTAATACACCTAAAATCCAGTGAATTTATGCCGTGACACACTGTTACGGTACATATCTATAACATATAGCAATATAAATCGCGAATCAACATTTATCTATATTTTGCAAGACTGGCGAAAAAATTAAAGAAAATCAGGAAATGAGGAAAACTGTCAATAGTTTGATCCCATCCCATCACACTAATATTTATAAACGCGAAAGTTTGTATGCATGGATGGATGTTTGTTGCTCTTTCACGCAAAAACTACTGAATGGATTTTAATGAAACTTTACAATAATATAGCTCATAAATCAGTATAACACATAGGCTATAATTTATAACGATCCTGCGCAGAAGCTAGTTAGCAAATGTTCCGGTCAAATTATGATTTTGGACTGACATTCCCCGGGACCAGACATTAACTCTCATACATTATTTTGGCACACACGTTACTTAATAATATTGAAGCCAAGAATTTAGACTTACATTGAAAATGATCAAGGACGGTCCTAGTTGCACCGCATTGCTCGGCAACTCGCGGTCCCTCCTGCGCCAAATCACGGCGGTGCCAGAAGGTGCGCTACACCTGCGAACAGTAAGCAGTATAAGCGTTGTCGAATACGGACCCCGCGGCACCGCCTCGCCGCGCGCTTCGCTGACAACCAGTTGTCAAAATAATGCGAGGCGATGCCGTTACGTAGGCGATTAGTGTGCGTTGCAGTAAGGAGTTCCATTCCAAGAATACTGAACGAGGCGAGTTGAGGCAGCGGCAATATACCGTTATGGGGCTCTACGTCTGCGACAACTTTAAATCATGAAGCAAGGAACCGCCGCCGATGATGTTAGCAATCAGAGTCCGCTTTTTGCGCCTCTGCCACTCACTTGTTTGTCCATTGTTTGAATTTTCAATAGAAGTATAAGATGTAAAAACACAGGTCTCTTTCAGACATATGAGAGTGAAAGTGACAACAGCCCCCATACAAAAAAATACATATACCTACATTTGGCTCTCTCTATGGTGCGCGGCCTAATTTTTCCTTCATGGTACGTTGAGAGCGAGCCATAGCTAGGGGTTCACGTCTTTTATTGCCCCGACTGCCGAAAGGAGGAAGGTAATGTGTTTTGATCTTTGTATAACTTGACAATCGCTAACGGGATTTTAGCTGGAGGAAAGTTTTCAATATTTATGTCTTTTAGACCCAAATGTACATACCAAGAGATTATCAGAATGTTAGTGATGACTCATGTGAAATAAATAAATAAAAAATTAATTTTAACCCCCGCCGAGTTTGGTACATTTGGGTCTAACACCAACAGCGAAGCTGCGGCCAACAGGTAGTTAACAATCAACTTACTCGATTGACGCGTTCTTGCCTTCAAATGCGATCAGAGCGCTTGGTTCGTTGGGGTTGGGGTACGGAGGGTATACTGGATTGATTTCATTGTCGCCGCTACCACCTGTAATCGTGTAATATGTTATATCGTCTGTAATGTAAAGAGATTGGTCGATATTTGTGTGGCCTCGAAATTTGCGCCTTATAAAGCTTTGCTATTCAGGAAAATTAAAAAGTTGGTGTAATTTTAGGGCGGTATACTTAATTCACCCGGGTGCATAAATACACTATTGGCAGACTTGATTCACCCAGGTCATTTCTGGTTGCATTAAATTACACTACATTAGTAGACTTAATTTATTCAAGTATTTTAGTCACGAATTACGTGTAATACAATCAACTGGGGACACTTGAAATTTTATTGTTATTTATTGAGAACGTCACATTAATAGTAATTGTCAATGTTCGTGCGTCGATCATAGCCCGAGCGCCCTCGATGTCAGGCAAGGTCCGTGCCCAAGCATAAACATATACCTACTGTCGATGTACCCAAGGCGCAGTTTTCGTTGCGTTTGTATCTTAAGCATTGTAATGGACTCGCAAGCAGCGTAATCTCACCGTTGTCAACGAATCCCATGTCTCCCCTGCCGACTCGGATGACGAACATCTTAGTGATGGTGCCCGCTGGCGACGCCGCCGTGCACACGTAGTCGCCCTCGTCGCGGTCGCTCATCGACGCGATGCGCAGCACGGCTATGCCCGGCGCTTGCGGCACGAGCTCGCGCTGATCGCGGTTAGCTGCAAACGAAGTGGCATTATTACTCGTACGTACTAACAAAGAGAGTTACGGTTTTCTCAAAAAGTACTTGACTGTTTTAGAATTAAAACTATAGCAATAGCAAGGCATTATTCCAAATTATTTTATATAAACGGATATCACTCACTCATATTGCTGACGCCGGCAATTAGACCGACAGTTTCGACCGATTTCGACGGTTTTACTTGACTGTTTTTTGAAAACTCTTTACAATTACATATGCGTGTACTAAAACTATTTGCTAGTAAAATAATATTTACAATCGGTCAAGTAGTTCTTGAGAACCCTAATGACTCTCCTTTACACCGTTTTCAACTATACAAGCAAGTCTGACACATCGATACTTGGTTTTTGTATGTCTAAAAGTCTAGATATACAAAAACTAAAAGTAAATCTAAAAGTCGAGATTTTCGCAACACTTTCATTGCCTCGAAAGTGTAATACTTCTGTTAAATATAATAAATCTGTTTTTTAAACTATAACCTGGGCAAAGCTCTCCTCTTCCTCCACCAATTCCAGTCAAATGCTTTCTCGAACCATTCAATCCGGCATTATTATTAATTGTTGTTGTTATAATCTATTGTATTATACACATTTTGTAGATGTCGCTTGCAAGGCGCTCGCCGGCGTACAGATCCCAGCGAAGGAATACATGTAATTGTGAGACGTGATTCATACATAAAAATCAAGAAAATTATCAACGCGAATGCGTCGAACCCGTAATTTTGTCCATTGTCTGCTTTTTGGCAACAAATAAATATGTAGGGACTCATAAATTCTCACTCACACGAAATGGAGACAAGAGGCTCTGGGTATCCGCTGCCTCTGCACTCGATGGTGACTGGGTCGCCGATCGCTGCTTCCGCGAAGTCGGTGGGCGTGATGATGATCTCGGGCGTCGAACGCACCTTCAGCACTGCGCTCGCGCTGGCGGAGCCGGCCACGTTAGACGCAGAACACGTGTACTCGCCTTCGTCGTTCACTTCGATCTTCTCGAATCTAAACATATTTATAAACGTTAATCCATCAATCCTAAACTTAGCGCTGTTAGTTATATCGGTATGGCCTTATACCGATATAACTAGCGTTAAGTTTAGGATTTGCGCCCGCGCAATTGGTGTGGGCGAGCGGTAAGCCGTTAGTCAATTTCTAACAAGGTGTGAAAGTGGCAAAACACGGTTTAAGGGAAGTGAGGTTAAACTGGGTTTATGGCTAACAAACAGCATAAGTTTGATAAGATTATCGAACACGGCTAAAGCTGTAAGCTGACGTTGTACGCTCATAGCTATGGACGTGACTTAAAAGTTATTTCATGTCTTAAGCCACGGGCTATACTATAAACTTTTTTTAACAAAGTGTGAAAGTGACACTAAACGCAATGAATATTATTTTTAAGCTTAGCCCCTAAACTACCCGACAAGAAGATCTTAGTCATGTGAAGAAAACGTAAATTACTGTTAATTTAAAATCGATCTTGGGATTGAAATGTAGTGGTCGCTTTTTGGACAGAGTAAGTCTCCAAGGTAGGTTAAACCACATTTTCTTAATTATTGTACTAACCTGAGAACGTTTTGCGGTTGAAGTTGAGCGTATGTTGACAACGTTCTGCCTCCATTCCTGTCCCACATCACGTCTGGTTCCGGAATTCCTCCCAAGACACGGCAATGGAGCTCGAACTGGCTTCCGAGTGCCACTGCTTGCTCGCCAGGCGGCCAGATCTCAACACGAGGTGGTTCGCGTCCTGCAAATATAGTCAGGTATGTCTATAAATTGTATGAAAGAGATGTCATTATTAGAGACATGTCAATTTTAGTTTATTTATTTCACAAAAGGTAGCTCGGTGGCACAGTGGTGGGACACTGAATTTTCGATACGGAAGTCCCAGGTTCGATGCCCGACCAGGTCAGCGATGGTGCATGAGTTTTCCTCGTTGTTGTTTTTTTTTCGAAGGAAAAAGTTACATCCGTTTGCCGAATGCTTTCGAAACGGTGAAGGAAAACATCGTGAAGTAACCAACATGCCGCAGAAAAAAAATCTAAGGCATGTGTAATCCAGCTATCCGCACTAGGTCCGCGTGGTCGAAGCTTCCTCAATTTAAGGGAAGGTCTGTGCCCGAGCAAGGCAGGCATAAAAAAAATCACTGACGATGACGCCAGAATTAAGTCTTCGTAATTTAATCATTACCTACGCTTAAAATTGGCTTACTCTCTAGTTCGATGTATACGTAAATGTTGGCGACTGGTTGGTTGTCGACCGCTCCCTCGCACAGATAGTAGCCTTGGTCCTCTTCTTGCATATTGCTGATCAGAAGCGAGTTCTCGCGCTGACTCACACCAGCTCCGAACTGACCATCATGCTGCACAAAATGATATTATGATTATGTAACACCACACCTATTGAAATATTCGTTACACAATAGAAATAGCTATTGTGGTAGAATATGTTATGAAAAGGTCCATGCAAACGGCTTATTTCAAATACGCAGAGAATGCAACTATAACTCGCAGCAACCACCACTTTTGTTTATTCTAGCTGATTGGCATCAACAGTATAACTTGCAGAAAAGGACAAGAAAACATATTTTATCTTTTGATTACATTGTATTAAGGTGACTAGCACATAGCACAAATGTATCTATCTTTGTTCGTTACATAAAAGTTTTTTTTTGCGAAGTTGATGTGACTGAGCTAGGCAGTGCAGTCGACAATCAATAAATACACGGGTTTTGAAACGCGCTTCTTCTGCGCGTTTAAATACGCAATGTGCATAGGCTCTAGGGTGTATGATGCACTTACCTTCCTCCATTTAATGAGCGGCAGCGGGTATCCGGTGGGGTTGCATTCAACAGACCCGGAGCCTCCTGTGGGCACCTTGAGTCGGTCCACGGTGACCGTGATGTTGGACTGCTCTGAGGGCGGCAGCGGGCCCAGCGGCACCACCGTCACCAGCACGGGCACTGGCGGCGCGTTGGACGACGTCGTCTGGCACAGGTACACGCCCTGGTTGTCAGGGCGGGCGTTGTCGATGTACAACACGCCGTTGTCAGAGCGCACGTTGACGACGAACTGCGAGCCGTCTTGTCTGCGGGCGGAACATTTGGTGTAACAGACAACACTTGTAACCCAGGCGTTAGCGGTCGACGTAACGTCGCGGAGTTGTCAAACTGACATTATTACAAGGCATTTGACATTAGTTCACGCCTTGTAATAATGCGGCACCATTGGCATTAGCACGGACAACCGCAGATCAATGGTAACACTTGCAGTACGATTTCAACTCTTACGACGCTGATAATAAGAACGGTCCAAATGTGTTACACTTTGATGTGTACCTGTGGTCATGTTGCGCATCAATAATTGTTGCCTAGTGGATACGAGGTTTTATATTAAGAAGTACAAATAATCACAGTACAGGTTCCTGCGTCTCACAGTACCTGATCCAATCAATAGTGCCGGCCTGCACGTTGGTGGAGCCAGTGCAGACTAGCCGGGTGCTCTGGCCTTCGGTGATGGTGGAAGCGGTCGGCGTGACCGTGAGGCGGTCCCGCGTCGGCCACGACGGCCTAGGTCGGACGGTCACCACCGCCGAGCGGTCGACCGTACCAGCCGAGTTAGCCGCGATACATCTGCAAAAGAAATCAAAATCAGCAATCCATGGTCAAACTTTGTTATTACCACTACAAACCAGTTGGTTCAAATGTTTTTCGTAAAGTTAAGAAAAATCTAGCTTTAGCGTTTAGCATTTTTTTTGTAATAGACACAACCAAGCGCAAATCATTATCGGTCCCAGTGTATTAATATCAACACTTGCCTGTATTCGCCGGAGTCCTCTTCTCTGGCACTCTGTACGATGAACGTCGACTCGAAAATCTCCGCTGAGAGCGGCAGCGCGCGCGCGCTCGCCCGCTGCCACGTGATGGTGGGCCTCGGGTTGCCGGACGCCGCGCACTGCAGCTCGATCCGGTCGCCCTCGTAATACTCGTTCACGGCGGCTGGATGTATCTCCACCGTGGGTAAGCTCATTTCGATGCCTGGAGAGGATATGTATTTTTGGGTGGGCTTTAGTGACCAAGCCGATTGACAAAGTAAATAAGAAATAAAATAAATTGAATATGGTGTAAACTGTAAACAAACATGTGTACAGAAAAATGGACGGTTTGTCAATCAGTTCCGCCCATTTATTGGTCAGAAAACGTACAATAATAATGATAGTTAATAAATAAATGTATTGTATATGTTCTTTAAAAAATCATCTTACTTGTCTTTTTACGCATCGATCATTCGGTTATGACTTTTAATTATGAGTTGATTATAGTAAATTCCCTTACCCTTAAGTCTACTTACCTTTCGCAAAAAAGACCCAATCCGGTACAACTAATCCATAAATGAAGCGGAGGGGTAACAAAAGAGTTTTATATATGAAACACCATTTAGCATCTTATTAAATTGCAATTTACTTGAAGCAAGAAAATATGTGCTTACCAGGTACTTTGAGAGTGGCAATAGCCTGCCCCACGGAGACCCCGTCGCTGGACTGGCAGATGTACGTGCCGCTGTCAGATGGCTCCAGGTTGGTGATGAGAAGCAAGCCGATCCTCTGGTCGATCTGACTCCTGCCTTGCGGCAATTCGCCGCCGGATTTGGTCCAGGTGACCAGCGGCCGGCTAAGAGTGTTGCGGCTTTGCGCTTGACACGTGAAGTTGACGCTGCTGCCCACTTCCTGGATCTTGATTGTCGGGCTCGTGATTCGAACGTACACTGTGGTCTCAGACGGCGGCGGTCGCGGCGATGTGACGTTACGAATCGAGTCCCCGCCTGTAAGTAGAGTCGTTTGAACAAAAATACACTAAATGCATTATTTAACAATATTGAAATGCGGAAACGGCAATCGGGATAGAAATAAACATTTAACAATCGTTAGCAAAAACTCTAAACAGATCGACAACACCTTCCTGATATTTGCGAAAACGAGCAATAGCGAGGAACATCAATAAACTCTACTTTAAAAATGAATCTGCGTGCGAATTAGAGCAGCGCGAGGTTGAGGCATATCCACATTTGAGCAAAATACATGAGCCATGCGTTCCTCGTCCACGTGCTGCTCTAATATGTACACACCTTAACAAAACATAATAATAATGAATGACACAAATAAATACGACATACAGCGGGTTCTGATTAAAATGGCATAGGTAGGTCAACATCACCGTAACCGAAACTGGAAATGTAATGAAAACGAAGTGTTACTATGTTGCGACAGGTTGAACTATTAATAACATCCACATCGAAGGTGATCCGGTATCATCCGGGCGAGGGGAAGCATGACGAAGACATACGAGATGCTCGAGGAATGCTACCTGGCTCCGGGAGGCTGGTGCTCAGTACCCCCAGAGTGAACCCCCGCACAGTGAGCGTGTGGCACTCGAATATCTCGCCGCGGTGGCGCGTGTCCCACACGGTGTGCCATGTGTGCTCGCCGTGCCAACCGTCCTTGTGCAGCGTAGACTCGCTATAGTGCTTCGGAGGGTCCACTTCACGCCCCTCGAAATAGAACTTAATCGTCAGAGCCTCCGGTGCCTTGTACTTGCATATCAGCGTCACCTTCCTATACAAGGAGTCGGGATCGTCGTCGTCCAGCGTAGGATACAACTCCATGATCAAGCCTATTGGGTGTTTTACAAATGAATGTGTTAAATATAATTTTGTCATTTTGCATAGAGTATTGTATTCCGTGAGAGGCACGCACCGAGTATAGAGCAGTCAGATCCTGTGTACGGCGGGCGGCAGTTGCAAACGACCTCGCCGTATGACCCCAACTGGCAGTCGTGTCCGTTGCAGCTGCACTGGATGCAGCGGCCGTAGTCGTCCTGGTAGTAACCGGGCAGGCAGTTCTCGCAGCTCGTGCCGCTGTACCCCGCGGGACACATGCACACCTGCGCAGTATAGTAGTTTTTAATTTAGAGCATTTTAACAAACTTCCTCTAATCCTAAAAACTCCCTAATTTAATTTAAATAAATAATAATAAAATATAGATATTACCATAAATAAAAAATATTGCTATTTAAAATAGGCATACTAACTTCGACTCCCTTGGCCGCCAGTAGACTTGCGTCGTTGAATCCTTCCGTGGCGGTGTCCATGGAAACGTCGGCGATAGCGGTAGACTTGATGTTAGGGCTCAAGGTGGCCTTCACGAGCACTCTGCGGAGATTCTTCAGGACGGCCATGAAGTCGTTGCGTAGCGCAGGCGTACCTTCGTTCAGCACGCGCCATCCGCTCTCTTGTAGTGGAACTTGATAGCTCTGCCGGATGAAGAAACTCTTAAGCATTCAGTTAAATAAAATGGACTTGAGAGAGATGGAGGCCGACGAGATTTCGTCTCTAGCGATCGCTAGAGTCTCCATCTCTCTAGCTAGCTATGCTTTTGCATGAGCTCGTATGTGGTGAGACCGAACTTTGTCATGAATGTCCGGTCAAAGCGGTCACATGGTGGCGGATTTTGAAATATTGCACTTGAATAAAATGGACTTAATATCGTGTAAACCGGTACTAGTTATTGGGCAATTGCTAGTTATTAAACTCTTGGGCGCGTATTCATAAACGTGATTTATAGTTACGCCACCTTTAGGTGAAGTGTGAAAGGGATGGCAACACGATTTAAGGGAAGTGAGTTTTAACTAGGTTTATGAATAACATCATTGGACAGGGAACTGCAAGTGAATAATACAGCCGTTAGTAATGAACACTTCGTCATAATGATTACATCGTCTAACTTCAGTAGATAGACGCTAACCGCTGAATATTAGACGTGAAATTAAACGCATTTCACACAATATATCATGATGCGATCTGAATTATTCAGGTGTTGTAATTGGCGCGAACGTCAGTAGGTACATAATGGCTAAGAAAGTTCAGATCCGTCATGAAGTGCGTTTACTACAATAAATACAATATTGACCAAAGAATCTATTACTAGTCACGTACCAGTGTCTCGCCAGATCGGATCGGCGTAGGGTTGGTCCAGTACAGCGACACGGAGTCGCTGACGAGGACTACGTCGGTGCCAGGCGTGGACTCGTCGGGATACTCGCTGGTGAAGCTCTGGGTAAGGGACAGCGATCCGCCGTACGACAATACTCTGTTTCCTGTACACGTAAAACAGAAATGTTTACTCACTTGAAATATCGATATTGTCATACAATTTTATGACTTGTCTGACGATGTAACACTAGAGACGGTTTACTCGAGGAAGTACCCGTCATGGATCTGGCTTAAGGTGACCGCCACTTGTAAGTCCTGCTGTCGACGCGGCGTTATTTAGTTATTAGTATTTATGCTTTTGAAAAATCAACACGATTTCGTTTTTTCTAAACGCATTTTTGGCCTAAAATGTATCATATGCCAGTCCCGTGATCAAAATAAATCAAAAGAGACCTCATAGGCTACATGCCCTTTACAGGAGGTAACAAAGGAACATACATTCGCTCGAAAAACATACCGATGTTTATGTACAGCTAACATCAGATCAAGTGTACCACTTTGGACTTCGGGCCGTTCTTATTATCTGCGTCGTAAGAGTTAAAATCGCACTGCAAGTGTTACCGATCTGCTGTGCGAGTGTTATTGATATGCTGTTGTCCGTACGTATCTCCGAGTAAACGAATATAGACAGACAATTCGGTATTCGGTAAGTACAAATTACATTTACCTGGGAACACTGGCAGTGACCAGAACAGCTCCACATCGGCCGGGAACGGGAATATGTATATGAGTTCGCTCTCATTCGGCGCCGGCACGAACTGGTCGTTGATGACGCGCTCCGCGTTGATGTCCGTGATGCTGTAGCCGCCGTAGTTATCGCCAAAGATCGGCGCAGCGATAGGCACACGGTTGTAGTGGCCGGCCTGGGAAACACGGAATACAGGTTACAGACGCAACCCAATCAACCAATTACGGCCACCATCGAAAGTATAGTCAAACACATGTACACACCCTACCATCACCACCATCGCGATAAATCTAACCAGGCGAACTGGTTGTCGTAGTTCTACTATGGGACTCGAACTACATGGTCCTGGGGTTTTGTAGTCCACCTGGTTCGAGTTTAAAATCGATTGAACTGGAAAGAAAAGTTCACATAGTCCGGATGGATCGAACCATGTTGCGGTTGACCACGTGACCAGGAGCTTTTCACTTTGCTTAGTACTCGATTAGTGCGAGTGGCAAGTGCAAGTGCACATTTGAACGACGGCTGATTAGTGCGAATGACAAGATTAGCGATGCTGAGTGTATAGGAACGCGTTCTATTATATCGCGGCGAGATATGCAGTTGGAGATGGATAATAGTGTAATACAAAGTAAAATAGCACAAGCTTTTGATTATGGACCACCGAGGTGAACAACCGAAGTGGTCCACGGGCAATAACCCATTAGATTTTTTCTACTTCGCTCTTTGTTCCGAACGGCAGCACAATTTCTATAACTGGGCATCTCTCATCATAGTAAAGTGGTCACAAGATACAACGATCTTATACAGGGTTTGACGATGTACCCAATGATAGATAGATGGGTTCACAATCATAGAATGCGATACAATAATATTATTTACAAAAATGTTTGTATGCCCCACTTACTTCGTGACATTCATTGGTGACGCCTGAACAGTAGCAAGGGAGGCAGCCGGCGGGATTGTTGCCGTCTAGCCCAAATGTGCCGGGGCGGCATCTTTCGCAGTAGCTTCCTTCCACGTTCTGCTTACAGTTGCAACGGCCTGCGTAATCGCAAGGCGAGGACTCTCCGCGGGCATCACAGCTAGAAAAATAATTTGGTTATTTATCAGTTCTGTCAGAACTGGCAGTCCAGATGTGGCCGAAAAGACGGCGATACTAAAACGGAACTTTACACAGGACGACGTCGATAGCGCGGCAGATCCAAGTTTGTTTGGGCGATGAGGTCACTTTGAAGGAGACTCAGTATGGATTCGTTTACCGCCAAAGTAGCAGTGAAAACATAATGATATGTATGACTATGCTAAGTCAGAAGCAGTAAGTAAGAAGAGTAGATGAAGTACTTGCACAGTTGCACACTTAAAATTTCCTTCATATTTTATAAAAAGAAGTGTTACTAATTAATAATTAGTTAATAATTAGGATCAATGAAAGCTCCTAAACTGCGAAATCCCATCGTATCCATTTTGACATTGATTGCGTGGTTTCATATTGTTTATTAAAACCTGTAAATATTTTAACCACATCCATTTATCAAAATGAATACCACTACATTCGCACTGATTCGATTCGTATCGAACTCCGCAGTCCAACCCAAGAGTCACTTACTTGCATTGTGACGACGGCGACGGCGTGGTATCAACCACATTATAAGAGGGCACGCACACTTCGTATGCATCTCTTTCATAACCAGGGGTACAACTCTCACAAAACTCGCCAGCGGTGTTGTCCTTACAATCCTGAAAATAATAAGAAAAAAAAATATTTGTATGTTATTGATATCTGAGACTACTTTGCATGCGGTCATGTCAGAAATCTATCAGTCCGGGCAGTCTGGAACAACTCGGACAACAGGTTGACCATACGACAAGAACCGGTGTCAGGCCTGTTTAGTGCTGCCTGGATACATTCCAAGGTCGAGATTCAGAGGCAATTTTTAGCGCGAGCTTAGTGTGAGCTAGCTCTTACAACTATAAGGCTGGTTTCACAGCTGTCCGGATGACCCGTATGGGCCGCCCGTACATGAAAAAGTTTTACAATTTGCTTTTTACGATGGTCTAGCGTTTCAAGTGTGTCTCCGTGCCGGGAGCACGTACGCGGGCCCGTACGTGAAACAAGCCTAAAAATGTTTGCAGCCCTAAGACCTTAGATGTGTATTTCAGCCGTCAAATAGCACGGATGTGATGTGATTTGAATACTAAAGCATTTACCGTCAATAATTGTAGTCGTAAACAAGTGCTTTCCATGTTTGTGATCATGGATAGATCCAAAAAGCCTTTCGGGATCCTTCTGCCACTGACTCACGCGTTGTATTACACGTTGTTGGTTTCCCTTCGATCAATAATATGCGTAAAACAGCGGCCTTTACCTATGTTACTGATGACACATTCTTTCAAGCCACCCCTTCTGCTTATCTTTGTAAAAATATTATTTTATAGGGATTACTCACGTAGCATACGCCTGTTTCCGGGTGGCACATGTTGGAGTGACCATTGCAGTCGCAACGTTCGCAGTGCTCCAAGTACAGACCGTTCGAGCTCCTGTGAAGTATGTACGTAGTAATCAGTTTAGCGTTTTACGGAGAAAAGTTTCGAAATCTTACTTTTCTACAAAATCTTACATTGGAATTTCCCAATCTGTAAACTGGTATACTGACCTCGTGTATCCGGGCGCGCAGTCCTCGCAGGAGGTGCCCACGTAGCCCGTGGGACACACGCACTGCTCCACGTGCAGGGCCGGCGGGCCGTCGCCGTGCGTCTCCGCGGTATCTATACTAGCACTGGCCAGCGACGCCAGCTCAGAGTTCGTGGTGTAGGTAGCCTTTATCAATATCGTCTTCACGTCAGCCAATGCAAGGAGGAAATGTTCGCGAGATATTTCCTTTCCATCCGATCTGCACATAAAAGTTATTATTTATAGACACTAGTTACCTGGCACTCAGGTACTTTAAACCAAAAAATAAATCATCAAATCCACATCTTAACTTTCATTTCTTACAGAAATTCATACTCAGATAAATAACTATTTCCACAAACGAAATTGGTGAGCTATTTGAATCTCTCAATTTCTGTAATACTCTATTTACAAATGACAATGCCAGATTCTGCCCCACCATCAACCGCAAGTTGTACAAGATAACGAATAAATGTAAAAATATCTCCGTTTTTTATTAAAGTTATTGGTTTAAAATAAAGTTTTGTATAAGTTGCGATTCGACAAAAACAGCTTATTTAAGAATTCAGAAAATAGTAAGAAATCGAAGTGATTTATTCATAGTTTTTTGTTATTCTTCTATAGGAGTTGCGAGAGTAGTTGAAAATGATACTGATTATGCAATATGAAACCTGTAATAAGTCCCCAACAAAATGATAGGTACAGCTTAAATGGTCACGTAGTTTTGTAGGTGGGGCAAAGCTCCATTGAAAAGTGGCAATGTCTTTTGCTAAATAGTCTATCGCGAAATCTGAATTGCTCATTCATGGGGACTGTACCAAATTCTTTGATATTGGACCAACCGCGTATATAGACCAACTGCGTCTGGTCGACTGCGATTTGGACCAAACGCGTATTGGACCTACCTGTGCCAGCCTTTTTCCAAGAACTGTATGCTGGCGTTTAGAGTACCATCACCGGATGGGATGAAGTTGCCGAAGTAGTGGAAGGTCAGTCGGTTTTCCTGTACGAGTGCAATGAGAAACATTAATATAGTATTACTTCAGATGATTATACTATTATGTATTATGTGTATGTATAAACACGGATAAAGCTCACATTTTTGTTGAACTTGGTATTTATACCGATTTAGATGGTCTTTATCGAAATATAATTTTATAAAGAGCGTCGAAGTCGATCAAAACTTTCGGTATAAATACCGGCTTCAAAATAAGTGAATGTTATCCATGTCATATAAATAATTAAAATGTTAGGCTCAGTAATATTTATGGAATAGCCGTCGTGGATCAGCCTATAAAACTGTCGGTAATTTCCCACGGCCGACAGTCTGCGTTTTTCTTCTTTTACGCCAAGAACCAACTAATTTCTACGACTGTGGAGGTTTAATGTGTGTAGAAGATGCTTTTAAAAATATAAATCTATATTTAGATGCGGGAACTTACACTAATGAGCTGCACATCTGCGGCGTTGTTCTTTGAGCTCTGTCCTCCGGTGACGTAAAGCAGAGTGTAACGCAAGTAGCCGCCGTATGAGGTCACTTTGTCGCCAGCGAAACTGTTGAAATTAATTTGATGTAATTTATACGCTACTAAACGATATGGTGTGAAGATTGAAGGGCTCTGATGCTTCACTTGTAAGCGCTTCTCTTCACTGAACACATTCGATAAAGGTCTGATGGATATCACTAAAGAAAATAGATGATATCAGCTATTGAATTAAATCACTTTATAGCACTAGGTCAAGACAATTGACCACGACCTTATAACTCAGGGCTTTCTCTTCCAGGCAAACCCTGATGGCTAAAGAGAAAAAAATAGTGTAGACAGTGTTATGCAAAAGAAGATCTGATGATGAATACAAGTTCGCCATAAGCAAGCCTCACGCTGTTTGTGTTAGATAGCTAAATTTTCTATTCTCATGTGTTTTACGGACAAAACCTTTTGTCAGAGCTATTCAGTCCGCCCGTAGGACACTGAGGTGGCTAACGACTGCTACCGAGCGACAGCAACCGGGACCAACATGCATAACGTGCTTTCCGAGGCACGGAGTGGCTAAAAAGTGTCATTTTTTCACCATGGGGTAACCATTTACTGACCTCGTCCAACGTTGCTTAGATCGTTTTCAACGTGTACTCACAACTGGACTACGAGGCCCTCAGATAGTTATGTTAGATCACAATAGCTCACCTCGCAGGCAAGCTCCAATAGTAAATGGTGGGCCTCTGGGTGTCTAAGTTGGCCACTGAGAGTTCGCTCCTCAGCAATTGTGGCCTGAGTTCTGTCTCCACCGGCGCGTTGTACTTGACCAGGCCCGCGGCTCCGAGCGGCGCGCTGCTGTACACACGCACTTGGTCCACGATTTGGGGAGTATTGAAGCGCAGTGCGGTGGTCTTCCGGCGGAGGTTGCTGCTCGAACACTGCTGGGAGACACCCGAGCAGAAGCATAACGCGCAGCCGTGTCTGTAATAAGGGTTATTTTACTGTAATACAATTAGCAGAGAGTTGTGTGCCAGGATGGCAGGAGAATGGAAATCCATCGTCTGTACCTATCTACGGAAACAAAGGTGAGTTTATCTATGTATGATTTAGCCGTTTCCTTCAACAATGCCGATGCAGCTCTGTTAACAAAAAGGAGGCCACGGTATTCACATATTCCATCAATTGTTTTTAAAGAATTTGAATTTTCGTACCAATTTATGGAATAAAGAGGTTTTTTTTTATTTTTATTTAAGTATTTAGTACCTATTTACACCTGAATGTTGTAATGTTACCTGAAGTCTTGCGACAGATAGAACGAGTCCTCCTTGCACTGGTCGCAGAAGCGTCCCTGCACCTGGTCCTTGCACTGGCACTGGTCCGGCGGCAGTGCGCGCAGCGTGCCCACCGCGTTGCAGTTGTTGCGCGGCTCCGGCCGGCACGAGTCGCCGGGCATCAGCGGGTTGCCCACGAAACCTTGCTCGCAGTACTCGCAGTTGCGGCCGCCGTAACTGTAGGCACAATGGATAAATTAACCGATAAGATCTAAGGCCCGTATTAATAAACAGCAGTGATCTCAAGATCACTCTCAGATTGATCTCAGATGGCGTTTCTAAATAAACGGAACTTAAAGTGAGCGTTTAGGATTCGGGTATCACGTGAGTAACGCCGTATTAATAAACCAAACTCAGCACTCAAGAGCACTCTCAAGTTCATACTTAAGATAATATTTTCTGAGTGTAGTCGGACCGTGCCTTGAGTGTGTGTTTGCTCAAGATTGGTCTATTAAGTAACGATGTACTTGAGATGCTGATAACGTCTAAAGATTACTCAGCTGAGTTCGCACTTGAGAGAGGTCTAGAGATCAGTCTATTAAAACGGGCATAAGAAGCCTATACTACCACTTAACTTAAACGAAAGCTTGGGTTCAATATGTGATACCCGACTATGACCTATTTTTTAACTTTAACTTACCCAGGCGGGCAGTCACAAACGACGCCGCCGCCCGGCGCAATGGAGCACGTCCTGGCGAACTGGTTCTCCCGGTTGGTGAGCGGACAAGGGCATGGTCTGCAGCCGTAGCCGCTGCCAGGGTCGCCGTACGAGCCCGGGGGACACGGCTTCTGTTCCCGGACGCAGTTGCCCAGCCATGGGCCGGACTTCTCGCGTACGTAGCCGGCTGTGCATTTCTAAAATGAGACAAGTACATAAATTAAATCTTAAGTAAATAAAAGGTTAACTAAACCCGTCTCACCCAACCAAGGACATATATATAGGGTTGGTCTGGTTTGTATTTATAGAATGCCAACGAATTTGTTGTGTTGTCTGCCAATATGGCCATCGTAGTATAGCCAACTAACCGTTCAGTTCAACGTAAACAGTTCTTTTTTATACAGCTGTGCTTTGACGCCAAAGTCTGAGACTATGACAATATCTAAGTTTATTAATGTTTTTATGAATGCTCCCAATAGCAGTAAATATGCAATTTTAAGAATTAGGCATTTCGTGAATAAGCCATTTAAAAAATTAGGCCCTCAGAGAATTAGCCATTTATTGTATCAGTCCTTTTGAGAACTATGTCCTTTTGCAACTCTGTTTGCTATTTTGAGAATTAGGCCGTCTGCGCTTAAACCATTTATCGTCCAACGAATAAACAAAACGAACAAAATCGTTCCTTCTTTCAGGCGACATGGGCATAGTTTAAGTAGTACTGTCTCACCTGGCACGAAAGTCCCTCGTATCCCGGCGGGCAGGTGCACTCCTCCACCATGTTAGCGGCGCCGAGGCCGCGGTTCATGTGATGCGCGGACTCCATTGTGAAGTCAGTGATATTCACACCGGCGTTGTTCAGGTCAGCTCGAAGTAGGATCATGTCAATGTTGTCCAAACTGGAACGGAATACTTTAATGTAATTGTCTACTACCTTATTATAATTGTAGGTACAAATACGAAGTTAGCTGTTAATTATTGACCTATCGCTTGCCACAAGGACGGTACTCACAGGGAGCATTCGCTTAATCAGTAAAAGTTCGCAACCCGAATCTTAGAAATATTGCTCGTGAAACGAACGAGCAAATATTTGCGCAACAAATGCTCGTTCGTGAAACGAATGCTCCCGATGAGTACAGTCCTTTAACTAAATGGGTAGGTATAGTAAGTTTTGACTCAAAAGGAGGGTTCAATGTAGGTAACTGAACAATTTTAGTTCCACAATATTGTACCTTTTAACTGATCAATTTGTATGAGACATTGATTTATTTAGAATTTTGTTTATTCCATTAATTTTCTATAGAGTTAATTATGTTTCAGTACGAAGTTAGACAATAAACAATACTAACGCCATCATAATGTCTTCCCTGGTAGCTTGTACGAGACCTCTCGGCCCGGCCTTCTGCCAATTGTCTGGAGTCAGTCGAATCTCGATGTAGGATTCCCTCGAATTGTCGCCTCGGTTGTGGTGAACTAGACTTTCGTATTTACCCTGTCAAAGTATAAGCTCTACATTATTTACAAAAACTAAAATGCTAATGTGGTCGCTTGTAACTCCAGGATCTCTAAAGCCAGTTAGGAAACTTTATGAAATCCACAACTAGGACCCTTTATACCGCGGAAATATATAGCGGAAACTGCCAATGAAACTGTTTATGTAGAATGGATGTCGTTATTTTATTTGGCATTTTGTAAACTATGCAGCAGGGGCCAATGGCGACTATGTTCACGTAGGCTCTAATTTATAATGTCGAATATATATCTCTTTGACACATACTACTGGAATAGGTAATCATGTCTTACTCGTACATGTATCACCATGTAAGGACCCTTACCTTGATGACGACAGTGGGCATGTTGTCATTGGTGTTGTATCTCGACGAGTGTGGCGCGAGGCGGTACTTGATGTGGCCACCGTACGATGTTAACTGGTTGCCGTTGTAAGTCTCCGGTAAAGTCAGGTAGGGGTGGGCGGTGGACTCATAGTTCCAATTTTGCCCGTAGCTTTCAAGTTTGGTGACCTACGAATTATTAATAACGATGAGTGTAAAACCTACTTTACTCAACTGATACATAGCTTAAGCGACTTGCAGTAATAAAAAACTTTTAAAGGTGGTTTAATTTGTCAGTTAAGCCACCGATCTTGTATGGCGAAATTCAACGAAATCCTTAAACTATGCCAACTTTAAGTAACGTTTATCGCTACGAGTCCTGCGGTCTTATATTATTGAGCATTACTATTGTTTAGCCATATAAATGAGTTTACAGACTTTGTTGAGACCACAACTTGTATGGTGAACCACATCGTTCATGATTTCTTTTTCATAGGTGTTCAATTAGCTATACACAGGCTCTCTAGGGATCGGCAACATAAACTAGCTATTACAA
The DNA here is from genome assembly GCA_963506565.1 of Tachystola acroxantha. Classification (NCBI taxonomy): domain Eukaryota; kingdom Metazoa; phylum Arthropoda; class Insecta; order Lepidoptera; family Oecophoridae; genus Tachystola; species Tachystola acroxantha. The sequence goes on from OY735870.1 coordinate 17,149,618, forward strand.
CACTACAGCTACTTACAGTGGCACCATTCCTTAGGGGCTGATAATAATACTGATCGGTGATAGGCTGGTTATCCACCTGCGCCTCTCCATTGGGCGCCAGCTTAATCCCCACCAGCCGAGTGCCACCTTCTCCGAGTGGAGTAGGCATGTTGTAGGTAAACAGGTCGGCGCTACGGCACTGAGTTGACTCGCCGAAGCAGAAGCAACGGATGCATTCGTTCGCTGAGCGCGCCTCGTTGTTGAAGAACCCGTTGGGGCACACATCAGTCTTGTTCACGTACACGATAGAGTCGGGAGTCGCGAAATTGGTGGCTTTGTTGTTGATTGCCTCGCACGAATAAGCACCGCTGTCTTCAGGCTGCAAGTAAGTCATACATATAACTATTGATGCACTAAGTACTGATTTTTATTTTATAATTATGTATACGATGATATCACGGCAGATACAACGGGTACCATATGGGATGGAGGTGATAGAAAATGTTTCAATAAAAGTTAAACCGCTCAGTGATATCTACACGAAAAATAAATGTGCAAGCAACACATAAGACAAGAGGTTGTGCGATCACTGCGTGACAGTACTATCGCTTTATTTCATCGGTTGGCGAACGGCAATAGGGAAGGATTAGACGAAAACAGTAACTATATCTTACCTGCATGTTGTGGCACGTGAGTGTACCGACTCCGTCCAGACTGGTGGAGGTACACTTGGCGGGCACGTGGCCCCAGTTCAGCCGCCACGATATCAGTGGCGTGGGCACGCCGACCGCCTCGCACACCAGGACCAGACTCTCGCCAGGGTCGAGCCGCACGTGGGCCGGGGTGGGCGGCTTGGTCACGTGAACGGGCGCTGTACACCAGCGGAAAACAAAAATTAGTATTTATACTAGTTTTTAACTAAAAAATCTCATAAATAAAATAATTATCTATAAAAATATTATCGGAAACACGAGTAGTGTCCTTAAAATCCCGATTGGTATTGTTTGGCACAATTTATTTATTTAAGTGTATGGCAAAATATGCAGTAGGAAAAAAAAGTAATGTCTATCTGGACAGTGGTAAATAAAAATAAATTTTCAATACGATTTTGTAACTAATAATATCTTTGGTAGATTTATGTCTATCCACCAGAGGTCGCTCCCGCGTCACAATTCACCATAACTACATATTCCTATTGGGTCGTTAGTATTCAAGGTTGTTCTAAATATGGCATCAATTCCATTTTATAGTTATTCATTGGTAATTACAGTATTATGACTGTCTGAATGCAATTCTTAATAATTAACGTTCTCATCCAGTACAAAACTAACGGAAAGATATCATTTTCATCCAGAAGACCGTGGCAGTATTCGTGCAGACTAACAAATCCTGGTATATTCTATATCAACATAAAATTAAAATGATTCATGTACTCGATGAGATAGAGTATAAATATATAAATACGGTAAATGCTTGGCTTATAATATTATCCCTTCTACTCACCACATCCAATTTCGTCTGAGCCATCGATGCAGTCACTCTGGCCGTCACAGTGGAAGCTCTTGGGCACGCACTGGTCGCCATTGTCGCACTTGAACTCGACTGGGCCGCAAAGTTCGCGCGGATTGCTGGTCCCGCAGTTCTCCTCGTCAGAACCGTCAACGCAGTCGTTGTCAGAGTCGCACAGCCATGTCTTCAGAATGCATTTACTGTTACGGCATTGGAACTGGTTCGGTTCGCACATGCCGTTTAGGTCTGCAATTATTAGTAAATTAAATTTATATTGAATCTCGTTTATTTACATTCTAATAGGATCCCCTTTGTGCCAAGTACTTGTGATATATGGCACAGTTTAACGCTAGACGTCGATGGGCTCAACTAGTAACATTCCACTAAACATTGGTAATTTTCAACTCTGGGGTAGGTTCTAATCGTTTTTTGCGCATATAAGTAGTTAGGATTTAATAAGACGTTAAAATAATTATCATCATACAACATCTTATCAACAGCTTGCGTGAGATTCTATTACATTGTCTGTAGCATTAAGAACGTTACGCAAGCCACCCTTAAAATCTGAAGTTCTAAACTATATTCTCAACTATACTGTAGTCAGTGTGATAACAGATTCTAACACAAGAACTGGCAACTCACTGCAGTTGTCCTCATCAGAGCCGTCGCGGCAGTCGGGTTTGCCGTCGCAAACAGCTGATTTAGCTATGCATTGACCGTCGCTGCACGTTGCTTGGTAGCCTTCGCACGCAACGATCGCAGGTCTCTGGGTTGCAGCTGAAATAAAACACAAAAATATTTTGACCACAATAAGTATTCTTAGGGTGCAATGCGCCCGTTCTGCTTAAAAGCGCTTATGTTTTATTTTACAAATAGTCCTCTTAGTTTGTACTAAGAAATACAAGGATTATTGAACCCATTATTATTAGCCACTTTTTCTAGTTTTGCAGAGTTAATCAAATCACTGCAATTCACATAGCTTACTTCAATTGGCTGTCTGTCAAATGGATAAAGGTGCGGACATGGCCCAATTACGAATAATGGTTTAGTGGCTTGACAATCCATGTAGGTACGACCGTATATGGAATCTTAAATCTACTACAAAACAATAATTCGATATAAACAACTTAGGTTTCAGTTTGCAAGAGGCCGACGATTTCTAGATATTTACCAAGAAGTGCAAATAATATTTTGTACGAACTACTCACGTGCTTTCTCGACTGACAGTACAACTCTTAGTTCGGAGCCGGGTTGTCCTAGGTATCTCACAGCTTGGCAGATGTATGTACCACTATCAGATGCCTGTATCACAAAATAGAATGTTACTTTACATATAGATACTATGACTAAATTATATTTTAAGACCACAACAGCTTACTGGAAAACATAAAAAAACAGTTAATTATTTCTTTTCTTACCGTAACTCTATCCATTTCTAGACGTCCGTTCCTGTCGATGGAGCCAGGTTTGAGAGGACGAGCGCCCTCGCGCACCCATCTTACCGCTGCCCTCTGTGGTCCCTCGTCACGACATTGGAACACCACGTCGCCACCTAAAATACCCAACACTCTTTTTATTGTGCACGTATTACACAGAGTTGCACAAAGCATGGTTAAAATTGAACCATCGTAGGTATATATCTGTTCATAATTATCAGGAATAATAATTAAACATTATTTTAACGACGTTTTGTGCAACTGTTCAATAAATGACACCCTTGTCAATTACCGCATTAATTTAATCCTCTGGATGCGATGAAATGGAGAACCCATAAGTTATGTGGAGACAATTACTCGTTACGGTATTCTTATGTATCATACAATAATTTGTGTTAGTTAGAATAACCATAATTAAAAGTGCTAGAAAATAAAGATTTAAATAAAAATTATATAAGTATGTCAACTCTAGCGTATTAGTCAAAACCTCATATTAGTTTAAATAAACAGCAATTTAATTTGTCAAATCCAACCCAATAACGGTCGACCCAGAACTAGTCAAACTTACAATAAATAGATAAATATGAAGACCATAATATGTATCTACGTAAAATTTCAACAATTGGTAATTAATGGTTATGGCGTTACTTATTTATTACGTAGTGTATGATTGCATTCTAATAATGTAGGCGACTTTGTAATTTAATCTATAAATTTACATGCATCAATTTTTAAAACTTACTGTGGTATCAAATGAAATATCGATGTTCATTCTATTCAAGAAGCAAAGTAGTTTAAGTAGTTGTATTTAAATTGTTACATTTCAATGTATTGTTATGATTTTATTACATGTTTCATTCCTACTGATTGCGACGAGTGTAGATATCATATACATAGAATATACTTGTAATATCTCCTAACGAACTAACTATTCCCATTCCCATAAATTTAATTCATACTAAAAACTTTTAAATAGGTACAGCTGACAGCAGATCAAGTGTAACACTTTGGACCGTTCTTATTATCTGCATCGTAAGAGTTGAAATCGTACGGCAAGTGTTAACATTGATCTGCTGATGCTGCTGTACTTAAAATCAATTTTAATGAAAATAATAGACATGTGATGGAATTAAAATATTTTCATATAGGTATGTAGGTAGTAACAAACAATGTTTAAAATAAAAATAATAAAGTGCATTGCATACTGTGTAAATTGTTCTTATTATAAATATCTAATACTTAGGCAAAGTCGAATTAAAAAAGAGAATTTTTTTTATATTATTTTGTAAGTATTTAATATTATACATATATATTACTTATATGTATGTTATTATTTTTCCCCAAAAATGTTTACTTCAATCATACAGATTTAACAGTAAACATAACAAGAACAATTTCATCGTAAGTAATGAATAAATAAATAATATAAATAGGTATAGGGTGCAACCGGTCCCTGGAAGTTTTGGACTGGGACGAATTGCACCTTAACCCATAATAACAAACACCTCCTTTAAAAGAATATGGAGTTACCCTTTTAATTGTTTTAAGTGATGAGTTATAATTATTACGATGTCATGAAAAACTTAAACTCATTTTAACAATCCTTAATTATTTTTTGTTAGATTTGTAACCCATAATGCACTCATTGGTACCCATAGTTATCAAGGCACACTGACTCACCAACTTTAGCTGTTCCACCACCATGAAAGAAACAACAGATAACAATTATTACAATATCCAAAACCAACCTGTTTCACTACCTGTGTATGATCTCCTCCACCAGAATCGATTTCTTAAGATATAATACTAATTATTGTAGTTGTATTCGATGTAGATATATAAAGACTTATTATTTTCATTACATACGACATAGTTACTCAACTTACGATTCGTAGTCTCAGGAGGTTGCATTGGCAATGGGTAAAAGACAATATTTTTAGGGGATCACGACGTAACATCCCTTTTTGGTTGAGAAACGATGACATACGAATATGAACATACCTTTATGATGAAAGGCTAGCTAAATCATTCACATAATAGAAATTATTTGAATTAGTCGGAGTTATCGATTTATTTTACATTGCGGTAATAAGCCACTACATAGCTGTCTTGTCTATTTTATCAGTTGCCTTGCAGCACAACACTGATGGTAGACGAGACCAAGGATACTGCTACATTTAATAAGATATTTATTGTAAATCAATATATTGTGAAAAAATACGAGGCAAAACGCGAGAACACCCTAGGCTTATGGTTTGCTAGATTAAAAATGGAAATTTAGAAATGAAGGATAGAGTTGTGTGCTGCTGAGTTTTTTTGCCACTTTTTCTCCTCAGCGTTGGCACCTTTTCCTTACAAAGTGATGTAAATGCAAATTCAAAATTATGTGGACGCGCAAAAATGTGCATAACGTGCTTACTTGCAATAAAAAAAATTGACTTTGAAATGGAATAGTAATTGGACACTAAAATGATTGTCAATAACTCTTGAGACGAAAATGAAAGATATCGACACAATGAAGAAAGGAGGATGAGGAATAATATTATCACAGCCATTTGTATTCCAAAATATCCTTTTCTGGAACACCTACAGTTCTGGTATACTTTACATTTATATTTACAATGAATTAATTCACAAGTACAGAACCACAGAAAGGGTGCGATTCGTAACAACACAAAACACTTATTCGATTACTAATAGCTTACCTTGTGTTCCTAGTCTTTTGTCAGAATGTGCAAAGGTTTATTAAATAACATGTCAAACCTGTTTATTTTAATTAGGAATACAACACTCAATAAATTTTACTCACCGTTTCGGACGGTCTGTTCGTCGGGATATGTCTTCAGACTTAAAACAGTTTGATCAGGATATGGCCCTGAAACGAAATTCACGTGAATAAATAAATAAAATAATTAACTGTAAGAATGTGGGCCTATATGCAATATGCAAGCTAATTAGTGTAACTTTACTGGTAAGTGTGTGGTTTAGCATTTTAAATCCAATGGTTAAGTATACGTTTTCAATATTGCTTGTAGCTATCATTGGAAAATCACGCAGGCAATGGTATCAAGACTTAGTGGCAAGCATATGACATAAATTGTTACAGTCATATTTACTTATTAAGTTATTATAAGTATTTGTGAGAAAGTCAATATATACATTAGGGGCAATGCCGCCAGCATTTTGGGCACGTTGCCATACAACGGGGATCGGTAGAACTATCTGTAATGGTGAGCCATTCAGATAGTTAAACCGACCTATTGTAGGTAGGTACATATAGTTTTTAGTTTAGTTTATATTTTTTTAGGTTAATATTATAATAGTTATTTTTAATTTTTATTGATGTTAAGTATATGAATATACCATTTACAAGAATGAAATTGCTAAAATTTAGTTGTGTTCGTTAGTAAGTATCACATCAAGACAAAATTAGATATTAAAGGGCATTTTCAGTGAGTACTGCATCTTACCCAGATTAATATAATCGAGATATTCACCTTATTAGTTCATAAACTTCATTAAGTTGTTAAACGACAAGAATCGTTACACAAGTTAACATCAATAATGTACAAGTGCTTTTTCTCTATAATTCTTACTATTTGGCGGACAGTCAAATTCGTCACTGCTGTCGTAGGGACAGTCGACTTGACCGTTACAACGTTGACTCCTATCAATGCAAGGCCCGTTCTCGCACCGCCACTGATGTAGTTGACATTCTCCTAGTCGGAATTAGATTATGACAATGACATAAAAAGATCAGGAGTAATCTTACTGTTGTGCAATAAACCTACAACCTACTATGAAGGATTTCATGTGAAATTATTATAAATACTTCTATATGTAAACGAAAACTAAGTAACAATAAATAAAAAATAGCTTTTCTAAAATATTGTCATGCTCTTGAAATGAAAATTTACTTTGGAAACGTTTTTCGGACGCACTGTTTCCGGTGCCGTTTGATTAATCCTAGACAATCCTCCAAATCCACCATCCAAAAGTAATGATAATAATACTAAAACAATAATACTAACCTCTTTGACTTCCTATAGACTGAGGGTAAGACCTTTGCGGAGTATAATTGGTCGTGTACACTGGCCTCTGAGTGGTGGGAGGTGGAGGCGTGTTGTCTGGTCCGCCCGGCAACTCATATGGCGGCGGATTCGTTGGCTGATACGGCGGTTGGTATGGCGGCTGGCGAGGGGGAATGTAGGGCTGGTAAGGTGGCTTGTAAGAAGGATATGTGGTGGTGATCACAGGCCGGGCAGTGGTCTCTGGACAGTCCATCTCGTCGGTGCCGTCGTTGCAGTCAAGTGAACCGTCACAGTATGTCGATACTGGCACACATTGTCCTGACATGCAACGGAAGCTGCCAGGGCTGCAATATGACGTGACAGCTGCAAAAATTAACAATATGTCAAAGATGAACTTTAAAATTATAATGAATGAGCAAAGTTTCTAATAATTACACATACATGGGCCATAATTATATTAAGACTTACATACACCTCAGTTTATGTAGCTTTCATTATGTTATTGTTTTCTATTTCGAGAAAAAAGTCTACTGTATAAAATATGGCATGAGGATATAAAAATTAGCGACACAAAATACGTTTTATATGCATACCTAACTACTAACACTAAATTATATACTAAGTATCATACATGGTAAACACTACCAAAATAGATGCAATAATAAGTAAATCACTATGAACGCTAAGACTACATATTATAATTATGTTAACCGTTTACATGTCGGTCACTTCACATCGGAGATCAGTTGCATTTATAACAATAATTGTCTTACAACGGTGTTTCACCTATTCGTCACACACGAGTACTCGTATGTCAGTATATATAATAAGAATATTCGTGTGTTTTGTACGCTAAGTAGGTAGGTATACCGACATGTTAACGCTTGTATTTATACTATAAACCAATACGAGCGGTAATTAACGTGTGTACTATCAATCTACTTCTACAAAAGCATGCTCAAAGTTGTAGAAATTTAATATTCGAGAGAAATAGACTTTCCGATGCCAACGAACTGAAAATATTCAAAAAATCTTCATATAAAACGTAGAAATGGATGTGTCTATCTTACTATCGCTAAATCAAATCTAATAATGATGATAAATAGAATTTGAAAATATAGGTACTAATGTTAGGAGCGTTAAAGAAAGTCAGTGAAGCAGTTTTACTAACAATATCTCACTCCCGTAGTCGCTTCAATACAGAAATTGGCAAATAAAAATATCACGCAGGACGACTACCGAGAAAGAAAACCGTTGGGTACAAACGCCCCAAAACAACGGGGTATCTTTTAACACGCATTCTGCATTCCATAACGAAGGGTAATAATTAGTTACGCTATGTAGTACCGGAGTGATAACAGTTCTGTTCGTCGGAGAAATCGTAACAGTCATAGATATTGTCACAGCGTCTCAAGTGGGGAATGCATCGGCCGTCGTAACACGTGAACTCTGAGTCGTGGCAGGGCGCCGGCGCAGGCGAGCGCGACGGTCTCGTCACATACCATGCTGTACATCATCGATATTAAGACTCTCAACAACATCTCAATACAATCATTACTTCGTAAATACTCAACTATAGAAGTGTGTGAAATAACTTGTAATATTAAAGTACGCGGATTCCTCAGATCCCTTTTAGACTTTATTTTATAATGAAATTGTGGAATTGTATGCGCTGGGCACAAATTCTATTGTGTTACTATTATTGTGCGTATTACTTAAGTGCCTATTAAATGTTATGTAGTAAAGATATATGTATGTCGAACGGGAATTGAATACTGTAATCCTCTGTAAAAAAATATGTGTCATGATCGGGATGTTATCTGTACGTCTACCTTGCAGGGTGACCGCGTGTGAATAGGCTAGTTGACTCATATCGAAATTCAACTAAACAATATTTATTTCATATAGTATTTCACATTAGGATCCCAAATATATCACTTTTATTACATAAAAGTAGAAAATGACGGTAAAAAATTAAATTGAAATTAAACTTATATTTTTTTTATTAAATTTTGCTTTTCCGACGCGCCGAAAAGATAGTCGGCCATTTTCGCGAGGTTCGTGACGTCACTCCGGGTTTTTAGGGATGCCCGATTTTTTTGATTTATTGATCTTATGTGGGTTTTGGTAGATACATTGAATTATTAATAATAATTCAAATTTTAATGACACGAAAATGAAATATTTACCAATTAAATGGTTATGAATACATTTGAAGGCTCCGTCATAGCTAGATTTAATCAGGTATTATGATGATAATCTATGTTTAGAGCAAAAAATCGATGTTTTTTCCTCAACATTGAACATCCCTAGTTTATTGGGGCCGCAATGACGTCATGCCGCAGATAATAATGGCGGACTCTGTTTTCAATCGAGGTTGGATAGTTGCATTTTAAATTAAGTTTTTGGTGTTTGAAAGGTCTCAAAAATTCTGTATTTTTTTGTACGGTGTAATAGAACGATTATTTACTATTTAAGACCAATTTTTTTTTTTTTTGGGGGGGGGGGGGGGTCAACTAGCCTATTGTACTTTTGGTAAGAAAGTCTATTACGGTATTATAGAAGCGTGTGGAAGTAAGTGATTTATAAATATAAGTAATGCGAGCCTTATAGAAAGTGATATATTATGAAACCTTCCTCTCATCATTATCTGTGTGTTATACACATTGAACGTAAGGGCATATACATACATACGTCGTATTTTAAACGTGCAGAGGACAAAGCTGTATCAAATTTTCCCAAGAGACTAAACGATGCTAAATAAAACTGCCAATAAGAATCCCAGCCCCTTACCATAAATTCCTATAGCAGGATTACTTCAATAATACTTTATAATTTCGTACCATGACGTCCTTAATAAGGTTACTTTAAAGTCGTCATGGTATATTATAAAGTATTATTGAAGTAATCCTGCTATAAGAGTTCATGGTAAGGGGGCAGATAACTATGTAAGAACCTATCCTTTTCCTATCTCAAGATGCTCGTAATGTTTGGTTAAAGTAGCTCAAAATATCGAAAAGTAACTAAACTGTTGATGTTCCAATCAGGTCAGCTACGTGTCAAGGAAAACATTAATAGTGCATATTAATACTGTGCTGATATCAATACACGAGTATAAATGCATACAGTCTGTAATACGACTGCAGGCGAACCTTTAATATACAGGGTGTAACGTAAAGGGTATATGAAGCCGAAGGGAGGGTGTTCAGTATTGGTATGGTAACTGAACAACTTTTGTTCTAAGACTTTTCGATTTTCGCAAATTTATTTTTTGACTTTTCATACATTTCGTACCGGTCAGCTGATCGATTTGTATGAGACTTTAATTTATTTTTATTTTTTATTCGAAAAGTCGTAGAACAAAAGTTGTTCAGTTACCGATACTGAACACCCTCCCTTCGGCTTCATATACCCTTTACGTTACACCCTGTATAATAGGTTTCACTGAAATATTATAGTTTTAATTATTATTTAGAGGTTCGCTCGCAATTATATTATAACATATATGTAGTTGCAATATTGAAGTGCAAACGAAAACGAGAGAATATAAATACATATAGTGTGCTCCATTTGATTTAGCAAGCGTGATGGTGCGTTGTGCTTGCCGCTGTGTGTTAAAGTGTCATAAAATGTGATTATCGCAGTTATTATAAAGTAGATAAGCAATGTTTACACATTACTATTCTTTTCCTCAAATAAGCTAAAAGCTTGTATTAGGTGCGGTTCATCACAATAGTGCAGAGGCGGGGGTCGAACCTGTGACTTACGCCATAGTCTCATAGCGTTTAAGCTCCATTTAATTTATTTATTTCATTTAACTTATTATTTTCGTGTCCCCCTAAATTGAACTTACGAGTATCATTGTAAATAGAGATATAAGATAGGTACTTACGACAATTATCCTCATCGGACTGATCAATACAATCATAATTTCCATCGCAGTAGAATAAGTTATTGATGCAGGCACCATCAGCGCACTGGAATTGATTTGTGGTGCACCCGTCTGCAGGAGAAACAGTTTCATATAACATTTGTATTATAATAAGGTTTAAAAAAAAATGTAAAGCTTTTTTGAGTTCCATAGATGGCGTTAACTTATGTAGGTAGGTATGTCATATTTTGGGGGTTACACATTACGATTTTTTTTAATTTCTTATGGCACGGCCCAATGCATGTCTTGGCTTGTCTTTGAATTCACATTAAAAATACGTTTAGTACATTTTATAAGTTATTGTGTACTACTCCGGTCAAATAAATGTCCCCAAAAATTGGGAAACTAAGAAGGGCCACATTAATTTCGCTTTGCCGTTTTCATTTCATACTCGTGCTGCCATCTAGTTTTAAAGATTAATTCTAAAGAAAACGGCTCATTATTATGGCATACCCTGGCATTAACAAGTAATGCTTTTAAAGTAAATTTAAATTTGGTAGCTGTTATCTTAAAATAATCTCAGTATTAATTTTACTTACGCGGAGATGGGGTCATAGTGAAGTTGCAGTTTAATTCGTCGCTGTCGTCAGGGCACTCCGATATACCGTTGCAGCGTTGATCCACGGGGAGGCACTCACCATTCTGGCATCTATGAACAAACAGTAGCACAGTGAGGGCTATTTACCTCAATAACTGTTAACAAGACACGCATCTTATTAATATTCGTAACTACAATTTCATGTTTAATACAATTCGCTAGGGCATTTATATAATTATAAGCATGGCAACAATATTACTAAAAAACATATAAGTACCTTCGCTAGAATGTCGCAAATACACTTGATACTGTGTTATGTCTACGTAAATGTGGGGGGAGCGATTTCTATGAAATTACTAAGTGTTGTAAGCGCGACATAGCTTAAATTTTTTCACAAGCTAGACCGTCAACAACGACAACTCTGACACTTCAAATAAATCGCTTATACAAACAGGGATTTTCTTAAATTATAATCAGATATAAAGTTATAAACTCATTCGATTTTGCGCCTTCGCGTCATTGTTTAGACTTATTTTTATTTATTGGCATTTTATTGATATGTACCTGAAGTCGTTGAGTCCTTGGCACTTGTCGCAGTCCAGTTCATCGGAGCCGTCAGGGCAGTCGGATTCACCGTTGCAAATCTGAGCGACTTCGATACACCGGCCTCCGCAGACGTGGTAACAATCTTAAAGACAACACGATCCACTAATTATGTATTTCAATTAATAGGTTAAAGGCATAGGTTAAAGACAAAATATATAATATTTTTTACAATAGTAGCCGCTCAGTTTCGCGAAAATTACATGAAAATTAAAAAAAAAAAATACGATTAAAACGTTCGCTACAGCAGTAAATCGCAATACTTAAGATATTCGCTTAGTTGTTAACTATAGAGTTAATGCACTACACATATTAAAAATATTCTAGAAATATAGATATATCATTACATATTAGTACGTAGTTAAAAACAAATTTTCACAGAACAACGCACGGTCAAACCTCGCAGATTATCACCGTCATTAGAATTCCATCTAGGTACTGCGTGAAACTGTGAAATTTTGCCGTTAACTTATTAAAGGTCGGTGTCAGAAAACCGAATAGCGAAAAATACCGCTTAATAAAACAATGTAAGGTTTGGAGAGCACGACGATCGGTACCATCTCCGGCTCCACAGAACATGCGACCGGCTGGGCTAAAGGTTTGACGGCGTGCTGTCCAAGCCTTAACTTGTTAGGCTCTATGTAAGTACCGTCGCATCCTTGTTCGTCCGCCCCGTCGTCGCACTCCGGGCGCCCGTCACATTGCATTGCGCACGCTTTGCTCGAAGACACGGAGCAGGTGAAACTTTCGGATGGACAGACGACTCTGGGCCGATCGTCTGCAATATGACCGTCATTTTAATAACACAAACAACATAATGCTATATCCCTGGTTGCGATTAACACTCAAATAACAATCAACTCTAAATTCAGATATGCGTGAAATTCTCATGGAGAAATCAGTTGCATTTTTATTAGACCCCAATTACATTCCTTCAATTTCTACAATGCGGAAAAGCATAGAACGGAGACGATGATTAGCACGTATCTACACATTTAGGAGTAATAGTTTTACCGACGTGTTATTTACAGCGTTCGTTCTAGTATAAACAAACATTGGTAGCTACTTATTAAAATATATTAAATAAATATTTTAAAAGCCTCCGTTTAACAATATATTTAATTAACAATAATTAATTTATCCACCTATAAAAGTTAGCTTAGCTATCAACATCAAGATACTAATTTATTGCGAGAAAATTGAAGTATAAATGGATGGTCCCTCAGTATTCTTCATCTTTAGGCAAACTGTGTTCTATATACTCACGATAACGGCGTCTGAAGAATTGGTGATAAACATATGGACCTTTATACCTAATTATAAAGTAAAATATAAATATATATAAAAAAACCTAACTAAAGTGGCAATTATTATAAATACAGGCATGTTAATTAGAAACTATTGTAATAACGTGCTCAAATTAGTAACTTATAGCTAGGACTACTCATATCGCCATGCAACAAGTGCAGTGCAGTCATGCTTAGACGCCCCGAATTAAATGAGAGTGAACCTCTATTCAGTGCTTTGAGTTGAAGACAATTTTGTTCATCCGTTTTATCAAAGCAGTCTGGGTGGCCATTACAACGTTTTGAAAACGATATGCAGGCACCACTTGTGCATTGCCAACTATATGGACACGGGCCTAGACAAAGATTAATAATGACATAAACCATGAGTTTGTAACACGATGATTTAACGAAGACCGCAATAACTTCGATTACACGATGCCAAAAATGCATTATATTAAATTAAATTATGTAAGTATGCTCTTATAAAACCCATCACCGACCTCGTGTAAGCAGAGTAATTGCTTTTGTTTGTATAACGTGGGTTGCATCGCACTGTAGATTTGTGATAAGTTAATCAAAACATAATTAATTATGTAGCCATAATTAAAATATAGCAAATAAATATAAAAATCACACCATTTTATAATTGACTCAAAAGTACTGTTATTTTTTAAAATTTTGATTACTGATAATTCCTGTTTGTTAAATTATTTATTTGGCTCTCGAAACCGGTAAAATTGGGATAATTCTTGGAAACTTATTACGATACAATTTAACAGTGCTCAAAGGAAATGCAATACGCCCGCAACATTAGTGACATACTCTGAGACGTGTGCGGATGCAAACCACATCACACAAGAAACGCTGATGATACGTACCGTCACCGCAGTTAATCTCGTCTTCCCCTTTCGGCGAACAGTCTAACTGACCGTCACATCTGCGGGAAAGGCTAATACAAGAGCCATCGCGACATTCGAATTCGTCCCTTTTGCAAGGGCAGTTGGTCTCGTCCGAGCCGTCACCGCATTCGATGGTGCCATTACACACGGAGTCGGCTTCCACGCATTGACCACTCGTGCATTTATGTTGAGAAGCCATGCATATCGAGCCTGCTATAAATACTTAGGTATAATGCACGAACCATAACCATAAATAATATATACTAGTCTAATAAGGGTTGGTTATACATCATGTGACAATGTATAATCAAAATATTTACAGAGAAAATAATTTCATCTATTATTAAAATTTTAGTCGTATTTACTACCTATATTTAGACTAGTGCATATTTTTCACATTTTACTAAAAATATAATTTAAAGGTGTAAAATATAGCAATGTTAAATGGTGGAGATATCTGTGAATCATGTTGTTAAATATTTACATGCTTTTCTGTAAATTATACAATAATTGTTTGTACATAGGTTCATATTTGTCTAAATAAAGTCGTACTATTTCTGTACCGATCTTGTATTTTAGACCCACATGGATTATAAAATTAAACTCAATATTAAAACGGTTGGAAGAACAAATATGTACCTGCGCGATATAATTAAATTGCGACTACTCTATGGACCAAGTTATTATTATTTCATGCTTAAGTAGGGACGATAATAATCAAATAAATGGGACTAATTTAAATTAAAAACTTCAAAATTCTATAAAATACGAAATGAATATTTGATTTGATATTGTAACAAAAATCACTTGGTCCATACAAAAATGGTTGGAAAATAAAAAGGGGAGAGACCAATGAAGTGTCAATTGCTTGCACGTTCACACCGTCAATGAAAGAAAGTAAATTGACTAACGATGTGTTCGTAATGTATAAACATAATTACCAATACTGTTGTACAGGGTGGCCTTGAATTCATTCGACAAAATTAAGTAGATGATTAGGCTTGTGACATACATTAATTCTACATATTAGCGTTTAAGTAAATTAAACAATTTGGTGAAAAATAAAAAATAAATATTTACAATACTTACATTCAACTATATATAAAAAAGTTAATTTGATGTGCATCATTACTGTGCTTTAGAGTTTTTATATTTTAAGGTATTTTTAATTTTTTACAATGATTTCTTTCACTGGAATTTGACCTAATGGTCATTTGGTCAATGGTCTAAGGTCATTGTGTGACTTGTTATGTACTTAGTTAAATTTTTTGCCACATTTGATTTTCTAAAAACCTTACCAATTTATCATTTAATTTAACATTTATCATGAGTACAACTCCCAGTTTCAATTTGTCGAATGAATTCAAGGACACCCTGTAGTATTATACTATCCAAATTAAAATTTCAATTATTTATTATACAAATGCTATTTATATCAACTCAGAAAACCGATTTTAATTTATGTAATATCGATTATTCTTAAAAAAGTCACCAATTAAACATCCATAAAAGTGTACGAGTGGATGGAATCTGTGTAGACAGGACATTGTAAAGCTAGCAAACTATTGACACATTCGACCTTGTTTGGTAAAGTGCTATTTTAATAGGGAGGCACAACATTATGTAACCGTCACCTTAAAAGTTAAGCTTCATTTTACGTCGAGTTATTATTTTGTGAAGTGCTAATAACTTTAACCCATGAAATTGACGTTATTGAATTGAAAACAAAAGAGAAAAATTGGTTTTTATTTTGTTAATCGACATAATCGCAATTAATTAGCTTAGGGCACACGTCCATCCATGACAGTAGATTCGTGCTAAAAGCTAGGTCTGTACAACCTAAAGCACATCTGGATTTTTTAAAACTACTTACAGTTAATTCTTAAATTACAAAATGTAAAGCTGTTTGTGAAAGACAAGAGTATCATCTGCTTTGTGGCAGAGTGGATCACGCCCTATTAAATCTTAGATTCGTAGATCTTAGATTCTTAGAAATCACAGATTGAAACCCTCCATTAAATTAATCGATAAAGCATGATTTTGATAATCGGATTTTTTTAGCAAAAGCCTTAAGTTCCCAATAAGAGCTCCAATAATTGCATGAATCAACTGTCATTGCATTATACCGAATTGGTCCAGTTAACCGAATAACACAATATAAATATCTTAAAATTTTGTTACTTTCAATGCTGCGGCAATTTCATTGGAAAAGACTAAATAATAATAAAATTTGTCAAAAAGGATCAAACCATAAGTGCAATCTCGTTCATCTGAACCATCCTGACAATCATGCGTTCTGTCACAATGTTTAGATGCAGGTATGCAGAAATTATTGCCACATCTGAAGTCTCCATAACCACATGCTGACCGGAAAATAAAAATGCTAAATATTTAACTAGATCAACTAGAAACTTAGTAATAATCATTAAAATTGCAGAAAAAGAAAGGAATGAAAGTATGTGAACCGAGTCCCAAATCAAGTGTCTTATTTTGTAAACAAAAACTACCCTCCCCCAATAACATTTTAAGCTTCTGTGGTTAGTGCCTAGTAATTTATCTGAACGCAGTTGTATCAAGTACTACAATTTTATATTACGTGCGTAAATTGCGGTTTTAGTTACAAATGATAATCCTTTGTTTGTTTCATTATGTCCATTATTATTAGTTTACTGAGTTTAATCTAAATATAAATAAAATGATACTATGGTAAACTTAATGAAAAAATTACAAATAAAAAATTTCATTCAAACTTTGCCCACCCTGTGGTAGTGTGCCTAGAATGCTGGCGACGTTCCCCCGCTGAATAGCCAGGCTTATGCGCTGGCCGAGGAACGCGCCAGCCCGCCTGTCCCCGGAAGCCTCACGCAAGCGCGACGACAGTTCTTTCACCAGCCGCCGAGCCGCAGGCGCCCAGGGACCCAGCGTTTCTACCCCGAATGGCACAAAAGAGTAGCCCACAGGGAGGGCAGAGTATTTCCTAACTTTTAAAATCTCCGCCGCTGCCGCTGCTGAGCCCGCCTCCCTGGAGGTGGTGGGGACATGGGATACAGCAAGGGTATCCCCGCACAAGTTGCGTCCCACACCAATGGCTTACCCAGCCTCCAGGGGATGAGCGTGAGTCCGTCAGGACGCTTACCGTAGTGCCTAGTTATTTATACATTATTAGATCGGATTACTTTATTTTCACAATGATCAACAAATTCAATCAGACAGTTCCTTCAGTTTTACATCACAACAGGTAATTAGACGATTATATTTGTTTACAAAATAAGACACTTGATTTGGGCTCCGGTATAGGTACATAATTCATAACAAGAATTACATATACAAGGAGACTACAATTATCAAGAGTAAAACTTAGTAAATATCACTAAAATAAAAAATTGAAATGAAAGAAAGCAATGTACATGGGTACATATCAAGAAACTAACACACACAAGGGCATTTACCGGGGGTAAAAGAAAATGAAAGTAATGGAAATAAGCCCCGGTGGAATATAGACACAGATTTAGAAGATAAAAAAAAATAGTGAAGAGAAGCTAGACAACATTCGAGTGCTTTAATCGTATAGACTTACGACAATTCTGTTCGTCGGAATAATCTCCAGTTGGACAATCATAACGTCGATTGCATCTTAGGAAATCGGGAATCGATTTTCCACCTCTGCATTTAAAGTACCCTGCATCCGCTGTAAATACATGCAAAGCCAATAAATTTTGATGATAATGGTGTTACAGTCGCACTGATTATAAATTATGAAACATGCATTTCCGAAAAGTTTATGTGCTGAAGCATTTTGTTTTTCTGACGGGGTAGGGTCGACCTATGAAAATTTAAACAATACTTAGAATGCTGTCATGTTATATCGGATCAGAACCCACTGAAATTCGCACCCTGTGTGGGTACCACTCGTCCCCTAAAATATTTGAGGTTTCCACTCGTCCCCTGAACTGTTATTTTTTTTTTAATAATTTATATTTCCTCGCGCTCTACTATTTTAGAGATTTCTTCTATTATGACCAGACATCGAATTTTACGTAGCACGAAATAACAAACAACTTTATCTACTGATAAAATACATCAACATAAGTTGACAAGTTTGACTTTAATACGAGTTATTGACGTACTTGAATCATGAAAATGGAAGTAAATTAGCTAAACTAATACGATGCTAGGAATTTTCTTAGGTCGACTGTACAATACACATGATTTGATTAGGACTTCGTTAAGTTATTCGTGAAATAAAAGCATTTCAATAATACGTGTATACCTATGGGTTTGAAAATTGTTAACATAATAAAATTTAGTACCTCATCGGAATAATTGTGATGGTCTTACCAAAGCAGTTCCTCTCGTCGGATCTGTCGGTGGGGCAGTCCACGCGACCATCGCAGCGCTTAATGCGCTTGATGCAGTTTCCATGGTCGCATTGCCACTTATCAGAGCTGCATGCTTTCGAAAGTTAATTTGGCACTTAGTCTAAATTAGTAAAACAAGTACCTACCATGCAATTAATTTTAGTAATGTTGTGGTTTTGATTTGAAATCCAATGGATGGTTCTTTTAAGCTATTTCATATTTAATAGAGTTCCCGGGCAATAAGTGCTGGATTGGAAGTTTCATTCGAATGGACCTGATGTTGAAGTACTGTAGGTTTGTTGTATAGAAATCGTACCAGCTCTCCATCTCCATCGGCAGGGCCAAGAATCTTTTGGACACCCCCAATTCTAAATGTATTTAGTAGATACTTTATTACAGAAAATACAGCTAATAATAAAGAAATTCATATGATTCATAAAATATTTGTAAAATCCTAAACCCTGTGAAGCTGAACAACAAATTCCAATATGCAGCAGATGGAATTTATGTCAAATTCTAGTAATTAACAAACATACCTAATTGATTTTAATAGATCGCTAAAATTGTGTAATTGTAGATATTATTTCAAATCAAAACCATCTTACTACTCGGAAGTAAAGGCAGAATACGTACGGCATCCGATCTCGTCACTTCCGTCACGGGCACAGTCTCTGAATCCGTCGCAACGCAGAAGCACAGAGATGCAGGTTCCGTCGCGACATCGAAACATGCCTCGATCTTTACAGACGTGGTGACCTGACCACTCCACAATGCGAGAGACTTACCATTTCAACAATAAAATATCCGCCGAAAATCCGATTATCGAAGCATGTGCAGAAAATCAGTTATTAACCACCGATGACTGGTAGGTAACAAAATAATTGTTTTTTACCGATGGATTTACTTACCACAGTTAATTTCGTCTGATCGGTCGAGGCAGTTGTTGACGCCGTCGCATCGCTGCCTGAGTTCAATGCACATGCCATCGCTGAGGCAGCGAAATTCATCTTCTCTACACACTGTGGGGATGATGATGATTTTATATTATACGAGAATATTACGATAAATATCTGTCCCGGGTTTATGTCTGCTCGGAACCTAAAAGTGCGCCCATTTCGGGAAACGTGATTCCTATTATACCTACAACATAAAACCTGAGTGGGTTGGTAAATGTTGGATCGGACATAGGTACATTATTATGTAGATTGTAGGTATTGTAACATACATACTTAAGAGCCATCCATGAGCCAACTAGCGCCGCCAATCTTAAAAAAAAAATATCTTCCTATATAATAAATTTTATTAAAAAAGCTATTTACAAAATGTTTATTAGGATGAATACTATTTTTCAATATACAATACATGGCATAATTGCGACAAGCTAAATTGTAGTTCACAAATGTGCCAAAAACGGCCGTTTTTCGCAATTATGCGAACTACAACTTACCGAAATTGAATCACGTTATAAATAAGCAATAAAAAAAATTGTATTTATCGTAATAAACATTTTGTAAATAGCTTTTTTATTAAATTGATTAAATTAGAAGATATTATTTTTTTTTAAATTGGCGGCGCTAGTTGGCCCATGGAAACCCCTTAGCTACTTGTTGGCATTTCTATTTAAGAAATTTTACTTTATTACCTATGTCTTTGCGGTGTCAATTTATAAATTAAACAGCCTCCTCTGCTTACGCAGTCGGGCAAAAAGTCAGAATTTTGATATCTCGGGAGCGTCGATATATTTTGATATCAGAGAGCTTGGTGGCGCAGTGCTTTATCACTGGACTTGTCATACGAGGTCCCAGGTTAGCCATGTACCATTGAGTTTTCCTCGGGGTTTCGAAGGAAAAAATTACGTACATTTACTGACTGTTCTCAAAACGATAACGCCTGCGTGCCGTAGAAAAAAGTCTAAGGCCTGTGTAATCTGCGAATCCACACTAGGTCCGCGTAATGGATCATGACTCGAGCTCCCTCGATGTAAGATATAAAAATAGACTGATGATGAATAAAATAATCTACTATAAAAACTTAAATAGTTCTAGTTACCGCAGCTGAGTTCGTCCTCTCGGTCCGGGCAGTCGATGACACGGTTGCAGCGCTTGCCTTGTTCAATGCATTTACCGTTGTTGCAGCGGAAGTCATTAACGTCACAGGATTCTGTCAACAAAAAACGTTTATTAAGTTTTTGTACAATAACTATTTCGTTATTTTATAATTTACGAGTTACATATCGTCGCTATAAGACTTATAAAGAAAGTTGCTGAGGATGAAAAAAAAAATCTAAAAGAGTAGCTCCATCTACCTATGTCCGTCTGAATGCTATCTACGTTTGACTGGTACGCTCAACCGGAGTTTAAAAGCTACACCCCAGAGGGCGCATAAATCGAATATTAGGAATGTAGAGATGAATTACGTCGTCCGTCTGTGGCGACAGTATAACTAAGTTCTCTAAGTTGCTGTTTCGAAGTTAGTGATTCAATCAAACTACAGGCCTAGATGTAGATACCATGCGACTGTGTCTATCTGCTTGCACAAGCAGTTCCGAGATAGTTTTAAGCGAGCATGAGATCTATATTTGATTAACCAACTTACATGAGACTTTACTGATATTCTGAATATTTGTCTTTCGACTGAAAATGCTAGCGAGCAATTTAGTTTATTCGTAGGCATAATAAATACCTACTTCTTCTTCTTCAAATATATAAGAATAAACTTTACTGAATTTAAAAAAGTTATATGACAATAGAGTCCAATGGAGAGTCCATTATTGACTAAATAAACAATTAGCTGTATCACGATACATCGAGCTTACACCCACGTCACGTACCTACTAGTACATATTAACGTTGTAACTCACAATAATCAAAGTTCATTCAATTTTACAACAGCAAACATCGCTCCATGAGCGGTTACTACAATGTTCTCACGTCTCAACAATCAGTGCAAGTGTGTTTGCATGAATAGACAATAAAAGAGAAAGCTGTCGTTTTACGGAAAATTCGCGCCTTTTTTCTTAGCCATAAACATCTTTTGAAACACCTTTTCGTATTTAAAATTCCACAGCTCGCTCCGCAGACGACTCTAGTACGTGATATACTTATTTCTGTATACTAAATAGCTGCACGTTAAGTTTAGAGCTGATATGCCTTCGCCTCAGTACCCACAGAGCATTATAGAGTTTGCCATGTCGCATAGTTTCAAACAAATCCCAACAATTCCCACAGTAAAGTACATATGAACATGAGGTTATTGATAGTCACTATGAACACGAGACGGTCTTTAAAATGTTAAGCAACTTTTTAGGGATTTACAGGATATTCACGGCACGCCTATGAAAACTCTACCTCGGATTTGCGGCGTAAAACTTTAGTTTTCTTGCGTTTTATATATTATGGGGTTTAGTATATAGTAAGGGGTCCAGTGAGTCGAAGCAGGGTGTTTCAGTATGGATAACGAACAACTTTTGTTCTAAAATAAATTAATGTCTCGTAAAAATTTAACAACTGATCGATACAAAATCCATTGATACACCTTGTATTATTTAAACAACGATAATTGACCTATTATAGATATTATTTTATTAATGAAGAACATAAAAATCGAAGACAATACGAGTTATAGTAATACCGTAATAGTTATATCTGACGTTTCGTTTTGTTGTTACAAGAATTATTCTGAGCTAAAAGCGGGTCATCGAGCATCGCATCCTTTATAGTCGTCGTAACAGCTCGTATAAGTATGAATATAACGTAATAATCAAGGTAACCAACCATTGCATTACAGAGGTCTGGCTTCAAAATTGACATTTATTATCGAAGTAAATGACGTCAACTTATAACAATTTAGGCCGACGCAGGGCTGGCCAGGAATGCATATAAATGAGCCAGTAGATTTATCGACTGTGATTTGAATGCAACTATGAGAATTGTAATCTCACGGACAGATTTGAGAGCAGTGGTTTTGTCAATCTATTTGTCACACACAGATATTATTCGGATGCATTTGATTACATGGGGAGTTAGCAATGCGGTGTGTGAATAAAATTATCGAACTCATTTTGTTCTCTAGTGTATAAAGCCGGTTTAGATTGTAGAGTAGGTAACATTGTTTGGCTCCATGTATAAAACGTTATACTTTTTTGATAAAATCAATGGACATACTAGATTAAGTTTTCTATCTGCATATCAATACGGAACAACATCGTGATAGCCACAAATTTAAACTTGTAACGTACTTTATGCTGCAAACTCCCATGAAAAGACTGAACACGAGTGCCTAATAAATATTTGTATGTATGTAGGTAGGTACTCATCTATCATTCTGAAATAATATTGCAGTGAATCGGAGTGCACAACCTGTGTAAACAATGTAGTGTAGCCCCAAAACCTACTTATATTCTTGTAGTATTATGTAGCGGGGAACCACGAAAATTAGGTTTTGTCATCGCTCATATGAGGTAGGTAACAATATTTTATTAAAAGCTTTCCAAGGTAGAGACGAGTTCGCTTCACTTGTGACACACGCGGGGAAAGACAATATAGGTGCGGGATTATAAAAATATACATGTATTGATTCCTTGCAGACCTGATCGCTCTTGTAAACTGACCGTAGGTACCTACTTCCTTCCTTTGATTCGGGAAGCTTGTATATTGTCAATTGTATGTAAGTATCCACAGTATAATTTGCAAAATGATCAAGATCCTAAATTATTGGTAGAATAATTTATCCTCTAAACGGGGACAAATATTACCATAATCATAGAGTCAAGCATCTCCCCTTTTCCCTGGCCATTCCAAGTGGGACGAGATCAAACCTAACGCTTACTAGGCAGAATGTAACAAGTACCTAATAGGTAGGTATTGATTGTTTACAAAACCAATCACTATCACTCACTATGACTTAGTTTTATTATGAACATCTACCTGCCTGAAGATAAATTGAAAAGCTGAATTCTGACCTCCTTTAAAATACTAAACTTAAAATAGTAATTTTTTATTAGCCTTAGTGGTTAGACAATATCAACAAATATTATACAAAGCAAGAGTATCAAGGTTAAGAAAGCTTTTATAAAAGCACGAAAGAAATTCAAAGATCATAAAAGTAGGTGGATATTAAAATAGCATGGATGCGGTATTAGTTGTTGCGATAAAGATTTTAGACGGTTGGGAATTCCAAGTAAAAAGCTTTTGGCTAACATCAACTAACATATCCCACCACGAAATGTATCTGTGTGCATTGTTTTTTTCGAGAACAGATTTGAACTGTTATACCTACATACTATGACTAAGTGAACTCGGGTATGGACATGTCTCTAATTGTGATATTCACTCAAAATACGAAAAAATCAAAATTAAAACTAAAGTGTCAGATGACGACAAGTAGCCCAGAAGTGTCCACATCATTATTACATTACACATTTAATTTACATAAGTGAACTTTACTCCCAATTTACAACAAAAAATTAAAGCATCAATTTAAAGCAACAAAAGTTTGTAAAGTGCCACATCAAAATTATAGACGTGTCGCAAAAATCCACGACACTAACGTTCGGGCCCAGACAAGGTGAAATCGACAAATAAATTAAATCGCGTAATAAGTAGATGGGGGGGTTGCACCAGGCACCGGCTTCCCCTTATTACCAAATTGTCCCCCGGTATTCGTGAGGCCACTTCTTTAGTCTGTTACGAACAGGGCTTTAAGCCAACTATGATGGTTAAAGTTGTCAGGATTGATTGTATTATGAAAATTATTACCGCAGTGCATGCAAAATGCCGAGTTAAATTACAGGCTTGTTTACAATGAATTGCGTCTAATCAAAAACGTGCAGTAATATTTTAGAATTAAATCTACAATGAATCAGTCATTTAACTATAGACGTACGCCGTTGCCGTCGCCCTGCATGACAATTATTTATTTCATTTACAAAATACAAATACTTTTGGAACAATCGAGTTTGAGTTTTGAACCCATGTTACTGTATAGGTAATAATGTATCAGATTACAGAGAAACATATAATATTGCAAGGATAAATTGATTGTAACACCTGATAGTTAAAAGATGTTTATCATATGTTAAGCCGACGTTGTGACACTATTCAAACATTAAATTTATTTTTTCAGGGGAGCACTTTAGTATTCTGATGGTGTGGTGAAGAGAGCACGCCTGACACCCTATATGAAACACGCGACGATTCATTCGGATCCCCAATGATTTACGCCCGAATTCGCATATCGTTGCCGATATTTGTATGTTACAAACAACACGCTGGCACCTAAACACGACATATACTTACCATAGTGGTAGTCAAATGTGTATTTGTGTAACACATAGGTAACTTACAAAACACCCATAATGTCGCGCTAGACTATTGGTCGAAAATGTCCTACCCTGCTTTAGGTTAGGTGCAGGTATTTCCACAGATTATTTAGTATGAGTGGCCGTACCGAATAATTACATGTTTAGATTTTAAATGAACCTGCCAGAACCTCACACATTACAATGGATTTTCATTCATTTACTATGCACAACTAACCAAAAAATCTCGCTCACGAATTCTAAGCACTGATCCAGGGTAATGACCGAATAAAGACTAGTAAAGCATACAGTCGCGTCCCAAATCTTGATTTAAATTTATAAAGACGCGACAACCCATCAAAGTGAGACAGCGGTCTTAATAAAACCAGTCGGGGCCATACTTATTTGTACATCGTTAGTGAAAAACAGAATACAATGGTAATTGATGAAATATGCAAAACAAGCGTTGAGCGGTCGCCTAACATAATCCTATTATGTAGTCCCGGCTTTGAAGAAAGCATTTGGTACGTCACATGATTTTCTTTATTTAGTGATGAGGATGGTATGTGCATTGCAAACATACTATTTGAAGTATTTGAACGAATAGGAAACATATCTTTACTGTGTAATATAAGACATCTTTTCACAGAACCCTGTTATGTTAATATAAAGTACGTCGGTGGTTAATCTTTCGTGAACTACGAAGACGGGTCGTTTCACAAAAATTAGGTTGGCTAAAAATGCATTCGTATTATCATTATAATGTGAGCATTAAGCTTCGTATACCAACATCCATATTTACGCAATTTTTTTCAATGTACTGTAATTTTCGTTGCCCATGTACATAATCAATGAATTACAATAATTATGTTATTATTAGATACTCTTATTAAATTAGTATGTTAGTAGTAGTGCATTTTTCAGTAATTCGAACTTATGAGCTCACTTGATATTTGCTAATCGACAAGAATCAAATCCTTACGCTGATTTTTTGTATATAGGACTAAAAATTAAATATGCTGTATATTTAATTTTTAGTCCTATATACAAAAAATCAGCGTAAGGATTTGATTCTGGTCGATTACCCGAGCAAATATCAAGTGAGCTCATAAGTTCGAATTACTGAAAAATGCACTGCCTTGCATGTAATTAACACGGTGTCACAAAGGAGCTTATGAATAATTAAAAGCTCCTCTCATCAGATCATTTGCCCCGACCCGTGGTGTTCGTCGAAATTCGAAGAGTTAAACGCTGAAACTGAAACCGGGTTCAACCAAACAGGTTTTATTGAACATGAATACACTTACATCAATAACTTCAAAGGACTGAGAGTTGTGCCAAACAGAGCGGTCGATTTTGTACTCTAGGACAAGTTTGCACTCTGCGCAACAATGACGACGCGATGGAAAAATATTGTAAAGGAAATTTTAAATTTTAAATAGTACCCCTTACGACCATTAAGGTGCAGTCACAGTCCATGCATAACGCCACAATTGTGCCATTATGCCTGGACTGTCTTGCGTGATTGGCGTGAAACATTGGCAATGCCGTCCGCGGATTGGATAAAACACAGTATTGTCTGTGATTACGAATTTAGCTTTACTTCGATAAACAATGAAGATTATGACGATCGTAAATTCCTCTCTTCTAATAGGTTTAACCATTAGATTAATAAATTACTATAGGAGTTTAAAGTTTAGAGGATTATTTTGAATTAATTCACAAACATTTATATTTGTTACTGAATACTCATGAGTGATAATAACGCCTCTTCTAATACTGAATAATGTACCTATGTTTTAAGTACTGTGTTCAACAAAGATTGGTTTAAAAAAACTAGAGCACCTATCTTCATCAGTGTTACTCTTGTACAAACTGTTTAAAGTTTCTCTAAAGTTATTTATCGCTTTGACCTCTATCTAAAGTATTTGTGTCGGGTCGGCCCTTTACTCTCATGCCTTTTAATACGAACGGGAGCCTGTCCATCTAGCTGTCAGTTACGACTTACGCTATAAGCATCTTAAGTTCGATGCAAAGAACAATGCACCTCATTAGGTTATAGAGTACCAACATAGCAAAGCAATTTAGATATGCGACCTGTATCCGAGTCGATTTAAATTATATTCGACTCTCATGAGAGTAAAACGTACAATGAAATATGTTTGTACAAAATTGTACATGCTTCTCAATAATGTAGTTAATACTGTATTATGCTGCAATAAAGTGTATTTATCTTATCTTATGTTTGTACTTTAAAAATAAGGATATTTAATTTGTACAACTGTACATTACATGCTTTAAAAAAAGTCCCGCTGTGCGGCCGGGAAGCGGGACAAATTCGGTGGTGGTAACAAAACAATTATGATGTTTTGCGAGGAGATTGGAGCGTGGACTGGACCGCAAGCGCCTGATTGTGCCCCTCCCCTAGATGCATCCATAGATATAAATATTACATAGAAGTGAACAAACATTTTACGCAGACAGAGTGGTAGGCAAAAGTTTATAATTATTAATTATCTATCTTCGTCACCACAAAGAAAAAACTTCCAGTAGGTAAGTATATGTAAGTAGATAGTTAAACATTCAACATTATCATTCTATTTTATTTATAATCTCACGCCTGATTCCCGCAGAGGTAGGCAGAGACAATGGACTTCCATCTGCTGCGACCCTGACAAACAACCATATCTTCCTCCACATTCATCAATTTCTTCATACACGCTGGTCGGTTTGTAGTAGACTGCACTTGGTCCTATTTCAAAACATCTCCAATTTGGTCGACGTACGTCCATCTCGGTCTACCTCTGCAGACCCTTACATCAACATTCTACGTCTAGGTATATTATATATACCTATTTTCGAAATTTATCGAAACTCCATAAAGCTGGCCAGTACTACTAGCTGGATGTATTATATCTGAAGTTAGTCGCCCAATCCCTAGCGGGTTGGAGGTGTCTAAAGGTTTTTTATGCAATGGCAAAGCTGGGTATAATCGACAGTACGATATGATTAAACACGCCCTTTGACCATTTCGTGAAATATGAACAAATTGTGATCAGATTTAGAAGTGGTACTTACGTTGACTGTAAATAATATATTTAGATTCCAGACTGATTCTGATTTCGGTTGTGTCAAATTAAAGACAGACTTGAAATATTACATAGTTATACTGGTCATCGTTTTCTTTAATTATGGAGATATATGCCACGCCATATTAAGTACTAGTTAACGCAATGTTGTCTATAACAATGTAATCTATTATTAAGGGCCTTCCATGAGCCAAATAGCGCCGCCAATCTTTGAAAAGTAATATCTTCCAATTTAATCAATTTTATTAAAAAAAACTATGTACATAATGTTTATTACGATAAATACTATTTTTTAAATGCTTATTTAATGTGCATAATTGCGAAAAACGGCAGTTTTTGGCACATTTGAGAATTACAACTTTGTTTGTAGCAATTATGCCATGTACTGTATATTAAAAAATACTGTTTATCCTAATAATGATTGTGTACATAGCTTTTTTAATAAAAAAATATTTGTAAAATATTATTTCTTTAAGATTGGCGGCGCTAGTTGGCTCATGGGAGGCCCTTAAATTAATTTACTACAAAAACACCAAAAAAATAAGTTTCTTCAAAATAAAACAAATATTAGTATTGCATCAAATAAAATTGCCAAACTCTGTAACTTCTTCATATTATAGAGTGCATTTTTTAAACACACACTTTTTGTATTCTTAAATGTATTCGAAGTTGTAAAGATTGGCATCGATGATAATTTTATACAAGTAGGTATGAGAAAGTTTCAAGGCCAAACAATAGTTTACTTACACTTACATGTCATTCATTTTCTTTTCATGCTGAAACTAACTTTTTGTTATTGCAAAATTTGACTACCCACCGTAGGTAAAAATACTCGTATATTTTATATTCTATGCCTTTGTAATATCGATCAAATTTCAACATAAGTTGCGATGAAGTTGTTCGATAATAATTTCAATCTCATCAAAAGTTTAGTTTAATCAAATGCAATGTAATAAATAAGCGCAAATGAAAATAAGACAGAACATGACAAAAAGTAAATAAAGACATACATAAATAGCCAGTTTCGTAAATACCTACGTTGATTGTAACATAAATCATTGAAAAACTTTATAGAATGCGATTAACTCGTAATCTATAAAGTTGAGTCAACAATACGCAAAAAGTGACTATAATAATATATTTTTGAATTTGAAAACACTATCCAGCTGTTTTCGTTAGGCAATGAACATAAAATAACGCTGTCGTCATCTTTATGGTCCATTCTAGCAGTAATTATGCAACAGCCATGACCTATATGTCTGGACTCTTTTCAGTTTTAATACACAATGTAAATTGAACGAAGTTTTATTTTGGCGCACGCGATGTAACTCGATTCTCATACTCTCATCCATCACTGAGACTACCACTGACTTCTCGAGATTTTATTGTTACAGAAATTATATTTTAGTCACAACTATGCACAATTTTACAGCAGTTGTCAAACCATTTTAGAATTAAATAATTATTGTCTGTTTTTAAGGCTGTTGGAGTGACCGAGAACTGGTTGAAATAGGTACGATCGATAATTATTGATTTATTATCTGCACAGGCAGTTACCGCAAAAAAGAGAAAATTGATATATTATTAGGACACAGCCGATTTAAATCTTTGTGCAGCTTGGTAATTCTTCCATACATACACGGAATCTGATCGCTGTAACTTGTTAATTCTTTATAACAAAAATGACTCTTATTTACATAATAATATTGAAAATTAATTTAATGTAACTTATGATTAGTTACCAATATCAGGTTTCAATGTGCGTTGTGATAACAACTTGTTTGGAGCAACAACAGAAAGCAAGCTCCCAATAAATCAAATAAGTATCTAATTGAATCGATACTTATTGATAAGCAATATACGAAACCATCATTTAGATATTCTTTGTGAAAGTAATAATTATTTGGAAACATAAATTACAATACACATACGACAATCACTGCTAGATATATCTAAAATAAGTACTTGCAGTTTCAACAAAGTTGAATGAATAAAGTTATACAAAGCAAACGACCATAATACACTAATGAAATATCCCGTATCATGAACATTTGGGTTTATTAGAATCGAAACAGAATGTTGGATCATAAAACGAAAGGAAAATGTAATAAGTAGTCAAAGTACTTACGTCTGATGAACTGCGCCTGCAACTCACGGCATACCGTGAGTAACAACAGGAGCGCGAGCGCTCCTTTGTGTATTTTCATTTTAATTGTCGTCGGGAAATTTCATCTATCTCGATGTTCCTTTTCCTGTCGTTCCGGGTGAATGCTACAGAACGATGATGCACCAACTAATATTTAGCAGCAGTTTTCCAATGCGCACAGTATATCGACATTCCACACGGTCAAAGTCAAAGTAACAGTTCTTCAAACAAATACAAAAAAGGCCAGTTTAGGCACATTATAATGTCTTGTGTTGTGATTGCTTAACGACAAGACGAACGGTCAATAGAGAGCGAAAAGTTATTGCATTTTGTAGTAGATATATCACTGATCTTTTCGATTTTAATGAGTCTCCACAGTTTTCCACGTATTGTAACTTTACTCGTAACTACTCTTGTGATCATTTCATTGTATTTGATAAACCGATCGTCCATACCTAGAATACAATGTACCTAATGCAAAAATGTGCAATACTACACCATTGGCTTGAGTCGTTCATCTTTGTCAGTCCTCGATTAAGCACGCTCGACTCTAATCCCATTCAACACATCTGTCATAGAGACATCTGTCAATTCTCCATAAAACTGCGCTATGGACAGAGTGAAGAAAGTATTGTAATTGCCAAACACCAAAAACATTGAGATTTAGAGGAACTGTGATTCATAATTGACTTACTGATATTAACTTTTAAAATAAATGAATGTGTGAGTCAATACTTATTCGATACTTATTGTACGTGTCATTCCCTATTATCAATTCCACTCAGACTATGGGACTGATCGTGGTCAAACTCGATATGTGGAGTCAAATAATCAGTACCCGAAGACTTCCATTAATATGTTTGCTGTATACCCATTAATTTTGTAAGTAATGTACCTAAGTATGCGTAGATGTACCTGAATTACAAGTAGGTACACCTACTCGGGTTGATACGATTGTTTAAGTATTTCTTAGCATACCGTAATAAAATAACAAATTTTATGCCTATCAGTCTGCTCAGAGTCACCTATTGGAGTCGTTCGTAGGCACTCTGTTTTTGAACCCATTGTTGTTAGTACGTGTACCATGTTAGCGTGTCGACAGTAAATCACCGGGAATTTTACTGCTAATCCATTGCAAGATTTGTTTTGTCTTTGTGTAACCCAATATTTTTAGTTTGACCGTGTTTTATGTTACACGCCAGATGGAAGTATTCGAAACAAATAGTACTTATAGTACGTCAGCGTTGATACTGGAATACATTGATTGTTTAGTAATTAAAGTGTAATTAAGAATGAACTACGGCGATTTTGTTAAATATGCGACTAGATCAGCTATCAGATATTTCTTAACTTATCTAACGTGTCCGCGACACCTAGCTAGACATCGAGCGACAAAGCCTAAGATAAATTAATCATGGTCAAACTATTCAGACGTAAAGTACCTATTTGTTAGGCGTTTGCCTTCCGGTAAAGCCTAGCGTCATCATCATCTTTATCAAAGCGAGATAAATAATGTCGTCACAGTGTACTGTGTCAAGACAGATAAGAATTTTCGCCGTATCAACTAGATAAAACTCCTCGAATAGGCCAGCTAGATCTTTAAAATATTTTTCTTGGTAAATTTAGCAACATGATTACTAAAAGTTAATTAAAGAGCTATCAAGAACCGCTTGACGTCTTTACGCAGTTAGACTTTGCGGAGGAAGGTTTATAGTATGGAGCAAAACGGTTTCGATGATTTTTACAATAATTGTAAAATATAACGACAATAAAACTAATTACGTATCGGTCCCATTATTATTTCACACAGCCGCCCCTCATAAGCGGTTTCACTTTTTTAGGCCAGTTATACCTACGATTGAATTAGATATACCAACGAGGTTTTATGCATGTCTGGACGAACGGCGAGAAAAAGCTCATTCCAAATAAAACAAAATTATACCATTGAACGCTTCTTCTTGGGGTTCTTGGTAATGTAGGTAACCGAAACTTTCAAATGTTTTCTAACGCAGCAAACAGTCCCTTGTACTGTACCTGCAAGTGGTGCTATATATGGAAAGTTCATTTTCGTCGTGACGGTTATTACATTTTAATCACTGTCATTATCATGAATGGAAATTGGAAGGAATCCTATTGTTAATTTAATATAGTCAAATACCTATGTGATTTCATCATTTGATACACACACGTCCAGTGAAGAATAATAAACATCCAATAAAATTATTTATGCGATTCTGTTCATGGGAGCGTGAACAAAATTATTTTTATCAAACCCTTGAAAGTGCGAGCATCTGGTTTTCACATTGCACGTCTGACTGGATGGAAGTGTACGGGCACCAGCAGATCAATGGTAACACTTACAGTACTATTTCAAGTCTTACGACGCAGATAATAAGAACGGTGTAAAGTCCAATGTATTACACGATGATGTGCTTGCGATGATGTGCACGTCACGGGATCGGGTTCCCGCGACCGCGTAGCCAATCGTAAATAATATCACACATACCAGCAAATTATTCCCATGGCAGTGTGTAATTTATCGGTAGTAGTAGTATTTTAGTCGCACATCAGTGTAAGATAATGTACCTACTGTTGCCCGTCCGTACATACGAGAAAAATATTTATTCAGTCTAAATAAGTGCAATTATTCAATGATATATGTATTATGTATTATAATACCTCTCCAAAATTGCATTTAAAAAAATATTTATATATTTTAACAGTTGGCAAAGTCGAAATACATCTTCAAAGAATTATTACTTCAATTTTACAACTTTCCTAAACGGCAATATCAAATAAATTAATAGAAAAGATCGATGTTGATATAGCACCTAGTTCCTCTCGAGTAGGTATTCGTTATCGTTTGTTATCTATCAGTGCCACATTTTGGAACAACACTAGGTCAATGCTGAGCTTAATTCTGACCTGGAATTTTAACAATCTAAACACATCGTAAATCTAGCAGTGTGTTCGTTAACTAACAGCTGGTTTTGCATGCAGCTTAGGACGGTCGTAATACTAAATAACTATTCATTAATTAAGTTATGTATGAGTGTAGGTACACATACAGTATACATATACAGTATGAATATGACACTCATTCTGTGATATGACAAACCTAACACACATTACGAGTACTTATTAGATAGGTATATAATTTATTCATTATAAAATCGTCAATAATAATTGTAGGACAAGTTTAAAACAAACGATTTCAATTGAGTGGCCTTCAGAATCAGCCGCCTCTACGACACACTCACTACGTACTAATAGTTTTTCGTAATCTGTTAATGAGCGCCTTATCATCTCGTATTCACCTCCTGAAACTAACTTTCATGTATGGTACTCGATGCATATTTACGGTGAGGCATATTTACAGTGAACACTTATTTTGACCAAAAAAATATGGAACCAACTAGTACTCACGATATAGAAAAGAAAATACGAAAATCGGTCCACAAATGCCATATTTATGAAATACCTAACAAGTAACACACATAAAAACATAGGTAGGTACTTCGGAATTGAGAAGCTCCTCCTAGTGGGAAGTCATTTACAACTCGGGGATTCGTACATTAGATATAGCCTACATATATGTTCATGTGAAGCGAATGCTACCTTTATTTCAATTACTTATTTAATTTCATTATATGAACTTCTACGTAAAAACTTATTCAACCATGATGAAACCCGGACCACGACCGTCGTTTAGTTATTTATGAGTTATTATCGAGATATCATCAAATAATACGCACGTAAATATTAATACCTTAATGTATTTGCTTTCAAAGTTCACCTGCGATTGAATTCTTGCTTGTGCAACCGCTGAAGGTCTGTGTCTCGTGTCTAAAAGACAGGAAAATGAAAATAGTCGCGTGTGCCTCTAGTGAAAGTATGTCATCTCTTTTCACAGTATCTTTGGGAAACAAAAAGCTTGCTGTAATCAGAGGTGGCATGATGATAATGCTGATATTAGATATTGTATACGAGTAGGTATTATACAGAAATGCCCAAGGTAATACTTGTATATAGAGGTAGCCCATAAGACTATCCAGTTGATAAGGTTGTAAGAAATAATTATTACCTATGCTGGTACATTGTCCTATTGACGCTTTAGTACCCAACGTCTTGCTAAAACAGAGCCAAAATTGCCATCAAGTCAATGTTACTCCATACTATGTAAAAATATAATCAAATAGATTGCCCAAAATGTCTTCGCATGTCACATTAAGGTATTTAAATTAAGCGAGTGTACCAAAGTTGGTACCATTGTTCACGGCGCAACGGAAAGTTCTTGTCATTCTGTACTATTATGAATAGACTATTTTGAAGTCATTCTTCAAAACGTAACGCCTACATACTACTATCGTCGCATTAATAAACCCAGTTACCTTGATTTCATTGGATTATATTGTAAGTAAAAGGTTTTCATTAAAACTGTGGCAAGTAAGTATTTTTAAAAAGTCTATTTAGCTTCTATTTTAAACTGTATCATTTAACTACTAGCTGTGTGTGATGGCTCGAATAGCTTTGTCGTAACTAGTTCGTCTCGTACAATCAGATGAGCATTTATAACTTTTAACTAAATTTTCACCGCGGTTCCACTCACTTATTAGGGAGCTTGTTCGAGGAAGGAGATGAAAAACCTGTTAGAAATAAGCTACTCGTAACTTTATTTCCAATGATCTAACTAAACCCAAATGTACACAGAGTCTTGCGTAGATCAAATTCTTACTCCGTAAATAGCTACATTAATCGCGACATATAGTTTTGTAACTATAGAAAATAATTAAGAATAAATATTTAAACTTAAAATGACTTTGCGTTTTTCTCTATGTGACTGTACACGGAAACGTTTCTCGAGAGCTCATAATCACCTCGTTATAATCACCTCATCAATACGTAGAAACAATAACCTCATCAAAGATGTAAGTCGACAATATGAATATCTGTTAGTTTCAGGACAACACACGTTCTAATAGAAAACAATCGATAGGCATTACCACTGTGACTACCACATACTGACTTTTAATATTACCGTCAGGATGGCGCGGAGGAGCTCCCAGGTCCTCGAGGCCTATCCTGGACTGATGTACCGCTTAAGCTGGAATTAGTGACGGAGTCTCATAATTTGTGACGCAATAGTTTAAAAGTTATAAGCGTTTGAAGGGGGCCGCGCCATCCTGACGCCTGAAAATTTGACTGATCAAAATCAAATTAATGAACCCATATGGAACAAATTTGATTGATAAAACCGGATGTGACGCGGAAATGATGAGCATGTACCCAATTTTCATGTTTCAAACATAAACAGGTAAAAAGATATAAGCCTTCATAGGGGGCCGTGCAGAATCTCGCACCACCCCCCCTGGATCTCGAGAACCAGACAAGATACACGAACGCGGATTGTATGAGGACATAATGCCGCAGAACGCTGAATTCGTGACGAAAGAACCGACATTTAAAACGCAATAGTTCAAAAGTTATAACGAAAAGACTTTTTTCGACCGTCAGGATGGCGCGGCCCCTTACAAACGCTAATAACTCGGTAAATATCTAATCACGGACGACGTGACTACCATCATTATTTCGGCATTCAGCGGCTCTAATTTGTGACGCAAGGTCCGGGGCTCCAAGTTCAATACTTGCTGAGAAAACGAAATAACTAATTCCCTATAGAGTGAACCGTTAGGGTGACAATGTCACTGAATTTTACAGGACTTTGTAGTAAAATTTGGAGTTGTCTATGGCAAACATGATGACTCAATCATGTGCAAAAGCACTAATAGATGTATCAAATTAAACTGAAAATTGTAATCGATTAGATTGCGAACGTATAAGTTATTGTTTTTGAAATATTATATTTTTTGGTACAAAATGATACGATTCTATATGAAAAACGTGGGCAATACCGTTCACTAATTGGCTGGCATGAGAATAGTCAAGATGTCAAAAAATAACAGGAGTGGCTGTGGTTGTATATTCAAACCTCAGTAAGTTCAAATTTTACTAGTATTTGAATAATACATCATAAATGACTCTACCGCCACTTACGAATAAGAAATAATACATGTCTAATGTAGGTATTATTTGTGTAGGCTGTATGGGCTATTCGACTTCTACCTTTCGCTTCCGGTGATTGTAGAAACATGTCA
This sequence comes from Tachystola acroxantha, assembly GCA_963506565.1. Taxonomy (NCBI): domain Eukaryota; kingdom Metazoa; phylum Arthropoda; class Insecta; order Lepidoptera; family Oecophoridae; genus Tachystola; species Tachystola acroxantha. Next base: position 17,185,879 of record OY735870.1, read on the forward strand.
TCATGTTTGCCATAGACAACTCCAAATTTTACTACAAAGTCCTGTAAAATTCAGTGACATTGTCACCCTAACGGTTCACTCTATAGGGAATTAGTTATTTCGTTTTCTCAGCAAATATTGAACTTGGGGCCCCGGACCTTACGTCACAAATTAGAGCCGCTGAATGCCGAAATAATGATGGTAGTCACGTCGTCCGTGATTAGATATTTACCGAGTTATTAGCGTTTGTAAGGGGCCGCGCCATCCTGACGGTCGAAAAAAGTCTTTTGGTTATAACTTTTGAACTATTGCGTTTTAAATGTCGGTTCTTTCGTCACGAATTCAGCGTTCTGCGGCATTATGTCCTCATACAATCCGCGTTCGTGTATCTTGTCTGGTTCTCGAGATCCAGGGGGGGGGGGGGGGGGGGTGCGAGATTCTGCACGGCCCCCTATGAAGGCTTATATCTTTTTACCTGTTTATGTTTGAAACATGAAAATTGGGTACATGCTCATCATTTCCGCGTCACATCCGGTTTTATCAATCAAATTTGTTCCATATGGGTTCATTAATTTGATTTTGATCAGTCAAATTTTCAGGCGTCAGGATGGCGCGGCCCCCTTCAAACGCTTATAACTTTTAAACTATTGCGTCACAAATTATGAGACTCCGTCACTAATTCCAGCTTAAGCGGTACATCAGTCCAGGATAGGCCTCGAGGACCTGGGAGCTCCTCCGCGCCATCCTGACGGTAATCTTTTAATCTCGTCTCTTGGATAGAATTTCAAGTTGAATTAAAAGGTATAGGTTATAACTAGGACTTATATTTACCAGTACACATTGCAATTTTCTATAGAGATATGTTTCGTACACGAAGCTTCAGAACTGCAATGGACAATATCGATTACGAATCAATTTATAATATTACCTACTAAACTCAAACGTCATTGTAAAAAATCTATAGAACTAGCAACTGTCGTTGCATAATGCTTTTTAAATCAGCTAATTCAGTTAATACCATATAATAACGTAACGACCTTTGTTCCATACGGGTATTGAACTCTAATGATCCATACAAAGGAAAAAGTGGATTTTACAAATTGCTGAAGTTTCGCTAAAGTTCCCCGGAGCTTTGACATAAACGTTAGTCGCGGGACACTTATTTAGGAACTGATATTAATTTCGCGGCGGGCGGGGCTTGCGTGATACGGACTCCCCTGACTTGTATACCAGTTCAGGCGAGGCACAAAGCATACGCGACAGCGAATATACCGACCAGTGCTTTGACTATTACTAATTACATATTTTTGTAAAATATAGCTTCAGCCATCGAACGCACCGTCGTCGGCGAGACAAGTCATTTCGGAACGCAGAGGCGCTGATCCGTATATAGTGCGCGAAGAAACGTCAACGGCGACGCGGGCGTGGCGCGCTCACCTTGAGAAAGACCGTCGAAATCAGTCGAAACTGTCGGTCTAATTGCCGACTTCAACAATATAAGTGAGCGATATCCGTTTATATATATAAAAAATATACTCCAGTAATTCAGTTGTTGTTGATTTTTATTATTTTAAAGGCTCGTTCCATTACCCATAATAAAACAAATCAATGTCGACTTTCTCCGAATACGTGTAAATGTATATGAACGTTTTATCTTTTTATTGACGGAATTTTCATGGCACATTAAAGCAAAACATCAATAAGTCCGAAGTCTAAACCTTTCTGCCTGCCTTCCAAATCTTCCGATCCAACCCTATCTGATTCGGATCCGCGCGGTCTAGTTCGTGCTCGCTTAGGATTTAGAGGTAGACAACCTGGCTAAGCCAAGTATTAAACCAGTCGGTTCGAGTTAACTAAACTTCATTTAGCTTTTCATTGAGTAGAATACATATACCCTGCGACCATGGTTGGGTGATATGAAAAAAATCTAGAAAACTAAATTATATTGCTAGACACGCTTCAGGTTGTAGCTTAAAACTATTATGGGGGCAATCGGTAAACAGTTGCTCTTTATGCAAATCTGTGCATCGGCACGACAACCGTGGCTTTTTGTCTTCCCAACCCATAAATATCCCTTTACTAATTTTTGCCCGTCTGCAACTATACGAGCAGTTACTATTCGCAATTTTTAATTATCGTAAATAATATACCACTAATAGGCATGATTAAACTAAATCAAGACAACACATATTGATCAAAATAGGTAAGTAGGTACCTACTAGAAGAAATAAAAAATTAATGAAATTGCGAACTATATAAAAATTTCACGTCCCATATGAATATGAGAAACGTTTCATAACTTGAAAAAAGTAGCAAAGTAAGCGTCAAGTTAAAATTTCGTACAAACTGCGGTGCCGAAACTTGAAAGCAAACACTCGCACACAGCGTCACTTACTGGGTAGTTAACTTGCTGTTCGAAACTACTCGAAACTGAAGACAAAGTTAAAAGATGTTACGCGAACGTTTAAAGATGTTAATTGATTGCCGAGAGGCGGAGGAGGTTATTGTATATCATTGCGCTAGTATTGATTAAATGACAATGCGCTATTATTGATTAAATTCTGCCCCACCATCAACCGCAAGTTGTACAAGATAACGAATAAGTGTAAAAATATCTCCGGTTTTTATTAAAATTATTGGTTTAAAATAAAGTTTTGTACAAGTTGCGATTCGAAAAAAACAGCTTAATTAAGCATTCAGAAAATAGTAAGAAATCGAAGCGATTTATTCATTGTTTTTGTTTTTCTTCTATAGGAGTTGCGAGAGTAGTAGAAAATTATACTGATTATGATTATGCAATATGAAACCTGTAATAAGTCCCCAACAAAATGATAGGTACAGCTTAAATGGTCACGTAGTTTTGTAGGTGGGGCAAAAGCTCCATTGAAATGTGGCAATGTCTTTTCAAATTGAGGCTACAGGTGCATATCTATTGCCTATTGTTATATTATTAATCAATTGCGGGTAAACTAACTCAATGTAGTGTCTGAGGCTGACAATGAGTGAACTAAGTTTCACTCTTCTTCGCACGTCACACAGCCGTGCCAGTTATAACCACTTTTGTTCGCCGCAAAATGCATCACAACTGTAAGGCATCTATACCACGGAGTACTGAAACCATACTCAGGCGAGAGTTTCTAGAAAAATTGAATTCATTTTATTGCTATTCAATAACCGTACATGGAAAGAAGGATTCTAAATATTGAAGATAGTAGCAAATTCTATTGCAAAGGAAACATTCTTTCTTTTTAAATAATAGTACGTTCAGTGATTTTTTTAAAAAGATTCGAACCCACCAAAATCCGAAAAAATAACGCCTGTACTGTTATGGCACCAATCGATATTGCCAATAATGTGAAGCAAATTTCTCTAGGTATAATACATACACATTGCAGGTTAAAAAGGTATATCAAAAAATTAGATTCCATAAGTTAAAATTTAAGTTATGCATGATACCTCTTCTTATAATGGATGAAGTCTAAATTTAGTCTTATTTAAGATGCAATATTTAAAATAAAAATTCAATATATTTTTACGGGTACATGTCTGATCTGGAAATCGAACCTGGGACCTTCGTATCGTTTGTACAGTGCCCTCCACTACGCACCACAGGGCTAGTAACCAATTGATACAATACGCCTATATTTATATATCTATAAGATAAAATAGCGTGTAGTTTATTTTTATGAAAATTAATATCGATCAGTTCATAGTTAAAGATAGCAATTAGTTTTACTATATGTACCTACGTAGTTGCAAAAAGTTATCAAGCGTTTTCAAAGCATAAAACCTACGCGTCGTCAATTCTACCGATCAGGTATTTGTAATTAATAATGTTGTCAGTGCCTCCCACTCCTTCCTTTTCTAGAAATCCCTAATGGCTGTGCCGGACACACACTCTGTTATCCATAAACGTGATTTAACATTATTCAACGGTTTAAAGCGACCGGTTTCTCTTTAACATAACGATTTTTAATGAAGTATGAACGTGGCAAAACACGATTAAACGAAGTGAAGTGAGGTTAAACTAGGTTTATGCCTAACAGCCCTAGCTTTCAAAGATGCATCATAATATACATGAGTACCTATATCGATGCAGGCATTGTGCCTGAAGAAAGAAAATAGGTATGAGTTAAATCAAACTTACTGTCTCAATTAACTCATAGAAAAATCTCCCACTTAAAGAATAGTTCAGGTATAATTTTGTATAGGTACAAGCACTACATTGGCGAGTGATGGTTGTCAATTAGGCCGACATTCAGAGACAATTCTGTGCGCAAGCTTAGGATGTGGACTCATTAGGCAAATAGTTTGCTGACTGGCTGACTGACTGTCAAAAAAGTACTGTCGAAATAACCGTACAATACGCATTGTATGAAGGCTGCATCTAAATTATATAGGAAGCAAACAGCCTGCAAATTATTTGCCAAATGGGTGCACAAGCCTTAGAGTGTGCTCGCTCTTAGAAAGGACAATAGCATTTTTTTAATTGAAGGCTTTTTAAACCGAGCCCTTAATTCGAAGACAATTTTAGGTATATTGAGCGATGGCTCGCTCTTACAAAAATGTCAAAATTCATTGATTTGTTCAAAATATGTGTCAAGTGTCATTAACCAAAACAAAATGATTGCAAACAAAGCGATATTTCTGGTAACACTCGATGTGTTGTCAACTGTAAATATAACAATGATATCATAAATAATATTTCATCACATACATATCGTGTCGTTTTGAGCATTAATCATATTTAACTCATAAAATATATTATCCTAGAATTTCATGAAACGTCAAAGCGCACAAATCAGGATGCATTTCCATAATTTCGGTACTTATAAACTGTTTACTAATTTTAGGACATAATTTTAAAAAATATTGACTTGTAAATTGTAAAATATAAATCCAATAAATACAATTGACAAATACATAAAATACGTATTGAAGACGCCCACAGTCAAACCGGACCAATTAAAACAGGTCGAATATAACATTTCCTGTCGCCAATCAACGCACCTAGTAAATACGAAGATACTCGTACCTATGTAATTTGCGACCGCGACAGTTTCAGTAACTAAATACTAAGAATCACTTGTTAATCGATTTTAGTAACCAAGTATTAAGACGCAGACCTGAACAATATAGGTACATACATTGGTACAATAACGTTCAGTCTAAATCACACAAGTGTAAGTTTTTGGACTTTGTTCCGTTCTTATTTTCTATGCGGTTAGGCTCGTAACGCGAACTTAAAGTTAAGAAGTGGTTTAAGTACCAATGTTTTAAAGGTTGTCGCTGAATTTTACCATACATAACGCGGTGGCTCAGCAATTGGCAAATTACATTTTAGAATTTTTAGGGTTCCGTACACCAAGAGGAAAAAAGGAACCCTTATAGGATCACTTTGTTGTCCGTCTGTCTGTCAAGACCTATATCTCAGAAACGCATGGACGGATCAAGTTGAAATAAATACTCAGGTTTGCAACCTCCTGCAGCCGTGAAAAAATCTACCTTCTACGTCAACGCAATCAAAAGAGATCGCTGTTTATGTCGCATTTTCTCGCATATTTGTATGAAAATGCAAGACTTGCCAAAATTCATCCTAGAATCATGAAATTTGGCAAGAAGCTAGGTCTTATAGCACAAGTAAAGTAAAAAATCCGAAATCTAAACTTTGGGTTCCATCACGATTTTTTTTTGTACTTACAAACTTATATTTGCAGTTACGCCTGGTATGTCGATGTATCTAAAGATAAGTTTGTCCCTAAATCTAGTTTATCTTTTCGTTAGAGCAAATGTTATGGTGAAGTTGCACGGAACCCTCGGTGCGCGAGTCCGACAGCCGACTTGCACTTGGCCGTCTTTTTATTAACGCTAAGAGCATTAAGTGTGTTACCTGTTACGTCTGACTAAAAATGATTAAATTGCACTGTACACCGCTTAGTTCTGTAATAATGGAAGTCTTCATGTGCATACTATATAAATAAAAATCCCGACTTTTATCATAACGAACCAGTGGGCAGGCACCTCTAAGAGGCACAGTTTACCGTGTCAATGAGGCGATAAGATTATATAAATAATGCTTCGTGACCTGCAAACGCGTTTATCTGACTCTAGGGTCCGTTAGGGCCAATATTGTCGCCTGATAACCATATATGTATGTCAGCCAAGATTGATCGTGAATAATAATCTCCGGACCTCACATATTGTTGTGACGGATATAGAGCGACGCCACTTCGAAACAGGTTATTCTAAAAGCTTGCCATATTGTCGCTAGGTGTACCTACGTTATTCAATCGAACGAAATATCATACCACTAAAAATTAAAATTAGGTAATAAAAGCCAAAACTGGATATGTCTTGTATCTATGCATGAAATTACGTTCTATCTCAGAGCTATGTCGAGACAAAAGGTGGATGTTTAAGTAAGATTGGTCCTGAGGCAAATCGAACAGTAGTCGCCGATACAGATACCTTCTATTTGAACCGGTAGTTTTGCCTGAGAAGTTGCTCAGAAGCTGGACCCAGGTCTTCAAACATATTGAAAGTTGAAAAACAATGTGTATAATTTCAGGGTTAAAATGTTGACAGGTGAAAAGGTTGTGGACCTATTAAGCAAATAGTTTGCGAGCTGACCCCATATATTGATGGAGCGATCTGTCCGTCTGTCCAGAAGTGTGTGCGTCCGTCCGTGTGTCCGTCTGTCCGTCCGTCCGAAGCTAGGTCTTGTAGCACAAGTAAAGGAAAAAATCCGAAAACTGTAAATTTGATATTACATCTCCCAAAAAATATTTTTATTGCAAATTTGCAGATGATCAACTAATCAGGAGCATGTCGATGTATAGACATAATATTTTGATAATGGCAAAGATAAGTTGGTCTCTCGAACTAGTTTATCTTTTCGTTAGAGCAAAAGTTACGGGGTTAAGTTGCGTTGTACGGAAGCATCGGTGCGCGAGTCCGACTCGCACTTGACACTTTTTTTTTGATAGTCAACCGCAAGCTGTTTGCCTGATGGGTCCACAGCCTGACACACGATGCACCTAATCTGATTGATGTTCATATTGAGTTATCAAATAATATTGAAAATTCTGTATTGAAATTGAAAGTACCGGGCACAGCGATGGGAGCGAAGTTTACCAACGGAGTAACTCGCTTTGGCCATTTCACCACGACGCGCGAATTTACTTTGGACAGATGATATAATTCCATTACAGGAAGTGCAAACGAGCAAGTCGCATCAAATGTTACACAGGTAGGGAAATTCCAGCGAATTATAATATCTATTCAATTTCTCGCACTTCAAATATATAGGTAGGTACCACCTGAGTACGAGATACACCTTGAACGATATGCTCCAAAACCAAGTTCTGATAGTTCTTATAACTCTCGCTGTGAAGACGCACCCTAACAAAAAGAAGCACCACAGTGTAAATAAATACCTGATTATCATTGGTATAGACTCCAAGTGTCAGTAGGTATAGTATTCTAAGACGTTACATTCCTTCTCAAACGTAAGTGAGATCGTATTGCTTATCTATTACAAACACTTCATCCACACATCAAAGCCTATTTAAATGCAAACGACAGTAACAATAACATTTTGCGGCTGTCTGAAGGAAGATGTTGTTTCGTACAAAATAAACCGTTAATTTCCTTTTATGTGTAGTGTGGAGATGGAATGAGTACCAATGTGTACCTAAGTGGTTCATGTATGTTTTTCATTTTAGTCTCAACTCTACTAGATAATGACTATTATTAATGACTCTCTTTGTAGCTCATTCCTTTGACACTACACAGTACCTACATAATCTTCGATAGTGTGGTAAATATTAATTATAGGTAAGTATATCTACATCGCTCATGGAATTCAGTTTAAATTGTGGTAAGATAGTTATAAATCAGAAGCTTTTAGCGCCTATAGCTTAGTCATTTAGCCAATCAATGCAGCCGGTCTCCAATGCGAGACTAATAATAGTTAATTTTATATACCTTGGTTAAGACAGTAACGGAAAGGGTAAGTCGAAGGGAAAGTGTAAAGTATCGGCGTTAACTGATCAACATTTGGTCTACGACTTCTCGAATAAAAAATAAATTAATGTCTCATAAAAACAGACCATCGATCAGCTGGACGGTACAAAATGTATGAAATGTAAAAAAAAACGGCAAAGTGCGAGTCGGCTGTTGCACTCGCGAACCGAGGGTTCCGTGCAACACAACTTATCTATCCTCGTTATTTTGCTGTAACGAAAAGGTAAACTCGATAAGACCAACTTATTTTTGCTGTTCCCAAAATAATATGCCCATACATCGACATACTCGCAATTATTTGATTAACTGCAAATATAAGTTTGTAACAAGGAAAAATATTTATTATAGATGTAACTAGGTACAAATGACAATGCCAGATTCTGCCCCACCATCAACGGCATGATGTACAAGATAACGAATAAATGTAAAAATGTCTAAGTTTTTTTATTAAAATTATTTGTTTAAAATAAAGTTTTGTACATCAAGCGAGTTGAAAAAAACAAGCTTAATTAAGAATTCAGAAAATAGTATGAAATCGAAGCGAATTATTCGAAGAGAATGTTTTGTTATTCTTCTATAGGAGTTGCGAGAGTAGTAGAAAATGATACTGATTATGATTATGCAATATGAAACCTGTAATAAGTCCCCAACAAAATGATAGGTACAGCTTAAATGGCCACGTAGTTTTGTAAATGGGGCAAAGCTCCATTGAAATGTGGCAATGTCATTTACAGTTATCGGATTTTTTTCCTTTACTTGTGATATAAGACCTAGCTTCTTGCCAAATTTCATGATTCTATGTCAAGTACCCTATAGGTTTTGAATTTCCTACATTTTCATAAAAATATGCGCCAAAATCCGACATAAACGGCCATATCTTATGACTGCGTTGATTTAGAAGGTTAATTTTTCCACGGCTGCATGAGATTGCAAGCCCGAGTATTAATTTATTTTTATTAATTTTAACTTGATACGTCCGTGCGTTTCTGAGAAAAAGGTCTTGACAGACAGACAGACGGACAACAAAGTATTTTTTTCTTCAACAAAATTTTCTTTTGAGGTTCGGATCCCTAAAAATTGCGAGAATTCAAAAGTCGTAGAACAAAAGTTATGCAGTCATGTTACTAAAACCCCGTTTCTGCTTTCTGTATCCTTTCCGTTACAACCTGTATAAATAATTAATACATAATTAGTTTCGTTACCAATCAATGTTGGTAAGGAAATGGGCACTGGTTGGCACTCAATAAAAACCACCAAACTTACAACGTGTCGATATTGCGATTGTGTGAAACAGAGTTTCAGGTATTGCAACCACATGTTGTTGATTTAAGGTCGATCAAAGTCCAAAATGAATGGGTATCCCGGCGTTTCAACATCCTATCCCATTGGCTACACGAAATGCGTTTCGTTTGATATAAATCCACCACAATTTAAAACGTCACATATGAGCTGGTCCTACGATATAAATCAAAGGGCGAACTAGGAAAGAAATATGGAGAAAAAACAACTTCGACAGTGTAATATATGAGAAAAATTGCAATTTTAAATTCATAATTATATTGCAAGCTAGCAACTTCATATGCGTAGAAGTGTCCTGTTACTATAGACCTCCACGGAGTACTTTCAATGTACTGGTAGGCAGCTCTTCCTCTCTGGTTACATGGTTACACATCACATACCGCAATTGCTTATGGCCTATGTACTGCCCAGATACTTGAGCTATCTCCTAGTGAAAGTACCATCAAAATCCTTCGAGTAGTTTTGACGTGATGTCTGAACACAGACAGACAAACAGACAAGAAATGCGCATAGCGCATATGCAAGAAGATGTCAAAACATAAAAAAAACAGACAATAATTCTATAAATTGGTGTTTTGGCATCAGTAATATCGATCCCAAAACATATTAACATACCAAACATACCCATAATCGATATTGACTATACCAGTAAGATAAGATTACAATTGCTCCTAATCTGATTTGTTACATTTTACAATAGACTACACTAACAAAAAGTAGGAGGTCCTATATCTGTTATAAAAACTTTATCGAATGACGAGGAGTATAATATTAGATGGACTTGACATTAGGTGTGATTCTACAGTCGCCACTAAATCTATTCCTAATACTAAAAGCAACTTGTATGTGAGTGACATCGCGAAAGTGTGAGAGATACACCTCTCTTAGCAATGATTAAATTTAACGTTCGATACTCTAGAATCGACGCAAATAATTCATTTATTTCTATTTTCTTTAATAATTAAATAATTATTAAAACAAAGGCCGCACCTTTAATAAGATTAATCGGCTCTATTGATAAGATTAATATCAATGCCTTGTTTTATTTGCCTTTTATTAGACACTCAAGTAAGTGCTTGGTCTTGAGTCTCAGCCTCCGGTCAGCAACTTATCGCTCACGTAGTGGTTGGCGACATTGATTTATAATATTGTCTGATTACCAATCTATGAGAACTAGCGAGTAACAATCTTTAGGCGTCTATGTGTTATTTCATGTGCAATGCCACAGGCACTGCAAAGGTTTAATGAACACAAGGTTTTAATGCCTTACTCCCTAAATAGTGCATGTCATAAAAATCTATTTCTAAGAAAATTGGTATTTCCACTAGAATTACTTATTATAATGGGTAAAAAATAATACTCAATTGAATATTTAACATTTTGGTACTCTTTTTATAAAACCAATTGGTTGGGAATTTTTGGTTTTAAATTTTACTATGTCTACAAATAAAACTCCGTAACACAATCAAACTGAATAATTCGAATTATGTTTTACTTAACACTAACCTTACAGTACCTTCTATTCTATGCCATCGAATAGGGTTGTTAACCCGTCCTTATTACCGTTAGGCACCCGGCCGGCAGTGCGCGAGCGCAGTACGAGTATAATGCACTTCTCTTAGAGAATACAGGCACCATTGAACATAGACACTCGTACAACTCAAGTATTGTGCGATCGTTGCGGTCTGCCTGTTATTCAATATGGAAGTCTTCCTTTTACACTAAGAATGCATGCATGCACGTACAGCTAACAGCAGATCAAGTGTAACACTTTAGACTTTGAGCCGTTCTTATTATGTGCGTCGTAAAAGTTAAAATCGTACTACAAGTGTTGATTGATCTGCTGTTGTCCATACCTACTGAACTTCGTTTCATTAAAAAAAGATGTATTAACCATTACAATACTTCCGTATTTTCAGAACCATATTGTCTGTAAATTAAATGATTTCCTTTGCAAAGTTCAGAAGCACAGACGGACACCTGATATCTCAGCATAGGTCCTTTCCTTTGTTGTTGTTTGGGCATGGAACCCTAAAAACAGCAAATATATAAAACGCTTTTAACATTAAAAGGTTAGTTATCTAATATAAACTGTATTGTATACGTCGCAGTGTTTCGCGTAGGTTTAACACGGTTATTGGAAATAGTTTCCTCTTTCAAGTAAACGGAAGTCAACTCAGGTTAGGTACTGTAATAATAGAATTATAGAAATATTTATACTTGCCACTGTTTATTCTGATCTAGTGTGACTCTAAAGTCTAAGGTAACATGAACAGGCGATTTAATAATGTTCTTAAGATTATCAATGTCGTTTGGTCGATAGTGCATGTTGTTATTCAGGTACTAGCGCAAAGTGAAGGTATACAGGCTGATTGCTTTGTGAAAAAAAAAGTATAAAAAAAACAGTTAACAGGACGTGAATCCAGTTATTTTATGTAAATTCCATGATGTCAAATTATATCTACAGAAAAAAAGCCACCCCATAATATAAGTTAAGGAAGTAGAATATACATTATATGCATTTTGTATTTGTATAACTCTACTCTTATATCGGAAATTATTTATAAGTATATTAATTTCCAAATACAATTATGACACGAATGTAGGAATCATTCCCGGAGCATCGCGTTCCCATTACCGCAACTCTCGTTCCGTCGACTCTCGCTACGTAGCGACTCTCTATAGCAACTTCTAGAGATTTGATACATCAGTATGTAGTCACTTTTTACACGAATTCAATACCGACTTTCGTATTTTGGTATTTCCATCAATATACTTTTCTGGTGGTCTGCGATTTTTTTACGATTTACACATAGATTGTACAGATTAATAAAAAAGACTATTTAAAATAACTTGTTTTGTGATATCAACATAATATAGGAACTCCGGGCGTCTCGTCGACATCATTGCTTAAAAGCCTTTAAAAGAGGGCCACACTGAGAATAAAATATTATCGCAATACACGTTGGAACATAACCGATATTGGTAATAAAAGTAAATTAACAATTAATCTACTCGTGAATCTGCAAAAAAAAAATTTGTGCAATAGAGTATTTGACTCCATTTTTTTATTGCATCAATCAACTCGCATATTCCTGCTGAAGAGAACTGTTAATCCATTTTTCGATATCTTAATTAATACCGAAGAGATTAAGCTGTTAATAAAAGTGGTGGGGGGATGCTTCATCTCTTTTTAGCAAAGCGGTATTTAGTATATAGTTTTTATGGCGCTACACGACGTCACAGCCACAATACATAATTTACTGTTTCTGTCTCTTTCTAACACAACTTTTTTAAATGTCTGTAACTATTTCATTTTTCAACTAACTTCAATTTAGATTTCAGTTGATCTATTTTGTAATGATAATGAACAACGTTTAATATTCGATAACTACCTACTTGTCAAATTTATTAAGAATGTAGAGTTGGGTTTCAATGTGAAACAACTTGTACGGAGCGGCAGCTCTCCGTCCCCGTTAAACTCCTCCACTATTCCGCCCATTTGGCAAATCTATCACAATTAAATATATCCCGAGTTCGACAGTTCTAGACATACCTAATTTGACAGTCATAATGTGACTGAAGGTTCTTTTATTATTTTTGACCCAAATCCGGAATAGGATATATTAACCAACTGGGTTTTCTTATTATCGATAGCATAATTATAACTTAAATAGTAGGTATATAGAGTTGTATTTAAGAGCATAAAAGACATAACGTAATATAACACACAAGTACCTAAAACAAAGGATTCAAAAACCACTGTACAAACACATACTCGAGCAGGAATCGAACCCCGGAAAGTTTATACGGAAAGCAACCGTGATTCAGAATCAATTTTGAGCAAGACCTCGCCGTTATAACTGTCAGACCTAGATTCATAGATAATTTTGAGCGTAAGCTTAGTGTGAGCTGGCTCTTGCAAACGTCAAATTCCATAAACTTTTGACAGTTGTAAGACCGAGCTCACAGTAAGCTCGCGCTCAAAAATGACTCTAAATCTCGGTCTAAGCTCACTCTTGCAACTGTCAGTTTTCATACAATGTTAACGTAAGAGCGATCTCACACTAAGCTCGCGTTCAACGAAGTCTATGATACTAGGCCTAAGAGCAATACCGGTCGTCAAAATAATAGACAGGCAAGGTTTGAATGTCACTCTAGCTAGGTAGACCATCTACACGGCGCATAATTAAATTACTAAGTTATTCTCCTATGTCAGTTCATAGCGCAACCTCCGTTGTTAAACTAATTTGCGGTTAGAAATACTTCTGATCACCCTTGACCACTTTCATTTCTAGCATGGTCAGGGTCACAGAAGAAAGGGATTTAATTAATACTACTTATCACAAAAATGCGATATGTATGACGTAATATTGTCTACAATGTCTACGAATAGGTATAGGTAATAATTATCAGATTACACTTAAAAGTGAGTTTTGTATTATATACAATCCCTAAAAATAATTTCACAATTAGTAACTCTTTTAAGTATTGTTTTATTAACAATAGATCGATAATTTACGTAATTTAGACATATAAAACAGAAAAAACAAATACATAATAATTATCTACCTAATTCTAGGCACGTCGTCGTCTAGGTAGTAAATCAGTAAAAATAATTAACAGACAAATATTGAAAATTAAATAACGTTAACTTTACAAAATCGACATAAATTGGAATCAGTGAAAAATAACACAGGCATATGAAAATCAGAAATCAGATTAGTAAAATGTGAGGTCACTTTTTCCCTATTTTTACACAAACTCTACTAATATAATTCGATAGGTAAACGCGAACCAAGGTCTGGAGGACATCACGTCTTACCGCGGTTCGATTCCTGTGTTGAACACAAGATACGAGTATCGTATATGCAAGGTTCTTGTTGGTAAAAATCATGTAAAAGTCAATAACTTAACTCCTTACCTTGATGATGCGGATTGTCATTAAAATAATAAAGAACTATAATATTATGTCCCATTCAGTGAAACAGTTTGTGTTTGTACCTAATTTATGAAGTCCTGATAATACTAAAAATTCAAATAAATTAATGGATTATGACGACAACATTTAGTTCGCATAAATAGTAGGTAACAATAAAATTATGTCAAACTTTGACGAAATTTACATATTATGTGTATTTTATGATGATGTGATTACGTAATACAGTTTAATTTTAAAATAAAATTTAAGTAGATATGGCAAAGGTAACATCTCTCGTAATGACGATGATATTGATGATCTAACTTTTGTTTGCGTTGATAAAACGAAACGAGATAACGAAAGGCTTGTTCGAGCACCTGTCTGTAAATTAATACTAAACGGAAAATAGGTGCTATTAATAGTTTCAGAAAAGAAACGTAGAAATATAATAATTGGCTTCTATTACGGCGGGGGTTCGTTACTATGCTCACCCCTCGTAGAACCTGGATTATGTAGCGATGATGGTAAGTACAGTAAAATAAATATAAACTTTTTATAAGTAACCAATAATGATTAATGATTTAAATGTATAATTCAAACCCTAACCCATTTCCTCTCCCTAAATACTTCTAATCTCAAAGCAAAGGTGCTAATGTTGCCAATTTTAAGTTTAAACTACTAATCTAACTCGGCGATATCCTGGAAAACTTTTTGTTTTCGTACGTCCAGTTAACCGGCACAGATGGGAGAAGTCGTTAGCGTTTTCAAACCGTGTGGAATGTTGACTTCATGCATTGGAAGATTGTCACAAAACTTACGGGTGTTGTGTGATATGATACCGCGCGACTATGTGGACGCTCCCGTCAGCGTGCGTGCAAGCGCGCGGTCGGATACCGACTGACTATGGCCCGTCGGGGAACCCAGAGTCAGCCTACCATTACACCGGGTCACTATGCTCTAGGCTTCACCCACTGCAAGGATCTCCGCGAAAGAACCGCGGTGCAACGACACCCTGATGCGCCAAGCATAGCATTTAAATTGCTTCTCATTGAAGCGTGATATCAGGATTCCTAATGGCAAATGTCTAACCAATTGATGCGTTTATTCATATATTAATTTACAAAACTCCAAGATGAATTTGTAAAGATTACCAAGTTTTTTTACAGGTCTAATATCTAACGTTGTTACAAAGACAAAAATAATTTAAAACTCAGAATACATAGGATAATGAAATATCAGGGAAGAGTCCTAACTGGTTGTTGATTAATGCTCACTAAACTGTTATATATGATGTTCTACATCTTGTCCTCCATGTGTATACCAAAGACACGAAGTGTAAATAACTCCACTATATCCTATGACGACGATGTGGGGCACTTATAAAATTGTAAGTGTCTCGTCAGGCACACGTTTTCGATACTGTTAAAGTTTTCCTCTCACAAGGATCCCGAGACGGGGGGACTAGTGGTCGCAGTTTCTGAAGTTTCAAACGACACTTGGGCAAATTACTTAGACGGTCACCCAGTATTCACAAGTGTCAGGAGGTGTAATGAAACTGGACTATGGGTGCTTGGCTTCATTAATGCGTGGAGAAAGGTATTCCCTAGTTATGTGAACTGGCTATTGTGCACGCTCGAGCATTTATGGAAAAAGTCTTGAAAGTCCATTTGGAAATGTTCGTTTGTTCAGTTTAGTTAGCCGGCTTCTTGACATTGTACAGTTTTGTATGGTGTATGTTATTTTAAGGAGAGACAGAGAGGTTTTTTGTATAATTTTGTTACGCCACCATACATTGAAACCTATTAAATTGAAACGTCTCGGAAGTTCAATTGAAAGTGTTCCATTGTTCAGTT
Organism: Tachystola acroxantha; assembly: GCA_963506565.1. NCBI lineage: Eukaryota > Metazoa > Arthropoda > Insecta > Lepidoptera > Oecophoridae > Tachystola > Tachystola acroxantha. The sequence goes on from OY735870.1 coordinate 17,201,956, forward strand.
AATATAACCGCCTTCTTCGTCATTCAGTATAAGCAGGCCTTGCACCACACATTGAAACCTGATCGATATTGGTAAAAGTTACTGTAAATTAAGGACAAAATCTAGTTTGTTAAAAAGATTACTATTGCCTATACAATAATTAAGAAGTTTGTAGTTGATCGATGTTTCAATGTGTTTTGCCACAATATTTTTATTGATTAGTGGCCCCTCGCCCGTAGCCTTAATATTAAATCATGGGTCGTCGAAAGCCATAGCGAAGAATAATAACAATGTCTTATTGGCGCAGTTGGTCGAGTAACCGCCATCTGTGCAAAGTGTTCCGGGTTTTATACAACTGCAAAGACAAATTATCCGAATATTTCAATTAGCCAATTTTATTTAAAGGAGATAAATCAACGAACAATAGGTAAGTAATAATGTTATCTCACGGGAGCACTCAACGAGTTGTAGTGTTTTTTAACATTATTTACTTGGCCTCAATGGCACGTTGTTGTATTGTTATAATCTACAATCAATGAGTTCCACATATCATCATCCATAAATACTACTGCCGGACAATATATTAATATACTTTGGATATTGTGGACATTTATAAACGCAAAAAGGCATATAGGTAGGTACATAATAATATTTGGATTTACAAAACGAAAGAAATATACAAAACACTCATAAAAATTATGTAGGTACATACATGATATGAGGATAACCTGCATACGATGTGATGAATTGGCTATCTCATCCATAAGAAACACATCAAGCCTAAACTAAATTTTCTTATCTTGAATCAAATTCTAACCAGTGATTCTAAAGTTATGTGGTAACGGACATACAAACACAAGCGTGGACATAATTTGTCACCTTAAATATTATGTGCAGCACTGGATCTCATCAGGCGATAAGTAATTATTTGAAACCCAAGATATGATGTGAGGTGTAGTTATTTCAAAAACGTACCTACAGTATATTTCATTAATCCACACTGACTATAGTATAGGTGGACCTAGAAAATGATACTAGAAAAAGTGAACATTTAGGTACAGGTATTTCCAAAAGGAGGTGACTCCTGTAATTACCACCTCCCACTGATAAATTGCCTATATACCTGGCAAATAATGAACTTACATTAGTTTTAATTTCCAGAAAAACTAACTTCTTATACAAAATTGCGAGAAGTGTATTTCATATAGATAAACAAAATATATCTTGGAATAAAAAGCCGTTCATACGAATTGTAGGTCATTTACGTAACGTATAATGGGCTGATGGTGTGAAAGTCTTGAACCTACTGCACGGATCCGCAGGGGTTAAAACTAAAAGTATGTGCCAGGAGAGCTAACATCTGCAGCTTAACACATTTCTCGGTAAAAGGATTAGCATTGAACTTAGCAAGCGTGAAGAAGAACTCCCGCTCACTTAACTGCTCATTTTGTACGGATTCATTGTGAAAAATATCGCACTGATGGCATGGCAAAGGTTAAAAAGTTTGTCCAAGAAATATAAAATAAACTTTACGAATCTGATATTGTTTCGTAATTCATTGTCTTAGATTATGTTTGTATTTATCAGATTCATTTTTTTTATACTCTCCGTCAGAATAGGTTCTTAGTTCAAACATTTTTCTTAATTTTTACCGGAGCTTATTTATACAGACCTCATTAAAATGGTAAAAACAATAATGCTGGGTATTATTAAAATAAATATGGTCGTTGGTACCTCTCCGGCTGAAATGAAAGCGTCTAAGTAACAAAATGTGTACCCTATCTGGCGAGGCACCTCAAGGATCGCCCTTTAAGTAACATTAATCGGGGTTTCTTCGCGTTTACTTCACACGTCCGTAGCCACAAACATAAAATGGCACAACTCAATATTTACACGAATATCACCGTTATTGCCCAAAGTTTTAGAGTCTCTCTTGAAGCCACCGTGTGATGCTTAGTTGGTACTGCAAATTTAAACTAAAGCCGATTCGAGTGCTATATAGTTATTAGAGTTTGCAATCGAGGTTTGGATGTTAATTAATACTCAAATCATGTCATGGCTGAAACAACCATAATTATAGCTTGTAAACCGACTACTGATTAGTCAATACCATATGTATGTTTGACAAGGTACAAGTACATGGTACATACCATTAAATTCAATATACAATTTAACACGTACTCGTACGTGTGTTTCAAAAATATCAAATGACCTCATCTCAATACCTATCTTGTTACTACATGACCCGAATGTTATTTTTCATCAACTATAGGAAATTATGTGAAAAAATTAAAGCTGCAAGCTTTTCCCATTTATGGGAAACCGGAGCAGAGTCTTATATTATATCAGACTGTATTAGTTGCGTAGCAACAGATTTGTTAGGCCAATGACGTCGTCACAAGGTTATGTCCCCTTAAAAATTGTCAAACCAGCGCTGTAACGTTACTCCCATAGAAATCGCGCATAGGGTGCTGCATTCTATTTTTTCCTAATTTAAATTTTGACTAGGCTAAGGAGTGGAGGGTCATTTACTTACAGGTTCATTTGAACATGGCCGACATGACACATTTATCAACAACAGATTCTGTTGTCACGAATTAGGGGTATATCCATCCCTTACAACGAGGGACCTCCGGCCCAGTACAAATTGGTGGATTAGACACACTTCACATATATTTAGGTTTCCTCACGATGTTTTCTTTCACAGTTTTGTAAAATTCGGTAATACAAACATGACTTACGAGTAATTACGGGGAATGAACTTGGGACCTCTATAACGTGAGGCTACAATCACTAAGGCTGACATGGGCGCGCATTATTTTCCTTTATTTGCTAATATGTGGAGAGAGGCTGCTGGTTTGAATAATGCTCAAATACCAGACCATTGTTCAACATCAGGCACAAACTCGATGCCAATATGAAATTGGGCAGCAAAAAGGGTTGGTACACACTAAAAGCACACCTATAAACCGTTAAAAAAGGGAGCAACGCGGGGTGATTTCTTCAGTATAATATCTACTTACGACACTCTTTTACTTCCGATTTTGTTCGAAAATGTGGCATAACTAAGGCAAATAATTAATTTTATATGACGATTAATTTATACATTTAAAATATTTTTATTAATTCATACTGCGCAAAGACACGTAGAAATAAATAAATGAAGATTAATAAAGCTATAGAAAAATATAATATAATCATGATTACATAATCTAGTTAGTTGTTAAGACAAGAGCTCACATAGACACAACATAGGTTAGGAATGGCATGGCGTCATCTTGTTAACATATTTCAATACAGTTGTTCTAGTAATGATTGAGTAGTCATCAGTTCCAAGTGTCACTCTAGCCTTACTAAATTAAACTCGTTTCTGTCTGTACGTAATGCAACGAAATTATCGACGTTGAATGGTCTCGTCAAGTCTAATTTCCGAATAGTACAATCAGCATATTTTTGGTTTTACTTTTTTTAATCAAGTATCAAAACATGGAACTAGCCTAAAACAACGGTTGGTGATGGATAACCCAAGTCCATTCAGGATTTGTTTATTTGGTACAGTCGAAAAAAGAGAAAAGTATAATGGTTGAGATTTTCTATAAACTACTTACTAGCCGGTATGTAAAAACTGTTTAACTAATTATGTTAAACTATACACAGTGTAAATGTAAATGAATTTTGAAATTCTGATCTGTAGTTTTGACAAAATCTTCACCTAACTTACAAAATGTCGAGAATTTTTTAGAGAAAAAACGAACCGGTAGCAGTAAAGGCTGAAAACAACCTTCATGGTCCACTCCTCATTCCGCATGTATAGACACTGGTGGTACTGCGAGATGCCTACATGCCCAACAGCAGTGGTCAGATATGTACGCGTGACGAGATTGTGGTAATACCTGTAAATACACGGCACTGTACCCAAATATACCGGCTAATTCGCTGTGGTCAAGCAACGTGCCGCTCCACGGGGTGAGGAATATCGGCTGTGACCGGCTTTGTTTAATACGTCTATCTGGAAGCTGGCTCGTAAATCTGCGCCAGGAGCTAAGGTTTGAAAATAACGTACGAGTGGTACGAGTATAGCTTAAAAACTGTAACATTCCTAGAAATTATTTTTTCAGGGAAAAATAATACACAGTGTTTCAGTGGTTGTTCCCACCGGCAGGCTGTTTTGCCCCAAGTAGTACCTACCTACTATTGAATAAACTAATAAAATAAAAATGTTTAGTATTAATTTTTTTCAAGTCTGAAGAAGAGAAATTGTAGTAACTCACTAGACGTAGGTACCTTAACTAACGTGCCTCGCCCATAAATTCCCAAGCTGAGAAGTTATATAACTTCTCAGTTTTTAAATCTTTTAATTTTATAAGAACTTTGATTACCTTAAATCGTTTAGTTTCCAATTTGTATAATGATAATATATTTCTTTTGAATGACCTCTCTCCAAGAAAAAGACTTAAACAGCTGATATGAAAATGAAGATGAACCAAAAAACCAGCTCCACGGCTCTCAGCCTAAGATATAGGTTAGGTTAGGTTAGGTAGGTAGGTTATTTTTGCGTTCCACAGAAGCGCCCGCGCCGAATGCTGTCACGGGCGGTTACTCATCGCTCGCACAACCAACTATGAAACACTTGATGTCATACCGACATAATTACCAAGCATTAGGCGCTAAGTTCCTGAAATTCGGCTAAACAAACCAGGCTAGGCTATAGCGTTAAGGCTGATGACGGGGTCTTAATGACGGCACATACGATATTATCGCACCACAGATTGAAATCTGACAGATTTCCATTACCAATAATCGAAAATTACTGTAAATTAGGAACAAATAATTAAAGATTTCGAAAAAATAACATAAAAGAGAATTGTTTTAAAATAAAGAGATATTCACCCAGACATCAAATTTAATAATAATAAATAATCAAGGTAGGTGTCCGAAGTCTCGCTCTATAGACCAGACTGACTGACCCACCAACACCCCAAACCAATAGCCCCAATTAAGTTTTAATTTCCAGTCAATGCAATAGTTTATGCACCTGATGGGGTCTGTCATTGCGTGCATTCAGATGCGCTCAGAGACGGGTCCTGTTAGGTGCATATCCCTTTAAAATAAAGCTCTACGCGTTGAACCTATGTCTCCGTGCAAGCCTTTCAAAGGACCGGTTTTTTTGAAACCCGTGAAACCTTGGGAGATACATAATAATAATATAGACTGTGTGCGCGCCTTTGACGGTTGGGTTATGCCCCTACTCACATACACCTTTGGCATACTAAGGTGGACTCAGACCGAATTGGACGCCCTGGATAGAAGAGTCCGTCGACTGCTGACGACATATCGCATGCTACACCCACGATCATCTGTTATGAGATTGTACATCCCACGGAAGTGTGGGGGTCGTGGCTTTCTAAACGCCAAGAACCTACACAACCGTGAGGTGTGCAATCTCAGGGAGTACTTCCTAAACACAGATTGTGGGATGCATCGCGATGTCGTAGCAGTGGACAGGGGTCTCACGCCGCTCTCCTTGGCGAATGCGAACTGGCGCAAACCACCGGTGCTCAGCACTCAGGATCGCATGGACGTATGGAAGGGCAAGGAGCTACACGGACGGTTCTACCGGGCTCTCATGGGGCCCGACGTAGACCTATTACCATCCGTATCCTGGCTACGCTTCGGTGACCTTTTTGGGGAAACCGAGGGTTTTGTCTGTGCAATTATGGACGAAGTTATCAAGACGAACAACTACCGGAAGTATATCCTGAAGGACGGTACGGTCGACATATGTCGAGCATGCCACCGTCCCGGAGAGTCACTCAGGCATATAGTTTCCGGTTGTTCTCATCTTGCTAACGGCGAGTATTTGCACAGACATAATCAAGTAGCCAGGATAGTCCACCAGCAACTTGCCCTTAAATACGGTCTTGTCAGTACTGAGGTGCCGTACTATCAGTACGCACCAGCGCCAGTTCTCGAAAATGGTCGTGCCACGGTCTACTGGGATCGGTCTATCATCACGGACAGGACTATTGTCGCCAATAGACCTGACATCGTGCTGATAGACCGATCGTCGCGTCGGGCAATTCTGGTTGATGTCACCATCCCCCATGATGGGAATCTCGTGAAGGCCGAAAAGGAGAAGCTAAGTAAATACTTAGACTTAGCTCACGAGATTACCGCCATGTGGGATGTGGACTCAACCATAATTGTTCCGATAGTCGTAACCGTGAACGGTTTAATAGCAAAGAGTCTCGACCAACACCTTAAGAGACTCTCGCTAGACAGTTGGATCAAGAGCCGGATGCAGAAGGCAGTGCTGCTGGACACGGCACGCATTGTGAGGAGGTTCCTCACTCTGGGATCCTAACCTCCGGCAGCTTGGATGCGCATGCATCCCGCTGCCGGTGGGTGGCTATTTTTTATATTTATATATTTTACTATTTGTTTTTTATTATTAAAATGTATAAATATATTAGATAAGAAAGAAAAGAAATAAAGAGAATATAGACTGTACCTACTACGACTTTTATTCTGAATCGATACTCGCATTTTTGGGGAGATAGCATCGAAATTCATAAATTACTGTTTTATAGTAATAAATTTTTGCTCGACTCTCTATCTGTTGTCCATAAATCATCACAATGTTACCTACTACTTATTATAATAGTCAAAACATAAATATCTTCAGTTGTATCCTTTGGAGAAATGCAATAGTTATTCTTGCATGTACAAAAAGGGGACAAGATTACCGGCACATGCCCTGACAGACATAGTTTAAACAAAAAGTGAAATACTAAGTCGGAACTATGTCATAAATGTGTTAAACGAGGGCAGCGCACGCAACGACCCGCAGACCCAGGCCTGTCTGCTTAAAATGAAGACGATGCGATGGAGTCTAAAAATACGAGCATTAAACTTTTGCAAAACGCCTTTCCGATGCCTTGTTTACTTTATTCTAATTTAATGACAATCTTTGCACGGCAGCGCTGTGGCAGACCTACACAGTTGTGCAATGAGTTGTTCTTCCATCATTTTGATTTTAATGACAAAAGTTGCACAGTTATTAATTCATTAATACTCAATTGTGTCCACGTGAAATATGCGACGATATGCAACAATGAGATGATTATTTTATATAATTACGAGCGAATTACGCGGGAATTTGACCGCGGTGCCACCAGTGCATAAAACCCTTCTGCTGTTATTCATAAACCTAGTTAAACCTCACTTCCATTAAATCGTATCGCTATCCCTATCACACTTCATTAAAAAATGTTAAGATAGAAAGGGACAGGGGGTCTAAACGGTGGTTTAACTTTAAATCGCGTTTATGAATTTGCGCCTTCATGATATAGGTAGGTACTCAAATTCAATCCGCAAGAATTCGCTGGATTCTGCCCCAAAGGAAAAAAGAAAGAACAAAGGACGACCGCCAACAGACTGACAGATATTTATTGAGTTTTATTATTGAGTTTGATACATAATATCATAGATATTGTTAAGATAATGCATTTCAGTGAAAATACTGCGTGGCAATGAAGGTCCGGTCCTATCTGAGTTATTAAAACTGATTAATACTACTGGATTTGTAATTATTCCTGGTGACACATACACAGCTTTGCATTGCGGCAATCTAGGGGCAAACAATGGCATCATAACTAAAAATAGGCATATCGCGTAGGAACTAGTAATTAAAATGTTTTCTTTTACTTGCAATGCAATACAGTTTCTATCGATTGTATGTATAGTGAGCGGTATATTATTTGGAAGCGTCACTTCATACTAGTAATAAAAATGACAATTAAAAATTGAAATTACACGATACAATTACCATTTACAATTATACATTGAGAAAAGAGTCGCTTTGACCCGTTCGACGCAGTTTGACATCTGTAATTTTTCAATCAGATGACAATGCCAGATTCTGCCCCACCATCAACCGTATGATGAACAAGTTAAGGAATAAATGTAAAAATATCTCCGTTTTTTTATTGAAATTATTGGTTTAAAATAAAGGTTTGTGCATCAAACGAGTCGAAAAAACAGCCAAATTAAGAATTCTGAAAATAGTAAGAAATCGAAGCGAATTATTCATTGTTTTTGTTATTCTTCTATAGGAGTTGCGAGAGTAGTAAAAAATGATAGGTACTGATTATGATTATGCAATATGAAACCTGTAATAAGTCCCCAACAAAATGATAGATACAGCTTCAATGGTCACGTAAAAGCTCCATTGAAATGTGGCATTGTCATTTATAATATATGAGAAATAGTAGAGCTAATATTTATCAAACTGCTCGTCGTGCTGCAACTATGAACTGACGGTATTCTTTATGATCAGCCTATACACACAATTGTTGCATTTCGTGCCGTATCAGTGATGTATAAAGCGTTCTTGTGCTACATTACTTACATACGTAACGGTTGTTAGAATATATATTTTAGTAGTAAATCTCTGTCTCTGTGTGTAATGGGGACCAGACGTCGTCGTCAGCTAGGGCAAACTTTACAAATGTACAGTCAACGAAATAAATCAGGTGTGCGAGCGACAAGCTACTGATAACGTCCGCGATCGGAATGTCTCGCCGAGACAGCGGAAGCGGCGGGTCGAGTCGCGTGGCGCGTGCGTCCGATACGATACGACAAACAGCAGTGATCGTACGGGCCTTCGCAAACAAAGTCTACATCTCTACTATTCAGAGTAAACATATCCTACTTAATACAAGTCGCATGGATGCAACGATACAAATTCTATTCGGTGTATGTTTGTTCAAAGATTATTAGAAACGAACTCTACAAAGAGTGAAGAAAATACTCAAATGTCCTTGTAGTCGTGAAAGATATTGAATTCGGGATTTCAATGTATAAAGTCTTTCCCACACAGGCGCGATCTGCACGCGGCTTGCGGCCTCCGGCCAGTTGAAACGTTAACGACGGGAGAAAATGGGTCGGGGAATGCGTGCAGGCCGCCCGTGGATGTGTCAGGCTTTAGCCTGGTATTATCATTATAACTCAGAGTAACTATAGTATGACGAAAAAAACATGCTTTTACTGGATGAGTATGTGTGTGTTTGTGTGAGAATGCGTGTGCGTTGTAGAGCCTTACCTGTGCGACACGACATCGTGGTGGTCAAAATAGATATCTGGGGTCACCCCCGGATTTATTAAGACTAGTGTACACGTTACAAATCTACGTTTATACGAAAACTTAATGTTGGCCCGATTTCAAAGGATAGTAAATTCAGCGAGAAAGTTCGCGATGCCTTACAGTTATTTTATAATGTTTTGATAGAATCTGCCTATACTATAGGTCACGTCACGTTTGATTTTGTAATTTGCCTATTTGAAAATCTGTAACTTTAATAACTATATCCCTTAAATAATAGCTTTAGGTATTCAGCCGTCAAGAAACATTGCCTATAGTTCCCTTCGGTAGGTACATTACACAATTAGAACTATGATGTGACGATAATGTATTATCACCTAATTTCATTACGTCATAGAACCCAATCTGAGCATAGAACACGTTTGAGATAGATGTCCCACTATCGATATTTCACAACAACAGCCGGCCTCCAAACATAGGTTATCTAGGTTCGTCCAAACATTGACCGGTATACACTTATCATACTTAGGCGGCGGAGAATATTGCCAATTTAATATATACCCCATTACGTTTGAGAGAGACATCGGTTGTGGGTAACTCGGAAAATGGACGCGGGCACGCGATGCTTCCGATATTCAATTTCATAGAGAAACTTATTTTATGTCAGTGGGGTTACTTGCTCACGAAAAGCATAGGATTGGTAGACATACGACTAGATAACAGATTGTTTAAATGTTGAAGGTTAGGTTTAATAAACTCGCGCAAGTCTTGCATGAGTAAAGCCTGACATATACAGGCGCGATCTGTACGCGGCATGCGGCCAGTTGAAACGCATGCCCCGCCCAATTTCTCACGTCGTTAACGTCCAGTAGGTAGCGAACTTAGTGATGCCTAGGCCGCAATCCGTTAGCTAATGGACGTTAACGACGGGAGAAAAGGGGGCGGGGCATGCGTTTTAACTGGCCGCAGGCCGCAAGCCGCGTGCAGATCGCGCCTGTGTGGAAAAGACTTTACTTGCAATATCGTTTACACCTCAGGTTTACTCACTGCAATTTACCTACAACTACTCGCAGGAAGTGCTACACAAGCTGTCGCGACACCACTTGTTATGGAGTTGCAAGCTGCTGTCGGACATTTCTTGTACAAGTTCTCTTGCCGGTGGAAACGCGGCTAAATATTACCCTCAAAGGTCTCTGAGAGGCCAAACTTTAAGCCTGAAATATCTCAAGCGTACACATTTTACAGCTCTTACACGGGAAATATGTCGAATACTGAATACCTTTTGTTCTACGAATTTTGCAGAGCTTGTAAAAGTTTGTCATAGACTTCATTTTTATTATTTTGTATGATACGAAAAATGTAAGAGTGGAATGTCGCTTTACAAATTAAGGAAGCAGTCAGTTGTTACAAATTCGGCTACTTTGAAGCATGTCATCATGTTTTATTTCATATAAGTACTACCTAGTATCGAGCGAATGTTGGTGGCGGAGTCGGCAGAGGTAGAGACCAAGGAGGACTACGTCGACAGAATTAGGGCCAAGTGCGGTCTACCTACTGCAAACCGACGAGCGTGCATGAACAGATTGAATGTGGAGGAAGTGAGAGTTGAGTGCAGGTGCAGATGGAACTACATCGTCGCTACAAACCAGGTGCGAGTTTATATAAATGTAAAAATAATGTATGTTTACTTTAGAAATGCGCTAGATTCAAATTCACTTTAAATTTCCTAAAGGGTGGTTGATAAATCACATGAAGTGATTTGAACTAGACGAGTGTTGTGATAATCGTATGTAGGTAGAGTCCTGTAAGGTTGAGTTTGTCATACAACTTATAAGAATATAATATTTTGTTCGAAGCGCTACTTCTCATACCTAACACATGGTGGACTTTTGAGGGATAACTATTGTTTGGCAACTTTTAATATTGACTGCACTCATACAAGAATAACCCGTCAGTGCTGTTTTCCCCCCACAATGATTTCCGACAACGCTAAGAGCAATCCGTATAAATGTAAGTGCTTTCGAAAACCGAGAAAAACTCATTGGTAAACAGCAGCACCGATCCACTCCTTCAAGTCTGACTTTTAATATCTGAAAAAATTTTAAACTTTAAATCGTCCGTGAGATATAACTAGGTTGGAGGTAAAACATTAAAAAAGTGTTTAAAGACTATCCTACTAAAATGCTTAAACCTATGACACAGTGCAGAGATTCATAAGCAGATAAGCCATGGCGCATCGCGTAATGAACAGTTAAGGAAATTTTTTAAGCATAAATAGCAACATGCAATTATAATGAATACCAACTAACTATCGATTGGCGACAGCACGCGACCCCAAGGATGGAGAGGATTTCATTATTATCGATATCGATAGATACCTACTCCATATTACTTACTCATTATTATTCCAAATTAATGAAATGAAACATTTTGAAAGACAAATAATAAACACCTCTCTTCTTCTCCTAGATATGTATAAATGTAGGTAATGTGACAATACCAATTACACATACATACTTGCTCACGTCTTTATTTCCCGCAGAGGTAGGCAGTGACGATGGACTTCCATCTGCTGCGATTCTGGCATACAATAGCACACATAGCGATTCTGGCATACAATAACACACACATCCGTTATTTTAAGATAATAAATTTACATATAATGTGAAGATGTTTGTTGTTCACGAGTATCATCATTGATGAAAATAAATGCTTTTAATTACTTTTTATCACTCAACTGACAATGACATGTTAATGGTTCAATAATTATCTGTCGTTATACTATATTGATCTCGATGTTATTTGTTTGTTATAGTAACCTATGATAACACTTAAATCTGGTGTCCTCCATTCATAATAAAAGTATATTTTTAGATACCATGGCAACGTTAAGTGTTGCTATAAAATTATCGATACTATTACACCTCCCTAAAAAAGTTTACACTAACTATGCAACCAGGGGTAAGGATAGTATTTTAATGAAAACGATTACAGTTTCAAAATTTGTCCTTTGCAGCGTAAAATAATCTAACAACTATTTTTACCACTGTTCCTAAAATAGGTCGGTGTTTACGTAGTTATAATAAATAAGATAAATAACATTAATCCATTTCATATATGAGAAGTGAGAAACCAATTTTGCCATTTTAGCGACACTTCAGTGTCTTGAAGACTCCGATACTACACTCCGTCGCCTCTTGACCCGAATCCAACCACTACTCTCAGATTCTCACGTTATCAAAAAGGAGACCGTTTTACATACCTAAGTGGCATTGTAGTATGCAATACCGTATAATGTAAAACAAAATATACAATCTATAGCATATATTTTTTTAATAATTTATTTCATTTCATTTATTCTTCATACACAATATAATGTACAGGCGGACTTAATGTCATGCGGCATTCTCGACCAGTCAACCTTTGGCTTGCGGACAAGGTTAAGGCGGTGCGGTGTTTACAAGAGTTGTAACAAAATCCAAAAAAAAAAAATTCTATCAAATTAAAAAAATATAACTACATAAAACAAAAAAATGTCGAATATTGTTATAAGATTAAGTTCGAAATATAACAAAATATGAATAATTAGAGCTGTTTCGACTAGAATAAGGGGTTACAAGACGAAGAGTGCGAGGGATTGAATGTGAAGATGGAGCTGCTGGTATGTTTTTTTGTGATTTTAATGTGTGCATTAGGTTTTTATTATTATTAGAGTTTATATCGTAAGTATTTAATTAGTTTTTATGTCTATTATTTTATAAGTTTCTGTTATTGTCTGGTTATTGTATTAAGAAGGTTCATATTATATTAATAAAATTTAATTTATCAATTATGGAATGAAATGACGAAAGATAAAAAGTAAACGCTTGATGACATTCCATTCACTCAGTCATTCCAAGATGTATTGCCAGGGCATTTTATGTAGGTACCAAATATAAAAGGTTCTAACTTTAATTTATCCGCGGTCTCCGGCACATTTAATGTCCCTACTTTTAAATCCAAGCCAGCTTTATTCACCATTTGATTTTGTCTCTACTCGGAGACTTGTTGCATATTCATAGAGCATGTCAACATTTAGCGCCTGACTTTACTCGGCCAGGTGTCCTTTACATTTAAAATAAACCATATTTTATGCCTCAACATGGTAGGATAGCGCTATGATTGGGAAAGCAACTTTTTAGGAAGTTGACGTCATGATTCGGTAAATTAACCGAAATATCACAAATCCTATCAACCACTAAGTGTTTTTATACAAAGGACTTATTTAATTTTACTGATTTAATGTATGTGTCTAATATAAACATATAAACAATCAATATGTTTGAGTATGTTTCAAGTATGATATGACGGTTGTCTTTCATCGCATCCTTTCATAACATAATTATACGTGATGAAAAAATGTATTGGATTGTTTATAGTAGTACTTACATAATAGCGCCTAAACGGTTTCATAGATTTACACCAAATGATGGACGATTAGGCATGGGATCATTTCGGGTTCCCTAGAAACTCTAAAATCGTGAGCATCGCAGAATGGAAAAAACTTTAATCGGAGCTATTTATTTCATTAGCATTTAAAAACGACGAGTTTTCAACCAACGCACAGACGGCTAAGGTGAAGACTTTATGATAATTATGGAGAGTACAAAAGTGCAATAAGACAAAGTGCAGTTGCCGTATAACCGTCGGGAGTGCCTAGTTACTAGCCGTAAAACCTTCTTTGCAAGTAATTTCTACTAATGACTGATGCATTTAGCACAGTTTCGATATTAGCATGCATGTGTCTGGAGCCAGAATAACGAATTGAAGTTCGTTTTGTAATAAATAATAATAAAATGCTTTCACGGGTGCACTATATTGTGTAACAAAACTGGTTTCCTCATTTTAAAATGTTCGTTACCTACGACATTGTGTTCACAGTGTAATATAATTTGTTTTACACGGTTTTAATTATAGTGCCGATCAAACGCATGTGGCGTCCTAAGTATTATGTGTTTCTTAAACGAATTAATAATTCAGATAAGAATTTGCTAAACTGTCTCACAAATTAAAGGATTTTAATTCGCATTACTTTGAATGCGAATTAAAATCCTTAGGTGATAAAATTATAATTTCCACGAGTCGTTTTATTCTGTTATTAAATGATGACGTAAGTTCTGTTAGTAGTTCAGTTTAGTTATAATCGGTGCCGATACTGATATGGAAGTACATTTCTCAATAACGTCGAATCACGGCTCTAACCAGAGACAATTAGATGTAATTTCTAAGAATGCGTAGTGACACAACATCCAATTTGTTCTAATCAACAATTGTGCGCGCCCCAAGCAACACCGAGTGATATGCCAACAATTACGCCTGTTATCTCATATTTCCGGGTAATAAAAGCCTTGAAGTGATTAAATTGTCACTTAAGCTTCATTAATTTATTGAATAAATTTGGTCCACCTTGACTCGGTACGAGATTCGTCTTGCCAATTGAGTTTTGTTCGGCATGTTACCTCACACACATATTATGTGGCCGTGAATAAAATTATTTGTATTAGAAAAAAGATATCTAAATACAGTGTTGTAATTTTGGGAAACATTACGTTATTGCATGAGATACATACACCTGAAATATCAATAATAAACTTACGATGAAACATTATTTAAGAGTGTTATATCTTAAGCATTATGCTATATTTTTTACTGATCTGAGATATTTACTTACAATTAGACACACGAGGCTAATACATGAAAGTTAAATTTAATTGTACTGTGTAGCTACATGACAAGCAGAAGCGTACTGAGTGCTAAACTCATCATAATAAAACCGAGCTGTTCCAGCAATAACGGATGCAATCGTATATGTCCGTTACACTTAGTATTATAACCCATGCCTTAGCAGTGAGCTCAGAGCAGTGGCGCTTGAAGAATTATCCTTGTAAACCATGATTAAGATAGGGATTCCAAAAATCACTTTTTCCACTAAATAATTACAAAGGTATTCGCATACCCTGGATTATATTAGTCAGGAGCTAAATATCTACTGCAAATAGCAGTGTCCATAATAATATTTCCGTTAGTATTCATATTGTGTCCGGACAGATGGGAGGAGGTAGGGAACGAGAAATCAGAAGAACAGTGCTGACGTTTGGTTATAACACGGTTCGATTCTCTGTAGTACTAATGAGGTTTACCAGCACTCGTAAGACCACTATGTGACCAAGTAAATATAAAGTGCTCTAAACAGACGCCGCAGCGATGAGGTACGCCGCGCCACCCATCGCGCCATGGCCCACGTAATGGCGAAAAGCGGGAGCGGAAAGACGTTTTCTGCAATAAATGACGTCTCTGTCTACGATACCCTATGATATGGGAAGCCAATTTAAGTGTGTTTCTAGCTGTTGTAGTCGCCTAAGGTTTCTAGACTACAGTCGATAACATAGTAACACAGGGGGTATCATTAAGGTTGAGATTTTCTCAAGAACATGTACCTCACCGATTGTAAATATTCGGTTTATAGCTTACAGCGGGGGACTTTTAAATCGCTCTAGTGTGTGCTTGATAAAATCTCAACCTTAATAACTCTCCTGTATACGTTTCTTTGTGTTAGACCGTACATTTCACTCCAGAAGTTGCAACTACAGTGCCACTATCAGTTTAATGATTAGTAACCCATTAGAATGCTTGAAAATCTGCTGTCCGCCCACAGATGCAATCGACATTCCATAAATATCTAATGAACTCCCAGCACTCAAGTGGTTAGAATGTGTGAGATTACTTCCTTAATGAATTGGTTTACGCAACGACCTGATTGATATTGAACACTACTCCACTAATTTAGTTACAAGTGACTCTTCAAATCGGTCTAATCGGAAGCTGATCAACAGCACATATTTTGAACCACTCGAGTGCTGTGATAGGATGATGGATATTACCATACATTACCTAGCTACGCTAACATGTTGATGCATAAGTTACATGGTGATTCGTAAGTTCCTCGCTATCAAACAACTTTGAATACCTATATACCTACCCATACACCTAGTTTATGTA
The DNA here is from genome assembly GCA_963506565.1 of Tachystola acroxantha. Classification (NCBI taxonomy): domain Eukaryota; kingdom Metazoa; phylum Arthropoda; class Insecta; order Lepidoptera; family Oecophoridae; genus Tachystola; species Tachystola acroxantha. Next base: position 17,218,076 of record OY735870.1, read on the forward strand.
CTAAATGAAAATGTAGCGTATTCATATTCGTATAAGTATCCTTATACGATGTATTCTTAATTTACAAAAACTTTTAATTAATTATATCGCTCAGATGTAACATGTGTTGCAATAACATTTTTTATGATGTCATCACCGACTTCAATCTTTTTAATATCTCTGATATGATGTTAGTTGATTAACGCGTTAAACCAATATTAGTCAATTGTAAGCAAATACTAACTATACATCGAAGCTCAACCGACGGAAGCCCCCTTGCCTGCACCCCACCGGGTCGAGCCGCACTGTTAATATCAATTCAGAGCGGCAATCCTAATAGAATCTCTGGCTAGCATGAAAGGGATTACCGCCGTCCATACACCGAAGGTTTACCATTGCTATACAGAGTGAAAATGAAAACACTCTCAATACTTTAAACCGACTAGATACTCGTTATACGGGGTTCATCAATTAGGACTTCGAAAATTAAATCTTCTAAAATGGAAATAAAAATTAGTAATATTATACTTATTTTGCAATACAATCACTATTAGTATTGCAAATCAACACTAAAAATATTAAATACATAAAAGACAAATATAGGAAAATAAAATAAAAATAAAACTTCAATTGAGTTGAGGGCCTTCATCGTTACCCACCTGCTTCTATGACATACCCTATTCTACAGCCCACGATATAGAAAAGGAACCAACAAAATGCACTCCAAAATGGTCTGCAAATGCCAAAGTTATGAAGTAACGCACATAAAAACATACACCGGAATTGATAATCTTCAAGTATCAAAACATCGCAAAATATCTCGTCGCACACTGAGCGACGCTCAGCCGTCTGTGTCTGTGACTTCTGTGAGCGCAAAGTTATTGTTTTTTGAACTTATATTTTAGGTCATTACTATACAGGGTGTAACGTAAAGGGTATATGAAGCCGAAGGGAGGGTGTTCAGTATCGGTAACTGAATAACTTTTGTTCTACGACTCTTCGCGAGATTTTCGCGTGACTTTTCATACATTTCGTTCCGTCCAGCTGAACAATTTGTATGAAACATTAATTTATTTTTATTTTCTATTCGAAAAGTCGTAGAACAAAAGTTGTTCAGTTACCGATACTGAACACCCTCCATTCGGCTTCATATACCCTTTCGTTACACCCTGTATTAGTTTACTTACTTCAAAGTTATCTTTAAAGAACAATTAATAGGTTCACCAATGACTTTTTCACCCTGTAGATGATGTAATTCAGATTTGGTGGTGCCAATGAAATAGCTACTTTACTGCCCAGCTCATATCGATCATTCTCAGGTACCTAAACATTAATTAGTGCATCCATTGTTGAAGGTTCGTATATTCAACATCACGTCAATGGGACGTTGAAGCGTGATTATAATTCTTATGGCGCTGACACTAAGAGCGGTGTACGTCCAAAGTGTAGGTACTTAACGGGTTTTCGATTGTAAATTGAAAATACGAGAATCATATACCTAAACTTTATATTGCGAATACACTGGGAATTTATGGTGATAGTTGGTATTATACTATGTAAAATGTATTGTAGTTGGTAATTTACCTCGGTTAATTGATAATTTACATCAGCGGTGAATACTTTGCTTTATACATCGACTATGGGAGCAAATAAAATAATAATACACTAATCTATAAGGAACTACTTCTGTTCGTGTGTTTTTTTTTTCGCTGCGTATTCAATCAATGTTACTTTGTTTTCTGGTATACAAAACTTTAGTATGAACCATACCAATAATAGTCGCCCGCCATAATGTGCCGCTCATCTCCAACCAAATACGAATCATTCAATATAAAGTTTATGTTGGGCACTTGCGAAAAAGTTAAACAATGCACTAAACTTACGAACTTGCGCGCGCCGGTTCCCGCCAAATTCTGTGAGTTTTTGTACCAATCAGCGTTCGAAAAGGGAAATGCCGCTCACTTATTGGAAGTTAGACAACGAGAACGTTAGTAGTTGGCTACAGTGTTTGAGATTTCTGAATACAGCGGATCTCTCACAGATGGAGCTACAAGTCCCGAACCAATTTCTAAAAAATAGTAGGTACTTATCATTTGGTGTCTCATCCTTATTGTGTATGTATACAGCATACACATGCCGATGGAACAACCTAAGTAGACGAAGAGTATACAGATAGGGGCAAAGATATTTACTTGTTTGCTCTAGTTTATAACAGCTGCTCTGACAGTGGTTTACCTTTTTTTTTATTTTATTGCCGAAAATTATATGTAATAATAAGAATAACTTTCAATTGTCAATATCTATCAGGGTTCAACGTTTAAATAAGAAGGGTAACGTCATTACCGGCTGCATCTCCCTGGGATTTTGATAAACGTGTAACTCGACATTAGCGTTTCCTTTGTGAAAATTCTAATTAATTAAAGAGAAGTTAATCGTGAAATGTCGATACAAGACGTGTTTTATGAAGTTTCGTACTCTTTTCAAGGACTCAGGTGTGAAAGTAGATCGTTGGGTTATTTCGTTTATAAAGAAAAATCATCCTTCATCCAGGTTTGTAGTTGCTCCAAGCCATTCGGCAGATGAAGATATGCGTATAGTATATATGAAAACGTTCCTATGTAGTAATTACTATTTTACTTGAAATTTGCTAATGTCATAAATGGTCGAGTCCATTTAAAAAAAGGTTTATGTACTACTTACCACATCCCCGCTCGTCCGTGCCGTCGTAGCAGTCCGGCACGCCGTCGCAGCGCCGGATGAGCGCTACGCACCGCGTCTCGTCGCACTGCATGGTGTCCGACGGGCACGCTGCACAAACAATCATAATACACCTAAGCGCGTAGCCATAAACGTGATTTAAAGTTACTCCATCGTTTAGGCATTCTTTCTAACTTAACGTTTTTAACGAAGTTTTAAGGAACAAGAACACGGTTTAAGGGAATTGGATTTAACTAGGTTTAAGTATGAATAACAGCAATAGACTCAACTTATGTGGTTAATTGATTTTTCAAAATTTATTCAAACTGTTAGTGCAAACCATGACAGTTCCTGGAGCAATATTTTTTTCTCTTATTGGATTTTTAAAATCATATTGTTTGTTTTATTAAAGTGCATAGCTAGTAGACAGTGTCCTCTGCAGTTGGTTGTCTGAAAGAAATCGCTCTTAGCGATAAGACCTTCATAATTTTACGTGCTTCTCAATAATGTGATTAATCACTATATTTATGGTGCAATAATGTATTTACTAACATCGTGGTTACGTTTTACAGGCCGTGTGCCTATCTAAAACTTCTAGCATAAATTGCACACTATTTAAATCATATATCCCAGGGTACCTACGTAATAAAATGTAAGTAAAAATGCTATCGATTAATGTAAATACAGCAGTCGATTTTTTCCACACTCTACGAGCCTCGATTCCCGCTGGTTCGAGTAAGTACTTACTTGATTGTTTACAAAAATCTCAATAAAGTTTTTCGATCACGACAGAGTTTACTGTCGTTTCTATTGATAGTTGAAACTTCTATCGCCCGCAAAAGGCTCATTAACTAATAATTATTCAAAAAATATAGACGTGACTCAAATGCTATAGTAATAGATATGTGAGACGCATCATAGCGCAGGACTTCTTTAACGACAGTTATCATTAAAGTATTTTTTAGTATTATATAAAAAAATTAACATAAGTACCTATTTAAGTCACTTTTATTTTTTTAAATCTTGAGACACATCTTGATGTCTATAGGTGGAGATTTGTAATTAGCTTCTAGACATTATTAAGTAACCTAAAGTTATTGTAGCTGTAAATCTTCCTTAAAATAAATAAATATAAATGCACTCACAAAAATTACACTAAACCCACCGTGAGTTATCATACCAAAATAAATGTATTTATCTGGAACTTTTTCCTTTTGCTCATACTACGGTACAGAGTAATGAGGTTACAGACTAAGGGGCGTATTCATAAACGTGATTTAAAGTTACGCCGTTTAGCCTGTCTCTTTCTATCTTAACCTATTTTAATGAAGTGTGAAAGGGATAGCAAAACGATTTAAGGGAAGTGAGGTTTAACTAGGTTTATGAATAACAGCGTATGAAGATATATAATTATTTAACTAAGTACTTACGTATTAATAGGTAAATTATACCAACCACATTGCTGCATTTTTATCTAGTTGGGAGTCGCATACAATATATGGAATGGCGATGATAGAAGTATGAACTTCAGCGACTTATTTAGCGGTTACAACCACCGTGGTTGCGAGAAGATTGGTAAACATCAATTACCTTTCAGTAATTTTCGGAGAATCAGAAACAATTTCAATGTTGAAGGAGGATATTTTCCCAACAAACAAGACTACCTACTATAGCTGCTTCACTCTGTTATTTCGTCGTCCAGTCTCTCTAGCACTCACTTGCGTCATTTTTCCTGCACGTCAATCGCCACCCTAGGCGAGGTACAGTACAGCGCTTGCTGTCAGACTATAGTATCCTATATAGTCTCATACATTTTAACCTCTACGTCTTTCGTAAAAATGTAAAGTATTAATTAATTAATTGACGAATAATCATGTTAAAAATCTTACAGAAAGGTTCTGCTTTAGGCGTCGTAGTCGGTTCATCAATGTTATCATACAAGTCTTGCTCAGTGACTCCGCTTTGATCGCCTCTTTCGGGAGTTGACCAGGGCAACCCTTGGAGATAAATTAAAAAAAAGTACAAATTAAAACAAAAGAATAAAAAATAAAATACAAAAGAAACGTTTAACAAAGGGAAAAGTATTAGTGTCCGACCGAACTTTCGGTTTCGGGGTAGTTTCGGCTAAATAACGGGTTTCGGAGCTTTGGTTTCGGCTTCCATCTGGCCGAAACTACGACCGAAACCGAAATTGAGTTCGAGAGCCTATAATAAGCATATAACGTTATAATATTAAAATCGTAAATAATTTATTTAAAATAAGGGAGTGACAATATGTAGTATAATATCAGAGACTGAATTGTTTAAATATGTGATTTATAAATAAAAACTGACCGATTATAATTGCCTATTTATTTTTTCCACGAAAACATGACCTTATATAAAAGTTTCGGTCGGACACTAAAAAGTATAAATAAATATAAAAATGTCCCCTCACAGTTAGTGGGCACTGGCGGTGGCAATGTCGCTGTTGTGTCGGAGTCGCCGTTCCGTGCCGTGTCCGTCGTAACCTCCTCCTGGTCTTGGTCGCGGCCACCCCACGCTTCTTCAGTTACAAAATAAAACATAAAACAACTCACTAATATAGTAAATAATAATAAAACAAACTTGATTCAGTAATTTTAATTACAATGTCAGGCATAAAGTATTCAGTAATGCAATTTGCAGATCGAGTGTGAACTTGATAGCTACATGTAGGTACGTACAGACCCCGACAGCTAAGTATTTAACGTAAGTACCGTTAATGATAGGTATTTATTATTGCTCAACAAGCTATAGTATGACCGTCTAAATCAGTCTTCGCCTGCGCGGTACAGGGATGCGGGGGAAGGCGACAACGGGGACCGAGAGAGGTGCGGGCGGCAGGCGCATTTCTGTCCCTGTTGTCGCCTTCCCCCGCATCCCTGTACCGCGCAGGCGAAGACTGATTTAGACGGTCATACTATACCTATTCTTACGCTGAATTCTCTAATCAAAGGTTCTAGACAGGAAGAGATCGCTTTAAGCGATAAGACCGTCAATTGTAATACTAACTATATTAGCCTATTTTTTTGTGTAAGTCTTTTTCTTTTTTTGCAATAAAGAATATTTAACATACCTAAGTTGGCCTAAACTGGTAGCGAATTTGTATACAAAATCTAAAATTTTACAGTCAAAACGACACCAAGTACAACACCTTTGACTTCGGATCGTTTTTATTATCCATGTCGTAAGAGTTGAAATCGTACTCTTAGGGCGGTAGTTATAGATAGTTTTGAGTATGAGTGGAGTTTGAGTTCGGTCTTATAACTGTCAATTTTCATACAGTTTTTTACAAAATTCGTGCTCAAATTATCTACTGTCAAGTCTACCTTACCTTTTAGAGTCAACTTAGCTGCCGGGAACTGTATTCGTGTTAAGTGTTCTTATATATGTACCTATTATATTTTAAAAGTTGTAAGTAAATCTTATGAACCGAGTTTGATTCTGGATCTGCCAACGAGTCGTTGAGAGATGCTTTAGGCCAATCAAACAATTTACATCCTGCAAGATATTGACCGCAACCGCTCTGATTGGTCGGACGTGTCTCGCGCCTCTTAAACCATTAGGGCTGATTCATAAACGTGATTTAAAGTTACGCCACCGTTTAGCCACCCTGTCCCTTTCTATCTTAACCTATTTTAACGAAGTGTGAAAGGGATAGCAACACGATTTAAAGGAAGTGAGGTTTAACTATGTTTATGAATAACAGCATAGGTCATTATTATAAGGGGTATTTGACGGGGCACGAATTATAAGAAATTCACAGCTTTCTTGCGTTATTAAATGTCATTAAAGCAGAGAAAGAAACGACAATGTATTCATGCATTCCTCCTCAAATCCGGTGTCTGATTATGGATGGGGGCAGGCGGCAAGGTTTCACTCGGTCCGGTCTAAAAAACGGCAAACTGACGTTATCGCCTCAAAGAGGCCGGTCGTAGTCATTCTTACTTTTTATTATGACAGGGAAGACTTCAGACCCTTTTTTGCTAAACCTGGTGATGAACGCTGGTGGTGATCATATCGCACCGTACCAAATGAAACCCGCAGTTTGAATCCAATATATAACGGGCTAACGGGTTGTCAATTAAAAAAATTAAAGGTATAACGGTAATCCGAAGGAAGGGTGTTCAGTATCGGTAACTGAACAACTTTATTATTAAATTCCCTCAACAGTTGGTTGCCTGGAAGAAATCGCTTTTAGCGATAAGGCCGCCAAAATTGTACATGCTGTTTTGTATTTCTGTATAGTAATTAATTGTCTTTTATGTACAACAAAGTAAGTGTATTTGAATTGAATTGAACTTTTGTTCTAAGGCGCGAATTCATAAACGCGATTTAAAGTTACGCCACCGTTTAGGCCCCCTCTCCCTTTCTATCTTAACCTTCTTTAACGAAGTGTGAAAGGGATAGCAACACGATTTAATGGAAGTGAGGTTTAACTAGGTTTATGAATAGCAGCATCAGACTTTTCCAATAAAAATAAAAAAAATAATGTCTCATACAAATCTGGTGATAGAAAACACCATGAAGGTCGAAAAGTGATTACCGATACTGAGTACGCCTCTTTCGTATTACTATCCCCTTTGAGAAATAATGATTAAATAAATTGGAAAAAAGTAAAAAGTTAAAAAGTAAAAGAAAACCAAAATACCAGGGCAGTTAACTTCGTCAGAGCCATCGTTGCAGTCATTGTACCCATTGCAACGCGTAGTGCCGGCCACGCAGTGCCCGTCGTCGCATTGCAACTCGTCCGAGGCGCAAACGTCGAACGTCAGACTATCTCCTAAAAGGCGACCATTTATTAGGTACAGCTAACAGCAGATCAAGAGTACCTAACACTTTGGACCGTTCTTATTATCTGCGTCATAAGAGTTGAATTCGTACTGCAAGTGTTACCATTGATCTGCTGTTGTCCGTACCGCCGATCAATACTGAGATACCAATTATAATATTTCTGTCCAAATTCTTAGCGTCAGTTTTCTTTTAAATCTGTAGCACTAATCGCCCCAATGTAGTTGATATTTCCATACTACAATGTGCAAGTGTAGGAAGGTACTTTAAGTTTGATGGACCGGCCTACAAAGGTTTAAGATACTCGTAGTTTTGAGTAGTATAAATATTCATATCACCAATATCACGTATATTCTTCACAGTTTTCATTGGGTGTTGTAACACACGCGTGACAATATCACCTGTTGGTAGGTCCTTCAAGAATTTAAAAAACGCAACGATCATTATGATTTTCTGGCATGTTTTCACCTTAAAATAAGTAGAAACTGCTTTTTGACTATTCTTCTTTGTAATAGTAGACGTCAGGAAGTACAATCACTTGGCACGTCATATCACACTTCCTCGTCCCCTTTGGGGTCTAAAGTTGCTTTCTCAATTCGCTGTTATTTTGAGGAATAACAACTGAGAATTTTGCTTCCAACATGTTAAATTGGCACGACCATGATATTTTTAATTCCTGCTTGAACTTAGACCCTGCCAATTTGGATACTCTGCTAACCTGGGTCAATAACGGTGGCGCTGAAGTCGGTGTCCGAGACAGCGAGGCGGCCCAGCACCCGCCGGTTCCTTATGTGGTCCCGCAGTAACTCCGTGATGCGATCCGTGTCTTCAAAGCCAGTAGTCACGATGTCCAAAGTGACTTTGCATGAAAAGTTGTCCGCTATACGTGATCTGGAAAATATTAAATCACATTTACAATTTCAAATCATTGTATCACCCATGAAGGAAATATTGGCCGGGCTCAATGGAGAGAATCTAAAGTATATTTTGTATGGGGCAGGAATCTGCCATTGTTGTTAGTTTCACTCTCATACGTCAGAAAGAGACATCTGTTTTATATGTTTAGGCATTTATTGAAAATTCAAGCAATGGAAAAACAAATGAATGGCAGAGACGTTAAAATTTGGCATGGAAGAGCGGTGTCTGCAATGTATAATATTCAATAGGGATTTCCTTGCTTCATATTGTAACCACTTATTTTACGCGAGTTAATCCGTCGAGTTAAGCTGAAGCCACACAGAAAGCGGACCGGGGGCATTCCGAACTGGGTTTCGTTCGATTTTTTTAATGAGTTTGTATGCAGGGTTCGCTCGGTGACCACAAAGTCTGTGTGGCATAGTGCATACAAACTCATCCGCTTGCTGTGTGGCTTGAGGTTAATGTGGAAAGGAGATGTCATTGCATACAAATCAATTATCGCAAGGCAGATTGGAACATCAGACGCGGGCGTGGCGCGCTCAATGAAAAAGACCGTCGTAATCGGTCGAAAATATCGGTCTAAACCTGGTCTAAACACGGCTTTCAACTTAACAAATGAGTTTAATCCGTGTATGTACATATAATAATTTGGGGTATTCCTGTTAGCCTGCTAGATAGTCTAACCAAAGCTGGATCCAGCTATTAGGTCAATGCACTTATCTTACACTTTAGACATTATACTCACTGTATCCTGACAAGGCTCGCTCTCTGCGTGCCGGGAGTTGCGTCAAAGAGTATGTTCACGGCGTCAGCCAAAGACTTGGAGAATGACTGGAACTGTTCAGAGTCCCTGTTGGAGTACTCCGTCTGGTACGGCTGGAACACCACGAATGTAACGCGAAGGGTTTCTGGAATAGACACAAAAAAACATTTAGAATTAGAACACTTTATTGCAAGTACGTTGCGTATAATTACATTTGTTACGTTGTGTACAATTTTTGCACGTCAACATTTTTTGAATTTACATTGGGTGTGGTTTTGGTGGACCAGCTACTCATAGGTGATAATTTACACGATACTAATGCAAAAACAAAATAATATATAAAATGTACCTTAATTTTTCATGAAAAAATCCATCAATAATAAAAGTCGTTAGGGTATCCTGAATGCGGTACCTAATAAACCATGCTGCGCAATCTGGAGGCATTGGGCTAAAACTCATATGCCTTCAGATTGATTTGCAACTGAAAGATTATTTTAAGTACTAACATAATTATTAAGCTTTTAATGTATACTAACAGACAATATGGACACTCAAGTCTGAAATAAAAATTTTGAATTGGGGAAATTACACATTCCCGGTGGCCTTTCAAACGACTAAGGTGTTTGCGCTGTACGGTATACCGTAGGTTCTTTGAACCAACACAATATGGTAAAAAATAATTTGTTACAAATGTGTAAAGGATAATGGTAACAAAATGTAACGTAAAGATAATACATAATCTGTAAATCAATTTATTATGTTCTATAAATTACAATGATTTTCCGTCCACTAAAATTCATTGCAAAAATACATAAAATAAGATGGATTTTATGGACTATTCTACATGTGCGAGTAAGTATATTATACACAAATTAGGTGATCGATATGTACGCGGAGATGCGGTGTCGGTTTATATATATATTTTAATCGAAGGGACTCGGAAGTAAATATTTCAATTAGCGATAATGATAAAGGTCTATAATAAGGTATACTGCCTTAAGTTACTCAGTAATGCATGCAGGATTTCTTTAAATATTATATTTTTATGCATTTGTATACACAAAGAAGAATCTTACTTTCTCTGGGCTCTGGATCTTTATCCCTTTCTGGCATACCCGACCCGTCATTATCGAAGTCGTTGTCTTCCCTGTAAATTACAAACATTTACAAAATCAGTCTTTAAAGTATAGGTATATATAAATATAAATAAGGTAAATCGTCAAACTTTACCAAAATGAGAGTTTCGAAAATATGATGACAATAAATTATTTATTGTGACTATGACAATCTGCTATCATAGATCAGAGATACGAGTTTATGCCAAGTAGGTATTACTTACGTACCTAAGCTGTTAGGCATAAACCTAGTTTAACCTCGCTTCCCTCAAACCGTGTATTACTTTCACCTTTCACACTTCTTTAAAAAACGTTAATTTAGAAAGGGACCGTGGTTTAAGCCGCCGCGAAACTTTTATGTCACGTGTAGGTATGGGCCTCGAGCGGCCCGGGGAGTGCGCAATAGCAAGCGCGTGAGGAATTCTGGTGTAGTTCAACAGAGATCCCAGAGTTCCCCACAATGCGCGGAGGAGGCCACCGTGGGGTCGGTGCGAGTCCGACATAACCCGTCGCTACCCCTGAGGCGGCAGGTATACACATACATTTCCCCACGAAAAAAAAAAAATGGCTAACAGCGTCAATGATGTATAAACATAGTGCTATATGTTCTTTGATCCTATCATCCTATCCGACATTTTGTGCAACTGATGCCTGTTTTTTTTCTTTCCAGTCAGCATCAAGCTAATTCCTACGATAAGTTTTTAAAGTGGAGAAAACGAACGGGATTCGAACTAGGGAACTCGACATTCTGTGGCACGCTCTTCTCCAATTGATCTATTATGGCTCCGATCAAGTCGAAGTCGGTCGGGCGGTAAATTTTCCTTCATACGACACAGAGTTTATCGATAACTCAGGTTTCGACAATATTCGTAAGATTCTCATTTACTGGACACATACGGAAACGGTAACACTTGGAACTCACGTGTTTTCGTCATCAACAAATTGCGGATCCTCAGTGGCACTGTCATAACTTTCTGTAGTTGTAGATGTTGATGAAGATCCTGAAATAATAAGAGAAGATTTAGGATTAGGAACGGTTAGCATGTCGCGAGTTGATGATTTCCGTGTCAATATACGCAAAAACCGATTCGCTGCTTAAAATGATTCGTGACAGTCCCTGTATACTGGGGGGTGATAGCGTGGAGGTATATAACTACCCCATCATAAAACTTACAGGCGAAACTAGTTTTGATCGGTTGCTGACCGGCATACACCCATATTTCAGTTAAACAGGATGTTAGCAACATAGTTTCCTACGAGAGGCGTGGATCGGCCTTGTCACTCAATACAATTTGTTTTCGTAACCTGAACCTAATCCAAAGTTACTGTAAAATAGAAAACATCCTATTCAATAGCGGAAATAAGAAAAAAATGTGTAGGTAGATACAAAAAGTTAGGTACTGAGCTTGGAATTCATGACAAATTAAAATTTCGGAACTCCGTAATTACTAATTTAACATTGGTTTTGTATTTTTGCCGTAACTATACATTTTATTCTTATTTTACAATATACACTATCGATGATTTCATTCAACATATATTACGATATTAATTTCAATACTTCGATGACAGCTAGATACGTATTTCAGTTTCACTTACCAAATAAATCAAAAAAGAATTGTCTTTTCAGTCTGCGTAGGTGATTGCCGATGAAGCTGTCTTTTTTCTCGTTGACCTCGAGGAATTCATTCGAGCCGTCTTCCTCGCCCTCCCAGTAGAGGTCTTCTCCTGCTGACACCTGCAAAATGTTTAAAATATGCCCTCAGCAAACAATCAAGTTTACAATTCGTATCATATTGCATTGCAACTGCATAAGCATTATCTTTGTAATTGCAATGCGATACTCGGAACTGCATAATCAAATTCATTGTTGGACGATAACAAATAACCACACTATATAATTAGAGGGCTTGGTTAACCTTTTAGACACAATTATTGTACATACAATATACCTACTTAAAGGTGCTTAGTGATTGGCCAGAGCGCTCTCTACGCGCTCCGCCCAAATAACGATTTTATTTTGGCAGCCCGAAACTCAGTTGTTGTGACCATGTGCTTGTGCTGTATATAAATGAAGTTACCTTTCAGATGAATATATACATGTACAAGTTGATATTTTCTATATTTTACAACGTGTTTTTACCAATTGATTCGGTTTTGTTTAATGTTCGTCACCAGTTTTAAGAATGTTATTTAATCTACCATTACTTAGGTACTTCAAAATCTTCTAAAACAAGTTTTGGAATCTACAAGACTCTCCAATTAAAAGAACTTGATAGTCAAGCTTTAGTACTAGGTACAAAGCAAGAGCAGTTTTATGAGCAAGTAGCGTATACCGCGAAAAATGTCAAATTCTTAGATAACTTTGTAACTGAGCACAAAACGTCATGATTCACAAATAAATCGACGCTCAAGCCTCAATTAGGGGCTGGGAACGGCCGTTGGCACAAGGAGGGATTTCTTTGCAATTTTAGTTAGTCCAACAAGATCCGCGGACGGGTGTGGAGCACGAGACGTGAAAGCTAATGGAACATAGTCCTCGGGTTCGAAAGACGATGTCACTAGTTTTGTTTTCCAGCAGCTATGTCTAATTCTGTCAACATTTTCAATGAGCAACTATTTAACGGAATATTTTGACTACGATATAGATTAGGTCCTTTTTTTTAATCAAATTTTTGTTGAGGCTTTTGGGTCTGTTATGTCCCATGCCAGATAAAGAAAAATCAACCAACCAACAAATATCCTGTGAATTAGCGTGCCTCCCAGAATAGCACGCAGGAAATGTATATAAACTTTGTAGCCAATACTGAATGCATTGTACTATACTTTGTAAAATAAAAACATACGTTTTAATGTGTCGATGATTTTATTTATATTTATATTGCATAGCCTTGTAGTTTATGTGTAAAGTTACCATCCTGAGCTTTATGTATATATCAATATCCCAATGATATTATTAATGCGAAAGCTTGGATCCTTGCAAGTGATAGTAGATGCTCTAATGATTGACTGATCTGCGCATACAAGTATAAATCCACTTTCGGAATTCCTGAAGCGGCGCAGGTTCGATTTCCATCTCTGGACTACTCAGTGGTGCCCGACCCGATCCTAGCACACCTTTTAGAAAAAGTCATTACTGGTTGAATATTACAGGAAAATATCTGGTTCCCATATCTCGAAAACCACGGACAACGTTGTGGGGCGGAAAGTTAGTCATGCATAATTATATTTCAAACGAGATCCGCTCAAGAATTCTGTTGAACACATGTTATGTGAATTGCAAATAAAATTAGGTTAGAATCGTAATAGTTTGTCAAACGCCCACTATCCCACGACACACTTACTCAATTGAATCTTTCTAAATTGATGATAACAACAATCAAACTGCGTGCTTAATTTATTTCTCATTATATTGCCATGATGTCATCCATCCATTTATATCCAATGGTATAGTGGAGCACGCATGAAATACAAAGTAGTTCGTTGTACTTAGCAAACTTCTCGCCTTGCCGGTCAAAGAACAATTCGAGGTATAATTTATTACTCAATTCCACAAATAACACGAATATTGACATAAGCAACTGAGCCTGATCAACACAACAATCGCTATGTCGTAAACGAAGTTAACGAAAACTCATAAACAAAGTTAAATTTATAATTTATTGCTATTGAAATGTGGCAGGTTTGACTCGTATTATGTTATGGTTATGAACCCATGGTACTGGATATTACTTATATTGGTTGAATCTAAATAATGTTTATAACTTGAGCTGGATCACTGATGATATGCCGGGTTCGAGTCTCACTCCCCAGGTCAGTCATATTTATCATATTTATTAACTGTATCTATTGTATCAACATAAGATGGCGTAATGGATTTCAAATAGTGATTTTTAAAGGGTTATTGCCCTTGGACCACCTCCTTAGTTCACCTGGGTGGTCCAGGGGATATTTTTGCCCGTGGTACACCCAGGTGAACCAAGGGAATTTATTTTTGCCCGTGGCACACCCAAATAATCTTACACGGTTCGTAAAAAAAAAGGAGGGAATAATGCAAATTTTTGAGTTTAAAAATTAGGATTAAGATTCCGATATTTTGGCGACGTTGTAGCTACAATGGTGACGAAAAGAAGAAAAGATTCATAATCGATTTTTAAAAACATGTTAATATCCTTTACGGTTCTCTAATAATGGGTTTCACTTAAAATTAATCTCCAATAGTTCCATCAAGTCATTGGGTTTTAGACAATGACAAAGGCTGGGCGCGATACAAGCTGGATACAAGGGATCGAATAGGTACAGCAATGATCTCGACTGTGCAAATGACAGATCTATCTCTACGTCAGGTACATAAATGTAGTTAGGTTAGTTGCAATCATCACACAAGTTGAGACCTTATCGTTATCGATACCGCAAATATTTGAGTTACATTATCATAAGCAGTTTGGAATAACGAAAAAAGGGTGTGTTATAGACTTTTTTTGTAGTGAAGCCTATTTTTGAGAAATAATTTTATACACTTTTAACCGTTACCGCGTAAAGTATATATTAGATATCGTGTGAAATATTTTTATATGTTGTAGATCAGACGCCCTGGTATTTTAGTATAAATAAACTCCTTGCTATTTAGTGATCTAGTTAGATGAAGTGAAGAATGACTGTTAACATACACCTGCTTCGATCAAAAGTGCTAAAGAGAATTCGGTCAAGTCCACAAACTGTTGAAAATTGCACACCTGCTTAGCATCTGATAAAATTAGTACGTGAGCGGATAGCAACAGTCTGAGTATGTGTAGCGGTTTGAAATATAAATAATACCATACGATTTAATTTGTGTACTTGGTATGATTCTGTCGTGGTGGCCAAATATAATCCTAAACCTAAACGCAACTCTCACTGTCACTTTTATATTATATCACGTAGGACGAGGCGAGACGCCACGCGCTAAGTAACGATTAAATTTAGCCATTTATGTACAAGCAAATCTACTTAGCTATTAATTTAGTCGTTGTTATTTGTCTCGAATCGTCGTAATTCAAGTCAGAGGCGATCAAGCTGCATTATATAAAAAATACGTACCTAAGCAAGATGCATGACCGACATTCACACACTTTACAAGAAGTGCTTATTGCAAATTATTAGGTGCTAACTCTACATAGCATCGCACCATTCGTTGTGGCAATTTGGCTTCCTCCTCGTGCCCACCTAACACGTTTGTAAATTCATACTAACAACGTGCGAATGAGTGATAATTGCCAGTGTCATTACATGAACAACTTTTGTAGGTACATAACTACATAAAACAAAAGTTTTTAATTATTTTCCCTGACTATGTCTTGTTGTATTATTGAGTTGCTTGGTTAGACGTATAATACACAAAAAAACACTACCTACATATTTTTCTGACGTTCTAAATACCAAAATACAACAGAACTTAAGGATTTCATTAGTAAAACCATTAAACATCGCTATGAAAATCTAGTGCGGTGCACGTCACAGAATGTCTTTAGACGCAGAGCACAAAGGGAAACTGGGGAAACGTAGAATGTGTGCCTTGCAGGTTTTTCAGACGAACGCAAGTAGGTACACGTAAATAATGTTCAAAAAGGTAAGTATACTACACTTGTGCTTCAGTTTAGCCAAACACACTTCAACAATATGGTTTGTTTGACATATAACTTAAAATACATAAAGAGAAGATATCATAGACTCCCGAAAGTTACTTTGGACAAATAAATCGTATTTTGATTTGAATACCGACGTCTCGATGGCTAGAGCTACACAAATATTAAAATAACAAAATATAAAATGTACAAAAAACCAGAGCTTGGGGTGAAATCGAGGTTGATAGGAGATGGTATTACCTCATTAAAGGTGGGGTCTGTCTAATTGTTTTCTCAATTAGTGAGCGCCGACCGGGGCGTACCCCTATCCGGCGAGCAAAATCTATTTTCATATCGCGACGACACATGTATTAATAGATTGGATTAGGGTGATTTCTTAATTTCATTTTGCATTAAATTCCAATATTACTGAACCCATAATTAACTTCTGATACGCATACAATATAATTTATATACTTAATATAATTTTAAGTTTTCCGATTTACATTTTCCTAATATTTCTCGAACGTATTTTAGCCTTTATCGCAAAGATTCTCGGTAAGCGAGTGCACAAAGTACGTACCTACTCAGACTAGTCAAAACAAATAAGTTCCAGATAAATCTATATCTGGCAATGCGCGGGTCAGCTTATACCATAGAATGAAACTGATATCTTCGTTATCATATTATTATGCTTAGTGATCTGAATTAGACTGAATAGGAGGTAAGGAATTCAATAATACATTATTGTTCACTGAGGGAAGGAAGTAACCGCTTAATATGTATTAGGGTTCGTTATATGTAGTTGTGATATGTTTATTAAATAAATTAGAAAATTATTGTGTCGGAAAACTAAATGTAATTATTAGAGTCACTAATCACGCTTCTCTCCTATATTTTGTAATATTATTAGGGTAATATTTTGTATAATATCATCAATAATTCACATACTAATTTTCGGAATGTGAATGATGCTTTCGTTCTGATTAGATATCATCAGGCATTATTGGTTTGTAGTTTGTATAGTTCCCTAGAGTTCCCTACTATTTGAGAACGGTCAACTCTATCGACGACATTATGGCCAATCGTGTAGAGATTTTATTGCAAAACTACTCGGTTTATACGTGCAGTTATCATGCTTTTGTAGCCGACTGTGGATATGAATTAACAAATGACGAATTTATTTTTACAAAATAAAATGTAATATTTTAAGTCCAAACATGTATGTATGTATGTAGGTAGGTGTGTGTGTGCGAGGGTGTATGTATTTATGTGTTATCTGCTGATGCGCCCCCATCTAAAGTTGGCTGGTTTTAGAGTATATTTTTGTCACTTCTCACCATGAAGGAAAAAATTCGCCGCGCTCTATGGAGAGAACCTTGTCACTATTTTGAAAGATCCATGTCACTCCACAGTATTGTCCATAATTTTATCCGATCCATTTTTAAAGCTGGTAATTGATGTCCACAACATGCTGGGGCAGCTTGCTCCAGGTATTGGCTATCTTATTACGCAGAGTGTTACGGACGGGCATTGTGTTCGACGGCTTATTATACAACCTCATGTTATTCATGTCTCGGGCCCTGTGCACTGGTGACGATGAAAATCGATGGTATGTTAGATCAGTTGTATTGTTAGGTATGCTTGTTATACACTTGTCATCAATACTTATTATAAATAAATAAAATTGTAGTAACTTCTACGTGTAGGTACCTACACCATAAAACCCTACCAACTTTTAGCCTATTTCTAGCTCTACATGGCTGTGTTCACTCACTCAATATGCACATAGGAACTCATGGCTTATTGTAGACTCCCAGAACGATATTTACCAAGCAAACAGATTAGGCAGTACAAGCGCTCATCGTTCTACGAATCCATCCGCGATGACGTAACTTACGACTGTAATGTGTTGCCTCGACTATGCTAATTGGCATAGGCAAGTGCATTTTTAAAATTATTATACATAAAACTATTTAATAGGAAGAATACCTAGAACCATATGGATCACACATAAAATCCCTTTGTTGTTCGTAACGTCATACATAACACCAGTAGCGCCAAGTTATATAATTTTACGCAGTAATACGGGCAAAAGAGGGAACAAAAATAATAAACTTAAATAATACTTATAATAAACTATAGTTGAACCTCAGAGATCAACCATTAGTGTCGTTTACAAGTATAATTTTTACTGAAGAACAAAATAAAGGTACATATGTCAAAAACTCTACGTATATCGTGAATGCTAAATCACGAGCAAAAAGAAACGCATACGGTTGTCAAAAGCAAGAGTGAGACACAAGATGCCCCGCAGATATTCGATATTCGTATTTTTATGAATTTAGGATGAATTTTGGCAGGGAACTAAAAATACGCCAAAAAAATCAGATTTTATAACTATTTCGGTTTAGATATAATTTTCATTTTAAAAGACATGGAAGGGGTATGTTTGCGAAGTTTGTCCAATCGTGTATTACTTCAGTCTCTAAAAAGACACCCCAAGATTGATATATTTTTTTTCAGATGTTTAATTTTAGTAGTTAATAACGTAGAAAAACTGAAAATACGCGCATACGAAGCCTTAAACTGTTATTATGTGTTACTCTGCAAATTGAAATTTCCTTCCATAATATACTTATTCCGTGGCTTCCTCACTTCACCCTTAATAAGGGTACTGTCCCAGCGCTGGCAGTAACATGCTATGCGTCTGCAAACTCGTCGCATAAATGTAATAGACCGAGGGAATAGTAATCTTGTTGCAGTCTGATGCATGCTTGTTTGACAATATTCGTATAAGATATTCGACGCATGTTTTATTTATGTGTTTATTGACGACCTCCTAGTCTAGTCGGTTGTGCAGGGGCTTAATCGAACAAATTATTCGTTTTCCTTTTTTTGGAAACTAGATTATTAGGTAGATTTCTAGTAAGTAGAACAAGATAAGATTCATTTTGATCGCTTATCGCCTTCCCACATGAGCATGAATATGTAAGCAGGTAGGTATATAAGCACCTAAGTTAGTTTCAGCCGTAGGATCCCAACCGGAGTGAACAACAAGAAATACGCGACCTTTCAATAATAACCGTCAAAAATTATACAAATATAGGACAACATAAGACATTAAAAAAGTGTAAGATTTCTTAACTAAATCTAAAACCTATTTTCCTCCAAAAGCTTTTACAAAAGTAATATTTACAGCAAACCCGGTTCTAAAACTCATAAACACTCTACTAATACATAATTGAATTCCTGGTTATATTTTGTATGTTATGTTGTTTCATATATAATGTTAGTTTCATATTTGTTTGTATGTTAAAAATACATAGACACACATGCGTCAGTGTTTCACGGTAAATTATTGCAAAAACCTTCACATGTTTTAATGTAAACTGAAAAAAAAACATACTACAATTTGGCCCAGAGATTGGTTCAATTTAGATAAGTCTCTGGTTTTTGTTACTTCTGCCGATTTTTTAAAATAAACAAAGCTACATATTAGTATTCAGCGAGGCTGGATAAACATACGCCACATGAACTCCACAAGAACGCAGCCCACCCATATTTTGCTAGATGTAGGTATTACACTTAGGTTCGTTGTCATGTAAGTTACACTTTATGCATGATGTTATAAAATTATCTCTACACGAGTTCTAAGAAGGTATGGTATCCATTCGTATCTACCTATCTAATTCTTCAGTTGCGTATAATGGGCATTTCAAACACTCACATATTGTAAAGAATTTGAATATACCTAGTCAAATAAAAACTGGCCAAAATCGTGACCATTTTCGGATAAATCAGTGATTTCTTGTGTGCTTTAAGTTTCGCAAATAATAATATTTAAAACTTGAACACACAAAGGGGATAATGCCCAGAATGAGCAAGTCCGCGATCTAACAACATACCTATTGATGGTAAGTAACGCTTGAAGTATTTTTGTCAATAAGAACGGATGTACCTACCTACCGTTCTTTTTGAAATCATAGTTCTAGTCAACCTTGAAGTGATGTTGACTGTACAGTTATAGTCGACGGCATATCAACTAACACAAACCCATTGCAATCTGGGTCGTCTTACCAAAAAGTAAGGTGCCGAGCGTCGTATAGATGTGCTGTCAACTGTACTTGGGTCTTAAGAATCTGCACATAGCGGGAATTAGGTTTCTAAAGCCGTAGTTGAGTATTTATGAGAATGAGGGTAGTAACTCTTCTTAAGCCCTATTTCATACATTCATGATCAATCAGGACCACCTCCGTGGAATGAAGTGAGTTTCTCGCTGTGACGAATGTATTATTAATGATAAGTGCACGCTTCCAGTGAAGCGATGCTTTATCTCTGTGAAACCCGAGACTGTAGTTATGTCAAAACAAATAGCTAGAAATCAAAGTGTAGGCACGATTTTAATAAATGCATTGCATTTTTTTCTGTGAGTGCGGCGTAAGCTAGCAGTCATGCCCGTAACCAGAGACATTGACTTTTGTTAGCGCTAGTATAGGAAACAGTTGCTAACCATGCCTATGTAGTCATAGGTTATGTTAGCAACATAGCATCGGGTCGACATTTCCCGAGATGCACCTTCAGGTAAATGTCTGTTTTTTTTACAGATTCTTGAACAATTAGCGTAACATGGTCGTACATATTGATTGTACGTATGAAATCATTCTTACTCGCAATCCATTTTCTGTGTCAATCACAATAGTAAAGTTTGCTCTCTGAGTTGAAATTAACTTTGAACTTCTCGGTCCGACCTATTTCCAACAAGACTTAGGTTGAAAACTACGAGTAGTGTCGTGGATATGTTGGATTCGACTACCATACCTGCTTTGTACGAGATTTTGATTCTAAAAGTATAGTCCCTTCCTAACTTAACGTCTTTAAACGATATGTGAAAAAGACAAGAACACCGTTATACAAGAAAACCGTTTTAGTGAAGTAAGGTTAAACTATGTATAATGGCTAACTGCACTGTAGTACACCTAAGAAAATATATACCTACCTTAGATACCTACCTTTAATAACCTACTCTCCCTTTCTCTCTACCAAGAGGTAAAATGTCATTCATCTGACAACTCAGTGTTCCATGATATGACATTAAATTCGTTTGTTACTTAGTTATCCCGAAGAAAATACTAGATACGTTTTACTAAAATTAATACTAAAAGAGATTCGAGAAATAGTTGAAAATAATCAAGTAAGTATGTATTTAATATCATAATTATGACTTTTTTTATCTGTAATCACCGTGTTAAATATAAAGGAATGATGTTTCGATATTTCGGCAGCATTGCATCCATTATGCTCAAGGCAATACTTATTTATGTGCACTTCAACTAATCCAGAGGCTATTTTGAAAAAGTCTTTAATTACCAAATTATTTATAACTAAAGACGCTCCGAAATCAGTCAGTTTTACCATTGTTCTTTGGAAATATGTAAAACTATACGTATAATACATATTTTAACGGTAAAGTTTTTACAGGTAAATCTAATGGTGGCTGAAAGTCAGACTCAGACGCTGCGTCGTCAACCTGAGGGTCCTTTGTCATTCCTCCCGCTTCGCCTCCTCCCAAACAATTGCCAGTCTCCCTCGCATGCATTGCTATGTAATGCCGGTGAAAAGAATGACTTTAGCATAGGCAACTACTAAAGATTATGAGCACTGAAAGTAGGCGAGGCAAAGATGAATTGAGATCAAATTATGATACGTATAGTAGCTAGGTGGAGCTTCATTAAAAATTGTGATCGGAGTTACAAAATAATACGAGTTTACGGTTTTAGTTGTGTTAGTTATACAGGTTGTAACGGAAAGGGTAGGTATAGGAAGCCAAAAGGATGTCAGTATAAGTTTCCGTAACTAAGATTTCTTTCTACGACTTTTTTGCGAATTTTTTTCTCGAGCTTTCATAATGGTCGGTCATTTCATGAAATAGTCAATTTAACGATCTGACGACGACAAATTATTATGCACAGGAAAACCAATATTTGAGGTAAAATTCGTTTAGTCATCGATATGTATGTTGCACTTCCTTCAATTGCAGCTACACTGTGGATAGATTATTTAAGTTATTAATTTAGTATTTCAATTTATATAATTTGGAATACTTAGGTGTAATTAAAATTATTAATAAATTCAAGCTCAAAATGAAAAGCATACATGGTAAACCGAATGGAGGGTGCTCAATGTCGATAACAGAGGGCCTAGCGTGAGTTTTTGCGAGCATATTTTTACTTTTCGACCGTGTTTGCGTCATGTCAAATTTATAGGGGCTTGGGGAAGGGTAGTTTCCGCTTTATATGAAACTGACAGTGAATTAAAGTTAAATTAATAATAATAAATAATGATCGAGCGTGCGAAAAAAAATGCGACTCTCCATACATTTTGTATGGATCAGGCGATAGATTTGTATGGGGCATTGATTTATTTTTTAATCGAAATGTTTGCCTTATATCACCCTCCTTATTACCCGGCTTATGGCCCTTTCGGTTAAGTACTCGAACACGTTACAAATATTTATAAATTATAACATCGTATTTACTAAAAGTGAATTATTCAAAAGTACCCATTACCTACAGTCCTACAACAACGTGGCAATCAATCCACGCGTATCACATAAAATCAAAACAACCTAAATAGTATAACTGACACAGCAATTCAGTTATGATGACAAATCAAAATGAGGAACATTACTTAAATATCGCTGGGATCGGATTGCACTTCCATTAATGGCAGGTTCTGTTGAATTGATTAATGATTGAAAATGTGATTGAAATTGTAGGGATTCTACTTAGTTATAATTATGGCACGAGGCCTAGTTTAATTGATACGAGCATAATATTGATGAATATTGGTGGTCCCAGAGTCCCAGGGCAGTAATAGGTATGCAATTCCTGGAGTGAGGTGTTACATAAGGTGATCACTTACGATCAGGTGCAGTCTGCATGCTGGCCTACGCTTAATTAGAAAGTTTGTGGAGTGCAATTAATCATCTTTCATTCTGCACTCCATTCTCTCTATAGCATTATTATTCATCTTATGTACCACAAAACGCAATAAACATTGAGATTTGTTTTTTAATTAATTATCTATTTATAATATCTATTTATTTATTCAAAATAGCCAAGTAACTACTTATAAGAAACATGGATTACTGAGATAATTAGAAGATAAATAAATAATTACTTGAATAACCAACATTATCAATTTATTGATGAGTACATATATTAAACCTGATTTCTCAGAGACTACTGCTGTTTTAGCCATATACCTACTTAGTTAAACCTCAATTAACCGTGTTGTTGTCCCTTTCACAATTAATTAAAAAATCTTAAGTTAGGAAGAGACATAAGGCTTAAACGGTGGACTAACTTTAAATCTCGTGTATAGCTAACAGCCACACACAGTGTGGCACAAGAATAAAGCGTGCATGGCCATAATTACACTGGACCCCCTTACCCTTCACACCAGAACAGCAATGCTACTGCATTGCTATATTTGGCGGCAATAGGTAAGAGGGTGACCCAGGCAAACTCTGTACGGAGCCCTACCATCGCTGTTATAATAATAGAAATATGTATTTTACGTGCATATGACGATATTGGCAACGCAGCGCGTAGTGTTAAGCACCGAGCAATGCCAAATCCCTCATAAGTAGTCCTAAGTGAATCCTTAATGCTCGCGCGCGACATACTTGAGAGAGTCGCAGTATGACACCCGACTCACTGTTTGTTGGCGTTGGTTCACGCTCTCAAAGGACTATATGCGAGTACAATGCGTACACCTATTTGACACCGAAGACTAAATGATTTTCATTATCGCTAAAATATAGACATTAATTAATTCAAATTCAAATACACTTTATTGTACATAAAAGACACAAACAATTACAATACAGAAATACAAAACAATATGTACAATTTTGGCGGCCTTATCGCTAAAAGCGATTTCTTCCAGGCAACCACCTGTAATTAATGTTCATTATCAGACATAAATTAATATAGAAATTAAGAAACGCTGTGCAAAAATATACGACCAGTATTCATTTGCAATAAAGAGTGATTCTGATTCTGTTCAAATCTAAAACAGACTTGAAATTAGTTGAATAATACAAAGCGTTTAGTTAGAATTGATGTCATATGTACACTATACATAAGCAACCACAGCCTAATTTCAGACTAGTAGGTACACGTGTAAGTAAATCGTAGTGTGACAGAGTATATTCTGCTGTGACTGCCAAATAACTGAGGTACAGTAAATAATTATTAATCGCAATCTAACTATGTCAAACAATTGACACGAAATAAACTTACTCTTGTTATAGAACAGCTTACGTTATATTATCTAATACATTTGCAGAAAAAATTTGCAACTCCATACATGACTCATTTCCGGGGCAATTTTGTGTGAGAAATGAAATAATTGTCATAAAAATAATTTCACTGTATGGGTTAAAAAATCACCACATTTTTCCAAAAATTCAGGTTCACCATTTTATGAATCTATAATTATTGTTGTTCCTAAGCTTGAATATGATATGATAATACTCTATATAAATATCTGGTAACATCCGTTCAGACAGGGGGTTGCGTTTAATAGCTCATGAAATATATGTAAGCCAGTGGGGGACGTCTGCCACTTCAGCAGACCAGCAAAAAGCAAGTAGTACCTACAGCTTAGAGGCCCATTGTCAACCCTCCTCGCGATTTCCGACCGAGTGTTCAAAATATAAGGCATATTCTTTGTAAAGGAAGATGAAGACTTAATGACAACAACAAAGGCCATTGTTTTGTAATCGAAGACTTAACCTATATCGTCCCAACAAGAGGGCCTAGCCAAGTAACTTTGACTTTCGTTAACGCTTATAGATGGAATTGACATTTGCTTTTTTTTGTGAGCAAATGCTAAATTGCTGATCCCATACTTTTTTCTCTCAATTCTATAAGCGTTAACGAAAGTCAAAGTTACTTAGCTAGTTAGTTAGCCAATGGGCTAGATCTTCAGAGAACACATAAATGAATTTTACACATTACAATTTTTGGGCGACGAATTTAATTACAAACAATAATAAAATTGTAACAGTTTAGAATTGTTGAAACAATTTGGAGGTCAAAAGTTAGAATTTGAAAGGGAAGTCCAACAAAATTTCAGACTTTCTTTTACACGAAAACTTTTTAAGAACGGCTGGGTGGCTACTGCCTTGTTTTGGATTCTAACGGAACAGCAACAACAGTTCGGCTTCCTATACCTACCCTTTCCGATACGCCCTGTATCAATCTGTGGCAAATTTGAATACCATGGATCGGATGTAATTCCCAATGTTGTCTTGTATTGCATACCGGCGACAGAACCATGTGCGAAATACGGATACGTCCTAGAATGCTATGGTTTTGTATGTAGATTGATGCGGTGTCGACTGTACTAAATTATGTAGTCTACATGTAACTTTTTATATGTGATGAGATGACTATAGCAACGCTACGGGTGATCAAAGGAAAAAAAATCCCTATAGTCTCCCCTTTACCCATGCTATAGATAGACTGTTTGTGCGTACGTTACTTTCATTCATACACATTTTCAGGCCTTTTCTTTATACTTCTGCAACTATTGCTTTAGAAAAAATATTTTAGGTAGATAGTTCCCATACAACAGCAAAACTACTTATACATTTCACGGGAATTTTGTTCAAAGATAATTTTGTTTCTTAATCAAGATAATACTGGATATGTTACCGGCCAAACCCGATTTCAGGACAAACTAGTTTGGGCTAGGCCAAACTAGTTCTACCTATACGCGATAGGATAAACCGGTATAGCCTAGTTCTAGAACGAGTTCGTCCTAACCCCGATAGGATAAGCTATTTTGGCCTAGGCCAAACTAGTTAATCCTAATAAGAATACTTACCCTCCAGGATAAACTGGTATGGCCTAATCTAAAGTAGTAGAAAAATATATATAGGTAGATTTCAAGGTAAACTAAATAATATACTAGATACTTTGATGAATATCCTTCAACACATTAAACTGCTGAAAAAAATCGGAATGACAAGGTCAGTGGTACAAGTTCTAACCACGGCTAAAAAAAATCCTTACTGTTACTTCTACAAAAATTAAGTGCATTATATTTACGACAAATTATGCTATTTTCATTTTACTGTATGATCAATACTTTAGGAGCTTTAATCCTTCAAGCCGAGACTGTTCAAATAAAACCGGCCAAGTGCGAGTCGGACTCGCGCACCGAGACTTCCGTACAACGCAACTTAACCCCGTAACTTTGCTCTAACGAAAAGGTAAACTAGATTTGGAGACCAACTTATCTTTGCCATTATCAAAATATTATGTCCATACATCGACATACTACTGATTAGTTGTTGCAAATATAAGTTTGTAAAAAAAAATATAGACGAGTTTGTAATAACAAGAATAAAAAGGAAGAGAAAATGCGACATAAATGGCCATATCTTTTGATTGCGTTGAACGTAGAAGTTTGATTTTTTCAATGAGGTTGCAGACCTGAGTATTTAGTATTAATTTCAACTTGATACGGATCACGCGTTTCACGCGTTTCTGAGATATATGTCTTGACAGACGGACAGACAGACGGATAACAAAGTGATCATATAAGGGTGCCTGTTTTCCTTTTGAGGCACGGAACCCTAAGAAACCCCTCGAAAAGTGCAACTTACAAAGTTACTTTTTTCACATTTAGCCAGACTATTATAAAATGCGTGTAGCGTCGTAGTTACCGACAGTTTGTATGACGAGCGATAAACTACGTAGATGTTTGTGTTTAACATGGTACAGACAGGTTGCTACTAGGCCAAACTAGTTTGTCCTGAAATCGGGTTTGGCCGGTAACATATACATAATTACATGCTATTTGAAACATTTTGCGGGAAAGCAATTGAAGGTAATAAAATAGTTATTCTTAACAAAGGCCCCTCTCTGTATAAGGGAAAACAAAAGTATCATACAATAATGAACTAGATAGCAGTAATCCATGTATCGATAAACCTGTAGACTCGATTTGTTTTGATAAAAAGTGAGGATTGTTATGGAAAAACGCGGCTTATACTCGTAACGGGAGCACGAGCGTTACGAGTTTAAGCCGCTCGGAGCACACTGCCCGGGACGGGAAGCAGGGCGGACCTTATGTAATAAAGTTTTCCCGATTTCCGTCAAAACAGTAAACTTTTAGCCTGTAAATTGAAAGGGTAAAACTGAAAATATGTAAACAATCATGTTTTTGTCCAGGAAATGTATTCCTGGACGGCAAAGACACAGTAGACAAATATGAGTAAGGCTAAATAGCTAAATCATTACACATTGGCATAAGTAAACCTAATCTTAGTTACCGTTAGCGAGCCGAGTAACTAACGAGAATAGTAACGTTTATTGCAAATAATATACTCAAACAAAATAATCGGTATTTGAACGAATGCACACTATTGCATCAAAGTCACTTCGCTAACTATTTGTAAAAAAATATACGAAATCACATGCGTTACATATTGCAGCTGCATTGATTTTCAAATTCCATCAGAGTGCCTCACAGAAATACGATATTGCTCTTTGCGCTTTCTTTGGTTCACCCCACGTTCACCCACTATTGAGCCAATATTTCTTACGTTAACAAAATACAAAAAGTATTGCAAACTTAGTATGTCGTAACCTCATAAGGATCTGACATACATAAATTCATACGGTAATGGTGAGACCGTGTCGGGTCATCCAAAACCAAGCTCGATCCGAGGATTGTTCCGCTATTGTTATTCATCGTCTATATCTAGGGATCAGCGGTCAACGAATTTTAACAGTACAATAATATATTATGGCACCAATTTTATGTTCTGCAACTCTGCAGCTTTTATAAAATGGTTCAAATTCTCATCACTAATTTCTGAAAACCATTTTTAGCTAAACCGCTGAATAAGTTACATCTCAGACAAATTTTTATTTACAGAACTTTAGCGTAGGTATATTAGCGTTTTACCACACCAATCGATCGATGGAACAGTCGACATCGATCGATAGTTTCTAGACCAATCGATCGATCGACGTTGACTGTTCCATTCTACTATCGATCGATGATCGATCGATTGGTGTGGTAACCCTTAGGCTGCACTTACGCCGCAGCAATTTCGGTCTGATTTGATTACACTTAAAATTATTATAGGACCCGCGTGACACCATGCCGGGCTCGTGTCACACTTTTGACATAACAACCATGATTGTTTAAGATGGTTCCAAATCTACAACTTATAGGTACGGACAACAGCAGATCAATGGTACCTACGATTGTTAGAACAGTTATTTCACTGGCAGATAGTTTAATTAAAATAAGATAACGCACATGTACGGTGGAACACAGAGAAAGGTGTACAGGAGAGTTTTTAAGGTTGAGATTTTCTCAAAAACTACATAACTTATTACAAAAATTATTTCACTATTTGATAGATAAAACTGAAAACTATGTAACTGTAAAAGAATTATTAAATTCGGTCCAGTAGTTTTTGAGAAAATCTCAACCTTATTGAGGTCCCCTGTATACTTATCTCTGTCGTCGACTGTACCATTTTTATTTCGACTTCTAATTGTTATAAATTCAATTCAATGAGCTTGCGTGGTGGAATATCAACCAGTTTTAATGGCATGGCTGATTGGTTGTGTTCGGGTAGTAGAGATTTTGCTTCGTAAGCAAACATAAAATCAGGGACTGAAGTTTAGGATTGGAGTATAATATGGCTTCAGTAAAGAGTAAATAAATAAATAAATAATAGAAATAATCGATATCTCTTTACAGTCTCATAAGTTGAAAAATAATCTTTAGTATTACCGCGGGCGATGTGTGAAAATATAGGACATAAATAAAACAAATAAAAACTGAGTTTCTGAGTAAAATAATTGAATAATAACGCAATATTTAAATAATTACGCAATAAGTATTGCACTGTTAAAATCAATCAATTCTAAATAATGTGAATTATTCCGAAAAGCATTTGCGTTTTTGTTCTATGGCATTGTGCTTTTTGACAAGAGTTAAAGCCTAAGGACTGTGTCCTCATATGACGTATCAGTTTGCTCAACGTCACCAAAGGCGAAGGATCAATCATGTCCAGTTTCGTCTTCGTGTTAACAAAGCTACGCCAAACCGTTAAGAGGGGTTCCTTGTCCGCGTGCACGCTTCCCGACGCCCCGTCATCTGTTCATATTGAGATTGATGTTAGGAACGGCCGGCTTGAGAGCCAGCCCCCGTTGGAATACTAAGCGGGCAGACCTCGCCCATTCTTCGCTCAATTAGTCCCCGATCCGAGCGGGTTTTGTCTCGAACGACGATGACGCCTGCCGACACTTCGCCGCATACCAAATTAACGCCATATTTTTCATGTAAGCCCCGCGATTAAAGTATCGCAATGAGTGCCCAACTTAGCCCCACTCGTCCACTTAGGGCTTAGTTACAGCTCATTATGGATATATCATTGAGACCAGCCTTTTTCAGAAGTTTCGCTGGCCAATTTTATAGACTTCCCGATGTCAGTAGCGAATACTAAATTGTTTAATTTAAATTAAACAATTGTTTAATTTAAATTGTGCATAATTAATAGCTTCTACTGAAAAAATATCCGTAATATTCAATTCAATGCTTTATTTGTATTGGTTAGTATTGGTTGTTAAAAAAGTGTTTTTAGGGTTAAATCGTGCACAGTGGGTCAATTTACTAAAAATGCAATTATAATTAAAACATAAAAAGTTTTAAAAAAATCAATAAAAAGATGTTGTGTATGTTGCTTCCCCTGGATCTTATTTTTTAACAACCAATACAGTCGTTTTAGATCACTCAAACCCAAAACTAATGAAAATAACTTGGTTTTAAGGGCATAATGAAGTTACCGGGAGTATATTTCAATCAAACTTCTTTAGATTTTATAGGTAACTAATATTATCATTGGAGTCCTATTACTAAGTTAGGCTGCTGAATATCGAAGTGTCAGGGCGGTGAGTCGCTCACATTTTCTTTTTCTTTTCAGGTGCCAACTTTAGTAACGTCACACTGAGGACGAAGGTTTAAAATAGGCGAGTAAATAAAACATTTACGCTAACCGATACCATGGAAACACATCACAAAACTCTTTATTAGCATAGCTTTTAAAAATGGCGTTAACAAGGAGATCGCGACCTTACAATACCACATGTGAAATTAGTACAGGGAACAATAAAAATTAATTAGGCAATAGGACGCATGATGACGTAGCGCTTTCTGACCATACTTTTACTTTCTACGTTTATTCAAATCGTGGCATAAATAAAAATAATCTTCAGTTTTCATAGTTAGCTCGCAATCCACAATCATTGCTGGCATACTTCATAATCAGACATAATACAGACATACTAAAACGATTATCTTTTATTAAACAATTGCATTGACCGATTAATTTCGTGAATTGACAAAATTGATTCATATTTATGGCCGTGCCGTATTAATTAGGTCTAATCAAAATATTGAAGTGGACGAATTTGTCGCCGGGTGCCAGACGCACAATATAAGCGCTGTTCGCGTACGCCTACCTACATTACATTTGTTGTAGACAAATTGTGTTTTAACTTTTACAGAAACACAAACTTTACGTGTTGACCGCACCGCACATGTCTCCGGTTTTTTTAGTAAAAGATAAGCAAAGCATAAGCAATAAATACATGAACAGATTTGATTTCGAATGAAACACAGAAACACGAGCTACTCTCCTTAGACATAATCACAATAAACATAGGTACTCTGTTATTTAACTCACTAACAGAAGTGATAATTGAAAACTGGTAAGGTTTCGTCATTTTAAATCTTAATAAAGTCACAAGTCTTAATTCGTATATACGATCCGAGCGAGAGAGTCAAAGTTCGCGGCTCTTTAACAGCTATAAGAAATGTGTCGAACCGTCAGTCAGAGGTTTCTTTTGTTATTCAAATATAAATGTATGTAAGTACTAAGTACTTACTTGAATAAATAATAATCAAATTATATCAACTGCACCTGTTTGGTATTATCTTAAAAATTATTCCGGATTTTGAAGATGATCAGGAGATGGTTTCGATTAGATATGAAAAGGGGAAGTATCCCTGATATCCAGGGTCTGACAGACTAAATATGATATAAACATATAACCACAATGCAAAAGGGCCTAGATATCCAATATGATGATGTAGGTACTGATATTATATATGTGGGATACATAAGACCAAGCACAGTCCATATTCAAATTATCCATCCACACGCTGCCTGTCACTACAGGCATGAGTATTTCTGTGTGGTAAACAGAAATACTCATACAAACAAATCCTACCTTTTTTTCATACACAGTATTTATATCAATCAGACTGCATATTGCACAATGTAATA
Source organism: Tachystola acroxantha (assembly GCA_963506565.1). Classification (NCBI taxonomy): domain Eukaryota; kingdom Metazoa; phylum Arthropoda; class Insecta; order Lepidoptera; family Oecophoridae; genus Tachystola; species Tachystola acroxantha. The sequence goes on from OY735870.1 coordinate 17,249,354, forward strand.
AAAAATTTAAACATATAACCAACTAATTGGAGATTGGAAACCTCAGATTTTGAATAATTAATTTCGTTCCATATGCAACGCTATTAAGCGCTCTGCCCTAAACCTATTTCATACTAAAAATAATCTTGAGTGACTTTGATACTTGACGTGACTAGTCTCCAATTCTCCATAATACACGAATCAAACGTGTGGAGAAAATGGCTTAATCATATCAACCCAATGCTGAATTCTTAATATGTTCATATTATATTTCGTTGATAACTTTTTCATAAAAGTGGAAATCCCCTCCGGTCGCTTTGGCAACCAAGTTTCAACCAAGTAATATTCTTGCTACTCGACTAGTTGCCCAAAAGAAATCCTATTCCTGTTTCATAATCAGTTGTCAAGGAAGAATTCATCACAAAGTCAGTCGCAATGAAGACTACGTAGGGTGTAACGGAAAAGAAGCCGAAAGGGGAGTGTTCTGTATCGATAACTGAATAACTATTGTTCTTCGACTTCTCGATTTTTGCGAATTTATTTTTGCACTTATCATTTATGTTAAGTAATTTATTTTACATCAACTTTGACATTAGGTTTGGTCAGTAAACCACACGAGAAAAGAAAAAGAAAAATTATTTAAGTAGGTATGTTTTTAATCGAAAAGAACAGAAGTTGTTCAGTTAGCGATACGGAACACCCACCCTCCCGTCGTCGGCTTACTATACCCTTTCGGCTTTCCGTTACAGTGTATCCGCAGCTATGCAGCATGAAGCAAATAGTCATAGTATTGACGACACTTTAACAACTACTGTCTAGCGTTCCCCTTTCTTTTCCCATATCCTAAGGAATAAAAGAGAAATGAAGAGTGGTGAGATCATCTCGCCCCACTGTGCCAGCTCTTCAAGTGAAATGTTTTGACACGATCAGTTACAACGAATCCAACTGCTGATACAATTCTGCGTATTTAAACTGTAACGGTCACTTTATGATCAATAAATTGATGACCATGCAAACGAAGAGGCAATGAACTCGTACACCTACGTGAACATTCCTACAGTCTGTGCGACATAGTGCTATTGCATTCGCATTGCAATAATTATTGTTTTAAACAACGTAAGTAGGTAGAGTAGGTACCTACGTCTAATAAATACTGCTTAGCACTGCAAATTGGAGAAGTCTCATGTCCAAAAATTTACGAATAAAGAGAGCAGAATTTGGTATTAATTACTTTCTGGGATTTGATCCAATGCATTGTATTTACAAATTCTGTAAATAATTGTAGGTACCTACGTATAATGGGTACTGTCAATTGTCAATGCAGTCATATAGTTGCACCCTCAAGTAGATAATAATGATTAAATAACTCCAGTAAAACCTATATTCAGGGTGGCCTTGAATTCATTCGACAAATTGAAATTAGGAGTTGTACTCATGATAAATATTAAATTGGTGAAGTGTTTTAGTATATTGAAAACTGCAAAAAAAAATGGAACTAAGTACGTCACATCCTTAGAAGTGATAATAATTACCATTAGGTCAAATTCAAGTGTAAGAAATCATTGAAAAAATTTAAAACTACCTTAAAATATAAAAAACTTTAAAGCACATAACGATGCACATAAAATTAATATTTTTTTGACCAGTTTTTTTAATTTCTTCAATTTGTTTAATTTACTTTAACGCTGTGCAGAATGTATGTCACAAGCCTAACCATCCACTTACTTTGGTCGAATGAATTCAAAGCCACCCTGTGTAGAGACCACATAAGCTCACGTCATCACATGATAATGAAAAGACAGAGGACTGTGCCACTATAATGTATCAGGTCAGTGGCGGCGGCGGGCAGCGGCCGCAGTGGCGCCTGCGCAGACGGTGACGAAATCGGCCCTCGAACTTGGTAACAATTTACTTATACGAGGAGTAGGTATGACTATTATCATGACTCCATCGATATTTTCCGAACTACTGCTCTACTCTCAAAATTAGGAAATTATTCTTATTTTCGACATTTAATTATTGTATGGTAGGTTACGTACCCGACAACTATTTTTGCGAGTTATATTTATCTTTTTGAAATGTTATTGGCTAAAACTTTGCAAAATTCAGGAAGATAATATTTGTCGAAGCAGCACATTTTGATAAAACATTAATGCAGTAAGAGGATAATTATTAACGGTCACAAGAAAGTCGCTGGACGACTCGAGTTCCTTCGTCAGCATATGCATCATGTACCCTAATCTGGTTGATCCACAAACCGTTCGCGAGTGACTCATAGCCACAGATTACAGAAAATATAGACATGCCATCTGCCATTGTTGTGAACTGATCCTAGCTTTTGGCTTGGGAAACTTGGATTGGTTGAGGAGAAAATTAATTAGTAATACCAAATCATTGCTACCTAATCTTTCTTTAAAAAACAGCGCTCATACCATTGTTCTAAATATTCCGAAAATTAATAAGAAACGAGCCACACTGCAATTTGTAACATGGCGTTATCTAGTATGGTTCGTGGTACTTATCATAGATTTACATAAAAGGAAGAGGGTAGCAGCGATATGCCTAAAACAAATCCAACGTTTTGTCAAGCTTGCTATGTGATATTTCTAACAAACTATAAGATACGCGGGAAAGCACATGGGACACTTTATATTGAAGTTATATACGTTGCCTATAGGAAGCCAGGAGAGTTGTTAATTCGCTTTCGGTTCTGAATTATTCTTTAAACGCTCTTTTCGAAGCGTCCCATATATCGTAGCGCTGAGGGAAATCATTAGATGGTGGACATCCGATAGTTCCTTGCAACGTACGATAGCATACATATCTATACTTGAAAGCTTAGGTATCGCAATTAATAATGATAATATACTATAATCTTATTATAAATGTTGTGCTTTAAAAAGTGATGCAGTAACTGCAAGTATTTGTGCTTATATACCTACCTACGTGGTAGGTATGAGAGTGAATATACTCGTAGGTTGCAAAATTAAATGTTATTGGTTGAGTGTTCTTAGTAATATAATTAAGCGTAACGTGCCTAGAACCTAGCAGTGCGTTATTCCTATTTTTATCCCTTCGACCGGAGTAACTGGAGTTTCGTAAATAGCTTCGATGGAGGGTTTTTTACTTCTACGTAACTATCCTTTAGGGATCCAAAATGTGTGGTTAAGTGCGTGCGAGAGAGAGAAAGAGAAGATGTGCATGTGTTACCATTATTATTATCGTATTGGATTTAAAAGAAATAAAGAGAGTTTAAGAATACCCTTGAGGGGTAGAATAGCAGGTACTTGGATCCCCTGGGTGAACGAAACAGAGGATGCAACTGGAAACGCGCTATCCTACCTAGCTAGGTCTGGTAGAGTCCGCACAATGACAAATACCATAGATTTGTTGAGATACTTATACCACAGCAGCTATAACACCTTTTTTTTTGGTATAGGTAGCCAAACTATGAATATTGTCTTCTTCAATTTATCTCAAAAAAATATTACTTACTAGTAGGAAATTGTGTTCCCTAGCCAAGTGGCACAGACTTTCGTTAATAGCTGCAGAAGATAAAGAAATATGTATGGGATTGACATTTGCTTTTTCGTTAGCTATAAGTGTCAAATCCTGTACATTTTTCTTACTATTATATACTAGAGTTAATGAAAGCCACTGCCACGTAGCTAGGGGCCTACAATACCTTATAAACTTGTGACTAGTTCCAGACTATGACATGTTACAGTTGGTTTCGGTGAAACAAAGGTCAACCTGCCACAAGATGGATTCGATGAGGTCATCCGAGGGTACAAGGAGGACCAGTCTTTAGCGTTTCTCTGATGTATCGGTTATTGTTAGAGCCGGCGGCGGCTGTGGTCGGTTGCGTTCATTTTATTGACATTAAGTATTATGCCAGAACTTTACCGCTGTAGTGTAGATGAACTGGTTATGGTCATGTACTTTTTGGTTGGTTCGAAAGCTCAGGAAATAATAAAGCCGAGATTCAGAGGCAAATTTGAGAGTGACCTTTGTGTCCTTTTGTCCTTTGTGTCACTCTTAGGTAGAGATTCGATTTGTTCTCGTTTCGATCAAATATTTTGGACCAACTTTCGAAAATTCTTGTTTCGCCCGACATTTTATTCTCGGTTCACCCAGATTTTTATTTATTTATTTACAAACATTTTATTATCGTTTCGTCCTATTTTTTATTCTTGCTACGCCCAACCAACTTTTGTTACGGGTTTGTATTATTTTTATCTCAATAGGTAGATGTACGGTACCATCAGCAAGATATTCTGCTATTCTCACAAACGATATCAATCGAAAGATGCTTATGCATTTTTTTTAATTATCCCTTTTTATGTATTAAGTAGGTCAAACTAAAATAGGTGTGTAAGAAACAAGTACCTAAATATTATTACGATCAGTTTATTTTGGTCTGACTGGAATAAATATTTATTAGAGATAAGCTGTACTTGTGCATGTCGTTTCATTTTGCAATAAAAATATAAAATAAATAAAGCAGGCTTAAAGTACTATGTTAAAGTTCTGAAACACATGTTATAAGTAATTAAGGTACAGAGCAGGTAAAAAAAATGCTGAGACCGGACCGTAACCCTTTTATGTGAAACGAACTGTAACGTGATGTTGACTGTACTTTTGACAGAATCTTGAAAGTTGGGCGAAACGAGAATAACGTACAATGTTGGTCGAAACAAGAATCTTGGGCGAACCAGTTGGTCGAAACAAGAACAAATCAGAGATTCATAGGCAATTTTGAGTGCGAACGGGTTTGAACTCTGTCTCACAACTGTCAGATTTCATACATTTTTGACAGTCGTAAGAGCGAGCTCACGCTAAGCTTGCTATCAAAACTGTATATGGATCTCGGCCTTAAACTGTCAAAATAATTTAAAATTTGACAGTCATAGTGTTCTCTATGACCAAGATTCATAGACCGTTTTGAGCGCAAGCTAGCGGAGCTCGTTCTTGCAACTGTCAAATGTATATAGAATTTGTCAAAACTGCCTATACATCATGGCCTGGTGAAAAATATCAAAGCATAAGTATCATTTTGCAAATTAGTATTTAAGATAAATGACGGTGAAACAATATTTTGTTCTATTCGTGTGTGAAAGACCAACACAAATTTGTACGAAAGAATATTATCTACATAATAAATGCTCTAATAGTGATTGTTAGTTTGTGACAAATTATCCTGTTGTACGTAAGCTAATACCTACTTCAATCTGACTTCACCAACTTTAATTGCGCTCTTCATAAAAAAATACTTACGTAAGTGCCAAAGTCCTAACACAACTTCTTAATGTTGTGTCTTTAACGTACCAAAAATAGAGACACTAAAATCCGTTGTAAAGTCGACAGCACATCAAGTCTAACATATGCTCTACCCGATGGTAATAAGTCCTAAGTTGCATTGATTTTGTATAGGTTGATGTGCTGTCGACTGCACATTAACAAACTGCTTACCTTGTGTAATTTGTATACCCAAGTAAGTAGAATTCCGTTGTATCAAGTAAAACCAATTTATCAATTTTAACACAATCTTAAGTGCAGTGTTTTGTTTTCTTAGTCGTGGGTACAAATTAGGTGCACTGAGTCTAAAGAACATATATAGTTTTACTACTCAATCTTTATTGCAGCCAGGTTAAAAAGAACCGGTCAAGTGCGAGTCGGACTCGCGCACCGAGGCTTCCGTGCAACGCAACTTAACCCCGTAGCTTTGCTCTAACGAAAAGATAAACTACATTTAGAGACCAACTTATCTTTGCTATTATCAAAATATTATGTACATACATCGAAATATTCCTGATTAGTTGATCATCTGCAAATATAAGTTTGTAATAACAAAACAAAAAATATTTTTGGGAAGATGTAATTTCAAATTTACAGTTTTCGGATTTTTCCTTTAAAAATAAAGGAAAAATCCGAAAACTGTAAATGACCATGCCAGATTCTGCCCCACCATCAACCGCAAGTTGTACAAGATAACGAATAAATTTAAACATATCTCCGTTTTTTATTAAAATTATTGGTTTAAAATAAAGTTTTGTACAAGTTGCGATTCGAAAAATCAGCTTAATTAAGAATTCAGAAAATAGTAAGAAATCGAAGCGATTTATTCATTGTTTTTGTTATTCTTCTATAGGAGTTACGAGAGTAATAGAAAATGATACTGATTATGATTATGCAATATGAAACCCGTAATGTCTGTATGAGTCCTCAACAAAATGATAGGTACAGCTTAAATGGTCACGTAGTTTTCTAGGTGGGGCAAAGCTCCATTGAAATGTGGCAATGTCTTTTGAAATTACATAACCTAGCTTCTGGACTTTCATGATTCGATGAAAAGGGAAGTCCCTATAGATTTTGGTTTTCTTGCATTTTCATACAAATATGCAAGAGACAGACGGACGAACAGACGGACAGACAGACAACAAAGTCATTCTATAAGGATTCCGGTTTTTTTCCTTTTGAGGCACGGAACCCTAAATATATATAGATTTAATATAATTAACGAATTTTTATAACCTATATTAGAATGGAAACGTTCCAAACTGAAGCATACTCTGTTTATTTCGGTAAATATGCTCTGCACATGACAATCAATCTTCATATAGAAACGAACAAAATAAAATTTAAATAGGAGTACAACGAACTTACCTATATTTGGTCAAGCGAAGCGACAATAGTAAAAATGCTAATTTATTACTAACACTAAGTGTTAGTTCAGTATAGTCAGGCTGACGATATTTACGTATCTATGTATTGTATAGGGGGATAAAAGATATGAAAACTTACGAAAATTATATAATAACTTGTTAGAAAATTAAATTAATCAAACCATTTTACTATAACCGTGAAAGTATGAAATACATACTAAACTAGGTATAAGATACTGTTATGCAAAACGATTTCTTAAATTAAGTGCATTAGTGCATTCTTGGTCATAAATAACAAATGCAACACCTCATAAGAGCTTCCGTTGCATCCAGATTAAGCAAACGTTGAAAGCAAAATGTGGGTCGCTGTGTTATCTCTTTCTTATCGCAATTTCTCAAAAATCTCGCATAGCGTGCGTTCGACGCAACTGCTCCTCTATTTAGTAGGTAACACTTTAAGGGCCACTTGCGCTAAGAATGGTTAGCGTTTAACCCAGGGTTAAATAAGAAAAAGATATTTTTCACGGATTAAGTCGCTAGCTGTCGGGTTACGTTTTGGTGCAAGACGGAGTAAAGTTACTAACCCGGTTTAAACATATTTAACTTTGGCGCAAGTGACCCTAAATAAAACAAAATAAGCTACGAGGTAATTCCATTACTTATGAACTTTTGTGCATAGTTTTATGTCAATATATTCATGGCACATACAATTTAACAAAGTTTTATAATTTACAAACAATGCCCTTTCATATTCCAGATAACCCATTTTCCTCAGTTGCCCCACTTCCACATATCGACTCAACTCTTCGGACAAATTTTCAGTAAAAATAGAAAGTTTCTTTTATTCCAAATTTATTTTACCAAGGATAGATGCAGGCAAGTTTTATAAATGTGATGTTCTTAATTTCAGAACGATAGCATTAGAAATTGCCATGCAAACGCATGGACGGACACTGAACCACCATAAGGGATCATTTTTAACGAACTCTAAAAATAAGTTACTTAACTAGGTAACAAGCTCACTTTAAATACACTAGCCCGCTTGTTACCGATATGAAAAGTATAACACATTGTCAATAAAACTGTAGTTTACAACCCGTTTTGAATAGAAACCGTATACAAATGGTGAACGATTCGGGCGAAATTAATTTGTTGCGATATGCAATTAAATTTTACATAAATTCGACATTGACAATTATTTTTAAATACGCAGTCGCAGATATTCTCACTGGGTAGCATCAGGCAGTAATTCTGCATAAGGCTCTTTTCAGATGTATCGCGCGATAACCACACGACAGCGACAAAATTGTTGCCGGGCATGTATTTGTATGTAAGCGCATGCGTCTACTCTCAGCGACTAAAGTTTTCAGGCAGGGCTTGTAGTAGGTACTTTTACTAATACTTTTGTCGATGTCGCGTCAATGTCGTATTCGTATGTTCTGTCTGAATAGAGCCTAACTGTAAAGGTCGACAGGGCAACAGGACAACCTACTATAATAATAACACCCCCTGTATAACAAAATAACATGGGTACCCGTACAATAAACGTAAGTATCTATAGGATTAATATAAAAATAAATAACTTATGACAAAGTTAATATACAAGTTAATACTTATGTGGAACACCCAACCAGTAAAGCATGAAATATATTGCGTACATACTCGTACCTAATAAAATAAATATAGAATAAACGATAGCACTTCGGATAGAAACAAAGTATAGATGTATTTGTCTGTAACTATGGAGCGTTCGCAATGTTTACATACATTAATTTTTAATGTAATTAACACAAATTTGAATCGCATGTTAAAATAAGCAAATTGGCATTCTTATCAACAATAAGTATTGTGCAAGGCGTCAGAGCTGGCTGGGTCACTTGCGATAAACTGCACAGATAACTGTCCCCGAAAATCACAAAATGTTATATTTTATGTTCATTTATCGCGGACAATGTTACCAAAATTGGAAGATTGACTCAATGTGAGACGGATTTGATAACACTGGTGGATAACCTCGTCCATGGCAATCTTGCAAGCGGTCAGTTACTTTTAGAATACATACGATACCTACGACACGCTAGTTAGAAAACTTAAAATGCTTAAGGTGTTTTTTAGATATATATTTCTCGGTTTTAGAAGTAGGTACTAACACGGAGAAAACTGTACAGGAGAGTTCTTAAGGCTTAGATTATCTCGAAAACGACCGACTAACTGCAAGAATTATTTCACTGTTAAATAGATAAAAGTTAAAACTTTGTACGTATCTGCAAAATAATTCTATAATTCGGTCAAGTAGTTTTTTAGAAAATCTCAACCATATTGAGGCCCCTGTGTACTTTTCACGAAGACGTGTATACCATATCTACCTTAAGAGTGCGGAAATATATTGTTCGTCTTTCGTGTAAGTTTTCAATGGTTTAGTATTTACTGATTTTTTACCCGACTGCGCAAGAAGGAGGGTTATGTTTTTTGAGTGAATGTATGTAGGTATGTCTAATTCTTTGGCACGCCCTACAGCATAAACGGCTTGATGGATTTTAACATATGAGGTGTGGTTAGATTTGTCTTGATTGTAGAAGTGACATAGGCTATAAAAATTTAACCAAAGCGGCTTAAATGTTTGGCAGTCATTTTTTGTTTTTTAAATTAATTTCTGCGTGTTAAATAAAGATCGGTAAATTTTTAAGAACTACTTTAAAACATATAACATGATATAATCCCGGTAATTAAGTAGCAGCTGAGAGTAATTTATTTACAAGTCTTAATCAAATGTGTAAAGCATATAGCATTAGATGCTAATAATACACATAATAGGTATGAATTACACATAAAAAGTACTGTGTAGGACAGTCACCCTCGTGCTGACCTTCCTGATACTAATGTGATAGATAACTAAAGTTACGAAACAAGAGCATTTGCAATGTTACTGAAATATAGTTGTGACTTTTTCCTAATTTGATGTTGGTGATTGATAGCGAATTAAATACAAATTTTATAAATAATTTACATTAATTTAAGTTTTCTATGGTAAGTGTTTTTTCTTAATTTATACTAGGTAGGTATAAATCTAAAAAAAAAATGTTTTATTCTCTATGTAGGTATGTGTACCTACTTATACTATTTTAAAAAGTATAGAGCACTGTGCCTTTATTCGCGTAAAGCTGCGGAAACTTTTTTACTTGATAAGAATAATATTTAGAGCATTCGTCAAATTATCTGGTCTAGATGTTCTTAATTCGCTGTAAACGACTCGATTGTCATTATCTATGTGTGTGTGTGTGTGTGTGTATGTGTGTGTGTGTGTGTGTGTTAATTGTAAGTATATTTGAACATAGAAAAATATTTTTTTAAATATGCTATGAAATAAAAAACCAAACAAACTAAAATAAATAAGTAAATAAAATAAACTACATACAGTTGAAAATGGTGTTACCTATTTCGGATGTGGATTAGTTTCAAAGTCAAGTTATAGGTCCTTACTAGAATTAAAAGTTTGAAGGTATCTGCGAGTAGATATTTAGTCACTACTTCTCGTTTGAGTAGGTATCGTTTGTAGGCAACCGTAAGAGCGAGCTCACGCAGCGAATATCGGTCTAAGTAAATCTATGACGAGCTCCTCATCTATAATTATCAAGAAAGGGAACCATCCATGTTTGGAAAAATCAGAATCGAAATCGGTTCACAAACGGAGTTACGAACACATAATATATAAAAATTGCGAACCCCTCCTCTTGAAAGTCGTTTAAGAATACTGCGGAAAGACATTGTTACATAACAGAAGTGGAGTACACGAAATCAGGGCCACCCCGCGAATATGAGAGCAATAAAACAAAACTGTACCTACTTGTGTACTTACATACTGAAACATCGATAAATAACCGTGTAATGCATCAATATCTACTCACATAATATAAAATCGAAAGCTTTTAAGAAGTTTGCTGCTGTCAAGATGGTAAATTGAGTTCCCTGCGTGAACGTACGGGGTATCCAGCCCTGTGTTAAGTGGGCAACGCTGATTGTACCTACACAATATTAAGGAAATGGCTTCCGTTACAGTTTGATATGAACAGTTTGATTTTGCATCGCGAACCATGTTGCCGAACATTTTAAATGATTATACGCTTCCATTTATACATTTCAAATTATAATTGAACAAGCCGCGTAACTTTTGTGGTAGCTATTTAATATTCTTACTGAATATTTAAAACCTACCTACAATATTTAAAAAGAGCAATTGAGAATTAACCATTAAAAGTGGAGAGCCATTTAAAAATGTATGCAGCAAATCTCTTATGGAAACCGAGCTTGCTATTCAGTTTTATGAATCCTTTGGGTTATTTGTGGGAACGAAACTCCCAGGGAACAGAAGAATGTAGCTAACAAGCACAAACCTGGGTGCTGAGTGCTTGCCATTAACTTGATAAAGCCATGGAAGTTTAGTTTACCGCGTAGAAGACTGTTATAGGTAAACCTATTATGTACAAGTGAGAGAGCATGTTCATGTCTTCGACCGCTACCGTATTCCTATTCCTCGTCGACATTTTACCCTATTTACCCTATGTAGGTAACCAACTCAATGTACTCAGGGTTACATAACAATAATTAAGAAGAACAAGGCGGTAAGAAAGAAATCATCGTAATATACACGGTATTCTCATGGTGTAAGATTTAGATTCACATTGTTTATAGATACAGCAAGTAAAAAAAGCGGCCAAGTGCGAGTCGGCTGACGGACTCGCGCACCGATGGTTCCATGCAACGCAACTTATCCTCTTAATTTTGCTCTAACGAAAAGATAAACTCGATTTAAGGATCAATTTATCTTTGCTGTACCCAAAATAATATGCCCAGACATCGACATACTCCCCGACTATTTTGGCAACTGTAAATATAAGTTGGTAATAATATAAAATATTTTTATAGCGTTTCTGAGATTCGGCTGACGGACCAAAAAAACCGGCCAACTTCACCATAACATTTGTTCTAATGAAAAGATAAACTAGATTTAGGGACAAACTTATCTTTGCGTTTTCGAAACTGTATAACGTCTGATAATAATAATAAAGTTTTATTAAATTCTATACAAAATTATCGTAAATAGTACCTAATATCATAAAAATGTAACATAATTAAGAATGATCTAAAATTAAGTAATTATCAATTTAAAAAAAACTAAGCGTCACAAAGGTCACATACATCGACATACCAGGCGTCAACTGCAAATATAAGTTAGTATTTACAAAACAATTTTTTTTTATGATGGAACCCTAAATTTACAGTTTCGGATTTTTTCCTTTACTTGTGATATGAGACCTAGCTTCTTGCCCAATTTCATGATTCTAGGTCAACGGGAAGTACCTACCCTATAGGTTTGGAGTTTCTCGCGTTTTCATACAAATATGCGGGAAAAGGCGACATAAGCGGCCATATCTTTTGATTAGGTTGACGTAGAAGTTTAATATTTTAACGGCTGCATGAGGTTGCATACCCGAGTATTGGGTATTAATTTCAACTTGATCCATCTACGCATTTCTGAGATATAGGTCTTGTCAGACGGAAAGTGATCCTATAAGGGTTCCTTTTTTCCTCTTGAAGTACGGAACCCTAAAAATGCTAAAAGGTGCCCTAATTTGGCAATAATGCTGAGCCACCGCGTTATGTATGGTAAAATTCAGCGACAACCTTTAAAACATACGTAGCTTAAACCACTTCTTAACTTTAAGATAACCTATAATAATATAGGTATGTACTTATCAGCGTTGCCAGATGTCACGATTTTGGCGGGATGTCCTGATTTTTAAATGAACGCTAAATGTCCCGCGCGGGACAGGCTCAGTCCCGCTTTTCGTGGATTATAATTAATTATTACTTAAGTACCCATATTATTAAAAAATATTTATTTGTTGTTACAAACTTAAGGAACAGCTGCTCAAGGAATGGAAAGTATGTCGATGTATGGGCATAGTATTTTACGAATGGCAAATGTATAATATTGGTCCCTAATTCTAGTTTATCTTTCCGTTAGCGAAAAGTTACGGGGTTAAATTGCGTTTCATTGCACAGAACCCTCGGTGGGGGAGTCCGACTCGTACTTGGCCGGTTATTTTTACTATCTCCCGCTTTCGACTAAAGAATCCTGCTTTTTTCACTAAAAGTTTTAAATCACGCTTTGTTAAAAAAATCTGGTACCGCTGGTACCTGTATATAATTTAGTAGGACACCGGAAATTTGCTGATGTTTTTTACCAGACCTAGGTTTAGGTACCTACAATACTTAAGCTACAATACAAGACTTAGGTTTAGGTACCTAGAATTAGGTACCTACCCCACTTCTACAAATTTATAACAATATCTACTGACACTGTTAGATTTAATCTTGACTTCTACATCAGAGCCAAAATAAGTAGGTTGAATAAATGTTTTATCTATCATTTATCTACTTTATCAACACCGTGTTAGCTGCGTATGTATTTATTACGGATATAGGATTAAAATTCGGAGCAAATAGTAACCATTAAGTACTTTTTATTATTTTTGAGTTGAGAAACTATGCCAGTCTGTCTGTCCGACCATTAATCGTATATAAACTCAACTTATGAAAGTAATTCCATAACGATCCCAAATGTCAGTTTACTTATCATATGTAGTAGGTACTTATTACAAACACTGAAAAAACTTGGCGAAAACATTACTCCGACAATGCTAACTTTAAAATTATCGAATCTCTTGTCAAAAACCGACTACCAAACCAAAAATAAACTTTTCAGAATTAGCAACTTCAAATGAAGTATTTTACAAGACAATACTCTTAGCAAAACTGATGGTCGATTAATAAACTGACATTAGCAAAATATTTTAGGACAAAACAAATAAAAAATCACAACACAAAACTTGTCTTAAGTTCTCCAAAAAGTTTTGCAAAAGTATTTTTCAGACGGCTGGTCGCATGGCGAGTTGACGAACCGGCTTTCTCGTTTATTATTAAAATTAGACTTACCTGGAGTGTGAAGACGGCGAAGGTGAGAAGGAGAGCCGCTGCTGAGACTGCTGCGGCCCTCATGATGCTCCGATAGTGATAATATACGTATGTTTAAAAGTTAGTTCGTAAGTCGGCGAGCGCGCATATGGCGAGCGCGCCTCACCACCGTCCGACCGCGAATGATGCCTCCACGGCCTGCCTTGCGCCGCACAATAAACTTTTCGTTTGGCTACAGGATGTCCTATCTAACTCAATTTATAATATACCGAAGCACATAGAGCGATAATATAACATAGAAACATATATTATTATATATATATTAAAAACATATCACAGGATAATAACAAAACGGAGAAACAAGTACCGAGAGAAGAACTACAACTTGTGTAGGCAGGAGTAGAAGAAATGAGTGTGATAATGATAAGTTTATATTCATTAGATCACAATTAGATTTGTAACTTAAAAATATGACAGAGGAGTCATCTGATGGCAAGTGATGGTCATATGAAGTACCTACGATTTCATCTCCTATGTATAGACAATAATAACAATGGTACCAAGAAAAGTATTTTTTAACTTGGTGTGATGTCATCCGTACGTGGGTTTTTCACACTGTTGTATTATCTGGATTAAGATGATATCGCAAACATACGTGGATGTTCTAAAACTGGATGGACACCCTATACAGCCTCGCGCGCACCGCAGCCCATGGCAACATGCAGTGCAGCCTACGCAGCCTCGGAATGCGCTTTGTTCACTCGAAATTCGATTCCAGAAAGTAACCTACCTAACCCAAACACTTATAATTTGAATTAGTAGCATGTTAGTAGTATTCATACAATATTACAAGTTCTCAACAATTTTAGAATAATATTGCATCGCGTGGTAAGCAGGTAAGGTGTCTGGACATAGGTGCAAACATGGTGCAGAGTTCGTCCCACTCTCGCGGCTGAGCCTCAGCCCTGCAAAGTTCCATGACCCCTCTCCTGCGCTTATCACGCCGCAACTTCAGAAAATGGAACGTCGTAACTCCAAAAATACTTTACTTACAACATGGCCTTAATATCAATGATTAAAGAGTTGCGTATAACGCCCATAAGCAAAAATCGTGATTCAGTGAATGATACTTATCGCTATTATTTACTCTTCGTCGCGCCTAACCTAAGTTCTTCCTTTTACATACACTCTAACGTAGTTTCCGCAACCATTTATGTTTTTTTTTTCACAAATTCAAAATATATATTTCATAGATAAGGTAGTAGGTACAGTCGAAGACAGTTAAGTATACAGGGGGCCACAATAAGGTTGAGATGTTCTCAAAAACTACTGGATCGAATTTAATAATTATTTTACAGTTACATAGTTTTAACTTTTATCTATCAAACAGTAAAATAATTTTTGCAATAGGTCAAGTAGTTTTTGAGAAAATCTCAACCTTAAAAACTCTACTGTAAACATTTCTTTGTCTTCGACCGTACGAGTAGACTCCAATAACCAGTGGGTAAATTGAGTAATTGAAGCAAAGTTATGGAATCGCAGAAAGACAAATATTATTAACCCATAATGTCGTCTGGCATAGCCATAGAATGGACCTGGGGCCTTACCGTGAAGTCTTATAGCAGGCATACTTCAATAATACTTTGTTATTTCGTACCATGACGACCTTAAAGTAAGCTTATTAAGGACGTCATGGTACGAAATAACAAAGTATAATTGAAGTATGCCTGCTATAAGAGTTCATGGTAAGAACCCAGGGCAATGGATCTCTATGCCTGTGAAATAAGTTTTCTGCATGTTTCCGATTTCCTACATACGGTGTCCGTGACTGCATTAACACTACTCATGTAGCTGCTTAGCGCAATGCTAACATTCTAGGTAGGTACTAAATGCAAACACGATTCCTAATTTTACAAATTAGAGATAGTGATTGTGAAGTCTCGAATGAGAATAAGATATTTATGTAGTTTTCAGATAACATTATTATTATAGTACCTACATGACTGGCTTATACTAACCAGAAGTCGTTCGTTATATTTTGATAGATAGAAATCGTTTAGAAAGACGTAGTCCTATCCTATTAACTATGCGATCACGCGAGTAACGCGAAATGAGTGTAATGAAAAAATTCAAAATGTTTGGTCGCTTGAACCAGAATCCTATAGGTATTTCAGATCATTTTTACTTTGTTGTCCGTCTGTCTGTCTGTCAAGACCTATATCTCAGAAACGCGTGGACGGATCAAGTTGAAATTAATACCGAGTAGAATAATGACTAGAAAATTTTTTTTCCAGTCAGGTCTGCAACCTCATGCACCCGTACAAAAATCTAACTTCTACGTCAACGCAATCAAAAGATATAGGTAGCTGTGTATGCCTCATTTTCCCGCATATTTGTATGACAAAGCAATGGTATCAAAACCTATAGGATACTTTCCGTTGACCTAGACTCATTAAATTCGGCAAGAAGCTAGGTCTTATAGCACAAGTAAAGGAAAGGTCCGAAAACTGTAAATTTGAAGGTCGATCACGAAATAATTAGTTTTGTAATTACAAACTTTGCAGTTGACGCCTGGTATGTATGACGTCATCCGTTTTGAAAACGCATAGATAAGTTTGCCCTAAAATCTAGTTTATTTTCGTTACGAGCAAATGAGTGAAGTTGATATAAACCCTCGGTACGCGAGTCAGAAATCCGACTTGCACTTGGCCGGGTTTTTTCGGGCTTTGGAATTTTTTGAGTGTCTGGAAATATAAAAATATGTCCAAAAAGATTCTAACATATTTTTGTGACAAATGTTAGTAGAACGACGGGTAAAATTCCCGTCTTACTACTGCAAGGTCTTAGTAGTACTAGGGGAAGATTTTGTTGCCCATGTTGTTACAGGTACAGTTACAGTACCACGGGCAACAAACGGATATAACATGAAACAGCCCCTATAGCACGCGCAACGTTAGCGCTCGGCGTAACGCCGCCGATGTCAAAAGCCTTGTAATAACGTCAGTTTTACAGCTCCGCTGCGTTACGCCGCCGCGCCGTTCGCTAATGCAGGCTCGTGCTAGGGGAGCTGAATTCGATTTATGTGTTACTCAAATGACTTTGATTTGACTTTACTTTGGGCCACTAATAAAACCTCCGTGTGTAGGTACATAAATTATTACTACCTTTTTCAAATTATCAGTATCAGAAACGCGTGAACGGATCAAGTTGAAATTAATACCAAATTTCAGGTCTGCAATCTCAGTCATGAAAAAATCAAAACTTCTAGGTCAACGCAATCAAAAGATATGGCCGTTTATGTCGCATTTTCTCGCTTATTTGTATGAAAATGCAAGAAAACCAAAACCTAGATAGAGTACTTCCCGTTGACCTAGAATCATGAAATTTGGCAAGAAGCTGGGTCTTATGGCACAAGTAAAGGAAAAAAAATCCGAAAACTGTAAACAACAATGCCAGATTCTGCCCCACCATCAACCGCATCATGTACAAGATAACGAATAAATGTAAAAATATCTCCGTTATTTATTAAAAATATTGGTTTAAAATAAAGTTCGAAAAATCGAAAAAACAATTTTAAAAGTGTTTGTACGTTTTTCGCTAATCACTCATTGTAACGTGACATATTTTTTTTTATTGTGGGCCCACCATCAGACAATGTAACAGATAGTGCTGAGCTTAAACATTAAGAAATCGAGGCGTATTATTCGTTATTTTTGTTATCATTTTCTACTACTCTCGCAACTCTTACTGTTTATGATTATGCAATATGAAATCTGCTATCAGTCCCCAACAAAATGATAGGTACAGCTTCAATGTACACGCAGTTTTGTATAGATGGGGCAAAGCTCCATTGAAATATGGCAATGTCATTTGAAATTACATCTTCCCAAAAATATTTTTTTTGTTATTACAAGCTTATATATGCAGACGATCAACTAATCAGGAGTATGTCGATGTATGGACAAAATATTTTGATAAGGACAAAGATAAGTTGGTTTCTAAATCTAGTTTATCTTTTCGTTAGAGCGAAATTACAGGGTTTAAGTTGGTGGTTGCGTTCACAGATTAAAGATATAAGTTTGCGTTGCACGAAAGGTGTGCGAGTCCGACTCGCACTTGGCCGGATTTTTAATCCACAGGTAGGTACGCAAGTTATTTCACCATAAGTTATTACCGAAAGCAAACCTTGTCATGTTGTAATGTCATGGAAACTAAAAAAAAGTGGATTAAGTACTATTAATTAACGTTCATCGTTTACACAAAACTATACGTTCTAAAGAAACAATACTTACCAGACCGAACTGAAATCACTTTCTTCGTACTTTCAAACTCACTGGTTTGCTTCGCGCCCGCCAGCCATCGTCATTTTTTTAAATTTTTACACGTTTACCTCCATATTGTAATGGTTGAGACGTTCGTGCAGTGTGTTGCCAAATGCCAAATCAGTTTTTAAAAATTCCGTAGAGCAAGATTGAAAAATCCGTAGATTTCCGTAGATTGAGTCTAGTAAAATCGTAGTTTTTTTCAATAAGCTGTCACCGTGCTGTCACTTGTCACTGAGTAAAACCATGGTGGTTGACAGCTGGTAAAGAAAATAATAACTAAAACAAAATTTTGAAACTCACAGATAAAAATTTGAATTTTTTGTGATATGTAATTATATGAATGATAATACTTGAAGTACGATTTTAAATCTTACGACGCAGGTAATATCAACTGTCCAAAGTCCAATATGCTACACTTGATCTGCTGTTAGCTGTACTTATAGTTTTTCTTGTGCTCTTTAAAAATTACTGCGGGAGCTGGATGTAATGAGATGTAGTTAGGATTATACATCATTTTTGACAGTGGCTCTAGGTTTTACTCAGAAAAATCACACTTCGTTGTATTTTTTAATATTTTTTTAGTTGGTTTTAGTTGAGGTATAAATTCGAAGATCCGTTTATTTAACCTTTATGGGCTTTGTATGAGTGAGACTTTAATGTAAGTATTTAAATTTCTAATGTCATGCCAACCTCCATAGTAGAATGTTTGAAGTGTTCGAACCCCTTATATTGCTGATAGACCATGCCAGTCGGTAGTGGCGCATCGCCGGGCATGGCATGGCAGCATGGGCCAATGTTTAGGCCCTCACAGACACATACGCATACGTCTTACACGCGGCGCGTGTAAGAAAGATTGCACTCACTGCATGCAATAAGTACGGGCTCGGACAACAGCAGATCAATGGTATTGGAACACACATTGCAGTACTATTTTAACTCTTACAATGCAGATAATAAGAACGGTCCAAAGTCCATAGTATTACACCCTGACTTGATATGCTTTTACTTTCTTTTGTATTTGTATCAATATAATTGTATTTTAAAAATTAGTTCGTCACATATAAGGGTGAGGCTGGTTATATGTATCATAGGTATATTACCTAGTTTAGACACCAGACTCTCACATTAATGTAATCTTGTTGAGGTTTTAGCAGAATGAGACCTACATGGTCGATTTGATGGTTGCCTAGGTTACAAGTTTGTTTATTGGTTTACTCTGTGGTGAACATTTTTCTGTAATAATATAATAAATTGAGCATACAGTTGAATACATCGTTTTAATGTTTCTAGCCATGTTCTAACAGGTTATGGTCCCTTGCTACGCATAAAGATGGAGTTATCTAAGGTGAATATTCCGAAACTTGGAGGTCACAACTGGAACAATTGGAAGTATCGAATGACGGCCTTGCTAACCGGCATTGACGGTCTTCTGGATATTGTTGAAGGCAGAACTTGTAAGCCAGAACAGCTGACTGACCAGTCAGCTGTCAGTGATGAAGCCTTGAAGGGTTATGATCAAAAGTTGAAGAACTTCATGGGTATGGAAAGCATGGCTTTGCTTCTCATAACGAATAACATTGACGATGATGTGCTGGATAAAGTAATGAGATTCTCGACACCAAGAGAGGTATGGCAAGAATTGCACCAGTTATATGACGGAGTCAATGAGGACAAGGTGTATAATGTGGGGCTGGAGTTCTTCTCATATAAAATGGATTCTGGAGATGACATGGTAACACACGTATCTAAATTGAAAAATCTGTGGTTTAAGTTGAAAACTGAATTATCTAAGGCGGAGGATGGTACGAATTTACCTGATGCATTGTTAATCTGCAAGATACTTGATACTTTACCTGAAACATATTTTTCGTTTAAGTCAAGCTGGATGTTGATGTCTAAGAAGGATCGGACGGTGGAGAATATTACTAGTCAGTTGTGTATTTATAAAAGGGCACTTGCAACCAAAGACGGTGAGTCAAGTGGAGAAACCCTTGCTGTGAAGGTAAATAGAAAGGTTGGAAATAATTCGAAAAAGGGGCAGGACCACCCTGAGACAAGTAAAGGGATAAAGAGATGTTTCTTTTGTAAAGAGATGGGTCACTTTAGGAAAGATTGTCCAAAAAGGGTTGGATCTCAGAGAAAAGAAGATAGCCAAGGCAATATGATGTTACGAATTGTGAATGCTATAGATACTTACTTAGATCGAAACAATTGGTTTGTGGACAATGGTGCTACGCATCATGTTACAATGAGAGGCGATCTGTATCAAGATTTTGAGTATTTTGGGGAAGCTCACACAGTAACTACAGCTGATGGAAACGTGATAGAGGCTGTTGGAAAAGGCTCTATTCTGGTGGAAGCTGATATTAAAGGCAAGGCTGAGAGAACCTTCTTGAGAGATGTTTGGTATGTACCCCGGATTAGTAAGAATTTGTTTTCTGTATTGGCTGCTCAAGACAGAAATCCAACGAGTCTATTTGAGTCACAGGTTACTACTTGTTCTGTAAAACTTGATGGAAAGGTTAAGATGATTGGCTATAGACAGAGATTTGGAGGGCTGTACAAGCTAAAAGCCAATGGGCACATTCGTATGGAGGGTGGTGCCTTTTTTTTTTCGCGCGGCCAGAATCAGTTTCACATCTACTGTGTAGGAGACCATACAAAAAGAGAAAAAAAGTTGTTCCCGGGGTTCTAACCGCAGTCCGGGCCGAGATAATAGAGTTTAACTTTTACCAAAAGAGAGGAGAATGTCGCAACTGCCATCTACAATATACTCCCCGTTTGCGACAATTTATTGGTTTCCGGTCTTCAAAAGCGGAAATCCGGTGCACCATGTGCAATATACCTGCCCCCCCCCCCCCCCCCCCCCTCCAACCAAAAAGAAATTGTGTTTCCTATTATTCCTTAAGATGTCGCATCCGCCATGTTCAATACACTCCCCCTAGATATTTTTTTTGCGGTCAACCAAAGCGGAAATCCGGTTCAACATGTACATTGATCAATATCCTCCCCCTCACCTAAAAATAAATTGAAATGTATTTTATTTCATAAAGCGTCGCATCTGCCATCTATAATACACTTCCCCTTTGATGTTAATTTATTTTTTCCTCCTCCCCCCGTAAAAAAACATATTTATTTCATTTCCCATAATAATTATCCTCCTTGGTGTAACTTGTGTCCGGTGTAGTTGGATTCTCCCCGTGTAAACTTGACGAACTGAACTACACTAAATGGTTCCTCAGCATCATCTGGCTAGGTGATCGATGTACGGTCGACAGCTTATAAAGCGTATCACATTGGCAAGCTACGGTTATACGACGTAGTTTGCAAAGTTTGGTTTTTTGTAGGTTGATGTGCCGTCAACTGTACACAAAAGTTAAGACCTTTTGAAAAAAATACACGGAAGTATAACATACGCCGTAACAAGCCCAGTGGCTTGTTAAAAGTAACCATTGCAAAATATATCGTATAACTCCTGCGTATGGTGCCAGTGTGATACGCTTGATGTGCTATCGACCGTACATCTATTGTTGCGGCGTATGTTACACTTCTGTGTTTGTATGTGTTAGAGGATATTTTTACACACATAAACACTCCTACATATTAAAACACTCCCAAACTCACACCAAACGAGACCCAAATACAAAAAGATACTATTCCTAATATCGTCGATCTGGTTCGAGTCACAGTTTTCAACAGAGCATTAGCTCAACATTAGTTGAAAAAGAATGGCAAGGTCTCTGGTTCGAATCCCAGTCGCGATGTAATATTTAAAAAAGATACCGTAAATCACAAATTACACTAGGATGAGCAAAACACACCCTAAATAACACAAAAATACTGGTACATAAAAACTCTCTTACACATAAAAATTCCCCTAGATATCGTACTAATTAGTTTTGCGCGTCTGAGTATGGTAGTGTATTTTGAAATTGAATGTACCATAGAGTGTGTTGTGAGTATTTCGGAGCATTTTTTTATGTTAGGACACGAAAAAATCACAGTTTTCGTTTGTCTCTGTATTTTTTGCGTAAAGGTATGTTTGTATTTGAGGAGTGCGTTGTTGATTCTAGGTGTTTTGTGGGGCGTATTTGTGTGTATTTGCATATTGTATTTTAAAGAGTATTTTTGTTTGGCTGTGTGCTTATGCATAAAGATGACTGTATTTTGTATGTTACAAATGCAGTTGCCTGTGTTTGTGTTGTTCGTAAAGGTATGTTTGTGTGTAGATGAGTGCGTTTTTGTTTCTAGTTGTGTTTTGAGTGTTTGCTTCTTTCTGCGTTAAACAGGGTTTTTGTATCGTAGGGTATGTATATATCAGGGTGTGATTTGTGGGCGAGACTGTAATTATGTTTATCTGGTTGTTTTTGTATTAAGATGGGGTATTCAAACGTGTTTCAGTGTCTAGGTATATTTTATTATATTTAGGGGTGTGCTTGGGAGTTAAGAGTTTATTTTTGTGTATGTCGGACTCTGGATATAGTTATATGAGTCAGCGTGTGTTTATATCCAACGTGTTTATCGCTTCTGTATACCTTTCTTTAAATGTTAGGGGTTCGTGATAGTAGCATAATAATTATGTATCCTAGCTAGGCGATGCTGATAAACGACTGAGATCGCCTGGATCCTTTATTGGATGTTTTAGGGGAAGCGGAAAAAGTTTTACTGTTTTGGGGGTGGGGGTTCCTTACCTCAATAGGGAAAAAAGGAACCTTTATTTAAAATATTTTCAGTCTCCGCGATATTAGAGTTTAAATAAAATGACAAACTAAAGTAACATGAGAGAGAAAGTATTTATTTATAACAACCGAGTCGTGGCCTTTCGACGACAGTAGGGTCTTTAAAACCATGGGAATTTGCGAGATATTCGATTTTAATTTTTCGTTTACGTAAACTCAAATATCTCGGCCCCGGATGAGTGGGGAAACATAGACGCAACATTTTTACGTTCATCGTGAAGTCCGGGATTCTTACTTTCAGTCAGGGTATAAATATTTAAGTTTAAGTAAAGTCATAAAACTTGAGAGGGGGTGTGGTGTAGAGGATACACCGGATGTGAGAGGATTCTTACCTTCCGGGATTTTTACCTTCAGTCAGGGCAGAGATATTTAACTTTAAGTAAATGACAAACGTGAGCGGGGGGGAGGATGTGCTCATTTTAGATGATGCACCGGCCATCTAAAAAGAACCGGAGTTCTAGTGGCCCAGTCGGGATGAATTATAACAAAAGTTATAGTAGATGGCCGGTGCACCATCTAAAATGAGCATATCCTCCCCCTCTCTCACATTTGTCATTTACTTAAAGTTAAATATCTCTGCTCTGACTGAAGGTAAAAATCTCGGAACAACATTTTCTTGTAGACGACCTCATAGTGAATGTAA
This sequence comes from Tachystola acroxantha, assembly GCA_963506565.1. Lineage (NCBI taxonomy): Eukaryota > Metazoa > Arthropoda > Insecta > Lepidoptera > Oecophoridae > Tachystola > Tachystola acroxantha. The sequence continues at coordinate 17,272,680 of OY735870.1, forward strand.
AAATATTGATTCGACGTCTCTACCCTCCACCGGGGCCGAGATATTTGAGTTCAACGGAAGTAAAAAGTTAAAGTCGAATATCTCGGCCCGGACTGAGGTTACAGATGAGCTGCCATAATATGTTTTATTTACTTTGCCAATATGTACCTAAATAACCATATTTGGTTTCTGGCCGCGAAAATTTCAAAAGGCTCCAAAAACGCCCATTGGCTTTTCAAGGTCATGACGCCAATAGTGTCTATCAATTTGGTACAGAAGACGGACAAGTTGCAGTTATACCACGAACGTATGGGACACCAAAACAAGAGACATGTGAAAGGTCTGATAGAGCGGGAATTCGGAATAAGAACAACAGATGATGGAGAAATATGCGAAGGCTGTGTCTTCGGCAAGTCGCATAGAACAAAGTTTGGCGTTCGAGTGAGAGCCACGAAGCCTGGAGAACTTATCCATACGGATGTCTGTGGTCCTTTTCCAAGCTCTTGTTCAAAACAAAGATACTTCTTATTATTCAAGGATGACTACACGCGTTATCGGTATGTTTACTTTCTTCGAGAAAAGTCGGAAGTATATAAGAGGTTGGATCAGATGCTAGCTGAAGCGAAAGCTGCTGGGCATACAGTTCAAGAACTCTTGAGTGATAATGGCGGGGAGTTTGATAACGAGAAGGTACGTGAAGTTTTGAAGAAATATGGAATTCGGCAGAGACTGACAATGCCCTATACACCTGAACAGAATGGGTGTAGCGAACGGGAGAATAGAACTATTGTAGAGTCTGCTAGAGCCATGATGCATGCGCATGAGCAGTTACCTGAGAGACTGTGGGCAGAGCTGGTGGATACAGCAGTGTATATCCTGAATAGGACTGGTCCTAGTCCTATAGATGGCAAGTCGCCCTATGAGTTGTGGTTTGGTAAAAAGCCACAGATAAAACATTTGAGGATTATTGGCTCATCGTGCTATGCTGGTATACCCAAACAGAAAAGAATGAAGATGCAGAAAAAAGCTGAGAAATGTATCTTGATAGGGTATGATAATGATGATGGATATCGATTGTGGAATTCTAGCTCAAACAGTTTGGTTCGTTCACGAGATGTGATTTTTAACGAAAAGCTTTTGGAAGCAAAGAATGCAATGATGTCATCGGATACTGAAAAGACAACAGTTAGAGAGAATGAGGTAGAGATTCCGTTCAGGATTCTACAGCAATCTGTGAGCTCTAAGAAGTCTTTTGAACCATTGGAAACGGTTGAGTTGCGTAAAACTGATCCCTTGAGAGTAACAATTGAGCAAAATACTGAGATGAACAGTGGCGATAATCCGGCTGTGAATCATGATGAAGTATTTGATGATGCAAGAAGTTGTACCTCTGAACAGTCTATTGAATTAGAGGGGGAAGTAGAAGGAGATATCGAAGAGGGCGATGTACCTGGATTAAATGATCATGAGATTAGAGAAGAAGGCGGAAGAGTCTTGCGAGATCGATCATTACTTCGACCACCTGAGAAATTCAATGACTATATTGTAAACATGACGTTAAGCAGTTGTGTGGAACCAACTTATTATCGTGAAGCGATTGAGAGTCCTGAGAGTGATCTTTGGAAGGATGCTATGGATTCGGAGATCAAATCACTGAAAGATAATGAAACGTGGGTTTTAGTGAAATTGCCAAAGAACCGGAAAGCAATACCATGCAAGTGGGTTTATCGAATTAAAATGAATGCAGATGGCTCGGTTGATAAATACAAAGCCAGACTGGTCATTAAAGGATTTTCACAGAAGAAAGGAATTGACTATGACCAAACATTCAGCCCTGTGGCAAATATGGTATCGATCAGAACTGTGCTGAGTATAGCAGCAAGTAAACGAATGGTACTGATGCAATTTGATGTGGCAACAGCTTTTCTGTATGGTATGTTGGATGAAGAGATATTCATGAAACAGCCTGAAGGATATGATGATAGATCTGGAAGAGTTTGTCTATTGAAGAGAAGTCTGTATGGCTTGAAGCAAGCGCCGCGCTGCTGGAACAAGCGTATTATAGATTTTCTGAAGAGCATTGGCTTCAAGGTTAGTGATGCTGATCCTTGTATCTTTGTAAGAGATAGAGCTTCAAGTGGAAAACTTATACTAGCTTTGTATGTGGATGACGGCTTGATAGCTGGGTCAAACCAGAAGTTAGTGAATGAGTTTCTTGAAGAACTGAAGGGTAAATTCAAGATCACTACTAAACCAGCCTCTTATTTTCTTGGAATAGAGATTGAAACCAGAGAAGACGGTATTCGTATTCATCAGACTTCGTATGCTAAGAAGGTGTTACGGAGGTTTGGCATGGAACATTGCAAACCTGTAACCACTCCAATCGTGAAGGAGGATTTATATCAGCATGATGAAAATGCGGATGTGAGTTGCACACACGGGAACTACAGACAAGTTGTAGGTGCACTCGCATATCTTATGGTCGGAACCAGACCTGATATTGCTTATGCTGTCAGCGTTGTATCGAGGAGTCTTGAGAACCCAACGGAAGCTGACTGGATGAGGTTGAAGCGAATTTTGCGGTACCTGCAATACGCACCTGACCTTGGGATCTTGTATAAGAAAAATTATAAGAAAGGGATATTTGATTCTTATAGTGATGCAGATCATGGAGGTGACGTGAGCACTGGAAGATCAACTTCTGGAGTGCTATGCATGTATGCAGGAGGAGCTATTTCGTGGCAGAGTCGAAGGCAACAAAGCGTAGCAATATCGACTACTGAAGCTGAAGTAGTGGCGGCTAGTGAAGCAGCCAGGGAATGCATTTGGTTGTCTCGGCTACTGAAGGATTTGATCCATGACAACCGGACTCACTCTGTACCAGAGTTACAAGTGGATAATGAAGCAGCGATTAGACTGGCGGAAAATCCTGAGTTCCATCGTCGTACGAAGCATATTCGCATAAGGCATTTCTTCGTCAGGGAACTTGTAACAAACGGAGAGCTGAAAGTTAAGAAGGTTGCTAGTGAGCTCCAACTAGCAGATATCTTCACAAAGCCCTTGCCAAGACCTAGGCTGTTAAAGCTTGTGCATTTGGTAGGTCTACATGCTGAGAGAAGATGTTGAGGTTTTAGCAGAATGAGACCTACATGGTCGATTTGATGGTTGCCTAGGTTACAAGTTTGTTTATTGGTTTACTCTGTGGTGAACATTTTTCTGTAATAATATAATAAATTGAGCATACAGTTGAATACATCGTTTTAATGTTTCTAGCCATGTTCTAACAAATCTGTCTAACTACCCTACTAAACTTTTGTCCTAACCATTAGCAATTGAAATGTTAATTATTTTCTGTGAGACGGAATAAATAATTTATTAATATTATATTTAAAAAAACGATTGAACCAAATATTTACTACACAAGAAGTAGAAATCTATTAAATATGGTCACATCGTGAAGTTTGGAATATTGATATTGACAGTATTTTTTTAGTTTAAAGGTAATGCGTTTATGTCTTATACAGCCTACTGTTAAAAGTCAAATCCACGGAAGTCAAATCAAATGAAGGCAGAATAATGAAGATTTTCGTTAAAAAAACGCAATTCCAAGTACAAATGAGTTACAAATAGTAAATTTGTGATTTTAAATGTAAAATCTCGAAATTATTTTCGTATGTACATAAGAACATCAGACCAGGCTGTATGCTCTAGTATGCTTTGCCTTTCCCTCTGTGAAGAATTTTTTTTGTGAAAGGGAAATGAAACATTCAAAACATCAGGGTTACCCAATTGGGGTTTTTTCTCACAATTATGGGGAAAAAATAGCGTATATGCGTTAGCCTCGCTATACAGCGGGGCAACGCGGCCAGCCTTTTGGGCACGCTGCCAATTGTGGGGGACCTGGGGCAAGTTTTTTATCTTTAATTTTTTATTTGTATTTAGTTTTTAATGTTACATGTAATTTTTAGATTTTTCCGGAAAAAATTGGTTGTTGGCGATATTTTGAGGCGTGGCATTGCTGGGGAAAGTTAGGGGAGAAAGGTTTTCAAGTTGTGACCACTTAATTAGGTTGAAATATGGCTTAAAAACCTGTGGCGGATGTTCTAAACTACTGCCGACTGCTAAAATTCAATTTAGAAAACGTTAGTAATCATATGTTTTCTTGACAAGACGTGGTCTTGTCTATTAGTCGTTATCATTTTGGGGAATAAAAATTATCAATCCGAGGAAATTTGAAAAAATCAACCTGGCAACCCTGCAAAACAATGAAAAAATTCAATTCGAGAAATCGATCAGCTGTCTATTCTTGATTTCTTGTTTTGCACGAAAATATCCGCGAAATACGAGTTTATTTCTATTCTACCACACCAGTAGTTAAATTTTCTCTATGATAACACTATAATATATCATGCAACGTAGAGTAGAATGATCTAAGTAAATTTCGGCCGAAATAAGTAGTTTATGTATGTTTAAAATATATGATTGCTTGTTTGAGTAAAGTAAGTATATAGAAAACTATTTTTATGAATCTGCATCTTCACTCGATTTTCCAGTACTTCGAACTACGGCCAAAGAAATGGAAAAATACAAAGAAAAGCTTCTCATTATTGAGCCTTTCTATGGTGGGTCTCACAAGAAACTAATTGATGTTATTTGCTCAAGTAAGTATTTTGTACGTTACATCACCCACTTGGCAAGATGAATAAAGGGAGGACCTAGGATATGGGATACACCTAACGGGACTAGTCTCGGGACAAGATTCACAGACAGTTTTAGCAGGAGCTTGCACACCTAAAAACAGCACATTACCCATTCACCATGTTTACTTATGCAACTATATTCAATATTTATTTGTATATATTTAGGTGAATAAAGAAAGTTCTTTTTATTTTTTATTATTTATCTAACATGATAATAATTACCTATATTCCAGATCTTCCCAAACACCTGTACCTGTTAATTACAATGACACCAAAGAAATGGCACTGGCGAGCAAGAACATCAGCTCTGTACATATCGACACAGATTCCTCAAGAACATGGTCTGGAGGTATTATTCTGCACATCAGTATTACCGTTGGCTGAGCTGTTGGGACTTAGACCGGACTTGGTGAAGTTACACAAAGTTGTGTACTTCCATGAGAACCAGTTGGAATTCCCTGTGCGTGTCACTAAAGAGAGGGACTTTCAGTATGGGTTTAACGAAATATTGACCTGGTAAGGCTTAGGAAAATTAATGAATGAACAGTCCCTTAGTTTGGGTTAAGAATATGATGGATGTATTAATAAATCATAAAACAATCTCACATTAGGTGTGGTTAATCCTGTGGGTTAATCATAGATGATGATGAGATATTTAATTTCAATAGTGAATGTTTTATTTTTTCAGTTTGGCTGCTGACAATGTATTATTCAACTCTTGCTACAATCAAGAATCATTTCTTTCACATGTAACCAGCCATTTAAAATTACAACCTGACTACAAATTAAAGAACTTGAACCTAAACATTGAATCAAAATGTAGGGTCATCTACTACCCATTGGATCTGAACACAATAGATCTGTGCCTATCTACAGTTGAAAAGGAAGTCAGAAATGAACTCCACATAGTGTGGCCTCATCGGTGGGAGTTCGATAAAAACCCAGATGAGTTCTACAGAGTTTTGTGCAAATTAGATGACAATGGACATCAGTTTAAGGTATTTAATATTCCTACATTTATATTTAAAAGGTGTGTAAATACAGATTTTTAACTAACTGTAACTTTATTGTTTGTAGGCATCATTAAAATCTTCAACCTAACTCTCAGGTACATACATAGTATGATATAATTCCAAAGAATATATTGTCTTACTAATTTAGTTGATTGATTTCATATCTTGTAGTGCTTATAACAGTTAGACATAATAAGTTTTGGGCTGGGAGCAGCCTGCGTCTACATCCGATAAGTGAACTGATATAAATATCTATAACTTAAATACAATGCAACATTTAATTACCCTATTATAACTTACTTTCAGATAAGCATCCTCGGGGAGTCATTCAGTGAGAAGCCAGAGATATTCAAAGAGTTGTCAAACAGATTTCAATCGAAGCTTTTACATTGCGGATACATTGACAATATGACCGAGTACTATAGCGTCCTAAAAAACGCCGATGTCGTTGTCTCTACTGCCATTCACGAATTTTTTGGTGTTGCTGTGTAAGTATATTATTTTTCTAATCTCCGGCATACCGAATCATCATATATCAAAGAATATACCTACCTATATTTTTATTGCTTATATTCACAGATTAGAGACCGATCTTTCAATGCTCGATAGTAAAAAAACTTTGTATTTACTTTGTATTTTCCAGATTGGAAGCAGTCTACTGCAGTTGCATACCTGTTGTTCCCAAACGTCTGTCATACAAGGAACTATATGAAGGTCAGGTCGATGAGATTTACGGCAGCGAAGATGAACTCTACCAGACACTAAGTGGACTCTGCAAAAAGAAACTAAACGGTGACCTCAATAAGAACTATAGGTATTTAGCTTTACCTTTTGACTCTAATAAATGGTTCAGGAAATTTGTTGAACTTGTTGATTGTAAAATTATTTAATATTGTTGCGATTTATATTCTGCATACTCGAGTATTATCGGGCAATATATTAATATATAAATATATTGCCCAATATATATACATATAATAATGCTCGTGGTCGAATACTCACAGTAGGTATTCCTTGACAGTGTTTGTGATACCTGATAGAAATATCATTTGTATTATTTTTGCGGATTGTTATTTATATTTGTTCATATTAAGATCTGAAGATTACGTTTTATTATTAGGATTAGGTAATATACAGGCGACAGGGCATCAAGTAACACACGGCAACTTTTTGCGGCCATGATACGCCATAGATTGAATTGGCATTGTAAAGGTTAAATGTCCTGTCGACTGTACAATAAAGCAATATTACGGTTTTTTTGACTGATTGATATGTTACCAAAGGTTATATGATATTAGAATAGATAACAGATTAAAACGCTTTACAACTATACAATTTATATTCCATGTGAGTTTAAAAAATATGTATTATCGATTTTATACATAGGGTCAAATCAACATATTAACATTTGTTGAATAACTAATAAGTTATCAGAGAAACGCTTTACAGATTTGTAATGTTGTCCACATGAGATTTATAAATATTATGATTTGTTACATAAGATAGCAATATTTTTTTGACTGATGATATGTTACCAAAGAATAAAACGCTTTACAACTTTACAATGTTTATTCCACATGAGTTTTGTAAATATTCCTGATTTTTTGGGCACATCACAATTTTTATACATATTTTCCGAGCAGAAGACCGAATTTGTATTGTATCCGATGTATGTACACCTCCCCTGGATTCAAAACTGCGCTGGGGAAGTTTTTCTGCAATCACACGAAAATAATTTCGTCAGGAACTGGCATTCATTTAGCGTTGCAAGTTCGATCTCAACCTCTTCACTTTTATGATTCCTCTTTGAAATGGTTGTCAATTAACGGTAAGGTATCTAATATTATCTAAAACCGTTAAGCAATTCTGAATTTGTAAGAAATAAGTGTTACTCACGTGGTTGACGGCGTCAGGGTAGTTTTGGGGCATTAGGCAGAAGAGACCATGTTTCTTATAGTAGGTTCCTTGTTTACCCATTAGCGGTACGTAGCCATAGCTTACTTTACCCTGTAATTAAAATCAACTATTCATCATCAACGTATTTATTAGTCACGCATGAACATTATTAGCTTAGGAACATTCGCAGCAGGCAAATTAATAAAATATGCGAACGAGCAAGCAAGTTAGAAGTCTAAGGCCTGTCAGCGTCAATGTACGCTTTCTTGTACTTTTATTACTAAACTGTTGTTGAAATTAGAAACTACATAGCTTAGGATTGAGAGGAAAAATCTCTCCGATATTCTAAATACAATATTCGGGTCGTGTTCCAATTCCAACGTGTATTCCGTGCAAAGGCAATGAAAGAGATCATCATCATATCTAATTTTATATCCCTACTGCTCTGTCACAGACCTTCCCGCATCGAGGGAGCTCGGATCTTTACACCACGCGGGCCCAGTACGAATTCGCGAAAATAAAGATATATCTACTAATAGTACGGTAAATTTTATATGCACAACGTCTTTTCATGTTGGCATAGTGTATCTGCCTTATTCGCGCGATAAAAAACATCAAATAATTTGTCAAAGTCACCTCGCTTCCTTCCCCAAGCGCCTCTTCACCTCTTGCACTCGACTCGTCACTGCTGGACTCGCCACTAACGGACTCTGACTTTGACTCCTCCTCTTCCTGTTGCGGCGGCTATACACAAAACAAAATGTATCTTTGAAATAACAGTTTTATTTTTATGTAATCAACATGTTATTTATTTTATGATGTCGCATGCAGTTGAGCATTTACAGCGAGTGCATGAAAGAACAGGCACAAATTATATGTAGAGTATTGGTGGATGGTTGACAGAGGTAGGCGGAGGAGTAGCAGACGTCGACCAAATATGTGATGTTTTAAATTTAAAAAAAATGCATGTAGAGATTAATGAACGTGGAGTAAGCGAGGCTTCTGGGCCAGAATTGCAGTAGATGGAAATCAGTCGTCGTAAACAGGAACGAGTTTATGTGTGTAGGATGATGTCGATGCGACACGAGAAGCCGTTGCTATTCTTACAATATACTTAATTACTTTTCAGATCATGAAATATTAATATTATCTACTAATTACTTTTTTGCTGTTAGCCATAAACCTAATTTAACCTCACTTCCCTTAAACCGTGTTCTATCACTTTCACACTTCGTTAAATAACATTAAGTTAGAAAGGAACCGTGGCTTCAGCCGTCACTTTTAAATCACGTTTATGGCTAGCAGCGTATGATATTACGTACCTCTATGATTTTGTCAGGATCCGGGAGGAGATTGCCGGTATAAAATTGCATGCCAGGTTGATTGCTGTAGACTTCTAGAACTCTGCCGGTGTACGGATGGAGTGCACTGGAAAAATATAATCTTATTATTGATGACCACCGACGACATACGTCTATGTATAATTTATAGGTGTAATTTCTCTGCGCCTCGGATTCGTTTCGATGCGGGTGAAGTTGCATACCACTTTTCAAAGTAATAATTTGCGTTCGTTTTTGTCATTCTACGTGTGAAATGTTATTTTATACATAATTTACTTCGCCTTTACTAAATGTTTTACTTACTAGCAAATCCTCAAATGCAATTTGTATTTTCAAAATGATACTATGATTTCGTTTACCGAGCTTGGAACGTCAAATCTTGCTCAGTGCCTTGTGTGATGCAGTAGTTCAGATCGTAGCCCCCCATAGGTATCTTGGGTAGCATTGACTTTATAACTCTTGGCACTCTGAAGTCGTACGCGGTACCACCCACAACTTTCTTCTCGCCTGACGGAAAAGATCTTCGTTATACATTTTAATGACGTCCCTAAACAAACTCATGTCTGTTTCCCGTAGTGGTAACAGAGACTATGAACTTCTAATCTTGCCACATCGCTTTCGCTCCTTCAATATTCATCAATATCTTCATGCACGTTAGACAGCCTACGTGGCCCTTTTTACAACATCGCCAATTTAATTAAATGATAAATTTCTGTCATGGAAATTAAATATAAATCCGCTTTAGCGATTTTTTCGAGAGCGAGTTTTTCCTACCATAGTGTTGATGGATGGACTAAGCTAACCATAGTTTAAAATAAAAGGTACCTGTCACGTATCCACTGTCGTCTAAGACCGTGTATTTATCAGCGTTAATTGTGATGATATGGTCATACATGGTGTCTTTACCAGCGTGCTAAAAATATAGAAAAAAACGCTTTGAACACGTAAATAATAGTAGATACAATGTTCAGGATTGGCAGGATTGTTGGTACTGTGAATTTCGTATTGGCGACCTCCTGGCCGAGACAGTAATGGCAGCATCTGCCTTCTGTGCCAGGGATCCTGGGCTCATTTTCTAGTCATAAAGGTACGGACAATAGCAGATAAATTAGTACTATTTTAACTCTTACGATGCAGATAAGAACGGTCTAAAGTGTTACACTTAATCTGCTTTGATGTGTACTTATATCTGGCGATTATCAATATTTCCAAGTCTAGGGTAGATGTTAGATATGTTCGTTAATGTGTCTAAAGCTGATGGACTACAAAACTCTATTTTAGGCCCAATGCATAATCAGAGATTAGCTAATTCTGTAGCGCTCACTAAGTCGAACCAATATTAATCCTAAACGCAACTGTCACTGTCGTTCATATGCTACATGGCGTAAGAGCGAGCGGGACGACTCGCTTGGTGGCGACTAATATTTAGTGTACGCAATCTGGAATCGCTACTTCTGCCTTAGTAATTTTAGTTAAATGTGGTGATAATCTTACATGACCAGCGAGGTTAAAGTATGGTGAGCTGCTCAAGTTCACGATGGTAGGTTCGCTTGCAGTACACTTCATCTCAATCTTGATGATGTTGTCACAGGTGACCTCGAAGGTGATCTGGGCCATCACCGTCCCAGGGTAGCCCTCGCTGAACCGGTCTGACACGTGGCTCATTATCACCTTGTTTCCGTTTACGTACGAACGCCAGTTCACCTGAAACGTTACATTTTATATATATTATAAACGAGCACTACATTAGAAGCAACGGGCCTCAATCGGACTCGTAATTTGCTGCCGTAGTCCTATAATCTTCCTAAAACAAGGTATGAGATCTCGAAAATGAAAAGTTTATGTTTAAATATATATGTTATGGTAATTTGGTAAAGGTCTTAATGAATCTCACCTTATCAAACCCAATGTAACCGCCATTAAAGTGATGGTGTTCCTTGTTGGTTGATAACATATATGTTCTGCCTGAAGGCCGGACTACCATGGTGGCGTCGCATATTATATTCGCATATCTTCCGATGGTGGAACCGAAATACGGATTTCTTGGATTGAAGTACTCTGCGAAAAACGTTGGCGTTAAACTACATATTATGTAGGTTCTTTGGTAGATAATTTAAAATGTAGATAGATACCTTCAAGCGTATCGAAACCCGCAACTACATCATCTGGAACTCCTTTTTTGTTCGGTGCCTGTATTGATGTGATTGTAGCACCGTACGTAATGACCTAAACAAAGATACCAAGTGCTCATTGTAAATACGAAACTCGTAAAAATATTGAATACTGCACTTATAATGGACATATTACAGAACTCACGCAACGTTATGCGAGATTATGTCGCTCTTATTGTTCAGTCGTAATTATACCAGCTAATAACCTATACCAAGTAATCCCCATTAATCCTCACTCGCACGGTGATGACTGATGAAGCTTTCCAAACTGGCATTAAATTTGAACGTGAAATAATATAATTAATATGTACCTGAACGGTCAACCTATTCTTCGTCCTCCAAGTATACCGTCTAACGACATCGATGTTTGTGCTGGAGGCACAAGGACTTCGGGACTCCTCAGGTTCGCCCAATAAAATATCTTTTAAGTCCTTCGAAGACTTGTCGAAGCCGGTGGACGTACGTTTTGTCTGAGACTGCATGTTTTTCGGCATGAAACCGAAGCCGTCCACGATGAGCTCTACGTCAGGTATTTTTGGAGGTTCAGGTTCTAAGACCGGCTCCGGTTTCTGGTCGGTTTCCACTCCATCCCCACTTGCTTTCTCATCCTGTTCATCTGCCATTGTTACAAAAAATTTGGAAAGAAATACGTAGCCTAAATAAGTTAAATTTTCTGTATTTTTTTTACAAAATTTTATTATTTATAAAATTTATCTAAAAGTTTTGTGTAAACGTCATTATTTTTTAAATGTTTTTCATTGTAGGTACAATGACGTCCATGACATTTTATCTATATTTTTTTTAAATCCGATGAAATCAAAGAGTAATAAATCCGATGTAAAGAAACATGTTTATAAGGCTAAAGTTATTTAATTCGTTTCTACAGAATCTTAGCGTTAGTTTATCTTAAAGCAATACATTATAAATACTTAAATAACATACAACACACAATAGCATATGGCTGCACTTGCATAATTACTCGATCAGTACATTTACAGTTTCACCTGTTCTATAGATTTGAGGATTTTGCCTCGATAGAGTGGCCTAAACTTACTTGACAAGAGAAACGCATTAAATTCTAAATTAAATACATCTACAAAAGCCATTTATTTATCTTTATCCAGCCTTTTGTACATTAAATTTTATAATTACTTAAATATGCCTATTCAAACCCAAAACACTTTCACGGTTTGTTTTTCAAGATCCAGGGTACCAGATTTCCACTTTTCCGACTCGTCCAAAATATCTGGGATATCTTCCATGTATCCCATTTCTTTGCTCGGCGACGGTGGTATGATACTTATAATGGGTATGCCTATTTCTTGAAACGAATTCATTGAAGAGAAACCACTCTCATCTTCGATGAAATTAGAAGAGTTGTAGTCGTTTCTTTTGTCCACCGATAGTTTGCGTGATTTGTTAATGGATGAGTCCGATCCGCTATTGGAGAAAGGATTCTGTTGTTCTTTCTCATGAAGTTTGACGTTAGTGAATTCAGTTTCTAGACCGCACTTCAGCGTCGATGGCGACACGATGAAAGGGTTTGGATCTTTGTCATTTGCTTGTATAAATGTTTTTGTTGTACCACTGAATGCCACAGTACAATCGCTTACTGAATTTACTATAAATGTATTGGTAGCATCTTCCTCGATCATATCGAAAGATGTAATTGGTTCATGTATCTTTGGCTGCTCTATCTTCTCAATATGTCGTGTCAGTTTTATGGTGTTCGTCTCAGGAATATGGTCATTGCATGTGCACGCGAGATCAGGTAGCTTAGTGCTGAGTACAGTATTGGCAAGAGTGATTAACCTGGTCATTTCTTCGGTTATTTTATGAGTGTTTTCAGTCTGAGGCGTCAGGGATAACTTCGACTGATTCCTAAAAAAAATACATAATAATTGTAGACTCTATGTAGAGCGTTACTATTTTTTTTTATACATAAATATAATATTGAGTACTTACCAAATTCCATGGCAGTCTTTGAACCCATTAACATTGCTGATGGATTTGCTTATTTTCCTTGTACTGATTTTTTTCGGTGTGCTCAAAGTATATTCCAGGTGTTTGTTCACATGAACAACGGATCTAGAGCGTGGCAAGTCGGCGAAGTTAAATGATCTGGCTAGACCATTCGTGGATAGTGTATCCTTTTTAGGTTCCGGCGCATTGTTCTGAAACTCTATATGCTCCTTAACTCTGTTCAGGAACGTAACAATTTGCCTGAGCAGTGCTATGTGCATCTGTCTGTTGGCTTCTGTCTGAAAATAGTGTATATTCAAATTGGGCAACAGTGTGCAGGGGTTGCTGGAGGGAGAGGGACTTAATTATCGCAATTCGCAACGCACGTAGGATCTTTAGCGAAATAATTAAGTAAATAGTAAATAAATTAAATTTTATAAATACGCGCCATTGTAGGTGTCTGAAAAAACTAAAGAGTACCTACAATTAAAAGTTGTTTGGAAATTTTTCCATTCATTGCACTTTTCATCGATTTCAAGCAATTTTAGAACAACCAAAAATCTTAATCACGTTCCAACGTGCGTTGCGATATACTTCTGTGGACGACAGCTCTCCCTTCCCTTTAAGATAATGGCAGTCAAAGGCGCAGGCAAGTTTAACAATCGCTTGGCATTCGCAATGCAAGTTCGCAAACTTAAATTAGTTTTACACTTATATTACGATTAACATCAATTAAATTGGTGCACCAATATTATCTATAATTATCTCTACGAGTATGTTTGCTATTATAAATACCTGGGCCAGTTGCCACCGTAGTGTTTCGACCTCCATATTCAAAGCAGTTACTTCTGTGGTTCGTATGTCGTTTTTCGGCAACGCTTTGTCTGGGGGTTTGACTGCTTCACCATTCTGCTCCGTATTAATATTTTTGGAAAGTTGAGAACTATGCTCAATACTTTCTGGAACCTGTAACAATATTACATTTAATATTATCTTAATACTCAATGTGGCAACGACATCTGCAAGCCTGAAGTTGTATGACTTGTATGTGTCTATTAGGCGACGGTCGCCCGCCACTAACTACCTACTATACCTACTCGAATATGTTACGGTAAATATCTGTCCCCGTTGTATGTCGGTCAGATTCGATAACATTTCACATAATAATGTTTCAAGATCCCATAAAACGACGAGTGGTTTTTTTCTTCAAATATCGGTGGCAGCGCTTGACTTTAATTTCACTAACAATTAAGTTTGTCCATTGTCAGCATGATTGGCAGTCTGATGTTGGTAATCTTAGGAAATCGATTCTCAAGAGGTGTTTCGTATTTGTGTATCGCCGGCCAATATCGGCCAAAAGGTCTGCGCACCAGGCCAGACTACTTTCTTTATAAGAAAACGTCAGACCGCTTTTTCGATTTGTACGATCAACATCGTTTTTTGCATCTGCTTGCACCTTACTTTAATTAATACTAAAATCCATTGTTTCCACATCCCGTGGCCCCCTTTTTATCCTCCTAATCCAGGAATCGATTCACTCTCCCGTCTTCCCTATTTTAGTGAAAGTTTGTGTGTGGTGCGTGAGTTGGCGCTTCCAGTCGGTCGGTAAGCACACCCCCTTATTGTATTTCAACCCCTATTGAAATCGCATGAAATAACCAGCTCAAACCTGCCCCAAAAGGGAAGGACCTTCGCAAAACCAGGATTCGATCGGAATCCAAACCCAATCGTGGCTGCCTATGTTGGGGCTGCGCACCCCTATGTCCAGGGTGGACACAATTAGAGACATGTTATGGTCCTTCGAACGCCGGATTCTTCCCTTTTGAGACCTTTGGGCGGGTTGTTTCGTCGATTTTAAACCATTTTGTTCGGCAGAAAAATATTTTTTATCGACCACCCTCACTAAAAATATTGATCTTTTATTCGAATCGTATGATATTTCGTTTTATTTTCGTGTTATTATCGTATTATATTTGTAGTAAACCCTATTGCAAATATTATTTTGTCGTATTTTACCGTGATATTACGTATTTTTACATTTATTGTTATAAAAGTAGGTAGTCGTAATTTTTTGTCACGTTGTTAGTCGCTTCGCATGCCTACCACGCGCGCTCAGCACAAAGCAATGGCCGACGAACTATTGCGATCTAAAACTAAGTTTAGCGCCCTGTGCGATTCGCTTGCTAAGTTAGCGGCGATCCAAAATCCTTCCATCCCGGAAGTACTTCGTATTCGTCACGAATTAGATCGTTATACCGAAGTCGAAAATTTGTATTATGATATTTATACTCGAGTTGCTCAGCCAGCTGTGGGCATCGCGTACCCCATCTCAAAAGATGACGTGGTTACAATTTTCGATACATATATAAATAATTATTATGCCTTAAAACAGCTTCATACACACACCAATTCGCCGTCCTTACCAAACCATACGCTGAATACTAGTCACGTTGACGATGGCTTGAAGTTAGGTCATATTTCTTTGCCGTCATTCTCTGGCAATGATCTTACCGAATGGGTAGGTTTTTCGGAAATGTTTACATCACTCGTGATAGATAATCATAATTTGTGTGAAGTCAAACGCTTGTATTATTTACGTTCGTGTCTATCTGGTGAAGCATTGAAGTTGATAAACCACTTAACCCTCTCCGCGGTTAATTTTCCCGTAGCTTGGGATTTACTGAAAGAAAGATATGATAACAAACGGCATATAGCTACACTGCACTACCGTCATTTAGCTAATGCTACTTTGAATAATTCGTCCGCCAAGTCGCTCACAATTTTCGTAGATATCGTTACAGATAGTGTAAACGCACTTAATGCTTTGAGATTCCCCACTGATGAGTGGTCATTTTTGTTATTGAATATTATTCTCGATAAGTTGGATGCCGAAACTCGACGGCAATTCGAATTGTCTAATTCCTCGGACATACCTACGTACGAGGAGTTAATTTCATTTTTACGTAAACGAGCTAACGCTCTTCAATCAGCTGTAGGTGTTCAAGCGTCGAGCGCAAGTGCGACCCGCATGCCGTCTCACTCTCACCCGCGCGGTGCAGGCGCCACCCGCGCGCCGCCGCAGCTCGCCCGCTCTAACGCTCAAGCGCCGCAGGCGCAGTTTTTCATGCCCAGGCAGCAAGTCGCGCTGTCCACGGTTCGTTCCCCGCGTCTGCAATGTTTGTTATGTAAAGAACCTCATGTTTTATCGAAATGCTCCATTTTCCTTGGTCTGTCACCAGCTGATAGGTACCATAAGGTAAAGGAACTCAAGATTTGTATAAATTGTTTATCGACTGAACACTTTATGAAAGATTGTAAGTCGACCTATTCTTGTAAAACTTGTTCATCCAACAAGCATCACTCTCTTTTGCATATCGATTACCAATATAAGTCGAATAATTCGCCATTACAACAACCTTCGTCGTCGTGTGCGTTCCCAGTACAGGCGAAAGATAGTACCGTCACTACCCACAGTGACGAAGATGTAAAGTATAATGTCGGTTGTTTTGCTGCTTCGTTAGAAAATACTCGATCTCAAATATTGTTAGCTACAGTTTTATTAAATATTCGTGATTCTCAAGGGCGACTCCATGAAGCTCGCGCCTTGATCGATACTGGCAGTCAGTTCAGTTTTATAACTGAAGATTTCGCTAGACAGTTAGGTTTACCTCGTCGTAAAATAGCCACCACTGTACATGGCATATCCGGACTCGCACTTCAACTCGAAGGTGGCGTAGTCGATTTGAATATTTCGTCTCGTTTAGTTAGCAAGCAAATACAGATGCAAGCCCAGTGTATCCCCACCATTACAGGCAATGTTCCCGCCGAACCACTTCCGGTCTCGCTTTGGCCGCACGTCAGGCATCTCACCCTCGCAGATCCTACGTTCGGTATCCCGTCTTCAGTTTCGTTACTTCTAGGCGTCGATGTCTACCGTGACATCGTGCTAGGAGGTTTGGTAGTCGGACCGCCAGGTACGCCTGTAGGTCTCGAAACCATTTTCGGTTGGTCTCTCATGGGCCACACTTTCGTTCAGCCCAATCGTTCGGTTTTTTCGGGTCACGTGTCGGTCGCCCCGAACCACCGTGACTGCTACGCGCTCCACTGTCAGAGCGACCCCACGCTCGACACTATCGTACAAAGGTTTTGGTCGTGCGAAGAACCTCCATCCCGCGATGTTCTTAGCCCCGACGACGCAAAATGTGAAGAAATATTTCGCAATACCGTCACTCGCGACGAGGACGGTAGGTATATCGTGTCACTTCCGTTCAAGGAATTTCCGCCAGACTTAGGCGATTCTCGTGAAATTGCACTCCGACAATTTCATTCCCTCGAAAAGAGATTTAAACGCGATCCGACGTATAAATCTGAATACAACAAATTCATGAATGATTATCTCGATAAAGGGTATATGTATCCATCGCATGACAACTCGTTGCATGGGTACTACTTGCCCCACCACGCTGTCATAAAAGATAGTTCGACCACTCGGTTACGCGTGGTATTAAACGGTTCCTGTCGTAGTGACAATGGTAAATCGTTGAATGATACTCTGTATCCCGGGCAAAAACTACATAAAGATATTTTCGATGTTTTGTCGTTGTTTCGATTAGGTGAAGTAGCCGTAGTGGCCGATATCAAACAGATGTTTTTAAATATTAATTTGAATCCCGCTCATCAAATATATCAAAAAATTCTATGGCGTTTCAATGATGAACCCATTCGTGATTATATATTAACTACCGTGACCTTTGGTCTCACTTGTTCGCCCTATCTCGCAATTCGCACTTTAGTCGAACTCGCAAACGAGTATGCTAACTCCCATAGTAACGCTTCCCGTGTTTTACTCGAAACTACATTCGTCGATGACGTCACTTGCAACGCGCCGGACGTAGACTCGGCCCGTAGTCTCGTCGCGGAATTGAACTCCCTACTCGCGGCAGGCGGCTTCACACTGCGCAAGTGGGCGAGTAACCGACCGGAATGCTTGGTAGACGTACCGGAAGACAATAAACAAAGTATTGAGGATTGTTTTTCTCCGGATACTACTGCCTATTTGAAGGTTCTCGGTTTGCAATGGTGTCCAAGTACCGACTCCTTTTCGTATAAAATTAAAGATACGAATCTCGTAACTACTAAACGTGGTATACTTTCCGATTTAGCACGTGTGTTCGACCCTTTAGGTTTTATATGTCCAGTGGTTTTTCTCGCTAAAATTCTGATTCAAAAATTATGGCTTTTACAAATCGGCTGGGACGACTCGATCCCTGACGAACTGGTTCAAGAATGGCTTTCGATAAAAAACAATTTACATTTGCTTGAACAAATTTCAGTTCCTCGATTTATTAACTCTCGTCTTAGTGACGAAAGCTACATTGAATTGCATGGGTTTTCCGACGCTTCTCAGCAAGGATACGGTGCCGTTGTTTATTTTCGTATAGTCAATCCTTCCTCTATTTCAGTATTTTTGATTTGCGCAAAATCACGTGTCGCTCCGATTAAAACAGTTTCACTTCCTCGTCTCGAACTCTGTGCTGCAGCTCTGTTAGCTGAGCTCATCTCACACATTTTAAAATTGTACTCGCCTAAAGTTTCCATTCACAGCTACTCGTGCTGGACGGATTCTCTCATCACGCTTCACTGGCTCAAGTCGCACGCCAGTAAGTGGAAAACTTTCGTTAGTAATCGTGTCAGTCTGATCCAAGATCACACGTCCCCCGAATGCTGGCGTCACGTCCGCTCCAAGGACAACCCGGCAGACGCGGCCAGTCGCGGCCTCGCGCCCGCGGACCTGGTGTCACACCCCCTCTGGTGGCACGGTCCACAATTTTTATCTCACCCTAACAAGAAGTGGCCGTCACAACCCGCTGACGTGTTCGCCCTTGATGATAAAATCGTTAAGAATTTAGAGTGTAGACAGAAGGTCGAAACTCAAGTTTTGTTAACAACTAACAAAACTACCCATGATTGTAACGAAATCGTTAGTTTGATTTCTAATTTTTCGCATCTATCGAAACTCATTCGAATTGTCGCTTATTGTTTTCGATTCGGTTCCCCTACTTATCGTTCGTTTCTCGCCTCGTACCCCTACCTCACAACTCGTGAGTTAGATCACGCTCTCCATGTCTGTATCAAAGTTACTCAAGCCGAGTACTTCGCTGAAGACATAGCTCGAATGAAGAAAAATACATTACCTTCGAATGCACTCCGCAAATTATCGCCCTATATTGATGGTGAAAATATCGTTCGTGTTGGTGGACGATTGCAAGCCTCCAGTTTGTTATTCGAAACTCGTCACCCGATTATTCTCCCTCGAGATAGTCCACTCACCGCACTTATAGTGAGATACTATCATATTATCTTCGGCCACCCCGGGTCGAATGCATTACTTTCAATGCTGCAAAGTCGTTATTGGATCCTCTCCGCTCGACGTGTCGTCCGTACCGTTACGTTTCGTTGCTCGCACTGTTACCGCCTCAAGCCTCGCCTCTTGCAGCAGGCTATGGGCGAACTTCCTGCTCCAAGGATACAACAAATCAAACCTTTTGCTAAAACAGGTGTAGATTACGCAGGTCCCTTCATGCTTAAAACTTCGCGTTTGCGCAGAGCTCCCCTTGAAAAATGTTATATCGCAGCATTCGTTTGCATGAGCACGAAAGCGTGCCATCTTGAGTTAGTCAGCGAGCTGACTACGGAAGCTTTTATCGCAGCTCTCCAACGTTTCACTTCTCGAAGAGGTCGATGCTCAGATCTGTATAGCGACCAAGGTCGTAATTTTATCGGTTGTAATAATGAATTACGTCGTATCGTTAAAAGTCATGCTCATGATTGTTCGATTCATGATTTTTGTATCACTCAAAATATTCAATTTCACTTTCAACCTCCTCTCAGCCCGCACTTCGGTGGTCTGTTTGAAAGTTTAGTGAAACAAGTTAAAACACATTTGTATAGAATTATCGGTTCACATTCGCTCACGTTCGAAGATTTTTATACGGTACTTACTCGCGTCGAAGCGTGTTTAAACTCTCGTCCTCTCGTACCACTTAGTTCAAACCCGAACGACTTTACCGCGCTCACTCCCGCGCACTTTCTTACTATGGAACCTCTCACGGCTATGCCTGAGCCCAACCTTCGTGACGTTTATATGCCTACATTGAAGAAATGGAATCTCATTCAAGCCATCCATCAATCGTTTTGGCAAAGATGGCACCGAGAATACTTACATACGTTACAGACCAGAGCAAAATGGCACACCCCTGTGCATAACATTACAGTCGGTACCCTAGTCGTGCTCAAGGACGATGGCTTGGCTCCTCTCTGCTGGCCTCTTGGTAGGATAATTTCGGCTACTCCGGGACCCGACGGTCTAGTTCGTGTCGTAGAAGTACGTACCGCGCACGGCGTGTACAAACGATCCGTTACCAAAATCGCTCCGCTACCTTACGTAGACGAGTAGTTTCTCTGCCATTGTATACGCTATCGTTAAGTTATCTAAAATAAGTAGTATGTAATATGTAGATTCATATATGCTATTTATTCACCCGTTATTGTGTATTATGTATACTTACTATGTATTCGTTAATAATTTGCATCTCGTCCCTATTCCGTTATATGTGTATATCGACCCCCGATTCGATATCAATATTTTCTGCTGAATACGTGGTTTCAGGGGCGGGGGTATGTTTCGTATTTGTGTATCGCCGGCCAATATCGGTCAAAAGGTCTGCGCACCAGGCCAGACTACTTTCTTTATAAGAAAACGTCAGACCGCTTTTTCGATTTGTACGATCAACATCGTTTTTTGCATCTGCTTGCACCTTACTTTAATTAATACTAAAATCCATTGTTTCCACATCCCGTGGCCCCCTTTTTATCCTCCTAATCCAGGAATCGATTCACTCTCCCGTCTTCCCTATTTTAGTGAAAGTTTGTGTGTGGTGCGTGAGTTGGCGCTTCCAGTCGGTCGGTAAGCACACCCCCTTATTGTATTTCAACCCCTATTGAAATCGCATGAAATAACCAGCTCAAACCTGCCCCAAAAGGGAAGGACCTTCGCAAAACCAGGATTCGATCGGAATCCAAACCCAATCGTGGCTGCCTATGTTGGGGCTGCGCACCCCTATGTCCAGGGTGGACACAATTAGAGACAAGAGGTTTTCATAAGAGCCTCTTGCAGCTGTTCTAGACTGTCACTCTTTTGAAAACTGATCTAGAGCTAATTATTGGAAAGAGTTGAGTGGATCTAATGAAATGTCCCTTGTTAACTACTTTTCCCATGTCATAGGTTGCCAATAATGAAAACGATTTCGATTACTGTAGCACAGAAAATAAGAGTGATACAAGTTTCGATTGAACCTACGGGTTCTTATTACCCGACAAACGGTATATCTACGTGAAAAGAAGCTAATTATGTATATCGCCTGATTATATAGGTATTAGCGCCACGTGTAACAATATAAGAATATCACTATATACACTATTAATTCGTCTATCTATACTACGACAATGCATGTAGCTACCAGCAGAGAAACATTTACACCCGCACACATATCCACACGCGTTTACATCATACGTAAAGAAAACTTCCTTTGTGAAAAGAAATAAACATCAAATCAATACAAATATGTTAGTATTCGTAATGCGTAATCATGATCTAACAGCGTCTAGTTGACGCGTTCAATTGAAACAAAAACCATGCACTAATAGTTTTAAGCAATTATGCAATTCTAATTGCCACTAATATACGATTTATAATAGACTAGTTTAGCTACTAATTTGTGCCAAAGCGAATTCCATTACCATCAGTAGGCATTATTTAGTACCTATTCCCTGACCCACGACCAGCAAATATACCTACACAAGCAATAAAATCTAACTTATGAAAATGCTGCAATAAACGACATGACTCTGTGAAGGTAACAATTGGCATTTCATAGATATAGAGACATTCCAATAGAGCATCGCTCTTCATAGCAGTTAATTATATCAACAAAAACAATTGAATCGAATAACGGATTTTTCGATAAATAGGCTTTTGTGTGTAGAGTGCAAAAAGTAGAGAGCACACGTAGGTGTAACTGATGGCAGTGTCACACGCATCCCACGCTTTTGCCTCGAACATTGTGATTGACCTCTATGCGAACAATGCAAAAAGTTGCAACGCTCCCGTTATACCAATCAAACTAACGGCTCCACAAAAATCATCGAAGAGCAATTGCGTCTTTGAACGGGTCACACTTAGAGTTAAGGATACATTAATGCTGATTCTGGACGCGTACAAACGCAACTGTAACAGAACGGGTATACAATGCCAGATCGGGTATTGTTATAGTTAACTAGGTAATTACTAACTAGAGACCTAGAGAAACTACAAACAAAACTCTACCTAAATAGAAATGGCGCACACTACGTCCTCGAATCCTTGGCGTTTCGTTAGTTCGATTCGAATGCATGATTAAGTTTATATACTGTACTTTACATTTATGTACCTGTATCGTAACATAATTGGATTTGTTATTTCATCCGGTTGTTAGGGCCCATCGCGAAATGATGTATATTTTTTTTTGGAATTCGCGTATTATTTGATTAGACGGGATTCAAGAGCCTATCGATCCATATGGGGGAAAAATTCCTAAAATTATATAGGAAAACTATAACCCGCGTGGCTGTGGTCTCTGGAGCATGATCAATCGATCACCAGCATAATGCACGCCATTCCACGACCCGCCTATTCCCAACAGTTTTATTCAGTGCATACCATTGGACAAAAAGCCATTGTCCGCTCCATAAATAGACTGACTGAATCATGATGATCTGTTAACGTTCCGTATAAAACAGTAGCTTCATTACAACGGTTCTTATTGACAATGTAGATTAAACTAGGGTCAGGAGCAGGTCAGCCATCGGCTAACATTATCTATTATTATAATTCCGTTTTCCGTAATTCCCTCCAAGGCATCTGCAGCAACCCGGGGAACAAAGAGAATTTTTGTTCTATGTAGGTGTATCTACGGGTAGGGATAGAGTGATACGAGTTTATTAGCAGGACGGATAAACTATTATACTATACGTGCTGAATAATGTTTTAGCAGCACACTCGCAATTTTCATATCACAAAATCTACATTTACCTTCTAAGTCTATCATATCTGATTATAAGTTCCGCTCTTGATCTTAAAGTAAGTTATAAGTATCAGGTTGCCCGGGGACGGGGAGGGTTCTCAGTTTCTCATGTGTCGGATGCAGCGGCTTGGAACCACACACGCGCGAACAAGGCCATTGGGCTACAAGTCTCATTTTACCGCAACCGCAGAAAAATATTAATTCAGTAATGATAATTAGAAATTAACTAGTCGTACTAGCCCGACAAGTTCATAAGGTATAATTTCACCAAGGTTACATAAGGTCTGACTCATGATGGCCCAAAAAGCGGTAAACGGTTGAGTTGGAATGGTAGTCAGTTGTATAGTATCCGTGGTGGGTGGGGGTCTGTGGAATCGGTCGGGTAGCCGGCGTGGTGAGGCAAGCCCGTCATGCACAGGCGGCGACGCGTGACGCCGGCATCCGGCCTGGGCCCTCGGAAGCATTTAATGACTGCCCTACCCCTCGTTCCCGAACATGACGACAAGTGCACGAACCTTTGTCCTGTTGCTACGCAATACTTGTATATACCTTATTCAAAACCTTCCTAGTTACATAATTATGAGGCGGGTAGTGCATTACTGAGCATTTATTTATTGATGCAATGCGATCTAGTAAATTTCTTCATCGCATTTACCTGAAGTAGGTATACCCTATGGATGGATGTGTATATTAACCCATCGTACCTAACTGTTGTCTCCTTTGCTCCCATCTACAGCCGGCGTCATTCGTAAAACTTATGAATTATTCTCACACGCTTTCATGGACTATTAGAAATTTAAATGGTTCCCTGCCCTCTCTCTCTCAGCTGCATTGCCTACAGAATTGCACATTTTATTTGGAAAATCCCTAGGCAGGTTGAACTGTGTCGCGTTATGTAGGTACTTTATAAGTACTTATTAGAGGTGCATAGCCAGTGTAAAACACAGCACTTTATAAGTATCGTGTAATTATACTTAATTGATGTGTGGCTAAGCTTATTTAATTTCTGGTAATAATTAAAAGTCATTTTAAAATGTAATAAAAGTCATATTATCCAAATCAAAAACCGATAAACATCGCCGTAATCCTTATTAAACTTTAATCCATATTGTTTACCCATAATACTAAATAGGTACACTTATTTACCTGCTTAATTTAAAACCTCTTATTTCTCGATTTTATCGTTTATAGTTTGCGTAACGTTGAAGGAAAGTGTTACACTAATTAACATAATTATTGATCGCCGTTTTAAGAAACATACAAGAATATTAAAAGGTATCTGAAAAATGTCGCATTTTGTCAATAGAATATTATTCAAATATACATTTTTCTTGACTGAAAGTACTGAAACTATCATGCTTCAAGTTTTGCGTATAATAACGATAAAACAAAGAATAATCAGAGAGAATGGAAGCCACGCACGATTAATTAACCTAGGTGCTTATTAAAAGCAGAAGGTTCTCAATTCCGTTGTATTTTTAAGAACAGCAAAACATAGATATGAAATTAACCGACTTCAACAATAAACTTCGTTAGTGTCTATACCTACAAAGAACCATGACCAAATGAAGAACGGCCGAGATTTTTATCGGCAAGACCTACAAAGGCTAAAATTAAAAGTCGAAGTCAAAATACTGGCTTCAGACCGTCCAGAGACGGGGAATCGAACCCCTTGCACACAAGGCAGGCGCTCGATCGACTAGGCAAGGAGGATAAGAAGGTCGTTGATTCAATATGATGAAATTATTTGATCAAAATTACTTCTAGTCCTTATGGCTAATTGTAAATTACAAATGCAGAATGAGTCCACGGTACCATACAAGTATCAGCTGGATTTTTCTTAAAATGAAGTTGTTATTTACCTATACTTACTAAGTAAAGTAATACTATTAATCCGAATAATTATATCCAAATTATCAGTGTGACTTAATCCGGATTCCTTACAAATTATCTCCAAGTTATGCAATGTAAAGCGCTGCAATGGCGATGCAATGGCGCTACTTAAACCCGCCTTACCTCCGTACACAATCGGACTTTCGGATTTAATTAAAGTAACATCTACTACACAAAGGATAGTCGTTACGGCGGCGTACTCTTGTCAGTAATAGTACGCAACATGCACATCACGTAGGACGTTCTGCGTATGCTCCTTTAGGTACATAAGTATACATTGGATCCGGTAGCGTATTTGTATTTGTAATGTGTCGTGGACATTATGCAACGGAACCCTTTCAATGGCGGTATCTATATTTATTATTTATATTATGACTATTAATCTATTCTGTATCTATAAAACTCCACGTTTGTCTGGACTGGATATGCTACAAGTGTTTGCATCAAGAGTCTAGTATTTATACCTATACGGTACCTTAGTATTGTACTTATAATCTGTCTTACAAAAATGAGAACGGTCAAAATCAAAATCTAATTGGACCAACTGGTAACTTCATTTTCTTTAGCTGCACTCTTCACAACCGAATAACAGTCGCACATAAATAATTTTAAGGCACCATTTTGCAGCCTAAATATCAAATTATGGATTGCTCGAAAGGAGGCAAAGTATAAGCAAGAACATATTAACGACAGACAACATGTAAGGCACGCAACTGCTATTAAATTCGTCGTACTCTATACCGTTATTCACCTGAGAATATAATTAAACCTCAATGAGAGTAACAACCTACAGATTTTTTAGTATAATGATGTTTGAAACCGCAACGCTATTAGACACGCTTGACGATAGCATGACTTATGGGTAGCAGGAATTTGCTATTTGGCAAAACTTGATCACAGAAGTTTAAATTAAATAAAATTACCTATTCAACATCTACAGATACTTACGCACAGAAAGAAACCGGAAACACGTATTCGATTGTATATTCTTTAAAATTACAAAAAAGCCCTTGAAACTGAATAATGTAGGAACTAGTTTTATTGTAATCTTCCTTTATACGCCGTATTTACGCTTCAGTTACGTTTAAAGTAGAAAATCGTGTAGGTATACCTATTATCGCACCTAGATGCAGGTATGTTGTACTTGTAAGTAATGTAACGTGAGTCATCCAGGCCGGATCCAGGCAATTTTAGTGAAGTACCTACATACATATACATAAGTTTACCGCTCAGGTGGTGGCCAGCCAAATGGAACGTCTTCGCTAAACCGTGTACCTAATCGTAATTTATTTTTTCTTTAAATGTAGGTACCTATTTAGTTAAAAGGTCTTCATAATGTTTAGCTGAACTTTTAGCTTAGGTGACAACTCACCCGCTAAAAATGTCACCTATGGGTTTTAACCCAGCTTTAGCATTCTGAACTCATACACAAGATAACCATTCAATTAAACAATTAAATATGTGTATCCGAGTTGGAACTGTACAGTTATTAGACGATTACGGAAAACATTTCATTATTTTATAAAATAAGTAAATAGATATCACATACCTACTTATTCAAAATGTAGAATATTCCGATTTAGTACCTAATATGGCCATCCGGACCATTGTTTCTGGCGAAGGCAAGAGTCGTTGACCAACTCGTATCAAATGTTTAGCCGTAGCGTGCCGGGTCGAAGTGCTCTCCAAGCTTCCTCGTGTCGTAACCATTTTATTTTAATTTTATTTTGATCTCGCATTGCAAAGCGATCAGCGGGGAGGCGCTTTCTTACTTCATTATTTAACCGGCAGTGTTGTTATTTCTGCTTTAATTTAATTCAATCGTCTAGCGGCTAGATTCTAGTCGCTTGCAGTACATAATATTGTCTGTTAGACATAAGGGTGATTTAAAGTTAGTCCACCCACCGTTTAAGCCTTCGGTCCCTTTCAAACTTAACGTTTTTTCAACGACGTGTGACTTTATTATGCCCGCCCAGTGGCTATTTTTATTCATTAAATTATATTAGTAGATTAGCTTCCAACAATAACAGTCTAAATTCAAGTTTTATTAGTTCACCTACTGGCCTCTAAAATGATGGCACCCAGTTATATCATCATTACCTGCCACATGCTCCGCGAATACATCGGCGTTGGATATTAGATAATATGCATATAAAATGCCCCAAAATTTCTGCATTTCATTGACCTACACCGCATGTGTAGTGTGTACCTGCCTATGTAGATGCGGCACGAATGCCATGCCACAACATACACATAGGCGGAATAGTTCCGAGTGAAATTAATAATATATTAGGAAGTTACGTTACATCGATAGTAATATATGCATATAACTCATTGAGTTGTAATCAACTTGTATTTTGTTATGTGTGTGAATTGAACACACCACCTTTAGTAAGTAAGTATAATTTTAAAGTTATATTTTTTTTTTAATTGAAAACTTATTAGGTTTGTCGGTGTGAAATAAAATACAAATATTTAGAGCAAAATGCAAATAATCTCTTGGCCTTTTAAATTACTTAAGATAATAATAAAAGATTTGATTAATAAGGTTTATCCACATCAGATGTATTTCACCCTCAGAGATTTCACCAGTGAAGATGAACTCAAGCAAACTAAGTACTTACTTAGTATCTAAGTGCCTATTCATGGTGATCTTAAAGACCCAAGTCTCAGCAGGGAGTTCCTAGCAGTTCTCTCTTCCTGGTACTTTCTAAAGAAAGATGTAAGTAGACGATTTGATATAACGCAATGCTTAATTTCTTGTAGGTATAACGTGAAGGAAGGACTACTATTATTGATAAGCTCGCTGTAGCACAGTGGTAAATGATTAACAATCCCTCTACATGTCACGTAAAATTGCAGCAACTTTTTTGTGTCTATTATTATTTTAATTAATTCTGTACATAGATATTTACATGACATGTATAAAAATGTGAACTAATGTTATTGTAAATCGTTTGAAACATTTTAAATTCACTATGTGTTCATTTGGCATATATTGTCCTAAACTCTACCACAAGAGTATTAAAAAAATTAAGCCAGACTAAAACCGTGCTTGACTGCAATTTCATTTCATCAGATGGTAGGAATCTAAATGAAGATGAGGTTGAAAATGGATAATGTAATAGGTATGCTGGATGGATCATGATTAGGTCAGTGCTGCTAAGGTTCGTTCTACGAAACAGGATAGCGACATTGTTCCATTCCTTGGCCATTAACATGAAGAAAGCCTTTGTTCAGTATTAACTGATTCCCAGATACTATAGATTCGGCAGATTAGCTGTACGACAGAAGTGCAGTTGTAGATAATAGAGGACACCGAATTAAAATAATGTACCTTCATATTTCTTTTATTCTAAAAAATACACATTTAATTTTACTAAAACATAATTGTATTTTTAGTAAAGTTAATTAAATGTAGGTGATTTTTATAATGTCTTCATCATGTTGACCAATTAAAATACATTATTTCTACAGTTTTACTTTACACAACATAATAGGTTCGGTCATCAACCTCTCATAAGGAAAGATGTTATACTTATATACAAGTATGTTATGGTATTCTGCCGTTATCAAAGTTATCGTCTACGTCTGAAGCGATTTCAGTCTGAAGTATTGGGCACTCCTTAAAAACATATCCGTCCTACGGAAATCGAGTAACCTTGCATTCTTTAGATGCTAGTCTTGAAGACTAGCGGTTTATCTTGATTATCAACATACCATTCAAAAATAGAATTTAAAACTCTTCTGTCGCAAGCAGACATAATTAAAAAAAAAATCGGTACTATGATGTAGGAATTGTATGAATGAGGTTAATCTAGCAGCGCAAGTCAACCCTTAACCTTCAATTACCTCTTTTTGACCCTGAATTTAATTAACCCTGACCTGCAAATTATTTAAACATTCAAGGCTCAACCTGCATCTTTATCAACAACACCATAATAAGACATGCGGGACGCAATGCTAGGTATTTATGATGTTTCTGCAACTCTTTAATTGAAAAGAAAACATTTTTGTCTTTTGAAGAACCAGTAACTCTTAATTACTTACATACCAATATCGTTCGGGTTACAACAACGTGTTACGATAATAGGCACCTAGACAGGCATCAATTTAAACTAATAAAAAAACTCATCGAAACCCCTAAGGACGGAATAAGGAAATGTTCACATGATGGCAGTAGTTAACCGTACTAGCATATATCGTGTTAATTAGTAATGCATAACAAATAGGTAAGTTTAATTACAAAAGTCTAGTGATGCATAAACGCACGCTAAAGAAAATGAAAATAGGAAAACCTATGCGGTAATGTTCCGTGGGTAATTTAGGAGTGGCCGTGTCTTAGAGTCAGTCCGATAAAAATTCTTTTATATTGCCTACTTATACAGTCGACAGCACATTGTCCTACATCCTAAAACTACCTCTCTACAATCTAATAAATCCGTCGCGTAAACGGTAAATTAAACTTCAACACAACATAGTTTTCCTAATATAGAAAATAGCTAAGCAGAAATTTTTTTAAATTTTCAAAAAACATATAACTTGACTGCAAAAAGTTTAACCAGTTTTAATTCATTATGTTACTCCTACAATCAGGGAGAATCTAACGACACCTCATATGTTAAAATCCATCAAGCGGTTTAGGCTGCAGGGTGTGCCAAATAATTAAGACATACATACACTCGAAAAACTTAACCCTCCTTGATGCGCAGCCGGGTAAAAATACTTAATAAAGATTTTTTTTAATTATTCTCTTCTACGTAAATAATATCTTATCGGTCGTATTCGAAACAATAGGAAATATTGTTTGGCTCTAAATCCTAGAAAATCTTTTTTATTCATGTAGAGTAGGTGCATGTGCAATACATTTGAAATTATTGATTAACCTTTCGTAACGGTTGAATTGAATTCCATGGCAATATCCCTCTTACTACATTATGTGCACATACGGTCTACACCACATCAAATGGACCTAACACATGGGGCACTCTATGCAATGGTAGCACGGTATAGTTTACAATGGTTTTGTGCAGGTAAATTGTACCTAACCTACCTGTACAATGTGCATGTGTCAGCCCTCGAGAACTGGCTTGACCAATGACATTTTCGCTTGGACGTTACGAAGCCTGGGAGTCACTATCATTACACCTGCACGATCGACGTAGCATCGATCAACTGATCAACTTGATCGTTTAAAGGGGGCATTCACGTCAGAGAGTTCGCAAGGACTTCAGTCGTGTGTGACAGGTTCGATCGTGAATTAATTGATCGGTCCGTAAAACCAATGTCCTGCCGTAAGTCCGATGAAAACTGCATAATAAATTCGTGCGACTGTCCGTACGACGACGGTCGCAACGTGAAGCCCCCTTTTGGAAGTACAATATAAATAAATCAGAGCGATTGGTGATTGATCGTTACGACCTGAACTACCAACGTCGCATTGGTGCAACTTCGATCAATTGGTGCAATAAAGGCGACTATTGATGCATTTGACCCAAACAAGACCCGAAAATGATCTCGCGTAAAATTGGCGCAACGTTACAGATACGCTTAGGTACATATCTGAAATCAATTTCATTCCATTATAATTTGTACACCGTGAACAATATTTTATTCCCTTACTTTTAATAGACCTTTAGGTATATTTACGATCAAACAACGTAGTTCGTTGGTCCACTGATGGTTTCATAATTGATTTCTAGTAAGCTTAGTTGAACATTGGTTCAATATTGGGGTGAGATAAGGTTGTGTTGGTGTGTTTACAATCAGACGCTATAGACGAAATATGTATATGCTATTTTTCTAAGAAATACCAGCCAAACTAAATGCTGTTCATGATTACCGACGTTATTCACTAATATGTGCTATTATTATATCTACTTATTGAGAAATTTGAGAACCTCAAATTAACCTTTTATGTAGATCCCCGATGTGAATAACCTGAAACATTGACTAAATGATAGAAGTACCCACAACTAATTATACCCTTCTAGCGTAACTGAAGTGAGGTGTAATAGCACAGGTTCAATTTAGTAAGCATTCATGAGCTAACAACATTAAGTATCCAATTTAATAATTGGTAGGTACATTGTTTCACGTTCGCACGCTTTTTTGAGTATCATATCTTAAGATCCCGTGATGTGTACGAACGTAACATCCCAACCCCCCGTGTAATTGATGATAAATCTAGTATTTCTCACATGTATAGTAATGGCGCCCAAGGAGATAGAGGCCCGAAACAATGGTTTTTAGCTATCTTCCTTTCATATCGCGAGAACGACGCACAATAGTATTGCTGTGCTACTTCCGTTGTGGTTGTGTGGTACTAACGTTGTGCTGTATTCACACTCGGTATCCGCACGCCATGTTGTCGTTCCCATGGACCTGATGCCAATTTAACTTTTTGCTTGTGCTTTATAACCGTAACTTTTATATATATACATATAACTAGTAGCAGGACTCTGTGCAAAATCCGCTTGGGTTACCACCCACCCTCTTACCTCTGCCCTAAAGTAGCAATCAATACATTGTTGCATAGCATAGCTGTGTTGTGTTCCGATTGAAAGGGTAACGGAGCTAGTGTACCTAATTACCAATACATGAGGCGTTATACAATCTCAGTCCTATAAGACGGCAGGCCTAGGAGAGCGGCGACTCTACCTTGTTACTTGTAAGCTTTATAGAACGGGGCCCCCCGAAGTTATAGGTGTCTAAAGACGACTATGACCATTTGCCATCTGGTGGCCCGGCAGCTATTCCTTGTTTTGTTCATAATATGTAGGTAATATTTTTCACAGGAGCGCATCGTGGCCTCCTATATTCATCTTTGAGCCCTACGTTGCATACCTATATATGTGTTAATTACTATCACTGTGGATGAAAATATACTGCGGTATATAGATACCCATGTATTTGATAAAAAAAAATCTAACAGAATCCCTGACTCGCCCCGTAAGGGCTAAACGGTCATGCACGAGTCCATAGGCACCTATACTCGTATACATATCTCTGTACAGTAGCAACTAATCAGAATGGAATGTAAACTATTATTTCGGTAGGTAACAGTTTACACGAGCCATGAACATTACTGAATCGATGACGAAAATAAACTTCCCAAGCTACATTTCGATCGAATCGAAGCATTATAGGAACTGCCGATTTCTAAACAATATTAGCCAAGGTGAAAAGAAAACCATTTATTGATGTAGATACTTATGTGACCACTACTTAGGTACGTACATATATCTACATCACTAAGATATGTTTTATGCTAGTATTCCAACATCTCAAGAGAACTAAACTTGTGGACGGCATCTATCTGGCCGATAGTCATAGACAGTTGAGTATCACGAGTGGAGAGTTAATATTCGGTCTTACAACAATTTCGACAAACGTAAGATCGAGCTTTTTACCCTATCCTATTCACTCCATTATTAAGATAGGACGAATTGCTACTTTCATACCAATTTCATTTATGAAAAATGGGAACACACAAATATACAGGATGTATAGGAAAGGAAGGGGAGGGTATTAAGTATCGATAACTGAACAGCTTTTGTTAATAGATTTTTTGTTATACAGCTTATGTCATCACGTGTCATGATGAACATAGTAGATGGCTGTCGGAAAAAAATTGTTAAGAGGAGTGCAAAACGAATAAATAAGGTTAACTAGATTCGCACAATACACCTGCTCGCAATAAATTATAGATTAAATCAGCGCACAATAATGATAGTCCGAATTCCTTTATTTATGGAACACTGTTATACACTACCCATAGTATGAAAACTGTATTAAAATAATTATTGTAGGTGGTGAAAATACTCGTATGTATTAACAGATTTTCCACAGTCATGGACGAACGGATGTAGGTATTATTGCGAAATGAAAATTATATATTACTACGTATTTCGTAGAGTTCATGGTGGCGTAGTAGTTAGGACAGGGTCTCCCTACCTCCCTCCCTACCGTAGGTCCCAGTTCAGTCCCCAATATTGCTAGATGTGGATTTAAGAGGAGATAAAGGTATCCGCGGATCCACATGTGAAGCCGAGCTGTAGATCCAAGTGGAAGGACGGACTAGATGCTTGATTGCTTAACTAACCTAGGTAGGTACTTAAATTTTAAAATTAATATTTTTATGAAAGTTGATCTACTTAAAGTTTATTGACATTTTTTTCTACTCAGCGATAAATTTAAAATATTATGCGTGCGTAGAAGTCACAAACTGGGTTAGTACATTTAATTACAATAAACGATATAAATCTCAATTTGCACATATTATATTGATGCAGCCTACGTACCTACTCGTATATCTGTATGTATAGAATAATCAGATATTTCAGATTAGTAGTAGTATATTAATTATTTACTATATGGTAGTAGGTAGGTAGTATACTACTACACTACACTACACTAATTCTAATTGGGTTTTGGGAGGGATTGGGCGATGCGCTATTTTAAAAACTGAAACTCCGCGGGATCTTATATTTTATATTCTGATTTATTTTATAGGTAATAGTAGACATTTGTCACATTGATGTCACAGTAGCTCAAATATGGCAAAGGCAGCGCAGGTTCGATCCTATCTATGAACTATTGTGGAGTCCACTGCTAGCACAAAGTATTTAGCTTAGTTGGAGAAAATTCGTGAAAACATCACTAATTTCCTTTTGTAAATTGTTGTTGAATATGAGTAGGTATAAGATTAAAAGTATTGCTGTAAAAAAAATTCACAAATGGATCCACGAATAGTTCCATTTGTATTTTCATAGAAGGTAGGTGTTGTCTCTAACAGTTTTTATAGCACGCAGTTACATCAGCAACAAAAAGACATGCGTTATTGTGTGCATCAACAATAGGCAGTGCGTAGATTCATTGTTCAGTTGTTTCGTTTTTGTGACATTTACCTATTTTATTTTCGTTAAATAAACGGATACCCTAGAAATATTTGGCCGCATACGCGCTTACCTATGTCTAAATTTTAGGTACAGTCGACAACAGATCAATGGTGATACTTTATACTTTTGACAGTTCTTATTATTTGCGTTGTAAGACTTGAAATCGTACTGCAAGTGTTACCATTGATCTGCTGTCGACTGTACCTGGCGTACTAACAGTATGACTCTCAGTCGTTTATATAGGATTGATATTTTTTGAGAATTGTTAAAAAATGTAAACATTTGACCTACATGACACTAGTATGTTGAATGATGTGATGTCGACTGTAATAGATCTAGGGTGCGAAATAGGGTTTATCTGTAAATAAACGGTTTATTCTATTGGAAAAAAACGATAAGTCTGATTCTAAATCGTCTATAATTAATTTAAAATTTAAAGACAAAAATATAAAGACTTCGTCTGGAATTGAGCGCCAAAAAATATTAATCTTAATTTGTACTTAAGTGAATAAGAAATTAATTGTTGATCTGCAAGTGAATATCAACAGCCTACACTTTCATATCCTACGATCAATTTAAAATTCTTGCGCCCTGTAATAAACAACCGGTGAATTAAAAAACAAAACCATCGACACCTTTTTAAACTGCCACCGAGAATACTAGTTCAATAACAATCTAACACTTTCACTTCTTATATTTGCTTACAATAAACAAGTAGAGTAAAATGCCTACATAAAAACTCTCGACTCATCAAAATAAACCGTTAACCGAAATACTACCACTATTAAAATAAAATGTAACGCAAACAAGTCAAATTACACAAATAAAATGAGTAAATAGAGAGTAAGTACTTACATTTTCAGGGCCTTTTTCAGCGTACTTTTTGTCTGTGAGTAATTTCAGTGAGGAGTCTTTGTTGGCCGGTGAGACCGGGGAACGGGAGACGAACCGATTTGACAGTTTCCTTGCGAAATTACTTTTGAAATCCTCGCATCTCATTATGGACTCCACAGGTCTGCTAAATTCTTCCTCTAATTTACCACCTCGAATTTGAGGTAACATTGCAGCTTAATGTCCAATTTCATAATAAAAACAGAAGTTGAAAAAGTTTGATTTGAATTTCGAATTGAACGGTCAGCGACGCACGCGCAGGGTATCACGCGACGCGACCGCTAACATTCGAGGTGAAGATAGTACTGCCTGAACGAATCGTTCGCACGCCAGCAATACACACCACCTTCTTGTGTTGTAGTGTAGCATTAAAATAATATTAAATACTACTATTGCATGCATTTTTTTGTATAATGCAAGATTACTTATATTTTTACCAGCTCCACCTAACATACAAACGCATTTATTTTGGAAAACACCAAGAAAATCATTAGGTAGAGTGTTATAACTAAAATTAGAGATAGTATACACTGCCATCTATACCTGAACTGTGTTAATTAGGAAATTTCTCATTCGCTGTTGCTTTCTACCTGTACCTTCTACGCGTACCTTTACTGTACATAAACGTCTACTGCTGTTAATGTACAGATGTCGCTTGCCTGACTTTCGTATACGATTGTTTACTTTCGATTCTTCTGATTCGTATAACTAGGATTTTTGTAGGATATGATATGTCAAGTATCCATAATATTATTGCCAAGAAAGGAGGCATGCTAATGCTCTTGGTAAGGCTTTATCTATTTTTGCCAAATAAGTAAGCAAAATCAGATATTATTCAAGATTGATTCTAAAGATGTTAATAAGTATCTATAAATACGGTACGGTTTATAATATCATATAAACTGAGCATAGAACTCTTTCTACGCAAACGAAGTCGCGGGGTACAGCTAGATACAAGATAAATACTTACTAGGGTTATTTCCGTGTTCTTTCTTTAAGTAAAATACAGAAACTTATATCTTTAATCTGTGGAAACTTGTTCACTCACAAACTTAGAGGAAGAACCTACGAGAAGAACCAACTTCGTTCTTCCTTCTCACAACTGATATTATTGTTCACATCGACTATGTGACATGTGCCTACATCACACTGTATCGTAGACTGATTATCCATTAGGCTTCTCTATCTACGCACTGTATACATACGGTATACATACATATAACACATTTCTCTTTCATTATAACTTGATACAACCAAAGAATCTCAAATAATGCAATTTAAATGCAACATAATTATCTTTTCACGATATTTTACCTGTTCGCAAAACACGAACAAGAACAAAACCGTAAACCGCCGTAAACAAACATAAGTTCTCTTTCTTCCTCTACATAATCTACATCAAAATCTTTTTTCCACAAAGAAATTCTTTTATCACGAGACAAATGTCACGTTGAATGAAAATATTTTTGGTTATTTTGAGCCTAAACGCCAAAATGGGAGCAAAATTTTTTGTGTATTTCTTCTAAATTACATTAAAATTTCATAACAAAGACTCATACAAAAATAAGTTTTATGGAAGAATAGGTTTCATTATTATGAATAATTTAATTCGGTATTTGACAACGGTAAAAAATAGAAATGACTGAAATTAGAAATAACGATCGCGGTATGTAATAAGTACATACCGCATATCTTGGGTTTTCATATGTTTAGTCGCAGGCTTGTGAGTTGTGTGCTTGCGGGCGGCGGCGCGGCGACTCTACCCAATTGAGCTTAGGGGAGCTCTAGCTATAGTTCCCTCCTCAGCCGATACGGGTACTCTAGGATTGAAGCTCGATTGAATGAATGATCGCGAAATGCCCATTTTTAAGGTCGCCGTATCAGCCATATACGGGACCTCAGAAAAAGTGTGAACAAAAATTCGTAAATATGTTATCCACAATCTCATGGCAAAACTGTATTTTAGATACAGTTAGTTTCTTTTGTGAAAAATGGTTATACCATATTTTGCCTCCAAAAAATGATACAGAGTCCGTCTAAGGCAAGCGTCATCGAAGGCAAGACCCCACTCTAGGTTTATAATAAACATTCAAATGTTCAGAGCAATAGTTCTGCGGTGCAATCGTGCTATCGTATGTTTGGAACTTTTTCGACGCGACAGCTAACTATACAATTTTACAGAAA
Organism: Tachystola acroxantha; assembly: GCA_963506565.1. NCBI lineage: Eukaryota > Metazoa > Arthropoda > Insecta > Lepidoptera > Oecophoridae > Tachystola > Tachystola acroxantha. Next base: position 17,309,730 of record OY735870.1, read on the forward strand.
TAAATTATACGAGTTACTATTACCGATCGTATCTAGATAGGTATGCTCCCGAAATGTAGTAGTACATTATCACATCAGCCTATATTCACATGATTTTTTCGCAGATTATGCACCGTTCACCGTTCCACCACCTATTTTATTGACAGCAAAAGTACTACAATACCTAAGAAGATTAGTATGCTAATAAAGTAACTGGTATGTATCAATATCAAAATATACGTGTACTTACTTGCACTTGTACTGTAAGCCTCCTATCAAGTGCCATTGATTGTGATTGGTTCCAAAACGTAACTTCTCGCTTTATAAAGAAAATCATTGTACACTTTATTTTGTACCATTTATCACCCCAGTCTTGTCTCATGGTGATATTTGATGTGAATCTAAACTCGTATACTTTGTGATTTATCAATCAATGATTATATGTATGAGCATACTATTTTACCCAACCTATTTATTCACCTACATGGTGGATCAAGCTAAATACTGTTGTGGTTCATCCTTCCTACTTCCAACTAATATTATAAACGCGAAAGTTTGTATGGATGGATGGATGTTTCTTGCTCTTTCACGCAAAAACTACTGAACGGATTTTAACGAAACTTTTCAATAATATAGCTCATACATCAGAATAACCCATAGGCTATAATTTATAATCCTGCGCAGACAAAGTCGCGGGCAGCAGCTAGTATAAACATAAATTTTGATTTGTACTAGTTACCACCGATAATGGGTACCCAATTCCCTCCTAAGTCGGCTATCTGTAGTCATTTCGACTTAGTGGAGATAGTGTTCATTTGCGTCGCATTCACGTTCCTGTTGATCGTACTGACGCAAGCCTGCCGCATCATAGCATCCAGCTTCATGAAATGAGCTGCTAACATGGAAACTGCGAGAAAAATGTTGCCCTCTGGATTTAAAAGAAAAATAATCACGCCGTAAGTTTCATTAAGTATTTTGGATATAACCGCCATCATTTTAAAACGGCAGATTGAATACCCCTTCTTTTATTGTTACATCATTAAATTATAACAAAATGGGCCATCAACGTCGTCGGAGCAAGCAGAATTGAAATTGAAGAGACGATCTCGTCAACTACAGGGACAGGTGGTTTACCGTGGTTGGAGTAAGCTAAGGAACGGGGCCAGTGGAAGAGGAAGGAGCAGGCCTGGGGCCACCATTGGGACAATATTTGAAAAAATGCAGCATGCATGCGGAGCAATAGACCTAGGTTATCGTTTATCACACAATTAATGCCACAGCACAGTTACCGATGTTGGGCAGATATAGGCGTTGGTGGGTTCAACAGTCCCATCAAGGGGTGATCAGAGGACCTGTAATCATGCTGTAATAATTTTGTCATCACATTGTCCGTTGCTACAATTCTGAATACATTTTTATTTCAGTCCCACACAAGACGAGTTAGATTTATCAAACATATGTCGCGAATTTAATGTCACCGATCTCCTGTGTATTGTCGTCGCATTCACTCTACTGATGATGATAATCTCCCAAGCAATCTTAATAATTTGTAATTGCTGCTCTACTTAAAACGGACGTTCATCATAGCTATTTAGAGGTACCATTATCTATTATACTAAGTGGCACATGAAACATAGAAGACCTAGGCTGTGATTATTATAGATGAGTGATTTAAAGTTTATCGACGTTTTAAGGCGGTTCCTTTCTAACTTGACGTTATTAATGAAATGTGAAAGTGACCAAACCAAACAGCATAAGGTGTATATTGATATATGAGATCTTGCTTGTGCCTCACCGCCTCTATGTAGAGCAGATGTCCGGGAAGGCGAGCATACAAGATGACGAATGGCGATGTCCTAGTCTAGTCTGTGGTGTCTGTGCTGTTTTATGCCCGGGTTCGATTCCGGTAGTTATCGAGCTCTTCGGAGTGAATGTGACCGTATTTGTATATCTCATGATAGACCATAGAACCTCCATAACAGCCCCCTCAGCCAAACAGTAATGACTTTCGTTAACGCTAGTTGAATAGAAAGAGAAATGTTTAGAATTGACATTTGCTGACTTAGCTACGCCCTCTAAACTATGACCGTGACGAGTAGGTACGTACTCTATATTTTGATTTTGTAGAGAAATGACGTGTCCAGGTTTCTTTAAATATAAAGTAGTGGAATATTCTGAATATTTTAATATAATAATGATTATAGGTTAATATAGTTGGGAACAAATACAGATACAGCGCTGCTATGGCAAGAAAACGATCTTCAAAAGGTTCAACCCCAAAGATTCAAGACAGTCCTGCACCTTCGCCGGTGGCCAGTGTAAAAGGGCCTAACGCATGTGTCAATTCCCCCTTGCAAAGCATTGCTGTATGTACACCTCACTCATATTAGAACATCGAATAATTTAGCTAATTCTGTACCGGCCACTAAGTCGAATCCTAAACGCAACTGTCACTGTCGTTCATATGCAACATCGCGTAAGAGCGAGAGGGACGCCTCGATTAGCGGCAACTAATATTGGCGCACGCAATCTAGAATTGATACAAATATATCACATATATAGACCTAGCCTATAGCTTTGACTTTCGTTAAGGCTAGTAGAATACAAAAAAATGTATCAGATAGACATTTGCTAACGAAAAAGCTAATGTCATATACATTTTTACCTATACATTTTTAAAGCCACTTGGTTAGGGAGATTACCACACTCGTGGTGGATTCCGATACTCCTTAAATGTATGATTTAACCCTTGTTTGATCAATAAATCTAATAGCTTAATCGAATAATCCTGGATGCTTATAATGATTTTAATACCGTGGTCTAAATAAGTTACATATTTGTATATGGAATGCTTAGTAGAAAATGGTTTATGATTGATTTTTTTCAGCTAAAATTTTGTAATTCGTTTGGCACGACTAATGTCCAATTATAATAAATGCCCAATTCGTCATATATTTTGTAATTCGTATTAAATGTCATAAGTACCTAGGTATGTACGTAGTCCTTGTAAATTAGGTATTACAGTTTACGTTGTACCATTCGTTACTTATAATTAAGTAGAGATGCTAGTACCAACTCTGACAGTTTGAGAGCACGGGCCAGCCGGTCACCTTCACCTATCGGAACGAATTGTTTGCTTTTTTCAGAGCAAAATAAGTGGCGCAGTTTCCGGTGTGTTCGGCGCAGGCTGTTGCGACACGTTCCTGTGCTGCAAAGGTCTTAATGTGGCAATAGCCTTGTGCGTTTTGTTTGGATCCATTTTGATGCTCATGCTGCTGTCACAAGCCCGTAAAGTTCTATGGAGAACCAGAGCACGGTGCGCAAGAGCCCGAAGAAGCTGTTGATATTGAAGACTTATTGGCCATAGATATGGCAAGTAATTCAGCAAGTAAAAGTGATCTTTTTCCTGCAAAGAGTTCTTCAACAGCTACTTACTCAGCGACAGTGCCGGTAATTACACAACAATATTATAATGTTTCGCGCACATTATGCCGGGCCGCAGCGTGTCGGGGCGGGCCGCAGCGCAGCGCAAAATGCTTACTTAGCACCATTAGTGACGGGCCGGGTCGCAGCGCATTGACGGATTTTGAGTACAATGTACTGCCAGATATCGTAAAATAAACACGGGCACGAGTGCACTCCAATCCGCTTGCTATGGCACACTGTGTCGGGGCGCAGCTGGGAGGGGCGGGCCGCATCGCACGGACGTCTCGCAATAAGGCGACCCGCTGCGGCCCGACACAGTGTGCGATAGTTCATACAAATTGTATTAAAGCGATTTGAGCGGATTTTTGCGCTCCGCCCCGACACGCTACGGCCCGGCAAAATGTGCTCGGACCTTTAAACCGCACGGTGAGGGGCCTCTCTTTAATCTACAAGGACCAAGGCTATCTCTAACAAAGGGTCCCATAACATCTATGTTATCTTTATTCTACATACATTTCCTTGATTCCCGCACCTTGGGTCTACCATATAACGTCGTATCGATCAGGTTCCACTTATTTTCATATTGGTAGCTCTTGTGACTATGTCTCCCTATTCCTATATTCGCACTTCAATAAGTGTAGGTAGGATTATTCAGAATTGTATACACACGAAGGTTTTGAAATTGAGATATTTTGTACTATACTCGAATATTTTCCTTTTTTAGGGCAACGCGAAAGTACCATCTGATCGCTGTTGCGATGGCCTGCTATGCTGCAGTAATAAATACCATGACGTGATCGCCGCGCTGGCGTTCGGTCTCGCCTTTATATTGTTCATTGTAGTTATAATGCAGGCCTGCAAGTTGATCTGCCGACGTAGGCCCCGACGACGTAGGTCTTGTTGTTGACCTTTACCTGTAAGTTAAAATTTTACTAACAATTTAATCATCTTTTAAAGTTAATGGTAACGCGCTTTCTTATCTAAAAGTTCTCATTTAAATTCCCCGGACGGAAAGTTATACCGAAGACATTCAAATCGTTTTTGAATCCACTCGGTACGTAAAAGTACCGGAGATACATTCATGTTTGAAATGTAGAGCTCTGTTATAGAAGCATTTATGAGCAGCGATCAGCAACCTATTCGTCTTACCTATATATATTATTGATATACCTACCTATATCAATAGTTTAATTGCTCATCATGTTTTCTACACACATACTACTCATATCAAATTAATCAATCCTGAATAAAATCTGGAATAATTTGTATATTATGTTTTAGGTGGCAATGTAAATAAAAATAAGAGAATACAAAGGAAATGCCGTAGACGTCCAACAAAGGAATTTAATAATCCGCCGTGATACTTTATCTGTTAATTGCCGTCATAGAACTTTATTCGTTCCACAACATCAGGTCTTCTACAATAATATAGATTGATCAAACTAAAGATAGTACCTACTTAATTTTAATTTTTTAAATGTTAAACAATATAAATATTTTATATTTTTTTTTACATTTGTATTTGAATAAAATCAATAAAAATCACCTGAGTTTCTGAACTTACAACAGCTTTTGGATGTCAAATTGTAACGGATACACCAAAGTAAATAATCGTGCCCTTTACACATTTGTACAACCTTGGCCTATTCGCGAAGTTCCTTTCGCGTCTGCCAATCGTTGACTTGCGTACGAGTAAGTACTACTACATATGATATGACCACACAGCTTGCAATGACAAAGCGCATAATATTACATATTTCAAGATAATATTAGAAGCCTTTCCCTGCCTCCTCCGGCTAGAGCTTTCCATGAACCCCGAAGAGGGGAAGCGAAGCCGATTCGAATTCTAGTCGATACATGGTTGAATGATACAGTGCGGTAGTCGACGACTAATGTTACTTACGAGTTATGAGCAAATATTTTAACAGTAATTGGGCAATGTTTATGGTCATTATTTATTACTTAACACAATTATGCGATTCCGAGTTTTTGCCTAATGATCAAGACGGGCTTTTGTGATGGTTTCTATTCCGGAAAGTAACTAGTTAGTTACATTTTCAACAAAACTGTCATGAATTACCTATGTAACATAATTACAGAGTATTATTCTAATCTATTAAATAAAAACTAGATAAAATAGGCATTGAGCTAGACACAATAATTTACACATCTGTTCACTAGTAAATCCTGTACGTTAGTAGTTATTTCAGAACATCTCGTAGCACTGTGTTAATGTCTCCACTCCACGCTACTTGCAAGACAAAAGAGGATCGTAGGTGGACATTAAGCAGGGTCACGAGGTGGAGCCTGTCTCTCCATACAAATTGTTATCGCAATTCGCAACGCACTTTAAAACCCGATCGATTTTAATGGCAATTAAAAGAATAAAACATAGGTAATTGCCTGCATCGAAGCTCTACATAGAGAGCTGCGTAAGAGTATCTCCCGAGTATCCCAAACAAGCCAGACTGGAAAAAAAACCTTATTATAGATAAACTCGACCAAATTAGGGTATATCCATTATCCTGTAAATTATATCCGTGTAAGATTTTATGTGCAACGAAGTAGTCACAGCGTGTGTTCAATACAATATTATACATAAAATACAATATTATATAATATGTTGCGTGAAATGGTTGTGATAACAACTTATATGGAGCGGCACCTTCGGATTTTCTTTAATAAATAAAGTAACAAAAAATGCAATGAAGCTTTGAGCAACCTCATAAGACACAGTCACAAAAACGCCTTTAAGGTTGGTTATTACAGTCAGTGGGTCAGTGGCTGCGGCGAGTTATGTCATACTAGTAATAACGCAACTACTCGGGCGTCTCCTGTTGCAACTGCCTAAGGCAGTTTTCATCTTGCTGTCTCTCTCAAACCTCATAGGTAGCGTATCTTGTGCAAGGGCTATTGTTGCTAAAATTGCTTACCATTTTTGAACATTACTGGCCATTTACGTGGCATTACTTTTAATTACACCATTAGTTTAGTTTCGCACTAAACTAATGGGGAAATGTTGTTGACAATATTTTCACTTCAATGGGTTAAAACCATGTTAAATGCAGATGACATGACTAGACCAACCCTCTGACCGATTTAAATAAATGTTCTCTTTGTATTTTAAGATTTTTAAAGTTTTCGGGTATACTATTATATTTTAATATGAATACCGTTATCCCTTGAGGTGATCTCGATTTCAAGGGTCTAATATCATATTAAAAACTATTTTATTGCATACCAATGCCTAACCTAGGATCTATGAGCTATACGAGAAAATGGAATTATTAGCTACAAGGCTGTTATTCATAATAAATGCCAAAACGGTGGAATAAGCCATGGTTTTGTTAAACCCAGTTTAACTACATAAACCACCGTTTAGACTCATCGTATTCACAACGATAGCTAATCCACCGTTTAGCTAAACCACAGTTATGCAACAATAAAAAAAATTGATATGAAATTGGCAAATGACAAATAGTAGAGTCCAAAATTGGAAAATTAAATAATTTATAATTAAATTTATAAATACTAGTATTATTTTAATAATACTTGGTACAGTTATTGAACCACCGATTTAATTAAACCTGCATTTATAAGTATGGCTTCCATTTGTTAATTGCAAAAACCCGCCGCATAATTTTTAAACCCCGTTTACTAATACAAGTTTTTTTTATATGACAATAAGTAACACAACAATAACTATCAACAAACGTAGAATTTACGATAAGATTGCTACAGACAGTTTATATTTTTTACCTTTTTCTCAAATTACCCAAAGGTGTCCTCATACCTGTCTAGATTGACCACACAGAAAGAAATAGGACACGTCATAATCATCAACATCATAAGACACTTAACCCGAATCACGGCGAAATAATTCATTTGTTATCTAATAAGAGCGCAATAGACAGAGACCCGCAACCTTGCTATAGTTTGTCCTTTTATAAATCTGGTCATATTTTTTTTTTAATAACGTCTAAGTATTTGAAATTGAATTATCAGTACTTGTTTACAGAAAATAAATATCAAACGCCTAAAATATCATACACTTATCCTACCTAATATAGGGTAGATAAATAACCCAATTCATTATAATCGAATCTATAGATAACAGTAATATTCGATGCCTATTAGGTAAGTAAGTTTAATTAAAAATTAGAATTAGGTGACTCTCAAGTCGACATAACATGAATTGTATAACTTGAAACATGATTTCAACTCTTATGGCGCAGACAATAAGGTCTCCAAAGTCTAAGTATTACACTTGATTAACTTTCGACTCTACCACTACTACTCTAACTTGTTCTTACTCGTACTTTCTTCTGTTAATACATTTAATAATCTTATAAACTAAAAAAAACTACAAATAAGTAGGTGTGCCTACTTTTTTGTATTTACTGCCATACCTACTCTTAATTACACAAAACATTATCCGATAGATTCCTAACAATTGAAATTATTAAAATAATCAATAACCGTGGTAGCGCACTACTTTCGATTTCTATGTAAAAATGTTGTTAACAACTGCAAAATTATGCTATTGTACAAAAAATTGTCCAAATATCTAACATCAGATCAGAGCACTAGTCAGTCAGCTTTATCGGTGAAAAGCAAAACAACGTGCAAGCTGCAGTCGGCGTCACAGTCCGGTCGAACGTAGTGGAGGAAACACGTGGACATAGCAGCCGGTACCGCGCTAACTTGCTCTACAAAACTTTGGAAAAGTTTACGCGGGAAAATTGACAGGTGAGCTTCTTTTTATTTTATTTTAAGGCACTGCGAAATTGTTTTTTATTTATTCATTTTAATATTATTAATAAGGGCATCGGGTAGCCATAGCAGTTTACCGACAACGATTAAAATGTTGTTTTATCTTAAATCTAAATCCTTTGTTCTTCACCAATTACCTGTAGCTGTAACGACTTTATAAAATAAATTGAAACGTTCATGAATCTTCTAATTTTGTATGATCTCGATAAATACGTAAATGAAAAAGAAATCTCGAGAAAGTTTTCATTGCGATAGGCAAATACGAAGTATAGGGTCGATATCCTTTTTCACACCGAGGCGGTTTAGGAAATTTTACGAAACTACTTTCTAGCTATACAGATTTGGGTCTTCCAATCGCATGATCCTGAGGTTTGTGTACAAAAATCCAGTGGTGCATTAAATGTTAAATTGTTTAAAAGTTTAAGAGGTAAACAATAATAAGAGGTGAAACAAAGTGCACATTCAAATTTCCGACCTTTCAAAGAATGAAAATTTCGTAATTATTGAAATTCTCCGAATTTGTTTTTATGCATTATGCCATCCTCGGCTGTGGTGGCTCAGTTAGTAAGAATGAAAAGGTCGCAAGTCCTGCCCTCGGCTAAAAAAAATTTCATCATTTTAATATTAAAACACTTCCACGATCTAGGTTTCAAAGGATAATGTGTCTTCAAAAGTACTTTGATTCCCTTAATGCTTGCCTGTAGTCGCAACATTTTAACATTTAATATGCATGCATTACTAGTAAAAAAAATCTTTTTCTTTTGAGTTGTGAGAATGAATTGTGGGTAGACATCATTTGAAATTAAAAACCACATGACAAGGAAATCACTTATAAACCGCATAATTTACTTCGTATCAAAAATGCGGTTCTACTGTTGCATCGTTTGTTGCAACCCACATTACTCTCAATTGCTTACCTTTTCATACAACGCTATTAATAAAATCTACCCATACAATCACTACCAAACTATAACGCAATTAAAATAAATAGGTACCTTCATAGCTTAATCTCCAGGTTCGAACTTTTCTTTTATCCGAGATCCTATGATAAGAGCTAGCTAAAAAACCCGCAAAAGTTATTATCACAATTTTGTACAGTTTTGCAAACATACAAAAATAACATAATAGAAAATTTTACAATGTTGAAGTGAATTAGTTATTGTACAATTCATTTTGATCACAAATATACATTGTTGCAATAATATTTATATGTAGGGACACCTCTGCTTAGTGCAATCTACTTACAATAGGCAAACATTATATTGTAGTATTTAAGTACTTTCATCGCCCGTGTTCATTAATATATCTACTTTAAAAAAAAGAGCGAAACATTGTTTTCCGAAATATTAAAATGGATATAAAATCTTCACTACCGGGATTTGAATTTCAACCACGGAATGGCGAGGTCCCTGGTTGGAATCCCAGTCGTGACGAAAGTTTTGTTCTCCAATTTAAGTACCTAGTAATATTTTCGCTTGGCTAGGCGTGCAGGCGATAAAAAATAAACCATAAGTATGAGAAAATCTCATCCGGAATCATCGAAATTTTACTTCCATACAAAAATCTCTCCTGTGTATTTTTTAATATTGAACGCCTCTACAAGTATGTAGTACAAATGTATGTACAAGTACCTACCACCAAATCAAAATATAAAGTAAATATTAGCCAGAATCGAAATTTTCTTCAATCAAAATTTGTTAAGCTCGGATTGCGGCAAATGTTAAATTATATTGCGAATATTATGCACATGCCGTACCTGCCTGCCTATTGCAAGAGAACGAAGTAAGATCTCTTTATACTGGGGCTTACCTATTGCATGCATTTCTCAATAATATCTTGTGCAGTTGAGTGCACATGACCGATTAGTGCAATACGGTCAGGCGTCGACACATTTAGTGCACCTAGATATTGCAATTGCAAGTCCATTGCACTGCCTAACATAGAATTAGTGTAATCATTTCTATGTGCTTTGAGTACAATATTATATCGGGCTGAAAGTGTGTTAGACTTGCCAATAAATTATTCGCACAACGAACGTTGAAACCTGAAACCAGGCCCAACGACGAAATGTTAAATCAAATAAATGTATGCACGTTTTTGTGACTTAACCCGAGTTATGGTACCTACTTAATCTTGTCAATGCAAAAGACCCTTGCTATTTTATTCGTCGGGCAGGCAATATAGTACTGGACCACACAATGAAGTTCATTTTTGATCCTTTACTTTACAATTTTTTTATTGCTAATGAAACCCAGTAATGGTTGTAAAAATTAACTTCGTTACCATCTGTCAGTTATGTAATACTACTGATCGATATAGGTAATCAAAAGTTACTGTAAGTAAATTATTTTAAAAACATAAAACCCGACTATTTAAATTTAAGCCCCTTTAATTTGTTTATAACCTGTCACTCCTACAATCAAGACTACTCTAACGACACCTCATAAGTTAAAATCCATCAAGCCGTTTAGGCTGCAGCGCATGCCAAAGAATACATATATATACCTACACTCGAAAAACATAACCCTCTTCTTGCGCAGTTCTTACGATGTCGGTAAAAACAAAACAAGAAAGACAATAAAAAAACATTGACCCACTAAGAAAATTACTTTTTTGGTTTTGCTCGAAAACTACCTAACTAGGTATCTTATCTATATTTGAATATTTTAAATCATAAACTTTTAAATTAAGTAGATACCCTACCACAATCGTACAGATTCTAACGTATGTTGCGATAACGCAGGTAGGTATAGAGTGGCACCTCTACATCCCCCTCAATCAAATTAATTAATTATACACGCATTTCATTACCTAAATTCAATTTTATTTCCTAATAAGAAATATTAAGATTGGCATGTCTATACCGCAATAATAAGTCAAGAGGGGCTGTTCAGTCGAAACTAAATAATGGTACCTCGTTATCTCCGATACTGTCCACGGCATCCGAATGTAACGTTACATAACATAAAAATTATATCGTTGCCCAAGCCTTGCTCGGTGCGGGCGGGTTGCCCAATGTTGCGTGAGGCCTGCCTGGTATTACAAAGCTTTTTTAATATCAATTGCAAGTTGCATGTAGATTCGTCTATATCTCTAAATCCCCTGATGGCGACGAGTACATAAAACGGTTGAACGTACTAGGTCTTTTAGAAGGCTTTGAAGCAGTACCTACACTTCCCGCTCAAATGACTCTAATTTTTATCCCTAATTTCGAGGGCGTGCTTGGGTCTTGAGGTACGGACAACAATCAATGGTAACACTTGCAGTACGATTTTAAATCTTACGACGCAGATAATAAGAACGGTCCAAAGTGTTACACTTGATCTGCTGTTAGCTGTACCTACTCAATTACTCATTAACGGAAATGGGCTCGCCGAATATAATAATCCGACCATGAGTTTAACCCGCTTGGGTTGCGGAATTTTAAAGTTATGTGACTCGATACATCGACTGATGGGAGGTACCTACATAAGGTGCACAACCCCAGACCGCCGCGGAACGCAGGAACTCATTCTATTCTATGTTTAATTAGTTAGATCTATTTTAATTGACTATAACACTATTTTCAGTATCGCAACGATGTCCCGAAGACTAACGAAACGTTACCTGACGCCAGCCGAGGAATACCAATGTCCGTTGTCGGCGGAAACGCAGGCCATAGCCGAGGAGCAGCTCAGGGAGACAGAAAGCTCCAGGTCTCAAGCCCTGGCAGCATTGAGGAGCTGGATGGAGCAGAATCCTAAGTTTATAGCTGTGAGGATGGGTGAGTTTAAAACAGTCATTTATCCCTCTCACAGGCAGACGCTGATTCCTTGTACGGACAACAGCAGATCAATGGTAACACTTGCAGTACGATTTCAACTCTTATCCAAAGTCCAAAGTGTTACACTTGATGTGATTTGATATACAGACACAAAATATAACTCCGGATTCGGAAAGTAGTAAGGGTAACAATTAAATAACTTTTTACATGATCGCGACGGCATCGGCAGTCCTTTCCGGCCTAGAATCGAACCAGAAACGCCTTACAAAAAAAGAAACGACTAGTATGTTCCTAATTAAGAAATATTAGACTATAACTTCTTAATTGAATTCCAGCTTAATTGAAGTGCCTTATTTCATAATAATCATTTTTCAGATGCAAATTACCTTCTGCGGTTCCTCCGCACTAAGAAATTCAGCGTGCCCATGGCTCAAGAAGCTATAGAGCGCTATGTGCTACTCCGCCAGTCTTGGGGCATAGCATTCAACCAGCTCGACTACCAGCTTCCTGTCATGATGGAGCTCATCAACTTGGGGTAATACTGAACATAATTCTTCTCTGTACACTTTTCTCAGTGTTAGACCGTACGTAACGTAATTCGTTCATAGTTGTTATGTGGCATAGGTAGTGAGTGATGTGGATAGGGAAAAGAGTCCACGTTTGTTAAAACTGTGTGTTATTTATATTATATGTTTCAGGTACATTTTTGTGAGTCCGTTCAAAGATAAGGGCGGTCGTCGTGTTGTCATTTACAGACCTGGTAGATATAACAACTCTCTAAGTTATGTGTAACCACCCGCCGGCACCCACATAGTTTGTCATTATTTATATTTATGTTGCAATTACTTTATTTATGCCATTCATAGATGCTGGTTGCTAAAAGGTAATACAATACATTAATAAGTAGGTAATATAACAATGTTCGAGTGGGAAGTTTTATTTAAAATACCTCGTCAAAGTCCCTAAACTCGGGAGAAGACGTAGATATGCTACTACTGCTGGTCTGCTGCTAAATAAGGACTCCATAATAACACCATCTGATACATACACCTATTAATAGTAGTCGTTTATCATACATGTATAAGTAACTAAGTAATGTATGTATGCTTTTCCATAGCTTAATTAGCACTGTCGAACTAGCACTACATTTTTTAAATTCGTTTCAGCGCTATTAACATCTGCATCTAAGCACTTACGTTTTGTAAGCACATGCCTTTGAATATACACTCGACATCACATCAATAGCAACACGTACGCTTGATGTGCTCTCGACTGTTGGTTTCGGGCGATATAAAAGCCGCGGTTTCAAACAAATTCTGACCTATAGGTGTGTTCGACCCGTACAAGTATACGAACCAGGATATGTGCCGTGTGATGGGCATTTGTTACGAGACCCTGATGGAGGACGAGGAGACACAGGTCCGAGGTCTGGTGCACTACGCCGACGGCTCAGGAGTCAGCTTCCCTCACCTCACCTTGTTCACACCAAAGGAGGCGGTGCGGATAGTTAAGAACGGAGAGGTAGACTTAGTTAAAAGTTATTATAAAAACATCTAGCTTATACACACAAAAAATACAGATAAAACAATGTATAAGTATTGTACTTACAATCAAATTCATAAACAAAGTAATCGGAAATACCAGAGTAATTGACTTTCATATGATATACTGATCGCCCCAAATCAACTTAATAACTTAATAAGCGCCAATCATTGGACAAAGAAGCAGCTGGCGGCTTCTAATGGGAGGAGCTGGAAAATGTCCCATAAGATCGGGAACCACAGCGCGCTTTCGATTCCTATGTTGACAGGATTAGAAGAAGAGGATACCTATGCCGTTGGTTTTCTAATATGAATAAAATAAATTATAATTAAGAAGTAGAGCTTGGAAGTTTCACATGAAAAAACTATTATATATTCTTATATTAGGCATTATAAGCTATTTAGAATTTCTCAGTTTCTCTGCAATAACAATATAAAAACTCCATTTACAGCGAACCATCCCAATGAGACACAAGGAAATCTACGGTGTAAACGTTCACCCGACAGTCAAATTCGCGTTGGACTTCGGCATGGCTCTAATCTCCGAGAAAATAAGGAAGCGAGTACGACTCTACACAACCCCTGCGAATGTAGAGATTGACAAGAAGTTACTGCCGCAGGAATACGGTGGCGTGATGCCAATGAAGGAGATGATTGGTAAGTTTTTGATTGGTATCCTTTCTCCCGTTTCTATTTTGATTAGTGATAAGTGTAGGTGCATTAGAGTATCAACGCATTTAGTTATTCTAGAAACAACTAGTGCACTTGCCACTCACACTAAAGCGAATACGGAGTTTTGAGTCTATCCAGACGAGGCCTTTTACGCGGCGTAGCCAATCACGTTGTCGTCGCTCGCAAAACGTGCGACGTGATTGGCTACATTGCCTCGTCTGAACAAGGTGATCGCGCAGACAGCGCCGCTGCATCGGTTTAACCTACTACGGGTTTAACTGAATTTGACATTGACATTGATGTGCTACCAACAATCTTACATAAGCTTCTTAGATGCGACATTGCTTTAAAAAAATATTCGTGGGGTTGGAAGTTGTGCGGATGAAAAAGCATAATGTGTGCACGTCACAAACGCAACATTTACTGAGTAAAGGCTAGCGTACAACGGCACGGCGCGGTGCCGTGCCGTCGCATGGCGCGGCGTGTTACGGCGTCCAGCGGCACCGGTCACCGATGCACGTTGTCGGACGGCGCAAGGACGCCGCGCGCCGTGACGTTGTACGTCAGCCCTTAATCCGAGCTCAGAAATTATTATTGTTAATTTATTTAGTTTTATTAATTCTTCATCATTTGCCAAATAGTAAATACCAATATTCTCGCGTAAACATGTTCCTCTAGAGAAATTAACGAAGCAACTGCAACCCTGGACAAAGGAGCTCAGTATTGAATCTAGATCGAAAGTGAAGATGCATATTGTTATTCGCGAATATTATCAAATTGATTTTACGCGACATTAAACCCAACACAACCGCTCGCTGTATAACAATTAAATTTGAATTATCAAGTAAATAATGTTCCCGTCATTTTCAACAGTCATTATTGTTTATTACAGAGTTGTGGAAAGAAGAGATGTCAAGTAAGCGTGATATCCTCCTGTTGAACGACAAAATGGCTGTCCGACTGGAGATGTACAGCGAGGCTGCGCGCGAGGGAGCCGTGTCCGCGCTGCGCGCCGGCGCAGACACGTGCGCAGGCGCAGACGCCGTGGGCGACGCCATGCGCGGCCTCACCGGCAACTTCAGGAAGCTAGAGGTCGACTAATCTCATTTAGATAATGATAGTTATTATGTCTTGCGTTTTCTCATTTTAAGCTAAATTATACCTTTCTAAAAATAGTGACTTAGTTCTCATATCTTTAGCAGGGCAAGGTAGCATTTTTAGACCTGTCAGATTTAGCTTACTTTTAAAAAACACACGCCAAAATCACTACAGTTATTATGTTTAAGTAAGCGGGCCTACGATCGAAACCGCAAATTTGGCACCTAAAAGTATTCAACTTATCCTTAAGCTATACGAAATTGTTATTCATTATCTACTATACTAGACTGAAAATAGCATATAAAGCAATAGTATAGTAACATTTAACTATTTCTCATGTACAAAAGTTTTGAATATATAGATTTATTTTTATAAATTGTCAAAATTGCAAGCCTAATTTGGTCATTGACGTGATGTTACATTATATGACCGCGACGATATTGACATAATTTTAGATAAATATTGGTATTGCATTTTTCTCTACCTATTTTTTACAATAATTGTATAATGTTATAATTATATAGTTAGGTTTACGTTACAATAAAATGAATAAAAAACCTTACGGCGTTTAAATTCAAATACACTTTTAGTTCAATTCATTATTTATTAAAAACCATTAACTAACCAATCGGTACAAATCAATATACTTACACAATACGGTCACATCGTCACATACAAACCGAATAGGCCATATTACACGCAAAAATTTTATACGGAATATAAATGGCACATAGGAAAGTTACCGTTCCAATTAGTATATAATTGAACAATTCTGCAATATCTAACTACATTTCTGCTTTGTATAACGGCATATCAACTACTGTACTATTTCGTAAGTTATTGCTTAGAATTATCGGGAACGAAATGTGCAATTTGTACAGTCGAAAACACATCAAGAGTTACACTTTGGTATTTTGCCTACGCCATAAGAGTTGTAATCGTACTTCAATCGTTACTATTGATGTGCTATCGCCTGTCCCTTGCACATCTTATTACCTTTGAACTAGGATTTGTTGTCTTTCAATTTGTTGTAAGTTTATTAGGTACTTTAGTAGGCAAACGACAGGCACATTGCTCAGTAAGACGTGCCATACACAAATCCTCTAAGATAGGCACAGCTGATAAGGCCATCGAGAAATAGGACTTCCTAGTCCTGGTAGGCTAAAATAGTAGGACCTCGAGGAACCAGTCGTACTGTCAAACAAACGACAAAATACCGAATTGACTGTGCCGGCTCGGATGTGTGTGTGGCACACTTAATTTATAAATAAGGAACCTTCTATATGTAGTCTATAATCTACGGAAAACATCGCTAATGTCGCGCATTATCAAAATATCGAACTGTGAAAATTACATCATTTACGTACCAAATGGCGTATCTAAGTAATTTACAGTTTTTTTACAACATCTAAAACAGTGAGTCACTGAAAATTCAGTACAGAAAAACGAATACATAGTAGAAAGTTAGCTAGGAAAACATTTTGAGCAGTCCTTGAGAAAGTACTACAGTCAATTGGCACTCAACAGATTATACAATGCATAATAATACCTTCGTATAATTAACTAAATAATATATTTTATTTATTCCTATAAACGCTATGAAATCTACCTTAAATCAAACTATGAAAACTCGATATAGACTTAACATCACCAATCTATAGGTAAACTAGGCACTTTAATGTACAGGTAAACAATCGTCAGTTCTCGGAACAAAACTAACAATGTCTTGTGAAGGAAGTTTAAGGCTGTTGGGGTGGCTGGTGACGTCACACAAGTTATTATAGCAACACATGTTGAAACATTGTATTGAAAATTAAAGGTTACTGAAGAACAAAACATCGAAGTAGTTTCCATAAAAAAGAGAAAACAGTTGTTACCAAATATTGGAGATTTTGTGATTCATTAAATGACATGTATTCCGATCCCAACACTAACTTCTTAATTCGTTGACAAGTATTGTAAAAATGATAACTTTTGTTTATTTTTACATAGGACAATCGGTTGAAGATTAAAATAATTTGAAATTCCTGGTGCAGTAGAAACACCATACATAAAATATTTCATTTTGCCAAAAAATAATGAAGCACAACTGCTATGCGTATTCAGCATTAGCACGTGATTTGATTTGTGCAATATATTTTTTTGTCAACGTCATTACTAAGTTTTTTATTTACCTTTAACTAGATAATATGTATGGAACAGTTTTCAACAGGCGTGGCTATAACAACTAGTACTGACAGCTCACGGTCCCCCTTAATATTTAGCAAAATACTATCTTGTATATAGGTACTTATTGCGTCTACTACAAGTCATGATCTAGCGTTTTATTGAAACCTACTTTAGTAATTGTATCATTATTAGTATTACTCATTTCTCTATAACAATGGCTATAAATTAAGAATTGCTCTTGAACGTTTAACTTAAGTATTATCATAGTTAAGCTCTGTTACAAACTCTTAAACTAAATTAAAATGTTAATAATCTAACAGATAATATAGGTCAATATAATTAATCTATGTAAAATAGCTAACAAATAAGAATAAAAGAACTTTGTATATGAAAAGTTGGCACTATCTTTGGCTTGATTTATGCGCACCATGTAATCTTACGAGAGGCCTGTTTTTGTACACGAACTGGTGTATCAAGGTCATTAAATAATTCATATGCGATATCGGAAGTTAAAGGCACGAATCTTAAGCATTGACGGAAAGTATTGATAGTTTACATATTCGCTGAAAGGTGTGGACTAAAGCATAGAAGAAATGTATCTTAACAATCCGTAGTCACATCATGGCAGTTGGCACTCTATCGTCTTATGGAACAAACTTCGTGCTAATTTTTTTATATGCTTTAGTCCAAATTCCTTGGCATCCCATAAAATAACTGAGAGATACGTGCTGACAATAGCGTGATCGAGATCTCACTATCCAATTCACACCAAAAAGTCGCTCTAGCTAGGCCTGTATTTAATTTCTAAAGGTTTCAGAACATTTGTTCATTCATCATCAATTACCATAAATATAGAAAAAATGTTTACTTTGTACTCGTATTGCTCACTTCTTACAGTCACTGTTCTAATTCTGACCAAACTGTTTAAGTTCTGGCCATTTATACATGGCAGTTATAAAACACGTTTTAGTTTCCAATAAATGCTACTTCCTCGTAAGAAGTAAAGTGGTGAGGTAATTATGTAATATCGAATACCTATATTATTAACCTATTTCGTTATGTTGATTTGTAATGCTTAGATAGACAGCAGTCGTGTACGTTAACAAGTTTAGTATGCCATAAAATTTGAATGCGTATATTCAATAGAATTAAATAAAGTGCTACAAGTACGAATAAAAACGACCATGACCCGCTGCCCTACCCATCTATGATAGAGGCTCGTCATAGGAAAGTCGGCGTTGTCACCACTACCTAACTGTTCCTCAGTTGACGTAACGGCTGCTGTCTAAATGAGTCTCAAATTAGTACCAAAACCACAGCGTCCCAAATGAATGGGAATTTTTACAATATTGCTTAATATTTATAGTGTAATTTCGCAACTCTCGTGTTGGTTAGACACCTTGTAGTTGCTCAGTAAAAAAGGCGTAGGAACTAAGTCGATGCCGCGCCGTTGGTGCAGGCGGCGCTGCAGGGTCACGCATTTGTCGGGATGCGCTGCGAGGTTCACTGGAACATTTGTATCATCTGGTTATTTTAAAGCAGTGGTAGGTATTGGTTGGAAGACAGCGACGCCGGGGAGCCGGAAATGTACGCTCCAATGCGTCACAACTAGCCCCTGGTTAGCCGGGGTCGCGGTCGGTCAGATTAGGGGATCTGGCCGTCCTGTCGGATAAATCCGGCGACCCATGGAAGACAGCGGGTACAGAGTCGTCCTGTCCCGCTGCAGCCAAGCGCTGCGAACGTGCCGGCGCCTGGAGCGGCCCGAGGAGTGCGTATAGCAAGCGCGTGGGGAACTCGCGGTGTAGTTCAACAGAGAGCCCAGAGTTTCTCACAATGCGTGGACGAGGCCACCGTGGGGTTTTAATCAGTGAGAGTCCGACATAACCCGTCGGTACCCCTGAGGCAGCGGGTATGTACAACAAACAGCAGATCAAGTGTAACACTTTGAACCGTTCTTGTTATCTGCGTCGTAAGAGTTAAAATCGTACTGCAAGTGTTACCATTAATCTGCTGTTGCCCGTACAAGCATTTCCACACAAAAAAATAGGTATTGGTGCAGAGTTGTCAGGATAGCAACGGTATCCGCAACTTTTCTCGAGTTTGTCGGCGTCTACAGGCGACGGTGACCCGACAGCTTGTTTCCCATATTAGTTATAATAAGAATAGTAAGATAAATAATGTATAGCGATATTAGCGACACGCTCTCCTCTAGATGGCAAATACCGTTTACGCAAGTATATGTGAGGCATCATTTTACCTACTGTATTTGAAATGACATCGACATCTCTGTATCTACTCCGTGTAATGTGATACGCATTGCAACAAATCTTCGCCAAGCACATACACAAAATACAGTGTCTGCCGAATGTGGAAGGAAATAACATTTGAATTTAATCGCAAAGCCAAAATAAATGGGTATTTAAAGTTGTTATCTTACCCGGTTTAGGTGCCCTCGGTAGCGTAGCCGAGTCCGCGGGTCAGACCCAGTACTGGTTGCGTCTCAGCATGGGGTTTGGGGCGACGCCTCCCGCGCGGATGGGGTACGCCGTCTCGCTGGCCTCGTAACTGCTCCAATCTTCCGCCTTAGACATACGAGATTATGCACATTATAAGAGTGATCTGACATTAATTGAACTGGATATTGAAATTGTAATAACTCATGACATCCTCTGCCCGATTGTTTTCCTTTGTTAAATAAATACTAATGTTATATTTCAATATAGCGTAAGATATTATTCGACCAATACAGTTTAATACCAATACAGATGTCCAATGTGTAGCTGACGACACTGGTATACTAGTGCTAAGGTATATAGATTGAACTGATGTTCTGTACTGACGACACTAGCGAACTAGTGTATAGACTGTTCTGATGTTCGTATACTTACGTCGGTGTGGTCATCGGCACCGTACGGGTACCTCGCGTTGTGGTCCGGAAGTGCCGCATCTCCCAGCGGGGTCACTTTGCACGCGACGCTGCCGCCTGACGGCAGTGGCGTACTAGTCCCGACGGACTGCTCCGATGACACGTAACTGTACATTTACCAGGTTTGCTATATTATATAAGTCTTAAAGCACCGTAGAGGAATTTAGGCCGATAGTAATCGACAGTTTTGATTATGAGTGGAGTTTGAGTTTGGTCTTACAACTGTCAGTTTTCATACAATTTTGACACTTAGCTCGCCGAGTTCGTGCTCAAAACTGTCTATAACTTTGTTACTAAAGTAGATTATAGGGTGAGGTTGTCTCGAAACTAATATTATGCTGGTGGTATCAGATAATATACTTAATTTTATTTCACAATCTTACCGTTTGATAGGCGGCGTGCCCTGCGCGGGCGACGGCATTAGGTGGTCCGGGGGGCGCGGCAGCGGTATAGGCGCCACGCCCTGACTTTGCCCATGGATTTTGGCCAGGGCGTTATGGTCACGCATGAGGTACCGGCGGCATTTCAGCAAACCAAATATAACCACGATGGCAAGAATGGTGCCAGACAGCGCCATTAAAATCATCATGTAGTACGAAGCGGTTTCACCGTTAGCTACCTGCGACAATATAAATTATATTGAATTACTTAGTGCCACTAGAGTAAGAATGTTTGCTTTATTTTCGAGTGAGCGGATAATAAATTCACTTACGAGAACTCCTTCGTGACTTTCAGGGTCGTTCGGCCCGGGGAGATTCTTCTTCGAGCGATAGCCCAAATAGACTTTAATCTCTCCAGCCGCCGGCTGGAATATCGTCGCAGCTAACAGGAATCGAAAGCTGTCTTCCACGCCACTCAGTTCGGTCAATTTCTTCTTCGTAACAAAATAAATGACTCCTGCTTTTATATCCTCATGTGTAAAATACGCAATTTCCCTTTCCCTTGCACTAGTTTTCCCTCCTGAACTTCTTATAATCTTCTTTATAGTACCGTACCTAGGCTTACGTATTATTGTGTACACAGGATCACTGGCTGTCAACGTCGCCAAACCAGTAGCGTCCATAACTGTCAAAGTAATTTTCGCTTTATCACTCTCGACTCGCAAATCCCCTAAAGCCATTAGGGGCTGTACAATAACTTCAATAGTAAACGGAAGAGTTGAATTGCTATTGTGAACGTAAGCTATTAGATCAAAACTATCGTTAGCAGTCGTCATGTCGTTTTGCATGTAAATAACAACTTTGTCCATCAAATCTTTATGGGAGAAATATGTGACTGGATTCCGTCCAACATAAATCATGCCATGTATCGGTTGTCGTGTCACGTTGTACCAAACTTTCGACTTCTTAGCATTAGTTTCCACGTGTATTTGTTCAGAGGTCACGGCCGCCACGTTGTGTCCTTGCTGCAAGTGAATTGGATGCATGGACGTCGCGTTCAATATAACTGGGATAATGTCTATAGTGAAAACAGTGTATGTAGGCTTGAACTGTCCGTCCCAAACTCTAAAATAAAATGTAGCAGTTTGCAGCAATCCCGAATGTTCATATATGATTTTCCCATCATTTATATCTTCCTGAGTGAATTTATTTATGGACAGAGCTTCATCGATTGTCTGGTTTTTATCCAACATTACGACCCTGCCTTGCGTTGGACCACTGATGATATCGTATAGTATTCCCGAAGGGCCTGTGTCGGCGTCCTCTGTCAACAAATCGTTCTTAGTTATCGTATAGTTCTCTCCTTGAACCACTTGTATTTGCGGAGTGTCGGTCAATAGCCGGAACGGTTGATCGTTTACTGGAACTATATGAATAGGTATCGTGACATTACATAACAGCACATAATCCGGTAGTAGATACAGAGACATGTCAATGTTGTCTTCTAATGTGTCAGAGCCCTCGTGTTCATAGTTCACTACACCACTCTCCAGCTGCATTTGAGTTAATGACGTCATATATGGCTTCAGTTCACCATAACTCGGCTGAGACCACTGTGCTTCCACCTGAGGCTGCCTCAGCCCCGCCTGTGTTTCTAAATAGGCAATAACGTTCGTAACGTTGACTTTTATCGGAACTTGGTCGCCTTCTTCTACTTTTATTTGCGGAATATGAACAAACTTGGCTAGCCCACCCGAGGACACAGATATATCGATATTGAATATTTGGTCTGTAACAGGCTTCGCAAGCGCTGCTTCAACAGTAAAAATGAAGGAATCGTTTGTGTGAAGGTCTGAGAACGGGTGCGTGTGCTCGTAGTATACCACTGAGTCGTTTACATCTTGCTGAGTAAATTGTTTTACAGATCTGTGATGATTATCACCAGTCATCATTATAAGTCGGCCCAGAGTCGGGGCTCTATCGATTTTGTATACAACAGTTCTAGTGAGATCAGAGCATTTTGACATTAGTAAGTAGTTGTTGAGAGGTTCCCTCATCAGCGGGAACACGCGAAGATTCTGTTTTCTGGTTAACTTCAATGAAACTGATTTTGTGGATATGAGAAAAGTAATTTTGGACAGTTCATGGAGACCATCCGTGACGTTGAATATCATCTTGCCTTTTGTGCCATCTGAAATAACAATATAAGTTTCGCTAGCATTATGAACCTCAAATAAAAACCATACCCAAAATGTTTCACGTTCCTTACTTACTTGTATGAACGAAAATGACTTGTCCATTGTCAATATCTGCCTGTGTGAAGCGGTCTACGGGGTGGTCCAGCGCACCCTTCATAGCGATGTAGCCCGACACAATATCCACTACCCTTATTGTCACGTTTTCCAGTGGAGTATCGATGTCATTCACGTCTGTAAAATTTAGATGTAGACTAAATAATTTACTTTTTCTAACAATCATTGTTGAAAATAAAGATCAACGAAAAAAAATATAATGCGTACTCGTATAATGTATTTGTAAATAAAGAATATAACATATTATTCATTTATCAAACTATCAAAGCACAATATTAATATGATAAAATAAACAAGTTTAGCGACATGAACGCATTTACCTAAGTAAAATAAAAATAATTTAAATAGAATCAGGACAGGGATGGATGGAAGACGAGGGGGGAGACCTTTGCCCAGCAGTGGGACAATTTATAGGTTAAAAAAAAATAGAATCTCACGGAAATCCTTAATAAGCGCGTATCCATAAACGTGATTTAAAGTTATTCCACTGTTAAGGCCTTCTGTCCCTTTCTACCTTAACGTTTTTAACGAAGTGTGAATGGTTTAAGGGAAGTGAGATTTAACTAGGTTTATGAATAACAGCATCAGATTCTTAAGTTTGAGTTTGAAATACACTTACACAGCTCGTTCCTGGTGAACGCGAAGGTGCCCCCCTCCCACACACACAGGCCGGTGTTCGCGGCCACTATGGGCGTCTCGTCGTTCACCGCCGCGATGCTCACGCGCACGGTGAACGGTTCACTCTCCTTATTGCCTTCAGTTACCGCGACTAGTTTGAACGTGTCTGCCGACTCCTCGGAGCCGTCGTTTGCATACTGCAAATTGCAAAACTTGATAAGTATCGAAAATAATTGATATTGACTGTGAATTGCATTAAATTTTTATAAGCATTCAAAAGTTAGTCGAAAGACACGGCTGTTTATAGAATGTAGAAGCTAAATATCGCTTCTTAAAAGGGTACTTTAAAACAAATAAAAATAGATGATAATTTGGAATTGAAATAAAAATAAAACATGTACATTTCAGATATATCTACAGCATGTTCATGTGTAAATATCCTATTCAATTTGAAGTCGTAGACCTAGACCCAGATAAAATATATTCAATATGTATAGATACCTGAATATTTCCTGAATTCAGTTTCAACACCGGCAACAAGGTCAACTCTTGGTCCGCCATCACGATCTTTCCAAACTTGGGTTTTTCAATCACTTTGTACATAACCACTTTTCCTCTATAAAACTCTGTGACAGTTCGGAACAGATCGGGCTTTATACTGACTAATTCGCCTTCGACAACGGTCAAGTTCGACGCAACCACGTAGAAATGCTCTGGGATTATAACAATGGCCAATTCCACATCTCGCAACCAAACTATACCGTTGGTCACGTCCATTTTTATTTTATCTCGAGTACGATTCACTCCGGACTGTACGTAAATGAGTCGGTTGACGTTTATCATGGATTGGTCGAAGACTCTGGTGTGGACTGGCTCCTCATTGTAGTTCTCGACCTCAACTGTGCCGGGCGTAGTGGTGATTTCGAGCCAACCGTGGTAGGGGCCTTCAGTTACTTTGTATACTATGTTGGATGGCTCAATATCTGGATGCATTACCTGTTCAACAAATAGTATTTAATTTCGTAAATAAGAAACATTTTTAAATATATAAAACAATGATTGTCTTGTTCTAAGAACTAACAATAATATTGTTAATTTAAGATCTTAGATATAGATTCAAGTAATCACAGTTTCTTAAATGGTTTTAAAATAATAAACATGAATACTATTGAGAATATAACAATGTAGCGCATGGCAACACCTTCATCCACCCAGACATTAAAAATCATGAGATACTACGCGACAGTGAACGCACTACTACACGACCTTGGAATTCGTCCAATATAGTTCCCATTTAATAAATCAAACAGTCAAACATAAACTTACTTCCAAAATGTCTTTAGTAATGTTGACACTAGTAGACTCTTCTACCGCCAGCGGCCTATTCGTGGTCACCCTGAGCGGTTCCCAATAGCTGGACGGATATATCCTGATGGGGTACACACCCTCCCCCCACGTATCAAGGCACAACACTTTGAACCTGGTACAGAAAAGTCACACATTGTTAAAGGCACACCATTGTCATTTTATTTTCAAAAAGATGATTTTTTTCTTCGTTTAAAATAACTTTTGATTACATATTGTTCAAGTTTTAATGTATATTGCAATCATGTCCTCATGGTTGGACATATGTCACGTATGAAGAATTATAATGGCATTAAGAAACCCTAACAGCTGCACTGGCAAGTGATAAATATCGTAAGTACACACATACCTAATTTGGTCAGTGGGTGTCTTGGGCTCCCTATGTCTGTAGGCCACTCTGCCCGCGGCCACGTCTAGTTGTGTGAACGTGAAAGCGCCCTGGCCCTCTCCCACTTCTATAGAGCCGTGCTTGGGCTCTTGGATTATTTCGTACCGAATGTCCTCTTCCAGACAGTTCATGTTTGTGTCAACCTGCAAATGTTCATAAATTAGTATGTATGTTGTTTACTCTTTTACTGATTGACAGAATACCAGAGCAAGGCATTGATAGGAATTCCAAAAGATGGCAGCTGGCATAAGGATGGAGGGCCTTGACAAAGACAGCAAATGACAAGGTTTTTCACTGTGAACCGGGTAGTCGGACCTCCGAACCGACAGTTATACAATACCCCTGAAATAAAATGCCATGTTGTTAGATACATAATTTGGACAATACCTGCATATCCCTCGTGGTGATGACCACTGCCTTCCCGTTTTCGACGATAGAACCATTTGTTGGATACATCCTAATAAACGGAGGCGAAGCCTGAATCTCTAAGTTGCCATTTACATCGAACAATCCGTCTGAGATCCAAAAAGCCATCTTCCCATATTCTTTACCTTGATGTTTAAATAGTACCAGATTTTTATTAATGTCGTCTTGTGAAAACTGAGCAATTTGCTCGGAAGGATTGTCAGCTCTGAATATACCACCGTTTGGTGGATCTTTCGTGAATCTTTGCACAGTGTAAATTATATCAGATGGTTTTGTGTCCAGGTCCGCATCGGTATAACTTAAATCGCGGGACGTGATCAATCTGGCTCCGCCATGGACTATGTGAAAGACATTATCATTCGCTCTCACCGGACTGTTGTCGTTCTTGAGTATAATATCAATATGAAACACACCGACGTATTGAAAGTCTTCGGGTTCCGAACTTAGAGCCATAAAATGAAACGAATCGTGTCTACTTTCAGAATCGTCGTGAGCGTAGTAAACTCTATCGGAATTTAGCTCTTGTAACGTGAAGTATGTCGTATTATCTCTCATTATTTTGAGGTCTTCATTGATTACTTCAATTTTACCGTGTTTCGGAAGATGTGTGATATTGAAGACCAAATTAGTGACCACGTCGGTTCGGAAATTGAGATGCGTTGGTGGAATCACCATTCTGGAGCCTTCCATGACTTGTAACCTTTCCAAAGTCGTGTGAACGCGACCAGGAGAATGGTCAGAGATCGTAGATCCTGGCGTATGCCTAATGGTCATGACTCCGGTAATATTCTCGCACTCTATAGCACCAACAACGAATGTGAATTCGTCTTGAATGTGAGAATAAGCTCTCCTGTGCAGCCTGTACCACAATTGATCCGTGGCTATATCTTGTTGTGTGAACGTACTGTGCGTTTGCAGATGATGTTTTCCAGATGAAAGATGAATAATACCGTACTTCGGTGACTTCAATATTGTGTACAATATTCTGTCGTTAGGTATGTCCAGCGGTTTGGTTTTAAATTGTAAATGTTGTGAAGATATGAACGCTTCTCTGGTGTTATTCAACACAAGCTCTTCATTTACCGATTGGTATAGTTCGAGTTTGATAAATGTTAATCGAAAATCGTATAGAGTGTTCGTTCGAATCGTGCCAACGGATGCTTTGAACTGTAAACGAAACCAAACAATATAATGTGCAGTTTCTGACTTGACACTCAACCAATGAATATTCGAATTAAATCACTAAGCTAAACACTTCTGCTAAAATATTATAGCAGACGCTGCTACTCGGAAAAATACAAGCACTCACACCTACTTCCAAATTTATCGATCATATTCTTAACACATATATTCGTATCGTATTGTTGCCAAAGTATTAAGGGCTCACCTTAAATTCGTCATGTGACGGGTTCCCCAGCAGATGCATATAGCGCACTCGGCCAAAAGTCACCATTTCGCTGGTGAAGGAATCGACTGTTTGCCAAGTACCGTCGAGTACTCTCAGGCGTTCCACCACGCCGAACTGTGGCGGTTTAACTATATCGTATCTGGGAAGGATACATACACGATAACATTCATGACTTTTGAAATTAAAGTTAAGAGCCGGTAGAAAGCTAACTAGCGCCCCGAAACTTTAAAAAATCTTATCTTCTAATATAATCAATTTTATTTATATAAAAAAGCTACCTAATTTCTGTTATAATTTCTATTATAAATACTATTTACCATTTTCGCATATTGCGAGCTACAGCTTGCCTAAATTGAGTCACGTTGTGAATATGCATTTAAAAATAGCTTTTATCGTAATAGATATTTGATAAGTAGTTTTTTTTTAATTGGGTTCGCCTTTTAGCACGGCGGTAGTGACTGAATAAGGGCGCGCTATTTTGGCCAATCTATACAAAACAAATGAGCGGCTGCAACTCTGCGGCCGCGCTGCTGTATAAGTAAATCCATATAAACAAATTCGCGTCAAATATACTCACTTGACTTGCACATTAGTCTCGTCGGCGTTGGTAGTGAAGGTGAGATTGTCTGCGGTGATGATAGCGTACGAGTTGTGGACGAGTTGTAGCCCCGTGTTGTTCAACAAGCGCACCTGCAGTGGTACCACGGACACACGCAACACGCCCGGGCCACTCGTCTCTATTCCATCGGACACCTGAAACGAGTTCAATCAAATGAGATCTTGATATGAGCTGTGGTGTGTTGGACATTCGTTTAGTTAGTTTTGAAAGGTACTTATTTAAATTAAACGAAGACAATATCTACATGTCTTTTAGATATGGACGCACATTCTTTAAGTTAAGAGTTTTTTTACAGACTTAAACACAATTGACTAATATAAAGTTTTAAAAACAAGATAGATAAAATTACAACTTACTTGTAAAGTCAACCTAATTGACGTTTTATTCAGCTGTTTGTCACTGTTAGTGCCGTGGACGTAGGAAATGACCCCGGTGTCAATGTCCTGCTGTGTGAACGAGTCCACGGGCTGGCCGGACACCTCGATATGTCCACTATGAAAAGAAAAATAACATTACAATAGATATATCAAGATTGACCAAGATTTAGTATAGTATTTTGGCTCATAAACTCCTCCTCCACCACCACCATTAGAGCTAAAGGACAGCCTTCAATAAACCAAGACAATAGACGTCGAATTTGATAGCATTTAATGATTTAATAGTAGCGATTCCGTCGTACGTTTGAGAATAATTTTGATAGTTCTAAAATTTGTGTCATCCTTTTTATACTAGGTAAGAGGCAGTATTCTATGAAAAATCATACCTCTGATTTAGTCTAGACTCTAGACTAAATCAGACAGGTATGTATGGTTAAGTTTTTATTTCCATGCGTTATTTTAGTATCGTGGAGTGAAATAAAGATTTTCTTTCGTTCGGTTGCCGCAGCATATGGGTTAAATAGGGTAGTGTTGGTAGCGAACTAAACCCTTGAAACATTGTAGACAAAATGTCCATGAATACCTATTGGCTTCATTCTTGCCATGTAGCACCGTGTACAAGAGATCCTCTGGCGCAGTGTCCGGGTCCTCAGCCTTTAGGATATCCGAAGTAATCGCCTTACGCGTGCCCTGAAACACATTATTCACCACGTACAGTCGACAGTACATCAACCACCAATCTATAAGCCGTGCATAACGTACATAATACACTTGTTTGTGGAGTGTATTATCAAGGAATACATATTTTTAGTAGGTACGTAAAGTAGGTCAAGTCTCGTTGCGATCCTGGCACACAACTCTCGCTTCCTACACATTCATTTAACTTTTCATGCACATTAGTTATGTATTGAGGTATCGTTATATTCGTCTTGATTACGAGATTGATATAAAATACTTTTTAAATCAAAACAACGGTCGGGTTTAATAGTTTCCGAGGAAATCGCAAATAAAGTTGCGGATGATGTCATCGTTTCTCCGATAGAATCCTAGTGCCTATTCGTAAACGAAGTTCTAGTCAATAAAATAAGAGGTAAGGTGGCGAATAGTTGCCGCCTTCCTTATACAAGTTACAACGTACGTTGAAACCTGATCGGCATTGATAACTCAAAAAATGTAAAAATGTTCCGATACTTTGTGTGTAAAGAATATTTATTTTTGATATTTACTCGTGTATCATATTTGAAAATGCAGGTTATTCTAGAAAAGGTCTTATTGAAGACAAAAACGGTACAAAGGTCAAGGATTAATGGATTATTCTAATCTACATCAATGAGTATACTCACACGTTGGAATTAAGTGTTAATGTGCTTTCGGCGAGCTTGTGTCAAACAAAACATGCAACTACTCAAAAGCAAGTTATAACAAACAATTGAAGCACTTGGAACACTCTGAAAAGAAAAAGAAAATAATAAAAACTGTAACAAAATCATAACAAAATACCTACCTACTAAATTAGGAAAAATAAATTATCAAATCTGTCAAATTCTAATGAAAATGCACACATGCATTTTGTTATAAAATCTCGTGCATTTCTATTGATATTATTACTTTGTATTAAATGGTTACGAACTGGTTTTCTATTTACGTACAAATCTAAGTAAAAAAATCAAGATTTCCATATTAATTTCTCCAATATTGTACCTGTGTGAGTCTGAGCACCTTCCCTGGTAGGAGGTTTAGCACTGGCGGGTCATTGACCGGCGTGATATTGACGTGCAGGACGAACGTGTTCCGCCCTTGAAGGTAACTAGGCAGGGTGAACTTCGTCTCCGGGATCAGTTCCATGTCCAGGACAATGGCATCCTGATGGTTCTCTGAGCCGTCATGGACATAGCGAACCTGAAAACAAGTGTGATGCAATCGGGCAGCTCACAGGGTGGCTCGATACATCATTGGACGATAAAGGCCCAGATAACACTAATGTCAAGACCAGGTAATGTGGAGTCATAGCAGCATTGTCCATCAATACACTGACGTAGAAGACTGAAGAATCAATAGCGCAATACGACATGAGGCAAGGCGGTTCTGGTACGGTGACGGGTTGATATGTGTGCGACTACCCATATAATTCTTGTCGTATATCGAGAGGGAGGGACCCGCTCCTGTTGATGTGGCTCTGCTAGGCCGGGCCTATACTCTAGTTTTAAGTTACTATTATGTCAAAAAAATGTAATGTGGCAATAAATGAAGTTATCGTTATTATATTATAGGCTGGCACTGCATGCCGCAGTGTCCGTTTCCATCCAACTTCACTCAAAACAAGCCTACGGGGTTGACCGGCGCGCTTCGTGTGCATTACATTCCTAAATTACTCGACCCCAACACCGATATTCTTAACAAATATATAAGCACTTCAATTAAGGCTTCAAGAAGTACATACCTTATCTCTTGATAAATCCATTAGCGTAAAGAACTGCTTAGATTTCCCTTCGCCTTCGACGTAGTTTGTATACTGGGGAGTATTTCTCTGCAGAGACAAGTCAATGGCAATCCGGCCGTGCTGCGGCGACTGCGCCACGTGCAAAAGTACTCCCGACGGGCGCACTCCGTACTTGTGGTGGTCTAGCACCACGTCAATGTTCTGCGTCGTGATGACGGTGACGCCTCCCTCCTGAACCGTCAGAGGGTACAACGCCACGAGTTCTAATTCGCTGCTCGATTTCGAAAATACCTGTGGTAAATTGTAAAATATACAATAGAGTATGTTTAAAAAAAGTACCAATGTGAAAATAGTAACAAATTTTTTCCACGTAAAGTTCAATGAGACTGACAATGTAACTAATTCTGTAGCAGCTACTACGCCTAATCCTCATCGTAAATGCAAATGTCACTGTCGTTCACATGCTACATCGCGTAAGAGCGAGCGGGACCGCCTCGCTTAGTGGCTACTATCTGGAACCGCTACAGAAGTAACATAACAGGTTATTTAAGAGCCATATCTAAGATAAGAAGAATCCACTGACCCTGATGAAATTAACCAATATCTATGAATAAAAAATCAAAAATGAATGTGTAAATTAATTTGGTAGGTAGGTTGGTGTCCCAACAGTGGCGATATATAAATTAACTGATAATAAGTAGTTTATAATCAGAAAATCATGCTTACTTTGTACTTTTCAGCATAGTCGGGATTGATGCACAGCTCGGTGTCACATTTGCACGTGAAGTGGTCTACGCCGTGTTGCTCGCACACCGCGTGTGGGATGCACGGCGGGTTCCCAGGGCTCGCGTGACAAGGGTACCACCACACGCACTTTGGACTGACGCCATATGTTACTACGGCATTTGGCAGGCCAAAGACCTTGTCATCCACTTCGATCGGTTTTATACACCCCTAGAATTTGACATGAAAAATTATGAGTCAAAATATGAATTAATTAATTAATTTACTTTTTGATTTGCGTTAATTTCATATATTTTATAGTCGATAGAAGGTATAAAGAGATTTACATATTAAAGGCTTGTATTAAGGGCCTTCATAGAACCAACTAGCGCCACCAATCTTTAAAAAATTATATCTTCCAATATAATCAATTTGATTAAAAAAGCTATTTACGAAATATTTATTACGATAAACTATTTTTTAAATGCTTATTTATAACGTGATTCAATGTCGGTAAGTTGTAGTTCGCATAATTGCGAAAAACGGCCGTTTTTGGCACATTTGTGAACTACAA
Source organism: Tachystola acroxantha (assembly GCA_963506565.1). Classification (NCBI taxonomy): domain Eukaryota; kingdom Metazoa; phylum Arthropoda; class Insecta; order Lepidoptera; family Oecophoridae; genus Tachystola; species Tachystola acroxantha. The sequence goes on from OY735870.1 coordinate 17,341,707, forward strand.
CTTAGCTTGTCGCAATTATGCCATGTATTGTATATTGAAAAATAGTATTTATCGTAATAAACATTTTGTAAATAGCTTTGTTAATCAAATTGATTATATTGTAAGATATTATTTTTTTAAGATTGACGGCGCTAGTTGGCCAATGAAGGCTCTTAATAAAACTTCCTAAATGGTGGTGACATTTGATAGTTGTTAAACCACCTATTTAGTATGGTGACATAAGAAAGCCTTAACCTAAGTTAACTTACGTTAAGTTACTCGGTAGTTTACCTACCGAGTAACTTAAAACCTCGTTTATAAACACAAGTTACTGACCATTATGCTTGAATCAGCGGCTTTAATTCCCTTAGCAAACGCCCTTTGTCGCTTCTCACTCTCTATTCCACCAAGGTAAAATGAGTCAGATAAATCCAGATATCTTGTTCCACCACTTTCTATACGAGTACTCATTGCTATGTTGTCGACAGATAACTGAAAACGGAACGTTGTATTTTTAAAGTACTGTCTTAGGCATACACATATAATAATACAAGTAATTTCAAATTAGAATAGCTTATACTATTATACAAACTCTGAAAATAAATAATAACGTCAGTTTATTGTTTTAATCAAAATCAGGAAAGTGCAGCACAGCACTATCATTAATATATTGGTGTTCAGGGTTAGAAAGAAAAAGCATAAAATTCTGCAAATTTACATATTAGTTTTTGCGGGAACTCGCATTGCTTTATGTGATAAATGTGACACAAAATAATTACAAATTCAAGAAGTAGGTAGCTTTGAACAGAGAAAGTATTCTATAACGCGATATATGGCGCTCTACGGTCTTGTTATAGCCATTTTCTTCTTAAATACTAAGTAAATAAGAAGTATTGTTTCTCTTCAGTACAAGTGCTAAATATTCTAATCCAGTTTTGACTATCATCATGCGACGGAAAGATTTTTAGGGCGTTAAATGTGATTGAAGGTGATTGAGGAAGAGTCAGAGCTACATAATATTCTTTACACATTCAGGAATCAGCAGACAAAAGAATAATTTACCAAAACGTGGCATAATGAAGATCTTATATCTAAGTTATGTTGGTAGCACACATTTAATAAAAACGCTGAAGCCAAATAACATGAATAATTAATAATATAATTTCTAAAATAAAATAATATATCGGTATCAACATATTTGTGTCGTATTATAGTTCGCTTTGGCAGCACTGCACCAGGGACATTTTCTTCAAGTAATCTAATAACCAGGGTATCCCATATCAATTCGGAAATTTAATAGGTGACAAAAATATGTGTAACTTCACTCACTTCCCTTAATACTGTTTAATGTCTCTTAGAATTAAAAATAATTATAATATTTGTTTGCACACCGAACGGTGCGTTAAGTTTTGGTGCGCTTCGAAAGGTGCGCTACAATACGGTGCGCTAAATGGAATACCTCCCTTTCACGAGACTTCGTTAAAAAATGTTAAATTAGAAAATTGTCTCTCAACGTTGATTTTAAGGATAATAATGTTGCCGTCGGTGTTGCCATTTCATAATAACTATAAGCAATAATAACTATAATTAAATTATAAGCTCATGAATGTATTGTATGTAATTTTATGTAAGTACGAGGTAAATAGATTGTAGGTGTCGTCCAGCATTCAAATTAATTTTCGTTTTTTAGGTCTTGCTGGAAGAAATCTCTCTTTAATAATAAGCACCACCTGCGTACATTAAGCTTTCAATTCTTATGTTGGTATATTTTCTTTCGTGCACAATAAAGTAACAAAGTATTTCTTTGTGAAAGGAATCCTAAACTGGTCGCAGGTAATAATAATTTGAACTAATGCATAATTCGCGCAGAATTCATTAGCAGTGAGCTTAGATCTTACAATTTCGCTGTTCATTAGTAATTAAAACACCATTTCGCATATACATATATTTTTAAATCAATATTCTTTACACAAGATTGCACAACCAATCTGGGCAAGTAATGTACTGAAACAAAAGTAGCACAAGTCATATAGCGAAAGTAGTAAGGATAACTTAGTAACTTGTGTAGTTTCACGATCGATATTTAATTTATAAAGCACAGAATGAAAATTACACATCTTAAAGTGATCCTAGATTAGCAGAACAATCGTGTAAAACATATAATTTGGTATTCAAATGGTATGCATATGGAAGGTAAGTCTTATTATTAAAAGATATGCTGTAAAATTTGTATGAAGAAAAGGAATATCCTTAAATAGAAAAATCATTACATGATAAAAATAAACCCATAATCTCTTACCTCTATCAGAGACGGATTGAATAACAAGTGCATTTTATGCCAGTTTCCATCGTTGACTCTGGCAGTGTGCACAATTTGGCCGCGCGCCATTTTAACACGTACTACCCCTTCTAATATTTCGACGGCCAAGAAATCTGACCCTCGGCCTCCGCCCGGGTTATACAGGACAATGGAATTCTGAGTAATTGTTTTAAATTCTATTTGCCATCTGCAAAAACGAAACATTTGAAATTAATTATTGTCTTACAATATGCCAGGAAAGCAATATGAAAACTATGTAGTTTGAATATACAGTCAAAAACATATCAAGTTCCCTTTGAACTTTATGCTGTTTTTATTGTACACTTTATAAGAATTGAAAACATACTGCAAGTGTCTCCCTGGCTGAACTGCCGTAGCTCCGTCCCTCTTAATATTGGTGTATTTTACATACAAATCAATCGAACGATCACAATATAAATAAACAGTTAACAAACGGTTATCAATAATATTCGATACTTAAAGGAGTAGATTGACTTTACATGAAATCAGGGTCATAATGTATAATAAATAGACCATCAAACAATTTTTTATGTAACTTACCGTCCGCCCGCTCTTGAATTGATCTTAGGCAGTATCAAATAAGCTCCCTCATCGACAAAACTGATGTCAGATGTAACATCAGCGTCAAACTCGGGCGCGCAATTCCAAGTTACTCCCTCCACACGGACTGAACCACTGCGACTCCTAGCCTTCTCCAGAATTTTCACGCCGTTGTAGTAGATCTATGGAATATCAGTTATTTTTAAAAGAAATCGTGCAGAAATAAGGAATTGCTTAATTAAAACAGCCACAAGACTTACATCCTCCATACAGCCTCGAAAATTCTCCATGTGGCCCAGGAACAGCTCAGAGAAATCACCTTGGCCACCAAGAAATACACCGAAATGTATGTTCAATTCAAAGAATCTACCCGGAAGTTTCTTTTTTACTATGTTATCATCGACCTGCAAAAAAGAATATACTAAATTGTTACACATATAATATTGTAATTTTCAGCAGGTACTTCATAAATAAGTGTATTAAGGCTGGGTGTGCGTGGATTTTCAGTTTTTCTATGAAGGCTATGGCACTAACTACTAAAATTAAACGTCTGAAAAAATTTATATAGCAACTAGCAATCTTGGGGTGTCTATTTAGAGACTGATGAATACCGATACACGACTGGACAAACTTCGCTCGATAGAAAAAAATCGCAAACATAACCTTTAAATGTCTTTTAAAATGAAAATTATGTCTAAAGTCTAAACCGAAATAGTTATTCATACAAAATATATATTAAAATATAGGGTATTGTAAATATGAGAGCTTGTTCTAAAAAAAATTGAATTTTTTGGCATATTTTTATTTTCTTGCTAAAATTCATCCAAAATGAATAAAAATACAAATATGGAGTCACTGTGCCGTGCTCTTCACTCCGCTGCTGTGGGACATCTACTGTCTCACGCTCGAGTATGACAGCTGGTAGCCCCTTAAGGCAGTGTCAGAGGGTACTTCTGAGAATTACATGCAATAATTCATCGTATAGCACATGTGTGATGGGTATGTTTCATGTCCCCAATTTTTCCAATATTGATTGTTCACCTATGGTTGTTTCCTGCATTCATATGAATATGATAGATAAAACTAGTTTGAGCCACGAGTGACATGACGTAAACAAGTGTTGCATGGTACCAAAGGTCAAATAAAAACGTATGAGTTCTATGTCTTAAATATATTAAAATACACTGAATATGAGATGTTTACAAACCTTCATAGTAAGATTAGCTTCTCTGCGAATTACGCTGACATGATGCCACTGTGTATCATTGAGATATATGCCTTTAGAAGATGACAGTTCACTCTCACCAGCTCCAAGGTTTATGTGCAGTTTCAACCTGCCACTTTCCAGCCGAATCTGTACATATAAATTGTTGGTTGGAGTCGTTAGTGCAACTCACGCAAAAATCGAGGATTTTATTGGTGCATGCAGACGGCTCTCATGCAGTTCAGTTCAATAATTTACAACTGTCATCCTCAGTTGTTATTACACAAGAAGCGTCAGCTCGTAATGTTCATCAAGATAAGGCCTCCCTCATACATATCTTGCGAATGAGTCTGTTTGGGAAAGGCAAGTGAACTGCATGCATGAATTACATAGTTTGATCTAATCGTGTTGAGGTACAAACAGGCACATCCTCTAGATGTGAGAGAATTTATTATGCAATGGTTATAAATATAATAGTTTGACAACATCAATGAATACTTTGATGGACAAACAGCTGAGTTTAGTTTTAAATAAAGCTAATAAATAAAACAAAATACCTATATGTTACATGCCATTTACCAAACTTGGTGCTAATGTGTCATAATGCTAAGCAGTACCCAACATGGGCCTCTTCTTTTTCTTAAGTGGGAGATGGAAACTTCACCGACTTTATGAGTGTGGGAGTTTTCTCTCTACTCCAAGTGACAGTCGACTTTGGCAATAACAAGTTAAAAAACAGAAAAGTCATACCTACATATTAATTCAGTTTTTCACATACCATACAATAATCAGTTTTTCCTGCAGCAAGAAGTAGTAAAGCATCAGAAAGATGTGTCCGAAATCGAAAACTGATGTCTGTTACGCCTTTAGCTTCTTGAAGTGGGTATGTGACATAGCTTGCACCATAGAAAGAAGCTGTAAATATATACATAGGTATTTAACTGTTAGGCTAAATGTTAGTAGACAAAGGCCACCTTCAACCTTCTCCATTCTTGACTATAATTGGCCATGCAACCCTATGTTGTCCCAGTAACCTGTCTGATGGCATCATCATCCCTTCTTTTGTACCATTTTATTTTAATTATGTAGTCCCCTCCACTTATTCTGCCGATTTACATTTTAGCCTTCTAAGTTTTAGTGATAAATAACATTGGACTTGTTCCTAATGCCATTGTTCTTATTCTGTCGGCTCTACTACCAGGATCGTATAAAAATCCCCATAGTTAATACATAAACCATCACTTACCTTTATCATACGCGAGCCCCAGAGAAATAAGGGATAAAATTATAATTACTTCCATTCTGAAGACAAGACAAAGAACATAGGATGATCTAATAAACAAAAATTATCAGCACATATTGTAGATATTCATATTTCTTCCTGAAAAACTGTTCTCGAACGCTCGTCTCTTGCAAACAAATATCTGTAGCGACATCATCAACAAGGCAGGCGTGGTGTGCATGAGACAATAGGACAGGCGATCCACGCCTGAAATAACTGTGTTACACAATCATGAAAGCACCATTGATTTTCACATAAAATGATGTAAATTTAGTGTGTTTTTAGACTATTTTTGTAAAAAATAAATATGTAAATTACGCAAAATCGTAAAAGCACAAATCAAGATTTTTTTTCTTTATGTCATTTAATTCAGTGTTGCCAGCCAGCCAATGTATAATTTGTGAATAAGTAATATTTCGTAAACTAAAACTACGGCGACGACGTCTACACAATATTTTTCGCGATCGGGATAGCGATCCATATCACGGGAGTTGGATCAAGGTGGCACCCTACACGCGCGATATTGATCACGTCAATACAAAGTAAAAAAACAACAAAAACAAACAAATGTTTTGCGATTGTATATAAATAGCTTGATTAATTGTGTTGCATAACGTATTTTGTTATTATATGTAATGAAATGAAATTAATGTATACGCGATATAAAAGACATTGCCACATTTCAATGGAGCTTTGCCCCACCTACAAAACTACGTGACCATTTAAGCTGTACCTATCATTTTGTTGGGGACTTATTACAGGTTTCATATTGCATAATCATAATAAAAATAAAATATTTTTATTTCAGACTTTTTTACATCCATATTTTGTTAGTAAATACTTAAATAACTATGTTAGTACATATGGGTGCGTGCAGGCCGGTCCAGTGTCTGAGAAATCGACTGTCCGGCCTAAATAATAAGTATCATTTTCTACTACTCTCGCAACTCCTATAGAAGAATAACAAAAACAATGAATAAATCGCTTCGATTTCTTACTATTTTCTGAATTCTTAATTGAGCTGTTTTTTTCGAGTCGCAACTTGTACAAAACTTTATTTTAGACCAATAATTTTAATAAAAAAGAGATATTTTTACACTTATTCGTTATCTTGTACAACTTGCGGTTGATGGTGGGGCAGAATCTGGCATAGTCATTTCGCCTTTTTCCATTTATAACTGAAAATTACGGATGTGATAAATATTTATAGCAAGGCTACAACGTCAATATTTATCGTGATCCATATCAAGGTCACGGATCTCGAATATCAAGCCATTTTGCTATCGGCTATCTTTATCGCGATCCATCAATATCGCATACTACACCATCAATAAGTATTGATGAACACCATAAAAAACCCATTAAAACGCAGAATCGCGATCCGGATCGCGATAAATATTGATGTGTAAACGTCGCCTATAATCACTATCACTCACGTAGAGGCGTAGAGAGAGAATCTAACGTAATCTAACGTAGATTAGATTCTCCCTCTACGAACGTAAAGGTCGTAGACGTAGACAGAGAATCTAGTTTCTCTCTCTACGGAATCTAATCTCCCTCTACGCTCAATACCATGATCTGTCAAGTTGGCAACACCGCGAAATAAAGATCAATCTTTGTTCCGTGGACAACACTGAACACAGTTTTTTTAATATTTTCTTAACTCTCAGTTTATTTATCGGTTGTGCGTAGGTTTAATATGTATGTATTTATAAGAATTCAGACATTCTACTAACATCAGACCAGGCTGTATGCCCTAGTTGGCTTTGCCTTTCCCATTGGGAAGAATCTTACAAACAAAAAAATATTCTTCCCAATGGGAAAGGCAAAGCCAACTAGGGCATACAGCCTGGTCTGATGTTAGTAGAATGTCTGAATTCTTATAAATACATACATATATACGAAGATAACCTAACCTAAACCTACGCACAACCCTCCCAAACCCCTAAACGAAATAACTCAATGATCCGCGCAAGCATCAAGTTATGCAAAAGGAAACCATGCTAAGAGCACAAAACTTCACAAACACGACTTCTTTCGAGCACTCCAACTAATAGAAACGTTCGCGGACATTTACTGATTAACTTAACGTGATCATTATTCACTAAATACCACGGAAACTATTTAATTAGAATTTTCACAAAAAAAAATAGCTAATGGCGTTTCGCGCGCTTGTGGCGCGCTGGCGCGCTTAACAAGGAATAGTCGGGGTAATTCATTATAAGTCAATGGGGTAATTGCAAGGAATCAAATCAAAGTTTGATTGATTGACTGTCAAAGAGTGACAGGGTTGCCAGATTGGTTTTTTTTTCTCAATTTTGTGTAAAAATTTGGCTGTAGGGGAAATTTTGGGGGAGTGACATTGCTGGGGAAATTTTAACTAATTTTCCCTCTTGGAAGATTTTTACACCAAAAATAAAACGGTAAAAGGTAATAAAAATGGCATTCATTTGTTACAACATTTATTTTCATAATATATCCATTTAAGCTATCATTTAAGTGATTGATAAGTATCGCGACCGATACATTAATAGACAACAAATACCTACTTATTTTTAGAAAATGAAATATGCCATTATTTTATATAGTTGATACAAGTTTATGGTAAGTACCTACATACAGCGAGGTTGTAATCTTTCAACTTCGGTACATACCTTAACAGAAATGTCCAGACATAGGTACAAACTGTACATACAAACCCAAATATAAAGTGGGTACATTGAGTAATATGATATGATAATTGTACGAATATTGGCATCATTTTGGAGTGGTGGGAGTTCTAGAAAATAAATAAAATATGTATGGAGCTACTAGTATTAAGTAATAATAAGTAGAAATTTTAAACAGGTATATAGAACAAAAACGCTACCATTTTGGAAAACAGAAAGTACATAATACTTAGGTATACATGTATCATACAGGTATACATGTAGATATCTTATGTTATGAAGTCGATTCACCCTAATGGTGCTAACATTACAGTTATTAATTTGATAGCCTTCCTACAATGTCTAAATTTCTACTAATACTACTAAACTATCAGCAATTTTCATTCAAAAATGGTACTTTAACTATGAAAAATCCTTACAGTCGTCAGTCACAAGTTGTGTGACTCACAACACTACAAACTGTTGATTGCATCTTGCTTTGCGATGCATACAGAGATTTTAAGTGGATGTAATATTCTACATTATTATATTATAACTAATGCAACATGAACTACCGCTATTGACACCTACCTATGTTAGGAAGACAACATCTAGTTTTGGCAAAAAAGAAGAGAAAGGTTGTACTTATAATTAAGTTATAGATAATTAGACGGACATACGACTGAATTTCATCTACCGCGATCGTGACACGCCTTCCAACTCATCGTATGTCTCGTATCTCCACCCACGTACATTCATGCACTATACCACTATGAGAACAAGTAAGGTGCTCTAAAAAGGCAGCCCATCAGTGGGTGAAGAGAGGTGAGATGCGAAGAGTTTGAAGGAGTAGAAAAATGTATGGGGTTGACATTTGTTAACGAAAAAGCTAATGTCGATCCCGTAAGTACATTATTCTTCCTATTCTACTAGCGTTAACGAAAGTTAAAGCCCTTGGCTAAAGTCGTGTGGATCGACAAGTTATATTTAAGGAATCGAGGTACGTATGGAGCGTCGCACCACACACTAATTGTCTTGGTTTTAGCATCGTAGCTCTCACATCACATTCTCATACTTATACATAAATCATATTGCCAGCATAGATTTTATTAGTTTTATACAGATCCACAACGCCTTCTGTTATAAAACATTAAACAAAGAAGTTTAAAAAATAAAAAATAACTACCTAGGTATTTCAGTTACCTAACAAAAATAAACTACAAATGTTACATAGGTACCTAACAAAAATTGAATAATCCCAGGCGAGGAAGGTACACAATTATCTCAAAAAGTAACACTAATTTTTGATACATAATGTTAATCTTAATATAAAAATATAATAACATTGAGTTTTATATAATATGGCCTACTTTTATGTACCACATAAAATACAATAGTTAATATAATATGCAAAGTCTGCTATAGTAACCAGTCAGACATTACTGATGTCGCATCACCGGTGAGAATTGATCCTTACAATAATACAATTATGGCATTCCTTAAAAACTAAATACCTAAGTTAAAATCCTTCATAAACGAATGATTATCACTCGTGTTGTGTTATCAGTCAATCCAATCCAAATCTTTTTTGGGCTTCTTACTTCTTATTATAAATGAAATACCATTTCTACAACATTTCTACACACATATAGGTGGACTCATTTCCCTAATCTCGTTATTCATGAATGAGTTCGACAAAAGTTATCTTTGTTAGATCAGTCAAAATTATCATGTGACCATTAAATATCTCGATTACATCCAATAAATGTACATATGCATAATCGAAAGTTTCTCCCAATATTTCTTTTATAGAAATCACTTTGTCTGGTGCCACCTGGTTTTTCATAAACTCATTGTCATTGGGATCATGCGGATTATAGAATATATCTAAGGTATAATTTAATAAAGACTGCAAAATAGCTACATTCCCACGTATGTACGGTGATTCATTGCATCGCCTGAATAGTTCTTCATAAGGTAACCATTGCATCACAGATGCCAGTGAATGAATGCAACTCCAATTGAACCCGTAGGACTTTATAAGCCAGATTGGATCAAAGTTTGCTTCCATGCGATCAAAATGAGCAACCAGTCGCAGTTCATCGCTCTTGAGTTGTTTTAATAATATGCAAGTTGCATTGCTAGTGAGAATGAACATCTCTTTTCCTTTCCTTACTACATCCATAATTGTGTCTCCGTCTGAAGTGAATGTTTTCTTTTTCTCTAAAGTCACATCAATCTTTTCAATTAATTTGTAGCAGAAAAGATCGACATCATCCCAATAGAACAAGAAATCATTAAACAGCAACCATTGTTGATATGGCGATGAATTAGATGGTATTCGTACTGCCATATCAATATGATTACTATGTTTGCGTGACTTCGGTACGACAAGTAAGACGCTATTGTAACTTTGGTTGGATTCCAATACAAACATTTTTTCATTCTCACTATATCGTCTGAACAAGGGGAACATATCTCTATTCAATTCCTTATGAGTTGTGACATTGTAGTGAATGATGGTGTCACATTCAAATCCGGGAAGGCGTTGGCCTGTATTAGAACTGAAGGAAATGATGCCCTCTCCTAATATATGGCATTGACGAGGCATTCTCGCCTGTAATTGGTGAGACGTGACGCGTGTGGTCAATTTCACACTCGCCCACAGACTCAGGGAGTGGCACAGGTCGCGCCACGAGAGATCTGCTTTCCTGTAGGACTCCTCATACACCCATGGATGCTCCGCCATGCACTTCCTTTTCCAGAACGTGTTTGGCAGCCCGTCGATCACATGCTGCCAGCGCGAGTTTACCTCACGGCACAGAAGGACCTCCTCGCCCTTCAACTCTTCAAAAATTTTGCATAGAATTTCTGTCGGCATAGCATCCATTTTGGAAACGTACGTACCTAAGTAGGCACAATATCCCGTGACTCCTTTCAGCAGCAAAGTTGTGAAAGACACTCCTTGTGAAGGCCTGAAGATGTTGTAGCCTGTTGAACCAATTACTTACTTGTTGAGTAAAATTTGGGCAGTCACACGAAAAAATTTGGGCAGGCGATATTTTACCTCACCCTATCACAAAAAAAAACATGAATAAGTAAGCATCTAAGCTAAATTACCTGTTATTTGATGGCTATAATGGCTGGTTGGTAGGCACCTAGACTAGAACTAGGAAAAGTACCGTACCGCCCGACCGGCAACTCCGGCAACGGGCAAGGCAAGTATTGATTTCAATCCCCATTCCCCAACGCAGCCCCAACGCCATCCAATCCAATCCAACCGTCTACTCCACTCCACGGACTCCACCCGCCACCCCATCCACCCCCCAGACAATGAGGGAGGGGAGGGAGGGACGGGCGGGACCCCCTAGACATGCCGCGCCTGCAGACGAACGATTTTACACCAACTGTAAAATATATTTTCTAATGATTTATATATTATATAAAAGTTTATTATTAGTGAACAGCGACGGCAGTTACTATTTAGAATTTATTTTATAAGATTTTGGTTTTATTCAGGTTTTATTAATAAAAAATACTTTGTACTTAGAAAACAAAATCGAAGATCGTAAACAAAATATAGATATAAAAATACCACTAGATAAACTTTTCAAACCGAATCGGTGTGCATCCGTCCGTCAACTCAACTAAACAGTTTAGTTGGTAAACTATCGATTGTTCAATGTTCGTCTACTTCGTCTGGCGTCTGCGTCTTGGGGTCTTGGCTGGCCTCGCCCCAGGGTTACCAGATTGGGGGATTTCTCGCATTTTGGGGGGAAAATATAGCCATAGGGGAAATTTTGGAGAAAAGTTTTCAAGTTAGGGAATTGTGTGACCACATAATAAGGATGGTTTATAAGCCCGTGGCGAACGCTTAACGTCTCAGACGACTGCTAAAATTCAACTCCGAAAACTTGAACCTACTCTACGGTCTCCACCGAAAAATATGCCAAAATCCTTAATTTGTTTTGTTAAATAAAATGTATTACACTACTTACACTAATTATATAAGTAATTTATGTAATTAATAACTATGTGTCTTTTTGACAGGTGGTACTATCGTCGTATAAAATAAATATACCCTTTAAAATGATATTTTATAGTGTTTATTTTAAAAAAATCGGGATATTTTTGGAAAATGTATTATTTTTGGGATAATATAAATTAACAATCCGGGGAAATTTTAAAAATCCAATGGCAATCCTCTCCCTAACCTAACCTAAAAGCGTGGTCGGCTGTAAACTGGCACGGAATAAGTAAACTGATATATTGGCATTTTCCATGATTTTCCACACTTCCATTCATCCTTGATTCTTTTTCAATTTGAAGTCTAATTAATTCAGAGTGTGTTTGTAATTTTGATAAGTAGAAGGTACTTACTTAGGTATCTTTTTGTTTCGTCGATCGATCGATCTCCTGCCCTCATAAATTCTGGGATTCCATCGGCCACACAATGAACAACGCTGCGGCTACGGTCAGTAACTATTCTACTAAAATGCCGGTCAATAATAAATATGATAGTAATAGTAATATATCGTATTATAATCGGCCCTACTTTGTAATTACAGGTTGGCGAAATATTTCGGGAGGCGGGTACCGCCTTTAACAAGTTATCAGAAATGACACTGCTGCTACATCCTATGGGAGACTCACAACCCGGGTACGATTTACATTTCTCAGTCAGTAGGTGTTAGAACAAGAAATTATTCAAAAAGCAAAAAAAAAACTACTTCAAAAATATTTAGCTGGAATGAGTTTTTTTTATATTATGCTGATCCTATGTCACTCCTAAAATCTAGCCAGTGGAGTGAGTCAATCAACAATTTATAGCTAACAGCACACTGCTATGACATGACAATTTTTTGTATGTCCAACTGGAATTATTGTTTTTCCATTGTTTGAATTAGTCTATCACATTAAAAGCAGATGTCTCTTTCTGGCATATGAGTGGATAAGGTGGATATCGTGTCTCTATACAAAGTATAGAGACAAGACTAGAATTTCTATGGCGCAGCACTGCGAATTATTTATTCTTCATGCTTAAACCATAGGCAGGTCTCAATAAATTAACTCTATTATACCTCATCCTAAACACTTTTTCGTGTGTGCTTGTTATTGTGATAAAGGCATTCCAGGAATATAAACTTTTCCTTATAATATAATAGGTATTTTATATTCAAAAACTACATTTATATATATAATTCTTTTAAATTTTTTTCTACTTGGGGCATCCATATAATAAATGTTTCTTTTGCACCTTATCAGTGGCAAATGGACTGAAGACGAGGTAGAAATGCTGCGCTCATGTGTGCATCGATTCGCTATCGACCTGAATAAGCTTAGTCAACATATTAAAAATAGGACTGTGTAAGTATTAAATCAGTAATATTATATTCCTGGTAGGTAATTATTTAGTGTTTGTTGTTCTTCTAATAATATACATATAACTCATTTGCCTTTGAAGTTTACATTGATCACCAGATGTTCCAAAGTAGATCCGATAAATACCTTTAGTTGGTTTGAGATAGCGTGCAATTTATCTGACGTAGTAAGGCTCGGTGGTGTATTCATTTTTCTTATCGCAATTTCAGGTCGCAAATTCGCACAACACTGAAGAAGAAAGCGTTCGAGGATGCAGGTATACCCATGAGGAAGGTAAGCAGCGCTACACCGAGCCAGCCTGTGCCGCCTGCGCCCCAGGTAGCACCGATACAGAACGGGATCAGCCAACAGTCCGTAATAGGAACGAATGCAGAGGTTCAAATCTTCACTAACTAATGCAATATCCCACTTTTAAGTTTGAGTAGTTGTTGTTGTGATGTCTTTTTGTTATGTTTTGTTAGTGAAGTTTGAATACTTTTTTTATATTTATTTATTGCTTTTGATACATTTTTTAAATCCACTATAGATGTCTATACTATAATAGTATGGTTAATAGTTATGTTACAATATTAATCGAAAACCAACGGTAAAGTAATTTCCTGCTATCCTATAAATTCCAATGCATGTAAATTATTCCCCATATTAAAATAAGTATAAATACCTGTCTACATATAAATAACCTGTTCCTCGATTATTATCAATATGTATAGTTATTAATAAATATTATGTTTTTATACTTTTTATGTAGTATCTATGTGTATATGGATAAGGTAACCCCCTCACGGATACAGGGTAGACATCCGGCCATTAGCGAAGCTCCATTATCTCCGCCTACTACACGTACTTTATGGCGCTCCATTCGCTTTTCCTGTCCAACTTAATTTACGGCGACAACGCTTCGGGCGTTTGAATTGAAACTACGTAGTTTCCTTATTTCTAATGTTTATTAATTATTATTGTATTATTATTTACGGTGCATGAACAAAGTTTGATAAATAATCATTCCCATTTTTGGCTTTTAGAATTTAGATTTTCGCTTACATGTAATTTTATTTTGTAGGCAAATATTTCGAATGACTTTTATATGTAGATTTGTATGAAAACGTGTCTCAGTTCCTATACTCAAGACGTTACGGGCTTAAGACTACAACTACACCATACATACCGTAACCACGTCACAACTACAATACGTGGTCGGGCGCTAATTTGTATGAAAAATTAAAAGTTTAATTCACTCGGGAGTGGACTTTTGCCGTCAACTTCAACTGTGTGTTCGGTTAATTTTTGGATTTGTCATGTAGTGTGGTGGTGGTACCTACATGTGATTAGACGTTAATTGTCTTTTTAGCACAGACAGAGATAGACAATAAAATTATGAGCGATATTTTAGTTTGAGCTCGCTCTTATAAGCTGTCGAAATGATATGAATTTTGACCGTGTAAGAGTCGCACCTCGCCATAAAAATTCTCAGAATCTTTGTTTTAATTATGAGGATCGTAAATGATTGTGTGTATTTCTACAGCTTGAAAAGGCGTGTTCTTACGTATTATACAGGTTGTTGTTTTGGTCAACGACGCGCAAGTCAGGGGTGATATTATCACAAATAAAAAAAATCGTTACGTAATAAAATACGCGCCGTCTGTCAGCCGGGTCATTAACAACGTGATCGGGCGTACTTTGTACGTACCGACTACAGCAGATTAATGGTAACACTTGCATTACGAATTCAACTCTTATGACGCAGATAATAAGAACGGTACAAAGTGTTACACTTGATCTGCTGCTAGCTGTACGAGGACAGCGATGCGATAATTTCAAGAGAACTTTAACAGATATTTTTTTAATAGTAATTAATTAGTTATTACCTATGTAAAATTAAAATTTTCAAATTCAAACGATTTATTGCAGTCACAAAGACCATATAAGTGTTAGTAAGTACTTAAAACTATATTAGTGTTTATAGATGGTGATGACATGCGACTCAGGTCCGACTCTGAGACCCCGGGACATGTAAGTGTATCCGGTGTCTCAGAATCTGACTGTCCATGGTATCCGCAATGCCCTTTAGGCTTCTGTTAGGGCTGCCGCGAACCCGTCGCATCAGGTACTCGACTCTTTTGCGTATGATGGCATGGAATCCGTCCACGCCGGCTTCCGCAAACATCCCTGACGCGCTTCAGTATCGCGACAGCCCCATCAGCAACCTGGATGCATTGTTATATTGTACACGCAGGGCATTGTATGACTTTTTGGTGTAGTTTACCCACAGATTGCACGTGTAGAATGTTAAAAATAATAAAAACATAATTTTAGGATAGACTACCACCCCTATTGGGCATCGCTGATCAATAACACATCCTGTATATCCCGTCTGTACCCCGCAGGTTACACTTAACATGCTCAACGCCTCTGAGAGTGAAGTGGACGATGATGACCTCAACGGTGACGTCAAGTTGGAGTTCGAACCGGGCAGCGAGGACGTGGCCACCTGAAATTTGTTTAGCTTTTCTAACTTTTAAGATGTTAAACGAGAGCGGGTGTTGATGGTCGCTGATTATAATCATATGTATTGAAATATTGTATCTCACCTCTGTGCATCACATCACATGTAGTGACAAAAAGACGGGCTTTCAAAACGAGTACGAACAACAGCAGATCAATGGTAACAATTGCAGTACGATTTCAACCCTTACGACGCAGATAATAAGAATGGTCTAAAGTGTTACACTTTATGCTTTGGGCCCATATTTTCGAGTAAATGTTGTAAAGTATGGACGTTTTGAAAAAAAAAACTGAAATAAATAATAGAAATAATATAAGATAATATTAATATTATAGAAATAATATAGAATTTGGAGGCTTTTAAAATATAAACTGTAAGGCGCATCCTAATATTTATTTAGTATTTAAATTGTTTGGCGGCAGTATTTGCCTCTTTGCCTTACATTATCTTATGTACCTAATACATCAAAATCTCGAAAGTCGATTTTATTTGCCATAACAAAATTTCGAAAACAAAAATATATTAGCCTTGAATTTGGTCACTGCATTTGACGAGCGGTGTTGTTTTACGCAACGCTATTTCCGCTTATGCGCGTATTCATAAACGTGATTTAAAGTTACGCCACCGTTTAGGCCCCCTGTCCCTTTATATCTTAACCTTTTTTAACGAAGTGTGAAAGGGATAGCAACACGATTTAAGGGAAATGAGGTTTAACTAGGTTTATGAATAACAGCACTAGATTGCAACTGTATAATATGTAGGTTTATGTCCTGTCGGTTGTACCTAGGTACTTACTACAAGATCGCCCAGTTTGATTAAGGTAAGACTGCGCCGCACCGTAAGGCTGTCTTTCCACCAGAGATATGCTATGCTACGTACGTTGCTATGGATGCGTTTGATATCTATCAATCATATTCATTCAGTCAGTGCTATGTGGACTAGTGTAATTATGATTGGTTTATATGCAAAGTAGCATAGCACATCTCTGATGGAAAGTATTTCATATGAACAATATTAGGCCGTGTCTGTCTACCTCAGTCCATTGTACGACGCGACGTCCGGTTCCTTAGAATACGAATCGACAGGACCGACCGTACATAGGTGAGATACAATTGATAGCGACCATCAAACAGCCACTTTCGTTGATATTGTGCGGTGTATAAAGATCGACGTAAATCCTGACACATCCAGGCGCGATCTGCACCCGGCTTGCGGCCTGCGTCCAGTTGAAGCGCATGCCCCGGCCCGTTTTCTCCCGTCGTTAGCGTCCAGTAGGTAGCGATCTGTGGTCTAGGCCGCAATCCACTACCTACTGGACGCTAACTACGAGGTAAAATGTGGCGGGGCATGCGTTTCAACTGGTCGCAGGTAGCAAGCCGCGTGCAGGTCGCGCCTGTGTAAGAAAGACTTAAAGCAATGAATTTTAGGATTTTCTGTAACATGTGTGTCCATTGGCATTTTATGGAGCGGAATTACAACGTGAAATTTTAGTAGTCGTTTTCCCGCAGCTCTTTATTTATTTTCTTAGGATTTATTATCTGTAGTACTATCGATTTATTAATATAATTTTAACTAAATTAAGAGACGACAGTTTAAATTGTGAAAAACTGAATTCGAATCAATAGTAACACCGCGATATACTCAGGCGTGGCAACAGCGCGGAGCGACAGGCAGACGAGGCACAATGCAATACACGTGTTGTTTGTTAGGTACCTACGTGTAGTGTGTTACTGGCGTCTCTTATGTTTTCGAGTTGAAAAAAATAATGAAAAATTTAACGATTTATTTATCAAATTTAACTCGATATATCAATAGTAGGTTCTATACATCATCAGCAAATCATTCTGCCACGGAAAGCAACCACAAAAATTTCACGTTGTATACTTTGCTGTTGGAACCGGTCTCATATAGTCCCAGTCTTAGTTCGAGATTCATAGACAGTTTTGATGCACGAGCTTAGCGTGAGCTAAGTGCTTCTTGCAACTGTCAAACGTGATTGGAATTTGACGTTTGTACGAGCGAGCTCACTCTCAAAACTGTATGAGTCTCGGCTTTCGCTTGGTTATATTATATCACTTGTTATGGGCAACAATGCAATGTGTTGCGGTTAGAAGAATAAAGATGACAAGTGTTCAGAGTTGTGATAATAGGTATACAATGCAATGGACTTTACATCATGAAAGCTGTGCGTTTATCGAAAATATTTCCATGTATGCACATCGAATGTCCCGAAAATATGTTTTAAGATTGTCGCATGTTGATCTTTATACACCACTTAACAGGGTTATCTTAAATTAACTACTATATAGTATAATTTAAAAGAAATATGTCCAACAAACAACATTACTGAACTCATATCGAAGGAATTAACCCTGCGGCAGCGATGTACCTGGGAAGACTGTCATAACCTACTAACGATCTTAAACACAGGGTCTGTGACATGAATAACATGAGGTTGTCGTACGGACAACAGCAGATCAATGGTAACTCTTGGAGTACGATTACACTTCGACCACACACGAGGCAGATAATAAGAACGGTGCAAAGTCGAAAGTGTTACACTTGATCTGCTGTTAGCTGTACAAGCTGTCGAATTTGCCGCTGCAAAGCCTTTTTAGGCGCTCAAGTCCTGTCAAAGTCTGCGCGAATTATTTATACTATTTTTCATCAATAATTTGACATTGACGAGATTTGAGCGTTAGTAAAAAGCGTTGCGGCTCACCCCCTTGCCGTAATACTCTTAGTAATAGAGTAGGTACTTTGCCAACACCTGGAACCACTACCAGCATTACATTATGTTTTATCAACTCCTACACCCAGTCGCACTTGCCCCTACCAATCTTTGTTAATTTGAGATAACCCTGACTTTTTACCGGCTAATAGGGTATTTGACTCAATTTTTATTATTGCATCAATCAACACTCATATTGTTGAAAAGAACCGTGAAATCAGTTTATAGACATCTCAATTAATAGCGAAGATATTTAATAAGGCCTTCCATGAGCCAACTAGCGCCGCCAATGTTAAAAAAATAATATCTTACAATATAATCAATTTTAATAAAAAAAACTATTTACGAAAAGTTTATTACGATAAATACTATTTTTTAAATGCTTATTTATAACGTGATTCAATGTCGGTAAGTTGTAGTTCGCATAATTGCGAAAAACGGCAGTGGTATTTGGCACATTTGTGAACTACAACTTAGCTTGTCGCAATTATGCCATGTATTGTATATTGAAAAATAGTATTCATCCTAATAAACATTTTGTAAATAGCTTTTTTAATAAAATTTATTAAATTGGAAGATAATATTTTTTCAAGATTGGCGGCGCTAGTTGGCTCATGGTAGACCCTTAAGCGGTTAAGTCGAGCGGTGGGGGGATGCTCCATCTCTTTAGCAAAACGGTCTTTTGTATGAAGTTTGTAGGGCCGGCGCTACCTCAGTATGCCAGCCACAATACGTGTACCATTTCTGTCTCTTTCTAACACAACTTTTCTAAATGCCTGTAATTACTTCAGTTTTCAATTAATTTCAATTTTGATTTCACAGTTGATAATGATTTTGTGTCTATTTTGTAATCATAATTTTCAATACTTGTCAAATACCCTGTTGTGACGGTTTTACAGTCGGATTATGGGAACTGTTTCCATGTTTTGAACTTTGTCATATTCTTTGCCGTCACAGATAAATGTGAGGTAATACACGTTAGATGTGAGTGAGAGAGAAGGCACGAGTTTACACACCACGTGTGCGGTAACTCCCAAAATGACGATGCTATTCTTCTTTGCAGGCAACCTAGCTTGACACGTTGACAGAGTTCATGCTAACGGTATTCATAATTCAACTGTACTTTGTAGATTTAAGGCCATTAAGACCCACTTGCATGAAAAGTAACCCGAGAGTTGTGTACTTAATCCGTGAAAATCCTCTGGTTAACTTTAATCGCAAATGGGCCTTATTGTATATTCATTTGAGTCCAGAAAAAGAGCGATCAATCATTAAAATTCACGCACATCGGATATTTTCAAGGGTTTAGGTACTTAACAAAAACCTGCTGAAATACAAAATTACTCAGTTTACAGAAACTACACTACAAACAAAAGTCGATCGACGAATTTGTAACCTCTTCTTGAAAGCCGGTTAAAATGATTTTTATCGTTCTCTCCCTGGACTCCTCATTTTATAATGGAATTTAGATTTGAAGCATTTCGGAGAGGAGCGAACATTTAAAGATAGATCTGGGGATGTAAGTACAGTCGAATGCACATTAAGTGTAACACTATTGTATGCCATTGTTATTGTAGCGTTAATAGTCATTGAAAACGTACTTCAAGTATTACCGTTGATGTGTTGTCGTGTGTACTGCTATAACTTGATAAGTTAGCGATTAACGATTCAGAATCTTGCCATCATGCGATTCATTCTCAGATCTTTATCTTACCTAGATCTGTTGGGAAATGCTTCTACAAAGACTTTATAGTAAGTAAGATATTCGTAAAATATGTGTTTTCTTGTCAATATGTGGGCTTACCGCGTTATGGCTTTCAATAAAGTATTAAATTCATATTGAAGCTTTTAAAACATTGATACTCGTACATGTGCCATAGACAATTTGACAGTCTGAATTTACGATATATCGATTACAAAAATCGATTACGTAATCATGTTTCGTGGTAATGCCCCTATCTTGTAGCTTGTAGGTGGAGTCTAAAACAGAAAAGCATACAGTTTCAGAATTTTTTTAAACTACATGATGGTTTGTACAAATTGTAGAATTTTATTTGCATTTGGTCTTAGTTTTTGAGAAAATCTAGACTATTCTCTATACTTATCTCTGGGTCAGACTGTGCGCAACTTGTGTTACTTTCTATTTAATCATAATCACTCTTGTGCAAAAACACGGGAGGATATAAGTAATTGTAAGATTAAATGACCTAAGCAAGTACCATACTCGTATTGTATGAGTACACGACATGTTGTGAGGCGATTCATCAATTCCTCGATGTATT
This sequence comes from Tachystola acroxantha, assembly GCA_963506565.1. NCBI lineage: Eukaryota > Metazoa > Arthropoda > Insecta > Lepidoptera > Oecophoridae > Tachystola > Tachystola acroxantha. The sequence goes on from OY735870.1 coordinate 17,362,599, forward strand.
TACCTACAGCATAACTTAAATGTTGACCTCCTTTAAAGAGCTAGATGTCGAAAGGCCAATCAATAGTAATGGAAATGCTACAAATACAGACCTCATATGCATATTTCACTGCCAAATCTTATTATAAATTATAATAATAGGTATTCTGATCTACGGAAAGACATCGCGCGGAAGTCAAAATTTATAGATTTGTATGATAATATAAAAATGAAGTAATCCTAAATCAATATTATTTTGAATGACTGTGTATTTTCAATTGATGATTTTTTTTGTTTCAAATAGAAGATCAGATGAATCCTCTTAACTTCGTTTCTAGAAGTTTCTGTTATTAGATTGTGATTACCGAAAAAAGTATTATGTACTATTACATTGTCGTACTGATATATCGTAGTACTTAACTTACATTGCTACGTTTTATTGTTTGCTCGTTTGAAGGTAAGCGAATGTAACTTCACACAAGCAAATGGATGTAGCGTTGTATTCCACGAATTTAAACTTGACTGTAGAGGTGACCATCCACTGGCTATGCGAAACGAAACGAGGCTAAATCTATTCAATTTTCGATTAAAACATGTGTAAAATAAATATCCGTTATCTTAGTGAACATAAACCCAAATACTATAGAATTAGTTAAAGGTTTAGTCAGTGTAACTAGACACAGATTTGTTTTAATTCCAGTATATGACACGGTAAATAAGCGCTGCGTTCAGTCACTCTTACACAATGTAGCATAATGACAATGAGTCAGTGACGCTTGCGTTAGGTTTAGAATTATATTTGACGTCCATAGAAATAATCACGAGCATTATTAAAAAAAACTGCATTTACAAAAAAAATCTAAATTAATACAAAATAAGAGAATCTCGGCCAATTGTGACCTCGGGAACATCGTCACATTCTCCGTCAATTTTCTACTAGTGTAACCGGCCGCTAATTCCTTTGTCGGCGAGTCGACGTCATTTGATATCATCTGTGTTGCGGCGGCAATTAAAATGCGCGACGCTAAGGAAATGGATATAATTTTACACTTGCGCCAGGGAACATTCGCAGGGTCGATTCACCAGGCAGGGCTTGCGACGTGACGTATATTCGATGAAAGGTATAAGTGCGTTTACATACGGCGACGTAGCGGCACGCGGTGCGTGTTTCGCCCAAATGTACCGAAGCTCGACGGTCGCGTCGCATCGCCAGTGTGAATCAACCCTTAGCGGTCACTATCTGATTCCTATTTACGTGTTAAATGTTAGTATGTAAGATGTAGTCTTAGGTTAGATGGATGTCCATTTATATAACTACATAATATACAATTATTGTCAAAACTTCTTAATATTTATCGATACCCTTAATTCGCCTATAGAAGCGACCGTACATACACTATAATGGTATAAATTTAATCAAATTCAATGAATGTTAGCAGTTATCGTAGGATATATTGGACTTACAGGATTGGAATGCAGAGTAGGTATTGGAGATGATAGATAACGTGTGTGTAACGATATTAATATTAATTTACAACGTTTAGTGTACTAACAAACTTCTTATATAAAAATAATAACAGTTTTCCTTAAATATGATAGAGGGATTTTCTTGATCTAAGAATAATATTATTATATAATGTTTATTTAATAATTTATTCTTCATTTAAGTATCCCGATTTCTTAAGTCAATAATAAATTCTTAAATAAACAATATTTTTATTCAATCAAGTAATAATAGTTTTCCTTTTTCACTAAATGGGAAATATTTTTAACTAAGAGTTATTTTGTATCTTAAGTAACGCACTATGGGACTTAAAAAGTCGGTACGTTCGCGTTCGGTATGAATATTATCGCAACACACGTTACTGATTAATATGGGTAATCAAAACTTATTGTAAACTAGGAACATAAAATCTACCACAAGATTCAAATAAGAATAGATTTTTTTCATTTTGTTAAACTGCATTTACAATAATAATAATAAAAACGGAAAATTGCGCAGTTTGGCGTTTAGTCGTGAAACTTCGGCAATACTATCTGATATCTCTGTAATATTGTGTGTTTTTTAGGGATATCTCGGGTTTGTTTTATATTTACAATAAATTTTGATTACATGCAAGAGGCACGCGGTTCTCTGGGCATTGATTGTGATTGGCGCGGTGAACAATGTAGGATGTGCGGCGACCAACATGTAGGTACTTAGCAGTTTCTCATTTTATCATTGTTCATCGCGTTTGGCTGATTGTTAGTAGTAGGTAGGTCCTATTACTTAATAAATTACATTAAAAACATGGATTTCGTTTCTTATTTGCTTGTTCAGGCAATTCACAGATCCCTCTCGCCCGTACTCTTTATTTAGGTAATTTACTCTTATTAACTGATCTGAGGTACCTACAGCATAACTTAAAATACAGTTTAGCAAAGCAAAATAGTGCATATTCGAAGTAGGTAAGTACCTTACTCTCTAATCTTGTGATTAAACTTTATAGAGGACTAGCTGCTGCCCGCGACTTCGTCTGCGCAGGATTATAAATTATAGCCTATTGCTGTTATTCATAAACCTAGTTAAACCTCACTTCCATTAAATCGTGTTGATATCCCTTTCACACTTCGTTAAAAAAGGTTAAGATATAAAGGGACAGGGGCCCTAAATGGTGGCGTAACTTTAAATCACGTTTATGAATACGCGCATGTGTGTTATTATTGTATGTATGAGCTAAGTATATTATTGTAATGTTTCATTAAAATCCATTCAGTAGTTTTTGAGCAACAAACATCCATCCATACCAACTTTCGCGTGCATAATATTAGTAGGCAGCATAAAAACAAAAGGACATCTTAATTATCTTTTAATATACACCAATTTTATAAAATTATTACATGTTCTAAGTTCACAAATAATGTTACACGTAATCTAGAGGTAACAACTGTACTTGAAACAATTAGCTAACCCCACCTAGCATAAAAAGATAACTTTAGGGTTAGCGACTTAACCCGTGACAACTCCATACATTTTTATTTAACCCTGTGTAAAGCGCTAACCCTCTTTGGCGCAAGTGGCCCTAAGTGAAGCAACATTTTAGTACGGTCGGCATATGAAAACGGTAATTATAACTTTACCATATTGTATAACTATAAGATACCACCTAAAGGGAATGTTACGCGGGGCGTATTCTGCACTCTATATTATATGAATACCTACCTACAGCAACAAGGTTCATGTTCACAAACTCGTATTATATTTCTAGCTATAACGTTTGCATGGGGTACCTACTTATTCAGTAATATTATTCGGTAATTGGTAACATATTCCAGTGACTAGCTTTGCTATATCTATTAAAATTCAGTTTATTCGCTATAAAATAATTAGTTCGTATACCAAGCGTTGTATCTGAATAACTTTTTAAATAGGAAAACTCCAAAAAAAGCAGGTCATCATAATACCTACACCTAGTAGTAAATAAATAATATAAGTAAGTCTTGTATATTCTTAAGCGTATAGTTAGCAATTTGACTAGAATTGTTCAGTACATTTATACATGTTACGACAATAGTGTCTGAATACCTAGGTATACCTATCGGTCAGAAAAGGACACATTTGGAAATGTAAATCCGACACGTAGAGAACTTTGCACATTTAAGAGTAAATAAGTACCTACCTAATATGTAATGAATATAACACAATAATTAGATACTCTTACAATATCTCTTATAATATCGCCTTGCCGTGTCATCCTCAACCCTAATATTAACAGAATGTAGTCTACCAACATTGAGTTATAAACAGCGAGGTTGGGGAGTCGTACCTACTATCGAACCGATATAAACTGGGAACAGACCTAAAGCCGTAACGTAATTATATACTTACATACCTACTAGAGCATTACTTAAAAGTGAATTAATTAAATGGAAACTCATACGGTGAAACAAATTCCTTTACGTAAGTACCTACCTAGGTACTTATAATCCAAATTAATTATTATTTACATTTTAATTTACGCAATTAATTATTATATAGTAAGTATTATGAAACAAAATATTTTAATTTTTTTTCTACTTATATTTATTTCATAGAAATTCAGTTTGCAGAACAAAAGACATCAACGCAAACGTTTTTTGTCTACCTACTTGTAAAAATTAATAAATGTATGGACTATTCATGAGTTAAGTACGGTGGAACACAGAGAAAGGTGTACAGGAGAGTTTTTAAGGTTGAGGTTATCTCAAAAACTACTTGACTTTTCGCAAAAATTCTTTCACTGTTTGATAGATAAAAGTTAAAACTATGTAATGTAAAAGAATTATTAAATTCGGTCTAGTAGTTTTTGAGAAAATCTCAACCTTTTTGAGGCCCCCTGTATACTTATCTCTGTCTTCGACTGTACCTAGTACAAATTGTAATCTGGAATAACTATTGGACGTTTGTCGCCACATATAAGAAATATTTTTAAAAATCTCGCTTGCAGTTTATACGAGAAATGCTTGATGATTTCAGAAACCTGTACTGTCTATCTAGTGGTTTTTGAGTTATAAGTTGTCTAAGCGAATAGACACTCAGACATTGAGTTCTATAAATATAGAAGATATTTTAACACTCACTAAAATAGTTGCAATTCTAACTTTACATTACGTATTTACAGACATTCATTGTAATGGACGACATCTATTTTCTTATTATTACGCTACTACTTTAATATGTTGAACCAGAAAACAAGTTGCATCAATATTTTTAATAATTATTACTATTTCAATGATATAATATGTATATTTTTAATCGCAAATATGTATAAAAAATACTACAATTAACAGTAATGGAATATTCTAAGTTATCGGATGTTCAGTGTTTTGTCTAACAATTGAAAACATCTCTAATTTTATTGCAGTTTATAGCTCGTACCTGCTAGAACAAATATAACAGCTGTCGTGAGCAGCTGTTCTGTTTCTATATTTTGAAATATATACATTATATTACATTTTTTCAATATTATACTGTACAATGCATAATTTTATTGGTTTTATTCACAGTCATTACATAAATTTTTATGACAGATACCTACTAACATTCTTAGCTTAGCGTACTTCATATATTTTATTTGTATACAAGGATAATACTCACTTTTTTGATTGAAGCTTTTAGAGTCCGTAAAACCCGACCGAAACTGTCAGTCTAAAGTTTAGTTTTCATGGTGAGTGTAAGTAGGTACGGGCCTTCCATGAGCCAACTAGTGCCGCCAATCTTTGAAAAATAATATCTTCCAATTTAATCAATTTTATTAAAAAAGCTATGTACATAATGTTTATTGCGATAAATACTATTATTTAAATGCTTATTTATAACGTGATTCAATGTCGGTAAGTTGTAGTTCGCATAATTGCGAAAAACGGCCGTTTTTGGCACATTTGAGAACTACAACTTTGCTTGTCGCAATTATGCCATGTATTGTATATTAAAAAATAGTGTTTATCCTAATAAAGATTGTGTACATAGCTTTTTTAATAAAAGTTAATAATTTGTAAGATATTTTTTTTTAAGATTGGCGGCGCTAGTTTGCTCATGGAAGGCCCTTAATAGATTTACGCTAAACTTGGAAAAAATATCTTTCGAAAGTTACATCATGCGGTTGATGGTGGGGCAGAATCTGGCATTGTCATTTAGTGTTTGTTTACTACTGTAAGTAAGTAACTAGGTACGTATTATTTTTACAAGGTTTTTATATTTGTGGATTATTATCAATCTTATCATCTTACATGTAAATCTTTTGATACCTACCGAACTACCCACACAATTTAGCTACGCAAATAAAATATTAAGATCTCCGGGCTCGAACTTCTACTAAATATACCATCTTCTGTTAATCAATTCATTTGAAATTTTCATACGAATATAAAATATCTATTTTATATTCGTATGAAAATTTCAAATGAACTTCAATTTCGTATGAACGTTAGACAGTCTATCAAATTAAAAATAGAATTGGTAGTGAAATTGTGTGGCCAGGGGTTTAGTGCAGTTGATGAATATTTACAATTTGCTGTTCGGGCAGATTCACTCACTTCCTGTTGAAAACAACAACTAATCAATTTAACTTTGACTATTAGTAAGGATCCTCGTAAAATTTATTCAGATCCATCTCAGAATTCATACATGCACTAGCACTTGTTTCTGTATGGTTGAATGTAAGACTAGAATTAGTGACCGTAGACCTAACACATAAGTCCACAGCTGTTGGCTGACGCAGTCGCTGTCCGGTCTTTGAACTCCGGTTAGCACCACGTTTGATGTTAGATCAATGATCAGTGCTGAAATATGAATTCTGCATAAGGTACAGCTTGTCTATGGGGTTGACGACTGCTCCCGTGCCGAGGTTCAGCGGCTCGTGGGCGGGGTGCGTCGCGTGCTGGTGTGAATGATGTTGCACTTCCAAATTTTGTAAGCTCATAGTGTCAGAAGTTCCTTCATCAAGCTGATCGAAGTTGCTGCCGTCTAGCGATATGTCGGAGCTGCAGAAGCTGTCGCCAGAATGTGCTGGATAATCTGAAACAATCGTGGATTTTTTAATCGACTCGACTCTGAACGCTCATCAACATTATCAACAGAATACGCTACAATTCTTTAACGGCTTTTTACGCCTTTATCCTACCCACACCCCATAGCGTAGGTACCTATGTCTACAAATAAATGTCTGATTATAATCCAAATCACCAGATATACTCACCATCGGGAGAATACGGTAGGTTCGGGTTGAGAGGCTGGCTAGACGCCGAGTAGGATCCATCTAACCCCAAATAGTTGCCGTGCTCGCTTGATGGAGACTCCTGTTTGATGCTCTTCTCATCCTTGTCTTTATCTTTATCGTTATTCTTGTCCCCTTCTTGCTTCGCTTTTCTTTGAATTTTCTTCATCTTAGCTCTTTGATTTTGAAACCATACTTGGACCACTCGGACACTCAAACCAGTGTCTTTTGCGAGAGCCTCTCGAACTTTGCGGCAAGGCTTCGGGCTTACTTCAAAAGAAGCTTTAAATTGTCTTCGTTGAGCTGATGTGAGAATAGTTCTAGGTCTTTTCGGTCCTCGTCTTCCATCCCGAGGTCTTTCGGAATCGTCAATGATCATATCGTCTTCGGCGTGCTGCATCAGATACATTTCCTTTTCGAAATCCTGTCTACAGAATATTTGTCCTGCTCTGATGACATATTGTTCCCCCTTCTGTAACGGTTGGCAGCACATCACGCATACAAAGCATTGTATGTGAAAGACGTACTGCTGGGCCCTCATGACCATTTCTTGGGGTAGGAGCCGGTCGCCGCATCTCGTGCACTTGACTCCGAATAATCTACGGAAAAAGAGTATTCATTGACACCATACTTACAATATATACCTATATCAGTAAACACTCAGTATTTCGCTTGGCATTTCGCTAGGACCTAGTTCGCTATGCAAAATAAATCTATTAATATATTCGCTGATAGAGAGATGTCCGGTATAACTTTGACTCTTCCATGTACTTTCAGGCAGGTTCAGCCATAAGTTGGTCGACATTGGTACCCCATGGCTTAGCTGCATCTAAAAGTAGACGGCAATGTCCACCGCTGATATTATCTGCCATAAATTACCTATCGTAGTCAGGTTTGCAGTACAGCTTCGCATTTCGGGTATAGCAGGTGTGCGCGAGTGGACAGCCGCACACGCAGCAGCTGAGGCAGTGCTCGTGCCATGACAACTCGCCAACCCTCATCAGATATCGGTCCTGGATCTTCTGACCACAGCCCTCGCAGATCTCGACGATTTTCTCGCGCTTAATGCTCGCATTTAGCTCTGGAAACAAGAAGTCTATGGTTAGTAGCATGTGGATGGCCTAAACATGTTTGCCCTCATGAACGAGTAGTAAGTATAAAACAATTAAGTAGGTACACATAAATAAATAACAATATAAAGTGCTCGGCGGTGCGTTGAGTAGTAGATAATTCGCAATGGCAGATATTTTATTATAAGTAGGATAGACCTATATTTTATTTATTTATTTAAAACATTACTATTCTAATAATATATTATTTTGATTGGCCACCAGCATCTTAAAACTTGAGAAGTTTGTCCAGATGCTGATATCCTCACACAGACCGCTGCATAATATCTATAACATAATATATTAAAATACGAGTATGTATATATAAAACTATTTATTATAATTTAAAGATGTATTACTTATACATTTTCTTTTTGTTACTGTGGTTGGAACACCGATATATAAAAATTCTGTTGGTAAACCAAATTACGGAATGTAGGTGATTGTGTAAACTACATAAAATGCTAATGGTGGCTTGCACCAAAATATAAACCCACTAAACCATCCTTGGTGCACGCCACCCTTACAAAGACATGAAAGCTAAGCCATCGTAAGCTGTCAGCTATCAGACTTCTACTTGAAACACATTCTAGAGTACGTAATAAAGATGCTTTACTGTCAAACGCCTTAACTTCGCGTTACCTTGACTTGGTTGCCTGGAAGTTTCGATCGATAAGGCCGTCTTTGTACATTGTGTGTGTGTCCTGAATTGTTTCAGTACCTACTGGGCAATAAAGTGTTTAACTATCTACCACAACTATACCAACCCAAACAAATGTAGCTACATCTTAAACATCCAAATCAAATGTAATCGATTTTTAGGTTTGGCATTGAATTAATTCGACTTTGTTTTCTATGTGAAGTTTTCGGTTCAACAAACACGATTATATAGAAAGTTTTAGACTGAAATACCTAACTGCTAATGCAGTTAGGTATTGTAGCGTTATACCGTATCGTACCGTAGTGTTGTACCGTTATTCGATAGATCGACGACCCACTTACCAATATTGTAACTAGTTTTTTTAAGTCAACGATAATACTAACTTGTTTCTTAAAAATATCCTATGATAACTTAATAATAATATAATAATCTTTATTCATTTAGGCATTGTATTCCATATAATTGATTCAAAAAGTTTATTTATATTTAAAAGGTTATTATAGCAGCATTTTCTTTTATAATTTTAACCAAATGGCGTACCGTCCGTTAATACCAGTTCATTGCTCTAGACTCTAGTCTCCATTATAACCGCATATATGTAGAACCATGTAGGTATAGTAAGTCAGAGTGGAAATGGCGCTGCTGTAAGGAAAATATCAGGCGTCTCAACACACTCCTTAGACGCAGGGGGACACGCCCAGCGGGAGGGGTGCGGTGGGACGTACCGGGTCACTCGGGTCGCGATCAACCGTGCACAAAATGCCGGCGTATTCGTAAACGTAAAACAACGCTGCGAATGCTCCGACGTTCGCACGATTAATCGATTTCGCGCGAGTCACGGTCGAATGGCTCGTACAGTCGGCCACACAACAATATCTATGTCACAACCATTGCAAACTATGCCGTATTACAGTGTGCCATGTAGTGATTTGATGGCCAGTCGTCTCATGAAAGTTTTTCGCATCAACAAAAGCGACTTGTTTGATGTTTAAAATTATGCCATTGATTGATATCTTATCAATATTTATAATTATATAAGGTGCAAACGTCTAGTTTTTCGAAAATGAAACAAAAAGAGAAAATTGTTGTATCATTAAGAAGTTACAGAGCCTGGAAGTTTTCGCATGCCTATTTTATTTTTTTCAGTAATTTGTAATTTATTGATGTTGTACAATTAATATAGCTCATAGAATTGATGAAAAGTTGGGTAAAATTTTTATGCCAATACATTATTTATAATACGTAAAACCAAATCAAAATATAAAGTCTTGATTCTCCGGAACCAAAGCTATAGTATATAAAGCTAGTGTATAAAGCTTATCTAGGATCGCAATAAATAATTATTCATTATATTTCAATAGACGTCTTTTTTTTTAAATGACAATGCCAAAGTCTGCCCCAGCATCAACCGCATGATGAACAAGATAACGAATAAATGTAAAAATATCTCCGTTTTTTAATAAAATTGTTGGTTTAAAATAAAGTTTTGTACATCAAACGAGTCGAAAAAACAGGTTAATTCAGAAAATAGTATGAAATCGAAACGAATTATTCATTGTTTTTGTTATCATTTTCTACTACTCTCGCAACTCCTACTGATTGTGATTATGCAATATAAAACCTGTAATAAGTCCTCAACAAAATGATAATTACAGCTTCAATGGTCTCGTAGTTTTGTGGGTGGGGCAAAGCTCCATTGAAATGTGGCAATGTCATTTGTCTTTAGAAATAATTTTTATTTTAATTATTATTTTCAGTAGGTATGTTTTACTTAGGTAACCTTATTAGGTATCTAATATTTTTTTACATATGTATATTTTCCGGGGATTTTTTTCATTATATTTTCATTTGGTGGCAGAATAGTACTTATACGATTTCAATTCTAGAAGTTATGCACAAAATGATTTTATACGGAAGTCTAAATCAGAGGATCCCCGCGGTAAGTATGTACTTACATCTAGAACTAAACTTCAAAACTCTGTAACTTTTATGTAAGTACAATTAAAAATAAGATAATTCGCTGATTTTGACGGAAACTAGAGAGGTATTCACTTTTTTATTTACCAACACCGATAGAGTTCCATTGTGTGCAGCATCGAATATAAATAAATATGGAACTTCAACACAAAACCAGATTCATTTACTGGAACAAACTGAGCGGTTTCGTTACGTCATTCCCGGAATGTCTAATCGGTTAAGTAGTTCTGAGTATAAACCATGAAGCAAGGCAACCCTATGGAGTAAGCCATATCACATCGCCACCACCCTTGCATGACAAAGGAGTGCAAACCTTTCTAGCCTAGTCCAGTCCGCCCCATCTGGCGGATGTTGGAAAACTCCCAAATCCGGCATCCCAACTAATCCCAAGCGGGTTCAATCTCACCGTCGAATTATTATCCGGCGAGCTCATACCCAGGTGGAGAACCCTCTCCATAATACTTACCTCGGGCCTTGAGGTTATGCCCCCCGATGTTAGGCTTCAAAAGACGGGTCATAACCTCAAGACCGGGGTCTTAGTCGGAAAACGGCGGTACAGGATGAAACCTACATGTATCGATAGAGGGCACTTATGTGATATACGTAGCTTTCATCTTGCGCTGCTGTTTTCCAACATCCGCCAGATGACCCCACCTGGCTATGCCAATCTCCATAGTGAAAAGTACGGATCACCTCAGCTTCCCTGACACTCATTTGTTTTTCAATTGTTTGAATTTTCAATAGAAGTTGAACATTACATATAAAAATGTCTCGTTCTGACGTATGAGAGAAAGTGACAAAAGAAGCGGAGACATGGCCCCACCCATAGAAAAATAAATATACTTTAGGCTCTCTCCATAGAGCGCGGTGAAACTTTTTCGTTCATGGCATAAACAGTAAGCTTCATAGAACGTACTTATTTTCATTGCTAAGTACTATCGATTTTATTTTAACTAAAATGATTAAATAATTAAAATAGGTAAAATAAAAATCTAAAACAAATAGAATAATATGACAAGCGAGATTTTGTAAGTAATTAATAAGTCGTTCGGATATAATTAATCGTTCTATTGGTTGTAAGCATTCATTCTTGTTACCTTATCTACCTCTTGCTTGCTCTATTATTCTACTTGTATTCACGCTACGTAGGTCACATTATCGATTCGCGTAGGCGTCTACGAAAAGCTACGCGTAGCGAGCGGGCGCGGGGCGGCGCGGCGGGCGGCCGCGGCCGCCGGCGGCGATAGCTACGACGACGGATGGCGTTATATTTCTAGAAAGGCTTTCTTAAAAGTTCTTCCGTAACGCTTACCGAGAGCTGTAGCCCCATAAAAGTTGTTAATGAACTTGAATAATATTGGTAATGCTACAAGTTAATCTTTTTACGACATAAAAGTTAGAAAATTGTTGTATAATTCATAAGTTATGACTCTGATTTGAAATTATCCCATACATTGACTTTTTCAACTACTCCAATTCTATAATTTCTACAACGAACCACGCGAGCTTAAAGCCAATAATCAACTTTATGTTGATTATTTGCAAAAACATTTCGAACTACTAATGTCCATTTTGCTAATTATTTCATGGCATCAATCCTTCATAAATAAGTTCGTCAAAGTTAAGTTCTGTTTTATAACGTGTATTTTGTGATATTAAGGAAACACAATTCATTTTCGACACTTATCAAATACAGCTGTTAGCTACCCAATTAATTGTAGTGCATTTGTTTTATATCCATTTTTCGTTACATTCCATTACCTTTTTTAGCCAATTGTCGAATGGAGAAGGGTAACGTTTTTCGAGTGTATGTAATTATGTATGTTAGTCTATTTCTTCTGTGGTCTCCTGCATCCTAAATCTCTTGATGAACTATCATGTATGATGAGATAGGATACATTTTATACCAAACAGCAGTTGTTTATTTTTGTATCATTTCATTATTTCGACTTGCTGATTTTCCCGCGAGTAGCTATCGGTCATACTACTTCATTTCATACTAGTGCTCACATAATCTCAATTTTAAATAAGTATCTTTAAAAATGTATTTGATATATATATATTTTTATATATATATATATATATATATTTTTTTATAGGTAACGAAACTATATCTGGTACCGAGATATATTATTATGAAAGTGTCACGTTAGTATTATTAAGGATCCAACTAGTTTTGAAGAAGAAAAATTGTGTATTTTGATTGAAAATCTAGAAAAATAAAAGGATTTATAGGAGCCATACATACTCGTAGGTATAAGAAGGTTCCGTCGGGGAGAAAGCGCCTACATCGGAGCAGTGCCTGCCCAAACATTTATTTGTATTAACTTTATTATAAAGTATAAATTACGAGTTCTGACGTTATTCACACTTATGATGATGTTCATAGTTCATTGCTCTAGTTTCAATAATTATAAGATGCACATATTGTAATATATATTCCTATGAATAAAATAACTATTTTAACTATTTTGTTTACTAGAATAAAAGAGTTTTATTAAAATACAAAATTTAGTATACCTACCAATTAAAACATATACCCAAACTATACCATAACCAAGTCATATTGGATACTATAGCCAAACCAATACCATGAATACCATACCATGCACAAACTAATTGTGTAAACTAATGTAATATTTGATGCTATCTATCATTGTCACAAAAATGGTAATGTCCGACCGAAACAGGTTTTTCAGCCGAAACCGAAACCGACATTTCGGCCTTGGACTCCGTTTCGGCCGAAACAGAAACTTACTTAGGTTTTATATTGTTTCTAGTGTATTTTTACACATACATACAGATAGTTAGAGGGTATTAAATAAAATGAAGAAAAACAATAACACTAGAGTATGTAACAAGTTGTCATATACAGTATGTTCGGCACATGCTCCGACAAAAATTTGACCATTTGTCCTAAGTGTCGGGTACTGCGATATGATTTTTAAAAGTTATGCCATATTAAACCTTGCATACGTAATTTTAACCACATAGATAATGAATTAGGTACTTGAACGATAAGTGGCATTGCCCGATTGGCCCGAAAGTAGATTTATGCCCGATACCGGCCGAACCCGAAATATCGGTCGGTCTCTAAAAATAGTATCGTAGCACCGGTTGAAAACTGATCAATATTTTTAATTAAAAGTGTAAATTTTTTTTTCGCTTTCGTATATATGATAATGTGGTTAAACATTTACATGCTCCCACTACACAACCATTTCCTCTTTTACTTTTCTTTAGCGAAAACTAGATTATTCGCTATTAAATTACAGCAAGCTTTTGATTAGCGTCGATCATATCGCAACGTGCTTTTCGAAAGGTTTGCGATAAGAGGTTGTAATAATTATTGGCAGTTCGTGATCCCTCTTATCTCCGGCACAGCTAGGCTTTTCGTACTTACACATACAAAACAGGGTTGTCAGTAGCAGCTAAATAAACTTAGCTGTTGATTTTCATTAGCTAAAACAACTACGTTGTCAGTCAGAGCAACTAATTGTAAACAATAACCAATCAAACTAGCACGAAAAACAAATACTTAATTAGCAAAAACTTTTTAACTGCCGTTGGCTAATCTTTTATTCGCGTGTAACGTTAAACGATGCGATTCATGCGATATAAATTTTATACAAAAAGGAAGTGGAGTTGTACAAAGCTTCTCTGTTTAAAATGTTCTCAGTTATCCAGGTTTATTTTGAAAATAGATGTGAAATATCCAACCCTTTGACAAGCAACAGCTTCTGCATCCAACTTTATACAACTCCGGCTCACACGCAAATACAAATGAAAGCGAATAGATAGCTGTTACATTCTAACATTTCGGAAATTGGAATAGAATACCTATTCGCTTTCATTTAGGGGAATTGATTTTCAATTGAGAGTTTAGGTAGGTAAGTTCAACAGATGCAACAAATATCTACCCTGTTTCGTTTTATTTCACTCGTTATGGTAAACAGTTCAGTATAATTTTACCTTTATTACCTGTAGAAGAGTGTATTCATTTCTATTTAATGCAGATTTAACGCTTTTGTGTATTTTTTTGATTTTCATAACGATATCGATTGTGTTTGACACCTACTCTTTTGACGCTTTTGACGATCCTAAAATATATCTTTCCCTCTTTCCTAACCAAGGTAGGAGGTACCTAAGTAGAATAACAAATACGCAGTGTGTGTCGAGCTGCCACCTAAGTTGGCAGCTTCTAAAACAGCTAAGAAGTAGCATTGTATTAGGTAGGTAATTGATATGATTTCATATTTTTGAATATAGGTTGATATATTCAAAAATATGTAATCATCCTACCTACCTAACCTATCCCACGCCCTGCCCACGGCATAAAAATATTTAAGTTATTTAAGTTTTTTTTAACACAGACTTATCGAGGCAAAATAGTTTTTATTATTATAGGTAGGTTTATTATTATATGTCGGAAACAGAGATTGTTTTGAAATAAGAACAGTAATAAAGGTTAATATTTAACTATTTTATTCAACTATTTATTTTATTCTTAGGGATCGAACTTGGTACAAAGTGCGAGCTTATTAGAATCGTAAATAATCTTAGTACAACATCTGGCTAGCGCAAGATTATCTCGTGAGTCCTACTTTTTAAAATAAAAAGCTCTTTAAACAAATAATTTAATTGTGTAATTTGCAGCAGCAACAGTTGGTTAGGTTCCAATTACAACTATTTCCGAAATATTTCGGTGTTCCGTAAAGTTTTTTATCAAATTAATATTGGAATATGGAAGACCAGTGAGAATTTAACAAAAAAATCACAGATCTAATCTAAATAATCTGCTTATTTTTACACAGCAACAAAGATAGATCAAAATGAAAGGATTCCGATCGAAAAAAAATTAATTAAATTATCAATGTCTTGAAATTAGTGACACTTTTACTACCTACAGTACCTACTAAGAATTTTTTCTCGGTAAGTCACACACACCTCACTCTATCTTCTCTTAAGTTTATCTGCTATTTGATGGACAACCTGTATGTCCATTTTACTATATCGTACCACCTAACTAATACAGGATTTTTTTCTAATTCTCTCTATGTAGAGCCTAGTAGAGCTTCCAACTTTCAATGAAAGTTGCTGCCTTGAATTCTGTGTCAGAGTTTAGTTAGTGCCAGTGCTCTAGGGTTGCGGCATACCGCGAAATCCGGCCAACCGGATGCACTAGGTACACCTAGTTCGCCATCCAATGTAAACGAGTATGTGTATTCTGTGTAACGCGGATAGTGGAGAGATGCACACAACACGTGTAAACTTAGCCAGTATGTATGATAAACAATGCAAAGCAAATGCTGAAATTGTAAATGTAAACTTAACCGGATGAGTGCGCCAAAAAATAGTATTTTTTTTTAATAAAATCTTAGCTACCAGTATAACACTCCCACGACGTCACAAAGGATGAGGAGCAAATATAAAATATATAATAGAAATAAATAGGTACCTTTACAGGCTGTCCTTGAATTTATTTGACAAATTGAAACTGGGGGTTGTACTCATGATAAATATTACTTGGTAAGGTTTTCTGTAAATCAAAACTGTAAAAAAATTGTACTAAGTACGTCACAAGTCACACAATAATTATGACCTTAGAAATGACCATTAGGTCAAATTCCAGTGAAAGAAATCATTGTAACAAATTAAAAATACCCTAAAATATAAAAACTCCAAAGCACAGTAACGATGCACATTAAATTAATAATTTTGTTGATACTTATTGCGATTATTATTATGAGTTTAATGTAAACAATTTTTTTATTTTTCCCCAAATTGTTTCATTTACTTAAACGCTATGCAGAATTAAAGTAATTATGTCACAAGCCTAATCATCCACTTAATTTTGTCGAATGGATTCAAAGCCACACTGTATAGGTAGGTAGCTATATCTACAGTTTCAATGAATTCAATTCAAATTGCCTTTTAGAAAATACTTATTACTTTGTTTTTAGTTTATCTCGTTATCATTACGTTTTTTAAAATAAACTAATATATCTGGGTTAACCAAGAAAAGGTAATGGGTTTTCTTGATCTTGTTACTGTCTTTGCAGTATCAAATTCGTTGGTTGTAAAATTCGATACGGTTATTGTCGTAACTAGGACGAGTACCTAAGAACGTGTTCGTTTGCCTGGGGGATAAGTGCTTCAAGTGAACATAATCCTTGTAGGGGTCTAGTTGTAACGATGTAACTTAATTGAAAAATTAGTTACTTAATCAATTCTTACGGTGATATAGGTATGCGGTCTACAGTACATCACACGGGAAACTTATAGCTACGGTAAAACGGCGTAGCGTTGCAAACTGATAATAAACTAAGTTGGAAAAAGTTGATGAGTTGTTGACTGTAGGAAGTTAAATGATTGAATAAGTCTATTTACCTCATAACATCCGATACAAACCCTAGCAACTTAAAGGATGTGTATTGTATTTAGACCTATTAGAATATGGACTATCCTATTAAAATATGGAGTATCTGATTTTATTTTAAAATGTACATAGCGCGGAATATTTAAAATAATTGCGAAAATTTCGTTTGATTAGCTATATCGATCGAGTTCCACCAACAATTAAATTGTGGAGCAGCACCTCTCGCAGGGTAGATGCTCTAATTTAATTTCAAAAATGACCGCCAAAATCTACAGCATGGAATCACAGTTCCCAATGTCTACTAACCGGTCCTTCCAGCGCATGTCAGCGGCGGCTGCATGCCTTCCTGCATCAGTCCTGGATTTATATTCGTGTAAAACTCCAACATTTTTTTCATAAAGTCCACCACAGTCCGTCGCGACACAAGACGCTTTCACGCGCCGACCGGTTACACAATGACGCTGAGATCAGGCCAGCACCCTCGCCAGTACACCTCAATCCGTCCCCTTCTGTGGGATCCACCAATCACGACCCTCCCGCTGTGGGGGCCCCGCCCCTCCACCCATAACACCACCATACTACGTATGTACCTATAGAGATGAAAGCTATGATATTTTGCCGCTCCGCTGAAACGGCTTCCAACAAATTGTATTTTTTCGTTTGTAAAAAAAATTGTTCGTTTATCGAGCCAGCCAGACACATTTCGGTTGGAATACAACGTACTCTATCTATGTGCGTGCATACAGCCGCAACTAATTTGTTCATTGAATATGTCAAAATAAAGGATTCCGAATGAAAATATGCACGAAAAAGACTTCTTAAATTAATATAAAATTATGACTGTAATATTGTATCATACAATTATTTTTTTTATCTGTGTGTGATATACGACCAATTAATTCCATTTCACGAGATTCCATAATTTTATAAAAAAAGCTATTAGACATATAAAACAGAAAAAACAAATATAAGTACATAATAATTATCTACCTAATTCTAGGCACGTCGTCGTCTAGGCCCGTCCCGCGCGGTAAGGTACCCAGCGCACTGGCCGCATTGCCCCGCTGATTCCATAATTGAAAGTTTTGCGTCTCTACAAAAAGTCGTAGGGTGTCGTCGGCTGGTGGCATAGTGCCTGACGGAGCTGTGCTGAGGAGAAAAAGTGGCATAAACTTTCAGGAGCACATCTTCACTAACATATTTTATAAACTACGTAATTAATTTAATAAAATCAATGGCTCGCTACTTATATAAATTTTAAATGTATCATTCGTAGTTAGTAACCATCAATGGTCAATCAAAGTGTTCAAAAAAAGTCAATGTGCGATACTAATGATATAGTGGCACCATGCATTTTCGTCGTTGAAGTATCATCTATTGTGTAGATAATAAGTTTATTAACAAACTTTTCTTTATTGAGATTTTTTAAATATTTTTTTATATGTACCTATATCAAATTTCCGTAAAATTATTTTGTGACACTAAGCCCAGTGAGCGAGGTGCCTAAAAATCCTGAAAACGAAAAATGATTTTCGAATTATCAGTCCACTCAAAATTGGGACATCGAATTAAGGTCAAATCTATTGACATGGTCGAATTCGAGTTAGGAGACTGGGTTAAACAAACTACCTAAGTATCTAACTCCGATACCTACAAATACTTGGGATGAGTCGGAGTACGATCCTGGATACCTGCATTTAGTTTCACGACTAGGGTTGTCAGTCAGTGAGTTAACATACTGAATAATACCAAATGGATATGGCAAGATTAAATGTCGAAGTCCAAGGAAATACAAGTTCTTTCAATAACTCGGTGACGCGGTGACGCCTCCCGATGGAAAGGTTGGTTCGATCCTTAGGTTAAATACTCCAAACCAATGTTTTATTTAAAGATTATTCATCGAAGAAAACAGGAAGTGAAGTAGAGAGTACCTGTATTTCTGTCAAAATCCAATGCACAGTTTGATTGGTGGATGTAGAGCAACATATAAATATTGCTGGTGATATTAAATAAGTCGATTTATATTTCTTCAACACTTTAAAGAAAGCATTCTTAATTCTTTTAAGGGATTTAATAGGCAACTCCACTTTTAACTTTATATACCTAAGTATTTTAATTAATAATAAATGTTGCCAATTTACGTACTTAGGTATGGGTAAAGCCGCTATTTTTTTACATTAACGTTCGTGAATTGGTAACACAGGGTAACGTACGCGAATGGAGGTAACACATGAGACTCTCGTAAAGCTTGGAGTACATGACTTGACTCCTTTTAGAAAAACATCATATCTCATAAAAAGTAGGTACACAAAAGTTAACATGTAATTAGTTATAATATTTTAACCCCGCTAATAAGAAATATCTATAGAAATGATAAAAAAAAAACAGAACATATAAAAATATATTTAAAAAAATAATATGTGATTTTTTTTGCGGTCTTACCCATATATTATAGTACTTATAACTATTTAATGTTTATTGTCATTAAATAGTTTAGGTAAATATCAGGTATAAATTGTAATTTCGAACACAATTTTTTTGTTACCGAATAAATGAACTTGAAGTTGCAGAGAGTTTTCCAACTTGTCATACAAGGAAAGGCGAGGCGGCAAGCGCACGCCGCGCCGAGAAGAAGGAGGATGCAATCCTGGCGCGATGGTCTGACTGCAAAAAGAACCATTCCATATTTAAATCTGCGGCGTATAAAGTGTCATTAGCCTTGAAGCTGGTCAACTTGAGAGTGAAACCCCAAATAAGAAGAATATTTTAAGGTTACATTCAGCTTGTTTGACTAAAGCTTATTTACGGTGTAAAAGTTGGTTGGTTTGTGCCCATTGAGATCCCTAGCTATCTCGACCGGCATGGATGGGCTATTGTGCGTGGAGTGGGCCAATTCTCTCATTCAGACGATACTTGCACCATCCGCCGCGTAAACACGCGAGATTGCAGCTACTTATGAGCACAGTCATGGATGTGGTATATGAAAATGGACGATACTTACCTACTAACATCTCCGCTGTCACTTCCCAGAGTAGTCAAATAGGTCGTCCGGGCAAAGTTATTGACGCGTCATCTGACAGGATTTTTTTTTTTCATTTTTGCTGGAACATGGTAAATGTTTTTCTTAATATTACATAAACAGGAGCGGCGAGACTCTCATCCTGTACAGTTGAAAGCACATCATCTATAATATTTTGCACTTTGTACCGTTCTTCTTGTTTGCGCCGTACGAATTTAAACAACATTTTTAGTATTTTATCTTTGATGTGCTGTAGACCACGAAGACAGAGAAAAGTATACATGGGGCCTCAATAACGTTGAGACTTCCTCAAAACCTACTGGACCGAATTTAATAATTCTTAGTAAAGTTACATAGATTTAACTTTTATTTATCTAACAATGAAATAATTCTTGCTATAGGTCAATTAGTTTTTGAGATAAACTCAACCTTAAAACTCTCCTGCACACTACTATTCTCCGTGTTAGGCCGTACCTACACATACCGCATCCACAATTACTCCATCTTCTGTACAGATTGACGGAATTATTATTGTGTTTTCATTGCCCAAGCGCATTCAATAGCTCTGCGTGCGTTTTTTATGCTATTGTGCTGTATAGAACTCGACCACTTCAAGTCAAACGCTGTGGTGATCACGAAAAATGCCATACCCAGTTGACGGGTTACATTCGGGTATTTTTTGTGCGCAGAGGAAATATGCTCCAAGTACCAATACCAACTAATTCGGTTAGTTGTGTTGGTAACACAAACGTAATTCTTATTTATGTTTAGGGATGCGTACTGAATTTTACTAAGTCCTCCAAATATTTGAGAGCTATTCGAGAATCATAAAAATAGAGATGCTATAAAGAAGTCCTTTAACTAAAGTGTCTATAGGAATCCTTTTTGTCGATATTCATTTTGGGAACAAAGAATATCTCTTCTTTGATAAAAGTATTATATTCTTTATGATATTTGTAGTTGTATTTTATTAGATATCTATCTATGTTTGGTAGAGTTCAATAGTTTAGTATACAAAATAAGTGCTGAGAGACAGAAACTTAGAGCATTTCGGATTTGGATTGTTATGTTACAGAAAAGAAATCAATACAGTATATTCCGGGACATTTTAAAATTAGATTTCTAAGCCCCATTGAAGTGAGTTAGTACAAAAAGTTATAAGATATTTATGGTTATGTATGAAATCTTAGATAGAGTTTAATGGCAACTACAACTTGGTCATTAACAATCGTGTTGATATATGAGTTTTCACCTCAAATAATCTAGAGCAAAAGCAAAGTTTACCTTAGAACGAGAACAAACAAAATACTCGAGTGCAGTTGCCGCATGTTATGTAGTTGCTAGTGAAGGTCGAGCGTGCTTCTCGGGTGTACGCATGAAGCAAGGAACTCCCCTATGGAATAAGCCATATTTACATCGCAGATATCGCTCTTGCATAACGTTTTTTTAACGTCTCTGCCACTCATTTGTTTCAGAAATGTCGAACTTATAAAAACAAGAACAAGAGGTCTTATCGTAGGATTAATTCTAGAATGTGCATGTATTATTAGTCGCCGAGGCATCCACACCCTCGAGCGCGATAGCATGTGGACAACAGTGACAGTTGCGTTTAGTGACTTAGCGACAACGACATTGACAATATTCTATGTGATTTTATTCGTATTAACAAAATTAAATTATAGAGTGTGTATGTTCTTACTAAGGTGGTGGTTTTTATTGTATTTGTGTTGTCCTTATGTGTTCTAGAATCAGCAGCCAGAAGTCAAATTAAATTACCCATTCGGACCAATCACCTGCCTCGTCTCTCCCATATCCGACTCGACATTGGAAGAATTCTACAAAGAAACGCCAGAACAGAACAGAATAATAACCTAAAAAAATCAAAGTGAGACCTGTCCCTATTGATACTAAATATACTTTAGGCTCTCTTCATAGAGCGCGGCGATTTCCTTCATGGTTCCCGATAGCACGGCGCTAGAATAGTTATGATTCACTTCATAACAGCAACGTCGTCGAGCATATAGGTAGGTTGTAAATCGGAATTGGCTCCCGTCCTATCGGCCGGTTTGCACAGTCACACAGTTGGTTTAACTCGAAATTAATTTAACCGTTGCGTTCACTTGTCAATAGTTGCGATGCGAATGCTCTGAGTCTCTGACTTCCCATACATTATTGCGATACTATATTATAATATACATACGAATTAATTCAAACTAAGTAAGTATTGAGTTCTTTTCTAATGTACAACTTTAAGAATTCACATTAATCTAAAAATTACTCCAACAGCTAATGGTACAGTCAACGACAGAGATAAGTATACAGGGGGCCTCAATAAGGTTGAGATTTTCTCAAAAACTACTGGACCGAATTTAATAATTATTTTACAGTTACATAGTTTTAACTTTTATCTATCAAACAGAGAAAGAATTTTTGCAATAGGTCAAGTAGTCTTTGAGAAAATCTGAACCTTAAAAACTCTCCTGTACACCTTTCTCTGTCTTCCACCGTACATATTCTGGCGTGCATCGTTTAAAACTACCCTATATCGGACAGGTCTATTTCATCCATTTCCTACACCAAAGTTATACGAAGGACGGCGCTAATTTTAGAGCTGTCAAAATTAGCTTAAAATTAGATAACGCACGACAGAAATCCTCATTTTAATATAATTCGAAAAAATGCAATGAACTACAAACAATCCAATTTAGGCGGTCATGGGTACTGCAATCGATTTAGTTTGAGATCCAACAAACAGTCATCTAGAATATTCAAGTAATAGAAAATAAAAACGACCGAACTGGCCCGCTTTCAAAACCGGGCGCCACCATGTTTTAGTCGCATTTTTGTTGTTGTGGGCGATCAGTTTTGCGAAAGATGCTATAAAATCAATAGGTATTTATTTTATACAAAATATTTCAATCATATAGGTAATTACTACATGTAGTCAGTATCACAATTATACATAAAGGTACAATTTTACAGGGGCAATTTTATGAACAATAATTCCTTCAACAACCTATCATTTATGCGGCAATCCATATTAGCGACTGCTCAAGTCGCTCAAGTCAATCAAGGAATAATATGAAGCAATTAGAAGCACGGATCTTATTGGAAATACAGAAGATTACTAAACTGATTACTCCACTACTGTTACCGGGCCATTATTGCTCTAAGTGTAAGTGCACCTTAATGAATAGTATCGACAGCGTCAAACAAAATATCTTAAAAACCATTTAAGTTCGTTTCAATACAGACTTTTTGGCTGACATCGTTTTTGCATACCAATAAAGACGGGTACGTATTTAGGGCAGGTGGAATTTCATGTTCCCTCCCTGCACTGTGTGGGAGTGTGGGAGGGACGCCTTCTTCGTCAATATGCTGTGCACCACACGTGGCACGGACACGGAAAATTTCGGTTGTGTTAATTCTGCCAGGGAAATTTTTGTCTACAGACAGTGGTAGAAGGCTGAATTTAGTTTACAAATCCCAAATCTTATGCGAAAAGGGACCGGCTTTCCCCCATCGTAAACACAGACTTGTATTTTGTTTTAGACTAGTTAAGGGCAGAAGAGACGCACGATTCATTGTCTATACCTTACAACAGTAAATTCAATATAACAGCACGAAACAAAATAGAAGGCAAGGATTTTTTATTATTAAACTTTTTACACAAGTATGTATAAAGACGAACTTAATGCCTTGCGGCATTATCTACCAGTTAACCTTTGATGAGGCGGGTGTAAAAACTAAAATTTAAAATTTAATTTGAATAATAAGTAGTAATTAATAATAAATATCAATAAAATTATATATCTCGTACATAACGAGCGTCTTTTAAATGCTGTCTCTGTGCGGCTTTGGGGAAGTATCCACAATAGTTGTATCGGGCTTGGGATTTGGATCGTGGTAAGGGATTTGGGAGGAGGCGAGGACGCCCGAGCGCCGCTTGTGGCGTCAATGCACATTATTTTTTAAATATAAATCCTAATGAAACGGAAGCCAGCGCGAAATCCACCCTGCACGCGCCTACGATGAGCCTTAATGTCTTGCGGATTAACTTTATACGCGAATATTGAATAAAAAGTGCACAATTATTTAGTAGACGAATTCGTTATTTCATATTTCCGTGCCAACATAAACGGCTGGTTGTCTACTTTATATTGTTATTTTAGGTAGGTATCAAATATAATAAAGTTAATATATAAGTAATTATAGACTTTCCAATTAGTTTCCATTAGTTTTTAGTATTTCCAAGTTTGTGAATATTTTGCTCAGTAAAAGAAACAAACAACAATCGCCAACCGTACAACACATTGGTTGGTATCTTCTACACAATTGTTTGTTATTGACGTCCGACTGTAGAAGACCGATTGATAGATGAGTACCGATTTTTTGTTGCGGGGACAAAAAAATTCAACAGAATTTTCGACAGAGAAAAGTATACAGGGGGCCTCAATAAGGTTAAGATTTACCTAAGAACTACTTGACGGATTGTAATAATTATGTTACTAGTAGATAGTTTAGAGTACACACTATGTAATTGTAAAGAATTTTCATAACCCAGTCAAGTACTTTTTGGGAAAATCCCAGCCCTATTACCTCTCCTGTAGATCGCGTGTTAGACCGTATACAGAATTGTGACGGTAGGTAGAGGAGAGACCCTAGGTACCTATATAGGTAATGAAGTAACAAAATGAGAGTCAATTCGGCCGGAAACATTTAATCATCGTGTGATGTGAGTAAAGCACGGGGTCGGTTACCCCCGCACTGTGTGCTAAACATCGAAACGTGTCGAGTTTTTTGTCCACTCTAATCCTGCACAAGGGAGGCGCACCGACACACGGGCACAGCGTGACGTAGAGATTTTGTTGTCTATCTCTACATCATAAATGCACCACTGTGCTGGTCGAGCTATATTAAAACGATACCATGTCGGATATAAAATTAATTTTATGTATAATGAAATATTGATTTATCTACATAGAATTCTATTTAGATTTTTAAGTATTTATTTATATGTAGGATTATTAATATTATTCGTATATATTATTATAGTTTAATATTGTATAATCCATTTATTTATTAACTATATTCAGTTTCACACTATGTCTATCTTTAATTTAAAGTTATCACTTCTTCATGGGGTTTGCTGGAAGAAATTTCTCATAGAAATAAGTTACGCCCTTTGTGCATGTCTTCTCTTTTTATTTTCTATTCTATTTGAATGGCTTCAACTTTTTATTTTCGTTATTTTGTTACATTAATATATCAGTGTATAAAATAAGGTGGTAATATAGATTTAGGTAGTGTAGAAATCGTAATTTGATGGGACATTTTAGCGACAAAAACAATTTTGATCGCGACCAATATTTTTCTAATGAAAAAGTAGTCTACCGACTATGGTTAGTGTTTCCTAGTATAAACTAAATGTACAGGTCTATAAATACTGCCATCATAGAGCGGCTACTTTTAGTAACGTCTAATTTAGTTTGAGTGTAAAGCGCTACTCAAAATTGCTACAATGTTTTACTACGGGACTCTATTTGTCTGCTAAATATTTGTTGAGCGAGATGAGAAGCGAACATTCAAACTTTAGCAGCTTTAAATATTGTTAGTTGAATAGTGGATAAAGGTCTGGCAAAGTTACCGGGCTAATCGTGCAACGCTACTACTAAGGCCAGCTTTACATTGGGCCGACGAATGGCCGGGTAGGCGCTATTTAGGCCACCAACATTATTATGATCAGTCGTCGACGGACAGGTCGGTCTCTGTATGCAGACATCGGCTATGTAAACAACTTACAAAAAATCTTGTCTTTATAGAAAATAGATGTCAGAAAGTTAGCCGGTGTTTACCCAATCTTGTTGGATTTCACCGTACAAATTCCGGTCCTTCCTTGTAGTCAAACTATCAACTGTCAAATTAAGTTCTTAGCACTTTTTGTCGCTACGAACCATTGACTTTACACCGGAACACAGCAATAATCGCATTGCTAGGTGACGGCAGCTGAATACCTAAGGAAATGGGACTTACATACTTACTCAGGCGAAATGTAAGGTCGATACTTATAGACAGCGAGCTGAGGTCGGTCTTACCTGCAACTGTCAGATGCCATACAATGTTGACAGTCGTAAGACAGACTCACGCTAAAAACTGTCGGTCTAAGAGTCCAACAACTCAATGTAAGTTGTCCTTTAGATTGAAAACCCGATAGATTTTAGTTAAATCGCGTCACGTGTTCCACGCGTGTCGGTCCCCGGGGCCCAGTCGGGGGCCACAGGGCCGGGGACTGGCGCTGTGATCGCCTTTCGAGTGTTCCGTCCGATTGATATTTGTACTGGCGACTTTGATTGTCGGGCGGAGTGTCGTGACGCCGCGCCGCTACGGTTAATGTGAACCGAGGCGTGATTAAAATGGGCGGATTTCGTTGAGCGATGGTAATTAATGAAATCAATATAAAGGACTTTTGGAAAGATTTGTTTCAGATACTTTACTAGCTGTAGTATAATTAAAAGCGGTGACAGATAACTGCCTCTAACAGTTGTTGCCGCAACACACGTCGAATTTTAATCGATATTGGTAATAAATATACCTAAGGAGTTTATTACAATACAAACAACCATAATAAAATTTAAAAATAACAATAATACTTAAAAATAAATAAATAAATTAAAACTAAAGTAAACTAAAAAAAGACATGGGACGTCCCTGGCTCAAAGGTGTATGGCCAATATACCTAAGTAGATAATGTTTTAAAACTAGGAAGTTTCTACAAAAAGATAAAATTATGCAATAAGCACAGAAAAGCTTAAAACTATATTGAAATCAAGACTGGGTATCATTTTAAGCTTTATTAAGTATTGTTCCTTATTAGTGGAGCCTCCACTGTACCTACTTAGTTCTGAAAGTACAACGCAAGTATTGTAACAACAATGCAAGAAACCGCTTTGAGTGAAGCACTAGACGACGAATCGCCATGGAAAGTATCCGTCCGTCGCGTTGTCGCAGCACCCCTAACAAATGATCCGCTCCGCTCCGCAAGCGAAGGGTAGCGGACGGGCCGCATATTTGCTGCATCCGTCGTCCTATTATTTTATTGTTTTATTTTATGCCCTGATTTGTACGCGTTGGGTTAAACTGCGATCTACGACGAATATACAGGATGATTTCAGATAGGCTCTTACTGTGTGGCTTACTCAAAGTAACCTATGCCAAGTAGTTTAAATTTAGATTAGACACTTTCTTAATTTGTTCCAACCGCAATTCCACATTTAATGAGTTATGAGGTAATGATCAACAAACCTAAATTTAGAAAATATTATACCTAACTTCTGCCCTGAACATGGATTAGGCATTAGTAGGTCTTAGTTTATTTTTCATTAAACGGCTATGAACTTTAATAAACAAAACTAAACATCACTCACTACCTTACCTGAATGAATTATTGCATAAACTATCAATTTATCATATTTCTGCGGCGAAGATTATTCGAAACCATGCGCGACACAGTCTTCACAAATATATTGTGATTAATATAGTTATACGTGTTTCGTAAACGAATTATTGACAGCCCGTAAAAGAAAGAAATAACTCCCTATAAGTACGAGTAACTTACATCTCTTAGAATATGATTTGCTTGAGACAAGAGTTACGATTGCATGTAATGGCCAGTATTTTACATCTATAAAGATAATCGATACAAAATAAACCTACAATTGTCCATAAAAGTCGCCTCTACACGAATATAGGGTCACCCTGATCTTGTTTTCTCTCTTGCCGGTTTGTCGAACAAATGAAAAGTTATTGCGTGATATTGCGGTTTCCCCAACATCTTTTCCCATCTTCCAAGTATTATTTCCAGTAGCCAACGATCCAATAACAATGTCTCGAATGGTACTCAATATCGAACGGGTAAATAATACCTGGAACGACTTCACAGACTATCGCTGCGTTAAAGTATCAATATTGCTATTGTCCTGGACTCTAGAGGAAAATACATCTGTTACAATGGTTTTGTGTGCGTTGATGTGCTGTGGCTGATATAAGCTCACATTATATTACTAAACTAAATAAGCATGTTATGTAATGAGGCCGCTGCTAGCGATGTCTCCAGATTCATATAATCCCTTATATTCGAGATTGGGAGTATGAGGGAGAAATCTTCCAACCTTTTATATTTAACTGATCCCTCGTTCCTTAATGCGAACTAGCCACACAATTTAACTACTTACTTACTATACTTATATTTTAGAATTCTCGGTCCTCATACTCATACAAACAGTACCATCAATGGACTGTTTAATGGTACCACAGTAAAGGAAGCACAATTACATATTAAAACTGTCCTCAGTTCAACTTATATAATTGGAGACCTTATCACTTCCCTTCTTTAGTTATATCCCAAGCAAACATACATTCAAACAGAAAGTCGTTTACAAATAATAATACTAGATTATTTTGATAGTCGAGGTCTCAGGAGCTCATGAAGAAGTAAGAACTCGCCATTTGGGTAGGCCGCAAAGTCTTACGAAATATGCTTTGGTTGGACCATTTGATTTTTTTGTTCCTCTCATGGTAGAGGTGGCCAATCGACGTCACCAGATATAGTAGTGTACTTTACCGTATTTACGTTGCGGTGATTTCCATTGCAGAGCGCAATAGATGATGTTTGCACCTACGACAAAGGCGCTTTGTGCAGATCGTAAAACAAACAGCAGCAAAACGATTCACAAAGCAATTTTGGGAGTCCCAATGAAAGCGTATGCACAAAGGATCGGTCTCGGGCTAGGCACCGCACATTGCACAAGTGCACATAGCTACTAGGTTACAAGGTAATACGTTGCATACGTGCACCTCATAGAGTCTCTTTGGGGCACAGTTTGGGCACAGTCGACATAGTAGGTAACTCTTGACGCAGACAATTAGAACGGTACAAAATCACATGACGTACCGTGCTTTTGACTGTCTCTATATTAAGACTTTCACGAGTGTGTGCTAGGTCTACAATACCTCAGCCAAGCGGTATTGACTTTCGTTAAAGCTAGTAGAATAGAAATACAATTATCTCTATTCAACTAGCGTTAACGAAAGTCAAAGCCACTTGGCTAGAGCGGCAGACCTGGAGGAGAATGATATGCAATGCGATATACAAGGCGTAGGTACGCATCGAAACTCTGAGTCAAATATTCGTAGCGCTTTACAGTAACAACGTAAGATCGCTACGTTGGATATTGCTGTGTCTTCCTCGGTATATACCGCTAGTGCCTGCGTTGCCATACTGCAGGATTTTTTTGACTGTGGCTACTCTGCAGAGCAAATAACCGGTATCCCAACACACCTGGTCCGTTTTGCTTTTTATGAAAAACCATACCTCCAATGCAGTATGAGCCGAAGTTACGAACATTTATTTTTATGTTTGTCGTACAAACCTAACAACTGTTGTTACAACAAACAGGTAAAAATGTGCTTCCATCGCGTCAGTGGTTGTCCGTTTCGTTTGTCTGTTTGCACACGAACTGACTGTGAACTATTGTCAAATAGGTTACTATTTAATGTCGCCCAAAATTCGCGTATTTCGTTTGAACTGACAATTCTGAACATTTCTGTTGTAGGTAGGTACTGCTGATTATACAGCGTGTAGGTAACGTAAAGGGAGACGAAAGGTTTAATTTAATATTTGTTGCTGAACAACTTATCTTCTACGACTTTTGCAATCTATTTTCGCAAGAAAAACAAAAGAGAACATTGTTGTTTAAAGGGATGCCTGCTCTGCTGTCAAACACGAGCGCGAGACAGAAGATGTCCCACAGCGGCGGAGTGAAGAGCACGGCACAGTGACTCCATATTTGTTATTTTCTTAATTTTGGATGAATTTTGGCATAGAAATAAAAATACGCCAATCAAAATCATTTTTTTTAAACGAACTCGTCTTTACGATACCCTACATTTTGATATATATTTTGTATGAATAACTATTTCGGTATACACATAATTTTCATTTTAAAAAACATGGAAAGGGTATATTTGCGATTTTTTTTTGTATCGAGCGAACTTTGTCCAATCGCGTATCGATATTCATCAGTCCCTAAATAGACACCCCAAGATTGCTATATATTTATTTCAGACGTTTAATTTTAGTGTTAGTGTCGTCGCCTTCATAGAAAAACTGTAAATCGGCGCATTTTCATCTTACAGTAACTTTTGATTGAATTTTTTATGAACGTTCACCTTTATAAACGCTATATTTACCAGGGTTTAATGCTAAAAATCCGTTAAGCAAACCGTGAAGCAATACCTACCATCTTGGGCAGATATGTGGGTTCACTAAGCCTTCGTATGCCGTCCGGGGATTTTATTATTAGGGCATTATAGGATAACCCCCGCGGTGAACGACGATACCTTGCAAACACCACCCTCTGTAGTTAGTGTTCAAATATTATACGGCTAGCAATAGACTTGGCTTTATTGCTCAAATGTCCATATTTATATTAGACAGTTGTACCCTGTAATACTCATACGTCCGCTATTTTGAAGCAGCAAAGGCATAAACATATTAATATAAGTTGTACAACTTACATTTATTTACCCGCAACTTGAATCGTACCCTAATGAAATATGACCCATGATGTTAGTGCACGAAGACATATACTCGTACCACTAGAACTACAGTCCGTCTCTGCCTTTACAGTTTCTCATAACTTTATATTAATGCAACTCAACGTTTACTTGTGTGTTTGTCTTTCTGGTTTTATAGATCAAGAACCGCGGCGCAGAATGCAGAGTTGTCATTCTGCGCAAAGGCGCTTCCGACTGGGCAATTCCATAAAAAGTGTTAAAAAGCTTTAAAAAGTGTTACGCCAGCTTTTCAGTAGTTAAATTATGTATTTTAACATTTCTGGTTTAGGCTGATATGCATAAGTTATCTTAAATAATAAAGAAATCTATTATCCTTTATTTTATAACTATCAACAAAAAAGTTGAGTAGGTACATACCTACTATGTGCTTAAAAGGGAACTTTTAAGCACATGCTTAAAAGGGAACGCCTGTAGAGCGCCGCGCCGCGCCGCGCCGTAATTGACCAGTTGGCGCAGACTCGTCCAAGTGGTCAATATAATACAATACTATACTGAAGTGATGGATCTGACAGCTTGGCAAACATTCTCGATCGTGAAATTTTGGATATTGAGGAATTGGTAAACTGGCTAGGTAGTTTGAAAAGTCAGGTCAATCGGTCTACTAACCAAACAATTTGATCTGTACTTATGCACTCTTAATCATAGGACCAATGCATCATTTCTCGTATCGACAGAGCGGGATCTTGCGAGTTATAATATCATCGAAGACATCCAAAAAGACAGATGGACACAGCCAGAGATTCGACTTTTATAAACATAGAGACAAAGACGAAAAGAGAAGAATATGATATTTCCTACTACTTGAACCCTAGTAGCGCCTTTTTCGACCCAGTAGCGCCCTCTTTCATTCGAATACTTAGCGCCTCGTTGCGTTCCATTAGCGCCCTTTACCTTAAACTTGTCAATTTATTTTAGTTGTACTAAAGTGTCAGGTTAGGAGTTTGCCTCCAGCTGCAGACATTGCGGATGTGCGCCCTCTTGCTTTTTTATGTATGGGAAATTGAAGCGTGTTGGGAAGCGCTCGTCAAACTTCTCCGAAGCAGGAAACGGGACAACTTTGTTAGAGACTACGAGGCGACTGTTTTTCTTTTCTATACGGTTAAATATTGGCACAGGGGTTGTAGTTTGTAAGTCTTTTAGTTCGCATTCATAGTGCGCGGTGGTTTTATAAAATTCACCTGGACATAGTCTGTCCCAATCCAATTTTCCATGGATGTAAACAAACATGGCGTTTGAAAGTTTACCAAAAACGATATTAGACAAATTTAGTGAAATTTCGATCGTTTGCTAAAGCAATAACTATGGATCGTGGATCACTAGTAAATAAGTAAGTGTGGTTAGTGGTTTGTTTACCTCCATGGAAAATTGGATTGGGACAAACTGTAAATATATACGAGTAACTTTACAGGTGACATATTTTTAGATGGTATTGTAGTATGTAGTTCAATGTTCATGTTCGTACAGTAGAAATCACACCAAGTGTATTACTTTTGTCTTTGTACCGTTCTTATTAACTGCGCCATAAGAAATGAAGTCGCACTCCACACTGTTGTGGAGTTTAAAACTTTCCGAGTTTAGTATTAAAAGTTAATACGTGAAAGAATGTTTTATGAAAATTTGCCCTGTGAATTCGTTTACGCCCGTCGTCGTAGCCCGTAGCCGTAGCACTATTGCTTGCTACAGAGCGTAGCATACTTTAGTGTCAAAGGCGCCGTTACCTACGTAACATTTTTATGTGCTGCCATTAAACTAGCTTTAACCATGGCTTACTCGTGCTCCAGATAAATATTATTTAACTGGATACACCACAGTTTAGTGTCCACCTATCCTATGGCTAACATCAAAGAACACTTAACTTTAAAATTGTGTTTATTAATAAGTGTTTTGCTCCCCTTCAATCCGGTACGTTTGCATCATGTTTCGCCTGATACTTTCCGATCTATCGCCGTCCAATTTTTTAATCGTGTTTATTGTATCTATGACATTTCGGAATCAAAGCTTATGTTTTATCAAATTCCAATTTGTAGCCCGAATCATCTCATAGATCGTAATTATTTTCCGTTTTAGCCTTACAGTCCAATAAAACAGGAACAACCCATGCTAAATACATACTACTACGCCAATACCTATTAACCGTTATATCATCACATCACATTACACCCGTTCGCCGACTGCATTTAATTTTACAGTCGTTCGCAAATCCCAGGGGTCATATTAAACGTTATATTGATACAACCGATATAAATAATCAACGATGGAACATCAAAAGTGGGCTCTGTTCCCATATAAAGATTGTATGTGATACATTTCGCATTACAAATAGGGAACATTGGTCATAGAGTAAAATGAAACAGATTTGTCGAAATCTCCGGCTCTCTCCGATTGAACTGGATTATACCCCAGATTTCGCTGTTATACCTAAATAAAATACACAAGAGAGATACCTACCTACCTAGTAAGTTTATTAATAAGATGTAGTAGGTCGTAATAATCAAAAATATCCCATATCATATATACAGAGAGAACTTAATTTAGGAAATGAAAAGTATCGCAATTCGAGTTTTAGTTATTTCAGTGCGTCAAGTTGGAAACCCGATCGATATTGGAAGTAAAAAGTATTTGGTAAATTAAGACCTAATACATATATCTAAGTAGGTATGCATGTATCTTGTTCCCGCAATAAAAAAATCGGTAATATTGTTTTAAAATGAAGGAGTAACAAAGAAAACTATCTACATTATTTTCATCTTTTAGTCTTTTAGTTTTCCTAAAACTATGGTGTATGTTTTTATTAACTATCGATTTTGATATTCATAAACTATAATATGTGTAGATGAAATCGTATAACGGCAACTTTCCGTCTCGTTTAGTAGTACCTACGAAAATCTCACGGTAAAGTTTAAATATTCCTGTCTCTGAGAGACCATATGCAACAAGTACCTATTTACTAGTCTACTAAAATAAAATGTAATCTACACAGGTAGCTCATGGTCCACCCGTCGCGCGGCACGCGTCGCCGCGCGTGGGAACGTGCGCTCGCGCACTGATAACATCTATATTCTATTATTGGCACTTGTCTCCCTTTGTGGATGGCGAAGCGACTAGGGTTAGCATCCGACCGAATAAATCCGGTATTTACCGGTATTTATAGAACCGCCAGAATTTTATTTCCTGTACGTCTAGCAAGTTGGTTGCCTACGGATTTCTGTTAAAAATCAGATAAATATTCTTTTTTGTCCGAGTAAAAGTTTATTATCTATTTGGGAGAAACAGACTGTCGGGTAAATAAGCAAGAACAATTATTGAGTAATTTTTTGAGTCCATAATACACAGTCTCACGCGAATAATTCAGTAGTTCGTGTTTCGGACGTCTGACGTATTTCCAGACTTTATTCAGGAACAATTTGTCTGAGTCTTCAGACAAATTGTTCCTGAATAAAGTCTGGAAATACGTAGAAAGTTTTTCAAGACTTTTGAATGTGACAACAAATATAAGTAGGTACTTACCTAAAGGTATACTAAATGTAAACATTAATTCAATGAATTGAGTTGTATTTCAGACTGAGGACCTATTTTAAATACTTATCCGGTATTTTTTAAATATTGATACCGGATTTTTACTTCGGTCGCTGGAAATGTTAACCCTAGTGCAATTCAATAAAGCGAAAAGTTGAATATAGACACCCTTTGGCAGCTCTTTTACTTTGATAAAAGCTAATTTGATACAACAGGTTTGAGAATTGCGTGAATATCATTTCGTTGAAGTGGAAAACTTTTTGAATGCGCCACATTTTCAGTACATTTTTCAATCTATTGTCATTTTAACTTATGACGTCCTTAGGAATCCGATTCTATATACATATTGCCGTTACATAGGTACTCTTGTTAAGTATGCATTTTATGATTGACAGTAGGTATACATATAAACCTTATACGGTTGTGACGTCAGTGGGAACGGGACATTTGGCGATAAATGTTAATAGTGCGGCGTTATCTCGCAGCGAAATTACCTCGATTGTTTGCTTGAGGGAGACGCGGCGCGATACTGCACGATAGCCAGACAAACATTGTATTTGTGCAGGTGTTGTGGGCATTCTGATTGGATATTACAAGTTGTGCTAACACACACGGATAAAATACATAGTTATTTAGGTAAGTAGGTAACAAACAAAAAAATTACACAATAATGATGAAACAGTTTCTTTAAAGTAAGGCCCCCTGCGCACTAGACAGCCAGACTGGGACAGCCAGTCCAACATATGCTAGTGTATGGCTGCCTAGTGCGCGGGCTCCCATACACTGTCATATTATGTTCGACTGGCTGCCGCATCCTGTGGCTGCCTAGTGAGCGGGCTCTAAATACTTATGTATACATTTTCTTATAATAATAAAAAAACGACTGCTATTTTGCTATAGATAAGAGTCTAACCCTATTATAAGTACCAGCATATCAGGTTGTTTCATTCCAGAGCGATCAAGAAAGATTTGACGATAGATACCTAACAGCCATTGTGCTTTATTTTTTGTCATATGGAATTTTTCCCATAGTAGCGAACGAATTACTTGGTTTGAATTGAATGAGTGACATCGTTTTGTTTATAGTATATTGTCTTTGGTTTATAGTGAAGGCAACAATAAGCTACATCCCACGGGGCAATGAAACGCGCCCTATGCAGGCCCGTGTGCAAACAGTGACGGGTGCAGGGGCATTCCCAATTGCTCTATACAATACAAACAAATACATTTATTTTGCAACTTCTTACACAAAAAAAATATTGTAACCTATTACGTTTCAGTATGTGCCACTTAGGGCTACTTGCGAAAGATTAAGCGACGATTTAAGAAGATGTATGGCGTTTTCATTGGTTATATAACTTGCTAACTCTCAGATTATTTATTTATCGAGTGGGGGTTAGAGGAAACGAATCAATGGTAATTAAAATATGATCATTAATTTTCTAGAATGCAAGCAGATCCTTCTGCCACAATACACGTTGCATTAGAAAAATTGTATTGTCTCGATGTAAGGCCAAGATTCCGGCCGAGATACATCTTTGAGCGCTAGCTGAGTCTGAGCTCGCTGCTACGAATACCAAGTTTCATAGAATTTAAACATTTGTAATACTGAGCTCACGATAAAGTCGCGCTCAAAATTGACTTTGAATATTCTCTTTTATCACGTTTATTAAGGATCATGCACATATCCTGCAAAAATATAAGGATTTTCGAGTTAAAAACGTTAGGTGCAGTTAGGATTAGCCCTGGCGATGGCGAAGTCAGGCAACTTATCAATCGGAACGATTTGACGTTTAGTGGCGACTGGCGTCTGTAAGGGCTTAAAGGCGCGTGCACACGTGAGCCCGCCGGCTACGACACGCGGCCCCTATGTGGCTCTACCATGCGCTCTATTTTATTTAGGCTAAATATTGCTCGGTCGGGCGAAGTAGATATTCTAAATATAGGTACCTACTCGTATTTCTGCCATCACAGCAATTAAAGTTTGTATTTCCTAATTCTAGTTTTAGTTTAGATTACTAATTTCTTTATTTAATGAGAAAAAAATACTGATAATTTAAAATACCTGCCTGAACGAACATACCTACCTTATTTGTGTCAATTCCAAACTGTCGCTCGCTAAACTTAGATAGACCTCTAGACGAAATGGCCAACTTTGAATTAAGTAGTTAACAACACTTTTCCTTACTTATCAAGTTCATTTCCTTAGTTATTTTCCCTTCCCAAAAAGAATACGTCTCATTCTCGTTATGCCTAGATATTTTTTTAATAGAATTTGGACCAAGAATCCCCATGATCAATATAATATTGTTACACCATGTATAAAATATGATTTAATATTAGGGTTTTCGCGACTCCGCAAGTTAAATAGAGTGCTTATAGTGGTTTAATATTGTCAGCTAACGTATGAATTATTTATTGCAATATTATACGACTGTGGGAAAATACTTTTAATGTTTACTACTATTAATACTGTTAGTTTTGTACAGATATATTTTCATGAAGGTTACCGGAGAGAATTCTAATACAAAGAAGTGAGATATATTCTAAAGGCATTACGTAGGTAAGCAATATTGACATCGCAAGGTCGCTGCAACATGACCAATTTCCGCCTGACCGTAACTCTCTTGTTTTTTAATTTGTTTCAATTTTCAGTTTACGTCGAAAAATCAATAGCAACTGATGTCTATTTCAGTAAAACTGTATGAGTGAAAGTGACAAACAAAAGGTCCTAATGGAAATACAAAAACCTGTCATCATGCAAAAATATACGAGTACATTAGACTATCTTCATAGGGGGCGGGTTTTTTTTCCTTCATGGATATATTTAGTACTAAATAAAAAAAAGTTGCTAAGTAAATAATTATATTTAGTTATTCTGCAAGGAGGTCCACATAATACTCTAGCTCTCTACGAGAATTTCTACTTAAGCACATAGTTATTTTATCTAGAGTTCAAGAAAAGAACTTGAGAAATTCTTGAAATTTAAATAACGGATCCGGCCCAACCTGAACTTTTTGCATGAAAATTCTATGTTTTTATAGACTAAAGCCGTGTGCGTACCGCGATTTCTTTGTCGCGCGATCATACAATTTTATTGCAGTAAAAATGTATGGGTTAAATCTCGTATGTCCGCGCACTTCCGTAGAACCGCATACCTACGTTGCATTTCTGCGACACAATTATCGCAGTAAAAAATCTCAGTACGCCCCTGGGCCTAAAGCTATTCAATTTTCAAAGCATACTAAGCTAGCGCGGCCAACTTTATTTATGGTTCGTCACCCACATTTATGTGTAGCGATGTTTCATTCATACACCGCAAAAGTTTCCTCTGCTCAAAGCAGGTGTCGCTTTAAAAGTTTAATGACTGTAAGCAAACTGTTGATGCTTCTGCACTTTCTCGTAGCAGGTAATTATGCGCCTACACTAAGTGTGAAATGAAAACATACATATTTATTTAGAAAATATGAACTCACTGCATTTATTCCTTGCGAAGTTGCATATTGCGGTCTAGGCCAGGTACACTGGAACACAGAGAAAGGTGTAGGTTAGAGACGAGAGTTATTAAGCTTGACATTTTCTCAAAAAACACTTCACTGATTTTTTTAAAAATCTTTACAAGTACTTTACTGATTTGAGTACCGCCTAAAAAAGGAAAAAAATCACATTCAAATCGGACCATCCGTTCTGGACCTGCCAGGGTACAGATAGACACACAGACAGACAAAGGCTTGCAGCTTATAACACCCTATCTGCGCTGCGTCGGGGGTTAATGTAGGTATAACAAGGGTTGCTTGCACCAGAAATATAACTCGGGTTAAAGTTAACTTTTTGAAGCAAGATGAAAAAGGCTCTATTCGAAAGACACGCATAAAATGAGAAAGGAACCCCAACAGTCTTAATGCAGTAGATTCCTAGTATATTAATAAGTTAACGCTATGCCAGCTATGCAGAAAGTGGCTGATTACCATTTTATTAATCCCTGATGTTAATTTATTGAAATAAAATTAAACGGAATGCCTTTAATTATATGGAAATGGATTTTTAAAAGATATTTCGAAGAATTCTTATGAAAGCCGTTTTAAATACTCTGGAAATATGGAGAATTAAAATGGAATTGATATTTATTAGGTACGTAAGTACATACCTTAATAAAGAGAGTGCATGAGTGAAGAGATTCATGAATGTGATCGACGTAACGCGAAGGTGGTATGCCAGGATCGATGCAGATGGAAGCTCATCGTCTCTGCGTGAGAAAGACATGAGGTTATAATGTATGTAAACACGTACATACTTCTACACTAAGTTGAATTTAACCACAAAATAATTTTATCCATGAAATGTCACTTCGGTCACAGGAATACAGGTACAGTCGACATCAAATCAAGTGTAATGCCACTCCAATAAGCGTTGGTATTACATCATATATTGCAATGGTTTTGTATATGTTGATGTGATCTTAAATGTACAATCGCGCCACAAAGTTGGCATTGACATTGGCTTTTTCGTTGGCAAATGCCAATCCGAAACATTTTTTCTTTCTATTCTACTAGCGTTAACGAAAGTCAATGCCACTGGGGGCTGATGGGTAAACGCCTGGACAGATGTCACTAATCGGATTATCAGATCTGCGCGCCCGTGTGATCTGCCCTTATCAAAGCACAGCTTGATAGTTTAGAATATAATTAATATAATCATTTATTACGCTCATATTGAGCCCATATACCTACCTAGATACTGGAACTAACAATAGGTACCTAGTCGTAAAGAAGTTAGTTAGCAAGCCAGGTGTAGGTAATATAATTAAAAAATGATATTAAACATATTTTTTTTCTTTGAAAGGATGCTGAGATGAGAGTTCTTTGCCACTTTTCTGACTAAAAATATACTATTCCCAATCAGGATTTTATATTAGAATCGTTAATTACAAGTATTATACAAATTGTACATGTTCTTACTAATGTGATTAATACCTGTATTTATGGTGCAATAAAGTGTAATTATCTAATCTAACTTGTAATATTCATACAAATTGTATTCACGATAAGTTTAAGGAACTAAAATGTTTATAACCTAAATTGACATGCCTAAAAATATTGTCATGATTTACTTTTATAAAATTACGACAGTTAAAGATAGTGTAAACTAGAATCGAACGCTACAATTAATTAGACAAGGTACCAAACACATTATACTTACTCGTGTAGTGAAACATGACAAAAATCAAATTACATTGCATGCAGCTCATTTGCAGTCTCACCATTCGGGTCAAGATAGGGTGGTCGTGGGATCACACAATTGAAGAGATAGCGTAACGCATTACACTTCCATAAAATTCCTTTTTTTCTAGGTCTATTTTATTTTTTATCGCGGATTAATCGAGTTCGACCACAATCATTAAGTATATCTTTTGATACACCTTGTTATACCTGTCTGATTTAAAAATACGTGCTAGAACATTGGTGTTGTTATGATGGCCCAATACAACTACTGCATTGCTCGGACACAACTAATTAGGGACCTAGCTTTGCGTTGGTATACTTAGGCCGAGACTTAGACATAATTTTGAGCGCTACCTTACCATACGATCTTTCATGTATTATAAGACTATTGACAGTTACGTAAGAGCAAGCTCATCCTAACCTCGTTCTCAAAAATATCTCCGAATATCAGCTTGCACTCAAAAATGTTTCACGGCTGACTAACCTTCACACTGTCCTGTCACAATGGTGTGAAAGATATGACGAGTTTTTCATGAGTTTTTGTTGAATAAACTGGTTTTTGGATGTAAAAACGTAGTTTATTTGTAATAAGATAAGAAACAGTGACGGGATATAAAAATTCGGAAAAACAGTAAACAAAAACACAACACATGTCAATCCAGCATAGACAGCTGACATTACAACTAAAAACTCTTTTCTAACACTCCTCCTTAATCTCAGATTGTCTCTGCATGAACTCCACAAGAATATAACCCAATAAAACCATTCAGACCGTCACCACTTACATACTCATCGTAAATAAATCAAGCATTACCTAAGCGGTTATCCTCAGACAATATTCATTTCATTCATACAAAACTTAAATTTGGTTTTATGTAAGGCCTTTGTCAAACCATCTGCAACCATTCTCTCAGTTTGCAAATATTGTAGGTCAATTACGTTAGCTTTGATAGCCTCGCGTACGAAATGATGCTTCACATCGATGTGCTTCGTCCTCTGGTGATGAACTGGGTTTCTTGCTATTTGCATAGCTGATTGACTGTCTGTATACAACTTCACAGTTTTGTATTCAGCAGTAATTTCCCCGTATAAATTCTTCATGAACACACATTCTCTTGTGGCTTCAGCTAATGCAACATATTCCGATTCAGCACTAGAGAGAGCTACGGTTCTTTGTTTTCTGCTCTCCCAGGACACTGCTCCTCCAGCTAGCATAAAAACATACCCAGAGAAAGATTTCCTATCGCTGATATCTCCAGCATAGTCGGCATCTACAAATCCTTTAATATAATCTCCAGTTTTTCTGTATCTCAGTTCAAGATCTTTAGTCCCACATAGGTAGCGCAACACCCGTTTTGCGGCATGCCAATGCACAGCTGAATAGCAACCATTGAACTGACTTAAATAACTGACTGCGTGAGCTATGTCTGGCCGAGTGCTTACGGCCAAATACATGAGTGACCCAATCAATTCTCTATACGGTACATCCTTGATTGGTACAATATCTGCTTTCGTTAGTTTAATACCAACTTCCAGCGGAGTAGCGACCGATTTAGAGTTTGACATCTCAAAAATATTAAGAATCTTCTCAATATAGTCTCTTTGACTTAATGTGATATAGCTTCCCTGTCTTTTAATCCTTATGCTGAGAAATACTTCAACTTCTCCAAGATCCTTCATCTCAAATTTTCTTTTGATTTCTTTCTTAACTGCATCTCTTTCTTGCTCATCATTCCAGAATATTAAGAGATCGTCCACATACACAGCTAAAATGACAATTTTCTCTTTGTTGCTGCGTATGTATACGCAAGGTTCATTCTTTAAACTTTTGAATGATAGTTCCAGCAAAGCATCATGCAGTTTTTCATTCCATGCTCGCGGTGCTTGTTTAAGTCCATAGAGTGCTTTCCTCAAAAAACAGTAATGGTTTTCCTTATTAGGCTCTTCAAACCCTTCAGGTTGCTTCATGTATACTTCATCTTTTAGATCTCCATTTAAGAAAGCTGTGACCACGTCCATATGATCAATCCTCAGATCTCTCTCTGCTGCTACAGCAATCAAAAGACGCAGAGTAGAATGTCGAACTACAGGTGCAAAAGTCTCGTTATAGTCTAAACCTCTCACTTGTGTGAAACCTCTTGCGACTAGTCTTGCCTTATATCTTATCTTTCCCCCCGGTTCTTTTTTGATTTTAAATATCCATTTAGAATCAACAACGTTTCCTTTAGCTTCTTGTACTAAATCCCAAGTTGAATTATTTTTCAATGCACTAAGTTCTGTTTGAATAGCTTCGTGCCACTTTTCTCCATCTGACCTTCCTAAGGCTTCTTCAACTGTTCTCGGTTCTAAACAAGATTCTTCATTTGCTTTATATACAATATATCCATTAAAATCTCTTGGCTTTCTATTTCTTATGGGATATCTTCTTTCCGTATCAATCTCATCGGATGCATTAGAAATCACCTCTATATTATCACCTCCTTGAAAGCTACACCCTAACTCTTGTGTTCCTTCTCCTTTTTCAACGCGTTCATTACAGTTCACTCCTAAACTGTCTCCTCCTTGACTTGTGTTCTCTATCTTCTTCGTTTCTGCTTTATTACTCTCTAAATTGAAAATACTTTCGCAATTACTAACGGAGTTTTCCGTTAATGGTACTAGATCAACACGTTTCTCTTGCGTGTCACTGTTGAAGAATTGATTCTCAAAGAATATTACATCTCTTGCTTTGAATATCTTAAACGATACTGGATCAATTAATCTATATCCCTTTGACTCTTCACAGTAACCCACGTGAAGCAACTCCTTGCTTTTCGGATCAAACTTCTTACGCTTCTGATCAGGAATATGCATAAACGCTCGGCAACCGAAAACTCGTATCATTGTTAGATCATTTTTCCTGCCTGACCACGCTTCTTCCGGTGTTATTCCTTTTACTGCTATGGTTGGTGATCTATTCTTTAGGTAAACCGCAGTATTAACAGCCTCTGCCCAATACTTTATACCTAAATTCGCTTCCTGCAACATAGTTCTAGCTTTCTCAATAATTGTCCTATTAGCGCGTTCGGCTACGCCATTCTGTTCAGGTGTGTAATCTATAGTTAATTGATGTAGAATTCCACTTCTCTTCGTTAACTCATTCATACGATTATTCACGTATTCTGTGCCATTATCGGTTCTCAAAATCTTTATCTTCTTTCCCATTTGATGTTCTACAAAACTCTTGAAATCTTTTATTTTGTCATAGACTTCGTTTTTACCTTTAAGGAAATATACGAAGGTTTTACGTGTCTTATCATCAATAAGTGTCATGAAGTATCGATATCCTCCAATAGAATTCTCGCTTATTGGCCCGCATACATCCGAATGCACAAGCTCTAACACCTCATTTGCCCTCGTAGCCCCTAAATTCTTGTACGGCTGTTTTATTTGCTTACCCATTACACAGGGTACGCACTCAACTTTCTTTGTTAAATTACTCGAAGGAAAACTTACCCCTGTTGCCATGACGTCGCGTAGCAGTCTCAAGTTATTAAGACCAAGATGTCCCATTCTCCGATGCCACAAGTAAGTCTCGTTATCAACAGCAGCTGCTCCAAAGACAGCCTCTGTATTGTTAGGATAAGAATGTTTCAATTTATAAACACCTCTTTCTTCCTTGCATCCATCAATAACTTTACCTTTCACTACACAGTCACCTGACTTATATATCTCGCAACCCTTTTCCGAGAACACCACCACATTCTCTCTCTTTACTAGGGTACTAACACTCAATAGATTTGCTGTCAAATCTGGTACATACATGGCTCCTTTTACAGTAAAATCTCTACTTTTCACATCACCTACGCCTACTCCATACACTTTACCTCCATTTGCGCATGCAATCTCTACTTTGTTACTATCTACTACATAGTTTTGTAACAAATCTCTTCGGTTTGTCATGTGCGTCGATGCTCCTGAGTCCAGGATCCAGTCCGCGCTTGCTTCTTTCCCAGCAGTTGTCATTGCAGTAAGATAAGCATTGTCTGAAAGTCTCTCCTTGTTTCTAGGATTATCCGGACAATCTTTGGCTTTGTGTAAACCATCGCAAATAAAACATTTTAACTGTTTCTTTTCGAACTGCTGCCTAGTCTTCACTTTTCCTCTCATTATGAGCGCCGTCTCTGGTGTACTCCTCGAACTACTAGTAGAAGGCTCATCCATTTGTAGGAGTTTCGTCTTTACATAGTCTGTTGTGATAGTTATATTGCTATTCTCAATCGCAATTCTCATCGGTGCGTACTCATTCGTGAGCCCTTGCAACATTAGTGCAGCTAGCATCTCGTCGTCAACTTCCTTGCCAATATCTCTAAGCCTTTGAGCTACTGACATAATCTCTGTGACATATTCTCGCGTCGAATTAAACTGCTCTAGTTTAAAACTAACTAGCTTGCTCAATAATCTGCACCTATTGTTTATACCTTTGTCTTCGAACGCTACTCCAAGCGCTTGCCAAGCTTCTTTGGCATTTTTTGCTTGTCGAACATGAATCAAACATTCTGGTTTCACCATTAGGCATATTTTCGCTTTAGCCCTCTGATCCTGCCTT
This sequence comes from Tachystola acroxantha, assembly GCA_963506565.1. Lineage (NCBI taxonomy): Eukaryota > Metazoa > Arthropoda > Insecta > Lepidoptera > Oecophoridae > Tachystola > Tachystola acroxantha. Next base: position 17,406,417 of record OY735870.1, read on the forward strand.
ATCGCATCTAACTCATTAGACGGTGTCTCTGATGTGCACTGCCACAAACCCTCATGAATCAAATACATCTCCATTTGAAACTTCCATGTGGAGTAATTACTCTGACCATCTAATCTCTCTATAGACGGTAGGCTACTGTTCCCCATCTCATACCTTTCTCTGGCACCCGTAATATTTTCGTTTTTATCCATCACAATTTTGATCGGCCGTTCCTGGGCCCATAACCTGTTGAATAAACTGGTTTTTGGATGTAAAAACGTAGTTTATTTGTAATAAGATAAGAAACAGTGACGGGATATAAAAATTCGGAAAAACAGTAAACAAAAACACAACACATGTCAATCCAGCATAGACAGCTGACATTACAACTAAAAACTCTTTTCTAACAGTTTTCGGCCTCAATGTAGCTCGGTGACATGCTATCGACCATTATTTTTGTTTCTGTGATCTCTGTGGGGTGGCCACACAATAAGCTCGTGACAGTAATTCGTATTGGTGTAATTGATGACAGTCCTCGCATTCAGGAGCACGTTCCGTGCACTTGTTCGTTGCAACTGCAACTGCAAGCAAGGGTTAGTCGGTAATAATTAATTTTCTGTCACACTTGCTTGGCGTTAAACCACGTTTTATGTTAGAAATTAGAATGGTTATTTTGTAATTACACGATGAGCGAACAATATCTACACTTATTATCGTCTGTGCGGACGGTAGGTAGGTAAATATAATCAAATAACTTCTTATATTCTTTGAAGCTTTTTTGAAGTTATAAATAAATATTAACTTGTATTTACTAAAAGTATTTGTTTAATTTTCTATTTACATCGATTTACATGAATACTCTAAATAACTTGACATTGGCTAAATTGAGGGGCACTCTTTACTAAGAGGAGATACCAATCAAAATAGAATACTATTCTACGAACATTTTGACAACTAAGAGGAGATGCCATTAAATCAAAATAGAATACTATTCTACCGTATTCTACGTAGACAGGTATTCTGCGAACATTTTGACCACAAATTACTAAGAGGATATATTTTGACAACATGAAAACTTATCCTAGTAATTTGTGCATGAAAACATCTTCGGATAAGGAAATATGACTGAAATAAAATGCATACCTACATAATGACATAGGTGATCCGCGATACCAATAATATATAAGGTACTAATTGGGGATATAGGTATGTAGTCTATATAAATTCGCCAAATTCCTATGCACAATTCAGTGTCTACGAAAATGTTCATATATTGTTACAACAATGACTACGTTTTCATCGAGTATCTACACAAAATGACTGCGTCATGAGTACCTACACCAAAAACTGACAAAGAAAATATATTGAGATACCTACAAAAAATGAGCCTAAGCACTATTCTCCTTGGCACAGTACGACCAACACTTTGCCTCCCACAATCTCGTGCGCTGAGATCCATAGTAAAAATTAACAAAGATAAGTTTCAGCTTTCTTTAGACGTACACCAGTTCAACAAAGATGAATTGCGTATAAAAGCTTGTTCTAAAAGCATTGTCATAGAGGGTAACCAAGAAAGGAAAACTGAATGCGGTCAATTCAGAAGACAGTTTATAAGAACCATTCAGTTACCCCAAGGGTTTAATCCAGAAAAATTAAAGTCTACTCTTTCTGATGACGGTATTTTAACAGTTACGGCTAGAAAAGAATGCACTGATATACCAACACTGACGTGCGATCTAGCTGTGCCGATTGAGTGTTTGGAAACCAGAGATAGGAACAAGGATCATTCACCAGGTGAGACCTCTTCAGCTCCCAAAGATACCAAATAATAATGATCTGTCCTTCAGAATATAGATACCCAAGAAAACATTGTTTTCATACAGCATTTCAACTTACCTAATCATCTTAGTTCGTGTTAGTGTTAAATTATCTTCACGACATCTTTATTCCTTGTTCTAAAACTGAAATTAAAAACTCAGGTGTACCTGTACCTACGTCATATCATCAAATTGAATTTTGAGGGTACTGGTATAGAAAATATGGAAAACCACGGACATTATGAACCTGAGGGTTTGTTATAAATTAAAATTTAGGCCAAGTTACAAGGAAAAGTTACTGAGTAAAAAGTAAAAAAAAACTTTCAGCAGCATACAACTTTTACTATTAAAATGAAACCTATGTCATTTATACCTTCAATTCCTAGAAACGACCAAAGTGATCTCAAGTGTTGTAATAAGCATGAGTTTATGAAAGGCAATGGCAGCTATTCTGGGATGCGTTGTTGCAAACTAAACTAAATCTGGCATGTTTAAATTTAAATTCTGTGTCGACACAGCATTTGTCCCTTTACTGATACTAAAGTTATGAAAAGGATGGCATTACCTTTAGAAACCTCAAGTTTACCTAGATTAAAATTGCAAAGCGCACCAGAATCGCTACCATTGCAACAGATTTCGATAACAGGATTACTATATTATTTGCTTACATGTAATAAAATACAATTTGCTTACCTTTTTATCGTGCATTTAATTCGAATTACTGGGATTTTTGAAACTTAAACACACATGTTTTATAATGTAGTTGTAGACCGTAGCGCAGATCATTTAGGGTGTAGTTTTGTTTGTCTGTAAATAAGAGAGAGTCGAAAGTAATTTATGATCGTAAGCCAATAGGGGTTATTCTCAGGGGGGTCGTAACAGGTGCTGTATTGCTGGCCGAGACTGATTACCCTTAATGTTTGGGGATGAGTTGTAGTTAAGAATAGATTTTTTTATTTAGAACGCGTCATGTGAAGAATGCTTATTTGGGGATTTCTGATACCGTTTTGTAGTCAATAAAGTTTTGTAGGTAACAGTGTAACACTTTGGACTTTGGACCGTTCTTATTATCTGCGACGTAAGATTTAAAATCGTACTGCAAGTGTTACCATTGATCTGCTGTTGTCCGTACCTACATAAGTTTTATTCATAGTGATTTATGTTTTGCTAATATATGAATACATTACGGTAGACTATTTCATATTTTTGTTAAACCGCAGTAAGGATAAAATTTAAAAAAAAAATTGTAAAATTCTGTCATGAATAGTTTATAAGTAGGTACATATAAGACTCTGATATTTCAATTATACAATGATTGTAATCTGTTTTTTATACCAAGTAAAATAAATAAATAAAGTACACATTAGTAATTTTAATACGATTTATATTACTCTTTGAAAAGGATTTTACAAATCGGTCCAGTAGTTTATAACAAAAATGAGATTATAAAGTATAGATTTATTATATTGTACAATGAAGACGTGTAAACTACTCGTAGATTTTATTTCACGAAACGAAAATTAACAATGTTGAAAACATTGCTAATTATATCCTCGACCAATCCAAACCTCCACAGGATCGAACCTACGCCACTTCCGCCGCTCCCTAACCACTGAGCTACTGCGATTTCGATTAATTGACCTGGATGTTCAAACGGCGACACTTGGCTCTGAACACAGATGCTCTAGAACATCTCAAGTAGTTCAACTAACCATTCCCATAAAATGGAATTATACCCAATCTGTCTGAGACCGCACACACGCGCACTGTCCCGTCGGTGTGATATTTCGTCTGTGTTAGTTTATCTTTGCGAGCGCACGTGACGCCGTGTCGTCGCCGCTGCGATATTAAACTAGAAGCCTGCGGCTGCCAAAGTTTTGCGAATTGAAACCGTTCGAGGAAAAGTTTCTTGGTAAAAGGACAGAGTCATTACCAGCCCGCCCGAGCGAACATGACTTCTCCTAGCTTGTTTCTCTATCGCTTATCTATGAGTATAGTACTACTGAAGTAAGTACTGAGACAAAAGAGTCCCATAAGTCCATATGGCTGCGCACCAAATTAAGGTATCTACAGTTTCATGGTAGCTTTATCCACTCTAATTATACTATTTTTTTATCCTGGGACTTCAGACTAAAGATTTTATCGGACCTACGGCAGGGTATTGGTCGTAAGAACTGCGACTATTTTCTATTACTAAACCCATTGATAACATAATAAGCGCCTTCAATGAATGTGGTAAATATCTCGCCAGCACTTCGCTTCGTATTACATTACTTGTGAAAAGCAGAATGTATAGACCGGCGCTTTTAAATAGCCCGAAATACTTGTCCATACTGCATGATAAAGATATTATAATAAAACTAGCAGTGCTCGCGCGGACACACTCGCAAACAAAAACAAAATGAAAATTACCTACCGTCATTCGGTACACTCACTCACTACGCACGAAAAGAAAAGAAAAAGCTATGCGATGATGTGACATGTCATGATGGCCAAATGTAGACCTAACCTTAAACGCAACTGTCACTCCTCAGTGCTATATCGCGCAAGGGTCAAAGGGACGAGGCTTAGCGACGATTAAATTTAGCATGCGACACTCTGGAATCGCCACAAATATTATTATAAAGCCTACTTTGAGTGAATCCGTATCAATCGTATCAACGGGTACCTTTATAAACGAGCATTCCAGACAAGACTACGTCATGTATGCATGTGTATTATCTAAATACCAAATATGGCTGATATTACATATTTCGAGTGTCCGAAACTATCCAGCTTGGTAATAACGCTGAAACTTTGGTATTCAGTGACTCCCGCGCGGCGTAGCTAGGCGTACACACTCGGCGGGCTCACGCCGCGCCAGAAAAATTTAATTGTGAATTACGACCACCCCACCCGTCTCCTCTTACTTCAAATTGCCACCGTAACTACAGTATGAAGACGGCAGGAAGCGGGGCTATATTGGAACCTTAAACTGAACTGCACATATTTATTAATACTAACTAATAATAGTCATTCTATATAGTCAAACAGCCTCTAGTGCCCTTGACAACCCCAGACCACGAAGCCCGAGCGTCAGGTGGCATGTAGGTACTTACTACTAGGTACTAGTTTAATTGCCAGATTGATCTTAAGGAACCGAAGTTGTCGCCCGCTAAAAGTTGTGATCGAACTCGTTGAATGTTCAACGATATTTGATACCTAAACAAAAGTTGCTGGAAATATGGATTTATTTTTATTTATTGCCATTTAGATTTATTTTTATTTATAATTATTACCATCTTCCTTTGGTAAAAGACATGTTAGTTTTTATGAAAAAAAGAGCAAAATTGTTGTTCTGTCATCAAGTTACAGTCATACATTTAATTCTACATGTAAGAGCTTGAAATCAAAAAAAATTAACCTATCATGCTATAATAGAAAACTTTGTATTTTTTGATGTTACAAATATAATAAATTACCAATAGTCCCAAGATTTGAATTGAATATGAGTTGCGATACTATTTTGTTGTGACGTCACATTCTCACTCCAACAGCCTTAAGATTGAGACGTTGTCGTCATTTTGAGAGCCCTCAGTTATTGAACTCCGTGAGTGTCAGAGCTATACGGAGGATATTGAGATTTATTTCAACAAGGGCGATATTGAATTTGATCCCAGCGTTGAAAGTTTTAATAATTTGATTCAATTTGAAATGTGGCCGGGCACTAATCAGTGATAAAATGATGGTATTTGGGATTTCAGTTATTGACGTCGCAAATTGGATTTAGCTGCGGTACTGCATACCAACCTAACGCGAGGATTGTAAACATGAGGAATGTATGATTTTAGTCAACTTCATGTGATACGTCAATAATTGAAATCTACATCAGATGTGAATTCAATTTCATCTTTCGATCATACCCAAACTATAGAAAAATTATAACCCATTTGGGTTACAAGACATCGGTTTTTATGAGTATGTCTCAAACTTTCTACCGCACAGTTAATGTACTCAGACGTCACAGCTCTTATTAACATAAATGCTATTTCAGACATATTATAAGATTGAATATACAAATAATTAATTGGGCGGCTTGGGGATCCAAGGATCGAACCTGGTACATTATTAAATGAGTTCAAGCGCCACTGAGCTCTCAATTACAAAACATATTTAATTTTGCTAAAGACTTCTCGACTTGTCTAAACTAAATGGATACTTGATTAATAATTGCTCTTTAGAAAATCTATTGTCGAAGTAGACATACCTACCTATACTTTTCCCTTACTTTCTCTTAACCAACAGGGACATTTAAACTCTCTGTAGAATGTTGTAGCAGGTACGGACAACAGCAAATCATTGGTAACCCATGCAGTACGATTTTAAATCTTACGACGCAGCTAATAAGAATAGTCCACAGTGTTACACTTGATCTGTTGTTAGTTGCCTATATGTTAGTCACAAGCTCTACTTAAATACCTATCTACTTACATTTTGATGCCCAAATGTGTAATTATTGTATGAATAGAATATTTTTTAATTGAAGCTTACCCTACATTTCCCGAAAAAGTCCAAAAGCTCATGCCATCAACACGTGTGCCCTGGAATGCTGGGTATCATAGTGCAGGCAACTAGGGTTGCCACCGTATGGGGTGCATAACAATACTCCTCACACACCCCTGCAACATATTGCGATCAGTATAATAATAATTCAATTTTGCGGCGCTAACTGTAATTAGTAAATACCCGTGACGGTATAAATGAAAAAAAATTAGCTTATTGTCAGGTGCACTTTGATGCACTTATAATAAATTCTTTGAAACTACAATGGATATTTTCATCAGAATAAATAGTTAACATCCTAGGTAACGTAGGTATCCAAAAGTCACGTTTCTCGTAAAGACTTATCATTACCACCGTACGACTGAATATTTTTCTCAATTTCAGCTCTCTAAATTTCATTCAGTATGGTACTCCTCAATAAGGTTGGGATTTTCTCAAGAACTACTGGACCGAATTTAATAATTATTTTACAGTACATAGTTTTAACTTTTATCTATCTAACAGTTAAATAATCATTAATAGGTCAAGTAGTTTTTGAGAAAATCTCATCCTTAGAAACTCTACTGTTCACCTTTCTCTGTCTCCGACCGTACCTAATTAACAGGATGGCATTTTATCATCTCTTTAATATTCGCTGCCTTACGAGGTTTTAGCTAGGGTATTTTTAATATAAAACCTGTGCTAAAAGAATGACAAAGGCAGGCGGAGCTCGGAGGTGACAAAGCCTAGTTTTCAGCCGGTCCCTTTACTAAGCTTTATTCTAGCACAAGCAGCCTCATTATGGGCCAGTCAGCGGACCGATAAAATAGAGTTTAAAAATATATAAAAATGTGTAAATGCACGTTGTATTTCGCGAAACAGAGCAAAAAACGACTTCTGCCTTTGCGATTGGTAATTAGAGAGAGTCAATCAATTTTAAACAAGATAAGGCATCTGGCTGGTGGTCCGCCAGAAAAGTTAGACTGTCTCTTCTAGAAACTGGTAGACATTGGACGCCAGAGTTCTGAAATGATTGAGGGTGAAATATCGTAAGATAAGTATCAAAAAAGTGTTTGACCAGATAGCTATTTTGGTGACACACCACTTATGTTACTATTTTCCTGGCACAGTTTCACGAGATCTGTCGATATTACTTACAATATTGTATAGCAAATGTCATGTAATTTTAACTTATTTATTTATATCTAGTACCTATACCTAGGTACATCTTCGCACTTTATCGGCACCAGTATTGCAGAGACTCCTCTGTGTGTTTCGATATAAGTACATTTATTTCACAGGTGGTCTCCACCAGGCTACCCAAAATAAACAGTTAAATGACACGGTGATTTCACACTTCTATCAAATCAGCTCAGAGTGACATTACCTTTGATTCAAGTATCGAGTTCTATGTTTGCCTTTCACGGCTCCTATCAATTGGGCAAGGGTGATCCGTCACGGGGGTGCGCGGGGGTGGGTGCGTTAACTAGGTGGAACGCGTTATACGCAATGTCACGGTTTGACAGACGATTTGTAACGCGCACGCGTTTCACTGGGCGTGCGCAACTTGCGGTACACATTGATCTGCCAGGACGACTTGTTTGTATAATTATTGTATGTTACAGGCGTAGGTTACAGGGGATGCACATCGGTGTCGTTGTCAGTTGCCAATCTGACTAAATGGTTACATCGTGATGATTTTAGACGTTTATTTGGATAGTATGTGGACAGAAGGTACAAGGTACGGTGGTCCTAGGACCTGTTATCGCCATTTTTAAAGTGCAGAGTTTTAAGTACAGTCTCTGATCCTGCGAGCCAATGAAAAGTCGGGGTCGTTCGGCATTCAAAAGCTGAATAGAAATAGTGGTAAGCTACCTAAAAATCAAGAAATGTTTATCTAACACTAGCAAGTTCTGAATCTCGCATCAGTTCGTTTACCTACGCTACCCGTGTTCGTAGCTTATTATGTGCCGCGTGAAGGTAAAGAATTGAGTATTCTATGGTAGAGGTGGTGGAGTAGGTGTACCTTTGCAGGTTCGTGTTTATTTATACGACAACGCTGCGCCGCCCGTTGTTGGACGGGCTAGTTTCGTAGTCTCTTCTCTAAACGAAGCTCGAACCGACGGCGACGGGCTACAGAAAGTTGCCGACCATTTCGTCATGGGCGATTTGACCCACACTTTTTATAACACAATATTGAAGAATTTATTTGTAGTGAGAATATACCCTTTTTAATTTATAATTTACATATAGGTAAGTACCTACCGTCTAGTTTCACGAAACAATCAGGGGTAAGCGGGTGGCGAACGACTATTCTTCACAAAAGTTTCACCAATTGGTTAAAATCAGTTAAAATTATTAAAGCACCATGCTTATCATTCATATGTGATACCTACAGTAGGTACAGTCTACGACTCATTATTAACCTGCACGAAATCATTGCTTACTCGCGAGTGCTCGTTTTACAAACTTGATGTGATATCGACTGTACAAGACGCCCAATATGTTAAAAGTGTTAATTTATATTTTTTCCCAAATCGTTACACAATTTTCAGAATTTCGTCCTCTCCATTCATCCATGTCTGGATCTGTCTGGCTCACACGTCAAAATAGTGCTTGTTGCGCAAAATGTCATGGAATTCAGCAGAAATAAATGACTGGAAACAGTTGAAACTACGACGAGTATTTCGTGAGTGCCATTGAACAGTGAATAAATGCCGGGAACGGAAAGCAGGCGTCATTTTGTATGTAGTATGTAGATAGGTGCGATTCGAACTGAACAACATTCAAATTGGAATACCTAAATTACTTTTCATTTAAAAAATACGGACAGATTTGTCAGTTATTCACCATTTTGCATATAAAAGTTTTTGGCATATAAGTATATTGTACATACATTTATGTATATTGTAGGTGTATTATACAGCATGTAACAGAAAGGGTGAGCTCAGTGGTTGGGTCAATGAACTTGCGATACGGAGCTCCCAGGTTCGATTCCCAGCCATGTACCAATGAGTTATCCTCGGTTTTTTCGGCGGATAAACTTACGTTACGTACATTTACCGAGTGCTCTCAAAACGGTGAAGAAAAACATCGTGATGAAACCTGCACGCAGTAGAATAAGAAAAAAATCTAAGGCATGTGAAATCCGCAAATCCGCAGTGGGCCCGCGTGGTGGATCATGGCTCCAGCTCCCTCGATGTAAGGGAAGGTCGGCGTCCCTCAGTGGGGCAATATAAATAGACTGATGATGATGATGAACGGAAAGGGTAGGTACAGGCCTAATTATGGAATCACAGGCCTGTCTGTGATTCCATAATTACATATATTATGTAGGTGAGTACCTACCTACATAATATGTATTTTACCTATTGAAATAAGTCATACAAAAACCGGCCAAGTGCGAGTCGGCAGTCGGACTCTCGCACCGAGGGTTCCGGGCAATGTAACTTAACCCCGTAATTTTGTATGAGAAGTGAACATTAGAACACTGTTGATCAAATAAAAATAAATATGTACATAGCGGAACTGATTTAGTAGTACATAACACCAATGGAGCTACTTGATGGTCACCATATAGATGGTGACCAATTATTGGAGCTATGTCTATTCACCTATAGAGGTGAATAGACATAGCTCCAATAATTGGTGTTTGTGTGGAATCTTGGGAACGCGATGACAGGTGGACTTCGAGCAGGTGACGACACTTTAGAGATTATTTAGTTTTTTAGGGTTCCGTGCCTCAAAAGGAAAAAAGGAACCCTTATTATAGGATCACTTTGTTGTCTGTCTGTCTGTGCGTCCGTACGTCCGTCCGTCGGTCCGTCCGTCCGTCCGTCCGTCCATCCGTCCGTTAAAGATATGCCCTAATAAAAGTGCCTAAAAGAAACTTGTCCCCGAAGATCAGCGACAGGCTATGCCACATCATACATGAGAGCTGAGCTTGGTACAAAGCGAATTCCTATTAGAACCTTTAAAATCTAATAGAATCTCTGACTAACCCGCCTTAACTCCATATGTATTCCTGTGTATGAAAATCCTTATGAATTGCCGTCTCTATAGCAGCCTACTGAAGTCCATTTATGTTATATTATAAGTTCCTTCTTTTTATTTTGCTGTCCTCATACGCAGGAGATATTACTCCATGGTCACCATACATGAATGCACGTGCGGCACCCCTATAGACGCATAAATTGTATGTCACAGCTATTGTTGTGTCGTGACGTCATCCTTCCCTGTGCGGCGACACATATTGGCTCTATAGGGAAGGACACTGACTATACCTATCACTGTCTACAACCATTTGTACGTACCTACTTGCCTGAATGTGAAATGGGATAGTTGACTAATTTGTATTGCAATGATCTTATGTGATCATGCTGACTCTACATTGTAAGTTCATTTATACAGCGTGCAGCGTGGCCAAACTATCAGAGTTAGAAAATTTTGTTCCATGAGATCGATTAATTTGGTATCATACAATGAAACCGGGCCCCAAGCTTATTTAGGCGAAGAATAGGGCCTCACATCAGAATAAACTGTCTAACAAATTACTAAACAATCGTAGATATTCCTTTGTATAACAGTGTAACTTGAGGGACAGATGGCCTCTGCGTAGATGAGCCCAACGTATCCGGGAGCGGGAGAATAAGAAAAAACTTAATTTATAGATTAAAAAAAAAAGACTCATAGACGACTCTTTTCGTAGAACAAACCGTTGGCTAAGCGTGTTTTCGACGAAGCGTTCCAACGGTGAACGGTATTTCGGTATACCGTAGCGAGCTCCTATACGACTAGTCATTTTCTTTCAGATAATCACAAGTTATTTTATGGCGGAAATTGATAGTCTAGTCTAGGTTTCAGGGAACATTTTCTATTAATTCCAGTGTCTATATAAAAAGGAAAACCCAAAAGTTTGACCACTACAAAGACGCTGAGGATAGGTCTGAAATTAGTTTTTCAATATTCCAAACCTCCACAGATATTGATTCAAATTCCAAGTCAATTTGTATGTAACAAATATAGTAAGACCGCTTATCACACGTTGTCATGACTGAGTCCTTTATCAGCGGTTATCAAGCCCACTCGAAAGCTGATCACGATAAAATCGGTCCAATTGATTTTTCCGACACGATTGAGCTTATATTCTCGTAACCACTATAGTATTGAATGCATTTGTATTATACTAGCAGTTCAGTTTCATGTAATAAAACTCTTATTACATGAGACTGAGTATAATATAAATGCATTCAATACTATGTTACCTACTGGTTACTTAATGGTTACGAGAATATAAGCTCAAGCTTTAATAAATTAAAAAAGAACAAACGAAAATTGAGAACATTATGATTGTATAAATTTACAAAACTCTCGCTTCGGATCGAACATTGGACCTTCGTATCGTGAGTCCGTACCTATGCGCCACCCTGAACTCACCGAGCAGCAGATTGACGTATTTAATTTTAAAATTCAAACCTGTGATTTCTAATTCTATTCTACGGCTCGTAACATAATATATGAACATGAAGACAGTTTTACTATTGTCCAATAAATAACCCTCTACGTATACCGTACACTCGTACCGAAACCGTCATAATATCCATTAAACTCTGGGAATTAGGGATCCGCTATGTATACAACTTTTAAACGAGTAAGTATATTCTAAAAATAATTTAAGATAATCATCAATTTTTAAAAATAAGTACCTTATATTATATTCGTGATAATATGAATAATTTGTAAGATAAGTGATGAAGGTATGTATCTAATAATACCGTACAGTTGACCTAATTACTTAAGTACAACGTATTTTATTTAATTATGTGTTAGTAGATTAATTACCTGCTTATAATTAAAACCACATAAAAATCCGGTAATCAATTATCGTGTCAGGCCTATACATAGCTAGAAGTTGCTTTTATCTAACCAAAAAATACACTTTCATGCGATTATTCATAAACCTAGTAAACCTCATTTCCCTTAAATCGTGTTGCTATCACTTTCACACTTCGTTAAAAAAGGAACACACGTTTATGAATACGCGCCTCAAAGTTCGGTTATAAAGTACTTAGGTAGGTAGGTATAGAACCTATTATCGAAATAAAGAAGAACAACATTGTTTCGGATGCCGCTATTTCGCGAAACAACGAGTGTTTGATTGAATATTCTGGAAGCAGTCAACAGGTGGAGTGTATCCGATAGGTTGTAAACAAATTGAAGATAACTTTACGCGGACCGACATAGAATTCGTAACAAATAGAGGTGACCAATAACGAAAATAATGAAATTTAAATACCTATTTAACACAAACTGACAAAACATCAATCTGAATTTGTTGGCGACAGCTTGGTATTTTCTTAGGTAGAATCTGGTCTGAGGGTGTTCACATAAAAAAACTGACACTAGTTGAATAGCTAACTAATGATGTGATTGTGGGTGCCAAGGTCCATCTACCATTATATCCCCTGCAGGACTCTAATATCTGCTGACTATTGTTGAAGTATAACATATCAATATCACTTTATATCCATGCAAGCTTTTGTCCAAACCACTGACGCGATGCATGAACAAGGATCTGGTGAAGCAGTGCAATGTCTCACTCTCTTCTGTAAAAGCAAAAAACATATATATTTTTTAAACTAAATTAAAAATTTGAAGAAAAAAATATGAAAAATATAAAGTGATTTTTCGACTCTATATTTTATTTAACTCTATGAAGATGTACCAGAAAGTTTTATTGACACCCTACTGTTTTTGAAAACAATGTTTGGTAACATATTTTACCATTTGAAATCTCCTTTCGGGATAGGCAGAGAGGGCGGAGCGTCACACATTTCGATGTTTTGCCTCTTTCGCTTCATTGATTCTGGTCTTAGAGGCTTTTTGTGCCAAACCGAGTGATATTTCCTTTTAAGGATAAAATCCCCACTCGGAGCTAGAAAGCAATAACATCGTGCCCCGGGGGTGGCAAACAGAGTAATGTTTGACTGCACGCTTCTCTACATACATTATAGCTCAAGAGCTAACGCTATATTGTGTCAGCAGAACTTGTTTGGAAAATAAGGTGCAATCGGTTCAACTGATTGAACAATCCAAACGCAGTAGAAGAAATTGTATTTTTCAAACCGCTCTACCAGTAGAACAATTTGGAATACCATTATTTAATATTATTAACGCAGCTGGAGTCTGGAAGGTCTACGCACTTCAAGACCTTCCTGCTGCGTGTCCTGTCCAAACATTTGAAGGTGCTCCTCAAGTCGGACTTCTGGCTAGAGGGGGTGGTCTTCCGACGCTTTAGGGAAACTGAACTGACTATAAAATCCCAAGACTTAGTTAAATAACGTTATAAGGAAATTACCATACTTTTATGTTTTACTAACAATATGGACCATTTGTTGTCTGTAAATACCTATGTAAAAAAAAATTTTGTTTTCTGTAAGTTTCTTTTAGGGAAGTTGATTCAGCCTATGAGCCTATAGCTAAGTATACTTGGCCGACTTGCATGCTTTCAAAATTTACACGTGTCCCTACCTATTAAATTTTGAAAGCATGCAAGTCGACGACCTCGCAGAGAAAACATATAGATTTCACACAATCTAAGAATAAAGTTTGTTTTCCGCTTTTTGAAATGGCCAGAACTCCGAATGCGGAAATCGCAAAATAATGTTACGTAAGTAGTTACGTAATACCTTGTTTGGGTGGTTATATCACGTGGATCAGTGTTTAGTATCTACCTACTTAAGTATTTATCTATTAAAAGCAACAGAAGTGGGCGCTACAAAATTCAAGCAATTAGTATAATAAATTCCTTGAATGCGGTCTCCCGTACTATTTCTCTCTTTACTCAGCTAAACCAAGCATAAAATGGGGAATTAAAATCAGTCAGAAAGTGTATTAAAGCTGTCCGCACGTGTCCGGCACGCGCCGTGCCACTTCTAATTGCAATATTAGAAGTATCACCTTTATTATTTGTCCTAGCATCTGCCGTACATTTACCGGACTATGAAATTGAAATTGTTCGTCTTACCTACATCATTTTAATTCTAATAGCAAATATTGGTAATACTTAATCAGATTCACCTATTGTTTGTCTAACTGAATTGAAATTGGGCATGATTTAATTAGGTTTAATTTTCAAAAACAAAGAAAGGTCGGTGAACTCATAAAAACTGAACCCTTACCTAATGGTATGGTCATCAACTTCGGCGAGAGAACTCTCGCCGAAGTTGATGGGTTCAAATCACATTGTCGTAGACCATCCCGTTGGATAGTAAGAAAAACTAAGGGCATTCCCATTAAAGAAACAGTGGGAAAGACACAAGACATTATCCTGGTGCCAACCAAGACCGCACCTGCTGTGAACACAACCCACAGGCCACATACCTCAGCACTGAGGCTACGACTATACGGAGGAGGTGGATCATAAGTAACTAAAATAAAGCAGATCAATGGTAACACTTGCAGTACGAATTCAACTCTTATGACGCAAATAATAAGAACGGTCCAAAGTCTACTTTATCTGCTGTTACCGTCAACAGTGTGACAGACCTATAACATGTAAGGTTAGACAGTCGTGAACAATACGTCTTTTTTTATCTTCCACAACACACTTGTGCGACTCTTGTATAACTAAATTCAAACTGTACGAAATGCCGATTAAACCCCTGAATAGCAACATTTTACAGATAGTTGAATCGAGCCGCGTTATCCGACAACATGCACAAAATGGGTTATGCCCACTGGTCCAATCGCGGCGGCATTGCGGTGCTGGATAGCGAGGCCTTTGGCCGAAACACGCTCGCATTTTGGTTACGTGTGCTCATTCATTAAATTGTATCTTTCATGCATTGCCTACATGTTGGAGTTATGTAACTAAGCGCTGGCTTCATTTCCTGGAAAGGTTCGTTCCTGGCTCGAAAGCCAGGAACGAACTCATGCGAGAATCTTAGACCCTGGATTTATTTAAGTATATTTGCCCCCGTGACGGCACTTTTCCACCACATAGCAAAGAGTTTAAGTATTAATAAGGCCACAGAGATCTTGAATATTTATGTCATGGCAATGTTTGACATATATTTCAAAATAGACTGGCGTCTACACATTTTTAGTAAAATATTTGCAAAAAAATTAACGATGTGAAAAATAATATGAAAATCCCCTAAAAATTAATATCACAATGATAATAATATTATCATTGTAAAATTTTAAATAAGTTGCAGTACAAAATTACGACAAATATGGCAAGGTAAATTGTTTGTACCAATGTACAACTATTTCATTTAAATTGTGTTTATTCAGAGGAATGTACCGCTGGGCGGTCTTCGCGTTTGTCGGAAAAGGCAGTTGCTACTTTTACAATTCTTAGGGCCACTTGCGCCATAAATATAACTCTGGGTTATTGCTTAACCCTGTTCAAATCTTATTAGCGAAAATCGACTCGTGTAAATCCAGTAATATGGTATAGGGGTGTTTGGAAGTCGAATTCGGCCGATCCCCTTTAATGAGGGGATTGCCTGTTTCTATTAACAGTTGCTGTCCCTGCTCTGCTGGCTCCAATGGCGGCATGAGTGCTGCTCAGTCAAGCTTGCCCCTCATTTGTCTTGTGCCCCGTGACACAGCCAAAGACGCCGGCACCCGAGGCGGCTCCAAACCTCGCCCAACATCAGCTCACCCCACAACTCAGGGCCAATTTCAGCTCTTGGACGAAGACTACATCAAGAAGCACTTCGACTTACCACAGCGGGCGTTGTACCTCGATCCGTTTAGGTAAGCTACGGTAAATAACAACACTACCTATTCATACGCTGGATTCCCCAAAGGTTGTCTGGAAGGTATCGCTTTGAGCGAGAAGATCGCCAATTGTAATAGATACTACCTGTATTAGCCTATTTCTTTTGTGTGTGTGTGTGTTTTTTGCATTAAATAATATTTATCTTATCTTATATCAAAATTATAACAATGACAATATTTTCTGTATGGTAACTTAAAGACATAGAACTTAAAGACTCTTCATCATTATCCTTACCTTTATCATCTCAGTATACGGTATGTATAAGCCTCCTCTCTAAGAGCAGCTCAAGAGAGACTAATATGGAAACTGTCGCACGATATGAGTGCTTCCTTGTCTAACGCTTAGGTATTACTTTTATGTGCGAGTTCAGGGTGGCTAGCCGGCTGGCTTTTATTAGGCGCTCAAGTCCTGACAAAGCCTACGCGGCCGAAATTCTTGTACTAATTTTCGCCAGAAATCTCACATTCACTGGTCATTTATTATTAGAATACCTAGTTCATTTCGAATCACTATATCTACCTACTTCTAGTGGAAAAAATATTATCCAGGACATATGATTGGGACTTAGATAACTGTTGAATAAACTGCACTTTCTCTCGCTGCTCAAATGCCGAGATTCATAGCATAGGCAGTTTTGAGTACGAGCTTAGCGGTGAGCTCGCTCCTACGAAAATCAAATTCCATAGACTTTGACAGTTGTACAAGCGAGCTCGCGCTCAGATCTATCTGTGAATCTCTGCCTTAAACCCTTCTTGTTTACGCTAAAATACCTGCAATATACCTGGAGCAAATACTTGCTTAAATATGTTGACGGTGTGATTAAATAGTTAACGGAAACACCGGAAATTATAATTTTGTGCATGAACGAACAGTTCACATGTTTAGAGCGAATTCGAACGGGAATAATTCTCAGCAAATAGCGAAACCGCGAACTAACAATGAATTGGAATTTCGTATGGGCATGATCAATATTGAGGCGTAGCGTAGGTAAGGCCTACTACGTCAGCACGCGTGCTATTTTACACAACAGTAGCCTCCAATATTCCAGTCAATTATTTAAGGCGGTCAGACAATTTTTTGTTTATATTTTTCAATACATCAGATGAATCGCCATTGGCCATCCCACCCTTTGTTGAGTTGTTACCGTAGCACTGATTTGATTTCTCTTTACGTTGTAGGTATTCTCTTTGCGTTGACTATCTTCACAGTGAATTTCATTACGATGATTCCTTTTGGTATTAGTAGGTAAGTAAGCAGGTAAGAAGTAGCTATTTCTTCGTCAAATGAGTGTGAAATACTATAAGTGAGTAGGTACTATTACAAGTCCCTACTTACTTATGTCAGTAGTCTCTACTTCTACTCCTGCCTGGCTCATCAACGCCGCTCGTGTCTACATACCTACAGTGCGCGAGGCGTAAGCTCAGGTTTACATTTGTGTGAGTGATAGCGGTACAAGAGGTGAAGTGCGGTGCGTGCGCGGCAGGGTGTATTTTGTTGCGTTTGTATTTGTATGCGTAGGACGCGTCGCGCCTCAGGCAATATCACTCTACACTAGCTGTGTGCACTCACACAAATGCAAACCTGCGCTTACGCCTCGCGCACTGTACTTACCTACTTCACCTCACAATGTACTATTTTAACACAGCTTTGATTATTCCCATATTCCAGGCGTCCACTGATTACATTTCCTATGACACAAGAAGCGGGTACCACGAACTTCAATTTGGCGAGAAAGTATAAGATTAACCAGCAGATCCTAGACGGCTTTCTCGATCCCAGTGAATCCATCTCGGCGCCTAGTGTATTCGTAAGCATATAAACTAGTTTATTATTTGAGTTATTAAACATGATGCAGATAAAAGGAAATCATTTAGATACATTACGACAGGAGTAAGCCGAAAATAGGTACTTACTTATTAATAATTCAATTTAATGTAGTTGAATATTATCTAAAAATAATTTACCTCACCTATAGATACATTACAAAGTACCTAAGTACAGTCGAAGACAGAGATAAGTATACAGGGGGCCTCAATAAGGTTGTGATATTCCCAAAAACTACTGGGCCGAATTTAATAATTCTTTTCACTGTTGGTTCTTCTGCCGGCCCAATGAAAACATGTGGAGTAAAAAATATTTTTTTCTGCAGCCATACGCGAAGAGTCAAGCAGAAAAACTTAAGGAGAAAGACGAAGATGAAGAAATTATATATATTCTGCAACTACCGGACTGGGAGTTCCAGTGCCCTGTTCACAACCAGACCGTGAGAACACCCAGGTATGTAGAAACCTTTTGACTTTGTTTTAGCTTAGATATCGTTACCACCCAAACTCACTAAGTCATCAGGCGACTTCAAACAAAGCCCCAGGCGCCAACACGGCACGGTAGCTGATGTACCGCGCCGGCCGATGCCGATGCTGTACAGTACAATGAGATATATTTCCACTGTGTTCTGAAAACTAAACGTATCATGGATGTGTGTATCGCAGCTATAATTTTAGCAAAGTGGCACCATCTATGAATGTAGAGTTGTACTGAAATTAGGTACAGTATTACTACGAAAATGCCACCCACGTAGCTTACGACGGACAGGCTACCCTGTTGTTGTAGATGTTGATGACTGATGAAGTTACTAGCGCCATCTAGTGTATGTCCACATAATCAACGAAAACTAACGAAGTTCGTTCAACGACCGTTGGTTTGAAGGTGCATGCATTGCTTTACGAATTTATGATGAGCCAGGTATATCAAAGGCTGTTATTTTGTTGTAGATTCATATGGCATTCTTGTAAGAAATCGGAGAAAGGCAAATCAGAAGACATGAAGCAAGGGGGTGGGCCGTTGAATAAACCGAAGCCATGGCTCCTGAGCAGACACACAGACTTCGACTTATTGTCCCAGTGGTAGTCCTTCGTAGATATAAAAAAGCAAATAAGTAAAAAAAATGTAAATTATCGAAATCGAAAGCAAGATACGCAGGGCGAACTCTAATTCGTGTAAACTACTCCATTCCACACTTCCCAGCACCTACACTACACACCTACATAAATCTGACTTCTTAGATAGGTATATACCTACATAAGTAATTCGTTCGTGCTTTTACCCGAATTCGGGTTCACCCTACACATGCTACAATAAATGTACCGTACATGCAATGCAACTTATGTGAAAAATGTTTTATTTCTTGTAAACAACACGATCTTACCATGTTGCCAAACGTAGATAGGGTAGGGGGTCACTACTTCGTCGGTAGTGAACGGATGGTAATCCATCATGGCGAACTTACACGGGATTGGTGGAACTTTAGTTCCGCTACTGGTCGCTCGAGATGCAAACGCAAATCTGACCAATCCCATACGTCCACGTCACACACACCAGGTGAACTACGCAGGACGCAGGTGGACCACGGGGAACCACCAGATATAGGTAGGTACGTAGTCGCTAGGGTAGGGAGCGAACTTCGTTGGTAACTTACGCAGGTCGCAGACCGACGGAGCGACGGAGTGGAGGTGAAGCCACCAATCCAGTAACAACTTGAATTCAACTTTATTTACTTCAACATCCTTCGCTCCGAGCGCCCCGTCACGCGCAGCTCTCACTTCGCTATACCGATTACAGTCGTATGTTGCAGAGTAAGTAAAGTTGAATTCAAAGTTGCTACTAAATTAGTCGCTTCACCTCCACTCCGCCGGTCGGTCTGCGCTAACCGTAATAGTAAAGGTATAGTAGGTATTAGTAGGCGCAGCCGTTAAATTTAAAAATGTAGGCTCTGCCAAGTCATTCGAGTGAGACGTAACGAACACTATTACCCTGAAGTGAGAGGCTCGTAGTCGAGTAAGCACGCATAAAAAAACGATCGTTAAAGTTAAGAAACTTGGGCAAGTTTTGTACCTGGATGGGTGACCTAGTGACATTTTCATAATTACGTTCATGGCTAACACCCAGCCTAGACTTCAGTAAGTACCTATACCTACCTGCTTAGTCGTAGAATAAAAGGCTGAACCTTCGCTCTATCAACATTATTTACACGTGGTCCTGTCATAAATCAAGAATGAATTAGGATTAATTAAATATGAGGAATAAGCTCAAATAATTAACGTATAGGTAGTTTAATTATAAAAGCACAATGCAAAACACAAGTAAATTAATAAAGTAATTTACCATTGGGAGAGTAAATCAAAATCAGTAAGACGTTGAAGTACAAAGCCACGTTTCTTAGTTTTCTTCGAGGTTTTCATTTGAGGGTCTGTTGCCATTGCTGGTTTCGTCGCTTTTTTCGTTTGTTTTGTTGCGGATTCCTTCATATTTTGAATTTCACATTCCATGTCGAATGGGCATTTGTCAGAAGGATAAATCGGCATCATAATGACCGGTACGTAGCTTGATTGGCCGCTACTCCCTTTCTGGAACATATGAAATCAAATTACATAAACATTACGATAAAAAAGATTAGCCCGGTCCGGCAGTGGAAACGAATTAGACATAACGAAGTTAGCCGAGGACCGAGGCTGGGTCAACATTTATATAAGTCTACCTAATAGTGGTGAACTGAGCAGAAATTCGACTCCGATCGAGCCGAATATCTGGCTGGCTCAGAGAAATAAGGACCTTATTTCTCTGAGCTGGCTGGTTATAATTATGACGTACTGCAGTGCATTTGGCTATAAGCTAGGTCTTGCAGCACAAGGAAAAAATCCGAAAACTAAATTTGTAATTACATCTCCCAAAACAATATTTTTTACGGTTAATAATGTTAATATTGACGTAACCAAGATTTCCATAGAGCACACTAAGATGTAATAAATGAGTATTATGAGTATTGCGATTACAAACTTATCTTTGCAGCTGATATGACCCCATACTCGCTGGAGCAATCTAGCCGCACATGTAAGTTTGTCAACATATCTTTTCGTTAGAGCAATATTACGGTGTTAGGTACGTTACGTTGCACGAAACCGTCAATGCGCGAGTCCGACTGTTTTTTTTTTAACTGCGCTCTTTGACCCTTTGAACATTGTCCTTTATAACTCATCTGACATCTCTCTCATAATAACGATAACATGCCCTTGGAAGTAGGTAGGTAGGTACCGTCTTATTTTCTGCCGCACATTGACAGCAATAACTTTGTGCAGCATCCACCGCATTTGACTGCACCAAGTGCTGAACTACCGCCCTCAGCCGCTCCTCATCCAAATTATCCGGTGCGCTGTTTTCCCATTTTCCGTCAGGGTTCATTTGCACAAGAATGGGTGCTGACATTCCCATCGAGTCGAAGCCAGGCTTCGCCAAGGGTCTATGGATAAGAAGTTACAGAGGTGAAACGGGTTATAGTGTTCTGTGGGTGAAACACGCAAGAGTGTAGATACATCCTATACTTATCTACTTAGGTTACGTTATAAAACAGGACTTTGAACGGGAATTAAGTACCTAAGAACTTAATTAGAAAACGTGTTTAACATTGAAATCCCGACGAACGTCCCGCTACTATAATATTGCAGGCAGCAGAAAACAAGGTTCGGAGAAGACTCAAAAAGTACCCTACCCTACCTATGTAGTTTCTATAGGTAGGTGTTCGTCTCATAAGTAAGTAGGTAGGTAGTTAAATATCCTGCTTCATACTTTCCTTCCTAAGATATTCTATTCTATTTATATTTGAATAATTCAAGAGATAATTTCGCCAATGTCAATTTAGTATATGAGTAAATATGTAAATAGAAAAAATGTAAATAGAAAATTAAACGAATATTATCTAGCGAGGGAGCGAGGGTATGTTATTTATGGAAGCGATCGGACATAGTGTTCTGTGGATCGGACTTGGATCGGACTATGAACTTTTTGGTATACATACACGTCGGCCAGTTTGGCAATTAATTTATCGTCGGTCATTTTGTTGATAACAAAATATTATTACAGGTAGGGTAGGTACTTGTATATGCCTATTATTCTACTTTATTATTTTTAAATTAAATACGTTCACAAAAATTTGACAAATGACTATTTCAAGTATATTTTTATTTAATGGCTTCTTCTCACAGATTAAAAATATAAGTTTTCTTCTCCTCTTATTTTCTTGCAACAAAGAATATATATTAGAATATCTAGTTTAGAAAAGCAAATTTGCAGTGCAAATATGGTTCCACCCAAAGCCATAAAAGTTAAAAATGATATCGCTCGTATGTGTGACCATGCTTATCCATTTCATGCTCTTATAGTAGGATTATCATTCTTCATTTAAATATATGAATATATAAAAGTAATGAAGGTCTTCAAATTACAATGAATTGGATGTTCCACAAAAGGTAGTAGTAGTATTTTGTTAAGTTTAATTGTCTGAAATACATTTAGAACTATAATACTCGTACTCGTCTCGTATGCACATACTTTAACCTCTACTTTTAGATAGATATATCTTTTAAAAAATTAATACCTAAATACAATTTGCTTCATAATCATTATAAGCCTAGCCTATTTCGGTCGATGTTCAATAGAATCGTTAATTTTGTGTAGGTCACACTGGCTGGCAGCTGTCAAAGTGGTGGAAGTGAGGTCTTTGGTGAGGTCTTGATTGTCTTTGGTCGATGGCCGACCACGGTGTTTGAGTTTGAGTGAATGAAGAAATTGGAATTTGGTTGGTGCACGTTACGTTATTTTTTTAATTCAGTGTAATAATTTGTAATAAGTATGTTCTAACGATATATTATTTGAACAAAACCAATGAAATAACCAACGGTGTGGAAATACAGGTAAGATTTCAAAAAATGTGTCGTGAACGTGGAGTACGTAATTAGTTTCCCATCCCACTTTGTTTTCGCAGCCTACCCTTTCAGAATCCCAGGCAGAGCTATTGAGCCTGGGAAAAGCCTGGGATGCGTTTCTGCGCATCCAGCCCGCCCTGTAGTTATAGGTCAACAGATATGTAGTGTACTGCACTGCACAGGTCACTGAGTTTAGCTGCAAACGTCGATCGAACGAGATACGTTTATCCCTTTGCGTTTTTTATGGTGGCGCAGATGCATGTGAATCTCGGGCTCGTCGTAAAAAAACGTTCTCACGATCTGTCTTCTTGGCTGTGGTTAGTTTTTTAGAGTAACCAGAACACATGTGATTTTGATTTTACTTCCTGTAGTGTGCAATCGCGTTATTTGGTGTCGAGTATTGCAGCAAGTGCATGTGACTTATTGATTGGACTTCCATTCGTTGTAACATTTCTTTCTCAAGTGTTAATGTTAACCATATGATATATTTGGCCTTGAATATGACATTGGGCTTAACTGTGCAACTAAACCCAGTTGAAGTGCATGTTGGCCTTGTAACTACATTTTCTTGTCATGTATTGAAGAAACATATACAAGCAATGTTAATGTACAATAAATAATTTCTTACACATCACTCAAGCATGTTACAGCCTAAAATGCCAACATAAAGCTGATGTAATTTTTTAACATTATTGTCCTATATTTTTTAAATCAGCACTTTTGCCACAGTTGTACCAGGTCACCTTGATACTTTATATATTGTCATCAATAATATCATGTACACTGTAAATTTTGTACATGTAAGCAATTCAATATGTATATAATAAACATATGTTTCGTTATAGTTTGCAGTTTTGAGGTTATGTTTAACTCGGTCTGATTTCTTATAATTTCTAGTGGTCATTTAATAAACACATTGTGATTCGAATTTTAATTCTTTCCCTGTCTTAGTTTTGTGTGTGCATGTGAGTATTGAGTTGTGAATGTAGGTAATTAAGTATTTACCTATGTCATTAAAATAAATTCACTAGGGTAGGTATTTATTATTACCTTTTGCTAAAGTACCTACATGAACAAGACAATAAAATTGTAATCAAAATGCACATTTTATACCAATGTTTCTACTAAATGGCTTCAATATTGGTCACATAACACAAATGACATACCTATATGGGATAACTTTCATTCCTAATACAAAATTCTTTGATAGCTTTTAATACTCATGCACACAATGTAATGATTAAATCAAAATATAAAGTTCATAGGTTTTCTCCATACTTAAATTTCTCCATACTTAATCTAGGATTGCAATACACGTTTCATTTTTATATTTTAGTAAGTAACTAGCTATTCTTTAAAAATATATATATTATCCGACACTAACAAATCTTCGATTGCAGAAATTATTATTTTATATTTTGATTTGGTGATAGAGATATGGATGTAGGTGTTTAAAATTTATGCACAAAAGAATTTTATGTGGAAGTCAATTTTGGAGTCCCAATTAATGCTAACAATTATTGCCTAAAATATTTAATAGTAAATACATATTACCTATGTATGCCTAACTAATTGATCTGTTTTTCCTACGCAGAATTACAAAACAACCCATGAACCACTAACTTCAAGGACATAAGGGTAAGTGATACTACTTAATAACTTCACCTTCCATTCACTTTCTAGGTTTAATTCTATTATTATTTTTGGTAACAATACTAAAGATACTTACAATTTAAGAAAAAAATGCCAGTATGTTTATGTATAGGACTCATGGCATTTATTTATTCCTTCATTTATATTTATATTGTACCTTACAGCTTAGTCAGGAATTCTAGTAACATGTTTTACAATTATACCTAATTGAATCTATTTTGAGCCGAACTCAACCCTCATGTTGATAATATGAGGTTTTATCCTAATACAAACAAACAAGAAACATGATTGCAGATTTCCTAATATTGTTTACCATTAAGACTGAGATTCACTGAAGTAGATGCTATGTATGTTTTTGATTTTGAAACATAAATACCTAAATGAGAACATTCATTACTAAGATGTAAGTTAAGGATACAACCTGGACCATCAAATTAGGTGTCTAGTATCTTTGAACTCCTTGGTTGAGAATAAGTCAACGATAGGTATGTTAATTATAGCCTGTTGTTGCAGACAACACCAAATTTTAGAATGGATCCATCATGTTCACATTCCAAGTGTGATATTTATGGAGGGAAAAGGAAAGGCACCTTTGAAAGCAATATAGAGAATAAGACTGATAGTGGTGGCAGTACAGAAGAGAAAGGAATGGGCGGTCAGAATAAAGTGAAACGGCAGATTGATGATATCGAACGCCATGATTTTGAGGAGGAAAACCGCATCCTAAAACACTGCACTGGTGTGATAGTGGATGGCAAAATTGCTGCTGCGGCTCGTTATTCCGGCAACTTGTCCAGTACAAACTCAAGTTTAACTTCGAGTTCAGAGACAATTTCAACTCTGTCTAATAGTATCAGCAATGACTACAGCATGCCAGGTTGCAGCAAAAGCGATGACGGAGACGATAGTAATACTACTATTAAAAATATGATCCATTCTAGAAAGTATGTTGATGAGCCACGAAAGGAAGAAGTTATCAAACCGGACTTCATGCAGAAGCTTTTGAGTAGTGGAATCGAAGAGAAAAAAGATTATCCTAAAGGAAAACTCTATAAGGGTGCATTGGCTGAGAACTGTGACAATGAAATGATGGATTGCGAGTTGAATGGTGCAGGCCCTTCTGGACGGACCAGCTCCAATGCCTCCAGCATCGGCAGCTCCAGCTCGGATAGCACTAAAGAGTTCAGTGTGCCATCTACATCCAATGCAGAGAGATTGCTCGGCCTCGATGATGGGAGTAGAAGGAATGAGAGCGCTTCTGGATCTTCGGTATGACAACTAGGTTCAGCTTTGTAATATTGACAACTGTAATAGTTTAAAACTTAGTACTTATAATTTTTTTGTGTGTTTTAGAGCTACTTGCAATCTTACTGCGAAGGAGATGATGAGTCTGAAGAAGAAGTGGTTGAAGACTCATGCTGCACTTGCCTGTCTTCCCATGAGGTAAACTTTTTTGGCTTTTAGCTATCGTCTTTGATCCAGATTGAGTCTTAGCCATATAATATGTCAATTTAATTATTTTCAGGATGATGATGAAGAGGAGGAGCCTGAACCTGATGAAAGACTATGGGTAAGGTTTTTTTTCATCAAGATTATTAAATAATATCATACATTTAAATCCTGTCATTAATTTCTTATTTAAAAATGTACGTATTTCAGAGGAAGAGGCGCTCTGAACCACCACCACCTCAACCCATGAAGCGGTTCTGTGCCGATGGGTCTTTGGCTTGCTCTATGCCAGACAGCCCATGGTCTCCGATGGCGGGTAGTAGCAGTGGAGGATCCCCAGTTCCCAGTGGACCACCAGAGTTGAAAAATTGGCTCAACAGGTGATTATTTTAGTCCACAACTGATTTTGGTATTTTATACTTTCCAATTACTTGGAAAAAAACAATTGAATTTCTGTACTAATACATTTTATTTTTTAAAAGATTTCAATCATGGTCCAATGGTGAGAAGATCCAGGCCATCGACGCTCTCATTAGACGCTGCGATGCAAGCCACGTCCGCCACATGATGAAGTCTATTGAGCCCTTGTTCCAACGTGACTTCATCTCTTTGCTGCCCAAGGAGCTGGCGCTTACTGTATTGGGGTACCTTCAACCGAAGGACTTACTGAGAGCCGCCCAAACTTGCCGTTACTGGAGGTAGGATTCGCGTGTTTTATCCCACAGGTTACATAAATATTTTACACATTAGCACATGCGAGAGGTTTATTTCCATGGTTTCGTCATGCTTACCAGACCACAATGTCATCCAATGGATATGTTAAAATGTAACTCAATGTTGATAGAATTTAATATTTCATAATTTTTGTAAACCTTTATGTAATAGATTTGTAGGTTCTTCAGAAAACGGTTTGAAAATCGAGAGAGCTTAACTGCCTAATAGATTTTAGATATATTAAGATGATTAATGAAGTGGATGTATGAGTGGATATTTTAGAAATATGTTGAGTACTTTAATGATGTTGGAGAGGTGTCATTCTACTGAAATAAAAAAAAACGTTATCGTAAGAAACACCAGGAACCTTAACATATGCGAAAACTTTGAGATACAAAGCGTTTCGCCACTTGTATAATATTTGGTGATTGCACATACTTTTGGTTTAATTATAGGTATATAAACACAAGTGTTATATTTGCAACCCACTAAAATTTTTGCTTCACAATAATTTTACATGATTGCACTAATTAGAAGTCGAAATCATTACGGCTGGCATTAATCTCGTCGTGTTATTGTTAGCCTTATTAGGAAAGTTATTGTATACGTGATGGTTTTGTTGCTATGTCATTAGGAATGTAATGAAAGTCACGTCTGTCCGAGGTCATTGTTAGTTCATGCGTTTAGCCAAAGATGTTACTGTTACTTTTGTAACCTTTTAATAAATAAAACAAATTGAAAAGAAACTTTATTTCCGTTCCATTTCTTTAATGTTTATTTATTATACAGGGTGTTAGTGAGGTCTACAATTAGGTGAATGTCAATTCAAAGATATATTTTAACCACACACTTACTATTGTTACGTGTTTTTTTACTTATATATATTTATTTACAAATTACAATGTCACTAATAGCTAAACTAAACATTCACATTGTCAGACACTCTAATAACCATCACCTACATAAAACAGAAAACGAAAGAAGATTATTTTGTTATAGCCACTCGTAACACCTTGTATAATTTTACTGTTCAATTTACTATTATAATTATAGATATGTACGTACTTTTTTGTTATTTTTATATAAGATTTATTGATATGCTTTTACGAAATTCATATTTAAACTTAGGCATAACTACCAATACACGAAAATGTTAATCAGTTTTGATAAAAATATCCATTCAATATTTAGAAAAAACGTATGATTTTGTCAGTAAACAATTAACGTGTTTAAGAAACGAAGAAAATTACAGCTGTAATAGCTATCGTATTATTGAATAATGTATAATTCATTTTGAATTATTCTAAGCTGATGGAACTCATCTCGGGACAATTAACATTTTCATACCTGCTGTCAATCCTGCTTGCATCCCACGTAAATTATGTATATAGGTGTATGTTATATATTATGTTGAGAGCTATTGATTGCGAATAATTGTATGTATAATTAATATATTTAAGAGTTATGTTAGTATCACAAAATCCTATTTCATACGCAGTGTTACAGCTACCACGGTCATGGGGAGACTGGCGAAGTGGCGAATCTCACCTAATATTGCCTGTTGTAATAATAGGTTTAATTTGTCACCTGGCAATCTATCGTAGTTTCTTAAATTAAAGTTCGTTATCGAGCTTTGTCGTAAAAGGCAAAATGGGCGCTCTGTTACAATGTTTACAATTGCGTACAATACTAAGAAGTCGTAGGTACATTCCTTTGCACGTAACAGTAGTCGAAGTGATATTATGTTTATAGTCTTCACTGGATTTGAATCCCTGTGTATACCTTATTTGCTTTACGAATTACTGGTATAACTATTGTGTTGTATTGATATGGAGTGATGGTGTCTTATTTGGCTGGGTGTTGTGTTACAGTGGACATATCGATACCTTGCGGTAGAAAGGGCGTAAAGGACATTAGGGCGTAAAGGCATTTTTAAAGCTATCGTACTCAGTTTTTCATTCTCTGTCGATCTGTCTATTCCACGTAGCGAAATTATGAAAAAAATGTTCTTTACTACCCTTCACTTTTGACTTGCTAAACACAGTTTACAGTTAAAATAGAGCTGTAAATGACAATATTCCACGATACCATAATCGTCTTAGTTATAAGGCTCAAAGGTTTTAATTACCTCGGGGCGTAAAGGACATTAGAAATACCTCGGGCTCAAAGGACGTAAAGAACATAGGTACGTAAAGACGTTTTTAACACATTCCTGCTCAGTTTTTAATTTTCTATCAATCTGTATATTCCACTTAGGGAAACTCGCAAAAATGACTTTTACAGTGCATCATTTTGGAACTCGCAAGACACAGATTTTCGTTAAAATAGGGCTGTAAATGACAATCTTCTCCACGATACCATTAATTGTCTAGGTTGTAAGGCTCAATGGTTGTAATTACCTCGTATATTCCACGTAGGGAAACTCGCATAAAATGACCTTTACTGTGCATCATTTAATAACTCGCTAGACACACAACAAACACAGAAGTAACAAGTGTGCTTGACGAAACCCCAGTTCAATCCCGACAAAGTAACAGTAGCGATATATTAGAGAATAGTGAAGAAGAAGAAAATTTTAATCCAACCAATAGACACAATTTAACCATTAATTCAAGTAGCGAGGATAACAGTATTAATACCTCCACAATTTGTTTTCCTCTATCACACAAATATTTCGGAAATGGTGATAATATTGTGTATCAGGCTAGTCCACTGAAAATAAATCCAAGTTTCACCCTTAACCCAAACAAAAGATTACTGTATTAGATGTTCTTATATTAAAAGGTTCGAGCGAAGATAACAAATCAATTTGTCCCGAAAGCTGTAAAGACAATTCAGATTCTAATGCATCTCTCCAGAAGCCCTTAAACGTACCTCTTACAGCAGTTGCGCCATCGAACTTGGCGTTAGTTTCTGTGGTTCCTGAAACTTACAAAGTCAATTCGGACCATACTACTGTTCACGCATCTCTTCAGCAGCCCTCACAGTCGCGCTACGCTAAAGAGCCTGTTGATCGTGAAACCTGCGAAGACAAATCAAACTCTACTGTTAACATAAATCTACAGAAGTCCTTATATTCACCTTCTACAGTAGTCACGCGATCTGACGCCATGGAGCCCGTTGATACCGAAACCTGCAAAGAAAAATCTCTCCAGCAGCCTTTAAACTTACCTTATACAGTAGTTGCACCATCTGATTCCGAAGAGCCTGTTGATCGTGAAACCTGCGAAGACAAATCGAACTTTACTGTAAACATAACTCTCCAGAAGTCCTTAAACTCGCCTCCTATAGTAGGCACGCCATCTGATGCCATAGAGCCTGTTGATACTGAAACCTGCAAAGACAAATCTCTCCAGCAACCCTTAAGCTTACCTTCTACAGCACTTGCACCATCTGAGTTCAAAGAGCCTGTTGATCCTGAAACTTGCGAAGATAAATCGAACTCTACGACGAAGAAGACGAAGATTGAAGAAGAAGACAAAGAGTGACACATAAATAATTAAAACGTTAATTAAATGATTCACTTAATAACTACAAACTAATTAATAGAAACAAGACTTCGTTTGAATAGAGATTGGAAAAAAAAGAATTGATTTATTTTGATAATGTGTGTTTAATTTATATTTTATAAAGATTTCGGCCAGTCTCCTAATAGAATGCAGTGATAATGGATTGAACAAACATCACTTTTAATTAAAATAATAATTTCCTGCCGTTATTGCTTTTTACTAGATAGTTTTTTGTCAACTATACAACCCCAATAATGTTCCAACTGTCATTTACTCCAATTATTCTTTGTAATTTTACCATTGGTTGACTTAACGTCCTAATATATTTGCACAGAATCGTTTTTCAAGGGTCGTAAAGAATATTTTTTCATATTTTTTGGGTCGTAAAGGAATTTTATCTTCTAAACTATCAAACATAGATAATTATTGAAGGTATCTCGTGAAAATACCTACAATTGTAAACACTTTGTTCTTTGACTACATTTAAGTAGCGCCAAAAATAAAAAATCTGTAGTCATTTTTGTATATATATTTTCTTATTTTACTTCTCCTGAAAAGTCGTGTTTTGTCCTTTACGCCCTTTCTACCGCAAGGTATCGATATATGGTTGTCTTGTGATGAGTGAGTGTTATGCGCTCTTTGTTCTAAGAATCTATTTACTTGTACGGCTTTAATATAAACTATTTATACTGAATCATAATAACGGGATGCCTGCAGAGATTGGGTGGCAAGGCTTAATGTTTATATTTATTAGTATTTGCACCAGTGTCATATCGGATATCACGTTCAGAATGTAGTTGCCAAGGGTTAGCAGCTTTGTCCAATGATACAGTCATTATACTCCTAAGCCTTCGTTCCTTTCGCCCAAGGTTTCAATTAATAATGGTTTGACATGTGTATACTTCTTTAGAGGGTCTCATTTTTCTATTTCTAAACTAATCTAATTCTAAACTGTTGTCAGTAAAGAAAGCGTATCAGAATTTTAGTTATCAATCTTATATTTCGTGGATTCTCGTCCTACATTGATATTTTACATGCAATCGTGAATTTGTTTTGTGTAATTCTTCATTTCAAATGTCTTAACTTAACTCTGTTATGAGAATTTGATTTTGTTTAGCTCCTAAATTGTTATCCTGTCAGAGGATCAACCGCGACTTTGCCTTTTTCGTTTTGACAAGTGGACACGATACATAACTGCAATATTTTAGCAAGTTTTAATAAACTGTAAAGAAACGCAGTTATGTCTATCATACATGTCAACATGTGTCAAAACGAAAACGATAGAAGTCGCTGTTGATCCTTCGCTAATGTTTCTTATGCATTCACTCACTTTTTTAATAAAAGCGGATCATGTTTTATTCATAATTGTATTAACATAATCTGTCATTACAGGTTCCTCGCTGATGACAACCTACTGTGGAAGGAGCAATGCCGTCGCATCAATATCACGACGCTCAAGAAGATGCCTCGTTCACTGCCCCGGTGCGCCAGCGCCTGGAAGGCCGCCTACATGCGCCAGTACCTCATCGAGAACAACTGGCTGCACAAGCCGGTGCATAACCCAATCATCATGCGCGGGCATGACGACCACGTGATCACGTGCCTCCAGTTCTATGGCAATCGCATCCTGAGCGGTAGCGATGACACTACGCTGAAGATCTGGTCAGCTGTTACTGGAAAGGTGAGATTTAGTTGCATTTCTAAAGCTACGTTGATGTATAAAGATTTGGCGCTTAAGTTCACGGCTGTGCTAAAACATCTCGATCCGCGAAGATTTTTTTTGATTTTTTGAACTCACAAATCACTTCGCATCCGCGTTTCCACCTGAAATAAAACTTCTGCAAGAAATTTCCGACAGTAGCTTGTGTAAAATTCCTTAGCAAGTCAATAAATACATACTTATTTCGCCTTTATAAAACATTCATGATCTAAAGTAAATAAATATTTTAAAACATAAGGTTTCGTAACCTTCCTTTTCCTGCTGTTATACTAGAATAGAAATATCTTTATTAGGCAACAAAGTCAAAGTAGGTAGGTAAAAATGCGTAGGTATATACCACCGACCATTTTGTGTACCTACTTAAGGCGAGGCCACTGGGTCATTTGAGCCTAGTGAGGGGGTGAGGTGCGGGGCGAGGGAGGGGCGAGAGAGGGATGACGCGCATTGATCGGGGTCATTACTCGCGCAGGTACACAGAGTAAGCGTAACCAGTGTCCTCACTGTGACGTCACAGCTCGCTACCCATAATAATACCTATACAGAATGTCCCACGGATAGACGATATACCGAAGTCCACTTGTCGGTGCCAACATTATCGACCCATTTAATGCCAAATAGGGATATCCCAAGTCTGACAGCTTCAGAGTTACTTATTTCAATTTTCGCGATTGTCGGAAAATATTTCTTTCAAATCTTGAACTTTTGTCTATACTAAATGTTGTCGCACATTATGTCTACTCGGAACCGTATCATCATCACCCCTCCTGTTCACCTCTCGCCGCCAACCAGGCTTCAACTTCTACACTGGCCCTAACACGGGCTGTGCTCGTGACAATCCCATACCACTCCCACTAATATTATAAATGCGCAAGTTTGGATGGATGGATGGATGTTGCTGAATGAAACTTTACAATAATATAGCTCATATTATACATCAAAATAACACATAGGCTATAATTTATAATCCTGCGCAGACGAAGTGGTGGGCAGAAGCTAGTTGACAATAAAGTAAAGCAATTTGTACTTTTAAACGTATTTATTTATACGGAAGGTCATAAGCAGACATACCTACGTTAAACCGACCGTCCAGAGTGGGTTCAGTGCAGTCAAATTCGCGCCTACAGGTTATATATTTTAATTATTTTTTAAGTTATTTATATTGACGTAACGTAGCGTAGTGATGTAGTATGACGTAGTAGAATAAAATACTATGTTAATACTAATCTGACGGAAAAAAAGACCTGGAATAATAGGAATGTCAATTAGGTAATATTGTTGTAATAAAAGTGAAAAATAGGAATAATCAAATTATTTGCTAGGGGAATATATTTTGAAAGTACTTTCACGCGATTTAATAAAAAATTGAGCATAAATTCTTATAAAATACAAAATTTATTAAAATTTTAATAACCATAGAGGTTACATTACAACAAATCTGTTTTTGACAAATTTAAGTGACAAACTGTCAAGTGTATCAATAAAACTAAATAAATGACGAATTTTGTAACGTGATGTTAGGTAAGTATTATTATTGGTGTCAGGTGTGACGTCAGTGATGGTGAAATCTGGCCCGTGTTATCACTGCGTAGGGTAAAACATGACACACATTATGTGCTGTTGACTGTACTTTTAAAAGTAGGCACAGTGTATATTGCATCAGTCTATAACTACGTAGCTATTGAAATTTGGCCCGTATTATCACTGTGCTTAGAGTAAAATGTGGCAAACTTTATGTGATGTTCACTGTACATAGTTTTACAAGTAGCAACTACGTATAAACTATTTTAAGTTCGATTGCTGTTTGTTTGTTTGCTCTGTGGGACAATTCACCGTCAATAGTCATTTGTTTTGGCCTGTTCCACTTTGGTCAATTTGGAAGTTACTGATCAGCCCCCCTATTACCGTTCTCAAAACGATGAAATTATACCATGCCATGGCGCGCCAACCAGAGACGCCGCTATACCAATGCAATAGCACTGTCCCTTTCACGGCCGCTATGACATGGTTTGATTTGATCGTTTTGAGAACCGTAATGTTATAGCCCCACTGTAATGTTAGCCGACTTGTCTTCATCTGCAATTATCAGACCACTGCTCGCTCCCAATATACGATACTCGACACTGCAGGTGTTCGTGTCGCGTGTAATATGATGACTTCAAAAACATGGTTCGCGAAAAATCTATTGTGTTAAGGAATATCTGTTTTAGGTTATGAGTCCTTTTTTTATTCAAAACGATGCACAATCATTCCGTGATTAGTAAACTAATAATCTTAAAGTATAGGTGTGACCAAATTCGACTCGTATTATTTTAAATTTTATTACGTTATGACGATCGTGGGAGCATTCCAACTATTCCAAGGTAAAGACCAAAGTGGAACATTTGGCAAAAATCGATACAGGTCCGACCTCGACAGCGCCCAGCGGCGCACTGAAGCTCGTAGCGCCGTGCATTTGTATTTATACAAATTGTGTTTTTTCTTAAATTTTGCCTGGTATAAAAAAAACGTTACAAACAACAGATTTTCATCTCATCAAGCTCTTCTATTTATAATATCCTACATTTTGATATATATTTTGTATGAATAACTGTTTTAGTTTAGACACACTACTCGAGTGAAAAGACAGGAAAGGGGTATGTTTGTGATTTTTTTCTATCGAGCGAAGTTTGTCCAATCGTGTATCGGTAGCCAACAGTCCCTAAATAGATACCCCAAGATTGATATATATTTTTTTCAGGCCTTTAATTTCAGTAGTTAGTGCCGTAGCCTTCATCGAAAAACTTAAAAACGTCCCAACACCTCGCCTTAAAACGGTCGGTGGTATGTACTTACGCATTTTTACCTACCTAGGTAGGTACGGTTATTTATGCTAAAAAGTACCACGCTCAGCATAATTGCTGTCGGAGATAACTCGGCCGAGCGCTAATGGACTTTTACCTGCGCCTTTCCAACGTGACCCTTTACTTAAACTTACTACGTAAGACTTGCATGTCTACATAATGATTAAAAAATAAAAACTGTTGATTAGCGATTGATGACGAGTCTTTGTTGTTTTAGTGTCTCCGCACCCTGGTGGGTCACTCTGGCGGCGTGTGGTCGTCCCAGATGGTGGGCGACCTGGTGATCAGCGGCTCCACCGACCGCACCCTGCGCGTGTGGAATGCCAAGACCGGCCACTGCCTGAAGGTCCTCGCCGGGCACACATCCACAGTGCGATGCATGCACTTGCACCAGAACAGGTATCGCAAACAATACAATGATAAATTTAAATGATGAAAAATTTCTAACCATGGGCAGGACTAGAAATTTTTCATCATTTAAATTTGTTCGCCGAGCATGACACAATGCATAAAATAAATTCTGAATACAATGATAATTGAGGGGGTGAATATCAAATAATGACATGTGCTGCTTCTTTTTTACAGAGAACGATAAAAACAGCTACATTTTGCAGTCTTTTGGCATAAAAATTGTATGTTGTCAATAAAACCTTTATGTTGAGTTATATGCAAAAACTAGCGATATTCATTCATTAATTTGGCGGTTTTTAACGATTTCTAATAAAAGAAAAACACCTTCGATATTCACCTCAAATGTTTATTACATTTTATCTTGACTGTTTCTCCGTTTATTAAATATCAATCTTGGTGTTCTGTCAACCTATTTCATTGTCATTAGGTGCATTCATAAATTACAAATTAGTCAAATGTGTCATACGATTTTATTGTTAAGAATAGCCCAGTGTTAGCTTAGGTCATTACTATGAAGATTCTATGCGCTTTTTTTTAAATCGTATGGTAAATGATGATATTGTACCTATACCTAATTTGAGACCCATCGCATAAAGAGTTCGTCGTTTGGCGCAAGTGTGCGTCCCTCTATGTCTATGACTAGACATTTTTGAGAGCGTAAGCTCGTACGGACAACAGCAGATCAATGGTAACACTTGCAGTACGATTTCAACTCTTACGACGCAGATAATAAGAACGGTGTAAAGTGTTACACTTGATCTGCTTTGATGTGTTCTTTGCGACTGTCAAAATTGTATGAAAACAGACCTGATTTTAAACTTCTCTGATGCTCAAAACTCTCCATGACTATTAGTATATGAGTATTCAATAAGCAACCGTTGTTTGCAGAGTGGTATCTGGATCCCGCGACGCCACGCTCCGCGTGTGGTCGATCCCCGAGGGGCGTTGTCTGCGCGTGCTCATCGGCCACCTGGCGGCCGTCCGCTGCGTGCAGTACGACGGCAAGGTGGTCGTGTCCGGCGCGTACGACTACTTCGTCAAGGTGTGGAACCCGGACACCGGCGAGTGCCTGCACACGCTCGCAGGACACACAAACAGGGTGTACAGCCTTCAGGTAAGAATCAATACCAGTACATTTTATTTATTAGAGAAAACTACAGCTATGTATTAACAAATAAAGTATAATTACAGCTAAGAAGAGCCACAGTTTTCCTCGGATTTTTAGATACAACGGCAGCGGCTGTGGTTGTAATGTATGAAACTCTATGAAAGATGATTTATTACTGAACTCGGCAAGGGAACGTCAGTGGCAAATCAAGGGAGTGGACACTGCGCGGCGTTCAGTATGTCATCTCCCATAGATGTTCATGCATTACAACCATAGTGTTTCAGCCTTGATTCATCTGAACTCACTATTTAAATCGTTAGAGAGGCGAGAGGACCGTGCCAAACATTAAAATAGTGGTAATTTCGGTCGGAGGGCGACTAATGACTGCTAATGAATTTCAATCACTACAAGCACAGCTAACAGCAGATCAAGTGTAACACTTTGGACCGTTCTTATTTTCTGCGTAGTAAGAGTTGAAATCGCACTGTAAGTGTTACCATTGGTCTGCTGTTGTCCGTACTACAACTGAAAGGAACAGTGAAAGTAGATTAAAAAACTGTATTACCTATAAAGATGGTGGATAATGGAGATCACAAATTGAAGACTTATAGGTCCACATTAGCTTTAGTCTTGCATGATAAATAACTACAATTCTGTATTTGTATAACGTATGTCAAACAAGCTGACATGCATCTTATTGGTAGGTGGTCCTATAGACACCTATAACTCCTGAAGAGTTGAAATTGCCGTGGCCGTTTTGAGGGCAAAGTTGTAATGTAATACCTCATTCACTCCACTAACGCCCTTACCCACATTTCACATCGGAAAACAGAAAGCGAAGCAGGCATTGCTAATTGACTGCAGAGATAGGGATAGATGAGGGGATACTTATCCAAGCATATTCTACACTGTCCTACCACTACTTCTTTTATTAAACTGTGCCCTTTGATATCAGTTCGACGGCGTGCACGTGGTGAGCGGGTCACTGGACACATCCATTCGCGTGTGGGACGTGGAGTCGGGCCACCTGAAACACACCCTCATCGGCCACCAGTCCCTCACCTCGGGGATGGAACTGCACTCCAACATTCTCGTCTCCGGCAATGCCGACAGCACCGTCAAAGTGTGGGACATCACTACCGGCCACTGCCTTCACACACTGTCCGGTTAGTATATAACACAATAATCTCTATTTATAAATTAAAAATTTGGCTCCTCTTGTGTTACAGATGTTATTAGGTTACAGGTTTCCTCGCAATGTTTTTTTCACTGTTTTTGAGAGCAATAAGTAAATCGAGTTTACCCAAAATAACGAGTCACATTGGTACCATCTACCTGAATCGTCCTGACCATAGCACCACCGAGGTCTAATTAAAATATTCCTAATGATACTCGTATATGTGATGACTCTCGTTGAATGCGTTTACGTTATGCCTTGCAGGCCCGAACAAGCACCAGTCGGCGGTGACTTGCCTACAGTCCAGCAACCGCTTCGTGATCACGTCCTCGGACGACGGCACCGTGAAGCTGTGGGACGTGCGCACCGGCGAGTTCATTCGGAATCTCGTGGAGCTGACCTCGGGCGGCTCCGGCGGCGTGGTGTGGCGCATCCGCGCGTCCGCCACCAAGCTGATCTGCGCCGTGGGCTCTCGCAACGGCACCGAGGAGACCAAGCTGCTCGTGCTCGACTTCGACGTGCCCGGCGCCTGCCGCAAGTGCGATGAATAGCAGCGACTCAACCGGCGCCTTCTGCGCCGATACGCGAATCTGTACGCGCCGTGGAACTGCTAAGTGCCCGGCCAGATTCGCTCGCTGCCCACAGATAACTAACGGCGTTTTTAACAATTGTCGTAAAAATTGTCTGTGTGGCAGTGTAATTTCATAATTTATAATTGCGATCAATGACAACTTTATGTATAAATTGTTTTGAATTCTTAGGTGTACGTTTTCTTTATTCACTTGATTCATATCAGTGATTGGTAAATATTCGCAATTGTAAGTTATGTTCCGTCGCAGAAACGATTTCACGGAAAAAATACAAGGTTACTGGTTGATGTGGGATTATGTTTTATTTGCGAGGTTACATTGATCTCTTTGAATTATTAATTTAATATTTTTTTATTTAGAATCTGGATTCGAAGGGATAAGTCACTTGTAATTTTTCAGTGGAATCTTAACTGGTAGTCATATTGTGTCGACCAAAAGGCCGTGCCGAGGTATCCGCGTCGCGTGCTCAGTGGATGATGAAACCGTAGATACAAAGCTTACCCACCGTGTACACGCTGTGAAGTGCGAGTGAAGAGTTCGCGAGTCGACGCACGTCGATACGGACCGCTTATATCGATAGTTCAGTAAACTCCAGTATACATTGTACTCAATATTACCTACTAACTTACACATACAATACATACCAATTATATAGTCGTCTAATTATAGTAATTAAATTTGTTCAGTAGGTAAAACTGGTGGCTCAAGCATCTCGCATTGCCAAAATTTCAAATGCTTCATTATCCCAAAGAATTATGGAAAATTGGATTTTAGGAATTTAAGTTTAGTTTTATGTTAAGGTGCCTTCCAATACGTTTCACCATGATGAATTTATCATTTCATGTTCAGTCAATGAATCTAAATAAGGTTATAATTTAGGTTATATTTTATATTGCACAATCGTATTTCGTGCAAAAGTTTTGTTTTGTATATTGGTCACTAAGTTTTAATTTAAGTATTTTATGCCTGTGCTGGATCATTCTGAGCGAAGATTAATATTTAATCCTCACAGGCCAAGGAGTTTATTATGTATGTATATATGATGTGGAGGAAATATTCTAATTGCCTACATGATAATTGAAAGTGTATAATATATGTTGGACGCATACACAGCGCAAGGAGACCGACGCAGTGGATAAGACATCGCCACATAGGTCCGGATTTGAACCCAGATATCACGTTTCAATGACCTGTTTCTTATGAACACTTGCGCATCGCAACGCATCCATTTACTAAGTTATGTATTTAGAGTGATCTTTACATATTGTATTTTTATTGTTTCTGTTTAAATATTTCCTAAATCGTTAATGAGACGTTAATTATGTATTGTATATTATTTATTATGTATGCCTATAAAGAATCATTGACTGAACTAGTTTACCTAATCATATCGTTAGGGCCGATTCTGACTTAGTATTTTTGAAACTAATTGTGACGTCTTCTAAATACTGACTTTCTTTTATTTAAGAAAATATAGCACCTAATTTTACTCATTTCGAAATTAATAAATTTAATTTTGATGCGTAACTCAGAATCGAGTTCTTTGTATCCCTCGAGTTTACCATGAATCTTGAAACTGTCGAGTAATTTTTGTTTATTGTAATAAATGAAAGCTCTTAGGTGTCTGGAATTATTTAATTTTACTTTATGTAAACCCATTAGGATTAATTTGTTGTTCATGTTTTAAAATTCAGTTGATGTAAGTAATGTAATTTTTTCCACTAAATTAGTTCACCGGTTCCTCTTTCAAAAAACACCCCTTATAAAATAGTAAATACTTATTATTCCCCATACAATAAATTCACCAATTTATGTAGATTATTATTCTAAATAACAGGCCAGCAATTTTATCACTTGAAAAAAATTAGTTAAGATAATTATGTAATTATCTATTTAATGAACATTTCAGATTCATATGTAATAGTACCGAATTATGATACTCGTATATATAACCATTTCAACACTTGATTGTTAGATTTGCAAGTCTTAAACGAATTGCACATTGTAATTGTCTATTTAATAAAAATTTCAAATACATATAATAATAGTACCCAATTAAGCTACTCGTATCTATATCCATTTC
This sequence comes from Tachystola acroxantha, assembly GCA_963506565.1. Taxonomy (NCBI): domain Eukaryota; kingdom Metazoa; phylum Arthropoda; class Insecta; order Lepidoptera; family Oecophoridae; genus Tachystola; species Tachystola acroxantha. The sequence goes on from OY735870.1 coordinate 17,446,533, forward strand.
TAAACTAGATTGTTAGATTTGCAAGTCTTAAATGAATTGCACGTTGTAATTGTCTATTGAATATTTCAGATTCATAATGTAATAGTACCGAATTAAGCTAATCGTATGTATAACCATTTCAAAACTTGATTGTTAGATTTGCAAGTCTTAAACGAATTGCACATTGTAATTGTCTATATAATGAACATTTCAGATACATTATAATAATACCCAATTAGCTACTCGTATCTATAACCATTTCTAAACTAGATTGTTAGATTTGCAAATCTTAAACGAATTGCACATTGTAATTGTCTATTTAATGAACATTTCAGGTATATAATGTAATAGTACCGCATTAAGCTACTCGTATCTATAAACATTTATAAACTCGACTGTTAGATGTGCAACTCTTAAACGAATTGCACATTATAATTGTCTATTTAATGAAAATTTCAGTTACATAATGTAATAGTACCGAATTAAGCTACTCGGATCTATCTATAACCTTTTCTAAACTTAATTGTTAGATGTGCAACTCGAAATGAATAATTTAAATAAATCACCATGCAGTAACTTTAGTCAGTCCGTGGCTACATTGTCTGTCAGCGATGGAACACATCTGCATTGTGTGTGCGACCTAAGGGTGTTCATTTAAAGACTGATTGATCAGCGCAGCCCGTAAAGCGCGCGCACAGCTCACAAGCAATGTACAAAGGCTTCGTCAGAATAATAATAATATTAATGCGCTTAAAATAATACCCTTGTGTCTCACACTCATTGAGAGCTGCGTTTGATAATAATTGTTGTGTATATATACAAAATGCTATGTGATCATTGTAGGCGCGACTTGTTTAAGCCTATCTATGATAGCTGATCTAATAAATAATTAAACAAAGACTGAAGCATAGGTATAGTGTAATATTTAAAGTATTAAAATGTAATTACTTCTGTACAACCAAACATCACATTGCTGCACGTCTTTGTTGACTTGCAACATTATTTTTTGTCAGTTTCGTTTAAAGAAATGTTATTGATTAAGCGGCGACGGTGTCGCCAGTCACTCACCTAAGCAATCTTTGAACATTTCACTTAGTTAGTAATTTTAGTTTAAGCTTTTTAAGTGTTATTAATAAACGACAATAGTTAACGTTTCGTCTCTGCCAATTATGATAATAAAATGTTGAGATGCGTGAAGTTGTCGTTTAATAGTAGCTGGGGAGATAACGTATGGGTTTCTTATGCCAAACTACATGGACCTATAAAAGAATAGATCTGCCTTTGTATTGTCTTATATTGCACAAAAAGTATGTAATGTCCCTAGTATGATGACTGAATCTCGTTCCGAGAAAATTCGTGATACATATGAGATGTATTTTAACGAAAAATAATCTTAGTTTTAAATACACTATGTCACAATTTTTTTTTGCGAAATCTGCAGTATCACGATATTGCAGATCTAGTTTTAGAAGCGTATACAAGTATGTTGCGCTTTGCTCTGGATTTTTAAATAATGCGTCTTTTTGCGCTAATTACGGAACATGAGCATCACAAGATTTCATAATAAAGCTCTTCAATGAGTATGCACCTTAGTCGTTTTTAAGTACTTTCGACAAGGCTACGCGTTGGAATTAGTTCCCACGTAAGCCTATAAGCCTGTAAGTCTTTATTAAAGCTTAATATCGTAATTAAAGCTTAATTCCAAGTTTATAATCTGTGCCTAAAATAGTTCTTCCGGCAGGGCAAGTCTAATCATTTGTAGGTTCACATTTTGTATGATTTGTATTGATTTACCAACGACAATGTTTGTTACTCGTAGTAGGTACTATAATTATAATAATTACGTTTGTCTTCGATTTACAAGTATAATTAGCAGCAAAAGTAACGCAAGATCACTCGTAACGTGAATTGTGTAACCACTGAAAGTTATAAGAGGTAACCACGACACTACATAACCTTCTGGTGAATCAGTACAAAAATTGATGCTATGTTTATTATTAGTTCGCTAGCAAACCTTCTTAAAAAAGAAAAAAAAAACATTTCGTTGTCATATTTGTAACAAATATTTATGAAACTCACTTCCATAATAGCTTGATGATTTATACTAAAACCTACCTTGAGCGAATTTATTGCATATCATGACTGCCCACCGCATCATTTCCCGTCTAGATGTTCTTGAGTTATATGCAACGTGAAATTTTAGTGGCTGTGTTCCCGCAGCAGAATGATTTGCTATCAGTATAGTACTATTCAATTATCGAGTAAAATTTAAATTTTTTATATTTTTTTTCAACTCGAAAACATACGATAGTAACTCACTAGACGTAGGTACCTACCAAACAGCACGTGCCGCGCTCGCGCTGTTGCCACGCTTCGATATCGCGGAGTTACTATCGATTCGCGATTCCTATCGAGTTCAGTTTTTCACATAACTATCGTGTCTTGTTATATGATAAAGCCTAGTCAAATATGACGGCTTATGCATTAATTCAGTATATCTGTCCTGTTGCGGGTTTGAAATGAATACTTGAAACAAATTACATAACACTAGCGGGTGTCGTACTTTTGCTGCTGATAGTACCCTATCTGCCCCCTTGTTGCCGTTCTCAAAGCGATGAAACGATATCATGGAACGACTTGTGTGACAGCGAAAGTATTATCGCGTTGGAATAGCGCCGTCTCTGTTCAGCATGTCATCTCATAATATCATTTCATCGTTTTGAGAACATCAATACCTGTTCGGCAATATGTTTGGCTGAATTAATTAATTAATTCGATTCATTTACATACTCGTATGATTTTCGCTTTGCACTCTTTGGTTATCCAACTTTAAATGAACATTTTCTTTCTTTCAAATTTAAGTCCATATGAGGCATGTTGTGAATTGTGTTTTTGAACTAAATTTGACAGGTCAAAATGTAAAGCTACCCTTATATTTTACCAAATATTACAAAGGCACCTGTTTTAAACACACCAGATTTAGTTACGTGAAAAACGCAATTCACAATCGCATCCCATAAGGAACAAATACTTGAAACATTGATACCTAATTGAATAATCAGCTCACTTTGATAATAAATTGAATGATACATAATTACTGCATTTTAAAAAGTCCCCAGTAAATGGGTGACCTAATATAATTGAACAAGTTGTCGTCTAACAAAATCTATCAGTCTGTATTTTGTAAAAGCAGTGTGCGAAAGCGATTCATCCTAGTTGTTGTAATTCAAATTTAATTTTTCTTCTCCTGTTCTTAATTTCTTTTTTGCTTTTAATGTATGCATAATTAGTGAAGTATATTGGAAATAAATCCAATTGTTTTCAAGTTAATTTATGTTTTATTTTTTCTTGAATTACATTATTCTGTAGTGTATACTTGTGTCGATAACATAGTGCGCGCGCTAAATTTAATCGTCGTTAAGTGGGACGTTCCGCTCACTCTTACGCGATGTACAGTCGACAGCACATCAACCTACGCAAGCCCATGATCTATGTCGTATTTACATCGCATAGACACTTGATGTGCTGTCGACCCTACCTTACGAGTGACAGGGACAGTTGCGTTTAAGATTAGAATTGGCGGCCACGACAGAATCACACTTACTGCTTATACTCGTACTATAGTCTTTAACGGTGCATATCACATTAAATGTAACACACGACCACATGCGTTGTGCGACGGTAATACGGTATTAATTGCGAACGTTTTGTGTAGCTTGGTGTACAGTCTAATGTATGTGGTTGGTAGAGTTATATTTGTAATTTCCAACTATTGTGAATTCGAGAAATAAATGGTATTAATATTTAAATCACTTAGGTTTTCTTATAAATGAAACCACATTATTTGCTCTATTTTTATATTATTCATTCAGACAACGGTACACTGTGACAATAACGAACTTAAATATATTATAATTGAATGTTTGAGACATTACATATTACACAATAATTATGACATCGAGTCTGATGAACGGTCAATATCTATGTCTTACGTGAATACTTTCAACTACACACGGTTAGATATAATCTGTTAATATATTCTTGAATGAAACTCTAATTAGATACACACTGGGTTTCTACGGATAGGCTTCATTAATCGTGGATAAATGACTTTGAACGCGAAATATGCGTGTATGACAAGTTTATATCTTGGCAAAAAAAAATGCACAGGTTCCGTACAACTGAACAGTGCGATAGTCAAATCCTGTATATCGCAATGGTGGAATAGTGAGTATGATGAGGATAACAAAGCCATTTTTTCAATTCTGCCAAATAGGCCTGCAAAAAAATCTGGGCCACCCTTGCAAGGCCTTGCGATGTCGGTTCCAGTGAAGATTCAGAAATCGAAACGGAATATATAATAAAAAGAACAAAGAAGCAAGCAAGAATTACGAAAACACTATTGCTGTTATTCATAAACCTAGTTAAACCTTACTTCCCTTAAATCGTGTTGATCTATCCTTTCACACTTCGTTAAAAAAAGGTAACTTTAAATCATGTTTATGAATACGCGCCTCTATGACTTGTTTTGCGTTCGAACTATTCCGAGAATAAAGTTCCTCGTAAACACTGGATTAGAACGTAATGAGCCACAATTCCAAATTCAGTTAGCTGATTGCAGTTACCCGTGTTGACGGTAATCAATAACTTGATTGAGTAAATTGGAACATTGCAAGGATGGCCCGGTTTATTTGATGGCAAGGATATTTAATTTATCATAGGGCGAATTCCTGCGATCAATGAAACCTAGATTGATTACTATCGATGACGTGTCAGACGAAAAATATTAGATACTTAAATGCAGCAGTCTATGGGAAAAAACATCGAATTGATTGCCAAAAGTAAACCTTGTAGAGGAAATTTTAAAAGAACTCATTTGTTTTTATTATAAAACTACGCAAAAACGTGTTCGGTAAGGTCTCGTCACTAATATCACTTCCAAACGCACTGTTTCTCTACCCGAAGGTTGTCTGGAAGAGATCGTTCTCAGTGATAAGCCTGCCTATTGTACAATAATTTATTAGCTGAGTATCTGTTCTGTACAATAAAGAATATTTATCTTATCTTAATATCATGCCATTTATCCATAATAATAACCAGTGGAGTAAATTTTGGGGAGCGATTGTCGCACAAGCAAATATTATCGTTCTGGGGCAAGTAATCAGAAGTGGACTTTTACCTAGTATCTCTATGAAGTCATATTTTTACATCATGTCTGGACACCATGTATATTTCTAATTAAGAATTCTTACTCGAAACGTTTTTGCATTGTCAATAAAAACTTGTTAAGTTCATCTCAAATCACGCCGTCGTCGGCGGTTCTTCTATTAGGTGTTATGATTACGAATACCTACGCAAGTGTGTATAGTTGGTACAGTCGGCAGCAAATAAAGTGTAACACACTGGGTACTCACGCGTCGGTAATACGGCCTAGAATGGAATGATTTTGTGTAGGATGATGTGCTGTCGACTGTACCATAAAACAATGTATTCTCTCTACTACGGCTTTCATTTCTTTTGTTGAATTGCAACGATTAACATTTTCCCACGGACTCCCACAAATAAAATTATAATAACACATCAGGAACACGGGGTATTGAATATAAGAAAAAAATACTTAACAACAATAATAGTAACATAATAAACTAAGACGTTGTTTACAATTGCGATCTATTATCTTTTAATAATACATGATAAACTTAAAAACTTCAGTAAACTATTAGTTGCAGTTTTAGACTCGTTACTTCTGCGACATTCCTTTTTGTTTACGCTATGCCACTGTGTTCGTTGAAGGTTGTAGGTTTTGGTAAATGATCTTTAATAATAAAGGCTAGAAAACCAGCGGATATTTAGTTTAATACCTACTACATTTGGTATTGTACAATTATTTACAAGCCAATATCGCAGGAGTAACAAAAACCATGACGTTCTTGCTAATGATATGCAATCTAAAATAATTCAATCATTATTATTATTATAATAATGATCAGCTATAGCTGATAATAAGTAATACTTATTTAGGCATTTCATAATAAAATTGATACCCACCGAAATACTGCTATAAGTAGATAGGTACTTAGTCTACAATCAGTTAATACACCAGAGATTCGGTTTTATTTTGTAGTTTGAAATGCAAAATTATGAAACAGGTATCAATGTTCATTTGATTACATTGAACATTCATTTGATTACATTTGGAAGCCGTCGTCGGCTGAATCTTTTATACCTACACAAATGATATAAATAATGATTGCAATGTAATATAACAATTCAATAGTTGATAGGTACTATTAAAATACCTTTGGGAACATAACATTGTTCTTCTCTTAAAACATGTAAAAATATCACACAAAAAGAACAAGTTGAAACAATTGTCACGCAGTAGGTGGTACACAAGGTGCGAATCGCCAGTAATGATTCAATAACTATTACGAAGATCATAAATTAATGTCTAAGTATATAATAAATTTAAAAACCAAAACATCCTGTGTGGGTGTGTAGGTAGTTACTATAATACTACAAGTTTTGTTTACTTAACTATCACGAAAATAACGTAGGTAGGTACTTATTTATGTAATCGAAATGTATACTTTCCAGTACAATAAATTAATTAATATTTAATTATAACTACAAAATCCACATGTGATACAAAAAGAAATGAACCTTATTACATTCAGTTCAAATAAATGGCACTTTGCAATGTCTGCATTGTTTTCCAATTAATTTAGTAAGTAAATAAGTATGAAAAAGAAATGTTGATAGAATAAATTTTGACGCCGAAAGTCAGCTAATGCTTGCCTGGCAGGGTATCACCACATCGGCCGAATATATAATTATATGTATATTTTTTTCTATATAATAGTCATATGTATTTTTTATATAATAATTTTGAATTTTTATTACTCTAACTTTTATAGGTAAGCACGTTCAGTGCGCTTCCGTGGGCGCGAGCGCGCGCGCGCACGCTCCGCGGCCACGGGAGCGCCTCTAGCTGATCATCGCCGCACCCATACCAACACTTACTGTGGTCAAAAATTTGGAAGGCACTTTCTACTTTTTCAAAAATTTTAAATTACTTTTTGAACACATTAGCCTAGACTTACATAATAGAAAATATGCGTAGTAACATTTACCAAAATTTACGCAATCCACCCGAAACGTATAGGCCATATATAACTTTTTTATTTAATTTTTTTACCTAGATTAAAATTTATTTCCAAAAGGATAGCCAAATAGTTCAACATCAGATCTGCATCGCAAATGTAGTTTTAAATTTGGTCTTTTTTTACACACTACTCCAAACTTTAACCGAATCTGATAATCCAAATTCCAAATAATAGTGAAGTATCAAGGCCACTTGGAGACTTATTTTACAACATGCTTCGCGAGCGTGTTTTGCGGCGAGACTCGCCCGAGCGTCGCCTCTGGGCGCGCGGCGCGGGCGCAGCGTGGCGGGCGGCGCGAGGACGGCCGCCGCGCCGCGCACGCGCGTGCAGCCCGGCGCGAGCTCACGCGCACAGCCAAGCGCATGCGCAGGCACCCCGCGTAGACACCCTCCCCTCATCCATCAAATGCCACAATGTAAGAACAAACGCCAACGAATGTCCGCCAACAATATCGAATACCATGGTATACCCTTGCAGCAAGAAGTTTCCACTATTAATTTCTCGCCGAAATATGAAACAATATAATTGGGAACATATGTACTGATAAAACAGAATACTTATATTTTTACATACATACATACATATATATTATAAATATCTTAATCTTCACGCTAACAACTCTAAAGAGATCGCATTACCAGATTAATAAGAGGCGCGAGGCCTAAGGAGTTGTTTAAAAACGACTCATGAGCTGGTGCTGTCTCCGTGTTGGTTAATTATTTTAGACATAAGTATACATTAACGTATCTAACGAACGGAACGTCGTTCGTACTCAGAGAGACACATACATACATAACTAGTGAAATGTCTTGGGGAGACTTCTTGAAGATTCTAATGTCATTACCATGCATTTATCTGTTTGCTACAAATAGTTATACAGCTAATAATCTAAGTAAATTGAAATATATACTAGCTACGCGTAGGTAGTTTAGCAGACGCTCGAATGACGACATTCAATGCTTGGCGATTTAAGTGCTTCTAAACCTAGGGCGGGCCCACCGAAATAATATCTGCCAATATACTACGTACTTACCATTAATGCCTTATTAATAGATAAAAACTGTTAAATAATGTAAAAGCTTTGCTAATACAAATAAATTCTTTAAATAAATATATAGAGGGGTCGGTCACTCAATAGTCTTATGATCCACTATGGGTACAATAATACATTAAGATAATGTCACCAAGCCTTTCTGAACCTTTCCCATTAGGTTGGTTACTACACAATTGTTTTGTCACCGCGTTAGTAAGATCGTGACTCCTCCAGTAGGTATTAAATGAAAAATGTTGGGTAAGCATAGACTAGAAATGATAAATTGTATCATTAAAACGCAGTAATTAGCAAAACATCAAATGTAAATAAAAAAGGGAGGTTACATTGTGAAGCGGCAGTTCGGTGAAGCCCAGAACGATCTAATATATAGCCTAACATTTGGAACAATCACTACTGGCTAATGATACATCTATATTACATTTGGCGATCACTAAGTCTACTCGTATGTGAATCGCTGCACGAACAGTGAACAATGAGCTGAGCGGGCCGGCCGCTACGCCCGCCCGCCCGCAACAAGCGACAACAACACATCCAGTTAATTGCTAGTAGAGAAATTGACATCGATCTGACGTTAAGGAAAAAGATACATCTATGTTTAAATTTACGGTTACATCTAAGACTAATTCTTAATTTTGCTGAATAATGAATAGGTATACCGAACAGTCTTTTGAATCGGGCCAAATATTTAAAATTTTGATCTCCCTATGTTCACAGATGGATCTAAGTTGTATGTTTAAACACTACACATATAATGTTCGACATTCTACTTATGAGTAGATAATAATGAAACACCGAGCGACAGTGGTAGAGTAGAGGCACGCAGCGTCCGTTGGCTGCCGCCTGCCCCTCGCTAATTATATCAAACGAAAAACTTAATCCAAAATAACTAAAATTTCAATCATAACTAAACAACAAGCATTTATTGCACAGCGAGTCCACTTTAAATAATAAAAATAATTATAAATATGAACATAAACTAATGTCGAGTCAATACGATCGAAAAACGATTAAATATGTACTTCGTCACCGGCTCGCCGGGATCGACGGTAGCGGCCGGCCGTGCTAGGCCAGGCGCGCCAGGCCAGCGCTGTGGAATGTCGTGTGCGGTGAAGCAGCGCTGGCTCGCCGGCTAGCGGCTGAGCGCTTAGAAGTAGCCGACGGAGTTGCGGTTGGGGACGAAGTACGGGTAAGCGGGCAGCGGCGCGGGCGACACGCCGAGCGGCGCGTGCGCCTGCGCCACGCCCGCGGCCTCGCTTCAGATGTTCTCTGCGCGCGCCTCGGCGGGCGGCGGCTCCATCTTCACCGGCAGCGGTGTCGAGAGCGGGTCCTTGCCGTTCTTAGCAATGGCCACCGGTGTCTTGGGCGGGCCCATGTCGGTCATCTCGGCGACGATGTCGCGCTCGCTGTAGCGGCTATCGGGGCGCGGGGACGCGAACGGGCGGAACGGGTCCGCCGGCTTGGCGGGCTCTAGCGCGTGGCCCGGCGGCGGCGGCGAGCACAGCGGCGACTCGAGCCCGGCGGACAGCGGCGAGGGCATGCGCGGCGACTGCAGCGGCAGCGGCGGCAGGCCTAGGTGCGGCGGGTGGTCCTGGGGCCGCTGCGCAGCGACCACCATGTTGCACATCTGGCGGCGCAGGCCGTGCGCGACGGCGGCCACGGCGGCGGCGGCCGCGGCGTTGGGCGACACGCCGCCCTCGCGCCCGTTGCCGCACGCCACGGCGCCGTACGGGCTCGGCACGGCAGTCATGCCGTCCTGCAACACCCAGCGCCGATACGGTTACCATGGGATTGACATGCACTACTGGGGCCGTAGTGAGTAATTAGGAAGCCAAATTATTCGTACATCTTCAGTATTTGCATCTAAATAGATGTAATAGAGCATCAATACTTGCAAAATGTGTACAACGTGTCAATTCATCGAATTTTACCTATACAACCCCATTGATTGTATTGGTTACACGTAAATGCATTTAATACTGCAGACAACGAATAATTTAATTTGTCTCGAATGAATAAAATATCATTTAAAACACCGCAACACCCAGTACCGCTGAGCTAAATGTACAAATGAAAGTCGCAAGAGCACATTCGCATTCGCAAACGGAGGAAAAAAGGTGAACCCAACACATGAACAAAATAGTTGTTCCGTACCATCCTGAATCGTATATTAGGTTGACGACCAATTCCTAAACATTGAATTGTGGCCCGTGATTGCCCCTGTGCTACTCACCGTGATGGAGGGGTATACTGGAAGCACTTCCTCCTTGATGTGGTGCGTGTTGTGAGGCGTGTGCGTGTCGCGGAACACGACAGCGCGGATGACGCCGCGGATGTGCTCGTCGGGCCACACGCCCAGCAGAATGCGCTGCGGCCGGCCGCGACCCTTAGGGCGCAAATCTGCAATTGCAGCAAATAGTAAAACGTGAACAGACAACGCACCATCAGTGACGATCTAATAGGTTTATGCCCTACGCACACCGGGACGAGATGGCACAGATTTTAAATTTTTACCAATAAGGACATTCAAACTTGTCTATAGGAATACGATATAAAGTCCAATGTTTTACATCGATCCCGTGGCATCGAAAGGAATTTCTTTAGACGGCATTGAAGAGCATGTTAAGGGATCCCGCAGCCTAGTATCTAAGCGGCTAGTGTGCGCTGACCGATGGCAAAATCCTCTGCCATCCCGTCCCGGAGTGCGTAGGGCAATTAGGAACCACCAGGACAGGAAACTTATTCACAGTAGTTCGATAAGTAACGATGGAATAAGATGCAGACACATCATAAGAAACTACTTCGATTTATCGTATTTGTCCATTTGGCCAAGTATTACTGGTTCGATTAGATGAAAATTCTCAACGATCACTGATTGTGATTTAAGCATAAGACGATTCATAAATTTCTTTACTTATTTTATTAAATCTGTAATTCCGTTACTGCACAACGTTTAATTCTGAACTAGCACGGACACAATTTTACTTTTAAATCAAAATATTCAATACATATTAGTAGCTATTCTAGATTGTGGCACGCTTATTTTAATCGTAGCTAAGTTGTATTAAAAGTTATACGTGTAAGAATTTTGTATGAAAGATAAATTTCGTCGAATGATGTTATTTATTTATTACCTATCCTTGCTTTTATCCGTGTACCTACTGTACACTTTTGTTAACCCGATTGAGTACTTATAGGTAAGTAAATTAGATGGTGTAATTATTGTACCTCTACCCGTCCACATTTACATAATCGAAAGACTGTGAAGATGGGGATTAAGTCTAAAACTAATCTAGGTAGGTAAAATGGTCATAGTAGGCCGTTTCAAGCAGTAGCTAATCTCAATTTACAATAGTGAACTGTTACTTACACGTAAATATACATTCATAAGGCAGCTTAGATCGCTATGCAATAGATAATAAATTAACACACAATTCGCATACACATTTCATGAAAAATACATATAATCTAGATTACTAATTACGTAGGTATTTAGAAAGTTTTTATGTTGCTTCACAGTGATTACATAACTATCTCCAGTTCAAGTTATCACGTATTAAACATTAAATAACAGGTACTAATAGTACCTATAATGAATAAATTAAATGATATCGAGCGATAAAAAAAGTAAAAACTGTGATACAACGCAATTTTCGTGACAACTGAATTGCTGCGCAACTCTAAATACTTAGAAAGAATATCCTATATTTTTAAATAATTAAAAGTTATTGTATATTAAGAACCAAACATCTAGTTTTCCCTCAGATCTAATCCCTGATCTGAAAGTTTTCCGAACAAAGAAGTGTAAGAAGTTGCAGAGTTTGGAAATATTTCAATATATTTTTCAAGGATTACAAGATCAACAACTTTTAAAAAATTTACATTGTTCGTAATGTACTGTAACATTTCATTACCAATATCGATCAGGTTCATTGGATGTTGTGATAACGACTACTAGGTCAAAGTTATGGATGCCTGAATTGTTTTAATTTCCAAAGACAGCATGCCAAACAAATTGTTTGCATTTAATTCAGTTGCCACTAGACACTAATATCCTCAACGAACGGATCAAAATACATACCTGCTCCGCCATCAGCGCTGGGTCCGAGCATGTTATGGACCCGGTTGGCATACAACACGAACGTCGGGTACGGGATGTCGTACTTCCTGGCAGCTTGAGACAGAGACAGGCCCTCCTTCAGGACGGAGAAGATTGCTTCGGCCATGGTCTCCGGCCTCCAGGACTTGAGAGGTCCGCGCTCACGGAATCGCAGGTTGTGGACGAGGCTTTGGTTAGTGTTCCAGCACTTCTGCCACATCGACTGAAGTTGGTACTGGTAGCTGTCTGCTGAAAATAGAGAGGGCACGTATAAGTATTTTGATTTATGCTGTCATGGTACTTTCATACATACAAGTACATAATAGACACACAGGGATATTAATTAGTGAAACAAGATAGAAATTATTATAATTAGACATAAAGTAACAATTAATTTGATAGTATTCCGCTAAATGTACCGGTGTAATATTAATCACATACATATGTACCTATGATTTGATGGGGTTATGGACTAAAACTAAGATTGATTGCAATTTTGAAACAAATTGGAACGACGGGCGCGGCGGCGGACATTTTTTATTTTGAAATTTTATTCGGTATTATTTCATTTTCTATTTACTTGAAACTTCTTTTTCTAACTAAACAACTTGCCATTGCCAAAATTATTTTATTACCTTTTGTACCTTAACAGAACTGGACATTCCGACAACCCAATGCATTTCATTACCGTCATCATCATAAGCGTCATCGCTTACCAAATGACAATTGATTACTCAGAGTGGTTTACATTACATAGGGCACGAAGTGGCTCTCACTCCAATCCTATCTAATAATAACAAATCAATTGCTATTTTAGACGCTATATTTAAATTACATTATGGAGTAAATATTTATTTTATTTATTTATGGACTATATTTTCACGGTTGGGTCCGGATCGGTTTGACTTATTATAAATCATTCCTACGACCAAAATATCGTATAACGTTGATAATAAATATATTAGGTTACAAGATTTTAGTGCTGTTGACAATAACGGCCCTAGTCCTTTCTGATTGTAGTCAAGTATGATTTGTACAAAGGTCAGGTAATTAAATTCATACGCGGCGATGGTTTGGGTCGAATTCAATGTCCTACACCGCGGCCGTGGATAACGATAACATGCATTATTTTAGGCAATGAGATTTTGTATCTAACATGTAGGTACTCGTATATTTAATCTAAATAAAATAAAAACGATTTACGATAATAAAATGGCACACTTAATAATATCATATCATTATCAGTACGTACGTGCTGTCTTTATATTTTTAAGGTATTTCCTTAAAAATATAAATTGCCGTAATCAAATATCATCGTACCGTACTTGTTAGTTACTAAATACAGCCTGATCAGAGATATTGAGTAAAGAAAATGTTATTATTATTATTATAATTAATGTACAAATCTCGTTTTCTGATCAAACTCTTAAAAAGAAGGTACTATCAGGTAATATAACGTAAAACTCCTAAATACTGACCTCTGGTAGAAACCTATATTTAAATAGAAAACAAAATTAGTTATTAGACAAATAAATGAAACAACGATTTATATTTTCAATGTAATTGAGAAAGTTTTTACAGCACAAAGACGCTTTTAATAATTCATACTTAACATGAAATAAAGTCCAAAAAATATAAGTCCACTCTTCAAAGACTGATATGTGATAATTTCATTATAATTCAGCAGTACATAAGTAGAGTATGTCTTTAGATAAGCAGTATAAAGTAATTATTTTAATATGTATATGTATCTTAAATTTTCTCGAGTCATGTTAAGTATCTTATCTTATCTTATCCTGATTGGGTGCCAATGTGGCGGCACTTCGACCCATTGGGATCTTTTGTGCTCTCCCCTTTCCTTTATGCTCCTTCCTCCTCCCTAAAGATATAACTCAGTAGGTCCGCTATGCAGCTCATGGGAAGGAGCCTGTAGTCTTCTGGTTCCGGATAGGCCGACCCCAGGAGACTCATTCGCTTTCTAGCCAGTGAGTCACATTCACACAGTAGGTGTCATGTTAAGTAAATACAATGACATAATAATATGTAGACAGACTCTACCTATCACATGTTTCAAAACACAACGATTGGCCCACACAATGATATGATGTACAAAATGATCCCACTAACATTAAGGTATAAATGCGAAAGTTTGGATGTTTGTACACCGCACACATATATAGATATAATTGATATTAAACAGTTTTCAAATAACGTCATAAACATTTGTGATTAAATTTTATAAGGAATGATTTTAATTCATACAAATTCTTGACCTATTAAATTGTTATAATTAATTAGTAAGAATGAGATTACTTAAATTATTTCAATTAAAATAAACAATAGTATTCCCAATTTAATAGTACAAAACTGACGATCAAATTAAGAATGTGAATAATGATGACATAAGTTATAATTTTAAATACTTAAATGAATTCAATCTAACAGAGTTCCGTAATAATATACCTAGGCTATTATTACGCCGCGAAAATATCTGTCTCTGACGGGAGATTCCTAAATAGCGGTCCACGTCGTCGCGGGTCGGTAATCTAGTTATTTCTTGTTATTTTATAAACAACATAAATATGAGAAAAAGAAATACAGTTTGACTTACAATTGCAAATGTTTCAATGATTCGGTATTTTAATAATTTCCAACTAAAGATTAGAAAATCATTGCAATTAACCTATTTTATTCGTGACTAGCTCACATAAAATGTGAGATACGTCAAGTTTTTTTGTTTACTTCTCTCGGCGATCGGCAAGAAGTTACCTACTTTAGTATGATCATAAAATTTTAAAGTAATCTTTTAAAAATGCTGATTATAGATCGTTACACGCCATAAGTAAATGAAACACATTGTTGTCTGTAACGAACACACATTTTATCGGATATAGAAAATAATTACGATAATTTTTATGAACAACGTTATAGCTGTGGCTGTGGTGGTTAGATGCGTTTTACAAGACTTTTTTTAAATATCTCATCTACGTATTTTTATTTGGGTGTTTTCATTTAAGCATTAGATTTATCAATCAATGTAAATGTCAGCCAGGTTTACGTCGAAGAGCATATGACTTTGGTAATAAGTTTTCTAATTGTTTAAGGCACATTTATCTTGCTATTTTGGAATGTAGACAAATAGATCGATCGTAGCGGACATTTCGCGTAGAGGTGGGTAAATGACGATATTGCTTGAAACGGACGGTAACATTACCAATATGTATATATTAGCTCAGCGACTCAGTATTGCGATACAGCGAGGAAATGCTCGAGCGCAGCATTCCACAGAACGGGGATCTTGACGTGTTCGTTCTTTAGTATTGGTTTTAATTTTTAAGTAATGTTACTTTTAGATTGTTATTAAGTTTTATATTATTGAAGAATAGTTATCCATGTTAAATTATACGATTATACGAGTACATATTATTGGTCAGTGTCAATTTAAGTACGCGCTTAATATACTTAAGTATCGTTATAAAACACTACTTGAGCAAATGTATTTATTTACAGGAAATAAGAAAGAACTATAGATATGTATTGAATCATGGGCAACAGCCCAATAGCCACGAAGAATATGATCAGTCTTAAATGTTTTAGAGAATCCGATACCTATATTACAGTCCTCTTGCTAGAATTGTTGATAATCTAGAACAAAACTTACTTAGCTATAATCTATTCTATTATAGAGTATTTTATCTATTATTATATATCACAAAACTTAAGGCACATAAATTCCAA
The DNA here is from genome assembly GCA_963506565.1 of Tachystola acroxantha. Taxonomy (NCBI): domain Eukaryota; kingdom Metazoa; phylum Arthropoda; class Insecta; order Lepidoptera; family Oecophoridae; genus Tachystola; species Tachystola acroxantha. Next base: position 17,462,566 of record OY735870.1, read on the forward strand.
TACTAGGATATATCTACTAAATAAGTACCTATATGTCTTCTTAGCTTGTGGTTTAGAAACCAAATGTCAGAGTTGATCAGGCCGCCCATAGGCCTCCGACATGGCGGTCACCCATCTTATAAACGTCGTCGCCTAACGTTGCTTTGCTTAACTTTAATGATAGTTTTCAATGCATATTAGCAACTGGACCATATACGAGCGCTTCATTAGCCTAAGTTATGAGACGATATATGTCAAGTGACAATATAATAATATCAAGGAAATGTAATCAAACATATAGGTCTTGGCAAAACACAAGTGACAGAACAATTAATGGTTGCATTGTATGTGTTGTAACGTTATTATGTGTTATAAAAGCAATTTAATAGCACCTCAGACAACTTCTTGTTATAAGTAGTTGTAACTTTGGAATTAATACGAGTCTAATTTTTTTGTGATCAATGAACGCATTTTCTCTTATTAATAAACTATTCGCTTCAATGGCTGGCTCCATTCTTAACAGTACGTAGTTATAAACTTAATTAGTTACAATAACTTAACGCGTGTAAAGGAATTTAAGGGGATTCAGTGATTCGTTTCTTTCATACAAAATTGTTAGTATTAAGTGGGTACTTACATACAAAACTTTTAATAAGTACTGTTTAATTATCCAATTAAAATACATGTGTAACCTCAGATCTAGGATTTTTTTACCTGTTTGATATTTTCATAAAAATATAAAATGTAGGTAAGTACATACTACCTATACATTTTCTCCGACATCCCTACAGAACTAATGGAGTGGAATTTATTTATTTATTATTTAAATAATTGTGTACTTACTAGAACTTAAGTTGTTTCTTCATGGTCTACTAATTTATGGTTTTAAAAGAAAGTATGACAAAAGTAAGTTGATGAATCACCTTAATTAAGTACTTATATTAAGAACACGCAATACCTGGCATTTTATTCGAAAACTGTGATAAATTATTCTCCTGATTAAAATTACAGTAATCCTTATTTAGTATAGCATGTGTTTTGAAGTTTTTCAAACGATTGAGATCCATTTATGTAGTCTTTAAGTACCTATGAGTATAATACGCCTACCTACTGAGTAAATGTTACCTACTTATCTAAATGGAACACAGTATACTGTGTCTGTTTTTCGAACCGTGTACTGAATGATTCCTCATAATTCATAATACTGGTAAATTGTTCAAGATATTGTGTATTGTTAGAAAAGTACTGTAATTGCATATATTTTTTATTTCTCAACGAGTCTACGTTAGTAAGTATTTATTATTGTAACAAAATGGTAATTAAATAGAGTATTAAAATTTATTATTAAGATTGCTAAATTAACGTCGTGTAATGCAATCTACGGCTTCGAAAAACAGACTATAATTGGAATATAGTGGAATGAGCTAAAAACACTAGCGGTTCTAAGAATATTTAAATTATAAATGTCTAACTAAATGATCAACCTAGGAGCTAGAGAATATTATATTTATCATGAGCTCGACGAGCTCTGGATGCGTAGGTACCTACATTAGTTTTACATACTTAGTAGTTTTCCTTAAAAATATTATGGCATTTCTTTTAACTTATCAGTCTAAAATGTCATTGTTAACTTTATGATTCGTCGTCAGTTGCATACTCAGCCTTAACCTTAGGTTTTAATTTATTCGTCCCTTCATAGTAGAGCGATACTATCGAATGCTTCTTACAGAACGCCCACCACCACCTAAACCCAGTGAGCCCGATAAAGCCGAAGCCAGGGTCTCTGCCTTTCCTTAGTTTTTCTACGAACGAAAGAATTTCTGCTAGCGACTTTTTAGTTCTTCTGTTGTAAGGTGACACACTGGTTTCGCAACAGAAGTCTAGGACCGCTCTTTCTTCACTAAGTTGTAAGCCGGCTTCGTCTAGGACAGCCATTCGCTTTGATTTGCCCAGTATGTTGTCGTAAAGAGTTCCTTTGGGTATTCCGTAGTGTGTCGCGGCTTGTGTGAAGCGCATACGTTGGTGGACGACGGCTTGGATGGCTTCTTGGAGCTGGCCCTGGGTCCATGTTGGTGATTTCAACTTGATGGTTTGACCGTGGTGCTCTAATCGACAGATAAAATCACACACGATTTTGTAGGAAGAAGATAGGTTAGGAGTAATCCGTGCGAATAAAGCAATAGATACCGATTATGCGACACTGTAATACCATAAGAAAAAAATTAAGAACTATTATTAAATGTTACTGCTGAAAGTTTTTGCCACTTTTCTCTTCAGAGATGGCACATTTTTCTGCAAGGTGGTGTTAATAATGTAAATTGTAAAAAAATATGACATGTAAAATATACACAATGTTACTTACCTACTTGCAATAAACGATATGAATTTGAATCTAAGACGTTGCCAATATGAATTCAATTTTCTAATTTAATAACTATGTAATAAACATAATCTAATAAAATAATTATTATTAATAATAGGTCTATCTTTGAATGCATTCATTGTGCTCTCAGATATGGGTTATGACTTATGAACCCGTGTAACCTTATAAAAGATAGAAATAATAATATACTTAATATTTTCTTTGTTCATACAAGCCTCGACGAAAGTTGTACTGCAATTTAAATGATTGTCAGTCAAACTTTACGGCACTATTTGCATTGTCCAAAGGGCAAGATTCGTGCGATTTCATAAACCATAACCTGTTACAATACAATTTATACGTAATATGCTGGTGCAATCCATAATAGTGGTTCCGTTGAGTTTCCCCGAGCCCGGAATATTTCCCACGGTACCCTACGACGACAATAACCGCGACTATGTATTACAATACTTATCGTGTCGGAATATGAATAATGGTAAGTACTGCATCATTTATTGGTACGGATTACATCAGATCACAGCCGCGCTACAAAAATTATGTCTAAGTAATTTACAAAGAAGCGATATTGACCTAAGTTATAAAACAAGTATCGGAAGTCAGCAGTTACATTCGAACTCCCATTTTATCTAAATTAAATATTAAGAGGCAAGGTATGGTAACCTCGGGTGACTGATTTATTAATAAGCAAGAATCACGCAAAATTAATATTTATTCGTTATTTTATCATCATTAGGTCAATATTATGATTTATTATTACTAGTCATGAATCGTGCCATGTGAAAATAAATGCGTGGAAAACAAACTAAGCCATATAATATAGCTATTAATATTAACTGACCTGCAATAGACGATGTCGATGCTCCCAGCCAAGCGTGAGAATTCTCTAGCAATTTTGCCTGTGGACAAAGAAACAACACAAATTAATATTGCTACAAACATATCAATCATTTCGCTGGCAAATGAAAAGAAAAATATGCGCGTCAAAAAGCGGGTGGGCATTTTGTAATATTGAAGTTAAAAATTCCGTGGGCAGAAAAAACCGCAACGCAATTTTTAAAATACGTTGCGCTTGTCATTTTTGTATACGGCAAAAAGTTGTGGCGTCATTGGCGTCAACCACATCTAGCAGTTGGCGGCGCTGTACAAACATATTTGTACAAGCAGTATTAATCCGATGCACTTTACAAACGGTTTATAGTAATGTATGGCTATTGAAGTGCAGAAAATATTATAAACCTGTTTGATATTGGTAGATTCAGCTTCATATCGATTTTGTAAATAAATATCTATATTTGTGTATCTTTTTTAAAACATACAGTTAGCCCACTATGCAAGGAAAAGGTGCCAACGCTGAGGAACGGTAAAATATAACATCTTAAAATATAATAATTACATTTATTAATAAAACAATATTAGGTAAGTTACTACTACATAATAATATAGTACTTATAAATAATTATTACATTAAGTTATTGTAAATCTGGATTTACAAAACATCAAAGATCTGCAAATTTTGATCAGGTTCTTACGTATAGTCGAATAACGACTTATGTAGAGCAAACATCTCCCTCTTAATTATTTAATTACAACATGCCTAAGTTAGACACTAATGCTATTCTCAAATACTACAAACGATTGCGGAAACGCGTTTATTGCACTTTTTCTCTATAAATCGGAGCGATAAATTATAGCGGTCACATGAAAGAACAATTATTCAGTTAATTTACATTTCCTCATCTTACAGGAAATTTACAATTGCACATTTTATCGATCGCTACTGTATTTCACGCGTCAAATGTAGCAGCGCGTGCGCCGGTTTATTTACGTTCGGCGCGTAATTGTACAGCAAAGAGCGGCATTTCTTTGTGCTTTAACTACAACTAAACTTTATCGAAGTTTTAATTGTGGACGCAGACAAAAGCCGGGCCGTAAAATGGCTGTAATAACTCACAGTCCAATCTACAAATAAAATCTTTTATTAAGTCAGGCGACGCTGGGGCATAGTGCTATATGTGTTTACGAAACGTGCACGTGCCCTAAGTACCGAAACGCGTATGTATTGTTTGTTTACTCGAATAAAACACTAAAATCCATTCAATAACAAAGAATTAAAGATCCCAAAATAAAATTTATTGCTCGAGTACGATAAAATAGATTTATGTAGGTTCGTAAGCGCGGCGCGAGGCTGCGACCAACTTGCCGATAATATTATTAGGCACACGCACTCAAGTACATTATGTTATGTACGCAAATGAAACAAGGAGGTATGCACTTTTTCATCCATCTAGTTGCCGCCGTATACATCTATATATTTCATTAACTTCATTAAGGCGTTATCTACCTATTTAAAAATGCTGGTATCATATCACGACAATGGCATACGAACGAATAAAACCGTAATTAAGAAATCTAAATGTTTTTCTCGGCTAAAAATCTATTTTTATCTTCAAAATACTAAATTGGTAAATGTTTTGTTAAACACAAACACTCGCTCACAATTAAATTAAATCGTTCTATTACGAAATTGCGACTGAAAGCACCTAATGTCTGTAATCAATGCATTGTCTATCTATTTACGTAACAGTTGCATATCTAATTCAGCGTGTAGGGCATTATACCTACAACACCCGCTATTTCACTTTAGCACTTTGATAATCGATATTGTTCTTCATTTTCACGTAATTTCATTTGCGGTTGCAACCAAAATAAGGCGATCGGAAATTTTAAGACAGGAATATTTTAATGGACGTTTATTTGCGCTCAACATTTCCATTGGGAAACATGTTAACAATCTATGCGAAAAGTGTTCTTCGCTTCTATTGACGCCGGCTTTTGAAAATTAGAGATTGACGACTACGAAGGATAGAAGCCTCATAAGACTGTTATTATAGACTATTCTTGGCGATATTATACGAGTATTATACGAGGATTTCAATGTGAGGCTTAGAACTTTACGGGCAAACCGAAAAAAAACCTTCAAGATTTATTTATTATAATTATATTTACAGTCAACCAAACCAAAATATAAATTATACACATAATCTCCAAGGTTATGTTACCAATATGATCGCGGAGAAAACTTAATTTTATTCTATATTATATTAAGTACTTATATAACAACATATTAAAAAACAAGTTGTACGAAGGGCGCTACAGATGTCTTATCTATCTCAGAATTATGCTTGCTTGCAAAGGAGATTCAGTATTGTAGAACTGAATGATCGCACTGTACTGATCAATTATGCTGTAAATTGTATGGAGGAGAGGAATTAATGAATCGCCTAAACGAGTCCCAATTTAATTTAGTTCCTTTGTTGAAACAGTAAACGTATCTGTTCTATGACACAACATGAACCTTTAATGTGTGTAAACTGTTCGTAACATTATTAGGACAAAGGTCGCCAGTGGAGGCGTAGGTAAACGAACCCCGCCGCGTGTGGCGCTCAATTAAAATCAATTAGATTCAATAATTTTATTATTTCACTGGCGGCTCACGACTGCATTAAAATAAAGACTGCTTTTGTTTTAAGTAATGCACAAGCAACTCAATAATATAAACCAGGAGTCCCTGTATTAGGGTGAATGCATTTAGTCGGTATGCTGCCCCTTCAAGGCGGTGAGCCCGACATAATCAACACGCTCCCCCGGGCGTGGTGCCACATGATTTGCATGTTTTACCTGGGTTAAAAAAAAATGCATGAAAATCAGTTTTCCGATACCGATTTGTCGGTGCTGACCCGTACAAGCATGTCATCCAATGCGTTCGCACTTAAAGAAGCGGGTAAAGTTTTCTTGGCTATTGGGCACCGACAAAATGCGCGAATATAAGTTGTCCAGTTACCGATATTGAACACTCTCATTTCGGCTTACCGTCACACCCGTAGCAGTTTGCGAGACCGTTTCGAGCTAGTGTTATGGGGAGTATCATTTAGTAGACGCTTAGTTTAGTAATAGGGTGAGGTGGAGGTGCTTGGCGCATAGCGCCCCCTCTTACCCAAACTATATTAAAAAATCATAATTGTAAATAACACTGTCCCACCAGACAGAAGCAAACCGATCGATTATGACAAATAACAATATACATAGTTAATTTATTTTGTCAGTATAAGTATGCACAGTGGACAACGCATCGAGTGTACTCGTAGAACATGGCCACTATACGCAACGGTAATAGGACCCAAATTGCAATGGGTTTGTGTAGGTTGACGTAGATACTATAGGGTTTTGATTCCCGGTCGGGAAGGTGCTTGTAACTAATGTATAACCACTTTTTCCGACTGGAAGACTTTCTACGATGTTCATGTGTCGTCAAAAACCCAGCCTCCTTTTCAATATCGGATAGAGTGCTGATTCCAAAAAGCATCCGATCAGAAAACCGAAATTGGAACTGTGGGTCTTATTCCAATCTGCCAGCTTTTTCCAGCGGCATACTTTGCGCTGTACGAACTGATGTTTTTTGGAATCATATCTCGAACGGATTTCGTTGGCAAGGATGGACAATGTGCTCATTCTCATTGTGCGGTTTTCTTTCACGTGTCTAGTCGTTCACAGAAAGTGTTAACAAGGTAAGGATGTTAAAAGATTGAGAGTGGCCGATGACGTGTTAATTAAATGTTATTGTAAATTAAGGTGCTCCCTCACCGGGAGCATTGGCGTGTATTGTAACGTTACAGATTCGAGCATTACATCAGTGAGGGAGAAAAACAGCGTCAGTCAGGGAGGTAGTATTGTAATGTAATGCTCAAAGTCGAATCTGCAACGTTACATTACACGCGAATGCTCCCGGTGAGGGAGCACCTATAGGATCAAAAAATGAGCTTACCGCAAAAAAAAATGTTGTACGGTGGAACACAGAAAAAGGTGTACAGGAGAGATATTAAGGTTGAGATTTTCTCAAAAACTACTTGACCTATTGCAAAAATTCTTTCACTGTTTGATAGATAAAAGTTAAAACTATGTAACTGTAAAAGAATGATTAAATTCGGTCCAGTAGTTTTTGAGAAAATCTCAACCTTATTGAGGCCCTCTGTATCTCTGTCTTAGACTGTACAAATTAAGAAGTTATAAAGAGTTCTGAATCTATAAAATAGGTATTCAATTTACGGGAAAATGTCTCAACTCTATCGTAATTTCTTAATTAAACAACATCTCTTTTTTCCTTTTTGCTTATGTAGGTACCATTATTAAAGAAGGTAAGAAATTTTGATTTCATAATAAGATTGTGTGCATAAGCTCAGTAAGTACATATTAAAAGTTATGGACGCAAGAATGTTGTATGAGAATTGAAAATGGAGGATGCCTTAAAGTGTACAACACAGTAGCCCAAATAACTTCCTAGAAGGAAATGAGTGCAATCCCGCGCATTTGGCCGGTCATTATTTATCTTATTCCGTCGGCGCGGGCGGCGGCGGCGGCGGCGGCGGTGCGCCCTCTAATCGAAACTTTGCTGCGTATGAGCAATCATAAATTTCCGCATTGGACCGCAATTACACGGCGCATGTGCGTAATAAGCTTAAGACTACATTTTGGTTAATATCTATCTATGATAATAAGATTTTGCTATTTGCAGCTAAATTAAATACTTAGGTAAGAAAGAAAAAAACACAGATTTATTTACCTTAGGGTATTTATTTTAGGGTAACAGGTTGTCGTACTTATTTGGGAAAAAATCTCAACATTAAAACCATTCAGCTCACTTTCCAAGTTACAGGCAAATCATTAAATAATAATAAATAAATTGATTACCTATAAATATGTATATTTGTAATAATATTACTAATAATACTTAATATTATAAACGTAATTAGTGTCCAAAAAAATCCAACCCACAACCTTGCAAATCTAGCAAACATCAACCCGATATTTTCACCTCAGGACAGGAATAAGCGAAAACCACAAAGATTTATTACCTACAAAAGAACGAAGATCAGGTGAGAAGAACCGCCCAAGAGCTTTTTTATTAATTGCAATTAGCTTCAACACCGCTTAAGCGATCCGTTCATACGAGTACACGCCATTTCATTTGTGTTACGCTGCGAGAGCAGAGTTGCGAAGAATGGACCGGTGAAGGGGGCACGGATGTTGGGGGGGAGGGGCTGCAAGGGGTGAAGGATAAAACTAATCACACATCCGCTGCAAGGAGGACGGGAACAGAGTTAAGTTTCAAGAGGCAGCGATTTGCATCTCCTTTTATTCAAAATTTAACAAAATATTTTAAAAACCCTGACTGCATAATTACTTTGATTAAATTTTTATAGCCTATGTCACTCCTACAATCAAGATGAATCTAACGACACCTCATATGTTAAAATCCATCCAGCCGTTTAGGCTGCAGGGCGTGCCAAAGAATTACGACATACTCACATCACTCGAAAAACACAATCCTTTTTCTTACGCAGTCGGGTAAAAACGTCAATTTTCACTTTCTAGAAAGCTCCCCGAGACCTAATTGTGTAACTGACAGTGGCAGGAAACCAATTCCCATTTCTATACTCCACTGCTGGCTTTCATTAGCAGCATAAACATTCTTGTCATAGCAAACGAGCAATGGTTGATAGAAATGTGAATGGGCTTGCTATCACTGTCAGTTACACAATAGGCCTGCTGGCCGGTGTTGCAGCCTCGCAACAGTACTTCAGAGGTATTTGTTTCTTTTCCTACTGATTGACTCATGACTTTACAAATGTTTTTTCTCTAGATGACAAGAGTCAAAATATTCCTGAAGATTCCTAAAGGATCAGCCCCCCTATTACCCTTCTCAAAACGATGCAATTATACCATGTCATGGCGCGCCAAACAAAGACGCCGCTACACCAATGCAATAGCACTGTCCCTTTCACGGCCGCTATGACATGGTATGATTTGATCGTTTTGAGAACCGTAATAGCCCCACTGGCGTAGACTGAGTATCCACTGGTCTGTCACTGAGTCAGGCGATGAATACACGTGTCACGCACGCCCGCTGGAGAGTCAAATAAATAATTTACTCGTATAATTAGTCACAATCAATTTCTTGAATACTTAACAACATTTTAATTATATTGAATTACTAATTTTATCGAATTATTAATGATGGTGGTAGCCTCAAACCAACTCGAACATAAAATAAATAGCTCGTTCCCGCTGGTTTGATGACTTGGAGACGATGGGAGAGGACTATGAGCCTCAATTAAATGGTCCAAATTCAGTGGATAAAACCAAACATTTATTATTTTGTTAAAGTCAGGAATTGAATACATATTCTTTAACTTGAGAAAGAATATATATTCTTTCTCAAGTTGTCTCACGATACTGTCTCATCTGCTCAATCGATAAATAAATGTAAGAAAAGATCACAGTTCATAAATGATAATGAAACGAGATCCCTGAGGAACACCTATCATTAAGAACGATTCGGTGTCGCTCGTGCCTTGGCCACAGTGTATCGAGGTTGCTTCTGCATTATCCATTTCCACATTACTGTCTTTTTGTTCCCCGTTTGATTGTTTAAACGTGCGTCGATGTGGTATCCAGTGGTCGTTATTTTTTCCATGGCGCTTTCACTCCAAATGGCTCCAGTCAATTGTTGGAAAAATGTTGCTCTTATTGTTTCTGAAGAACAATAACCGCCTTCATTTTATATGTTTACAGCATCTGAAGGCTTGATAGGCACTTTGCTTCTCTATTACACATATTTCCCATTGTTCGCCTGTCCGTCGGGTTTGCTTTTGTTCTTAGGACGGTATTTACATATTAGAACGCGTGTTCCGCTCCATTTTGCTGTGTTATTCTTTTTTGTTCGATCCGGTATTTAACGTTGCATTGCTCTTGCAATAAAACTTCTGAATTGTGGTGCATAAACGATCAGGGAATTTTAATATCAGGATGTTGGGATGGAAAATACAAATAACGTAACTCTATTTATGACAGGCATAGATAAAAGTGCATTCGAATTGCGTGTCATACGTACGTAACGTAAAATGCATTATTCTAATAAAATGTCAGCGACAAGACCGAAATAGTGTTTGTGGGCCAACCAATAACCGTAATTAATTGAAGCATACAATTTTAGTGGAACGATAGTATCTGTCATTTAAAATAGTGTTTCTTTCTGAATCCATTACATATACATTACTAACACAGAAAAATACATACAATACAGCCAAGACTTATATTTAATTGACTTTTTAGTGTAGGTATACGTGCTGTACTCGAGTGTGGATATAAACGTTGGTAAATTATTACCGTGTTTCCCGGCCAGATACACAATTTTCTGCTATTCATTGTGATAGACGTATGATTTAAAACATCCAATATATTATCAAATAATTTCGGTACGAAATGAAACTACTATATTTGGAATGAAGCAATAAAAACACTTACGTGTTTTAGTTGAAAAATATACAGAGCATTTTCAACGAAATGTTAGCCTTGAATGGATACAAATAAGAAGTGATTTTAGTTGTGTGTAATATTTTTACGCACTAGATGCTGCTACACCTGTTTTGCTATCGTGGAAATATTTTGTACCTATTAAGTACATCATTATACAACCTTCTTCAATACCCACTCTAATAAAAATCAAAAAAAAATATTTGGCCCGATAAGGTCTCCAGAACATACAAACAGTTGTACATATTTTAAAACAATTTAGATTCAAGGCTTTTACCCCTTTCGGAGACCTAGCCAGAGATTTTATTAGAACCTTGTACAAATCTAATAGGATACATACCTCTCGATAACGACAGATGATATAGTATCGCTGGGCTTGGGGTTAGTCCTTTCCTTTTTCTCCCTAACCTATGAATAATTAATATATATAATATGATACATTATTATCACTGTTGTTTTTTCTCCAATGTAATTTTGAGGGCACGCGTTTATGTTCTTGATTGTATGTGACACCATCGTAACATCGCTATTCGCAAGCACACAATCATAAAGATTTATCTTAGTCAAGTACATGCCGTCGGCAAACTCAAACATAAAAAGTTTTAATTCTTAGCGTAATTACAGCGAGCTGCTGACAATACTTAAGTCAAACATTAGTACCCGTGTACTTATGCAAAACGTCTAAGAATTTATTTGACTTCGGCGTAGTTTCGGTGTTGGCGACGACGTAAGCAAGACAAACATGTTAATTCCCCCCCAAACTCCCCCATGCTGCCTCCATTAGGCTGGGCCTCGAGTCGAGCGGTGCCGCGGAGTGCGAAATAGCGCTCAGGGGTCCATAAACGTCGTGTTAAGTTTGTTATTTCGTAACACCCCTAAACCGTTGGATACAGGGTGCACTTTTACAAAATAATATATATTGGAATATTATCTTATAATGCAGTGTATTTGTTGAATGTAATGTAATTCTCTACATAAATAAGGAAGCATTACTTACATACAAAGTATCGGATTCAAATCTCTTACATGTACAAAGCAATAACTTTAAAATGGTTTATATTTCTATCGAAGTTTATAACTTCGAAAATAGATACAGTTTGATTTGATGAAACAATATCCTTGCGACAGGGTTAGGGCTTAGAATATACGATAATACCTACGTCATGTGCTAAAAATATGACTCTATTTATAATAACAATTAGTACGGTCCATCTACACCTTTAAGCCCTTAATTCTCTCTCGGGATCTTGGATTTTTAATCCTGTTTCAACTGAAGCTACATTTGTAGCATTAATTTTGTAGAGATCTGGAAATGTTAGTACTTATTATAAAACCGACTTACCTACATTATTTGACATATTAATTACTAGATTGCACTATCCGATGATTTCACTGCAATTTTTGTGTGATTTCCAACGCATCTACAATTCTACATTATATTCTTCTCTCTTTAATCGAAGTATATGCGATGACTAAGTAAGTTGATTGCGACAAAGTGTGTCGCCCACCTCGCGGCCCTAGGCTTGCCCCCCAATTACTACAGGGCCGGGGGAGGGCGCAATGACTGAATTATTTACACCTAACTTTGTCGAACATTTATTTTTAATTTAAAACGACTTTTATAGCAGACGGAACGATCGGCACAAATTATAACACTGCTGTATTATTCATCGCTGAAGCTAAACCACGTAACTTCCCGTAGACGGCCCGACGTTGAATTAATAATATTTCGTTAGTTCCTTCATTGTCGCCTATCTCATCATTTTATTAGATACTCCTTACGGAGAATGCTCTTAGGAAACGTGATGAATTTTTTGGATGTTTAATAGCACAGAAGCTTGTTTTAAATTCAAAATGAAAATCTGTAGGTGCATATTAAATAGGTTCTTAGTCTTCGTGTTGGATAATCCAATGTGCATAAGACATCTAAGCCCGTAGAGAAAAAATGATGAAGCCAGAATCCTCGGAGACCGTGTTCGAAACCTGATCATAACGAAAATGTTACTTCATTTATTTAACATATAGAATGTATCTATATTATATCTAAGTTAGGTATGTGAACAATTAGCGCAGGAAAAGTGGTGATATTTGGAGTAGGTATAAGTATAGCAAGAGCGGGGGCTTTGCCTCGGGCCGACAACTAATGGCTCAAATTGAACGATAACACAATTACTAATCGCTTGTAAGATGGCAGCCGAGAAAATTTCCGACGCGCCTGTTTATAATTAATTTAGAACATTACCACGTGTATGTACGACTCACTGTCTATTGTTTTGTTTCCATAATGTTCGCGAAGCGCAGTTCTCTCTCTGTTATGTTAAAATCGTCGTTATATTATTCCTATTTTCCTTGAGCAAACGAAATGCGCGAGTGCGCGGCTATCCGTCACGCGAGACTAATGAGATGCGAATATCATTTATATATCATATCATAACGTTGTAATTCGTTTGCCAAATTAATTGCTTAAGGTTGCTACCTTTTCTAAACATCGTTCATTCATAGTACCAGTTTACTCGTATATCAGTTTCTAGTACGGCAATCAAATTATTTGTTTAACGTGGAAAGAAAGAACAAATTCAATAAAAAATAAAGTATTATCAAACTAAACGGGTAAATTATAATAAAAGAAACAAAAATGTACAACCGAACAACGTAAGTGCTCAAAACTTTAAGCGGCAACTAATTAAAAAACAAAACGTAAAAGAGCCACACTTCAACACAGGGGAAAACTGGCTTTTCCGAATTAAAACTCGTTCTTTTTCGCCCGTTTTCGCTTTCGTCCAGCTAATGAGGGTTAAGGGTCTTTGTGTGTTTTGACGCCATTTTGTTTTATTTTCAAATAGCTATGCACTCGAGCCGGTCCTGTGAGTGCGTTACTGTCACTTTCGGTGTCGTCGAACAAATTTACTTTAATTTATATTGAACCAGTTGCAACCTTCACAGGAGGATGCTTTCCTACTTCCTATTTGTCTCTCTCACGAAAAAGGTTTCTTTTAGTCACTGATTCAGAGCAATGAGTTTTATAGAATCGTTGGTCTCACTGGATAATTTCTTTGCCCAAACATTTAAGTTACACATTGTAATTTACCTCTAATCAACTTATTATTTTCATTATTCCTCTTCCATTTGGATCTCGACACGAGCAGTCGTTTGAATTGGTGTAGAAAACTTTTAATTATTGTAAAATTGTTATTTTGGTCAATTTAAACGTACAGAAAAATAGGATCACATAACCTAAAGAAGATACGTATGCAGACACTCCAACAAGCGACGCAACCATCCAACACACACAAAGAAGCGCACTCGGCCACATGAGTAAGAAACTAATTATCTATCACATTCACTCTAATACGATAGCGCGCACAACTTGCTGACGACAGACGGCTAACGTAATCTAAAGTACCAGGAGAACATAGCCGATAGGCACTATTGTGATCGCGCTCTGGTACAGGCTGCAAATCGAGGACGGCATCATTCAAAAAGTAACCAACCTATTCAAATTATGGACAACAAGCAAAATAATACCAAGGCATCAGCTTCTGACACGTTGGGACAGCATTCCTCATCGAATCCAGAATTAAACAGAAAAAAGGATCCCTTACTAGAAACATTATTCAATAGATCTAAGCGGCGTCGTTGCGAAAGTGGAGATCAAAGAGATGACTTTAAGGAATTTAAAGTCGACCTGACGAATATATTGGAAAAGTGGAAAACTGATCAAGATCAAAAACTGATAAATCTAAGCAAAGATACACGAGAGATAAAAGAAAAGATCAATTCTATAGCTGAACTAGAGAAATCTTTACAATTCCTGTCTGACAAATATGAAAAATCTCTTGAAAAAATAGACAAAATGGAAGAGGAAGGAAAAGAAAACAAGAAATTGATTTACTTACTTCAAGAAAAAATTGAAAATCTAGAAAGAAACTCACGAGCGACATGTATAGAACTGAGAAATGTGCCAAAATGTCCGGAAGAAACTAAGGAAGACCTATGTAAAATTATAACAAATTCCAACAAAGCTTTACATACTGGCATACAGCGAACAGATATTGAGGACATTTACAGGGTGAACACAAAATCGGAAGGTCCCAAACCCATAATTGCTAAATTCAAAAATACAATCTGCAAGGAGAACTACATAAAAGCTGTTAAAAAATACAACAAAACCCACTCAGAAAACAGACTAAATACGCGACATCTTGGATTAGATGGCGAATCAAAACCCGTGTATGTCTCAGAATATTTAACAGCAAAGACCAAAAGACTTCTCTTCTTAGCGAGAGACTTTGCAAAAACAAATAACTTTGTTTATTGTTGGAGCTCATATGGAAAGGTGTATCTTCGGAAGAAAGAAGGAGACCCTCAGATCTTGATTAGCAGTGAAATCAAGCTGTCCACGCTGAAAATCTCTGCATGACTAGATATTCTCTTTTATATATTCAAATTATTTATTTATCTATTGATTGATCTTATTGTTAAAATAGTTATTTATGGCATGCAACTTTCCATACCACATACTACACACAACCACTGCTACTATACTAAAGATATACAAAATTTATTCACCAATGTATTCTTATACTGTGTTACATACTGCATAAACTCGCCCACTACCCGACTCACTATACCGGTAATTAACGAGTTGAAAACAATATCACACAGTCAAACAAGTCACTACAAAGAAACGAATGTTAAAATTACCCTCCGCTACGAAATGTGTTTGCGAATAACATACCTTACCGATTTATTTGTATCGTCAATTAGACTCGATTATTATCTTATAGATAATTTTTTTATGTCTAAACAATTCGTACATATTTGTTTTCCTAATAGCTCTTAATGACTAATATACAAGATTACATACTTGAATTGGACGAGGAAACTATTTATCAGTCGTACACTTTAGAGAATATTGAATTATGTCGAGACAAATTGGGTTATCATACAAACCAATTAACTATACTTGCGCAAAACATAAGAAGTGTCAACAAAAACTTCGACCAGTTCACGTTATTTCTGAAGAGATTAAAATTTAAACCCGATATTCTGATTTTGTCGGAATGTTGGTTAAAGAGTGGAGCGCTTGTTCCCCCATTAGATGGATACAAGTACTTCGTAACAACACGGCATTATAACCAGAATGACGGGGTGATAGTCTATGCAAAAATAGACCTAGATATCTCAGTGACAGAACCAAATTTAATGGAGGTAAATTGTTTGCAAATTAAAATGGGAAATGAACTTATAATCTTTGCCATATACCGGCCGTATGCATTTCGCAAGACAGAAAATTTCATAAATTCGTTCGACTGCTTGCTGTCAAATGTAACTAGCAGAAGTATGGTCGTGATAGGTGATATTAATATTGATATCTGTGACAATAATAAAGATCCGTCCTTTGAACAGTATATTGACATGACTAGTACCCATGGTTTCTATCCCACTCATAGATTTCCTACTCACAATACTACGTGCTTGGATCACGTATTGCTCAAAACAAATTTGAAAACGAATACTGTAATATATAAAAACGACATCACTGATCACGACACTATTTTGGTGGGAATAAACAAAGTAAACGTAAATAATATAAACACAACCAAATTTATCCGTGTAATAGACTATGAAAAACTAGGGAATGATATTCGTGACCAATCATGGAAGAACATCACAAACTGTAACGACGTTAATAATGCCACAGACATGTTTATATCTTTCCTTACACATAAAATTAATGAATATACATGTACAAAGAAACTTCCACATTCCAAACAGACACTTAAACCATGGATGACTTCTGGACTGATTGCCTGTATTAGGAAGCGAAATCATATGCACCTACAACTCAGAAAAGATCCAAATAACGACAGCCTGAAAGACAAATATAGAAAATACCGGAACTACTGCAATAATATACTAAAAAGATTAAAAAATGACTACGATAGTAAACTAATAATGAAAAATGCCAATAATCCTAAAAAAGTTTGGAGATCTATACGAGAAGTCTGTTATTTATCCTCTAAAACAAAATCTACACCTAGCAAACTCCTCACAACTGAAACGACTGCTACAGAATCACTTAACAAAGTAAATAAATATTTTACAACAATTGGAAAGGAATTAGCTTCTAAAACTCTAAATAAACTTGGGAAATCTGAAGATACACTTGCATCTGAAGTAACAGCAACTTCACACAATAGTCCAGCTGATTCACTTTTCCTCGGCCCAATAGATCCACATTCCATAGTCAAGCTCATAGATAAGTTAAAGAACGACAGTGCACCTGGGTTAGATGGCATAACCTGTAGAGTTATTAAGGACAATGGAGTCAAGCTTGCCGAACCTATAACACATATCATAAATCTTAGTATGTCAACTGGTATTGTTCCAAACGCGTTTAAACAATCCATCGTCTGTCCTATCTACAAGGGAGGTGATGCACAAGAGGTATCTAACTACCGACCAATATCACTGATAAGCGTAATAGCCAAACTAATGGAGAAGGTAGTTAACAGGAGACTGCTCAGCTTCATAGAAGGGAAAAACTTGTTGTCAAAAAATCAATTTGGTTTTAGGCGGGCCATGTCCACGGAGGATGCTGTAGTACAACTCTCAGACGCTGTGTCTAAACATCTGGATGGCAATAAAAAATGTCTCGGTGTCTTCCTAGATTTGGCTAAAGCCTTCGACACTGTTTCCCATCCAATCCTTCTAAAAAAACTCGAACTAATCGGAGTTAGGGGAATGGCTTTAAGTTGGTTCTCGAGCTATCTCAAGGACCGAATACAGTTTTTGAATATAAACAATTGTAAGAGCGATCCAGCTACGATCTCCTACGGCGTTCCGCAGGGTAGCGTCTTAGGACCTACTCTATTTTTAGTTTATATAAACAGTTTGTGCGACCTGAAACTAAAAAACGCCGAAATATTTACTTTCGCGGACGATACCGCAATTGTCTTCCATAGTAATAGTTGGGATACACTAAGATGTACTGCTGAAGCGGGGTTAAGAACAGTTGCTAACTGGTTACAAAATAATCTATTAACATTAAATGTAAAAAAGACAAACTTCATCACTTTCACGATTAAAAACCAATCTCAACCTCCAAACCTACAACTTAAAATTCACTTTTGTGATGACCAAATTACCTTGCAAAGCTGCAAGTGTGACGAAATTCAAAGGGTTAATACTGTGAAATATTTGGGTGTCATTCTTGACCAAAGACTTACTTGGCGTAGTCACATTGAAAGTCTAGGAAATCGGACAAGAAAATTGATACATATTGTCAAGAAACTAAGGGGAATAAGCGATACCCTTAAGAAAACAGTATATTTTGCTCTTTGTCAGTCTATATTGCAATATTGTGTATCATCTTGGGGTGGCGCTGCAAAGACAATAATGATAAAGGTAGAAAGAGCACAACGTGCCGTCCTAAAGGTTCTTAATAAGAAACCATTCCGATACCCAACAAACGATCTTTACTTAGAAACTAAAATGCTAACAGTCAGACAGTTATATATTAAAACAGTAACAACTAGATTCCACAGAAAAGCACAAAATTCACCAAGTCTCTCAACTAGACAAAAAAGATTTAGACATTGGACCCTACCATCACATAAAACCATGTTTGCCAGACGCTTCTGTTGGATATCAGAACCTTTTTTGTATCAGAAAATAGACAAAAACCTAAATTTATTTAATGTAACAACTACAACATTCAAACACAAGGTAACTAAGTGGCTAACAGGCTTAAAATACGAAGACACTGAAAATATAATTTATAGTATATATGACTAGAACACACACTCTCTCTCTCACACATCACACGCACCCTAATACACCCTCACACACCCTCTCACATACTCTCATGCACACTCTCACACACCATGCATGCGTATTATTAAAAAATTGTATACCATTTATAAGTACATTATGTTATTTAAGTTAAAAGTAAGGTAAGTAAGACCATTGGAAGACACTGTCTCTTACAGCACAGGCTATCCTAGTGTAAGAGTCAGGGTACACATTGAATGTAGTCTCTGTAATTTTATGAAATATACAATTTTTCATTTTCATTTTTTTCATTAGCTTATCGGATTTCTAACTACATTTTATTTACGTGAAAGTTGTGCCGAACCCTGCATCGGGATTTGGGACTCGGCGCAGTCCAGTCCGAGCAGCCGTGCCCGAACAGAAAGAATCATGCAAGTAGGCATGACGAAAGCTCCACGGAGACAGCATTCGTTGTAACTCTCGTCGCGTGCCCTTCTCGACAATATAGTCTTGTTTACATTCCCGGCCTATTTCCTTTGAACGCGCATGTGGGCCCGAGGAAACGTAAAATAAACAGAACTTTCTCGTAATGTTTAATTAAATTAATCAGTCGGTTGATTAGTCGATGGTTCGTCGGCGTTGCTGTAAACAAAGCGCGTCGGCGGCGTCGCGGGGCTTTGATCTCGCGCTACTCTCACTATTGTTATACACATATTTGTGAAGATTCTCTCGCCCGCCCGCGCCCGCGCCCGCTGCGGCGGGCGGCGGCGGCGTCGAGCGTCTGTCTATACGAGGCGCCTTCTGACTGTCATAAGTCCTGCAGCCCTAGGACAGCCTATATTTCACGATCGCTGTTTTTAAGGAATTACTTGCATGTATGAAAACTGTACATAAGCAATAAAATCTTATAACATTTCATATAGGAGCCAACTTACATTTTTTAAAACGTGAAGAAAAGCAATGGAAAACAAATCATATTTTTAACAGAAAGATTTTCCTGAACTTTCAAACATAACTATTAAATTGACATTGTAGTCGATTGGTAGTCGACATTAGCGTGCATCATTGGAAACTAAACTAAATCTGACAGGTCTAGAAATCCCTTTACACCAAAGTTATAGGAACGATGGCACTACTTTCAGAAACAACAATTTATGCATGAAATTAAATTAGAAAACGCACGACAAAATTGCAATCATTGCATTTATTAGGAGATGGACTAAGACAATAGATCTTACAGTTTCATCGCGGTGGCGTGTGCCGTTTCACAGTTATATGTTAAACAAAATGTATTATTAGCGGACATTAAAGACTCGAGCGAGGCGCCACAGTCGGCAGCCTATTCAAACCGCCGATGACGCCGCCGCCCGCCGCGCCGCCCCACCCGACACCCGTATATAATCACAATCACTCCTTTTTTCAGCTGACAGTCAAAAATGCAGTAAAACATCATTAGGTTCTGTTCTGAGAGACCAAGGAATGTAGAGCGTATACGTGAAGGACAATTAGACAAAATTTGAAAATCCGAAAACTTATGCACTTCTCAAGATTGCTGCGATATGACAAAGATATTTTCTTCATCTTCTACCGCGACCGTTACCATTCTTGACATAAGATAGAGTGAATGCGTCGATTAGTAATGCACTACTGGACATGAAACATGGAAGGACGGATGGCCATGGCCACATTGTGAAAATCAAATCTAAATCGCAGGGTACTGGGAAAAACTCTCAAAAAGCAGTGCGCCTTTTAGAGACTAAAAATTTAGTTAGTTTAAAAAGCGCAAATCAGAATTGCGACCCCAATGACAATTATATTATAAACTTTGGAGTAAAGATATTGCCCATCAATTTATTGATGTACGTACATAGGTATGTGTCCTACTAAATGTTACACGAAACCTTCTGTTCCATTTACACAACAAAAACTAATTTAACATCAAAGAAAGTTTCATGCTGCGCCAGAAATAGATGTTTATTTTAATTTAAATATGTGTGTAAGTAATAATTTATTTACAACAACTGCGAGTAAACCTAAAGCTATTTGTCTACATGTCTATCATTTGGAATTCCACTTCTGAGCGTACAAAACGACAAGCCTAGGAACACATACAAAAAAGATTTTTAGTATTCCATTTGATACAAGGCCAATAGGACAGCACTTGCTCCAAGTTAATTAAAAAAGAAGAAGTTTATTTTATTACTGAATGGGAGGAAGTGATGAGTGAATGCAATACGATCAAAAGTGGATAGAAAGAAAGTCTATCTGGGAAGTTTGTCCATAAAATGGATGGTAAGTATGAGGATGATATTAAAAGGAGGGAAAAGTAGAAAACTCGATGAATTTTATGCGATTAAATGTAGCTGATTTGTATCGAAGGCGGCGAGATTAGGTGTTCTCAGTGACCAACCCCTTTGTACGGATCTAATGTTACCTATGGAAGAAAAAGAATGAACAAAATTAATGCGGAGTAAAGTTGTGTGACAGTATAAGAAATAAAATGATCACGATCAGAGAACGTTGCGTTCTGTAAGATGTAAGCAAGATGGACATGCTTTTTTTAATTATTTATTACTTCATGATAGAGCTACTATTAGTCGCAGTGTCGGTAAAGATATACCTAAGGAGACATGTTGTAAAAAGGGGCAAATACGGTTTACTATAACAAACAAACGAGAGCGTCATGAAGAGATTGATGAATGCGGGAGAAGCGAAAATGGTGTGCCAGTATCGTAGCAAATGGAAATCGTTCAGCACCTAACTACGCTTACATTACTCCTTGATCTGAACTGTTTTGTGTAGATTGTTGTGCTATGCGATTAAACGTTTGTATCGCAGACACGATCCAATATTCACCTCCACATGAGGAATGCAGGTGCAGGAACAGATTAACAAATAGTGCCGGGTCGATCGCTGCTCCAGAATTGTGTATTAGAACCGGTATGGGGAGTGAGGATGTCTTCGCAATCTATTTCTAATAAACAATTAAAGTGCAATCGATACATCGGTAGAATGCTATTAAGTTCGCTGACATCAATGGCAGCGAATCCAGTTGCAGCGGGTAGTTTGACGAGCTGTTGGTGGGTGTAAAAACCCTTATAGTCCTGAATGCTCCTGAGAATTAGCAAAGACCTCCTTATTGGAAGTTGAGAATGGAAACCGAGGGGTTTGCAGGGCCTTGTCTCTGGCTTGGCTTAACTAATCGCCAAAAAAGTAGCGTCGACAGCGCTATATCTAATGATATAGATCTATAAATCGAGAGGGTGGAAACGTTAAAGACATAAACAAAGGCAGTCGTAGCCCGCTTTCTGATCTCTCCACTAATGGTCATATTGCAGCAAATCACTCAACGCTGCTAGTCGATCACACATAGGCGTCCTGTCGTCGAGTCGTATGGCGGATATTACGGGGCATATTAGTGAGCGGCGAATTACTGCAATTATTTCATCATTGATCATCAAGATGATGACCCTCGACTCCAACCGTTCTTCTCTTTACGCAACTACCCACCATTGTTGAATCTGCAGTAATATATTTTCACAATTTTCGCCGTTGTCTCGGCAATTTTCCACGCGGCTGGCCACACTTAGTGTGCTCAGTATAATGATGTGCGCTCACCCGCGGTCGGATGGACTCCGGTGCTACAAATATAGCTTACCGCACACAGGTGCTGGTGCGGCAATTAACCCGGAAGAATGGCAGCGAGCGGCAGTACAATGCGATACCGGCACATTAAAGGACCATACAATGACACTACAAAGTTGTACACGTCCGTTTTTTTTCAGTCTGACTTTGGAGAACAGCAAGCAACATAATCTTCAATCTTTGTTTGGTCCGTTAAACTTCAGTTGATCATTTTGTATAAACAACGTCTGACGTAAGCTGATAAATTACCGATATCGAATTCGCCTTCAGTGATGAATACTGGCATTTTCCCACACTGTGAGTATCTATGGACACCTTTGTTATCGGTTGAACGGCAGCTTAAATAGAAATAAAAATCCATGTAGCTGGCTAACTGGCAGCCACCCACGCGTCGCCGTTGTTGTCGGCTGCAAAACAAGTGCAGAACACAAAAGATGCAATGAATACCTACAAGCTCTTAATATGTTCGGATCGGACGTTGACTTTAGAAACGAGAGAGACGGGTTGACAAAGAACCTATGCAGCCACAACGTACCGTATCAGCGACAGACTTCAGAAATTAAATTGTAGCGCAAAGGCTACGCTAATTTAATGCTTCCGTCCGCCTCGTACGCCGCGCCAGTATGATGGGAGCTTATTGCCTCCTTAGTAACTTAATTTGAATACCGCCATACACAAACAATTGTCTTCGAAAAAGGCAACGTTCAAATCATACTGACACGAGTTTAACAATTCGCACGAGTATTATAATCAGAAATGTAGATTTCCGGCGAAATTAAAGATACATAGTAATACCACAAACTATGCGAACCTAAGTGAGCTGTTTTGTATTGTCTAAATGCTGTCACAGCGATTCTTTGAAATTTTAACTTTATAATCACCTAGCAACAAAAGCTGATAAATAAGTGAAATATTGATGTATATTAGGCATAAAGCATGAGATAGAGGTACGGTAATATGTAATAGTATTCTGAGAAATAAAAGAAAAACCGGAAATTGAGGTTTATTCACGGAACCTTCACGGAAACTAGTACAAAAATACCTGGTAATACATTATTCAGCAATCCATATCATGCGCGGTCTAACCTCTTTGCTGCTCACGTCTGACCGGTCATTTCCTATTCAAATTTTGATCAATCGTTGGACTGATTGGAAACACCGGGATCACAGAATTAGATTGGGTTCTCATTCGCGCATTGAGCTCGTACCTTGCACACGGGGTAGGAGGTGGAGGGATAAATGCAACGGTTTATAAATAATACTAAATACAATAATGCGTCATTCAAGATGGCAGAATTTTACATGGCTAGCGAACAGCGGTGAAACATTCCCAAGTGTCATTTTGCTCTATCAGCAGCCGGAATAATCATGACCTCCGCAACGGAAAAAGATGCCAGTCAGTAGGTACAACGATTTCTCTGTCTCATCGTCTCCTTTCATCAATGAACCGAGATCAAATCAGCTCCACTCCGGTGGCTCGAGATATTGATAGAATCGCATTCAAATTCTTATAATATTACAAAATATTTTATAATAGACGTATTGTGCATATTTTTCGACGTCATATATTTTTATTTATTCATTTATTTCTAGGTATCACTGTGAACGTGATCATAAAAATGTGGGCCGAAATCACCATAAATGTATGTTCCTAAGTTTAGTTAGCTAAAAATTTAGTTTTAAAATATTCCATTTTTTCATCTAAAATAAACAAATTATATAATAAGTATTTTAAAAGTAGATGCCAGCTCCAAGCCTGGATAGACGACGACAGGTATGTTATTTATTACTTATTACAAGTAGGTCAGTCAATATTCAAAACATTTACCATTAAAACCAATGCAAATGTAATTGGGTACCAAAGCTCGAATTCAAAGTTCTTGTCTATAAGAATAAGTTAGTAAATGTATCAGATTTTAAACGAATTCTACCTATATTCTTGATCAATGTGTGCAATTAACATTGAAAATTGTATTAGTACTGTGAAAATCTCGAAAATAAAAATGTAACGAGCACAATGCAAAAGTAGTTGGGGCAGGCGAAATATTCGCAGTAGTTTGCATAAATACATTAAGTGTAGGACCGTTGAAAAGGCCCGCTGGAGTCACGTACAGTTGGCCGGATAATAGCTATAAAATCTTTGTGAAATTCCTAAGTGACTTAAACAAGATCTAAAGTCGGTTCGCATTTCACACTTTTAAAACCTGTTTATGGTAATGTTGGAGAACGACCAAACGAAGTTTCAAACTTCAAAATCGATTTTTGTTTCACTTAATCCAGATGGATTAAGAAACAACCTCTCTATTTTGCGGTGCCCCCACGGGGTGTCACATGCATGAACATTTGACATGTAGGTAACATCTTACATACCATGTGGCAAGCATAATAAAGAATTTGAATTTGAACAAGATATACTCACTGGAATCTCAAACAGTCGATAATCGAAGGAAGAAGAGATCGCTTATTTATACAATCTATTTTAAGAAACTATAGAGTTACACAAATTGCAAACCTATACCAACATACTTATTTTATTATATAAAAACGCAGTGAAAATATTATATTCATGCGACAGCTATCTCGCGTTCGTAAATTATTTATGATATGTCGAAAAAACAATTGAATGATTTAAAATATTATGACGAGAGCAGACATTGCAGAATTCGTACAATGTAGAATGTTTCATGGAATTATTTTTCGGTCTGTCATGGAGGTACCTACATACCCTGAAAATAATTATGGTTTAAGTACGTGAAAGTAAGATGAAATTAAATTGGAATAGTTGATGTATTTCTTTAAATAGCTTAAAAATGGGTTTGGAAATACAAGTGAATTGATTGATTCTTTGTGCAGGTTTGAATACTCTAAGCGCTGAAACGCTACCGATTATGAAACATTACACAGTGAGAAGTATAACAGTTCGACTGTACGCGGCTGAAAATGTTAACATTGTTGCCGCTGATGGAATACAAATTGTTACTATTGTGCCGTTTTCCGCACTCCCGTTCTGCGATTGGAGAAATTACTCGCTACGAAGAGAAAAAGCAACTGCTTCCGTTATACGAACCCTATAATTCTTTGGATTCCACAATTATACTGCGAATTGGTAATACCGACTGTATAATGGTATGAAACAGAGATTCCTTAATTTTCAGTTTTATTCAAGTATGCGGATATTGAAAGTTATGATGAAAAGAAATTTTATATGAACGAGAGGATTGGTGAATGATTTTTGTTACGGATAAACACAATAGCATAGGGACAAAGCGAATAAGTTGTATTGCTATAGGAATGCGTAACGTTCCTTAGGAAATGTGGTAGAACTTTGTTAAACCAAACGTACCTAGTATTACTTTTATACAGTGGAGTCATGACCGTTGACCACGTATAACATGTAAGACGCCAACTATACATCAAAAGAGTACGTGAGTCAAATTCACAGTCGGCCACCGTACGGTTGTAAACAATTTCAATCCAATAAATGGCTACCGAACAATGAATGGCTTGATCACGAAAAAATCATCTACAAGACAGTCGTGCGCAGGAGTTTCACGAACGAATACGGTAGTCGTGTACGCGGATCAGGACCGGGGTGGGGTATTAAACCCGGCTGCTAGTGGACAGCAGGGAAATAGTTTCAGTTAGAAATGCCTTGATTTACCCAGTTTTAGACTAGAATGAACTATAAAATTGAAAATAAACCATTTGGGTCAAAATTTGTCTTGCTCCAGTTTGACGAACTCTTAGATTTGTACAAAAACAAATGGGTAATATTTTCTCCTAATATCAAAATGAGGCTCAGGACAGGGATGGATGGAAGAGGAGGGGGGAGACCTTTGCCCAGCAGTGGGACAATTTATAGGTTAACAAAAAAAAATATCAAAATTTTATATAGATAGCAACTGAGCAAGACATCAAGTGTTGGTTGATGTTAGCCGAAATATTAATGCATTTATAAATCAACCGTAGGACGCACGCACCCGACACAAGTCCTCTTGGAGTGTGTACCATGGTGGTTGGTATGTAATATTGAAGGTAAAAAAATCAAATACGCAATTATATTGACAATGTAAGGGAGCTATACATTCATAGAATTGTTCGGTACCAATTACCACGTTTCATGTGGGAGGTTCGTGCCATTATCACATGGGAAAGACGAACTTTATCAGTCTAAAACCCAATGTCGCTGCATGTCAGTAAGCAACACTTAAAATAGGGTAGAAAAACATCACGAATAATCCTGCGGTTCTAGGAATTCCATGTTATTTATTATTAAAAACAATCGCCTTACTTTTGCCACGTAATTTAACCAGAAATATGTTTGACCCCAATCTACGGTTCAAGTTTTTACAAATCCGAGGCTTATAACATTATTCAACAAATTATATGGTTGTATTACGTCGGGTACAAAACGCAAGGGCTATATTTTATAAAATATACAACAGTTTAAATGATAATTTATACTCCATTGTTATTCATTGATGTTATTATATGTATATTTTGCCATTGTTTCAAATCAGAGCATATTTCATGCATTTAATGTTTAAAGCTGTGCACCAGTAAAAGATACAAATTGACCTGACAATATTTATAATTGGACTTTTGATAATAAGATTAGTCACTAGTCTACTCATGTTGTATTGAAGTAGAAACATCACCTTTGTAAAATATTTTCACGGTACGCCTGATTCATCTGATAATGGTAATAATAAAATTATGAATGTAAATTTATATATAAAAATAGTTTTAACATAACATTTCAATTGTGTAAATGTAAATGGTTAATTCTTCAGTACAAAAGTATAGCAGTCTTTGTGTATTTATTTATCCTGCACAATATTGTATCCTTGCTGTGCTATTTTAATCATACAAGTAGTTTGTATGCGAAAACTAGTTCATTTGTTTTAAGTTTGAGTAACATTTAAATACACGTATTCGTTCATGCAACAGGTGTTGTTTAAATACATTATTATGCTCTCGTCTATTGCTTTGTTAGTTCTATGTGGCAACTTATTTATTAAACAGATAAAATAGTTTTAAAATGTACAAAATCATTTCCGTCAGAACAATT
The DNA here is from genome assembly GCA_963506565.1 of Tachystola acroxantha. Lineage (NCBI taxonomy): Eukaryota > Metazoa > Arthropoda > Insecta > Lepidoptera > Oecophoridae > Tachystola > Tachystola acroxantha. The sequence continues at coordinate 17,489,790 of OY735870.1, forward strand.
ATTTTTTCTATTAAATGTTGTTGATGTGAGAAAATACCACTTGTAATTCATGACATTGTATACCTATGCTAAGCAAGGGACTGGTTATACTACCATTTACACATTATAGTGTTACTAGTTTATTTATACACATTATTGAGATTTATTGCGTTAATTTAAAATTTAAATCATTGCATCACCGATGCGGTGAATGCAGTGACGTTCATCTCGTCGCAATATTTAACATTTCAAATGTATTTGTATGGGATAAACATATAGCTTCAACCCAGTTCCTAGATAGGAAGGGAATATCAATTCGTACGTTTTTTACTAATGTATAAGATTGGTAGGTACTAATTGTTTGAAATAAATATAAGTGAATAAATAATAATACACCACACCAACCACCCATGGCCCAAATTGGGATTCGCCTACTATGGGTCCCAGATTCCAGAGACATACACAGAAACGATCACAACTTACACTCATGCTCTGAAACAGGTTACTACTGTTACGTATACAAGCACCTTCGCGACTGCGCATCAAACCAGGGACCTCTAGTACAGAAGGCAGACACACTACCGACTATAGACATCTAGGAGGTCGTCAAATAAAATCAAAAATACCCGCAGATAAGATTATTTCTATTTATTCTTAGTGCTTAAAACTCATTAATATCTAACAATAAGAAAACTTGTGGAAAAAATAGACGACCATTGTGTTTAATTTAGTTTATCAGTATTTTGTTGTGTGCTATGCAAAATGTATAATATGTATAATAAAGTGTTTACAAACAAACTAATAACAACGAAATGTCATCTCAGCGGAAACGGTGAATATATTATCAACTCGCCTTCGATATCATAGCTATTGGTGTACGGAGTCTCAGGGAATCGTATTGTTTCTGGTCTGCGAATGTGCGTTGTGCATACAACACTAATATTACGCACACATCTATCTACTCACACATATTGTGTAATTAAATTATTTATATTTATAACTTGAAGGGAGCCGAACCCTCTCGCCCTACATACGGTTTTATCGCAACACAATAATCGATATTGACAAATAAGCTAGTCATCGCAAAAAAAAACATTTAAGAACGGAATCAATGAAAAATTTTAATGCATGGGAAAGGAGTCTATAACTATTAATTATACAACAAACAGGAAAGGACATATGGTACAAAATAATAGTAGACATTCATAAAACTGAAATTCAGGTGGTACAATACGTTTAAACAATAATTAATTTATCTATCTGTGCTCGATAACGATATAAACACACACGTATCAAATAGTTACTTACGATTAATTACTGGCATTAAGCCCTCATTTCAAAAAAACAAAATTTATAATTTTCTCGAAAAAAGAATTAAATTACACGTTATTATAAAATAAAGCAATTAGAAATACGGTACATCTCAATTAAGTGTCTTTTAGTGACCGTAACATACTAATCCTTGGAAGTAATTATTGGTTTCGGATAGCAGGAGGACTGTTCCTCAAAAATATAAACCCATTTAATAATATCCACATATGAACCAAACGTAGTCGGTCTCGCTCGTTCGTGCTAGTGCATGCCCTGAAAGGATGTAGACGAAACGTAGGTAGAGTTCACAGTAATCAAACGTAGGTTAATGCTTTCAGCGAAAATTCGGGAGTACATACCTGTGGGAAATTAGTAAATGTTCCAACAAGCAATGCCTTCACGTACGCGTATATTCTTATAAATTAAATATAGCAATAGTAAAAGGCAACAAGCTCAATATATATTTTCGAATATATCTACAATTGGAAAGTGTCGTAATATTGATTTTAGAATAAGAAAACGTGTCCAAGAATCCGACGCATGCTATTGTATTATAAATAAGCATTTTATTGTACTTTGCACAGGAAACCAGCAATAATAAAAAAGAAAGCAATAAGTAATGAAACCCGTTATAAATTAATACGTACAGAGTAACCGGAGCATGTACAGCGATACAAACATATTGGATTACGGCACACGATAAATATGCGAAAATAATGTTTTATATGTAAATATGGGGTATTGTTATAGTAACGAGTCTTGCTAAATCACAATATGAAGTTGATTTATATCTCCACGGTTGGCTTGCCTCCATGGGAGGCCTATAAAACCCTTCCAAAATGCAAAGTACACATACCAAATCCATGGGTTTGGTAAAACGAAAAGCAATAACTCGGATATTATTATAATGGTGTGGTCATTTGGAAAATTTGTTTGCTGGTAGGAATATTGTAAGGATTTCCTCTACTTATACGAAACTAAACAGATACATAGATGATCTATGTCATTACTCATTCATTGCCGTCTGTCACTAATAAATATGATATTGGAAAACAGCGAAATAACTGTTTTATACGAACCTTAACAATTTTGGTAAACAATATTATTAAAAGTATTTACTTAAACATTGACCTTTGATGACAACTACAATATGTATAAGCAAATAACGACCAAGGTGTATTGTATGTTGCCAAGCAAGTGTTTTAAATTCAACAGTTTTATCAAGAAATTTAAACGTCGCTACATAATACTAAATATACGTAATAGTGCGATAAATGTATATAATCCAGGCAATCCCAAGCTTGGCACGCTGAGGTCGTATGTACAGTCGACAGCAGATCAATGGTAACACTTGCAGTACGATTTCAAGTTTTACGACGCAAATAATAAGAACTGTCAAAAGTAAAAAAGTGTTACCATTGATCTGCTGTCGACTGTACAATAGAAACGGGAAGTGGTTATACTTAGGCTGTCACCTGTAATTGCATTTAGGTACGTGCACTCTAGGTCACCCCCAATTTTGATACACTGCATTCCGAACAGTCAGCGAAGAGCTCCCATTTGCATTTTGATCTAAATCCGTGGAGCTGGTGACTTATTCTGGATCAGCCGTGATCGGTAAAATTCCGAAAGAAATTGCTTTGCCCTTCTCTATTTATCGAACGCAAGTGATAGTGCTAACAGCAGATCAAGTGTAAGACTTTGGACCGTTCTTATTATCTGCGTCGTAAGATTTAAAATCGTACTGCAAGTGTTACCATTGGTCTCCTATTGTCCGTACCTAGTTACAAAAGAAGAAATAAGTAAAATATAATCCCCGGTCGTATAGTATCAAAACAATAATCAATTACTAGTTCGTTACATAAAACAATATTTTTTTTTGTTCAAATGTCATCAGTAATTAAAACTCAGGTACGAATACGGTCGAAGCCTTTTAACTCTATTTCACGACCAAAATGCATTTTATCGGTAAATAGACAATTTTAAACGGTATTTTGCTGATTACGTCTGGTCAGAATGATGTTGCCGAGTCCATCGCCGCCGCCGCCGTGTGCGCAGGGCTAGACAATGTCGAGAACGGCGCCAGAGTAGAGGTAATAGCATTAGCGAGCTAATCACGCGCCGCTCGGCCGAGGAAATACATTAATATCCTGCCCCAGCCAGCTGAAAAAGTATTTCACACGTGCACTGCAGGTTACATGGGATAGGGGGACCACCTCCCCCGCTGTCTGTTTAGTTCAGTTTGGTTCGGCTCTCGATTTATTGAGAATTGTACCTTAAATTTGGGTAAAAGCTGGTAACATGTGTCTAACACTGTGATGTCACAAAACAATTGATTTAGATTAGATTTCATTTATTTCATCTTTACATAATAATTGTCGATTTGTCTCGTTGTAACGTTTTTACGTTTGCCTCCGCGGTACCAAATAAAACAGACATGGAGATGAATTTCGTACGTTCCCGAAATTTTATTTCAAATATAAGGGATGGAAACCAATAACTAGAGGTGTAACCTGATAACGTTTTACACAGGTTTTGGTCTCTAACGATCTCCATTGTCCGCTAGGATTGTAAGAAAATTTTAAAAATGAATTTGATGATTGACCTGCTGCGTCTGCTGCAACCGGAACGAAATATAATAATTATTATTTTAACAACCTATAAAATCATGTCAAATTAATAGTCGGAAACGGAAAATCTGTGTCGTCCTCGCGGAAATTGCGCCATTTGAAAGGTGTCAGGGTTGTGTCGATTGTGCCTTTTCATTTTGAAGCACATTGATTCATATCAAAAGTGCAAATCATAAAACGTATGTGTTTTCAGCCAAATTTATTGTATTCATTCGGTAATATTTCTGTTGTGGTGAGCCCAATTCAAAACATAAACAGTATCCTAGTTTGCACTTACAAAATGCATTCAAAATATTACTGCTAGCTGTTTCGTAAACTATTCGGTATTGGCAAACACAAGATATTACCAATATTGTTTCCAGCCTACGTCAATAATCAGAAAATAGAATCATCTGAAGAAAATGCATTGATTTTCCAACAAATTGGAAGTACAAAACGCGGAAGTTCGTTGCACCCTTAAAACAAATTCCGCGGCCACGGAAACACCCGCGGAGGTGGCATGGCTGGGCTGAGGTGAACGCAAGTAATTTCAATAGGAACGGCACAAACATTAGCTTGTTCGTTCGTTTGCCGGGGCGCACGGCGCCGCCGCCGCCGGGGCGGATAGACCCCGGCTATCGCACACTTGATGCTATCATAATGATTATTAACATGTGAAGCGCCGTACCAGGCGCCGCCGCCGCTCGCTGCGCCCTAGATATGTTTGACATCAGTCAGTTATTTTAATACAAGCAATTAGAGGTTCCTGCTGGATAGCAAACTTCCAAGTTTTCGATTAACTGCGGTTGTCTTTAAGTGGATTTTAAATTACTCGCTGAATCGATCGCATGGTAGCTCGAATACGAATTTTTAGTTTTAGGGCGTCGAACTTGGAACAGATAGGAAAGTGTAGTGTTCGCTAAGTGCGTCGGGCGATCCATTAGGGCGCCCACCGCAACCTATTATAAGTTGCGCGCTTTCGGCGCTCTTGTGCCTAATACCTGCCTTTGCCTTCATCATATCACTCACCGCCTACTTGGGTGCGATTCTCTAACAAATAACAAGTTTATGAAGATAACTTTTGGATGAACATTGAACATATAGGTACACGAAATTTTCATACCTACATATTGCATTATCATCCCGTATCATTCCACTGCTGAGCATCTCCCAAAGCACACCACTCAAACTGCTTCAATTGCCCTTGATTTTACATAAAGGCCTAAATAAACTTTTTCCTAATTAAATACTTCTTTTTGTACCTGATTACATTTACCAATTACCAAACACCCGGCAAGGGAAGCTATCAATATGGTGTTTCGTTAATAGAGCTTTCTTTTAACAACCTGGTCAATGTTTTATCTGCTTTTAGTGGCAGCTCCCTTACTCGTAAGCACATAATAAATTGCTACTAACAGAGTGAGGTAACTGCCATTGCAGGGTCCTTACCTAACATTGTTCCTAATGTTAGGAGCAGTTTATTATGAGCTCCTTATTTCAGGACTAGTTTCACATTTGTCTGATAATGAACTTGACATTATGTTAAAAGAAAGTTCAATTAACAAAACCAACATTGATCATTTCCCTAGCGAGTATTTGGCATCGGTAAATGGTCAATCAAGTTGTTAGAGTAACAACATGAACTGCAATAAATAATTATATTCTATTCTAGCACCTAGATCCGAAAATATAATATATAGATAAGAAAACAGTATAGGCGTTTATAAAAGGTAAATTAATTGAAGAATTTCGTATTAAAAAGTCGTGTATGTTGACCAAATCTACAGATAGGTAGGTATTTTCGACATTCCTGTAGGCTATAGGTATTTGTTTGAAAACAGGGTGCGTTAATTTTTGAGGCTTATGAATTTAGCAATTAGATCGTTCACCATGTGACTTTTACTGTCGGCGGTGTTAATATTCATATAGAAAATATTAGGTTGGGGGGCGCTAGTGGTAGTGGCGGGAGGGGGAGGCGATCGCCGGCGGCGGCGGCCCCTCTCGCCGGCATCCACTCCAACACGCTCTGCGCGCCTTTAATGAACTTTATGTCACTGTTCCCGAATACGAGTACACTTTTCTTTGCCGCTATCGTATGTTAGTCGAACAAAGCCCATGTGTGAAGTCGCTCGGAAGGGGTAAACGCGAGCCGGCACTTTTGCCTGTTCTTATTGTTCGGCGCTTTTTGCAGAGTCAAATAGGTCGCTGGAAAAATATTCGCCTGCACGCATCGAGGCGGGCGCGTTTGCGGGCGCTGGCGCGGCGCGCCTGATAGTGCAACTTAAAGCCTGACACACACAGACGCGATCTGCACGCGGCTTGCGGCCTAGGCCGCCGGATCTGAGGCCTAGGCCGCAATCCGTTACCTACTGGACGTTAACGACGGGACAAAATAGGACGGGGCATGCGTTTCAACTGGCCGCAGGCCGCGTGCATATCGCGCCTGTGTGGGAAATACTTAACTGAGCGGTACAAGGAATAGTTCGACGAATAGTGCAACGCGGCTACGTGTTGACTAACGTTTCATTGACATTTCGAATCATTAATAAAAACAAAATTAATATACGTTTTATTTTACAAATGATAACAAGGTAGCAACGTTGAATTATTGTAAGTATCTATATAATTCATTGCGTTAAAATTAACTGCCGAATGCAAAGCGTCATAGAGTGGGGATCGGTATGGACACGACACGACGGTAAGTACTTATTCACTTTTGGTTTATGTACAGTCGACAGTATATTCAAGGGCATCCTACTCGACAGTAATACAGCAAGATCATAATAATATATGAACTTCCACACACAAAAAAACATTATAATCTTGCTGCATTACTGTCGAGTAAACAGATCAAGTGTAACATTTTGGACTTTGGACCGTTCTTATTATCTGCGTCGTAAGAGTTAAAATCGTACTGCAAGTGTTACCATTGATCTGCTGTTGTCTACTAGTTTTTCAAGAGGAGACAAGTATCGAAAATTAATTTATTTTTAAATTATATTACCTATTTTACAACATACCCACACTAAGATCGGTAGTCAAATGTGGAAACAGGCTTGAAATCAGTTGAAACATAACATAATTAGTGATTTTAGGAAGAAAAAAAGAAGTGCTAAATTGGTTTTGCTAAAAAGGGAAGCATAATTTTAACCTTCAATATCGCCGATGGTAATGAGAGGTATTCAAAGTGTCATTTAAAAGAAAAAAAACTAGCTATTTAAGTTGATAATAGATGGCGTTGCGCGAAGTCACCAGAGATCGTAAAAAATACACACGGACCATGAAACAAAAAAATTGTTAATATTAGCTGAATATTTTTTTTTTTTGGTTTTTGTAATTTTATACAATACAATTTAATATTTTTAATAGATACCGCAAATAATACGTATTCAATTCTTAAACAGGGTTAGCCCGTGCATAGAAGTTTATAATATTGACTTCATACCGAGGAATCAGTGTCATCTACCCGAGCTATCGGTACCTACTATTTTTGTATCTTAACTGTCCCTTTGAAAACCCCTCCTTGGAATATCTTTTTTCGAAAAGCTAATTTCCGATGTATGACAGCATGATCATCTGAGTTGATTGATTTAGGCAATATTTTTTACCTATTTTGTTTACTATTATGTCGCGTCGCACTAATTACCCAAGAGTCATTTGACAGCATTTGCGTTTTCTGCAGAATTGTGTATTGCACGCCTCATTTGGGTATCTATGCAGTGGAGGGAGGTAGGGAGCGGCACCATAGTGGGGGGATAGATCGATCCTAACGTGGGTATTATTCTGTGATAATTAGAATGCGCGCTTCGAGGCTATATAACACTTAACTGTTATAAATACATTTCAAAGCCATCCAAAAGGAATTAATGTCAGAAGTAGGTTGACAATATTACTACACCCTGTACGGTGAAAATTCGACGAGCAAAATTAGAAGGAAATGAAAGCACAGCGGGAAAAAAATAGGAAATAAAAGTGAAGCTCATGTGCCCGTATTCGGTTTGTATTAACACGGGAAAATTGTAAAAATATCAAACCTTACTAGTTGTCGGTCGTTTTGTGACTATATTCAGTGCCGTGTAGGAATATTTACCAATCTGATGTAGGTATTTCTAGTCGCATTAGTGTGTCAGTTAAATAATCAGGAAAAGTGAATAAAAACTTTGTTATTGTGGACTGTGACGCAGTGGAATTATTACCTAATTTATCTAAATTGTGTCTCAAGTAAAATATTTTTATTATTATTGTGAATATAAAATATACCATGTAAAATTTATACAACATGTATATTGTATATATTTAATAAAGTAAATGTATCTTAAAATTACGTCATTCCATGTTAAAATATGGTACTTATACTTTTTAAGAAAATAGTTATCAACCACTGAATGATAATATATTTTTGAGAACGATTGAGTACCGAATATTTAAACTTGCATTTATAATATTAGTTGGGTACTTAACTCACCTACTTAGATAAGTAGTAGTATTAGGGCCAACAAAGTATTATTGCTATTGCGTATAATCAGCCAATCTAATTAACTGTTCATTGAAGCAATTATTTTTAATTACTCTCTTTTACTTACTTATTACAGTTACACAAGTGGCTGTTACGCCGTCGTTCTAATATAATTGGAAATTCATTCGATTAAATACACATTCATTAGGTTAATTAATATTAGTATAAAATTGTTAAGAATTGAGTAGTTCAAACTACTCAATTCTTAACAACGGAACTACGATTTAAGTAGCATCGGTTGTTACCTTACATTCTTAGTGCATTGCTTTATCATATCACAATAGCGATTTGCTAGCGGTTAGCGAGGGATCTCTAGATTTATGTCTGTAACAAACTAACAAAATAAAATATGGTTAAATAAAAGCTTGAAATAAAAATGATTTAGGAGCAAGATCAATCGAGAGAAGATGGCTCTCTGCTATTTTATTAAGATTAGATGCTTTGATGACATACTCATAGCAATATGTAACGAAATGGGAATATAATATAAATCTCCCGAAAATCTCGCATTTTAGTGAATTGTAAATAAACAAAAGTCAATGCAATGCGTCAAGCGAAAGCGCAGGTTATTATGTAACATGTATATTATGTAACAGACAAACCAACATACTTTCGTTTTATTATATTAGTGGAAAATATGGTGTATTATCAATTTATCTTTATTATTTATATATAAATCGGTCAGTTTTCAATGTTACAGTAAAATAAATTGTGACGTCGAGTGTAGAATGTGAGAATAAAAAGGAATAAAAGGAGAAATATTGCCTAATAATGTAATTGTATGAGTACATTTCAATAAAATGTTTATTGAAATGATTAAAATATATAATGTTTCTTTGAGATAATCCATTACTGATAATGCTTACTGAAAAAAAAACCATTACCATTACTATCTGACATCCGTCATTTAAACAATAAGTCCGCCGAGACTATTAGTTCGTTATTCAGGAGACTGGAGCCCGAAATTCAGACACGAGTAAGTACACAAATTGGTAGCACGGGTACAGTTGACTGATACAAATACTAGTCAAGACATTTTCTGCCGTGGGTAGTCTCTTTGTGCACCGGTCGGACGGCCTCCGGCGGCGTACCCGGCAATTATTCAAAATACATCAGGCAATATTAGATAGGTGGGCGCCCGATGCGTTTTGCATTGCGAATCAGTCGGACTTTGTGCAAACAGGGTTGGCGATTTCAATAATTGTTACAGGCTGCTTTAAAGGATCGTTACAAACGTCCATTAATTCATACTCAGTGGTGTGAGAGCCTTAGTTCAACGTCTGTTTTCCCGAAATTGGAAATGATCGGTATCAGTACTCAATTGTACTTATTACCGATATCGATATTGCCGACGGATACTGTTTCCAATTTCCTAATTCAAAAGGATACATCAATATGAATTCCTATTCCTATAAAATCTGAATTTCCATTTCTGTAAAACGTAATAAAATATCTACGACTATCTATACATTGTGCATCTTTGTATTTACGGGATACCTTTGTGTTTCATTGTACGTACGGGGGCGAGGTACCACTTTTCTATAAAACCTACACTTGTCACAGGTGAGAAAGCGAACTTCTGTTCGGCGGCGTCGCGTCGCAATATTGTGCCAGGGTTACAATTCAATCAATGGGGTTTCATCTTCAAATGGGTACGCTTGACTATGATCATAGTAGTTTTTAAAAATTGTAGTTTCAGACCTGCATTCTTCGTAGGTACTACAATATCAGACACAAAATAGGTAACACTGATTTACCACTAAATAAAACAGAACGATTCTAATATACATACGAGTAAAATAATGATAGCGATTCTTTCCTGGATTTTACAATTTCCTCATCACAATTTTAACGTGGGACGAGGATGCAAAAAATAACCTGTCAGTTCAGTTTTGTTTGAAAAATACTCACGCCAGAAGCACTATCAATTTAAAAATGCTTGTCAGGAATTAGGCTATGCTAACTACTTGTAGTTTGTTGGTGAGAAATCACAATCAGCTTTCTATGTAGGGTCAAAGATGTCACACGGAAGCATCAACCCTAGAGGCTAGGCCGAACCCGAGGGAGCGGTTGTGTTTATGCGTCCACGTCACAGGCAGATTGTGGAGCCGACCTTTTGCTGAATTGTCCGCACACTTGGGGATTGGCGACAGCACTTCGACTGTGCGCTAATGGTCGCCCGTGAACAAAACTACGTTAACGTACGTACACGTAAATGTTGCACCAGGCGCGAATATCGACGCCATAGTTAATAAGGATGACCACCTTTGTTAACTCCTGCATATACGCGGCACTGAAATAAAAGCCTCATTTCGGCTTTGTCACATAAGTAACATTCCTATCGAGAATTTGGGTTATTCGTGATTTACTATATAAAAATTATAGTAAATAATCGCTATTACCATAAAATAGGTTTATTTGCAACACCTCTCTGTTTACTACGAACCTAATTAAAATGATTTTATAGTGATTCAATTATTTTTTCAACTATCATGTACTTTCCGAAGACTCCTCTAAATCGACTTATTAGAACATGTATTTTATTTATAGGGAAGCCGATGGCATGGACGACAGAAAATTAGTATATGTTAGTGAATAAAGTCAACCTATTTTATTTAAAGAATGTAAGACTAACTGTTGAATAAGTTAACGAGAGCTCTAGGAAAGCGAAGAATGGATTCCGTCGACAAAACCTTTTTCCAGACTAATAAAGTGGTAGACAATTCAGATGTTCAATCAGAGAGTTTAATGAATATTAAAAGCAGTTCAAAAATATCGTATCGTTTGTCGGAAGCTTCCGCGCCGCCGCGCCGCCGCCGTCTCTGCGATCCGCATTTAGCTCAGGTAGGAATATCTATTACAGTAGGAGTGATTGGCGAATGTTTGATGATTTAAGTTTAGGCGTGCATTGTGCTTACATTAGTATTCCCTTTGCGCAGTTTGTAACCGTACCGCACATTATTTGTATACGAGTACACTAAGCATGAAATGTTGCCAAGCAAACGTGTACTATTTGCGTGGAGGTTTAGAAGGCGGGTGGCGGGGGTGCGGGGCCGTTCGCCCCCTACGAGCACCCCTCCCCCCATGCGTGCACGGATGAGAAATACCCGCATCACCCACCGTGAGGTTTCAATATTCCATACAGAAATGCATCCAATTGCAAGATTTTTGGACAAAAGCAAAAGTACAAATCTCTTTGAGCGCACTCCTATTGACAAAGAACTATCCCAAAACGTTTCAATTTGCTACATAGGCATTGTCTCTTTGATGTTCCGCTGAATAGTATGGCAATATACTATTTTGAACGGCTGGAAATAAAAATTGCTGTTATTGGGATGTATTGTCAAATTTCAACGTAGGCGCTTTGTATCGAGTACCTAGTCGTATCGACCTTTGGAGAACAATATGCGCCCATAATTATAAGTAGCAGAAATAACACTTTTGTAACAAGGAAAGTCTTAATAAGGAATTAGGTCAATATAAACCACGAGTCTGAGGTAATCTAAGCACTACATAATGTGGGAGCTAGCTTCATCTAATATGTACCGCATTAAATTATTATGAATTAAAAAAAAAACAAGTAAAATTATATTATTATTCTATTTTGGGAATAAAAGCTCTACACAACGGCACGTTGAGAGGTACAAAAAAAATATACATATACCTAATATCTTTAATTACTTAGACATAAAAAGTAAGTAGGTAAGTACTTAGTGTCATAAGTACATTATTTTATTATTATTAAGTAGGATGTTAAAGTAATTGAGTAGGTAATAAATATCCAACGTTCGCGTTCATAATATTAGTATGATTAATACTAATTTCAATAAAGTGGCAGAAAATAAAATGATGTCCCCAGACAGGCAGCCTGATGAGTAATTAATTAGTGAGATATGAGAACATCTGGTTCAATGAATCCGTTGCGAGCGGCGATTGCATACACCTCTAGAATAATGTATATTAGTTAGGAGAACTAATAATTTATTACCACTTGGTTTAATAATTACTGACATTTGCTGATTAATTAAATTTAGGCATTTCTCTACCCAATGGTTTCTGGAAAATAGAATATCTTTTGTACAATAAGGAATATTTATCTTATTTTACACAGTGATGTATATGGTTAAAATAGTTAGGCATTTCAACGAAACAAAAGATGACTTTCAGTTATACGTTAAAACAAGTCCTATAAAGAAACGTTTCCTAAAGTTGGAGATTATTTTCATACTCTGTTTATAAATGAACGATGTTTCTCTATACATATTTAATTTGAGTAGAACCAGTGGTTTTCAACTTTGCAACAGATATTTGCAAAAAGAAAAAATAATAAACCCGCAGAACGATAACAGAAAAGAAAATAAGCGTCTAACTTAAAGGTGTTTTATTTATTAGATGAAAAGCGCATCGATGCTGAACTGCAGCGAAGACCGGGCGTTAACAGATTATGCATTTTAACATCGATAAAATTGAAGTAAGTAATTTGAGATCATTTTCAAAGCGCTTCGCAATAAGCGGATTAACGGGGAATTCTCCGAATACTACTGCAATATAAAATTCTTTGTGCATAACTTAGTATTGAACCACCACACACTTATGCCACCAAATAAAAATATGAAGTAAATATTTACAGTGATATTTTCGTGCGTTTTCCAATTTGAGATTAAATTTCACGTATCTAAAAGTGGTGCAATCCTTTTCATAACTTTAGCATAGGGAAGGGAGGCAACATTTTAGACCTGTCAGATGTAGGTAGGGTTTAGTTTTAAAAAAACGTACGCCAGAATCACTACCTACTCCGGAATCAAAGTTCAAGCGCAAATTATAATAAATTTCATATTTTAAAATTTATAGACATAAAAATTTAAGGTTTTCCGCAGTCCCTGGATCCGGATAATATTATATAATACTTATATTTTGATTTGATTCAGTATTAAAAAGTTATTCTGTAAATAAATTATAAGATATGTAGGGTAGGTAAGTGAAGGATGCCACTTAATATCTATTTCAGATCATTTTAAATCGCCTCGCAATAAGCGAATTAACGTTGAATATTTAACGATTGGGACGGCTGCGAGTCGCGGGCGTAGGTACTCGCATGCAACAAATACACTAGGTATGCATTATTGACGGCCGCTATTTATTAGCAATATGGCTTATTCTCGCCGGAAACAGCCTCATAAAGTATGAACCACTCCACTCCTGTTTAAACGATTCACACGATAATATTAAACGCTTTAATCTCATTTTATACACTATGAATACCACTGGTAATTTTATTAAACACTAGCTCCCCGCCCAAGACGTCTGGCTGCACGGGTAGAAAAGAAATCCTAGATCGAGATAATCCATATGTCTGCACTAATAATAAGAACTGTAGTTTTATTACTCGATTGAAGAACAATATTAATTTAAGAATCTCTTCTTGATTTGAAATTCCTAATAACAATATTATTTTTCGATTAATATACCTAATCCCCGTTTCCAATATAAGGAAAACTATATTGTCCTGTTCTAAGAGATATTTTTTATCCGTGCAGAATACTCATACGGGTAAGGCTACCAGACCAATGATTATAAGAGTTGGCTATTCGAATATACCATTTCCCAGGGTAAAATATACGTAGTGTTTTGTACCCAGGCATTGATTAAGTTGTCTATGTAGAGTTTTCCAAGAATACGCGAGTTTACACGACCGCTCATCGGCCGCCGACGTCTAATTTTCATAGCAAAACAAAAGGAACAAACAATGCGACCCGGCGAGATACTCCTGCCTGCCTGTAGCCACAACGTAATACAGCCGTGTTTAGGTTTGATTGAACGCATAAGAATGTGGAGACTAGCGAATATTGTAATGCGATGGAACAGGACAGCAAGACGAACGAGCGAGACGCCTATATCGCAATTACCTCGTGAGATTGTTGAATAAATTTACATTCAGTTGATTGAAATAATAATGAAATTGCTACGGCACACTCCGCAGGATCGCATGCGTTATTTAAATTAATAATAAAATCATAATGTATAGAAATCATGCATGTGATCCACCGCCGCCATTTCTATGATAATTAGGTTCTTTCTTTTGTTTGAATAATGCAAATTTGAATCGAAATGAAATCAAAATGTATGTAACGTAGGTACAACGAACTCGTTTTTGTGCGCATATAATTATTTAAAAGAAATGTCTGTCGTTTTCGCCGGGGTTGTATTTTCACAAACGATTTTTACTCATTACGATTCACAGAATAATTTATTTTCACATTATTTTACCCATAATTTTAAAAGAAACAACATTCTATATTATTCTTTGCAGCAAATTTGTTGTCTGCGATTTTGTTTTTATTACGAATTATTTTTTTTCGAATAATTACGAGTAAGTGCTTTTCTTATACCTACTAACTGAAATAATTGGAAACCTTTACGTAGTTTTCTTAGTATGTTTTTCACTAACACACATATGACACATGACAACACCTACACCTCACAAACAAGCTATAGAGGCTAGAGAGCCGCAAAACAGCGGCTGTGTACAAAAATTTCGACATTATTGGGAAAACCTAATTTATTTGTTCCTAATTTACACTTTCAATTACAAATATCGATAATGTTTCCTTGTGCGTTGCGATAACAATCCTCTGAAATCCTCAAAAAATACCTAATTCAGCTGTTGATCAGAAAAAGCCAAAACTTTTTGATCGGCCCCTAAACAAAGCATTAAATGTTACTACATGATGATTACAATATTATAGTTACTAAAAAAATGTAACATTCTTAGTTATCGTTAAACAGTACAGTTTTATTATTTTATTAGTATTATAAAAGCTAAACGCAGAGATCGTAAACATGAATGGCCTGACTTGTCGCGGTGAAAGGTCAACAGATGAAGCTCATCTATATCAGAAACTGTTCGCACGGAAAAATCGGGTGAGTCGACGGTGCGGAAAGGCGATTTCCGTCCGCCGAGACAAGATCCACAAGTGGGGTGTTCACGTAACCGATGGGGGTCTGAGTAAACTGTGTTGCTGTTTAAGATTACAATTGTCCCTTTAATAAAAAGCAAAACATGAAAATAGCAGAGTGTAAATATTGCAATAAATAGAATTGTAATATATTATAACTGGAGATAGCTATACATACCGGTACATCATACTTACAACATAGATAAAGTCTATGTAAATTGTTCTTAATAAAGAGTTCTTGAATCTCTCAAGGGGATCGAGAGCTGGAAGTGGTTAATTTATGATAATTTTTGATTACCCATAGGTTCCAGCATTTTCAAGGTTTTGCTAGAATATTTTTTTGCAGAATTAACACATCATATTAAAGGTGGGTGAAATACAAGACACATTCTTGGCCCCAATACATAAAAGTATGAACACTAACCAGCCTCAACCAACACATAACTAATTTCAAGCAGTATATACCCATTCTCAGGTATTTCACATGACTAGAATAATGTATAAAATTGGATATAGTTACCTGCTACTTATTAAAAATGTTAATTAGGTGATTTGAGTTATGCATCATCATAATCAACCTGTACTGTGCGAACTCACGAGCCTGTCTGAGAGCACGAGAAAATGTAATGTAACGGGCGTCCTGTTCAAGAATTCACGTTTTGAAGCATCCTTTTTTTTTACTTGGGGAAATGTTTTACGCATCTCACCGCGCCAATGAGGAGGGGCGCGCGGTGAGTAGATCTCTGTGGAAATACATCGAGAGAAGAAAGTCACACGAATGCAAGAAACCCGATTTATCGAACATTACATCGTTTTACCCCATTTTTAGGGTCACCCTCTGTATGTGGCAACACAGGGGAGGTCTGTGTAAGCCGGCGGGCACGATGTCGCGAGCGACCCTGACCTAGCTCAAGTGCTGGGCGGGTCACGTGGCCGCCGGGCGGGCGGTACGTCGGCCGTTCACCTTGAGACAGGGCGTAACGCGAGCGGAAGCGTACTCTCGAGCGAAAACCGCAACGTTTGCAGTGACATTCCACCCTGCTCACGAGATAGATCCCGCGCCGAAATAATAATTGTATTCGTGAAACGAATATTGAAATGGCGCCTTAGGCATCTTGTATACCAAGACGTTCTGCAGTTGTTAGGCTTTCTGATGATTATCGGTTGTAAGTACGGAGTAGCGACTTGTACTATCAGTAAATTAGAGAAAAGTATACGACCGCATAAGGTTTGGAATTTCGCAAAAAATAATTATCATAACGTAATGAGGGTCGATTCACGTAGGTTACATGAAAAAATGACAATACTTTTTTGTTTGGATTCGCCTACCTGTCACTTGAATATAGCTGCACTTGCACGTACATACATATAGAACACGCCTTTACATGGTAACAAATGAACCTACTCATTGATTTAAATATATAAGAAAATTAGATTAAGAGTACCTTCAATTCAAATTATTGGTATTCACCAATGAAGCAAAGAAAATTAAAAGTTAAATTAGTTATGTTAAATTAGGCAGACGAGTTCTTTGCATCTGTGAATATCAGATTTGATAAGATTTGTGGGTGCAAACATTTTATTTCCATAACAACAGGTGTGATTCTGTCGTGGTTTCCAAATTTAATAGTAAACCTAAACGCAACTATCACAGTCATTCCTATGCTACATTACGGAAGAGTGACTCGCTAGGGACGATTAAATTTAGCAATCACACTCTTGTAATCGCCATAATTATATACCAGATACGTACTATTTTGTAAACATACACTTGTTCCGAGGAAATATGCTCTACAATTTAATTTATTATCGACATTTCATTTAAGTAAATGTTTATACGCCAGCGATACTTTTCAAACGGCTAGTCAAAGAGTAAAGTTCTACAAACAGTTTTGCGCAGCAACATTATTTACTTCGAAATAAATATGTAAGTACTTATGTAAGTTAGTTGAGATGTTTATTTATGAGAAAGAGTTGACATGCGGACGGGTATTTAATATTTATTCCATTTAATTAAGTCCACGTTTTAATTTTATATGGTATTATTACTTATATCGGTACTTATTAGCCTTTATTATGTTATTCGAACATTTAGACTTTAAAAGCGCAATTATATTAATTGCCATTTTAATGCCTCTCATTACTTTAAAGGTCTTCACAGTCGCCAAGAGGAAGGAACACTAACGTATTAAGGGGACTCCTCCATTTCGTCTCCTACATACTTTATTTTCACTCTGAACTCCTACGTACACAATTTGATAATCAAATCAAAATCATGATCTGCAATTGAGAGATTTGCTTTGTCAAGGAGCGCGGACTACACTGTTTATTATTTTAAAATTTTAATAGTACTACAAATAGAATATAAATAGATAGCCTGGTATAATTAGGGAATTAACTGAAGTAGTCTAATTCTATGAATACTGTAGGAAGAAAATAGAGGCATTGAGCTTCCCCTTAATAATATGAAACAGTGTCTTTCTTAACGGTTCGAACATGTTACTGACAGCCCCTGACAGGTAGTTAATATAGATTATAGGACTCATTGAGTTAGGGCTAGATAATAATTGACCATGCTATCATGGAGGTGGTAATTAAAAAATATCTCGCAGCTCCGCCAACCGGTATTATAATAATAATTTATAAATAAGACCTGTCTGCACTTGCACTTATTGGTGAATGTATTACTTTGTAAAGTAAGGGTGTCCGCTAACATAGTTACCAAGCTATTGTGGCTAGCAGTACCTAGTGGCTAACTTAAACGTGAAAATATATTCAAATAGGTAGCGATTTCGTTAAATTGAGTTAGCTAAGACCAAAGTAAAATGGTAATAAATGACTTTACATGTGCAAAAGTTACTCATAGAGTTTTTGTTGGAGAGATCTGTATAGATAGGTAATTATAAAACCACCTGTATGGTCTTTGGTACAACAGGTGACTGATCGACCTACGTGTAAATACATGTAGTAGCTAAGGAGTAGTTCGATTGTTAGTCTTCTTCATGGATACTCGGTCAAAGCATCAGATAAATGGCCTACATATAAATAGCCACAATCGTCGAATGTCTAGATGTGAAACTGCATTTGAGTTTCGATCCCGACTATCAGACTATTTTGGTGAACCGGACTTGTACAAGTCGAGGTTTGAGAAGTAAATTGGATAAGAAAAATATTTTGCCAGTGAGCTAAACTTATGGTTGGTAGATTGGATGTCTGGGCCCTGTGTCTAGGTCTAATCCTGCGGGAAACTCGTACAAGGTGAAATAAAATTGTTAATAATGGGCGTTATGAGTGACGGTTTGTCTGGTGGCCTAGTGGCTAGCCACGTGCGCAGGATAGTAGCGTGTGCGCGAACCCTAATCAGGAAACGTTTAGCAACAATGTTGCGACGGTCACGCAGCTGACCGGAATGGGGGACATTCTCACTTGCGTCCTATACATTTGCAAACTGCTCTGTGCTCTACTAAACTATTATAAGTACTTACTAGTCGTAGAAAATACATCGCATGCAATATACTCGTATGCGGAGTACACATCTCTGCAAAGTGAACACATTTACAGAGATATGTTAGCAAGTTTTTCGAGAGTAACTTTTTATTTACATCCGATTTAGGAGCCGATTTTATGAAAATAAAAATGTTAAATAAAATTGTAGTCCAATATCATTTTACGCTCGCCTCGGCGCACCGCATTGACGAGTACCAATTGCTGAAGATTAAATCGCCGCTGGTCGTATTTGAAGCTAACCAACTGACAATTGCAACTAAATAAAATCCTGTAAAAAGAAATGGCTATTCACGTAAAGCGCAAAGGAGGACAGTTAAGTAATCCGACAGGTAAAACATCACTTTAAACAACGGCAAATTCGAATACTAGTTCCGTCGGAGAAAATTGAATACCTGCGACAAAAGTCACCGCAGTACAGAAAGCACATCAAGTGTAACACTTTGGGCCGTTCATTTTGTCTACGTCATGAATGTTAAAAGCACAGAATGGAACAGAATCACGAAGTGTACCCGCTCATACTTGCATTATATGAGATTCAAGTATGAGCGGCTGAATTACTGTTGTTGTGTCACCTCTATTATTGTTCTGTGGTTAAAATCGTCATTCAAGAGTTAGGTACAGATTGATGTGAGTGAACGTTGGAAAAGCTGTGCTTAAGATTTAGATTTTCGTTTCGCATAGCGAAATATGGAAGATAAATTAAAATTCTAGATAAAAATACTTTCTTTTTATTAAATAGTACAGTGTTTCTTGCCACAAGAATACCTGGTGGTGTGATAGTTAGAACCTGTAATTAATTGTTAAATAATGCACATTTTAATTCAACTACATTGTAGTCGAGACACCTGCAAGAACAAGCAACAGCAGTAACATAAAAATGTAATGTGCATTTAAAATTAAGTATAGGCTAGTTATTTTATAGCAATAATATAATTCTATGAAGCACATTAAGGCCTCTGGAGATCCACCTCACAAAAAATGGTTATGAAAACACACTTTTGAATTAATAACAAAATATAGAGTATAAGAATTAAAACAGAAAACTGATACAATTGAAGAAGTTATAGTGCTTCGAAAGCCGTATAACTTGACTACATTTGGACCTAGAATTTTTTAATTTTTCAACGCTTTTATTTTATTTTGCATATAGTAACTTTGAATTAGGTACTAATTTCTATTAGGTTGTACGCTAACAGCAGATCAAGTGTAACACTTTGGACCGTTCTTATTATCTGCGTCGTAAGGATTTAAAAACGTATTGCAAGTGTTACCATTGATCTGCTGTTGTCCGTACATGGGTAGCGATAACAACGTGTATGAGGCGGCAGCTCTCGGTCCTCTTAACGCACACTTGAGTATTAAATAAGTAGAAAATTATGGTTATAAAAATATAGTACGTACTAATATACAGAACTAGATTCATTCCTACATTTATGTCAAATTATTCACAAAAAGTACAATCTAACTCAGAGAAAAGTGTACCTACCTTCAGGAGACGTCGTTAGGTTTCATATTTTCTCAGCAAATACCTATTGGGCCGTATGTAGAAAATATTCATTATTCGGTAGTATCGACGTTTTGTAAGTTGTAAATTAATTTTGAGAATCGGTCGAATAGTTTTAGAAATCAAATAGTTTTACCGACAAATATCTGTATGTGCAATGCAACAACAGGTTTGTAAATTGTTGGTATGGATTTGATGAAATTATTTATTTATTTTACAATTACATAATTAATTAATTGGGGTGTTTGTTTTACATACTTAAAAATTATTCTTAACTATATTATTATAGTCCCATTGTTACGCTCCCAAAAGCTAATTCTCGGTCGCCGGGTTACCAAAGCCGTCGTTGTTCAAAGTTGACGCCTTTCCGTCATCCGGCCGCCCGAAAAGCACTTTCGAGGCGCGTCAAGCACTCGACTCAGGTGGGCCAAGCAGGGGTGGGGAAGCCCCCACCCCGACCCACTTGCACCCCCTTGCTCCACCCGAGAGTTCGAAAAAAGGCGATGCACTTCGAATTGTTCTTTTTGTGTCCAGGATCGATCGTTTCGGTAAAGGAGTGAGTTTTTATCTGTCCGGTCTGCCTAGTCCCGGTTACTTCACACGTGGTCGGCTAATTGCGGTGCGTTCCGAATCGTTCGATTAGGGCACTGCGCCGGCCGCACTCGAACGGATTTTTGCCCGCGATAAGAGAGGGTGGCCCAACGCAACGGTTGCGAGTATTCAAGCAAAATAATCAAAGCCTTTTTAAGCAATTCCAGTATTTACTGGTTCCAATTAATAAAAACAAAACAGCAGACTCTTGACTGATACATCGAGTGTGTGAAATGGAATTAGAAAAAGTAAATTCCATTCCACCCCACAGCTGATATAATAAATGAGAAAATGTATTGCTTTGTTTCTTTTTTTTGTTGGTTGTTTGTTTGTTACTCAATTACACTTAACAGCATCCAATTTTGCACATGTAAAAATATGATCTTGTAGTAACAATGACGTTTTATCACGGGAAAACATTGAGTTCCCATGGGAAAACGCCGCACCGGCAACGTCGAGGGGCAGAAACTAGCATTTTCATATTTAACTCAATACAACACAAATATTACAGAATAACGGCTTCTCTCTTCTGACTAAACCCAATACCGACCAGGTCTACGGTACAGTTAACAGCACATCAACCTGCAAAAAACTCATTACATACAGCCATTTAGCCGTCGCGTGCAGTTCGCACGTGTTACACTGGATGTACAGCCAGCCGACTGTACCCATACTAATAACCGCAAACCTAGCTTAAGGTCAGCTAGGACATCAGTTGCTGTCAGCGACATGTAATCATAAATGGTTTGTGGACGTGGCGGGATTCGCTACCAAATAGCCAATTAAAATCTCTTTATCATAGAGCATTCTGTTCCGGGAAACCAGCGAGTTGTAAATTGTATTCGCTTCAGTAGCCACTACATTGTATCGTCTTTAGTATATTGTGTAAGTGTATTATAATTATAAATAACTCGGATGCAACGTGCCAGGGAAAAGCGGACATCGCGTGCGAACACACACTTAGACAATTCGCGCGGATGGCCTGCACACCACACCGCGCGTCGTCACCGAATATTCGTCAGCGATCGCGAATTACCAATCAGTATTTGGAAAAGTGGTGGAAATTGAACCATATTTGGAAAATGCAAAGTTCACATACCTAAACGATAAATAAACAAAGAAAGAACAATGACGTACATTAAAACAATCACTTTTTAGATCCTAGATCTAAAAAGTAGTTGTTTTTCTTAGATCTCAGTGTTTACTATCACAGCATTACTATTTTAGAGATAATTCTAGAGCAATAAAATTCGAATGACGACAACGAAATTCTGACGTATTCGAAGAGGTACATCTGCAGTTTTTCCTCAAAATTCAAAGCTTACTTTTTGTTATCTAATCATGGAAATGGAAGTCTGCCAATCCTCAGCGAATTATTTCAGCAACATCTGCTCTAAGGAAGTTATGGCTGAACGGTTGGTGTGATATCTATTGGTCATTAACGAACTATAGAAAACTAGATGAAAGGTGTCTAGCCTATAATAATATACCATAGTTGCACTATACATACTGTATATACGCTCTTAACGCTAATAGCAGTATTTCGTTACGTTCGTACGTTAGTGATTTCCCAGACCCACACCCACAATGGTGTGACAGAAGGCTTCGTGTGAAAAAAAAATCAAAATTTTTGCTACCTACCAGACGGCGCGTATGAACTGTTATTATTATACGGTTAGATAGATACATAGTCAATTAATTGTATGCTATAATAAAAACAATTGTTCTTTAGAAACTCGACGAAACAATACATCCTCATATTAAACCTATCACACAAATGCAACAAAGTAATCATAATAGCTTGGCTAATTAGCAACATCGAGCCGGTATCCTAATAAAATTGTAATTTTATCAGGATGTTCCGTATGCAGTACAGTCGCGAACTTTCATTTATGTCCCTTTCCGCGTTTTGTACAAACTTAGACCAAGCATTTGCTATAAGGTCGAAAGGCCACAATTAAATTGCAGTATTGACAGGCATTTAAATGGAGTACATTCCTATTTTATTCATGACTAAATGGAGTTTCCCTGTAAACAGGTTCACGGTAGACGTTATAATTTCATTGACGTAAGATTTTATCTCGAACAAAAAGGGTCAAATGTTCACAGTATCTTAATTTCGAGCCATTTCGCTCTTACGGTAGGTAAGTAAGCAAACTTATGCTTTACTATACTCGGCCCTGGATGGGTTTCAAATTAAAGTTCGTGACTGTACCACTGGTATGTTTTCAGCATAACAATTAGCATTTCGATATAAAATTACTTTAATTATATCCGCCAGAGCAAATCATTGAAAAACAAATGAGACTTTTGCATATAAGTATTGTCTTTCCACATAACGATCATAGTTAATCGTCTTTCAACAATATCTACTAATATTACTTGTATTTTTAGGGAACTCCGGTGTTTTCTATCCATTTTCTATTGTAATAAATTTAACTTATTCATGCAGCGATGCCCTAGTTCGAGCGAATATTTTAAATTGTAATATCAGCAAAGTATACCACTGTTCCGTATATATTGGCAAGGAAAATTTATTTTAACAGAAAGTAATTTAATTTAAACGTTTACAAAACATAATAGCAAAAAATAAGTCGGTAACATTTGTGGTTAGGACAGGCTTTCTTTACGAAGGACCACAGGTTCGATCCACGGTCGGCGACCATTAGATACTAATATTTTTATCGTTCTTTCATGAGAACCGATTGCTCCCAAAATAGTGAAGGCCAAGACAGTGAGGAAACCAGCACACACGAAACATTATTGTCGCTAGACTCGAATTGTGTAATGGATCGTAGAGTTTAGGATAAGGCTCTGCTAAAATAGCCTAATAAAGAAGCTCAACGAGCAGTGGCAGACTTATGGATGAATTTAGGCATAAAAACGAGAATATTATGAGACCAGTATAATAATTTTATCAAATTTCTAGCTATAAATGCCGTGAAGGCTCACGGCTTCTCGATAGGTAGGCACCTATAATTTTATACAAATATGTATAAAATATGGAATGTTTGTTTGTTACAATACAGGGTGCTACAAACTTTCCTTGCAAAATAATTAGTAGATTGAGACAACGAACGTTGGAGGAAGGGTTAGTATCGAACAAGCCCACATTCGCATTGCTCAGTAACAGCAATGACACCAGCTGTGAAACTAACAGCTGCAATCAATACAAAGGGAATTTTGTAATTTAACTGAAGTCACATTCACAGGACTTAATGAACATATATCACGAGTAAGTAAAATAGAAAATAAAAACCATATTTTTTTTCATCTTATTTGTTTGTGTGGAGTACACAAACAAATAAGACCAAATGGAGCCTGCGCAAGGTCGCTGGCAGGGACGAGGTCTACGTCAATCAGTGGACCAATACGCGCTAATAATGAAGATGTGCGTACTTTTTGGACTTTGTAACTTTCTTACCATCTGCGTCTTAAGACTTGAAAGAATTTTTCAAGTGTTACTCTTGGTGTACTTTCAATTGTACAAATTTACAAAGATTTTATTCGTAACATCGAGAATACATCCATCTGTATTGGTAATTGACTTCAGGTATCGAAACTCCATAGTCCCAACCACTGATCCACCGAGCACTCATAATCCATTGTAATCAAGGTATCTGGGTTACTAATGTCACAATCCTCATACAGCCATTAATAATTAGACGTGAACTCTATGACGCAAATCCTTAAAAAGTGAGGCTTTTTTGCGACTTGGTATTACATTTTCTATTCCTCTGAGAATGACATCACGTATTCAGTTTTTCCGCAAAAATTTCATCTGAATGGATTCAAAGGTATGCTTCATGATTAAATCCATTCACATGTGATTTTTTTTTTTTGCTATTTATTAACTTACGTATTAAATTGCATGGTCTATAATTTTATTACTGGCACCCAAAAATATCAGATATGCACTATTTGGCCAATTTTCACTGGGTTTTCAATTACATACTCGAATATAATATTATTATTGTGTAATGGTAATGTTGTCTTTTACATACTACTGTTACAAGATACAGATAAGATAAGATAAATATTCTTTATTGCAAAGTAAAAGGAATTACACAAAAGAAATATGCTAATACAGTTAGTATCACAATTGGGGGTCTTATCGCTTAAAGCGATCTCTTCCAGACAACCTTGTTTAGAGAATTCAGCGGATGAATAGGTAGCTTGTTGAGCAATAATTAAATATATATCGATACCTAACTGGTACCTACTTGAATACAACGAAGTAACAATTTACATGCTACTTAAACAATAATGTAATTAGATATAGGTATATAAAAATATATGTTATGTTAGAGGATTCGAGTTCGATTCCTCCCTGGCATGGTGCTTGGTGTATTTTGTAATGTAGTTTATGTATGTCTCTGCACCCAATAATATAATGAAACTTTTATGGGTCATGCATGTGATGAAAATAATAATTACGTAATAAAGTATTTTTTTTCCAATTGTATTTATAGTTTCTGTTATTTTACAATACTGTGACGTAATTTTATTACGAAAGAGGAACTTTATATTGATGGAATATTATGAGGTAGGTACTACGCTATAACTAGCCAAATACAAAAATATTATTCGACTGTATATTTTATTATCTATCACTTTCATGCGTTATTCATACATAATTTACCGAATAGCTGTGAATGGCGGGCGAAACTGTACATTCCTATCCTTGTAATAATATTTTTGGAATACAATGTGTGTTAGTGCTAATGTTTCGTTAAGAGTATGATACTATCGCATTGTTGGTTAAACTTGAATCAATATCTGATTTAAAACGGTAAGTGGACAAATTGAAAAAAATAATCTTAATTGTTTAGATATTGTGAAGATTATTTGTAATATATTTAGATTATTCTAAAGGTGTGTACCTAATTTGTTCATTATCAATTAACAAATTAACACTAACACTTAGTAATTTCCTGGTGTATCTCACAGTCATTAATATGCATACCAACGAAGTAAACAAATGACAGTCGTGATTATGTACTAGGAATTCAGAACCGTAGCACTAGTAGGTGCATACCTATCTAAAACTAGATCAGGAGGTGACAAAACGAGCAGTGGTCGTGCCAAGGACGCAGATTACAAAGCGCGGTTCCGTTTGCAGCGGTCGCGGTGACCCCTGCATCCCCCCTCGGGTAGGGTTACAACCACATATTAGAGATATAGGTAGAGTCACTACCGTACGTAGAAGTATGGTATGGTATATACTTCTATATTTTATTAAAGATACGTAATTTTATGATTTTTGTACTACAAACACCCACGTTACTTTAACAAGTTGTGCTTACAAGTAATTCATATTTCATTTCGAAACCACGACTCAGATGTTTTATGCTGATTTTATACTTGAATTGTTGGGAAGTTTTGGACAATTGACAAAATCTCGTCAACTTCCATATAAAAAGGTATTCAGTATAAACTACAATTTGAATGGAATGAGAAAAGCCTCATCCGTGCTTAATTGCCAAAACAATTACACCATTTATCAACAATACGAATTTTAAGTGTCCGATTACATTCGACACCGCCGCCGCCGCCGCCACACCCATGCCACACGCCCCTAATTATTTTTCGAGGGTTGTGTTGTGATGCATCCGCATCCTCATCGTAACGACAGACAATCTGTATGATTTGACAATTCGTATGAATCTTGATACTGACTCGAGCAGCAATCATTGGTAATTTTGGTACTATATTGCAATACTATACCTACTATACATATAAGTATTGGAGGATAAGAATTTGTACCTGACGATTTTTTCCTGACCACATTATTGGTCTGGAAAAAATCGATGGCTGGCTCGAGGGAATAGGGTAGTTGAAAAAAATATACATCGTGAAATTAGTTTTTCGATATTCTAATTAACGCCAGGGATATTAATGGTCAAAGTCCTTTATCCCTTTTTGGCCATACTAATTTAGTAAGTATATACCTAGTTGAGGGTCATGACTTGAGTGTAATGTCTTAGAATCAGTTTCTATCAGATTAATGAGTTTTATATGCCTGTGTGTAATTATTTTATTTTTAAACAGATTTCAATTCATATTCCACAATCCACCTTCAAATTATGTATGTGTGCTTCGTGCGACATTTGGTCACTATTATCTTGACATTTGGCCTACACGGGGAATGCCCTGCGCTTCGTCCGCATTCGTTAGCTCGTGTCCTCTACAGGTACAACCCTAGTTGAAGGGACACAATTTGCCACCAGTTTTCATCTTCATATTAACATTAGTGCGATGATTCGTCGATGTTTCAGCGTAATTATTTTCAATTAGTTGATGGAAATTATCATAGGAGTGCAGTAGCTATTACAGTGGCCTCATAATACCGTGTAACAAATATCATTAATATTGAATTCAATGGAATTATTTCGTGGCTGTAGTTTTGTCAAAGCAAGTATTGGTATTATCATTTGGATGGCAGTACGTTTAGCTAATTAGTATCAATTAATTAGCCAGCTTTATGATTTGCTTGATACTATTGTATTTGTATAATGTAACAACTACATACATAACTGTATGTATAAGATGCCTGGGTATCTGGAATGTACTGTGTAAGTAATAGTTAAAATTCATTTTTGATTTGGATTAGTATTTTGCCCTCAATCTCGTCCGATCGTAGCCGTAGATTTAATTAGACCAAGATAGAGCACGCGGACCTAGTAAAGCGAATGTTAAGTAAGACCTAGGTTCAGTGATGATGGAGTGAAGTGGTGTACACTTAAAAGACTGAGGCCGAGATTAACTGCTAAATAATAAGTACTTGACGGAGATGGTTCTGCTTCTGTAAGAAAAGAGCAATAGGGTAGTTCTTATAATAAATTGGTCTGTCGATTTCCATAACTACGATGTCCTGTCAATGAAAAAATTAAAAATGTTTATTTTCGTTAACTTAATGTTAACATTACAGCTTGTTGGGACACTCCTTTTGAGTATGTGGATACTCGAGATAGGAGGCCCCGCTCTTCTCAATCCGGTATATAGAAATATATCAAGTTAAGCTAAGTTTAGCATTTATATAAATGACAATGCCACATTTCAATGGAGCTTTGCCCCACCTTTGGTCACCTACGTGACCATTGAAGCTCATATATCATTTTGTTGGGGACTTATTACAGGTTTCATATTGCATAATCATAATCAGTAGGAGTTGCGAGAGTAGTAGAAAATGATAACAAAGACAATGAATAATTCGCTTCGATTTCTTACTATTTTCTGAATTCTTAATTAAGCTGTTTTTTCGACTCGCATGTTTTAATAAAAAACGGAGATATTTTTACATTTATTCGTTATTTTGTTCATCATGCGGTTGATGGTGGGGCAGAATCTGGCATTGTCATTTAACAATGAAGAATTTTCAATAATAAATTATATTGTCAATAGATATTACGAGCGCGCCATACCTACAGAATATATTTACAAACCTTCGCACGCCCCTGAATAAATGCCCCGAACCCAATTGTCCCGTTCAGGATTTCGTTTTAATAACACGACAGACGGATCCGTGTGCAAACATTGGACGGATTTTAGCGGGAAAACTAAAAAAGGCCGCCGCTCTGCGGTCAGTTATCGTAAACTAACAGTGATACTGGCCGCGTTAATAATTGGCCACGGCAATTAACAGTGAAAGTGTCGCGCACCGGTTCGGTTGCCCGACGACCGGACCGGCGGCACAATGGTTTAATTTGACGGGAGTTTTTAACCGCAATCGGTACAGAGCGTGTATCAGCCGCCCGCGCCCGGCCCGCGTGTGATCGGCTGACAATGATCACTCTATTCGGGGTTTTACTTTACAATGTTTGGTTAAACGTGACACAATAGGATTTATACTACTTATACAATTTTGTACGATTTTAAATTTTCTTTTTCGCTATTCTAAAAGTTTAGGAGGAAGATTTCGCTGTCCTGATCAGAGTCACGGTAGCTCTGTTGGATAAGAACGAGTTTTCTGGATCGAATCCCGGTAGCCGAAATTTTTTCTCCATTTTAAGTTTTATTATCATATCACACACTCACTAAATGTGTGAAATTAAGTGAAAAAGAAAGTTATAAGTTGGGTGTATGTATAGGTATCTGATTCGGCTCGCTTACAGCACGTAACTTTATAGTTTGAAAAATAACAAAAATCTTTTTCCTACTAGCTCTAGCTTGCAAAGGCAAATAAATACTCGTTATTAACTAAGAATGTATCTCTTATTAATAAAAGACGTAGGTAAGTAATAATAAAACAATTTTGTAAACGGATAAATCGTCTCATCTCTCTACCCGACGGCAAACTGACCAATTTTGCGTACTACCCATCATTTTGTTACCGTTTCGACATTTAAATGATATAATAAATTTGCATTATCACCGTCGTCGTGCGTACAAAATTGTTTTCGGACTGGCCGGCTTAATTCATTAACTCGCGGATAGGCGCTGGGAATGCCTATAGGTACTGTGATAATATTAACACTGAATAAAATCTGTAATTATTGAAATGGTAGCTAGAAGGGACTTTTTTATTCCTTTACACTTTTAGCGCTAAATCGCCTCCGGTCAGCCTGTTGATCGCCAAATAAGAGCATTTAAGCATTAACCGCCGTAGACTCTCAATTTAGACAGGATTGTAGCTATGAAGCTAAGCATAACGATGTATGTAGGTGTACCGCGTATGTACCTAACTTTAGCACATTATTGCGTCAATTATTAACTCTCTAACGAATGCATAGCGCTATGCATTTCGTAATGAGACCCGCGCATTGGCCCGCTAGAATATGGTAAAGGGTCAGTTAATTTCATAGTTCTAAAATTTACTACCTACTACAGTTATTGCAAAGTTCATTTCTATATTAACTATGAAATTAAACGAACTGCGAAAAACTATTCAAAGCATTCAAATTAATTGCGGAATGGCACTTAACGAGGCGAGTAATAAAATGAAATCTATTTGGTGATGTTAAAATGCATGCGACACGAGTTGATTGCTACCATATTTCACCCCGAAAAGGTTGTGACATTGTGTCGACAACTATAGGTACACTCGGTAGTATGTGTTTATGGAACCCATACCTATATCAAATAGTAATTGTAAAAGTTTGCTGGTATTTAGTTAAGAGATAGGTAATTAATATTGAACTCGTTTTCCAAAATAAAGCCATTTATTTTTCTTCAATATATGATTACCGCGTAGATCTACACAAAATGTTATGACCAAGTATAAGTTTGGAACGTATGACTACAGTACGAGTAATAGCGCTCATGAATAGTTTGATATCACAATTTTATCTGGTTAGGTTTGTAAATTGTGTAACCATATCTAGAGCACGCGGATAGAGCAAACCTTAGTAAAATAAAATTAATGTATGCATATGACCAAAAGTGGCTCGAACTTCACCGCTTTTCAACACCCCGACCAGATCAAATATTGACCGGAGTTCAACACGTTGAATTTCCCCACGAAAAACATTCGCGCAAACAAAATAATTACAAGCTGTACCCGAACCGGGACCGAACAGCGGGCGATATAGTTCACAAATTAGTTTGGCAGCGCGAAAAATTTAATTGAACTGAACGATACCGAATGGCCGCGCTCCCGGTTGATGTATTAACATTTATTGTTTTACAAATTAAAGATAACTCGCCAACGCTGGCCATCATCGCCAAATTTGTATTACGATTTTTCGCTCGAAAATCGGAAACGTTTCACTTTTGTTCACGCCTCCAATTATAGTTTCATAGGTCGCAAATTATGTACAAATTGTGAAATTAATAATATCACTGGCATCACCTCATGACCGGCATTCAGGCTTCTGTATGGTGCCATGGTAAACGTTTATTTACAACGTCAAGCTGAATAACTCCGAGAAGTCATATTTTGTGCAACCAAACAACACGATTAATCGCACATTTTAGAAAAGTAATCCGCCGTGTTTATCGGCAACGACACGGCTCACTAAACACTATCGCACGTCAAAATTGACATAGAATTATACGAGCGGTTAACGTCATATGTAGCTTACGGTCTCGACATTTCAATTTGTACGTGACAAAATAGCTAGGTAACGATTTAGAAAACGACAAGCTTATTTAGGTAGGTAATGTATATAGATTGATATCTGCGGATTGCAAGATTTTTGCATGGTGGATAAGTATTTTTATTTTTAAAGTGAACGAAGCGAGTCGGGGTAGATATGTTGTAGGCTACGGAAGGTAAGGTGGTCGAATCGGGCCGGTATACACTTAATTCACCTGGGGTATTTCACCCGGGTGCATTAAGTACACTACTTAGCAGACTTGAATCATCCAGGCTTCCGTTCGTGACGTAAACTGTCTCCCATTTTATAATAGTTAAGTATATATATATATTTATTACTTATTGAGCATTTTATTTAAATGGCCTGCAGACGTACGTACAATTAATATCATTCAGTCGTCCCACGGTCGATCTCGTTTGCGTATCGGGAATTCGGGCCCCGTACGGTCACCTCACAGCGTTATTACAAAGCCCATAAAACACCGTGTCCAGTGACGACCGTCAACTCAAAAAGCA
This sequence comes from Tachystola acroxantha, assembly GCA_963506565.1. NCBI lineage: Eukaryota > Metazoa > Arthropoda > Insecta > Lepidoptera > Oecophoridae > Tachystola > Tachystola acroxantha. The sequence continues at coordinate 17,521,315 of OY735870.1, forward strand.
ATATACAGAGATCAATATACTCGCTGGTACCTTCAATTGGGTCCACGAGGAAAAAAATCTCGCACTGCCAAAGTGAAAAGCCACTTGCAATAACGAATTCCAAATCCAATAAAAGCCGTTGATTGATATGCGCCAGCCAAATGTCACGGTACTTTAGTTTAGAGCGTGTAGAGATTACATCTACATATATATGTGGTCGATCTTTCCGTATTGACTTATCTCGCTCTAAGCATAAATCGGCAGTCCGCAATGCCCTGAATTACTTGAACTTAACTACGGCTAATAGTTTAACGATTATTGAATCAATGCCAACTTTAACATTATGTAGTCAGTTAGTAGAGTATTAAGCTATATGCTTGGTATAAAATATATGTCGCGTAATTCATTATTTCTCACTATTCTGAATAATAGGACAGTTGATGCGGGCTCGAGGGAGCGGGCTAGTTAAGCGTCGAACAAACACTATACTTAGCTCACGGCAACAAGCTCCCAAGGTTTGGGAAAAGCAATTTTGGAAATTCATAGATTAAATTTAATTGGAATAGGGTAGGTAGGCGGTAGTGGACAAGATTGAAAATTAAGTTAGATCAACACACGTGATGATGTTGAGGATACTTCTGAACTTAGTTTACGAAATTACAATTAACCCCAGAGATTATGGTTAAAGCTTGTTGACAAAGAACTTCGTATGGACAGCATGGGGTTTGTAAGGAGACGTTACTCGCTATCTAATTTTCAAATATCTTACAATGTTATTTTTCAACTAATTAATTAATTGTTAATTTCAATTCTGTTTAATCAGTTCACCACAAATTTATGTCTAGGTATGTACATATTTAAGACAATAAGGTTATATTCAAACGTTTGAAACGTTTCAGTTTCAAACTTGAACACATTTTCATGACGGAATTAAAGGTAAACAATCTTTGACAAGTCATTTTATAACGAAAAATAGTAGTTAACATTGTTGGTAATTAGGTAGGTATAGGTACTACAAATTACAGAATAATAATGTACGTTTCGAAGCAGGAGTACCTATAGCTACAAACACTTGAACATTTTCAATACGTGACAACTATTTAAATATCGAATAACTCGATGAGAGATTCTCGGGACGGTAGATTGTACCCAATACTGGCAGTACCCCTACCACCTACTGTAACTAAGTGGGCGCCAATTTGAAATACCGGCCACTGGACTGCCGTCTGAGTACGTACGTAAGGGATAACACTCGTATACAATCGACTACAACGACCGAGATCAATTAAAACGGACCCGTATATACGGCGCAAAGCCTACGTATAAAGATCCCTGCTACGCGCGTACCTATGTAGTCGAAACCGGCGCGAAATTAAAGGCTAAACTTCGTTACCGACGAGTTTTGTCCGTCGAATTGAAAGAAACTTGTTACGTCGTCGTCGCCATGATTTCAATTTCAAAAGCGGATTCGACACCTTGATTGGTTCCCGGCCTGTAGTGGGATGTGACGAGAGCTGTTTGATTCTTTCCTGTATATACAATAGACTTCGCCTTATATGACTGACGCTGCTGACTGACACACTAATAAAGAGCTTAGATCTTTCGTATTTTCTCACCATGGAACGAAGGCATTTGGCTAACAGCAGATCAAGTGTAACATTTTGGACCGTTCTTATTATCTGCTTCGTAAGAGATCTGCTGTTGTCCGTACGTACAAATGAATGTTCTTCACTCCTTTAGGATACCTATTATATTCTAACAATGGGTTGACAACAGTAAAAGATACAATTAAATACATTACTTACTTATTGCCCAATCTAGTACCCAGACACTATTGACTCTAGTGTAGGAGATAATACTAACAAAATAAACAATTTAATTTAATCCACACCGGTAAACACGATTATAACTTTTCTTACATCGCGCAACAGTCCTATACTAAATAAGCTACGTATAGTTCGTACCGAATTAAAAATGCATTTGAACACTGCCAACAAAGTTAAATACTGAAACACGGCAAACACGTTTGTCCCAGTCATTAACATTTATCCGGGCACACAGTGTACAGACGCAATGTGAATCCACACGCCAAAAGCCCCCACGACCTTGGCACAGTTACAGGTGGAGAAGCAGTCTTATTGTATAACTGGCATGGTGGCATTTCACTTGGCTATTCATATTCGCTATTGGGTGTTTATCGTATTTGTCAAATACTTGACGTGCATACATTGATCTCCTATAAACAACTAGATACACAACGGTCTTACTAAAACAAATTAAAAAACGCCCAAATAAGGGTCCATTGTTAACCTCCAAATAATGTCTAATAAAGCAAATGAGGGTCCATTCATCCGTTTGGACCTTCTTTTCGCTCGGACATTTTTAGAAGGCAGACTGTGTATCTAGTTGTTTATAGGAGATCAATGCGTACATACAAATAAGACGAATATTTTGTCAAGCATACCAACCACACATGGTAATTATGACAAATACGCAAATACGAATAGCCAAGTGAAGTGCCACCAACATATATGGTAAGGCGAATGAATGAAGTTTTACTCGTCTGACAAGAGAAAGAGGATAATGTTTTTCGACTGTATGCATGTAATATTAAAAGTTATGCCGTATAACAGACATCAATTTAGAATTTCACTCGTAATAATTTTTTGGTAAGTTTTACGTAAAATTTGTGGTTGTGACTGTCCGCAAATATAGTAGCCAGTACAACTATACACACTTTGTTGTGTAACTCGAGTATAACCGAGTAAGTTTATTAAATAAAATATAGCTCTGTACTTAGTGCCGCCGCCCGCCCAAGGCGTCCAACTTACACAAAACTATTGCATATTTTAGTGAAACGCGCCGGTGCTTATGATTTATTCAGACTCACATTTCCTAGTCTCGGCTGGCGATATTGCTTATACATAATGTAAATAAAACATCGTAGTCATATACATGACAATGGATATAGTATTAAGAGTAATAACGTTGGCTAGCTCGTAAACTACTTTATACACGGATAAAAAAGAATTCTTTGATTATGGCAATATATGTATTTATACAGGGTGTTTTGAATGCCGAGAGGTGAACGTTCACTATCGCTAACTAAAACGCCTCGTCTACATTTCGGCTAAAATAAATATAATTATCATACAAATGTAATCGGTTTAAAATGGCTGATTTTTTTAGAACATACTGAGAAGATAGATCGTTCCATTACCGAGGCTTTTACGTCAGACTTTCATAGGAAACATTGTCTTGTTCTGAGAATTCTGATATTAATACGTGTACCAAAATATGTCGGCAAATACTTCGGAGTACCGGAAAGTCTAGCGTGTTGTTTATGTACCTATATAGGACTCACGTTTTATTCCCGTCAAGGCATTTGACCGTTTCCGGCTAGCCAGAGATTCTATTCTTATCTTTAACTATTCTATTATTGTTGCGTTTTGAGGGCAATTGATTTTATAAGTTCTTGCGAAAAAGCGAACTGCGAACAGGATCGAACCTGGGCTTAGGAAGCTCCAGGTACTGACAAGGATGACATATCTGTATGACACTGTGTACACTTGTTCTGCCTGCTTCAGATCTCGTATCTCTCTCACACTGGTTTGCTGGTAGAGAACTCTATCGTAGAGTTAAGCACACCTAATGTACATCCAATTTTTATTTCATGTAAAATAAATACATTATTTTGTGTACATTAAAGAATTACAGAAGGATATTAATTAATACACGGAAAATGATACTTCTTATATCTTGAAAATCTAGATTAGGCTATCAAATTTATTTGCTCAGTATCGACCCGAAAACATTACATTTGGTGGTAGTCAAAGGTCTATAATATATGTCAATAAGTCAAAGGTATGAATGAGTAACTGAACCACTTTTGATCTACAACTTTATAAAAGTTATGACTGTTCACTTCATTTCAGGTAGGTCCAATCAGATGATCGAAGTACGATGATTGGTATTTGATTTTGATCCAGATGCCGTATAACGGTAGATCAAGTTATCGAGAATGAATATCCCTCTAGCCGTTGTACTACGAGACATCCTGTATTTCTGGGTATTTCAGTGTTTGGTACAGTCGGAAGCACCAAGTGTAAATAACACTTTCGCCCGTTCTCAGCGACATAAAGAGTTGAAATGGCTTCGAGTGCTGTCGAGCGTACGCAACTTTTGATGATCAACTTATTGCGGAATGTTTTAATGTGAAGGAAGCTGTTCAACGGTCTTACATGGTCACGTTTCGTTTCACAAGGGCGGAGTTACGAGCGTCTGCCTCACAGAGGCCCACAGAATTTTGCAGAAAAATAAGTTTTAATTTATGCTCCAGGTGCAAATTCTCTGGCCCGAGCTGACACGGTGACATAATCTCTTTGAACTTGTTTGCGGTAGCACTTGAAAGTGTTTTTTTAAAAGTTTATTATTCGACTGGAAAAGTGACGTAAATGTGTCACGCACGCCACGCTGACGCTGGTACAACTAAAAGTCCTTTTCAAATTTTCAAATACGGTTTCATTTCGCATATATTTATTCCCTTATTATTATGCAATTTTGTGCCCGATGTTCTTTGCAAGAGATTTGCACTGAAACGTGCACCTGAGATGAATAAGATATCGCACAATACGAATAAATATACAGCACGGAATATTTAGCCTATTGCATAATTGTCTAATATTATGGGAAATATTAAAAAAAAAAAAAATTAAGTAATGTCATGTTACGCAGTACTTACCTAAATTTTTATACCCAAAACTCTAATTACCGAATTTAATATTCGTCATTCTGAACAGACAACATTTCTGTTTGATAAAGTAATGAGTTCACATTTATATTTTGCTAATCAACAAATAATACTAAAGTTAACTATAAAAAGATTACTTATTGCATAGGTAACAGAAACGAAATTTGCTAAGATCGTTGTAAATAAACTGAAGGTATCCACCAATAATCGATATAGGTTTAAATTCCGTCGTCTACCAGCATTATCTTAGGGAAGTTAGTCGCGTATACCGTGTAAATTTTGCATGAACGCGCCGTATGCGCCGCGCCTGTGCTAGACAGAGACGGAGGCAGGCTCTGGATCTACATTTAAAGCGCATTGTAAGCAAACGCATTATTAATGTATCAGTTTTAGTTGTCGGAGCAGTGCGCGCCTGGCCGCCATCGCCAGGAGCCTCCCTGGTTGTTCATGTATCATGCATACGCCATTCATATTTGATTCCTTTTAATTCCAGGCGTCTTCCGTGAACGAAAACGGTTTGCGACGCTGACGTTTCATTTAGCGTGGGCGGTGCCTCAATGGAGTCTGTAGGTGATATTTGAACTAGTATTAATCGAGACAGTCGACAGACAAAGACATTCGGGAAAACACAGTGGGAGGGCTTGGCCCAGCAGTATAAAACAACAAAGGCTAAATTAATTATGAGGGAAAATTTAATTACTCACACAGTACACTATAATTAAACTATACAAGAGTGAATAATGAATTTTTTTACCTATTTTGAGATCCTTTGATATATTATTTAACGAATGACTAAGTAATGAATCCACTTGAGACATGATTTTTATAGGTTGACACACAATTAAGTAAATCATTATTGAACATTGAATAAGAATCATGTTAATGTTGGTAAGTAGGTACAATATATAATAAAGCTTATATCGTTGTGAGCTGATATCGCGAAGTAAACGTAAAATTATTAGATTACAGAATAATGTTGATAAAGATTACTAAAACAAGACTAAATTCATAAATAAGTAATATGCTACGAGGTATCTCTATCTCTATAATAGGATGTAAAGAGTTCGATATCAATAACTAAACTTTTGCTCTACGACATTTTTATTTTAGCGAAAACTTTTGTACACACATTTTATATCGACCAGCTATATGGCTAATATGAAACATTGTCGTCATCGAATCGAGATCGAGCTCGATGCGAGCTATTTGTATGAGAATGCCAGTGCAAGTGGTCCGCGCAAATTGTATAGCTCGCAACGAGCTCGATTCGATGGTGTTTCATGCAAGCCCTAGTGATCGCTTTGTACGAAACGTTAATTTCATTTTTAATCAAAAGTCGCGGAACGAATGTAGTTTCGTTACGGATCACTGTACTTTTAGTTGACGTTTTACCCTGTTTACGGAAATCTACATATGTCATGCCTGATGTAAGAATTTTCACCCGTGCGCCCGTGCGTCATTGCACTTCATTTTATATCAAAAATACATGCACCCGCCACAATGTAGAAACTTTTTCATCTTGAGACGAGTGTGGAGCATGCGCAGTGTGTGAGCTAGTGAAATATTCACCGCGTCGGCGATTAGGGCACGATGCAAGCACCAGTATATAGAGTGCTCGATACAGCGACGCAAATGCAGGCGACAACATACTTCCCTGTTATTATTGTTAATAAATAATGATCAAGTAAGAGGCTCGAGAGGCTGGTGGCTTTAGAGATTATTATCGAAACACATTTTAGAAATCGGCAATTTAATTTAAGTTATCGTAAATCAACTTAAGAACAAACAAAAAATTGCTTCCGTAAAAAGAAACATAAAAGAAACATAATAAATTTACAGAACACGACAATTTTCCGCACATAGATTTTTCAGGGATTTCCGAGCTCTTGAGGTATTAAAAATTAAAACAATTTTCTCTGTTTTTGCGTAAACTATAGGGGTATTTCTATAAATCATAAACAAGCGTTGAACACGTGTCTATAAAATGTACTGATTCTACAATAGCACACGCTCCCGATTAAAATCATACATCGACAAAATGACATCAAATGAAGCAAAAGAGGTGTAGGTAAGATGGATGCGTGGCGCCCCATTTTCTCTGCACATCGCGCGAGAAATATCTTCAGCATAAAGATGAGTACGTATGCACACCACACTTACACGTAACCAAATACTAAGTGCGATTACTACTCTTAACAAACACTAAATAAATAATATTACTTACTTTACTACTCAAGCGTTCGGCTCCGATTTGATTAGTTTATCGCGTTCAAGAATCGACACTTATTATTTTTATATTGCGTCCAATTCCATATCCACCAGAGTGAAACATGTTGAGAGCCTTATACATATAAAATATACTCACGATAAATTATTCAGACTCGTCAATTATAAGCTTGTGTCATACGAATTGAAACATTAATATCAAAGAGCGAAAAGATAGCGTGCTGAAAGGAACATACGAGAGCCAAAAGGATAAAAGAAAATGTATGAAAAGCAAATGCGAGGAGAGCTATGTGCAAAGAATGTTGACATGCACTTTAGAGAACTAAAACATATGAGTATCAATAGGAGCTCGTCCTAACAGTTCGTCAAAGCGTACTTTGTAAGTAGTACGCAATATTATTTATTTTGCGGTGAAGGTAGAACTAATACGGACTCACGGCTTTTACCGTTGCGCCAGAGAGTCTATCATGATGTTTTCCGTTTGTAATAGGATCCTAATTGGGTTAATTTTAACCATAGGAATCACAGCCTGTCGCTGCTATGCTCTTTGGGAGTTAGCTTTGGCATTCAATTTTTAAAAGGGCATTTTATATACCTTTTAAATATTTTATAAGGGCATACTTTCACACACAGCTGGGAATAATAATAAGATATGAATATCATGATCTTTCTATATCTACAGATTAAGACAATTACGGCTATATCGATTTTTTATATATCAATCGATTAAGACAATTATTTTAGCACTACACACACACTAGCGGTTGAAACCTGATCGACAATGATAATCAAAGATATCTAAAATTAATACCTAACTTAAATTAAATCTTCACTTCATCTTAATCTAATTCAATCGAAGCCGGACACTCGGGTTTTAAGTAGGTATTTCTTGTAATGTAAGTATAAAGCTTCATATCCACTAGGCAACAATTGCCGCGCAACACGTAGCGCTCAACAACATCGACAACGTTGCACAACACCGCGCGACGTTGCCAACATGACCAATATGGTACGAACAACGGTACCGCAAGTTCCTCGGTGCCGTTCAACATGAAGAGCAACATGTTGTGCAACATACCTATCGCGCGTCAAATGTTGCCTAGAAAATGAGGATACGAGGCTTTAGTGTAATATTTTTGGTATAATACGCGTCATAATTTATGACGGATCTGAATGTAGTGACGGGTCACATCGCAGTACAAAATGTGGGTATCAGGAGGGGACGTGTAACTATACTATTCAGTTCAGATTCCCCTATAAAGTTTGAAGCGTACTGTACCTATTCCTACTAGTAAGAATTAGGTAAGCTTAATTGTTGTGAAATTAATTGTAAGTATACCAAACGAATACCAGCCACGTCCAGGGCATTAGGATTCCCTGTAAGTAACGGATTCACAGATACGACCACAAATTGCACCCGGGCTCGCGGTAACATTGCTCATATCTTTCGTTGAGCAGAAGGCAGCTGTACTACCGACCTAGACCCAAGAGGGTTTTCTCGTGGCCAGAATGGCTGCAATGTTGTCGTATTGTTTGTATTTCACTTTATTGTACATTTGTAATAAATTCTATATAACTAGATAACTCTGAATTAAAAACAGAGAAACGAAAAACTAACGCAGACTTATCCAGCTCAGAAATAATTCGTCTTGTTATCTTTTGAGCGCTACTAACACTGTAATTATTATAGGTATGTTTCCAAACCGTGTACCTACTTTTAAGCCCTTAGAGATCGTCAATTGAAATGGTTAATTTTGTAACGTGTGCAGTGAATATAGAAAAAGAGAAAACATGTCAACACGAACAACGTCTAAAGGCGGTAAACCACGCGCATAAAGAGCTCTAGGCCTCAATTTTCTAAAAAAAAATCCGCGAGAACTGCGCCCGGAGTGCAATTCAAATGACTCGACCCGCACCTACGACGTACATAAGTTATTAAAAAAAGTGAGCCTTTGCTGTAGGTTTTAATAAAAATAGTCGTCGCGTGCTACCCTTTGTCACAACATCACAGGAGCTCGCGTCATACCTCTATTAATCTGAGGGCTGCCTCCAAGATGCACAAGGCCGTACACAGACACTTTACTTTTAAATTAGCTACCACTAATTGTTTTTGTTACGATTTTAAATTAAAAAATAAAAATAAATTATCCATGCGCTGGAAATGTTACAACACAAGTTGTATTAAAATATCGGATACTTAGTGCAATCTCACTCTACATTTACAGCTTTTCAACATTTACTTTGCGACAATTTGCGTGAACTGCCTAAGAGATTCGACTGGGAGCGAAACTACTATTCGATGTTTTATTTATGGGCATTTGTCAGTGGTATTTTGAATCTAAGCTTATATTAGTATAAAGAAGTGACGTCACGATGGTCGGGCTTATCTAAAACATTAGATGTGAGTGAGATTGAAATAAAACGCGGCGTATATTTCGCTTTAAAAAAGTTTAGGGCTGCCATCGCTTACTAATTGACGGAGGCGCGGGCGTAGCGACTCAGTCGATAACATTTTAAAGCTAAACTTTAAAGTACTTTGTGTGGAGACCTTCCAAAAACAAAATAAGTTCAAACAAAATTGCTCGTGGCCAATTTGATGTCATAGAATATGGAACTGTATTCCCATTGCCTTTATGTATAAAATCCAACGCAGTTATCCTCGGGCACACGTGAGTTGACGTTTGATGTCTGTGTCGGATTTCGTAGGCGACAGTAAAGTGCGCGAACATTTTTCCGTTTCTATTTGAACTTGTTCTGTTTTTGCAAGTGTGAACAATCGATTTTTTATTCTAATGAAGTCTCAACAGTATTTAGTTGATGTTATACTTACCACAAAATAATTAATGATATAAGTAAGTACTAAGTTTAAGTAATACCTTGTCCACATGATGCGGTTGATGTGCGAGTCGACGTAAACGGTCTCATATTCCACCAAAAATGTCGCGCGTGCGACCGACATAAAGTTTGCCTACGCGCATGAAGGAAGGAATTTTTCTTCCCGTCATCGTCATGGCTACGCGCGAGTCAAGTCACGCGTAAAATGACTTATCCTATCTAGGTTGGATAGCTTTTAACCTCTGCCATATTATTGTACTAAATTGTCATATTTTATATGAACATCGCTAATTTGTTCATGTGTTAGGGTACAGCAAGACATCTATTACGACTATCCTACGTCATGTAGGTACGATGTTTCCGAGGATGCACAGGAGGCCCGGAGCGGTCGCTCCATACAAGTTGTTACCGCCATACACTCCACATTCGTCAATCACTTCATGCACGTTTGTCGGTTTGTAGAAGACAGCATTACGTATATATAGTTTACCTCTGCGAACAATTTTATTCCACCAACATTCACTATTTTTTTCGTGACACACTTTGATTCGCTCTAAATGACCAAACCAGCGTAACTTACTCTTTTCAATCCTTGCGTACTACATTTTCTTTACAATATGTAAGCCTAGCTCAGCCCTGTGCTACCGGCGTTGAGAAGCGATTTTCCCTCAGTTCTCCTGTGTTCCATATGAATGAATGGCAACACACAGCTAAGGTCCTTTTTCATCAAAGGCTGTCTTGCCTACGTTCATAAATATTCACAACATAATATGGATTCCAAAATGTAAGTTACCTATATGGAAAATGAAACATCATTTCTGATCATTTGAACTTGATTGATATTTAGAAACTATGGATTTTTTTATATAATCTCAATCATACCTAGTAGGTATTATAAACATTAAACTTAATTTTCCCCCATTTTTTAAACGAAATCTGCGTTGTGTATGTTCATATTCTTTTCTTTTGATTATTTTCTAACTACATTCCAACCACTGCTACTCCAAAAAGTACTAGGTGTTATGCAGAACAATGATTCAGAGGTGATAAACGGGATGACGATTTTTATGAATAAGTATTCATAATTCGTAGAACAAAAGCTATTCAACATTGCTAGCTATATCACTTGCATGACCGATCAAATGATCAAACTTGCATGCATGGTTATATTGTTCAAAGTCTATACGAATACGAACAAACCAAAAACAAAAAAAAGAAATAAATGCATTCGTTTTCATAGCCTGTTGTTATCTTCCTATGGCTCAGAACAAGTAAAACTGCGCTTTGCATGAAAGTTCGTGAAAGAGGAATGGAATTCAGGCCCGTTTGAGAACTACTAACTTTGTCAGAGGATAGTGTCGTACACGTGTTGTGTGCAGTTGGTAGATTAATGACCTTACATGACGATCAACAGGGGTGTTCTCCGCAGAGGATGCGCCGACACTCAAGATTTGCATGAGAAACGCCGCCGGCCGGCCGGATGTGGCGTTAATGATAATGTTTTTCACGGGGGTCATACAATTCGCTGTATTTTTTCACCCCGAGTAATCTTAACGTGTGCTTTGCATAAACGAGGACAGAAACACAAAAAAATCTATATCAAACTTTAAACACCGAGAGATAAAGTTCAAAATTGTACAGGTAGAAACCTCCACACATCACTTAAGATATTAATGAGTGCATCCGTAATAGGCGAAACATACATATGAAATTCAAATTTGTAGCGGGTCGGTAGCGAGCTCTTCTACATATTTTAGTAGGCAGCAGAGTGTGAATTTGAATCTTTTGTTAGCATTTAGAAACGTCAGTTTGGTATACGGAACAATGTTTTATCACACACAAATAGGTATGCAAAGCTGCTCTCCATTTGTGAACCTCAGTTATAATTGGAGAACTGCATTACAATGTCACATGTTGGTTTTCCTAATCAGATGAAAATAACTGCGAGTGGTGAAATTCCATTAGGGAACATACATTTTTTTATAGTTTCTACAGAAAAGTAATTAGTGAAAACGAAAGAAACGTCGGGAAAGTCATTGGACATAATTCATAACAAACAGAAATAACGGAAAGCCCGTTCGGCGTGGGTAGGCAATGAATAATTCTCTAACTGTGAGCACCCTCCGACCCCCCTTGCCCCAGCCGGGCACCGCGAAAAAAGTACACGACCCACTCGAGTTTTATAGTCAGGGAAAATATAGGAGGTAGCCAAAATATCTATATACGATGCATGCAAAATGTAAAAAAACTACAATCCCGCTCGCATGAATAAGTGAGTGGACCTTCATATAGAAAAAAGTAAGGCAAAAAAATAAAAGGCGGGTGTGGGGATGTCGGTGCACGGTAGGAAGGGAGTTCACTGGCTGCACTTTGATGCGTGCGTCCGCGCCATTGTCGTCACCTCGCGGCCTGTCCGCCACCGACCGCACCGCCCGCGCCACCGAGCCAGTGCGAGAGAGCGCCGCGCCCGCCGCCGGCCGGGACAAATGCGAACTTTGACGACCAACAATGGGCAATGAGCCTCCCGAGTTATGAGTGCTAATTCCAGCGCCCAAAGGCATCGACCTCGCCATTAATCCACTCGCAACCAAAAAGGAACATCGAGTTTTCGAAATTAGCTCACTGTATCGAGCCTTGGCGTTACGCCATGGTATTTAATCACTTTATTAAACCAATAAAGCTCAGTACGCGAGTGGAGACCGACCTGCGACACAATGGGCACCATATGATCGCAATAAAAAGTATCGAATAATCGAGCTACCGCACACAAAAATAGCACTTACATACATTTGATATAATTACGTACCTAATGCCGACATGAGTCGAAGGAATTTATTCAAGTATCGAGTTGAGGCGTTTATAAAAATAAAAGAAAGTGAAAGCACAATGGTTAATTAAAATGTGGAGGTACTTAGGTTTTAATAATTAAAACATTGGTCGTAACTAGGTTTAATGGTTAAAATGATTAAGTTTATGTTGGATTGGAACACGTCGAACGGGTTTTGTAGGAAAACACAGTTTATTGTTCGTCGGTATCAATCACAGCCTATTCTCGGCATCCTTTATTGCATAGCACGGTCTTTCTAGCAGCGGGCGTGCTTCAAATATTTTAACGAACAGTCCCGTACGAGTTCGAACGAACGAAAAGTTAGATAAAAACCACAATAAGCTTTTTTTTTCATTTGTGACGAAACAAACTTCCCTTTTCACACTCACTGTCGCACGCGATCCCCATATTAAAGGACAACATTTAAGTGCATTATTGCCGACGACAGAAAGCTTTTTAAAATTTACAGCATTATTAAGCGTGTTTAACTCGTTTTAAAGCGCTAGACTATTTAACTATGTCGCAGTGAAACTCAATGGCTTCACTTTTTTGATTTTAAAACGGTATTTTAAAGCTTGGATTTTCTGGTTTCGCTTTCAGTGTTTACAGATTACTTTCACTGGTCCTTTGCAATGGTATTCAGCGTAATATAGGAGATAATAATTTACCAGATATGGGATGAAATGGGATACTAAGGAACACGATTGTCTCAAGTAACCCACATTGGTACATATGCGCATTGGTATATGCGCTGTAAGTATGAATATTAGATGTAAACATAATATACAAAACATAGCGTTCGTAAAAAAAAAATTGGAGGCATTTCGCACCAACGAATGAAAAATATGTCGCCAATTGCCCTCGATAGATCTGCAACTTGCACAAATAAAGGGTAATTTACCGAACAAGAAAACACATAACCTATTAAAGTCGCCGTTCGTTACGCTGCATTCATCATACCATTTCTTTTTTAGCCTTTTATTTCTTTCTTACAAGGCTTTCAAAAGGTTAATGGTTCGATTCAAGTTTCGTATTATTGCTATTTTTTTCTGAAACGTTAGTTATTGAACAATCACCGTGTTCAGGGCCGCACATGGACTGATTTTTGTGGGAGTCAAGCAAGGGTTTATGGAAATATCATCTTCATCAAACTTATTACCTTTTTTTGGTAATAAATACTTTCTGGACTCTACAGGGTCGAAAGTCATGCGGTCTTATACCGTACAGAGGTTGCTAAGGCTGCTCATCGATATAATGAAATCCCGTGGGGTGCAATTGAGTTTTACGGCGGATATTATGATAGGATATGAGGAATGAAACCACAACTTTACAACTTCTGCTTGTTTTTCATTGTTGCTACTTACCTAACTGTAATTGAGATTGACAAATTTCGAATTTGGCGCAACAAAAATTTTACCAACTTCGTCGCTTTTCCCGAGACCGACCCCGGCCCTGTACGCCCTTGATCGTGTTGGTGGAAGTTTTCTCGACACCTTTTTTTGTACAAACAAAGCTTCGCGTGCGTAGCATCGGAAGTGGCGAACAAATGGCGCTGGCCCTTTTAATTTTCCGAGATTGTCTGACTTTGATAGCTTTTAACATCAACAATGACAGTCTTGACTTATGATGATTTGATTTTTTTGGGTAACAGATTGATTTTATACTAATGAATGGCACATTATTTTAAGGTTATGAATTGTAGTGTTGTAGCCTAACGGATGCCGCAGGACGGACACCGACGACGGTACTGGTCATGTAGAAGTATTGTCAGAAGAGACTTAGCCCAGATATTAGAGGAAGACGGAGACCGTTCACTAACAGCGGGAAAGCTTAAATTAATACAAAACTAAAAGTAGATATAGAGGCCATCGCGAGAGAAGTTGTGTCTAATGCAGATTTATTGGAAACCCTGTTTGGTATGCATCGAATATGCACATAAATAATCTTGATTGCCAAAAACAGACTAGAAATGAATCGATTTCCTACCATCTATTTTACAAGGCAAATCTAACGTTCTCCTGCTTCATAAAGTGGTTTGGCTACGAGAAATAGTTCACGTGTCTATGAATTATGAAGTTCTTGGGTAGGTACAGTGGCACTGATATTTTGGCACCTGCCATGTTCTTGCTCGTACAGTCATGATGCAAAGTGGTGTGAAAATCTCAACCATCTCACATTGTCTTGTTCGAAAGTGGGCCAGAGAAGCTCGAAGCACAAAATCGGGAAAACATCTCACCACCCACGTCATTAAACCACGCGACAGGCAGACACCTCTGAAGAATGCACTCTTAATAAGTCATCAGCTAAGTAGCGAGGGCCCCCCCGAGGAGTTGGGCGAGGGTGCTAGAGGGGGTGTGGTGTGCCATGCCAGCGCGGCGCGGCGTTCGCACAAAAAATGACACAAAGTATAAAATCTGCATACAGTAATGGGTGTAGTAGCCTCTGAGAGGCTCGCACTATGCAGAGATCAAAGGTGCAGTGCAGTGGCTGTATTTCACGCCAGTTCTCACTCTTAAAATACAAACATCTGCATATTTTTTTTATAAATTGCTATTATAAAATGTGCACGTCCACCCCTTTGTCAATACGATAGTACAGTGTATTGTTTCACTTAATCACCAAGATATATGCGGAGGGTTAGTTCCCATTGCATTATTATAAATTTTGCCATTATACCGTAATGTAAGTATATGATCCAATCCACTAACCTAACCTAGTTGCTATGGTTAGCAAATTAATTCAAAAGCTACTCTAATAATATACTTCACAATATTTGTATGTGACTTGTAGCAACGAAGACTTTATAATTGTTAATCTGGAAAAGTGACGAAATGGGAATGACTCCTTAGGTATTACTTGCCTCGTCATTCCGTCTAGTGTTATAAACCGACAAGTGTTGCCTCCCCTCTCCTTGAAATATAAAAGACTGACTTGACAAAAGATTCAGTGTAATATTTAATATACTTGCTTTCTATGTTCGCTAGCTGTTGATGTATGTTGTTAATGTAGTTATATCTACAGCACACATCAACAATTTATTATAATTCCCCACCTTTCCGTCTTAATCACTGTTGGGTCACATGCCTTCTTGCATCGAAAATCACCGAATTTTGGGTCCAACCAGTGCGGATATATCGATTACAAGATGTGCGTTAGAGTTTGTTGGTATACTATGCCTATACTAAAAAAGGTGAATTGCCTCATGATTATAATATTATTTATACTCGTACACTAACTATTCCAACTTCCGAACTCCCCCTATATTAACGGCACAATTACATCCATATGCATAATCTTAACTATAAAAAAATCTTAACTATATATATATATATATATAGCTTTATGGTGTACCTACCCATCTGTACTTTACGTCCCTATCTGCAGTAATGATATTCGAACAGGTCCCGATAGAAAGGAATACATTTCTTCTTTTGTGCAACTAATTGGTTACAGACTGGTTCGACTCAATAAAATTAATTAAAAAGCTAAAGTGAATCTATCGGAAGCCAAAGGTGAGTACTTAGCATGTGCCGATTCTTTACAGGCACAAATGATTACCAATTCAAAACCAGGGATCAATCCAACGACTGGTTTAATTAGAAGCATTCGCTTCGAGTGGTGATCGGAAAAAACATATTTAATTAGTGTAGGCTGGAGACTTCCGATTATTCAATGTAGCTTGTTTATCAATGACGACTCTAGCATCGGTCTCTTTAGAAATTGCTCGCGAATAAGAGAGCACCTCCACTGTGGTTTATTTGCTGTTTTCTGTGAATGAATGAGGATTGAGTACGCATAGTTTTACTTCATTTTACTCTACTCTATTAAGTATTAGAATAAATAAAACGCTAATGGAAATGGTTCCGTTGTTAGTGCGAATCACTATAAAGAAAAGTCGCTATAATAGTTTGCCGTATCTTAATTTATTTTATACGTTGCTGCCCCCATGATAGATTATTACATAAATAATTCACTAATATCAAACATTAATCGGGCTAGAGGCTTGCTTTTTTAATTGGTCACGTCCATGGTATCGATTTTGTGAAAACTCCCCCTCTTACAACCCTGAACGGCCGTAAAAAAATAAACAGCATTATATTTTGGACGTTCGGCACGGGAACGATTGTCGCTCCCTCTCGCTTTATTTTCTTCGTCCTTTTCTTTTTAATTCGTCGTATTTTTATTTGCTATGATAAATTGTAACAGTGGCGGGCGGTAGGGGGTAGAGCCCCCCGGTACGCTTTTGTTTCGGTAATTTTTTATGTGTAGTGTTGCGCTTAATTGCGTGGCGCTAGCGGAAGCGTATTGTGTGGATGTGGGTCAGAGGCGCGGATCCAGTACAGACGGACGCCTCCGTGACCGATTTACCTTGCATTGCAACGCCGCGCCGCCCGCTGTAGCGTTTGGCATTATCTCCCCATCATTTATTAACAAATCCTTAGGTATCGTGCGTTTATTTTCAGATAGAATATTCAATTTGCTATATGAAATTTTGAGCTGTTGGATAGCACTGACAAATCGTTACCGCAACACACATTGGCGCGTATTCATAAACGTGATTTAAAGTGCCACCGTTTAGGCCCCCTGCCCCTATCTTAACCTTTTTTAACGAAGTGTGAAAGGGATAGCAACACGTTTTAAGGGAAGTGAGGTTTAACTAGGTTTATGAATAACAGCAGCCTTTTTCTGGTCCAGTTTTGACACCTTTTGACCTCTCTATTTACCGACGGCAAGTACTAGGAATTTTAGTTCGTGAATGACAACAAAAATTATACCACTTGTGGTCGATAAATAGAGGGAGATGATTGGGACAGCTGTTTACTGTTATTTATGAAAAATAAAGTACTGTAAATCAACAAAAGAAAGCAAAATTTAGGCTTCACAAGAAAAATATCATATGAGACATTGATATCTTAGCTATAAAATTGAACAATCCCACCCAGCAACTGCTTCCACTACTCGGTAGTTAGTAAGTAGTTAGAGCATAACATAGGTATTCAATGGCAAGTCGGACATTGTTCGTTCATTATCTTGAGTTTCCAGTAAAAAGTAAACACAATATAATGGTGCAGGATATTATGATCGAGTATCAAAACTATTAGTGGTGAATGAGCCATATGAGCGCGCAACTTGATACTGCGGCATCCGGATGTCGTACCTTGTCTAGACTACTTGGTTCTAAAATTGCGATGCCACACTCGTTTATTGAACGGTTTTTACAGCTATTAAATAAGATGGCACTTGTGAAATTAATATACGTAGGGACTATATCGATATAAGGGGTAACTTCAAGGTCGTTCTTATCCCAGAAAAGTGAGACGAAGACCACGTCGCGGCGGCTACGAAGCTATGACTTCCGGACGCATAGAGGTGCAGAGGACGCCCGCCCGCGCCAGTCACTTGGTTATCCACATTTACGCAAAGATCTAGAGATAGCCCTACTGTTCGGACAACTGAAGTAATTGAAGAAAGGCGTATAAAAATCATGTTCACATGTAATTGACACTACATCACTGGCACCATTTTTAGGGTTCCGTGCCTTATAAGGAAAAAAGGAACCCTTATAGGATCACTTTGTTGTCCGTCTGTCTGTCTGTCAAGACTTATATCTCAAAAACACGTGGACGGCTAAAGTGAAATTAACACCAAATACTCAGGTCTGCAACCCCATGCAAAATCAAAAAAAAATATCAATCTTCTATGTCAATGCAATCAAAAGATATGGCCATTTATGTCGCAATTTCTCGCATATTTGTATGAAAATACAAGAAAACCATAACCTATGGGTATGTACTTCCCGTTGACTAGAATCATGAAATTTGGCAAGAAGCTAAGTCTTACAACACCAGTAAAGGAAAAAAATCCGAAAACTGTTTTGAAATTACATCCTTACAAAAAAAAATTGTTTGTTATTTCAAACTTATATTTGCAGATTATCAACTAATCAGGAGTATGGCTCTAATATAGGTACAATCTCTTCAATTCGATATTCTGTTGTACAATGCAATCCGCCTTATAGGTAGGTACACACACCATACACTAATTGCAACATTTCGTTTCCCTGGAATATATTAAGTGTCAATAATCCCAATTTAAAGATCGCAGTCACATTCCCTCGGATCGATTCGAGCATTCGATCCCGGAGCATGACAGTTAACATTAAATATAGATGTAGGCTTAGATGCCACTTCGGTTGTGAGCCGATTATCCGATTGCTTTCAGGCGATTGATTTCAAAGGCTTAAGATATCACGGCTCGCCTCCACCTTACACCGACCGATACGGGGCACTGTGCTTTATTACGTGAGGAATGTTTCAACGGTTAATGGTTCTGGCGAAAATGACTATTACTGAGACAATAAATGGACACAAATATAGACCAAAGTAAGAGAGATAGGGTACAAGGGATTGAAGCCAAATCTGCCAAAAATCCCAACTTATCATTAAAAAGAAAACATTTTATTACAAATATAATATCGAGCAGTAGCAGTCGTAGATAAAAAATTTCAAGCACATCTTTGCTCGCGTCGCGAAGTATTTACGGAAAGTTGAAGGTTCTCATATCGCCCGCCTCCGGTAGCGCCCTCAGACTTTCCACGTCAAAGCCTAAATTTACTGCCGAAGACGTAGTCGGTTCTCTTGAAAATGGCGGGAAACGACGGTTGCAAAATTATTTAATAATTTTAGTTTTATTATCTAAAGTGGTTATTTTGAGATTAATATCACGTTACATTAATCAGAAAATGTTCGCGAGTGACAGTATGGTGAATTTGTTGGATAATTTGAGCAAGATCTGGGGTTTCAAGCTTTCATCAAGAGTTCCCGCTACAAGCTCGGGAGTGAACGTGACTGTCGAGCTGCTTCGTCTAGAGTGATGACGCTACGGCGTCTCCTCTGGATGAAGACAAGAAGACGCGGCTACCCACGGTGAAGACGCTACTGCGACTCCCCTGGAGGAAGATAGGATACTATTATATATTGAATTTTCTGTAACATGACATTGGCAAATGACGAACTGTCGAGTCCATTAATAAAATAAATAAATAAATAAGACGTAGTCGTATAGGTATGAGTAAGTTAGTCTGACACTTTACGCTAGTCCCTAGGGAACAGTTCTGCAACATCCACTTTACCTACTGCTGCTGCAGACTTGTCAAATATATGACTATTGCAAAACTAGGTAAGTACTTATCAATAGCCATAAGAATAAACACTTTTAGTCGCCCGTAGGTGGCATCGCTGACTGCTGAAGTATAGTGAGTATCATTTGAAGTACGATTTCAACTCTTATATCGCAGGTAATAAGAGCGATACAAACTTTAATGTGCTATATTTCTATCCTCAAATACATCGTAGATTAGTATTTATTTTGTGCTTTTAAAGATGCCTGGAAGATTCACATGTAACGCAAAATTTTAACATAATTATTGTGATTCAAATAGAGTAGTTTCAAATCTATAACCATCATTTTTAAACTAGGTATCTAAGTAGTCTAGGTGATTTTATTCAAGATTTATAAAAATCAACGTAGTACGTGTTATGTTTGTATTATTAGAAAGAGCCGCTAGAAAGTGATACCATATTCACCCACACCCTCAGCACTAAGTATATAAATCATCAAGCTATACTAAAATGAAGGAGAGTTTTAAAAATATTTGTCAAAGGCGACGACAGTCGACAATGAAATTAATGACCGCCATTTTCTTTTGTTGTTGGTTTCCTGTTTGCAGGCAAAGGCTCTCAGTTCATACAGCCATTCCACGGAGGTTATAGGCGCAGGTGAATCCGCACGGGCACTGCTAGTGCTATAGTTGATTTAATTGGTAGTGAATTGATTGTGTTACCCGTGCAGTGTAGTATAGAGTGGCAGCGGGCGAGCCAGCGGAATACACAGCGGGCGCGGACCGACGACGCGTCGTAACCCCATTAAAACTGCTTCGAGCCCCGCTCGCGTCCCTCTTCATGAAATATTAAAAATTCAATTGCGCTTCTCTTTATTTTAACCCCTCTCGCCTCCTCCACGATACCCCCTCGCGCTCCAGTACAATATAAAAGATGTATTTCAAAAAATAAAATAACGTTCACCTATTATTTATAATTTGTGCTACGCGATGCCGTGCCGCCTTATACCACCGTATGTCATTTACCCGTGTTTCCTTATAAAATGTACCAGTTTCATCGGAGAACGGCGACAGTTATGATTACTTAGTTACCCGAAAGAGTTACAATAATAAGTACCTAATATATTGAGACATAAACTCTCTCATCGACTACTTCCTATCCTAGTCGGTAGTTCCTGCTTTCTGTTCAAAGGTTTTTGGTTGGATGAGTCTGAGAGTTTTTATTCGTACCCTATGTCTCTGGACCTAGTAACATACATAAGGGAATAATAATTTCCAGTCATGCCTTGAGTATGATGTTACAAAGTACACGTCTAAGCGTAATAGATTATACTCGTACATTGATTTCTTTTTCAATTAAAATTACCAAAAATACAGTTAGTACAGATGAAGAGAATGAAAGATGAAGATGAAGTTTGAAGTATTTTATTAATTTAATCTTTGTCTAGCGACGTGTAGCTAATAAAGTGCAAAAACTGCATCGAACAATGCAAGTGTCTACAGAAAGAGGGACGCAAATCACTCAGTGCGTGTCTCAACACTTGCGCAAGAGTGGCGGCGACAAAGGCGCGCCTGCCCTATCTGCGCCTCCGCGCGCCCACTCCACGGCCGCTCAATTGAGAGCGAATGCATCTCACTCATATATAGCCAGTTAGTGGTAATAGCTAATATGACTGCATCCTATCCTTAACAAAACGGAAAGAAAGCACGGTGAAGTAAAAATGGAATGATTAATTAAGGGATGCTCGAAATAATTATAAGTAGCTTACAATGAACTCAGAGTGTAGTCTTCATAAGCGTGATTTCGCTTCAGTTCATTATGCTACTTTGGAAGCAACTCGAGCCCTCTCTTGCCCAACTACTAAGTATCAACAAAACCGACGGAATTATTAGTTTCGTACAATACCAAATAGAATATCATAGTGAACTCAATCGAGCACGAGCTCCATAGTTTCCAACATTTCCACGTAGCAATCTGCTCGGACGCACACATTGTTTTGTGTACAATTGTACATACACTTCGTAGGTGGGTTACAACAACATCAATATACACACATACGACTAAAGTATACTTACACATTGTTTAAACGCTTCGAAATATCGCAGAATTCTAAACAACTCCAATTTTATTGTGGCCAACTTACCTGAAACGAAAAAAAAAATGAATTAACATGATTAATAATAAAAAATATAAACAACCGGGCAGTTTGCACGGAACAGAGGGGATATTTGTAAACATGTAGGCGCACACAGTGATAAGGGGCAGCTATTGTTGAAGGCGATAGAAAACATATTCTCTACAGTTGATTTCCAACTTGTTCAATAATTGTAACACAATGAAGTTAATAGATTTAATTTGCAATTGAAACAGACAAGATTTATCCTTGTATTTGTCCATAGATTTATCGATTGTATACTATATACAATTGTATAACTACAATCTGGATATGTCAATGAAATATAAAGTTGATAATAAGCTAGCAATAACCTTACTTTCAGAATAAGTCTAGTGTAGATATACCTATAGTCAGTTCTCGGGACATTGTTCGTTATACCTTGTACTATTATATATTCTGTGGTTATACATCCAAGGACAAAGAAAATAATCTAAAGGCCCTCTGTAGTAAATAGAAAATGACCGAACGATCAACCGTAGTTTTTGAAATTCCAAATAGACGAAGATATGCGTGGAGGTATGTTACCAATTGGCTCATTGTAGTAGCCACTTAGCCTCCAGTTGAAATACGCCATTTTGCTAAATGCCTTATCGCATATTCCGCTTCGCGCACGATCTGGTCCGGCGATCGAGTACAGATAGGATTTTCGAGATTTTCAGTTTCCGAACAGCCTCGGGCCTTGTTAAGAATCCCGCCGATTGATCGCCCGAAATTTGAATTTCGGCTAGTTACGATGGTTGACGTGGTATTCGGACTTCGCCTCGAATAAATTCCAACGACAGACTGGTTAAGTTATTTGAAAAAATCTAGGTAGTTTTGCTACATATATATTTTGATACGTTTACAAGAAATCGACGTTCATGCCGCATTCGGATAAATACACATAGGTAGGTGTCAATGTCATACCGAGTAGACTTTTGGACCTGGAGGTAAAAAAACTCACGTATTCTCACTATTTAGGTGAACTTCATGTGTCTCTTTTACTTCGTTATATAATTTTTGATTGATTTCTACTTACTCATGATCTTCTGTGTAATAATTATATTAAGTAAGTAATAACAATTGTTGTAAAGTGTGACCAAAAGTAAAATATGTTCATTTGACCTGTCTGCTATGCGATAATGTAGGAATCAGTCCAAGTTATATTGTCGCGGCAATATAATTAGTTGCGTGATCGTTTAGCGGGGTTATTCACGAGGGTAATGGGACACGATATAATGTCATGTTTATTCGTTAATTAAGGCGCCATAAACATATGTTCGAATAAATAAAGTAATGACAACACGACTCTAACGATTAGGTATACTAATGTGTGTTACGTTAATTATTATTTTGCGCAAGTCATGTGTGTGTGTGTAAATTAATATAGATTTTATTTAATAATAATATGTATTTAATAAAGGCTTCCATCATAGAATCGTTCAAGTGTAAAAATATGAATACGTATGTATAAGTATAAGTATTAATTAATTAATATTTTATACTAGGTAATAAAAAGGGTCAAATTAAAAAAATATGAAGTGCCTTACATGTAACTGGCAAGATGAATGCTAGTAAAAACTACAACACAGAGCTTGAAATTTAGAAAAAGAAATAGGAACAAATCCTAGATTTTCTTTTTGCGTTCTATTTTGAGAAACAAAAGTTGTCTCCTGTTGTTTTATATTTGGACAATAGGCCCACTCTATCCTTACAGGATAACTGACAGGTTAGGCAACAGGCACACTGGCTGCGGAAATGACATGTCTATCATGATCCTCACATGGGCGACATAGAGAAAACGCTCAACTCGGCTCAACGGCCGCAGTGATCGGTCGGACATTCAAATAATAATGGTACCCACTACTATGTGACTGTTTTAGACACATAATCTATACCTCTGAAATTGAATAGCCGATAATATGCAATAGCAGCCTTCGTGCCAACCTCGTGCGCTCAATTTCAGATATAATATATCGATACATAAATATATCGGACGATGTGCACAACAATATTGAATTTGTCAAATAAAGTATTTGACAAGGAAAATAGATAAAATTAATGTCATTATAATTTAAAAAAAACATATTTGAAAATCTCCTCCTTTTAGAAGTCATTTGAAAAGATAATTGAATGTATTATTGAATTAATTAAGAATTAAAAGAAATTGAAATATAAAACAGTTACAATATTTTTGAATAAGTAGGTAGTTCCAGTGATGGCAACATTATTTAAAAAAAATGGCATCCATTAATATTAAACTAGCTATAGACTTTACAAAAAATGTATCATAATACAGTTTCGAGACCCACTATTCATACCCGTACAGTCTTTTGTGTATTATTCATTTAGTCACACCTTGTATAAACTAGGTACAGCTAACAGCAGATCACTTTGAACCGTTCTTATTATCTGCGTTGTAAGATTTAAAACCGTACTACAAGTGTTACCATTGATCTGCTGTTGTCCGTACAAGGAAGGACGAAAATGCAAAATTATCAAGATAGATAAACTAATGAAGTTACATTAGGTTACCTACGAACACATTTTGTTTTAGGTTTTTTTGCGAAAAATATTAGTACCTAACTAAATACCAATGTCCTTGAGTCCTAGAAGCATAAATAAAATATGTCAGAGCTTGAATTGACAAAAGCTCACGGTCCGTATGTCAAAACGGGCAATGGGCTCTATTGATTACTATCGGAAATGGAGTGTCTTGAAAAACCGTTCCGAAATTCGCTTATTAAAGTTTTCTCCTATGGATGCATACGGTCCGAAAAGAATTGATTTAATATACATATAAAGTTCATAATTATTTTTATTGGCAAAATATTAAACCATTTTTTTTATAACTTTATTAAATTAATCAAATTTCTGCCTATTAATTACTTATTTGCAGCAGCTTATATTTTTCCTTATACATCGTTAAAAAAGGTATACAAACAACTTTATCTTGTAAACAACAATAGGTACTAAAGTGGTCCACTTTGTATAAGAAGTAAGGACAGTTGTTTTCGCCACGAGCGAGACAAAGTAAGCCCATAAAAGCTTTTAAACACTTTTCACTGTGCATCAGAATAATGTAAGTATACAGAGTATATCATTGTTTAACAAGTTGATTAGAAATTTCGATCACAACACTTTAAGCAACCCGTCCCCACACTGACAAACCCCATGCATACAATATGATCCTATACATTATTTTGCGATACTAAATTGTCTAAGCACAGCACCCCTGCTGCCTAAACTGGCGCACACACGCGACAAAAGTGCACACACGCGCCCGAATGCACCCCACACCGCCTGTACACAGCATGTTGCTTTTAACGTTTCGTTTATGATTCTGAGAACTTCTGAAAACCAGCTTTGAAAATAATTTGTATTGCCGCGGAAGTTATAACGAGTTTCGGGGCATTTTTAGGATTTGGTAACACTGTGTCAAATGTCCCGAACGTTATTGGCGATATTGTTACATTTTTTTACGAATTCAATTAAACTTTCTGTGGCGACGATCGTGGTATGCACAAAAAAATGTTAGAAGGAAAACTGGAACTGAGGAAAATACGGGTCTCAAATAAACCCTACGCGGGTTGTATGTATTTTTATTAATAAAATTAAGTAACAGCAAGTATTTAATATGTTTCTATATATTATAGTATGTAGGAAAATAAGTCTGGTATAACTAACGTAAGATCGTATAAATAAGTGCGGCCTATTATTTATATCATATCACGTATACAAATTACACAATTAACATTCTAAATAACCCTCCTTATGGGGCAGTCGGGTAAAAAGTATCCGCACAGAGTTATTGAAAATGGTTCACGCAAGTCTAAATTCGGGCAAACCTTGTCGGTGAAATATTAAAACACTCTGTGCACCGGGGAGGCGCGGCGGGCGTCTATTTGTTTTGCCATAGCTTTGTCGGGCTAGGGACATGCAGGTCATTAATTGTTGTGAATGCTAGCTCCTAATCGATAGCGCGCAACGTTCGATTCTAGTTTATATTAATGCTATTTGTGCTGACCGTACTATCTGTCCCGTCTCTCGGCCGGAACGTCCGTGTAAGCCATGTACTGTCATTAGCAAATATAGTTAAATTACTTTACATTAAATATAATAATTCTATAATTTAGCTTTATTTATTCACAAAATTTAAAATAATTAAAATGGGGTAAATAGAATATTACAAAAGGTACACGTCGTAAATAAATTAATTACATTGTAAATAATATTGCAAAGTTTACAATATTATTTTCTTTAAACGACAGGGGGACGTTAATGTACTCATGAATATGAATAATTTCACTATGAAGCATACATTTTAATCTTTTCATTAACAGTATTTGAGTTAGATGAATTTTAAGGTATTTATTTTACATTAATTAGAAAGCTATGTATGTATATTAGAAGACAGGATTGTATAGATCTAAAAATTATTTTTATTCTCCTTTCGTCGCGGATAAAAATAGGTAGTCGTGGGTAGATCGATTATTTGAAAATAGAATGGTTGAGTGTAACTATAAGTGGAATCAATCAAGGTTAATTTATTAGAAATGGCTCGACGTTGGGCACTGGGTTAGAGCATTAAGAAAGGAAATAAAACACTGATGTACACTCGACAACACACGGATTGTAACACTTGAAGTACGATTTCATTCCTGTGGCGCGGATAATAAGATCATTACAACATGCAATGTGTTACTTTCTACTATACCTAAAACACTTCCGTGTACGAAACAATATTGCGAAGAGATGAGATTTTTGATAGAACCGCTATATAAATAAGTACAAACTAGTGCTCTTTTCGACAAACTGTGACAACAAAGGAGTGATCAACGAAAAGGCGTCTTTGTAAATGCTCTAAAGACGCTAGAGACGGCTTCACAATAAATAATGGCTTTCTTTAGCATGTAAATTTTTAGGTAAAGATATGGTATGAGAAAGTAAACTCATTCTAGACATTACATGTCAACAAGATTCTTTCTATTGTCCTCGCTTGTTGTATCAGACAACGTTATTTAGAAAACTTTTTAACTTCGCTGTAACTCGTTGTTGCTTTTTTGTGTTATGAAATTGTTTGTTGCCAAGATTTCAAAACTCGTTTGTATATGTAAATGATATTTTCCGAATCAATGTAAACTCTCATTGTTCTTCGTTGTTGATTCGCAGGTGCGTGATCGTAATAAGAACTGTTCCAGTTAAGTAATGTTTATTAGATGAGTATTTTCGTGGAAAAATACGTTGTTTATTGAAGTCAACATCTATTTTTAATCTTAAGAATTTTGTTTTGTATTCTCGCATTAAACTCATTTAATAATAGTACGGCTATAAAAATACTTCATTTCTTATCTTTTTATTATAAGTAATCTATTGTAACAATGGCTAATTTTAATGATACTATTGTTATTGAGACTTTTTATTGTTAACCACAATTACAGTTTAATCATTCTATCAAGATCGCGTGGAAACAGATCCTTGTTCAATTCCAGGTGTAATCAATAACGTGTTACAAAACATTAAAATAACTATAACGGCCAGTAATTATTATTACTTTTAAGAATGATAGTGACCATAACTAGATAACCGATGAATTGTGTTTCAATATATTTTTTTATTTTATTTTTTCTTACAATTATGTTATGGTCCATTTAAGGTTAGACCAGAAACAGTTGTCATATAAAATTGAAAATCAACACCTTCAACCTTAATTTATATTATTTTCATCGGAATATGATAAAGTATGTAGTTATGTAAGTATTATGAACTTGATAAACTTAATTAATACATTTTATAATAGTAAATAATTATGGTTGACAAAAATGTATCGACTTATAGAGGGTCTTTAAAATATCACAAAAAGAAAGTGTTTCAAAATGTATTGAAGTTTCATTAAAAACGTGTGCGTATTTTTAGTAGTAAAACAGCATTTTATTATTCAATACAAAGTTAGATTTAAAAAAATGTTTGTTCCGTAGATTACATTTAAAGTAAGAGATTTTTTTCATTACAATCTTAAAACTTGTAGTTAATAAATAATTAAAACGTACCTACGATGAGTAACAGCCCTAGCGACAGGCCGGCGGCGGCGAATCTAAATTCATGAGTACGGACGTGATTAGAATGACGGCGGTTTATGCATGTATGCAGTTTCGTTAGATAAAACGCAAATCTATCGCCAATGTAATTGTTTATTGTTGGCTACGCCTGATTAGTTAATGTGACAGCCACTAAGTCACGGGCTAACTTGAATTCAGAACTAGTTTGTCATGTTTATAATGAAATACACAAATATGCAGATAATTAATAATGAAATATTTGGAGCTTAAACCGAGGGCCGATTTTTCATTCGACAGATAAATTGTTAGCTATTTTAGATTTAAATTATTTATTGCTTTATATGAAATATGTTATTAAGGATAGATAAATAGGTATATGTATGTAAAATAAAGCACAGCTAGAAGAAATCTTTTTTAAAAGAGAGCAGCTCCATAACCTTTGTGTATCATACGCTTTAAAAAAAGATTTAATTTAATTTATAAAAATGTCATCGAGGTATTCATATTACTCACGACTTTTGCCCATATTATAGGTTAATCAGACATTATTATTCTTGTAAAAGGAGTGCTCCTGAAAGCATTTGACATCTTTTCCTTTTAAGTGGTGTATAAATTCTATAAAAAATATGACCAAATATACACAGTGCAATAAAGATTTGAATCAGAATCTAACGTTGAACCCCACCTGCGCTTAGTCCAGATTCATTAATCTCTTGATGCACACTCGTCGATTCGGCCTCGATTGTGCTCTCGTGATACCAAATAGGCATTAGGTAGGAGAGAAATACACACATAATCGTGTTCAGTGTGGAACGTTATCAATTTAGCGAAGCATTTGACGTAGGCGCAAGCAAATAGGATGCGAGTGAATCGAAGATGGGCTGGATCGATAATATCCCGTACACGTAATTGGGGCATATCCGCGATGCAGACGATGGCAATTGTATTTATTAACGAATTGCCTTCCAATTGCTGTTACAGGTACACATGTGGAATGCCGCCTCCGCTATTGCACTTTGGAAATTGAAATCGGAGTATCTAATTTATTTGATACCAAATAGCAGACGAAGTAGCTCTTCGCTACTCTTACTAAGTAATGGGTATATAGTTTTAGCGAAAGACAGCAAATGTTCAAAAGTTATTACTTATATTAATGGATTAGTAGTTCATAAAACTCGTCATAGTTTAAAAAAATGGGAGAATACATTTTCAGGGTCTTCGTTAATTAAAATATACAAAATTAAGATACATATTGTTTATTGCAAGTAAAACCTGAAATGGGTTTCTCATTCATTTTTAAAAACTCTACGTCTAACTCTAAACACGGTGAGAGCATAATTAGATCTAGCAATTAAGAACACTATTGACAAAATCCACGTTACTCGTATTTTTTTTAATGCAAAATGTTGATTGGATTCTTAAAAACTTTCACCTTTCCGATTTAGGGATATTGCAGATTCATAGATTATAAATACAACAATTGTCACAAGCCTTCTAACAAAGGCCCCATCTTAAGTGACATACATAATTCCATTTCTGACCCTATAGTGACAAACACGGTCGTGTCTACAAAGACATGATATTAACGTTATTGCTCCAACAGCTTACATGTGTTGCGTGATTGAAACATCTACGAGATACATTGTATAGTTGTAGCGCTACCATGTTACTACGACCACATTCCGCGTAGCGAGCAGCTACGAGCGCTAGCTACGAATTACGGTCGCCGCGTCGTCGTCGTCCGCAAATGTATCCTAGTTTTTATTTAATGGCCGTCTCAGAATTACATCTATTCTTATACCTATACAGAAAGTCTTATCCTTCTTAATCTTTTTTATTGTAATAAATATACTAAAAGCTAATATATTAAAAGTCGATCTGGAGACCATTGATAATTTTTCACATTTAAAAATTATTCTCGAAAACTCAGACGTCAAAAACTTGTAAGTAAGTATAAGAATCGGGTCTACGCAATAGTCTGATATAACGGGGATTGAACCTACAACGCTAATTAATACATACAAAAGACATTGCCACATTTCAATGGAGCTTTGCCCCACCTACAAAACTACGTGACCATTTAAGCTGTACCTATCATTTTGTTGGGGACTTATTACAAGTTTCATATTGCATAATCATAATCAGTATCATTTTCTACGACTCTCGCAACTCCTATAGAAGAATAACAAAAACAATGAATAAATCGCTTCAATATCTTACTATTTTCTGAATTCTTAATTAAGCTGGTTTTTTTTAATCGCAACTTGTACAAAACTTTATATTAAACCAATAATTTTAATGAAAAACGGAGATATTTTTACTTTTATTCGTTATCTTGTACAACTTGCGGTTGATGGTGGGGCAGAATCTGGCATTGTCATTTCCAAAGAAATAAAAAATATAGGTATATATTTAAAATACTGGATAATTTCTGTTATCCAATAGAGCGGTGATTCAGAGCGACACGTTAGGAAAGAATTAGATTGTGGAATTCGGCGTGCATGTCGAATACGACATTTGTACGCTGAATGCCCCAGAGCCACCGCTCGTCCAGCGAGACGCAAAGGACTCATAGATTTAGTAACACGCTTAATCCAATGATAGGCTTTCTGCAGCGAATTGGCCAAGTGAAACCTGCGCCTGTGCCCGAATCCGGACCAGGGAATTACCGATAATTTATTGATGCAGCTCAGGACATATTGCGCCGATTAGATGTATCCTTATCGTGGATTATACCCCTAGTTCAGAATATTATAGTTGCCGGATTAAGGGGTTTCGTTGAACGATTATGCAAAAGCTATCTCAATGACAACAGCTTAGCACCATAATATCCTTCATGTGTAAGAGGGTGGAGGGAAGGGGAGCGGGTAAGATTGTTATGTTAGTACGACACTGACTTGGATGCAATTCAATGTGGAAATTGCATGGTCTAAGACAAAGATTATTAAGTATACAAGGGCATCATTAAGGTTAAGATGTAGATATATTCCACGGCATTTTAGCTGAGCCAACTTCAGGCCCAGCTAAAATGCTGTTCTCGATCTTTTCTAAAATTTAAGTAGATAGGTTAATTTAGAATAGGTACGATGGGATTGGCATCGTCACTTTATGTGTACAAATATCCCTAAACAATTATAGATAATAATAAAAAGGTTAAGACTTTCTCAAAAACGACCTGCCCCCTTATCATGAACTCAGGATTACTTCAATAATACTTTATTATTTCGTACCATGACGTCCTTAAAGGAAGCTTATTAAGGACGTCATGGTACGAAATAACAAAGTATTATTAAAGTAATCCTGCTATAAGAGTTCATGGTAAGGGGGCTGATCCATAATTCTTATACATTTAAGCCTGAACTATAAAATATGTACATACGGCGAAATAGTTTTTCAGAAAATATAAGTTCCCTGTACACTTTTTCTGTTTTCAACTGTACTTTCTAACCAATGGACATATGAATGAAAAAAATGTGTAAATATTTTACACAATAAAATAATATAAAATACTGGATACATTGGACCCATGTAAATATGCACAGATTCTCTTGTACTTTTATTTATTCACACATAAAAGTACAAAGTCATCATTTAGTGTATCTGAAAATCGAAAATCATCAAGCCGTTGCACCAAGCCTCCGAGTATTATGTCGGTGCGAATAGACATTTACTTAACCCCTCGGGAAATGACGGGTCACTGCGATATATCGGTCATTTTGGCTCCACTAGGCGACTACAGTATGCAATATTAAATAAGCGTTGAACAACACGAACTAACACATGTATTTTGCAAACTCTTAACTAACCTAATCAACTAATTAATGGTCCGAAACCGAAGTGTCTCGGGAGTGTCGATCGTAACGTAAGTACCTAAACTATCTATAAATATATAAACCCCTATTTCCATTCGTCACGAGATAACTTGAGAACAACGACTTTCATTCTTTTTTTTAAGTTTTTTAATACTTTGCGCAGAAAATTTAAAAATTTAAGAAAACTGAACGAGTATCTAAACTTTGCGCGTTTGACAGTTGTGTTGAATATTCATAATTGCAATGGTCAATTGAGGGTGGTCCTGTCATAATTCATAGGGCTGACGAGGACGTGATTGGGTGGGTGGATAGCATCCCACTCACGGTCTGATCTCCTGTCACGTCGCCGTGACGTGACAATACGAAAAATAAATAAATAATATTCATAGCTAAGACAGGACAACGTCTGTCGGTTCAGCTAGTAGTTTAACAATAATTAACATAGCACTTAATTTGACATACTAAATCTATCCCCATAATTACAACTATGTATTGAAGACAATCCCATTGAACAGGTTACAACAATAGGCCAATAGATAGGCTGACTTATCGCGTTGAAGGATCAATGTGTTGATTAATATTATCTCATCGTGTCATCGCAGCGGAGTTTCCCGCATCACTCTGATTGGGGGCGCTTTGTGTGCGAAGCACAGAACGCGGCCTAAAAGTGAATTAGAAGCAAGCCAGGTGGTGGCCGCCCGCACCTACCTGCTCGGCACCAATCGAGACAATGGAGGCCGTATCGGACTGGACCATTTATCGATGATTGCTAATTTAGACAAAAATCACACAGTTAGATGGAGTTTGTTGTGAGTTGTATAAAGAAGACAAACTACTTTCTTTACTATTAGGACTAAGGAGACGTTGTAATATAACTCATAATAAGTTATTGATCTGTAAAAACTGTAGAAATATGTACGCAGGTTTTAGTTTTTGCATAAAATATTTACAAACTTGTTATTATTTTGAAATATGAGGCGATCCGGATCATCTGACTTCCTTCTTGCCTTTTCTACCAACTATACAAACTTGCCACTTGAGATCGGTAAATAGAGGAGACCAAGTACTTTTACGGCATTTTACCGATTATGGTTACTGTTATATTTCCGTGGAAACAAAAAAAATTACTCAGAAATAGTCTGGTCGTGGAACAAGAGTATTCTGAGAATTCAACAATTTGGAAATTCAAAATTTTACGAATTAAATTTTCTGGGGCGCAAGGTTTTTTTCTGTCACAACTTGAGAACAATCAAAATACACTATCGATAAAGCTCGATGAGAGCCGACTATCGATAGAGCGGGCGTCGCCGCGTCCGGACGGCAGTACGACAAAGCGAGGCTAATCAGGCGCATTTGTTCGACAAACCTGGCACACGCGCCGCCCTCCAGGTGTGCCCCACTCTCCCCCATGCCAAACCCTGCCCCCATCATTGCTGATAATTAACACGATATATCGGCGAGATGACGGTCACTTTGCGCTATTCTAATTAATACTTACTCGTACTCAGTTGACCAATAAAAAGAAGAACGTTAGTTAAAAAAACGCTGCAATTCATGTTGAGTTTCCACTCAACATGAATTGCAGCGTTTTTTTATGTGTTGTGTTGTTGTGAGACTTACTTTAAAATAAAAACAATTTAAAATATGCACATATGGACCTACTAACAGATTCATGCATAAATAAACGCGATGTAAAAGTTAGCCTGTTTATTAACACAATCTGTATTTTTCTCCTTTTCTTTTAATTCTTTGTGCCCACAGCCTTTACGAGAGATATTCAAAGCTAATGAAAACAAATAGAAGTTACACCGAAGCTCGCGACACAAAGCGAGGACGTTCGTCGAAGAAATCAAAAGTATTATTTACTAAGAGGGGCGCGAGAGACGAGACATAAAATTCACATAAATTATTCAATGCCGCCATTACGTCGAGCGGGCCGAGGATCTCGAGGAAAACTACGCGTCTAAATATTTAAACACAGACGTTATATGTATTGCAATTTTCATTAAAGATTAATAAGGATTTCAGGTGGGGTGGGACCGCCTTCGTCGGTCGGTCAGACAAACACCCATCCATAAATAATAGCAGCAGTGCGCTTCTATACGGCTGCTAATCTAAAGGGAGTACTAATACGCTAAGCTATTCATATTGTATGAGAGCGCGGACGCCCGGTCGTATAGTATATTTATTGCGTCATTATATTTGAACCGAATGCATTGGCACACTTGTATCGCACGCAAAATTCAGCAGTGTCTGCAGCGACTAGTGCCTATACTACACTGGTAATTACTTGTTACTAATATATACAAAGACGGTACAATATTTAAATAAAGATAGATAGTTGAGATAGATAATATCAATGCTTTTACTTTGACGAAAGTGTTACACCATTACTTTAATGCTTAAAAAATACAAATCAAAGTGTCCAAGTGTTCTGCTACAACGAATAATGAGCGACCTAAAAGGTACGAGAATAAGCGGTTATTTGATATCAAATTATTAACAAAGCCGTTACAAAACCTACGTCTAAACTAGCTGGCGTACTGACTAAAAGACCTGTCATTGTTGTTTGATGCACAGAACATTACTCCGATTAATTCAGTAGCAGTCAAAGAGGTCCTTTGAACAAACCCTGTCATTCGCTATCGGCTGGTCGATAGCTCAAACTTTACACATAGAACTACAATAGAAACTTCGCAACGCCATCAGACGACAACAATGCGTCTGCACTGATGTCCACTCAATGATGTGTTCATTGTAAAATGGTTTCTATTCCATGAGTTCACTCGTAGTTTATAACCGACAAGGTCTCATGCTTATGATTGAGAACTGTTTATAGTATTCGATGCCAACGAAACGGCATGCTCTTCCGCAGACGGAAACGGAGACTGGAGTCAGGCGGTAGAAGCTTGACACCGCCTTTTTAGTGATGAAAATACACTAGTTTCTTTGTTAAAATTCAATTACGAAACGCTAGTTAATTCCTCGGAAAACTTAGTTACGTACACAAAAGGGTATAATTAAAAAGGTTCTCCTCGAGGACTTCAGGGTATTTCTATATAAACGTCACAATTATAAGAGACAATTAAAATATCTCATTTATTCACTACACCCACGCGAGACAGAAAGAATGCTATCGATTGCTAATAATAACATAACATATCTGTGAAGAATTATAGTTTTACACACACGTATTTGGCTTTTGGTGTTACCTATCACATCCATTCATTGTACACGTGTACATTGTACACTTCATAAGTATAATTGCACTTGCGAATGTATGGCTAAACTAGAATTGACTTAATGCTTTAAACAACGGCCAAAATGCCCAAAATACGCCAAATATCCGGCATACATTCTGTTTACTGCACCAATCGCTATTTGCGTTAAATCCAAACTGTTTATCTGATTATTAAATTATTCGTCAAGCATTTACCGTGGTCAAAACCAGTCAGATATCTGTAATCCATTCATTACGCATTTGAGGTTTCTAAATCAAATAACTAGGTGATTTGATAGACACATTTGCCTGTAAGTTTAATTACGCTCGTGCGTGGATGACAGCTTTCCGACAGATAGATTCAAATGATTGCCCACTCGTGATCGGTAACTAGAGAGGGGCACGCTATTTCATAGTGACATTTTACACAATCAAAAAATCAGTCAGATAATTTTGTATACCATCCGGCGACATACATGACAAAAAATATGCCTTAGAACTGACCTATACCTATGCTGTAAATGTACAATCAATAAGGTAAGAACAAATCACTCATAATTAGGAGCGACAAAAAAGCTGCGTAATTAGGTGGGTTCTCGTACATAATACTGACAAGATTTTTGAGTCACCGTAAGGATAGAATACTATCGTAAGCAAATCTTCAGACGTAGGTACATTGATATAAAAATACATAGATAAGACATATATCCGAAATACAATCCCTGTTTCGTATAAGGAAAGAAGAAATAATTTATTTTTAATTTAAAAAATATAATATTTATTAAAACAAAACCAGACAATTCCAGTTTGGTATTTTATACAAACAAAGGTAAATGGTGAAGGCATTAAGTAGGTAGGTTATGCAAAAAATCGGTATCATTTTCAATTCAGCATTGCCTGACTCAATCAAACTTAGAATGCAACTTCAGAATGCAAACTCGCTAACCAAACATGCACGCGTACATAGGAAGTAGATGCAGTTGAGTATATGCGAATTCACACAAACACTGAGAACATTGGGAGCATTTTGCAATTCAGATTCCTGTATACTTGTATACATGTAGGCAACTATTAGGACGAGGTAGTAGGTACTCGTGCGTCCGGCGCGATTTAGGTCTTCGGACGTTTAAATCGAATTATTGGTGGTTGGACATCAAAGTGTATACACCGTACACATCCTGTTTTCTACCTAAGCGTGCATAATTACATTGAGTACCTATTGAGAGGAGCTAATTACTTGAAGTATATCTTGAAGAGAATTCAGTATTATTTCATTTCATAAATGATAGATGGATGACATCGAATTCGTAGTTCAAGACAACGTCGGTATCGTTATCACTTGATAACTTGACAACTTACTTAAGTTGGAGGTCATTAGAATAGAATATTGTTATTTAAAAAGTTGTATTAAATATTTCTGCTATTTAAGAAATCGTGATTACCTAAAATGATATTTTATTTGACCCAAATAGTGGAAACCAATTAACGCTGTTTTCCAAAGTGGTCTAACCTCAGCTCAGACTTGGGAATCAGACTTGGATGAAATACCTACCTACTCGTATCAAGAATAATCTTCAAAATTAAGAAGTCTTGATTACTTTCATTTACTTTTTATTTATTTAAGTTATTAAACATAATTACTAAATTCTTATTTTATTTCAGTCACGGAGGAATTAACTATAAGTGATAAGGCCGCCACAATTATCTTAAATGGGATGTTTTACGGATGCATGTCATATTTAATAAGTTCAACTTTACTCATTGTAATTGAGTGTAAATTGTATCATTCATGAATAAAAGCACGAGTAAAAAGCGAACTCGTGCCGGCGAAAAGTGAAAGTTACAAACTTCACCTCGCTCGTCTACATTTACTAATTTGCGCTCCTTGTATCACAATACCATTGTGAAAACAGTTTTGTTTGCAATGAATATTTATGTTGTAAGTGCTGAATATTTAAATGGTTCTATTTAATTGTTTTCATATTTTTACTACTTACACAGAGTAGTATATTATCTATGTATATTATCTACCTCTAAAACTCCTGGGGTGTTCCGCCTCCGCCACCATGGAGAGGACCACGATTATCTACCTAAAATAACTTCAGAGGGTCGCCAAGTGACTTTGACTTTTGTTAACGCTAATAATAGAAAGAAAAATGGATGGGTTTGGCATTTCCTAACGAAAAAGTTGCCCTCTTAGTACCTACTATATCTACTTTTATAAAAATGCCTATGACCTATGTTAAATTTTAGCTGTACAATATAAATAGATAGGTACGTATTATACCTACATTTTTCCCTTGCTAAGTAATGAAACGATTTTGCCGACCACTTAATATAATACCTATGACATCCGAGTGTAAAACATAGCAATATATTATTACCTATGCTAAAACTTGTATGTACTGAACCTTTTCCAGCCGTAATAAGTTTTCGACGCATTTGTACAGGAAATCAAACATCGGCTGCATCAATCAATTACATTGAACGAACGTGATTTCTGTGGATGTATCGATTGTTTCATATCTCGGCGGAGTTGGGGCAGGTCGGGGCAGGCTAGTCACGGTTATCGTCGGACATGCACGGACTTCTGCTGGAATATTAGTCCCGAGAGTTCAAAATCATCCGTTCATGCGTTTTTCTGAGATATAGGTCTTGACAGACAGGCAGAAGGACGGACAGACAGACGGACAACAAAGTAATCCTATAAGGGTTCCTTTTTTCCCTTTTGTGGCACGGAACCCTAAAACCGTATTAAGGGCCTGACCTGAGCTAACTAAATCTCGCCAATCTTAAATAAAATCATCCAATATAATCAATTTTATTAAAAGAAGCTATGAAGTAAATCTTTATTAGGATAACATATTAGAAAACACATACTAATATTATTAATACAGGTAATTTTATTATTACCTGCTTTATTTTGAATGCGTTAATTAGTTTAAGTGTTTTCATGTTATAGGGGCAGAAACAGAGAAAGGCATTGCAGGAGTTTTCACTGACTGGTGACGATATCATAGGTACGGATATATGAGACAGAAATATTTAAATTATTTTTCCCAAGAAAATAAAAAAGTCACTAATAAATTATAAACGTCATCTAATATCAATACTCTGGAAGTAAAGAGAACTGTGCCGTGCCGACTTTCAGAAACCGAAGAAATCTTCCAAAGTCTCATGAAACTTCAAAAATACTCGAAGTCAATTCAATTCAAATACACTTTTTTGTACATAAAAGACACAAACAATTACAATACAGAAATACAAAACAATATGTACAATTTTGGCGGCCTTATCGCTAAAAGTCGTCGGTCGTAGTCGTCGGTCAAGCAAAGTTTATTTTCTGAACTTAGTTTACTTTTATCAATACAATAGGTTTTATTAAATTAATAGCATATCGTTTAATGAACTTACATTTCACTCTGTAGATGCTACCCTGAATTCTTGTAAAAATCGCTAAATAATAAATATAGACTCTCCACTCCACTCCGTAACGTAACAACTATGACATTTTATTTATAAATAAACTCCCTATATATAATGAATATCTCCCTCATGGCAATTAACGTATGGCTATTCGATTTTCACCAACTAAAACAAAGTTCGATACTAACACGAGCGGTAAACCACTTGTTAACAGATTTCACACGAATTCAGTAATTGAGGAACATTGAGACCGAGGTGAAAGTTCGAGAGGCGACTTTACGTAGCAGCGGAACTAAACAAATTAATGTCACCATGAAATA
Organism: Tachystola acroxantha; assembly: GCA_963506565.1. Classification (NCBI taxonomy): domain Eukaryota; kingdom Metazoa; phylum Arthropoda; class Insecta; order Lepidoptera; family Oecophoridae; genus Tachystola; species Tachystola acroxantha. Next base: position 17,560,045 of record OY735870.1, read on the forward strand.
GCAACATCCAAAATGGTTCAGTGGAATTATAACCACGTGCGATTTTCTAACTAATTAAGTTCTACCCTAACGCAATACGGATAAATCTACGCAATTATTCAGTCAACTCACTAATAATTTTCGGCTGGTTATCAGAAAGCGGATTAAGCGCTGGTAGGTTAGGTACATACAGAGCCTAACCACTACAGGTTCAAAATGAAGCTGGACTAATTCGAAGCTTCGGCTAACCGGGGCCTAGGCGCACTGCGCTTGCGTTAACAAATCAAGTTTGCTGCGGCGTATCCCTTGATAATTTGTTCTAATTGAAATTCAAGTCATTGACATGGCCAACGGTCGTAATCAAATTTCTCGAAGCACGCTCACCGAACGTCTGTTTCGACGTGAACGTACCTGCGTATATTGTACTCAAATTACGTAGCCACATGATGTAATACTGAATACCTCCCTAACTGAATTATTGTTCTATTCTTGTAATTTGACGCCGTCCTAACCTATGTGCCATGACAATTGATTTTCATACTAAGATGAACATTTTGTATGAAAATCTAAAGTTGTTACAGAGTAGTCTTCTCACCACACAAAGTCGGTTTATTTAGCTTATAAGAAATCGAATAAATACTGAATTCATTTGTCCTAGTTCTTATCCAAAAAAATAATCGGAAAAAAAAGAATTTCACAGAAGAAGAGAACAATTAAGTACTTTTCCATTCAAGATACGTATTCAGCCCTCTTACGGATCTTACAATATGCAGCTTCGAAAGACGACTAAGTACCTCTTTATCTGTGTAACGGTTTTGTCAAACACTTGCTCTACCCTTTTGTTATTTGGTAGCAAATAGAACAGCTAACAATGATTTTGACAGGGACGCACTAGTGCGTAGTGCGTCGAAAATCGAAAACACGTGTTAACAATTCATCGAATAGTTCCCGTGCATGCCAAAAGAGCGGGAATAAAGTTTGGTGGCAAGAGTTGCGGTGTGGGATGGCTGGATGGGAGGGCTGGCTGATATGCACCAAGAAACCACCGCAGTTCAGCATACATCATCGTGTAACACCATGGATCAAATGTATATTATGACATAAAAAGGTTGCAAATCACAGCTAAAAGAAGTCGAGTGTAGTCATGAAAAATGTGGGATAAATCGGTCCGATGAAAATAAAAACAGGATTTAATTTTCATGCGACTGACTTTTTCATCAAGATCAAGATTCAAATCGAATGCCGCGTTTTAATATCCGCCATTTTTGGTTGTAGTTGATTTTCTTTTTAGTTTGACGGATCTAAGTCCGCATATTACCATATGAAAATACCTATAAAGGTGGCTATGTACTTATTTAGTGACTACACTTAACTCGTTGAGATGTAAATTGTATAGATAGTTAGTGTTCAAGTATGAGCACTATCTTATCTATCTTACACATCTCTGCCAACATGGCATTTCAAAAAGAAATTCTTTGATACTCGATAAAGTATGGTGTTGACCGTGGTCTCTCAGTCCACCAACGTAGCGGTGCGGTGCGTGGGGCGTGGGGCGCGGGCCGACCGCAGCGCGCTGTCATCGCGACGCGCGCGGCTAACAGGTTGCCAGATTCGACACTATTTTTACGTGTCCCACACCGCGGGTAGTGATGTCAGTTACTTTTTCAACTTCAGCATAAAAAGCCTATTGCAGAGCAGTTCTAGTTTTACGCTGCATATAAATGGATTGATAGTTCGTTAAGTGACGTTCGACAGCTTTCATGTGGACTAGTTATCTGTCCCTACCCATATGCTATGAGTTTTATGGTATTACCAGCCGGAGGGAAAAAAAATCCATTGTATGGATGTACTCGTTCCTATACGGTCACAATTAGTCTAAACGGCTATCGTTAATCATTAGATTAGTCATGTTCACTGGACACATTTTATGCGAAAAACCACAGGCGGGTTGTTTTGTAATAATTAAGACTTTGTCATAATCGATATAAATTAAAATTAAATGGGTATAATGTATGTATGCCTTTAAACATTATTAGCAGTAGTTGATTATCATGATTATGACATTATACGACCCATGCCAAAATTTCATGTCATTATGTTACGAGTCCCAAAAACTGCGGTTTGCGGTTTCAATCCAAATCTCATTACCAGAGTGAAACATTACAATGTAACAGCAATACATGCACACGAACTAAAATACTAAGCGAATTCCTTTGCCGCGCGCTTGTGGAATAATCTCCCTCGTCAAATACGCCACACAATCATTTTAGGTACCTACGTTTAAGTTACGCACCTACCTTTCATTTATAGTCTTTAAACAAATTATGTGTTTACGTATTGTATAACGTACTGTGTATGATAAGTATGTAGTGATTATGTTAGCAATCTGAGTATATACTTTTACTTGGCACTGGGAGGTTTAAGTGTCAGAATCGACCTCATTTACATCCCTATATACCGAATTAGTACCAGATAAATGAGCACCAATTAACCATTTGTAAAGTATAAAATAATAGTGTCCCCAAAATGCCGTGCCATTGGGCATCACTACGCAAAATGAACTTTAAGCGGTGTGATTGCGTATGATCCGTGGCGCGGCCAGAAGCCAATTAAACGCTTTTTACGTGCCCGCACATTTTGAGTGGAATAATGTTCGCACTGTTGACGGGGCAGAGTGTGCATTGCGGCGCCGCCGGCGGGCACGGCATCGGCACCCTGCTCTATGTCCGTATTTTGACTGATCATACGTTTATGTTGAAATTTTTTTTTTTTACGAGTAGCGTCCGGAATTTTCGTAGTAATTTGAAAATGCCAAAGGGTTGATCCCTTTGACATTGACATTGTACATAAAAATCAAATTAAAGGCTATAACGGGACTCCAAAATTTATGTTTTGGTCCTTGTCCTTTATTATTTTGCTGTTGAGCTTCCCTTCTTCTCTCTTCTGTCTATAAATGCATACGTATTATGTAAGTATGTCTGGATACATCTTCTTATAACTGAAATCAAGATCCGCTTCTAGCGGACCGCTAGACGGTAAGTGCTACGATGTCCAATTACCGGAATGGATTCGCTCAAGGGAGGTTTTAACATTTAAATCGTCAAGCTATAACTAAGTGGAGGCCAGTACTTTAAAAATATTTGCTATCAGCAAGCCTAGGCATAAGTAGCATATTCAAAATGTCACTAAGTTATAGTTAGACACTAAAATTTATTTATTGCGTCGGGCGCGCCTTATTTGCTCCGTGTCCATATTTTGGCACATAGATACAATTTCACACTAACACTTATAGTGTAATGTGCACGTTACATAACTGGGCATTATTTTCCAACTAATCAATAACTAACAAGGCGACTAATGAATGACATTGTATGGAATATGGAGCGGATTACTACATACATATATAGAAAAACTTATTTTGCCAAATGTATAGGTACTTAGCCTAATGAAGCGCTGGATGTAATTGCTGGATGGATTATAATATTGTATAGTGCTGGACTATTTACCGTACTACTCATAACTGTAGTAGAACTTCTGTCAGATGCGCAAGATTGCGATCTTAGGTCTTTAGCTACAAAGCTAAACGGTGGTTTAAGTCACGGTTTACTGATAATTCAAGCATACAAAAAAGTTACAATAAAATAACCATTCATAATAGAAAACCCTAAATTAAATTATTCATAAAATTTTGACTACGAAGTAGTGTACCCAAGACACCGGCAGCAATACCTCGCTGGATCGCAATGCTTAATCCGTTGAGCGAGGTAGCTGCTAGCTCTTAGGTCACCAGTGGCATTTACTACACGTTTGGATTTCTTGAGTAGCGACCAAGCGCCGGGACCCCATGGACCGAGGGTCACGACACCAAATGCAACAAAGTTGTAAAGGGTGTCGAGATCCCTGTATTAGAGAGCTTTATTCTTTTCAGCCGCCTCGGCCGCCAGCCCTTCCATACAAAATCGGTTGTTGAGGACAAATTAAGCCGTTTAACAGTTTTTATAGCCACGAGCCGCAAGGTTTAGGTAGTGCAGGGTTGTAGCTATAATGGAATTTAATGTAGGGCAATTGTGGTTCTAGGCTAGGAAGGGGGCCGGAGAAAAAACTGCCTTGATCTGGCAAATATATTTTCGTAAGTATGAGAATTGAGTCTGTGCAGAAACGATTTTCCAGGAATTATACCTATTGTCGGGGTGATCTGAATTTTATGCTCTGTGTCTAAGAGCAAAAAACTATACCTATACCTGATACGGTTTTGTAATCTCCTAATGAAGTATTCCCACCCGTGGCTTCTCTCAAATCGAAATATCGAAAAACGAATTTCAGATTCATCTTCAACATATCCACGAATTGATTGACGCAATAAAAAAACTGAGTAATGAAATATTTCGTGTATATTTTTTCGAGCAATACCTATTTCAACCACTTTTAGCGGTAGCGTTTTAATTATTGAAAAACTTTATATTTAGATTTTCATATATTGATTTCGATAACTGCAGTTCGCGAGAGCTCGGCCTCCTTGCATCCACTTCAATATTAAATACTGTAGTAAAACAAGTGTCCTCGAATTTAATTGTTTTTCAAACTTTTATACTTAAGCAGGTGACCACTTATTACTTTTTGTAACGTCACATGCATATTTTATTTTCCTTGCTTGTGTTGCGCATTGAGTTGCGAAAATCTAAATACCTACCAATAGACGGTGAAAAAAATGATAATATATTATTATATACCTATTTAATGTGCCGTTGTTATGACAATATACTTATTTATGGCTCATTTTACCTAAATAAAAAATGAAATACCTTGTTCCACCGTCTTGTTGACCACGAAATGGTTATGTGTGAGTATTTTTTCTCTTTGGCAAAGCAGAAGTCGCAATGTGTCAAAAATACGATTGTGAAAACTTAGGTTTGAATGATTGTGCAGAATCGCTGATTGGAACCGAATGCTGACCATAAAATAACAGTACTTACAAAGTTCAAAAGTACAGAGTGCAAATGATGTACTATCGACTGTAGCTACTTACTAAATTCTCGCGTAAAATAAATAATTTAAAAGCAATCAGTGTACCGAAAACCACGACGCGAAACATCCGACTAGTACCAATTTAAAGCGGTGGCGTTGACAGTCATCAATATGTCAGTTAAATCCAGGCAGATGATGAATTAAATCCTGCGAATAAAACTATATCGATACACAACCCAGGTGGAAAATCAATTAGACTAGGCATCATACGGTGAAAATTGGTTTGCGAAAAGTTTATTTTTTGTTTGGAGCGAGCTATTCACATCACAACGCATAAATATTTAATTACAGGGATTTTATTTATGGGTTTTGTGCAAAGTATACCTACCTAACTTTCAGAGATAAGACTGTTGTAACGTTTTAAAGCTAATTTAGGCTAAGTGAATTGTATTAATTCTGTGCAATAAACAATATAGGTACATATTATTATTACCTATGTACACACGAAGATTTATATCTTCGTATACAGGAGGCTTCAATAAGGTTGAGATTTTCTGAAAAACTACTGGATCGAATTTAATAATTCTTTTACAGTTACTTACACAGTTTTAATTTTTGTCTATCTGACAGTGAACTAATTCTAGCAATAGGTCAACTAGTTTTTGAGATCATCTCAACCTTAAAAACTCTCCTGTACACTTTTCTCTGTGTTAGACCGTACCGATCTGATTTATTTCGCAGCTCTTTTATTAGACTGCGAACAAGTCCTATAATTAATTTGGTTTTGACGACAGGCAAAGTCATGAAATATGCACTTTTTAATTGCTTACGTACGATGCCGGTAAAGTTTCTTGGAATTGACCATCTGTTAATGATTCTTGTTAGTATTTAGTGACCAACCTTTCTTACAGAAATACTTATAGTTCAATTTCATTTAATTTTTCATAACGAACTTATGTTCCTTGCCTTCTTTGGGAATTGCCAAATTTGTCAACGATAAAACAACATTCGTCGTGTTGCGATGACTCGCCCCAAACAAAACCAGATAATTTTTCATAGAAAGTGACACAAATTTATTTGAAATACGTACGAGAACAATTCGAAGCTTGAAAATCGTCGTCATCGAATAAGCAATGAAACAATGCAAACATTCATTCAGTACAAAAAATTCTGAAAAGTTTTCCTATAATTTCACAGGTCATTATTACGAATAGTATGTTAACAATATGTTTATTAAAAGTAATGGCTGTATCTATTTATGTATTTGTTAAATACGTCGACAATAAAATTAATGGCCGCATTTTCTTTTCTTCTTGTATTTTAGTTTATCAGGCAAAATATATACCTACTCATACATACAGTCTCCATTTTCACCGAGTGCGGCGTTAGGAAATGCCGAGAAGGTTTTATGGTAAATGCTCGTTAAATGCAGGTATTTCTAGAACAATGATGTTATTAAGAGCAATCGAACATTACGGGAGCGGCACGGCATGGGGCACCCGCAAAACCAAAGAGTTAAGGATAATGTTGATGTGAATTTGTTTTGTGTTCCACTCTACCGCTTCTACTCCGTCCTCCCATTCGTCAGTAGTCAGGACGCATTGCTAAATGAATATAAGACTCAAAAGACTACAAAAGCAAGCACGCCAATAGTTGAATAGTAAAATTAAGTCCGCTAATTTGTACAGCTCCGGTGTCATCCGCGTTTTGTTCTTTTCGCCCAGTATCCAGTTAATACCAATAGTTTAATTAATGACACATAAATTTATATTTTGCTAAATATATGCATATGTGTTAGGTATACCAAGGAGGTTGTAAGCGCGAGTGTAACCAGGAGTCCATTGCTCGTAAAACATATCTGTATTTGGACGAAAACAATCAAATAAGAACGAATTACATTCATAGAAAATTTGTTACCTATAGCAACGCATCCAAATTAAAATTTATTGCCGTAGCTCGATCGCGGGCACTTGTAACGCTATACGTGTAGGTGTAATTTCAAAAATAATCGATCCCCCACCCCACACATTAACAGCGTCTGTTCTCGTCGCGGGGGACCCATCGTTATCGACCAAATTTTTATTATGCATATTTTTTAATTTTATTTTTTGTTGCGCCCCGCGCGCCGCCGCTGGGTGACTGCATGTGCCAGTATTAAATCAATACTGCGCGAAGTGACTTGGTGTTCTATTTGCCGGAATGGGGAGAGCTTTTTGGCGAGACTCCGCTCCTGAGCACGCGTGTCTGGGTGACTGTGATTTCTGTCTAATGGAAGGCCCGCGTACACGTACGGTATGAAATCCAGTTCGGTCCGAAACACAACCAAACATTTTTTGTGATGAATGTTGCCTAATGCACTGGCAGCGCACCTATGCAAGTCGCTTATGCAGATACGTGCGAATAATACTTTATGTACAAACAGATACTAATCTTACTTTTCAAATTTTTATTCTAATTCTATGCTCGGTGAAGCCGTAGTTAGGACATATGGACGTCCGACACAGAGACCCAGTTTCGAAATCCAGGTCAGCTATGCACCAATGAGTTTTTCTCGTTTTTCAAGAGAACTTGCAAATCGATTGCTCACAAACGATGGAGGAAAACATCGTGAGTCAATATAGAGTTACTATTATTTGTGTGAATATAATAACTAAGACGGTTAAGAATGCATTACCTACTATAATTGAGTAAAATAGGACCAATGCAAAATTATTTACCGGATTACGGATTTTTCTTCATGACTCGACGCTCGTTTGACCTCAATATTTAATCTGATGCTAAGTGACGGCGAGGCCACGGATACATCTCGCGGATCCTCTAAGAATGGTTCTTCTAAATACTGTCGGAATAAGAACACATGTCGTGAAAGCGCGTTGCCTTATTTGCCTCAAAACAAAAGAAAGTCAATGTATTTTTTAATTTTTCTTGGAGGCCATACAAAGCTACAACAAACTCGCCTCACTTCTACGCTTATAGTCTAAACTTTGGGTTCATTACTCACAGTGAAATATTTTTGGATTGTAAGTATCTACATATTTCAATTTTCAATCCACCGTTTTAGACCTATTCTAATATATACATTTTAAGTAGTTTTTGAGAAAAACAGCTGCGACAAACAGACGGACTGACAGAATTTTTGCTACACAGGCGTGTGTATTAGATATTGTTCATCATAGTCATTACAATGACATAGTTTATTTAAGCAGTTGGAATTTTAGACGTTTTGCTTTTAAATATAATTTGTACTAAATGTATTTTTTATATCTTTTACCTAGCTTTTTAAACATTTAGACAATCCGCTTCATAAGCTTTCTGAATACGATAATGAAAAACAAAAAAGGAAAAATGTTATACTTAAAGGTGTCCGACGAACTTTTCTGCAAACCGAATGTACCTACCAGTGATTCTATTGAAAGAAGCATGCCATAGAATGGCAAAGGAAAATTCTGGCCAGTCAGTCAAATTCTATAACAACTAAAGTATTATTATACTTCAAACCGTATCCAACTGGATGCGAGGTAAAACCCGTGTATTGCGTAAATCTCTTGTAATAGGCGAATGGACCAATTCCGCCACCTTTAGTTTTAAGTATTAAATAAGCGCCTTAATGGGAACATCCGCGGCTTGTTCCTGTCACGACACACTTAATTTTACCCTTGTTTTGCCGAGCCATTGACGTAGGCCATCATATGTCACAACTAGTCACAAGGACGATTTGTGACTAAGTCAATTCTTTTTGAAATATTTCCATTCGAAATTCTGTTCTTCGGTTAACTCCATTCCTCTTATTTCGTTCATACTTTTTCTAGGCATGTTTCTTTAAAAATCACAGCAATTCCCAGTTAAATTAGATAAACTGGGTACTGGAAAGCGAATGGCAATCAAATACTGAAAGGGCTAGAGGCACTGAATCAATTTGGCTACATCATTCAAGTCGCTCAATGTATGGCCATAGTGAATGGAGGGTCTAACAGGTCTTGGCCAATATCGAGATTCAAAGTGGAGTAAGGCTCGGTGCATTGTCCGAGCATGTTATGGACCCGTCGCTTGTTACAGTTAAAACAATTGTAGGCAAAACAGTTGCTTTACTAACACTATAAGATTATTCTTTAACCAGCCCACTTAGTTGGAATTTAAATGCGTAAAAAAGTGTTATAATAAGTAATTCCGACCTAAGGCGTATTCAGAATTATAAAAAAATCATGACAATGTAAGTAGGAGATTTCAAAATATATTTATTGTACAGATCTTACAAATCCACCTACCAGACTCAAGTTAGATGCGAATAGAAGAACATCTACTCGCTATATCACATCACTTTCCTTCAGTACAAATGTACAAAGCAATATTAGTTCCAAGTAAATCAATTGAAGAAATCTATTCTTTTACACGCCTTGCAGAATGTAGTCTACCTGGGCACCTGCCAATGATAGGAAGCTATTCAGATGCAGCGCTTATTAGATTTATCCGAAGGCTGAGCCACTGATTTGATCTGGCTACCCTAACAGGACAAATGATATTAATTTACGAGAGCAAACTAACTGCCGGATACTAAATGCCAGATCTGGAGATGCACGAGGTAAACAGGTCAATGCAATCATTGACAAAGTGCATAAAGTCATTGTAGAAATGAATTGTGTAGTGAAGAAATTGACAGTTTAATGCAAGTAGTTCTAAGCTTCAGACCTAACAGAAAAATAGCGCACTTTTTGATATAACTGAATAAGCAACTGCAATGAATTGCATTTATGTCATAAATCATAAGGATCAACTCTCACTAGGCGGAAAATAACCGCACACTTTTTTATGCACTCTATAACTGTATTTATTGTGTTCGACTTAAGTACATAATTCGTTTACTGGGTTGCTTGTCATACAGTCATGAAAAAGTGGATAAAGCAATCGAATGATAATGAATTTCAAATATTATAAAGCTCCTAATCGAATACCAAAACAATCATCAAAAATTTGCTAATACTAACACAACAAAACCTGGTTCGCTACATACCTAATTAATACACTAATGTAGAGGCGTTGAAAAGGCAAAAGGATGGACGAGTCTACCCCACAAGCATGTGTGATTACCTAGGCTATTATAGTTTGTCGATAGAATAGAAAATACATATGTTTACTGCCATACAGCAATTACATAAAAGCTTACAAAAAATCAATAAACGCACAATTAATGCACGCTTTTAGCTTAGTTGAAGTAGCTGATGGCAAATTAGTAATATGAAACCATTGCTAATCTTAATTTTATTTAAAACCACAAATGCAGACGAATTTACACCCAAAAGCAATAAGAAAGTAAGCCAATATTACATACACGTTTTGGCGTCATCGGCAATACAAAGTCGTACTGGGAAATGTCAAGTGAATCACGTGAGGTAAATTGTGCTCTTGTCAATAAAATATTCAGGCGCGCGCGACGGCAATGATTATTTCTTTAATATCTAATCAATGAACTGCAATATCGAGCAATGAACTACTTTGTTGAGGATTTGAGTGATCCGACCTATAATCATATACGATTTCTGTATAAGTACTAATACTAGTAACAAAAGAGGGGTGGTTTGTCGGTAATATTTCATTTACTACACAATTTAAACTGGTTGCCTCTATAATTGCATAGTTTGGTTATTCCTAATTAGTTTTAAAGTGATAAAGGATAGATTATAATAAGGTAAGTTGCATTAAGGAGTAGTCATTGATAAAATACTGTAAACAAATTATACTACTTGCTATTGGCTTGCTTTTTACAGATCGGTAAATAAAGTGCTGTCTTCTTTATCTCTGACATGTACAATCATGGAACTAAAGTGAGATCAATCGGTCGAAGTATCGAATCACACAAAACACAATAGCAAACGGTAGTGAAGTAGCCAAAGATTAGATTTTCTTTTCAGTACCTACATGAAAATAGCAGTATTTCCCATTGTCTGATTTTACCCCAGATATAAGCCGTTTCAATAGCACTTTCAAAGTCTTATTCCGAGAGGCACTCGCCTCTGTAATGTAATTTTTATTTCTCAACGTTATTTATTTATTGTATGTAGTCTTAAGGACTTTTGCTCGAAGTAAATACAATGAATAAAAAAGGTTATTTATATCTATTCTATTAATAAAAATCGCAATGACAAAGATTTATTTTCTTTGAATACAAATAACAATGTCAGTCTAACTTATTGAAATAATATAATATGTAAGCTCATCGACTACTGTCTTATATTATATCAGGCTCTATTCTAACTCTTCATAGGAGCAACAATTACATTATTGAAAACTGCATGAAAATATATCCACTGTCCTTGCGTTACAAGATTACGAACCTAAGTATAGAAATACAAACATACAAATTTGTACCGTCGTCGTCGAAACCACAATCAAACTCAAGTCAACAGACTTTTAAATCGTCCTGTCCTAATTTTAATTTTTATGTTAGTTTCATGTTTTATTATAACAGCTTTTACTTTACCACAATATATAATTCTATATTGTGCTTTTACCTACTTTAATTTAAGCTATATTATAATAACTTATCATTTCATCGATTGCCTGGAGTTATTTTTTGCTCATAATACCATAATATCACGAGCAACGTTGTTTGGTTCATTTGATTTCCTTGGCATATGAATAATATAGCGTGTAATTAGAGTTGTGCGACGATTTATAGCTCATAACTTATTTACTTGCCTACTCGATTCATCGTATCCATATAATAATTTAATTAAAGTGTCAATACAATACGATGTTGAAAATATTAGAATTTACAATGTGCAGACAGACTAAATAGTTTTGAGTCGGTCGATTTGTCCTCGTCGCTGTTGATGTAGGGTTGATGTTGCATGACGTACAAAGGCCAAAGCTATGGTAACCCCTGACCCACAGTTGACGGCCAATGTCCGGACATAGTTGGCCTTCGGTGCCCAATGAGGCAATGAGCAAGGCTCATTTCTAGCTCAAAGGCATTGGCGCAAAGGCAAATCCATTGGTTCAACGCGGTAAGGCCCCCAGCATTTTTTCTATAATTAGAAACAACAAACAAGCTGTTGGGCCACATCATAGTAAGTGACTATCGCTGCATATAAACATCTACAACTCCAATACCAAAAGAAATCCTTTTATTCAACTTATTTCTGCATTTCCTCTTGTTGTATACCTACTTCCTAGCTATAACAACAAGTTGGTTTTCTGTCTTCTTTTTATCAATAATTTTCTGTATCGTAAGAGTCAGTGATTGATGTTATTCCTAAGTACCTACTTATAATTTACCAATTATAACAAAAATCTCGAAAATAGTCTTAATGTAGAGCAGTAGTGTAATGTAAGGAAATTAAAAAATTCACATACCTACATAATTTAACCTTACTTTATTTATATTCCCCAATGGTACGTCTAAACTTTCTATAAATTTACGATGGCATTATTGATTCACCCAAAAACATATGATTCAACTCGATCCAACTCTACTTAATGTTTATTTAACGCGTCTCCATCACTCAGACTTGTCGTCATATATGTTTAAAACATAAGTACAACAAAAATATATTGCGTAAAGCATAGAGTTACAGCGAAGGACATTGCTTTATTAAAACCAAGTACTCCTTATAATATGTGCCACGTGGTGATCAATATTCTAAACAACAAACACAGCTGTTGGCTGCAGTGGGTACGAGCTCGTCTCTTGCGCAGAACGCCAAAACGCGCGCACTGCGCAGGCGGCTGCAGCGCGCCGCTAACATGGCGGACGCCTGCCAGCAAGCGACCCTCGCCGTCAACAATATTTTACATTAATTCCGCACCCCCACTCATTGTTCATTCGCACCCATCATAATAATTATATCGACCGGGCCAATACTACAGTGTACTTAGCCATAGCTAAATGCATTTATGAGTATCGGACTAAACGAGGTATTTCGTTTCCGCACAAATGGATAAGACACCAGACAGAAAATACTTTAAAGGCAATTGACGGTTCATGCTGAATAATTAAGAGGTTTGGTTTATAAATTCCATTTCATGGAACTATTAAGTGCTTAAGTTACACTTGCAAAATAAATAAACACGGAGACGAGTAAAGTATCGTAGTTACGAGTATAAAGTTTTAAAACATCAGATAAATAATCAAACAATTAGACAAATTATGTTTTGATAGATTGTCATGCGAAGATTTTTTTAACTTTCCGTCTATAAATTATATACAACAATACTTTCTGTGTGATTATATACTCAAATGTAGATATTAAACGTAACTAATACACATACTTATTCGGGCAATTCTATAAAATGTTGCCCTGTACGCACTCAAGAGCATGCCTCCTAAGAATGAGCGAGCGCGCGGTCGTTGAGCACACGTCGCATTTCCTCTGCTGCATGCATTTTCTATTCTTTTGTTCTAAAAACTCCACATATGCAATATAAGCTTTTTTATTATTTCTTAGTTTAGTGTCTATTTCATACTTCAAAACAACAAGAAAAAAATGTTTTCGTTTGAAACTGACGATTTTATGAAATAACACGAGCACCAGTGAAGTTAAAATTGGGGAGAAATATTGCAGTCAAACCGACAACGGCCGAATATTCATTGAAACTCAAAACAATATTAAACGAAAAGTCTGAAAAAGTAGAATAAAACTTTTGATGAAATTTTCGCCGTTCTTTCAATTGGTGTGACTTTTTATACTTATTAGCTTTCCGCCCCACGACGTTTGCGGCTTTCGAGTTCCGCAGATACTTTCCCGCGGGAAAATTGCATTTGATCATCAATGCATGTATTCATTGATGCATGCATGTAATCAATTAACCTATTGCATCCTCATTGCATAGCATAAAATAAATTTTAATAATACGTATAATAATTTAAATTTGAACAAAGAACTTACACAATTTGTATAATGAAATTATGTAGTAAGTATATTGTACGGCTATAAATAGCCGTACAATAAAACTATGAACGCTGTCTGCCAGTCCTCCTGTTAGGCAATAACACTTTCTGTTACTGAATAACAGATAAAAGGATTTACATATTTAATACAAACTTACAGGTAGAGGTACGAAAGTATAATGACCTACCTACCCGTAGTTTAGTCCCTTCTAGATCTACATCGACGATACTGCAATGCACTGTGCTTCATGAATAAAAGCAGTAATTAATACTTATGTTAAAACGCCTTTTATAACCGCGACTTAACACTAACAGCTCCTTTCAGTTTACAGCTACACGCTTTTTGTGAACGTAGCCGCAATTACCACTTTCATTTTCTGTGCGGAGGCTTTTATTTTATCTGCTCCGTCTGCGTCATGTTTTTTATATGCACACTTTGTGCACGTATATCTTTTAATAGGTGCGCTGTGACTAGAGGCGCCGCGTGTAACCGTGCTTTCAGAGTGATTCTTTTGTCGCCTTCCGCAAGCAAAAAAATTATACTTACTTTATGTAGAGCGGTGTGAATTGTCTCATAATTTGTGGTTTTAGAACGTGTTCAAACGTATGCGTCGCGCGGCGGATCATTGAGCGGTAAAGCTTTGGCTTCTCGCTGGAAAAGAGTTTTCGCTTTTGGATAATGGAGTGCTGCTACGTTTGCCGGTGACATGTTTGACTTTAACGTTGTTAAAATCATATCGTTCTACGTTCTACAATAGGTACGGGTAGGAATGCGGCAACTATAATTAAGTAAATATAAGTCATTTCATTTCAATATGTCAAAGATAAATAAAAGCTCGATGGTAGGAGACTAAACTTCAAGGGTTCAAACCCCTGGTCGAGATACGTAAAAAAATCAAATAGAATGTCTGGCTACTATGTTCTAATATGTTAAAATATTTTTAGTCCACATTTAATAATTAATTAATTACACTGATTATAACAATGCATTTGCAATGTATTTTATTTTAGTCCCCATCTTATTCTAGCGTAAAAGCGCCCTCTAGTTCGTTCTGTCTTCATTATGCCTCTTCTACCCCATGTTTTGATAGTTTTTGCATGTCGTCTAGTCAGGGGATCTTTGGGCGTCCTATTCGTACCTTTCCGCCTGGACGCTATCCACTAGTAGGTGGTAGTAATTATGACGGCATATATCAATGTTCATTTCATTTAAAAGCGATGTATGACGCCTATGCGCGTGGCGATGAAAAGGCAGCTTCATTAAATTAGTCCGGCGGTTGCAGCACTGTGAGTTTCCCTAAGTTGGCTTATGTTACGCACAGATTGACGCAAGTACGAAAGTCGCTCTCTCGACGCTTGTGTGAAACACTTCATGAATGCCTTCATGGGGTAAGAGGGAAATTGCTTTGAGAATTTGGACAAAACACATTATATTTATAAAGTATAGCATTTCGCCTCGCAGAGTCGCTCATGGTAGTTAGGGCCTAGGTTTCAGACGGAACGCGATATTTTACACGGGGAAAAAATCTTATTTTTTCCGTAAAATGACTTGGGAGTGCCTTTACAACTGGAGACGCTATTGTAATTAGGCTTACAGCAGCTGAGAGAAAATGTAGGATTTCTCGATTCTGGTTTGCTGTTAAGAACACGCGTTAGCACAAACAAGCGTCAGGACAATACCGCAATCTGAAGGTAGGTGAAAATTAGACAAGGCATCTGTCTTGTATTATGATCTAAGTATGTTTTCGTTCCTCGTCCCCATTACATCATGGTCTCGACTTCTTTCAGTTTCATCTCCATAGATACTGACGTTTCATCTCCATAGATGCTATCATTATTATTGTCAGCAGCAGTTTCCGTTCCATTTTCTGAACATTAAAATTATTCCTTTTTCATCCCTACTACGTAACTGTGTGTGGATGAATGAATGAATAAGTACAGTCACATTTGTCTAGTCTATTATAATGTTGTCGCAGAAATCAGAGCATAATAAAACACATGAATAAACTATTTCTTTGATACTCAATGTTGCTTGGTATATTTGAGGACAATCACGTATTCCCCGTATCTAATATTAATATAACATTCAAATAGACTGCAATTTGTTGTGCAAAGCGTGCTATTAACTTGTCTAGCCGGCTTTAGCTGTCAGAGGACGACAACTGCGCGGTTGTTGGTTTTAAGACTTTTAAGGAATGTATGACTACGACACATGGTTACGTTTAAATAGACATCTCACTAAACAATAGTTGGAGGAACCTAATTAATTTGGTACTAATTAAATTTAACTATCTCATTAATGAACATACCTATGGCACCAGGTACCTATTAAAATATTAACAGATGTTGAAAAAGTCGGTATGTCTGCGTCAATACTCCGCCTAAATAACTAATATGTCGCAGCAAACTAGCGTAATTAGCAACTCAATGAAAGGCCTAGTCCGGTAACTAAACGGCACCATTGAACGAAAAAGCTGAATGCTAATTTACTGGTCAACATAATTGTGCCAAAGTAACGTAAATTTTACTTACCTCTCTGTAAGCGAATGGTCTCAGATAGCAGTAAGACTTACCTGAAAAGAACAATATTTAGGTTAATTACTGATGTAGTAGGATACACATAACACTTTTCTATTAGAATTGTATATTATAATTTATAAGCCTACTATTTTATTTGATACCTACTTTGTCGCCAGTAAATATGTGCCTACATTTAGTTGTTACGTTGCTAAGTACTTATTTAAATTAATTATTCATATACCCTACCAAACTATAATATAATATCCCCAGAGGGGTATTGTACGCGATATCGTCCATTCCATAATGCATATTTTTTATATTACATTTATTACTTTGCCCGCTCAGAGAATAGCTTGCTCGGAAGATGGGCCCGGCTCTATGTAATTAGACCAATTTAAATCTTAATTAATATTAATTGTCCGACGTCGGAACGAATCTGTCGTATAAAGACCGCCGAGGAAAAAATTCTTAATGGATACGGCACTCTTATTTGATTTGGAAGCTTTACAGTGTGTTAAGAATTTGTGGAATTTAAGAAGTCAAAAGTTTGTTGTTAAAGTTCAATTCGGTTTGTAGCGTTCTCGAGAGTTTAGGCTTCGAGTATGTCCCAGAAAAGGCGTTGTTCTCAGACTTTTTCACTCCATGGTACAGTAAAATAATACGTATGTAGCTACGTACTTTTATACTCGCCGAGTCCATTGTTGTCGCTTCAATACAATGCGATGCGCTGTTAGATCGGTTCTCTTAATCCGGATGTAGCATTTATTATTCTATTAAATTATAGTTCGTTCTAATGAAATGTTGTTCGTTTATTGCATACGATAACGCGAGTAAGTAGGTACATTTAAAATGGTTTAGAATTAAATACGACAACTTGTGACTTTTCTACGGAAAACATACGATAACATAGAATATACAAATGAGTGGGGGCGGTGCAATGTAAAATATTAGCAAAGTTTAAACCATAAACCTAGTTAAACCTCACTTTTCTTAAACCGTGTTCTTGTCACTTTCACACTTCGTTACAAAAATGTTAAGTTAGAAAGGGACCGAAGGCCTAAACTAAACGGTGGATAACTTTAAATCATGTTTATGGCTACGCGCCTTAGGTTTAGTTCACATCGACGATGACTTTTGCATAATGACGCACGCCTG
Source organism: Tachystola acroxantha (assembly GCA_963506565.1). Classification (NCBI taxonomy): domain Eukaryota; kingdom Metazoa; phylum Arthropoda; class Insecta; order Lepidoptera; family Oecophoridae; genus Tachystola; species Tachystola acroxantha. The sequence continues at coordinate 17,577,548 of OY735870.1, forward strand.
TTCGTTTTGAAACCTAGTTCACATATTAATGTATGGTGCGTACGTTTAGCAATCAATTTTAACTGAAAAGTATCTTTGAACTGACTTTTAATCACCCCAAATTAAAACAACTGTCGCGTTGGAAAATCGTCGTCGAAATCAAAACTTTTGAATACTTTTGCGCAGCTGCAGAAGAACCCGCTGAATGGGCGTTTTGAAGCGTAATATCTGCTCTATAAGTAAGATAATATTCGAAAAACAGGCCACACTGAAAGAGGAATGAAAGAACCTTGTGATTACTTAGTGGAATAAAATATTCGTGTACTCGGATAATTTATTTTTATTTCTCCATAAATATTAATGAGATTATCCCGCATAATGTAAATTTATGAATGGTATTAAGGTTTACATTTTTCACAGTCTGCAATGTCAATAATTTATCTATAATAATTATAAATATGCCTACGGTTGGATCGCATATAGTAAGTTAGGTTACCTATAGTCACGCGCGGTAATACGGCCTAGATTGGTTTTCTGTAGGTTTATGTACTGTTGACTGTACTATAATAATAAATACGAGTGTGTGAGTGAGTGAGTGAGTGTGTGTGTGTGTGTGTGTGTGTGTGTGTGTGTGAGCGAGAGATAAATATCATACAAGTTAAACAACGTAGGGCGAGGTCTGTACCTGGATGAGTTACCACTAGTGATGTACACCTGAGCCCCTCCGTGCCTTGGAAAGCACGTTAACCAGTTGGTCCCGGTCGTTGGCGTTCGATAGCAGTCGTTAGGACATGTCCGAAGGCCGTTAGAAACACTTTCGTTAACACTAGTAGAACAGAAACAAAAATGTATGCGATTGACATTTGTTTTTTCCTTGTCAATCCTACATTTTTCTTGCTCTGACTATCGGTTTGGTTAAACCCTACCACACGAAGAAAGCAATAAAAACCTTATTCCTTGAACGTGCCACTGTATTGTTATTATTTAAATTTACACGGTCCGTTTTATTTGTTGGCACCTGTAAGGCTAAGGGGTGAATGTGGTTGTCCAGACATATGTCGCCTTTTTGCCTCCGTAACGGAATTCCATTCCACATTGTACAGGCGACAGCGGCGCACCTACACGAAACCATTGCAACCTAGCACTTATTACCATCGCGTAGAGTGGTTTGTTTGCACTTTATGCACTTTCGTTTGTGCAATAGCGAACTTCAAATTCGGACCTTGTATATGTACCTACTCAATATTCGATCTTATTTGATGGGTCCCAAATTAAAGTTGTGTGCTGTCGAGTGTAGGTACTACTGAGTGGTCGCGATAATACAGCACATCAAATGAGCACAGTATTATACCTATGACATTATATACGGCATAGATTCCAATGGGTTATGTAAGTCGATGTGTTGCCGACTGTACGCACTAGTACATATAAGTTGAACATGACAAACCGCGAGTTGAAGACAATGCAACCTTTTGTAATCAATTCTGTTCTAAAACAAGGGCTCTCCCTTTCTATAGAGAAAAGTAGGGTAACTTGGTCCATTATTTAAAATGGGCCACCGTGATTTTTATGAAAGGTAGCGAAAATATCGCACTGTGGACCAGCGCATCAACCTACACATAACCATTGCAATCTAGGCCGTATTACGTGTGCAATAAGGTGTGTTACTTGATTTGCTGACAGATTTACGTTTGGCATCACTACGACAATATGAAAGTAGGTACTATAATGCGCTAGCGATATTATTGATGTAATATAAAGAAAAAGTCGCACACTCTCGATTCAATAGTGATAAATGGCATAGCTATATGAATATGAATTGATAGCAATATGTGAGATTCTCGAACTCTACAAGAACACATTTTAAGGCATGCCCCACATGGTACAGTCAACCGCTCATCAACCTACACAAAAACAAAGCAATCTAGGTTGTATCATAAGTAGAACAATAGCTACAAAAAGATAGTTTAAAATTATTAATAATTATGTAAGTACATATTTAAATATGTTTGTCCATTATATAACCAGCAAAAAGTCTGTGGTAAATATAAAGTTCCACCTTCAAATTTATAAATAATAATTTAAAATAAGTCATAATTATCTTTATACGCTTGGTTTCGTCATCGTCAAGACCACCCCGCGCGGCATGGCGCTCAAAAGTACAGCAAAGTTGGATACGCGTGAAGAAGCTCGATCATTCCTCGTCTATATCTTGCTCAAACACACACGAAATCCAAATGTAACAGATGTAAATTAACTGGATCAATACTTCAGTTAGCGCCATTTGTCTGTGTAGTCGCAGCCTTACATCGCCACGCACACAGAGATCGGAGCACACAGCGAAAGCTTAATTATAATAATTAAAAAGGTACGCCAGAATAAAATGTTGCAGTAAAATATGAAAGAAGGCAGAAGTGGCGCGCGTTCGATACGGCGTAATGAGCCGCGGGGAAAATGGACCGAGACGTAAATGGATATAAAAGGAGAAACAAACAATACCAAGAAAATTGTCGACACATAAACATGTTCTAAGCGCGACTAAGTGCAGCGTTAATTATTAGTTTAAGTATTCATAAAAACGATATCTTCACCCACTGGGGTCGATGCGGAAATAGGCAAAAAGTTTTATTTCGTGTTTATGATGGCAGGAGACAGCTGGTGTTTCGGCTTGCCGCACACGTACGCCGAAATGAATGTCGATACGCCACCGATAGTGAGTGAGATCACTGCCACTGGCTTGCATTTTACTGTAACATTGATCATTTCGAACTGAATTTAGATCTTTGAACTTTCGACGACCCAGCTTTATCTAGCTTAATTTGTAAGTACAGTATGTTGCTGTGTTTGTTAGTTCAGCACATTGTCATATATTTACAAGTTATATAACTACGAGTTCTATAATTGGATTTGCAACTCTAGTATCGGGATCAAAGCTTTGGGACGACACAATTGGACCATCGGGATTTATTATCCAAAGTATTTTAATCTTTACATGTTGTTTCTTATAATCTTCGGTTCTTTAATTAACATCGCCGATGTGTTAATGATTTTACAATAATTATTTACGGGTTTTATTGTTCATTCTCGCGCAATGCCAATTTCATTTCACTGCAGTATTAGCGAGAAGATAAACATTTAATTTCATATTCAAACTGTAGATGTGTGTATAAGTTTTCTCACCACGTTATTAACCCCCAAGTAATAAGGACAAGTAGGTAGTAAAGAATGGCAATATATAAATATATTTTTTAAAGTTCTGTTGAATTGACAGCTAGCCACAACTTATGAATAACACAATAAGTTAGTATAGTATAGGTGTGTATATTATTAGAAGAAAAAACCGGCCAAAAGCGAGTCGGACTCGCGCACCGAGGCTTCCGTGCAACGCAACTTAACCCCGTAACTTCGCTCTAACGAAAAGATAAATTAGATTAAGAGACCAACTTATCTTTGCCATTATCAAAATATTTGTCCATACAATGAGAGTTTCTTATTAACTGTATAAAAATATAGTTACGAGGTTCATATACTACCTACAAGAAATGTATAAGAAATTATTTTTCTAAGGTCAGAATTAAGAGTACCTATAGGTTAGGTAAGCAAGTAGGTACGTTTTATTTTGATATGGCAGTAAAATTATCCATATGAGTTTAGTATTAAAATAAACAACCGTTGAACACATGTCTAATTTTGTCAAATTTTATGGTATTTTTTCATACGTGACTAACGCTTGTTTATTTTTTGCGGTAAGATCCGAAAAAAAGCATTGCGGAACCCCAACAAAAAAGTGGACTAATTAAAACAGTAGAAATCGAGAGCTGTAGACAAATATTAAAAGACTGCTATTACAGTTTTATCGGAATAATTAAACGTACACAAAAACACTTATTTATAACAACAGGTAGATTAGATACGTATAATACATACAATGTTAATTAGCCCATTGTTCAACAATATGAATAGATCTCCGAGGTTTATTATAAGAAACGAAGGAAAACTATTGCAAAAACAACAGGTATTTTACCACCGCACCATTTTTATAGAATTTATTTCAAGAGAAACGCAATAATAAAATCTTTCCTACATTACCATGGAGGAAATCACATCACAAACAATAATACAATAAGTATCCATGTAAATAAAAATTTCCTTAAAGTATTACGGAACATTAATAAGAATTTGACGATTTTAATGTAACATAAGTATAATTGTATTTTATCCAGATATGGACAGGAGGAGGATAGGAGGGCTATAATAATAATATGCAGGAGCTGAAGAAGGAAAAAATTCAAGCACGTTACTTTTTAGAGGGCAAAATGACTGAATAGTGGGCTACTTCCTGAGGCACCTAGGATGCTCCCGAAAGCGTAGTGTCTTTTCAAGTACTTCATAAGTTCACGCACGAACGGTCCTAACATAAATTTCGACAGGAGCGAAAGAATCAAGAACCTATCAAACGCAAAATGCAGAGCCCAACGGTTTGCGCCAAAAGGCAAACATTTGTGCAAACAACACGGAACCTAACGAACTTACATACGCAGGCATAACTTAGAACAAATAATTTGCGATAGGAACATAAATGGCGCAAAGACCCAGGGTTAACCTGAATCCATTAGTCGGTGCCCTGAGTTCCTCGTTTGGCAAGCGCAGATTGTGTGGTATCAAAACTTGTACTGTATAAATTAAATAAAAGCAACAAACAGTGCCGCGAATCACAGTCACAATTATTAGTGACGGGTAGAGTCGGGTTTATCAACCATCGGGCATACACTTAACACTATACGTATTATACTAGCTGTACCCGCAGCTTCGAATGCGTGTAAGGCGCTGGTTACTATTGACCTACATTAAGTATTTTCAATGCACTGGGAGGAAGCTCTTCCTCTCTGGTACCTAACGTGATTCCACGTCACATACCGCTATGTATGCTGCCCAGATATTTGAGCTATCTCGTAGTGAAAGTCCCATCAAACTCCTTCCAGTAGTTCTGGCGTGATGCCTGAACATCGACACAGACAGCCAGTCAGTCAGTCAGACAGACAGACAGACAGACAGACAATAATTCAAAAAATGGTGTTTTGCATCAGTATCGATCATGAAACACATTACAATTATTCTATAAAAGAAATATTATATGTACTGGCTCATCTTATTATATTAATATACTTAGTTAAACCCTGCTGTCAATGCCGTCCAACTCGCACAGACAATTCAATGACCAACATTGAGCCTGTTACACACGACTTGAAACAATGTTGCGGGGGCTCGGGAAGGTCGCGGGCTATTAATAAAATGGAATAAAAATAAAATGTAATTATAATTATTTGCCCGCATTCGTGCCGGCCGGCATGTCAGTATCGATAGCATAATAGTGAGGGGAACAATAAAATATACTTTAATTAGAGTCGACGTCGTCGTACGCCGCCGGTTCGGCAGGACGTTCACCCCACGTTACACAATGGAGTACTTACTTGGAACTCGATTCTTATGGATAGATTTTGCAAGTGGAGAGATTTCAGATAAATACAATGTCGATAATCATAATATGATCTGGATGGGATTTAAATAGGGATGCAACGTTTCCAATAAATATAAACATTGATTTGTATTATAATAAGAACAGGTCTGCATATCTGGTATTCAAATATATTTATATTAAGACGACATTTGCAGAAACTTATGTAGCTTTAGTTTATGGTTGATGGAATACTATTTTACGAATTTTGAAAAATTTCTAGTCTCATGGACGTATATTATCTACTACCCAATCTATTTTATTCAAATGTAACATAACAAACATCAGATGGAGTACTTGAAACAGACGTGAAGGGAGATTCACTTCATTCTATTCTAATATTTTAAAAATCAACAGTAACTTTTAAGTCAACATTGTTCTTCATAAACCTATTTTTTGTCCACATTATTGGGGCACATATTATTTTCCGCGGGAGCCAGAACCATGATCCATCATGCCGGCTCAGCGCAGATTGGTGGATTACACACGTATATTGTTCACAGGATCACAGGTAATGTAGGTTACGTTACGTTTTCCTTCACAGTTCTAAGAGCATTCTGTAAACGTCCAACGGGTTCGAAACCTCGAACCCGGGCCTCCGTAACTGAAATCTAGTGTCCTAAGACCATAACTCCACCATGCTCATTTTATCAATACATTTATATAATAATACCTAAGTACCACTCATAAGATGTGCCCGATGCATCTTGTCAATCGATTGCATATTAAAGTCAATTAAGACCAATGTAGGGTCAAGGCCATCATATGTCTCTGCCCGTGTTCGTTATAAGTAGATCATGATGAAAAACGTGTTTAAAACTTTTCCAATAGGTATACCTACACATTATTCAGTCGTGTATAAATAAGTAAGTTCGATACACATCACCGGCGCTGCTAACGGTCAAACAAATGACAATAAATTGAAAAACCACGAACAGTTATAACGATTTGCGTGACTTGAACATGAACATCTTGCGAATGCCCTGGCTATAACACTGTTGTAACGCCATGAATTGCAACATTAGCAATACAATAAAATATAAAAACATTTTCTCAGCACCACGTTTTCTAGAACTATCAGACATTACTTTAATTAATCGCATTGTATCGCACATAACTTCATATTAAACAGTTTCCTCAGCAGACTGTAATAAATGACAATAGCGATTTATTCCCGAACTTAACATCGACCCTAACTCTACTTTCTTACGACTCACATTCGTTGAATGAAATTTTGCGATCTTAAAATGATTCATATGTTTTAGAGCTGCATTCAAATGTTCACCGAGTGAATGAGTGAGCGTGTTCCTTGCACATGCGGTGAAAGGGTTAACATTCATTCGTGTGCATATCGGTGGTTACTTCATTTCGATGTTTAACAAAAGATGTTCCTTGGGACGTCCATTACAGACACGATCAAATCACACTACGAGATTTTGGTTGAATGTTTTCAAGCTAATGGTGTAACTTCATACAATAGACAAACAAACTTTGCAGTGCGACTATTGTTTTGAAGATTTTCGATGTTTGTTTTGTTTATTCCGCCTGTATCGCTTACGCCAATATAACTCGCTTGACGGAAAAACACACTCGTAAATCATTCAACTGTAAGTATAAAATAAATTTAAATAATGCCGTATGTCGCCCATGATGACACACAAAAATTCGTCTAGTTCGCAGAGCCGCCCGTGTGGAACGACCCGACTCCCACATACCTCATTTGTTATAAGCCACATTATAATCACACATTGTGTCGGATAATAAATAGAAAAAGCGACAATAGAAATAACGAGTCACAAATAGGCATCTAATAATGAAATTGTATTGCATATAAATATACGCTTGTTACGTGTTTCTCGGTTCGCCGGACCGTTTAATAGTGCGTTGTGTTATTTATTAGGGATGCTTCCGTGTGCCGGCCGCAGCGGCGGCGGCGGCGGCGGAGCCCGGCCAGATTATGGCGATTCTAATCGCGACAACCGACGACGATTCCCTGGCATCCACTCTTTCAATTTCACGGGGTCTAGTAAGTGCGATATTACTTCGTTGTAAAGGGAAGAACGGTCACAAATATGTACAGTCTAACATAGGGAAAGGTGTACAAAAGATTTTATAAGGTTGAGATTTTCTCGAAAACTACTTGACATATTGCAATATCTAATTCTTGCACTGTCAGATATATAAAACTTAAACTTATGTGACTGTAATTATTACTTATTTCAGTCTTCGTGTGCAGCTATTTGTAGAGTCATAGCGCTACATGAAACCGACTCAGTGTTACTCTAGGAACGTAGTCTTTACCAAAATATGTGACACAGTTTACGAGGCCTGGGCACTTAGTCCGCAACTTAATAATAACTATGTCAAGAGGTGGCATTCTAAAACGGATGGAAACGAAATGGAATTCTACAAATATCTGAACCTAAAATGAAATTCCCAAAGGGGCTTATACCGCAGACAATAGTATAATTGGGTCTTGGGTTAATTCGTTCAAGAACTGGGTGAGTGGGGCATGTATTGTTGAAAGCAAACCAATATCTGATATTGGTATCTATTCCTGTTTCGACCCTTGCATATTTTAAAATAGCCTTCATATAAGTACTAAAAGTAAGTAACTAGTGTTGCTAAACTACGTGAAAAAGTCATAGAAAAAAGATGGAAAGGTTTCTTATATTTTAAACGGAGAGAGGAAGGATAAAATAAAAGACTGAGTAGGTAGAGGTACCTACGTATCCTACCTATGACAAATTTATGTTTTTTAAACCAAGTTATAATTGAAAAACAGTAAAACTGGCAAGTAAATAGGTAGACTGTACGGGCAGTATATTCATTATGAAATTGTTTATGATCATATAAAAAAGTTGCATACATAAGTAGGCAGTAAAATTATGCATAATATATTTCAAGCTAGACGTGTAAAATAATATTTTTATATATTCACATTTAATTGGCCGTATGTACCATATACGGCGCTACTGTCGCGTCGCGTCGACGGCTACTTGGGCAAGTTTGTTGCAAGTATAGGCAACCTCCTCAACGGACGTGTCACTCAACTTGCATGTAGCAATAATAATTGATTTTTTTTATCTGTGGACACTTGGCAGTTTCGCTGGTCCTCTGTATCAATGACAAGTTAGCGTACGTTAAGTGGTAGTCAACAAACTTAATTCCCACCAACATCAAAATGCTAGATCACATTTTTTGGGGATAAACACAGACTCACGCCCTAAACATTGAACTATACTGTCTTCAAAATGTACAATATGGCATAATAAACTCTATTTGTATTGACGTTAAGTATTAAATCAGAGCCGGATCAAGTGTTGATTCAAGTGGACACTTGACCACTGTCGACAACGAATCGCGTGATCAAATCAAAATGTCACTCCACGCACTTCGCACCGTCTCAAACAGACCTAACAATCGACTCCTGTGAAAGGGACGTTCACATTCACAATCAGTGCCGATTACCATTAATATTACAAATATGTAAGCTAATAAAAATATGTTTCAAGCATAAATAAATCCACGTTAAAGTGCAATCGATATCACAATTAAATTGTTACAATTGATGTGGTGTCGACTGAATTCTGACTGAACCTATCAATATATTATTCGCACTTTACGAAAACCAATTAGTGTCTACGAGTAGCATTATTATCAGTTGTAACATATTGCAGTTAAATTCACCAATATTACGAGAGTGTTACACCGCACCGTGTATGAAATTGTTCTGTTAAAGTAATCCGATTAGTTACATTACAATACAGAAGCACTCTCAATTTAAAGCGGATCAATAGTTTGAGCACAAACAAAGTTCGTTTCCATGCAGACGGTGCCCGGCAAAAAGTACTTGCTCCAGCTCTTGTATTTTTAATATCACCCCCTACCCCCTTTAACATAATATAAAATTATAAACGATATGAATCACGATAATGTTCCGCGGGTCTGTGTGCGTGGCCAATTCACAACTTTGCCGGGGCAGGGGCCTGCTCCCCCCTCGGCCGCCTCCACCGCTACACCCCAACACAGACTAAAGATCAACCAGTAGGCCTAAAAGGCAGGGCGAAAAACAGAATTTGAAGAAAAAAATTAAAAGACAGCTTTAGACCTTGCTACAGAAGGACATGTATAATATACATAAGAGTAGTCTGCATGGACCGCGATTCTTTTGTAATTTTGACATTATATCACTATGATTTGGTTATTATAACTCTACATAAATAAACACAAGGCGTATGAACTTGACAGTGACCGTTCGTAAGTACTTGTGTATGTCCAAGCTACAAAGTGGGAGAGTTGATCGAAATGACATAAGTAGTCTCAGTAAATTAATTGGTAGGAAGTCAAGAAAGTGCAATTCGGATAAAAGAGGCACAGGGACAGGGATGAGCAAGTAGGTACTGAGTACATCTTCCGTTACTCAGCCTTTAAAGACCGTTCAAAGAAAGTGGTTAATGAAAGGTCAAGAGCAAAACGGTTTACAAAACCTTATTAAGTAATTTAATCGGGTTACCTGTAGTAAGATTAGGGGACGATTTGTTCGCAGTGGACCTGCGTATTCCACATGCACTGTGTCCCATCCCGCAAAACGCCGGCAAAAAGAAGTTTTATTTTTATAAGACAAGAAATTTATTATGGCTGATGCTCGTGTCGGTTTCGCGTTTCTTCGGAAATAGAATGTAAAACGGCGTTCGGATCGATCCGGGCGCTCTGCGCTTTTTGCCAGCGCATTCGGGTTGCCACATTTGATTGACCATCCGGAACCTCGATGACGCTCCTTGACACCGAGAACTATTTTCATACGTTTGCTCCCCGTGGTACTACCAGTAGTAACACGGGCACTAAAATCGTCCCGGAGTACTACCAAGCCGTCAAGTAGTTTTTTCTCTCTCTTCGTGTTTCTGCTTCCTCGCGATCTGCAGGCTTAGCTGCAATAAACGACTCTTGTGTCGGACGGTTAGAGTTTCGTCAGCAGAGTGATGTCCAATGACCTCCATTCCCATAATCTTATTTTGTGTCCAACAGTTATTTCGCTAGGTCCAGTAGGTACATTGGTCCGCTTTAATCGCCTATAGTCTGAGGCTCGGTTTGTCACCAGAGCCATAGCCAGATCACTAGTCAAGTATCAAGATAGTATTTTTTTTACCCGTCGTGCATTTTTATTCGTTTGACATCTCAGGTATAAGTTAAAATAAGATAGATATACGGTCACGCGAATGACTAAGATCGAGAATCATAGACAGTCTTCAGTACCTACGAACTCAGCATGACCTCTTTCTTAAAGTCTACACAAAGCTGTATGAAAACTGACACTGTAATAATCAGCTCAAACTCAAAACTATCTATCTGCCTATGAATGCCTATGAATCTCGGCCTTAACGTTTCAATAAGACGTAGAGCGGTAGACTAAAAAGTTGATTCCCAATCGCGCTCAGTCGTGGCTTCAATTCAATGGCTCTGAAAAGCGAAATTACCTCCAACGCTAACTTAGTGGCGCAGGCCGAAATAGATAACGCTCGAAGTCTTGGTAGACCGTTCCTCTTAGCAAAACTGTTTAAGCCAGTCATTGTAATAGGTAGCCAAGTGATTCAGTGGAAAGAAACTGTGGGCAATTCTGAGAAGCCGTGCATGCCAAGTATACGAGTAATAACTAGTATTTAGTTTGAAAACAGCCAGGCTTTTGGGTTACCTCTCAGACTCAGTATAATATAAGTATGCAGGTACCTATAACACAATATTACACTACAATTCCTACTTGCTTGGGGATTCATTCACGTACTTCATCAGTTACTCGCCTGTGCATTATTTAACAAACTTGTCTAGTTCCAATATTTATTTAATTTTCATCTCAAACTACTAACAAAGCTTCTGGCGAAAAACTCTCATGAACACGGACATTACTTTTGTAGGAGTTTCGGAATAAGAGGGTTGTTCAACTGGCCGCAGGCCGCAAGTCGGGTGCAGGCCGCCTGTGTATGTGTCAGGCTTAAAATAACGTGGCAATATCATCCACGTGTCAAAATGAAACAATGAATACAATAGAACTTTGCGTTCGGTATCCAGAAAAATCATTCGGTAAAAAACTCCTTGTAGCGCTTGCGCTGCGTCGCCCTCCGTCATTACGACGCATCGTGTGGCAGGTCGTTCAGATATATAGAACGACGGAGCGTCACCGCTCAGTCTACGCAGACTTCGTCCGTGTGGCACCTCTCTCTTGAACTTCCGCTTGACTCTATTTCGCGGTACACCCTATATGTCAGACAATGGATTACATTATTATAAGTTTCGAAGCCTTTGTAAGTAGTAAGAAGCTTTTGTGGGCAGCAAGTAATCAAACTCTAAACACAATCAAGCAATCCGAGTGTTTGCGAACACAAGGTAATGTCGGTGCAAGCCGCAGACGTCAGTAATTGCCGGTGCCGTTATAATCGCACTTAATTACAACTATACAACTCACAATCGCGCCCGTTTCACGTATTCATTATTAATATTAATTCGCAATAAAAACAGGTTTGCGATCCCCGATACTGGAGGGTTCGCCGCCAAGTACAGGTTAACACAAAGCCCCCTTATTCAGCCCCACTATTTTACTCATTCCTAAAATTTAAAACAATGTGTTACATTGCATCTACTAGCCGGTTCGTATTTTTTTTATTTAGGGTTTTCAAGAGAACCTCTGGAAGCTCAGGACAGGGATCGATGGATAAGGAGGAGGAGGAGGAAGAATTTTGATTACCAGTGGGGCATTTCGTATGTTTAAAAAATACTTTTATTTATTATTTATGCAGTTACGTAAGTAATTCAAACATAGACTAGACGCACGTAACTACATATACTAAGTAATATACTAACACTTATCTAAGGTCTGGTTTGAGCTACGTTCCAATATATGTACCTACATTGTAATGAAGCGACACACTTTCTTTTCCTTTGCAATTTAACACAACGCAATATTATGAATCAGCCAGCTAGTTATTAATTTTCCGCAAAGCGAGGTTTAATATAATTACGCGTCTTCGTAAAATTTTTGGGCGGCAGACGTTAAAAATACGTTTACAACATGAAAATAACGTACAACAATTTTATACAACATTTTATTTATCATCTAAATCGGCGTTTACGACGGGGGAACAATGCCGGGCTCCGAACCAAACAAAAGTGGGACGCAAATAAAGAAAACAATAAAATTAGAATACATAAACACATAAAAACGTTCATCCAGAACGTTCTCGTTGCGGCGGCCGGCGCATGCGGCCTGCGTCCACCGCACGCTACATCAAATAAATTAATATCTACGGCAAAACGCGCAATGGCTTCGTGTGTATAATACGGTATTTATGTATGCTCTAAAGTAATTCGCACACACAATAATTTCATTATGTAAACGGAACTGGTAAAATAACAGTAAATTAAACAGTAAAAACACTAGATTCCCATCACCTGTTCACCATTTATTCCCCTATTTATTTGCAGAAAACTATCCACTTTTCATACAAAGTACATATCGAGCAATTGTATTTTTATTTGCTCAAAACAATCGACAATAGTTGGTACAGGAGTCATCCATTAGCTTTTATATTATGATTTCGAGATCGGTCTGCAGGTATAAAGTGGAGTACAGACTTTTCAATTTTCCACAAAAACTACCTACACAAGTGAAAGTTTAGACGTTCGTTTGGAACTCCACAACTCTCTAATTGTCATATATAACATCGAAATTTGCACAACACATATAAGAGGTATAAGTTCCAAAAGTTTATGTAAACGTTCCACTATATAAAAATAGTCAGACTTTTTTGACTCTAGCATATTTTAAAATCCTTTTATCACGGGAAAATGTCATTATGTCACATTCCCTTGGGAAACTTGTAAAATGCTGTTCTTTCGTGATGGAACGCAGAGTTAGTATAAAATAAATAATCCCAGCTGTTGATTGATTATCCCTTAAATCCTCATAATCGGATTCAAGATTAGAAGTTTCTTTTTTCCCCGAAAACACGTTAAAACGAAAACAACAACAAGTAGGCATAGGCATTGTTTACTTTTCTTCTCTTAAACGAGCTAGTCGCTTTAAAACTGAATAATCTTCTTAGATTTCGTTTCGAGTATAATTGAGTAATAAATAGCTATTAGAATTTATATTTTAGCTAAGTACATTTTTATAAAGATAATAAAATTCGAGGTTGTTGATTCGCAAAAATAATAATTATTATGGGCAGTGGGCAAATAGCTACATTAGACCAAACCAGAAACAGTTACGTTGTAGTTAAAGGAGAAATACCATCGCAGGCCCGCCCTTGATAGAGCTGTACTGTTATTGAGACAATATTAAATATTTATCAATAAAAGGTTTATTTGTACAGCCTTTGTAAGTACGATATCTCTCCTATAAAAATATTTTTCGACAAGGTTCCATCCCATTCTAAAGTGTGCGAATAATATCTTCTAATTTCTATTAATTACGTGAATAAAACAATCCGGGTTGTGTCCCAAAGCGTCCAGATTATACAGCACGGCTATATGCGGTTGGCCTTACAATTTAAAGTTATTCCACGGTTTAAAGCCTCGGTTCTTTTTCAACTTAAAGTTTTTTAACGATGTGTGAGAGTGACTGAACACGGTTTAAGGGAAAGTGAGGTTAAATGACGTTAAATTATTCAACAATAATTTACAGGACGCTATTAGCAATGAAAACTGCCTAAACGGTGGCTTAATTTGACAGTTGCTGAACCATCGATTTTGTATGGCGAAATCCAGCGGAAATCCCTAAAACAAGAATACCTAACCTTTAAGTCGCGTTTATCGCTCCGAGCCTACATAGCTATATTTATTTCAGAAGTGAAGTTTTTATAAGTAATAAGTTTTCATGCAAATAGACGCTGAACACCTGTATTTACTACCTACACCAAATCAAAATATGAAGTAGGTAGGTATGACCTATATTTTCCGCATTTAAAGTTATAGCCTGGGATCGCGGAAAACATTGAATCTATGAATCGCATTAAAACAGGCATGAACACACAACAACTCCGATTTATTCATACTCTTAGTTTTAGCAGTTTTACAAATAGGGACGGGGAGAAAGTTGTATAACTATCCTTCTGCACTAAAAATTGTTGGACTATGACCTTAACCCTCTGGTTGTGATGGGAAGTTGTGCCAACTACCCCTACCTTCACCATTACTATAATAGGAACAATACAAGGTATGATAAAAAGTAAGCAATACGACTTGTATTCGACTTAAACGCTATAAGATTAAAGACGCATATCCAATTACGACTCGAGTTATATCGGGCATTTAGGTAGGTACAAGCGCGAAGACAACGGCTTCTTATAAATTACTTATAAAACTAAAGAAAAAAGATACTATAAGAAGTCTATTTTATATTTAGTTATGATTCTAGCTAGAAGATATATTCTAGCTGATGAAGGGTAGGAGGCAACTTTCATAGGTCTAAGCGATTAAAATTCTAGTTCGATGCGAGACTGGGAGCTACCAACAAAACAAGTACAATATTGTGTAGGTACATTGCATATACAGACACACATAAACACACGTTAAACTTAAAACACCCCTCTTTTTGCATAGAGGTTCACTAGACATCAAAATGCTCAAGCATTAATACTTAATGACCATCAAAGCTATTAAATTGGAGTTCAAACTTTTACAAATGGTAACATTTTCTCCAAACTGAGCGGTCACGTTAGTTCAGCCGTTAGTGCAAAGGTATTAAAGACGATTATTAATTGTCAACCGAAATATGCCCGAGAATTTTGTCTAAGCGTCGTCATTCATAGTTGCGGCACAGCGCGTATGCAATGAAAATGCCTAACAAATAATTTGAATTTAGCTCCATATTATAGATGCACACGGGTAGTTAGAGAGCGTTGCAATCGTTTTATGTAGGTCGACTGTACATAATTTCATCAATAAATTGGGATAATTTCTGTAAAATGAAGGCTAAATTTTTTGTTGTCAGAATTATGCATGCGTAAAGCTTATTGATTCCAATGAACTTCTCATTGCAGTGTCACAAGAGAATTGCCGTATCGCTAAATCTAAACCTTATACCATAGCATCATCTACAATATTTTTATAAGTATCTTGGACTCCTGTAGCAGCTTTTAAGTGATTGGTTTAATTTTCATTGAAAAAAATAATATTAAGTGTAAAGTTTTAAAACACTAAACTGGTCTTATAAATTACATTGCCATTTATTCGGGAAAACAATATTATTGCATAAACCTAACTTTATTTTATGCCTTGTAGCGATAAATGAGACTTAAAATTAAGCGGTGGTGTAACCATGGTTTAAGAATTTTCAGTGGATTTCAATACAAAATTGGTGGTTTAGAGAAACAGTCCATAATAAATCACGTTTTAGATTTTTTCCGCTACGAGTCTAGGTTATATTGACATGAAAAAAAAAATATTGGCTCGAGGACGATAACTTGCTTCATACAATATTGTACAATAACATAAAACTGTGGGTTCTTGTTGAGTAAATTCTTATTCCAAGTGAAAATATTTTACTTATGTCTCCGAATGTACCTCGCAATGCACTGTCGTCTATGTATACTTGTGTGAGATGAAATTATTCAAATGATACGATCTATTGTGTTTCAGCAACAATGATAAATAACATTATTATTATGTATGTAATGTAAATATTTATGTAAGCGCGTTTATGATTGTATGTACAATTACCCAGCATTCAACAATACAAGTTAAATTTTTTTCAAGAACAGCCAATAATTTAATAAAATTCAAGTCATTATGTTAATGTTAATTAAGAAGAGTGCAGATAAAGCACTACTTAATTTAAAGAACCGTCTCACTAAAGACATTATAAGACATAAAAATCATAATTACGTTTAAGGTACGAGCAAAAAAGCCGAAAACGAGTGACGTCACCGTGTTATAATTCCGCAAGACACGTGTACGAAAATGTTCTCGCCACTCACAGGCGATGCGAAATCTTACGTACATCTATCAAATCATAACATTTAAATAAATTGTAATTTACAATGAACAGAGCGAGTCATCGACCTCGCTGTCTCAAACGTCTAATAGCGCACGCACACAAACAGACGAGCCTACATGTGTACACACAGGCACAGCACGGGCTGAAAGTCATGGAAGTGTGCGTGAATATAAGGCAATAACATGTTCAAATACGGGATCGCAAATGAAATCGACCTCCGCCACGTAATGGGCTCGGTTACTTATATTTTATCATATAATCAATGTGTACGAAACCGCAGTATTGGTAAAAACATGACTTCAACTGCCTACCCAACGTTAACTACTGCGGTCGTCTGCGGAAAAACTTGTCTTAACTTTCGCACTTTACTTAGTTTTGTGTCCATATTAAATGTAGGTTGCTGGTCCATGGAACGATTATATTACGCTTACGATTAATTAAAGTTGATTTAAATTATTGTTAAATAAACCTCCGTGCGCCGTGAAGTAGGCAACGGATCCAACTAGTAATTAGTATATGTAGGCAGAGACAGGCTGCGGTGGTGGTCCAATATCGTTGAGGGAAGAACACATAGACGACAACGTTGGACATATTGTTTTGGAGCCAACGTAGAAGCCTGAATAGGGACCTACTGTGTTCCTAGACATACAATTTGGCTACAAATCATATAGAATATACCCGTCCCATACATATTCGCTTCTATCAGAATTCCATTAAATCTACGCTACCACGGAAAATATATATTTATGTGTAGATATTTGAGTGAAAAAGACGTGTTTTGGGAATATCTGAAAAATTACATAACATTTAATCACAGAGTTAAGAAAAATGACAAATCTAAAAATTTATTTAACAATAAATAAAAATTCCCTACAACATTGCCCCGCGGGAGGGTGGCGACAATATCTCGTTGTAAAGCTAACAGCAGATCAAGTCACTTTGAACTTTGGACCGTTCTTATTATCTACGTCGTAAGATTTTAAATCGTACTGCAAGTGTTACCATTGATCTGCTGTTGTCCGTACATCCAAAGCTATGAGCGATGTTAGAATTGATTTTAAATTGCGAAATCGACAGTCAATTTTGTGCGCATATTTAAAGTTACGTTGAAGGACTTAAAATAATGAAGCTATAAAGAATGTATGCAATAGAGGAATTGATGAATCACCTTAATAATGTTTCTCGTAAAATTCTCCACTACTAGTTACTAAAGCGAATGAAAATGATACATACGATGCTGACTCCCACTTTCAGCGTTAAAATGGACAAGTTTTCTCTTGGAACTTGTATAACTTGTTACAGAATCCCTTTAAATAATGCAAATACAATTATTATACGAACATTCATTACAAAGGTATTCATTTCAAATAGAAACACATCGAACCGGTACTTTGTTGGGACTAAAATGTCATGCAACAATGTAGAAGCTTATTTCTACATTTTCTACATTTAAAATAATCGTCTTTATCGGGGTTCTTTAATCAAACTAGTTTTTATTGCACGCGGGAGTACACACTCCCGAGAACTTGCATTTAATGCTGTCTCAGTGTCGGTCATATCATAACTTCTTTTTTTTATACTTACAAAAAAACAGGACAAGTGTGAGTGCGACGCGTGCTGGGGGTTCCGTTCAAACTTAATTGTGAACAGGTTATGGATAAAATCTTACTCCATGCTTCATGATTATCATACATACCCATAATTAGAATCGAAATCTGGCGAATATGTAATTCGGATTAAATTGATAAAAAATAAAGGATCCTGGTCCAAAAAAATCACATTTTCCAGTACTAATGGACATAGATCTTATTATTTGATATAAGACTTTTATTATCTTGTAATCTTATGAGTATCAAAGTGATTTAAAGGGCTCCGTATTTTCTTTCCTAACTACGGGACCCTAAAAAGTTTGCGGTTTTAGATATTTTCTTGTTACTTATACTTATCCATTGGTGCGTGTTATTTATGATATGTATGCATTTAAAATGGTAAAATGCAACTGTGGGCATTCAGTTAAGAATTTTTACTTACTAGTAGTTTAAATAAATAGTTAGGTATGCCTAGCTAATTATTAATCTGAACTTTCATATTAAATACATAATATTCAGTTCAACAAACTAAACAGATAATTTATGAGACCAATTCTTGATGAATTCAAACAAACGGATAAAAGAAAATTCGAAATTAACAAATTTTGTATTTTTGTAACTACACCCTAAAACAAAGATCCCAATCGGTCGACGAAGTGCCGGCACATTGGCACCCAATCAGGATAATATAACTAAACCCTAAAACCAGTTAAGGCGTTGCATTGCTGTTCTTCTCATACAAATAAAAACTTAAGTCGATATTCTAATATATACGTAATGAGTTAAAGCCAACGGGTAGTTTTCCCATTTATTTCTAACCCCCTTAACAATACATGATATATCGTTATTGTTCGCTTCGCATGCAACTATGTAAGTAACTATTTAGTTGGTGCATAGTATTGATAAAAAGCGAACTTATTAACACGATTCACGCCGCGTGACCGACTCTTTTTGTTTTCATTTAATGAATAAACCATACATAGAAACAGAATTAAATATATTTGAAACCACATCTTGCAAACTGCGCCACCGAAAAACCATTTTTTATGGTATTATTACAGTCAACAACAGATCCAGTGTAACACGTGCTTTCTACCCGATGGTAATGCGGCTCGAATGAGCCGTTTCTGTTAGAGCCCATTTTTAGAACTAGATGGCAGCACAAGGATGAGACAAAAATTTGAAAGTGAAATTGTATCCTTTCTCAATTTCCCAACATTTTGCAGACAATAAGTTATAAAATGTACTAAACGTAGGTACTTATTTGCAATATGAATTCAAAGATATTTTGGCCAATGGCATTGGACCATGCATGCCATAATAAAAAAATATGACATTATTTTTTTAAATAGATGGAGTGAGCTATAGCTAAGCCATTATTGTACCTACTCAAAAAAGTTTGGCAGTTGTAATTTTTTTAAAGCGCCTCATTTCAGTTGTGTACTTTAATGTGCTGTTGCCTGTACCTGTGGCAAAATGGCGTTTATTGATACGAACTTAAAAATTTAAGTCTTTCCTACAAAGGCGCGATCTGCACGCGGCCTGCGGCCAGTTGAAATGCATGCCCCGCCCCCTTTTCTCCCGTCGTTAACGGCCAGTAGGTAGCGATCTGAGGCCTGGGCCGCAGATCACTACCGAAAACTAGCATAAAAGGGGGCGGGGCATGCGATTCAACTGGCCGCAGGCCGCGTGCAGGCCGCCCGTGTATGTTATTATTTAGTCGAAATGGCAGGTTTTGATTTGTTTACAACTAAAGGTGACCCTGAAATTGTGTGAAAATCGTTGACAGCTATTTCCGCTACAAAACAATTAAAAACGTGTAGTGAATGCATGAAGGTTGAGTTTAGCACAAAGTAGATGCTATTAGAATCGTAAAACCCAATGAGATCTCTACTAGCTACGAGTCCACGGTATGTAACAATATACGGTCGTATTGTAGTCTGACAATAAAAATACATATTTCATTTATATGTATAACAAAACATAAAATTCGTCTTAATTTACTGTATAAATAATACATAACCTCTCTTCAGTGCAACTTGAATATAAATGGGCTAATTAAAGTTAGAACGATAGGAATATTAAGAGAGATGTAGAGATGCTGCCCCACATCTCTACAATTTGTTATCGGACGAACATGGTCGAAATTTTTAATAAAGTGCAAAAATTTAAGATTTAGCACACACATAAATAGATATTTTTTGTAAGTATACCAAATATATTATTATAGAGCTCGAACGCCTGAAAATCAATGTGTTAGGGAAATTCCAAGATCTCTAAATTCTAGATGTTTTGTTCGTAATTTACAATAACCTTTAACTAATACATAATCAGGTCCTGCACATTCATTCCTACTAGCTCTCGGAGTTTTAATGAATCTAAATTGTCCTTTCCACAGCTCCAATACGTCGCATAAATTGATTTCCAAAACTTCAATATTTTTACCCGACTTACGAAAGGAGGGAGATAATTTTGGAGTGTAGGTATACTTGTGACCCCCTGTAACTTAAACTGCCGGATGTTTTTTAAGTGACCACACAATTATGCAAAATCCAATGGAAATTAAAAAAAAAAAATAACCTATAGTACCTATCTCTTGATCACTATGGACATACGATACCTTTAATATCAAAAAAAGCTGTCGGGTTTTTATAATAACTCACTAGCTTGTTACGTCATCGACGGCCCCGACAGCCTTTTAACCTAATACGTAACTAGGGATTCCAGTAGCCAACATTGTAGTAACACCTTGTATAACGTGTGTATTCACAGTGAACTAGATATTTTATTTTTGAGTCTTGCTCAAATGTATGTAAAGTACCGACAGTGTCGATTCCAGCGCAAAACTGGAATGTACCGTCGCAGAAAAATATAAACTAAAGATTTTTAATAGGGTAGAAATTGTTAGGCTTTATTAGAAAAATCACATAAATAAAGGTAGTCCCCAAAGAGCAGTGACAGGCAGCGCCACCTGTCATGCATAAGGATTTAGTAATACATATTGAATTCGTAAATAAACCTAATATACCGTGAAATTTTGGTGGGTGTTTATATCGATTATTAATATATATTTTTGTTAAATAAAGATATGACAGTAACAATAACAAATGTGAAAAACCGAAGCGATAGAGGACAAATAGTAACACCTCGGTATCGCAGCTTCGCAAAAGCGCCGTGAAGGTACGCCGGACGAGGTAGTAGGTCCGCGGCGAGGCGCGTGCGGTTCGGCAGATATCTACGTTTAGTGAATGGGTACTATCGGTTCTCATGAGTTCGAGTTGAAAAAAAAGGTAAATATTAAACTCAACTTATTTTTTTTAAGTTTCGCTCTATTATTCAATACTACTACTGATGGCAAATCATCCCGCCTCGAGAAAACAACCACTACAATTTCATGGTGTATAACCAAATTGACACACAAAGTGGGTCCTTTTATAATCGTAAATAATCCTTATCTCAGCGATAAAACGGGATTTAAACAATTGTATAACACCACGCACAACTTCAATAAATAAGTTTCTGTTGTTATAATTGTTCACACGACGACATAGTCTGCTTGTGCTGTCTGTACGTTGAAAACTTCTCAAGTCAAGTCGGACTACTCGTAAGTTTAATTTTATTTAACGGAAACGAAGGAGGCAGAAGTTTTCTTTAACGTTGCGTTACTTTGTAATATAATCCGGACAATCCTGTTAATTCGTATAGTGTAATACCTATGCAGAATTGCACGATGCGGTGCAATGTTATTTGCATAAATTATATAAATATGAGAGATGCAAAACAAAATGTCAATATTATTGTATATGTACAGAGAGAACAGACTTCGTATGGTACGTATATTCCAATACATATTTCTATAAATATATGGACTCTTTTATCATTTTATCCCTTGCTTCTTTGCCAATTACGTTTTAAAGGATTCTAATAGAAACAACTTCGAAAAAACTAATAAATCTCGTTGGTACAATACAAGTACACGGTCAACTGGGATTCGAACCAGCCCCCTTACCATGAAGTCTTATGGCAGGATTACTTCAATAATACTTTGTTATTTCGTACCATGACGACCTTAAAGTAAGCTTATTAAGGTCATCATGGTACGAAATAACAAAGTATTATTGAAGTAATCCTGCTATAAGACTTCACGGTAAGGGGCTGGTCTCCATAACGGAAGTACAGTGTCGTTACCACAGAGCTCATTAATAAATAAGTAAACTATGTACACACGAAGACAGGATAAGTATACAGAGGGCATAAATAAGGATGAGATTTTCTCAAGAACTACTTGACCTATTGAAAAAAATATTTTACCTACTACCTAGTAGATAGTTTAGATTTTAGAGTACACAACACACTAACGTAGCTGTAAAGAATTTTCCAAAATCTGTCAAGAACTTTATGAGAAAATCTCAACCTTATAAACTCTACTGTACACTTTTCTCTGTCATCGATCGTATCTATTATACAAAAATAAAAATCAGACTATTTTCTTCAAAATCTATCAGCTTGATTTTAGCCGCAAAGGAACCGACATTGAGATAAGTATAAATATACTTGCAAAACATAACCCCTCCTTCTTCGTCAGTAGAGTTGTACTCTTTAAAAACTATTAAACAATAAGCCAATTTCTGGACCAATTACATCTACTCTGGCCGCAAGCAGCGTAATTTGTTGCGATTTTTATCTATTCCTGTCAAAACGGCCTTCTAGAACAATAACGAGCCAGGATTTCGCCACTTCTAGAGCGGAACCATCGCAAGACACGCTACGGAACCCCGGTCCATTACCAAATGCAACTAGATGTCACGAACACTGGAAGTAGGTAGGTATGTAAGGTGTATCACAAGGAAAAGGTACAGAAGATTTGTACAAAGGCAGCATTATCGGTCATTATCGATCTCTTCCAGGCAAACCCAGATAACTTTTTACAGTTGCGTGCGTAAAAAATATTCTCCATACGTTGGAATAGTTTATAGTTTGGTTTTAGAAAACGAGCGATATAAGGGCCTAACCTAAAAATTGCAACACTCAAGACAAGAAAGCCAAAAAAATGCCGACTAATTCTAAAACGCAAGATCTAATATGCAATAAGTCGACCCTAAGGGTAACCTTACCGTACCCCCAAAAATAAACACGCGTTGAAAAAGAGTTTAATTTTAAAGAAAGTAACTTACTTTAAAAAAGTTAATTAAGACACGTGCTAACGCTTGTTTTTGCGGTAAAACCCACACGGGCGAGCTCTGCAATGAGCGGCCACTCCGCCTGACAGGGGCACAATGTGAAATCCGCTTTACATTTGTCCGCCCGCCGACCAAACGAGACAACTGACACAATGCTCTCAATGAGTCACAATAGCGAATTAAGTATTATTTTAAATTGACGTAATTGAAAAATATGCAGTCGCTCGCGCGTAGCTGGAATAAATTGATTCATGTATAATATTACCAAAGAATAAAGGGGAACAGAAGGCCCAGCCGGACGTTCCACATAATTAGCAATGCACTGATAACGACATTATAGTACAGGTCAACTTGGTGGCGGATCTGAATATAGTCACGAGTCGCGTCGTACAAATTCTTGGGTATCAGCGGAGGGCTGGGCGAGTGAATGTTCAGTCAGATAAGTCAAGTTAAAGATTGTTTTTATCGCGTAGGTACAGTCGACAGCAGATCAATGGTAACACTTGCAGTACGATTTCAAGTCTTACGACGTAAATAATAAGTACCGTCAAAAGTAAAAAAAAAGTGTTACCATTGATCTGCTGTCGACTGTACCTACTGCAATTTTTAAATGTCAAAGCACGGATCTGATATCAATTTGCCTTGGATTATTAGGTAAATGTAACAATCAAGGTTAAGGTTTAACATTTATTACCGTATACTTACTTGCCAAAAAAAATTGAATATTTTAGTGTACTTTTTTAGACAGGTGTAACTATGTACACTGTACGTGCGTGTTCATAACTAAATGTTGGGTGTTATTAATTCACAATAACTATAAATTAAGTAGCGATATCACTCCGGTCTCAATATGTGTTTATGTGACGTCATCGCCGGCTGCACACCCCTATTGTAAATGTAGATTGGAATACGTAATTGAAGTATTCCACAATTATCTGCTACGTGCCAAGGCGGACGTTGCGGCCGTGCATTGTGTTCCTCAGGAATCCCTGGCTCTATCTAGCCCCGAAGTCCGGAGAAACCGACGAGAGCACTCCGACAGTACATTAAGTGTTAAACTACACATACACTTTACACAACGGTGATACGACCTAGATTACAATGCTTTTGGTATGTCGATGTGGTCAAAATACAATGCAGTCTGTGGCCTGTTGCGATCACTCCAAGCACGAGAACTAATACTCCTTCGAAAGCAACAACTGGTATAGCATGGTTTAAATGTTGAAATTATGGACTCTTAGCAATAAAAAATGCCTGAACGGTGACGTAGTTAAAATATTGTAATTATGGACCCTTAGCAAAAAACTGCTTAAACGGTGACTTTGAAAATTCTTAAACCTTGGAGTAAACCGCCAACCACGCGTTTACCGCAACGGCCGTTAGTTGCTTTGCTAAGGTAGATTTTTTTCTAAATGAGATAAGTGACTTTGGCCTTACGATCTCAAAGTTTTATGAAATGTCACAGTTCTTTATAAGAACGAGCTCAAACTCAAATCGCACTCAAAACTGTCTCTGAATATCGGCTTCAGAGACAATTTTGAGAGGAACCTTAGTGATGAGCGCGCTCTTAAAACTGTCAAAATCACAATGTCACTAAGCTGTTTCTGAATGTTTGACTTAGATTCTATAATAAACATTACCAGCTGTAGTCCCTTTTATTTCATTACAATTTAAGTGATGTTTTTTTGGTTTTATAAAAATGTAACATTCGAATCGTCTTATATTGAACATAATTACAGTATTCCGTCTCCGCTCGGGTGACTTTGGGTTCCATGCCGCATCCCAATTCGATATCGGCAAGGGTAAATAAATACCATGTCAGACGCCATAAGGTATAGTTACGGGCTACTTTGCCCGCAGCTAACAGACAAAATAGCCACTACGCACTAGCGCTGTTACACATAAACGTGGCTTAAAAGTTATTCCACGATCCCTTTCTAAAATGTTTTTTACGAAGTGTGAGAGTTACAAAGCATGGGTTTAAGGGAAGTGAGGTTAAACCATATTTATGGCTAACAGCCTACATAACAGTACAAGCAATACATTCCGAAGTTGTAGGCAAAACATACATCTCTGTGCCATAATTCTATCAAGTATAGTAAATGTATGAAGATCATACAAAAATGGCAATAAATAAATAAAATGATGAGTAGCACATCAAGTAAGGCCAGTTAAAGAGAAAAAAAATATTTCTGAAAATAAGCAAGTGCACCTACCACAGAACATTTAAAAATAGAGGTAAGAAATGCCATGTGGTCAATATCGCCGCAAGTATGCACATGTCATTTCTATTCTCTATTATGGTTCGGTGGTAGCGCACAAAAGAGCCCTGGGTAGAAATGCCGCCACACGCATCCAAGTGTCGTTCTCTCCAACTCGGGTTGAAAAAAATGCGATGGTTATGTTGATTCAGTTGATTTAAATTATTTAAAAATAGTGACTGAAATAGTAAATGGGCTAAAATACAGGACGATAACGACATCGTTTAAATTAACCTGGAATAACTTCCTCATTTATTTTTTGATTTGTAAGTATGAAATAATTTTGTATGTCGTGCTGTCGGAATAAATTTATTTTCTTTTTTTCTTATTTCGTAATGAAGTGCATTACGAAATAAGAAAAAAAGTCGTTGTGTCGGTAATTTTGCATGGGTAGGATATATTTTCTTTTCTTTGTTAAAAATACTTCATACTAAATAAAACGAGTAATTAACTAACAGTAACTTAACAGGTAGTATACACATTCACTTACACACAGTGACTTAAAAGTTATTCCGCAGTTTAAGCCACGGTCCTTTTCTAACTTGACGTTTTTAACGATGTGTGAAAATGACAAAACGTCCCGGTGTCCCGAAATTGTCTAGGAAAAAATGTTGCGTAAGGAAGTCCCCATTTTTAGTGTCTGTTCCTAGAAGTTTAAGCATTTATAGTCTACCTATTCCGATCTCTGTTTATAACTAATACATTATGTGATTTGAAGTAGGTGTTATGTTGTACTTTGAGGTGTACCTATGAACATAAAAATATAATACATAAGTAGGTACATATATTTTATACACAAAAAATGTGTGAAAAACTGTAAGTTAACAGCAGGACTACCTACACTAAAGTCTATAGTTAAATTTTATTTATGCCTCTAATATTACGATGACTAACAGACATAACGAGCATTATAGCCATATTATTTTTACGTATAATCCACACGCAAGCAATTATTGTTCATTCCAAATGATGGTATAAGAATACATATTACAATTCTAATTTGAGTCCGACCGCGAGGCTCGACGCATTATAATATTTTATTATTACCTCCATCCAAATGCATTTTTTTTTTATAATAAAAATAAAAACTATATTTTGCCCGGCCCGCCAGACGTGAGTCGCTAATTTTG
Source organism: Tachystola acroxantha (assembly GCA_963506565.1). Classification (NCBI taxonomy): domain Eukaryota; kingdom Metazoa; phylum Arthropoda; class Insecta; order Lepidoptera; family Oecophoridae; genus Tachystola; species Tachystola acroxantha. The sequence goes on from OY735870.1 coordinate 17,604,192, forward strand.
TGTCTGGCTTATATTAAGACACCTTTTCACTGGGTAACTAAAGTCAATGAGTTGGGACATCATGAATTAGACAAGTTACTCATGTCATCTCAGTACCACGAGTTGCTATAGTAAATTCTCGCTAGCGAGCACCTTTGTAATAAGGTCTTAGATTTAGCGTATTAGGTACGTTCGCGTTACTTCTACATTCTTCTAGAAAAGTCTATTTTACAAAGCGTCACACAACAATCTACAGCTTTACCCACCTACGGAAAAACGTTAGTGCATGATACTCATTTATTTTAACCTTAGGTACACATGGAACACTTGTATTGGTTACGTTATACATTGTAATTCAATTGTAATATCATACAATTTATAAAATAAATTTTATTACATGGCTCGATCGACAAAGAGGCAGAAGGGCAAAAAGCAGATCCACTGTATGGTTTCAGTGTTCACTAAAAAGTAATTTGAACGCGTAGTATTAAATAGCGTCTGTAAAGAGCCTTTGTCAATAACAAACTATAATAAAATGATTTAGGGTGTAGAAATACCACCAATCATACAGTTTTTATGTACTGACTACAGCATATCAAGCGAACTTACTACAGCATATCATGGTAGTGGTAAATACTCTATTATACTTGGAGTGAAGTTATATAGAGGGAGCAAAACCGAAGACAGTGCATGAAGATATTGCTAAATGTGAAAGAAGCGAAAGTGTGTGCTGAGATTGCAGCAGATGGAGGTTCATCGTCTCTACCTACACCTGTGTAAGTTTATGTACGGATGTAAGTCGATAAGCCTACACCTAAAACACGACGAATCGGAACTAGACTATTGAATAAGTAAATCAAATGAGTGATGTGACTATAGAGATAAATTAAGTTCATAACATCTATCAATGATATATTCTAAAATATATCTCACACTGGTTTGCTGAACTCTATCATAGAGTTAAGCACACCTCATGTAAGTGCCTACATCCAAATTGATTTCATGTAACGTGTATTTATTTTGCGCTTACCTACAAATAAAGAATTACAAAATAAATTGGAATACGATTTGAGTCTTTGTTTCGAAATTCTTAGCACAAAATAGAAGGTCCGTAATGCTAAGAAACAAGACTTATTTATACACTTGCTTGATGTGCTTTCGACTGTACCTACATTACATACGCTGTGTTTTAAATTAATTTGCCTATTCAAAAACAAATTGACTCCACAATTCACAATAAACATGTCACGATCACGTTGACAAGTAATAGTTAGTGCCGCAACTTATGTTTAAGGTAAATTAAATATTTTTTTCGTATCATAATATACTCGTATTAACTCTTCATTCGAGGATGTCATGTTAGATAGAATATCTATAATTATCTTGTAAATAAAGGTATTATAGACCACACACATGGTTTTTACTCAAAACTGTGATTTAATGTTGAAATGTCAAGTAACTAAGATCTTTATAAATAAGAAATAGATTAAGGCCCGTCTTATTATCTGCGTCATAAGAGTTGAATTCGTACTGCAAGTGTTACCATTGATCTGCTGTTGTCCGTACCAATATTCTATATTTAGGAAAAACTATATTTAACAAAAAAATAAAAATAAATTGAATTTACCTTGTATTACTTTGTTATTAGGTACGTAAATCTTATTTTTTTACATAATTTACAATGATATGCTTAGAGCAAGCCTGCATAAGGAAATCTATATTTACTTGATCTAAGTATTCTTTTTTAACCGTGCACCTTACGGAACATCCAAATAATGGAGTCTGGCAAAAGTCAATAACGAAAAGTATGCGTCAGTTGTCGACTATCAAAACAAAGCAAAAGCGGGTTGGACAAACAAAAAAATGGTTTGACAATGACTGCTATTAGCATTCCCTTAGAATTCTCGTCCCGACCTATATTTGTCCTCTAAACACATTATTATAATAAAAGAAAAAAAAACACTATTCAATATCAATACATCTTTTTAATAAAGGGATTTGGTCGAAGATAAATTGAAGCGGAATACTATACATACTTAGGTTTACTTTAACAACTTCTACAGCACTACAGCTTTTCTGTAGTTAAACGCGTTTAAATAATAAAACTTAACTACAGAAAAGCTGTAGTGCTGTAGAAGTTGTTAAAGTAAACCTAAGTATGTATAGTATTCCGCTTCAATTTATCTTCGACCAAATCCCTTTATTAAAAAGATGTGTTGCTGTTTATATTTGTATAGAATATCAAAGCACGGCCACAATGTTATTATGTTAATTATTGTATCGAGAACAATAGATTATTATTATTATAGGTAGTATAGGTATGTGAATAGTTATTTGTGTAAGATGCATCGAAGACTCTTCTGAGACTATAAAGAGATATAATAACAGTTATCAAAATGTAAGTGATACAAGAGAATGACATTCAAGGGTCAGCTGGGCAAGTCTGGTATAGCCCTCATCCGTATGATGTATTCGACAAATAAAGTTGCGCGCTTCTTCATGGCGACGACCGACGAATATAATAATATCTAATGGAGACGGGACCGACTTGTGGAATTTTATTGTTTATTATTGTTGAATTTTGGTTCCATTATCCAAAAGATCGAATAGGTAGAGGAGGTACTAAATAAATATTATAATACATTTTATGTCCGAAAAACATATTTTCAGTATAATTATTTCAAAATATATAGGTAGGTATCCAGAAATAAATCCTTTTTTCCTCAATTAAATATTTTATAAAGCTTTCATTCACACAGTTTCTCATATCACGCGTATGACGTCATCACCCCGAGTGCGATGGTCCGTAACACTCGATCCGAAAAACGTAAAGAGATGAAACTATTTCAACACGCATTCATTCCGTTTTTTGCAAATACCTGTTGTTTATTCGAACAGAAATCGATACTGGATTTTATTTTATATTAAAATATGATACTGAGATCTCGTATACGAGTACGTCAATGGACGGCATTATTAGAATGTTCTCAGTATGGGGGAAATTATTATTATGGCAAAATAGTCGCAATCTCATCAAAATGTCTCGTCACTGTTGAAATTGGACACTATCTCTCTTGCTCTAATATACTCACTTAATTACGCGCCTAGTTGGCGGTGAGGTGATCGATCCTTCAGTTAGGCAAATTCTCGACGAGTACGACCTTGTTGAAAAGTCACTTCATTTGCATTTGATTACCTACAAAATAGCGCCCTCTCCTTTCGTTTTAGAAAGCGATTAGGTCATCCGTTGCCGAAAAACTTCAGAAAACGATAGTACATATTTATTTAGGTAGGTACCCTACATTTATTCCCTTGTTTACAAAAAAAACGCAAAAACCAATTGGCAAAAATGACATAACTTCTAATATTAAAAGTTTGAAAGTCCAATAAAAGGGACTACGACGGGAGTGTAATAAAACTAGGATCGAAGTGTAATTAAAATATATATCCAAGACTGCGCTACAATCGATAGTATGAATTGCACCGCTATTCCCCGCACCCCATTATAATAATCTCCGCGAAAGCAGGACAGCAACAATATTAGAAAGGAACAATCGTTGCCATTACGTCGAATAAAAAGAAAAGTTATTATATTTTTTATTGGAGAGGGCCGCCACCCTCCGCCGCCAAGAGGGTTATTTTTATTTTATTTGAAAAGTTTATTTTTCATTTGTTTTAACTTCTATTTCGCGACATGAGGGGTGAAAGTTGGAAGGCAAGCCTCCGCTCACGCACGCACTCAATGACTCACTAATGCGTACGCCATCATTATATTTTTATATTTAAACTTTGCCAGGAAGCAACATTAAAATGAGAAAAGTTTCGCGAGTAATATTATATCACTGCCGTGCTTGCTGCGCAATGTCGGAAACTCCGATCCCGTTTTCATATTGTTTCAACTTTTTTAAATTTCACTCTAACACTGCGGAAGTAATTTTGTTTTGAAGCACCTAACTCTTCTGTTCTCATCTGCTTTGCTCCTCTATATATATTACAACGACCAATGAGCGCACTGCGATGAAGCATAGCTACTACTACTATATATTTAAAGATACAATCGGACTACAATATTTGAGAATGTACCTAGTTTCTGTTATTTTGTATATTAATTATTTAGGTATACTAAAAACCCTGATTTTACTTATACGACTTTCAATTCGAATGTACTATACCAACAAATTAAAGGTCCTAAAACTTTGGTAACCGCGCCTAAATGTATTCATAAACACAAGAATATTGTACACAGTAAACGAATGTGGTGATTAATAAAGTACGAGGGAGCTGAAGCAGGCAACAGCGGCTCTTCTAGCACACCCACACACAGGGAGACTCAATCAAGCTACACCAAAGTTGTCCAAAGCGAGGCGTCCATCGCACTCAGCAAACACATAAGCAACACACGAGACATTTTATTAACACTCCATGTAAAGCCACAGCTCTTAATCCCTCGTTATAGCTTTCAGAAACTATTGGATAAACAAATTACCCGCGTGTGGTCACACGACCACCGCCAGCCACCACCGTGCCAGCTCACCAGTAATGTTGGTATTTCCTTTTAACTCCCGGCATAAGGTAGTCTATTTGCCCCCCAAAAATAAAGTAGTCCACCAAGATTTTTAACAAGCAAACCCGAAAACACAACGAACAAAGAGAACAAGCCTTATGGTATAGCACATCGACTATTGACTTTCCATCAATACAAACTTGTGCGTAGGTACAATAAGGGTGGGTTAAAACGCATCTAATTGTTATTAAAACAGTCGAGGCTCGAACACAGTATGATTTAAAAGTGATATTCTCAAACCATAAAGAAGTTTCACATGGGCATGTGAAATATTTATCTTAATATTATAAGTCAACCTAAAGGCTACCCGACCATTCTTTTGATACATTGCTTAAATAATCTTGATATAGTTACTCGTGTTTAATAAATATATTACAAATATTAAATCCGCCAATTAAAATGCCTAGCTTTTAAATTAACTTCTATGAACGCAGTAATATTCCGAATATTGTGGAAAATAATATTCGTGAACCTAAATAAAATTAATCCATCACATAATTTTGATCCTCATGAAGTCATTATTGTAAAATATTAAATAGTACGGTGGATTTAATTGAATTTAAATATGGATTGTGGTGGCGGGTATGAAACATTTCCTACACTTGCTATTTGATAACCTACCTTAGGTGTAATAGGTAATAGCTTAGGTCATGTGAGTAGGAAGAACTTTAATTCTGGATTACTTTTGCTGGAACTACATCGGTAAAAAGATCGGTGGCTACTGGCGCTAAGGATATTTTAAGTACCAAAAATAAATGATTGCAGTTCGCCGTGAGTTATCGAGATTGCTTCTAAAAGTTATTTGTATCGATTCTCCCATAGGTCAGCTTTACAAGTGCCGAGAAGCAGTGTTCCATTGCCTTAACAAGAAAAAATAATCATTCAATAGCAGGTTACAGTATGAAGGTAGGAACAACTTTAAAGTTAAAGTCGGTCTTGTTAAACTTATGAATTTTATAACATACTAGAGTATTAATTTGTATTAAATCAACGTTTACCTAGTTAATGTTGTTCGTACCTTAGAATAAAATGAATTAGGCGAGCTTTGGATTAAGTATTCAGAGTCGTGACAATGGTTGTAGACGAGTTGAGAAGGGGAGATTGACAATCAACGCTTAACCGAAACCATTCGAATAGAACGGTGATACTTTCGGGAATGTATAAGTAGGTTAACATTTTTGCGAATTATTAGATATGCAATTAAATTATATAACTATAAGTAGGGAAACATAGTACCTACTAGTTTTCTTCAAAACTGTCTTTCTGTCTCGACATTGTCTGCTGTTGTGGGAGTATACTGGCGGGCTGACACTTTGTTTGATCGCGATTCAGTAACAAACTTTCGCATTTATAATATTGAGTGTCCTTTGCGGAATTGTAGATTAGGTCAGACTCATAAATAAAAATCACTTTGGAATGGGGGAACTCCGTCCGAAAGGGAACTTGGGCGATAATTTGTTGTCGCCGGGGCGACAGCGTGACGCGCGCCGTTAACGTCGTGTTTACACCTAGCAAGTATCAAGACTTGGTAGCCGAAGTTAACGGCGTTTCAATTAGGCACAATACATAGGAGTAGATACGCCGGGGCTCCTTTCACACCGCACGGCCTGTGTGCCCTTTGTTTGTGAATACATTTAAATACTACACCGCACCTCAGGTTCGATGCGTCCGGTTTAAAAAAATAAACACACCAAGTTCAATATTTGGACGCTAGTAATAATTTATGAGGGCTATCCTTTTTTGGGAGTATTAGTTTCCTTTGTTATGACAGCGTGATGGCGCATACAATAGCTTTTGCAAAATAAAACTATCGAGATGACTCCTTGCCTTGGCAACATCTCAGTAGCAAATGAAGCATCAAATAAAATCTACAACCGTCCCTGGTTATAATCTAGCTGGCGCAGTAAGACCACCTTGGCTTGCCCTTCCAGGTCCATTAGGCGAACCGTCCGTGTTCGATGTGGATATGATAACAACTTATACAGAGCTGCACCTCACAGTCGCCAAATAAACTTTAAAAAACGGAAAGCTAAAATCAACTTTGCATTCTACATATCGGATATTAAATCGAATAGGTACAGTCGCCAGCACATCAACCCACACAAAACCATTGCAGTCTATGCCATATTACCATCGCATAGAGAGATCATGTGTTACATTTGTTGTGCTGTCTGTACTATCCGGAGCTTTGTATCTGTAGTGAAAACATTGCTAATCCTCTTTGAAAAGTTTTAACTTCTTCCTTTTTATATTCACCCCACCGTTAGGTCAGGATATCAATATATCAATGAAATTACGATTCGTATCTACGTCATGTATTGGTGAATAATTAACGTTTGTATGAAAACGGAGCTTTGAGGCTAGATATTGGTTAGTTACCTACTTGTGTTTTGATGTATTTATTAGACTCGAGTACAATTTGCAGCACACCACTTGACTTTGCAACGTTCTTATTGTTTTCGCCACAAGAGTTGAAATAGTACATATCAATTAGTGTGGCCAAATAATGTGATCTCCTCCTCCGTAGTGGTAACTGAGGATCGTGACCACGGAGTGCAGAAAAAGAAAGAAGCTGCAGTTTCTATAACAAAATTATATCACAAGAAGGAAGGTACGCAACTGAATTGGCCGGATCTATTGATCAGTGTGGGAGGCGCTTAAGAAAAGTTGGATGTATTGGTTGGTGCACGTATCGTATCGTACAGTCGGTAATATGTTGACTTAAGCGCCAGATAAATAACCACTTAAGCACAATGGAACAGGAAATGATACTATACTAAGTGAGTAATCTGTTAGTAAAAAACCCGTACAGAGAAATGTCACGGAGGCCAATTAGCGAGGAGGCGTGGACGACTCAATTTTGTAAAAGAAAACGACACCGTGACTGTACTTCAAGTACTAGTAATTGCTTCTCTAAGTCGTAGATTCCAAATTGTGCAAACGCCGATATTTGCTTTTCAACATGTGTAATGTAATATTTCTAACAATGATAATAGAAATTGCTTTCACGAGCCAACAAGCGTCCTTGATTTATCTTCGTATGTTTAAAATACAATTTAATTTGGTACAATTTAATGGAGTATCAAGGCCACAGACACAATTCGGTGCCAAAAGAATGTCGTGTCCTATGATTGATATCGCAGAAACATGAATAGAAAGACTTCTGTCCAAACACAATTACCTACATATCTTAAAGTAATAAATTGTTGAACAAATAAAATTAGAAACTAAAAGTGTGTTAGCACAATGGCACATGTATACATATGTATATAGGCAGTGCATACAGTAGGTAACGTGAATTGACAAAGCCTTATTAAAGTCAATAATTGAGGACAAACAGACGAACCGACAAAATAACATAAAGAGGAAACTGGTAGTTAGATTTCACGACGTATGTCGTTGAATAGAGGCGGCCGCGTGTCACACCGCAGCGCTCACGTTCCCATGTAAAACCAAGCTTATGGATCCTTCACGGTTTTTTAAGCCATCTGTAAGCGCGGTAATAATGCCGCTGGCGTTGTGACCTTTGGGCCGGGAACGATGAAAAGGGGGTATCTTCGACTAGTAATTAATGGTAACATTTTGCATTTTTATTATCAATGTTTTAATTGGACTTAATATAAAATAATTTAATGTACTTCATCATCATCAGCCTATTTATTTATGTCCCTACCTTTTGGTTGCTAAAGGGAGCTCCACCATGCGGGGGGCCAGTGCGGATTATTTATCTTACGAGATTTTTTTCCGACATGCAAGGTTTCCTCATGATGTTTTCTTTAGTTTTTTGAGCATTCGGCATTAATATACTTGTTACATAATTGAAATAGGTAGGAGCTGGAAGATGATTTCATCGACTTAAAGTTCTAAACAGTCCCACTATGTGGCGAAAGTCCATTAGATTCCACCGTCCATCATACACTGGTGGTGTATTCTCAATTAGAACATTCATTTTGTATGCAGATTGTTGCATTGCAACACAATACGAATACCTATTTTATCATTATACCGCTTTCTATTATACGAGATACATTGTGCCATAAGATCTAGAGCACTCTACACGAGGCTACTATAACTGCCATGTAATATATTATTAGTATTGGCACCGAAGGAAGCAAAATTCGAATTACAATAAATACATAAAAAATATTTGGTAAGTAGCTAATTGTAATAGACAACAACAACTACTTAAGTACGCAACCACCAAACGTATAAAAATGCAAAACGCATAATCAATTTAAATTTTATGTCTAAGTATGTACTTATAAACATAATTTTTTTTTTAAATTGCTTAGTTTTACGTCTAGTAAAAGACTAGTATACGACCGACGCCTTATCTTCGGTGAAATATATAAAAAAAACTAACATTCACGGTATATTTTACATGCATGCGTAACTTGCTATTCCACTAAAACAATTAATGGGTGCGATGAAAAATAATTAATTCACATAGTAATATTATCGAATAGGTAAACGATGTTTAAAACTTTGTTTCTATTATGCATACAAGATGAAGTGCTGACAAAACAAAATAGGATAACATCGTTTCTATCTCTCAACCACAGATAAGTTCCTAAACGAAATAAAATGGATGCGACACGGATCGTGAACTCAAATAGATTATTCTGACCTATTGTAAGTGTCTAGTCCACCTATACATTAGTCAAAATTCGGTTTTTTATTATTACGCTTATTTTAGTCCCTTTTCGCGAATACCTAAGTCGATAAAAAGTTTAGGTCTTTGTTACAAAGTATTACCTACTAATTGCGCCCTAAAAATCCAATTAGGTACTTAATAGCGCTTAAAGCGATAAGGCCGCCTGTCTGCACACTAGCTAATTTTAATTTTATATGTAACTTAGGTATGTATTTTCATTTGTGTGCAAATAAAGTATATTCGATTTGATAATATTGACATGATAATTAAATTCATATAAGTCTAAATAAATAAACGTAAGTAATGTGATTGCATCGAAGTAATTTCACTATTCAGATATCGGGTTTCCAACACATTGTTTCGCGTTACTGTTTCCTACAGCCAATACCGTCATCGACATCTGTGTCGGTCTGTGTCGAATATTTTCATTTGTGTACCAGTGACGGAAAAAGGGGGCGGGGTTGGTGCCGAGGCCACCTATAGTTAAAAAGTCCTAATGTGTTTACTTACAACCAGCATTTGCCCGCCACGGTTCCCCACGCGCATAAAACCTAATTGGTATACCTAACTAAACTGTAGGAAAAAACCGCGGATGACAAATGGCCTTGTAAAATGGATAACATTATTTTTTTTCTTTCTTAACTTGCAACTAATTTTGATCCATCTATTTTTCTCCTCAGCGTTGGCACCTTTTCCTTGTAGAGTTATGTAAATGTAAATTTAAAAAAAATACGTAGGTACAGTCGACAGCAGATCAATGGTAACACTTGCAGTACGATTTCAAGTCTTACGACGCAAATAATAGGAACTGTCAAAAGTAAAAAGTGTTACCATGCTGCTGTCGACTGTACAAAAAATTACACAATGGAGTAGTAATTATATTGCAATATAAGATTATGATTCTGAATACTGATCACGTTCCAATATGTGTTGAGATGTGTGTGTGTTATTTTTATCAGGGCATATGAAATAGCCTTAATGCGGCTCTGTTAAACACTCCGTCACACGTTTTCGCTGTGAGCCAAGCCACCTACAATATTTTTATGTATTTTAATTTTTACTTACAAGCTATTCTTTGTTTAATTACCTATTTATTGCACACAACGGTAATTAAGCACATAAGCTGCACAAAGAGCCTACGTTAGTAGAATAGAACGAAAAAAAATATGGGATTAATATTTGGTACATACCTAACGAAAAAGCAAATGTCGATACATTTTTCTTTCAATTCTACTAGCGTTAACGAAATTCAACTCCACATAGTCATATCTAGCTGTAATGAAACTGAAATATCTGGAGCTCAATCTGCAGCCACCATGGTTACGAGAAGAATGGTTGCTATGCTTGTACATGATAGGTTCCCGTTTTATCTTTATTTATAATGATGTTAACAAACTGTGTAATTGTGTAAGTTTAAGTTTAAAGTGATACCTCTTATTATTTAATAATACCTACCTATATAGGTACCTCTCACAATTCACAATCAATCACTAACAATTTATTGGATAAACTTTCTATATTTCAATGTCAATGATTTAAGTTTAAAGTGATACCTCTTATTATTTAATAATACCTACCTATATAGGTACCTCTCACAATTCACAATCAATCACTAACAATTTATTGGATAAACTTTCTATATTTCAATGTCAATGATGTGATATGCCTTATCCATTGAACATATAACTCTGGTGCCGCTTTGTAAATTATTTTGATCTGTCGGCTGATAACATCCTAATTACAAAGCAGATGTTGTATACATGTAGATACATACGTAATTATATGCATACCTAATATGGGATTATACTTTTTTAATCTTGTATTCTTTCACTTTTGAAACAAACATACCTTCACATGCAATTATCTAATGTTGAATGCTATTCCTACATTTGTACCAAATATCCGGACTCCCAGGTGGAGGCGGGGCAAACAGACAGCCTGAAGCGGAATCAAGAGGACCGAGCCGATCTGTGATACATATCATGCACGTCTGGTTTTTTCTTGTTTCGAATTACTTGATTAGCCAAATTAGATATGAGAACACGGCAACATCATAGATACTGAAGAGCTATATTGATAGAGATTATGTCGTGTTTTCTAATTTTAAGGTAAATAGTGCCAGTTGATAACTTTGGTGTAGGAAAGGGGCAGCATTTTAAAACCCGGGGGTTTTAGGCGCTCGAGTCCTATAAAAGTCTGGTCTGTACCCGACTGCGCAAGAAGGAGGCTTGTGTTTTTCGAATGTATGTATGTCTAATTCTTTGGCACGCGCTGCAGCCTAAACGGCTTGATGGATTTTAACATATAAGGTGTCGTTAGATTCGTCTTGATTGTAGAAGTGGCATAGGCTATTAAAATTTAAAGAAAAAGGTGCTTTAATTTTTTGCAGACGGTTTTTTTTCGGCTTTAATCTAAATTTAATAGGACTTGAGCGCTAATAAATATCGTTGCAGCTAATTTTGGTTTTTAAAAAGGGCACGCCATGGTTTGGTCCTCTATGCACATGCATATTATTCGATTTATAACATTACATTTTCCTCTAGCAAGGTTATGAATAGGCGTTCACGTGAGACGTGAGATGGGACGGGGTTAGACAAGGACCAATATATTTTTCCGTAAACGATTAGATGACGACATTATCCAATAATAAGCCAATAACTAAAAAATATGCAGCGCCTAGATTCGGTCAAATAGCATGACAGCCAAATTCGATTTGGTCATGCCTCGTTCTAATGGCGACTTGCGACATGGAGCTTGGCGCTTGACCCGGGGTTAATTAAGAAAAATGTATGGAGTTTTCTCAATATAAGTAGTTAACTCTTAGATTATATTTTACTGCAAGCAGGCCTAAGTTTCGCCAGATTTAAAAAATATTGTTTCGCCCGAGATTTTTAAACTTTCTTCGCTCTAAGTGTTGTTTTTCCATTATTAAACTTCAAAGGTGTTACTTTGGCCCATTTGTAATCATTTGTGCACTAATACAGGTGCATATTTCCCACTATATGACTATTCGTTCTGCTTCATTCCTAGGTCCCATGTTACCGCAGCGAAAAGCCTAAATGTGGCAACAGGCAATATCTAAAGTTCGTTTGCGTTTTTCGCAGCTTAAATATTGCCAAACGCCAAAAGTCTCGACTGTAAAGCTATCAGACATATGGGTACTGACTGAGGTTTAAATTGAATATACCTACTACATCTACCTACAAACAAACCATTACTATATGAGCGACTTTACTCAATTATGCTGTTACTGATATCGAAACAACGTAGCGAATCAATTGGTAATAATAAAGTTGACTCAATGATCGTCAATTACCGTACGCACCACAGCATATTAATTGTATCACTTGCAGTACGATTTCAATAGTTATATTATTTATAGCGTAAGCATAAGTATCTACAATTTAAAAGAATAGCGTATATATAAGTACCAATCTAGAATTTATTCAGAACAAACTGTACATTCACAATAATCATAATGTTACACTTGACATGCAAGTGCATTCGATTGCGCTTGAAGATTACAAGTAAAAGTAGGGGAGGTCATTTGTATATGTCTGTCTGTCTATTCTGTCCGTCAAGCTATATCTCAGAAACGCGTGGACGGATCAAGTTGAAATTAATATCAAATACTCAGGTTAATGCAATCAAAAGATATGGCCGTTTATGTCGCATTTTCTCGTATATTTGTATGAAAATGCAAGAAAACCAAAACCTATAGGGTACTTCCCGTTGACCTAGAATCATGAAATTTGGCAAGAAGCTAGGCCGTAGAGAACAAGTACAGGAAAAAATAAGAAAACTGTAAATTTGAAATTACATCTCCCCAAAAATATTTTTTTGTTATTACAAACTTATGTTTGCAGATGATCAACTAATCAGGAGTATGTCGATGTATGGACATAATATTTTGATAATGACAAAGACAAGTTGGTCTCTAAATCTAGTTTATCTTTTCGTTAGAGCAAAGTTACGGGGTTAAGTTGCGTTGCACGGAAGCCTCGGGGCGCGAGTCCGACTCGCACTTGGCCGGCTTTATTTAAATCTTTAAACAATGTTGAATGCATAGTTATCGCGGCACATAGTTACCTACCTGCTTTTAGAAAAATTAGGTTACCTACTTATTTTTTTTTATGTTTATGGCTCCATCGTTTTGTCGATGATTCTGCCAATGTCAGGGTTGAGGATGACACGGTATGTACGGGTGCAATTGCTCAGTACGATTGATTACTCGTTGATATAAATTATTTAATTCATAACCTGTCTAAAAGGGAACCGGCATTCAATTATTTTATTCTGTCGGTGTCGGGGATTACCAGATTTCGGACATCTTATAATTTAGCTCTCTATATTATTCGACACATCTGAACATAACTGAAATCTGAAAAGCTGATTTCTCTACAAACAGATAGAAAGTTGATTTATTTGATCAAAAATAGCGATTGACATACAAAAGCGAAATAGAAAAGACGCCAGTTCAGAATTACACATTTAATAAACACAGGCAGATTTCGTAAAAATCTAACAAACAAAGAATGGGTGTTATTTTTAGATGAAATTAACGCACATTACGAGCGTACGCGCCGCATCCAATCGTGAATCATTTCGAGTTGGGTAGCGAGTGATAGCGGGACAACTGAAATTAAGTTATACATAGAACTTTGAAGTATAATTCACTTCACACGTAAAAGGTAACCAAATGTAGCATTTATTCCTAGCGGGCTGGACGAATCCAGAAGCACGCTATTGGAGGGTCTCTCTATTTCATACACCCAAGAGATATTTTATAAATCGGTTTCACACATCACAGTACCACTCTTACGTCACTTCTACAGTGTAGGTATTCATGTGTCTACTAAGTTCCTTTTGGTTGAAGTTGAAAAATTTCAAAATCCACTTCCAAACACGGCTTCAATTCGTCGTAAATTGACTTGCATTTGAACAAAGACACATACAGGTGTATGATTTCTTCTTTTCCTCGCTTACAGTCGAGCCCTACCCCACAGAGGTCCACGTCATCGCATAACAAATATTTTCCAATGTTCCTATTGTATATTGTTAGCTTTTCTTATTAAAACTAGTTTCTTTCTAACCTACTTCGTGGAAGATTGTAATTCAGCGTGTAATGTTTGCCTAGATAATGTAGACAAATAGTGCCCAGCTAGCAGAAAAATATGGAGCCCAGAAGCTATTATATCAATTTTCCTTTACAATAAATGACGGCGCATTAGTCTATAAAACTCTCACAATTGTTTAGAACAATTTTACTATTCTTGCAAAAAGCATACAACGAGCTGTGTAAGTTACTGAGTAGTTTTAATAAATTTATAAGAACTTCTTGAAAATTTATAAGAAATTTATAAGATCTTTCGAGGTTCGTTGGGTAAAAACTGTAAAAAGTACTAAAAAAACGAACGCTTCATATTGATTTTGGATGGACTTGGTCCTGTCTGATATTGTTAACTTCCTCTCAGAACCATCTCAAAAGAAATCGGTCGAGGTTCAACGAATGAGGTTGATAGACTTTTGGCCGCACTTTGCACGTGCACACAAGTTAGTAAGAACCAGCTAACAAGTCTACATTTCAATTTGAATTGTACGACTATTATGTTATGGTTGATACGTTTTGCACAGCAACCGTTTTACAGGTACACTTTTGTTACTGAGTGTACTTAACAGTGACACAGCTTTCATAGTGTGGGCGGTTCTGCCAAACCAGTCATTTCATTTCTATTGTTTTATATTTCACTACTTGCAGGCCCAGCCTTGTCATCTGTGTTTTAATTGTAACGTAATTTTTGTTCTACAACTTTCTTAATTATTGATTGATAATTACAGTGTATAACGATTTTTAAATAAACAAAAATAAAGCTCTTAGCAATAAAAATGTATAAACGGTAGCTTAATTTGATAGTTGCTGAACCACCGATCTTGTATGGCAGTCCCGCGAAAACCCACCTAACTTTTAAGTCGCGTTTTAGGCTGCTGCCATGGAAATTAATGCCTTGCGGCAGCGGTAATAACGCGTAAATCTCAAAAAAACAGCGACAAACTACTCGTACCACCTGTCGGCTGTGCGCACGAGGGATGCGATTTGCGCATCCTGGATCATGCTAGAACAGTAAAATATCCTAATATAATCCCTGGCTAGCCCGCAAGGCATACACGCCACAAGTCCATATACAATGAGAACCCTAATTATAATAAACGAAATGTACAGTTGGTATCAGTTCCGCTGTTTCTCCGTTCCGTGGTTGATACACAATACGTGCGTATTATAAATGTTTTACAATCTTAGGGAAGGGCCACAACACACGTTACGGAGCGTTCAGATCGCCAGATATGCAAAACAACCTGTAATTTAAATGCATACCAAGTTGCGTGAATACATTTTGTATAATTATTCAAGAAATATAATTATAATAATATTATAAATAATAAACAAATTGCATCGGTTTCCGTCAAAACAACATAGTACCTATATTATGTTTAATGGTGATGCTGGTTTGCGGTAGTATCTAGTTGGAGAGGCCCCTGTCTAAAAATTGTTATCGCAAGATATGTGGAATTATAGTTGGTATCAAAAAATAATTTTCTCCGAAAAACAGTATGAAGTCCATAGTGCTTCGAAATTGTCCCATATTTAAGTACATGTAACATTTCATGAACTCCATTTCCAAGCTCTGCGACTTTTGAATCGTACCACTTTTCTTGCCAAATACATTTTTTTGTGTTCTTAATTGACAGTAAACCTTGATTTACTAACTAATGTCGATCAGGTTTCAAGGTGGGTTGCGAAAACAACTTATATGGAACGACACCTCTGCGACCCCTTAACTATCATTACTATAATGTATTCGAATAAATTCAGTGTCCATTGCAAATAAGGTACAATTTATGGTGATGGCATATAAAAATGATAATTTGTTAACATTATCCAACTTTTGTGTCTCCGAACATCTTATATTATCTCTTTAAAATAATTTGGTGCAAAGGTAGTATAAAGGGCCTGAGAAAAAGTCAACCCCGACGTTATTTTAAATAGATCGATACTAACGCTGTAAATTAGACAACTACGAAATATAATCTCCAATGAAAAGACATTGCCACTTTTCAATGGAGCTTTGCCCCACCTACAAAACTACGTGACCATTTAAGCTGTACCTATCATTTTGTTGGGGACTTATTACAGGTTTAATATTGCATAATCATAATCAGTATCATTTTCTACTACTCTCACAACTCCTATAGAAGAATAACAAAAACAATGAATAAATCGCTTCGATTTCTTACTATTTTCTGATTTCTTAATTAAGCTGTTTTTTTCGAATCGCAATTTGTACAAAACTTTTAAACCAATAATTTTAATAAAAAACGGAGATATTTTTACATTTATTCGCTATCTTGTACAACTTGCGGTTGATGGTGGGGCAGAATCTGGCATTGTCATTTTGTCGAAAACAAATATATGGTATTTACAAAGTGCTAGTTACGCGGAAATAACTGTCAAAGTTAAACCCTAAAAAAAAAGGCCTTAGCCGTACAAAATTGCGCGGAAATATCAACAAATGTTGAATTTATACCTTTGCAATTCTAAATGTACACGAGCGTGTACAGTTGATACCACATCATGTGTCATCCATCACTTTGGACTTTGTGTTCTTATTACCTCGACCATAAGAGTTGATATCGTACTTCAATTTCTGCCGAGTATACACGCTTTCACGCGTACTGATAGCTGCTAAAGCACCGCGGTTGATCAAACCATCCGTGGTGTATATTTTTTGTAAGTTTTATAGTGGGCTCGCTCGACAGATCGGAACCATATTTGCGAAGGACACATTGTAGATTTTCCTTTTGGCTTTCAAATTGTAAATGTTTTACTGAAAATTTGCGCGAAACGGAGTGTATAAAGTGAGGAGCGGTCTAAAAAGTTTTTAAAAATGTGGCGATTCAAACGGTATTGGTGGAATTTCAGCATCAGCTGAAGCCTAAACCTTTTGCCTAAGTTATATGTTTGTTAATTGTCATTGTAATTTTTATTTCTTATATGTATATACTTAATAGGCAATAAATGTTATTCTATTCTATTCTTTTTAATAGCTTAGACAACTTTCGCAATAGTTTGTCTCTCCGCGTCTCTTTGTGGAGGTGGAGGACTATGTATAGTATCTAATCTCTCTAGAAAAAGGTCACACAAAGGAAGCGGTATTGTATTTTCGAATGTAGCCTAAACGACTTGAGGGATTTTGATAGGTACGCGGTATCCAGATTTGCTTTGATCACAAGATTGACAAAATAAGGAATCAGAATCATATCTCTTTAATGCAAGTATATTAGGTATATTTTTGCACGTCAACAAATTTTTATGAATTTATATTTAATTTAGTACCTACATTACCAGAATAGAGATGAGTGGAAGGGTTGAGGGGAGGACTTTGCCCAGCAGTGGGACATTACCGGCTATTAAATAAATAATAACCTACATTGCATGCCAAAAAACCAGTATTTTGTAGTTTAAACAATAACTCACTTAACTTGATAATAAAAGGACTCGACTCTCGTTCATTTGCGAATAATTTAGGTAGGTGCATTTATAGAAGCCAATATTGTCATTATGTGGTAGGAAAACATAGTATTTCTTATTTCCCCGACTTTACTATTCCATATGAGTCCTACAACGGCACATGGCCCTAGATCCTTTTAATTTTTGATTTTAATTATATTTCATCACAAAATAGTGACAAGCAGTCTTAATCATTGCACCAAATGTACGAACTATTGGAAAGGTGGGAACCACTCAACCAAACAGTCCACATTCACTGTATAATGTTCATAACTTCAAACAAATGGGAATTGAAACTATTTAACCTTTGTGTTTTAACCCATTTACGCCCGCTGTCCCCATTTGGAGCCATATATTGAAATACCCATATTTTCTAGCATATGTTAGATTTCTTTTGTTTAGAGGTTAATTTGTAGGACCAAAGAGTGTGGCTACATGGTACGACTTATGGTTTTGTAATTTACTGGATTAATTTAGTAAAAAAAGTGATTTTATTTACTTCATTGAGCATATAGGTGTATGACCACAGGTAAGTCATTATTTTTTATATTTACATGGCTATTTATTGCACGTTTTTTGTATTCTTCACTTGGTTATATTGTCTACTAGTAAATAATGCTGTTATGTCGGTTATTTTCTAAGATTGGTTCATTATTGGAGGGTACTTAGTGTTGTGTCCCCGAATGGGTCCAATGGGCTAATTGGTAGTATTTTTTGTATATTATTCACAGGTTTAGATTCGGCGTAAACAATGACTAAGTAATCATACAATGTTGGCAATGAGTATCGAGGACTCCGAGAAGCTGTTGAAAGCATTTTGAGTGATGAGGATGATCCTGATAGGTGCGATATAGAGGCCATCGCACCAGACCCGAGTGTTCTCACGGATAATGACGAAGGCTGTGAATATGATATTCAATAAAAACATTCTTCCACATGATGCTCCAGGTAGAGTTGAAGTGTTTTGAGTCCAGGAATAATGATGAATGGGACGGGGATGATAAACCTTTACAAAGATACATGAGACTTGAAATCCAGAAACCGTGTTGGCGTAAGTGTGACGGTTCATATGTTGCTATGCCCTCAACTGTGAGTAAAGAGCAGCGACCTCTGCATCATGAAGAAAGGTAGATGTGGACATCCCTTTCGTCATCCAGATCTATAACAAAGGCTTCAGCAGAGTTGATCAAGCTGATCAGCCAATAGCCGGGTACAAAATAGCTATACGTGGCAAAAATGACGGTGGGTTCTATTTACCTACATGCTAGAATTGGCTGTAGCTAATGCTTGGCGTCTACACTTAATCACCGCTGAAGACCGATAGATTAGCTTCAATTTCGCCGAAGTATCGCCCGAGTGTATAATATGAAGAATGAAGGCACTGAAAGACTCGACGGAAGGCGTCGTAAACTTTCTTCAATAGTGCCAAGTATGAGTATCTTAGATGGTGTTGGACACTTTCCACAGAAACTGTCAAGCCAACTACGATGCAACGTTTGTCACATGAAAAAAACACGATGGAAATGTAAAAAAATGTATAAAAACATTGTACACCCGTAGAATGTTTCGAAAATTACCGCACATAGATAAGCCCATTGGCCCCATTTGAGGACGGTGTTTTTTTATACACAAGGAAGTTATTTTTTCTCAGTTTTTTGTAATAAAATATCTTACTATTCTCCAATACACACATAAATAAAGTTTTTTTCAAATTTTTGCTACTAGTTTGTATTTGGGTCCAAATGGGTTAATTGAAGATCGTGTTAAAGTGTCATAAAACCACGCTTGTATTATGTAGCTATTGTTGAAAACCCATAATTAAAGAAAATGAATGGAAAATAGCATTAATAACTTAAAAATACAGTAATTAGTAATAATATCATTAAGGTGATGGGATATTTTTGCGATTTTAACTATTTAACTGTATGTAGTTAGGTACAATCGACAGCACCTTCCTGGTAACACTTGTAGTATCGATTACAACTCGTAAGTACATTACATGGCGCGAACGATAAGAACACAAGGTACATGTTTTTCACTTGTAACAAATACAAGTTACCCTATATTAAGATTTAAGACTATGCTGTACTGTATTTGTGTACAAATAGAGTAGGTAAGGTTAACATTTGATTTGACCAATAATACTGAAATTGAATCAGAAGCGTGCGCTGCGTGCGTATAGTGGACACAAAACCGGGAAATTCTGAAGCGCGATATCCAAATTCCAAAGGTTACACGGAGTTTAATTAGGTACTCGTCCCAGAGCCACTTGGGAAGGTCCGTCTCCATACGATAACCGGGGACATCGCGTCGTTGCGGCATCGACGACGTTGTCGATGGTTGAGGATCTTCCGTTCTTATTATCTGCGTCGTAAGAGTTCAAATCGTACTGCAAGTGTTTTCATTAATCTGCTGTTGTCAGATTAATGAAAACACCAAAAAATTACATTTCCAGGTGTACCAAGAATGTGTTACGTGCGAGCCGTAACACGGTGCAGCACTGGAGCTGCCTGTATAAAATAAATTATTGTAAATAATCCGGTCCAAAGCCCAGAATCTTGCGATTGGCATGAGATGTCGGCAAGAGGAACTGTGTTGTCATTTGAATGTGGCAGGTAGGTCAGGAGGTTGGTTTTAGTGTCGCCGCACACGGGCCACACGCGACAGCCACAAACGCCGCCACGAGAAGCAAGAAGCTTGTAGCGTGTGGCCGCCACTGGCGACAACCGTGTGCGGCGAGTCCATATAAAATGTATGAAAATTACAGGAAATATGCCAGTGGCGGCGTTTTGTGGCCGGTGGCCCGTGTGCGGGAGCACTTACATGTGAGTGTAACATGGTGCAGCACTGGAGCTGTTTGTATAAATTATTGTAAAAAATCTGGTCCAAAGCCCAGAATCTTGCGATTAGCATGAGATGTCGGCAAGAGGAACTGTGTTGTCATTTGAATGTTGCAGGTAGGGTAGGTAAGGAGGTTGGTTTTACGTGTGCGTGTGTAACATGGTGCAGCACTGAAGCTGTTTGTATAAATTATTGTTAAAAAAATCCGGTCCAAAGCCCAGAATCTTGCGATTGGCATGAGATGTCGGCAACAGGAACTGTGTTGTCATTTGCATGTTGCAGGTAGGTCGATGTTGCCCGCGACGCGACGCGACCGTCGCGCACCGCTGCCCGCCGTGATCGAGCCGCCAGCGCAATTACAAGCCGTTAATTATGTCACTGGCCGTGCCCATCTGACTCGCGCACCACTATTAAAAACATGCATTCTATCATTGCGCGTACTATTCCGCTAACAAGAGGCCGATCATGCATTATGAACTACTGTCGTTACATTTAATTATTTTAATTTTATGTCGGTCGATAATTGCACTCCGCGGTATGTTGTCGCGTATTTTTTTCTATTGTACTGTTGTAATGTAATAGAGGACGGGTCACAACGGTACGCAATGCCTGTGTTACCACGGCTGGAGTATAGTTTGTTCTCGTTATTGTAATCATTGTCGTCACGATCGACGACACTTGTATATTTTTTTAACAAGTTCGTAACTCAAACAGCATCGGAAGGTATCGGCGAATCAGCGTTACTTCCTTTGCGGTGGTCAATATGATCAAGAAAATTTCGAAGAAAGATTAGAGGTGAGAACGAAAAAAAAATTTGGTTAAATAAAAACAATAAAGTTATTAGTCCATTGTTGTTGTTCTTCTTTTAATAGTTCCATTCCTAAAAAGGTTCCACACGCGGGTGAATCCGCGGTCAATGCTAGTGTAGAATAAAATATTATTTACAAGTATCAGTAACATAAGGTCGCCAGTTTAGCAGAAATCGACACCAATGCACGTCACCATTACCTTAATTAATACCTATTACGAAAAAACTACAAGGCTCCTTCAATCGACGGTTTATCCTGTAAACATTTTAAATGTAAATTTTTAAACTTAAAAAGTATAAAATGTTAGCGACGCGCGACACTGATGACGCTAAAAATATTCACAAGGGGTATTTTAATTATAATTCCGTCTATATTAAAGTTGTTTAATCCCGTGGAATGGGATCAATCGACAAGATTGTAATATGAATTTTTAAAATTTATTAATTATAATAATGCCACTGAGCTGATGAGATATGTGCTAAAGGTAAGTAACCTATATGTGTAGGTATTATAATCTCTAAACTCAATGTCAGTTTGCGTGTCTGTGCGTTTATTACTCGAGTTTGGCTGGACGGGAAAGAATGCAGTTGGCAATTATGAATAGGCCGTTCGTTCCTTCGTGGCATTGGTAGACATCCGAAATTAAGTAATTCGTCATTGCATAGGTACAGTATAACACATAGAAAAGTGTACAGGAGAGTTTTTAAAGTTGAGTATATCTCCCAAAACTACTTGACTTATTGCAACAATTCTTTAACTGTTAGTTAGATAAAAAATTCTACTATGTAACTGTAAAAGAATTATTAAATTCGGTCAAGTAGTTTTTGAGAAAATCTTAATCTTATTGAAGCTTTTATCTGTCTTCGTGTGTACATTCTAACTCACGACAAATTTTACTTCAAGATTTAGTAGTGCAGTCAACGCGGACGCAACGCACTGTACTCGTTAAGCCTGACACATACAGGCGCGATCTACACGCGGCTTGCGGCCTGCGCCCAGTTTAAACGCATGCCCCGGCCCCTTTTCTCCCGCCGTTAACGTCCAGGTAGCGGATTGCGGCATAGACCTCTGATCGCTACCTACTGGACGTTAACGACGGGGCATGTGTTTCAACTGGCGACGACGACCGGGTATTTTCACCCCTAACCTTGGGGGCGAAGTGCGGACCTTGTGTTATACCCTCTACCCAGGCATGAATTCATGAATTTCAACTGGCAGCAGACCGCAAGCCGCGTGTAGATCGCGCCTGTGTGGGAAAGACTTTATTCGGTGGCACTGACTCGCATGTTTTGCTGTTTACTCTTCACTTGTTTAGCACTAGTTACGAACTCTTAAAGATATTCAAAATATGGAGTGTGAAGTAGAAAGTTTTGAAATACATTTACCATGAATTCACATGTGAAATGTGATTCATCGTTTTACTTCCATACAAATATTTCACGTATAACTTTTAATACTGAACTGCTACGTCTATAAATTAACTCACTTAAATCAACGCAATTATATTTTTTTACCTAGTATTTTTATAAAAATTAAATGTTTTGCGCGATCATATATTTTTCGATTCGGACAATTATAATATTATGCTTCACATTATTAGATTATTACCCCAATATTAAAGATTATCCGTCCCTAAAGCCATCTCAAAATGTATCGTTGAGCTTGAGATATTTTCAAAGTCAACAATATAGATATCATTCTGCATTAAAAATAGATGTTCCTTCCTAACCGCCTTCGCTTCTGTGTCACAACTCCATTATGCAGAATAATCAGAAACATCATAGGTGTAAATTAAGAAATGAATGACAAATGGTGTTTGTTTATAGACGGCAAGATTGTGTGTACATTGCTGGCTCGAGCGGCCAGTCAAAAGCGGAACGCAAAGGTCAACCGACAATGTACACAAAACGGCACACGATCCTCTCAATTCATATTCGTAGTACGAGTAGCATTGCTCCAACTTCGGTATTATAACCATTATAAGGAATTGACCGTCTCGTGACCTTCTCAACCGACTTCTAAAAAAAGAGGTTCTCAATTGGTCGAGTGTGCATTATTAGGGTGCATATTATTCTCTGAAATGTGTAACAAACTTGAATTTATTTGCTTGGGACCAACGCGAATAAATTGTTCCAATATTTATTCCTTTTGATCAGATCAGTGCTTCTGGAAATAAGAAAAATCTTATTCCATACTACGATGTGCAGACATTCGGATCGAACGAAGTCCTAGATGCGATGCGAGTTGCGAGCAATACAAACGAAACCAGCGAACTATATAAATCCGAAACGAATCCGAAATCCTTTGTTTCCGCGCCCGATTCGCCCAATTGCGCCAAGGGAGGATTACAGTTGATCCGTGTTAATATTACATCAAAAAAAAACTACGGCGTTTTTGTAATTTAACTTGGGATTATTCACTAACACTCCGAGTTATGTCGTGGCTCAATTTTGACAATATATGTGTCGAAGCAAGTGTCGAAGCAACTTCGAAGCAAAAGTGACAACTGTTGTAGTTCATGTAGTAAGGTAATTAGAGGTCCCGAGCTGTAAGGCGTCTCGTCATGTGTTCCGAGGCGCCTTAAGCGGAGGTATAGACGTAGACCCCCGAGAAGGGCCCACGAGGGCGGCCGCGGACGAGGTTGTGGTATTTGGCGCTGCGTTCCCACAACCTCGTTCCAAACGCGATGCGTTGAACACCTTGGGGTTTTAGTGGGTATAGGACCGTATTATGGCGGGAGTCCCACATACTCACCGCGCGCCCCTCCTCATTGGCGCGGTGAGATGCGAAAAGCATTTCCCCAAGTAAAAAAAAAGGTAATTATTATATAATAAGTTTTACTTGAGCAACTACCTACGTAGGCAACGAGATGTCAAGTCTGAATGCCAAAGAACAGGGTTGAGTTTTCTCAAGCGATGCTTAGCTTAGGTTCACATTACAAGTTTGCAAATTTATTTTCTGATTTCTAGGATTCCCTGGACTAAGTACACTGTAGAGTTGCTTCCATTATTTTATTTATTTTACAAATTGCATGTTTGTATACTTGCAGCAATATGATCGGGTCACTCAATGAAACCTACACCGCATTAGAAAGCGTTGATCTAGCTGATTGCCTGCGCATAGACCGTTTAGTCGGAGTAATTAACAACCAATATAATAACGGAGTTAGGCAATTACTTTCCCTGCAGTGTAGACGTACCATTTCCAGTGATAATGTGTAGACTGTACGTAGATACTTGAAGAACTGTGTGCGTTGAAGCGCGGTGACCATTCGCATACTTAATTGGAAACCATATGGTTACGAAAAGAAAGGTGGCGGATAATTTTATTTAAATGTCGAACTAAATATTATTATACCACGATTATACTCTTTCCAGTCATTTATTTTGTCGATGACAGCTCCCTTAGAATGTAACTGCGTCATGTTACGCAAAAGTTAACTTTTAAGGGCCTTCCATCCATGAGCCAACTAGCGCCGCCAATCTTGAAACTTCACTCACTTTTTGAAATTCAATTATCTACAGTAGACTATCACGTTTATTTCTAACAACATCATCATTGGAAGTAAATTGAAATGCGACTGTAATTTTAATATGCAAATAACCCGCCGATACTTACTGCGATGGCGATAGCTCGTAATTAGTAAAAGTACAACGCCACAAAGACTCCATATTGTACTGTTAGAATAGAAACCTACTTATTACGAACGCCATTTGTTTGTTCATTAGTATATTGCATAGCGCAAATTGAAAGGGTTCAATAGAGTAGTTAATTAAGTAGTATTGTCAATTAAGTTTTTTAAGGTAGAAGTACAGACTCTGGAAGCACAACTGAAATTAGTTGAAAAATGAAATAGTACCTATTTGAAAATCAAATATCATGTGATGTCACATCTTACTAATTCCACAGAAACTCAATAAGTTCGTTTTGGTAAAAGGAAGAAGCACGACTTTAACCATTAATATCATAATCCTATCAGGGGTTAATTGGATTGTTAAAAAGCTAATTTTAGTTGAGCAGAATATGGTACAGATCTGTGTAACTTCTTAGCACGATTGAGCATCTAAAAAGTACATCTCCTAGAAAGTGCAGCAGACACTTAGGTACATAGTTATTGTAAAAAGAACGACAAAGAGCACAGACTGTGACACCGGTCTTGGAAGAGAGAGCTTGCCACAAAGTGGTTCCTAGTGGAATCTTTAAATTAAATCACTGGCTAGCCCGCAAGGGATTACTGCCGAGAGTCTATTACGAGTATAACCTCACGATGGATGGTCACAAAATGGCGACAATTTTAAATAGCACAAAATACAAAGTAATCTTCAAACATGTTTGTTCGCAGATAATCTTTATTTGAACTTAATTTAAACCACTATATAAGTTTAATAACATTTACGTATTGTGCTTGGTCATTGTTTAATATGACGCGATAACCCAGATCATATTACTGATATAATTATTTTAGGGATCTAATATGGACTAATTAGGTTTAGCACAGGTATTACATGGCAGCATCATATTAAACCATTGCAATATGCGTTTAACGCTGTGTAGAGTGCCCGTGTGTTGCACAGACGTAATTTGCTGCCAACTGTAGGAACAGATTCAATGCATTGTCGATTCTAATTAGATTTTACTTCGTCCTAATATAATAGTAAAATATCGTATTAAAGTCTCTGGTAGCGGCTATTGATCAACCGATCGGGTTAGATAGAGATATTCAAGATTACTGTGCTAAATCTGATAAGTATCCATTTTTGAGCCAATCCACTGCAGCCTCCTGGGCCAGAAGAAATCGGTAAAATTATATGACGTAGAAGTTTGATTTTTTCACGGCTGCATGAGGTTGCAGACCTGAGTATTTGGAATTAATTACAACTTGATCCGACAGACAGACAAAGTGATCCTATAAGGGTTCCTTTTTTTCCTTTTGAGGCACGGAACTTTAAAAACCGACACAAAACGTAAAATCACGTTGAGGCTATATTACGGTCATCATCAGACCCTTGATCCTTTATATGCATCTAAGAAGCTTCTCGGCAACACCACCTATCAAACAAAAACCCGCTTTCAAATCGGACCATCCAATCTGGAGATACGATATCGCAGACAGACTCACATTTTACCAAAGTCTGGAAGTGGTCACAAGTTTTTCCGGATATTGAGAAGCCAATATGTATCTAGGTAAGTACCTACCTAAATTGAGGTAAATGTACGTCACACGGGTTTGCACACGATTTTGTTAATCTAGCCTTAAAATAAAGCTATTTACACACATGTGGTCATATTAATCGTGGTGTAAATAAAAATTAACCTTAATTCTAATGAACTAGCACTTTCGTATGTTATCTGTGTTGTTTTAAATTACAAAATAATAAAGGAGATAGCCGGTGTGTGCACAGGCTTCATTATAAGCCTTAAAAAGAGAATAGCCGATGTTTGTAGTGGACAAATAAAATGATTATATCAGATAACAGGGATATCTCTTTCGGATTGTGTAACATTAATCTTTTGAAATAGTACCGTTTTTTTAATAAATTGTCTAATATAGAAAAATACTTAAATACAAAGTTAGACTTAGGTATTTCAATGTTAATTAATCTGACATCTAACATCTGACATTTTTAATTTAAGAGGTATTGGCATAAGAAAATCGCGGTTCCACAACACCCAGTTCTGCGCGCTCTACATTCGCGCGCGAATCGCGAATATGGAGCCGCGATATGCATCCACACTCGCGTTTCGCGGCTTTCGCGACGCGAGTGTAGAGCGCCTATCCGTCTGGCTCCAGACAGAGGAGCAAACGCCAATTACAATATCGTACTACCTAATTGTTATGAGCCGCCAAACTTCCAGACTGTTAAGCAATAAACGTAGTTTAACCCAACTTACCTTACACCGGGTTTTGTAACATTCACACTTGTTCAAAAAACGTTTAGTTACAAAGAGTCTTTGGTTTAACCGTGGAAAGAGTTACGTTCATGGCTTATAATAACAACTCAATAGAGGTATACCGCAAGAAAAAAATCGCTAGATAAGATGTTCTATATATCTCTGTATTTTTCAGGTAGGTATTGATGTTTGTAGGTTATCCTAACTGATATGCACTTAACTAACCCTTGGTTATTCAGCGGTTAGCCTATTGGTGGTCCATTGTAAGGTACTACCAACCCAGTAAATCTTAATCTTCAATACTAAATTAGGTTTCTCATATTGCGTGAATTTTAATACTCCAATAAGTATATTTAATTTCACGGGCAAATAAATATTAATTGAAAAATATAAGAATTCCACGGTGTGATATGAAACATTTCTTTGATTAAAATTATTACTACAAGGAATAGATTGATTAAAATGCTAATAAAGTTTAGAATATTAATGCTGACCCAAATCGGGGGTACCTAGGTTGGTACAGTCGAAGACAGAGAAAAGTATACAGGGCGCCTCATTAAGGTTGAGATTGTCTCAAAAAGCAATGGACCGATTTTAATACTTCTTTTACAAATCATAGATTTAACTTTTATCTATCTAACAGTGAAAGAATTGTGCAATAAGTCAAGTAGTTTATGAGATAATCTCAACCTTAAAAACTCTCCTGTACACCTTTTTCTGTGTTAGACTGTACTACTTGTTGTTTTCATCTAAATTTAGGGTTCCGCTCTCCAATGGTTCAAACAACGGAAACTGCTGAGGTTACTACAAAGCTACAAAGACAGAAAACTCGTCATCTAAAAACCCTATTGGTAATAACTTCAAAGAAGTTTACAGTGATATGAATTCAAACATACAGTTGTCACTTTGTAGTCTCTTTTCACTTAGGTAGTAAATTATTAAACTGTTAGCTAATTACAGAGCCCTAATGAGGGCAATGGCTCTCACCTATCCAGTCATTGATATTTCATTCCTACTACTTAATTAGTAATAGCGGATTGTGGATCATATTGTGGTTTAAAACAAGTGATAGTCCATGTCAGATGTCCTAGCTACGATCAACGACACGGTAGAAGCCATATATGGACTCGACAGTTCGTCATTTGCCAATGTCATGTTACAGAAAATTCAATAATAATAGTCTTCTATCTTCCTCCAGGGTAGTCGCAGTAGCGTCTTCACCCTGGACGAATCAGCTCGACAGTCACGTTCACTCAGCTTGTAGCGGGAACTCTTGATAAAAAAAAGCTTGAAACCCCAGATCTTGCTCAAATTATCCAACAAATTCACCATACTGACACTAGCGAACATTTTCTGATTAATTTAACGTGATATTAATCTCAAAATAACCACTGTAAACAATAAAACAAAAATTATCAAATAATTTTGCAACCGTCGTTTCTCGCCATTTTCAAGAGAAACCCCTGAAGTGACGTAAAACAATGCAATGTCACAAAAAGCAACATAATATGCCCATTGCCCGCTGTTTGTTAAATACAATACGGCATCAGTTTAAGTACTCGTAGATATAAACCTTCAAAAATAATAAAATCCATGGCGTCACCATCATAAAACGGTTAGGTCATAGAAGCTTATTCACTGGTCTTCGAAAATAAAGGCAATATCGACTAACGGTGAATCACACCATTACAAACATAATTATCGTTATCTTTACGACCAATGAACAACAATTGTTTTAACGATTGTTTAGAGTTAGAGGATATTATTCTAAATCTTTTCCTATTCGATAAAAGTTAATTAGTGCAAATGAGTGCAGGGACCTTGTTCCCTCTCTTGCAGACATTTGCAATAAGGTAAATAAGGCTGCCCCGCCCCCTTTTCTCCCGTCGTTAACGTCCAGTAGGTAGCGATCTGCGGCCTAGGCCGCAAATAACTATCGAAAACTAGCAGAAAAGGGGGCGGGGCATGCGGTTCAACTGGCCGCAGGCCGCCTGTGTATGTGTCAGGCTTTATGGTTTCGCACGCGTTGCTAATGTAAAATTCACTTCGATTTAATGTGTCAATTGAGGAGGAATCCTTTTCAAAACTAGATGGATTAAGAATAACTTTGCACAAATACCACAATAACTGCGATATCTTATCTTAGTTTCTTCGACTACCTACATTAACTTTAGGTACTAGAATTAATCGTGCACCGTAATAAATACCTTCTTATCGATTGACATAAATTAAACTTGCGACTAAAACTATATTTTTTAAACTACTTTTTTAATTACGCACGTTAATTGAAATAATCCAGGCACGTGCGCTTTTGTCACACTGCCTAATGTTCAAGTTTGTGACGTAGACAATTAATAAATGTGGTGGTAAAACTGCCCAATATTTTATTTATTTATATGTAAGTACCTATTAGGTAGGTGCGTCTTTAATCTAACTGCAATTTAATTTTAATTCCTGGTTAACTTAATTGCGCCCTAGAACGGATGAAATAATTAAATACCTACTACTTAATTGATACCCAATATCAATTATTATTAGATAAGGGATATATAATCAAAAAAAAACTCTAAGTACTAAATTACCAGTGTGACACTGAGCGGTAGTACCTACCGTACAGTACGCGTCCTACTTTATGACGTATCTGAATATAGTCACGAACTCACGAGTCGCGTCGCAGTCGCAGTACAAATTCTTGAGTATCAGCGGGGCCCACCCTCTGTAGCGGGCGGGACGAGCAACTCTGTTCAGATACGTCATAAAGATTGTTTGAATGATAAACTTAGTTTTGCAGTGGCAAAAATGATTTCCCCTATATTTATAATTATAGTACATATATATATTATACCTATACCACGGGCGGAGTAATTGTACCTAATCATATTAAATATTATGATTTTGTCACTACATTACATACTTACATGAATGATTTTCGGATTTTTTAAACCTATAATAATATTATATTATTTATACCTTATGCCTATAAGAAAGAACATACCTAATAGTTAACTAAAATCATACCTAATTAGTATAGGCAATTAGGTACACATCAAAGCACATCAAGTGTAGCACTTTAATTCCATCTGCACAGTTTATAGCCTCTCTTTGTGTAATAAATACTTAAGTCCAAATAAGTTGTTACTGCGCTGTACTAAGTTTCTAGTATTCCAAAATATTTTTTTTGTATTTGTACTTTGGACCATTCTCATTATCTGCGCCGTAAGACTTGAAATCGTACTGCAAGTGTTACCACTGATCTGCTGCTATCCGTACCTCGGTCCTAATTACCTAAGCTACCTAGTTGCAGACTGCTCACAAAACGGAGACGGAAAACGTAAAGAAAATCCAGCACATTGACTATTCTTATGTAGGTAGGTACATAGGTGAGGTGCTAAAGTGTAATGCTTGAAATAGATTCTAATATTAATTGTCTAATAAAAGTTAACCCCCAGCAGAAGACGTGACAAAGAGCAGCGCCAGATCCTTGCCAGTGCCAGCTGTCGTGCACGAGGAAAGACCTTGGCACATCGGGGATCCTATTACAATTTGGCTATCCCACCAAACGGATAAATTCCGGGTTATAAAAACAATAGATTTTCTACAGGTCTACGAAATGCGATAAATACGCAACACTCGTAAAAGGCTCTAAATAATCGTTAAATTTTTCCTAACATACTTGAATAATGCAAACATTCACTTATCTATGTTGATTGCATTGCTAATTGTACTGAAACAATATCCTTTTGTTACAAGAAAGACCTAGTTTTGGTCGCAAAACACTAAATTATACAACGCGAGGCTAACAATAGCCGCCTACATTTCCAACAATTTAAATTTCAACAAAAACTTTCATAATCTAGTAATGGTGAATTTACGCTTTTATTTAAGTGGAGTTTCAGATGGAGAAAAAATTAAAAACAGGCTTTGTCAGAAATTTAATTTAGACTGAAATAATTACTTTGTTCCGAAAGTACCTAGCTAGCTAGAATGTAAGTACGTACACCCATAATCCCATTACTGTCATACAAATTAGGTAGGTACCTAGGTATGCGAGACGAAAAACTGCACGAAAATCCATTGACAAAGTACGGTCTACCTATCATCTACTTAGTTAAGAATCCATTGTTAGCGTGCTGTTTTTTTAATTAATACAAACAGTTTTATCTAGCTACAGACAGACACCTATCCAAGTTCTCAACATAATACTGGCCATTTGCTTTTTTGAAGGCACTTTTTTTAAGTGAATATTCTTTGTCATTGGCAAATATGGCACAAAGTGTCGAGTCCACAAGATTTAAAAAAAATGTTGTGATATCGCGTGAGAATCGGTTTCTTTTGTTTTACTTAGGTTGTCCGAATTTTCAATTTGTAACCTATATTTTTATTAGGTGTTTCTTCTTATGGTGTCGTCCTCCTACGAGACAACGCTGCACCAAATAATGCGTAGGTATGTATAATTTCGTAAGTTCTTATAGCAATCACTAGCTAAGTACTCAACATGTCGTCTAGTAGCCATAGGGAAGTTTTATCTTTTATATTAGTAGCACTCAAATATAAATGGAAATATCTGAACTAAACACTATTCTCCATTCATATAATACGATCTACAGTAACATACCTAAGTACCTTCGTCGATTTTTTAATAGAGCATTGTGTAGAAAAATATTCACATATGCCTTCCTACCTACCTAATACCTAAAATAACACACGCATTATTATAAATTAGATACATGTCTGATTGGAAAGGGCATAGGCTAAACTTTTTAGTTAACTCTAGTTACTTATCAAATATTTTTTGTCTATTGTCCGTTTTTTCTCCAAATAAGTAAATAAATAAAATAGATAAGTAGGTACAATTATAGCGTTCACCGTGATGTCATCCATCACATCGTCGGGCTCGGCAAGCAGATGTAAAGCACTATCCTAGCACCTAAAATAGCTAATCGGGAATAAAGTGACTTAACTTATAAATGAAAAAACCCTGTAACACCTGATTAATTCACATAAATAAAAAACGTTCACATCAGCAGTAACAAAGTAGTGATATCATGATATGTAAAATAAATTAATTACGTACGTAAACGATACGGAACGGAAAGTTTTGCGAGGCGAGGGTGCGGGGGTGGCAGGATGCGGGGCGCGGAGGGGGCGAATGGCGGGAAAACTTTTACGAGCGCCGCGTGGGGGTTGCTAGCAAGACTTGTGTTGTTTGTACTTACCCGTTCTTCCTCGCGGATCATTTCGGCGATGCCGGGCCGAATGTCGACATCCTCGACGTGCAGCGGCGGCACGACGGCAGCGGCATGCGCGGTCTCCGCCGGCGGCAGCAGCTCGGCGCCGGCCGGCGTGCTCGGTGACCGGCGAGGGCTGGGCCCTGGGCTGTGCTCGTGCGACGCCCGCCTGCGTGCCTTCGCGGGCGAGTCCGCCTCTCGGCTCACCGGCCTCTTGGGCGCCCGCGCCTCCACTCCGCCAGGCCTCAGCACCGCGTGCTCTCCGCTCACGTCGGTCAGCCCCCTGATCTTTAGCGTCTCCGCCACTTTCAGCAGCGCCGTGATCTGGTCTTGCGATACGTTTATCTCTCCGCGATACATAAAATCGACCACGGCTTTCAGATCGCAGTATTTGATATCGCGCATTATTATGATGGGGTGCCGGCACGGATTGTCCATAAACAGCGTCTGGAAATAGGGGCTGCAAGCGGAGAGCACCACTTTGTGCGCTTTTAAGCTCTGCCCGTCACATGCTAGCGTCACATCCACGAAGGATTCGGTCTGGAGGAGCTGGTCGAAGCAGTTGGCGAGGTTGCTCTGGTAGTTGTTCCATCGCAGGCAAAATTGTTGGGGCGATCCGTCGCCGTCGCGACTCTCCATTGCCACGGGTTCCTCTTCGGCGGGCATCGCTTCAGCGGCTACGGGCTCGCATCTGCAAAGTAACGCGTTCGGATGAGAGCGCGCGACACATGCAGGAGAGGCGACGGCTCGCGAGTCACTGAGCGGCGTGCGGTGTGCGCCGCGGGGTGGCGGGGGCGGGGCGGGGCGCGACGACGACGACTCGGCGAATGGTCGCCGCGCGCCGCCTCTACCGCCACGCCCCCGCGCGACTCGCGCTCCGCAGCGCTGCCTCACCCCCGCATCGATCGCGCCCGCGCTGCTGCGCCCGCGCAGCGCACGATGCACAGCACCACTTGCAGTTGCATGAGCCCTCAGCGACTTTGCGTAGTACTACTTACGGCACAATACAATAGATTGGTAACTAGATAAATACTTTGTACCTATAGGTTACGTTATTTACTATTAAACTAAATATCGCCTTGTAGTATTTTTAAATTACAATAAGACAAGGCCTACCTTGCAGAATTTAAGAGACCTAGGTACTTACCAGAAACCAATGCACAAGAAAACAAGACATTTTATGTAAAATATGGTTTGAAACTTCTTTGAAAACAACCACACTGCCCGTGACGCTTTACCTAATGTCTAATTGTCTACCACTGCACTGGCCATAGCATAGTGGTCATGCATGGCATAGGTAAAATCAGCAACAATTCCGCCTGATCACAGTACCTAAGGTTGTATTTCATTTGCGGTAACCAGGGCGCGGCGCGTCCCTGTATCTCCTCTCAATGTCATTAACGAATAGACAATTAGGCACTGCAAATATGATTTTGCTTAACAATAACAAAAAACTAATGCACTACTTACATACCTAGATGTACCTACATTTATTACTGAACACTATTTTTTTTGTCATTAGTTTACAATACGAAACATTGTCTTAGTCACAAAAAAGAGTGACTTTCCTTGCTTTCAAACAATATAGGTCAGTAGACTCTCACCCAGCCCGGGGGCGAGATGAGGTCTGCGAGCGGCGCAAGTTGCGGTGTGTCGCTGCAATGGACATTTGAAAACTGTTCAGGCGGAAGTGTTGCTGGTAGTACAGTCGACAACACTTCAAGTGTAACACTTTGGACCGTTCTTATTATCTGCGTCATAGGAGTTGAAATCGTACTGCAAGTATTACCATTGATCTGCTGTACGTACCAACCTACCCATACTTACAGATTATTACCTAAGCACTGAAATCTCTAGTTTCGTAAAGTTTATATGTAGGTACCTAGGTAGTTCAGTTTTTAAAACATAAGGTACCTCCTATATAGGTACATAGACCAGGTAACTACAGTGTATTAAATCATTTCATTAGTAGAGATGACAGTTTAGAGTGCAGGCTATTGGTAAATAAAATCGGCCAAGTTAGGTAGAGGTATATTTACCTAGTTATTGAGAAATTCACAAACCTAAATAACTTAACGTTACTAATTGTTCATGTAAACAAAAACAACATAATCAATTAGTAGGTAGGTCTACCTACTTTTGCAATTAAAAATATTTATCTTATCTTACTGAGGACCTTCCCCTGTACACTTTTGTCTGAGCTTGTCTTGGTCGGTTTATCTCGATCTCGAATTCAATCGATTATTATTTTTATTTGAAGCCACCTTAGGTACGAACTCGGTACGAATTATGAATAGGCGAGAAATCGATACGCTATTAGTTTGCAGCAGCAAGCAAGTTGACTTTACGTGAAATACACTAAAGTGCGTACCTATTTGAAAAGGAGATAATATCTGTACTTTAATAATTAGGTACAAATAAGTACGTTTGACCACATCATCAAAACAAATTGACAACCGATATAATATGGTTGCCATTTACCCCGAATGATGTAGGTTGTAGGTACCACAATATAAATACTTCCAATATTGGTTCTGTACTCAACGGGACATGTCTGATGAATACTAGCTAGTTCGTCACAATCACAATGACCAATGGAAAGTCCCGATCCCAATATAGTACGGCGACCACAGACGGTTCGGGATACAATACAAAGCTTTGCTATTGTAACTTGACAATTTGTAGGCAATTTGACATAGAATCGTACTCGCGTGTCAACTGTTCACAAACAGTTCAGTGATGCATCCAAAGTTACCTTGGTAGACATAATTAGTTCTTGCTGCTCATTTACAATAATACTGAAGTGATCCGATCTAATAATGTGAAAATAACTATGCAATAATCACAGAACAGCTTAAAATGCAGTAGGGTAGGGTAGTTTTTGTTTACAAAATAAGACACTTGATTTGGGCTGCGGTATAGGTAGGTACACACTCACATGAAACACAAATATCTCTACACATGCGTGTTTTCTGCCTTCAATGTGTGAGGTTCAATTCAACCGTTCAAGATTCGATTCCCGGTTGAAAGGTGTTTTTGTCCCGTTACTCGTGTCAACTATTATTTCTTCTGTGTTCGAGATTAGATAGGTACCTACCTAGTTACTGACTATAGTCCGTCAACGTCGGGCTTGCCGCTCCCACGGGGTAACAGGGGTTGGCGGACGAGGTACCTCTATACACAGCCGTGCGCGTCACGCTCGCGTGCCCGCCACACCGCCCCTCCGAGACCGTATTCCCTCGTCTCCGCCATGCCTGTACCCCGTGGGCGCAGCAAGCACGACGTTGACGGACTATAGACTACACTACGCGTCGTGAATCAGCTCCAACAGTCAGTCGCAAATTATTTGCTTTTGGGTCCACTCCACAGCTTTCACAGCAAAACATTCAGCCGGACCGCCATTTCTTACTCTACTTTATTCTTTTTCGATTTTTGTACACTAATAAATACATAAAGTACCTACCTCTACCTACTACTACTAACTACCACCTGCTTTACTGATCGAAATCTAGGAAATCTACGTAGTTGTGACAAAACTGGACTCACAAAATTATATTTTAAATTACAAGGTGTGACGAATATTCCTATAGTACAGCAGATCAAGTGGAACACTTTGGACCGTTCATATTATCTGCGTCGTAAGATTTAAAATCGTACTGCAAGTGTTACCATTGATCTGATGTTGTCCGTACCTATAGAACCTCCCAGGTATGCCAGAACTGTGTCCTATGGGAAAAAGAAACAAATGCAAATGTTCTTCCGATACAGAAATGAAGTGATGACGCCACTTCATTTCCCTTTCGGTATCCAATCTAGATTACTCAACGCAAATTACTTACTGAAGGTTAGGTTTTGCGCGTAGAGGGTCGATCGTCTCTCAAATACCCAGGCCGGTTTCAGGTTCCAGCCCGGCCCTGTTCTCAGGTGTGACCAAAATGATTTACCTATGACCAAAATTGACCACATATGACCAAAATGGCCTAAAGTAGCTAAATCGATGTTGGCTTGAAACTGAAAGTAAAAATACTTAATGTCGTATTGTAAGCCATTGAAAAGACAAAGCTTGTTATAGATACGTCAAATGAAAGTTAAAGAAATACGGTTGTAACATAAAGTTGTTCTACGAAGCCAGTTGTCTGTGTTTAGTCAGGGGCATATAAAATATACAGAGTGGGCCCTCGACGGACTGCAAACAAACATAGAGTAACGCACTTGTGATATACACGTAATCTCATAGACATGGCACACAAGATAAAAATAATTTTTAAATGGAGATAATCTGTGTTATAGCTATTATATATTCTGTGGTTATAAAAAATAAGTACTATATTCCTTGGTTGAAGTAAGTATCTAATCCTAAACCTAAACGCAACTGTAACCGTGACGCAATTACGCTACATCGAATATAAATACTTAATTATGTTATAAGAGTGAGCCGGACTTAGCGATTTTTAGCGTGCACACTCTGGAATCGACACAGTTATTTACCTACTGTGTACAAATGTACTTACTATTCATGCAAAATGAACATCTATTAATATATTTATTTCCATATTATGCACTTATATCTATTATATTTTTTCCCACCTGATTTTAATTAAGTCAGCAACACCACTGCATTATTTGGTAAGCTCAACTCATTGCGTATAATTCATGATATTAGTATATACTTTCGGCTACCACCATCGATTTCCTGTCTGAAATCTGAAAAGATTGTCGACAATCTGCCGCATCTATACATTTCATAAGTCACCAGAGCGGAGGGTGAAAAAAGTCATGGTGTGAGTATATGGAACAAATATTTTAATAGTTTTGGCTCTAGACAAATAGTTAATAATAATAGCATTGTTGTAGAGAGGTCGTTGTAGGTTAGACCACCAGCAGTGACGTATCTATTTATTTATGTTTTAACAATTTTGACTTTTCGTGACGATTTGTAGGGTAGGTACTAAGTAAGTACCTACGTACTTACTAATACTTAACTTACCCCGAAATTTATTTTTAATCCTTACTCAAGAGATAGATTCCTACTAGCTTACTACTTATTATGCAAAACTTAAATCGTAAGTAACCTAGCTACCTATAGGATTTTGATTTAGTGACGTCTAATAATCGTATTGTCCTACTTTATTTATGAATATGAAACACAGTACAGACATGTTAGAAGTAAATAATTTAATTTTACTAAAATATAAGTACAGTCGACAGCAGATCAATGGTAACACTTTTTACTTTTGACAGTTCTTATTATTTGCGTCGTAAGACTTGAAATCGTACTGCAAGTGTTACCATTGATCTGCTATCGACTGTACATGGTGTAATAAGTAGTAGCGTGGTATAGAAGAACTTTAGTTTACAACTTTTTAATTTGCGCCAAAAGTTGGCAACTTTCCATCCATATTATATTGTAATCAGTTTTAAGTTACATTTATTCATTTATTGGTTTAGTAGAACAAAAGTAGATCGGTTACCGATACTTTGTTTACTAACCCCTTTACAACCTGTAAAAAACTCACCTCTGCACTACAATCGTTCACTGAACATTGAGTCCTATGATGAACATAGGGGGCCGTTCAAGTATTACGTAAGCAGATTTATTACAATTTTTCACCCCCTCCCTCTGTCACCAAAAGTAAGCAAAGCTCCCCCCCCCCCCCCCCCCTCTCTGCTTACGTAAACATTGGTATATGCATCTTTTAATGTATTCTGTTTTTTTTATTGATTCACTGCCTCTGCTTCTGCCCGCGGCATCGCGGATTACATGTATTATACATGTAATCCTTTCTCTATCTATTAAATAAAACCGCAAGCATAGACAATGTGTAGCTAAAAAAATAAATAACTAAACAATAATGTAAATACTACTGATGACGTAATCGCCATCTAGACCCCCACGCCCCCCGTGTCATCAAAAATAAGCAAAGCAACGACCCCCCGCCCCCCTATAGTGCTTACGTAATACTTGAATGGCCCCTAGCGTGCTAACTGCGCTGACTCGGCTGTCACCGTAGCGCCCTGGCCTGACAGACATCAAATGCAGGTAGGTAGGTCCTATGTAGGATCGCAATCTAACTCCACTTTGTTGTCAGGGCGCTACTCAACGTACCCGAAACAGTGTTCCTGCTTTCAATGGCTATGTCAGGACTAGAGATGGGAACTAGTTTGGGTCGTGGCAGAGATAAATATTGTAGAGCCGTAGTATTATAAACGTGATTTAAAGTTACGCCACTGTTTAGGTCGTTAAGATAGAAAGCTATCTTAACCTTTTCTGACCAAGTGTGAAAGGGATAGAAACACGATTTAAGGGAAGTGAGGTTTAACTGGGTTTATGAATAACAGCATAAGAATTCAATGCAACTTTTTGCCTTATTGACCAAATAAGGTGGGTAGTTTTTAGAGAGTTATATTATTATTATATTGTATTTAAATATGTATGTCGGTTCCTTTGTGGTGTAATGTATTAATTATTCATTTAGACAAAAGAAAATTAGCAATGTTTTCATATTAATTAATAATGTTCTCGTCAACCACTCTAACTAAATTTTATAGTAGAGGCCACCATCAGTAATCCAGAGGTGGCTTAACAACATGAAATTAAGGTACCGTTTATCCGTTTTTATCCCTAAGTATGTTTCCTACCTTTTCAATAAACGATAAGTCAGTACAACTAATTATATGAACTTTTAATTTTAATGAACATTAACAGTGTATTCCATCCATCCGTGCATCGTATCATTATCAATACCGCAGTAGCTTCCCCGAATAACTATACCAATGCCACAACCCAACGACCAAACATAACAAACGCTATAAACCTAATAGGAACTAGTCCTAACTATCCCTGATTACGATTACATTTTATGTAAACACATCAAGTCGCCATAAAACATCGGAGCTCTAAATCAAATGCCCTGCATAAAAGTGGTTATCTGGTATTTTTTCATTATTTTACATCGCTCATAAAAGTATGTGACGACAAACCAGTGGCGTTCGGGTCACGCGAGCGAAATGCGAACATCAAAATTAAATTGTAGCGCATAAAATGGTCTAAATCATAATGTTGACGTAATAACGGTGAGTCGACACACGTTATTAATTAAGTTATAAAAAAGTCATAGCCAAATTAGCATATTTATGGATCAATAAAGCTATGGATGGCGGTGGCGTTGTGGACATTGTGGAGTGTGCCCAAAGCCGTATTCTGTAATACAAGGGTGTTTACTTTGCGACTTGTACCTATGACCTATGTCATCTGTTGATTTGATTTACATACGATGCAAGTAGATAATAATTCCAAAGTTTTTGTTTCATTAAGTAATGTGAATCCGAGAGATCTATGGTATGTATGTGTATAAATCGCCAATGAGCTGGAACTTGGAACCTTACCTAAAATCAAAAAGGAATATGAGTAAAGAGTTCGCTAAGCACACCTACCAACACTTTTAATTCTTTTAAGAATCTGAGTGATTGTGCAAATAAATAAATAAATGTTGGGTACACTACCTTAATACATACAACTTATATTTGATAACTCTACTTTGCTCTAACTTCTATTTTCCATTCACTTCGACAAGATCCCATTCGCGGGCGGATTATAATTAAGATCCAACGTAAAGTTTCACAACAAACACTACAAAGGGGACACTAAATATTTGTCGAGTATATTTATAAAGTCGACATTAATTACTCGTCGAGTTAGATTTCCAAGAAACGGGCACTTTCAGACACGCCGACTGCGACAACGTATTCATTTAAATATTAAAAGGTAAATAAATAATGTTGGGTGTTTCGAGAAGTTTTTGAATTTAATATTAGGTAAGTTCTTGCATGGTATCTTGTCTACATGAGAAGAGAAATGTTTTGCGATAATGTGGATGGCCTTGGCAACAATTATACTTAGGTAAGTACTTATCTATTTATATTGGGTCTTGGCCATGGTTTAATTCAGCCTCGGATGCAGGGTTCGAAAATTAACGAAAATAGGCGCAGCTAACTGCTAACAGCAGATCAAGTGTAACACTGTGGACTGTGGACCTTGGACCGTTCTTATTATCTGCGATGTAAGATTTAAAATCGTACTGGAAGTGTTACCATTGATCTGCTGTTGTTCGTACCTATACCTATGTATAAAACAGCGAAGACAATAGACATGTTTGTTGTTGTATAATTGACTTAAGTATTTTTTACTTTCTTGTGTAGGTAGGTACCTAAGTGATGTAACCGA
The DNA here is from genome assembly GCA_963506565.1 of Tachystola acroxantha. Classification (NCBI taxonomy): domain Eukaryota; kingdom Metazoa; phylum Arthropoda; class Insecta; order Lepidoptera; family Oecophoridae; genus Tachystola; species Tachystola acroxantha. The sequence continues at coordinate 17,644,949 of OY735870.1, forward strand.
AAACCTCGGAAAACTTAATAATAACCTTGGACAAGTATGGAAAATTAAATGAATTTCGTGATGTGAAATTAAATGCATGAAATGATCAACTTTACTGTGCAAAAAAGAATTGAAATTAGTTGCAAAATAAAACCTCACTTCCCTTAACTCGCGTTGCTAGCCCTTTCACACTTCGTTAAAAAAGGTTAAGATAGAAAAGGACAGGGGGCCTAAACTTAAACGGTGGTGTAAATTTAAATCACTTTTATGGATACGCGCCTTAAAATTACACTGAAAGAGACGACAACATTTGTATCATGAACATAATTCACAACGTCACAGTAAAATACAACTTTTCCCAAAAAAATAATCATCACATTTGAAATATCGAAAAACGGATTTCAGATTCGACTTCAGCTTGTGCGTTGGTTGATTGATGAAATAAAAAAGTTACCTACGTAATTACGTACGTGTACGTACAGTAAACAGCACATCAACTTACACGAAACTATTTGTAAACTATACCTTATTAGCATCACGTAGAGTGTTCGTGATGATGACTTGATGCGCTTGAACTGTAGTATAGTACCTAAGTAAACACCTAACTATAAACCTAACCTAGCTCGATTCTCCTATTATAAAAACTAGTTTGGATCAAGATAACCAATGCAAACGGTTAATCGACGGAACCCAGTAACATAATAAAATAACAAAACAAACAGGCGATGAAGCTTGAAAAATTACAACCTATGCTTATGGCCAATCCGTGCAACCATGTCGAACTAACTATTCCATTGTAATTAAAAAGAATGCTCAACTAAAAATAGTAATATTCAGAGTGACAAAGTTTCAACGCAATACTCGCGACAAATTACCCCCACATAAATTAAAGATACACGGATAGATTATGTTTCGTTGCATGTTACTGAATGTGTGAAATAACCTAGGTATATAACTATGGGTTCTTGACTATCTTATAATTATGTACTACCTAAGTGATTACAATTTGGTTGCAATAATGTTTAAAAAGGACGTGTTACGTAATCTATACCTACTTATCGTTTATAAACGCACAATTGCCAGCGGATAAGCATTTAAATTGGACATAATTAGCGTACTTATATATTTATTTAAACATATTAATAAATCAGAAATTAGTATAACGGCAAAACGAATAAAAACACTCTAAGGTGCCTATCTAGGATATTTAAATGATTTGTAGACTTAACTCCCTGTTAATGAAAGCTTTACCTCAATGTCGAGGGACTTTGTAAAACGCATGTCTGTCAAGAGTCAGAGCGAGCGTCATATACAGGCCAGAGCGAGCGATTGAACGTCTGATTCACAATATTTTTGGATTCTTCTCAAATTTGTAGAAGTGGCGATATGACGTGTGGTTAATTGGAAATGGCGACGGACAGGGCGATTTCGCGACGAGGCCGAATGCGAAATATCGGAGATTTCATGCGAGTATTTTTTTAAACCGTTTTCGCATATGCGAGCAAGACATTAATTGAATTGTACGAGTGTTTAAAGGCGGAAATCGCCAAATTTTGCTTGCGCCCTTTTTCTGCGCCGTACACATGCCTAAACACCTATGGGGGTGCAGAGTGCAGCTAATAAATGTAATAATGAATGTCCTGTTCAGGGTTGAGCGATTTCATCAATTATTTAAATCAAGGCGACTTTTACTCGATTGATGGAAGGATGAGAGTAATGATTGTGAGTGTCTGTCTGTATGTATGAATGTCGGTATGGCCGCCTGTAGCCTAAACGGTTTAATTGATGGATTTTGATGTATGATGTTTGTTAGATTCGTCTGATCACGGGACTGAAGGACGTTTCTGCCAAAATAGCGTCGGTTTATTTTGACTTTGTAACAAATATGTAGAGTTATTCTTTAAATCTTTGATGGAGGTAAATTTATAGATTGAGGGAATTATTATCATCACCATCATCAGTCTATTTATATTGCCCCACTGCTCGGGCACAGACCTTCCCTTACATCGAGGGAGCTGGGGCCATGATCCACCACGCGGGCCCAGTGCGGGTTGGCGGAAGTCACATGCCTTAGAATTTTTCTTCTTCTTCTACGGCATGCAGGTTTCATCACGATGTTTTCCTTCACCGTTTTGAGAGCACTTGGTAAATGTACGTAAGTTTTTCCGTCGAAAAAACCGAGGATAACTCATTGGTACATGGCTGCCCTGGCTGGGAATCGAACCTGGGACCTCCGTATCGCAAGTCCATTGACCCAACCACTGGGCCACCGAGCTCCTTTTTTATTATGATGTCAATCAATCAACAAGTCCCTGAAAATATCCGTAAGTAGGTACCTGATTTTGTTACACCCGTATACCTAAAAAAATATGTATTAAAAGATTAGGTATGCTTCAAATAAAGTATGGAATATCAAAGTTTAGAAATCGCCTAAACGTAAAATTGAATACTTTACCACGGGAAAGAGTGAGTTCCTGCAGTAAAAAGAAATAAGTTTAAACCCATAAAACTGGAAGCGTTTAATTTATATTAGTGTAGGTACGTCGACTTCAATCATAAGAAAGAGGAGCGTCGCCCCTCCCAGACTTTTACATTTCATTCCATAAACCATTTTAATGGAAAATCGATGATATAATTCAATTACTGGGTAGCACAGCACCGCCACAAATCCACCATTCTATTCGTTTTTCTTTAAACAATGTCGCTTTGAAGAACAAAACAGCGGTAATCAGATTGCTACGACTCATTTGTTAAATGGGTTGAGTAGTTTGTATTGCAGACTTGCAGAGTTTGAATTGTCTTGTAATATACAGGGCGATTTATTGTTACAAGTCAATGTATCACATCTTAAGTCAGAAATCTGACATGAAGCGGGACGGGACGTAGCGCTTTGAAGTAGGTAGGTAGGTACACATATCTCACTGAGAAGTTAAGCTACTTATACTGCTATGGATACTATTACCATTTACCATATACTTACAGCCTTTGTACGCATATCTTTATTTCTTTTTGATTGTCTATGTAAGTAGGTACAGTCGACAGCAGATCAATGGTAACACTTTTTGAAGTTCTTATTATTTGTGTCGTAAGACTTGAAATCGTACTGCAGTTGATCTGCTGTCGACTGTACGTATGCGTACGAGTATCAATAATTGAATAAAGTGATAATAATACATATGCATTATCAACTGCAGTTTTCTTGGCTCGGAGCTTTTACTCATCTCCTAGCCTATTTTGAGGTAGTGCCTGCCTTCTGTGCAAGGGGTCTTAAGTCCGATTTCTAGTCAGAAAGGTGCTTGTATTGTACTTAAGGTATAAACACTTTTTATGCGTCTGGGATCGTTTCTGACAATGGGAATCCTAGTTTGAGCCATAAGTGTGAAGTCTTATTTGTTTAAAATGTAAATAAAATTAATGACGACAGACCCTGCCTACTCGATAGTGAATCTTTTTGTTTTAAACTTTTAACCTATACTCGGTCTGGTAGATGTAATAACTAAGTAAAGAAAAATCGAGCCTGGGTGTATTTTACGGCCGTATTAGATCCTGCTTTAGGTTTTTTTTAAACGCACCCTTTTGTAAAAATTACAAAGTGAGTTTTCCCTGTAATATGATTGTAACGATGCCAAGTAACTAACTGCAGCCGAAGGGAATATTTTACAAAACAACGTCAGTCTTAACCCTGGGAAAGTTTGAAGGTTTTCTCTATGTACACAAGCTGGCGTTGAAATATCGTGCCTTTGTGATAGGTAGGTACGATGATGTATTAGGTAATTAGATACTGTGTACTATTAGGTATTCTGTGGTTATGGTGTAGTGTTGTTTGTGAAACAATTTTAGCAATGTTTAGAGAATACGAATTGTCTCATCAATCACTACGACTAAGATAAAAGGCCTACAGTCATCAAAATTAGTGTGAAATAATTTGTCAGTCGTAAGTTTTTCAACATGTGCTGCATCATAATAATGAAGTCATCGGCCAAATTATATAAACCTATGGAGGTTTATGTAGGTTAGGTGAGTATGTCTTGTCCAGATTTCTAACAAAGCCGTTATTGCTATCGAACAAACAACAGAGGTATTCGACAGTTAGGAAATCACAAAAAACCTCTGTTGTATGGCCGTGTGATGAAATGTACGAATGTTAATATCGCGACCGCGACCCACCGTTCCACTGGGACTTCGAACCTAGCTACGATCTAAGAATATTCGAAGGTGGTAGTTTCGAGCTCACTTTTAGTATTTTGAGGTAGCTACTTAAAGCCGTTTCACCGTGAAGCAAAGATCATCATCAGTTTATTTTTATGTCCACTGCTCGGTCATAGACCTTCCCTTACATCGAGGAAGTTCCACCACGGGATGATCCACTACGCGGGCTCAGTGCATTGGAGGGTGCAAAGCAAAGATATGACATATGTTTATGTATGTACGAGTACTTCTAGCGCTCGCTAGCGACTACGTTAAGTTAGCTACATGGTTTTGTATTCTTCACAAAGCGACAATAGCTCAATGGTCAGGGTGTGAGACTTCGGCGCAAATGATCCCTATCTCTATCTATTGAGCCCGCTACTATTATAATATATAAACTTTTAGCTTAGTTGGAATGGTTTAGGAGAAAATTTGTAATGTATGACATTGTATAATATTTAAATAGGTAGCCTTGTTAATTATAAATTTTAGTTACTAATTGATTTCCGACACAATAATAATTGTACATGGAATTAAATAAATGAAATGAATGAAATGAAATTAGTAGTACCATATTGAAAATAAAAATACTATTCGTGGACATTCACCATTTAATACAGAGTCTGTACAAACAGCGCTTAGCCAAAGTGGTTTACTTTCGTTGACGCTATCGCTAGTAATAATAGAAATAAAAATTTAAGGTACCTATTGACGTTTGCTTTTTCGTTAGCAAATATCAATACCATACTTTTTTTAGGTAGACAGGTTTCCTATATTCTACTAGAAATTAAGTGCCATTTGGCTGGTCTGTTGAGCACCGCGTCCACGGTGCCACTAGCATAGCAGCTCCGCGGCCCGCGCGCCGTTCCACCGTCGACTTTTGTTCTCTTTGTGACGGGTTCACGTTATTATTAAAAACAATAAATCGCTGAGGGCGCCACCTACCACTATTGCTTCGCTTTCACTCCGCAATACACCCCCCTTTTCATTTCACCCCCGACCCCGCATAACTCCCCCTGATAATTACTAAATTGAACGCGTTTTTATTTTAAAAGAACTTTTAGATAATTTAGTGCAAGAACATGAAATATACAGTGTCTCGTCATGTGATCTCCCATGGCAAAAAACTGGGCTGCTAAGTTATCTATCAGGAATATTTTCCCAGTAAAATACTGGTTTAAGTATCTAACTTTGACGTGGAATAAAATTTCCCATTAGAAAACCTAGTTATGAAAGAGTACTAAAATAATTTTCCCGATATAAAACTGGTCATATATTAGGACATTTAGGACCCAGGGGTTTCCTCGTGGTCCTACGATTTTGTTCTAAGGAAGTTGAAACGGTAAAAAGAGAAAATCCACGCCATAGAGTACTTTCTATATTGTACCATAGAGTACCTACACTGCTAATGAGCGTTGGTTACATTTGATGCGCTGTTGGTTGTACAGTCGGAAACAGAGGTAAGTAGATATATAGGGTCCTCGTTAAGGTTGGTATTTTCTCAAAAACTACTTGATCGTATGAGCGTAAGTACCTACCTATGAAAGGTTTAAAATTTAAGAAATTTTAAAAGTCGGTCCTTATTTTTGACAAAATCTTTAACCTTGTGATGCCTCCTGTATCCTTTTCTTTGTTGTAAACTGCAGCTAAAACTGAATTATTTTGAAAATACCTATTCAATTTGAGGTATTAGATGATTATTTTATTCTTTTCATGTGAATATCATATTAAGGATAGCAAAAAAATTATAGGTGCCTCACTCATTACCGACTCACGTAATAAAGCTTGTTCACCAGGGGCTATGCAAGGGAGCAGAGGTGAGAAAGTTAGGAACAAATCCGCCAATTAGATTGCTTCATGTGGCTGCTCAACAATGATTTGAAAAGTGAAGCCATGAAGGAGATTTTCCCTACCTGTCATAGGTGGAAATATCATACTACTAAGGGCCAATATTAAATGTGTATGCATGCATTGAACGTATAGGTACTTACTACATACATGCAGGGTAAGTTGAAAGCGATAACTGAAGAGTTTTCGAATTGAAATAAATTTTACAAATCCATCAACTTATCGGCACAAAATGTAGCATTGGTATTGTATTGACAAGATATTAATTCAAAATTTACTTGTTTGTAAACCTCCCCACATAAAACAAAAACGTATGGAAAGTCCAAATTTTTCGATTTCCTTGCGTGTACGCAAAGAAATCGAAAAGTCGTAGAATAAAAGTTGTTCTTTTACCGATTGCCTTTTCAGTTACACTTTTAAAGTACGTCAACTGATTCTAATTATTGTCAGAGCAATCTAAAGTTTCATTTAATATTTTCTACGACTCATATTTTACAAGTAATGTTCGTAAGTACCTTCGATTCAATGCGCTATCACACTGCGCAAGTAAATGCATTAAGTTAGTAATTAAAAGAGTCACTGCCGTCTGCAATACAATTATGTTGAACAGAGCTAACAATTCAATTGTACTTACAGAAATTTATAATTTGTGCAAGTAGGTAGGTAGTAGGCAATTACAGGTATTTATAACATGTCGTACTATTGGGGAGAAAATTAAATAATACATCTGTGTTAGGTACTACCTAATTATTATTAGTAAGTAAGAGTAACTAACTTACGAGTATCAGAATATCAATCACAATCTGCGGCCCAAATAACAGTAGGTATGTTAAGGTTTCATAAATTTTTGATTGACTTTCAAAAAAGAGGAAGTGATCAATTCGGGATTGCTAAACTATGGACACAATAAGAACGCCCGTTGTAACATAATACAGTGTTACATTACAATTACAACGTGTTTTGTGCTCTACATCGTGTGAAATAATGTAGGTAACTCTTTAATCCAATTTTTCAATAAGTACAAACCGAAGTTTACAAAGTAATAAGGTGTCATTGGATTCGCTAATTAAAAATGTTTATTTACCATACTTAAAGTTAGTAATCGTACAGCGCGCACTTAGGCCAAGTATTGTCTCGAGGGGATTTAGTAACCAGTGAAGTTCACATTTAGGCCTGGTACAGCTAACAGAAGATCAAGTGTAACACTTTAGACCGTTCCTATTATCTACGTCATAATAGTTGAATTCCTGCAAGTGTTACCATTGATCTGCTGTTGTCCGTACTACCGAGAGGATCCCAACGAAGTAAAAATACAAAAACAATAGCCTGCGACAATTAAAGTTACAATCTTTTAATTCTGTCTTTCTTTTAAATCTGTAGTTTGAGCAGCTTTCGTGCGCGACTGTCCGCCGCCCACTAAACATGGACACAGCGGTTATTATTAATAATGACGATGCGACGCGAATAATTAAACTTAACGCGTAGTTATGGCCCACTGGATTGTAACTTCTCTTTAGCATCTAGACGTGTGTGCAACATTACCTAAGGTACCTGTGTGCATTACCTATATTACTTCACCTATAGTTTATACATATAGTACCTACGAGCACGACTGCACAATAGCGATTGTTGAGCCACTTGCTACTGGTGATTTATAATTAAAAAATAATATCCCAGAGATAAACAAAAAAGAAGAGCTTCAGCAGACTCATTACGTGTTTCAGGCTCAGCCCGAGAGATTTTATTAGATACATTTTGACCGAGACTCATAGACAGTTTTAAGCACGAGCGTAGCGTGAGCTACAACAGCTTACAAACTTCAAATTCCATAGGCAATTGACAGTTGTAAGAGCAAGCTCACGCTCAAAACTGTATCTATTGAATCTCGGCCAGTGACATTTTAGCCGACATTCATAGACATTTTTGAAAGCAAGTTTACAGTTACAAGACCGCGAGCACAAAATAAGCTCAAAATTGAGTCTGAATCTCGTCTCTGGAGTCCCCAATCGCGGGCTAAAGTTAACCCGAGGTAAAAAGCAGCAACTAGTTAGTAGCACTCGTTGGAGCAAGTGCTACTACTAACGATGCAGTTACCATGAAGCACATCGCCTCGTCTCGTCGCTTCGTCGTCGAATCGAGATCGAGCTCGATGCGGATATACTTCCTTCATATTCAGCAACCACTTCTTTACGCTTGTCGGTTTGTATACGAGACCGCACATGATATTTTTTTAAACATCGCCTGCCATATCCATAATTATTTGTATCGAGTAAGACTATCCAAGGTAATTAATTATTAATCTGTTGTCAATTAGTCTATACATGTCAAGCTTATCAGGATTAACATACCCGTAGTGTTAGCTATATGTAGGAATATATGTATATCTATTATGCAGCCGGACTGTCTAATGTAATTCCTGCGACCGATAGGGTTTGGTAACTAAGTAATCCCGGGCCAGTCGCTGGCGAGTGAGATTTCACATGTTAATCCAGCTATCATTCTGATAATTCGAGATTGAGGTTGAATTGAGTGAGATATTAACCGACCTCTGGTTTAGTCGATAGTGTACCTGCCTTCGGGCTTGATCCCAGCTTTGATATCAGCTCAGGATTACGCATCAACGATCATTTTCCGAGACTGGATATTATTAGTGGTTGGTATGATTTTAATATTTCTACTTCTAGCCATGGCAAATAGATGGACAAAATGTGGTCTGGCATACGAATAGGGGACTATGAATGGTACGTCAAGTGTAACACTTACACAGAGTAATAAGTACTTAATTATGCATGACTTTGAATTGTAGCATTCTAAGGGCCCCTTGCACCAAAGTGATAATAATATAACCCAGGTTAAGTCACAAAATGCCATAACATTTTGTGATTTAACTGGGGTTAAATTTCGGTTTTTTGTGGGCGAGTTTGCGACTAAGCCATTTTTTCGACCTATGTCACGTGAAACGATAATCTAAAAATTAAATGTAATGTTTGATGGAGATATTTAAATACAATTGAGCAAATAATAACAGTTTACCCTCACGCATTAATTAATAAACTCAATCGAGCTGCATGAATTCGCAATCAAACATACTAATCTCTGTTAGGTTACCGCTATTGGAATAAGCTCGAGGGATTTGTTTGACAACTGATGCAACATTTTTACATGGTTCGCATAGAGTATATGCCATAGATAGATAGTCAACAGAATAGACGCGTCGTCGGCGTCGCGTCGTGTGATCGCTCGCCCGGAGACGCCTGGACGCTTTGCATCCTCCTTTCACGCAGCCAGCCCTGCATAATGAGTTAGGTACACACCCAACATTGCAAACAAAGTATTACCTACTTGTAATCAGCGCGATTACCGTGGCAGTACAGTCAATAACCTATGAGGTTTACTGAAACACGATTTAAAACCAATTTCAAAAATGATTTTACAATAAAATTACATGCGTTTTTTACAAAACTAAATAAACTACACATGACAGGTATGAAAATGCAGGCTGATTTCCTAACAAAGTTACACGAAAGTACTACATACTTTTAGAACTGTCAAAGTTATAGCTGTGTTTAAAGTTAGAAAACGCACGACAGAATCGCTACGATAGACTATCTATAGCTAGTGAAAGTATTTATACAAGTATTTAAAGAAAATCTCAACATCAACATAGAATGCTAAATATACGTCAGTGAGTCTTCCGAATACTTCCCTCATTTTACTGTATCCTCACCTTAATTGAGCGAAAGCTATGGGAAAAGCTAAACATACCTATGCGTAATTGTTTATTTAATTAATAAAACGATTTGAATAGATGTATAGTATCGAAACCGGACATTATGACGATCAATTATGAATGTGCACGACTGACAGACCATCTGAAATCTCTCATTCATATGCGAGGAGCGGCAGTCCGGGCCAACTAGAATTAATAATGACGAGCCGTCCGATGCCTCTCGCGTAATATTTGCACAATACGCTCTACCCCGTACCCTCCAATCAGGAGTTGGGCCCTGTACCTCAAGAAATAATGCAAGCCTGGTGACCCCCATGGCCGAATGGCTACCACGCCTACCTGCTACGCCGGAGTTGCGAGTTCGATTCTCGCCAAAATGGAATACAGGTATATAAAGGTTTATTATATAGGTATTCTGTGCCAGGGGCAGATACTTTGTGATGGTGAGCAATAATATTTGTTTCCTAATTTGGATGTTTACATTTATACGTGCAAATATTGTGTAGTAGTGACATTTTAAGGGTAATGTATCTAATAATTTTAATGTTAATATGGGAATACGAAAAATTTTCACTGTGCCAACGCTGAAATAATAATAAAAAGCGGTTCCACACTATCAATAGGTTCTGCTGTTGTCCGTACCTACCTACTTGACTAAAATGTATATAGAACAGCCCCAGGGGTAATTCCGTATTTAATTGACATATCTTATTTAAAGAAACACCTAGACCAATAAACCACCAACACCAATAAACAGTAACATTCTTAGTGGCCCTAGGAAATAATATATCCGTCACTACGACATAAATTGACGTCCCACTAAAGGCGGACAATATTCTCTATTTAATATTTATCACGTAAATCTAAACGATACGCCCATTACTAAGTCTAGACAGTGGAATAATGCCTATAGGACTGACATATAGGTTAGCGGGCGTGGATGACTAATTAAAATTAATTTTGATTAGCTTCAGAGAGAGAAAGTTTGTAAGGACTGGAGTGTATGGTGCTCCGCCTTCTCTGCCTAAGCGATATAGTTTGAATTGAAGATATATCCCTAGATTTGATTTTGCCAACTACATGTCTACACTATTGAAATAACATAGGTTTATTTAAGTATTACAAAAACCAAAATTCCGATTGTATTTTAGCATAATCCTGTACAGTCTCGTGATAAAGACGAGTCTAACGATACTGCATATATCAACTAACAGTTAGATATTTAGTGTGAAAATATTTGGAATGAATCAGTAAAAAATCTACTATCTAAATTATTATTTTCCTAGCCGAACACGAAAGGCCGTCTTGAGAAGCAATAGCAAGAAAGATTGAGTAGACAACCCTATAAATCGTAGGGCCTGGAATATCTCAAGGCTTACTGCTCACACCGAAATAATATAAGATTTATAAGCGCATCGGAGTGCATTCGAGCAATGCATTAATACTCAATGAGCGAATTCCGTTTTAGACACATGGCGTTTCCCACATACAAACTCGCTTCCCCACATTGTACACCTATAAGTATGTTGTTAACAAACTAAGAAACATTGATTTTCGTATAAAACTTGCCAATAACATGCAAGTTGCCAATCATGTATTCAACTATTCATGCCAATCATGTAAATTGAAATCAATAAACTTATTATTTTTAGAACTAAATTACAAGCTAGTTGCACGAAGTCGTCAGCCAGTAATGAGGCTTTAAACTTCTGGCTCGAATAGTATGTATGTGCATGCAATTTCATGAAATTAGTCTAATGACGTTGTGGATAATTTGATGAGAGTTGTAGTACTAGTCATTTACCTGAAAAGAGATTTTTTCCAGAACTGTCGATGTTTTGGTGGTAACGTCGCCGTGGCTAGGGCGCCACGGTGTCTTCGGTTGGTGTTGCTTCGGCGCTCCAGTGCTGCACTCCTGCTCTGCTCCAGGTTTCCTCCGCACCGTTGCTCTGCTCCGCTGCTCTGCTGTGCTCCGTTGCTCTGCTCCGCTGCTCTGCTCCGCTGCCCTGCTCCGTTGCTCTGCTCCGTTGCTCTGCTCCGCTGCTCTGCTCCGCTGCCCTGCTCCGTTGCTCTGCTCCTTTGCTCTGCTCCGCTGCTCTGGCACCCCTCGATGCTCCCCTTCCACTGTGTCAGATAATGATCTTTATATCAATAGATTGCTAATATTATACTAATAGGCGTCGGGACTAAATAAAATGAGTGCATTAATTAGTGTCAATTTGGACTTTGAGATACCTATAGAAATGTAGTTTATAGGGATGAGTACCTACACTACGCTAGTTTTTGAGAAATTGATACAACAATTGGCCCTCTGTCACGTTATCTATATGCGCTTCTCACTGTAATCAATCATCATAATGTACAATTATGTACGAATGACATATAAATTGCTACATTAGTGCATTAGCGTGACGTCAACACGACGGGACAAATTTTGCGATCTAGTAATTCTAACCGTATTATTTGTTGCCGATTATAGTTTCCGAGATTAGGACCAAAATACAGATTAGACGAACATAGCCCGAGACGACAAGTATTTCTAATACAATACAGAATATAGTTTTATAATGAGACATATATATAACCAATGTACTTGGCTATAAAATAATTTGTAGATAAAGTATAAATAAATACTATCCATGTTTCATAATTGAATATCAGTTGTCTCTCATCATTGTCCCGAATATTTTCTGCAATTCAATTTTTTTTTTAAATTTGGAGATCAACGATTATAATTTATTACTTATACTGGTATTGCTAATTACTTATGTGACAGCACGAGATTAGTTAGGTGTCCATGCGTCCGGAAGACGGGTAGGCGGCGCTGGCCGCGTGGGTTCCCCAATTATTCGGTGCCTAATCGAATTCCCGTGTCGATCGGGCCAAGACGGCGGGCGGACCGCACCGGACCGGACCGAGCTCCGGTTACAAGTTGACGCCAATATGGATGGACGGATTCAATCTCCACAATGCACCACGAACGTTCTATTCCGTCCTAGTGTATTGATTTTGATACAAATAGATTTCTTAACAGTGTATTTTTGTAATATGAGTATAGCAGTAGTTTCTAAAGTTAACAGTTAGGACAGGGAGATAAAATTTAAACTTTATTAAATAAAGGTTGCAGAGAGATTGTGTTTTAAAACGCGATTTAAAAGTTACGCTGTAATACCTAATTACCTACCTGAAAAATGTAATATTAAAAATGATGATTGAAAGATTTATGATGCTTTTTCTTGCACAGAATATTATTTTTTCCTTTTTCTACTTAGCGACTACTTAGGTAAGTAAATTACTTTCTAGTTATCCGGGCCAAAATGTAAATTCTAACAAAAAAATTACATACAAAATATTATACATAATGCAAATACATAATTTACTTGAAATTGATATAAACCTAAATCTGAATTCGAAAATAGAGCCTGGTTCTGGCTCTCACAACTTTGGAGGTTTTGTCACTCAATCAAGCTCAAACGAGTCAAACGGCACTCTACATTTTGCAAACAAAGTTAAGTAGGTACCCTTTTTTATCCCGGGTAATTATCAACTACCCAGAAACCGCAAACCGCATAAAACGTGGAGTGGAAAGAGTTTCCTTATTATAATCGTACTACCATAGAGCTACGTCCAGTAGAAAGTACATTTCTACTTGAGGCTAAGGCCGCCCGGCCGCACTGCAGTGTCATAGTATAATAGGTACAGTCGACAGCAGGTCAATGGTAACACTTTTTCCTTTTGACAGTTCTTATTATTTGCGTCGTAAGACTTGAAATCGTACTGCAAGTGTTACCATTGATCTGCTGTCGACTGTACCTAATGAGTACTACGTGGCAGTTAGTTCAATTATCTTACTTTAAAGTATTTACCACAATGTACAATAATAGGTTTAATTATTGCTAATGATTTAACTATCACCCTGTAGATAAAATTGCATTCGCAAAACATTTTTGTTCCATTTTGGTCGGTTAGTATAACCAATTCCAGTTATGCTCATTTTTCCACATGCTGGTTTGACCAAGTTAAATATTTACGGGAAATAATCCTGTGCTCACTCGCTTTAAACTATCGCTGGTGTGGAATACTTCTTATATGTATGTTGTAGTTGCTGAGCAAATTCAGACATTATACACTATTTCCAAAAATAAAATTAGTAGGTAATCGCTAATACCCCAGAATATATAATAGTACAGGGTACTAGTAATAGGAGTGATATCACGCTGTCTCGACATTGTTCCAAGACATCCTATCATCATCGTAAACATCGTGTCGGGTCCCACGTTGGTCACCACAATAGGGGAAAATTTTATGGTTTATTTATGTGATGGAATAGCAAAAAATCATTGATTTTGTTCACAACTAGGTTAATAGTTCTTCAATGCCGTTCATTGGGAATTAAACAGTAACCTGTGTACTGCATAAAAGTAACGAGTGCGCAGCATGTTAATAATAAAGTAATACACGATACTTTGTCATGTGAATTAATGTTGTTCTCGAGACCTGGTACAAAAAAGATACTCTTTGCGTGAGTTTGACAATGGAAATATAATTTGAATTTATTTGTTGAAAATGCAATAAAAACTATATTGTCACAATGCTTAAACTTTTATTTAATGGAAATGACATTGCCACATTTCAATGGAGCTTTGCACCACCTTTGGTCACCTACGTGACCATTGAAGCTCATATATCATTTCGTTGGGGACTTATTACAGGTTTCATATTGCATAATCATAATCAGTAGGAGTTGCGAGAGTAGTAGAAAATGATAACAAAAACAATGAATAATTCGCTCCGATTTCTCACTATTTTCTAAAGTCTTAATTAAACTGTTTTTTTGACTCGCATGTTGTACAAAACTTTATTTTAAACCAATAATTTTAATAAAAAACGGAGATTTTTTATATTTGTTCGTTATCTTGTTCATCATGCGGTTGATGGTGGGGCAGAATCTGGCGTTGTCATTTATATGGCAACATATTGCAAAGTTGGGTACTTAATTAATCTACGTCGTAGTTAAAGCAGTAGCGTATGTCCCCTTTAATTGCAGGTTGGTATTGATAAAATTACCTGTCTAGACCACTTAATGGGTAAATCAATAACATTACCCTCGAATGCATCTCAGGCCACAAACATCCTAGTTGGTAATCGCACTTTCTTCCATCAGTAAACAATGTACTATGGTCGAATTGATATAGGTGACTTCTGAAGATCATCCGCGCATTATTCATATAAAAAATTGAAAATGCTGGGAACTATTACGGGCCTGTTGCAAAATTGTTTGATAATTATGATTTTATTGTCTAATGTAGAAAATGTTCGCGAATATCAATATGTTTGGACTTCTCGAAGAATTATGTGCAAGATCTGAAGTTTCAAGCTGCACTACCGAGCTCTGGAGTGAAAGTGACTGCCGTGCTGCTTCGTCCAGGATCTGCGTCTCCTCTGGATAAAGAAAGAAGACGATAGATTAAGATATGAAATACTCTGTAACATGACATTGGCAAATGCCAGACTGTCGAGTATATATTAATAAAACTAAATAAATAAACATAAGATATTTCTTTATTGTACAGAATTTAGGTACATTTTGCGGATGGATTTGCACAATCATTTTCGCTCAATCATACCTGTTCAGGTGTATACAATATTGTTACTAAAATAAGGCATTATTGGTTACCAAAAATAAAAGTTATTAAAAATAAAGCCTCTAAACCAGAGGTTCTTAAAACTTTTTCGTATATCGCCCACTTTCAAAATCTATTATTTTTCAGCGCCTCCATTTTTTTTAGTTTACCACAGTTTAAAATTAATAATGACTTTTATTATTTAAATAAATTTCATTTGTGCTATCTTAGTCTTTTATTACTTAAATAAATTTCATTTGTGCTATCTTAGTCTGGTCTGGAGTTTAAACTTACATTCTAAAATAATTCTGTAGCCTTTACCGCCCCCCTCTAGGCCTCCAGCGCCCACAAGTGAGCGTTATTGCCCAACTAAACCTACATTTTTGAATATTTTGCTTCCAAACTTATAGAGTTTTGGTCGATTGTGCAAATGACCAAATTGTCCTACTAACTACAACACTTCCAGTGATTGTGTGCTTGATGTGGGGCTCTTGTGGCCTCTCCCTCTCGGTCCGAGGGCTGCGAGGGCGATCCCTAAGTAGGCCACTGTGTATGGGGTGCGCAAACAGATTTAAAATGAAATTGAAAAAAAAAAATCGATTGCAGAGCTTGCATTGTCGAGTCATATTATAATTAGTTCGCTTTAGTTTTATTTACTTTAATAATGTTTTTCGTATAACATAGCGTACTCTACTTATAGACGATTATAACTTTGTTTAAACTAAATTTTGAACACTATTTCTTTCGCGGTTAATTGAGAGTACACGTTGAAAACGATCGTACAAGTTAAGCAACGCTGGGCGAGGTCAGTAACTGGATAGGTGACTGCTAGTGACACTTTCATCTGAGCCCCTTCGCGCCTCGGAAAGCATGTTAAGCAGTTGGTCCCGGTTGTTGTCGCTTGACAGCAGTCGTTAGGCCACGTCAATAACTTTGACAAATAGGTTTGGTCACTAAACCACACGAGAAAAGAAGAAGAGCAGGGAACTTTACATTCTATGTAGGTCTAAACTCCACAACAATTAGAGATAACTATCTACAGGTTGTAACGGAAACCAAAAAGGGGTTCAATTAAATAACATTTTTTTTCTACAACTTTTCCATTTTTACAACAAATAATACAATCGGTCAAATCCCCTATAATTATATTTTATAGCAACCACCTCACACACAATCGATGTGTCCGTTATTAAAGTAGTAGAATAGAAATTACACCTTTTTCGGCCCGTATGAAGGATTTACATGGGTCGATTGTCACCGTGCGGCTAGACGCACGAAACCACCCTACTTTGGCGAAATGCGATTTTGTCCGGTTGATTGACAATTTACATGGTCGATTTTCGCAGTACGACCTTAGCCGACTAGCCGTGCAGCGAAAATCGATCCATGCAAATCGTGCATTGTATATCTTTAATTCGTGTTCATATTGTTAGTAAGCAGTCTAGAACTTTTCTACGCATATGAAGTTAAAGCATTAGCCTCCCTAGCCAAGTGGCACTGACGTTTTTTAAAATGTATGAGATTGAAAGGACATTGGTCAAATGGCCATAGAGCGCATGGCCATGCCACTTGTCTAGGGGAAGATAATCAAATAATAATAATAATAAATTATTTAGTAATGTAATGGAGTGGTGATCTTATCCCGTCGAAGCTTTATTACAAGCAATGCTAACGTCGAGTTTGAACCGCGTTGCTAATTTTAACGCACAGGCTTTGTTTAGCAAAGTGGCGTGTTTTGTACGACAAATTAGCAGACAGTAACGGACAGCGCTGCCGAGTAAGTGTTTTCAAACAAGTTGCTGAAACACAGCTCTATTTTAAAATACAATAGCAACTTTTGCTAACAGTATAGGTTTAAAAACAACAAATTAGTAAAACGCGACTTTGTGATGCGTCACTCATCGTTAGCTAATATAGTTAGGTAAAAGATAAATAAATATTTTTAGATCAAGGCAATAATTTAAGAACTTACGCCAACGGCAAGAGTACCAGGTCTCTATTTCGTGCGGCGTTGTCGAGAGTGCAGATTGCCATAATGATCGCCAACCTTCGTAAGAAGACGGCACCATAAGAAGAAGAAGAATTTAGAAGTTTTAGTCTGGCCAATCCAACGAGATAACACAGCCGCTCTCTTGGGTACTCCCGCATGGGAGCGATTTGGACGCGGTGTTTTACCTGCGAATGGTAGAAACCAAGAAACCTAGTGTAGAGACAATTTCACAGATGAAATACCGCGTCCGAGTAGGTAAATTTCATTAATTTTATATGTATATACATAATGTTGTTTTGATCAACGCCGAGCGACTCAGGGGTCATAATATACACGATACTAAAAAAATACCTATACCTTAATTTTAAATGTAAAAATCCACATATAATAAAATTCGTTGTTACATACACTCGTGACCGGCACTGACTGAGCGTGATTTTGTATTTCGTACCGCCCAATGATAGCGCCCAAAGATTTAAAAAAATAGTAAGTAATTATGTTAAAAATAATAAAAACCCAATTTCAGGAACTAAGATTATTTAGTTACCACTCCTGAGTTGGGCGTCGCTGATCAAAAACACATGTTATTTATATGATCTTATTTTGATTATTTATTGTTCTACTTTTATACTACGATGCAAAAACTAGTCAATGATTGTATTTTGAATGTTAAATAAAGTGTCGTTAAAGCAGTAACTAATTGCCTTAGATTATAATATAATACATTATGTTAGAATACAGTGTCACAGAACAATTTCGATTTTAGCAATGAAGAAATTTGCGGGAAAACGGCATCTGTACCTATGTAACTTACATGGCGTTTGTGTGACGTATGGTTACATATGTATAGATGCCGTTTTCCCGCAAACCGCGCAACCTGACCTGACTCTCCATGGTGTTAATTGAAATATCGAAAAACGAATTTCAGATTTCAGAACTTCATGTTCATGTCAGTTGATTGGTGCAATGAAAAAAAAATATCAGGTACCCTGTCCTAGGACTCCGTAGCTATAGTATCCATGGTCATCGTCATGAATATGAACGCTGTAGGTCCGGCAGAGAAAATGGTAGGGAACACTTACAACCGTAGGTATTCTTAGTCAGTTTCTCGAAACTGATTTTGACAAAAGATTACCATTAGGAAATCGTCAAAACATACTCGTAAGTTATATAAGTATACTCGTTAGCTCAGCAAGCGCCTGAGGGAGGCGACGGGTGACCCTCGTGCTGGCGGCTTTCTCGCGCAGAGGCTGAGCCTAGCCGTCCAGCGCGGGAATGCCGCCATTGTGATGGGCACTCTCCCAAGAGGGCCGAGTTTTTTAGAGTGTTTTAGTTAGGTAGATTTTTAGGTAGTTTTTAATGTATTTTTAAGTAGTTTTTAATATTTTAGGTAGTTTTAATTTATTTTGTAAGTTAATTTACTTTGTAAGTTATTATTATATATATATTTATTTTGTAAGTTATTCTACAAGCTTAAAATTATATTGATAAAAACTGGCTATTATATTTTATTATTTAAAAATGTATCCTCTTATTAAAGAGGTAGGTATTTTTTGACCAAATATCAAGTTATATAGATCAAATAAATATAAAAACCAATGACACTTTTATTCCGCCATTCCAAAAAAAAATCAGTCAATGGTATAGAGTTTGTCAGCTTATACCTCACCTAGACCACAGTAGGTAAAAAAAATCCTATTATATATTGCATAGACAGAGCAAATCCTTCAATACCAACTAATATTAATAAATTTCATTACGGCGTACACAACGAAACAGACGGCTCAGTGTAGCTGCTCATACGCATTGTATTGTACGAAACTATGACCTACACTGCCCCGCCCACATGGCATTTCTAACCTCAATTGGGGCACACAAAAGTCCAAAGACTTACACTTGCTGTGCTTTCGAGTGTACGAGCGGTTGGGGCATGATTACATTATAGATTAAGCCCCCCCGACTGAGAAGCGAACTCTGCTAGTACGTAGGTAGGCACCTCTAGATTAATATTGCATCCAAAGCTCGACAGGACAAAGTGCGCTCACATAATGTTCCCAGAGCGGAGGGATACTGATTTGTGCCTTTGTGTGGTGGTCTTACTGGGCCGGCTTTCTGGACATCCCGACAAAAGGCAAGGCTGAATATGGCAGCGGAAAATCTATTCTATTCTGTGAATATTGCTGTAATATCCGCACACGGTCATCAACCATAGTCCCGGAACATTATTGTCGCAGGACATTTGTATAGATATTACCTACTCATACTTAAATGGAAAGTAGTGTGAAGTAATAAGAAAATTAACACGAAAAGCAAAGACGGATAATAGGAATGGCGAAATAGAATTTAAAAAGTAAAAATTAGGAAAGTCTTATTAACAAGGAAACTGTCTATAGGTACTCGTACCAATTGGTATTTTGAAAGATGTGATGTAGCAAAGTGTTGACCTTAATAAATCATAAGTATATCAGATATATCTGTGTCTCTGTCTGTGACGATAACTAACATATATCCGTAAGTTCCTATCTGTTGGCTTCAAGAGTTCTCATAAAACTCGTTTCAAGAATTTATAAATTTTGCTTCAAGACTTGGAAGTTTTTACAAGTTTTAGTTTAAAATTGGTTTTCCAACGAGTCATTTCATTTCAGGCTTGGTTGAAGGTTTTCTACTTATGGGGGCCGGAGAGAAGTTGCTTCATATAAGTTCCTATGGCAAGATATTTTATTATTAGGGTTCCGTGCCTCAAAAGGAACCATTACAGGATCACTTAGTTGTCCGTCTGTCTGTCTGTCCGTCTGTCTGTCTGTCTGTCAAGACCTATATTTTAGAAACGCGTGGACTGACCAAGTTGAAATTAATATTAAATACTCAGGTCTGCAATCATACGCAGCCGTGAAAAAATCAAAACTTTCTTCTCGCCTATTTGTATGAAAATGAAAGGGTGGAAATAAACCTATAGGGTACTTGCTGTAGGCCTAGAATCATGAAAGGCAAGAACCTAGCGGTCTTATATCAAAAGTGAAGGAAAAAATCCGAAGTTACATCTATAAATAAATATTTTTTATGGATGTAATCGCGTTTATCTTTTTGTTAGAGCAAAATTACGGGGTTAAGTTGCGTTGCACGGAACCCTTGGTGCGTGAATCCGACAGCCGACTCGCACTTGGACGGTTTTTTAATTGTATACTTACCGTAAAAAATAAAGTCTTCAGAAATGATTTCGACGCTATTCTAGTAACCCCTAACACACAATATTATATAATAATAATTATTATGTAATGAGACTTTTTATATGGATTGACTCTGATTAATTTAGTAAAATATATTTTTAATTAAGTATATAAATTAATAAGTTTATTATAATTGCACGCACTTTGTAGTTTTTGTTTATTAATTTACCTACCTGAATAATTAAAAATATTGTTAAAGAACCAGTTTTAGGTTGCGTTGCGATTTGCGATAATATATTTTTTACAGGACCCCTCTGTTATGCAACAGTCTAATCCGATAAACCATGTTTCCAAAACGTCCACGTATATGTAGTACCTACGTTAACCGATATTATCGTACCCAGTGGGCAGATTTTAGAACCAAAATTGGCTAGTGAAATTAGCTGTAACAAACACCTGAAGTTAGGTACACAAAGGTAGGCAATTATAATTATCTCACATTTCAAATGTGCCAAATACATGGATGTTAGCCGTTCGGGGCGCGCCTATGACGCACGGACCGACAAACATGCAGTCAATAAACTATTACTTTATTATGCCGACGCCCTTTAGGGCCGACGGAGACGATGATGACGTCACAAAAAATACTACCGCGATGCATGTTGAAGCCACGTTTGCATGCACAGGGGTTGTATGTAGCCAGGGCCGGTGGGAGGCTGTCTATGTTGCTGCTGATGACGATGATACCAAAAAAGGGTGATAAAGTTGCAGGTAAAGACTTTTGAACAGGTTTTGTGAAGAACCTCGAAGATTCAAATGTTTTTATGCATAATTGAATAGTTATTCGTTTTGTATCATCATCCTACTTACATGGTCAATTGAGGGTGGTCTTGTCAAGATTCATAAGGCTGACGAGGACGTGATTGAGTGGCTGGATAGCCTCACGGTCTGATCTCCTGTCACGTCGCCGTGACCATACGAAAAATAAATATTGGGGTAACTTACACTGAAAGTTTGCACTCATTTGATGGATTTTAATTTAATGGGTCATAAATGTTAAGAATTGGGAATGTCACATATTTTTACACTTTACGTTACCTATTATTTATTGTTGAAAAATATTAGCGGATTGCCAATTGTTTATGTATCACTTGTATAACCGTATCTATACATATCTATCAGTAATTTTCATCAGAGTAGAGATTTGGTTTCAGGATTCTGAACTCTGTAACTTTGTTTCTGTTTATTTTTCTAATCTAGAGCTTTCATTCTTAATTTATAGCAACTTTTGAATACCAATAACGCTCAGTTTCCAACTTACGTTGCTATAACAACTAGTATTGGGCGGCAGGCTCCGTTCCCCGTAACAATCGTTAAGCATGTTAAACATTGGGTTGACGCACGCGCTTTACGATTATTTACGTGTCCACTGAGCGGCGGACTTACAATGTTCTTGGGCCAACTTGCTAACGCCATGGATATTAAACTGCAAGACGGAAGTAAAATATTGCGAAGAAATTTATGTGACGACACCACACCTACGGCCTAGATTGCAATGTTTTTTACCCCACTGCGCAAGAAGGAAGGTTATGTTTTTCGAGTGTCTGTATGTCTAATTATTTAGCACGCCCTACAGCCTAAACGGGTGGGTTTTAACATAAGAGGCGTCTTGATTGTAGAAGTGACATAGGCTATAATTTTTTTATTAAAATTTAAGAAATTTATGGCAGTAGGGTTTTTAGGTTTTTTAAATTAATTTCTGCTTGTTACAATCTAGGTCGCATTTGTGTAAAGTTTTATGATAATGACATGTCTTCTCTTCTACAGGAAGAAATTGAAATCATTGGCAATATTTTAAACTAAAACTTCTACTCGTTACCATAAATATATTAGGTATGACTAAAACTACGAAAACAATAGGTTTGTTGGATATGTTACTAATTTTCTCTTCAACTGCTTCTACTTTAAGCTATAAACATGTACCATGAGAGGGCATCATAATTCCTGAGGAGAGATTCGAGCTTGCAACGCTTACGCCACAGTTTGGGCATTAAGTAGTAACACCGTTAAAAAAAGTGCCCGTGTTACTACTGGTAGTTGGACTGGTAGTAACACGGGTAACGAAGGGAAATAATAGCGTAGAGGTGGTTAAAAATTAACCTCATTTTTTTTTCAAATTTTTTGCTAATTAAAATGTAGTGTAGCAAGCAGTTTAACAAGACTTACCCTAAGAACCTGAAATATATTCAGTTTGTGATCGTAGTCCCAAGGCTAGAAGAATACCTGAAACAAGTTAAAGAAAATTATGAACACACATACAAGAATAATCTGTTTGTGCAGATGTCATTACCATGCTTATATATCTTTTAAAAACATTCAGTAAATGTACATAAGTTATCTCGAAAAACCTAAAAAAATCTCATTGGTAAGTAAGTAAGCATTGCTGACTTGCATTTCGAATTTTCAATTCCGGGCCTCCGTAACGGAAGTCCATTTCCAACGAGCCCTTATAATAACTCCGTATAACAGGTTTTCCAGTTTCAGACATATTCCATCCTGGAATATGTCTGAAACTGGAGCAAGCTTCAATCTATCATTTTCAGTTTAAACCTATTTCGATCGATGCAGTAATTTTCGAATACCAGGAAACCATAGTTAGTTACCTTTCGCTTTTGTGTAAAGCGGTGTTATGTAATAAGTAATTTGAGTGACAGTAAATGACATAGTATAGTAAGTCAAAAGGCGTGTTCAGTAAACGGTTTAATTTTATTATGTGTAGTTCAATATTAAAAGATACCTACACGAAATAATTACTGCATCGAAGTCAGGAGGATCCCCGTTAAATGTAAATTATGTAACCTAATACACTACAAACAACCTTCGTGTTATGCCTTGCTAAGCAAGTTGCCAGCGGTTAACGCCAATTGATACATTCGCCCTAAGGCCCTCGCAGCTCACCTACATAAACCAAGCGCTGGAAGCGTGAAATTCGAAATTCAAATCCTCGCAATCCATTGGTGGTATAAAATGAATCCTCGTTCGTCATTGGTTGTTGATAAACTGATATAATTTAAATATTGTCACCTCACCACCGGCGGAGATTTTCGTCTTATTGCAATTTATTTTCGGGGGAGGCGTTATTTCATTTACGCGCACCGCACCTCCTGAGTGCTGATACGTTAATAAATAAATATTGGAGGGTGTAATCTTGTAAAGCTCCTGAAAATTGTTTGGAAAGGCAGTGTTTACGTTTGTCGTGTCGTACAGCCGAGCCGGTGACAGTCGTTGTAATTATGCATGGGAGGTAGTGCTATACGACACTCATAAGACAGCCTGCACTTACTGCACTCCCACACCTGTAACTGCTATTTATTTACTTAAAAGATCTTTACGAATATTACTGTTTTGTAAATACTGAATGCTTAAATATACGCAATTGCCCATAGGTAATATTAATAGGTACTCGCTTGTGTTATTGTTTATTTGGTTCGACAAAACGATTTACGGAAACGTTAAAAACGCCATGTAGGCGGGTGCGGATGGTCTGTCTCTGGCTGTCTTATTCGTACCTATTGAGAGATAAAGATGGATTCACAGTGAAGCGAGAAAATTTTCCAAAGCCAATCATGAATTAGTCTACAAACGCAATTATCAGTCCTGTAGGATTCTATCGACTGCGCGGCGCGGCGCGGTCGGCGGGAGGGTGGGTCTACAGTGCTTCCGCGCGGATATTACGCGGCGGCTTTCCGCCACCGCCCGCCTACACGCGCTCGGACCTACTAGGTATTCACACTGACTTATTGAAAGTTTTACCAAGTGACCGGCCATGTAAACATTTACGAAATAAAAAAGGCAATTTTTTAAAAATTGGTGAAATTTTTAGTCTCTCCCAGGATCCAACAGGGACCTCGCTATCCGTGGCACACTCTTTCAACAGACCAATTACCAATGATTCCAATTTCACGCTGTATAGTAAGAAATTATTCATACGACGACGATATACCTAGGTAGGTGGTCAAAGGGCCACCGTGTATGTCCTACCTAACCTAAGCAAATTATTTAGTCGATATTGCATCGATGAAGACCAATTAGGTGTACCTAATTGGCATAATATATACAAGGCACTTGTCGCATATTACAAGCCTATTATTCGACAAGTGTGTCTAATGTTACAGAGATGTTTAGATGATCTATTGGAGTAAGTAGGTACAAGTGTTTTATACAAACAATTATCATTTTGGGCTTTCCTGTCATAATTGCTTAAGGCTTCGCATGCGCGTATTTTCAGTTTTTCTACGAAGGATACGGCACTAACTACTAAAAGAAAAAAATATATAGTAATCTTGGGGTGTATATTTAGAGACTGATGAATACCGATACACGATTGGACAAATTTCGCTCGATAGAAAAAATTTGCAAACATACCCCACCCCTTCCATGTCTTTTAAAATCAAAATTATATCTAAACCGAAATAGTTATTCATACAAAATATATATCAAAATGTAGGGTACCATAAATACGCAAGCTTGTTTAAAAAAAATCTGACTTTCGTTGTCGTATTTTTATTTCCCTGCCAAAATACATCAAAAATTCATAAAAATACGAATATTGAGGCACTGCGCCATGCTCTTCACTCCGCCGCTGCGGGGCATCTTCTGTTTCACTCTTGCTTTTGACAACCATATAGCGCCTTAACTGATTTCATATTATTAGATCGGTTCCAAAGATTAAAATACATTGGCCGCGCGCAGCAGTTGAAGGAATTTCATACATTGGTTGACTTGACGATACTGACGATAGAAGCCCGACCGCGACTTCAATCGTTTTCATTTTGACACTTGGACGAAATACATTGCTGTGTTTCGTTGACGTTTGTTAAAACTTGCAAAAATATTGCAGCAATGTAAAGCGGCCATGTGCCAATTGAAAGCGATTACGAAATCGATGAAAGTCGCGGTCGCCCCCCAGGACTGATGATTTAAATTCAGACTCCTGCGCACGGCAGATGTATTATGTTATGGTCAGGTTATGGCACGGGCCCATCTGACAATTTAAATCCTTGATCGGTCATATTTACACAATGATAATATTCATTAAATGTGTTCCTTCAGTGTTACTCCCAATAGGTGTGTTTAGACTATAATATTTGTTTACTGCTATAGCTTATAGGCATAATTAAGTATAGTTAATTTAATTATTTTATTGCCTGATCAGTGATAGATGATCATGCTGAGGGAGGATACGTCTGGAAATATTTTTTTCGATATTAGATACAATTACTTATCATTTTATTTTAATTTCCTATTTATTATTTTAGAAAGGAAAGTAGTATTTTAAGAAATGTTATATTCAAGACAAATTATATTTAATTGGTATATGAACTGAAAAGAAAGTTGTTTATATTTTATTCGAGCGACTGTGGGAGAATTTTTTTTTGGATTCTTTTGTTAGTGTCCAATTGTCAATTGTATATAATACCTACTTAGGTCTTAGACCTAGATAATCCCAATACGCGGAAGATATACCTATGGTTTATAGGTAGGTATATTAAGTACAATATAGCTGTTGCACTTTGGAAGATTGATTAATTAAATCTAAAATGAGCTTTTGGTTCATTCGTACTGCAAACATTAGTATTGTAAACGATATTGCGGTCTTGCAACATTTCAGACACACATAACTGATGTTAGAAGTGTCATCTGGGCGGGCTCATACTTCCATTATATCAGTTTCGAGTATGAGCGGCTGCACTTCCCCGTCTGCATGGCATTTCTATTCCAAACTCTATTAATTGTTCTGTGGTTTCCGGTCAGGTATGCGGAAGCCCATGTAATTACAGACAGCCTTCCGACTGTTATCATTCTACCTGATTAGACTCTAATTAATTGAACAGACTAACAACGCAGTTCAAATAGATATATCAAATTACACCAATTGCAATACCGGAAATATATTTTGAAATTAGTTGGAAATCAAACAAAAGCCATCAAACACTAGGTGCGCTTGTTTGAGTCTGAACCTCAAATGATTTCCCGCGGCATAATGTGAGTCTATGTGTTAGCCCGTTATTTCGGGAACCCTTTGTACAGTCGACAGCAGCTCAATGGAAACACTTGCAGTACGGTTTCAAGTTTCACGACGCAGATAATAAGAACGGTCCAAAGTGTTACAGTTGATGTGCTGTCGACTGTACTTATACTTAATATGCATAATTAGGTGTGAAATTTAGGGAAATCTTATAGGACTTAGAGTTTAAACTAGCGCCTAAACTCTCGGGCGAATTAAAATTTATCTAGAAGAAATCATTAAAGCTGGCTAGCGGTCTACGGTTATAAACGGTTTAATTTATCTAAGTAAATATTAGTAGCGATTCGACTCTCCCGCGATGTAGAATGAACTAGAATGTGAGCAACAGTGACAGTTGCATTTAGGTTTCGATAGCGGTCGCTACAGAATAGTACCATTAAGCCTGACACACACTGGCGCGATCTGCACGCGGCTTCCGGCCTGCGGCCAATTGAAACGCCTGACCCGCCCCATTTTCTGCCGTCGTTAACGTCCAGTAGGTAGCGGATTGAGGTTAAAATGCCCAGAAAATGGGGCGGGGCATGCGTTTCAACTGTCCGCAGGCTGTGTGTGGAACGCTTTGATTTGATATTTGTCAAAGCCCCGCGTCGCCACTGAGAATAATCGCTAAAATGCGTGTAAAAAATTCGATAACGACAAAAGTTGGCAAAACCCGGAATAGTTGGAGAGCCAAAGTCCGCAAATACCGAACAGACCGTTCAGAAGTGACATTTTCCTGTACGCCAACTACTCGTATGTAAAGTAAAAGCTAATTTCTATGTTGCCGAAGTTTCCCGCAGGTCAGCCGTAGGACTTCTCTAAACAATAATTGCGAGGGAGAAATAATAACGGCGGCGCAGCGCGGCCCGTATCCGCTTGCAATAAAAATGTAAAACGCCGCCGATAAGCGACGACGCGAAAGGCTCGAATGTGAAGCGATAGAGATGCCTCAGAAAATTCATTATCGATTAATTATAATTTATCGAAATCAACACGAACTAATTTTCACGAAATAATTCTACATAATATATGTTTTAAATCATACAAATTATCGTTTTCTTGTTGGTC
The DNA here is from genome assembly GCA_963506565.1 of Tachystola acroxantha. Taxonomy (NCBI): domain Eukaryota; kingdom Metazoa; phylum Arthropoda; class Insecta; order Lepidoptera; family Oecophoridae; genus Tachystola; species Tachystola acroxantha. Next base: position 17,672,610 of record OY735870.1, read on the forward strand.
ATCAATATACTCGTATGCGTTACATAACCAAAATTAGTTTATCCAACTTCCAAATAGCAGGACGGCCTCACTTCGTCGAGTTTGTATTTTTTAATGTATAGCTATTCGTTTTGTTCAGAAAATAAAAAAATAAAGTATATCTATGTCTGCCAACAGTCATTCCACTTTCGACTTCAATTGAAGCCTGTTGGACTTTCTTGTAAAACTTTACTTTATTTTCCAAAAATTTATGACTTCAATGAAGCACATTATTGAAGTCGACTCCATTTATGTATCTCATTAATTGATGTCTGCTCGATTATTTCGATATTATTTAAAAATAAATATTAAATACCTATTTACCTAATTTGTCTAATATATTCTATTCAATAATTTTACTGCAGGTATACTTTCAAAAAAATTTCATCATTATTACATTTTAGGATAGGAATCCGAAACTAGGAATATAAACTGCAATAAATGAATAATAAATATGAAACATTACTTGATTGTTACCAAATCAAACGTACCTACAATTTTCATCACTAGATTCCTATCCTAAAATGTAGAAAATAAATATGAAACATTACTTGATTGTTACCAAATCAATTATACAATGTATGTTTCCTTTGTCTTATTACAGACTTTGTAGTCTAGGTTGAGTCGTCATTGATTAATTGTTTAGGTGCCAAAAATAAATCATCGATACAAATAATTTTAATTCAGAGCAGCACTATTCAAGCGGGTTGTTTGAGTTTTTATGTCCGGATCAAACGGCTAGGTATTTTGTCACACAAAATATAAACGTAGCTTACTTCCTTCCTTCATTGGTGCAGTTTATCTGAGTGATTAATTGCTACCTGTACCGGCGGGTCTGACTTCCAACCGGGCAGCGATTTAACTTTGCACAGGACCTATACAAACTCAGGTGTAACGGAAACTACAGGACATTCAGCGTTAATAACTGAATAACTTTTGTTATATGACTTCTGGAAATTCCTTCGAGCATTGTTTGTTACATGTAAGGTCAGGTTGAGAACAGTAGAATAGGATATATTCGTGCAGTCGATGGCACATGAAAAGTAACACTTTAGAATCTGAGCGGTTATTTAGTGTCTACGCCATAACAAAATGCTGAGAAGAGGTGCTGTAGAAGTGTAAATAATTGGATACTTAGAATGCCTTTTGTAGCGATTTCAGAGTGTGGCACGCTAGTTTTAATCGTCGCTAAGCGACTCGGTCACTATTTACTTGGGTAGGAATGAGTAACAAAGGCAGTTGCGATTAGGTTTAGATTAGACTTAGTGGCCACGACAAAATCACACTATTGTATGGCTACATTGCGTTTATTATTACGAATTTCATTAAACCATGGAATATACCGATTATTCGATCGCGATTAATAATACGCACGAGCCATATAATTAGAGACCAATAAATTCTGGCCCTATGTCAAGAATAATAATAACAAATTAAGAAGGTTGAAGTGAAGAATCACACATTGCACAGTTGGTCAATTAAACGTAAGTAGATATATCTCCTTACGTTATGTGCCGGTCGATTAACAATTTTGAAAATATCCAAAGGCAATACTTTTATAAGTAAGTAAGTACCTTAAGTATCGGACGCCATTCAATTCGCGAATTTAAATATGAAACTCGGGCATCTATCCCGAGATCGTGAGAAAGTAATAATAAACATATCAATTTGGCGGTCGATCCGCTTTCTCGTGATGCTCAACTGTTTATTAGATGCCGATATAAAGGATCGGCTAACTATAGCCAGCCTGCGCAACGGCCATATTTATTGAAATTACTTACAATTTGATTGTCGAGTAATAAGGGACTTCAACTCGGTAGCTCCGTTCACCTTAAAATTAAACCAGCTTTTTGTTTGAAACGGTATGAATTAGATACTTTATATGTAGACGATTTGCATGAATTATTGTACGAGGATCTCATGATGGTCACGTAATACAGGAGCTATGGTGTACCTATTCTACTTATGTTTTAATGTATACAGAGTGTAACGTAAAGCGTAGTCAGTATATTTTATATTGTCACACAATTGCGTCTCCACGTGGGCAGGCGCTGGTCGTGCGTGTGTGGCGTTACTCGTCACGATCTTTATTATTTATTATAACTAAACAATTTTCTTATGTTAGTTTTTTACGCGAACATTAGATTTTTGGTATTAATTTACAGATGCTTTTGATTCTCGGCAATATTGATCAGGTCTTTTGCGATAACAATTCAGATTCAGATAACCCATGCGACAACCACACGTCATACAGCGGCAATATATTTCAGGACACGAATTTGTATGAAAAGAAAATGCTAGTCTCTGTCTGTCATGAGTTTGTCGCGTGGTCAGTCTAAACTAAATAGTGGTCTACCTTAATGTATTAACATCTAACAAAAATAATAATGCAATATTGTTATTACCATCACAGATGCACCAAATAAACCTATGTTAAATTGATGACTCGATGAATATTACATCCGCGAACAGCCCACAACGTGTAGGGGAGACGAGAGGTTATTTAATTACCATCTACCTTCCTTCGCTTGACGGTTAGCGGAATTTATAATCTGATTTACAAGCATTTAGCTACTAATAAACTACATAGCATTTTATTTAGCGAAAAGATCAGAAGTATATTTTTATCACAAAATTTGCAACACATCAGTAAAATGAGAGGTTGTCAAGGTTACATTTGAAAAAGAAAGAAAGTACCAATAGCCCCGGTAGATGGCACTGACTGGTCTGATGTCGATGTCGTGATCATATCGTTAAATTGATCATTTCATGAAATCGTTGATCATTTCATGAAATGGTGACATTTCACGAAATCGTCAAATGTCTATTGGTCATTTCATGAAATAGCTTGACCAGATCAATGAATAGAAAGCGTTTGACGACATGGCCAACAAACGCACGGCTATTTCATGATATGGCCAATCATAATTGACCATATCGTAGAAAAATAGCCATAACTACCGCTAGAGGCGCTGAGAGCGCGCTTTGTCATTGTTTATGTTGTGTGCGTAATTAAATAATGCGGATTTATTCTGTCGAAAAGTGAATAATAATAGATAAGAAAGTGTGTTGGAAACTTGGAAAAGTGTTACTATACGAAACCGTGTGAATTTTATGACAGTCACGCAAAAACCAACCGCAATTTACCAAAAAAACTTTAATTATCTGACCAAACGTGGTTGGACAAATCGATAAACGTTGACGTTTAAACAATATGCCCAGCACAACTTGACGATTTCGTCAAATGCCACCATTACATGAAATGATTGACGATTTCATGAAATGCTCAATTTAACGATCTGACCACGACATCGACATTAAATGCGTTGTTATTGCTTATAACTTGGGCTTTTCGTATTTCATACCTAGTATTAATTTGTACTGTATTGTTTAAATTACACAAACAAGCCAATAAAAATTAATTATTCAGCTGATATTGATTTTTTTTCCCGGTGCTGTGTTTTTTTACGATGTTATCGCACTTCGGTGCAACGCGATCTATATTTTTTAAGCTAAAATGGATAAGTTTGTAATTTGTTTGTTTGTTTATCGATACGGCTACAATTTAGAAGTACTTACTTTCTAAATTGTGGCCCTATCGACAAACAAACAAACAAATTCTACAAACTTTTCCATACGGCTTACTCTCGTAGGTAAAATATATATTCTTTGCTGTTACTTATAATAGGTAACCCTTTACTTTACACCCTGTATAAGGAAAATATTAAATATGGTTCATTTCTTGGCAATTATAAGAAATACAAATCGTAGGTAGGTTAGGTAACTATGTACCTAGATATCTAGGTTTTAAATTATAGTAAGTTATTCTATTATGGGTCAAAATATTAAGTTTACCAGCGCTTAGTCTATTATTGTCTACCTACACAAGATGCATACAAACAACCCCTACTGCACTTGTTAGGATAAGTCACTGAAATTAGTAAAAAAACACTATTTACATCGCCACAGGAGGTATCAAATGATTTTATTCGTTTAAAAAATGTTTTAATAACAAAATAACATGTAGGGGCCCGCAGAGCACGCCCTGTGGTTTCCGTAAGGGTTCTATACGTGGCAACTGTTCAAATTTATCCGCGTCGCAGCAGGATTCCGTATGCCTGAATCGTATATAAATTTAGTTTGCTCGTGGTTTTAGGGAGTGGCGAGCACTCAACGACCCTTCAAATGTTGTTAGATGCAAAAAGGCATTTAGTTCTATTTTTTTTAATGGACTCTGCAAGTTTTGTCATTTGCCAATGTCAGTTGAGAGCTCGATGGCGCAGTGGTTGGGTCACAGGACTTGCGATACAGAGGTCTCAGGTTCGATCCTCGGCCAGGTCAGCTATGTACCAATGAGTAATCCTCGGTTTTTTCGACGGAAAAACTTACGTACATTTACCGAATACTATCAAAACGGAAGGAAAACATCGTGATGAAATCTGCATGCCGTAGAAAAAAATCTAAAGCATGTGTAATCCGTCAATTCGCACTGGGGCGTGGTGGAGCATGGACCGAGGTCCCTCGATGTAAGGGAAGGTCTGTGCCCGAGCAGTGGGGATATAAAAATAGACTGATGATGACGTGATGAAGTGAAACAGTAGGTAGATAGACCTGAAGCAATTGCAACCCGGACGAATGTTGAATTTTCTTTTACATGATGATGATAAATGATGACGGCTGAACAAAGTAACTCAACGATCCACGTGCACCCTGCGCCATGCGATGAATCCTTGATAAGATCACGAAACTTCACAAACACGTTTTCTTTCTAGCCTCCCATAAATAGAAACATTCAAGGACATTTCATGATGACTTATCGTGATCATTAATCACACCACTGCAACTAGGTACGGTGGAACACAGAGAAAGGTGTACAGGAGAGTTTTTAAGGTTGAGATTTTCTCAAAAACTACTTGACCTATTGCAAAAATTATTTCACTGTTTGATAGATAAAAGTTAAAACTATATACTGTAAAAGAATGATTAAATTCGGTCCAGTAGTTTTTGAGAAAATCTCAACCTTATTGAGGCCCCCTGTATACTTATCTCTGTCGTCGACTACAGGCGACTAACCTACCTATTAATTACAATTTTCACAAAAGAAATTTAATGTCGATTTGCGCGCTTTTCCAAACCAGCTTGTTGTGGTTGGTTTTCTCAGCGCAGGACCGCTGTACCATTGGTCAGTACCATTAATGGTACAACTGGCACTGATGTATCCTTTTTGTACCATTTGTATTGATGGTTGCTTAGGTTGGGCACGGGTCATCAGTTTTTATGTAGCATCGCCGATTGTACAGCCGACAGCACATCAATCTGCATAAAACCATTACAATATGCCCCGTAATTATTGTCGCGTAAAGTGCCCATCCGTTACACTTGAAGTGCACAATAAGAAAGAACATATTTCCCTGCTTACTATCATTAGATCCGTCGATATTGTTAACCCAACTAATATAAATCGCAATTAATTTGTAAAAATCTACTATACATGTTATGTACCTATACCGGAGCCCAAATCAAGTGTCTTATTTTGTAAACAAATATGATTGTCTAATTACCTGTTGTGATGTAAAACTGAAGGAACTGATTAATTGAATTTGTTCATTATTGTGAAAATAAAGTAATCCGATCTAATGATGTATAAATAACTATGCAATAACCACAGAATAGCTTAAAATGTTAGTGGGGGAAGGTAGATTTTATTTACAAAATAAGACACTTCATTTGGGCCTCGGTTTAGGTTACTTCACGATTGCCATTTTAGCAACCAGCTATCCCGCTGTAATATAGGACATAGGCTGTTATTGTAAGCGGCGTGTGCGGTATCTCAACCATGTAATTCTAACTCATAAATATCAGCCACAAATAATATATATTCAGTTACAAATCGCCTTTTGACTGATTCAGACACTCCATCGTCTGAACAATATTGTACCTACTCGTATAGTAGAGTCCGTGCAAATAATATCTAGACTTTAATAGGTACTTACTTATACTTTTAAGATCCAGATTTTAAATGGGTCAGAACGAATATAACTTTTATCATATTAGTCAATACACTTTCATAAAAAAAATTACCTACATACATACCTATTTAACTACAACGTTTCTGTACTTACATACTTACAACTTTTGTGTATCCGTTAGACAATATCTATATTGTTATGATTTTATGATACTACAGGATTTTAACAGATGTCATTATGCTCATTTATAAATTAATTAAAAAGTTTAATGTTTGTTACAAAGATATCATATTTATTTACGCATGTGAAAATAATTCTTTGGCCGATAGTCATAGACAGTTTCGAGTATGGGGTGAAGTTTGAATTCCGTTTAAGTCGTCACGCCTAGTTCATGCTCAAAATGACTATTCTCTATACAGAATGTTGTTTTGATTAACGAAGAGCGGTGATAATATAGGTACGATACTGATGCGAAAAAAATCAAAATATACCTTCATTTTTCATGAAAAAATCCACAAATAATAAAATTCGTTGTTACCCACTACGCGTCGTATAATATAGGCTGGGTGACTGACATCGCGATCGGGCGTATTTTGTACAGCACAATGACAGCGTCCATGCGTTGCGATAAATTCAAGAGAACTTAAACCTACAACCACTGAGTGAGTCGTCGTTAATCAAAAACACATGTTATTTAAGGAAACTATATTTTCTTGTTTGAAGAATAATAAGAATTTATTCTCGTACCTTCCAATGTAGTAAGTACTAATAATAGAGTGAAATAGATAGCTGCCTGAAAAATGCCTCTACATTGTGAAAAATCGGCGCGGCAAGAATAGGCGATACTAGAGCAATCTCACCTGATAGAAGGTGAATAAGTAGAGGTCGAGAATATACGTTTGATTTAAGAAAACTTAGGTAGGTAATAATAAAAATTCTTATACTTACTTTTAATAATAAAAGTATTTTTCGGCAATCCTTAGATCCAAATGCCAATGGGCGTTTATGGATCCTTTTTAAATTTTCGCGACCACCAATCAAACATGGTTGTTTATGTTTATACATATTAGCAAAGTAAACAAAACATATTATGGCAGCACATTTGTAACCTCAGCCCGGGCCGAGATATTCGAGTCTAACTTTTTACCTCACTTAAACTCAAATATCTCTGCCCCGGCAAGGGTAGAAAGTGTAGAAACGTCGAATCAACATTTTTACGTTCATTGTAAAGTTCTCTATCAGGAAATGTGGATTTCTTACCTTCAGTCAGGGCAGATATAGGTATAAGATATAGGTTTAAGTAAATTGACAAATGTGATTATTATGCTACGATCACAAATCCCGAACGTTAAAATTTATTTCTTACAAAGATTTCGATTTGGTGGTTAGATTGTGTGAGTTAGCGTTAGGTATGTATGAAATGTTATGTATGTAGGAAAGCAAAGTACGTATATAAGAAATGAAAGTGGACGACTAAAAAAATTTAAATGTGTCCCACAATTAAAACGTTAAATATCGAAAGTGGACAATGATTTTATTATTATTATCAAGCATTTATGTAGTCATTCCGTCAGTGTTTTATTAGGTAATTATGTATATTTATATTGCATACTACCTATATTCCAAGATAAAATAATACACAATCCGTTCCATTTGTTCCTGTTCTCAGCCCCAACGCGTGCCTTGCAGACCTGTCATTATATTTTAGTATTTACAACATAAAATATAATTTCGATGTCAGAGAGAATTTATTTATTGTATAAAAGCAATGGCCGAGTCCTGCAACGTGTAATTTTTATCATATTAACCATGGATACACGCTAAATGGTTAATATATTGTTGCAAACAATAAATAATCTGTGATGGACAGACAATTAAGTTAATGTTAGGTAAATATGTAGGGTAGGTACCTACCTGCTGGAATAAAATGTTTAACTTTTACCCAACTGCCGAAAAGAGGACGAGGGATAATGATTTTCAAGAGTATTTCGGTAGTTTTGTTTGTGGCCTTTTTATCTGTTATCTAATTGACATGATTAGTCTTGCTTGACTGTCGATTTGGATTGGGACTTAGGTACATTATATTTTATCCAAAAAAAGCCGTTTATTTGGTAAAAAGTAGGTACCTAATTCACTGTACTTAGTTTGTACACATCAAAGCACATACAGTGTAACACTTTGGACCGTTCTTATTATTTGCGTCGTAATAGTTGAAATCGTACTGCAAGTGTTACCATTGATATGTTGTTGTCCGTACTACTATTTTGTTAACAGGTTGAGACGTATCGACAATTAAATGCTTGCTGAACTGTGAAAACAGAGTTAAAATTAGCTGAATAATACCATTAACCCATTAAGAGTCAACTAGCGCCGCCAATCTTTAAAAAATAACATCTTCCAATATAATCAATTTTATTAAAAAAGCTATTTACAAAATGTTTATTACGATAAATACTATTTTTCAATATACAATACATGGCATAATTGCGACAAGCTAAGTTGTAGTTCACAAATGTGCCAAAAACGTCCGTTTTTCACAATTATGCGAACTACAACTTACCGAGATTGAATGACGTTATAAATAAGCATTTAAAAAATAGTATTTATCGTAATAAACATTTCGTAAATAGCTTTTTTAATCAAATTTATTATATTGGAAGATATTATTGTTTTAAGATTGGCGGCGCTAGTTGGCTCTATGAAGGCCTTTAATATTTATTTTTGCAGCTTTTGGTGGCCCTGTGGCTAGGACACCAGTCAGAGTTCCGTTATGGAGGCCCGGGTACAACCGAACCCCGGTCGGCGATGAACCAATGTGTTATCGGTTTTTCGAGATAATTACATTTACTTACCCCTAAATTGACATTTATGCACGTCAACATTTTTTGAATTTTAATTTACACCACTTTGCAAGGAAAAGGTTGTTGCCAACGCTGAGGAGAAAAAGTGGCAAAAAATTTAATAACTAGGTAATTACATAATTCTTATAATTAACAATCTGAACTTGACCTTTTTGCGGAAGTTCCGATACACACCATATTTTTTTACAAAAATATAATTAATAGTTCATAGCTGAAAATATATCTTAGCGCCATCTATCGAATACGATATGTATCATTTAGCAAGCTTATCAACTTTTACGTGAAAAAGGCTTTGAAGGGCGACCGTGCGACCTCTAGGGTTAGCAAAGGATAACATTTTCTATTTGCTCGCCTCAAGGTTCAAAAGTAAGCTTTCATCCAATCCAATCTCGGGTAGTACCTAAGTAGTACAAGCCAGTAACTACAGATTGAGGAATTAATATTACTTCATCGGAAACTCAAAAAGTCACTTTAGATTAGGCGGTTCATTTAAGAGCCTTCCATGTGCCAACTAGCGCCGCCAATCTTAAAAAAATAATATCTTCCAATATAATAAATTTTATTAAAAATGCTATTTACAAAATGTTTATTACGCTAAATACTGTTTTTTAAATGCTTATTTATAACGTGATTCAATTTCGGTAAGTTGTAGTTGGCATAATTGCGGCGAAAAACGGCCGTTTTTGGCACATTTGTGACCTACAACTTAGCTTGTCGCAATTATGCCATGTATTGTATATTGAAAAATACAATACATGGCATAATTATACCACCACTTAATTTGAAGTCATGTTCATAGCTAACGGCCTTAGTGTTAGTGTTTCAGCGATTTGATTCGAGCTTTAGCGAGCTGCGTGACTGACTAGTACCTAGCTCCTGTCTCTTTCGTAACTAATGTGAAAGAAAAGGACGGCAGAATATTTAGACCTAACAAAAGTAGTTTAGTTTTAAACTACATTTAACTTTTGATTGAACCAAACCCCGTGACACATGGAGTGGTTTAGCTAATTCACACTAAATCATTATTAATACGAAGTTCCTTATACCATGGTTGGCATCGCGATCCTTTGTTCCGAGATCCTAATTTCTATCAAGGGGCAAAGAGTAGGTAGATAGGTAGTGCCCTCAGAGTAGTGCCGCAACGCAAATTGTTATTGTAAATGCGATACGCACTTTAGATGACTTGACATCTGAAGTTGAGAATATCTTTTCAAACTTAGCAAAATTAGAGAGAATGTTATTTATATTATATACCCACCTAATTATCATTTCACATAAATCTGTTATAAAGTTAAGTTTCTAAAGTTGTGTTAGGTAGGATACCTACCTAAATAGCAGAAAATCAGTCGGTTGTGTAGTATCATGTAAGTGTTTGGTTGTAACTTGTGTCATACATAATTATACTGGTTGCAATTTTTAAGAATAACTACTTATGTACCTAGTAGGTTGGTATGTGCTGTATGATTTAATAATCAAAAATTTTACACGTTAACAAGTAGGCAGCAAATCTGTCACGGAGTCTCTGTATAGGCATCATTGTCAAGTTGGCGATGTCTGGTCTGTTGCTATAATATGTTACGAAGCTTGTCCCAATCCCAACCTACCTGGCGAGGCGGCCTGCGGCGGCGGCGGCGCGGCGCGGCGACCCGGCGGCGGCGGCGGCGGTGCGTGGTGGCGTCGCTACGTCGTCGTCGGTCCCTTTCCCTCAAGGCTAGCCACCTCGCCACGCGAATATCATCCCTGGACCCTCCAGGTTTTAAGAGCATTTTCCATCGAATACAACATTTTTTTTTCAATCCTGTGTGCCGGACAATCGAACTGAACATTGGATAAACTCAAAAATAAGTATGTAGGTTACATGGCAGCACAAACAGAGGTACCTAATACTGTTGACTTTTTATGGTTATTTTATTATGCAAATGAACGAAAGAAATCAAACCTTTAGGTGTACAGTCTACATAGGTAGGTACTTACATCAACCTACACAAATAACATTTCTGCCTAAGTAATAGGTACCTGTACCACCCGTCACTGTTTAGTCCATTCCGAGTGATAAATTGATAATGATAAATGACGATAGTCAGTTATAATACTTATTATACTTAACATAAAAATAAGTAGCGTATGGTCTCGTGCTGCCTTCGGCATCCTTGGGCGTTATAAGTAGGTATGTACAGTCATGGACACAAATGGTAGGTAGGTTTGGAGGAGAATGATACCTACCTATAATAGTATTAAAATCTAAATTTTCCCTCCTAAGTAGGTACGTAGCGTAGGTAAGTAAGTAGTATATTATAGAACTAGGTGTTGCATGGTGCGCGGGCCGCGCGCGGCCCGCGAGACGGCTTTGTTTTCGTGTTGTAGGCGCCGCAACTAAATAAACATTATCCGGATTGTTCGCTGTGCAAATAATTCGTGCAAGCCATCCACTAATTATATCAAGCACCGCCCGAAAGTTGCAAGTTCAAAACTCTGTGAAAAACATTTATTTCGAAAAGAATTTTCTCATTTAAATTAAGTTTTTTTTTGTGTTTTTTAAAGCAAGCAACGCTCGAAATGCCCGTATGCCAGAAACTTAAAGAAAGCTTTTCGAAACCCAAACGTTGCTAGCTGTACACAATTTCCATAACTTTGTTCATAATTCGAAAGGCAAGGGCTTTCAGCCTTTGGTAGCGTGGGGACGCTCCGGGCTTCGCCCTTCGCGGAGCTCGGCCTGTGGCCTCGCAGCTCGGCTCGGCCTTCGGCCTCGCAAAAGTTACTTGGAATATGGGGAGTTGTTTCTGCTTGAGAAGGGGACGCTTCGGGCTTCGCCCTACGCGGAGCTCGGCCTATGGCCTCGCAGCCCGGCTCGGCCTTCGGCCTCGCAAAAGTTACTTGAAGGGTAGGGAGTTTTTTTCTGCTTGGCAATGGGACGCTTCGGGCTTCGCCCTACGCGGAGCTCGGCCTGCGGCCTCGCAAAAGTTACTTGGAATGTGGGGATTTTTTTCTGCTTGGCAAGGGGACGCTTCGGGCTTCGCCCTACGCGGAGCTCGGCCTATGGCCTCGCAGCACGGCTCGGCCTTCGGCCTCGCAAAAGTTACATGGAGGGTGGGGAATTGTTTCTGCTTGGCAAGGGGACGCTTCGGGCTTCGCCCTACGCGGAGCTCGGCCTACGGCCTCGCGGTGTTCTATCGCTTCGGGCTTCGCCCTACGCGGAGCTCGGCCTTCGGCCTCGCGGGAGGGTGCTCGGCCTTCGGCCTCGCTATAGTTACTGATAGATATTTACCGCACGCCAGTAATCCTTTCGTTTCGTATAGGAAAATATATGTAAAAAATATTATGGTTTTTTGTGTTTTTTAAAGCAAGCAACGCTCGAAATGCCCGTATGCCAGAAACTTAAAGAAAGCTTTTCGAAACCCAAACGTTGCTAGCTGTACACAATTTCCATAACTTTGTTCATAATTCGAAAGGCAAGGGCTTTCAGCCTTTGGTAGCGTGGGGACGCTCCGGGCTTCGCCCTTCGCGGAGCTCGGCCTGTGGCCTCGCAGCTCGGCTCGGCCTTCGGCCTCGCAAAAGTTACTTGGAATATGGGGAGTTGTTTCTGCTTGAGAAGGGGACGCTTCGGGCTTCGCCCTACGCGGAGCTCGGCCTATGGCCTCGCAGCCCGGCTCGGCCTTCGGCCTCGCAAAAGTTACTTGAAGGGTAGGGAGTTTTTTTCTGCTTGGCAATGGGACGCTTCGGGCTTCGCCCTACGCGGAGCTCGGCCTGCGGCCTCGCAAAAGTTACTTGGAATGTGGGGATTTTTTTCTGCTTGGCAAGGGGACGCTTCGGGCTTCGCCCTACGCGGAGCTCGGCCTATGGCCTCGCAGCACGGCTCGGCCTTCGGCCTCGCAAAAGTTACATGGAGGGTGGGGAATTGTTTCTGCTTGGCAAGGGGACGCTTCGGGCTTCGCCCTACGCGGAGCTCGGCCTACGGCCTCGCGGTGTTCTATCGCTTCGGGCTTCGCCCTACGCGGAGCTCGGCCTTCGGCCTCGCGGGAGGGTGCTCGGCCTTCGGCCTCGCTATAGTTACTGATAGATATTTACCGCACGCCAGTAATCCTTTCGTTTCGTATAGGAAAATATATGTAAAAAATATTATGGTTTACTGCTCGTCCGCCATTTTGTTTTTCCCAAAAATGACAATTTTCTGGTATACTGCATCATATGTGCTACGAAGTGGAATTGGTTGGATATTCCTCATGCGCTCGTGCTAGGCCAGCTAATTCGTCAAAGTTTGGTCTGAAATGTCCAAATTTTCAATCGGCTATATTTCCGCCGCCATTTTGTTTTTCTTTTGTTTTTCAATTTCATCACAAAGTAGGTGGACCATGTGACACGCGTTCCAAATTTGAACGAAATCGGTTGGAAAATGGCGGAGATGGCATCACGTGACCCGCCGCCATTTTGTTTTTTTCACTTCCCTATAGTTTTCCTCTGGTCCAATCACTAAACTATACAACTCCCCCTTACATCACTTTCACCTCCGGGAACTCCTTCAGACTAAACGGGCGCGTCAATCAGTGAGTCAGTGAGTCAGTGAGTCAGTCAGTCAGTGGTAGTCGAGCTATATATATTAGTAATAATTGCGGGACCAATTTGATAATCGAAATTCGCGAATTAGAGTCACTAAAAGTTACCTATCTAGTCAATGTGAGCGTTAGTTACCCTGCATACTTTCAAGAATTTCTGCTTTTTAGGCTTTCTGATCATGTGTTATAGCATGTTATATTACCAACAGTCAACAGGACATTCTATAGATCTAGCTAGATAATACATTGCAATTTTTAGGTCATAGATAAGTACTTTTACAGTCAAGGTGCCATCTCGGAGAAGAAATACAGACTCCATGAATTGAGGACTACTTAAGTTAAGTACTGAAGCATTCCGTGATTGGAAATCGTTTTGGAATCAGATTTAATAAAATTATATTCAAAATACTTGTTGTCGTCGACTGTACTTACAGATCCTCTTTCTTCCGTAATACAAATACAGCAATAAACACGACAGGTGAGCGAGGGCCGAGGCAACACCAACAATACATTATTTCCGGGACGAAAAAACACTGGTTTTAGTAAAAATCAAGTCTAGAATTCAAAATAATAGTACACCAAAGGTTTCGCTCGGCATGAAAACATAAACAAACCGGCCTGTCACTGTCAAAGCCTCGTGCGCGGGTGAAATGTCGATGTATTTGAAAATAAATGGAAAACACATACCTTCTCGGCCTGACACTAAACACCACTATAAATTAACACTTCGTCACACACTATTATTGATATTAGATCATTACGTTATTATACAATTATGCGCAAAAGTTTAATATAAGTAAGCAGCTTTATAATAACGGAATCGCCGACGCGGCGCGGGCGCAGGCTGGCGGGCGACGGTCGAGGTGACTGTCATGACGACTGTGGCGCCGCGGCGGCGTCCCTACGCAACAAGACGCCTGATAGGCTCGACGCGACGGACCCCCCTTCGTCTCACTACCCTCGGGCATAGCCTGTCTGGCTGGTTGGGAACTTGGGACGATGCGTGCGCCTGCGTCCGTATCGTCGCGATGTTCGGCTGTCTGTCCGTCCATACAACAGATAAAAACTTGCGTATGAAGCAAGTTTATACCTCCTAGAAGCAAAAACCTATTTTTAGGTAGGTATTTATTATTTCGCAAAGGTACTCTAATACAAGTATTTTTGTCGATTGCATGGCGTCTCCTATAAGATACAAAGGTATTTATTCAGTTAAATGCTGGTTAAATGTCAAGTTCTGGAACTCGGTGGCGGGGTGGTTAGGGCACAGACTCACGGTACAGAGGTCCCAGGTTCGATCCCTTGTCAGACTTGTACCATGAGTTTCCCAAATTTTTTCAGAAAAGAAAACTTAGGCAGATTTAGATTTCATTTATTCCATCTTTATTACATAAATTTTCTTACAAAAGTACAATGTAGTCAAGTCATTTTGTAAGGATACTACGACGTATAGTATAATAATATTTACCAGTTAGGTACATATCAAATGTATTCACAGGGTGGTGAAACAAAACTGCACACCTACCTACCCGAAATGAATAAAAAATCTGCGAATGACGGTGTGATCCATTAATCCTCCTCACTGAGGCTGTGTGGTGGGTGAGTGCCCTATTATTTGTATATGGTTTTATGGTGAATAAAGTTATTTTTATTTAAGCTATGAAAGTCACACGATCTTATTGGTGTGTAGATATTAAATCAATATACACATCCGTTACTCGCTACGCTCGTGCTTAGGTATTACCAAGGCTTATATTATTCTTACGGTAAAACACACCTTTTAATAAATATGGGGTATTTCTGTACCCCAGTGCCAGACAGCAAAACTTTGCAAATATGTACTAATTCCATGTTCATTGACGGCTTTTTATGACGTCGTAGTTATAGGATTTGTACAATGCTTCAACGGTAGGTAAAAGTTTGCAAAGATGCTCAAATGTCTTCTCTCTACTCTTCATAAGCGAAGAGTTGTGCCATATTCGAGTGGCCAGAATGAGTTTGATATGACGAATTTATTATTAACACGCATTACAGCCGCACCACATCGCAGCGGCAATAAGTGGCCGATCGTATCAAAGACGCGGTTGAAGTTGCCGGCAAAATGCGGACTATTCATTTTCTTACAAATTAATTAGGTATACACTCACGTATTGTCGTTGTCGCGTGGTTGAAGTTGTAGTACGTGTGAAAAAAGCCTTACAAGGTGGCCTATAAGAAACAAAGGGATATACTGGAGACTTGGACCATTTGTTTTTTTCGTCGAAGACTGGAGATTTACTGGAGAGCAACGATAGGGTTACATTATATTGATGGAAATTATAATAGTAAAAAAAAATGATGGAAAAATATTTTAATACAACACATTGTTTACAAAAAGGGATTACATTGTCTTACTGATATTTAATTATTATACCATAAACATAGCACTAAACCTTCCTAATTTACATTCGAAAAATCACACCTATAAAACATTATAAAAGAGCAATTAGATGCATTTTAATTCAAAACTTAAGATTATTTTATTTTAATTATTACTTCCATTATTGAAATTCCATACATAAATTACAAATCCGTATTATTACTAAGCATTAGATTAACTCGTCGATCCGACGATTACTAAACACTAGCCGAACAGTTAAATTACGCGAGATATCGCTACTAGAAACTAACCACCCGCCTAACCCACATGTTGCGGTTACCATAAAATCAGTCGATTTCGTATTCATAATTCGACTAAATTATTCGTATCACTTAGTGTACAAGTAAGCCTTATTGTTACACAAATAACACCCAAATCTT
The DNA here is from genome assembly GCA_963506565.1 of Tachystola acroxantha. Lineage (NCBI taxonomy): Eukaryota > Metazoa > Arthropoda > Insecta > Lepidoptera > Oecophoridae > Tachystola > Tachystola acroxantha. Next base: position 17,688,804 of record OY735870.1, read on the forward strand.
TTGATCCGGTGAAGTGTTAGCAAATAGAGTTGCAGCTTCACTAGCAATTGACCGGTTCAAAAGGTTTGGAGGTCATGTGACGTCACCCTTTCTGTAAAAGGATTGACGTCACTAACATTAGCGCACTCTAAGTGACGTAACATAACATTATATTGATTAACGAGGATTCCTCAATTCCCTCTTTCTTTCATACAATTCGATTAACAGATATACTGAACTAGTACACACACATATATCTATTAAATTAAAGTATTAAGAGATATGTCGTAAATAAATTTATTTTGAAGAGAGGAATTGAGGAATACCCTTAATCACCATTATTCATGGTTAAAACACCAACACATTGACAAAGTAGGTACCTACATAATAATGGAATGGAGTGTTCCGAGCTTGGACGTATAAACATCGTTTCGAGATGTCCCACCGAACTGAACTGCCGCTGGCCGTAAGATATTCATCATTTACTTTCAGGCATACATTATTTACAGCAGTATATTTACGTGCATAGTTCAGTTACGCCAGATATAATTTTTGATGATGAATCATGTTAAGAGGGCGATAATAGAACTTTGTCCTCGTATCACTTGTAGTCGACGGCAATGGGACAAGGTAGCTCGCTGTGACATCTCGCATATTGACTTTGAGCTGTATTCATTGAGGCTGAACCTCTTTGTATCTTATATCTACTAATAGTTATTAGAAGAGTCGATTTGCATACATAAATAGAAAGCACATCAATGTAACACGTACCCTTCTTATTGCACGCGCCATAAGAGTTGAAATCGTAGCAAGTGTTACTATTTATTTTCTATGAAATGTACACAGCAGAAAGATATATACAAGTGATTAGGCATATGAAACAACAATTACATAACAAAAAGTAGGTACCCACAAAAAAGTGACGCTAATAGGAAGCTGTCGCTTGTATGGTAACATTCGTAAGCATGCTGTGAACTAAAACTAATTGTTTTTGAATTACTAGTTAGTTGGTTAAAATTTAAAAAAAAGTTACGTGACTTGTTTAACGAAATCGCTCAAAAATATGACATCTAAATAATCATTAAAATAACAGTACACAACTGTAGCAGGTACCTATAAAATAATGACGCCCGCCGTGAAGCTGAATTGGCAGAATGTATTTGAAATCAATACACTCAAAACTAAGTGATTCAATCGATTTATTTTTAAAAATTTGCTGGTTACACCAAATGATAGACATATCCTTATGTATCGTTAGAAATTCAGATAATACAACACACATTGAAAAAGTAATATTAGATGAATTCGAAGAAGAAAGACGCTTGCTCTAGAATCATGCAAGTATAGCACACCCTAATGCAATGACAAGGTACAATTATATTCTACCTTGCCATTGCGAAATATTTAATTAAATACGGTAATTAACGAAAAATACTTTTGTTATCACAGGTTTACTATAGTGAAAATTAAAATTGAATAAAATTGGGTCTTTTTAGGGTGTACTCTTAAAAGTATTAATATACCATAAAATGCTATTTTACATCAGCTGGTTACTACTACAGATACACAATTTTTATTTACATGTGAACATTACGCAAGTCAATATAATTAGTAATTAAAAACAAGAAGTGTATGTAATTAGATGTTAGCTATAAATTGTACGTTTTGTTAAGTTGCATACAAAATCACCTCTAAAACGGATACAATATACGAGTATTAATGAATTATAAGATAAATATTGAATAAAATGTCTTTTCACTGCTGCCCGTCGATTCCACTATTTAAAATCTTTTTTATTGCAGAATTTCATTTGGGCGTATTTGTCGAGACGCGAAGCGCGATGTGTGTTAATATATTTTAAACCATGAAACTGGTATTGATGTGATTATGAATGATTATTGAGCCGACTGTGGCTTGTATTTTCTAAACTAATTTTGACAGGGCTGCTTGCCATACTTTTCCTCAATTAAGAAGATATTGTTAACTTTTAGTCACGTCAAATTCAGCTTAGCGTTAAAAGCGCACACCGTATCACAACACATATTTTGTTATGTTGGCTCTACATAGAGTCCGCAACTTGCACTAGTGTTAACAGTTTACTTCTTGAAGAGTTTGTTCCACTGCAACGGGTGCTTGGGTGGCTGCCCAGACGTTGAGGGTTGGGGGGCGTGTGACTCTCCCTGGGCCACACCTTGGAAGCCTGCAAACAATACAATGTTAGAACAACTTGCCACCTTGGAAATGAATCTGGTTGCTTAGAAAAATCGAGCAGCGGGATACAAAAATAGACTGATGACGATTTAAAACCATTAATAATAATATATTAACATATATGGTAGGCCGATATTCTTCGGACATTACTCGCAGAAGTTTTCTTGTATGTGGAAACGCTGCCTTACAGGTTTGAGCGCAAATTTAGCGTGAACTTGCATACAAACGTCAAATTCCGTAGACGTTTGATAGTTGTAAGAGCGGGGTCACGCTAAGTTCGTGTTCAAGACTATAATGGAGAGAAGTAGTTAAATCAGAGGTGAAAAATACCCGAAGTCACAGAAAAGTATACAGGGGGCCTCTATAAGGTTGAGATTTTCTCAGAAATCAGTGGTCCGAATTTAATGATTATTTTACAGATATATAGTTTTAACTTCTATCTATCTAACAGTGAAGGAATTCTTGCAATAGGTCAAGTAGTTTTTGAGATAATCTCAACCTTAAAAACCCTCCCGTACACCTCTTTCTGTGTTAAACCGTACCTTTCTCCACATAGCCCTTGGGCGGGGGCTTATGTGGGTAAGACTCCCAATAGGCGCGACGCTACTCGGAGTTGTCGACCCCTTGTGGCGGACCACCCGTCTTGTCCACAATGCAGGAGCGCGCGACTGAAGCGAACAACCTGGTAACATTGCCATAAAACATGTTTGATTTTAAGGAAGACGTAGGGAGCTTCATCTATAATAGTCTGATCATAGCGTTATCGATATTGTTCTTAGTATGAAGGTTGTTGCAAGCGTAACGCCCCGGAAAGGGATAAGCGCTCGCCTTAAGTCACGTCGTCGTTCAATATTCTATGTATGAAACTCCATACTCACTTCTCGATCTCCGGAGCACAGTGAACGAACTCGTGGGACCAGAACTTGTAGACTGGGTTCTTGATCAGCTCGATGAACGTGATGAGGAGCCCCCAGGGGTGAGGTCTGTTGACGATGAGCCTCTCGAGGAGCATCCTCGTGATCTGCTCCTGCACCGCCTCGGAGTTGGCCTCGGCGAACAGGTACAGGAGGCAGCAGCTGAAGTAGTGCGTGTGGCTGTTCGGGTAGCGCAGCTGATTCGCAATCGCGTTGAGGAACAAGTACCTGCACATAATCGTAATAGGACACTTGCGTAAAACGAGGATTCCCTGATAAGAGCTGTAAACTTCACAAACACCTCTTGTTTCGAGTACTCCAATAAATACCCAACTCACCGTCCTTCAAAGTCGAAATCCACAGTGAAGTTTTGGAAGATGTCCATGTGCGCGGAGTGCGCGATTGTCGACATGTTGGGGGTCTGCCCCTTAGCGCGAATGTGCGCGATGGCCTGCGTGCCCACGTACAGCACCACCGCGTTCACCAGCTGGCAGTTGTAGCGACGGCCGGGCTCGTTCGCTACCTGTGGGGGTTGACATTTCATGCATCTAGTTTCAAAACCCGCTAAATCGTAGAATGAGAGAAACGAATTTCACTGGGCTTATTTCAGCGGTGTTTGTAACATTTCTCAAAGTTGGAAGGTTGATTTTAAGTTGTTTCGGTGGATTTGGGTACAAAATGATTTTCTACTCTGGTATTTGGCTGTAACTCATTTTGGACCAAAAGACGTTTTAGCGGGTTTTGAAACTAGACTCCTCATTTGAGGATGAGCCAGGGAGGGGCTAGTAGTTCAGTTGCGAGTACACGTTGAAAACGATCGTACAAGTTATGCAACGTTGGACGAGTTCAGTATCTGGATAATGGACCGCTAGTGACAATTTCTTTTGAACCCCTCCCTGAAAGCACGTAAAGCAGTAAAACAAAATGCTACATACCTGCATGTTGCCCCTGAGTTCTGACAAGAATGTGACTGGGGAGCGCGCCTTCAAATACGCATCCATATCCTTCTTGAACTGAGACACCGGAATTATCGTCGTGTAGTTGACCACTGCGCGCGGTGGCAGCGTGATCTCAGCCAAGAGGTCCACCTTCAGGTTAGGAGTGAAAGGGTCGGGTAGACGCATGTTGCGAGGGAACGCAGAGAGGATCAGATTTCTCATTTGGATGCAGTTGGGAGGGATCTCATCACAGAATCCGTAGTGGTAGTCACACAGGAACTCCGGGAAATCATGGAGGAGAACCAGGAGGATTTTCAGGGTTCCCTTGTAGAGCATCATGACTGGCGCTGCGAGCTCAGTATTCCGTAGGAACGGATCCAGGTATTTGAACAGGTCGATTAGGAGCGTTGAGTACATTCCCCAGCCCTGTAAAAGAATGTAGTATCATGACCATATACTAGCATGAGGGGATTGCAGCCCAATTTGCATATAGTCCGACTGCAATCCACTAATAAAATTCAATCATTGAAAGCACTTCTACTCCCACTATTTATCGCAAGTACATTTTGTATATTCGGGGCATGGCATCATTTTATAGAATCCACATTACGCTTCTTTACAAGTAAACGGTGCCAGAACTGAGAAGAAAAAATGACAAAAAACTTTCAGCATCACATCTTTTAAAATACTATATTGTTTACAATTTGGATACTTTACTCATAGACTAGACGTAATTACTCACAATAGGTATGTAGAAAAATAAATAAATCTACTGTGCTGAAATGCGATACCTTAACAAGCTATTTAGTATTATGTGCAACTTAAGTTTTGGTTCAAGGGATTTCTGACCCCGATCACAACTTCTTCTGTTCCTAATGTTTCAACAGGTGATATTACCTTTTGTTGTGGCGTAACGGCAAGTACTCGATTGATGAAGGCGCGGTGCGCGACCAGCTCCAGCCACGAGTAGCAAAAGCCCGGCGCGATGCCCGGCCGGATGATGCGCAGAGTGTGGCAGAAAGCAGTTAGAATCTGCGCCGGCAAACACATGACTTATTGGCATATTTTTATTATTATTATTTTTCGTATGGTCACGGCGACGTGACAGGAGATCAGAACGAAAGTGGGAGGCTATCCAGCCACTCAATCACGTCCTCGTCAACCTTATGAATCTTGACAAGACCACCCTCAGTTGACCATTGCGGGCAGTTATCCGTGACGTGTGATAACGTAATGTCATATATTATACTACTTCAAAGTCAACGTTTTTTGCTGGTTAAAGGTGTTATGGTTTAGATTAGAAAGTTCTTATCGTTTAATCTACACTGTTATTCTACATTTCATATCAACTCCTACAAGCAAATTAAGCACAAAATCAAAATATAAAAGGTTATAAAACTGGATCCAAGCTTAACAGGTCTATTGAGTTGGTGGTCAAATTGTATGCGTAAAGTAGTGATAAGAGAGGAACTGGTGAATATTCATAATGTACGGACATCAGCAGAACAATGGTAACACTTGCAGTACGATTTCAACTCCTACGACGCAGATAATAAGAACGGTCCAAAGTGCTGCACTTGATTTGTACCTAAACTTGTGTAGCAATTTAGTGTAGTCTTACTTGGTAGTTCATGGACTCAAGAACGGGTTCCGCCATATTCATGTCTAGGAACAAGATCAGCAGTAGGCGATGATACGACAGCTGCTGGAAATTGGCGCCGTGCTCCTCGTGGTCTTGCAGAAGACAACCAGCGATTATGCCAAGGATCTGCGAAGGACAATATAATTTATTGTATAATAATTGATATTTGCGGTTCATGAACAAAGACTTCAAAATTGTGTCAACATAGAGGGAATTTCAGCTCCTCGACAACACGAACATAGTGCGAAGATTTAAAAAACTTCAACTTTTTGGTGTAGACAAAACTATAGTGATAGTGTGTGAAAAAAAAACAATGGTGTCGTTGGACCAACTCTTAGATATAATTATCATTTTACAGAAGTTTAGACTAAAATTGAATTACTTATTAATCTTTACTGTATTTAGACTAGAGCGTAATGTGAATAAAGTGCCACATTTCTATTTACCAAAAAAAGTTTCTATCACACAAATTCACAACTTCTTCTACCATAGAAGTTCCAATGCTTCAGTTAACATAGTATCAATTTTTGAAACAATCCACTAGGGACACAGGAGGGTCACGGATATTATATTATTTACCTTGTTCAGAAGATTGAGCTTCGGCGTCGGATTCCCGCCATCAGCTGTGTTCTTGATAAGTAGCGACACGAGCTTGATGAAGGAATCGCACATGGCGTAGTACTTGTCCTTCTTCGATGGTGCAGGAGGAGGGTTGATCCTCTCATCAGTGACCTGCTGGTACACGTTCTCGATGCACATCTGCGTCGCGATGCGGAAGAACCTCGTGATCAAGTCGTCGGACTTCAAAATACCGTTCATGTTCATACGATGGACGTACAGATTGAAATTCTGTGAGAGTTCGATCTCTGTAAGAGGATTTAGGAGCACGCTCCTCCATTCGCGAAGAAGGTTCTCCGTCTTTTCCTGAAGGCCAGGAGGATCGTCATAGTCTCGTGCCTGTAAACCACAGATCATGTAGTTACCAACGTAGAATCAGCGTATTATGTCATGATACCGTTCAAAAAAGGGGCAACACAATAAAAGGTTATTAAATATATTTTTAATAAGGAACGTCAAGCAAGCTGGCGTGGCCGCCCGATTATAACTGGTCCAGAAGAGCTGTGTCGTTGCTGCCGTAACGATTGGAATGTAACGCATCGTATGCCCGTAAAGTAACCTACTTTCAATATATATAGTAACATTTATCAAAGATGTATAATATAATTTAAACTACAAAATATACTTACACGTACTTGTAGGATGCCTGAATGGATGTGCGCTGTTGGTCCCAGTGGAGATCTCTCACCAAGGTACGCACTTGGGTCCTGATTCACACGCAGCATCTCAATCAAGGCTCCCAGCCCTTCTGGCGGCGGCTGGCGCGAGTGCGACATGATGCGGATCAGCATCTCTGTCGTGTGGTACAGGTCGGACTCGTTGGCGTACATGTTGTTTCTGTCGTCTACCAGGTACAGCTGGACGAGTTGCATTGCGAAGGCAACGGCCATATAGTTGTTACCGTTGTCCATCATATGAGCTAGAGCGATATCGTACTGCAACACAAATGCATTGTGAATAGTCACATCAACGGACACAGGACACCACCCACCAATGTAATTTAATCTTGGACTACCGAACATTGATTTAACAAAGTTAGAGACTATAATTTATAACTAACACATTCGGAAGTTTTCATACATAAAACCTTCCTCACCATGGATCAATCTCACCAAAAATCAACGAAAAACATACCAATATATTGACGCGAAAACGTTCTTCAATAACATGGATAAAGTAATATAAATATTGTGGTATAATAATAAAAACGGTACCTGCGGCATATTGATCAAGTGGTTCCTAACCAGGACATCGATAGCTTCAAGGTTGTATCTCAGTTCCTCTCTGCATTCCGTTAGGCAACAGGTGATCTGTTTGGTGGTCCACATGTGGCCGTACACCCTTGCATCTTCCAGGAGCTTGAGCACTCGGAGATGGATATCGCGGTATCTCGTCATCATCTCCATGTGATCATTGCCTGCCCCTGGCTGGACCACATGCCCATCAAGAAGACCTTCCACCGCCTGTGAAAGAGTAATGTTTATTAGTAAAATTATTAAGCAAACAGAAATATCAAATGCTGCGAAAAGTTAAGCCAATTTACCTTTTGTAAAAGTGTACATCCTGAAACAATGTCGCGGTTCCGCCTTGCCATGATTAGGCATTCCAGCAGCGAGTGCATATTCGCAGTTTGCACAGCAAGAGATGGCAGGGCGATAGAGTTGGCTAGAAATACTTCTGCTCCAGTTATCAATGCGCTCATTTCGTCTGTGCCGTATATCTGAGTCGGATTGATAACTTGGCTGAATGTAAGCTGCGGAATTTGCTCCTGCGCCGATGGTTTGGGTAGAAACATGCAAGCGTCACGCACTGGCATAAAACCAGGTATATTGCAAGCAAACTCTTCGTACACCAATATCTGTTGGTCGCTCGGTCCTCCCACCAGCAAGCGGACTCTTTCTGGAATCCTCTCAGTCTGATATGTGAGGACCATGGGGTCGTAATAGCGTCTGCCTTCTTGTCGAGCAATTTTCCTCATTTCATAATCGTTCATTAGTCGTTTGTCAAGCTCAGGTAGTGCCTTCTCCACGGCTGTTTTCTGAATGAAAGCGCACGCTAGTTCCATGTTTTCTGTAGCGAGAACTGCTGCAGCGCTTTCTATGATCTCCATCTAGAACAAGGTACATAGTCAACTCCGACAACCAATCAATACTTATACAAAAATCGAAATAAACCAATGATTTATTTAGGAATACATTTTTATTAAAGGAAGCAACGTCTTCAAACAGCAAACGTACCTGTTGTGGTGAGGAGGGAAGTGCATTCGCAAAAGCAGCCTTCAAGTTGGTACTAATCGTACTAATAATCTGCTCGCGGCATGTAATCATCGCCATGCCCGCAGTCAGATTTCTCATCATGTGGTGAGCGCATGTTCGCATTCTCCCTTCGTCAGGATCAAAGGAAAAGTCTTTCCTAATTATTTGCTCGCAGGTGGTAAGTGCATATTTGATCGACCTGTCGACGACGGGGTGAATCCATTCTTGAATAGACCGTTCGATCGCCGGCTTTACAAATTGTTTCAGATGAGGGAAACTTTGGAAGAGAATGATGTGTGGATTGAAACATATTTTCTGTCCAAAAGCAGACGTAGAAGACACGTTCACATCCAGGTAATTAAATCTCGGTTCAGGCAGTCCAAGGACACCCATCATGGCGGGGTCGTTGGGCATGAGACCAACGGCAGGAGTGGGTATGATGGCCGCTAAGTCCTCTGGTTGGAGCATGTTCGGCGGCGGAACCATCATTTGCATTTGTGGAGTTGGAATAACACTCTGATTTACGGTCATTGTATTAGCGGTTTCTTTGTTTTGTTTCGGCTGTGATAGTTGAAATTCAACCAGCCGTAGTTTATCAGGATCCTTCAGATAGAGGGATGGTTTTAGATCCGCTATGTCCAAGCCCAAGTTTTTGCACAAAACTTCAATTTCAAACTTCAAATTCAACTTTAGATCTGGTTCTTGATGCAATTCTGCAAGAACATTCATTAGTGACATCGTCCATGGATTCGGTGGTTTGAATACGATACTTTTGGCGCACGATTCCAGCACTTTCGCCACAAAAGGCACCACGTAAAGAAGTTCCTGTTGGCCTTTGTGATATGCTTCAAACAGCAAAGCTTTCAAATCAATATCTACATGAAGTATGGGTTGATTGCGTGACAAAGTCAACATCCCGAGCCAATGGCCGAGGTTCTTCAACAGTGATCGATCAGAGAAATTGGCGATGCCTTTATCTGAACGCAGTAGCACCTTGATGTTGCGGTATGTTTCTTTTGTCACCATCCTGTTGACATCACGAACTTTGAGAACATCAAGAAAATTGGAATACAGTGCATGAAAGTTGAGTTCTATAGATGCTCTCTTCATGACAAGATATTGAGACAGCCATGGAAAGTATTCTTCTGTGATTATTTCCTTGAGTTCTTCGCACTTTGTTTGCAGATTCAATTGACTTAAGTTATTGAAAATGAATGCAGATTTGTCCTGAAGAGCTTCTGGCGGAGCATTGATCTTTTCTTCTCTGTCAGTAGCCGTAAGTAGAGTGTCTATGTTAGTGGCATTCGCGATGGAAGGCCGGCCTGATGCATTTGACATTTTCGATATTACAGAAATAGGTGCGGCGCAAACCACGGCCCTGTAAGCAGACAGAATAATTAGGAAAACGTCTATGTATGTAACTCTTATATTTACACACAAAACAAAAAAAAATCATATAACCTTCCGTGTAACGGTTCTTTAGTAATAAGTTAACAAAGTGAGAGACGGACAATAAGTTTTATAAATATAGAGCTTAATAATAACATACCTGTAAGGAGCTGAAACAGTAACAACTGAGCTTTGGTTCAGCATCGCCGCCAGGCTGGCTGGCAATACTGCTCCTTGTGGTTTTGTGGGCGGTTCCTGGCTTTGCAAGCCATACTCGATGTATTCGATCAGATGCGGCGGGAATTCACTAAAATGAGGTATAGCTCTCACATGCTCGCAGTACTTGTGGTAATCCTTCAAACGAGATTTGAAGCGATCAAGAGCGGCTATACCGAAGTAGTACATTTTAGAGCCTTCTGGTTTACGTAGCGCATCTAGCACAAATCGTAACGCCAGACCCAAGGAAACATAGCTAGGAACCAGTCCTTTTTCTATAATGCCTCCAAACAGTTGGGCAGTTATGTGCAATTCTTTATCAGGATACTGAGGAAAGAATTTGTATTCTTCAAATAGGTTTCGCAACATGCAAGAGAAGACGTCGTTTTCACGTTTGTTTGGAGAATCTTGAAACTTCTTCAACATGTCAAGTACTTCATCTATAGACAAAGTAGGATGTGGGGGATGATTGTATATTCTTTGGAAATATCCATTGGCTTCATCTTCAATCTCTTTAGATACATTGTGCATCATTTCTGGGAAATGTATGGGGTCTGGAATACGGGGTTTGTCCATTACTGGCGCTGGTGCCATTCTTGCGAGAGCACCCATGTTCGCGACGTTACTGTTGTGTTGCATGGGCATCATAGCGAAAGGGCTATTCGGTCCAGCGCCCATCAACCGCGAAGGAGATCCTGGCGCAGTCACTAGAGGTCCAAGAGTGCCGGGTATGGCAAACGTGGTATTAGCTGGTGCACCTAAACTCATATTCGCAACGTTCGGCGTCAATGCACTTATCGAGTCCACATGGGGGGTGAACAACTGACCGCCTAGACCTGCGGGATTGAATGGAGTGTCTAGTACCCTCTGGTGTGGTCGAGCTATTCCGGGAATGTTCTGTCTAGTCTTGCTGAGGATAAGCGTCTGGCAGGTCGCCATAACACTATAAATAGCTTCTTGTAGTTCTTGCTGAACATTAGGAATGCACAGCTGCAAACATGCCAATATCGTACCAATAGTTTCATGAGGCAGCTGAGCGGCTTTCGGCAGTTGCTCATCAGGTTTACCCAATATTTGAGGGCATCTTCTTTGAAGGAATTTCACCATAGCCGAAACAAAAGTCTCCCCATGATCTCTGATTTTATCTGTGAGCCACTTGTCTAATTTCAGATACTCTCTTCGAGATGCCAGACAGGCCAAGTCGATGACGAATGGAAACGATTGAACGTTCAGCAGCAAAGATAACGCCTTCAAATCTTGCGCGACATCTAATATACGAGACAGTTTCGATTGATCGCTTTCTCCGCGTATATACCAGTCGGCCATAGCGTGCATGATGATGGGCTTAATGTTGGGATTCTGTGTATGCCACGCGTGATGTAATATTATCCCCGAATTTGGATGGTTACCCAGGAATATCGGTATCAGCGTTGTCAATAACTCTTGTCTAAATACTGTAATAGGTGGACTGATTTGTAGTAAAGCGAGCAACAAGATGTCTGGACAATGCTGAAGCGGAAACTTGAATAACTCATGGATTTGCATGTAGTAACCACGTTCCGCAGCATACAGCAGAAGCTCGATCAAATAAATGCACCGCCAGGTGGCAACTTCCTTGTTGTCGGTCTCAGGCGGTGATTTCAATAAGTCAATCGAGACTGGATGAAATGGGTGATCAGCAAAACTGAAGACATCTGGATGCTTGAGGATATTGCTGATCAAACTCATTTGACCTTCCAAGTTCGTCCATCGTCGACAAAGATATTCAACGGGGAATATGTTAGCCGGATAGCCTGCACTTTGAAGACCAAGACGCAAGATGGTGAAGAGTAAGCTGACTCCCTGTCTATCAGGGACTATAAACTCTGGGTGATCGAGTTGTAATATCACTTCTTTCCAATTTAAATTAGATGCCAGTTCTTTTAGTGTCTGGACGAATACTTCTGCATTAAAAGTTTCGCCATGTCCGTGAGTGATAGGATCCTTTTTAGCTTCATGGCTCATCCAGAAGTTGCCAGGTGTTTGTAACTGTGGGCCTTCTGACATGGTGGCATGATATCTGACCATCAAAGATATAATTCTAGCCACGTCTATTGCTGTTGGTTCTCGGGCGCCGAAATTCAGCATGTTGTTCTTACAGTCTTCGACTGAAGACGTGAATGGGTACCCGATGTCTCGGATTATTTCCGCCAGTGAGTTATCCATCATGGCGGAGGTCATATCGTCAGCTGTAGTCATTTCCTCTAGAGGCGTTTGTGTATCGTCTGAATACAAGAGAGGCGCGAGCACAATAGGCACGACCTCACGCGGGAAGTCGACGCGCAATCGTTTTACGAATAAGTCTTTTGTGACGGCTGCTAGTCTAAAGTTGTCGTACGCTAGACTGGTCAGTAGAGTTTGCAACACTTCAGGGCTGCAATCCTGAAGGCCTGCTCTCTCCACCTGATGCCCGCGTTCTGAAAACGAAAAGAAAACCTTAATGTTTGCAATATATGTAGTTATGTAAACAATACTAACACTATTAAAGCAAATCTAAGAATGGACCATAAGAAAGTCTTAGATATTAATAGTAAATAACCATTATTATAAATCACTACTCATTCATTACTAATGTGTTAGTACATGGACAGTGTCAGTGTTAGTACATGGGTTCAGGTGTTGGTTGAAGCCCATGGCTGTTGTTGTATGTAACTGTAAAAGCCCGAACTATAGTAAATCCTAAGATTTTCTAGTAAAACCTAATATTTAGTGGTAAACCCCCGAACAGCTCTGTGATCATCGCTTATTCCGAACATTAACTATTATTTATTTGGTAATCTTTGGAGTTATTTCAAAGACACGGTAAATGTTGAAAAATGCAACCTGATATATCCGAACAGAGCTAAATGTACAAATACAACCTACCTAATTTTATCATCCTAACATTATCATCGTTTCGCTCCTCGCAACCTAACTAGTGACCTAAGCTGAGTTTTACAAGATGTAAGCACAAGCCTACAGGTCTCTAGGTATAATTAAGTCTTAAGAAATATAATAATAATAAAACCGGCCAAGTGCGAGTCGGACTCGCGCACCGAGGCTTCCGTGCAACGCAACTTAACCCCGTAACTTTGCTCTAACGATAAGATAAACTAGATTTAGAGACAAACCTATCTTTGACATTATCAAAATATTATGTCCATGTATGGACATACTCCTGATTTGTTGATCATCTGCAAATAAGTTTGTAATAATAATAAAAAATTGGGAGATTTTTCGGATATTTTCCTTTACTTGTTCTAAAATACCTACCTTCTTGCCAAATTTCATGATTCTAGGTCAACGGGAAGTACCCTATAGGTTTTGGTTTTCTTGCATTTTCATACAAATATGCCAGAAAATGCGACATAAACGGCCATTTCTTTTTAATGGCGGGCCAATTTTATCACGGCTGCAAGAGGTTGCAGACCTGAGTATTTGGTATTAATTTCAACTTAATCTGTCCACGCGTTTCTAAGATATTGGTCTTGACAGACAGACAACAAAGTTATCCTATAAGGGTTCCTTTTTTCTTTAAACATTTACAAACTCATGTCGATAAATCCTAAGATTTACTGGTAAAACGTAAGATTAACCTATGTACGGGCTTTATTTACGTCACATACACAATTTTACATTAGGTTATTTTTGTAACTTCTTCAGACCATGCATGGACAATTAGACGTAGGCAGCTACATAATCCATGTTGCTACTTATGTATGTACCTATTTGTCAACTGTAAAAAAACAATCTTAGCTCATATTAATTTAGATTCAGTCAATATACCTACAGGTTGGCTCCGCTGTAACCAAGGCATTAGTCCTCTTTGGTTAGTATCAACTCCACAAACATTCAAGCATGGGGCATTCGATCCCATGAATATTCGAGACTACTAATTTCGACTCAACAAATATTCGAGCCAAAGGCATTCGACCCCGCGAATATTCGAGATATTATAATGAATTTCGATGCCACGGGGTACAATTGTTAAAATAAGACGGACCCAACTTCCTAAAATCGTTACAGATAGCAGACAAAACATTCATTAAAATTGTGTTTGAAATGTATTTATTATATGTACCATACAACAACTTATTCAGTGATCATAATTAATCGACCATGGTTTTCTTTGTAAATATGTACTTTATTACCTATTTATAAATATTTACATATATATTATCATTATTTGATAAGCAACACTAATTTCTACACTTCAAAAATGTTCTCTTTCACTGTCATTTGTTATTGTATTAGTTATCTATACAAACTATACATACTACAGTTACTTTGGGTAAAGTTAGATCTTTTTCTCTATGCGCGTTCTGCAAGCGGATGCATACTAGCCTTACCTGCGTCAAGGTAGCACTGCACGAGATCCAAGAACCTCTTTTTCAGATGTTGCTTTGCTAATGAGACAATGTCAGGTTTTGAAGAGGTTGTCCTCAAAACCAAAGAAAAGGCAACATCCTCAGCAGTAGTTAACTTTAATAATCTTGAAAGACGATTCAATAATGTATTTGTGGGTTTTAATACCTGAAAGTAATATTACGATAGAAGCATATAAGATTTTCTAAAGATCTACATAGACATAATATTATATTTATAGATTATAGGCTAGATATCTTATTGTTCTTCATTTATGTTAGCAATGAATATAATATTTGATATTACTAGTAAAATGTATATGATTATGATTACAAAACAAGTAGCCATTGAGAAATTGGTTTTCTACACCACATTTGTAAAATATTTAATGAAATAAACTATCATAGTAAAATATATGTATACCTAGTAAACATAGGTTTGGGATAGTGCCTCAATATTTCATGGCCTCCAAGCCAGCTGCAATTACATAAATAGAATAAATACAATGTACATACATTTGTAGTACTAAAAATATCAAGATGAACAATTACAAATGTGGATCATTAATCATTATCAATATTTTTATATCAATCAATATACAATGTTACATGTATAAATTACTTAATTATTTAATAAAACCAATAAATAGTATTAAATCTAAAACCAAAATATTATGTAACTATCTACTGAAACCAAACTAGAAGGAACTGTGATTGATTACTGATTGATTACTGATTTGATTACTAATTAGAAGCATACGATTACAATGCCCTTTACTATGTACTCACCTTTTGGAGACAGCGAGCTGGGTGATCAACTGCTCGACACACAACTGTAGATTTTGCCGGGTGGCTCAGCAACAATGCCAAGTTTTGGGCCAGCAGTGAGGCGTGGATATTATTACTCGACGCTGATCCAGGACGGTCGCTGTCCCACGATGCTCTTGCTGCCTCGGTGAGCAGACACCTCAAAAGATGATTTTCTGCTTCCAGCCCAAATACACTGACAAGCTGCCGTGCAAACAAAACGTATGCATCACACTAATGACAAATCAATTCATTACATTTTGCTTACAGCATTATGTAGAAAGTTTGTGACAAATATGCAGTTTATTGCAGTTTCGCTGTGCTTGAGATCAAAGGTTAACACAATGACTAAAATGCCAACGAGCATAAATTGCTTTAATATTTTTCAATATATGCTCAATCACGGTTATACGATCTACTGATGATGAAACACACTTCAGACCTAACCTATGCACAATAAAAAACAAATTTCATGTCGAAAGTTATTTTTCCTTTTCGAAATTTCAAGATGTTTGTCTTTATAAATGGGACACGCAATATTAAATAATTTTATGGCGGCGCGTGTCGGCCGACTGAATAGCAACGTAGAACAGCAATGAAGTGATCAGACCACATGTCAAGTCAAAGTCAAACTAATTTCGCGTGCCACCTTACCTTACGCAAAGTTGTAGGTTATAGCTAACTGACTTCGATATTCTAAAAAAAAAATGTAATTCGCTCAGGCACGCGTGTCCACCTTTCCTTGGGTAACTGAAGTACACATTTAGAAAGCACTAAACCACAAACTCACTACAGAAATTGGAAAATAATAATAATGCGTTCGTAACTGACTCAATAAAATGCCTATCATCGTTTTCTCTTACCTACCTACATACTGAACGGGAATGTGATATAGTAGGTAGGTGTCAACCACATTTTTCACTAGATACCTACATACACCTATACCGCAGGCCAAATCAAGTGTCTTATTTTGTAAACAAATATGATCGTTTAATTACCTGATGTGATGTAACACTGAAGGAACTGATTGATTGAATTTGTTTTCATTATTGTGAAAATAAAGTAATCCGATCTAATGATGTAAAAATAACTATGCAATAACCACAGAATAGTTTAAAATGTTAGTGGAGGGTAGTTTTTGTTTACAAAATAAGACACTTGATTTGGGCCTCGGTATAGCAGATTTGCTGACACATTGTCATTGGAACTAAAGAATCGAGTGATTGTGCATGGTTTTATATTCTTATAATAATGGTTTTATATTCTTATGATAATATTCTTGGAAACCAGCATAAAAAACAAGTGCATTCAAATGTTTTTGGTACATATGGGTAGGTATGAAGTGTGAGTAATTTAATTTAGAAAGTTAGTAAGATCTTGGAAATTACAGTACCTACAGTATGTAGCAAATAAGGTTCAGTATGTGTGTAGATTGTAGGTATTATGTAAAAACAATAAAAACATAAATAATAACAAGCAATTTACCAACTGCTTAATATTGTTCAATTACCTTCAACTGAACACCTAAAAAATCGTACACCCTAATAGGGTTTGGGAAGTCTCGACTGTTTGAAAGTCCCGGGACACGAGACAACCCACGATCAAAGTACCGGGACTTCGAGATTTCTTAGAACAAAGTTAAAATCGAGTTAATTTGTAGCGAGACGTATATAAAAGAGCTATATAAGCGGCTCAGTGACATTTTGTCGATTTTGAGTTATTGTTACCAGTGAAATAAGCAGATGATTCTGTATTGACCCAATTAGGAAACATATTTTCTATTTTATTCTTCTATTCTATTCTAAACTAAACCGTTATACTATTGTAAAAAAAATTACTTACACTCCTAACGAGATACTTTAGAACTGTCAGCGACTATACGTATTATACGACGTCATAATTTAGTATTATAAATTTTCCCTAATTTCCCATAGGAAACTAAAAAGCGGTTAAGTGAACTTGCCTCTTTTTTGCGTATTATTCTTATTCAAACTAAACTAAAAACCCGTTACGGTATGTTAGCCATCTTTTAATCTCCGACTTCTTATCATTTTATTATTACTATATAGGCATAAATTAATTATTTGTTGAAATAATAGATGGCGCTTTCAATGACAAAGTGCGGGCAGCTCATAAATTTTATTATGTATTATCTTTTGAAAAGAAATACAATTCCAACAACCGTGTTTCGATTCTCGATCCGAAAGTCCCGGGACTCGAAACAGTTAAATGACAATGCCAGATTCTGCCCCACCATCAACCGCATGTTGTACAAGATAACGAATAAATGTAAAAATATCTCCGTTTTTTATTAAAATTATTGGTTTAAAATAAAGTTTTGTACAAGTTGCGATTCGAAAAATAACAGCTTAATTAAGAATTCAGAAAATAGTAAGAAATCGAAGTGATTTATTCATTGTTTTTGTTATTCTTCTATAGGAGTTGCGAGAGTAGTAGAAAATGATACTGATTATGATTATGCAATATGAAATCTGTAATAAGTCCCCAACAAAATGATAGGTACAGCTTAAATGGTCACGTAGTTTTGTAGGTGGGGCAAAGCGCCATTGAAATGTGGCAATGTCTTTTACCAAAAGTCCCGGGACTTCGCGACACGCCACGTCCCGGGACCCAAACCCTAACATTTACGCACAAATAAAGTATTGAACTGAACATTTACCAAATGCTCTCAAAATGGTGACTGAAAACATCGTGATGAAACCTGCATGCCGTAGAATAAAGTATGGCGGATTACGCATGTAATCCGTCAATTCGCACTGGGCCCGTGGTGGATCATGGCCTGAGCTTCCTCGATGTAAGGGATGGTCTGTGCCCGAGCAGTGGAGTTATAAGAATAGACTGATGATGATGAATGATGATGACCTTCCACTGTTGACAGAAACTCTGAATGATGTTTGATAATTAAATACTGTAAAATGGTTAATGGAAATTATTGCAAAGTGATCACAGAAAATAGTCGTGTAGAACAGAAATGTCTTGGATTGGTAGGATAGGTATAAGGTAGGAAAATAAAGTGTGTTTTGTTTGAATGGGTTGGTTTATTAACAAGATAAAATGGGAATTGAGGAATGAGGTCCAGATAGTTTAGTGACATTGCAGCAACCATGGTCATTGGTCATGCAATGTCGGATCAATGATTGTGGTACATCAAAAGGGTGAAACAAATTCATCTATAGGTACCTAATGTCAAAACAAGTGCCATATTTTGTAAAAAATGACTACTAACTTTGCTGTGATTATTACATACGTAATTATTTTCAATTTTTTTAGATCCGATTACAATATTTTTCATTCAATCAGTTCCACAGTATTACATCATAAGATGTAAATAGATGATGATATTTCCTTACAAAATAAGAGCGCCTTGGTTGGACATTAGGTTTACATACCTACTAAAAAGTTATTCCATTAAACCATGGTCTCATTCTAATTTAATATTTTTAGCGAGGTGTGAAAGTGACAAAACATGGTTTAAGGGAAGCGAAGTAAACTAGGTTTTGGCTAACAGCCAAAATGTTTAGAAACTCCATCGTGGTTAATCGTAAACGTGATTTAAAGTTACTCCATTGTTTAAGTCTTCATAATTTTCAATTTTTTTTTTAACAAAGTGTGAAAGTGACAAAATATGGTTTAATGGCACATGATGGTAAACTAGGTACATGGCGGCAAATAAGTTTCAAAAGAGATAGGTATGCATTTATGAATTTTTTGGGAGGCCTACAAAAGAAATACCAAATATTGTCAAATCCGATTTTAAACCTGTCAAAATAGGTACAGCTAACAGCAGATCAAGTGTAACACTTTGGACTTTGCATCGTTCTTGTTATCTGCGAGTGTTACCATTGATCTGCTGTTGTCCATACAAAACATAATATGTAGATTTCAATAAAATATCATTTTGGAATGGCAGATTGATTTTTTATTCGTTTAATTTTCTATTTACATGAATACTCTAAATAACTTGACATTGGCGAAATTATCTCTTGAATAAGAGTAGAAGCCATTCAAATAAAAATAGAATAGGTTTCAATAATTATAGTGACTTCTCATTATATTGCTGTGGTTGCATTGCCTCAACCTTATGATATGTAACTATGATATTGAACCAGTTGATCAGTTAGAAAGTTAAGTTATACAAAGGACATTGTGCATAGGCATAATATATTTAGGCAGTCAGTCAATATTCTGTTTTTTACACAGTTCATTGACCAAACATGTATACCAATTCGCTAAGCTTTCTCTTATTGTCCTATACTACAATTAATTTTACCATTAACACCACAAACTCATAAAATAACAATAAAAATCTTTATTATGAAAACACAAGTGGCGGTCTTATGCATTCTTCTCCAACAGATAACAAAACCCAGGGTTGTTGAGAGGAATCAAAGAATGGAAGGCTTCTTAACCCCATAGGCTCAATTCCAGCTCAGGTGCAGAATGACAACTGAGCAAAATGTACACCATGCGCAAAATATCTATAAATCTCATAAAGTCAAGCAGAATGTCCTTTTCTCATGTCTATTTGAAAAAAGCTCAAAATATGGTCTCCATGAAAATTAGATTTTACCAAAAATTCGATGAATGGTTATGTCTGATGACATTTTCTTTGTCTAACTGTGACGGCGACGGAAATCAAGCCAAACAGGGATTTGTATGGGTCATTTTTGGATACAGAGCCCCCTTGACCCCCAAAACTAGGGGCTCCAGCTTATTTTTTTATTGTCGCACTGTATGGGTCCCATCCAATACATAACAAACGAAATTTTGGTTAAACCTAAGTTTGCAGCACTAGTGGAGAAATGGGGCATTTTGCTGAAATGAACATTTTGTGAAGTCATCATTCTGCATAATGAGCCTTTCGCATCACCTACCTACAAAGTCCATACACACCACATGCTGATGCAGACAAGTGATGATGCATGTGTAGGTTTGGTACTTATTTTAGGACTTTTCAATGGATTACTTAATTCACAACATTAACCTCATCCCACAGAAAGTGCCATGTTATGTAAAGACGACTATCATACTTTGCTGTAATTATTGCATATGTTCACATTATTAGATGAGATAACTTTATTTTCACATTAATTAATAGATTCAATCAATCAGTTCCATAAGTACAAGAGGTAATTAGATGATCATATTGGTGTACAAAATAAGACTCCTTGGGATGAGGTTAGAGATTTCAGCAGGGATTGACTGGTTGAAAATTGTTTCTAACTCAAATGGTGAAGGTTTTCCATGGCTTCAATTACCTAATTAGTGTGCAATGCAAGCCTAATATACTAAGGCCTTCATCTACACACAACACTGCAATAGCTTTGCCAAGTGTGTATGTATAGTAGGTAGGTATGCTAATGCTAATAAGCAAAGCCAATAATTATGTGGAGAATTAATTGCTATCAAACAACTAGTGTACCATCTGCTGCTTAAAAGATCAGCAATACTCAAAATTTTCAATTCATGATTTACCTGTTTCCATATTGAATGGCCAGGAACAGGCTTCAAGATATCTAAGTTGATATTTATTGTTCTATATCACGATGCATTTCGTTAGAGTAACAATGCATAACACTTGGCTTGAGATTGCGTACGTCATTTACATAATGTACCGAATGATTTGGCAAGAAACAAAGTGCACATAATACCGCGTCAGTAATAGCAGTAGCAATCTAAAGGAAATCGATAAACTCTGAATTATTACTAAGTCAAATTGCCTGGCACCGCTCAGTGCACCGACCGACTGACAATATGGCGACATTAGGAAACAAAGGCAACGGGTACGCCGTGATGCTTACCTGCGACAACTCTTGACTTGTCTGCTTGAAGTTCTTCTTATTTAGATTTAGAACGAGAAAATGGATTTGCGATAAGCTAAACGTTAAAGGGTCCAGGTTCATAGTTCCATTAATGCGAAAACGAAAGCTTCAACACGTTTGAAGCTTTCTCGATTTTTGACGGATTACTACAGTAAACGTGTGTTCTTTTACTGTTTTTTTCCGAAATAACAATAAGCTTAAGGTCAACATCACCAATAATTTGTTCACTTCAATAGATTCAACATAATTTCAACACCTCACTGAGTTTATAAAATCGTAAAATTGAAACGTGATAAATTCTGCACACGTCCTGACGATGACGAAGGCACACCCAGAGACACTCACACTACGGCACGGCAGCAAGCAAACAACAGCTATCCATAGGCGACGTTTACACATGAATATGTATCGCGATATATTGGTTTTGTGATGGGTGCATTCAGAATTAACAGCCAAACAGCCCAATTTTGTGTTAAATTCAGCGTTTTTGGAAATACGGAATCCAAGTTTAGGTAAAGTTATTTATATTGGTGGAATCAGAATCTCAAAAAAACGCTGAAATGGACAAGATATTGGCGTAAAACTGCGTAAAACCGTTGGATTTTGTTAACTATTTTGAACGCACCCTGCGGATCGCTATCCGGATCGCGATAAATATTGATATGTAAACGTCGCTTTACACAACAATATTTACCGCGCGGCGCGCCGGTTCACGATCCATAGGACTCTGTTGGATCTAAGGCACCCTACAACGCGCGATATGGATCACGTCAAATCGAAGTATATAAAAACATTTGATTGTTTTAAATTCATCAAGCTATTGGACAGATTCTATCAAATAGCTTGATGAATTTTATTGTATGATGTGCTTTGTAATAATATGTAACGAAATACATGCCTACGCGACATATATTTCGTCCTCGGTCCTCCTCCATTGCTATCTAGCTGAAAATTACGAATGTGATAAATATTGATGGCAAGGTGTAGCCTTGTCAATATTTTAAAAAGACGGTGTAGTGCGCGATATTGTTGGTTCGCGATACTGATATTATTTATTTATTATTATTTATTATTCACATCAATATTTATCGCGATCCACATCAAGGTCACGGATCTCGAAAATCAAGCCATTTTGCGATCCGGATCGCGATCCATCAATATCGCATACTACACTGTCAATTAGTATTGATGAAACCCATTAAAAACGCAGGATTGCAATGAATATTGATGTGAAGACGACGCCTAAACGTCACCATTTCATTTACGATCCGTATCGCGATCCATCAATATCGCGTACTACACAGTCTTTTTAAAATATTGATGAGACCCAATATCGCGATCCGTATCACGAATAATCACGATACATATTGGGCGCTTTTATAATTTACCGAAGCACGGCACGACACGGTACGATTCAATGTACATTCCGTAGAGAGAGAATCTAAAGCCGCGTCTCCTGCGACGTGTTACCGCCATCTTGTGTTACGCTCACTAGAGGGAGATCGTATCGATATTATAGGACCATGATTGTAGGTAAGGTCGGACCCGGAATCTATTCTTCCTTTTTCTTCCTAGAACTAAATCTATTATCCAGTTTTTGGTAACATAATTGTTACGCCACGCCCCTAAATCGGTGTTTCGTAACACGGTAACACTTCGCAGCAGACGCAGCTTTACGATGTTTTGTATGTAACATGTCGCATCGGACGCAGCTTAGCAGAAAAAAGGCTCATTGTCATAAAAGTGACGTGAAAACGCTGACAATATTCTGCACTCACGCATATCGTGATTCGTATCATGATAAATTTTCTTGGGTTGTGTAGCGTTCACCACCTTCGGTTGATGCATAGAGTAAAAAGAGATGATTGATTGAAATTCATCGCTGGCAACACTGGCTTTCATGCGAATGTTGCTATTTTGATGAATTTTCTGTTAACTTTAGCGTATTGGGACGATCAAAGTGTGTATGGGTAAATAAATAAATAGCGTTTCATGACTTATCCAGGCATTAAATTAGGCATTAAAATAGGCATTCAATTCGGGTTAACTTGTTGAACCGCTTGCAGGAACCGCGTGCATATGGGTATCATTGTGATATTTAAGTGATTAACCTCATATTCACCTCTTAATCGTTAATACGAGCCAGACAATAAGATAATTCGGGATTCATATAATAATTATCATAACACAATGTTAACTAACCCGGATCAAGCACATAACCCAAAATGTCATACAAGAGTGCCTTAGGCCCAATTACGCCAACCGCGTGGTACAGCCGTGTTATAAATAGGTTAAGTAATAAGTATATTTTTATCGTTGTGGGACTCTGGACTTGTGACACGCAGTCATGTTACCACGCACATGTAGCCTGTAAAATTGTTGCCAACTCCAAATAATATCTTTTAATATAATCATTTTGATTAAAAAAGCTATTTACGAAATGTATATTACGATAAATAGTATTTTTTAAATGCTTATTTATAACGTGATTCAATGTCGGTAAGTTGTAGTTCGCATAATTGCGAAAAACGGCCGTTTTTGGCACATTTGTGAACTACAACTTAGCTAGTCGCAATTATGCCGTGTATTGTAAAATGTAAATTGAAAATTACTATTTATCGTAATAAACATTTTGTAAATGGCTTTTTTAATAAAATTGATTATATTGGAAGATATTATTTTTTTAAGATTGGCGGCGCTAAGCTCTATGAAGGCTCTTAAATGAGGGATTTTCAAAGTGACATTTAAGAAACAAAAATAGTACCGACACCTCCGGTAAATGACACGGGTAAATCGGTGGGTAGGACCTTAAAATTAAAAAGCACCATTGCACGGGCTAACCTTGATTATGAATAAATTGAGGATTCCTTGAAAAGCGCGCGAAGCGACAGCTACTTTTTTGTGAAAATTCTAATTAAATAGTTTCCGTGGTATTTAGTGATTAATGATCACGTTAAGTTAATCAGTAGATGTCCGTGAACGTTTCTATTAGTTGGAGTGCTCGAAAGAAGTCGTGTTTGTGAAGTTTTGTGCTCTTAGCAAGGTTTCCTTTTGCATAACTTGATGCTTGCGTGGATCATTGAGTTTTTTCGTTTAGGGGTTTGGGAGGGTTGTGCGTAGGTTTAGGTTAGGTTATATTCGTATATATGTGTGTATTTATAAGAATTCAAACATTCTATTAACATCAGACCGCTATATGCCCTAGTTGGCATTGCCTTTCCGTCTGGGAAGAATTTTACAAAAAACAAAAATTATGAATTGAATGTGTATTTTGTTCTGGTATCTAAGTGTTAAATTGTATTGTTTAAAATTACGCAAACCAAATACTTAATATAAATAATTCAGCTTGTTCGTGAAGTCTGCGCTTCTGCTTCGGTGGAACTCCTTCTCCGTTGGGTGTTAATAAGAACCGCCAAACGATTGCTTTTAACTATTTATTTAAAGAGATAAATTGACACACAATTAGCGTGCGTCCGTTCGCCGCTGTCGTAATTTTCAATATGGCGGCAGCTCGGCCAGTGGCCCGCTGCGCCTGCGACCCCCCCGCGCGCCCGCACCGCCAACCGCGAGCGTTAACATCTTGGGGCCCGTTGAAAGCCTGGTCTTTCAACTTCTTCTAGTGAAGTCGGCAGCACGCAGACCCGGTTGAGAGCACGGCGAGTGAGGCCTCGGGAAGTTTGTAAATCTGCTACTCTTGAAACTCCATCGGTCCCAGGATAAAGACGATGTACTCTTGCCATTCGCCATTTGAGTGGCGGGACGTTATCTTCCTTCAGAACGACTAAATCTCCGACGTTCAGGCTCCTGTGATGAAGACGCCATTTGTAGCGTTGCTGAAGCTCTGCCAGATACTCATTCTGCCATCTTTGCCAGAAATGTTGACGAAGTAGCTCGAGACGTTGATATCGGTCAGGATTCTTGATAGTTACAGGTGGCGCTGGTATCGAAGTGAGCGGTCGTCCGACGAGGAAATGCCCAGGCGTCAAAGGTGAGTAATCGGTTGGGTCCGAGGATAGAGGTATGAGAGGTCGGGAGTTAAGGATGGCTTCGATTTGTGCAAATAAAGTGCTTAACTCCTCAAAGGTAAGACTAGCGTTCCCCATTATACGTTTAAGGTGGAACTTTGCTGATTTAACACCAGCTTCGAAAATGCCTCCAAACGTTGGTGAGTAGGGAGGATTGAAAACGAATTTAATGCCTTCATCATTGGCGAAAGAAAAATGGATTTGAGACTGGACCTTAGTAATCTGCCCAGCTCATTGCTCGCACCTACATAGTTCTTAGCGTTGTCGCTATAAATAGTGTGAGGCTTGCCTCGACGTGAAATGAATCTACGTAAGCAGAGTATAAAAGCGTTAGTAGTCAAATCGCTAACTACTTCTAAATGGATTGCCTTGGATGAGAAGCATACAAATAAACAGAGATAACATTTTGTTACCCTACTGCCGCGACCCGTTTTGCTTGCTATGAAGAAAGGACCGGCGTAGTCAGTGCCGCATACTTGAAACGGATACCCCGGTGTGAGTCGTTCGACAGGTAAGTCACCCATGAAAGGTTGCTCAGTTTTGCCACGCAAGCGTGTACACAGTACACACTTTCGTGTGACACTACGCGCTAAAGCTCTGCCCCCGAGAGGCCAATATTGCTCACGGAAGGAACTTAGGAGTAGTTGTGGGCCCGCGTGGAACAGACGCAGGTGCTCGCCTTCCATCAACAGCTTAGTGAAGTGATGCTTTCCATCGAGTAAAGCTGGATGCTTCTTATTGTAATCACAGTCAGCGTGTCGAAGGCGACCACCTACTCTGAGCACGCCGTCGGCGCCATCGATGAAAGGTGATAACTGTAACATATGAGATTTAGGTTTAAGGTCTCGGTTTTGTTTCAGTGTATGTAATTCGGCAGAGAATGAATCTTGCTGCGCGGATTTAATCAGGTAAGTAAGAGAGTTATTTATTTCCTCAAACTGTAAATTGTTACACATTTTATTTTTAGGATTTTTGCAGTTGTGAACAAATCTCAATACGTATGCATAGATACGTTTAAGTTTATTTGCGTTTGAATAATTATGAAAATTTATGAATGAGGTTTGTTCATTGTTTGTGTCTTTTTGTTCAACCTTTGTGTGTAGGTTGTTGATATGTGTATGTACCTTTATTTCAGGTAAGTTTGTATTTACTGAAGTGGCCCTTGGCGGCCATTGTGCTTCAGGTTTTTTAAGAAAGCCTGGACCCTGCCACCACAAGTCGGAGCCCTGCAGTTGCTGAGGGTCGACTCCTCGGGAGGCGAGGTCGGCTGGATTTAGAGCCGTGGGTACGTGTCGCCACGTATCACCATCGGTAAGTTCATGGATTTCATTTATTCGGTTACATACGAATACTTTTAGGACTCTAGGTTGTGTTCGAATCCAACCTAAGACTACTGTCGAGTCTGTCCAGAAAACCTTGGCCTCGATATGACAACGAAGCGCTTTGCTCACTTTAGCCACCAAACGAGCCCCCAACAAAGCACCACACAGTTCAAGACGTGGTATTGTAACGGGCTTGATCGGTGCCACGCGCGTTTTGGAGCATAGAAGATGAGTAGTTACGTTGTGTGTTACATCAGTGGATCGCAAGTACACACAGGCGCCGTACGCGTCCTGTGAGGCGTCCACGAAGCAGTGCATCTCAATGGAAACAGGGGCTGTGCACAGTGAGTGCCTGGGCACTGAAATCGAAGAGAGAACTTGGAATTTTTGCGAATAAGTTTGCCAAATTTTATTTATATCTTTAGGGATGGGATCGTCCCAACCCGATTTTAAAAGCCATAGCTTTTGTAATAGAATCTTTAGTTTTATAGTACAAGCGCTGAGGAGACCCAGTGGGTCGAATATTTTGCATGAATTAGACAAAATTGAACGTTTTGTGGCGTGGCCTGACGAGCTTTCCATTTTGACTGAAAACTGTAGTTTATCAGTGCTAGGAAACCACAATAATCCCAGTACGCTTGACTGTTTGTTTAAATCTAGTGACTCCGTGTTAGGGTCATCACCAGAGAATAACTGTGGACAGTTTGTACGAAATTTATGAATAGGCAAACAGGCGGAGTTTAATGTCTCCACGACTGACTTGTAAATATGCTTTAATTCTCTTTCAGTTTCAGTCCCAGTTAGCAAATCATCCAAGTAGAAATCATGCTCAATTACCTGTGATACTGTTGTATCCGGACACTCACGTGCCAGCTGCACGAGACACCTGGTGCTCAGGAAGGGCGCCGAGGCCGTTCCGTAAGTCACTGTATTAAGCTGTAACACATCAAGTTCCTTACTGTTATCATCTCTCCACAAAATGAGTTGGAGGTGACGTTGCGATTGATCAATAGAAAATTGTCTATACATTTTTTGTATATCACCAGTAATTACATAATTATGCTGGCGAAATCTCAATAAGATTTCAAAGAGTTCCTCCTGTACTACAGGACCTACGTATTGAATATCGTTTAAAGATTTACCAGTGGAAGTTGGAGACGAGCAATTGAAGACCACACGCAACTTTGTGCTTTCGCTATTTTCTCGAATCACACAGTGGTGGGGGGCGAAATACCCAAACTTCGGTTTATCTATTTTTGTTAGATGACCCAACTCCTGGTACTCTTTTATGAACTCGCAGTATTGTTTTTTGACTACTGGATTCTTGTTTAATCTTAACTCTAAATTAAGAAATTGTTTTTTAGCCATTCTATAGGAATCTCCGAGAGCCTGTTCGGCAGATTCGCGCAAAGGCATTTGGACTGAAAATCTACCGTTGTTCAAACGTTTAGTATTTTCGATAAAGTGTTTTTCACAATACTCATGTTCAGATGAGATAGGAATCTTTGAAGAATTTAGCTCTTCAAGTTCCCAGAATTTAGTAAGAGTCTGGTTGATCTCTTTACTAAAGTTACAATGTACCTTGCTGTGATTATTATGATCATCCCCGCCTATGGGTCCAGCTACGAGCCAGCCCAAGTTAGAACTTTGTAAAATAGGTTTATTAAGACCTAATTTGATCTGTTCTGACGTGATTAATTCAAAAAAGACATCAGCGCCCAAGAGCAACTGAATAGCTGAGGGATGACAGAAGTTAGGATCAGCAAGTTGTATATACTTTGGTAAGTTAAGTTCCGCTATATCGATTTCGGAATTAGGTAAGTTGTCCGTAATATGAGGTACAACTAAGCACTTTATGTTTATGTCATAAGGCTTTATTAATGAGTGTAAAGTTAGTTCGCATGATTCAGTGATATTGAACTGCAAATTGTTAAGGCCCGATATACAAATCGGTTCCTTAGTTTGTGAGCCGAATCCCAAGTTATGTTTCAGGTCTTCAGTCATGAATGACGACTGGCTGCCAGCATCAAGCATTGCACGAGCCAGGTAAGCTTTATTGTTAGCTTTGTTAGTTAACTTCACCATTGCTGTACAAAGGAGCACCTGCCGAGTGGACAATGACGGAAGGGCTGCGGATAACGACTGTACAGCCTGTGAGCGGCTGGCCACAGGTGACTGCACAGGTGAGCTCTTCGTGTCCGATGAGGTGTGTACAGGTGAGTTACTGTTTGTATGTGATGATTTGTTTTTTATGTTTTTGTTATGTAATAATGTATTATGTCTATTATTACAGATTTTGCAGGTGCTGAATCGACACTGCGAGGAGTCATGACCCCTACGAAGACAGTTGGAGCAAAGGCGTAATTTTAAGACCTCAGTCAATCTATCCTCGGGAGACAAGTCCTTGAATTGCATACAATCTATGATTCTATGACCCTTGCCGCATATAGGACAAGTTAATTTTGACCCGTCTGTACCTACAGACGCGACAAAACTTTTAGTTGATTTTAATTGATTTTGTTTATGATTATGATATGAATGTTTATGATGATTATCACTTTTGTCACCTCTGTTAGCCTGGATCGTTTCAAGTATATCGGCACGACTACGCAAGAACTGATTAAACTCGGATAAAGTAGGTAATTTAATTAAGCTATTTTTATACTCTTCCCACTTCGTACCGGTAGTAGAATCGAGTTTATTTGAGATCATATAAATTATTAAAGTGTCCCACTGATCGGTGGGCTGACCTAAACCTTCAAGAGATTTTAAGTTTTTGGATACATGATCAATAAGGAAGCGTAAAGCCTTGTGCGATTCCCTTATTAAAGGTTCAATGCTAAAGAGTGACTTTAAATGATTGTTAATTAACAATTTCTTGTTATTGTAACGTTCGCACACAAGATCCCATGCTGCCTCATAGTTTGTAGAAGTAAATTCAAGTGATTTGATAACAAGTAGTGCACTACCCTGTAATGACGATCGTAGGTAGTGAAACTTATTAATATCTGGAATTGATGTATTTGTATGAATTAATGACTTATAAGTGTCGTGAAACTCGAGCCATTTTAAGTAATTGCCATCAAAGGTAGGTAATTCTATTGTAGGTAGCTTGACAGGTACATTTGAATGCTTCTCATTGCAGCAGGAACCACAAGAACCGCAAGAATCACTTTTATTTTCCGCTTTTGTTTTATCGGTATTTAGAGGTGACGTAGACTCTAAAATACTCTGTGCTGTGGCGAGAAGAGGGAACAACTGAGACTCGATTGCATCTCTTTCATCAATTTCCCGATCAAGGTTTGTTGTTAACAATTCTATTTGAGACTGAGTCGATTGAAAATCAGTGAGAACTGTGTCCATGTCACTCACACGGCGTGACATTTCATTTACTTGAACAGTAGAAAGATCGTGAACCTTAATCAAGCTTAAAAAAGACATGTATTCTTTGAATTTAGATAAACGCTTTTTAAATAATACGCGCTTTCTAATTAATGTTTGTAATTCCTTTTTCTCGTCAGCACTAATAGCATCGGCAAATACATCATCGTTTTCCTTCGACATTGTAAATAAAAACTATGTAGGTACGTATCAATGCGCGAGACAAAATACTGTGTGCATCAAACCAGACTGGCACGAGCGCTGCGCGCGGTCCTGTAGCCCTTGGCGGCTTGGTGCAGGGTGGCGCAGCGTGGCACAGCACGGGTCAGCACACGGCCCGGCGCCCGGCGAGCGGGCGGCGCGGGGGCAGGCGGGGTCGGCCGGCGCGAGGGCGCGGCGCGGACGCAGACAGCCTGGAATTGCGTCGGCAAAGAAAGCGTGAAGAAATGGAAAAAGCAGCAGTGTGCAGGGAATTATGCTTGAGGCGTGAGATTTAGACAGAATGATATTGAATCGACAGCTTTAGGCAGCGTAAAACATACACTTTATGGACCTAAACGGCGTTAGTAGGTAAATATGCAACTATGTTATGTAATTAAGAATAACGATAGTTATTTATGCGAAAGGAAGTATGGATTGCACTAAATAATGTATAAAATCCCTTGTTCTAGACGGGGTGTAGGTAGCCAGTCCGTACCCACCCGCAATAAATGACAATTATGTGAAAAAGAACAAAGAAAATTAAATAGCGACCATACCTTTTATGATTTGAGGGCGTTACAGCTGAGTTAAGCACATAACCGCACTTGCACAAACCATTTGCATGTAGGGATAAGGATTGGACGTGGATCGGGCACTGTACAGTCGACCCGTCTCCGATGCGCCGCGATTCCGCAGATTTAGTGGCAGCTTCGTTTCTTCTTTTGTTCGGATAATCAGTCCTGTCACGGTCGCCTTTGTTCGTGAAGTCTGCGCTTCTGCTTCGGTGGAACTCCTTCTCCGTTGGGTGTTAATAAGAACCGCCAAACGATTGCTTTTAACTATTTATTTAAAGAGATAAATTGACACACAATTAGCGTGCGTCCGTTCGCCGCTGTCGTAATTTTCAATATGGCGGCAGCTCGGCCAGTGGCCCGCTGCGCCTGCGACCCCCCCGCGCGCCCGCACCGCCAACCGCGAGCGTTAACAAGCTGATATTAACAATACCTATTTGTTTCATGGTCCCTGTGTATTTTTTACTAACTCTCCTCACTTCCTGCCACGCCATCTATTATCAACTTAAAAGCTAGTTTTCTTATTATTGTCACTTTGAAAACCCTTAACGGAAATCTGTCGGAATTTTTGAGTGGAAAATTATAGTTGGCACGTGGCAACATTGCCTGCGTTTTTTAAAAACTGTAATGTTTTTTTAAATTCAATACATAGTTGTTGATAGAGCTATGGATGTTCCGTAGGGATGTTCCTTTCCTTGATTGATGTTGAATTCTGTTGAAACTTGAAAGAATCAAAGAACTAAGGAAGGAGAAAAATTGGTTATATATCGGAAATAAAGGTTAGTTTTATGTGGAAAATCATAATTACTTTTGGACAATACTTACTTACTACAACGTTATTTAGCCCTCATTAATCATTCGAGTGATAAAATTGGTAAACTTGTTTTAGCAAGATATTTCATAAACCTGTACTTACAATTTATTTTGTTTTATTTATTGTGATGTCGTTAACTAGCTCATTCGTTATTTTGGACGTGTAAATCGGTAACTTTACTTTCAGTAAATCATTATTTTGTCAACACCTACTTCATATCATATTGGAAACTAACTAGCAACCTTCACATAAATGTTAAATCTGTTACATAATGGTTCTGTCTTTGGGGCATGGGCTATGGTAAATAGTAGCTGCGTTAAAAATAAGGTTGTGATTGTGTACTTATGTTGTTCTAGTTTTATGGCGTTTGGACAGTTCCTGCGTAGGAACCTGGTGACCATCGCGTTCCCGACGCTGACTGCAACACTCATCTTTTTGGATTGGAATCACACGAGGAAGTGGAAATCACTACAGAAACAAAACTAACATGGCAATCTTCGGCATCACCACTCGCTATGTATGGTTTGCAGTCCCCATGACTGGATATTTCATTGGCAAGTATCTTGATGACCAAGAAACACTGAGGATGACTAACTTCAGAGATAAATCTATGATGTTTGGAGGAACAGTAAAGGAGGGTGATCCCCCATCTTGGCCTTGAAGTGTGTAAATTGTGATTATAATGTAGCCTTTATTTTTGTTGCAATAAACATAGTTCATACCTATAAAGTTTATTCATTATGGCTAGCAATACCCATATGGAACTACTCCATGGGACACTGACTGAAGCTGATAGTCATATACAGTTTTGAGTATGACTGGAGTTTGAATGCATCTTAGTCTACATACAATATTTAAAGTTTTGTGAGGTCACCCCAAGCTGCTCAAAAGTGTCTATGACTATCAGCCTGAGTGTGAAGTGATATGTGGGATAATTGTTTCAGATTTTCCTCAACAATATCATTAATTTGTATCGCAGAAAATTAAAGTCCGTCTCAGCCTACACCTACAGAAAATAGGAGTGAGCTTATGTATGTATTTACTATTTATTTTTATTTTCCATGGAAGAATATATATCTACTTAGAAGGCTACCTATTCAAAATTTCTATTGTAATAGACAACCAAATCCTACATCCTACTTCCACTACTGCAGAAGTTTGTTGTTGATAAACTATGAGAGTCTGGTATGTCTTGGCTGACCTGGGGACATGACGGCATGGGGTCTCCAAATTATTTAGGATAATGGGGCAGAAACCCATTTAGATTACTTTCATTCAATCACCATGGAATCCACTTTCATACATAACCATAGCACCGCTGAGCTCTCATTTTATGGTGTTGGATATTATTGAGCGAATGTCATCTAACGATATGAGGTCAACATCGAGTTCCCTCGGAGTAAGGAAATGTAAGCAGAGCAGACATAACAATAGACTGATGGTGAGTGATACTTTTATGCCTGTTCTTTTCTTGCATTGCACCACATGGAATTTTCAACTGCTTAGGAAAATAAAATGGAAGTAAATTTCGTTCAATATATTTTATTCATTATATTTAAATTACATAGATCTTTTGGCCATAGCATACCAAACGATCGCGTACGGTGCCCATAGACCACACCCGAAGAACAGTGAAAATGCTAAAGTTGCAGCATATCTGAAAAGTTGAATAAGTATTGTTTTTGTGTTTCCCAAGCACTATTCCTACTTAGGATCAATGAATTTAAGTTGTCCATCACATACAGCATGCTTTCTTGTAAAATGTGGAATACCTCTAGGGTCTCAAAAGGCGGTATTGCGCAATTCCTGTTCTGATTCTGATGACAATTCATTTCCCGAATTCCTAGCGATCATTAGCAATTCCTCTTTATTTTCATAAAATGGTAACGAATTTTAGACGAATCATACTCAATTCATATCTGCATCAAATGTCATGTTATTTAGGGAAATGAATTGTCATCAGAATCAGAAGGGGAATTGCGCAATAACGCCTTTTAGATCCCGATAATACAGAGGTATTCCACATCTTAAGATACTTCAATGTAGTTAGAGTTTATTTAACCGAGCGGATTCCGTGACTAAGGTCGAGATTGAGAGACAAATTCAAGCGCGATATCCGCTCCTGATATTGCGCAAATAAGGGCCTCCTTCCCATCTATCCGCCCCTCTAGTAGATAATAAGTAAAGTACGCGCCACAGTAGCTAGCGATCGGCGTAACGCCGCGCCGCCGCGGAGCTGTCAGATTGACGTTATTATTACAAGGCTTTTGGCATTAGTTTGACAACTTCGCGGCGGCGTTACGCCGATCGTTTGCGTGTTCTAATCTAACTCCGCCGCCGCACTCTACATACCTACACACATATGTATAGTAATGCAACAAGGTATAACTATTAACTACTTATTGACTTGATTACACGGCAGATAAAATGGCGGCCAGGATATGACGTCATCCCCACCCACGCAGCTGCCGCAATATTATGACCACATGACGTCAATTAGAATGATGAAGTAATGAATATTATTGTCAGGAGTTCAGTACTCCGTGATGCGTCTCCAGCAATTATGTCTGTCATTTCTCGTTGCAGCACACGCGGTTTGGATGGGTGTGCGTGCGAGTGACGATGTATTACGATTTTACACTGCCCGATCATACATATTAAGGTGGATCCATAATCTCAAGAAACCATATCGCCTACTGGCGGACTGAACAACTCTGATCACAAACCACACGAAAAAGAAGGAGGAGCCGACTGTACTAACCGACTACGAAAGGCAAAAGGCAGGTTGTCGAAAGGCTGCGGTGGTCCATCGCCGTGGAACCGCAACTGTTGGGCATGGTGCGGTGTCTGCAACGCTCGTACGCTTCTGGCACGGATAATCCCTGATATAAACGAGCGCGCACCCAACATTTGGATGTCTTTCTTGCAATGTAGGTAAAAGTTATAAATACGTTTACTAGTCTAATTACGTTTCGAATCGTATTAACATATCAATGAAGGTACGGTCGTATTATTTTATAAGGTTATTTATAAATATGGAAACTGTCATTTAATGACGGGCTCACTTTGAGTGACGTTTGTGTTTGACCCTCAATCTGAGGTTTGGATTGGCCAGTGTAAAGGCGCGTACAGACTGGTGAAACGTAACATGAAATGTATTACTCTGCCTTTCATTGCATGTTCACTGCAAGCGTGGACGCATAGCGCGCTCTTACTGTGCATTCAGTACGCTGCTGCCACGCGCATACTGAGCGCCCCTTTGTGTTCGTCCGAAAAACCGACAAATCACGGATCGCACCGCGCGCAGCTTGTAATGCTCGTAGCGCGCGCGTGAAATGCACAGTTCGCGCGCGCAAGACGTCCAAACTATGAGAAATTGTTACAAAGTGTGTTACCTTTCACGATACATTGCAGCAATTTGGACGGCAAATTCTTTCATTGCAAGTTACATTGCATGTTACGTTTCACCAGTCTGTACGCGCCTTTACAAATTAAAATGTAGGATTCATGTAGTCTCGGCTATAACCAATGATTTACTTCATGGATTATCAACAGCGTCTTTACGACAAGAAGACAAAGGTCCTATAATGTAAAGTAGTGCAATTGGTATGCTTACCTACTCCTAGAAAGATAATAGATAGACGCATTTCAGCTCTCGCGATTATAGGGTTCATATTGAATAAGGAGGATTGGGATAACACGTTAATTACCCTCATTGTAACTAACATCCTTGGACATAACTTAGTGATGTGCTAAATTTCAATACGCGTATCATGCAAGTGTCATCATCTGCAAGTGTTACCATTGATCTGCTGTTGTCCGTACCTACATCAACTGTACTTCTTGATACAAAATAAGTGAACGACATTTCATTTCTTTATTCATTTTCAAATACAATAACATCTATACAATGTAATCTACGACTAAATGATTTCATTATGTCGACACATGCATTAAACGTAATACAATAAAATAGGTAAGTGAGAGAAATAAATACAAATAAATTATCTATTTATAATGACTGGATTTTGTTTCGATAACATCACATATTGGTAACTAAAAGGCGTAACTGAATGACTATAAGATAAGTCAAGTCATGAGAGCCTAACTAAAATATACTTTACGAAATATTGCTTAGGTACTTAAAGATGTGGCTCCTTTACGGACAGTGTCAAGGAAACCTCACGCAAAACTGGTTTCGTTGACGCTGTCTTGTAATAAAAAATAATAAAAATAAACAAGATACTTATACAAATTCGAGGAATTTTTAAGAGCATTCTTTTTTTGGTTTCAAATAAAGGTAGATAAAGTAGAAAGTAGGTATCTAGTTTCAAAGTATTTTTAAATAAATATCTTCTATTAGAAAAGATATAAGAGCTAATTCACAACATATTAAAGAAATGACAGTAGGTACCTAATAGTTAACACCAGTTATTTATTACTGAAACAAAGACAAACTTCTCGATAGGTTAAACTGACCATGCGGTGAAACAACTATTTTCCAGAACTTTTGAAAAAGTCGGTCTCGAAAGATAAATTACTTTTCTAAAACCTGTGCTGAGTCTTTATGAGCATTGGTTGTTTTTGTTGATATCAGATACGAGAAGTTCTAGAACATTATGCAGTTGGTGCATTCACTCATTCATGAGCATATTTTGCACTCGCAAGAAGTTTTGTTTACAGTTTTAGGTTGAAAATTGCGGCACGACACGTAGTCTGTCGACTGTACTTATTTCATTTCAACCATACTAAAGTGCGCATTATCGCACGCATCGGTTGTTGTAATTTTCAATACCTACCTAGTAGGGTTTCTCGTATTGAGTATCTTTTTCAGTAGTAGGTATGCAAGTTATAAAATACAATCCAAGTTAGATGCGATACGATTTTGAATTGAGCCCAACATGTCATGATAACTTGCCCAGTTGGTATTTCCAAACTAAATGTACCTACTGAGATACTCAGAATATAACAATAAATAAGTAAATTAGGATATAAAAATTTACAGGTAAAATAAATTATTGATTAATACATAATTAATTTTATTTCTACACTATTTTATTATTACATTACCTACTGTACGATTGCACTTTTTAAAATAATAACTAATAATTTTTATATATATACAGTTCTTCATAAAATAATTCACAGTTGAGACTTCATATTTATTTACCCAAAACCATGCACCAAAATTTAGTGGAGCATGATCCACATTTTCTTATTATAAATCATTTATAAACCTTACCTAATGATTTCATTTATTTCTTGTCGACAGTAATAATGAATATGATAGGATCTGTACCCGATATTATGTCGGCCCTAATTGACATTTACCTGCCTTCTCAGGAAATGTCGATCCACTGAGAGGTACGGTATTTTTTGCCCCACTTTGTCCAATCGTATCAACACTTTCTTTTTGGGACCAATTTGAGGTAAATGTCGGGTTTGAACATATCGGAAACTGATCTTTTGGTTATGGTGATGCAGGGGTGTTCAGTAACGATACTCATAAAAAATATTTTTTGAAAATTTTGCTTGGGGAGTCAATATTTTATGCCAATTTCTATACATTTTCAACAAAAGTGAACCCTTAATCCTATCGATCACCCCTGCATGTCAATGTCGTGATCAATATAGTTTTGTTACTCATAAACAAGTGTTTGGGCAGACGAAGACTGTTGTTTTATGACTTTACAATATGGAATGATTCGTATCCCGACAGTGACGAAATTTTTCTCCATTTAATATTTAGTGATTAAAATCCTATAAAAAAAGCGATGACGAAATAAAAGCACTAGCCCAAATGACAATACGTATAAAATTATTGGGTGAAACAACAACGCACATTTATTAGCACTCTTTACATAATTTGATAAGTAATACATGTGAAATTTAATTTATTATCAAAAGCGAATTTTAACCTATAGTAGGTACTGAGTGCGCTACGTGGTTTCGAAATTCGAAAATTAATTATATGGCAAGATACTTGCCATACTTCCTTGTCTATTTAAATAAACACTTGTACATAGGTAAGTTTTTAAGTCCTAAATGTAATTTATATAGGTAACGAGTAGTTTAAAAGATTAGCAATGATTTCAATTGCGGTCTTTATAAATTACGATGCAAATAGGTAGCGATATATCCAATCCACACTTCGTCCGCCCAATACATGACTTTGACCACTTTGAAAACATAGTCAATGTTTTCTGTGACTATGATGAGGTTGACTATGACTCCCACGAAAGGTATGGTAGAGATATTAACATTAAAATACTGTCACATCTTAATAATTAGAGAGATAGGTACTTAGTTTTATTAAATAAAAATATAGGAAACAGCAGATTTGGGAATCATAATTTCATCGGTACCTACTATTAATTAACAGTCCGAAATATAATGTAAGTTTACTTTGAGCACAAAAATATATCAATTGCTTTTATCTAATACTGTTTGAATAGCGTACACGCTATCTGCTGCACACCCTTCGTAATTAATTAGATTTCTCAATTTTGTTTTCCATACAAATTTCTTTACAGCATACAATTTTTACACCAAATCATTATTACGTAAATATAAAGTACCTATTGTCTGTTTGCTATTGCAAGATAGGTAGGTATGATAATGTAAATATTAGTTACTTGTTAGGTAAGCATGCCACATGCGGGATTAAACTGTATACAATACAGGCTAAAACTTATACGCATTTTTAACACTGGACTCCATCCACGTAAATTAATAGATTAGGTAAACATTACTGGTATCGAAATATAGGATCAGCTCAGAGAGTATATTTACTTTAAATTTTGATTTGGTAGTCAAATTGTGTGAGTATGAGATCAGTAGTGCCGTAAAGAAATGTATGTAAGAGAGCCATTTGTGGATCACCTTAATACCTTATAATTATACAAAAAATCTGTTAGGAATTAAATCTCACAACATATATATTTTTAAACGACTTGTAAGAAAGGATAAAGTTTGGGCTTTCATTGCTAGAGTTCAAACTTCCCACATTTAGATTAATTTAACAGATTTATTGCTATCAATAGCTACATAATTTGGATGGATGTTTCTACATTGCCATAATTATATTTAATTTTACACAGTAATTTATTAAACATGTACGGAATTTGACAAATCTATACAAACTGACCAACATCAATTGGTTACATTTTCATTAAATAATCAATTTAATTCAAGAAGTAAATCAGATAGGTAGTCGCTTTATTTTAATATAGGTTGGTAATACGATCAATAAAATTTCGTTATTTAATATCCTATATAAATAATTCTACTTAATTTAGGAATACCATCTATTATTTACAACATTCTTTGATAAAAAGACTAGTCTTGCAGTTCGCATGGGGATTATAATGTCTATTAAAAAAGTTGTTGGCATGTACCCTAATCCAAGAAATTATACAAAAATAATCGAATAATCTCGAGACATATTCCTTATTAATTTCAAAATTATATAATATAACTTTACGTGCGACTGAGTTTAAATAAGACATTTAATAGGTACCTATTTTAATAGAAACTAAATAAAACAACAAATAACTATGCATCATATAGGTAAATAAACAGGCGTTACGTAAATTATAGAGATAATATTGAAGACAGAAGACATCTTAATATCCATAACGGGGTCCATTACTCAGGATTGAATAAATATAGAGAATAATCAAAGGAAGAGCTGTCCACATAGTCTCGAAAACAGCACTCAATTTATTTGGTGAGATGACATCAGTCAACGCTCACAAGAAAATCGTTAACTATTTTGGCTTTCGAGTAATAAATACCTAAGTGAGATTTTTATATTAAGTGGTACCTATGTTTTTGATCTCCAGTATGGCCCATAGTAAACGAGTTAAGTCCTTCTTAAACTCAAATCGCCCCTGTCCTCTGCTGGAGATAAAAGAAGGGGATTGAAGTCTATTTGAATGTTGTCTCAATCTCCAAGAAACTTACGTAACTCCTGCTAGTTTTACTTCCAATGTCTGCGCAATGTCCTAATAGTAGCTGTGTGTGATGTAGTCGTCGTGAAGCATGCCGTTGGCTTAGAAGGCTGGTCATGCGTAGTGCGGGTAGGAGCCCAGATGTGACGTCACGTGCGGCGGGGCCATGGAGTGCGGGGAGTACAGATTGCTCCCCCCTCCGCCCCAGTTGCTCCAAGACGCTGACGGGAATATTGAAGCTGAAACAATGTTACTGCTAATAATAATAATTAATTAATGAAGAGAGACGGGAAGAGACGATCTCATTAGATACAGGTATGGACGGTTGGAGGAGGTTTAGGACGAGGAAGAGGATAAGGGCTTTGCCCAGCAGTATGACGATTTATAGTTTAAAAAAAAAATGAAGGTGAACCCTAAATTCCCTTCTGCTTTACATAAATTTTAATATTGAACTTGAACACAATTTGAATATCAAATCGAAATATAAAGTACATTAAAATAGAAAGTTATGTTGCCATAAGTTTGCGGAAAACTTAATCTTTTACCCACCACACCGCACTGGGCCCGAATGGTGGATCACGGACCAAGCCCCCGCGAAATAAGGGATGGTATCAATTATTTATTTATTCAACTAACAGGGGGATATATTTTTACAGTCCAAAATATGAAAATTTGCATTTTCGCGGTCCGTTATTAACAAAACATCGATTATGAAAAATATTTACTTTATATTTTGAATTGGGGGTAGAATAATTTATGTGCGTTCTATATATTAAAAGTTATGTATAAAGTAATTTGCGCTGATTGGTTTGCGCGATTGAAAGTCGCTTATTTCTTGATACAGTCGACAGCACTTCAATCATTGCTATCTGGCCCGTATTACCATCACGTAAGTCATGATATGCTTTCGTCTGTACGTAGGTATGTATTATATTCGCTTAGGCTGCATTAGAAATTATATTGTAGAGTCGCAATCGTTTAGAATTCTTTGTTTTCGTTAAATGTCTACATTGGTATAAATAAGTATTAGTTTCTAAACGTTTGATAAAAGTAATCTAAGTGACTGTGGCATTGCCGTACTTACTGAAAAAAAAATGGTTTCTAAAATTATTATGTAAATTGGTTAAATTGTGTACGCAACAAATTCTAAAACCTCAGATTTACAAATAATCAGAAAACATATTTTTCTACTTTACTCTATAAACTTTACAGTATAAAGTATCAAAAACGTTTAATTTTATTTCAGAAGTTCAAATAAAATTGGCAGTGATTTCATGTAAATATCTCGAAGTTTGTACAGTACATTAAGTCAAGTTTGTAGAGGCAGCCAGCACCCGTGCCAATGACAACCCGTTTCAAGTAGTGCGCCAATATTTGTGCAAGCAAGTGTACCCGAGCATTAGCACTGAAATGCAGATTACACTTGAGTTACACCAAGTGTACCTATACTGTTTCTGAAGGGTGCATGATATTAGCTCTACTTAATAGTGTTTTCTTGCGATTTTTAAAAAATAAAACGAAACGGTAAAAGTTATGAAGATTAGATACCTACGTTTAGTTAATAATACTTAGTTGTGTTATGTGTTTGAACTGGTAGAAAGAATTGCTATAGCGCAAAATATAATTTCAGAAACCATTTTTTGCATATGATTACACGAACGAAGTAAAACAATAGAAACAAATCGCAAATGCGCATTTATGCATCAACTAAATATTAATATTACCTGTAGACGTCGGCATGGCTGCGTGTGGGGCCATGAAAGATGAGAGCTTAGCCGAGTGATGATACGAGCTCATGAATAGATCGCTCTGATATTTGTAAGCTGGATCGCTGGCCGCTGGTTGCGTGGCCGCTGCCAGCCCTTGGAAATCGAATTTGTATGCATAGCGTTTTCCATGCACTTTGGTCATTATATTCTTGTCGTAGTAGTATCTGCACAAAGGTCATAAACATTACTAAAGGTAGGTTATTAAATGTTTGCCTACACATCAAGATTTAGTCATCAGCCCTCTTCGATACTTAACTTCTTTTTAATGAAATTATATGCTTCTCATACCAGACTCGATTGAAGTAATCTATAAACTGTCTGTCACATGAAGGCTACGATCGATTTAGGTCTAGAAACTACTTCCAATCGAACTGTAAGACAATCGAACCCTTGATTTGGTAAACCTCAAGGCAATAAGTAACTGATCGCAAAGACAATTAAAAAGTTAGAACATCGCAATGCACAAAACGGGTACCCGACAAGTCGCTAAGCCGTAATGGTATCTTATGCCTAGTTACCTCAGCGCTCGACTGAGCTTGTCATAGTTCATGTTGGGCTTGGATTTCCTCTCGCCCCACCTCCGCGCCACCTCGTCGGGGTCTGTCAACTTGAACTCCCCGTTGGTGCCCTCCCAGGTGATGCAGCCTGCGTTGCTGGAGTCGCTCAACAGCTCCAGGAGAAATTGCCACAGCTGAATCTGACCTGAACCTGGAAATGACATTTCGGGATTCAAGCGATAGTAACCAAATTGGCGCCGGTACGAACGACAGTAGATCAGTAACACTTCTAGTACGATTTTAACTCTTACGTCGCAGATAATAGGAACGATCCAAACTATTACACTTGATGTGCTTTTAGACTGTATCACAAAATAACTATTAGTGATTGTATCTATACATTCAAAGTATATACCTAAGAATTCTTTAGGGAGATAAAACAGTGGTCCATTACTTCAACGCAATCCAACTCGTGTTGCTAATTTTCTTTCCCTCAGCCAGGATGGAGTAGCAAAATGGCCGCCAATGACACTTTAGTTGCAGCAAAGGGAAAGGGAAGTGACTGACGACGGATTACAATTTTCCCCGTTTGCAAATTACAATACAAAGTATGTGAATAATAGTGGGATTTTGAAAGAAATGGGAATGGTTTCTTAAATAAGGATGGAAAAATTAATAATAATAGGTAGTTTGAATCGCTACTATCGCTGACTGCCTCTGTGCCATAATTACAGTCAGTGATTTCATCTAAAATGTCACTTTTAGTAAGTATGAAAATCGGTGACTGTAGGTAAGTAGTTACTTAACTCAATTTACTTATATGCGCGAATGTAAGACACGTGAACAAAGTGATAGTAATGTTGTTGAACTAACTCTTAGATATAAGTGCCAATTTATAGAAATTTAGGTCAAAATCAAATTACTTAGTGTATTTAGGCTAGATCGTAATGTGAATAAAGTATCATATTATGGCACTTTATTTAATAATAATATTAAAAATTTTGATGCGTCATCAATTCATATTTCACAAGGCCATTAAAATGCTAGGCGATTAGTTACATTTCTGCAAGGTGGAGTAACCATTCACCCTACACCACTTTTCTGGGCTTCCAATGTTTTATGTGAATGTTGTACGTAGGTTAAGCGGGGGCGGTCGCGACCCCAGTATGTGGAAACATGTTCCGATATTGGGCGGCTGTGTCGGCGGTTCGCACGAACGATCCGAGAGGGCGCCCGTGTGGAACCAGCCTCGAGTACCGATAGCAACGGTGGTCTCTACTTCTTATACAGACTGTAACTATGGGCTTGCAGTTGATCTCTCGTAGTCAGTATGTTCGTTAAAAATACTTTGGTACAGGTCAAGTGATGAAGGTTTTAGCGTAAAACAAAAAAAATGACTTGAAATAAAATTGTTTGGTTAATTTCTTTTTTCAAAATATATCGTATTATTTATTTGCATTAGGTATTTATATATAAAAAAAATAGTTTAATATATACTCTTAATCGTATTAAGTATAATATTTATCATTATTACACTCAACATAACATAATTGCAGCGTTATTACGCTGGAATGAGGAAATAATGGAAGGAGTGTAATAATGGAAGGAGAGAATGAGGTACACATACGATTACTCCAGCAAGCGTAAACGTAAGTGTATCTGGATACAAAAAAAGAAGTAGATAGATACAGTTTACTACACCTTATATTTTACGTATTTCTATTATTTTGTTATACTTAATTTAAATGTAACTTTATATACCTATCAAAAATCCTGTTTTGCCAACCCTGCTCAAGCGGAATGCACACGAGCGTAAGAATCGTGCGATTTATCCGCGAATCGACATCGCAACGTTAACGATTGTTATGTCTGCGCATCTCGCCTAGTTCCACCCATTGTGCGGACTATGGCTCATCGGTTTTATGATCGCAATTAATGGTTGATCGGTAAAATATTGTGCCTGGGGGCGGGGGCATTAAGACGGATGTTTGGGGTAATCAGCGTTATTTGGAAAAATAATGAAAATAATAGAGATAATCATAACTACTATGAGATCTATAACACTAGACACAGTCAATAATTTCTGGAATTAAAAAATATTTGAATTTGAATCTAGCCAAATAAAGTGCGAGTATTGATTTGTCGAGAATGAGATCTTGATTTAAGAGCCTACCATGAGCCAACTAGCGCCGCCATCTTGAAAAAATAATATCTTCCAATTTAATCAATTTTATTAAAAAAGTTATTTACAAAATCTTTATTAGGATGAATACTATTTTTCAATATACAATACATGTCATAATTGCGACAAGCTAAGTTGTAGTTCCCAAATGTGCCAAAAAACGGTCGTTTTTCGCAATTATGCGAAC
This sequence comes from Tachystola acroxantha, assembly GCA_963506565.1. NCBI lineage: Eukaryota > Metazoa > Arthropoda > Insecta > Lepidoptera > Oecophoridae > Tachystola > Tachystola acroxantha. The sequence goes on from OY735870.1 coordinate 17,732,900, forward strand.
TACAACTTACCGACATTGAATCGCGTTATAAATAAGCATTTAAAAAATAGTAGGTATTTATCGTAATCAACATTTCGTAAACAGCTTTTTAATCAAATTGATTAAACTTTACGAATTTATAATTATTGGAAGATATTATTTTTTTTAAGATTGGCGGCGCTAGTTGGCTCATGGAAAGCCCTTAAGATAACTTTAATTATATTTAGATTTGTCAAGAATGCTGGTTTGAATTCATATTAAGTTATAATTTTGTATGAAATATCAAAGTAAAGGAATCGACCTAAAAGTGGTAAAAAGGTATGAACTTACCTACGACATAGAAAATCCATTTTTACTTTATTAGTATAGATTACTCCCTCTAATTACCAAGCTAACACGTGTAAACATAGACACGTAAGGGCAGGTAAAAGTCGCGGGCGCGGCCGTGTGAACAGCGCCTAGTAATCAAAGCCCAGGGCTGACACGTGCCCTTAATTGTCTCTACGTCCAAATTGCAGGCAACGCACGGTGGCGCCCCTAAAGTCGTATTAAGATTTATTGTAAGTAAATTACCATTTTGATTTAAACGTAGTTGTGTGTAATGGTAGTGATAGCATAGTTTCTTTGTATATTAAAACATTAATGATTTTATTGCAGGTCCAAAATAATATTACCCTATCTATATTCTCAAATCAGAGGTAACTACCTAAAATTATAGAATGTTAATTATTAATAACCGCTGTGATAAATTTTTATGGAAAAATAAAAGTTCAAATAACAACTTTCCGCTCGAAGTTTAAAAACACCCCAATTTTAGTGCGTTTTAAGGTAGACTGGAAAAGTAATTTTTATGTAGAGTCTTCATTATTATTTTGTATTCAATATTTGAATAGTATATTTGCAAATACTGATTGTATTTCTAATTTAACTATTTTTAATTAAAATTATTTTCAAAATTTTAGTCCTAATCCCAAAAGTCCCAGTTTAAAAGATGGCCCAATTTTACACTGTATAAAATCACATCACTTCGAAGAATAATCTCATACGTTACACATACACTATTATACTGATAAAAAAGTGAATAATTTTCATAAATCTGCCGTGATAAGTGAGTGGCGTGCCCCGCTTCGACAGCGCTGTTAGCCTATTAACATTTTGACTTTCATGAGGGTTCTGAGGGCCGATCGCAGACAGATAATGTACCTATGTAATAACGTAGTGACGTCAACTGCTTTCCCACATGAAGTTAGTGACGCTTTATCGACGCGATCTAATGTTGCGTGTATCGAAGTTTATGGTAGTGATTTCGACCCGCGACTCATTTTGAAGTCTACGGCTCGTATTAAACGCGAATTAAAAGTTAAGGCTTCATTAAATCTTAGGGAAATCCTAATTTAGTATTCCAATACTTAAGCGGTGGTTCAAGGACTGTCAAGATGTGGAGAAGAGCTCATACTGATTTTAAAAAAAAATGCAGCACACGTTTCTATAACTTTTGATCGACAGATTAAATGACATTGCCAGATTCTGCCCCACCATCAACCGCAAGTTGTACAAGATAACGAATAAATGTAAAAATTACTCCGTTTTTTATTAAAATTATTGGTTTAAAATAAAGTTTTGTACAAGTTGCGATTCGATAAAAACAGCTTAATTAGGAATTCAGAAAATAGTAAGAAATCGAAGCGATTTATTCATTGTTTCTGTTATTCTTCTATAGGAGTTGCGAGAGTAGTAGAAAATGATACTGATTATGATTATGCAATATGAAACCTGTAATAAGTCCCCAACAAAATGATAGGTACAGCTTAAATGGTCACGTAGTTTTGTAGGTGGGGCAAAGCTCCATTGGAATGTGGCAATGTCTTTTAACGTGCCACGTGAGGCAAAACGATAAAGTGCTATTCCATTGGAAAACCTAGTTATGAATACCTAAATATTTTTTTTCTGTTAGAAAACTGGTTATCCAATGTGATTATCTAACAGGAAAAAACGATCAAGGGTCATTCGTGTGACGTAAAATTAAAATTGCCGCGTGCAGATCGCGCCTGTGTGGGAAAGACTTTAGGCCTCAACATTTTTTTCTCTACGATCTTGTCACTTAATGATTTTGGCGCCTCAAAAACTGTTCCCGAAGCAGTTGTCTAGATCCGGGGCTGGGTCTCAACAACTGTAAGTTTTCATACAATTATGACAGTCGCAAGTTCGTGTTTAAAACTGTCTATTCCTATCAGGCTAATTCACAGACACACTAAGTGCTAATTCTCGCATAAGTACAATCGGTGTCACAACTAATTCCCATAAACCCTTGAACGTGGGCCCCTTATCATGATCTCGCGTGCTCGACCAGCGCGGCACCAATCTCACCCCATTTTCTCAGGGGTCACCCAACAGGTCACCCCTGGTCACTTTCACCTGCGCAAGAATATACTAAGAAATAATTAAAGTTCTATTTTTAGGTCGGTTTCAATACTAACGAGTATTTTTTAGTTTTACCCTGATACGTGCCTTATCTAATGCGTACATTGGCTTGTATGTATGTAGTATGTAGAAACGTACGTGTGTTTCTGTTATGGTCGCGAAATTTAATCCTAAACCTAAACTTACCTGTCACTCATACCTATGCTCTATCGTGGTAGTATGGGCAGTTGTCCCACCGCCGGCGATGAGCGAGTAGAGCTATCAACTATGAAACGAGTGGTCGAGCAACGAGTGGCGAGTATTGTTTTGTAGCTCGGCTATAGGTCGCCGACGAATAAGCGAGTAACCAAGGGTTATTTTTTCGCGCAAGAACATACGATAGATAGTATATTCCGTGTAAACGAAAGAGAGGCAGCGATACTCGCTCGGCGATATTATATTTATAGTTCATCGCTGAGCGAGTGTCGTTGAGCGAGTACATCCCCATCGCACGGCGAAAAAATAGCCGAGCGAGTACTCGCCGGCGATGGGACAACTGCCGAGTGAATATTTTTACGTGCGATGCCAACGCCACAAGTGTCCTAAAACATAAGAAAATAAGTATCTACTTAATTTCTAAAAAAATATATTCAATATTACCTGAGTTGGCTAGTCGACTGCTAGTAGGTCCGAACATCTGATATGGATCTGTAACAAAGAGAGGTGTATGAAATACCTAGGTGCTAGTTTACTAAAGGGACTATGTAGTGTCCGGGGAAAAGTCTCCTATGTCACTACTTGTGTCACTGAGAATACAGCGAGTATTAAAATTTTTTTTACTAAAGCCTTTCCCGTTGCGTTTCAATTGGCCGCAGGCCGCGTGCGTGCAGGCCTCCTGTGTGTGTGTCAGGCTTTATTGAGCCAAACTTAATCTTATATTTGTGCTATTATTATTATCATCGACATAAAACGGGAATTATTGTGTATAACATAGAGGATTGCATTATGGTTCATTCTATCGCTTGCTCGAATGTCATATGCTCGAATAATTGTTCAATTGATAAATATGTAGAGTCGACTAATCGTTGTTCGCTCGAATGTTCGCAGGGTCAACCTTACAAAGGTTGTTGAGGGTGCTTTACAAGACATTGTATTGCATTTATTTATAAATGTCGATTACTTTGTAGTCTCCTGTAGCATAACCATCTAAACCGCACTGGGCAAGCGTGGTGTATCACGGCCCATGCTCCCTCGATGTGGGGCAAATGTCCTTGCCCCAAAAAGTGAGGGCATTTAAATACTTGGCTGTTCATGATGATTACGGCTGCTCATGGTCATCGCTTTAGTTTAGAATTTGATATCAGCTTAGTTGCTAGATACACTAGATCAGCTACTAGCCATCATAAAGATAACAGTTGCTATGGCAACACTACCAACAACACTACCGACTGAAAAAACTAAGATACAGTGCATAGATTGCATTTCAAATAGGTATAATGAGAAGTAGGGGACCTGCAAGTATCTGAATTTGCATAGATAGTGAGGCCTTAGCGCTATGCCTTGGCTGTCGTCGTAGGCAACTTGTATATGCTTAAAACTGTTTCTGATTACATTTCTTGAACAGTGATGCGAAAAGTATGTAAACAATCGTACAGTCGACAGCACTACAATCTACGCAAATCCATTGCAATCCAGGACGTATTACTATCGTTTATATAAGAGTGCCCATTACACTTGATGTGTACAATAGATGCTAACAGATTTTAATGGGAATGAAGAATCAATAAATTATAGAAAGGATATACGTGATATTTACTTTTTCGTTATCAAAGGTCAATCCCATACATTTTTTTTTATATTCTACTAGCGTTAACGAAACTCAAAGCCACTTGGCTAGGAGGGCAGATGACTTGAGTTGATATGTGTTATTTGAGATGATATATAAAACAGTACTTTCTGGCTACTAATTCTTTTGATTTTACGATGATTCCATATTATCTTAAGATTACGTACAATAATAATTCTTTATAGCAGGCATAAAAGACCCATAAAAATACAAAATAAATAAAATAAAGCTTACATTTAGACCTAAGGTCCTTACGTCAGTCTTAACCTACTTTCGGTTCTCGCTCCGGTGCACGACTGCCAATGGCTAAATATTGGGCTGGAGAGGTCGTCACTCACCATCCTCAGTATGCTATTGTCAGAGCTACGCAGTCTGCTCCAGAAGGAAGCAATACGAGCCCTGACAATAGCAAAGAAGTCGGGCACCCCTGCGTCAGCGAACATACTCGAGGCGCTGCAGAAACGCGGCAATTGATGTAGAGGTGTCGCTACTCGCTTCATCTAACTTGTCATTGATATTCATATGGATATTATTATACCTATAAAAAGTTAGGATGTTGAAGACGAGGCTAGTTCTCAAATTCATACAAATCTGCGGGACGCATTATGAATATTGGTTTGGTCGACATTCCATTAGAATTAGAATGGCCCACTTATTTTGGCCACAAACGTGTAAGTAGGTACAATTTATTTTATTTTCGTCTTACATAACGTATAACTTTATTGATATAAAACTGACGATCTTTACGTATTATAATAAAACTCTTAACCATAAAAAATCACCCCCATAATTTTACTTACAGGGTAGGCAATGGCCAGATATGCAAATTATCGTAATAATTCTCATACTACATTCAAATTGAAACAATAGGGCCCCCTAACGACAGTTCTCGCCTTTTGTTAATATTATAATAAAGTAGTAATTGTTAATGACACTCGAGTTAGGCCCGGTCATAAAACAGGGAACTTGTGACAAAATCATATAAGCACCCCTTTCATTTGGTAATATTCGAATAAATGACCCACTACATTTTTTTCTTCCATTCATTGTGGTTTATTTGAATTTGTTTCAATAATGTTTAAATCATTATTCAGATAGTGTCATTTTCGTACCTATGACTAATTAGATTTTCGTTCAATGTTCATTAGACAGTACTTACAAGGTTCATTTGAAATGATTTTGACTGTACTTACTTACAAACTGTGTTAGTTTAATTTAATTATAATTTCGTTCTAATTCGTGTCCGGCGACATTAATGTCTCTGTCGCATGATAGTCATGTGGCTGTTGCGTAGCGCTTGTGCCTTGTGCCAGGAGGATGATTGGATGACGGAGTATACATTCGCGCACGCCTCGACTGTGACGTGTATTAGTAAAATATTATCACGTTTATTTTCCTTTTAACTCTGCTACTTATTCACGAAAATTGAGCTATCAACTCGTTATTTAGAAAGTTGAAACTGTATGTATTTTTGAAGCCTCATAAAAGTCCGCTTAGAGTGGGCTCACATTCCGCTGTTTAATTAAAACTGCAAGAAAGATTATTTACCATAATTATAATTTTGCGATAGTTTATGCTGTGGCGGGGAATGTCAGCGAGGGCATTCTATAGATACTCGTAGATACTAATGCTCAGAGAGAAATCTCAAGAGGTGCTTCCATCCCATAGTTAGAAAAAGATCTATTTAGGTAATGGATGCCTATATTTTTGTAAAACTATGTTAATAAAATTATACACCTTTGCCGACATTACTTTAAGAAGTATGACGACATGTGCAAAATAATTTGTAATAAGTAAGTAGGTACACAAATAATATTTGTGTCATCGTTAAAGTTTCCGTCGGCTACCTAAAACATACCTATCTTACGTGACAAAATACGTTGCCGTTCTCAATGTATTTTATGACTATATATCTTTAAACTATGTATGTAGTTTTGAACGGATGGTTCCGTCGCATCGCTGATTTGTTCCAACGACGACGCTTAGATGTAAAAGAATACACAAATAAAACGAAAGAAACTTGACGACATCATAGGGAGAGATTGGAGGCTGTCAAAGCACCATTTGCGAAGATGAAAGATGAATCTCCGACCCAAAGTTACGACTCACGGTAGTGACTGAGCTTTACAAAAGACACGTTTCGAATCAAAAATGTTCACAATAACTGTTAAATCGAGGGTGGTTAAATGGCCGTCGCTTGTAGGGGCTAGGCGCGATCTAATCGAGATGATTATGATGAATGACGGCCTTCGGTAGGCAAAGGATCGTTTGTGAGCCCAACGGCCCCTGTTTGGAGTGAAGTCGGGTGTAACAAGCAGGCTTGTAGAGAACATGATGCAAATGGGGACGAAGGAGTGGCTAAAATTTCGAGCTTTAATAATAAAAAAGTTGATAACTGTTTCACGGGTTAGTTGGAAGAAATGTCAATTTGTTACCCTTAGATGTTATTTAAGTTTTAAGGTGTGTTGTGCACTAATGTGTTAAAACAATTAAACAATTTCGGTGTTACTAATTTATTATCACTCACTACGTATAAAAGTGCCACTAATGGGTGGTGTATTATGGTGTATTATGCGTATAAGTAATGCTGAAGTGGGACCTGTGTCGTTTAGCGTAGTTTTATGTTCTGTTAATATTTCTGGGGATTATTTGTAAAGATCGACTCTACCTACATTTCATCATCTTATAAACTCACGTCTGTTTTCCGTTGAGCTAGGCAGAGACGATGGACGTCCCTCTGATGCGATCCTGGCATACAACTCTCGCTTCATCTACATTCATCAATCTCTTCATACACGCTCGTCGGTTTATTGTACACCGCATTTGACCAATTACTACATTTCATTCTCGAAGAGTCAGTATTACAAAATACAAATAAGTATCTATGTATAGACCTACACTAAACTTATAGGTAAGTACATATTATTACAATATCATTGCAGGCATCATTATTTTTAAGGTTCCGTACCTCAAGAGGAAAAAAGGAACCCTTATAGGATCACTTTGTTGTCCTTCTGTCCGTCTGTCTGTCAAGACCTATATCTCAGAAACACGTGGACGGATCAAGTTGAAATTAATACCAAATACTCGGGTCTGCAACCTCATGCAGCCGTGAAAAAAATCAATCTTCTACGTCAACACAATCAAAAGATATGGCCGTTTATGTCGAATTTTCTCGCATATTTGTATAAAACGCGAGAAACATGAAATTTGGCAAGAAGCTAGGTTTTATAGCACAAGTAAAGGAAAAAAAATCCGAAAACTGTAAATTTGAGGTTCTATCACGAATTAATTATTTTTTTGTAATTACAAACTTATATTTGCAGTTGACGCCTTGTATGTCGATGTATGACGTTATCAGTTTCGAAAACGCAAACATTTAAGTTTGTCCCTAAATATAGTTTATCTTTTCGTTAGAGTAAATGTTATGGTCAAGTTGCACGGAACCCTCGGTGCGCGAGTCCGACAGCAGACTCGCACTTGGCTGTTTTTTTATAATAATATGTGTCACCCTGTTTCTAAGTGCCGATGCCGTCGCGCCGTCCCCGTAGTCGTCGCCCGACGGCACGGCACTCGTTCAGCTGTAGCGATTGCATTGACGCATTGATGCGAGAATTGGCATCCAGCATCCGACCGGACGAGCGAAATAATTATATTTTTATGCGAGGCGAAATTGTATGAGAACCTACAACGTTTATGAATGAAAAACGCATTACTTCAATACCTAGTTGTTTAATAAACACTTAATTGACTGTCATTCATAAACCTAGTTAAACCTCACTTCCCTTAAATCGTGTTGCTATTCCTTTCACACTTCGTTAAAAAAAGGTTAAGATAGAAAGGGACGGGGACCTATGGCATATGCGCCAATAAATTTATGTGTTATATTTATTAAATTAATAATATTATTTATTAAATTCATTTCAATATTTACCTTTTGTCTTAAATAACCTTTGATATTTTATTTAGGACTGGTATCACTTCTACTTTATCCCATAGACAGTCGAAATCGAATCGAAATTTACAAAAGATAACGGCTATAAATAACGCATGCGGATGAATCACTCTCTGCAGATTCAATCTTGTTCAATCTCCACACAGCCGACGTGTATTATTCCACTATTAAACCTTGTAAAGTAGTCATTGTGCACTGGTCTTTTGATCTGTACCTTGTTAGGTACAACCAATTCAAGTAGATACGGCTTCAACTTTAAATCTTCGTTTACATCTACAGACATTGGGCGTGTCCAGCACGTGGCGTGGCATACAAAATCTTATTCTATACATGCATCTGCGATATAAATTCGTTCAGACATTGTATAGAAGAAGAACATTTTGTGTGGCACGTCTGACATGTTCAATGTCTGTAGATGTAAATCCAGATTTAAGGCTCAGACAACAAGAACGGTGCAAAGTCTAAAGTTTTACCACTTGAATTCTTTCGACTGTTCGAGAAAAGTTAAATTCGAACAATCCTGGTGAACGGTGTGTGTGAATAAACCATATTGTCAATTCGTCAAATGAATTCAGCCCACACCTGGCGACCGTCGCAAATGAAGTTACATCCCGTGAACTCACCAAATAGAATTGTCAAAACTGATTACGTTTTCCATTTGCCATCGAAATTGGTGGGACGAACGGCGTAGCGTTGCTTCTGTTCCGAGTTAACCAATACGGTGATATGATTGTTTTTGTAGGCTGATTCTACCGGATGATATTTGAAATAATTATGGAGGCCTTGCTCGGAACGCTATCTGTATATCGATTTTTTTATGTTGACCGCAAGTATGTGTTGTTCGTCCGAAAACACCGCAACATCTCAGTTGTAATTTTATTCCAAAATACAACTAGTTTTAATGTCTCTTAGTAAGACCTACTAGTTTAACTATAGTTCATGTTTAAAAAAAATACTTACTTACGATTAATCTTAAATTATACCAAATGACATACTTATAAGATTAATAGTTACTGACCAAGCTAGCATTTTTCTAAGTGAGATGTAGACCAATTGACTTTAATTCTGTTAGCCACAAACTTTAATCTCAGTATCTTTCACATTTTGTTATAAAACATTAAGTTACGTGTTACGTTAAGTTAGGCCGTGGAATTTTTAATCCACGTAAATTTTCCCGAAACACAGGTCAGCATAGTTCGGGAGTCAGGGCTTATCTAAAATCGTGCTATTTTATAGGTAACTGCGTATAACGTTACGTATGGTTAACTGAACTATATTTTATCTTCACCTTGTATTTTCGTTTGTATTTTCTCGATGTACAATGGACAATATATCTCCCCCGCTGAGTTGGCCGGGACGCTCCGTCACCTCCCCGCGACATTGGGTCAACAAAACATTCCTAGGGCAAACACAGTGCCCTGCCCGTCTATATGAATTTATCGTGCCACCGCAGGGGCAATATGCTCCTTCGTTGAGGGAATTCTTGGTTTGGCAGAAGATTTTCGGTACCTATACTCGTAAAGAATGAATTTGATCAGTCTGGGAATTAGACAGTTTGGGAATTGGTCAATCTGGAATTGTTAATTCTGGGAATTGGACATTCTGGGATTTTGACATTTGAAGATAAATTGGGTTCCCTAAGTAATTTCGAAAGTCATTTCATCGATTTGTTAATTACCCGATGTAACGATTCACCGAAACACCTATTATCGAAACTCATTTCAGCGACAACACATACAATTCGTATTTCATGTGTTCCACGAGATATGAGATACTGTTTGGTAACAGAGAGCTCTTTGAATAATATTTTTCTTTCTTATTTCTTATATTCGAGCTTGTTTTTTTGCGAAAGCGTTTAGTCCCAGGCGTTCTGCTTTTTAGGCTTTCTGATCATGATTTGTGTTATTTAGCGAAGTGTGATGTGTACATTATAGAGATACGTGTGTCATGGTCCCAAATCTAATCGAAAATCTAAACGCAACTGACACTTATAGGCTACATGGCATAAGAGTCCAATCAGCGAAGATTTTTTAGGGTGAGTGACTCTGGAATCGCCCCAGACAGTTTTCAGAAGAACTGTGACAGGTACTCATGACATCAAAAACAGGCATGAGATAACGTAATCAATATTCAGTATAATCTCACTATATTTATTAAGGAATTGAAAATATGTTGGTGATCTTGTTTGAATATACTTTACAAACGATTCGAACCCCTTCGTGCGTTACGACTGATTGGTGGACCGAATGAACTTTATGATGTTACACTTTTCTACTGTAATTACTTGTCCATTACAGCACTAATCTTTCCTTGATTCTTCCCCACCCAATAGAAACTGCACCTTACACTCTACAAATAAAGAACCGATTGGCGTGCCATCAACGTAGCATAGTAAGAGCAGTGTTTTTCTGAAAGCGAAATCGTTCTTATTACGTTAGCTATAAATCCGAAATCGTCAGTCAGGCGGTAAAGCGAGCAAACTTTCACCCTAACCCATGGATTTAGAGTCTTGTACGTAGCATGTTGTGTAGTTAAACACAGGGTGTAGCCAGAGGCTCGAAGGAGTTAATGCGTGACGCACAAAAGGCCAAATCACGGCCCTCCGACGTGCAACGGCGTCAAAGAGCGAATTTGTATTCCAATTAGGACGCCCGCTATAGACACCCGTCGATCAATAATAATGATAGATAATGACAGTGATTTTTATAATTTCTATGCTTCTATTACTATATCATTTTTTAAATAAACCTATCTCTCAAATATTCACTTAGGTATATAAATATATTTCATCGATCAAACATTATTTTATAAAACAGGAAATTGAACATTTTGTAGCTTTTGATTGTGAAATGCTATATAAGTACCTATGTATTCAGTTTTCCATTTTCACGACACAGCGGAGGTGTGGTGCGATACTTGAACAACCAGCCTGAACAAAAATTATGGGACTTTCAGACAATACCAATGCTCCTTGTGAGGCCATAAAATAATAATAAAAGGATAATTAATCGATTTCAGTGAATTACTGGCGAGTCCCCTTCGCAGTCGTTAGTGCAATTCCAAGACCCCTATAGCATTAGCTATTTGATTGCGATTCGCCGAGCCCCAATCTCGGATTCAATAAAAATCACCCCGCAGATATATTTTGACATTTCTATTTGATAAGACATGATTATTAGTCGATAATTGTTTTCTGCGTAGGTACAATAGATTGTAAGCGGAATAAGGTTCTAAAGTAGGAATACTTTTAAAACGAACCAATTTATTCATAAAACGACTTTTAAATAAAGAGGAATATATTCTGATTTGATTGAAATTGTATTTACCTATGCTTTCATGCGACGAAAAAATATAATTGTTCAAAAACTACAAACATGGTGTACCGTTTAGCACCGTTATGGAGTTACATTCATTATTGTTTATTTATTATTAGGTTTGTCTCTAGCCTGTCTATTAAATTAGTGAAGTAAGGTTTACCTACGTGCAAGAAACCATGGACTCATGAGATTCTAATAGGTTTTATGATTCTAATAGGATTTTTGTGCCAAGGTTAATCCTTATGCATGACAGTGGCACAGCCTGGCGCTCTTATTTGGGGGCTAGCATTTGTCAAGCAATTTATAATAGGTTTCGTCGCGATATTTTGAAGTTTTAAGAACAATTGGTAAATGTATAATTGAAAAACCGAGACAAAACTCATACAAGTCAAGTAGCGGAAGTCTAGTGCAAGCATAGATCGCCATTAATCACAAAATAGTGAGAACGAATGTAAAGAAACGAACTTAAAAGGTTAATCGATAAAAGCTTTGAAGAAAAAGGACCATCTCTGTATATTAGAGTGTATCCAATCACAGATACAGGCCTTGCTTACACATCACTGGTTTTACACGGTGGAAACAATGTGACTATCACCGCACGCGTGCCGAAAATAATATTTAGATTTCCTTCGCCTTTTTACTCACCCTGTTTGCACAGGGCCTCGTTGTGGTGTCAGGGTGGGTCCGATCAAACGTTCGCCAAACAGTGTTTGGAACAATATTGTTTTAGAGGAACAATTAAAGTTCGTGTCAAACGTCGATGTTGACGTTGACGTTCAGTGTGGAATGATTGATTCATTGGCGGTTAGGTAATGATTTTATGACGGATAATGAAAATACCTATTTTTGAGATACGAGGTTGTCAAGTAAAGCGACGATATTTTCTCTCTAGCCTGAACGGCATCATGGTAATTTTACTTAAGGGCCTTCCATGAGCCAACTAGCGCCGCCAATCTTGAAAAAATATTAACTTCCTATTTAATCAATTTTATTAAAAAACCTATTTACAAAATGTTTATTAGGATGAATACTATTTTTCAATATACAATACATGGCATAATTGCGACAAGCTAAGTTCACAAATGTGCCAAAAACGGCCGTTTTTCGCAACTATGCGAACTACTACTTACCGAAATTGAAACCCGTTATAAATAAGCATTTAAAAATAGTATTTATCGTAATAAACATTTTGTAAATAGCTTTTTTAATGAAATTGATTATATTGGAAGATATTATTTTTTTAAGATTGGCGGCGCTAGTTGGCTCATGGAAGGCTCTTAATAAATGCCTATCTTATACTACTAAGTACAAATGCATCTAAATTTCTTTTTGCTATTTTGTCGTTCTGCTGCCTTGTCCTTTTATAAGGTAAGTAAGTAACTATCTAAACAATCTGCCATTTAGACATATCGCGATCTAGTCCGATGGTAAAAACGATAACGTAGCATATACGTATTTTATTCATGGTTCAAGCCGATGTTAACAATCTCCTGTGCAGTAAGCTCCTGGGTAATGCATTCCGCCACGTTTATATTTACCAGGGGCAAAGTGAACTTACAAGTGTAGTGGCATACATCGCATGCTATGAAGCCGTCAAAACGGAGCGACAAGCTTACTTATATCGGAATCTATGTACCGAGGCGCCTTTTCTGTGACTTCCAACACACTTTACTTTTGCCGGAACACGTAACTTTGAATATTTTAACCATTCCCTATATATGTATTTTGTTTAAGTGAGGAGGCAACATTCTAGATAGTGATACTTACTTGGGATAAAATGAAAATGACTAATTAAACGGTGTGTGATCTCAATCGATATTTTCTGAAGTTTAAATCAAACGATGTCTTGTAGAAGGACCAAGTACGGTCTATTACAAACCGACGAGCATGCATGAAGAGATTGATGAATGTGCAGGAGGCAAGGGTTGTGTGCCAGGATCGCAGCAGATGGAAGTCCATCGTCTCTGCCTACCCCTACGGGAATCAGGCGTGAGTTTATATATAAATAAATAAATCAAGCGAGGTAGTTTTCTAGTCGTTTAGTTAGACTCGTCTAGTCGTTTAGTTAGACTTTTCAGTGTAAACATACAATTAGAATTTTATTTTCAGGATTTCAGTTTCAATATTTACGAGTAGTATATTTACTTTTCCTATATAGGAACCAAGGACTTAATCTAAGAACTCTTCTTTATCCGTGCAAATAAAAATCAAACATCTTAGGGTCCTAATGAAGAGTTTTTCATTACGCGTAGCCCCGTAGCCCTTAACAGCCATCAAACTAACTAGACCCCACTTTGGGCGGTACGTGACTGTTTTATCTAATAGTATACGGAACTACGGAATAATGATAAGAATTTGTAAATAATCTCTAAGCACGAAACTGCTTTACTAATGTTGATGAACAAGGGGAAATTAAAAAAAAGTGAATGTTATTTAATAACCGATACTAAACAACATGAAATCTACATGAAACTTGAGACTTTGTTGAATACTTAACGGAACGAGAAATATTTTATAATAATATGTGTGATTTAGTAGTAGCCGCTAAATATAAATCTACATCCAAAAGCAACTGTAATTCGTGTGCTACATCGCGTAGACTGAGCCGAAGCCTAAATTTAGCGTACTCTATCTGGAATCGTCACAAATAATTAAACACAAAGTAACAATTACAGCGATTCTACAGGGTGTCCTTGAATTAGACAAACTGGGGGTTGTACTCATGATAAATATTAAATTGATAAGGTTTTTAAGGAAATCAAAACTGCCAAAAAATTTCGCTTAAAGCCGCTTAGTTTATTTTTGGCTTTATATGTAACTGATATATTTTCATTTGTGTGCAAATAAAGTATATTTGATTGATTGATTGAACGTCACAAGTCTCACAATGACTTTAGAGGCTTAGATGTGACCATTAGGTGAAATTCCAGTCAAAGAAATCATTGCAAAAAATTAAAAATACCTCTGCCACTGTCGTTCATATTCTACATCGCGTAAGAGCGAACAGTTAGTCGTTATACATATATAGAACAACTTCATATTTAACTTAATATTAGTCGCAGCGTCAATTAGCGAATATTACCGTATTACTGCGAATATTAGCGTATGCAATCTGGAATCGCTATAGTTACAGTTGCGTTTAGGTTTAGATTTGGCTGCCACGACAAAATAACCTGAAACCTATTTATTTACTAGTGTTCCGCTAAATATACCTTTGTCCAGGCAAATGTCCTTGGTCCGTTTTCATCTACTGTCATTTGCTCTTAACTTATAAAATAGAACTCAGAATAGCGGCAAAGCCAATCGAGGAGGGATACCGACGGACGGGCGCATCACTTCTCGATTTCATTAGAAAACATTGGCTCCACGGTCGTGTGTGCGCTCGTGGCTGACGCGTGCCTCTTGACATGCGACCACGGGAGTCAGGGATCGAGTTACACATTCACCATGGAAACGATAACATATTGCAAGCTTTGCTCACCATTTTCGAGAGAGACAATGCACTATAGAAATATCTTGAGTTCATTTTTAAAATCTACTACTGAACTTAATGAATGATACAAGGAACGTAATATGCAGTAAGTTATATTTACATCGTATATACGGCTCTTGCATGACACGCATTAGCGTCAACCACGTTTTCCTTTGTTTGAATTTTCAAAAACAACAACAGATGTTAACACTTCCTGACGTTTGGGTGTGAAAGTGACAAGGGCTATATACAAAAAAACTAGGTGTTGCATGGTGCGCGGGCCGCGCGCGGCCCGCGAGACTGCTTTGTTTTCGTGTTGTAGGCGCCGCAACTAAATAAACATTATCCGGATTGTTCGCTGTGCATATAATTCGTGCAAGCCATCCACTAATTATATCAAGCACCGCCCGAAAGTTGCAAGTTCAAAACTCTGTGAAAAACATTTATTCGGAAAGAGTTTGCTCATTTAAAGTAGGTTATTTTTGTGATTTTTGAAGCAAACAACGCTCGAAATGCCCGTATGCCAGAAACTTAAAGAAAGTTTTCAAAAGCCAAACGTTGCTAGCTGTACACAATTTCCATAACTTTGTTCATAATTCGAAAGGCAGGGGCATCTTTCAGCCTTTGGTAGCGTGGGGACGCTCCGGGCTTCGCCCTCCGCGGAGCTCGGCCTGTGGCCTCGCAGCCGGCTCGGCCTTCGGCCTCGCAAAAATTACTTGGAAGGTGGGAAGTTTTTTCTGCTTGGCAAGGGGACGCTTCGGGCTTCGCCCTACGCGGAGCTCGGCCAATGGCCTCGCAGGCCGGCTCGGCCTTCGGCCTCGCAAAAGTTACTTGGAAGGTGGGGAGTTGTTCTGCTTGGCAAGGGGACGCTTCGGGCTTCGCCCTACGCGGAGCTCGGCCTATGGCCTCGCAGGCCGGCTCGGCCTTCGGCCTCGCAAAAGTTACTTGGAAGGTGGGGAGTTGTTCTGCTTGGCAAGGGGACGCTCCGGGCTTCGCCCTACGCGGAGCTCGGCCTATGGCCTCGCAGGCCGGCTCGGCCTTCGGCCTCGCAAAAGTTACTTGGAAGGTGGGGAGTTGTTTCTGCTTGGCAAGGGGACGCTTCGGGCTTCGCCCTACGCGGAGCTCGGCCTTCGGCCTCGCTATAGTTACTGATAGATATTTACCGCACGCAAGTAATCCTTTCGTTTCGTATAGGAAAATTTATTGAGAAAATATTATGGTTAACTGCTCGTCCGCCATTTTGTTTTTCCAAAAATTTACAATTTTCTGGTATACTGCATCATATGTGCTACGAAGTAGAATTGGTTGGATATTCCTCATGCGCTCGTGCTAGGCCAGCTAATTCGTCAAAGTTTGGTCTGACATGTCCAAATTTTCAATCGGCTATATTTCCGCCGCCATTTTGTTTTTCTTTTGTTTTTCAATTTCATCACAAAGTAGGTGGACCATGTGACACGCGTTCCAAATTTGATCGAAATCGGTTGGAAAATGGCGAAGATGGCATCACGTGACCCGCCGCCATTTTGTTTTTTTCACTTCCCTATAGTTTTCCTCTGGTCCAATCACTAAACTATACAACTCCCCCTTACATCACTTTCACCTCCGGGAACTCCTTCAGACTAAACGGGCGTGTCAATCAGTGAGTCAGTGAGTCAGTGAGTGAGTGAGTGGTAGTCGAGCTATATATATTAGTAACTAGGTGTTGCATGGTGCGCGGGCCGCGCGCGGCCCGCGAGACTGCTTTGTTTTCGTGTTGTAGGCGCCGCAACTAAATAAATATTATCCGGATTGTTCGCTGTGCAAATAATTCGTGCAAGTCCATCCACTAATTATATCAAGCACCGCCCGAAAGTTGCAAGTTCAAAACTCTGTGAAAAACATTTATTTCGAAAAGAATTTTCTCATTTAAAGTAGGTTTTTTTGTGATTTTTAAAGCAAGCAACGCTCGAAATGTCCGTATGCCAGAAACTTAAAGAAAGTTTTTCGAAACCCAAACGTTGCTAGCTGTACACAATTTCCATAACTTTGTTCATAATTCGAAAGGCAAGGGCTTTCAGCCTTTGTTAGCGTGGGGACGCTCCGGGCTTCGCCCTTCGCGGAGCTCGGCCTGTGGCCTCGCAGCTCGGCTCGGCCTTCGGCCTCGCAAAAGTTACTTGGAATATGGGGAGTTGTTTCTGCTTGAGAAGGGGACGCTTCGGGCTTCGCCCTACGCGGAGCTCGGCCTATGGCCTCGCAGCCCGGCTCGGCCTTCGGCCTCGCAAAAGTTACTTGAAGGGTAGGGAGTTTTTTTCTGCTTGGCAATGGGACGCTTCGGGCTTCGCCCTACGCGGAACTCGGCCTACGGCCTCGCAGCCCGGCTCGGCCTTCGGCCTCGCAAAAGTTACTTGGAATGTGGGGAATTTTTTCTGCTTGGCAAGGGGACGCTTCGGGCTTCGCCCTACGCGGAGCTCGGCCTATGGCCTCGCAGCACGACTCGGCCTTCGGCCTCGCAAAAGTTACTTGGAGGGTGGGGAGTTGTTTCTGCTTGGCAAGGGGACGCTTCGGGCTTCGCCCTACGCGGAGCTCGGCCTACGGCCTCGCGGTGTTCTATCGCTTCGGGCTTCGCCCTACGCAGAGCTCGGCCTTCGGCCTCGCGGGAGGGTGCTCGGCCTTCGGCCTCGCTATAGTTACTGATAGATATTTACCGCACGCCAGTAATCCTTTCGTTTCGTATAGGAAAATATATTAAAAAAATATTATGGTTTACTGCTCGTCCGCCATTTTGTTTTTCCCAAAAATGACAATTTTCTGGTATACTGCATCATATGTGCTACGAAGTGGAATTGGTTGGATATTCCTCATGCGCTCGTGCTAGGCCAGCTAATTCGTCAAAGTTTGGTCTGAAATGTCCAAATTTTCAATCGGCTATATTTCCGCCGCCATTTTGTTTTTCTTTTGTTTTTCAATTTCATCAGAAAGTAGGTGGACCATGTGACACGCGTTCCAAATTTGAACGAAATCGGTTGGAAAATGGCGAAGATGGCATCACGTGACCCGCCGCCATTTTGTTTTTTTCACTTCCCTATAGTTTTCCTCTGGTCCAATCACTAAACTATACAACTCCCCCCTACATCACTTTCACCTCCGGGAACTCCTTCAGACTAAACGGGCATGTCAATCAGTGAGTCAGTCAGTCAGTCAGTCAGTCAGTCAGTGGTAGTCGAGCTATATATATTAGTAATGTCTCCACATACAAAACATACTTTAGGCTCTCTACATAGAGCGTGGCGAATTTTCCTACATGTTTATATCTGTTTTTATTTCTATCCGATTTCTTTCGACCTACAGATTTGACTTATGTGACCTTCACCTTTCGACTTTAGTCCTTCGACATAGGTAAACTAGGGTTCTTTCTCTATGGGTAAACATTCTATTCCTATTGCACAATGACTTATAATTATATATTTGCTTCATGCTATTGCGACCATACCTACTTTGCTACGATACGACTACGTAAACCGGACTCTACGTGAATGTGATGAATTATAATTGTAGAGAATTTACAATTTGATGAATTATTATTTACATGGAGACGTCGTGTAATTAATTATACCAAGGAACGTGCTACTCAGTTTTTGGGCAATATTTAAAAAAACTTATAACTTAATATGTTAAAAAAACGTATCAATTGTAAATACTGTTTTGTATTGTAATTGTTTGTGTTTTTTTGTACAATAAAGTGTATATGAGTTGAATAAAATTAAGATTTTTTTTTGCGTATTTTATTTATTTTCACTCATTAAATTTAATCTTTGTTTAATTTTATGTATCGGGCGAACTAAGTGTATGTCTATGGAGTAATACTACTACGTAGACGGATTCGCAGTTTAAAGTTACTGTGAAGAGAGAAATACACGAACAATCTTATAAATGGTTAAAGTTTTTTAATGTCCAGCATATTCAAAATCAAATCTTGGCTGCTCAAACTCACCATTTCACATACGTCGACGCGGACACGGGTCGACAGGCATGTTTGGACACAATGGACCCAGACACAAATAAGCTTTTATGTGCCCTGGGTAACTGACCGTACACAACAAACAGAGGAACGAGTGTTTGGCGAGGGACCGGCCTTCGGTAATGGAAGAAGAAAATTTATAGGTAGTTTGCTAGAAATCTCGGACGAAGGTTGAATTTATCCTAGAATATTATTTTATCTTTTCAATATGAATTTCTTTCAGAATATAACATTCGACAGCATTAGTAATAGCAATTGAAGTACGATTTCGACTCTAACAATAAGAATTGGACAAAGCGATTTTGAGTTCAGTCTTTAAACTATCAGATTTCATACAATTTTGACAGCAGTCGTAAGAGCGAGCTTACACTTACCTCGTACTCAAAATGACTATCGGCCCTAGCCGAAAGCCTAGAAAGCACATCAAGCTTTCTAATGTACAAAATATAAATAAAAAACAAATTATGTCACATTACCTGGTTGCCGAAGATGCGCGTGCGCGTCGAGTGTCGATTTCGACATCGCCGATAATGAATTGGTGCCATAGCCTGAAACAATAATAAACTGTTATTCATTTTACTATGCAACAAGTAGGTACTTTTATAAGTACCTACTTAATTCTTATAATTATTCATTCGTACAATAGGATCGAATGTTCTAGTTTTGATAATACCTTATAGGACTGGAATATAATAGTCAATATTATCACTAGATAAAAATAAATTTACGTAATCGAAATTACAAGTACACCACCACCATAAAAGTAAGAAATAAGGGTTTTTTCCTTCATGATAACAGCAGAACTTTATTTGACAGCAGTAGAATATGTAAATTGCTTCAGGGACAGTCCAAGTAGTATAAAAGCTATATACTAAAAAAAATTAACGCTTAACGCTGTATGACGTTGCTATACAGAGAGCTGTGTAGCTGAGTATACAGACCTCAAATTATATAGCCTTAGGTGGACAGCTGTATTATCGCAGTAGTGAAGACTAAGGACATAATAAAATGATGATCCATACTTTTCTAGAAAATCTATACAACAAAATATAAACTCTATTGTTATGTCAATATGGAAAAAATATCTCAATGAAACAATACCAATCAAATTCAGAAAGGACAAAGAAACAGCAAATTACCCATTTTCTTTTCAATCTTCGAAACCATTTGAAACCGTAATGGTATTATTTATTGGACAAATTGTACGCTTATAGAAAAATCTTTGCTTCTGACAAAATTGAGACTTGATTTCTATTCTTGAAATAAGGATAGGTAGGTACGGTGTTGATATTTTTTGTTTGTTTCCGCACTACAAATTAAGGTAAGTAATTGCTACGAAAGAAATTGAACGTTCTTCAATAAAATATACTTAATTTCAAAATAATTACCTATAATAGGTATACTTAGTACATTCAGTTTTAGATTTTATAATTATATTGGTATTTGTCCTATTTATCTCAGTTTAGTTATTTTAATTCAATGTTTCTTTATAAAGTAATTAATAAATATTTATTTTTCAGTTTATATTTGTTTATAAAAAGTAAACTTGATTACTTTAGATGCAAAATTACATGAACTTTTATAATTAATTTTAGGTTTTTATGCAGAATGTAGGTATTTGGTTATGCCTTGCGGTTAGCCTGTTTACGAACCATCTAAGTCAAACTTGAAATGCTCCCCCACTAGGGAACATAACAAATTGTTTTATAATTATCACGGCCACCTCGTCAGACGTTTTGAGCATCGAAATTTATTCTCTCTCAATACTGGCCCTTTGTTCATCTGGGACCTGACGCCTTTGGCATTTTGGACAATTCTGCTACCTAAATTTGCACCTAAACGGCTTCCTTTTGGGGTGCAATTTTGAATGAAACCCTTCATCCAAGGATTAGATTTTCTCTTTGATGCTCACAATCAGATTTCACGCGTTGTTAGTACTAGAGCAACACTGTGGAAACCCTTTTGATTTTGGGTGTATTTTTGATTCCATGTCTTACGGTCTCTGATTTTTAGGGGCACAGTGTGATAGTGACATCGTTTGTGCGTTGTTTACGAAAAGTAGATATAATATTTTAAAGATATTTTAGTCGTTTTCTTTGATATTGCAATTTTTCACAATATTCTTTGATGCATTGAAACGGAGGTTAAACGAATGAGCGATTATTGATAAATCAAAAGTCAACTTAAATTATGCTCGGTAATTTCTTAATTTTTAATTTACTTTTAACTGTGTTGTCATAATAATTATTTATAATTACGATGCCGATTTTTTGTACTTCACTTGATATCAATGGTAACACGTGCAACGAATTCAACTCTTATGACGCAGATAATAAGAATGGCCAAAGTCCAAAGTGTTACACTTGATCTGCCGTTAGCGAACCTAACAATTCTAGTTATTTCCTTGATATTCCGCCTGAAGGATTATCAACATATTATATCCCATCCCAATAATACATAAACTGGAAAGTTTGTATGGATGGATGTTTGTTGTTCTTTCACGCAAAAACTAATGAATGGATTTTAATGAAACTTTACAACAATACACGTATAGCTCATAAATCAGAATAACACAACACATAGGCTTTATAAAGATCCTGCGCAGACGAAGAAGCAGGCAGAAGCTAGTTCTTTATATTTATACTTACCTACCTAACCTACAGATAATAACTTGATAAAGCCATAGTGCAGCTATATGCAGCGCATCGATCATCGGAAACATGACACTATTTAGCCGATTAACGTCACAGGAGAACATACTCGCATCCATAGTATCGTATACTATACTGTTTGGCCTATCCTATTTCACACACAAGAAAAAATCGTGTGGGTAGGTCTCATGCCGTTTTCCTTCACGCCGCCGCGGTGGCCACTCGCGCGACGGTCTAACGGAGAGGTTTACCTGCGCAGTTATACCGGATTGTGTATGGTCACAGACTTGCCCTTGTAGCACGAGTCAGCGGTGGCGATCGATGCAAGTCCGCGAAACTGTCAAACTTACGTTATACAAGACGTTTGACATTAGTTTGACAGCTCCGCGGCCGGGGCGTTGCGTCGATCGCTAACGCGACTCGTGCTAGCCCCGCTGTGCAGTTTTTTAACCTGCGCAGGCGACCGGCGCAAGATCGAAAATCAATTATTTTAAGTAACACCGTGCTGTAAACCTGATTGATGATTGGTCCAAAAATTCTGTATCTCTCTCCTATTTATATAAACCTATAAACTGCTGCAATATTGCAGTGCCTTTCAGGGTTTATATGAGTACCATAACCAATCCCACATAAAGTAATGAATAAATGAATTATGATTTTCCGAGAGGGATGACATTACTTTTAAATTTAAAATAAGAAAACGCACAAGAGAATCGCTACTAATACCTAAGTAAGTCATTCTGTGCCTGCAGCTCCGTCGCATAAGGATAATGCAGCCGCAAAGTACGTGTCAAAACCACAAATTAAATATCTCATTACACGAGATCAAAGGCCAGTCGTGTCAAAACTATTTGTTGGAAGCGGCGGCGGCGGCGGCGGCAGGCGCTCGGCTCTGATTGCGGCCAGGGGACGCTTAATGAAATTCGCTGAGGGAATTGTGGAGTTTTAAATAAACGCTGTTCATTTAAACGGATGTTTATACGAGGGTCATAATGACACATGGATTACAGGAGACAAATTCTCGAAAGTATGATAACTAGGTACATATCCCGTCTCATATGTCGACTGTAAATAACACGAAAACACATATCGATGGTGATATTGTGAGAATAGCAAAGATACATTAGTGTCAGGACCGCGCTGAACCAGCTATCTGGTCCTCGAGTCCTATCCTGGGAGGAGATCAGCCCTGTCGTTCGATATCCGCCATTGTTAAGGTATTTATCGATCGTGATATACGCGACAATTGACCTCTCGTGCCGGTCATCTTAGTTCTTTTATATATCTTTTAATATGCTCTACAAATTATTGTCGTCTACCAAGCAAAAAAGAAAAGGCTATTGCTGTTATTCATAAACCTAGTTAAACCTCACGTCCCTTAAATCTTGTTGCTATCCATATTAATTAGATAAAACGGGAATTACCGTGTTAAACATTTATTATTGATGTCTCGTGTTAAACATTTATTATATGATGGCTGCAATGCTGTCGAAATATCGAGACATCAATAATAAATGTTTAACACGGTAATTCCCGTTTTATCTAATTAATATGTATACAAACCGTGAAAGTTTAAAAAGTGATATTGTTGCTATCCCTTTCACACTTTGTTAAAAAAGTTTAAGTTAGAAAGAGACAAAATGGTGGCGTAACTTTAAATCACATTTATGAATACGCGCCTAAGAATATAGTATCGTATGCATATTATATTTACCTACATCTTCACCCAGGGGACTGGCCTGAAGCAACTGCAACCCTGGACGATGGATAATTTTTAATTTATGACGTTGTTGATTGATGATAGCTTAACGAAGTAGCTCAACGATCCAATCCACGGTAACATCACGAAACTTAACAAGCCGTCTTCTTTCGAGCACCCCTATAAATAGAAACATTCGCGGATATTTCATAATCAACTTAACGTGACAGTTAAGGCCGCGTGAGCGCGGATTTTCAGTATTTAAATCCAGTCTATTGCACTAACTACAAATATTGAACGTCTTAAAAAATTATATGGCGTTCTTGGGGTATCTGTTTAGAACAGGTATTTTACCGTAATAATGGTTCTTGCGATTTCACCTGCTCGAATGCATTTCCTATGTCTGTAATATACCCACATAATATTATTTAGTTAATCTAAAAACATGGGAGTGCCTAGCAAAAAACATTCTGATTTTCATTTTAAATTACAATTCTCTCTTTCAGACCCATGCCTCGTTTTCGCTTCACGGGACGCAAAACAATAGGGTGCTTACGGCTTCCCTCCTCGCCTGAAGCGGTTTTTCCTCTATATTCTGTCCTGCTTGCTCTGAATAGATACGGGATTAGGGCGAGGGGTGCAGAAAATGGTGGACTAAAGCCACTTTCAGCTAATTTTCGCAGCCGCCGCCGCTCGCGTCGACTCATTTTAGCTCAAGCGATTTTTAAAATATGCAAGCACTCCTATTGGTTTATTTATGTTACCGATTCTATTTTGGGTTTCATGCAAGTACACTTGCATAGAGAATAATTTTAATAAACAAAGAGTCGCAGCAAATCGCTGGTAAGTTTTTAACACAATGTTATCTTTGCTACATAGTCTCGCCAACCATTTACAGTAGGCACCTTTTTGCTAATAAAAAATAGTTATTTCGGATACGATTACAATAGTTCCTTGGTTAAACTACTTCCTTCACTCGTCGTTTGCTCGGAAGTAAAAATAATCATAAATACTCTATTTAGTTCAAAATCTCAATATGACTATGTAAATACAATCGATTAATTAATTAAGTACACATCAACTACACAAAACTGCAATCTAGGCCGTGACACAGTCGCCTTTGAATGATCTACGATGCGCTGACAACTCTAGGTACCTACTAAGAATTATAAAGTAAAATTCATTAGGGCGCCACCTCACAAATCGCAGTCAATGAATACTGTTTAGTTTAAATAAAGCTATAGGTTAATTTATAGTTCATTCTGTGGGCCACAGGGGAAGCCGGGGCGATGAGGGTCACAGCTCGCTGTTGCGGGGGGACTATTCTTGTTTGGATCTATAAATAAAATGTAGCGCACGATACGGAAACACATAAAGTGTAACATTGTATTCCTTGCATTTAGTTGGTATGCCGCGTACAAGTTAAAATTATTTTCCGATACGCAGGTGGACCACGCGCGACCGTACTATTTATAATATTAATTGTCGAAAACGTTGACGCACGCCAATTATTCATTTAGTCCCAGCATCATTGAGGGTTCCGTGATGGATACTGATGGATACTTTGTCCCACTAGTTTTATGGAATTGCGGATCACTTAAAGATGTCAAAATTATATCTAACTAGTTCCATAAATGGTGCAGTAAATTGCTAGAAGAAACTAAACTTTGCGAATAAAATTTTGTATGAATTTGTAGGTACAGCTTATATTATTACTATTTTATTTTTTATTAATTTATTTCTTAGGTTTGGTGGACATTGTAATTTTATTTTTCAGTTTTAGGAAGACCAACAGCTAGTAGTCATGAAAATAATATCAGTAAGCCAATAATAGGTCCTCACTATTAGACATGGGACATAGTGAAATGATTTGTCGTAAGAATGAAGAAAAAAATTCGTCGACCGACGGCGGAGTGTTCATATTTCCAAGTTTCAAATACTTAGTCGAGTAATATGAAAATAAAATGTATCCTCACAATTACAATAAATCACATAGAAATAATAAGTCAACAAACATATTGCTTGGATCAGTGAATATCGAGTGGTTTCAGCATCGAATCCGCGTCATAATAGGTCCCTAGGGCGCGGCGAGTAAATCGTTTGTAACTATTCTGCAGGGGCATTAAGTCGACACGGTTCGTCACGACGGCGGCGGCGGGCTACTAGGGTACGCTGCATTTTTTCATATTAAAATGTCGTCAACTATTAGCTATACAAGGTGTTATTTTTGTTACTTCGAACCTGAAGCTTACATAGCTTTTCCCATGGAATCGATCAATAGGTACTGTAAAGGATGGGGAGACCAGAGAGCTGGGTGGAGAAAAATAAGTCGTATGTATGGCTTCTAATCGCTTCAAAACAATTTACTAACACGCGTAACAACACATAATTGAAACAAAAAATAAGGTCAAATAAAATGATTGATTATGAAAAACTACACTAAAAACCAAAAAGATGTTGCATCAGCAACAGGTATTATTTTCAAAAAAATCATATGAACGCACAATATAAAATCACTGGCAAAGGCATCATAAACACTTGCGACGTGTAATGTATATTATGGAATAATAAATAATGAATGCCCACAGGAACATTACAGGAAATCTATCTTGTTTTTGCGTTCATATTTCTTAATAAATATTGCTCAGATTGTGTTAATTTCTTTAAACACTCCAATTCCAATTCCAATTTGATGTTTATGGCTCCATCGTTTTGTCGATGATTCTGCCAATGTCAGAATAAAAAAACACTCCATACATTAATTTTGAAATATTAATATAATCTTGAGTGTTTAAATAAGTAGGAATTAATAAAAGAGCGCGATTTCTCTCTTGTTAGACTATTGTTTATTTCTCTCTTTGGTTTCAATCTTGGTACGTTTGATTCAATTCAGTTTCTTAGTAGGTGTATCGATAAAGCGGGTGAATATATTTCGTCTTGTTGGGAATTGAGCTTCATTGTTATTAGGTATTACAGTAGCGACGGCATTATTCCGTTCGATTCGACAAAGTCAAGAGCGTGGACCAGCGACAATAGGACGCGCCGAGTGAAGCGTGCAAGCGATAATGGCTCCCGTCCCCCTGAGATAATCATCAAAATATTGCATCACTTACCGAAATATTGTAAGTGTCAATCAAAGAATTAAGTTGGGTATTGTAGGGCCGCGCGGCGCGTGCCCGGCGCACGGCACAGCGGCGGAACGCTCGCGTGCGACATTTTAGGGGCGCACTGTTTTGATTTTTCCGCACATAAAAAGTGAACTCACGTTATTTTTAACGGTTTACGGTTTCTGGTGTATTATATAGTGGCTAAACTTGAGATTTTTTCAATCTTATTCCTGTAGACCCTTTCGAGTGACCGAGCAGCGGTGGCAGCGGTAGCTGTGAAATACTAATCGATATTATTGCAACGCGACATTTATCACAGTAGTATATCGGTCGGTTTTACGACCAGAGTATCGCATCTGTACGGAGGAGTCTTAAATCTGCATAATTAATTAACTAACCCAACATTTAATTTTAATTATTATATTTATATTTTTACTTTAAGTATATGGGATTTAGTACAAGGCTTATTATTATTAAGGATACTGTCAAGCCGCACGGAAGTTCCGCAAGCGCGAGATTCGGCGGCTGATCGCATTCCCAGGCGCTTTCGACTATAACGGCACACCGAGACCCGTCGGAATTGAGCATGTCACGCGTTCATTCGTTCGGTTGACGTAAGTTTGATGTGGTGTGGTGTAGATCGTTTAAAAAAGCATTGTGAACATAACATGAAGTCTCGAAGTTCGATCGGCTTCGGCCGCCTACAATTTTTGTTCCTGCATGCTAATCAGCAGAAGTTCGGTGATGGCATAAGTTCCGCCTGCTGAGACGCCTATAGGTTATTTCATGATAAGATTGTTCAGCATTTTCTGGAAGCAATTCATAATTGTAGTGTTGAAGCAAGGAAGCCCGGTGGAGTTAGCGATATTTACATCTTCTCGATATCTACACTTAGCTCTTGAATGACAAATTTTCACATCTCTATCACTAAATTGTTTGTCTTTACTCAGAATTTGTTTTATGCAATATTCCATTCGGTGAACAAATTTAAGCATGATGAAAAATTTCTAGCCATGCAACTTGAGACCTTGTCATTCCCTGACATGCTCACCAACTGAGTCACCACAGGCCACGCACCGCCCACCGATTTTTTTTATCGTATTATACATACTAGCGTGTCACGGAATGACAAGGTCGCAGGTTCAAGTCCTGCCCACGGCTAGAAATTTTTCATCATGTTTAAATGGTTTGTCTTTGTTTGAATTTTCAATAGAAGTATAACATATAAAAATAGAAGTCGCTTTCTGACGTAATTACGATAGTGAAAGTGACAACCTCGGCTGTTCACCTCGGTGGTCCACGGGAAGAAATTTTTTCCTGTGGTACACCAGAAGGTTCCATAACATTACACATTGTAATACTAAAGAAAATCATGGAATAGTCATCGTCATCGATATACCTACCGAACCTAACAATTGCACCTACTTCATGTTCTCTCCATGGAGTGCTCCGAATTTGATTTATGCTTTCTTAAGTCAAATAAAGTGAAAGGTATTAAATGTTCAAATTAATTTGCCTAGTTATAAATAAAATGACTAACCTTGTGAACCCTGTGACGTTGCATGTGTAGACCAAGAACTTTTGTAGGACGCATCTGAAAAAAAAATGTTGACATAAATATCAATCAATTCATACAAATCACTGTAGACCTGCGGAGCAGGTTCGATTCTCATCTTTACTACTGTGGTGGCCCAGCACAAGGTTTTTTTGGTTTGAGTGGTTGAGGAGAAAATGGATACCTAAGGTTTTTTATACATAGTAAAAAGAGTCTGAAAGGCAGGAGCAACAACAGAAACAAAGGAGCGTCAGCGGCAAAGCAAGAAAGCGGCAACCGCGCGGCGTTCGTTCTGTTGTTTTTCATAGAGTTTCAGGAATTACTACCACTGCCGCTGCCGTTGCCTTTTTCGTTGCTTTGTAGAGTTCCGAACCTCAAGAGGAAAACAGGAACCCCTATAGGATCACTTTGTTGTCCGTCTGTCAAGACCTATATTTCAGAAACGCGTTGACGGATCAAGTTGAAATTAATACCAAATACTCAGGTCTGCAACCTCATGCAGCGGTGAAAATGTCAATCCTTCTATATCAAAGCAATCAAA
The DNA here is from genome assembly GCA_963506565.1 of Tachystola acroxantha. Taxonomy (NCBI): domain Eukaryota; kingdom Metazoa; phylum Arthropoda; class Insecta; order Lepidoptera; family Oecophoridae; genus Tachystola; species Tachystola acroxantha. Next base: position 17,761,419 of record OY735870.1, read on the forward strand.
AGATATCGCTGTTTATGTCGCATTTTCTCGCATATTTGTATGAAAATGCAAGATCAAGAGCAGATGCAATAGCTCAAGTTACACACTAAATAGGAGAGATATCGTACTTACAAAGGCTGATATAATAATATAAATAAATCTTTTATTCTAATGGGGTTCTTGTAAACTTGCATTTTAATTTCGAAGATTTAGGTTAGTTTACCTATCACAACAAATAATTTCTAGTCACCAAAATAAAGGAAGAATACTAACAAAGAGTTTGCTACTTACGGTAAAGTAACAAATAAGAACATAATGACTTTTTTAAGGCGTGTGTAAAGCCGCGTCTCCTGCGACGTGTTACCGTGTTACGAAACACGGTAACATAAACATGTTACGTGTTATATACCGATTTAACAAATGAAAATTGTCGTGACTTTGATGTCGTAGTATTACATTATCTTTGTTTAAACATGTGAAGTCATATACAAGGAGTTTAGCACAATATATATGCTTTTTGGCTTAAAAGTTAAGCTGTGATTTACGACATACTTCGCAATTCGCAATACAAAATCGGTGGTTTACCGATTGTCAAGTTAAGTCATCGATAAACAGTTTTATTGATAAGAGCTCTTGTGAGTAGTTAATCAGGAAATGACGTATTCAAAAATACAAAATGGAATAAAAGTCGATATACAGGGTGTTCGGCAGACTGTTGAACATACGAAAATGGCGGATGGGTGGGCCTCTGCTACATGCTCAGCTATAAAAATTTGACCTAGGTTCCACGGTTTTTTAAATATTTATTTTAAACAATGCAGAATTCGTCACCTCCAAAACTTCAAACTCCAATAACTTGGTTTAAAACTGACAAAACTGTCATCATTTTTTTTTAATATTATCTAAACTTACGGCAGGTTCTTACAACAATGTTTATTATTATTATTACTAATAAAATCTGTATGGCGATGGTGATTTTACAATATTGAAGTTCATTCTATTTTTATTTGAATGGCTTCTATTCTTATTCAAGAGGTAATTTCGCCAATGTCAAGTTATTTAGAGTATTCATGTAAATAGAAAATTAAACGAAAAAAAAAGTAGGGTACCTAAGTACAGTCGACAGCAGATCAATGGTAACACTTGCAGTACGATTTCAAGTCTTACAACGCAAATAATAAGAGCTGTCAAAAGTAAAAAAAGTGTTACCATTGATCTTCTGTCGCCTGTACCTAGTTGACATGCACATACCTTCCCTTACATCGAGGGAACTGGGGACATGATTTACCACGCGGCCCAGTGCAGATTAGATAATTCCAAATGCGTTAGAATATTTTATTGTTCTCAGGTTTCGTTATTATGTTTTCCTTCACCTTCCTAAATAAAATAAACAAATAAACTTAACGAGATTTGGGATTTCTCATTGGTAGAGAGTTCGCTGCACCGGGTGCGACCAGTATGTATTCACTATGTATTGCGTTGAAAAGTTTTTCAGGAGATAATCATTTTACTGGATATTAATTATTGAAATTAGGACAAATGCTTCACTTCCAAAATGATAATGTAAAGCGCGCGCGTTGAAGTCTTTTGTATGGTACAAATTTAACAAAGATACGATTGCAGAATAACTTTATACCTGCGGCAGGTATAAAGTTTTCCTGCAATAAACTGCCTCAATTATTATAAATGTTTAGTTAAGTTATATGTTATGGATTTTAAAATGTCCACAAATACTCTAAGTAGGTAGGTACGCATGTTTTGGAGGTCGTCTGAAATAACGTAGAATGTCTTGGAAAGGGGCTTGAAAAACCTTTAAATTTACTTTTAATAATTGAACCTTTTTATGTGTCATAGATATAGAAGTCTCACAAAAAATTTGCGAAAGATATATATTGGTATATCAGCCCTCAAATTAACGATATATTTAAACCGAGTACACACGAATACAGATAAAAGTATCGGGGCCTCAGTCTACAGGGTTGAATTTAATAATTATTTTACAGTTAATAATAATAATAATAAAGCCTTTTATTCCGAAATTAAGAAAATAACTGTGAACTGAGTTGTAACAATGTTTCATAGAATATCTCTTAATTCGGTGTGCCTTTTGACATAGGCCTCCTCCAACGATTTCCATTGTGGTCTATCAATAAACATAATAAGACAGATAAAAGTATCGGGGCCTCAATCTACAGGGTTGAATTTAATAATTATTTTACAGTTACTAAGTTTTAACTTTTATCTATCTAACAGTGAAAGAATTCTCGCAACAATTCAAATAGTTTTTAAGAACTGAACTCTAAAAACTCTCCTGTACACCTTTATCTGTATTATACCGCACCTACCATAAAGGAGATAAGTAGATGTATTCAGAAAGCTTTCTGAAAGTGTCATAAGTGGCACGAGTGAAAGCACTCTTTGAGGGGTTCTTCCCTGATTGCGCGATGCGCGAACTTTTTCGTGAGCTTTGAGTCAGAGCTTTCTGCTTCAAGTGTTCAACAGTCTACTTGAAAATATCTGTCTACTGATTCTATTTGTGTATAAAAAACGTAGAAATTAGTTGGATGATTTTCAGGGTTCCGTGCCTCAAAAGGAAAAAAGGAACCTTTATAGGATCACTTTGTTGTCCGTCTGTCCGACTCGCACTTGGCCGGTTTTTATTTATTTATCCGACTGCCGAAAGAAGTTTTTCGAGTTATGTATACGTATGTCAGTTCAATTGTTGCCTTCTGTAGCTTGATAGATGAGGTAAGATTTTTGTTCTTGTAAAATTTTTGATTCATGTCGGAACACATTCGAGTTTGGATTCGATGCCACTGGTGATTAGGTAGATACTTCGTAATTAAAATGAAGTCGAAGATTGAGTATTATACGCGATCGTATTAATTGTATATCCACTCTTACTTTTACTTTGATAAACGATAAGAAAAAGGTAGAGAATGGAGGTAATTTCTTCTTTGCCATCATATTTTTAGGGTTCCGTGCCTCAAAAGGAAAAATAGTAACCGTTATAGGATTACTTTGTTGTCAGTCCGTCCGTCTGTCTGTCAAGACCTATATATCAGAAACGCGTGAACGGATCAAAATGAAATTAATACCAAATACTCAGGCCTGCAACCTAATGCAGCCGTAAAAAAATCAACCTTCTACGTCAACGCAATCAAAAGATAGCGCTCTTTATGTCGCATTTTCCCTTGATCTTATAGCACAAGTAAAGGAAAAAATCTGAAAACTGTAACTTAGAAGTTCTATCATAAATATTTTTTCTAATTACAAACTTATATTTGCAGTTGACGCCTTGTATGTCGATGTCTGACGTTATCAGTTTCGAAAACGCAAAGATAAGTTTGTCCCTAAATCTAGTTTATCTTTTCGTTAGAGCAAATGTTATGGTGAAGTTGCACGGAACCCTCGGTGCGCGAGTCCGACAGCAGACTCGCACTTGCACGGTTTATTTTAAATTGTCTGAAACTGTTCTCTTCCAGTATGTTCAGATAAATATATGGCGAGATAATAAACCATAAAACATACAAACACCGCAATCTTGTATTCAAATTGGATCAAAATACAGTTCATATTTCCACGTAAGCACGTCATGTACCATAATGTACCAATTTTACTTGGTGGTAAGATCCGCTTGTCCAGTGACCATCTGTATAACCCATATCTGTACTTACCGTCACGACGCCAGATGAGATTGAGATTATTCTTGGAATTGAGTTAGACAATTTTGACATGCACGACAGAGTATTATTAAATATTTAATCAATGATCCACAGATCCGCGTTTAATTCCGATTACGGTCGCTAAAAAATGTGATTGCTCTGAACTACCATTTCTATGATAAAGCCAATGTTTACATGATAAGAAATCTATTTTAAGAGGAAATTTGTCAATTCAGCTAGAGGTGTAAATAAAAATAATCCTTAAGTTTAGGAATCTACTCATCCGTTGCATTATTTAGAAATACTATTTATCAAAATGGATATTTTCGTGAAGACTTAGAGTTGTTTTTCCTAATCCTAACGTATTAAACGTTCTATTACTAAAATTAGGTTGCAACGTGGGTTCCGATGATAACTTATATGAGGCGGCATCTCTTCGTCTCTACTTATTTTAGTAACCAGTTTAAAATTACTCTCTGACGTTCTTGGTGCGATTACAAAAACAATCTTGAAGTGAATTAATTTTATGAACTTGTACTTGTTACACAAGCTGGAGTCGAAGTTTACTGTAGGTAATACTACCAACCTATAGACCGACTATATTATGCTATTAAGTAAATTACTTCAAACTCAAGCCATGGAAAAAAATAATAATGAAGGGCTTCTGTGACCGCCAGTTAGGAATATAAGGTAACTTCACTGGTCACGCTCAGTAACTACAAGTGGATAGAATCACACACAACACAACACGGCACTCCACAGCACTTAGTCACTTAATTAATAAAAGGTATATTCACCCGCAAACAGCATAGAGAAGTTGGTAAATGTGCCCGACCGACTGAGGTAGTCGGCTGAGCTTTTGATATCTAACATGGTTAGGGCAGCAGCAGACGCATGTCGGTACGCGCGGCGCGCATGGCGACGTTCGACTCAACAACTCGCTGCTCTTGAGGGGCGGCGCCGTCCTCCGGCCACGCCCACAACCCACCCCCGCCTCGCACAACACGCCACCCCCGCCAATCGCAAGGCACTCTGGCTAATCTTTATCTGAGAAAAATAAACAGGGTGGGCGGGAGATAATGACTAGGAGCTTCAACGGCGTCGGTAATCAGGACGCTTTGTAGCCCGCGACAGCCTGTTAGCTGGCGGCTTATCCATCCGACCGTTTGGCAAAAATTGTTTTATGCCGTTTGAATTTCGATTTTAGAATGATTTTTAGGGTACCGTTCAAGAATATGGTTTGTTTGACTCTAAACTGTTCTGAGTGGATCTGCAAGATTGTAAGCTGTCTTTAGCCTTCGTACTATTATTACATGTACCTATCTATATGATATAGTTAATAATTATCTATTATTATTACATCGCTACCGACTAGTCGCGATTACGATCAATATGTGGTAGGTAGTTTGCGAAATATGCAGTGAAGAATTGGCAAGTTGACAAAATGCGTCATTTTCATAACGTCTCGGGATATTGTACTCAGAGTTGGATTACTCGAAGCTGGATTTATTTCAATGACAATACGTAAATAAGTAGGTTACGTTCGTTTGTATTACGTGCAAGTTTCACTATTTCAACTACGAGTATAATACCCGACGCGACGAGTCTGTGGTTTAAATTCAGTCATTGTATTTATTTGAATTTTCAAGACCTATCGGTTTAATTACAATTACTGAAGGAACATGGAAGAAATAGCTTAAATGGATAAAGCTCTGTCCACCACCTGATATAATCTTGTATATCTTGTACTCGTATACAACCGATAAGATTGTATATAACCTGATATTTATTAGAAACAGTAATATTTATTTTTAAAGATATGCTACCTAATCACGACTTGCTTAGAATATGCCATAAGGTTAGATAACCTGAGGGCCTATTGTGTAACTGATAGTGACAGGAAAATGATTCCCGTTTTACAGTACTATTGCGGGATTTCATAAGTAACATTACAATTTGTACCACAGCGACCGAGCAAAGGACTTAAAATGGGAAACGATTTCGTCACGGTCAGTTACAATGGGCTGGCTAAGTCAAAATCGAGCTTCCAACATGCACGCAGTGCCAATCTCTAGTGTATGTCTAATAATTTTTTTACTAAGTACAATATTCGTTTTATTTTACCACAATTCACAAACTACGGAACCCTGTTTGTCTTAGGTAGGAGACAAAGGTGCGACTACTATTGTCTATTGAACTATTTATTGACTTTCATTGCCTTGCCTTTCGAATATCAGTCGTGAACTGGAGAATTGTGCTCTCTTGGCGCGGTGGCGGCACGGCGGGGGCGGCCAATCGTTTATCATCATCGCCATACTGTTTTTATTTTAAATTCAACATCGTATTTCTCTCTTTGGAACAATGACAGCGCCGGTCCAGTCCTTTTGTGCACACCTTTTATTTATTTTTTATGAATTGCACCGCTGTTCGGCCTTTTCCTATCTCGATAATTGTCCATATAATTGGTTGAATTTAGGCATATTGTCTGGTGAATTTTAACGCGGTATTTCAGATGCTATTTCCTTTTTTATATCGGGTGAAATGTTCAACCATTTTCATTTAATTTGGCGTAGCATTGATAATATATATTTTTTATTATCTTCTTTTGTTCTGGAAAAAAAAATGAACGGGGAAAGGTCATTTTGGAGACGATTACTATACTTTACTGAGCTTCTGTACTACTATTAGCTTTCCAAGTAAAATGAAGGTCCATGTTCAATTCTCATATTGGGTAAATTGTCATTGAATTCGTAGTTTATTTAGGGTATTCCAAACCGTCTGCCGTCAAATATCAATGCATTTAGCATTGCTATGTTCCGGTGAGAAGGGGAATTAAGTTAGTATAATTACGAGCCGACCAGGCATTATATTTTAGTCCACATGGCATGACACTTACTAACTTTCTGGAGACGGAGTGGCGATCTCACATGATTGCCATTCCTTTTTAGAAAAGCAACAACAGATTTAGCAAAGTCTTCGGGAATTTCTGAGATTAGGTTGTTTTCAATTAGTACAGTATTTGAAAGAATGTTGAGATAAACGGTAACTATAATGACAAAATATAACCAAAACGTAGCGTAGATGCTACGACTATTCGATGGCGACGTAGCGCAAGCTACGCGCGCTCTACGAACGTCTACTACACATGTCAATTGCTACCGGTTATTGACCTGACAGTGATTATTAATTTATTATTAAATTTATAGTACGGACAACAGCAGATCAATGGTAACACTTGCAGTACGATTTTAAATCTTACGACACAGATAATGAACGGTCAAAAGCCCAAAGTGTTACACTTGATCTGCTGGTTAGCTGTACTATGAAAAATAAAAAATAAACGTAATGGTATTTCTTTTAATTTCACGTAGTATGTACGTTGACACATAAGGTAACCTACACAAAAAAAAATATATTAAATTTTTCATTAATTAATTACAATATGTCACACATAATAATCAATACTAACATTCGACAACTATTAGAAATTATACTAAAATATTATCAACAAAGGCAAATAATTTCCTTCGGCATAATAACTGAGGTTCAAAGTAGATTTTATATGCTGTTAAACCCCGCGGGCGTTGCTAGTTGAATAGAAAATATAGTTTAGAAAGGACGCTACGCTAGACGTTAGAAGTAGTGAAAGAAAAAAGTGCAAATTGTCAATAGTCATTACTGCAGGTTTTCAAACGCTATAGCTACGTGAAACTGCATCCTTTTCCTGATACCTAGACATATCAAAGCACTGCGCTGGCATCTTATTAAAACTGGAATCGTTTTGTGATTCCGTTTCAACGAGAAAGCGATAAAATCGTTTCCCTGCTTGCTGGTGTAGCCGAGTTCTATCAAAATGGCAATTTCATATGCTTCGGGCGTTTTAGTTGAGTCGTCCTCGTTGTTGTCCCATACCATTGGTTTCTCGTAATTTCTGTATTGACTATCTCTAACTTAACTATCGTATTTCATGTCTTGTATTCTAATCGACTTCGAGTATATTAATTAAGCACTTATTTAAAATATAAACATAATTCAACCTCACTTCCCTTGAACCATGTTTTGTCACTATCATACTTCATTAAAAAGTTAGAAAGGGACCGTGGCTTAACCGTTTAATAACTTTTAAGTGACGTTTATGGCTAAATAATGAATTATTATGCAATAGCCATGCAAAGTGCTGGCCTGAAGATTATGAAAATTATTCTCTTTAAAATATCCTACCGTGGCTAATTGCGTGGTTTCGCTAATTAGTGTAGCGCATTAAACCAGGGTACAGTGGATCAATGTTTAAATATTCCCATTTATTAATACAGATTTCCTTCAACCATAATTTGAATTTTTTTATAACTACTGCTGAGGACGTACTAAGAAGGTCCAAAATAATTAGTTAGGATCAATTTATTAGCATATGTAGATATATTTTTTTTATGTTGTGCCTTTGAATAGGTACGTGCTTAGGCCGAAATTTAGGGGCAATTTTGAGCTCGAGCTTATTGTGAGCGCGCTCTTACAACTGTTAAAACTAGGCCTAACCTAACTAACTAACCGAATAACAGTTCACTGTTTAATAATATAATCTTAGTTCTTCTATCTCCGCGTATCTCCTGGTAGAGTCAACTAGGTACTCGATCGCCCGTTCTATATATTTCAGGTAGGTATTACGTATAAATATATAGGTACGTATATTTTGATGATGGCAACCTCCGACACCTCAAGGCGTTAAGAAATTCTGCCCCCGTGTGCGTGTATCATAGATAGGGGTAATTTTGCGGATGTGTGCGTGCACCGCCATGATCGATGCCGGGGCGACGTTGCCGGCTCGTGCGTTTCCGGTTACGCCACGGCGCCGCTCCGCTTCTAGGTGCCGAACGTAGCTCGGATTAAAGCCTTTTCGATTTACTCTTTTTGATTCCTAACTTAGATAGACGGTGATGAGATCTCCAGATGAATTCTCCGTGGAAAATTTAAAACTCTACATTAAAAGTTCCACTTTAAATGCTTAGTTCACTTTCTAGATATAGGTGAACAGACATAAATCACCTTATTTATTACAGCAGCTGAATTCTGAATTATGCTACTAATTATTTATGCCTAGGTAGTTCTTTCTGTAATACTTTTGCAATAAGGAATATTTATCTTATCTTCAGTCCACAATTATTAAACTTTTTGAAAAAGTTAAAACTATGTAACATCGTATAAATTCTCGAATTTCTTGTAATAACATCTGTATTTCTTTTACAGTTACATAGTTTTAACTTTTATCTATCTAACAGTGAAAGAATTTTTACAATCGGTCCAGTAGTTTTTGACAAAATATCAAACCTTAAAAACTCTTGTGTACACCTTTCTTTGTCTTCAACCGTACTACTAATTACATAGCCGCCTCGTAGAGTTACATATATAATCTTTGAAGTTACACCACGCCGAGGCTTGGCGACAGAGGTTGTACGCCTTATTGCGAGCAATGCATTTTATAACCACCACGACCGACCGACATACGAACGGCCAGGGAATAAATTGCCTGCCGGGGTCGGTGTTTCCTGATACACACAACCTTGGCTCTTCAAGGCCAGAGTGAATAGGCAGTTCCTATGCCCGTGCTTGGGTCAACTATCGATTTCCATCTTCACCTACCATCAGATGTCGATCTCACCTGATGGTAAGTGACAAGTGACACGCTCTGGTTTTCCCATAAGAGAAGGACTTAAGAAATACTGCTTAGTACAATTGACAGCAGATCAATGGTAACACTTGTAGTACGATTTCAAGTCTTACGACGCAAATAATAAGAAATGTCAAAAGTAAAAAAGGGTTACCATTGATCTGCTGTCGACTGTAAATCAAGACTCTATATTCCTTATATAAGAAACTGAATATGGATTGTCTTGCTATAATAATAATATTGTTTCGTTACACGCCTATTTCCCGTAGGGAACGATGGATTTCCATCTGCTGCGATCCTGGCATACAACTCTCAGAATTTATTTGTGATTGAAGATATCGTGATTATTCTAAAAATAATAAATCTTCAATTAAACCCTTCCTTTGCCGTGGTACCATTAGACAGTACTATTGATGGTACTGTGCCAATTCTTGTTTGCCGTCGTTCCATTACCAATTGATCTCGATGGTACCATTGAAAATAACTTTATTCTTCAACCAAGTTAAATATAGATAGTCTTTTTCATATACGAAATGCACTTGTCTTCCTTTTCCCCCTTGAAGCACGTAGTATGTATGAACTACACATGTCCAATTCCGTCGAAACGTAAAATACGCGACACATCTTGGTGTATATCGTCACGATCGAATGCGTTTGGGTGTGATTTCAAATTCCGCATGTAAACTGTAAAAAGTTGGCAGATATAAAATGTAAGCACTGCCCAGATCCATGATGAATCTTTTTATTATTATGCGGAACATTACTCGATCAGAATCTAGCCTAGTACGGAAAGACTAGTAAAATAAATAATTTTATTTTAATCTAAACTTCTGTAAAATTATACTTATATCTGTTATGAACAGTGGTTCTGTGCTGCTCTTTGCTCTCACATCACCCAGCTATATAATATAAAATATAATTAATATTTAAAAAGACCATTTAGTGTAGTAGGTACCATAGTGTACCAAAGGCCGAATAAATGAGTATGAGTTAGTCCAACATCTCACTTACCAATCTACGATAACTGTTTTCTAACTAGATCTCTAGTTAACAAATTTAAACATTTTATCTAATGAGAATTTATATCGTATATTTTAAACCTTTTTCTAAAATCTATTCGAGTCAAGGTACCATATCATATGCACACAATTTGTAACATAGCAAGTAGTGCATATGATATAAGAAAATGAGTAAATAACAATTATTCCAGCACAAATTCACAAAATCACGACATATTTATGTATGTTTACATCTCTTTCGACAGCCCGTCGTCGTAGCTTTATCCGTACTTAATTTAAAATTAATACAACCAGGCGGTGCACAGGAAATGAGCTTAGAGTTGCGGGGCGGGGGCGTCGGGCGCAGGGGGCAAGGGGCGGCATGGCAGGGGCGGCGCTGAAGGGGGGTCGACCTCCGAATTAGTTGGAATCGTCGATATAATTCGATAACCGACGCTTATTGCGCGACAAATACAGGTTCGGAAACTCATGTTTTCGTCGCGAAGACGAGTTCGTATTATTTGAAGAATACATAAGTTAAATTGCACGATATTACCTTACAGAGTATTCGTACGTGCTTACGTACTCATATGTTTAAGATAAATTCACGGAAATAAATAAATAAAATCACTCTCATCATTTTCGCAATCTAACTTTGGTTTACTTTGAAAACTCTATATTAAAATGCTTTATAGATTCTTCCAGATTATTAGGATTTTGTGATCGTTATTTGGGAATAAAACTAATCATACAGAACAACTATCTTAAATTTTGTTTTCAAAGATTTCCAAAACTATGTTTTCTGATCTCTTTCTGACAGAAAGAGATCACGTTTAGCGATAAGATCGCGCCTCTTACTTAACTTAATGTACATATTTGTACAATAGGAATTATTTATTACGACTGCAAAGCGAATACCAACTTTTCAGAGCAACTTGTTCGACTAAATAATATTATTAAAAAAATGTGTAAGTAATACAAATCGTTCAGTATGATCACAAAATGTATGGAAAGTCGTTGGTAAATAGAAATTTTGTAGACTTATTAGTTGTGGCAGTTACCGACATATTTACGTAAGACCGTGGAAATTCACTATTTCAAGCAAATATTACTAGTTTATACAGCAAACATTACATGCATCTTAATTATACGCCAAAATTGTAAGAGATCGCACCGCAAAGAAAAATCGTTTTACATAGTCGTAGCAAACGTCGTAGCTTCGTAGCATGCCCGCAGCATTTGTATGTACAATGTTTTCATTAAAAAGTTTTCCTACTTTGAAGTTGTTTGGAATATGCAGTCAGTATTAGGGCCTCATTACACGGTCAATCTGGCGATAGCTTCAATCCACACGACAACCGTACCGCAGCGACAAAAGTGTCGCGAGGGCAATCTAAAACACATTGTGGTTCGCCTTATCATACCAATTTGTGCCACGCGTCTCGCGCAGGGTTGCTAGATGGGATTTTTCAAATTTCCACGGATTGATAATTTTTCCCCAAAATGTTTTCCGAAAAAATTCCCTAAATTTTTTTACCCGAAAACATGACTATTATATATAGGTTTTAAAAAAAACACGACGATGTACAGTCGACAGCAGGTCAATGGTAACACTTTGAACTTTAGACCGTCCTTTTTACTTGCGTCGTAAGACTTGAAATCGTACTGCAAGTGTTTATTTATTTAAGCTTTTACACATTGTGTACAAAAGGCGAGCTTAATGCCTTGCGGCATTATCTACCAGCTACCAGTGTTACCATTCATCTGCTGTCGACTGTTTAAGACAACTCGTCAAGAAGACACATGATTACATTTTATATTTATCGTTTTCTGAGTTGATGTTTAGCAGTCGGCAGAAAGTTTGAGCATCTGCCGCGGGATTTTAAGCCATATCCCACCTTAATTATGTGGTCACAGCTTGAAAACCTTTCCTCAGCGAAGCCACTGTCTTCCAAAAAAAATTCCCAACAGCCAAATTTTCCCCAAAATTGCGAGAAAACCCCCAAATCTGGCAAACCTGGTCTCGCGTTTACGCGTGTTTGTGGCCACACGTCATGTCGCGTGGTCCATCTGAACCGTAGACTGTTGGATCTGAACAGAGTATTGATCAGCCACTGTCAATCCATTGTGGGGATTTGGTTTGAACAATGGCGGCTTCGGTTTGAAATTTTCCCATCGGCGGAGGTTAAAATGATTAAAACTCACTCGAAGGATACTGGGTCCTTTATCCTAAACTAAAACCTAATAGTAAGTAATTTAATTTAATCAAGTTTTAAGTTTTGTTTGTTATTATAGGTATTAGTTTTTATTGTTATTAGTTTGTATTTTTAGCTTATTACTGAATAAATCTTTCTACCATTTAGACCTATGTTTCTGTAAAACGAACTAATCTAAGAGTTAGTCCAATAATATGACATCACTTAGTTTTTGGTAAAATACAATAAAGTAAAATATAGTTTTTAATAATATTTTTTGGTAAAGTAAAATACATAAGTATGAACTTAGGATATGAAATTTTTCAAACAAATCTTATGTACACTTCGTTCCGATTTTTATGTAGATATGTAGACAGAAAGAAAGATAGAAAAATATAATCCGAATTGAAAATCTCCTGCTTTTTTGTAGTCTCTCTCTTTTTTTCCTCATTCGACATGTCCAAACCAGTAGAGCATGTCTTATCGATAATTCACTCTTCCACACCAGCCATTCTGTCTCTTCGTTACGTATTTAATGGGCCAAGGAACTGGTTTGGTTTTAACATACTTTGATACTTTTCATAATCTTGTCCCGAATGTACCTACGTAGTAGTAATGTACGTGAAGAAACATTAGATCGGTTAAGATTCTAATAGGATTTCTTTTGCAATCAATATGTAATTTTATTGCAAATGTCTGTTTATTACCGCTAGTTATGATCATATTAGTAAAATAAAAAGTTAACTTATACATTTCAATTAAATAATTAACACACAAATAAACATTATATTTATTAACTTTTCTTTGGTATATTTTCATATATTTAAGTTATATTTAGTAAATTCTCGAGAGAGCTCGGTGGCTGAGAGAGCTCGGTGGCTGAGAGAGCTCGGTGGCTGAGAGAGCTCGGTGTTTCAGTGGTTGGGTCAATGGACTTGCAATACGGAGGTCCCAGGTTCGATTCCCAGCCAGGGCAGCCATGTACCAATGAGTTATCGTTGGTTTTTTCGACGGAAAAACTTACGTACATTTACCGAGTGCTCTCAAAACGGTGAAGGAAAACATTGTGATGAAACCTACATCCTTTAGAAGAAGAAAAAATCTAAGGCATGTGAAATCCGCCAAACACGCACTGGGCCCGCGTGGTGGATCATGGCCCCAGCTCCCTCGATGTAAGGGAAGGTCTGTGCCCGAGCAGTGGGGCAATATAAATAGACTGATGATGAGTAAATTGTACAAGATATAACAGTCAAGTAATTAAAGTTAAAACTATATACAAAATAATAATAAAAAACAAATAAATATATACTTATAAATAAAAACACACACAGTCACACTTTTAATGATGAAACAAGTAAGTACAGATAATATTGTTCACCGCTGCCGTCGGCGGGAATTGAATCCAATAAAATAATATGGAATACAATAAAATAATATACAATATAATAAGTATATACCAAGAAAGTTTCATCCTACTAATATTATAAACGAAAAAAGTTTGTATGGATACAAACCATACAAACTTTCGCGTTTATAATATTAGTAGGATGGTTGAGCAACCATCTATTTTTGCGTGAAAGAGCTTTCACGCAAAAACTATTGAATGGTTATAATGAAACATTACAATAATTTAGCTTATACATCAAGAGAATGGGTAACACATAGGCTATAATTTATAATGCTGCGCAGACGAAGTCGCGGACAGCAGCTAGTATTATCTAAAACTAAGGCTAACAATTTCCTAAATGCGAAAGTCTGATGTCTGAGCTAGATGAAAACCTGTGTTAGAAAGTAATTGTTTTCAGACTTTTGTTACTCATTGTTGCAGTTGGCGTGAATTAACGTGCGAACAGCGCACAAAGGCGCTTACTAATCATATTATCAGCTAGTAGATTAGCGGTAGGAAGATATAAAGGGTCCATTGTAGTTGCGGTGGCGGCAGTCGCCGGAAGTCCCCCACCCCTGACCCCCCCGCCGACGGAAATGGCGGCGGGGAGCGGAGACAGCGGCGTCCGGAGAGGTGAAGCAGGCGGTAGTGGGTTCAGTCGACACCCGACCATTGTTCGGTAAGCACCTATCTACGACCCACTTTTGGGGGTTAGGGATGCCCTGCATTACGGTCAGAACATCGATCAATCGATACGAATTTTTTTCAAGGCTCTGCTGCGAATCTACGTCACCTGATTTGGTTATAGGTTTTCTCGCGATACAGATCAGAGATTAGATTAAATAATTATTTATTTGCTATACCAAACATAAACACAGAAATGATAGGTATGTTTTACATGACACTGTAGCAAAAAAGCAAATGGTCCAGTGCCAAATGCAATGTACTCGTACTTGTATACATAGATAGATGTCTGTTTTTTAGGTACCGCGTGGTTTGTCACAATGCTAATATGATCAATTTTGTGCTAAGGACACCCCTACTTAATGCATATCAGATTCTAGAACAGTTTAAGTATCGATGTTCTTTAGCTTGGCAATGGCCAGCTTTTATTACTGTAAACCTCTAAGAATATGCAGTGTATGGAAGTTTCCTTACGATCAATCTACGGTCTTAAGACATTTGAAGAATAAAAAAGGCAATATAATTTTATTACGAGTGACATGGCTGACTTAGAGGTAGAAATCAATCATAGCAGAACCTCCGTAACGGAAGACCGCTATTTCAATATCGATACGTTCCAATATCGATATTATCAACTACACAAAAAATTTCGGAATATTTATACTAGCCGTCTGAGCTCATTAACGGGCAAATATTTTAGTATAAGTATTTTCTCTATTTATTTTAACTCTTATTTAATATATTTATACATTTCAATATCAAAAACCAATAGAAAAATATATAAATATAAAAAATAGCCACCCACCGGCAGCGGGATGCATGCATAATTATTAATAAGTATTTTATTATTATTTTGCATCAACAACTCACATGCGACATCGCAGCCCAAATCAAGTGTCTTATTTTGTAAACAAATATGATCGTCTAATTACCTGTTGTGATGAAACACTGAAGGCACTGAGTGATCGAACCTGTTCATCATTGTGAAAATAAAGTGATCCGATCTAATAATGTGAAAATAACTATGCAATAATCACAGAACAGCTTAAAATGTTTGTAGAGTAGGGTAGTTTTTGTTTACAAAATAAGACACTTGATTTGGGCTTCGGTATACATGGTACCGTGAAATCTACCTATTGTATTACTTTTTTTACTATAGGTACAACCTCAATGTCCTACCAACAAATATTATCATCCCTCAAACACATTTAAATTTTGTTTTATAAAATACATTTCCTACTCTTTTTTTTAATGTTTATATTGTTTTTTTTTTATGTCTAAATGCATATTGGTAGGTACATTTAAAAAAAATTTATAATGAATGCAGTTAACAAATGCACGAGGGATGTAAATTCGTAGCGACCATTTTTTAATGGAAATTGTAAAGTAGCAAGTTCTCTACAAAACACTATAAAACTTACCGCATTACGCCCTCTATCCAAGAAACTGGACATCAATAACAGGCATTAGCTACGAAAAAATTCGAATGCCACACTAAGCTAGCCTGGGGCGCCCTCTGCCATAATAATAAGAAACTACTGTCGGGCAAAAAAGGGATCCGTTGGAGGTTTGCTTTGCCATCCACTACCCACCGCTCACCCTAGAAAGTAATACTTCATAAGCACACAACCTATCTGGGACTTTATCGGTGGCGCCACTTGTACTTGCATTGCAAGGGCCAAGGGATAATTATTTTATAAAATTGTGATGCCGACAATATACTACCTACACTACCATTAAAGGTGTAAAATAATATTTCCGTATATAGTAACGAAAGGAATAAGATAAAATATTATTTTAATATATTTTTTAATTGGTCAATAGGTATTTGATTTATAATTAAACAATTTTATTGAGCCTTCTTCTTTTTCTTCTCTTCCTTCAGTTTAAATTCTAACTGAGTTTGTAGCATCGTCATGTAATAGTTATACTTCTCTCCCCATACCGAATATGATAGATACCACTGCCAAAAAGTCTCTGAATCCTCTTTTTCGGTATAAACAGCATTTTCAGAATCTATCACTGCTGATACGATTTCTAGGGGGTGTAATGGTTTGTATGACAATTCAGTCAATCTGTCACCATTCAATACACTTTCCACTGCTTTCTTTATTGTATCAATGTCATATCCTCTTAGAGCCTGTGCAACGCTATGAACATCGAATTCCCTGTCAATTCCATGGTATTTCATTAACAGTTTTGTTAATATGAACGATATGCTGGCATAATCTGTTCTCGGGATAAGAATTAGCTGTGGAAATGATTTGCGCATTAAGGGTGCCTTAGCCAGCCACGGTTCCGTAGCAGTTCCTAAAACCAACACTTTATCGTCACGCTTAAGAGGTTTCACAATATCTTTAAAGAAATCCTTTGCAATCCGTGTCGGATCGAAAACTTTCTCCTCTTTGGGAACTTTCTTATAGAATAATTTGTCAGCATTATCAACAAATATTATAGTGGGCTGCATGATTCGGCTAACTTTATTCACCAGGTTAAACAATGTTTTCAAGCCTTTACCGGGAAATTTGTTGTATACATTCATCGGTGAAAGGTCTATTAGAATTGAATTTGTTTCTGTAGCTATGGCATAAACTAATGTCTTTTTACCAGAATTTTTTGGACCCACAATTAATTGAGATCGTTGAGCATTTGGACAAGAGGAACCCAGAGTTAAAAGACAACGAATTCTCACTTGTTCCTTTATATCACCTATGCAAGGCGTAGGAAATGATGGTGTCCACTGGATGGCCCTCAAGTCTGCGGCGGCATAATTTCTGTCACCCCAATACTCATCTAGTGTTATACGGGGATATTTTCGTACAATACCTGCATCCACTAATCGTTGAAATAAGACTGCTGGTGGCGTTTTTTCAGGTTTCGGTGGTTTAACTTTTTTAGGTTTTTTTCTTTTTTTGATTATGGACATGGGCACTCCGGCTAAAGAATATTCTAATTTCAACGCGGCTTTAAGTGCTACTAATTCAAGACGCATCATTTCATCTACAATTGGGCGGAGATGCAATTGCAATTCATTATAAACATTTTCTGTTACAAGTTGCATTATGTGGCCTTTTATAGCATTTAGAGCAGCATCGGGACTGTCAATAGATTGCCATTGATTTTCATACTGACTCCAGGTGTCTTGCAGTGGCTCAATATTTTTGCCAATATTTATATAAATGCCAGGATCAGAGTCTGGGTTCATTCTCTGTTTCTTATAGTCCGATATACGTTTCCTCTCTCTATCTCTAGCTTCTTGTGCCAACCGTTTCTTTTCTTCTTTAGCAGCTAATTTCTCGGCCTTTATATCTTCCTTAGTTTTAGGATTTTGAGCTTCCTTTTTTATTCTTTTCAACTCCTCAGTCCGCCATTCGATAAATTCCTCTGTAGTAAATGTTTCTCCTTTAACAACTAAGATGGAACCACCTTCTTCAGCATAAGGATATTCGTCAAATACACGACATTCTTTATACCAATCCCACCACCATTCTCTGATTTCATCTGAAATATCTTGCATAATATCACCTTCTCTAAGTCTGAAAACACGAGATTTTTCTTTGACGTGTTCTTGTAACCACTTATCGAAGTATTTACGTCTAAATTCTCGACGTATTTCTTTAACTTTCTCTAACTGAATTTTGGCGGAAGGAGGCTGGTATGATGGTACAATCATTCCAAGCTTTGTTTTCAGTTTGTATTCTTTGGCATGTTCCCGTTTTAATTCCATATATCGCCTGTACATTTTAGATATTAACCCAGCAGCTCTCCTTCTGAGCTGCTCTTTAGCTTGTGGTGCTTTAAGACCCGCTAGTTCTAAATATAAATTAGTGTCTTTATTGTACTTCTGAACTTTCGCCTTTATTACTGTACGTGCCCTTTCCATGCGCTGAATATTAAGTAAATTAGTGCTATATTCTTCTTTAAGTCTCAATTCCTCTAGCTCCTGGGGTGACAAAACGATTGCGGTATCCGAATCCGGTATATCTTCACCCAAGGCTAACTTTCTTCTTATTTCAGCGTCTTTCTCTTCCTGTTTTATTCGTTCCTCTTCCAATCGAGCTTCTTCTCGACGATCAATTTCTGATGGTGTCGGCGTGGGGTCCCCAAGACGATTTCCGGCTAAGATCTCGTCGACGATATATTGCATTTCTTGTTGTCTTATTTCGAATGGATAAAAGAAAGGACACATTATTTCTACATCTTGTGGGACCATTAGTAACTGCTGCAAGGCATTGTCAGGATATGTGAATTCAAATACCTCTACATCTTCTAAGGTCGATTTCAATTCTAGAATACGACATGTGAGTGTGTCGATAATCATCTTAATGAACTGTTGCCTCTGCGGCTGCTGTGACTGGTCGTAGACATCGCACAGCTTGTTGTAAATATCACAGTACTTGCAGTACACCCTGGCAACGATTTCAATTGCAGTTGCCTGAGGTCTAATACCGACGAAGCCAGTTGCAAATTCTTGTAGTCGTGCGTCTTCAGAAAGAGCTATTTTCATCTGTTCTTTGAGCTGTAGCCATTGTGCATAATAATCTTTGTTAGACATTGTGTAATATTTTACTTTAAATTTCCGTGTAAAAGACTCAGAAATATAACTTAAAAATAAATGTACAAAAACTACATAGTATAAATTATTAGAAATGTAAAACGTGTAAAATATTAGATACAAATCGCATAACACATCCACTCAAATATGCTTTGATAAGGCCAGGCCCCTGACACTCTATACTCCTTTGTCGTAGTACAGCTTGGCATGTCAATGTTATGTTTATTCGATTGATGGTTTGTCGTGTTTGTCAGATCTCGCCAAGAGCAATTTATGCAAACGATTAGATCCCGTAAAAGAAAACCCGCTAACACCAAACAAAATAAAATATATGTTAGTACGTATACTCTTTTAAAAAAAATTAAATAACATTCGTTGTCATGACAACAAACAACAACCAAATCCGTTTTATTTTAATTTAATTTGTTTCCGTTCTATGTTTTCTGTTTTCGAAGACGCTTTAAATATTTCGCTACATAATTTCAAGCGCATCTTAATGGCAACAAAATGTATGCTGAATGCTGTTTAATGTATACGGGCAATAAATAACAAACACCGTGCAATAAGGTTTTTTTCCATATAAGTTGGAACGAAATGAATGGACTATCTGGACTCATCACAACTAGCAGAACGAGGTTCATACAAATGATTAACAGAGGTACATATCAATTAAGAGAAAACGAGGAAGATGATAATCAGTGGTAAGTAAATACTGTTTGATATCATTCACTATTTGCCATGGTCGAGCCTGACTATAGTCACATCATCACTAAAGAGGGTTGCGGTCATTCTATGGAAATAATCACATAATCCCCTGATCTTTGGATTGCGTTAATCCTAGCTCTTTCAAATTATTTTATATAAATTAGTAATTACAATTTATAATATTGATTCCAGAAAAACGAAGAGGCGGAGACGATATCAATAAAATTGTAAGGAAAACACCGAACGCGACGTATGTTTGCTAGTCGACCAACTTTTTACAAGCAAATTATGAATACACTTGTTTTAATGTTCGAAATTGTATTAGGTAGGCACTTTTGTGAATTGTATGTGTATAGGTAAACATGAACAAATTGTAATAAATGCCTTTTAAAATATAATTTACCTTTTTATTAAATTAAATTATTATAAAATGCAATATTTATAAGAGAAATCTATCGATACCTAGTCGATAATAAGTACAACCCTAATTATCGATTTCAAAAAGCTTTTACAAGACCAACACTATATCTGGCTTGCTATTGGTCGGATATCTGTCAGATTTGTTGGGCTGACTGACAAGCTATGGAAATAATGCGTTCTCCTTAGTGTCCTATCTGTTTTGAATGGAAAACTTATATCTTTAATCTGTGGAAAAGGCTTTGATTTTTTTTTTGTAAAAAATTTCCCGGTGGGAAAGGCAAAACCAACTAGGGCATACAGCCTGGTCTGATGTTAGTAGAATGTCTGAATTCTTATATATATACGAAGATAACCTAACCTAAACCTACGCACAACCCTCCCAAACCCCTAAACGAAATAACTCAATGATCCACGCAAGCATCAAGTTATGCAAAAGGAAACCTTGCTAAGAGCACAAAACTTCACAAACACGACTTCTTTCGAGCACTCCAACTAATAGAAACGTTAGCGGTCATCTACTGATTAACTTAACGTGATCATTATTCACTAAATACCACGGAAACTATTTAATTAGAATTTTCACAAATAAGTAGCTAATGGCGTTTCGCGCGCTTAACAAGGAATCGATAAGGCTTTGATTATTTTTGGATTTTCTTTTCATTGTCATTGATTTGTCATATCATAAAAAAAGTATTCATTACTGTCAGCCATCATAGTTAATGTGAAACGTAGATGTGAAAGGAGTATTAGGTCATTAAATAAAAATGCAACTGGAAAATAATTCACGATGACGATCAATATAAACATAGTAAGTAAAGTATATCTGGCCAGCGAGATTATCTTGTTCCTTTGCTGCACTTCGATGGATGATGTCAATGAACAAGTTTATATTAAAAGTATTTCAACAAATAATTGATATTTTTGAAAAAATCTTATATAAGGGGGGGGGGGGGGGGGGTACAATGACCAATCCCCCCTCAGCTGGTAACAATAAAAATGTTTTAAGTGCGCCTCCGTACGTTCCATTGAACAGTTGAATCGTCGCCGGCGCACGCTCGTCATAGTACATCCGGCGAACGACGCGTGCCGTTCGCTATACTGCAACTGGTTCAAGGTAAGGGCGGATAGCGTAACCAACAACTGTAGTAGTCAACTAATTAAAACTTAGTACTGTTTATAACTTCATGTTAGGTAAGTTAGTTTAATCAGTTAATATTCATTAGTAATAGATGTTAAAGTAGAGAGACAAGCTTAAGCAAATAATTTGTTATAATATTTGTAAATGTGCTTTCGGTCTCTTTCTAACGTTAAGGCTTTAACTAAATGTGAAAGGTACAAAACACGATTTAAGGAAAGTGAGGTTAAACTAAGTAACAACAATAATTAGAGGGTTAGATATAAAATAGCCAATATACTTGGCATGAAGTTGATTATTTTAGAGCCGCCACCGCACAGTTTGTCCTAGCTTAGAACTATCTTATATTAGATAATATATTTAATTTTATTAGGTAGGTAGGACTTATCATGAAAGACTGACGCTTATTCTGTGACCAATCGAACTAGGGTTCCATGTCAGAAATCAAGCGTCCATCGAACTCTCTAGCGCTCTATTTTTTTATATCTCACCCATAGCTGAGATTTTTGGAGGGTGAGTTGCCACCTAAGCCTATATTTCCGTTCTAAAGTTTTATGTAGCTGGAATTCAAAAATACATGAATTTTATAAGTTATAATTATTGTATAGTATCCAGAACGAATATTTATAAATGACCATGCCAGATTCTGCCCCACCATCAACCGCAAGTTGTACAAGATAACGAATAAATGTAAAAATATCTCCGTTTTTTTAAATTATGTTTATTAAAATTATCGGTTTAAAATAAAGTTTTGTACAAGTTGCGATTCGAAAAAACCAGCTTAATTAAGAATTCAGAAAATAGTAAGAAATCGAAGCGATTTATTCATTGTTTTTGTTATTCTTCTATAGGAGTTGCGAGAGTAGTAGAAAATGATACTGATTATGATTATGCAATGTGAAACATGTAATAAGTCCCCAACAAAATGATAGGTACGGCTTAAATGGTCACGTAGTATTGTAGGTGGGGCAAAGCTCCATTGAAATGTGGCAATGTCTTTTTCTCTGACATTGTTTTAACGACGGGACTTTAAACCTAAAACAATTTAATGCATCATCCGCTTCTCTTATCAATTAAACCTTTTTTTTGCAAATAGCGTCATCCAAAACGCGACGTAACAATGATTTATGCAGTATTCCTCTCTGTATTCATTACTGGTGTAGAAATTTAAGCCATTTATTTTGTTAACTCTGTCTCGGGCGATAAAGTTTGCTAGGGGTCGGATTAGAGGGATCACGTAGCACGAATAGTTTGTAATCTTGATGTTTGTATTGATGTTGTTTCTATTTCATTAGCATAACTGGTGCCGCGGACCCTATGCATAACGAATCCGTGATTATCAAGCGGTTACTATACCTACGTTCTTTTAGATTAATTTTACTTCAAGTAATTGAAACTAGTTAGGTATTTGACTGCAATTCAATTTGGTGTCATCCTTTGGTGGTGTAGCACACAAAACGATCACAATAATAAAGCGTTCCACACACAGTCGCGATTTGCATGCGGCTTGCAGCCTACGGGCAGTTGAAACGCATGCCCCGCCCCATTTTCTGGGCGTTAGCCCGGTAGCGATCTGAGGCCTAGGCCGCATAGGGGTGTATGTTGTAACTGGCAGACGTTGTATTTAACAAGTATTTTTTTAAACTTATCTGGTACAGCTTGACAAATTATACATATACCTAGGTATTTACGGACAACAGCAGATCAATGGTAACACTTGCAGTACGATTTTAAATCTTACTACGCACATAATTAGAACGGTCCAAAGTTCAAAGTCTTAGACTTGATCTGCTGTTAGCTTTACCTACTAAAAGGCGAGTGTTTTAAAACCTATACACTCTACACCTTCTTTGACAGTAACTGAACTCACAATTGGTTACCGGATGCAGCCATTGCCATGGGATTGCTAGCGATTATTGAGTTACCTATAAGCGAACAGACATCCAGACAAACTTTGAGTTTTATGTAGCAGAGCAAATAGTTCTCACGGGTACTCATTAGATGCTCAATAGCTAATCCGAATCCATGACAAATTATCAGCGCCGGCGCAGGGCTGCCGCACCACCCAGCCAGTTAGCGCAGCGTCGCACCGGAACCCAATGGCAGAATGATTGACTGTCTAATGGACTACTCAGAGGGTTCGCAATTTGACACGGTCATGTAAATTGTTGCGAGTACTCGTAGTTGAGATTGGAAAATGAAAGCAATAGATACATTTCATGTACAGTGGCGATTATGGTTACCAGTTTTCAATTCCATTCTTTTTTCAAATCGCTTGCAATAGGGTCTAAAATAATCAACGTACCTACTACTTTTAAGAGGTTTGTTCACTATACTACGTAATTTGGTCTATTATCGTGTAGAAATCGTTGTGGCGGGCTATCACGGTAAAAAGAATAACTTGTTATCTCGTGGACGAGTCGATAAGCCGTAGACACCATAAACTTATAGCGCCTACCTATTTCAATGGTAGAAACTTTTATTAAACGCGGGGGTTCTTTTGTTTTTAAACCGATTTCCACATTGTTTATTTTTTTTTTTGAATTGTATAATAGGAAAAGTACAATTTGCCACTATAGTCTGTCCCAATCCAATTTTCCATGGATGTGAATAAACAGAAATTAGAAATAAAGAAATTATTGCATAAAATTAACACTACCTTAAAATATAAAAACTGCAAAGCACAGTAACGATGCACATTTAATTTTTTGTAACATGAAGTGAGCGTAACAATTACCGAGTTAATTCAACCCTAAAATATCTGCGTCCATCTTTCGTACCCTATCATTATCGAGCACTTTTATCTTTCTATTATGATGAGAAAAAATCCGAGCCTACGCGGTTGTCGCCGCAAATTGTCAGGAGTCGGTCGCACGCGCACCCATTCGGTACGCGTGGTGGGGTATGCGCCCCTAACTCGGGGTCTAGAATTTGGAAGTGATGTTTATGGGTGCAAAATTATAGATAATAAATAAATACGTGTATTTTATCTATCTCCGTGCCATAATGTTGTATCGGTCTAATATAGAATCTATAGGATCGATAGGAACACTTTGTTGTGCGTCTATCCGTTTGCTGTCTGTCAAGACCTATATCTCAGAAGCGCGTGGACGGATCAAGTTGTAATTAACACCAAATGCAACCTCATGCAGCCGAGAAAAAATGGAACTTCTACGTAAATGTAATCAAAAGATATGGGCGTTTATGCCGCATATTCTTGCATATTTTGATGAATATGCAAGAAAACCAAAACCTATACTTTTCGTTGACCTAGAATCATGAAATTTGGTAAGAAGCTAGGTCTTATAGCACAATTAAAGGCAAATAATCCGAAAACTGTTGAAATTACATCTACCCCAAAATATTTTTTGTTAATACAAACTTATATTTGCAGATGATAAACTCGAGTATGTCCATGGATGGACAAAATATTTTGATAATGGCAAAGATAAATTGGTTTCTACATCTACATCTAGTTTATCTTTTCGTTAGAGCGAAGTTGCGTTGCACGGACCCCGGTGCGCGAGTCCGACTCGCACTTGACCAGATTATTCTATTTTAGCGTTATAAGAAGGTAATAAGCCAGAGTGCGACGCGGTAATTTTAAACGTCGCTAAGGCATCTCTCTCTCTCTCTTTCGCGATGTTGCATATGAGTGAGAGTGACAGTTGCGCTTAGGTTTAGGATTGGTAGCCACGGTATAATCACACCTATTAAAATTTTAGTGCGGCCGTGTATATTACAAACTTAGTTTGATAACTAATATTATAGTCAAATAGGTATACACACGAAGATAAAGAAAAGTATACACAATAAACTTGAGAATTTATTAAAAGCTGTTGGATCGAATTTATTAATTTTTTAATGTTACCTAGTTTCAACTTTGATCTAACACTGAAAGATTTTTTGCAAGTAGTTTTGAGATATTAATATCACTCAACCTTAAAAACTTTCCCGTACCTTTTCTCTGTGTTAGACCGTCCTAAATACTTCCTAAATTGTCAATACCTAATGATATCGATGATACTTTGGAGAAAAGGGTCTATTAGGAGTGAACGAAGGGCTCTTAGGGTTACATTGCAAAGCGCCCTCACATACGAATGGTATCAAATTGGGCAAACGCAATCTCAAGGGCCTGGGGAGCTCTTAATTAAAGGCGATACATATGATGGCGCGTGCGAAATATTAATTAAGTATCGTAACTTTTTCTTTAGGTCTAACATGGCCTAATGACTACTGTAGAACGACAGGAACCGGGACTTAACTGTGTCTACTTATCGTGTCTTCCGAAGTATGATAAAATTTATATTAAAGTGCATCCTGGTTCATACCGCGTCCAATAAACTTAACTTAACCATACCATAGACCATGCTCTCAACTGGTTTACAGAATATTGCCTCTCTGTATATAAATTCGGTGAGTGGTATTAAAAACTGGCTTAATATTTTAAGTAACTATGCGACAGATTGTATTTAAATTACGTCGTATATCGCAAACGAACCTTCTGAAGATTATGCTGTAATTCATTTACTAATATATCAACTTGAGCTAGAAATAACAATAAGGGTCAAAATCAGGTTACAGCTTTAGTAACTTTTGTAACGTCACCGGCAACTCCAACAGTGTCAACTATTTGTAACCGGACTTCAGAAATTGACCCACAAAGCCGAGTATTGCCGCAACTAGGAGCCCTTTGTCACAACTACGAGTTGTATTTAACTGCATCACCAAGCGAAATGAATGTCTCTTTGATGTACAAAAGGTAACTTTTAATTGTCCAACTCGGTTGGCTCTTGATCCTTGAAAATCCTTTGAATTCACGCTTGGACTCTCCCACTCAAGTGTTTTAGACTTTAGGGTGGATGGTGGCCATTATTTCAACTCAACTGTAATGAAGGTAAGTTTTGTCGTAACTTGACAAGACATAGGCCGAGATTAATAATAGACAGTTTATTTCGTAATGAGAGTAAGGCCGCGTTTCCACCTGCAAGAAAACTTCTGCAAGCAATGTCCGACAGCAAATTGTAAACTCCGCACTTGTAGATAAATCCACTACATTTACGCAACGCCTTACATTACCGTATCGTACCTATTTTGTATTGAAAGTTCGACTTTCCAAGAGCTAATTTTAAATGAAAAGATTGCTTTTATTTTGTCCAACATAAGATTGCTAGTAGGTTTACAAGGCAAACAAAACGTCATGTTCTTTATACGACAAAATGGAACGAATTAATACAACCCTCGTTTCTGTAACATGTCGAGTAAACACAGGTGACATACGTTTCCTTCCTAAAGAAACAGTTGTTTAGCTTGAAATTAATACTTTTCTACTGGATATTACCTATAATAAACATCGCATTACATGGGGCAGTGTTACTATTATCTTCGTATTTATAAAATTAAGTGGATTAAGATGGGCTAAATTAAAAAGAAGTAGCCCTTAACTATGCCATTGTGATGTGATTCACAAAATGAATCTTTTGGAATTGTAAAAATCCTAATAAAATCTCTGGCTAGGCTTTAAATGATAAATGATGATAAAATGTTATAAAATTCAGCGTCCCGCAGTGCACCATAATTAATTAACGCCGTTTTGATTAAAAATTAATAATAATGGAGTTAAAATTCTTGCCGTGGGCAGGACTTCAACCTGCAACCTTACCATTCCGTCACACGCTCTTACCAACTTCATCATGTTCTAATTTGTTCACCGAGCATGGATAATGCGTAATACAAATTCTGACTGGAGTCAAATTACGAGCATGATGTTGTCTATCTGTTGGAATAGTATAATCTGACAACCGCTGGTGAGAGCTGGTGTTGTAGGAATAATTATAATCGATCAAGTAATAACCCTGGTTTGGTCACACGGCACACCACACAAGAAGAATATCACGTGAATTGATTTATACCATAAAAATTTAGTCAACTATCTACTAACCTGTACATTTTGTGGCCCGCAGTGTATCGGATAGTGTGGGTGTGGCGTAACCCTTTCCGAGTCCACCAGATAATTTGTCTGAGCCTGTAAATAAAATAAAATAATTAGGGCTTTTTCAGACGGGCCACCAGACAGGTAACTATTACAGGGATGTATGTACGCGGAAACTATATACCTACCTAACTAAATTTAAATAACTAGAAAGGTTCTCAGTAAAGTACTCACATACCTACTACATATTCAGGAACCCTAGTTAAATACGTCTAAAACTCAAAATGCCTTAATATTGTAACGACCACGATGTAAGTACAATTCCTAATCCTAATTAACCAAACCAAGCACCTAAGTCAAGAAGGTAAACGAACTCTTGTCCGTCGCGGCGAATTTTTTTCCTTCATGACATGATACTACTTAAGTAAAATATGTTGTCCTGTCGGTCCGTTTATAAATAAAGAGAGACAGCTCTCCAACCCCTGAAGGAATAGTATTAAACTAAACTTTACGATAATGTATCAAATCAATTATTATCACTCCACGCAATATGTTTGCTGCTTTGTTTGTCTAAAAATAAATAATCGCTACACTTTGGGTGGTCATAGTCAGCTCGTAAATCTAAGCACGGCTCTCCCCTTGCTGTTCCATCATTACTGCTGCTTCTGTCGCACAATTAACTTTATATTGTACGGGGCACGGTTCCCATGAAATGGCACCATAACAAACGCTGTTTGGGCCGTGCGCCGGCGCATATCTGCCGAACGCCGCCTATTGTCAATGTCGGGGAACTAAAAATGATGTCACTATTCGTAATGCGCACCATTATTGACTCTGATTTATAATGTCATGCGCCTGAGTGGCCATTGATTGTGCAATAATTGTTTGTTTGCACTGGGGTGGCGAGGATGGCACTGTGAGAACTTTCAAGTGTGGATTAGCTTATTGGTTGAGTGGTGTTAATGTTTAATTAGCGGATTTAAACATTTTAAACTTTGAGGTCAATTGACTATTTTTAATGCATCAACCATAAACAATAACTTACTCATAATCGTCAATGTGTGGGAAAAATAGTAAGCTCTGTAACTTCTTAATTATACAAAAAATAAGTTTATGTTGGTTTTGCGAACGTATAATTATGAATACCTAGTTAGTAAAAAGTACGTATGTAGTTTCAAAGTATGTAAGTAAAAAGATTGTGTTATGTTGGTAAGTAGGTATCGTGTATTATATATAGTACAGTATTTTTAAATTCTCAGTCGAATTTATCATCCAGTCTACGAACGAGTAGTATCATCCCAAATGAACGGCTAATTGTGATTGCAATTTTCAGAGAAGTTCTAAGTACTCGTAATAAAAGGATGAGTAAAAAGCAATATTGCTGGTATCTATATATTATCCACTTTCTTTGTACCTTTCAAATCACATCAAACTTCAATTCTCTAATATGTATTGATACGAGGAGCCGCGGGGCGTCCCTAGTGATGAGTCACGCAGCATTTACCGGCACGCTGACGTGACGAAAACAGTTTGACGAGACACCCCCTCATTTTTGGTAACATCAGTTCTGTAGCCCAAATCGTACGTACAACAGACAACACTTCAAATGTTACAGCACTCTCAGCAATACCGACTGAATTGCAAAAGATTTGTGTAGATTATTGTACATGGATTTCGAAGTCTCTGTGACTCGGATGTTAAGTTGATCCCGGTTGGTGTCGTTTGACAACAGTCGTTAGGCCATATCAAGGGTCTATGCGAATCCAGAACAATTCTGCAAGTTTGGAGACAACACGAGAAAAAAAGACCTTAAGTCTGGCTATATGCCACGGATTTGCCGAAACTGTTGTGAGGCTCGACCGTTGAATTGAATTGGAGTTCGGTGCGATACTTCCCTGCGCCGCCGAAGTAGTCCAAACTTCGGACGTGCCCTCGCGTTTACTCTAATGAATATAAATTGTGAAACAACAACCCGAGCCCCAGCCCTTTCGCTTATGCAATAAACGTTAAAAAATCAATAACACGCGTATCAGGCCAGTTGTACAATGATTTATTGATATATATTTTATCACGATACCATCTAAAGTATGGCATCATAATTGATGACAATTGCACCGCTGTACTGTGTAGATATTAAGCGCGATAGCCGTGGAAAATGTTGCTAACCGTCGCTGGGGGGCGTGCCACAATCATTTTCGTGTTAACAACTCTTTAGCTAAGCCCCTGGGGCTTATAAATTTTAATATGGTGCTCTTAATGACTGTAAGATTAGGGCTACCGACATTGAGAGTGGAGTGTGGATTTTTGCACTTTTTTGAATATTATGCTAATTCAGTCATGTTCAGTCGTTTATACAGTTCTACTGAGGCTCTTTAAAATACGAAGTTTTTAGGGTTGCTGCTCATGATATGCTGGCTCGTATAAATAAACGCGATTAATAAAGCTATGAGGTAGTTTAAGCTGTCTATTCTATTAGCTTTAGAACTGAAGAATCGATTGAAGGGAAACCACGCGATGAGCTATTAATTATAAGTAAGATTCGCTGAAGGAGAGTTATGTATGGTATAACTCACTCATCAAGCTGTACTAAACTGACTAGATAAGACGAGACTTTAAAAATATATATCTTAAGTAAATATTAC
Organism: Tachystola acroxantha; assembly: GCA_963506565.1. Taxonomy (NCBI): domain Eukaryota; kingdom Metazoa; phylum Arthropoda; class Insecta; order Lepidoptera; family Oecophoridae; genus Tachystola; species Tachystola acroxantha. Next base: position 17,791,378 of record OY735870.1, read on the forward strand.
GGTAATAAAACTAATGTCCGCCTTTGTCAATTCACGGTTCCGATTAATTACCAAGGGGTACATTTGTGTGTATGAAAATAGATCAATGCCTTATTAACCTGAAATAAAGAATTATTATTATTATTAAAAATGCTGAGAACATCATCAAAAAGCAGCAGATTACGCTACCTGTACTTAGAGATGTTTGACAGGGGTCCTACATATTAGAATCGTATAAGAATTCCTGGCTAGCCCTCAAGGAATAAATACCCTGAGTTCGTATATAAATTTCATATTTTTATTTGGTTACCCTCGAAAGCGGAAAGGCTCTATCTTCCCCACTGGAAAATCCCCGCGCCTCTGCCAAGGCAACAATGAATACCATTCTTTGCTAAATTTACATTTTTCAACGAAATGTGAAGGTTTTCCTCGCAAAAAGTTTATTGTCTTTTTCGAGAGGATATCTTTTGTATACGACGATCATTTGGATTCTTTTGTTTAGTTAAACTTTGATCTTGTCTAATTTTAGATGTATCTATGAATAAAAAACACAATAAAAAAATTGTTCGGTTATCGGTATACTTTATCGATATACATAATATGTCGATAACATATCAATTTTCGATATTCTTGTTTGTATTTTAGCATATTTAAGTAAGTACCTATACCTAGGTTACAGTAACCCTATCATCAATATTCAGTACCTATATGTATTTATTATTGTTATAATAAAGGTCACGTCTCGTCTCCGTTCCTTTAAATTATAAATTACAAGAAATACTTTAAATTATAAAAAAACAGAAGTAAATTATTATGCCTAGTCTGCAGCAGACGGTCGTCTATACGTAGATTTTTTGCAAAACTGGTGGCAAGAAGTAATTAACATAAAATATAGAGGGTTATTGTGTAAAATTAATTTGAAGATCTTTTAAATTGGGTTACATTGTCCACCTTTGCACAGACCATATCATTCAAAACTGTGCTTCAGATTCACTGAATAATTTTAACTGCAAAAATTTCCTTCACAATCAACCTCCTCGTTAAAGCCCGGGAAACTACGCTTACCCCAGCCACCCCCGGCTAAGTTTCGAAATAATGAACTCCAGGGAGATGATAAAATTTTATTTTCACAACTGGTATTTATTAAGGCTGCGTGGATACGATGATCTCGAGGGCGGGGTTTGGGCGGGCGCGTTGTCATGGCAACTATGGGGTAAAATCCCGCACGCCCCCGTTTCGCTCCCTTGACTGAGATTGTTATCTGTGTGGAAGATGTTCGCTCCCCACCTTGCCTTCCGTCTCTTTATACCTACGCAGCAGCACAGCCTAATCTGAAAGGGTTCTACTTTGCAACATATCCGCGGAGCAAAATAGGACTTGGTGCTTCGTGCCTAAGAGCAGTATTTGCGCAATATGCCGTGAAGCAATCGATAAGGCGATTCTTTGATGCCGGTCACCGTTAGCATATCAGCTCCGTTGAAACCTACACAAAACGTTTATTTACAATGGAAATACTTATCAACTCTCTTTTATTATAGAGAGACATGGAGAGCTAATATCGGAGTACAACGATCTAGTTTTGTGATACCAACATTCATGGATGGTTTTGTACGTATTTTATAGGGAAATTTGTATTGTATACGCCTGGAACTGAACTGAAATTAGCCATAAATTGAATGTGCGAGTGGATTTCAAAACTTCTTATATTACTGTCGTTTTTGCGGATACTAGAGGTTTTGTCAAAATACTATTGCAGAGATAATAAAATAATATTGTGCCGTTATGACTGCAATCTGTTATACCTATTTGTATGTAAATTAAAATTAGGTTAACACAGACCTTGATTTGACAAATGTGCACTTTATATTTTGATTTGAGAGTAGGTATTTCTCTAAAAAATGTAGACGATGGATTTGGTCATGTGTGTGACACAATTAGTTCGACTAATAGAACAGAATGCACCAAAAAAAATCCTGTTTGTACTAGCAGCTGATAGCTCTTATTATGTTTTGTGTGAGAGAAATAACAAAAGACTCACCGAGCGCCTTACTCTTGTCAATTGAACCTAACATCGAGTCATCTGTCCTGCCAGTCCTTCCGAAGCCAATAGTGCTGGTGGCGTCTTGGCCCAACTGTCCTCCATAGAAGTCGCCAAACGCGGTCGCCGTTCCAAGGAGCCCTGATCTGTCCTGTAGAGCTGCTTTGGCTTTCTCGACACTCTGTTTCAGTTGCTCGAAGGTGGACTGATGAAGACGGTAAGGAGGCCACTCTGTCGTCGGCCATGGCTCTTCCTTCAAAGCGCTACGTTTAAGTTCCAGAGCCCCTGCGTAGGAGCAACTGCTTTCGTACATTGCAGATTTGAAGCCGGCGCGGAGCGTCGTCGCACACTTCAGGCCGCGGAAGTCAACCCTGAAACAAATAGATTATTAGGGTTCCGTACCTCAAGAGGAAAAAAGGAACCCATATAGGATCACTTTGTTGTCCGTCTCTCTGTCAAGACCGTATATCACAGAAACGCGTGGACGGATCAAGTTGAAACTGCAACCTCATGCAGCCGTGAAAAAATCAAACTTCCACGTCAAGTCAATCAAAAGATATGGCCGTTTATGTCGCATTTTCTCGGATATTTGTACGAAAATGCAAGAAAACCAAAACCTATAGGGTACTTCCCGTTGACCTAGAATCATGAAAGGCAAGAAGCTAGGTTTTATAGAACAAGTAAAGGGAAAAATCCGAAAACTGTAAATTTGGGGTTCATCACGAAATATTTTTTTTTTTTCATAATTACAAACTTATATTTACAGTTGACGCCTGGTATGTCGGTGTATGACGTTATCAGTTTCGAAAACGCAAATATAAGTTAGTTCATCTTTTCGTTAGAGCAAATGTTATGGTGAAGTTGCACGGAACCCTCGGTGCGCGAGTCCGGCAGCCGACTCGCACTTGGCCGTTTAAAAAAAAAATAAGAATCGACACACAAGATGGATAGCGAATTGTATTCCTACAAAGAATTCGTTAAAATCATAATGTAGGCATAATGTTATACATAGTTAAGTTATGATTAGTATAAAACTATAAACTGACGACCACATTACTAATGAGTATTTTAAGTATTGTGATAACAGACTGCAAAAATGATATTGTAACACGAAATAAATGAATACGATGTGCTGGTGGGTCACATGATAGTAAAGTGGCTAGATTTGCTTCTAATAGACACATATAACTCTAGAAGAGTTGCAGCCCTGAGGATTTAAGTGACACAGTAACCGAGCGTCAACGGCAAAGCAAGGGAGCGGCAACCGTTCAGTCTGCGTTCAGTCTGCGTTGTCTTTCATAGAGTATCATACATTACAAACACTGCCGCTGCCGTGCCGTCGCTATTACGCTGTTTTTTTAAAATGTGTTTCAACCTGTACTTTTCACACCGGAATACAACAACAGTCGCCAATTCCGCATGTAGGATAAAGTTTAGATTACTAATAATAGTAATAGTTGTATAATACCTAGTTATTATGTAATTGTGTTATCATTATTTTAAAAGATGTGCTGCTGAGAGTTTTTTGCCACTTTTTCTCCTCAGCGTTGGGACCTTTTCCTTGCAAAGCGGTGTAAAAATGTACACAACGTGCTTACTTGCAATAAAGAAACTGCTGAGGTACTGCTATTTAGGGTGTACCTACTCAAGTGGACTCTACATCTACACCGCTAATCACTAATTATTTTATTTAAGTAGGTATTATCAATATATTACCGTAATTATCGTATTAAATAGTTAGGATTGAGTACTTATAATTACGATTGATCTGTATGTCTAAAATGTATGTACTTAAGCCCAAAAAGTGATTTTAAAACATTAGTTTTTTTAACCATTGCCGACTATACCGTATTACTAAAGATATTTATAATAATAATAATATAATAATAAAGCCATTCATTGCCGAACGTATGAACTCATTTTGTTTACAAAATATCTCTAAGTTCGGTGTGCCTTTTGGCATAGGCCTCCTCCAACTGCTTCCATTGGACTCTGTCTGCTGCCACCCTTGTCCAGTATGGTCCTAGGGTCAGACGAATTTCGTCTTCCCATCTTCTGGTTGGGCGTCCCTGTCTTCTGTTGCCATCTCTTGGGTACTAAAGATATTTAATGTAATATAATTATTTAATATATTTACTATCACATAGAATGTCTGTATGTTAAATTAGATGTGTTGTTGACTGTACTTGAACAATGTGATATGTAACACACCTCAAATCTCTAGTTAGAAGTCCCATGAAGTTACGATTCAAATATAATAAGTAGGTAAGTACCTAAATAAACACACATTTTGAAATTGCTTTCCCAACACTGAGTATCCCAACTTATATTCTTAACATAAAATCTTGCGAAACCGCTATTCACAAGACAGAAGTTCTGCTGCAGTTATCGAAGTTCAATGCTGTTATTCATAAACCTATAGTTAAACCTCACTTCCCTTAAATCGTGTTGCTATTCCTTTCACACTTCGTTTAAAAAGGTTAAGATAGAGAGGGCATAAACGGTGGCGTAACTTTAAATCACGTTTATGAATAACAGCCTTAATGTTTTTTCTGGGTTTAAATAGCAAAGAATTTTTCTTGACCTCACCTCATGTCTGAAATCCTTTTACGCTTCGGTCGCTTTGTGTCTTTCTTAACCTTCTCCGTGGCGAAGGATAACACGTGGTATCACATTTCAGTGATACCACTGCTGATATAAATCTTCACTTATCAGTTCTCTACGAGTGTGAAATAATTAATAAACTGGGATCCGTTTTTCTAAAACATCACTAATATTGCACTGCATATTGATATATGATCAATGTAAAGTTTAGATTTTAAAACCGATCGATGACATACAATAGACGTGTATTAAGGTCAAAATATGTATCTTGTGATCATTATTTCACTGTGGGTATTCGGCGACTGTAGCGGCCGCGCTTGCGCCGTGTGCCACAGCGTTCAAATTGATTGCATCCGGCATAAGGGAAATGTGTCGTATAACCAATTTATATACAGCTCGATTTGACCACGGACATGAATTGAGTCTCTTATATCGAGCTCGTTTCCATATTATTGTTGAAAATTTTAATTTAATTATTAACATGAGCGGCATTCGTTGCAACTCACCATCTCATTTATGTTACGTTAAAGGTGTCGTCCGAAGCACGTTGGTAGCGCAACGCACGTTGCGACCGATATTATTGGTAAACAAAATTTATCTGCTGTAAGACAAGGGCACAAAATCTATCTCCTTAAAAATGTTGCCTAGGTAAGTAATAATTATTTTTAATTATAGTTACAAAGCTTGGTGTCATCAAAAACATAGTCTAGGGGGCAATTATCAATCTCTATAACTTCTTAATTTATGTAACAATTTTATCTTGTTATTTTCAAAGTTATGCATGAGAAATGGCAGTGGAAGATGCCCGCCCGTTAATCTGTCGAGATCAATGGAATTTTAACAAACTACTACTCAGTAGAATTAGATCTTTTATTAGAAATTATATCCATCAATCAATGTTTTGGCTCCGATCCGTTAACAAAATGCACATCACTGAGTCGACGAGTGTGGGCGCGCGTCGCACCGGCGGCGCGGCGCGGGCGCACCGCGGGCCACTTTGCTACAGGAAGTCTGAACATTACCTTATTATATGCGGCAAAAAGTGTCATCCGTTGGACAATCGGTGTAGCTGGTCCCGGCCTGACAGATGGTGGCCTTCACCTCACTCTCGACGCGGATACAGGAGATAAATTCAGCTCAATAACTCTTGTGTACGTAGCTCTTCCTCACGCAAATTCCTTCCATATATTTACTTACTCGTACGCAAGCACAAACTTTTGTATTCATTGACTTCAGTGTATTTATTTAACAATCTTTTAGCTGTGCTATTGCTGGCAAAGGTCTTAAGTAGGTACCTCTCTTATTATATTAGAATAAGAGAGGGGGTATATTTAGGTTAGGTTCATCAACAACATAATTATGTTGTGCATACTAAACAAGATATAGATGGTATAGATGCTGATGTGTCTTCTATAGGAGTACACGTCATTATTATATTACTCTATTTGGTAAGAATGTATTAATAATTCACAAATATCGCTTGAAACCTAATGTATTGATAAAGTGAGTGGTAGATACGAAACCTTTTGCCCAAGTAATTTAATTACACATGTATTTCTTACGTTTAGCTGAGATATATTCCTATCACATGTTTGCATAATACTCGTTTGCTAATCATTATAATATAGGCAATGGGGTATTAATACCCCACACATATAACATTCACCTTTTTGTGTACACATGCCTTTCAATACTAATCCTATAACATGTGTTGTAGTCACGAAAAATGTCTACAGGGCATTGACGTGGGTGAAGCAAAGATATTCGCTAGCAAAGTAACCCTACGAACGTTAGCCGTAGTCACTTTATCACGAAGCAAATCGACCGCAAAATCCGACTCGGACTTGCCCTTAGAGGGTTCTCTTCTCTACGTTTTATGTCTAAAATAGATAATGCTTTTTTCTTCTACATTGTACATTAACTATGTTTGTGACTATGTACCTTTATTAATATTAACGGAAGCTGATACAGTTAAGTCAGTATTTTCGGAAAACTGTGTTGATGTGTTGTATGTACTCAGTTGTGTATTCGGGAAATCCAGAGTGATCGATTTGAGTGCAGATTTTGAATTTCGGTTATACAATAGGTTGTAGAAGAAATATCGTTTTGTACGTTAATTGATACTAGGATTGGTAAAGTAACATAATTTTTTAGTATAATTTTTTTATAGATTTACCTACGTTTAGTCTAGCAATCTAGTAAGTAGTATTTTGTGTGTAATTATGATTGGCTTATGAGCCATGATTCTTCGAGATTAGCATTAGCGAAAAGTAGGAATAGCCTAAAAAGTGGCGTGTCCCTGATGTACCTATATCATATCCTATTCATTTGCAAATTTTTGAATAATGATTAGGATGATTATTTTAAGTTACTTACATTATTCATCGTTCGGATGAATATAAATGTGGCGTATATAAATTTTATATACCCCACTGTTCAGATAAATGTCTGTACATATAATTGTCTCATTTACTAACACTATACGTATGTGCGTAAGTATGTAAATTATTGTAAATAACAGGGGACATATGGATAACGCCTGCCTGATCAAAATATTATTATTAATTTATCTATCCAATTTGTACGCCACGATGGACAGTATTGAGACACGATTTGCTAATCTAATAAAAATTGAATTTAAAAGAATGTAGGTTCCTACTCCTAATAATAAAAAGGAATGAAGATATAATTCTTGCGCAAAAGAACTTTCCCTAAACATTATGATTCAAACATGCAACCGATTGCGATAGGAACATGCTTCACATTGTTTTAAATTACCAAAACATGTTGCAAAGTATTAGTGCCACTTAGAAGCATTTCGGGCCATTTATGTCGATTTGGCTTGGCACACTCCTTGAAAACAACGGCTAATGAATGCAACTGCCTGCATGCCTATGCAGACCATGCTATAATAAAATGTTAGTTACTGTTAACATAGCATTCTCTTTGTATATGTTCGATGTTTACAGGAATCGCAGGACTATGAAAACTTTATTAAGCTGTCGCTCAATACAAGTTGTTATCGTGCACATGTTGAATCCGGAATAATCCGGATTGATATTTGCAATGAAATAATAGTGGCAGAAATTCTGGCGTGTGGTTTTAAAGTTTTTAAACTAACTTACTACGACTGTCGGCTAGCTAACTATCGGCTAGCTTACTATCGGCTGGCTGACAATCGGCTGGCTGACAATCGGCTGGCTGACAATCGGCTGGCTGACAATCGGCTGGCTGACTATCGGCTGGCTGACTATCGGCTGGCTGACTATCGGCTGGCTGACTATCGGCTGGCTGACTATCGGCTGGCTGACTATCGGCTGGCTGACTATCGGCTGGCTGACTATCGGCTGGCTGACTATCGGCTGGCTGACTATCGGCTGGCTGACTATCGGCTGGCTGACTATCGGCTGGCTGACTATCGGCTGGCTGACTATCGGCTGGCTGACTATCGGCTGGCTGACTATCGGCTGGCTGACTATCGGCTGGCTGACTATCGGCTGGCTGACTATCGGCTGGCTGACTATCGGCTGGCTGACTATCGGCTGGCTGACTATCGGCTGGCTGACTATCGGCTGGCTGACTATCGGCTGGCTGACTATCGGCTGGATGACTATCGGCTGGCTGACTATCGGCTGGCTGACTATCGGCTGGCTAACTATCGGCTGGCTGACTATCGGCTGGCTGACTATCGCCTGGCTGACTGTGAGTTGCTGAGTGCAGTCAGTTTTGTAAGTCAGAGAGTGTAGTCAGTTTTTGTTGTTGACATCTGTTCTAAACTTTTTAATATCTACCTAATGTAGCTCCGGTTTGAACATGAATCGCGATAATAATTTATATGACGTCATCACCGGATGCACCCCCCGTAAACACCGCTACTCAACAGCATTTCTTTGGCGCACTTTAATAATTTAGATTTTATAATTATAATTGTTAAAGTTTATAAAATAGACTCGACATTTGCCGATATTATATTTCGAGTATGAAGGAATGCACGCTCGGCCGTCGGCGGTCCCTGAGAAGCGACTATTTTATACCTTTATTAAGTTAAGAGCCTTCCTAGAGCCAACTAGCGCCGCCAATCTTAAAAAAGTAATATCTTCCAATATAATCAATTTTATTGAAAAAGCTATTTACAAAATGTTACGATAAGTACTATTTTTTAAATGCTTATTTATAACGTGATTCAATTTCGGTAAGTTGTAGTTCGCATAATTGCGAAAAACGGCCGTTTTTATGCCATGTATTGTATATTGAAAAATAGTATTCATCCTAATAAACATTTTGTAAATAGCTTTTTTAATAAAATTGACTAAATTGGAAGATATTATTTTTTCAAGATTGGCGGCGCTAGTTGGCTCATGGAAGGCCCTTAAAAGATAAATCAAACAATGATTGTAATTTCAACCATCTTTCACCCTTTTTTGGAGTTATAGTTGAAAGTGTAATATCATCCTTCATACAATGAATCCAGATGATATACAATAACTGATAACTGTTGTAACCGACTAAAGTACTGTTTTTCGGGTGTATGTATGAAAGAAGGTAGTTGCTGGTTCTTAAAATGTATGTATGCTCTCTTTGATATCTCGAATTGAAGTTACTAAGTATCTTAAGCAATATGTCTCGAAATAAAAATGAATTAACGAAAATAAACTGTACAGACATATGTCTGTCTATCATGCATAAAGAAAAATTTAAAGTATAGTGAGTTCAGTAAAAAGATAGCACTCTTTTATATTAGGTTGCTGAAGCCATAATGCAAATGTATTCAGAGTAGCATCAACATGTATTAACATAGTGGCATAAATCTAATGTGATGTACTTGAAGTCAGCGCGCTGAATGTACGACTATGTACTAACCTGAATAATATTTGCATAAATCAAGTTGCAATTATTTATTGCATTCTACTATACTACACATGTACATGAATAATAAGTACATGTCTAGATTTAGATATGTGGACAATGTTTCGTACAAAAATGGTTGGTCGCAAATACTTGTGTCGAATTGCGAATTGGATAAATTGAGAATGGTGTAATATTATGTGCACTAGGGCAAATTGATGTTATATACCTAAGTTAGTTGGTAAGTTAACTATACAAACCCTACGTTGCCTAGTTTATTCGCCAATACGATACCTGTGACTTTCGGGATTGGTGGTGATTTGGTATTCTGCTACGGCTGCTATTCCTCCTCCTCCTTAATCGTAGCATTAGTGTTGAGAATCGTGACCCACAACAGCAGGTGCCGTTTGGCATGTGTGAAATGGAGTCAGGAGACCCGGTCATGTGCCTTCATCACAGCCCCTTCAATGGGCACGACAAGAGTTTTTGCGAATGTATCTGTCCAATGGGCTGTTCTCACATGGTCCCCTCAACTTTACCGAGCAGTATAGTTCTCTTTAAGTTAGAAGGGTCCATCTTATGAGATGGCCTAAATACTGCAACTCATTTGGCGTAACCAATGCATGTTTAACTTAGAAATTATCGACTCATTTGTTCGGCGAGCAGTCCATGGTATCCTGAGCATACGTCGATAACACCGCATCTCAAAGGCGAAAACGAAGTAAGTTAAAGTACGAAATACGTTTCAGATTCGCAGCGTTCAGCAAAGTTCAGATCTCTGAACCATAGAAGAAGTGGCCGAGGTGCAGCCCAAAATCCCATCAATCCCAAAATCCACAGCTAACGTATTTACTTCGCTAGCGAGTATCGAGTGAACCTACTACATCAACTCATGGTACGGGTTAGGTATGGAATATGTTGGCTTGGTTCTCAAGTTTAATAGTCTTATTTAAAATTCGGGTTATATGAGAAATGCATGTGATTCGTTGTATAGTGGTTTATTTATAAATTATTGTCCAAGATCCTTTATACGTACATTATAGTGTTCGTCGAGGCGCCAACGGCGACGCGGGCGTGTCGCGCTCACCTTGATAAATGCCGTCGAAATCGGTCGAAACTGTCGGTTTGATTGCCGGCTTCAACAATAGGTATAAGTGAGTGATATCCATTTTAATAATATTTTTTATACGAATTCTGGATACCTTAACAATGACCGGATCGAATGTAAAGGCATACTAATATTTTACATATTTTATTTCAACATTTCCATAGAGTTCGGTGGAGCTGTGGTTAGAAATCCTACGATTATGAAGGCCCGTGTTCAAACTCCAGGTCGGCTAGTCGAAAGCACATCAAGTGTAACACTTTGTACCATTCTTATGGTCTGAGTAAAAAGAGTTGAAATCGTAATTCAAGGGTTACCATTGATGAGCTGTCTACTGTAGCAGGTAGGTACCAATGGTGTTTTCTCGTTATTTTCGTATGATTTTACGTACTTTTGAACTTAAACGGCGAAGGAAAATATCGTGAGGAAACCTGCACACTTCTGATTATTTTCGTGTGTGTGAAATAGAATAAGCCCCAAAATTGGCAATCAAGGATAATCCTATTATAATCGTAAAAAAATAAAATAGATCTCTGGGTACTTAACCCGTAGAGGATAATTGCCGTGACTTCACATGTCAACATTTCGTTGTTGTTCATGTATTTGATTGTACACGAGAGCAATTTCCGCAATGAACTATCATTCAGCCTTGAGAGCGGCTTCTGTTATCAGTTTTATCACATCATCATACGTAACTTAACATAACACTCTTTTGTTGTACATGTTCATGAAACAAAATCCTGTATTGTTCAGTTCTAGCTATAGGTATGTTGGCACACTTATGCCTGTACGTAAGTATGTATCGCTTACCTTTACTCAATACAGGTGTTGGCCCCATGTGACCCAGAGTCGTTTGTTGCATTCATGTCGCCCGACGGCGGCGGCGGCGGCCGGGCGCCGACGTGACGACGACGTGCCGCTCCGTGCGCACCGGCGACCGTAACCGGACACGTTCCAGTCACGACACTAGGAACGTGACACCACCACAATCCAGCTATTTGTCTTGTTTGCGCGGGGAAAAATAAACAAATCGATATATCGGAGGAGCAGGCGAGTGCTCGCGGACAGGAAGCAGGGATAATAGAAAGGCGCCTCGTCCGGTCGTCGGAGACGACAGCAGCGCGGGGGTGGGCCGGAAGGTGTTAGCCACGCCTCCGGGCGGGGTCTGGGCCCGCCTGCGCAGGATTACCACCGCGAGGCAGCGGGGTAGTTCGCAGATGCGGGGGGGGGGCACCGAGCGTCTCTTTAACAAGAGAAGAGTGTTTAGAAACAAAAAAATGTTTTCAATACAAGCAACAAGCTAATATCATATAAAAGCTTACTAGTTTAATTACCAATTATTATTACCTATATGATAATAATTTTTTTGAAAACAAAACACTTGCACTAGCATGAAAATGTAGTAAAATTCATTTTGGGCAACATAAAGAAAATGTTAGCCAGTTTTCATTTCCATTCAATTTTTATATCGCTTGCAGTAGGGCCTACAAAAATCAACGCACTACCTTAAAAAATAAGTCAAATCGGGAAGCAAGGGGTTTCCCATTTCCCGTAATTTTGTCTAGTTTAATTGGTGTTTCATTTCTGTTATTACGATTTTTACATCACATTACTGTGATGACTTCAATTTTGTTGTCGATCATCCTCATATAGTTTCATCTGAGTGACAGACAACTTATATTCATAGACAAAAAATAAATATAAATGAAATCACCCGAATTTAGACAGAGTTCTGCCCATAACTGTATTTGCCAAAATGGCGTTTACTACATTTTCATTCTCGAAGTGTGGAATTATTCTGACTCCCAGGTGGACTTACTTCCTCAGCACATACCAGTACAATAGGAAATCGACAGGATATCGGGTTAACAAGGTGCCCCGACGCTCTGTGCACGGGGTCGGGAAACAGAGCATTGTCAAATGAAAAAGTTTCACCTCGCTCGAGCGGGTTGCAACTTTCAACTACACATTGTTTCATTGATGCAGTTGAACTTTCATGTTACAAACAAGTGGATATTGCAGCTTCGAACTATCGTCTCACTCAAAGAAAAGCAATCTTTATTGCTTTTCTTCTTCGTATGAAGTGAGACGATAGTTCGAAGCTGCAATAGGAAGCTACATATGGAGACTTCAACAACAATAATAATGAAAACTCTGAAATTATTATATTAATACGTGTGTGAGTGTGTGTAGAGTGCAGTTATTCAATTGACTACACAATTAATAATAGTTTGCTGTACTTATACTATTTTGTTTGCGTGTCTGCAATTTAACAATGAGCAATCAGTAGTTTTTTTGTGACATTGGTTGTCACATTACAATTTTTTTTATAAAAAAATCATCCGCTGAGTGAAGTGTACTAGTATGTAATGTACTTTGTATGCCTAAACAATACCTATATATTTCTTTTGCAAATTAAAAAATAAAGGTAGACTCGATATTCCGTTGGTCGACTAAGCAATCATTCGAACTCCAGACCGTAGTTTAAAAGTTCTGTAGATATTCGGTAAGTCGATTAGGAGTTTTTCGAAATAGGGTTTATTCGATTTAGGGTTTTTCGCAGTGGTGATATGGATCCGCTTATTCTAGCTGTACGTTTTCAACCCTAACTTGAATATTTTATATATATATTTAACGGACTTTGGAGCGTAATATTGATTAACGAAAATTTAAAGATTTTCTAACTGGATGTTTGTAAAGTATGTTGCAGATACAGTTTTTTTCAGGAAGTTCCCTCTCCAACTTACCGCCATTAATGTCAAGTTAGGGTAAAAATTATAACGAGTAGTGAAGCTAAAACCTAAAAGGCCACTTATCGTGACAGAGGCGTTAAGGTGGTAGGGTCGCCCCGCCCTCGGCGGCCCCCGAATGCCCGCTGAGCTTTCATTGAGCATAGCTAATTATCTACCAACATCTAACTTTTACATTTAGTGTAGGTGCATACCAGGGGCTACAAGTATGTAGATTATAGTCAAGATAAAGATGTTTATTATGTATCGGTGGGGAAACATGGAACATCTATTGTATACTGTTAAGTGATACGATTATTTATATATAAACAAACATAAGCGAAGGCGGTGTGCCAAGATCGCAACAGATGGATGTATATACTTACCCCTTCGGGAAACAGTTGTGTTTATGTGTGTTGTACCTATGTATTAAAATTTAAAAAAAAATCATCGAAGCTTGTTACGAAACTTCTGTTACGTAGGCGTCCGAAATGACTTCAACGAGGTTATCAATGTAGTTTCTGAAAGAACCGATAACTCAATTATGAAAATACTTAAGTGACTTAAAGTCTCTATTAGCACTTTTCATGGATGTCGTTGGTAACATCTTTTAATCCAAGTGAGCCTAGTACTCAACCTGCCACTTTAAAGTGCGATTCCGATCCACGCGGCAGACGGCATTACTTTACAATATTAATTTGTATGAGACCGTTTCCGACTACGACCGCGACTTGTCGCGACATGTCACGTGGAACGGTCGGTATATAATAATACTGTATTCATCATATAAAATAATACTGTAAAGAAATGCCGTCTGCCGTTTCTGTCTGCCGTCTGCCGCGTGCACCTTTTAGGTCTATGTCAACTCGTAGCCAAAGTCGTAGCTATCCCAGGAGCTACCTACTCGTAGAGTACGATTTCCGCAACGGCTACGCGCCGGTGCTACGAGGCGTAGCCGAATATAATATTGACCCTTAGAAGGTAAAAATTATACTTACTAAGTTATTTATCAATTGTCAGTACTGTCTGTAGTAAAAATCTGGGTAGTGACTGAATAATAAAATCTTAAATGTAGGTACAGACCGATAGAGCTCGTGAAGGATTGGATTTGATAACACATCAAAATGCGACACCCAAGGTACTATATGCGATGATAATACGTCCTAGATTGCAATGGTGTCATGTAGATTGATATGTTGTCGTCTATACAAGCAAACTTCGGAACACTGTAGTTTTTTTCTTAGAAGAGTAGAAGTTTAGTTGTTTTTCTGTTTTATTTCTATGCCTTATGATTTCCTTCCGCCTTTATCCTATGTTCTATGCCATAAACATAAGCAAAATATAGTGTACCTTATTCTTAATTACCATAAATGAAACCGGAGAATTTACTTATGGATAATACACATAAAGATAGAAAATACATTTATTCAGGCACATACACAAACATCAATAACTACTACATTAATAGCAATGCAGGCTACGCATTCCCCATCTTGCATATAAACAAAACCATAACTATACTGTATTTGGTACTGTAACCTATAAAGTGTGTGACCTCATAACGTATCTCGCCGTGGTGAGAAAATAATATTAATTCGGATAGAGTCATAACGGCTAACATGGTCGTAGGCTACACTGCAAGAAAACCTCTGCCAGAAATGTCCGACAGTCTGTTCACAGAAGCTCGCAAGTGCAATAAAAAATTTCGAGATTTTACATTTCTAATCATTATTCTTCTATTTGTAACCCTGAAGAGTATACAACCTTTTTAGGGTGCCGAGCCTCAAAAGGAAAAAAAAGATCACTTTGTTGTTCGTCTGTCTGTCTGTCAAGACCTATATCTCAGAAACGCTGGGACGGATCAAGTTGAAATTAATACCCAACACTCAGGTCTGCAAGCTCATGCAGCCGTGACAAAATCAAACTTCTACGTCAACGCAATCAAAAGATATGACTGTTTATGTAGCATTTTCTCGCATATTTGTATGAAAATGCAAGAAAATTAAAACCTATAGGGTACTTCCCGTTGAGCTAGAATCATGTTTGGCAAGAAGCTAGGTCTTATAGCACAAGTAAATGAGAAAATCCGAAAACTGTAAATTTGGGGTTCTATCACGAAATAATTATTCAAAATAATTATTTCGTGATAGAAATGATGGCGGTTACTAAAATATTCTATGATGATCATGACATGTCTTAATCATGCATGAATACATTGCATGTTGATTGCATAGAGTGGAGCAAACAAGAACCAACGCAACATGATTTTATTTCCGTTCTTTATTGTGTCGCAAAATACTTTATGGTTATGCAACAAACCTCTAGATGACTCTGTAATAAATTATAACCACAGAAAATGTATTGCAGCGTGTACTACCCTTTGTTTTTATATTACTAGTCCAACCAAACATCACCTAAAACACAACAGTTATTGTTTTCGCGACTGTACCTACGATATCGACACTTTTGTGGAAACATTAAAACTATCAAAAACAGCGCCATCGTTTGGTGATTTCTAGTAACAACAAAACCACCCTTGCTGATCTTACTTCACATCAGCGGGGGCTACCCTAAGCTTACAATACAACTAACATAAATAGAACGAACATTGAGTTGCAGTACTTACCGTTTATTCCAATAGATGGCTGCATAGAGATACAACTTTTCTATCTAAGAGGATTTTCAGTTTTAGGAAGCAGGGGAAAACAAATTAAAACACATCATTCAATAAATTAATAAACATAGTTTTAACAAAAATCATAAACAGATATTCCGTACACATAATTTACACTAATATCCAATAACTTCTTTATAATTATAGAATAGAAAACATTTATTTGACAAACATACACAGAGAGAGATACATAAATACACAAGAATTAAGGGCCATACCTCCTAGCTAAGTGGCGCCCCAACATTTAAAAATATTATCTTCTAATATAATAACTTTATTTAAAATGCTATGTACCAAATACGATAAATTCCATTTTCCAATATACAATAGACATCTTATTTGCGACTATCCAAGTGGTAGAAGTACGGCCGTTTTCGCAATTATGCGACCTATCTTACCGACATTGAAAAACGTTGTTAATACCTAATCATTTTTAATAAGTATTTATCGTAATTAAGATTTGGTATAGATTTTTATTAAAAGCTGATATTTTAGCAAATATGATTTTTTAAAGGTTGGGGGCGCGACTTTATCTTTTGGGTAGCCTTTAAGTAGGTAAGTTAAGAGGGTAGTTGACGTAATTTTGTATAAATCAACTCATGTATGGTCTGAATTTGAAGATCTGAAAATAGTTTTTCGATACCTATTTCAATTAACATCAAAGATAATAATGGTCAACTATTTTACAACAGTTTCTTTTAATTTACAGAGCTTTTGTTTGATTACCAATAATGACCATTATCAAAATGTACCCAACGTGGCCCGCGACAACTTTTATCATGCGACACCTATATTTCAAAAAATATATCATGTGTTTACCGGTAAGCAACACAAAAGGTTCTCTTCGCAACGTCCTTGTCCCACCACAAAATGACCGTTGGTTGAATATCTTCCTCTTTAATCCTCGACACAGGCGTCCTGTCCTGTTTTCTAATTCATGTACTCATCTCGGAGCATTCGGAGAAATGGTTGAGTCCTGTAAATAAAAACGGGAACCATTGAAAACCAATTCGGTCAAATCTACCATCATCTTATAATCTACCGGCACTTTAACCATCGTTCGACCTCATTACCATCTGATCAAAGGCAGCTTTACTTAATTTAAGTCTGGCCTAAACGTATTATTGTAACATTTGTAATTTGGTAAATAATAGTAAATTAAGAACAAAACAGTCTGCAAATAAAACAACTTCGAAAATTTGATCTGCGAACTTTTAAGGATTCTAGAATAGAATCACGAGCATAGCGAGGGATTCTAACGTAGAATCCTGAGCTAGCGAGCGCATATTATCCCTTGGGAATAAAGTACAATTTTGGTATCATTTAACAGGGATAATTTGCCCTCTTTCCGTCGAGCATGATCAGTTATAAAATAAATTTCTTTTTTGGCGAAAGTTACTTTTAATCTTAATTTACGTTAATTATGATTACCAATACCTATCGATGGGTTTCAAAGTGCGTTGCGACAATGATATGTATTGATTGATAGGTGACAAAATAGTATATTATTGTACTGGAGGACTTTAATATAACACGTGTGAGAGATTTGTGTCTAAAATAGAAAGCTCAGAATACATTTTGTTTTAAACAAATCGTTTTTTGTAAATAACCAACGAACGTTAATAATGTACTTTTGGGTACTTTTCGGATACAAATATTTGGACACAGAGGAAGCTTAAAACTTGATACACAATGGCACGTTTTCGGACTTTAGAAACAATAACATCCAGGTGAAAATGCAAACAAATAAATAAGCGTATTACGAAAAAGTTTATGTACCTATGTATGTCGAAGTCTCGCTTTGGCAGCTCCTGTGGCGACATGTAAATGTGCATTCGTACAGTAAATCATCATTAAACCCGCATTTTTCCGGATTGTGTGTTGTGATATACAAACTTTATGTGTGCCCGCTTACTTTCTGTGCATGAATAACTATATAACTTTTTATCCGCTGTGTATGAGCCGAGAACAGAGAACAACGGTCCGCCTGCAGGTCGGTACGAAAGTGTGCTTCCGTGTTGGTTGGTGGCTTACGCTCTGAGTGCGAACTATTTTTACGGGACGATCAGGTGAGTCAAAGATCTGCATTATTGCCTTGAATTCAAAAAAATAACGAACATTTGGCCAAAATTGGGGTAATGTCTATTCCAAAGTCCTTATATAAAAAAAGGTCTTACAAAAATAAAATGTCTAATGGAATTTGCCAACAACTTGAAGCAAGGAACTGCCGATGGAGTTAGTCATATTTACATCGCAGACTCCTGCACGTTCCTGCATGACAATTTTTCATTTACAAAAAAAAACCTTTTTGGGGTTCCGTGCCTCAAGAGGAAAAAAGGAACCCTTAAAGGATCATTTTGTTGTCCGTCTGTCCGTCTCTCAAGACCTATATCGCAGAAACACGTGGACAATCAAGTTGAGTATGTCGATGTAAGGACATAATATTTTGATGATGGCAAAGATATGTTGGTCTGTAAATATAGTTTATCTTTTCGTTAGAGCAAAGTTACGGGGATAAGTTTGATTGCACGGATCCCTCGGTGCGCGAGTCCGACAGCCGACTCGCACTTGCCCGTTTTATTATTATTAATAAGTAGGTAAGTATATATATTTTCATTATTTTCCCCAACAAAATAAAAGTAGGCACTACTATTGATGATTTTTCTCCCACAGTAAAAGGATAGCACGAGTTGGTATTGTTATCGATTGTTTTTCAGCCAGCCAGTGTGTTGTCGTACAATCGATTTTCTATCGATTGCTTGGGAGTCTTAGAATAGTATTGGTGTAGTGTTCAGAATATCAACTGAATAAAACTGAATTATGAGTATTTTCAATTATTAGTTTTTCAAAATGAATATGTACAGTCGAAGACAGAGATAAATATACAGGGGGCCTCAATAAGGTTGAGATTTTCTCAAAAACTACTGGACCGAATTTAATATTTCTTCTACAGTACATAGTTTTAACTTTTATCTATCAAACAGTGAAAGAATTCTTGCAATAGGTTAAGTAGTTTTTGAGAAAATCTCAACCTTAAAAACTCTACTATACACCTTTCTCTGTGTTCCACCGTACCTACCTCTTAAACAGAATACTCATTTACTAAAGCATCAATTTATTCCTGTATTCCATGCACACTTGCAAAGCTTTCCTTTAGTAGGGTGACCCGTTCCAACAGCTTCAACAGAAATATTATCTCGTAGTTAAATTATCTGGGTTGGTGTTCCGTGATCCGTCTTTATACAAACTCGTAATTTTTTAAAATGATACTTGAATTGAAAATGAATAGACGAAAAAATTCGTACTTTTGAAATAAGATGTACGTCGACAGCAGGCAGATCAATGGTAACACTGTTTACTTTTGACAGTTCTTATTATTTGCGCCGTAAGACTTGAAATCTGAGAACTGTCGACTGTACGTGCCTAAAAGTTTATCAAACGTTATGCCCTAGGGTAAGCTGCTATAAGAGTACGCACACAACACAACTGAAGTTAGCTTCAATTAGCAAACCGTTTCATCACTAGCATCACTGCTATATTATCTCCTGAGTACGGTTATACCAGCTTCCCCTACTAGAAAAAAAAACATTTAAATATAAAAGTATGCTGATGATATTACAATGATTATGATCAACGATTAATGAAAATATAGTACTTACTTAATGTAAAACAATTATGCAATATTAAATAAATACTAAAACCTTAATTTGAACATAATGAAAAACAATAGTAGATAAATTATAGTGATAATAAGTATTCGAAGAGTGAGTACAAGACATGAACTTTAATTTGTTAAAAAATATTAATAATAATTAAAATCGATTGTCCAACTAAAAGTTTCGTCAAATAAAGGGGATGAATGCAGTACCATGTAGGGTGGCTAGATGGTTACCCTTCCTTGGTGCGTGTGTGACGTCATTCATTGAGGGATTAAATAAGGGCGAGGCCGCTACAACAGCGCGCAAGCGTATTAGGGTGTACGTAGTTACGCATAGTAGTGTTGTGCTAAATGCGAGAACTCTCGCGATTTACTTAATCCGCATAGTGCATCATTCGACTGAATCCGAATAGTTCTATTATACTTAGGCAGAGTGCATCACTTTCATTGATTGCACCCCATGTGATCGAAAATCATACTATTGTTGAGCCATGGGTCGTATTCAAGAAGCAGAATTTGGAACGCAAGAAATTCAAACGCTGAATATTTGTACAATGTACCTAGAATCGACAATAGGTTCAGCCGAATTTCATAGCCCCGAATATTCATGATTTGATACCATATTATCAAAGTTTTCTCGATGAAGGGTCTTTCCTCAATCCGGAAAACTTCGGATAATTTACTTATGGTATAAAAATACGAATATATAATATATTGTAAATGTACGAAATCGATATGCATAGGTAAGTACAACAAATGCAAATAAATTCCAAATAAGGAATTCTAACTTCCAACATTCGTTCCTCGAATTAAGTGGATCAGTTCAGTCAGACAATCGGATATTTACAACACTACCTCAATACGGCGGGCGCATACATACCACACGCCGCCTAAAGTCCGCAATCTTAACTTGTGACCGTTTTAAACAAGACAGTGCCTTAACAAGTGATAAAACTATAATATAATACAATGATAGTAGGTATTAAGCGGCTAAAAGCAACTGTAAGCCGCAATGAGGTAAGTGACCTAGAGACCTAATGCTCCAAAATTGACACAAATCGATATTATATGTTATTTTGGGGGAACTCGTTCAGATTTTGTCGAAAACATCGATATTTAACTAACTTACTTGCCCACTTTTGTACTTACAGAAACTTGGGCCAGACTTTATAGTTGCTCTAAACATAACCTAGAATATTGACCGGGTGATCACGGGTCATATCTCATCGATTACCACCATGTGGCCATCCTGAAGTATAATATAAAATTGTCTGTAAAAAAATAAGTAGCTATGCTGTTATGGGACCTAGCTGCAGCTTACCGCAATATGATATTTTACTAATACTTATGTATAATATAACTCAGCAACCCACTGAAGAGTTTGAAACTACACAACCAAGTTAGCGTGCGTCTGATAAAATCTTTTCAGCATTAGAACGTGAGCCTAAACATTAGCTCGGAGACCGATTTTCCCAACGTTTTCCACAAGTGTACATATATATAACAAATCTGTACTTTCTTGGGTGGTAAATATAGCTGTATTACTATGTACAAAATCAGTCTCTACAATCTCATGGTGATACTCAATGATATATAAAGTTACGGTGGCCTAATAGTACTTTTTAAAGTTTTAAATGAAACAGCTGATAGCCAAGCACCACTTTAAAAGAGGTTAGTTGCGCAGACCACGTGTGTAACTCGCATTAGGCATAGCTCACATTGCGTCACTGTGTCTTGTCGGCCTACCTACCTCCTACTACCTACACACACAATCGCCCACCAAACCAAATCAAAATTAAAAAAAATCTAGAATCGAAAAAATTCAATATTTTCGTTCTTTATAATTTGTACGTAAATGAAAAAGTTTATGCGGTGCAGCTGTGGCCATAAAGCCACCGCTCCGTCCCGTCCCATGTGCACCTGCAGTATGCAATCCGCCTTACCGCATCGAGTGGAGTAGTGAACGTAGCCCGAGTAAACAAACACCACCTGTGATACGTAAACACCGGCAATACATATACAAATATTATATATACGCTATGACTATCAATCTATAGGTCCAATTAGTCTCAATACGTTGTTTTATAAGATTGACAAGGGTGTTTTGGCTTGTGAATGACACTTAAAGGGCGGCGCTGTTCGCAATGAAAGGTGACTTTTACGATATGGCGTTAGTTCCGATTTTTGCCACGTGTCAAAACACACTTGTTGGTCTGTATTAGCCGATGTGTTTGTTTTACGGTGAAATATGTTAGATTCCGGAATAGTAGATTGTGTTACAAGGGAGCAAAAGGGATTATACCTGCGAAGGCGCCATATTGAATCCAGAGCAAAGCGAAGGATTCAATATAGAGTACATTAAAAAGTACATTTAATTTCTAACTGGAAACACAATAGGAAAATAATTTACTCACCTTTATGGATCAAGTTGAAATTAATACCAAATACATAAGACCTGAGTCTGTAATCTCATGAAGTCGTGAAAAAATCTAACTTCTACGTCAACGCAATCAAAAGATGGCCGTTTATGTCGCATTTTCACGCATATTTGTATGAAAATGCAAGGGAATCAAAACCTATAGAGTACTTCCCGTTGACCTAGAATCATGGGCAAGTCTTATATCCCAAGTAAAGGAAAAAATCCGAAAACTGTAAATCTATAAACAAACATTTTCTTCCTATTTTACAAACTTGTATTTGCAGTTGATGAAATAATTGCGCATGGGCATATTAATTTAAGGATGGGGATGGGAGCAAAGATAAGTTGGTCCTTAAATCGAGTTATCTTTTTTTAGAGCAAAATTACGGGGATAAGTCTGCTTGTAAAAAAATACTTACGTGACTTTTGAAAATGGCGGAAACGTGACGTTTGCAAAATTATTTGAGAAATTTGATTTTATCGTAACCTACATTGGTAGGTTACGATAAAATTATATTGATGATTTTATACACCGTGAAATTTTAGTGGTTATTTTCCCACAGCGAGTTTTTGAAATATTTTTTTTTGTTAAATAAAGAAATGTCAGTAACAATTGTGAAAAACTGAACTCGAAAGCGATCGTGAACTAATAGTAACACCTCGATACCGCACCGCACCATGGCAACAGCGCGGAGCTGCCTGAGGACGAGGAGCGTGCGGTTCGGTAGGTCCTACGTCTAGTGAGTTAGTAGGGCCCGTATTAATAAATCACTCTCAGCTCAAAAGTCAATCTTGAGAAAGACCTTAAGATGGATCGGGTATCACATGAGTAACGCCGTATTAATAAACAAAACTCAGTTCTCAAGAGAACTGTCAAACTCACACTTGAGAACGTATTTGCTAACGCGACGTTTACTTGAATTCTTTCACTTGAGAAAGACACGTGATACGCCCAAGATTAGTTTATTAATAAACGACATACTTGAGATAGTGATCACACCTTGAGAGTGTATCAGCTGAATTCGCGCTTGGGTTTGAGCTAAGGCTACGGGTCTAGGAGATTTTTAAATATATATATATGCGAGATCTGCTGTTTTGAGCTAGATTCAAGAGTTTTACCCACTACAAAACTAAGGTGTGAACGTGACTGCTGAGCTGCTTCGTACAAGCTTGAAGAGGCTCCCACGACTCCTCTGGAAGAACAAAGGAAGTCGCTGAGATCCTTCGTTAAGGGTAGACGAAGATTCGGCGACTCCTCTGGGGGAAGAAAGAAGACATAGAATTAGAATTTTATTACTATGTAACATAACATTGGCAAATAACAATCTGTCGAGTTCAATAATAAAACTAATAATAATAAAGGAGTACGCATGTTAAACCGTATTTTCATTTGACAATCTTTCTTGTTTGTGAAGTTAATTTAACTAAATAAAGATAAGTGTACCCTATGCGATAAAAAATTATGCGGTTGTTGAGTATAATGTTCTTTGATGAGTGATGTAGTGTAGGTATGTGTGGTCAATAATCTAACAGTGGAAACCTGTAATTGGCTATCAGTTTTGTATTATGTTACTTACCCTTTAAATTTTGCCATTGGTTTTCCAAAAATTAAAAATAAAATAAAATAAATAAAACTAAGTCGAGAAGACTCTAATTTTCGTAATGAAAAATAATACTTAATAGATAATTTTTTCTAAATAATATGGGAATGTCTATGTAAAATATAGACTAGCTCAGTCAATTATTCCCATTAGAAAAGCTAGTTCATCAAACAGTACAATTTTTACTGTTACAGACTGGTTATGTAATATGGTTATGTAATAACTAATAACAAAAGAACAAAGGAAAAAGAGAATATCTACTTACCTGTAACTGCCACGTTACTTTGCCACTTGCAATAAAGTACGTTTTACAACGATCTTTTGGTTAAGACGGTAGAAAGAAACCTTTGTATTGTAAGGAAACAGAAATACAATTTGATTGCTGCAGATCTATTAATATTCCGTACCTTAATTTGAAAAGTTCCACGTATGCATTTATTATTAACACATACGGGCCCTGATATTCACAATCTGATAGACACACGTAGAGAACAAATTATTACATGTTCATTTTGCACTATATTTAGCGGGTCGATAGATATTTACCTAATAAAATATTAGTCGCTTGTGAACATACGTTAATATTCACATTGGCAACCTATCATTTGCTATTGCACTAAAATTACTTACCGATATCTTCATCGTATCGGATAGAAGACGAGATAAAGTATATTGCGTAGTACGAATTAGCACTCGGCATCCATTACAATTGAGACGCAAACTAAAGCCAATATTTGAGGCGCAAAAGAGAGCTTTAAACATTTCTCACTTACCTAAATACGTTTACAGATATTTTGATAAACTCGTATGTTACATTTGACAGTAGAAAGTTTCACTTTTCACGATTACTAGATTCCAATGATACGTACCCGTGATATGACCCGTACTTTGTTTGGACTATCGATTGCATTTCAGTCATATATTATTTATGGTCAAATCGGACCGATATCGGTGTAAATGTTAGTTTTGTAAATAATACCTACGCACGCATGAGAGGTTCAATGTAGCGCCCTCTGACATGAATATCTGATAGTAAACTAGTATGATGCAGGCTCAGTTCTAACTACGTACCACACGTAACCATTGCATTCATCTCGTGCCTAGTCTAGGTAGAGTGCAGTCGATGCGTGGGGCGGGCGGGCGTTACGTGCATGGTGCAATGCGATGTAACTCACTGAAACTTTGCATCGCACACAGATGGCTCTGCCAGCCTCGCCGTACTTAAACGGGTCACTATCGAAACACCCACATAGTAAGTCGACGAATCCCCAAAAACGCCTTTATTGTCAAGTGCTTTCGACTGTAGCTATCTGTCGTTTTGCATGACTGTATTGACCATTTGAATTTTAGATATTTTGCTACAAGGTCAATTTGCTAGTTCCGTCATTCTTCAGCATTTTGTTGGCTATGTAGATGTTTCGATAGTGACCATTTTACTTTAACGTTGTCAATTTTGTGTAATAGCTAAGTCACGTTTATTAAAACGAACCTTGTTATGTTCTTCATCATCATCATCATCAGTCTATTTATATTGCCCCACTGCTCGGGCACAGACCTTCCCTTACATCGAGGGAGCTCGGGCCATGATCCACCACGCGGGCCCAGTGCGGGTTGGCGGATTTCACATGCCTTAGGTTTTTTATGTTCTTAATTTACAATAACTTTTAATAGGAATGAAAATTCCGCATGAAAGGGAAATATGTTTTATATAAGAGTAGTTACCGACTCGGAATCCTGAAAATAAAAACATTACGCGTTAAAACAATGGTGAAATTTTATTTCACTAACTAATAAGCCTCATAAAGGTCACTAAAACGTAACCAGTTAATATCTACATATTTTCCAGTTATAACTCATGTACCTATATGCGGCGAAGCCTAAAATATGTTTCATGTAGACTATTTCAGTGATCATGAAGCGTGGCATTAATTTAATACTCGTATACAGGGTGTCCCTCAATTCATTCGACAAATTGAAATTGGGACTTGTACTCATGATAAATATTAAATTGGTAAGGTTTTTTCGTAAATCAAAACGACTAGAGAAAGTCGAACTAAGTAAGTAAGATAAGTCGCCACAAGTCACACAACTTAATGCCTTAGATAATAGTTACCATTAGGTGTTAATTCCAGTGAAATAAATCATTGCAAGTAATTAAAACTCCTTTAAATATAAAAAAATCCCAAGCACAGTAACGATGCACATCAAATTAATATATTTTTGATCTTAGTTGAATTTATTGTAAATATCTTATTTTTATTTTTCCCCTAATTGTGTAATTTACTTAAACGCTGTGCAGAATTAATGTATGGCACAAGCCTAACCATACACTTAATTTTGTCTAATGAATCAAGGCAACTCACCCTGTTTAATAAGAACTCTCCATATATGAAATTTAACTAGAAAGCATTGAGATATATTACACAACCAATTCCTTAGCTTAAATAACCTCAGAAAAATAACGAGTTTTCTTCGGTGACGCCTCTATAACATGATAATATTAAAAAATATGTAATAAAATTCTTTCAGAACCATCTCAAAGGAATATATTGCTCATAGAGCTTGCGTTATTGCGAAGCTATCTCCGCTCTGTTACGCTGTTAGGGCTAGCGTATAACACCACGGCGCGGCGCCGCGCCGGTCACAGGCGGACAGCGTCGTGAAATCGCTATGTCTATGAAAGTCGATTTTCAGCCCACTGTGTGGCGGACGGCGCCGTCTTCAGGCGTGGTAGGGCTGACGTATACAACGTCACGGCGCGGCGTCCGCCGGTAACTTGCGCCGTCCGACATCATGCACCGGTAGACGGTGCCGGCAGACGCCGTGAAACGCCGCGCCGTGGCGTTGTACGCTAGCCCGTACACGACGCTGACGTGCGCCGGCGGACGCCGGCGCCGCGCCGTGGCACTGGTGCGTCCGCCCTTAGTCGGGTAAAGATAAACCGTAAAGAGAATATAACTAGGAAAAAACTTCCAGCTACTTAGTTATCTTTACTTTGTAATTTGTCGGAGCGCATCAAACGTATTTGCTTGCATCGTGTCATTTGATACGAGAAATGCGAGCACAACTTCAGTGAAAATACTGATACGGAAAATATGTCGCCGCGCTACATGGAGAGAGGGGCCTTACCATGGAGTCTTATACCAGGATTGCATGAATAATACTTTGTTATTTCGTACATGACGACCTTAACGTAAGCGTAATAGGATTGTCATGATACAGTCGAAGACAGAGATAAGTATGCTCCTTTAAGTATGCATACCTAAGGTTGAGATTTTCTAAAAACTACTGGACCGAATTTAATAATTCTCCAGTACATAGTTTTAACGTTTATCTATCAAACAGTGAAATATTTTTTGCAATAAGTCAAGTAGTTTTTGAGAAAATCTCAACCTTAAAAACTCTCCTGTACACCTTTCTCTGCGTTCCACCTTACGAAATAACAAAGTATTATTGAAGTAATCCTGCTATAAGAGTTCATGGTAAGGGGGCAGTTCCTTGCTTCAAGCGAAATAGACATTTGTATTTTATTATTACCCGCGACGAAAAGAAACCCTATGAAGGACTATTTTTCATTTAAACGTAAAATGTTCCGTACCTCAATAGGAACAAATACACAGAACCCTTACAGGATCACTTTGTTGTCCGTCGGTCTAGACCCTTTCTCAAGTCGGGTTTCGTGTGCGTTTATATTTATCACAAGTTTATTGTTTAGGTGTTTGATACAAGGTTCAGGTAACATGCGAAATATTTTATCAAATAGCTTTGCTGTCGCTTTCAAATTGAGATCAAGATATTTATTTTATTAATTATTTATAGGTACTAAATAGTTGACCTTACAATCTCATCTCAATCAGCCATTGTCTAAGTCATTGACAATCATGGATCCTATTAGTAGGTAGGTTACGGTCGTGTTACGGTAAACGCTTAAAACCACGGGTTCCTTTCCAAACTTTTTATTTTTTAACGAAGTATGAATGTGACATAACGCTGTTTTAATGTAAGGTTCTCATGAAAATGGCGGGAAACGACGGTTGCAAAATTATTTGATAATTTTTGTTTTATTGTCTACAGTTGGTTATTTTGAGATTAATATCACGTTAAATTAATCAGAAAATGTTCGCGAGTGACAGTATGGTGAATTTGTTGGATAATTTAAGCAAGATCTGGGGTTTCAAGCTTTTATCAAGAGTTCCCGGTACAAGCTCGGGAGAGAACGTGACTGTCGAGCTGCTTCGTCCAGAGTGATGACGCTACGGCGTCTCCTCTGGATGAAGACAAGAAGACGCGGCTACCCAGGGTGAAGACGTTACTGCGACTCCCCTGGAGGAAGATAGAAGACTATTATATATGGAATTTTCTGTAACATGACATTGGCAAATGACGAACTGTCCAGTCCATTAATAAAATAAATAAAATAAATGTTAATTTAGGTTTCTAGCTAACAGGGACTGAGCAAATGTCACAGAAATAATAATAATAATCATTTATTTGAAACAATATTAATGTACACTCTGTACTTAATTAACTATGCTGGTCACTGGTTCTCAAACTAGGTCTAACCTGTATCTTTTGAACCAGTAATTCCCTGTTATACATCTAATAGGCGTACACGTGAGGGTGTGTGTGTGTGTTTGAGGGTGTGTATGTGAAATAAAAGTTAAAAAGCAAAGGGCTTTGCGCTCACAAACGACCGCACCGTAACAATGCGTGTTTTTGGTTTGAAGGTTTATGTTTTATTTTGAGTCTATATTAGTATTTTGTACTTCATACTTTTAATGTATTTATAAATCGACAGTACCTATTACCGAGACAAACACCCCGATACGGGAAAACAACTACTAAAATTTCACAGCAGATCAAATGTAACACTTTGGACCGTTCTTATTATCTGCGCCATAAGAGATGAATTCGTACTGCAAGTGTTACCATTGATCTGCTGTTATCGGTACCTGTACCAAATACCTAGGTCTAGATGCAACATGAAATTTTATATTTCTTATAACGGCTAGAAATATTTATATTCTTTGGTACTATGTAGTCAGGTTCTGCTTTATCGTACATGAGAACATATTAAACTTTAGCCATATAAGCCATTTTATACTGGTACAGTCGACGGCAGATCAATGGTAACACTTGCAGTACGATTTCAAGTCTTACAACGCATATAATAGGAACTGTCAAAAGTAGAAAGTTTTACCATTGATCTGCTGTCGACTGTACATGAGAACATATTAAAGTTTAGCCTTATAAGTTTAATATGTACTGGTACAGTCGGCAGCAGATCAATGTACTTGCAGTCCGATTTCAAGTCTTACGACGCAAATAATAGGAACTGTCAAAAGTAAAAAGTGTTACCATTGATCTGCCGTCGACTGTACTAAAGCCGCAATTGGAAAATCCTAACTACAGGTACTTGTACTATTATATATTCTGTGCTACAGGCTTAGTCCCTGTAATAACCATCGAAGTGTATTAGCAGAATGTGGCTGAGTGAAAAGCACTAACCTGGCTTCTGAGCCAAGGCACACAAATTAACTAGGTAGGTACTTGGCTCTAGCAGCTACACGGATAAAATACTTTTTAGTATATTATGGATCAAGGGATCTTAGTACAGTCGACAGAAGATCAATGGTAACACTTGCAGTACGATTTCAAGTCTTAAGACGCAAATAATAGGAACTGTCAAAAGTAAAAAGTGTTACCATTGATCCAACAACAATTCCATCAACAGGTGGTTGCCTGGAAGAAATCGCTTTTAGCGATAAGGCCGCCAAAATTGTACATATTGTTTTGTATTTCTGTATTGTAATTGTTTGTCTTTTATGTACAATAAAGTGTATTTGAATTTGAATTTGAATTTGATCTGTTGTCGTCTGTAACAGCCTCCATTTTTTCGGCTGCCGTCGGTTATGGGTTTGCAACCGCGGCGAATATGATCGCGCTTTTAACCTGTTTGTGAGAAGCCTTTCCGAAGCATAAACATATTTTTTTTTTTTCTTTTTTTTATTTTATTCGGAAAACAAACAGCTACAATGACAAAATAAATAATTAAATAATATCTATAAGCCAATTATAAGTTTTCACATGTACATATCTACAGATGCAATAATGAAAAATAATCGAACAAGGGTGAATACCATGGTATGAAATATACACAAAATAGATACACTTTGATAAAACAGAGAGTCCGTTTACTGATTTAATACCTTATTTTTAAAAATTGTTTTTTTTTAATATTTTTGGCTTTAAGTCTTTTGCCACTGTTTCTACTTGCCGTTCCCTTTTCCTTGCAAAGTACTTAGTGTGAGTAAACGTGAATTAAAATACCTATACACAATTTAAAAAAAAAATCTTTATTTACTAAATTGATTGATTGATTGATTTAGTATTGATTTAGCTCTAGTCAGTTTACCGTTGGACTCCGGACTAGGTGGAACCTGTGTCGCGGTAGCCCTCAGCCCTCATTGATCTCCTATAAACAACTAGATACACAAAGGTCTTACTGAAACAATTTAAAAAACGTCCAAATAAGGGTCCATTGTTAACGTCCAAATAATGCCCAATAAAGCAAATGAGGGTCCATTCATCCGTTTGGACCTTCTTTGCGCTCGGACATTTTTAGAAGGCAGACTGTGTTTATAGGAGATCAATGTCCTCAGCACAAGTTACTTTTCACTGGTAAAATGCGAACTCAGGTATAGGATGGGACCAAAAAATAACATAATTTTCAAACGACGTGATTACAGATACTGAAATGTAGGTATTTACTTTGAATAGACGATATGAATCTAACTAGTAGTGACAGTGAAATAGCCTGAAAATAACGACACACGTTCCTACCTAATGGAGTCTACACACCAAACGTCGACACAGCTCGAGTCTCGACAGCTTGTTGTTTAATAGATACTGGCCATGAAACAATGAAGTTCGGCCCTAGCCGCCCGCAGGGCCAGGGCCGGTCGTTCGTTGCTTCATGAATATGATACAGGCCGGCAGATATCGGTGGGTTTGGTGTGCTAACAGTATTGCTTCTCTTGTTTTCATTAGGAGGCCCGACTAAGAGCTGCGTCACACACAAAATATGAATTTTGTATCATTCCTTAAAACTGTTGGGTTACTCTCTCTCTCTTATCGTGTGGTTTAGTGACCTATTATATCAGAGTTATACCTATTGTTAGGGGGTTACTGTGACTGAATCATTTTGAAATCTAAATCACTGTGAAAAATAATCAGGACTTTTTCATACTTTTGTATCGTTCATCATCGTTTTTTTTTAATTTTTTAAACGAAAAACGTAGAACCATAGTTGATAAGTTAAGATAACTGAACACCCTTCGTCTTTCTAACCCTTTCCGTTATACATTAAGGTGTTTAGATTCGACTACCATTTAACCAACAACTGCGCTGGATTTAACTTATAAAATCAGCAAATTCGGGAAGTAACTTACGATACGAAAATTCACGAGTGCCACGCACCCGTAGACTAATGTGGATGGAACTATTTCAATGGCATATCTATTGTATTTAGAGTGAAGGTCCCAGTATACACTAGTGTCTACTACTTAGAGGAAAGCCAGAAAATTGTATTCCAATAGGACTTTAATAAATAAAAAAAACACCATCGTGAATGTCATTTCATCTCAAAGGCAGACAGCTTCTTGCAAAAAATATCGTCGAGAGCTGAAGCTCTCAACATGAATGTTGAGCCTCAAGGCATGCCAAAACATAACTGCAGAAGAGCAGAACAATTAAAACAAAGGGAACTATGCAAATTCTATATTTAAAAAGGCGTAGACGTTGAATTTGCGTCTTACTTTGAATTTAGTAACTACTACTTTATAATAGCTACGTTTGAAATGGAATATTTAAGTATCACAAGTCTTCATTCACGATCGGTATGAATAGACATTCAGGGAATTAGATTCCCTAATAGACGAATATTCCGAGAATCAGATATTTCTATAGATATTAGGTACCTAACATCATACCCAAGAAGCTTATTTATTAAGCTTCTTAGTGTTGCATTTACCGAACTAATTGCTCTCAAATGATGAAGGAAAACAGATTTTCTCAGGAATTATTTGACCTATTGTATTGTAAAGAATTTTCTAAAATCACTCAAGTAGGTAGGTAGGTACGGACAACAACAGATCAATGGTAACACTTGCGAATTCAATTATGATGCAGGTAATAAGAACGGTCCAAAGTCTAAAATGTTACACTTGATCTGCTGTTAGCTATACCTTTGAAAAAATACAACTCTCCCATACACTATTATCAGTGTGTTTTAAACCGTACGTACGAGTTCAGTATAAAAAGGTATATACATGAGATACTTTAGTAGAATAACCCAGGGACTCCTTTTGTGGCGTCAAGGGTTCATTTCAACTCTGTCCTTTCAAAGTAGTAATAAGTATAAGTACGTAACCTAAATTGCAAACTGCCCAATTTTAGACCTCTGTACTATAACATGATCTATAAAAGTATGTACCTACTAACTTCTACAATTAAAAAAAATTTTTTTTTAATTATTACGAGTAGTAATTTTGATTACAAATATGAAGCGACGTTTATTTCTATTAGTTTGCGTATCAAATACGTTTTAGCGACACTATTTGCGGTCGCTTTGTGCAGTAACAAGTTTTGCTGTAAATGCATCAATTTGTATTTACGGCAGTGCATATCACGTATTTACGGCAAACATTATTACGGCATGTTTCAAATGCACAAAGCGACCGCAAATAGCGTCGCTAAAACGTATTTCAATTGCATAAAATACATGGGACTCACTAATATTCGCCGGACTTAATTTATTACAAAGTTTTAATTAGCCCTTTAGGGCAGATAATAAGTGAACGGTGGGTCGTACATTGCCATTTGCACAGGGCCGTAGCTAGAGTTGAATTTAAGCTACTAAGAGAGATCAGAAATCCATTTCTCCCGACTATTTGGAAAAGTTGACATTTTGAGAAAGTGGACATTTTGGGAAATGGACATTTTGGTAATGTAGACATTTTGGCATTTCGGGAAAGTGGACATTTTGGGAAAGTGTACATTTTGGACCTGAGCGTGCCTCACAATGATTAACTGAGTACGTCACTGCAGTTGTGGCTTATTTGTACGCTGTGCCCGCTCTTTTCCATTAGCACCCTATTTACAAACTGACAAAATCACGCAGAGCATTTGCAAATTGATTCTGAATATAGCTTAATACGGTTGCTCGCATCAGCAGATATTGCATTTGCCGTTACAGAGATTGGTTTTCCGGTTTAGAAGGTGCGTGCGTTCTACGGAAGCATATAACTAAACCTTGGACGAATTAACCAATGGACACGACACGCTTGCCTTTACCCCCTCTGCCACATATCATTTTATAAATATAATGTAAGTAAATATGACTGTCTGTTTTTGTTGCCCAGGAGAAATACATAATGTATACCACCCGTCCGGCGCAACGAGTGATTATGTTGGACTCGCACCAACTAAAACTCCTGGGGTGTTCCGCCTCCGCCACCATGGACAGGACCACGGGTACATCTTTCGAAAACTACCGCGGCCCACTGTCCTGCGCCCTGGGGCAACCCGTTACGTTGGACAAAATTTGAAATAAATAAATAAATCATGGTAATTTAGCCATGCTATTAGTAAATGAGACGTATGCCCGTTTTAATAGTCTGAGCTCAAACCCGCAACGAGAAAATTCAGCTGATACACTCTCAAGACATTACGTCTACCATTAGCATCTTACCATCTCAAATATGCCATTTATTAATAAACCAATCTTGACGGCGTATCACATGATGTCTTTCTCAAGTGGATGAACTCAAGTAAACGTCGCGGTTCGCCTGCAATCAGCAAATACGTTCTCAAGCGTGAGTTTGACAGTTCTATTGAGAACCCCGATTCCTAAACGCGCACCTAAGTTATTAAGGAACGCCATCTTGAGTTCGTTCTCAAGAATGACTTTTTAGCTGAGAGTGAGTTATATACACGGGTCTCAGTATCCCAGACAGTTGTCCGTAGTTACGTAAATACTCGGAAATGTCGGAAAGGAGGAAAAATTTAATCATTGTAGTTTTCTGCGAAGGCAATTGCGTTTTGATCCCTCCTCTCCATACTCCGCCCCTTATGGATTATTGTGGTGAGCTGCTCCTATTATAAACTTCGGTTTAGTTGAGAATAATGTCAAAAAATATTAAAAAGTTGGTTCTACATACCTACTATAAAGAGTTGCGTTGATATTGGACATGGTGTCAAGATTTAAATAAAATTCATTTCTTTCTCTGCAGACATAGTAACCTGCGGAAACATTAGAAATTAGTTAAAAAATCAGAAAGATGTAACGTTACGTCTTTCTATATCCATGCACACTCCATAGTAAGTTCGTTTTGCCAAAAAGGGATGAATTTTAACAGTGAATATCCTCTGGTGTGTGTGTGAATGGAATATCGAATAACTAATTTCAGTTGTATCCTCAACATGGTCCGTGATTTAATTTTCAATCTTGTCCACTAAGCTATTCCAATTAAATTTAATCTACCTGAGAATTTCTAAAATTGTTTTTCCCAAATCTTGGGAGTGCTTTGTTGTCGTGAATCTCAGTATAATGTTTGTTCGACGCTCAACTAGTCCTCTCGTCTTCCGTCTGGCACGAGTTGTGTGTGTAACTTAACCCGCGACCATGAAGGAGAAAAATTTCGCTGCGGCCTATGGAGAGAGCTCCCAACTATCACAGAAGCAAGTATAAGAAGCGGTATAGGAGCGTGAATATAAGACATCTTTGAGACTATGAGTTCTTAAATAGTAATATAATTTAGAGTTATAGCTCTAATTTGGGCACAAATTAAGTGGCTTTCAGTTTTATCTAACTCTCTCATATTGGCTCTATTACACAGGAATATTTTGGAAATGTCACCAAATAAGCAATATCGAAATTGTTGAAATGAGTAGTTGTAGCTGGACGTACGTCCAGCTACAACTTCTAGGTTCTATTGTGGTACCACAATAGAACCTAGCTTTAGCCTAACGCATATTTTATATGGGGACAGATCGTCGCCCTTGTCACTTTCACTCTCATCATCACGTCAAAAAGAGACATGTTTTTTTGAAGAGATTGAAGAATGGAAAATCAAATGAGTAGCAGAGAAGATAAAATTTGTAATGCAAAAGCGAAGATATGGCTGACTCCATAGGATGTTCCCTGTCTTATGTCCTCCACATATGTATGTATAAGGCCGCCCGGAAACTACATCACATAATAAACAATTCTAAGTCTGTACCGGAAACTAGACTTAGCATTGTTTACTGATGTTAAGTGGGAACTTGCGGGCGATGCAGATGCCACCAACTTTCATATTACCTATTTCATCGAAACTGGAAACATACTCACAGTATACAGGGTGTTCAGTATCGACAACTGATCTTCAAAAGTTATTCAAACTTCTTTAAAACCGGTCCAGTAGCTCTTGAGAAAATCTCAACCGTATTGAGGCCCACTGTATTCTAATTTATGTCTCATAGTTCCCGAATTATTTTTATCAAAATGATTTTTGAATACGGCAGACCAACTATTCGTGACTATTCGTGAAAAAATCAGAATAAAATCAGCTCATTTGTACACACAGCAACAAAAAAATGATCAAAAGGTGAGATTTTTCGAAAAAAAAAAAAAATCTCAATATCTCGAAAATGGTGACCCCTCTCGTTCTAAATCTATTATATAGGTTCATATTTTTGTATTTTCAATATTTTCATGTAAACTTACAAAATTGTACTTTCTGCATGCCAATTAATAAAACTTCGATTCCGGAAAATATTAATTCATTTTGATTAGTAGGTAGTTGTGCGGATCCTATCCGTTGAATGAAATTATACACGAAATTAATGTTGAAGGCAGTTACATTTTGGGGATTCACGTCAAATTAGTAGGTTTAGCACAAAGCAGCTATTTTCAGCAATGCATCTCGCGGAATATAACGACACGTTGAATCTCATATTTAATGAGACCATTCCTGACATTCAATAGTCGTATACCTGCATATTCGTCCTAGTAATGATGTACCTGAGTAGAAATGAGGTATACGTGTGCCGTCATAGCTCACTACATAAGCCAAGTCTTTTGAAATGGTTTCAAAAGGAGCTTAGTAGGTACTTGTTCGCCTTCATCGAGTTTGTATTATTCTTTTAACTTACAATTCTAAGTCTTTATGTTTGTGGATTTCAAGACGTTGCAGGTGAGACATAAGCCTGCTTGAGTCGCATGTCGAGCAACGAGGGTCGCAAGATTTTAGCGATACTCTCGTTATCCGTGAACACAACTAGCTAGGCTAAATAAATAATCTTTTCTCGTAAATAGGTATAAACGAGTGTATGAGTATTCAACATATTCTGAAACTTGTTGCTGAAAATGATTACTTATACTATATATTTATATTACTAAATCCATTATAGTATTTGCTTATTTATTTCAGTCCTGCAACCCATATCTTAGTTTTAGATACTATCTTTCCACCCAAAAAAGGATAATGCTAACTGGATGTACCTACATCCAGGTGTAAAACGCATTTCACGTGCGGATTCAGGATTTTGGTTTGGCTTCCTTTCGCCTTTCCCCTGGATCCGCTACTTTTGACGTACATGTCTAAACTATCATTGAGTGTGTGCTGCGTTGGACAGATACTGTATTTCGCTAGAACTTTCACAATCTGGCTACAATTTTCTCGTACATGCTACCTAGCTGGTACGCACTTGCTGTAACAGTGTTGAATTACACAATCTGGCTTTTTTGTGTGTGTCGGTAATGAATATTGATACTGAAATATCTGTTATTTTGTAATAAAATGCTATTGATATTATAAGGGTAAAGCACCTAATTGGATATTCGCAATATGACAGACACAAATCAACGCATCCTGTTTGTTTACAGTCGTGCATCGATCGTCGTGCCATATTTGACGTAGAAAATACGCTATTCGGTACTCTATTTACTTTGTGGGGATTTACATGTCTGGATTTTCGAGGAAATAGAATACCTATAACAATACATTGAATTGAATTTATTGTTACTGTTTTTAAAAATCCAATACCACATGAAATGCCTTCAGCGTAGGATTTTCAATTTCACTTTGTGTGTTGTTTGAAACAAAGACCACTCCATCCATTCAACTGAATTCGATGGAAATATTTGTTCTGATCGAACTACCGAGGTACTTCAATCTTATCTCTGCATCAGTAAACCCAACAACAGGACATGATAGAGAGTAAATCTCAAAGATCATGGGCGAAATTATGACCCTAATTTTAAAGTGTATATAAATCCCTAAAACGTAAATATAGTTTAAATAAAATTCTACATTTTATTAATTTATCACATAAATACGGCTAGGCTTGAAAAATATAATGTTATAATACAAAAATATATAATATTTCCCATCTGTTTAAATTTTTTAAGGTTTCTGGTCCGGTTGCTAAGGAATTTTAGCCGATTATGTTTTAAATAATCATTGAATATATAAAAATAACTCCAAATATATCCCTAATCTCAAGCATCGAAAGCATTGAAAAGTGTTCATTAGCTAAAATATCTTCAGTAAAACAACATAAATCCGGACTGTATGTCCTAGATCCCTTTGTCGTTCCCTTTTGTCATGTCAAACATTATATCTCTGATGCGTGCGTAGACTGATTCTCTCTCTACGGATGCGTGGTTTGCTCTGTCTGTCTGTCCTGTCGTCATGGATACTTCGGTCCGTTGTGTTTGAGGTGTAATATCCTTTTTCGATTTCTCTGTTTTAACTTTTATTCCGGACCGCCAAAGGAATCTGTTTTTTGGGCCATGTGACTTGTGCTTGCCTACGGATGGACCCTGATTTTGTCGATAGTGTAATAACCATTTTAATCGAATGTATCTTGATAAGACATAGGGTATACAACTTTACAACAAATTATCTATTAGCGTCTATTAGTCTAGGATATGTCAAATTGTCATTGATTTTTTTATAATTTATTATGGCATGGCCCAATGCCATCGGTCAAAGTGTCTTTGAACTCACCTTAACTTTAGTACATATAACTTATTGTTGTGTACTACTCTGGTCTAATAATGTCCGTTTATGAGCGCATTCAAAAGGCAATAAAAGTGGATATACTAATTTATTTGCAAATATGAATTGAATGTATTCCGAATAGATTAGATTAGATTTATTTATCACAAATTATAATGTCATATACATATGTATATCTACTATTATCTAAAAATCATCTATAATTTCATCGTCAGTTTTGTTAAGAAATAATTTAAAATACTTAATTAAAAATATTCATTAATAATATGTCAATGTTCCCATCTAATGTGAGTATTCATTATTAAAAAATTTAATATTGTCAAACTGAGAATTAAATTATACTTAGGTAATTGCTACGAAGTTGTATACAACATATACTTAGGTATTTGTTGACGAGCCAAATTCCTTAATGGAGTCATTATCCCATAAGAGATTTTTCAGTGGGCGACCAAACGTGTCGTCATCAAGTTCATTTCGTAGTTGTGGGGGTGCTCTGTGTTCTACGGGCAGCTTCTCGTAGTACGTGGGACCGATCACACGCGTTTTTTTTGTAGCCATGGCTGAGTTGTGCGCTACAGGCTACAGTCGGCCCACATTACGTAGCGAGCGACCTCCTGTATGGACAAACTGGAACACATTCTCAATATTTCGATCTAACAGCGAAAAATATGGGATGAATATTGAATATTGTCTTATTAACAGTACAGCTCTACAAAGGGTGGGCCTTGTTTGGTCAACCTCCTTTCAATCCCACACACATTTTTTTAATACTCTACGCTTGAATAGGCCCGCTGTGCGTCTAACGATTTTCAACGACTTCAATTATGTTACCATAGTTGAAATTCATAATTAATTTGTATGACCGATTTGTAAAATTACTGACAATATTTTATTTATGTTCAATATTCATAATGATAGAGAGGTAAATAGTCAAAGTGAGGTTGTGGTCATCGCTTAATTACTTTTACTACTTAGGTACATTTGTTTGGTCTGTAAACACTCATAAGTAGGTATACTATTTATTAAACCAATAGAAACTGTCATATACTTGGTTACATCAACAATATTAATTTTAATCATTATACAATAACCAGTTATTACTGGACCTTAATATGTTTTACATTTCTACCTATTGTCGTGTGCATTCCTGGTTAAATGTGTCCATATGTGACTATTTTATTACCAAGAATGGTCGATAAAATAAAGCCGTACAGATAATCTCTTCTGAGAGACAGTCCAGCTCAAATTCAAATTCGGGCTGTATTTAACTAAGTGAATTGCAACCCTTCATTTTATAGATACGTAAACTTGTGTAGGATGCACACACGGTAATGTTGAAAGTAGGGACAGCGCCTAATTGAAACGTCAAAGTACACCCTGGGGGAGCTTCGATGTACTGTGAATTTAGGATAGTTGGAAATGGTAGGTTGCGAAATAAACATATGCACGGTAATGACTGGTCAGTTTTTCAGAAATATTGTGTAATATCAAGAGCTATATACCTACAATACTGTATTTTATTTAAAAGGAGAACGGAGAGTGCTCCACAAGTCAAACAAGTAATATGTAAATTGATATTTCTAAGCTACGACGGACTCTGTACGCAGATACATTACATGGACCGATCGTATAGGTACATGCGAGTAGGCATGCGGTTGTCCCCTCACCATATCGAACACAAAGTCACATAAAACAGGGCGAAGCTATTATTGTGCTCATCGATCACAGAATAGTCATTGCTAAATTAAATAATAAAACTTTTCATTAATTTCCTAATAAACAGATTTATCGCAATGATCATGCGAATGATATCTAAAATTTTAAATTTTTTGTCTATGAACGCGAATAACTCGAGTTCAAATAAACCCATAATTTTTTGTTGTCTTGTCTGCGGTGAAAATACATACCTACTTCAAAATAAATAGGTAATTACTTTAATATTGACTTGCTTTCACGATATTACCTTTTGTAAGAAATCGCTTTTAACTATAAGACCGTTTCCGTTGTAGGTAGGTATATTGTTTTTCTATCTATACGTCTTATTATATTATTATCATGGGATTAATAAGTCAAATCGGAATTAATTAGGTACATTCATCAAATACAATTTTTTTTTTCATGAATGAATCTTTTTTCCAATAAACTCACCCCAATAGTGCCTCCGCCGCGCGCCGTGGCTCGCAATAATCCGCCTGTACGTCTGTGCTGTTATTTTATTACAATATGAAATTCGTGAATATGAAGTGCTTCGGATTAATACGTGCGTTCGTGAACTAATGGATTTATGAACTCACGGTCTACTGGGTTGGGGAATAGCCCTTAGTTACATTCAATACGGTGCAGGTACATAGGTAATTTTGGTTGATTGCAACTAAATCACATGAATATTGTAAAGATACCTAATTATAATTATCAGAAATTATCAAATACTCAAGCGCCGCAAATACTCACGACTGACTCCACATCATGAGTTTGCGGCGCTTGCGGTAGAAACAATGGGCCCATGGTCGACAGACTCTAAACATCTGATCCATCCACGTGCTGTCTACCCGATTGGTCCATGTCTCGGGCGATCCCAGGGCTGGCAGCTACCTCGCTCAGCGACTAAGCATTGCGATACAGCGAGGAAATGCTGCCAGCGTCCTGGGCAGCATTCCGCAAAACGGGGATCTTGACGACGTGTTCGTCCTTTAGTATTTAGTTTTTTATTTATTTATTTTATAAGTAATGTATTTTTAGATAGTAGTTAGTTTTATTTTAATAAATTTATTATCAGAAATTCTTATATCCAATAGGTATTTCACTTAAAATAAGATATCATGCGTGATTAAATCCTCTTATAGTTATCGGCGCAAACTTACACTTTTAAGTAATCGTATCTAGTTAAAAGTTTGTACAGCGATAGTAGGTACGAGTACCTAAGCTATGCCGTTATATACTTACTTGTTTCTTGTTAACTGATTCACTGACTCCCAACTTCTTAATGTGAATAACTGATACATTTTTCATACGACTTCCATTGTGTTTCACAGTTGAAAGCATTTATTTTGCTATACCTACTTGCCTACTTATTAAATATTCTGTAGTATAATAAATATGAAATGGGAAATTTTATCGTCACGACCGCATTTTAACCAGGGACGCCAGGGATTCCATGGTACGCTCTTTTACCACAGAGTTACCGCATCTGATCGATAATATAATTTTTTTAAATTAATAATGATAAAAAAAACAATTGACAAACCGTATCGTATCATATAAGAATGTATACTTTTCTTTTCCAATCCACCATTTGATTATTCTTGGAGACAAAGCGAATTTACCAGCCGCTGCTGCATTAGTAGACAAATATCTGTAAAATTATCATCATCCGTAAAGTTCTTCATATCTGTCGTAATATATGATCGTCAGTAGTAGTAGATAAATCAAAGGCAGTACTTAGTATTTTAAATGTTAAAAATGTTGCTCGCGTTCAGGTTTCGAACTTTCGGAATTTTGCGGCACGCTGCCCAACGAAGCCACCATTAAATAAAATCTGCAACGCATCGCAAAACGTACTTACATGAAAAATAAGTATGACTTTATAGTGTTTGAGATTTATGTAAGCTCTGTGAACTTATGTAAGTCGGAGTAAATAATGAAATCAAAAATAACTAAATAAATGAAATCAAAAATAACAGAAATGACTTTTGCCGTAGGCTACTGGTATAAGGCAAAAAA
Organism: Tachystola acroxantha; assembly: GCA_963506565.1. NCBI lineage: Eukaryota > Metazoa > Arthropoda > Insecta > Lepidoptera > Oecophoridae > Tachystola > Tachystola acroxantha. The sequence goes on from OY735870.1 coordinate 17,832,816, forward strand.
CCTACAGCCAATACTGGAGGTGAATTTATTATTATTTGTTTAGTCTAAGTCAGTCTAACTATTGAAAATAACGGTATCACTTTTCAATCCAATTACAAAGTAATCTGTTACTAGCAAAGTGCCAGTCCGAGTAAAACATTTCTTCCATTGTTTCGCACTTTGGATATCGAATTACTCTTTCTTAAAGTTGAATATTATTATGACTGAAAATATGCACGTGATTACTTCACGTGCATATTATGGCGGGCCGCCGGGCGGCGCGGCGGTGGCATACGATTTTTTGTAACTTTAAATTTTTAGGATTTGTTTAATTTCACATATAAACTACTAATAAAGTGGAATCGGATGAAGTCGGGGGGGGGCACATCTAGTAATAGGATGATAATGCACTTAAGTAACTACTTACAATCCATTGTCTAATTAACCAATATGTTAGAATTTCTGCGCTTGGTTTGAGTAAAGTGCTCTATGTAACAATGTGCCGGACCCGTAGGCCGGACCACATAATCAATTTCGTCCATCAATATGACGGCGACAGTTGCAGCAACGTACACGAATATATGTATAGAACTGTGTGTTAACAAAATTACGAATCTGGCCAGTTAGACCCAGGCGGCATAAATAGGTAGGTGGGTGCACAGATTAAAGATATAAGTTCTCTATGGTGGGTGCATAAAAAAATAGTATGGAATACGATTTCTGATCGTTTTAGCGTCGGTTCACACTAGCGATACTATACGGTTACCGCCGCGCCGCGCCGTCATCGGTCCTCTTTGCTCATTTCGCTTGACATCATTTCACGTCATTCTCACAACCTTCTCACACACGTATATTTGGATAGGTACACACGAAGACTGAGATACGGGGGGCCTCAATAAGGTTAAGAAATTCTCAAAAACTAGTGGACCAAAATTAATAATTATTTCACAGTACATAGTTTTAACTTTTATCTATCAAACAGTGAAATAATATTTGCAATAGGTCAAGTAGTTGTTGAGAAAATCTTAACCTTAAAATTCTCCTGTACTCCTTTCTCTGTGTTCCGCCGTACCTCCGCCGCCGTGCCACCTTTATATGTCATTGGAATTTTTACTATTATGTATCTATGCGCAGTCACTATTATATATTCTGTGGCGCAGTGTAGATTCGCCAACGTGAACTATTGTTTACGGTTCCATTTCAGAATCCAAACTTCGAAAAAATAAAATGATTTTGTGGAATAGGAAAAACGAAATGTTCACCCCAAAATTTCGCTGCCCAGCAGGGTTAGTACGACTTGCGTTAGCGATTGGCGCGCGATTGATTGACGCCGCGCCGGCGAGCTGTCAAATGACAACATTTCGCAGCACGAGTTGACTTTGCGGTCGTTTTGCGGTCGATCTATTTTTTTTAATAGCGGCAAAGGTTACGCCAATCGATATGCACTATTTTGTATGGGAATTGGTAGTACGAGTGTGGTTCTATTGGCGCTTCTTATGTCAAAATACACGCTGGCGCGCTGTCATGTAAAAGTTAATATTTCTCAGCGTTTCGAGTAACATTCTCTTTGGTTGCGAGTTAATTTTGCAGTAATATAATAAATAAAACAACATTAAATAGTGGTACAACGATCATATTTGATCGGATTGTTATTATTTGCTATTAATAAAGTGGAGAGAACGATTTTGGTACTCAAAGTCCATTGGCGCCTCTATATACTATACTCTATACGTCTATCTTGCTGTGTTGTGTAGATATTACCCACCATGATTACACTGTTACCAACTAGCACATCATTATCAACAGAGCAAGATCGCCCGTGCCCATATTGCACGGGCAGAATGCACCCAAGACCGTCCGTCAATGGCAAATTGTTCTCATCTCACCCACGGGCGCTGAAAAGTTTGCAAACCCATTTCTCAAGCAACCGACCGACTTTTGGCAAAACACACCACTGCACAACGAGATGTTTTTGTGCAAACGACTGCGGCGAAACATTCGCCACTGGGTCTTATTGTGGAATTTGTTGAAGAAGAAGAATTCGTGCTCATCCTACCAGTGTGTCGCCTCATACGGTGGAACACCAGATAAAGGTGTACAGGAGTTTTTAAGGTTGAGATTTTCTCAAGAACTAATTGATCTAATGCAAAAATTCATTCACTGTTTGATAGATAAAAGTTATAACAATGTACTGCAAAAGAATTATTAAATTCGGTCTACTAGTTTTTGAGAAAATCTTAACCTTATTGAGGCCCCGTGCATAGTTATGTCTGTTTTCGACTGTACCTATGGCAATCGCTGCTCTAAGCTATTTGGAATACAGGATATTAAAAACAACAATGTGAACTGTTTACTTTATTTTATTTAACATTTTATTGTAGGTTCGTGCGTTACTCGACATGGCATTATCTTTTATATATGGTCGACAGTACACTCGTATTCTCTAATGCAGATGCAACAGGAGTTTTGGCCTTCATCGTATCCTCTTCAACCTCGTCAAGGTGTGCCAGTGGCCCTGAAATAGATATTATATTATTTAATTTGCTGTGTGGTTTGTAAGTACCATGCCGCTGTGAACACAGTGGCTCAGTGGTTATTAGGATACTAGACTCACAATACGACCAAAATTCGATCCCCGTGTACCTTTTCTCGTCTTCAAGAAAAACTTCAGTTACACAGAGAGCTCTCAATGTCAAAACGTTAAGAAAACCCTCGTAAAGAAATCTGCATGCGTCAATATATGTATGCATTTGCATGGTCGACCATAGTCCCACCGGCCTAGAATAGAAGGCCCCAGTACACAATTGGACCATGAACGTCCATGCTCCACGGTAGCCATCACCCAAAGGATGTTCACATAATAGGTCATGCTGTATGGGCTGAAACACAAAACCGCGTTGCGGTGCCCAAATCGCCGGCGCCCGTCCGCCGCCGCCACGCAGCATTGGTTACTGCGCCGCCCGCCGTAGATTTTGGTTAAGAATTCGGCGCGGCGCGCAATGCGGTTTTGTGTTTCGACCCTACATTGTATAATACATAACATATACCTACATGTCTTCCTTGGGCGCAAATATATTTGCCATATTCACGTATTCAGCCAATGTTTGCTGATTGCTGCCGATTTCGGTAATTTCTTGCCTCGAATCCTCTATGAATAACATTTGGGTAGTACCATCGTCGTTTTACTTAAACCGTATGTCTTAATTGTCCTCCAGCACAATCACCAATATAATATTTATTTATTAATTTAGAAGTAAAAATCGATAATTCGCACAAAAATGACAAATAAAACGTCAACAAAGCAAAATAAACAAAAGCAACACAAAAAGTTGCTAGGATAAAATTTATATTTTATTTTTGGAATCGAGCTTTCCTTATTTCGTTGTATTTTAACCATTATTTATAATTTAATATGTCGCCATGAATATATAAATACAGAATAACTTAGATTTGAGTGGTTTAATACTTTGTTTTATTTGATTATTTCAATTGTGCTTCCTATTTTTTTTGCGGTGGGAACACTAAGATCGCGTTCATCCTGCGGTTATTGTCTATGCAACGTTCGATTAGGCGCCAATCGCTAATGTACCGCGTGCTACGAAATGTGTCTCTAGACTTTGTCGCGGCGTGGCGACGGCGTGGCGAAGGCGTGGCGACGGCGTGGCGCGTTACATACAAGTCATGCTACAGGTGCTGAACGTGACACCTGCATGTTATTCGGTTTTAAAATCACTAGAAAAATGATTGAAAATTTCATCGAAAAAAATAGAAGAAGCGAAATGTTTTATAACACCGTATTTTGCACTATTCGACTATTTTAGACTACATAGGTTTGGATTACTAGAACCTAATGTATGAAGTTATTATAGTTAATTTTTAATTCCATCAGTCAGCTAACATGAATATGCAAAAGATAATTCGGTTTTTTTTTTTCGATATATCCATTGCCTATTCATTGATTATTATATTTAAAGACGGTAACGCATCTCTTTCTTATCAAGATAGGTATACAACAAACAAAGTATACATAGGTATGGTTGTATGGCGTTTGTAAAATATGACGTTATGGTGTAATGTTTCCATCTCCAGAATCATTTATTGTAGGTACTCATGATTTGCATACAAGTACTGTAAGTACCTATTACTGAACTGTTTTATTTTTCAGCTAATTTTAATGATTACCTACATGCAAGTAAGCCTTGCGTGATACAATATTCTCCGTATATTTAATAACTTCTAAGATAAACATTTGTTGAAAAAAATTCTGTACTTCTCACAGACCATCGTTTAAAAATAAAGCATGTTTTATTCAGTTTCCTTATAAAAGGAAGTATAAAGTAGAGTCCACTTCGTCGTATATTGAATCTCGGCTACGTTAGCATTCTACTATAAAAATATTTGCTTATCTCTGGCAGAATGCAATAAGCTACGGTTATAACTGTGAATTGAACTAAACTACTTATGTCGTATGTAAATTAATATCTTTGTCCCATAACATTTCCCATCTTGCTTTAGACAAAATAAAATTAACAATAGTAATCAAAATTTAAATGAAAAGGTTTTCTTTCATTGTAATTAGATAAGTTTGTGTTGAGAAAATCATAATAAAATGAATGTAATAGTGTACTAAAATGTGTAGGAATGTACAGAGTTAAATAATAGAGTAAGTATTTAGGGGTAGGGGTTGATGAAACACGTTAAAAACTTATATTTTTGCCCCCCAAGTATAACGTTAATGAATTGAATTAATTAACCTAATGGAAGATACTCTTTGAGAAGTAGTTTTAGTCTGTCGAGGACTTCAAACTTTTACTTTACTTACTCAATGATACAAAGGCGGAAAGTATCCAGACCAAGTTAGTCTGAGCGGAAAACTTATGTGTTTGAGATAAGATGTAGTTTGAGCTTTGTGCCACGTTGTATTCTCCTTTGCGGCTTGTTGTCTGTGTTCACGTCTACAAGATTATGTTCTGACATTAACGAATAAAATGTGCTACGAGTATTTGAGAAAATATTTGTTGCAAAATGAGTAAAATATTTATTTTCTCAAACATGCTTGCAATTCAATCATATTTGCGAACCTACTTCGAGATAAATCGAATTCGACATGTTGACAGAAAATCCATTCTGTAGTAAAGTTGTGGTCATATCAATCCGGCAATTCTAGTATGAAAATCTATTACTATCGTGTAATTAAGCCAGCAATTTATCTATGAAGATCGTCATGCTATTTTTTTCCACTTCTTCACTAGCAAATTCAATGTGCAAAGCGGTTTTATTTAGATTTTGGCTGTATGCTATGATCGCGGCGATTTTTTTTGCCTTCATGGCTGATACTCATTATGATATGAATGTCATTTAATTTGAATTTTAAAAAGTACCTAGTACAGAGAACGAAGAATATTAACTTTCAAATTACTAACTTTTTTTCATGTGAAATTATTATATGTATATGATGATGATATCACTCACTTATATTGTTGAAATCTGCGAGTAGACTGACAGTTTCGACCGACTTCAACAATATAAGTGAGTGATAACCGTTTATATATATATTAATAATTTGTAGTGATCGGGTCACTATAGTTTTAATTCTAAAATCCTCACTTTGTTTGAGAAAAGTACTAGGTATATGGCCGAAATTGAGCATTGATGAACTCACCCTATGTGTGCCTAGGCTACGCCTCAGCTCACTTTACGTTCGCCCACCGATACCCCATTTACTGTCTAGGTACTGCAGTACAGTGCAGTAGGTAGGTCCTTTGTTTTTCGCAACTAGATGTGATAATCAAAATAAGTATTATAAGAATCAATTTCGTATTTTTTCAGAAGACACTTATGTAAATCCGTGTAATTTTGTGATATGCGTTGAATACATAAAATGGAAAGAAGGACCCCCCCCCCCCCCCCCCCCCTCCCCGCCCACGAAAATTGTAGTACGCACGCAAAATTATATTTTCATGTTCGTATTCCTATAACAAACAAAATAACAGAAGAAATCAAACGAATTGTCTATCTTTGACAATTCACCTCGTCGTAGTACAAAAAAGTGAATGAATAAATATATAATAGAGATCTCATTTACCTACCTCGACGCGAAGGAAAGGGTACAATATAATGCAGCCTTTTCTTTACGATATGTAGGGGCACAAATCACATTCTATTTTTAACAATGTGCTGGAAACAAAATGAAATGATCGACACTCAAAATTAAAAGTAAATCTTTTAGAAAAATTTAGCGAGTGGACGAAAGTTTGAAAAGCCTGTGTATATGAGTAGGGAGGGACCTAGCTAATTAAATACAATGTGGAGTTACCTAGGTACGAATATTGTAAAATTTCAACGTACCTACGCGTCGCGTTTCACGGTCGAGTGTTTGAAATCAAAGGGCTTCCCTCACTGCACCGAGGACCGGTATTTTAATTAAAAATATATTAAGCGAATGCACAATGCAGTTTAATAAGTTAATTATTTCCATGAAATATATAATAGTATAAAAATATACAGGTAATACTTAATGTAAAAAAGGATTTGTGGAAATGACTCATCACTAATTTTGGTTTGCACGACTAATATCCAATACAATTATTAACGTCCAATCATAAAAAAATTCCAAATGAAATTGTAATAAAAATGTACAAACAATTCATTTTAGTCGTTGACGAGTTAAACAGTTATATTATTATAAGTTAAAATTAGAATAGCTACCACTGGTAGCTATTCTAATTTAACTATTTGTAGATCTCTTGGGTCTAAAAACACTGACATCCTTTATTTTTACTAAAGTTACGAAGTATCTAGAGTTAGTTTTAAATAAAAAGTTTAAATCTGTATCTATCTGGTAGATAAGCAATGTGGTATTTGCGAGCATACTTTGCTAATCGGAATCTTGTCACCCGCGCGGCCGACGACGCGTCCAATAGTGCGCGCGTAGGTACGCCATCGCCAGGCCGGCTGCCTCTGGGGGCTGGCGCGATCGGTAAAATACTTAGGAATTTGTTTATACGTAGCAAAATGTTCACATATAATTTATAATGTCGCCGCATATGTCTGGGAGAGTACTGACCGTACAGTTAAAAGTTATGCAATTTGCTTTTTACACGTGTGTCTCGTTTAGCGTCTTACGTGTGTCTCCGTTCCGGGAGCCTGTATGGGCGGGCTCGTATGGGTCCCGGACAGACTGTGAAACCAGCCCTAGATAATTTATTAGACGAATATATGCATTAATAGCCCATAATATCTCCTGACATTTAAATTACACAACTTTTATAATCATCATCGTACATTTGCAATATTTTGTTTCAAACACCCTTTGAAAATGTCGTATTAGTTATTTTGAACTAAATAACTAATTTTCAAATAAGTAATACTTACTTACCTACTCTACCGAGCTTTCACGTGCAAATAGGTTGAGTTTTAAAGGCAAATAAAGAAGCACAGAACACGAGAAAACACTGCCTGAAAATACAGAGCTAAAGACAATGAGACTAAAACTGAAATAAAGAGAGAACACTAGAAGACAATGCTTATAGTGAGGCACAGTCGACAGTCCATTAGAGGCAACGGTAATAGCATAATTTCAGCTGTTAGAAGTGGCGAATACAATCAAGAAAATTGTCTAAGCTAAGTGATATAGTCGCATCGACGTCGTGAGTGTCGTACTCAAGCAAGACCAATGTAACGCATAGACTCGAAGTTCGCATACCTATACGAGGGATGAGGATACGTCTTTTATCCCATTACGCAAACACTTTTTACTTATTGCCATAAGTATAATAAAAATTTAAAATATTTTCACAAGCGAACACCTTTTTGAACACTATGCGGGCTTGCGAGATTTACAAATGATTTTTAAATGTCGGTACAGGAGGAGGGCTAGCCGCAAAGCCTTTTTTAGGCGCTCAAGTCCTGTCAAAGTCTGCGTGAACGAAATTTTTGCACTATTTTTCGACAAAAATCTGACATTGACGGGACTTGAGCGCTTGTAAAAATCGTTGCTGCTCACCCCCCCAGTGGCGTAGCGTGGCTTTCAGCCACCCTGGGCGTCAATCAAATTTGCATATTTGGGTATTTAAAGCCAAGGCTTCAAAGTGTACAGAAATTCTGAAGATAGAATAAAACTTTCTTTTTAATTTCCAAATGAACTATAATTTTAAAATTCAGTTTCACTCAATCAAAAGATGTTTCGTCGATGCCGCCATAGACTAAATAATACAAAGTTTATTTATTACAGACATGTTTAGATTAGAAGATATTAAATTGTGAAATTTTGGCGCCGCCGCCCTCGCCCTATGAAGGGCCGCCCGCCGGCGACGCTACTCTAGGTCACTGGGTCGATCAACAGCTGACACGCATAGAGTCTATGAGATACTCAGAGAAATAAGGACGAGATAGACGGATACACAAGGGCTCTTTTTAGGGGTCTGTACCTTTTTCTCAGAAACGCGTATCAAGTACTTAGTTCTTGATAAAATTTCAACCCTAATGAGACACCCTATATACTTTTCTCTGTTTTATGTTTTGTACGTCGACAGCAGATCAGTGGTAACACTTGCAGTACGATTTCAAGTCTTACGACGCAAATAATAAGAACGGTCCAAAGTTCAAAATGTTACCATTGATCTGCTGTCGACCCATTGCATACGTAGGTTACGTCTATTATGTGGGTATTTTCCTTTGTGCCAAAAAGTTTGGTGATTTGTTTTAGTTCCTGTTTGCCGTTTAGGCCATTTATAGCACCTACTTAACCTTAAACACCACATATCACCTGATTTGATCTCACAAGCCAGATAAGCTGATTTAGCGGTAGTTGTATTATAGGTACATATAAGGTGGGATTACGATAATAATACCTTATCAATGAACATTGTACACAAATTATTATTGATGGGCCGCTTACATTGGATTAAGTTATGTAGAAATATTCCAGATAATCAGTGATTCTGTATGTAATCTAAAGAATAAATCGATTTTAAGGTCAATTAATTCGACCTTTGAAGGCTGTTTGTCTGCTATCTGTTTGTATCTCGCAATAGTAGTCAAATCAATCTATTCAAAATTTTCCAAATTACTCACATAATTAACCATAGAATTTATTAAGGATTCCAAGTCTCCAACCAACCACCTATGTATTTTGTCGCGGAATTGTACCGCTCGCGGATGACGGAAAATATCCTTCAGAAAAGTAAGGCTGAACCATGTTTACATTAAAATTAAATGTGGGTGATAACCTGTAGATCTTTGGCTAAGTTTACCTGGGTTATTGCCCGTGGTCCACCTCGGCTGTTCACCTCGGTGGTCCACGGGAAGAAATTTTTCCCGTGGTACACCGGAAGGTCCATAACAATACACATTGTAATACTAAAGAAAATTATGGAATAGTCAAAAATCGATTTACCTACCGAACCGAACTGTGTCCAGCATGAAACGGTAGGACAAAGGACGAACTTTCATTAAAACGTTCGTACAGTCGACAGCAGATCAATGGTAACACTTGCAGTACGATTTCAAGTCTTACGACGCAAATAATAAGAACTGTCAAAAGTAAAAAGTGTTACCATTGATCTGCTGTCGACTGTACTTTCTTTGATTTAGTTGGTCTGGGTCTCACAGTGGTCTCACGAATACGAATATATACCTCTTCACTACAAAATAGACAGGCAGACCTATAAGTGATCTTATAAAGATTCATTTTTCCTGTAGTCATGGTGAATTCTTATTTTACTGTGCTGTGGAGCAGAATCACGCTCGCAGAGTAGCCTAGAGCTAAGGCTTTTTAGGTTTGATACGCTGACTAAACCAGATCGATACTGCTACATACATTACATACATACTTAATAGTATTATTATTATAGGATAGTTATTAAGGCTGTGATTTTCAAAAAATCTCAAGACATATTTTGAAAATTCTTTACAATTGCGTGTATCTACTCCAAACTATCTACTAGTTAAATATTTTTTTACAATAGTTTAAGTATTCTTGAGAAAATCTCAATCTTATTGATGTATACTTTTCTCTATTACTTTACCTACATTATTATTTTTATTTTATATTTACATAAGTATTTGTTTGTAGGGGTATTTTTATTATTATTATAATGTCTGATTTATGAACAGAACAAACGAGAAAATAATTCTAAATAGTTCAGTCAACTGAACTGGCCAACTGAACTACGGCCAACCGCGAAAAGGGACAAGCGCCGCCTCAACTCGAGTTGTTCAGTATTCTTTGTATGAAATTTCATACTGCCACGCACACTAATCGCCTCGCATTATTTTGACTACTGTTTAAGAGCGCGAGGCGAGGCGGGGCGAGGCGGGGCGGTGCCGGGTGGATCCCATGTGCTACAAGCTTTATTTAAAAATGTAAAATTTGTTTTCATTGTTGACCTGTGGTTTGAGATTAACAAAATCTCGACCCAGGAAAATATTATTTTATATTTCGATTTTGTGGTAAAAAAAATATGTGGAGTTCAATATTAAAATTGTGCATAAAAGATTTTACATAAGTCGGATGCTCCTTTTTGCATAGGTTTTATTATTAACTAGCTGCTGTAATTAAATATTGGCTTATTATTGGGGTAAAACGGGTAAAACTTGACATTTTAACATCACAAAACTACGATTTCAAGTCTTACGACGTAAATAATAAGAACTGTCATAAGTAAAAAGTGTTACCATTGATCTGCTGTCGACTGTACCTACTCTAAAAATACGCAGAAAAGCTCCGCTACGCATTACGCCAGAGCTACGTAGTGGTGGGTGAAAAGTGGGCGGCGGGCGTTAAGCCGTATGCCTACAATGAATGCAACAGATGCTCCGTCTGCTCTGTCTACCCCTGGAGACGGGCATCTATGGAATGTGTATCTATGGAATTAATGTCGCATACAAAAAAATTAATGTCGCATACAAATCGATCCGCGGATCGGTACAAAATGTATGAAATGTAAAACAAAATGCGCGAAAATTCGAAACCCTTTTCTGTAATGATGGAACGGTGCCATTCTGCTCCCAATACCCTTTAACCAGTAGCTTACTTAGTGGTGGCGGAGAGAATTCGTAATGTGAAAATCTTGCTAAAATATCTCTATATATTCACAAATTCAACCCAAGTGGCTTTGACTTTCGGTAACTCTAGTGGAATAGAAAGAAAAATGTCGGTATGCGATTGACAATTAACGGAAAAGTAAATGTCAATCCAATACATATTTCTTTTTATTATACCTACATATTAGCGTTAACGAACATAAAAGCCACTTAGCTGAGAACCTTACCTATTCTTAATTTTTTGGGAGAAAATTACAAACATCACCACATTGCAAATCATAATTATGTAAAACATTAGGCACATACCTACATTCGGGCTTACTTGCGTGATGGTTAGCTAGATTATTAATTTATGATTTTTTTATAACATTTCTAAAATAAATTAAGATTAATATAGACGAATGTCTAAATTTTCTAATAAAATTATACGAATGGAATCCGGATGAAATAGTTTGTGTTGGATTCGCTAGTATAGATGAAATCACACAACCTACACAAACAATCTAAGCCGTATTACCGTCGATTATAGCGCCCGTGTGTTACACTGGATGTGATGTCGACAGTACCTCGTTAGGTATCACCCCAGCCAGATTAGCGGTAAGCAAGCTGACTAAGCATTCGCCAGCCGGTTCATGAATTGTTGTATTATACCAAACATGAATGACTAAACGCATGAAGCAAGGAACGACCTATACCTATACGGAGTAAGCCATCGTAGATTCCCTCTTGCATGATAAATGCCAGATTCTGCCCCACCATCAACCGCAAGTTGTACAAGATAACGAATAAATGTAAAAATATCTCCGTTTTTTATTACAATTATTGGTTTAAAATAAAGTTTTGTACAAGTGGCGATTCGAAAAAAAACAGCCTAATTAAGAATTCAGAAAATAGTAAATCTAAGCGATTTATTCATTGGTTGTGTTATTCTTCTATAGGAGTTGCGAGAGTAGTAGAAAATGATACTGATTATGATTATGCAGTATGAAACCTGTAATAAGTCCCCAACAAAATGATAGGTACTGCTTAAATGGTCACGTAGTTTTGTAGGTGGGGCAAAGCTCCATTGAAAAGTGGCAATGTCTTTTTAGCGTCTTTGTCATTCATTTGTTTATTTCAATTCATTTATTAATTGCTTTATGTGGTAACTTAAGTGATACCTAGTTGTTGAGTTGTGTTGTTCTTCCATTGATTAAATGTATTCCAAGTTGAACAGAAAACATATCTTTCTGATATAATATGAGAGTGAATATGACAACAAGGGCAGAGGTCAGGTCCCATACAAAATAATCTTTAGTAGGCTATCTCCATAAAGCGCGGACATTTTTTTGGTTCATGACTATACATCGCTCAGCATTTTGCTTCATTGGTGCGGTTTAGTCAACAGACTAGGTCGTTCATTTTGTACCTAATTAAGCTGGTTGGCTGCGATAGCATTATAGTTTCATAAGCTTATATTACTGCATTTACATTAAGGCGCTGACATGAACCAACTAGCGCCGCCAATCTTTAAAAAATCACAAATGTGCCAGAAACGGCCGTTTTTCGCAATTATGTGAACTACAACTTACCTACATTGAATCACGTTACAAATAAGCATTTAAAAAATAATATTTATAGCAATAAACAATGTGAACGTAGCTATTTTAATAAAATTGATTATATTGGAAGATATGATTTTTTTAAGATTGGCGGCGCTAGTTGGCTCATGGAAGGCTCTTAATAACTTTGAGAGTGGAGTTCGAATACGGACACACGATGCTGCAATTAGAAACTTAAACTAACTACTTAACTGAAACTCGGGCTGTATGTGAATGTGTGTATCTATATTTTCTCATATTATTATAAAGGGATAAAAGAACGAGCACATACAAAATTATTTCGATTAGTCAAAATACATTCTGTTCAATAAATAGTATTATATTAAAGTATTATATTAGGCGCAGCAGTACCTAATATAAAAAGCAACGATAAGTTTTATTAAGTTGTTTTACTGGATCTAGAATTGCAAAATATTTAATTTCGACGCATAATATTTATTCATTATCAGCATCATACAACAAACGTTGCAGATTTTAATATTTTCTGAACATATTTTAGAAGTAAATTGCTCTATGGAGTTTTAAAATATGCCGAACAAAGGCTTATGTGGGCGTGTTCCTAGGTGGATTCTGTATGGTCTGGGCTCTGGCCCCGCCTGCCTGCGCTTGCTGGAAGAGCAGGCCAGCAGCAGCGCTTATAAGCCGCACATCGAACCGGCAAGCTGTCACTCGCTAGCTCGCCTCGGTCACATTCGGTTGACACCTGGCACAAGCTCATATCGCGCCGGGCATAGCTTTTACCATTACATTTAAATAATATTTTATTGATTTTAATATTAAAATAAGTTTATTATAGTGTAATTATAAATAAATTCCTCGCTTCGAAACTTTAAACAACTTTTACGTAAAATCTGAACGCGCCGGACATTACTTAGATTTTTAAGTTTGAACATAGTTTTGATATGTGAATGTTCTTCTGATTCTGATGTAAATTCCTTACTTCAAAACTTTAAACAGTTTTCACACGTAAAATCAAGTCTATTGATCTAAATATAAATAAATTCATAACTTCAAAACATTTATGTAAAATGTGAACCACTGACTTTTGAAATTATGTAGGGAACCTATTTGAACATTTAGATTCAAGATGGAATACTTTTTGAACTTTTGCAAAAGAAAGGACAAAGCAAGTAAGTACTTAGAATATTCTTCATAACAACTTTTTTTGTTTGTATTTTAATTTGCAATGTAATATTTTGTAATTTTTAGTCATTCTAAATTAATCTATTATTTAAGACGAAAATAAAGCTTACCTCTTAAGTTATTTTTATAAGCATTGTTGGGGTTTATTCGTATCATTACAATTATTAGCACAGCAACGCTTCAGCAGTTTAAAATATGAACATAGTTTCGATAAGTATTTCATCATCTACGAGTTTAATAGAAAATATAGGCATAATGGTTCTTCTCTAGCGCCGTAATAATGAGTTAATTGCCGTGTACTCTAACTGCGTAACGTAAACGGCCGTTTCTGGCACATTTGTGAACTACAACTTACCTACATTGAATCACGTTACAAATAAGCATTTAAAAAATAATATTTATAGCAATAAACAATGTGAACGTAGCTTTTTTAATAAAATTGATTATATTGGAAGATATGATTTTTTTTAAATTGGCGGCGCTAGTTGGCTCATGTCAGCGCCTTAAATGTTTTTAGCCGTAGCCTAAACGCATTTAAACCCCTAAACTTGTTTAAAGTCTACCATATAAAAAGTTAAACGCGTAATATAATTATATAATATAATTTAATTTATATATTAAAATTTTGTAATTGTGTTTAGGAATTCTTTTCATTTATTCGCAATAAATTGTAGGTTTACAAGTTGATGATAAATATTACAGTAAGAATAGGTTCTATACAATTTTTCCCATCGGGTGTAGCGAGAGGAAAAATACATAGAAATAAATATTTCATTAGTTAAGACAATTATAAAAATTATAGGTAGGTACGACGGTAGTAGCTGCCACTGGTGACCCAATAGCTGGCAGCTACCTCGCTCAACGGAGTCTGTCTGTCAAAACAAAACGGACAACAAAGTGATCCTATAAGGGTTCCTTTTTTCCTCTTGAGTTTCGGAACCCTAAAAATACTCGCCCGCCAACCAATTACGGAGCGCGTAATTTTGACATTCATGAATTCGATATTTCGGTGTCTCGTAGCGCACTCGATTCCCACAGTCTCAGTATTCACAAAAACAGGAACCAAGGAATATGGTTAGTACAATATTTGAGTGAAGCGTCTATAAGATATAGGCATTAGAAACATATATTTGTCAATGAATAAAACATAAATTATGATAATGACAACTAAAACTTAAAAGCTTTCGCAAACCTCTAAACATCCAATTTAATTATTAACAGTATGTGTAGGCTCATGATTTAATTAATTTAACAAACAAGACAGACGGACAGACATTTTTCCTTTTGAGGAACGGAACCCTAATAAAGGTAAAACAGTCAATAAATAAAGTTGGAACCATAGAAAAGGTACAGAAATCATTTGGTCTGGTTTGGCAATAATGCTTTTCTAAATAAATTACTTAATAAGGATAAACAAGATAATGACATAAACAAACGCATTTACTTAACTAATATTAAAAAGAAATTAAATCACACGCAAGCCGCGGTAAGTAGGTAGGTATAACCCTAAAATAATATATATATGTAAGTATGTCCATTCCCTTTTTAGGGTTCCGTGCCTCAAAAGGAAAAAATGGAACCCTTATAGGATTATTTTGTAGTCCGTCTGTCTGACAGACGGACAACAAATTAATCCTATAAGGGTTCCATTTTTCCTGATAAGAATGTCTGTCAAGACCTTTTTCTCAGAAACGCGTGAACGTATTAAGTTGTAATTAATACCAATTACTCAGGTCTTCGACCTCATGCAGCAGTGAAAAAATCAACCTACTGCGTCACCGCAATAAAAAATATATGGCCGTTTATGTTGAATTTTGTCGCATATTTGTATGAAAACGCAAAGAGTAATACGAGTAGGTACGTCCTGGTATAAAATCTATAAAATGGCCATAATAATAATGGACATAATATTTTCATAGTGGCAAAGATAAGTTGGTCTCTAAATCTAGTTTATCTTTTCGTTAGAGCAAAGTTACGGGGTTAAGGCGCTATATGGTTGTCAAAAGCGAGAGTGAGACACAAGATGAAAATACGCGTATACGAAGCCTTAAGTTGCGTTGCACGGAAGCCTCGGTGCGCGAGTCCGACTCGCACTTGGGCGGTTTATTATTAGGTTGACGAGCTTTCAACGATTACGTACACTGAAAGAAAAAATCGCAAACGAAGCTACAGCCGAGCCGCTACCGACCATAGGAACATGCAGCCAAGTGTTTTGCTGTTATTGTTGTTTTCATAGCTCGTTTGATTGGTTATTGTTTAAAACTAACTAGCTAGGATAACAAAATATGGTTAGCAAATAGACCAAACCGCCAATGTCCCTATAATTCGTAACGGTTGTTAGGTGTAGTTGCGTACATTTAACAACAGCTAATTTGTTCTTTCCGTGTAGCTTTTTGACAATGGTTTCACCTAAATATCTGGATATACTTCTTTGTGCAATAAAGACTTTATGTAATAGAGCAGGGAGTGAGGTGTTTTGAAACAAAATGTCGCAACATGTGCAACAAACAGATCGTAAAGTTGATTATTAAGTTTATAGGTATACTAGCGGTTTAAACGCCGTTAAACTCACGCATTAAATCCCCTCGGTATACTTAACGCCGCCGTAGGAATTAGCTTGATACAGGTCGTAAAGGCAAAGGCGCGATAAAGCTGTACAAAACGGAGGACTATTTAACAAATATTTTTAAAAATCATGCCTAAATTTTGGCATAGCTTTGGTATTTATTTATAAACTAAAACCTTGAGTTATACAGATGCACGGACATACTTACACAAGACACATTACCTTTTCTAAGTATCGACGAAATGAAACCCTAATAACACATGTGGTTAAAATCAAACATTATATAAATAAGCAATATGTGTAGTGAATCATATGAACATTATACAACATAGACTGAACTTACCAACACTGTGATATAGACAGACACACCAGCATTGTGCTGCCTGTCTATCAAATGAATAATAAAAATAAATACTTACCTACCGTATATTCCTAAAATATCTAATATTTAACCAATGATTATTTCCTGAGTTTTTTTCATGGAAAACTTAGAGGTATGTACATTTACCGATGTCTCTCAAAAACGGCGAGGGAAACATGGCAGCCAGAGAACAATGAAAAAATCTGGGACATGTGTTCAAACGGTCGAACAGTAGAGAGAACAGGAGTGTTATTAAGGCTGAGATGAACTCAAAAGGTACTTGACTGATTTTTGAAGTTTCTTTACAATAACATAGTCTGTACTGTAAACTATCTAGTAGTAAAATAATTTTTATAATCGGTCAAGTATGAAAAAATATCAAACTTTTGGGGGCGCTTAATCCTCAATGGTAGATTATATCCTGAGCTACTTCGATGTGAGGCAAGGTGTGTTCAGTGTGCACCGAATAAGTAATAGTACAGCTAACAGCAGATCAAGTATAACACTTTGGACCGTTGTTATTATCTGCGTCGTAAGATTTAAAATCGTACTGCAAGTGTTGCCTGTTGTCCGTACAAGGTATACACTGTTGTCATAAAAATAGGGTGATGATGATGATATAGTATTGAGTATGAGTCCCAATAATAATCGTCAATAAATATTTACGAAACACAAAATATTTATTTCGGTTCACTAATGTTTGACAAAAAACGTATGACAAATGATCATTTAACAAATTATTTTTGAAAAAGTAATCATTTGACAAACTTATCATTTACTAAAGTGATCGTTTTAAAAGTGATCATTTGACAAAAATCCATTTTATAAATATTTAACATAGCAAATGTTGTGAATACTAAACCGTCATTTTGCAATTGATTAAATGACCAAAGTATTCCTTTTGCAAGGTCGCCATTAGACAAAATATTGGGTAAATAAGTGGGTATTTTATATGTATAATTGTTAATAAATGAACTTGCTTTTTGAATACAAAAAAAAAAAACCTAACATCGAAGTCTCTGGCTTGGAGCGAAGCTGCGCTTCGCTCCAAGCCAGAGCCTTCTGAACCTAAACATCTGTGTCGGATCTGGTTAGAGAGTTGTCGGGGTGTCCCTTCATTTGATAAAAAACAAATTACAATTACCAAACAATGCATTTTGTCAAAGGTTTTTATGCCTTGCGTTGTTTTATCTATTAACGTATATAATAAGTGAATAGTTTGTTAAGTGATGTTTTGAAGAAAGAAACTTTGTCTCGTAATTGTTTTGTCAAATGAATTATTTATAGAACCATTACTTTGTACAAAGATGAACTTATGAATCATAATTTTGCCAAACGTTGTTTGTGAAATGAAATGTTTGTAATTTGTTTTTTATCAAATGAAGGGACACCATTTATTTCATATAGCAATATGAAATAAATATGCTGGGATTATGTTCACTAGGGTAGAGTTTAAACCGAACTTCATACCAATACCGTTATTATAATTAATGAATTAAACATGTTGGGCTTAAATGCAATTTAATTTTCACAATCACTCATCTCTGTAATTGAACAAATTTTCAAATCTGCTCAATAAATCGAGAAACTGTCACTTACGCCTGTAAAAAATATTTTAACTAAAGTCACATAGATACTCCGACCTGTAACCTTTTAACATACTACAGACCGTAGGATAAATATTGATTTAGTTTTAATAATTTCAGAAAAATCGCCAACAAAACAAATTAAGGGATTGGTTAAGAAATCTAATCATGGAGTTGCAATAGATAAAGAAGTATCCGATGAGCCAGAAGATGAAGCGGATAGTAAGGCGCTAGATAAAAAGGGAGGCGGAAAAAATACAAATGGAAAACAAAAACAAAATAGACTAACTGCGACGGATAAAGAAGGATTCGAAGAAACTAAACATAAACCGGGAAACACCTCAACTCAACTTGCTAATAATGAGGCATCTAATAATCAGGTGTCCGATAAGCAAAGTGCAAGTCCCTCAAGAGCACATGTCGCTGTTGCTGATATCCATGGCCCGCTTTTGGAAACAAAGAAAACGGCTACCACTCCATCGTTACAGCAATCATTCACAGCAGAGGCTTCAACGAGCACTCCCCGTCGCCATGAATCGGCCTATGAGTCAATTTTTAGGCAAGATCCTCGCATAGCCCTCCGGAAAATCCCGAAACACTGTTTGGCACCTATTGCCTCAGCGATTGTTATAAAGTCCAATTCGGACTCTGGCTCCGTAAGAAATAGCATCTTCAGAGAGCTCATAACTAATCTACGGCTTAGTCGCCTCTACTTTTCGGATGGATATAGTCCACCACCAGCACCAGATAAAGACAAGAAGAAAAGGAGAGTTTCTTTTTCATCGTGCTCGCTATCACCTCGGAGAAACTCTCTATTTGATGATTCTATTTCAAATGAAAGGAGACATTCCCTAAATGAAGACTATACTTCATCTTATGAAGGAAGAGATTCTCTAGTTGGGACATACCCTTCTGCCCCACATGGTCTTGATTCCTCACATCATTACAATACTTATCCATTTAAAAAACGACACCAAGAACAAAATTATCGTGACTGGAATAATCCCAATATTCCAATAGAGCGAAAGGTTTTGCCTTCTTCAGTAAGTGACAGATTAGTATCTGCTGAATTCTGTCATATGCTGGGGAAGGCAAAGCAGTTGTTTAACTGCTTAAGGTAAGAATTTTAGTGCTCCCTAAAAAAATAATCATTCAGGTACTATTGCGTTTATGATAAATTTACGTTTTGCGTATGTGGGTGGACATTTTGGGAACTGTCTTTGTCAGACTGAGCTAGTAAATTGTATAAAATATACCCACAGGTTGTAACTAAAACGCTATAGGAAGCCGAAAGCGGGATGTTCTATATCGCTGACCAAATTATGTTCTACGACTTAACGAAATTATCTATGATTTTGTATCCATATTATTAAATGAAAAGCTTGCAGAAAATTTATGTTTGTTTTTGTTTCAGGGGTCTACCAAAATACGGCCATAAACTGTGGTTCTCGTATTTTGGGCGAACTTTCAACCGTCACTCCGCTGTCTGGGCGTATCAGATACATAATCGAGATATATTGTTTAGAACCAATGTCCTACAACGGTGGCAGATTGGAGAGATAGCGTCCAAAATGGGTCAGCTGTATTATTTCTTCTAGTAAGTAGCAGTGATTATTATCGTCATTAAATTGCGTCAAAAGTTGAAAATAAAAAAAGTCATTATTTGTTTTATACGCATGTCATATCTAGATAAATATGAGAAAGATTTGTAACTTATGTATTCAACTTTTTTTTACAGTGTTCGGACTAGTGACATTTATTACCTCAACGAAGCCTTTATTTTCTATCATATTATCAGAGGGCGATCGTACTACGCAGACGCTGACAAGGAAGATACGTGTGAGCTTATGGTAAACAAACTCAGATACTATAAAAGATTTATAAAAGTGTGCCTATTATTGAAAAAAATTAAGTTAGTACACGCTTTAGTAGAGGAATTGCAGATGGCCATTTTAGAATACGGAAGTACTTATAATCCAGACGATCTGTCTGATTGGAATAAGAACGTGGAGCAAATAACGTTGTTCATACAATCAGAACCCGTATTATCGGTGATAAAACCCGAAAATTGTGTGATTATACTCTCGAACAGGTAAATAACCTTAACAATTTATTGTAATGCTATTAGTACCTACCTAAACTAAGTAATTTTACTTCATCAATATTTTATACAACATATTTCAGACTGAATTTTAGCAGTATCCCATACATGGAGCGTACTCCTCAAATGAATTTGACCCTACGTGAAATTGTGATAGTCGGCAGCAACTCGCAACAAGCAGTTTTCTCCGAGTTGAGTATGGATATGTACCGGATTTTGCAGACGTTTGAGACAGAGAGTTTAGAAGACATTCTACGCACGTATGATGACGATCCACCCCCGCCCACAAAAATTATACCACTTGTACCCAACAGTAGAGGTAGGTACGACCTACTTTACATAGGTATAATATATAGTATATTCCGCATGGCACGCATTCGTTGTTTCGTGATTCGTGGTCACAAACTTTCCCTGTAGAGTTATTCCTGGTTTTGATATTTCGTTGTTACGTTATTCGGTGCTGTAAAATTTCGGCGTCATATTATTCGATATTTCGAATTTCGGTATCACGTACCGCACTCGGGATACATTAACAAAATCATTCAAATTACTTACCTTATTAATTTTATGTATTGTGAGGGTATATAGCGAATTTCAGCGCCATGGTATTTTAATACTGTTCTTTGATTATGAGGATTACTATGCCCAGCGAAGAATCATTGTTTTTATAAGCTTTCCTTACAGTATTTTAGTCGCTGGACACTGACAGGTAAAGTAGAATACAGCATACAGCATAGAACGTGAAGAGCTAGGCCATGCGGCCTATTAATTACTAATAATATAAAATAATGCTATCTATCGAATAAATCTAGCGAATAAAATTGGCTTTATGCGAAATTAATTTCATACTTACCTATTCAACCATATGAACCTCTAATAATAAGAGTACCTAGTTACTTCCAGCAACTACTCTTATTATTAGGTTAATATTGTATAAATATTTATATTATATATTGTACCTAATATTGGTAGGCTACATACAGCGAACATATATAGCTTAAGAACTATTATTATTACCTGTGGTCATGCAATAAATACCTTTGAGTCAGGCGTGGATCCAGCCTTCAAAAAAGGTTGTGGTCACAGCCACCTGACAATCGGCCAAGTGCGAGTCGGAGTATGAACTCGCTCATGATCAATGGAGATTAAAAATATTACATATAAACGCCCTGACCAAGATTGTGAACTGTGCACCTACAGTTCAACGTGGGAAAAGACGTGTAAATCAATAAACCTGTAAAATGTTTGTTCAGTCGCTCACGAAAGTTGCAAAAGTAAATGTGTGTTTATTTGCATATCACAATGTCATATATTTTAGGCTGACTACTGAACCGATTTTGATGAAATTTTTACCATTTCAAAGGTTACCTATCTAATTAAATTAAACGCTAGTATAAATTGTATATAATATCATCAGCTAATCGACCTCAACTAGACCGTTAAAATGTGACGTCACATGTCTATTACGGTTGTGGGCATGCGCATTGTGCCTACAACGGTGGATCCAGGAGGTTGATTATACCTACGTGTAACCTATATTTTACGTGTATAGTCCATTGTATTGCATCCAAGTAATAGGTAGGTATTTTAATGTAGTCTTTGCAACGATATTGAAAATACATATTAATGAAATACTTAGCCTTCATTTACCATTCGTATTCCACATTTCCCTCTACTTTTCAATACCTCCATGGGTTATACGAATCAAAAATATTGCATTGTTTCAGACTATTCTCTAGGGAACACACCGCTACGACGCAACGTTCACAAATGCGTCTTGTATAAACCATCTCCGAGTCAAATACTTTTGTATCTCGCAAGTGCATTCGACAATTTGCCTGAAAACGGGGCTTTCCTAATTTATATCTCAGCGGATGGACATGTAGTTCAACCATCAAAACCCAGCGAAGGCGGTAAGCGAAATATCACAGGTATTCCTTTTGACGTTTGTAACGAGCGTGAAGTGTTCATAAAGGTGAGTAAATTTAGCATTTGCAGCAGTCGGTCAGGGGGGCTAGCCGGCTGGCCTTTTATGTCCTGTCAAAGCCTGCGTGAACGAAATTTTTGTACTAATTTTCGTCAAAAATCTGACATTGACGGTAATGTATTGAAGTAGTAAAAATCGACGCGGCTCAGCCCCCTGAACCCAAGGCGTACTTCAGGTCGCTTTTATTTCAAAAACTCTAGTCTAATCTGTGTTCAATTTACTCATAGTGAAACTATATACGTTTATTAAACCAATTAATTATTACAGGTACGGGCTATGATCGCGGCGGTCTTGTCACCACGTCAATGACCGACATTTGTAGAGAATCTACCAAAGATGTGACGGCATCTCCGTCACTTACCACGAATTACCAAGAGCTTCAATTGTTGCACCCTGAAGATTTGTATCCAGTAACTAGACGGCCAATGTTCATCATTGTTGATTCGAACCATTCCTATCTATTCCAAAATATGCCTAGGCACTTCGGCAGGCCTTTAGTGGTTTTAATGTCGCCGGTGGATGTACCCGCGCCATATGATGGTTTGTATCATTCGTTACTAAAATAAAGATAATAGGGTACATGATTAGGCTAATTCTTTTTTAGTGCATCAATCAACTCGTATAGACATGCTGAAGAGAAATCTGAAATCAGTTTTTCGATATCTCAATTAATCTCGAAGATTTTAAACGGTCAAGGAAGATGTTGAGGGGATGCTTCATATCTTTTTAGCAAAACGGTATTTAGTATATAGTTTGTATGGCGCTACTTGATGGTAACGTCACGGCCACAATACATCGTGTTATGTTAATGTCTGTTCTGTTTCTAACTCAGCTTTTCAATATATACTTAATTATTTAATTTTTCAAGAAATTTCTACTTTGTTTCACAGTTGATCATCATTTATTACTATTTTATGTCTATTTTGTAATGAGAATGAAAAACATTTCATTTTCCTTGCTTGTCATGTACCCTATGCTATGGTCTTCTATAAATGCCGTCGGCCGCGTACAGCGTCACACCATACGCCGCGTCACGATGCTTACTATAGAAATGTAGGTACTGTGGTGGTCTCTTTCACACGCTGACGTCGGCGTGTTGACGCCGTAGGATTGCGATCCTGTCGGACGCCGCGTATAGCATTTAATAGGAGACCGTAGCCAAGTTCAAAATTATATTAGGTATAAAAAACATTACCTTCACTGACAGATTTTTTAATTGTCCACAGGACCCAAGCAGCAAGGAAATTTATTAACATTGTTCCTCCATATGCCTATAGTAGGATTTTCTTTCTGTTGTGAGATAAATACAATAACGATGGACGCCTTTGATGCTGCCAATAAGTACATAGACAAGTTTATGAACACGGCTGCAGAAATTCTTAATAGCACTCAAATCGGTAAGTATATCAGATGTAAGTAAGGATTAGGGCAGACCGACGGAATGGAGTGGACTGGCGCCGAAGCGACTAATAAAGTAACAATTTCAATTCAACTTT
This sequence comes from Tachystola acroxantha, assembly GCA_963506565.1. NCBI lineage: Eukaryota > Metazoa > Arthropoda > Insecta > Lepidoptera > Oecophoridae > Tachystola > Tachystola acroxantha. Next base: position 17,856,682 of record OY735870.1, read on the forward strand.
ATTCACATATTTATTACGACTGTAATCAGTATAGCGAAGTAAAATGCCACTGGATATTAAAGCGGCGCCGGCGCTCGGTTGAGCGGCCACAGCTTCCGCAAGAACCGGCGCGAGCCCACACGCATCGTACCACGCTCATGTTACGACGCGGGGTGCCTCGCGCAAGAACTAAATTCGCTACGCGGTCGGCACTGGAAGCCCGCGCGCCGGTCGGTGTACCTTGCGAACGACCGGCGAATGCTCTTCGCCGCCACTCCACTCCACTCATTCGGTCTGCGTTGACCCTTAAGTAATCTTCTACTATGTACGAGTGCTTACATCTAAATCGCTGATTATTTTCAGATCCCGATTATATTGCATTTATTGGGGACCCCTACTTACGAGTGATGATCTTGCGATACATATTTTGTGCCATGACTCTGCGCATGCACCGAGTGTTCAATTTGCCCACGCATCTCCCACTCTGCTCTCCGCCTTTGCCGGACGAAGTCCTGCAGCATCCTATACTTGAAAAACGTCTCATGGACTTGGCCGTGTATATGGAGGTAATAATAATATAATTATTGATACTATTTTAAGTTAGAATAGTTGAGATACGGTTTTTAAGGTGTATTGGGGTATGTGTATTTTTTCCATTTAGGTACTTTTTTTTTCTTCAAAATATGTCTTGCATCATAACTATATTCAACTCCTATGAACATTATTTGACTAGGTACATAATCAAAAGTAAATTAGGTATCAACACTTAAAGTTTTCCTAATGTAGGTAATTTAAAGTAGATACAGAGTTTATAATAAATGAGAAAATAATATCTTTCATTCATGTGATGATATAACACAAGATTAAAAATATAAATAACATTCTAAGTACAAACTATAAAACTGCCTATCTTGTATTTCATTTGTACATATATTTTCATATACTTACTTCAAAATGTAAATGTGTGTTTTAAACGATCGATTGAGGAAATTAATGTGAAATTCATTGATCTCCTATAAACAACTAGATACACAGTCTGCCTTCTAAAAATGTTCGGCACAAAGAAGGTCCAAACGGATGAATGGAATTTGCTTTATTGGACATTATTTGAACTTTAACAATGGACCCTTATTTGGACGTTTTTTTATATTGTTTTAGTAAGACCTTTGTGTATCTAGTTGTTTATTGGAGATCAATGGTGAAATTAGAGAGACAGAGCGACAGTTTTAAAAGTGATGCTGTAAAGAACTTTGTACGCAAGAGAATAACTGATTAATCAACTAAGTAATTGAAGGTATTCCGATTATTAATTTCTGATAATCTCTTTCAGGCGAAAAATTATTACTACAGGTATACGGCTGCGGGACCGTCGCACAGGAATTGACATAAAGAATCCAAGGGTTCTTTCTTGTGTTAGTTTTGTTAAGAAGTGATGAAAATTGAAATAGGTATATTTACCTTTAGACTATTGTACCGACAGTGGAACGTGTTGAGTGTTGTTGTGAACTTTAAAATACTGACTGACGGAAACTTTAATATGTGACAATATTTCGATTTGTGGAACTATTTCTTGGACATTATAATAAGATAACTATTTTACCTTGTAGTATAATAATAACACTGCAGTAATGTTAATATTAACCGATGACGACGACATGAAATGAAACAAAGGAGCTAGAATATAAATTTTAACTTGAACTTGTGTAAGATAAGAGTTTGCTCAAGGAATTTAGCTGTGTACTCAGATTATTGCTCAGATTACTAGTAGGTATTAATAAAATATTCGATATTGTAGTGCTGCTAAAATGACTAAAGATAGTCGGCGAAATCTCAATCAGGCGATGCGCCGCGCCGATGCGACGTCTCCGGCGAGCTGGTTTACCTCCTCGGCACGATGTCTCGTGTCCCTAGAAAGGACCTGGCTGGATGATGTATATCTGTTATAGTAATAATTTTTATTAATAAGTAAGTACCTAGATATAATTTTAGTTTATGTATTAAATATAGGTAATTAGCGTCACTGCTGCTCGAGCGAAAATATCTGTTAATATCAAGCGTTCGAATGTGTAATTTTTATTATGTACTTATATCTTAGATAATTAAGACTTATATCAATTTCTTGAATATGATAATAAGACGAAACTTCTTGCAGTACATAATTAATATTATAAAGAGGTACCTAGGTGCTACTAAGCGAGGTTGTAACTGCATTGGTACCTACTACTATTATTTAACAGAGTAGGTACAGTACCCATTGTCAATGTAACCCATGGGAAAAATATGTAATTATCACTTGCAAAATTATTTTCATGATTTTCCTTCTGAACTCGTACACGATCTGGGGGCTGGGGGCAGAGCCGCGTCGATTTTTACTAGCCGTCAATGTCAGATTTTTTACGAAATTAGTACAAAAATTTCGTTCGCGCAGGCTTTTCAGGACCAAAAAGGCCAGCCGGCTAGCCATTAACAAATACACAAGTAGACTGGTGGTCTACTCGTGACCATGATGGCTGCAGTGCTGTCGAAATATCGAGACATCAATAATAAATGTTTAACACGGTAATTCCCGTTTCATCAAATTAATAGATAGAATGAGTCTTTGCAGACGCCGGCGACCAATGGGACTCTTACATCTGAAAGTTCTCAAAACGAACATCATGAAATGGCGTGCGTGAGGACAGTGCTATCGCACGCTCAGTTCAGCACGCTCATTATCACGAAATCATTTCATTGTTTTGAGAACGGTAATAGATGCAGCTCCATAGATATCAATTTCAACGCCGGGTTTTAAAATGGGAGTGCATTGTGCATGCATGTCGCTAAGGACAGATTCAGGTGGCATGCCATGGTCACAGATAAATCCTAGATACTAACGTAATTCGTCGATGCGCATACGCAAACAATATTTACTTATTTATGTTTTGCAACTTACGCAGTTGTATCTGCATACTAGGTACCTGTAATACTTATCTACAGTTTTGAATAAAGTAAATTATCCCTTTCCAATCATTTATTTTCTCATGACAGCTCCCATAGAATGTAACTGCGTCATGTTACGCAAAAGTTAACTTTTAATTGTGAGGCATATAAAATATGACAACTGTCTAATTTTGTTCCTTGATCCTATATAATATTCAACTAAACCAAATTGAGTCCTTAAATGCTTAAAATAAAGATTTTTTTAAAGTACGACAAATAACGAACGTCTTAATAAAGTTTACATTCTATGGCAATCAAAATAGTGATGATACGATTGAAATATCAATATTGTATCGGTATTTATATTGAAATAGAGGTGTTCCCGCGACTTTGAACGCGTATTGATTTTTTCCCCGGGATAAAAAGAAGCCTATGTTACTCAGAGATAATGTAGCATTCTAATGTTAAAAGAATTTTTGAAAATAACACTACTTTTCTAAATGCCTATAGTTATTATTATTCAACTAAGTTCAATTTTGATTTCACAGTTGATCATGAATTAGTGTTTATTTTGAAAAGATTTAACATTCGATACTTGTGAAATACCCTATTAAGAGGTGTTACTATGTACTTTAAATGTAAATATCAAGTAAAATTAAGTTCGTACCTATTTATAGACATGTAATGTAATACGTAAGTATATAAGTACTTAGATTCCTTGAAAAGCGCGCCAAACGTCATTAGCTACTTTTTTGTGAAAATTCTAATTAAATAGTTTCCGTGGTTTTTTTCTGATTAATGATCACGTTGAGTTACTCGGAAGACCTCCGCGAACGTTTCTATTAAATGAAGTGCTCGAAAGAAGTCGTGTTTGTGAAGTTTTGTGCTCTTAGCAAAGGATTCCTTGCATAACTCGATGATTGCGTGGATCGTTGAGTTATTTCGTTTAGGGGTTTTGGGAGAGTTGTGCGTAGGTTTAGGTTAGATTACTTTCGTATATATGTATGTATTTATAAGAATTCAGACATTCTATTAACATCAGACCAGGCTGTATGCCATAGTTGGCTGTACCTTTCCCTCTGGGAAGAATTTATCTAAAAAAAATATAAGTGGAGCCGCCGAGAAAAGCCCGATATGACGTTTGGGGCCGGTGCGGCCGACATAACTTTGAAACGGGGCACAAGTTACGGATAAATAATTATTGTCTTGAATTCTCATTTACGTAATCCATTTTGTACAAAAATAATAAAATTTAAGAATTTCGTAATAATTTCAAACATGCAACAGAGTAAATTCACATTCTTTCTTATGAAAAAAATTTATTTAGTTTTCCATGAAGCACAGTTACAATGTTATGTCGTCCGAATTAAATCGTAGAGAAGAGATTAAAATACTAAGTGACGATATTTGGTATCAGTTACTAATATCGCTATTATATCATCACAGGAAAATTCTTTTTCGTTACTTTCGTTCAGCCTTAATTTCAGATTGAAACTGGTGTGATGGATATCTTTATATCAAATAAAATACAAAACAGTTAAAAATAAATCTTTAGTAAGGAAAGCCGCCGACAAAAGCTAGTCAATTACTAACACGTTACCTATGGGTACATCACTATTAACGTCATATTGTCATGTGTCATATCGGGCCTATTAAAACGGCCGTACTATAGTTACATAAATTTTTGATCTCAATTACTCTACAAATAGTTTTACTTCATATAAGAAATAGTTTTAAGGCCAAAATTAAGTTTGCACCGTGTAAAGGTGCATTTATCGCCCGTCTGGTGTTACCTTTTTGTCCATACTACTTTGTAGTCGCTTTATTGTTTGACATCCTAAAATTGTAAATAATTCATAGAATTACAAGTTATTAATAAGAATATTTAACCAATCGATTTCGTTCGTATAATTGATACCTACCTAACCCTAAAAGGACCACCTCCTATTCTAGTCGGTAGCATGCCAGAGATGATGGGTTCAATACCTGATCCAGAAGATACGATCTAACACAGAGAAAGGTGTACAAGACAGTTTTTAAGGTTGAGATGTTCACAAAAACTACTAGACCTATGGAAAAATTCTTTCACAGTTAGATAGATAATAGTTACAAAAACAAACTATTATATATTTACATTAGAGAATATAAAAAAAAGGTATAAAAAGGGAAAACTAATACATCTATATATATATATATATAAATATATAAAAAAATACCTACTTGGACGCGGTATACTAGCTGTTACTGGCCTATTCTAACTGATAATAGTTAAAACTATGTAACCGTAAAATCATTTTTAAAATCGGTCTAGTAGTTTTTGAGAAAATCTCAAGAGTATAGAGTCCCCAAGTATTTATCTCTGTGTCCTTGTGTGCTCAAGGAATAAAAACTTTTACTAAATCTGGTCATTGTTCGTGATCATATTTGAATATAGGTCTACACAGTAGGTACAGAGAATTCCAGTTGACTATTATATGGTGCTTGCACTTCATTCATCTCCTATAAACAACTAGATACACAGTCTGCCTTCTAAAAACGTCCGAGCGCAAAGAAGGTCCAAACGGAGGAAAGGGGTCCTTTCGTCATTTATTTGCTTTATTGGACATTATTTGGACGTTAACAATGGACCCTTATTTGGACATTTTCAAATTGTTTTAGTAACTTTGTGTATCTAGTTGTTTATAGGAGATCATCCGGGGACGAGGTACCTAATGGTTGAAATAGTAATAAAACAATCTGTAAAACGCTCTAACCTTCCCCTACCCCACAGAAGGGTCGGGCATGAAGGGTTATTAGTTCTTCATTTGCAATTCGATCTGATTCGGACATACGAATGACCGAAAATGATGCTATAACAATCTCGTGAGTCGTGATCGAGATGAATATAATGATACTTAATACATCAAACTCCATCAAGCAGTTTATGTTACATCAGGCAGGACGGATACAAACGTACCTACCTACACTGGAAAAACGTTACCTCCTTCCTGCAGACGGGTAAGAAAGGATGACGCTGCCACAAATATAATCTACAAGAGGTAATTACTTCAGTTTTAAGTAAGTAATGGATGGGTGGAGGAGGCTCAGGACAGAGATGGATGGAAGAGGAGACGAGACCTTTTCCCAGCAGTGGGACGATTATAGGTTTATAAAATACCGGCCAAGTGCGAGTCGGCTGTCGACGAGGGTTCCGTGCAACTTCACTATAACATTTGCTCTAACGAAAAGATACTCTAGATTTAGGCGCAAACTTATCTTTGCGTTTTCGGAATTGATAACGTCATACATCGACATACCAGGCGTCAACTGCAAATATAGGTTTGTAAGTAAAAAAAAAATATATTTCGTCCCAAATTTAGAGTTTTCGGATTTTGTCCTTTAATTGTGCTGTAAGACCTAGCTTCTTGTCAAATTTAATGATTCTAGGTGAACGGGAAGTACCCTATATGTTTTGATTTTCTTGCATTTTCATACAAATATGCGAAAAATGCGACATAAACAGCGATATCTTTTGATTGCGTTGACGTAGAAGGTTGATATTGTCACGGCTGCATAAGGTTGCAGACCTGAGTATTTGGTATTAACTTGATCCGACCACGCGTTTCTGAGATATAGGTCTTGACAGATGGACAGACGGACAGACAGACAGACGGACAATAAGGTGATCCTATACGGGTTCATTTTTTCCTCGAGGTTCGGAACCCTAAAAAAGAAGTAAGGTGGGCATGTAGGTACTCGACAGTGTCTCGCTCCCGATACTCGTAAGGTTTTCTAAAGGTCCATAGGTTCTAAGCGTCCATTGGCCCGCACCGGACGCACGGCACGCAATTTATTTTTGTTTGCTTTGTGCGAAATCCTATAGCAGTGCGTCCATTATCCGTGCCACTCGCAACGAGCGCCTTCATTACAATTACTTTTCCGTTGCGTACCCGCGGCCGATGCGGGTGCAGTGGCCACGTACCTTAAAACACCTTCCACCGGCGCAGTGCAGTGAATAGTGAGGGCGCTGGCTTTGAAGCAACGAAAGTCCGGATCTAGCCGACACCGCGACCCGGACCGGAGAGGGCTGGCCACATTATTTCATGGCGCCGACTGAATCAAATCGGCAGCTCACTGAATGAGTCGCTAACGTCACAAACTGCCACAGTACATTGTATGTCGGCTCCATCGTATGAACGCTTCATCTAAAATAATACAGAGGCAAAACAGTCAGCTGCCAACTTTATACCTAATAGGTTAACAGTCAGGGCCGACGTACAACGCTACGGCGCGGCGCCGTGCTGTCGGCGTCCAACGGCACCGGCCACAGACGCGGTACACGGCGCCCGCCGTGCGCCGGCGAACGCCGCGCCGTGACGTTGTACGCTAGTCCTTAGTCAGCTAGGAACTTAGGACCCGAAGCGCAGAGTATATTCAATATTTAGTAGAAGGCTAGGAGGTATCTATCTAATTATAATTACTTACACATGATGTAAACCGATGTTAGTTTCATTTAAAACATCAACACTTATAAATAACACAAGTGGTGGATCATGGGAAGATAAAAATCGCACACGGGAAGTTTTTCTTCCCGTGGTCCACCCAGGGTGAACCCAGGGTGAACCCAGGGTGGTACACCGAGGTGAACAGCCGAGGTGGACCACGGGCAATAACCCGAGATAGTGAGTAGTTCGTCTAGTAGATAGTTTGGTAGATAGTAACGTTAACAAACGAGTTAACTTCATATTTTGAGATACAGAACCCTTTTCACCGCATTTGTGCTGTAGCTACTTCGGAAAAATGAGACTATAGTTGTACATACTACATATATATATATACACATTTCTTTCGACGAACTACATAGTATTCCTAGTGGTACAGGGGACAGAATATCAACCTACACTAAATCATTGCAATCTTCGTATATTGCCTTTCATGTGTGGTCAACAGTACTACTATACCCAAATGTTGCCTGAAAGAGATCGCTTTCAGCGACAAGACCGCCAATTGTGATGTTAACTGTATACCTATGCTATAGGTAGGTACCTATATGCAAGGTGTATGTTATACTTAGGTACTAAGTATATTTCTTTGATTTCCTGATACTTTTGCAATAGGTACCTAAATCATATTTTTCTGCCCTGGATATTTCTTTGACAGTTAAGTCGCTCGCTAGTCCCGGAGTAGTAAATCATAAAATCTCCAGCTGACATATTTTCTCCGTAGATACCTAATCTACATTTCTAAATTCAACAGCAAAATTGTAGCATCATCAGGACGAACCAGCCTAACAAAATCCGTTTTGTAATTATTTCCATTTACTATAGGTATTCCAATCATTTGTATGACATACCTATATCAAATTGCAATTCTACGATAGGCATGAAGCAAGGAACGGCTTATGGAGTAAACCATACTCCCCTGTTTGTAGCGTCTAGTCTCTACCGCACATGTTATTTCAATAGAAGTCGAACACGTTAAAATAGTTTTTTTGCCACTTTTTCTCCTCAGCGTTGGCATCTTTACCTTGCAAAGTGATCAGTCCAAATTCAAAAAAATGTTGAAGTACGTACAGTCGGCAGCAGATCAATGGTAACACTTTTTACTTTTGACAGTGCTTATTATTTGCGTCATAAGACTTGAAATCGTACTGCAAGTGTTGCCATTGATCTGCTGTCGACGTGCTTACTTGAAATAAAGAGACTTTGGTTTGGATCAGATCTCTCCGAATAAGAGTGACAGTCACAGCAAGGGCGGTGTCCCAATACAAAATATACTTTAGGCTCTCTCCAAAGAGAGCGGCGACGTTTCCTTCATGATGATAGGGCTCAAATGAAGTCCGCCCCAATGTTATTAACTCCAATATTAACTACATCACGATCAATAAGGGCTGTTTTACATTAGACGATACGACATGAACACGATGTCGGAGGGGAGGCAATCCCACACATTCACGACTCAGTTTTCACCCTACATACAAGGATGAAGAAAGAAACACCCTATGGAGTAAGCCATATTTACATCGCACACTAAATTGCATGACTTTAGCATCTCTGCCACTTATTCTTTTAATGTCTGAATTTTCTATAGAAGTCAAACATAAAAACAGTCTCGTTCTGATGTATGAGAGCGAAAGTGATGACAAGGGCGGAGACCTGGGGGTTACTTGCAAGGCGTTTTTAGACGCTAAAGTCTTGTCAAAGACTTCGCAGACGACATTTTTGTATGATTTTTTACCAAACATGTGACATTGACGGGACATAAGCTTGCGTCACTCCCCAGTCCCCATACAAAATATACTTCATGCTCTCTCCATACAGCGCGTCGTTTTCCCTTTATGGATTTCACAATGTATTGGTATCGTGCCATCTATCGTCGCCGACAATAACTTACCGGTGTATAGATGATACAAGTCATGTCGCGGTATCGGCACAGCATATATTAGTATTATCCGGTATCGTCTTAGGGCGCGTTCCCATGACGACAGAAGTAGATAATATAATTAGAGATGTCGTGATAATGGGAATAGCTAGAAAACGATAGTCGTTCAACGGTAAAAAATCGTTACTACATAGTGTGAACGAGCCCTTAGTGAAAGCGCCCATTTCTGGCAGTACAACTAATATAATTTAGGATCGTTCCCACTGCTGATTACATTGGTCATAGCATACATCACATAATATTAACCTGACCAGTGGTATTATTTGCCGTTGGTCAGATATAACTTTTTGATTAGGTCATTGGTCAGACTCATTTATTCGCCCTTTGGTATACTATGGAATACTTGGTTACGTCAGTTTTTACAGAAATAAATGATCTTTTTTACATACATATATCGTATTATCATCACATGGCTGGGTTATGTGAGAGCAAAAAGCAGCACAGAACCAATGTTCATAAAACTATTACAAGAAATTAAAATTGCAAATGCTTTTTGCAAATTTAGGAAAATAGAAAGGAATTTAGGTACCTAGATAGTTTATTGTAACCGCCCTAAAATTCGACTAAGAGATTTTGACGGATTGATCTCTGGGGGGCAGCACTTCGCTGGGAGCAAGTCAATCTGTCAAGATTTCCCTTAGATATTTGAATCGATTGATAGCCGAATGATGGTAACCAGTATAAATAAGGTAGCATGATGACCAACGTTTACTTAGACCGGTCCTGCCTGTACATACATACAAATATCTAAGCAGAAATAGGGGGGTAGAAATAGTTGCACAGCGATTCGACCCTGTTCGATCCAAATATCTGAGCGGCCCAAACCCCAATCGGGCGCTGAAAGCAATTATAATTAAGTTGAACTATGATATTTGCGTAAATTGGTCTAGCTTGTTCCCCAACTTTAGTGTGAAACTAGTGATAAAAACCCATGTAACCTACCTAGACAAAATATCAGCTCATTAAAAATTATATTTTTTTTCCAGTTGATTAAACAAACAGTCTGATGAACACTTGTAGCGACCGAATCGTAAGTTTTTCCGAAGCTATGTCGTGTTTTGGAATGCACTGATCTGATGTTTGATAAGCCTGAACAATATTCATACTTATTAGTACCTATTAAGAGCCTTCCATGAGCCAACTAGCTCCGCCAATTATCTTCCAATATAATCAATTTTCAGATTTTGAATTACGCATTATCCATGCTCGGTGAATAAATTAGAACATGATGAAAAAAATCTTGCCGTGACAATGACAAGGTCGCAGGTTCAAGTCCTGTCCACGGCAAGAAATTTTTCATCATGTTCTAATTTATTCACCGAGCATGGATAATGCGTAATTCAAAATCTGAAAATTGATTTTATTAAAAAAGCTATTTACAAAATATTTATTACGATAAATACTATTTTCTAAATACTTATTTATAACGTGATTCAATTTCGGTAAGTTGTAGTTCGCATAATTGCGAAAAACGGCCGTTTTTGGCACATTTGTGAACTACAACTTAGCTTGTCGCAATTATGCCATGTACTGTATATTGAAAAATAGTACCTATTCATCCTAAGAAACATTTTGTAAATAGCTTTTTTAATAAAATTGATTAAATTGGAAGATATTATTTTTTCAAGATTGGCGGCGCTAGTTGGCTCATGGAAGGCCCTTAAGTTAGACCAACAATCAACATGGTGTAAAATTAGTGTGTAGGTGTAAAAAAACGGAAAGATTTTTTATCGAATTTACTTACATATCGATGAATCCCTAATATAAAGGCCGGCTCTACATTAAATTAATTACACCACAAACGTTACATTTCTGGTGTAATTAAAATACAAATCTATTCAGAATATCAGAAAGCAATTTGTATCAATCGCAAACATTGACCACGGGATATTGTGGTCGTAGCATCGAGTCATAATGGATGTTACCGATATTAATTTGCGGAAATAGATACTTAATCCTTACAAAGACCATTTAACATTTTGAAAAGACCTTTTTAACCTTAGTACGTTGAGATTTTCTAAATGCATTAGTATCCGTGCACTTTAATAACGGGATGAAACCTAATAAACCTTCTTACGAATTGGTGTGCAAGCATTATTTTCTGTGTATTTTAGCGACTCGTAAACTGATTGCCAGTGTTGTTCCGGCTTCTATCTGTACTAACGACTGATGGTAAGACTCGGGCCCAAACCAAATACTTAATGTGTTATCCGAGTAAAGCTGGGATCCCACGGCCCGCTTTCTCACAGGCAAGATCGCGCCAGGCCAGACCGACAGGCCGTGGGAACCGTCGCATCCGATGGCATGCGGTGGCCTGTTGGCGCCCGTCCGATCCGTCGGGAGTCGCGCGACGGTGCCTGTCGTGGCGCGATCTGGCCTATGAGAAAGAGGGCCATGGTATCCCAGCTTTAGGGAGGGTCTTATAAAAATATCACAATATTCTATCTATACAATAATTTATTTTCTCGATGACAGATCTAGCTTGAAATTTATTTATAGTGTTGTGATCAAATAAGTGATCAGTAGGTACGATATAACTAAATAACTACTGAACTTTCAAAAATTCTTTCACCATTAGAATGCTACATTATCTCTGAGTTAACATAGGCTACTTTTTATCTCGGGAAAAGTTTACAACGCGTTCAAAGTCGCGGGAACACCTCTATTTCAATATAAATACCTACCTATACAATATTGATATTTCAATCATATCATCATTATTTTGATTGCCATAGATTGTAACTTTATTAAAACATTTGTTATTTTTTTTTTTGTTAACCTATATATTGTCCCACTGCTGGGCAAAGGTCTCCCACCTCCTCTTCCATCCATCCCTGTCCTGAGCCTCTTCCAGCCACCCATCCCTGTATCTAACGATATCGTCTCTCCACCTACGCCGAGGTCTGCCCCGACGCCGGCGACCGTCGTTGTTATTTATCGTACTTTAAAAAAACTACTGCATATATTTACTCAATTTGTCTTTTGATGAATATTATGTGGGATCAAGGACCAAAATTAGGCAGTTGTCATATTTTTTAATCCTCTCATTTAAAAGTTAACTTTTGCGTAACATGACGCAGTTACGTTCTGGGAGCTGTCATCGAGAAAATAAATGTGTGGAAAGGGAATAGCGGTCGCCCACCCAGGTCCAGCCCTCGATCAATGCTGCATGAATAAGTAGATAACTTGTAGATAAGGAATTTGCGCAGTCAACAGCATCATCATCAATCCAATGTCCTCACTGCTCGGGCACCGACATTTCCTCACATCGAGGGAGCTCGGGCCATGATCCACTATGCGGGCCCAGTAGGTACGGATTGTAAGTTTTTATCTACGGCATGCAGGTTTCATCCCCATGTTTTCCTTCACCATTTAGGTAAATTAAAGTTATACTTCGTAAAAACCGAGGAAAACTCATTGTTTTGGGACATGACTGACGTCGAACCTGGAACCTTCTTAAGGGCCTTCCATGAGCCAACTAGCGCCGCCAATCTTTGGAAAATAATATCTTCCAATTTAATCAATTTTATTAAAAAAGCTATTTACAAAATGTTTATTACGATAAATACTATTTTTTTAATGCTTATTTATAACGTGATTCAATTTCGGTAAGTTGTAGTTCGCGTAATTGCGAAAAACGGCCGTTTTTGGCACATTTGTGAACTACAACTTAGCTTGTCGCAATTATGCCATGTATCCTAATAAACATTTTGTAAAAAGCTTTTTTAATAAAATTGATTAAATTGGAAGATATTATTTTTTCAAGATTGGCGGCGCTAATTGGCTCCTGGAACGCCCTTAATATTGTAAGTCCAGTGACCCACCTACTGCGCCACCTATCTCTCTTTTTTCCTTTGCGCAGAAATATAGAATGAACAAAGTGATCGTACAAATAAATACACTCACTAGCTCTAGAATTATCGTTAACTTTCGATTCACTTCGGCATGCTGACCCCAGCATTCTTAACACATGCAAATTAAGTATTAAACAGCGATTGTGCGATAAGTATAGAAAAAAGCCTTTCGTTAATATTACTAAATCGTTATAAATACCTAAATAGTCAACCGCAAAAACTAAATTGAAATCTGCTGAAAATAGTTATAGGATTTTTGAAATACCTAAGTAGGTACATAGTTAGAAATAGACGACACGTTACCGATATAATATCCCTTTGCTAAAAAGTGCTAAGGTACATCGCACACACCCCATCACTTGACTTTTATCATTAATATATCTGGTGCTAATTGAAATATCGAAAACGGATTACAGATTTATATTCAGTGTGTTCACGAAAATTGATTGTGCAATTATATGATTGGCCAATATATGGCTCCAACCACAGAGGCATAAGTGGATTAAGTACCTGCATATTGTGCGTTTGGTGTAAGTACAAACACCGAGAACCTAGGATCCAGAGTAAGAATTAGTTCTCTGTTGAAATAAAACTTTGGAATTTTTTTGCAAGTAGTCCTTGATAAAATCTTAACCTTAATGAAGCGTTCAGCGATCATGCAGTAGACAAGTATTGAGAACTGAATTATATACAGATAAAAATAACTTTATTTTATTAGTAAACTACTGTCTTATTCTACGATCTTATTATTATAACCTAATTGACATTTTGAGTATGAATGTTGCTGACAGCATTTTAGGGATAGTCCGATAAGTTTTTCATTTAATCAATGTCCTTGATATTTCTCATAAGTTTAAGGCTTTGTATTTTCAGTTTTTCTACGAAGGCTACGGCACAAACTACTAAAAATAAACGTCTGAAAATAATATATAGCAATCTTGGGGTGTCTATTTAGAGACTGATGTATACCGATACACGATTGGACAAACTTCGCTCGATAAAAATAATCGCAAACATACCCATTTCCATGTCTTTTAAATGAAAACTATGTCTGAACCGAAATAGTTATTCATACAAAATATATATCAAAATGTAGGGTACTTACTATAAATACGAGAGCTTGTTTAAAAAAAAAATTATTTTTGTTGGCGTTGGTATTTTTATTTCCCTGCCAAAATTCATCCAAAATCAATAAAAATACAAATATCACTTAGGAATCACTGTGCCGTGCTCTTCACTCCGCCGCTGCGGGATATCTTCTATCTCGCGCTTGAGTTTGACACCAGGCAGCCAAGGATTATAACTCAACAATAGTAGGACTACAATGACTGCATAGGCCGGGGCCACACTGCGAGTCTAGCGCGGTCGCGACCGGCGCGGCGCGGCGCGGCGCCGCGTGGCGGGCGCGAAATATCAAACATTATTATGAAACCGCCCGCGCCCGCCCGCCACTACTCTGCACTATGGACACAAACGGTCAAATGTTTGACATTTCGCGCCCTCCCGCGCCCTGTTCGTCGCGACCGCCCTAGGCTCGCAGTGTGGCCCAGGCCTTAGAAGACAGCCGAGTCTCCTTCATCGACATTATAAACGACAATATATTTTATTATTAATATATTTATTAATTTTGGAATGGCGGATTGATTTTTTATGCGTTTCATTTTCTATTTACATGAATACTCTATATAACTTGATATTGGCCAAATTATCTTTTAAATAAGAGTAGAAGCCATTCAAATATAATAGAATACATTATAAACTTAGCTAGACGATTTTCATACCAACAATGAAGAAAAAAATACTCGCCCGCCAACCAATTACGGCGCGCGTGATTTTGGCATTCATTCGATATTTTGAATTCGGTATCACGTAGCGCCTACGCGTAGCGCACTCGATTCCCACAGTCTCAGTATCAGATATTCACAAAAATAGGAACCAAGAAATATGGTTAGTACAATATTTGGGTGAAGCGTCTATAAGATATAGGCATTAGTAAAATATATTTCGTAACTTATTTATGTTAATGAGAATTATAACTTAAAAGCTTTCGCAAATCTCTAAACACCCAATTTAATTGTTAACAGTAGGTGTAGGTTCATGATTTAATTAATTCACCAAAAGTATCCAAACAAACTATACAGTTCGGCATCAAAGTTCAGAGGGGAGAGGAGCTACGCGGCGGGCGCCCAGCGGCCAGCGCGCTTCGCCCACCGACCGCCCGCCTCCGCCGCCGCGTAAAGAGGCGTTTAGCGCGGGCCCCTATCTACAAAAGCAGATATAGTATCTCCACCATATTATAGAGCAAGTGTCATTGCAAAAGCGGCAGAAGCTTGTCGACCGTCAATCGGCATTGTCGCGTTCCATACCGACCGCGATACCTACCGACCGAAGTGAACATGTGCTCAGAAACTATTCTCTAAACAAACTCTTGCCAAACAGTGATCCTGCCTGTTACTCAAAGTGATCATCGATGCTGTAGTGCCATTTATGGAGCCAACACTGCGCCAAGGTAAGAATAAGTTTGCTCATATTAGTTTCACATATTTTCTTCTTAACGTTTCAATAAAAGCCCGCGATAGTAAAAGATAGCAATAAAGATTCAGCGGCGGATGAGAAATGTTCGAAGTGCCCATCAAGTTGACAGTTAAGTATTGAAACACGTTAACATCTATTCTACATGTCTTCTAGGTAAACAAACCATCTTGAAAAACTTCTAGCGAGAAAAAAAATGTCCTGCGATTGTTTTTTTATTTATCTTGTAAGTATCAATCAATTACCTATTAAATGACTTTGATTGCAAGACTACGGAAAAATAAGAGAGGTAAACAATAATTAACAAACACTCTCCTCCTTTCGGCAAAAGTATAGCCGACACGCGCGAGATCAGAAAGTTTAAAAAACATCGAGTTAATGTAACTGAAAAAGCTTTCCTATTCAACGTGAAACATAGTTTTAGTTGTTTTTATTGGCAGTAATTGGAGAGATGTCAAATACGCATTATGGCAACACACGGTGGTAGCTAACAGCAGATCAAGTGCAACACTTTGGACAGTTCTTATTATCTGCGTCATAAGAGTTGAATTCGTACTGCAAGTGTTACAGGCAAAGCCAACTAGGGCATACAGCCTGGTCTGATGTTAATAGAATGTCTGAATTCTTATAAATACATACGTATATGCATAACTCGATGATTGTGTGGACCGATGTGTTATTTCGTTTAGGGGTTTGGGAGTGTTGTGCGTAGGTTTAGGTTAGGTTGAAGCTAACCTAACCTAAACGTACGCACAACACTCCCAAATCATCGAGTTATGCAAGGAATCCTTGCTAAGAGCACAAAACTTCACAAACACGACTTCTTTCGAGCACTCCCGATAATAGAAACGTTCGCGGACATCTCCTAATTAACTTAACG
Organism: Tachystola acroxantha; assembly: GCA_963506565.1. NCBI lineage: Eukaryota > Metazoa > Arthropoda > Insecta > Lepidoptera > Oecophoridae > Tachystola > Tachystola acroxantha. Next base: position 17,873,266 of record OY735870.1, read on the forward strand.
TGATCATTAATCACTAAATACCACGGAAAATATTTAATTAGAATTTTCACAATAAGTAGCTAATGTCGTTTTGCGCGCTTTTCAAAGAATCTTACTTAAAATTAGTATTATTCAATTCAAAATTTCCGAATTTGATATCGGACCAACAAATAAGTACGATTTTAAAAACTATACAATACAGTCTCAAGTTATCAACTCCAAAATTGCCAACGAGCTTTTTGCATATTTTAGTTCAAATAAGTATGCAAAATGAGTCAACTAAACCACTAAGAAACTTTACAGAACAAAGACCTAATAATTACTTTAATAATATGTGAATGTGACCAGAGGAAAATTATAGGGAAGGGAAAAAACAAGATGGCTGCGGGTCACGTCGTCGGGCCATCTAATCTCCGCCACTTTACAACCGATTTCGTTGAAGGAACATGTGATATACAGTCTCAAGTTATCAACTCCAAAATTGCCAACGAGCTTTTTGCATATTTTAGTTCAAATAAGTATGCAAAATGAGTCAACTAAACCACTAAGAAACTTTACAGAACAAAGACCTAATAATTACTTTAATAATATGTGAATGTGACCAGAGGAAAATTATAGGGAAGGGAAAAAACAAGATGGCTGCGGGTCACGTCGTCGGGCCATCTAATCTCCGCCATTTTCCAACCGATTTCGTTGAAGGAACATGTGATATACTCATAATGCCGATGATCCCACATTGAAAAATTTGAAAACAAAAGATAAACAAGCCAATTGAAAATTTGAACAGTAGTTAGGCTTAACTTTGGGGAGTTTTCTGGCCAAGCACGTATGCATGCGGTATGCATTTTTCGTTGATATTGATAATTAGAGATGTAGGTACTTATTATCGACTAGGTATCGGTTTTGTCAAACTCTGACAGTTTTTGTCAGTTTTGACAGTACATGTCAATCTCTGACAGTTCTTGTCAATCTCTGACAGTTCTTGTCAATCTCTGACAGTTCTTGTCCGTTTTAAGAGTTCTTGTCCGTTTTGAGAGTTCTTATCCGTTTTGAGAGTTCTTGTCCGTTTTGAGAGTTCTTGTCCGTTTTTAGAGTTCTTGTCAAGTTTGACAGTTCTAGTCAAGTTTGACAGTTCGTGTCGAGTTTGACAGTTCTTGTCAAGTTTGACAGTTCTTGACATTTTTGACCGTACTTGACAATCCTTGTCATTTTTGACAGTTCCTGTTTGATCAACGTGGTCAAAAGTTATGTCGGCCAACGTAGTGTCGATCAAAAGTTATGTCGGTCATAATTTGTTCGGGCAACTGTTTGTCGATCAAAAGTTTTACAATCAAACTAACTAGTCTTTTGTAAAAAAAATATCGAAAATTTGCTCAATTTATCTTCTTGTCCTTTTTAGGGTTCCGTGCCTCAAACTGAAAAAGAGAACCCTTATACGATCACTTTGTTGTCCGTCCGTCCGTCTGTCTGTCTATCTCAGAAACGCGTTGAAATTAATACGAAATGCTCAGGTCTGCACTCTCATCCAGCCGAGAAAAAAATCAAAATTCTACGTATACGCAATCAAAAGATATGACGGTTTATGTCGCATTTTATCGCATATTTGTATGAAAATGCAAGAAAACCAAAACCTATAGGGTACTTCCCGTTGACCTAGAATCATGAAATTTGCCAAGAAGCTAGGTTTTATAGCACAAGTAAAGGAAAAAATACGAAAACTGTAAATTTGAAATCACATCTCCTCAAAAATATATTTTTTGTAATTACTAACTTATATTTGCAGATGATCAACTAATCAGGAGTATGTCGATGTATATACATAATATTTTGATAAAGTTGGTCTCTAAATCTAGTTTATCTTTTCGTTAGAAGTTACGGGGTTAAGTTGCATGGAAGCCTCGGTGCGTGAGTCCAACTCGCACTTGGCCGGTTTTATTTCAGTTGATCGCACTTATTGGATGCAATTTTTCTATGACGCCTTGTATGTACCTATCATTTCTGCGTCAGTTGGTTCTGACTGCTTTAATGATCTCCAACTTTTCCTTCGATCGCTATCGTCCGCTGCACATTCTCTGCCACTTAGTATTAAGGCGAGGTGTTGGGACGTTTTTAAGTTTTTCGATGAAGGCTACGGCACTAACTACTGAAATTAAAGGCCTGAAAAAAATATATATCAATCTTGGGGTATCTATTTAGGGACTGTTGGCTCCCGAAACACGATTGGACAAACTTCGCTCGATAGAAAAAAATCACAAACATACCCCTTTCCTGTCTTTTCACAGAGTAGTGTGTCTAAACTAAAACAGTTATTCATACAAAATATATATCAAAATGTAGGTTATTATAAATAGAAGAGCTTGATGAGATGAAAATCTGTTGTTTGTAACGTTTTTTTTATACCAGGCAAAATTTAAGAAAAAACACAATTTGTATAAATACAAATGCACGGCGCTACGAGCTTCAATGCGCCGCTGGGCGCTGCCGAGGTCGGACCTGTATCGATTTTTGCCAAATGTTCCACTTTGGTCTTTACCTTGGAAATCTTGGAATGCTCCCACGATCGTCATAACGTAATAAAATTTAAAATAATACGAGTCGAATTTGGTCACACCTATACTTTAAGATTATTAGTTTACTAATCACGGAATGATTGTGCATCGTTTTGAATATAAAAAGGACTCATAACCTAAAACAGATATTCCTTAACACAATAGATTTTTCGCGAACCATGTTTTTGAAGTCATCATATTACACGCGACACGAACACCAGTGTCGAGTGTCGTATATTGGGAGCGAGCAGTGGCCTGATAATTGCAGATGAAGACAAGTCGGCTAACATTACAGTGGGGCTATAACATTACGGTTCTCAAAACGATCAAATCAAATCATGTCATAGCGGCCGTGAAAGGGACAGTGCTATTGCATTGGTATAGCGGCGTCTCTGGTTGGCGCGCCATGACATGGTATAATTTCATCGTTTTGAGAACGGTAATAGGGGGGCTGATCAGTAACTTCCAAATTGACCAAAGTGGAACAGGCCAAAACAAATGACTATTGACGGTGATTTGTCCCACAGAACAAACAAACAAACAGCAATCGAACTTCAAATAGTTTGTACGTAGTTGCTACTTGTAAAACTATGTACAGTGAACATCACATAAAGTTTGCCACATTTTACTCTAAGCACAGTGATAATACGGGCCAAATTTCAATAGCTACGTAGTTATAGACTGATGCAATATACACTGTGCCTACTTTTAAAAGTACAGTCAACAGCACATAATGTGTGTCATGTTTTACCCTACGCAGTGATAACACGGGCCAGATTTCACCATCACTGACGTCACACCTGACACCAATAATAATACTTACCTAACATCACGTTACAAAATTCGTCATTTATTTAGTTTTATTGATACACTTGACAGTTTGTCACTTAAAGTCAAAAACAGATTTGTTGTAATGTAACCTCTATGGTTATTAAAATTTTAATAAATTTTGTATTTTATAAGAATTTATGCTCAATTTTTTATTAAATCGCGTGAAAGTACTTTCAAAATATATTCCCCTAGCAAATAATTTGATTATTCCTATTTTTCACTTTTATTACAACAATATTACCTAATTGACATTCCTATTATTCCAGGTCTTTTTTTCCGTCAGATTAGTATTAACATAGTATTTTATTCTACTACGTCATACTACATCACTACGCTACGTTACGTCAATATAAATAACTTAAAAAATAATTAAAATATATAACCTGTAGATGCGAATTTGACTGCAGTGAACCCACTCCGGACGGTCGGTTTAACGTATGTCTGCTTATGACCTTCCGTATAAATAAATACGTTTAAAAGTACAAATTGCTTTACTTTATTGTCAACTAGCTTCTGCCCACCACTTCGTCTGCGCAGGATTATAAATTATAGCCTATGTGTTATTTTGATGTATAATATGAGCCATATTATTGTAAAGTTTCATTCAGCAACATCCATCCATCCATCCATCCAAACTTGCGCATTTATAATATTAGTGGGAGTGGTATGGGATTGTCACGAGCACAGCCCGTGTTAGGGCCAGTGTAGAAGTTGAAGCCTGGTTGGCGGCGAGAGGTGAACAGGAGGGGTGATGATGATACGGTTCCGAGTTGACATAATGTGCGACAACATTTAGTATAGACAAAAGTTCAAGATTTGAAAGAAATATTTTCCGACAATCGCGAAAATTGAAATAAGTAACTCCGAAGCTGTCAGACTTGGGATATCACTATTTGGCATTAAATGGGTCGATAATGTTGGCACCGACAAGTGGACTTCGGTATATCGTCTATCCGTGGGACATTCTGTATAGGTATTATTATGGGTAGCGAGCTGTGACGTCACAGTGAGGACACTGGTTACGCTTACTCTGTGTACCTGCGCGAGTAATGACCCCGATCAATGCGCGTCATCCCTCTCTCGCCCCTCCCTCGCCCCGCACCTCACCCCCTCACTAGGCTCAAATGACCCCATGGCCTCGCCTTAACGTCACTTAGCTTCGTGCTTCTGTCGTGAAAATATAACAGTTTCACAGGAACATGCTGAAGATAAATCTGAAATTCCTTTTCCGATATTTCAACGAGTAAGTCAGCCTGTATTATATTCTTGCTTGGATTATATTCATACTTCATCTTCTTTTAAGAAAACTGCTGTTTCGACATAAAAAATACTCAATAAGAAATTATGTTTAGCCAACTTCAGGCCTTGCTAAAATGTTGTTCTGGCTTTTTTGTAAAATTTAAGTAGTTATCTACTTAAATTTTAACTAACTAATGGGTTTGACAATGGAACATTTCAGGCCCAGTGGATATTCGTGATTTTCCAGCGTCACATTGAAAACATGTGTAAAGGGAATTGCTATTTGTGCAGCTGTTTCTTTTAGGACCATGGTACTTATATCGTCGTAGTCTACTGCTTGTGTTTTTCAGCACTTTTATTTCTTTCACCATTTCTTGTGGCTTTACAGGGTTAAGATACAATGTAGTTAGCGGGTTAGAACGTAGGTATCTTTTCATATATGTGTATACCGTCTGTTTTTTTTGCCACCGGGATTGAGTCAATAAAGAAATTATTGAAAAGCGTAGCCATCGTATCTGGGGGTTTGAGGATTCCATCAACATTGATGGAGTCAATCATATGTGGCATGGTATTTCTGCCAGTATAATTTTCCAGGTCGCTTGATATTTATTTTTTGAGTTTTCCACTATTCTATGGTTTGCCTTTTTATATGAGGTCCTTCTTATGCATTTGTTTAGCAGATTTGAGTAAATATTATTATTCCTTTATTCCTGGTTTCTTCCAAATATTCGTTATAAAAAAATCTTTTAACTTTAGTAGCTACTTTTAATTCCTTTTGACCTGCCGACTGACTTATACCTACCCTGAAATACCTATTGCTTGCGTATATATTGCTATTTTCTCACTTATATTACGAGTATGTGAGACAGTTTAGCATATTACAGTGCAAAGTTGGATGTGGGATGGAGTGCCGAGTCTCCAATGGGTAGATTTCCATACAGGTACTTATGGGAATTAAATGGAAATACTAGTCTCATCGGTACACTTTAATTCATTAAGAGACCTATCAATGAGATACAGAAATGCTTGGTTGAAATCCGCTTACACTGTATAAGCTTTTAATTAGTTCATTTCACATTATACGCTTCGATTGTACTCAGAAGGAAAATATTGAAATATTTATTATCACTCAAGCGTAAGTCTTACTGTCTGTCCGTTTGTAACAGATGTTTTATTAGTCATAGAATTGACATAGTAATAAAGCACGTTGAACACTATTTATTTTAGGTATTACAACTATAGACAATACATTCATTTACAGGTAGCAAGCAAATCTAGTGTATTACACCACACTGGAACTCTACATGTCTATAATACAAACATTATTGACGTAGATTGCAATAGTTTCGTATAGGGCGATGTGCTGTCGACTGTACATTACAAAGAGGGCAAGTTTATGTCTTACGTGTTGGTGGCGTTCATTATGTAAAGAATTCGCGGCGGGTTCTTAACTTCAAGATGGCGTTAGTCCTTGGACGGTGCAACACCTCGCATTGATTAATTGTGTTACAAAGTAGTACTTAGCTATCTTCAGAAAATGTTTGTGATATGTGTACTTATGTTAAATTGCCTTTTAAAGTTTATTTTTAATTACACGTTTTATTAAATCGATTTACCTATATTTTTGTACCTGCCTTCCACCACCAGTGGTGAACCAGTGCTTCCAGATCACAAAAGTAATACAGTATCATCAGCTAAAATTACAGTAGATCCCCCAAAATACAGTATCTAGAGTACAAAATGTTACTTGCTCTTGGTGTTCTGAACTTCCCATCATATCCATTGTCTCTGAGCACATATGATGGGAAGTTCAGAACACCAAGAGCACCTGCAAAGAGACGAATAAGGGTTGACAGACAGCCGGCGTATCTACCTTTCGTGAGAGGGGTAACAGACCGAATAGGCAGACTGCTTTCAAAGATATCCATCAAAACAGTTTTTACCCCGCACACAAAGGTACAGAGAAGCATGAGATCGCCCAAGGACATATTTCCGCTTGAAAAACCTGGCGTCTACAAGGTCGACTGCAGCTGTGGTAGTTCCTACATTGGACAAACGAAACGCACGATCGCCTCCCGGACTAAGGAGCACATAGCTGCGGTCAGAAAGAACGAAGCGCACAAGTCAGCCGTAGCACAGCATTTGTTAGAGTCGGGCCCTAATCACTGGATTGAACTTCACAATCCAAAAGTATTATCGACAGAACGCCATTATGTTCCCAGATTAGTACGCGAGGCCATTGAAATAAAGAAATACAGTTTCAATCGCGACGATGGTTTTCTGTTGTCAAAAACTTGGAATCCAGTGATCGACTTATGTAAACGAGGCACAAAGGCGAGTGTGTGCAAACGAGCGGACATAATTAGTTCTTTTTGCAAAATGGGGGTACCTGCAAATATCAACAACTTTTCTCAACGCAGTCAGCGAACACGAAAGAGGGTAGATCGTTTTGTGTCACCCTTCTGACGTTTAACACTCGCCGACTTCAGTCTACTCGTGACCATGATGGCTGCAATGCTGTCGAAATATCGAGACATCAATAATAATAAATGTTTAACACGGTAATTCCCGTTTTATCTAATTAACATTATTTTATAAATAAACCTAAGAATACATTTTGTTGATCCTATTCTTTGCTAATATAAACATAAGAGCTAAGCCCACTGGGCTTAAATGCTTCTCTTATTGGGTTCAGTTAATTACTTAATAGTTCTCGAGGCTAGCGTTTCTCTAAGTATTTCTATCTCACTCTTACCTTTGCAATGAACTGGCAATTAATGGAAATTACCTCAGGTGGAAGCTTCAACGTAGATATTACAATGGATTTCCAATTTACTTCGTCCTTTAAAGTTCTATTGGTCTTATTGCAAATAAGATAGTTGCTTGCCGTAAAAATTAATTATATCATGCATATACAGCGATTTTCACGTGCTTTGTGTAATCATGTATTGTGGTGTATGCTTTTTAGGTACCTATGTTAAAAAAAAGAAATTGGGTTGTCATTGTAGAGTTGAAAAAATAGAAGGTAGACATTAAAAAAGATTTTTTTCTGCGTGTATGTTGCTGCAGGGGGCGAGAGGTACCGTGGTCGACGATACCCGGCGCTTCTTTAACGTCTCGGTTTATTGCAGATACGGTGATTATAAAATAAAATGCAAAATTTATTATTACAAAAAGAAATCGCTTTTAATGTAGGTAATTGGAACTACCGGTATAAACTAGTGCGGAGTTCATTACCAAAAGTATACTGTAAATGTTAAATTTGTGGTAAGTAAAATAATAATAATAATAATATCCCTTCTATTTTTCAACTCTATCTTCAATGACAACCCAATGTATTCTTTTTTACATAGCTATAAAAGCCTACATAACAGTATCTACTCCAAAAATCATATTTTTTGTCAAATAGGTGGAACCAAAAGCAACAATCGAACAAAAAGGAAAATTTATTGAATAATTCCCCCATTGCACTTATCCCCATCCTTGAATTTATAATTCAATCTATCAAGGTTTCTCGTGGTAGACCGAAAATTAGCAGATGACTGGAAAAATACAGCAGCGAATGTTTATGTACGAAAAGGAATGATCGGGAAATAATAAAAATATATATTCATCCATCAGTGTAAAATACCGGTACATAAATCATTATAATTTTAACACATTCTTTTATTCAATTTATATCTAGATACCTATCATAACACTCTTTAATTAAAATTAGCTAGGTAAGTTACTTTGTGCTTTTAAGGTAATCGAAAATTTCTGTGAGAGCATAAAATCTAATTTTCTTAAAGAAGCCAGAAGAGAAAATAGTTTCAAAAGTAACACAAGTTTCTGAACTCGCAGTCCTGGAAGCGTTGCGACTTCTTAATTTAAGTACATAAAAAAATTGTGCTAACTAGATTTTATAATCTCATTTTACAAGAGCAAAAGCTTTTGTAAAATGAGATTATAAACTTATAAAAGTTATTGATATTGACGTTTCATTCAACACGTGTAGTGATAATAATTTTTGTAACGTCATTGACGTTTCCGTCAGCTTTTAAGCATTCGTTCGTACTCTCTTTAACGTTTATGACGTAATTTCCACTGACATTGGTCAAGCTAGCAAAGTAATTGGTAGGTAATATAAATTGGGAATCGCTGTGCAAAGGCTTCCACGCCAATGGATTCACAAATAATAAATTCCATTGTAGCTCAGTTGTAGTACTTCTTCACAATTTGTTCCGTATTTGGTACTATTTGGGTGGTAACAATGTGAATCGACATAAGTAAGTATAGTACAGTATTTGCCCTTGAACAAGGTAAGGGTAAATAAACTTCCAAAGGTACCGCCATTACTGAAAGGTTTCGCCATGTTTCGTTTCTACAATCTCTGATCTTCTCATCACATACTGACATCTGACGAGAGAAAGCGGTTAGCTACAATATAGTTTTTCTAACTTTACTTGTTTTTCTTTTCCAATTATTAATGTCTCCTAAAGACAGACGGGACAACAATAATACGTAATAATAATGACGGCAGGGATAACAATAATATTTATCACATTTCATGACGACGTTAAGCTCTATTCAATTAAAAGTTCAATTGATTGAATTAGTCTCGCCATAGTGGCCGTTCCGTGACTCGGTGGACTATAGGGTGCAGTTCATTATTTATATTATATTACCAAGACGTGTATATTTTTGACAAATATATTTTGATTAAATAAGTACCTATATCTATTCTTACCATACCATAACACGTAGAATTAAAATTAAGTAACCTAAAATGGTAAAAAAAAATTTTTTGGTGAACCTATAAATTGTCCCACTGCTGGGCAAAGGTCTCCCCCCTCCTCTTCCATCCATCCCTGTCCTGAGCCTGTCATGAGGTCAAATATTATGGAGTATATTTTCATTATTCGGTGCCTAAACTCTATAGTTGATTTACCGATAGAATCCTCATAGATAGCGCCTAGCTGCGGTTAGAACAAAGCAAAGTGGGCGTCATATTAAGTCAGCTAGATGCTTTCGTGTAACCAAATACGCTTCGCTCCTCAAGCTTCCGCTGCGCTCTCTCAACTACAAAGTTGTACGTGCCGTCCAACTTATCGTACTTTATTGGTATGCTGATAGGTGAAACATATTGAAGTGAACGTGGTGAATATTAGGAGAATAAAGTAGGTAGTCTATATCTATCGCAACTGGTTGCGAAACATAATTGCGATGGCAGCCATAGAAATGGTTGTTGGCAACTAGTTGCGTACCAAGGAAGAAAACTATTCTATCGCAACTAGTTGCAAACAAATCCTCAAACGCCACTAGGTTGCCATACTAAGTTGCGTTCCCAAATCCCAATTTACGGAAGCGGCTGCATTGTTGACGTCATAATGATTATGTTACGTCATATGTTCATTATGATCGAGCAGCCCCCGACGACGCGCGGTCTATTCTATATTTTTTATTTTTATTTTACTAGCGTTAACGAAAGTCAATGCCAATTAATTAAGGGGGCTGTTCCACTAATCCCTACCAGCCAATCTTCCATGGTTTTTTTGTTAGTACATGTGCATAATGAATGGAATTTTATTACCACTTTATTCTTATCGTAATTAAACACTGAAAAATCTGTTCATTTCCCTCGTAAGATATCTCATGTACTTAAATACTCAGCATAAGGTTGACTTAGTTAAATGTTCAATAGAGCTTAACTATCTACCTACCTAAAAAGTTTTTACCATTTGATTGCAAAATTCTTACAACTTCTGAATTAATTTGACGTAGGTACACATTGTTTTGATAAAATTAATTTAAGAAGCCATGCTCCTTTTACAACAATAATTGGAATCACATTAAAATTCTATCGGTTTGTTAACCATCTAAAAGGTGTTTATTATTCTTGTCAGATTCTTGATAGCAATATAAAAATGGGCCGATCTCGTGGTTGAAGAAATTATTATGTGATCATTATCAAATGATATGTCTATTATTGATTTGTGTTTTTTTTTCATGTACTTGTACGAACGAAAAATAAATGCATGGCCGACTCACGTATTTTAAGTGAAGTGAATTTTTTTTAAATTGTTTTTATCTGATAGATTAGGTACAGGGTGAATTTTTGGTAATTGACATCGGTTATTGTGCCCAATATGAGTAATATTTTAAAATAAACTAAGTGCAAAAGATCCATTGCTCGGTTGCTGTGCCACAAATTATAGTCAGTTAAGTCACTATGAAATTACAGTCACAGTTAAAGTCACTATGAAATCCAGCAATGGTACTGTAAAATCGGAGTATATATATGGTTACACAATATGCCCGCAGAATAAATTTGAGATAAATATTTTTATTTCAAAAAGGTACAATATAAAATATTAAAAAAGAAACGTTCAATATTTAAAAACATAAACTATTTTTATTTTAATTTTGAGTGTTAGGCAGAGTAAGATAACTATTAGATTATTTATCCAATTACTTTGAGTAAATATGGCTATCTCCATTGCTGGTTCCTTCCAACAAGCTCTCGTATTTGTAATACCTTAAAGTTTGATATATTTTGTACGAATAGGTAGGTACCTAACTATTTCAGTTTAGACATAATTTTCCTTTTTAAAGACATGGGTGTTCGTGATTTTTTTCTATCAAGAGAAGTTTGTCCAATCGTGTATTCATTAGTCCATAAATAGACACTCCAAGATTGTTACATATATTTTACAGACGTTTAATTTGAGTAGTTAGTGCTGTAGCCTTCATAGAAAATCTGAAAATCCGCGCACACAAAGCGGCTTAAAAGTTTTCAAAGTGCATTGGTAACAACTTGCGCGAGCGACGACGAAGACGCCATAAATGTAAGAATTTCTCGAGACACAATAAATGCGGTATGAATGCCGTATGCGAGTGCGTCATGAAACTTTCGCGTCGATATATTTTATGTAAAACTTATAATTGGGTAACTTGAGACATCTACATTTTAACTTTAAAAACTTAAGACGTGTAGGATAGGTAACATTGGCTAAATTACCTCTTAAATAAGAGATAAGTCCTATTAAATAAAAATGTGCAAAAGACTTATTTTGGTGTGGGTTGTCTAAAGATTCTTTTGGATTTCCAGCGTTATTATAGGGGCGTGATGAAATGTTGTCTCTTCATACAAACTAATTAACTCAACGCTCTCAACGAGCAATATTTGGTAATCTAAAAGTCTGTTTCAAAAATCTAGCTCCAACCAAACAAAATTGGAAAAAATGCTGAGTAATTAAAAATACAGAGCTCGGAATCCTGAAAAATTCGATGGACATTTCCAACTCTGTAACCTTTACTATTGCTTTGATGTGATACCATGTTAGTTAGCTGACGAACAGTCTATAAAACAAGAAAAACCCGTGGTTTCTAATTTGCAATGACATCGTCAACGACGTGACGTACAGTCGACAGCACATCTAGTGTAACACTTTGGAGTTTGTATACCATCCTTATTTGTCCACGTCATAAGAGTTATCATTTCAACTCTTATGACTGCAAGTGTTACCTTTGATCTGCTGTCGACTGTACAATGATTATGACGTCATCGCACACTCCGTCAGTCTTAAATTAAAGTCATGTCATGTATCATGTTCAGGCAATACCTAATTCATATAAAATTTATATTTAAAAAAAAATATATATTTACCTATGATTCACTTACACCTCATTTCAGCTACGTTGTCTGCCAGAATATACCAAACTAATTATTAGTAGGTAGGTACTTACACCACCTTAATTCTATCGTCGCGTTGTGTGTGCGCCCCTGATCAGGTTTCAATCACTCCTCTGCAGCGAGGACGCGACGTGTGGGTTACTCCGCCGCCGGTTTCTATAACAACTCAATTATTGTAGGCAAACTTGTAGAGTGCCTCGATAGCAGCAACTTTATGTAGCTTGATACGTTTGCCTAAATACACATTGGAACTTCATCGATATGGCAATCAAAATTATTAGTTTTAGAAACAAAATGTAGTTTGGGCACACAAAAGACAATTTAAGAAGTTACACGAGCATTGTTTATTGACCTCATATTTGCCGATTGCAAGTGAGTGGTAGTCATTTTAATTTGTGCAAAAGAGCAAAAAATACTACATTTGCAATCGGTAAATAGAGAGATAATGGTAGAATTAAATGTACGAATAGGTCGAGTGTAAAGTTCAATTTACAATCAGACAACACTTCAATGGTAACACTTGAAGTAGACTTCAACTCATTAAAGGGCTGGCGCGTACCTACGCGTACCTCGTGCAACATATTATATTAACCTCGCAATCCAGCGAGGCAATACAGCCAGCCTTCTGGGGACACTCTCCGCGGTCGCTGACCTGGGGCAAATTTATAGGTTTTTATATACATTTTACTGTCTTTAGTTTTGAAATTGAGTAGGTACTCATTAAAGTCCACCGTATTATTTTTGATGTTATTTCAACTGTACAAAATTATTTTGTCGGCAAAAAATAATTTTGTGCTGTGTGAAATGACATCAAAAATAAAATTTCTGCAGATCGTTATTTTCCTTTGTCCGTTTGTTACACATGCTGGTTCGTACTAATTAACCAACATCATACTATTAATTGAAGCATAAAATTTTATTCAGTTGATTGATAAAAGGCAATGTTATTGCTTCATGACAAAAGGCCACCGTCATATTTATTTAATTAATAGGTAGAATTGACAATGGTTGCAATCGAACCAAAAGCAAATTGTAAATGCCTAGATGAATTTTATCAATCAGTTAAGCACGCGAAATATGGAGTGGCGCTTTATCAGGGCACGGTTGTTAAAATCAATCAATCGGACTATCTGACCAACCATCAAACTCATTTCGATCGTTCCCTGTCTGTTCGCGTATTTACCAGAAATTGTCATTTAAACAGATAAACGTGCTTAGAAAGGTTTATAAATACGATTGGTATTTACTTAGATATTTGCAGTGGAACCTACTTCTACATTTAATATTATATTATTCTAGGATAGAATCTAGTGATTTGATAAGTAGTTTATCAAAAATAATTTGTTTTTATTAACATTGATATAGATAGAGTAGAACTGAAAACTAGAACAGTTACATATCTGTAACTGTTCTAGTTTTCAGTCAGAATTTAGAACAATAGCTGATAAGCGACCATAGGACGTCACAGCGGCAGTGGTTAGCTGTACCTAGGCTATAAGTTCCGCATACTAAGAAGCCGTTTTGATAAAAAAGAGATGGATCTGCATTTAACAATATTATAGGGATTTAGGTCTTAATGAGATATCGAAGTACCTAAATAGGAGTTGAAAATATAACTTGATTGATGGATTAAAAAACCAGATTAACCATATCCAGAGCTACCTATTTTTTCCATCTATCTCTGAACATTGATCAATTACGTTAATTATTAATTACCTTAGTCCGGAATAGGCAAATAACAATTTAACTCATTCCTACCAATAAACTATTCTAGCATGGTAGATACCTTCGTTACCCGTGTTACTACCAGTCCAACTACCAGTAGTAACACGGGCACTTTTTTTTAACGGTGTTACTACTTACTACTCTGGTTGTCAGACGGGATAATCTTATTTCCCTTGTTACTACCAGCTAAATCGATTGTAAAACTTTTGATCGACAAACAGTTGCTTTTAGAATACCACGTCCAATTATGTAACTTTGTTTTCTTAATATTTAAAAAAAAAAAATATATCCTTTTTAATTTTTTTTATGTAAATATGTAGGTACTTACCTAATAGTTTGTTACTAATAAATGTAAGAATGTTTCTCGAATTAGATAATTTCTATTGTAGTCAGAAGTCACAACTCAAATTGACTCTCATGACAATGCTCGACGACGTTAAAATACGGTTTACGCAATAATCGATACCTTCAGTGCTGATGGCTAAAACCTTCAACATTAAATGAACGGTTGATGAATACAAAATTACAGTCACACACATTGCATTTGGTTTTACGTATTTCCCTCTATACCTACGGTACGCAATACTCATAGTCTTAGCATTAGTAAAAAATTAGGCAAAATAAGTACAAAAATTAACCTAATTTTTTTTACGAATACCTAATCTCGAAAGAAAATTCAAAATTAATAACATTATTTAAGAAACCGGTGGCGCAAGGGTTCAACTCTAGGTTGCCCAATATGTGCTAGTGAGTTTTTCTAGGGTTTTCCAGATAACTTACGTAGGTATACCACAGCCCAAATTAAGTGTCTTATTTTGTAAACAAATATGATCGTCTAATTACCTGTTGTGATGTAACTCTGAAGGAACTTATTGATCGAACCTGTTCATCATTATGAAAATAAAGTAATCCGATCTTATTAGGTGAAAAGAACTATGCAATAATCACAGAACAGCTTAAAATGGTAGTAGTTTTTGTTTACAAAATAAGACACATGATTTGGGCTTCGGTTTACGTTTGCCAACTGTTGTTAGGATTCTTGAATGTGTAAAATGGGATCGGCACTATGAAAAATTGTCTGGCAGAAGCTAGCCTTCAAAGAGCAGCTATGCCACTTGTCGTACATGAACAACTAAGATATTTTTCGAATCGTTAAAAAATATACACAAGGTCGCGGATGTATCGCAGTTCCCGTGGCTCGGCAAGAATGGCACGAGGTGGAACACCCCAGGATGTTTAGTCGGTATTCCGCCCCTTCAGGGCGGTGAGCCCGACATAATCAACACTCTCCCCCGGGCGTAGTGGCATGTTTTGCCTGTTTTACCTGGGTAAAAAAAAGGTACTGCGTCGTCAGCAGATCAATGGTAACACTTTTTACTTTTGACAGTTCTTATTATTGGCGTCGTAAGACTTGAAATCGTACTGCAAGTGTTACCATTGATCTGCTGTCGACTGTACTACGTCGTTGGCCACGGTATAGTCATTTTAAACAAGCTAGCTTACCTAACTCTAGCACTATCGCGTTGTAAGCGCCCCCTGATCAGGTTTCAATCAAAAGTTCTCTGCAGCGACGAGACGCTGGATTATACACCGTGTCATGTTTCTAAGATAACTCAATTATTTTAGGCAAACTTGTACCTAGAGTCGTGTTAACAGCAACTTTAACTAAAACAACTAACAATACATGTTGGAACTCCAACGATATAGGCAATCAATATTTTTAATTGACACAAATAGTTTAGGCACACAAAAGAAAATGTAATAAAAAATTAAAAAGTTACAACAGCCTTGCTGGCCATCTATACCGCTCATAATGAGAGTTAAATTGAGTTTTTCACAAACCAGATCCAATTCCAATCGAAAAATTTGTGATAGAATCTCACGGCTAAACTAGATGGGAGCCATACATTAGATAGCCAAAATGATGCGAGTCCATGTAATATTAAAGAAAGTAAAGAAGGGGTTATTGAAATTGATGATAATTTCCACATAATAATCAATTGCAATAAATAAGGTCCTCTGACACAAAGAAAATAGTGCATGAAATCTCGACCAGCCCCTTACCATGAACTCTTATAGCAGGATTACTTCAATAATACTTTGTTATTTCGTACCATGACGTCCTTAAAGTAATCTTTTTAAGGACGTCATGGTACGACATAACAAAGTATTATTGAAGTAATCCTGCTATAAGGGTTCATGGTAAGGGGACAGGCTGATCCACGCGTCCGGCGACCTGAGGGCTAGGCTGGCGCTTACCTCTTGCAAAGGCTTAGCGTGGCCATACAGAGAGGTATGCAGTCAGCGTCCTCGGCACGATGCCCTGTGAAGCTGGACGACGTGTACCTTTTACAATAATATTTTACACAATTAATTATTCTATTTATATTTAGTTCTTCAATATAAACGATACTGTAGTAGTTTTATAAGAAATCAATTGCAATCAAATTTAGACCGTTTATTTCTTAATGGTAAATATTGTAATGTGTATGCGAGGGTGTGTGTTTGTGTGTGTACCGGAGTGCGTTTGTGTATGCATAATATGAGAGGTGTAATGCAATTTACAAGATACACTTTCGCTTGGGGGTCGGCAACGGGGTGTATATTTTAGAAGAATTTTAAAATATAATTTTTTTTCTGTCCAGTCTAATGTTGGGAGGACCTCTGCAAAGCCAGTACCATGTGGACCTACATCATGGCAGCAGCGCGAGGCGATTCCCGCCAGTCCATCAAGAAACGCAGCCCCCCCGCTAATGTTTCCGATGATCATCTATATCCGTGAGTAAACTTTAAACGCGTTCTTTATTAGTACTTAGTACTATTTTGTCAACTCTCTATCATTAGATACAATAAAACACGCTTACACACCCTCGCACGCCTTGACACGTTTTCTTACACACACCATGTTTTACATATAGTTACACACCATGGAAAATAGGCTCACAAACTACTTAATAGTGTATATTTAAAAACACTTACCTATTGTGTAATGTCACAGTTTCTACACATATTTCCATGTATATACTGTATGTATATGTATATGCTGCCTTCTGGGTCCGTTGTTTATATGTATAGAATATCGGTCTTCCCCAACCATTTAGAATTAGACTTGCAACGAATAGTATATTCGGCCATACGCCGAATACCGAATATTCGGCAGGTTCCCTGGCCGAATAGCCGAATATTCGGCAAAAATATTCGGCCGGCTTGGCGCCGTTTGTGTTCTCTCATGACGAGAGCGTAGTTTCTTCCTACACCGCCCATGTCGCCTGTCGCGACACGTCTTTTGATTTTTACATGCTTAATCTCATTGCGCAACGTAAATAAAGTCCAGTTGTTATGTCTTTCATCGCGTCGTATTGAGTAAAGTAGTTAAAAATTGAAGTTTTGGGCCTAATCCATCATGGACTCTAAAAAGAAGTCACCTATATGGACATATTTTGACGACGATGAAAATGATGCCAAAACTGTCGTGTGTAATTTTTGTGCAAGACAAAAATCTCAAGTACTACATCAGATTGGATCGATGCTAAGAAAGAAAATTAATAAAATATATCGTTTTTTATTAAGCATTTATCAAACTACAAAAAATATTAGGTATTCGGTATTCGGCCGAATAGGACAAAAGTGGCCGAATAGGCCGAATACCGAATAGTTGCCGAATATTCGTTGCAAGCCTAATTTAGATGCAATAATTTTGCTCAAGGTATCGTGATGGAAAAGTGTTTACTGTATCGGCGAATACAGCACAGCACCCTGGCCCCTCTGTGCCAAGCAAGGAAATAACCAGTAACCCCAGATACCAGCGCTCCAGGAAGGCCTTCTCACCCCGCCCGCTCAAACCTGACCCTGATGAAGCTGACATCATACACCCGCTTAGTGATGACGAACACTTGGGAGAGGTAAATTATGCAAGATGTGGTTTTGATCAACGACGAGCGACTCAGGGGTCAGTATCGGCTGGGTGTGCGTGGATTTTAAGTTTTTCTTGAAGCATCTTCTGTCTCACGCTTGAGTTTGACAGATGGTGATACAAAAATGCCGGGCCACTGACAGCGTGATTGGGAGTATTTTGCGCTTATGACCGCGCCCACACTCTGCGATAATTTCAAAAGAATATCACTTTTTAAACTTTCACGGTTTGTATACATATTAATTAGATAAAACGGGAATTGCCATCATGACCATGATGGCTGCAATGCTGTCGAAATATCGAGACATCAATAATAAATGTTTAACACGGTAATTCCCGTTTTATCTAGTTAATTTCAAAAGAACTTGAACTGAGATTTTTTGAATAAGTTCATAATATTAAAAACCCAATTTTAGGAACTAAGATTATTTAGACCTGAGTTGGGCGTCGCTGATCAAAAACACTACCTGTATATCCGCAGTCTTTATTAATTAAATAAAACTACACCGAGACTTAGGTCTTCTTGCTTAACTGTCGGTTTAATTGCAGACTTCACAATATAAGTGAGTGATATCCGTTCATATATAATAATCCGGAGTATATTTCTGTCAGCCACAGGTACTTAGTTTAAGCCCACTTTCTAACTCGCAATTTGTCTCTTTCCAGACTTCGTTAATCAACGTTAAGTTAGAAAGGCAGCAGTGAAAAGATTGCAGTAAAATCGCAATATAGTTTTAATATTCGTATAAAAATCGCAATAAACAATCTCTAACCATGTTACATTACCTAGAAGATTATATACTTAGCTGGGAAAAGTAATATCAATCTGCCGACCAGCAACGCTGGTATGTCTTTGAACATTGAAAAGAGAGTTTTATTAAATCTTCAGACGTTCTTTAAAAATTATTTACGCCTGGAGTGGCTGAAATTGCCACGATGTTCCATGATAGAGCAACCGCTCTATCCTTTGTCGGTGCTTCGCCGTCGGATATTGAACGATGTCTGGATAAATTACGTATTTATTAATATACACAAAGACTTGGTAATACAATGGGCATGACACTTTGTTTCTTAAGACATGATGTTGGTACCTCTTACCTACTTACACATTTATAAAGATAGTGATATTTTTGTTTCCCCTTTTCTTCAGAATTTGAATCATCATGTCTCTTTATTGAAAGTTAGGAATTTACTTTTAAACACACATTGCCCTTCTTCAGAAACTATAATATTGTTCGAGTATTTTCTATTATCTACCATAAAATCTCTGTGCATAGCTTGCGTCAGAAATTGAAATCATGTTGAAACCCTTCAGACACGGACGTCGGACGCAGCAAACATGCTTGCGGGTAACTCAAATGCACGTTGTGGTTGCGGAAACATCACAATACCATGTCTAGTTCAAATATGCAAATGCAAAATGAACGACATAATAGATGTAGCTACAGATTATTTTAATTTCAGACGATTCAGTCAGCAACTTATACTCAACTCAGGATGTATCTAGTTGCTTAGGATAGTTTTTTTTGTAAACACATCGTATGACTATGAAAATAAAATGTGGTTAAGTACTAAAAATAAATAAAACATACTCATTTAAAATCTGCCTTGACAACACACCGGCAAAAATTATTATATAATTCACATGAAACGTTTATAGAGCGCAACACAACACAACACAACACAAACACCCAGCGCGAGTGATGGGACATCGAACATGATCAAGTTAATGCATTAACTTTTAAAGGGGGCAATTAAGCGTATTACGTTCAGCGGTGGTGGTCAGGCAATCAGTATTTACAACGGAAGCTACGGCGCGGCCAAGGCGTCATAAACGTGACATCGGGAAGTCGCCAGTGCGCGCTTCTCATCATGGCCCATTGTTTCGATGGGTCTGCCTTGGAAATGGACACGCACAGACTATCTATTAAATTTGGACTTGACGCTCATTCCCATTTAGACAGTCAAAGAAACGGACGCTGGGACAATAATTTTTTTGTCAGTGCCAATATTTTAATTGAAGTGATTGATATAAACATAATAGTTCGATCATAACATAACTGTGACATCGATCTTTTGATTAATTGAAGAGTCGTCACCTCCCTCGTAACTATTAGTCGTGTTAACTACATTTCTTTAATTGAAGTTCGTGGTAACTCGGTATCGTGACCCAACCTTCTAACAATTACTTTGATACTGATCTACTATTTGTCGACGAGTTTAAATGAGTCTATTTATTTTGAAGACTTTGATGTGGTGATCCATAACGGAAGTAGAAATGGAGTAAAATGCGTATGGAACGCGTGGCGTTCACTTGCCACTGAACTCACTAAAATGAGCCCTGTTTACACCATACACAATCATTTGAGGAATACCGTGGGCCCCATGACTTCGGTGAGTAATATATTTGCAGGGTCAAGTTCACTAGATTTTTGGACTTTTATAATTATGCTACTGAGTTATAAGTTTGTCGACTGAAGTCAGCCATAAAGAAAACTGTAATAACTTAATACAAATAAATATACTTATACTCCTAATTAATATTTAAATTAAGGTTCTATACATGTAATTTTTCCCTTACTAGTGCTACTAATAATTGTATCGTTTTAATAGCGTTGGTAACAGAAACGTTCGTGTCTGACATTCCTATGATACACGGCTAGATGGAAACTTAATTACTACTAGACTACTTATCTCAAAAACGGCGATAAATATTGGGCACCGACGTTAACGGTCCTAGGAGTGAGTGGATTGATTGGAAAACGAGTTACGAACACGTCAGTCTCGCTTGTTGAGTGAGCTTGTGAACGAATGGTTTCAGAAATACCGGAGTGGCCCTAAACCGTTTACAAACGCTGGCCGAGGTAAAAATTGACGCAGTTTTCCGTTAAGTATTAAAAGAGCCGCTCCGGTTAAATTCTTGTTTCCTCTAAGTTTCGTATAAAGAGATATTTACTTGGTTTTATTTATTTATTTTATTTTCTTTATTAGGGAAACCTACAGCTATTTAAAAATCATATGTCTTAAAATTTTAATTATATCTAAGAAGAGCCAATTACAGTTTTCCTGAAGAATATTTAATTGTATAAGAAATTGATATTTTATGGAAGAAACACATAGTATGGTGAACTTATGGCTCAGCAATAAGTAGATACTTACATAAACAATAAAATAAGATCATTGCTTGTCGTTACCATAAAAAGCACCCCTCTATATCATGTTTCAATACGACAATGATTCCACACTGTATTGTTTAAAAAAAAACTAAACTTAAATAATCAAATATAGGTCTTAGTGTAGCTACACCAGGTGGAAATTACACTGGCGAGCTTCGGTGCATTTACTAAACAAGCAGTTTTATTTCAATGCGCCACACTACGCCGAGCTTACGTCGTCTAACGTAGGTCGCGAACTAAAGAAGTAGTAAAACAAAAATTTAAGCAAGCCCCTTTGATATTTTTTTTTAGCCTAAGTACTTATGTCACTCCTAAAAATCCATCAAGCCGTTTAGGCTGCAGTGCGTGCCAAATAATTAGATATACATACATACTTATATACATACATACGCTCGAAAAACATAACCCTCCTTCTTGCGCAGTCGGGTAAAAATAGCACTTGCTCCCAAACTTGCAAACCAATGAAAAAAATTCATGAAGTGAAGCATCTTCTCTTATTTTAATCTCTTTATTGACCTTTTGCTAGTATAACTTTCAAATGTACCCTTACTTCCATAACGTAACAACTTTACCTATAATTAAATAAACGTTAATTAGGTTCTGTAACGACCCCTGGCTACTTGTATGACAAACATATAGTTCACTAATGAGCCACTTTCTAAACACACAATGTAATTTCAATAGCTAAGTACATACATTGTTTTAACTAATACATACGTACATACACCACTAGATTCTGATGTCATAATAGCGAACATTTGCATTTTGATGGTCTCTCGGAAATATAAAGGTCTATTTATTAGTGATATTGATTTCATGTTAAACTATGCTTTGCTTCGCTGTTCTAACCACATGTTTAACGTACCTACGAGAGAAATTAATATCAAATGTATTTTATCGACATTACCCTTTGACAGGCAGGACTCAAAGCCGCGGCATAATTCCATTTTCAATATCATTTAGATACGTCTAAACTAACGTTTTACCAAAAAGTATCCTTATGTAACTATGAAAATAATGTTGTAAATTACCATACACAATTTTATACCACTAGTTTCATATAGAATTTTCACGATTGTGAACAAAGGATATGGGATCGTAATATGGATATTTATAATAATTTTGTGTCGAGAAACATAATTCGTCTACAGATCACAATACAAACAATGGCGACGGTTGGAATTCATAACTATTTCAGAATACAAATACTACGTGTATTTGTATTCTCTTTATACTTCAGTGGTTTGTCTCAACGAATCGCCATATTGTATACTAAAAATAAAAATTTCAAGTTTTTAACATATTGAAACGTATAACAGTTTTATTCACACGTATAGCTTTTACGCTGGATATTCCCAGATTTGTACCCACACTTTAGGGATTAGATTTTCAGGCGTTTTGTGATACCCGTAAAGTGCATTGGTTACTTTTATTTGGGCAAAAGTATATTGCAACCTGCGCACAAAATCATGACACTGCATAAATAAAATAGGACAGGTATTTTTAATTAAAATTTAAATCTTATCGCAGAGACGTACGATGTTGCTAATTAGAGAATCTGATATTCTGAGAACAAAGCGAGAATGTGCTACCTGTCAGGCAGGGATTTAGACTAAACAATGAATACAAACGGGCAGTCAGCAAGGCTTAAAGGGTGGACTAACTTTGTATTATGTTTTGTAGTATGTTTTACTTTGTTTGTAATATGATTAAATCACGTTTAATTATGTCTAACATCATTTTTTTTCTATATAGATTTAGGGATATTTGTGAACATAGTGTCAATGTCAAACCCATCGTACCTTATTCTAAACTAACTTATCTACTTAAATTTTATAAAAAAGCGAGAACAACATTTTAGCAGGGCCTGAAGTTGTCTAAACAAAATTTCTTATTGAGTAGTTTATATGTCAAAACAGCAGTTTTCTTAAAAGAAGATGAAGTATAAATATAATCCTGATACAAGCTGACCTCGTTGTTGAAATATCGGAAAAGGAATTTCAGATTTATCTTCAGCATGATCCTGTGAAATTGTTATATTTTCACGACAGAAGCACGAAGCTAAGTGGCATTAATATTAAGTGGCAGAGAATGTGCAGTGGACGATAGCGATCGAAGGAAAAGTTGGAGATCATTAAAGCAGGCAGAACCAACTGACGCAGAAATGTAAGGTACAAGGCGTCATAGAAAAATTGCATCCAATAAATGCGATCAACTGAAAAAAAGTCAACTTAGTTCCGCTAACTAGCCATGTTACAGTTGGCGCTAGAAGTTGTTGGCCTGGAATAGTATAACAAGATTATAAAGTATCATAACTTTATAATATACTCTAGACTATCTAATATTGGAATTGGCAGTCTGTTAAACATTATATTATTTTATGTTTCCTGTACTCGAAGAAAACTGTGTAAGCCTTATTTATAGAGAGTGTTTAGTGGATGACAATGGCATACCAAAGCTTTATTAGGTAGGTACACATAAAAGCAGATCACGTGTAACTCTTTGGACCGTTCTTATTATCTTCGTTTTAAGAGTTGAAACCATTGATCTCCTGTTGTCCGTAACTCCGTACCTATTATCCAAATATCAATCATTTGTTCTATAAGATTTTTTATTAGAGTCCGCTTGTTTTATGCTATGGATTTTGGAATGATGACTAATTATAAAATCTATTTAGGTGCCCTAGATTGAAAATTTAACAAGAATACAAAATAGGGAGTGGGACGTACCGTGTATTAATTACCAACCTGGGACGTCCCTGGCTCAAAGGTTCCTTTTATGTTAATTGGTTGCATTTCCGCTTTGTATGGCCGAAGTGAGCCTTTGAGCTAGATAGTATCGTCTTTCTCGCAGTCGAGGCTCTCCCGGATACTGGATACTGTTGTGGATGGGTGGACGACATGACAAAGATGGTAATTAGTCGTTTGTTAGACTCTAATTTAGAATACCTGCCCCTTGAATTATATTCACATCTACCTAACTAGAATCAGACCAGTCACATCACTTTAACATATTTTATATATAAAATTAGGACATATTATACTACAGGCTGTATCGATTAAGGTATAGTAAGCCTAAAAGGTATTCAATATCATAATTTTTTTAAGACTTTAAAAAAAAAAAATGTCTCCCACAAATCGGTCAACAGCCACAAGATGTATAAACATTAAAAATCTAAAAGACACAAGACAAGTTCTGTTATTCAGTTACCGATGCATAACCGCTCTCCCCTTCAGCTTTTCCACTCTGTATTCGAGAAAATACGTTTCACAAGATATTTGCAGTAAAATTGTTTTGGGTGGTCATGCGTCACTCCTGTCATGTCTGTTCTAGGTAAAATTATGTAAAGCTAACTCCTCCTGAAACAGCAAGTGTCTAGATCTTCCGCTTCGTTTCACATTTACAAACTCATCCAACGAATAGACAATGGAGTTAGGCAAATTGTAATTGTTAACCCTTTGTCCAAGTTTATCGGGTTCAGCATACGAGATAATGAGTTTCGCTAGCACATATTATGTATGAAGAAGTTTTAGTACGAAACTTTATGTAGTATTGCTATGTAATGTACTGCTAGAAAATATGGTATCTGCTATTTACTTTAACTAAATGTACTTCTCTACTTTAGTAAAGGAAATAGTATGACTATATTGCTGAAATTCCAAACATTGCTACCTTAGGTATCATTAAATAATCTGCATAAAAAGAAAGAATTTTAACAATCGGTTCAATAGTTTATGAGAAAATTTCAACCTTAATGCGGTCCTGTGTAATATTTTTATCTGAAATATAAACGATACAAAGTTGCCGAAGCGCAAAGTGATTGATAAACTGTACACTAAAGAAGCTTAATATCCGTGATAATATAGTAATAATAATATCATTGGTGTAAACAAGGTGTAAACACCGACCTTCACTAACTAACGATGCGATAACCGCGATCAATTGTCTGACATGAAGTGAAGAATATATTGTGTGTCGTACATAGAATAATAGTTTTTTTTTATTAGCGTACATTTTTTTTAATTTATTTTTAAAAGTACATGTGAAATCTACTTTCCCATCTTAGGCGACACCACGTATGGTTTGTATGCCGATGGGGAGTTGTAATTTAAAATATATGTAAGTAGGTATAATGTATCTATTAATGAGCTCATTACAAGGAATCACCAACCCGAACACCAACATTAAGTAGAAATTATTACAAGTCTGATTTGAATACACTGTTTCCGGTAACTGCTACTTTAATATAAAATACTAGCTTCTGCCCGCGACTTCGTCTGTGCAACATCTTTATAAATTATAGCCCATATGTTATTCAGATTGAGCTATATTATTGTAAAGTTTCAATTCGTTAGTTTTTGCGTGAAAAAGCAACAAACATCCACCCATCCATACAAACTTTCGCGTTTATAATATTAATAAGATAATATTAGTGGGATGGGATGGGATATTGTGATTTTGATCATTGAATCCCTTTTATGTTGCATGAATTAAAGTAATTTTATCATTCAAATATTGATCGAGTTGCAGTGAACCTAACGTAATTTACTATCTGGTAAAAGTGTCACGTACTAATTGATAAGTAATTACTCGCACGTAACATACTTTTACATAATGTCAACCAAAATTATTTCGAAATTGTCTCAATGTCATATTAGAAACACATTGAGTGAGTCTGATTAAAATTCATTGCTCATCCGTTAACTGACACTTAGCCACACCATAACGACGTTCATCGCAGTTGCCAGTAAATACCAGCACATTGTTCTATTTTTACGAACACCCTTTGATACCGATCAGAGTCTGCCTTGGTAATACCACCCTCTTACTATTGTAGCCAAATAACCTATTCTTGCTCCAATTTTTGTTGTTGTTTATTCAATTCATAACATCTCAAATGGCCAAAAATACTAAAATGGAACAAAGCAGACACTCGTTTAAAGAGCCGTGTGTCACATTCCTGTTGCTTCGTAGTATTATTGGCATTGCTGTATGAAGGCTAGGCTCAGATCAGTGTAAGGGTCTCACGATAATAGCGCTACTTGAGCTATTCTGGAGTTAGGTATAGGTTCCTACCTCAGATGAGGGAATAAGATTATTTTTATTAATATTATTCTTAGATTTAGATTTCATTTATTTCATCTTTACATAATTTTCTTACAAAAGAATAATGTAGTCCTATTTGTAATGATGATCGTCTTATTTTAAAATAATAACAATCGATCGTTAATAGTTACACTTATTAACTGATCTGAGATTCCTACACTGAAAAAACGGTTGCCTGTAGCAGTTAAATTCTCTGGATAAGGCCGTAGTTTTTTATGTTAATTTCTTAGCTAAAACAATAACTAATATCACTAATAGGCAGACAAATAGATAGCAAAATACAGCATAACATTTGGCTGTTCCTGTAATTTGTAAAAGTCATTGTTTGTACAGGTTTAGCATATTTAACAACCACAGCTAATCTTTTCTTTCTGTGTATGAGCGACGTATGGGCCACGATTATGATGGCCAACACTGAAACCACAGTATTGATTTCTGATTTTCGCCACCATATTTGTCGTAGCTTATTATAAAAAAATAACGTTTTTCATTTATTGTAAAGATACCTAATTATAATTATTAGAAGCACTTTTAAAATGTTTGGGTTACTGGTGGTGTAATGAATTCCATTAACTGTGAGCAATAATTATTAAAGGTTTATGGATGATTTTAACCACAATTGAAATAACTTTACGAACGGAAATGTTGTTGGCAATTCAATATTGCCAAAATTTTCAGTACTTATGATAATATTGAAGAAATTATTTGCGCACTGCAAACCGTAAATTTATTTGTTGCAAATATCCCTACATAACCGTACTCTGCCATTATTAATATTCCAAGTATCAAATTATAACTTTATTATGGACGGGCCAGATATTGATGTATATGTTTCGAAATAATATCTAGAATATCAGAGTTCTATCGGAATCTTATAATTTCTATTACACATAGGTAATAATTTAATTACGATGCTTATGTAGGTAGGTATCTATAGTTTTATAGTCCAGATCTAAAAGTTCGTTTAAGAGCCTTCATAGAGCCAACTAGCGCCGCCAATCTTAAAAAAATTATATCATCCAAATTAATCAATTTTATTAAAAAGCTACGTTCACATTGTTTATTACTATAAATATTATTTTTTAAATGCTTATTTGTAACGTGATGCAATGTAGGTAAGTTGTAGTTCACATAATTGCGAAAAACGGCCGTTTCTGGCACATTTGTTTGTGTGATTACATACTTAATTTCGTCGCATCCAAAGAATATTAATACCTACTAGCTACTAAAAGCTTGCTGTCATTTCTAACTTAACGTTTTTATCGAAGTATGAAAGTGACAAAACACGACTCAAGCGGGAAAGGAAGTACCAACAACTAAAAACATACAATTTCAAGTTATGAAGTTTGAAAAAAAATATATATATATCGGCTGTGATTATTATTGTTTCTTTTTGATATTACTGAATATTATACAACTAATTGAATTAGGTTTACCAACAGGCTGTGAGCGAATCCAGCCAAAGAGGAAACTGGATACAGCGGCACCTTTCCGGGTTTGCCCGGACAATCCGCTACCGCATCAGCGGCAAGGTGCCAAAGAAGACACCAGACTGGTTCTTGGACAAATTCGCTACGCAAACATTCAGCGATCCCGATCCGGAGCCGCTGTACCAAGCAAAGGGATCAAAATGGCTATGTGGACTCAAGCTGGCGTTCGATCCTACGGAACCAGGACATTATTACGTACGTTTACAATCGGTACACCCTTGTTGACTTTGACTGCACGAGTGCACTGGCTTAGGTTGATTGATATTTGCTCTTACGAGATACGTACGTCAAAGCACATCAAGTGTAACACTTTGAACTATGGACCGTTCTTATTATCTGCGTAGTAAGACTTGAAATCGTACAGCAAGTGTTACCATTGATATGCTGTTGTCCGTACGATGCACTTTGAACGATGCATGATACGATATACACGAAACAGATAGAGCGAATGTTTGCTCTGACTATACCCCTACGGGAAACAACTACAGGTGTGAGACATTTATGTATGGCGTTTGTAGCACGTCAGTATTTATTGCTGAAGATTTTCAACCCTCGTACATGGAAATTAAGAATGCAATTTACCAATGCCTAACTGATCGTAGGGTTTGCCTTATAGTCTTTAGCAGAATGTCTTTGTAAATGGAATGGATAGATAAGTAGTTACATATTAATTAATAATATTTAATTAATAACAACAGTTTTCATGGTGTCACAGTGGTTGATCATAGTTTCTCTGGCAATCCTGTACAACGTGATCTTCGTCATTGGCCGAGCAGTGTTTTGGGAGTTGGACAACCTGACCAATGTCTGGTTCATCTTGGACTACCTGTGTGATGCCATCTACTTCATAGACACCATCGTTCATGCCCACGAGGGTTAGTATGAATCGACCATAACGACTTTTATCATTACTTTTACTTATAAACTGGTACATACTGTATTTCTTTCATCTTTTATACATTTTTCATCGATTCACAACCAATCCATCAACTAAAACACCTCATTCGTAATCTTTGTTAATAATAGAAATTGGTGGTCATTTCAAATAATCGTAATATTGTTATAGATAGATAGCATCAGAATATTTTAAACACAAATAATTTTATTTCGCAAACTGAACGTATTAATAATATGTTTTCACATGCCTATCGGCGAAACGGCTATGCCATGCGAATTGTAAATGACTAGATTTTATTCGAATTGCAAGCGAATTTTTAGACGACGTGTTGCATCAGACTAATAACTACAGATATACACCGTGAATTTTTAGTGGTTGTTTTGCAGCGCCAGGATGATTTGCCCTAAGTAGAGTTAAAATTTAAACAACCCTTTCTTCTGACGCTTAAAATTAGTTTTTTTTTTAACTCGAAAGCACGATGTTCTTGTTAAACGTAGGTACGTAGAGAGAAAGTTGATAAACTAGAAGATGTGGAACACGGCAACCACCCGACAAACCATGTAGTTTACATCTATCAAAGTTCCCAGAGAGTTAGATAGGTACCTACTAGTGCGGTCTTACTAATGCAACCACGAGAAAATACTCTTAAAACGAGAAATTAATTGTAGTGGTAACCTATTCAAACGTAACCTAATACTAAAAACAAAAGGCGATTGCATCCAAAGCGCTAATTTCGACTTTAAGCACCCTTTCCTCTACTGTGGCGCTTAACCTTGCCCCCCTGAACTGTTTATGAGTGGTAATGTGACCGATACCACAAGTCCTTTGAATCGATATTGTTCACGACTACGACAAAGTTACGACGGGTATTGCTTTCGAAGTGAGCTCGCAAATCAACAATTTGACACCCACACACAGAGCCGCGCCTTGCGTCATCAAATTTAGCTAACGTGTGGACAAACATTCGACCCTGCCTAGTTGCTTTTTCCGTACAAATATTGCACTGCGGCTCTTGTGTGTGATACGATCGTCAGTTACTTGTGATCGATGGTCCATCAGCTTAGCCTTGCCAAAAATACTTCAGATTTGCAGAAGTAGTGGAATATTTTGCCCTTACTTTGTAAACGTCGTAATAATTCCAAGTACAAACAAATTGTGTGCAAGGGATTTAATTTCAATATAGACGTGAACTACAGTAATTGTATTTGGTCAGTCACTTTTACTTGGATGGACTGATTGTTTTCACTTTCTCTTTTTTCAACAGGGTACTTGGAGCAGGGCATAATGGTAAAGGACTCATCAATGCTCAGGCGCAATTTTCTCAAGGCAGTCGCATGGAGATACGATTTGTTATCTTTACTGCCTACAGATATCTCCTACCATTGGTGGAAACCTGGATCTTGTGATGCTGTTAGTACTTTCATAACTTTCCGCTCTCTATAACGGCTATTGGATTCAAATACTAACTTTCATCAACGTTGAAGCAAGTGCCAATAAAACAACACCACACACAAGTCAGACATTCTTTAACTTCATTATTACTGTAGTGCCAATATTGGTTGTTCCAGAAACGTTTACCGTGCCCTGTTATTGTGCGACTGAATCGACTATTTCGCCTGCCTCGAATGTGGGAGTGGTTCGACCGGACTGAGACCGCCACTAGCTTTCCGAATATCTTCAGGATTTGTAAGGTCAGTCATTGCTGATGAAATGAATAAAGAAAATCTATAGGGCATTTGACTTTTTATTGCATCAATTTTAATGCTATTTTATATTTTAACCTGTCTAATTTTTTGACAATTGTCAACTACCTACCTTGTTTTTATTTAATTTCAGCAATCAATCTAACTTAACGATTCTTATAAAAAATTTCAGGTTGTGATGGCCATTTTGGTACTAATTCATTGGAATGCCTGCATGTATTTCGCAATTAGCTACGCGATCGGGTTCGGTACCGATAACTGGGTCTATAATTTGACGGGCTGGCGCAACGAGACACTCGGTCACCAATACATCTACAGCTTTTATTGGTCTACGTTGACTCTGACTACGATCGGTGAAACGCCTCAGCCGGAAATTGACGCTGAATACTTATTCGTGGTTGCAGATTTTCTAGCTGGCGTTCTAATTTTCGCCACAATCGTCGGAAACATTGGATCAATGATTTCTAATATGAATGTAGCTAGAGTGGAGTTTCAAAATAAAATGGATGGCGTAAAGCAATACATGGCATTCCGGAAAGTAAGCGGTGAACTTGAAGAGAGGGTTATACGCTGGTTCGCTTACACATGGGCCGAAAGTGGAGCACTAGACGAAGAGAATGTTCTATCCTCGCTGCCTGATAAACTGAAAGCAGAAATTGCGATTCGAGTTCACCTGGATACGTTGAGAAAAGTGAGAATATTCCAAGATTGCGAACCTGGACTCTTGGAGGCATTGGTGTTGAAACTGAGATTGCAGGTGTTTAGCCCTGGTGATTACATCTGTAGAAAGGGCGACGTTGGCAAAGAGATGTACATCGTGAAAAGAGGGATACTGCAAGTAGTAGGAGATGATGGTATAACTGTATTAGCAACACTCAGCGCCGGTTCAGTATTTGGAGAAGTAAGCGTATTGGATATTGCTGGAAATCGCACTGGTAATCGCAGAACGGCTAACGTGCGTGCTCTAGGCTATTCAGATCTGTTCTGTCTCGCGAAACGCGACCTTTGGGAGGCTCTGAGTGACTATCCGGATGCCAGAGATACACTCACTGAGCGCGGCTGCCAGCTGTTAAGGAAGGTATATATTATGATATCATATAAATCATTCAAATAATAATATAGTATCTGCGTCTTCTTGACACAGCAGTGGCTGAAACTGTAACTCTAACTAAATATAATGTACTCGTACCTATCGAATAGCAAACATGCAATTTCTTCATTTGATATTATTATAATTAAATAAACCGAAAACACATATATTAATGCATACATAGACACAGTCAATATAGAAATATTGTGACATAGAGTAATATTGCTGCATCTTACAGACGGACTTGCAATGTAAATCCTTGGGCAGCTGTTCCATCCTTCATGATGAAACTCAAGAAATGAAACAAAATGCGTACATTTGGTGTATTTATCTCTAATTCAGTGTTTTGTCTCTAATTCTTCTAATTCTTTCAGACCGCAGGTTTGGTAGAATACTATCGACGGACTTGGACAAGGCGAGCCAGTATTTAAATTAACGGTAATGTAAATTATCTATTTATTTTTCGTTTACAGGATGGTTTACTGGATGAGTCGGTATTCGAAAACGCACAAAGTATTCAATTGAGTGTAGAGGAAACGGTACGTAGATTGGAATCTAATATCGCTATGCTGAACAATCGCATGGAAAGAATTCTCACAGACGTGGGTGAAGAACAGGCTCAAATTAGGCAAAGGATCGCCAATATTGAAATTAGGTTTGTCAACACTTGGTTATCACGTCACCAGCACCATCAAGCATCATCACGACCATCACATGCGAAATGGCTTGGTTTGTGGCTTTATGTGTTAGCGATCGTTTAAGATAAATTGTACAATTTGCACAGCAAAGCAACTGCAAAGCGAAACGAATATTTCTATGCAATTATGACAAATGGGAGAATGAAATGGAAAAGAATATAATGAAATTTTAATTTAATAGTGAACCATTTTACGTACGTGTTTGAGAGTTACCTAAACAAAGTAAAAAAAACGAGTAAAATAAAGGATAGTATTATTTTTGCTTTCAAGTTTCATGTTTGCTTTCAAGATTTATTTTATTATACAATGGTTTATTTTATCATTTTAGTTCGAAATCGTACGTTACTTTATTCATGGAGTACTACTAGGTACCGTTATTTTTCATAATTCGCTTGCAATTTGTGTTAGAAATGTCGGAGCGGAGCGCGTATTAGGAATTGGGAGATATCGGAGACACATTCTTGTTTAATTTTCAATAATGTGTCGATAGTAGGTACTTCATTGATAGAGTAGGTATGGGCGAGTCCAAATTGTAAAGCTCCTAGTACTACAACATCTCATATATCGATGGATGTAAAAAATGAGGCGGCGCAGATTTAATAATAAACCTACACTTTAATAAACGATTTGTGCATTTGGACCTGATTGTGTTTTAGACAGAGAATTTGCTTACGACAGCGTCTATTTTCACATGAAGTTTAAAAAGAAACTCTGTCAACTGAAAAATACACCATTATATATTTTACTATTTGTATAACTTATTAATTAATTAACCCATTGATGTTTTAATCTTTTTCGTTATATTATTTCATAACCATTAATATAATTTGTATTATTTTTGTAACTTATTAATTAATTAACCCATTGATGTTTTAGTATTTTCGTGACATAACCATTATTAAAATGTGATTAATTAATTTAATTATTACTTACCACAATTACGCACGTTATAGGTATAAAAGCCAAAACATACTGTTAATTAAACATTCTACGGCATCCGCTTCCAAAGCCAAAATGTATTCAGAAGCAAAGCAGCAAAAAATACGCGAAAACGTAGATACATTCGAATACCGATACCTTAAGATTTCAACGATATATGCCAATATTGTTTTTTAATCATTTTAGTACAAAAAAAGGTATGACAGATATCTTTCAATTTCGCTGGATAGAGGAGACTTCACAAGCAGCACTTGGGTGCGAAAGTCAACTTGCGCCCACCGTCAAAAACTTTGAAATCCATGCATTAAGACTCAATTTTCATATGTTCTTCTATAAATATCAATCGCATGGTCTACTACATGGTTGCTGTGGTAGTAGGACCTTACCTATCGAGATTTATGGCGGTCGGTTGGAAGCTTAGGACGATGCCACCTATTAACCCTATGTCAGATTTCCATAATCTGACATAGGGTTAATAGGTGGTCGCACAATGCGGTCGAACCACGTGGCCAGCCTACCATGAACTCTTATTGCAGGATTACTTCAATAATACTTTGTTATTTCGTACCATGCCGACCTTAAAGTAAGCTTATTAAGGACGTCATGGTACGAAATAATAAAGTATTATTGAAGTAATCCTGCTATAAGAGTTCACGGTAAGGGGGTTGGATTGGAGCGTTTACCTTACAAGCTTTGCGAGTGAGTAATTTAAATTTGCAGATTACTCGGTACTGAAGACGAAGAAGACACCGATTCGGATGATGTCACGTCTATGCAGACTTCGGAATTGAGGAGTGATATAGCAAGAGCCTGCGACGCTTCGGTCTACAGCGAAGCACCTATTAGCTCAAACCAGGATACGTCCATGTTTTCCTTTGGTGTCCCTATTCCAGTGCGTGAAAGAGGGCACTCGCTCAGTGTAGAAAGAACACCAGGGTTGTTCCGCCTACTGTCCCAACCACGAAGCAAATCACTTCGCGTGAAGAAAGTCCACAAGGATGCGTCGAAGTGAACGCTGAAAATTGGAGTTTGATTTAGTTCAGCTAGGAAGGTACAGAGCGCGAGGCGTAAGCTCAGGTTTACATTTGTGTGAGTGATAGCGGTACAAGAGGTGAAGTGCGGTGCGTGCGCGACAGGGTGTATTTTGTTGCGTTTGTATTTGTATGCATAGGACGCGTCGCGCCTCAGGCCGAATATCACTCTACACTATCTTGTGTGCACTCACACAAATGCAAACCTGAGCTTACGCCTCGCGCACTGTAAAATGATGGAATGATTTATTTTTTGTACCGTGTATGTATAGTGGAGGTAAGGTAAAAACTATTCTATACCTATGTTTAATTACACTATCTGACCATTCATATTATGTTTATTACTAGTATGATGAACATTTAAAAATATCTTTCACGAAAATTACTAAAATGATCAAAAAAGCCACTCTTCTCATATATTTTCTTAATTATGAGGACGATATATTTTAATTTATAAGAAATGATGAACCATCCGTTAATAAACTTTTCAGTGATGTATTTTAAATCATATTATGAATTTATTAAGTACTATAATTTTGGACAAGGGTGTTATTAAAACAACGTAAATGTTAACGGACAAAAATACTTATAATTATGTAATTTATGTTCATAAGATATCAATGATATGCGTTCATTTGATGGAGCTTTTTCCTTACTAAATAAAGAAGGTAAAATAATAATTGTACCTACAACTAAATACTGCCCGGTCCGGTGTATATCGTGACATAAATATACAACAGTTGAAGTACCTGTCTGTGGAATATTTCTTAGAAATAAATTTCTAGTAAACGTTGAAAAAAAACTTTTAAAATTATATCACAAGGAATAACTGATGTCGGAACCTAATGCAATATCGCCACCTTTAGCACGCAACTTTGTCTGGTTTGATCGAACATAAACCCGTAAGCCGGAGCTTAGCGTCCTACGGGCACCACAAAGAAGCACAAAGTAGGTAATTTTAAACGGCGAACAGTGTTGTAGTCGACATGACCGTGACCACAATGTTCCGGCAATTTATAGGTGTTTATTGTCCATCTCTGAATGCCTCCTGGAAGTATAGGTACAGTATAAAACACAGAAAAATACAAGGGAAGAAAAGTAAACAAAGAAAACCACACACTGTACCTAATTCTGTAGCGGCCAGTAAGTCGAATCCTAATCCTAAATACAACTGTCACCAGCGGCGGATTTACCAGCAGGCTAAGTAGGCTGGAGCCTAGGGCGGCAAATTTTAGGGGCGGCAAATTTGGGGCCAATTCGATTTATGTCTTATTACAGAAATTACGTTATGACTACGGAAACTACACGCCCAATTTTTTTTTACAATTTGCGTAGTCGCGTTTGGTTCCGGCGAGGGAATTGGTCAAGTGTGTCTGGGTCTGGCCGAATTGAGTACAGATTGAACTATTTATTGTGCAATCTTAACTTAAATCATTGGCCGTAAAAATAATTTAGCCTAGATGTGGGAACTGACACATCGATCCCCTAACGCCTAGTTCATACTAATTACGGAAAAAATTAGGACGATATTAGTGCACAAATCATAAAGTTACAACTTTATTGACAAAAAATGTAATTAATTAATTTGATTGTGAACTAGGGCGAATTGTAGACTTCGATAGGGGCGGCAAATTTGAATAGTCGACTGGCGGTAAATGTGTAAAATCCGCCACTGACTGTCACTGTCGTTCATATCATATGTTACATAGCGTAAAAGCAAGCGTGACGCCTCGCTTAGTTGTGACTAACATTACTGCAAGCAATCTGAAATTACTACAAATGTCTAGGTAATTGGATTTTAAAAACCGGTCCAGTAGTTTTTCATAAAAGTTCAACCTTGTTAACATCCCAGTTCACATTTCCCTCTTTTCGACTGTACTGTATTGTGTCTATTTACCTAATGGTTGCCATGAAAGTCTCGGTCAATTTTATGCTTAGCCGTGGCATTGTTAAAACACCCTGATTACGAAGAAGCTTTTACTCATTCATGTACAATGTCATACAATTCAGCGAAGCGGACGACATCGATATTTCAAGGTAGAGCCACTTTCATGCTTAGATATTAGCGGAATGCTTCTGGAACTGAGCGGTTTAATATTTGCTAACGACGTTAGTGCATGCTACGAAACTCCTCAGCGTTAGCCTAACGCTTAGGAGTTTCGAAGCATGCAACGAGATTGGATGCGTTATATTTGGCGATAGACGACAACTAGGAATTCATGTCGTAAATGCAACTGGATATATAAATGCTGGACTGAAATGTATGCCGCTCCTTGAGGAAAGTGGAACGCTGTTTTAATTTTAGTTTCGCTACATTTAATTCAGGGATTAAGGAAGGGGTAGAGGGTGACCTACCATGGTCAGGTGCTGGCTACCTTATAACAAGTTAGAGGTACTTTGCGATGTAATCCAAAATTGACTCCCTGATGTATTATCCCTTAGTAAAATTTTGTGCATTCTTTTTAGTTGTTTACGTACATACCAGAGCTTTTAAATCGTAAACGTTATTTTTATTGAGGAAGCTTTGTAAGTTATCCCAGCGCGCTATCATTGATATATTATTGCATAATAAATTCATATTTTATTTTAAGGGACACCTTTCGATATTTTAGTTCATGGAAATGTTCTAACTAGATTATAAGGTAATGAAGGTTTAATTTAACCTCCAGCGCATGTCAACCTTGCAGGCCATATTTCTGACGCCGAATTGATAGCAAACAGTTATCTCCGTAAATTGTCACACTGCGTTAGAATGTCGATTGCAGAGTGCACCAGGCATCAACCGAATCAACATTACGGTTTGATATCACTTTTTCCGCGAATATGTGGTGTCACATAGACAGAATATCATCCGAAATATACCTAATTACATTTTTTAAATATCTAAATATACATTTAGCTGTTCGATGTTATACGTAGATAAATCTGTATCAGTAGAAGTAACATTTTTGAAATCTCTAAATGGTGGGTGTTATTAAGTGTCTGCATAAACATTACAATTAAGAAATAAATAAAATCCAAAGTCTAATTCTCCTTTTCTCAGTATACCTACCTATTTTAACCTTTTTTGAATCGTCAAAATAATTTAACGTCCAGTTTTTTTAAATTATTTTTAAACATCAGACAAAATGTAAAGTCTATTCTATAACTTAACCTACCTATTTAGAGACTTTTAATTGGTTTCCTTTACCTTACTTTACAGGTTGGCCTGTTAGGTTAGAATTTAAAGTTCACCGCCTAAGTTTGAACCCCTTTTTACTAATACTTTATAGTAGTAATAGTTGGAAAGTGTTAAATGTATTATTAATCAATAATAATCTGAATTATGGTAATCATCCTGTGTCTCAAGTATTACCCGTTGTAGTATGAATGTTCGTAATACATTCATTATTAAGTGGATCTGAATATTTGTAACCGTAACCCTGTCCCTGATTACCTCTTGGAGGTGTAGGTATTTCGTGTTTTAAATGTTCGTAGTACATTCATTATTCAATAAATAAATCTGAATATTGTAACCGTAACCGTAGTGTATCCCAAAGATTACCTCTTAAGAGCCTTCCATGAGCCAACTAGCGCCGCCAATGTTAAAAAAATAATATCTTCCAATATAATAGCTTTTTTAATAAAATTGATTAAATTGGACGATATTATTTTTTCAAGATTGGCGGCGCTAGTTGGCTCATGGAAGGCCCTTAAACTGAGGTGTAGGTATTTCGTGTTTTAAATGTTCGTAGCACATTCATTGTTCAATAATAGATCAGAATATTGTAACCGTAACCCTTTGTCCTAAACATTACCTCTTGTATTGAGGTGTATTTCGTGTTTTAATGTTCGTAATACAATAGTTAGACATGTACACTCAACGTCAAATCAAATGTAACATTTTGGACCGCCGCCGCTGCCGAGTCCTTTTATGCTTCGCGCAAATTATGCCGGGCCGCAGCGTATCGGGGCTGGCCGACACAGTGTGCGATAGTTCATACAAATTGTAATAAAGTGATTTGAGCGGATTTTGCGCCCCGCCCCGACACGCTGCGGCCCGGCAAAATGTGCTCGGACCTTTATTGGTTACGCCCGGCCACCGCGCGCCGCCCGAGCCGTATTATACTTACTTACGAAAATCACTCAGTGTTACCATTGATATGCTGTCGATTGTACGTATGTCCTTTAGGATGTCATACAGTTAAAATCCGTAACCATATTAACATAAGAATATTATTGTAGTAGTTTAAGAAATGGTATTATTCGGACAATGTCCTAGTTTCGATTTTAATTCTAAATAAATATTGAGAAACATAATACTTAATAGTTTTATTATTTATCACATAAAACATATAATTTTTGTACATGAATGTTTTTATTATTTGTTACATGGAGTGCTATACAGACGAGAATAATTACACTATCGGCTTAAAATTGCCCTCGACATTTCATGAAATGCGAATCGGGACCTTCATATCACATGCATAAGGTGCTATCTTCATTACTTCTTCAGTCATCACGATAAGCTAGTCTCAAAACGCAATTCATGAAATGTGAACATAATATTTGGGAGACATAGTAAGCATCGAAATTAATGTACGCTTATTGATATCACCAGAAGGTTAACAAAGGAAACAATTAATAATAAATAAAGTGGAAATAGTAACGGGATGGCAAAAATCTTATTTATTACAATTTTTCGTTTTTATTTTTACATAAATTTTATTTTAATCGTATTAAGCTATTTAGGTCTTTCTTTTTTTGACGAAGTTGTTGATTAAATTTTCATAAGCACTTAGGTAAATTCTTAATTGGTTTGTTGATAAAATATCGACAGGACATCTTGTTTTCCTAACCTTACTGGTGTAAAAAAAATTGTTTGCTAATTTTGATGCTTACCTACACATAAGTTACAAAATACACTTTCGGTCATACTTATACATAAAATACATAGTTTTGGTCAACATTGGTCGCAGTTCATGAAGTAGAGATAATCCAGAGGACACATCTATCATGAAATGCGATTTTCACTATATGGCTATAAGCATACCTATACTACAGCAAATCATGTAAGTACCTTTGGTACTAGATACCCAGGATTCGTAGTTTACCAGGACTCTACTTCTTTATTCTAAAGTAAGTATAAGTAACATTGCAAAAGTATTCGAAAAGGTAAACTAAGTATTAGAAATGATGAGGCTGATTATGACGAAGTCTACTAACCGATTTCATACTGTCATAATTTGAAAAGTATTTTCAATACTCCTAAATTATGACATGCAATCTGGAGAAGCCAACAAGTAGAGCGATTCATAAAAATATTTACTTATTCAGACTCTACGAAGATATAAAGAAATTGACTCACGAAAACTGACATCACAGCGATGAGTTTGCCAACCTATTATTGATTAAATGTAAAAATCCTTAAGGAGATTCTGATTTTTTTTCTATTTCATACAAACTTGAAGTCAAACTTTTAGTTCCTACTGAACTCGTTACCACTTGAATTAAATACTCAATTAAAATACATGTTACATGTATGGAATATCCGGCTTCGAAATAATGCAAACGTTGTTATAAAACGAGATTCTAGTTTAATTGAACTACAGTTGGTAGAATACGAGTAGGTATTTGAGTGCACTTTTGTTTTTTTGATAGGGTAGTTGTATAAGTAGGTGATTAGCATTAGAAATTATACTGTAAGGACATTTGTATGAGACAGAAAATGAATTTGCCTTAAGTATAAAGAAAAAATTAAAACACATCTTATTTGGATTTTTCGGCACTAGTAGTACCGTATGGTAACTTTATTATTTAATAAAAATATACAAGTTACGAGTTTAGATGAATTTTAATAAAATTGTATTTCATGCCAATATTTTACGGAACGCCTCTCGTTACACAGGGAATATTTCCGATAAAAATTTGAAGTCGACTGAACCCAGGAATGTTTAATTTCAAAATTCATTCAGGATTGTTAAACTACGTCGATACCAGCTACACAAGTCACGGGGTAGAACATCAATGTAATTTAAGTTTTATTTTTATGCAGGTAAGTATATGGCGTTACGTAATAAGAACTATATTAATTCCAAAGTGTGATAGGTGTTTGATATTATGCTTTCGATTCTACGGATGTAGGTACAGTAGGGGTCTGCATGATTTAACATCGTCAGCGAATCGAGCTAAGATGCGAGCTGTACGCGAATGCCCCCGTCTACTTAGGCTTAGGAACTAAAAAAGCTTTTAATTCCATAAAGTGGTGTGGCACGGTGGGAAAATATCTTAGACGAATTAACCAAAGGACGATGAGAGAGAACCGAGTCAACCAATATATATTGATGGGAACGTGAATTACTACGCAGTGCTGCCCCTAGTTATCAGTGATGGCGTCGAGTCTCACTGACAGTCAAATACTAATACCTCAGATCAGTGATCTGCGACTAACAACGCGCAACGTGGCTAAATTATCACAGTATGTGATAGAGGGATGTAAAAGCAATCACGGCTGCGTGTCCTGTCCATTGGTTAAATCGTCAAAGGAAAATATTTATGTACAGGTACGATATTGATCATAACATTTTTTGTAATCAAAATTACATAAGAGTGAGAACATACATAATAATAGTCTTATTAATTATTATATTACACAGTCTAATTCCGCTTCGTATTATTTCAAAGCCCTATTTAATGATACGTCATGAAATTCAGCTACAGCGCACAAGTCAATAATAGTCTATATACTTAGGTATATAGAGTTGATAAAGTATGTATAAAGATAGAAAGTAATGGACTGTCTTATACCTACTATTATATTATTTCAAAGAAAATGCGCTGCTCTTCAATCACAATAAATGCAATTTTACCTAAGTAATTTCAATTACTATCGGTATGTACACATTATTTGATATTACACATAATTATTATTAAACGAGTAGATGATATAAAAGTGATTCAGATTTATAAATTATTAGTATATGAATCTAACATTCATAATAATATTAACGCGATAAAACGGGAACAATATCGGGATCTCAATCCTCAATGTCAATGAATTTATCGTTTTATCTCGCTAATAACAAAAAATCTATGTATAGCAATTGTAAGTTTAAAAAGTGATATTCATAACGAATCTTAATAATCAATACGAACGACTTTCAAAAAGTAGGTTTTTTAAACTCGGGTGGTACCTAATCCACACAAAACACATTCAACGATGCTGTTTCTGTATTGTATACCATTTAATGGAGTGCTATATA
This sequence comes from Tachystola acroxantha, assembly GCA_963506565.1. NCBI lineage: Eukaryota > Metazoa > Arthropoda > Insecta > Lepidoptera > Oecophoridae > Tachystola > Tachystola acroxantha. The sequence goes on from OY735870.1 coordinate 17,914,549, forward strand.
CCTAGCTATACAGGGTGTCCTAGAACTCATTCGATAAATTGAAACTGGGGGTTGTACTCATGATAAATATTAAATTGGTAAGGTTTTTTAGTAAATGAAATCAGCAAAAAATATTGAACTAAGTACGTCACAAGTGACACAATGACCTTAGAAATGACCCTTAGGTCTAATTCCAGTGAAAGAAATCTTTACAAAAAAATTAGAAATACCTTAAAATATAAAAAAAAACTCCAAAGCACAGTATCGATGCACATCAAATTAATATTCTTTTTTGATAAGTAGTTGAATTTATTGTAAAAAAAAATATTTTCCCCAAATTGTTTAATTTACTTAAACGCTGTGCAGAATTAATGTATGTCACAAGCCTAACCATCCACTTAATTTTATCGAATGAATTCAAGGCCTGTATTTATATACCTTTGATATATCTATTTACATAAAGCATTTTGAATACGGGGCTCCATTGGATATGAGGCTTGACGACATTTCTTCCTTCACTCCAACTGTTGGCAAGCAAAAATTGTGGGTCAACTCTCTGATTCCCTGATCTGAGGTCAATTCACAGTGAATTGACCCCAGATATTTATTGAACTAAGATAATAAAGCGGGTGGAATAACTACTGGATTTTTTCTGGTGCGCTGCACTGTACTTTAGACACGTTCACTGTGACACTAGTTCGATTCAACTTGCTCCAGGCCGCGTTTACACATAAAACTTCTGCAAGAAATGTGCCAATGTCTGTCCAATAGCACCTTTCAAGTGTATACTGTCGCGACAGCTTGTTTAGCACTTCCTGCGAGTAGTTGCAGAAAAAATTGCAGCAATGTACGATGTGTAAATGATATTGCAAGTAACTCATGCAAGACTTGAACGAGTTTACTTGCAGGTGGAAACGCTGCCTTATGCACTAGTGCGCTTCAATTTGCGTTAGGCTGCATTTCCATCAGAAATGTGTTATGCTACGTTGCTATGGATGCGTTTGATATTCACCAATCATATTCATTCATAATTAAATACCTACTTAACCATTTATATTTATACCTAAATACAAGTTTTGACAATTATAGGTACAGTCGACAGCAGATCAATGGTAACACTTGCAGTACGATTTCAAGTCTTACGACGCAAATAATGAGAACTGTCAAAAGTAAAAAGTGTTACCATTGAGCTGCTGTCGACTGTACTTTACTTACCCAACTAATACGGGATAATACTTCCTCGGTGGATTTTTTTCTTTAACTTACAGTTATTCATAATGTTACGTTAGACTTAGATGTAACTCTGCCTAAAAGTAAATAAATAACGTTGGCAATACGTCCTCAAGTCCTTTGATTGGTCGACCGCTAAAATTATGTCGCTAGGGGTTAAGGCTTTTCAGTTATACCTATTTCTATTGTGTATTTGAATACACAATGAGTTAGATTAATCTCTAACGAACATGTCTATTGTCTAGGGCAAGTTAATAGAGCAATCTGACGCGCACCAGAAATCACAGCCTATCAATATGACCATGCATACAATTGAGAATAGAAAGCATACACATTTTCTTTTATTCACCATCAGGCCAGAAGGAGTAACGTGAACCAGTATCCGAGGACGTGACAGCGTCGTGGCGTCGAGTGGGCGAGTAACTGGATGGCACATACCCAGCTGTAGGACTCTGGGATCCGCCTGAAAAGTAAAAAAAAGTATTTATTTAATAGCCTGTAATGTCCTACTGCTGGGCAAAAACCTCCCAACCCTACTTCCACTCATCTCTATTCTGCAATATAAGTATGACACATGAATAAATAATACTTATGAGCATCTTTTTATTTTATTGATTGACTAAACCCGCGTTTGGCCCAGATCTCACCTGATGGTAAGTGACGATGAGGCCGATGATGAAGCACGCGGGCCTAGTAAATGCCTATTCACTCTTGCCTTAAAGATCCCATGGTTATAAGTGTCTGGAAATACCGACGCCGGCAGGGCGTTCCATTCCCTAGCCGTTCGTATGATGAAGGATGAAGAAAAACGCTTCATACGGGCAACCGGGATATCTACGACATGCGGATGGAACCCCAGCCGACGCCTGGTGGCTTATTTATTTATTTATTTTATTAATGGACTCGACTGTTCTTTATTTGCCAATGTCATGTTACAGAAAATTCAATATATTCAATAGTCTTCTATCTTCCTCCAGGGGAGTCGCAGTAGTGTCTTCACCCTGGGTAGCCGCGTCTTCATGTCTTCATCCAGAGGAGACGCCGTAGCGTCATCACTCTGGACGAAGCAGCTCGACAGTCACGTTCACTCCCGAGCTTGTAGCGGGAGCTCTTGATAAAAGCTTGAAACTTCAGATCTTGCATAAATAATCCAATAACTTCACCGTACTGTCATTTGCGAACATTTTCTGATTAATTTAACATGATATTAAACACAAAATAGTCCCTGTGGACATTAAAAGGAAAATTATCAAATAATTTCGCAACCGTCGTTCATTTCATTTCATTTATTTTATTAATGGACTCGACAGTTCGTCATTTGCCAATGTCATGTTACAGAAAATTCAATGTTTAATAGTCTTCTATCTTCCTCCAGGGGAGTCGCCGTAGCGTCGTCACCCTGGGTAGCCGCGTCTTCATGTCTTCATCCACAGGAGACGCCGTAGCGTCAATCACTGTGGACGAAGCAGCTCGACAGTCACGTTCACTCCCGAGCTCGTAGTGGGAATCTTGACCATGGCGCCAAACTTCAGATCCTGCTTGAATTCTCCAATAACTTCACCATACTGTCATTCGCGAACATTTTCTGATTAATTTAACGTGATATTAAACACAAAACACCCACTGTAGACATTAAACTGAAAATTATCAAATAATTTCGCAACCGTCGTTTCCCGCCATTTTCAAGAGAACCCATGGAGTAAGTATAAAAATGGAAATGAGCTTGCTGTCACGTCACTGTCAGTTACACAATAACCTGAAACTTTTTGGTAATTACATAAGTACCTATTAATGAAATATCGGAAGAGTAGGACATGGTGCGAAATAAAAAGAAATAGGTACCACCTGCTATTTACTTTATAGAAAAAAAATAGTATACCTTCTAATTATAAAAGCCCATCGAAAACCTACTGACTAATTTAAGGTAAGTACAATTTTCATTTTGTCGTGTGGTTCAGTGAACAAACCAACTTAATTTTTACATGATGCAGTTCTGACAAGGCCAACGGCGGCTGTCGAACGACAACAACCGAGACCAACTGCTTAACATTTGCTTGCTTTCCGAGACATGAAGAGGCATAGGAAAATATCACCTAGAGGCACGTTACGAACCTCGCCCAACCCAACATTCGTTCAGTTAAAGTGAGACTATGGTGCCATCTATCTGTTTAAAATGGATGTACGTGCTCAGGTATTGGGTAGTAATTCACAGTGTACGTTGTGCATTCAGCAACGTGGTGGGTGGGCAAACTTACCCTTAATTATCTCGAGCAATAACTAGAGGGCGTGATAATTATTTAGGTGAACATTTAATCAGACTTAGTTTTTCGCAATTATGCGAACTACAATTTCATCATCAGTCTATTTATATTGCCCCACTGCTCGGGCACAGACCTTCCCTTACATCGAGGGAGCTGGGGTCATAACCCACCACGCGAGCCCAGTGCGGGTTGGCGGATTTCACATGCGTTAGATTTTTTTCTTCTTCTACGGCATGCAGGTTTCATCACGATGTTTTCCTTCACCGTTTTTGAAAGCTCTCGGTAAATGTACGTAAGTTTTTCCTTCGAAAAAACCGAGGATAACTCATTGGTATATGGCTGCCCTGGCTGGTAATCGAACCTGGGACCTCCGTATTGCAAGTCCATCGACCCAACCACTGCGCCACTCCGAGAACTACAATTTACCGAAATGTAATCACGTTATTAATGTGCATTTAAAAATAGTATTTACTGTAAGTAATAGAAATTTGGTACATACATACGTACTAGCTTTTCTAATATAATAAAAAATAATGTAAAATAATCTATTATTTTAAAAAGATATGATTTGATTATTAATTTTGGGGGGCGCTTTAGATCGGAATGGCTTCGGTATGGTCCTTAAAATAAGAGGGCCCTATTTTCAATTGCATTATAACGCAACTGCCCTTAACATAAATATTATGATTAAACAAAACAAGTCATGTTTAATTCAAAGCCGGAACCACAAGGGCAAAGGAAGGACCCAACTCCTGGGTGGTCGGCTTTGCTAAGTCAGCGCAGTCTACAATTCCGTAGGCATATCAAGGCAAAAATCCGAGAATGAATTGTAAGCCAATCCAAGCCCAATAACAATGGGCCTACATACCAAGTCCCAGACTTTTTAATTTAGTGTAAGAGTAAGTATTAAAAGGTCACTTTCGCATCTATATATGTCTAGATTTAGGTATTAGAGCTGAACTTGGCATTAAAATCAATATGTGGAATAATTGATACTAAGTAATGTATTAGGTAAGTACAGTCGAAGACAGAGATAAGTATACAGGGGGCCTCAATAAGGTTGAGATTTTCTCAAAAACTACTGGACCGAATTTAATAATTCTTTTACAGTTACATAGTTTTCACTTTTATCTTATATACTTATTGAAATAATTTTTGCAATAGGTCAAGTAGTATTTGAGAAAATCTCAACCTTAAAAACTCTCCTGTACACCTTTCTCTGTGTTTCATCGTAGGTACCTACCTAATAAATAAGGAATCAAACAGCATTTTCAGGCTCAAAATTATCTCTGAATCTCGACTTGACGCTGGTTGAGAGATCAAAATATATACAATATAGGCTTGCTTGCTTGTGCTTGTTTGATATCTACTAAATAATTTGAGATACAATGAGGTGCCATCTATACAAACTTGATGTAAGCTTCAGATCAGTAAAATACTCGTATAAGCTGTATCTGTGTATACCTCATGATGGGCGGCTTGTCCTAAAATAACTCGAGCAATGGCTAGAGGGCGTTGATAGTATTTTTATAGCCAGTTCCCCGTAAGTTACTGGTGTTTTATACATCATAAAATATAAATTAATTACGAGAGTATTACGTAGGTAAATACATACCTTCAGACCAGAAAGGGAATCGCGACACTGCCGTATCAGAGGAGGTGACGATGTCGTGGTGCCTGCTGGGAGAGAATCCGCCGGACGACGGGGTGTAGCCTGGCCCAGGACTCGGGCAACCGTCTGCACATGAGCATAATGAGGTTTTAAGACATGAAATTGAGACTATTTAGACAAATCTCATTTATCATACCTATATAATAAAGATAACAAATTAATTGCATTGAATAATTAATTTGTTTGCTATCTTGCACCGCAGTCCTATGCCTAGCTATTGTGACTTTCAAGTAATGGCGTTATTTTCTAAGTATTTGGTGTACGTAATTAATGATGCATCTGAGCCATACAATATACTGATTTCAGATTTCCATTCCTTTCTCCTTAGCCGCGTTTTCTTATATCAAATAAGTGTCTCTACATGATCGCAATGACGGCGTCTTCTCGTTTCGAACGACCACTTCTTTCGCTTAACCAGATGTGTATTTTAATACATAAAATCTATGGTATTTTGCAATAACATGAAATCCGAATACAACTCACCAAGCGCAGTAACCCCTATTGGATTGTAACTGGTCATGGACATTGACTGCATCGGCTGTAGTGGGCTCTGCAGCTGAAATAAAACAGGACGAAACTATGATTTATTTTAGTGTATTTATTATAATAACATTATTAACAAATTAATCAAATTCCTTCAATATTAGTATTTTGTAAAGGGTAAAATATTTAGTTGATTCATAACATTTCCTATAAATGTTATGTATCCACACAAACTATTTACGTTCAAAAGCGCCAGTTAGCACACGTACAGTTTTACTGCATATGCTACGGTGTTATTTTAATCTGAATTTAATTATACTGAAATGAAATCAGCATCTAAACCGTTATCGGAATTCATGGAAGCATTACAACATGTTTATATTTTTGCAAACCAATAAGTAGCTATTATCTCGCAAACGAAATTAACCACCTAGGTACTTGTTGGTTTATTCGAATTTTATTGCCTTATAATCGCAATGTAAACAATGAAGCGAAATGTTTCAACTTTAGGGTAAACAAAACAATTGATATAGTAGTAAAATTCTGGTTTTATCGACACATTATATCGAACAACGTTGCGATTTATTATCAATAATTTCTTATAAGTAATTACAGACCTATGAATTGTTTAAGTATATATTTTCATATCGACATTCGACACTTTCGGAAATATTTTCCAAATGTCGTTACAATACGAGTAAGTATGTTAACATAGTGTGTCGCTATAAAGGTAGAATTATAAATAAATACCTACAGTATATGAGCAGGATTCGAACCTGAGACCAAGACTCTTTTGTAACAGAACTACTGTGATTCGAACCGTGTATAATCCTAGACGTAAAATTAGTTAGCTGTGGTATGTAGAAATTTTTAGAACCTGTCCCTGATGGGGGGCGAAGGGATTGATAGGAGACCCCTGATGAGGCAAGGCGCTGTGCGGGGAACACCCGGCAGGATTCCTGCCCATGCCACTACAGGCACTAGCATATCCCAGACCGCCCGACGACTGTGACAGCCATGTACTGGAAATAATCAATCAATCATCATTATCCGATAGATGGCGTTGCGCACATACCCTTAAATGTATCGTGGAAGATTTCGGCGGTCGGACTGTGGCCTCTGGTGGCTCAGTTGGTAAGACCGTGTCAAGGTCACAGGTTAATGTCCACGGCTAGAATCCTAAACGCAACTGTCACTGTTGATCATATGCTACATCGCGTAGAGCGAGCGGGACGCGGGACGAGAGGCGACTGATATTTATTACCGTGCGCATTCTAGAATTAGCACGAAACGTATTTAGAAAATACATAGTAGGTATTTATCGTAATAAGGATGACTTTTAAATAAAATTCATTACATATAAGTACATTTTTTGGGGTAATTACATAAATATTTAATTTGAATATGGAAAGATTGAGGATTGCTTGAAAAACGCGATTGCAGGAAATCAATTATTTCTATTTACTGGAGTGCTCGAAAGAAGACGTTTCGTACTCTTATCAAGGACTCCTCACATGCCTAGACTGGGATGGACGTGGATCAGTTTCGTTCAGCCGTCATCATTCCATCATCATGGTCCTTCGTGCAGGGCTCTTACCATGAACTCTTATAGCAGGATTACTTCAATACTTTATTATTTCGTACCACGACGTCCTTACTAAGCTTAATTTAAGGTCGTCAACAAAAGTAATCCTGCTATAAGACTTCATGGTAATGCCCCAGGGCTGCAGTTGTTTTATGCCACTCCTATTTAATTATTTAGTCGAAATTGCAGCATATTACTTGTAACATTGATCTGATTAGACGATTGGAGGCGTTTACTAAGAACCAATATTCCGAATCCGCGTTTTGAAAACCGATAAGAATGTTTTGCTAGTAGTCGGCCTTATCTGACTCTACATATAATTTTGTACATTTTACATAACTGTTTATCACAATAGGTATTGTAACGAACACCTTATCAAATCTTTAGGGTTATAGTTGAACTCTCAAATCACTGGCCACATTCAGTTACGTTAATGTCGTCGCCATGTTGTTTGGGGATATTTTTCCCGGATATACAGGATGTCTTTGAATTCATTCGACAAATTGAAACTGGGGGTTGTACTTATGATAAATATTAAATTGTTAAGGTTTTTTAGTAAATCAAAACTGCCAAAAAAATTAAACTAATTACGTCACAAGTCACACAATGACCTTGGAAATGACCATTAAGTCAAATTACAATGCCAATTTCTGCCCCACCATCAACCGCAAGTTGTACAAGATAACGAATAAATGTAAAAATATCTCCGTTTTTTATTAAAATTGTCGGTTTAAAATAAAGTTTTGTACAAGTTGCGATTCGAAAAAATCAGCTTAATTAAGAATTCAGAAAATAGTAAGAAATCGAAGCGAATTATTCATTGGTTTTGTTATTCTTCTATAGGAGTTGCGAGAGTAGTAGAAAATGATACTGATATGATTATGTAACATGAAACCTGTAATAAGTCCCCAACAAAATGCTTGGTACAGCCTAAATGGTCACGTAGCTTTGTAGGTGGGGCAAAGCTCCATTGAAATGTGGCAATGTCTTTTCAGTGAAGGAAATCGTTGCAAAAAATTTAAAATAAGTTAAAATGTTAAAACTCCAAAGCACAGTAACGATGCACATAAAATTCAATTTTTTTTTGGATAGTTGAATTTATTGTAAATATATTTTTTTTTATTTTTCCCCAAATTGTTTAATTTACTTAAACGCTGTGCAGAATTAATGTATGTGACAAGTCTAACCATCCATTTAATTTTCTAGAATGAATTCAAGGCCACCCGCCACCCTGTATTATACTTTCGTTCCACTTTGTCACTAATTACTCGACTACGTGATAGAGTGAAACGAAAGTAAAATCATTACATTTTTTTTTGTGGAAGGGGGCAGCCAAGCAGACGAGCCAACTAATGGTAAGCGGTCATCGTCGCCTAGAGAGCAGAGACACCTGCAACACCGGCGGGAATTCTAGACCGCTGCCAACCTTGAAGGCTTCTAGTTTCGCTTTAAGCATCCCATTATTATAGTTCTGATATTGATTTAGCAAAAAGAAAAGAGTAGAAAAGTGCATTTTGCTATTCGATGAGACTGACCAAAAAAGAGGTAGAACGCAGGGTATATGAAGCCGAAGGCAGGGTGTTCGGTATCGGTAACTGAACAACATTTGTTCTACGACTTTTCGAATAAAAAATAAAAATAAATTAATGTCTCATACAAATCGATTAGCTGACCGGTATGAAAAGTCAAAAAATGAATTCGCGAAAATCGAAAAGTCGTAGAACCAAAGTTGTTCAGTTACCGATACTGAATTCCCACCCTCCGGCTTCATATACCCTTTACGTTACATCCTGTATAAAAGTACAAATATATACATTTCTATATCGATAAAATTATTAATGTTAATGTTATTACAACTATTTATTGTGAAAATGTAGTCTTTTCTTTGTCTTAATTTTACCAATATTCATTGCCTCTGCCTACCTCCGGGAAATACGCGTGAGGTTATGTATGTATTTCTCGATAGTATAGTTCAAGGTATATGGAATCATGAACGGAAAACCGGAAATAAAACTGCTAATCACCATATCAATATATCATTAGAGTTTGTTTTGTAAACACAAGAATGAGAAAAGTAAATATTTACTATAATTAAAATGTAATAATGAATTATGTCGCCGATATTAAAACCGCTCCAATCGAATACAATAAATATTTAGTATTTACAAAGCTTCCGAATTTCAATTACGCTACAATTTTATTACAAACATGATGGTAACAGGTAAACAAGCAGTTGGGTAAATACGACTGCTTATTGACATAAAATATATCCTATGTCAGTCTCGTGATCAACATACATCAAAATCCATCAAGCCGTTCAGGCTCCAAAGGAAATGACATGCATAATACGCTCGAAACACACGGGTACCTACTTCTTTCGTCAGTTGGGTAAAAATCGGAGCCGAGCGTCTGCGGCCGCCGCCGGTATATTTTTTTTAATAAAATTATTCCCAGAGGAAAGGCAAAACCAACTAGGGCGTACAGCCTGGTCTGATGTTAATAGAATGTCTTAATTCTTATAAATACATACATATATACGAAGATAACCTAACCTAAACCTACGCACAACCCCTTAACGAAATAATCTCATAATCAACGATCCACGCAATCATCGAGTTATGCAAGAAAAGCTTGCTAAGAGCACAAACACGACTTCTTTCGAGCACTCCAATTAATAGAAACGTTCGCGGACTTCTTCTGATTAACTTAACGTGATCATTAAATACCACGGAAACTATTTAATTAGAATTTTCACAAAAAAGTAGCTAATGTCGTTTCGCGCGCTTGTCAAGGAATCCCGGTATATCTTCATAGATCATAACCAAGAACGAAAAAAATTCTCCGCGCTCCATGGATAGAGCCTAAATTATATTTTGTATGAGTTTGAGTAGAGGCATGTCTTCGCCCTGTTATCACTTTCACTCTCATACGTCAGAAAGAGACATGTTTTTTTATATATATAATGTTCAATTTATATTGAAAACTCAAACAATGGAATAACGGGTGCTGTTGCTAAATAAAGATATTACTTAATTAGTCACGTATTTTTTTTTACATTTACACCTGTCTGCAAGAAGAAAGTGAAAAGAAAAGGGACAAAAACATTCAGCTGCACAAACTTTCAGGCGCGAATTCATAAACGTGATTTAAAGTTACGCCACCGTTTAGGCCCCCATCCCTTTCTAGCTTAACCTTCTTTAATGAAGTGTGAAAGGGATAGCAACGCGATTTAATGGAAGTGAGGTTTAACTAGGTTTATGAATAACAGCATGTGTGCGTATAGTGTAATGGCACACTAGCTTCCTAACTCTTAATACAGCAATCCTTAGTTGTTATTTGACGGCAGAATTAGGTGAGGATAGCTTTTTACTCAGACGGAAGGGCACAGAGTCCTACCACCAGTTTTTCCATATCCTATTCTATGTCGGACCCTATCTGCATCACATCGTAATGTCAATGTTTTCAGCAAATTAATTTCCTGCGGCGCGTATGGCTTATTGCGGTTTACTTATACTGACTGAACTTTCAATTGGAAGTAATATTTGTAATTGATTTTACATAGGGGTTTTTGTTTTCGCAACATCCTATGAAACCTGCCCGATATTGGTACCGCTCTGTAAATTCAAAATTGTGCAACTTTTTTTTGGACGAATCTAATTGACGAAAACTGTTATTTACCAAAAGAATGTGACGATTTTAAATTTGTACAATTTGTCTAGCGGATTTTTAGTCATTAGCTCAGCCAAGTGGCGGCATTGACTTTCGATAACGCTAGTAGAATATAAAAAAGTATGGGATTGACATTTGCTTATTCGTTAGCAAATGTTAATTCCATACATTTTTATTTCTATTATTATACTACCGTTAAGTCTATGCCACTTGGCTAGGGAGTAGGGAGGCACACTCAAATTATTTTTTTGCGACTATCTCCGCCAATAACATGTATTCTTTTAGGCATATTATCATCAACCAAGAGTTTTTTTTATTGCTTTTTAATTTTTTGTAAAGTAAAAAAACTTATCTTTGCTAACTTTCATTAAATAATAAACTTTTTTTTATACTCTTATAAATGGTTCTCCTGAAAATGGCGGGAAACGACAGTGCAAAATTATTTGATAATTTTTATTTTATTGTCTACAGTGGTATTTTGTGATTAATATCACGTTAAATTAATCAGAAAATGTTCGCGAGTGACAGTATGGCGAATTTGGATAATATGAGCAAGATCTGAAGTTTCAAGCTTTTATCAAGAGTCCCGCTACAAGCTCGGGAGTCAACGTGACTGTCGAGCTGCTTCGTCCAGAGTGATGACGCTATACGGTGTCTCCTTTGGATGAAGCCAAGAAGACGCGGCTACCCAGGGTCGCTACGGCGACTCCTTTGGAGAAAAATAGAAGACTATTATATATTGAATTATCTGTAACAGGACATTGGTAAATGACGAACTGTCGAGTCCATTAATAAAGTAAATAAAAATAAATAAATACTCTTATATAATGCTATCTTTAAAAATCGTAATTCAAAAAAACCATGAAACAATACTCACGTGTCATATCTCGGATACGAAGAAGGGTACGCTGACCCAGAGCCGAAGTAATTCCTAGCACCAAGCGGCAGAGGCTGCATATGTGGCACGTGCTGGCCAACGTGCGCCACGTGGTATCCGTCGCCGAATAGAGCCTTCGTGTACGGCGTGGTTCGGTAAGGCCGCTTCATCCTACGCCGCCGCCTGAAGTTACCGTTCTCGAACATGTCGCCGCTTTGAGGGTCTACAAAAACAATACACTGATCCCAAATTCTTTTCTCTTCCTTCCATTCCTTCACAGAGACATTACCAAAAAAATTGTTGTTAATAGGTTTACTCTACAATTACAAAATTGTTTGTACATAAATTTTAATAGTAAGAGCGCTTTACTATAACCAAATCAAAATATGAAGTTATAGGCTGTAACGGAAAGAATAACGGTAAGGCAAAATGAGGGTTCCTCGTATTTAATGACTTTTATGAAAATATGAGGGTACTGTAAGAGTTATTTTTTCCGAAATCCACGGATACCGCGTCAATGTTATACTTTTCATATTTTGATTGGATAAGTATAACTAATTAATGTTAGTAAGTGTTCAGTACCTAATATATAATAGGTAGTCTATGAGGCACACAATTAACTTTTTGTAAAGTCAATATTAATAAAAGGTATCACATTCGCAAATAATTCGCTTTTGTACAAAACATAAAATGTAGAGACTACATAGCTGCCACCACTTATTCGCAATGCAAGACCACAAAACTCCATACCATAAAATGAAATCAAGCAATGAAATAATAATTTACTATAATCACCCAAGTACTTAGAAGTAAATAAACTTGTCGAATTTGCACCAAAGTACTTAATTACCTAATATCATTGAACACACCTGCCTTATTTTCAGCCAGCCGTGATCGGTAAAACGAAGTAAAAATTGCATAGTCTTTCTTCATCGAAAATGTACCGATGTATGAAGTAAAAGTTACGACGTTTTAGTTAATTTTTTTTACCGATCACGACTGGCCCAGAATAATGATACCTTATAGGCTTAATTTAATTCTTAAAATGGAATCTGTTAATATCCTGAATATATAGGTATGATTGAAGTGTAGGTATGTGTATACCTACTAGTGGAGGAAATGTGCTATACCTACCTATATAATATAACAAAGAATATACTTACATGATATAATTTACATAGTACCCACAGGAGAAAATGGAGAAAAGTATACAAAGGATCAATTAGTGTACAAATTCATTTAGTAATCTTTAAAGTGCCCAAATGATACCCCCTGTATACTATTCTTTGTTTTAGACTATTAGGGTATTCTGTGACTATAAAACACAGGTTTAAAATGATCATTATCACACTCACCAAGTGTCCAGTAGTTTCCTTTCCTCTCACCTCCCCCTTCTCGAGCTACTTTTATAAAGCATTCGTTTAGACTTAGATTATGTCTTATTGAATTCTGCCACCCTTTCTTATTCTTTTCGAAGAAAGGAAATTCCTTGGTTATGTAGGAGTATATTTCACTCAGAGTAGCTCTCTTGGTCTCACTGTTTTGAATTGCCATGGTAATCAGAGCAACGTAGGAATATGGTGGTTTGCTTAGAGCTTGTGAATTCGTAGATTGTGTCTTTGGTTCTGAAGATTTGTCGGGACTGCCTGGCGTAGCCGACTTCGATTTACTCTTAGCATCGGTACTGAAAATATTTGAATAGTGTGAATAGTTTCAGCATATAATGGCATTTGACAGGCGTTTGATATGCTTTTAATTAAAAATATTTATAGGCAAATGTGCAAACGAAATAGCTACAACATTCAGAAATGCGTTCAGAATTTGACAATGATTGAAACGTATATATATATATGCTCCTAATTAATTTTAATTACAAATTCATACGGTCAAATATGAAAACCAAATAGTTACAATGCATTCAGGAATCAGGAGTTACAAAGAGACCGTTATAACTGTTTATTAAGCGACTATGTGACTTTTAATTCTGCTAAAAACAAGAGATATAGTAGGTATTCTATCTCGAGTCTTATTTGACAATGTCTCTTTTTTTCAGTTTGACATTGAAAAGCAAATCAGTATGTTTTCAGTAGTTCCTTTGATTACGCAATAAAAAATGAATTAATGGCCCTTTTGGAGACAAATGTATTTTGAAGAATGAAAAATTACGGACACGCAAGATAAGCACCTATTCAGCACCTTTCAGGACCGCAACGGGGACTGCAAGTCTTTTTGGAGCTTTATAGGTGTATTTAGACTTATGGTGGTAATAGGTGACCCGCTTCCATGTTTAATAAAAAAACCATTTAACCCACCTGTTAGAACTATTGTCGTCCCTGGAAAGAGCTGGCAGCGACAGAGTCTGATAAACGCGCGACAAATCCTCGTCAACTTTGACATGTTGAGAGTTTGACGTGTCGGCCCCGTTGCTTTCTTGCAAGCATAGTCTGGTGTCATAAGGCGAAGTACCTAGAGACAAATGCAGTGTCATAATGTTATAAATACTTTCATTACGATAAATAAATTGTTATAAATAATTTCATTAAAGTATATACTTATTTATTATTTTTTTTTTAATAAATCTACCTAGTATTGTTTTTACATTACCAATTTAAATTATCGTTTTAACCACTCCAAATAAGCTATTAAAGTCCTACGAAGCTATAACGACAGAAAAAATATTATCAAAAGGAAATATAAATAAAAATAAGTGAAAAAAATGTTGTAAGTAATTGAAGTTACAAATGTTGGAAAATTCCCTTTCATTGTTGTTTTCATTTAGACTAGGAGCAAATGAGTACATGTGTCAACTTCAGAAAACCTCTAGTTGTTTTTGCGAAAACTAAAACTACTGAATTGATGACCTACCAACATCGATCTCAACTAAAATATGTACAGCTAACAGCAGATCAACTTTGGACTTTGGACCGTTCTTATTATCTGCGCCATAAGATTTGAAATTGTACTGCAAGTGTTACCATTGATCTGCTGTTGTCCGTACGTATATCTAGAAATATACAGCCAAACCGAAACTCGGGAAAAGTACCTAGTTCTCTTAAATTCAAAGTGATAATAGTTTACTCCTGTCGAGTATCGAATCTGCCGAATCACGAATCTATCGAATCCAGAATCCGTCCTTTACCGAACCTCAAACACAGAACGCAGGTACTAGGTATACTAACGACTACGCCAGAACGTCGTCACTATTGATCGTGATGGCATTTCGCGGAGACAAGTCTTTATCGCTCAAAGGTATCCGTAAATGGACTCATGTGATCATCTTTCTACGGTAATGTTGATTGTATTTCAACACTGGCTGCGATATCGAATAGTTACGTACCTACTCGTAATGCAGAAATACTTTTAATAGTTTTCAAGAGTACTTTTATGTATGTATTGTAAAATAAATAAGGGTGAATCCTTAATTCCTTTATTCTAAACAAAATTCTGTTGCGAATAAGTCAATACTGAATACGTTCTTACGTTTCGTATATTTACTAAAAAACAAAATAGGAAGAACATAATTCGATTCTGGAAATTATCCACCAATCACATCATCGCCTACATTATCTGGTGAGGAAAAGCGTACGACGGGAAGCTATTTTGCTGAAATGAATGATACGTGGAGGAGGGATGTGGGATCGTTTGGTGTGTCAGAATTGCAACAGACGTAATTTCGTCGACTCTAGGAGAAATTTTGAGGACCCTGTATACAATATTTATATTTAGAGTGTAATGGAAAGGGGTAAGCCGAATTAATTATGTTCAGTATCGATAACTGAAGAACTTCTGTTCTACAACTTTTATAGTATATAAAAAATAAAAATCGATGAGCTAATCGGTACAAAAGGTATGAATATAGTCATAGCCAGTGGTTGTTGTCGTAACTAAATCGATATTGATAATTAAAAGTTGGTAATTATAAATAATGTCCAATGTAAAAATGTATAATGTATTTTAAAATAGCTTTTAATATTTTAAGTAGTTTTAATTTTTTTTGCAAGTTAATTTTAGTTTTGAATTGATAATTAAACGAATTCGGTTATAAATTTGAAATAAAAAATTTCAAAATGACTCTCGCTTGCGATCTGTATAAAAAAACAGAGTGCAGCAAATATTGTACCGTAGTTTACCGATTTATGTGGTTATCTATGAGTGAGTGTGTGCATGCTCTTATGTATCTCGCTATGTGCAAAGGCATATTACGCAATACCTAATGTTATTGGTTATTGTTGCGTTTAACACTTGAGATTTAGCCAATCTTTCGTGTACGTGCCTCCCAATACGGATTTCTTGGAATTCATCGTTCAAAGTCGTTCGTAGTTAAACAAGAATCCAACATTTGTATTAAATCTAACTCTAGACATGGTTACCGAAGTGCAGTCATTACGTAACCTCCCACGAATTCTTGTTCTTGGGATAATTTCAACATTACACCTCATATAACAAGAACGCCAAGTACAACTAAAGATATGACGAATATGTATGAGGGTTGGGATGTGTGGAGATCTTTGCATATCGACGAAGTGCCAATAACTCCTAAGTGTCAAAGTCATAAATTTACACAAGCTGAACAAAACGTTTAATTTCTTAAATAGTTTATTTAGAATAATAATAACGTATGCTTTGCAACAAAAAATATATTTAGGAAATTTCACTAAAACATGCGAATAACGCCATTAAATTCAAAGTGATAAAAAGTGATCAGTTAGGAGGTATTGGCACTTCGCCGTCGATATCACCAAAAGGCTGCCAAATCTATCGTGAGATAGACTAACGCTTGCGTAAGATTATATTTAAATTATATTAAATTTTAGTTAGGTATATGCGTTTATGTTACCAAAACATTTACAAAACATGTACATTGTGTGTAAAAGTTAATGCCTGAAATAAAGATATTTATTATTATTATTATTATTATTATTATAAAACATGTTTAACCTAAACACAATAATGTTAATGCTGTACTTTGACAGTCTTAAACTTAAATGATGTACAAGATGTTAAAATATTTAGACTAACTGCTTAACAATGTTCATGAACATTACGCATTATAGTTAGATCATGTAAAATGTGATTAATAATTTGTTGCCTACGTTAATTGTGTATGCAGTAGTTCAATATTGAAAGTTAAGCACTCAAGAAGTAAAGAGAAGATAAGTAAGAATGGAAGTAACATTTTGAGGAGGAGCGGGGAATGGTACGTAACTGGGTGTATCGAAAAGGTGAAGCCGAAGGGATTGTATTCAGTATCAATAACTGAAGGGCTTCTGTTCTACATCTTGTAGAAATATACCAATCGATCTGCTATTAAAGCTTGTAAAGAATTTAGAGATTTTTCCTATTATTAATGTGAGTGTTGAAGAATGCGCCTGACAGCCGCCGGCGGCGCTGTAGTGGTGATATGGGACTCGAGCGGCTGCGAACACCGCGAGGTATTGTGTCGCTTATAGAACAATGCGTCGTATTTATAAAACATTAAAAGCCGGCGTATCGGTCGTGAAATTAATAACAAATAACAATTGTGAAACGTTAGTTCGGGAGCAGTGTGAATTACCCATGCCGTTGAATAACTGAGTTATTAGTGCTGAATATGCCAATGGCACCGATATATTTTCGTTTGCCTTGACATTGGCTCCAAACCTGTTTCGTTCCCACCAACCCTCATATGGGACGCACAGTAGGTCACTTTTGTCACGATAACTGTGTTACCACTTCATTCAGTTTGGGAATATTTTCCCTCCGTGTGGTGGATTATCCATTGAGCTAATTAGAAACGTACAGCTAACAGCAGATCAAGTGTAACACTTTGGACTTTGGACCGTTCTTATTATCGTAAGGTTTAAAATCGTACTGCAAGTGTTACCATCGATCTGCTGTTGTCCGTACCTAGGGGCATGAGGTTACAAAGGGGCGCGCGTTGATGATTTCAGTTTAAGGGCCTTCCATGAGCCAACTAGCGCCGCCAATCTTAAAAAAATAATATCTTCCAATATAATCAATTTTATTAAAAAATCAATTTACGAAATGTTTATTACGATAAATACTATTTTTTAAATGCTTATTTATAACGTGTTTCAATGTCGGTGAGTTGTAGTAAGTTTATGGCACATTTGTGAACTACAACTTAGCTTGTCGCAATTATGCCATGTATTGTATATTGAAAAATAGTATTTATCGTAGTAAACATTTTGTAAATAGCTTTTTTAATAAAATTGATTATATTGGAAGATGTTATTCTTTTAAGATTGGCGGAGCTAGTTGGCTCTATGAAGGCTCTTAAACAAATGTTATTACTAAATAAAAAGTCATGCTATCTATATTTCATTTAGAATATCAAAAAACCTATATTGATACAATATTGGCGTGAAATCGTTGCTATGATGTCCGCTGATTGGGTGGCGTGAAAATTATGTCTGAAAATGTGGGAGTTGACTGAGATTCTGAATCTGGCTTTAGCTAGGGGAAGAGTGCCGATGAGGAGCCTAGGGGCTATCGACATTTAACCCTCCTCTGTCATAGCCGTGTGGGACGCCCTGTATCCTTATACAGGGCGTCCCACACGGCTATGACAGAGGAGGGTTAAATTTCTTAATCTAAAAGAAGAAATTGCGTTTTAGTTAACACACCTTCATAACAACTGCACTGGCAGACATGAATGTGGTTACCATAACAAATGCACTGTGCCCGCCTAAATCAATGGGTAAATGTGGTAATTGTATTACAAACCAGACATTGACAAAATACTAATTTGTGGAATTTCAATTCATAGCATGAATTTAATCAAAATAGCTAAAATCCTGATATTGACGTTAAATTTACGTTAACGCGCGCAAAACAGCAAAATTAAAGGCTGCGATTTCAATGTCCGGAGAATTTAGCAAATTCGAGACGACTCATTTAGTGAAATTTAGATACGCATGCCGTGTGTAGGTATACCGGAGCCCTTGTTACAGCGTTGGATTCCATTCTCTGTATGCCCTGGAGCTAGAAACATTATCTTTCGAATCAATTAGCAGAATGACGGGATCCACGGAGCTAAACACCTTGAGGCTATTGTTATCAAACACCTGGTTACTAAAGGAAAAAGAAAAGAAAAACAGCTTTTATTGTAGCTACGAGTTGTTGCTTTCCTAATGAATCTACATTGTGCTTAACAATCTCTACTTAATTATGCATGACAGAGGATTTAAGTACATATATTTTTAATTGTAGTGCACTATGCACTTTATGGATACTTAGGTATCTTTGCTATGTCCTGTGATTAACCGATATAGGTATGCTTCTAGTTTCTGATATTTCAATTATTTATTTGAATTCGCTAATAATTTTGTAGCCGCAAACTCATCGTTCTATAATTTGTGTTAAATGAATAGAAAACAAACGCCAAGGCATGCCTATTCTGTAGGCATTTACTTGGTACATTTATAAAATATAAGGCTTTTAAAATCATTAATTACATTTCACAACGAGCGTAACTCATATGAAAGAATATATACGAGAAATTTTACCTGGTAATATCTATCCTGTACCGTTTTTTTAATCACGATGCTTTCATCTACAACTTTCGGCGAAAAAAGGCGAGTTACAAACAGGAAATAAAATTCTTTGATTGTTAAAAGCTTTTAACCCCCTTTAAACATCTAGGATAATGATAACAACAACTGATATCTAAATACAAGAAAATAATTAATTAAACAGGAAAGTAAAGATGACAAAAAAGTTATTCTTGCAACATTACTTAAGTAGGTACCTTAAGACTTTACTTCTAGAAGATATTTATTCATAACAACAATAAAAATTAAAAAATAAGTGATGTGCCATTTTTACGATACGCTATCCTACTACTTACTTCTTGATCTAACTTAATTATTAAAATTAAACAATCGACGTACTTGGTGTATCCGTTACCTAGGTACATACCTGTAACTACTTGTATGCAATTATGGTGATACAATATATGGAATTTTAACCTGAATTGAATGAAATTTGAGATCCATTGCTCTTAAATTAATTAAGTACATTATTTTGAACAAATTAAATTTCATTTTAATCATTAAAATTGACGGTTTCGATTGGTAAATAAAGAGAGTCAAACTATTTACAGTATTCCCATCACGACTGGCTCAGTGGAGGAGCAGAGATTCCTTGTTGACAGTCAGAATAAAACTTATTCTAAAAACAACTCTATGCTAAACAGAAGAAGTGGTATCTAGTTTATTTATTATTAGTCATTTCAGCGTGCTACGAACAAAGACGTATTAAAAAGTGATTATGGCCGGCTTTGGCGTCTTACGCTAAATAGTCGAACTCGAGACTTGGACGTTACTTAACGCGTCTACTGATAATGATCGATACCCTGCACATACAAAGGTAATTGTTCTCTCAAACAATAAAGCTTGTAACGTAAGGTTCTAGGTAAGGCACACGCATTGTATCGAGCAAGCGCCCCAATGTCGCTCGATTGGACTTATTTTATCACGCAATTGAATAGCATATCACTTACACGTACATTAGGTAATCGAAGTAGCAATAGACTCTACATATCGTATGGTGAGTCATACAAGTATACCTAAGTTAAATACTTTATAGTCGGTGTTATGGAGGAAAGGAAAGTACAAATGTAGAGCTGAAAAAAATCTTATTTAAATGAATTAATTTATTATAATACTAGCTGTACCCCGCAACTTCGTTTGCGTAGAGGAGGAGAATGTAGAGGATGGAGGAGATCAGGAGGCAGATCTTCCTCTCTCAATCCTTGTTTCCACATCACATATCGTCATGCCTTATAGCCTATGAGCAGTCCGGATATTTCAGCTATCTCCTAGTGAAACTCCCATCAAAATCCCTTCACTAGTTATGGCGTGATACTTGCACAAAGTCACAGACAAACCGATAAAAATTCTAAAAATTTGTGTTTTGGTATCAGTATCGATCCTAAAACACATTACAATTATTCTTTTCAAAAAATATCCAATATACAGACACAACTTTTTAACAGTCTTATTATATGTAGAGATTCAAAAGACACTAGAAATAAAGCTATGAACACTATAGATGTAATTGTCGAAAACAAAAATCCGTTCTCCGTTTGGGAGCTACGAGCCACAGATATACCAGATACGTAGACACAAGAAACACGCGTTAAACATAACACCCGTGATTCTGTGTCGAGGGTTATCTAACAATATGGATTTTTCGTTATACCCATTTATTAAACAAAAACAACATTACATCACATCGCACAGAAATCATGCATATTTTCTTTTCACATTTCGTAATACATGATTTTCCAAGAATATCATGTGCTCAACCCATGGCCTTCAGACTGTCGGATACTAAGGGTGACACATTGCACCTGAGAACACAACACAAGGTCTTTAGGGCTGCCCGACGCATTGTCAGCGTCTAAGTTCATTTATGAATGCTCTACGCAGTATGTCTGCATTCTACGGAGTACGACTAGCTACGCTTGCGTTAAGGAACGGACCTTAGTAATATTCCATTGTGAATTTAGAATAGGCATAAGATAAGACCTAAATATACTTGTCCCTCACTTAGGAGAGAAAGGCTGGTGGTGTGTTTCACAGGTATTTTACCTAGATCACACAGCCGACTGTCACATGAAATGTCATAGATACTTTTTATAATTTTTGTTCTAGTCGTTCTATATTGTAAGATGAAATATACATTATTATTATTACATTGTTCATAAAGGTTTGTGCCTATAAAAATTGGTAAACGGTGGCTTAATTTGAGAGTTTATAGCTTACAGCCATAGGCAACGTTTCCTGGTACCTAACTGACAGCAGCATTCCGACATCCAACTACGACGCGCTAACAAAATGATCACTGAATGCAAGATTTAAAAATATTTAATGAAGTTGACTCTATCGTGAAGTTAGCGACGAATTTTTTCCAATTAAGCGTTCCACACACAGCCGCAACCTTGCGACCGGCAACCAGTTGAAACGCATGCCCCGCCCCATTTTCTGGGCATTTTATCGTCCAGTAGGTAGCGATGTGAGGCCTAGGCTGCAATCCGCCACCTACTGAACGTTAACAACGGCAGTAAATGGGGCGGGGCATGCGTTTCAATTGGCCGCAGCTCACAAGCCGCTTGCAGATCGCGCCTGTGTGTCAGGCTTTACTGAGACAAAAATGTAACCCCTATTTACCATACATTTACACCAGCATTAATATATAATAGTATCTACAATATCGAAACGAAATAATGTAACTCCAAGTTATTATTTAATTAAAACAGACTTCTGTTTGATTCGCAAATGAAATTAAATATCATTTATTTGTAAATGTGTGGTTTATTGTGTAGATAATGCAAATATTATCCATATTTCGACTTTTAATATACGTAACCATATTCTTATACAGAATGTACCTAATGGACATGCACAAATCAACCCGTAGCATATTGGGTAGCTTTGGGTTGCTGATGCTGAGCACTATACTCGTAGATGATTATAATCATCATACTGTATTTACTAGTGCTGAAACGCAATATGAACATTGAGCATGTAATGAAATGAATGATAAAAGTGTCATAAACGAATTATCGGCGTGTACAAGTGAAATCGATTTCTTTGGATGTCTAATCGATTTAGGTGTAACCTGTGCTAAAACCTGCAATGTGCTGTTCCACACATTAACAGAGAAAGTACACGTTCCTATTTGTACTAGATTCGCCACGGGCTACTTTACGATCGATCACAATCGTAGCATTAAACCCTTAGGTACGAGTACATTGTTTTTCTGTGATAAACACTTGGATCTTTACATCTCATCATCAACCTATTTTTATGTCACCACTGCTGGATACTTTCCTCTTACATCGCGAGAGAACTATCGCCAGATACCGAATGGGCGAGGCTCCAAACGTGTGTTGCGAAAACAACTTTAATGGAGCTGCACTCTCCGTCAATGATGCATTCGACTGCGCTCACGTAGTGACGTAAATCTGCTCTAATTTCATAATTCAAGGATCTCAAAAAGCTCCCTCGAAATAGCACTAGTTTTTAGTGCGTGCGACCGGACGGCATTAATGACTTAGCAATTTACTCCTCGAATCAAATCCTACTGCGTCGTACGTTATTTCAGTGCAGAGCGATTAAATCTATCAATGAATTTCCGGCAGCTACGGCTTGACACTTTTAATATCGACGATCGAGCCGAGACCGTTTTGAATGAACAATAGTGCGGTTTGGTCGTAAATTAAATATCCCTAAGTTCGTGCCAAGCAAGCGAACCCAACGCAGCGTTTGAAGTGGACGATCAAGTCGTGTGCTTATCGCTCATATATTTAAGTACATGCATGCACTTTCGAAGTAACTTAACCTAACCCGGTCTGTAAAATGTATGATTATGTACACCAATATGGTTAAATAGCCATACCTATAGGGCGAAACTGAAATCATTCTAGATATATACCTAACGATATACGGATTAGATTATTAATATTTTTTGTATAATGATTGTTTATTTAGAAATAAAATTAGGTAAGTAGTTACTATTGCAATTAGACACAAAAAGTAAATAAATATTTGTGATTTTTTTAAATTGAATTTGTGTAGGTACTTACATTGACAGTTAATTTAAATTATTATTATTGTTATTATATTATTTAAGTCATTCGAATGCAATGTGTATTGTTTATGAATAAATGAAAAAAAAAGAGTCTTAACCTATAACCCAGCAATTAACTCAATAAATCTGATCCCCTTTTCACTGCAGGGAGATTAGTTAACCTATATTTAGCCTACGGCACAATGTGATTAACTTACGACTTAGGAAACTGATATGATAGCATTTGTTTCATGCTAACGGAAAATATAAGTACTTTACTAAAATAAATGTTTATTTTCTTTCGCCCTATAAGTACGACGACTGTAGGTTTGTACAATCGAAACCTGAGAAAAGTATACCTACGAGCCTTAATAAGGTTAAGATTTTTTCAAGAACTGCGTTTACCAGTGGATAGTTAAGACACACTATGGATATGTAAAGACTTTTTAAAATTTGAGAATATCTCAACCTTAGTAACTCTCCTATAATGTACCATCTTTCTCTGTGTTAGACCGCATCTAATACACCTATGAATATATGCATAATTTTAGGGTATGTGTGGTGTAATGACATGAAAAATCCATCACAGGTTGAATGTAGAACGTACTTCGACTTTTACCCCTTCTCTAAGCAGTTTGCGAAAACATAAAAATTTATTTTAAGCTCCAACTACTTGTGCCACACGTAAGTAAGGAAGGTATTATTATTCATGAAAAAACATAGTGTGTGTAAGTTATTTTGAGTTTAACCATCTGGTGTCCAGTTAATTGCATGTCCACTTCGTGACTAACTCGGTCAGTCGGACGACAAATCACATAAGATATGTAGAACCTGTTGAAAATGGCTAGAACGGGAGAGTTGTTTAAATTCGATACCAAATTCTTTTATTGTGTTGTTTTGTGTTTAATGCTGATAACCAGCATTAAATACAGGGTGTAACGTAAAGGGTTTATGAAGCCGAAGGGAGGGTGTTCAGTATCGGTACCTGAACATCTTTTGTTCTACGACTTTTCGTTTTTCGCAAATTTATTTTTGGACTTTTCATACATTTCATTAATTTCCGCTGATCGATTTGTATGGGACATTAATTTGTTTTTATTTTTTAATCGAAAAGTCGTAGAACAAAAGTTGTTCAGTTACCGATACTGAACACCCTCCCTAACATGACTATATTCATGTTCATTTTAAAACATTCGCGAATATTAATATGCGTTTACGAATAACTCGCATGTAAGTTTATTGCAGTTTCGAAATAGGCTCAAGAGGCCCTAGTACGTACCTCAGGAGTTAACGTGGACTGATGAGCTAATTAACTATAACTTAACTAATTTTTATTTATCAAATAGGTATCGATCAAGTTAAACATTTTCTTGTGATAATAGTGTCTATGACGTCATCACCAGCTCAGCTCCGTCCACCTCACTTTTTGATAATCACTCGATGATTTCATAATCATCACCCTATACTAGAGTGCTTGTTCGCCATTGGGTACTTTGTGCTGCATTGATTTAACGTCGAGTATTGTTTGCTACCACCACCACCGGCCAGATGGTCCGACGACATCAAGAGAGTTTCTAGCTCAGTGTGGACCAGACAACCTTGGGGTCGGGCTACATGGAGGATTCATGGAGAGGCATATGCCCAGGAGTGGGCTGCGGTATGCTGAGGAAGAAGAGTTGTTTGCTACTGACCTGCTAAGCTGGCTGAGCATAGACTCGAGGAGGCTGCCAGGGAGTATGCAGGCTCATCTTTGGGTTTCAGCAATTCATGCGTGGACACCGCGTGTATCGCCAACTGCAGAACAAACATTAATCAGTTAGGAGTAAAGGAAGACTTCCGTGGGTCGCGGCCAATCGCAGCCGCACGCGTTCATTCGCATGCACCAAACAATATCTACTTGCATTATGAAAATGTATTTCGCCGCATCTGAGGACTACGCGCGACAGACGCGCGCGGCTGGCGACGTCGGTAGCTGCGCCATACATTTTCAAAATGCAAGTATCGTCGAACGCGTGCTGCTGCGATCGGTCGCGATGCACGGAAGTCTTAAAGAGCTGAATACGTTAATTGACCACGTCGAAAATTAAATAAGTATATTTCTTTAACATTGCAAGATATCACATAAAACCGGTAAAAAATGAAAACTTCGTTGAAAATGTACCTTTTCAACCGAAAGCAGTGAAGCAAAATAAGGGGCATTGCTAGCCAAGAGCGTCGCGTCGCGTCGCCAGGCTATATCTATCTTTTTTTATATACATTTTAACTATTACTTCATGTAACTGAAGTCGAACTCATACGAATGTCAGGTTGAGATACCAAAAAAATAACCTCAGCTAATCTCTTCAGCATGTCTAATGAATAAAAAAATAGTCGAATAACTTACAAGGATTAACGATATGGCGGCAAAACTATGAGGGGTTATACCTACATGCCCGACGCAAGGTTCACATTACACACAAAACATGTACCTACACTCTGTTATTACAAGCTGCGTCAGAGTGTCAGTTTTCTTATTTTAATTCGCTTTGTTCATTAAAATTGCGAAATATTAAATGAAATCAAATTGGAATATTAATTAAGTAATTTCTGTGTTCAAATGACGAACACTGGTTAAACTCCGTAGTAGGACTACAATAACAGGCTTTCATTAGTATCACCAGGAGGAAATATGGTACAATCGACAACAGATCAATGGTAACACTTTGAACTTTGGAACGTTCTTAGTATTTGCGTCGTAAGACTTCAAATCGTACTGCAAGTGTTACCATTGATCTGCTGTTGACTGTACATCAGATTTACAGTATAGTCGAAGGGGCTCTCTTTTACAAAATATTTTCTGTGGTGTCAAAGAGTTTAGTGACCCTACTCATCAAAATGTATAATGGATCTATTTATTTATTTTATTAATGGACTCGACAGTTCGTCATTTGCCAATGTCATGTTACAGAAAATTCAATATATAATAGTCTTCTATCTTCCTCCAGGGGAGTCGCAGTGGCGTCTTCACCCTGGGTAGCCGCGTCTTCATGTCTTCATCCAGAGGAGACGCCGTAGCGTCATCATTCTGGACGAAGCAGGTCGACAGTCACGTTCACTCCCGAGCTTGTAACGGGAACTCTTGATAAAAGCTTGAAACCCCAGATCTTGCTCAAATTATCAAACAAAATCATCATACTGTCACTCGCGAACATTTTCTAATTAATTTAACGTGATATTAATCTCAAAATAATCTCTGTAAAACAAAAATTATCAAATAATTTTGCAACCGTCGTTTCCCGTCATTTTCAAGAGAACCCCTGGATCTATTTAATACAAACATTTGTATGCCTCTATGACATTTTTAGGGTTCCGTACTTCAAGAGGAAAAAAGGAACCCTTATAGGATCACTTTGCTGTCCGTCTGTCTGTCTGTCCGTCTGTCGAGACCTATATCTCAGAAACGCGTGGACGGATCAAGTTGAAATTAATACCTAATACTCAAGTCTGCAACCTTATGTAGCCGTGAGAAAATCAAACTTATACGTCAACCCAATCAAAAGATATGGCCGTTTATGTCGCATTTCCCGCATATTTGTATGAAAATGCAATGGAACCAAAACCTATAGGGTACTTCCCGTTGACCTAGAATCATGAAATTTGGCAAGAAGCTAGGTCTTATATCACAAGTAATGGAAAAAATCCGAAAACTGTAAATCTGAAGTTCTATCATGAAATAATATATTTTTTGGAATTAGAAACTTATATTTGCAATTGACGCCTGGTATATCAATGTATGACGCTATCGTTTCGAAAATGAAAAGATAAGTTTGTCCCTAAATCTAGTTTATCTTTTCGTTAGAGCAAATGTTATGGTGAAGTTGCGCGGAACCCTCGGTGCGCGAGTCCGACAGCCGACTCGCACTTGCCCGTTTTTTTTATATATGTACCATCTCACATTTTGTGTATTCTGACAAATAGGTAAATGTATTTGATTGATTTGATTAGGCTGACAGTCTTCATACATATCAAATAAAATAATGCAAGCCGTGCACCATACGTCCATGTTATAAACTGACTGGCTTAAGAAGAGGGGTAATGTTTATCGAGTGTATGTTGGTTTCCCAGGTACGTGATATGTTGTTAGATTCGTCTTAATCACGAGACTTGGACATGCTACATTTTATAGAAGCAGTCAGTTTTTATGTTTGTAAAAATTAATTGGAAAAATCACAAAACGGCTTTTAAGAAAGGGTGGCATGAGTGGCAGAGTAAGTATAAGTAGAAGAATTGGGAGGCTCATAATAATAAAAATAAATAATTCATTATTCACAACATTTTAAGTGCCTCAAGGACGTACTTAGTTTGTGAACATATGAATTCACAAGACAATGAACCTTAACGAACTTAATGAACATTAATGTGACACAAGATAATATGAGAGATAAAACCTAAACCTATTACAATAATAATATTTAGATTATCTAAACACTCAATAAACATGAATAATATTTAGATTGTCTAAACATTAAATAAACAGTCGGTACCTTGGTCTTTCCAACAAAGAAATCGCGACTCGAATCCGTGGCGCTGAAAATAGTTATAATGTAAATTGGATAATTTACTCAGTTACTCGAATCGAACAAACTTGTGAATGCAAGGAAATCCGTATTATGAAACTAAATACCGCAAGTGAAAACAATTGCACATGCCAAAAACTGCACCACAATACAAGCTAGAAATGATTTCATACACTGTACGGACAACAGCAGATCAATGGTAACACTTGCAGTACGATTTCAACTCTTACGACGCAGATCATAAGAACGGTCCAAAGTGTTACACTTGATGTGTACCTACGTTGGATGGAGATACCTAAATGTAGCTTACCAACTACCACTACCGGAACAGAGGGAGCAAGGTTACTGCACAAAAAACATCCTGCGTAACTGCGTATGCGCCAATTCATAACGGAATTCATACTTTGCAGAAACTCTGCCTGGCCTAGGTAGTTTATGAATCATAGACAACGACGAATACCGTACAGAGGTTATCAAATAAATATTGTTAATACAATTATATAAAATCGGAAAAGTTGAAAACACACATGAACAATAATTGCCTTCGATTTGATAACAACTCACAATAAATGGAAATGTGGACGTGAAAATCATACATGACATGTTTACAGAAAATGGAAAAAATTCATACCACCTAACGACTATCATAAGAACACGTGCGTACTATATTTTTTCCAATTTAATATTTAAGTCGAATGTCCTAGAGATGGCCAATAAATATTCCACAATATCTATTTTTAAATAAGTAGGATGCTTTCTCCGATCTTGAATGAACGGAAAGCGACCCTTCTCGTAATGTGTTCGGTTGTTACGAACCGGTGCAAGACATGAGAGTCCTGATGCAAAGGAACTATGTATATAGGTTTAGGTTGTGTACAAACCCAGAATAGATACTACATATTAATATAGACTTTACATTTCCGAGCGAATGATTATGTAATTTATTGAATATAAATATAAAACCAAGTTACGTACGTAGGTACTTACATTACAATACATTAATATTAAAGTACCCAACAAAGAATTTAAAAAAAACTTAGTGCATAAAGAGGAAAGCTTCCACTTCTGCCGACACAAATGACCGAAGCGAGCCGTAAAGAAATGGGAAGTAATGATTGTCCATCAAACCCTTTATTTTTAACACGCTTTTTTTGCGTTAAAGTGTACCTACATATGGAAAGTTCATATTTGAAAACCAAATTTTGGGCGGGCCGACGGTCGGTCAGTCACATTTTCTGTCTACTATAATGACTAAACACGATTGGGTGGATGAACCCAGGGCCGTCGCTAGACCAGATACGAGTAATGTTCAGTACCAACCAGATATGAAGAATATGAAAATTAAGATGTGTCCTACAAATTATACATACTCACTCATCTAGTACGAGTAACTTTTGTTACCTACAAACTTACTATAATATCTCCCTATGAAAATGATAAAAATGTAAAATTAATAAGTTCCAATATGCATTTTGCAAGTGAATCCTTGCGTTATTGTTAAGCTGTTATCGTTCGTATTACGGTAGGTACCGCCAATTAGATTACCCTGAATCCTGAAACGGGACATGTATGCCGCCAACGCTTACCATGTGCACCGACGAGTTAGCTTTTTGACACTGTCAGCTATATCCGAGCTGATTTGTTCGCAACAGCTGCGTGAACGCACCTATTAACCGCTGATACATGTTTGTCAGCCGGCTATTAGGGTGAAAGAGATAAAATTTCGAAATCATCTATATAAGAGCGAGATCGATCCATTTCTCCGATTCACGACTAATATTTATTTGCTGCATCATGACACTCGGGAAAAATTCTTGTACCAAAAAATTAGAATTGGAATATAAAATGCGACATCTCCACTGGCAGGCCATTTTTCTTATTGCTATAAAATAGAGATATTATATTGGTCATGGAATGACACAATTTTCGACATTTTACTGGTAGTTTGGTGGTAATAGACAACCTACCTAATGATTTGATAAAATAATAAACCTGGTTTAAGTAATTATGGGTTTTTGTTTGTCCCGTGGGACTCTATCAATCTACTGAACCAGCAACTTATTCTGGACGAGCCGTGATCGGTAAAAATAGCAAGTTATTTTAGCCATGAAACTTAGCTAAGACGAATAATTTGACATGGATGGATGTAACTGTCAATAGAGAGAGAGAGAGAAAGGTTACTGCTTAATACAAATAACCAAATCAAACTTAACAATTGTTACTACTCACCATTACATTAGATTAGTTCATAAAACTTCAGCAAAATTATTACAAACAACATACTATTACATACTATTACAAATAACATGATTATATAATTAGTTTTAATTATAAACATAACCCAATAAAAGTTTGCATTGCAATGAATGAATAGGTTAGGTACCTAATTAATGAAAGAAAAAATTCGCAGACGCAGATTTATTTTCAGTAATGTAAGCCTATTGTATAACAATCATTATCACATCATTTATTACTTCACCACTGTTTACAGGAAAAATATATTCTTGGCTTAATATACAACCACAAAATTGTGTCAACATCGATATTTCTTAAATGAATTTATACATAAAATAACACAGCTGAGATTGTCAATATTCAAAATAACATTATTATCAACGGCAAGTTGATAAAGACTTAGTAAAGAAAGTGGACAGATTGGAATGAAAACAAACCATAAAACACTATGACTTAGTACAATTGCGATTAGCTGCTACCCATAACAAACAAAATAAACGCCTACCTACTTTAACTATATTATTCTAAAATACCGATTTGTGACTAATAAAAATTCCCGTTACGTCCCCATAGAAATGTGTCGCATAAATAGAAATGCCAATGAAAAGTGCAACTCAACTCTACAATACTCTACACAATATATTTATATAAAAATAAGCATTTTGTGATAAATTTAAAATTATATTTTCGTTAATTCCAAGTTCTGAGTGACAACAAAAATGTTTTTAAGACGGAAAATGGTTTTAATTAAGTTTAACAGGGTAGTGGAAAATTAACGAGAAAATCTTGATCGTGAAATAATGACGCAAATCTTAGTCATAAATCTGATATACTCGACGTTACGCATTAATATCATCTCATACTTATCGCTCTATCCACACCTCAGGTCTTCTAATCGACGAACATAAATTATCATACTACAGCATCTGACAAACAACATGAACGTTTACCAAAACAATAGTACCAATATCAAAGTGCTCTGCAACTGATTGATGTTCCAACTAAATTAAAAGTAGGAAACATCAGAAAATATACGGGGAAAAGTTGCTTGCTAACTTCGACATGGTGACGAGTCGACAGCAGCGGATCGCGGGGTGGGATTAAACCAAAATAGCATGGTAATTAATGGGCGTTTCCAAACCCACAATCTTAAAACGACGCATTTCGAGAATACCAACTAATATCTATACGATAATAAAATCATTGAATATAATATTAAGAAGTAAAACAGTTAATTTCGTACATAAAAATGTTAATCTCGGTGGAAAGATTTATGACGAATGTTGGTGAAATATCTCTCGGCAGTTCGATAAATGCTCTACATAATTGTATGTGCTCAACTTTAATTTTAAACAGCTCGTGAAATGGTAGTAAGAGTTTAATATATAAAGTAAAATTCGAGACTATACGACACGATCTTCGAATGTGACGCATTCCTAATTACTCTGAATCAAGACATTAACGATGTTTTGACAGACGATGATACTACTCAATCCGTTAGCCGCTCACAAGCCGCGACAAGATCGCATAGAGCGTTCGGAATTTCGCTTCGTTTCAAACAACACAGTTTACGGTTTTGTAAACTCTCCTTTGAAAATTTTCCCTGACCAACAGAAAATTAAATGCTTTTCCATTATTGACCATAATAATTTTTTTAAAATTTCTAAAATAGCCTCTAATATGAAATTACCTATCTACCTTGCTAAGTATGTAGGTCAGGGGTACCTGGTCTAATATGAAATATGTTGTTAATTATTTCGGGTCAATAGAAAAAAAAATATTTTACATAATATGAAAAACAGACGGTCATTTACAGGGGGTTTCGGAGTAAGTAAAATACCTTATACGGATCCACAGACTGGCAATTGGCAAGTAATAACTTTAAATTTTGAAAGTTGGACCCTAGACGCCAATGAAATAATAACGAGAACACCTGATAGCTTCTTACAAGTGAAATCAAATCAGAACCCCAGCAAAATCCAACGGTTCGTGAAATAAGCCTATTGTGCTTTGTACACGACCGAATTAGCTGTGTAACTTAGCAATATTTCCGATAAGCTATTTCTTAGTCCTTCATCTCAATTGACCCTAGTAATCTCTTGTGTTAAGATTGAAAATTGGTTGTAGTTTATTTAAAATGTAAGTTGACGCTCGAGTAAAGTGTACACATGTAAAAAAGTAGTGCCGGCCCACCCACGACTTACCTACATTGCAGAAATGCTAAGTTGAGGCATGCCTACCCTATGCTCTAACAATAGGTGCGGGTAGATATTATTACCTATCGATATAATTGCGCCAAGAAATAGTACGAGTGTTCAGTTGTGACTAATCCTGTCTTAAATCACAAAAACGTTATTCATTTGTTACGTGATTGAACACGTGTTAAATATTCACGATGTATGTTCTTGCAGAAAAATTCAACTGCGTTCATGCTGGTAAAAGTGGTTCGTTTACCAGCTTTATTTTTACCGGAGGCGTACAAAAACTTTGCTTGAATGTCACCATTCATAAATAAGGTGTTGCCGTACCCAGTTTGTCGCTCTACATTGTTGGCTTAAATCATAATACACCAGGCGGGCACAATGCGAAGTAGTAAGTATTTTTTAAAGATACGACATTTACGTACCCACTCGGGACATGTCAGTCCCCTACGATCATTCAAAGAATCAATACTTCTGTTTAGCCTTCGCCGATTCGTTCAAGTGGAGTTTAACCCTATTTCACCTACGAATATAGTGTTCAGAAACTACACGAGTAACGCGTTAAACAATTCAATTAATTTGCTGACATAACCTAACCTACGATTGTGTAGGTTAGTTAACCGGGTCGATATTTCTCGTAAAGCTGAGAGTACACAGTGCACTAAGAGTTTTCTTGGCCGCTTTGGGATCACTCACTGAGTAAAGTTTTATTGGAAAAAACCGCGACACTCATTGGCATGTTATGATGACGACCTGAGGATATCGAACGTTGAATCTCAGTACCGGAAGTCCAATGTCCTGTCTGACCACTGCAGTACAGTGTTCTGCAATACAATAGCACGTGTGCCTAAGTTGGTCTAAGTGGATGTATTTTTCAGAGTAATTGTAAAAATAAGTAAGTCAATTAATTCAAGTGTGCATTACGACTAACAATGATACCTACGTACTACAAACACACTGCAGAGCGGAGATTTATTTCAGTCAAACACGCGCTTTAAGTAGGTAGCTGTCAATTTCGTCATTAAAATATAAGTTAACATTGGCACAATTTATTTACTGTACTTTGATTTGGGGTCAGGTACTTACTGCGACACCAATTTTAAGTAGGTAACATAACCTACCATTTCTTAGACATTATCTCTACATTAGTATAAATGCCACGTATGAGTATTGATTGGCATATCGATGGGGTTCAATAGTAGGAAAAACATTGGATTTAACACGGATGATATTTTACCAAAAATCTACGTGCATTGCCCTCAAAATGGAGGCAGAAAACATTCATAACATACTATTCATAACATGGGGTTAATTTTGTGTTTGAAATAGGCAAATATGTATAATTAATGAAAATTCCTTAACGTAAATAGCTTTCAAATAGTAGTGATAGGCTGTGTTTGTTATGGCTAACTAGGAAGAGGAAATGCAGTGTGTTTATTGTCGTAGTTAATAGTAACTACGACAATAAACACAACGTATAGATGTTGATGGGTTTCTATCTTTGATAGAACATTAGTAAAAACATGAAGGAATTTATTTTTCATGCAAGAGCGGTGTCTTCGGTGTAAATATGGCTTACTCCAAAGGGCGTTTCTTACTTCATGGGTAACAACAATCGCCGGAGGACGATGAGTCGATGACAGGCAGGCCGCGACATAAATAGGGCAATGCACACATGCGATTACAATAATTTCCCGATACTAGACATTGCATTTTTACGATTCATTCTCGTAACCTCGCGAGGTAAAGGTAGGTATAAAACGAGGTTCTCGGATGTAAGTTCAGGGGAGTTAGTTGCAATGCCTTTTTTAGGCGCTCAAGTCAAAGTCTGCGCGAACGACATTTTAGTACTATTTTTGGGCTATAATCTGACTCTGATATACCTTGAGCGCTAATAAAAATCATAGCAGCTAACCCTTATCAATTTTTATTACAGCTGTTATTGAGTTTGATTTAGATATAGTTACCTTACCCGCAGAGAAAATGGTATAAGCGTTTTTTTTCTTCTAATAATTCATAACATCAACGCGAACACTTTCTATACTATTTATTTTAGTGTGTGTTTTTTGTTCAATAATAGAGTTTGGAGGTATATCGTCATATTGGACCTGGGGGTCCCGGGTTAATCTAATTTAATCTAATCTCAATCAATATATAATAATAAGTGACGCCTTTTTTGTTCGTATGGACAAGTATACAGGGGGACTTTACTCAAGAACCAATTGGCAGATTGAAAAAATTATTGTAGCAGGTATATTAGACTTCACACTATGTATGGAAATGTAAATGATATTCCAAAAAAAGACAAGTATTTTTCAAGAAAATTCCAAAGTTTCCAACCCTAATAACTTTCCTGTACTTACACCTTTATCTGTGTTAGACCATACTTGGTGGCGATATATTGTCACATATCAATCGAGTAGTGTACTGTAGCCTTAAGTAAAAACCAATACTTTTCACATTTGTCACAGGGCTGGTCGAATTACAACGAAGTCATTCGAGTCGCCGCGTGCCAGGCGCACGGGCAGCTGAGCCGACCGACGTCATCAGCGTATGCCTTAGAGCGTTGAAACAGGGGACGCTTTTCCATTTTTTACACGTGTTGTCGCAGACGTAACGCCACGGACAGGGATAAGCGCCGCCGTCTCAACTCGAGTCGTTCAGATTTCTTTGTATAAAACACCGTACTGCAACGCACACTAATCGCCTCCGTAGCGGCATCGCAAACTGTTGATAATGTGGGGCGAGGCGACGCGGTGCCATGCCTCGCCAAAAACGTGGAAAGTTAGGAAAATTTTAACAAAAATAATTCAAAAGTAGACTGAAGTTGATCAAACAAGTTGCAAAACTGGTTTCATCCGCGCGTTTAAAAAAAAATTAATTATCTACCCAGTTGTCTGGAAAAGATAGATCGATAATTGGGATACTCATTTGTTTTGTGTAATTCTTGCTTGCAATAAAGGATATTTATCTACTGAAAGATCTATTTCAACAAGTCCCAAGTACCCTTGAAGTGCTTTCGACTGTATATATGTAAATATATTTGCACCTATTCGAGTTTTACGATCGTCTCCCTTTTTAAATGCTCTAAGACGCATTGCTTACAATTGTAGAGTCCAAATCACAACAAGTGTAACACTTTGTTGAGTTCTTATATTCTTCCACATAGGGGTCGAAATCGTCCTTCAAGTGACCGTAGTCGTGATGTCGGGTATACACTCTTTATGCAACTGCAGCAACTTGAAATGTATTCCAAGATCGTATATTACCGCCACCTCTACAAGCCATATTTCACCAAATCCACTTTTGGGACGATGATTGACGCAATCGAAACAAAGGTTTGCATTGTATCTTTAGAATTTATATTTTTGTTCAAACCCAATCTTTATCGGTTAAAAGCTTAGGTAAAATAAGCATTTTTTTATTTTTTTAAGGGCATGAGTAACTTTTTATAAGTAAAGACTAATTAAGGCGTATAGCTTTTTTGGGTCCGTTAAAAAAATTCTCATTTTGGCACAACAAAAATATCGATTTTAATTAAGTTCATGAAGGTTTTGTTCATTTCGTCTCTCCACATTCATAAGAGAGAAATCTCTAATAAATAGAGTATTTTAGTGTTATTTATTGATGTTGTTGATTATCAAGTAACTACACGAGAAATAGGACAACATGTACTTGTTCCATTTTTAGAGAACGCAATTCTGGTTACCTACTACAGTCAAGTCAGTAATTATTATTTACATAACTGCATAAAGAAAATTATGTCGTGAAAAGATTTAGTTTATGGTGTAAGTAAACATAGAACAATAATAAAGTTGAGAAATGCCTTGCGAGCAGCAGTGCAGTGTAGCCGCTCCGCTCATATTAAAATATACAATGCAAGTAGGAGCGTCTGTACTGGCCCACACGACATTTCAAACCTCTATTATTGTTATGTGGGTATCACAAAAGTACGGTATAAAAACACAGTGGAAAATAAAGCGGGCCTCAATAAGGTTTATATTTAATTAAAAAATAATGACCGATTTTTTAAATTATTTTAAAATAGTCTGTGCAAGTGTGCATTCTAAACTATCTAAAGATTTTTTTAATCGGTCAAGTAGTTTGTAAGAAAATCTCTACCTTACAAGACCCTCTGATCTTCTGTTTTCGATCTACGTGTATGTCTGTAGGTATTTTACGCACCGGTAATATGGACTAAATTTAATTGGGTTTATATAGAGTGCTGTCGGCTGGCTTGTTAGAGTAACAAATGTTTCATCATTTAATTTTAACCGTGGCTAGTAAATCAGTATCTTATTGACAATCTGTTGTTCGGTTAGCGATGACCTGCTGTCAGGGGCGCCTGATAAAACTCTCGATTCTGAGATTAATTGCTTTAATTTTCATGAATTATGCCAATGATACGCATAGTTTTGGGTCGATGTATTTATAGAAAGCAGGAGAAACAAAGTAGGAAATACGATGTCGCTAATTGACAAGTTCGGTAGGTCAAGCAAGTCCTTTATAGGACTATTGAAAATCACAGGAACGTGACAGTTATTTATGTACAAATGTAGCGATTCCGTCGTCAGTTTTCTAATTTTAAGCTAACTTTAACAGTTCTAAAAGTAAGTCCAATCAGATTCCGTTTCTTCTCTTAAGCGGAGAGGAGATGTGGAAATAACGAAATCTGATTGGTTATTCAATACTCATCACCTCTCGTCTCCTCTCTTCTCCGCCTTGGCAGGATACTGGGCCTTATGACATACTTCTATAAAAACTTTGATGTATGAAAGGAGATGCAATTTTAGACCTTTCAGAATTAGTTACTTTTTTATAATCGCACGCCAGATTTACTACTGGTGGTTGTTTACTCACGTTACCAGGATTTTTTTGCTAACATCAATATGTTGGAGATTTCGGATAATTACATGGAAAATCTGCAGTTCCGAACTAAATTCAAGAGTCCCAGTTCAGGAGTGACAATTAATTGCACATGTTCTGAAATAGCCACAGATTCTATTAGGATCTTATCTAAGAGGATCACTTTGCGCCAAGCACAAAATAACAATACAATAATAATGATTTCACAGTTCACATAAAATAATAACTCATGTGTTGTTTTATTTATTGGTTTCAAAGCAGCCGGTAACGACCGCATGACGTAAAACAAAAAAAAAATTCGGTTTACCTGCGGATGAACCTCTGTTGAAAGTCCAGTGTTATACCACCCCGATCCGTTTAGCTCACAATATTATAGAGTCCATACTGTTAATTACTTCACTATAACATATTTTATTACTATGTTACCGTTGAAACATATTAGATACACGAGGCTTGTTCAACACCTAGTTGTATTATGTCAAGGTTTTGGGATATCGAATTAAAAATAAATACTTAGCAAGCAATACACAGTCGGGTGTTTAAGGGGCTGCCAGCTGTCAAACTCGATCGCGAGACAGAAGATGTCCCGCAGCGGCGGAGTGAAGAGCACGGCACAGTGACTTCATATTAAATTTGTATTTTTTAAAATTTTGGATGAATTTTGCCAGGGAAATAAAAATACGCCTAACCAATTTTTTTTTTAAACAAGCTCTCGCTCTCGCAAGTTTTAATACCCCACATTTTTATATATATTTTGTATGAATAACTAATAATTTTCATTTTAAAAGACATGAGAGGGGTATGATTTCCATTTTTTTTTCTATCGAGCGAAGTTTGTCCAATCGTGTTTCGGTATTCATCAGTCCCTAAATAGACACCCCAAGATTGCTATATATATTTTTTCAAACGTTTTTTTAGTAGTTAGTGCCGTAGCCTTCATAGAAAAATTTAAAATCCGCGCATACGAAGCCTTAAGTAGGTAAGTATTCGTGTGTCACCTTGTTGATTAGTAAGCAAAATAAATTGGATCGTAGAATTATTAAAATTAGGTACCTTAGCTAAGCAAAGCGGAACGTTGTTAGGCGCATCGTAAACCACGTCAGCTTTTATTGCAATGTAGTAAATTAAAAATGTTGATCGGAACTTTTCGTTATAAAATTAGTAGGTATCTTACATGAATTGTTCCAGTTGTAGAGTTGTAAGATATTTGCAAGAATAAGTCAAACAAACAAGGTCGGTGATGTAACGAATGGTGACGAACATTCGATAGCAAGAGTTCAGAGTCGATAACGCAGCTAACAAACGTCATGATCACCACTAGCTTAAGTATAATATTATGAAACTAATAAATTAATTACCCAAGACAACATCGCATATTTACAAATAAAATGCGCCTTAAATTGTTTATCGAATTGTATTGGGTTCCGAGGTAGAAACTGGTAACTATATACCTATCTACCTATTTTTATTTATTTATTTGATTTACTAGTATTACAGATACATTCTTATTCAATAGGGAAATCTACGTCAAACAATTATGTCATTATACAATATTTAGGAAGACACAGGTCAAATTATTATAACAGATATTAGGACAATCAGCGAATTACACATTCATACCCTCACAGAACACCACAATCTCTATTTCTCTATTTTAGAGTGGAGATTGAAAAATATGGTTTGTGGGAGTTTCTCACGAAGTGTATTATTTTCTTACGAATGCATTCGTAAGAAAATAATAGCAAGGCGCGGCAGTCAGAAAAATATGAAAATATACGATGCCGTCGACATATTAGAATGTTAGATGAGTTCGCGTGGTAGTTTTTGTTTTGTTTGTCTTGTTCAAGCTATAGTCTACCTTAGGTCTCTGATAATAGACAGTTAACGATACCATCTACTTAACGTTTTAACTTCGATCACTTTTTTCTGTACTCTAATGCGATATGACTACTAGCATCAATCCCTGTGTCCCTAAATAAAATATTGAAGAAAAAAAATCCCAAATATTTTATTTGGGTTATAAATGCTCACATACTGCAAAAGGCCTGCTAAGTTAACATTGTGACTTTATTATTATGTGTATCTAAATGACAAAATATTTATTGATATACACTGTGATAAATAATTTATTAAACTTAAGTAATAAACCTGTAAAAATAGGATTAAAACAACAAATGCATTCCCTCGTACGAATATGCACTGAACCGCCATGGCCTGGCGACGGTGAATCGGACGCAGAAACCCAACGCCTCCATTACCTGTAAATAATTCTTATTTCGCGCCATGCACCATATTTCATCTTTTCAACGTCACATTTTTTAAGTTTAATGTTTACTGTTTTATTGCTTAATACGTATTTGTTTGCCTTATTTTACTGTATTTTGTAAGTTTACATTCACAACAAAAGCGAACAATATATAAATAAATCTCGACTACTTTAGTTTACGTTTAGTTTTGTTTTTGTTTCACGTCGTTTGAATGCCTTGGTGCATACGAGTAAGTGTACAGACACGTGGACAAGTAGGTAGTGCTATAGGTAAGTACATAGCATATTATACACATATCTATTCGAACTGTATACACATCATTCGGTATCTACATAAGTTTCTCTTCTAACTAAATCGTAGAAGTTTACATATTTAATCTACAAAATCGGATAGTTCGAGTTTGTTTAGCATTTCCGACTTTTTCGGATTTGACTTAGCATTTCCTCGAAATCTTACTATCAGTAGCTATCAATGTGCCTAGAGCATAAGCATTCGATACTCGATCACGAGAGAGTTAATTGTCATTGCAATATAAAGCTTGAAATATGAAGCTTCTAGGTACTGCACGCGTCAACGAACAAAAAATAAAAGTTCTCGTAAAAACTCACACTAAGCCCTCAGTGGTAAGTTTAATAGGAACGTAATTAAAAATAGATAACCATTACCTATTATTTCTTACCAAAAAGTAGAGACAGTGTCTTAACTCTGGCTAAGAATTGGTCTTGTCGCAGTTAAATCAAAGACACCATTCCCAATACGATCGCTCCGTTTTCGTACCATCAATGTTTACTTACGATTGTGTCTCAATTAAAAACAGATTAAAGAAAAGATTAAGTATTACTATTTCAAATAAAACGAGAGTGAAAAGGCGGTGAAGATTCAAAAATATCAATCTGTAGTCTTTAATTCAATTCCTAAGTGGAAGGATAATAAAACAATGTTGAATGCCAAATCACTGTTTCTACACCTAGTGAACTACTTAGAATCACCTTCGTATCTACCTAAATCTGAATCTGGGTCATCGATAGACGTGACCTTATATTCTCGTCAGTCGAAAAGTAGGTAGCTGCATAATTGAATGAAAAATAAATCGTGCGTCAAAAATACGATTGAATACCCACCTCTTAAACAAATTGTTATCCTAACACACACATTGGTTATCAAAACTAACGAAAATCTAGATTTATAACTGTTTTTGGTGGGATCATGGTACGGTCTAACTGAGTACCTACCTAAGATGTACGAGGTAAGATCTTATTAGGTAAGTTTGAGGTTTTCTCAAGAAGTACCTACTTGGCTGATTTAGATTTTTGCAATTACTTACGTATTGTATTCTCAAAATTATCTAGTAAAATATTTTTTACATCGGTCGAGTAGTAGGTACCTACTTGAGAAAATCTCAATCTATAAAAAGTACAATCGTCTCTGAACGTTCTCTGCAAGAAGTCTGGTAATCGGTAGATATAACGGTAGGTTGAAAAATATTTCCTTTCTACCAGTGAACGCACCTTGGTAGGCCCGAATGCACCAGCCATACCTCACCATTCATATCAAACCTTTGCGTCAGAACTTACATAAAGTTATAAAACAAAGTGAAGTGACTCACCGTAGGGTGAATGTGTGGGTGGGAGTATAGTTGCATTCTGCGAGCGTCCACTGCGTAGGCGTTTGGTGGCAGATCGTTCATGTCGAAGGTGTGAGGGTGAAGGTCTGGAGTCAGCCGCGTGACACCTTCATTGCAGTTGACGTCGAGTCTGTGAGAATCCGCGCATCTGGCCACTGTGTGGACAACGGAAATATACATTCAACTTAAACTATTCTAATAATGTGCTGTATATACAGGAACCGAAAGCGTAGGTACATATAATAAGCCAAGGGTTGTTCAGTATCGATTACTAAACAACTTTTATCGACGACTTTTCCAATAACAAAAAAACGTACCTATATTAGGCCGCGATTCCACCTACAAGTAAACTCGCGCAAGTCTTGCATGAGTTACTCTCAATATCGATTACACATCTTATTAATTCCTGCAATTGCAACGGAGTTTACACTTGCAAGCAGCTGTCGGACATTACTCGCAGAAGTTTTCTTGCAGGTGGAAACGCGGCCTTAGCGTTGGCGCACACGGACACACTCGGCATCGCCACCGCCTCGCCTTGCCCCTCGCTGTCAACCAGTTGTCAAAATAATAGGAGGCGATGCCTGCATAAATTATATAAAAGCGCCCAGTAGTGTGCGTTGCTGCAGTATGGAGTTTCATACAAAGAATACTGAACGACTCGAGTTGAGGCGGGCGGCGCTTATCCATTTCCAGGGTGTTACGTTTGCGACAACCTTTATTTGGATGATATAAATAGTTACGAAAAAAAGGGTTAAAAGTAAAGTAGTTTAGTTACCGATACTTTCGTCTTTCCATTACTCCTGTGTGCTAAGATGCAATTAAAACTTAAAGTATCCACAATAAGAAATAATTTAGGTACTTTTAGTGTCTAAAAAGCTTCATAAAAGAATAACAAACAAAAAATTAAACAAAAAATTGATCACTGACAATCCGTTTTTGGTGGTTTTTGGGCATAAAAACATCGTGACAAAGAGAATCTAGGAAAAAGATGAGCATCAATTTGACAAAGAGGATTTATTTAAAGTTGCGGATTTTCATCATTTTACCGCGATTTTACCAATATAGGTATTTTCAAGGTAGGTATTTTCGAACCGCGAATCATGGACCTAAGTAAACCGAAGCCCAAATCAAGTGTCTTATTTTATAAACAAAAACTACCCTACCCTACTAACATTTTAAGCTGTTCTCGTGATTATTGCATAATTATTTTCATATTATTAGATCGGATCACTATATTTTCACAATGAAGAACAGGTTCGATCAATCAGTTCCTTCCGTGCTACATCACAACGGGTAATTAGACGATCATATTTGTTTATAAAATAAGACACTTGATTTGGGTATAGGTACCTACATTGTCCCACCGTTGTCACACAATCGCAACTAGCCTGAAAAGCACAAATATCTATCAAACATCGAATAAACTAAAATAAGTACATATACGCAATCTCCAATCGAAGTTACTTTATGTTAATCTCTTTCACACAGGACTGAAATGTGTATTTTGTCCGATTCCGAAATATTTTTCCGACAGTCGATTTACCTTTGGTTTGATCATCGACATAACTTTTCGCGTTCGAGTGTTTCGTCAACAGAACATTTCCACTATGAACGATTCGCCGACAAAACGTTTCGTATCCTAGTTTAACAGAAATTGTAATGAGGAAAATTACTTAACGAGATGTAGATACTTCGTAGATACTTACTTACATACGTTTACATACCTCTCCTACCTTGTTACCAGATCAAAATATCAAAACTGTCTCAAAACTGGTTTTAGGTAAATCAAATTAAAGCAGAAAATGTAATGAACTAAGTAGGTCTTAGGTTTAAAATATAAGATCAAGGCAATAATATTGTTGGAACTCGAATTTGCCCATTTCTTGTACTAATTTTTAAAAAGATTTATTATAGTTACTAAAAATACAATGTTCTTATGGATAATCAAACAGGAATAGGAATTGCAATCTGTTTATGTCCGTCGACTAACACCTAGGTAGGTAGTGTACCTATTTAATGAAGCAGCCTAACCTTCCTCAACGTTTTCGTATCAACAATGTAATTTGATTTTAGGTACCTATACGTATTCGTAGGTACTTTTACGTACCTAGTACATTAAATACTTATATTTACATAATATCATTAGCTCATACAAGTCTAAATATATTGATTTGATTGGCATAATTACATAATTCAATATGTGGACGTTGAGTATAAGTTTTGTTACAATAGTATTAATAATCGGTCATGCGTAACCCATTCCGGACTTTATGCTAAAATACGGAATATTAATTGTGATATAAATAAAGTTTATTTTTCGTGATTTCTTTTAATCGGATCTTTGGAATACAAATTCGCTATGCCAATGGGGTACCGATTTGAGGCCATGGTACACACGAAGACAGATAAGTATACAGGGGGCCTCAATAAGGTTGAGATTTTCTCAAGAACTACTGGACCGATTTTAATAATTCTTTTACAGTACATAGTTTTAAGTTTTATCTATCTAACAGTAAAATAATTATTGCAATACGTCAAGTAGTTTATGAGAAAATATCAACCTTAAAAACTCTACTGTACACCTTTCTCTGTCTTCGACCGTACGTAAGTATAATTTATTTTATATCTTTGACCGAATTGTGAATTAGGTATTTAACGATGCCTTGACTTACTCTAGTTATTAGAATCTAGGCTACAACTAAGAGCTGGGTAGGTAAATCGCTCATATATACCTACGCTTGCAGGTAGGTACTTACCTACAGGTGGATATATACCAACTTTTACAAATAATAAATGATTATTTTACGTCTCACACTAAGTTCAGATTCGTATAAGTAGTTTATTGCAAGTGAAATACATTGTGCCTATATTTTTGAACAGCAACATTTGTTTAAAATTTACATTACACCACTTTGCAAGAAAAAACTGCCAACGCAATCAGGAGAAAAAGGTGAAAAAAAAAATATCTCAGTGACGTGCATCATACTAAAACGTAGTGCCAGGTATTCAAAAACGATTCATGGATTTCGTCAACCGCTCGATTCTCACAGAACTCTCAGGACCAAAATTTTATATTTCTAAAATTTAAATTTATTTCCGTTACGCACAGCATAGGAGAAAAATTAAAATCACACTATTCTTTCTCAACAAAACAAAACTTTGAAAAGTTTTACATAACTCAAATAAGTTTGCTATCCCGCAATACTTTTAAGTAAGTAATTATTTTCTCTGATTTGTTCCCAGACAGAAATATTGTCATTACGTATTCGAAAGGCACATAAAATAAATAGTAGGAACCCAATAAAATAGTCTTTGCCTAAATCAACTTTAATAGGCAATAATCTTGCCTAACAAGCACATAAAATATTTAACGGGCTACTTTACACCTATTCGTGCTTTTAACTACACCTATTACTCACCCACTTTTTATTCTATATCGAAGGCTTCTTTTACTTCTGGAGAATATTACTCCTGAAATCGGCTGGAACTGCAAATCACCCTTGGCACGGCACCACAAAAAATAAACATAA
Source organism: Tachystola acroxantha (assembly GCA_963506565.1). NCBI lineage: Eukaryota > Metazoa > Arthropoda > Insecta > Lepidoptera > Oecophoridae > Tachystola > Tachystola acroxantha. Next base: position 17,959,161 of record OY735870.1, read on the forward strand.
AAGTCCAATTTACTGGTTCAAGTTCAAGTTTGTTTTTATTTTTAATAATGTTTTCACTTTAGTCCTGTTTGAAACAAAGCGTGTAAATATTTGGATTTTGTATTTTATTTTTAAATCGTATGTCTCGCTTTGGGCGGGCGGCCGTGAGTTCGCGTATCGCTCGCGCGGTTGACGCATGAAATGGTCCGCGATGCGAGTGACGCGGGTGGGTGTCGGGCTTCCAACTGAACTGACTAATGAAATGATTTCAATACAGCCGCGAACGCTTCAGCGAGACGATCCGTTGCTACAGCGTAGGCGCGTGCTGCACTGATCATTAGCCGGAATAAGCAAAGGAGAAAATCGGGAAACCCCGCCTTATCGCTATCTTTGTCTACACATAATTCCTAATCATCACACCCGACAAATTGGCATAACGTATTTGTAATGCAACATACCTACCTAGTAGTAGAAAAACAGAACGATTTTCTTGATCGAGGAAAACGTAATCTTTGTAACCTAGCAGTGAGTGGGGCATGGCGCAGCGCTATTGGCGGAGCTCAACCGCCCAACGCCAATGGCAGGAAAAGGAGGAGTCGTCTTACATTTACCTCGTAATTTGACGACAGTCGTTACCTGCCTCCCTAATTTTCCTGGCGTATTCCCCACTATAAACCTCAACATTTTTGCCCTCAGTCTTTATGACATCTGACACCGTTATACTCATATCTTATCGTACCTACGATACTCTGATCTTTGGGAGAAATCTATTTAGGCCTTTAAGTCAAGACTCAGAGACAATTTTTGAGCTCGAGCTAATGACAGAATTACTGAGAGAATTAGATTAAACGCAAGGTGCTCTGGGTGGAACTTAAATGTCCCCATCACTGCTCGGGCCTTCCCTAATATCGAGAGAGTTCGGGCCATGGTCCACCACGCGGCCCAATTTTCTGATTAGTGAATTACGAGTACGATTACTGCATGCCGAGCAAAAATTAGCTTATTTTCTTCAGCATGCAGGTTTCCTCAAGATGTTTTCTCTAGCTCTAGTCTGCCTTATCTAACCACCTTACCTTACCACACTTACCCATGAAGTTATTTTCGTAAGTATATTACTTACCACAATACAGTACTCTCAAAGTCATCAACAGAGAGGAAGCTGCAGCCACGTTCAGTCCAGTATGAATTGGTGGACTACACATGGCTTAAAGGTTTGTTTTAACTATTTGTTCTCAAGTATTCAGGTGTTTGAGTTTGTAAGTGTTTTTTGATTCACCGTTTTGAGAGCTTTCGCTAAATGTAGCTCTAGCTATGTACACAAAGAAAAGCGAGCTTAGTGTAGAGTCATATGGTTGAGATTTTCTAAAACAAAGTTATAACGGCCGATTTTTTAAATTCTTTTACATTACCATAGTCTGTGTAGTAAAATATTTTTTTACATTCGGTCAAGAAAATCTCAACCTTAAACTTTTCTCTGTGTGTTTTTTTCTCCTTAGAAGCTCCTTTTAATATTCACGACACGTGTACGTAAATAATCATTGTAGCATGTATAGGAAGAAAGAACGGAACGCCACACATTCTAATGTACCTACGTCGACAGCAGATCAATGGTACCACTTGCAGTACGATTTCAAGTCTTACGACGCAAATAATAAGAACTGTCAAAAGTAAAAAGTGTTACCATTGATCTGATGTCGACTGTACAATGCTTATTTTGATGGTGTGTTACCCGACTGATGAAAAAAGGACCGTAATTATTTACGAGTGTAGGTTCCATCCGCCTGCAGCCTAAACGACTAGATGAATTTTGATGTACATTTTGTTACCATCGACGTGCTGTTAGCTGTAAATACGAGTAGATTCGTCTTGGTCACGTAGTACCTATATTTTTTTGTTTGTTTTAATAATTCTTTTCAATGAAGACGATACCTACCTCCTTTTAACTAAGTATAGGAGCTTCGCTGAGTTTTGCTGAGAAAGTTAAGTAGGTAGTTAATAAATATAGTTTTAGTTTATTACTTGATTGTTATAGTTTGAATAAGAACTTATAGAACATCGATATATATTTAAAACCCAAAGTAAACATTTGCTAAAATTGTGTTTCCTTCACCAATTTATACACTTTTCCGGGAATATAAAATAAGAGTGTAACTTATCTATTAAATGAAAAAAAAAACGGCCAAGTGCGAGTTGGACTCGCGTACCGAGGCTTCCGAGCAACGCAACTTTGCTCTAACTAAAAGATATACTAGATTTAAAGACCAACTTATAACTTTGTAATAAGAAAAAAATAGATATTTGGAGAGATGTAATTTCAATTTTACAGTTTTCGGATTTTTCCTTTACTTGTGCTAAGGCCAAATTTAAAGATTCTATGTCAACAGGAAGTAAGTACCATAGGTTTTGGTTTCCTTGCATTTTCATACAAATATGCGTCAAAATGCGATTAAAACGGCCATATCTTTTGATTGCGTTGACGTAGAATTTTGATTTTTTCACAGCTGCGTGAGGTTACAGACATGGGTATTTGGTATTAATTTCAATTTGATCCGTTCACGCGTTTCTGAGATATAGGTCTTGATAGATGTACAGACAGACGGACCGACGACGGACGGACGGACGGACGGATATGGACGAATGGACAGACCAACAGACAAAGTGATCCTATAAGGGTTCCTTTTTTTTCCTTTTCAGTCACGGAACTCTAAAAATCCGTTTAGAGACGTCAAATCTGTGCGTCAAATGCATTTAGATTTTAGTCGTGTCAACTAATATTAGTAGGTTTTACAGAATAAGAAAATGGTTTAGACTAGGTAACTACTCATTCTAATTTTCAGTTTAGTTGCAAATTGCCAATATACGGAATTAGCACCAAAGTTTTAGTAGAGAAACTATCTACCTATAAGTAAGTAAAATTGGCTTGGTACTATAGACTTTCGTGAAAGTGTACGAAATCCAAACCTACCGGCCGCCGCGCCGTCGCGTTCTACGTCGGCCCTTATCTCTTAATTGCTAGTGGGATTATAGACTAGCCTACGAATTTCGACTGGACCAGTAGCCGACTCTACATTTATCGACCAAAAATATTCGAGTATATTATGACATTTAACCCCGCGAATATTAGAGCCTACGAATTGCGACTGAACGAATAGTCGACTCTACATGTAATGACTCAACAAATATTCGAGTCTATGGCATTCTACTTCGCGAATATTCGAACCTACTAATTTCGACTGAACTAATAGTCGACTCTACATGTATCGACTCGGCAAATATTCGAGTCTATGTCATTCAACCCCGCGTATATTAGAGCCTAAGACAATTGCGACTTAACGAATAGTCGACTCTACATGTAACGACTCAACAAATATTCGAGTCTATATGGCATTTAACTCTGCGTATATTCGAACGTACGAATTTGACTGAATAAATAGCTGACTCTACAGTTAACGACTTAACAAATCGAGAAATAGGTACTGTTCTCAAGATAATTAGACGTAGTTTGGGAACAGGTGACCATTCTAGTACTTTGTAAGTTTTATAACTATAGCTGCAGAGTGTACGTAGCATATTTGTTTTCAAATAGTAATAGTTTTTGTTATGAATTTCTAAAGTTACTGAATAAATTTTGTTCTCAATAAAGATTTATTATTATTATTATTAAATGTTCGAGTCTACCTACGACTTTCTACTGGACGGATAGTCGACTCTACATAATGTATCGATAGACCCGGATCCACATTTTTTTCGAACCGGAGCAGACTCAAGTCAAGTCCAGATGGCGTCTGAATGCGGACCTCTAGCATTGAGAAAATATACAACTGACTGAATCTCCTTCCATCATCTACTATCTATTTTATATCATGATGGAAAACCTCCCACCGCCGGCCGACTAAATGTTACTATAATGATGTATTTGAAAATATAACTTAATCACAACGTTTCGAGTACTCCAATAAAAAGAAATAGTCATTTCGCAGAAATTTTGGATAAAGCGCCAAAAGATTAACAAATATTTATATTGTTAATATTCATAAACAGTCTGTATGGTATCACACCTTTGCCTGCCTTTTTAAGAAAATATAACAACAACAACTGTCACTTTCGCGTGTGTGCGTGGCCCTGAGTTGCCAGTCACCCGCTTTTCCGCCGTTTTCCCGCATTTTTGACAATGGATTTTTAATTCACTCCACAGATTCACTAATATAGTTTAATTAGTTAAGTGGAGTGGTAAGGACTCATTAGTAAATAAATACTGAAGGTGAATTTCCTAGCACTCAGTGGATCGTGCGAACCTTACATTTTCATTCTAATTATAAACAATCAATCAGATAGAAATCAGTAAGAGTATAAAGTTAAAGATGTGAGTATAAAAAGAAAATTCCGCTTTTTGTTTGAAAATCCGTTTTCAAAACTTTCGCATTTTCTATTTAGGCATCTGGTAACACTGGTGTATTTTATTGTTTGTTCGTTGAGTTGAGTGTTTTTTTTTACTTTTTGTAGAAGAGGTTGGGTTTGGTTGGGTGGGTTCTCGTGGGTTGGTGTAATTTTCATTTTGGCCTAAAAAGGTGAAGATAACGTGATTGTGGGTTGTGGGCGAGTTTCAAAATCATTAGTGATAATAGCCTTATCACAATTTGTATCAATTTCAAATCAACTATATCTTATATGGCCACAACCTCGTTTTTATTAAAAGTTTTGTATTATTTACCCATGTGATGCGCTAATTTTCCGATTTTCCTTGAAATTAAGGTAATAAAGTTCCCAAATAATTTAAATTCCACCCCTACATGTGCTGCATTGCAGTACTTTAATTTAGTTTTTAAGAATAGCTTTAAACTGTAATTTTCAGTTTTTTAAGTGTTTTTTTTGTCACGTTTCGCCTCGGTACCTAAGCGAAAGATTGTAATCTGCGCATGTTATTAAGTTATCTTGCTTCTTTGGAGGAAGATTATTTTTAACTTTAGGCACTCATAAATAATTTGATTTTCAGTTGTGAACCCTGATCAATGCTGCCATCCAATATGAAAATCAATAAGAAACTCTTGCCCATCAAGGGACATTATTTCTTATTCAATGCAGGTGAGGGAACTAAGATTATAAACTTGTGGAAATTTTAAAAAAATAGTGTGTGTGTTATAAAAAATACTGGTTAGAGTTACTCTGACCAAAATATTTCATAAAGCAAGAAGCTTGAAATTGTGATGGCAACTGTTACACCTAATCCTTGATCTCTTTTTTTCTATTTGCAACTGATTTTTTCTTCTTCAATAACATGATTATCCGTACCAGGCACATTTGGTAATACTTGTTGAGGTCTCTTGTACTTCCTGTTTAGTATTTTTATTATTATTTCCAGGCACAGCCCCTCTGGTTCCTTATTTATCGACATATGCACGTCAATTGGGGTTCTCACCATCAACAGTTGGGCTCATTTATACTATACTGCCAATATTTGGTCTCATCGCTAAACCTCTATTTGGGGTAATAGCCGACAAGTAAGTTCATTTACATATTTTTATAAAAATACAGAGAATACCAAAATAAATAACTTATCTATCAGTTTCATTATGCTGTAATATGATAAAGATTATAATACCTACTTTTAAAAAAACCGGCCAAGTGCGAGTCAGACTCGCACCAAGGCTTCCATGCAAACAACCTACTTAACCCCATAAGTTTGCTCTGACCAAAAGGTGAGTTAGATTTAGAGTCCAACTTAACTGCCGTTATCAAAATATTATGTTCATACATCGAGATACTCCTGATTAGTTGATCATCTGAAAATATAAGATTGTAAGAACATAAAAAACCGCAACTGGACTCTCTCTGCCTAAAACTGATCGGAATGGAAGTGGTTGAAGGAGGCCTACACCAAGAATTTGGTATAGGATGGCTAATGGTGTTTTGGATGTGGTTTGTAATTGTAAAGTAGGTAAATAGTGGTGATATGATATGGATACCATTATAAATCTGAGTACTTAATATGTTACTGCTTATCTCGGTACCTGTTTTCTTTATTTTAGTTATGTACCAATATACTAGTACAGTACAGCCCCACTGGCACTATACTAACCCAGGAATTTGATATATTCTTTGACAATGTGCACATAATATCCATCTGTTTATTAGTCTTAATTCTTTACTAGGTTCAATTATAATATTAATCCTGTTGTATTGCATATATTATCTTATCATTCAAAGCCTTATGTTAATCTATTTGGTGGACTTCATTTATGGTTATATTTTATTACTCAGATTCTGACTACAATGTACTTGTCATCTATCGTGTAACATTCACCTTCCCATGATATCGAAGGACCTCAGGGCATGATCCACCACTCAGGTTTAATGTAGTGTTCGACCGAAACTAGGTTTTAGGGCCGAAACCGAATTTGGCCACGGTCTTAGTTTCGGCCGAAAACGAAACCGAAACTTCCATATAAGGTCATTATTTCGTGGACAAAATAAACTGGCAATTATAATCAGTCAGTTTTTATTTATAAATCACATATTAAACAATTTAGTCTCTGATATTTCAAGATCTTGAAGCACTATATATTATCACTCCCTTATTTCAAATAAATTATTTACGCATTTAATATTATAACGTTATATGCATATTATAGGCTCTCGAACTCAGTTTCGCTTTCGGCTTTAGTTTCGGCCGGATGGCAGCCGAAACCGAAACTAAGCCGAAACCCGTTATTTGGCCGAAACTAGGCCGAAACCGAAAGTTCGGTCGGACACTAGTTTAATGCGAATTGGTAGATTGTATTTTTGTCGCACATTGGTAGATTATGCCCCAACTGATTTTTTTTAGCCCTGAAGATCAATATTTTACGTCTGTCCCTCTTCAAACATCATAAATGTATGGTTTATTCCTAATTCAACAAGATGTGGTATTCCCTTGTCCCGAAAAAAGGCATTTAAGAGACAGTTGAAATGGCCGCAAACTAAATAGGTAACCTTCATGTTTATTTCATAACAAACAGATGAACAGAACTGTCTGCACTATCGCATTTTATGTGATTCATTTGAACAAGAGTATTGAGCGTTAGATAAGACCTGCTATAACGAATAATACTAGAATATAGGTACATTATTGCATTATCATATCAAATATCTCACACAAAGAACTACCAACCAATACTAGCTGATATAATATTTGGAATATGGAAGGGCTCACAGCATTTATAAGAGATAATTGCCCTTTTATCACTGCACTTTGAGGGCGAACTTTTATTAAGCAGTTATTAGTAAAACTAATAGTCAAATCAAATTTCTTTTTAATTCCAGGTTTAAAAAACAGAAGCCGATATTTATATTGTTCCAAGTACTTACAATATTGAGTTTCTCCGCTATATATTTCATACCAGGGAATAATATAAGCGTATCCGTAGAACTCGATTGTGGAGATGGTGTTACAATGCTGAAGAGTTGTTTCCAGAATTCAGATAGTATAGACACCTGTAAAGTTTCATCAATAGGCAATGCAAATCACACATCTATGTGCGATGTAAGTATATTGTTATTTATTCATATACTATACAACAAACTATACTATACTAGGGTTTGAGCCTGTAATATTGACTACAGGTATACAAATATGTCTTGGCCCCCATATTCAAATCAAAACCATGCCGTAGACTGACTGCATGGTTGCATATTCCATCTCCAGCTCTACACAAAAAAGCTTGCAACAGGGATTAGTGGATCACACATATAGGCACATCATCAATATTTTTTTTTCCTTTTTCGCACTGTTTTCTAAATTTTTGTTGATATTAATTAGGATTAAGGCTGGGACCATGCAGTATCTAATCTTATACTAATTCGTCACCCTACTTAAATTAATGTGGGTTTTTTCTCAGATGAACTGTGACATGAGTTCCCCAAAAATGTGGGAAACGGTCTGTGAGCATTGGCACATACCACAGTACTGTTACAGCAACACAGACAGTATACATTACTCGTCGTACCTCAGCAATGTTACTTTGAATGACAAATGTGCCTACATTGCAGCTAAAAATGTTACACTGGATGGTAAGTAATATTCTTATTACACAGACTCCACAAAGGTCGGAAATTCCGAAACCCAAACCATATTAATAATCAAAAAATACTGTAATTGTGTTTATCAGGTGGTTTGCCTCGAAAACTTTATGTATTTATATTTCTTTTCTTTTTTCAGGGTATATTTATACTCCCCACTGTCGCATAGGCAATGGCTACGTGGACATCAATGAGCCTTGCAGACTCAACTGCACTGACCAGAAGTTAACTGGTGCAATAGGCAGTGAAAATGTATTTATGACATGCATGAATGAAACTCTGAACTACAGATTGTGTGTGAATGACTCCACGGATCTCACAGGGTTAGCCAAAAGTCCGCTGAACAGTGAGTGTAAGGTGTGTTCCAAGTTGTATTTAAATCAACTATAGTCTTACAACTCATTGCCATTAAATAAAGTGCTCGACAATTATTGAAGATTGAAATTATGTACTTGTAGACTAGTTGCGAAGAGGTCATTCTGCGCTTGAACCTTGAATAATAAAACGGGAGTTAGCAAGCTATTGAACTGCATAATAATTAGATGTCTAAAGCCTTACGAAAGTAATATCCATGGTGTACTCGTAGTTTGAAATATCATATTTTTAGATTTCTAAGAGAAATTAATTTCAGATTTCGTCTTTCTTCAGCATGTTTATTGTGAGGTTCTTTATCGATCTACTTGTATCGACCCATAAATTAAAATCCGCTGTATTTCTTTCGTGATTTCTAACGACTAGGCGTCGTGTGACCTTGACGAAACGACACCTTGGCGCCTCATGGAGATCTGCGAGGGTTGGAAGGCGGACGCAGCTGACACTTGCCACCCGCGAACCAAGGTCGGCGACCCGTTCCCATCAAACCTGTCCTTCGTCGGCAAAGTACAACTTTCCACAATTATATCAGAGCACGAATGCGTTTATGTCCAACTCAAACGTATTGAATTGCCTGATGGTAAGTACTTATAAATCTACTAAATAATGAATTGTTTCTTTTCAGCTTTCTTATGGTATCAATTTGTCATCATCAGATCATTTATGTTGTACATGTTTCACCTTATAACATGAAACAAGATGGAATGGTGGCTTTTTTCTGGCTGGATGTTCCGAGCATCTCACCACATCTCACCATTTTAACATGCTGACTCAGTACTATTTGATGGATTACACTAGACTGAACTGTGTCTTAAATAAATCCGACTTCTTCTTCAGTGACATCAACATAATGGGAGCGAGCATTTTTCAAAAGAAAAGGAAATAATTATATATCCACGATTTTCTCATGTTAGGGAGCAATTAGATGTTTGTCAGAGCTAGCTTTAATCAAAGTTTAAAGTAACATTGAATTGGAAATCTAATCACATTCAGGGTTCTTTGATTACAAATTTTATGTATGGACATTATTCATTTCAAACATGGCACTATGATTGTTTACAGGATCAGTCCATTACCCTAATTGCATAGAAAGGGCGCAGTATCAGATGGAGTCTGAACTATTCCATTCATCTTGTCAAATAAGTTGTGACAATAATGAGGTTTGTAATATTATATTTACAAAATATTCAGTACCAAGTTATTGAAATCATAGTGCAACCTTTGACGTACATCGTATTGGAGTGTAAACGTGTAAGTGAAGTGTAAGTTATCTTTTACTACTTTTACAGTTAAATGAAATATTCCAAGAAGCAGTAGAAAGTACAGCTAAGCAGAGCTCACAGTTCACTTCACAATTTTGGCTGTTTTTCATGATGATGATCCTTAGTTGGATTGGCCAAGCCGTGGTTGTCACATTTGCTGATGCCATATGCTTCAACCTTCTAGGTATGTGATGCTCCCACTTCACTTGGCAATTCGTATTTGCGTATTTGTCATAATTGCCATGTGTGGTTGGTATGCTTGACAAAATATTCGTCTTATTTGTATGTACGTCAAGTAAAAATACAACAAACATCCAATAGCGAATACGAATAGCCAAGTGAAGTGCCACTATTAAACTTATACCAATGATAGCAATTCGTTACCTCACCTCTGATTTTTCCCATACATTGTATTTTGCATAATACCCAATATCTAAGTTGATAGTAAGTTGTTACCAATACCTACTCTATAGGTCTCTGGCTTACGGCTTATGTCCTTACGACGATGTCGTAACGCCTTAAACTGACTCCATTACTCACCATACCATGTCTCCATTACCTCCACACAGCATAGGTATCACCACTAAATTATAAAGAAAACATTTACTAGGTAAATTGTGCCTTCTTTTAATGAATAAAAAATAACCATTCCTGTAATTTCAGGTACCAAAATATCACACTACGGTAAACAGCGGCTATGGGGCTCAGTTGGATGGGGAATATTCTCACTAATGACAGGCGCTCTCATCGACGTATTTAGCGACGGCGCCTATAAAGACTATACTATCGCATTTATATTTATGTTCATATTCATGACTGGAGATGTTATTGTGTCGTGCTTTTTGAAAGTAAGTGACTTTTTAAATATAAAAGTTATTAAAAAATTCAGAGTAAAACATTTCATTTTCATGTTTGTATGAACATTTAGAACACAAAAATTAAGTTTTTCCCACTTATAATGTATATTTTGACTCGTAGTCAAACTGTGTATTAAAATAATCTGTAATTATTGAGGTATCTTCAGAAATATGCTGGAAGATATCTCTGATAGAGACAAGTTACGCCCTTCGTATATGTCTTTTCTTATCTATGTTACCAATACCATGTAAAAGACATTGCCACATTTCTATGGAGCTTTGCCCCACCTACAAAACTACGTGACCATTTAAAGCTGTACCTATCATTTTGTTGGGGACTTGTTACAGGTTTCATATTGCATAATCATAATCGGTATCATTTTCTACTACTCTCGCCACTCCTATAGAAGAATAACAAAAAAAATGAATAAATCGCTTCGATTTCTTACTATTTTCTGAATTCTTAATTATAAGCTGTTTTTTGCGAATCGCAACTTGTACAAAACTTTATTTTAAACCAATAATTTAAATAAAAAACGGAGATATTTATACATTTATTCGTTATCTTGTACAACTTGCGGTTGATGGTGGGGCAGAATCTGGCATAGTCATTTCCAGTCTGTATACAATAAAGTGTTAATAAATATGTCAAAAAATTAAACTAACTGAACATTACCAAAACTTACTTATAATATTACCATCTATATTATTATAATTGACTTTCAATCATCTTCGAGAAGTTTGTGTATAGGGCATAGCTGTCATTGGTGATATTTATTACAAAATGTTTCAGGTCGAGTCAACAAAAATGTCCATGAGCATTTTGGCTGATGTCGGGTCTTTACTGTCTTCGCTACCCACATTGGTGTTTATGCTATGGACGATAGCCGTCGGTATTTGCACGGGGTTGCTGTGGCAATTCCTCTTCTGGCACCTCGAGGATATTTCAAAGCTCACGTGTGACGGATCGAACTATACAAAGACCTTGCAAGGCCTCGTCAGTGCCATACAGATGTTCTGTGGAGAAATACCATTTTTGTTTGTGTCAGGTTAGTGGATTGACAAAGTTTTAGTATTATGATGATGGTGATATGGTTCACTACACTAAGGGTGCATTCAATTTGAGTTGAGGCCGCGATATTTTGGTCAATCCATACAAAGAAAACCGCGCGGCTGCAGCGCTGCACCTTATCCATATAAATAAAAACGCCACGCAACACCGCGACATATTTGAAAGCGCCCTTAGAATGTCTTTGTTTATATTTAAGTTGGGTTATATCATGTGCCTTACTTCTCTAGAGGGAGAACCATACATAACTCACCAATATATTCATGTAAGAGAACTCATACATGAATATATCGGCGAATTAGACAGCTTTAAAAATGAGTGTCGAGATAGAGGAAAAAAGAAGAAATATTTTAAAACATATATTCAACATTTGAACTTTGAATATTAAGAATCAAAATATCTATGTCTTTATAATGATACATTCTCAATTCTGTAGCGGCCCCTAAGTCCAATCCTAAACGCAACTGTCACTGTCGTTCATATGCTACATCGCGTAAGAGCGAGCGAGACGCCTCGCTTAGCGGCTACTTATTAGCGTACGCAATCTGGAATCGCTACAATTAACATTATAAATATTTTGTTACAGGTTTCATATTGAAAAAGATTGGCCATGTCAACATGATGAGTTTGGTATTGTTCGCATTCGGAGTTCGTTTCATACTGTACTCATTCCTGATGAACCCATGGTGGGTCCTCCCCATAGAGATGCTCCAGGGGATCACGTTCGGCATGTTCTATCCCACCATGACGTCGTATGCCAACGTGGTGTCGCCACCGGGAACGGAGACTACTGTACAGGCATGTATTTTATCTACAAGAAGTAAACTTAGGGCGAATCAACCATTTTCTTTCTCCATTCAAACTTCACAGTAACTTTTGGTATTCAGTAAATAAGTTTCCCCATATAATTTTATTACCAAATAAAAATATAAAGTATTACAAATATATTTATGGTTCGCATATAATATTCTTCGCAAACTTATATTTGTCAATCTAAAATCGTGGAAAACATTATAAAAATACAAAAATTTTTGCACTATCAACATGCCGAGCATTATGTATGTCTCGTACTTTATATTCTGATTTGTTACTCAAATTGTATGTTTATGTTTTCATTAACAAATTCAGAGTAAAGCTTGTCGCACAGAGCCGCGACCACATAAATAAAACCCGGCTTGCGGCCGGTTGAAACGCATCCCCGCCCCATTTTCTGGTAGCGATCTGTGCCCTAGGTCTAAGATCGCTACCTATTGTCGTTAAAATGCCCAGAAAATGGGTCGGGGCATGCGTTTCAACTGGTCGCAAGCCGCGTGCAGGTCGCGGCTGTGTGTGTGACGCTTAAAAAGCAAATTGCCAGGCCGTTAACATACTTGTAACACTATATTATTTACAGGGCCTAGTCGGTGCAGTTTTCGAAGGAATCGGCACTTCGTTGGGCAGTTTCGTCGGCGGCCAACTGTACGGGAGATACGGCGGGTGGGACACTTTCCAATGGTTCGGCCTCGGGTCTCTGGTCTGTTGTGCTCTACACGTCATTGCGCAATACCTGCTTAAAGACAGGAACGCACATCTTGGACTGATGCAAGGTAAAAAAGCTACTGATACGGAGTGATGTATAATTTTAAGTGTATACACGTACTGCCACCGGCTCTATTCGGGTGGACCACGTGACAAACACACGACAGAGACAAAAGTGTCGCTAGAATGAAAATTTAAGTCGCTCGAAACGGAAGCACCCTTGATTCATGGTAATGGAACTTCACGATTTTGTACAAGTTAGAGCATGGTGGCTGTTTTGTCGCGCGGTATGGCGGGTTGGTTTGTTGTGTGATGGACGCGTGGTCCGTCCGAATAGAGCCTTAGAGGAAGTGGAAACCATTTCGGCTAAAATCAACTTTTAGTATATTTTGCTCAGATTCACTAACTCTATCGAGTAGTCGCAAAAGCGTTTCTCTTACTGCACTGAAGACAATATCAATGGTAGATTTTGCTTGGCCAAAATGGCATTTACTACGCTTCATCCTCGAAGGATAACTTTTGCACCGCTTGTTTTAACACGACATTCGAGTCCCTCTCACATAAAAACTTACACTATTTACAGAAAATTTGACAATAATCAAAGTGTCGTCCATTTTTAGCAGATTCTATCAAGGTTTCAGTATTTATGAATTTGTATTAGCAACATTTTTGGGTTTAAGACTGACACATATATGTGCGGCCTGCGGCCAGTCCTACCGCATGACCCGCCCCCTTTTCTCCAGTCGTTAACGTCCAGTATGTAGCGAGATCACTACCGAAAACTAGCAGAAAATTGGGCGGGGCATGCGGTTCAGGTGCATGTGTCAAGCTTAGAGTGTTACTACGGGTTGGTTTGGTATGGATTGAATGATCTTGAACTTTGTAAAAGCCAGCTGACTCCACTCCTGTTTATTCCTGTGTGATTTTTTATATATATTATTTTTCTCTAGTTTGTTACAAATATAGCAGGTAGAAGGTACATGTAGGTAACTTGTTTTATAGAAATCCTGGTTTACCATTTATTATATTCGTGTACCTGCCCTATCGATGCCCATGTTTTAATTAAGCCTAGGGTCATTGTTAAATTGGTGGTGGGCAATATATTTAAAGTGTGATTAGTTGATTATAGTTACTATGCCATAATGAATTTTCATTGATATTATTTATGATATCTAATTGACGTAGCCATTTCTGTTTGATAAATATGACTTATGATACGAATAATTAGTTACGACGAGTATGTTCGTGGATCGCTAATTGGAACAAGAATGAAAATGCATAGTGTAAACGTACTATAAATAGGTGTTGGTATATACATAGTTAATATAATAGATGTAAAATTGATAAGTGTCATACATAATTGGCTGTGCTCTAAATAAGGTGATCGTCATTGATATTGTGAACAATACTCGTGTGTGTCAACAATCGAATACGTATTCTGTACTGTACTATAAGAATTATACTGAAATATGATACAAGTTCATAACATATTTATACAGAGTGCCCTTGAATACATTCAACAAATTGAAATTGGGGCTTGTACTCATAATAAATATTAAATTGGTTAGGTTTTTTAGTAAATGCATAGAATAGTAACTCCAAAAAAAAAAATAACTATAAGTAAGTCACAAAATGATCTTAGAAATGACCACTAGGTCAAATTCCAGTGAAAGAAGTCGTTGATATAAATTAAAAATACCTTTAAGTGTAAAAACTCCAAAGCACAGTAACGATGCACATCAAATTAATAAAATTTTCGATAGTTTAATTTATTGTCAAAAAAACACCAAATTGTTTAATTTACTTAAATGCTATGCAGAATTAATATATGTCATAAGCCTAACCATCCATTTAATTTTGTCGAATGAATTCAAGGCCACCCTGTATGCATTTTATTGATGTATTCGTTGAATTTTAATTTTATTATTTATACAAAGTGACTAATATATAAGTAGGTATGTAGCCGAACTTGAATTCGTTTAAACAACTCTCTTTCTAATTAATTTCAAGAATATTTCGAATTAGCACTAAGTATATTATTTAATATTTGCTTTGCCTTATTTTATTATTATTTTATAATACTTTTTACTATAAGTATAAATAACTTTTACACTAAGCTGTACACCAATTCAAGGTCGTGCCGTATATAAAATTATATATTTAGCTCGAATCCTTCAAAATACGTACTTAAATCGTATTTTATATGTATATTATACAGGTATTTAGTTCAGCTTAGGTTGTAATCACGGAGTTCTTGATCCGTGGTATAATACGTACCAACTACTACCAGTACATTACAAATTACAACACATAGTTCAATATAGTTCTAAATGGTTATACATATATATATATGTCGCAGTCAACTGATTGGAATAGACGTGTGATTGAACAGCTAGCACGTTGATTGAACGACGGCATCCAACCAAACATCTAAGTGTTAATTAGCTGAGTGGTTAAACACAACGTTCAACACTACAGCTAAACGACGCTCAGCGGACTGGTTGGAAGTAAATTTTCAAATTTTAGTAACAGGTTCTTACCGCGATTTAGACGGAATTATGAGTTATTTCGACACCGTTATAATCATCATGATCACAAGACATACTAACTGTGTTATTATTAATTTTGAAACAGCATTATTCACATACAATAGCAAAATATCAACAAATTACGATCAAATTACCGTGATAATTATTTTTATACTTAATCGCTTAATTTATTTCAAAGTTTTCTTTAAACATTATCTCACTGAAATCACTGGTATGTTGCTGCAATATATGAATTTTAATGCTTGGAAATTATTTTTCACTATCAAACAACTCGCAATGTTCATATAATATCAGCTGTCGACGCCATCTTGTAAACAAAATGAAACTAGCGCCGCCGTGGCGGAGAATCATACTAAGTCAACACTACAGCGGCTTTTCAGTCAGCTGAGGTGTTGAACGTTTTATGCGCCATAATGATCCAACCACCCAACTAGCTGTTTGATTGGATGCCGTCGTTCAATTAACGTGCTAGTTGTTCAATGACACGTCTATTTCAACCAGTTGACTGCGACATATACGTATGGAGATTATTACGTTCATTCGTTTCCGAATTACTATTTTTAATGTAAGTATTCCTAAATTTGTTGTTCATGTAATGAACCTGCTCGTATTTAAAATTATTTTCTGTTTTTGCCTTGAAAAGGCGTTGTTATAAGAATAATATAATTTGTGCGTACATTTGTTCTATTCATTTAAAGTCTGCATTTAGGTAACTTTAAAATCCCTAATAAATTCCTATGCTTTGGACGAATAAAATCATTCAAGCTCCGTCCAAGCACAGCAAGGATGGATAATGGCGGTGGAAAATAAAACAAATATTAGCATTTACTTTTAGTACGTAATTAATCAATCAGTATTCGAATTTTTAGCTTGTATACCCAGTATTACCTATGGAATTCCGTTGATATTTTTACTAAATATATTATTGACAACCCCGAAATTATTCTGTGTTTGATTTGTTTATCATTATTACCTTATAGGTACTTATCTTACCTAAATTAATATTGTTTATCAATTTTTATGACAGTACAGTTTTATGAAGTTTTATCGACTTTTATGAGATCTAAATCTTATCGTTCTGTTATCGTATCATACTCTCAAAAAAGGGCTAATGTACATTGCAGTTAGCACGATTCTAATTTGAATTTAAAAAGCCAGTAAATACATTCCAAGTCTATACTTACATAAACTAATACATAGGTAGTTTTAAGGCTATGTGCAGTCGACAGCACATCGACCTCCATTTTGTGAATAAATAAATTTTACTTTATTTTACACAGAACCATTGCAATCTAAGTCGTATTACTGCTGTAAAATGCCCATGCGTTACACTTGGATGTTCTTTCGACTGTACCTAGTTATTTATGAATTATTTAATACATACATATTTACCTATACATAATATTAAGAAGATAGATTAGAAAAAATATAGGAAGATTATAGGTAGAGCGTCAAACATTGGCGAGACGTCTTCGCCAGGCCACCGCCACCTGCCTTCTGAGTTCTGACATATTTTTCCGTAATGATACCTATTAATTGAATGAGTGAGATAGTTTGAGGACTTAGGCTACTCGCAACAATTATTAGCCACTAAATTATTGATTGTATCTGATAATTTCATTTTATAGGTGTCATAAATAAATCTTTATGTATAAATATTTTGTGCTTATAGATATTTTATTTTTGTTTTCAGGATATTCATCAGTGATTCGCTACGAACAGCCAAACGACATGGTGTATATTATGGAAGATATGACAGATGGCAGTTAATTTAAAATTGTATTTATAAACACGATTTTTTGTCGTGCTAATCTGTGCCAAAGGAAGAATTTACTTAATTTTTTTACATTTTGGAACGTGGACTTATTTTTAATTACATTGCTAAAATCTATATAATTTTAATTGGTTTGTCTCTGATTTCGTCAATTTAGTTTCTTTGGCGTGCTGAGAGAAATGTAAAATTCATTGTAGAGTCAATAACAAAAGCATTGCAATATATTCCGTATTATATTATTGCGTAAAGTATCCGCCATAACTACGTACGCCATTGAAATGTTAGTCAGCTGTATTATAATTATTAATAATCTGTGATATCTCTGGGACTTACTTTTTATTTCAGTTTATTTATTACTAAAGCTATTGCTTAATGGTAAACAAGCTAATTATTCCAAAAAAAACTAGACTGCTTTTATTGCATAAAATTGTCAGTCTAGTATTCAAGACGAATCTAACGGCAACTAGTATTGGCGACAGGAGGCAACAAAGGAACCACATACACACATTAACTCGAAGAACATTACTCTCCTCCTTTCGGCAGTCGGTTAAAAACATAATCCACGTATTCATTATTTCCTTAATAGTTATTATGGCACTGTGACATTTTTCTTTTTCATGTGCTCAAAAAGTTGCGGTTGGTTTGACCACCAGTCCACCATTGATTAAATTATTTTTAAATTTATTTATACTTACTGTATAGGCAACTAATTTTTTTGTTATTATTTCGGTCCAACCGAATACTGATATCTATATCAAGATCAGGGTGAGTTGTAACCCTTTTCGCAGCAACTAGGTATGTAAATATAAACCCTAAAACTAATGCCACACGTTCCATTTTCTTTTATCTAAGCTCATTCCTATAAAGTCATTTAATTGTAATTGCAGTTTTAGTGCCTCTATTTACATACCTATAAGTTGTATCGTTATTGATTACTGTTATGTACTTATTTAAATAAATACTAAGTTTATGGTTTAGGGTAACAAAATGTCTGTGATTGTACTTACATAAATTTTGCAATAGGTGCTAATTGTTATACTGATGCAGGATTTTTATTCAGTTTTATATTATATATTTTATTCGTATATTTACATATTGCTATACTGATTTTTCGACTGGGTGTATTGTATTTTGATAAATGTTTTAATCATAAATTTTTCATACCTAACTACTTAAGACTGGTAGGAGACAGAGAGAGAGATAATGTTAAAGCAATCTGATTTAATTGATATTGGTAAATTGAAAATGACATCCAATATTTTTATTGTATTTATTTACTTTGCCTTGCCTATCGCCATGCGCAGCAAAATCTAAATTTTAAAATATAGCAATATATTCGTCACGATTGGGATTCTGTTGGAAAAGAGCGTGCCACGGAATGGCAAAGTTTGAAACCAGGTCGTGAGGAATTTTTAAAATAAGTATTTACAATAATACTAACTTTGATTTGATTACCAATATCTATCGATCAGGCGTCAACGTGCGTTTTGATAACAACTTGCATTGGCAGCTACTCTTTATCCTTGATCGTACTTATATATCAAAAAATATCTAACTGTTGTACTTAGATTAGATGTAAATAAGGTAACGCTTTTTATTATACAGTTTTGTATTATATCATGAAACCTGACGATGGACTGTATAAACATTATAGGGTGATTGAGAGACATCTTTGTATGAAATCTACAAAAAGCTTTAGTGTCCCATATGAAATGATCTGATCAATTTGTATGAATAATCGTTAATTAGGTATTCGATATCCTGCCTATAGTTAAAAAAAATTATGCCGTGCTTTCAATTTCTCTATTCCATACTTTTACAGCGGTGTCCGAATGCAGCGTTTTTTTGCTTTATTATCTCGGCAATTTTCACGACAGCCTATCACAAATTGACGACTATTGATTGGTTGACGTAAATAACGGTGTTGTCTTTGTGTGCATCGACGATTTTGGCGATTCGTGCTATAGAGTATACTAGCTATAAACGTTGGCAAATACCGTCCGTGTTTGGATGTGTGCTGTAAAAAAAGTGTGGAAGAGAGAAAATTATGAATTACCATAATCAATTACATATCATAGTCGTTGATGCATGTCATTCATTCATATTTAGTGAATTATTCAATTAAACTTAGTTTGTAGATTAATTACTCCCGACAGCTACGCCATTTAGAATAGTAATGAGGTCCAGCTTATTAACAATGATGATATCTTATTTACAATTATGTATTTGCATTGTATTTGTAGTTAATTGGTAAGATTTGGTATTGAGTAAATTGAGTTTCACAGAATTAATCTAACCCGTGATACTTTGTTTGTACTTATATTTAAGTAGATTAGTTGCATCATTTTTGATTGATCATTATAATTAAAAATAAATTTAATAATTATTGCATATAAGTAAATAGATGTACTTACTTACCTATTTTTTTTTTAAATTATGTTGCATCTTATTTATAATTGAATATACGGAGTTTATATTTTAAATATTGATTTTGATTTCATCCCAGCGTTTTATCCATAAAAAAATCCTCTGTCAGAAAGGTGTTTGCACAGTTACCTTGTATTTATTTTATTAATGAACTTGACAATTCGTCATTTGCCAATGTCATTTACATACAGTATCTTTTCTTCCTCCAAAGGAGTCGCCGTGGCGTCATCACCTTGGAAATTCGCGTCTTCTTCCAGAGGAGTAGCCGTAGCGTCGTCAATCTGGGTGGGCGAAGCAGCTCGACAGTCAGGTTCACTCCCGAGCTCGTAGTGGGACTCTTGATAATTGCTTGAAACTTCAGATCTTGCATGAATCATCCAATAAATTTATCATACTGTCATTCGCGAACATTTTCAGATTAATTTAACGTGATATTAAATACCACTGTAGACATTAAAATTAAAATTATCAAATAATTTCGCAACTGTCGTTTCCCGCCATTTCAAGAGAACCTTACCTTGTATACCGATCGTAGCGTTAGACCGGTTCCGGCTAGCGGCTACATCCGCCGGAAATCCACTTATCTTTGCGCCTCACTTTAGTCGCGTTTATATATCGGGCAAGCTCGCTGCCACGGGCCTATATCTCTAATCTTACTAACTCAACCATAGTCTCTCTACTAATCTCTGATGGTGAGACATTTTGCAGCAGTGGGACACTATAAAGCTTAACTAGAGATATAGGCCCGTAGCAGCGAGCTTGCCCGATATATAAACGCGACTAAAGTGAGGCGCAAAGATAAGTGGATTTCCAGCGGATGTAGCCGGAACCGGTCTAACCTGTCTACCTGTATACAGGTACAATACATAACAAATAATAATATAATGTATACATCAAAGAGTATCTCTTTTTGGTGTATGTAACTCTCCCCTAAAACAAAGTGCCCCATACGTAGACAGAGAACGGCCCCATACATTGAATTTCACTAAAAAAAGACTAAGTACTTATTTCCATTAAAAGTAGTGGTGCACTTAATACGAATGAAATATACCATGTAAACTTATAAGTGACCCTGTAAACACATTTTTCTGTGTTGAAGTCCAAGGTTGAACTTGAAATCAAATGATGTTTGAATTTTGCCGCCAATATTTATTTTCATGGCAACATTTATATTTCGGATGTCAAAGTCCTAGCAGGTGTTTCAGTAGCAAAGCCTTGTGAATCTACGTTGTGAATGCCTTTTATCCCGCGGCTGACATGAAAACACAATATGAACAACGCTGACAAAAGGCCGACAACAACACGACAGTGTTGTATTTAGGGGACTTCTTTCGTGACGTGTCGTGGTGTGGCGCGGACTATAACCTCTATCCGCTTATGATAAACTTAAGATATTCCACTATTAAGCCTTCCGTCTCTTTCTATCTTAACATTTTGAACGAAAGGTGAAAGCATAGAGAGAGAAACTAAACTAAACTAGATTATCTCTCTACGGGTGAAAGGTGAAAGGGACGTGAGGTATAAGTAGATTGTGTTTTTGTAGTAAATGTCAAAAATATTGAGTCAGCAGTTCTCAAGTTCGCACACGGCAACCCTAAACTTTCTGCTGTCGTCTGGCTGGTCTGACTCAATAACATCGTCTTTCGTAATAGATTGGAAAATAGAATAAAATCGTTACAAAAATGTGTTTAGCGACTACAAAATAGTGATATGAGGCTCGTGATATATCATAATATGCGATTTGAAATAGAAACAACGAAGTAGATACCATGTAAGGCGCAAAAACAATCTCCGAAAGTCCACGTCGAGACATGGGTTCCAGATTGAGGTAATTACTCAATTTACTCTCGTTCAATACTGTTGTTTGCTGATTTATATTTGTAGTATTGATAATTTATCTTGGAACATTAATTGTAGGTTAAATATTATAGTTGTTAAAACGCTAACCTCTTCAGCTCTGTGAAGGAAGCTGATAATATTCGAACTCTACATTGCTTTTTAGTATATTTGCATTAATTTACATCGTCTTTCTTTTGTAATGATGTCGCGCAACCGCCTCCTCGTCCAGATAAATGTTCACAGTGTTCTTATCATTTCCTGTGTTGTTCACACCCACAAAACAAAACAAAAAATCTGGCATGCCTATGCCAGATTTTTTGTTTCAGTACTTGTCTGCGACATCATATGGCGAGATTTGTGTTTGTCTTTTAATATTTTTAACACATGTGTCACAGTAGCGGGGGCCGTTTTAAATGTAAAAATGTGCATACCATAAAACATTTTTATTAGAAGAGCACGCTCCATTTCTTTTGCTGTATATAGACTTCAGATTTCATTTGATTGTTACAAATAAATGCATTAGGTTAATATAAATATTAAATATATTGCATATAAATTTTTTTTACATTTCCGCAACATATATTTTTATAACTATTCAATCAGTATTATGTTTTAATCTCAGGATTCTGAGCCATGTTACATGTCAAGATAATGATTAGTTGCCTTTTAGTTAAGTACTCATATAATATTATATTTCAGAGACACTGTACGATTCATATTCGAACTTTTTTGTGAAGTTTCTCCCGGAGATCATACAAAAGAACCATACATAGTGAAAAAATATCCGGAGTCATATAAAAATGAAGAAGAGTTGAAAAATGTCCCAAAATTTACATTCCCATGTCAATTAGAGAAGTAAGTATACACACATACATTGAGTACTATTTATGAAAATAAAATCATAAATTTTTGTCCAATATCCTAATAATGACTTTTTGTCTGTTCAATTTCCAGCTCCTTTGTCCAACACTACTCATTTGTGTTGACATCAGTGGACTCCAAATATACATTTTGTTTTTGTCGCTACGATCCAAGAGCTAACACAGCACTGGTGCTGCTTTCACATTTACCATGGCATGATCAGTTTTATAAGTAAGTAATTGTTATAGTATTTAATTTACATGGTTCCAAATATGGTTTGATATTAATTTTTAATATAATATCGCTAGGAATTTTCAAAACATAAACTTCACTTTGAATAATTGTAAAAATAAATGATATAAATTCACACATGGTTCCAATAGGGTCAGACAATTCAATCCTTTTTATGGATTTTCAATGTGAATTTGAAAATCACAATGTCACATACTTATAATCGACTTCCATGTGCTGCGATCCTGACGCAAAACTTTCGCTTATTCCACATTCAACCATCTGAAGATTCAACCAAGAAGAGAGATTCAACCATTCTTGCTCGTTGATTTGTAGATTTTTAAACACCCCATTAAATTGTTGGCAGGATGCACCATCGTATTTATATGAAGCTAGTAAAAACATACAATGTAATAATAGTTAATAATAAACTTAGATGCAAACAAAGCGTGCGAAATTGCAAATGTTTACCTGTACCTGTTGTATGCTGTGCTCTGCTAAGCGAAAATCACTCTACAGTCACTAAATTTCTATCGTGTAAAGGATTTGTGCTCTTATCTATAGAACAAAGTTATAAGTATGCCTTCTACTTTGTTTTTGTTCTGTACAACTTGAGGATAGTGATGATGATGATGCCTTGATATTATCAATTTATCATTGATTCCAGTGTTAATGCATATTAGATATAAACAGTACTTAACGCTTTGCGACTGTTTATATTACCTTTATATTATAATATGTTATATAAATGAGAACATTACTTTAGCATTGTTACCTTATATTATGCCAAGTGAATTTTCATAAATTAACGATTAGTGCTTCTGGACTACTTCAATTAAATAATGTAACGTTTCTTAATTTATAAACCAAATATACCTACTTATATTATTCACATTGATGGTATTACCAATTTCAGGTTATTAAATTGTATAGCAAATCTAATAAATGGCCCGGAGCGAGGGGAACTCATGTCTCTATTGGAGGCATGCCGAATAAGGCCACCTATGCCTGGACACACTCTGAAAGTTACCTACAATGCCGGTCAAAGTGTATTCTCTTGCCAGTGTCCAGACAACAGACTGCCAAGTATTCCAGAAAATGTAAGCAAGCTTATTACTAATAACAAGATATTAAAATGTAATCTCGTGTTTAACGGATACATACCTACATTGAAAGCAATGATTTTTTTATAGGAGTATTATTATTCATTATGATTTTAACAAATTTCCAGTGCAATCTTACGGAATACTTCAGTGCTATGGACACCAAATGTATGGCTGGACTATGGGCAGCATTGCTCCACGAGCGTCGCGTGGCCATCGTTGCCTCGAAGCCTTCGCGGCTGTCAGCGTGCGTACAAGCGGCCAACGCCACACTCTTCCCCATGTCTTGGCAACACATATTCATACCAATACTACCTAAGCACCTAGTGGACTATCTGCTTGCCCCTATGCCCTTTCTTATTGGAGTTCCTAGAAGTGTTATGGAGGTTAGAAATTTTGTTTACTTATTCTTTATCAGTATAGCAATGCAAGGTTGGTTTTGTTTAGTTTCGCTGGCGATGCGGCGCCGGTGTGCTAAGGCTTCACCATATTGAGTGAGCGGGTGCGGTAGCGATCGCGACGCAGCAAAAAAATTCCAGTTAGTAGTTATTCGTCGAACACATTCATAAAGGTTTGTTTGCGTCTCGCCGCCGCGCCGGCCCGCTCTCGCGGCCGCGCATTCATTGTGGTTGAAGCCTTACAATTAAAATTGCATCTTTACTGTTTCTAATAGCTGTTTCATAGTTCTAGAAACAAGAGCCTTTATCGTTGATTATTATTTATTAAAATTATTCCACATTCTGTATTGAGTATCGACTTATGACTGAGATTTGTGCACTATCAACTTCACTCTTGTAAATAGACTTGTAGTTGCAAACCTACTCTTAGTTCGAACACAAAGGCCGTGATTCAGTTTTAGCGTTAGCTTGCTCTTACAACTGTCAAACATCTATGGAATTTGACGTTTGTAGGAGTGAGTTCACACTAAGCTTACATTCAAAACTGTCTAGAAATCTCGGCCTAACATTCAATACTTGAGTTTCTAAAAGAACAGAAGTGTCAACATAAATTGTTTAATGGCAATTTACTTTTATTACAGAACGTGCGGATGTCTGAAATAGGCGATGTTGTTATATTAGATGTAGATGCAAATGAACTTAGATCTCCGTTTCACGATTTAGAAACTCTTCCTCCTGATATGGTAAGGAATTTGCTAATATATTGCTTGAATAAAATATGATTGAAAGAGAGGAATTTATTAACTATCTCATTTTTTTTCAGGTAGCGAGTTTAAAAAAAGCTTTAAGTGATAAAAACGCCCTTGGAGACGCCGTCTCTAGGGCATTTCTGCGAGCATTAGTATGTTTAATAGGTGGCTATCGTGATGCTATTAGGTAAACTTGTATTGCTATTTTTGTGTACATACTTTAGATATTGTGATTGTTCAATATCTCCATCTCATCTTGCTCAATAGTTCCATAGAGAATTCCATTCCAGCCATTCAGAATTTTTCATTCTAAGTAGTACATATTCATGATATTTGTTTGTCTTTGTTCAAGAATCGAAAGAGGACAACTGATAACATTCAACCCAGAGGCTTTCATTAGGACTAGAAAAAGTATGCAACCATTCCTTAAAAAGATATTACAATCTCAAATATTTCAACAGGTGAGTTCTTATTTCTATTGCAAAGGTAAATACAATTGAAATTAAATATTACCAGCAAAATTTCATGTTAACTGTAAAATTCAATAAATAATATTTTATCTACTAACAACTCTGTATTTAATACATTTTAGGGTATTATTCACAGTACAATCGACAGTATATTGGGTATACCGCCTAGATTGCAATTAGTTCGTCTTGATGTTGTCGACTGTACAACTGAATTATCCAACTAGTAGTATCAAAGTGAATTATTTTATCCCATTGCTAAACTAATAAATATACTTATCTGATTAATTGTCATCAGTTTATAGACGAGAGGCTCGATTTGCTCAATTCTGGAAGAGGCTTCAACGACGAATTTGAAGTTGAGTGCAATATATACGCGGAGAAACTAAACACGGGCAGCGGCCAAAGACTGAAACAGCAATATAGAGACTGGGCCAAAACTGTGAAGAAGGAGGGGGGTGCTTTCTTCAAAACTGTGAAAGATAAGGTATGATATATTATGTGAAGCGTGGTGGAAGGTAAAAAAATTCTAGATTGACTTGTTCTTCATTATTCTTGATGTTATTTATATTCATGATTATTTTTGATCGTAAAATTTCCATATTTTATTAGGGTTTTTTGTCGTTCCAATGGTGCGGTTTTTTAGGGCGCATTCCAGCTCGCAGAATTTTAATATTAACTATATTTCGATGTAAAGTACCCGTCATATAATTTGCGTTTTTTCACTAAGCTATTTTTTTTAGTCTTTAGAAGAAGACAGAATGGCTGTATTTTTAATACTGTCAATTTTAATGTAGTTCGCTTTTTTTAACACATTTGTTTAATATTTTAATGGGAATATACCTAACATTACCTCGTTTTGGCTGTTCTTTGTCTCTATGGTTTTTATAACGTTTGCTTTAGAATGTAGTTTTATGTGAATAATGTAAGCAATTTAGTTTCTAGAATCTACGAAAATTAATGAGCTAAAAATGTAATAACTAAAACTGCCATTTAATTTTTCATTTATTATCACAAAATATATTTTTAAGTATCTATGGTAACTTACACTGACGTACCTAAATGTAGCTGTTAATATACTTTTCCTATCTTTAGTCAAAGAAAGGATGGTAATAATAGTACTGTTAAATTGAGTATAAATTAGAAAACAATTAAGAATCACAATATTTATCGAGTTTTCGATTACACTACACTACTTACCTACACTTTTGGATTAAATTTGCTACCATATATTTTTTTAATATTTAATATCTCTCGATATTTGCAGTTAAATGGCATTTTTTACTATTGAAATGATGTAACTGACACTCCGTCTACACGCGCCGGCTTAATAGTACAAACCTCTCATTTTCTCAAATATATAAAATAATTCAAATTCTTTCTATCAGCACTTTAAACTGCTATCCTCATCATAATCTATCAGCATATCTGTTCTGTTGATGTAGCTATAGGATCGCGAGAACACTTATTATTTGAAGTGTTTATAGAAATGTGATACCTAATACATAAAAATTTATTTGATTTTCTAGAACCTAGCTTAACAGAACTTCGATTACAAAGAATATATACGTTGTATTTCAATTTGGTAGGAACATTATGTGCACAGTTCAGTTCCAAAAACTGTACAAGCAGCACCAACTTACTACCAACCAACTTGCACATTGTAGGGACCCAAGAAATTATTTTTCTTTATTTTCATTGCACAAACTCCAGTCGCTGTCAGTCATTCTGAACATACAGTACTCATGTTGTATGCACATACTTTAGCGCAGTTTTGCGCATGCAGATCGTCGTGTAGACGGAGGCTAATGCATGCATGCTGTAAGTACTTAAGTTGTTCTTTTGGCTTTAAAATGTGAATATTTTCAGGCGAACCCAGCAGTTCAATCGGCCGTGAAATCGGTGAGTTTAGAGAACTCTGTTGTCGTTCTGTTCTTGGTCTCTTGCGTCCTAATATTCGGCACTAGTGGAGCATACTTTAAGAATTCTTTATGTATTTGTTCCAACTGTATCTTCCTTGGAGGTGAACCAGTGATGCTTATATTGGATATGTACTTTTAAATAATAAAAAAGTATTAATGTCCATGTAAGATACAGATAAAACAATGTTAAAGTTTGATGTTATAAGGGTGATGGAATGTAAAGGTTGGGTATATATTATAAGTACATGTATTATTAATTATTATATGTGGTTATAAGTAGGTATTATTGATATTATTTCTCATGTATTTGTGCTGTGTTTTACAAATTATGGCTGGTTATAGTGATTATTATTTAGAGTATGCTTTTAAAGATAAATATAAAAGATAAAATTCAATTATTTTTTTAATACCCACTGAATTTATGTTTTCATTATGATTGCTTATGTAACATTTATTACCATTTTTGTAGATAATATATCTGTGTATTGAAGATATTATAAGAATGTATATATATTTAGTGACATATTTTGTATATTCTATTCTAAAAATATGTATGTGTATCTATTTATTTTATAATTATAGTAAGTACCGTTATAACGAACAATTACCTATTTGTAGTAGTAAATCGTAAATTATTGTACACTCCACAAAGTTGCGAATATTGGTGAACAATTATCATCAAAATTATTATAAATTACTATATCTGCACTCAACTCGGTTACATGTCTTGAGTATTTATTGCATGCTGCATATGGTTACAGGCGTGACGTGTCCGTAGATATCCTAAAATATGGTTACTTATCGAACAAGGGTTATAAAGCTATATGACTTTTTTTAAATATATTTATTAACTTGTCATTTATAGGAAATAACAGAGTGCTTGTCATCATGAGACCGTCATACCAGCGTCTCAGTTTGTTATTTCTAACAAAAAATGTGTTAGAATAGGGATTTTGCAGTATGATACTTATAAAATATGTTATAATGTTATATTCAATAACCACTAACATATTTTGTTAGAAATAACAAGCTTAAGACCTAGATTCAAAGCGTATTAGGATGTATGGTATGTGGAAAATATTCATTGCATTTGATTTCATTCGGACCACTCGACAACCAAGTGTGTAGCGACAATACTATATTTCGTGTAAATAAATAGAGCTACGCGTGTTCATACCAAATCGTACCAGGACACATTTTGCCGCTATCCATACCATTCTGCACGTTACTTCACACATCTTGTTACGAACTTCACGCATAAACGATTTCATGCATCATGTTTTTTTTATTCTGTAAACAGAGGAACCCTGCATCCATAATGTACAAGTTTTCCAATGAAAACGAATCATGTACTTGGTTTGCTCAAGGCGTCGCTAAAATGTAAAGTTACAATTTCTACACCACTATTCTAAAACTACTTGGTATACTAGTAGGTGGTATTTTATTAGAGAATTTTATCAAACGCTTTGACCAAACTACTACTTATACTATAATTACTTTTTGGAACGGTTATGTCATGTTATACAATATAACAAAGCTTGCAAATATTAATTAGCGTTTATTGTGATCTGATTCAGGTGCGGCAAGGAGGCAAAAATATGAAATCTGCGGTCAAGGGCCTGAAAAATAGAATACCCAAAACTGGTTCACGACCTTCGTCTATTAACACCACGGATGATAGCAGGTAGTGCTTGCTTCATACCTATGTAGCTAAATGATATCTTAGTATTAACTAAGATATCATTTAGCTTACATCATTAAGCATTATTATCATTTAGCAGACCATACATATTAATGTATGGTCTGTCCTAATCCAATTTTCTTGTTAGATTCTCGTGCGGCTCCGTGACTCCGGTGTCGTCAGACTCGTCTGACTCGTCCCCCGCGCGCGAGGCGCCGCCCCGCGAGCCTCCCCCCGCATTGCCCCTCGACCTGCTCACAGAAATGGAGTTCCTCTTCAAGCACAACGCACAGCGGCGCGACAGCTACCCTAACAGCTCGCACAACTCGGACATTAGTCTGCCGGACAAAGCGGTAAGTTATAATGCATCGAAGTAAACTGTGGCCCAGAATTATTAGAGGAAAGTCCCCATAGCCAAGTGGCATGTAATGTATCTTACGTTATTAACAGGTCCGTCAACTTTAAGGGCCTGTATTTACCCTTAAATATAATGACAACTAGTAAGTCATTTATGGTTATTCCAAAGCGTGGCATGCTTATTTTAGTCGCAGCTAAGCGAGGCATCCCGCTCACTCTTGCGCGATGTAGCATGAGTGCGTGCGTTTAGGTTTAGGGCCGCCACATACGGAATTCCGTTTCGGTATATCGAACGCAGTGAATCCATTCAAATTTGTGGACCTACCACATACGACAGTAGTTTTCCTTCCGGAGTTTTCTCCGATTCGAAATTCCGTATGGTGGCCAGTGCCAGCCTTTTTATTCCGAATTGAAATAAACGTATGTGTGTGATGTATTTACGGAATCCCGAATCGATATTTTGAAACGGAATTCCGTACCCCTTAGGATTAGACTTAGTGGCCATGACAGAATACCGCCTCTTTACATAGTTCTCATTCATAAAAAAAAATTTTACCTAATTATTCAGACATTCCTTGTATACATACGACTTCCCCAGTGAGTGCTATTTATTATAGATAGAGTAGCTTATTTCTAGTAGCTTGTGAAGTTGACTTCCTTTGTTTAGCTGTCATGCTTGTTTGTAGAACATATTTAAGTTCATAACATAACTAGACAACGGATTGGACTGTGGACGAATGGATAAGGATGCCTTCTCTGATAAGGAGTTTCACAGTAACTAAATTACCAACATTAATTCAGTTTTAACATGCCATAAATTCGTGGACAGCGACTCTTAATAAAAGATGATGCGAACATTAAATCCGATGTCTGGTTATGATGAATCATAACTTTCGTCACATGTTATCTTTCCAGTGCTGGCAAAATATTGCATTGGCGAATGGAAAGTGTATACTGTACATCATTTTTAGAATAACACGGACTGTTACAGTGACAAACACATATTGGACACTTGGCGAAAGTTATGGTTATGTCTATAGTTTTCATGCATTCATGAGTATTTTGAAATATTTTTCACACTACCTAATTAGCACCTTAGAAAACATCTCTGAATATATTCACCCATATGTCGTTACGCTTTGTTCGTCCTGTTGTTGAGCTTTTACTTATCCTGTGCTTAGCTCGACATGTATGTGTATAGTTATGTGTTCCATGTGAATGCGTTACTAGCATGTTCGCTCCTAGGAGCACCATGGCACATTATTCAAATTTTATTTTGCAGAAAACATTGTCACCATGCCTCCCACCCCGGTTACCGGAACGTCCCAAAGTCCCTCTCCGCTATCCAATAATTTCCACGAGGAAACTAGTCGATATATCGGACGCGCCTGCGCCGCCGCCGCGCGCCACGCCCGCGCCGATCAACAATATGCACTTTGTCAGTAACATCACCAAAAACGATGTGTACGCCGCGACCGACTTCCACACGAGCACTATACGCTTCACTGAAGGAAAGGACAAGGCTAAACTCAAACTGACCATGTCTACGAACCAGAGGAGAGTGCCGCAAGCGAATGCGCCCGCGCCTTGCAACGGCACCGCGCACAAACTCTCGGCACCCCCCGTAGGCAGTAGGCCGGCGCAGGACACCAGTAGGGTAGCCCGGAGCGCGCCCCGCCCGGGGAGGCTTCAAGAGGTAATTGTGATATGTGCATTTGTAATCATATCCATTATATACTATTTGAATAAACACGAAATTAGTTTGTTCATTCCTTGAAAGCTGCAAGTGTGAAGTTTGTTTGCACTAACACGGAGTTCTGATAATAATTGAATAATATGTATCTATTTCAATAGTATTAATGAATACTTAATTTATTGTTAATTACTATGGATCAATATATTTCTAACATTCACAAGGTTGTCCCTTTATTCGTTACGGTATCGTCTACTCCCCTCACTACCCTTTGTTGATGACACTAGTTGATGATGCACTACATTGGGATACGGATAAGGTTTTACACAAATACACAAACTTGTACTTCTTCCATTTAAATACTTGACCAACTAGACAGAATGCTCCAAAATCTTCCTTCCATTTAAATACTTGACCAACTAGACAGAATCATTGACATTCTGAGAAATGATAGCATTGATAAAGATGATAATATCAACATTTTATAAGTGTACATTTCATTTATGGTGCTCTGTTTTACCGATTTATAATTTATAATTTTACGAACTTCGTTCGTACTAAAATGTTAAACCTTGGTGAAAGTGCTGACTAATGCAAGCATAATTTATTTTCTGCTGTTTCGCACACGAGGGGCGTAAATTACTCCCACACTATATTAATTTAATTCCAGCACAACAATTTCTTAGCCTCGTATTCACCTTATAATACGACGTAAAATGTGACAGGATTTATCCGTACTTTTGGAGGTAGGTAAACTGTACCACATATTTTATTATCTAATGTATTGAATGATGGTCTGTACTTTCTATTATTAGTAGAGTACTGGGAATAGTTTGTTTTGTATATGGCACCAGCACTTGTATATAAGCGCGCACCTGGATGTCAATCACATGCTTATGTAGACCTTGCATGTTGTATTCTTATGTAAAAGCACGTGTATTCATTAGATATATTTAACCCTGTAGGAAACCTAACAAAAATTATGAAAATTAATACTTTAATATGTATCTAATATATGTCAGAAAACTGGAAGCAAACATCTGAAAGACATGTTTGTAAAGCGGGGGATGTGACTCGCTTTGTGCCTAACCCGCTTATTTCTTTTTCAGTCATGTGGCTCAGTTACTGATCTCATAAAACTGGATGATTCGCCGACAAACCTCGAAGATTTCGATCCGCTCAAGTGTCGAGACAAAAATGAGAAAGGTGAACCAATTAAGTCGTCCACCGACAGTGCTCTCTTACACGAATATGGTTTGGACTTCAGCCAGTTCGGCTTGCTCGACTACACGGCGGGCTCGAGCGGCCGCCCGGACGCGCCACAAGGTGTGCCCAAGGGGTGGACTACTTTCAACTAGTACATATCGGATTACATTAACACCTCTCTATTCTGTGTATATTTTAAATCTATATATTTTGCGTACAACATCATTTTTATGTGTAACGCTTTTTTATATTTAGACATTAGTAAATATATTTATTGCGAAATGATGGTGATTTAATAAAAATATAATAATTATGCTCTTTTATAAATATGTAATAAAATAATGTAAATATTGTTACATATCAATGCATTGTAAATTAAATCGTGATTAATTATGATATTTGTATATGTGTAATAAATGTGAATTGCGTAGATAGATATTACGTATAAAGTTCTCTGAATTTACTTCATGGCTTGCAATTACTATATTAATTTAGAATTAGCTACCTACATTTATAGACGTATGTTTGTATATTTGACCATATTTTCTGACATTCATCGATACATTAGTGCGAGCCTTGCAGTAAGTTTAGTGAGCTCTATTTAAAAGTTTTAAAACTAACAAATTCCATAGTTATATTTTTGGGAGAAATAATATTTGTGTGCTTCTAGGATTCTTCCGCGTTGTTGATATTGTTTTGTTATTTTATGTTATTGACTTATATTTTGGACTTGTTTTGTAACTTTTATTGAAAAATAACATGATTTGATCAATACTATTAGTAATTTGTAGCTATACCAAGACTGTTAATTATTTATGTTTACTCAATCCATTGTAATATGTTTACTCAGCAGACTGAACAATCTTAAGTGGAACTAGGCCAAATTATACAGACAATTCTGAACAACGTTTGTCAATGGAAATGGAAATTGAAGTTAGTTTGCAGTTGAAATTTCCAGTACAAAGTTTCCATAATACTCGATGTAACCTGATTAATATAGATAGATAAGTAATTGATAACATACCAAATTAGTTTTATAATTTACATAAGTAGTTGTAACTTCCGAAACTATCTCAACATACGTATATAGACTTACCTAATGAAAATGGTTTGTGTGAAGGAAAGATGCGAATATTCCTCTGCACTCTTTCAACTGGCAAACCTGTTGTTCAGAATTTTCAGTTGGGGTCTTTTTAACATATTTTGACACATTTATGTACGCACATCTAAATCCCTTCATATGTTTATTTTATTACTGAAAACTTATAATACTTTGACTGATTGAGATTATAGGTAGGTATACTATTTTGGTCTCCTCCAAATAAAGAGTACAATTAGTTTATATTATAATGTGAATAAGTATTATTGTTTATGTAACTAATTATACATAATGTGTCTACAAATTTTATAAACATTTAATTATATTTATCACACGGTGCTAAAATGCATTGGAAATAGCTTTGAAACAAGAAAATCTTTGCTCAGAAAACGTTTTCCAAGGTTTAAACACAGACTTGTTTTAGTTTACCTGTCTTATTCACAATATAAGCATGCTTTGAATAAATATATGGAGGTAAGGTAAGCAAACTATGAAATCGACCTTATTTTGAAATATTTTTAGAAAATCCTGTTACCCCGTGATTAGTGATCCATTAAAATATCTGCTGAAACAGAACCTTGTTTGAATTATCCTATCCTACATCTGTTTCTAATATGTGTACCTTTTTTCCTACTTCCGAATGAGAAAGTAGATAAACTACCGAACTATTGTTACTAAAGGGTATCGTATCTCAACTTTATACAGTCGTATTACGTGTGTTCTATTGCCCCAGCCGAACAATAGTCGGATAAACTTTTCGGTAGCAATAAGCTACGTACCTACTGAAAAGTTTTGCCAGTACTCATAGTACAGTACAGTTTCACGTACTCGCATTTTGAAAGATGTACTGCTGAGAGTTTTTTGTCACTTTTTCTCTTCAGTGCCAATGCACGTTTTCCTTGCAAAGTAAAATATTAACAATGTACATATTTAATTGCAATAAAGATGCATCAATTCTGACTCAAAACATCCCCTCCGGCCGCTTTGGCAACCAAGTTTCGCAACCAGTTGTTAAAAAAGAAGTAGGTAATATTCTTGCTACGCAACTAGTTGCCCAAAAAGAAATTCTATTCCTGTTTCATATCCAGTTGCCAATGAAGAATTCATCACAAAGCCAGTTTTTAAATCCGAAGTAATAAACTTGCAACGCAACCAATTATGCACTTACTTGAAAACGAAGAAGATCTCAGCGATGCCGTCTCTGCGCCGACACCGTATAAGATTGACCAAGACTTCGATGTGGGTAAGTAGTAAAAGAATATTTGGCAAAAACAAACAGATAGCAATTTTGGAAATAAGACTGTAGCGAGCCATTACCTACTATAAATTATTAAGTAGGTACTATATATAAACGGATATCACTTATATTTGTTGAAGTCTGCAATTAGACCGACAGTTTCGACCGATTTCGACCTAATTGCCGACTTCAACAATGTAAGTCAGTGATATCCGTTTATATATAATAATTTAACAGTAATACAAATTAAACATATTAGTGCCACTTGTAACAAAATGGTGCAAATGGGACAAATCAGTGCAAGTTTTACTATTAAGGTACTGGCCAGTAATATGGTTCTTCCCGTATCGACATGGCTAATAACCGAACTACTGCTACTACATGGAAAAGTCCTGGCGGCGTATCTACATGTGTTGCTGTAACGTAAATACCTACGTTAGCTACAGCATTCGAGATTGGTGGGATTTTTGCTGCATCTCCAGTCATCTGACGTCTTCAAATGCGTAATTACTCCACCGGGACATCTAGTAGGTAAGAATACAGTACTTCCCATTTATGAGTAGATAAGAATGTAGGTACTAGCAAAGTGATGAAATCTGAATATCAGACGATAACCACCATTAGTTATGCGTTTACTTATAGTTTGTATGGAAGTTCTATATTTCGATGAATGTTGGTAAATTGTACTTCCGCCCTAAAAATCTCCGCCGCATTACTACCTATGTCAGCTAAAGTAGCTAGTAGCGACGTCCCTGGGCCGTTCCATTAGGAATGTGAGGTGTAAGTAGGTAGGTAAGTAGATACTCTCCCGATGATGGCGGGCGGGGGGACACTATGCTATATAATTTGTCTGTGACACTAAGCCTGACATTCATAGACAGTTTTGAGCACGAACTCGGTGTGAGCCCGCTCTTACAAGATTGGCTCTGTTATATTTCATCGAAGTTATTTCTCGTATCATTTCACGGCGTAGTACGAGTTAGGACTTAAGTTGCCGAAATTGACTAGGCATAGGTGCTCAGCTTAGCTCGCATTCATATATTTCGTCTCCCAAACTCAACGGTGACTCATATAAAATACTAGTGGAAATCGGATTTTGACAGTTGTCAGATCAAGCTCACGATAAGCTCGTGCTCAAAATTGTCTTACCTATGAAACTCGACATAGGCAGGGCCGTCTTATGTCATTCCGGGGCCCTTGGGCACACAAGAATAGGGGGCCCTGTTGGAAAATAAAAAGTGGATGTCGAAAAAATTAAAATTTTCACTTTTTAGAAGAAAAACTGATCTGGTGTCCGGTTAGCATTTTGACTTGGAAATGTTGGCGCTAATTCTTAGTGCAGCAGTAAATAGTCAAAAATATAAAAGAAATTGTAAAGTGTAGGTAATATCGGTCTTTCGGGGCCCCCGTGAGTATGGGGGCCCAGGGCACGGGCCCCGTGTGTCCTTATGGTAAAGACGGTACTGGACCAAGGTATATGTCTAATCTAGCTGCTAGTGTTCTATTAAGTAGGCAGTGTGACCACCAATCTTTTATGAAATACGTTATAAGTAGATGATCAAATTTCTTTATTGCAAGTAAGTCTGCCTATATTGTTGTAGGTACGTCAACTTATATATTTTTATGGTTCCGTGCCTCAAAATGATAAAAAAGGAACCCTTATAGGATCACTTTGTTGTCGCCCGGTCCGTCTGTACGACTCGTGTTTTTCGTTGTTTGTCATAATTTTCTCGTATATTTGTATGAAAATGCAAGAAAACCAAAACCTATAGGGTACTTCCCATTGACCTAGAATCATGAAATTTGGCAAGAAGCTATGTCGCACAAGTAAAAGAAAAAATCCGAAAACTGTAAATTTGAAATTACATCTCCCCAAAAATATTTTTTTTTCGTATTACAAACTTATATTTGCAGATGATTAACTAATCAGGAGTATATCGATGTATATACAAAATGTTTTGATAATGGCAAAGATAAGTTGGTCTTTAAATCTAGTTTATCTTTTAGTTAGAGCAAAGTTACGGGGTTAAGTTGCTATGCACGGAAGCCTCGGTGCGCGAGTCCGACTCGCACTTGGCCGGTTTTTATTTTTACTTACATTTACACCACTTTGCAAGGAAAAAGGGCCAACCATGCTGAAGAGAAAAAGGGGCAAAAAATTATAGCAAACATCTTTTAAAATAATAATTATATTACCTACTTAATAACTAGGTAATAATTACATAATCATCAGCAATTTAAACTTGATCCATCATGCGGAACCGGCGACACACACCATGCATATCAGTAACTGACTGAACAATATTTGTTCTTCGAATTTTCCATTACCTACACAAGAAAAATAAATCAATGTCTTGTACACAACGATCAGCTGATTGGTAGGTACAAACAGTATGATAGTCGACCCGTATTTCCGGGCTTTGCTGGTAAAGACGCGACAGGCGAATGCACAAAATCTAATTTAAACCGTGTCACAGTCGAGATAAGGCCTCGTATCGTGTAGTCTGCCAACAAATTGTCTGTCGGTAGTCGTCGTGGTAAATTGGCACCAGCGATTGGCATGATTTAATCGTCGTTCGATTTGCACCAATTTACACCGCAGCCGCAGCCGCCGTCGTCGTCGCCAGATGACATTTACATCACTCCACTCCAACCAGCCAATAAAGCTTCCATTCCCTCGGATAAATCGATCTGCTTTAAGTAACGAAATGTTGATACCATGTCATAGGGGATTTTAGAGCTCACTCATAAAATGATCCAATCTAATTAAAGCTTTACTTACATCAACCAAGGATTTTATAATCCTTATTATCGACATTTCCCAATTCCCACAATTATTAACGCGAAAATATGTTAGATACGTTACGAAGTATAGTTACGTTACGAAGAGAAGTAACTCATCCAAGACTGCCCAGAATTATTTCCTTCATATATTTCATGACAATGTTTAATTCATCCGTTCAGACAGGCACTTAACTTAACTTAACT
The DNA here is from genome assembly GCA_963506565.1 of Tachystola acroxantha. NCBI lineage: Eukaryota > Metazoa > Arthropoda > Insecta > Lepidoptera > Oecophoridae > Tachystola > Tachystola acroxantha. The sequence goes on from OY735870.1 coordinate 17,996,854, forward strand.
GTACACCCTCGTATTTAATTAAGTACCTAGCTACATTGTTTATTTTGCAATAAGTTACCTTAGAATTTCACCTACCCTTAACAAAAGGATACCTACTGTGTTTCATATACTTAAAAGATTGTCAGGTACTTCCTATGTTTGTGTCGTCGTGCTTATCGTTAAACTGACCATTTCATGAAATGGCCACCTTTTGATGAAAGTTTCGTCCTGGCACCTTGTTTTTTTGTACTGAAATTAAGGATAGCCTTACCTCAAAGCATTACCTATCCACTGTCCTTTTTGTACTTATTATGCGCCATAAGATGTTCCTCTTGTCGTGTAGTTAGTGACCAAATCTGGACTAAGCCCCTCATGATTCAAATGTTACTAGGTATTTAGTTATATATGTCGTGTCGAGTGTACTAAAACACGATAGAAACAAAGTAATTTATACATAGCGTATCCAACGTAATCAATCTCGTATATTGCATTGGATGCACCGGTTTCTAGTTACTCGTATTTTACACAGTTGCACACCGTGGTTCCACAGTTTACATATGCACATCAAAGTCGAACATTGTCAATTTGCGCCGTTTGCAATATTCGTGAGTGACGAGCACTAGAAATAGAGTGTATACTAGTTGACAATATTGAGAGTAACCAATACCGACCCTTTGACGAAGAATGTAGGTAGTAGGTAAAAGCAATTTCGACCAAAACCAACTACCTAGGTACCTACTGCAGTGTCCGTGACGCCCGAATGGTCCGAAATGGATTTTACCTAGGTACTTAGCTATCACTTTGCTTTAATAGAATATATTGTACTCTCGGCACTCCAAATCTCAATTCAGACCTAGGTAGGTACTTAATTACTAGTATGGGTACTTACATAGATTTACGATTTACGATATATTAGGAACAACGTAGTATTCAAGGGTAGTGCACGAAAATACCCTCAAAATCTATTCTCGAGGGAAATTAGATCAGAGGTCTGAAGGACGTTGAACAGGCGTCACCTATGAACAAATATTATCGCAATATCTACAGTTCAAACATGATGATATTTATACCTTATAGTTATATACATTTAGTTCTAAATAAAGAACAATTGATTATAAACAATTTCTTTAAATATCCGTATCATAATATTATATATATAAAAAATTAGAGGGTAAGAAAATTGTTGCGCAATGAAGTATCTAGTCTAGTGTAGGTATTACAGCTTGGTAAATCCCATACGCATTTGTAACGGATTCTTATGGTGGCACTTAACTTGGCTATTCGTATTTGCGTATTTGTCATAATTGCCATGTGCGGTTGGTATGCTTGACAAAATATTCGTCTTATTTGTATGGACGTCAAGTATTTGACAAATACGACAAACATCCAATAGGGAATACGAAAAGCCAAGTGAAGTGCCGCCATTACAATAATTATCGATCTGTTTTAAAATGGACTGCAAAAACAAATTATATGGGGCGACAGCTCAGTTGCCCTTAAAGTTCACTCACATTATTGTACTGGATCATCCGCTTCATTGCTTGGAAGTAAAGGGTGCGGCGACGAGGTTTGAAATTTTACGATGTCTTTGCCTAAATAGATGTTTTAAGGAAAATGTAATTACTTAGAGTAACAACCCGTCGCGTCCTTTAGAGCACTTGCCTCCCCTTATAACCGTGTGTTCCGGTTTTTATAGCAGGTATACCAACAGGGTGAATTTGTGTAAAAACCATTAGATGGGAACAAAAGCTTAAATAGCGCCCAATTCAAGTTGATATCGTATCGCAAAGCGTGCTCTACTTATCATGTTATTAGTTTGTACCTTGGATTTAATACTATACTTGAAGTTTAATGCAAGTAAATTTATAACGCTCAGCTCCAAAATTTCCACTTTCCGAAAATGTAACTATTGATTACAGAGTTTAAAACTACAAATAAAACATGGGGCCCAGAGGACAGCCTGCCCAAAAGACTAGCGACTTAAGAATTACCTACGTACTTGTTTGTAGATCCCATAAGTGTTAGTACTCGTAGATATAGTTATTAGTATAACTATCTAAGTATGATATAGAGTAGGTACCTACCTACAACACGGTGTTTCAGTATGTGAAAATCTATTTGCCTTTCAGGATGCACTAGTTTCACAAATCCGTGTTCCGTCCGTCTATCGATTTTAATTTTCTAGCTATTTCCGCGGAATAATTGCAAATTAGTTAGAACCAATCCCGTACAGACTTACTACGTGACATGGTTCTAATTTATTAACTTTGGGATTGTAAATAGTAGCTTTGGTAAACACCGAGGTCAACAAGAGGAGATCGTGGGACCTACTAACTTGTTATAGGTAAATATTTTCGTAGGAAACCTATTTCTCTTGTTCTAGGTATAAGTACCAACAACAACGATGTTTTTTTTTGTAATTTTAGAATTAAAACTATAGTGAACCAATACCACAAATTATTATATATAAACGGATATCACTCACTTATATAATTATTGAAGTTGACTTTAACAATATAAGTGAGTGATATCCGTTTATATATAATAATTTGATATTTAAGTACTTAGTAAGCAGAGTATCGTACGTAACAAGAGTAGAGTAACGTCTAAGGACTTTTTCTCGAATTTGGGTTTACCTTAGTTTAGTTTTTAATGATGATTTATATATCGATACACTCATCATTCATTTAGTTACTTCCATATCAATTATATTAATGTATATGTACCTATTAGCGTTTATTTTAAATTTTGCCAGTGCAGGTTTTCATCTAGCGCAGACTCTAGACTCTGAAATCCACAGAAATCCAGTTGTTAGCCATATTCCTGTACCACCTACCATCCAATTACCTATTGATGTGATGGACGTGAGATGAATAAGTAAATACTTATTTTGTTTTTATTATTTATTATAATTGTGTATTCTAAACGTAACTTAAACACCTATTAATTGGAGAAAATGTTTAGTCACTACCATGACTCGGATCACGTCGGCGAATCTTCCTCCTTATAAATTCGTCTTTAGAGAAGGTAGTTGGTTCAAATCTTGGTTCGCTTTTTATGGTTGACAATTGGCATGCAAAATGCTATTTTTCCCATTCCTACTACCAGTAGGTAGTCACAGGAAATACCTACATACTACTGCCACTACTGGTTGTGCCAAGTTTCACGGGCACTATCTACACCAATTTATTACTATACAAAGGTAGGCCACTATACATGCTAAAAATTTGCGTTTCTTCGGCCATAAATGTTATTATTACTAAATGAGTACGGTGGTAGTGACTTCTTCTCGTCCTGGTATTTAGCTAGCAACATTGGCCAACTCTTCTCGTTGTCCTGGATATTTGGGTTCTCTTCCATCCGCTGTCGGATTTTCGCAGCTTTAGCAACTACCTCGGAGTTCAGCATGTTTTCTAGATACCGAAGTTTGTGTGGTAGAACAATTTTGCTTATCTGAAAGTTTGTATATTTGTTTATTGGAAATACTTATAATTAGGAAAAATAACCTAATGTTTCGTTACCTCTACTATATCTGAGGTATTATTTATATATAAAAAGACTTCAGTTACGTAGTATTAAGTATTACGTAGGTATATACTTAAAGTATATACTTACACGATAACTTGTTCCGGATATAAACTATAACATTTTAAGAGATTAGGTCTACCGTCTACCTATCTCCACCTGCTTCTGTTTGCTGATCAAATACGACGTCAGAACTACCTCTCGTTCGAGAGCATAAAAGCTCGGGCTTTGCGGGATATTGAAATATGATTGTGGTGGAATCCGGTTGTAGTCTTTGCCAATTGTCTGCGGTCTAGTCGGATTTCGTGGCCTAGATCAGTCTAAATATAGATACCTACATATTTACTCATATCCAATCTGAATTATGTCACGGGTTAGATCGAGTACTTAACGATACAATTATAAGTACTTAAATCTTTTCTTTATTAATTTTAGGTACTTAGATACCTACTTGATAAACCTACGGGTCGATTTCGATCGAACTAACAAATTAATATTTTATAACAATTACTGTAATTTGTTTAACAACTTGGTCTTAAGGCGCTGACATGAGCCAACTAGCGCCGCCAGTAGTTCACAAATGTGCCAGAAACGGCCGTTTTTCGCAATTATGTGAACTACAACTTACCTACATTGCATCACGTTACAAATAAGCATTTAAAAAATAATATTTATAGCAATAAACAATGTGAACGTAGCTTTTTTAATAAAATTGATTATGTTGGAAGATATATTTTTTTAAGATTGGCGGCGCTAGTTGGCTCTAGGAAGGCTCTTAATCGGATTCTAGGTCATCCAACGACAAGAAAAGCCATTTAATGTCATCTAACTTCGCTAAAGGTAATTTGCAGGATAACTTTAAAGATGTAGCTTAGCTGAGAACTAATTAACCGCGCAGTAAATTATGGTTTAACACGATTTATCTACATGATGGCTTGAATACCTAACATTTTAATCAGAGCAGAAAACTTAGCTAGGTATACCTACTACTACCTATAGATTTTTAGCCAACTTTATAATATACCGGATGTTGGTCATACATAATAGACCGATAGAATGTTCAGTGTCAGTAAACTAAACACCCATTGTGTTCCGACTATTCATCATCATCAGTCTATTTATATGTCCCCACTGCTCGGGCACAGACCTTCCCTTACATCGAGGGAGCTCGGGCCATAATCCACCACGCGGGCCCAGTGCGGGTAGGCGGATTTCACATGCCTTAGATGTTTTTTTTTTCTTCTACGACATGCAGGTTTCATAACGATGTTTTCATTCACCGTTTTGAGAGCACTCGGTAAATGTACGTAAGTTTTTCCGTCGAATAAACCGAGGATAACTCATTGGTACATGGCTGCCCTAGCTGGGAATCGAACCTGGGACCTCCATATTGCAAGTCCATTGACCCAACCACTGAGCCACCGAGCTATTATATATTATATATATGAGTAATTTATATAAAAAAAATGCCTCAGATAAGTTGGTCAGCTTATCGATCGGTAGGTATAAGATGTATAGTTATAGATAAAGTACTTATTATTTTTAATTAATAATATAGAAGATGTTATAAAATAAAAGTCATTTATTTACCGCTACCGAACACCCCCTTCGTCTTACGTTTACACCCTGAAGATTATATAGAGTATAATAAAAAGGCACTTACAATATTGGTCGTAAAACATAAAAGAAGTAATGAGAACAGTAAAGCTTTAAAATTCGTCATCATGGTTAACAGTGTGATACTGATTACTGATTACAAAAACCCAAGTGGTATGGTTGGCAGTATTAATAAGTCTGTTATCGCAGCATGAGAAACGATGGTGTTTACAAAACTAAGAGAAGTTATGTGTTTATGAAATAGAGGTAATAACAAAGATGTATGCGAAACATACAAACTCATAACGGTAGTAATATTTATGCTTTTTGTTCCAATTTTACGCGAGTTCCGTTTTTCAGTACGGACGCAGATGTTATCGGTGGGGAGGTATGTGTTAATTGTTTTATAGGCTGCTGAAGGAAAATCATCTTGTTTTAAGTATAGAATTCGAAACTTAATACTTTAGCAGCTATAGTCGATCTTCGCAGCCCTAGTTATCGTTAGAGGGACAAAGTGGAGAGGGATCTGGACCGACTGCAGGCACACACTTGGCCCGAGTTGGTACAGGACCGGCATGATGATTACCGTCTTCTCGTTTCGGCGGCCAAGACCCACTTCGGGTCGCTGAGCCAATGGAGTCAGGCCGTATTTAGTCTGACGGTCAGTCCTGATATCGGTCGTCTGTACGGACAACAGCAGATCAATGGTAACACTTGCAGTACGATTTCAACTCTTACGGCGCAGATAATAAAAACGGTCCAAAGTGTTACACTTGATCTGCTTTGATTGTACCTATATCAGAATATTTGTAGAAATTTACTAATGCATTTAATGTTGGCCTGACAGATCGGGACGTGAGTACAGTAAATTTCTTCTATACAATATTTATTCCGGTATAGGTACGGACGACCGATGTCAGGACTGACCGTTAGGATAAGACTAAATACGGCCTAAGTAAGTAAGTCGATCTTCGTCAGGTCGCTCCAGTTTCTGCAATTAAAATAAAACGGAAATAACAAAGCTTGCAAAATAAATAGTTACCAGAGCTGGCATAGAGATGTCTTGTGATAGATCTATCTATAAGGTCATGCATGCCATGCCACTATGTCACTTGGTCAAACTATGTATGTCTGTCGTGTGCTATCTAAATTACAGTGTGTCGTGGTCTGACCTTAAGGTGTGTGCCGTCTGCCAGGCAGATGATTAGAGTGCATGGCCCAGGGTCGGTCCTAGCATAACATTTGTGGGTTAGGCAATTGAGGAATACATAGCTAATTCTGGCCACTAAGTTGAATCCTAAACGCGCATCACTGTTGTTCATTATTGTACGTCGCGAGAGCGAGCGCGAAGCCTCGCTTAGAGGCGACTCATTCTAGAATTAGCACGACTACCTAAATAAGGTTTAATTGTTATAATTAATAATACTTAGTGCTTATCTAATTAGTTATTTAAAAAAAATCTTATGTTTTTAAAATAAGTAACGTTGTAAAATGAAAGTTTTTTCCACTTTTTCTCCTCAGTAATTTTCCTTCAAAACTCGAGTCTATATTGTCTGGATCTGTATTTTACTCAGTGAATACATATCAATAGTTATGAGAGCAGGCTCCAACGTGTGGTATGATAACAATTTATTTGACAGACATGCCCTCTGAAACAGTCTTAATACTTGCGAAGGGTACCTACCTGCGCACAAAATAACAAAAAACATTTTTTCAGTGTTTTTCGCGGCTCATAAAATATATAGAAGCAAATCTCTTTGGGCCAGTCGTGCGTGACTCAACGGGCGATGGTTGACATTCGATGGCCCTTTGTGGGCCCTTCGTGGGCCTTTCGCGGACCCTTCGCGCTATACTACTTAGTTTATATTTAGGTATCCACTTTGATTATTTGCTATTTGCGTAGAGTGCTTGTGTGCATCAGACAAAACGATATCTAAGTTGATATCTAAGTAAGACTCTACCAAGGCTGGATAGGTAGGGTAGTGGAACTGTCAATTTCTGTCATATGGCAATGCATTTCTATTTTCCAGTGCGATGGGTTAGAAAGCCAGGTAGCTGTGGGAACGCTATATATAGGTATTAGGTAGGTACATACTCAGGCGTCAGGGCTAGCGCACAACAGAACGGCGCTGGCGGACGGCGCCGGTGGACGGCACGGCACGGCACCGTGCCGTGACGTTGTGCGCCGACCCTCAGGCCTTCCTCAGGGCGGCATCGGCACTTGAACCTAACTCCTGTAGATTTATTTGCGAAGGTGACCATTTGCGTAACCCGTCTTTATTATATTATACAGGATGTAACGTAAAGGGCATATGAAGCCGGAAGGAGGGTGTTCAGTATCGGTAACTGAACAACTTTCGTTCTACGACTTTTCGAATAAAATATAAAAATAAATTATTGTCTCATACAAATCGATCAGCTGACGGGAACGAAAAGTATGAAAAGTCAAAAAATAAATTCCCGAAAATCGAAAAGTCGTAGAACAAAAGTTGTTCAGTTACCGATACTGAACACCCTCCTTTCGGCTTCATACACCCTTTACGTTACACCCTGTATATAAAATGTCGGTAAGCTCTACCAAATTCGTAGACAACAGCTGTGGCCACATTCTGTTACTTCTGTTACTTTGGCGCAGATGTTACACTGCGTAGTCTGTCACTATAGCATAAAAAATAATAGCATTTACCCAATCCGCGTTATTCATGGATTAAAGTTATTTATTCATTGGCATTTACGATCGGGCGTTCCCGGTAGTCTTTTCCTTTTTTTACTTTATAAGTAAGTAGGATTTATTGTCCTAAAATCATAAAATGTATGTAATGTAGGTATTTACTGTTTTATGGATTTGCGAAAAAAATATGCTTACTCATAGGTACCTACTATAATATCTTACGTTCAAGGTTCAATTTAAAAAGAAGCATTTCTATTAATGGACGCCCTTTTTATTTAAGGCCACCTACAAGTTTCTCAGTAGGGTTTCCTGGTATAAATTGATTGTAATTTTGTTTCGGAAAGGTCCCTCGTCATTTCCAACCCATTGGTTAGACATGTCCACTTGCGGTTCTCGGGTTGTAAATAGTTGGCAAATATTACGATTGCATTATTGGTTCCTATTTGATTGTACAGCTAACAGCAGATCAAGTGTAACACTTTGAACTTTGGACCGTTCTTATTGTCAGTGTGGTAAGATTTAAAATCGTACTGCAAGTGTTACCATGGATGTGCTGTTGTCCGTACCGAAGAGTTCTACTAGAGTATAATGCAATCGCAGGTAATATTATTTTGCCATCTGTTTATTAAGGTACTACCTATCTTATTAGTTTATCCTACCTTCTCCAAGGGGTAGGTAACCTACATATTATTAAAACTATATTAAAAAGTTATTACTGAGTTTTGAACCATGATCTCTGTGTTAGGAAAATAGGTGACACAGTATGGCGAGGTACCGGGTTCTAATCCTGATAATGAAAATATAATTCAACATTTACTATTTTAATTTTCATGTTTAAAGCCAGAAAATGTAGAGAAGCCACAAATTGCACTGCAGTTTGGCGAATTACTTATAAACAATAAACATAAGTAGTACCTATTCATTGTTCAGTATAATATTATGTACTTATACAGGGTGTTGTTTTGATCAACGACGAGCGACTCAGGGCTGATAATATACACAATACTGATGTCAAAAAATATACCTTAATTTTTCTTGTAAAAATTCACAAATAATAAAATTCGTTGTTACATACAATCGTGGCCTATCGGCCAGTTTGACCAAATCTGGTATTTTGTACAGCAGATTGACAGCGTCTGCGCTGCGATAATTTCAAGAGAAATCGAACATTTTTTTTAATAGTAGTTATGTTAAAAATAATAAAAGCACAATTTTAGGAACTAAGATTGTTGCCGATGCAACATCTCTTTTGAGTACAGACTATACTGTGGTTTTATAAAAGTATTTTAAATTTATTTTTGTTTGGAATTATATTTTGTTTTTATACGGATATTGTTTTATTTCTAAGTTTAAGTCACAGATTAAAGATATAAGTTTTCCATTCAAAACAGATAGGACACTAAGGAGAACGCATTATTTCCATAGCTTGTCAGTCAGCCCAACAAATCTGACAGATATCCGACCAATAGCAAGCCAGATATAGTGTTGGTCTTGTAAAAGCTTTTTGAAATCGATAATTAGGGTTGTACTTATTATCGACTAGGTATCGATAGATTTCTCTTATAAATATTGCATTTTATAATAATTTAATTTAATAAAAAGGTAAATTATATTTTAAAAAGGCATTTATTACAATTTGTTCATGTTTACCTATACACATACAATTCACAAAAGTGCCTACCTAATACAATTTCGAACATTAAAACAAGTGTATTCATAATTTGCTTGTAAAAAGTTGTTCCGTCTTCTGTTCCTTAATTCCACACTTCCGGAAATTAATAAGATTTCATTTTTCAATTAATGAAAGTTGGTCGACTAGCAAACATACGTCGCGTTCGGTGTTTTCCTTACAATTTTATTGATATCGTCTCCGCCTCTTCGTTTTTCTGGAATCAATATTATAAACTGTAATTACTAATTTATATAAAATAATTTGAAAGAGCTAGGATTAACGCAATCCAAAGATCAGGGGATTATGTGATTATTTCCATAGAATGACCGCAACCCTCTTTAGTGATGATGTGACTATAGTCAGGCTCGACCATGGCAAATAGTGAATGATATCAAACAGTATTTACTTACCACTGATTATCATCTTCCTCGTTTTCTCTTGATTGATATGTACCTCTGTTAATCATTTGTATGAACCTCGTTCTGCTAGTTGTGATGAGTCCAGATAGTCCATTCATTTCGTTCCAACTTATATGGAAAAAAAAAAACCTTATTGCACGGTGTTTGTTATTTATTGCCCGTATACATTAAACAGCATTCAGCATACATTTTGTTGCCATTAAGATGCGCTTGAAATTATGTAGCGAAATATTTAAAGCGTCTTCGAAAACAGAAAACATAGAACGGAAACAAATTAAATTAAAATAAAACGGATTTGGTTGTTGTTTGTTGTCATGACAACGAATGTTATTTAATTTTTTTTTAAAAGAGTATACGTACTAACATATATTTTATTTTGTTTGGTGTTAGCGGGTTTTCTTTTACGGGATCTAATCGTTTGCATAAATTGCTCTTGGCGAGATCTGACAAACACGACAAACCATCAATCGAATAAACATAACATTGACATGCCAAGCTGTACTACGACAAAGGAGTATAGAGTGTCAGGGGCCTGGTTTAAGTCGATTACAAGGTTTCATGGAAGCAAGACGTGTTTTTATTTTATCTGGTCTGCCTCTGGTCTTCCTGTCCTCTTCAACGATTATTTAGAATACACCCCTGAATTGGGCGTCGCTGAGCAAAAAGGAATAAACTAATAAAACATCAATTATAATGTATATTTTAATCATAATAAAAAATATTTAAGGTATTCCACTCTACATCTATTGAAAGTTCGGTGGTTCAGTGGTTGGGTCAACGGACTTGTGATACGGAGGTCCCAGGTTCGATTCCCAGCCAGGGCAGCCATGTACCAATGAGTTATCCTCGGTTTTTTTCGATGGAAAATCTTACGTACATTTACAAAGTGTTCTCAAAACGGGGAAGGAAAACATCGTGATGAAACCTGCATGCCGTAGAAGAACAAAAAAATCTAAGGTATGTTGAAATCCGCCAATTCGCAGTGGGCCCGCGTGGTGGATCATGGCCCCAGCTCCCTCGATGTAAGGGAAGGTCTGTGCCCGAGCAGTGGGGCAATATAAATAGACTGATGATGATGACTCTACATCTACATGTACGAGTAATATTGATTGATTGTGACTTTCTAGGGGGATTCTCGCGAAACCTTGTTGTTACGGCGTAACAAAAGTTAATTAATTCTTAATGGCATCAGAGGGCCGCAAATTGTGTACGCCTGGGGACTTACCACCATCTCTTGAAGCAGTATTACTTCCCTTATATTACTTAAATATTATTTAAGTTGCTGCACTTAAATAATATTTATTATTTTGACCTAAAAACTTATACATGAGTAGGAACGTGCTGAGATCGTCGTGGGAACGAGATAGCGTTATACGAAAAATATAGCGACATCTCCTCAGTTTCCTTTCAAAGCATGGAATCGTAGAGCATGGAATAGAGAATCTTAAGAAGTCTTTCCATTACTAGGCAGTAATAAAACAATATTACTTTAGTGGGTCATTATGGTATATACTTACTAATCAATGTAATATTATTGACGATAACTTTTCTTTGGTTTGAAACAAAAAGTTCCTGCAATGTTACTATTTTACCCGACTGCTCAAGAAGGAGGGTTATGTTTTTCGAGTGTATGTATGTGAGTATGTACACCTGTCTAATTCTTTGGCACGCCTTACGGCCTAAATGGCTTGATGGATTTTAACATAGATGTGTCGTTAGATTCGTCTTGATTGTAGGACAAAATTTAATCAAAGTAATGATGCATTCGTATTTTTTTAAATTTCAACTTTTTAAAAAGATTGTGGTAAGCCCTCTGATCTGGTTTAAAAATCCATTCTCCCGCCTGTAATGTGCCGGGCGTGCGACCCGGCGGGCGGCGGCGGCGTTGCGATATCGGAGAGCGCATTACTCGCGATTGCGACCCACTTTGTCGGCAAACGAACGTTATATCCACGTTTATATGCGATGTGTCACACAATATTAGAAACTGATAATGTGCAGCTCTAACTTTATTGAGTGCAACTAACTAGCCGTTGTTTACAGGATGATTGTGTTTATATTTCTACTAGTTATTGAATTAACACATTCCCTGCGTTATGGCAGTATTTTTGTCACATTGGAGTCTAGTGCAGTGTTGTTTTCCTTGTTTTACGCCAGGTGCTGGGGTAGATTTTCTTTGTACCCATGCAGGTATATATAAAATGGCCAAGTGTGAGTCGCCTGTCGGACTCGCGCACCGAGGGTTCCGTGCAACGCAACTTATCCCCGTAATTTTGCTCTAACGAAAAGATAAACTCGATTTTAGGACCAACTTATCTTTGCCTTTCCCAAAATAATATGCCCATACATGGACATACTCGCAATTATTTCATCAACTGCAAATATAAGTTTGTAATTAAGAAAGAAATATTTATTTATAGATGTAACTACAAATAGACAGTTTTCGGATTTTTTCCTTTACTTGTGATATAAGACCTAGCTTCTTGCCAACTTTTATGATTCTAGGGTAACGGGAAGTATATATAGGTTTTGATTCCCTTGCATTTTCAATCATACAAATATGCGATAATTTCTGTATCGAGCGTTTCTGTGTCGAACACACAATATTGCAATAATGAAACGATCTCGTAAAAGCTTGATTTGAGTAATGTAATAAAGAAGAAGGTGCAGTTTGGTTATAATTATTTGCTATGATTGACAAGGCCGTAATTGTTTTAGCTAGAAATCAACAGCTAATTTAGCTGTTGATTTTTGGCAACCCTGTTTTTTTTCCGTGCAATATGCAATAGTCACACAATGTTAGCAACTGATAATGCAGCTTTCACTTTATTGTGTACAAACTAGCCGTCGCTTTGTTTACAGGGTGACTCTGTGCCATTACCTTACCCAGTAATTTGCCCGAGTTTCCGTAAAGCATGACGCAAAGAACACCATGTAGAGTAAGCCATATTTACTTACAGACACCGCTGACAATTTTTCGCGTCTCTGCCACTCATTTATTTTTCCATTGTCTGAATTTTCAAAAGAAGTCGAACATATAAAACAGCTGTCTCTTTCTGACTGACCTTCCCAGGTACCCTTGTTGTCACTTTCACTCTCATACACTCAGACAGAAGCGTAGTCCCCATACAAAATATAAGATAAGTATTATTTATTGCACAAAACAATTACATACCTACTTAACAATTATATACAGTAGGCGGTCTTATCGCTGAGAGCGATATTTTCTAGACAACCTACCGGTAGATCATTTGTGCGTATACTTTAAGGCTTCGTATGTGCGTATTTTCAGTTTTTCTATAAAGGCTACGGCATTAACTACTAAAATTAAACGTCTGAAAAAAATATATCGCAATCTTGGGGTGTCTATTTAGTGATTGATGAATACCGATACACGATTGGACAAACTTCGCTCGATAGAACAAAATCCCGTACATACCCCTTCCATGTCTTTTAAAATGAAAATCATATCTCAACCGAAATAGTTATTCATACAAAATATATATCAAAATGTAGGGTACTATAAATACGAGAACTTGTTTTAAAAAAAATTGATTTTTGTTGGCGTATTTTGATTTCCCTGCCAAAATTCATAAAAATACGAATATCGAGGCACTGCGCCGTGTTCTTCACTCCGCCGCTGCGTGGCATCTTGTGTCTCACTCTTGCTTTTGACAACCATATAGCGCCTTAAGCTCTCTCCATCTAGCGCGGCGAAATTATCTCCTCCGTGATTTACCCGTACAGAATAATCAGCTGAGTGTGGCTATTAGTTTGTTGTCGCCTTCCTGACTAACTTAACTGTCATAAATTATACAGGTAAGCGTTTTTCGCTTTCACGCTAAATGCTTTCGAGTAATAAATCTTCATCCAATTAGTTTATCTAAGCTACAAATAGGTACCTACCTACAGGTAAATGTAGATTACCTTTCTTGCCTTGAAGATTAACCTATTGGAAAAATGAACCAATAATTATTATATCTATACTATTGGACGTTTATGATATCCTACATTGTATATTTTAATTATGATAATGATAACAGTTCGTAGATTAGATACCTCAAGATAAATTTTCTAGATACACAAAGGTCTTACTAAAACCATTTAAAAACGTCCAAATAATGTCCAATAAAGCAAATGAGCGTCCGTTCATCCGTTTGGACCTTCTTTGCGCTCGGACATTTTTAGAAGGCAGACTGTGTATCTAGTTGTTTATAGGACATCAATGGGTAGATTTTATAAAATTTAGACAAATTTTAAGGCGCTTTAAAAAATAAAAGCTCCGACGTACTTGGTACCAGGTAAGGTAGGTACTGTAACGATGACCTACTCGCCTAAAATATATTTTAGTACATACAAAAATGATATACCTAACCTACCCTACGAATTAAAGAATTAGGTACAACATAAAATTTTATGCATAATTGTACTTATGTTCCTTTCATTTGCTGTATTGTAATAGGTATAAACATATGTTTACATTTTAAGAAATTAACACAATTATAACAATTTTAACTGCCTGAATAAATAAACTAAACTAATCAATATTAATAATCTAAAAAGAAGACCTGGGTAGGACGTCTTGGCTCAAAGGTTCCCATTACGCTAGCTGCTTTGCCGCGTTGTATGACCAATGAGAGCCTTTGAACCATAAACGATCCCGAGCGAGGATTATCATCTGCCTTTATCAACGTTAACTGACATAATATTTTATACTTCACTACTTCTGCCGCTGCCGTTCTGCGGCATTGCCTTTCCGCTGTTTTTAGGGTTCCGTCTGTACCTACCTCAAGAGGAAAAAATGAACCCTCATAGGATCACTTTTTTAAAATGTGTTTCATCCTTTAAAGTACTTACAACTCAATAAACAGATAATGTATGAGACTGTAAATACATGGACGTCTTGAATGCCGTGGTCAGATCGTTGAATTACCATTTCAAGAAATGATCGACTATTTCGTGATATTATGGTAGCATTTAACGAACTACAACTTACCGAAATTGAATCACGTTATAAATAAGCATTTAAAAAATAGTATTTATCGTAATAAACATTTTGTACCTAAATAGCTTTTTTAATAAAATTGATTATATTGGAAGATATTATTTGTTGGCTCATGGATGGCTCTTAACGATCTGATCTCGACAGATATATTAATAATATCACCTTTTCATTTATCGCTCTTAAAAATGCCTACTTGAAATCCGCATCCGCGGATGTGAGCCTAGGCATCCGCATTCGGATTCGCATCCGCGGATATCTAAAATTTTGCATCTGTAACATTCCTGGGTCGTCGATTCGTACCCGTAATTACACAGGCACTCTACTAACCCTTCGCACATCGTTAGTGCATTGCTATTAATTCGCCGGCAAGTTTAGACAGTATTTGCCCAGGCGAACTATGCACGGAGTCCATCGTTGTATTGCAATGGCTTGGTATTGTATGTAACCCTTAGATTGATTGCGAACATTTGGTAATTGCTATGAAATAGATATCTACCACTGATTGATTTGCGGTCCAAAGGAGAAGTTCCATCTATAGCTCATATATGAAACTCCGTTATTATTTTTGGCCCAAGCGGTTATCACAGTGTAGTCAAAAGCTCAAAATTAATATGTAAAAATAACCGATCGTAGTCGAACGCATTATTCGTAACTATATCTATTACCGGTTGACTATTGACTTTTTCTATTAACACTGGTCTGATGCGAGCAATGGATGTGGAGTTATTCGATTTTATCGACAATAGCCAGTCATTCTCAGGGGCCTGACCGCTGCAATGGACACTGAATACAAATTTCAATTTCGAGAGGTTTGTAATAGAGCGAGCTGTGTGTTTTGTTAACTTTTCCATTACAACTTGTATATTCTGTGTACTGTTATTAATTAAAATAATACGTTCGTACCTACGTATTAGGTAAGTATATATTACTATATTTACAGATAAAAGGCTATTTTTTACAAATTAGGTACCTACTTACATACAAAATTGAATAAGTACCTAAATAACGACAATATAAAAATAAGCCAATCGTAACGTGTTTATAATAAATAAATTAACATATGCAATACTATGAATACGCGAAACGCATTTGATAAATTGAAAATTCTGATATGGATAGAGTTTTTCCTGTCACCGTGAACATCCAGTGATCCATTAATTGATACGAAAGTAATTGCAGTGGAGGATTTTAAGCTCACACTATGGCACATGCAGGCATACTTTTTAAAGCAAAGTGAACTTTAGAGGTACTTTACTTACTCTTCTGTACAAATATACAAAACAGGATGAACCTGTTTATGTGACAAATTGAGGTAACTTACTTACCTATGTTCTACTCAATGCGCAAGCATTTTCTTGCTTGCTTTCAATGGCTATACCTACTATAAAGTGCTATTACTTATTTATACCCAATATACACGTCACAATTTTTAGTACTTAATAGCATGAAAAAATGTACCTAACTAGGTTAGAAATCGCAAGAACTTTGACATCGTGGACGTTTTACCGAGGTCATTTTTATACCCCCCCTTACCTTGAAGTCTTATAGCAGTATTACTTTCATAATACTTTGTTACTTCGTACAATGACGACCTTAATGAGCTTACTTTAAGGTCGTCATTATACGAAGTAACAAAGTATTATGGAAGTAATACTGCTATAAGACTTCAAGGTAAGGGGGCTGCCCTGTCATACATCATCATGACCCGAATACAGAATACCTAATCCGGCTATCTAGATAAAAATATTCGGAAAGACTTTCTGGACGTAGACACTCTGTATACCAAAGCTTCTTAAACTTAACAACGCCGGTTATTCCACCATTTAGGCCGTTCTACCTATTTTACATTAACGTTTTTTAACGAAGTGTGAAAGTAACAAAGTGAAGTAACTAGGTTTATACATACGAGAAAATGTTTATTCCTTTACAGTAAGGTTACTATTTATTTTTACAAATAATTAGTAGCTCACGATATCAGGGCTTATTGCCCGTGGTCCACCTCAGCAGCTATATCAACAATATCCTGTGAGCAGCAATATTTGCTTACATAATATTTACAGTTATTGGTACAGTGCTGCATCGACATATTATGTTTATTTACAAACAAAAATGGCAGCGCAATCTCGGTCAGTTTTAAACTTTCAGTTTGCTTTCAGTTGCCACACCTGTCTACATAATACTGGGCAGGTAAACACAGAGATCCGCCTACAGCTCACAACTTATAACTTCCGCAAACTTCTACGAAACAAAGGCATATCATGCCAAGAACATCTTTAAGGTGTACGTTTAACACCCTCCGACCTTTCGAGAGGGTTTGTCTATAGCAGCCAAAGTCAATGTCAAAGGCGCACAGATAAAACATGACGTATCAAGCAGAACAGAAAATTGGAAAACCATTTACCTTATCCATTCAATAATATAACAATCTCCACAATACAGAAAATCTTAACGTGGGGTTGCGACCTACGATAATTAAGGCCGTAAAAGGAGGACAAATATTTTATTTAATTTAATGCGAATTAAAAATATTATTATTCTAATCCACATTATTTTCTAGAAATGCAAGGAAAACTACACAAAAACAAAATTCGTTTAAATTAGCAAACTAGCGATATTTTCAGAAATTATAATTGTGTAGATATCTATACAATTATAATTTCTGAAAATATCAATAGTTTCGGAAGTCTAGAAACTGTCGAAGTTAAGAAGATTCCTATATTACGTATAATAAGAAAAGTTAATAGTTTTGGTCTAAGATTTTTTTCCGTGCGTGCTGCCGTATGTGCTCAAGACAGGCTTCTTACAAAATCTTACTAAGAGCACATTTCAAGCATAGGTCACGTTTTACGTAGCAAAGTTATTGTTAGTATGTCTACGGATTTTAACGGCTGATCTAGTAAAGTCCTTATCTATATCTTCGAAAAGTAATAACATTTGATTTTAGCCGTCGTTTAACAATATTGTTCACTGGCAGAAATTAATTGCCTATCCATAAAATACTATGGCTTATTTTAACAAAGTTAAAATATATTATGTTCAGGCAATATCAGTACCTACCCGCATGGTTTTATCTTTTAATGGGTTTATGATAATAATTTTAATATTCTACTTTTAATACTGAATATGGAGATGCAGATATCGACAAAAGCGTAAGTTTTTAATTACGCGTACGGATGAAGTTATTATCGCCACGAGTATTGAAACCTGAATAGACATTGGCAAAGAATATATATTTTTACCTACGGATATTGGTAATAGTTTGACAACGTTTTTAAACCTATTGTTAAATACTCCACATCAATCAATTTTAGTACGATTTCAACTCTCACTAAAGAAGTAAATTGTATTTTACTTCGGTACAAAGTTAAAAAAAAGTTATAGAGCTAGGAATCAATGAAAAATACTTACATGTATTTATGAAACGTCTAGTTGGTTAGTTGGTTAAATTTCAGCACGTATTGCGATAACAATTATTGTGATTTCACTGACTACCCCTACCATTTTAATGCCCCGTTTTACCCTATGAGTGTTTAACGTGCTCTCAGAGGCACGGAGAGGATCCGGCTGTAATGCCACAGTTTATGTAGTTTGCCTGGGATTATATTTGTTGCCGTGAATGTTCAATGCTGATGAATTTATAAATCCTTTAGGTTCATCAGCTTCCCATTATTATTTACAGTTTACACCAATGCGCTATTATCGATTCATTGTTAAAATAAATAAAGTGTTACAGCCGCGAGGATACGGCTCAACGGATGAATATTACCGACGCTCTTGGGAGATAAGAATGAGGGAGAAACCCGTGATAGAATTTGAAGTCCATTTATAAAACTTTATTTATAAAATTAGTATGAAATAATTTAATTTTGAATTTTATTTTAATATTATTTTTATATGTATTTATATTATACTATAAGGAGAAGAAGAGTTCGCCTTTGTTAATATTTCCATACAAGATTATCTTTTCTTTCCCTTATCCGTTTCCCTTGCATGTACCTACAAGATACCAATGCCATAAGGTACACCTTTGCGATTTAACTCGGGTTTAGAGAATTAGCTATTCTAAATTAGTCCTTTTGCGACCCGGTTGCCATTTTGAGAATTGCACTTTCTGCACCTAAACCCTTCCATTTTGATTTTAAGGAAATTTACTTTTTGGGAAAGCGAATATTATGGACCTTAATGCTAGAATGATGCAACGGTTTGAAACCTAAATCCAAATAGAGGAGGTAGATGTAGCGAGCGAGTAAAATGGGCTCTAAATATCGGATAGCTGCGACTGAGACACGGTTTCAAAGCCGTAATCATAGTGTTAGATCTGGTTTCCTGCTACAGATTAGACCGAAAATAGGTACCTACTGCAAAATAACGTACAGTGCCGAATAATCACAAATGTAGGAGTAGACTATCGGATTCTAAAATCTGCACTCTAAAAGAAATTCGCTAATGGAGGCGCACGCGATGTTATATTATGAGCGACGGTGACAGTTACGCTTTTAGGATTAGATTTGGTAGCCACGATATATAATCCCACCTACTAATTTTAAATAATAAGCGCCCATACTTTTATTATTAAGAACAACACGATAACACCGACCGTAATAAGAAGTATATACGTACAACAGCAGGTCAATAACGCTTGCAGTACGATTTCAACTCTTACGACGCAGAAAATAAGAACAGTCGAAAATCCAAAGTGCACTTGATCTGCTATTAGCCCTAATACATGTGTCACTCACTAAACGGGCGCGCGAGTGATATTTGAATTGATACATTTTTTAGATCCACGTTATTTGTAGAGTAGCAAGTTACAAGCGCTAGTAGTAGAGTAAGTACCCATCCTGTAATATAATAACTTTATGACATACTTGGACTTGGACTCATATTAAACAAGAACTTGCGAAGCACGCGTGTTCTATCTTGGATCTCTCTTCACGTACCACCAGGGACGTATTATTTAATTCTGGACCATGATTAGCCGCCCTTAACCTTTAATTTGGCAAAAAAAAATGAATATCCGAATATTAATTAAATAGGGAAGTACCTATATTATCATTGTAATTTAAAATTGTCACATAGGTGCTGTAATAAAAAATCGGTCACAAACATCTCCGGACTAAGAGTTATTCACAAAGACGACGGACACTTTGTAGCGATTCCAGAGTGTGTGTACCTATGCTAAATTTAATCGTGGCTAAGTGTAGGGTCTCGCTCACTCTTTACCTGATATGGCATATGTGTGTATAGGTGACAGTCACGTTTAATTTTAGTTATAGCGTGCACTATACATAATATATTATATTATGTAAGGTCAACTCTACAATTCGTTAGCAAAATGAACATGCCTGTTCGTATTCGTAGCTGCGTTTGTTCTCGGTAGTTTCTTTAGCACCTTTGAAGGAACAACTCAGACCTGATGTGTCCCTACATTTCCATCACTAATAATAATCATTTAAGATAAGTTGACTAAGTAATAAGTATATTAATAATTAAATTAGACTATAGTGATGTATAATATAATATGAATTGCACAGCGCATTGGTCAAGTGACTGCAATGCTGTGACAATATTGTTTAAATAAATAAAATAAAATCACTGGAGCGAAATAAATGAACTACACTACTGAGACTGGCCGGCCGCCCCAGGCCTGCACCTTTATACGTCCCTGTCAACAGATGACCTAGGAAGTCATACGCGAGTTTTCTCCTACCTAGGCAAGTAATCCAAATCATTCATTTCAAATACGGTCAACAAACATTTTTAGAAAATAAGCAGGGCCTATTATTATGAGTGATAGGTTTTGTAACATGGCGAACTCTATATTTTTATGACATTCATTTTTTGGTATCTTCCAAAGTCAAATCTCTTTATTGCAAGTCAGCGCGTTGTGTACATTTTTGCACGAAAACATTTTTTTGGAATTTACATTAAATCACTTTGCAAGGAAAAGGTGCCAACGCCGAGGAAAAAAAGTGGCAAAAAACATTCAGCAAAAAGCTTTCTTCCTTCCCATCTATCTTCCATTCTACACGCCAATATGATCGCTTTCTTAGAATGACCACTTTCCTAAATAATAATAATCTTCTATTTCGTAATAAATATCAATTTCTTAAGGGAAAATAAGCTTCCCTGCTTTAGATTGCAAATGAAATATGCGGAGGAAACAATCCAAGACAAAAGTACTTACGTATGCTACGCTTGGTGTACGAGATTTCCTCGTGGCTTTACCAGAGTGAGTACAGTCGAATCACATCGAAAGCATGTTGTCGTATCGTTCGTTTTGTCTACGCCATAAGAGTTGGAATCCCTCAAGTGTTATACATACATATGTACCTGCATAGGTATATATAGAATGTCGACGACCCCTGCCGCAAGTACCCCTTCGCACGTGCTAGTCGACATACCTATAATATAATAAGTAAACACAAAATACGCTACGCACCTCCGTGTGGGCTCCAGTGGAATGACATTTGTTGGCCTAGTGTGCTAGTAGGTAATTACGTCCAAATGTACGGGTCTACTTTGTACGGTCCTTCTGAATAGAGCCTTGGAAAAATGTCTCGTAAGACAATGAGCTACATAAGTTAATCTCTTACTTGCATCTCTGCACTTATAAAAGTAATGATCTGTCTGTCAAAAGGAGGCTTTTGTAAGTCGGATACTGGCACTTCAAGCGAATCCGCGGGTAACATTTAGTATTCAGCATGTAACGGAAATCTTACAGTATTAATTGCCCTTGGAATTTATGGGATTGACATTTGCGAGCGAAAATGAAAATGTCAATCTCATACATTTTTATTTCTATTCTACTAGCGTTAACGAATGTCTATTCCACTTGACATTCACTGCTGAACGTTTGTTTTACAACTTTTCGATTTTCGAGAAATGAAATTAAGACTCTGCGCTCCATCCATATAAATGTATCTACCGATTAGCTGATCGATTTGTGTGGGTCGTTGATTTAAACTTATTTTTTAATCGAAATGTCGTAAAACAGAATTTGTTCGTTCAGTTATTGATACTGATGACCATCTATTCAGATTCCTATATAACCTTTCCGTTACACCCTTTTTGTATACTAAAAGATATCTAATATAAATGGGAAAATGTGGAATAAAAGTTACTTTCTACCTAAGTGATTTCTTTTTACCAGGTAGATCCTTAATTCAATTTTAACATGCCTTCCGTCGGCTGAGAATTCTGAGAATTTTTTCTCTCTAGCTGAAAGGAGCAAACTTCCTCTGACGGATTCAGGTGCAGGAGTAACAAACTAAACTCTACAAAACAACATTGGCGGAAGCACTGTTAATTAATTAAAAACGTATTTTGCGGTTTACTTGCCTCTACAAAATAGGATTAAAATTTTCTATAAAATATTTTCATTTTGAAATATTAAATAACCTATACGTATCACTTTTTAATTAGTGCTACCTTTTCATTTCCTTAATTATCTATTTTGACTTGTTTGACGACCTAATATCTACGAGTAGCCAAGTCGTTCTACTGGGCCTGACTTCTATGAGGCGATCTGGGTTCGACTCTCACGAATAGGTACAGGTTATGACTGAAAGGTTTAACCTTGCAGTCATACCCGACAGGCAAAACCAAGGTCAATCGTAGGCTATGGTAGTTATATACACGTTCAGTTTTGCCTGCACAGATTGTGCATACCTTTCAGTCATACATAACCTACCGTGTGTGGCCACCATTACATACTCGTATTATATTTGTAATGTTTATATTTCTACGTTATACACGAAAACGGTTTGTAACGAAAATTGCTCCTAATAAATGTTTATAACTTTCCGACTATTATCTGATCTGATCAATCAAGTTTGATATTTAAGGGCCTTCCGTGAGCCAACTAGCGCCGCCAATCTTGAAAATATGTACACAATCTTTATTAAGATGAACACTATTTTTCAATATACAATACATGGCATAATTGCGACAAGCAAAGTTGTAGTTCTCAAATGTGCCAAAAACGGCCGTTTTTCGCAATTATGCGAACTACAACTTACCGAAATTTAATCACGTTATAAATAAGCATTTAAAAAATAGTATTTATCGTAATAAACATTATGTATATAGCTTTTTTAATAAAATTGATTAAATTGGAAGATATTATTTTTCAAAGATTGGTGGCGCCATTTGGCTCATGGAAGGCTCTTAAACGGACAAATGTACCTTTCTCCCTCTACGTTTCTAGGTGTAATCAATGACAGTTTTTTTTTAAATGGAAGAAGTCACATTGTATCGTGTAGGTGGATGGACTAACGTCAACGGTAATGTGAAAGCATTTACTAATCTATCTTAATCAGTATTATACGAAATATGTAGTAACCAACTTCTCATGTTTACCTACCTAATTTATACCTACAACAATATGAAACTTGGAAACAATATGTTGCGCAAAGTAATTAATATTTTAATTACAAGTAACTGAACTTGGTATAGAATGTACAGTCGACAGCACACGACGATCATACAGGCCAGACTACACCTAAATAAAAGATTAACTGTACTTAGTTGTTTAAATATTCGCAACTGCAGCTACTCGTACAACCGTAATAAACTATTGGGACAGCCAAGACGTGTCTTGCTGTTTTTTTTGTTTTCCTAGCTAGTTTGATTGGTTGTTGTTTACAATTATTTGCTCTGACTGACAAGGCCGATGTTGTTATACTTAATTAAGGGCATTCCATGAGCCAACTAGCGCCGCCAATCTTTGAAACGTAATATCTTCCAATTTAATCAATTTTATTAATAAAATTATGTAGATTATGTTTATTACGATAAATACTATTTTTAAATGCTTATTTATAACGTGATTCAATGTCGGTAAGTTGTAGTTCGCATAATTGCGAAAAACGGCCGTTTTTGGTACATTTCAGAACTACAACTTTGCTTGTCGCAATTATGAATAGTGTTTATCTTAATAAAGATTGTGTACATAGATTTTTTAATAAAAATTAATAATTTGTTAGATATTATATTTTTAAGATTGGCGGCGCTAGTTGGCTCATGGAAGGTCATTATTAAAAATTTATAAAAGAAAACAATAAAACTGATATAATAAAACGATTTATACTTAATTCTGATCTAGCTAGAAATCAACAGCTAAGTAAATTTAGCTGCTACAGGCATCCCTATTTTTCACCGTAGATCACAAAAGGTGTTGTGTGGGTTGTTGATCTGCCGACCGCGTATAATCGACAACACGCCAAGTGCTGGGAGTACTCTATGCAACGATAATAGATAAATTGCAGTGATATTGCGTAGGTTGATGAGCTGCTGTCGACTGTACGTACATACAGAACAACTTTGGTCAACTAAAACATTGCAGCGAGGAAATTGAAGGTAAACAATATCGTTCCACAAACAATATGTAAGTATCGGAAACAAATCCCAAACTAAAGAAAACCTTTATTGTAGTGTTCACGTCCAACCCCAAACACCTGGGAATTTCTTCACCTGGATAAAACGGAAAATTGTAATATTGAATGAACCAATGTTGTATCTATGTAAAACATGTATATTTTATCTTGTAAATACTAAAGTTATGCAGGTACCTATGTAGGTTCTCTTTAAAAAACCTGATAGAAATCGGACGTTGTATATGAAACTTCCCTAATCGAGCTTCCCTAGATTGGGTAAGGTAACTTTTGTGTAGGCTTTCGTACCTAATATTACCACATGGGAAATAAATAACTTTGTCAGTTCAGTTTTATTGAGATAGATGCTAATTTTCACGAACGAGCTCACGGTTCATAGTTATACGTATTATGAGATTCAGGTAGGTACAGCCCAACCAAAACCACAACAAGTGTAACACTTTGGACTTCGGACCGTTCTTATTATCTGCGTCGTACGAGTTGAAATCGCACTGCAAGTGTTACCATTGATTCGTTCGTACGAGCGAACACTGTCCCGCTCCCATAACTTTTCTAACTTCTATTGTTTTTTTTTCAGAGGGAGCTTTTATAGATTTTAGTTAATTATCATTGTAAGTAAAATTAAATAATAAAAATTGTTTTATTACCCAACTGCCGAAAGGAGAAGGGTAATGTGTTACGTATGTACTTATAGGGCCGTTCCTTTACGGCCTCCAGTATGATGATGTCATTTAATCGGTACATTTTATGAGAAAAATACATTTTATTTTTTAATGATTAATAAGGTACCTAAGCGAATTAAATCTAATTAATTAATTTTGTATAAGTTTAGACCTCCACTATTTTATTTTATTGCCCTTATGTTCCCCATGACGTACGTTCTGTGATATAATTATCTCACGTATATAATTTGAGAAACAAAGTTTCGTTAAAGTTGGTATATTAAATTTTTTGAGGCGAATATCAGTATCGATTGCATGCCAAATACCTTCTGAAGGTTGTAGAACACGAAAAAAGTTTCAATCAATTTTAACGAAACTCGTTAAGTTTTATGCGGTCGAACGGACCAGTAGCGGTTTAGCCGATATTGAAAATATGACAAACCGGAACGGGACAGTTTTTTACACATTGGGAAAAAAGAATATCAATTAATATATCGAAAACGATCGCGACCGCAATATCTATTTCGTTCGATATAAAATATTGCACTAAAAAATCAAAAAACTGTATTCTTTTGCACCTATGTTTTTTTACATAAACTCTGTATCCTTGGATTTCTATGCATGCTGTTGTTGCCTATAATTGAGGTGACACTTAGCCTAATTATTTTGTTAAAATATCCACTACAGACTTGTTTTTGTGGGTAAACTATTTAATAAAAATAAATTATTTGGTTTTCTGTTTATTGGACATAAGTACGTACGTAACTCTCAACTCGTCTTAATCATAATTCGACACAATTTAAATATGTCACCAGCCAACTTAATTTTTGTAATGGTGTAAGTTTAGTTTAATTTTAAGTTAAAATTGTGTTTTGGCACTTCGTCATTCATAAATGTTACAAGTAGATAAAGGGGACATGTTTGTATACTTAACCCCTTCAAGAATACTTATTTTTACAATTATTTATTTCCTATAAAAAAATAATTTATTTTCGTTAATTTTACAAAACACCGCACTAGGTACTTACATCAGAGAAACCTACTTACATATACTAGAAAAAATAGCTCCCCTCATTCCAGCAATCGGGTAAAATACCATTAACCTACTTTACTTGAAATACAAGCTGTTTCAATTTAGAACTAAATTAACTTGACTCGAGATTAAAAGTTTATGATGAATTAACCTTCGGCAAGGCTTCTTTCGATTGATCAATGTAAGGAACATCTAAGGGCTGTGTAGATAAGTGTAGGCACGGCAATAGGTAGGCACCTATAGGATAAGTTGGGGTGCCCGGTTCGGTCGCAAGCCGTGGGGCGGACGGATCACCCACTAGGGATGGGGAGAATGAAAAAACAATGCAGCTTAAGGAGGATGTAGAGCTGTCGCTCTTCACAAGATGTTAGCGTAATGAACAAAATCTGTCGTAAAATAAGATCAATTACTTATTAAATTTTTGCAAATTGTCGCATTTAAGAAGTTACTGAGCACTTAATTCTCAATTTAATGTATGTTGAGAATTCCAAGAACTGTAACTTTTTAATTACCTACACAATAATGATACTGAAATTTATTTAGTTTTGTCACATAAAATAGATTATAAATTAAAAATTTAATCAAAGCGTTCTGGCCTGCCCAATAGCTTGGCGACATTGTATAGCGGTATTGGATGGCTTTGTTGTAATGGAATGTTGCGAAAATTAGATGTTATTACGGTTTCAACACATATATTTATGCTGCTATAATAATATCTGTGTCGTCATAGCCGGCTTTATTCCCCTTATTTTATTTAAGGTCACGATAACCACCATATCGCATTTTTAGATCTTCCCTACCTGTCATACATTCATTAATCCATTTAATGTGAATCATATGGGAATATCTCCCCTAGCTCTTTTTTAATTATTTATAATAAATCATTAACATATTTACATAAATAAAAAATAATATAAAAATGGAAAAATAACAAACTAAAAAGTACCTACTTGGACGCGGTATTCTAGCTGGGCCTGGCCTCTACCAGTCGCAGGTAGAACACCGCGTCCAAGTCGCTCCCATGCGGCATTTTCTAATTAGTAGTGATTTTGGTTAACTCTTATAACTATATACCTAGCTGTTATCGGGCTGTATACAAAATTTTAGACCTAAATACTTGTAAATTAGTATACATAAATTAAAATCGCATGGCATGAGGGTGGTGCGCGCGTAGCACGAGTTCGAACCCCATTTCTGTTAGTGGGCCAACCTTACAAGGTTTTAGCTAAGTTGAAGTACTTGGTTCAAGTAAACATTAATATTGGTAATTTATAAATATTAAAATTACCTACATTTAAAAAAAATATTTATGTAATAAAAAGCCATAAATTGGAAAACATGAATTAATTTCCTGATGCATTTGAGAACATTCATTTCTGTAACTAATCAAATAAAGGAGATTGGATATCTTTAAGCTTATTTAAATTTGTTAAAAAATTATTTTAAAACGAATTAAAAATCACTCGATGGAAAAGTAAGGCCAGTTAATATGCTCAAAGGTGTGCACAAAGGTGTCCGACGCTGCGCACGTCACTAACGCTGCTCGGCTTGGCTAAGCTGGGCTGAGAACAGTCGGCCGCGGCGGCTAGGGCGGGCGGATCGTCTTGTCGCTCCGTTAGTCCCGAAGCATCGCTCCGAAAACACTCGCGCTCGCGTTTCACTCGCCGCAATTCATATTTATGCGGCAAAAACTCTAAAATAAATCTCCTCTCTATTTTAAAATTATGTTTATCATTATTTATATTGTATCAATAGTTTTTATTAACTTGTAAATTTACAAATAATTGGCTAAATGGTCTTGACTAAATGATCTATAAAACGGAAAACCGCGTGCAGTGGAGTTTAAACAACACACTTTGAGGCAGAAAGGGTAAGATCTGAACTTATTTTTTTTCTAAATTGTGTTTATAAAACTACGTAATTTTTTTTCTGAGTTCGTGCTTTTTTATTATTAAACCATTCATATAGGTATTTTATAAATTATTTACTTAATTATAAATTATTTTATAAATTCCGTTAATATTTTTCAGCAAGGTTTTGTAATTTAGTCGTTAAGTTACTTCTGTTACTTTTATTATTTATAGCAGGTGGTACCTATAAATAAGTACGAGTATGAAACTTTCATAAACTTTAATAATGGCTGATGCGATGTTATTAGATTATAATAATGATTTAGGAATTATCCACTTAGGTATAGTAATTCTGAGAATTAAACCAACTTCAGTATTTTAATTTAGTTTGGCAAAAAAGTTTCGAACTCTAACTCGATTTGTGCGAAATAAGTTATATATTGTCATTAATGAAAAGGAAACTTAGTATGAAGAGCTTGTTTGTTGGTTATTTATTTCCGATATAAAATATGTACCTAGCTTGCTTTGCTACTAAACTTTTAGCCTGGCGAAGTTTTGCTCCACTTCAATACGTACATGTACCTACAAGCCTATCTACAACGTAAGGTTCTACACCTATTACTATTAAGTGATTGGTTCATTGCTGAATAGAAAGAGCGAGTGTTGGTATAATATAAGGGTCGTTTACTATTATGTGCCTGCAGGCAGGTGCTAAATTTTTAATCAATTGCATCAAAGTCTTTATTGCAAGTACCTAAGCAAGTTGTGTACATTTTTGCACATCGACATATTTTTTGAATTTACATTTACACCACTTTGCAAGGAAAAGGTGCCAACACTGAGGAGAAAATGTGGCAAAAAAACTTTAAAATAATGACAAAACAATTACTTAATAACTAGGTACATAACTATTACTATTATTAGTAATATAAACTTTATTCTTCATGCGGAACCGGCGACACACATCAATGATTGAATTCCAAAAATATTAATGTATATTATATTATAACATCCACAAGAGAGTAATTACTACTGTCGACAAAGTAACAAATTCGCGATGTTGGTTTAGAAATAGTGGGTCACAAAAGCGGAAATCGAAGGGATAACGTATTCAGGTTCAATAATGAACACCCCGTTAAATGCACATTGCGTGCGTAGTGCTCCATATTTATCTATCACATAGATAAGTAGAACTGAGACATTAGATAAATGTATTTATCAGCACCAAAATAATGAAATACCTATGTCAGAACAGAAAAATTTGATTTTTCAAGGTTCGAAATTCACTCTATCGATGAAAGCTGGCTCGAATTCGGGTGGTAATATAGATCGTAGAATACTTAGGTAAGTATTCCTATTATCAACGGTAAAAAAATCTTTTCAACTAAGTACGTATCGGTATTGACACGCCTTCCAACTGTGTATCGTAAATCAAACATGTGTGGCTAAGTTAAATAAATAGAAATGTAGGCAACAAAAATTCATTTCTATCATTTACTTATACTCGTAAAATTCGTCATATTAATGGTTCCAGTGTAAACGGACTAAAGTGGTACTTTCATTTCATAGTTTGGGGAATAAAATATGTAAAATTATATAGAATAATAAACAAACAGGTACTTATTTAAAAACCTTATTATATTTTATCTATTCTATTTTTATTTGAATGGCTTCTACTCTTATTCAAAAGATAATTTCGACAATGTCATGTTATTTAGAGTATTCATGTAAATAGAAAAACAAACAAATAAAAAACAATAATAATAAAATCTTTATTGTAAACTGTTACATAACCATACTTTGTGAAGCCCTGGCGCCTAAGCTAGTTAAAAACTGTGTTTAGGCACCAGTGTCTTCCCCAGTCTTAGTTTAGCTATTACATTTTTATAGTTAGGTATCTACATACATTGATTATATAAAATAGTAGAGCTTATTATTAAATATTATCTTATCAAATATATAAAATAAGAATATAAGTAATAAAATCAATCCGCCATTCCAAAATGATGGCTGAATCATCGTCTTTTGTCCCTGTCATCCCGCCTATAACTTTGTCCTGTCTAAATTCAAATTCATTATTAAGTATTTTTAAAGCCGCAGCATTTCAATATTCGAACGCCAATCGGTGGAAAATGCAGTACCCACTGCCCGGAAATACGCGGAAAGCACAGCAAATTCGAAAATATACGGAGAGGAAAACTATGATAAAAAGTTACCTAGGCTCTTTGAAAAAGTGGTGCTTGAGCGTATGTCGTACTTTTTTTAATAATGGACGGGAAATGGACCGTTGCCTATCTACCGTCGTGTTATATTGATCGTTTTACAATCCATGTTGAACAATCTGCTATTTTCATGCAATGAAAAACTCCGGACGCTCTATTGTTCGATCTACAACCGGTGACTGCAGGCTGTGGCGGTATTATGTTCACAATTGTACTTTTTAAGAAATTTTAAAAACTGTTCTTGCAAGGTTTAAAAAACAAGAAAATAAAGCACAACTTTACCAACATAATATAATAGGTACTTATTCTTTGATACGTACAACATCGCTTTAGCGATACAGTCCTACTTATTATTATTTAGAAGTTCCCGCGCGGTTACATTCGCACATAAAACCACTGGCTATAAGTAGCCGGCCGAAAAGCAAAAAATAACGCTGTTGAGACTTATACAAAATGGCTGACTTGGCATAAATAACAAATATTTTTTTAAATTTTCGCCTCTAGTTTTTAAAAGCTTTATAATTTATCCTAGGACCATCCTTCGGCGAATCCGTAGCCATAATTGGCCTTCGTAGCACCGTAGCACTATCTGCCGGATCTTGAGTTATAATAATGTATAAGCGAATTATTTGTATAGAACACAGAAAAAGAAGATTAAGATCATTATGGATTGTGATAGTTTTCCAGGAATGTGAACAATAATACTGTCGTGTACCTCATTTGTCCGGATTTTAAAATCCTCGCATGTCGGATTACTGGACCTTCGTTTTTGTTCTGTTAGCTTAAATCCTTTATGCGCGTTGTATTATTAAAACATTTCGGTGAATATTATTCTATATGAAAAATATGTTCTACCTCGCTCTGGATTAAAGTAATATTCGAACATAAAGCCTTATTCAAACGAAGTTATCGATTTTGGTTTTCCATTATCCATTGCAACATTATTTATATAGAAATTGAATTTTACTTCATAGTAACTGGACATTGAACGAAATTAATGAATTCAGGCGTTAAAATGTCTTGATATAAGTAATTAATATATCATATACCAATATTTATTCGTATATATCTAAGCGTTCAGTTGCTTTACGGAAAGTATGTCTTCTACCATCGCCGTTGGCGATAATTATACAGTTTTCAAATATAGGTACTTTGATTGTTGAGTAAAGTTAAAGTGTTTCCCCCATTGATGTGTATTTTATTTTATTCAATGAGTAATTAATTAAATACATTACATTTAGTCTTGTGGCAGTCAGGCCCACATGCTGGCGACTCCTCCCATTTGAGCTTTGTACACAAAGCTTGTTGGCTATGACAATATTCTTTTGTAAAAATGTCATTTTATTCGCTGTGCATAATAAAATAACCTCACCAAGAGACTGAGAATTAAGTTTCCATTCACGTTTTTACTTAAAAGACCATTATTAACTTTGTTTTGTCGTTTTCATAATCTTTCAAACATATTTTTTTCTTTTCCTCGTGCTATAGCTACTCGTTCTATAAGTATTATGGCCAACTGATACTGTCTTTTGTTTATCTTGTTGTTTTGCGATCTAACTAAGTACTTATACCAAGTAATTTTGCGATGTAGTCTAAATAAATATATTATTATGATACCATTTTTTTCTGTTTCTATTTAAATCATTACCTATATAGTAGATATGGGGTTACAAGTATACTTAAAGTCCAGTCTCCATTAAAGGCTACCTATAAAAGGGGTCGAGCTATTTAGAACAATTAATTATAAAATGGCGACGCATTTTTACTCGTAAAATAACCACAATTATGTGAGAGCCATTAGGCTAACGCGTAGTCCAATGATCCAATTACCAATTCGCGGTGACGCCCGTATTGTTGGGGAACTGATCAACTGAATCGATAGATACTGAATCCGATCAAATGATTGATTGCCAATTTTAACGCGTACGTACACATGCACGAACGAGTGAATAAAGTGAATTTTGCAACCTACTGTACCATAACTAAATGCTTACTCCGATGTACTAATATAGCTAATTTATAATATAAATAGGAGAGGACTTTTATTAATAAAGCTTAAAATACTACAAATAATAAAATGACTAAAAACTAACATTAAATAACTAAAAACTAAAACTACCTATAATTGTCTAATTATAATTTATAATTATAATTAATTTATAATTATAATTAGACATTACTTCAATTTATACATATAAACACGGATAACTCACCTTTTAGGGAGGTCGTATTCAGATCGACAGTTTCGAACAATTTCGGTCGTATTTATCAAGGTGAGGGCGGAACATTGCAGGCGACACGGCGCTTTCCTAACCGACCACCTGAGTTGTCCACCTTGTCCACGGGCGTGTCACGCTTGATAAATGCCGTCGAAATCGTTCGAAACTGTCGACCTAATTCCACCTCTCCAAAAGGTTATTGTTTTTCGAGTGTAAGTATGTATGTCTAATTCTTTGGCACACCCTGCAGCCTAAACGGCTTGATGGATTTTAATATATGAGGTGTCGTTAGATTCGTCTTGATTATTAGGAGTGGCATAGGCTATAAAATTGAATCAAAGGGCTTGAATTTTTGGCAGTCGGGTATTTTTGTTTTTATAATTATTTAATTCTATAAAATAACAGACAAAAAACTAAATGCACAAAGTTTTGTTCAATACCTATCTATGAAGTCATTACCTAGACGAAAGGATTATAAGTAGCATGCCATGGCGAAAGTATTCTTATGGCATTCGATTTCATCAAAAGCAATATTTCGTTGGCAGGCTGCATGTAATAACTCCACATTGTTTGCAAACCCGGTCGATAAGGGTTTCCATTCCACAATGCAATGATTGATTACTAATTGTCACATGTAAATTGAATGTCACGTTAACGCAGATTTGAAGGCATATTATAGAGAACCGAACAATATAAAATATACGAATACCATATACATGGTACATTAATATGGTATATTCCGATTAAAAGTGAATAGGTAGAGTCATTCGGGGTAAAAGGCCACAGTGGTAAAAGTCCGCGCGGCCCTTTTCCAGAGAGGGGTGAGCCGCTAATAAATAAATAAACCTCGCATGCGAACTTTGACCCAAACGATAGCTTATTTTTAAACACATGCCTATGTGGCAAAATTACGCACTCTGACCAATTCGGGTTTTTGTTTCATTGCAACAAAGAGGCTTTCTCATATGACCAACTACTTTATGGATTATATTAGAAGTATCTACCTAAGTACATTCACGAGGCATGAGTGCGCTACGTGATACCGAAATTCGAAATAGCGAATAATATGATGCCGAAATTTTACAGCACCGAAAAACGTAACAACGAAATATAACCACGAATAACTCTACAGAGAAAGTTTGTATAAGCAGGAATCACGAAACAACGAATGCACACCATGCCGAAAATCACCACAACGAAAGTCTCGCCTAAACGAAATGTTTAGCTTGCGTCGCACATAGGTACATAACATTACTTACCTGCTCTGATAGAACTACACACTAGCTTCGTAGCTTAGCTTTAGCCTTACAGCTTAGCTACCTCGCATTTCTTTAGTGCAAAATTCCTCTTTTTGAGATAGATATAGTTGCAAGTTCCTCTTTGAAAGCTGGAACATTAAACTGACTAATGAATCTGAGGATGAATTGCATCAAAGGACATTAATCATATACCGTGAATGTCGAAATACATTTTATATCTCGGTGTCTCTACTTAAGTCTGAAAAGCTCATCTGTATTTCCTTACGGAAAATTATTCATCTTAGGATGAAATTGCACCAAGTCCAAAGGACATAGTAGCTTATCCGGGAATAAATAATTCTCGCTGTAATTATATAGGTACCTATATTCATATATAAAATACCTTCACTAGGAAAAGCTCATTTGCGTATCAGGATTTTACATCGAAGTAAGTAACGATACTAACGATACTTTGGGAAGTTACTTTATGGAATCTATTTCATTTGGTTCTAAACATAATATAGGTACCTACTTACCGTATTTAATCTTAGCTACATCAATATCCAGTGCAGTTATATACTTACCTATTTTTTTATTAGGGCATCTAACATTTAATTTTATATCAAAGCCATCAATCACAGGCCAAAATTGTTAACGTGAATTATACATATCTTCTTCGAATGACTACTTACTCGACTCGATATTATATTATGATGATTTACTTTCGTAAAGTCGATTTATTAGAGTTCGTGGCTTAGCCGTTACTCCGTTTTGATTATGTTTTGATACTTATGAAAGAAATACACAATATATTATACAAAACAAACATTTTAGAATAGCGTAATGATGTTCGTTTGTTAATATCGTAACGTATCGGTATTACCGCAGCAGCCTTAGAAAATCTGTGTAGGTCTAATGACACAAAGCTATCTGTTACATAGAGAAAATCAGCGCCGGTCTCTTACAAATTAAGTAACTATAGGTACCGTAATGTTCTAACTGGGCCGAATGAATATTTGTGTAATATTCTACAAATATTTACCTAAAGTTTGCTACACGATGTGTATCTGCTTTTAGGGTTCCGAACCTCAAACCGAAAAAAGGAGCCCTTATTTATAGGATCACTTTGTTGTCCGTCTGTCTGCCTGTCTGTCAAGACCTATATCTCAGAAACGCGTGGACGGATCAAGTTGAAAATTATGCTCATGCAGCCGTGAAAAAAAATCAAACTTCTACGTCAACGCAATCAAAAGATATGGCCGTTTATGTCGAGGTACTTCCCGTTGACCTAGAAACATGAAATTTAACAATAAGCTAGGTCTTATAGCACAAGTAAAGGAAAAATTCGAAAGCTGTTGAAGTTCTATCACGAAATAATATTATTTTTTGTAATTACAAACTTATATTTGCAGTTGACGCCTGGTATGTCGATGTATGACGTTATCAGTTTCGAAAACGCAAAGATAAGTTTGTCCCTAAATCTAGCTTATCTTTTCGTTAGAACAAATGTTATGGTGAAGTTGTACGGAACCCTCGGTGCGCGACTCCAACAGCCGACTCGAACTTGGCCGGGTTTTTTTATGGAATTGAAAAAACATCGACACGAATAACAAAGACAACATTCTCTGTTTAAGTGTGGGTGTGGTATCTCGTATTCAATTAGCTATCTACCCTCTCTATTACGGGCCGGGCAAAAGTTTTTGCGTACAATTTCTGTACTGATAAGCAGATTGCTGCGCCGAGCACGAGAAAGATGGCGCCGACAAATTGGTTTTGTTTTTATACCACTTGTGACTTTGAGCGCATTGACATATACCTCATAAAACCTCCTTGACATTCAGCCGGGGCACTGGAGGCTGTGTGAACTGAATCCTTTACCTTGGATCAACTAAAAAATAGCAACTTTCCATATTAACCATATTTATTGTCATCTAATACGTGACTTGCTGAGCTACTTCGTTCAGGGTTGACGAAGCTTCTGTATATCAAGGAAAAAGAAACCCTTATAGGATCACTTTGTCGTCCATCCGTCCGTCTGTCTGTCAGTCATGACCTATATCTTAGAAACGCGTGAACTCATCAAAACGTATCGCACGGACGCATCAGCCCTGAAAAAATCAACCTTCCACGTTAACGCAATCAAAAGATTTGGCCGTTTATGTCGAAATTTTGCGCATATTTGTATGAAAACGCAAAAAGTTCAAAACCTATAGGGTACTTCCCGTTGACCTAAAATCATGAAAGGCTATAAGATAGGTCTTACAGCACAAGTAGAGGAAATATCTGAAAACTGTAAATTTGAAATTGCAAGCCTCCAAAATTTTTGTTTTTGTTTTTACAAACTTATATTTGCAGATGATCAACTAATCAGGAGTATGTCGATGTATGGACATAATATTTTGATAATGGCAAAGATAAGTTGGTCTCTAAATCTAGTTTATCTTTTCGTTACAGCAAAGTTTCGTTGCACGGATGCCTCGGTGCGCGAGTCCGACTCGCACTTGGCCGGTTTTTTTTATTTGTTCGACATCTATTGAAAATTCAAATAGAAAAAGAACAAATGAGCGACAGGAACGCCATATTTTGACATGCAGGAGAGCGGTGTATGCGCGATGTAAATATGACTTACTCCATACCCCTTCCTTGCTTCATACATATACCTGTATATGTAGGTACAGTAATTCCCTTCATCTGAGGTTGCTTAACTTATAGAAATCACTTGTATAACTTCAACTTCTTCTATACCCTATATTAATGCTACTTTGTACTTGTATTAATACTAAATAATATACGTTTTTATGTAACTCTCCTCTAGTTTTTAAGAAAAAAATGACAGCTAAAACGAGACAAAATGTTGACTTTTGCTAGATATATTCGAGCCAAATGTAATTAGATATGATTAGTTAGATCGAGATCGGTAAATAATCCGCTAATAATCTGTAAGCATAGCAAAACAGTCACGGACTCATGGCCCGTGCGTATAATCCAGCACTAATCTAAATTGATCCTCGTCCCAAACACAGTGGAGGCTTCAGCTTGTCACAAAGTGTCAGCATTTCGCAATTGGGCTGTTTGATTAATTCAAAACGATTAATTTTTATATTGTTACCCATCATTCCCTTATCCTCTTGAAGTCATATTTAATTTTCATTGAAGCCAAAATCCGTAGACATTGGCTCAGCACGCACCAGAGCGTGAATAAAAAGTAACTACCTACATTGCAACTTTTAGGTTTTATTGTTGTATCGTGGATTATTTAATTTAATAGGTATTTTATGTTGATGTATTATTTTATGGATATTTTACCTGAAATAACTATTTATTATTAGTATTATTTATAAAATTAAAAGTGATTGCATTAAAAAAAATCTAAACCATATTGGCTTATTCTGGCTTAACTAGAATTAACGTTATATTCTCTACCCAAAGGTTGTCTGGAAGAGATCGCTTTGAGCGATAAGACCGCCAATTGTAATATTAACTGTATTAGCCTTTTTCTTTTGTGTAATTCTGTTTTTTTTTGCAATAAAGAATATTTATCTTATCTTAACGTCTAACGCATCGACCATCAACGGGGCTTAAAAGTTATTCCATGGTTTAAGACACGGCTCCTTTCTAACTACTTACAATACGGCCACTTTGCGACGCTGCTATGTGGTGCGGCCGTTTGAATGAATAGCCGCTTAGTGGGAAAATAGCAAAAACTTAATTGTTAGTTTCTGACTATAGTTAAATATTATTTTCCTAAGTAAGGTAATCTTATAGATACAATATGAATGTACAAGCTCGTTCTTGATCAATGTTTCAGAACTTTTGGTAGCTTACTGGTTTTACCCACCCCTCGGTAATCCCAACTCCTAGGGCTTCTTTATTACAACTCAATTACCAACCTCAAACTCTTCTCGAAGATACGACGTGTGTTCCTTACCCTACGTACTTATTGCTTCAAATATTTGCGATAAAGATTGCTAAACGGTGGCTTATTTTGACAGTTGCTAAACCACCGATTTTGAATAGCGAACAGACCGCCTAAATTTAAGTCACGTTTATGCCTTAAAAGATAAAATTATGGGACTAATTGGAGATGATTCCAAAGAGTGATATAAAATTTAAAATTCGTTAAACTTCACAGACGTAAAAAGACATAAACTAAATGAATTGTGGACCTTGTCGGTCGTCAGTAGTCGGTTAAAAATACTCTCGCGT
This sequence comes from Tachystola acroxantha, assembly GCA_963506565.1. Lineage (NCBI taxonomy): Eukaryota > Metazoa > Arthropoda > Insecta > Lepidoptera > Oecophoridae > Tachystola > Tachystola acroxantha. The sequence goes on from OY735870.1 coordinate 18,034,546, forward strand.
GTGAGCACTTTATATTTTATCATCCATTTGGCGTCGTTATTTCCGTTCCATGCGGGTTTTGCGCATCTGACTATTTTAATTAAGTGCTTTAACACCTAGCCCGTCTGACCACAAATACGGCTACTCGTATTTTCCCATTTTGCTCAACTAAAAGTTACTAACGCAACTAAAATTTAATGCATCGTGACTGATTTCATAAATTAATTAGCCAAATGCGCATGTGCGATGATACTCACATATGCTTTTGAATATAAATCAAAATTCGTTGTTATAATTGCTTGAATTAATATCACAGATAATTTCATTCATTTTCCCCTTAGGTATGCAGACTATTTCCTTGTACCTATATGTAGTTTCCTATAGGTTTAAGTGACCAGAGCCAATGCGTTTAGAATTTGGGTTAGGGCTACTGTTGGTGGTTCCGACAGAATCACACGTTATACATATGTAGGTAGGTACCTAAATATAGTTAGAGAAAACAGTGGTATATTTTATTGGACCTGTTTGCGTTACGAAGAGTGAGTGACGGATTTTTATTACACTCCAGTAATTTTTATGAGTAGGTATACGAGTATTAGTGACGTGCGTGTAGATATGCCATTACGCTTTCGCTACGCGGCCCTAGTAAAAGGGAAACGGGAACATCGGACATAAATTGTACCTACTTACATTTAACATATAAATAACTAGCGAAACATGCGTGGAAATATCAGCAATCAATGATTATACCAAAAAGATACCTATGGAAAATATGTAGTAGGATGCATATAATATAGGTAATAAGTCTAATTAATTAAATAGAAAATAGGTACTCTGACTATGTTACGATGCAGTCTCTTTCGGCCACATCTTGTGGTTGGCCGCCTAAGTTTAAAAATGGATAATAATGTTTTAAAAAAGAAAATCTGTCACTTATATTACGGATTGAGATGAAAAATTGTGGATTTTACTACTTTTACTATTGATAAGGATTTAAAAATAATCTGAAGTAAAATAAAATATACCCATTACTATAGTTGAGCCGCCGAGAAAAGCCCGATATGACGTTTGGGGAAGGTGCGGCCGACATAACTTTGAAACGGGGCACAAGTTACGGATAAATAATTATTGTCTTCAATTTTCATTTACGTAATCCATTTTGTACAAAAATAATAAAATTTAAGAATTTCGTAATAATTTCAAACATGCAACAGAGTAAATTCACATTCTTTCTTATGAAAAAAATTGATTTAGTTTTCCATGAAGCACAGCTACAATGTTATGTCGTCCGAATTAAATCGTAGAGAAGAGATTAAAATACTAAGTGACGATATTTGGTATCAGTTACTAATATCGCTATTACAATCATCACAGGAAAATTCTTTTTCGTTACTTTCGTTCAGCCTTAATATCAGAATGAAACCGGTGTGATGGATATCTTTGTATCAAATTAAATACAAAACAGTTAAAAATAAATCTTTAGTAAGGAAAGCCGCCGACAAAAGCTAGTCAATTACTAACACGTTACCTATGGGTACATCACTATTAACGTCATATTGTCATGTGTCATATCGGGCCTATTAAAACGGCCGTACTATATTGTCATATATCTATTTTTTAATAAACCGCTCGCTCCGCAACACTGGCGCCCGAACAGGGACCCCACCTTCTTCTTTATTCTTCTCTTATTAAAAAAATAGATATATTACAATAGTAATGGGTATATTTTATTTTAGTTCAGATTATTTTTAAATCCTTATCAAAAAAGTCTTAGTAAAAGTAGTAAAATCCACAATTTTTCATCTCAATCCGTAATATCAGTGACAGCTTTTCTTTTTTAAAACATTCTTATCCATTTTTAAACTTAGGCGGCCAACCACAAGATGTTGCCGAAAGAGACCGCATCGTAACAACTATATACATATATTTGTACTTTATTGTCCTGACCGGTGTAACATTAAACACTGTTATCTCTGTAATCGAATAATATGTAGGGGTATATACCTACGGATAACCAGCGTATGTAGTTCGACTCTCGTACCGTTAATTCTTACGCGATGTAGCTAGTGGGTAACTGAGACAGTTGCGCTTAGCTTAAAGATTAAAAATATTGCGGTCAAGGCAGAATCACATCTCGCACTAAATACTTACTTATTATTTACTCATCATACGAATGGTGTAGCAAACGATGACTAAATTCGACGCATGCCGCCAACTCCGCGTGGCGAAATGGAAAACGCGTCTCGTAGAAGCCGTGAGTGTAGGGTTTGATTCTCATGCAGACAGTTTTATCTGTGATTGTTTCATCGTTATTCAAATGTCACTAAATATACCGCCCTAATTGACCACACGGCGGTGGGAGGATGACATTACCGCAGTGGCCGGCTCTACATGGGCTAGGCTAGCACAAGATAGAGGCAAATGGAAAGAGATGGAGGAGGCCTATACCCGGAATTGGGTGTCCCATAATTAACACAAAATGTATATACTATGATAATTTGATTTATAATGTAATGAAAAATACTTTCAAAATTTTAATTTCAATATTATAATATAATGTTAATGAGTTATCTAGATATTAATAATGACATTCAAATTATATGTATGCATAAATTATTATGTGGAAAATAAAGGCTTAATAATAATAATAATTGACCACACTAAAATATTTGGCTTAGGTGGCAACTCATAGCTATACAATTAATAATTATTATTATTATCGTGGGGCGGCGCAGGTCAGGGACAACTGGAAAAGTACAGTCGACAGCAGATCAATGGTAACACTTTTTACTTTTGTCAGTTCTTATTATTTGCGTCGTAAGACTTGAAATCGTACTGCAAGTGTTACCATTGATTTGCTGTCGACTGTACAACGGCGGCTTCTTTACCTGGGAGTCATAGGAACACATCATCATCGTCATCATAAAATTATTAAATAGAAGAATCGAGCTCTTTTTTGTGAAGACCGACAGTTTCGACTGCCGTTATCTCCTGATATGAGGCCGTTATCAAGGTTTAACCTGGTTGCTTGTCCGCAGGGTCGGCGCCACAATGCCGCTCATCCAGTCGTGCTGCTGCTGGCGTAGCCTCCGCAAAGGGTGCTACGCGGCCGCAGTTTATACTATGGTACGTCATCATTATAAGTCTACTTTACTGCTGGGGCATAGGCCTCTCCCAAGGCCTCTCAAGCTTTAAACTCGGCCTTTTGCACCCAGTCCCTGAGCCATCTTGCGTTGGCCATCTTTCCATAAACATATTAAATCAACAACCAATACGATAAACTATACTACGTAATATGTAAATAATCATACAATTAAAAATCTAACTACAAAAGTATATTAAAATATAGAAATTTCAATTGAAAATATTTTATTTCCTACAGCAAGCAGTATTTAGACAGCTATCATGCTAAAATGACTACTATGTATAAACTTTACAAGTCATCCGTTCATACTCGTACAATTGTAACTCATGAATAGTTAACAAACCACAAAGAAAAATCTACAAATCGGTTTGTTGATGAGTTTGAAATAATAGAGAAGTGGAATCCCTGGCGCAATGTGTAAAAATATATCCATTCAAGCAATTCGCATATTGATGTTCAAAGTTCTGATGAGCAATTAAAATGTTTGTGAAGTGTTCATTGGATATGCCGGGAACCTTAAAATATATTAGGGCAATATGTCGTAGATCAAAGTTTGGTATAAGTTGATTATCGAAATTTAACTTATCTACATAAAACTTTTTACATAAAGAAACGTGTCTTCACATAAATTGATCTGATCCCAAAATAGAGTTCCCCTCATTATGGACACCAAATAATGGTACTAATATTTACTATATTTCATTTGATAAAAGTTATTGGAGATGCTGCATCGTCAGTAAGCACTTTTTAAAAGGTTCCTACTTATTTGAAAGAACCCTAAAACTTTGATGTTCTCAGCGAAACTTGTCCATAAATCTTGATCACATCTGCTTGCTCTTAAATGTAATTAATTTTCAAAGTTTCTTACTTAGATCTCGTTTGATATTTAGGATTTACATTATGTTTTCTCTTTAGGTTTACTTCACGGTAGTCATGGTTACTATGGGGCATTTCATTGAAGAGGAGCAGCGATATTTGAGCGGAAACCTGTCGGAGCCAGAATCTGAGAGCTTCTTGGAACCGGAAAAGATAACACCAGGTAAGTTAATAACATTAAATATTTTGTACTTTGTCTTGTGAATGACACAAACAAACAAACTATGACAGCAATAAGGCTGTGGTCCTCCCACGGGCCCCTGTCTTGCCTCCGCTGTCTTAATTAATCTCGGGCTGTGGCAAACAAACTTAAATTTATTCTTTGAACTAAGTTTAAATCTTTAAATTCTTGTGACTAACTTTAATGCAAACAAAATCAAGGCAAAGTAAATTGTTTGAAGCAGGAAATTTGCTATCAAAGACCTTTATTTAAGTGGTTAGTTAATCTTATTGTAATAAATGTTGGGTGTCAAATGAGAATTTTAAATGATATAGTAGGTACATTATTTAGGGTTGTCGCTGAGATTCATTAATTCTTTGATATACACAAAGCTGAATACAATACATCTACTAGTAGTACCTACAGTCGAATACAGAGTAAGTAAAGTATAATTATACACGGGTTCCTTAGGCAGTTGTCCCACCGCCGGCGAGTAAGCTAGTAAATCCCAGCTATTTTCTCGCCCAAGAAACGTACAAAAGATACTATATTCCGTGTAAACAACAGATATGCACATCTTAATAGTTCATCGCCGATTGTTCACACCGCCGCCGCGCCGCCGGCGAGTACTCACTCGGCTATTTTGTCGCTGCTCGACACACGCCCACTCGTTGAGCTACACTGGCGAGTGGGCGAGTGAAGCGAGTAGTCACCCGTCGCTCAGCGACACTCGCTGATAGCCGAGCTACAAAACTATACTCGCCACTCGCTGCTCGCCCACTCGTTTTATAGTTCATAGCTTTGTCGGACAACTGCCTTAAGATGTGACATTTTCTCAAGAACTACTTGATCAATTGTAAAAAAAATACATGCTTAATAGATAGATGAGAGTATGATACATCATCATCAGCCCGCAACAGTCCACTGCTGGACGTAGGCCTCTCCCAAAGCGCGCCAATCAACCCTACTCTCGGCCCTCTGCATCCAGTCCCTGCAGTACGATACATACTGCGTACCAAAACCGCAAGTACGTTTTGAGAGAATCTCAACCTTAATAACTCTTAACACCTTTCGTGTGTTCGACCGTACGGTGTGCTTAACTCAAAGGCAGTTATTCATAAACGTGATTTAAAGTTACGCCACCGTTTAGGCTCCCTGTCCCTTTCTGTCTTAACCTTTTTTTAACGAAGTGTGAAAGGGATAGCAATACGATTTAAGGGAAGCGAGGTTTAACTAGGTTTATGAATAACAGCATATAGGTAGAGTTATCTACAAGCAAACCAGTGTGAGAGGAAAGCGAGATCTGGAGATTCCTTTGTTATTGCGTATATCTACTTATCACATGAACAAAACAGTTCACTTTCTATTTCCACCCCCCACATTTGAAGGGCATAACAGTAAATCGTCAGTTTAGTGCCGGGCGATATAAGTCTAAAACTTGCATTATCGTGTCAAATGACAGTAAAACTGCCACTTTGCGGAAGTGAAAACTTTTTCTTGTCTCCGCTCGCGCCCTTCCTTTGTATTGTTAACACTGTTCATAACATGGACACGTTTATTTCGCTCTGATTTCATAAATCTCTTCTTTTCTAAGGCCGTTAACTATAAACGCGATTTAAAGTTAGTCGATGGTTTAAGCAGTCTGGATTTCAATGGTTTATAAAGCTACGAGCTTATAATATTTATAATAGTCAATGTCTGTCTCTTCGTCTATTATTTACACACATTCGCTCATTACCTATTCCAAAAACGCTAGACTGGAAGTGGAAAGATGGCCAATTAGTGTTAATACAAACTCGCTACAGAAAGTTTTTAGTAAGTAGGTAGGTACCTACACATGCACATCAATGGTAACCAGACATGGGCAATCTATGTGACCGAAATACTGAATAAATTACAATAGTTTTGCATAGATTTATGTGGCGTTAATTATACAATAAAATACTACCTAGGTACCAAGGTAAAATATGTGATTCCCAAGGAAACTCTCGCTACCGCAACACTAATAAATAATTGAACGTATGTAACATAGATGTGGCTACATAACTAACGGCGCGGTGTTTATAACTTGCAGGCCAGCTTGATATTAAATGTTCGATAGAATCATACCTCATGCACAATCGGACGATGCTATTCGCTAATTTAATACCATACAGAAAGTAATTTAATAGGTATCTTAAACCATGAAGCAAGGAACGCCATATCGAGTAAACCATATTTACATCGCAGACGAAAACTGTCTCCATTACAAATGACGTCTCTGTCACTCATTTGTTTTTTTCATTGTTTGAATTTTCAATAGATTGTCCTGAGATTGTCGAACATCTAAAACATATGTCTTTATCTGGTGTATGATAGTGAAAATTAAAACAAGGGCCGGATATCACTCACTTATATTCTTGAAGTCGGCAATTAGAATCGCTAAAGTCCTATCAAAGTCAGCGCGAACGAATTTTTTGTACTATATTTCGGCAATACTATATATATTTGACAGAACTTGAACGCTAATAAAAATCGTTGAAGCTAACCCTCTCTTCCCCATACAAAGTATATTTAAGGCTCTCTCCATAAAGCGCAGCGAAATATTTCCTTCATGCTCGTATAACCTAATAATAAAATAGCATACGAGTAGCGACATCAAAGTCTGATCATTGCTAATCGTTCTGTCGAGCGAATATTCAGATTCAGGTTTTAATATGAACAAAGTAAACATTTGGAGCCTCGGCGGGCGGATGCGAATGCTAGTGACCTGGAAAATGTGTGATGCCCGTATCAACCGTGTGCTACAGCGCGAGCCGGTTAAATATATCAACACGATCATAATATGCCCGCGGCTTCACCCAAAGCAGCCGAAAGCAGAGAAAAAGTACCTATACAGGCGCAGAATTAAGGTTGAGATTTCCTCAAAAACTACTTACGTACGTAATCAAAGTCAAATCTCTTTATTTGTAAGAACGTTGTGTAATTTTTTTTTATTTTTTGAATTTACATTTACACCAAATGACAATGTCAGATTCTGCCCCACCATCAACCGCTAGATGTACAAGATAACGAATAAATGTAAAAATATCTCCGTTTATTATTAAAATTATTGGTTTAAAATAAAGTTTTGTACATCTAGCGAGTCGAAAAAAACAGCTTAATTAAGAATTCAGAAAATAGTAAGAAATCGAAGCGAATTATTCATTGTTTTTGTTATTCTTCTATAGGAGTTGCGAGAGTAGTAGAAAATGATACTGATTATGATTATGCAATATGAAACCTGTAATAAGTCCCCAACAAAATGATAGGTACAGCTTAAATGGTATTTGTAGGTGGGGCAAAGCTCCATTGAAATGTGGCAATGTCATTTGCAAAGAAAAGTGCCAATGGTGAGGAGAAAAAGTAACAAAAAACTTTAACGTAAAAATTACTTCCCTGTAAACACATAGATACACTATGTAAAATAATTTCAATAAGAACCCCAATATGCATTATATAGGTAGAGAAAGATGAGAAAGAAAATAAATAGTTTTTCCATAATATTTTTTCAGTAATTTTGAGAAAATAAATTTCAGTAAATTTGAGAGACACCTGTACATTTGTCTCTTTTTAATTTAAATAACTTATTTATTTCACGTACTTAGGTACATTTGTCCAAACAAACTCCATTACTTACTATAATCGTCATTGAACTTTCGATAAACTAAATGAACCTTAATTAACTCACGTGATAACACCATAACAATAATTTGTCAACTATATTTCGTGTAGTTTGGTAAAATATTCATAACAAGGCAATAATAACTTATGCATTGTATAACTTCGCTCATATTCTGTATGCCATATTATATTGTTCTTTTTGTTTCAGTGACCGTTGGACTCAACATTACGCTGCTGGTCTCCAGTACTCTGGGACTGATATCCTCGCTTCTCTTGGCACTTGGAGTCTATAAGGTAGGTTATATTAGGTTAGGATACAAAGTATATTAGTGGCTGTTTCCCTCCCAGGGAGATGACTTTGTCTCGGTAATACGGACAACAGCATATCAATGGTAACACTTGCAGTACGAATTCAACTCTTCTGACGCAGATAATAGGAACGGTTTTATTATATTATATTTACTTTATATATTTTTGACAGTAACGATTGTGAAAAATTGAAATTGATCTGAATCAATAGTAACACCTTGATACATTACGATGCGCGTGCGGTTTGGTTACTATAGTATCTTATGTTTTAAAGTTTTTAAAAAAACACAATTAAAGCGTTCATTTTTCAAGTTTATTAATTCACTACTATACTATAATTCACTAGTACTCCTGAGGGCAACTCATTCCGCCGCGGGAAAGCAGCTACTATTTTTTCACGTTGTATATATAATACATAGGTATATTATTATGTGTATTACACAGAATGTAGGCCTTATTCATTCTACACATATGCCGTCCATCACAAAGATAAGGGAAACGTGAGTACATTAACTGAGCCATGGAAATTCCCTGATATTAACTGAGAAGTCGACATCACATTTTTGGTAACATTTGAAGTACGATTTCAATTCTTGTAGCGCAGCTAATAAGAACAATACAATGACCGTGACACGTGAAGTGGTTTCATGAGTAAGATAATGTAAAGTAAAGAGCATGCCATAACATGGTGAGGTCCCTGGTTCGAATACCGGTCGTGACGAATCTTATAGCTTAGATAGGTATGTGTCAGATAAATTCAAATCCTAATTATATTACTCTACTTGCTTGCTAACTTTTTACTACTAACTACTAATGCATCTCGCTATCTTTCAGATGATTTGTTATTTTACTTATATATTTCACAATCAGTTTTGGCTGATAGATAACTGTAATATATATACATGGGTTTCATTTCAGCACAAGGTATAATTTTCATTATTGTAACAGGATATCAATCCATTAGTTATGCCATATTTCAACATTGTTGTGATGGTATTTGAAAGTTTCAGAAGCGCCTTCCGTAGTCTTTCGTACCACATATGACTTTCCGTTGTTAGCTAAGGGATCCCCAGCGAAATTCCCTTCCGCCGCGGAATACTTTATAAACTACGTCATGCACAACTATGTCAATCTCAAGAATGATAATTATCATAAGCTGTGTTATTTGCTGCGAATATTTCCGCAGCACCCTATACCTAACTATTCAAACTTTTCCAACTCTGACATTAAATGTTTTAACAATGTGGATACCTCGGGTGTAATATCGAGACAATACCTGTTTTATATACAAGGAAATTGTCTTAATATTGATTAAGGCTGTCCCGGGGGTCTGTAATAAAACTATATAAATTGGAAACCTCACAAATGATTCATAACAAAAAATTCGATGCGTGCCTACCGATACGTACCTCCGCATTCGAGTGACGTCATTTGGGCGGGTGCTTCTAAGCAACCGTACAAATTACTTTTTATTGATCAGTGCAGCTTATTGTCTTGTATTGATTTTATTTATTATAAACGACAGAATATTTCCTTATATAACAACAGCTTTTGTTTCGCAACATGAATAACGAAACCCATTCGACTTAGTACCTACGCGATGTTACTAGAAATAACAATTTCCAATTGAATACAAGTATAAAGTCCCTCGCAGGTATCTATTTTATAATATTCATATTTCTCTGAAAGAATGTTACGAAGAATGAAGTGAGGTGACGTAAAGCGCGGCTTTGGGCGATATGACTCGTCACGACGAACGACATAGAGCGACAGATTTCAATGCATTGTCTGCGCTCCGCGTCGCCAAGTATCAGCCGACGCAAAATTCACTCAACAAAATTGAAATATTGGCCACCATTAAATACGAGTATCACCACGTCATAATATATCTTCATAATAACATGAATCCTGATACACGCGTATTAGGTACATCAATATTATGTTGTGGCTCACTGGCGCCCAACGTGGGGGTAATCAAATTGTATGTACGGACAACAGCAAATCAATGGTAATACTTGCAGTACGATATTAAATCTTACGACGCAGATAATAAGAACGGTCCAAAGTGTTACACTTGATCTGCTGTTAGCTGTACCTAATATGGGTGAATGTCATGGTCCACCTGCGTAGGTGACCACACGGTAATAACATTAGTAGTGATAAGAAAATATGAGTTAAATTTGAAGATAGTTCTGCAAACATTGTCATTCTTTACTATTCATAAAGTTAGGAAAATTAGTCCAATGGGTCCAATTTCAAGTAAACCTTTTTTACAACGTCAAATTAGATTTTATGTAAATAAAAACATTTCTGAATTACCTACACACGTGACAAGGCCGTTTTAGAAAAAGTTATTTCATAAAGTTCGTTTTAATGGACTTACGATACGATAAATTCCCATCAAGTCTTTTACGTACGTACTTAATTGGGTTGAAAAGTAGCGGTTGTAAAAAATGAAATTAATCTTTTAGCTAAATAATTTTTCTTCCACTCAAGTTTTCTTTCAAAGAAAAATCCTTTCCTTGGATTTTTATTATCATCCTTTCATGTTTTCATCGCTTCAGTGTTAAATACGTCTGCCACCATTGGGGACTGTACTGACAACTATTGTATTACAAACCACCACGACAGTAGGTATCTACTACCTATTGTCGGCTGTACTGGGTGGTCCATCCAGTACAGTAAATTGATAATAAATTATTAAGCCATCCTAGTACCGTAACCTCATACCGTAAATTCATATGTCAACAAGTACGGTGGAACTCATAAAAAGATGTACATGAGAGTTTTTAAGGTTGAGATTTTCTCAAAACTTATGACCTACTGCAAAAATTCTTTCACTGTTTGATAGATAAAAGTTAAAACTTATGTAACTGTAAAAGAATTATTAAATTAGGTCCAGTAGTTTTTCAGAAAATCTCAACCTTATTGAGACCCCCTGTATACTTATCTCTGTCTTCGACTGTACAAACATCATGCTATTCTGAGTTGATAAAAAAGTCTGTAAAACAAAAACAAATACTACGTACCTATTGCTTTACAAATAATCGATAGAATGAAAATTAACCATGTGTATAAGGCTGTTTTCAAAATCAATATAGGACGGGCCATTACAGTCTTTAAACACAACACAATATATAGACCCTTACCCTACTGAAATTATGAACATATGCACCAATGGGAATATTTGATATGCAGAGATTTTCTTGTTTCTTACAATTACGATTAAACAAAGGAACAGACAGTGGTAGTGCTTGCTATCCACAAACTAAGCTTGCGACGTAGAATAGACGAACATTTTTCATACAAAATTGCAAATCTTTGTGATTTTAACGACAGTTGTTACAATTACGAGACCAAACCGTGTTCTCACCGCTTTCTCCCATCGCACGGGATATTATTCATTTTGAATTATTTGTACAGTTCCGTCCGCCGGCGTGAAAATAGTCATCATCTCCTTCATTGTTCACAGAGATCTATAAAAAATATACAGTAGCAATTTAACGTTATGAGATTGTATTTACTATTCATATAATATTAAAAATAAGTATCAAAAAAGAATGGTTAGTCAAATACATTTGTGAAAATCATATTATATTTAAGACCACTAGTTGGAGTTTCCACTCTGTACTGTAAAGCATATCACGTCCCTTGCGACTTTGTACCTTTCTTATCTGCGACATAAGAGTTGTAGTATTTTAAGTGTTATTATTTTTCATGTGCTCTCGTATTTAATTCTGATATATGTTGATTTCTTTCTAATTATTAACCAAAACTAATAAATAAACTTATTACATATTAGGATTGGGGTCACCTTTAACGGAATTTGCATGAACTTAGGTTCAGCCTGAACCTATGTGATCTTCTCACTTATAATTCTTTAATTACCCAATGATTCAAATCGAGGAGATAATTTGAAATCGCTACGTCTAATTATAATTATATTTAATTGTCTCTACTTCTTATTAAAGAGGTGACTTTGCCCGTCAGTTATTTATATTAATCAAATCTAATACGATATTGCTTATTTTTCATAAAATATCTTTCCCTCAAATGTTAGAGCTTTGATAAATTAGACATTTGGACGGTGGGGTGCACGAATGAATGAAGCACCATAAATAACTTATTAAGAAGGGCATGTATGCCATTCGTGACCCGTCAAATCGACGACGTGTATTGATAATTCCTAGTTTGTTCCTTTAATAATTTAATGTTCTTTTCAGGATCTCAAATTCTTGCTGCTGCCGTGGATGGCTATGATGATAATGGAAACCTTAGTGGAAATCTCAAACTCCATTTACCTATTTTATCTACAGACGGTGAGTATTTATAAGTTATAAGTTGACTAAGAATATTTAGAGTATTCTGTGAGGAATTTTTTAAGGTTTATTCTTCATGAAAATAATTTCAACGAACCAACTGAGAATACGGGTGTTAACTCTTCCACCCCTAGAAAATAAGTCTGACTATATGCCAATGTTCATGAAGAATGTAATTTCGCACGATAATGTCCCTAAAGATTGCTGAGAGGAGCGGGGGCTATCGCACAAATTGGTAATCAGACGCCCCTTACTCCTTTTATATTTTGCTATTATTTGTCGATTTTTCTCTGTCTATATTCGTAGAGTGACGATGTCGTGAACAACAATGAATCAAGTTTTGTTTTTATTTGTATTGAAGACGTTCTATCTCAAGGAAGTAATGTTGGTAGCTTGCAATGCATATTTTATTTCATAATGTAGCATATTTATTATTAGGTATCTCTACTTTTTATGCATCTATTATGTAATGTCATTGTGATGTTTGTATTTTTGTAGCGCCTTACAGTTTCAGCCTTCAGCAGCCTTATATTGAGGCAGCCGTGATGTGTAAAATATACGTTAAAAAGAGCTACTCTCTCCATATCTAATAAAAAAAGTGGATGTCATTTTTCACGGACTAAAATGACTTACAATCGGTAATTAGATATAAGTTTTTTTGTTGTTGGTGGTATTTCCCATATTACGATAGGCCCAAAAGCACTATCAATTTATCGTTTACAATAACGAGCGACGTAAAATTAAATCTCATAGACATATTAAGTTAAATATATAACTAATAAATCGCTAAAGAGAAACAAAATGTGGTCTGTGGTAATGTTTTTATTTTGAGTTGATAGACCGGCGATGCACTGGCATACACCTAAATTGTCATAAATGGTTTCGTCGTGCTGTGATACACGTGTAACAAACAAGCGATGACGAGAGTAATATAGGTATAGCAATCTAGTGTGATTTAGTTCATTCGTATCCCGTCAAATCCATCATCGTTACGTGTGATGATGATGACTGATGAGATGAATCATGAATGAAAATAATATCAATGCCATCTACAAATAAATAAAGTCGTCAATTATTGCTCGTAATATCGCAAATAAATAACCACAGTAATTAATTACGAGGCCAAAATGTGTCCTACATAATTAATTAAGTATCACAAGTTATATGTATATATGCGAATAGGTCGTGTATCTACAGGTGTCTCCAAAATGTCAACATCCGATGTAATGATATATTTATTTAATTCGGTAGTCTAAAATATAATATCCAAAGAACCAGAAATCGCCCCAATAATTAAAATTTAAAAAAAAATCCATAGCGGACTATTGAACATTACACCTAATTACGTGACAACTAATTATCTTTTTCTTAAACGGGTTATGCAAATTTTAATTGAAATAATTAGATACAAACGTGAAAGACATCATTTTTAAAACTTTCTGTTCCGAATTTTCACACACGAAATGTTAGCAACACATTAATAAATGATACCAAATATGAAACTACCGATGCTTTCTGAGAGCCAAATGCAAACCTTTGTGGATGGCCAAACGTCAATGGAACTCTGGCGCCGGACAAAGGGAATATTGGTATGATAAAACTCGCTGTTACCCATTTATTTCCAGGGATTTAATTTTCAGACCGTCGCTTTTTGTACCGAGTTTAGAAACCCATCCTGCATATTGCAGCTTCAAAGAGAAGTGAAATAAGTCCACTTATTAGATAGGTAATTGAATGCATCTGAACTACCTTTAGTTAGAAATGAAAGTTCGTAATTTGAATTCAAATATATACGAACGTGGGTGCCACATTCGTATATACTTTATAAAAAAACGTGTAGAACGTCATGCGAACGATTCACACATAGGAAGTTCTAAACTTTCGTTTAGGGATTTTCACACACGAAATGTTAGACACGTAAAAAAATGTTACCAATTTGAAACTACAGCGATGCTCTGAAATGCAATTTAGCCCCCCAACCTTTGCGGATGGTCAAACATCAATGGAACTCTGCAAACGGGTAAAGGGAACATTCGTATGTTGGATGGAAACTCGCTGTTGCCCATTTACTTTCAGTGATTTAATTTGCAGACCATCGTTTTTGGAACAGAGATACCGAGTTTAGAAATTCATCCTGCATTTTGTTGCATCAAAGAGAAGAGAGAAAAGTTCGCTTATTAGCTAATTGAATTGAAATGCACCTGGGAAACTAACCGCCTGCGCCAGTTCAGTTAGAACTAAAAGTTCGTCAGAACTCTACAGGTTACGTTAAGTAAACAACTTGTGTTGAATTTTACAAAGCTTTGAATTTTTGAACTTTTAGTAAGATATTAAACGGTTCTCCCAGTAGAACTGCTTGAAATATAACTTTTAGTAAATGTCAAAAGATGTAAGTATTTTCTTACTAGCTTTTGTTGTCTGACGTTTTCAGTTTCTCGTGAGGGCATCGATGTCTTTACGTTGAAATAAATGCGTGGGTACCGGTCTACGAAGCCGTTGAACCGTGATTGAGTACCTAACAAACCAATCAACACACTCTCAGATTTATATTACAAAGTGGTATATTTAGTTAATGTTCGTTCAAAATATTATTTCTGTATTTCATGGTTCGATTCGAAATCGCGATAAACCCTGTTAGTCCGAAAGTACATCAGCTAACAAAATTGTTAGTTCAGCGACGATATTATGTTGACATATCGAAAATTTAAAGTTACATAAATTATTGCCATCGGGTTGCAAATTACACATTTTTAAATGTAGATTTTCATTTCGCGTGTCGCATGTTAAATATTATGAATTTCAATGAAAGCGTTGCCTCGAGGCTCAGCATTAATTTTTGTAACGTCACTGACTGACGCAGCTCTTGATGACGTAATAAAAATAATTACTGCAACACATGTGTAAATTGATGTCAAGTGTAATTAATTATGATATAATATCTAGGTAGGTATTAAAAACAAACCAGATTTCGGGTAAAAAATCCAAAATTCACTCTTCCTGAATATTAAGAAGTTACACAGTTTGTAAAAATCCCGTATTGATTTTTCAGGATACATGTGTGTAATTTCTAAATATTTAGAGTTTTAGGGTCAAAATAATTGTGTTCTTAATTTACTTTGATGTTTCAACATGCATTTTGCGAGAATATGATCAGTTCATGGATTAGTATATTCCTGTCTTACAAAAAGTAATTAGCGACAAGTGTATAAGTACCTATACCAATACCTATATTTGTCCGCTCCACATTCAGCAGTCTTATTGGCTTGATTGATGAAATGCGGTATTTGCTAGTATTTAGTACCAATCGTAAGTGATTTTAGTTCGTGAAAAGAGAAAAACAAATTACTTAACTACTTATCCATTTCCTACTAATAAATCGTTAGGACAAGCTTTTTTCAAAGTATAGGTAACTACATTAATTATATTTTTATTCTGTAACTCTATGACAATGCCAACAATGTATCAGTTTTGTATCTCAAAAGTAGTGACTAGTATTTTCTATACATGAATGTTAACATACATTTTTATTTTCAGATGAACTTCAACCCAGTTACGTCTTTCCTCTTCACATTGGATTTCTTCGCGATTCTATTGAATGTAAGTATTTCTCATTATCTATCACTATTGTCTCTAAAGTGTCCTCTGCCTCCTCTCCTCTACTTCTACTGTTAGTATTTGATAACGAATAAGTATAAAATAGATAAAACGAGGGAGCTTGCATATAGTACCTAACTATAGGTACGAACAGCAAAAAAACGTATAATATTGTTAAAAAATCTTGCCCCTCTCTATTTGCCAATCACAATTTGAAGTATTTTTTGCTCCTTTTCACGAATTACAATAACTCCTACTACTTGCGATCGGGTCATAGAGGAGCGCCATTTTTACAGTATTTTACGAATTGGCCCAAAATAGGTCAACAGGTGAGCTGTGAAGATAAAGTTTCGCCGTGGACTGCTTTATGATTTCGGCATTGCTGGACCCCTTCCGTCCGCCGTGGCAACTGAATTTGGCAACCATTTGCAATATAGGATTTTATACTATTTGTTGGCACCTAGCGATTGAATAGTTTTCTTCCTTAGCACGCAACTAGTTGGCAACAAAGATTTTCTGAAAAGTCCTAGTTGCGATATAAGACATTACCTAGGTACCTATAGCCAGTGTGGATATCATAGGCAAAGCATCTTCATTTTTGTAAGAACAGTTTAGTAACATTCTTGTGAACAGTTTAGTAGTTTCGTGACAAGGTCTATGGACTGATCAACGATGAAGGTGGAGGAACGACGGTCGCAGCCGCATCCAATGTCAACTCGTTATGTACGCGGATTATGTTCGCGCTCAGCGTCCCTACATGAGTCATGTACCTACCTATACCTACCGGCAATGGGTTATCAGTTTTTCGAGATAACTTCTACATACATTTACAGATTGCCCTCAAAACGGTATGTATAATACATGCAGACACCGTCTTGATGTGAAAAAATGCGTCACAAAGGTTGACTGTTTGAGAATACCGCATGGCATTAAGTACGCCTCTACATTATATGTGTATGAAGAATAAATAGATAAATGTGTGTGAAATAGGATATATATCATATAAAAACTAGCCTTATTCTCTTTATTTATTATATTATACTTATATGTGACTACTTTTATGATATTTATAACCAATCTATAACATAGCAGCAATAAAAAGAAATAATTCTAGATCCCATTGGACGTACAATATAAGTTAAATATTTCTCTAATATCCGGCACAAATGTGTCTAAAATAAAATAGGTACATTCAAGGTCATGCACGGAAAATAAAAGTGGCGAAACCCTGTGATAAGTTACCAAAAGAGAAGGCCTTTCGCGGGCGGCTCTTAATTAATTTATAGTAATTTTTTCGGACGACTTTCTCGAGAGTACGGGCGAACTGTGGGTTGATGAAAAAAAATGTGAAACCCTACTTAAATGGAAGTGGCCGTTTAAGGCATATCCTATCCTATCTTTTTTAGAAAATTTATTTACATTATAATTTTTAATACTTAATTAAAATCGAATCACTCTATTTCGCTACCCAACCAAAACATAATATTCTCCGCATTTAAAGTAGGTAGGTAATAAATGTAGTGCTTATATTATGCTCAATGGTAGGCATTAGTACCTATCGCGGAAAACCTGCACTTCCATTAATATTTTTAAATTTTTATGAACTTAAAAACAAAAAATATATAAATTAAGTTCGATTGTAAGATATAATATTTTTTTTAAAACCTATATATACATCGTCCCACTGCTGGTCCTAAGCCTCTTCCAGCCATCCATCCCTAATAATATTTATTTATTTTTATTTATTTCATTCTAAAAGTACCGCATTACAGTTACACTATGATTTGGTCAACATGGACGCAATCTCAATTCATCCAATCCACAATGCGATACAATTTGAATTTGTCACCAATATTAAGCGTTGGTAGTTGCGCAGAAGAATTTTTTTGTATAATTGCTAATTAATATTGAATAATTAATATTGATGAATCACGTTAACCACAGGTCTATAACAATGTGTTATACCCATGTATCGATTATTTAACCTCGGGAACGGGAAAGGTTTTATCTTTTTACTAAAAATATATGAAGCGTAAAGATAACAAAGTACCTACATTTGATATTCCTTTTCACGAGCATTCTGTGTCGACTATCAAACAAAAATCGTTATTTGTTTTCTTTAGTAAATACGTTTCGTAATACAATACATGATTCGTTTTCGACTGGAGCAATCAGGGGTTGACTCAGATATGATGCTGTCGTATATTTTAATATTATTCATGAAATACGCCCGCAGTGCGCTTATTCCAGTATTTAACGGAAAGGGTATAGCTAATTAGTATAATAGCTAAGCTAAGTAAGTCGAAGGACACCTTCCTTCAGAACAACTGAACAACTTTCAATTTACGACTTTTAGTTGGTACAAATTGTATGAAGTGAATTTTTTTCAGTTACCGGTAGGTTCATCGGCTTGTGAAAAAATCGAACACGGGCCATGATTTGATTGATCCCATCAACCTCGCTCTGAAATTCAATCCTCACTATTCAAATACGTTGGTATAGGTGCCTACGCGTTAGCGCCGTTAATCGAATTGTCAGTTAGGTACAATTAGTGCACAGTGCTTTAGAATCGTAGTGTCAAACTTAGTTCTGACTTAATTGAATTTCTTTTCCTTGCGGGATTTTCATTAGTAGGTACTTTTAAGACTGTTAGAGTGGCCGATGACGTCTTAAAGATTATTATCGCTATTAACACCATGTTGAATTAAACCTACTTTTGCCAGTCGTATGTAATTGATAAAATAGGTTTGCTTTACCTACTTACAGATTGTTGAGATAGCCTACGAAGTGAGTGACGTAAATAATTTGAATTAACCATTTTTGGTCTATGTCATGGACTAAACGATCGATAAATGCCGATTCTCTTTAGATCCTTGACGAATCTATGGATAACTTTTTTTCATTAAATATCTATAGAGAGAACAAACGTTTGTGTAGGTATTATATTAATAACATCGGCATGTCCTTATTTACTAAACATTTTTATTAATATTATAAAGCCGGCTTGGTTAACGTTCTTATAATATTGTTTAGTATTGCTTAAACGCATTTAAACCCCCAAACATATTTAACATCATGTACATCAAAATTTAAATACCTATAAACGCGTTTATCGATCTGTCAAAGTACAATATCAACGGATATCACTCACTTATATTGTTAAAGTCGGCAATTAGACCGACAGTTTCGACCGATTTCGACGGTCTTTTTCAAGGTGAGCGCGCCACGCCCGCGTCGCCGTTGACGTTTCTTCGCGCACTGCGGGCACTGCGGATGAGCGCCCTCTGTGCGCGCTCCGAGATAACTTGTCCCGCCGACGACGACGGTGCGTTCGATGGCTGTAGCTGGATTCGTTGATCGATCTCACTTGTCGGGGAGTTACCGCCACTCACGTTAGGTCCCGTCACGCAGTATGTACTCACTGCGTCTACTCCGCATTCACTCACACTCCTAACATCGGATACGGCCCTGAGTACGGGCTTCCACGTAGCAGGCAAGGACCAACCGCAATCTCTGTTGAAATTGGGCCGTCGTGCAATCTCAATCGCTTCCCTGATCTTGCGTGGCACAAAGAACTTTATATATAATAATTTGTAGTAATGGCTCACTATAGTTTTAATTCTAAAATTACAATATCAACATTGTGTTTCGACCAAACTATACGTTTAGCGACATAAAAGGATTTACCTAAAATAAAATGAAAAGTTTCAATATCACGCAACCTCTAATGTGTAACATTATCATCATTCATGAATTCATTATCTATCACAGGTAATTGTCTAAACGTCGCAAAGTTAATTGCTCCATGAATTGATAGCACCCATCGCAACGCAAACCTAATGCATTTCTCAATCTCGATAAGGGGAACGATTTATAATACCTACTTAGTAAGATAATATTTTAGGTTGCGATGAAACTGTTTAGCTATTGAATGGCGTATCGTATGCGCGCATTTACAGTTTTTCTATGAAGGCTACGGCACTAACTACTAAAATTCAACGTCTGAAAAAAATATATAATGATGATTTGTTCCCTATGAGATCGAAATTCATTGTGTCCAATGTTCATTGGCACGAAATTCAAACGCTGGAATATTTGTTAAGTTGACACACATACATGATGATTGGAAAATCGATACATTCCTTGAAAAAGGTGATACTAGAGGTGGTTTGCAACAAATTAGGCCCTATTAACGAGGGGTCGAAAATGAGTGGTTTCTGAGCACAGTTCTGAGTTACGGTAGTTTGATTTTATTTACTTGTTACCCCAAAAAAACTGCTCCACTCTGAGCCTTGGAATAATACTTTTCTGAAAGCTGATAAAGTAGAGATTACCTTAAAAATGCATGCCTAAAATTCCCCTTAACTCAAAAATAAAAGGTCATATATCACGAGGTTTGCATTTATTTTTCTCATTTTCGACTCCTCGTTAATAGGGCCTAATTAGTTGCAAACCACCTCTAGTATCACCCCTTTCAACGAATGTATCGAATTTCCAATCACCTGTATACACATGTAGAAACGGCAATTCGTTCAGTCGAAATTCGTAGACTTGAATGTTTTTTGAGTCGATAGACGTGAGATCAATTCGTTTAGTCCAAATTCGTAGACACGAATATTCGCAGGTTCTATTACTTATTGTACAAAACAAATTGTAATTACAAGTTTAATAAATAATAAATACCTGAATAAATATATGAGCTACCAATGTAATACCTACCCACACGAGCTTCCTTCAAATACGTACCTACTCGTATTCGTATCAAGAAATCAAATTACCTATTGATTTCAAAAGCTTTTCTAAAAATACGTAACAGGAAAGAAACTTTGGAGATTTTTAGTTATAAATCTAATTTATTTGCAAGTTAATTCTAAATCTTCAAAAAAATAACAGTAACACTAATTGGCATTGGAAATAATTGCAAAATAAAAAAAAAGTTTCCGGGTGGTCCAAGTGGACCACCATAGACGCATCTAGTCCACCTGGGCGGACCACGTGATATACTCGTATTGCACAGAGCTGTTATTAAGAAACGTTGTTAGTTATGTGTTGGTTTTATAGCGTGATTTAAGAAATTCTTAATATTAAATGGAAATCAGTTGTTTAGCTGGATGTAGTAATTTACTCATTATGCGACATCTCACAGGATATCCACGCAGCTACAAAATTGACACCAGGAACGAATTTGCATTAAAACATATGGTAATTGAATCACGCGTTTTCATGACCACACGTGTTTGCGGTTTGCTTCAAATGACTAGGTAGGTATTTTCATACAAAATTGTACCAGGCGACAATTTTGTTGATGCGATAACGCTATTGCGTCCCTGTCGCGTCGCTGTCGTGTGATATAAACAAATATTATTGCTTTAAATTATTAATTACGGACAGCGTCAATCAAAAGTTCGGTAAGTACCTATACAAACCAAGCTTAACTTGAAACTCCAGAGCCAATGGAGCAACTATAGAACTGTTGTGAACCTTTTAGCCTGTTGTGGGTAAGCCGTACTTTGAAGTAGGGTACCAATATACCAATGAATTATTTATTTTTCTTTTAGATATTACCTCTACATTACGAAGATAGAGTAATACAATGTGTAACGGAAATTCCTTCCGTTAAACACTGTATATTTTAACACAAAGAAAAGGAGAGCCATTATAGTTTAGATTTTCTCAAAAATTTCTTACTTAGATTAGATGAGATTAGCGAGACTGTACGAGAGTAGGAAAGACCTGAAAAGCAGCGTGTCGCTGAGGCCTTTCCTATTCATCTGTAACAATAGGTACTACTATAACTAAGTTACTTTTAAGTTCTAAATTATGTACAACCAATGTTTCAGATGAATAAATGTATCTTTATTTATTTATTTACTTGATCGATTATTTTAAATTACTTACTATTTAAATGTCCCCACTATTATGTCACAGGCCACATCCACATATACACCTATTAAACACTAACCCCATAAAATTATACCACTTAGGTGTAGGTTTCAGTTTTAATGGTACCCTTTAAATAATCCAATCATGTGGCCATCCACTAATGTTATCCGTCTCAGCGGTTTCAGAACTTTGAAGTGGTCTTCACTAGTGGCGAGTTTATTGAATTAACCGACAACTTGTGACTTGGCAGCAAAAATTATTAACTAAATAGTGAATCATTTACGAGTCACTACGGCTCATAATGCTTTGATCTCCTGCAGTCTTATTCTGCTACATCCATTGAATGACCGTTGATACTCGTAGGTAAATTGCCTATTTATAGGTACTAAAATTTTCTTACCCTTTTCAATTTGCCAATCGCAATTGGAAGTAATTTTAGTTCGTGAACAAGAAAGTGGACGGTTTTCGTATCAAAGGTCTTTAGCTTCGTCTTACTAAAACATTTTTTGCCAAAAAAACAGTAGGGGTTTTTGGCGTAATAATTAAATTACATAATTAATTACAATTGATTGTTAAGCATGGACATTCTAATATGCTTAAATTGATTTACCTACATGAGCCATATTGTTTTTATTCAAATAGGCAGGGAAAAGTAAAGTACTAACTTTTCCATACGGATAACTTCAAGTTTTAAACAAATAAATAATAAATAAGTTTGCCTTTGCATTGCAGCTAGCATATTATAACCTCATTAGTAACTAGTGTAAGTAATTCAGGATTATCTGTTTCAATCACATTAGCCTAGTATATGATGTTCAATGAACTAAACGAGGATATTATAATATCCATACACTAATGTTATGATGTCACTCGGTAATTCCAACCTAAAATACACTTAGGTAATTATATTATCGAGAAGGTAAATTGAGTTGATATTATATTATACGAGTAGTTCTTTGTTTCACGTACGAGTACGAACATTGTCGAACAATACAGACAATTTAATGTACAAGTGCGTCGAATCGAAACGGTTGACAAAACCGACAATTGCTGGAAGGTATTCGAAATTCGTTATATTTTTGAACACGTGTATCTAGTATTGGACGAAGTACTTGAATACTCGAATGAATCAAAGTGCTATTGTGTCCGGTATTTGTTCGAAACACTTCATTTTATTTCGGATTACTCTACCTCTGCTCTGGAATCGGTTGCGAGTTCACTTATTGTTCTGTGAAACAGAATTTTCTGATCAGTATTTTTGGTATCTACCTAATAATATTTACCCTTTAATTATACTGGATGTTTTCTCACCTTATTAATAATTAATAATGGTAATTAAATACATTCACAATAATAATAAACGGCTATTAATGGCCAATCCCGAAAACGACATCAAATACAGGGAAATAAAGATTATGTAAGTAGGTAATTTCCTAGAATACGAAAATTGCCAACCTACTGTTGAGAAACTTTGGAGCTTTACTGGAAAAGCTTTTGTCTTTGTATAAACAATGGTTCAGTGAAATTACAGGGACATTTATACACGATTCAGTTGAAACATCCGTGTAATTTCAGACCCAAAACACAGAATTTGATTAAATTAATTAAACTGAACGAATGTTCGGAATATTTAATCAATTTAAGAAAATCGGTTTAATTATCATGCAAAAAATTTAAATAAATCGTTAAGTGTGCCTGTCTCCTGTTTATAGGTTCATAGGAGATAGATACAGTTGCTAAGTTCATCTGATCAAAATGTATATATTATATATTATTTACACAATATTTCATACTTACCTACCTATTACTGCATATAGAGCGTAGAGCAATTTTTTTAGTATTTTACGAATCACGACTGTATCCCAGAATACGGCTGCTGAGAAACCATCTCAAACTTACACAATTCGTGCATGGTACGCTCTTGTACGGCCAATAAGAATGATGTGAGCGCATGCTCTCACATGAAATAAAGAAATTGTTTGGTTTTGACTTTTATTTAGAGCTCAATACTCGTATTTGAGAACGAGTTTTCCACCATATGTAAATCGTCCGGAGATTGATAAGTCTATTTTTAATGGGAGCAGATTTCATTGGAAATGTAATGCAGATTATTTTCCTGAGATGCCGACATTTTATTGCTTCTTTTATGGCAGATACGTACCAAAAGCAATGAACTGAACATAACAAATATTTTTCTTGTTTACGAGTCTATTTTAGTACCCACCTTTTTCTATTTGATACTTGTATCTGGCAATTGGCTTGTTCTCAAGCAATTAAGTTGTGATATGGTGTAAAAAGCATTATTAACGAGCATTATTAAGTTTATACACTTATTAACGAATAGGCACCTATATTTTCATACAATTATATAATATAAATTATTTTAATGACGCCAAGAGAATGGTTAATGGTTAAACAAGTATAGAGTTAGGCAGTTGTCCCACCGCCGGCGATGAGCGAGCAGTGAGCTAGAGAGAAACTAGAAACGAGTTGGCGAGCAGCGAATGGCGAGTTATAGTTTTGTAGCTCGGCTATAGGTCACCGGCGAGTATAAGCGATGGGCTATTTTTTCGCGCAAGTAACGTACAATAGGTAGTACATTCCGTGTAAACAAGAGACGCAGCGATACTCGCTCGGCGACATAATATTTATAGTTTATCGCTGAGCGAGTACTCGCCGGGCGGTGTGAACAGTCGGCAATGAACTATTAATATATACGTCTCTTTTGTTTACACTTTTCACGGAATGTAATCGTATGTTTAGGTATCTTTTGTACGTTTCTTGGGTGAGAAAATAGCCGAGAGTTACTGGCTTACTCGCCGGCGGTGGGACAACTGCCTTATAAGCGTAACAAATAACTCTACTTATTAGACATTGTGTTACATCTAGGACCTAGATTGTGGAATATCGTCGGGATAACAAAAGGTGAGCTTTTATTAGGAGTATATTTTTATTATCCTTTCAATCACCCGTGAATCTGTGTGTTGCGTTATGCCTTTACTACGTCTATAGTTTATTGATAGGCCCGCTATGAATAGCCCAAACTACTCGGGATAGGGGTCACGTCACTTAAGTGAGGTATTATAGTATGGATTATAGCAATAATCCATACAATAGTCTTGTTATGAGTTTGATACGCCGCTGGTGCTGTGTTTTGTGGACTATAAAAAGGCGTTTGATTGTGTGGTATGGCAGAAACTTTGGATGGTCCTCTGCAAAATGGCTATGCCAAAACATCTGGTCACCCTGATCAGAAATCTATACAGTGGAAACAAGGGCGCCATACGAGTTGAAAATGCGTTGTCCGAGTGATTTGTTTTCGAAAAGGGGGTTCGTCAGGGCTGTATTTTACACCCATCCTATTCAACATATATGGCAAATACATTATATGAGAAAGGCTTTTGATGGTTGGGAGGGTGGAATCACGGTGTGTGACGTGAAAATCAGTAGTCTCCGGTACGCTGATGACACCACACTACTCGCTAAAAAACCCGATGAAATGACAAAACTTTTGACAAGGATTGAAACCGTCCGTGAAGAACTCGGACTATCCATCAACCGGAGCAAGACCAAGGTCATGTTTGTGGATAGATCGAGTAAGTTGGAACAAACTGTTGTGCTAAAAGATCTGGAGTTCGTACAGGAGTTCAGTTATCTGGATACCATGGACTGCACGCCGAACGAATGAGTCAATAGTCTCTGAGTTCAACATAGAGACAGATTATCGGCAACGGTTACCCGAAATGTGTTGCGGTACTTCGGCCATGTCATAAGATTGAACCCTTCCAACTTTGAGCGAACTAAACTGTTCGGCAAAGTTGAGGGGTCTAGACCACGTGGCCGGAGATCAGCCCGTTGGACTGATGCGGTTAGCAGAATCCTCGGCGTGCCCTTTGAAGGGGCTATGAGAAAAGCATAAGATCATGTCTCCTGGCGCCGGTTCATACATGCCAAGACGGCACCTGCTGTTGAGGGTCACGATACTGAGGCACTGAGGCAGCGATTAAGGAGGAGGATAGCAATACTATCAAACAAAAGTAGCCATTGTAAAAATCTTAGATCAATGAATCTATTTCATATTGAAAAGCGCATTACATTTTTTCTTTGTTTCTTGAATCAAATGATGTAAAAGGAATAATTAAATACCTACTATACTTTTCAATATCAAATGGAGACCATAATTGATTTTAAAAATCTATTTCATATTGAAAAGTAGAAAGTATTTCTTTTTCTTCATTTATTTGGCTCAAAAGATGTAAAAAGAATAATTAAATAGGTACTACTTTTCGTATCAGGAGACCGTAATTGCGAAATACGGCCGTTATCAATTTTACTAAGAGTTAGCTAATTGAATCCGGCTGTAAATAAATATTTCAATAAGTAATTCCTAGTATTTAGCATGATTGATGTTTGCGTACAATAGTATTTTGATAAAACTTAAGAAACTTTTTTTAAGATTGCTGGTAATAACCTTGTCTCTATATGTATAAGTATATTTTATGACTCCTTAAACGGTTATTCAATCATTCATAGGCTAGCTTATTGCGCTTATTGTGCTTTCCCAAGAAATTCAGTCTACAAAATAAGTACGAGCATCATGGCCACGATATTTACAATATCGCATATTTACCTCCACAACGTAGAATTGAATACGTTCGATGTGACTGCACTCCTTCAATTCTTTACAAACTCGTACGCGGTAGAATATTCGATAAGGATATGCAGTCACCAGCATTCAAACCCACTCTGCTATTGCAAATGTGTCGCATAACATTTTAAAAGAAATTCATCGTACAATTTTACAAAAGCCAGTTACACGATAGAAATGGAAGTCGGAGGTAAAGTGAATTTTGCCTGATTTTATGGTGAATTTGTATAGTAAGTACCTACGTTTATTTTAACGGCTTGTACTGTACGCCAATGGCCACAATCGCAATTCGTTCTGTTTTCAATTCGTCACATGTCTAAGTTATATCTTTTAAACTTTTTCTAGTTGTTTTGTTTTTCGCAGAAAGAGAGTTTACAGCTCACAGCAGATCAAGTGTAACACTTCGTACTTTGGACCGTTCTTATTATTTGCGTCAGCAGAGTTGAATTTGTACTGCAAGTGTTACCATTGATCTACTGTTGTTCGTACTTACTATAAAAAAACTTTTAGATTTTCGACGTTACATCTTGTAAAGAAGATATTCGCCTACCGCATAGTAGTTCATTAATGTCATGTACTTAACATGGCCGCTAAACATCCCGTTAACGAAACTGTCACGGTCACTTATTATGTTACATGGCGTGAGTGAGCGGGACATTTTGCTTAGCCATGATTAAATTTGGCGTGCGACACGCCGAAATCGATACAACTATACATATTGTAGCT
This sequence comes from Tachystola acroxantha, assembly GCA_963506565.1. NCBI lineage: Eukaryota > Metazoa > Arthropoda > Insecta > Lepidoptera > Oecophoridae > Tachystola > Tachystola acroxantha. The sequence continues at coordinate 18,061,827 of OY735870.1, forward strand.
AAATTAAAAGTTAGCAAACATGACATAAGACTTATTTAAGGCCTTTTACGTGGGACGTTCTTTGATCTTATTATTACGATTGGTCAGTTCTGTTCCGTCATCCAAATACATTCAGCTAACAGCAGATCAAGATTCAAGTGTAACACTTTGGACTTTGGACCGTTCTTATTATCTGCGTAGTAAGAGTTAATATCGTACTGCAAGTGTTACCATTGATCTGCCTACCTGTCCGTACCTACGTTCGACTTTTCTTGTTGTTAGGTTTTCTTAATATTAGACTGAAAATCTGAAACTACTTTTGACGTACCTATGGTAGTAGGTATCTCTAAGTCCAAATTACCAACCTCGTGGTCCAATTTAATCCTACCGGTTGGTTAAATTGAAACAAATATCTGATCTCATAAAATGATAATTATCTTAAGTGTTGCTATAATTATGTTGATTTTTATTAATTATATATGAAGCCAAATAAATATAGTTTCATTTAATACAGCTGTTGTCTGTGCTATTTTCAAAGAAGCATTTCAAAACCGCATTTTATTAAAAATGGTCCAAAATAACAGACTCTCCCCTATTTATAGACTCGAAATTTTTTTAATTCAGAAAACACAAATCAGCTAGCAAATAGGCTTCTCTTTTTACGAAATCAAAGCTCTTTTTTTCTAATTAATTTTTATTCAAAGATAATTTTAGGTACAAAATTGTTTGCGTAACCAATTTTTAAAATTATCTACGTGTGGGAGCTGCGGGTTATCATGATAAAGGAAGGTAGGGGTCGGCGGGTGCGGCCGGGGCGGGGCGGGGGTGTCTTAATCGACGCTTTGCTTTTGTAACAAGTGTTCCATGAAATATAATGTATTATAACGGATCAAGGCGTTGGATAAACTGTTCGCGTAGACAGATACTAAATATTCATATTATAAAATCAGGTCTAATGAAGGCTATGACACGATAGGATAATCCTTTACCGGGGTATCGATGATAATGTAATCCACTATTAAAATTGTGTCATTTCTTAGGTTTTAATTAATTCATCGTTATATGTGAGTAAACTTAGAATAAATTCCCTAGTATTTATTTAACTAGTCGTTTTACCGATATAGTGCGAATAAACAATAGGTTTAAGTACCTGCCACGGTAGTAGCGATGCGATGAAATATGGATCGGTAAAAGGTACGATCGAGTCTTGCACACTCGTGGCTCTAATCTAATTAGTGGATGTCAAAGTGAAAATACTGTAGCATTTTGATGCTTGTGCGCTAGCCCTAATGGAAAATTAAAGTAGTCGTAAAACCCGTAGTAGGTCTACAAATATTGTAACGTAGCAGCGAGGTGATAATAAACCGCTAGGCGCGTCCATAATAATATTACAGGATCTGTATAGGGAGGGGGAGGCATAGAGTGGACTGGCCCTTTTTTGTCTTCATACATTATATTATGCCAACGCGAACGGCGGAAAAACTCTCAACTTTACAATAGGTACAGTCGAAAGCACAACAAGTGTAACACTTTGGCCTTTGTACCGCACTTATAGTCTATGTCATAAGAGTTGAAATCGTACCATTGATGTGTTGTCGACTGTACTACTTTGATACTTTTTATGGACTTGATATTTCCCACAGCTAAAAATATCCCACTTCTCGATATTGCAACTTATCGCTTTGCGGGCGGGCTTATCATTTTAGGATCTTTTACGATTCTAATAGGAACTATGAGACAAACTCACCCGTTGCAGGCTTATAAGAGCTAATTTTTGTTACGTAGGTACAGCTAACAGCAGATCAAGTGTAACACTTTGGACCGTTCTTATTATCTGCGTCGTAAGAGGTATAATCGTACTGCAAGTGTTACCATTGGTCTGCTGTTGTCCGTACCTCAACGCAACGCATATGCCCGAAGCGAAAGCTCTCGGTTTCCCCTTAAATGTTTAATGTTTCTTCATACCAAGTAAAAATTAAAAATTATGGTACGTCGGACGTTGCATCGTGCCGGTCGACGACATACATAGCCATATGTTCCCTGCTGACGTTGAACGTCCTGGAGCCTTATTCCAGGGTAGCTCTGATTGATAAAATATAATAATAATAAATGTATTTGTTTGGTAAAAAACAGAGCTTAATAACCTAATACAAGAAGTTTATCTATACTATTACAGTACATTAATTTGGGTAATTATTAACTGTGGGTGTGATCAGTGGGGCTATTACGGTTCTCGAAACGATCAAATCATACCATGTCATAGCAACCGTGAAAGGGACAGTGCTATTGCATTGGTGTAGCGGCGTCTCTGTTTGGCGCGCCATGACATGGTATAATTTCATCGTTTTGAGAACGGTAATAGGGGGGCAGGCCTTGTAGCAGGTGGCGCGGCTGTACCTATGGTAAATAACTCTAATTATTATAAATACAAAACATAGAATCACATTTAGACTTAATACTTATCAGACCAACATACTTCAAACCATTTAGGCTATACGGATTCAGAAGTGAAATTTTGAATTTTGCCTAACAAAATGGCATAGTAGGAGAATACAAAAGAATCCACACTGAAAAAAACTCGTACCCTTACAGGGACAGTACCCTTTTTCTTCCGAAAGTCGGGTATAAAGTGTTTTCTATACTGAGGTACAGATCGCAAGTGGTTATTTTTGCCACACCACTTAGCATAACTATATTAGATTATAACTTACTACAGTGCGCGAGGCGTAAGCTCAGGTTTGCATTTGTGTGAGTGCACACAGATAGTGTAGAGTGATATTCGGCCTGAGGCGCGACGCGTCCTACGCATACAAATTTATACACAGCGAGACGCCACCCTGCCGCGCACGCACCGCACTTCACCTCTTGTACCGCTAGCAGCTTGGCGATCACACACACAAATGTAAACCTGAGCTTACGCCTCGCGCACTGTACTTGATTGATTTTTTGTAAGCTTATGTAGTTGGTGTATGGCAATAAACATATTAATTAGATAAAACGGGAATTACCGTGTTAAACATTTGTTATTGATGTCTCGATATTTCGATAACAATAATAAATTGCTATCGAAATTTATTATTGCTATCGGTAATAATAATTTACTAGTATCCATCATAGTATGACCATGATGGATACTACTCGTATCCATCATGGTCACGAGTAGTATTTTCTATTCTATTCTATTCTTAGACATTTTAGTTCATGAAATACATGAAAACAGCTAATACTTAGTATCATAAAATCGGATGATAATGTGTCCAATGTGTGACATGACATCACATGTGATGTGGTCAAACCATTATAACCACCTGCGATGTAAGCAAGGGGTAAGTATTTTACGGTGTTTTGTCGATCACTACTGGCTCAGAATAATGCTGCTGTAGCACCAAGCTCTAAGGTAATATGATTATGTTTTACTATAAACTGCGCATCATGGCGGGCCGCCGTGTGAATTGGCTGTTAAAGTTTGCTTAAAGTTTTTGAGTTATGGATTGGATACAAGCGGCCGAGCTAATCTATGCAACGAACAACATTTTGAAACTGATCAGCGGATATCGGATTGCGGCCTAGGCCTAAGATGGCTACCGACTGGACGTTAACAACGGGAGAAAATGGAGCAGGGCATGCGTTTCAACTGGCCGCAGGCCGCAAGCCGCGTGCAGATCGCCTGTGTGTGTGTCAGACTTTAAATCTCGCTAGGTGGATAGGCGTGTAAATAGCTTACCCAGGGAGGCTTTGAGGGCCACTTTATGCGTGGTGAAATTAGCTGTGTGCCCTATGAAGAATTGGATGACTCGGAAACCACGACAGTAATCTAAGTTTATGAATACAAGCCGTATGCTAAATTAGTTCCTACTAACCTTGAAACGCAATGCAGGTCACGCTCCACTCCAACAGTTTAGGATCCAAAATCGGCGGCAGCAGGAACCAGCACAAATCACCAAGCACAGCACAATCCAGCACAAGCACAGCAGTAAAGTTTTATACACAAGAAAATAGAAAGAAAGCGTTCATTATACTATTAAAATTGCGAAGAAATTATGGGTTTTAGCGTTAATTTATAGGAGCAATCAGACGAAGCTCGCGATAGCGACGAGGCGAAATTTCATTATGGCGTCTTAGTTCGAAATTCAAAAACGAGTTTTGTTTTTTCTAATGCCTCCTTCTTCGATTTATGGAAGCAGTATAGCGCCTTCTTGCGAGAATTGCTGGATCACCATTAATAGGAACCAAAGCACACAGATGGCGTTGTAATAATAAAAATAGAACACTGAAGTGGTTTCAGAGCTTTACCATACTCCGGGGACTGTGAAAGTTTGCAGAACTTTCAACCAAAACATAAAATAGGAATATATAACCCAAAAAATGTATCGAAACAAAACTATAATAGCGTAAAATGAATATAGAGGCAAATCATTTACCAAACTAAATTAAATATAAAGAATCACTAAGCGTTATGATTATTGCGTTGGTAATGGATATAATTTTACGACAGGGCGTTTGAATACGCCGCCGTTGGTTTTCACAAGAGCAACTCTAACTACGTTATCAGAACCTGGGAAAACCTTGGTGATTACACCTAGCGGCCAATAAAGAGGCGAGGTATTATCGTCTCCCATCAAAACCACCGTCCCTACTTGGACGGGATTATCAGAAGTACACCATTTCTGTCTGACTTGGAGCGTGTGCAAATATTCTATGCGCCATTTTTTCCAATATGACTGTACTATGCTATCTAATAGCTTTTTGCGGTTGGTTAAATTAATATGTTCATTGGACAAATCAGACGCGGGTAAGTACTGAAGTGGTGTCGACATTAAAAAATGCGCGGGCGTTAATACTTCGGGGTGCGGATCCGAAGACATTATGCCGAGGGGACGTGAATTGAGTATACATTCAATTTGTACGAGTACGGTGAGTAACTCCTCATAAGTAAGGAGCTGAGTCCCAATTACACGGTACAAATGAGTCTTAACACTTTTTATGTTAGACTCCCACATAGCACCGAAATGTGGGGCACGAGGAGGAATCATTTTCCATTCGATGCGATGAGTAGTAAGTTCGCGATTTAACGTATCTTGAAAATCCGAACTGAGTAAGAAATTATACATGTCATCAAGTTGGGCTTTCGCACCAATGAAATTAGTCCCGTTGTCAGAATATAGACATGAAACGGGTCCACGACGTGATATAAAGCGTTTGAATGCGGATAAGAAAGAATCCGATGTCAGATCTGACACGAGCTCAATATGAATTGCCTTAGTTACTAGGCATATGAACAGGCAAATATAAGCCTTTTGCGAGCGTTGTCCACGTCGACGCGCAAGCGTGACGCGAAGCGGTCCAGCGTAGTCCACCCCAGTATGCATGAAAGCTTTGGCCTCTTGTAAACGATAAGAAGGAAGGTCAGCCATTTTAGGAGTGGGATGTTTGGGCTTCACACGAAAGCATGCATTGCATTTGTGTACTCTTGCCCTTATAACCGTTCTGGCGTCCAATATCCAGAAACGTTGGCGCAGTATGGACATTAAAAGACCAGCACCAGTGTGACAGTTCACAGCATGGTAATAGTCTATAATTAAGTTGACAACGTGGTCGCGTTTAGGAAGGAGAGCCGGATGCTTAGCCTCGAAAGGTAAATCCGATTTAGAAAGCCGTCCTCCAATGCGTAAAATCCCTTCTTCATCTAAGAAAACTGATAAACTCTTAAGTTTTCTCGAAGGCTGTTCATTATTTTTTAAGCGCGTTATTTCATCTGCAAAGTGAACACTCTGCACTGCCTTGATAATAGCCTTCTCAGCGGCGAGCGTGTTCTTCACCTTTTCAGATGGCGGTAACTTTTTTGTAAAACGGAGTACAAATACAACCGTGCGCAGTAGCTTGTCCCATGACGAGATCCGCTGGGCCAAGTCATACAGTATGGGCTGTTCGCACTGAACAGTTGCGGTCAAAGTACTTGACTTAAATTCAGGTAATTTATCACATTCAGCGGGAGCGAATTGTTCAATTGGCCATTCAGTAGGGGCACAGAGGAGCCACGACGGGCCATTCCATCAAAGATTATGCGACATTAATTGCGATGGCAAAATACCACGTGATAAACAATCACTGGGGTTCTCGATACCCGCGACGTGATAATAATTTTGCGGTGCCAAATTTTCTTGACACTGAGCAACGCGATTGCTCACAAAAATGGACCATCTATGAGGAGACGATTTTATCCAGGAAAGCGCAATCGTGGAGTCAGAAAATGCGTAAATTCCTGCAATAGGAATGCGAGCGAGGTAAGTATCGCGCACAATTTTGACCAATTTGGACATCAAGAGTGCGGCACATAACTCCAAACGAGCGAGCGTAGTTATTTTTGCGGGAGAAACTTTGGACTTAGAGCACAGAAGTCTCACGATGACATTTCCGTCTGTGTCTGTAGTATGTAAGTATATGACACACCCATAACCATTTAAACTCGCGTCACAAAAGGCGACGAGATTAACCGAGCAATCGGCAGCGACACCAATATGACGCGGTATTTTTAGCGTGGTGAGTAAGGGAAACTCTTGAACAAGAGCGGAGTAGCGTTGAATTATATTTGCGGGGGGAGTGTCATCCCAGTCAAGTTTACTGAGCCAAAGTTCCTTGATTAACAATTTAGCGTATAAAATGACGGGGGCCACGAGACCAAGCACGTCGAATAAGCGAGCAACTAACGACAATATAGTCCGTTTTGTACATTTCCCATCAGTTTGGGAAGTTGTCATGAAGAAATTATCATCGGTCGGTTCCCATGAGAGACCTAAGACCTTTGATGTATTATTACCATCTGAGAAATTTACAGTGGCGAGGTGCGAATCTGGAAGGCTATTTAATAGCGCGGGCGAATTACTGTTCCATTTGACCAAGTCAAAGGCTCCAGATTTGAACAAAGCGATCAATTCTTGCGATAAACGCATTGCGGTTTCTTCATTAAGCGTGGAATGAACTAAGTCGTCCATATATAATTGAGAACTTGCAACTTCTGCAGCCTCTGGAAAGCGTTGACTCTCGTCCGAGCACAGCTGACGTACAGTACGCATGGCTATGTACGGACTCGATTTTAAACCGAATGGAACTCGATTAAATTGAAAAGTGCGTATTTGCTCATTTTCATTAAAGCGAAATAAAATTCTCACATACTTGCGAGACAAAATGTGCATACCGATTTGCATGTACATCTGTTTGACGTCTGACGTCATAGCAACAGGGAATAATCGAAAATTTAATAAAAGCGTAAAAAGATCAGCCTGTAGATTCGGCCCAGTGTGCAGGACGTCATTAAGTGACAAGCCTGTATGCGTGTCTGCGCTTGCGTCGAGGACAACTCTCAGTCGAGATGTCGTCTTATCCTTGCGTATTACGGCATGATGCGGTATGTAATATCCGTCATCGGTGACGTCAGAGGCAGGAATTTCGGATAAATATCCATTTTGTATATATTCACTTATAACTTGATTATAATCATCACGAAGCGTAGGCGATTGTTTTAATTTTCTTTCCAGAGTGAGAAGGCGGCGGTGAGCGATGGCGCGAGAGTTACCCAAATCGGCAGGATCTCGGCAAAAAGGTAAGGCAACTGAATATCTGCCATCATCATTGCGTGATACCGAGGCGGTATATAAATTTTCACATTCCGTTTCATTAGGACTGAGAAAGCGTTTTGGTGGGATTTCTTCTAATTCCCAGAATTTATTCAAGCTCGACTCCAGGTCATCGAGCGCAAGAGCAGTAAAGGGAGCGTTATTATGTGGGTTAGACTTACAAGGATAGTCACCCATGAGTACATAGCCTAACGAAGTCAGGAATGCTGGCGGAGCTCTTGAGCCCGATTCAACCCTGTTCCCCAAGTAAAGGTACGGAAACAGCTGGACACCCAGTACAACATCAATACCCCCTGGAATATTCCAAGTGAGGTCTGCGAGTGGTATATTATTTAGAAATGCCATATCACGCTTGTCACATTCGACAAAGTGCGCGGGCAGTTGATCCGTAATGCAATCTACCACTAAAGCGTGTATGTAGTATTTGTTATTCGGATAAACGCGTGATTCAATATTGAAATAAACATAACCATGTATTGGTCGCGAGGTTAAACCAACACCTTTTAGATAGGAGTTGTTCAGCGGTGTGATTGGCAAGTTCAACGACTTACAACAAGCCAGCGTAATTAAATTATTTTGAGAGCCATTATCAATAAGGCAGCGTATAATTATTTTACCATTACCATTATTAGGCTTGGCGTAGACTTGTGCTGTCGACAACAAAATAGTCGAGGAAGATTTGGACTCAGCACTATAAGAAACCGACCCATTAGCGGGCGGAGATGATCTGTGCGCGTCACAGTACTGTGGCGCAGTAGCAGTCGCGTAGGTATAGTTACCGTGCGGCGGACTCGCGTGCGCAGCGCGCGGATTCGAGGCCGGCGCAGGGACAAGCGGCGCGGGCGGAGCGGGCGCAGTATACGAAGGACAGGGCGCGAACCTGCGCTGTGGCGGCGGCGGCGACGACGGCTGCGGCCGCACGCTCTGCCGTGCGATGTGTGTCGAAGCGTTCGACGAAGTATGCGTAGGCATATTATGTATAGCGTGAGCGTTATTATTGTGAGAATTATTTTTCTCAAAATGTAAATAAGTATGATGGCGTTTCTGACAAATACTACAGAAATGGCGAGAATTGCACCGCGAAACGGTGTGTTGAGTACCTAAACAGTTTACACAACAATTATTACTCTTAATAAAATCAAATCTTTCTTGCGGCGTCATCATCTTTTTAAATTGCGGGCACTGATAAAGTAGCGAGTGATCCGTATTATTGCATAATATACACGATACACTGGCGCTGGCGACGGCTGCAACATTATTGCCGTTCGAAACAAAGGTTTTGTAGGTATTTCTACCGGCAGGAGCCGACGGAGCGTTAGTTTGCGTTTTATTAGCATTAGTTGCGATGGAGCGAGCATTTGCATGCGAATTATTTATATTGGAGCGTTCTAATATTTTTATTTGATCTTGCACGAATTCAATAAATGAGTCGTATGTGGGAAATTCAGTGCCACGAACTGACATTTCGAAATTCTGTAGTGTTAGCGTATCAGACTTTCGCAGCGCACAATTTAATAAAATAAAATCCGACAAATCAGGAATGTTAAGTTGCTTTAATGCAGCGATTGAAGCGGAATATTTCTCAATGAACATATTTAGATTGTTAGCGTTATTTGAGCAAGGTTTTAGATCGAAAATATTATTAAGATAAAACGTACCTAATGCACGCTTATCTTGGTATTTTTTTACCAAAGTATCCCATATTATTTTATAGGTATCACCCGAAGGTACTAAACCAGCGGTGACCTTTAATGCGCTGTGAGTTAATTTACCCACTAAATATTGCACACGTTGCGAGTCAGACAATTGACTGTTATCATGGACATTCGCTTTAAATGACTCGTAAAACTGTGGCCAGTTTTCGGTCTTACCATCGAAGCAGGGCAAGTCGATAGGTGGAAGTTTTATATTATTACAAACATTACTTGCGGGGAGGGTAGGATTATCAAGTTTTCTTTGCGCATTAGCGTCAGAAGCAATAATTTTATTGCGAACGCGTTTGACTCGACTATATAAATCTTCAAAAGCGTAAAGCGGTTTGTAGTCAGGCTCTGAGTCTGCGTTTATAGACAAAGAAACCTCATTTATATTATCTATAATAGATTCAAATTTATTGCGTAAATCATCAATCGTCTCAGATTCAGCCATAAAGTTTTCATTGGTTCTAGAATCAAATGAAGTTATACCTTTAGAATGACTGTAAATGCGATTCATTCGCTCAAATGCGTGTTGTTTTTTAGATTGCAACATAGCTAAACTTGTCTCGTGTTTAGACATTTTTGCGATAAAATATTACTTATGTGAAAACCAACTGAAATGAAAGCGATAAGCGATGTTTGCCAAAGACGGCGGAGATTAGTATGACGTAGTAATGATTTGCATTTTACCAAAAATTACGTAAAATACAGCGAAATATGATTATATTGGATTAAAAAAGGAACATAATCCGGCTTATGAAGGACCATAACTATGGATAGGCGTGTAAATAGCTTACCCAGGGAGGCTTTGAGGGCCACTTTATGCGTGGTGAAATTAGCTGTGTGCCCTATGAAGAATTGGATGACTCGGAAACCACGACAGTAATCTAAGTTTATGAATACAAGCCGTATGCTAAATTAGTTCCTACTAACCTTGAAACGCAATGCAGGTCACGCTCCACTCCAACAGTTTAGGATCCAAAATCGGCGGCAGCAGGAACCAGCACAAATCACCAAGCACAGCACAATCCAGCACAAGCACAGCAGTAAAGTTTTATACACAAGAAAATAGAAAGAAAGCGTTCATTATACTATTAAAATTGCGAAGAAATTATGGGTTTTAGCGTTAATTTATAGGAGCAATCAGACGAAGCTCGCGATAGCGACGAGGCGAAATTTCATTATGGCGTCTTAGTTCGAAATTCAAAAACGAGTTTTGTTTTTTCTAATGCCTCCTTCTTCGATTTATGGAAGCAGTATAGCGCCTTCTTGCGAGAATTGCTGGATCACCATTAATAGGAACCAAAGCACACAGATGGCGTTGTAATAATAAAAATAGAACACTGAAGTGGTTTCAGAGCTTTACCACTAGGCTTTAGGCGATTGCGTCTCACTTATCATATGAGTGACAGTGACAGTTGCGTTTAGGTTTAGGTCTAGATTAGGCGACCACGACAGAACCTTATCTTTTTTTTCGTCATAACATCCACAGCACTTGATTTAAGTTACAGATAAAATGCTTATAGGTGTTGTAGGGTACACGAATTTACAATTTTAAGTCTAAACAGAAAATCAGTGAAGTTGTGTGTGTGTGTGTGAGAGAGAGAGAGAGAGTTAGAGTGTGCGAGGGTGTGTGTGAGAGAGAGGGAGGCAGGGTGTGTGTGTTTGTGTGTGTCTATCTACAAGTATTATTTACTTACTTGTATAAAATTAAATTATTAACGAGTTTTCATTCATGAGATCGTTAAGTAGATATCATCAAATAATACAATAATATAAAACTAAACTACGTCTAAAAATATATATATCAGTTATAAAATAAAATAAACATAAATACTAAAGAACGAACACGTCGTCCAGCCCCCTTACCTTGAAGTCTTATAGCAGTATTACTTTCATAATACTTTGTTACTTCGTACAATGACGACCTTAATGAGCTTACTTTAAGGTCGTCATTATACGAAGTAACAAAGTATTATGGAAGTAATACTGCTATAAGACTTCAAGGTAAGGGGGAAGATCCCCGTTCTGTGGCATCCAGGACTCTGGCAGCATTTCCTCGCTGTATCGCAATGTTTAGTCGCTGAGCGAGGTAGCTGCCAGCCCTGGGATAGGCCGAGACATGGACCGAGTAGACAGCTCGTGGATGTTTCGAGTCTGTCGACCATGGGCCCACTGTTTCCGTTAAAATAATACATAATTTTAACACATCAATCCAAACTATTATAGTATCTACGTCGTTTTACAGTCACAGTAAATACCTAAGTATTATAATATCTAGGTAGGTTCTACCCATCTATTCAAATAACCTAATCGATGTTTATAAAATGGGTTTAAAACGAGATAAGCTTGAGTTATTGCTTCGGTTACCTAAAGGCTAAGGTAACCTGGGGAGATAAAGTAATTACAGTTAACTGTGTTGTCGGCGTTATCGATTCAATCAATGGTTGCCTTCTCAGTAAACCCATTTAAATATTATCGGTTTATCGTAAAATCAAGTTAAACTGCTAGTAAATTGCAGTAACGACAGAGCGTTTTAAAGTTTGACGTTTCTCTATTATGCGATTGACAGTAACATCAAGTTTATAATAACTACATAGGGTTTACGCGGAGCAGTAAAATGACAATGCCAGATTCTGCCCCACCATCAACCGCAAGTTGTACAAGATAACGAATAAATGTAAAAGTATCTCCGTTTTTTTATTAAAACTATTGGTTTTAATTAAAGTTATGTACAAGTTGCGAATCGAAAAAACAGCTTAATTAAGAATTCAGAAAATAGTAAGAAATCGAGCTGAATTATTCATTGTTTTTGTTATTCTTCTATAGGAGTTGCGAGAGTAGTAGAAAATGGTACTGATTATGATTATGCAATATGAAACCTGTAATAAGTCCCCAACAAAATGATAGGTACAGCTTAAATGGTCACGTAGTTTTGTAGGTGGGGCAAAGCTCCATTGAAATGTGGCAATGTCATTTTACGCGTTTTTAATATATTTTGTACCTACATATTAATTAAAATGATTTGCCCGTAATAAAATCTTTGAGTGATAGTTAGAAAGGTGGTTTAAACAATAGCTTAACTCTGAATCTCTTTTATTTAGGTAATGACCATATAATTAAAATAACCGTGAAGTAAGGAACTGCCTTTGCAGTGAACCATTTACATCGCAGTCCCCTCTTGCATGACAATTGTTATCGCCTACCTGCTGCATTTATTTTTCGAATTCAAACATAAAAAAAACTGGCGTCTCTTTCTAACGCATGAGAGTGAAAGTGACAACAAGGGCGGGTACCAGTCCCCTGAGCCAGCCCCCATACAATGTATAGGTACTTTAGGTCCTAAAGTATGTATTGTAGCCTAATGTTTAGGCTATCTCCATAGAGCGCGGCGGTTTCGTTCATATTGTATAAAAAAATAACTTATAAATTGTATAAAGTTTCTCTTGCCTCCATTCAGTAAATTCCCATAGAATTTTCATTTAAATTAATTATAATCCTCTTTGACCCTCCCACTTTGATGCTAGGTACTATTAGAAATATAGAGTATTACACCGTTCTTATTGTCTGCAACAGCAAGAGTTGAAATGATCAAATATTTATACCTAAATAGATCTTTTTATCGACAAAGGGAAGTCGATATCTTAAGCCTATCAGGAATTCATAATAAGATTATTTCAAACTAAGTAGGTAAGTACCTACTTACAAATTTATATCAATAAGCTTAGATTGACGATGATTTTTATTTACTTAGAACCACGAGAGACTAATAGAATAGAATAAGATTGAATACAAACAATATATATGCAGCATATGAAAATATGAACGATAATATCATCAAAGAACATTAGCCAACTAGCGCCGCCAATCTTAAAAAAATAATATCGAATATTGACATTTGACTGACAGGCTACAAACAACGAGGTATTTTATACCCTTTCCAATCATTTATTTTCTCGATAACAGCTCCCAGAATGTAACTGCGTCATGTTACGCAAAAGTTAACTTTTAAATGCGAGGTATAAAAAATATGACGACTATCAAGCCTAATCAACTGCCTAATTTTGTTACTTATAACAAAATTAGGCAGTTGATTAGGCTTGATCCCACTAATCTAAGACAAATTGAGTCCATATTATGCAGTAGTTTTTTTAAAGTACGATAAAAACAAACGTTTTAATAAAGTTGCATTCTATGCCAATCAAAATAGTGATGTTATGACTGAAATAGTTATCGATATTGTATCGGTATTTATATTGTACTAGAGGTGTACCCGTGACTTTGTACGCGTTGTATTTTTTTCCCGGGATAAAAACTAGTCTATGTTAATCAGAGATAAAGTAGCATTCTAATGATGAAAGAATTTTTGAAATTTGTCCAGTAGTTTTTTTTAGTTTAAGTATCGATATCGTACCCACTGATCACTTATTTGGTCACAACACCATAAGTGTCAAACTAGATCTGTCATCGAGAACATAAATGATTCGAAAGAGTATAATTGGAAAATATAAAGACAATGTTTGAAACGTCCAATTGAAGGTAAAAATAGTCGAACTCCAAAGGATGGTGTTCTTTCCTTCATGGGAATTGGCCATCAAGTTATCATTATCAAGTAGGTATAGACGACACTTAATCCATTTGTGCTCTCGCGAAAATAAAAGTACTAATATTCAAGGTCGAGATACGGGAGCTGATGAATGGCTGCCCAGCGAATATGAGAACAACAAAAAACCAATTAATTGTGAAGGATGGCCCTAATTTATAGACTCGCTTCGTCTAGATACTTTTTTCGGTAAGAATTAAGTGGAAATTGCACTTTTACGGCAACTTACTCTACAAATACTATCCCTAATAATATAAAGTAGCGTTGCATTTATGTAACATAACGTGGTCATATATGGACATGAGTTGTTAGTGTTCTCACGATGAGGGGCCTGCACTCGGAACAGGCACAAATGAAATAATGCGGATGTTACGAGCTCACGCGGAAAGCTTCTGGAATTACTGTATTGCAATAGGGGGACAATAATTGGTTCGGTGAGACATCATATGCATGGCCTGTAGGTGTAATTTGCGAGTCCGATATTATAGTATGGGTAGGTACCTAACTGAAGAACGTTGGTTCTACGACTTCAAATGAAAAATAAAAATATAAATCAATCAGCTTCTCGGCACAAAAGGTATCAACGTTAAAAAATAAAACCGATAAATCGTAGATCAAAAGTTGTTCAGTTACATCCTGTATATTCCGATTGCCGAACATCGGAAGAATTTCCGCATATGCATTGTGCATGAATGCATCATGCAACAACGATAGAATGTTACGGATGTGCTAGCTTGTTTACCTACTCGCTGGTGGACGTACAATCGTATGCTCCAACGCATGATTGGCTAACTACACATGGTTGGCATCAAGCGTAAATATTCGATACGAAATGTTGTCTGCAATGATATGGAACAGAGAAATTCTGATGTGTTACTAATTTGTTATGTGCGTGTTTGAATTGTGGAGCCTGTGTGGAGCTTTCATTTTGTAAACAAATATTTGGTCACACATTACATTAGTATCTCCTTCAGCTATTTACGTACTATTTGTCGTAGTTTGGGATTGTACCTATCAAATAAATGACGTAAGTGTTGACATTAACATAGTACTGGCAATTAAATTTACTTCAGTCAGAGGGCATTGCCAAGTGGCTATGACTTTCGTTAACGCTAGTAGAATTGAAAGAATTTTTTTAAGGGTTGACTACCTTTTTTTAAATTAAACATAATTTTAAAAAAGGTAGTCAACTCTTAACAATTTTCTTTCAATTCTTTCTTTCTTTCACTGCATCTTCCTAATTTAAACTAACAAGTTTAAATTAGGAAGTTGCAGTGACCGATGACGACACAAACAATATGACGGCACAAACAAGGTCGATATTGATTAAAACTTAATGTAATACACACTCCATCCAGTTTCTGTAAAGATGTGTTAAGAAACTTAATAATTTTCCTATACACTGATTTTTATTTATTTATTGAATCTGAATTCTGTAACTTTTTAACCATTTTCCGATTGTTTTGTTTCCGATTTTTAATATATAAAAAAGTACTAAGTTGTTATATAACAGGAGTTGAGGTACCGGCCAAAACGACTCTTACACGAATTCTGGGTCAATCTGTTGAATAATATACTTCTCTGCACACCGCTACTCCCTTCCCCTCAGTTAAGAGGGGGGTCCCTCCTGGAGCTGGCGCCCCATACATATTATGGTCATCGGAACCCACATTGAAACTTGATCGATATGAGTTTGCAAAAACAGTAAATAGGTGTACAGATAAAAGGACACCAAGTTTTGTACTGGACTTTGTACCGCTGCAGGATAGTACTGCCTGCAGCATAGTACCTACGGATTCATCTTGTTATCTGTAGTGATCTTGGATTTTTTCCCCGTACAATTCCAGTGTACTTTTGCCGTGTTTAATTTTAATGGATGCTTTCTAAGCTATCTAGTAGGTATACGTTAAAAAAATGTGCGGAAACTATTTTCTTCTTAATGTACAATATTTTAAATTCAGTACATATAGAGCTTTTTGACATGCCGTGCGATAGCAACTTATAAGGAGCGACAACGCCTGTTCCTTAAGCCGAGGCAGGGTTTAAAAAATAAGGCAATTTATTATGTGTTCCGTGCTTCGGCTAAACCGGAATAACTTTTGGTCGAGATCCCCTTTTGTAATTGTTTCACCCGACGAGTCCACACGAGGTTACTTACAAACTCGCTTCAAGAGTCCCGGCTTCTCATATATCCCTTTGACCTAATTATTCATTTGGTGTATCATTTCACCGTGTCGTGTAGCCCTCGGGGCAAACGCGGAGAGGGAAAAGTTTTCCTGTGTATGCATCATTGTATGTCAAGCTGTAACTCGTTAACGTGAATCCTCACAATTTAACTTCTATACACAATGCGATGTATTATTGAACAAATTGAACTACACACATACAATTCTACTATGAAATTTGATATGAATTTTGTTAAATCTTGCAAAAAATAGTTAGCTGTACCAATTTTTTTTATATAAGTACTTATATATGTTTTAAAATTTTAATTACCTACTTTCAAAATCACACAATATAGGAGCGTGAGTACTTCCTCGTGTTTTTGTTGATCTTATATTAGGTAATGGAAATAAATATGATTATTAAATATAGTCATTAACTCGTAGGTGTGATTCTGTTGTGGCCGCCAAATTTATCCTAAACATAAACGCAACTGTCGCATAATATGCTACGAGTACATCACGATTTCGTTAATCATGGTAAGTTTCGTTTAGCGACGATTAAAAGTGTGCGACACTACGGAATTGACGCAAATTACATCAAGTGAACTCAGTCCATAGTAAGACTCACTGTAGGATGGTCCACCTGAATATATATGGCATGGCTCTTATTATTTTTATTCTTCATTACGTAGGTACACAAAAAAAACTTACTTACAAAATTTTCTACTTATGCTGGTTTTACTACTTTATTTCATATAAATACATTTTCAGGGTGACCGTGTATTAAAAATGCTTTGTGTTAATTTATTTTCGTCTCACCGCCCGCCGTCTTCAAACTAAGGTTACGTAACTTCGGCCTGAGGGCCTTTAGGCAGATGCATCTTTTATTCTGGTCTCCTCCTACGCTCGCTCGCTAAAACATGATAAATGTTTGAATTTGTAAAAAAATGTTTTATTACACCTAATAAAGCGTGTAGGAAGCCAAAATGATGACTGTGTGCGGCGGTCCATCTTCTCTATTTACCTCACAAGGGGGTGTCGAATGTAGATAGTTAAAGTAATTGAAAGAACGCGATTTGAAAATAATACTAATTTATTAAGTTTTTAAGCTCCTGCCTTATCAGTTTACAGTTTAGGTGTGGCTAAACAATGAAATTATAATTATTTTAGCACCATGTTACACAGCCTCAATATAATTATGTCACGAGTTGAATCGTAGAGAAAATAACGAGTGGGATTCTGTAAGGTAATCATCGCACATATTCTTTTACAATATTATAAATTCCTTTGTTGTGAAAATATGAAATAATATCACATCGTCGCGTACAAAATTGTGTGAAGAATGTTACTTTCATAAAAGTAAAACGTGTTAGACGTTGCGGAATAGTCTATTCGAACGTAATAGAAACAACGCTAAGGTAAATAGGATTCTTGTCGTCGTCGCATCGTGAGAAAATAACCAGCATCTCAGCCTGTTTTATACTTTAAATCGACTTACTTCTGTGAGCTAGACTGGAAGAACGTATTGTAGACGTTGGGGTGATAGTGTTATTTGTAGAACATATATTATTCAACAGATTGTTCTGAAAATACAGGGTTGTATTTCTAAATTTTGTGCCCCGGGTGAATACGGCTGTAAGTTATCGTACAAGGTGGGCCAGGATGCCTTATAACCACCCCCAAGATCATAAATGTTACGTACTAGAGGAACTAGCGTCGTTACTACTAATTGAAATATTTGCGTTTCAAAGATGGTCGATAATCGATACGCAGATCTGCCACAACACAACATTTTTTTAAAAACGTAAATAATTTCACGCAAACGACGATGGCGAGACGAACTTGACGTTTTTGTGAGAGGGTGGTCTGAGTCTGCGCTGAATAGAGATGAGTGGAAGGGTTGGGGGGAGGCCTTTGCCCAGCAGTGGGACATTGCAGGCTATTAAATAATAAATAAATAATAATTTTGGTGTCGTAAAGTTGGTCAGCACCTGATGGTTGGATGGATGTCGGGATGTTGGTCTCTCAATGGTTGTAGATCTAATGGATTTTGAGAACGCCTTTCTATTATAATTCTAGTAATGAAACTCGGCAATGGTTATCGAAATATCTCCATTCGGTTCTAAGCCCTTAGGAGAATACGTCAATAGGGAAATCATAATGAACCTAAATCAATATTTGTATGTATTTAACTTGTAATTTAAAACTTATAATTATGGTTTGATACCTAATATTTACATCTATTTAATGAGGTCTCTGTAATATCATAAAATGTTAATAAAGGTCGAACGGTTTAGTAATTTGATATGTCCCACAACAATTTAAAGAGGAATGGGAAATTTCTCGTTCACTATTTTTTAGAATTTTAACATTCTTACTCTTTGTGCTGGAACAAAGGCAAAATTAACTCGGTTAATTTATTAACAAAATTCTCTAAATATCTTCTTACCAATAAAGCTTAGTAGGTAGCAGCTGATGTTGTTCTGAATTAGCAATTAGGTACGAAGCCAAATCACCGCCTACCTATTTATTTATTATATTAAATGTTTCTCCTAAAATTACCCCAAAATCCTAATTTCTGTTAGTAATTTGTAATTTATGAAATGTTTATTATCTTTCGATTACCTATTTCCCTCTTTATTTACCGATTCGTATGGAAGTTGAAAAGGAACAAAAGTTACCACCACTTCGAACGATAGACAAGCAATTTTTCAAGGTTTGACTGCAATTAATGAAGAGTTGCAGTGTAAATAATACTTTTCGATTTGTATCGGTAGAACTCCATGGATATAGTGTTAACAATTCAGATCCGAGCTGACTAAAATATATTATAGGAAATAGAAATAGGGATTGTCGGGATCTTAGGTTGGTATATAATTTCTAGTTTCTACCTAAACAAAGAAAGGTTTACAGGATACTTATTAAGGTTGAGATTTTCTCAAAAAGTACTTGACTGAAGTTTGAAAATTATTTACAAGTACAGTATACTGCGGGTATAAGGTTGAGATTTTCAGAAAAACTACTGGACCGATTTTAATAATTATTTTACAGTTACCTAGTTTAAACTTTTATCTATCAAACAGTGAAATACTTTTTGCAATAGGTCAAGTAGTTTTTGAGAAAATCTGAACCTTAAAAACTATCCTGTACACCTTTCTCTGTGTTCCACCGTACCTACCTACCTACATACTTAGTTTTATTTAAGCATTCACGCGTAGTATATTTAAAATTAGGTATTAAATTATAATCTATACTAATACTATTAACAAAAATAAAAAAGTTAAGGTAAAAATTAACTAATTCTAAATAAAACCTAACCGCATGTCGTAGTCGTAGTATCTACCTACATAGTGTGTACTCTAAACTATCTACAAGTAGTTCTTGAGAAATTCTCAACCTTATTCAGAACACCTTTTAACTTTTCTTTGTTTTCGACTGTATTATCACTGGCTGACCTTCGATACTGTTGTAGCCTATTCTTATCTCCTAAAATGCCTGTCCGTGAATAGATACAGCTAATTGTCGATTCCGAAGTTTACTTTAGGGATCGACTTTCCCGATGCTCTGGAACTCTTAAATACGGCGAACGATAATATTATTTTATATTAAAATATTCATGTTTTCGACATTAAAATTCCAAACTGTTTTCCATACTCGTTCTGAGATAAGCGGTAATGCCGCTTATATTAGGGACACAGCGTAGTACGAAGACACAATTTGGATTTCATAGCAGGGGAATATAATAAATAATAGAATGTAGGGTATATAAATAGACTGCTCTACAAATTATGTTTAAAACGTATTTTTTCGATTAATCTCATGGATCTCTAAGTTGCTAAGAATCGAAAATGAAATTAGATGATGATGTTAAATTATACTCGTAGTCAATTGAAAAATAAAATAGTTAAGTACCTACTTACATGCATTTAGAAATCTCGTAAGATGTGCCCTGTCTGCATAATAAAATTGCACTTTTCATATAAAATAAAATTTCAGATGTGTCCACATGATCACGTGCATTGATTTATGCAATAAAACAAATGAGTCAGTTACCTAATTATCATACTAAATCAAAAGCAGGCTAGGCCAATATCGCAGAATACATTGTACGTATCTACAGTTCTATATATATTTATTTTTGTTGCCAGGTGTATGCCATGGTGTGCGTCATCTCCCAGTTCCAGGAGTACGTCGCTGGCAGGGGGACCGCGGCATTCGACTATTCGGACAGGGTAAGGGTTACAGGGTTTCCAGCACGAATCAAGGAACGCCGCCGTAGGAATTAGTTATACATGGTCGCCACACACGCTACGGTCTACCAGAGAAGTGTACCAGCACAGATATACCTGAACAGCTACACCTGTACAGGTAAATCTCTCCGGTAGACCGTAGCATGTGTGGCGACCATGTATGTACCGGAGAGATTGAGTTTGGTAGAGCTGGATTGGAGGTATTTTTATATCTAACAAAAAATAACTTTAGCAGTTAAAAGTTATTTTTTGTTAGATATCTACAAATAAGTAATTCGTGTTTGGTTCGCTAAAACGAATCGTTCCCTTGACACCAAAGGCCTACCTTTACCTAATGCCTAAAAATAAAATGGCACCAATTTGTTATCATTCGATCGTGACGATAAGATTTTAAAATTCCTAAAAAAGACATTTAGTTTCTTGCGTGCCATAAACCGCGTTGGTTCTAGGTGCCTAGAACGAGTAGGTAGGTAGGTAGAACGGGTAGGTAGGTAGAGTAGTACCTATATATTATTTATAGGTAAATAACTATAGTTTCTAGTAACAACAATACAATAGTCAATTATTAATACTTAGTTTATTGTAATTAGTATATTCTTACAATTCTTTATTATTTATGAATTTGATTTTTAATATTATTTAAATAATAATATTTTTCCTCTTACCTATTTACATATCTACATAACATCGTAATATTTGACTTTTGTTGCCTAACTTTTTAGTATCGGTGACAGCGTAGTAGGCGGGCGGGAGAGGGGTCGCGGTCGCTCGCAAAATTCCTCAAGTTGCGAATTATTTGATATTCATGAAAACCCACCTGATTCTGCCATTTAGTACATAAATTCAAATTCGTTGCCAAATTACCTAACTTTTATTAAAGGGCAAATTCACGTCTCTGGGAGATTGTATTCAAACTACATAAATTTGACATTTATTTCTCGTACCTATTGTTAGGAATATATTTTCCATTGATTTTCCGAGTAAAACATGGGATTGTTATATAATAAAATGTTAATAATATTCCCATCGGCTGGAATATATTTGAATTAAGTATCTAAGAGACCCAATTTTGTCATATTGTTGGCATAATTATATTGATAATTGTATAAAATTGCTAGCCTTACCTTGAGACGAGATCCCACAAAAAACTTCGTCTAGATACTTCTTATTTTATAGTAAAATATTATCAATGTCTCAATACGCTAGAATACTTATTTGAATTATCCTCTAACAGACACAATTTTCTCAACTTTGATTGCTATATCTTCCAAATTATTGATATAATTATATAAAATTATATATAATTATATAAAATTATGAGACTAGAGATAGATCGTCTAGACAGTATTTCCGAATCAATTGGAATACGTAAATTATCTAAATAACTATATTCATTGGCAAAATTACATAGAGATGTGGATTGATATACAGAATAATCTTACAATACCGAGCGAATAAATAATTCATCGTCATATTACAAGAAGGTAATCCATATAATTTGGTATTTTCGTATTAATTAGCCTACATTGTAAGGATGAATAGGTAGAGAGATGGCGAGCGTTGAAATATGTTTGAAAATAAATCCACCGGGAGAGTTTTATAGCCAAGCGTAACTTCGTCGCCACCATTCAATGACCGTACTCGTGCGATTAATTCCTAACTTTGACTTCATGACTCCGGGGAACAAAGTGGGATGTCGGCATTCATGAAACAGTTTCAGTTGTCATAGTGCGAACATTAAACAACGAGCTCGGCAGCAAATGGCCTACAATGTAACAATAGCCGATGTTTCGGCTCGGCCATTAGCCCTATTGATGGCAGTTGACATGTTAATCAATCAACCTTTACCTATAGGCAGCCGGTGCAAAGATAATATATGGCCCTTACTTTATCCACATTACGCTCTCTACGTGCGAGAGGTACCACATGACAAATATGTTTGGGAAAAGGGTTCCGCGTCTCAAAATGTACTCTATGCAAGGTTGGGGAGAACTGTTGTTTTAATTAAGTAACTTTTTCTTTCATCGCTTACTGAATGGAAAAAAATACGTTTGTTTTGATAACCTTGACACAATATTGGGAATATATAGATATCAATCAGTTAGGTACAAATAAATGGTTGTTAAACAAAACAGTTTTTTTAGTATTTCATGTAATTTATTTATACTGCAGTTTATGGTCCAATCGTCTATCTATGGTTCAAATGCATGCATGCAGGAAAAAAATTCGCCGCGCTCCATTGAAAAGAGCATACAATATATTTCGTATGGAGACAGGTGTTAAACATTGAGGATTGAGTCTCTATATCTACCAGCATTGCAGCTATCATGGTCACGAGAAGACTACAGTCGGCGAGTGTAGAATGTCAGATGGGTCGTGACCATGATGGCTACAATGCTGTCGAAATATCGAGACATCAATCGTCAATGCATAACACGGTAATTCCCGTTTTGATGTCATACACACCGTGTATGTTTAAAAAGTGAAATAAGTATGTACTTGATCTAACTTGTTTGGTCCAATGTACAGCTGGCGGCGGCTGTGGTCCAGTACACAGCCACCGCCCAGCACACCACCACCACCAGCTCGGCTCTGAGTGGCAGGCGCCGCTCCGCTGGCAGACCCATGCCCAGCCGCCACGACCCTGAGGAGTTCTCCGAGGTCCCGACCAAGATCATTAGTAAGTAGTTCGTGCTAGGTTGCTTACAAATATTGTTACCGCATCGCACCGATGGATGATCGATATTGGTATCATCATCATCATCAGTCCATTTTATGTCCCTACTGTTCGGACATCCTACATCTAGGGAGCTGGGGCCATGATCCACCACATAGGTATAAATCAATAATATAAGAACAAAACGTCTCCAAAAATGCATTGTTTAGAATGCGGAAACTGCATACTTAAGTTAAATTTTAATGACAAGATATATTTAAAGTTTATTAAAAAAATAACTTAACTAAACCACTAAGATAAAAAATTTATTTGCTAAGTATTTTGTATGGAAGTTAAATTTAGACGAATCACGTAAGTAGTAGAATAAATTCTTAAATAGACTCAGCCTTCACCGACCTTATGTAACGTAACAATGAAACTATCACGACGGCCGAAAATGGGCAAACAAATGTCAAAACTAGAATTCTCGTTAAACATACTTAAGTACCTATTTCTTGGTTAAATTCAATGTGGAGAGCGGAAAATATCGGCCTCATACGATGAAACGAAACCGACCTTAAACATTTAGGTCAATCAATCCCCTTTTCTTATCGCCGGCGAGGATAAACTGGTCAAATAATAAAACTGCTCGTTGGTGGTTCGTCGCGGTTTCTATCAACGTCAATCTAACCGAAAGCGATGGGTAATTGCATAACTAATTGGGAATGTTGTGACTACAATCGGCTAATCAATTACAGTCCCGATTCGTATACTGTCGACGACAACAACTCCAAATTAATTGGTCCTTATAACAAACAGGCACAAAGTTACTCGTCGTACAATGCGTACAAATATCCTATAGGTAGGTAGGTATATCTATTCTGTTTACGTAGAGTCTCAAATTTTAATTTGGGTCCTACCTACCTAAGGTCGGGCCACGCGGTTCAGTTACATCGTGGGTCAGATATTGAGAACTAAACGTATACTGTAAGAGCGATTGGCTTCACAAGGTTGACATTCGTATACTTTATCATTCTGAAAGTGATATTGAAACCATAAATAACGATCAAGTTTCCAAATAATTAAAAGTTAATCGTAGAACTAAACATCGAGTTTTCGTACAAAGTTACAGAGCTTGGTAGATATTCCCCACATCTAGGTAAAATTCTGCTTCTGCTATTATGATCGCGGAAATATTTTTTTCTTACTTAGGTAATAGGTACCAATAATTTTATATTTTCAATAGATACAAATCAAAATATTTGCGCGGTCCTGGATTAATAAAACATGTGATTTCGGACAATATTTAGACTTTATATGTTGATTTAGTGTTGAGTTCAATATTAAAAAGGTGCGCGAAAGAATTTCGTATCGAAGTATGATTTCGTGGATTCCCGTTTACAATTCGTACTGGGACGCTGTCCCAACCAATTGACACGGTATATTCCATCCAACAGCGTCCGTGCTGTCCAAACCGAACCGCCCCGCTGTGAAGAAGCATGTCCAGTTCCCTGACGAGCAGAGCTGCATGGAGGAGGCTATTGAGGCGCCGACCTATGTGGAAACCGAAGACAAACCGGGTGAGACATCCTTGATCAACAGAATCCATCCTTGATTATCATAATCCATCCTTGATTAACAGAATCCATCCTTGATTAACATAATCCGTCATTGATTAACATAATCCATCATTGATTGACAGAATACATCCTTGATTAACAGAATCCATCCTTGATTAACAGAATCACGTAACGCATGACAAAGTCTAAAGTTAAGTACCTAAGTCTAAGTATGTTTTTCTCTTGTTATATAAACAATGCAAAAGAAAAAATCTCAGACTTGTCATTACATACACTTACAAGTCACAGAAAGTAGTTAAGTAGAGTAATAATATACAATTCACTTCGATTTATATAAATACAGTAATATTAAGATTTACTAATAAAGTACCAAGAAATAAACTACCGTTCCGAGAGAATATTATATTCTCACAACTGTTTTGAAATTATTTTAAAGAGTTGGTGTAGGGCTGATTCGTATCACTTACTATTTTTGTTCATTATGTTTTAAAGTAGAACAAACACTTAGTAGATCCAAAGCTAATCTTATTTATCAAAGGTAGAAACTAAAGTAGGTACTCCTTTTCTACTCGACGCGACGGGTTAAATCTACGGGTGCCTTTTGAGGATTCGTAGAAACATTCTGCAAATTCATGTAACAAAGCAAAGCAACGAATGTCAGTGGTCTCTTTAGTATAAGGCTCCCACTGTAATGTTTTGCTAGACAAAACCGAAGCTATTTGTCTGCAGTAAACTTGACTGTTTGTAGTGTAAATACTCGCGTGTCTACATAGGTGGACACTTGTTACTTGTTTGTCATTTAGGTAAGGCTCTCCAGCATAGGCGCGGAATTGCAGAAAAATTTACCGAAAACGTTTTCGCCACAATAAGTACCTAATTATATTACGCGGCAGCTAAGTTGACCTAAAATGGCGGCAGTTCGTGAAGGTAGACTGGACTGCAGATTGATGGTAACTATTAAAATATTACGATTTCAACTCTTACTAAACAGATAATAAAAACGATCCAAAGGCAAAAGTGTTACTTACACTTGATCTGTTTTTGACTGTAAAATTGAATATTTTGTTTACAATTTCGCCGCCATTTTGGTACTTCTTTATTGCTTATTCCTATGATATCGGAATAATGACGCTTGAAGCTAACGCAGTGCACGCCTTTGGTGTATAATATAACTAGGTAGGTAGACACGAAGACAGAGAAAAATACACAGTGGGCCTGAAAAAGTACTGGACCGTAATTAATAATTCTTTCACAGTTACATAGTTTTCACTTTTATCTAACAGTGAAAGAATTCTTGCAATAGGTCAAGTATTTTTTTTTGAAAATCTGTACCTTAAAAAATCTCCAGTGGGGTGATCGCGACTTCTATCGTGTTCGTAATCGCTTTCAATTTGACACATTGCTGCAATATTTTTGCAAGTTTTAACAAATGACAACGAAACGCAGCAATGTATATCGTTCAAGACTGTCAAAATGAAAACGATAACGAAAACGATTGAAGTCGCGGTCGCCCCCTGTACAGTTTTCTCTGTGTTTGAACTTGGGTCGTACCTATGCGTGTTCATTCTAATCCGTGCTCGGCTACATTGTTATAACTTTCGCGTGGTTTCTGATATTCTTAATCCGGACCCTCTAATGCCAAAGAGAATATACCTAACTACCTAAGTTTTAAGATGCGTCACAGGCTCTCTTCAGATGGACCACGTTGCAATAAGCTGCATCCTACCAGTAGGTAAGTGCAGTCCGTGTCTACAATACGATCAACACCGCGCGAGGCTCATTACGAAACCCTCGAAGGGACTCAATTATCTTCTCGTACCCACTTCACAGTGCGGTCACATTCTTTTACTTATTGCGACGTCGGCTATTAGGTTTTCAGTGTTTATGTATTTTATAAATTTTGTGTTTTGTTATAACACTTTATTGCACAACACAGACAAATACATAAATAACATCCAGAAAAAACAAATTGGTACAAAGGGCGAGCTTATTTCAAAAGAGATTTCAACCAGCAATTATATTGTGTACCTATGTGCAAGCTTTTACTAGGAAATATTAACATCATTAAGTTGTATGTTTCTATATCCTTTGCCTATGATAACTGAAAAAGAACAAGATCAGAAAATGGCGGGTTCTATTAAATTTGAATATCCTAATCAACCTACACAAAATCACTTATAAATTATTTAAAATCTTCGTGTAAAAATATATCATAATTCGAATAAAAATTAATTTAGAAGATTTTCTTAGGTAAGTATAGTGTGTTTCCTCATGCGCTTGGGATCGAAAGACGCGATTAAGAAACCATAAAAATATTAAAGTCTTAAACACAAAAGTAAGAATCGGCTCAAGGATAGTTAGTGAATTGTCGATTTCGTTTCATTATTAATGTAAATAGATCGCAAACCATTGAACTGTACAAATTAACAATTTGTTTCATTGGGTGTAATAATGTATTCCAAACTTGCAAATTGCTCATTGTGGGTCGGTTGCGCACATGAATAACTTCAAAGTAGATAACTTGTTATTGGCTGAAAAAGTTATCGGGAAAATGAGTTTGTTAGATACCTATTTTTACTTGTAGCTCTGGTTTCTATAATATTGTGGAAGCTCGTTCGAGCGAAGTTATTTTCTTTTTTCCATAGATATTTAATAACTAAGGCTGCTATTAATAATCGCACATACCTACCTATTATTATTCAATAACAATGGAAGGCACACTGGCATTCAGGTAGATATCCAAGGTATAAGAGGCAAGATATAATTTGACGAAAATCCTTCGCCCGGCGCCCGGTAGGAAAAAATAGACATAGGTAGGTAATGGTTATCGCATTATAGAAATCGATTGTTTCGTTTCCTGTGTCGGTAGGTAACAGGAGGGTAATTGACAAGTATTAAAATTTATGTGAAATTATTAAATTAAAGAGTGATTTGATATGAATATCATCAAACTAGTTTGAGATATCCCCAGCACTATATGAGAGTGCCACTATCACTTTAACCGCGGGTTTGGCGATTTTTTGACGCTGCGATATGATGCGGCTTTGGTAGGTAGTGTGGATAGATGCAGACTGTACATAGAACGGCGAATTATTTTCCTTCATGTACGAACGACAGCAGATCATTTGTAACACTATACGATACGATTTCATCTCTTATGACGCAGATAATAATAAGAACGGTCCAAAATCCAAAGTGTTAAGGGGCCTTTTCATTTGCCGCAAAAAGCCGCGCGGCCGAGCAGCCTGCATTTGAAGTCGGCCCTTACACATGATGTGCTGTACCTACTCTAATACCTCGATAATGTTCTTGTATTGCACCAGACAACCGCGTGATCAGCTCGCTGTGGGTGGAGCTCGAGTCGGAGACACCTGTGCCGGAGCGCTGACGGCGGCGCAGCGAGCAGTTCTACCGGCCGGTGTCGCGCGCGCGCCTCGAGCGCCGCAAGCTGTCCGCCGCCGGTGTACCGCCCGCAGACCCAAACAAGGACGCATACCTTTAAATCGGCTCTTGCGCTCCGTGTATCACCTCCTTAACCTTACATTAAAAATACTAGGCGACTGCGACTTTTATCGTTAACGTTTTTATTTTCATTTAGCAAACACTTATTGCAAGTGTATTATAAAATCGATCTATTATTTTATTTTAACAGGAAAACCAACCAATTTTAAAGATAATTTTTTAATTACTTATATTAATTTTGATAAGTGACCTTATTTTAGCAAGTTTTAAAAAATTATAAATAAACGCAGTAATGCGTGAAAATGAAAACGATAACTATGATAGTCGCAGCCAGCCCTTAAATACGCGTCAAACTTGATGGCGGAATATAGTCACTCGTAGGTTCTTTTGGAAATGGCGGGAAACGACGACGGTTGCGAAATTATTTAATAATTTGCATTTTAATGTCTACTGTCTTTTGTATTTAATATCACGTTCAAGAGTCCCAGTACGAGCTCGGGAGTGAACGTGACTGTCCAGCGGCTTCGTCCAGAGTAACGACGCTACGGCGACTCCTCTGGAGAAAGAGAAGACAATGATATTTTGAATATTATGTACATGACATTGGCAAATGACGAACTGTCGAGTCCATTAATAATAATAAAGTCACACCACCCGCTACGTTACATGCCCCTTATATTATATACCCAAGAATTCGTACTGCGACGACTCGTGACTACGTTCATATCCGGCATCAAGTTTGAGGCGAAGATAGATGCGAAGTCAATGCGCTGAAAATGGCACAGCATAAGATCCATCGAGGCTACCAACCAGGAGAATGTAACTCACTACGTATCACTATTTATTAGTTACATTTTACAATAGACTTGCATTAACAACTTCTGATCGTGTCTCACTCTCAGTCGTCACCACCCCATACTGCATAAAGTGTTGCTTTTACAGCTTTTCAATACTAGCTTGGTAATTTCGGATGAACGACGAGGAGACTCGATTGAAAATGCATCTATAGTATTTTTAATGTAAGTTTCCAACGACGACTCAGGCACTTCCAACCAGGTACCTACTTTAAAACAGCGCTGGCACCACTATGCGACCACACTCTCTCTTTCAGCACGTTCAGAAGATTAGCTTCTACCGCTGGTGTTTCTGCTCATAGTTTCACCACCAGTGAACAGCGAGTCTATCTCTTCTGGGCAGTCCCTCGATTCGAGGATGCCTTCCACTGATCTTCCCATATATGTGCGTATTGGAATAGCTCAGCGATCCTCGACCCATAGACGCGCCTTTGCGCCGCGACTGTAGAACATGCATAGAAGCTGTTCCTTTACCTACATCTGTCAGTGGTTTCAGACTCGGAAGTCAAAGTTTGCAATCGCGAATTGCAATTCAAAACCTAATCTGGCTTACGTTTTACTTTGCCTTTTGCGACTTTAGTTCAGTCCATTTCCCATTTACCTATCTGGTTCCACGTAAATCACTTCCTTTCGGTAGATTAGATGCATCTGTATTGCTATAATAGTAGCTTTTTGAGGTCAGTTTTATATCAGTGGTCGTCCAGCGTTGTTCCGCTATATAGCTGTAATTGTATTAATAGCTCCTAGATCGCCTCGACCGTAGAGCGTCGACAAATGCCCAACGGGCCGAAGAAACAGTCTTGTTATTGAATGTCTATTTATTCTGACGCCAAGGTCGAAGGCAGGTAGAAGGTTTATTCAATATTTAACCAAGTATTTACATGTTAAAATTAGAAACTCATCTTCAATCATATACTTATATTATAGTAAATGTTCTATGTGCTTGATATCATAATCCATTGTTGATCACGAGGCGAGAGCGCGTAAAGTAAGGAATGGACCACCTAAGCTATATCGACATGAATGAAAGTCCCTTTTGTCATGTCAATTAGTGATAATTAAGTTTTTTGGACTGCATGGTTGATGGTTAAAACTCCTCAAAAAGAGAGCTTTTTCAAAATAAGTGTTTGTGTCTTTCCAATTATTGGAAAATAATTATGAGATTTATGAAAACATTTCTTTCTTGGCTGTGGTCACTTTCTCCTCTTATTCGTATTACGTAAGTATTATTAATAAATTAAGTACTTACTATTCTATTTTCTGACAAAATATAGGTATCTTACACTGGCTAACTTAAATTAAGTACCCAATTAAAATAATTGAAACTTCAATGTTTTCGTACCAATGAAAATGACAAGAATATTTTCGAGATACCAGCTTAACGTAAATTCACATTGCATTTTTACTATAATAATAAAATATTCAAAACAAAAAAGAGAATATAAATTACATAAGTAGGTACTACATACTTTACAAAACTATGCCCCAAGGAGCTTAGGAGCCCCTCATCTCAGCATTCCCACCTTTGCGCGAGGAAAGTTCATTTATATAATTAAATTTTTTTTGCTGTATTTTGATAATAAAATTATCAGTAACCTACTAAACGTTACGCTGTAAAGAAAGAATTAAAACATGGAAATTGAGGAATCGTCTTGAGGTGGTTATCGATCATAGTTCAGGGAAGAGTGCCCGTCACACACAGGCAGACGTTAGAAGTTAATTCCACAGGGGGAAAATGTCATTTACGATTTATCGTCGGTGAAGGGGCAAGTTCCTCCGGTACCGGAAACACCGGATATAGGCTCACCGCATGTCTCCGCCGCATGCCAGTCGTCGGAACTGACTAGAGAGCCTAGCAACTCTAGCAAGCGGCTTTGACTCTCGTTAAAGCTACTGAGAATAGAAAGAAATGGGATAGACATTTCCTAATTTCAGTATGCTCTAAAGTGTACCATATATTACGGGATGTTAATTAAAGGATTTCCTATAACCTGAACCTGGGACCTCCGTATCGTAAGTGCAGTGACTTTGAACTCTATTAAAAGCACGAGACGGTACGAACTGAGTATTATTATTATAATTAAAATCGCCATTTTTTAAAAGCCATTTTGTATGTCAATAGAGTCAAATTTAAAACTAATACCTACAATAGATTACTTCCTTAAAACTAAGTATATAGATAGCAATATCCGTTGTACCTTCGTCATTCAAATAACCGCTCACATTTATAAAATCGCGCGCGAGAGAGTGAAAATTCTCGATTCCGGCTGCCAACGGAACCTTAGCTGCCCTTTTCTGAGTACCATTTACTTAGTTCGTGAAAAATAAAAGAACAATGACCACCACTTAAGTACGGTAGGTAACTGAAGAGGGACAAACCATTTTGTTATCGTATTTTATCGATCACTACTGGCCCAGAATAAGACTACTGATTTCCCTCTGCCATTTCGCTAGGGAAACTAAATGATAGTTGTTTGGTGTACAAGATTTACGAGCTGGGAATCTGATCTAGCGCTTAATAACAACTTTGCCTTTCTCGACAGCTCGCTTTGTCGGAATCCAATAACAAAATAGATTCGTAGCGACAATTAAGGCGGTTCCTCAGTTTGCGTTATTCACACAAAGTTCATTTCAGCTTTAATACCGAACTCTTCTGCATACAATTTTCCTACCAAATGCATGAAGTAGCGACAAATAAACAGATGTTTCACTTCCCAGCTTGGGGTATGTATAGGTACTTAAGAATCATTTTCTGCTCCGTAAAATGCATCGAACTAAGCTAACGGTAATCGTACCTATATTACCAAAGTACGTATTTAGGCATCTATATCAATAAAAAGATACTCTTTTTGAGGCGATTTAACGATGTTATATAACAGGGTAAAAGCTAGTCAAGTATGGCGTTGTAAAAAGATAGGCTGTAGATAATTTAAAGGATTTAAGGGATCGGTGCCAACAATGTGTATTCTAATGTTGTGTATTCTAATTAAATAGATGTATTGTATTATTATCGAATGTTATTTTAAACTGTTGTTTTATTGTCGTAATAGATAAATATTTCAGATATTCCGTTTTACTCCTGAAAACTTATGGAATGTAGAGTAACACCTAGTTTGGGTCAATGTTAATTTTACCTACCACTGTGTAAATTCTAAGGCTATATTTTTTCCCTTTAATTTCGATTGTGTATAATTATTTTGACTGAAGCCGTTCGATACCAGAATATTACATAATCATAAGACTACTGATAATAACTAATGTAATATAATAACCCTATTTACCTACAAGTATCTACCTACTGTTTTGAAAATTATATTTTATGAAATCCATTTTTATATTAAGTATTAAATAGGACAATTTGTTATACCTATCACTTATTTACATTCTTACCTATTCATTCTTGCACTTACCTACATATTAAGTAAATTAATAAGGGTTTTAAACAAATATATTGAATATGTCTCGACATTTCGAATTCTACGTGTAAAATACTCTAACCTATCCATTTACAAATGTATAAATGAATTTGTTTAACAATTTTTCAATTTCCCCGGTCGTAGCGCAATATGTTATATACTCGTACACTCGTACCCGTGTGTACATTCTCGAACAAACATACTCGTACATTGCCTTTGAGACGTTACCTATTTATCTGTGTATGTACGAAACGAAATACGGGGAAATTTAGGATTGCGGGCACGCTTATTTTTTGGAATGTAGCCGATATATACGGCAGAGACGGTGCTACCTAGGTATGTTTATAGGCCGGAATGGATAAATTGATTTTTTTTCTTTACACTTCATTATTGAAACTAATATAAATCTAGTACGTAATTTATAGCTCTGCGTGTTTAGAAATTATAAATGTAATATGTCGCCTACGCGACCTCGTATACCTATGCAACAATTGTAAGTTAAATAAAAATAAGATTAATACCGACTCTACTATCCGTCTGATTACGACTGTCTGTAACGTTTCCAGTTGTTTAAAACAGCACTTATTTTATTGTATATTTCATCTCAGTTCCAAATATCCCAAACCCTTTCTAGACATTCACCAAGAGTCGGATTTTAGCGATCACAAGTCGTTGCATATTAAGTCATAGTCGATTGTTAAAAAGTTAATCATCTACAGTAAATAAGTAACTTAACCGTATTAAATGTACCTTAGAAACCCGTAATCATTGTATACCTTCTTATATTTAGTCAGTCCGGTATTTTGGGCATTAAATTACTTACCTTTTAATATTTATGAAATGCTAATTAGTACGTGGGGAACACGACAGTGAAACTCCTGTTTATTAGAATATAAATTCCACACTTTAAATATAAAATAGATTAGGGTACCTATCATGAAAGACAAGGACTAACGTGAAATATATGTTATAGTTATAATATACCTTACTTACATAATATACTAATGGATGTTGTATTTCTGCATTCTATGAAATTAAAGACTTGTAAAAGGATGGGTTTCGCAATCAAGATGGTGGGTTAAGTACAGTAAGTAAAAGTCGTTTTTAGACCGAAAGACACGTAAAAAGGGTGTTCAATAAAAAGTGTTCCATTTTTCGGGTAGAGCTTTACCGGTTGTGACCGGCCTTGCAAAAACCACACAATGATAAAAATGTCGTCAGTATGTTGTTAAACCGGTGTAGGTACCTATGTATCTAACAGCAAAGGCTTTTTGTTCTAACTGTGCTTTTGGGGCCAATATCGAGAAATTATACGACACATTTGTCTGCGTAAAGGGAACTACTGTTTCCAATAAATTGAAGCGTAGCCGGTTTACCCAATCATTCGATAGATGTTCAGCTTATGTAGGTACCTAAATATACAGCGTGTTAACTAGCGCAATATCTCACGTAAGGTAAATTTAGAGTACTACATCTTATTGTTTTCCTTACGCTGTAACACCTTCTGTCGGAAGATAGAGCGCCATATGTTTAGTCAGATCCACAATTCGAGTCAAATTACAACATTAAAAAATAAAAAAAATACTTTGCAGTGCAGTTTTCGGAGACCTAACAACACCGCACTTCCCCAAGATTAGAGCCCAAAATCTGTGTAATAGGGTCTTAACTTAATTCTGTCAAAACCAAGATTGACCCGGATCAATATTGGTAATCAAAAGTTATACTTTGGGTGGTTGAGATTGTATGCAGCGGCACATCTTCGTCCCGCTATTTAATACGTTGTATCAGATATGTGCAATTAGAATTACTTAGTAGATTTCTGTCTGACTGTTATAATCAATGGTAATTAATTATACTATAATAAAGATGTATATCCGAATGCGTTGTATTATTTCGAATCTTCTACTATCCTTGTACCATTTAGAGAATTATATATGAATTTAGAAGGCAGGAAAAGTTACCGTAATCTCATATACATTAAGGAATTTTCTCTGTCGTCCCTAAGACTAATGAGGACAATTTTCGCACACCGGAGGAGGTAGGTACAGAGGCTCCTTTGGAAAAGAGCGTGCCACAGAATGGCAAGATAATTACAATGATACATGTTATCTACAATACCTACATAATATTTTATCGAAGGCGATTGAATAGACAACATCATTGTTAGGTTTGCACGCATAAATATTGATATCATATTGAACAAAAAGTCGCATTCAATTTATTCAACTCTTTCACACTTTACAATTTCTTGCTATTCTTTTGTGCGACGTGCGTGTGAAGTTTACGTATGATTTATGAAATCCCTCGCGTTCTGTTTCATAAATCATAAACTTCACTTAGAGAACACTGGGGTGTCATTCATCAGCGAAAATGGCGCCTGATACTGGGAAATCAGAATCGGCGGAACGAGTACGTCGACAGGAATTATTACATCTACTTACTAGTAGTATACTCGTAATTTAATAACGGCAACATATTTGTCATTACGTATAATTAATTTGGAAGCTTTTCCATTTTGTATCACTGTCGCGTTGTATTGCTTACTTTGGCATAGATCCCATCATCCCATGACGGATTCAAATTCTGATTAATGGTGGACCGACAAATTATTAGTGTTTTTGCGACAAATGTCAGCAAATTCACAATAGCGGTGTAGTCAGAATTTGAAAATAGTAGCTGTGGAAAAAATAAGTTAGATACGAGTGTCTGTACGGTGGAGCACAGAGAAAGGTGTACAGGAGAGTTTTTCAGGTAGAGATTTTCTAAAAAAACTACTTGGTTTGCTGGTAGAGAACTCTAATCTAGAGTTAAGCACACCTTATGTACATCTTATTCCATGTATTGTATTGTAATCAACTTTGTGTACATTAAAGAATTAAAGGACTTGACCTATTGCAAAAATTCTTTCACTGTTTGATATATAAAAGTTAACACTATGCAACTGTAAACGAATTATTAAATTCGGTGCAGTAGTTTTTGAGAAAATCTCAACCTTGTTGAGGCCCCCTGTAATACTTATCTCTGTCTTCGACTGTACTTATTGGCGAAACGACTATCTACTAATATTTTAATAATAGATATTAATACTCCCTGTAACTTAATAACATCAACAGAGTAGTCACTTCGTTCGTTAAACTTGGCAGGTTATCCATATTTGTCGAGTCTATTTAAATATAGATAAGTATACATAACATGAATTAGGAATTTCATCAGCAACCCGTGAATAAAATTAAATTATGTCCTCAGAGGGAAGCGTATTTATAGATTTTATGGCATAAAGGGCACTTAACATCTTCGAACAACTTATCTTGGCGGATCATCGTTAAGGCTGGTGTTCCTTCCAAACACAGAGCACCCCCACTTCCAAATTATTGTTATCGATACACATTGATGTTGAGAATCAAATTATTGCAATAAACTAAACATATTTTCCGCTAAAAGATAAAATTATCTTGTTTCTCTGG
Organism: Tachystola acroxantha; assembly: GCA_963506565.1. Lineage (NCBI taxonomy): Eukaryota > Metazoa > Arthropoda > Insecta > Lepidoptera > Oecophoridae > Tachystola > Tachystola acroxantha. The sequence goes on from OY735870.1 coordinate 18,097,587, forward strand.
TGAATCAGACGTAATAACCTTTAATTAGCAATATTGATCAGTTTTAGAATTAAAACTATAGTGAGCCATTACTACAAATTATTATATATAAACGGATATCACTCACTATTGATCAGGTTTCAACATGGTGTTGCGGTTTTTGTGACGACACTAGCTACTCCAACGGCTTTGCTTCCATTGCCAATACCAATGAGGTTCCAGCACATGTTACGGTAACAATATGTATCGGGCAGCGCTCTCCATCCCCTACTATCAGCTACTCATTTAATTCACTAAGTGGTTGGTGTGATGAAATCAAACATTTGTTTGTAAATAATATGATTATATTCTTAAATTATGATGGATACAATTGTTAACGAAATTCGGTTTAATGCAGATCTCGTTACACTTAACATTTAGGTGGTTATGTTCAAACCGAGATAGTTAAATATGATAATGGTGATAATAATCAAGTTAATTAATAATTATAAATAATCTTTCAAATAAAACATTTCTGAAATACACATTTTCATACATAAAATATATATTCATAATATCAATATTATTAATTTATTTAACCACATTATTATCGTGCGCATTTATCAGACCGAGCACAAATATTTAGAATGTTTTATAATTTTGAATAAAATGACATTTATTGACATCAAACACTACTTAATGTAAGTACTTGTTCGACATGAATTTATTTAATTAAGCCACATCATTATATATTTTCGCACAGATTATTTTAATAATATAATACACCAATACAAATGACATATTTAATTATTTAATACATTTGTGCAAAGTCCTCACAATTAGATTGCATTACATTAATTAATAATATGTACTTCAACACTCTATCCTCAATCACTGAAGAATAAAGATTCGTCACTAAATATAATTTAATATTTCCATTGCTGGAACAGCCCTGGCCTGGGGCCTGACGACTAATACTATTATTGTGGCGAATATAGGCTTTATAATTTGTGAAAAATAAGCTCACATTCCGAGTAATGTTATTCAATCACATGTAAATCTTATAGATCAGAACTATAAGATATATTCACCATTCGCGATTCAGTTAATTATTACAATTGAAGAAAAAATTCTAAATTAGAACCAAAAATTAATGAAAAAGTGGTTACTTAAATTAAAATTATACATGAATTTTTGTGACAGTATTATCTTACCAGTAACGTCTTACACAAGCCCAAATAGGGTAGTTAAATATTTCGAAGTATTTTAACATTTAAAGCTTTTGTTTGTTTCATCAACAACAATAATCATAAAGAAGCTTTCTAAAGGTCCGGTAACACGAAGGCGAGAGGTCCAATTCTTATGTAGATAAACACAGACCCTTTACAGCACAACACAGAGTCACAACATCAAAACGTTACCTAACTTATTACATTTTAATTTTCTCCTAACACGATCAGAATATGGAAATTACCTTTTATAAAATGTAGGTATGTACGTACATCTAAATTAAGCTGTCAAAATAATAAATAATCAGAAATACACATGGAGCATCATTAAGGTGCAGATTGTCACAAAAACAACTTGACCTATATTTTTTATAAATATTTTTCATTACAGTCATGACTATAATTTAAATTAGTCCGAATAAATGGGGTTCTACTGTATTAACTTCTAATTATTTGTTATGTATAATGTTTAGTAAGTAATGTTAAGTTAGCATTCATCGCGGGAAGTACATAAAATCCCAGTTGTAAACAAGCATAGAGATAATCTAATATACCGACAATAATACAGCACATTGTATACTCCCACTAAGAAACGCTGCGACACGTTTTTATGCTAATATCATCTTAAATGCGATAAAGTGCACTGTTGACGACTGTACACAGCACCGGACTTAACGTAACTGCATACCAATCTCTGGATTCAATATGCAATTGAATAAAAAACGTTTTAGCATTTCTACACAAAGCTGTAGAGAATAGTAACGTCAAATTAATGATTGAAAATGTTTTCTGACAACAGAGAACGCTGTAAAAGAATTATTAATACGTTTCAGCCGCATATAAAATTCAATATTTTCGGCAGTTTTTTTAAGCACCCTTTCGGTAAATAGATAGTAAGGACATTAACGTCACCGCAGCTGCGGTATGTATTCGTATATGCGTCGATGGAATGAAAGAATTTATAGAACAAGTTACTATTCGAATAATAATTATTACACATCAAATAATATAGTTCTAATCAGGTTCTAATCTAACGTACGTAAGCGAGGAATGATCAATACAAAAAATATTATACAGATACAAAATATACTTGGCTCTTTAAGCCGCGTTTCCATTGTGCAAGTTTACGAGAACTTGCATCTTGGATAAAAGATTTTACTTGCATCTAGATATGACGTTACACTTGCATGTTTACGCCAAAGCTTAGATGCCTTTACGTTTCTGCTACCCGGGTTACATACAGCGCAAGATTTTTAATGGAAGATCGCGTAAAGTCTTTCCCACACAGGCCCGATCTGCACGCGGCTTGCGGCCAGTTGAAACGCATGCCCCGCCCCATTTTCTCCTGTCGTTAAGGTTCAGTAGGTAGCGATCTGAAGCCTAGACCGCAATGATTATGTTAGCAACATGACCTAACGTGACTATATATTAGGCAGCTATTACAACTGTAGTGTTGGTTGTCTATCAGAAAACTTAAGATTTTTGTTTGTTTCCAATTACTTTATTCTCGATTGGCAACACTTAAGCGCCATTTACACAAGAATAGTTTCTCGAGCGATGTGGGCGAGAATATCGTACAACATTCTCTCTTTACTAGTATGTTCCATGCGATTCGTTTGTTTACACTAGGCAAGAATATACTTTCCTGATAACGCGTTCTAGAAACTATTATTGTGTGACTCTTATACTCTTATAGGATCCATAATCGAGTAATAGTGTTAGTAACGCGTCCTGTGCGGTCGCGTGTGTCGCGCGCGCTACACCGGCGGTATGGTCCACAGCACGGCGGTCTTGTCGGCGGACGTGGACAGGAAGGAGAAGTCATCGGGATGCCAGCGCGCGGAGATCACCTTGTCCGGGTGACGCGCCACGGGCACGCTGGGAAGCGGGCAGGTGAGGTCGCCTGGTAAACAATACGATACAATTAAAGACTGGAACACATTAAATAAACAGCGGAACGGCAGCGGCAGTGGTTGCAATGTATGAAATAGAACGCCTTGCGGTTGCCGCTCCCTTGCTTTGGGGTACAGCAGCGTTTGCGGTCAAACTATAGTGTCTGTGACGTCACTAAGTGACCTACCTTGCAGATCAGTGAGCACGACGCGTCCGTCGTACCATGCGGTGAGCAGATAGTACACATCAAAACACTTCATGGTGTAACACTTTGGACTTTGAACCGTTCGCGTTCTTATCATCTGCGTCGTAAGAATTGAAATCGTACTGCAAGTGTTACCATTGATCTGATCGCGAGAAGCGCACGAGCCGTCATCGTGCGCGCACGCCAGCAGCCGACCGCTGACGTCACTAGTGACCTACCTTGCAGATCAGTGAGCACGACGCGTCCGTCGTACCCGGCGGTGAGCAGGTAGTACGCGCCCGGCGAGAAGCGCACGCTGCGCACGTCGCCCGAGTGCGGTGTGAAGCGCTGCAGCGCGCGCGAGCCGCGCACGTCGTGCAGCGCGCACGAGCCGTCGTCGTGACCGCACACCAGCAGACGACCGCTCGGGTCCACCGATATGGATGCCACCGCGGATCCCTGAGTGCAAGATTCATAATAAAATACTTCAAGATCTTAAACTTAAGCTGTGACGCTAGGGGGTTCTGCATGCATAACTATGTCGGCATAAACTCACGAAGAACACGTTATAGTCCGTTATATACGACTTTGCTTGCCGCTCCCACAGCGTGACAGGGGTTGGCGGGGACAAGGTAACTCTATACAAAGCCGTGCGCATTATCCTGTATGTGAATCCAAATTAGGCGATAATGGTGACATAACATGATGACGAGCATACCTTACTAGGATGTCCAGTGGGCGGCGATATAATATTGACGCAGCCCCCAGTGCGCAGATCCCAGAAGCGTACTGTCTTGTCCTGGCTGCCGGACACGAACATAGCTCCACCCCAATTGTACAGGGACAGCACATGGCCAGAGTGACCGCTCAGCGCCTGAACAAAAGAACATGTTTCAGATCCAAGCATAGCTCTAGCTACACAGGAGATAAGTATAAAGAGAGCCTCTATAAGGGTCATACTTACTCAAAACTCTAGATTTTAAAAATTCTTTAACAGTTATGTAGTTATAACTTCAATATATCTAAAAGTGAAACACTTTTTACAATAGGTCATACTCTCCTGTACACTTTTCTCTGTGTTAGACAGGCATCCGGAAACTCCTACACCACAGAACAATAATAGAGGTCAAATGTTCGAATTTCGACTAAAGGAATAGTCGACGAAAGTATAGTTTTCCATTATAATAGATACGTATGCATACCACAAGTGAAAAAGAATCCAATAACCTGGCTTCAGCTAAACAGTACTTGAGTCATGGCCTTTCGACAATAGCGTATTTAAACACTGTACTCACTATCTTTCCCGCAAGCACTTTACAGGATCCCTACATTTGCTTGAGCAATCCCTTTGTACTTCATCGCAGTCACTTTTTCCCTCTCGTTAACAATAAAGCGGTACAGCATCATGAAGATTTCCTTACCTGGAAGGTTTTGCCCGTTGCGCAGTCCGTGACGTAGATCTTGCAGTCGCCGGCGCCGCCGCTCACCAATAAGCTGGTCTTATTGGACGTGTCCTCGATGAAGCACACGTCACGCACGGTGCCGTCGTGCATTGACAACTCCACCTGGGGTACAATAACGACGTTAAAATACAACTATTATGTCTAATGCTGTTATTCATAACCCTAGTTAAACCTCACTTCCCTTAAATCGTGTTGCTATCCCTTTCACACTTCGTTAAATAAGGTTAAGATGGAAAGGGACATATCGCCTAAACGATGGTGTAACGTTTATGAATACGCGCCTATAGGATTTAACGGAAAGATTATGCCGAAGGATGTTCAGTATCGTTAAGCAAGGAGTTTACATTACGCCCTGTAGATATTGATAGCTTGTTCCATTTAGTCATATATTTAGTTCTACATGTAGTAGGAACTATTTGGACTTTAAAACTGTCCGTTAAATTGCCGGTTTCAACATACGACTATAAATGAGTGATTACCGTGTGTATAGAATTATTTGAACCTTATTAACTTTGCAGCACAAAGAAGCATCACTATAAAGTTTAAATGACACAATTTGTACAACACGGCCTTATCGCCCAGCGTTCTCTTTCAGACAATCCAAGCGACAGAAAATAGATAAACACGGCGCCGTAGTGCAAAGAATAATTAAGCGTGGGCGGAGAATTGGGAGCATATACAACAATAGAAGTTGATTGAAACCTCAATGCACTTTTATTTCATTTTGAACCCAATATTTTTTTAGAGTGAAATATGTGGCAAAATGTTTTGGGCCAAAAACCGTCATATTTAAGTTACGCATTCAAATCACCTTCTTACATATTTTATTAAAAGGACAACATATTAGAATATAATTACTCAGAAGCACGTAAACATTAGTTAGAATTGAAGTAGGTACAACAATATTTCCAATAATAAAATGATACTTATCATTTACGACTTCTAATTACACCCGTGTAGTGAAATCATTATCAGTGGGATTATAAAGATCGATAGGATAATGATAAATCTATTTACTAGGCACATGTTATGTATTTATAGTCGTAACACGAAAACAGGTTTGTAAGATATAAAATATTAGGTACAGCTCGGTGGGGCTATGGTTATGACACTGGATTTAAGTTACGGAGGCCCTGGTTCGAACACCACAGATCGTCAGCAGTCGTCTGCTAATAGCAGATCAAGTGTAACACTTTGGACCGTTCTTATTATGTCAGTCATAAGAGTTGAATTCGTACTGCAAGTGTTACCATTGATCTACTGTTGTCCGTACCAATGATTTTTCTAACGTACCTACATTTAACGATTCTTTCTACAGTAATTTCTAGTTCTTAAAACAGTGAAGCGAAACATCGTGAGCATCATCATCATCGCATAACGTGCTGTTATCCCATAAACCTAGTTAAACCTTACTTCCCTTAAATATGGTGTTGTCCCTTTCACCTTCCCATTAAAAAAGTTAAGGTAGAAAGAGACAGAAGGTCTAAACAGTGGAATATCTTTAAATCACGTTTATGGCTACGAGCAACGGAGTATATTCTTGTGTGTGTGAAAGAGGATAGGCCCTATAAAAATTGCCCGCCAAAAGCAGGACCTTAAAGATCAGCGATATTCGGGGCTATGAGGGCTGAACATGACACAAAGTGGATTCTATTCGAATTCCATTCATTTAATTTAGTAAAAACTAATATTCTTAGTAACATCTCAAATCTTTAAGGATAGGTACAAAACTTTTCTAACGTAATAATAATTTAAACCTATTATGTTTGAGATTGAAGTCAAATAAATCGTATTGCCGCGATTCGCAGACTCTCGAGCTCGTGGGAAGTGGTGTTCAATGTTCGATGACGATTGACATTTACATCCAATCGCGTTAGCGTGCACAAACACTACAAATTGTCGGAATTGATTGAAATAGAACGCGAGCGTACGCATGAAAGCCCGAAGTAGGAATCATTAGTTAGTAGTTAGCGAGACGTATACTACTCTCTATCTATTGGTTAAAGACGAATTTGGATATTATGGCGTTCAATACAGAATAGTCGAAATTCAGTAACTGTTCATTACAAAAACAAAACTGCGTGATGTTTTGGTAGCTAAGTACCGCGAACAAGACGAATTAGACCTCATACATTAAAATTTATCAAGCTGTTTAGGCTGCAGGAGGCCATGAAGGAACCAACACTCGAAAAACATTGCCATCTGCCTTCCGGCAGTCGGTTGAAAAAACCAGACCATTATAAGCTAATTTGCTGTTGGGACGTCATTTAAGTACCTAAGTTCCTAGCACCGATGAAATTTACATCAGAAGTGATTGGCGAAAATATACAAAGAAAAAAAAGAGCTGAGTGCATATCTTTTTTGGAACAAACTATATTGTTTATTACTTCTCTAAATTAAAAAAATATTGGTCGTCAGTGTTGCCTACTTAGTCAAGCTAGTTCTAGGATTCTAGATAGGCATATGAGCCGAGCGCGGCCTTGGCAAAATTATTAATTATTACATGAATTTGGAGAGACAGCGGATACGAAAATTATTATCCAAATTGCTTTCAAAACGGGTTTGACATTTTCACTGTGGATAAGACCTTTGTGATCACTCCCAGCTTACAGCTGACACTGACCGATGTAGATACGAATTGCGGGCGGCGTCTACGTGCAAATAAGCCCTCAAGATTATGGTTAGGCTAGTTAGGTCCCATAGAAGTGCCAATTCATCTTTGTCAATTGTAATTCGGAGATGTTTTAGGGAAAGCCTTTGCCAATCTTTTTTAACCGCAGACCCTTAGGAACGACAAACTTCAATGATAATATAAACTCTTAATAGACACTCTAAAAATATCGACATATTTATATATGAAATAGGATAAAAATAAGTATAAAAATTACCGAACTAATAAAAAACACCACAAAGAGCACCATCAGACCATGCCAATCGCTAACCAGCCATGCATGGCACAAAGTATATCATATCTAAAATCGTAAAATATCCTAGAGTACATAAAACATTACCTGCAAATGGAATATTCATTGCATGCAACATAGATAATTGTTTTATCCACTGACGATCAAATTACTCGGTGTTTCCCAGGTAGTTCATTGATAAACAGACTAGTCTGGCCAGCGGGAAGATTGTTCCCGTTAGTCAGATGTCAGATCGATGGTCAGATAATCTGGCCAACGGGAAGTTTTATCCCCGTTGCGTTGGTCAGCTCTGTTCGTGAAAATATCCCAAATCACACAAAAACGTTCAAAACATACAAAACATCCCAGATCACACAAAAAACAACCTAAAATGCCTACACAAGTCATGATTTCAAATAATTAGAGTATAATTACCTCTTGTCCTTCCAGATTGCAGGTCTGGCTGTTGAACCTCATCATCTTGACGGTCTTGTCGTTGGAGCCAGTGGCGAGCAAGTCGCCGGCCGGACTCCATGCCAGGCAGTAGATGCTCCCTTTGTGGTGTTTAGTGCGCTTGAGGAGCACTGTGGGCGCTGTCGGCGCGCTGTTGTCCCTAATAACAAAAGGATCCATATTAGATTACGGCGGATCTTAAATCCGCTAACAACAAATGGATGCATACTAGGACGGATCCTTCTTTTACTTTCTTTACTTTACTCAGAGCACAATATAATATAATTGTACACAATTTGACTAAAAAATCCACAAACGGATTGATGTATAATGTAAAGGAAATAGTATTTTAAGCCTAAAGGGTGTTCCGACTTTTCGATATTCGCGTACTTTTCGTACATGTTGGGCGATTTGTATCAGAGATTAAGTTAGCGACTTTTTTTTTTTAATTATGGTACAAAAGTTACCGATACCGAACCCTTCCTTTCCGTTCCACACGGTATAAAGTACACATTAGTGCTAGTTCTAGAATGCACACGCTACGCGACGTAGCATATGAACAGTGACGGTTGCGTTTAGGATTAGGATTCGACTTAGGGCCGTTACAAAATTAGCTACATCATCTACATATATAATATTATTTTAAAATGTTAAATAACGGAAAACATGGAAGGAGACAACCGACGATATCCGTATCATATACTATGACCCTCCTTCCTACATCTCACGCCGGGATGAGCTACGTGAGCTTCTGTCCACAGAATACAACGATAATATTCCAACGATAACGCGACATGCAATTTTTACACCTAGTTACATCCGATGGAGGCTTCGCACCTCAAATGTCATCACTCATCATTCATAAAAACCATCGGAGAAACCATCGCCTACCGCTGGAACCGATCACTGAGTGCAGTGATTGATGGCTCCCGTCTGTCTTTGGCATTGTGTCATGAGAGAATGAACATAAAATATTCCTCTACGTTTCATTCGATACGAAATCCTTATGAATAGCGATAATGTCGATTTTATATTAACAATCATTTACGTTTATTTGTTACTTTACATCAAAAACCGGGGCATCTGAGGTTTGTTATTCTACAATTGTCTGTTTTTATTTGATGAGATTAGGCAACATTACTCTAGCCGTAGAGTCCTCGTATGTTAGATTCGTTGCACTGTCGACTGTACTCAACTCACACTCGTCCAAAGCGTGCCCTTTGAACTGATATTCAATTCTCCAGAACATGTAAACTCATTCATTTCATTACACACGACCTAATATTCCAGCTATAACTTTGTAATATAGCTATTGATTGGGCCATTCTAGCGCCTCTCCGGAAGTAATGTAATTAAAGCAAACTCTTGCGGGCGTGAAGTGAACTAAAATTAAATTATTTTCGATTGGAAGCATCTGTTCATTACAGACAGTATAAACTGATCGGTAATAAATATCATTACATACAACTCGAACTAGGGCATATCCTATACAGTTAGCGTATTATATCGGGATATAGTTTAACACGAATAACTTGCCGTAGGAAAAATACTTCATTACTATTATTGTAGAGCACTGTGCAGAGTCCGTCTGGGACGGTATACTTAACAGCCCATTAAGTGTGAAGTACGATTTCAAGTCTTATAGCGCCGACAATACCAACGCTATAAGGTCTAAAATTTCACTTGATATACTTTCGACTGTAGCACCCACCCTCACACCTATTTCTGCCGCTAAATAGCAAAGCCAACACATTGCTTCGTTCCGGATTGAAGAGTAAAAGAGCCAGCGTAATTACTGCGCACGAGGCAATAGGCTACATATTATTTCTCTAGACGGAAACGGCACCTGCTTTTCTTCTGGAGTTGTAGGTTTCAATTGGATACGGTAACTATGTAAAATTGTTTAGAGTACTTTTTATTAAAAGGTCCAACGAAGCAGGAACTAATGGTATCTTCAATTGATCTTAAAAGGAAAGATCTAAGGCAGAAGACAAGGATATTATGGGTTAAGTAAGAACCTACGTCGGAGGTAAAGATTGCCCTGATGATAGTCAAACTACGCAAGAAGACGGAACCAGAAGAAGACAACCTGCGATGTTTAAACCCGGTATCTACTGCATATAAGTATAAGAATTGTATTCAAAACAAACTATCAGGAATGTTCACGAAATAACGGTAATGAAGTCGCAAATTGCTTTCTATGACAAATGATGACATTTAACTTATGTATGTTCATTTATATAATAGTTGACAACATGACAGATGTAAGTCTTTAGTCTCTCGACTCTCGCGTATAGTCGTCAACGGTAATTATAGCAACCTTGCAGTAAAATATTCCAAAGTATGACTTGACACTATTACTTCCAGGTTAGCACTGCACTAAATCGAATTTCAATCAGATACCTACTATTATTTAATAAAATGTATATGATCTGTAGATTACACTTGACGTATCTCTCGTTATAAACAGACATTACTTAAACTAGACTATTCTATACAGTCTTAGAAAGTGGTAAGAAGCAAAATATTCTACAACGCCAACGACATCAATGAAATAATGGCTTGAGTCCTATCCATACAAGGTCATAACAGTAACGTCGGTGGTACAGTCGACAGCAGATCAATGGTAAAAAAAATCATAAAAATATAATAGTATTCTGAATGCGGAAATCTCATAAGCTATTTTTTAATTGGTTAGTAACTATCCGTCGGTTAATTTATGATGATAGAATTTCAGTATTAAAAGATATATGTGAAATAATTTTGTATATACGGAAGTAAAATTTCGATGAATCACCTAACAAGCTAAACTTTAGTGAGCTACAGGCTACAGCCCACATGACGTGACGGTAAAACAAAACGGGTTATGACCATTTACGTAGTATCTAAACGATCGTTCTCCAAGCTACTTTCTTGTCACACCTACACTGTCATGTCATGCTTATTCGCTAAAATGGTCCCAACTAGGGCTGACTACGAATTTTCATTTCAAAAGCAAACCATTACGTTTTACAATACGCTGAACAACATATAAAAGGATATGAAGCCACTTCAGGTAATTAGACTATAAAGTCAGAACATAATTGCCCATAAATGATTCCAAATGAACTACATGTAAAGACTTTAGTCTAATAATAGATTTAATTTACCCGTTCGAGAGGGATCATCCTGCAAAAATGTATTCATCATCACCAGTCTATTTATCATATGTCCCCACTGGTCGGGCACAGACCTTCCCTTACATTGAGGGAGCTCGGGCCACAATCAACCACGCGGGTCCAGTGCGGATTGGCGGATTTCACATGACTTAGAATTTTATTTCTCCTATAGCATGCTGGTTTCATCACGATGTTTTCCTTCACCGTTTTGAGAGCACTCGGTAAATGTACGTAAATTTTTCCGTCGAATAAAACCGAGGATAACTTATTGGTACATGGCTGCCCTGACTGGGAATGGAACCTGAGACGTCCGTATCGCAAGTCCATTGACCCAACCACCGAGCGCATTTTGCCACCTAGCGCTTTTGTAAAAATGTATTATCGGAACATAATTTGATAGATATTAGTAATCAAAAATAGATGTAATTTAGGCTCTATCTATATAGACGAATAATTCGTACTGCCGACCATTCCATCCCTGTGGTGTTGTTATCGGGTGGTCCGTCTGAATAGAGCCTTAAACAACAACCCTAGCTAGACTTGAGTAATCGAATACGGCACCATTATCCGTCACTGTTTACTTACAGTGTGAGTGCACATATCGCTTAGCCGTCACATAATGCTGTATCACTTTATTTAATGTACTTTTGTCAATTTGGTAACACGAACGGACACCTAACGTAATCTTGTCATATATTTCGTAAGAGTTCACGTTTGCAAGTGACATGTCGATTCTATGGTTTGTCGCTTTCTCGCTTAGTTTCAAGTTGTAAATGTAAAATTGTACAAGTTAAAATTTAAGACAAATTCATACAAGAAATACCTATTTGAATGACTTGCACTCCATTACGCATATGAATGGAAAGTTCTGCTTCACAACTTTTATTATCACAAGGAATTTAGTTTAAAAAAATTCAAGGAAACGTTTTTAAGGCCGAGGTGGTCCTTTGGTTAATGCATTTCCTTTTAAGTAAAAGGAGAGTCGTGAAATGTACGTGTACGTATTATGTAGATTGTAGAGTAGAATGTTCCCGGAAAAGATCTAGAAAATGAATGGACGAAATTGGCGATATTTGCAAAAATAGTCAAAAAAATATCCACGGCCAATCGAAGAAAGTGCACCAAGAGACCGATGATTGTGGAAGAATCGATAGAAGCTGGAAGTACATCGTTTCTCACCCTCTACGAGAAATAAGCGTGTGTATTCTGTGTTTTATTTACTTGCTTGGCCTTAATATAAACTTGATTTCATTGTAGACAGCGCAAGGGAGTTCGAATAAAACTGAAAGTGCATTAAAGGCTTACGCCGGTTATTGAACTTTTACGTAAAGCGAGTGACAGTGAAAACTTACTAGCTAATGTCAAACGGAACCGTGATGTCGTAATATATGCAGAACTATTCCCGCTTGGAATAACAATCCTCGTCGTGGTGATACGTACCGTGTATATATATATTGAAAAATAGTATTCATCCTAATAAACATGTTGTAAATAGCTTTTTTAATAAAATGGATTAAATTGGAAGATATTATTTTTTCAAGATTGGCGGCGCTAGTTGGCTCATGGTAGGCCCTTAAGCGGCCCGCCCTTGAATGTGATTTAAACTCGACACTAGAAACGACCCCGAGGCCGTCAAAAATATAATACAAAGTTAAACAGAATTGGGGGTATAGGTATAATAACGAAATGATAAATAAGTTCATGGAATCAGGAAAGGCGCTCTGTCTTGACAAGATTAAGGAAAGTCTAAGGTCAACTATAAGGTAAGGTCTCTACAGATATCTTACGCTTTAAGTGACCAGTCTGAGCTATAGGTCACATTTAGCGAAATAATATTATAAGCTTATTTCGACAGACGACCGTTACCACACCTATGAACGATACTAACGCATAGGAATGCAATATTTACAACACATTTCTTGATATAAGTAACATAAATTATTTATATGTATAATAATGGCTCTTTGAAACTGGGGTGCGCCTAAAATTAATATTTTAATTAAGGTAAAAATTATGTCAATCGTGCAATAGATGGCGAAATAAAATCTTTATTCAGCTTATTTAGAACAACGGCTCCAAAAACCTGATTTTCCAAAAGTTGTAGAATTTTAAAAGAAAGTATGCATGCCGTTACGCAATCAAACGTAAGGTAATATACCCACAACATGTGTTCTAATGTACATGCATGTGTTATTTAGGTATTTATTACGGAGATAGATACATAAATCGTGGTATTTCTTAATACGTACAGAATTATTTAATTATTGAAATAATGTAATTCAGAGAAAAGTGGGTACCTATACAAGATGTATGTGGTAACAGCACGTTCGTAACATTCCACGATAAATGAATACGAGTAAAAATTGAAGATCGAGTAAAACTGCCGTCGGTGACTGTAGCACCTGTCAGAATTTGGTCGGTTTTCCATTCCAAACCGCAACAATGTTAATTTCACATTTTATTTTTACACGCACAGTTCATGTGAAAGAAATCAAATAACGCTTTACTTGTATTCTTGGTACAAGATGAAGGTTTTGTGCTTTCGACATATATTTTGGCGACTGTTGCATCTGCGTCCGGCGAATGAGACGCTTGCCTCGATGCCGTGCATTACAACAAGGTCACCCTCTTTGAAAGTCAAGAAGTCACCAACCGTATGGTATCGGAAACTGAACAATTATTGTTTGACGACTGCAATTTGAAAATCGTGTACTTCACTAGTGCACTTTCGGTGACAGCCTGTGCAAGTGAAGTACACCATCAAAGCAGATCAAGTCTAACACTTTGTACTTTGGACCGTTCTTATTATCTCCGTCGTAAGAGTTGAAATCGTACTGCAAGTGTTACCAACTTACCATTGATCTGCTGTTGTCCGTAAGTACGATCTTCAAATTCCAGTCGGTTGACGACTTGTGACTTTCAAATAGGTATACATACCCTTTTAGTTACACCCTGTATATTAGTGAGACTACAAACAATGTTGGCGAAGTGTATTTGAAATTTTAAACACTCGACTTTCCAGAATATTGATTTTGTTGTATATTAGTGTGACTACTTAAACAATCTTGGCGTGTATTTGAAATTTTGAACATCTTGACTTTCCAGAATATTGATTTTGACCTGACACTCACCCACGGTCTCCATGTCGACCCCGTGACACACCTGTACAGGTCAAGTGGTCGTGGCTTACATAAATTCACCCTACAACGCACCCGGTTTGAGACCGAGCGTTCTACTTGCGGTAAGATGAGACGATCAACTTTATTCAATATCGAGATACAGTGTATTACACTCGGCCCTCAAGGCTTACACGAAGTTACGTCGGTATAACGGAAAATCGATCAGCATCTCAGTACTACAGTTGAGACGATGTCGTTCCTCATTCTCCTTTCTTCATCGTGTGGATATATTTCATTGTCATCAGAATAGTTACTGGCTATTATCACAATTCGTTTAGGTATTTCTATTCCATTTTCCTGATTTGAAATCAAATTAGTCGCAATTACTTACTTTTCATTTTTCCCGCATATGTGATTTCTCATGTTTCGTGCATTTGTTTCGCATAGATTTTTAAACAAAACACGCCATCTGTGTATTGTCTATTTTTCCTAAGTTTATTTACCGCAACTCTGAGGTTCTGTTCGATTTAGGACGTATATGTATTTTTTAAATGTATTTGCGTGACAATCTACAAGTTTTGGTAACCTTTGAAGTTTTCTCGAATTGATTGTACCCATGGGGTACAATAAATTTCTCATGAGCAAATTGGTCGTCTTATCCACCTACGTTTTATTTCCACCTCAGCTCTACCTATTATCTTCTCAGTGTGCCAGCCGTAAGTAGCACAGTATACGACGACGTGAATCGACTATTTTATTGTTGACAATCGAGAGACACCTCCTTTAGCACTGATTTTATGAAGCTCGATAACGAAGCTATTTCTTTCATTGATGGTGTACTACTCTCGTATTTTATTTGTCTCCATTGGTCGGACATAGGCTGGCCTATGTCACAGATGAACTAAATGAGGTGTATTTTCTTTTCAGGAAAAACCTTACGGTTTGGTGTTCAATTATTACATACAGTCTACCGGGATAGTATCAATAAGTAAGATTAATAATATTTAAATTTAGAAGAGCAATAGAAATAAATCACCTTACTAGACTATTATATTAAAAGTAATACAAACGCATCGAATTTGTCTTACCTCTGTTTATTTACAAATTGAAATATGGTAGGAATATATTTTAAAAAATCATGGTAGGAACCCTGTTTTATTTCAAAGTAATTGTATAATGAATGGACTTGGACACATAACGAAAAGTGATATCCTAAAGTCAAATGAAATATCCAATACGTCGTGCGTCCTATAAAACAATGGACAATGAATAACATTTCGGGTACGACAATGGTATAAGTGGCATAATTAAGTTTCAACATCTCATAAGTAATAATAACGAATTTTAACGACGGAGTTTTTTATTAAGTACCAAGTTAATTATTACAAAACAAACCAAAAAATGTTTTTGGCGTAAAATGTAAATCCCGTGATGAACAAGATGAATCTAACGACTCCTCATATATCAAAGCTCATAAAATTAGTATAGTGGTATCCTACGATACCACAAAGGTAGCGACATACATACACTCGAAAAACTTTACTCTCCACCTTTATGTAGTCGGATAAGAAAAAATTAAAAGCCTAGAATCAAGTTATAAATTCCTATTGCCTATCTAAAAAAACCTTCACCTTTAACCGACTCGACTCAGGTTGGTAAAAAATAAATTAAACTGAATAGATAGTTTTATCGACGAAGCAACAGCTGTTGGTAAAGGTACCTCAATTCATGGAGAATCAGCGGTTCTGTTCCGCTGTCCGACTACCTGTACGTGGGACGATTTTCGAGGCTAAGCAGAGGGCTTAATAGCTCCTTGGTAGCCACATCAATACGTGCTTTGCCCTTTGGGGCATGAAAGATTTGCCGTTGAACACTAATATTGGTCCCAATTGATTAAACATTGGCCATGTTACCGAAAAAATTGTATTGTTAAGATCTCTTCGAAAATGCTCTGCGCTGCGAATGAATGTATAGAAAACTTAGTTTTACTTACTTGACATCTTCAATCTTCGGGTACGTGCATATCCTAAGCGTCTTTGTGTTGGATCCGACCGCATAGAGCTTCCCATTGGGATGGAACTCTGCGCACCGCACCGCCTGTAAGTCTTCCAACACCGTCACTGGTTTGAACGTGGGTCTGGAACCGTTCATGTCGGCACCTACACCGATGCCACTGGCTGCCGAGATAGGCAATCCCTGGTGACCGCCATTTCTGTTCTGTGGCTGTAAACAAAAGAAGAGCTTAATCTATTTTTGTTAATTTAAATATTGGACGCGAAACTATACTCGTAAGTCCAATAGTTGATTAATGACTCCAGTATTTCATATACGTTAACTAGGAGTACAGTAGGAGTAGTTAAGTGACTATTGAATCAAATTATATTATCAGTGTTGTTTGCGTTTACATTCTCAGATTCTACCGTAACAACCTTGCATTCTTAGATCGGATAGATTCCGCGATAGCGGTGTGACAATGACGTGGTTTAACTGCAACGGACAGTACTCCACATAGGTGCAATCTAGTAACACAAAGTGGATCGGCTTGCATTCTTTGTGCGGTAAACCGTAAGACAAGGCACGCTCATACTCACACAGACCCATATTTAGAATCTCACATAAGGATGTGAACAGATAATATATTATGTAATTTTTGATTGGAATCACAAACATTTAATTGATTTGATGAGAAACAACACATATCTATTTGACTAATTGTTTAGTATTGCACAAATTTTTAACGACTACGAATATGAATCAGAATAACAAATATTTCCACTTTGGTCATTCCACTGTTAACATAAAAGGTGTTATACTAGAACCAACAAAACTGTCTATAGCATTATGACATCATGGTCGACGACGTCGATAAAAACCTAGTCACTCCAAATTAAACGATTCATCATAGAAGTTTCTCGAAAGCGTGCGAGTACGCTTGATTGTTGTTATGTAACATGAAATAGCTTGCATAGAAAATGAACGACATTCGTTGGGGTCTTGCGTCTATACAAATTATGAAGTAACTAGTTTTAATTCCAAAAGACCAGGTCGTGTGATGAAAGCAAAGAACTAGTTTTTGCGATAAGTAGCTCATCTTCTTGACCGATAAGAAAGTGGTTCGCTAGTTCATCTAGGTGGTTTAGGCCTAGGTGACCAGGAGGTAAAGTGATTTATCCTAGGTAGATTAAGTCAGCCAGTTCTGTACATCACCAAACATAATTAATATTATGTGATAGACAGTCTTTCATTATTACTGAAGTTGGTAAATATTAGCAATTAGCCAATTAACGCAGATTTCGTCGTATAAATATTTTTAACCAAAACAGGCAGTTTGTTAAGATTGCGAATATTCTTCTGTCAGTAGCATTATAGCCTTTCCAATCATTTATTTTCTCGATGACAGCTCCCTGAATGTAACTGCGTCATGTTACGCAAAAGTTAACTTTCAATTGTGAGGTATAAAAAATATGAGCAGGTACTGCCTAATTTTGTTCCTTGATCCCATATAGGTAATATTCATCTAAGACAAATAGAGTCCATATATTCAGTATTTTTTTTAAAGTACGATAAATAACGAACGTTTTAATAATGTTACATTCTATGGCAGTCAAAATAGTGATGTTATGATTGAAATATCGGTATTTATATTGAACTAGAGGTGTTCCCGCGAAATTGTACGCGTTGTATTTTTTTCCCCGGGATAAAAAGTAGCATATGTTACTCAGAGATAATGTAGCATTCTCATTAGAATGCTACATTCTTTCGCCATTGTGAAAGAATTTTTGAAATTTGTACTCGATTTGTAATAGGATCATTTATCGTACCCGTATCACTTATTTGGTTACAATTACAACACTATAACTATCTAGATAGATAGATTTATTACAATAAAATTCTACAATTAATAATTAATTATAATCAATAGCTTTGCTGTGGTGAAACGGGTAGTGTGAATACAATATCTATTGTAATGTAATCTGACTGTATGCACCGGTCTGCTCTTTGCCAACAGATTGTCCAACATAAGTTTAGTTTTTAATATTGTTCTCAGAGAAAATTTCTCTGAGATATTGTTGATTGAAGTGATCAAGTGTACCTAGTGTTCCTAAGATCTGAATAAATGAGTTATGAGTTATAAAACTAGATCTGTCATCGAGGAAATAAATGAATAGAAATCAGCGAAAACTATTATACCTAACAGTTTTCGCTGATTTCTATTTAACATACCCATCGTGTCATCATAACACGTCATTCTTTATTTAGGTATTGTACTTTAGGAATGCTGTCTTAATTTCATTTAAATATTAGTAAAGTTTTAGAGTATTGAATATATATATTACTGAACTAATTTCGTACTATTATAACAGTGAAATTATAGTCGTGAAAAGCGGATACATTTTAACGCCGAGAATGAAATAATGTCCAAGTCTGACGTTGTCGCGGGCAGTAGAAATTTAATGAAAATCTTGATGGGCTGTTAACTGCCATTTTATAGCTGAACGAATTGATTAATACAATATAAACTAATACACTCCACGAAGTAGGTATTGTTAGTACTTACTTAATGTTACAAGAGTTTGTAAAATGATGGCGAATTTATATTTAGAAGACGTTACGCAGTGTTTAACTAATTTACCGTAAATCCTGATTACATGCCGATAAATCCGTCGACACGATATGATTTGCAAGTAAAATGTGGGATAAACTTTCCATTCAGAGTCAACAGAAAAGCGTCCTTAATTAACTTATCGTATTGATCACTATAGTCCATGATTCATTCAAGATGATTGTATTAAAATTACATAATTGATTAAAATAAAATAATAAATAAGAAGACCAATAATACGTCTTTGTAATACTTATGATTATACGAATTGTTATGGTATCGTCTTCACAGCCTACTTCGAGAAACAAATTCTCATGATCTCTTACATAATCAAAATTTAGAAACAGTTTTATGAAACAATAACATTTCCACAATAGAATTCACAGTCGCATTGCACAAGACAGACTAGGTAATAGAACAAAAACTGTCCTAATTACCTGGAAACCTAAATTTGCGTGAACATCAGCTAGCACCGAGCGAGGTGCTGACCTCAGTTTGCTCGCAGCCCGCAGCGTCCCTACATTACATTTTGTGTACTTTGTAGAACATACAGCAGCCAGTATGTATCGAACACATCCGTTACACAGGACGGTGCGTTGCGGTTCACCGGAGCTGA
Organism: Tachystola acroxantha; assembly: GCA_963506565.1. NCBI lineage: Eukaryota > Metazoa > Arthropoda > Insecta > Lepidoptera > Oecophoridae > Tachystola > Tachystola acroxantha. The sequence goes on from OY735870.1 coordinate 18,117,166, forward strand.
ACGGGCTCTGACGCTGCCGCCGCCGCACCGCTCGATTCCTATTCCCATAGCACACCGCACCGTCAAACACAAGGTACTACATATTAAACGATAAAACATATTCGCCGATGCATCACATTGCGGTATACCTATTTACTTCGCGCAGCGACAAAGAGGCACTTGTAATGGAAATACAGGGGTGTAGAAAGTACACTTCTAACCAGTAACAGTTACTCATCGAGTGAGATTAACATAAAATAGTAGTTCTCTTGATAGGACATAAAAAAATTCAATACAATCATCTTACAATGAATCCACGACTCAATAGAAAGTTTGTTTAAATACCTGAAAAGCTGAGATACGTTTCGGTGGCAGTAGCTGCGGAACTAGATTTTCCATGGAATGACGCGTGAGAAATCCTTGTTTTTGGAAAATGGTGTTAGATTTGTACGAGCTGCGATTGAATTTGGTGGCGGGTGCGACGAGGCGATTCCCATTTTCATCATCATCCTCCCATTCGGTGACGACGTCGGTTCGAACATCTTCTAGGGAGCGTGAGCGTGAGCACGGGCATGCGGCTGCTGCGGCCGGCGGCGCGGGGTTGGGGTGACGGATCTGGCGAGGTCGCTCCCGCCCGAGGTACAGGTCCGCGTGGTTACTCGGCGTCGGCGCACCCGCCGAGCGGTAACTCGGAGATAAAAAGTAGTAATCCCGCGACTTATTGCTGTATGCACTCATTCCCGAGAAATCAGAGTACGTAGAACCCTTCGAAGATGATGTTTTGAAATTCCTCAAGTCCATCGGATCCGGAGGTCGGAAGTAAAAGTTTGGCTGCGCCTGTCGGGAAAGCGGCGGCCAGGGTCTGAACGGCGCGTCTACGTAGTGTGCCGGTTTGGACTTCATGTCAGATCGCGATAGAGCATCCGAGCGCGGCGGTGTCGGTTCCGTGCAGATGTAGTCGATGAAACCGCGCTACTGTTGTGGCGAGCCGCGAGCGGCGTGCGCCAGCGCAGCCCACCACCGCGTTGCACCACAACGCCGGCGTCGCTGGTGCGTTAGACAGAGATGAGAACATAGAGAAAGGCGCACTTGCGTTCCGCTCGATCCGCTCAATGCGAATACGAGTGAAAGGGGTAGCCCGTGCGCGGTCAACGCGTCGAACACGCTCAGAGCTGCTCGTAACTGGCGAGTAGATATCTCTTCGTTTACAGCGTCGTTGCTGCCAGGTATCGTAAAATGCAAAATGTTATTGCATTTACGTCTATGTTGTCACCAGCCTGCACTTGTACAGTGTGAGCAGTGTGCACTATCTGGGTAACTGTTATTGTAGGTACTTATACATCATTGCAATGTCAACAGGCTTTCTCGCGGAGATAAGAGTAGTTTCATTCAACAGTCAATATGATTTATGTGTTATCTCTTTTTTAATTAAAACTCAGATCAATGCAGCCGGATACAAATATAATTAAGTTATCTATTAGTCTCTACATAGCGTAACATTTTAGTTATTTTGTTTTTACTTGACCATTGTGTACAAATAACTTAACGCACGTGCTGCGATTAATTAGTTGTGTTGTAATTAGAATATTGAGAGAAAAGTATATCAATACTGGTTTTCATGTTGGTAGAGACTTATGCAAACTTTCGCGTTCGTACTAATAAAATACGTGATGTAATTAACAGTACATGCATTGTTTGTCATATCAGTACGCTATATTCCAAATAATTACGAGTTTACTAATGAAGATGATTCGCAGAATATTACAATAAATCATAAATAATGCGTATGTAGGCACCCACGCCAGTCTAGAAATAACGATGGAAAAATCAACATTTAATTAGTCACCATATTCGTAACGAAGGAACTCAAGGCTGTGCCATATACAGATCATATATAATAACAAGTTTATGTAGAAGAAACTCATCATAATCTTAATTTCAGCCTACGCGAGGAAAACGAATAATGAATAATTAGGACCCTAAGACCTCATCTTTAAAGACATCACAATTCACATCGTCATGTGTGTATGTCATAGTTATAGGTACCTACCTACATTCATACATTATAATCACAACATAATAGAATATAGATATTCAATTTGAAGGGGTACTTAAAGATGAATAATGAGTTTTTAAAGGCTAAGTCCAAATACTTGTTGAGAATATACAGACATCAATAAAGTTTTAATTGATTCAGAATACTTTGCAAAACGTTACAAAATGTACGTATCTATATGGCACATAATTAACGTCTCCTATTCTAAAATTGCGCGAATTAATTGTCTGTAACGGCACAAAGTTTTTATAGACCACAACATACAGAAACCTATGTCCCATCCAGTGACTTCTGTGTTAAGTTTTACTAAAACTATTTCAGTTATATCGTTGTCAAATTCAAACACATCAATACGAATTCTGATTATCGATAAATATTTAATTAATAACAGGATATTGTAAGCCACATCAAACTTTTTTACAATATTCTGCAGCATTAATAGAGACGCGATCGACAAAACAATAACACACGATAACGCAATTAATACAATAGAATCTTAACACGAACGTTACGTAAACTTCGCTCACAACAGCGCCGGAGTTCATGACTTCATAGTGAGTCAGAGTTTACTCCGAAAATCTAAATGCTAGAGAAGTATTAGTATGCGTGTTTAGATTAAAGTATGTGCGTGGTACATACATACATGAGGTGTGAGACATACGAGTATGGTCTAACACAGAGAAAGATGGACAGGAGAGTTATAAAGGCTGAGAATTTAACAAAAATAACTGGACAGATTTTTATTTAATCATTTATAATTTCACAGTGACTCTATTTAGTAGTAAAATAAGTTTTGTTGAGAAAATCTCAACCTTATTGAGGCCATCTGTTTTCGTCTATTTTCAAATTTAATAAATCCGGGGACGTGGTATGTACAGTCGACAGCAGACCAATGGTAACACTTGCAGTACGATTTCAAGTCTTACGACGTAAATAATAGGAACTGTCAAAAGTAAAAAGTGTTACCATTGATCTGCTGTCGACTGTACGTGCACAATACAGATCAAAATTGATAAGTAAAAGTTACCGAAAAAATTAAATTTCCTCGAAAAAGCACACTGATGTAGGTAGTAATAATAAAAAAGTTCGGTATCCGGAAAATTACAATGAAATTTCCACTTTTTGCTTGCGATAATATATTGTTACGTCACCGTTTATTGCAACAGTCTTTAATACTAACTTCTACCACAATACATCAAATAAAACGAAAAGGTGTGCTGTAAAATTGGTTATTGCTCATTGTAACGTCGGCAATAATTTCCTTCTGTTTTCAATAAGTAATAAATTATTTTATTACGTTTTGTTTCATAAATTCTTTAAGACATTATTGGACCTACAACACTCTTAAGGAAACTCTATTAGATAATAACATAGCATGTGACAATGCACTGCATTCACGATACAGAGGTCCCACGTTCGATTAGACATACACCATGAATGAAATTAGGTTCATTTTTCGAAAAAAGATGTTTACTATCAAACGTTCTCCAAAGCATTAAGGAAAACATTGTAATTATAAATGTATTTGTAATCCACCAATGCATACTATGCCATATCCTGAAGCCCTAGTGCCGGAACAGTGGGAACATAAATAGGGTGATGATGATGATTGATGAATGACATAATAAACTAAACAGCAGCATTTAAACAGAATCAGTCGACGTTACAAGGCTTTGTATTGCAATCAATTGGGTCTTATTGACTGATTAGCGGAGTCAGGCTCGGGTCAAACTGTAGATTTACGATGGTGTCGACTTTTGGTATACTGTTCGTCAACAACCTTACTTGTTTGTTTTCGGCGTGCCTTATGTTAGACAAACACCTATGAGTAAGGTTTCCTCATTAATATAACTTTGTCGAATAAAGACGAAAATTATTACTCTTCCATGACGTGACGGCGAAATGCTCACTGAATTTATAATTTAGTAACAAAGTTTTTGTTTATAGCACCATTAGTTTCAATATCTTAAGTGAAGTTACCGAATTGAAACGCTAAAGGTAAAGTAAAAAGAAGAATAAACCGAGTTTTATTGGGCAATCGAGTAAAATATTCAACTTCGAAAACAAAGTAATAATTACTGCGAAAGTTACGAATGGAGGCTAATTTAATTCACAAACTAAAAGATTTCAACAAAAGTTTTCCTAAAAGACAAATTCGATATGAGAGTGATACATAATATAATGGGAGTAATAGCTCTATTAGTATTATAACTTATATCGGTAGTATTATATCGTATTCGGTAGTAATAGGTCCAAATGATTGTTTCACAAAAGAAAAGGTTTCATGAAAGTTGACAAATGTTTAGATTCGAATTATTCATTCGTTTTCGTTATCCATAGAACTGAACAGTATACGTAGATACATTATGTTGGCCTCTATCTACTAGTAAGGTAGTAAGTATATGCTCAAAACATTAATTCTTATACACCAATTTATTTGCACCATCAAGTTTTAAAACTGAACCTTTAATCACATAATTTGACTTACAAGTAGAGAGATCAGTTCAAATATTCTCGATACCTTTATTATTCTCCAAAATAATTTAGAGTGTTCAACTGGACTGCGGACTTATTGTCTCTAATCACATGCTTTTAAGATTTTCTGTCAATTCTCTATACGTAAAGAGTAACCAAAAAACCTCTAATTTTACACCCACGAAAAGGATAGTCATTAAACGAAATGTAACTACTTATAGGTTGTCTGTGCTAAATGCAAATGACCATATGACATTCGTTTATAAAAAGAGAAGTGCAAAAACATAGAACGAAGTAGCACTGCTTCATTATTGTTCAAACAAAATCGTCGCTAAAAATCTGTGCGTGCAAATATTGCACTATTGTGCGAGATAAAATGTAAACATCGTAATGATTTAGTCGTGACGGGTGCGGTTGGCGGCGTCATGTCCATTTAAGGCGGTATAGGTCGCCACTGCCAACGGCGCGAACTCCGCTCTGCTAGCCATACCATTTAGAGGGTGACCTACTATAAAAATCTATTTAATTTTCCACTATTTCATATTAACCAATGTCACAAAATTTATGCTCAATGATTCCTAAATTCAGGAAACTAATGTTAATGGAGTTTTTTTATGTTAGGTTCCTCTATACTCTATAGCAAAGAATGAACTCGTAGAAGTATTAAAAGAAATGCTTGCCGGAACCATAGCAAATAAGAGCCAGGTCCCGCTATGACTAGCTATCTCATGTTAACTCTTTCAAAAATCATCGAGTTGGACCCAAGTCAACAAGAAACCCTTCAAAGGCCCAAAATTAATCGCATTATGAAACCTTGGGAGGTATAAACAAATAATAACAATAAACCATCACCATTGTTAGTATCAACCTAATATAACACATGCCCTTGGCACAACTGAACCAAATTATCAATGTTCGAAATTCAGTCAAAACAGAAAAAAAACATGCGAAATTACGTAGGTACAAAGATACCGATAAGTCGTGGAGTCCCCAAAATAACCAGTCTCAGATACTGATTTTTACGCAACTGCGCCGCAAAACCTCGTCAATCCCAAGGGTAAACTTTGACAGGTGGTCAACCAACCCGAGTGGCGGATTTTTATTGTGACTTGATCAATGATCATAAAAAATGATGCTTTCACGAAATTAATTAAAAGTGCTTTGACAAAAACAAAGTTGTAAAATCGAACTTTATATTGTTGAAATATTACGAGGATACTTATTATATGCATGGCATTAAGTTTTGATAATTATCATTCTATTTTGTCATACAATTGGTGGTAAGTTAATAGTACATAATAAACTTCGAGGAATGTAGCAATAGTCAATAAGGTACTACTACATGTAATAAATCTGTTTCAAATAATAAAAAAGTATTCGTATTCCTTCGGCGTCAACTTTCGCAAGTTATCAGCGTTTGTATATAGGTATGATGAACGCATCAATGTTACGTATAACTTGCATTATGCCCATAGCGTGTTCGTATTGTATTAAATTTACTATCATGCAATACCAGAACATGATCGATACGTAAGTTGTTTCAAACGTAATACTAATACTTCACGCTCATTGAAGATGGAACGGTAACAACCGAAAAAAAGAAATTTTCGTAACAGCACATACCGAACATAAATAGCAGGTATGTGTGTAAAGACGATCAATTAATTCATATGAAATTCAATGTATAACGCAGCCCAAATCAAGTGTCTTATTTTGTAAATAAATATGATAGTCTTATTACCTGTTATGATGTAACACTGAAGGAACTGATGGATCGGACATGTTTATCATTGTTAAATTAAAGTATTCCGATCTAATAATGTGAAAATAACTATGCAATAATCACAGAACAGCTGAAAATGTCAGTAGGGTAGGGTAGTTTTTGTTTACAAAATAAGACACTTGATTTGGGCTTCGTTTTACATACTCGTACTTTGTTAGGCAAATTAAGATTTGTGAACTTCCTTTCTCTATGCAATGAAAACGTAACACGGACAATAATAGAAGTTGTGGGATAAATAGTGATAACTTTACGCGTTAACACTGAAAAGAGCAAACAATGGTGTTTATAATGTACTTGCACATGTGAACGAGAATAATTTTGATTAATAAACAAATTACCTCATACCAACACCGAGTGGTAGTCTCGTCACTGCATCGGTATAAAGATCATTATCCAAGCTTGAACAGTAAGCCACTGTTTTAATTAAGACCTACCTTAGTGTATCCATACGATAATCTGTCGTCATGCGCTAGTGATGGGATAGTATGATTCCTGTCAGTATCCCAAGTCACGTGCCAGTTATCCAACGAATCCGAGGAAGACTTCTTTGTATCTATTGAGCTTTTTCTAGATAAAGAATTGGTTGATCCAACATAGTCTCGCTTCATATCTCTGATTCCGTTACTAGAGAGGGAGTCTCTTCTGTTATAGTTAACGATGTTGCTACGGCTGAGATTGGGGTAGGAGCCCATGGAGTGGCGCTTGCTGTTGCCGTATCTGTACGTGGGGCTGGGAGTGTCGCGCCGCGGCGGCGTCACCGAGGGGCTGTGTCGGTCGCGCCGCAGCAGGCTCGGGAACGTGGACGGGTGCTCGATCTCCCGCGCCGGCGAGCCCGACATGCCCAGTGAGTCACGACGCCTGCTGTATCATATTCAGCATTAACAAACGATACTTAGATCACTCAATACCCAAGTTATCTATTTAAAAGTTACGGACCTGATGATGAGACCATTAGTTGGCGAAACGGAATCTCTGTAGTATCCCGGCGTTGACTCCCTACTGTGAAGGTAGAGCGACGAGCGGTACGGAGTGCTGGAGCGGCCGTGCACGTCGCAGTGGGGGTCGTGCTCAATGATCGAGCTCACCAAAGGAGAGTGCCGGCCCTCCCCCTCCAGACCTAAGTTGCCAAACATAGTGTCCAGCTGACGCATCGCCATAACCTTCTTCACTGCAGTCATCTTCACTGGATCCGTGCACTTCTCGTTATGATATTATTGTAAGTCACAATTCCAATAACGAAATTATTAAAGTTCGTAACTATCGTAACGAGTACAAGGCGTGCATTAAGTGACATGTATGTCCTCTAAGTATGCCGCGACTCGACTGGTCTGCTCGGACGGCATTGTGCGCAGAACGCTTACCGATGACTCACGGCGGCTTGCGCGCGCGCAACAAGACCACGATTATCGGCTTGTCCTACAATTACATAGTAGATATAAATATAGGTGACAAGGAGGTAAATAATGGTCCAGTACTACCATAGCCATCAATAATAAACAAGGACCGATTCGCATGTAGGCGTCACTCAAGACCACACGAAGGTCGCTCCAAGTATAACTTTGCGAAAAACGCGGCGTATATTTAATTTGTGTCGTTTAATTTGTTATTAAATGGCATGGCATGAACATGTCGGTCATAATATATTTTATTACGAAAGAACCCACGCTTAACAATCCCATAGCAAAGAGAAACGGAACTCGTCTACCTTATTTTTAAGTACTACCTATTCCTGTTTTGCATTGCATAAGTATCACAAATTAGCCATTCAACTCGCAAACCATATAAAAAGCTATATGTTAATTATCAAGTTCTTAAAATATTTCCCTTACGCACGTAGCAAACATCCCAAACGGAAGCCCACGCCCGGATAATGGATGTAAGAACGTTTACCTAATTGAAATAAACGTTGAAAATGTAACCTGGCCGTAATTTTACGGGCGTATCTGCAAATGTAATTAACACAATCAACTGATGTGGCTAATCGAGTTAAGTCGCTGATTTCACGGTTCCTTAAGAAACCAAGGGTACCGAGGTTCCCAATAAATTATACAGTTTAGTCGCGGTTTTTTTTGCATAATTGAGAACAAGCGTAGGATTTAAAAAATAGACCCCCGAAGTCATAACGGACACACCGACTCATCGCATAGCTCTCGCCAATCGTGAACGTAATGTACTTCATTATTCACTGACGATTTATATGTCACCCCTGGGGTTAGTAATATTTTATTCGAGTTACATAATAAACAACCTACAAAGACACTCATTAATTATAGCTATGAGTTAATTAAACAGACTTTCTATAAGTCCTATTATTTTAACTTTTCCGTAGTAAAATATGATGTCACGGTATTTATCCACTGGGTCGCCATCGCCATTGTTGGAGAGATTGTTATTTTCTTGATTCTAAGGATAGAAGAAGATATAGGATACGGAAGACACGTAGGATTATGTACTTATTCATTGATATACGTTATACGATACGTTTGACAAAATAAACATCATAGGTACCTAAGGCAATTGTCGTAGATAAAACACGCGTTACGAACATTTGTATAACTAATTATAAATAAAATAATTAGCAATTAGTAAACTTATTTACTTAGGTGTTAGAATTGGCAGTAAATTAAAAACAAACAAATAAAGTCCTACAGAGAGAGAGAGAGAGAGAGAGAGACGATAATGTGATTGATGATTTTGTGTGATTCTGGATTTCTTGCGTGTTTTGGATATTTTTGTGTTTTGTGTGGGTTAGCTTCTTTTCCTAGACGATACCATATTTTACCAATAAAAGAAAGCCTCAATAAATCAATTTAATTATGTATCCTGTATTAAATTGTATAAAAATATTTAGTTATTGAAAAGTAAACATACTTTCGCACATCAATCACCTCATATATGCATATGGCCGAACCAATTTACACTGACCTGTGAACTAAACTGTTACAAATTACGAAAGGAAATATATAAGTTGGTCAAGCTTTAAATTACCCCGAATTCCTAAAAACAAGTTTGCACACCGTTATAATAGGCATGTTTAGATGGTTATCAAACCGCATATATCTCAGACGTTGTTTCCAAGTGTATTTTCATTTATTTATATAAATAGGACTCTTCTACGGTAGGTTTTCCTCGTTACGCAAGGTCAAGGATCCTAAAAGAGTTCAGTGTCGTATCGTAACATTTCGATTAAATAAATCAACGTCAACAAGTGAATTATTACAAAAATTTGACTTTTTCTGACATAAAATGTATCCTGCCTGTGTCAGTCCCGTGATCAAAACGCATGTAATGACACCTTATACCATATATCAAAATTCATACAGCCATTTAGGCTACATGAGACAACAAAGCAACGGACATACATACATACACACTGGAAAAACATAAAAAGTACCGTACACTTCATTTTAAACTAGAGAGAGCAAAATTAAATTAAAAACTGACTTATTATAAGTTCTAAGAGTACCTTAGAGCCAATCATAGTTTGAACGTCTGCGGAAATGTATATAAAAATCCTTTCAACATTTTATTACTTCTAATGACATTATTTATGTGAATATGCGTTTTATCAAAGATTATACAGTGCAAGTGGGCGTAAAACAAACTCAATACGAAGGCCATAGTTATTAAAGGGCAATAAATCGTTTTCTAGACCAACAGCGAATAAATCAAACTAACCAAACATTGCTCGAACGTAAGTGTCGTATTTAGAATTACACGTTTCTCAACTTTGAACAAAAGCCAAGCCCAAAACAGTTTTAAAAACCGTAATAATTAAATACATGCATTCATCACGAAAATATAGTGTTCGGAAGTTTTATTGAAGGTCGCAGAAAACACTTCATTTTTATTTAGAAAGCATTTTTAATAATACCTATGTACATTATATTATATACAACATGTACTCGAATATGTACATTAATTTGGTAGTTCAATTTTACAACTGACCTATGCTGTAAAGAAATTGTATATAAGAAAGGAATTGCGGAACTTATAAGCTGAAGCGTCTTCATGAACACAAATTTCAGGTAAACTATAAATAATAAACAATACTGTTGAGAGTAGTTGGTAATACAAACACATTATTTGTTACAAAACTGGTCTCAACCCACATAAGCATCATTTTACAAACGTCTAAATTGGAACGTGGACGCAAGATAATGGCTTCATAATTAATTCGAATCGTAAAATTATGGAATTTTGAGTCGTAAAAACTTTGTGAACCAGTTAGAATCTAAGTGGCCCAAAGTCGTATGTCTTATACCAGTGATTACGAAAGCGCTGAAAATAAGTATTATATTTATAATATACGCTTTTTCACTGCTATACAAATTAAATGTAGCGCAGGTCACAAAAGTTGTCGTTAAATATGACAATCGACCCAAACAATCCATCATTCCATCAATTACAGAGTCCAACGGTAAACTGACTAGAGCTGTAATCATTTTAGCAAATAAAGAGATTTGGTATTTGTATTTCGTGTTAAAACAATAAATTAAAAAGTGTAATTTAGTACTCGTAGTAGTCAGGAACTTGTTGAACAATTGCTAATTTTTATTATCTTTCGGAAGAGACTAATAATGCCTGGTAAATAAAATTAGCTAGGTATTCTATACATACGAAGCGCTATGTTGGAGTAACACGGGAGTTATCATATATAATTATGTGTGTTATGGCTAAAGTATGCCCTTAAAATATTTAATTCGACTGCCGAATAAGCTTCCTTGAATCGACGCATTTTTTTTTTAAATTCAAGCCAAGAATTAAGTTCGGTATTAAGCTTTCGAATATACCTTTTATTTATATAAAATATATAAAATTATTTCTTAGGAAGTGTTTTCTACCTCAAACTCTGTACATTTATGTATATATGTACCCTCGCCATATTACGTACTAGATATAGCGTATAAGTAAAATCTTGTTATCATCAAACACGAAGTCCCACGCTGATTGACAATTTAATTACGAATGTGTTAATTTCATACACATTATTTTTAAATAATTAAATCCTGGCACATATACGGGCGGCCTGCACGCGGTCTGCGGCCAGGTGTACCTCGTCCCCGCCCCCTTTTCTCCCGTCGTTAACGGCCAGTAGGTATCACTACCGAAAACTAGCAGAAAAGGGGCATGCGATTCAACTGGCCGCAGGCCGCGTGCCACCGCCCGTGTATGTGTCAGGCTTAATCCACCAAACATCATTGACGTTGTGTGTAACACTGTGTCTTGTTTCTAACTGGTCCACTCACTTCTTTTCCTGCTATCTATAGAATTCGCAATACTACAATAATAAAGCAACCACACGACAAAGACGAGACGATATCAAAAATTATGATGTCATGGCACGAACTTGCTTGAAAATTGCGTAGTTCCATTCCATTCATCCTACTAATATTATAAACACGAAAGTTTGGATGGATGTATAAATGTTGCTCTTTCACGCAAAAACTACTGAATGGATTTTAATGAAATTTTACAATAACATAGCTTATACATCAGAATAACACATAGGCTATAATTTATAATCCTGCGCAGACGAAGTCACGGGCAGCAGCTAGTACGAAATATGTGCCGTTGCTTCAAACTGATTGGTTTCAGCCCTGATGTTGGATGTCGCGTCGCCGTCGTGTGGTTGTCGCGTAGTGCACTGAATAAAGCTTAATTCACTTAAGATACAATTTTTTTTATTAATTTATAATGTACTGACCCGAATGAGAAACTGCTAATAATAGATTGATGCTTATGTTTGATAATCTAATCAATGTATAATATAATAATGTGTATAATGTATGATTTTGGTAAATTAACTAAGTAATGTAATTATGAATTACACAGCGCATTGGTTGTGAATTACTGTAACACTGTATAGGTACGTTTTTAGGAAAAAATACCTACTTAAGTAATTATGAAAAATACAAATCTTTACCCACATTGACTACAAGGCAAGGGTGTGCGCACTCCCTTATTCTGTCAAAACGTGAAGAAATGACACCAAACTAGATGGGCCGTAAAATTGAGTATCCAAATCGGAAGACTAGGATACTGTGTTAGTATAGTCGACAGCAGATCAATGGTAACACATGCAGTACGATTTCAAGTCTTACGACGCAAATAATAAGAACGGTCCAAAGTGTTACCATTGATCTGCTGTCGACTGTACAATGTACAACTGAAAATAATTAAGCCACAATAGCTCAACGGCGCAAACATCGCAGATTCTATCGAATAATTGTGGTGGCCGTTGCTATAGTCAGTCAACTTTGTGCGCGACCTTTCCTACAATCGGCAAACTTTGTACGCGACCTTTGGTATAGCTGGGAAGAGCAACCCGCGTTCTCCATCAGCGTGTACCCCGCAGCAAGATGTGAACGTTTTAGCTTTAGAATGGTTGAGGAGAAATTTAGTTACATGGAAACATATTATAAAGAAGAAATGAAAATAATCCACTAGTTGTAAATTACTGTAAACCAATCCTAGAAAACTCGATGATAGTGATATGTATCGAGAAATATTGCAATACGAATTCTTGTTAAATCGTATTGCCAATTCTCTTTTTCCAAAACAAAATACCATTTTTTCCAAACAAAATACCTCATTTAAATGAGTAGAAAACTCGAAAGAGAAAATGAACAAATCTCCCACCTTCACACAGACAGTCGGTAGTCTCTATAAAGTAAGTAGAGTAAGAAGAGAGGATAACTCGGTCAAAGCCTGTGCTTAGTCTCACAAGCCACTGTCTAGTGTAGAAGGAATGCTTCCATTTAGCCATGCAATCTATACATATTTGTATGTGCTACAATTAAAACTCGAAATCAGTCAAACAATTTTATAGAATAGCCCCCAAATTTAATCTGCTAAGATATTTATATTGAATAGAGTCGAATTGTTGGCAACGATTGGCGAGAATGGTGTCGAATTATACTTTATTATAATGTTGTTAGAATTAAGTATTTGAAAAACTGTTTGTCTCCAAATAAATAAAAATACAAGATTTGTATTAATAATCTGTTTTGTATTGAAGATTAGTGACCAAACCTACTGTCAGAGTTATTCAGGATGCCCGTAGGCCTATGACGTGGCCTATCCACTGCTGCCTAGCGGACCAACGGCTTAACTTTTTGCGTTTTTACAGTAACATTAGGTGTGATTCTATCATGGGCGCCAAATTTAATCCTAAACAACTGTCACTGTCGCTCAAATGCTAAGTCGCGTAAGAGTAACGCGCTTTCTTAGCATCACGCACTGGTTAATGACAATTAAATTTAGCGTGCTACACTCTGGAATCGCAACAGTTAATAAAATAAAAATGTCTTACGTTAGTGTGATCTCCAACGTCAGACGGCTCGAGTACTTCGTTATCCCTGAAAGAACAGAAAGAATAATATTTTACACTACTTATGACAATCAAAGCTGTATACTATCTAATATACTCTAGGCTCAACGTGGATCCTATTAGAATCGTGAAAGATTCTAATATAATCTTTGACCAGCTCGCAAGGGCTAATAAATGCCTTCAGTCCATATAAAAACAAAAACATCTTCGTAAATAAGTGTGATTCGAAATATAGGTAGGTCTACTATAAAAGTGTTATTTCAATAATTTTAGAATATTAGAGACAATTGGTATAGTCTGTGTGGTTGCACAGTCCGATGCAATTTATCGGCTCGTTAGAGAAAACGGCACACGAGCAATCGCGGCCAAACATTCAGAACAAATTGCTTGCTCGCTCTACCGATGAAAGTGCACCGTAAGAAAATTACTGATATCTGCTGTGCACACTGCATATATTTCACCGCCTACTTATTTACTAATAAGGTTTGTTCGTTATAAAATGATGCAATCAATATTTGAAAACCTAATGACTTCATCTGAATAACAATGATTCATACGCGTAAAATATACATACCTAGTGTATGTGGTCTGATCATGAGGCTTCTCTGTAGGTTGCTGCGGATACTTCATGGCAGATGGAAATGCAGATGCAGTTTCTATACCTGGCTCCATCCTGGAAGTAAAGGGAATAGGAAAATATAACCAACCAGCTATATAACATGAGATTTTAGTTGCACGGAGCAAAATCAGTCCCATCTTTGCATTCCGAACATCCTATATTAGCTTTTTATCCCATGGGAATTTGGAATAATCCTGAATTTGACATTGAGTATATAGTATTACTCACATGGTACTCTAAAGTATAGAAAATTCTTATGAGAAATACAGAACCTTAAACTAGAAATAGGTTAGGTTTTGCTGTGAAATACTTACATTTTCTGTTGCCTTAAGTCTGAGGATCCGAGATTGCGAAGATAGTCATCGCATTCGCGTTGTTTTTGAATCTGGTACTCCTTTAGCAACTCCCTCCTGAAGTCTCCCGGCACACAGGGCACCATCGCCACCGGCCCGGCCTGCTGCGGCGCGCGCTCGGCCAGCGACGAGCACTCCGTCGACGCCGCAGTAGCAGATATCGAAGTGGACGCGGAATAATCCTGCCCTCTATGCTCTGGAGTAGTAGCGTTTGATGCACCAATACTATTCGTTTCGTTAGTCTTTGTCGATGTTGTAATGTCACCGGCTGGCTTTATTTGCTCAACTATCGGCTTCAAAGACTCAATGAAGCCATTAAAAATGCTATCTCCATTCTTATTATCGAAAAGTCTGTCCACTGAGGTGTTCATGAGCTTGCTACCCTTTATACCAGTCAGATGAAAACCAGCAAAACATGAAGACGAGGGACCATAATCAATGGCTGACAGGGCCATAACAGCTGGATGGCGCGGTGCGCCGTCCGGAAGCGGCCTTAGCGAGCGAGTCATCGCGTCAGCGGCCGACCGTGGCCGTCTGAACGGCATGGCCAGATGTGGGAATGTGCGCGGCTTTATAGGCGTCACGAGCATGTGCTCCGTCCATGAAGTGTGCAATGATGGACGTTCCAATTTCTCCACATCCACATTCAACATGCGTTGTTCAAATGGAACGCTAAAAGTCTCGGCTGGAATAGACTGCAGCCATGATAGCAAACTCAAATCAGATTCATCAAATCCTGAACCATCTAGTAGCCTTGAAAAATTTACTTCATTAGATTGTGCTTCCTTCGACCCTGTAGCTTTAGCTTGACAGTAATTTACACAAGACTCATATAATATACCTTTGATAAGAAGTTGCATTAGACGATCATTCTTTGCACATTTTGCTATGGTTCCACTAGCTGTCTTTTTATCACAAGGTAAAAATTGTTCTACCAGAGGATACACCTCCTGGAAACACTGAACTCTGGCATTACTTGGATTCCATTTCTTAAATTGGGCATGATCAGTAATGCTTGGTAACGTTAAAAGTAAACACAAGTTTGAGTATTCATCTTTAGAAGGAGCCAACTTTTCCAAGTCGCTCAATACTTTTACAACTTCATCAACAACGTTTTCCACATTGTTATAAGCTTTTATTTCAGATCTAATACACAGAAGCTCTATATATTTGTGTCTAAGGATAGCATAGTTGAATTTATCTGCTTCAAATGATTTAAGTGCACTAAGGGGTTGAATGAACTCTAGAACATCGTCCCACTGTCCATCAAGGATGAGTTGTCGCAGAAATAGCACATCATCAGCGTAATTTCCGTTAATGACGCCGGTTTCACGCTCCAGTGACAGTTGTGTGATGTGCAGATCGCGGTTGTGAAGAAATTCTAAGGCTAACCGTACTACATCATCCTCACGCAAGTTTAAGTGTGTTGATGGCATCTTGTTTTATTGGCTTCTGATCTACAACAATAATTAATCACAACTTAGTTAATACAAGGAAATATTTAAGGTGCTACAAAAAAATCACTATCCTAGGTACATAGGTAATTTGAAAAAAAAAAACACAAGCCATATTTAGATTTTGTCATAATAATAATAATTAGAAATACAGAATATTGTAATAACACCTTCAACAACTCTCACTTATTTGTTTTTTTTTACATCTAAGTTTTACACCTAGATGTTTATTGAATATACCTAATCCACATGTAGGTATTATTATTTAAGTACACATGATTTATCCACCAATTGCATAACTATTTATTTATAAAACAAATACCAAATTAGGGTTTATTATACACCTACATACAGGTTTTTGGCTTGAACAAAGTAGGTACCTACTTACCTACCTAATTCATTTATTAAAAAAGTATTTCATTCTGGTTTTATAAGCAGTAACTGTGTGTGAGAGTTCAAATACATATTTGATAGACTTTCACAAACAAATATGTTTGACTAGGTAATAATGTATGCACTCGGCTGGGGAAAGCCCACTGGCCGGCTAGGTGTATACTTAGCGAAATTATTGGTGCATCTCTGACACTGCGCACATGCCACAGGTGAAAACTTTGATTTTTTTTTCATTGCAAATCGTTAGAGAAACAAAACAGGCGTTTCTTAGTAATCCAGAAATCGGCTAACACCTACGCGTTTTAAGATTAACATAAATGCCTTCGCAGCTAGCTAGTGGCAGCGAAATCAATACAGTCACCTGTTTATCACGATAATTATTCAAATGTTATGTAGAAAATAAAACCACCTTATTTACAGTTACAAAAATAGACAAGTTTTCAAACAATATTAGATGGTTCGATAGAAATTAATATGTTTTTACCTTGTAATACAATAATATTCTGTGTTGCACGTAACAACTAATACACAAAATTATATTTATACATTTAGATAAATTTAACGGCACATTTGAGAGAAATTTATACTATTTTACATTTTCCTTGGACTCGAGGAGAGAGTAGAACACTCAAAGTCACGGACAGGCAGACAGACGAAACGAAAAAAAATCTATGCTTTCTCGCATTCGTCATAGAAAAACGTTAAATCCTACTCTATGATTGCTTGCGCTTCCATTTTTTAGTATGGCAATAAAATTATATAAAGGCCAATATGCATTGGTAAAGCTAGCTGAGCTACTAGCTAGATTCAAAGTCTTTTCACGCTAGCCAATCAACGGAGTCATTGCCACGATTTCACGTGACAATTTCAGTTTTTTTGTGATTAAGGCGCTATATGGTTGTCAAAAGCAAGAGTGAGACACAAGATGCCCCGCAGCGGCAGAGTGAAGAGCACGGCGCAGTGCCTCGATATTCGTATTTTTATGAATTTTGGATGAACTTTGGCAGAGAAATAAAAATACGCAAACAAAAATATGATTTTTTTTTAAACAAGCACTCGTATTTATAGTACCCTACACATTTTGATATACTATATTTTGTATGACTAACTATTTCGGTTTAGATATAATTTTCATTTTAAAAGACATGATACAGATGTTCATCAGTCTCTAAATAGACACCCCAGGATTGCTATATATTTTTTTCAGACGTTTAATTTTAGTGGTTAATGCCGTAGCCTTCGTAGAAAAACTGAAAACACGCGCATACGAAGCCTTAAGAATTCACCCTAACTAATTTCTCTGAGCCAGATCCGAATGTAGCTTTGATTGGATAGAGGTGGACAGGTGGATTGATAGGTGAATTCAAAATCATATCTATCGTAATATTATAATAAATATGCTAATGTAATAAATGTGCTAATGTACAAATTAACATGTAAAATTTTGTTTTTACCAATAAATAATCTGTATCTGATGAATGAGGAGTTTTCAAAGGGACATTTAACAATAAATAGTACCGATAGCTCGGGTAGATGCACAGATTAAAGATATAAGTTTTCCATTCAAAACAGATAGGACACTAAGGAGAACGCATTATTTCCATAGCTTGTCAGTCAGCCCAACAAATCTGACAGATATCCGACCAATAGCAAGCCAGATATAGTGTTGGTCTTGTAAAAGCTTTTTGAAATCGATAATTAGGGTTGTACTTATTATCGACTAGGTATCGATAGATTTCTCTTATAAATATTGCATTTTATAATATTTTATTTAATTTAATAAAAAGGTAAATTATATTTTAAAAGGCATTTATTACAATTTGTTCATGTTTACCTTTTTACAATTTGTATGTGTATACATACAATTCACAAAAGTGCCTACCTAATACAATTTCGAACATTAAAACAAGTGTATTCATAATTTGCTTGTAAAAAGTTGTTCCGTCTTCTGTTCCTTAATTCCACACTTCCGGAAATTAATAAGATTTCATTTTTCAATTAATGAAAGTTGGTCGACTAGCAAACATACGTCGCGTTCGGTGTTTTCCTTACAATTTTATTGATATCGTCTCCGCCTCTTCGTTTTTCTGGAATCAATATTATAAACTGTAATTACTAATTTATATAAAATAATTTGAAAAAGCTAGGATTAACGCAATCCAAAGATCAGGGGATTATGTGATTATTTCCATAGAATGACCGCAACCCTCTTTAGTGATGATGTGACTATAGTCAGGCTCGACCATGGCAAATAGTGAATGATATCAAACAGTATTTACTTACCACTGATTATCATCTTCCTCGTTTTCTCTTGATTGATATGTACCTCTGTTAATCATTTGTATGAACCTCGTTCTGCTAGTTGTGATGAGTCCAGATAGTCCATTCATTTCGTTCCAACTTATATGGAAAAAAGCCTTATTGCACGGTGTTTGTTATTTATTGCCCGTATACATTAAACAGCATTCAGCATACATTTTGTTGCCATTAAGATGCGCTTGAAATTATGTAGCGAAATATTTAAAGCGTCTTCGAAAACAGAAAACATAGAACGGAAACAAATTAAATTAAAATAAAACGGATTTGGTTGTTGTTTGTTGTCATGACAACGAATGTTATTTAATTTTTTTTTAAAAGAGTATACGTACTAACATATATTTTATTTTGTTTGGTGTTAGCGGGTTTTCTTTTACGGGATCTAATCGTTTGCATAAATTGCTCTTGGCGAGATCTGACAAACACGACAAACCATCAATCGAATAAACATAACATTGACATGCCAAGCTGTACTACGACAAAGGAGTATAGAGTGTCAGGGGCCTGGGTAGATGGCACTGATTCCTCGGTAAGACGTCAAAATTTAGAAGCATCAATGCATTGTTTATGAATTGAATATGTATTTTCGTGGTAAGTACCTACTAAAAGTATTAAATTGTATTGTTAAAAATTACACAAACCAAAAAATAAATTATTTAGCTGATATTAACAACATTTTTTTCATGTGTTTTTTATACGATCTCTCACCCTGTGGGGTGACCGCGACTTCCAATCGTTATCGTTATCGCTTTCAATTTGACACATGGACGCTATACATTGCTGCTATGTTTTTGCAAGTTTTAACAAACGACAACGAAATGCAGCAATGTATAGCGTCCATGTGTCAAAATGAAAGCGATAACCATAACGATTGGAAGTCGCGGTCACCCCTCTGACTTCCATGCCATAATAAATTGATAAAAGCAATGACAATTCTTTTGGTACACCAAAAGAATTTGGCATAAAAGCTATAGACAATGACTTTCTTGCTGCCTTGCTAATGCTATCTATTGTAGAAAAAAAGGCACGTAGTTTTTTTTTTAATCGGTTGTCGCTGAATCATATGTTTGCAATAGATGTGTATTGGGCTTTATCCATAGACAAAAGAATTCAGTTTATGTGACTAGTGGCTCCCTCTCGCTCATTCTCATTCTGCCTGGCATCTGGCGGCGGAAAAGAGGACTAGAAAAGATCAAATTTAATCTGTGGAGAAGTTAAATCAAATCGCGAAGAAAATATTTCATGATTTTGTTTGATTTTATTAAAATTTGACCAAAATGGACGAAGAAGGAGAAAATATTTTACTAGAAGACAATTATTACCAGTTACTCAATGTATCCAGGACGGTAAATATTAAGTTTTCTTTATTATTACAACACAATTGTGTATTTTACGTTATCAATATTATATAACTTATTACGGAAAAATGTGTGTAAATCGCTAAATTACCTGATCGAATATTTGCCATAGTAAGTATTAAATTATCTAGTCAACAAGTATTTTAAGAAAAGGTCATAGTGCAATCGGCAGCATGTCAGATTTTTTTAGGTTAGATGCGGTGCATTCATGCAAGGAATAGGTGCCCCATAATAAATTAATATAAATAAAATACCAAGTGTTATTAAGTTTCTATAACGCCTATGAGATTCATATCCTACGTTCAGAATTAATTCTTTTCCTTGGTTGAAGTGTAGAGGGCACGAAGGGAAAATGATACATATCTTTGTTATATCTGTGCCGGGGGAGCGATCGAGCGCAATCAAACTTTCTCAACAGTGGGACAATTTACTATAGGTTTTTATATATAAATGAAATATGTTTAGTTTAGCCTGAGTTTTGATTTTAACTGTACATGTAACTTCTGCCATCTTTATAATCGACATAATGTGTTCACATGTATAAGTTATGTTATCAAGCAATCTTCATACATTTTTTCACTTGTGACTTTTGAATGCAGGCAACTCCAGAAGAGATTAACAGTTCATACCGTCGGTTCTCACGGATGTTCCACCCTGACAAGCACAGTTTGGATCCTAACAAGCAAAAATGGGCTGAACAAATATTCAACAAAGTCAAGGAGGCTTATGAAGTGTTGTCAGACTCACACAAGAGAGCCATTTATGACACTCTAGGTACATACACTGATTTTATTTGCTTTGCTTGATGCCTTCTATTTTTTTTTTAAGTCCATCTCAACATACATTTATCTGCTAAATTGTCATGCTGTCCTGTGTACTACCAACATTGTCTATTGTCATCTTGTTTACAGGTAAACGAGGATTGGAAGTTGATGGTTGGGAAGTTATTTTCCGAACTCGTACCCCTAGAGAAATCAGGGATGAATATGAAAGGTATACTTCATGTTATCTATGTAATAATAAATGTTATGGTTCCTAAAACTTAGCATATTTTAGTCTTTACACATCTAGCCACCATTTCTATTTACTTAGCATTATAGTGATTTAATACAGATTAAATTGTAACTCGCTATTGGTGCAATTCAGACTTAAGAGTATAAAATAAATATTAATTACCTTCTGTGACACTGAATGATATTGAGATAAAGTCTAACATAATATATGATAACCTCTGTCTTTGTGAAGAGACACCTTAATTTACCTAGATATTAAATATAATATTTATCTGCAGTCATGCTGCAATTTGATTTGCGACTTTCGATCTTATGGAAAAAAGGGAGTTATTAGAAGAAAATGAGTTCTAAGTTACGGGTCTGAAAGGTATCTGCGGCTATAATAAGAGTCTATATTTGAAAAATATTTGAAAAAGGATGGTCCAGGCAGGGGTATGAGGAGGGAAGGGATTTTTTGGATAATTAAGATACTGACTTATAGAATTTTAAGAAACAGTTATATTTTTTATGTATATAACTTACCTTTTTGATACAAGACATAGCAAGATGTAGTCTTTACAAGGCTGGGCCTGTACTGTAACAGTCTGCCCTTAATTGTTTAATATTCAACTAAATATTTAATTACTTGTAGCCTAGCCAGCTAATTATTACACTTAAGTACAATATGTATACTTCTGTCAGGTTAAAGCGAGAGAGGGAAGAAAGAAGACTGCAACAGAGTGCGAACCCACGCGGCACTATCACGCTATCTATCAACGCAACCGACATGTTCATGAAATACTATGATGAATATGAAATATTGTAAGTAGTTTCACATACAGATATTTATATAACATTACTTTTCTTCTATGAGTTACTAGAAAGGTGTCAGCGAGTTGAACGAAGTTACGCTTTTTTTCAGCTCGACATTAGAGCTTTGGTACCCTTGAATTTCGATCCTATGGAGTACAATATCCATTTTGGTTTAGCCTCTTTGTATCATAGTAGCCTAAAATGTAATTGTGGTTTAATTTCAGGGAAGATACATCAATTATACCAAATATAGAAGTATCAGGAATGAATATACAACAGTCAATTGATGCCCCAGTCACACTAAGGAATACAATGACATTATCTGGAAACATATCAACACAAAACGGTGTAGGTGAGTACCTACTTGATATGGAGTTGTTTACATACAGTGTATGTTGCATTATCAATACTATATTTTTTAAATATTCTTAATTGTAACTGCACTACATTCTTATAGTATTGAAAATGCAGGTTTGCCTTCTACTATTTCTGCATTAGTTAGATGACAGCACACCTATAGCGAGAAATATTAGAAAAATTACCGAAAGTAAACGAGAAGTTCTTAGACAATATTTGAAAATGTACCTATGTCTCTGACAGCAGAAATATTTGTTTGATTTGATTAGGCTTGGGCTACACGATGACCATGTTCCATCTCTGGCTCTATAGAATACTACTTGGCTTGGAAAATTACCAGGCTTGTTTTGTATGGAACTGCATGCCCATTCAATATGTTCTATACTTATTTCTAGGTACCGGCTCAGTAAACATTTGCAACCGGCATCTAACGTCAGAAAAAGGATGGGCAGAATGCGATTTTGGAATTGGAAACGGCCCAGTTCTTGGATTGAAAGTATTTCGGACACTCTCGCGCCTCATGTTTCTAAACTGCGGGACAGTGTTACAGTTTACTCCTAGAGGAATATCACCGAGTCTCGTCTCAAGTATGTTGAAGTTTCAGAATATTATCGTAAACCAATAAGTTACCAGACATATATTACTTGTGTATCATACACAGTAGAAAAAGTCACCTAAAGTAAAAGATAGATAAGATAACAAGCATCATAGATTGTAATTTTTTCCCCGGGATAAAAAGTATAGGTATGTTGCTCAGAGATAATGTAGCATTCTAATGGTGAAAGAATTTTTTAAATTTGTCCAGTAGTTTTTTAGTTATATCGATGTCGTACCTACTGATCACTTATTTGGGCACAACACTATAACTGACAAACTAGAGCAGTCATCGAGAAAATAAATGATTGGAAAAGTATAATATGAATTAACTAACAACGGACAACAGCAGATCAATGGTAACACTTGCAGTACGATTTCAACTCTTACGACGCAAATAATAAGAACGGTTCAAAGTCCAAAGTGTTACACTTGATCTGCTGTCAGCTATACAATCAAATTTCATGTTTACTATTTTTTGTCTGTCCAATCGATGAAGTTTTCGCAGATACGGCTAAAATGCAATGGGGGCTAGGTCTTTTGTCTGATTATTGTCACATATTTTTTATCATCCTCCAGCTTTGGCGCTCCAGTTGGATGCACATTCTGTGGGATACCTGACCTACCGCGCCGGAGGCCAGGGCGGGTCCTCAATGACCACGATCTACGTTCGCGACTCGGAAAAATACCACACCAATACCGCCTTGCAGATCGGCAAACCTCACTCGTTCATTTCGTTTAGTATTATGAAAAAAATGCCCTCGCATGATATGAAATTGAGACTGGCTTTGAAGTGAGTATTTAGTTTTTATTATTTTGTAAATAAATTAGTTGACGAATAAATTAAGTATAGGTTTATTCGTCTACTTGGACATAGTTTTGTGGTTATTCCTGGAAGACGGTTTCTTGATTTTTTAGCAATTTATAATCTATCTCTACGTAAGATCATGCCTAAAATTGGTTTAGTTTTGCGTCGCTCTTCACATACCTAATTCAAAGCCATGCGAAATTAATCTGATACTTTTCCAAGAATAATATGTTTTGTTCAGGCAATGCGATCTCATATGTTCTTCAAGCGAATGATTTTCTTTGATGTTATTAATTGCCACGCGATGAGATTTCAATAACAAACAAAAAACATTAGTCTCCCTCTGTCGTCAATCGAGTAAAAAAAGAACATTAGCGCGACCGTCAATGCCTACGACTGTATTAGTAGTTAGACGGATTTCATGTCACCAACTCGATGATAGCATTGCTATTTAAGAGCCTTCATAGAGCTAAATAGCGCCGCCCATCTTAAAAAAAATAATATCTTCCAATATAATCGATTTTATTAAAAAAGCTATTTACAAAATGTTTATTACGATAAATACTATTTTTCAATATACAATACATGACATAATTGCGACAAGCTAAGTTGTAGTTCACAAATGTGCCAAAAACGGCTGTTTTTCGCAATTATGCGAACTACAACTAACCGACATTGAATCACGTTATAAATAAGCATTTAAAAAATAGTATTTATCGTAATAAACATTTCGTAAATAGCTTTTTTAATAAAATTGATTATATTGGAAGATATTATTTTTTTAAGATTGGCGGCGCTGAAGTCTCTTAAGCCTGCACTCCAATTAGGATATCCTTCTCCTTCTATGTTATTATAAAGATACGTTTTACTTGCTTATGCCGCTGGCTCAGTAGTCAGTCCCATAAAGTGGATAATGGCTTTCGAAACCAGAGATCGCCAGAGATTCACATTTAATTCAGATTTTTACATTTTTATACATGTTTTATTCGGGCTCTTACAGTGCTTCTAATTCGTTCAAGTGCGGCGAATGATAAACAAGATTGTCGTCGAAATAAAACGTCTTATTTAAGTAACATAATTTATGTGATATTTATTTCAGATTCGGTACATTTGGTGCTATAGCTGAATATGGAGCAGAGAAAAAGGTGTCACAAAATAGCAGTGTTTCTGCTGCGGTCATGCTTGGCGTGCCGAGTGGAGTTATGCTTAAGCTCAAGTAAGTGGAGAGATTCCAATTACGATTACAAGTACGGTGCTATTTTATCTCCGTTTCTAGGGACCCTAAAAACCTCAAGACAATTAAAACCTATAGGGTACTTCCCGTTGACCTAGAATCATGAAATTTAGCAATAAGATAGGTCTTGTAGCACAAGTAAAGGAAAAATACAAAAAAATGAAAATTTGTAGTCACATCGCCCAAAAAGATTTCTTTGCGATTACAAACTTATCTTTACAGTTAGTGCCCATACTCGCGGGAGCAATCGAACCGCATAGATATGTTTGTCCATAAATCCAGTTTATCTTTTCATTAAAGCAATATTACGGTGTTAAGTTGCGGTGCACGGAACCCTCAGCGCGCGAGTCCGACTCGCACTTAGCTGGTTGATTATTACCGTCACGCTAAGAGAAAATTAGCCACACTCTGTAATCGCTACAATTGACTGCTCATTTCAGATGGAGCTGTTCATCACAAACCATAGTGGTCCCGATTCACCTGTGTGAGGAGGTCATGCCATCGCCGGTGTTCTACGCCACGGTGGTGCCAATGCTGTCGTGGATGGTACTGAAGACGTTGGTCCTAGACCCCATAGCCAGGGACCGCCAGGCACGGGAACGACAGAGGTCAATGGAGGCCAATTATGAGAGGTTTGGATTATTCATCATCATCAGTCCATTTTATATGTCCCCACTGTTCGGGCACAGACCATGGGTCATACCATCAAGTCTTATAGCGGGATTACTTCAATAATACTTTGTTATTTTGTACCATGACGACCTTAAATAAAGCTTAATAAGGACGTCATGGCACGATATAACAAAGTATTATTGAAGTAATCCTGTTATAAGACTTCATGGTAAGGGCCCTTACATCGAGGGAACTCGGGCCATGATCCATCACGCGGGCCCAGTGCGGATTTAAAGAAAGAGTCGTGAAAAAAAATTATTAAAAAAGAATTACAATTATAAAATTAAATCAATATTGGTATCTATAGTTTTAATTAGTGAGAGTCCCCGATTGTCGGTAATTACATGCTATGTATCTACTGTTCTATCAACAGGCTACAGGAGATGCAGCGTCAAGCTCGAGCAACAATAGAGCTGATGAGAGAAACGTACGCTAGGATTAGGTCTGATGAAGAAAAGAAGAAGGGCCTGGTAATCTTGCGGGCCTTGTATGGAAAACTGCCTTCAGGTAGGTAAAGTTAATAGAAAATTTAATAAATAGTAAGAAGTCAATCCGCCATTCAATGATGATGGATCGGCTAGAAGATCGTCAACGACTCTTTTTACCCGACTTTTTGAAAGAGGGTTATTTTTTTCGAGTGTATGTAGACCGAAGCCCAAATCAAGTGTCTTATTTTGTAAACACATATGATTGTCTAATTACCTGTTATGTAAACAAAAACAACTAACATTATTTAAGCTTTTATGTAATTATTGCTTAGTTATTTTATTTTCACACTATTAGATCGGATCACTTTATTTACTCAATGATGAACAGGTTCAATCAATCACTTCTTTTCTGTTCATCATTGAGAAAATAAAGTGATCCGATCTAATAATATGAAAATAAAATAACTAAACAAAAATCACATAAAAGCTTAAATAATGTTAGTAGTTTTTGTTTACAAAATAAGACACTTTATTTTGACTTCGATATTTATGTTGTATGTATGACGCCCTACAGCCTATATGGCTTGATGGATTGTAACATATGAGGTTTCGTTAGATTCGTCTTGATTGTAGGAGTGACATAATTCTATTAAAAATATAATCAAAGTATTAATATGCAATTGTTTTTTTTGTTTTTGTTTTTTACATGTTTCTCATTTTTTGAACTCTGTACGAAATCTAACTCTTTGATACAGGCGAGTCAAGCCACGACGTCGGCGCAGAAAACACGGGCGACAGCGCGGCCGAGTCCCCGACGGCGTACAGCGAAGTGATAGACGTCACCATTCCCGTGCAGTGCCTGGTGAAGGACTCGCGGCTAGATCTACTCGAGGCTAGCAAGGTAACACCACTATTCTAACCTAACTATAACACATTTCGGTTCTTAGAAGTATCGAAACAAAAGATTTTCATAATCATTACAAAATAGACTTAAAATAATGAGTAACTGTGATAACAAAATTGAAAAATGTGGAAAGATGGAAATTCAACGCATTTTGACTCGACTTTACTCGTATGTCAAATGACATTTTTTAAACGATAACACGGGAAACTGCCATTAGCCTCTTTTTTCTGAATACTAAGTAAATTGGCGTGGCGTTTAGTGATTTAATGATCACATTAAGGTAATCAGAAAATGTTCGCGAACGTTTCTATTTATTAGAGTGCTAGAAAGTAGGCATGTTTGTGAAGTTTCGTGCGAAGTTTGTGCTCAAGGATAGACAAGAATCGTTAATTCGTTTAGGGAAAGGGGGGGGGGGGTCTGTAGGTTTAAGTCAGTTTATCTTCGTATATATTGATGTATTTATAAGAACATACATTGTTTAAAGCCTGTATGCTCTAGTTAGCCTTGCCTTTCCCTCGGGGAAGAATTTTATTATATACAAAATGACGTCTACGTTTTTGCCCACAGTCTGAGCTGCCCGGCTTCTTCGACCCTTGCGTGGGGGAAGACAAGCACCTCTCCATCCAGTACATGTTCCGCAGCAACCTGCACTGTTGCACTGTGAGCGACCAACAGGCAGTTGTTCTGCCGCGCAATAGTAAGTAAACATAAGTGTCGATTTTTTGGTAAGGAACGGTGGGTCATCTGGATGGTCACTGTGGCCTAGAAACGTGACTTAAAGTTAGGCTATGGTTTAAGCCAACGCCATACAAAAACTGTCAAAGTTATGCCACCGTTGCTTCGCTACGAGCCTTATATTATACTTACTTGGGATATGAATAAAAAATAGACTTATGATGATTGATCAAAATGGCGTTATTATTTTTATTTGATGCCGTGTTGTGGAAAAAAAGGTGTTGCGTCATTATATATGAGTTGTTATCCGCTACGTACTTATTATTTTCCACTAATAAAAAGAACAGAAAAGTAAATTATTGTATAAGAAATAACTTACAGAACTATCTTTGTATGGGCAAAATAAAATAAAAATCATCAAGGCTAACCGGGATTCGTCTCTGGGACCATGGATTCGAGTCAATTTTCCGAACCATTGGAGCATCTCTTTGCCATTTTCATATTGTATTAAGGACTTATTTGTTTTTCAGACCATCGGATAAAGAATAGATCCTGAAATCTAAAATCGAGGCGCAAGCGTTAGCTTCCGCGACGCAAGCTCGTCGCATCAAGCATTTAGTGCCCTGGTTTATGATACAACCTTTGAAGTGCAAAATCCAGAAAAATATACTTAATTATAATACTAAATTCTACGGATTACGTTAAGTCTTATTATGATAAAATCTTAACCAACTAAATACGTGAACTGTGAGCTTTTAGCGTTGCCGCACACATATCCACCAGCCACCGCCTCGGTTCGCCCCTCGTTGTCAACCAGTTGTCAAAATAATGCGAGCGTGAAGACGATAGCTGCACGATTCGTGGTTGCTAGGATTGTTGTTGCACCTCTAACGGCTCGTAGCGGAACTAAAATCACTACCGTCCTTAGACCGCAGCCCAAATCAAGTGTCTTATTTTGTAAACAAATATGATAGTCTACCTGTTGTGATGTAACACTAAAGGAATCCGTTCATCATTGTGAAAATATAGTGATCCGATCTAATAATGTGAAAATAACTATGCAATAATCATAGAACAGCTTAAAATGTTAGTAGGGTAGTTTTTGTTTACAAAACAAGACACCTTCTTTGGGCTTCGGTATACGTATTCGTAGCGAGCGAACTTAATATAAACCCATGAGGTAATTGTACGGACAACAGCAGATCAATGGTAATACTTTCAGTACGATTTCAACTCTTACGACGCAGATAATAAGAACGGTCCAAAGTGTTACACTTGATGTGCTTTGATGTGTACAGTTCGCGAGTACCCCTGTTCAGTATGAATTTATATGAAGCGGGACTTGCGTTGATTCATACTAAACAGTGGGTCGCGGTCACAAATATCGGAATCTTATCTAAATTACCCGAAAGGCTGCTGTGTAAAATGATCGGAGGAGAAGGCCCAATGGCAAGTCCTGGACTATAATTGTGGTAGGACGCTCCCAATACAAGCTTTTAGCTTAGAGTGAGGAGAAAATTACTAATGTGAAAGAATTGCTAATTTTCTATATTTAAAATAATCTCTTCTACAGATGTACGAGCAAGCCTTTCTCTCGCTAAAGTTACGTGACGTGACGTTTCAATGTATTAGATACTCGTACTAAGAAAATACATCTTGCGTTACTTCGAAATGTGGCTTATGGATCGAGGCAGGTAAACATTCCATTTTGCATGAACAGGAAAATGTGCTATTTTGATAAAATATGAGCAGTATGCAAGGCTATTTTTAAAAATGTTTTACAGTGTACCTTTTTATTTGACAATGCGACAGAGAGTGAATATGACAGCGTTGTCGGATCCTTAATATGATGAATTATCAACCTCATCCCAAAGCAAGTGTCTTGTTATGAAAACACAACCTCTGACTATTTCATAATTATTTTCACATTATTAGATCGGGTAACTTTTTTTTCGTAATGATGAACATGTGCGTGGATTTTCAGTTTGTTTATGAAGGCTACGGCAGTAACTACTAAAATGAAACGTCTGCCAAAATATATATAGCAATCTTGGGGTGTCTATTTAGACACTGATGAATACCGATACAGGATTGGACAAACTTCGCTCGATAGAAAAAAAATCGCAAACATACCGTTTCCATGTCTTTCAAAATGAAAATTATGTCTAAACCGAAATAGTTATTCATACAAAATATATATCAAAATGTAAATACGAGAGGTTGTTTGAAAAAAATCTGATTTTAGTGGGCGTATTTTTATTTCCCTGCCAAAATTCATCCAAAATTAATAAAAAATATAAATATGGAGTCACTGTGCCGTGCTCTACACTCCGCCGCTGCGCGACATCTTCTGTCTCGCGCTTGAGTTTGACAGCTGGCAGCCCCTTAATACAAGCGGTAATTAGATTTGTTTGCAAAATAACACAATTGCTTTGAGATGATGTATACCTAGAATTCCATATCACAAAACAATCACGCCGAAACTAAGAGCATTTGGATTTGAAGCGGTTTTTGTTCCGTCTAATAATTCTATTACCTTGGGTGTTCATATGCGCATTATGTATTAGTCAGCTGAGTGGTTATATTGTCTGTGTATAAGTGCAGGTTTCCACGCGTTGTTTTCTTTTCCATTGTATTGAGTGTTACTACTAAATATGTGGGGTTAGTCCTCTTTGGAGATCCTGACTGCTCGCCTGCCTCGCTCCTAATTATATGGCGTTCGTTACCATAACTGTGATGTAGTTTTAAAAAATTGTCGTCGAATATTAAAATATTTCCTATTGCCTCTGTTATGCAACTGTTATCAGATACTGTTATTGTTATTTTTTTCGTTCAATTTATTTCGTCATCAACATACTTTATAGTTGCCCTACGAAATCGGCTAAAATTTATTTCTGGATTTTGTGTATTCCTCGTTCGTTCTGGTTATAGAAAAATAATTCCTTGATTGTAGCCAGTCATTAACACGGACGAAACTATTTTATTGGTTGAATATATCGTTTTATGTGCGTATTGTCTCCGTCGATATATTGTAATAAAGAGTATATATATTTTTGAAGAATTTGCCTGTATGAGTCAAGTAATTCGAATTGTAGATTTATGTAAAATAATTATGCCTAGAATTGTTTTGGTTCAAAAAAAACTTAGATTGCAATTAATTGTTGAATAGCTTTAGAAATGATATTCCTTATTTATTTGTTACAATCAACGCCTGAGGATGTTGACTGTGAAATATAATAAAGCATGTGATTATTTATTTACTTGTCTTCTAATTTACTAAGTCACATTTTAATATACTCGCACCTTCTAAAAAGAAATAAGTACCAAATAGCACCTCCTAAATATTGACTCCAGATAGATCTGTATTGTACATACCTTTAATTCTAATATACATTGATTGGTTCACACCAAGCACGAGTTGCGTTGCGGTTATAAAATATTAGAGAACATTTTGGATCACAGGGGAATAGTATGATCTTACATACCTATCGTACTCACTTATATCTCAACAGGGTCTAGCTCACGACATAATGTACTGTCGATGCAGCGTACCATCGATATAGTGTACTGTCGATGCAGTAACCCGTCGATGATGTAACGTTTTCGATATAGCGACAGTCGTTGTAGCAACTTTCGATGTCGTGAACTAGCTTTTAATTTGCAAATTTCAATCAATACAATACATTTTTATTTCCATTCTACTAGCGTAGAAGAGTTCCTATTCAAAGCCACTCGGCTACGCCCTTTCTGCGATATATTCTGACGGGCGATACAACTGGAATCAGAAACATGAATGAAGTGCTCGTCGAGGCGCCAACGGTGACACGGGCGTTTCGGGTTCACTTTGATAATGACCGTCGAAATCGGTCGAAACTGTCGGTCTAATTGCCGGCTTCAACAATACTGGTGAGTGATATCCGTTTATATATAATAACTAGCTGTACCCCGCAACTTCGTTTGCGTGGAGGAAGAGGATGGAAAAGATCAGGAGGCAGATCTTCCTCTCTGGATCCTTGTTTCCACATCACATATCGCCATAGCTTGTAGCCTATGAGCTGTCCGGATATTTCAGCTATCTCCTAGTGAAACTCCCATCAATATCCCTTCAGTAGTTATGGCGTGATACTTGCACAAAGTCACAGACAAACAGACAAAAATTCTAAAAAATTTTGTTTTGGCATCAGTATCGATTCTAAAACACATACTAAACATTTATTCTTTTCAAAAAATATCCAATGTACAGACCCAACTTTTTTACAGTCTTATTATATGTATAGATTTGAAACAATGCCTCACTATAGTTTTAATAGCCATTTTCTCCTCCACCTGTTACCTACTGCGCCTGCGGGATAATTTCCCAGTCGCAGGATCCATTTTGCATTTATAGTGTGCTTTTGTACTGCTGAACAATAGGTGATAAACACCCGAACGGTGCGAAGCGGCCATAAGCATTCGAATCGATCACACGCGATAAGTGTCATTATAAAAATGTTTAGAGAAAACATGATCTATTCAATTAAAAAATGATTGTCAATACACAGACCACCCGCGATACATATTATAAAGAAAAAGGAAAATTTATTAAGCCGAAAGGATATCGGTATCAATACCACCGATATCCTTTATACCGATAACTAAATATCTTTTGTCCTAAGACTTTTCTATTTTCGACAAAAAAAATGATTCGTCTGACTATGTACGGTGGAACTCAGGGAAAGGTGTAGGTACAGGAGAGTTTTTAAGGTTTAGATTTTCTCAAAAACCACTTGACCTATTGCAAAAATTATTTCACTGTTAGATAGATAAAAGTTAAAACTATTTAACTGTAAAAGAATTATTAGATTCGGTCGGTTTTTGAGAAAATCTCAACCTTATCGAGGCCCCTTGTATATTTATCTCTGTCTTCGACTGTACCCTTTCCGTTACACCCTATAGACTTATATTATTTTATTTAACAAATTATGACTATATACGTGGTTGAATTTGTAAGTTTATTTGATTATGTAGACTATTTTAATAAAATAAATAATGAAGTACCTATACATAGAGGATTTGTCTAGCTCGAAAGAGATACGAGTATGCTGTGAGTACCTACGTATTCATACATTATTGTACAAGAAACAGAAATACACAAACAGAAGATTTAAGACGTAGTGTACACAGATGGTGCTATATCTCTATCTAATACAATGATTTTTTCCTGTAATACAAATATTCAAAAGACCCACAAATGCAAAAATTCACTCAGTCACATACGAGTAGGTACACCGTACATTTTATGTAAAATACATAAAAGTACTTGATATGCGGCAAACTCCAGACATTAAAATTTTAAATTGATTTATTTATTGCTACAGCTCGGTTTGTGCACTTTCATCGTAAATATATTATAATATTATGATTTAAAAGCTAAGGCAATTTGTTTTAGGATATTTATCTAAAGTTACAGCGCAGAATCGGAACGACACCACCATAGTCAAATGGATTTGGGACTGGTGATTGGGATACATAGATATTAGTTTGAGAAACAAAAAAACCTACTGCTAAAAAATTAAGCCGCTTTGATAAAAATTTATAATATGTCACTTCTACAATCAAGATGAATCTAACGACACCTCATAAGTTTGACGTCTTACGCAGACGGGTAAAAATAATGTAAACAGTAGATATATCGCATATGCGCTATAGCGCATCTTCCATTTCGATAGAACTTGTAGAAAGTTTAATAGCGTAGGTGCTTCAGTAATGCCAGAGCATAGAGTAATTAA
This sequence comes from Tachystola acroxantha, assembly GCA_963506565.1. Taxonomy (NCBI): domain Eukaryota; kingdom Metazoa; phylum Arthropoda; class Insecta; order Lepidoptera; family Oecophoridae; genus Tachystola; species Tachystola acroxantha. The sequence goes on from OY735870.1 coordinate 18,150,530, forward strand.
TATACTGGAGACAGCCAATTAACTAACATCACATATATCTATGCAGGGATGAAGTAAGCAGGTACCTATACCCAACCTATCTTAGGATAGCGGTGATTGAATTATTTTTACAAAGTAACTTTTAAGTAACTACTAAATTACAATATACTTAAAAACTATAAAAACAAATTACAGATTAGGTATGGTACCTATACCTTTTTTTTTTTTTTTTTTACTTGGGGAAATGCTTTTCGCATCTCACCGCGCCAATGAGGAGGGGCGCGCGGTGAGTATGTGGGACTCCCGCCATAATACGGTCCTATACCCACTAAAACCCCAAGGTGTTCAACGCATCGCGTTTGGAACGAGGTTGTGGGAACGCAGCGCCAAATACCACAACCTCGTCCGCGGCCGCCCTCGTGGGCCCTTCTCGGGGGTCTACCCCTATACCTCCGCTTAAGGCGCCTCGGAACACAGGACGAGACGCCTTACAGCTCGGGACCTCTAAGCGAGCGCCGGACCCCCCGACCCGACGCCCGCAAGTCCCCGTTAGGGCGGCAGGCGGCGGACATACGCCCGTCGCCTGCGGCCCGCTCGCCGTCGGCGGATCGGGAGCGAGAGGGGGTCATTCTCGCGCTCCCGCTCCGCCGACTCTTTCGCCGTCATGATAGTGGCGCAGAAATCCGCCACCATCTTCCATCCTTCCTCGCTGCCCATTGCTCGCACTATGGCGGGCAGCGAGAGGTCGCCTCCAGTGGCGGCCGCAATGGCTCGCCGCGGCTCGGCCCATGCGGGGCACACGGCGCGGGTGATGGTACCTATACCTAGGTACTTGATAGCAATGTTTTGTAACTTGTTTGAGGAGACTCCTCAATGGAAAGGAGTTCGCAAAATTAAGTGTGAACTCGAAGTTGCAAGCTACTTATATACTATTTTTTTTCTTTTACATTGGTAAAGTATAAATCAATATTACTCTTTTGAGAGGTACTCTAAGTACTTCGGACACAACAGGAGGCTTCTATATGGGCACGACAGTGGTCGAAAGTTTCATTTCATAATTATTACATAGAAATATGTAGGTACTAAAGAAGAGATGATTTCTGGCTTCAAGTGCCTGACACCGAGTGATACGAAATAATGTTCAAGGCTATTTGTGAGGTAAAGTCTAACATTGACAGTGTCCTTGTTAATATTTAAATATTTTTCTATTTTATAGTAAACCATAGCTGCTCTTGGGCGTCTCTTAAATCACAACATGTGTTATTGACGTTGACCGCCTGGCTGAAGCGTACCCTATGCTGGAGGGAGGCAAGCAGGCACAGCATGATCCTGTATGCGTACAGATTTCTTACAGGTAGGTACAACAGTAGGTACCTTACATTACCAAAAATATACAAATATCATCGGTACATCAACCTACACCTTTAATAATTGTCCAATGCTACCACCGAGCTCGGCATCCCGTAAAGCCTCTACAATGGGGGCGTACAGAACCTTGTCCCAGTCGTACCTATGTCTGGGTTCGCCACTGGTCATGTTTAGCTATGTACTTACAATAATCTATTATTACCTGATGGCCGGGGACATTTCCTGTTTTACCTATGACATACGACAATCATAAAATGGAAGCATCCGACCAAACAAAGCAAGAACAGAACAGAGAAAACTGCGGAGTTGCTTGATATGTACTCGTATATGCCATTGACGTAATATTTTACCCGTGTTTCGCTACACGAAAAGAAGAGATTTGTTTCCGAGTGCATTTTGGTTTTTTGGTGGCCTCCAGTAGCCAAAACGACTTGGTGAGTTTTGATGTCTGAGATATTGTTGGTCTTGGTCATGGGACTACATTGGATGCCGTAAAGCAATCAGGGGTAAGAAATAAAGAAGGAGAAAGAAGCATGTTTCTCAATCTTATTCTTACTATCTCGTCGAAAGTGGGAGTTTTGTGCATTTCTTCCGTGCTGTCAGTTTAATCAGCCTATCACCGAAGTAACGCAGCAGGGTACTCACTTGTCGCCTGACTGTAGGGCGTTTACACACGGGCGGCGCCGCGGCGGTGGGCGGCACGCGGTGCGTTTTTTGCCAAAATGTACCAAAGTTCAAGGGCTACTAATGCCGTGTATAAACGCTCTAACTGTTGCAGGCTTTCGATGCTGGAAGCATGGGTTGGGTTTGCTTCGGCGACCACCAAGTATGCCACCTTCTTTATTTCCTTTGCATGCGTTGTTAATAACTATAAAAAATCACTAATAACTAATCCGTAGTAAGTAGTGTAATTAAGCCTTCACTCAGCTGGAACCTAACCCGATATATTAAGTACTAAAAAAAGTAAATTAAATACGAAACATTTTTATAGTTCACGAACCTAATTAGCATTACCTAATTCAAATTGTATAAGATGCATGCATTGATTTTTTCATTAATACCGATAGGATTTCTTTTTTTAAATTATCTTACGATTATCGATCAAGTTTCTCCGTACTTACATTGCGATAACAACTGGGTAGCTCTAGGTCCCACTCTCACTAGGTACTTACTAGTAGTAGGTTACATTTTCATCACTGACTTATTAAATTGTAGAGTATCAAAATTTTAAATCGAACCACAACCTCGGGGATACTCGAAAAAAATACTTGTTCACACTCCACTCCTTTCCTGGCTCTGTGATACACGTAGCATGACCCATTGTTGACGTTGTTCTTAGTTTCTTGATTAGCGCTATTTATAGACAGTTTTACTATTTACTTACTTGCCAAAAACAATCTGACTTCCGGTACCAACTGTTCGTTCAATACATCACTTTGTTTAAGACTTGACCACGATGTTTTGCTTCATAATTAATTGACAAACATGCCTTTACTGAAATTAAGTAGGACCTACATTCTACTTTACTGCCGAGCAGTTTGGATCGCATATCTCAATAAAGTTTAGTACTAACAGCAGATCAAGTGTCACTTTGGACCGTTTTTGTTTTTTGCGTCATAAGAGTTGAATTCGTACTGCAAGTGTTATCTGCTATTGTCCGTACAACACGGCATAAATCATTTCCCCCGTATTTTCAGCAGAGTCCAAAAAACTGTACAATTTACTGACTCCTGTATGTATTTGTAACTGATGAAGAAATTTTATATTTTTACTAACAAGTAATTATACATAGCTTACGGAATTAATACTGTATATAATTGTATAATAGATCCAAAAAATAAATAAACCTATTTGCACGTAAATTACTTTTAGGAGAGCAATATAAGTCGCAGCAGTTACTACAGTTGATGGCAATATTTTCTTTAATTTTTATGTTATGATTATTAAAAACGGAACTATTATAGGTAATTAAGTATCTATGTAAGTGCTCGTAGATACCGGAAATAGGAAAATTTAAATAAGTGGCTGCGTCCACGCGGCAGAAGGCAGGCCAGTGGACGTAAATAGACAGCATACTACCTAGATTCCTGACATTAGTGGTAGTTGAACATTAATATTGTTAAATCACTATTGTGGACATGTAATATATTGGTTTTATTGCTAAGTAGCTCGTTACTATATTTTTGCTATAGTGCAGGCTGGTGGAAGCTTCAGATGTGGTCACAAAATATACCTTTCGACTTTTCTTCGAACTTTAACATACCAAAGATAGTATTAGAATATCAATAAGAGATTAACTCGCTATGTCGGTCCAAAATTCGACATCTAAGCAGTCGAAATATATTATTTTGTCTGTACCATAATAGTTGAAATTATTATGCAAGTGTTATCATTGATGTCTCGTCGACTGTTTTACAAAAATCACTGACGGGTGCGCCTCGGGAAATGTCGGTCGTTAACATGTGTAATAACTATTACTTTAGTTGTGTTAGTAATTGTTACAATTTACAACTTAAACTTATAGGCGCGTATTCATAAACGTGATTTAAAGTTACGCCACCGTTTAGGCCCCCTGTCCGTTAGAAAGCCCTGTCTCTTAGCCTTTTTTAACGATGTGTGAAAGGGATAGCATCACGTTTTAAGTGAAGTGATGTTTAACTAGGTTTATGAATAACAGCAAAAATATATGTAGATTAAAAATAATATAAGTAATTCAAATTGTATAAAAAGTTAAGAAGTCCCATAAGTCGACAATATTATACCTACCGCCGTAACACTGATAATTTCTTTAACATAGCTTCTAGATCCTGGGTGATCACGGATGACGGGTCTTATAATAGCTTGATAATAGCTTGGAAAACTCGCTTAACATAGCCTAAACTCGGGCCACGGATCAAAGGTGTATTTTTTTTTGGACAGAAATCCTAATTTCAATAGAAATTATGCGGCTAAATTGATCGTAGAGGAATTTTGCACAATGCACAGATACATTTATTATAGGGCGAGGTAGGAGGTACCACATCATCAATCACAGAATTGTGTAATATATAGGTATAGTACTGCTTCAGGGTTTTTCAGCTATGTTATGTTGGCAGCTATGTCATTGCATTCGTTACTGAGTGTTGTATAAGTAATGAAAAACCGAAGATTCGGTTTTGGTTTCGGCCACAAAAAAGCCTTTGGTAGGTACTACCCCATTGTATAACGATGTGCACCAATGCGGAACTTTCCCACACGATGCCAACCATACACGGTAATTCACTTTTTGACAGACAATCAGTAATCCCATGAATTAACATTACTTGCATTACCTGTATGACAATAGTTAGATGGTTGGATGAATGAATCAAACACGTGTCGGTCACATCACGTTTTTGCACGTCGTTAATGTTAAGCAAGGGTGTTTAAATATTTTTGTCGAAAACTGAAACCGACGGTTTTTTTCTCCGATTTATTTCATCGTTGGAATCACTACAATAGGCCGCTCGCGTTGATATCTATTTTACGCCTCTACTGATTGTGCAGTGCAGCGTAGAGATTCTAGTTATTAGTGTGGCAACAAAAAAAATTGACGAGTCTCAAATTAAACAAGAAGATTATTGACGAATCTCGGTATTAAATTAAACAAGAGATATTATCAGCGAGCTTGTATATTAGTAACTTACTCTTCAACCAACCCTATAAATTAAATATCGTTCTATTAGTATTTAGTTCCGCCCTGGCACATAATCTACAGCCATTTGATAAGTACATTGAGCTTTACGAGTTGTAGATAGTGGTTTCTATTATTGTAGGTTTTTGCTAATATTTAAGGAATTTTGTAATTTATTGCTAAATATACATTCTAGTATATAAATTTCCTAATTCTATTAAACTTTTACACATGAAAATTTTATATGATAAAAATTTACATCATTTACATACAATGAAATTTTTAACTCTACCCTTTACAAGTAAGTACTTACTAAACTTCTTTCTATCTTCTGTGTACCTATGAGTGCCTACACCATGGGTTCGAAAATTTCCTCTTACCACGAAAACCTAAGCCAGACGGCAGTAAAAATACCTATACCTATTTATTACAAAATTTACATTATATTTTCGAGCGTATAATACGAGTATCTTGTTTACCGCTGAGCCAATGTCAAAGTTGTCGGCATTTTCGAGAGCTTTGCAAATAACAGCGAAGGACACGCTGTGATTTCCTATCGTCACTCATTATTAGGTCACATTATAATTTACGGCAAGGTCGCTCTGGGCATATTATTAGTAGAATACAAGGTTCAAAATCGGTAAATTAGTGGCTCCTACTTATATGGGAACAAATCAAAAAACACTTACACAGTTAATTAGTACTACGTATTGTCAATCAATTTTCAATACTTTCACTGGTATACATGCATGGTGTAACGTTAACGTTATACCTCAGTCAAAAGGGCATTCCTGGCGGTAACTGATAGCTTATGTTGAGAGTATTTTCTTTTAAAAATATAATAGATCATCATCGCCTCATTGGAAATAAATATAAAATGTATGGAAAGTGAAACAAAAAAATAGTGATAAAAGAAAAGTTTTACAACACAAGTCGTTCAGTTGCCGATTAGACATCCGATCTGAACTGAACAACCTCTTTTCGGTTTACTAGGTACTGCACAAGCCGTTTACATGCCATCCTGTATATAGACTCGCAATTTATCCCTTAAGGGTTAGCTAGATATAAATAGTAGCCTTTATTGCGCTTAATACATTCCAAAACAATTTCAGACTAGATATTCGATTAAGATATATTACGATTCCAATATCCATTTTTGCTTCTCTATCTTCTATAGTTCAATAGTCTTTCGCATTTGGGCAGAGATTATCTCATTTTTTTCAAGAGATTAGAAGATTCGTCCAGTCTTAGGGACTAAGGGATTTTATACTATATAGAGTCACGCGGCTACACCCGGCGCACATAGCCTTAATGTAGAGCAAGTTAACACGTTACAGCCAAAGAACTGGCTTCTTCGAGAATGTGCCGGCATTAGTAGTCACATTAATCTTTCTCATGATTCCTACTATACTCATAAAATATAGGTACTAAACTACTGTCATGGATGAGTATAAGGTCAGGTATAGATACAATTGCGCATCTTGATTACGGTCCAACACAGAGAAAGGTGTATAGGAGTTTTTAAGGTTGAGAATTTCTCACAAAATACTCGGCTGATTTATAAAAATTATTTACAATTACACACGAAGCCAGAGGGAGAGAAGAAGAGAGAGGGAGTATACAGGGGGCCTCAATAAGGTTGATATTTTCTCAAGAACTACTGGACCGATTTTAATAATTATTTTACAGTACATAGTTTTAACTTTTATCTATCTAAGAGTGAAATAATTATTGCAATAGGTCAAGTAGTTTTTGAGAAAATCTCATCCGTAAAAACTCTACTGTACACCTTTCTCTGTCTTCGACCGTACTTATGTACTCAAAACTATCTACTAGTACAAAAAATCAGTTGAGAAAATCGGCCCCCTGTATACTTTTCTCTGTTTTCAACTGCCTACAATATCAGTTAATCATAGTCACAGCAAAATAGCCCAATATAATGGCTAAGACGTTAGACTGCGGTACCAGTGGCGCAGGATCGATTTCTCAAGAACTACTTGAACGATTGTTAAAATTGTTGTACTAGTAGATAGTCTTGAGTACATAAGTACTATGTAATTTTAAAAAAAAAATCATAAATCTGTCGAGTATTTTTTGAGAAATTCTCAACCTTAAAACTCTTATTTTACTTATACTACTTACCTCTGGATTATTCAAGCTATTGCAAGCAGTTGGGAATACTTAATAAGCATAGCTAGTCTTTTCTTGCCGTGTAATATAAAAAATTAACTTAGTTTGCAGCGTTTATAAGGTATAAATTCGGGCTAGCCAGAGATTGTATTAGGATATTTTACGATTGCTCTACTTTACGTCACAGACATCATGGGGTACAATCATTTGTTATACAATGCCTCATTGTATAACAAGGGATCGAAATTCATTGTATTGATGAGCACTGGGTCGAATATTCGTGGGGTCGAATAGCATAGGTTTAGTCGATACATGGTACAGTTTGTCGCTATTCTTCAGGTCTAGCTTTTGTCCTATTTGACACACGAAAGCAAATTTTCTCGATAAGTTTGTCATCACTGTTTAAAAAAGTCTGAATACTCATGGGTCATCATAGCTGACCTAAACGTATCCGTAGCGGAGGTCCAGAGTCGTTATCCACGGTGCCTCTGAGCTCTCTTGTATAGAATAAACATTGTAAAGCTGGGGCAACAGATTATCCAGGTACATAGTCATCGTAACCATAAAATTATTATTGTTCATTATGTCTGATGGTTGCCTGATGGTCAATTTGATGGTAGTTCATTAGTCTGTTACCTCATTTGTTACTACAATTATCTTAAATAAAAAATCCCATTGTGCATCTAACCTACAATAAAAGTAATGATATTTTACTCTAGAGGACGTTAAGAATACTCAGACAGTCCTAGTATTGGTAATATGATGTCTTGATCACATTGTGGTGATCTTAGAAATGCAATTTTATAAAATGGTAAGGGCTGCCTGCGTTAGACATTATGTCAGTCACCCTGAAATGCCACCCTCATGGAGTCGGGGTTGGGTGGTAGGCGTGATGAGGCTGCGGAGCGGTCAGCGGTAGGCACCGTGGAGCGCACCCGCTGCCGGCGGGGTGCGCCGGCGCTGCGCCTGCGCCACCGCTACCATAAAGTGGCCCCCGCGCCTCGCGGCCTTCAGTCCAACCTGAGAGCCGCGACCGCTGACACGCTCGCGACTCGCGACGCCCACTCTCGCACCGCTACGCCGAGGCACAACACGCGATAGTGTTCACTTGTGAACGAGTTGCGCGCCCTTTCTCTCACGCAGTGTGATCGTGCTTCGGTACGTGAATGCAAAACCGGACTACTCTCTTGACACGAGACACCGACAAGGAATCCGCAGCGGATCGGACCTTTGAAATATTTTTACAGGTGAGTCGAGTTTTTATTTGATATATTTGTACAGGCATAGCGAGTGTTTCTGCATAGCGAGTTCACTTCGGAGTGGCGGTTGATATTGATCGGATTTCGGTCAGACTTTCCAAAAGGCTCGCTCCTTGAGCGCGGCGGCGCTCGCGGTGGTCGAAACTGCGCGGGCGCCTGCGAGCCGCCCGCGATACATTGCAGATATGCGTTGGCGTATCGTCGTCGTTCGGCCGTTCCCTTTGGCTTAGATTACCTGCACTGTGATCACGTCACGACGCTGTACTGTTAAGGTTAATAGCTTGACGGTATTTGTAAATATTCAGACTCCGACCGATTAACATATTCTGCCGTAAGATTTACCAATTGTGTTCTTTTTAGAACATTTTTGCATAACACCGCATATCGATGTCACAGTGAAAAGGGGCTCTCGATTCGACGCGTATGTTTGGTTCTTTTGTTCACGCATTATTCACCGACGGCTGTTGGTGTGGAACACAAAAACTCATTTTAATAACATCTACACAATGAAACGCAATGTTGTTGGGTAATATGAAAATCGTACTACAAACTACAACCTAACACATGGTATAGGGTTAGTTGTGGTACTAACAGTAAGATAATTCAAATCGGTACTCAATATCTCAAGTACTCAACTTATACCTCAAGTGGGTACTTAAATTTTAAGTTTTCCTCGAGGCGATACTTTTTACCAATCATACTAAACGTTTGTAAAGAGTTATTTCTTCATACTTAATTATTTTTCTTAAATGTACTTTATCGTTACTGAGCATTAAACGTTTCAATATTACCAGCTGATACTTCCCTGTTATCAGCGCAAGACGTGTATTTATGAAATAGACGAAGAAATGTAGTCAACTAATAACTTGTTATGAATGAAATAAAAATGCCTTAGCTATTACATATTTCTATAACGAACGTGCCTATTTTAACAATATCGCTTTTAATAATATTGCACTATTCTTGATAATGCTATTAAAATCATATTAAGGTAGATAATTAACGATTGTAATTATAATTTCATAATTTAATTTACCGGAAAATTATGAACGAATGAACTAAGAGCATGTGCTGATAAAGAATTATATTCATTTTGTATGAAAACTTTATAAATAGAAAATAATAGAAAACTTTGTATGATAAGGGTATCTTGTATACTAAGACCTATACATATTATAAATCTTGTAAAGGTAAATCAGCTGTTCCACCAAATTTCTCCACTAGCGATTTATTTAAAATTTTGTACTAGGAGGAATGGTCCACCACAAGTCCAGAGGTGGGGATCAAACCTGTCACAGTCTCACATCTGACGTTGATCTATTGTGGCTTTTTATTGAGACACTTATCTAAATTTATTTGCACCACGCCAAGTTAGTTGCAGTGCCTTCAATCAAATATATTTTTTGCAAGAAATCATCGCACTCATGGCCTTTACAAGGCAACCCTGTACTATGTCCAAAGACATATATACGATCGCAAATTATATCCATACAGCAGTGTTAAATAATCTTAGAATTATACCGACCAAAAGGCAGGATTACCGACTAGTCTAGGATGATGTTATTTGTCAATAAAACTTTATTGTAGTTTGCAGTAGCTATCTAAAGTTTATTGAGAAGCACTAATGAACACAAAGTCCCTTGTTATGTATGATAAAGGTGGCCGCAGACGTTGGGATTAGACTGCTACGAACTGAATACTTGCCTACGAGACAGATCTCTATATCTGTGCTCAAAACCAATTGCCAATTGTAAAACCTGTTATCGGTCGCTGGTCATTTTGGTATTCGTGGGTACACCAAAAAGTACATTATACATAATAATAAAGTATGTACTTACCTATCTAAATATAAATTGAAATATGTACAGGTATCTTCTAAATGAAGCTGCAATTTAATTAAACACGCAATCCAATGCAAAATCAAGTTTAATATCTATTACATCGGGTTTAATTAAAAAATTATATTCTGAGCTAATTACTGAATCTATGAATTTTAATAGACATCGTACTATTATAGATACTCGTACTACGACCTCATCCGCGGCACGATAGAGTCTTTTATTATTTGTTTTTACCGATTACGAGTTTCTTTGGCGAATTGTTTATTATATGGAATATATTTCTAAAAGGAACATAATATTAATTTAAATGGCCTAAAAATATATTGATCAAGCATCTGACTACTTTCTATTATATCCAGTAGTTTTAAGACATTTTAAAGTTACGTATACTCTACCAATTCAAAATTCAATTTAATATTTCCTGCTACTCTACTAACTAGGTGGTAGGTTTGATTGGTGCAATAATTAGGATGGAATGAAGAATATTTGTCTTGTCTTATCTCACTGACGTGGAACTTACCACATGTGTACCAGCCCTTTAGCTTCATTGGAGCTGTCTATTTGTCGTAAAGGCGAGTGTCGTAAGGAACGACGCGACGTCGTGTTTGTGTTTACGTTCGTACCGATTTCGAAATCCGCATACCGAGAATTCGCGATATTTTCGAAGCCTATCCTTTTATTTTGCGTCTTGTTTTATTATTTGTAACTTTTATATTTTATAAAATTTGCTTACTACTATTGTGGTCGTAATCATTGGCGCTCATGAGCGCTATGCCTGAAACGCCAGATGCCTAATTAGCAAAATGCCTAAAACTCAAATTACCTAAGATGTAAAACTAAAGAGCAATATGCCTGAATTACAAATGCCTAAAAAAATTTTTGCCCACACAGGACATCGTCCTGGGGTTATAGTTAACCTTACAAATGAGATTTCATGTTGTTGATATTAAAAGTCTTTAATGTTTTGGTAAAGTAATGAAATAAATGAAATAAAATACCTACCAATCTTACAATAAAATAGTGATTCTGTTGTTAGCAGAACAGTGATATGGATTTCGACGTTTGACAGATTCCACTTTTCACATATCATCATCATCATCAGCCCGTATCAGTCCACTGCTGGACGTAGGCCTCTCCCAAAGCGCGCCAATCAACCCTACTCTCGGCCCTCTGCATCCTTTTCACATATAAAGATACCTAAATGTAATCGTTTATTTTTTCTCGAAAGTAAATTAGCATTAAACTCCCTATTCAACAGAAAATTACAAAATCAAACTGAATACATTATATTAAATTATTCCGTAAGTTGTTACAAAGATTAGATTTTTTTCCGTTTGATTAACATTAAACTCTACATTCGACTTAGCATAATATTCAGTGTCAAACTAGAAGCTTTTAAAGTGGTGCGTCGTTATTTGAAATTAACTGGATCTAACTAGTATATTCTTGTTAGACGACGTCAGTTCTGTGGTGGTATGAAGAAACATGGAAGGTGGACGTGTTGCATAACTTAGCTGGGAAGTTTAAGCCGTGTTTAAATAACACTTAATTCTGTATTCGTCGACGAAGGATGAAAGTGAACATGCTTGTTTCAAGTGCTTGATATAGGGTCTAATATTTAGAAATATTTTCATCTTGGAACATTGCAGGTTTGGTGATTAAGGACAAGGAACTAAAACGTGTTTATCTAACGTTAGGTGACTATTAAAACGAGATGATAGATATCAAATAACCGTTCTAGAAAATTTACTATTCAAATGTAGATACTCGTGTCTGACATTTAATAATGGATACAAATCAGATAAACATCATTGTATTATTTCAGGTCACGTGGACATTTATAGCCTTTTTTCAGATAATTGATATACTTATAGGGGATATAAATACAACTGGAATGAACCGGTCTTAAAACGGATTCTGAGATATAAGCGATGAAACTGGTTTTCAGATGGTTCCCTGTTCGGCTCATTCCCACTTCGTCGATGTTCCAGATGGTCTAACTAAAATGTATTCATAGTAACCATTACTGATCGCAAAGATACATAACTATAAAGGTACAGCTAGAAAAATGTCAAGAACATATGAACCAGCCCTTGTGATATAATATTATTTATTGTTGCGTAATAGACCGAGTAATTGACATCTTTTCCCAATTGTTCACTAAAATTGAATTAGGTTGAAATAGTATTGAGCATGACAGAAGTGTGTTAATAATGGTTTTCTAATAAAACTTGATCTATTATAATTGTAGATAAATGAGTAAACAATTTATGTATGATTATGGTTTCCAAAATTAGTGACACGACCTGGCCCTAGATTTACCCCTACATCGATAAATAGAGAGACAAGAGACAAGTAACAAATTGCGAACGAGTGCGAGTGAGGGCGCACGCATTGATTTGGCAACAGTAAGATGCAGTAGAGTTGACTCGAATCTTGTTCGGATAGTCTGTCAAGGCTTTCGTGATTAAAAATAACCAAATTTAACGTAACTTAGCGTAGGGTCGAATTTTTGGACATTGCTCATTCAGAACTAAATGTTATGTGAAATGAAATAAAATCTAATAAGTACCATATTATAAAAAAATGTTTCATTTCTTGCTGTTCGAATGATGGGCAGATCAAGGGTAACACTTGCAGTACGATTTCAACTAGTATCAAGCAGTTAATAAGAACGATTCCAAGTGTGTGATGTGCATTGGGCTTTACTTACAAAATTAAATACTTCATTGACATTATAATCTAGACTAATAATTAATTTTCATTTAACTTAAACTAGTAGAGTAGAGCTCTACTTTAGCTACTTAAAAACGTGGCGCTAAAAGTTTTTACCACTTTTTTATTCTCCTTTTTGATGAGAGCTCTCGGTAAATATGAGTAATTTTTTTTTACAATAATCCATGGCCTGGTGTCGAACCTAGTACCTACATATCGAGGGTCCATATGTATACTCATCTTACATTAGCGAACTTTATTCTCTTTGTATTTTTTATTGTATGTACTTACTCTTCACCGGCAAAAAAATTAAACAATCATCGAATAAGACAAGACCAGATATTTATTTGTCTTGATCAAAGATTTTTTTTCCGTGTATGATGCAAGCTTTACTAATTACACATATCATGTAACTGATACAGATAGAAGGTCTGGTTTATGATAGTGTTATGTTAATAGGCCGATAGGAACAGGTTGAGCCATTACCATCGTGCCCTTATCACCTGTTCGTTAGTTAAATCACTTAAACAGTTGACCGAAGACTCTCATGTTAGGACGGAGCCGGATGGCGATGACGTCACATAAATTATCTGATCGATATTATTAATTAAAATTCTTTTTATTAAAGTGTTGTACAATTAAGAAGTTACAGAGCCCAAAAGTTCCCCATAAAAATGCATGTAATGTAAATTCTGAATTATAAATAAAAATATATTTGAAATGAACTTTTATGAGACTTTTTTTAACTTTTATTAATTAACAGAGATATCTAACCCTTTGCTTTGAACAGGGATAAAAAGAGGTATGAAAGTTTGTTAATTTTATTTACCGATCGCAAGTTCGAGAAATTTTTGTCACATTTTCACGGGCTTTTTTTGGTATATATGTAAGTGGAAGGATTTTTTAAAGTAATTTGCTCATTACTGAAGGCAGTAGGTAGTTCTTTTCAATGGTTGCAATGTTATTATGTGTTTTAGTACCTACAACATTTTAATATACAAAAGGCTTCGTATGCGCGGATTGTCAGTTTTTCTATGAAGGCAACTATACAGCACTAACTACTAAAATTAACCGTCTGAAAAAAAATATATAGCAATCTTGGGGTGTCTATTTAGAGACTGATGAATATGAATGAATGAATACACGATTGGACGAACTTCGCTCGATAGAAAAAAATCGCAAACATACCCTTTCCATGTCTTTTAAAATGAAAATTATGTCTAAACCGAAATAGTTAATCGTAAAAAAATATATAAGTATTAAAATGTAGGGTATTATTATTACGAGAGCTTGTTTAAAAAATCTGATTTGTATTAGCGTAATTTTATTTCCCTGTCAAAATCAATCCAAAATTAATAAAAATACAGTTATGGAGTCACTGTGCCGCTGCCGTGCTCTTCACCCCGCCGCTGCCGGACATCTTCTTTCTCGCGCTTGAGTTTGACAGCTGGCAGCCCCTTAAGCATACAATAGCAAAACCAATACAAGTCGCATTATCGCCGCTTGAATGGCCAAATACCGATATAACTGCAGCGCTATAACTCACTTCATGATAGTTATTTGAAATACAATAACATCTTTAAGTTTTCCTTGTGCATAAATCATTAAAGTAGCGTTTTAATTGTTAAAGACCAACGTGTCTCCTTGTAAATAATTTCTTGAATGGACGACCAATTGGTATTTCACACACAAGTCAAAAGAGCCTTTTTCTTGTAAAACAAATCTATAAAACTAGATGGCAGGACGAGGACGAAAAAAAAACGTGAAACTGCAAGTAGTTTGGCCATCTCAATTTTCTAATATAGGGGACTTTTATTTTACCGGAGATAGTACACAATAAGTTGGTATAGCTAACACCATCTATAATTTTGTACTAAAAAAAAGGTTTGACAGTTTTATTTATTTGTAAACGCCTCGTAGAAATAAAAATAAAATAATTAGAAATATTTAGATATTCGTACATGATTTAAGAAAGACACGGCATCATTCAATAAAATAAGATAACGGATCATTTTCTTAAAAAAGATATTTCAACTTACACCAATAATAAAATATCAATTATTCAGATTTATCTTCAGTATTTGGTGAACATGCTCAAAAGTAAGTCAAAGGCAATAGATATTATGCATTCTTTTAAATATAATATTCTCTTAAATACTTGAGATGAAAATTTAGTAATACCTACTCGGTTGTTGGGATAGAATATTAGTAAGTTTTACTGGGGGCCTCGTATTGGTATACTAGTCCAGTTGCAAGTATGCGTTGAAAACTGCATCTATCCCAAAAGGAATGAATAAGAATATAAATAATATACTCGTAGGTATGAATCAAAGACAACAAGTATGGATTAAGATATCTATTTAAATACCCTAAAAACATGGTTGCTTTATAATATTCGGAAGGTTCAAGCGTCCGAGCCAAGCCGATGCCGATTGTCCTCAATGGCAGTTCGGCTATGCCTAGTTAAGTTGCTGCATTGTTTGTTCACAACAAAATCTTCATGGCAACCGGCTGTTTCTGTGTCAACTGAACGTATTCACAGTTTTAAGGACAGTCCTAATAACACAATTCCTTCTAATGCTCAACGAAATAATGCGTTCTTTCTATATAATATACAGCCAGAAAATAGATATCCCAGAAACTTATAGTAACTAAACTTAAGGGGTACACTTTCATTTCTTATAGGCAGGTACCTATCTACCTACTTACTCTTTCGTGCAATATTTTTCATACTAAACTCGTTCGCGTACAATCCAACTACCAAATTAGTGTTTTCATAGGTACAATTTTAAAATACATACGGTTCGAGATTAACAGATCTTCGAATCATGATAATTTACTTTATGTATATTTTTTTATAGTGGCATAATCATGTGTTAACTGGAAGATATCACTTTAAACAACAATTGAATACCAAAAAGACCGCTGTTGACCTACAAGCTGAAACTCTTTGCAAACAATAAATTGAAAAATACTAACATGAAAGAATTGAGAGATGATATCATTTATAATATGTGGTTAACGGTGCTGGTGGTACAATAATGATATATATTTAGTTTAATCGTGCATACTGTTTGTTGACCCAAATAAAGAGAAAAAAATTCATCCGTGACGTAATTTCTTTTAGTCTCTCCAAGGTAGTATGATATATAAATCTCCAGAGTTAATATTTAAGATTCTTGATATTGCTAAGTTTTACAGTGCGGTCATTAATATTTATGAACGACTATACTAGTAAGCGAACCGCTTCTCTCTGGTTCCTAATTGATGGGTAATCTCCGAGATGTTAGTAATAATAATGCTTACCAATTAAAAGTGGATTTTTATGGGTGTTGCCCTACTTCCAGCTTTATAGCAAGTAAATGTAAGTAGTTATTCCGATATAGGTAAAGAAATTAATGAATATACAATATACTTACATAGGTATAGTGTTCAAAGATAGGGCAGTGAACAATACAGGACGTTGTGAACCTAAAAAGTACGTACATACAGATATACGTTTGCCACAGTACATAAATGTTGCTTAGATTTTCTTAGATAGGTAAGACTTTGCAGTAGCTTTGCAGCTTTTATAATACTCAAAATATTAGTGGTATAAAATAAGATGTAAGGTTATTATTAGTTCGTAAACTGGTACCTACTCACAGTAATTTTTGGAAGACAAAGCCGCAGAAGCGAATTCTAGTAAAAAAATCCAAACGTTTCTTCTTCTTTTAAGCGATGAATAAACCTTACGTCATTTTGTGATCATCCTAAAGTTATCACGATTTATGCGACTAGGTATAGAAATTATGACCTTCCTATGCAAAAAATAAATTAGGCACGTACCCCAATCTTCTCGGCGTGTATATTAGTCGTGCAAACCACATGTTTTATTGATCGATGGAAACATTGTCTAAAATTAGAAACGTTCTCCATTACCTCAAGATTCAAGATTTTATCAAGCGCCTTAATTATTTCTGTCATTAACGTGTTGTTTTGCCACTGACATGCTTCATTCAATTTGCTACAAGTTTCGAGATCCGTAAGGAAAATGATTCTGATGTCTCCGGTGTTTCCGATGTGCATAGGTATCTACACAATATTTAACGACTGTATACATAATTTTATTCGTTTTATTAACACTTTAGTAGATAGGTTATTGAGGCCAAAGTCAATAACATTCTTGTACCCAATGTTAAAATTTATTTAAATAATAATAGACTACAATGCCGATCGTTCTGTTCCGCATGCAACTATGTGTTTGTTTTATTATAAAACTTAATTTTAATTAGTTTAACAAAAGTTAACTACTAATGTTCCATACATTAGGAAATAGATACGAGTAGTTTTATTGTTAGATTCCGAGAAACGAGATAATTGAGACGACACAGAGGAAAATTACAAAGTGTCGTGACTATTTTTACAAATGCAAGTTATGAGTAGAGTAGGAATCTGGGAGTGATAATACACGTACCGTGATGGTTTGCTGGAACACTTCACTTTAATGAGCATTAGTCATTTTCGGCTCATTAGTGGAGTCGTTACGCCGGTAAACAATAAATATATCACAGTATGATATCACAGAACACGAGCTCTTTTATTTAAATCTACTTTAAATCTCATTGCTCGGATAAATACAGGTAATTCTTATCGAGACTGTTTCCTAAAGGTAATATAGAAAACTAGTAAATTTTATTAAAGACTATATCACACACAGCTAACTAGCGCCCCCAATCTTACAAACAAGGTGCAATAATATTGCACAATATTATTTTTCGTGTGACGGTAGTATTGAACGTCCCAGACGTAAAAAAGGTATTCAATATAATTGCACAATGAAATTATTGCGTAATATTATTGAACTCGTGTGGGGGCCGCTTAAATTCGTATTACTAATTGATATCTCTTTTTTAAAGAAACAACCAACCCTTGAGATTCACATATTAGTGTCCCGATATTAGAGGATATTTTTCAATTTGATTGATAGTTATTTTATTGCAATTATTTCGTGTTTACGACTCTTAATCATATTTATCGTCGTCGGTCCTATTTTCTATGTTTCGTTTACCTATATTGTTATATTATGTGGGCAATCGTAAAGTACGCAAATATTTATATAATAGAAGATAGTTGCATGTATAAAATCTTAAAACGATTTAAAAATATTTTTTTGTTATTACAAACATATATTTGCAGATGATTAACTAATCAGCAGTATGTCGATGTATGGACATAATATTTTGATAATGGCAAAGATAAGTAGGCCTCTAAATCTAGTT
Organism: Tachystola acroxantha; assembly: GCA_963506565.1. Classification (NCBI taxonomy): domain Eukaryota; kingdom Metazoa; phylum Arthropoda; class Insecta; order Lepidoptera; family Oecophoridae; genus Tachystola; species Tachystola acroxantha. The sequence goes on from OY735870.1 coordinate 18,168,735, forward strand.
TATTTTTTTCGTTAGAGCAAAGTTACGGGGTTAAGTAAGTTGTTAGCACGAAAGCCTCGGTGCGCGAGTCCGACTTGCACTTGCCCGGTTTTTTTGTGTAATAGTTCGACTATTTAGTGAATAACAAATATCACGGATCAACATACCGTTATCACAAGAATATTACATCTTATTACTACATAATATAATTTTATTTCCTTTAACATTCGCAGCGCATAAAATATATTTCTTTATCTACGAGTAAAATTACAGCTACGCATTTAACTGCACTCTGATCGCCTTGAATATTGTGCAGATTCTGCTTGCGTATCCTTAGGATCCTCTCTAGAGGTCAACTGCTACTCTTCTAATTATTATTCTAATGTAATCAGATCACAGTGTTTCCTGTTAAAAGGATATTTAACTATTCACAGCCAGCAGGCCACCTATGGTAGGCTTAAAATTACTAAGTAGTATTTTTTTAAACTTTTATCCAGCTGTCGGAAGGAGAAGGGTAATGTGTTTTTCGGTCGTATTTAATTTATGTCGATTCCTAATCGACTTGATAGATTTTAAAGTACTCATAAGAAGAGGTGTCTTTAGATTTGTGTTGATCAGTGGCTTGACATATGATACATTGTACAATCAACAGCAGATCAATGGTAACACTTGCTGTTAAAAGTAAAAAGTGTTACCATTGATCTGCTGTCGACTGTACCTAAATATACAAAAAACACATTCCATTTGTTTTGTAATAATTTGAACGGTATCCATCAACTCGCTCGATAAATCTGATACCTATTCTTTTTTAATTTCAACTAACACAAGAGTAGTTAAAGTCATTTGTTTTACTCTTTTTGATGGTAAACTGTGAAAGCAGAATTGATATCTGATGAAAAATAAAATACGAGGTAATAAAATCAAGAATGCGAAAAAGAAGACATGACATCTAGTCACAGTATCAAATACCGTTGTCTAAGTACCTACTTAAGTACCTGCTAATTTATTTTTCAATTGATTTCAATTCTGCTTTCATAGTTGATCTGTCGAGTCCATTAATAAAATAAATAAATAATTATATAATAATTTCTACTCGTTGTTTGAAAACATTTTCTGTCTGGCTGTACCAGAATCGACGTAAAGAGAATTTTTGATAAAAAGGCGGTTGTAACCGCAAATGGAATCATCGCAATGATACTCACTGCATCGGGAGTCACCGCTACGGGAATTCATGGGAAAGAGAAATCACTGCTACGGGAATAAGTCCATCAATTTAAGGTCATAGATAAACTTTTAATTTTCATTCAGTAACTGTTTGTAAACTTATCTATTAACAACATCGTAGTTAGAAGCTAAACGTACCTGTACTATAGATAGGTAGTTCACAAGTTGAGGAAATATATACGTACGTGTGGAAGACAGAGAAAGGTGTACAGGAGAGTTTTTAAGGTTGAGATTTTCTCAAAAACTACTTGACCTATTGCAAAAATTCTTTCACTGTTTGATAGATAAAAGTTAAAACTATGTAACTGTAAAATAATTATTAAATTCGGTCCAGTAGTTTTTGAGAAAATCTCAACCTTATTGAGGCCCCCTGTATACTTATCTCTGTCTTCGACTGTACCTATAATAATATTAATAATAAAATGAAAATAGGTAATGTTTTTGTACCACCCTAGCTATTGGCTTATTTATGTAGTGTTTAAGTAAATAAATACACAATGTAAGTACTCGCATTTCCACTTCCGTATAGTAAAGTATTCTGATTGCAGCCTGAACCCGGAAAATGCGTATAAATCACAAACAGATGCCTAGATGTCTTCCAACTCTTCATTACGAAGTACAAGTTACTCATTGACAATTTATGTCTAATACAGACTAGGACATGTTATAAGGAACATTATTCCTTAGTGATATCTAATCCCGGTTTTCAACTATGATATAGAATAGAACAATCTACTCAGTTACATTATTAGACATTAAAATATGCAAAGTTTATCTTGGACGATCCAAGAAATATGAAAAAGTTATATTAAAGTCGACCTGTAAGGTTAGGTAAGGACAGGACCATTAGTCCGTTATCCTTTAAAGTTTATGTAACAAAATAAAATTGAGAATTCACCCTATCCTATAGTGTATATTTGTGTCTTTCCAATCTAACCACAACGGATCAGTCCATCCACGATCAAACCACAGTCGCAACCAACTTGTAGGATTTTTATACGATTGCTAATGAATGACTCTTACTTACTCTCATAATTATTAACTTGAAAATATTTATAATAATAATAATAAATTCTTTATTTGAAACAAATAGTGTACAATCTGTACTTAAATAACTATGATAGTCACTGATTCTCAAACTAGGTACATATATCTTGAGAACCAGTAATTCCCGGTTATACAGCTTATAGGCGTACGTGTGTGAGTATGCGAGTGGAAAGCCAAGGATACATTAGGGGACAAATGTCCTGCGACACGTGTCGCCAGGGACGTCGGGTGAAGTAGCGCGACGTTGCCGGACTTCGCGCGACATGTCTGGCAACATCGCACGACACGGGTCGCCAGGGACGTCGGGTGAAGTAGCGCGACGTTGCCGGACTTCGCGCGACATGTCTGGCAACATCGACGTCGCTACGGACATAAGTCGCGCGATGTCGCCAGATATATCAAGCGAAGTTTCGCGAAGTCGCACGACTTCGCCTGACGTCGCTACGGACATAAGTCGCGCGATGTCGCCAGATATGTCAGGCGAAATCGGCCGGCTTCGCTTGACATGTCGCCGATACATGTCGTAGGACATTTGTCCCCTAGTGTATCATTGGCTTTATTGTTACAGACAGCGAAAGAGATATGGTGTCTAATTGTTATTATACATATATGATATAGTAATATTATGACATAGTGCATACATCCTTTATAAATAATTATAAATAGTGCCTATTCAAAGTTACATTGGAAGAGACTTTCTATCATTTTGTTTTTAGTCACTCGAATACACGTTCCCAAGGTGTTAGTGAAGGTTGTCTAAGTAGTAGGTAATGAGTGCACAAATGAACAAATCTTTTAGAGACGGACAAAGTAAATATACAAGGAAGAGTATACCGTTAAGTTGGCACACATAGAGACGACTGACATCGTTTAGTGGACGGGCAGAACGGGGCTCTCTTGAGATTGAGAATGGTCCGTAACTTGTAGGTCACATGTTCCGAGCCGGTCAGGTCCAGCTGATGAATTAGACAGCATCTAAGGCCGATATTCGTATACTTTTTTGAGGTGAGCTCAGTTTGAGTTCGGTCTTACTACTCTCAGGTTTCATACAATGTCGTAAGAGCTCACGCTGAGTTCGTACTCAAACCTGTATATGTATCTCGCCTACAATTTTCGTTTCACATAGCAACTTTACAGCATAACTTTTAAACTGTCCAAAATTAAACACCAAATTAAAACTTCAAATCTACCTACGGTTGATAATATAGAGTAGCGGAAATACGAAATATGATCTATTTAAATGCGAATAGTCGCTCATTAGATATTTAAGTTAAAGTGAATGTTTACGTGAATTGCAGTTATCTACCTCTAGTTAGGTACCTCTAGGTACTATATAAGTAGTTTTGTAATTGATTAGTTATTTATTTTGACCACGCGGCCTGCGTGAACCACATGCCCCGCCGCCCTTTCTCCGGTCGTTAACGTCCAATAGGTAGCAGATTGCGGCCTAGGCCTCATATTGTTACCTACTGCATGTTAACGGCGGGAGAAAATGGGGCGGGGCATGCGTTTCAACTAGCCGCAGGCCGCAAGCCGCGTGCAGATCGTGCCTGTGTGGGACTTTAAGCTAACAATAGGAATTTTCACTGAAAATAAAATAAATATAATGCATTACTCACCACACATCATTAATCGCATGCACATGCCAATTATTACTCAGTTGTAGAGTCGTGGGGCAGGTCCAGAATGTGTGAGACTAATTCAAACGGTGTGGCGTGCATTATCTTGCGAGAAGCGAAGCCTGTAGCACGTTTTACGGCGCCGTCACGTGCTCTGTCACCTTTCGACAAGGCACGCATGCGCGCTAGTAAATAGCACTAACTGGAATCATTGTCGCTCGGTTATACTTTGCAAGTATTTACAAGCAGGCAAATTCGTTCCGATTACCGTTTCTATTGTAGCTTTGAAATAAATTCTTATCGCTGCACATAGTTCAGTTGTGAGTACACATTAAAAATGATTGTACGGTGGAACACAGAGAAAGGTGTACAGGAGAGTTTTAAAGGTTGAGATTTTCTCAAAAACTACGTGACCTATTGCAAAAATTCTTTCACTGATAGGTTAACGTTAAAACTATGAAAGAATTATTAAATTCGGTCCAGTAATTTTTGAGAAAATCTCAACCTTATTAAGACCCCCTGTATACTTATCTCTATCTTCGACTGTACAAGTTAAGCAACGTTGGGCAAGGATATACATACTTGGATGGGTGACCGCTAGTGAAATTTTAATTAAGTTCCGTGCCTCAGAATGCACGGTTGCTGTCGCTCGCTGCCGAGGGCCGCCCCTTAATAACTCTGCCAATGTTGGCCACTTCTTATAAGTTACCCGTGGTCCCACTACATTAAACCACTGGTGGGTTCACGAGTAAAATGTATACTGTAAAGTAATATATTCTTTAATTATTGTACTGTATTGATTCTATTTAGATGGTTTATTGGAATAATAAGTTCTATTCGATCCCCTGGAGGGCTTCAAATCTAAAAGGAACACGCGCTATACCCTCAATTTGTAAGCAAACTTTCTTGGTCAGATATAAAATACAATTCATGCATTACAATCGCTACAATAACAACGATATAAGATAGCGATGATAAACTTACATAGAATAAGTGGCACAGCCAATTTCTGAGGTCACTCAATTGACCTTTTGCAAAAAACTTGCAAGTGGCTTCTCTGAATTTGAACTTCAAAGCGGTTCTTCGGTGTATTCTGCCAGTTTTAAAGGTCGGCGTCGCCTTCTATTCAATCAAATTCATATTATGTTTGTAACTTGCTAGTCGCTGATTGTGATCAGATTGTCACACGGCGAATTGAGTCTCCTTAAGAAATATCTTGTATGATACAAGATATTTCTGGTTACATCTGGTTTATAGTATAATCTTCAATGTAAATATGAAGGAAAAATAAATTCTCCGGGCCGGTCCTTCATTGACTGTAAAAAACTGTACCTACCTAATATCTAACTGGATTGATAACACTCATATCAATAGACCAAGGAAATTGGGGCCATTATCCACTACACGGGTCTTAGATCTATTTTTTCGTGTAATTAGACTTGAAGATTTCTTCTCGATATTTTCCTTTACCATTTTTAGAGCTTTCGGTAAATTTTCCTATGATAAAATTCAAGAAAAATGGCTGATCGGGAGTCGAATCTAGGATCTCCGTATCGCGAGTCCATGTGTCCCAACCCTATCGCTGAGCCAACCCTCTCTAAGTAAAGTTTAGCATATAATCCCGTCTTGCACCCAAAAATAAGTCTAGTATTAGCGACCGTGAATACGCCATAAATTTTTATTAATTTAACCCCCGATAAAGCATTAACCCTCCTCGGGGCCCTTCATCTACTAAATATGATAGTACAAAATACAAGATTGTAGACTATGGTTATATGCAAATGGACGGTTGAAATAAACATTTTAAAATGCCGGACGCCGGTCATACGATAATCGTAAAAGAAATGCGAAAAATATACCTGTGGCTTACCTTGCCTGAGTTTAGTCGACGACTGGTTTTCAGTTGATCGTACTTGTTTTGTAATAAATAAAAAAAACACATTGATTTGTGATTTCGAATGCAAAGCTTCGTTCGTTGCTACCCGTGATATAGAGGGACCGAGAGCGGTTGCTCCATACAAGTTGTTATCACAATACACTTTGAAACCTAATTGATATTAGTAATCTATAGTTAATTAGTTACGTACTATAGAAGGATGGGAAAATATTTTATAGCTGAGATTTTATTCTAATTTTAGAGTACTTAAGTCACTTTTAAAGTAATTCTCTCTTCAAATTGTTAATATAAACACGGCACCACTATTTTTTTTTTTTAAATATACCTCACAAACCTAACTTGACAGGTTATTATTGCTTAGGAGAAAAAGTAGCAAAAAAAATAATTGATCAGCACGTTTTTTTTTGCTACTTGTTAGTTACTCCATATTTTCTTCTTACTTTAAACCTCATCACTTTTCGACAATAACTTTTATGATATCACCGGACAATCAACCTAATAAATTACAATTAAGCTTAGTTGATCTAGAAGTAATAAATACCATATGAAATTAAATTACCGTACCATTTATTTAAAAATACCGTAGGTATAAGTATAGATTTATTTAAGTATATACTTAATGAGACTAGGCGAAAATACGTACTTAAATAAATAATCCGATAATATACGTAAAACGAAGCCATTGTAATATAGGTATGGTAATTATTTATTACACTCGTAAATATTTCTGTCGTGTTTTTTGTGTAAAATTATGGCATATATATATTTGCTAATATAAAACTTGCTTTGTAAGAGAGTAACAAAAGGTAGGTTATCTATAACTGTCGAGGAACTAACGTCACAAAAGGTGCGACGATTTATCGAACAAATATGTACAAATCGTGTGAAAGATAAAGGGAACGTGTTCAAATCGCAACTTACCGTGACTGTTTCGTGTTAAATTGTTAAGTTGGACACTTTGTAACGCCACGGTACTTAGCACGAATAATAATACTTAACTCAAGACAACCCCCGTTTTCTATGATAAGGAAAACTATATTGACTGGAGTAATGAGAAAAATTGACGCTGTCTTTTACGTTTTAATACACTACCTATATTGTTAGATATTCTGTGTCGGAGTTGTGTATGAATGTACTAATCTAGCTGATTTTCTATTTCCGCTTAGTGGGTACGACAGGTGGAACGACCTGCGATTTGAATTTCGCTATTGTTGGTTTACGTACAATGTAATTTGCTGAACGTAGTGCCTTTTGTCTGTGAAAGTACAAACTGATTCGCTTCAGTATAATGCAAAAAGTAATAGTTTTCATTACACAAGTTATTCAAGTTATAAAACTATAATTTTTCGAAAATAAACCTTGTAGGATTTTTAGAATAAATCTAATTATACCTAATATAACGTTACCCCACCTGAACGTCATTGTTATATTAGCTACACTATATGAAAAAGCCGATAATCGGGTTGAGTGACCCGATATATACACAGACTCGGCAAAAGTGATTATACCTTAGATATTTACAAGCCCGTTCCCGACCTGGAATCGAATCCAAGCTCTTTAAAGGCCGACACACCCACTCGGCTAGGAAAACGTTTAAACTGACCAAATACAGGGAAGAAGGTAGCTGTGGTTTTAGTATAGTGTAGGTAGAGTATAGCAATTGCAGTTAGAACTGTTACAAAATATAGGGAAAGTTAAATCTTTTGCTGTTTTTGCTATTTGTTTTCCTAGCTAGTTTGATTGGTTATGGTTTACAATTATTTGTTTTGACTGACAAGGCCATAAGTTTTAGCTATCAATCAACAGCTGCTAATAGGCAACCCATTTTTTTTTCAGTGTAGCTAGGCTACGAGCATATTTTTGACGCAAAAGTTAATTTGAGGTAAACGGATGTTTTGATTTACTCTAACATCCTTATCAATTACCTAAAAAGTTACCTTATTTTTTCCTGATTACAATTAAGTGACGCAGACTTTTCTAGAAGCATGCCTCGTCAACGTGAATCCCTATGGTTTAAATGAGCGTGTGCCTTATTAAAGTTTTTGCTGTGACTTTACCGGCAAGACAATGGTTGTGACTATCATTGAGACAATGTGCCGGCTCTTAATAAAAACACAGGATTCGTGATTGCAAACCATTATAATTTGATTACGAGGTATACATTCCCTTAAAACATTCCTATTCATTCTCTTACTTCCAAAATGCGAAAATTATAATGTTCTGCATCATTTTAATGCTTACCTACTCATCTACACATTGAATTAAAATCTGATCGTAACTTAGTTTCATCGGGGTCCCGAATATATCAAATAGAATAGTTTTTTTTCGATATTCGATATAATTATGAAAAGTAATCAAATTACTGTACAATACCATCACCTTTAGCTTTCGTGGTCAGACACAACTTATATCTTTAATATGTGGTCAGACAGCCTAAAATTAGGTTTACAATAACAAAAGAAAACGCTGCTTATTTGACCTAAAATGTCTATTCCTTTTTCATTTTATGGCTTGTACGTTATTAAAGAGATAATTTCACCAATGTCAAGTTACTTTCATGTTAACAGAAAATTAAACAAAGTAAAAAATCAATCCGCCATTCCAAAATGATGGCGGCTCGAACAACCAAAAATCAATGTCCACTACATCTCAGTCCCGTGACTAAGATAAATACATCAATCTATCAAGCCGGTTGAGCTAGAGGAGCTACATGGTAAGTTCTCTTAAAAAAACAATACCCTTCTTTCTGCAATCGGGTAATTTTTACCCTTAAAGCACGTTGAGGAAAATAATGTGCCAAAATTAGTATCCAAATTGCAGCTTCTTTTTACAACGGAACCCATATATACTATATTTAAATAAACACGTGTTTTGGGGTTATTGGCGTTGTTTGGTGTCATTGGATGAGTCCGTAGGTAAAGTGTCCGTGTTTTCGTGCGGCCACGCGCGGTATGCGGTAAACTACCGAAAGGGCCTTGCAACAAGGTTGTATCGGAGCGCTAGCCGCTGCGCCGGCGCCGACCGTGTGCGGAATCTGTTATAGCCTTGCAGAATACGTATAGGAAGGATGATATAGGTAGTACGCGTCCACACAAGCAGCATTTCTCGTGTGATTTCAATGTCTTCTAATAAAAAAGTCGTTAAGATTTCTTAAAGCCAGTATTACAAGTAATTTTATTTCGCTTTTATTGCCACCGTAAATACTTATTTTTACCGTAATTCTGATTTTTTAAAAGAATATTGACCTGAATTTTCAAACTGGCAGTAAAAATTTAATCTTCTAACGTTAACTAATTAAATAAGTCATTTAATTTTTCCTGCGACCGAACAAGGAAAATCATCAAATAAAATTTTATGCAACCTACAAAATAGTCAATGATACAACTGTCAATAGCAATACATAAAATGTAACTTCTGGGGTTTTCTGTAATAAATTCCGCAAGGTTTTTCATTCCTAACCGAGATTTCCGCGTTGAAGTTGTCAAAGATATTCCAACTTCTAATCTAGAATAGGATACAAGACGGCTAGTTGCATGTAACGTCGCGTCCTTTGTAACATACAGTTATGGACATTTATGTATTTATCTAATTTTAATAATATTTAATAACCCTCAGACCTAGCGCTAGTAGCCTTCTAGAGTATCTAAGAACCATCACTACGAGGTTATCCAATTATACATAAATATGCCGCTAGAATTTTCTATAAGAAATACAAGATATCTCGAAAATAAGGCAGGACTCCCAGTTCCTTCGGATGAATTCAGACACGACATATGGGTCGGAGTAAGTCTGTGCTTTAGAGTCTAAAGTTAAGACTCTATACCGACTTACATACATACAATACGAGTAGCAAGTAGATATAATTATATAAGATTGGACGGTCGGTTTAATTTTAATTTTGTTTACCTATTTTTTGGCCGAAGTCTGAAAAAAAAGTGCAGCATAGATATTAGACATGTTCTGTATTGAATACATTTTGTTACAACAACAAAAACAATTTGTATGCTCTAATTTATGGATCCTCGTCCGGAGATGCAGCTTATAATTATACAAAATCAGATTCGTTCCAGCGAAAAGTGTAAAAGATAATAAATAATGATAAAAAAGTCTCCCAACACAACCGGTCGCACGTCCGCGCAAACCTGAAACGCATGTTTATATCGGCGGACCTAATAGAAGACATTTTATGAATTTAGCAATATGAATATATTCTGTAATATAATTGAAAAGTATCATTATTATAACCCAATTTTATTTTTTTCACTTTTCACAATTCTCTCTATAAAGATTTCGTTCACTGAATTACCAATACTAACCTACATATTTGACAAAATGTGTACAATCAAACACAGACATCGATATTATAATCTCTCTCCCAATTTGGGTCTATTCTGCGCCAGACTTGTATTTAAATACAATTTGCTCTACTTTTATAGAGCAATCTTCGATCTATTACTGACGATCTGTAGAGATAGAGAATGATAGTGCGGTCTAGTCCGTAAAAGGCGTAAAACTTGACACTTCTCACTATACGCGTAGGTAATTATTTCATTAGGTATGTTTGGTGGTAAATATGCACTATGACTTTATCTCCAAAATAGTGTAAATTGTAAACATCAATCGACCAAGGGCGTTATCGAGGTTCTTATGACAACAGCACCGTTAATTTCTAAATTGCTAGAGTCCGGCCGAAATCGGCTTCGACTTTGTGCAATAATTCATGCACTATTTAAGTATAGATATTATTTTTTGGGACTGAGGTTTTCACAGTCAAATATCCAAAGATTACAAAAACCAAATAAGTTTGTATTTTTAGCTTATTACTGAATAAATCTTCTAATATTTGTGGGAGAGATAATAAGTTTAATAAACATATATTTTACATAAATATCATCAACTATATAACTACTTAAATGTATTTTATAAGTATGACATATTATATAAAAATACAAGTATAAATACTTACCTATATCTAGCCAACACTACACCTCGTCTAGGCCCGTCCCGCGCGGCAGGGTGCCCAGCGCACTGGCCGCATTGCCCCGCTGTATAGCGAGGCTCAGGCGCTGGGCAAAATACTCCCAAATACTATATAACAACCTATATAAAGTAAATACCTATCTAGTCACGACAAAAAAACATATTTCGTAGTCGCAAAGCTTGGAAATAGGAGATATTTTACTAGTAATTCACATAACTTTTCATGAATTCCAAGCTTTCTACACTATCTATACCCTACAACTTATTGTAGGGGATCTTAATCCCCTTAATTTGAGCACTAAATTACACTCCGGTTTCGGTCCCGTAAGTTGGTTCGGTCTCTAAAACATCGGCAGCACTAATTCGAAGCGTGCCTGTGTGCCATTGACCTATAACTATTGACATTACACCGAAGTGCGATATGTGATTTAGGACATAGGAGTCACGTCAGAAAACGAAGGTGTGAGAAGAACCGTAAGTCTTAGTGATTCACTTAAGTATTTTGGTCGCACTCACAGGGTGATAACAAAAAGACGTATCGCATCCCCGTAAGAACAAATCCTTCGTATTAACGAATGATAATACACTGATAGTCAGAAAATTAAATTGCCTCTCGTAGAGTCGAAGACAGAGATAAGTATACAGGGGGCCTCAATAAGGTTTTAATTTAATTTTCTCAAAAACTACTGTACCAAATTTAATAATTATTTTACAGTTACATAGTTTTAACTTTTATCTATCAAACAGTGAAATAATTTTTGCAATAGGTCAAGTAGTTTTTGAGAAAATCTCAACCTTAAAAACTTTCCTGTACACCTTTCTCTGTGTTCCACCGTACAGTCGAATACATAGAAAAATATACAGGGACCTTTCTATGTTAAATAACAATTTATGTGAAACGGCGCCTCTCCGTCCCGTCAAACAACCGCAAAAACCTGTGGGTGTATTGGACCACCCGCATTGACAACTCGTAAAGAAAATTATAAGATAAAGATAAGATATTCTTCATTATATATATATATTCTTCATTGCAAAAAAGGAATTACACAAAAGAAATATGCTAATACAGTTAGTATCACAATTGGCGATCTTATCGCTTAAAGCGATTTCTTCCAGACAACCTTTGGTACCTGCCTTTTGTAGAGAATGCAGCGGATGAATAGGTAGCTTGTTGAGCAATAATTAAATACCTATCAATACCTAATTGGTAATTAAATACAAAAAAGTAACAATTTACATACTACTTATATTTAGAATAATGTAATTAGATACATAATAAATACATATAAATATATCTAATTGCATATACTAATTATATTATAGTAATAAATAAATTAATATGTTACCTATAATAATAATATAATACTTAACATAAAAAAGACTACATACAATACAAATAATAACAATACTGATCAAGAAGGATAATCATACTAATAAATGTATATAAAAGTTAAACACAATTATGTAGGATAGTAAGAAAATTAAATTATAAACGCCATCCTTCTTAAACTCGCCTGAAACGAGTAGAATGACTAATCTGAACTCGATATGTGAATCGAGTGGTTCTGAATATGTATAAGCAAGTGTCACTAGGCTGGCGGAGTCGTTAATGACGTCACAAATAATATTATAGTTTACCACTGAAAGTTGAAACCATCAATTTAATTAAAAATTGAAAATGGACATTGGTAGTTTTCATAAATTAAATTGCCATTCGACGGTCCCTAAAAATAATATGGTGGAATATTTAACCGATCCGAGATCTCCGGTGGAAAAGAACGTGCAACGGAAGGGCGGGGTGCCTGATTCAATTCTTGGTTGTGACAAAAAATCACCATTTAATAAGTATTTAACAGAAGTAACAGAGCTTAAATCTATTTGTTCTTGAAAAATAGTTATTTTCTTAAATTCCAGTAACATTTGATTACCAATATCCATCAAGTCAACATGCGTGCGATAACGACTCGTATTGGGTGATATCTCTCCGTCTCCCCATAAACGGTATCTCAAACGAGTTTGCAACTTTGTTGTGATTGATGACCGTCGCGCCTGAGCTAATGCCTCGCTGCATTTCATGTGGTACTTACCTACTTTTGAGTGGAAGTGGATATCCTTTCTTCTTACTTCAAAGGGGTGAGTGACGCGTAGCACTGCAGCCTTATTCTAAGCCAGTCGTGTCTAGCCGTGATGGGTAAAACACGATCAATAATAAATATATTCTCTCTTTTACCAATCGCAAATGGTAGCAATTTTAGTTCACGAAAAGAGCTAATTGCGATTTTTCAGACACCCGGAATATGTCCAAATACAAATGTAAAAAATATAATTGTAACGAATTGCGAATTTGACAAACTGAGAACATGACGGACCAAACCATTGACTTCCGTTTCATAATTAGAGACGGGCAAGTGTATTTACGGTGTTTTATCGATGAAGGCAGAACAGCTTAAGATCTGTCTGAGAATTTTAAGGTAAATGTAGTAAACAGAAGGTGGAACTTGCTCATTTCACGTCCTACCTATTTGTTAATACTCCTTACGTTATATCATCTCGTGTAAGCTTCTTGAAGGCATAACGAATGATCAATTTGACTTGACACGTAGATTTTAATGAAGGAAGATCTTTTATATATCATCGGGTGAAGTCAATTGACCATTAGTATTTGAGAAGCCACTCGTATTGCCACAAATCCATTACGATATTGTGTCGAACAATAGGTACTAACGTGACAGTAATTATATTTTCAACGACGTGTGCTGATGATTCCGTGTCAGTAAAGCAATAGGTAACTATCGGTATTGATACTTAAATCAGGAACAACAAGTCCAAACACTCAGACACCTACATGGCAAAAAATCTTAGATCATCAAGACTATTAAATAGGTACAGGTGTAATGGAGAGTTGATACCAATACTGAAAGCTGTAGAGAAGGCTTTCAATATCGGCAACTGAACAAATGACGATGCCAGATTCTGCCCCACCATCAACCGCAAGTTGTACAAGATAACGAATAAATGTAAAAATATCTCCGTTTTTACTAAAATTATTGGTTTAAAATAAAGATTTGTACAAGTTGCGATTCGAAAAAAAAAACTTAATTAAGAATTCAGAAAATAGTAAGAAATCGAATCGATTTATTAATTATTTTTGTTATTCTTCTATAGGAGTTGCGAGAGTAGTAGAAAATGATACTGATTATGATTATGCAATATGAAACCTGTAATAAGTCCCCAACAAAATGATAGGTACAGCTTAAATGGTCATGTAGTTTTGTAGGTTCCATTGAAATGTTTTTTGATCTAAAAAATATCAAAAAGTAATTAAAGTGTCATACAAATCGGTCACCTAATCTACCTATATCAGTACCAAAATTATGAAAAGCCAAAAACAAAATATTCGCGATAATCGAATCGAACAATAAGTTCACCTATCGATATGTTCTGAACGCCTCTCCTTTCGGCATATCCTTTCCGTTAAACATCCTGTATAGATTTCATGTGGACAGTATTTGTCTTCTCACTATTCACTATTCAATTCATTTATTCAGATATTACAATTTCATTACAGAATAAATTCCAATGCGAAATTGCATCCATAAAATATTATATATTGCATTAACAAAATATTTTAGTCAAAAACTAATCAAACATAATCAATTATTAAATTGCATAAATGTCAAAAAAAATTAAATTAAAATATTAAACATGTCAATAAAAAATCATATACAAATCATATGAAGTACCTATATAAAGTCTTGACATACCTAATAACAATTATGTTTATTTAAGAATTAATTAATCACAGTTTGACTTTCTAGGTGGTCTAACGGCTACGTACGACTTCCTACGACATATTTCATAAATATTTTGTTAGCGCATATTCGCTGTGGGGTACCTATTCTGATAAGGATTTTGGGGGTTTGCTTTGTCCCATATTTGAATACAACCTGTTTTGTTTTCACATGCACTCGCATGAGATATAGATTATGGCTTTTAATATGCCTAAACTGTACAAGTGTACAATGGTTCGGAAGTAAACATATCTAGCAGTATGCTGTTATGCATTGACCTAAATTCGTGAAAATAATTACACATTGTATAAGATAAAAAGGGCTTACCTATATCAGTAAATATCGGTTCACAATCCATCTTTTTGGCCCCATTCTGCCTGCAGTCCGCAAAAAGTGTGTAAGTTCGCATCAGCAGTTAGCAACTGTCGCCTTACCATGAACTCTTATAGCAGGATTACTTCAATAATACTTTGTCATTTCGTACCATGGCGACCTTAAAGTAAGCTTTTTATTCGTGGTACGAAATAATAAAGTATTATTGAAGTAATCCTGCTATAAGAGTCCATGATAAGGGGGCAGATCAATTGTCATACTTATAACGGGTTGACATTTTTCTAAAATTGCACTATTTTGGACCGCCATCGCCATCGCCACCGGGGACAAACATGTACCGTAGCACACATAAATGTATAAATCGCAGCAAGCTAGTTAATTAATTCAACATCGTAAAGTATAACGGAAAGTGAATGTTTGCAATAAACCGGTAATAAATCCATGCGAGATTGTTTCAGGATCCTTTGTAACCAGGTGGAGGGCTCACGTCCCAAGTGAATGAGTCATACATTACAAACCAGTTACTTGTGCATTCGTATGTATAACCTATGTTTATGCAGGACAGGGAAATGCCGGGTTTATACGTCACTTAATCAAATGACATTAATAGAACGACTATAAATAGTTTTGTATGCTACAGGCGAAAGTTTGTAGGTATAAAAGTTACCAATTTATAATTTTTGTTAAGTAATACAAAATATTAATTACTAAAGATGTGTTACTCTTGATGGTCCGCGCGTAAATTTAAAATGACAATGCCAGATTCTGCGCCACCATCAACCGCATGATAAACAAGATAACGAGTAAATGTAAAAATATCACCGTTTTTTATTAAAATTATTGGTTTAAAATAAAGTTTTGTACAACATGCGAGTCGAAAAAACAGCTTAATTAAGAATTCAGAAAATAGTAAGAAGTCGAAGCGAATTATTCGTTGTCCTGTTATCATTTTCTACTACTCTCGCAACTCATACTGATTGTGATTATGCAATATGAAACCTGTAATAAGTCCCCAACAAAATGATGTATGAGCTTCAATGGTCACGTAGGTGACCAAAATTGAAATGTGGCAATGTCATTTGCAAAATAATGCTTTCAGGTAATCTAAGTATTTCGATAACCTAACGATTATTTCAAGTCTTACATTTTGAGACAATAATGGTTCTTATGTTTCACGATCACGAAATCATTAAAACCCTTTATTTATACTCGCCTTCTCAAGTCTGGAATGTGTTTTCTGTGAACAAAGTAAATACTTCTAATTATTTGACTTATAATAAAATTATAGTCAGTTTCAGTCCGTCAGTTTTAGGTACATGGCGATAAAATATTGCGATGCGCGGGCGCACGCGACCCGCGTTAATGGCCTATAGCGATAACGGGGAAATCCAATAGGTACCTTTTAAAATACTAATTATTGTAAATTTTCCCAATGTCTTTACGGAAATTGTTACGAAATTCAACTATTTGAAAAAATTGGGTACTTAAGTATCTAACTTACCCATTATGTTGGTATCATAAAGATATCTATAGGTAGCACGGATTTACCTTGAAATTGTATACATTGCATATGTGATTCTTAAACTCTCTAAAGCCTGACACATACACGGGCGGCCTGCGGCTTGCAGCCAGTTGCACCGCATGCTCAACCCCTTTTTCTCCCGTCGTTAACGCCCAGTAGGTAGCGATCTAAAGCCTAGGCCGCATATCATTACCGAAAACTAGCAGAAAAGGGGGCGGGGATGCGATTCAACTGGCCGCGTGCAGGCCGCCCGTGTATGTGTCAGGCTTTAAACCTGGTTGCGATTTGGTCATAACTGTCTGAATGAAGGGAAAAAGTCTTCTTGTATACCATACCTATAAGGGAAAGTGATTGTATTGATCTCATAATTATTTTCTATCCATGTAGAGTTTGGGTTTTGTATATTTAGGTACCTACGTAATTATTTGTCAAAAACTTATATCTCCGCCGCAAAGTTTTTCTTATACACCTACCTGGTTCTCCCACTAGTAGAAGCGTGAGAACTATAGTCGTTGTAATAAATCACATGTAGGTACGTATAGTACCATCAGTATGCCATGATAGCCTTTGAAGATTTGCGCGGATGTAGACACAAAATGCTTTCTTATTATGTAATGATTAAAACTAGTTTTGATTTCATTAGAATATCGCGCAGTTTCGTGACTCTTAAACGTGCGGAATACTAATTTTTGTACGGCAAATTACGTAGGTACCGCATATAGACAGTGATTACATTTTCGTTGAAATACATAGAACTGTCCAAAATAAACATATCTTTCAAATCGCTACAATTCCTAACTTTGCTAGTCCAGTTATTTATAATAAAAATTGTATAAATATAATGCAATCCACCATATTTTGTGATACCATTTATTCTCATTCATATCATAAATTAACATAGTACCTAACTGACTACATTATTTTTCGATTTAATTAATATTATATCTGGGTCATCAGAATGAATATGTAATTCTAATTCTGTAATTCCAATCTGAGTATTTCTCGCACCTCGTACCCACAGAACAACTAATAGAAGTCAGAAATGGTATGTGGGTGGTCCCATGGACTCGTCGCCTGAACACAAAAAGAGGCCATTAATTAGAATAATTTATAAACATGATGAAAATTTTCTTGCAGTGGGAAGGACTTGAACCTGCGACCTTGCCATTCCGTGACACGCTCTTACCAACTGAGCCACCACAGGCCACACCCATACCCATTAGTATTTATAATACGATGAAGATTTTCGACTCGGTGGTGGCTCAGTTGGTAAGAGCGTGTCACGGAATGACAAGGTCGCAGGTTCAAGTCCTGCACACGGCAAGAAAATTTTCATCATGTTTAAATTTGTTCGCCGAGCATAATGCTTAAAAAAACAATTTCTGAGAATATTTATAGCTCAACCTTCGATTTTTTACTAATTAATTGGCCTGCATGAAGGAAAGAACGCCCGCCGATTTTTAATTTTTATGAGCGAGTTCACTGCCTTGTCTACATGGCATTTCTAACATCTGTGAGCTCGTGCCTATATTTAAGATTAATTTAACGAATTATATGGATAAGATTGGCAAACTTGTTAATGAAGGTACTTTTTGCTGCAAAGCCTTCAACCTGAATATGAAATTTTGATGTAACCTTCAAAAGTATAGGATTATTTTTGTTTCCTTGTTGTATCTAATACGAACATGAAAAATCTCCTCTATATGCTGTAAAGAAATATGTGTGGGAGTGCAAAACGAATGAATTGCATTTAAATTAACTGTCGTACTTGTAGGTGTATCCAAGTCCTTTACTAAGAAGGCAAATACATTACATCCATTATTCTCATTGACAAAGATTTCACATTTCACTTTCTCCAGTGAACTGTCTTTTATTTACACCTCGGAGCTGTCAGCGATTACCGACATCCTTGATTTTGTCTAAAGAATTGTTATTTCTACGTTAAGTAAAGCAGTGTTAGCGTGTTTATAATACACAAGGGATCGTGACTGATATGATTGAAAATGGTATTTGACCGCATGACTTTCGACCCTGCGAAAATTCGAGCCTACTGAACAAATATTCGAGTCAATTACAATCTCACGAATATTCGAGCCAGCGGCCGTCAATATAATGAATTTCGATCCCATGGGGTTAGGTACAATATTCCCTGAAGTAGTTAGGTACTGGAATAAATCGCCTAAACAATGAAACAGAGGAAATAGCTGGACGACGACGTGTACCTTTACCTTTATAATATTTTTTTTACACAATTAATTATTATATTTATATTTAAGTCGTTGTTTAATATTTACAATAAATAAAGTAGTACTATGAAACAGATAAGTAATTATCAGGGGTCGGAACTCAGAGCAGGTAGACTTTTAATTAAGTACGAGTACCTAATACGTTATATCTAACATGGATATGCTCCCTTTCTGAAGTCAACTTGATAATGACAAATAAAACAATCATACCAAATAAATATTCGATGTTACTAACAATAATTTTTAAGATGTTTTACTAACATGTTATCTTCAATAAAACGTTTTATTATTACTCAGTTTCACAAGATCTTTACAAAAGCGGGTAGGTAGCGGAAGATATATGTTTAGAAAATATTAAATACAGAGATAGAGAAATTGTAAGGCAGATACAACCTTTGGCGACTTATCTCGATAATATCATCATTGAATTTGGCCAAAATTACTTACTTATTACATTTCATCATAGATAAGAATAATTGTAGATAGTGCTTAAAATATAATGACATTTCACCCCCATCTGTGCGAGGAATGTCCATGGTATGGCTCGTCGTTACTATGACGTCATTTGGTACATAAAAACTTTTGCCTGTTCCGACCCGTAATTCTATGCATGTTTAGATGTTATCTCTTCAACTACACTGCATTGATGGCTATAAAATGCATATTGCATGTATGATATTCGTTGGTGCTCACGATGCAACAGGTCGTGCAAAACTTGTTTTTAAGGAGCTCATCTCAAGTTCCTCCACTAATGTCATGGGACCTTTGCCCAGTAGTAGAATAAGTAATATACTTATATAAATATCCCAATATCACGTAGATGACCTAAATTATGATATAAAGTGTTATTTATGTTACGTCGTTTATTTGATTTCGATGGGCGATTTTTCAATCGTCATATAAAGTTAAGATTTATCGACAGGTAGCCCCCTATTTTGGATTTTTCAATAGTCAGACAGCCGTTCTGACGTACCTACTTTCGTCAAATACCGATGTCAATAATAAATTCAGTAAGACAAAATTGTACAATACAAAAAAATATATATAATATAACATAGAAAAATAATAATGTATGGGATTGATTGACATAATTTGCTAAAGTCATTTTTTTTCTATTCTACTAACGTTAACGATAGTCAACGACACACATGGCTACGCCGTTTTTTCCTTCATGCTACCAACACACAATACAGCCTTTTTTTTAAATATACGTTTACTTAGTTTACACAAAACAAATTGTTGTAGAACACAAATAATCTTTTATTCATATAGATACTTACTTAAATAAATGTAAAATATCTTCGACATTCTTTATTTATTAGTAACTTAAAATGCATTATGGTAATAAAAAATTAAAACTAAACTATTTAAACAAAATTATATATAAAAAACCTGCGCCAAGTCCCCCACAATTGGCAATGTGCCCAAAAGGCTGGCGGCGTTGCCAAAAAATATAATGTACATTAAAATTATACCAAATTATCTAATAGTATTATACAATAAATGCACAATGTCAATTATTATACACTATTAGATGGCACAGCATTTATTTTGCACCGTCATACTTTAGCAAATAATGGTTATTATATTAGTAATTCAACACAAATGACACACTATAACTACATAATGAGGGTTCATAAATTAATATCGTTTAAGCAAACGAGCCTATACAAGTTTTCCTATTAAAATATTTAATAGGTAAACGTATTTTTATATGTATAGGTACCTTGCTCGTAGATTCTATAAAAATATGGTAAAATAAGATTTAATAAAACTGAACGCATTATCCTCGCAATCCAGCGAGGCAATGCAGCCAGCCTTCTGGGGACACTCCCCGCGGTCACTGACCTGGGGCAATTTTTTTATTTATACTTTTTTTTAATTACATATTACTATTAAAAAGACAGTAGTCTTTTTTGAATATTTTGTCGTTAACAAATAAATTACTCAATAATAAAACTGAAGAATTAACAAAATGGAGCAAATAATATTAAGACATTCTATTAATTGTGTATTTTGGTCACAATTAAAATTAATTTAAAGTTAGGTGACTCGTTACAAAATCCACTGTTACTCGTTTTATACTTCCCGATTGTTACGGAGATCGCGACAAATGACGAAAAAACTAGAGGCTAGTGACATTACAGTATGGAGTCATACTTTTTTCCGACTCCTTTTTTCTGCTCTGACGGATCTGGCAAACGACCGTATCAATTAGAAGATCCCGAGAATCACAATTTATAGAATGGCGTCATCCTTGTTGTAATGTAACTCGGGTAACAAAGTGGCTCTTGAAGTGTACTAATTTGACCAAAAAAATAAGCTGTATCACTTATTTGTTCGTGTTCACAATCGAGATAAGTATAATTTTCGGATTTTATACTCGTATGTACCGAAACATATTTGAGCAACAATTTGCCCCAGTCCGTTTTTGTTAAGTTTGGTGGCAGTCTCTTGTAAACAAATCTAACCTTATTATTTTTATTTATATGAGTACAAATAATAGACTTAGGCATATGTGCTTGTATAGAAATAAAAACGACACTAAAAGAAACGAAAATGGCACAAAAAGCAGAGCAGATGAATGAATACTTCCGACAATACAACTACAATCAACATGTTTTTAATATGTACTTTACCTACATGTGTTGTGTGCAATATACACCGGTCTAAGTACACATTGTACTCAATGGGGGTAAATTAAGTTTATATTCTGTTTGAACAGCTTATATGCACAATATGGACATAAATATTGCACGTATTGTATACGTACATGTGAGAGTATAGATTATAATTATTTTTGCGTCAATAAAACACTTTTGTGTTGGTAAGACTGTCATCACAGTTAATAATTAACGAGACAGTATATCAAAATATAACATAAGAGCTACTTTATGCTACTTAAACCAATTTGAGTCAGATTGCAAATGATTTTGTAAATTTTAAAGTGTTATAGATTGTACGGAACGGCACGTTTTAATTACCAATGATGCTATAATAACGCGAGCACAGGCGGATGCGATTTTAAGTATTCTATAAAATACGTATGAAACACGCAATGGTTTGCTAAAAGTAATACGCACGAAGGTGATCAAAGTAAATCAATCACTTTGGCGACCTATCAATATCGCAATGAAACGAAACGCTCGTGTGAAAATATCGACGGCGGCGGCGGCGGCGCGGCGGCGGCGGCGGCGCGGCGGCGGCGGCGTTCCATCACGTTTTCTAGCAGAATGTGAGACATGATGTTGCTCAAGAAACGAGACCACTGAAGCACCGGTTGCAACCAGATTATTATGCATAATGTGACTATTTATAGTATCGGTCAAAAGTTTTATCAATTCGGTTTTCGAACAGTGGATAGGATGTAGAGATATAATCACAAGAAAATGTGTTTATTACACATGCGTATTTCACCAATATTTGAATACCAAAATTTAAAATCTCCGTATAAGTTCATAATTAAATTTAAAAATTCTCTTAGGTTTTTTCTGCGAATTTTTGGTTAATTTGCAATAGGCAATTTACGATAGTTAATATCACTCAGGTTTCAAAATGTGTTACGATACTAGTTTCGTGACGTCATTCTCGGCTCCGTCAGATTTAGCCGCCGTTATTTTCTTTTTTATATATACAATATGTAAGCTCGCTTTTTTACCACCTGAGCTTTTGATCCGATTTCATTCCCCCTTTTTTGTTATGTCTCGGGCGGAACCACGGACGTGTTATGTGAAACAATGTTCGTTTTTTGCCCACTGTTTGAAGTTAAGTAAAAAACAATTACTTAAGTAAGCATTATGGTGATCCGCGTCGCACAATGAATGATGAGCACAACTAAATTCTACCTGTATCCGCTACAGACGGTTACGTTCGGTGTTACAAAGCAATTAGCTTTGATTGATGTGTTTGGGGTAGCAAAAAGCCGCGCGTGCGACTATACATATACCTAGGTAGGTACAGTCGAAGACAGAGATAAGTATACAGGGGGCCTCAATAAGGTTGAGATTTTCTCAAAAACTAATGGTACGAATTTAATACTTCTTTTACAGTTGCATAGTTTTAACTTTTATCTATCAAACAGTGAAAGAATTTTGTGCAATATGTCAAGTAGTTTTTGAGAAAATCTCAACCTTAAAAACTCTCCTGTACACCTTTCTCTGTGTTCCACCGTACTATACTACTACCTACTTATAATGTACAGTCGACAGCAGATCAATGGTAACACTTGCAGTACGATTTCAAGTCTTACGACGCCAATAATAAGAACTGTCAAAAGTAAAAAGTGTTACCATTGATCTGCTGTGGACCGTACTTACTCCGCTGGCTTAGCGACCCTATCTGGGTCTTAGCCTCTGGAACGGAAGACTGGCATCATGTCGGTCCTGCATCGACTGCCTACATGTGCTGGCTATATGACATGATAGGATATAGGTATACATCATATTATATAAAGCTATTTATAAGAAGTAGGAGATGTATTCATTTGCAATACGATGACAGCACGAGAGAAAGAGTAGCCAAATGAAGGGTACTCGTATCAATAACTGCACAACTTTTGTTTTGTGACCAAGCTAACATTTAGGTCTAGGTAAGGCTAAGTTCGAATATCAATAATAGTGTGCTCTACATTCTGCGACATCGACGTACCTATTACATTTTGTACATTCGTGACCCGTGAAATCTGATGGCTTGATACTTTACCTTGAATTATATTCTTTGCATATAAAAGACAATTATCTCCTCCGGTGCTTTTACTTGCATAGTCAAATGAGCTCCTGAACAAAGAATAAAATTAGCATTCATAAGCATAACAAAATACCTACGCTAGGCGGCTAGATTCACCAGATTGAAAACTTGTAAGAACGGACACATTTTGTTCTGCGAATTTAGTTATTTTAATCATAAAACCTGATATGGGTACTTTACATTCCACAAAATAGAAGGAATATTTCTGATAACAGGAAAATACATTTAATTAATACTGTTTTTTATATAAAGTTTTATAAGGTTATTTCAGTTCTGTGCCTTCGGCTTGACCTTTCGGAGATAACCTACCTTACCTAAGAGTACTCACATGCTTGCTTCTTACTACATTTCACCTCTGTGTGAGCTACGGCCGCACGAAGACGCGGTAACGTCTTTGCGCGCGCAGGGTGTGTGACGGCGGTGGCACATGCGCAGGCAACGCCTGCGCTTTCGTCAGTACGCTTACTTTTGCCCAAGCGTGCACACGTGCTTGTGTCAACGTTGATGTAACGTTTTTCAAAAAGTGACTTGCCAATTACAATTGTGTGGTATTGGTAAGTAATTTAATATTTTTTACCTTATTTTTTGTGTGTGTTTAAGATACGGAAGTGTTGGGTGTGAAATGGATTTCTTATTTGTACAGCAAGGGGCATCTCGGTTGTTATCGCAACCAGTGCCGCTAATGTTTGTCGGACATTCTATCCACAAACGATATGTGACGTGCTATATACTCACACTTGCGCCCAAATCTGAGATGTCGGCCATTCAGCCACATTCATTTGGGTCATAATCCTTGCTATACGTACTTAGTGCGCCGCTCGATTTTTGGCCGGCGCGCCACGATTTTCGAGCGGCGCGGCTCGATTTGAGCGGCGCGGCTCGATTTGAGCGGCGCGGCTCGATTTGTGCGGCGCGGCTCGATTTTTGAGCGGCGCGGCTCGTTTGTCGAGCGGCGCGGCTCGATTTATGAGCGGCGCGCCGCGATTTTCGAGCGGCGCGGCTCGATTTAGGCGGCGCGGCTCGATTTTTGAGCGGCGCGGCTCGTTTGTCGAGCGGCGCGGCTCGATTTTTGAGCGGCGCGGCTCGATTTTTGAGCGGCGCGGCTCGATTTTTGAGCGGCGCGGCTCGTTTCTCGAGCGGCGCGGGCCGTTTGTCGAGCGGCGCGGCTCGTTTGACGACCGGCGCGGTGCGATTGACGAGCGACGCGGCTCATTTTATGACCAGCGCAGCTCGATTGATGACCGCCGCAGCTCGATTAACGAGCTGCGCGGCTTGTTTGGTGACCGCCGTGGCTCGATGGATGAAAGGCGCAGCACCAACTTTAGTCGGCTTATCAGTCGGTTCGGCTTGGATTTTGATCTGCACGTAACATACTGCATAAAATATGGCATGGCTTTTGAGTTGAATCAAGACGAAGGGATCTTGGAAGATATAACGTCCTGGCGTAGGATCGTCTTCCCGGTGGCTGGACGAGATGTGAAATGTCAAAAAATTCCAAGGAAAAGGCCTTAGGGAACGATTGACCCAAGTGCACTTAACGAACTGGATTTTGCGATTCCGACCGTTGGGTCTAACCCGTATATTTAACCCAGAAGCAGTTCACCATTCTGAAGGATTACCGGCAGATGAGGCTTTTGCTCGAGACTGATAAGATCTTATCAGGTCATCTCTCAGGGGCGGAATCGTTACAACGATAGCTGAGAACCAGTTCGAGAGCATCAATCGGTCAAAGACTACTATTTTACAAGCCTGAAAGAAACCCATCGCCACCCGCTCATCCATCCATCCATGACCAAATAACTCAGCCACTGGGGTTGAGGGTTGAGAATATGTTTTCCCTTCTCTAAGGGAAGATTGAAGCCCGCCAGCAGCCACCGCCACATCGAGAGTGTTGTTCCTCTTGTAGTGCCTCTCCGCCACCGCAAGCTGGCTGTCAGCTGCGTGTTTGTCCCTGTCTTGAGATCGAGTGGAAACTGATGTTCAGAGCTGGCGATGCTCGGCCATTCATGAATGTTTTGAAATAAAGATATTTGGGGCGCCCAGGGCCCAGCCCCCCCCCCCCCCCCCCTTTTCTGCTCGCTACTTTGCCAAGCTGCCATAGGAGAAGTTCGCGTCTGTCAATATTGTGTCCCAGTTCAGGGATTAAAAAAAAAAAAAAAAAAAATCCACTTATGATATTATCATCATGCGATGGTTCATGCTACGGACTCATGCTCTTCGGACTGTTCGTGGAGAGCTCCAGCGAGACATGGTTATTTGTATGGTTAGTGATTCACCGGCGGTGGTCATGAATATAGAGTTTCGACGGAAGGTAAAAGAAGGCAGATCCTTTTGTTCTTCGGCTGACTCCACCTATAAGGAAAGATTCAGTCCAACGATTAGGCACTGAGGTCTGTAACTGCACTGAGGGCTGTAATGGCACAGTCCGCTATAGAGAAGAAGGAAAACAACTTCATGCAGTGCCGGTGTTTAGCCCGGTAAAACTCAACACGGTTCTTGGAGGCCTCTCTACTCAGCCGTTTCCTTGTCTTGTCGAACACGGTAGATTTCTATGTACCTATGACTGTACTTCTTCTGGAACAGAGAAAACTTTTCTTCTTCTTGCAAAGAAGAAGAAACAATTGACGATCAATTGTTGCAATGCGAGTATTCTCATCGGGCAGTGACAATAGAGATGAGACTTTTAGAAGATGAAAATGATACTTTAAGCAGGTGGAATAACCTGCAATGATATCCCACAGTCGCCAACTCGTTTTTTCGATGAAAAACAATTAGGAGCTTTTGTAAAGGATAACAGCGTTTTCGAAACCAATTGAAGCTCCGAAAGATTAAGTACACGAGGTTCCTTTCGAAGACCAGTAATTCCTCTTCAATCAGTCAGAGTAGACAGCCACCCTGGCTTACTTGACCTTCAACTTCGAATCAGACTACATCAGGGCGGCCATCAGGTCTCCTCACGCCTGGGGGTACAAAGCCTTCCAGCAAACAACATAGCCGGTCGGGAAAGGACAAGAAGTTACAAAAGATATGTAGATGTGACAATTTTCGTGGGGGACAGTTGGATATGTTTTTGCTACAATGGCAACCTTAAAACAACCTTAAAGGTTAGCAACAAAAGTCTCACCTGGTTGACCAAGAAACTCAATAATTTGCTAATGTGTCATGAATGGTCATAATCCTCAAGTCGAATAGAAAACCAAGGCAGATATTTGATCTTCAGTGAAGTGTTTTCTCTGCCCTCCAAAGCTTCACTTGAGCGACCAACGCCAGGTTCCAAACCTTCTACATAGAGGCGCACAGGAGTCGAGCTTACTATTGCATAATAGATTCGCGCATTTGATAGCGCGGAGCAACTTTACCAATGACGTATTTCCTTTCGGTCTGTTTAATGCCCCATTTAAGCCATCGTTCAAATCAGCAATTGGCTAGCGAATGGTTTTTATTAACTAGCCTATCCTCGAGAAAACGGCATAGGGCTTTCGGGTTCTTGTTTACTTGGACTTTCTGCTTGCAAAGGTCCCGAATTTGTTAGAGGCCAAGATGGACTTTGCAGTGAATTTTATCCAAAGTCTCGGTTGATGCGTATACCTTGAAAAATCTGTCGTGGAGGCTACAAACCGAATATAATTCCTGAATACTATACTGTCTGTGACTCCATAACAAACCAGATAGAGCAATCAACAACAATCGATTTACCTTTTCCTAACCACCAGTTGCTAGAGTTAGAGGGGATCATATGAGAACGAGTCAATGGCCTTGGGGATCCGGAACTACGCTCGTGAGCAGACTGGGTTTCACAAATCTCGTAGCTCGTTTGGGTCGATTATACACAAGAAAAGCTGCAATTTGGCTCAGTGGTCGAGCGCTCTGCTTCAGACGTCTAATCGGTTACACTGGATGTTCCTGGTTCAAATCACAGCGTTTTCAATTTCATACAGATTGCAGGTCGCCGACTTTTACAGGATCAGTTCAGCTTTTGATGTTCTTTTGGACTGTAGTTCCGTTGCAGTCAGTCGATGGTTATTTTATGTGATGATCTCAGAACATGAGAACGCCGGACAAGACTTATGCCAGAGCAGAGATATCCACAGGTGTTTCCGACGAGGGCTGGGGAATTCAGCTGAGGTGTATATCGGGGGATGGACAAACGTGCAAGTAGGAGGGAGGAGCTCTTCACTGTCTTTATAAATCGTGGGTATGGACAAACGAGTAACTAGAATGGCGCATAAACAGGAAGGAGCTCTTCACTGTCTTATAGCCCTGTAAGAGTTCCAGGACGTCGTTATAAGCCAGTCAAACATGGGTTCAATCCGACAACAGGACGTTATTGTCGTACTTATGATTTCGCAGAGGCGCAAGATTCTGTTGCGCTGTTAGAAGCGTTGAGAAAGATGTTGCTACTTGCGCAAATTCTTGGTGTATTTTTGTCCAAGCGTCTTATCTACCAGGTCGTTACAATTCTATAACCGACGGCCTTTAGAGGCGGAAAGATCGCGTCACCACACTGGAACTTGGGAGAGGAGTCATGGTTAAGCACCAAATATTCTTGAAGTGTTGCGTGCCACAAATGAAACTCTTCGCCAGGGGTCGTTTGAAAGTAGTGTCCGAGTATATTATATCAACAGAAGCCAAGGATCCTCAGGCTCTGTTAATCAATGCATTCAGTCAGTCTTGACATTTCCAACTAGCTTGGTTTTTCTCTCCTCCACCAACAATAGCAAGGGTGATTTAACATCTCAATAAGTCATACGGAACTTTTTGTAGTGTTACCTCGCAGGGAAGCAGTGTTTTGAAGGAGTTACCTCGAACACAGGGCCCTGGATGCTGTCCGTTTCCGTACTTCATCCAAGGCCCAATCTGAGCGAGAACCTCATCGGCTTGTCAGATTGTCACCCACCGAAGCCAATTGTCCACCACCGAAGGTGAAAGAGCTTTGTTTACTGGTCCGGAGGATACGGAGTGGAGGTAGCTGGTAGTAAGTTTAGATCCTAAAATAGATCTGATACATTGGGAATGGCGTAATTCCACTTAGCGCAGCACCTATGATACTGCGTGGAAACAGTGGGTCTCGTGGTGCAAACAGACTGGGAATAGACCTAGTAGTCCTCGACCGCATGACGTTGCCTTGCTCCATAGCCTGGTGTCTTATTGCGCGTTAGAAAGCTAACCTCGTAACCATTTTTGTTTTAGCAGATCCTACTTGTGGGAAGTTGTTAGCTAATCATCCACTTGTAACAGCTATTCTTTTGGCGATAAATATAAATTATTATTCATCTGCATTATCTCCAAAATATCACATTTGGGAGGTACCAGACTTGTTAAATTGGTGAAGATTGAATTGACCGAATTGAGTTGACTGAATTGGGTATTAACAATCTACTTTCGAAAGAACAGATTCTTCTGTAACCTTTTGGCCTAGTTTTGGCTGAGAGGCTTAGCTTGTTCTAATGAACAACATGCCATGATCCATTAAATCTGCTGTAGTTTCTAATGTTCACCAACGTAATGTACCACTAGATGATATTTGATGGGAACTGGAGAGGTTTGGTTAATTATATCAAGCATTATCGACCATTGGTCAGGGACCAACCGTGAGATGAGAATGCGGATATTCTAAATGTCTCCTTTGGGGTAATTTGATTACCTGTGCTCTACGTTTTTTATTTATTGCTGTTATGTTTTCTGACTTACAAGACTGAGTTGTTATCGTCTGATCTCATTGATTACCTCGTTCTAGGTGTCAAGATGTTGTTATAATCAAGAGCGCTTTGATCGTTTAATTATTATAACCCGTGTTGTCCTTACGTTTCTAAGGCCAGATAGTATTAGATTAGATGATTCTTACTTTTCATAACGAATCATCATGTTTTAATGGTGAATAATACCTACACCTGCCAGGTCATGCAGGTTGCTTTTGTCACAGTACGCTGGACGGCGCCGGCAGATAATAAACACGTCTCCGAAAGGTCAAGCCGAAGGCACAGAACTGAAATAGAACCGTTTTCCACCCCAAAGGGAAGAAAACGATTATTTCAGGTCTTGCCGAGGCTTGACCTGAGCAAGCTCTTGCCGGCTTTCGGAGTAAGATACTGACGAAAGCGCAGGCGTTGCCTGCGCATGTGCCACCGCCGTCACACACCCTGCGCGCGCAAAGACGTTACCGCGTCTTCGTGCGGCCGTAGCTCACACAGAGGTGAAATGTAGTAAGAAGCAAGCATGTGAGTACTCTTAGGTAAGGTAGGTTATCTCCGAAAGGTCAAGCCTCGGCAAGACCTGAAATAATCGTTTTCTTCCCTTTGGGGTGGAAAACGGTTCTATTAATTTTGTATGCAATATTTGAGGACAAATCATTTTGTCAAGATTTTGTCATATAGTTAACTGCCAAACCTATAGGTACCTATCTGTTTAGCCCCTAGGGGGATGGTTGTTCAGCTTCTGATACAACTGTATAAAGACTGATATCGTACATACAACAGTTAGGGGTCCGAATGAATATTATTACATTTTTAAGTAACTTTTGATTCTTTATCATTTGAGTTTGTGTGGTATATTTTGAAAATAGTTTGTATGAAAACTGCGGCAATGGTGTTAAGTGTATAGAGTAAATAACGCACAACGGAAGTGCACTATGTTTATGTATATTTAGTATATTATACATATACATATCGAATACGAGTCACAGTGATGCGAAGTTACGACATAATTTATCTCCTAGTATCTCTTCAATCTTTTTTATTAGAAAAGCTATTTACTAAGGCTATTAGACATATAAAACAGAAAAATCAAATATAAGTACATAATAATTATTTACCTAATTCTAGGCACGTCGTCGTCTAGGCCCGTCCCGCGCGGTAGGGTACCCAGCGCACTGGCCGCATTGCCCCGCTGTATAGCGAGCTTCAATCTTTTATAATGATCGCAATATTGATTATTTTAAGCCATTGTAAACGATGCTTTAATTTTTACCCGCTACTGTATTGTCGTATAACTCCGCCGAAGAACTTTTCTTTGTAACCTGCATATTTTTATTGGGTCAGGTAAGTTACCCACACTCCCCACAGTGAATTTATATACTTATATACTTCTTTAAACTATAGAAATAAAGTTCTTCCACAGTGAGGAACATAGTTATTCGATTGTTTTACATGCAACTAATATAAAATATTGAATATTAAATTATTGTTTTGACACGAACTGTAACCAATTAGTGTAAAATACCCTTCTTTGTTTTATGCATTTATTAGTTTGTTTGTACCATGTCAGTTACCTAAGTGGTACTGCGTTATTTGTCAAGGCCGTACTTATACCGTTTTTTATATATATTAAATCATAATTTTGATGAGAATCGAAACCGGATTTAAATGTTTTGTTTGGGTTTCTAATGGATGAGCATCGTTCATAAAATCTGGTTAATAAGTACGTGAGAACAATTTAATAATTAATTACTTTAATTTAAATTAAGCCATTCGGCTTAGATTATTACCTTTTTAGGGTTCCTCAAAAGGAAAAAAGGAACCCTTATAAGATCACTTTGTTGTCTGTCTGTCTCCGCCCGTATGTCTGTCAAGACCTATATATCAGTAACGCGTGGACGTATCAATGAAATTAATACCGAATACTCAAGTCAAATCTGTAACCTCATGCAGCCGTGAAAAAATCAATCTTCGACGTTAACGCAATCAAAAGATATGGCCGTTGATGTCGAATTTTGGTGCGTATTTGTATGAAAACACAAAACACTCACAACCTATAGGGTGCTTCCCATTGACCTAGAATCATGAAATTTGGCAATAAGCTAGATCTTACTTTACTTAAGTAAAGGAAAAAAATCCGAAAACTGTAAATTTGAAATTACATCCCACCAAAAATATTTTTTGTTATTACTAACTTATATTTGTGGATGATCAACTAATCAGGAGTATGGACATAATATTTTGATAATGGCAAAGTTATATATAAGTTGGTACCTAAATTTAGTTTATCTTTTCGTTCGAGCGAACTGGTGCGGGAGTCCGACTCGCACTTGGCCGGTTTTTTTATCGAATTTTACCTTACTAGATGAACTAAATTATTCTTACCTAAGGCCAATATTCATAGACACTCAAGAGCGCAAGCTTACCGTGAGCTCGCTCTAACGACTGTCAAAATTGTATGAAACAGTTGTAAGACCGAGCTCATCCTCAACTCACACTAAACGCCATCTATAAATCTCGGCTTTGGACGAGTTCAAAAATCAAAAGAGAAACAAAACACAAACAGAAGAATAATCCCAAGTTACAACATAGCGTAATTAGAAGCTGCGGAATCTGATAATTTGTTTCAAGTAAAATTAAACAACGCCGTAATAATTCGTATTAAAATAAAATGTTTTAGTTTGTTTGTATTCCTGTCTAACTGTATAATTTATATAGACTATTCAGTAGTTACCCATTT
This sequence comes from Tachystola acroxantha, assembly GCA_963506565.1. Lineage (NCBI taxonomy): Eukaryota > Metazoa > Arthropoda > Insecta > Lepidoptera > Oecophoridae > Tachystola > Tachystola acroxantha. Next base: position 18,200,552 of record OY735870.1, read on the forward strand.
GTTGGATTGTGTATGTTACTTATTTTTGTGTTACCTATGTGTACCTATGTATGTCATTGTTATTCATACCACTTGAAAAACAATGTGGTTGACATACCAAAATTATACCTAGGAAATTATTATTGGATACCAAATCAGTCATCAAATATATAGGCCATCCATGCAGTCTTATTTCATTCACATGTTGTGATTCATAATTGTTTTTATGAAATATACATCTTTATTATTCTAGTCGTTTTAGATCTTGAAAAGTATGGAAAATGCTTATCTTTTTGATATCGGTAGGTACCTAAATAGGAAGCAAGCTATTTTTACGGTATCCATCATGTATCTCTGCAATGGATATACTTATTTACAGATAATGATCCATTTCACCTATCATGACTGACTCAATGAGTGTGGAGCACTCATTCACAGCAGAAGCCGAGTCTTAGGTGGACACATAATGCCACCCGAGGATATTAAGACTCTCTCACCCAAGTGCATCATACGATTCCTGAAGGGCGTTGGGCTTGGGAGCGAGATGTAAGAACTCGGTGCGCGGCCATAATAGACCTTTGAGGTCGCAGTGACCCTTGGGCGTGTACCAACACTGTGATATCAAATAATAATAATATCATGACTGACCTAGAATGAAGCAGAGATCCTTTCGTTGTCATATGGAGAGTCCAAAGCCGAGATCTATAGAATTTTGAGGACGAGCTTAAGTAGTGTAAGATCGCTCTCATAACTGTAAAAGTGTATGAAAGGAGAAAGTTCATCGCAGGCCCACCCTTGATACAGCTATACTGTTATTGAGACAATATTCAATATTCATCACGTAATTTTCTACCTCGGTTAGATAGATATTGTACGGGGAAATTATTCCATTCATATTTACAAATAAATTAGTTATATATCGACTTTTATTCCATTTCGAATGCGTCATTTCCTGATCAACTACTCAAAATGGCTCTTATCAATAAAACTGTTTATCGATGGCTTAACTTATAACAGTCGCAAAACCACCGATTTTGTATTACGAAGTAAGACGTAAAGCACAGCCTAATCTTTAAGTCATGTTGATCGCAACGAGCCAAGAAGCTATCGCGGCGCCTGGTCGAGGCATCACGTGACCAAAAGGCTGGCTCATACTTCGCCCAGCGCGTTAGCCTCGCTATACAGCGGGGCAACGCGGCCAGCCTTTTGGGCACGCTGCCAATAGTGGGGGACCTTGGGCATGTTTTTTATCTATAACTTTTTATATATATATTGTTTGTACATATAGTTTTAGTATATTTAATTATTTACCTTCAACTAAATTAATTATTATTATTACTTAAATTTTAAAGAAGCATCTATATTGTGCTATACTCCTTGAATATAATTTCAATTTTAAGCAAAGAGAATCTACTACTACGTCTTGGTATAAAAACTCAGACGTCACTATTTCTTCTTCTTCTCTCTTCTCTGTGAATCTTCTTTGTGATATTACCGTAATGAGCAAACTCTTTGTTAGTATTCTTCTCTTTGTTTTGGTGACAGAATGTATAATCTGTGACTAGAAGTTATTTGTTGTGATGGGTAACCTAACCTAAATATTTATGCCTTAGTTGGCTTTGCCTTTACCTTTGGGAAGAATTATACGATACTAACCTAAATCTTCGAAATGAAAACGCAAGTTTACAAGAACCCCATATAATAAACGGTTTATTTGTACAGCCTTTGTAAGTACGATATCTCTCCTATTTAGTGTCTAGTTTGAGCTATCTCAAAAAAAAACATTTCTTTGAGCCTGCGCTCTATGGCCATTTGACCAATGTCCTTTGACAGTTGTAAGAGCGAGTACGAGCACGTGGTTAAAATTGTCTCTGAATCACATCACGACCTAAAAACGTATAGGCGCATAAAAAAGTTCGTCATTGAAAGGAATAGAGTCACATTTTGCTGGAATTTATGTCATGGTACATGTAATTAGATGATTTAAAGCGTCCGCCATTATCGGCCATTATGCATTGTACTGTCTGTGTGTCAAATTATTGTAATAAACATTGGCAAATACTAAATTGCGTGTATGTAGTTTTGCGAAGCGAATCCGCTTTACTGCTAGATGCTACGCGAATGGAACAGTTGTAAGTGTGGCTTTAAGCTGACTGACGGCTTTGCTCTGGTTGTAGCTGCCAGGACGACGCTCGCCTGGTCCCCGCTACACGCTCGCGGGCACTCGCTGAATCAACTTATAACTACAAACATAGTATGTATTGCTTTATTTACTCAATTTAACCTTATTAAAACTCCATAAATAAGTCTGTGGAACCATTAAGCAAATAGTTGGCGGCTAACTGTCGGCTAGCTGACTCGCGACGCGAAGTGTAAGGCCGCTTTCCACTTGAAACACTTCTGCTAATGTCCGACAGTCTGTCTGATAGCAGCTTGCAAGTGTAAACTCCGTAGCAAGTGCAAAATTTACATTAATTGCGAGCTGCTGTGCTGTCGGGTAGGCTCTCGGACATTACTTGCAGAAGTTCCTGCCACATCGCCTCACATGGACAATTCTCCGGTCACGTTTCGCATCTAAGCGTTTTATACCTGACCTGCTACAGGATTTTTATATATGTACAAGTACTTAAGTGTATTGTTAGTTTACTGACGTGATCAAGTGTTCCTACGATCTTAATAAATGAGTATGAGTATGAAGTTTTCTTGCATGTGGATATGCGGCCTAGGTAAGTTTAGTTTAGTTTATTGCTGCAATTCGGACGCTGACTGAATGAGTCGGCAAGCGAAACGTCGCAAACTCGTAAGGTACTAAAATATATGGGAGGGAAACTATTAGCCTGATGGGTTCACAAGTCCAAAGGTTTGTTTAAAAGTATTACACAACCCAGATTTTAAGTCTCTACACCATATATGACCCGGATGGAGGCCATATAGCCTTTTCATACATACCGGTTGCCGGGTAGTCAGCGCTGGGTATCCGGCGGTGAACTGTATGGCATACTATGAAAGATTTCATACTTATCTACCGGATATAACTACATACACTTCTCCGCCGGTTACCGGATAATATAAAAAGGGATGCAAAAGTTACTTAGATTGTTTTGGTCTTATAATTATTTGAACCGGTATAGATAACTAAGATAGTTATAAACATACACAGTGAACTTATTGAATTACGAGTACGTTGTTATAATAATAAAACGTGTATGTAAATCTATTATTTGAAAGGTACACGTCTTCCGCATAGTTGCTCTACATTTTTTAAGCGTCACCATAAACAACATATCGCCTAACTAAAAAATTCAACGTCTGTATATTATGTTCGCTTAAACCTTGAAAATCATACGAAGTTTATAGTATTTAGGTAGTATTACCTAAATTTACGCCTAGACAGACACGAAAAAATTCCATGTGCTGCGATCCTGATGGCCCACCGTTTTAGGTTCCTCCACATTCGTCAATCTTTTCATTCATGCACGCTCGTCGGTTGGTACTTTTGGTGAATTAAGTTGTTACTCCTATGTACCTACTAATTATGCATTATACTGGCGGCAGACGTGTGGTCAGATAACATGACTATAATTATTGCCATAAGTAGTCTACTTATCTTAATTATATGAATAATATAATATAGGAAATTAGTAAGTATGAGGGAAAACCTGTTCATACAATATTTTAACTAGGTTTCCCATTATTATTAATTCATATATGAAGAATAATCACGAGGAAAATTGAAAATGAGGCTTCTTCTTGTTGTATTTTCCTTTTTGGTTAGTACCTACGTGAATTAAAAGTGACGCCTTCGGTCAGTTCCTTAGCCGTATTTCCCCATTTTTATCCGTACGATTACCCGATTCGTACCGTTACGATTTCCTGTTGTTCCAAACAAGTCTATTTGCGCGATTTGTTTTACATAGGCACGTACTTACGCATTGCTAGACTGTACCCTGGTCGGTGACAGCAACCTTGAGGCTGTTTTAAGTTTACGCTTCATTTGCCGTCTATAAGCGAAGGTGCGGTGTGCTGATTTCGACTGGTTTGCCGACAATTTATAAAACTACTTACAAGTATTTTTGTACAATTTCATCATCATCAGTTACAAGTCCACCGTCGGGACACGTTTCTTTATCAACTGTATTACAGTTGTTAAATAACTATAAGTATTACAGTTTACTTTTGTGACTGAGAGGTACCTCTCCCCCACATAGCAAAAATCCAACTTCGCCCACGTGGGGGAGGGCGCTTCGGGGAGGACGGGATTACACAGGACTATTTATTGTAACCACCCAAAATCAAATTCATTTATCCTTCCAGAAGACAATCAAATATCTCGGAGTCACTGTAGAGAATAGGAATAAGAATAACTTTCGCCATAATTCGTATTCGTAGCCTTCGTAATTGGTTCGTAATAGTTAATATCCCATAGTATGCAGGAAAAGTAAAATGTAATAAAGTGTCAATTTACAAAATCTTCATATTCATTCGTGATATATTTCTAGTATTTTAAAAAGATTTGGTTTGTACTCCTTGTGACCATAACTTGAGCGTTGAGCGCTAATAAAAATTTATGATAGCTTAGTTAGATTGAGAAAAAAATTGTAATGTGTAACATTAGTAATTGTCTTTAAAAAAAATGTAAACAAAGGCTAGGTAAAGTATATTTTGTATTTTTAGTTCTCGCGTGCATGATGCTAGCGAGCCGGACTCGGAAATTGCCTCAATTAAAAAAAAACAATAGTTGGAGGCACAGGGCCGTCACACCGCCACCAGTTGGGTTTAATTACTCAGGGCTACCCACCATCTGTGAAAAGTTCAGCAACGTCAAACGCCACATGACGATGCTGGAGATTATCGTATACGCGTACATATGTCACGTGCATGTATGCCATTATGTGTGTCAAATACGAGTAGGTAGGTACTAAATCAACTGAAATGGCTGTAGACAAACTAGCGTGAAGACTGAAGAGTGATTCTTAATAATTAATAAATAAAATCTATAATCATAAATAAAGTCTATACCTAACTTACTACCATTTTCTGGGAACTACCTAATGATTTATACTACAGCATTTCATGAATTGATTTTAAAAAATTCTAACTTATGTTTTTCTCAATTAAATAAGTATTAAGGTATCTAGTTAAAATGTTGATTAGGTTGCAGTTTTTCTAGATACCCTAGTCACTACCTGCTCGTATTATCTTGTACAATTATTATAGCAACACGTATGTCGGCAGCCCTACATAATGATGGTCTCAAGAGGAAATCAATTGCGAACCACTCTTTTTATGTCTTATGTTATATTATTATTTTAATATAATATGCACGACAGGTACCTATATACTAAGCGTACCTCGTATTTATATATACTTCACTCAGTTGTTACGATGTACCACGTAGGTAAGTACATAGTACATATCTACTTTGACTGACAGATGTTTAAATTATTTACCTTCTTAGGTTGCATGTAAAAAATTTAACTAACTTTAACGACTATACTTCAAAATAGGTCAACGAACCTTACTAATGTATGAGGCGTATTTAATAACCATATCTAGTTACACACGAAAATTTTGGAAAGACTTCCTCATCCTTTCAGCATAATTAAATAGTGTCTATCCGATGGACGACATTGCAGATATAGAACTTTGCCCCCTAAAAATTATCATCATGAAGTTATAGGTATTTTCATTTAATGCATATTCCAAATTATATAATCAAATCCTATACGCAACAGCTTGTCACTGGGTATTCGTATGCTACAACATGTAGAGTGAGCGGGACGCCTCGCTTAGCAACGATTAGATATAGCGTGCGACAAACCGGATTTGCTACAAATCTTTTAGTACGTGAAAATATTATGGATATACCTACATAACATAGCTATTGAAATATCATGTGTCTCGTGTATTGAAAGGCAGTGGTGAAACACTGAATGTTGGAAAGCGGCCCGTAGTCCGTCCGTACCAAAACAAACACTAGTTGTCACGCATGACCTCTTTCAGCTGTACCTGGTTGCATTTATGGCGAAATTATTGTTATCGACGTTTCACATAACAAATTCTATAACACGTTTAGTCCTAACATGTACCTGCAATGTAGTAGATTGTTCAACAAGGATGTAAATATGATCCATTTCACAACATTTGATTAGCCACATGAGTGAAGCAGTTTGATTGCAAATTTAATCGTGGCCACCAAATATATGCGACATTGCATAAGACTGAGCCTTAGAAACGATTAAAATTAGTGTGCTACAATCTGGAATTGCCATAATTATTCAACTCTACATCAAATCTGAACACTCTGCTTTTCACTTATACTGCGAAGAAATTATACTATTAAAAATTAATATTTATTTAACATGGTGTATGTACCTACCGCGTTTTTCCACAGACCAGCCTTTTTTTTTTTACTTGGGGAAATGCTTTTCGCATCTCACCGCGCCAATAAGGAGGGGCGCGCGGTGAGTAGGTATGTGGGACTCCCGTCACAATACGGGCGTTTATAGTACGCATTTAGACAAAATATTACAACTGATGACAGTGGGATAATAGATACAAACTTTTTAACGTATCTTAGAGCTTTTGCCAATTTCCTTTTATACCCTAGACTTTCCTTTTAGTCCGTGTTATGTATGAACGACCACAAACCGACACTACCACGTGTACAAATTACACTTACTTAGTTAACATTCCCAAAGCCTTAAGTCTTGGAATAGAAAATACGATGTCACGGATCGTAAGAAACGGCAGTACGATTCATTAAAAATTCAAGCTACGAGTAATGCTAATCATTTTCGCGTATTTTCCGGTCATTCATTTTCATTAGCACCAGTATACATTGCATTGAGTAACGAAATTAGGTGTAAAAATAAAGTAATAAACTCTTTAAAATTTCGGGAAAAGTTAGAGCCTTCATAGAGCCAACTAGAGCCGCCAATCTTAAAAAAATAATATCTTCCAATATAATCAATTTTATTAAAAAAGCTATTAGGTACCAAATTGTTTATTACAATAAATACTATTTTTCAATACATACACATGGCATAATTGCGACAAGCTAAGTTGTGGTTCACAAATGTGCCAAAAACGGCCGTTTTTCGCAATTATGCGAACTACAACTTACCGACATTGAATCACGTTATAAATAAGTATTTAAAAAATAGTATTTATCGTAATAAACATTTCGTAAATATCTTTTTTAATAAAATTGATTATATTGGAAGATATTATTTTTTGGCGGCGCTAGTTGGCTATATTAATACAAAGAGTTCGTTAGCATCTGTATATTTTTAGCCAAAGAAAAACGTGTGTACGACATACTGAAGTAGGTACATAGAGTAAAACAAGTATCAATTATTGAGGGGCGATTTCATGATTTTAAATTGTTTTCATATTTTTACTAAGTATTTTAGAACGATACTTACGTATTTTCAAACACTGAAAGATTTTTTGTAATAGCTTCAGTACATTTTGAGAAAATCCGAACGGAGGTACTTACTTAGTTTGCCATTCACTATAACAAAATGTTACATGATTCACCTATCAAATACATTATATGATATGATGTTACTTAAAAGCAACAGTTAACTGTATATTAAGAAAAGAAAGAAAATTTTACCATTATAAAAAAAATGTCAACGGTAGAAATTCTATTTTTCGCTTTTCACTAAATTCACGTGCCTAAAAGTAGCTGCTATCTCAATCGGTTCCAATGTGGGTCGCGCGTGATATGAGCATTTAATGCAGCGGCATCTCTCGTCCTGCGTTTTCGTAGCTACATGAATGACATCAGTCTTCGACCGATGAAGACTGGATCGAGCCGTTATCATCAGCTTTGTGATCCAACAAAACAATTCCATACCAGATAAATCCACCAATTAAGTATCGTGCCATCTTAGATTGAATATAAGAACGTCATATCTGCTAAGGCGAACTTTAGGATCTATCTTTGTTAAATTTTATACAATACATAATTTTGTAGATCTTGCCACCTTCCTTTGTAGAACACAGTTTGTTCCTTTTGTACTTATCTATACATATAATAAGACTAAAAAAGTTGAGACTGTACATTGGATATTTTTTGAAAAGAATAATTTGTAATGTGTTTTAGGATCGATATTGATGCCAAAACACTAATTTGTAGAATTTTTGTCTGTTTGTCTGTGACTTTGAGCAAGTATCACGCCATAACTAATGAATAGATTTTGATGGGAGTTTCACTAGGAGATAGGTGAAATATCCGGACAGCTCATAGGCTATAAGCCATGGCGGTATGTGATGTGGAAACAAGGATCCAGAGAGGAAGATCTGCCTCCTGATCTCCTCCATCCTCTCCATCCTCCTCCTCTACGCAAACGAAGTTGCGGGGTACAGCTAGTATCAAATATTTGTCGCTGAGTTTTGGACGTTGTGAACACGTTTCGTGGCACGACGACTTACCTCACACTTATGATGACAGCCGAATGTAAAACATAGAAATAAAATCTATGTTAAAATGCTAAAGATATAACAAGTTCAATGTGCTTGAAACGGCACAACAAAAGCTGCAATAAAATATCAGATAATGCAATATCTTTCTCAGCCGTCACACTGTTACTTAATACAGCTTTTCAGCACTCATTTCTGGCAATGTTCAGTCGCTTATTGTATACTTAAAGGATTTTATTGTATATTATCGTGAAATAATGAACTGGCTTACCTGCGGCGTCCTTAAAGAGCATTGGCATTCAGTTCTGAATCAGTCATTAAAAATAATAAAAATATTGTTTGCATTTTGCAGTGATCAGTCATTATCATTAAATTAAATACTACTAGAATTTGTTTCTTTGAACTTATTAGTTAATGTAACTAAATTAATATGTAATAATTGTTAATTTAATATAACTTAAATATATTTTTTATTATATTTATGTAGGTATATTGTGTTCCGCTAATTGTATCGGTTGGTTTATACTCGTATCATTGGACACCCAAGGCTTTCGTAAAGTAAAACGGTTGCCAGCCGCGGTCACTTTCACTAAATCGTTGTTGGCGTAACAAACAGTTTTTCTGTGCTGATTTTCTTTGCAAATCCTCTCCAAGGCGTTAACGTGTGCATGTTTCTAGGTGTGACATACACTATAGGCTGCTGCGGACACCTGCCAAATATTATAATAAGACTGTTGTGTTGGCTCCTTAAGAAGCAACCGGTTGTCTTTTTAGGATTGGTGATATTTTTGGGTTTATTCCCTGGTCAGATTGTTATTTACAACCACACGGATCTAACCAGAGGGAAAAATCGATAATTAATTTGTTGGCACTATGCATTGATAAACAACTAGATATACAAAGGTCTTAAAAACAATTAAAAAAACGTCCAAGTAAGGGTCCATTGTTAACGTCCAAATAATGTCCAATAAAGCAAATGAGGGTCCATTCATCCGTTTGGACCTTTTTTGCGCTCGGACATTTTTAGAAGGCAGACTGTGTATCTAGTTGTTTATAGGAGATCAATGGTCACTATTTTTTTTTTTTTTTTTTTTTCAATTTATTTAGTTGGAACAAAAAACAGGTTACAGTAAGGATTACTTAATTATTTAAACTTAAGATATTTAAGGTAACTGTATCCCCAACAACATTGTTCACGGATAAGTATAGATGTTACACGATGCTGCGACAGCTCGAACCACACAAAACAGGTATATGTAGGTACGGTCGAAGACAGAGAAAGGCGTACAGTAGAGCCTTTAAGGTTGAGATTCTCCCAAAAACCACCCGACCCATTGCAAAAACTCCTTCACTGTTTCATAGATAAAAGTGAAAACTATGCAACTGCAAAAGAATTCCTAAAACCGGTCCAGTAGTTCTTGAGAAAATCTCAACCTCATTGAGGCCCCCGCACACCTATCTCTGTCCTCGACTGTACACACAGCAGCACAAAAATGTACCACACTTAGGTACTGTATTAAAATGATACATACACTTGATGCGCCTACGATCGCACCCACACACCTGACGTATTTAAAAATTAAAGATAAAAATTTATTTTAACAGAAATAAGTTAATCTAGTCTTAAATACTTATACTAAGTATATAATAGATATATATATTATATACTATCTTAAATACAAATATGTATATATTAAAAATTACATCAAATATTAAAACTGGTCATTCTTAAGAAATTCTATGATTGACTTCCTATAACTGGCTTCGGTCAGTAAAAATATGTCGATATCACAAAACTTGACATTGTAATCAGTGACAATGCGTCGCAAGGGCGCGCGCACGCCGGCCTTCGTCCGACTGACATCAGACGCAAAAAGGCGGCGCGGGCACGCCGCTCGTTGAGCATTTTGATACGTACGGTAACATAGCTTATTATTCAGTGCAATACAGTCATATTTACCATGGCATAAACCATAAAGAACACAAGTGTCCAGTAAATACCTACGAGAGTGGAGAGTAAGCATTGAGTACTTTTTAAGCAAATCTGCATAAGGTAGATTATAAGAACGGTGACATCTATAGTGCATAGAACGCATGAACTTTTTCTGAACTGACTCAAGGGCATTTATATATTTCTTATAATGAGGATTCCAGATACTGACAGCATACTCAAGCTGTGACCGTACCAGAGATTTGAATAGTAATAAGTACGTCTCCGTCCGCTTGAAGTCTACGCTGGACCGCATGACAAAGCCATACATCTTATATGCTTTGTTAATGATAGTTTCAACGTGCATATCCATGTGTAACTTAGAGTCTAAATTCACGCCAAGGTCTCGGATCATAGAAACAGTCTGAAGCGTAACACCACACAGCGAATAGGGATAGGTAACATTATTAACTTTTTTTGTAAATGAAATTTTTTTGCATTTCGGTAAACTTAAATGAAGTTTATTATTCAAACAATAACTAGTAAATTTATCTAGGTCACTTTGAAATTTTCTGCAGTCATCAATAGATTTAATGGGATAAAATATTTTTAGATCGTCTGCATATAATAAAAAGTCACAGTGATCGAAACAAATGCCAATATCATTAATGAAAAGAACAAACAAAAGAGGGCCTAATATTGAGCCTTGTGGTACTCCGGAAGTAGCGATGAAGTCATCTGACTGATAGCCATTGATAACAACTCTTTGAGTCCGGTTAGAAATATAGGAGGAAAACCATCTAAGTAGATCACCCCTGATACCATTAAATGCAATTTTGTTCAAAAGCAGTGCATGATCCACTTTATCAAATGCCTTTTTGAAATCTGTGTATACTGCGTCGGTCTGTGTAAGATTGTCCATATTTTCAAACAAAGTATTACAGAATACTAAGAGATTGGTGTGTGTGGATCGTCGTTGCACAAAACCGTGCTGTTCTTGAATAATACTGTTATGCAATATTGGATACAGAGCGTTATGTACTAATCGTTCAAAAAGTTTAGACATTGTGGAAAGTATTGAGATTGGACGATAATTTGCAACGTCATGTCTACTACCATCTTTATGAACGGGTGTTATATTTGCAGTTTTCCATATATTTGGAAATACTCCCCCCGAGATACATTTGTTATAGAGAATAAAAAGGGGTTGTGAAATTGATTCAGCAGTATTGACTAAGAACAATGGGGTTATGGTGTCCGGACCAGGGCCCTTGGCTAGATTTAGTCGTTTAAGTTCTTTGTAAATAGTGTCACGTGAGAAAAATAGGGATGCTACATGTGTGTTAGTTTCTAAAGTGTCCTGGGGAGGATTCCAGGTCAAATTGTTGAGGCTAGTGGGTTCATAAACTGACTGAAAGAACTTAGCAAAAAGTTTACATATGTCGGTAGGGTCACTGGTTCGGGCACCATCGTAAAATACACTAGAAGGAATGCTAGACTTCTTTTTCTTGGAGGAAATATACGTCCAGAAATACTTAACATCTTTCTTTATACTGTCCTCTACGTTACTTAAATACTTGTTTAAACACTTAGTACAGTCCCTCTTAAACTGGCTACGTAATTTGGCAAAAATATCATAATCAGATTGGTTACTAAACTTTTTCCATTTTATCCAGTATTTGTTTTTCAGTTTAAATAGGTGTATTAATGAGGAGGAAAACCAAACGGGGAAATTGCTGGGTTTAATGACAGTAACAGGGACGTGTGCCTTAATAATAGTGAATAAAGCTTCATAAAAAGTCGATACAGCCGTTTCTGCAGATAAGGGGTTTAATATACTGTCCCAGTCCACCAGTGCAATCTCAGTATTAATTTTGGAATAATCAGCTTTATTAAAACAATATCGTCTCCTAACGAGCCTAGTCATGCCATCAGTGTCCAACGATATGTTAATGTGAGCCTGGAATGGAGTATGGTGAGTATCGATAGGTACCAGGGGCCAGGAAGCGGCAGAGCAGCCACAACGACGATTTGAAATGAATAGGTCTAGGATACGCCCAGAGCTATTTTTATTGTAATTTAACTGATAACCATCAATAGCAGATACAAAATTTATCATAAGTTTACTCGCAGGGCATAGGTTTTCGATCGAGGCTGGGTCGACTCCACCGGTTCCATCGTTCCACTCGATATGAGGTAAGTTAAAGTCACCGACTATATAGTAAGTATCCACATGATCAGTACAAAGAAATTCCTGGAGCGAGTCGAACAACTGCTCATATACAGCGGCCGGTTGCCGCGGCGGTAAGTACAGCGCACATACAGCGTGCGCGCGGCCACCGCCGGCAGCCACCTCCAGCAGCACGTAGTCCACGAGCGCGGGCAGCGGCGGCAGCGCGCGCGCCGAGCCCGCCGCAGCCGCCAGCCGCGTGACGCGCAGCCCGCGCCGCGCAGCCACCAGCACGCCGCCGCCGTCCGCGCGCCCGCTGCCCGAGCGGTCGCGGTCGCACCGGTACACGGTGTAGCGGTCGTCAAGTAGCTCGCCGTCATTTATCGCTGACGTCAACCATGTTTCGGTCAGTATTATAATATCAAAATCCATCGTAAGAACATTAGTAAATAAGGTTTTTAATTTAGTCCTAAGCCCTCGGCAGTTCTGATAGTATATTGCGAGTCTGTTATTTATTTTACCATTGAATGTAAATAAAATGAGAGTAAATAGGTATAGTTATAAGTTGTAGTATACGGGATATATGTATGAAATAGATAAATCATGGTTCTATGCACATATAGGCAGTGATTGAGCATTTTGTAGAAAAACTGTAGCGATTCCTGAACGCGCACGCCAAATTTAATCGTCGCTGAGCGAGGTGTCTCGCCAATTCTAACAAGTTGTAGCATATGAGTGACAGTGATAGTTGCGTTTAGAATTAGATTTGGCGGCCACGACAGAACCACAACTACTATCAAGCTTACCATAGGTGATACGCACTTATATTGCACTATATAGCGATAATAAGACAACTCGTTTATATTAGCGTTGTTAAATATACATACGTCTAGTACACATCGCATACAGTCACCGAAAACCGATGAAAGGTAGGTATAGGAAGTCAAGCGATAGTTACAAACTATTATACAAGTAGAAAGAAAAAGCATGGCTATTATTTCAGAAACACACAGTATGTTGAGGTAGGATTGCAGCACAATAGCATAACATGTTACTATGTATAAAAATAAAACATAGGCAGTATTGTATAGATTGCATATTGCGATGCTTAATATGTTTGTAGGCATATTATTATCCCGGCAAGCGGGCAGGCGAGCCAAGCTAGGTACTACATCGACTGCGCGCACAGCAATATATGTATAAAATGTATAGTTTAAGTTAGCAATGCTCACGCGCAGAACATAGTGATTATAAATTATAACCACAGCAGATACAAGCAAAATAAGTAATTGGATTGACCAGACTATCGTACAGAAAGTAATAATACTATTGCATTGAGTAATTGAATATATGTTGGAAACTACGAATTCACATAATAAAAGATATAAATACCGTAACTTAACGAAATTATTGCGAAGTTTTGCGAATTTTGTCGATGTCTCGTTCTGATCGTATAGCATGAACCGACGACTTCTCACGCTCGCGGACCAGTATGGTGCCGTGTTTGATCCATACAAATTTGTAATCATGCTTCTTTGCGGTTTCCCGGGCCTGACGAAACAATTGCTTGTTACGGAGTGTTAGATGCTCGTTCACATATATCTGTTGCTGTTTACCCGTAACGCCAAGCTGGTCTGACATAATTTCTTTAGTCCGGCGGGCCGCCGTGACTACATTATCTCGTAAAATACGCGTAGCAAACTTCACGATGATATTCTTCGGCTGCGAGCTGGTACTGGCATGCGGCACACGGTGGACTGACACAATGTCCTTACGAGTAACCGAGACCTGGATCACTTGCCCCAGCCTCTCCACCACATCGAGCAGGCTCTCGTCCCGCCGCTCGGGTAGACCGTTGATTTCGATGTTGTTGAGGCGGGCCTGCTGCTCCATGAGCTCGACCTTGCCCTCCATGTTATACAACCTGTTGTGTAGCTGTAGGCATTCCTCCTCACAGTCTTTACGCACAGAGGCGAGCTCCTCGGGAAGGCCAGCATACGCATGTTCAAATTCGTCGTGACGCGCACTCAGAAACTCGACACATTTCTTCAACTCGCACAGCTCACCCTGAACGCCAGCGAGGCTCGAGTCGATCTTTGAGATCAGCGCCGATGTTAACTGATGGAATTTGGTGTCCATTGTAGCGAGAATGACGTGTAAGTCGGGGCTGATGACGCCGCAAACCTGCTGGGGTGCGTGACCCGTAGCACTGATTTGAGGGCTGCTGATACCCGTGGTCGAGGTCTGATCCAAATCACTAATTTCCATATTATGGCGTGTGGATACAAGTAGGCACAAATAATAATATCCGCGCGGTGGTAGGCGGACAAAGGACTCGTGCGGGGCGAGCTACGTAACAACACAAGTGAACGGCACGAGCGCGCAGCGCTGACTGTAACAGAACACGATGTCTGTAACAGAACACGAAAAGTACCTACCTAACCTATTTTCAAATATTAGTTATTTAATAATAATTAGCACAAGATTGTGTGCTAATTAGATGTTATTGAATAACAATAAATAGTCGGGTTACTTTTCCCATATGTACATTGAACTTTTCATCAATTCCAAGTTTTGTAATTTCTAAAGTGTACAACTTAATTCAACGTTTTTTGATGCCAAGTTTATAGGGCGATGCACCTTAAGTCGCACGTCAATGAGAGCAAAGTGCTTAGAATATCTTTACTGAAAGCAAAATGGAATGGAATTGGTCTCGTCTCGCTCGTGTCGACGGGTCGCTCTCAGAATAACTTGACAGTTAGTCTGTCTATACCACTACCATAAGTTTGTGTAGTAGGCTAGAGAGTACGCGGAAAGTAAAGATTAGGTGTGGTTGATGAGTATTTGCAACTATAACTACAACCGTTGCAAACTATATGGAAAGCTAAGAGCTTTGCTGATTTTGTTTTATTTTCCTATCTATAGTTAGTTTTAAACAATAACCAATCAAACTAGCTAGGAAAACAAAATATACATACTTACTTAGGTAATTAGCAAAAACAGCAAAACCCGTAGCTGTCCCTATAGTTTGTAACGGTTGTATCTGCAGATGAGAACTTTTCTTTCAGTATAGCTTCTAAATCAGTGCTCCTATTAGGCAAATAGTTAGCGGCTGAGAGTCGGCTAAGGGACGGGAGCTGCGTCGTGTAGTAAGATTGCTAATAGAGAGCGCGCCACGTGAATCAAATTGCGCGCGAATTTTTGCTACAAATCGGTAGTTGACTGAATGAGTCGGCAAGCGAAACGCCGCAAATGGCGTACAATTCACATTTGTATTAACGCTCCATCCAAAATATATGGGATGCAAATAGTCATATATGGTCTTAAATGCCGTAGCTAAATGGTGATTTTAGTTCCGCTACAGGCCGCTAGGAAAGCAACAAAAATAGCACCAATAATAAGCCATATAGCGGTGTTTACGCAGTCGCTAGCGAGCGTACTTATAACAACAACTCAGGGTAGTGGTACTAAGCTTGCTAACTTGTATGAAACTAGAAAAACTAGCCCACGGCTCGCTGGGCAATGACATAAAAAGAGCAATCTAAACGAAACAAGAAAGTATGAAGATATATAAATAGAATAATTTGCGTATAAAACAAAGTGTAAGTTCAACAAAAAGTAAGGTCAGTTACTGAAGAACATTACACTTTTTTTTAATTGAACCAGAAACGTTTTCACTTTACGCTAAACTAAGCTAAAGGTTTGTACACTTGACAGCACATCAATAGTAACCTTGAAGCAAGGAACCGCCGATTGAGTAAGCCATATTTACATTGCTCTTACATGACAATTTTACGCGTCTCTGTCACTCATTTGTTTGAATTTTCAAAAGAAGTCGAACATATAAAAACAGATGTCTCTTTCTGACGTTTGAAAGTGAAAGTGACAGCAAGGACGGGACGGACCTGGTTCAAAATATGCTTTAGTATCTCTCCAAGAAGTGCGACAAATATAGCCATACAAGCCTAAAAGGTGGGATCGAATCTGCGACGATTGTGCCGTGGACTGACACCAGTGCTGTATTTAGATAAGGACAAATTGTGACATGCCATGGCCCAGGGCGGCCGGATTCAGGGATTGGCCTGGCACAACACAATGGGTGACAACACTCGGTAAAAAAATTGTGAACGCTCCTTTTACCCAAGTAATGTGCATGTGCATCCAAGCGAGCGTGCGTTTATAACTAAATACCTACTATTTCATAAATACTTTTGCTTATTTTTCTTTAATTTATGGAAAACAAGTAAAGAAAAACTATCAGTGGGCCGCGTGGGGAGCGGCCAGAATTAAGGCTGGGTTTGCGCAGATTTTCAGTTTTTCCATGAAGGTTACGGCACTATCTACTAAAATTAAACGTCTGAAAAAAATATATAGCAATCTTGGAGTGTCTATTTAGAGACTGATGAATACCGACACACGATTGGACAAACTTCGCTCGATAGAAAAAAACGCAAACATATCCCTTACGTGTCTTTTAAAATGAAAATTATGTCTGAACTGAAATAGTTATTGATACAAAATATATATCAAAATGTGGGACATTATGAATACGAGAGCTTGTTTTATAAAAAAAATGATTTTTGTTGGAGTATTATTATTTCCCTGCCAAAATTATAGAAATAATGGAGGCACCCAAATAATGGAGGCTTTGGAAATTGACAATTTAAGAAGTGAACATGTTAGGAAGTGGTCAAGTTTGGAAATGGACAATATAGGAAGCGGACCAAATCGCCCTGAAGGGTGAACCGGGGCGGCTCTGAACGTAAATACGCCACGACTGACACCCTACTCATTAGGTAGGCTATAGTGCCTATAATGTTGAACATTATTAAGTAACATCTTCTAAATTGAAATAAAAGACGGCAATCGCCTCTATTAAAACCTTGACCCGTCGTAACATGGTCGTTTGTAGTTTGATTGTCCACGAAGCGAATAGACGTTTCCGTGGCAATGTTTATTTATTTCTAAGTAGGCATTTATAATTTGCATAGTAGAAGATAGTAGCTCTCTTATGAACGCGTTTTCCACCTGTTTCTAATGCACATTTTCCGGCTGACGGGGCCGTCGATGACGTCATAAACGTTGTTATCACAACTATTCACACCACATGTTGTTTAATTATAAGCGTATACAAATAAATACATAGGCATATGTAGAGTTTTATGAAATATACAGAAGTAGAAAAGTTATTTATTAAGGAATATTTAGTCGCTCACTTACTCGCTACATGCTTCGTTTTTAGCGGATAGCGATGATTAAATTTAGCGTGTGACATACCGGAATCGACACAATGGCTACCATGCATTTTCGTCGTTTAAGTAATCATCGATGCGGAATGAACTCTTTTATATAAAAATTATAATTTTACACTCATTTTAATAAAACACATTGTTATAATATAACCTGAAGTGCAACAATAAGCCATTGACATTTACGAAATCCGCAAACCGTAACTCGAAGGCAAGGAATTCCAGCAGTATGACTAACGACTTAACAAGTGTACTTGCCTACTTATTGTCAAGTGTTACAGTACGATTTTAACTCGTGTCGCGTAGACATTAAGAACGATTCGACGTCTAAAGTTCTACACTTGATCTGCTTTCGACTTTAGAGTCCATTTGTTGTCTTCTCAAAAACTCAAAAAGTGAAAGTGGCGCCTCCATTTTTAACCTCCAGTTCCTCCAAGGTGCTTAAAATTGTTTTATAAATAAAAGTCCGTCGATCTATTTCGACTAGCATCGTAAGGAACCGGTAAACGAGGCACCCAACACACATTTTCATTCCTGTTGTATTAGTTGTGACTCTGATTTTGGTTACAAAAGGATTAACTAAGTATTACTAAACTAGCGGGTTGTTTTAGGGTCCTATCACGAAAATTGTTGAATTTACAAAACCTGTTTACAGAATTGGTTTAGTATCTGCACTGACGCTGGTATTCGTAGTGATAAATATGTTGTCCATTAGGTATATCTCAAATCTTTACAAGAAAAATAGGGTAGCTTAGCAATGAATGTTTAACTCGAAACCCCTAGTCTCTAACAAGCTGCTGCGTTTACCTCATATTGCGTAAAGTGAGTTTTCCGCAAGACTATGCGTAACTGTAACCCCATTCTCGTAGGCGTCTACGAGGAGGGAGAGCTAAGGCTGCGCTAACTCGGATACTTGGATTATTAATTAGGATTCATGATAAAACTAACAAAACTTTTGAAATAAATATATATTAAACTGGAGATTAAAGGACTTCTGATAAACCGATACGCGATTAAATAAAAGAGATATATATAAAAATATATTTAAAAAATAAAAGCTTGTTTGCTGTTCTTATTCATAATTAAATTCAAGACTACAACGACAAAATGTAACTAAACAGCATGCGTCCAGATTGAACGATATACAAAAAAAAAACTCGGTCTAAGTATGCGGAAAAAGGATACCGAAATGAAGCCTAATAGTGCTGTAGGATATCTGGAACGCACGAATATCATCTAAATAGAACCGATTAAAATTCATAATTATTTTATTAGGCACTTCAGTGAGTTTCTCAAATGTATTAATGATACAATTTCGAAGGATCAAAACAACATTCTTGGTAGTTTTATGGTCGATATAATCAAATTCTAGTCAGCCAGTGTTTACGAAATATTCATAGCTATTAGGATTTTTTGTATCACTTCTTTGGTATCACGTAGTAATCTTTTACGTTTGCTTATATCCGTGATTACTTTTTAAGATTGATCCTATCTATGTTCTACACTCAGCTGTCACACGTGGGATGTAACGAAAAAAGTTCTAAAAAAATCTACAACTCTGCGACTATCATGATATATAAACTAAACAAACACCGCCCATCAACAGAGATAGGTAGCCCAATTATAAAACATACATCCGACTGATCAATTTGATTGATGAGAAATATGTTTGAGATTGTCATTTTTGCTAACGAAAAAGTAAATGTCATTTCCATACATTTTGCTTTCTATTCTACTAGCGTTAACGAAAGTCATGCCACTTGGAGGCTGGCGCCATGTCTATCATCGTTTGTGCAGTGTTTATAAAGTTAGAATGAAACAAGACGAGAGTGTACTCTCGGTTCGATTGTTCGTTCGGACGTTGTCTGGGTCATCAAAACAACTCAACTGCAATAAGAGACTTAGTTGCACGGCTAGTATATTTCCATTCGTTTCATTGTTACTAGTTTAGTTCTAGAATTTGTGTGATATGGTATTGCAAGAATTCCTCTAGCGTTATGGCTATTCCACAGAGTACCTAGATACGCCCAAAATGGGTAAACTGTCTATAAGTACTAAACTATTTCTAAGATCTGTAATGTACACAGTTACACCAATAAATGATTTCTGATTTCTGAGTATCGCCCGCTGATTTTCAAATCGTCACGCTCACTCTTACGCGAATAGTGACAGTCTGGTTTAGGTTAGGAGTAGATTTGGCGGCCGCGCTAGAATACATAGGTACCTACTCATATACCTACACACACCTTGTAGGTACTTGTAACTTAAAATTAGTTTTGGCCTTATACTTCGGACAAAACAATGAGCCTCGATTGGATGCCACCAGGAAAAAGGAGAAAAAAACCTACTGATTCCTTGAAACATTTCGGTTCTTCGAATGCTAAATAGCTTTACGAGTTCATATCAATCGCGTGATAATAACTTCCCTATAATATAATAGTTTATAAAACGGAATACTGTGTGAGTTTGTTTTTGAGCATCAAAGATTCGCTCTTATAAGATAGATTCATGGAATAATTACTGAAGTTATGCTTATGAAATAATAATCTGAGATTGTTGGAACTAAAAGCCTGTTTTTTTATATAAAAATATTTTTCTCAACGCCAGGTCATAATTTTTAGACTTATTGCACTCTTGCACATTCTCCATCAGACGTTATACAATATTTTTTAACTAGACATGTTAGAAGATCATTCGCACCGTATGTTCGACCTTGATTTAACACAATTGGGAATCCCTACTCAAATAAAAACGTCTCACAATAGGTTAGTTTATTTTGTAAATGTGCAATTGTTAAATTAAAACGACGCCGTAAAGTGCTGTAATTCTTTTATTTGTCATCCTAATTAGTTTCCACTGTATTTCGATTATCATCCAAAAGATTGAAGATCTTTAGCACTAGGTTAAAATGATCCTACATTATAGAAGTTTGACTAATTACTTAACAAACAAAAACCATAGCTTTTCCAATACTTGACCGATTGTATAAATTTTTGTAGTAAATAGTAGATAATTTAGAGTACTTTTCAACCATTTTCAAAACCAGTAAAGTACCTACTTACTTTTTGAGAAAAACTCGACCCTAAAAACTCTCCTGTGAACTTTTATCTGCCTGCCTACAGTTGAAAGCACAACAAATTTAATTTTGTAATGCCTAAATCTGAGCTAATTTATTCGTTAAAATATATACTATATTTATTATTTTATTTTAGTTAGAATTTGAAGATAATTTAAGGATTCCGCAATGGTGCACCGCACCCGTTACTTTGCGACCGACCTGTGAATGCTAAAGCTTAAATTGCCATTCTCGTATGCAAACGGCGAGCTACGCAAATAAATTATTGTCAACTGACTTATCAACTCACTTCGTTTATAGTTTGTTGGTGCTTTCACTGCCTCATCATCGTCATTCCTTACGAGGTCCTAGACCCATTTCCATGCAATGGTCATTTGCATGTTTAAAATTGCAGTTTCAAACTGATGATAGTTAAATACATATACCCACGCGAAATGCACTGCGTGTGCATTATAAGATATAATTTCCCCAAGAACCATTACCCAATCATAGAGTAATTAACATATGTACGGTCGAAGATAGAGAAAGGTGTACAGTAGAGTTTTTAGGGATGAGATTTTCTCAAAAAGTACTTGATCTAATGCAATAATTATTTCACTGTTAGATAGTTAAAAGTTAAAACTATGTACGTACTGTAAAAGAATTATTATATTCGGTCCAGTAGTTGTTGAGAAAATCTCAACCTTATTGAGGCCCTCTGTATACTTATCTCTGTCGTCGTGTGTACCTATAAGTACTCGCATCAAGTAAAGTTTGTTGTTCAAAATATGTACAAGTGTACATTATATTTAATTAACTCAATGGTCTACTGATATATAAGTAAACTATGTAAGAACTTCAACGGTCGGTGTCATCGCGCGGAATCGAACAGTCCTATGCTGTCATTGTTCTGAGGTTTTGTACAAATAATTCTACTATTCACTAGGATTTAACTAGTTAGCTGTTTTGAATACCCGAAGGAAAACTAGAACAAGTTATTTCTCATGTGTATTGCCGGACATGGCCGTTGAATACTACATTTTGTTACAACTTGTAGTAACATAATTTACATACCTAGATACCTCGGAAGTTAAGAACAAGAAATATTAGTACCTACATAATAATCATTATTATTAGGTACCTATATATTTATATTAATTATTCTAACTACTCCAGTAATTATTATCGGGAGTCTCTGTTTACTCGTAATACCCACTGTATGATAGCGGAGTATAATTAAAATAAATCGATATAATTATTAATATTTTTAATCTCTACTAACAATTAATACCTACGCGTACCTATATCATACAATTCTACCAAGTCATAGTATTTAAAGTAAATAAATTCCGGAATCGAACGTTTGTCAATCTTGGATCGCGACAAAATGAAAAGTTACGGCATACCTAAGTTATTTTTAACCTCAGTTGTATTTCTGTGGACGCACTGAACAGAAAACCTGTGTATAGAAACTTTGAGAAATCATACGTGTAAATATTTCTTTTTTACATATCCTACCTAACCAACATGTATTTTTTATGTTATTATAAGTAGAGATTGTAAAAAAATCAAACTGCCTAACGATCTTAAAATGTTCTCTATTTTATTATATAAAAAAGAACACGCAAGCGCAAGGCAGTTTGAACCGGTTACGGTTGTCCGCCGAATATCCGTTAATTCGACAAATGCAAGAACTGGATCCGAAGTAAGATGTGTCATCGGCGAAAATAAGTACCTAATACTTGTAATCACTCAACCGAGACGGCTTCCTGAATTCTTATACTGGATTGATTTTAAAAAAATATTCTTTGTATTTGTTATACGTACCTGAAGCGGTCGATACAACAACGCCACTGTGTGTTGTGAATTAAATATCTATGCAATGACTTGCATTTATTCTACATTTTAATTTTAAAAATCTCTGTCTGAAAAGCAATGTTTAATAGCCGAGAAGTCCCAAAAGTACAATATAAAAGTTATTTTATAATTTGTATGTTGTATGAAATTTTCATAATGTATAATTATAAAAAAAAACAGTAGTACCTAAGTAATTCCTAATTGGCACAATCTTTCAATGCAATGCAATGATTTGACGCATAATTTATACAAATATTGTGCATGAATTCATTATTAAAAGTTTATGGGTTTTATCCACCTGTAACTGCCAGTTACGCAAGGGGCTGGTCTCAAAGTCTCTAATAATACCCCTACGTAATCATTTGCCATCAGTATGACAAATGAATGAATGTTACAGTGTGGACGGGGTTGTTGTCAGCTGTAAAATGGTGTAATCAGTAATCATCACATATTACCTAACCATAGTATTCAAGTGATGATTACTGATTACGCCATTTTACAAGCTCTCATCAATTTTATGGCTATGTTTAGAAGGCATGCCTTGACAGGTTCTATTGCTAACCCTGGTAAAACCTTGGATAAACATGATCTGACAAAGTGTATAGGACTCTTTATTTAGCATTGCATTGTGCCATGATAATATCTCTCATCTCATCAATCAATAGATTTAATCAAAGCTGAAGTTCAAATTCATTGGAAATATGTAAACTTTAAACACGTGAATTCTTTCCATTGTGCATATACAAATGAACATTCTATTTATGTCCACATCTGCTGGTCTTACAGGCTTTCCTACGTCGAGGGAGCCTGGGTCATCATGATCCACCACTCGGACTGGTGGATTACATGTGCCTCAGTTTCATCATTATTCTCAGTCAGGTTTACTTCCGATGTTTTTCTTTGACGTCGTTCAGTACATGTATGTAAGTTTTCTAACGAGGAAATCTCATTAGTACATGTCTGACCGGGGGTATCGAACATGGGACCTCCGTAACATGAGTTCAGTGTCCTAAACACTGCGCTGTCCAAATAACGTGAATTCTTACATTTAAGTACTGACGTGGTTGTGCGTACTTAAATATCACTTAAATAGACGATTGCGCTTTATTCATGGGAACTGTTGAATTATGTGTGATTCCCCTCTGTTTTAGTAATATCTCTATTCTGAATTATATGATTGATGATGATCAAAGATGACAAACACCGACATATTATATACAGAGTGTTAGCTAGCTCCGTACTAATTATAATCTATCTCTGAACTTGCTGAGCTAACCCAGCTCAGCGCGACGGTTAGTACGGACAACTGAAGATCAATGGTAACACTTGCAGTACGATTTCAACTCTTACGACGCAGATAATAAGAACGGCCCAAAGTCCAAAGAGATACACCTAAAGGAAGGGTTCAAAAAGTTGGTACCTAAGAAACATTTGCCCAACAAACTTTTTCTTTTAAATTTTATAATATAACTTTACAGATGTTTTCCGTTAAAATATAAAACACAGTCACTGTGGTATCTAATGGAAAAAGACCGCGAAAATATCTGCGATTTACCTAGTATTTTCAAGAGAAGTTATTTCACCCTGTATATTATGGCTGTCCAAAATTACATCTATGCTGTAACAATAAACCTAATGACAGTGCTGTTTATAGAAGTGTAATGATAATGATTAATTAAACGAATGATGAATGCTAAAGTGACTATTGCGTGACAAAATTAATTGTGGGAGAGATATACAGCGAGATTTGCCTGATTAATATGAGGTCGCTACACTATGGCACATTAAAGGTTCTATTCTGATGGACCACGTGACTACCACACAATAGCGACAAATGTCGCCGTCGCCGGGCTGAAAACCGAAAGCTCGAGTTGCTTGAAGCGACCGCACACATTTTAGGCAGGCCCGTAGCCAGCGTTGCCAGACGGCCCGATTTTGGCGGGACGTCCCGATTTTTAAATCAAAATTAAATGTCCCGCACCGGACAGTCCCGCTTTTCAGTTATTATAACATAACTACTCTACATTTTTATTTATAAATTCATAATTTATTATTGTGAAGTTTTTCTTGTTCCGTTTAGTTCGATATACTTACTAGTTAACTATATTTATTTAGGGATATTAAACAAACTATAACAATCAAGTAATAAACTAAAACTATATGTACAAATACAAATATATATTTTATTTATTTTTTTGTTATTACAAACTTAAGTAGCATCTGCTCAAGGAATGGGGAGTATGTCGATGTATGGGCATAGTATTTTACGAATGCCAAAGATAAATTGGTCCCTAAATCTAAGTTATATTTTCGTTAACAAAAAGTTACGGGGTTAAGTTGGATTGCGTTGCACGAATGCCTCGGTGCGCGAGTCCGACTCGCATTTGGCCGTTTTTTTTTACTATGTCCCGCTTTCGACGAAAGAATCCCGCTGTTTCCCTCAAAAAGTTTCAAAATCCCGCTTTGTCCAAAAAACAATTGGCTACGCTGCCCGTAGCTATCCTCCCGTTCAGTCATGTGCCTACCATTGGATCTTCTACTCTAGTGGGTAGTTTTTAATTTCATATATAATTAATATGCACTGGTGGATCATGCCACGAGCTCTCTCGGTGTAACACATAAAAAGTAGCTTATGAAAATACATTTACAGCACATACACACACAGAATAGGATTGCAACTTACATGGTACAGTAAAATCACAATTAACATAGCTTTAAAATTGTAAAGAAACATATTTGATTTGGACCATTAGAAAAAGCAAAAGCTGTGCAAAAGTGTTTTGAAAAAGATGTGCTGCTGAGAGTTTTTTGCAACTTTTTCTCCTCAGCGTTGGCACCTTTTCCCTGCAAAATGGTGTAAATGTAAATTCGAAAAAAATATGTCGACGTGCAAAAATGTACACATCGTTCTTATTTGCAATAAAGAGCTTTGACTTGACTTGATTTAATTAGTTATTTAAAATCACTGTAACCACAGACTAGATAATTTTAAAAACGGTTTGTTACACCACAATACTCGTAGTTATCGTTGTGTAAGGTGCTCGTGTGTTATCTGTATATAGAGTATACAGATTTGATATATAGTGTATTTATCTCAATGCCTGTATATCGACTATACCTTCCTACTAGTTTAATTGTACATGCTTTGAGTAACTACCCCACTTATAGACGTGCTTTTAATTCATTTGAAATTCACGTTCTCCAAATGCCTTTGGTTTTCCCGGTAGGCAAATCAGACAAGTAAATGCGAATAGTAAATTTTTCCTCATTCTAACTTTTGTCTTTCCTTTTAGATTATGTACTAAAATCCTAAGCACTGCGATAAAATTTACATTTGGTGCATTTATTGTATATAAATTACACTAGACTTTTAAAATATAACTCCTAAGTAAAACGACTCTTTCCATCAGTACTTAGATAGAGAGGGGCAATGGGCAATTTTGACTGTATAAGTATTACTACACTCACAGAATCAGTCTGGTACTTAATGCACCCTGGTGAATTAAGTATACCGCCCCGTATTTCTCAGATCACGGCTGGCCCAGATGGCAGCTGTTATTATTGTACTCTTTGCTAAATGGTTAATAGTGCAATGAGAAAATTTTAATAACCTCTTGAAATACAACGCTTGCAACAATTAAATCATTTATAAATCTACACACTGATAAGGGCTGTTAGATGTATCAAGGTTGACGCTTCTATTCTCGTATAGAGATGAATGTGTCACAAGCATGGAAGCTAGGATTTGTTGCAATCCTCCATTTCCTATCTTTTCTAGTGCATCACGCCATTTGCAGGAGCATTTCCGCACTCTGGCGTAATCGCGGGATGTAATCACGTGTGTACGCCGCACAACATAGGAAAGTCAACGATTGTTCTAACGGCATGTATTAGTTGTGTTGCATGTCGTTGCTGGCTGTACCTATTGTGCTTCAACCTTGGCCACCAATTAATACACCATGGTACCTTTTTGCACGATAATAAGCCTCCATTTCCTGGACATAAAATGAAAATTTTATCATTTACTCATCCATCACTCATTCGAGATCTAATGCAGAAGAGGGTATCGCCCTGTGTAACGGAATGTTTACTTATTGCACTCCACAATGATGGGATGAAACATTTGGTTCGATATGTCATACAATCATATTAAATGTTTTATGCAAAGCTTTTATAGTTAGCCACCAAATTAAAATAGAAACCGTATAAGTAAATAGTACCACAAAAACACGTGTTGAATATTTGTTTTAAAAAAAATACTGAAATTTCATTAGACACGTGTTCAATGCGTATTTACCTCAAATGTATGGGAGAACGAAAAGCAAGTATTAATCCCACAATCCCATACCTATATGTTTCTTCTTTCTATTATAGTACGTTAACGAAAGTCAAGCCACTGGCTAGGGGTCCTCGTTGTATATCTTTAGACTCAGTACATAATATCATGGAATATCAAAAATTCGGTCAAGAGACAAGTTGCGCAGACACCAATCATCGAAGTAGACGCCCTTGCTTAAATCGAGCTTGTAACGGACAATTTGGTTGTTGTTCGTCTGACAAGATATTTTCGACTCTCATCTCATCTTTATTTAATGGGGAAACATAGGTATCATCTCACACTTACTTATTCCCGACTGCAGCAAATAGGAAGGTAATGCTTTTCGGGTGTATGACTGTATGTAGGTATGTAAGTTAGTTTTGTGACCTCATCTGGCCTAAACGGATGGATAGATTTTGATCAATGGTAACACTTGCAGTACTATTTCAACTCTTACGACGCAGATTATAAAAAAACAGTCCAAAGTGTTGCACTTTATGTGCTTTGATATACGAGTATAGGTATGAGATATATTCTCACTTGATTATGTGGAATAGACATATGACACATTTATGCCCCCCAAAAATTGAGGTTTTTTATAATTTTTATAATAGGTATATTACCTATTAATAGGCATCAGGTAATTTAGGTATTTCTAGAATGTGGACGTTTTGGGTAATGGATTTACAAAGTAGACGATTTAGGAAATGGTATTTTCAGGAATGGTCTTTCTATTAAGTGGACGTTTCGGGAAGTGGCCATTTTTGGAAGTGGACGTTGTGAACCTGGTCGATTTTATTGACTCCCTACCGCAGTAAAATTTTTGAAGTTTCTGCAACGAAGAATGTATTATTTTATAGAAGCTTTAACACGAATTCAGCATCCTCTATTTCTATTTGTGCTGATATAGTTGACACATAATAGTGACAAAAACAAACAGGTAATCACTACCATTATGCAAATGCATGCAGTATTTGCTGCACTATAGGAGGTAATAGGAGGTCAACGCAGTTTGACTAATTAAACCCACAGAAGGTTGAAGGCCAACGATGGGTAATAATTAATCTGTCGCTAAATTGTGGACGGCCTTTGAATAGGGATTGTTGAATATACAGGGGGCCTAAATAAGGATGAGATATTCTCGAAAACTACTTGACCGATTTTAATACTTCTTTTACAGTTATATAGTTTTAACTTTTATCTATCTAACAGTAAAATAATTTTTGCAATAGGTCAAGTAGTTTTTGAGATAATCTCAACCTTAAAAACTCTCCTGTATACCTTTATCTGTGTTCCACCGTACCTATCTAAAATATATCTAAAGCTTCTAATATTTATTATATACTTTTTAAATCCAATGTACTATTATTTCTACTGAGCTAATGCTTAAAAATCGTTTTTTTAATAACCCGTTTTTATAATGACGCGTCAAACCGCCCAATACGTGCGTGACGTACCTGCACAGATTTTATGACGTCACTCATTATCGTCGTTACAGTTTAACGTTATATCAGTACAGTCGTTACCACATGAACCAACACAAACCCTTTGCCATGTATGCCGTATTAGTCGCATATAGTGCTCGAGTGTTACACATGTGCCTGTTTGTGTACGTTTGTAGGTAATATTAGGGATGATTAAATAAATTAAAATTGAAATAATCAATCATGCGTGCGTCCCGCGAGATAATACGCCTAATTGTAGAAGATTCAATTGACTAATTCGATACTCTGTAGATAAGTATTACAATTAACATTTTATGTTTTTAATTAACTAATGCATTGGGCATTAGCAATGACAATGGCAGAACTCGCAGTGGTAATCGATTGCAACCGGGGAAAATTGCATTTGTTTAATTAGTTTTACATTTGAACTTGATAACATTTAAAGGTAAATCAATTCCATGCACGATTTTTTGTTAGATTACAGCAGCTCATTCTTGACAATGGATTTGTTTCCCGTTTGTGACAAGTGACAATCTATTTTTAATTCAAACGCAAAGTGTCATGTCAATAATGAAACCAACTTCACGAGAATAATATTCGTTTCGTACATGAAAAAAAAAATCGGGCGTTCTATAGAGAGACCCTAAAGTCTATATTTTTATATGAATCGAACCCAGATTCATCAATCAATCAGATCAAGTCTATATTTTTATATAAATCGAACCCAGAACCCTTACACAGAAACAGTGTCAATAAACGTGATTTAAAGTTATTCCACCGTTTAGGCCTTCTATCCCTTTCCACCTTAACGTTTATTAACAAAGTGTGAAAGTGACAAGAACACGTTTTAAAGAATGTGAGGTTTAACTAGGTTTATGCATCCTCATCCATCATCATCCCGTATCAGTCCACTGCTGGACGTAGGCCTCTCCCAAAGCACGCCACTTAACCCTACTCTCGGCCCTCTGCATCCAGTCTCTGCCAGCCATCTTGCGAAGGTCATCCCTGCATCTGATCGGGGGGCGTCCCTCTCTACGCTCTAGGTTTATGCATAAACGTGTAGATTTCGAAACTTGGTTTGGAAAGTGATGGAAGGACGATAAATGTAGGTACCTAATTGAATTCGGCCTAACCTGTAACCACAGCGTGTGTCATCGCGCTTTCCCTGATGGTTTTACCCGGAGGCAAGTTGAAACCTATCGGCAACAACCACGGAGTGTTAATCCAATGGTGTTCATTGAATCAAGCATGGCATTGTCATGTCGGTACTGGTACATGACGGCGGCAATTTGATGGGGCCTTGATACAATCATTACCTTTGCGGCGATGACAGGGATGGAATCGCAGGAAATAAAAATAGATGTGTTTAATCACGGTTAATACCGTGGGAACTCCATTGATTGATAGGTGTCCAGAGTGTTTCATATAGAATATTGTTTGTTTATTTGGTAACCAGAACGGCACATAGTTTGTACTAGTTTGTACAATGTACGTGCTTTTCTTTAACGTGTCTTTGCTCAGCGTCGTCATACTCTATACCAAATTATAAAGCAAAACAAACGTAGGCACCTATTTATTATTACTTTTACCCTCATCACAGCATACCACATACCACCGTTTTCTAAAAGGAGATAAAGCATTCAATTATCTTCGGAGATAATTAAAAAATCGACAAACATATCTGAGTCAGAAAAGTTACAGAACGCAAAATAATTTTAATTGCCGTTAATGCATCCAAATACATAAATAATTATTATTTACATATCTTCTATCGATTGTTACGTGTCTGTCTGAATTTATTTTACTTGTATTCGGTGTCTGTACCTACTAAATCAAAGCTAACCTACTTTTACGAAACATGTTAGAAAGACATATAGCAGATTTCACATGTAGCTATACAATGAGCCTACATACGTATCTGGTTTGTTACTAAATATCTAAATATGCACATTTCTAAACTCTATCTAGTATTTAGATAGTAACTGAATAAATAGAAGTGAGTATTTTTAAGAAGTTTACTTTACTTGAACGCTGGCGCAAAAAATGGATTTTTGCGCCATTAAATTTTATTTTTAATTTGCTAATTAGAATACTAAAATTTAGTAGTGTTCTAAGGTTTATTCCCGTTGCCTACTTGACAGACAGTAAATTAAAGATTGCACCTTGCGCCAAATTACGAATAGTGACTAGTGTTTCTGCAAACCTTAAATGTGTGATTCTGTTACGACTGCCAAATCTAATTCTAAACTCATGTACATCAAGTGAGTGAGAGGGACGCCTCGCTTAGAGTTAGAGATAATTTTAAGCATGTGACGCTCTGTATCGTCACAATTAGGTATATTATAATTAAATTAATCTCGTGACAATAACTTAAGGGCCTTCCATGAGCCAACTAGCGCCGCCTCATCTTGAAAAAATAATGTCTTCCAATTTAATCAACTTTATTAAAAAAGCTATTTACAAAATGTTTATTAGGATGAATACTAATTTTCAATATACAATACATGGCATAATTGCGACAAGCTAAGTTGTAGTTCACAAATGTGCCAAAAACGGCCGTTTTTCGCAATTATGCGAACTACAACTTACCGAAATTGAATCACGTTATAAATAAGCATTTAAAAAATAGTATTTATCGTAATAAATATTTCGTAAATAGATTTTTTAATAAAATTGATTATATTGGAAGATATTATTTTTATAAGATTGGCGGCGCTAGTTGGCTCATGGAAGGCTCTTAACCCATCGTTGTCGTGCACATCCTATGAGTCTATGAGGAACTGTACATAAGTCACGCGCTACCGTCCCTTGGTCGCCACCATAACTCATGCAAAACACCATCGCTTCCATGAAATCTAGATGCATAAAATACGCTCGTACACGGACCATGGGAACAAACTTATCTGACAGAACAATAGCCGGTATAGCTTCTCATTATGTAGTACTATAAACCCTGACTATTAATACTGATTATGCGCCCGTGGTGGGCTGATAATTGTAGATCATTACGACTAAAAGCGAATATTCATTTAATTTCAGCGTTTTTGGTAGACTGTTCATTACGATTCTGCTTTGTAATTTGTTTAAATTATGAAAAACACATCAGCATTTTCTTAACTTAGATTAACTGACAGCGTTTCTAAGAACAAGGTACTCGTATACTAGGTAATAAATAGGTCATTTGATTGATCGACCGATCGGTTGATTGATTTGTAAGAGACACTATCCTGGTTTTAATCGAAAAATCTAATTACAAATGTTGGTCAGTATACATCTTGCTTCGCCTTACTGTGCACTCTTTACGTTTGTCAATAAACAAATTATTGTGACGTCATTCGCCGTTCAGTCAGCCCCGCTATAATTGATCTATAAACGTTCGCGCGATGCTTAAACTCGTGTTACAGATTTAACGTGGAACAGAAGCGTCCCCGTGTGTACTACTCATTAGGTTGCACAATGGAACATTCAACAGCTAGCTGATTTGGGTGTCTACACGATCGGAATACCCGTGCAGTAATTTCGACACGGCAGCGCCTCAGAGTGCTGGCTACTCGCGAACACACACATTATGTACAGTCTAGCGGAGATTATATTCAGTAAAACAACAATGAGTTTAAAAACTTTTCAATAATTAATCAAGCAAAGAAAAAAACCATTTGTGTTTGAGTTACACATCAAATATTAGAATTATACCAAAAGAAAAGTATTAAATTTATCACTTTTTAAACTACCTTACTATGTAACTATAACTAAGTACTACTACTACAACTTACTATTTAATTCTATTTTTACTTACTTAGTATTTAATTTTTCGTCATCATTTTCAGCACTTACGAATCCAATATTGGACATAAGCATTCCCTAAATGCTAAATAAATATCCCCTAATATTTACTATTACCTTAATAAAAATTATACTTACCGCTCAAACTCTAAAATAATAGTTTATTTAAAGCCCAAGTTTACATTTTAATAATAAGTTTTTGTTATTTGGAAGACGATTCTTAGCAGTGTTACTGTATGAATCAACTGCGCTGTGACACCAATCTCATTTTAATTTTGTTGTGTCCTTTCCCGTCCACACGCCGTCGATTGGGCACGTATACGCATTAATCAGGTATGTACAGTGCACAGCCTCTTGGAATAAACCCTGGGCAACATGATGCCTATTGACTATCATGGACATTCAATGCTTAACAAACAGCCACTTGATGATCAAAGAACATAATATATTTCTAAAAAGAAAGGTCGGCGCTGTCAATTATAAGATAAGTGATCTTCGGAACTCCCCAAAAAATTTAACCCTACAGTTGTAACATATGTACATACCTAGTTGTAATTTTACCTAAATTAGTAGGTACAGTCGAAGACAGGGATAAGTATACAGGGGGCCTCAATAAGGTTGAGATTTTCTCAAAATCGACTGGACCGAATTTAATAATTATGTTACAGTTACATAGTTTCAACTTTTAGCTAGCTAACAGTGAAAGAATTTTTGCAATAGGTCAAGTAGTTAGTGAGAAAATCTCAACCTTAAAAACTCTCCTGTACACCTTTCTCTGTGGTCCACCGTACATAATTAATTATTACAGGAGAAAATACAGTTTTTGGGCTCTACTTAAAACTTTAGGGAGAGACAAGTATTATATTAGGTACTCATGTCTGTCGAAAATTAAATGAAAACACGGATTCAGATTCTTTTTATAAAAATTTAAGCAATACCGTAACCTAGCACACTTATATGTATAATAATAATAATAATATAATGTTTCCAGGAAGCCTCTCATGGCTTTGACTTTCGTTAACACTTGCTTTTTCGTTAGCAAATGTCAATCCAGTACATTTTTCGTTCTATTCTACTAGAAATAACGAATGTAGCCACTTCGCTAAGGGAACAGATTTTCTTTCGCCAGGGGCGTGGAGTATTCAGCTAAAATCGCATCTAGTGTATCACCAACGAATTTGTACCATGTTCTTATTATCAGTGCCTTATGATTCTTAATCACACTTCAAGTATTACCGTTGATATCGAGTGTGGGAGCCCACCTGACAAGAACGCAAGCACTATAGTTTGTAAACTAAGTGACCTAGGTTTCATAATTTGAAACAATGTATAGCTTGAACGCTCTTGGCTACATGCTGCTATACATATACATACAGTAAGTATTGTGGTAGGTTATTTTGTAAATAAACTAGCTTTTGTCCGACGCTCTGTCCTCATTAGTATAATAACAAAACCTCACGAGATGACGTCACTGAAACCCGCGGAAAATTTACAGATGTTGAATTTTTAGACTCCGATATCACTTTCTTTTATTTACTTGGAAGATCGACACTTCCAAGTCTGTTCGGTAATTTTTTACGTAAACTATTTCTTGTTCTCAGTTTACAATAACTTTAAACATGTGTCACTTTACTATAATAAATTTAAGCCAAAGTACAGTCAACAGCACGTCAACCTACATAAAACCATAGCAATATAGGTCGTAATTATCGTCGCGTGTGTTACACCTAACGTGCAGTCGACTATACCCAACAATATAGGGTATAATCATCTAATTATTAAGTACATGTTTAATATCGGAGTGATTTTCCAAAAGTACGTAGGTAGTTTTTTCAGCTAGCCAGCATCACACATTTCATACGTGATGATTACGTTATGACGAAACAGTTAGTGAAACCCAGCATACAATAGTGCGATATGTACTCAGCCGATGTTGTCCATTGTAACAATGAATGCGAATCAAATTGGAATTGTTACAAAAACTTCCTCCGTGTTGTTTAGTCAACCTGTTGGGGCTTGGACTCCAGTTCGTGGAATAGACAGGTTGTTGTAATTGAAACACTCATCATTTACTATAGGTACCTACCATCAGCCTTAATTATACTGACCCTTATTTAGTAACTAAGATCCTAATTACTTTGTTGGCCTAAAGATTCGAAGTACGAGTAGATCATAGCCATCGAAACCAAAATAAAAAAATCTCGAAGCCAGAAATTATGGAATGCCAATTACCACCTCGTTTGTATGTTGCATATTTCCACCCTAATGACAGTTATTTTTCGATTTAAATTCTGATTCTACAGTTGATTGAATCCACAATGGTGTCACTTATGGCAAATTTTGTTTACAGGGCAAAAGAAGCTAACACGGGATGACTGCTACGCACGGTGGCGGACGTGAAGACGACCGTCCGGACAAGGATTCTGTATACACTATTAAAACTGGCTTCAAAAACGAAGCCTACCAACCAGACTCGAACGACGACATCGTCAAACCTCCACCACTACCCACCGAGGACGACAATTATCCCACAGGGAAAGTTAAACTACCCAGGAATGAGAAATGGAGAATACTGAAGAATGTGGCGGCCGTGAGTGCCGCTTTCATGGTGCAATTCACCGCCTTCCAGGGGACTGCTAATCTGCAGTCGTCTATTAACGCTCGCGACGGGCTCGGGACTGTCTCGCTGAGTTCCATCTACGCGGCGCTCGTCGTCTCCTGTATATTTGTGCCTACGTTCCTTATCAAGAGGCTTACCGTCAAATGGACCCTCTGTCTCTCCATGATGTGCTACGCGCCATACATCGGCGCTCAGTTCTACCCTGCGTTCTACACGCTGGTGCCTGCCGGCGTGGTGGTGGGCCTCGGAGCGGCGCCCATGTGGACCTCGAAGGCCACGTACCTGACGCAAGCTGGTAGCGTTTACGCGAAGCTGACCGACCAGGCCGTAGATGGCATCATCGTGCGGTTTTTCGGCTTCTTCTTCCTGGCATGGCAAACGGCTGAGCTTTGGGGAAATCTCATCTCCAGTTTAGGTGAGTTATATTTGTGACCTGTCTTTTGCAGTCTTCATATTCAAACGTGGTTGCATTGTCTCCACACCAACATCTGTCGGTTTTTAAACCATAAAAAATTTAATACTTTAATACCATTTCGACAACCCAAGCAAACACCATCACGATGACATTGAAAAAGTTTACAGTGCAGAATAAGTTATAAGGAGAATACTTAGAATTTACAGTGATCTACGAATGGGCATTATAAATTACTCGAGACTTATTAGCATGAAATTCCTTGCATGCAATTACATTGCATTTGTAAAATGAAATGCCAGCATTTAGTTAACAAGAACCATGTCACCCGTTTCCTTTCAATTAGGGATGCTACAATTGTATGTCATTTGACAGTGTTTTCGTCTGGCGTGCACAATGCGAACGCATCGACTGAGAACACGAGCAAGTCCGCTCCGACCTGCGGCGCCAACTTCTGCATGATCGGCGGCGGCCACCACGACAACCAGAACCTGCACCGGCCGCCGGACAGCGAGATCTATGAGATCAGTGCCATCTACCTCGCCTGCGTCGTTGTGGCTGTGCTCATGGTAGCTCTACTCGTCGACCCACTTTCCAGGTAATATTAAACAAAAATAACAAATTCAGAATACCCTATGAGTTATCTGCGCTATACCGCTGTTTGTTGCTGTGCCGCTCCTTTTGCCAGGGGTTGTCTGGAAGAGATCGCATTAAGCGATAAGGCCGCCTTTGTACAATAATATATGTTATGACAATTTGCATAATCTAATACTTTTTTGTACAATAAGTCTATCTATTTGTCAAATTAATTTCTTCGTCATCACAGGTAAAATAAGGTGATATGTTACTTATATCGAAATCACATTATGTTGAGACTTGGCCAGTCATAGACAGTTTTAAGTATGAGCTCCACTCATACTTGAGGTCGGTTTTAAAATTGTCAGTTTTCATACAATTTTGAAAGTCGTAAGTGCGAGTTCACGCTGAATTCGTACTCAAAACTGTCTATGACTATTGGCCTAAGTATCTTAGATCTATAACATTTTGATAGTTCTGAGAGCGATCTCGTTTACACAACCACACTTTTTTTTCCTTTAAACTGTATGTAACTATGTACTTACGTAGACAGCAAGTCGTTATTGATATGGAATAGTCTTGCAGCCACAGATTAGAGATAGTTTCTACCCGCAGCTGCTATATTAACTACAGATTCAGAAAGTCAACAAATATTGTTAAACTAACAATTATTGAATAGCATATTAGCACACCCTGCGCGATTTCTGAAACATTATTATCTCAACGTACTTAATTATTATTAGTTAATTCACTGGACTCGTCTTCTTAAATACAAGATCTGACAGTATCATCACGTTCTTGCCTTGTATGAGAACCATTTGTTAGTTTGATTGATATTTCGCCGAGCTAAGGCCGACGGGTCCGTTTTTTGCTCGAACTCGTAAATTCCGTTCGTCAAGATATGTCATTGCCTTGATCATTCACAAGTTACATATCTACAGATTATTTATAGGTGCATACGTATGTAGCGGAGCTACCTATACA
Organism: Tachystola acroxantha; assembly: GCA_963506565.1. Classification (NCBI taxonomy): domain Eukaryota; kingdom Metazoa; phylum Arthropoda; class Insecta; order Lepidoptera; family Oecophoridae; genus Tachystola; species Tachystola acroxantha. Next base: position 18,237,360 of record OY735870.1, read on the forward strand.
TAATTTTCGAACCTATAATATGTTGTGAGTCTTTAATAGGCGCATATTGTCATCTTATGTGATGCAGGTTCGATTTCTACGTCTGTCCTAGCTAACAAGCAAGGTACCTAACCTTGCTTGTTATCTGGTGTAGTTGAGGACAACATTTCACAAAATAATGATACGAATATAGGTAACAATAAAATAGTAGCTTAAGAATATATTATTATTCTGACTCTACTTAATAAATTATTAATATTAATAAGGTGTGATTCTATCGCCAAATATAATCCTAAACCTAAATGCAATGCAAGCGACATCGTGTAAGAGTGAGCTGGGCCTAATAATTTAATAGCCGCTAAGAGTAGCGACGATTAAGTCTAGCGTGCGCCCCCTGGAATCACTATAACTATCGCTAACCTGTTCAGGTATGGTGAAAAACAGAGGAAGTCAGATCCTTCAAAGGAGGTGTCCGGCATCCAGCTATTGTCGGCCACAGCCTACCAGCTGAAGAAGCCCAACCAGCAGCTGCTCATTCCTATCACCCTTTGGATCGGAATGGAACAGGCCTTCATCGGAGCAGACTATACCCAAGTCAGTATTTCCAAATTAATTAACATAAAACCGCTCTTTCTTTCTTTGCATAATAATCCACGTGACCATATAACCTTTTGATTAAGTACCTTTCTTTAATAATGTTGTACAAAATGCTACATTAACGATGCCGTTAAAGTAAATGACTATGGCGCCAATTGATTTTTTCTTAAAGTTAGGTACCTATCTAGTGTATATTTTTTCAATTGCACCTGAAATTGCTTTACATCTACCGTTACAATATTCGTTGTTCGAGAGGCCGCTGTACAAAAAATATAGCAACTCGAAACTCATTACATGTAGTATAATGCATAGACGTTCAACAGGTTGGTTTTTTCAGACCCCTAATATTTGTTTTTATTATTTCAGGCATATGTCTCATGCGCCCTCGGCATCCGTTCCATCGGTTACGTGATGATTTGCTTTGGAGTAGTGAACGCTCTCTGCTCGCTGGTGTTCGGCTCTGCGATGAAGTTCATAGGAAGGTTCCCGATCCTGGTGATGGGAGCCGCTCTTCACTTGGGCCTCATCGTGTGGCTACTCATCTGGAAGCCCAGCCCTGAATCTCCTACAACGTTCTTCGTGATATCCGGCTTGTGGGGAGTCGGAGATGCTGTATGGCAGACGCAAATCAATGGTAAGTTAAGATTACCTATGTCGTATGGTGTTGCTCTTTCTGAAAGTAAGGTAGAGTCGAGATTCAGAGATAATTTTGAAGCCGAGAGAGACATCCGTCTTACAATTTCAGTTTTCATAACATTTTGACAGCCGTAAGTACGAGCTCACGCTGAGTAGTGCTCAAAACTGTATATGACTATTGGCCTTAAATCGCTCTTACAACTGTGAGATGGACGGATTTGGCTCTATTATTTGCGTCAATCAGCCATGAGACCATGATGAAAACAAATAATAAATTCCTTATTGGGTACTTCAATTCGTTTCGTCAGTCTGCGTCGACCTTTTTATCAGCAAAATAGTATCTTATTATATAGTTCGATGGTGTTAGTAAATTGTGGCGTCACTTAATCGATTCATTTACAACTGCTTATAATGTACTGCCTGTAAAATGTTTAATTTCTGATGAATGATAAGGCGGTATTGACCAAATTATTGTTGGTTACCGTAATATTTAGCTAAAGCAAACTGTGTTAAGCTGATACGTACCGTGAGGCTGCGCATACGCAGATTAGTCCCGGCTCTCTCGGACGAGCAGACTGCCTTGCAAAACGAGTTCCCTAGCAACTTTTAGACACCGATCGTCCTCCTCACACGTGCAGCTATCACAAGGTTCTTTTTTGGGCAAAGCTGCCTTTATTCACAACTCACATGAACTTCCTAAAGATACAGCGGAAATTAGTGTTTCGATTTTCCAAAGAGATATTATAATTAATTACATATTAACGATTAAAATCGTGCTTCATGCTTTTTTTGTCAAAACCGATGTATGGCTGAGTTTGTATGGTATAAGAAACATTTGATGTTACGTACATTATTTTTTGATTTGATTGGTACCTACATAGCATAGGTTCTCTAATAAAATTAATATTTAATGAGTGAGCCACTGGTTGTTGCCCCTTAAATCATAACATAAAACACTATCTCTCTTGTTGGCGCTATATTTCTACGTTTTGATTCATCTCAGCCAACTTTAGCTAGTTAGTTAATTCTATAATAATCAGGTAGGTATTAAGAAATAGTTAGCTTCCTTTGCGGTGTAATTATCTAACTAAGTAGATAAAGTTACCTATCCACTTATGTTGATTATAATTATTATAACTTGGTCTCGTGATGGTCTCGTGTAGTGAATTGAGTAAACTAGGCAGGTAAATAGGTAGTAGTATCTTTATTTTTCTTACTTGCGTTTTTCTTATTACAAATTACGTAAATCACTAAGCAGGATTTATAATTTAGGGCACTATGAGTACGAAGAATTAAAAATAAAAGATAATATTGCTATAGTTTTACATGTAGTCATGTTTTAAGTTAGAAGTTACGTCTTGGAAAGGTGATTTTTAACTTGGCATTAATTTGGATTTCAGCACTTTTAATAGGTACCTACCGCACAATAAAGAGAACTTAGCCCCCTTTTTCAACATTTTTGTGTATGGTGGGATTGCAATTACCCGATCTCACATATAACATTGCAGTTAGAATTCATGTTTAAATTATGACGAGATACGGTAGCGCAGTTGGAAAAGAGCATGCCAGGGAATGCCAAGGTCTCTGGTTCGAATGGTCCCTGGACTGTCGTGTTTCACAAAAAATTTCATTCATTATTTACTTAGATTTTCATTTCGCATAGCGTATATGAAAGAAAAATTCAAATCTTAATTATTGTCATGTTTGTCACGTGTTAAATAAAAAACACGTTTTTATCACGGCGCCCCCCGTACAGCCAATAGCAATTACACTTAAGCAACTACATACCTCATGAATATGCTCGTAGTCTCAGGAATTATCGTAGAACGTAACTATCTCAAATAACATTATTATTTGTAATGATTTTCCGATGTATTAAGTCATCAAAACGTGACATGATTTATTTTATTTATTATTTACAAAAATCTCACACAGCATTACAGTCAAAAACCAATGCGCTATGTAATTCATAATTATTATAATAACTTAGTCAACTTATACAAATAAAAAATAATAATAATAATTAAATTAAATGTCAGCCGAAAGGATATTTATACACATTAAGTTAATTCAAGATCAAGGAAACAATATTATCAAATATAAATAAATTATTAGTCAAATCTTTACACATACAAAAAAGGCACACTCATCCACCTATCTCACAAACAACCATACACTCTCTCAGCACACTCGTCAACCGATATATAATAAATCTAAGACGAAGATCTATGATCTATAATAAATATCATAATTATTCATAATCATTTGTTGGTTGCTTGCTCATTACCTTTATACAAATATAATGTTTGAATTAATGACTACCTTATATACATATGTAATTAACTCAATGAAAAAATCGAAATCTAACCAATCTAAAGTTTTGTACAAAATATAGAATAGATGATGAGTGCATTGCATACTTAGTTACAGTTAGGAACATTCATTTATAATCAATTTCCTATAGGTAACATTTCTTAGGTATAAATTATCGAGTGTTACAAGTTATTCCGAAAGAATTATGCAGGTATTACGACAATGAATCACGTTCATTTATTTTAATAAATGACAGGGCTTTGAAACTTTGTCAATCACGAAATTCTCAAGCATCTTCTCAAGCCAATCTCGGTGACTTCTTAATTTCAAAAAAAATCTTGAACTATGTTTATCTCAACTAAGCTGAAAGCTTGTACGGAGTACTAGATAGTGAACTTTATAACGGCCACCACATATAGTCCATAGATGCCACTGGGGCTTTGAAATATTTACGAACATTGCCCTTCACAATACTCTACAATTCATTACAGGTTTGTACGGAGTCCTGTTCAGACGTAACAAGGAGGCTGCTTTCTCTAACTACCGCCTTTGGGAGAGCGCCGGGTTCGTGGTGGCCTACGCGTATTCTACCCACCTCTGCGCTAAGATGAAGCTCTACGTAATGATGGTGGTGCTTCTCATCGGGGTCGCCGGGTACATAGTCGTCGAAATATTGCACAAGAGAAAGGTAAATTAACACTTTACTATTTATTATTTTATTTATTACTGGCTCTACCTAATTATATATCCTTTTTTATCTTCTTCCTCCTTTCCCATTCGCTGATGAAAGTATTAACCGAAAGGTTCTCCGATATTATTCTGGTCTTTCAAATCTTCTTTAGTCGTTAGTGTATCGCTCCCTTTAATGCAAAGGATTCGGGTTTTATTCCTAATATTAGAAACACTTTGTCCGTGCCTGAATGTAATTTGTGTTCGTATTTATATATTCCTGAACTTGTGGGCCAAGATCAGTAAATATACACACAACGATCAATATACAAGGCAATACTAATTCGATGCATGATATCATATACTTAAATAATACATGAAACTAAGGATCATAAAACCTTTCAGGCTCGCAGGCTGAAAGCTATCGCTGAGGATCCGGTAATTGCCGCCGAAGCCGCCAAGCAACCTCCAGAGGAAGATGACGAAAAGGACGAAATTGATGACGAAATCATAATCACGCATCTCTAAGTGCTCTTTTGACTTAGGGCCCTGGGACCCTTAGCTCTGGGGACAGGCCGTATGTCTAGGGCCTTTAGAATCTCGCCCTAAAACTCAGGCCCTACAACACGGCCGGACCTGAGTCTGGGACCTATTGTGTAACTGAAAGAGATCAATAATGGTAATTTTAAGTTCATTTTGAAAACCATTATTGGGTCTCAACAGTAACATGACATTTTCTCACATAGAAACTCAATAATGGTTTCCAAAATTACCATGAATGTCACTGTCAGTTAATTAATAGGCGCGCCGATCAGCGCCCGGTCGCATACCTTATGCCATACACCATTTCGTAGGTACAAATGATCACGCTTTGCGTGTGAACATTTCCATTAATCTCGAATTTAATTATATAAAATTATTTATGTATCCAATAGGTGTTAAGAGTTTGAAGCGAAAGGGCTTTATAAGTACAAAACTTTTTAACTTGCCGTTCTACGTTTTACAACTACAATCTTTTTAGCCTCATAAATTCTTGTTTAACTTCCTTCCAAAAAAAATAGGTAATTTTAGACACAAATTAGAATCCCCACCATATTATTAATAGACGCTTTCACATCTCATTATAATTGTCGTCGTCGCCTGCAATGACTGACGGCTGACGAATAATAATTGTGATTCTATCGTGACCGCCAAATCTAATTCTACACCTAAATGCAACTGGCACTATCACTCATGTGCTTCATCGCATAAGAGTGAGCGGGGACGATTCATTTAACTAATTTTAAAATCAACGTGTATCTAGTATCGCTACAATTGTCACACCGACCGACTGTCGGTCGGTGTCGTCGTGAAAACGGCCATAGAGGAAGTAACATTTACCAGCAGGTTGACTGACAATGGGTGTGTCGGCGGCTACGGTAGATAATGCGCGCACGCAGGTAAATACATCATTATTATGATTATGGTGATGACTAAATATAAGTAATGAAAACATCTGTGTTTGCTTATAAATAAGTATTCCGTTCGTACGCCATTTGCGTGTTTAGTGTTGGAGCTAGTAGGAAAGATGTCGCCCGTCAAAAAAATATTGTAACAGCTGGAACCTGATTGATATTGGTAGACTAAACATCGAGGTTCTGCAAAAAAATGGCAAATCCTTTAATAATTACAATGAAAACTTCATAAATAATGTTCCCATACATAAAAACTTGACAAGGTTTCAGCGCGTTGCGATAACATCATGCAGCTCTCCGACTGGCCTTACATTGTAATCCTTACTAGTTTAGTTTTGGTCTCTTTTATTGGTTTGTATTTCTAATTTCAGATAACTTTTTAATAATGTATCAATTTTTATTTTTCTATACCAATTTATGGACTTTTCCCGACAATAGTCGACAATAATAATCCTTTAGCACTTATACATCGTAATTTTAATAATGGGTATGAAAAGAAAATACATGTACCTTTACCGTTAAAAAAATTAAATTAGCGTTTGTGTACATTAAAATTTGTTATATTTCTAAAATAATATATAAACGATATAAAAAAAGTTAGTTCTTATAAAACCTAGATCAAATAAATTTATTATGTTATTAATTATAGGAGCTAAATTACAAACGGACATATTTTAAACTGTAATGATTTATGGGCAAGAATATCTGAATTACATTTTTTGGTCGATAGAAAATCTTACAATTAACTGAAACTATTAGACTATGATTCAGGATCATATAAATTGCATACGTTACCTGAAATCCCTGAAACATTACAGTTTTATTAGGTGTCCTCATTAGTATTATAATATTATTCACATTGTATTATAATTATTTATAATACAACTATACCTAATACTTTTAAAAGATTTGAAGTATTTAGATGTATAGTCGTGCAACTTTAGTCAGAAGACATGTTCCGAATATTTTAAAATGCATAAAACTATTGGTGTTTTCAAGTAAAAGTTGGAGCTGCCTATTTAATTTTTAAAAATGACTCGAAATATTGCATAAGTTAGAAATTAACTAGTACTTTGTTAACTGTACTTTGATTTTATCTCAGAGTTAAAATCTCTATATTTTCTGACTAAAATTGTACATGTTATATTCTGAGAGTTGGTTGGTTGATCTTCAATGACTCCAAACAAATAATTTACTTTTCTAGGTAGGTTTACATTTACAATGAGACTATGCAGGTGTAAACTATGTTTTCATTAGAATATAAACAGTGAAAGGAACAAGCGGTAACACGTAAAAATTCACAATCCACGTAGTTTAAGGGTTTTTTCTACATATTATCGAAAATGAGCGATTATATGGTTATTGACATTAGTCATTAAACCTTGAATGTAGCCCTACCGGTTATTTAAAAAATTGTAGAGCGCATGTTTTTGGTTACTTCGTTTACGTATTAGGTACCTACACTACACGAGGAAGGGTAGGATAACAAAGCCACGTGATAAATAACAGTAGACATGTAAAAATGTAGGCATTATATTAATGTAAATTAAATTTCAATTAATAGGTACTACATTAGTAATAAAAGGCTATTATAAATAAAATTGCTCTATTTTATTTTCGAATACATTTATTTTTGTTTGTAAGTCTAATTAAAATATAATGTATTTTATTAGTGATGTCATAATTAGGAGTTTGTGATGAAAATAAATTAGAATTTGTTTGGTCTTTTGCTTGTATTATTTTAATCTCTATATATATGTAAAGTAGTACATACATAAATACATATTTATTAGTATTACATGCTTTGAATTATTTAAACAATCTCATGACATATTAAACATGAAAGTTTGTTTTCCTCTTTCGAAAATAACAAAATGTTTTTAAATTAATTTAAATTTTCCTCATGCTACCTTTGCATAAGGTACCAAAGAAATATATTTCAGCAATCGAAGTCAAAGTTATCCCGAAGCGCGATAAATATTTAAAAAAATGTTATATGTACAGCTAACATCAGATCAAGTGCACTTTGGACCGTTCTTATTATGTATCTGCGTCGTAATAGTTAAAATCGTACTGCAAGTGTTGCCTTTGATCTGCTGTTGTCCGTACGTATGAAAATATATAATATACCTACCGTTAAAATTTCGCGATAAGCAGAACCTTAAATTTTTAATTTGTATTCTTGATTATGCGTTTAGATCTTACTATAAGATCTTACTATTATTATATGATTCAGATAAAACATCGATACTGAACAAACAATATACTTACACTATATCAATGTCAGCCGCCTTCTTTCATCTAATTACTTTATTATTGCATACCTACTACATTGATAACATACTATAATGTTTTCTAATCTAAGTAAACCATTGATTAGAATATTATTCGCATAAGAAAAGAAATATAAATATTGTCGGTTTCGCAACAAATTATCTCTGCTATGCAAAATTACGGGCTTGATACACAAAGGCGCTGATTATCTTTATATTTAGGTATAATATAAATATTGATAATTCCATGTCCAGTGGGGGCTATTACGGTTCTCACAACGATCAAATCATACCATGTCATATCGTGCATGACAGGGACAGCGCTATTGCGTTGGTATAGCGGCGTCTCTGTTCGGCGCGCCATGACATAGTATGATATGAAAGAACGGTAATAAGGGGGTTGGTCTAGAGACAAATACAGAAACGATCACAAATTATACCAAGGCTCGTAAAAAGTACTAATAATACCTTAGGTACGGTCCAACACAGAGAAATATGTCACCACGGGAGAGTCTTTAAGGTTGAGATTTCCTCAAAAAGCACTAGAGCAATTTAAAAAATTATGTAGACGACTACTAATCAAGCATATGCAACTACCTAATTAAGTTACTTTTCTATTTTCAAGTTGTACTTACACAATGATCCATCAATGATCGGTCACGCAAGGCAAGGCTCTATCAGTCTTTAATCCTTTTATCTCTGATAGACGGTTGCGAGAACTATTTAAGTGTGTGTGTGTGTATGTAGCCCTGCCAAAAAAATAACCGGGAGTCCGATCAGTGCTTTCGACCATTTAAAAAATTAATGGATAACTGAGGCGATTCTTCAACTGCCTTCACATTTAATTGCATATAAATTTTAATACTGAGGAACTCCTAGGAACACAATTTGACGGCCCAATAAAAATTTCAAATTTCGTTATCATTATAGGTAGCTACTACTATTCATTTGCCTTACGTATGCTGTTGCGTAATAAAGATGTTACTTACTTAATGTACCCAATTAGTTGTTTTAGTAAGAGGTAATACTAGAGTCTATGGCAATAGATGGAGTCACCAACCAATGCTATTCGGCATTCAAAGCAATTCAATTATGATAAGTAAGTGGTCTGTGTAATAAGTCATGCCTATCTATTGCGTTTTAAAAAGTAGCAATTATTTATCGTGCTAGAGTTATAGTGATATCGTGTCTTCCTATAAAAGTTTTCTAATAAGACGAATTTCACTAAAATATAGTCATTTTTTTAAAGCTGGCTTGACTATACCTCTAATACGTTTCGTCTATGCAGGTAGGCTAGAAAGAAATCGACATACATATAGATAATACACCTAATAGGTACATACCTTCTCTCGAAAAACATTACCCTCCTCCTTTCGCCTATATATAACCGAGTATAACCTAGTAAATTGCGATACGTAATAACCAGATTGAGCTCCTGTACTTGCCTATTTACAGATAAATAAAAATTATCAGTAACGCGTTAGTAGCGAAAAGCCAATCGTAGAGAATAGTTATCGACTTTCCCCAGAAAGAAAACGTGTATTCAGCCCTGGCTTCTTTGTTGATATACAAATGATTAGAAGATATGACGACATGGTGGAAGAAGACAGCGACAGTGAAGTCGAGGTGTTACAGAATCAGAGACCGACGCACTTCCGCAGCCTGGCAAGACAGGAGTATCCAGACACCAGGATGGCGGCACAGAGCAGCCATGGACTACAGGATGAGAGCCAGGCCCTAATGAACAACACGACCATCAATATGGACAATTGTACGAGGATTGCATTCGGACCATCATTTGTTACTGAAGTTCATCACACCGAGGAGGTTTTCCAAGGTAACATTATTTATTACTTAAGGCAGTTGCAAATGCGACGTGTGACAAAAGACTTATCGCAAATATGATTGATATAATTTTAGTGCAATGGCCTCGTCAGAATAGGAAATTTTTAGTTCGATTCTTAAAAGTCGACTAAAAATAGAAAATTTTAGTTTTAAGTGCTGTCAGAATTAGCGCCAATCTACTAATTGCGACAAGTAAAGTTGTAGTTCTCAACTCAAATGTGCCAAAAACGGCCTTTTTCGCAATTATGCGAACTACAACTTACCGACATTGAATCACGTTATAAATAAGCATTTAAAAAATAGTATTTATCGTAATAAACATTATGTACATAGCCTTTTTATTAAAATTGATTAAATTGGAAGATATTATTTTTCAAAGATTGGCGGCGCTAGTTGGCTTATCCCACCAAATTAGTCGTATTTAGCTTCCCTAAATAAAAAGAAAAGAATACTATTATAATTGAATTTTTCATTGGATCATCTCTTGGCTGGCAAATGACATAGACTAAGTCATTAATTACTATTAAAACGTCTGTCTCCACTCTGTGGAAATGACTTTATTAATTGAATTACAACGTCGGCGATTGATGGCCCAGTATTTCGGTGATATTGCCACTGCCGATACCGTGGTCACACTAGGACTACCTAGGTACTTTTATTTTGTCACTAAATGCCCTAACATTATAAGAATGAGAGGACTTCTCAATAATACTTAGGAAACCGTGAAGAATATTTTGTATATTCCTTTGAGTCCTATAAAGTTCCTACTTTTATAAAATCAACATAAAACTTCGCTCCTTGAGATTGTATTTTTTGTACCCAAGTTAACTTTGTCAATAATAATAGTACATAATAAGTACAAGTCAAATAAATTTATATTCTTTGGTCTAACATTTCATGCATTGCGACTGTATTTTTGTTTGGTTTTGAGAGTAAGTATAGCACTCGCTACGACTGAAGATAATAATTATAATGATTCTTATTGCAGGCTATCGACCTTAATTTCAATTATCAATTGCAATGCGAATGTGTAACCCACTCTGTGCATCAACGTTGCTAAATATGAATATGTTTATATCGCCAACGGCCTTCAAAGCTTACAGGGTGTACAGAGAACACAATAGAATTCACATAGTTCAGAACAATATTGTACTGTTCAACAGTTTAATACTATGTGAGCCACTGTACACCGATATTACCTTTATCTTACTATGACTAGGTATGTTTATTATTATGCGATAAGGTTTTGCGAATCCTGCTAATGTAGACTAGAAAATTCACTTATGAGTCATTGAAATCAATTGCCCTAATATCATCATGATTAAATAGCGGCCCTTGTTTGGCGGCTACATTTTCATCGTCTCTACATAGCAGAAACTGACAAAATATATCATGTCAAACCTAATATCATGTTTCATTTAATTGTTGCATAGATAGTTATGATTGTTTTGCGAGGGCTGCGACTTATAAACAAAATTTTAATACGTGTTTTACCTTGTTTCAGCCAAATTTATGTGCATGAATTTCAAGTCCAAAGTGAGTATGAAAAGGTTCCGCTGTAGTCTCGCCGTGTTCCTTTGCTGGACCTTAGTAGTGGCCGCTACTATCGCCTCTTACGTTATCGTAGTAATCATGCCGCAGCACCAACCTCGACGGGATATAGGTAAATACGTTTAAATTTATTTTAGAATCCACGAAGATTGGTTACCGTGCAGCTCTGTCAGACTACACGCTCGGGGTGCCTTTGATTGGACTTCGATATAACTGCACAGTACTGTTACAACTGTTGTAACAATTACATCTGAGCTGAAGTTGACATGTAGCCCAGGATATTTACTTCTTTACACCATAGATTTAATGGTCAAAGTCGTTATCATGGACTTTTTACGTTACCTTTGTAAGATATGATGTTACGTCTATCGGATTTCCGATTTGCAAAAGCCTACTATATTTTTTTACTTTTTCAAATCTGTTTCCATACCATGACCTTCAATATACGTTAATTTTATAAATTTAACGAAAATAATTTAATTTTAAATACTTGACAACCACCCAATTGTAACTAAATTGCACTTTTAACAGTTCTCAAGATATTTTTTTTTCCTAGGTCTGAAAGCAGATTGGTATGTGCGCCGCGACGAATGGCTGCCAATGTATGTCAGCGACAGAGAGTTCCTCCAACTGCCCGTCCAATACGTTCTTATCGGCCACTCTGAGAGCTACGGGTATTGCGATACAAAGAGGAAGTGCAAAACAAGGGTGAGAGAAATTCAGCAGTCGCAGATATGGAGAGGCTACAAAGATATAGCAGCAAACTACCTCGTAGGCGGCCAGGGAGTCGTGCTAGAGGGTACTGGCGCCAACATTCAGAGTGAGATGACCTATGGTTGGGAGGACAAGAGCATCAACATCATGTTCGTAGGCAACTACGTCTCCAACGGCACGGACCAGAAACAACTGGACAACGTGAAGATGCTCCTCAAAGTGCTGGTCGAGAATGAAGTATTACAGCCGGACTACGAACTCTACGGGAGCTGTCAAGTGGACACTCGTACCGTGAGCCCAGGCCCGAAGATAATGAAAGTAATTCACTTATTCGACCACTGGATAGACACTAACGAGAGCAAGTGTTTGCCGGGGCTTCTAATATAAATGTAACTTTATGTATGAGAGAGAGAGGTTCAATATATTTTATGGACTGACAGTTATTCATTAATAAGTTTCCTGATATGTTATCGTGGTTTGGATTAGGTACGGACAACAACACATCAATGGTAACACTCGCAGTGCGATTTCAGCCCTTACGACGCAGATAATAAGAATGGTCCAAAGTCCAAAGTGTTACACTTGATCTGCTGTTAGCTACCTAAGTATATTATTGAAATGACTGCTTTTTTAGCTGTAGGACTTATTCAGTATCGAATTTATATACCTTATTACATAATGTAATAATGTTAAATTTAGGTTAATGTGAAACAATTTGTACAAAATTCAAAAACTACGCTTATAGTGAAATAAATTAAATCATTTAATATATTTTAACGTGTTTGGTTTTCTCTATCTATACTTATTTTACAACTTAATCTAGAAAAGGTAGGTAAATACCTAAATAGTTTACCCTACCTTTTACTGGCGCTGATAGGTAAAGATTAAAGCTAATGATATCGGCTATTTTTATCTTTTTTAGCCAAACGGATCAATTTGAAATTAATATGAAATACTCAGGTCTGCAACCTCATGCAGCCGTAAAAAAATCAAACTTCTGTTTGTCAATGCAATAAAAAGACATGGCGTTTGTCGCATTTTCTCACATATTTGTATGAAAATGCAAGAAAACCAAAATCTGTAGGTTACTTCTAGAATCATGAAATTTGGCAAGAAGCTAGGTCTTATAGCACAAGTGAAGAATAAAATCCGAAAACTGTAAATGACCATGCCAGATTCTGCCCCACCATCTACCGCAAGTTGTACAAGATAACGAATAAATGTAAAAATATCTCCGTTTTTTATTAAAATTATTGGTTTTGTACAAGTTGCGATTCGAAAAAAACAGCTTAATTAAGAATTCAGAAAATAGTAAGAAATCGAAGCGATTTTAAATGGTCACGTAGTTTTGTAGGTGGGACAAAGCTCCATTGAAATGTGGCAATGTCTTTTCAAATTACATATCCCCAAACATACTATTATTTTTTTGTTTGTTTTTACAAACTTATATTTGCAGATGATCAACTAATCAGTAGTATATTGTATGGACATAATATTTCAATAATGGCAAAAAATAAGTTGGTGTCTAAATCTAGTTTATATTTTCGTTAGAGCAAAGTTACTGTTAAAAGCAAAGTTAGTTAGTTGCGTTGCACGGAAGCCTCGATGCGCGAGTCCGACTCGCGCTTGGCCGGTTTTTTTTCTTTCTATTCTACTAACGTTAACGAAAATAAATGCTTGCTAGGGCCTTTGCTTGGACCTAGCTTCTTGCCGAATTTCATGATTCTACGTAAGCGGAAAGTATCCTATAGGTTTTGGTTTTCTTGCATTTTTGCCAAAGTATTTGGTGTTATTTCAACTTGATCTGTCCACACGGTTCTGAGATATAGGTCCAGACAGACAGACAGACAGACAGACGGAAAACAAAGTGATCCTATAAGGGTTCTTTTTTATCTTTTTGAGGCACGGAACCCTAAAAAGTATGGGATTGACATTTGCTAAAGAAAAAGCAAATGTCAATCTAGCACATTTTTCTTTCTATTCTACTAGCGCTAACGAAAGTAAATGTCTCGCTAGTAGATGGTTACGGGTACTGATTCTTGAATGCTAGCTACATTCAAGAATCAGACCCGTAACCATTTACCGATTATATGTAATTCCCCGTACAAAGATGTTCTTCAACTCAGACTTCTGGCCTGAAGGGTGGTGTACCGACACAAAGGGAAGCGTAAAAAGACCTTAACACTTCCTAACTTACAATATATATAAGTATAGCAATGTGTGACGTATGCATTTGATTTCATATTTAATGGGGTATTTACTTTTTATATTATAATTCAATGTTTACTGAGCATAGCAAACATTTTTGACGTGGTTTGAAATCAAAATCTCATCATTATGACGAAACGGATAAGAAAATATTAAATATTCTAATATTATCACCTATATCTATAGATAAATTATCAATGCTAGATATAACTGTTTTTTAGTGTAGAGCCTAATTGGAACAAAGGATGCTCGCGCGCCATCTTAGTATGACTCGCAATGTAAACAAGTGTGACAGAGACGTACAATATACATTACAACTTCAAACCTTCGTTGACAGACGTGAGAGCATAACATAACGAGGCGAATCCGAGTTATCAGAGTTCGCAAGCAACGATGTCAGTCAGTTCAATCAGTCGCGCTCCGCACAGCATAGCGAGCCGTCGCATTCGATAGACCAGTTGGTTAATCACTGGTTGCGTCATCAAAAAACCCATTTAAGTGTAGTGAGTAGCGATGTGGCCGGACGGTACGGAAATCGTCGAGGTTGATGATGAGCGGCTAGGCAGTTTGAGTGACAACCCTCAGACGGTGGTGGGGGTCTTCGATGAGCGGATCCTGGCGGCAGGGAGCCGCGAGGTGCCCTCCGTGGCCGCCATGACCGTCACCAACTCCAAAGGGGTCCACCTCGGCCCCAGGTTCGTGAGTGTCACCCAGAACATACAGACCACAGACGTTATAAAAGGTGAGACAACACGTTCTTTACAATTAAGTTGTACGTTCATATCGCTCAGACTGTTTCCATTGCGTTTTCCTGTTGTTTTTATTTTTTGGCGAAGGCGACTAAATATATTTGTTTTGTTCGGTTGTAGTCAGACAATTTATGCTGTAACAAACTTAACCAGCTATTAATGACTTTTTCTCCAATACATTTTGGTTTTAGTAGTCAATATAACAAAAAAATATCATCTCTCTCTTGTATTGCTGTGCCTAAACAAGGTCCATAAAGAACATTGTAACATTTTAATGTTAAGTATGTGAACATCTGTATTATAACTTAAATAATGCAATAAATATATTGAGTATTGAGAATTAAGTAGTCAAGTTCAACACGATACGTAGACGATACGTAATGCTAATACGACCGATAATGCAATGACTTGTGTAGGGTGGGATTCCGTCCACTGTACCTTACTTATCCAACGATTATGTCGAAGGACATAAATTTCAACATTTCATCGGAACTGAACTCAGCTCATAATTATGAGTATAATGTATAATGTTGCATATACCCATTATCACGACACTTTTATACAATTACGTACCTAAGTTACACCTATACGCGAATGACCAGTTATTAGGTATATTTACCCATTCATAAATGCTACTGTAAGCGATGTATATCTATCTATTCTGAACCCGATATTACCTTAAATTGCGACCCTGTCCTGAAATATCGACCGGAAACAATATAACTAAACCTAAACCAAACTATGCACTTAGATAGCTACCAACATTAACGCGAACTTCCACTTTATTAAATCTGTATTTACATATATCGAACATAGAGATAAGTACCTATACAGGGGGCCTCAATAAGGAAGAGATTTTATCAAGAAAAACTTGACCTAATTTAAAATTATTATATTACTAGTTTAGAGTCATCGAAATTGTAAAATCTCGCTGTTAGAGTGAACTTGTGTAATTCTAAAGAATTTTCAAAAATCAGTTAAGTACTTTTTGAGACAATCTCAACCTTAAAAACTCTCCTGTACATCCTTGTGTGTGTTAGACCGTACCTAGTAGGTACTACCTACCTATACCTGGAGTAAGTTTACCGTAACGCAGGTAATGGTTAATGTAAATAAACAAATTATCTCATATGACGCTTATATACCTACTTACTTACATTAGTTTTCTTTGTTATGTAAACTCTAATAGATAGGATAAGTTGTGTAATTAATACATATACACAGGGTGTGACGGAAAGGGGACACCTGCCTCGTCCGCCACCGATTCACCGATCCTTTACTGTTATTCTCCGCTACACTGCGATATCGAGGTGCAAGGTGCTACTATTGATCACGATCGCTATCGAGTTCGGCCCTTGTACGGTGGAACACAGAGAAAGGTGTACAGGAGAGTTTTTAAGGTTGAGATTATCTCAAAAACTACTTGACCTATTGCAATAATTATTTCACTGTTTGATAGATAAAAGTTAAAACTGTGTACTGTAAAAGAATTATTAAATACGGTCCAGTAGTTTTGGAGCAAATCTCAACCTTATTGAGGCCCCCTGTATACTTATCTCTGTCTTCGACTGTACCACGAGGCAGCGTTAGCGATCGACAACTACTGTCACACGCCTTGTAATAATGTCAAAGTGACATTATTACAAGGCGTTTGACATTAGTTTGACAGCAGCGTTGCGTTGATCGCTAACGCGACTCGTGCTAGCCCCGCAGTTTTTGACACATGTAACTGTCATTTCTTTATTTAACAAAAATATACATGTTTGTTTTGATTAACGACGACCAACTCAGGGTGGTAGTGTAAATAATCTTAGTTCCTAAAACTGTGTTTTTATCATAACGCCAAATATGGCTTACTCCACAGGGCGTTCCTTGCTTGAGGCTCTCTATACACCTTCATATTAGACTGGGTAGGTGACCGTCGCTGAGCACATTAGTAATAGGGTATTTGACTCAATTTACTTTATTGCATCAATCAACTCACATTTTTCTGCTGAAGAGAACCTGTGAAATCAATTTTTCGATATCCCAATGAATTACGACAAGTGGTGGAGGATTTCTCCGTCTCTTTTTGCAAAACGGAAGTTTGTATGGCTCTACATCAGTATGACGTCACAGCCATAATACATCACGTACTGTATCTGTCTCTTTCTAACACATCTTTACTAAATGCGTGTAGTTATTTAATTTTTCAACTGATATGGATTTCGCAGTTGATCATAAATGACAATGTCAGATTCTTGCCCACCATCAACCGCATGATGAACAAGATAACGAATGTAAAACCATCTCCGTTTTTTAATAAAATTATTGGTTTAAAATAAAGTTTTGTACAAGTTGCGAGTCGAAATTAAGAATTCAGAAAATAGTATGAAATCGAAGCGAATCATTCATTGTTTTTGTTTTCATTTTCTACTACTCTCGCAACTTTTACTGATTGTGATTATGCTATATAAAACCTGTAGGTAATAAGTCCCCAACAAAATGATAGGTACAGCTTCAATGGTCTCGTAGTTTTGTAGGTGGGGCAAAGGTCCATTAAAAAGTGACAATGTCATTTTCGGTACTTGTCAAATACCCTATTGTTGATGTTCCAGGCCGGTTATGTTGCCTGGAGCTGGTGGCGCCGCATCAGAAGCACCACATGCGCTGCAGCATCGCGGTCTTCGTGTGTTGTGCTATCGTTGTAGGCCTTAGTTTCGCTGTCTACTTCCTAAATGCAGTGAATAAACATCACACAAGACTCGATATAGGTAAATAGAACTTCTACAATTATCGGTTTCAAAATTTATTAAAATTCTATTAAAAGTCATGTTTTATTTCACATTAATTACCATTAATTACCACTACCCCTAGTCATTCTAAAAGCTGTAGCCACTGCATTAGTTCAGTTTTGGCCGCTGATGTACCTTAGCCTTTGATTTAGGAAATGCAATCTCGCAGCAAAATATCAATCTCCGTATTTAGGAAGACAAATCCTTCAATATACCGAGAGGTATTTTGCGAGATCTCGTCGCATACAAAATGCTAATAAAAATGTAAAAGAAATATTTTTATTTGTATTGCAAATGACATTGCCACATTTAAATGGAGCTATGCTTGCCCCCCTACAAAACTACGAGACCATTGAAGCTGTACCTATCATTTTTTTTGGGACTTATTACAGGGTTTATATAGTATAATCACAATCAGTAAGAGTTGCGAGGGTTAGAAAATGATAACAAAAACAATGAATAATTCGCTTCGATTTCATACTATTTTCGGAATTCTTAATTAAGCTGTTTTTTCGACTCGCAACTTGTATAAAACTTTATTTTAAACCAATAATTTTAATAAAAAACGGAGATATTTTTACATTTATTCATTATCTTATTCATCATGCGGTTGATGGTGGGGCAGAATCTGGCATTGTCATTTGTCGTAATTGTTTTTAGGTTAAAATATGAAATATAAATTAAATACTTATTTTAAAATTATTTAAAAACTTGAAAATAACTTCTCAAATAACACAAAACAGTCTCATATGATAGCCTACTTCGGATGCTGCGTAAATAAATATACAGGAGAATAGAACGCTCGTGCTGCCTCGACACTTGATAGTACAGTCGGGAAACAGAAAAGTATACAGGAGGCCGCAACTATGTAGGTTGCGATTTTCTCAAGAACTACTTGACCGATTATAAAAATTCTTTTATTAGTAGATAGTTTAGTGTACACTGTATAATTATATAATTACATATTGTGATATGTAGGTAATTATTGTAAAAAAAAGGGTACAACAAGTACATTTCGAGAAAATCCTAATAACTCTCCTGTACACTTTTCTATGTGTTAGACCGTACCGCACTCAGGTAGTTGGTATAATTATTGGACTTTCAGGTTTTGCCTTTTTGACCTATCGGATTCGAATATATAAACTTTTTTCTTGAAAAGTGCATCGCGTGCGTGCGACACGTTGTAGACGTTATTGCAAACGATTCAGAGACTGAAAGCGCGCAAAATGGACCTAGAATCGACTGCTTGCCAATCTCGCAAGATCGCGCATTATTTTGAGTGCAAGATTGATCTTGCAAAATTGATGCGAGATCTCGGTATTTCGAGATCTCGGTATACTGAGATTGCATTCCCTATTTGGGTTATTAGGTACCTATATTAGTATTAAACTCCCGTTTTCAATTACCTACTTACATTGACGGTGTTTTATCTTCTTTGTCTCGAAAGGTATTTTAATTAATGGTATTGAAATTCCCTTGGCTAGGTCTGAAGGAGCAGTGGTACCTGCGACGTGGCGACTGGCAGGCAATGACTGCCTACAATATCGACTTCTTAGACTTGCCACTCAAGTACGTCGTTATTGGTCACTCTGCCACAGACTACTGTGACGAAAAGTTTCAATGCATAAATCAAATGATACAAATACAACAGGAACAATTGCGGAGAGGCTTCGATGACATTTCTCCAAATTTTCTGGTGTCTGGCAATGGCTTTGTATTCGAAGGCAGAGGCGCCAACGTCGTAGGAGCTGTATTGAGAGGATGGAATTCGAAGAGCATTAGTATAATGTTCATCGGTGACTACAGAGAGAATAAACCAGATCGTCTGCAGTTCGAGCACATCAACATACTCCTTAATGATTTGGTGGACGCCAGTGTCCTCGAACCGAGCTACGTTTTGTATGGATCCTGTCAACTGGCCACTTACACTGTGACTCCTGGTCGCGAAGTGATGCGTGCTCTCGGCAATTTCACACATTGGGATAAAACTAACGCACAAACTTGTCTTAACCAAACAAAACCGATACCAACACCAACCAAAACGAACCCAAACCACTATTATAACATCTCTGTAATATAATAGATATCATTCTATCGTTGTGGAAGAAACTCGATTTACGATGATGTATGAACACAGTATACGAACCTAGACAGCATTATCGATGGTAACACTTAAAGTACGATTTCAACTCTGAAAAATAAGAACGGTCGTCCAAAGCGTTACAGTCGATGTGATACCTCATAAACAGGTAGAAGAGATAGTATCTAAGTAGTATGTATTTACATAATGTACTCTGTGTGGAATGCTACGAGTCGAAGAAAAGGCTGGTTAGACTTAGATGGTTTCAGTTTTATTGTCCTTGGATTATATTGATAACTGTGCGAGTATACTTGTTGATAAATGTGAAGAGTTTCCCTACTTGTGATAATTAAGATTCTCAATAGTGTTGACTATTTGTACTTTATTCGAATTGTAAATACTATCGTAATTTTTTGGAAGCATGGCGATGTTGTGTGATTTGTGAATGAGATTAGGTACCTATGTTTAAAAATAAGAAATTGATACTAACACAGACTGATGGTTTGTTATGACAGACCGCCATAAACTCTGATTTTGTAATACATTGAAACAAAAAAAATTTCGGTCAATATAGGAAGGACTTTATATTCATTAGACTTTAAATGGTTGGTTAGCCTTGTGACATACATTAATTCTGCACAGAATTTAAGTAAATTAAACAATTTGGGGATAAATAAAAAAATATTTACAATAAACTCAACTACACCTATCAAAAAAAATATTAATCTTATGTGCATCGTTCCTGTGATTTGGAGTTGTTGTTTTTTTACATTTTAGGTTTTTTTTCCTTTCAACGGAATTTGACATAATGATCGTTTCTAATGTGACATAACTTAATTTACTTTTCGTAAATCTAAACTGCAAAAAAAATTTAAAAAAAAAAACCCAGTTTCAATTTGCAGAACAAATGTATGTCACAAACCTAACCATCCATTTAATTTTGTCGAATGAATTGAAGGCCAGCCTGTAGAGAACCTGTTGTACAAACCACCATTTGAGTCGGTAGTGGAATGCTGTGATGATAAGTTGATTAATGTGTACTTACGAGTATAGGTATCATCCTGAACTCAAATGACAATGCCAGATTCTGCCCCACCATCAACCGCAAGTTGTACAAGATAAGGAATAAATTTAAAAATATCTTCGTTTTTTATTAAAATTATTGGTTTAAAATAAAGTTTTGTACAAGTTGCGATTCGAAAAAAACAGCTTAATTAAGAAAATAGTAAGAAATCAAAGCGATATATTCTTTGTTTTTGTTATTCTTCTATAGGAGTTGCGAGAGTAGTAGAAAATGATACTGATTATGATTATGCAATATGAAACCTGTAATAAGTCCCCAACAAAATGATAGGTACAGCTTAAATGGTCACGTAGTTTTGTAGGTGGGGCAAAGCTTCATTAAAATGTGTCTTTTTACTTTAGTATATTACTAAGGTAGGTATTAGTAAAGTAAGGTCTGTATTACTTAAAAATTAGTTTGTAACAAGTGTTTTAAGAAGCTGTTTTATGGTTATTTTCATTGCAACTTCCTAACACTATTTGGCAACTCATATTCGTAGAAGTGTACCTACTCGTAAATCAATAGCTATTCTGACGTGCGTATTGTAAATATACCTACGTTTCTAAAAATAGTGTCATAGTTTAACCCGACTGCACAAGCAAAGGAGGACCTATTCATAACTTCAATGTAGGGAAGGGAAGGTAACGTTATTAAATCCTTCAAAAAAAAACTACAACCACACCAGAACACATATTTTTTTTAATTTTCAATAAAATGATGTATTAATAACGTTTTATTTGCGTTGTATAAATTGTTATATTCTACACACTTCATGTGAATACTTTCAGCTCCCCTTAGCCAAGTGGCATTGACTTTCCTTAACGCTAGTAGACTAGAAAGAAAATATATGAGAATGTCATTTCTACCTTTTATTATTTTACTGCGATTGTAATTGAATTTTCGAAACATAAGTACTTATTTAATTGTATTCATTATGTATTTACAATAATTTCAGAATCATCCTGTATTGATATGCGAATTAAAACTTTTGTACCTACTCACTTATTTTAATGAAATAAATGTTTTAAGTAAAATACAATTAATGGGATATTTTAATTGTACATATGTAAGTATATACCATTACTATACATTAGTAACGTAAAACGTATAGGAAGCGAAATAATTTTGTAATACGAGTTTTAGATTTCTGCAAATTTATTTTTCAGCTGATCTATAGGTACATAGATCATTATTTTTTATTCGAAAAGTCGTAGAACAAAAGTTGTTCAGTTATCGATACTGAACGCCCTCCCTTCGGCTTATCCTGTATACAGGTTGATTGGAAATTCGATACATTCCTTGAAAGCGGTGACTAGGGGCCTCAAAATGAAAAATAGTACCCTTATAGGATCACTTTATTGTCTGTCTGTCTGTCAGTCTGTCAAGACCTATATCTCAGAAACGCGTGGACGGATCAAGTTGAAATTAACGGATCGGACGGATCTTTTCGTTAGAGCAAAGTTACGGGGTTAAGCAAGTTGTTTGATGCTTAAAGAAAGAATTAATCTAAGACCGCGTTTCCGCATGCAAGAAAAACTTCGAGTAATTTCCGACAGTCTGTCTGACAGCAGCTTGCAAGTGTAAACACAGCAGCAATTGTTTAGCACGTCTTGCCAGTAGTTACGAAAAATTGCAGGAATTAGGGCAATGTGTAAACGATATTGAAAGTAACTCATGTAGGTAAGACTTGCGCAGGTTTACTTGCAGGTGTAAATTTTAATATCTTCTTTTGACAATCCTGTATCCCGTCGCAGGATAATATAACAATTTGAAAAACGATATCTTTCGCTTTGTAATTAAAATTTTCAATTTATAATTATATTATATGTAATATTCATATATATGTATTATATTCATATTTACAAATATGAACTTTATTGTAACTCGGATTTCGTATATTGTAAACTGTTTTTCCATTCATATCTGAACTCTGTATTTTGTGATATATGAAATGTGATATCATATATTATCATTACGTTTAATTGACAACAAACTCCCATTCTGGATGTTTGTAATCCTGAATGGACAATATACCTACCTACTTGCAGGTGTACCTAAACGCGGCTTCAGGCTGCACTTCTCTATAGTAAATCCAACCGACTACGTTTATGCATAATAACACTATATCGGGTTCACCGATAAGCGATAACCGGCAACGTAGATAAGTCTGCGCTATCTAGTTCTATCAGATACCTAAGTATATGCAATTATTTCATTCAACATTATACTTTACTTTTATAAGTACCTAAGTACGCATGTAAGTAAGACACAAGAGTTTCTTGAAAAGACAACTTATAAAACGTCGACTGTTTCATTGATTTTTATTTATTTTATGGGTTCTCTTATTAAGGGGCGGCGAGCTGTCAAACTCGAGCGCGAGACAGAAGATGTCCCGCAGCGGCGGAGTGAAGAGCACGGCACAGTGACTCCATATTTGTATTTTTATTGATTTTGGATGAATTTTGGCAGGGAAATTAAAATACAATAAAAATCAGATGTTTTTTTAAACAAGCTCTCGTAATTATAATACCCTACATTTTGATATATATTTCGTATGAATTTCGGTTTAGACATAATTTTAATTTTAAATGACATGGAAGGGGTATGTTTGCGATTTTTTTCTATCGAGCGAAGTTTGTCCAATCGTGTATCGGTATTCATCAGTCCCTAAATATACACCCCAAGATTGCAATATATTTTTTTCAGACGTCTAATTTTAGTAGTTAGTGCCGTAGCCCTCATCGAAAAACTGAAAATACGCGCATACGAGGCCTTAAAGAGGTACTCTCTGCAACGTCATAGTCTACCTACGTCACCAACACCCTGAACGGAACAAGGATATTAAAAAAAAAAAAAACGAGCAGAGGCAGAGGGTCTATCCAAGTGGTTTTTACTTTCGTGAACGCTATAGTGGATGAGTAATAAAAAAAATTATGAGACTTTAAGTAAAACTATTATTTTATTCTCCATGTTTTAATTTAAGGTTTTTCTCCGTTTACAAGAGAGTTGATAAGAACTTCGGAGATGCAACTTTACTGCCTGTGTGATCGTTGCTTACATCATCATTTGTATGTACCTATGTACTCGTATGTATGTATTTTTAATCAGATAGGTACTGCTTATCTGTAATGATATTTATTTCACCTGCGGTATGTATGTAAGTAGGTACCTACCTTCAAAAAACGCACCTACCTTACTACGTAGGCACGGACAACAGCAGATCAATGGTAATACTTACATTACAATAGGTACGATTTTAAATCTAACGACGCAGATAATAAGAACGGTCCAAAGTGTTGCACTTGTTCTGCTACGGACGGACGGACGGACAACAAAGTGATCCTATAAGTGGACCTTCTTTTCTTTTTGAGGCACGGGACCCTAAAAATATGATTTTAGTTGGTTTTTTTTTTAGATAGGTAGACGACTCTTGTGATAGACAGACGGGTAGCGACCTAATGTAACTCAATGATTATTCCCGTTCCAGACTTACCGTTGCACCAGTATCTGATAACAGTAGTGAAGAACACGACGAGAGCAGAAAGAATCTCATGTGCAGTCGCGATGCTGTTCGTCGTTGCCTGTATTACTGTCGTTACAGTATACTTCACTGTAATAGCAAACAATAACAGCGAAGTTGATGTAGGTAAGACCTAATCTGATTAATGTAAGTCACGTCACAAAGACAAAGTCAAATTTCTGTATTGCAAGTAAACACGTTGTGTACATTTTTGCAAATCAACATATTTTTTGAATTTACATTTACACCACTTTGCAACGAAAAGGTGCCAACGCTGAGGAGAAAAAGTGGCACAAAAGCTCTCAACAGCACATCTTTTAAAATAATGATAAACACAATTACTAACTAGGTATTACACAACTATTACTATTATTTTATTAGTAATAATAATCCTTCATGCGGAACCGGCGACATACACCATGCATGTGCAATTGTGCATCGTTCACATACCAGCAACATAGGTACACAAGAAGACAGAGAAAAGTTAAAGTATACAAAGTAGCGGGCGTGTGCTGGAATTTTTTATTATTAATCTTTACTGGAGCTCCAACAGACGAGCGGCAGTGTCTCAGGGTCAACCCGCGACGCCGCCGCGCGACGGCAAATATAAGAGAATATTCAAAATATCATATCGTCAGAATTTGTATTACGCATTAGCCATGCTCAGTGAACAAATTAGAACATTATGAAAAAATTCTTGCAGGTTCAAGTCCAGCCCACGGCCACGGTCAGGTTTTTCATCATGTTCTATCATATCGTCTTCTCTTCATCCAAGGGAGTCACCGTAGCGTCGTCACCCTGGGTATCCGCGTCTTCTTATCTTCATCCAGAGGAGTCGCCGTAGCGTCATCACTCTGGACGAAGCAGCTCTCCAGTCACGTTTACTTACTCCCGAGCTCGTAGTGGGACTCTTGACTATAGCGCCAAACTTCAGATCCTGCATGAATCCTCCATTAATTTCACTATACTATTCGCAAACATTTTCTGAGTAATTTAATGTGATCAAACAGAGTAGACATTAAACTGAAAATTATTAAATAATTTCGCAACCGCCATTTTCAAAAGCCCCTACATACATACACATTTGTCCCTTCGTAGAAATCGAAAATAAACAAATGATAAACATTGGCTAGGATGTTTGGATAATAATTAAAAACGGTCACAGTGCTTACTATTAAGGTTTGAATTCCTGTTAAAATAAACAAATGATAAACATTGGCTATGGATGTTTGGATAATAATTCAAAACGGTCACAGTGATTACTATTAAGGTTTGAATTCCTGTTGACACTGTGTGCAGCTGTGAGCAGATAACTCGAAGATATTCTTTTAGTCTACCTATAAGAAATTGATATGAATGACTTCTTTGAAAGCCTTATGTTTATTGTTGTTATATTATTTATATTATTTTATTACTAGCAGAGATCTTCTTCGTATGCGTATAATCGCTGGCTAAATATTTTCGTGGAGTAGTCTATATGTTCTTTGACAGAATTTTTCGCTTGCAAAAAACAAGTACAAACAAGTAGTAACAAGTTTTGGTACAAATTTGCAAGCGTGTTCATGCCTATGGGGTAAGTAAGTGGTATGCGAGTCAATGTCACTTGTCTAAGCTAAGGTGCAGGTAAGGGGTGCTCATGTTCTATTTGAATTTTCCAGCGCCTCACGAGTGGAACATAACGCGCGAGATGTGGTTGGCCAAGAATGCGAACGGAAGCCAAACAACAGACAAGTACGCGCCACTGCGACTGGTGATGGTAGAAAATACCGTTAGTGGAGACTGTTACACCTTTATCAACTGCGCGGCGGCACTGCGCAACTTGCAGGCGTACTACTTTAGGGATTACGGATATGATCTACCGTAAGTTTTTTATACCAACATAATTATAATTAATGTCAATTAGAAGTTACCTATACTCACAGACCACTTACCCAATAGACATGAAATCGGCGAAAAATTCTGTCAACGATGAGCGCCTAGAGACGAAGCGGGGGACAGGGGATGCCGTATTAAAGAGATGCGTCCATGTAGATAATATCTCTAGGTTACACGTGTCGCGAAACTCGCGAAGCAATTTTGCGCTCACGTGCGGGCAGACACGGGCGCCCTTCTGTTACAGGTCTATGGGGTAAGTGGACTGTGCATTATAGGTATACTCTTTCGAATCATTTATTTTCTCGATGAGAGATCTAGTTTCAACGTAGAGAGATAAGTTTGAAAGAGTGTTGTGACCAAATAAGTGATCAGTAGGTACAATATCGATATAACTAAAAAACTACTGTACAAATATCAAAAATTATTTCACCATTTATTTTATTTATTTAGTACATTTAACATTAGGTAAGATACAATTTGTGGAGATGCAAGTGGTAACTTAGCTCATGGCTCAGGTCTGTACTTATCACCGAAACAGTGAATATCTGACTCCTAACTAGGTAAAAACTGTACGTAGTAAACCGAGAGTTCATGAAATTAGAATGCTACATTATCTCTGAGTAACATAGGCTACTTTTTATCTCGGTAAAAAATTACAACGCGTACAAAGTCGCGGGAACACCTAGGCGCGTATTCATAAACGTGATTTAAAGTTACGCCACCATTTAGACCCCCTGTCCCCTTTCAACGAAGTGTGAAAGGGATAGCAACACGATTTAAACGAAGTGAGGTTTAACTAGGTTTATGAATAACAGCAACTATAGTTCAATATAAATAAATACCGATATAATTTCAATATCATAACATCACTATTTTGATTGCCATAGAATGTAACTTTATTGAAACGTTTGTTATTTATCGAATTAAAAAAAAACTACTGCATACATGGACTCAATTTGTCTTAGATGAATAGTATTGTATATGGGATCAAGGAACAAAATTAGGCAGTTTTCATATTTATCAAAGTTAACTTTTGCATAACATAACCATAACTGATCTAAATAAACTATTTCTATTCTAAGGGAGTCATCGACAAAATAAATTGAAAAGGGTACCGTATATAATAATAATAAATTAATTTTTGTCTGTCTGTCGCTCTGTTTGTTCCGCCTAATCTCCAAAACAGCTTGATTGACGGCTGGAACTTTGACAGGACCAACACTGGCAGACCGCTGATGTTATAAGAAGTGTCTATCTTAGGCATTGATCTCCTATAAACAACTAGATACACAAAGGTCTTACTAAAACAATTTAATAAACGTCAAAATAAGGGTCCATTGTTAACGTCCAAATAATGTCCAATAAAGCAAATGATTCCATTCATCCGTTTGGACCTTCTTTGCGCTCGGACATTTTTAGAAGGCAGACTGTGTATCTAGTTGTTTATAGGAGATCAATAATCTTAGGCTACTTTTTAGTTTATCCCGGGAAAATATTATGTTCCCGCGGGAAACTTGACTTGGTCACGCGATAACCAAAATCCACGCGGACCAACGCGCGGGCGACAGCTTGTGTTAGCATAGAGTCATTTTAGAAATTAGTCATTTTAAAAATTGGTCAATCTGGGAATTGAACATTTTGTGAATTTGTCAATTTGGTAAGTCTGGGAATTTGACATTTTGGGAATTGGTTAATCTGGAATTGTTCATTCTACAAATTGGACATTCTGCGACTTGGTCATGGTCATTCTGGAATTTTGACATTGGGGGGCTGATTCCGACAAACATGCAAGCGGACCACCTGCTAATAATCACACATAAAACTCCAAAAGATCAGGTATTGTTATTGACCGTGTCTGTTAAATGCCTTTCAGGTATAACTTCATAATCGGCAACGATGGGCGAGTTTACGAAGCTCGGGGCTGGCGCGTGCAGGGTGCACATTCCAAAGGATACAACTTGTGCTCAGTTGGCATCGCATTTATAGGTAATACAATAGTAATGTAGTACGAGTATAATAACAGTAAATAAGATTTGCACAGCGGACACAAGTCACAATAGTTTTATATTTTAGATTAAATATAAGACTACCAAGCATTGATCTCCTATAAACAACTAGATACACAAAGGTCTTACTAAAACAATTTAAAAACCGTCCAAATAAGGGTCCATTGTTAACGTCCAAATAATGTCCAATAAAGCAAATGAGGGTCCATTCATCCGTTTGGACCTTCTTTACACTCGGACATTTTTAGAAGGCAGACTGTGTATCTAGTTGTTTATAGGAGATCAATGCTATCAAGGTAGCATTTCGTCCAGATCCCCTCCACATGGCATCGTGCCGAGGATGCTGGCTGCATTACCTCTCTGTATTGTAAGACTTATTATAATAGGTAGGTACCTAGCTTGTTAACTTATTGGTAGTCTATTGTAACTCGTAAAGGAAAAAAAATCATCGCACTTCGATCCTTTCTTCATGTAAGAACTCCCAATCGACTTCGAAATACCAGGGCAACATAAATATGAAAAAGATACACTAGATGAAAAGGACAAAATATAGAGGGGGTAGGGGCTGGGCTGGCGCGCAACTCACTATTATAGATAAGTATGTATAAGTATTGTGGCTGGGTGCTGTTTGACGCCCGCCCCTTGTCAGGGCCGGCTTATCTATTAGTGTAGGCCTAGGGTCCTAGGGGCCCCATAGCGGCTATAGGGCGCCGCGCGCCCCGAGAATATCATTTTTTCGAGTGAAAGATAAACGAAGGTTTCTATGTATCTCTTCGATCATCAATGTCTCAGAACCGATTTAAATTCATTGATGATTGAAAATTTAATCGGAAATGTTAACTTTCAAGGTGTTTTAAACGATTTGATTTCTAAAAAGTTTCAGAGTTAATATTTATTATAATCCTGTAATATAAGTAATAATATATTAATTGTAAGCCTCTTTATTTCTAGTTTTTATACATGTACAGCAACAGGAGAACATCAACTCTTTGTTTGGACTTTGGATCGTTCTTAATTATCTGCGTCGTAAGATTTAAAATCGTACTGCAAGTGTTACCTGTGGTCTGCTATTGTCCGTACAAATATTTACCTTATTTTATGTGGTATCTTTTAAAAATACCTCGCGGCTAAGGCCTCTTGACCTTCCAATTCCTTCCAATGAGCTCTATCTAAGGGTGATGTAAATACCTTCGTAAATTGCGTTGTGTTGTTGAGTTAATTCGGCCCTGGCCCCTGTATTTATAATGGCGGCCACAAGGGCGGGCGCCAAGCAATGGTCGAACTGTCAGATTTACCCGGACTACGAGTCGAGTGAAACCTCCTCAAATTTATGCTACCCTGGTGATTTGGTAGTCAATTGAAACTTTTAGTATGGTGGTTTGGAAATTTCGAAGTCAACTATAGACTTACAAACTCCCAAATCACCAGGGTAGCATAAATATTAAGAAGGTTTACTAGACTCGTCGGCCAACGAGTATACGGATGAAAGGGACAAATAGAGGGGGCGGGGGCTGTTTATCGCCCGCCCTTGTATGTGTCAATGTGTGTAAATGGGGCGTAAATTTACACACACGCGCGAGGATCACCACCACCAACAAGGGAGAAGCACGAGCACGAGTGTGTACAGCTTGCTCGCTATTCGCCTCGCCACTCGAATATGAAATCTTATTTAGCATGCAATTACATTATTGTGATTGATATAGGTAGGTGTGTTACATTAAAGAAACTGGGTACTTCTGATTAAGTAATTTAAAAAAATATAATTAAATTAAATAGCAAGGACCAACCGAGTCATCTGCGGACCCAATCTGGCCCACCGATGATTCGGTTGGTCGAAGACTGTTGTTTATTGTAGCAATATCTACATCCATTTGTTATCTGCCACCTGGTTCCCACAACATACATTTGATTGAAGTGGGACGGAATCTGCCGCCCCTTCACCTCTGAATAGCGAATGTTACATATTTTCTGACTGCAAGATATTCAGCATTCCCTAATGTATAATGTTCCTAGTCTACTCGTAATTTAATAATACTTGTTGTGGGTGATTGATCTTCTGGTTATGGCGTCTAAGAGAAAGAGGTCGAGCGGGAAATTATCATACATTTTGGCCTAAAATTCTGTCAATATAACCAAATCACGGATGGAGCATAGGGTTAGTACGGAAGATAGGGTTTCCCTGTCATCCATCGCAATATATTTTTTTTAAAGACAGGCCTCGAACAGAAAGGATATGGATCCTTTCTGTTCGATAAATATATGCATGCCATATATTAATGGAAATCAGACCAATCGACTAATGTTGGCAACCATGTGGATGGAACGACCGATCGGCGCGGCGCGGCGTTCCAGTCAATTGATCCGAATGTGTGCACCCAGCCTTATTACAACACATGCAAAATAAGGGCGGGAGGCATTGCTCTAGCGCTGTACTAACCCTAGCCAATAGATGCGAAACGTTCTAAAAAAAGTATGAAACTATGGCAACCGTATCCCCCCAGGGAGGCAGCTATGGGGGATGACTACCCGACCAAAACGCAAATGTCGCGGGGGAAAAGTACAACGGCTCAATTGCTCCTGCTTTTAAATATTGCCGAGTATTTTCCAGTATTGATCGTGCTGAACGGTGTAGACTAACTACACTCGGCACCCAAAAAATCGTATTTGTACTTGATTCTAAGCATTAGAACAAGTTATCATGGTTGCTTGCATAGGCGTAAAAGGTCAGACAGGTACCAGTCAGACAATTTATAGGTTCAAGGGGATGTCTACACGAATTTTATAGCAATAAAAAATCAAAATGGGAGTCCTCTGCCGAAATTCATTATTATTGTCACTTAGAAAAAGCAATCATAAAATTACCTATCTAAGTATTCTGTACCGTCCATAATACTAACGAACATTTTATTTATTGAGAAAACTACTTTTGTACAATAAAATGTTATAGATCTACTTAGTACGATTATACCTAAACCATTGATTTTATTGATTGTTTCACACTTAGGTACTTAGTTCAGTTTTTGAGAATTTTTTTCATTAAAAATAGATAACACTAACATCTGATTCATTTGAGTAAGTACTTACTCAAATGAATCAGATGTTAGTGTTATCTATTTTACACTAACATCTGATTCATTTGAGTAAGTAAGTAACTAAGTGTGAAACAATCAATAAAATTAATAGTTCTGTATAATCGTACTAAGTAGATCTATAACATTTTATTGTACAAAAGTACCTCTATCCATCCTATTAGAATCGTAAATTACTCGATTATAATCTCATTATACTACTAACTACACTACGCATCATTCATGGGGAAAGCTTCCCAATTAGTTATTGAAGGCCTAATCCTGTGTATACAGATTATTACTTATGTAGTATAAAAGTAAGTAGGTAGGTAGGTAATTGTATAAGTATTTCTATTTTTCATAATATGTTTTCAACTTATACAAATTATTTTTATGCTGCGGATTGTACACAGGCTTCGCGCAGAATTTATCTATCTGCAGTGAACGCTACTCTTCATGTTTATGGTGCCCTAGTGATATTTCATACTTACCAATTGTACAGTCGACAGTTTTAGCCTTCTTAAGGTATGCAGTATTACCATCGCATAGACTACCAGTGTTTTACACTAAATATGCCACTAACTGTACTGAATACAGTCTCAGTCTACCAGGATATCAGAAGCACGAAGGAGTAAAATAAGGGCGCCCCTACACTAACGATTGATCACCTCACCAACCAAACTGTTTAGTTGGGTTGTACAACTAAACACTTTAGTTGACCAGGTGCACACCGCATGCATACACAACGCCAACAAAACATTTTTTTTGACTGACTGTGGCCTAAACTAGCGCCATCTTAGAAATGTAGGTACTTAAAACAGCAGAACAATGGTAGCACTTACAGTACGATTTCAACTTTTATGACGCAGATTAATAAGAACGGCCTAAAGTCCAAAGTGTTGTCAAAGTACTTGGTGTGCTTTGCCTAGTATCCATGTAAGTTTGTATCAGTGTTGCAAACTATAGATGATAATAATTATTATTATTTTCGTATGAAATGAATCGTTTTCTTTTAGAACTCATTTTTAACACTGGATGGCAGTAATACCACTTAGTTCTGACGAACACATACTAGTATTGATGTTGATCGGTGCATGTTTGTAGCGCTACTACGCTTTCTGTGAGAATACTGATCTCTTGATCTAGATTAAATGCTAGAAGTAGGTACAGAAGCTAGAATATATAAATGTATGAAACTTGCAAAAGGAACGTTAGTTTGGGCCATGAGTAGTTTTATTTTTAGGGTTCCGTACCACAAAAGAAATAAAGAAACCCTTTAGTCAACTAAATTGTTTAATTGAACAACAATTGGAGAACTCAACTAAACAGTTTACTTCGTGAACAATCGTTCGTGGGACCTCTATCCCGCTTTATTTTCCGTTCTCTGCAACACATACAACGTCGACACTCGACAGTGTACAGACAGTATAATTTAAGATTGTGTGTTTATGGGCGGGATCGGGCAGGGTCGGATTAAGCATGTTGACGTTCGATGGCGATGCATAATTCACTAAACTTATGAGCGAATCGGAGGAGTAAGTGAATTAAGTCTTCAAACTTTTTAATCGTTTAAAACATCTTGAAAGTTACATATCTGATTAATAAATCCAATCAATGAATTAAAAATAAACTGTTCTAAGAAGATGAACGAAGAGATTACATACCTACCAATCTTAATTTATTTAACTTTCACTAGGGGGGGGGGGGACTGTGCCGTACCTAGCTGGGCTACTAAAAATCGACGTGGCTCAGCCCCTTGGGCCCCTAAGCATATACTGCCTAATGGAAAATTCGGTCCTGGAAAGGCGTTGCCCTTTCGTGTGTATTTTCTACTATACTTTTTAATAACGTATGTTTGTTTCGTCGATTTGTGGGTGCGTTTCGTGGGTGTGAGTGACGCGACTTATGCTGTTCTCTATGGCGTTATCTCTTTTCACAGGCGAGTCGCGAATAGCGAGCGCGCGGGGTAGACGGCTGTGCTTTTTTATCCTGTCAAAACCTACGTGAACGAAATTTTTGTACTAATTGCCAACTAGTAAAAATCGACGCAGCGCACCCCCCGGGCTGTTCGTGCTCGTGGTTCAAATCGCAACTCGCCTCGTCAATCGCGCGAGTGTGTAAATGCGGTATAATCCTGATGCTGTTCGTAAACCTAGTTAAACCTCACATCCCTTAAATCGTGTTGCTATCCCTTTCACACTTCTTTAAAAAATTAAGATAGAAAGGGACAGGGGGCCTAAACGGTGTCGTAACTTTAAATAACTTTTATGAATACGCGCCTGAACACTGACTCGGCATTTATTTCACAGCTGTCCGGGTAAAAGTTATGCAATTTGCTTTTTACGATGTTTTATCCCTCACGGGAGTTATGAAATGAAATGTTTTATTGATAACATTATGTTAACATTGATAATATATGTTACCGCGACAGCTGTGAAACCATGCAGCCTAAACGTACCTACTGGAGTAAGTTTCGGTTCTAAATAAGGGAAATTCATCTGGACCATTAGTTAGTCAGATACTGTTGGATGACGTTTATTTCAAAAGAACCTACTCCAGTCAACCTCGGAAGTTTTACTCCTGATTTATGTATACCTACTTCTAATTTAGGCAAATGTACCACCGCCGGCGAGTAAGCGAGCTCTCGGCTTTTTTCTCGTCCAGGAAGGAAACGTACAAAAGATAGTACATTCCGTGTAAACAAAAGAGACGCGTATATAATAACTTCAGGTAAGTAACTGTACATTTACAAAAATCTTGTAATTTCAGGCGATTATCGTGAAGAACGACATAGCAAAGTTACGACATCGCAGTTGGACAGGGCCCTTCTTTTGCTCAAATACGGCGTGGAAATGGGGTATCTCCATAAAGACTACTTAGTGGTCGGCGCCAAAGACCTGAAACCCTCGTCGAGTCCTGGTTCCAATCTGTACAATGCCATCCGTAAGTGGAAACACTACGATCATAATCCTCGCAAGCGTTTTGCCAATATGACCTGCGATGAGATGGCCGCCGTACCTATGGAGGCTATTTGATAAGTTTTTAGTTTAAAGAAAAAAAAATTATAACAAGATTCGATTACATACAAGCAAAACGGATTAACGGAATCATCGGAATTTAACTTTCATATAAAGTTATTTCATGCGTAAGGTACCTTTTAGTGCTGAACACGGGGATCCAGTGCGAATTGGTAGATTGCACAATATTGCATATGCATGCTTTAGATTTTCTTTTTCGGCATTCAGGTTTCCTCCCGATGTTTCATTCACCATTTTGAGAGAATTCGGTATGATGATGGATCTTATTGCTTGTATGTATATGAATTGTACGGACAACAGCAGATCAATGGTAACACTTCCAGTACGAATTCAACTCTTATGACGCAGATAATAAGAACGGTTCAAAGTGTTACACTTGATCTGCTGTTAGCTGTACCTATATATAGTGATTATAAGTATATTTTAAGTCCTATAGGTCTATATATACAGTCCTATATTGTTACTATAGTAACAATAATCTCAATGTACACTGAACTAAGGTATTCCTGAAAATTTTTTGTACCAAAAAATGTTCTTTGACATCTCAGAGAAATAAGGACTTATTTCTCTGAGTTTGGCACAATTACTTTTCGAGTACTTTGTTCTGATTGCAAAGCGATCGTCTCGTAACAACTTTTGGACAGGTGACCTCTCTCCGACAGGCATAATATTACACTATGCTGTCGAACAAATGGTCCAAAAGCGATATCTTATATTGATAGAAAACTTAACATAACAACTGAGGATTTTTACATGTTATAAGAATATGCGATGAACTTACCATGTATCATACTCAGGGATTAGAATCTCTTCAATAGTATAGTCTGGCTCTGGATAGTAAAGAACTGTTAGATGTTTCGTATCTGAACATCGGTACTGCTTCTATATCTGCAATCATCATACAATGCCCAGCAACCTCCTATTGTAACGTAGTAAATTAAGGTTCTAATTACTCTACAATACTTTTTTACGATCAGCGTAATGGACTCTACACACCAAAGCCTGTTTCTAACACCAAGCCGTCAGACTATGTCGGCGGCTTTAGTGTGTAGACTCCATAATATCGCGGAGCTGTGAAACACCTTTCAAAGTCAAATATCCCATAAGTAACCCATGGGGACGAAACTCATTCTGTCGATGAACGCTGCCTCGAATATTCGTAGGGTCGACTGCTATTGGCTCGAATTGTTGGATCAATACACGTAGGGTCAACTATTCGCTCAGTCGATATTCGATGGCGCGAATATTCCTGGGGTCGAAACAGGGTCGAAATCACATGGGGTACAATCGAGATTGACAGCTCCGCGTCGGCGACGCGATGTTACGATAAAACTGTACTGTGCCATAAGTTAATTTACAAGGCAATTACTAATTAATAGATTCGATGTCATATTTGAAAACGCCTTGGTCATCTACGCAGGTCATCCATCTAGGAGTCCACACTACACACCGTAATATGCCGTCACATTATAAAAATACTTATAATGTGACGGCATATTACGTTGTGTAGTGTGGACTCCTAGATGGATGACCTGCGTAGGGTGACTGGCAGGGGCTGGATGGCCAATAATGGGTCTGAGTGGCGTGTCTTTGTATAGGCTGTCCAGAAGTGGATCTTATACAGGGTGACGATGACGTTGTGATTTTAATTATTTAGATACGAATGCCAGTTATGCAAAAATGTCCCTAACTTCTCTAAAATTACATGGCCTGGTTACCATTACTAGTACCCATGCTCTGGTTCTCTTAAATACGATAATAATAAGCCAAAGCATTGTTTCCATAAATAAACATCATACTTTAAATATTCGAAATTTTAGCAGAAACTGAATAGGTTTGTAACTCAATATTAATTGGTTTTATTAGTGTGTACTGTAAATATATTATAATTGAGTACGAATGTAGGTGTAGTGTACCTATTAATGTATACTGTACAAAATATTACGCCTATTAGTACTAATGACTCTGTTATGTTATGTGTGATAAGATAATTGTAATCCTTGCTTTTTTAATTTTGTTATTAAATATAAATATAAGTAATTCTTGTGGTTTATATTTTAGTTAGAAGAAAACCAAGATAGCACGAGAAAATAACTATGGAGTATTCACGGATTAAGTCGCTAATTCTCGGGTTATCTTTAATTGCAAGTAAACAATTCCTAATATTATATGTATTATAAATAAATTCTATTATAGAAAACTCGGGCAATGTACTCGGCTATTTCGTGAATTCCCCAAATGGAGAGATGTTTGTGTCAGGTCATCAGTACAAATATCATGCAGAAATAAGGGGATCTCAGTATAAGTCTTATTACGTAGTGTACATTGTTTAATCACAATTTCAAAAATGTACAGGGTGTATAAACATTTGGCATAGATATAACTTGTCTAACGAATACACTTGAAGAACTAAATAAAAATAAACTCTAAATTAATTAAAAGTTTGTAATTCAGAAAAGTTTAAATAATGTTTAACAGGATTTGGTTTGGTGTCTCCTTCAGAGGTTCTTTTAGGCACTGAAAACTCATTATCTGTTACTGGTTGGCCAAATTCATAGCTTCATAGTAATTTTGGTTTTATGTAAAGATAACTTAGTTTTTCAATGGTATAATGATAGACCATGTTAGCAATACAACGGAAACATTCATCTGCAGACAATCACCGGGAGTAAAATTGTTTAAGACTAGTATATAATACCTACACCCGAAATGGTACGGGGGTTAATTTCGTACACTACAACATCAAATATCCTGATTATATCACCTTTACTATTACTAAATGGTTACATGAGCATAGATATACGAAAGCAAACAAGAATCTGTGCATTTAAAACATCAAAATAGCATATAACGTTTGTTCAAAATTCCTAGTTTGTCTTTGGGATAATCAATAAGCATAAACATTAAACACTTTACTCAACCATAAGAATTACTCGATACCTAAATCGAAGATTCAGATCAAATACACCAATGAATATAAATAAATATATAAGAACGGTACAACTTATCAATCTAAATGAAAATGGTTAAATATTTAAACTTTATATAAGTATTCCTTTCGATCCAAATCTCGGTTTATGGGTTATATCATACATAATCTAATTATGTATATTATATAAGATAAGAAAATAATGTTATGTTTAAAATCGCGCGGAAATGTTACTTAGGACCTTCAAATACAGTCAAAGCCCCTTAGCAGATGACTCCACAGTTGAGATGCTACAATTTCAGCCAAGTACTTATAGATAGAGCATATTAACTTCTCCAACTATTGACTGTCCAAATGAAAGAGGCACATATCATGAGAAGACGACAAATTTTCTTTATCAATATGTATATTAAGAGTTAAGATTACGAGTACAGCTGAATTAATAGAATAACAAATGTGGACCTGTTGCCTTTCATATACAACATTAAACATCTCTGAAACTTTGTCCGAATATAATCATAAAAATACAATGCCCATGGCTGATACTGATAAAACTTAATAGAAAAAACGCGCGACTATCCGCAATTATTTTTGACATAATAAATTGTCCATAAAATTGTCACAGGCAAGTGCTGAACTTATACATTACACTAAGGATTACATATTACATTCAACAAACAGGGAACAGATTACGTACATTTATTTCCCTTTATATGGATGGGTGAATTTACAACTCAAAGTCGATAATTAGATATTTAGGCAGTATACGTAGTGGTACAATAAAAATGCGTAACATGGAACGCCGTGTGCCGTATATAAAACAGCATGGAAACCATTTTTTTACTGCTTGAATTTTCATTTCATAATTTAGAATTAAAGATCCGTTCATTGGATACGATAAAGAGTATTACAATAGCTAACATACAAACATTCAATCGTCGAATGATTACATCACAATTCATTATTATGCAATACACGTCCAGTCGTTAAAGAGTAGAAGACCGAAACACTATAAAACTTACTAAATTAAAATTTAGTATTACTGCAACAAATAAAGATTTCATATAAACGATCGATAACATTTTATTTATTCCTCTCATTGCCATAGACGAAATAATTTCCTGGAGACGTCATATCATAAAATATTATGTGCATGTTTTAAGCATACCATCAATTTTAAAAACGTACCATTAATTAAAATAATAATATGTAATACCAATATTATTACAATAATAAATATTTTCAGTCTTTGGTTCATTCCACTACAATAAATGCGTTGCTCCAATAGCATTGCGAGAATCGGGGAGTATTGGAAGGCGGCGACACGTATCAGATGAAGTGCGAAGGTGCACGCAGGGCTCGTTATACTAAGACTAGCACTGTCCTGTGAGGACGATAGTTCATAATTTTATTGAATTTATTGCACTTGAATTTTTTTTACAAATCACAGAATATTCCACATAACGAGATCTACTAAACGTAATAATAACTGCAACAAGCGTCCATCAGCTCAATACATTAGACACACACGCACTTTTAGCTTAGACACGGGAAGCATGGAAGTAATAGTGATTTGGTTGCGGTATTACCGACACCAACATCATATATTCTAGTACCAGTATATTTTATTATTGATACACACATAAATATTGTTATAATTATTATTAGTATAATTTAAAAGATAGAATTACCACCAAATAAAGTCTATGCAACATTGCGATTCGATGCTCAATGTATTGCATTTATACACATTATACCTATTTCCTACAAAATATTTACATAGATCTGATTAAGCATAGCGTGTAAGACAGAATGTTGATCTTTGCGGCATAGTTTACGAGATTACTATTCAATAGTTAAAGTTGGAATTTTCGTTTCTTGTTTACAACTCATTTTCTAAAATTCCAACATCTCTGAGATCTTTCAGGAACTTCATTTGATAGGTGTCACCTATGGATTCGTTTTGATTACATGAGTACGGTTAACCGAACTTGGCAAACCACAGTTACACTTTGGAGTTATAGGAACGGAATTTTGAACAACGTATGTATGCAAAAAAGAACCTCTTATATCAAACTCTAAGTAAGCAACTAAAATCGGTTCGAATTAACATGATATGTTCCTCGCTCGTAGATCATAATATTATGTAAGTCGTGATGTACAGTTGATCAGTATGCGACAGCTGACAATAATTTACTTAATCATTGCTTTCCTAGAATTAGTAAAAATAACAAAACAATTTTCTAAATGCTGCTAAAGAAAAGAGAATCAGTCAGTCTCTCATGAATACATGAAACAATTTGAACAATTCGAAAAATCAAACCATGAGGAGTTAACCTACATAGGTGTTTATGTAGTTGCGGTGTCGAGGCCTAGGTGTGCGCCAGTCGAGTGGCTTCACTCGGCTAACATATCTGGAAATAATGCATGACAATTAGCTCTTGAAGAAATATCAAACAACGAGGCAACCTGTATACTTTTGTTTCGAAAACACAGTATAGTAGTAATTTGTTTGCAATTTGATTTAGATTGTTGATCATGTGACTGGCAAAGAATATTATTTACACATACGGTAAAACATTAGGACAACGTCCTTTAAAAGCGAAACTTTAAGAAGCAAAACAAAATATGACGCCATCTATTATTATTCGAACATTCGGTAGCAACCTATAGCGCCTCAGCGGCTTTCTCTGGAATACTCTTAGCCAGCCGAATAGCCAGTAAACCGCTGTTGCCAATCGTTTCTATCCTGTGATTGTAGTAATGCGTGTTCGCTGCATGGTTAGCTCACCTCCAACCGGGCGCCTGGGGCGGAAGCCGCGGCTGCCGTCGGGCCCGCGCGGCGTGCGCATGATGACGACGCGCGGCACGCCCGCCTCCTCCAGCGACGCCGTGCGCAGCCGCGCCAGCAGACGCTCAGGGCGCTCAGAACGAACTTTGCCACCATTTTTGCCGCTGGAAATAACGTTGGCGTAATTCAAATGCGTATATGTATAAACACGGATAATGCTCTGCTCACATTGTCCCCTAGGTACACAATAACATAGAAACATGAACCGCCCAGACAGTAATATACTGGCCTCAAATACTGGCCTGTATCTGTCCGCGTCTGCGCGGCCGTATTTCGATAACTATAAATACGTGTTTGTAGAGTTGCAGACGGACTTTTACGCTCACATTTTTTGTCAAAGGCTGTTTGGCCCATTGCTTGATAAAGACGGTAGATAATTAATCTAAAATCACAACGCATTGTTTGTGATGGCTAATTTTCCCATCGAAAAATTTCTGTCAAACATTCAGAGACAATTCAACTCAAAATAGTCTCTGGACTATATTTATAGACAGCTTAGAGTCCGCGCTGAGTTTTATTTCGGTCTTAAAACGTCCCGTAAGACCGAGCTCAGGCTAACTTCAAAACCCGTTTTTTCCCTCCACATATCCCTTCAAAAGATTGTCCCCACAAATTAACCCCTCCATTACTATAAAATCTTCCAAACTTGGGGAGATTCCTCGCTACCTGGCATCAGTGCACGCTAAACTTCTGCTGCTGTATACGGCTATCGGTCTCTGCAAATAGTTGCTCACCAGATCTTGACGACATTGCAAGCGGAGCACTTGCCGTTGCGCGGGTTGGTCAGCATGACAAACTCGACAGTGTCGCCGGGCTGCAGCTCGGCGGAGTTGCCGCGAACTTCGGACATGTGGAAGAACAGGCGCCGATTGTCCTCCCCCTCCACAGACAGGAATCCGAAACCGCCTGCGGGACAAAGTTGTACGGTCAAAAGTAGCTCGAAATGTTTTGTTTAAATATAAATGACTGTCGAGCTGCTTCATCCAGAGTGGCGACGGTACGGCGTCTACTCTGGAGGAAGAGAGATGACTATGAGATATCTTAAGAATAGTCTGTAACATGACATTGGCAAATTATCTGGCTCGACCTAGCAGAGACAATAGGGGCGTCCCGTTCCGCCTAGCGGCCGAACGGGAATGAACTGTCGAATGCATTAATAAACTCGTCGTCGTCAGCCTGCTGGATGTAGGCCTTCTCGCAATCCTTCCATTGTCTTATATTTAAGGCCATGTACGTACTACCGATGCGATGGTCTGACGATATCTCTCGCACATGCGGGAAGAAATGGATGCGTTCGGCCATTAATAAACTAAATAAATAAAAGTAGACGTGTCGGCTAACCTTTGATAGCGTCTACAATGGCACGGCGCTTCTTCCTGATGGGCACTATGTTGGTGGCGCGGTTCTCCACGTCGGCCTGGAAGGTCACCGGATCGCCCACCTGCAGTATTTCGCGCTTGCACGACAGACCCATAATACCAAACTCGTATGATGTACCGCCCTCCACTTGAATCAGTCCTACAATAGAAACAATGTTTGGATTATGTTGATATATGCGATCAAGGTTTCTAATGCATCTATGCTATGATATGATAATAAAAGTGTATGAGACGCGAGGCAGAATGGAATGTATAGCGGCTAAGTTGTATCAATTCTAGCGTCCAATCTTTCTTCCTCGCTACCTCCTATTGTGGCAGCGTTGTCTCAATGTATAATGAATGTGTTGTGAAAAATATGTAGATATTCTTTTTAAATCATATCCATTCTTTTTCTAGGTATTTTTAAAATGCATCAGATCTGTCGTCGTAATCCCTGTTTTGTCATGTTTACTATACTGGTGACATTGACATTTATTCATTTTCCAATATGCACATTGTTCATAAAAGATGTTTATTTTTCCTAATATTCAAAATTATTAGTGAAATATCACCGACGAGCGCACCATGAATGTGGAAGAAGCGAAAGTTGCTTGCCAGGATCCCAGCAGATGGAAGTCAATCGTCTCTGACCCCCACGGGAATCAGGCGCGAGTTTATATAAATCAAATCAATTTATTGCTTCATGTGGTACATACATGGTGTTACATTACTTTTTTACATTGACTCACACGAATGCATATATGCACATATTATATGCATGTATTAGTGAAATTTATTCCATGTAAAGCCCAACGATGCTTCTTCTTCAAATACGGAGTGGGTTAGAAGAGGAAGGGCACTGGGCATTTCTTTGTACATCATCTGTACAGTACGACACTATACACCTTTATTCGTTGTTTATTTTTCTCACTACCACACCAACCTGAGTATTGTGCCTGATCTGGGTTGAGAGCGCGCAGTGTGCGAGTGACGGTCCCGTTGAGAGCGGGTTCAAGCGGTTTGGCGACGGCGACTGAGCCGCGCTGCAGTGGGCGCACGAACTCGGCGCTCGCGCAGCCCCCGCCGGACCCGCTGATACGGCCCAGGGTGTACTCAACCTCGGAACCAAGCTCCAAAGAGTCGGAGGTGCCTTCCAGGTTACTGCAAATATACATCATTTATTTGTAACTATGGTTACTAATTTCGATTAGATTACTAATTTAGATTAGTAACTATATTTAGATATAGTTTCATACAGCATAAGAACATTAAAAAGTATTGTAAGTAAACAAAAAGATAAACGGTGCGAAATGGAAATTATACAACCTAATATAAATCGTAATATAATAATAAAAATTAAACTTTCTGGAACTTCCAAATATAATCATATTTTATTCATGGATGTCTTGTTTGTAGACGAATTGGAATTATACAATACGGTGTTGTTACAGATAATTAGAATTACCGACGACCTTGACTAAGTACCTCGATAATTTCGGCCCCCGATTTAGTCTAAAGTTTTATTAGTAGAAGTATACTAAAGAAGCTTGTCATCCAAGGACGGAATACTAACCTAGAGTTAAGCGCAAGTTAAGGTCGATAGTCATAGACAGTATTGAGCACGAGCTCAGCGTGTGCTCTCACTTAATACTGTCAAAATTGTATGAAAACTGACAGTTGTAAAACCAAACTCAAAGTCCACTCTTCCTTAAAACTGTAATTGACTATTGGCCTTAGTTTAAAACTTAAGTACCAGTCTAATTTGTCTGCGCCTTAGAATCTGAAGTGTACATCAATTGTTAGGATTGATTCGCTGTCGAGTGTATTAGTAAACTACCTCTGACTGACGTTTGGCCTAGATGGCCAGTTGGCGCTAGTTAATAACTAGGGGACAAGTATGCCTGTGGAATAGCCTCGCATCATTTGATGCGACGCTAACCTTGCGACTGCATTATCGAGGGTCCTATGTGGGAAAGAAAATATACTGCTGGTCCAGGTTTAGAACTAAAAGAACATGTCTGTTGTAACTTGTACCAAACATAATAAAGAAAAAATCATAGGCACGCAACAAAACTAATAATATCCTCTTTATATTGAATATAATAAGGTTTCAATAAAAATATTCGCATTGTAAGCATGATCAACATAACTTGAAAAGTAAATGACTGTAATGTGATAATAATAACAGTACATCGCAGTTTCGCCGAGAAGCGGTCGGCAAGCAAGCAGGTTCATATTGCAAGCGTGCCAATTGTCGACAAAAGGTAGAATTGCGATTGTATTTCATGGCATTATGTTGAGTGAGTCAATGCAAAAACACGATGCATGTCATTACTCATTTCATTACGTAATCTAAATCAAATGTAAACAATAAATATAAATAAGCGAGTTAAATAAAATATAAATGTCATGGGCAGGTGTTCAGCAACTAAAGAGCGGTCAGCTTTTGATGGATTCAATTAATAACATAACCACTATTAAACAAGAAACAAAAATATTAAAAGGGTTACTTGTTCTGTAAATTATAAATCCGAGCAACCTTACACAATTTCAATTCAGTGTTAATGTTATATTAACCTGCTGATGACCAAGACCATATATTAAAATCGTAACGCAAGGAAGTCAGAAATTAAATCCAATAATTCCACTGAACTAAGAACATTCCCGACATTATTTCGCATAGACAATCGTGGTTCCGTTCATTTGGGCTGGATATTAGACATGTCAGTAATTTTTTAAAAAAAATTGACAGCTATTTTGCACAAAC
This sequence comes from Tachystola acroxantha, assembly GCA_963506565.1. Lineage (NCBI taxonomy): Eukaryota > Metazoa > Arthropoda > Insecta > Lepidoptera > Oecophoridae > Tachystola > Tachystola acroxantha. The sequence continues at coordinate 18,281,677 of OY735870.1, forward strand.
AAAACCTCACTCTATCTAGTCGGTCGTTCTAGACTACGTTATGTTACGTTTCATGATCTGCACACGAGGAGTCCGTCTACCCAGTAGTTATCGGTTCTGCGATATTATGTGACCAGCCCAGTCATAATGACATATGCGTTGACAACCTTTGTTCTTGCAAATCATTACAGGCTCGATTTCAAAGAGAAATTCCAAGCACACCGATTTCCACACAACTCTGAGAGATTTTAAACCAGTCCTAAAAACCAATACTCAGTGACATACAATAGTCAGAGACATGAGTACATAATATAAAGAATACCAATTATTATATTTGAAACAAAATAGGTAATTCAAAAATAAAGTCCAGGAAGTGTCATATGTAAACACTTTTATTGAGCCAATTACACAGGAGTGAACGTTGCAGAAATCACAGGAAGTGGCAAATTCAACATGTAAAGCATCGCGGGCGGAACGCTATAGCAACTGCACCGCTAGTTATTATGATTGGTCAGCGCAAATGGAAGGCTACCAAGTACAGTCGCGTAAGCAATATAAATGAAAACAAATTCGCAAAAGCTGTTGAGACACAGTTCCAAGGCTGATGATATAACGATGTAGGTAATTATTCGATTCTGGAAATATGAGTTCTGAACACGTCCCAATGCCTATATCCAGAACTCGGTGGCGCAATCGACTCACGATACAGTGGTCCCAGGTTTAATTCCTGGACAGCCTACCAATGGGTATTCCTAGCTATGTACGGTGCGAAACTTAAGTATATTTGATGAATGTTCTCAAAATGATGAAGGAAAACATCATGAGGAAACCTACATCTGAGAATATAAATACGAACTCCCTCGGTGTACCTGTGCCCCAACAGTGAGGACATAATTAGGATTTGATGATTGATGATAAAAAAAATAAACCATAATCAATTCAAGTGTTAGGTATATTGGCCTGATGTCGCCTTGCCTTCATTGCGATGTCAATGTCCCTTAAATTTGGCGGCGTGGTTGGGACTGGGCTTACTCTATAGAGGCCCGGGTTTGAACAACTGGTCGGTCATGTGTAACACTTTGTACTTTGGACCGTCCTTGTTATCTGTCCCATTAGATAGAAATCGTACTGCGAGTATTGCCATTGATGTGCTGTCGAGTGTGCTACCAGTGTAGAAGTAAGAGAGCTACGCCAACAAACTGCATTGCAGTTTGGCGACCAATGTAACATTGCAATTTTGTTAAAATTTAATAAATTGTGCAGCCTAAAGCACATCAAATGTAACACTTTGGACTTTAGGCCGTTATTATTACCTACGTCGTAAGAGTTGAAAACGTACTGCAAGTATTACCGTTGATCTGCTGTCGTTCGTATAAACGAATCCTAGTGTCACAGGAACTTAGAATAAGGTTATATCTTATTGAATAAATTATCTTTAATCTTTAAAAATATTTTTTTCTTGTGTTTACCGAAAGCTCTTAAAGCGGTGAAGAAAAACATCGTGAGGAAACCTACAAGCCTGAGAACAACAAATTAATCTAAGGCAAGTGTACTCCACGAACCCGCGGCAACTCCCTGTAAGTGAAGTTATGTGGTGACATACATATGATGTGATGATTGTCGACTTACCTGAAGTGGAAGAAGACCTCCTTGGTGTGGTCCGAGGTCTCGATGAATCCGAAGCCGTCCTTGAGCGCGGCGATGAAGCCCTGCATGACGGGGCGCGCGGCGGCCGCGCCATTGCTGGTGCTGCCGTTGGTCAGGCTGTGCTGGGTCTGCACTGACATCGCAACCAACTCCTTGGTCCTCTTCACCTGTACGACAAACACCAATGTATAAATATTTGATGGGACATTTTAAAATAGCGGGAATGTAACGATTGCATTAATCATATTGGTATTCATTTGATGCAGTCTCATGATACAGTCGACAGCACTTATGATTACAATTGTAATGTAACACACGGGCATTCTGTGCGATTGTAATACGTCCTAGATTGCAATAGTTGTGTGTTGGTTGATGTGTATTCGATCGTGCCTTAGTGTATGCGCCATTGAAATATTGATAAAGAATTTCAGTTTTATCTTCCACATATTAACGTGCTACAATAGAATAGTATCATTTGTTGCCAGTAATTCATGTCAATTATAATTTCATTCAATAAAAATTACTAAATATTATAACAGTTCAGCGCTGCTATGTTGCGCATCCCCAACTTTCCGACGAGTCGTTTAAATCCATTTATACTATACTAAACAATTGAATGGCCTTGAATATTGCAAAGGGTGCAATACGCGTCTTATGTGAAATGTCATTCAAACTCTCTTATTTTATTTTGTAGCTTTCGTTACTGAAAGAGAATAAAGGATGGTCCCAGTACATATTGTCTGCAGACATATAATAACATGATAGTGTATTGTGATAAAGGGTGAAAAGTAGGTCGGTGTAGAGGAGCGACGCATGTAAGGCAGCCCTAAAGCTCAGTTCACACAAAGCGAAACAAGTGAATTATTACTAAATCAAACACAAAGCGATTGTTTAATTGGCATAAACTTTTAATACTAGATTCGTAAGTTGACTACAAAATCTAAATATCTAATAGGTTCTCCGTATTTGAAGTGTTGTTGACATTTTAGATTTTTAAAACTATGAAAATTAAAAAAAAAAAAAATTCCGCGATCCTATTTTAACAGAACGCAGAATGCAGAAAGCGTCACATTTTTAAGAAGTACAAATTTAAGACACGAATATACATGTCGGTAGGAGTTCAGAATTAAAACTTATGCGTGAAAGACTTTTGTGTGAAATTATGTACTTAGATGAATTTGGAATCCTTCACAAATAATTTACGTCGCATACAGAAAGTTCTTCAAAACTGATAACTAAAAAGCTCTAATATAAGCTTGTACAAGTTACTACAAACATACGTTTACTGACAAATAAAAGCAGTGGCAGGTTTCATGTATGTTGTGAAATTAATACCTTTCTGCGAGCTTCAGAGTTACAAAAAGACATGGACATACTTTCAGTTCAGAGCGCATTGCAAAGCAAACATATTTCGCTGCTCTTCAATTTTATTCGTCGAAATAGGAAGTGAAACGAACATGGTGTTCGGAAAACTGCAAGGATTCCACAAATCAATAATACGCGCAATGAATATGCTTTTTCACTTCTCCTTCTCGTAAAGTTTACCCTGTATGTACGTGTGTGGATATATGATACGTGCAGGCGGACAAAAGCTACCCACCCTTTAGCCTAGGGCTACAAAGTATATATTTTTTTGTCGTTGTCGGTTGTTCAGATTCAATTAAAAGTTCCGCCGTTTCCAGGTTCGAACGCTAATTGGTTAGCGCGTGCATATAAAAAATAAAAACCTGTATGGAGAGAAGTACATGAACATTTTAATCAAGGATCAGCCGACACTGAAATAGTTCTTTTTAATTAAAAAAGGTTCTCTTTTATTTGCTTGCAGTCGAAGTAAAAACAATGTTTAACACTGATGTAAAATCAATTTAACACGAGATATAAACTTAGCTGTAATAGAGACTATTGAACATTCTTCTATTTGAGATGCATGTTATCTTACCTGGTAAATGTCGAAGGTAACTTTGTCACCCACACGAGGCAGCATCTTGGACTCGCACTTCTTGGCCGCAAAGCATATTGTTTTCTTAACCCCATTGACTTGAGAGGTGATCACGCCATTAGTTTCCTGTGTAAAAGATTATGCCTGATATAAAGAGGCGTATAGACGCAATCCTGACTATTATTGAACGTCTTTACCATACATTTGTTTCGTTTAGCAAGTAATTTCGACTTTGATAATACCTATATCCCAGTCCCCTTTGACTACAATGATACTAAACACATAAGTTAAGTTTGAATGCGGAACCTATATTGTCACGGAATAGTACCTAATAATAGAAAGACAGATGAGAATCGGATGAATACGGAATGTACAAAAATGTAAACTTAGAACGATTCACTATAAGATTTAAATTAAGCAGATTGTAGTGTTTAAGTTATTTTGTCTCTCGAAGCCTAAATCCCACATACAAGATGGCATAATACTTACGGACTCAGGACGAGAAGGACTTGACGAGGAGGAAAAGAGTTGCGCGTCCTTGGTGACAATGCCGCGAGCGCCGCGCTCTACCAGGGTCTCAAATTGCACGGTCCCTGGCGGCTGGTGCTTGATACGAATGGCCGACTGACGTGTGTTCATATTGGAGAACGTAGTCACAGGATCCACGGTGAACTCCACCTATACATCGAGCAGTGTGCAATGACAGTGAAATACAAACTGTGATAGCCATAAACGAAACTTAATTATGTAACGATTTAAGTCACGGTTTCTAAAGTAACGTTATTAACAATGTGTAAAATACATTTTAAGGTACAGTTTTAAGTAGACACAGTTTAAGGTAACTGATGTTAGAGGTTTATGGCTAAAAGCGATAATAGTGTACAAATAAAGCATATTCAACAATAACCAGTATCTATACCGCTCTCATTTATCGCATTAAAGATAAGGTAGTATTCAGCCCTGGCACAGGCGTAGCTCTTAAGAGCAGATACACACCGTTTGACTTTCTTAAACACAACTAGACGTCGGTCTTCATTTACAATAACTTTTAATTACCAATATCGATCAGGTTAAGAACATTTGCGAAAACTCATCGAAACTAAAAGCTGCGATTCCAATATTAATGGCAGGTCTCGAATGCTGTTCATTTCGTAATCATAGGCTTGTAGACATTTGAATAATTAATAAGAGTTCAGTCAGTAAAAGTACCCGCTAGCTCCAGAACTCCCAAATAAACCTTTTCATTTCGCAACGATAGAATAGTTTAAAATTGCGAATAAAGTGGAATATATGCGAAAATACACGGTCAGATAATCGGATTAAAGTAAAAGCCTTGTTACCAGCGTATTAAAATTGACATTTTAGTACGAAAATTGCTGGGAATTTCGAATTCTGGGACGGAAAATAAAAATAGACTGAAAATCATGTAATCTCTGCAACTGCGTTTTATTAACCTTTTATACAATGTCAATGTAGGTACAGCTAACAACAGATATCAAGTGTAACACTTTGGACCGTTCTTATTATCTGCGTGATAGGAGTTGAATTCGTACTGCAAGTGTTACTATTGATCTGCTGTTGTCCGTACATATCTCAAGGAATATGAAAATAACTTTTTCTTTGCGGAACAACCCGCATTTTTACATTTCATATTAGGTCATGAAAGTTTTAACATAAAAATCGCGCTCCCATCGTAGACGAATAAAACATGGTGTGACGTGTATGTCTGATCGCATCGTCGTTGGCTGGGATCAACCGGTTACTGAAGGTTTATAAAACGGTCCGATACCAATATGGTATTAACCGTTATGTACTTATATATCTTTATAAATCGGCATTTTGAAAACAGTTTTGATTACCGGTCTTGAGTTATTTAAGGTACAAGACATATTAACCGTCAAACTTACGCGAACTTTAAAATTCTCAATACGTATACGATCTTGAATACTATAGAATCAGAAAGCTATGTATTGACACGGACAAATGGGTCCAAATGTGTAGAGGTCTTTTAAGATAGCTGTAATATAATATAAACTAGGTGTTGCATGGTGCGCGGGCCGCGCGCGGCCCGCGAGACTGCTTTGTTTTCGTGTTGTAGGCGCCGCAACTAAATAAATATTATCCGGATTGTTCGCTGTGCAAATAATTCGTGCAAGTCCATTCACTAATTATATCAAGCACCGCCCGAAAGATGCAAGTTCAAAACTCTGTGAAAAACATTTATTTCGAAAAGAATTTTCTCATTTAAAGTAGTTTTTTTGTTGTGATTTTTAAAGCAAGCAACGGTCGAAATGCCCGTATGCCAGAATCTTAAAGAAAGTTTTTCGAAACCCAAACGTTGCTAGCTGTACACAATTTCCATAACTTTATTCATAATTCGAAAGGCAAGGGCTTTCAGCCTTTGGTAGCGTGGGGACGCTCCGGGCTTCGCCCTTCGCGGAGCTCGGCCTGTGGCCTCGCAGCTCGGCTCGGCCTTCGGCCTCGCAAAAGTTACTTGGAATATAGGGAATTGTTTCTGCTTGAGAAGGGGACGCTTCGGGCTTCGCCCTACGCGGAGCTCGGCCTATGGCCTCGCAGCCTGGCTCGGCCTTCGGCCTCGCAAAAGTTATTTGAAGGGTAGGGAGTTTTTTTCTGCTTGGCAATGGGACGCTTCGGGCTTCGCCCTACGCGGAGCTCGGCCTACGGCCTCGCAGCCCGGCTCGGCCTTCGGCCTCGCAAAAGTTACTTGGAATATGTGGAGTTGTTTCTGCTTAAGAAGGGGACGCTTCGGGCTTCGCCCTACGCGGAGCTCGGCCTATGGCCTCGCAGCCCGGCTCGGCCTTCGGCCTCGCAAAAGTTACTTGGAGGGTGGGAGTTGTTTCTGCTTGGCAAGGGGACGCTTCGGGCTTCGCCCTACGCGGAGCTCGGCCTACGGCCTCGCGGTGTTCTATCGCTTCGGGCTTCGCCCTACGCGGAGCTCGGCCTTCGGCCTCGCGGGAGGGTGCTCGGCCTTCGGCCTCGCTATAGTTACTGATAGATATTTACCGCACGCCAGTAATCCTTTCGTTTCGTATAGGAAAATATATGGAAAAAATATTATGGTTTACTGCTCGTCCGCCATTTTGTTTTTCCCAAAAATGACAATTTTCTGGTATACTGCATCATATGTGCTGCGAAGTGGAATTGGTTGGATATTCCTCATGCGCTCGTGCTAGGCCAGCTAATTCGTCAAAGTTTTGTCTGAAATGTCCAAATTTTCAATCGGCTATATTTCCGCCGCCATTTTGTTTTTCTTTTGTTTTTCAATTTCATCACTAAGTAGGTCGATCATGTGACGCGTGTTCCAAATTTGAACGAAATCGGTTGGAAAATGGCGGAGATGGCATCACGTGACCCGCCGCCATTTTGTTTTTTTCACTTCCCTATAGTTTTCCTCTGGTCCAATCACTAAACTATACAACTCCCCCCTACATCACTTTCACCTCCGGGAACTCCTTCAGACTAAACGGGCGCGTCAATCAGTGAGTCAGTGAGTCAGTCAGTCAGTCAGTCAGTGGTAGTCGAGCTATATATATTAGTAATGGTATACGGGATGCACCGAGTGGAACCTGTCTGTGATCGGATAATGTAGATTCATCCACATTAAGACAGACCCTGCCAGATGCAAAATTACTATGTATTGTTGCGCGCCCTTTGAGAAAAGAATTCGTAACTTACATGTTGCATGTTTATAAACATGGGAGTGCGTAACTAAAACGGGACACAAAACGGGAGCTCAAAACAAAAACATGGTGTGGTAATAATCCCGTTTCAGTTACACAGTTTCAATCATGCTTAATGTTAATAATAGTCTGGCCAGCCCAGCATTGTTATACACGATTTATAAGGTTTCTCTTCTTATTTTCACACGTTCGAGGGAGCGCGTCTAATATTGGTACGCTTTACAATGTATTTGCTATAACTGGTGTAGTTAACGTGAACATAAACCTAAAGGGTGTTTGTTGGCAGCTGAACATTGGTTTCAAGACTTTTCGATTGAAAAGTATAAATAATTAAAGTCTATGAGGAACTATACGGATCGATCTTCTGATTGGAATAAAGTATATTAGGGATAGAATGTCAAAAATATATTTGATTCAAAATTTCAAGTCATGTCTTTATTTTACAAAAACCGTAGAAACCTGGTTAAAAGCGACGAGGATTTTCTTCCAGACTACCATCACCAGGGGATTTAAATATTATTATTACCCATACGTCACAAATACAATTAAACAGAACGTAAATTGATCGTAGTTACACATTAAATTACATAACAAAGTTAGTCCAAACTGTGACTGACCTCGTCTCCCACGCTGAGCTCCTGGCCGAGGCGGAGGACTTCAGCGAAATGGAAGAACATGGTCTGCTCTCGCTCCACGCAGCGGATGAACCCGAACCCATCGCGCAGCGAGCACACCACGCCCTGTTCCCTCCTGTCCCATAGTACATACATTTTAAGCCTCGTATGCATGAGGCAACATTTGACGAGCGACATGTTGCACAACATGTTGCTAATCATGTTAAATTTGTAAAGTGCTCGAAGGGGCTCGTAGTCCAGTTGCAAGTACACATTGAAAACGATCGTACAAGTTAAGCAACGTTTGGCGAGATCAGGACCTGGATGGGTGACCGCTAGTGACATTTTCATGTGAGCCCACCCCTCCGTGCCTTGGAAAGCACGTTAATCAGTTGGTCCCGGTTGCTGTCTAACCTAACCTAACGGGGGCGGCCTGAATAACTCTGACAATAGGATTGGTCACTAAACCACGCGAGAAAAGTAAATTATGTTGAACGGCAACGAGAAACTTGCGGATTAGTACCATTGCTCGTGTTGCGGCAAGCTGGCAAGGTCGCGAGTTGTTGTACAAAGTTGCCGATCTTGTTGAGCGTCACGTGTTGTGCGTCAATTGTTGCTAAGAGTGGATACGAGGCTTTAGGACGACATTCAATGAAAAAGATCGAGTCTTAAACACCACAATATTTCCTAAATTCTTACGATCATAAGACTTTACTCTATGGCACCACTTCTCGTCTAAGAGCTTCTGGAATTTCGAATCGAAAGACGCTAATTTATTCTAATATACTTTTTAGTGTTCGGAAAAGGGTCCGCAACCGTCGAAACTTCTATAATTTTAACCAATTTCATTTTTTTCAACTTATAAAATAAAACCTCATAAATCATACGACAGTTTCATTGAAAACACTTCATTTACTAACTAAAACGGACGTAATAAAACACGGTGCAATAACAAAAGTCTTACATACAGAACGACTTTATGTACCCTCTGAAAAGATCACTAGCTGGTGTTTCAACTCTAAAACGACGATATGCAAAATGAGTTAACAGAGTAAATAAAAGTGAATAAATAGTCTACAACTTACCGTTCACCGGACACACTGAAGGATTCATCGAGCAAAGAAATATTTGTGGCACGTTTCAACTGGTCCCTCCTATCAGTGGCGACTTGGAATTGAACCCAATCTCCGTGGCGCAGAGTAAATTCGCCACACTGGTCCTTGTCGCCGAAAGGCACCTGTGAAAGCAAAACATTACGTAAATATTTGAACCAAGCTATCATATATAATATGGATATGACAGTGCGAGAACAAGATTCATACCTCAACCTCCGAGTGGTCAGCAGCACGGTAGCGGATCCTTCCTGGCAACGGGTCGTTTTGAGCCGCCCGCGCCATGTTGCCTCGTTCGAGAGGCTTCAACACCTGCCCACGCATTATTTCGGGGCTCACATCCTCAAACACCACCGAACCACCAGGTAGTTTCGTTATGTTACAGGCGACTTCCTTTCCCTAAACACATAGGAACAATTATTTTACCCATTATTTTTTGTCTTCATACAAAAGATAGACCAAAAACATTACGTTTAAACTCACGTTTCTAGTTTGAATAATAAATTCAACATCATCGCCTAAAATTAACTCCTCCTTAGTCTTTGCTTCAGAGTAGTGAAAGAATATTTCTTTCACAACATCAGCTCTCTCGATAAATCCAAAGTTTTCCTTCATAGAGCATATGACACCGTGATATTTGACCGGGTGAGCAGGATTCTCGAATCGTACGTGACAAGCACCAAGGGTTCCCCTGAAATGAATTTGATATTTCGTACGACACACTCAAAAACTAAATACTTACCTGGTGTTAAAGCTTGCAAAATATCAACACACAATACCTTTGATTAGTCGCAATCTGAAAACTGACGGCGTCGCCAGTTCGCAGAATCACGTTACCCTCAACGTCGTCCTTCGTGTAAGGCAAAAAGAAACATTCGCCGCGGTTCTCATAGGAAATTCTTCCCGTGCTGTCTCCAGAACCTTCACCCTTTACTTCGGTTGTCACCGTACCGGTTACTCTCGCTTCACTCAGCACCTTTTTATTCCAAAATAAAGTCAGTTAATAAATACATGAAATTAACAAACAAAAAAACTCAGTATGCTAAGAAATTCATCGAAAATCTTCTCTTTAAAATTATTATAAGGCATAATTTTTAATATTAATGAAATTATATGAGTTATGTTATACTAACACCAAATAAGACATTAAAATTTTATATTTGAAGGTTTTCCTACAAATATATACGTAACTTTTTGTTAGACAAACTATTTAGGTATGAAATAAAAATAATCAATAAAGTCAGTCAGTTTCAAATTCAATGAACTGCATTCAAATCATTGAGTCATTATTTTGAAATAGTGCATTTTACTGAGGTTAATTGAGGTTGGTTCAAGTGTAATACAAAAATAAAAGTCCATTACGCGCGTGATATCCAACTTGGCGCGGAATATTGTTTACCCACGTCGTTCGTACTTTATGCATAAAAATTATCCAGAAACCTGTTTTACATAATATAATAACTAAAGCTGTACGAAAATCGTTTCAAAATAAAGCTGTTATTTATACAAAATGTGGCGGTATAAATGATCAAAGATTAATATCTTTACCATATAGAGATGTAGTCGTTATTTATTACTAGTACTAATGGCTTGAGATGAAAGTAAGGAAAATATTAAAACAGGCGTCTCAGGTGTGCTCCCTACGTTAGTAATATGAATTGATTACAAATACCTACAGTATTTTTAAAAAATAATAATAATTATGAAACGTATCATAAAATCAGATATGGTCAAGTGTTTAGTAACATCATAGGGTTTAATTTAAGTCTTACCACTTCAGGCGCGATCTTGGTCACCGTGGAGGCGATAGGTTTTCCCGTGCGACGATCATAAGTCATTTCAAATTCCACAGGATCTCCGATTTTGAGATGTTCAATATTACCACTGAACTGACTAAAGTGGAAAAATAAGCGTGCTTGTCTTTCACAACATTGGATAAAGCCATATGAATGCTAAAACAAAACATTTCATAACTAAACATTTGTATAATAATAATAACTATGTAAAAAACTTTAGCAGTGTTGGTAACTATTGTAAGAGATCATAAATACTAGGAGACACTACTTACATTACTTTTCTCTTTTATTTATATAGGTTGAAGAAATAAGAGTACAATAACACTACCAATACATATTATTACGCTGGTGGATAGTTAAGTACCTATAATATAAATTTATACATATAAATTAAATTCTCTACCAACCTATTTTAGAAAATTGTTAGACTATCAATAATGTGAACTTTGTCACTTATTACTATTCATTTACCTCATTAAAAAGAGAATGCGATTTCATGTTAAAATAAATTAACCTCAAAAGTGCCATCTTAATATGAAAATAGATCCTTATACCACTTTAAACCATAGTTTTATAAATATGTCCTTTGCAAGGGATTCCAATTATGAAGTCAACAGAATGATTAGCAGATTTTATAATGTTGAAATATACATACACCCTACGTGCAAAAAGCATTGATACCACAAATTATTTGATTTAGGCATGACCTACCACTATATTTTAACATGAAATAGGTAACAGTTACCTATAATAGCTAATGTCATCAAACAAAACATCATTGCAGTTACAGAAACAGAATTAATTACATCTAAATTAATTAATTATAAATTGAGGGTAGGTACTAAGGTGACCTTCATGACTTCATACTCAAGAGTTTATAAATAGATTAAACTAATGTTCTTCTGGATAAATAACAACAATTGCAACTATCTATTTTAACTTCTGTTTTTTAAGAACATATTTTAATTATCCAAAAGTCATCTGAAAATTGGAAATGTGGGCATACCTTAAACAAAGGCCAAAGGTGAACTACACAATACAAGATATTACTAAAATTGTAATAGCATAACTTTGAAATGATTTGATTAACCAGAGTCTTAAGGATTACACATAACAGAGAAACATGAAGAAATATAATACTTAAGATACACTTACCAGCAGTTTTTCAATAATACCAGTCTCTCTAATAGGTGGGTGGTTTGTAGAATCATACTGAGAATGAGAAGTACTATTGGTAGAGCTCGAAGAATAGACCCCTGCAGAATCACCTATGGAGCACCCATCCATGTTGTAGTTGCCAAGGGAGAATCGGTTTCCACCACTCGACTTGTTCATGTTACTGTAATTATCCCTGGGTGAACTAGGATACTCACTGCTGTAAGTACCTTCAAAAACAAATAATAATTTATGAACTACCTTCCTAGCACTAATTTTTTTTTTTTTAATAAAGCCTGGTGTACTTACCATTGCGATAGGGATGTTTGGACTGCATGTTGGAGTGCTGAAGGTCTAAGATATCGTGCAAAGGAGATGAATGAGAATCAGGCGGCTGGAACATCTTCCACTGAGAATTGCTGGACATTATTTCTTGATTGCGTGTTCCTTGTATATAGGTCGAAAATCCAAAGTTTATGTACCAATATATCACAGAATATAGTGTGGTGTTAAAAGATTTATAAAGTTAGAAATTTCTTAATCAAATCACATTTTCTTCGGCGTTTATGTTCAGGAAACCACCAAGTTCACAATTTTAAACACCAAAACCACTATGTAATATTGAAAATTAAAACTAGTTTATGATTATGTTATACTAGATCCTCAGATGTCTTCAATGCTTGCTGAATCGGAGCTCTGTGGTGCATCGGTTTGGTTGAAGGTAATAGTCACTATCTATGTTCTATAATATTATACCTTTACCGATGTTCAAAAGCTGGAACACGACACTCGGATTAGATAAAATATTAGTAAATACCGACACAAATCAATGACAAATGCTTCCAAACGTTCATTTATAACAAAGCGTCGCCTCGGAATATCGTTCTACATTTTATTATTGCTATCTAGGTAGGCATCGGCCGCCCGATCAGCCAGACGATGAGCACAAATTGCAATGCGAAGCGCGCCGCTCGATTGCTCTCATTACACAAGCCACTCGACACATACAATACTACACACTGGTTATCAATTTCCTAACGGCTCTAAACAAGCGCAAATGAAATAAAGCGAATACAAAACCATATAGGTAATTATTCGAATCTCACCACGACACAGCACAGCACTGACGACATACCGCCATGTTGAATGTCAACATAATCACCACTGGGAACCAGCCATACGAATAATTTCTGTTCAAATTGTATTCATCAAATAAATAAGTAATTATCCTGATCTATTTATCGGACGGCAAATAGGTATGAGTTTTTAAAATTTTGTGCTTATTTTTTTGTCTAAAAGCGAAAATCAATCAAGTTTTGATTTTCTTCTGTTTGAAATGAAATGGTAATGAAAAAGTTTCGATGGCCATTGTTTTTGCTTGTGATATTGAATTTATAGTTTTGTTATACAATTCGACTAAAAATGTATACTTATTTGGATAATTTACGACATTTTAACTTTTAATATAGCGGTAAACTTTAATCTGGTGCATAACAATTCAAATCATGATCTTCGATTATTTTTACCATTTTGGTAGGAATGGAAAAAAATGGTAACCTTGAAGAGAAATGTCATGTCGCATGACAGAAAGAGTTGAGTGTTGTCATACGCAAAAATTGTGCTGCCATATAACTTATCTTACAGTTGCGTCGAATTTTATTGAGCACGACGGAGGGCGTGACGATCTATGTAATAACGTCAAATGAACTGTCAAGTGTATCAAACAATATTTTAATTCTCTTTTTTGCCACTTCCATTATAATCTTGCCGTACTCTCTACGTTCCGTTCAACGCATGCACATATTTCTTTTATCTGACACGCGGAACTTCTGCCCTAAAATCTACTATCATTCCGTAATCCATCATGCATGAACCGTGAAGTAAGGAAGTAACGGTTGTGCATGCAACCCTCGGTGATTTTCACCGTATGATGGCTTCTATGTTTAAAATAAGTTTTTTAGATGTATATACCGCTGCGGGTGTGTAGTTTGACAAAAAATTAAAAAAAGCTAAGTGCGAGCCGGACTCGCGCACCGAGGGTTCCGTGTAATGCAACTTAAATACACAATATTGCTTTAACAAAAATATAAACTGGATTTGTGGACAAACTTATATTTGCGGCTCGATTACTCCTGCGTGCGCGTGGTGGTGCCAGCTATAAATTTTAGTTTGTAATCACATCGGCAAAAAATCTTTTTTGGTGATGTGACTACAAAGTGATAGAGCTCGGTGGCGCAGTGGTTGGGTCACTGGACTTACGATACGGAGGTCCCAGGTTCGATCCCCAGCCAGTGGGGTGACCGCGACCTCCTATCGTTATCGCTTTCAATTTGACACATGGACGCTATACATTGCTGCTATGTTTTTGCAAGTTTTAACAAACGACAACGAAACGCAGCAATGTATATCGTTCAAGTGTCAAAAGTGTGTTTTCGTTTTCATTTTGACACTTGAACGATATACGAAAATTAAAACGATAACCATAACGACATCGCGTTTTACTGTGAATCATTACATTGCGAGTGAGGAGTAACGGTTATAACGCCGCACAGCCGCAAAAGCTCGCCGCGACCCGCGGGCTAAGTGTAGAGCGGCCTAAGGCATGTGTAAGCTGCCAATCCGCGGGCCCGCGTGGCGGTGGCCCGAACTCCCTCAATGTAAGGGAAGGTCAGTGCCCGCCCGAGTAGTGGGGACATAAAAGTAGACTGATGATGATGACTTCACAGTTTTCGGATTTTTCTCATGATACTAGCTCAACGAGAAGTAGGTTTCATCCCCTTGCGTTATTTCTCATACAAAATTACAATTACTTATGTGTCAAAATGCGATAGAAACGGCCATCTTTTAATGAGGGGTTTTCAAGGTTACATTTAAAAGAAAGAAAGTACCGATAGCTCCGGTAGATGGCATTGACTGGTCTGAATGCGTTGTTATTGCTTGTAACTTGGTCTTTTCGTATTTCATACCTAGTATTACTTTGTATGTATTGTTTAAATTACGCAAACATATCAATAAAAATAAATTATTCAGCGGTCATTGAAATTTTTTTCATGGTGCTATGTTTTTTACGATGATATCGCACTTCGGGGCAACGCCATCTATTATCAACTTACAAAGCTTGTTTTTTCTTACAACTGTCACTATGAAAGCAAATGTCTAAGTCAACGCAATGAGGGGTCTCATTGCGTTGTCCTTATTTCTCTGAGACTTAGATGTTTGCTTTTTTCACGGCTGCATGAGGTTGCAGACAGTATTTGGGATTAATTTCGGCTTGACACATCCCAGGATACACCCACGCGTTTCTGAGGAAAATGCCTTGACAGACGGATGACAAAGTGATGAGTAAGGTTCCATTTTCCTCTTGAGGTAGGTACGGAACCCTAATAATTTAAACACAATTTTTTTTTAATAAGACGTATCCTGGTTCTCTTGAAAATGGCGGGAAACGACGGTTGCAAAATTATTTGATAATTTTTGTTTTATTGTCTACAGTGGTTATTTTGAGATTAATATCACGTTAAATTAATCAGAAAATGGCCGCGAATGAAGTATGGTGAATTTATTGGATAATTTGAGCAAGATCTGAAGTTTCAAGCTTTTATCAAAAGTTCCCGCTACAAGCTCGGGAGTGAACGTGACTGTCGAGCTGCTTCGTCCAGCCAGTGATGACGCTACGGCGCGGCGGCGTCTCCTCTGAATGAAGACGCGGCTACCCAGGGTGAAGACACTACTGCGGCTCCTCTGGAGGAAGATAGAAGACTATTATAAACATTGAATTTTCTGTAACATGACATTGGCAAATGACGAACTGTCGAGTCCATTAATAAAATAAATAAATAAAATAAGACGTATCCATATAGGTACCTTACCTTCTTTCTAGCCTTCATTTACAGAACACCCTGCATAGAAGTAAATACGAAATACGTACTTAAACACCTTACCTATAATTTTTATTCCCCGAAATCATACAAATATTTTTATTTAATTACATCGTTTTATTTATTAGATTTATACAATAAATTGTTCATAATGCTACGTTTTCCATCCAATCTTTAAAGTGCATGATATTTAGAATAATATAGGGAACTCCTTTAGCTGTTTTCTCGCCCCAAGAAAAGAATCCTATAACTTTAAAGTTCATAATGAGTACTGCGCCATGATCTAAAATAAGAAGAAAGTAGGTACAGTTTAGGCCCCATGCCCCTTTCTATCTTAACTTAACCTTTTTTAACGAAGTGTCAAAGGGATAGCAACACGATTAAGGGGGGGGGGGAGGGGGGGGGGGGGGGGTCTCCACCGATCCGTTTGGATTGGAAACGAATCACGGTAGTTTGTCTCCACCGATACCTAGATAAACCTCACTTCCCTTAAATCGTGTTTCTATCCCTTTCACACTTCGTTATAAAAGGTTCAGATAGAAAGGGGGCCTAGACGATGGCGTAACTTTAAATCACGTTTATGAATACGCGCCTAAGTATTCAATTATCAATGGTTGTTTTGATGAGAATAAGTACCTACCCAGTGTTGTAGTGTAGAGAAGGACCTATGCCGAGAAGTTTGTACTAACCTGGGAAAGTTCCGGATTCTTCACTCAGTAATACACAAAATTCATAACTCCTTAAATTTACCAGCGGGGAAATGAAACGAATACATTTCTTTAAAGTTACTGGACGCACCATATAATTTATTGTCTTGCCACCGTCACCTGAACACAATGGAATATTTATCTTTTCAGAATATACCTAGGTACCTATAGTCGATAACAGAGAAAAATATACAGGGTGTCTCATTGAGTATGAGATTTTGTCTAGAACTAAGTAAGGAATGGTTCGATTACTGGTCGTGACGAAATAAATTGTCCATTTAATGTTAAGAACTAAGTACTTGATGATTGTAAAAAGTCTTTCACTAAGTGTAGGTACCTATCTAAGTTTAGAGTACTATTTTTTTAAACCAATGAAAAGAACTTGTGGCGAAATATTCAACCTAATAGCCCTTCTGTAAATTTTTCTGTGTTAAACGACATGCCTAAGAAATCGTGCAATATCGTCTCTTGCAATATCGAGATAACCCTAGGTTAAGTACTTAACCCGAGAAAACTCAATACATTTTGCTCGGGTTAGTCGCTAACTACTAGTTATCTTATATTGCAAGTGGGAGTTATTCTTACAATGTACCTACCTATTCACTTCTTTTTCTTATGCAATATTTTATTATACAGTGTGGCCCATCAAGGTAGTATAGGTACAGAAATCTAAAACTATTAGGCTCGTAGCCATAAAGATTGCTAAACAGTGGCTTATTTTGACAATTGCTAAACCACCGATTTTGTATGGTGAATCAGTGAAAATTCATTTCAGCCACGTTTATGGTTATGAGCCTTAGTTGGAGATTTTTGTTCTAACGGACCATGACATCGATAAAAAATTCTTACATGACACGGGAATCGAACCTAGTCATTTCCTATCAGAAAATCACAAGCTCACCACCGTAGGTGGTTCGTTGTATTCTACCGTAGTTGGTAAAATATAATATATTCTTTGCTAACACCTAAGTACGATTTTTTCTCTGTGTGGCAGGGATACATAAACATATACTACCGTACCTAGCAAAGAAAATATATACTCTAAGGAGGTACCTAGGTACATCCATTAGTACTATTTTCTTCTCAGGGTAGATGAATTTCAGGTCAGTTAGCGGTAATACTTACTCAAAGTACTTACCTAGAAACGTGCACTTACTTCAAGCGTGTTTACGATACCTTTGCGCCTCGTCGTCGCCTGTTGTTCCCATCCGAGTATTAGCATACCATTTGCATACTCTTGCAGTGTAGCATCGGTTACCGCAAGCCCGTGGGGATGGAGGACTAGAAAATGAGCTTAGACTAAGGTAAACTCTATACATATGTATGACTTATTTAACTACCTGTGAGATACTGAGTAGAGTATGTAACATACATAAACTCACCCCCGTCTAAGGGTAGGCAGAGACGACAAAATTCCATCTGATGCGATGCTGACTCCTCCAATCTCATTTGTATCCCGAATCCGTCGGGAATTGTCGTACATTGATTGCGACAAAGCGGCTTATTACCGCCTGCTTTTCGCCACTAGGTACATGGATCCCATAGATGGGTTGCAACTTGCAAACCTCATTGCCGCGTCTTTAGAACACTAGATTTACTTATCATGTACTTGGATCATAGCATAGTAGTAGTCCCACGAGGACGGGTACTATGAGATGAGACCAAGTAAATCTAGAGTGCTCTAAAAAGACGGTATTGAGGTTCGCAAGTTGCAACCCATCTATGGGGTCCATGTACGGACAACAGCAGATCAATGGTAACACTTGCAGTACGATTTTAACTCTTACGACGCAGATCATAAGAACGGTCCAAAGTCCAAACTGTTACACTTGACCTGCTGTTAGCTGTACCTAGTGGCGAAAAGCAGGCGGTAATAAGCCGTTTATATAGGTAGGTATACCTACCTCATCACTACAGAAAATCATACCATCTCATAGCCCAAAATCAGGACTGTTGTTTCTTATTCCCTACCTCCTCCCACTGTCCGGATGTAATGTAGTGTATATCTACTTACTATAGGTACAATCAATCAGTATAAGACGTAAGTAATTGCCTGTTTTACATTCTGATAAAATGAATCATCCCTTCCTCTAATCATCTCCAGGTGGCTACTTTACCGTTAGCTTACCTACAATATACTTACTTAAATGACGCAATAAAATTCCATTTTGTTATAAAATATAAATGACAAAGAAACTCGGTGGCGCAGTGGTTGGATCACTGCTAGACTTATGATACGGAGGTCCCAGGTTCACCTGGCCAGGTCAGCCATGAATTTTCTAAGGTTTTTTCGAAGGAATAACTTACGTAAGTACGTTTACCGAATGCTTTCAAAACGGTGAAGGAAAACATCGTGATGAAACCTGCATGCCGTAGAAAAATGCATGTGTAATCATGCACCGCCTCCGTAGGCATGTTTAAGTAGGTAATCTGTTATTTTATTAGGTAGGTAAGTATTAATTACATAATATCCTATCACTGTCTGTGTTTGTAAACGTATCGACCACCCATGCAACGGAATAGAAATGTAATGACCAAAATTGCAAATATTGTATTGGACACAGGATGTTGAACTAAATAAATATCGAGGTGTATAAATATTTATTCACGTCTTCTGTGTAAGTGTAGGTAGGTATGTCCACCTCGATATTTATTTAGTTCATAAATATTTATTCACTTCTATGAAACTATGTATAGAAAGGTACCTAATAGATTCAATTTACTAAGTGTAACGATAATGAATCTACGCTACTGATATTTATTACTTATTCTTTTTAATAGGTACAGAGAGGTCCACGTTCGATTCCCTGCGAACCATGTACTACCAGTTAATTATGACTCGATTTTTCGAAAGAAATTGTGAAAATGATACAATATATGATTGATTTCCTGCAAAACATTGAAGGAAAATTAACAAGGGTTATTTTGGTGTGTAAATAGGAAAGGCAGCAATACCCATATTTGCTGGCACAAGCAAAGCAAAGTTCCGCATATTTTCAGCAAATAATATCTTATCACAAAGTCTTCGTAAAAGATTCTAATAAAATCTCTGGTTAGACCGCGAGGAATAAATAACCTTAGCTTGTTTACAATGAGGGACACGGCCGTCGTATTAATTTCACATCCTTTGCAACGGCTTGCCACATTAAGTCACGCACGCCCCTTGTTTCATGCAGTAACTATTTTTGTACAAACTTATTACTTGTTACACATACATAAACTCACACACACCCATCTCCCATAGACGTAAACAGAGACGAATTTCCATCTGGCGCATCCTTCCACGTGCATTCATTACAGCAAAACGGCTTACCGCCGCCCGCTTTTCTCTACTATGGCGTGATGGGTGGCGAACCTCATCGCAGTCTTTTTCTTTAGATTTACTTGGTCTCATAGTGGTCGAAGACAAAGAAAAGTGTACAGTAGAGTTTTTAAGGTTGAGATTTTCTCAAAAACTACTCGACCGATTGTAAAAATTATTTCACTGTTAGATTGATAAAAGTGAAAACTGTGTAACTAAACAATTGTTAAAATCGGTCCAGTAGTTTTTGAGAAAATCCCACCCTTATTTAGGCCCTCTGTATACTTATCTCTGTCTTCGTGTGTAGGTACTCATCACTACAAAAAAACGAACCGTAACCTCTAAGAAAAAGTAGTTAAACGTCAGGACTGTTGTAGCTCACTCCCTGCTTCCTCCCATTTGTCTGGACTTATTATTATACATATTATAGTTAGACATTAAAACAATGAAAAATATGTCTCGCTATTGGTTGCGAAGGCCGCTAGACAATATTATTGAACCGTACCGTAAGTGGCCATACATCAGTTGCACTAATATAATACGGTTAAAAGCCCTGTGAACTTTGTACCTAATAGTACAGCGCGGAGCTCGTAGGCCAGTTGCGAATTCTTCCATTCCATACCTCGGAAAGAACGATAAGCAGTTGGTCCCAGTTCTTTTTCAACAGCAGTCGTCATGCCCTGTGACCTTAGGTTTGGACTTTGGTCACTAAACTATAAAAAGAAAGACAGACCGTGCATATGTACGACTGTGCCATAATAATTTAAATCCTACATCGATACATACAATTGTACTATAATACCATTGACGTGTGCTTAATAGTACGGTGGAACACAGAGAAAGGTGTACAGGAGAGTTTTTAAGGTTGAGATTTTCTCAAAAACTAGATTGATAGATTGTAAAAGAATTATTAAAATCGCTCCAGTAGTTTTTGAGAAAATCTGAACCTTATTGATGCCACCTGTATACTTATCTGTCTGCGACTGTACCTACCTATATATATACCCGTTAGGTACTTACATACATTGGAATACTTACAAACATACTTATAATTCTCAATTGGATCCTCATGCTGGAACAGTCCTATGTTGTTACTGAAGTCGTCTCTGTTAAAGTCGGGATGTGGAATGCTCCTCTTGATTTCAGTTTCTACATCAAAGGGATAAAGGTTTGTTTTGCTAGTAAACAATTTCGTTGGTGCAGTATCCAGTTAAGAAACGAGACGTGTCGCTTTATAAAAGTATGAAGCGTGACTTGGATTATAATCGAATATGCTTCCAAAGGACGACCAGACGTCGAGTTTTATAAATATACCTACATAAGACTTTACCAATCTCTGCTACTAACCAATGTGCTCCAAATTTCGATTTATGTACTTAATCCTCCACGCTCGCAGGTAACGTGCCATATCCGGGTCAGAATGCATTGCCGTGCAGTGACCTGGCGCCAATGACCATCGCTCTCGTACAAGCAACGAGTTACAAATCGCTTTAGCCGGTATGCTATTTAGGTAAATCAATCCCACAGGAATGTATTCCAGTAATTCGAAATCTAAAAGCAGCAACGCTTAGGTAATTCTTAGAGCGATAGCACACAGCGTTATGGCATCGAAATAGGATGCAACCGCAGTAGGGATAGCGGTAGGTATATCGATTGGTGGCTATTCCATGATTTTCTTTAGTATTGTAATGTGTAATGTTATGGACCTTCTGGTGTAGTACCACGGGCAATAACCCAACACAACGATTTTTTGGGGCGAGAAAATCGCGTTGCAGAATCGTAACAGACTCGTGTCGTGCGCTTACATCGAATCGATTCACATGCGAAAGCGCAGTGTGCTATGTTCTTTAGAATACAGAATGTAAAGTAGGACCTGACAGGAGGGTGTCGGCATCTGTATCGGCAAGGATTTTGATGGTCACCTTCGACCCTCTCATCAGAATGTATTCTTGTGGTATGTTTAGTTCGATATCATACAGTGGGTACACCGAAGTTACAAACTCGCTGAGTGAGTAATGCCTGTGATTTCTATGATATGATTGATTTCAACGTCGACAAGATGATAGTAAGGGAGATACCTACATAGGTAGGTTACATACATCGGACAGCACACCCACCTACACAATGTTGTAATCTCTACCGTATTGTGGACAGTGTCCATTTCTTTAAATTTTATGTGCTATCGGCTGTACCTAGATTATGGCACACCAAGCCCGACCAATTTCAGCATAGATATGCGTTCGCTGGGCTATGGAGAGACACGAAACAAGAGTAGGTATTGTCAGAATATTTGACAATAATTAATTTATAACAATAACTGAATTACTTACCTGAAATTATTTTTTTACACATTGTATCGGATTATAGTAAAGGCTGATTAAGGGGAAGATTGTTTTTATTATAAGATTATTTACTTGACTATAGATTGAAACCTAAACTCACTTTGACTTTGTTCATTCCTGTGCGCCCGAAGACTTACTTTAAACGCATCGTTTATATTGTGTTTCACGACACATAAATGTATAAAATATACAATAATCAATACTAAAATTATCACCACAGTCAATACCGAATGAGAAAAGATACATTTTTCGCCTCTTGTAAATTTAGATTCGCTAGGAGCCATGACGATTTTCGACATGTTTTAGTATGACAGACTATCGCCACATACCTACTAGATTTATAAGAATGTTAGCGTTAGAAATAAAAGCGTTAGATTTCAAATTTAAACAATAGTTTATTATATAATTAATTAATCAAATTCCTTCTAAGCGTTTCTAATAAACTGCGCATTATTCTGTATGTATTTACACATGTATGTAAAGACGACGGTACATCGGTACAGTAACATTTGGCGGCGGTAATAAGACGTGCATCAAGAGATGCATTACAATGATGCCTTTGACGTGCCGTCAACTGTACATATAACATACAACAAAAACAAAACAATATAAAAATCACACTGTGCAGTGTAGTAATAAAAATAATCACGGAAGATAAATCAGGGTGGAATTATCGAAATGTGTAAACAAAAGTAATTGCAACTCAACAAATGCCAGGCTAGTTACCAAGTATTTGATTTAAATTAAAATTTGTGCACAGTTTATGTAGGTAGTAAAAATTGTACACTCGCATTTATAAATAATTTGGAAAAAGGTTTTTTATATATATACTAAATTCAGATAGAAAGCATTTTCGGATAGGATTCTCTAATACATTTCAGATATTGGAATATGCGGTACGGGCAGCGTGACGTATGATCTAGTTGTCGTTCTTGTATTATTTGTAAACCGCTTGCAGTATCCTGGGACACATTCGCTTTATTAAAAATAATATCAATAAATAAGTTAGGTTAGTATCTAGTTTAGAATAGGTACACTTATTTTTTAGGAATACATTCGACTAAATTCAGAGCTTACAAAACTTTCACGCCGCTAGTTGCGTTCAGAATGCGATTTTTGACATTCTAATTGGCGCAATTTTCACGGCGGCCAATCAGAATACATGGATAATCCTCTGATTGCAGACGTAAAGACTGTAGCAATCACATGTGGCTTTATTTTCATTCTGAATGCTGCTACTGATTAAGCGTTAGTACACACGCGAAGCGGTTTAAGGGACGCGACACTCTGTGTAGCAAGTTCAAGAAAATGTGTAACCTGTTTCAAAATTCGAGGGAGCCAACTTTAATTCTAAAATGTCTACTTAGTATGAAAATTGTTTACTCGAAATATGGGACAAAGTCTGAGTTTATGTTATGCCATGGCGCTTAACCTAAGCGATTAGTATTTTTACACAGAAGAACGCGAGCGCCGAACCAAGCCACTGATATTCACTTGCTGTTTATAACTTGATTAATGATACTTTTCTGTATTGAAGTCATAAATGCTTCCTGTCTAAAAGTAATATCTAATTAATTATAGTCATTCAAATGGTAACCACATTCTCATTACTAAATTCCACCTTGCAATTAAAAACAATGCGTAATATAACGACTGAAATGATTCCTTAAACTTGATTATCTTATCCTATTATTTTACGCCGCCCGGCGCCCGTAGGTAAAACACAGTCTGTAATTTGTATGTTTCGAACCATCACAATAGTTATATTACAGCGGTTGTTTTCATATTATAAAATGTTATTAAAACTTCATCAATAAATATTTTAAAAAATATCTTCCACACTATATTATAATTATGTAAAATTCATTGTTCATGTGACTTTATTGCTAAATTTCTTGGGTTAAATATTGATCTGCTTTTAGCAACATCGAAGAGTGGGAAGATATCTTGCACCAATTCTGAGCCAGTTGTAATCGGTAAAATACGATAAAAAGTGATTGCCCCTATCATTCCATTTACCGAACGTGGCGATTCCACTCATTTAGCTCTATTCACAACGAAAGTTCAAAGTAACAATATTACCGCCACATTTTTACGCCAGCCAATCAGACGAAAGGTCTATTATAAATTGCGGCATTGCTGAATCCACCAATGAAGGAGCTCAAATGACTACCACTCGGTATTTATTGAGGGCAAGCAATTTTGTACGGTATTTTACTGATAGTGTTTGACCCAAAATTGGGGTATTACCTGAGCGGGCAATGTGCTCTAATATATCACAGCGGTGTGCATGTACAACAATTAATTGAAGTACACATCCAACAATATCCATCTTTTGGTCTTTGGTAAGATATTGGTCGGAGCTGACAGCACGGAGGCATAAATGAATGCACAAAACTCACACTTTCGCGGAGTCGGTGCCGAGTATCTCATCGCCACCCAAGGATAAGATATTTGTAGTGATTCAGTTGCCTTATTCTAAGCCAGATTTGATCGATAAAATATGGTAAGAAATTGTTTGCTTTACCTATCGCAAGCGGTAGTCTATGAAAAATAGCAAAAATGACAACCGCTTGGATCGATAAATAAGCATGTAATTTTTCACGGTATTTCACCGATCACGACTGGCAGACTCTCTTGTAACTGTAGTTAAACGGGTGGCGGAATTTAAGAAATTTAGTTTAAATTAAGGCACACCATTGTATTGTTATAGTACATTGAAATCGGATGCTGCATTATATTGGGACACAACCGCTCATATTTGTGCACAGCCGCTCGCTCATTCAGTTAGATCTAATACTATTTATT
Source organism: Tachystola acroxantha (assembly GCA_963506565.1). Classification (NCBI taxonomy): domain Eukaryota; kingdom Metazoa; phylum Arthropoda; class Insecta; order Lepidoptera; family Oecophoridae; genus Tachystola; species Tachystola acroxantha. The sequence goes on from OY735870.1 coordinate 18,306,656, forward strand.
ATCTAATAATAGTGGAAAAAAACTAGTTTCTCATTTGTATATCGATACAAAACTTTACTCCTAAGCTTATAATTTTACTACCAAATCAAAATATACAGGTGGTGGTTTTGATCAGCGACGAGCGACTCAATACACGATACTGATGCAAAAAATATAATAAATATTACCTTAATTTTTCATGCTAAAGTCTACAATTAATAAAATTTGTTGTTACCTACACTCGTAGCCGGTACACTGACAGCGTGATCGGGCGTATTTTGTAAACCAATTTCAAGAGAACTTTTTAATAGTATTTATGTTAAAAATAATAAAATCACAATTTTAGGAACTAAGATTTTTTTGACTACCGCCTGAGTTGGGCGTCGCTGATCAAAAACACTTCCTGTATAGTATGATAATTTCACACAAGAAAATGAAGTGTGTCGGAAATTCTAATTTGGAGATTACATATTTTATATTTTAATTGGGTAGCTATAGGTTAGGTTAGATATATTTGAGAATTAATGAATTATTTTAATATAAGTATTTTTACACCTTATAATAATCAATCATACATTGATAGTATCTCCCGAGTATGAAAGTGTATTTAAAAAAATAATTTGGTACGTGCATAAGGTGCCGTAATGAAAAAATAGTTATTATATTAAAAACTAACTTCTGTGCAATATATAAAACTACTATCGATTTAAATATATCTTTGTTGTTTCTATCCCTAAAACTATTCGTAGGTATCCTAAAATATATAAGTTACAAGACCTAACCTTTGCCGCTCCCCCATATCGAAAGCGCGGGCGCGGAGGCGGCGCGGCAAAATTGAAACTATTCCAGGTATGGAATCACGCGTACACATTCACAGTGAACCAGCGGGCGCGGCTACTACGTATACGTGAGGGCCCGCTCCCGCGCTATTGATGTGATTGGGGCTAAACTTCAAACGCGCGATGTAATATTACGTTTCGCTCCAAATAACTTCACTGTACATGCATTACCTATAATAAGTTATCATTATTCATTATCTCTCATCATAAGTTAAAACCTGATGTATGATTATTTGCATCCCAAATTGATTGATAAAATAATAATGACTAGAATTTAGGAATCAACCTACATGTGTGGTATCATTTTAAACTCTATATTGTTAACGATTTCCAAAAGGAGGAGATTTTCTATACTGGAGTATTTTTATGTATGCTACTTCGTACTGATTTTGATTATTTCATATTGAATGCTAATTAATCGCCAAGGAAGGTACATAAAAGGAACCATCATAATCTGTTCACAAATGACAAAGTTATGAAGTAACAGCTCATTGAATTTATTGTAACTTGTTTTCCTGTTATTAGAATCACCAATCCCATTTTCAAATATCTGAGAACTAAGTCATCATAAGGCTAATTATCCTACTTTCCTACCTATATCATTTAATACTTATTAAGCAAAGTGTGTACTAGAGGCTACAATGTGCAGGGTGAAGCATGACTACATGTATGCAGGGTGAGACAAAACACCCTTCTATCTGAATAAGTTTTGATATAAATTTACTAAAAATATGTATATTTGTAAAAAACTATTACTTTATTATTGTTTTCTCTAATATATATTAAATTATTGCATGTTGATGAGGCTAATTATTATACTTGTGTACCTATCTACATCACTTAACACTAAATTAGCAAATTGTGTGACTACATGCTTATGAGCAGGCTTTTAAATTAACGCCCCTACACACTACCTGTTTCACTACTTAGATAAACTCTCCATTGTCGGCCACCTCACCAAATCTCTTTACTCGGGAGACAAAACACACATTTATTACATTTGTCCATTAGTAAAATTTACATCTCGGAATATTTGTCCATTGATTAAAAATCAATTCTGTATATAGTCGTAAAATTCAATTATATAGGTAGTTGTCATATAATAAAATTAAATTTGGGTAGTTGTCACATAATAAAATTAAATTTGGGTAGTTGTCACATAATAAAATTAAATTTAGGTAGTTGTGTCAATTAATAAAATTAAATTTTTAACTTATTTGTCCTGACCATTCATACAAACATACACAAAACAGAAAGTGTCATCTATCAGTCACATTAGGCAGTTGTCCCACCGCCCGGCGAGGAAGCGAGTAACTATCGGCTATTTTCTCGCTCAAGAAACGTACAATAGTTAATACATTCCGTGTTAACAAAAGAGACGCATATAATAATAGTTGATCGCTGACTGTTCACACCGCCCGGCGAGTTGTAATTTGTCGCCGAACGGCAAGCGCTATCAAAAATGTATGTGTGATTATGAGCGACACTCGCTCTACGATGCTCGCTTGGCGGTCGCGCCAGCCAGAGGTCATTTCCTGCACCGAGCGAATGGGGCGAGTAATCGCCCGTCGCACAAGAACCTCGCCAACTCATTTCTAGTTTCTAGCTTTACTCGCTCATCGCCGGCGGTGGGACAACTGCCTTACGCATAAACTTGCGTTTATGAAAACGTATGTGATTTCAATTTCAAACTGTGTTACCTACTAGCGTACTGTTAGCGTAAATACACATACAAATGTAAAAGTATTGAGATAAAAATTCTTAAGCTAGATTATTAGTATTATAATGCAATAAGTTACATAGCTATTCAACATTGCCATCGCTAATCGGGCTTACACCTGGAATAAGTGAACATATAGGTACATTCAATATTGCAAAGCATCAGTACGCGGGTTGAAATGTGGCGGTGGTTGGATGAAGAGCGCCGTTGCGTAACACTATTCCAGCAGCGAAATAGCTTGCTATCATTGACTATCATACTATCTCGCCTACTACCTACTGTTGTTGTCAAGGAATGGATGAACTGCATACGTATCTTAATCGCTTATTGACTCGCTTGATCGTAAATGCAAACTTATTGCATTATGATATGATGTGGTGATTATTATCCTTAAGACTACTAGTAAAAACGTTATTGTACTAATTATTTATCATCAAAGCAAGAACATTAAAATTGAATTATAAACTTTTAAAATATTTCCAAAATGGACACTAAAATTATCTAATGATAAAAAAGAAAATGCTTACAACTAAATTATCACTAATCCCTTCCTTGCAAACGTTGCAATTATGAATATTATCCACTAGGCAACAATTGACGCACAAACACATGACTCTCAACAAGCTCAGCAACGTTGCACAACTCGTCCACCTTGTTGCTGCAGTACTCAACCGACTGGAGAATGGACTGCAGTTCCCGCATAACGATCCTGTTTACCTCTTTGTTGATGTCCTGGAGAAGCTTTTTTATGTCAATGGCGGGGCCATGGGATTTGTTCATCGGTTCCAGTTCGTCCTCGTCTTCTTCCTCGTCGTCTGGTAATATAAACGACCTTCTAGACGATTGCTGGTGGCAGGGAGTGCATACCCATTCCAGAGTCTCGGCAGCGCGCACGGCAGTCAGCTGCTTGTTGGTGAGTCCAGAGCATTGCGTGCTTGCATGCACCGTAGTTTCACACTTGCTGCACTCCAGACCAGGGGATTTTCTGGTAATAGCCTTTTTACACACATTACACTTTTTCATTTTGAGGGTAGAAACACCACAGTTTTGATGTTGTATAAGTCAAATGTTGCCTAGTGGATAGGAGGCTTGACATGCATGATATTTAAAATTCGAAATTTTTATTTGTGTGTTTTATTGCTTAATAGCGCGTTTGAATTCTGGATGTTGTTTAACAAGGTAAGAATTAATAGAACGCTATTCGATTGTTATTGAATGACTGCATTTTCGACTAATATCGATTAAAATCAGTGTACCTGAAATCGAATACCCTTGGGATATGATGGGCTTCCCCGCGGAGTCAAAGATGCCGCAGTCTCTCAACCTAGCAGCAGGTGGGGAGGGTCACTAGGTGCTAGCTGGTAGTAACTCACTACCAGATACAACTGCGAACTAGCAACACATGGTTATATTGACCTAACCAAGGTCCAGGAAAAGATGATGGATAAGTGAGAATCTGCACAACGAATGCAGCAATAAAGTTTAGAATTTATATCCTATGAGGTAGAGAACACTTACATCTATAAGATTTAGTAAGTATTTTTGCACACACAAATCACCAGTTCAAACGCGCTAGTTTGAAGATAGTGAAAAAAACCTATATGTATAAATCTATTTTGTAAATTCAGATGTTATAAAAGCTTACAAACTACACACATTAAAGCAGTACATTTTATTTGAGCACACAAATAAAGATGCAATATTTAAAATATGTATTTGATAATAAGACAAGGCATATTTCGGGACAACACACGCATTTTAAATCATAAAAGTAACAATTCTTGAGCAAATATATATAAAATACAAACAGGCATAAGCACATAATATCGACAACTTTGTGATGTTGGAAATGGAAGCAAAAGGAATCAATCACCTCTTAGCGCAAGGAAAGGGTTACAGAAGTGTACCAAAGTGCGCGCTTCAAGCGCCTAATGTGTACTAGCTCTTCTATGTCGTGCGTTGAAGGATCGTAGTTTCCGCGTCCGTGTGTCACAGCCGTTATGTCAAAAAGTACGCAAGCTACAGTGTAGCTGCAACTTAACTGTGCCACTAGTCAACGCATTATCGACAGTGTGCTCAAATAACCAGTGTCTATTAGCTACGCGATCCACGCGTATTTTCATTAAAGTCTTGCCTAATTCTTATATCTACGTTATTAATTCTAATTATCTTATATACTAACTGATTATCATTTCGGTGGAGTCAAGTCTCTCGGGAGCTTTCTGTGGCTGCGAGGGACTGCTCGGCAGCGACAGTATACAGCAGTTTCGCCATCAGGTTGGAGAAATCGTGGTTACCGTTGAAAATATTCTGCAAGAAAATTAAAACATAGGTTAGTAACTCCTGAAAAAGCATAAACAACTATAAGCAGCATTATTTTAAGAGGCATACGTCGGAGAGCAAAATTCGAGAGTTTCAGAATACGTACATTAAAACTTTTCACATTCTCTTCACTTGCGACAGGCGATATGCGGTTATTTGTGTGGCCAAAATTATTGACGTGTTCTGCAGGCTGAAAAATAATAGCGTTCATTGGATTATGTTCGACAATCAGAGAGAATGATAAGCTCTTAAACCTTAATTCCAAGTAGCCAGATAGTGTAGTGCATTTTAATCGCGCTTCAAGACGGTGTGATACACACTAGTGCGATTTATTTCACACCATCTAGCTATGAGACATCATCAACCTGAAGACTCAAATTTAAGACTTACCTTATCCATTTCTCCAATGTTGTGTGTAACATTCCCCTTATTATTCTGTAAAAAAAATAAGTAAACATAAATAAAAACCGTGACGACTTATGTAGAATTAACGTGCTAATGGATTCATTTAAAATATGTAATACGTATAAACTCACTTGCTTGTTGAATATTTGCAAAAATGAGTAAATTCGGTTCATCTTATTATCCAACTCTTCGTTACTCTGCTTAATCTCATCAGTCGCCTGCTTCATCCCCGACAGCTTTTCCTTGTTAATCTGGAGCCTGTAAGACATTAGTAAAGGTTGGCAACAAATAAGACAACACATTTTACATATATTTGTGTCGTGCATACAGCGTGTGTTATAATATCGCTAATGCATAAAATATCACGTATGAGGAGACATTCATCATGCATAAATAAAATACAAAATACACATTATTACTATTAAAAGTAGATACTCGTATATTTGGGTAAGCGTGTCTTCGCTCGCGTACCTCGCATAAATAGATAGTTCAATTTCACACTTAAAAATACGAAGAAAGTTCTGGTTACGGAAGATTTGTGGTAGCAAGGGTCACTATGAACTTCATATTTACGTTGCAGTATGTAGCAGCAAGAGACGGGAGCAGTCTACTGGAGGCGTAGGCATCAGCACCGGTAGGGGAAGATCCGCGTCTCGATCGATCTGCTGTGGGCCCAGTCAGTCATGCACGGTGTCGAGTCGGGTACGAACATTCATCAGGCAGGCGTCTCGGAGAGTGCCTCGGCGGCGGCGGCAGTGGAGTCGAGATTCAAAGGCAGACACGGAGTAGTCGCCTCGTCGTTTGATGGTAACAGCGCACCTGAGTTGACGCGACTATTTTCTCTCACAATTGCGAAAATTCAAACACATTGCCCAGCTTTCGAAAAACCAGGACGGATATCAGCGTTGGCGTTGATATTTGAAAATATCATGATGAAAACACGACGAAATTAATTGTAAACGCGGCATTGCAAGTAGCACGATTTCGAAGACCTGGCCTGCTGGTGTAGTTTTAGGCCAATGACGGAAGTAGCGGAGCAACCTCGCTGCTAGGTGTCGGTGCGAAGCGGCGGGACCGAAGCGATGGAGGCGGCGCAGACTGCGTCACAGCACATGAGGCACTTCAGGCAGGGGTCGTTGATAGTCTCGTTGTGGCTGCAGTGGAGCGTTTATGCGATGATATAGGAGTAAGCACTTGTGGAAGGGCGCAGCGCGGCCAAGTACCTCATGGTCGTCACGGCGGTGAGACTCGCAGACGCCAGTGGTGAACCGAGGGAGTCGCAGTATCATTTGCAGCCGCTGCAGGTATCTTCGTCACGAAAACAGCCGTCGCGACGACTTCGCCCTCGACGGCTTCGTCCTCGACGACGTGACACGAAGTGTTTACTGTCGTCGAGAATATAGCTGGCATCAGAACTTTCACTAATAGATTTTATACCTATGTGAATAAGGCCCTCTTAATCTCATCCTCTGGTTTGTTTTCGCTGGTACGATTTCTTGACAAATGGCCGTGATCAAATATCAACCATCAGACATTCGTCGATTGACGGCGGAATAAGGTTGTATCGGCGATATTTTTTTCAGTTCATTTCAAAAACTATATATATCAAATATTCATCTTTTGGCCTTCACAGGAGTTGCAAAATGTGTTTGCAGTTTAAAAGAAACAATAGACTTACTTTATCAGGTTTCTGACACATCATACGAGTACGGTTTAACACACGAAAGAAATTGAACTTATGCTACGCGAGCGAAGCCGTCAGCGTATCTAGTATTGCATGAAAGGCGTTGGTCCGCCGCCAATGACAGAAGGTCACGCTATCAATATAAGTATAACAAATATTACGGTCGCATAGTTAATTTGCAATGGATTGAATAAGGGGATTATGTTAAAAGTGATATTCAACATGAAAAAATCAATAACACATTGACAAATATAAAGTTTCATTTTGGATTATTAGTAATTGTTAAACTAGAGCGCAAGCTATGTCAAACAAAAGTAAGTGAAGATACCTGAAATCCAATATGCCACAGTGTTTGCACTTTTTGTGCTTTTGTTCTGCAGAGATCTCGAGATCGCGCGGCGAGCTCGTAACTGCAGACAAAACAATTATATGCTATAATATGACACTCGCAAGGCTTTTGTTAATAATTATAAGTATAATCATAAATATAAAAGAGTCAGTATGAAGTTGGTTAAATTCAATTCTCGCAAAACAGAAAATATGCAAGTTTTGCACTCTGAAATGCAATGAAAAACATTTTTTTTAAGGAAACACCCTATTTTCACGTCCAAAGACAAAACAGCAATTTATCGCCACAAATTTGGTGTGAAACTTTGTCAATACCGTCATCTTATTGGCCGAACACACAAATTTAGTCGCTAATATTGTAACTTTGTTGGCGAAATTTTCATTTGTAAATGCAACTTTATTAAGAAACATATCGGCTGGCGCCAAGGTCGTTCACGAATAATAGCGCAATGCAGCCTAAGTGTTAAACATGTTAATTTCTGTGCTCTCTTGATAAAATGTTTTATGTAAGTTTCAGTTATTTCTAATTTTACGTTACATTAAATGTAAATTAAATATAAAGTAAATCTAAAGGCTGTATTTTTACATATTTTACCCAAATAAATACAATTTAGTTATAAGCTGATACCATAGAGAAATGAATACAGTAGCTATAGCCCTCATGTAATGACTTGTGTCATAACAATTGAACTGGGAGGTTTACTTCATACTGCCTCCCTCCACGGAACACGCAATAGCAATTTAACAAATACCGTGCACGATTTGTCATATAAACAGAGATATACATGCAACTATATATAATAATATCATTTATTTCAGGTAAGCATACACCCATAATAATATCTAGATACAATTTCAAAAGCGTTGTTCGTCGCACCAATTGCGTATATGAAGGTAATTTGTATGCTTTGGTCATATGTCAATTGTAGATTAACTTCATTAAATTATTAGAATGCACCACCCACAGTAAACAATTGTCAATGATTTAGAATTTCATTAATTCGGAAGAATATTCGCAATTTAGACGCAAATATTTGCAATTGTTCTCTAGTGCCACTGCTAATTATTATGCTTTTTAGAATAATAATCTAAAACACGATAACTAAGAGATACTTGTATAACGCATATCAATGTGCGGATAATTACGTAGAAAATAGACATACTTAAATAATAAAAATAAAATGACTACATAACCAAAGTATCCAGAAGCAGCTATCATAATAATAAAAATATTTGTATAATAGAGACGAAAATGTAACCAATTTAATGTTACATCACAATAGTCCAAAGTATAGGGCATCAGACTGCAATGCAATCGTCGCAGATTCGATCCCCACCTCTGCATTATTGTAGTGAACTGCTACTTGTACAACCTTTTAGTTAAGTTGGAATGGTTTAGGAGAAAAATGGTAATGCGAAAACAATGACAACATTCGTAAAACAGAACATTGTGTCTGATTAGAAGGATATATATAACATAACTGCTCCTGTTTTTACAAGTTCACATCTACGTTAGTTAAGAAATGTTACTGTAAAAACTCCCAAAGGCATCTTAAGGTTTTGTTTATCCTGCATATGGAAAACACTAGATCCGTGGAGTAACGCCGTTCGCTAGCGCTCTGTTGCTAGGTCTATTGTTATTTGTGATCTACTATTTACTTGAACTATATAGATGGTCTCTATTTATGTACTTGGACAGTAGTCCAAAATTGGTAGATAAAATATATCTATAGAATTAAACCTTTTACGGTAACATACATTAAAAATAAAAGGCATTTGCAATTGGAAAGAAAAATAATACATACATTCCGTCAAATCACTCCAATCGCGTTTGAGAGGAGAAGTGCTGCGTGGCACGTTAGATCCGAAATCCGTCATTACCATATGCATTGGCTTGTCAATTCTGTAACAGTAATTTAAGTAGGTTTAGCCAGGTGGTTGGGCTACCTGATAGTAATTGTAATTAGTCCTCATTTGACAAATACATCTACATTATACACCACACAAGTGTGTGTTTCTGAATCCATAGCACAGGGAATTCTAGTTTGAGACATGAGATAAATACTTTCGTAAAAAAAAATACTTACGGTTGCAGAACACTTGGTGGCGGAGGGTTAGCGAATGTAGATTGAGGCTGAGCTTCTGAAAAAAAAAATATCATCAGCAAACGAACATGACACCAGAATCATTCATGTAGTTTATAGCAACATCACTATATATAAAAATCATCTATTGAGAGCAGTATGAAAATAAGGCCCTATATAATTTAATAGTATCAAAGAACATAACATTACATCTAAATCATTGCTTGTATCTAATAGAAACAAAATTTGTTATTATGTTGTGATGATATATCGACTCACAACATGCATGTTGACCAGAGTTTAGTGGATTATCTTACAATTGTACCAACTTTACATTATTTATCTAACAAAAATATTGTATTGAAAGTAGGAATTACCCTCTGGTGGTGGTGGCGGCGGCGCTGGCTTTTTGAGATGAGTTCTGGCATGAGGAGGTAAAATACCAGTCCTATAGAATTCGGCCTCTTCAAATATGCTTGCATGTACAAATTTACAGTAAGGTTTAGAGCATCTTGAGTTTTGATAATTCCAGCAAAATGTGAAGACACCACGCAGTTGTGTGATGTCTAATTCATGCGAAAATCTACAAATAGTCCTTTTGCAGTCTCCTCGGAACCACTCCTTACACATTGTTCTCCGGGGACCATCACCCTCGTGTCTCTCAGGCTCCGTAATAACTTGTTCCTGTTCTCGGTGGAGTGCCTCAAGACCCTCATCTACACTGTTATGCCCATCGACATCTTCTCTTTCTTGCTTTATAACAATATTTAAAGGGGGGCTATCAGGTGGAGGGGGGTATGTAGGTAATGGAGGTTGAAACACTACAGGCTTGACTTCAATCTGTGGATCAACTCTGGGCTGGACTGCTGGCTCATGAGGTGCCACTGAGCTTGTGGATTCTTGGTAATCGCTACGACTCTTCAAAAACTTCTTCATATTCTTAAAGTTTGGTGAAGGTCGAAACTTAATTAGCTCTTCCTTCACACCAACTCTTTTAGTTTTGATTGTGTCTGAAAAATAAAAAAATAAAGTATAAAATGTTGATAAGAAATCCAAAAAAGTACCTACAGACAATAACCCTTTTTTCTGAATTCTACAGTAACATTAAATTTTGATAGCTGTATGTCCAATATTCCTACAGCAGACATGAAAGGGTTAAATTGCTTCAATACCGCAAACACGTAGGTATAACTATATAACAAATTCCGTCTTGCGCCCGAAAAGATAAACATGCGCTGGACACGTGTTTTAACAAACTATTGACATGTCTGTACGTTTTTATTTGTATTCTTTTCATACCATTTGTACCTATCAGTGTTGCCAGACGTAGCCTGAACCAAATCGCCAAAAATTTGGCTTCAGGTAGCCTAAATCGCCCAATTCAAAAAAATATTAAAATTAGCCTAAAATCGCCCAAATACGGATCAGGTAGCCTAAGTAGCACTTTTTTTATACATACCACAGTTAACTTTAATTAGCAGGACACCGTTTTTTAGGCTTGAAATACACCTCATTATATATAAACATGAAATTTCCTTTTCTCCTTGTATATGTTATGTACTTAATGTGATTTTCAAATAGTATAAAAACTAAAATAAAAATAATTTAGATTAAAAAAAAAAAGTAATGTAGTTTGTTTGACGTTGACTGGATCATGATTTCCTCGATAAAATTAGAGAGCCAAATCTTTGTTTCACAAAAATCTAAAATTTGTAGAACTGACCTATACTGAAAACCCTCTCTTTTGGCTTTATACTCTTTCTGTTTCCTATTCCACAATAATAAATTGCATGAAAAAGTTTTATTTTTTAAATTGAGGCTACAATCAAAATGTGTAAATCACGGTCCAAGTCAACTTCTAAACAAACAACATTGATTCTTTTTTTTAGTTTTTCTCTATTTGGAAACCATATGAAAATACAAGGAGAAAAGGGAGATTTTATCGAAATACATTTTGCAAACTTAACAATTTGCGAAATGGACATTATGATAAATTATGTTTTGAGCTTGGTGGACATGACTTAAACAACGTTGCTAAACCCACGCTATATAGAAATACACAATACAGAAATAATTTATTGACGATGGAGGCAATTTATTAGCATTGATGATGAATAATATTAATCATCATGTAGGACCTAATAAAACTATTTCTTCTAAAATACCTCCATCGTCATAATTCGCTGAAGATATGCTGGAGCTGTAGAGGCCAGCTGATAATGTGGAAGGATCTGTGGGTTATGTGGTTTTGCCAGTATATGATTATTTATTAGGAAAATAAAACGTTAATTGGAAAATTATGGCAAGATTTATTAGATTTTTCTCTATTTATTATTAAGATTTATTAGATCTGCTAAAAATTTATCTAGCTGTTCGTTTGTAGCCTAAAATCGCCCAATTTTTTTTTCGGGATAGCCTAAATGGCGACTAGTCGCAAATCACGATTTATGGTCGCCCCGACCCCCTTCGAGATAGCCTAAATGGCGATAAGTCGCCTAATCTGGCAGCACTGGTACCTATTGATTGACCGTGTGTATAATTTTTTTTTAGGACAGTGTTCAATACGAAATATTATCAACATAATCTAACCTAAAAAATTTGGAAACTACTATTTTTCATTGAATAACAAATCTCCCGGGCCGGCGGCGGCGCGCGCGTGTGTAGCTTCTCTCCCGCGCCCATTAAAACTTTTAAAATACTATTGTAAATTTTATAAAGGTCTTTGACAAGATAACTAAAAACTGTGAATAAACAAAGTACCTAAATCGAATTATTTATTAATTGATATAACAAATAGACCTATGGATATTACAGTAGGTATCAATGAGTTCGCAATCGATAAATAATGAACAGTTGCCTTGTTGCGAAACGTTTTGACAAAACATAAAAGAAAGTTACTACTTGCTTACCTGCCTGCGTAACCTGCATCTAAACAATACTTTAAAATACGACGATCGGTTTTCTGGGACTTGAAATACACATGCCCGCAGATAAGGCAACGTGAAATGCCGTACTTGTAGCAAAAATATAACAAACTGTCTATAATTTACACAACACTCAATTACATTTAAAAACTTTTGCGTCTTTGACTCCGCTTACAACAAAATGGCGGCGAGATAGAGATGTCATGTCATGTCACTTTCGAATCTATGCCAAATTACAATCGATTAAAATCTCTCTACGATTAAAATCGAATCTCAATCGGATTTAAGAGAGATTTGAAAAAAATACAATGGGCAAAATAACAGTCTCCATTTTCTACCATTTATGGAGTGAATTTTCAGTTGTCAGCGTTGCCAAGTTCGCGGATTTCCAATGAAATCTAGCGGATGGATTGGGGGTGAAGGTGAAACGTAACGTAACTAACAGCCTTACTAATAATCGATGATTAAAGTTAATACCTTGTTCAACAATTGTTTACTTATAAACTCTATTTAAAGTTTAAAGTTAAATATGTTGAAATGTCTTACTTCACGAATATTGATTAATCGGTACACCTATTTATGTTGATTAAATGTTGATTTTGTGTAGCAACACTAAAAATACAAATGCAATGCAAGCATTGTGTATGTAAGTGACAAAATGGTAATGTGAATGAATACAGTTTCATGATCATTGCTTAGGTGCTGTGCAATGATTGAAATTTTACTAAATTTTTATCAAAATGAAACATAATTCGTCCATAGTCCAAAAGTCCATTATTGTAATCATATTCTACTTTTTACTGCTGTATGTGATTCTACTGTACAAACAACAAGTGTGTTTTGGCACGTGGCAAAAAAAGGGAACTAACGCCGTTGTCTCGTAAAACGTCACCTTTCGTTGCGAACAGCGCCCCCTTTCAATGTCATCCATGTGCCAAAACACCCTTGTCGTTCTGTACATGCAAATGCCAAATGCACTTCTACAAGGCTACAAGCTTCACTAATCACATTAGAGCAGGACAGAGGCAAATAATTCAATTCAAAATTAACCTTATTTGTATTCACGTAGAGAGTACTACATGACACAGTATATTGACGCCCGGCGAACGGTTCAACGTGCTATGCTGTGTCGTATTATATATATTCTTTAGCCCTATAAGTTACTTTCCGGTTCGTTCTAATTTCAATAAACCTTTTGTTTGATGCTAGTGGAACCACAGAACACTATTACCCTGACGGAACCCGACTGCCCGACTCGGCGGAATTCGGAAACGAAGTCGTGCGAAAAGCCCCGAGAAGCCAACCAACCACACCCAACCAGCCAGAACGCGCATCTTGGCTGTGAGTGTGAGGCTTCTCTGTCTACGGAGTGTGAGCTCAATAACACATTCAACTTTTACCAACGCATAATAAGGAAGGAAACGTACCGAGGTACAATCGACAGCAAATCAATGGTAACACTTGCAGTACAATTTCAAGTCTTACGACGCAAATAATAAGAACTGTCAAAAGTAAAAATTGATACCATTGATCTGCTGTTGACAGTACTTGTATTTTACTTGAGGTGCTGTGTCGACGTAGGTAAGGTACGGTTGAAGACAAAGAAAGGTGTACAGGAGTTTTTATGGTTAAGATTTTCTCAAAAACTACTTGAGCTATTGTAAAAGGTCTTTCACTGTTAGATACCTAGATAAAAGTTAAAACTTGTAGCTTTAAAATAATTATTAAAAACGGTCAAGTATAGTTCTTGAGAAAATATTGGGACCAACCATATTGGGACCCCTGTATACTTATCTCTGTCTTCGACTGTACACACGACAGCACATTGATGTTGTTAACTTTAAGTACCTACCTACCTAGTATCTTACGGCACAGACTAATGAGAGTGTTACACTTGACTTGTTTTCGACTGTACCGAAAAAAACATATATTACCTACCTACTTAAAAGCCCAAAGATTTAAAATATCTTGGCCCAACTTTGGCGCAAGTTGCCCTGGTCAAAATGGTTTTATAGATACGGTCCATAGCCAGCTAAATTCACCTAAAATGGCGGCGAAATTGTAAACAAAATCTGCAATTGTACAATCGAAGGCAGTGTAATATTTTGGAATTTGGATAAGTAGTTCTTATTATCTATGTCATGTCGTAAGAGTTGAAGTCGAGTCTACCTTCACGAACTGACGCCATTTTGGGTAAGCTTAACTGCCGGGAACTACTAGCTACTTAAATAGGTGTTAGGTACAACGCTAATACGAACGCTTACAAATCGAACAGGTCAAGCAGTAAAGTACGTAGTTTTAATTAATAATTAGTTAGCCTAACTGGTTACATTTTTATCAGGGTAGACAGAACCTTCCTATGGGGATCGGTTATTGTTATTCGCAACACAAGGTCCGAACCTGGTATACCTGATAAGGTATATACCTGTGCATCAGTCCTCTAGCCACCCACGCCCTTGAGTTTATGTCCTCGGATACTAATGGCATACCTCAATTAAGAAACAAAAAAAATCGACTGCCAAATATTTAAGTCGCTTTAAAAAAATTATATCACTTCTACAATCAAGACGAATCTAACGACACCTCTTATGTTAAAATCCATCAAGTCGTTTAGGCTGTAGACAAAGAAAGTAAAGAAATAGACATACCTACACCTTTACAGGAATAATATTTGTACAATCGAAGACAGAGATAAGTATACAGGGGGCCTCAATAAGGTTGAGATTTTCTCAAAATCTACTGGACCGAATTTAATAATTATTTTACAACATATGTAGTTTTAGCTTTTATCTATCAAACAGTGAAATAATTTTTGCAATAGGTCAAGTAGTTTTTGAGAAAATCTCAACCTTAAAAACTCTCTCTTTCTCTGTGTTCCACCGTACAAGGTTGAGATTTTATCACAAAGCACTTGACCGGATTATTGAAAATTCTTTGCAATTACATAACTAATACCTACTAGTAAAAAAAATATTCGCATCCTTCAAATTCAAAGTAATCAGAATCACTGAAGTACTTATATAGTTCTTGAAAAAATCGCAACTTAATTGAGGCCCCTTGTATATTTTACTCTGTTTTCGACTGTACCTATATGACTAACAAAAAAACGTTAAACTTTAAAATTGAAACCGTTTACTAACTTTTAAGTCACGTGTATGACTAACTAACTAATTAATACGAATTTATTAAAACATGAAATAAAGATAAACCAAAGCAACTTTTATAAGCTATCTTTCACTATACCTTAAAACTCATAGGTCAATGACTCCAAATGAGATAAGTAGAAATTACAAAGAGACTGAATAATATTAATATTACACCTAATTCAAATCTCCTAGGGTAGGTACCAAGTAGAATGAAAAATAGTTAGGTACTTAAGAAAGCAATTATCTAATTATCAGAATTTATTTTACACTAGCTAGAACGCCGCTGCCGATTGGACCTTTCTGATAACAATTTCTTTACCATACCCTACGAGTATAAACGGCTGTATTGTATCCCTAAACGTTTTGTGATGTTTCCCAAGCCACCCAAACCCAACCCAGGGAAGAGGCTGGTGACCGTCCGTCCGGGAATCCGGGTTCGATTTTGAGACAGACAAAATACAAAAAGAATGCTGCACAAAAAATAATGTATGTAAACGAGTATAATATCTCTAGTTAAGGTTTATGTAAGGGCTTTAGACAAATTATGTACATCGTAAGGGTCTGCCTACCTACCCCAAATAGATACCAATTGTGTTGCACTAAAGGATAGTAAGGAAGAATATTCCTTTCATAGAAATATGGGTAGTATCTTCGAAGGTTCTCACTGTTATAATCTTAATTTTTTTACTAATTACGCGTTAGATAGGTTTCATCTAAAGTCTAAACCATTCATAAAAAATATGTTTGCAAGATCAGTTGTCGTTTTTTTTGTACGACTACCCACCTACATGACTCTTTAAAATTGTATTGTGACAAACGATTTTATTAATTATTCGTTTAGTAGGTACATAGGTGGGCGATAATTCCCCCATGTGGGCGTTATTGGAGGCTTTCAGGGGGGCAGTACAAGGCTTAGATAAAATTATGGAGCGTTGGATGGTACTGAATGGGCGTCGGTAGATAAAAAAATATCTTAAAAGCTCAAAAAATTTAATTCAAGAATTGAGGTTGCAGAAGTCGATTACGCAACTGTTAACTTGTTTGTTTGTTCAACGGTTTCTGATAGCATTTACATCTTCCTAGCCCAACGGGGCAAATGTTTCTGATGCACGGCACGACTTGCGCGATAGATGGTAAAATAACCGAAAAAATGGAAGAAAAAAATATACATTAACTACCTAATCTAACTTTAAATCGTGTTTACCGATTTGAGCGAGATACTAGGGGAAAAGGGGTCGGGGCATGCGATTAACTGGCCGCAGGCCGCTTGTGCATATGTTAGGCTTATTCTAAAACATCAAGTTGCACAATGACGTGACGGACCAAGTACCTACGTAACTATACCATGGATTTTAATGATTTTATAATATATGTAAATTGAAATAAGTAGGTAGCGACTTTTTTCTAAATAAGTATTACCTACATATTGTTCCACACACAAAACTGTACCGGAATAAAAGCATCGAATGTTCGAGAACAATTTATTATTACAGGTACCTATCAGTCTTTCAAATTCGATAGGTTCCCATAATAAGGTAATTATTAATTTCAAAGACACTTGAAAATGGCTAGGTTATCTCATAATAAGAAACGTGAGGTTTACTTCAACAAATAAAACAGGCAGACTGTTTTTGGTCTAGATCACACGAAATTATGCCAGAGTTTAGCGACGACGACAACGACAACAATTTTTTTTGGTACCTACCTACATTATTATCACGAAATTACCGATTTAATTGCGAAATCGTAAAACACTTAGGAAACTAGAAATAAAGCTTGCATTAAATAGAATCAATAATCGTTAAGAACTATTACCGACCGGTACATTCAAAAAGTTTTAACATCACAGGCCTAGACACGTGCCCATCCGCCTGCATTATCTTATCACTTTGGAAAAAAAATAACATTTCTGATATCAAAAGCAATATTAATATCACTTACCGTGAGCAATGTGTTGCTCGATGAGAGATTTGGGGCACCGGTGAAGCATCTAAGCTCTGAAACTCTGAACCGACGACTTGACTCTTGCGACGACTATCGATGGTCGTGGACGCGGAAAGAAAGAAAGAATAAAATCGTCGGCGGTCGGTCGGCAATTCGGCATCTAAGTTGGTGGCGCTGTTGAGCTTTTGTTTTGAATCGATTTTATTGTATTATTTAAATTAATCGATTTTCTGTAAATCTATGGTTTAGATTAATTAATATTGTATTAACAAACGATGGTTTATGCCAGGGTTTAAGGAGTCTCGGCGTAAATAAACGGTGGTTCACGACATCACGTCAGCAACTCTTAAATTTAAACCACCGTTAATTTTTTAGATACTTTGTACTTAATATTTTAATTAACCCTGCCATAACAGCTAAGAACGATAGCAGCTATCTAATCTATACATATAATAAGACTGTAAAAAAAGTTGTGTCTGTACATTGGATATTTTTTGAAAAGAATAATTGTGATGTGTTTTAGGATCGATACTGATGCCAAAACACTATTTTTTAGAATTTTTGTCTGTTTGTCTGTGACTTTGTGCAAGTATCACGCCATAACTACTGAAGGGATTTTAATGGGAGTTTCACTAGGAGATAGCTGAAATTTCCGCACAGCTCATAGGCTATAAGCAATGGCGGTATGTGATGTGGAAACAAGGATCCAGAGAGGAAGATCTGCCTCCTGATCTCCTCCATCCTCTCCATCCACCTCCTCTACACAAACGAAGTTGCGGGGTACGGCTAGTCTTAGAATAAGTCGTTTTGATATTTTGCAGGGGTGTTCTATTAATAAATCCAAAACTTTTCGATGGCTTGCTTGTCTAAAACATTGCTATCGCACTCCAATCCGCCCACGTTGGAACCGATCGATATAATTTTTTGCAATTTTTAGATTGATAACAATGCACACACAACATACAAGAAATTTTAGTGTTTATTTGGACAAGCTGCTTGCTGCAAGCGAATTTTAGTGCGTGACTAGACGGGATTCTGTCATGGGCACGAATTCTAAACCTAAACCCGTGATAATAATAGTGAGAGGGACGCCTCGCCTAGTTAAGCATGCCACGCTCTAATAAAATAGCTACAGGTGACCTACGTATACAAATATAAAAACTCAAGCGGGTTAGCTTTTATTGTTTAAGTGGACCTAAAAAGATTTCTGACAAATTATTTAGCAGATGAGTTATTTTATATGAGAACGTACACCCACTTAATGTGGTTGGAGTGGTTGCTTTTGTTATAAAATAATTAGTCGAAGCTAATGATGGTCTGCAAATGATGTCGTAATAAACATCATTAGGCTATTTGATTAGGTAGTATGATGTGTCACATTAAAATCGATATTTTTTTGCTCATTTACCGAATAGGTACAATACCATAGACAACAGAAATTGCGCCTTTTTTTATTACATCTACCTACAATAATAAAAATCGAAGGCTGATTAGTGTTAAGCTGCGTTCGATGCGACGTGTTACGAAACCCCGTAACATCGGATTTAGGGGAGTGGCGTAACAATTTTCCTTGTTAAATCGGTTACCAAAACATGTTACGTTGTTTCGTAACACGGTAACACGTCGCAGCCGACTTGGCTTTATGCTAAATTCAGTTTAGTAGCGCTGTTAGCCATGAACGTGACAAAAAGGTCTTAAATTACTTACTTATTTACTGATCTGAGTCTGAGTTATAGTAAAGCCCCTTTATAACGAACTGTCTTCCTTTTTTTAACGAAGTGTAAAGGTTTACGGCTAGCAGCGTATTAACACAAGGTATACGGCGATTTAATAGACGCTTGCTGGACCACCAATTTTGTATCTATGTAGAAACTCTGTCATTTTACCAAGTTTTAGGTAGATGAGTACTTACTTTAATTAAGTAACCGATTTAAACCATCTCTTTACGTTAACGCAATTAGCCAATAAACGGGACTTAATAGTTAATAAAATTCACGGTTTAAGCCACGGCTGTCTGTTTAACGAATTGTGACAGTTACAACACGGTTTTAGGGAAGTGATATTAAACTAGGTTTATTGGCTACCCTAGATAGAGATTAGGCGGTGGTTTGGTTTACGCCATGGCTAAACATGTTCGATTTAACCGTGGTTAAGCAAGTTACTGTTATTATTAAACGCCATATTAACGTGAAAACATGCGATGACCTTTAAATTACCTACCTCCATGGATCATGGTATGTATTAATTAACACGGTTTAAATTTTCACGAATATTCAAGCTAGGACATACACTGCATTTCGCCCTACAAATTAGTGATGTTACTTCAAGTCTTGTCATTGATGTAGATAGTGTGTCGAGTAGGTATGCAAACGGAAGGTTCTATAGTGGCATCCACTGTTGATTATCGCTATCAGCTCAAAAGCGATAGGTAAACATTCAGGTAAAATCTGATGGGAGTTCCTTCGCAAACTTCTCCGGAACTGTAACCAGCACCAGCAACAGGTGGTACCTACTTTCAATTCAAGCAATGGAATAAGAAATGAGTAAGTAACCAATGAGCAAAGCAGAATAATTTACCTACTCGCTGTCGCCAGCAACGTATAAAAATCGCAGAGCTATAAAATAAAACTGCCAGATAAAATAGAAAAGTTATATTATAATAATATACATGTCATTCCTGTTAATTCATAAATTCAAATTTAACAATACTATGTGAAATTTAAATGGTTGTTTTCCCGCAGCGAGACGATTTAGTCTTGGTAGTACTATCGATTTATTAATATAAAATGTTTCTAAATTAAAAATGACAGTTTAAATAGTTAAAAACTGAACTCGACAGTGATCGCGAATCAATAGTAACACCGCGATATCGCAGCGTGCCCGTGGCAATAACGCGGAGCGACTGGCAGACGAGGCACAATGCAAGGCAAGTGCTGTTTGATACATTGATACGTCTAGTGAGTTACTATCGTCTCTTATGTTTTCGAGTTGAAAAAAATAATTAACATTTTAACTATTTATTTTTCAAGTTTAACTCGATAAATCAATAGTAGTACAGATATCAAATCATTCTGCCACGGGAAAACAACCCTAACATTTCATATTGTGTAATGAGGAAGCTGGGTACCTATAGCTGTATTCGGGTTGGCACATTCGGCAAATCTGGGGGCGTTTAACCCAGAGATACCTAACTTCGGACGGCACTTTCTGACAAAGGCGAATTCCACATTGTTAAAACCGATAACTTTGACTGCACTCGTGCATTTTTGTTAACTCGTTAACAAAGCAGAATATTGAGCTTTTCGTGATTCGGTTCTATTGTATTCACAGATTATACTTACAATACTAAAGTTGAACCGAATGTGCAGCTCAAATATATTTATATAGCACCCCTCATTCAGTCAAGAGATTCTGTACAATTCGATCACACAAGTGTAAGCATCACTCGTTTTGGACGGACTACGGTTATACGTATACTTCGCCTCGTTTGGAGCCGTTGCGTTTTCGGGCGAATTCTGGTGGCGTGCCTGTGCTGGCGCTGTGGTCGCTGTCACGGTCCGAGGGGGGCAGCTCGGTGATGGTGGCGCGGGGCGGGGGCGTGCTGGCTCCAGGGAGGGACAGGCCGCCGCGTTCGGTACGCGGGGTCGACGGCGCCGAGCTGACGAGCGTCAGCTGCGAAACCGCCATCGGGGACAGCGTGACGGGCGTCGCGGTCAGCATCGGCGCGAGTCCCCCCGGGGAGAGCACTGCCTGCGCCAGTGCCGTGGTTCCCGGCTGCCCGGCGTGCAGCGTATTATTCACCGACCCGCTGTCCAGCTCCTGTATCGGTGACAGCACCAGCGCGCCCAGCACAGGCACCTCGTTCTGGTAGCCGTGCTGCGCCATGATGACCCCCATATTTTGCATGCCCATAGTGAGCCGGTTCTCGCGGTCCAGCACCTCTTTGGTTACGTCTGGCGTGGGGATGCGAGGGCGGTTGCGAAGTGTTATCGGTATCGCAGAACCGTTGCTTTTTTGACCACCTGAAAAGGACAAGAGCTTTATTGAGAGGCGTGTCTTTAGGTAATTCAATAACTTACTATCATCAGACCATGCATTATCTAATGTTTAATTGTTCGCTTTTAATAAGAACGAGAACCGTTATAGTTCGACATGTCGAAACGTAGGTATACCGCATCGAAAATATAGGATTTGATTTGCGTTCTATTGACGCAACTACATAGTACCTACAACTAATTCACCTAATCGCGGTAGCGTCTGTTAACATTTGTGTCTACTATAGGTATGATACTGGTATGTAGGTATATCGACGAAATTTCCAAGTAGGTTTACTTTAATTGGATGTGTGCTTTAGAATAGCAAATTTTTAGTGTATGGTATAGGTACGAAATTGCGATGTAAAATACGTACCATGTCTAGAATTCTGTCGATGCTGCCCTCTGCCAGATTTCCTGCCTACCAGGCGTTCATAGAGCGACATCTTGTGGTGTGGCGGCTGTTGCACCGCCGGTTGGCCGGCTTCAGGACTCGAGTACACTACAGAGTTATGGCGGTTGCGCCCAAATAGTCCCCCAGATGAGTACGCGGTGGACGCGGACCGTACTGAACCCATTCTTGATATTTGTCTCTGAAACCAGTTTTTTCGTCGTTCTACCAAGGGCGTATCTACACTTTCCTGAAAGCAAGCAAAAATGATTAGTTGTTCAGTAGAGGTCTACGCTCAATTCATAATAATGATAAACAGCGACGTGATAGCCAGTGCATGTGATTTGCTCATGTCTGCCTCGTGAAGTCATGGCAACGCTAAAATGGTGTCTCCAATATTGTGGCGTACCTATAGCGAAATTCGCACTTGATAGCGATTGTAGCTATTTGTCACACGTCCAAATTATCAATAGTTGCGAATAGTAAAATTGTCTCTGAACGGGGCCGTAGCCTCCTAACATGCAAAGTGGTAAAAGGGCTACTCACATAGTCCGCATACGTCTCATCATGACTTTTTCTCGGAGCCTGGACATTAGCGTACACTGCGTCTTCGGCTTTGACTTTGTAATGGTCGGCTGAGCAAGGGGGCTCGTGTCTTCGGTAATGTTCCGATGCCACGGTATATGGCAGGTCTTTTGGCACCACCTCCTCCCAGTACTGGTCCTTCAGGAGCTCAGGGTGTTCTTCGTGCATTTCATCTACTATCATATAGGCTGCCTGGAATGTTTTAACAATTGATTCTTTTAATCACAGTAACAGGATATAAATACAATGGCTGTTATGGACAACAGCAGGCACGCTCATCTACGCAACCTCGTACCAGTGCACGCGCGCCCTCCGGAAGGCCACCGCCTCCAGAGGGAGTTGCTACGCTCCCCGTCGCCTTAAGCGACGGGTTTGAGCTGTGCACCAAACGGGCGTACCGACCTGCATAATTCCCCAACTCCCAAATCCCGCATCACAGGCGGGTACAATCTCACCGTCGGATCAACATCCGGTGAGTTCGTGCCCGGGTAGAGAGGGTATACCTCAAGGCCCGCACTTCTCCTCCAAGGTTAGGGGTGAAAAGACCCGGTCGTCGTCATGGACAGCATTTTAAAACAATGGAAAAATACCAACCTTTATATGCCTGTCAATAAGCCAATTCAATTCTATATCATCATCATCTTCTCCAAATGGATTTATCAGCACTTCTGCTACTTTCAACCATCCAACGTAGAAACAAAACTGAAATTATAAAAAAATTAAGTAAAGTAATCGGAAAAACCAAAACAGAACAGGGATGGGAAATGGAAATGAAGACGAATCGAATGCCTTTCGACATCGAATTCAAAATACTTGAAGGACAAATTTCGTCGAGAGAGCCTAATATTTTGTATGTGGACAGGTTTCCACCCTTGTCACTTACTAAAGCGAGTGACAGAGACGCAGCAGCAGAAATGAAACCTCTCCCAGCACCCCATTATGTCAAATGTGTTTTGTTTATAATTACCTGTAAAGCAGTGAATAACGGGAAGTACACGTCTGGTTCATATTTGGAGGTGCTTCCAGGTGCAGGGGGCACCAACTGGCGTCCCATTAGAGCAGCCACGAAGTAAGTGTATAAGGCCAGGGTCACAACCTGCATGGACAAAAACGCATATTAAGGCTGGGTGTGCGTGGATTTTCAGTTTTTCTATGAAGGCTATACGGCAAACTACAAACCTCTGAAAAAAATATATAAGGTAGCAATCTTGGGGGGTTTCTATTTAGAGACTGATGAATACCGATACACGATTGGACAAACTTTGCTAGATAGAAAAAAATCGCAAACATGTCTTTTAAAATGAAAATTATATCTAAACCGAAATAGTTATTCAATCAAAATGTAGGGTAAGTATTATAAATATGAGAGCTTGTTTAAAAAAACCTGATTTTTGTTAGCGTATTTTTATTTCTCTGCCAAAATTCACAATTATATTCCTATTGCATGGGTTTTGCCAATACAGAACTCTTTGAAAATAGTGTGGAACGTGAAACCCTTTAAAATGATGAAAAACTATGTGAAACCATGTGAACACATTGTGAAACTATGTGAAACGATGTAAGAAACAACATAAAACTCTTTGAAGCGTTGTCATTACAACAATAATTTGATACTATTAAAACGATATGTGAAACGATGCAAAAACTCAGCGAATTACTGAAAGATGTAAAACTCTGCGAACCGCTGTAAAACGATGTAAAATGCCGTAAAAAAGTAAACGTTGTAAACACTCCGTGATAAATGTGAATCGCGTTGAAACGATGTGAAACTCTGTGAAAAGCTTTGAAAAGATGTAAAAACAATGTGAAACGCTATGAACGATGTAAACACTCTGTGAAACGCCGTGAAAAGCTTTGAAACGATGTAAAAACAGTGTGAAACAAAGTGAAACTCGGCGAAACGCTGTGAAACTATGCAAAAACAATATGAAACGCTATGAAACGATGTAATCACTCTGTAAATATGGTGTGAAACCTAGTGAAAGTCGGCGAAACAATGTAAAATGAAATGAAATATTCGGCGGAACGATTTGAGACGATGTAAACACAATGTGAAACGATGTAAACACTCTGTGAAACGATGTAAACACTCTGTGAAATGATGTGAAAAAGCTTCGAAACGATGTAGTGTGAATGAAAGTGAAACTATAGGCGAAACGCTGTAAAACGATGAGAAAATACTGTGAAACTATTAGAAACTCTGTGAAACGATATGAAACGATTTGAAACTCTGTAAAACGATGTAAAAACTCTGTGAAACGCTTTGAAACGGTCTGAAACATTTGAAACGTTGACAAATCTATGTTAAACTTTGTAAATAGTTGAGAATCATTGTGAAACTAATTCTATCTAAACTAAACTAGATAGTTTAGTTTAGATTTCTATCTATATGTACATATTCTTATGTATATATCTTATAAATGACGATCACAGTGCAGACGTCGACACAATAGTTCATAGAAGCATTTATCTATTATAATGTAATTGTACAGCATTTGAAAAACAACTTCCAAACTGAATTTGCATAAGTCCAACATTCATTATTACCACGTCGCCGCAAAATACCTATTGCCGTTGTTATGGCTATCAGAGTAACATGCATACGAGCACAGATATGAGGTTTTAGTAATAAACCGATTATACAATAGGTTACAATTAGTGTAACATCACGTATAATGGCGCAAAAGCGAGATATGATTCGCCCGCATGCGCAGATAATTGTTACCTATGATCAGTACGGTCTAACACAGAGAAAAGTTGAGAGTTTTTAAGGTGGAGATTTCAAAATAAAATTAACTTGTGTTAATTTTATCATTTATGATTCTGATTATTTATTTATACAATAACTTTTAGTTATGAATATTGATCAGTTCTAGTGATAATTATTTCTGCTCCGTCCACCCTCATAATTGCCTTATGTCCACCTGTCTAGCGCCATAACCAGATCGCCTAAGATATTGGTGATAGATTGATAGTGGAACCATACGCTTTGGAAATGATTAAGTCGGATGCCCATCAGGTGCATAGGTACGTCGGCACACAACCATGTAAGATTAGGTTTGCTATCTATAATTAATAATCTTCAACAGTGACGGATTTAGAAATAAGTATGAAAAAGTGAGGGTCAAGTATAGTGATTTTACATAACGGTCATTCTCCGAGCAGCGAATTTTGCGCGCCCACTCCTGTAATTGACATTAAATAAAACCATAAATGCTTGTATTTTATTAATATAGTTCCCAGTATCTAAGTGGTAGGTACATATTTTCAAGGAAATTTTCAAGAAAATAACTCGTATTTCTAATTACCAGGTTCCTAATTACCATAGTTTTCTAATTTCCGTCGTATGAAAAAATTTAAGTTTTTTCAACATAGTATATGGGTAATAAAAAAATTCTTATAAGAGGAATATCAATCGCTGAACACCACTATATTCCCTGGCTTTCATATATCACAAGCTATCTATAAGGTATGACTTAAATTTTTGAAGTAAAACCATGGAAATATTAATAATTGGGCTTAAAATTAATATTAATATATAACGAGACTATAAAAATACTTTTTTTATATTATTTATGTGTAATCAAGAAATTGCGTGTGGATATCTGTAAGGTAAGTACAATAATTCAAAATCCTAATAATAGTGTTACGTTGTTTGATTGATTGGAATTAACGCTGACATTAATTAATAATGACTATTAACCATATGAGCCGCCCCTGGCTCATATGCTTAATAGTCAGATAAACCCGTCGTATTGTCCGTTTAAATTGGTGTAATCAAATATCCCATGCGCGAATGGCACGACCATAATAGCTCCGTGAGACACAAGATCACTGCAGTCCGCTAATAATAGATATAGGTACAGATAATAGATACCTATAATACCTAACCTATACTATGTTCTAAGGCCGAGATGGAAATTGAAGACATTGCCACATTTCAATGGAGCTTTGCCCCACCTACAAAACTACGTGACCATTTAAGCTGTACCTATAATTTTGTTGGGTTTCATATTGCATAATCATAATCAGTATCATTTTCTACTACTCTCGCAACTCCTATAGAAGAATAACAAAAACAATGAATAAATCGCTTCAATTTCTTTATTTCCTGAATTATTAATTAAGCTGTTTTTTTCGAATCGCAACTTGTACAAAACTTTATTTTAAACCAATGATTTTAATAAAATACGTAGATATTTTTACATTAATTATTCGTTATCTTGTACAACTTGCGGTTGATGGTGGGGCAGAATCTGGCATTGTCATTTCCTTGATTAGGTACACGGTTGACTTTACAGGACGTCAAAGAGAAGCCATTAGTGGAGAAAAGGCTTCTCTTTGGCGTCCTGTAAGCTCATTGATAGTCAATGCGAAAACTAATAATTTAATTTTATTATAGGTACCAATATCGATGATATTTCAACGTGGGTTGCGAAAACAATTTGTATATGGGGTGCCAACTCCTCGGTTCACAAACACCACGGTTCAAATACATAGTACCTAATCTTCAAGCTCGAATCGACCTTAACGTCGCAACATATGGAATTTTTCACATGTTTTACATGGATTCCAAGCTCTGTAACTTTGTAATTATATATCAAACGTTTCTTTGTCTTTTTTTGCGGAAACTACAATTTATAGTAACTTTTGTTATAAATATTACACAGACAGATTACTAGTAGCCCAGGTAAGTCGTGTGGCGAAATATACCTATATTGGAAAGTCATTTCTGTTGCGAAATCGCGTTTCGAAATAATAGACATAGGGAAATGTTGCCTTTGTGGTTTAAGCCCTTCTTTGTAATTCTCTAGCCGTGTGTGTGTAGGTAATTTCAGTTTGAAATTGTTGGCTCTAAAATGAGTGGTTTTTAGTTTTCCTATGCAGCGTATGAAATTAAGTTGTCCAGGGTAGTTTCTGGTCAGCTTAAATCAATACAAGAAAAATATTTAATGCGGTTACTCATTCATTACTCAATATTCTTCTTCTACAACAGGAGATTTTTGGATTGGGTGACACAATCTCAATTCGTCCAATTCGCAATTCGTAACACAACCAACATAATTTATAGTAATATTTTAGCACGATCACGATTTTGAAGCAGTATTTAGACCGGGTATACTTAACTGATTTGACCAAGGATAGGTTTATAAATGCTTTATAAAGTCAAGCAGTTTAGCTGAATATATGGAATAGTTAAGATGTGTGCAAAATGTAAACAAATAAATTTTAAAAAAGCGTTATTAATTAAGTTATTTTTACATTTTTATTAACATTAGTGAGAGTGATTGTATAATCACTTACCTGGGTGTAGACGAGAGGTACACAAACGGTATCGTATCCTATCAGAGCTCCCAATCGTCGTCTAATATCCGAGAGTTCGACCAACAGGGTTTGTACTATGTGGTCACTTGTGATCAGTCCTTCCTTCCGCGCCCTGTTAATAATATTTGTCGCCCAAACTAAAGGCATCCAGTATTTCGACATGGGACTCTTGCCGTCCATCTTCTCGAATACTTTCCTCTCGCTCTCAAGCATCAGACCTGGAAGAGATAAAAGGGACATTGACTTTGGTTTTTGGGAGTGCTTGCTTGGATCGCAAGTGTGTTGACTTACCGGAGTCAACGACATGCTGCCATGTTGGGAACCGTCGTTTAACCCTCAAGGACACCCTCTGGAGGGTGATGACGTAGGCTAGGATGGCGTATCGGACGATGTTTCTTCTCATCAATCGACCGGTTTCATCCTGGAATGAATATTAAACAATTATAGGCGTTAACGAAATTTAATGAATATTTTTGAACATATAATGAACGATAGACATGACATGGCGCGAATTAGTTTTGTGAACATATAAATAATAGGTAGGCACATTATTTTAGTAGGTAGGTAGGTAGGTACGTAAAAAACCCAAATCGTAATTATATATTGTTTGTGACACCAACGATTCTCAAATAGAAATACTAAAAAATAAACCATCGCGAAGCTATGATTAAATGTATCATGTGAAGCGTTTGTAGCCGTAGATAGGTATAGATAGTGCTCCTGCAAATAAAGTAATAAAGTCACTACTGTCAAATGAACAATTCCTCAAGCAGAGAAACGAATAGGTACGTAACATGAACATAATGACAATATTTCTGTCAAATAATAAAATTAGTCATTTATTTATTATTGGTCTTTGTGTACACATTTCATAAAACACGACTTACGACCCATAAAATTAAATAATATACCTATACAAAGAAAGAAGGTACCTAGATATCATGCGCTTGAACGTGACTTATGTACTCCATAGATCTCGAAGTATACAATAGATAGACGTATATTAATTCCTCTATGACAATGATAAATACATATTCTTAGTGGCTAAAAAATTGTCTAGTTAGCTAGTTGGCTCTAGGAAGGCTCTTAAATACAAATTGCTTATTCAAATACTTTAAAATTTAAATAAATGCAACGGTTTTCATTCCAATACTAGATTGTTTAAAATTACCTACGCCAGATATTGTAATAATACCTACGTTAAATAAACATTTCTCGTCCAACAATAAATTTATACAGCTGGGCCAAAACATTGAATTAGTATAAAATTATGCATACCTACCTATATTTATTTATTAATATGGCGACATAACATCAACGTAGGTACACACAACCATTTATAGTCCGTATTACCGCTACGTAAAGGGCCCGTATCACACTTAATTTGCTGTCGACTGTACGAGCATACATGTACCTACGTACATTTTACCTGTAATAATATTACTCGTATAACTGAAAATTATTAACTAACAAAATATTAGTCTTTTAAGCCTATACCTAAATATTTATATACATTTATAAATATTTAGGTATAGGCTTAGTGGCTATAGTTAGTTATTTCATTTAGTATTTTAAACAGAACACACACACCTTGTGCCAGATTGTATAAAGTACCTACTTGGGTTAAAATTCAATTACGCAAGTCATTAGTCAATATTAATTTTTATGACACATTGTATTGGTTAGAATCGGCTCAGTGCGACGAAAGTGAAATCTCGCAGAGCGATCGCGTGGACAATTAAATTTTTGAATATTGATACGATGATACCTACTAAAACCGTCATAATGTGTATAAAACATGAACGTTACATAGTTATTGTCGATACATGATCGATATTGAGCAGTGTGGAATCGAATAGAGAGCGAATACAATTCATGGTATAATGAAAACTGTATCGAATCCATATTAGAGGTACCGAAACATACAATGTTATGGTAATATGAAAAAATACAGATGTTTCGTGCTCAAGGAGATTTTATAAATCCATCTGTATACATACTAGTGGACCTATTTATGAAAATGCAGGTTATACCTAACCATAGCCATTAATGTAGAAGGAATTTTAGAGCTACCACTCGTAAGTAGGTACAAAAAGGGTACCCGATCCATAACCAGCAACGCCTCAGCCCCCGTAGCCAGGTAGCATTGACTCTCGTTAACGCTAGCAGATTAGAAAGAAAAAATGTATAGGATTGACATAAGGAATAAAAGCAAATGCCAAATCCATACATTTTTATTTCAATTTTACGAGCGTACCTAACGAAAGTCAATGTCACTTGGCTAGTAACCCGGGTGTTATTAGAAATATCTGACAAAATCGCGATGGGATGGACGTAGACGTTTACAATACTTGATCAAGTTGCCATTAGGCATAGGTAAGCCGGAATGTGTCAATGTGAGTTGTGACAAATTAAAATTGTGACGAAATGCGAATTGAACAAATTGAGAATAGAAGAGCGCCCAAATCAAGTCTATACAAACAAATAAGTACCATTTTATAAAAACGGATAGGCAATATTGAGATTTCCTAAAATAAGTAAAACAATAATACTTAGATACCTACGCAATCAATATTAGCAACAGGTAATAAAAAGTGTTGTCTAAATATTTGTAACACGAAACCTTGACCCTTCCCTCAAACTCAATAGAAGTTCAACAAAATCGCCTGTTATTTTGTAGAGATAAAAGAGAAAATGTGATTACTAAACTTTGTACACATTTATAGGAAGACAATCGTGAAATAACGGCGCATTTTCATTAGTCGATACGTTCGTTTCGATGTAATGAAAAAGTGGGAGATTTCTGACACGCCACGCATGATGCTACATACTGGCGCAGTTTCACTTTTTAGTAGTCAATCCTAATCAATATGAAAACGACGATGTGAATAATATTTTGGGAGAGGACGTTGTACCCCGGACCGCACATTTGCCATTGCCAAAGCCACCATAATTTGATTACTCGATACAGCGTTCATGTGGTGTAGGTAAGTTTCAATTAGCCTAATGAAAATGCACCCTAACCTATTAAATAGCGTTCTCTCTATGGCAGCTTAATATGGTCTAAAAACGACGATACTATTTCTGAAATGCACTTTACACGAATACTCTAAATAACTTGACATTGGCGAAATTATCTCTTGAATAAGAGTAGAACCCATTCAAATAAAAATAGAATAGAAATGCACTTCAAAATACTAACTTAAATAAAATATTAACTTTGAAAGATACAGTCTACACTATCCTAGGAGTTAGCTAGACTAGTCATTAACACTTGATCACTCCCTAATATAAGATTCACGTGGAAAAATATATGGCTCCAATGTAAATTCTATCCAACTACAGGCGATGCCTCTGGGTGTAACTATAAATGTAATTGCCCCTCAATTAGGGTAAACTACACTATGATTGCCCGGCGGCATTGATTATCCCGTGTCCACCCCTAGAAAAAACGATTAGACTCTAGTAATTTACATGCGAGTACTCATATAAAATTACACAGCAACGTCGTATGTAGAATAGAGAGATAAATAGGATTTGGTTAAAAAAATATTTTTGTTCGTTTGGTGTAATTACCTAGTCTAGTAGGTCTTCTTTCGTGTGGATTATAGACCAAACCTATTTGTCAGAGTTATTCAGACCTCTGCCGTGGCCTAACGACTGTTGTCAACCGACAGCAACCGGGATAAACTGCTTAACGTGCTTTCCGAGGCACGGAGGGGCTCAGACGAAAGTGTCACTAGCGGTCACCCATCCAGGTACTGACCTTGCCCAGCGTTGCTTAACTTGTACGATCGTTTCAACGTGTACTCGCAACTGGACTACGAGCCACGAGCCCCTCTAGTAGTCAAAATATTTACCTACTTAAGATAGGTTAGGGAAGATAGTGTGGGACAAATCGCTTTAAGCAATAAGGTCTCCTGTTTTGTAAGTTACCTTATATATACGAGTACCTACGTACATTATGGCACGGGCCAAGAGAAGTGATTTCTTTCTATGGTCCACCACTTATATTTTACTAGATTATTTTCGGTATATAGTCATTTTGTAATAAAGAAAACTAATTTTCTAGATCATTAGAATATGTTCTTAAGGTTCAATAGCTTCGCTGGTCGTTCGGAAAATGATTTCGACAAATTGAAAAGAACAATGGCGAAGGTATGATTCAATAACTCGAATATGCGCTATGCATGCATGCGCGACACAACACAGCCATAGCGAATCCTTTCTAAAACGCGTTTATTATCAGCCATCGTGCATTTGCTTGGCAAGCGGCGCGTGCGCATACAACCATATCAATGCGAGGCACATTAAAGTAAGCAAAGTGCAGTCGAGTGCAGTTTGTTCACTAGAACACTGTGTGTATCCACTCTATGTAGATTGTACCCCTAGTTACCTTTGTATGACGTTGTATGAATAGTAGTGACCGACCGAAACTAGGTTTTAGGATCGAAAACGGTCTTAGTTTCGGCCGAAAACGAAATCGAAACTTCCATATAAGGTCATGTTTTCGTGGAAAAAATAAATAGGCAATTATAATCAGTCAATTTATAAATAACATATTAAACAATTCAGTCTCTGATATTTGAAGTATAGGGACTTATAATAAATAAATTAATATCAGAGACTAAATTGTTCTTTCAAATAAATTATTTACGCTTTTAATATTATAACCTTATATGCTTATCATAGGCTCTCGAACTCAGTTTCGGTTTCGGCCATAGTTTCGGCCGGATGGCAGCCGAAACCGAAACTAAGTCGAAACCCTTTATTTGGCCGAAACTAGTCCGAAACCGAAAGTTTGGTCGGACACTAATTAATAGAGACATATTAATTACCCTTTGGTGGACCAAGAAGGAAGGGGGGTGATTGCTACGTGACATTTGACCGGGCTATGGGGAGGTCCGGGGGTGGACAATTTAATTAAGCACTCACAAACACTGACTTGACAATTCAGTATAGGAAAAGGCAAGAACAAAGCAAATTAAAAGCTCCCTTTGAATGAAAATGATTGTCTCGTAATAAGAATACGGTATCCCAGCGATGTGGAAATAAATACCAGACCGAAGCCTGACTGCATTTGTCGTTGACAAAGATATTAAATAGAATTGAGTTGAAAGTATTAAAGTCAGTAGAGTTCAGTGTATTACATACCTACATAAGCTCATTCATTATCTATTTTCCGTTGGGGTAGGCAGAGACGATGGGCTTTCATCTGTTCCGATCCTGGCACACAACTATCGCATCCACCGCATTCATCAATCTCTTGTCGGTTTGTAGCAGATTACACATACGATATCCCTTTATTAAAACATCGACAATTTGGACGCGTCGTAGACGCATCAATCTATGTCCTCCTCGGTCTACCTCGACCAGGGTTTCCATAAACATTCGCTCGATGTATTTCTTTCGTGACTCTTCATTCATTCATCCGCTCTAAATTATCAAACCAACGTAATATATTCTTGTCAATCCTGCTTATCTACTACATTTTCTTCACACCGCTCAGTGTTAAAATGACGTTAATGTGATAATGATAAGCCACCAGCTTCAGGGCATTTCTGTTTAACCGTGACATGTACCCAACAATGATCAGAATGCTATTTTCATACAGAAACGGGTGTTTAAATAAGCTGATTGCACTCTAGCTAGACTTTATTTGATTCCCTCCGGTCGCTACGGTAACTGGAGCTTCGCAACCAGTTGTTTATCGAAAACACATCAACAACTAGAATCGATTCCCTTTTCTGAACTTCGTTTTATTTAAATACATAAGCTGTTCCAAGCTTAAAGAGGCGTAATTATCCCACGTATTTTAAGTAAGTGTACGAGTACCTATATGCAGCAGCGTATGCCTATTTGTTTATCCAATAATAATAATAACAATTATAAAGTTTATAATTGTTATTTTAGTTATTGATTATTTGCGTACTGTTTGTTAAGGTCTTTGTACAATACCTACTCTAACATGTAATAATTATGTGAAATGTTATTCGTTTGTACAATAAAGAATCTATCTATCATTCATATCTTAACATTTTAATCTAACGCTCTGGACAATAGAAGTCCTCGGTTAGCGCGGCTTGACAGCAAAACGATTATAGGTAAGTAAGTTGTTTTAAATAGCATAATTAAGGGCCATAGCACACGACGACTTTTTGCGGCACAGTAGCGATGCAGGCGCAGAAAGGTCGTGATGACGCAACAGTGTGGTCGGCTGACGTAGGTAAATAGATGAATTTTAATTGAATTGCTCTTTTTAAAATAGTAACGTTTTTCCTAAATTCTAAATTGTAGTTCCATTGCCTGCGTCCGTACGTCAATGCATCAACGCAACGGCTCCACTGAAAACCAGCGCAGTAATACCCAATTACTGCAGCACATCATGCTGAGCTGTTTGACGCCACACCACTGCACTACGTATCTCTTTTCTTTGTACTTATTCTTCTATGTATCTCTTGTATACTGTGCTATGTGTGTGTCAAATACATGTTTTCTATTCTATTGAGCTGATTTACCTTATTACTTATTAGTCACAATTTTTAAATCACGTTTATGAATACGCGCCAAGGTGTTTAATAATGGTATGTGTAGTTTCGCGGAAATATTGATATCTAATCAAATCTCCACACATATGACCAGTTTAGGGAGGATAAGGTCAGTGTATGTAATATAAAATAACTCGGGCTTGTAACGGTAAACACGACTAACTTTAATAGATAGTTTATGGATTTTCTCTGGATTTCGCCACTCTAAGGCATATAAGAATACTCTTAGAATTACATTGCATTGATTTTATGTAGGTTGATTGCTGTCGAGTAAATAAATGATAATAAATAAGGCATAATAGCTGTTGTTATGATTATTTTAAGGATCTGTGATTTTTATGAAAAATATTACATCAATAAATTGAAGATTACGGTCAGAGCCCAGTCTGTGCAACGATGTTTAAATTGATGTTTAACGTTTTTATTGGCAGGTTTCGTGATTCGTGTCTCCAGCGGATGTTTAGCACGCCATCGCCATGAGATTCATTGTCTCCGTTTCGCCGTGAAGAGACTACAAAAGGCAGATATTTATCAACGCAAGCTCACCACAATGACATTTTGTTGTTTAAAAAAATCACCTTTGTATCGTCCACGTAACGTCACTCTCTACCTCGCATCCGTACCTATACTGGGCGTAAATCACAAAACGGTCATTCTCCGAGCAGCGAACTTTGCGCGTCCATGCCTCTAACTCGTCGACTTTTTCAACATAGTATGGTATAGATATTAAACTAGGTTCACGACTAGCCTTATAGTATACCTAGATAGAAATACATCCACACAACAAAATCCAGACTTGAAAAAGTGGATCGTAACATATCAGTATTTTCTGTCCCGGGAATCGAATCCAAACCTCTTGAGTTACCCCAGCGATCGAGAGCGAGGTTGATAATATAATTGCTTTCCAAGTGAACAATGATTAAGATCAGACATCACAATCAGTGGTGCAGCAGAGCGAGACATATGTAAGATAGATTACTTATTTTTACATAATTATGTAAATATGGTAGAGACATGGGCAAATATTTATGACGATGCGATTCGACATTTACCTAAGTTACCCTTGGGAAATGTAGCTCGGCATGTGTGCCGTGCGAATCGAAAGTTTGAACCCGGGACCTCTTTTTCTTGGCACGCTCTTTTTCCAATAGAGCTACAACAGTAATGTCAAGGTGCCGGTTTTGAATGATATAAAAATATAATGATATAAAATATTTTCATATTCAATTTGTTTGACCTCACACGTAGTTTTCAAAATAAAATGAGTAAGTTAGCATTGAACATTGTTAACTTAACTATACATTCGAAACAAGAAAAAATATTGAAATAATTATAAGTGTTTTCAATTAATTCATCTCATGTACACAACGTAACGGTCATAATGCTACACACCCGTCGTATATGGCAATGTATCTAAATACGTCATTGTATCGAGCTAACGACTGGAGTTTAGCATTGTGGTCAAGGTTGTGACATTCGCAAATAAAAACATAGTCATTGCTAGGGTTGCTACTTAATACTATACTCGTATAAGATAATTAGTACCTATAGTACCTACCAATGACAAAACTGCCAATGTTCACCAAACATTATGATTATGATTTGGTCTTTGGTATTTCAATACAGGTTTGGCTACGTCAACCGCATGCTATTCAAGCGCGGCACATTGGCTTTAGGGACTGTGATAACCAATAGGAACCAAGCTCTTCACCCCGCACACCTCACAATATTTCGCGCAGCGTTTGAAGAAAATTGTCGATATAACTCCATTCACCTATAACTAATAACTGTACTTGCCATGAAAGCAAACAACGTCCTACTAATTTGTGCTATTAATTACTACTTAGTTTAAGGGATGGCAAAGACGCAGACTTGACACGAAATTAGAAAGTAGGTAGGTACGTCACAATATACATAATACAAATACAATACATAATACCGATACAAAAGAAAATAGCTTTGTGGTATAGCAAAGTAGCTGGTATGCTCCTATATAATATTTTTTGCCAAAAGTATTAGCCAAAAACTAAATAAAAATTTGAAATAAATGTTATTTTGCCTCAGAATATCCGCTTACGGATTATATAATATTTCGTTCCGTACCCTCTCCCACACTATAAAACCTTTTAATCCGATTTAAAGTTCTCAGAATTTATTTTGTTAACATTTTGTGATCCTTTTCTGAAAAATTTCCACAGCCCTCTTTAAATATAATCCTTTCGTTTTGACGTGAAAATAGATAAGTAAGCCTCTAAATAACTTCCTACGTAACTAATTTTTTATATTTATTTATTTAACACTTTATTGTACACAACATGACAAATAAAAACATAAACATAAAATTTGTACAAAGGGCGCACTTATCTCTAAAGAGATTTCTTCCAGCTGACCCATTACGAAAAGAATGAGATAAAACAGAGGAGGATAGGTGCACAAAAAGTAAACACAAATAAAACATGAGACACCACATAATATACTAAGTAGGTATACATATAAAAAAAGAATATATAAAATAATATAATACTTAATTAATTTAAATACATATATAATTATACATATAATACATACGCACATACATATTATTTACATAAAATATATACTAAATATATACTATATAGCACAAATATACGACAGATTGATGAGAGGACGACAGCATAAATCATGAAAGAGAGAGGTAATGCTCTTTAACACGATTTTTGAAAATAGTTAGAGATTGACTCTCACGGACAGTGGAAGGGAGATCATTCCATAAGCGAACTGCATGGACAGAAAAAGAATAATTGAAAAATTGAGTTTTACGTGGAGCAGGAGGGAATTCAAGGAGAGTACTAATGTGCGACCTAGTAGACCGCTGCGATGAAGACCGCACAAACACAAACTGCTCTCGTAAGTAAGAAGGAGAAGAAGGACACTTGAGAACTTTAAAGAGAAAACTGACTATATGCATATTCCTCCGCGCACGTATTGGAAGCCACTTAAGTTCGGTCCTGAAGTGAGAGATCCTGTCATATTTACGTAGGCCAAAAATGAAGCGAATGCAGAGATTCTGCAAGCGCTCCAACTTGTTGAGGAGTTCCTCAGTGGCGTCCAACGTGCAGATATCGGCATAGTCTATGATAGGAAGGAGTAAGGATTGAGCGAGAGTGATCTTAGTCTTCAAGGGCAAAAAGTTTTGGAGACGCTTCAAGGAATGGAAGGAGAAATGAACCTTCTTGCTAATTTTTTATAGTCATTTTCAGGGAGCGAAGTTGTATGTTTTCAGTATTAAAATAAGTGTTAGACAGATAGGTGTACCGGTTTCCTCACAATACACTACTTAACTGCAAAATATAGATTAATTTTACTCTGGAAAAAATTTCTACGTCAAAAATTTTTTTCTGTAAACGACCAATGGATACAAGACGTCGAGATCTTATTAGACGCCTACCTTCTATATAAAACATAGGTTACCTATGTGTTTCATCTACATAAATCATCAGGACATAAATACCTACTTCTGCCAAGGACAGTCGGCGCCGAATGCAACGCTAGTGTTCGTAAACAATAGCAGGTTCACAAGGATGCTTACTGGTCGGTAAACAATTTTTTATTGCAATTTGTAATTAAAACAATACAAAGGCCACAATAAAAGAACACTAAGAAATAATTAATACTTATACCATTCATTATCATTAGCATAAGATATTTGTTTCGTTTATAATAGTTAGCTATATATAATATATAATTTGGTGATTCCAGAAAAATATCGTATGGAGTGTGCATAATATCGTATGTATGTCGGTTCCTTTGTGGCTTGATGTATTAAGTTAAAATGGAGAATTCACCATAACTCTGTATTGCAATGATGACCAATGCACTGATGATATTAGCATAAGCTCAGCGCATGCGGGGCAATGTTTTAAAATCAATACAACCCGACAATCTGGGGATAGCAGAGCCCGCATCTCCCTTTCGTCGTCTCTATCAATATACATATTTACTTGTAATATACGACATGAATCTGAATATTATATGAACCGCGGTCAAATGCTTGTTTAGAAACTAAAACCTACAATGTGACGCAAAGCGATATTTGTATAGTCGACAGCACATTAACCCACATTGATAGATATAATAGGTACTTTTAATATTTCTACAACACACTACATACACATAAGAAAGACATCACATGGTAGATAAATAGTAAATACTTACACACAATATAAAAGGTTACAAGTTGAAACATAATAATTTTGTCATTGAGTACATTCAGATGCGCTGAGAGACGGGTCCTGCTAGGTGCATCACATTATGTTCAATTTAAATGGTCCTTTAAATTAAAGCTCTCTATGGGGGCCTCTACGCGTTGGGCCCATGTCCCCGTGCAAGCCTTTCAAAGGACCGGATTTGTTGAAACCGTGGGAGGAACATTAAATATTGCAATATTTATTACGACGTAAAATGCCCAGGATGTGCTGTCGACTGTACCTAACGGGGACATGGGTCCCCGTGCAAGCCTTTCAAAGGACCGGATTTGTTGAAACCGTGGGAGGAACATTAAATATTGCAATATTTATTACGACGTAAAATGCCCAGGATGTGCTGTCGACTGTACCTAACGAAATGTTATTAAATATGCTGCAGCAAGTAGGTAGCCACAAAGCACGAGCGCAACGGTTGTTATACGGTGTTACAACACAGCCGGCTGCATGAGGAAACTATTACTTAGATGGCAGTGCACAATTGCATAGGCCATTTCAGGAGTAGCGACAGGCCGTTGCAACCGCCCGAGAATTGTCACCCATTACAAGCGGTTATAGCATACGTTGAAACATAGTCTTGATCGATTTTTTTGCAGATAGCTAAGAGTTTTTGTTCTACTTATGTACAAATTTTGGCTGAACAAAGACCATTTTTTTGGGTTTTTTGAGAATTTCGTGACGTGATGATAAACATGCAGTGATAAGGGTAGGAGTACTTATGATACTATTGAAAAGTTTAATTGAAAGAGATAAATTGAGGAATCTCGCTTTTTTAGTACGGGGTTCTGTGATAATATTTCTAATTAGCTAAATTAAGCTAGTTACTTAAGCGATTCAAGTCTAGCCGGAACTTCATACTAATACAACAAAGAGACTTACGTCATTTAATGAACAAGAGCACAACCTACATATTTACTGTAATATCGTCACCATTTGCGAATAGCAACTTTGTAAGTCTGCGAAACAAAAATAACGACAAAAGGAAAACGATTCTAAGGTTTCACCTTACAGAACCGTGTTTGCGAAGTCGGAACAAAAGCACAGTGTTACGTACAGTCGACAGCACATGATATGTGACCTTACGTGAGGGTAACAAATGTGTATGATTGGAATGAGTTTGTGTAGGTGTATGCGCGTTCACCTATACCTACGTTTTACGTAGTTTTTTTAAAATTGTTTTTATATAAGTACTTACCTACATATTTTACTCAGTAAACAAGATAAAAATAAGTAATATTTCGATATAAGTAGCATAAGGAAAGATGAATGATATTAAAACAGGTTGGCAAGAAAAAATAGTTGATTACAAGAATACAATCGCCGCACCATCCTTCGCTATTCGCATAAGCCACGAACAATCGATTATTTCGCATTCATAGCTAGTAGTTACGTATGAGTAGGTACTCGTTATACAATTCGCAGAAAACAAAACGTGGAAATAACTCTACACTAAATTACTTTGTTAGTATGCAGTTTACAGTCTAATGTTACTTGGACTGGGTTCCAAAACACCATTTCCACCATTATTCCTTTTGACTAAATACATAGTTGGGTCAATTTTATGTTCTGGAACGTGCTTCGCGAAACAGAAAACAAAGCAGAATAAGTCTTTTGGAACCCACACGAATAAAAAAGGTTTCCTCGCGAGTTCCACACTCGCCAGTTGACGAATTAGTCCCTAAATCTTGACAACCCCGTATAAGAAGAATCTTGTTTTGATCATTTAAGAATTTATGCTTGATTTAAGAAATCGTGGGTATATTCTACTTATAATACAATTCATTTTTATCCTTGTTATTCCGAGTAAGCTATATACTCGTACATTTTTGTTATTTTACGCAATTTTGATATGAATTACCTATAATCGATTTCATTCTGACACCCGAATGGCAAACAAGTTTACGATTAACTCTATGTAACACATAAGGTACAAGTAATGTAACTAGTAAATAATATAATGATTATTTGACTAATGTAGGTACTAAACGACAGGATAAAATATAAAGTTTCTTATCGCAGCGTTTATAATAAAATCATTGGAAATACCAGACCATAAAAACAATTCTTTGACACCATTTAACTCGTTCAGACTTAGCTAGGGCCGCCAGAAGCAGATACCATGTTGATGCGAAGTGTGAAATCATTAATGTTTTTCAATATTAAATAAAAATTACTTTTAAAGTAAAGTAGGTAACCTGTAGGCTTTAGGTACTGTATTATACAATCCGTGTTTTTGATCAACGACGCCCAACTCAGGGGTGGTAGTCTAAATAAGCTTAGTTCCTGAAATTGTGTTTTACTGTTTTTAATTACTATTAAAATAAAACCGGCCGAGTGCGAGTCGGACTCGCGCACCGAGGCTTACGTGCAACGCAACTTAAGCCCGTAGCTTCGCTCTAACTAAAAGATAAACTAGGTTTAGAAACCAACTTATTATGACCAAAATATTTTGTCCATGCATCGACATACTCCTGATTAGTTGATCATCTGCAAATATAAGTTTGTAAAAACCAAAAAATATATTTGGGGAGATGTAATTTCAACAGTTTTCGGATTTATAGCTTCATGCCAAATTTTCATAATTCCAGGTCAACTACTACTTCCCGTACCTATAGGTTTTGGTTTTCTTGCATTTTCATATTATGTGAGAACTAATGCGAGATAATGCGACATAAACCGCTATATTTGATTGCGTT
The DNA here is from genome assembly GCA_963506565.1 of Tachystola acroxantha. Classification (NCBI taxonomy): domain Eukaryota; kingdom Metazoa; phylum Arthropoda; class Insecta; order Lepidoptera; family Oecophoridae; genus Tachystola; species Tachystola acroxantha. The sequence continues at coordinate 18,347,871 of OY735870.1, forward strand.
GACTTATAAGTTTGATTTTTAACGGCTGCATGTGGTTGCAGACCTGACTATTTCGTATAATATTAAATTATAATTTCAACCTGATCAGTCCGCGCGTTTTTGAGAGTCTTGACAGACAGACGGACAACAATGTGATCCTATAATGTGGACATCCCTCACTACACACGTTAAGTTAGTTGTTAGTAAGAAATAATACTTGTCCTGTCTTTACTTTACTAACCGCTCCAGGTATCCCGGCGGAGATGAAGAGCGCCAGCGTGTCTGGCCAGGGCAGGAGTTTGTACTGCTCCCACCAGCGCTTCACCACCAGGCTCACGTAGAAACCCAGCACAAACGACATCGGGATCGACTCGCTTTGCGCGCCAAAGTACTGTCGCACTTTTTCGAATACCCTGCGGGAAAGAGTAACCTTTAGTAAAGTTGGTTGGTAAAAGTTTAAAGCCCTAGCAAGAGACAACAATGCTGCTAAGTGACGTCCCAAAACCTTAAAAAATCATCTCTTCTAAAATAGTAAGTTCTATTAGAAAGTACCTAATCAAATGTAAGCAAGTACAATAAATACTATTTTCTATATATGCTCATTAACAACGTCGTGATTCAATTTCGGTAAGTGTAGTGCCCATAATTGCAAACATCCGTGTTTCGCAATTTTGCTAAATACATCTTAGCTTGACGCAATTACGAGTATGGTCGGTTTTTTTAATCTCATCTATTGTATATTTAGAATACAGTATTAATTATTTATTAATAGAGCTACCTATTTACGCGGTTTGGTTTACGGTCGAGACACTGGGGCCGTGGGGGCCGGACGCTCGACAGCTCGTCAAAGAGCTGTCCAAGCGGCTGGTCGAGGAGTCCGGTGACCAGAACGTATTGCGTTGGCAATTCAGAGAGGGAATGCTGCCAGCCTTCTGGGCACCGTGACTCCCGATGCCCTCCTAGAGGACATATTTTATTTATAGTTTGTTTATTTATAGGTAGTTTTAGTTTTTAGTTATTTAATGTTAGTTTTTAGTCATTTTTATTATTTATAGTAATTTTAAGCTTTATAAGAATACAGTATTTATCGTAATAAAGATTCACATCCCTAGTGCCTATACACATCCCGCTTTTACACGGCTAAGCTAACAGCTAAGCTATGAAATTCAAACGAGCGGATCATACACATCCCTCGCTTCGCCTCGGGTGGAAAAGCGTGGCAATGACGTTTGACAGAATCTCCACGGGATAGACATACGGCAACCCCAGGGGTCGAAATTCATGGTCGAATATTCAGAAGTGTATAATTTAATCTCTATGTATGTTAGCCATAAACTTGATTTAAAGTTAGTCTACCGTTTAAGCCTTCGGACGGTCCCTTTCTAACTTAACGTTTTTGGTGAAAGGGACAACAACACGGTTTAAACTAGGTATGTATATGGTTAAACAATATATAAATAAAAACTTAAAAGAAATCGTCATTTTTAGCTCATCTTCCTTATTATATTGTCCATAAGTATAACAAAACTCCTGCGAGTTGGAAAACCGGATGAGTAATTTATTCATATTTGTACAAGCACTTATGGCAAGTAAGTTCCAAGAACATGTGCACTATAAACATTAACTCGCTTAGCCATAGACGACATTTAAAGTTAGTTAAACGATGGGTTTAAGCCTTCCTTCCCTTTTTTAGCGAATTGACAAAATGTTGAACTAGGTTTACGGCTAATGCAGCAGGCGCGGATTCAGCCCTCAAAAAAGGTTGTTGTGACAGCCACCCGAAAATCGGCCAAGTGCGAGTCGGAGTATGCACTCGCTCCTGATCGATATATTTCTTAGTGCATTCCTACAAAGGAGATTAAGAGGCTTACAAAATATATGACCCCCTGTGGGGTGACCGCGACTTCCAATCGTTATCGTAATCGCTTTCAATTTGACACATGGACGCTATACATTGCTGCTATGTTTTTGCAAGTTCTAACAAACGATAACGAATCGTTCAAGTGTCAAAATGAAAATGATAACCATAACGATTGAAGTCGCGGTCACCCCCCGGACCAAGATTTTATACAGTGCTCAACCCTAATAAACTTGTGGCATGCATGCCCATCGTGCCCGATGCAGTCGGTGTTGACGTCACAGAAGTTATTCTCGCAATACCATGCGAAGCCCGATCGATATTGACAATTAAAAGTTAGTGTGCGTCTAGTTCACGCAGATCTGAGAGTTCACGCAAGTAAAAAAATAAAAGCAAATACTAAGTTGTAAAAGTAAGAAGTTACAGAGCTTGGAAATTTACACTCCACAGCGCGTCAATGATTACTTGAAGTATGATTTTAACGAGGTTGTCGCACATGTAAAAATTCTTTAATTTACGGAGTTACAGAGCTTTGAATTTTTAATATTCAATGTAATGGTGCGGACGAAAGCACATCACAACTTTGCATCATTCCTAGACTTCGTTGTTATTCAGTTTCAACGTGCACTGCGATAACAACTTGTATTGATCGACAACTATACGTCCACCTAAACTCGTATTGATAATATCCTATATGTAGGTAGGCATATTGTGGAAATTTACTAAAATAATCTAATTTACGTGGTTACTCTTGGTGCGCTGTGGACTGTACCTAGTTTAAAATTAATATATTTCCTAACGGTTTTCAATTACGCCGCTGAACTCATGAAAGCCACCATCTCATTGTATTGGTCTAACTAACTAATCGAATATTGCTAAAATCTAAGTTACCTACTTACTTATTTAAAGATTAATAAAAATTATACCATTAAATTTAAATTATTATATTAATTCCTTCAATTTTTTTAACTTGTACCTATTATCTAAGTCGCCATTGCGTAAGCTAGGTAATATTAGTCGCCGCAAAATAAGGCGTCCCGCTCGCTCTTACGCGTTTGCAAAAATCACGAATCTGTATTCAACATGAAGCAATTAACATGAAGCCCTGGCCCAGGCCACCAGGGGCGGACTTCATTGCCTGTATATTTCATTGACGGTATTCGACCTTTCATCGGAGAACGTAAAACTCGATAATCTTCTTTTGAACTTGTATAGTTAGAAAATATATTTTACAGATAACGAAATAGGTATCGGCAGGTAATATAACAACTTATGTTCTACAACTTTTTAATTTACTCGAATTTTTCGGCGACTTTATATATTGGGTACAGCTAACTTAATGTCTCATACTCTTTTGTATGAGACATTAAGTTATTATTTGAAAAGTCGTGGAACAAAAGTTGTTCACTTATAGATAAGTACTGAACACCCTCCATTCAGTTTCCTTTATCTATGTACCCTGCAAATCCTGCAATAAAGTAAAGTCTCTAAGAAGGCGGCCATGATATTTGAATTCCACCTTTGTTTTGTCAGATTTGTATCTAAATATAACCTACTTATAAATAAGAGCTAAGTACCTAGTTACGAGATGTTGGAGTATCCCCTACGATAATTAACTAACATTATTAGTTAAAAAACCTTGACAGCCGGTTTAAAATGTTTGAAAGTTTAATTCAAGTTTAGGTAGAGGTATGCTTTTTTGTACGAAACAAAATTAATTTTAAAAGTAACTAATCACATACCATACCGGTATAAATACGGGTTCGGTATGTAGTTTCAGCGATAGTGTATAAAAACCTTTTTGACATTTCAAGTTTTTTTTCTAGATTTTAAATTGCAAGCTCGTTGATGTCTATTGTAGCGTTCCTTACTTCACATACAAAAGACATCAACGTGTTCTCTTCTTAGAGATTCTTAGAGAAAATTTTATGCTATAAAAAATTAAATAGTCAAATTGAAGGTTGTAAAAACAGGTTTTGAAGACAATGATATAATTACAGGCATTTAGAAATCAGGATTTAGAAAAAAGGGTGACTTGATGTCATCATGTGATGTTGCCATACAAGATACATATACTAAAAGATCTTTGCTAGAAAAGGACGAAACATCCCCCAACCCGAGATCAAGAAACAAGCCCCCACCACTGACCTTAACTATAACATATCTCATTTCAAAATGTTCATGGGAGTTGTTTAATAACACAATAATCTATATACTTACTAAAATAGGATAACAAAACCTCAAACCCCGCTCCCTAGCACGATTAACCTTTTTTTTTTTTTTGTTACCCAGGAGAAATACATTATGTATACCGCCCGTCCGGGGGAACGGGCGATTATGTTGGACTTGCACCAACTAAAACTCCTGGGGTGTTCCGCCTCCGCCACCATGGACAGGACCACGGGTACTCCGCCCTGTCGGCGGGTTAGCACGATTAACCTAACTTAACCTAAATTACTGTCTCATCAGTTCGATTCCCATACAGGACAAATCGGACCTCGTATCGAATAAGTGGATTTCGATAAATCGAGCTTTCGAACTAGCGTAGATACCACCTTTTTCACGACAGCGTCATTCAGTTGTAGAACTAGCGTATCGTCGCAAGAACGTCATTCGAACGATACTACATACCGAACCCTAAAAATACACGTCATGCTCATACCACTACAATGATTAAAAACTACATTATGCATTTCAGGGAATACACGTGATAAAAACTGTAAAATCAGCCTTGAAAATTGATTATCAAATTAATTTACATGAGCATAACTTCAACATGTATTGATTATTGACTACTTAGTATTTTTATTTACCTACCTACAAATAAGGATAAGTATTGTAAGTTAGAAACCCAAACAATGAATAGAAAATCATTAGGTACGGACCCGAGCGATAAACAAAGACCGAATAGAACCTTTCGACGTTGGCCCAACGTTTTACAACACTTAAAGCTGAATTCAGAATGCATCGTTTGTCGTTTTATTATTGCTGCATTCACACCGGCCAATCGGGGGTCGTGGTTCTGTCCTCTGATTCGCTGGCGTGAAAATTGCAGCGATAAATCCCACCGTTGTCTTTGAACATCAAGTGTAGATAGCAGGTCATTTTCCTTATTGTCTTGTCATAAGAGTTGAAATCTCCCAAGCTATGTCTAGCTATATAGAAAAACAAACATTACTCATAAAAAGGCTTTCAGGAAACCAACCATTGTCTAATAATGTACTCATACATAGATCCTGAATAAATCCATCGCAAGTATACCTATAATATACAGTATACTTATACGTGCATATTGGTCGTATTCGTATTGTTAACAAAAAGTACCGGTTGAGTGGTCAGTCGGTCGTACGTAGTATGTATTCAATTCATTCATCCCGATGTATCTAGGATTTACTTTAGGCTGACGCTTTCGATGTTACTATTGTTCAGATACGTAGGTAAATAGAAAATATGACTGTATCTTGACCTTCGTCTTAACACATGCTGAATTATTGTAAAGAATATAGATAGACTTTCAGAAGAAGAAAAATACTTAGTTAAACTGGCCGTCTATTCCAACTAGTTCAGTTGAACCATTTTGGGTAGTTAAATTGATTGGAAGGAAAGGAGTTACAGTACCTGTCTATTAATGCTGTTATTCATAACCTAGTTAAACCTCACTTCCCTTAAATAATTTTGTTTTATTTTCACTTAAGCATTTCCACAGTACAGCTTAAATTATAGGTGCTAGGGCTAGAGTTAAACTATATTGGTGAGCGCTAGCTCCCACACTAGGATTCCCTGTGTTGTGGGAAATCGAGTTGCTATCTCTTTCACACTTCGTTAAAAAAGGTTAAGATATAAAAGGACAGGGTGACTAAACGGTGGGGTAACTTTAAATCACGTTCATGACTAACAGCCTATAGGTTTTGCATGAAAGATCTAGTTAATGGTGCATTCACAATCAGTCACAATTTTAGCATTTTTGCGTTGCTGTCGTTAAACGTCTTTTTCAATAAAGTCCTGTGATTGTTCGAATGCTAAAGGTGAACGCTCACTTATCTGAGCCGAATGCGTCGAACTATCGAAGTCAAGGACGTTAACACACATATCGGACGATGTGCGAGGTTTAATAATATGATTTCATATACAAAATTTAGAAATTCGCTTCGTTGGACGCGTTCGGCTCGCATAAGTGTCTCGCACCTTTAAGGTGGACGGCAATAAAAATACTGTTATGGCATTTTTAATATAAATTAATTGTTAAATCCTCTTAATAGATGACACAGTTGTAGGTATTACATGCGAAACATAAACTTTGGACTTTGGCCCGTTTTCATATTGTCTTCTAATGTTCCGATGTTGGTATTTCAATCAAACTTCAAATGCATACTTATTTATTTATTTCGTAGGTAATGATGGGTTGATAGCTTCATAGCTACACCCTGTAGCACCAAATGCACATTTCCTTGTATGACACTTGACACCAAAACGACCTTGGCTTATGCGATAAGTTACGGAAATAGTTTTTAAAAATGTTAAAACAATATATACAAAAGTGAGATTTTCCCATGGTACGTAACAAATACCTACGTAACATTTAGTCAGACGCAGTCAGTCGGAAAGGAGCGACAGCAAAAAAATACGAGTAGGTATTATATGAAATGATTCGCCAAAACAAAAATATTTTCTATGAACTAGTTTTTCTCAGTTCAGACGTCGATGAATAAATCGGTAAGTATGGTTTTTATATAAAATCCTGATATTTTATAGTTATACCTACAGTGAACGAGTAACCCTGAATCAGTAATGGAACGAATTACCTAATTGGCTCACAAGCGCATCGAATGTGTCAGCTTTAAAAACCGGCCAAGTGCGAGTCGATCTCGCGCACAGAGGGTTCCGTACTCACGCGTGACGCACAATGTTTTCATGTGTCAACGTCAACACATAAAAATTAGCAATGTGCAAGCAAAGACCTTTCATAATGATGCCTCACTTTCAGAGTTCGATCATCATTTCAAACCCCATTTTTTAATAATAAAAAATAGTTTCAAGGGATAGGTGAAAGCAAGTAAAGGTTGAAATGATATACTCTTTGGTAACGTCTATCAGTAACCTTCATTTATATGACGAGACATATATGTCAGTCTATTCTTCTGCATGTTATATCCATTTTTATCATGAAATACTAGTCGATAATAGTAATATTAGTCGATAATTAAATACTACAACGTTCTAATACTTGCATCTATCCTTAGAAATATTTTTTTGCCAACTTTCGGTTCAGTTTAAGTTAAGCAGGTGTTCGTTATAACTATAGGTAGATACTTAATGCGGTGTTGACGTACTGAACTCTAAAAATGCACGGTTAGAACACACAATCTGTAGGTATAGGTGGCGTAATATCTGGCCGGGCGCAAAGCCTGCCTGTTTGATTGAGAATTACCTAGGTCCTATCTCCTTGTTACAGCCAGAGCCTGCGTCTATGGCTGCTCGCTCATAGGGATAGGGGGGCATAGGGGCAGACAGTTTGCATAGCCTGTACACCCAAATTAAACCCACCCTGGCATTCACTACACGGTCCTAGATGTAGAACTTAATTAAGGTTGCGTTCGCCTCTCAGTACCACGGATTTAGAATACGCAGTTTCATGGAACAACCACTGAAACAGGAAGCTACATTTATGAAATAATTAAATATTATAGTGATTTAGAAGATACGAGTCTACGTCTCATGTCTAAATATGTACCAACTCTGTAAGTATTACAAATTACAAAACTTGACTTTCGCTTTATAGAAAAGAACACATGTGAATTTGAATTATTCTAGCATATCCGCTATGCGAAACGACGTGTGAATTTATCTAAACGTATGTATTTCAGCAGTTTTTATTTATATAAAATTAGGTAGAATTTATACAACAATATACATATGTTTTGAAATTTTCTTGTATATGCGCTATGCGAAACGAAAATCTAAATGATAAATGGAAATGGAGTGGGTTCGAATCCCGGTCGTGATGAAAATTTTTCTCCATTTATCATATATACATATGGGTATTTTACTAATACATTAGGTAGCCTATAATCACCTAAATCTCCCAAGATTTAAATCCTACAAAGGAACATTCATTTTAAACCTCGACCAATCTCCAATTTTTCTAACCCATGACGGTCTCCAAATATTAGGTGCGATTCTGTCGTGGCCGCTAAATTTAGACCTCATTTAGGTCACGGTCATTCATTTGAATATACACTAGGTTATGTAGCGAACGAGACGTTTTGTTTAGCGATGAATTAAATGCGTACGAAATCCCGGAATCGACACCAAACTCTGGCCATTATGCATTGTCGTATGTCTGTAATTACCAAAGACATCTTCCAGTTTCTATGCTCTTATGAATCTTCCCTGCGCACTGCATCGAACCTCACTCACCCCGTCAGTCATTGTAGATCACAGACCACTTACCCCATAGATCTGTAACAGAAGGGCGCCCGTTTCTGCCCGCGCATGAGCGCAAAATAGCTTCGCGACACGCGTAACCTTGAGATATCGACACGGATTTAATATGGCGCCCCTGCCCCCCGCTTCACCTATTGCACTCATCGTGTGACAGAATTTTTCGCTTGCAAATTTGTACCGATTTCTATGTCTATGGGGTAAGTGGTCTGTGTTGTAGATGGACGATGAGTGATCGACAGCCCGCTATCCTACGCAGATATGAAAACTGATTTTCCGAAATAACCAAATGCATACCACCCGACATAAGCGCAGTGGACGGTACTTGAAGTACAATTTCCACTCTCATGACGCAAACAATAAGAACGGTACAAAGGCCGAAGTTACTCTTGACGCGCTTTCAACTGTAGGTTAAACACTGTCGCCGTCAGCTCAATATTTACTGAATAGCTGTGAACCTCAATGCTGCGGGCAACCTAGCTGACAACCTCAGTGTTAACTAACAGTCACAAGGAAATGAAGTTCAGTTTGAACCATTGGTGAGCTTCGTTAGCGACCTAGAAATGGTTTTCTAAATAGCTTGTCACTGTCGTTGCACAATAGACCTGCAGGATGCAGATATCATCAATAACGAATCACTGGACTAGGTGTATTATAGGTAACAGAAAAAGACGAAAATTACATGCATATCTATAGTTAACATTGAATCATCATCATCAGTCCATTTTTATGTCCCTATTGCTCGAGCGAAGGCCTTCCTTCACATCATGGGAGCTCGGGGGCATGATCCACCACGCGGGCACAGTGTGGTTTGGCGGATTACAAATATCTTAGATATTTTTCTGTGGCATGCAGGTTTCATTTCTATGTTTCCCTTCACCATTTTTGTGAGCATTCTTTAAATGTACGTAACAACGTTTGGGGAAAACGTCGTTATTATAGACGTGTTTCGAGTAAAACATGTCTAATTGGGAATTTGCTGTGGTAGGTATAGGTACTCACCTCTGTTGCTGTTCTGTGAGCGCAAATCGATATATTAGGTTGATCGTGTAATATAAAGTAAGGTAAGCTAGTAATTCTCGCCACACCAGTTTATAAACGCTGCCTCTCCATCTGAAACCAAAATATTGACAATTTAGAAACATCTCATCGTCAAGCGGAACGGAGAAGTGACGCTTCATGTAACTTGTTATCGTAAGCCACGTTGGATCGATAGTTGTAAAAAAAAGTTACTGTAAATTAAGAACAAAATTTTCCGTATCCGCAAGAAAATTTATTTATTGAAAAGTGAAAATGCGGACATTATATTATGACTATAGTATCTACTCTCTGTGGGTGGTTTCGTTTTACGAGTACAAGTAACTGAAGTACATAGGTATATACCTACTTAAGTGATACATACGTAGCCTAATTATTTTAGACTGTCCTTATAACTTACTTTACCTAGGTCTAAATAAAAAACAGTAAAAATATGAGTAACTATTTACTAATCGCGACGCAAGGTAAGTGTAGTCAGTTCATCTTTACAGTTTTCATGAGCTGACTGAAGTACCTAATACTATTTATTTGTATCAAATAGTCACCCTTATGTACAATGTGATCACTATTTTAAAGGTATTTTTGATGTCAGTTATCGAAGCAACGTTTTTTTATTTATTTACAAAAAAGCGAATTCACTGGTACGAGACGGCCCACAGCTATTTGTGGGTGTAGAACTTGTTTGGTGTTTTAAGTCTTGGTGATGGGCAAAAACAATTTTAATTACTGCATACCTATTTTATGTAGGTACCTTGATTGAATCGTAATAATATCGGTCTGACTGACCCTAAAATCTATGGCACGGATACCATTTTTAACGAAGTATGAAATGGACATAATACACGCTCTAAGTGAAGTGAACTAGGTATACATATGGATGACTAGGAAAAGGGAACCCTAGATGGTTACGCAACTAATTCTATATAATTACGCAATGAATCGTAGGTTTATTTAATTTAATTACTAACCTTTATCATTATTATCTAATGAAATGTATGTATGGTGAATGTATTTTTTACTTACATATAAGTATGTACTTATATCTAATTTCATAACGATGAAAAAATTACCAACTAGGTACCTATTACAAATTAAACCATACTTACGCTCAAGAATCAAAGTTAAGGTTACTAGGTATTGATGTGGATGTGTAGACTGTAATTTGTGTCGTTCAATTGGATGACGGAAATTTGACTATTCCATTCATAGGCATCTATTCTATTATACAGGTAACCTATTTATGTTTCTATCTGATGAATCATGGGTATAAGTACAAAAATAATATAGCTGGACGCTCATTTACATTTCAATAGGTAAGTACGGAGATAGATACCCATGTAACGACTTAATTAATGTAATGAGTAGGTAATGAAAGATACCTAATAGTTTTGTCTTTGTCCATGATATTGGCTGCGAAGTAATAAATAACCCATAGAAAATACCCTTGTATTTTTTGAATATTCACCTGCTGATGAGCCATTTTACGGAATCGTATATGACCGATCACGGCGTGAAGGCAGCTGACTGATGACGACCATCATTCTAACCACATCATATTGATACAGTAATCTGCTAATGCAATCATTCGAACCCACATAGCGATAGTTTCCTACATGCAGAATACGAAATTAGAAGCCGAGCCGTCAAATTTGTCAACACAACCTTCATTGAACCTTGCCGATCATAGTGTGTACAGCAGCATTGCTTACTAATTACTGGTTTCAGTGTCGGCCGACCTTCTATACTGTACTTAAAATTTAATCAACCAAAAACATTGCCAAATGAAATCAGTCGCGGTGACTCATAGGTAGGTATAACATATCAAAAATTCTATGAGTGCGAGAGGTACGATATGTCGTCAATTTTTCTTTATGGATTCTTAGTAAGACGTGTAAGAAATGATTAATGTCAATTGATGCACGAAGTTTTAACTTTTTAAAGTACAAAGTCGATACAGTCTGAAATAAATAGATTCATATTGTGATAAAGCAACGTTTTTAATTAACTGTTTGACATAACAACAATGTATGACATACGATAGACATGACAGCCTAGAACCATAGATACAATATTAAAAGAGGTTTATTGCATTCCTCCGCACATCTCGTTGCTGATGAAAACATCGGAATTAGCTCTAAGCCATCTCGTCGATAAGGCGGCGTGGCGGCCGTATGGTGCGCATGCTACGACGAAGTTCAGCTGGGGCAGCTGGCGTTCCGGTACCGATCCTTGGTTCCAAAGATGCCGGTACTGGTGTGGCTAGCTGGGGCGTTGTAACTGGCGTCGGAATAAACGATGGTCTGACCGGCGAGGGTTGTGTATAAGTAGTAGGTTCCTTCATGTCAGAAAATCGAGGCAATGATAAGGCCTGGGTGCCTACATTTGAATCCTCTGCAAGATCAGCAGCTCTAAGTCGTATGTGGTCAGCGTGATATCTTCTCTCCACACCTTCCGGATTGGTCACTATATAAGAGTATCGGTGAGTGCGGCGGAGAACAGTGGCTGGTTGCCAACATGATCCATCCCTAGCGCGTACATAGACCGTCTCACCTGGTTTATAATCTGGAACCTCATTGCCGGCATTGATGTTTGCCTGAATCTGTCGATACTCCAATGTTTTTTTAGCACTTGGTCGCGCGTTGTCCAAAAGGCAAGCCAACTGTCGTCCAAACATCATCTGTGCTGGAGATTTGCCTGTAGTACTATGTGGTGTGATACGATAGGTGAATAGAAAATTCTCGAGTCGATTTTTAAGTGTCAGTTTGTCATCTTCACTTGATGACATTCTAGTCTTAAACGTTCGGACCAGGCGTTCGGCCAAACCATTTGTGCGTGGATGGTATGGTGAAGACGTGATATGTTTTATACCTTTTTGGTTGCAGTAACTTTGAAACTCTTGCGAGGTGAATTGTGGACCGTTATCCGAAACTATAAATTTAGGTAGCCCAAATGTCGCGAATATGGTGTCCAGTTCATCACAGAGTTTGTTAGTAGTGATCTTGTTCATAGGTTTTACTTCAATCCATTTAGTATATGCGTCTGAGAGAACCAGCCAATATCGTCCCTCAAAAGGGCCAGCAAAATCCAAGTGGAGCCTTTCCCATGGTCTGTCTGGGATGGACCACGAGTAAATCGGTAACTCTGGTGTATTCGGTCTATTTTCTTGACATTTCCGACAGCGTTTAATATGCATGTCAATATCCTCGTCGATAGATGGCCACCACACATAGAAACGCGCTAATGCCCGCATAGCTGATGTGCCTGGATGTCCGAGATGCAAATACTTTAAAATCGTGCGCCTCAGGCCTTCTGGCACAACTATCCTTCCTTGCCATAAAATAATTTTATTCTCCAACGACAGTTCACTTCGTTTCCGTACGTATGGTCTCACGTCATTCGAATACTGGTCTTCACGCCATCCTGTTTTGATATGCTGCGAAACTTGCTTGAGAATTGTGTCATTCTTTGTCTCCTTCCGCAGCAGATCCTCTGTTAGAACAAGATCAGTAACTTTATCCATTTGTAAAGTTGCGTCGATTCTATGGACTGACAGTTCTGCCTGAGAAGGTTGCTCATCAGGGTTAGGCATTCTAGAAAGGTAATCAGCTATGAAATTGTTTCCTCCTTTGATATAGGTTATATCGTAATCATAACTTCCTATTATAAGAGCCCACCTTACTAGACGGTTATTGACAAGTTTTGGTAAACTTCGTTGAGTACCTAAAACATGGATTAACGGTTTATGGTCAGTAACCAGGGTAAAGTGCGTGCCACGTAGGTATTGATCAAATTTTTGTATACCGAAGAAAATGGCAAGGGCCTCACGATCGATGACTGAATACTTGGTTTCCGCAGGACGCAATTTTCTCGAAGCGAAGGCTATAGGTTGCTCAACGTTGTTTTTCTTGTGGAAAAGCACTGCTCCGACACCCTTTTCTGAGGCGTCACACGCCAAATACAATGAGCGTTTTTCATCGAAAGCCACAAGTGGTTTTGAATGTGCTATCAAAGCCTTTGTTGTTTCGAAGGCTTTGGCCTCGGTATCCGTCCAACGCCATTTCTGGCGGCTACCCGTCAGTGAATGGAGATCTGCACAAAAACTGTGCAAGTGTGGTATAAATCGCTCATAAAAATTCACCAAGCCGAGGAAAGATCTGAGTTCTTTAGCATTCGTTGGCGGTGAAGCTTTGGAAATTGCTTCAATCTTAGATTTCATCGGTCGCACGCCCTTTTTGTCAATGGTGTGTCCAAGATATTCAATTTCCGTCTGTAGAAAAGAACACTTCTTCAAGTTTACCTTTAGCCCTGCCTGTTCCAATTTCTCAAAAACTGTGCAAAGTGTTCGCAGATGTTCAGTGTCATTATCTCCTGTTATGGCTATATCATCAAAATAAACTGCTACTCTTGGTATTCCTTCTAAAAGTTTATCGAGATAATGTTGGAATATAGATGGGGCTGTGGATATACCAAAAGGCATTCTGTTATACTGGTAGTAGCCCTTATGTGTTGAGATCGTTAAAAACTTTTTAGACTCTGCGGATATCTCAAATTGTAAATATGCGTCTTTGAGGTCTATTTTTGAATATTTTTGTCCATTTGCAAGATTTTGGCGTAACTGATCGAATAACGGAACTGGGTGTGCGTGTGTGATTAGTACTGGATTAATCGTACTACGGTAATCTCCACAGATCCGAATCTGGCCGTTTGGTTTGATTACGTTAACTGTGGGTGTTGCCCACTCTACAGGAGTTACGTTGGGATCCACTTTAGAGATTATGCCCTCTTCGACCAGACGTTCCAATTCTACCTCGATGTTTTTTTTCATAGAAAATTTAATTGGCCGCGCCGAAAAATGTTTTGGTTCAGCTCCCGGTTTTATGTGAATATTGACCTCATAGTTCTTTACTCTGCCCAATTTGTTGTCAAAGAGGTTGTGATGCGTCTTCAATACTTGTGCAAGGGTATCATGGTTGTCCCTAATCGAGTACACTGCAGTTGGAAAATCCATGTGAAACATTTCGCTCCAATGTAGGCCGAAAAGCATTGGTTCAGCGGCCTTCATCACGATTACGGGTAGTAATTTTCGTGTTCCTTCGACTTCCACGGTTACGTTTGTCAGTCCCTTAGGTTTTAATATAGAATTACCGTATGCTCGTAGACTAGGCGCCTCTGTTAACGGCGGTGCTCCGATTCGCTTCCAAAGTTTTGTACTAATGATAGAGTGTACCGAGCCGGGATCCCAATCTAGAGTGCAAGTGACGCCGTTGATAAGAACATCTATCCTCTTACAGTCCTTCCTTCTTTTGTTGTTGATTTTGCATACTGTCTCACTGTCATCATCATTATCCGTGTTAGATGTTTCAGAATATTGTGATGACTGGCTGCTGCTGCTAGTCTTATTTTTTATCTTGTGCAGTTTGTTCTTTTTGTCCTCTCGTTTCCTTCCGCTTGCTTCATATGTCAGGTATGCTCTGCCTGACTTAATACAGCAGCTCTCAAAGTGCCCCTGTATGTCGCACTCTTCGCAAGTATGGTTCTTTGCTGAGCAATGTTCGAAACTATGTCTCTCATGTTTCCCACACCTTCGACATTGGTTGGGGCGTAGTTTTCGTCCTGTTACGTGACGTTGGTTTGTTTCAGTGTTGGTTTTACGTCTCCCTTCTATTCTATTGACATTTGAATCAGGATTATCGTCACCTTCAGCTAATTCTCGTGACTGGGCAACTGAAAATATTTGTGCGAAGGTGACTTCTGAGGTTGTGGCACCGTGATGTTCCTGCAGATCAGGCCATTTTTGCTTCAATTCAATTTGTAACTGTTGATGGTTTATGCCAGTAGCGAAACGGTCGCGTAGTTGCCGTTCTAGTAACGTATCGTTGTACCCACAATTCTTGCTAATTTCTTTGAGCCTGTTAGCGTAATGTTCCATCGTCTCGTTGGGTTCTCTTACGCAATTCCAGAAGTCAGTGAGTGCCTTGTACCTTGTTTTCTTAGTTCTATATAGATCGAGTAGCTTCGCCTTTATGTCGTCATAGTCACTGGTTTCAAAAGTTGGTGTGAGGGCGACCTTTACCTGGTGGTAGGTCTCCGGTGTAAGGCATGTAAAGAGTAGATCTTTTTGTATGTTTATACAGTCATCTCCCCATATTTTGCATTTAGCTTCAAAATATTCAACAAAATTCTCTACCGTCGTTACTGCGGGGTTAAATGTATTACATTTGAAATTGTTGATTATTAAAAACTTGTTCGTGTTACCGCTCTTCGTGGGCAAGGTGGACGACTCCGTACCAGACGTTGTACATGGTGTGGGGGTCTCCTTTATTTGTTGTTGTACTAAACGTGTTAGTACATCGGAAATTTGTTGCTGCTGAGTTCGTTGCAACTCTAGGAATTCTTTGAATTGTTCTGTATTCATTTTTTTACTCTCTCGTCGCCAATGAAATAAATAGATTCATATTGTGATAAAGCAACGTTTTTAATTAACTGTTTGACATAACAACAATGTATGACATACGATAGACATGACAGCCTAGAACCATAGATACAATATTAAAAGAGGTTTATTGCACAGTCGAAAACACATCAAATGTAGTTTGATATGTTTTCGACTGTATCGACTGTATAATTAAAGGTAGATTTCGTTTACAATTTCACCGACATTTTGGGTGAACTTTTCTGTCGGAGTCTGTACCTACTAAACGCTTCGGGGGTGCGGCGGTTAGATTAGACTCTAATCTAATCTTCTCTAATCATTAGAGAATACTGTCCATCCAGACACCTGAATCAATCCGGTAACCCTAGGAAGGCAGCGGGTATGAAGTAGGTACTCCTGTGCCGCTGCAGCAAAGCGCTGTGCGTTTTGAGCACGGAGGAAATGGCTAGCATACATACCGAGTAATATGCCACGGGCCCATCCGACGTTATTTCGACAACTTTATTTCGAATACAGTTTATTTCGAATACATTTTATGTCGACCAATGTTAGTTCGAATGGTTTTTATTGCAAACGAGCATTGGTGCGAAACATCTTTTCTTCGAAACATTTTATGTCGAAGATCGTTATTTCGAAGGTTTGTTCCCCGTGGCCATACCACGGGGAACAATATACCATACTACAAGTTGTACAACCAATAGTAATACGGGCACTAAAATGTTCCAGTGATATTATCACCGCAACATTACTTAAAATACAATTCTGAATAATGCTTTATCAAACGTAACCTGTATCGTGTATGTTCATTGTGACTTGTTGCATTTACCGTTGGGATACGTTTGCGAAATAAGCAAAATAAATACTTAGTCACAGAGCGACTCGTCATAGCATAGCGGTACTTGAACTAAGTAATGTAAGATTCTTAGAAAAGGGACTTTTTAGAATACCTTTTTTTGTTATTTATTATATAAATAGTTATTTACTTATAAACACAACACGTCACTCGTATTGTGTTTATATTACCGTTGGTGTGTTGAGGTACTTTATCGATTGCATGTACAATAATAATTACAACTTTAACGACGACATTAATGCTAATTATTCACTAATTAACAATCTATTTGAGGTACCCGTGCAGGTTGTCGTTAATAAAAATAAATTGAAGGAAATCACAGCTATTTGAGAGCGATCGGATATAGCCGTAATCAATTAGTGTGTGCGTCACAGATACTTTCGCCACCTTTCGTTGTCAGGGCCAATGGAGCAGCTAGCAGACATTGAATCGGACTAGTTCACTTCTGACAAATCACATTCATCACCTCGCCACTCCAAGGTCGCTAGATCCTCACCTTTATATGACAGCTAGTAATAAAGTAACTTTCGGTTATCGACGTAAACATACAGCAAAAATACCTATATTTAGGTAAATTGATTTTTTATAAACTAAACATACGTTTGCACGTCACAATTAAATTGGCAGCAGGGGAGGATCTATTGTTGTATATAATTATACGGGCACAGGCGTCGGCTGCGGTGTCGTCGCGTACAAGTGAGCAGCCCTCGCTCCAAACAGCTGTTTCGCCTGGTCCTGACCCCCGGAATTCCGCAGAGGGTGTGCATAGCCACAGCAAGAGGCGCTAGCGCAGCTCCTACAATGACAATACTTACTTGCAAAGGATCCTCCAGAAGCAACCGAAACTACTGCCATTCGGAACCTCTCCGGCGTATGATATAGTCATGTTTAATACACTTTATAATTAATATTTATTTATACACACACACGTTTTGTTGGCGCGAGCTTGAAACGAGACACACGCGGAAAATTAAATACGTTTTAGAAAGTAATAAAAAGTTTGTTGGCATTAGTTACTAGGGAAGGCGAAGGGAAGTTATTAAACTAAAGAGCGCACTGTTATTTAGTCACATTCTGGTGATGTGTTGTACTCTCAGCCTCCCCGGAATTGATGCGAGGCATAAAGGAAAGGTGCGCGCGAGCACCTTCCACAGAATAGCGTGAACTGTGACTGATGAGTGATACGCGCGTTGTATGCGCGTTGCTCAAGTTACTGCTAGGTGATGCGTGAAACGCAGCGCGCGCGCAAGCCTCGATCTGCAGGTTTTATGGCACCAGTTTCCACTTGCGAGTCACTTCGTAGCCGCTAGATGGCGCTGCACAAACACAGCCTTCGACCAACCAAGTTAGTTACATTGCCAAGACTTTGGATGGCGCTAGAAGTAACGATCAAAACCGTTTTATTGATATCGAACGAAACCAACAAAACGCAAGTTAGTTCCTATGCAATTAGAAGAATAATTATAATACACCTACGCCCCCCCAAGTGTAAAAGTGCAAGGGCATTCTATGCAAAGTTTATCTAAGGTGATGTGCTGTCGGCTGTACATACAAGTTTTATGCAAAGTTGTATACAGTCTTAGGATGGCGCTGAGAGAGATCAAGTAAAGCTATTTTGTTGCTGATATATAACATTCCTAAAAAGCTCCTATGTATCAAAAGAAAATTGTTTTCTTAGAAGACATTATCTACAATACAAGATGTATAGAATATACCAATATACCGTAACTAGGTGTTGCATGGTGCGCGGGCCGCGCGCGGCCCGCGAGACTGCTTTGTTTTCGTGTTGTAGGCGCCGCAACTAAATAAACATTATCCGGATTGTTCGCTGTGCAAATAATTCGTGCAAGCCATCCACTAATTATATCAAGCACCACCCGAAAGTTGCAAGTTCAAAACTCTGTGAAAAACATTTATTCGAAAAGAATTTTCTCATTTAAAGTAGGTTTTTTTTTGTGATTTTTAAAGCAAGCAACGCTCTAAATGCCCGTATGCCAGAAACTTAAAGAAAGTTTTTCGAAACCCAAACGTTGCTAGCTGTTCACAATTTCCATAACTTTGTTCATAATTCGAAAGGCAAGGGCTTTTAGCCTTTGGTAGCGTGGGGACGCTCCGGGCTTCGCCCTTCGCGGAGCTCGGCCTATGGCCTCGCAGCTCGGCTCGGCCTTCGGCCTCGCAAAAGTTACTTGGAATATGGGGAGTTGTTTCTGCTTGAGAAGGGGACGCTTCGGGCTTCGCCCTACGCGGAGCTCGGCCTATGGCCTCGCAGCCCGGCTCGGCCTTCGGCCTCGCAAAAGTTACTTGAAGGGTAGGGAGTTTTTTTCTGCTTGGCAATGGGACGCTTCGGGCTTCGCCCTACGCGGAGCTCGGCCTACGGCCTCGCAGCCCGGCTCGGCCTTCGGCCTCGCAAAAGTTACTTGGAATGTGGAGAATTTTTTCTGCTTGGCAAGGGGACGCTTCGGGCTTCGCCCTACGCGGAGCTCGGCCTTCGGCCTCGCAAAAGTTACTTGGAAGGTGGGGAGTTGTTTCTGCTTGACAAGGGGACGCTTCGGGCTTCGCCCTACGCGGAGCTCGGCCTACGGCCTCGCGGTGTTCTATCGCTTCGGGCTTCGCCCTACGCGGAGCTCGGCCTTCGGCCTCGCGGGAGGGTGCTCGGCCTTCGGCCTCGCTATAGTTACTGATAGATATTTACCGCACGCCAGTAATCCTTTCGTTTCGTATAGGAAAATATATGGAAAAAATATTATGGTTTACTGCTCGTCCGCCATTTTGTTTTCCCAAAAAATGACAATTTTCTGGTATACTGCATCATATGTGCTACGAAGTGGAATTGGTTGGATATTCCTCATGCGCTCGTGCTAGGCCAGCTAATTCGTCAAAGTTTGGTCTGAAATGTCCAAATTTTCAATCGGCTATATTTCCGCCGCCATTTTGTTTTTCTTTTGTTTTTCAATTTCATCACAAAGTAGGTGGACCATGTGACACGCGTTCCAAATTTGAACGAAATCGGTTGGAAAATGGCGGAGATGGCATCACGTGACCCGCCGCCATTTTGTTTTTTTCACTTCCCTATAGTTTTCCTCTGGTCCAATCACTAAACTATACAACTCCCCCCTACATCACTTTCACCTCCGGGAACTCCTTCAGACTAAACGGGCGTGTCAATCAGTGAGTCAGTCAGTCAGTCAGTCAGTCAGTGAGTGGTAATCGAGCTATATATATTAGTAATTAAGTTTGTAATTGAATTGCTTATGATATAAGTAATATCTACCCAGTATTACCTACTTACTTTTGTAAAAATGTTTAAGCGAAGTGCCTAGGCTCAGTAAACTTAATTCCGAGACTAGTGTTGTTGTCACTGGTATAACCCATTTAAGGATGAAAGGGTTTACCTCGCCGACCGACCTTTGTTACTCGTATTAATTTCGGCTGGACGCGTCCTAACCGCAGCGGGCAGGCTCTAAGGGCCACTTGCACCAATCTCGTGCTAGCGTCATGGTAAGTGCCTTTACCCTCTGTTAAACTGAAATATATGCCCCACGCATTTGCTCTCCAGATGATTTTTAAGTTTTATTCAAAGTCAAAAGTGGAAAACATACCTAATCGGTAATTTTTGAAAAATAAAATAGGTACTTACTATCAGCTTAGTCGGAAGAAATACGGAAAGACTGTATAGCAATAACTTTGTGATAATTATTGCGACGTCACAGGCGTCTAGCGCTATACAAACTATTCCTACCTACATTTTAGACAGAGACAGTTTTGCGAAAGACTAGGTAGAAACTTAGGTAGGTACGGTCGAAGACAGACAAAGGTGTACAGTAGAGTGTTTAAGGATGACATTTTCTCAAAAACTATTTGACCTATTGCAATAATTCTTTCACTGTTAGATAGATAAAAGTTAAAACTATGTACTCTTAAAGAATTGTTAAAATCGTTCCAGTAGTTCTTGAGAAATTCTCAACCTTATTGAGCCCCCTGTATCGACTGTATTTTGACAAAAAAAAATATTACATCAAATCCAATTTTCGATATTTCAATTTACCCCGGATATGACTGCATATTGCCTTAGCATAGCGATCAACTGTCTCTTTCTAACTCTTGATTTCTAAATGATCTTAACTATTACTATTCTGTTTTTACAGTCGACCATCGATTTACCCTCATGTTAACGATAAGCATTTAATTTACCATACTGGTCATCTGCCTCATTGTAGGTACTCCTTTCATGGAGTTTATTCGTTTCGTCATAAATCACGAACACGATATAGCTACAATGAAATCAATCAACGACTTCCTTGTGGTCATAGTCTTAATACCAACTCTATCGTGGCAATAGAGTAATTTAAAATTCTATGCTGCAAATCGATGCACTGCAATCAGTACAATCAACTCAATTTGATGTAATTGACGGTCTCGTAATAACATAGTCGCCATTGCACCTGTAGGTACGTATTCCATGATATATGTATAGACACACCTATTGTACCTAGGAAAGGGTATACCGAGTAGTAAAGGACTAAATTAGTATCTAATGTGAAAACCGGTGTAACATTAGTAATCTATGATAAAATCCGTCGTAATTTTGATTGCAAGTTTACAACGTAGCTACTATACAGGGTGGCCTTGAATTCATTCGACAAATTGAAACTGGGGGTTGTACTCATGATAAATATTGAATTGGTAAGGTTTTTTAGTAAATCCAACCTACAACCTAGTACCTTTACATTTTAAATAACAACTTAACATATCACTAACCGAAGAACTACTGTGACTAGTGGACAAATTGGCCCTTTTAATAATTTATTTTCCTAGGATGAGAACATGGAAATAACTAGCCGAACTGTTGAAATAGAAATAGTCTCAGTAGTTCGGTGCACGTGTACAACCGAACTGTTGAGACTTTATGGCAGCCACACATGCTAAGGTCTACCGGAGAGGTGTACTTGTACAGGAATACCTGCGCAGTTAGACCGGAGCATGTATGGGAACAGACCTGGGCAGTTTCTTCAGACCGTAGTGTGTGTGGCTGCCATAAAAGGGTCTCATCAGTTCGGCACCGGACAAAATAACTACTGAGTCTAGAGAATATACTTTGGCACACCACAAAACCCCCTTTTTACAGCGAGGTTGTTTACTTCGCTGCCTTCTAAAACAATTTCTAGTTTCTTGCGACCAAATAATCGACAAAAACATCGACTATAATTATTGATGAGGTATTCAGAATTTGAATCCAATGATACTGGCGGTCAGGGGTCTAAGCCAAAGTCAACCGTAATAAGACTACCTACCAATAATAATTTATCTACGGTCATAAGTCGCATTAGTAATATTAACCAACCAAATTCCAACGCTTCGTTCCAACGTAATCAGTTTTGCCAAACCTGGAGTGGTGTCTTATTCTTATGTTTTGTTTATACATTGAACCCACGTCCGTTTTCGATGATTAGACCTGTGGTAGATCAGGGAATTCTGTTAGATTTCCACATATTCTTATTTACATATCACAACACAACCGGAGGTAATAATAAATTACTACAATTTTAAAAACCGTTTGGAGTATAACCGAGTAAAACATAATCAATTTAACTAAAATAATCATTTTGTGAAAATATATATATATATATTAGGTAGGTATACCTATTCCTTAGTTGCGAGGTTGTGCGTTGATTTGGATTCCAGGGATGTTTTTTCAAGGGAACATAACCAAATATTCTCACAGAATATAATTTTTCAATAGGTAATAAACAAAATAATATTAATTCATTCAAACTCGATTTATTGAAGTAAAAACAATGCATATTATAATATAACTCGTCTCCGGAACTTGCATCTCACTATTAAGGAGGACGTTAGATTCGAAAACTGTTGAAAGGGTCTTTACGGTTGGCATCCCATGTCTTAAACAAAACGTGTCTAAATTAAATATAAAAAATATTTGTAGAAACATTAAAGATACACATTAGAGCTACATGTTAGACGGATACCAGCGCCTGAGCCTCGCTTTACAGCGGGGCAATGCGGCCAGTGCGCACCATGCGGCGCGGGACGGGCCTAGACGACGACGTGCCCAGAATTAGGTAGATATTTATTATGTACCTATATTTTTTTATTATATATGTCTAAACTGCTTAATAAATAAATTCACAAGAACAAAGTTAGACGGAAAAATATTTTTCATTGTCTTCGATATAAAAAAATCATCTTCTTTCAACAAAATGGAGCTTTGCCCCACCTACAAAACTACGTGACCATTTAAGCTGTACCTATCATTTTGTTGGGGACTTATTACAGGTTTCATATTGCATAATCACAATCAGTATCATTTTCTACTACTTTCGCAACTCCTATGGAAGAATAACAAAAACAATGAATAAATCGCTTCGATTTCTTACTATTTTCTGAATTCTTAATTAAGCTGTTTTTTTCGAATCGCAACTTGTACAAAACTGTATTTTAAACCAATAAAATAAGTCCCCAACAAAATGATAGGTACAGCTTCAATGGTCACGTAGTTTTGAAGGTGGGGTAAAGCTCCATTGAAATGTGGCAATGTCATTTATGTTTATATAAATATTGGGTAAGTATAAATATTTGGTTAATTTCGATCAAGTTCGAATATTCCGAGCAAATTCGACTATGTGCAACAAAGTTCGAAAAATTCGGCCAATTTCGACCATCGACCAAAATCGACAAGTTCGAAAAATATCCAATTTCGTCCAAGTTTGAATAATTCGGCCAAATTCGACTAAGTTCGAAATATTCCCACAATTTCGTCCAAGTTCGAATAATTCGGCTAAGTTCGAAAAATTAGGCCAATTTCGTCCAAGTTCGAATAATTCGGCCTAATTCGACTAAGTTCGAAAAATTAGGCAAAATTCAAACAAGTTCGATAAATTCGACTAAGTATCAAAAATTTCATGTTTTGGGTTGCATACTAAAATTTGTGAAAGATTTACGCGCAAAAATGAGCAAAGTTTGATTGACGATAACTATTTTTGAGTTTTGAATTAAGTAACAAAATATACATCATTCTTTGCACTTTTGTAATTGCACTCAATTCTATAGATATTTGATAATTCGCTTCGTTTGCTGTAGATGAGCCTAAGCAGACAAGTCTATTTTGTTGAAATTGTTGAAGAATACTATTCTTATATCGAAAATAAGAGATATTTAAAAGAAAATTAAAACTATAAGTGTATAAGTATCTAATGTTCTATAATTTTTTTTTATTCTCCATAAACATGTTTCTTCTGAGATAGGAGGCAAATGAGTTATATTCTGATTTAACTGAATCAAAATACAATTATTATATTTCACAATTAAGTCCAGTGATCAATTTCGTATTGCTCAGAAACTGGAATCGAAGAATTGGTAATGGCATATAAGTAGATAATGTATTAATTATTATAGTTGATATTTTGTATTAATAAAAAATAATTAATTGACGGATTTTTGTATTTGCATTTATTTTTTTGTAACTTTAATATTTTGATCACAAAAGAGTTACCTTCAGGCTGACGGAGCGGTCGATGACATTACAATTAATGACAAAGATCCTATAAAAATCCAAAATTATGCTACAGAGCATCGTATGAGCAATCGAGTCTGTAATTTCATAATAAAATTATATAACGGGCTTTTTGACAACGGCGGGATCGATACAGTTGCTAATTTCATTGTATACAGTGAGTGGTTAATTTGTGTTTAATGTCACGTTAAATTGATCAGAAAATGTTCGCGTATATGAATACGAGCAAGATTCAAGAGAACTATATATACCTCAGGAATGAACGTGGACTTCAGAGCTGAGCTCCTTTGTCCAGGGTTGTAGTCGCTTTTCGCGATTCCCCTGGAGGAATACAGAAAGACTATGATAGAATAAACTAGATAGACTACGATACTCTTTAACTTTACATTGGCAAATGATGAAAACCGGTAAGTCCAATAATGTTCCATCATAGTCTTCCTTTCTTTCTCCAGAAGTCCAGAGGAGTAACCCAACAGCGACTGCAACTCTAGACGAAGCAGCTCAGCAGTCCAAGTTCACTCCTGAGCTATTTAGTGGGACTCGGATCTTGTATAATTATTCGTAAACTCCAACATATTGATATACGCGAATATTTTCAGATTAATTTATCGTGACTTTAAGCACAAAATAACCAGTACACATAAAATTAAAATTATCAAATAATTTAACTTTAATCACGATCCCGAAATTTTCAAAAGTACAAAATAAGTACAAAATAAATAAATTATATAGGGAAAGGCAGGATATAGGTAACAAATTACTTTTTCCATTGTGTTGTGGAGATACCTTTCATATTAGATATAAATAGAGACAGAATAGAGTAAACCTTGCACTTACTGCAATACATATGTGAGTACTATATTTGTTCAGGATTTATCGCTTGTTGCTTTAAACATTATGCAACATCATTGGCGACTCCGTCAGTTTTAATAGGACAACATTGAATATAATGCTAATTGTGTTCTCAACTGAATAAAACTAACTAAATAGTTGTTCTGTGGCTCGCTCCAGTTCCCAATCGTACGTAGACAGAGCGACGCGCGCCTTGTGTTCCTCCACACCCATGTCTAATAAACGTTGCACTTTTCCATTAAACTCCCAAATAGACGCCGGGCCTCCAGCATAGGCATTGGTCCAATGTCTAGCCGTCAAATTGAACAGTTGGGGATTTTCCCTATACTGTTTTGCAACGACTGCATCTTGTGGGTCGTCAGGTTCAGCGGCAGACAGCAACGCCTGGATGGACAGTAGGACTGTGCGCAGTGTCAGAGCAGCAGCCCATTGATCTTTAAGGATATCTAAACATATAGCCCCTGTCACTGATGACACGTTCGGGTGCCATATCTTGGTAAGAAAACGAATCTGTAGAAAAAAGAAAGTAGAATGTATTCTTTTTACCTTTTATACATTAGGTATTTTGACATAAATAGTCATCACATCGCACCTTGGAACAACCAAAAGTTACTGGAAAAAAAGTTGCCACCAAAGAAAATCATTTATTTATTTATTTTTATCATATTTCAATATTAATGGTATGGATGGACAATTAGGATCTGTAAAAGTATGTTAACTTGTGAACTATTTGAAACTATTTAAGTAGGTACTCATACATTTTTTGTTCATTAATTCTGATTATTTTAAAAATCAGGTTGACAATCAGGTGTTTTACACAGAATCAATAATTACCTTAGGGGGATTGAAAGGGTATGTTTCTGGCACTTTGATCTCGAGGAGAAATGTCCCACCCTCATAAGGCGTGTCTGGCGGGCCTGCGATCTGACCCTGTAGTTCTGTATAACTTTCATTAACTAAATCCAGCTTTATCATTCCTCCTGCCATCTAGAAAACAAGAGATTGTATTAATCCGAGTTGTCGTATGTAAGACCGAGCTCAAACTCGGCTTACGCTCAACACTGTCTAGAAATGTCGGCCTTAGCGTTGCAAGTCGGTATTCATAGCCTAAGTACATAACTTGAAACAATATTTTGGATAAGGTATATTAACTCATAAACGAGATAGCTCAACCTATCATTATATGTGAATTTCGCTGGTGCAGAGTACAAAACAGAACAAAATAAGCATAGCGGAATTTCGAAAGAACTGCAAGTTTTACATTATGTACCATTCGCGTTCTTATTGTCTGCGCCATAAGAGTAGAGATTGTACTGCAAGTATTTATATATATGGACTATATCAAGTATGCATGCAATGCATATACCTATATCTAGTATTATGTATGAACAAAAACTGAAAAATATTACTTGTAATGGAAATGTATAATAAAATTATAATTAGAACAGTAGGTGGAAAATTTCCACTGGAAATATGACAGATGTCCTCATTGTTAATCAATCAAAGCTTTACCTAATATAAATAAATTCAAATAAATATGGGTTATATGACCACTATGTAGGTATGAGTTATCTGTAGCTGGCTAGCAGTTTTTATGGCCTGTTGCCAATTTTTTAAGAATATAAATATAACATGAGTTGGACAAGTTGATAAATAAAATTATGTGTGTGCTGGCCATGTGACAGGCGTATTTTTCGATATGCATCAATTTGTAAATAAAAATATATCATCAAAGTTAAGTCACTCAATAGGTGTGACTCTATCGTGGTCACCAAATCTAATCCTAAACCTAAACGCAACTGTCACTATCACTCATATGCTAAATGGTGTAAGAGTGAGCGGGCCATCTCGCTTAGCGACGTTTAAAATGGTATACAAAACATAATTTGATCAGTACAAAATGTCTGTAATGTGACTTTTATTTTATTTTTTTAATGAAATTGTGTACATCGGTTTTAGATTTGATTAATGACGCTGATTATCCAGTTTCAAGGTCAAGGGTGATCACACTAACACCCTGTATTGATGCTTGCCACTGTTTGCAACTCTGCCAAACACGATTGAAATCACAGGCGCGTAAATTTATGTGTGTACTATATGACGTGACTATCATATTTCGATCATTCATACTGATGTAAATACGACTTGGTTATACCATTTTTTACGAGCTTTAACCCTCATATCTCGGAAACGTGACACTTTAGGACATGGGACAGTTTATGTTCACATAAGTGTCCTCTATCGATATATGCCCACTATGCGCCAGAAGTCGGAAAGGTTCGAACCGCTTTAGCGTGCGCTTTCTAGAATCTGTACAAGCATCCTTTTATATTGTAATATTACATAATTTTGTGATAAAACCCTGCAGTTCTTAAAGGTCCCAGTATACATAGGTCCATGCTGGTCGATAACATACCATCACCATTGTGAATAGGCATTCGCGCACGTTGGCCGAACATTGCCAATGATGGCACGCAATGGTGATGCAATGTTATCAGCTTTTCGTGCATACTTCACTCAAACGTGCGTGGCCCAACATGGCCGGTGGTGTTCACACAATGGTTCACGCATCCGAACGCTAACATGATGATGCACTTTTTAGTTGCAAGTAACAATAATAATTAATTAATAAAATAATAAAAATAATCCTGATAATTTATTACTTTTTACAGTACACAATTCTACAATAGCTGCATGTAGTATACAAATAAATTGGAGCGGCCATGAGTACTTCGACGTCCATTGCGAGTGCCTTGTCAGGTTGTAATGGGCCATTGTGTGAATTCCTTGCTCCACGACAGGCCACTGTCGTGGCGCATCGCCGCCGTGCATGGATCAGAACGGGCCAATGTGTACTGGGGCCGTGAGGGGACCAATAATGGCTGCCCAATGCACAGAACACTATTACCCTGCCCAATGCCGAAATCAATACTTTCGTTTTACCATTACAACAAACTACCCTTAGCTAAACTACACTACAACTAAACTAACTTACACACTTAACTAAACTACAAGCCTTATTTTTTTATAAGTAATATTAAAGAAATGTTCTCACATAATTCGCTTCAAGCACAAGGTAGCACAAATAAGTTAACCAAATGACTATTTATTGCAGGTAAACTGTAGCCTAAAGGTGCTCCCTCACCGGGAGCATTCGCATGTAATGTAACGTTGCAGATTCGACTTTGAGCATTACATTACAATACTACCTCCCTGACTGACGCTGTTTTTCTCCCTCACTGATGTATTGCTCGAATCTGTAACGTTACATTACACGCGAATGCTCCCGGTGAGGGAGCACCTTAAAATACAATAATATTAGGTACGGGCAACGGACAACAATAGTACGATTTTAAATCTTACGACACAGAAAATAACAATGGTCCATAGTGTTACACTTGATCTGCTGTTAGCTGTACCTATAAAGTATTATGACTTTAGTTAAAACCCTTAAATAAATTATGTATTGAACGATAGCAATTCTCTTAGGAGTTCTTTAATTTTCATCTAAATTTTGTCACTTCTACAGTGTTGGCTCTACTAATACTCATCTAAGACAAATTGAGTCTACAAAAGCAGTAGTTCTTTTTTAAAAGTACAATAAATAACAAACGTTTTAATAAAGTTACATTCTGTGGCAATCGAAATAGTGATGTTATGATTGAAATATCGATATTGTATCAGTATTTATATTGAACTAGAGGTGTTCTCGCGACTTTGTATGTGTTGTAATTTTTTCCCCGGGATAAATAGTAGCCTATGTTACTCAGAGATAATGTAGCATTCTAATAGTGAATTTTTTTTTGAAATTTGTACTCGGAGACATTACAGATTTGTAATAGGATCGATATCACTGTAACTATCCGCCAAACGGCACTGGGCCCGCGTGGTGGATCATGGCCCGGGCTCCCACAATGTAAGGGAAGGTCTGTGCCCGAGCAGTGGGGACATATAATTAGACTGATGATGATACTATAATTATCAAACTAGGTAGACATCGAGAAAATAAATGATTGGAAAGAGTATACTGGAAAGAGTATAGCGCAAGCAAGATAATAAAATTTGTCGAATCACGCACTATAGGTGCTCCAAAACGGAATTAGGAATAAAATAAGAAGTCAAACATACGCAATAGTTTCACAAATCACTTAGCACTTAATTAAACAAATACGCATAATTACAATATCGAACGATGTTCTCTCGAAATAATGATGACAAACAAAATTGCAACTGCAACAATCAAAATTACAAAATACCTACAATGGAATAAAACCACCAGGACTTACCTCTTCACTTTTAATAACTTCTTTGAACTCTCTTTTAATACGTTTGGCTGCTATATTTGCCATTGTTTTAATTTTACTTGCAGTAATTCGGGATGAACGAGGATTTTAGAACTAGCTAGAGAAACGGAGAAACGACAAACAGACAACCGGAGACAATCAGACAATCACACTGGTTCAATCAAAAACAGGGTTGCCAGATTGCATTTTTCAAATTTCCCCGAATTGTAATTTTTTTCCCAAAATGTTACTTGTAGCGAATGACTCTCCCAGGCTCCCTCTACGAGCCGGTTTGGTATTCTGTATTCTATGGTTTTGGCGTACGTGCTGTAACTGGTGGGTGGAATGGCGGCTTGTTGCGCGCGCGCTTTCTTCCTGTACTGTTTGACTTAATCTGTTCTACTAAAAAGGGTTCCAATAAACATTTTTGTGGACTTTGTGGTTTAATTTGACAGGGCCGACCGAACTCACGAAAAGTGGCGCTCCAACGTGTGTTTAGTTCGTGTTTTGTGCTCACAAATTTAAGAGACTTGTTGGCGTCGTTACAAACGATTTGCTTTTCTCGGTCTCTTATTGGAACTAGAACAGAATGTCACGCAGACGCGACCGTAATCAAGACGACGG
The DNA here is from genome assembly GCA_963506565.1 of Tachystola acroxantha. Classification (NCBI taxonomy): domain Eukaryota; kingdom Metazoa; phylum Arthropoda; class Insecta; order Lepidoptera; family Oecophoridae; genus Tachystola; species Tachystola acroxantha. The sequence goes on from OY735870.1 coordinate 18,377,763, forward strand.
TGACGAAACGGAGGCGTCCACATTCAATATTGGACGCAACGACTTCGCAGCCCTACTACAGACGCTCCAAACCTCCCAAATGGAGCTGTGTCAGCGTCTGATGACGGAGGCGAGATCGTCGACTCCGGTTCTGACTGCCCCAGTGGCAGGTTCAACGTCTGCGAATTTTTCAAAATGTACTACAAGATTTGATGGAGCCCCGGAAGAAACGGACAGCTTCATCGATGCCATAGAGGTATACAAATCTTGTGTACAGATAAGTGGTCAAAACGCATTAAAAGGTTTGCCTATGTTACTTACCGGTCCCGCTGCAGTGTGGTGGCAGGGAATTAAAGGCTCGACCACAGACTGGGATGATGCTCTAAATAAACTAAGAAGTGCATTTGGAGAGCGTCGACCACCCTTTCGTATCTACACAGAGCTGTTCTCTATGATACAGGGCGACTCCAATACGGATATATTTGTCGCCAAGGCGAGGGCACTACTGGCAAAGTTGCCACCAGACGATCTGTCAGAAAAAGTAAAAATAGACATGGTTTATGGACTATTAGATCGCCGAATAAAGAAGAGAATTGAAAGAGATAGCGTCGTGACGTTTGACCAGTTACTCAGCCGAGCAAGAAGTGTGGAGGAGGCGGCTCAGGAGAATCGGCCTGCTTCAGCGCCCCTGCGGAAGTCGGCGCCCGCCGTGCAACGCGCGACGGCAGCGCACACAGGCAACACGGCGCCGCCCCGGCGCGCGCATGGCGCTAGCGTGCCGCTCGCGCCTTTGCAGCCACAGGCGTCGTCGCCGTCTCAGCCTCAGCAGACGGGTCAGAGTTTGACTGTCGCAGACTCAGGTATCTCGCCAAAGGAAAAACGTATGTATTGTGCTTACTGCAAAAAGTTTAATCATACTAAAGATGACTGTCAAAAGTTAAAAGCTAAAAATGAATCGAACTCTGTTCAAATTCAAAATCCAATTAAGTGTTACGGCTGTGGTGCTTTGGGTGTGATACGGGCTAACTGTGCCAATTGCCAAAGTCAAAATGCTTTTTATGCATTTAATTTATCTCAGTGTGTGCATAGAGATAGGCATGAACAGGGCTGCTCTACGGTGGGTGGCCCCGTTGCACAGAACATTACTAATTTTAATACTGGATGTGTTGAAAATGCTATGTCCAAGTGTGTACAGGGAGGTAATCTTGCACAGGGCCGCACTCAGACTGGTGGCTCAGCTGCTCAGAGCTTTTCTAACAACACCGCTTTTGACCAAAATTTAGCTTCAACGGGTGAAGGTTTTAAGTCCGTCTGTACACACTCTGACACACTTAACAATAAATTGCATATTTTTGATTGTGTGTTGCCCACTAAAATGGAAAAGTTTGCTTGTGATTGTCATAATGTTGATTCTATTCAGATCTCGGGGAACTCACATCTGGAGGTTAATTCTGTTCCCTCGATGATAGATCAAAATATTTTATCTGGGGATATTAAGGGTAATTCTCAGTGTTACTGTGCATCTAATAATGTTAATTTGAATAATTTGATGGCAGTTGATAACCAAATTGAATATGTTGAATTACTTCCTCAGTCTATAGACCAGGAATCAAACAGTAGTTTGTTAGTCCAGGAGTCGACTGTAAATTCTTTTGTAGACCAGGAGTTATCTGCGGATTCTTTTGTAGTCCAGCAGCCTGATGAATTTTTTCCTTTGTCTATAGACCAGGAGCTGAATGATGGTTTTATAAATAATATTTTACCATGTAAAATTGTTACTGATAATAAGAATGTTGAGAATAAGGGGGAGCCTGAGCCTACAACACCTACCGTCACTCCGGTTAGGTCACCGCGTTGTATCAAGGGGGGGCCCACTTCTGTGTCCCCACCGCTCGTTCTTCCTAGCAGTTACCACCGCCGTCCCATATTGAATATTGAGATTCTAGGGATGAAGGGTACCGCGTTAGTAGACACAGCCGCGAAGGGTTGTATTGCGGGTCATTCGTTATATGCTTTTCTTCTCAAAAATGGACATCCTCTTCACCGTTCGATGAAGAATATTAAACTCGCCGACGGTGACACTAGGCGCACGGAAGTGTTAATTGCTGACGTGGAGGTAAAACTTTTTCACAAAGTTTTGTCCGTTCAATTTCTTATTTTCCCAGAATCGCGTAACAATGAATCCTTGCTAGGCATTGATTTTTTAAACAAAGCTAATCTCGCATTCGATTTTGGAGATTCGTCTTGGTATTTTTCGGAAAATAAAACGCAAAAGTTTGAACTGCATTATGAACCGGGAGCTCGACTGGAATATAATTTGTGTGAGACTTCCGAGGAAGTGACGCTTTCCCAAATACTCACTGAGTTCGCAGATGTTTTTAACGAGCGTGGAGAAGCCACGACATTCGCTGAGCACCGCATTGAGACTGGTGAGCACCCGCCGATAGCAGTGCCGCCGTACCGCCTCACGCCTGCAAGGAAAAAGGTTATGGAGGAGGAGCTCAACAGGATGTTAGCTGATGACATAATTGAAGAATGTGAATCTGCGTGGGCAGCGCCGGCTTTGCTGGTTCCAAAACGTGACGGCACGTTTCGCTTTTGCGTAGATTACCGTAAGTTAAATTCTATAACTAAATCAGACACTTACCCTATGCCGGTGATTGAAGAGTTGCTGCAGTCCACGAAGCAAGGTTGTGTGATGAGTACTTTAGACCTCAAATCTGGGTACTGGCAAGTGCCAGTAGTGATGCGCGATCGAGACAAAACTGCGTTTACGTCGCATTGTGGCACGTATCGTTTCAAACGCATGCCTTTTGGACTCAAGTCGGCACCAGCTACTTTTCAGAGATTAATAGATCGTCTACGGTCATGTCCTACTCTGAAGAACATCACGGTCTTGGCATATTTGGACGATATTCTCGTAATTTCAGAGAATATGCAACAACACATTAAGGATTTGCGGGCAGTCTTCGAACGCCTGTATTTCTTCAATCTGCGGGTGAACCGGGGCAAATGCGTTTTTGCCAGAGAGTCTGTCAAGTACCTTGGGCATGTCATCTCCTCCACGGGCATATCACCGGATCCTGAAAAGATTCAGGCCATTGTTGAGATGAAAAAGCGAAGTAATTTAAAGCATCTTCGTACTTTTACTCAAACCTGCTCATGGTTTCGTAAATTCATTCCTGGTTTTTCGAAAATTGCAGAGCCGCTGACGAGGCTTACCAGAAAGAATCAACCATGGCAGTGGGGCCCAGAGCAAGATGGAGCCTTCGAAGAGTTGAAGAAACTGCTGACCTCTGCGCCGATTTTAACTCAGACAGACTACTCAAAGCCGTTCATTCTCAGAACAGACGCAAGCAATTACGCTTTGGGCGCTGTCCTCATGCAGGGTGAGAAGAACAACGAAAGGCCGATAGAGTATGCGAGTAGATTGCTCTCGTCTGCCGAAAGAAATTATTCGACAACTGAACGGGAAGCACTTGCTGTCGTCTGGGCAGTGGAACGTTTCCGCGGATATATTGAAGGACATCCGGTTATTGTTGGAACCGACCATCAGCCGCTGAAATGGCTGCTTACACTGAAGTCACCATCAGGACGTCTGGTACGATGGGCGCTCAAGCTCCAAGCTTTTGATCTCCATTACGAATACACTCCCGGTAAAGCCAACTTGGTTGCTGATACCCTCAGTCGACCCAATTGCGACGAAGAGACTTTGAATGCTTGCGGAATTTGCACAGTCATCATTGACTTACCTGCAAAAAGTCCTACGGAGCTACGACAAGGACAGCTGGCTGACCCTGATCTAGAGAAGATTATCCAGGATTTAGAGGAGGGACAAGAGATCAACGCGCACCGATGGACAGGCCGAGGTTATTTGATGGAACAAGGAGTCCTATACCGCTATAACCCAGACGCGGACAGCGAAGAACCGCAACTTGTGGTACCTGTGGATCAGAGAGAGGAGATACTGAAAGAATGTCATGATGCTCCTACTGCAGGCCACCCTGGTATAGAACGTACATATCAGAGAGTTGCACAGAAGTTTTATTTCCCAGGTATGAGAAGAGCCATAGCAGAGTAAATAAAGACCTGTATCTCTTGCCAACGCTATAAAGCGAGCAATGAGAAACCGCCAGGGTTGTTACAGACACCGTTACTAAATCAGCGTAACGAGGTACTTGCTATAGATCTTTTTGGTCCGCTCCCACCAGGGGAAGAAGGACATCGTTGGATCCTGCTGGTAGAGGATACCGCAACCCGATGGGTTGAACTATACGCTCTGCGCGAAGCCACTGCAGAAGCATGTGCCAGAGTTTTAATTGAAGAATACTTTCTCCGTTTTGGCCTACCACGGCGCATTATTTCAGATAACGGAGTACAGTTTATCTCAGCAGTAATGCAACAGTGTATGTTTGTTCTAGGCATTAAGCAAGAACTGTTGCCGCTGTTTCATCCTCAGGGAAACCCTGCTGAAAGGAAGAATAGAGATTTAAAGGTGTTGCTATCACAGTTGGTAAGCACAGAACATAACACCTGGCCCAAGCATCTCCCTTCAGTAAGATTCGCATTGAATTCAGCTCGGTGTCAGACCACAGGGGTTACACCTGCTTATTTAACTCTAGCAAGAGAGTTGAGATCGCCGTTGGAAATGAATAATGATCCGAGAGGCATCTTAGAAAAGGAAAATTTTGTACCGCAAATCACTCCATATCTTAAACAGTTTCTTAGTTCTTTCACGGCAATCCGTGAAAAGATGGAGGTGCAACAAGATCGAAATAAGGAATACGCCGACCAGTCGCGTCGAGCGGGCGAGGTATTCGCTGAAGGCGATAAAGTTTTACTGAAAACCCATGTTCTCAGCAACGCCTCTAGAGCCATTACGTCTAAATTTGTGCCGAAAAGGGATGGACCCTATGTTGTAACCAAGAAGGTTAGTCCTACCACTTACCTTATCGCACCGGTGGACGACCCATCAGGGAATTTGGGCAAGTTTCACACCAAGGAGCTCACACGGTACCACTGTCGAGATTCTAATGTACCGGTTCCAATCGTTCCGAAGCAGAAGCGCGGTCGTCCTAGGCGTCAGAAACCTGCAAATTCTTTAAGTAACGAGCTAAATCGCTCTTTTGGGGATGTGCCAGTCCATGAGCGGGGTCGCTCTCGTGAACTGGAAGGGGGGCATGTAGCGAATGACTCTCCCAGGCTCCCTCTACGAGCCGGTTTGGTATTCTGTATTCTATGGTTTTGGCGTACGTGCTGTAACTGGTGGGTGGAATGGCGGCTTGTTGCGCGCGCGCTTTCTTCCTGTACTGTTTGACTTAATCTGTTCTCCTAAAAAGGGTTCCAATAAACATTTTTGTGGACTTTGTGGTTTAATTTGACAGGGCCGACCGAACTCACGAAATACTTTTAACGAAAAAATTTGCATTTTTTTTACCCGACTGCGCAAGAAGGAGGGTTATTTTTTCGAGTGTATGTATGTTTGTATGTATGTCTAAAGCAGGGTCCGCTACGCCTTGTTTCTAAACACGGAAACATGCGATAGTAGCGGGCGTGGCGGGTATCGCAATTTATGTTACCAAAAACTGTAAACATGTCTCCCGCGACAAATGGATAACATCCCTCGCGTTCGCCTGCGAGGAGGGAATTTACGTCATATTGTGTAACCGCTCACTATAGGAAGACGTATCGTTCGTACTAAAGGAGAAAGAACATCTAAGGCCCACCCTTAACAGAGCTGTCCTGTTATTGAGACTATATTCAATATTCATCACATAATTTTCTACCTCTATTAGATAAAAATTGTACTGGGGAATTATTCAATTCACATTTACAAATAAATTAGTTATATTTCGACTTTTATTCCATTTTGAATGCGTCATTTCCTGATTAACTACTTACAAGGGCTCTTATCAATAAAACTGTTTATCGATGACTTAACTTGACATGTCGCTAAACCACCGATTTTGTATTGCGAAATATGACGCAAAGCACAGCCTAACCTTTAAGTCACATTGATCGCAACGAGCCAAGAAGCATCTATACTGTTCAGCCCCCTTACCTTGAACTCTTATAGCAGTATTACTTTCATGATACTTTGTTACTTCGTACAATGTCGACCTTAATAAGCTTACTTTAAGGTCGACATTGTACGAAGTAACAAAGTATTATGAAAGTAATACTGCTATAAGAGTTCAAGGTAAGGGGGCTGAACTCCTTGTATATAATTTCACAGCTTTAAGCAAAGATAATGTAATACTACGTCTTGGTATAAAATGTATAAAATGGCCAGCCGTCACTATTGACGACAATGACACTTCTAAGTCAACGTCACACAAAGGGGAGAAGAAAAAGAGAATTAATATCAAAAATATTAATTACTCCTTGTGTAGCGTTAAAAAAAGTCATTATGTCCTTATTTGTCATATTACCGTAAGTAGCAAACTCTTTGATAGTGTTCTTCCCTTTATTTTGGTGACAGAATCTATAATCTGTGACTAGAAGTTATTTGTTGTGATTGATGGGTAACCTAACCTAAAGCTTCGAAATGAAATTGCAAGTCTACAAGAACCCCATGGATAAAGGGTTTATTTGTACAGCCTTTGTACCAATAAACCCTATCCTTACAAAGGATTTAGTGTCTAATTTGAGCTATCTGAAAAAAACATTTTTTTTGAGCCTGCGCTCTATGGCTCAATGGTCTTTCTCCTTTGTGACGATTCTCTTTAGTTTGTGATGGAGTGGAATACAGAAAATACTTTGTTTTTATACAACTACTTACAGAAAGACCGGTGCTTTGGGATGTTATATTGGTAGATCATAAAAATAAACATAAATAACTAGATATTGGTGAACGAAGTATTACATTATCTTTGTATTGAAGGACCATGATTGCAGGTATTCCTCCTTTATCTTCGGAGAACGAAATCTACTTATAGCTACAACATCAGCCACGTCTTCTTCCACGGAACTCATTTTTGAGATAAAACAAAAACTGTAAAATAATCTAACGCAGCAGACCGTCTGTTTTGATAATTTGTTTTGGAATTACGTTTAGAAACACGGAAAAACGGAGCAACGGACCCGGCATAGTTCTTTGGCATGCCCTGCAGCCTCAACGGCTTAATGGATTTTTACATATGAGGTGTTGTTAGATTCTTGATTTAGGAGTGACGTAACCTATAAAAAATTATCCCAAAGGAGTTAAATTTCTTGCAGACAGGTGTATAGACTATAGGTAATTTTTTTCTAATAACATTTAAGTTAATTTAAAAAAGACTGTAGACGTGACCACCGCCTTGTTAAGAAGACACATAATTATTTAACAACACAAAATGATTTCGGCATCTTCTTCGTCGGAAACTGTAGTGTACATGTTTTCTGAGTTTAATTTTAGCTGAAACTTTGAGTATTCGCCACGGGCTTTTAAGCCATATCTCACCCATATTATGTAGTCACAAAATATCCCAATTTCTTAATTTTTCCCCCAAAATTTCCTAATAGCCTATTTCCACCCAAAGTTGCGAGAAAAATCCCTAATCTGGCAATCCTGAATCAAAGAGTATCACCATAGAGTAAGTAACTTTGACTTGACTTGCTTGCTTGACACTACTGCTACTACCTAGTTGAAATTGCGTAGACAGAGAAGCATACGTGAAATTGAGTTGAAAAGACAAGAGTTGATTGAAGCAAGGTTGAGTCGGGTTGAGTTGAAGCAAAGTTGACACAACGAACACGCCGCGCCGCCTAGCGTATTATTCGTGTATTATTACTTTAACTATTTAAACCTACGATTAAAACCGTATTAAAACAGTAACAATGTTTCAAAAACTCAAAAGAGCGATGAAAACGCAACGCCACAACCAACATTGTCGCGGGGTTCTTTTGAAAAAGGCGGGAAACGGCGGTTGCAATTTTTTTTGATAATTATTGTTATAATGTCTAGTGCTTATTTTGTGATTAATGTCACGTTAAGTTAATCAAAAAATGTTCGCGAGTGACAGTATGGCGAATTTATTGAATAATTTGAGCAAGATGAAGAGAAGGTTTCAAGCTTTTATCAAGAGTTCCCGCTACAAACTCGGGAGTGAACGTGACGTGATTGCCGAGCTGCTTTGTCCAGAGTGATGACGCCGCGGGCGTCTACTCTGGATGAAGACATGAAGACCCCGCTACCCAGTGTGAAGACGCTGCTGCGGCTCCCCTGGCTGGGGGAACATAGAAGACTATTGAGTATATTGAATTTCCTGTAACATGACATTGGCAAATGACGAACTGTCGAGTCCATTAATAAAATAAATAAATAAATATCGCTGAAATCCACCGGAAAGCAATAGATGGCGCCACGATATCAAACACGTAGAGTAGAATATAAATGTTCCTTCATCTTTGTATATCTATAGTTTATGGCACCAATGTTGCCAAGATAATGATGATTGCTCACACTTATTTATTATTATTGGAATATAATAGAAAATAAGTACACCAAATTATTCATACAGTTTTAAAATGATCAAATAAGTAAACAATTATTGAGTGGTATGATAAACGATGCACGTTTCAGCTAAGCTGACATATTTCATATATATTTTGAGTTAAAAGTCGTTTGGAAAACTTATTCGCTTAAAAATAAACAGATGTTTGTTTTAATTGTATAATTTTACATAATTATTAAATGTTAATACATACTCAATTTGAATTTTTTGAATGAAAAAATTATTGATGACAATTGTTAATGAATAACAAACAACACAAACTATAATATTTATATTCTTTTGTGTAATTCTTTTCTTTTTTGCAATAAAGAATATTAATCTTATCTATATTTTACTTAATAATCACAGATACTGAAATATGTCAAACAAGTTTTATGTTGAGTTTACGTATTTTTACTGCTCGATTCGATGAAGAAAAACAGCATGAGGAATCATACATGCCTGAGAACAATAAAAAATCTAAGACGTGTGATCATGGAACGAGCTCCCGCGATGAACCTGTGCCATAACAGTTGGGATTTGTCTATACAAAAACTTCGTTGGATTCTGTCGGATTTCTGTTTATGAAGTGGTCACTTTGTTCATTACAGTTCACCAATGGTATATGTAACCAGGCCGGTAACACTAACATAAAATAAACAGTTCATATTTCCTTAGCACACAAGCAGGCAGGCAGAAAGATCTTCAAAGGGCTTTGCTGTGGTTGATTTCGGAAATGTTTTGTTAATTTGTTTCGTTCACGAACGTTTATTCTGTTAATAATAACTTAACATTAGTCTATAATGGTGGTTACAATGCGGTAGTAACTGTGGAAAGACATTTGGTGTTGAAACTGTAAAGTTAAGATCCGTGATATCCTCGGTGGTAGGACGGAGTTATGCTAATTCCTTCCCCATGTCACCGGGTTGCACCTCTGTACCTGGCACATAAAGGTGTGTTGCATGTCAGCATTATTTGTTTAATCTGGTTTGTATAAAAAGCCCAAATTACAGTACTAAATACATTGTTTTGGGTACCTCTTTGTTTCACTCAACACTGGCATAAATTACTGTAAGGGCTTTCAAAGGGCTTCGTTGTTCACGTACAGTTCCTACCGCGACGACGGATATACGATTTTGTTTTTCTTATTCTTGTAGCATTTTTAGCTTTTATGTGTTTGAAAATGAGAACTGTAGTCATTTGTTTTAATTTAGCCAATTTATTTTTATGCATGTATGGTTTTTTATTGTGACACTGTATCTATGCTGTAGCCAGTACACAATCAATTACCGATTTAATAAATTAGCTTATATTTAAATATAAAAATTGTAGCTATTATTGGTTTGTGAAGAATTTAATTTTCTGTGGCTTTATTTTTTTAATAATGAACGTCTGTCACTTTATTTAATTTCGTGAACTACCTACCGAACTACAGACATATGGTAGGTACGTATAGTAAAATTGCCAACTTTTTGTAAACTTCTTTTCCATATCCTGTTCAAAAGATATTCAATTACATGTCAGACTATGTATTCAAACAATCTAAGTTCTGTAGTTTAGGTGAAATGCCTAGCTACAACGAGGTACCTACTTAGAAATAAACTCACACATAGATAACACTTTAATTATTAACTTTTGATGACTGATTTATTAATCATAACATTCTACTGTCGTTACCTGAATCCCATAACATTTACCATCCAATCCCAACCTATATTCATATTTGCATATAATAAAAGTTTCATCTGTATAATGTAATAACTAATAGGTACTTATCTCTAGTCATCAAAGCTAAGCTCAAGTCCTTCTTGTTGGAAAAGTGTTTTTTTTACTCAATTGGTGAATACCTTAATAATTAATGTAACTAGGTTTGACTAAATTATGAATGTGACTAAGTTATTTATATTTATTATTATTTAATTAATTTTTTTTTTTTCCATATTTTCTAGTTCTTTGTATTTAATTTACAATCATAAATAAGTTAAACTACAACTAATAATAACAAACTAATAATAATAATAAATTTAAATTAAAGATAGAAAACCTGCCCCAGGTCCCCCACTATAGGCATTTAATTAATTTGAATTATCTTTAATTTAATTTGTCAAAGGTGAATTTAAGGGATTATTTTATTTATAAGCTTCCGTAGGTAGGTAGGTACTTGTATTTTTATGTCAAACGCAATGCATTTTGTTAAGAATGAATAAACTATGAACTATCCAGTGTAAAAGTTGAGATTGAATGAGGCAACATCAGTAGAATTTCATGATTAATACATACTGGTTGCTGACTGGATGGTATAAAGGTTAACAATCAACTGTCTGCATTCTGCATGAATTTATAAGCCCTGTAAGAATTTATAATACCTAGTCTTTTCCAGGGTATATCATTTAAGCAAGAAATTCATGCCAAACTATTCATTAACCTGAAATATGCTTAACATTTCCAGCTACGTATTTTGCACCTTATGTTCACAATTGGGAATGTGAATATAATACCTATATCAATCAATATTTATTATGTCGATATCAGTATTATTGAACAATATTTGTAAAAAAAGTTCATGAATTTTTGTTCTGCCATGAAATGAAAACTACGAAAAATCGCGGTGCATAGTTGCATAGGATATTTTATTTTCGAGTAGGTAACCACCACACCTGGGTAATGATTATAAGTAATCTAGATTCTTCGTTTGGACGTCACGATTTTTACCAGCCTGTACCTATATATTATTTTATTGTTATATACCTATCTTATTTGACAGTATTCGAAACACTCAGTAAACTATACAAACACGCAAGAAACGCCAAATATTGAGGTGTATTACCTTAAGGTGTATTCAGACTATCAGAAAACGCTGAAAACGCCACAATATTGGCGTGAAACGTTGGCAGTACCCCCCGCGTATTGGATGGCGCGAAAATTGTGTCGCGAAAACGCGGTTTTTGGCTGGCACTGTGAATCCACATTGTCAGTTTGTTTTTTCCTTTTAATTGCCGTAATTTTCACGCCAAACAAGCATAGAAAGTCGAACTGTCGTCTGATTGGGCGTATTCATAGTTTTTTTTTCTTATCATTGTGAATGACTTAAAAATCTAATGAACAAATTATAACTCAATGTGGAGGACATTGAGTTTGACTTTGTTGACGTAAACCTGAATGATTGGAAAACGTGCAGATTTGGTATATATGTATATGATGTAAATATTCCTGTATTTTCTCATAAATAATGAATGGCATCTCTTCGAAATATTTGATATCAAATTGAACTCGCCACAAACTTTTAAGGAGGCTCCAATCGGGATGCGCACTTGCGCATGCGACCGGGCATGCGCCCCGAAGACCTCGCTAAAACACACAGCACACAGGTAGTAGATATAATTCAAATGGTTTGCACTGTGGACATCTGATTGCTGACAGTGCACTCTCTTACCTCGGGACGTGTGGACGACTCTTGTTCAGAGTTGTAACTTTTGTACTGCTTACGCTGCTTGCCTCGGGCGAATTTACTCCGTCGCGACCGAAATACCGACAAGTGCGAAGGCAATTTAAGTTGAGTACAAGTCAATTACGAGAACTTGAAGTTTAATTTCGAGTAATATTATTGTTTGAATCTCTTGAAATTTGTGAATTTTCTTCTTGCCCGGCTTACTCTTTCATCCCAAATTTAATTAAAGTTAACTTACCGAGAACGAGCCAATTTCCTAAAAAAAATCTTCGGAAAATGACGTGTCAATCAAGCGGTTAAATTTTCAATCGTGCGTTTACATTTTGCTCTAATAGCAAATAAATAAAATGTTACATCTTTTACAAAAAGACTAGTAGATTACCTACATTACAATCGTAAAAAAAACGCCTTCAAAGTTACGGAACGTCAATAGGTGGCGTAACTTATATAAAAGTTTGCAGCGGCGATTTTAACTTTGGTCAGATGTGCCCTCATCTCTACAAAAAGTATCAAGGTATCTTCCTTTGGTAGGGAATAACTAGCCTTTTCCATCTAGTTTTCAAGAGCGGTTCGTACTTTAAAATATACTAGGTATATAAAATCCTGTTTCAAATTGCGATTTGATTCGATTTGAGATATGCGAGTGTATTGTAGAATTTGTAGGGCATTGAAAAATAGTTTGCGAAACTCGTATTTAGCGGCAGAAATTGTTTTTAAATCTTGTCAAATGTAAGGACACGCAATGAAATCAGAATTGTTTAGGTAGGTAAATTAGAAAAAAAATATCCAATGGAGACCGAACAAAATCATTCCTTTTTTATTTACCAAACATTATCATATGCTCACATTAATTATACGATGATGGGCTGTCGAGAGTTTTGAATTCTAGAAAAAAGAAAACCTCTTTTTTCTAGAATTCAAAACTCTGTAAAATCTGTAAAGTCTGTAAAATCAGTATTTTTAACCATAGTCTCAATTTCGATCACTGAGTTCCGGTTCCGGCTAATTTGCGGTTTTTTTTATCGACGTAGGCGTCTATCGGCTTTGTTTTAAAAAAAATATTTTTACCCAGTACTGTCGCCCAAACAAGTGAAAACGGACACTTTGCTGATTGTAATTTGGATAAGTAGCCTTAGGTTGACGTGTTGTCTATTGTACCGCGGGCACATGGAGGTGCTACGGGCATAGGCGTAATCGCATCCTTTCCAGCTCGGTCGTGGGCAGAAGAATACAGCCAGTATAAAAGCGGGATTCAATTTTGTAATCCTGGAATACTTCAGCAGCTTCCACTGTAGACGGTTGGATAGAAATCGCCTTGGTTAGAAATTACCTGTTAAAGACTGTACATTTACATGATTCGCTGGTCGTTGTACACGCAATTTATTTCGTGAAGTGTAGTGGTTTATAGACTTTCTTAGATTGATAGAAGTGAATTCTGGACTGATTTTTATTCTATCCGCGTCATCTTATCGTTCAGTGAGTGATACGCCGCCCGTCGCGTCGCAAAGTTTAACTGTTTCGAGACGCTTCTCAAGTAAGTCTTTGAATTATCTTAAGTCTGACGCCATATCACAGAAATTATCCATATCGATATCTGGTAATCAAAAGTTATTGTAAATTTAGCACAAAATACCTAAGTATGTAATTTTCATAAAAAACACGGAAAGAGATAATAAGTTACTACTAAGTTAAGTAATTTGGAAAGTATCCCAGAACATTGCATTTTTCTTTTGTTTTATGACTATCTTCATAATTATAGAACATATATTTTTTTTCTCAATTTACGGGTATTTTTCAAGTACCAATATGTACGACTTGTTTTGGGTGATACTTCTACGTTCGCCTTAAATTAGATTGACTAGCTTATGTTATGTACTGAGTTTTGGGTTCGAATCCTGGTTGGGTAGGTTGTATTCACTCATTAAATACTCTTTATGCGTATTATCTGTATTCACATTTATCTCTGAAAAGTCTAGTTTAAGCACGATTGATTAATTAGATTAATACAAGACCAATATGATTTACTGGAATCGGGAAAGAAATATCTTCTGTCGCAATACTAAACTCAGTTACGAAAACGGCCGACACTTTATTTATAATGTTTTCAAAGGCGGAATCACGTATTTGCCTTATGATTGGGAAAGTACCTACAAGATGTTGCAAAAGTGTACAGGGGGACTTATTTTTAGAAATTGAACGTTGGACTGAAATAATCATTTTACTGTTGGGTAGACTTTATTACGTTTTTACTCAAAAATCAACTTTGACAGGCTTAAGAAAAGGGTTTGCTGGAAGATGTCCATGAAAATATGTTAAGCCATTTGTAGTCATTAACCTTGGCCGGCGCACCACTGTGCGTTAGATATTTTAATAATATTGTCTTTGCACGTACAACACATCATCAGTGAGTGCAAGAAAGTGTTAAAATTAATAAAATACCAATCGATAGACTTGCAACATTTCATATTTAAAAAATGATCGGAATATTCCGATGTCTGTTCATGACATAACTCATAAACAAACAACTAAATAAAATAGATAATGCGATCTGTTCATTACCGTAGGTTATTTAATTTTGTCGTTATGCGTGCCATATTATTATTATTATTAATAATAATAATAATCTTTATTCCACAGAAGCATTGTAACAATAATATTGCTTAAAATAAAATACTTGACAGTGGTAGCGTGTGAGTGATCCCTCGTACCTTTGTAATTTAGAAAAGTCGCATTCATTATGCGATATAATAATCTAAGATATAAGTAATCCCTCTTAGCTCATTATTATACACATGTACGGACAACAGCAGATCAATGGTAACACTTGCAGTACGATTTTAACTCTTACGACGCAGATAATAAGAATGGTCCAAAGTCCAAAATGTTACACTTGATCTGCTGTTAGCTGTACCTATGTGTCATTATGCGTACCTACACATGTCTTACATATGTTTATAAATGTTTCGCATAGATGATACGTGTCACTTAAATACGTAGATTTCCATTTACAAATAGATCTGTACGTAAAATACTTGGCTTCCATTCCAACAAAATTGACCACTTGAGCCATTATTATTATGGTCCCATAAACCTTGACACTGCACAAAACCTCCTAACGACATTTCTATTGTTAGACACCTACAGACTTTCTTTTGTTATGTTTCAAGAGCACAAAGAGTAAAAGACACCCTCTACAATGCTGGGACGAGTTGACGCGGGCACTCATTTCTCTTGATATTAAAAAGAGTTGAAAAATACAACTCAGTGAGCACTAGTCTAGCTAACCATAGGAAAAATACTAGAGTTCCGTATTTTGAAACAAAAATAATGATAAATCTGAACCTACGCTGTGCATAAATAAAATTCTATTGTAATTTTGTGGTACACTAGCCCTTATTGAAATATCAATTAGGTGTCACTAGGTATAGAAATCAATTAGTGGGGCGAAAAGCTAACTCCTCATACTCCATACCTTACAAGTTATTATCGCAACGCAACGGATTGGTAACGGTTAACAAAAATTACGTAACACAATAAGAAAATTGTTGTACCTAATTAGTAAGTTGAGATTGATTATTTTCTAATACATTGTATGTTTCATGATTTCCAAATTCTGGTTTGTAATTTATAGTAGGTAGTTTATTGATTGATTAATTAATTTAGTGATATTGAGATATCAACGTGTGTTACTATAATATTTTTGGCTTGTTAACCCCTCCCAACATCCAAGGTTTCCCAGCTTTTCATCTTACGGCGCTAATGAAGGCAATTATAAGAGAATTATCGAATCGATAGATGTTTCCAAAGTAACAAGGCGATTTCTTAGTGCTATGGAGCCGGGAGGTGTGTCCTTTGTATAAATCTCTATACGAAATTTCTTTATTAAAAAATCACTATATACCTAAAACATAATATCTACCTACCTAATTCGAGGGGGCGGGCGTTTGATAATGGCAGTCCAAATATAAATACTAATCAGCGCGGCCTCCCATAGTAACGAGTGTTAGTATAATTTTAAGATTAATTTTTTTTTTATCTTAATATGTACATAAAAAACTAGAGACAATGCGAAGGCAGGACCGCAGTCGGTCAGCTGAGCCAGCGGACTCTTGTTCGGTCAATCACCCCGCGAGTTTTTGCAGGACTGGCGCAAGGGAATAGTATGTTTTCGGATGTATTGTTTAGACTTTATATTACCTGTAGGAATAATTGGGTATGTTTCCCACTTCACGACCTATAAAATATAAGCTATCCAATAAATAATCATTGCGTAAAGTAGTTTTGCAAATTTAGAATGCTATGGTAATTAATTACAGCTTTAAATTATGTGTAATACCTAGTTGTCGAGTTATAATAACAATACAGACGTACGTACCAATAAACTAACTTACTAAATTATTAAGCTGTGCTCTGTTTCGTTATTAGGGCTAGTTGACAATAATATTCTCATTTTTTTACGCAAATTTGGCAATCCAAACACCAAGTAAAATAATAACTAGTATTGTTGAATTGAAAGTGTCAAGCTAAACCCAAAGTGTAGATCTGAAAGCCCAAGAGGGCTTCATTCCTATCCCAAGTCAGTTGCGGGCGAGAGATAGGTACCTGCTGTGTCAAGCAAGATCATATAATATGACCACAGTCCGAAATTGGTTTGTTTTGAATTTCGCTTGGCCCAGGGTCGTCATTACAAAATAATTTTTAATACTTTGAACATTAATGAATCTACACTTGACTAAAAACTCGATCAGTATTATAGGTACCTAATTGTGGCGATTCCAGAATGTGGCATGTTAAATTTAATTACACTATGACTTGAGTGACAGTTGCAATTAGGTTTAGACTTGGCGGCCACGACAGAGGCACACTATTGTCAAATTAGGTACCTATCTATCTATACGCTCTAGCACGATAATTAGATAGATAAGTTACTGGTATTATTTAATTTTGGGCTAGGTACCTATATACATACAGGGTATTTATTTATTTTGATTAACGACGAGCGTCTCAGGGGTGATATATACGATACTGATGCCAAAAAAAATAAAAAATATACTTGAATTTTTCATGTAAAAATCCACAAATAATAAAATTCATTGCGTGCGGTGTATTTTGTACCGCACAATGACAGCGCACATGCACTGCGATAATTTCAAGAGAACTCGACCATAGATTTTTATATATAATAGTAATTATGTTAAAAAGAATAAAAACACAATTTGTTTACTAACGTATTATGTACGTAAGGTAAAATATTAACAATTATATGGACCACTGTTGTTCGAAATAAATAAATATTATTATCATTTAGGAACGAAGATTATTCGATTACCACCCCTGACTTATTAGATTAGATTATTTATGCGTTTGTATCATTATATGTGTCGTCATATACCTAAAGCGATGATTCAAATCTAACTATAAATAAATAAATTAGATAACTATAAAGCATGATTTAGCGCGGAGACCGCATTTGGCTTAATAATAATAAACCACGATTTACTTGTTTTTATTCTATTCATAAGAGAGTAGACCGAAAAACCAATAATAACAGTGTTCACCTGACCCACGCTGTGAATGTAATTCATGTCGATAGTAATTGCTAGTGTAAACACTCGGATACGCGGTCAATGTCTTCGACAATATTACGCCGGGTAGCATTGTAAAGTGTCAATAAAGAATTAGTCAATAAATTGACCGTTGACATGATTATGATTGTTTACTCGTACATATTTGTTATCGGTGTTATTGAATTGCTCTATGTATGTGCCAGGGACTGATTTAGTTTTCAGCCGTCCCAGGTAATAATGAGCATCTTTCGTCACTTTTGGCAACTATTCGCCAAAAACAATGAAAATCAAGGGTAACGGATTATGTTATTGTGTCAAATAGCTAAATGGGGGTTATCTGCAAGGCCTTTTTAGGAGCTAGTAAAAAATCGTCGCGGCTCACCTTACAGCGCTGCAGGATCTGCGTCGGCCGCTAAGCTATCAAACGCATGACATACTCCTTGCAATGACAAACGTTTAATATCTCTCCGCGGGCGTACGACGATAGCGATTTCCTTTGCTATAACTGCGGAAACGTACTGGGGCGGGCGGCGCTATGAAAAGGGGCAACAGCTCCAAGACTCCCCGGTAAAGAGGTCCTGTGTATGTTTATCCGTCTACAACTACATCACGCGTCTTGTTTGTTGCAGGGTCGAGGTGTCGGTAGAAATGGTGAAGTGAGCGCTGCGAGATGGTGCCGTGTGTCGTAGCGCTGCTGCTGCTAGCCAGGGCCCCGCTCTTGCGCGCTCTAGACATATGTAAGTTGAACTTTGCATATATATCTCTATTTTTACCAGGATCGCAGCAGCGGTTGTAGACTGTTCCTTTGTCCTCCTGTAACCTAAACGGCTTGATGGATTTTAATGTATGGTATCATTAGATTTTAATTTTGTCTTTGCACGTGTTATTTAGCGTGTGAGAAAAAAATATGTAAGACTTATAAGTTTTGCGCACATCCTCCTTGTATAGGTGATAACGGGACGTCATAAGGATGCCCATCCAACCAGTGTCGTCGGTTACTTGACTAATTTATTTTCTAACTTTTCAATATTTTAAAATTAATAATTAATTGACGTTTCGCTCAAATCAATCAGCTGAGGTGTTATAAAATGCATAGAATGAAGTTAGAATTATTTTTTCCGGATATTGGATTTTTTTGATAAAGGTAATTTGCCAATAAGCTTTATTTAAGTATTTAAGTCCACATATATGTTACATAAAAATCTAAGGCATGTGAAATCCGCCAACCCGCACTGGGCCCGCGTGGTGGATTATGGCCCGAGCTCCCTCGATGTAAGGGAAGGTCTGTGCCCGAGCAGTGGGGCAATATAAATAGACTGATGATGATGATGATATGTTACATACCTAAATCAGTGTTAGGTAGGTAAGTATATTAAATATTTCGGTATAGCTCTCAAACACATAAAGCACATAGGTTTAGACTCTAGGTAAGTATCTAGAGGAGTCTTATGCTACTTTTAAGCATTATATGCATTTTATTATTCATTTCTCCTCAGTCTGTCACTACTTTAATATCAGTGATGAAGTAATTAGAATTTCAAGTCGTTGTAAGAAGTTATGGGAGATGCAAGAAGAGCCGAGGAGATGGGTAGTCTCATATAAATTTTAGCCGTAAAAACATTAACGACTCCATAGTATGCGGGGAAATGCAACGTTATGCACGAAAGTGGTTATATGCGATGACATGCTCACGAAAATATATGCGGTGAAATGGCAGCGTAGCATGAAGCCAGGAATCGCATCGGGAGGATGAAGTTAGCCATGAGACATCGCAGACTGTGCTCTTGCATGATAAATTTTCGCGACCCTGACTTGTTTTTCCATTGTTTCAATTTTCTATTCAGGATCAGAATCATATCTATTTATTGCAAGTGAATACAATGTGTATATCTTTGCACCTCAACATTTTTTGGATTTACCTTTACATCATTTTGCAAGGTAAAGGTAAAGGTTTACATCAATTTGCTCGATGAGAAAAAGTGACAAAAAGTTCTCGCAGCACATCTTTTAAAATAATATTAATTACATTTTTAAAAGTAACTAAAAAGGTACTAAACTACACAATTCTAATCAAAACTTAATTATACATGCGGAACTGGCGATACACACTATGTTCCATCATTTAAATAATCATACATTCTGTAATACGCTTTTCTAATCATTGAAGTCGAACATATGAAAAGATATGTCTCTTTCGTGACGTAGGTATGATAGTAAAAGTGACAACAACGGCGGAGACATATACAAAACAGATACAAAATATCCTTTAGCTTTCTCCATGGAACATTTTCCTTCATGCAACGTAGTCTGTCGATGACAAATATGACGTTCGGGCTCGGCTGCACGCCATCGCCGCCACGGACCACGGCACAGTACACTAAACAATGCACGCTCAATTCCGACCAAGAGCAAGAATGCTCGAACACTACCAAATATAACGGAAACATGAACTGTCAATTCAACATGAATGCTTGATATCTGTGTCGGATTTTGTAATTAAGCCAATACAAATAGGTACAGTTTCTGCAATCTACAATTTATGTACATTGGAAGTATTTATGTGTCAAGAATCGCCTCTAATGAGCTATTTATTTATTGAGAGATCGCTCTCAGCGATAAGACCGCCTATTGTATAATAATTGTTTAAGCTTAGTATGTGTGTCTTTTTTGTGCAATAAAGAACATTTATCTTATCTATTTTTTTAATTTCCTCCATAATATTTTATTATTATTTTATTCTGTGAACCAAATCCTACAGTTCTGAAAATGTACTAAAGTTATGAAAAGGATGGCAGGTAGGTTACCTACTTTTAGAAACATCTTATAGAATTTTATATTAATATAAGTAAATACATTGGGTATATTTTTGCACGTCAAAAGCTGGAATCGCTACCATTATTCTTATTAAGTGCATCAAAAAGTGAGCTAACCTTTTCCCTCTTTGCGGGAATTGGCCTATACACCTAGACGTCTTACTCAATAATAATAACGATAACTTGCCGTCCTGAACGAACGATCAGATCATTGAGAGAGATGAGGTTGTTTGAGTGCACCATTGAACGGGTCTTAGCAATGCAGGCTGTTGTAGAGATCTCAAGTCCTTATTGCTCTTTAGTATACTGTGACACTACTACGGCACGGCAGCGGCGGCCCCCGTAAATGTCTTGATGACCGAACATAAAAGTGTGCTATTTTTGAACAATGTATGTACATTATGTTGATTTGAGATTTGCAAAGTGCATTTAAATGACTCATTTGTCTCACCATCACTTAGTAATATTGCAACTGAAAAAAATCAAGTTTTTATAATAGTTTGGACGAATTTTCGTATTGCGCAAACTACAGAAAAACTTTCTTAGAAGACCTCTATGTAAATGAATTTTGAAGACATCTCGATTGTCAGATTAATCAATAATGTTAATGATACACAATAATTTTATTACGATACCTAAGTGAAGTAGGTACCAAAGCACGTTTCATCAATTGTTTATCGTTTCATTTTAACCGACTTCAAAAAAAGGAGGAGGTTATCATTTCGTCGAAATATATTTATTTTTATTATTTTTATGTATTATTGTACAGAAATTATCATCGCTAGAACTGATCAAACAACCACAATGAACAATTTCTCAAAATGAAATTTTCAATTACACTAGGATCCCTAATAATATAATTATTTATTCGGATCCCCTAAATACTATTTTAATGACACCCGTCTCTTCGAAAATTAAGGCGACACCAATTCCCGCGCGGCTGCAATGTCAAATATTATTCGATCTTGACAAATTCCCAACAAGCCAATATTACCCGTCAAACTTTACTAACAAATATAGTCTGGGTGTCTGGACTGTTACAGTTTTGTTTTACATTTCACGTGTCAATTAAGTCAAGTCTAGCCATGAGCCTCTATTTTCCCTTTTCCATTTAATTCCTGAATATGCATAAAATATTTTATTGACGAAATATTTTATACTAGCTGCTGCCCTCGACTTCGTCTGCGCAGGATTATAAATTGATGTATGAGCTATATTATTGTAAATAGTTTTTGCATGAAAGAGCAACAAACATCCATCCATCCATACATACATACAAACTTTCGCGTTTATAAAATTAGTAGGACTCGTGAACGATCGAACGATAAAAATTATGTATACCTGCCTATAGGTGTAAAGAGGAAAAGGGTCTGAAATACATTTTGGACTAAATTGATATAAGCTGATTTTTCCGAAACTTTTTTTTCAATTACATTTAAAACAAATCATTTCTATATCCATGGAAAATGTTGTAATACGTAGTTTGTGATAAGATACGAATATAGTGAAAGTTTTCAATTTCTATAATCTCAATTGGACGAAGCTTATACATGTTTCCTATGAAGAGAGCAATGAAAGTTTTTCTAACTGAATATTGAGATAAAATATTTTCTGAAAACTAAACGCTTAAATTTCTCATCTTTTTCTTTATTGTTTTACCTGTAACGCTAGGGCACGTTATACATAATAAATACGTTAGAAATTGCACTGATACGCGGGTTACGTCCGACATTAAGTTTTAATGGTAGGTTATGTGTTGTCGACGTCACACAGGTGTTATGTTTTGTAGCATCGATAATTCGTTCCCACCACAAGTAGGTACATTAGCAACAGCTATAAGCTACTCTGTGACTTGTGATGTCGATGGCTGGTACACGGACGCCCTTAATATTTAATTAGAAACTTCTCGCTCCGCTCGGGGACATAGCGCCTCGATGAAGTTAGTTATACGAAGAATTATAAATTCCTTACTTAAGCAGTCGCACTTTGTGCCGTCATATTTCAAATCGAAATTTCGGCAAAACTTCTTTGAAATATGACCAACGTAATGGTTCAAAACAGGTACGATTTTAGAATATTTTACTGAATATAAATACATGCAGTATGTGTTATATGCGGCGCGTACAGTACACTACACAGGTTTTCCATTTCTTTTAAACCAACCCCATTCATAAGTCCGCCTGTACATTCAATATGTATGAAGAATAAATAAATAAATAAACCCCAAAAATAATTGTATATATCTAACTAGGTATCTATACATATATTTGGTCGGAGAACTCGGAGATGGTTTAGGCAATTTGAAAATTTCCATCGCAAATTATTTGGGAGCATAGCGAATTGTTCCCTTTATTTTAATGATTGGACCAGTGCTTTTTCTGGTATATTATAGCTTTAATAATATAATCCCGTTCTCCGCGTTTTCTTCCTATTGGAGGACACATGAGTAACATCCGCCCTCTCCGCCTACCGCGCAACGTGTAGATAGATACTTATCAGTAACATTATTACGTTACTCACGTTTTAGCACTTTATTTATTGGATTGGATATACTTAGGTACTTAAGCCCAATTGCACCAACCACTGACTAAAGTTAATCCGTGTTAAATTATAAAATTATATGGTTAAGTAATTTAATACGGGAAAAGACACGTAATAAAGTGTTATCTCTTACTTAACACGAGCTTGGCTCAAGCATGTTTTTATCTTATGTTTTGGAAATGATTCCTGTAGTTTTATTAACCTATGAATGAACCCTTGGTAATACATTATACGCGTACACATTTAACTAAGTCTAGATAATGGGATCCTTTGTATGATATGAGATGTTCATACACAATTCACGTAGTTACCGCCGGTGTCTGTGACAATGGCGAATCACGTCATGCTCCATGATTTTAAAGAATGGAAACGGATGCCGCGAGCGCATCTTACGGCCTGTTCCGATCGATCGAAGAACGAAGTTTTCATACCAAATAAGCTTCCACAGTACAAGCAAGATAATTATGAACGGGCATCGAGAGATGTTGCCTCATACAAATTAATTCCCTTATCGATATTGGCAATCGAATGTGCTTACTTACAAAAACAATTAGTTTCCGCAAAAATAGGACATTTTTAGGGAAATAAACAAATTAAAGTGATGGACAATTAACAAGTTACAGATCTTGAAATGCATGAGAAATTGTCAAGCGCATTATAAAATCATTTCCCCTTTTTTGTGTAACAATAGAATCGATGAGCTACTTACATGTGTTGCGATAATAATAATTACTCCTACAATTATATTAATTAAAGTTGTCTTCATACAAATTTAGGACAAATATCTCTAAAAGTTTCTTAAAGAAAACTTTTCAGTAATTTATTGTTGTGCCTTGTCCCATATCTTTTGTTATAAATCATTCACCTTGTATTGATTAAAAAGCAAAGAAGTAAGAAAAGTGTGCGCCGCCATTTATTTTGTGCTTGGTCGAAATTACCCTGGGCACGATTTAAAGTCGTCTTTCATTATGCATGTAGTGAGTTACAGCCCCGATTTTATCGATCTGCCATCAGTGGACATGTAATTATGAGGCGTATACAAAGTTACATCTGAGTACGGAAAGGATGGAGTAGTGATTTGGGCGGCCGTTACAACCAGCCCGTGTATGTATATTCGGCACAGAGAGCTGACTTTCATCGTTTTTATCTTGACACATGATGCACATTACTGCGTTTCTTTGCTGTTTATTAAAATTTGCGAAAACATTGCGTTAATGTATCGCGTCCATTTGAAAAATGAAAACGACAACTACAACAAAGAGAGTCTCGGTCGCCCCTCAAGGCAGACCGTTATCGCTGTCATACGCTCCGTACACATTCAAATCGAAAACCGCTGAACATGTAAAAATATAAATACAAAATGCCAACGACCCCCTTATACAATGAAAGTAATTAAAATAATAGTTCCAGCGACATCACGCAAAGTAGTTTTTGTCGTAAAAGAAAAACCTGTTACATTGTAAGTTGGCGTGTCCAATGAATGGCTTAGGCACGTATACGTATCTGGGTAACTAATACATTTCGTGGACTATTCGAGTAGTTCTCAAATTTATACGGCACAAAGCCAATATAGTAGACAGTATAAGTTGACATTCAATCGTTTTATATGAAAAAAGTATATTGCCTTCGGTAGATGGATATGAATGAGTAGCGAGTCGCCACTGCGCTGTTTATTATTCATTAGACGACTACATGTCACGCAAGAGCATAAGCACGCACAAGCTCAGTGCTTCTGAAACTTTCCCCATCCTACTTTTATAATACATGTTCCTTTATAGATAACTGCAAAAGCCTTATACACAAGGCTCTTTTATCTTTCCGATAAAGAACAAAAAGGCCATCTCATGCTCAAAAGTACTATTCAATTTGCCGGACGTCAGCGGCACACTCACTTTGTGAACCACTGGTTGGAGTAAATGGTTTGCTTAAACCGGGATCATTTATTCGTGTTTATTAATATTCAAAACTGGCTTTATGACGTTTGCAATTTGTTCTCGGAGCTGAGCAACAAGAGCCGCTGCTTAAATAGCGAAACACGCAACAAGCGAACTTTATTTGCATTTGACCTATAAGTGTTTGTCTTTTGTACTCTAGGCAAGTCAATCACAATGGATTCCTTTCTATTCACTTTTTGAAGGATTATTGTTTTTGTATTGAATTATTGCCCTTCATAGCATAATAATTATAAGAATAATGTACGTGCACGTGTGCACAGTGTTGGTTTACATAATATTCATTGGCAGCGCGACCGCTGATTAATATCGCTGTCTTCGGTACCATATATTATTACTAAGGAGTGAAGCTCATTGCATATAAATTATGAAAGTTATTGAACGGACAACGGTTCCTTGTAAGTATGGACTAAGGCTGCCTTGTGCGAATGTATTGTGTGATGAACTTTAGATACCATGCCGCCGTACATTATTTGGTTCTAAAATTTAATAAGAAGTCAAAGCAAAATCTATAAGCCGTCTTAAATTCTATTTTCGGAAGGTTTCAAACAGCTCTATAATTGATATAATCTTGTCTATTATAGGTTTCTAAAATCGTTGTTGCTGTATTAAACCAAAATCAAGCAAAAACAGCGAATGTTCAGTCATTAATATCTAAAAACCTCATAAAAATATCATTATTTGCATAATTATGGACCCTTGTGTACTCTTCCTGTTATCTAATGTTTGCGCTGCGATAGCAAGAGCGTTAACTGTGAGATATTTCACACCGAATGTTCTATTTTTTTAATTAGATGAGATATGCGCTTGTGAAACAGTTTGAAATTGAATTTTCATCTAGTGAGAGGCGTGCATCGCAACGCATTTCAATCGAATGATTGATAGCCTCTGTGCATTAACTTGTTTGGTGCAAGAGATGAGAGCAGAGGGTGGGAACAATGAATAATAACCGATACTAAATACAGGTCTCGTCATTGACGAAGATACCGTCTATTTATCCTATCACGGAGTCCTAGAAATAATACGGATACCGCTCGTATGAGACAATAAAATCCTTGTGCGCTATTTTATGCTGCTGCTCATTTTCGTTTTTAGATAAATGATCTCAGTTCTTACTGTCTCTATTAGTGTGAAACAGTTGTAAATATAACGAGTAGAATCATTGCAAAAACAAACAAAAAAATCCGACTTTTGGCGTAAAATGTATCAGACGTCAGTCGGATCAAGACGAATCTACCCGCGATACCTCATTCATCAAAATGCATCAAACCGTTTAGGCCTCATTAATCACAAAGGAACCACACCACATACGCTCGAAAAGCATTATCTTCCTTCTTTCGTCAGTCGGATAAAAATGATAATTGCCGTAATCGCTTCCGCTCGTGCCTCTGCACAGAGAGCAGTGTGGCGACAGTCTAACAGAAGTTATCAACTCGTGGCACCTAATTAAATGACGCGACTACTATTTTATGTGTGAATAACGACTACAGT
This sequence comes from Tachystola acroxantha, assembly GCA_963506565.1. NCBI lineage: Eukaryota > Metazoa > Arthropoda > Insecta > Lepidoptera > Oecophoridae > Tachystola > Tachystola acroxantha. The sequence continues at coordinate 18,404,028 of OY735870.1, forward strand.
GTGTTTGTTGCCCGATATACCTACCTACCGCACGCGAGAACCTTTTGATAGATTGACTAATAGGCGACCCTTTACACCAGTTCCGTTGCCAACCACATTACTTATATCTTATACAGGCTGTCCTGTAAGTAAACTTTTCCGAACAATTGTTCCCAAGGTATAGAACATAACCCCAGCTGGGTTATGTTTTATTTATGACATATCTAAAGTAAAAAGGTCACTAAAGTTTTACGAAAGAATAAGTTTTCACATTACTAATATTATCGATCTTCAACCACAAAATGTACATAGTCCAGTCAGTAGAACATATTTTTCAAAGGGAAACCATTTAAACATGACTGCTGAAATTCTTAAGAGTTAAATATTGGGAAAGGTTTACTGAACACCATGTACCTAGATCGTTTCTCAAAGTGCTGCCACTCTCGCCTAATCGGCAATAATACCTATCGTAACACATAATCGATATTGACAAATCATCTACATCTAAAACAAAAGACTATGCTGATGTATAAACTAAGATGTTATAGAGTTTGGTTAGCTTTGTAACTTCTTGATTATACCCACAACCTATTTTTCAAGGAAGATTTCTTTTTCAGAACTATAAATTTTATTGTCGATCAAAGGACGTCTCCTTTGACGGCACGCACAGAAAAAAATTATTTATTCCGAAAAAAGTTATGAAATTATAAATTTTCCATAAGTACTAGAAACACTAAGCAATTAAATATGTGTTAGCCACTGATCTCGGATATGGGGACTAATTAGAATTATTATACATAATATATATCAAAAAATATAAGATAAGTCTTGTTCGCGCCGGCACTGCGGTAATTTTGTATGAGCCAATGTTGGACTTACATAACTTTATCAGACCGTATCGTGTGAGGTACCTATAACCAAGTATAACGAACTATTAATGATTACGACTGGGTATACGATATTCGCCTTTATGTGTTACTCGCGCTAACTTTATTTTTACATTTTAATAACGAAATGTCTGGTTAATGCTACAGCGAAAATGCTTCGCGAATTTGATCTCTTCATGAAACAAAACTTTTTAAGGTTTCCTTAATCATCTGAAACTTTATATCTCGCCCGATTTTCCGCTAATGGGGATGAGAACAAAATACTTGCGGAATCTAAATAAAACGATGAAACTGAAATGGAATTATACAGTTTGTTTCCGTCTGTTTCGGTTGGTTTATTTTATACATGTTGACGGCTTGGAGTGTGCCCTTCTGTGCAAGGGGCTGCAGGTTCAATTACTAGTTTGTACCTACCCCCAGCCACATATAACCCATATTTATGTTTGTAATTCTTGATCGTATTTTTGTTTCTGAACCTTTCTGAATTGTACAATGATAAAAAAATAATCTTTAGATCATAACAATACAGTTTTCTATACGAAACAAGGATTACCTTGATTTAAGAAATAAATTATTATTTTTGTCCATTTAGTTTGGGCATATAACTGATTAAATGAAAGGAAATATGAGCCACTAAATACGTAACATGCGATTTTTAGGTTATGGTACAATTATTTTAAAGAGAATTTCGCAACTGACTACGAGTATACTATACGCCCTATACTCGCAAACTATCATCCACGCGCAAATACCATTTGACCACAGCAAACTGTCGATTGATTGGTTTTTATTTTCATGGCTATTGGCGTGAGCCGTGACATCACACAAGTTGATATTGAAACACACGTTGGCACCTGATCGAGTTTGATAATTAAAAGTTATGTAAACGTCCAGTTTCCGCAAAAAACACCATTAGAAGTAACTTTAGATTGCCAATATCGATCAGGCTTCAGCGTGCGCTGCGATAATAACTTCTTAATTATGCAAAATTTGTTATAATAAATTAATAGCGAACAGCGCTGGTTAGATCAGCATATACCCAGCTTGAAGCATGAGTAGGTACGTTAGCTTATGACGTTATGTATGTTACGTGACGGTCCACGTCTACCAAAGCATTACCGAAGTGCCAATAATTTTACCTGGAACGTGAGACCAAAGCGAGAATCCGAACATCGAAATGTCATCAAACTTTGTCGTAGTTATGAGCTCTGCATTCCGGTATCTACATATGAGTATTATACACATGGGATAATCATAATATTATATTGATCATTGTCACACACGTTTTCTGATAAATTATTAAATGTGTTTTCTATCTTTTTATTATACGGCCGTGTTAACATTCGCGTTTGTCCTATATTGCGTTGGCGTATCTTTCCTTTGAAATATGTATGTGGCAGTGATATCGTATTCGAGGTTTGATCAAATCCCTAGGACTTTGATTTGAACCTAACCGAGTCTGATCCGTGCGCTCTGGCTTTGCACGAAGCCTCACAGTAAATCGTATTTTGGATAATCTGATATGATGAAATTGAGTCAACTCGATCGAGTGACCTGACGCGAGACCTCATGTTGGTTTCGATCAAAGCTCTGGGGTATTAAATTGACCAATATCTGAATACGCCCGCGCCATAATAAACACTTGCTCTAACTAAATGGTTACAACAATTTGGTGTGAAGGCTCAACGGGTTCGCAGGACGCTTCTCGCAGATGTAGTTTATGTTCGGTTTAATGCGAGAAGTGGAAAGTGCCCCGCGGCAAGAAATGAAACACAAATTGAGAGTACTGTTGAAAATTTTCCGGAACAAAGTTTGTCCACTGTATTTATACTTCGTCCATTAACCAGTCTTAAGGCGGAGGAAGAGACGCCTAATGAATACCCACTGTTTCATAATATACGAGTAGGTCGAAGTATTAGTGATGTTGATAATAAAAAGTTACTTATCGAGAAATCAAATGTTAGGATTTGGAATTTTTTTTTAGTACGGATTAAACCAAGAAATATTTAACTAATTTAAGCTTTGTACTTCTAATTCTTAATCGACCTTAACTTAATATTTGAAATCGGATCATTTGATTATCAAAAACAATCAGGTTTCTTCGAGGAAATTGTAATCAGTTAGAAGTGAATATTAATTAACACTGCTTTAACTTTTGGAAAGCTCGATGTCGTTGTGGTTAGAACACTGGATTACTGTTACAGATTCAGGTTGTATCTCCTCATGTATAAATGAGTTTTTCGTAAGAACTTACATACGATTTCTCGCAGCACCTTGAAGGAACCCTCATGAGAAAACCTGTACACGCTAGTTATTCTTGTGGGTGTGATATTAAGTTGCCTATAAAAGCCAACTTCAAATATCAGTGACACTCTGCTACCACGAGGCTGAGTTTGGCATAAATTAGATTCTAGCCCGCAAGTTTGCCTGGAGGCCATACACCTATAAATTACACATTAATTTATTATAGAAATGCACTCCTTTAAAGCGAATCAAGGCTCTTACATAATAATTAATTAACAACTCAAGCCTTATATAATTATATGCCACGGCTAATTCATAAATTGATATCCGATCAGGAGTTAATTTGTTCGCTTGCATTAGATCGATCCAGTAAATTGGCACCACTGGCTCACGGAACTGAAATTGTACAGAATTTGTAGGACTATTATGTACTTTCCTTAATAATAGTCGAATTAAACTGAATACCTAATTGTAACAAGCTCGTTTTGAGCGACAGCGTAGAATACCTAATAGGCGACATTAAAAGTGCTGGCCAAGTAATTATAAATCATTTTACCTTTTATTAATTTTACTGTACTATCATCATTAAATTCAAAGGTATATTTTATGTGTATTATACATCTATTAGGATATATATTTATGTATAAGTTTTGATAATGAAGGTAACATCTCGCCTGCTGTTCGATTATTTTTACCTTTATGGTTTTGGCAAACGTTGTCATTTATTTATCTATTATTGGTAACTAAAAGGTAAATTCCTAGGTATGCGAGAAGAACTCTAGGTCTCCTAATTAGATTTAGTTAATACTGCCCTAATAGCCCCAATGTTTTGCATATGGTCCTATGCTTGTCCTATGGTCCATCACACGTCTAAGTGTGACATCCGAGCAATGCGAAACATAATTTTTATTTTCTACTTTGTTTCGTACGAAATGAGGCAAATATGTTTCTTTACTTGCAGCCCAATGTATCGCACCGCTGGGCATGGAGAGTGGGCAGATTGCCGACAAAGACCTCACTGCCAGCTCTTCCTTCAACGACGGAAACGTGGGACCACAAAATGGAAGGTAATATAGAATCAGACGCTCACAGTAAATGTTCTAAAAGCTTTCTCCTTTACGAGTTTGCACTTTTTGTCGAGCCTTTCAGACTTTCCGCTGTCTTTCTTGCGGTGTGCTATTAACGTATCGTACTCTCTTATTAATTATGAATTCACTTTTCGAAGCTTCGACGATGAATGTAGTAAAAACTATTTGGCCAAAATCATGTCTTAGTACTTTCTTGCTCAGTTTTACGCAGTATCTATTTAGGGAGCGTTTCAGCCTCTCAAAATTTGATCACACCAAATGTTTGGTTATATTTGGTCGTCAAATTTTATTTTGATCAGTCGAAATGTAGTTACGGAGTGTGTGTAGACCCTTGTCATCACTAAAAATTATTGTGGTTAAAATACATTTTGTGCGAATAAGAAAATGTTAATCATACAAATCGATAGAGCTCATGAAACTGAGGAAGTCATGCCAAAAGTAGATTTTGGGCGAAATGGATTTTACTTCTTTCTATCGCCAAGGGTCAATTTTTTTTCACATGCTAACATATTGAATGTTGTGTTCGAAATGATAACATAATTTGCAGACTAATTCAAGCTTTTTACTTGACTGGGCGGTACATACGCCCACCGTTTAAAGCCGTATAAATTCTAAAACAAGTCGTTGGAAAAGTTTGTATTTCGCAGTTTCTCTTTGTTGCAAAACAATATTCAGGTCTCTAATAATATCAAACTGGACATATTTGCTTCCAGTTTTCATTCGTACAATGTACGAGTACAGTTGCAGGATTATTTCTTTGTTTCCGAAATAACTTATTTAATCTTTATCGTTTCCGTATCGTTTTAAGATATCTATTGTTTATAATGGCAACTTAATTTAAGAGTTTATGATTGTTCGGGATTATACACGATTTCTCTGCTACTTATTCATATAATCAGTGAAAACGTGATACTGAAGTGATGGGTCATCCATCAGTGATGTGATGACGTACCTACATTCATCAATTTTATGACAATTTACTCTAAAAGTATGACGCCAAATATATACTCAAACCCATTGCAATTATTATCTACCGTATTAACTCTCAATAACATGTATGTGTATGCTTAACCTAACCCTTCGTGTCAGATATACGAGTAAATCCATTAGAAAAGAATGGCACACAGGAATCTGTGCATTAACTATAAAAATACCCGACTGGTGTTTTATTTTTTTATATCTCAAGGAGATGTACGAACCAATTTAGCATGTATTTATTTTTATTACAAATAGTCTTAAATATTTCATGAATAGAAACCTTTACTTTATACCAGTATATTAAATAACATTGTAAATTCTGACTGAGGAAACCAACAAAGTTTTAACATAAGCTCTCAACTAAAAGTTGCGTACCAGGTACCTTGGTCCTGTTTCAATTAAGCTTGGGACTGCATCATAGCTTATGCCCAGTAAGTCTAGACCACTCGCCACCCATTGTCATTCGAAATTAATACAACGGTCTGTACAGTATTTCCTTAATAGCATAACTCATGTAGGTACGTATACCTATATGACGTAGTCACTGGGAGACCGTAATGGCTCTCGATAATTATACTTCGAATAACCCGAAGTTACTGTTACATTTGATGTTCATCGCGTGTTCATATTCGTGACCGTTGACAAATCGATATGGAATCTGTCCCATTCAATAGTAGTTTTATGATTGTTCTGTCAAATATATGAAACTCGATACCTTCGGGTCACACGCCGAGTCCGGGTCACTAATTTTATTTTTGAATGAACTTTCTTACTTGTTTTATGTATTGTATAGTATGTAGGTAATTATTATGTTTGTGCCAGAAAATAACTTTGATGGTCTGCACAATATTCGATTCATTATCTGAACCGACAAAATATGGCTATCGAATTTGGTGTTTTTGGGAATAACGAACTTTAGTTCTTAGGTAAAGGCTTTATTGTACTCGCATATTTTCATTAGGAAGCAATGTAGAGCAATTTGTACCCCATTGGACCGACATTAATTTTATCGATGAGTCTCAAATTATTAATGTAATATTAATATTATTCGTGGGGTCGAGTCGAATATTTGTTGAATCGATACACGTATTCACTATTCGTTCAGTCGATATTCATAGTCTCGCTCGAATATTCGTGGGTGCAGTTTTGCAAATGGAGTTATATCTGGTTATACAAGTTAATTTAAGGCAAAATCTTCAAAGGGTTGATAAAAGAGATGATAGATATCAATTATGAAAGCCACTCAGCGACGTTCATTGATATCACCAGCGCCGCCGTCTTGCGTCAATAAGTCTTAATGGTCGCCCAAGAATTTGATTGGTCGAAATGATCAAGTCTTATGACACATGATATGTGAATGCGCTAATAAACGATGCACCAACAAGTGAGAGTGCTATTATTAACTTTGATTCGAATTTGGTAGATGACACGCTGCTGCCAAAAATTGACCGTCTTTGTCTATTCGACGTCCAGTCGACAGTCACCTACACAAGACCATTGCAATATAGGCCGAATTACCATCATCGCTTACACTCGACGTGATGTCAACTGTACAAGGAATTCAAAGAGTTCCTACCCGAAGGTTTTTTGAAAAAGATATTTCTTTTAAAGATTTGATACCTATTTCAAGTGATGAAAATAGTAAATACTCGTAATTAAACAGTAATACTAATTTCCCGTGTCTACAATGCTTATATAGCGCTACCTGTTAATATTAAAGCTTGTACGAGTAATAATGTCTATGATTAACATTGGATATAAAAAAGAGAATTATAAATTCATTAACTTCAGGAATTGCAATAATTATGGATTAGGCATTACGCTAGTCCCTCTTCCACAGTACACGTCATTATGTTACTAACCGAAATGTTAAATTAAATTAATTGGAACGGAATTAATAGAATAGGGGCTGTCGTTCTCAGATCGGACATGTCAGGTGAATTAAGTCCCATTGTTTAAAATCTAAAACCATTGTAAACGGACGCTTTGAAACGAATTCAGTTTAGATTAAACGACTGTGTACGATCCAACACAGAAAAGTATACACAACACAGAAAAGGTTGAGATTTTCTCTAAAAACACTTGACTGATTTTTAGAATTCTTTACAATTACCTCCACCACGTAGGCACGATTGGTTCATTCCCTTACACATTACTTAGGTTTGTTGTTTCTATTCCCAAGCATGTAGATTTCCTCGCGATGCTATCGTTCACAGTTCTGAGAGCATTCCATATATGTACGTATATTTCGATTAAACCGAGGAAATCTCATTGGTATGTGCATTGGGGACCTCCGTCAAATTCCTAGTACGCGCTGGGACAATTCAAGGCATATCGCAAGCGGTTGCGATTTGTTCAAAAGAAAATGAATTTATACATTATTGATTGCAATTGTTTTGTGTAGGTTGATGTTCGGCGTGTACAATTCGAGTACGAACTAACTAAAACATGAAGCAATGAAGTCCGGCCTTGTCCGGACCTACATTGCTTTAGAACTAAAATGACACTTACATTGCTTTAGAACTACAATGTAGGATGCGACACTAAATAAGATAAAAATTCTAGGTTGAACCAGGAAATTAAGGGTGGCGCATGGTGTCCCAAGTCCCAGATTACAACGGAATCCACCGAGTGGTTGGAGGTCGACCTGCATGCCGTTCACGTGGTCACCGGGACCGGCACACAGGGCCGGTTCGGCAACGGCCAGGGCCAGGAGTATGCGGAAGCCTATGTCCTGGAGTACTGGCGACCGAAACTTGGCAAGTGGGTGCGGTATAGGTTCGCCGATGGACAGGAGGTCAGTACCAACTGGAAGAACTGAAGTGGATGAAACAGCTCAACACTCCTAAGCTATGTAGAGGGACTCTAGATTAACTCTAAACCGCAGATTATTATTATTTGGTGTCAGGGTGTTGGTACAAGCCCAAGGGTCACTGCGATCTCAAAGGTTTATTGTGGCCGCGCACCGAGTTATTTTATCTCGCTCCCAAGCCCAACGTCCTTCAGGAATCGTATGATGCACTTGGGCGAGAGAGTTTTTAAATCCTCGGGTATCATTATGTGTCCACCTAAGGCTCGGCTTCTGCTGTGATATGTGCAAATACATAAATAATTATTCGAAAACTCCAACATGTAACATTTTCGGAATAATTTAACATGCCATTAAACACTAAACAACCGTTGCACACTATAAATTTTCAACTATTGAACAAAAATTATTACATTCCTGCCATTTTCATTTCATTACAGTCTAGGTAACCTTCTAAACTTTGGGTCAAAGGCTGAAAGGGGTACGTTGTGTGTTCCAGATTCTTTCAGGGAACACCAACACATACTTAGAGAAGAAGAACCTCCTAGAGCCACCGATATGGGCGCAGAAGATCAGGTTCATTCCGTACAGCTCACATCGTCGCACAGTGTGCATGAGGGTGGAAGTATATGGCTGCTATTGGAGTGGTAAGTTTATAGATCCATTTTTACAGACACTTTCTTTACAGAGTACACCAGTCAACGTATTGTGACAACGTAAAGGGTATTCGAAGGGACAGAGATTGATAACGTTGTGATATAACGTTATTTAACTGTATCTCGTAACGGATACCTTGGTAACATTGGGTGCGTAATGCAAGTTCGATCTACAATTGTTCGATGAATGTTTGATCGACAGAACGATTAATCGAAGAATTGCAGTTCGAAAGAACTTTTGTGCGACGAGCGTTTGTTCGAAAACATGAATTATCGAAGAACTGCTAATAAAACTCATTTATAATAAATAAACAATATCGCACCAAATACGAAGTTGTGACAGTAGGTTAAGGTGCGGCGGGGTGGCCCTTGGGCCACCCATAAGCCGCGAACATGGTTCTTCGATAAATCATGTTTTCGAACAAACGTTCGTCGCACAGGAGTTCAGTCGAACAACAATTCTTCGATTAATCGTTCTGTCGATAAAACATTCATCGAACAATTGTAGATCGAACTTGCATTACGCACTCGGTAACATTACATTTCTATTACGTGAAACGTAACAGGGAACGTTTCTATAACGTGAATTTTAATGATACCTGATTCGTATGTTGCCACGCTCGCAACTAGATGCAAGAACTAACTTTTCAGAATGCATTTGCTTACATGGCCGATATGAAATATTTGCCAATTTCAATTTTCCATACAAACATTTTATACCGCTGATCGATTTGTTTGACCGTGTATATTTAAATTTAAAACGAGTGAACGTAGAACAAAATTTGTTCAGTAACCGATATTGCAATTTCGGCTTACGTGACAGTCTGAATACTCGTATTAATTTAGATTTAATAGCATTTCATTCATACGAGTGCATTCAATCATTTATTTACTGTACATTAAATCGTACGTACGTTACATTGTAGGTCGGGGTCCATTTATAACTTAATTATACCCCACAGGGCGTAGCCATAATTATAATAGTGGGTAGAATACCTGGTACACTCGCCACCACTATAACCCGGCTAGAATATTCCGTACCAATTTTCGGCCGGGTCAGTTTTGAAGCGCCAACTAATTTAGCACGAGTTTGTGGCTTTTTCGGAGCGCTGCTTTTATTGCTCATGGTATGTCTACACTACAATATATATATTGTATATAGGTCGTAAAGTGGGTAGATTCCTCCCTTTCTGATATACAGATAATATCGAAAAAGGAAGGTGTTCAGGAACGATAACTATCAACATTTGTTTTAAGACATTTTGAATAATTAAAAATATTAATGTTTTATATAAATCGATCATAGTATCGGTAAAACATTGCATTCGTGAAAATCGATAAGTCGTGGAATTAAAAATGTTCCGATATTAATACTGAAACCTCCCCTTTCGGCTGACTGTCTTTTCGTATTATGTATAATATACTCGTATAATCATCATCATTGGTTTGTTAACGTTGATAATAATCGTGCTCTCCATTGTCTAAACGTCCCTCCTTTTGGGCTTAGTATTTGTGTAGTGAGGCGTCACCATCGTATCGACATGTTGGTGCAGGTACATTACTGGCTTGAATAGTCTGTCACGAGCAGGCACGTCGCTCGCCATGCGGTAATACATTACCGGCCCATAGTCCAGCGGTTTTCACAGCAAAACGTACTGTTGGGGTCTGCGGTCGGCCAAGAAACGGACCTACTACGAAATGATTAATTCGTGAATGTTATAGGCATGCCATTACATAAAGATACTATAACCAGTTCTTACTCAACCCTAAGGGCATGAGGGGCGCGAGCGAGGGCCCCGTAATGCCGAGATCCGTACATTTTTCTCCAGTTAAAACCAATTAGCAAGTGAAATATTTGAAAACAAAACAAAAACTATTGCTTTTTCAGGCATAATATCAGCTATCCTAAGTCAATCTCGTAATCAAGACGATCTACACCTCATACATCAAAATCCATCAAACCATTTAATAGAAGGCCACAAAGAATATACTCGTACACATACTTGTAAAACATCGCCTTTGGGAGTCGGTTAAAACTTAGCCAAGGCAAGTGCTTCATAGACAGCCCTAGAACATTCATAATTTCGCCGACCTTACGTACAAGTTTGATATTCACTCATTACCCGACTGCGCAATTATATTAATGCTCTGGATATGTTGGGGACTTAAAAGGCTGTACTGCCGTCGTTTGTAAAATACCTGAGAAATAGTTTGCCATTCGCTCTTACTTAAGTTTTCCGCCTTCAAAATCTACTCGAATAATTCAAACGGACTCTGCACGTCGTAATTCAAAATGGAACATAAGATGAGTCCTAAATTCTTATCCTCTATGTGTTAACATTCTTACGTGCATAACTTTTAATACTGAACTCGTAGGCACAAAACTTGAAAATCAACTCGAAATATAAATACTCCGCATCTAAAGTTCTGTTAAGTTCTGCTCTGCAAATTCTCCGCTACTAAAGTTATGATATGCTAGGATCGCGGATAACATTAAATTTGTATTTTACTTTGTAAATCTCGGTCCGAGATTAACAATACTGTACGAGTACATTATTTACATATGGAAGTTAATAATAACAATATAAATATAAAACCGGCCAAGTGCGAGTCGGACTCGCGCACCGACACTTTCATGCAACGCAACTTAACCCCGTAATTTTACTCTCACGAAAAGATTAACTAGATCTAACTATACCTCAAAACATCATTTAGGGCGGCGGCGTGGTGTTCGACCGACATTTTGTTTACCAATCATGTTTCAGCATTTTATTTTCATTTAACAATGTTAGTGTGGTTTCAACAGTTGTTCGATATTTTTGTAAGCATTTTGACGGCTTCATTAGCTTTACTAAAATTCGTGTATGAAATTATTATACCACTACAGTTGCAAAGAGTCTTTACTACCATTTTATTGATCTTCGCCAGGGCTAGTGCAATAAACCTGAATTGAAAGAATTAGCTTTTAGTTTAAAACCGGGTCACCGGGGCAAAACCTAAGAGACTGCACGCGAACTTGTTAAAATTCTATTCGAAAAGTGCTTACCTATAAACCTTTTAACAGTAATGGAATTTCAAAGAAGTACACATGCATCAAAAATACCGAGAGGCAAGCTCGATACGAGTTAGACAGAATTTATTATCAATGACGGAAATTGCTGCTGAAACCATTATTTTACCGCAGGTCGTAGACAAACCTGCCTCTTGGATACGTGCGTAAATATTACATGCGGTATAATAACATACTTACGAGTCTTTAAGTCCTACGAGTAGAGTATTTGCAAAGATTTTAGCTCTAAACCTTTTACAAGTAATGGAGTTTCAATGAAGTACTCGTACGTATGTACGAGTACTTCATTATTATTATTATCAGAAATATCCGAGACACAAGCTGCTTCGAATGAATTTATTATTATCAATGATGGTAATTGCGGCAGAAACATTTCATTACAGTTCGAGGCAAACCTTCCTATACGTAAATATTATATGCGGCATAATTACAGACATGGGCGTGTAAATGACAGCGACTCAATGATAATCGAAATGAAATAAATTTTTGATAACTGTCGTTGCATTGGTGTGCAAATAATAACAGTGTTACTGATGAAACCTAGTTATGGTTTTTGAAACTTTATTCTCATTACTATCCGATCCTATGTTACGAATGCCCAATGCATAGGGCCGCTGAAAAGCTCGGCCGTTGTTGTCGCCACACGTGTTTAAGTTTCCATCTCAACGCAGTCTTCTCGAATTGTGATATAAGTACATCTTTGTTAATTTCTGTACCCATGGCTCAATGACAGGAGGAGAATTTTCTTCTCGGAAATGCCGGTCCCTCGCCACGTATCTAACAGCTGGAGTCGGTATAGGTCCGTTCGACCTCGTCTTCCCAGCGATATCTGAGGCGTCCGACGGGCTTTGAAACTGTTATCTAGTTTTCTAACGGCATACAATCTGTTTACTAATGTTATAACGTCAAGGGCATATTGCATTGCGAGGGTGGCTCGGCATTTTTGATCGTAATTGTATTTCTTGTATAAAACATTTCACCATAAAAGCAAGCATTTGTCAACTAAGCTATCACGGATATGCAAAGTGTGTAATAGTTTGAAACCAGCCATTGTTTTCTAAGAAGTAAGTAATCGCAACAAATAAAACCTACGATCGCATGCAAGGTGTTATTAAGTAAAAAAGTGGCGAAGCACTAAGGTTACTCATACGTCTACGTCTGTAGTTCATGGTATGATTTTCCTTAGAATTATTATCCAAATATTTGTTTCGCTAAATGGCCCATTGGTTAAATTGGGTGTTATTGTTATTTTATTACCTTCGACTTTTTGTTGTTTTACACTCGGCACCGTCCGACGATTTAAATGTACCGATAACATTTATTGGGTGGTATTTTTTGGTATTCAAAAAGCCACAGAATAAAATCCATCAATACCTAGTATACATATATATCATAATGTGATTAGACGTATAAACAATCTTTGTTCCAAGAGTTTGAAATAAAACACGTCTGATTGTGTAAGAATTCCACCCAGGTGCCCGTTTCGCAGTAATGTGTTTGGAATATAAATAAAATGCATTGTACTTGACTCATACCCTAACTATACCCGAGGAGTATAGGTATTACTTTTTAAGCAGGGCTACCTCTGAATTAACTGATATTTTTGGAAACCAATGATTTAAATATTGTAATTTTTCGGAGTACTTAAATAACATAAGAAAGTCAAAATTTAGTAGTAAAAATATTTTGCGTCTACTAGTAAAAATATTTTGCGTTTACGGAGACTACTAATTTTCAATTTAATGGTACAAGTATAGTTTGTACGTTAATAAAAAATACTTCTACTTGTTTCTATTTCTGATAAGTAGCCCTGTGTTGTTTGACTATGCGTTTGGTGCAAGTACCTACCTATATAAATAACATTTAGATGCCTCAAGCCAGTTATTATTCAGGCGACAAGGCTTTCGTCGCCACATTACTCGCGCGATCTTATGAAACGCCGACTAGATATAAATTTTACCAGATTTACTGTGTTGCATTCTAATATCGGTAAGCCATTTCGTCCAAGTTGAGAGCGAGTCGGCACTACGAGTTATACGGACAGAGATTGCTTGGAATTTCTATGCAATTTCAAGCCAGTGTAACTTTTTGAATAAATACACTTGTCAGTGTTTATAATAAGTAATAAATAAATACCTCTGGACGAATAAACCACGTAATACCACAGTCCAAGAAGTTATTTCTTCTTTACTTAGATAATGCGGTGTTACACCAATGACTATAACTCTAGAATTATGACTTGTGTCGTAGTAATTATTATATACTGCTTCCATTTATGTTTGGATATTGCATTTAGTACGAATGCTAATTGTATAGATGTGCACTTACTTAATTTGACAGCTAGACATGAGAAATCAAAGGTGTATCATTAATAATAATAATAATAATAATAATAATATATATAGCTCGATTACCACTGACTGACTGACTGACTGACTGACTCACTGATTGACCGTCCCGTTTAGTCTGAAGGAGTTCCCGGAGGTGAAAGTGATGTAGGGGGGAGTTGTATAGTTTAGTGATTGGACCAGAGGAAAACTATAGGGAAGTGAAAAAAACAAAATGGCGGCGGGTCACGTGATGCCATCTCCGCCATTTTCCAACCGATTTCGTTCAAATTTGGAACACGCGTCACATGGTCGACCTACTTTGTGATGAAATTAAAAAACAAAAGAAAAACAAAATGGCGGCGGAAATATAGTCGATTGAAAATTTGGACATTTCAGACCAAAATTTGACGAATTAGCTGGCCTAGCACGAGCACATGAGGAATATCCAACCAATTCCACTTCGTAGCACATATGATGAAGTATACCAGAAAATTGACATTTTTGGGAAAAACAAAATGGCGGACGAGCAGTAAACCATAATATTTTCTCCATATATTTTCCTATACGAAACGAAAGGATTATTGGCGTGCGGTAAATATCTATCAGTAACTATAGCGAGGCCGAAGGCCGAGCTCCGCGTAGGGCGAAGCCCGAAGCGATAGAACACCGCGAGGCCGTAGCCCGAAGCGTCCCCTTGCCAAGCAGAAAAAACTCCCCACCCTCCAAGTAATTTTTGCGAGGCCGAAGGCCGAGCCGTGCTGCGAGGCCATAGGCCGAGCTCCGCGTAGGGCGAAGCCCGAAGCGTCCCCTTGCCAAGCAGAAACAACTCCCCATATTCCAAGTAACTTTTGCGAGGCCGAAGGCCGAGCCGGGCTGCGAGGCCGTAGGCCGAGCTCCGCGTAGGGCGAAGCCCGAAGCGTCCCATTGCCAAGCAGAAAAAAAACTCCCTACCCTTCAAGTAACTTTTGCGAGGCCGAAGGCCGAGCCGGGCTGCGAGGCCATAGGTCGAGCTCCGCGTAGGGCGAAGCCCGAAGCGTCCCCTTCTCAAGCAGAAACAACTCCCCATATTCCAAGTAACTTTTGCGAGGCCGAAGGCCGAGCCGAGCTGCGAGGCCACAGGCCGAGCTCCGCGAAGGGCGAAGCCCGGAGCGTCCCCACGCTACCAAAGGCTGAAAGCCCTTGCCTTTCGAATTATGAACAAAGTTATGGAAATTGTGTACAGCTAGCAACGTTTGGGTTTCGAAAAACTTTCTTTAAGTTTCTGGCATACGGGCATTTCGAGCGTTGCTTGCTTTAAAAATCACAAAAAAAACCTACTTTAAATGAGAAAATTATTTTCGAAATAAATGTTTTTCACAGAGTTTTGAACTTGCAACTTTCGGGCGGTGCTTGATATAATTAGTGGATGGACTTGCACGAATTATTTGCACAGCGAACAATCCGGATAATATTTATTTAGTTGCGGCGCCTACAACACGAAAACAAAGCAGTCTCGCGGGCCGCGCGCGGCCCGCGCACCATGCAACACCTAGTTATGAAAGAAAATATATACTCTGACGAGATCATTATATGTCATATTTTTAATTTATAACCACTAAACCGTTTTTTTATAAATAATGAAATATGCAATATGATAAAATATGGCGAAAAGCAGTATAACAATACATTTATTAAAAAACTAATAACATTATAATAATAAAAAATTAAAATTAAAGAGAAAAAAAAACCTGCCCTAGGTCCCCCACTATAGGCAGCGTGCCCAAAAGGCTGGCAGCATTGCCCCGCTGTATCGCGAGGCTGATACGTTATAATAAAAGCAGTATGAATATGTGACAATTTCGAAATTATAAAATAATAGACATGAGCTGTGGCTTAACTGGAATCCGCCATACCAAGGTTTATTATTTCTTTATTATTAAAATGATGCTTCAGTAACTTCCAAAATAAACCGCCGTTTTTATTAATACGGCTGATGGAGTTTGTTAATTGGAAACACAGTCTCTGGAGTATGCAGCTGCCTGCATGCAAGGAAAACTCTAGAACTTATTTGAAAGTTTGTTGCTTACAACAGCTGAACGGAACGAACTAAGAATGTCTTTAGCATATATTTTCTAGAAAGCATTCTTAATACAATCGGATACGGCCGCAGTGTTGCAATGTAAATTCTATGCAAAAGGGTGTCTTGTACCGTTTGAATACGAGTCAGTTGGATCAGCTAAGAACATTACGTACATAGTTTAGATTTTTGTTCTAACATCTGGGTATTGCTTAGTAAAAATTATACGTAGCATATATAAATGTACACAAATTGATATGGTCACAAACTAGGATTCCTCTATGTGAATATATATACCTTGGTAAATATATAGGACGATCTGATCTGATACTTTAGGGCCTACAGTATTTTTGTATGCCACAGGGCGGCCAATTACTGTCATTAGCTGGGAGCGATACTTGTACTGTAATGTATGTAAATTGTAATTGATGTGTCTCCGTCAATTTATATACTTACGTTACATTATCCAATGCACTTTTTTCAATACCTTTTAATGCGCCATCCTGAGTTATGGATAGCATGGTTTTTTATCGTATTTGAATGAAATTATTGCGTTAGGGAGATATACATTTTAATTATATTTGTTTGTTGCATACTGCCATAAGTCATGGCCGATTTAATTAACTGATATTCGGTTCCAATACTCCGAATGTCGACAGTACTTGATGTCGATAAATTAGTATAATAAAATGTATGGGATTTATATTTGCTTTTTCGTTACTTATACATTTATCTATCTATTCTACTAGTAGCTGCTGTTCACGTTATGAAACAACTATAAATATCTTAAATATTATTTGCAGTTGGTATAGTCGCGTACACTATGCCTCAAGGGAACAAGCGGAGCAATGGTATCGAGTTAGCGGACACTATCTATGACGGCCAATGGGGGGAGGAGCTTCGTGGAGGCCTAGGCCAGCTGGTCGACGGCCAGTTCGGAGGGGACGAGATCAGGGAGGCCTCGAAGACCTCCGCCTGGGTTGGATGGAGGAACGACTCCAAGACGCCGCCGATCATTACGTTCGAATTCGATAAAGTCCGGGAGTTTAGTGCTGTGCATCTGTACTGCAATAATAAGTTTATGAGGGATGTTCAGGTGAGTTTGACAAACTTAGATATGTATAGGTAATTATCGTGTTTATGTCGGAAGGGATATAAAATGTACTTCCGCCTGTCCGTCTTCATTCTTTCTAAGATCCTGGCTATTGTAGAACATAAGGTCAACGGTGTTTGTAACGGTAGGTGTCGTGATAGTTCCGTCCAGAAACTGAACTCAAAGTGGATGAATTCGTGGAAAGACTCAAACGAATAAGTAGAATGAAAAAATTAAGAAGAAATACAGGAACATTCAGCAATCTCAAGTGATAAGTGCAGATCCTTACGAGATTTCCCCATCATATGTATGTACCTAACAGAAAAGGGGCAGCTTTTATTAAAATATAGATCGTGAAATTGGTCTAAGCATATGTTCTCTAGTCTTCCACACGTTTCCGTTAACAGTGGCACCTTGCTTTCAGGTTTTTTCTGAGGCCATAGTATCATTCTCGATCGGCGGTCGCCACTTCCAAGACGAGCCCATCCATTACTCGTATATCGAGGACAATATCTTCGAGCATTCGCGCAACGTCACCATAAAACTTCATCACAGAATCGGCAAGTGGGTGCGGATTGAACTGCGCTTTTCGGCGAGGTGGATATTGATCAGCGAGGCCGTGTTTGACTCCGGTGAGTGTATTTTTATCTGCATACATATTTACCTAAAAGGTACGGACAACAGCAGATCAATGGTAAGACTTGCAGTACGATTTTAAATCTTACGACACAGATAATAAGAACGGTCCAAAGTACAAAGTGTTACACTTGATCTGCTGTTAGCCGTACCGTGATAAGAGCTTAAAATAAAATCGAACTAGATTAAATGAACAATGTTAATCAACCAAATTGGCCGTGCGTGCAATGGTATTTATTTTAGGATTGATGGATTATTGAGTCACGGTATCCTATAAGTATAGCATGCACTTGCATGTAATACATTAAAGCAAATAAAGAATTTATGAATTTTGAATAGTTACGCTACTTATGTTTATGTATATCTGATAATCATCACGGTCATATTATGTACAATGTTACCACGATTTTTTAGCAGCATTTGCTATCAAAACTCTCTAAAGTTAGTTATTTTATGATAAGAAAAACCCAAACCCTTTTCACTATTTAAACTTACACGGGAACTACAGCTTTGTTTAACGTTACGATATTGAATACATGTTTCAAATGACATTTTCTTTACAATTATTTCCAGATGTTGCTCAAGGAAACTATACACCAGAGAGCTCGAAACAGCCCAGTGGGAAGGAGAAAACGAAACAAAAGACCAACAAAGAGCTGCCTATATCGACCGCAAATCACGACGATCCTCTTTACATGGCCATAGTCGTTGGAGTTCTAACAGCACTGGTGATACTACTCGCCGTGGCCGTTTTCCTCATCATTCATAGGCACAGGCATAGAAAATGTTTCGCTTCCCCGCTGGCGAAAACAACGGTCTCTCAGAAACGCGCGGTCGATAGCTATAGTCGCTGCGGCACTTCTACGCTCCCCGACAATAAGATGAATATAGACTGCTCCCTAGATGTTAAGTCAGACGAATATCAGGAGCCGTACCAGGCTCTCAAGTGCGCACCATATTTTAGTTATAATACTGTATTGCTAGAGATGAAAGACTTTGTTAAGGATTCTAATACTGCACTCTCAGGTAAGTCAAGCATATTGTGTCATTATTTTTGTAAATGGCATTGCCACATTTCATTGGAGCTTTACCCCACCTACAAAACTACGTGACCATTTAAGCTGTACCTATCATTTTGTTAAGGACTTATTACAGGTTTCATATTGCATAATCATAATCAGTATCATTTTCTACTTCTCTCGCAACTCCTATAGAATAATAACGAAAACAATGAATTATTTTGCTCCGATTACTTACTATTTTGTAAATTCTTAATTAAGCAGTTTTTTTGGACTCGCTAGATGTACAAAATATTTTTTATAAACCAATAATTTTAATAAAAAACGCAGATATTATTACATTTATCTTGTTCATCATGCGGTTGATGGTGGGGCAGAATCTGGCATTGTCACTTAAACGTCGCTAAGTCTTACGCGATGTATCATATGAGTGACAGATGCGTTCATGATTAGACTTGGTGATCACGTTAGACTGACGCCTACCTGTGTGTTGTCCAACAGATAGTTCAAATTACGACTACGCAGTGCCCGAGTTGAGTTCTGCGCCGCTGTTGAACAAGCGTCGCCTGTGCGACAGTCTGCCTGACCCCACCGCCGAGCTCATGAATGAACACGTAGACAAGATGGCGGAGCTAGAGGCGAGGCGGTCGGCAGCGAGCTCCATGCGATCCAAACATAGCACTCGGGTAAGACCATAAGGGCCTAGCGTGGCACACGACGAAAAGTGTACACAGTCATTAAGGTCGAGATTTCGATACAACTTTTAGTGCGTTTTCAAACGCTCCGGATGAAATTAATTTGTTCGCCGAGCATAGCTATGCTTAATAAAACCGGTGAAGTGCGCGAGTCGGCTGTCGGACTGGCGCACCGAGGGTTCCGTGCTTCTTGCCAAATTTCATGATTTCTCGGTCAACGGGAAGTACCCTATAGGTTTTGGTTCCCTTGCATTTGAAGAAAACGCGACATAAACGGCCATATCTTTTGATTGCATTGACGTAGAAGTTTAATTTTTTATCGGCTGCATGAGATTACAGACCTCAGTATTCGGTATTAATTTCAACTCGTTTCTGAGAAAAAAGATCTTTACAGACGGACAGTAAAGTGATCTTATAAGGGTTCCTATTTTCCTCTTGAGCTACGCAATCCTAAAAATTAAATCTTAATTCTTTACTTTTACATACTCGTAGTGTGTACTCTAGCTAGACTATCTACTAGAATTTTAACAATCGGTCAAAGGGTTCTTGAACACACCCTATAACTCTGTGTATACTTTTCTACATTTTCGACTGTAACTAATGGCAAGTTTGTGTTTTGTGTTTGCAGTCACCTAGTCAACAAGAAGTGTTCATAGACTTGAAGCGGCGACTAGAGACCACCAACGTGATCGAGTTCCCGAGACACAGGCTCAGGATGATCTCGAAGCTGGCAGAGGGTGCATTTGGCACTGTGAGTAGTACATAATAGAGTAGATATTGAGTCAATCTGTTTAATTACATCATTCAAATCACAATGCATGCTGGAGATACAACTGAAATTCGTTTTCGATACTTCAACACCAGTTTTTTGGGAGTCTTCATCTTTTCTTGACTTCATGTTTTCTCGACTTCTGCTTTGCAATATATGGTATTTGAGAAGTATCGAAAATTAAATGTATTTTTTTGAAATAGACTATTTCATGCAGATGAAATCAAAATCAGTAGAAAAGTGAAATAACTACAGGCATTTAGAAAAGTTGTGTTAGAAATAGAACTTATCCCCGTAATTTTGCTCTAATGAAAAGATAAACTTGATTTAAGTACCAACTTATCTTTGCCGATCCCAAAATAATATGCCCATACTTCGACATACTCGCAATTATTTGATCAATTGGAAATACAAGTTTGTAATAAGATTTTTTTTTATAGATGTAACTACAAAACAGTTTTCGGATTTTTTCCTTTACTTGTGATATAAGATCTAGCTTATTGCCAAATTTCATGAATATAGGTTTTGGTTCCATTGCATTTTCATACAAATATGCGGGAAAATGCAACATAACTGGCCATATATTTTGATTGCGTTGACGTAGAAGTTTGATTTTTTGACTGCTGCATGAGGTTCCATACCTGAGTATTTGGTATTAATTTCAACTTGATACGTCCACGCGTTTCTGAGACACAGGTCTTGACAGACAGACAGACAGACGGACAACAATGTAATCCAATAAAGGATCCCTTTTTCCTCTTGAGGTATGGAACCCTAAAAAAAATAATCAAATACCTATATTATCCCTTTAGGTGTACGTCGCAGAAGCAGACGGAGTACCTGAGTACAACGGGACCATTACACCAGAGAAGCGACTAGTGGCCGTCAAGTTCCTATGCCACGACGCTACGATTAAGGAGAGGTATATCATGTATGAGATAGTTTTATAGATATTTTATATTGCCTGTCTCTGTCGTAACGCTTTTGTGCACTTTATGGGAGACGGAGAGATGCCGCTCAATTTAAATTGGTTTCATTCACTGGTCATTTCATTCATTGGTCACATTCAAATTAGAACGGTTTGATTACCAATACCGATCTGGATCTATCGTTTGTGGTGACTACAATTTATTTGACAGGGCATCGGACTCTGCATCAGCTTTAATAATATTATGTTGCAAGAGTTCGCTTTTTATTTAGTCTGTGTTTG
Source organism: Tachystola acroxantha (assembly GCA_963506565.1). Lineage (NCBI taxonomy): Eukaryota > Metazoa > Arthropoda > Insecta > Lepidoptera > Oecophoridae > Tachystola > Tachystola acroxantha. The sequence continues at coordinate 18,425,547 of OY735870.1, forward strand.
TAATATTGGATAAGTATACGTTTGTGGGAAATAATCGCAAGAAATCATCTGTTGCCTACATTACATTTATTATTATTTTACCAATTTGAAAGTAAGTAAGTATAAACTTTATAATAGAGTACAAACAAATTCTTGATAACGGTTATAGGAGTTTAATCTGATGTATTATACCTACCTCCTTGACCGAAATGTATGAAACATCTGATATTTTTTTGCGATTTCGCGGTTCGTCCCATAATGAAAGTTTCATGGAATAGTAAATAACATTTTCATATCAAATAAGTAGCCCATGTGTATAGGACGTAACATAAATTGTATAGCAATGGAGGATGTTCGATAACTGAAACTTTACAAAGAAAATACTTTACAATGTTAGACTAAGTATTTGTTTTAAATGCCAATCTTATGTGTCAAATAGGTGAAGGTGACCACTAATCAGCAATGACGGAATGTCTGCGAATGTTTCGATTTATTGCAGTGCTTGAAAGGTTACGACTTACGTGTATACCAAGTCTCGTAATCGAGGCAAGGGTCCCGTCGCATGGCTCAGCGATGAACATGGACGGCTGAGTCCAAGATTGGAAGGTCATCTTTTCTGCTATGAATATTTGTGTATATTTGCAGCAGACACCTATAGATCTGATGTCCATCAATCATCTTTATTAACAAGAAAATTAAAGACAATTTTGCATGGCTTAGTCCCTTTGTCTCCCTTTCATCATCATTACGTCAATGATACTTCCCTATTATTGCATTTTAGTTTCTCTGCCCCACATTTTTTTTTATTGTTTCTGACGTATTAGAGTGAAAATGACAATAGGGGGAAGCTTGTCCCCAGAGGCGAATTAAATGTCGACAGCGCCCTAGGCTAGCATCTCATCAGGCCCCCCTTTTTTTACAACTTACCGACTTCTATTATGGAATCGGACGATTCAGGAGTAATCCTAATCAAGTAGGTGGGGCGTGCTTCGGAAGCTCTACATATCTAAAAATGGATTCAGAATCTTGAAAAACACTGAAATCGTGACAATGCCGCGAATTGACTGGCGTTAAAGCGCGTTTGTGGTTGATATTCTGAATCTAAGCTTTATAGAAAGTTTTTGTTTAAATACTTCCGCACCCGCCCCTTAGGTACGTGCCTAGTTTATCTAGTCCATACAAAATATACTTTACACTCTCCTTTTCGTGGCAATAGCTAATTCATAATGTTACGCCAGGGACGAATTTGAGCGTGACGTGCGCATCCTTGCGGCGCTGTCGTCTCCGTACCTGGCTCGCGTGCTGGGCGCGTGCCGCACGCCACCTCTGGCCGTGGTGCTCGAGTACCTGGAGTTGGGCGACCTGTGCGCGTTCCTGCGCGACTCGCCGCCGCAGCCCACGCCGACCCTGCTGCACCTGGGAATGCAGGTCGCAGCGGGCATGCAGTACTTGGAGACGCTCAACTTCGTGCATAGAGATCTCGCGGCCAGGTACTATAATACTACTAATAAATAAATTTAATATGTTACGTACCTATATTTATATATCAGATTTCGTATATTTTATTACAAGAATATCTTTCGCTTAATATATACAGTATAATTCTATTATTTCCAGGTGAAATACAAATTACTCAATTGTCCTAATAGACTATAATGTCAGCTATATAACTTGTAATGACAATTAGGAATTTATGTTTGTAAATACATAATTAAATAAATAATCATGATAAGTAATCCCAATTAATAATGCAGCCAGCTTATGGGCACGCTCGGTCAGGGATCTCTTGACTATAAGTAGCTGTGAAACAAATAACTACGCAAAATATATGTAGAAGTGAGAGAAGAAATCTAAAGAGAGTGCAAATAAAATGTGTGCAAAACAACTGTAAAACAATCTCACAAAAGATATCAAAAGGATCCTAATACTGCGCCACCTAAGCTCTTGTGTAATATGTACTTGGTTTTTTTTTTAGAAATTGCCTCATCGGCAAGAACTACCAGGTGAAGATCAGTGACTTCGGTACCGACAACGAGGCGTACGCTTGCGACTACCACCGTGTGGACGGGCGCATCCCGCTGCCGCTGCGCTGGGCCGCCTGGGAGTCCGTGCTGCTGGGCAAATACACCACCAAGAGCGACGTCTGGGCCTTCGCCATCACGCTGTACGAGATCTTCACTCTGTGCCGGCGACGGCCCTATGAGCACATGACTGAGGATGAGGTAACTACATCAGTACGAATGAAACTTGATGGCGGCTCTGAATGTGACTATAAGTCACTCGTCTCTTACTTTCAAATTAATTGTAATAACAATCACAATTTCTTGCATCTCTTGACACTCATTTGTTTTTTCCATTGTTCTAATTTTCAATAAAGTCGAATATTTAAAAAAAACAGATGTCTCTTTCTGACGTAGTAGAATGAAAGTGACAATAAGGGTGGAGGAAACCCCCATACAAAGTAAAGTAATTTATTTGAGTGGACTCTCTCCATTAAGTGCGGTGATTTTTTTTCCTTCGTTCACCTAAACTCTAAAGGATTGACTCAAACCAAATACTCCTTATACATTACAGGTGCTAGAGAACCTATCGCACCTGCAAGGCGACGACGGTATCTTCGAATGCATAGACCGCGTGCCCGGCTGCCCGCGCGACGTCTACGAGCTAATGTGCGAGTGCTGGCGGCGGGACGAGCTGGAGCGACCGGCCTTCACCGAAATTCACCTGTTCCTCCAGAGAAAGAGTCTCAACTTCGCGACCACGTGATCCAGGCATGCCCCATGCTCGAGACTCTACTCGTGCATGAATGACTAAGGCTCTAGAGAGACGGACTGCATTTTAAGTGCACTCCGACTGCAAATTTGCAGTATGCAGTTAGCACGACTGCAATAAAACTGCATACCAACCGACTCCAAACCTGCACACCGACTGCAATCGGGCAGCACGGTTAATTTGCAGTTTTATTGCAGCCGTACTAACTGCATTAAAATTGTAAATTTGCAGTCGGAGTGCAGTTGAAATGCAATCCCCCTGCCTAGAGCCTAACGCTCGAACCGGGGCAAAGCTGAGGGTTACGTGGACACTTGAGGTACAAGCGACTATGGAATACGAAAGGTTACGGCGTTTTGAGACCGGTCGGTAGTCAGACAGTATGAGTGGAGTATGAGTTCGATCTTATAATTGTCAGATTTCATACAATTTTGACAGTCGTAAGTGCGAGCTCATGAGTTCATGCTCGAAACTGTCTATGACTCCGATAGTCTTAGAGTTCTCCTAACAATTTTGGACGTGTATAAATTTAGCAATTAATTTAACATGGTAAAGATGTTTGTAAATGGAGTTGTTAGGTTAATTTTTCAATTAGTAGAGATGTTTTTGGCCAAGGGATTCGTGTTCTCGATTTTAGAGCAAATAATAACTGTATTAGTTTTTTTTAATAGCCATTTTAGTATTTAAGACAAGTATATGCCCCAAAAATCGCACAATGTCTGTCTACTTATGGAACTGTTAATATAAATAAACGTCACGTTTACCGTCTTATAAAACAAAATGAAAAGTTAACTAACAACTCCACCCCATCCTGCCATTTGAATGGCAAATGTATAAGACAGCTAAACCAATTCAACTCCAAAATTGGGAAACGGTAAGACGTCACAAAGTTTGGGTTTTACTTGAAATTTTCTACGAATGCATTTATTATTCATAGGTTATACTAATGTGTTACTTCTCTATAAATTTAAGAGAACTGTGTGTATGTGTGTTTATTTATTATTTTGTAATGATTTTGTATTCTGACTGACTTTAGCTTATTCTTCTCTGTGATACTAATTCCTTAATTTTATATTTCCAATATCTTTTATTTATTTTGGATATGTATATGAGATGTTGTGGAGTGGCTATTTTTCTAAAGAGTATAAGTCTGCATACATATCTGCTCGACTGATATTGCTTTATTTTAAGTAAAACCCACGCTACGGTAGTGTTAAAGATAATGTTTAGGAATGGTTTTGATATGGGAAAGTATGACCCTTTGCTCCGATTTGTTTTGAGCTCGTGATGATGTTTTGGCACAAGTATCGATAGGCGTGTGTTATCGTTGTTTTTATGACATAAAACACTAAAGAGTAATTTTATTTACTGATCCTTTGCAAGTGTAATCAGTGTCGATGTGGAAATTAATTTTCTTTGGCAGAATTTTATTAATATAATATAAGTCAGTGATGTGATGTAATTGGAATACAATGTTTCTTTTTCTACATCACACTCACAACATGACACATTCCTAGTACAAACAAAAAAACATACAAATTTGAAATAACCTTTTTGGAAAATAGCACCTTCCTTCAGGATCGAACCCAGAAGCTTTGCACAGAAGGTCGGTATAATAACGACTAGGTCAGATCATGTAGTTTTGTTATTGTGTTATTATTAAAATGCAATTATACAACGTTATAGATCTAACAAATACTGATTATCCCTGCAAATGTTCTATTATACTTTGTACATAATTTCACTAAAATAACTTAGAACTACCAAACATCACAATATACCTTTTATTGTGTAAAAATCACCAAAGACCGATATTAAGTCTACGAAAACAATGAACACCCGCTGAATGTTCTTTGCGAAGGCCCAAGGTGGTTTGTACTTAAGTTTCGTGTCTGATCTCGCTTCACACGTCCCGATTGGCTTTTATGCACGGCTTCTTGAATGCTCGGATGTATTGTATAGGTAGGGCATTCGCAAAGAACACGATAGATGCACAAATTTCGAGGGATATGCTACAGTCTATTCATCTTATACTAAATTATATGGACTGACTCTAGCTAGATGGATTTTTGATTGGCCAAATAGGTAATGTGCTCAGAAACCTTAATGTACTACGCACTCATGGCCAACATGCAGGACGAGTAATGAATTACTGTCAAAAGAAACGAGAGAGTTGAGTAAGGACTAAGGATACAAGCCGGACATTCCGCCATCACTCTCTCCCGATGAAAGATTATTCGAAATAATAAATAGGCCTAATTAGATAATCATATTATTATTTATTCGATAGTTGTTTAATCGTTTCTTCTACTATTATTAACTGAGTGCAAATTCGAAGAATAGACTGTAGCATGTAGCAACGAATTTCTAGTTTTAATCTTCACGAGTGAGCTACGTTTAATAGACATGTAAGCAATCTGATCTTCCTCCCACTTTTGATGGTTGTCACTTTAACAGAGTAGAGTTACCAACTTTATAGTCACTTATTTTCATATGACACATTTCACAAATAAATCCCACATGCTAAATATTTATCTCCAATATTCTTCTCGTTTGATTAATCTTAACCCATAAGTATAAATGAATATATTAGTTACAGTACCCTACCTACCTATATTATAGATTATAACGTATTTACCTCTACAGCTATCTAAGGAATAACTTGACAATAAAGTCAAATGAAAGAACGCAATTATTGGAAATAATTATTTAGACCTATATTAGCAATATGTATTAGTAGGTTGTTAGTGCTAGTGCATCTGAATCGAATATTAAATAATTTTATTAATATTATAAGTAAAATAATAGTTGAAAGTTGTCTATTTTCCGTAGTTTGCTGAGTTGAAGTTAGTGTTGGCACTTGCGACAATATATGAGTTAGTGTTATCTTGGACTTTAACATATATTTTTATCTCAGTGACGTAGGTAAACGTAATTAATCTATTTACACCTAAATTGCTAAGATTCATGGTTAAAAATGAGTATAAAATAATTTATTGAGTTATTTAAAAATATATGTTAGAGTCCGCCGAAAATAAATTATTTATCTATTACTAAAAAGTGGGCCCTGATGGTTAGCCCACTCAATCTCGGATTTTCAGATCCTTAAAATGGGAGCCAATAATTGGGGCTCAATTTTGTAGTGGTGGAATATCTCGGATACATGCCCTAGCTAGGTTTTCGTGGTGATATTATCGAAACTAGACCAACAAACAATTCATGGATTCTTACTTTGTAACGCATTAAAACTAGACTGACGATGACGGCACTTTATTAAAACGTGTTAGTTATGTAAGTAGTATACGAAATATTGGTTTATATCTTAACGAAAATGAACAATAATTAGATGATTAGGCTATATTTTTAAAAGTAACAAAGTTCATATTTCGGCGTTGCCCAGTCGTCAGATTGTAATAGTTGCACAACAAACTAAATTCAGCGTATGAGATTTTCTTATTAAAGTACTTATTGCATATTTAATTGTCATACTAATATTCTAGCTAAAATCTAGTGAATGTTGGGAAATTATGTCCTACGTATGTACTTATTTTTATTACCGTACATCGGCTGTGGGTACTTACTCTGACAAAGGTGGATTTCGTGTCGTATGGGACGTAACATGCAAATAGTTACCAAACTGAAATAATATATAATTAGCAAAATATAGAGCATGTATCCGAATGAGCTTTAGTATAAATCTAGATCTTATGTTCTCTGTGGACCGAAACGATAATATGAAGAGCCTAATAATAAATTGATTAAGCACTTATGATGTGTTGGTAGGTAGCATTGCTGGCATCACACTTATAATCGTTCCGTCGTGTATTCTATATACATATAAAAATGATTTTGTCCTTTCACAGACCCAGTAAGGTTAAAGTAAAATATATGAGGGCTATTACTAGACATATTCCTTTTTGCCGTAGAGGCATGAAAGTAATTAAACTAGGTACCACTCTGGACGAAGCGGCTCAATCAATACTCGATGTTCACTTCTGAGCTATTGTTTCCGTTATCATACCCAATCACAAACAACTTGTAAGAAGGCTTTAGTAAGTCACCCTAACACAAAACTTAACAAACGGTAAAAAATTTCATCGTTTAGATATAGTTATTTACAAATAAAAATCAGGCATTATTTTAATACGAAAATATAAACAGTAGATTTTCGCTTCCGGTAAACGTGTAGCCAAGAAACAGAATGACGAATGTTGGAAAGTGTGGCGCTAGTAATACCGCCTACCGGTACTTTAGTTTTAAGCGGGCGTCTTTAGTTTGCTAAGTAGAAAGTTTCACTCGCTGTTGTGTTACTGACGGAACCAATGTTTGCTAGGCTAGACTATAGAACACTAGAGGTCTAATATTTTATAAGTATAAGTAGGGAGACTGTTACAATAAGTTTACTTTCGTGAATCTGGCCTTATTTCCTTCGTTAATTACTGTCTAGCTGATAGAATTAGATGAGAGAAAGTAGCTTTGTAACGAATCTCATTCCCTCAAGCTACTGTATCGTTAGTGATGGTAACGTTAGGCACTAATAATAATGATAAATGTACAATAAAACACCCTCTCTGCCTTAGTGATGCTATTCTTACCCCTAATGCTATGAACGAATATCACTTAGAACGAAATTTATATTGTATCTTGTAAATATGAATTCTTATGGCTGATTGTAAAATATTGAGCACTATGGAAAACTTAAATTCCTAACAATGGTCCAAACTTCACTCGCTTTGTTTATTTGTACTATACGATTATACAATTTCTATCTATATAGATAAAAGAGATAATACAAGTTAGATTAGTAAAACTTATGCTTTAATATTATTTTTTAGATGTAAAACATGTATTTGTCGAAATGCTTAATTTTCATAATCAAATTTTTATGAAAAGGTGAATACCAAATGCAGTATTTTTATTTTATACTCTACATCTTTGTACCCAAATAAAAGCAATAATCGAAACGAGTTGTTTTATTTCTGTAATCACGAAAACAAAACGATGACGGGCGTTATATTCCGCAATAATTAACGTACCTACAAAAGTAACAGAAAAAATCATAGTTCTTTTTTGTTTCAAAATAGACGAAATACAGTACCTACATATTTACAAACAGCTGCGGCCTTATCAATCTGTTGCTACCACTGCTACTAATAACTTCCTTGGCGAAGGAAAATATCAACTTTGAGCAATCAAGAGGCAATCAGTTTCAAATACTCTCCTAAGATGGTAGGATTCAGTCATGTCGTCCTTTGGGTACTTCTGTCACACTCCGTACTTTCCGTTAAAGTCAAAGTGGTCATGCATTCAGAACAAGACGATTCTAAGATAGAAGATGAAGACTTACCTCACACGGAAGCTTGGGAGCATAAGAAGAAAGAAGCTACAATAATGCCTTTCATCAAACACGGCCACAAACATGAGAAACATAGTACAGACGAAAAGAATGATTTCGAAGAAGAGAGAGACATTAGGACCACAGAGAAGACTGTGCGTCAGATGCACCCTAACGAGCTGATTTTTCCACTGATTTACCGCCAAAACCATATAAACAGTATGTTCAAATTTGGAGAAAATTGGTACACATGGTCCACTGAAAAGAGGACTGACGGATCGAAGGCTATCAACTATTACATATGCTACGACGAGCCCAAGCGCTGCGATGATATTGGATGGGTAAGAGTCCAGTTAAGACGTAGGTACTCTTCGGTGGCGGTAGTAAGGGAACGCCGCCGTCGAATACGTGTCATAATACCATTAAAATTTAGTACTCCGTGGTTAAAACCTTAAGAGGACGAAGAGCTGCTCCTATACAAGTCATAATCGCACCGCACGTTCAAACATGAATAACTGGTTATCGAAAGTTACGAACAACATAGGCTGATATTCATAAACGTGATTTAAAGTTACGCCACCGTTTAGCTACCCTGTCCATTTCTATCTTAACCTTTTTTTAACGAAGTGTGAAAGCAACACGATTTAAGCAAAGTGAGGTTTAACTAGGTTTATGAATAACAGCATATGTGAGTATTAAAATTGGGTCGTACGAGTACGTAGCGATAAAAATTAGGTACTGCTAAACGGTGGCTGAATTTGACAGTAATTCCTTGCTGAACCAGAGCTAGTTAATCATCCTTTCTCAGCCCCTCGGTGTAAAGGTGTTATTGATCCATGAATGATATTTTATGCAGCATGTTTTTTTTTAACCAGGAGCGGACGGACACATTGCCGAAATGCGCTTTCCAAATAGATTCCTTGCTGCCGGACGATCGTGCCTGCATCAACAGCTTCGGCATTGAACCACATACTAATGGAGGAGCGTGCGATGGAGCAGATCAAATGAAGGTATACTTTGACCCAAGGAACATTAATACTCTCACGAGTTTTGACCATTTACCGTTGTCCTACGTTGTAGCCTCAGTCTCGGAACCTCCTTTCAACAATCTCTTCATGCACGCTCGCAGACAATTTTAATCCTTGTGCCACTAACTTGGATGCCATGAGCAATGTCAACTACTTACGTTACTTTGGTTCGTACCTCAAGAGGAAAAAGGAACTCTTATAGGATCACTCTGTTGTCCGTCTGTCTGTCAAGACCTCTCAGAAACGCGTGAAATTAATACCCAATACTCTGGTCTGCAACCTGTAAATTTGGGGTTCCATCACGATATTTTTTTTTAAAATTACAAACTTATATTTGCAGTTGACGCCTGGTATGTATGACGTTATCAGTTTCCAAAACGTAAAGATAAGTTTGGCCTTAAATCTAGTTTATCTTTTCGTTAGAGCAAATGTTATGGTGAAGTTGTATCAACCCTTGGTGCGCGAGTCCAACAGCCGACTCGCACTTAGCCGGTTTTATTTTATTTTATGGTGTGAAGGCCAGAAATCAATTTAGACAAAAATCGTGGTCTCCACACCAGTCTAAAGTGATTAATTCTTTGTTATAACCATAATTGGTCTTCGGTGTATCGTCTCCGTGGGACAACTATATAAGCCTACGCCACTATAACTCGTGTTTTCCATACAAATGTAACTTCTGTTCCATCAATAAATTATTGTTAAGCTATTAAATAACACTTCTCAGGTGAGCGAAATAGTGCATGCTTGCGGGCCGCGCATTCGGTCCCTGTGGCGTTTCTTCCGCGTGGGGCGGCGGCCTGCCAACGTGGCCAAACCCGCTGATGTCAATTCCCTCATCTGCGAGGACGAGGAGGAATGCTACATCACTATCGAATACAGGGTGCGTATTACTTAGAAAATTAACAGTGTGTGGAAGCTGGCACTCAAAACTCTATGAATTTCGCCATTAGAGAGGGCATATCGTACACATTAGCATATACTTAGTCTTGTCACATTTACATTATTGTCAGTCCGCCTGGCCAAGTGGTAAGGGCAACAGCAGATCAATGGTAACACTTGCAGTACGATTTCAACTCTTACGACGGAGATAATAAGAACGGCCCAAAGTGTTACACTTGATCTGCTGTCGGCTGTACCTAGACTTTCGTTAAAGCTAGAAGAATAGAAAGAAAAATGTATAGGATTGATATTTTCTAACGAAAAAGCAAATGTCAATACCATACATTAATATTTCTATTCTACTAGCGTTAACGAAAGTAAACCCTGCTGAATTTTATAAGCAACAACTACTTATATTCGCAGATACATCACGACAGAATTACCTTTTCTCTTCACGAGCCTACTAGAGGACAGACATTTAAGAGCGCTTTGAAACGTGACCACATGGAAGAAGATAAGCTCACAACAGAAAGCCATATCCACATTCGTAAGGCCAAGAAGAGAGACGAGGATACTTCGCAGAAAAACAAAAGATTTCACACAAGACCACGGAGTAAGGTCGTAGAAGGCAAGGGCGTCGTAAAGGAAAGAAACGAGTCTGGGTTCAGAAGATCTATTAAAAACAAAATTAAAATCAAAGAAGACGTCTCTGATGACCTTTCAGAGTAGGATATCCTAGATGCGTTCGTTTTTGACACGAACGTAACATAAGCAGCAGAGTTGAAACCAACCTCGCTGGTTGAAACCTTATCGATATTGATTACAAACATAATACGTATTACAACAATACAAAGGTGTTTCATTTAAGTGTTTTGTAAATAAAACCACAGGTTCCGAAAAGTGTTGCCAATTATATTTGATGAGTAATTACTTTCGCTTAAAAATCTACTTGTGCTTCTTATACTTCATTTTAGGCTGCTTTTGCTTATGAGCCTTCTCAGATTCGTCGTAAAACTTCCTATAGTTTACATTCTTGTAAAGGAAGGGTTTCACTTTATCATCTGTTTCTGATTTGTTTTTGAAATTCTCTTGTTTTGGAGGACTCTTGCGGTCGATCTTATCGGCCGACATTTTTCTTTTACGTTTCTCTTTCTTGCTGGTCAAGATAATGCCGGTGGATGTCGGCTTAGACTGAACGGCCTCATCCAAAAGTTCTTGTTTGGCTTGGGTGGTAGCTTGGCGTATTTTCACAAGCACCTCTTCTTTTATCAACTCATTGCCTTTTCCGATAGCGGCTATTTTCGCTTCTTTATCCTTAAATTCTTTAATTTCCTCCATCTGTAAACATTTAATTAGTTTAAGTTTTACAACAGTTATCCCTCACAAGCACACAGTCGGTTTTTGACAATCCGACATTGGCAAGTATTTAAAATTGTTGTGATAGCATCACTATACACACACCTAATTAAAATTATACATACATTGTATTGAGTTATTGTTGCACAAAAATGTTATAATCCAATGCAAGTATGTGAAGCGATTCGTACCTGAGCTAAAGAACGATATTTTCTGTATCTATCGTAAGGCGGAATGAACATTTTTGCTTCTGCGTTCAAATTTGATATCTGTAAAATAAACGATGGATTTTACTTATGAATACGGATAACTAACTTGTTTAATATTTAAAGAAACGCACGACGGGAAGTGATAAATGCCCAGATAAAGTAATTATTGCAGCAAAAATAATACTTTATGTCAGCCAATATTCGACGAATTAAAGAAGTTTAAATACTTACAACGCCTTTTTTCTTAGGCACAAAGCTTTTCACATCCGGTTTGAAGACCTTTAACGCCCTCAAGAAAATGGCGGCGCTGTCCAAATTGATGCATTGGTCTTCTCTGTAAATAATAAAACATTATGTTGTTTAGCTATTTCTGCCATCGAATAGTGTTAGTGGGAGTCTAGGTCAAAGCGCTAAAGACCAACATAGAGCAAGCTCACGCTAATCTCTGGCTCAAAACGGTCTAGGAATCTCTACCTTACATTGTAGGGATACAGTATCACTTAATGGTATGCAGCCTCCGTTACCTGAAGTCTGGGAACTGCGAGAGGTCGTGAATATTGGCCGTGGCGAGCGTCTGGTGCAACGTGTTCACCATGTTCTTGATGCTGGTCGGCATCTGGTATAGTTGCGGTTCCATCGGCAACTCGCGACACTGCAATTAAATATACCAAACTATAGGGAAAGCTAGATAAGAGGAAGGGGTGAATGGAGCAACATGATTACAGAGTAGTACCGAAGATAGATGAAAGAGAGGCAGACCACAGAAAAGATGGGACGATGACATTAGACAGATGGCTGACAACATGGTTGCCAGAGGTAGGCAAGAATGGAGAAGGTTGGAGGAGGCCTTTCCTTGGACTTGCCAAAGCTCATCAAACGGCAAGTAATATGTGACTAAAATTGACAAGCTCCGAATGACTTTAATATTATTATAGGCAAAGCCAGTGGCGTCTAAGGCAAATTTGCCTTAGGGCCGGCGTACAACGTCACGGCGCCGTGCCGTTACATGGCGCGATTCATTAGTAAATAAGTGCGGTTCGTGGTTTGTTTACGTCCATGGAAAATTGGATTCGGACAGACTGTACGTTTAACGTATCAACGAATATTCGAGCTATCAGCGGTCATAATGAATTTCGATCATATTGGGTATAACTAGCAAAGGGGCTCGGGAAATAACTACACTCACCGACAACAACATGCTGTGTACAGTGACTTGGTTCTGTTTGACGAAGGGCACCGGCGGTCACAGATATAATGAATTTCGATCACAACTAGTAAAGGGGACGGCAGAGGTATAAATAACTAAACTCACCGACAACAACATTCTGTGTATAGTGACAAGGTTCTGTTTGACGAAGGGCGGCATTGGGCTGCAGCACGCGTGGACGCCTTGTACCTCGCGCGGCAATATCTCGGCGAGCGAAAGCAACATGTGGTTCGGTAGCAAATACCTAGCGAAAAAAAGGAAATTACAGGGTTTTTCCCTTCCCTTCATTAAGGTCCCACGGCTATGCCACGCGGAGGAAAAGTAAATTTAATATTGCAGATAAACAATTTTACTGAAAGGTTTTGATTTTAAAAACAATTTGAACAATTTTCTTTTTTAATTACCTGCCTGAAACAGGTAATTGAACTCGCCAAAAGTGGGTGGGGTTGTGAGCAAAAATAAATAATTCCTAGTGGCCAATTGATAACAGACGGTGTTAGCCATAAACGGGACTTAAAAGTGATTCCGAAGTAAGCCACGGACCCTTTCTAACTTAACGAAATGAAATATGATTTGGGTTATTACATAGGATGTTAGATAGACAGGTGGATCTGCTTAAGGGGTTTTAGCGAAGTGCGAAAGTGACAAAACCTGGATTAAGGGATGCGATGTTAAACTAGGTTTATGGCTAACGGGCAGTACGTTTATAATAATACGGTTGAGTGCTCACGTGGTGCTCTCGTCGAGTTGTCTCGCCTGTGAGTCCCTCCACTTGAACAGCATCCGCAGCGCCGCGAGCTGCTGCGAGTTGAACGACTTCTTGGAGCGCCTGTACAGCGGCATGTGACTATTGTCGTGGATTACTTCTTTGTTGTAAGTCTGAAAAGGATAGCTTACAGTTTACATGGCTATTTAAAAAAAAGTTTTATACTGATCTAGTACTAAACTAGGATATAAAATCGTATCTTAGGAGCCAGCTCTCAATTACAATTAACCTGTTGTGCTGATTTTAAGTTACTTAAGTATATTGTGTAAATAGTTCGCAAAGTGTTTGATAGAAACGAATGCGACATGTGCTCTTATGTGCTCGTGATACACACGATACTTGTGTTATACCTGTGACAAGAAAAGAAGATGTACTTGGAAGACCACTACCTAGCCTTCCTTTGAGCCATGACCAAAGAGTAAAGTATTTATTTATTTTATTAATGAACTCGACAATTCGTCATTTACCAATGTCATGTTACAGAATATTCAAGAAATCATAATCTTCTCTCTTACTCCAGAGAAGTCGCCGAAGCGTCGTAACCCTGGGTATCCGCGTCTTCTTTTCTACATCCAGAGGAGTCGCCGTAGCGCCGTCACTCTCGACGAAGCAGCTCGACAGGCACGTTCACTCCCGAGCTCGTAGTGGGACTTCTTGACTATAGCTCGAAACTTCAGATCTTGCCCAAACCATCCAAAAAATTCACCATACTGTCATTCGCGAACTTTGTCTGATCAATTTAACGTGATATTAAAAAAAATAACCACTGTAGACATTAAAATGAAAACTATTAAATTATAAAAAAATTCGCAACCGTCGTTTCCCGCCATTTTCAAAAAGCCTCAAGAGTATAGTACCCATGCCATGACCGACTTGATTTTAGCTCTAGAACTGTGATTGGTCAGATTGCTGTAATCAAGTAGGCTATGGCGTGTTGTGTGTACGGATTGGTGGAGAGTCGAGCCATGACCATCTCGATTTCAGTTCTTGGGCTGTGATTGGTCAGATTGCTGTAATCGAGTAGGCTATGGTGTGCTATGTGTACGGATTGGTGGAGAGTCGAACCACGACCATGTCGATTTCAGTTCTTGGGCTGTGATTGGTCAGATTGCTGTAATCGAGTAGGCCATGGCGTGCTGTGTTTACGTATTGGTCGAGAAACGAGCCATGACCATCTCGATTTCAGTTCTTGGGCTGTGATTGGTCAGATCGAGAGTAAACCAAAGCGTTCTGTGTTTGAATCAAATTGTACAATGTGATTGGGAAACTTCAAAGATTTTATTTTTTTTCCTTCATGTGTCCAGTAGTATGAAATGAAATTAGCCTTTAATTTACTTCCATTATCTAAGACGAATCTACATAATTTCCCCTAGGTGCTACGTTTCGATAATTCGGTGTATGGGTCGCTAAGTTTGTCCGACTCGGATATATTTTGTATAAAAATGTTATCCGCAATCCTACAGCAACAGAACTCTAGATAGATGTGGATAATATATGTTAACATAGTAATTCTACTTTTATATTGTATTTTGTCATGAAAAGTATTCTTAAGGATCTATTTTCAGAATAATTTGAAATTTGAAGTAATATAAGTCCACTTGTGAAATATTTTGACAAACTCACAGTCCCGCAAATTTGCCGACTCTGCTCGAACACGGACAGCAGCAACGTTGGCTGATCCGCGCTCGCCTCCAGCAGCTCGGCTTTCATCATGCGCCAGATGTACAGTATGTAGTGCGTGTCCATGCGCGCGTATTCCGTCAGCTCCTCGGGCAGAGGCCGTATGCGCCAGTCGGCTAACTGGTATCTGCAATTCGTAAGATTTTAATCAATTATGGTATACTTGTTACCGGCCAAACCCGATTTCAGGACGAACTAGGTTAGACCTAGGCCAAACCGGTATAGCCTAGGCCGAATTAGTTCGTTCGAACCCCGATAGGATAAACTAGTTCGTCCTAGGCCATTTGTTTTCGTTTTCCGACCGGACGGTATTCACCGGGAGCACTCGCTTAAACGAATGCTCAGTGAAAAGTACGCACTTTAGAGTTGTTTCGCGAACATCGTGAATCAAATTCGCAAAAGAGTAACGATTCTAATGAATTTTTAATAATTATTTTTAAACTCCTTGTTTTGCTTGAAATATTTGATTGCCCCCTGAGTCTAATTGTTAATAAGCTACATGACTTACTTCTTATCGGCATCCACCTGGCAATACTTCTTGAGCAGATATTTGAGCGACAATCCGTTCAGTTTAAGCACTTTAGCAGCTTGGTGTGTGTCAAACAAACCAACAATATAAACACCGAAGTCCCTTTGTAACCACATAACGTCCATGTTGGCACCATGGAAAACCTGCAAATAGGGTTACATTTATGTTTGTGCTAACCATTGATCTCCTATAAACAACTAGATACAAACGTCGGGACTAAAACAATTTAAAAAAACGTCCAAATAAGGGTTCATTGTTAACGTCCAAATAATGTCCAATAAAGCAAATCAGGGTCCATTCATCCGTTTGGACTTTCTTTGCGCTCGGACATTTTTTAGAAGGCAGACTGTATCTAGCTGTTTATAGGAGATCAATGGTGCTAACCAAGGAACCCGGGAATTAATATGTAATGGAATGGTACATACTTAATCAGACAGACTGTGCTCCATCCTACCACAAATTCGTACTATCGAACGAGAGGCCGGGCCAGAACAACTCTTACAATAGGTTTTACCAATTAGTTTTTACAACATGTAAGTAAATCAAAACTGACCTTAATCTTCTTGGGGTCGGTAAACGCCAAGTTTAGTTTATGTACATGTTCTCGTGCGGCCAATGCATCTATGATAAAGTCGCCTCCTTCGTTCGTCGATATTTGTATAAGGCATGTCATACCTGAAAATAAGTTATTAAATATCAATGCAACCTCGCTGCACTTCAGAGATAATCGTAAATATTGATTTGATTGATAGATTTTAAATAGTTATTACATTCAATAAGATAGACAAAAACATTTTTATTGTTTTTGGACAAATTTGGGGGGCTAGAAAATTAGCATGTTACGGGTTTTTCGATGCTATGGAACGAAATATACGCGGGTGCAGCATTTTACAATACAAAAATTAAAATACAATACAAAAATTAGCTCAACGTTTTTTTACAAATAACAAATATAAAGTATTACGACATTCAAATTGTGTTGGTGAGAATGCATCAACAACAACATCTAAATACAGCACCTTGCCAACGAGATTCGGAAGTGGTTTTCGATTGTCGATAACTACTACGAGTAAAGCTACTTCGCATATTGTCCGAATTGCATATGTTTAAAATCCATTTTTTTATTATATTTCGCATTTTGCCGTATATTTGTATTGAACCGCAAGGACCTAGAATTATGAGCAGGAAGCTTTGTCTTATAGTAGTAAAGGGAAAAATAATATTGTAATTACATCACAAAACAAACTTATATTTTGTAGTTCAAATGTATGGACATGAGTTATCGAACGGCAACGATAAGTTTGACCGTAAATCTTCGCAATGGCTGGTTTTTTTCATTTAATGGCTTCTCCTAAAATTCCTTTTCGTAATTTATTCAACATACTGTACCTTGATATGTTCTGTAAGAGTGATGTTCCACGTCTACCGCCATCTCTGTAACGTTATTCAGGTGTCTAACGAGGTCATCGACCTGTGCCTCGGTGGCCACAAATGTCAGCGTCGTGTCCTCAAGCGCTGGGGGAAACGGCGGTGGTTCGGAGTCAGGCATAATGAGGTCTGACGGCGGGTGGTACAGGTCCAACTCAACCTGGTATGGGTGTTCGTATCTGAAATTATCCCACGAATATAGTCAATACTAATAAAAATGCTTCTTCTTACCATAGGATAATTTTAATCCGCTGACAATGAGAGGATGTGGTTTAATGTAGGAGTAGGTAGTTTACCTTTTACAAAATATAGTATTGTAACTATAAAATTGTAGTAATTATAACAACACATTTAAAGACAGAATATTTTCACTCTATGGTAATGTAGGTAGTTTGCAATGTCTTGTGTGGGTGCATAAGCTATCGATTGTGCTTAGAGGATGCTTGCTGTACGCTATACCGACATAGGATATACAACAAGCATTAACATTCTCAGCCAAAGGTCGTCATTTATTCATTATTAATTTTGGAAGTAGGATTCCTACCTTTTCCAAATTGAACTTATGAACAAATTAGAAATATATCAGAAATAAATTCAACTAAATGAAAAACTAATCAGAAATTGAAAGAAAATTCGAATGTACACACGATAGAGCCCGCGGTGTGGGCATCGATGGTTAAGGAAAAAAAAAGTTGGGAATGTAAAATTTTTAATTGTATATTTATAAAATATAAAAATATAACTAGGTATGTATAATTTGCAAGTGTGTGAATGCTTAACCCTTTACTCACCCAACGGCCTCGCCTTCATCATTGTAAAGGATGTTCAATGCCAACGGTTTGATATTGTTTGGTTTGTCTGATATTTTTGGCACCCACAAGTTCGACGTATTGTCAATGGTGTCTTTGAAAGTCAACTGCGGTCGTGGTATATTTTTGGCTCCGATGAACCTTGTGGTGCCCACCTGGAAATCATTAATTTGTTATCAAAGTAGCCAATAGCCATATAATACAGTACCTACTGCCAGCGAGCTTAGTGTTATCAAATTTAAATGATGAAAAATATCTAGCCGTGAGTATGACTATAGATAAGTATTAAAATTTTAAATTTCAAAAATCTAATAATTCAACTTTAGAGAGCTCGATGGCGCTGAGAGGCGCAGAGGTTAGGACAATGGACTTCCGTTACATAGACCCGGGTTCGAATCCCAGGTCGGACATGTACCAATGTGGATCCGCGATGTAATGGTGGCACTTCACTTGGCTATTCGAATTTGTCATAATTGCCATGTGTGGTTGGTATTCTTGACAAAATATTTGTCTTATTTGTATGTACGTCAAATATTTGACAAATACGACAAATATCCAATAGCAATAACGAATAGCCAAGTGAGGTGCCACCATAAGGGAAGATCTTTGCCACAACAGTGGGGACATAAAAATACGCACGATGTTGAATCTGCATTTACTTCCATGGTGGATCATGGTGCTAACTACAAACTTGTATTATTTATATGGAGAATAATTCATATCAAACAGCAGGATCTCGAATGTACAGTGACGTTGGCGTCAATAATCGTCGTCTAAAATCTAACATAAAAGTACCTAATATTAGTACCATTTAATGTAAAAATAATAATATTTAAAACTGCAATGCAAGACAGTGCCAAGACGGAGTAGCCTTCGATTGAACAGTCGGGTAAAAACAATGAACACCGACTACTAGTGGCGGTACCCCTGATCCTTGATTTTATTGTTAATTTATATGTATGCACCTGTAGTTTTGCTATAACCGGAGAGTTATTAGTTCTGTTCCATGACGAAATGTTGGCGGTAGGTTTAACTCCATCCAGGAACTTCTCGTTTGGTTTATTGACTCCGCTCAGGGTATCAACATTTATGTTGATTCTGTCCAATATACTGTCGTTGGCATCTATGATCTTCTCCATGTTTTGTTCGTTGTCATAACTATATGAAAATACATGGTTAGAATAGATAAACTTAGAATAGATAAACTAAACAGTGATACAATATGATTTGAAATGAAGTTTTATGACAATGATATGATTTTGTATAAAGTCTAAACAATCTAATATCGTAAATAATATAACACATCACTCAGCTATTAGTATTAGAAATATAGTCTTGTCGCCACACAGGATGTGAGATATCTGATATAGAAAGAAGCCATACCAAAACATGCGAATGAGAATGGGAATTAAAATTATATATTTCCAGAATTCACATTGGACCTATCTATATGTTTGACCAAACTTCGCCATGTCAAAAGGAAGGATACTGATATAATGAAATTTATTTAATGAAATGTAAATGAAATATTTACCAAATAAATGAATATGAAATGAATATACTGAAATGATCTACTTGTAGATGAAAATTATTATCAAAAATCAATGTATCTATGTATGTATCTTACCTACCGCTATAGTATAGCTGACCTGTGACCTGACAGACAATTTAATGTAGAACTAAATCAATATCTTTTGTGTTTATGCAAGCTTACCGTTTCAACTTCACAGCAGGCAGCTCAGTAACCAATATTTGGTTCGATTGCATAACAATATTTTCACATATTCTGCATGTCACAACGTTAAAGTCGGTAAAGGTTTTGAATATATCATATGAGGCTCCTGATGGCATATGGTTCGATGTTCTTACAGTTGTGTTCACCGTACAGTAACCATCCTATAAAATTATTACTTGGTTCAATTATGATATCATAATAATATTAGGTATATCTTTATATAAATCTGGTCTTATATATTATATTTATAATGTCTAGGATATAGCTAAACTTTATATCTTTAAATTAATTTATCAGGATATTTTTTCCCAGGATTATTATTTAAACAAATCTTAATATAAGCCGTACACTTACAATAAACCTGACAAAAAATATACTATTAGATTTGATAAACTAATTTTTGGGTACTCAAATACCCCCATTATTTGAGTACCCAACACGCCTTCCTATCATGAAGGGTTAAGAAAATCGCTGCACCCTATGGAGATATACGTCCTCATTATTCCTATCAAGACATATTATGCTTTAGACAAGTTTATGACTACATACAGTTGGATCACAACTTAATAAATTATTTCTTGGACTTTACAACAGCTCTCTGTGTTGCTCCCATGACCGAATGGACATTGGCAGAGATCTTCAGAAAGGCGTCATAAAATAATAAATAAAAATAAAAAATAAAATAAAAAAAAGCCTTTATTTCTATCACAATACGGGCTTACAAAATAATAAAGTTGTTTATAATAATTATGACATCGGCGTCGAATTGTCAGGCTGTCCTTCAACATAGGCATCCTCCATCATCTTCCATGCTTCTCTGTCGCGGGTCACTGCTTTCCAACCTTTGGGCAGGTTGTCATCCCACCTTTCATGGGTCTGCCTCTTCGTCGTTTCCCATCTTATGTCCATTTGTCTCTTATCATGTGACCAGTCCATCACCATTTGAGTGTTCTCGTATTATGGTTAACATCGGGTTACTCGTGTACCTAGTCCTACCTTTTGACTCTCTATTGTTAGTTGCATTAGCATAGTTTGTAACATTGTTGCATCTTCAGCAAACAACATTAAGTCATCGGCAAACCTATGGTGGTGCAGCTTACTTCCATTTATGTTCAGTTCGAAATTGTCACAGTCTAAGTTTGTGAATATATATTCTAAGACTGATGAAGAAAGGTTCGGGGATAGTGGGGCTCCTTGCCTCACGCCACCCATCTGTATTTTAAACTCTCCTTTTTTTCTTACTTAACTGAACTTTTGATGTGCTGTTTTGTAGATATTTTTTTATAACGTTGATATATTTGCTACTGACCCTAATTGTTTAGGGCCTTGTATACAAACTTGTGCTCAAAAGAGTCAAATATTTTGCTGTAATCCATGAAACACATATAAAAACATATGCCATACTCGTGGTATTTTTTGATTACCAGCTTTACTACATGTAGTGGATGTTGTCAATGGTGGAGAAGTAATAGGTCTATTTTGTTTTTATCACCCTTTTTATGTAATAATACAATGGTTGATTTCGTCCACTGTGTTGGTATTATTTTTGTGGATAATATTTCATTAAAAATGTCCATCAGAGGTGCTGTTAGGTTGCTTGTTTCCTTTAGAAGTTTGTTAGTTATGTTATCTTCATCAGGAGCTTTATTGTTTTGGTGACATAATAGCTTTCTGTACTTTGCTTATAAGTATGTCCGGGACTCTTCCTCTTTATCCGTGTCAGGTTTAACTCCGCAGTACAGGTGAAGCCTTTTTTACGCCGCCAGTTTTGTATTGCGTTTAGTCTAGTTTTTGTTTTATGTACTCTTATATTCTTTGTGATTTCCTTACTTTTTTTATATTTCTTTCCTGTTTGTAGGAGTGATTTTCTTTCATCCATAAGTGGTGTTAATGTTAAGTGATGTTAATTCCTTCAAGAGCCTACAATTTTCTCAATCATATTTTAGTAGATTATCACCAAGTTAGATCATTAACAGCCAACTTCAATGAAACCTTACAACCACATGAAATCTGCACATTGAACTGTCAGGTTTTAGGGGCACAGCAAGATGTAATTGAATTCACATTTTTACCCGACCGCGCAAGAAGGAGGGTTATGTTTCTCGAGTTTATGTATGTACGTGAGTATGTATGTCTAATTCTAGTGTATTAACTGTTAGGTGTAAGTTATTATTATAAATAAATAAAATTCTTTGGCTCGCCCTGCAGCATAAATGACTTGATAGATTTTAACATATGAGGTGTTGTTAGATTCGTCTCGATTGTAGGAGTGACATAGGCTTGATCAAAGTAATGATGCAATCGAGGTTCTTGTATTTTTAATCATTTCTACTTGTTAATTGAATAACAATCCCTTTTGAGGAAACTTTACTATCATCTTCATGTTTTTTAATAATCTCGCAACACCTTGGCATATTTGTTGACAAAGAAAGCCAATCGCATGCACTTTGACTTTGTACCATTCTTATTGTGTGCGCCATAGAGGTTGAATTGATCCTTCAAAAGTAATGTAACCATATGTGCTGTCAAGTGTACTCCACAATCCACACCATAATATTGTTATACATATTATTGTTTGAGAATTTTTTTGTATGTATGTTTACTTGATCAAGTAACGATATACAAGTTTCTCCACGCAATTGCTCAATATACCTATTAGCACGTGGGGTTAGTGACCTCGAAACAGCTAAAATGTAAAATCAGCAAGTTGTTTCAATTGCGATTCAGAAGCGTCCGTTTGATACGCAGGTACTAAATTGTTTGATTAAAGAGATCTCTTTATTAAATTAATATGTTACCAGATATACGCAATATATGAACAAATCATGTAGGTACATAGTATTGAAAAATATAACTTATTTACGGTGAATGAGAAAACACATGTCGCCCGATTGTTGTCGGGTCGATACGATGAACAAAGTATCATATAGAAATAGCCGAGTCACATACCTTTGTCACCGATGTCAAGTGAGGATAAAACTCAGGAGCCTCAGGATTTAAAACGGAATTCATTTTGGGAATTTATTGAATTATTGCAACAAATTAAAAACCATTACAAAACGCTGCGCTGTGAAGTGAAGCATTTTTTCTGTAAAATTCTTCCCAGAGGGAAGGCAAAGCCAACTAGGACATACAGCCTGGTCTGATGTTAATAGAATGTCTGAATTCTTATAAATACATATATAGGTATGTCTATATACGAAGACAACCTAACCTAAACCTACGCACAACCCGCCCAAACCCCTAAACGAAATAACTCAACGATCCACGCAATCATCGAGTTATGCAAGGAAACCTTGCTAAGAGCATAAAACTTCACAAACACGAGTTCTTTCGAGCACTCCAATTAATAGAAACGTTCGCTGATTAACTTAACGTGATCATTAATCACTAAATACCACGAAAACTATTTAATTGTAATTTTCCCAAAAAAGTAGCTAATTGCGTTCCGCGCGCTTTTCAAGGAATCCATCTTCTCCAAATTCAAAAATTGCGATCCATTATACGCAGTACTGATAAAGAAATGTCAGTGTTGTCAGTTTGACTTTGACAGTTTTTAAAGGGTGAGGGGAGGGTGGGCATAGTTCTTGGTTTAGGGGTGTGGGGAAAGTGGAGGCAGGCTTTCAGTGGATGGATACTGGATATTGTTTGTTTCACGAGTGAGGTGAGGGTGCGGAGCTGCTGTGGCGATTCTCCTCCATGGACCCCTTTGCGATTGCGCACTGTATAATTAGTTATCCACGCAGCGCCAGTCGTGTTTCCAACGAGCCAGCAAAGGATGGAGGATACGGTCTCATCGAACGCCGATATACACGGGGTAGGTATGCTGTCGATATTTTGTGGGATCGGCAAGGGATAGTCTGGACCTGTGTGAATGTGTTTATCTGTTATATCTATCCATCCATGAATAATTATATTTTCCTTGCAACTGCTAGTGTTTTTTCCATCACATGAATCAGCTTGCGCTGAAACGTTATTATTATTGTCTGACATGACTTTAGAGGATCCGTTTTACGTCGTAAAAGAGTAAGTGGAAACAATTTTTGTGTAAGCAAGATATATATTGGAAAAGTGATACAATTGCATTACCAAGGTAGCACAACCTATATGCACAGCTTTTCAGTATCTACACTTGCCATAATAAAATACAGCCTTCTATTATTGGATAATGGGTGAGCTTTATGGTCTGTGATTGAATAACTATTGTTGAATGTGAATAACTGAAATCAGGAAAGTGTATTCAAACAGACTTTTGTGTACTATGTTATATACTCATATGTAGAGGTACAAGAACTTATAATGTCACTCAAATGTATATTGTATTTCAAAGATGACTGTATTTTAAGTGCAAGTGTATGTTATTGCTTAAGTAAACACCTATTTTTTTTTCTAACTATACAGTACAGGAGTAGAAGGATACTGTAGTCCCCACACTAGGGTTCCCATTGTAGGAATCACACCTAACCTGACAGTTGCCTGCTAATATGTGACATAATTTCTCAACAGTGAGGTGTTCAAAGCATTGAATAAGACTCGTGGCCTGTACCTGCGCTGGCAAGAGATCTCAAAGACTCCTATAGTCCCCAATAGCCCTGAAGTGGAATGGACTTCCACAGAGCTAAGGAATGCACTCCGTAGCATCGAGTGGGACTTAGAAGACTTGGAAGATACTATCAATATCCTTTTCAATCATTTTCACAGGGCTCTTCTTTTGTATTTGGTTTTAATTTTAGTTTGATTTTAAAATTTTAATTTTTTTAGTCTTGGTATTATGATCAGTGATATTTTTTATTGTGGCTTGCTAGCCTCATGTTGAACCACCAGAATGAACTTACAGAGATTTCCTCAACTAGGGAGTTACCTATCTCTGGAAACAACAGTTCAAAAATTTGTATATTGCTTGCAGAGAGATTGGGTCCAGACATGAATGAATATAATTGTGAATGCATATAATTATTATTTTTACTTTGCTAATGCATTACTATACTAAGCTATGTGCTCATCTTGCTCTACATTCATTCTTGCAATATGCGAATATTAAATTAATTATTTTTGTGTTTTATTAAATATTTAACTACATACTTATATTGTCTTTGTGATCAAAATCTAGCTGAGCGACAATTCACAAGTAAACAATGAACAGTCTTTGTTCTACATGTGCTTTGTAATTTTTCTTGTATTTATATATATATATATATTTGTAAATATAGTTGCTTTGCGCCGAAAATCAGATACATATTAAATTTCTTAACAAATGTGTTCACTCATCGTTGAGAAGAATTCATCAAAGTTTAAAATTGACAATAAAGAAATTTGCGACCGAAGAACTTTCATTGAAGCCACTAAACAAGAAGTGAAGGTATGTTGTTGACGTTAACTATTGTATTTATTAAATTACGCATCAACAACTTGTTAAGCCAATGGTGGAGAAAAATGGTTGAGAACAGGAGAAATTCGCAACGTGATGTCACCATTCCATGGCACATTTTTCCTACCATTTACATTCTTACCTAGCTTGAAAACCTGTCGATAATGATAATTTTTATCTATCATTTAATTTTTATTTTCGCCTAACGTTGTGCATATGCAAGCAATTTATAAATCATATTTATTAAATATATTTCCAGGTAATGAAAGGCAAGATGAGCCTAAACAGGAATCGAGACAATGATGGCACAGCCAGAGAGCCTCTTTTGGGGGAAGAGAGTCCGATGCACTTTGGAAACTCCTGGACTTCCACTCCGAAGTACTCAAAGTACTCGAAGCTGGCCAATCAGACCGACAGTCCCAACAGATTCGATACGTACGACAGTGATATAATGTCGATGCAGGATAAAATGCTCATCAGCCAGAATGATCAACTGCAGGTGATCAGCAACTCAGTCGGATCACTGAAGACTGTCTCTAAGCAAATTGGGATTGAACTTGACGAGCAAGCTGTGTAAGTTTATTACTACTTTTGTCTTCTTGGGGTTCCCCTTGGAGGAAGGACAGCTTCACGGCTTTAGACGCCGCAGTTGGAATTAAATCGATATGGGTCTTGGCTGTCAATATATTATAAAATCACCAAAACTTGTAGTTACGTATTTGGTATCAGACTTTGTCGTAATTTTTTGCCCTATTACAAGGATTCGTAGGCGGAATCTTTGAGTGTTTATTTATTATTTAATTTATAGTCACTTAACGCTATTGTTGTTTCAATTTCAGCATGTTAGATGACCTCAACACAGAGCTTGAGAATGCAGACTCAAAACTAGACTCCACATTAAAGAAAGTTGCTAAAGTACTTCATATGAATAATGGTAAGTGCCTACACACCCGTAGATGTGAACTAGAATATATTAAAATCCAAAGTATAGTACAACAGACCTCGGCAGCTAAGTTAACCCAAAATGGCGACGAAGTTGTAAACAAAATTGCAGTTGTACATCCAACAGCACATTAAGTGTAACAATTAGGACTCTAGGCCGTTTTTATTATCTGTGTCGTAAGAGTTTAAATCATAATCTAGTGTTACCATTACTCTGTTGTTGAGTCTACCATATCGAACTGTCGCGCTTTTGGGTCAAATTGTCGGGAACTGTAATCGTAAGTGTATCTAATTCCTTTGTTTATAATGCAGTGGTGATTAAGTAAATAAAATTAGCTTGGCTAGTTTTGTATCTTGGCCATTTATACGTATATTTGAAACTTCGTTAAGTCATATTTATCATTATAACATCTTTATTTATTTTATTACATTAATGTAAATTATATATTTATCATATCATAAGTAAACTGTATAATTCGTTTCAGATCGACGACAATGGCTGGCTATAGGCATTCTTCTAGGTCTTGTAATGCTTATTTTCATATTATTTATTATAATTTGAATATTATTTAGCCCATTTAAGTATATCGGTAGCTAAGCAACCTAAGTGATGTCTATTCTTGTATAATATGTCTTTAGTAAAATCTCCTATTTATGTATCTTTGTAGAGTTATGGTCAAACAACGAAATCGGTCAGTGAGCAGATGCTAGCATGAGAAATGTGTTGCGATTGTGATTATGTAATAATAAACCACCAACTTGCCACAAGACATGCTACTGTCATTTGTTTGTAATGGAAATTACAAATGAAGGGTCAATGTGCACAAACTATTCGAAACTAGTCATAATAGAATGCACAGGATCATGGTGGGTTACATTGCATTGTTATTACTAATAACAAGAGGCATCCCCCACTTTAATTTCTTATACAAAATTCTTTCATGTATAACTATTAATACTGAATTCATACGCCCACAATCTAACTGCCAAATCAAAATAGAAAGTTACTCGTATATGGATCCAAAGTTATATTAGTCTAGGATCGGCGGAAACATTTAATTGCTATAAGTATTTCAGTATTTTTAAACAAAATCTAATACCTATAAGATGTTTCATTATGTCCAAGATTAATTAGTCTGATTCCGGAAAATTTGTACTTTATAAAACAATATCTGGTGGCATAACTGTGTTTGTAGGAGTTCAATACATACCAGTTATACAAGAGAATCTTGTATGGAAGTCAAATTCGGAGGATTCCCGTTAAATGTATTAATAATACGAGTATAACTAAAACGATAAATATTTATTCCGCTCACTAAGCAATTTCAATGTTTGAATATTACATAGTTATTAGTTGACTGAAGTCAAGTTGTCTTCTGATGGAAGTAGTGCTACATTTATAAAACTAATAGATTACATTAAGATTATTAATATATTATTGACAATTGTTTATTGAATTGAATTACGTTATTTATAAGTTAATTTATTTGACCGATTTATATGAAAAAGATATTGGAATTCCCGACAGGAATTGCAACTTTGCGCGTTTAATACTTGTTATTCAGATGTATTTGGCTTTATACGAATAATATTGATTACTGACAGATTGCGTTAAATGCGTTATAACTTTAGGGCTGGTTTCAACATTCACCATTTCCCGGGTAAAGTCGGATGATGTTTATTGGTAATGGGCTTTACATCTGGAAGATGTCTTTGTTTCGGAGGGGAAGATGTCTTTGTTTCGGAACACGACTCGTAATGTTAATCAAATAAGCAACCTTGGAACGGATTCGTGTTAATGTTTGCGTAGTTTTTCATAAGATTACATGCAAAAATACATACGGTATTTATTTACTCGCAGTAGACGATATAAATGAAAATTAATTGATTATAATTAAATATTAATTAATGGAAATATATAATTATACAAATGTAATAAAATATTACTACAAATAAATGCATTAAAATAGGTACTTACTGGACAATACATCTTCATTTCGAACTGCTGCTACTTAATTCATTCCATTGTAAAATATTACTTTTTGAGAGGCTAATTTGTTTAGTTCGATATGTTTAGGTTCTACATTTTTAATTATACCTAAATGTTTGGTTAATGTATCTGCCTGGATACACCGTGGAGAGGTATTTTATCTGTAGTGACGTTACCCTATCAGAAGCTATTGCAGTCTCTTTCTAAAGGTCTGAGCACACAACGTTTAACGCTGAACGTTGAACGTTGGGCTGACTGACAAGCTACATAATGCGTTCTCCTCAGTAATCTATTTTGAATAGAAACTTGTATCTTTAATCTGTGGTGAACGCCTAGCCGTAAGCGCGGGGCGTCGCCCAGCGCAAGCAAGGTGTCGGCACGCCGTAACCGCGCCGACATCTCGGTAGTACTGTACTGAGGCGTTCCTTGTGTCAGTCAGGTTGACAGTGACGTAATGAGGCGGGGCGTTTTCGATACGGTTCCGGGTTGAAATATATGTGCGACAACCTTAACAAGGAGTGCCTGTAACGTAGGCCTGTAACTATGTTTCCATAGTTGACCATAAATTAATATTTTTTATATGGTAACGAGAAATTTTTCATTTTAAAATTACGCTTGTTGACAATAGATAACAGTAATAATAATTAACATTGTTAACGTGGTGAATGATTTGTTATAGTTGTATATTTTCGCACATTTTTTGTAAATAGACTATGTAATGTAGCTGTAATCAAAACATGGCCTGTCATTTAGACTAACTAACGATTCACCTCAAATAATTCTAAATATTTATGTCTTGATGTAATATTTAAAAAAATGTAAGTTTTATTGCGTGCTCGTTGTATTTTACATCGTTTTATACGAGATGTAACAAATTAGTGTAACATGTTTATCATTTCGTCTTTCAATGTAATCTTCATAGATTACATTGGATTACAGATGATTAAAGTCAAGCAATGGCCGAATTCAACTCTTACGCATGAGTTGCCGACGTAAGTTAGCTCGCTAGTCACTGCGTAAACCACAGTTGCGACGTAAGGTATTGGTCGGATTTGTGTTTCACCTCTAGCGAACTATAAAGTCCCGCTAACCCCGCGGGCTGCGTGGTCAGAGGTGTCGACTTCTTTTCTCAACATTGAGCAACTTTTTATTTAAAAATGTGAGAGAAAAACTGTTTCATAATTTGTTACACTCCGTATAATTGTGAGTAGGCTGTGAAAGCATTTTGTGTTTAGTCATTGTTTGCTGTGGTTAATTGTAATGTACAAATAATTGTGCGTATTGCAAATTTACTGTAAAGGTAGACTTCGAAGTAATGCGGCTTGAGGCTGTATTATACGAGTGCAACTAATGCTATCGCATCACTATCACTCGTGTGGCTTTTCAATATGATTATAAAGCCCAGCCCAGATGCTGAGTTGATGACGATTTAAACTAAACCTTAACATGTCTACGTACGGTCGCGCGGATCTCGGGGTAGCTCATATTGGCTCTGTGATAGCGAAGGACACGATGTGGCACATCCGCCTGCGAGTGAGTGATCCTAGGAACTGACTGTCGCCAGAGCCACGAGGTCCCGAGTTGGAAGGCGCTCCGTGTGTATCGGAGCACCTTCAGTGGAGACTATAGTCTATGAGGCCCTCCATAGTCGGGCCCCGCCGACAGAGTTGTGCGAAAGCGTTCCAGTGACCCCTGTCCTAAGCGGCGGTCGGAACAGGAGGAGACCTACCCCGTGGGAGCCTAAAAAGACTCCCGCCCTAAAAAGGCTCTCACCACCCAAAGACAAGTAAGAAATCAAAAGAGTTCCGTAATGGAAAATTGAAGATTACCTACTGTTTAATAGGTAGTGATTAGTCCGACTTATTTTATGGCCAAAACATACTGTTAAACCGCCACGCGATGCGACTAGTGTTGAAGAAATAATAAAAGAACAAAACGTTCGAAAATGTAACGATTAAAAGACATTGCCACTTTTCAATGGAGCTTTGCCCCACCTACAAAACTACGTGACCATTTAAGCTGTACCTATCATTTTGTTTGGGACTTATTACAGGTTTCATATTGCATAATCATAATCAGTATCATTTTCTACTACTCTCGCAACTCCTATAGAAGAATAACAAAAACAATGAGTAAATCGCTTCGATTTCTTACTATTTTCTGAATTTAATTAAGCTGTTTTTTCGAATCGCAACTTGTACAAAACTTTATTTTAAACCAATAATTTTAATAAAAAACGGAGATATTTTTACATTTATTCGTTATTTTGTACAACTTGCGGTTGATGGTGGGGCAGAATCTGGCATTGTCATTTGTTCATAACGCGTCGCAACGCGTGGCGTTTTCACAGTATGCTTCCGCCTTAAAATATTAGATTTGGGAAAATGCATAGACATAAAGCAGGGTGAACGTAGGTCGCAATCCGTATTGCTGCCAAGTCTGCCTTAATCATAATAAAAATAATCATTTTCTAGAATCACATTTGTTGCAGTGCCTAAATAATTATCTACATTTACAAACATGTTATAAAATAGAAACATAGAATGAACAAGGACCATTACCGTATAGAACTTAGAGACGTATATATTTATTTATGGATTTAATTCAAATCATATTCTCGCGATAAGAGAGGTTCATTACATGAATACTTAAACGATAGAATAGCTACTACTGATATTTAATAGCGTACCTACTTGAGCAACGGCGAGAGAAACTGTAACGCCTGCCGTGCCGACCGAATTACAAATCTAAAGTACTTAGACCCTTTTATACCCTTTTAGTTATGGTAAAACCAACCTAGTCCCATATCCAAAACTATAAAAAACCGTTTTTTACTAATAAATAAATAATCTCGGCGCGGATATTTTTACAACCTTTTTCTCTATTCAAAGCGCATTCCTGTATCTTTTTTTTTTCAATATTAATATTTACCCACGACGATGGGGACATGTGGCGTGGTATAAAAAATATATCCCCGCGTTCCCATACTATTAAAGTATATTATTTTGCTTGACATGACCCATAGTTGCGGCGGGCGGGTTCTAGGGTATTTTCTATGAGGGAATTGTTTTGTCACAATATTGTTGGTAAATTTCACTATGCAGTTATATTCGATAATATTTGTGATTATTGTTCGCTTTTTCTCATTATCTACGTATTTTCAATAATCAGTATACTATTGCAAATAATGTAAACCACTAATGGTCCTACCTTTATAAACTGACGGCGTAAATAAAGTACATTTACTAATTCATTTCTGTGTGTATTATTAAAAAAATTGTCTACGGTTGTCCCTTATAACTTAACGTTTTTTAGGGAAGCGTGAAAGGTGTAAAACAGGCAAGGGATGTGAGGTTAAATTGGGTATTTGACTAACATCACCTATGTGAGTATATGCGTCTTCACGCGCCACAAGGCGGCGAAGCTATGTCGCACTTACGAATGAAAGCTCTCTCATCACTTACAACAAATGATATACCCAACGATTGTCACGATGTGACTCGTCTTTGTGATAATTATTACGAAAATAAAGTCTTTTTGACGTAAAATATGTCCTAGTCAATCCCGCGGCCAAACCATACGTCATACCTACATCACGATATCCATCAAGCTGTTTATGCTACATGAGGTGTCAAGGGAACCGACATACTTAAACCTGATTGTAGTATTGGGGCTAAGAATATTGGGTATTCATCCAGATATAATAGATTTGTTAATACACGGTCTCTTCAATTGTTTCATCGGAGTCGCCGATTATTTTGTCGTACATGGCCGGGATGTAGTCGTATGAGTCGACATCGCCCTCGATCGCTTTTTGCATCGCCTTCCAGTCTCGACTGGTTTCAGGCTCGAATATTCTGCACAAAGGAAAATCATAGCTTTAATAATAAGTAATAATATTAACTAATAACAGTTTTTTTTTTAAATTCTGGACATAAAATGTATTCTAGTATGTCAGTCCCACGATCAAATTGAATCTATCTTGCCATTTAGGCTGAAGAAACCGATATCACAGAGTAGGCACATTTTTATTCCATACCGAGACACACGTACACACTTTACATCACCCGAAAGACATTAGCTTTCACCATGCGGCAAAAAAGGACCCAGGGACTGGTCTTAGGTTATAATAAAAATATTTTAAGACATGTATTTATAATCCACAAATCTACACAGAGCCCACTTGGCGGATCATACGCTGATCTCTGTCATCATCCGTCATGTGTTTGGTGAGGGTGAGCAATACACTGTTCGTTAATGCAAGATATTCGACCTTGCCATTCCATGGCCTAGTTACTCTTTTCAAACAGAGCTATCGAATCGTAAATGGTTACATTTACGATCATTCATTATCAAATTATTCTCCTTTGTGTTCGTCTAGGTACGAAGACGAAGGGAACGGGAAATAAATTGCAATTTAGGTCAGGGTCATTGCAGTTCTAATGCGCGTATTTATCGATTAAATGCGCGATTAATATACGAGTATTATGCAATGCCCGGGCGGATTCACTCGCATATAAAATCTTGTTGTTTGTACCTATGAGGACTGTGATATGGACTTTGTGTATGAACTGAAAAGAAAAACAACAACAAAAGAAAAAGCGGATATAGAGTTTCGAAGATGTACGTTTACTTAAAAACTATTAAAACAAAAATAAACATTCCTTCAAATCAAATCTACATTATTTGCGCACAAAAGATGTTCATTGTAGACATAGATTTACATCATATAGATCGCTGGGTACCAGCGAGTGCATCTCAAAGTCTAGGCATTTTAATTTTGTAATCCTTTTATATTATGGGTGAGAGGGCGATCTGATCATGCAAGTGCGAAACGAACATCTAAATATCAACAAATAGATGGCAAAAAAGTGGAACTTTTCCATTGTTTGTTTGGCACGGTATTCGATCTTAGTATTCCTAGGCCTCCTCTTTTTAAACAGAGAGCTATGGATTCGCGAGTATTAGGTGCCGTTATATTAACCAAATTACTTATTATCCTTTGTATCGTCCAGGCACGAGAGCTGCACCTATCGGGAAACATTGCAACTTAGGTCAAGGGTCATTGCAGTTCGAATGCGCGTATTTATCGATTATATGCGCCCCGTTTTGCTATGTCCGGGCGTGTGAAAACGCCCTTAAAATTAGCTATGAGGACACTTTGCGTAAGAACTGAAAAGAAAATGTAGCCCTCCAATTCGCATTGTGGGTGAGTCGTGCAACTGGAAAAGCTGTGCAAAATTAAAATATGTATAAGTAGTTGGTGAAAAATTATCCGGCCTTATTAGGGTCTATTCCATTGTTCGTTATACACGGTATTCGACCTTGCCATTCATTGACCTACTCTTTTCTGACAGCTGAGCTATCGATTCGCGGTGTAGGAAACAGGGAAAAGTATAGGTACAGGGAGTTAGTCAGGTTGAGATTTTCTCAAGAACTACTTACTTGACCGATTGTAAAAATTCTTTTACTAAAGAAAAACTACTTACTACTTATTTTTTTCTTTTGCTTAGAGCGCAGACCATGTATTTACGTTATCGTAGGTATATATTCACATTTAATTGGTAAATATTTCATTTACATATCATTAAATAAATTTAAATTATTAATAATAATTAATTTAAATATTTAGTTATTGTTATAATAATTTCTAAAATCGGTCTATTATTTTTTGAGATATTATCAATCCTAATAGGAACCCCTAATAGTTTTCTTTGTGTTATTCCAAACCCTTGGAACCGGCTGAAAATACGGCGCTGCAGTCGGCTACGAACTTGTATCTTTATTCGTATGC
Organism: Tachystola acroxantha; assembly: GCA_963506565.1. Taxonomy (NCBI): domain Eukaryota; kingdom Metazoa; phylum Arthropoda; class Insecta; order Lepidoptera; family Oecophoridae; genus Tachystola; species Tachystola acroxantha. The sequence continues at coordinate 18,459,350 of OY735870.1, forward strand.
ACGGTATTCGACCTTGCCATTCCTTGACCTATTCTTTTCAGACAGCGCTATCGATTTGCGTGTGTACATTCAAAAACAAGAAAGTATACACAGTATCATTCAGGTTGAGCTTTTCTCAAGAACTACTTGACCGAATCGTAAATAAATAATCTTTCGCTAGTCGAGAGCGCAGTCTAAGGCCGATAGTCTTTGAGCATGAACTCAGCGTGAGCTCGGTCTTAGGTACGACTATCAAAATTGTATGAGATCGAATAGTAGTAAGACCGAACTCAAACTGAGCTCGCACTCAAAACTGTCTATCGGCCTTAGTACGGTCGAACACAGAGAAAGGTAAACCACAGGAGAGTTTTTAAGGTTGAGATGATCTCAAAAACTACTTGCAAGAATTCTTTCACTGTTAGGTAGATAAAAGCTAAAACTATGTAACTGTAAAATAATCATTCCTTTTTTCTGTCTTCGTGTGTACCTATGTAATGTAAACTAATATTAATAAATCAGTCTGCTAAGCATTTCGTGAGAAAATCTCAACCTATTAAGGGCTCATTAGAGCCCCTGTATACTTTTCTTTGTTTTCTTTGTCTGAAATTATTACCTTTCAGGTGCATCCATCTATCCGGGCATATTGCAATTTGGGTTAAAGGTCATTGCAGTTCGAATGCGCGAATTTATTGATTAAATGCGCTCCTGTTGCTTATGCAATGCCCGGGCGTTTCCTGGACATTATATTGTCGTCTATTGAAATAAAGTTGACAGATGGAAGATTACATAAATGCTTTTCGTTAATATACATTACGTTACGGTATAAAATGATGCTAACTGTGACAACAGAAAAATAAACTGAGCTACAGACATTTAGATAACAACTTGAGACAAAAACAATGCATGATGATGTCAAAGTAAAAGACCTCTTTTATGAAAAATTATGAAGCTTTCCCAACTACTTTACGAGTTTAGCTTATAAATTATGACTTTAGCTTATAAACAATTTTCGCTTTTATATTACCTACATAACTAACCAAGTTTTCAGCCAGCACAGAGGCGGGGTGTGTGGAATAATTGGGAGCGGCCTTTGACCTAAAGTGGGATATGTAATATAGTTAAGGATGCAACGTCACCTGCTAGCACAAGTCATGAACTCGCGTAGAAACTTAGCATTGAGCAGATGCACTAGGTTGCTTTCTCCGGTGCAGTTTGTCCACTGCGAGTCCGGGGCGAGCAGCACGGCGACTTGGCGCGCCTTGCATATCAGCGGAGCACCGTACATGCCCTGGAATCAGAACCGTATATACGAGTACGTGAGCCATGACCCAGGACGGCCGAATTCTAAGTGCGTCCCGGATGGAGACACAACACAAACGGAAGACATACATACAACACTCGGCCAAAACATCGTGTGAACGCCCCATTTTACCCAAATCAAAAACTATCAGTGGGCCGGTAAGAACGAGCGGTTTGATTTATTTGGCCGGCTCTGAACCTAAATACGCCACTGCCTGGAATGGTCTTAATTCGTACTCGACGACATCGTTGTAGCGTGCCACGGATTTTTCCTCCATTTAATATTGAAATTAAATGTGTTATTTATGTTTTAAGTAACTTCCGGATCTATATTTATTATTATTATTTGATTAAAAGTAGATAAATATACATACTTATAAATCCGGCAACTAAAAATCTAAACGTAACGTTCCATGCACGCTACCAAAAGCGGTCTGTAACTTCTCTGGATCTTGCGGTTGGGCGCACTTTGCACCGCCGGGTTAAGACGGCCATCGCCTTTAATATTATCTTCTCTATCGCTAGCGCTACCCTCTTATGCCCATCTCAGTCGCAGTGATCCGCTTCAAAACTCGCAGTTAATATTAGATACAGGGTATTACCTAAAGTATCTATACCTATAGTAGAATATAACTTACATGACAAGGCTGTGCGCTGTAGTTTGGCTGTAAACAATAGAAGTTTTTACAACTTTTCGTATTGTAAATTGTATTTTATTAAATTAAGAAACAAGCAGAGAAAAAACTATGTCTAATTTATACGTACTTACATCTTTTACACATAACTTTCCGTCTTCATCAAAGACGCCTTGGAACCCTATGTTGGTTAAGGACTGCTGCATTTTGACGACCAATGTGTCGCACCATTCATGTAACTTCACGATCCTCAAGTACTGCACTCGCAAACTTCGTTGTAACAGAAACTTCGAGACCGGGTATATTTTATCCTAAAAATACAGATACATCATTTACTTCAAAGTCAAATCTCTTTGTTGCAAGTAAGAACGTTGTGTACATTTTCCACGTGAACCTTTGTTGAATTTACATTTACACCACTTTGCAAGGACCTTCTTTACCTTTGCTTTAAAATTGTTGTAAGACATGATCTGATCAATTCCTGTTCAGGATTAACCTTCATTTACAGGACACGTATTTAAATATTACGGCCAAATCACAGTCTTCCTGAGTGACCATCATATCTATTACTTATTTCTGTTGTAAAATCCAACGTGTTCCGTTGTGAACGGTCCAGTGTCATTTCAAGCACACGAGACACATTTTCGTCCTCAGGACCGCTACGGCACCTGTAACTCTTCTGAAGTCAAGTCTAGGTCTTAGTCTACAATTACCCACGCCTGTCTGCCGACCCATAAAATAAAAACCCGAGTTAAATCACAAGCCGTGTAAGGTCGTAAAAAGGTCACCTGGCTTGCAAGCGTTCGGTCACCCGGGATAGCATTGATCCATGTATTATTAGATATAGGTATGAACTTTACATTTGCCCTATTTATTCACGAGGCGTGGCACCTACAGGCATTATAGTATCAGCTAATGTGTGTCTATTTTATACTATGATATTTATTATTTACTGCCCCGCGAATTCACCCGTGCATAAAACCTTTCAAGCAGTTAGATTGATATCCTACCTAAAGCTAGTTTCACAGCTGTCCGGAATTTTACATACTCTCGGAACGGAGACACACGTGAGGCACTAGAACATCATAAAAAGTAAATTGCACACCGTTTACGTGTACTCGCGAGCGGCCCCTACGGGTCTCTCCAGCTGTGAAATCAGTCTTAGGTACCCATAAATTGATGAACAACAACATAAGACAACATAGAGCTGCCATCTCAACGACATTTTATGCGAGGTATATTCTCGCGGAAACCGCTGGCTAGTTTATTATACTCAGAGAGAAGATTAGCTGGCTGTAAATTATTTAATATGGATTTACTAATCTGGATAAAATGATTTGTTTTTACCCGACGGGCAGTATGTCCATTCCTTCCTGCCATCCTGTAGCCTAAACGGTTTGATGGATTTTGGTGTATGAGGTATCGTTAGATTGGTCTTGATTACGGGAGTGTCATAGGGTATAAAAAATTAATCCAAATGGGATAGTTTTTTTGTAGTCGTTTTTTGTTTTGTTTTTTGAAATAATTACCCCTTTGTAGAAGAAATGCCAGCCAGGCATGAAGCAATCCTGGTGAAGCACTAGAGTCTCCTCCCCTCTCCAGTCTACGTCTATACCCCGCAATGGTGACTCAGCCAACACATCGGGGACTTTCCTCTTTAACAACATTATTGCCACCGATTTCTCCATTAAATAAACTCTGCTCGCCATTTGACCTAAAATTGCTAAAAAAAACATAATAAATAACATAATAATTCACGGGGCATAAATTATTATGTTACTTATCTCTTCTTAGATACGTACAGTATTTAAAAGTGATTGGTGTATAATTTATCAAGTTATTTCTTTGACCAGAAATAAAATTTTGTGCTCCTGCGTACGAAATTTTCCTATCCCATTAAAATATCGGAAAATACACCAATTATATATTTTAAAAGCGTGCCGAGAGTATCTTATTTTCTAGATCCGTCCACTGAATATAATTGGGACTTCAAATGCAGTAGGTAAATATAGAAATGAAAATACCGCGCATTTTTACTCGCGTAAACTCTCAGTAACTTTTTAATTAAAAACTCATATTTCCGTAGCATAACTTAGGCCTACCTATGCTATACGTTTACCTAGGTAAGGTAGTAGATAAATTCACAACTCACCTTTCGGTAGCAAAACCTTTGTAACCTGAACTCGAATGCCTCGCCTTGGATGTCTGTAGCTGGTTCCAGTGACCACATTGATGGGCCTCGTGTCAGGAGTCCTGGATACAGGGTTGACCAAGCACACAGCGGCTGTCAGGACTGCCATTCGTGACACCAGGGTGCCCATACATAGGCCACGATATCGAGATGGGTAATACACCTAGTTCGAGAAAATGTCATGGGTTAGACCAAACTGTACGTAATAGCTCTATTCTATTTTTATTTGAATGGCTTCTATTCTTCGAGATAATTTCAAGCCAATCTCAAGTTAGAGTATTCGTGTAAATAGAAAATTAAACAAATAGTAAAAGACCGGCCAAGTGCGAGTCGGACTGGCGCATCAAGGCTTCCGTGCATAACTTTGCTCTAACTAGATTTAGAGACCAACTTGTCTTTGTCATTATCAAAATATTATGTCCATACATCGACATACTCCTGGTTAGTTGATCATCTGCAAATATAAGTTAATAAAAAAAAATTTTTTTGGGTAGTTGGTTTGTAATTTTAATATTACACATTTCGGATTTTTTCCTTTACTTGTGCTGTAAGACCTAGCTTCTAGTACTTGTACTATTATATATTCTGTGCTTCTAGCCAAATTTCATGATTCTAGATCAACGGGAAGTACCGTATAGGTTTTGACTTTTTGCATTTTCATACAAATATGCGGCAAAATTTGACATAAACGGACGGACAGACAGACGGACAACAAAGTGATCCTATAAGGGTTGCTTTTTTATTTTAAGGCACGGACCCCTAAAAATCAATCCGCCATTCCAAAATGATGGCGTGCTGGCGTGCAATCTCGTAATAGCTCAATGGCTGCGATTTGAGATTGAGCGTCGCAGTCCCATATTTTGATTATGGTTGCGTTTGTCTTAAAAACTTTCCATTCATTTTATCAACTAATAGACTTGTGTGAGATGTCGATTTTGTTAAAAGCCGTAGAAATTACATAGTAATTTATTCAATTACCGATACCGAATAGTCTTCGTTTAGGCTTGCTTCTCTGCTCCGTCGCTCATGTATATCTCCGTTGCTCCAATTTGCTAAGTGCTGGCTCCGATTTCACGTCAATCCAACTAAACTCCCATTGTTAACAGAGTTCTAGCTCAGCTTATGTAGACATTTTCATTAGAATTATAGAGCTGTTAACTTACCAGGAACGGCATAGAGCCAGCGGCCGGTTTAAAAGGTTCTTTCCCATCGCTAATTACAAAACATGCACCTATACAACAAAGGTATTTTAGAATTAAACCAGTAGAAGCATATTTAATTAAATATTTCGTACAAGACGGAAAATGTTGTCAAAATTGACTTTGTTATTGTTAAAGTTAAGTTATTGTCAAAGTTACCAAAACTTTTAATTTCTTTATAGAATACAAAAACAACTAAATCAAAATATAAAGTTGTAGATACGAGTTTATTCTTCGGATCCAAAGGTCTGTTAACCTAGTACCGCGGAAAACAATTCCATTGTATTCTTTGTGTTTTCATACTTATTTAAAAATAAGAATAAAAGTAGTGAATTTTCTGCAGTCCGATATTAACTAACTAAACTTCGATCCGGGAAATAACTACGTATAAATTTTGATTTAGAGGTACTTATATCTATCTTATATGCATCTTGTTTGTATTTTAGGGTTCCTAGAATTAATTAGAATGGCGTTATCTTAGCGTAAAAATAGAAAACGGGGAAATTACTTTTATTTCCGTTCTATTCAACCAAATATTTTATAACTTTCGGTTCCAGTTTGATTAAACTATACCTTGGGGGAATATGTGATCATAATTCGCTACGGGATCAATGCCCGTCTAGCGGATCTTGAGTTATTATACTGAACAAGCAGATATACAGACAATACAGACATTGTGATTATTGCAAGACCGCGCTAAAGGTTCAGGGGCTAACTTTATCGTTAATAGAGCAACTCGACTGTAGTATATTAGTTACCTATATAATTACATAACACCGGACAAATGAACTCTAGTGTGATAACAACAAAACATTATTTACTTCGTTAAATAAATGTGTAATCTAAATGAAAAACAACATACCTAAAAATATGAGACTCCATTTGTTCATTTCGGGTTTGAAACTAAAGTACATAATTTTAAATTTAATCACACAAATGTAACGGTTCACTAGCGCGAGTCCGAAATGCCAAAACAAGTCTGTTCATTATAAAATGAAATCGTATATCTACAGCGCGTTAATTAAATCGTACGCAGAATCCTGTTTCATTTTATAATTTAATAGTCCATTTTTCATGCAAACTATTTAAGCAGTCTGTCTGTCTTTCTGTCCCTCCGTCCGTTCGTCCGTCCGTCCCTCTGTCTGTCTGTCAAGACCTATATATATATATATCTCAGAAACGCGTGGACGGATCAAATTGAAATTAATACCAAATACTCAAGTCTGCAGCCTCATGCAGCCCTGAAAAAATCAACCTTCTACGTTAACGCAATCAAAAGATGTGGCCGTGTATGTCGAAATGTCCTGTCAACAAGCAGCGCAAGACAAAGAGCAGCGCTCTATGATGTCGTAAATGCTGAGCTGAACCAGCAGAGTAAATAAGTCGGTATTCATGACAAAACCCAACAATCCCTTTACTTTGTCATTTATTATATTTGTCACATTACACAAATACGATCTCAAGTTACCACTCATTTTGGGAACAGTTTTTTTACCTTATGCCTAGTAGGTAGAGTCGAAAGCACATCGACCATAACACAGAGAGATGAGAGCTTTTAGCGATAATACCACCAAAATTGTACATGCTTCTCGTTAATGTATTTAATACTGTATTTATGGGGCAATAAAGTGTATTTATCTTATAATTATAACACTTCAGACTTTTGTACTCCTCTTATTTTCTGCGCCATAAGAGTTGAAATCGTGCGACAAGGATACAAGCTTCATGCTATCCCAGGAATCGATCTTTGAACGCCTTATTTAATCGGGAACCAACTAGGCGTCTAGGCTAGGCATATACAGTAAGTTGCTACATAACAGTATTGATAGAGTTTAATAGTTTGTTACTTTGTTAGTAGACTTGTATCATTATCGAGACATGATTGGTCCTTATGTACTTACTGCGCTCGTAGACGCTGTTGCAGATTGGCATAATATGTTTATCATCAGAGTTGTCCTGGAAGTATACAACATATCAAAGTCCTGCCATTGATATCTTGCCGACTGTACCTACTTATGAGTTGACACACGCAATAACGAAAATGACTGAAATACTCCATTCGTGTTCATCCTGTATAGCTACTGTGTTTGTGAAGTCGTCGGTGCCGAGGGGCGAAATGAAACACATGTTCCACATATGCATCATACATGTTGCAGTTAGGTGTAGAGTTGATGCAAAGGTCGTAACTCAAATTTATTACTTTTTAGGTGAAAAAAAAAACCCGGCCAAGTGCGAGTCGGACTCGCGCACCGAGGCTTCCGTGCAAAGCAACTTACTTATTAAACTACTTACTTACTCTTCGTTGTGAGTGATGGGCTTCCCCGTAACTTTGCTGTAACGAAAAGATAAACTAGATTTAGAGACCAACTTATCTTTGCCATTATCAAAATATCATGTCCACACATTGACATACTCCTGATTAGTTGATAATCTGCAAATATATAACCAAAAAAATATTTTTGGAGGGATGTAATTTCAAATTTACAGTTTTCGGATTTTTTCCTTTACTTGTGCTGTAATACCTAGCTTCTTGCTAAACACTATTCTAGGTCAACGGGAAGTACCCTATAGGTTTTGAGTTTCTTGCGTTTTCATACAAATATGAGCCAAAATTCGACATAAACGGAGATATCTTTTGATTGCCTTAACGTCGAAGGTTGATTTTTTCACGGCTGCATGAGATTGCAGCCCTGAGTATTTGGTATTAATTTCAACTTGATTCGTCCACGCGTTTCTGAAATATAGGTCTTGAGTCTTGACAGACAGACGAACTGACTGACGAACGGACGAACGGACAGACGGACAACAAAGTGATCCTATAAGGGTCTATGTATGTTTGGATAAAGGCTTGCAGGAATCCTAATACCAAGCTTTACATATTGCACGAATAATTTATTTTGGAGTATGAAGGTTCTGCTGATTTCGACTGAGTTTCCCCATAAGATTAAACCGTAATTAAGAACAGAGGAGACGTATCCGTGATAGGCTGTTAATATTGGGTAAGTACTTTGGATCGATTGGTATTTTCAAATAAATAATAATTTAAAAAATTGTTTATTTCGGACAGGGTCCATAGATGTTAGTAAAATACAATAAAATGACTTACAAACTAATGTTAGTGGGTACAAAACAAACACAAGTAAAATACAAGATATTAAAAACTCGTATTTATTTTTTGACATAGGACCAACTGCATAAACGACTATTTTCATCGTAGGTACATATTGCGGTACATGGTACGGGAAATGGCTTTAGTTCGCTTTACAAAACGACCACATGCATGGACTGGACACACACAGAGATGACCGGACGTAGCAATCTGGGTGGAGAGGGCATTTCCAATCAGAGCACTTGCACTGCCTCCACGGGGGGTGGGTGGGTTAATTTAAAACTATCTACGTTGGATATAAAGCTTTCAGGAGACCGCCTGAAATAGAAACCCTATTAGTCTGAAATATTAATTGGATTGGATATTGTATCTATAATAATGGATATAATGTAGGTAAACACGAAGACATAGATAAGTATACACTATACAGGGGGCCTTAATAAGGTTGAGATTTTCTCAAGATGTAGGTACTTGACCGATAATAAAAATGTCCATTATAGAATAAGGATGTGTCCTTGAATTCATTCGACAAACTGGGGGTTATACCTACTCACAATTTAATTAATATATAAAAAAATAAATATTAAATTGGTAAGGTTTTTTTAGTAAATCAAAACTGTAATTTTTTTTTAACTAAGTACGTCAACTCAAAAGACACAAAATGATCATAGAAACAAATTCCAGTGAAAGAAATCGTTGCAGAAAATTAAAAATACCTTATCTATAATGTAAAAAAAAACCCTGAAGCTCAGTAACGATGCACATAAAATTAATATTTTTTTTGGTACGTAGCTGACTAGCCTTGTTGACCCAATTTTTTTGTCTTAAATAGTTAATAATCGTTATACCGTATTTTTTGAGACCTTTAAAACACCAAAAACTTGAATTTAAAATGCAACTTGGAAAGCTCGATTGAAAACAGAGTCCGCCATGATTATTCGTGGCATGACGTCATAGCGGCCCCGATAAACTAGGGATGTCGATGTTGAGAAAACACAATGTTAAAACATCGATGTTTTTGCTTTCAACATAGATTATCATCGTAATACCTGGTTAAATCTACCTATAAGAGAGCTTTCAAATGTATTCATATCCATTTATTTGGTAAATATTTCATTTACATGTCATTAAAATTTTAATTATTAATAATAATTCAATCTACCAAAACCCACATAAGATCGATATATCGAAATAATTGAACATCCCTAAAAAACTGGAACGACGTCACGGATATCGCGAAAATGGCCGACTAGTGTTTCAGACGCGAGCGTAAATATTTTTTTTTAAATTCATCTTTTAATTTTATGTAATAAAAGTGACATATTTGGGATCCTGATGTGAAATACTATATGAAATAAATATTGTTTTATTGAATTTTAATATGAGTCAACTAGCCTATTTATTGTAAATAAGTATGTTATTTTTCCACAAAAAAAAATACTTAAAAACGCTGTGCAGAATTAATGTATGTCACAAGCCTCACCGTCCATTTAATTTTGTCGAATGAATTCAAGACCGTCCTGTAGGCCCAAATAGAAAACTCGGTTGCAGTAACTGTGCAAAGTCCAAACTTCCAAAGTGGTGTGCTTTCGGCTGTTGTATCAATTCAATAATATTCGTCTGGATTGGTTTGGTATCCTATTCTTGGCTAGAATGTATCGATTACTGACCAATTTATTATCTGCAGAGTTTCATGTGGTAAACATATATTTTCTGTGCTATTCGCAAATTGTTATTTTTGTATGAAAATTGCTGCCTGGAATTAAAACCCAAGAGCCTAACCCATGGTTTTTAAATTGGGTGTTAGGAAAGTAATTTTAATACTCTTGGGCCACTATAAACGTGACTTAAAGTTAGGGGGCGGTTTAAGCCATAGTTTAAGTATTTTCGCTGGTTTCACCATACAAAATCGATGGTTCAGAAACTGACAATTTAAGCCACTGTTCGAATTTTTATAGCTATTACCAAATGCTATTTCATTTCTTATGAGAGAGCTCTTAACTTAAAGATAGAGCGTTTTATATGGCGCGGACAATAATAAAAACCGTACAAAGTGCAGTGTTAATGTGTTTTCATTGTGTTCAAAGCGCTATATAACGAAACGAGAAGTCCACGAGTAATGAAAATGTCTAAAAAGTATTTCTATCAATAATACTTCTACAAAGAATAAGTTGGTAGATTTAAAAGTACCCTTAAGAGACTTAACAAGTACATATACCTACCTATGTATTTTTAAACGTATTCATAAACGCTATTTAAAGTTATTCCACCGTTTAGGCCTTTTAATCCCTTTCTACCTTAAAGTTTTTAACGAAAAGTGAAAGGGACAACATCACGGTTTAAGGGAAGTGAGGTTTAACTAGGTTTATGAATAACAGCACATATCTCTTAATACTGAGGGAAACCGGTCATTCCTGGAAAATAACCGGCCAAGTGCGAGTCGCACTCGCGCACTGAGGGTTCCGTGCAACTTAACACCAACTGACACTAACGGAAAGATAAACTAGATTTACGTACAAACTTATCTTTGCCGTTTGATATCTCCTGTCCCCATACATCTCAACTGCAAATATAAATTAGTTTTGTGATGAAAGTACAAATTTATAGTTTATTAAATATAGGATTTTTTCCTATATTTGGGCTGAGTATAAGATCTTACCAAATATCATGATTCTAGGTCAACGCGTAGCCTACTCTATGGGTTTTGATTCTTATACAAATATGCGGGAAAATTCGACATAATGGCCATTATCTTTGATTTTCCATTGAGTTGACTTAAAAGTTTGATTTTTCAGAGCGGCAAGAGATTGCAGACCTGCGTATTTGGTATTGTCAACTTGATACCTCCACGCGTTTCTGAGAAAAAATATATTGAGACAAAACAGACGGACAATGAAGTGATCTGATAAGGGTTCATTTTTCCTCTTGAAGTACGGAACCCTAAAAAGTAATAAATCTCGCCTAGCCGCAGATAGAGAGGTCGGGTGGCCAGGGGGGGGGGGGGGTGAGGGGGGGGTATTCCTGGGTGCAAGGCGAGCGGATCAATACCGCGCGTCCTGTCCTAGGTCTCCCGGGTCTCGCCTGCCGCGCGCCGCCTACCGCGCACTCTGCTCCCGGCCGTCGTCTCAGCAACACGTCCACTGCAACTCATCCAAAATTGCGAGGCAAAGGAAGAATAAACCAAACATGGTGGTAAGTAGCTCCAAACGATAGTGACGTGCGATATAGTGTTCTACGTTGCGGAAAAAGGCATTACTCCAAGCGGTATACAATAAAAATATAGTTTATTTACGTCCGCGGTAAATTAAAATAATAAAATTACTTATCACCTAATGATTTTAAGTCATTATGGTTTATTTAAAACGCAATGGTGTTAAGTGATAATCATAGTGTTTGTGTGTAATTTCTTCAGAAACGTGTGTTTTATTAAAAGTGTGTGTGTGTTGTTAAGAAGTGTGTAGTTAACAAGTTAACTTTACCGCGACTGGCGGAGTGTATTAATTAATAAAATATTGAACAAAGTGACTATGACGTAAACGAACTTTTGTTAATAAGAAATGCCTTTGTTAATATTTTTTGGATTGATTGTGTTTGTTACGGAATAACGGTTAAATTGTGGATGTGATTGAAAAGCTAGTTCCATACTGTGTTGGGTTAGGTAACAGTGGGGGTGCACTCGGTGCGCAGCATCCTGGATAGTGGGGTGGGGGGTGGAAGGATTTGTTGGTGTGCGCTGTTCGTTGTAGCTACTCCCACCCGCCCTTGTGTACCTATGCAATTTAGGTACCCCGTCTCGCTCTAGCTCGCAACAGTGTCATATCAAAATATGAGTTTTTTGTGGATTGCAGTCTTCAGATACGGCTTTTTGCGCACTTTAAAGGTGTAACCGCACTAGCGAGACTACGCAGCGGCGCAACATGGCAGCGGGCGGCGATAATAAAAATGTTATTTCCACTGTTTCGTATGAAGTTTATTGGACTGGACTAGCGCAGCACTGCATCGGCGCGACGACGGGCGCAACAGTTTTGCCTCCTAGATAATATTGTGTCGCGCCGCTCTGTGCAGTGTTGCGCTAGTGTGGTTGCACCTTAAAGTGAATCAATAAAGAGTTTCCGATAAGATTGTGTTTCTCTCATCAATATTCAATACAACTTATGTATTTTAAAACAAAAAGCAACTGATATTATCATGCTTGTAGTTGCGTTGTGGTATACTGATTCCTACATAGGTACAAGGGTGTCGCCAGCCAAAATTAAAAGATTTAGTTGATAATTTTTGTACTTAGACATTCTAGCTTTTTCAGGATAGAATTTTAGGATATTCCTATGGATCACGAAGCAAGGAACGAGCACGGCGATTTTTTTTCCTTTTATGGTAGAGACATTGAATTGCAACTTGCTGCGATCAACCAAAAGTTCAATTTCAGATCAACCAACATACCTACTATGTGTCATGATCTCATGGCATGATTGATCATTTACGAGTTCATTCAAAATCAAAAGTTAGAGCGATACATTATAAAAAAACCTAGCTAAGTTAATAGGTATATTTGATTTATTCGAAACTTCGAATAGATAATGAAATGTTTAAAAAATATTATTTACATTGTAATAATCTTTAAAAAATTATCAAAACAAATCATTTGTTATTAACTTATTAAAGTAGGTATACTGGACAAACAGAAGTGACCCGAAGATATAGAGTTAATTATAGAACTTGTGGTTATCTGCAAAATGATTGTAAATAAAGTCATTGACTGAATAATAATGCCTCCATTTATACATATATCTACAAAGCAATTAGTTATATTAATTAGTTACATAAAGGCCTGTTTATATTATTGTACAGTCAGGGCTTATAAGTACCTAAGTAGTTCCCGCCATATAAATGGATCCAAAATGGCCGCAGTTCGTGCAGGTAGGTGCAATTTTAATGTTGTTGTAGATTTTATTTACAATTCATTACTTACTGTTTCCGGCATTTATGTTGACCCAAAATGGCGGTAAAGTAAACATAAACTGCTGCCATTTTGTGTATGAATGTATGTATGTGTTTGAGGTTGTGTGAGAGAGGGTGTGTGCGTGGATGCGTGGATTTGTGTGCGTGTAAGATGTATGAGTATTACTAATGACAATATTTTGTATAGTACCTACCACGGGACAGTAGTACCATTAATATTACCACTTACCAGTGACATTACTTGTATAACTAGTACCACAGGATAGAACAAATAATGGTAATAGCGACATTACTTCGTATTAACTAGTGCCATTGGACGGTAGGTACCATTAATGATACTAGCGACATTATTACTTTCTATAACTATTACCACTGGATGGTACCATTAGTGGTACTAGCGACATTACTTTGTGTAACTAGTAATTTAAATAAATCACCAACTGGATATTCTGAGGAAAAATATTTTTTCATATACATTTTGCTAATGATTTAAAATAATGTAACATAAAAAAGTTAAACAATTAAGTTTATTGCATTTGCGAACTTTTATGCATTGCGGATTTTATACTTAGAGCCTTACCAAGTTCTCAAACTAGCGAATTGCGAGCGAGTTGATAGCGAAGCGAAAGCGCAGCGATTACGCAACGAGCGCGCGGCGAGTGCGCAGCGAACACCGCCGTGGACGCTATTACGTTGTACACTCACGTATGGAAGTCAGCTCCAATCCACTCACTTCAGTCGTATCAAAGACACGTAACAAAGAGTGTGAGCGGACGTAACATGAAATAATGGCATCGGAAAACGCCGTTGATACAATGGATAAATTCGTCGTTGTATCTGCTTTCGTTTTCGTTTCCTGCGTCTTCGAAGTAACAAAGCTAGCAGCAATGTTTCTTCGTCGGAATCCATTCTGTTAATGACTGTCCAAAACGTGGAACGCACGCCGCGTACCAGCGGCGTGTCCGCTACGCAATCGCTGCGAACTCGCCGCGCGCTCGTTGCGAATTCGTTGTGCTTCCGCACAGAGCACCGTGCTTCCGCCTCGCTCTCAAATCGCTCGCAATTCGCTAGTGTGATAAGGCTCTTACACGCGCAATTATGATGTTACGATTCTTATTCGTCCTCTGCATTAAAGTACAAAAGTAAACATTTCAAATAGCCTCGTTGGTTCAGTTGGAAATCAAACATACATTTGCACCTGGTTTCATTTAAATTACTTACCCACAATTTATTAATTTTCAAGGAGTAATTGAGTCTTAATACTGAATGTAATGCGAGTAATTCTCAGATAACATTTTAATTTTATACTAGTATTATAAATTATTGTAATCCTACGTATCGACCGTAGATATTCTATTGATAAACAACGTAATTTCCGGTCCTGACTGTAATAACACCTTCTGAACTACAGGGTGACTGCGAAAGATGTGACGGACGCATTAAAACAGGTGAATAGGAAGTCAATACACGTTTGAGGCACAATACACGTTTATCTACTATACCTACTTGTAAAGATTATTTTTAGTAAAGCTTTCCAAAAAGCTATTATTTTATTCTTTTTCAAATTCAACTCTATAATTCAATAGTATCTACTATTAAAGGCAAATCATTCCGCCAAGGGAAAGCAACCACTAAAATTTCACGTTGTATAATTTAAATAATGTGTAGGTTACCCTTAACCGCGTCCATCGTCCAACCAGTCACGCTGTATATAATATATCACCTTTATCAAGGTCGACCATTTACAGAACAAATATTGGTGGTGGTTGGCTGTCGGGTTAGTTGTACTGTCGCTCTCGCTTGTCCGCACCGAGTACGCCAACGACGCTGACGATGACGGGGTGACGATCGAGGATGAGGAAGAGCCTGAAGCGCTTGTACGCAACGAGCGGGCTGCTAAGGATGATGACGGTTCGTATTTCAACCTATTAGGGTCAGCGCAGACCGACGGAGTGGAGTGGAGTATCGCTAGGCACGCCGCCGACCGGCGCGCGGACTTCCACGGCCACCTAGCGAATTGAGATCTTCCGCGCGATTCCGAGCGCCCGTCACGTGCAGCTCTTAGTGGCATTTTACTTCGCTATACCTACCGATTACAGTCGTATGTAAATAAAGTTGAATTCAAATTGTTACTAAATTAGTCGCTTCGCCGCCGGCCGCCATTCCACTTAACTCCGTCAGTCTGCGTTGACCCTTACAGTTCTCAAAACTGAAATCATAGTCATTACGCGCCGAACAGAGGCGCCATTATACCAATAGCACTGTCCCTGTTTCGGAATAATAATTAAAGACAGAGTTGAGTATATTTTCATCGCCTTCGTTTTGTTTTGTTGTACGTCTCCTCCAAACTCGAAATATAATATCTCTTGGCAGGTATCTATACTGCACATGTTGCGGGATTTAGTTACTCAACTGTTGCTCTTTCCTATAATTAACTTTAATTTAATATCCTGTAATTAACTTTTTCATTATTGTGACATAAAATTAAATAAGTATAGTAAACTGACCAAACTTTACAGTAAAAATAAGAAGTTAAATTCTAGAAACATAACCAGGAAACACGACAAACAAATCAATGGATACCCATTATACCAGCATCTCTAATCTTGGCACAGCTGCCGTCTGGTGTGCCCAGCGGCTGGTAAGAGAGTACCTACAGTTGTATTGTATTTTTGGCAGACGAGTGTCGTTATAACAGGGGCGGTTGGACAGAATGTGACTCGAAAACCAACTTGAAATCTCGCTCACTGACGCTGAAGAAAGGAAGCCCCGACAGTTGCGAACGCACCAAGGTTATGCAGAAGAAATGCAAGAGAGGTAAAAATCTATACTTATATTATTCTGATGAGCAATTTCACCCTAGGTTTCGACTATTCATTCGTTGTTTAAGAGCCTACCTAGACTTATCTAATTAGTGCCCCCAATCTTAAAAAAATAGTACCTATCTTATAATACCTACTAATTATCAATTTTTATGAAAATAGCCATGTATCAAATTTTTATTACGATAAAGATCGGGTCACTTAAAGTAACATTGGGCAATGAAGTGAATCGAAGTGATGTAAAGAGAAGTGAAGTTAATCGAAGTGAAGTAAAGAGAACTGAAATGAACCGAAGTGAAGCGCAGCTAAATGAAGTGAAGCGACGTAAAGTAAAGCGAACTGAAGGGAAGGGAAGTGTGATGTGTAACTAGTGCAACAAAGTGCCACAATTGCGATAAAGTGCCACAATTGCGATAAGTGCGAAAAGTGACACAAGTGCGGCAAATTTTTATTACGATAAAGATCGGGTTACTTAAACTGACATTGGGCAATGAAGTGAATCGAAGTGATGTAAATAGAAGTGAAATGAACCGAAGTGTAGTACAGAGAAGTGAAATGAACCGAAGTGAAGCGCAGCTAAATGAAATGAAGCGACGTAAAGTAAAGCTAACCGAAGGGAAGGGAAGTGTGATGTGTGACAAGTGCGACAAAGTGACACAATTGCGATAAGTTCTAAAAGTGACAAAAGTGCCACAAATTGCCACAAGTTTCACAAGTCCGACAAGGTGCGATGTGTGACAAGTGCGACAAAGTGCCACAATTGCGATAAAGTGTCACAAGTGTGGCAAGTGCGACAAGTGTGATCCGTGACAAGTGCTATAAGATATTAAACTGTTGTGAGTCAATGTATAAATTAGGCACTGTGCGATTAATTACTACCCTTCAAGAATAGTATTTTATCGTAATAAAGATTTGGTAGATAGCTTTTTAAATGAAATTGATTATATTGGAATATGATTTATTTAAGAATGGCGGCACTAGTTCGTTTAGATATGGGTCTTAACATTAATAACTTTACATTTTAAAGCTTAAGTTTTCACAGGATCCTTACTTAAGATGGACATCTTTCAGGAGTCGACACCGCCCTAATACTTTAAAAAAATTGCTATCTTATGTTTGCTTCGTATTATTTTTTTCGGTACCTATTTATCTATGTATTACTATATTTAGAGATAAAAAATTATAATGGTACATATTACCTACTGTATTTAGAGTTGAGGGAACATATTGTAAGACATAACTCTCATATTAAAATTAACAAACCGGCAAACCTTTTGAGAATTAGGATTAAAGAATTGAGTACTTAGTACCGGTTCCATCCAGCATTGATTGACAATCACGATGTGCCCAAGAAACGAATCACAAACGGCACAAGTAGAGTCCTATTTTCGGCCTACATTGGTAGATGCTTTTACTTTTTATACCATTGAATTGACGCTACAACAGAGCAGTTGTAGACAAGACAAAATATTAATCTTTTGAAGAAATCGCACGAAAATTAGTTCCAAATAGGGTGTTTGTCTTTAATTATTTATTGTAGCTAAGTAAGCGATTTTTTTGTCTAGGAAAATATCTGTTTTTTTACTTGGTACTTATATGCCTACCTTAATTTTACTATTTTACCCTATCGACTACTACCCAAGTTTCTATATTTTACTTTCAATTTCTATTTCCGTTGCGAAAGGGGGGCTATCCTTAAATTAAATGGCAGCAAAATAAATGCTATTTCCAAAGTATGAAAATAGCGCATGGCGGAAACTGGTAAGATTATTCAATTTTAAACTCACTCAATAGGGTAGTTGATAAATAAACACTTCGTTACAACTTAAAAATAAAATAATTACAGTCATTTATAAATATGGATTCTCAGTTACCAAGACGTGGCGTCATAGGTAATTAATGCCGTACAACTAACTTGTACATATCGTTCTAATAAAAATAATTGATAACCATTAATATAACTTATATAAGTACTAATCTTATAATTGAAAAATATTTGATTTAAAGCTAGATTTTTCTTCCTCGTGATCATCCGAGTTGATTCATGCAATAACAAATGAAATCAAGTACCCTATTATTTGAGTAAATTATTAAACATCTACATCTACAGCCTTACTAATAAAAATATACACAAGGTGCTGTAGACAGTAAAATCAAAATTATCAATTAATTTTGCAACGGTCACATTCCCACCGTTTTCAAAAGTCCAGGGGGGCTAGCCGTCTGGCCTTTTTTAGGGTCTTGTCAAAGCCTGCGCGAACGAAATTTTTGTAATTACTAATTTTCACCAAATATCGAATATTGACGGGACTTTAGTGCCTTTTTAAAAAACGGCGGACAGTTCCTTGAACAATCGCCGCGCCTCTGGTCCTCCCATGGCCCCATGGTCTCTACACTACACCAACCGGCAATTGAAATATGTAAAACATAAACTTTATACATTTTTCAATTAAAAAGAAATAAGGAATCAGACGCTTTCTATTATAGTATTTGTCTTTACCTTATTAAATATTCCCGATGAATTTAACATAATGTCCAGAACGTATCTTTGTTAGTATTGCCAGTGAATAATAAATGAGACATCTAATTCTAATGTAAATGCATATTTACACAGACTCTACACAATGTGTACTTATTAGTCCTAAGGGTGTGTAAATGTTGGACGGGTTTTATACAATGTGTAACGTTATACAAAAGCCCGTATAACTACACGCGTGTTTAACAAATGATTAGTAAGGACTTTTTTTTATTAGTAAGGCTGCTAATGTAATTTTGGTGGTGCACTTGCCCCAACAAAGGTATCCCAACCAGTAGTGATAAGGGGATTTTAATACCACCTATCTCTACCGTTGGGATAGGTGCTCTCTGATTTCCATCTATCGCACAATCAAGGCAAAACATCCCAAAACAACCTAAAACACACTAATTATCCAGAAATATACAAATCATTCCAAAATACACAAAAACACTCCAAAATATACTTACCATCCTTACACAAAAATGATGCAATGGGATGTTTTGTGTGTTTTGTATATTTTGGGACGTTGTTGTATGTTTTGGAGTGTTTTTGTGTGTGTTGTGTAAACGGTAAATTGTGGGAAGAAAATTCCACTTATCACTGGTTGGAAACCTTGGTTGGGACAAGTGTACCACGCGATGTAATTTACGATGTTTTCCATTACTTGAATACAGGTATTCCATATCATCCTGCCCCCTAGCCCAGTGGCATTTACTTTCGTTAACGCTAGTAAAATAGAAAGTAAAATGTATGTGTAATTGACATTTGCTTTTTCGTGACCAAAGGCCAATCCCATACATTTTTCTTTCCATGGCATAACTAGCCCGAAGTAGCCGACGGGCAAAAGATATAGGTATCTACTTAATGTGCGAAAGTTCTTAAATAAATAAACAATTATAATAATAAAAATATTTCATACCACATAATTTGTATGTAATCTTTGCTCGAGCGAATGTCAACGTAGTCGTAGAAGATGACCAAATAAAAATAATTTATTAATTATTATTCGTGAACTAAAAAATATTATTATGATTATTAACGAAAGTCAAAGGCTTGGCTAGGGTGGCTGAGTGTTCATCTAAATTATTAGTTGATCTTTTCTAAAATCGTGGTTTCACTGAAGTTTAAAAATACACAATTGGCTATGTTTTCTGAAAAAAATTGGAATACCTATCCACTGACTTAAGATCCTGAGGGCAAAATTCATAACTACAAATATTTTAATACTGAACTCCTATACTTGACGTTAATTACATTCAAATGTTTATTGTAAATGATATACAGTCTTAGGCGCGAATTCATAAACGTGATTTAAAATTATGCCACCGGTTAGGCCCCCCCTGTACCTTTCTATCTTAACCTTTTTTAACGAAGTGTGAAAGGGATAGTAACAAGAGAGGTTTAACTAGGTTTATGAATAACAGCAATGCTAAGAAAGTGTTTACAACCCTAAGGTTAATACTGTTTGCACTCCTCCGTCCGTTTCGGCAGATTTAATTCATGTTCAGTTCCATTTCTTTGTCCTAACGTTGCGTTGTTTGTCCTAAAGTCATTTGCCATAACACGTTTGCGATATTACTTTGTAGCTATCTATGAATAATGTATTATGTGATACAATAATAAAAATATCTGTCTGTCACCTGAATAATTGTTAATACAGTGTTTTTATAATAAATCAAGCTAGATTATAATCCGTGGAAAAATTGTGAACAGGACATTTCAACTGACAATAAACATACTAGGGGTAAAAAATACTTACATACGCTCTACAAACTGTACAAATCCATCGGCGCTCATTTTTACAATGTGACGACTCACATACCTAATAATTGTTTGTTCACGCGAAGGCTCGCATATTATAGCGTTTTATTGTCAGTTGACAGTTACAATTTCTCCCCTTTGATTAATTTTTTATAACGTATGTCACTTCTACAATCAAGACGAATCTAATGACACCGCATATGTTAAAAATCCATCAAGCCATTTAGGCTGCAGGGCGTGCCAAAGAGTGAGATATATATGCATACATACATACAGACATACATACACTCGAAAAACATAACCCTCCTTCTTGCGCAATCGGGTAATTATTAAGATAGTCACAAGTCTGTTGCAGATGATTTTACATTATTAGGACTATGAATTACTATGTCTATCTATATCTATATTCAGACAAGTAACATTAGGTTTAGGGACATTATGAATATTGGTCATTAGGACAAACGATTATTATGGCAAAAATTTTAAGGAAAGCAAAATTATGACTACGAAATGTTATGTGTATCATTTTCATTATAGACCCTTGCAAGCGATAAGAAAAAGGTTTTCAACAAAAAAGGTTGAAAATGTTTATCGGTTTTCAAATCCTTTTTTAAACATCTTCAAGCCGCTACTGTACTGAAAAATTATAATTGTGCGCATAGGAGTTCAGTAAGTTCTACCTAATTTCTGTGCAAGAATTCGAGTCCGCAACTAGCATACCTACTAAATATATTTTGTGTGAATATGGTTGACTCGAATTATGGCAGAAAGAGTAGGTAATTCTATAAAGTTGTACTTACTATATTTTGCCCTCGTAAGATCGTATTAATATTTGTTCTAGACGAAGAAAACTTCTTTGTTGAATCACCTCTTGATGACGAATCATTTGACGATAGGGTCAACGTCTTTTACGACAACGCTGGCGAACGCTCGACCAAAAAAGAGTGCTTTTATTCCATACCCGGAACAAAAAATATATATAGCTGTGGTATTTAATATTTTTATTATTATAATTGTTTATTTATTTATGAACGTCCGCACATTAAGTAGATACCATGATCTCTTTTGCTCGCCGGCTGTTTCGGGCTATGTTAGAATTTCAGAGATTGATTTTCATACCACGGCATTATAAATCATACCAGTCCTCAGGCATAAAGATTCAAATGTATATACCTACACCTATTTTATTTTTGATGTGATGCGCAGTTTGTAATAAATGCCAAATATTTGTTAAGGGCTTGTTAAGGGTCTCTGTCGAGCTATCAACAAGCCTCATTCTGCCAGTTTCAGGGGAGCTACTTGAAGTGGCTTTTAGTATTTCTGTATTTTTAGTGTATTTCTTTAAATGTAAATTAAGCCGTATCGAAATTGCGTTATATTTTTGATTATTAACATTTTTATTAAAACCGTCGTTGAGCTAACGCTGCACCAAGTACGATTAACTTTAACGGATTTCAGGAATGCATGCTATACATCACTGGTGCTGTTGTTATTCAACGACGATAACTTATATAACTTGAACGGATTCATTATGAATTCAACTGTCTTGCCCAAAAATATCGCTCATACCATTTTACTTAAAACAATTTTTTCCCCACGGAAATAAAACTCATTCAAAATAATTATGTCATGAGTTACGAGAAAAATACATACACTTATTTAACTCTTAATTTGTCAGATTTTATTTTCGTAAGTATATGAATACCTAAGTCAATTATATTGTAAAGAATTTTTGTGGAACAGAGACAATGTAGCTTTAAACTTACATTTTTACCTTTTATGTCCATCTAAATGTTCTTTATTAGATTTGCTTAATCTTTTGTTACTTCAATGTACGTAGTATATCGTAAGCTAGTTGCCTGATTAAACAAACAAGTGTTATTTCCCACAGCTTGTCGTTATGAAAAAGCTACTTGGACCGAGTGTAACAGCAGTGGCGAGATGACCCGCACTGACTTACTGAAGTCTAGCGGTGACACTGCTTGCCCACCGACACGCCGCATGACCAAGAAGTGCAACAAGGACAAGGACAAGGCCACCAAGGACAAGACCACCAAACCCAAGGATAAGGGTTAGTTTAGTTAGCTTGGAGGAAAGAAAGGATACGTAACTTAATGCTAAATATCCAATTGCTTCTACTTGTTACAGGTCGCAGAAATCGGCCGTAAAAGAATGAGCTACATTTATGTGTAGACACAAGTTTTATTAATATTCTAATGATTGTCACTTATTCAATTCAATGTAATAGTGCCAAAATAGTGTCAACTTGACGTTCCGGTCATTAATTAAATTACCTACAGTTGTAACAACTACTTTATAATACCTAATTAAAGTTAAAAAGTAGATACCGCGTTGTTTTATTGTACATACCTAATTGTAAGTTAAATCTTTGATATAGGTACAGCTAACAGCAGATCAAGTGTACCACTTTGGACTTTGGACCGTTCTTATTATGTGCGTCGTAAGGTTTAACAAGGTGCTGCAAGTGTCACCATTGATCTGCTGTTGTCCGTACATAATTTAAATATAATATATCATACCTGCGAGAGAGCGTGGACGACGATATGACAGAGTGAACCGAGCTACTCCGCCCCCATCTCGCCAGGCGCGGTACAGCGCTGGCGGTCGAGCTATAGCGGGGCTGCTAAAATGGCGCCACTGCGCTTCGGTGCACACCGCCCGCCAGCCCTGCGGTGAGGCTGAAGTTCCTTTATGGATACTTACTTAGATAGCAATTGAATTTGATATTAAGTATTTACTTGCCGTTGCCGTGCTTACAAAGTAAATTATGAAAGAGTAATTATGTAGTTAGGCCAATGTCATATTTTAGGGAATTTTTGAAGTTGGTAGTAAATATTGGTATTGGTGGGCAACACTGCCTCTCTCTTTGACGTATCGACAAGACAGATGACAAGTGCAACGGTTTCTGTCACAGATTACAGATTTTTGTTTCTCTACCTACTACGGTTTCGTGTCTGATGTCTTCCGTGCGTGAATCATAGGAAATTGTGATTAATAGGAAAATCGAAATAGCTAGACAAAAACAGTTCAAATTAGTAAAAGCGCGTAGCTTGCGCATTATACTTGCTCGTGTACGTAAGTACAAGATGCTCGAGAAAGTCGCTTGAGTGAGCATGCTGCTCGGGCAAGTAGCCCGCACTTTTACTGGCTCCAGTTACTTGCACCCACCGCATCGTCTACAAGCACCCCAACAACATGGCGCCGCGCCGCGGGCTACCTACGGCGCTAGGAAAGGTGTAGGTAAGTACCCTACCTAACACAAGTATTCCATTGAGTAACGAAATTAGTTTAAATTTTTTATAAATGCCGACATGTAGGTAGGTACCTATCCGTAGGTATACTGGTCGTTCTGCTGAACTTTCCCGTGGGTAGGTACACCTGGGTGTACCACGGGGAAAAAACTTCCCGTGGTCCACCGAGGTGAACAGCCGAGGTGGACCACGGGCAATAACCGCTCAAAACGTCTCAGTCACACACAACATAAATAAAATTACTTACCTACAAATAATTACGAACTCGATCTAGGCCTAACCTATAAACCTATCGAATCAAACTGGCTCAATATAGATTTACTTAAAAGTCTATACTTATTGTGACAACCTCAGGTCAGTACCTATAAGTATTCATCCGCTGGTTTCTCTACCCAAAGGTTGTCTGGAAGAGAACGCTTTCAGCGATAAGACCGCTAATTGTATTGTAGCTATCGTATCGAACGACCATATGTATGTTAGTGAATTAAGGGTTACTGGGTAGGTATTGAAAAAGCGACGTATCCCATACCTACGTATTAATGAAAGTCTGATAGGTATAAAAGCTGAATTATATTATTAAACTTTTAATTTCCAATAAACTCTGATTGCGTAATTTGAGCATCATTCAATTTGTCGAATTATTAATGTGCACCTATATTTCTAGAACGTCTCCCCTTAAAATATTGATTGAAACTCAGACCAGGCCATCAGAGCTTATTTAACTATAATATAATTGTAATAATTTAAATAAATAAATAATTTAAAATTCTTATCTAGAATAAATATTTCAAATATGTAAGTACTACAGTGTAAAAAATCGTATTTAAAAAGTTATAAAACAACAGGGTTCGAGGTGGACACACTGTCTATACTTTATGAGTATGTCTATGTTACTATCCGCCAACTATGAACATAAATAATTTTGTCGTTAAATATCACAGGTAAATGTTTGCGCGAGCGTTAGGTATCACTTGAATAGCTGTTTAGCGTAGTGCCATATCCTGAAGAAGTACTCGTCACGGCGTAGGAGGGAGCCACGAGCGTACGAGCGGATGTCTGCGTCCATGTTGTGGTCGCGCATCCACGAGGTGGTGGTCTGCGTGCTGAACGAGGTCGGCTCAGTCGCCTCCGTGTGCTCGCCCGGCTCCTCGTCGGCGTGCGAGTCTGCAACACACGGGCACAAGGGTTGGGACGGAGGGCGCGGATGCCAGTCAGTCGAATACATGACAGTGTATGGGAGCTCGGGCACTAGGCAGCCATACACTGTCTCATTATGTTCAACCTAGTCGACGGGGGATGTCTAGACATTCACGATGTTGAAATACTCATATCCGCGGTTGCGAATGCAGATGCCTAGTTAGTATTTTAAACAGATACCTCAAGGTAAATGAAAAAGTTGGTATTTTTTTCATATATAATGCGGATGTTGAAATTAATGCGGAAGTTCCGCGATTGCGGATGCGAATATCCGCAATATCCCTGGTTTGGATCATGCCAACGCAACGTTACATTGCTATTGCTGCAAACTTACATTGAAACTGCTGCAAAAGAAGAACCAGAAGTGGCTACACAATTATTATTACGCCACGGTCATCAGCAGCAATATACGCAAAAAATTACTGCTATAAAAAAATACATACCTTCACCAGGAATAACCTTGAAAGGTTCATCTGATTCAAGTGGCTCGCTGACGCCTATCTCATTGCGAGCATATATCCTGATCATGTAGGTGTGATTTTCGTTAAGATCTCTAATGTTGAACTTGAGGGTGTGCGCGTCGACCTTGCCGACTTCCATCCACATGGTCTTGGTGACGTCACGCATGGCGATTTTGTAGCCGAGCAGTGGTGCCCCGCCGTCCCATTCAGGCGTGCCCCAGGATGTCATCACGATGTTGTTACCCACAGTTCTGATCTCCAATGGTGCCGTCGGTGGTGATGGTACAGCTAAAAGTAAATTATATTTTTAATCAATGATAAGAGGGACAGACAAACTGACGGGCCACTTGTTGGGGTCATCGTTGTGTCGTGTAGAGACATCTACAACACCAGAGGAGCCCCTGGTTTGCTGCTCGAAACCTATTTGGGTTTATATCGAAGCACGCCCATTATCATAATCATAACTACGTTGCAAATACGTTGCTTTTGCTTGTGCTCGTCGATTTCTAGCGTAATTTTTCAAATCGTACATAATTATTTTATTACTTATAGAAAAATAGATTAAATCATTTCCACTCCAGATTTGGAATTATACTTACATTTAATTTCTTCATCATGCCTATGTAGTTGATACATAAACGCAACGTGAATATTCTGATAGAGACCCAAAGATTTCGAGAACGGTAAAACCAGCTTTTAAACGAGTGACCAGAAAATTGACAAGAGTGGTTGGCATTGGCACATCAGGCATATATAGGCAATGGAAGTTCTGCCCTGGGCGCGCCGCCGGCTGGACCTCCATTGCTTAGTCAACTTTCATGGTTCAATGAGACGGAACTGTGTTCACTGATAGATTAGTGAATGTACTTACTTGCATGACTTTCCAGTCGAACAGATTCAGATTGGGCCGGTAGACTGACACCGATGGCGTTCTCGGCGGATATCCTGAACACTATCTCTTCTTTCTCCTTTATATTCTCTATGCAGTGCTCATAAACTGAACCACTGACAGTTATCACCTTGGTCCACGACTTTCCTTTCACAGTCTTGTATTCTATTATGTAATCTGAAAATAACGATTAGTAGTTAGTAAGACGTCATTCCTTGACATGGGCCCTGATGTTAAGTGGGCATGCATTGGTTACAGTGTATAAGCCCAAGGATAGGCAGACAAAGTCGATGTCCTTCTGCTGCTGAATAGCACACCACTTATCGCTTATTCTGCATTGATCATTCTTAACAGACATACTTGTAGACCTTACTTGGGCTTTTTTAAAAACTTCACCGACGTTGATCTACGATTGTCCTCCTATGTCTCCCTCTTTCCACTGACCTTCACTGACTCTCTAAGGAGAGGGCTTCCATATTCTTTGTTTCACTCTATGTATTTTTATCGTGACTCTTTTGACATTCATTCGCATTTCGCACATGTCATGTAAGTATAATAATTAAAAGTGATCCGCAATCAGAACATTTTGATTTGCAGATGGTATGCGTAACCTTTATGAGTAGTTATGCTAGGTTTAGTAGATTTGATTTTAAACTCTTACTTGTAATAACACTTCCACCATCGCTTTCTGGTGCTGCCCATTGGAGTGTAACTGTTCTTGAGGTCGTCTCTCGCACCACGAAGTTGAGGGGTCGAGAAGGCGGCGCTAGAATACAATAATTACTATGGTATAATACATGTTATGGATTAACACCATTTGGGGGTTCGCTAAGCAGAGATTCTATAAGAACCTACTAGGTACACACGAAGACACAGAAAGTATACAGAGGGCCTCAATAAGGTTGACATTTACTCAAAAACTACTGGACCAAATTTAATAATTATTTTACAATTACGTAGTTTTAACTTTTATCTATTAACTTTCTACGTTCCGCCGACACGATATCGAGTCATACAAAAATACCCTCCGCATCCCACGGACGCGATATCGCGTCCTACGACTGCAAGCGGATTGCATAGTAATATTAGTACAGTGCAAGTGAATAAACGGTGTTCAGATGATATAAAATTGACAAATTACTGCGGTTTTGAGAGGACAGTGAAGGAATTCTTGCAATAGGTCAAGTAGTTTTTGAGATAATTTCGACCTTAAAAACTCGCCTGTATACTTTTCTCTGTGTTAAACCGTACTATTCTAATAGAACCTAATTTGTGCCAAGCATACCCGACATCAACGCGAAGTAAGTGTGAAGTAAACGTCCTAGGATAGACGTTTAAAAATACCTAGTACCCAAAATTACTTGAATTTGCCAACTCTCCTTTGTAGTATTTGTCTGGACTCAAATGCCTACTATTTCGGAGCTGATTTCTTAAGCCGAGATTCGGAGGCAAATTAGAAGAGCGAGCTTACACTAAGTTAAAAAATACTCAAAACTATCTCCGAATGTCTAACATACATATTATAAACAAATCTACAGAAAAGTTAATAAGTAATTTGGATTGGATTATCTGCATTTATGTATTAGGTATCTACTTTGGGTAAAGCGACAGCCTTAAGAGGGTTGTCGAATTTTTTCTACTGATACTTACACAACGTTTTTCCTAAAGTTACTTTTTCATCAGATACGTATGGTTGACTTGTACCAATTTCGTTTCTTGCACATATTCTAAATTGATAAGTTGTGTTTACTGTTAACTGTGCAATCTTGGTTGATGTCTCGGTAACGACCGCCACGTGCTTCCATTTCTTTCCTTCTTGTCTGATTTCTACGCTATAGTCAAGAATTGGTGATCCACCATTCTTCTCTGAAGGATACCATGTTATCGTGAGAGAATCGCTGTTGATACCGTACAACCCGAGGGGGCCCAGAGGTGGTGATGGAACGTCTGAAAAGTAAAAATATATTGCATTGTCAACCACTACAAGTACCTACAAGCTTTTAGTTAAAGCGATTGAAATTATTCAGCTTACGGAACTGACGATACACTAACAACATACATTTTGGGTAAGTAATGATCTTCCTATAAGTTTTAGCAACTCACCTAAGGCAGTCTTGATTATGATCGGTTCACTTTCCAAAGCCTCGGAAAACCCGATGGGATTCTGAGCCATAACACGGAACATGTATTCACAATTTTCGTTCAATTTTTGTATACAATATGTTTCCATATCTTTGTTCACGTCAGCCACTTTCACCCATTGGCCTAGGTCAGGCTCATGCTTTTCGATGGCATACTTCGTCAGTTCAAGGCCGCCGTCGTCTAGGGGCGGCTTCCATTCTATTGTCACAGACTCCCTACTTATTTCTCTCATTATCACCGGACCCTCTGGTCTACTAGGCTTGTCTGGAAAATGAAGTGTATTATTAAATTGCCTTTTTAACGTTTGCTTATAATTGGAACATTAGATTAAATTCGGGAATAGGTAGAGTCATGACATGATATTAAGCATAGATACCTTTATACTATTATAAGATAGAGTCACAAAATAATCATGGTTTGCCAAGTTATCTCAATAGAAATGTCGGCGTAGTTGGTATTTTTATTGGTATTTAACCAAAAGTAAAGAACATCTATTTTATGTGAGAAATAAAATAAGAGAACCTTCTTATGTAATTAAGAAGTTATAGAGCTCATCCGACTCACTAAAAATAAACACCCCTATTTGCAGAATGTCATATCTGCCGAATATAGACTCTATTGTTTGCTATGTTCAGCTTTCTGTAGTAATAATTATATTAACAGGGTTATTCCCACTGGTTAGATTATTGCTCAGACCGATTTAGACCCTGTATTATATCCCCGTTGGTCAGAGAGTAATCGCGATTCAGTGCAACATATAATAAAGGATAATAACACAAATATTACATAGCTAGTTTCAGAAATAAATTAAACTTACCGTAAACTTTTAGTGACAGTTCTATCGAAGTAGAGCCAGATTTATTACGAGCTTCTATCGTATATTTGTTCGTGTGAGACCTTTCCAATTGTGATATCCGTATTAAGCTGGTATATTCATCAGTCACGATATCTAGTTCATTTGACTGTTCTATTCTGGAACTACTTCTAAACCATGTAACCTCCGGCCTAGGAATACCTTTCACCGTAGCAGTGACACACCATTCTTCACCAACTCTGCATTTCTGGTTGATTTCGTCGTTGATCTCTATTATAGGCTTCTGTTGAACCTCTAAGTTGCACGAAGTCTCAACCTCGCCGTATTCGTTACTTGCAGTGCATTTGTATATTCCTTCAGATGTTTCTGTTGCAGTTACGGCCAGTGTGGCTACTCTGTTCTCATATGTTGCCTTTGCAGTCTTCAATTTCTTTCCGTCTTTAAGCCATGTTACTTTTGGTTGTGGAATGCCTCCAAATATGCAAACTAACTCTACGTCTTGATTTGGTTCCCCGATCACGTCCTTCAATGGTTTTTCTACTGTGGGTGGCTGATTTTCAGTTATCTTTTCTATTCGTACGAAGTCGGTGATTTCAGACGATTGGCTCACACCCACTTCGTTAACTGCAAATGCTCTGAATCTATAGGATGACATGGATTTCAGATTTTCTACACAATAGTGTGTTTTAGTGACGTTCTCTATCGATGTCCACCTAAAAAAAGATTTATATATTTGTAAGAACTTGTTGACCAATAAATATAGTCATTTTATATAATTATTATCTTATTTCTTGAATATTATTTAAAAGTCTATCTATATTACCTAAATATAGTAATAATACCTAAAAATACTTTAAAACTACCTAGAAAAAAAAAACTTGCCTAAAAACAGTTTAAAAAATTCGGCCCTCTTGGGAGGGTGCCCATCACACTGGCGGCATTCCCGCGCTGTATGGCGAGAAAGCCGCCAGCACGAGGGTCACCCGTCGCCTCCCTCAGGCGCTTGCTGAGCTATAAATATAGTTATGTTATACTTACTCCGTAGTATTTATTTCTTGATATTCCACAATGTAACAAATAATTTCTGTGTATCCTTTATTCTCAGGTTCATCCCAGCAGATGTTTACCGAGGTGTCGTCAGTCTCTAGTATGTTTGGTTTACCTGGTGCCGATGGAATATCTGAAATCAAGTAACATAAAGTTATAATGTAAATCCTTTTTGGGCCTGAATAGTATGTTATATGAACTACGATTGGTTGACTAGCACTTACCCAAAACGACAACGTTAATATCTACTTCCGCATCTCCGCAGTTGTTTACAAGTCTAAGTTTGTAAATGCCTGCATCACTCGTTTCTACTTTCTTAATAGTCAGACTGGCGCTATTTGAGTCTATCGATGGCTTCGTGTGCTTGGATTTCTTGATAATTTTAGAATTAACAACCCATTCGTCATTGGGTTGTGGAATACCTGCATACTGAACGTATAAAGTGACGTCACTGCTTCTCTTTATTCTATATTCACTATTGTAGTCAAGAATCCTTGGTGCCGATTCTAAAACTGCAAATTAAGAAATCATTAGTGATAAATTGATAATCATGTAACTGCTAATCAAATGCACGTCAAATTAATTACCATACCCACCTTCTACTTTTAATCTTGTTGAACATTTTGCATCTAGTAATGCGCAGGAATATTCACATTGATCTTCTTCGGTACATTTACGGATTATAAGCGTGCGTTTTGTTACATCTGATATAAGTGTGTATTTCTCGGTATCTTCGACTATAGTCTTCTTTCTAAACCATGTGACATCCAGAGATTCGTCAGGAATTTCAACCGTCAAGTAGGCGTCAGTATAAGCTGGCACAATAATAACCTCAGGAAGTCGCAACGTAAAATCTATTGAAGGTTCTTCAACAATCAGTTTTGCTGTGCATCTGTCACTACCAACCTCACAGGCATATTCACCGGCATCACTATCTTCACAGTCATATATTTTTAATTTCTGTTTTTTGCCATCAATGGTAAGCTGCATGTGATTTGAGAACTGAATTTCTGTTCCGTCCTTAAACCACTGTACGAGTGCATCACCTTTTGTTAATTCAATTTCGAACGTAGCTTTATTGCCCTTGTTAACCTTCTGATCTTGAAGACGAGATATTATTTCTGGAGGTAATTCAACCACCGTAACCTCTGCAGTGCATGCATCATCGCGAAGTGTACATGTGTATTCGCCTTCATCGTGAACTGACGTATTTCTAATCAATAATTTCCTTATATTTCCGCGCTTTTCGAGCTCATATTTGTTCTTCTTTGGTTTTATTGTTTCGCCATCTTTCTCCCAGAATACGTCTGCTGTTTCAGAGTTTACTTCGACCTCCAGTATGGCTATATCTCTTTCCTTTACTTCAAAGTCTTGTAATTTACGCACAAATTCTGGAATAGTTTCATGAACAACAAGTTTTGTTTTTGTTTCTTGGCCCTTTACCACACATTTAACGGAACCTATGTCTGTTAATTTGGTCTTTTTGATTCTTAATTTGTGTACACGACCTTCTTGTATTATTTCTCTGTGGTCCATACCACTTAGTTCGGTGTTATTATGATACCATTTCGTCGAGACCGTGTGAGAAGTTTGGCACTCCAAAACGACAGTTTTACCTTCTTCTGTTTCATATGAACTCTTCAAATTTTTCACGAAAGTAACCCTGTCAACGTCAATAGTTACACGAGCACCATGAGATGCTTTGCCAGCACTATTTGAAGCAACACATTTATAGTCACCAGAGTCGATTTCAGAGTCAACATTGGTTATTATTAACTCAATATTTTCACCATCAAAGTTCTGAGTTACTGTCTCCGCCGGTGTAATTATTTGATTGTTTCTGTACCACGTTATTACCGGTACGGGATTGCCAGTGACTTTCGCGATTAATTTGATCGTGCCATTTTCTTTTACTGTTATTTCTTGGAATCTATTGATGAACAATGGGGGCTCAGCGTTTTCTTCAGTAGGTTCTAAAAGTAAAAAAGAGTTAAGATCAGAACTGCAAATAATTATGTGAAAATTAGAAATGAAAACACAAGTAAGATAATAACTATTTTAGACGAAACTGTTAATATTTGAAACGATTGTAAGCTATCTTATATTATGAATAAAAATAATTCATTCCAAAATTCCATTTTCTTACACAGGGTGTCATTGAATTCATTCGACAAACTGAAACTAGGGGTTGACCCATGATAAATATTAAATTGGTAAGATTTTTTTTGTAAATCAAAACGGCAAAAACTTAACTAAGCACCTACATCACATGTCACCTTAGAAATTAACATTAGGTCAAATTTCAGTGAAAGTGGACCCCTAAGTAGGACACAAGAAGGATGATAATAATATAATTAAAACCTATTATGATATTAATCGTACTTTTGTGGAATTATACCTACCTAAGTATCAATTTGTATGTATTATTAAAGCATAAGATACTGCACATGATTCTTACCTTCTATAGTGATAACAGCACTGGTTTCTGTGGATCCTTCTGAGTTCACAGCCTTAATGGTATATACTCCGTCATCTTTTCCTTTTCTTGGCTTTATAATCGTAATAGTGTGAGTATCACCATTTGATTTTGTTGTCTGTGATTTCACGGGCTTATTGTTCTTATACCACGTTACCGTCGGTTGAGGGTTTCCTACGACTTGAGCTGAGAGAACTACGCTTTCACCTTCTCGGATCGTCATATTCTTTAGAGGTTCTATTACTTCCGGTTTCTCTTTCTTCCCAGTCTTTATTTTTAATACAATAGGCAAGCTGGCTTCACCTTCTCTATTCACTGCTAATACGGTGTACGTGCCTTCTTGGAACTTTTTGACATCCGATATCTTCAAAACACTACAATACATGTGCATGTCTGATTCTGTAGCTATAGAAATATGTTCATCTGGTATTATTTCTTCTCCTTTGAAGAACCATGCGATATCTGGTTCTGGTATAGCAACAAGCCTACATTCTAGGAATATCTGTGAACCTTCATCTACATATTGTGCTTTGGGACGTTTGGAGAATGTTGGTGGAATGCCTTCTAGAATATCCGCTAGTGAAGATTCTCTAGACAAGCTCTTTCTAGAAAGGACAGTCATTTCTGAACCGTGGTCAGATAGAGGAGCCTCAACTATCAGTTCCGTTGTACTAGACGCAAATCCAGCTGCATTCTTGGCTACGCAGGTAAAGGTACCCGCGTCTTCTGGGAACACTTCCCGAATGACAAGAGTAGCAACGTTATCGTCATCATAATACATTTGGAAATCTTGTGAAGGTTTAATTATAGCAGTTTGTCTAAACCAAGTTATTTGTGGTCTTGGATAACCTTCGACTTGACATTCAAATTGGACAGTGGATCCATCTGGTGTGTGTTTTGGACGTAATTTCTCTACAAATATAGGTGCGATCGCCTGCTCTTCTGATGCCGGTTCTACAAAATATTAAATGTATATTTGAATACAAAATATCACTTTTTAAACATACGCGGTTTGTATACATATTAATAAGATAATATGGAGAAAAAATGAATACAAAATTATTTAAATTCGACGCATTCGTCTTCTTATGTGTCACTTGAATAGGTACATATTTGCAATGTGAACTGCTAAAACACTTTATACAGTTTCACACGAATAACGACAACTTAAAATAAGGTAATCGGACTGACCTAATAATAAACTGTAAACTTACTCTCAAATACAGGAAGCTTATCAATTTTTTCGTTCAGTTTCTTCTGAAGGTAAAGAGTATAATTAGCTTCATCCATTAAGTACTGTGCAGGCACCCAGCCCTTTTCTTCTGTGAGATGTTTACGAACGAACCACCAATCTTGATTTGTAGTTTCTGTGTACATAAGAGTTGATTAATGTTATAGACTGTCTAACATTATAATTACTAGTGTTGGTTAAAGTTAAGTTGGTTGCCTTGAAGTTTTAGTGATAAGGCCGCTAAAATTGTATTTTTGTTTGTTGTTTATTATTGTACATTAAAGATACAAACAATTAGTTTGTATCTTTAATGTACAATAAAGTATATTTGATTGATTAATAAAAGGCCCATGCTGTGTATTGTATGTATAACAGTGATTATTTATTAACATCAATATCCCTTACCCAATATGTAGAGGCGTTCGCCTTCCACAAGGTTAATTGCTTCATCAGTCTCAGCCACATAAGAATAAACAGCAAACACTGTATCGCCGCTTCGAACGTCCACAGGTGTCTCTGAAAAGTGTAAGTAGTTTGTGTGTAATTCTTTGAAATAATTATGATAATCTACGGTGTACCCACATACGTCCGGATTAATACATACATGTATTTTAGGATGTAAAATTGTACATTAAACTCGGGTATCACAGTAGGTATGACTCGAGGTGTACTCAAGTTTTCTTTTATGCGCACCACTAAAATTGATCCTTTCAACAGTTTCAACAGTCATACCATAAATTTACCTGGAAATTCCTGTTCTCTGGCAATGCTCATTGAAGCATCAGCTTCTGGAATTCAAATTATGCTTAAATATTTTTTTCTCTACATATTGGTTACACACACCGGCACATTTAACATATCTAACAATAGTATAATATATATCATCATCTATTTATTATACTAATTATTTTTTGTGTACCGGTGAGCATATTATATTACACGTATGAATGAATGCCACTGACTCATGCTTTAGACAAACCAAGCTTATATTCTAATGAAAGTAGTAATTTTTATTTTTACATCTCTATAATAACTTAGTAATGTAATGTGTTTAATTCTATTCATATACAAATGTTTTATTTTCACTCCCGAATATTTCGCCAGCTGTTCTGTTAAATAAGCATTTATTTATAAGCTGTTGTTGTTACCACGCTCCTAAGAGTAGTAATCCAATAAATACCTTGTAATTGTGACGGTTTTCTAGGTTTTCGCTTAGCTGCTATTGTAAGTTGCTCTTCCTCATACGTGTCTTCGTTTATTCTTTTAGGTTTCAATTCTACACTCAGTTCTTCGACTTCACTAACCTCGTATGCTGGTTTCTTAGGTTTACGTCTAATAACCATTTCAATATTCTCGTCGGATTCAGCTTCGCTTATAATTATTTCCTCGGCTTGACTGTCGTCTTCGATTTCTTGTGTTAATTGTATGGATGTCTCATCTGCAGCTTCAGACACAACCATCCTTTTTTTAGGTTTTAGTTTGATTTTACTCGATAGAGACAATTCTTCTGTCGTAAATTGATCAATTTGTGGTTTTACCTCAAAACTCACTTCTTCTTGGTCATCTATTACATATTTAGGCTTCCTATCTAATGTGAGACTAATATCTTGTGTAATTTCTGAAGTTTCTTCCACAGGCCTAGGCTTAGATACAGTAACACTCGACATAATATCCTCAGAAACTTCTTTTTTAACCTTCCTAGGTTTCTTTAATGACATCATTACATTTGCACTTTCTTCCTCGTTTTCAATATCACTTTCAATAATTTCTACATTATCCGGTCCTTCTGTTTCTTCAAAAAATTGAATAGACGTTTCATTTGCTTCTTCATTGAAAGTAGGCTGTTTTTGTGGTTTTAATTTTACCTTGCTTGTTAGTGAAATTTCTTCTTCCGCGTATGAATCTAAATGTATGTTGAATTCTTGCTCTACGTCTTCCTTTGTTTTTGTAGATTTTGGTCTGAAAGTAACTGTTTCTGGTTCCGTTATTTCTGGTAGTGTCACGGATGATTTTCTAGGGGCTTTCAATTTCTTTTTGATAGTTACTTCATCAACTATTTCATCTGTCTTTTCTTTTTTCACACTCGGACGGCGTGGTTTTATAGTGAATTGCTCAGGTTGGTCTTCTTCGTTAGCATCTTCTAAAGGTTCCTCATCTTCGGTCTGTTTCTTAGAGTCTATAATGTCTTCATAACCAAACATTGGTTTCTCTAATTCAGTTTTTTCAATATCGGGAAGTTCAGGTTGTTTGTATACTTTCTTCTTAATTTTAGCTGCTTCTTTTACATTTCGAGATAGTATGCCATTTTGTTGAACACTACCCAAAAAGCTGATGACCGGTTTCACAATTTGAGGAGGCCAGTCTTTCACATATTTTATACGACTCTTCAATTGGAACTTTGGTAATATAACTGTAGACGTATCTTGTTTTGGTTTTGTGACAGTTTTCTTTAACTTTAATTTGGTAAATTGTGGTCCTTCCAAACTTTCTGCGTGTTGTGGTTTACTCATTTCTAATACTTTTTTTTCTATCTTTATTGGCACCAGTTTCGGTTTCTTCTTTTTAACACTGGGGACTTCTGGAGCTTTATCTTCATTAATTTCAAGAATTTCTTCTCTTTCAGGTTTCGTAACGGCTTCAGGTTTTGTTACCTTCTTTTTCGGTTTTTTATCAATAACGTCCTCTACTGATTTATCAGGCATATCTGATTCATTTGTTTCTGGCAAAATGTGTTTTTCTTGATCCTCTGTTGGCAACTCTGACAATGAATCTTCCGGTTTGATTTCTTGCTTTTGGGGAGTATCCTTTTTCTTTGGTTTCTTTGCTTTTTTGGGCTTTTCTTCAGTAGGAATTTGATCTTGTAGGATATCATCCTTAGCGTCCTCAGTTTGCTTAATTGCTTCAATTTCACTCACCGGTGTGATTTCCTTCTGTACATCTAAAGATTCCTGTGGCCTTTCACTTGTAACTTCATCAGGAGGCTTTTCTTCAGTAATTATATCTTCTTGTTGCACCACAGCTGTCATTTTTTCTTTCTTTTTAATTTTTTTGGGCTTTATCTCTACAGGTTGTTCAGGCTTTTCCTCGATGTCATCATGAGGTTTTTTGAAGATATCGGTTTCATCAGAAGTAGGTTCGGTAACTTCATTTATATCAAGTTGTGGTTCTGAAATCACTTCATCATCATGTTTTTCCAGAGTAGACTCTATTACTGTATCTTCAACTGGAGTCTCTATTAGTTTCTTAATTTTTTTAGGTTTATCAGGTTGCTTTACTGGTTCTTCGTCTGTTCGTGGAATTTCTTTTTCTTTCAATGGCTTAGTAACCTCTATCACCTCGGTAATGTCCTCGGCTTGTTGTTTTGATGGAATATCTAACAATTCAGGTTTTTGAGGAACAAAATTAAATTCTTCCGGTTTTTCGAGTTCTACTTTATCTAAATCTGGTATTAAGGGGACTTTAATAGGTTTCTTTTTTATTTTTGCAGCTTCTTTTATATTTCGGGACAATTCTCCGTTTTGCCTCACGCTGCCCAGAAATGTGACAAGTGGTTTAATATCTTCTGGTGGCCAGTCATTGATATATCTAATCCTACTTTTAAGTTGAAATTTAGGCAAGGTTACATTGGAAAGTTCTTGTTTAGGTTTCTGTGTTGGCTTTTTAAGTTTTAATTTGGCGAATTGAGGGCCTTCAATTTCTTCAGGATGTTGTGCTTTACTGACTTGAACAGTCTTAGTTTCCATTTTCATGGGAATAAGTTTACGTTTCTTAATTTCTTTTGTTTCTGAAACTTCGGGAATCTCTGATTCGGTTTCTGAAAGTTTATCTTCTTCCTTAATCGGTGTTTTTTTGTCGTCTTGCGGGACCTTCTTTTCTACCGGTTCTTGATCTTCGTCTTGTGATGGTTGTGCCTCATCAATAAGTTCTGGAGCTTCTTTTGGGGTGAACGACTTCTTCCTGCTTTCTTTTTTCTTTGGTTTTTTAGGTTTCTTTTCTTCTACTGGTGAACCTATTAGTTCTTGAGGTATCTCTGCGACTTCTAAGGGACCTGTGAATGTGATGAAAGTAATATTGAAGTTTGATTTTTTATTTCTGGACGAGAATTCTAGAAACAAAATACATAATTAGAATTTGAGCTTTTGTTGGTTTTGTGACTGTTAGAAGCTATTCTGATATTGTCCCTGTAATAAAAAATAATCTTAATTAAATATAGGTTATACAGTGAGTCGACGACACGGACAGACTTTCGATAATATTTGATTGTACGTACAGTCAATACAAAATCAAGTACACATGGGCACTCTAGGCGACGGTAATACGGCCTAGACTGTAATGGTCTTGTGCAAGTTTATGTGTTGTCGACTGTACATACTATGGAACTGAAAGAAGACAGATACTTTAATAGATATTAGAGGTTCATTGATACGGCTATGTCAGTATAACGATAAACACGGGAGAGACAAGGAGAAGATTTAAGAAGATAACAATTATGTGTTAAATCATTGTCTGTTCAGTCATTGAAACAACATGAAATTATTTATTAAACAATCTTTTCGGGCACTAAGATCGATTAATAAAAATATGGTTTTAATTTGTATTATTAAAACCATACAGTCTATAGCCTATTGTGTTCTGTAATTAATGATTCCCTTACCGGTTAATGGAATCGTTATAGATAAAGATTTTTTTTTAAAGATTGTGTGAGGGAAGATGCTCAGTGTAGTTCTGTATTATATCGACGTATTGTTATTGTCGTATTGGTTTATTTTAACCTTATTATTTTGTCGTTGCAGTTCCGCTACCATGTGTGCTAAGCCCGAATTATACAACGGCTACGATCTGCAATATTATAATTCGGACCGTGCATGGACATAAAAGGTTGTTTGTGATATTCCTATTTGGATATTATAATTTTAGATTGATTTATGATACCACGAGGAAATTGCCGTTACATTACCAAATACCTTAAGTGGTGTCTGGCTCATTGTCATCATATATTAATGTTGATTTGATTCATATAGTCTTCAGAGGTATTTACTACTTTAAGCTATGTCCATGTATGTGTGCAACTGTGCACGTATTTGTAATATCTATTACATCGTAGTGATTGTCTGTGAGCGTTATTTCCTGTTTTATGGGTATAAATACTACTCTTTAATAAGTGGTAGTGTGTAGTTATATCTGTAGTATCCTTATCTTTTACCTTTTTTGTGATTTAAAACTAAACCCACGTTTGTCGATCTCTCAAATTGAAGATATAGACGATTATGGAGCAAGCGGGATCAGTATAAACCTATTCAATTCACACTGGCCTCGAAGACTTTAGGGTTGTATGTTTCGTGAAACATCGACGACGCCACGCCGTCTAGGCGTTCTCTTCCGTAACCATGCATGTCATAATTATGATAAAGAACGAACAAAGAGGTTTTATAACCTGTTTTTTAATTTTACTTTGTATAAGCTTACCATGAGGCATTTTAATATGTTTGAATGTGATTTCTTGAGGATTCTATACCATTGACGTAGGTGTTTGATCTTCCTCATCCATGGTTTCCTCTTTGACTGTGGTAGTGGTGACAGTAGGTTCATTATCCTTTTGTATGGTGATTATTTAAATGATATTATGTTCTTGCAGACCTATCTTCTTTTTAAAAACGAGTATATCCTGCTTAATAGTTTTATTTTCGCCACTGTCTGTACGAACTAATGAAATATAGGTAATTTTTTGCTAAATCATCCTCAACTATAGGGGTATTGTTAGACATATTATGTGAGTAGTTTAATAGTGTT
Organism: Tachystola acroxantha; assembly: GCA_963506565.1. Classification (NCBI taxonomy): domain Eukaryota; kingdom Metazoa; phylum Arthropoda; class Insecta; order Lepidoptera; family Oecophoridae; genus Tachystola; species Tachystola acroxantha. The sequence continues at coordinate 18,499,141 of OY735870.1, forward strand.
ATAGTGTCATGTGTGAGTTCGACTATTAGTTTTAAACATTCCACGCTTCATAAAAATCATCCAGTTGTTCTGTGACTATTGGCCATAGTTTCATTGCTTTTTCATGATTTGCTCCGAATTTTCTTTTCGCTTTGTATTATTATCAGGGATTTCGACCACTTCTGTTGTGGTTTCGTCTGGCAGCTTCAGAATCAGAAGCCGCATCAGCTCTTCATTATCTAAGGGCTCCTCTATGACATAGAGAGATATTTCGGGGATTTTGTAGATGATGGGTATTTCATTGATTTGTTCTTTTGGATCATTTCTTTTAATGACGCGTTTAGCCATTGCACCCGATTTTACGACATCAGGACCTAAATTAGCTTGTAAAAATTCAACCTTTTCTAAACTTTCATCATCCATTCGTGTAGTGTCAGGTATGTATGTATGAATCTGTGATTAATATTGTAGTGTCATGCATGAGTTGTTCAGTTTTGTGTATAGAAGTTATGTATTGTTTATTATTTTTTTGGTATGTGTTTTCAATCTGGGAAACTATCATGTCTACGTAAATACGTTTTGGCTCACCGTTGGGAGTTTCGACTACTTTGAATGTCGCTTCCTGTGTCAGATAAGCGGTTTGAGCTGTGTTAGGCATTTCTAAAAGTGTTGTAGTGTCTTGAGTGCGTTCTAGTGTTGTGTGTATTGAAGTAATAGGTCGTTGGTTGATCTCTAGATTAGTAAATATTTCTGTAGTATTGACCGTGGGACCTACGTTTTTTCTAATAATACGCTTTGTGATTTTCTTTTGTTTTAGCTTACCATCAGGAGTTTCGACTTCTTCATATGTGATTTCCTGTGGTATCTCCACTATTTGAGGTTGCGGAAGTTCTTCCTCTATTGGCTCCTCTTTCACTGTGACTGTGGTAACAGGTAATTCATCATCGTTGGGAACCGTGGTTAATACAACGACTTCCTCTTTTGGATCTCTCGTCTTTTTAATAATGCGGTTGGTAGTTTTAACCGACTTAACTTCGCCAGTATCTGTGCGAATTTGAGTTACTTCATCTTTGTCTGGAATTTCCTCGACTAATTGAGCAGTGTCAGGCATGTGTAAATCTATGATTGGTGTTGTAGTGTCATCTAGGATTTCCTCTGTTTTGTGTATTGTAGTAATGGGTTGTTTATCGTCATCCTGTTCAGTAATTATTTCCGTCGGTTCTACTTTAGGACCTACCTTCTTTTTGAAAATACGTTTTGTGATTTTCTTTTGTTTTGGCTTACCATCACGTGTTTCGACTTCTTCAAAAGTGATTTCCTCTGGCATCTCCACTATTTGAGGTTGGGGTTGTTCTTCCTCTATTGGCTCATCATTCATTGGGACTGTGGTTACAGGTAATTCATCTTCATATTGGACCGTGGTTATTTCAGTGACTTCTTCTTTTGGACCTTTCGTCTTTTTAATGACGCGCTTGGTAGTTTTAACCGACTTATCTTCGCATGTGACTGTGTGAATTTGAGTAACTTCAACTTTGTCTGGAATTTCCTCGACTAACTGAGCAGTGTCAGGCATGTGTAAATCTATGATTGGTGTTGTAGTGTCATTTAGGATTTCCTCTGTTTTGTGTATTGTAGTAATGGGTTGTTTGTCGTCTTCTTGTTCACTAATGATTTCTGTGGTTTCTATTTTGGGACCTACCTTCGTTTTGATAATACGCTTTGTGATTTTCTTTTGTTTTGGCTTACCCTCAGGAGTTTCGACTTCTTCAAATGTGGTTTGTTCTGGCATCTCCAATATTTGGGTCTGCGAAAGTTCTTCCTCTATTGGCTCATCTTTCACTGTGACCGTGGTTACAGGTAATTCGTCTTCTTTTTGTACCGTGGTTATTTCAGTGACTTCTTCTTTTGGACCTTTCTTCTTATTAATAACGTGTTTGGTAGTTTTAACCGACTTATCTTCGTAAGTGTCAATGTGAACTTGATTAACTTCAACTTTATCTGGAATGTCCTTAACTAACTGAGCTGTGTGAGGCATGTGTAAATCTTTGATTGGTATTGTAGTGTCATCTGTAATTTCGTGTGTCTTGTGTATTGTAGTAATAAGTTGTTTATCGTCTTCCTGTTCAGTAATTATTGCCGTGCTTGCTACTTTGAGACCTACCTTCTCTTTGATAATACGCTTTGTGATTTTCTTTTGTTTTGGCTTACCCTCAGGACTTTCGACTTCTTCAAATGTGGTTTCCTCTGGTATCTCCACTATTTGAGGTTGGGGAAGTTCTTCCTCTATTGGCTCCTCTTTCACTGTGACTGTGGTGACAGGTAATTCATCTTCTTTTTGGACCGTGGCTATTTCAGTGACTTCTTCTATTGGACCTTTCTTCTTTTTAATAACGCGTTTGGTAGTTTTAACCGATTTAACTTCGCCAGTGTCTGTGTAAACTTGACTAATTTCAACTTTATCCGGAATTTCCTCGACTAATTGAGCAGTGTCAGGCATGTGTAAATCTTTGATTGGTGTTGTAGTGTCATCTGCAATTTCGTGTGTTTTGTGTATAGTAGTAATGGGTGGTTTATCGTCTTCCTGTTCAGTAATTATTTCCGTGGTTTCTACATTGGGACCTACCTTCGTTTTGATAATACGCTTTGTGATTTTCTTTTGTTTTGGCTTACCCTCAGAAGTTTCGACTTCTTCAAATGTGGTTTCCTCTGGCATCTCCATTATTTGGGGCTGCGAAAGTTCTTCCTCTATTGGCTCATCTTTCACTGTGACCGTGGTTACAGGTAATTCTTCTTCTTTTTGTACCGTGGTTATTTCAGTGACTTCTTTTTTTGGACCTTTCTTTTTAATAACGCGTTTGGTAGTTTTAACCGACTTATCATCGCAAGTGTCAATGTGAACTTGATTAACTTCAACTTCATCTGGAATGTCCTTAACTAACTGAGCTGTGTGAGGCATGTGTAAATCTTTGATTGGTGTTGTAGTGTCATCTGTAATTTCGTGTGTCTTGTGTATTGTAGTAATAAGTTGTTTATCGTCTTCCTGTTCAGTAATTATTGCCGTGCTTGCTACTTTGAGACCTACCTTCTCTTTGATAATACGCTTTGTGATTTTCTTTTGTTTTGGCTTACCCTCAGGACTTTCGACTTCTTCAAATGTGGTTTCCTCTGGCATCTCCACTATTTGAGGTTGGGGAAGTTCTTCCTCTATTGGCTCCTCTTTCACTGTGACTGTGGTGACAGGTAATTCATCTTCTTTTTGGACCGTGGCTATTTCAGTGACTTCTTCTATTGGACCTTTCTTCTTTTTAATACCGCGTTTGGTAGTTTTAACCGATTTAACTTCGCCAGTGTCTGTGTAAACTTGACTAATTTCAACTTTATCCGGAATTTCCTCGACTAATTGAGCAGTGTCAGGCATGTGTAAATCTTTGATTGGTGTTGTAGTGTCATCTGCAATTTCGTGTGTTTTGTGTATAGTAGTAATGGGTGGTTTATCGTCTTCCTGTTCAGTAATTATTTCCGTGGTTTCTACATTGGGACCTACCTTCGTTTTGATAATACGCTTTGTGATTTTCTTTTGTTTTGGCTTACCCTCAGAAGTTTCGACTTCTTCAAATGTGGTTTCCTCTGGCATCTCCATTATTTGGGGCTGCGAAAGTTCTTCCTCTATTGGCTCATCTTTCACTGTGACCGTGGTTACAGGTAATTCTTCTTCTTTTTGTACCGTGGTTATTTCAGTGACTTCTTTTTTTGGACCTTTCTTTTTAATAACGCGTTTGGTAGTTTTAACCGACTTATCATCGCAAGTGTCAATGTGAACTTGATTAACTTCAACTTCATCTGGAATGTCCTTAACTAACTGAGCTGTGTGAGGCATGTGTAAATCTTTGATTGGTGTTGTAGTGTCATCTGTAATTTCGTGTGTCTTGTGTATTGTAGTAATAAGTTGTTTATCGTCTTCCTGTTCAGTAATTATTGCCGTGCTTGCTACTTTGAGACCTACCTTCTCTTTGATAATACGCTTTGTGATTTTCTTTTGTTTTGGCTTACCCTCAGGACTTTCGACTTCTTCAAATGTGGTTTCCTCTGGCATCTCCACTATTTGAGGTTGGGGAAGTTCTTCCTCTATTGGCTCCTCTTTCACTGTGACTGTGGTGACAGGTAATTCATCTTCTTTTTGGACCGTGGTTATTTCAGTGACTTCTTCTTTTGGACCTTTCTTCTTTTTAATAACGCGTTTGGTAGTTTTAACCGATTTAACTTCGCCAGTGTCAGTGTGAACTTGACTAATTTCAACTTTATCTGGAATTTCCTCGACTAATAGAGCAGTGTCAGGCATGTGTAAATCTATGATTGGTGTTGTAGTGTCATCTGTAATTTCGTGTGTCTTGTGTATTGTAGTAATAAGTTGTTTATCGTCTTCCTGTTCAGTAATTATTGCCGTGCTTGCTACTTTGAGACCTACCTTCTCTTTGATAATACGCTTTGTGATTTTCTTTTGTTTTGGCTTACCCTCAGGACTTTCGACTTCTTCAAATGTGGTTTCCTCTGGTATCTCCACTATTTGAGGTTGGGGAAGTTCTTCCTCTATTGGCTCCTCTTTCACTGTGACTGTGGTGACAGGTAATTCATCTTCTTTTTGGACCGTGGCTATTTCAGTGACTTCTTCTATTGGACCTTTCTTCTTTTTAATAACGCGTTTGGTAGTTTTAACCGATTTAACTTCGCCAGTGTCTGTGTAAACTTGACTAATTTCAACTTTATCCGGAATTTCCTCGACTAATTGAGCAGTGTCAGGCATGTGTAAATCTTTGATTGGTGTTGTAGTGTCATCTGCAATTTCGTGTGTTTTGTGTATAGTAGTAATGGGTGGTTTATCGTCTTCCTGTTCAGTAATTATTTCCGTGGTTTCTACATTGGGACCTACCTTCGTTTTGATAATACGCTTTGTGATTTTCTTTTGTTTTGGCTTACCCTCAGAAGTTTCGACTTCTTCAAATGTGGTTTCCTCTGGCATCTCCATTATTTGGGGCTGCGAAAGTTCTTCCTCTATTGGCTCATCTTTCACTGTGACCGTGGTTACAGGTAATTCTTCTTCTTTTTGTACCGTGGTTATTTCAGTGACTTCTTTTTTTGGACCTTTCTTTTTAATAACGCGTTTGGTAGTTTTAACCGACTTATCATCGCAAGTGTCAATGTGAACTTGATTAACTTCAACTTCATCTGGAATGTCCTTAACTAACTGAGCTGTGTGAGGCATGTGTAAATCTTTGATTGGTGTTGTAGTGTCATCTGTAATTTCGTGTGTCTTGTGTATTGTAGTAATAAGTTGTTTATCGTCTTCCTGTTCAGTAATTATTGCCGTGCTTGCTACTTTGAGACCTACCTTCTCTTTGATAATACGCTTTGTGATTTTCTTTTGTTTTGGCTTACCCTCAGGACTTTCGACTTCTTCAAATGTGGTTTCCTCTGGCATCTCCACTATTTGAGGTTGGGGAAGTTCTTCCTCTATTGGCTCCTCTTTCACTGTGACTGTGGTGACAGGTAATTCATCTTCTTTTTGGACCGTGGCTATTTCAGTGACTTCTTCTATTGGACCTTTCTTCTTTTTAATACCGCGTTTGGTAGTTTTAACCGATTTAACTTCGCCAGTGTCTGTGTAAACTTGACTAATTTCAACTTTATCCGGAATTTCCTCGACTAATTGAGCAGTGTCAGGCATGTGTAAATCTTTGATTGGTGTTGTAGTGTCATCTGCAATTTCGTGTGTTTTGTGTATAGTAGTAATGGGTGGTTTATCGTCTTCCTGTTCAGTAATTATTTCCGTGGTTTCTACATTGGGACCTACCTTCGTTTTGATAATACGCTTTGTGATTTTCTTTTGTTTTGGCTTACCCTCAGAAGTTTCGACTTCTTCAAATGTGGTTTCCTCTGGCATCTCCATTATTTGGGGCTGCGAAAGTTCTTCCTCTATTGGCTCATCTTTCACTGTGACCGTGGTTACAGGTAATTCTTCTTCTTTTTGTACCGTGGTTATTTCAGTGACTTCTTTTTTTGGACCTTTCTTTTTAATAACGCGTTTGGTAGTTTTAACCGACTTATCATCGCAAGTGTCAATGTGAACTTGATTAACTTCAACTTCATCTGGAATGTCCTTAACTAACTGAGCTGTGTGAGGCATGTGTAAATCTTTGATTGGTGTTGTAGTGTCATCTGTAATTTCGTGTGTCTTGTGTATTGTAGTAATAAGTTGTTTATCGTCTTCCTGTTCAGTAATTATTGCCGTGCTTGCTACTTTGAGACCTACCTTCTCTTTGATAATACGCTTTGTGATTTTCTTTTGTTTTGGCTTACCCTCAGGACTTTCGACTTCTTCAAATGTGGTTTCCTCTGGCATCTCCACTATTTGAGGTTGGGGAAGTTCTTCCTCTATTGGCTCCTCTTTCACTGTGACTGTGGTGACAGGTAATTCATCTTCTTTTTGGACCGTGGTTATTTCAGTGACTTCTTCTTTTGGACCTTTCTTCTTTTTAATAACGCGTTTGGTAGTTTTAACCGATTTAACTTCGCCAGTGTCAGTGTGAACTTGACTAATTTCAACTTTATCTGGAATTTCCTCGACTAATAGAGCAGTGTCAGGCATGTGTAAATCTATGATTGGTGTTGTAGTGTCATCTGCAATTTCGTGTGTTTTGTGTATTGTAGTAATGGGTGGTTTATCGTCTTCCTGTTCAGTAATGATTTCTGTGGTTTCTACTTTGGGACCTACCTTCTTTTTGATAATACGCTTTGTGATTTTCTTTTGTTTTGGCTTACCCTCGGGAGTTTCGACTTCTTCAAAAGTGGTTTCCTCTGGCATTTCCACTATTTGAGGTTTGAGAAGTTCTTCCTCTATTGGCTCCTCTTTCACTGTTACTGTGGTGACAGGTAATTCATCTTCTTTTTGAACCGTGGTTATTTCAGTGACTTCTTCTTTAGGGCCTTTCTTCTTTTTAATAACGCGTTTGGTAGTTTTAACCGACTTAACTTCGCCAGTATCTGTGCGAACTTGAGTAACTTCAACTTTGTCTGGAATTTCCTCGACTAATTGAGCAGTGTCAGGCATGTGTAAATCTATGATTAATGTTGTAGTGTCATCTAGGATTTCCTCTGTTTTGTGTATTGTAGTAATGGGTTGTTTGTCGTCTTCTTGTTCACTAATGATTTCTGTGGTTTCTACTTTGGGACCTACCTTCGTTTTGATAATACGTTTTGTGATTTTCTTTTGTTTTGGCTTACCCTCAGGAGTTTCGACTTCTTCAAAAGTGGTTTCCTCTGGCATCTCCACTATTTGAGGTTTGGGAAGTTCTTCCTCTATTGGCTCCTCTTTCACTGTGACTGTGGTGACAGGCAATTCATCTTCTTTTTGGACCGTGGTTATTTCAGTGACTTCTTCTTTAGGGCCTTTCTTCTTTTTAATAACGCGTTTGGTAGTTTTAACCGACTTAACTTCGCCAGTATCTGTGCGAACTTGAGTAACTTCAACTTTGTCTGGAATTTCCTCGACTAATTGAGCAGTGTCAGGCATGTGTAAATCTATGATTGGTGTTGTAGTGTCATCTAGGATTTTCTCTGTTTTGTGTATTGTAATAATGGGTTGTTTGTCGTCCTCTTGTTCAGTAATGATTTCCGTGGTTTCTACTTTGGGACCTACCTTCTTTTTGATAATACGCTTCGTGGTTTTCTTTTGTTTTGGCTTACCCTCAGGAGTTTCGACTTCTTCAAAAGTGGTTTCCTCTGGCATCTCCACTATTTGAGGTTTGGGAAGTTCTTCCTCTATTGGCTCCTCTTTCACTGTGACTGTGGTGACAGGTAATTCATCTTCTTTTTGGACCGTGGTTATTTCAGTGACTTCTTCTTTAGGGCCTTTCTTCTTTTTAATAACGCGTTTGGTAGTTTTAACCGACTTAACTTCGCCAGTATCTGTGCGAACTTGAGTAACTTCAACTTTGTCTGGAATTTCCTCGACTAATTGAGCAGTGTCAGGCATGTGTAAATCTATGATTGGTGTTGTAGTGTCATCTAGGATTGTCTCTGTTTTGTGTATTGTAATAATGGGTTGTTTGTCGTCCTCTTGTTCAGTAATGATTTCCGTGGTTTCTACTTTGGGACCTACCTTCTTTTTGATAATACGCTTCGTGATTTTCTTTTGTTTTGGCTTACCCTCAGGAGTTTCGACTTCTTCAAAAGTGGTTTCCTCTGGCATCTCTACTATTTGAGGTTGGGGAAGTTCTTCTTCTATCGGCTCCTCTTTCACTGTGACTGTGGTGACAGGTAATTCATCTTCTTTTTGAACTGTGGTTATTTCAGTGACTTCTTCTTTAGGGCCTTTCTTCTTTTTAATAACGCGTTTGGTAGTTTTAACCGACTTAACTTCGCCAGTATCTGTGCGAACTTGAGTAACTTCAACTTTGTCTGGAATTTCCTCGACTAATTGAGCAGTGTCAGGCATGTGTAAATCTGTGATTGGTGTTGTAGTGTCATCTAGGATTTCCTCTGTTTTGTGTATTGTAGTAATGGGTTGTTTGTCGTCTTCTTGTTCAGTAATGATTTCTGTGGTTTCTACTTTGGGACCTACCTTCTTTTTGATAATACGCTTTGTGATTTTCTTTTGTTTTGGCTTACCCTCGGGAGTTTCGACTTCTTCAAAAGTGGTTTCCTCTGGCATTTCCACTATTTGAGGTTGGGGAAGTTCTTCCTCTATTGGCTCCTCTTTCACTGTGACTGTGGTGACAGGTAATTCATCTTCTTTTTGAACCGTGAATATGTCAGTGACTTCTTCATTAGGACCTTTCTTCTTTTTAATAACGCGTTTGGTAGTTTTAACCGACTTAACTTCGCCAGTATCTGTGCGAACTTGAGTAACTTCAACTTTGTCTGGAATTTCCTCGACTAATTGAGCAGTGTCAGGCATGTGTAAATCTATGATTGGTGTTGTAGTGTCATCTAGGATTTCCTCTGTTTTGTGTATTGTAGTAATGGGTTGTTTGTCGTCTTCTTGTTCAGTAATGATTTCTGTGGTTTCTACTTTGGGACCTACCTTCTTTTTGATAATACGCTTTGTGATTTTCTTTTGTTTTGGCTTACCCTCGGGAGTTTCGACTTCTTCAAAAGTGGTTTCCTCTGGCATTTCCACTATTTGAGGTTGGGGAAGTTCTTCCTCTATTGGCTCCTCTTTCACTGTGACTGTGGTGACAGGTAATTCATCTTCTTTTTGGACCGTGGTTATTTCAGTGACTTCTTCTTTAGGGCCTTTCTTCTTTTTAATAACGCGTTTGGTAGTTTTAACCGACTTAACTTCGCCAGTATCTGTGCGAACTTGAGTAACTTCAACTTTGTCTGGAATTTCGTCGACTAATTGAGCAGTGTCAGGCATGTGTAAATCTATGATTGGTGTTGTAGTGTCATCTAGGATTTCCTCTGTTTTGTGTATTGTAGTAATGGGTTGTTTGTCGTCTTCTTGTTCAGTAATGATTTCTGTGGTTTCTACTTTGGGACCTACCTTCTTTTTGATAATACGCTTTGTGATTTTCTTTTGTTTCGGCTTACCCTCAGGAGTTTCGACTTCTTCAAAAGTGGTTTCCTCGGGCATCTCCACTATTTGAGGTTTGGGAAGTTCTTCCTCTATTGGCTCCTCTTTCACTGTGACTGTGGTGACAGGTAATTCATCTTCTTTTTGAACCGTGGTTATTTCAGTGACTTCTTCTTTAGGGCCTTTCTTCTTTTTAATAACGCGTTTGGTAGTTTTAACCGACTTAACTTCGCCAGTATCTGTGCGAACTTGAGTAACTTCAACTTTGTCTGGAATTTCCTCGACTAATTGAGCAGTGTCAGGCATGTGTAAATCTGTGATTGGTGTTGTAGTGTCATCTAGGATTTCCTCTGTTTTGTGTATTGTAGTAATGGGTTGTTTGTCGTCTTCTTGTTCAGTAATGATTTCTGTGGTTTCTACTTTGGGACCTACCTTCTTTTTGATAATACGCTTTGTGATTTTCTTTTGTTTTGGCTTACCCTCGGGAGTTTCGACTTCTTCAAAAGTGGTTTCCTCTGGCATTTCCACTATTTGAGGTTGGGGAAGTTCTTCCTCTATTGGCTCCTCTTTCACTGTGACTGTGGTGACAGGTAATTCATCTTCTTTTTGGACCGTGGTTATTTCAGTGACTTCTTCTTTAGGGCCTTTCTTCTTTTTAATAACGCGTTTGGTAGTTTTAACCGACTTAACTTCGCCAGTATCTGTGCGAACTTGAGTAACTTCAACTTTGTCTGGAATTTCGTCGACTAATTGAGCAGTGTCAGGCATGTGTAAATCTATGATTGGTGTTGTAGTGTCATCTAGGATTTCCTCTGTTTTGTGTATTGTAGTAATGGGTTGTTTGTCGTCTTCTTGTTCAGTAATGATTTCTGTGGTTTCTACTTTGGGACCTACCTTCTTTTTGATAATACGCTTTGTGATTTTCTTTTGTTTTAGCTTACCCTCAGGAGTTTCGACTTCTTCAAAAGTGGTTTCCTCGGGCATCTCCACTATTTGAGGTTTGGGAAGTTCTTCCTCTATTGGCTCCTCTTTCACTGTGACTGTGGTGACAGGTAATTCATCTTCTTTTTGAACCGTGGTTATTTCAGTGACTTCTTCTTTAGGGCCTTTCTTCTTTTTAATAACGCGTTTGGTAGTTTTAACCGACTTAACTTCGCCAGTATCTGTGCGAACTTGAGTAACTTCAACTTTGTCTGGAATTTCCTCGACTAATTGAGCAGTGTCAGGCATGTGTAAATCTATGATTGGTGTTGTAGTGTCATCTAGGATTTCCTCTGTTTTGTGTATTGTAGTAATGGGTTGTTTGTCGTCTTCTTGTTCAGTAATGATTTCTGTGGTTTCTACTTTGGGACCTACCTTCTTTTTGATAATACGCTTTGTGATTTTCTTTTGTTTTAGCTTACCCTCAGGAGTTTCGACTTCTTCAAAAGTGGTTTCCTCTGGCATCTCCACTATTTGAGGTTGGGGAAGTTCTTCCTCTATTGGCTCCTCTTTCACTGTGACTGTGGTGACAGGTAATTCATCTTCTTTTTGAACCGTGGTTATTTCAGTGACTTCTTCTTTAGGGCCTTTCTTCTTTTTAATAACGCGTTTGGTAGTTTTAACCGACTTAACTTCGCCAGTATCTGTGCGAACTTGAGTAACTTCAACTTTGTCTGGAATTTCCTCGACTAATTGAGCAGTGTCAGGCATGTGTAAATCTGTGATTGGTGTTGTAGTGTCATCTAGGATTTTCTCTGTTTTGTGTATTGTAATAATGGGTTGTTTGTCGTCCTCTTGTTCAGTAATGATTTCCGTGGTTTCTACTTTGGGACCTACCTTCTTTTTGATAATACGCTTCGTGATTTTCTTTTGTTTTGGCTTACCCTCAGGAGTTTCGACTTCTTCAAAAGTGGTTTCCTCTGGCATCTCCACTATTTGAGGTTTGGGAAGTTCTTCCTCTATTGGCTCCTCTTTCACTGTGACTGTGGTGACAGGTAATTCATCTTCTTTTTGAACCGTGGTTATTTCAGTGACTTCTTCTTTAGGGCCTTTCTTCTTTTTAATAACGCGTTTGGTAGTTTTAACCGACTTAACTTCGCCAGTATCTGTGCGAACTTGAGTAACTTCAACTTTGTCTGGAATTTCCTCGACTAATTGAGCAGTGTCAGGCATGTGTAAATCTATGATTGGTGTTGTAGTGTCATCTAGGATTTTCTCTGTTTTGTGTATTGTAATAATGGGTTGTTTGTCGTCCTCTTGTTCAGTAATGATTTCCGTGGTTTCTACTTTGGGACCTACCTTCTTTTTGATAATACGCTTCGTGATTTTCTTTTGTTTTGGCTTACCCTCAGGAGTTTCGACTTCTTCAAAAGTGGTTTCCTCTGGCATCTCCACTATTTGAGGTTGGGGAAGTTCTTCTTCTATCGGCTCCTCTTTCACTGTGACTGTGGTGACAGGTAATTCATCTTCTTTTTGAACCGTGGTTATTTCAGTGACTTCTTCTTTAGGGCCTTTCTTCTTTTTAATAACGCGTTTGGTAGTTTTAACCGACTTAACTTCGCCAGTATCTGAGCGAACTTGAGTAACTTCAACTTTGTCTGGAATTTCGTCGACTAATTGAGCAGTGTCAGACATGTGTAAATCTATGATTGGTGTTGTAGTGTCATCTAGGATTTCCTCTGTTTTGTGTATTGTAGTAATGGGTTGTTTGTCGTCTTCTTGTTCAGTAATGATTTCTGTGGTTTCTACTTTGGGACCTACCTTCTTTTTGATAATACGCTTTGTGATTTTCTTTTGTTTTGGCTTACCCTCAGGTGTTTCGACTTCTTCAAAAGTGGTTTCCTCTGGCATTTCCACTATTTGAGGTTGGGGAAGTTCTTCCTCTATTGGCACCTCTTTCACTGTGACTGTGGTGACAGGTAATTCATCTTCTTTTTGAACCGTGGTTATTTCAGTGACTTCTTCTTTAGGACCTTTCTTCTTTTTAATAACGCGTTTGGTAGTTTTAACCGACTTAACTTCGCCAGTATCTGTGCGAACTTGAGTAACTTCAACTTTGTCTGGAATTTCCTCGACTAATTGAGCAGTGTCAGGCATGTGTAAATCTGTGATTGGTGTTGTAGTGCCTTCTAGGATTTCCTCTGTTTTGTGTATTGTAGTAATGGGTTGTTTGTCATCTTCTTGTTCAGTAATGATTTCCGTGGTTTCTACTTTGGGACCTACCTTCTTTTTGATAATACGTTTCGTGATTTTCTTTTGTATTGGCTTACCCACAGAAGTTTCGACTTCTTCAAATGTGGTTTCCTCTGGCATTTCCACTATTTGAGGTTGGGGAAGTTCTTCCTCTATTGGCACCTCTTTCACTGTGACTGTGGTGACAGGTAATTCATCTTCTTTTTGAACCGTGGTTATTTCAGTGACTTCTTCTTTAGGACCTTTCTTCTTTTTAATAACGCGTTTGGTAGTTTTAACCGACTTAACTTCGCCAGTATCTGTGCGAACTTGAGTAACTTCAACTTTGTCTGGAATTTCCTCGACTAATTGAGCAGTGTCAGGCATGTGTAAATCTGTGATTGGTGTTGTAGTGTCATCTAGGATTTCCTCTGTTTTGTGTATTGTAGTAATGGGTTGTTTGTCATCTTCTTGTTCAGTAATGATTTCTGTGGTTTCTACTTTAGGACCTACCTTCTTTTTGATAATACGCTTTGTGATTTTCTTTTGTTTTGGCTTACCCTCGGGAGTTTCGACTTCTTCAAAAGTGGTTTCCTCTGGCATTTCCACTATTTGAGGTTGGGGAAGTTCTTCCTCTATTGGCTCCTCTTTCACTGTGACTGTGGTGACAGGTAATTCATCTTCTTTTTGAACCGTGGTTATTTCAGTGACTTCTTCTTTAGGACCTTTCTTCTTTTTAATAACGCGTTTGGTAGTTTTAACCGATTTAACTTCGCCAGTATCTGTGCGAACTTGAGTAACTTCAACTTTGTCTGGAATTTCCTCGACTAATTGAGCAGTGTCAGGCATGTGTAAATCTATGATTGGTGTTGTAGTGTCATCTAGGATTTCCTCTGTTTTGTGTATTGTAGTAATGGGTTGTTTGTCGTCTTCTTGTTCAGTAATTATTTCCGTGGTTTCTACTCTGGGACCTACCTTCTTTTTGATAATACGCTTCGTGATTTTCTTTTGTTTTGGCTTACCCTCAGAAGTTTCGACTTCTTCAAATGTGGTTTCCTCTGGCATCTCTACTATTTGAGGTTGCGGAAGTTCTTCATCTATTGGCTCCTCTTTCACAGTTACTGTGGTGACAGGTAATTCGTCATCTTTTTGGACCGTGGTTATTTCAGTGACTTCTTCTTTTGGACCTCTCTTCTTTTTAATAACCCGTTTGGTAGTTTTAACCGACTTAACTTCGCCAGTGTCTGTACGGACTTGAGAAACTTTGACTTTGTCGGGAATTTCCTCAACTATTTCGGCTATATCAGGCTTGTCTAATACTTCAAACGGTTTTGTAGTGTCATCTAATAGTTCTTCCGTTATGTTTATAGATATTGTGGGTTGTTTGTCGTCTTCTTGCTCAGTAATGATTTCTGTTGTTTCTACTTTGGGACCTACCTTCTTTTTGATAATACGCTTTGTGATTTTCTTTTGTTTTGGCTTACCGTCAGGAGTTTCGATTTCTTCAAATGTGGTTTCCTCTGGCATCTCCACTATTTGAGATTGCGGAAGTTCTTCCTCTATTGGCTCCTCTTTCACTGTGACTGTGGTGACAGGTAATTCGTCATCTTTTTGGACCGTGGTTATTTCAGTGACTTCTTCTTTTGGACCTCTCTTCTTTTTAATGACCCGTTTGGTAGTTTTAACCGACTTAACTTCGCCAGTGTCTGTGCAAAATTGAGTAACTTCAACTTTGTCTGGAATTTCCTCGACTAATTGAACAGTGTCGGGCATGTGTAAATCTATGATTGGTGTTGTAGTGTCATCTAGGATTTCCTCTGTTTTGTGTATTGTAGTAATGGGTTGTTTGTCGTCTTCTTGTACGGTAATGATTTCCGTGGTTTCTACTTTGGGACCTACCTTCTTTTTGATAATACGTTTCGTGATTTTCTTTTGTATTGGCTTACCCACAGAAGTTTCGACTTCTTCAAATGTGGTTTCCTCTGGCATCTCCACTATTTGAGGTTGCGGAAGTTCTTCCTCTATTGGTTCCTCTATCACTGTTACTGTGGTGACAGGTAATTCATCTTCTTTTTGGACAGTGGTTATTTCAGTGACTTCTTCTTTAGGACCTTTCTTCTTTTTAATAACACGCTTGGTAATTTTAACCGACTTAATGTCCCCAGTGTCTGTGTGAATTTGAGTAACTTCAACTTTGTCTGGAATTTCCTCGACTAATTGAGCAGTGTCAGGCATGTGTAAATCTGTGATTCGTGTTGTAGTGTCATCTAGGATTTCCTCTGTTTTGTGTATTGTAGTAATGGGTTGTTTGTCGTCTTCTTGTTCAGTAATGATTTCCGTGGTTTCTACTTTGGGACCTACCTTCTTTTTGATAATACGCTTTGTGATTTTCTTTTGTTTTGGCTTACCCTCAGGTGTTTCGACTTCTTCAAATGTGGTTTCCTCTGGCATTTCCACTATTTGAGGTTTGGGAAGTTCTTCCTCTATTGGCTCCTCTTTCACTGTGACTGTTGTTACCGGCAATTCGTCATCTTTTTGGATCGTGGTTATTTCAGTGACTTCTTCTTTTGGACCTCTCTTCTTTTTAATAACCCGTTTGGTAGTTTTAACCGACTTAACTTCGCCAGTGTCTGTACGGACTTGAGAAACTTCGACTTTTTCGGGAATTTCCTCAACTATTTCTACTTTATCAGGCTTGTCTAATACTTCAAACGGTTTTGTAGTGTCATCTAATAGTTCTTCCGTTTTGTGTATAGATATTGTGGGTTGTTTGTCGTCTTCTTGCTCAGTAATGATTTCCGTGGTTTCTACTTTGGGACCTACCTTCTTTTTGATAATACGCTTCGTGATTTTCTTTTGTTTTGGCTTACCCTCAGAAGTTTCGACTTCTTCAAATGTGGTTTCCTCTGGCATCTCCACTATTTGAGGTTGCGGAAGTTCTTCCTCTATTGGCTCCTCTTTCACAGTTACTGTGGTGACAGGTAATTCGTCATCTTTTTGGACCGTGGTTATTTCAGTGACTTCTTCTTTTGGACCTCTCTTCTTTTTAATAACCCGTTTGGTAGTTTTAACCGACTTAACTTCGCCAGTGTCTGTACGGACTTGAGAAACTTCGACTTTGTCGGGAATTTCCTCAACTATTTCGGCTATATCAGGCTTGTCTAATACTTCAAACGGTTTTGTAGTGTCATCTAATAGTTCTTCCGTTATGTTTATAGATATTGTGGGTTGTTTGTCGTCTTCTTGCTCAGTAATGATTTCTGTTGTTTCTACTTTGGAACCTACCTTCTTTTTGATAATACGCTTTGTGATTGTCTTTTGTTTTGGCTTACCGTCAGGAGTTTCTACTTCTTCAAATGTGGTTTCCTCTGGCATCTCCACTATTTGAGGTTGCGGAAGTTCTTCCTCTATTGGCTCCTCTTTCACTGTGACTGTGGTGACAGGTAATTCGTCATCTTTTTGGACCGTGGTTATTTCAGTGACTTCTTCTTTAGGACCTCGCTTCTTTTTAATAACTCGTTTGGTTGTTTTAACCGATTTAACCTCACCTGTGTCTGTGCGAACTTGCGAAACTTCAACTTTATCTGGAATTTCCTCGACTATTTGAGCAGTGTCGGGTGTGTGTAAATCTATGATTGGTGTTGTAGTGTCATCTGCGTATTCTTCTGTCTTGTGTATAGATATAATGGGTTGCTTGTCGTCTTCTTGTTCAGTAATGATTTCCGTGGTTTCTACTTTGGGACCTACCTTCTTTTTGATAATACGCTTTGTGATTTTCTTTTGTTTTGGCTTACCGTCAGGAGTTTCTACTTCTTCAAATGTGGTTTCCTCTGGCATCTCCACTATTTGAGGTTGCGGAAGTTCTTCCTCTATTGGCTCCTCTTTCACTGTGACTGTGGTGACAGGTAATTCGTCATCTTTTTGGACCGTGGTTATTTCAGTGACTTCTTCTTTAGGACCTCGCTTCTTTTTAATTACTCGTTTGGTAGTTTTAACCGACTTAACCTCACCTGTGACTGTGCGAATTTGCGTAACTTCAACTTTGTCTGGAATTTCCTCGACTAATTGAGCAGTGTCAGGCATGTGTAAATCTATGATCGGTGTTGTAGTGTCATCTAGGATTTCCTCTGTTTTGTGTATTGTAGTAATGGGTTGTTTGTCGTCTTCTTGTACAGTAATGATTTCCGTGGTTTCTACTTTGGGACCTACCCTCTTTTTGATAATACGTTTCGTGATTTTCTTTTGTTTTGGCTTACCCTCAGGAGTTTCGACTTCTTCAAATGTGGTTTCCTCCGGCATCTCCACTATTTGAGGTTGCAGAAGTTCTTCCTCTATTGGCTCCTCTTTCACTGTGACTGTTGTTACCGGCAATTCGTCATCTTTTTGGACCGTGGTTATTTCAGTGACTTCTTCTTTAGGACCTCTCTTCTTTTTAATAACGCGTTTGGTAGTTTTAACTGACTTAACTTCGCCAGTGTCTGTACGGACATGTGAAACTTCGACTTTTTCGGGAATTTCCTCAACTATTTCGGCTATATCAGGCTTGTCTAATACTTCTAACGGTTTTGTAGTGTCCTCTATAAGTTCTTCCGTTTTGTGTATAGATATAATGGGTTGTTTGTCGTCTTCTTGCTCAGTAATGATTTCTGTTGTTTCTACTTTGGGACCTACCTTCTTTTTGATAATACGCTTTGTGATTTTCTTTTGTTTTGGCTTACCCTCAGGTGTTTCGACTTCTTCAAATGTGGTTTCCTCTGGCATTTCCACTATTTGAGGTTTGGGAAGTTCTTCCTCTATTGGCTCCTCTTTCACTGTTACTGTGGTGACAGGTAATTCATCATCTTTTTGGACCGTGGTTATTTCAGTGACTTCTTCTTTAGGACCTCGCTTCTTTTTAATTACTCGTTTGGTAGTTTTAACCGACTTAACCTCACCTGTAACCGTGCGAATTTGCGTAACTTCAACTTTGTCTGGAATTTCCTCAACTAATTGAGCAGTGTCAGGCATGTGTAAATCTATGATTGGTGTTGTAGTGTCATCTAGGATTTCTTCTGTTTTGTGTATTGTAGTAATGGGTTGATTGTCGTCTTCTTGTTCAGTAATGATTTCCGTGGTTTCTACTTTGGGACCTACCTTCTTTTTGATAATACGCTTCGTGATTTTCTTTTGTTTTGGCTTACCCTCAGAAGTTTCGACTTCTTCAAATGTGGTTTCCTCCGGCATCTCCACTATTTGAGGTTGCAGAAGTTCTTCCTCTATTGGCTCCTCTTTCACTGTGACTGTTGTTACCGGCAATTCGTCATCTTTTTGGACCGTGGTTATTTCAGTGACTTCTTCTTTAGGACCTCTCTTCTTTTTAATAACGCGTTTGGTAGTTTTAACTGACTTAACTTCGCCAGTGTCTGTACGGACATGTGAAACTTCGACTTTTTCGGGAATTTCCTCAACTATTTCGGCTATATCAGGCTTGTCTAATACTTCTAACGGTTTTGTAGTGTCCTCTATAAGTTCTTCCGTTTTGTGAATAGATATTGTAGGTTGTTTGTCGTCTTCTTGCTCAGTAATGATTTCCGTGGTTTCTACTTTGGGACCTACCTTCTTTTTTATAATACGCTTCGTGATTTTCTTTTGTTTTATCTTACCCTCAGGAGTTTCTACTTGTTCAAATGTGGTTTCCTCTGGCATCTCCACTATTTGAGGTTTGGGAAGTTCTTCCTCTATTGGCTCCTCTTTCACTGTTACTGTGGTGACAGGTAATTCGTCATCTTTTTGGACCGTGGTTATTTCAGTGACTTCTTCTTTAGGACCTCGTTTCTTTTTAATTACTCGTTTGGTAGTTTTAACCGACTTAACCTCACCTGTGACTGTGCGAACTTGCGTAACTTCAACTTTCTCTGGAATTTCTTCGACTATTTGAGCAGTGTCAGGCGTGTGTAAATCTTTGATTGGTGATGCAATGTCATCTGCGTATTCTTCTGTCTTGTGTATGGATATAATGGGTTGTTTGTCGTCTTCTTGTTCAGTAATGATTTCTGTTGTTTCTACTTTGGGACCTACCTTCTTTTTGATAATACGCTTTGTGATTTTCTTTTGTTTTGGCTTACCCTCAGGAGTTTCGACTTCTTCAAATGTGGTTTCTTCTGGCATCTCCACTATTTGAGGTTGCAAAAGTTCTTCCTCTATTGGCTCCTCTTTCACTGTGACTGTGGTGACAGGTAATTCGTCATCTTTTTGGACCGTGGTTATTTCAGTGACTTCTTCTTTAGGACCTCGCTTCTTTTTAATAACTCGTTTGGTTGTTTTAACCGACTTAACCTCACCTGTGTCTGTGCGAACTTGCGAAACTTCAACTTTATCTGGAATTTCCTCGACTATTTGAGCAGTGTCGGGCGTGTGTAAATCTATGATTGGTGTTGTAGTGTCATCTGCGTATTCTTCTGTCTTGTGTATAGATATAATGGGTTGTTTGTCGTCTTCTTGTTCAGTAATGATTTCCGTGGTTTCTACTTTGGGACCTACCTTCTTTTTGATAATACGCTTCGTGATTTTCTTTTGTTTTGGCTTACCCTCAGATGTTTTGACTTCTTCAAATGTGGTTTCCTCTGGCATCTCCACTATTTGGGGTTTGGGAAGTTCTTCCTCTATTGGCTCCTCTTTCACTGTGACTGTGGTGACAGGTAATTCGTCATCTTTTTGGATCGTGGTTATTTCAGTGACTTCTTCTTTTGGACCTCTCTTCTTTTTAATAACCCGTTTGGTAGTTTTAACCGACTTAACTTCGCCAGTGTCTGTACGGACTTGAGAAACTTCGACTTTGTCGGGAATTTCCTCAACTATTTCGGCTATATCAGGCTTGTCAAATACTTCAAACGGTTTTGTAGTGTCATCTATAAGTTCTTCCGTTTTGTGTATAGATATTGTAGGTTGTTTGTCGTCTTCTTGCTGAGTAATGATTTCTGTTGTTTCTACTTTGGGACCTACCTTCTTTTTGATAATACGCTTTGTGATTTTCTTTTGTTTTGGCTTACCCTCAGGAGTTTCGATTTCTTCAAATGTGGTTTCCTCTGGCATCTCCACTATTTGAGGTTTGTGAACTTCTTCCTCTATTGGCTCCTCTTTCACTGTTACTGTGGTGACAGGTAATTCGTCATCTTTTTGGACCGTGGTTATTTCAGTGACTTCTTCTTTAGGACCTCGCTTCTTTTTAATAACTCGTTTGGTAGTTTTAACCGACTTAACTTCGCCAGTATCTGTGCAAAACTGAGTAACTTCAACTTTGTCTGGAATTTCCTCGACTAATTGAGCAGTGTCAGGCATGTGTAAATCTATGATTGGTGTTGTAGTGTCATCTAGGATTTCCTCTGTTTTGTGTATTGTAGTAATGGGTTGTTTGTCGTCTTCTTGTTCAGTAATGATTTCCGTGGTTTCTACTTTGGGACCTACCTTCTTTTTGATAATACGCTTCGTGATTTTCTTTTGTTTTGGCTTACCCTCAGAAGTTTCGACTTCTTCAAATGTGGTTTCCTCTGGCATCTCCACAATATGAGGTTGCGAAAGTTCTTCCTCTATTGGCTCCTCTTTCACTGTGACTGTTGTTACCGGTAATTCGTCATCTTTTTGGATCGTGGTTATTTCAGTGACTTCTTCTTTAGGACCTCTCTTCTTTTTAATAACGCGTTTGGTAGTTTTAACCGACTTAACTTCGCCAGTGTCTGTACGGACTTGTGAAACTTCGACTTTTTCGGGAATTTCCTCAACTATTTCGGCCATATCATGTTTGTCTAATTCTTCTAACTGTTTTGTAGTGTCATCTATAAGTTCTTCCGTTTTGTGTATAGATATTGTAGGTTGTTTGTCGTCTTCTTGTTCAGTAATGATTTCTGTTGTTTCTACTTTGGGACCTACCTTCTTTTTGATAATACGCTTTGTGATTTTCTTTTGCTTCGGCTTACCGTCAGGTGTTTTGACTTCTTCAAATGTGGTTTCCTCTGGCATCTCCACTATTTGAGGTTTGGGGAGTTCTTCCTCTATTGGCTCCTCTTTCACTGTTACTGTGGTGACAGGTAATTCATCATCTTTTTGGACCGTGGTTATTTCAGTGACTTCTTCTTTAGGACCTCGCTTCTTTTTAATTACTCGTTTGGTAGTTTTAACCGACTTAACCTCACCTGTGACTGTGCGAACTTGCGTAACTTCAACTTTCTCTGGAATTTCCTCAACTATTTGAGCAGTGTCAGGCGTGTGTAAATCTTTGATTGGTGATGCAATGTCATCTGCGTATTCTTCTGTCTTGTGTATAGATATAATGGGTTGTTTGTCGTCTTCTTGTTCAGTAATGATTTCCGTGGTTTCTACTTTGGGACCTACCTTCTTTTTGATAATACGCTTCGTGATTCTCTTTTGTTTTGGCTTACCCTCAGGAGTTTCGACTTCTTCAAATGTGGTTTCTTCTGGCATTTCCACTATTTGAGGTTGCGGTAGTTCTTCCTCTATTGGCTCCTCTTTCACTGTGACTGTGGTGACAGGTAATTCGTCTTCTTTTTGGATCGTGGTTATTTCAGTGACTTCTTCTTTTGGACCTCTCTTCTTTTTAATAACGCGTTTGGTAGTTTTAACCGACTTAACTTCGCCAGTGTCTGTGCGAACTTGAGTAACTTCAACTTTGTCTGGAATTTCCTCGACTAATTGAGCAGTGTCAGGCATGTGTAAATCTATGGATGATGTTGTAGTGTCATCTAGGATTTCCTCTGTTTTGTGTATTGTAGTAATGGGTTGTTTGTCGTCTTCTTGTTCAGTAATGATTTCCGTGGTTTCTACTTTGGGACCTACCTTCTTTTTGATAATACGCTTCGTGATTTTCTTTTGTTTTGGCTTACCCTCAGAAGTTTCGACTTCTTCAAATGTGGTTTCCTCTGGCATCTCTACTATTTGAGGTTGCGGAAGTTCTTCCTCTATTGGCTCCTCTTTCACAGTTACTGTGGTGACAGGTAATTCGTCATCTTTTTGGACCGTGGTTATTTCAGTGACTTCTTCTTTTGGACCTCTCTTCTTTTTAATAACGCGTTTGGTAGTTTTAACCGACTTAACTTCGCCAGTGTCTGTACGGACTTGAGAAACTTCGACTTTTTCGGGAATTTCCTCAACTATTTCAGCAATATCAGGTTTGTCTAATACTTCAAACGGTTTTGTAATATCATCTATAAGTTCTTCCGTTTTGTGAATAGATATTGTGGGTTGTTTCTCGTCTTCTTGCTCAATAATGATTTCCGTGGTCTCTACTCTGGGACCTACCTTCTTTTTGATAATACGCTTCGTGATTTTCTTTTGTTTTGGCTTACCCTCAGGAGTTTCTACTTCTTCAAATGTGATTTCCTCTGGCATCTCCACTATTGCAGGTTGGAGAAGTTCTTCCTCTATTGGCTCCTCCTTCACTGTTACTGTGGTGACAGGTAATTCGTCATCTTTTTGGACCGTGGTTATTTCAGTGACTTCTTCTTTAGGACCTCGCTTCTTTTTAATAACTCGTTTGGTGGTTTTAACCGACTTAACCTCACCTGTGTCTGTGCGAACTTGCGAAACTTCAACTTTCTCTGGAATTTCCTCGACTATTTGAGCAGTGTCAGGCGTGTGTAAATCTTTGATTGGTATTGTAGTGTCATCTAGGATTTCCTCTGTTTTGTGTATTGTAGTAATGGGGTGTTTGTCGTCTTCTTGCTCAGTAATGATTTCTGTTGTTTCTACTTTGGGACCTACCTTTTTCTTGATTATACGCTTTGTGATTTTCTTTTGTTTTGGCTTACCATCAGGAGTTTCGACTTCTTCAAATGTGGTTTCCTCTGGCATCTCCACAATATGAGGTTGCGAAAGTTCTTCGTCTATTGGCCCTTCTTTCACTGTGACTGTGGTGATAGGTAATTCGTCTTCATTTTGAACCGTGGTTATTTCAGTGACTTCTTCTTTTGGACCTTTCTTCTTTTTAATAACGCGTTTGGTAGTTTTAACAGACTTAACTTCGCCAGTGTCTGTGCGGACTTGAGTAATTTCAACCTTGTCTGGAATTTCCTCGACTATTTGAGCAGTGTCAGGCGTTTGTAAATCTTTGATTGGTGATGTAATGTCATCTGCGTATTCTTCTGTCTTGTGTATAGATATAATGGGTTGATTGTGGTCTTCTTGTTCAGTAATGATTTCCGTGGTTTCTACTTTGGGACCTACCTTCTTTTTGATAATACGCTTCGTGATTTTCTTTTGTTTTAGCTTACCCTCAGGAGTTTCGACTTCTTCAAATGTGGTTTCCTCTGGCATCTCCACTATTTGAGGTTTGGGGAGTTCTTCCTCTATTGGCTCCTCTTTCACTGTTACTGTGGTGACAGGTAATTCGTCATCTTTTTGGACCGTGGTTATTTCAGTGACTTCTTCTTTAGGACCTCGCTTCTTTTTAATAACTCGTTTGGTAGTTTTAACCGACTTCACTCCGCCAGTGTCTGTGCGAACTTGCGAAACTTCAACTATGTCTGGAATTTCCTCGACTAATTGAACAGTGTCAGGCATGTGTAAATCTTTGATTGGTATTGTAGTGTCATCTAGTATTTCCTCTGTTTTGTGTATTGTAGTAATGGGTTGTTTGTCGTCTTCTTGCTCAGTAATGATTTCTGTTGTTTCTACTTTGGGACCTACCTTCTTTTTGATAATACGCTTTGTGATTTTCTTTTGCTTTGGCTTACCCTCAGGAGTTTCGACTTCTTCAAATGTGGTTTCTTCTGGCATCTCCACCATTTGAGGTTGCGAAAGTTCTTCCTCTATTTGCTCCTCTTTCACTGTCACTGTGGTGACAGGTAATTCGTCATCTTTTTGAACCGTGGTTATTTCAGTGATTTCTTCTTTTGGACCCTTTTTCTTTTTAATAACTCGTTTGGTAGTTTTAACAGACTTAATTTCGCCACTGTTTGTACGGACTTGAGAAACTTCGACTTTTTCGGGAATTTCTTCAACAATTTGAGCAATATCAGGCTTGTCTAATAATTCAAACGGTGTTGTAGTGTCATCTGTGAGCTCTTGCGTTTTGTGTATAGATATTGTGGGTTGTTTGTCGTCTTCTTGTTCAGTAACAATTTCCGTGGTTTCTATTTTGGGACCTACCTTCTTTTTGATAATACGCTTTGTGATTTTCTTTTGTTTTAGCTTACCATCTTGCGATACGACTTCCTCAAATGTAGTTTCCTCTGGCATTTCCACTATTTGAGGTTTGGGAAGTTCTTCCTCTATTGGCTCCTCTTTCACTGTCACTGTAGTGACAGGTAATTCGTCATCTTTTTGGACCGTGGTTATTTCAGTGACTTCTTCTTTAGGACCTTTCTTCTTTTTAATAACGCGTTTGGTAGTTTTAACAGACTTAACTTCGCCAGTGTCTGTGCGGACTACAGTAACTTCAACTTTGTCTGGAATTTCCTCGACTAATTGAGCAGTGTCAGGCGTGTGTAGATCTTTGATTGGTGTTGCGATGTCATCTACGATTTCCTCTGTTTTGTGTATTATAGTAACGGGTTGTTTGTCGTCTTCCTGTTCAGTAACAATTTCCGTTGTTTCTAATTTGGGACCGACCTTTTTCTTGATAATACGCTTAGTGATTTTCTTTTGTTTTGGCTTACCATCTGGCGATACGACTTCCTCAAATGTAATTTCCTCTGGCATCTCCACCATTTGTGTGTGGGGAAGTTCCTGCTCTATTAGCTCCTCTTTCACTGTGACTGTTGTTACCGGTAATTCGTCATCCTTCTGGATCGTAATTATTTCAGTTAATTCTTCTTTAGGACCTTTCTTCTTTTTGATGACCCTTTTGGTAGTTTTGACCGATTTGACTTCGCCAGTGTCTGTGCGAACTTGCGTAATTTCGACACTTTCTGGAATTTCCTCAACTATTTCAGCAATATCAGGCTTGTGTAATAATTCAAACGCTGTTGTAGTGTCATCTGTGAGTTCTTCCGTTTTCTGTATAGATATTATGGGTTGTTTGTCGTCTTCTTGTTCAGTAGTGATTTCAGTGATTTCTACTTTGGGACCTACCTTCTTTTTGATAATACGCTTCGTGATTTTCTTTTGTTTTGGCATACCCTCAGGAGTTTCGACTTCTTCAAATGTGGTTTCCTCTGGCATCTCCACTATTTGAGGTTTGGGAAGTTCTTCCTCTATTGGCTCCTCTTTCACTGTGACTGTAGTGACAGGTAATTCGTCATCATTTTGGACCGTGGTTATTTCAGTGACTTCTTCTTTTGGACCTTTCTTCTTTTTAATAACGCGTTTGGTAGTTTTAACAGACTTAACTTCGCCAGTGTCTGTGCGGACTTGAGTAATTTCAACCTTGTCTGGAATTTCCTCGACTATTTCAGCAACATCAGGCTTGTCTAATGGTTCAAACGGTGTTGTAGTGTCATCTGCGTATTCTTCTGTCTTGTGTATAGATATAATTGGTTGTTTGTCGTCTTCTTGTTCAGTAATAATTTCCGTGGTTTCTACTTTGGGACCTACTTTCTTTTTGATAATACGCTTCGTGATTTTCTTTTGTTTTGGCTTACCGTCAGGAGTTTCGACTTCTTCGAATATGGTTTCCTGTGGCAGCTCTACTGTATGGGGTTGCGGTAATGAATCAACAATTGGCTCCACTTTCACTGTGACTGTTGTTACCGGTAATTCGTCATCTTTTTGGATCGTGGTTATTTCAGTGACTTCTTCTTTTGGACCTTTCTTCTTTTTAATAACCCGTTTAGTGGTTTTAACCGACTTAACTTCGCCAGTGTCTGTACGGACTTGAGAAACTTCGACTTTTTCGGGAATTTCCTCAACTATTTCGGCAATATCAGGCTTGTCTAATACTTCAAACGGTATTGTAGTGTCATCTAAGAATTCTTCCGTTTTGTGTATAGATATTGTGGGTTGTTTGTCATCTTCTTGTTCTGTAATGATTTCAGTGGTTTCTACTTTGGGACCTATCTTCTTCTTGATTATACGCTTTGTGATTTTCTTTTGTTTTAGCTTACCCTCTGGAGTTTCGACTTCTTCAAATGTAGTTTCCTCTGGCATCTCCACTATTTGAGGTTTGGGAAGTTCTTCCTCTATTGGCTCCTCTTTCACTGTGACTGTAGTGACAGGTAATTCGTCATCATTTTGGACCGTGGTTATTTCAGTGACTTCTTCTTTTGGACCTCGCTTCTTTTTAATAATCCGTTTGGTAGTTTTTACCGATCTAACCTCACCTGTGTCTGTGCGTACTTGCGACACTTCAACTTTCTCTGGAATTTCCTCGACTATTTGAGCAGTGTCAGGCGTGTGTAATTCTTTGATTGGTGATGTAGTGTCATCTGCGTATTCTTCTGTCTTGTGCATAGATATAATGGGTTGTTTGTCGTCTTCTTGTTCAGTAATGATTTCCGTGGTTTCTACTTTGGGACCTACCTTCTTTTTGATAATTCGCTTCGTGATTTTCTTTTGTTTTGGCTTACCCTCAGGAGTTTCGACTTCTTCGAATGTGGTTTCCTCTGGCAGCTCTACTATATGGGGTTGCGGTAATACATCCTCAATTGGCTCCTCTTTCACTGTTACTGTTGTTACCGGTATTTCGTCATCTTTTTGGATCGTAGTTATTTCAGTGACTTCTTCTTTAGGACCTTTCTTCTTTTTGATGACTCTTTTGGTAGTTTTAACAGATTTAACGCCGCCGGTGTCTGTGCGAACTTGCGAAATTTCAACTTGTTCTGGCACTTCCTCTACTATTATAGCAGTATCGAGCTTGTGTAATACTTCAAACGGTGTTGTAGTGTAATCTGTGAGTTCTTCCGTTTTGTGTATAGATATAATCGGTTGTTTGTCGTCTTCTTGTTCAGTAATGATTTCCGTGGTTTCTATTTTGGGACCTACCCTCTTCTTGATAATACGCTTCGTGATTTTTTTTTGCTTTGGCTTACCGTCACTAGTTTTGACTTCTTCAAATGTGGTTTCTTCTGGCATCTCCACTATTTGAGGTTGGGGGAGTTCTTCCTCTATTGGCTCCTCTTTCACTGTGACTGTGGTGACAGGTAATTCGTCATCGTTTTGGACTGTAGTTATTTCAGTGACTTCTTTTTTAGGACCTCGCTTCTTTTTAATAACTCGTTTGGTAGTTTTAACCGACTTAACGTCGCCTGTGTCTGTGCGAACTTGCGAAACTTCAACTTTCTCTGGAATTTCCTCGACTATTTGAGCAGTGTCAGGCATGTGTAAATCTTTGATTGGTGATGTAGTGTCATCTGCGTATTCTTCTGTCTTGTGTATAGATATAATGGGTTGTTTGTCGTCTTCTTGTTCAGTAATGATTTCCGTGGTTTCTACTTTGGGACCTACCTTCTTTTTGATAATACGCTTCGTGATTCTCTTTTGTTTTGGCTTACCCTCAGGAGTTTCGACTTCTTCAAATGTGGTTTCTTCTGGCATCTCCACTATTTGAGGTTGCGGTAGTTCTTCCTGTATTGGCTCCTCTTTCACTGTGACTGTGGTGACAGGTAATTCGTCTTCTTTTTGGATCGTGGTTATTTCAGTTACTTCTTCTTTTGGTCCTTTCTTCTTTTTGATGACTCTTTTGGTAGTTTTAACAGATTTAACGTCGCCGGTGTCTGTGCGAACTTGCGAAATTTCAACTTGTTCTGGTACTTCCTCTACTATTACAGCAGTATCAGGTTTGTCTGTTACTTCAAACGGTGTTGTTGTGTAATCTGTGAGTTCTTCCGTTTTGTGTATAGATATAATCGGTGGTTTATTGTCTTCTTGTTCAGTAGTGATTTCCGTGGTTTCCACTTTGGGACCTACCTTCTTTTTGATAATACGCTTCGTTATTTTCTTTTGCTTTGGCTTACCGTCACTAGTTTCGACTTCTTCAAATGTGGTTTCCTCTGGCATCTCCACTATTTGGGGTTGGATATGTTCTTTCTCTATTGGCTCCTCTTTCACTGTGACTGTGGTGACAGGTAATTCGTCATCTTTTTGGACCGTGGTTATTTCAGTTAATTCTTCTTTTAGACCTTTCTTCTTTTTAATAACTCGCTTGGTAATTTTAACTGATTTAATTTCGCCACTGTCTGTGCGGACTTGGGAAACTTCAACTTTTTCTGGAAATTCCTCTACTATTTGGGTACTGTTAGGCGTGTCTAATTCTTCGAACGATGGTGTAGTATCATCTGTGAGTTCTTCTGTTTTGTGTACTGAAATAACAGGCTGTTGATCGTCCTCTTGTTCCGTAGTTATTTCTGTAGTTTCTACTTTAGGACCTACTTTCTTTTTTATTATTCGTTTTGTAATTTTCTTTTTCTTAGGCTTACCATCAGCTGTTTCGACTTCTTCGTAAGTTATTTCTTCCGGCAACTCTACTGTATCTTTTGGCTTCTCTTCTTTATTGTGTGTTTGTTCTTTGACTGTGACAGTTGTTACAGGAGTATCGTCATCTTTTTGAACAGTGGTTATTTCAGTTATTTCCTCTTTAGGGCCTTTTTTCCTCTTTATAACGCGTTTTGTCGTTTTAACCGTTTTTACTTCGCCACTATCAGTACGAATTTGTGAAACTTCTACTCTCTCTGGAATTTCCTCAATGACCTGAGCATTTTCAGTTTCGTGTAACTGTTCGATTGGCTTGACAGTATCTTCCATCAGTTCCTCTGTTTTGTGTACTGAAATAATAGGTTGTTTGTCCTCCTCTTGTTCGGTAGTTATTTCTGTGGTTTCGACCTTTGGGCCTATCTTCTTTTTAATGATACGCTTCGTAATTTTCTTTTGCTTTGGTATACCATCAGTGGTTTTCACTTCTTCAAATGATATTTCTTCTGGCATCTCAATAATCTCCTGCGGCTTCTGGGCTTCCTCTACTGACTCCTCTTTGACTGTAACAGTGGTGAGTGGTATTTCATCATCTTTTTGTACAGTTGTTATTTCAGTGACTTCTTGTTTTGCGCCCTTCTTCTTTTTGATGACTCGTTTCGTTGTTCTTACCGACTTTATATCGCCAGTGTCTGTGCGAACTTGTGAAATTTCTATTTTGTCTGGAATTTCCTCCACTATTTGAGTAGTGTCAGGCATGTGTGAATATTCGAATGGTATTGTAGTATCATCTGTGAGTTCTTCTGTTTTGTGTACTGAAATAATAGGTTGTTTGTCGTCCTCTTGTTCGGTAGTTATTTCTGTAGTTTCTACTTTAGGACCTATTTTCTTTTTTATTACTCGTTTTGTAATTTTCTTTTGTTTTGGCTTACCATCTGGCGTTGTTATATCTTCGACAGTCGTTTGTTCGGGTAACTCTACTATTTGAATTGATTCTGGTACTTCCACTGGCAAATGTTCTTCTAAAACTTTTACGGTAGTAATTGGAGCTTCGTCATCTTTTTCAATGGTAGTTATTTCTGTAATTTCGTCCCTGGGTCCTTTTTTCTTCTTAATGATTCGTTTTGATGTTTTAACTTTCTTTACTTCTCCGCTTTCCGTACGAACTTGGGTTACTTCAACCTTTTCCGGAGATTCCTCAATCCGTTGAGCAGTTTGATTTTCCTTTTTAAATGTAAAATCAGTTACGGTCTCATCATTAATTTCCTCAGTCCTATGGACGGAAATTATTGGCATCATGCCATCGTTTTGTTCTGTTGTAATCTCCATCGTTTCTACTTTAGGACCAACCTTCTTCTTAATGGTTCGTTTTGTAATTGTCTTTCGTTTGGACCTACCATCTGGTGTTTCTATATGTTCTATGACAGTTTCCTCGGGTAACTCTATTATTTCAGAGGATTGTGTTTCTACTTCTGGCGTCTGTTCTTCACTGATAGTTACTGTCGTGACAGGCACTTCGTCATCTGCTTGAACAGTAGTAATTTCAGTAATCTCTTGTTTGGTTCCTTTTTTCTTCTTAATTACTCGTTTTGTTGTTTTTATATTTTTAATGTCCCCAGATTCAGTGCGAACTTGAGTTGTTTCAACTTCCTCTGGCCTCTCATTAATCAATTCTGCAGATTTAGGTTCATATTGGAGTTTGAAATCAGTAACAACTTCGTCAGAATGTTCTTCAGATGTATGTACAGATATGACTGGTATTTCGTCATCTTCTTGCTCAGTGATTATTTCGGTTGTTTCGACTTTGGGACCTACCTTCTTTTTAATTACACGTTTTATAGTTTTCTTATGTTTTTTGTGTTTGCCATCTGGTGATTCAATTTGTTCAGTGATTGTTTGTTCCGGCAGTTCTATTATTTCAACCGGTTGTACTTTTACTTCCACTTCTTCCGGCAATTCTTCTGTACTAATGGTGATTGTTGTAATTGGTACCTTTTTGGTTTCTTCAACAGTAGTTTCTTCTGGTAGTTCTATTATTAATGGATGTTTTTCCTCATCTTGAATAATTGTGTCTGTCTTTCCTTTTTTAATTACTCGTCTGTTAAGTTTGGTACGTTTTCCTTTACCTTGGATTATTTCTTCCTCTTCAGGTTGATCAGTTTCATCGGTCATTTCTTCTATTTCTACATATGTTGTCATTTTTGGTATATGTAAAAATTCATCTGGCATTTCAATTGTACTTTTATCAGAATCATCTGCTGGGCTAACATCGTCTCCGTCGTACTCTTCTATGTTAACCTCGTGACTTGTTTCTTGTTTCGGTTCTGTGATATCCTCATCATCTAGACTTTCTTCTATAACCACATCACCTTCATTTAAATCTTTTCCCTGAGATTGCTTCTTTTTTCTGATTATTGTTCGCTTTGTTTTTATTTGTATTGGTTCTCTATTACCTGGAGCTTGAACGAATTTGGTTATTATTTCTTCTGTCTCTTCTACGTCAGATGACTTGGGTGAAACAGCAGTAACTTCAGATTTTTCTGAAAAAGTATGGTTGTTTTTAAGATTTATTATAAAATAGCCCAAGCCATATTTTCTTGTGCGTTATGTGTTAAGTGTTTTACCTACTTTATCAAGGTATTTGTTTATGATTTCTTCATTTGTGTAAGTACATAATTACATACTCGAAGCTAATTAGAATTTTTAACATATTTGCATAAATTTTCATTATACTAGGCACTTTATTTTTAAAGAAATACAAGAGTCGTATAGCTAAAGCCTCCTTAAACATTGACCGATCTGTTTAATAATAGATACCTGTATTATGTGGCGAGGTGATACTGATAAGTAAATAAATAAAACTTATTCTAGTATTCAGGGTGTTCAGTTCAATATGGAGGAATATTGTACCGCATGGGATCGAATATGGTTATATCGAGAAGTGCTGGTTTGATACATCATAAATGACCTCAATAATTATAGGTAATAAATAAAATAAAAAAGCCCATTGGACTCCTTAGTTACAGTTACACTCGCGCTCGACTCCCGTGGGGTAGGCAGCGACGTCGGAATTCCATATATTACAATTCTTTCATTTTGTTTTAGGGAAAGACTAAACCCCCACAAGACTAGGAATCTAGCCTAGTGTGGCTTATGCTCGCCAATACGATAACCTAACCCTTATTAACTTTTAAGATTTAGGTATACATAATAGATTTATTTATAGGCTGTAATGCCAAAACGTGAAATATATTTGTGTTAAACTGATTGATCCTATCGGGCTTCGGACG
This sequence comes from Tachystola acroxantha, assembly GCA_963506565.1. Classification (NCBI taxonomy): domain Eukaryota; kingdom Metazoa; phylum Arthropoda; class Insecta; order Lepidoptera; family Oecophoridae; genus Tachystola; species Tachystola acroxantha. The sequence goes on from OY735870.1 coordinate 18,530,470, forward strand.
ACCTAGTTCGGCTTAGGCTATACCGGTTGATCCTGTCGCGTATAGGTAGAATTAGTTTGACCTAGACAAAACTAGTTCATCCTGAAATTGGGTTTGGCCGGTAACATTAACATTGGTAATTTTGAATTTAATATTTTGACATTGATTTAACATCAATAGCATAACATCGATGCCCGATGTTCATCGAGCAAAAAACAGCGATGCTGCTCAACATCGATGTTTTTGTTCACTAATATCTTTACAAATGAATGAATAAATTAAACATATACAATACTGAACTGAAGTTCTAGATGGAGCTGGGCGGGCTCAAGTGCGTTAGCGCCTTCACGCACAGTGGCTGCAACTCATGCAGCAAAGTCCGGGCTAAGTGCGTAAAATAGCCAACTCCCAAAGTTTGTGGTAATGCGCGTATTCAAAAACGTGATTTAAAGTTACGCCACAGTTTAGGCCCCGTCCCTTTCTATCTTAACCTTTTTTAACGAATTGTGAATAGCAACACGATTTAAGAGAAGTCTGGTTTATGAATAACAGCAAAAATAGTTAAAAGCTAGCCAATGTTTTAATGGGGAATGGCTAACTTAAAGAGTGCTCTAACTACCGATTGGTTCAATGTTGATAATGATCGATGAATCATCATCATATTTCTCTATTGCAAGCATATTTTTATTTATTTATTTTTATTTGGTTATATATTGTGACACGCCGGCATTTTTTAAAATAAAGTAATAGTAATAATTTTCGGAAGGTAGGTGTCTAAACAAGCGATACGTATATTTTTGGCCCATGACTGAAATTTTGTCATTTACCATCAGCTCGTATTAGACCAATTCTTATTTACGTGTGTGTAGTAAAACTCTCTTTTATTTTTTGGTTGTATTCGACATAGCTCGTGCCCTACCGTTTGAGGATGAAAGATCATCATTGTTATATTGCTGTATCTGCCCTTGAAAATACCTAATCAAAAGTGGCCGAGATTCAATCGTTTCATGTAAGTAGATACGCTTTGTGAGCATGTAATCTTACGTAATACTCATAAAGTATGTAATGTGCGCATATTGGTATATGGTACGTATATTTGTATAAGAATACCGTCATTGTCGTGTAATATTTTAAATTAATTTTACAGTCCCGGTTGACTTGAGAATTTAATGAAAATTTACTATCTCGTATAGAATATATTGTGTTTGTGTACACTTTTATTACCTTTAATAAAATACATTAAAGGTTTACATTATATTAAAATATATAAAAAAAGGTACAGAAAATGTTGACTTCTGTTGTCTGTTCAGTAGGTAGGGTGAAAATTTAATTGTATTAGTGTAAATAGAAGTTTCAAAACATAGGAAGAAGAAAATTTCCTTCGTACGTTATCTTATCATCAATACATACATACTGTATTTATTTAAAGTTTCACCCCGCTTAGCCATTTATAGGTGTTGAACTTACCACTGACATGCGTATCTTGTTCTATTGTGGTAACAATATTATAGGAACTGTCCTCAGTAGTCGTGACCTTAGTCTTCAAAGATTCTGGTTGATCTGTAGGGTAAGGTGTTATTTGTTCACCTACAAACTCCTCCGTTACTTCGAGTTCGTTGGCGACTGTTAAACCTTTTCTAATGGTTTGTTTCTTTGGTTCTGTTATGTGTAGTTCGCTTTCATGTTGAAGACTTGTATTATCAGTAACTATTAATGGAGACATTTCAGTAGTCGTGACAGATGTAGTTTGACTTGGTGTAATTTTTGTTAAAAACTCATCGGCATGTATTTCAGATACATTTTCTGTACATTGTAAGTGTATCAACGGTGTAACAGATTTTTCAGCTGTTACCTGTTTACTTTCACCCGATACAATAGACGAAATGTTTTCCTCTGTGATAATTTCTGTTTGTTGTAACTGTTTCATTTCTAAAATTTGTTCAGTAACCTGTATACGTTTGCCGTCTTCCATTGTAATTTCCTTTGGTGTTTCGTGTGGTATATCTTCAGTTACGATGTAAGTTTTGTGTGTTTCTACATCAAATGAAGCTTTGTTTGTTTCTGGTTCGAAAGTACCTGTAAATTCCCTGACATTCTCTATTATATCTGGTTTAGTATTGGATAATTCCTGTAAAATGATTTGACTTTCCTCGGCCTTCTCGTCTTTTCCAACGGCATGTTTTTCAAATGAATTCAATTTTTCTCCTGTCACAATTTCTGTCTGTTGAATTGATTTCATTTCAACTATTTGTTTTTCAGCATTCTTATGCTGGAACTCTTGGGTTGTGACGTTACCTGTTACTTCTTGTATAGAATTTTCAGAAGTTTCGTAACTCTTGTGAAGTTCCAATTCATATTGCACTTGACTTTTATCAGGTTTAAAGCTGGTGGACAAATCCATAGTGCTTTCGATAACATGTGGTTGGAAATTAATGATTTCTTCCACTGTTGTATGTTTAGATTCTACTTTCTGATCTTTAGGTATATATTCAGATAATGTACGGGGCTGTTCTTCGACAACGACTTCGGTTTGCTCCAGAGATTTCAAACCTATAATATCTTGACTAGCTCGAGTTTCTTCTGGTATAAATTCAGTTGTTAATGCTGCAACATTCTCAATTAGTTGTTGTTGTTCATTGTAAAGTGGTTCAGATGTTAATTGTGACTCTTGTGCTTTATCGCCTTTTACTTGTAATTTGCCTTCGAATTCTGAACCTCTTTCAATTATCATAGTTTCGCTAGTTGTTACGTGATGAATTGGTTTTATGTCCATGTGTTTTATGTTTGTATACGGAGTGTCTTCGAGTTGCATGATTTCTTCTTTTTCTCTAGCTTGTGTGTCAATTACAGTAACATGTTTATGAGAGTCGATTACTATACCTGGCGTTTCTTCACGTGGAATAAGGTCTTGTACTGACTTAATTTCAACTTCTTTATCTGATGCTGTAACTACTGATACATCTACATAATAATGCTCCTCAAATTTCGATTTAGGAGTTTCTGTTTTTATATCTGGAAGTTTATCTAAGGGCACTTCACTTTCAGTTAGAAATATTTCCGTAACATCTACAGACTTTTGTTCTTCTACGTTGCTTTTAGACATTCTCTCTGTGGGTGTTTCTTGAGTAAAAGTATCCTCCACTTCTCCTATGAAGGGTTCTAACTTCTGAATAGCTTCTTGCATTCCATGAGTAGTGAGAGCATTTATAAGATGTGTGCCAGATATATACAAATCTTCGCTTTCATGGCTTACAATAACTTCCGTATTCAATAAAGGCTGTTGTTCATTGATTGTAGGATGCACAGTCGCGCCAGGAACCTCGGTTGATTGCTTTATATTTGACTCCTTTTCTTCTGTTTGAACCTCCATAATCTCTTTTGCAGAAAATTCTATCACTCTCTGAGTGGCTTCTTGTTGCAAGTCTTTTTTAGTATGTAATAAATCTGATTCTTTTTCACCTACTAATATTTCCATCCCTTGGAGGTGTTTTTGTAATTCATCGCGCGTTTCTGCAGCATTTGATAGTATTGGTAGCTTTTCTTCTAGATTCGTAACATCGCTAGTGGTCTGTACTTCTGTATTAATACTACTTATGAGTGGAACAAATCCAATAGATGCGTCTTGAATTGGTAATGATATTTTGCCATCGAAATCTTTTTCCTTATCAATAGTTTCAACACAACTAGTTATTAAGGCTTGCGTTTCAGTAAAATCAGGCGTAATATTTGATTTTATTGTCTTTTGTTCCGATAAAGTACATTCTTTTTCAGCTGTAATAATCTCTATCTGTTCAAATGTATAAGATGCTATGGGGGTAATATCTGACTGATGTGCCGTAATTTTATCGTCACTAAAATCTTCAGCCTGCTGATTAGTAATTACTTCTTCTATATTAATAGCTTTTCCATAAACATCGTCTACTTTGTACGATGCTTTTTTGCAATCAAATTCAAAATCATTAGTTTTTTCGAGGTTATCGGACTGTGATAGTATTTCTGAAGTTTCGATACCATGTAGATGTGTTATGGAGAAATCTGCTCTTTGTTCATCTGGCATGTTAGATATTAACAATGTGTCTTCAGCCTCAATTGCTAATTTTTCATTATATTCCGGAGCCTGGAGACCTGCGACTGATACAAATGGTTTAGTTTTGTTATCAATCTCTTTAGTGATAAAGATTCCCTCCGATGAATGCACGAACGGTTCAAGTTGAGTTATTGCCTCTTTTTCTGTTGTAGCTTTCGTAGCTTTAGCACTTAAAAAGTCGCTAGACGTTTCAAATGAAGATGGTACTAGTTCTGGTTTATTTTCTTCAATTATAAGGGCCTGACTGGAGTCAATATTAAGGATTGCCGATGCTGTGCCGGGCCTTGGAACTGTTTCTAATGAAGTTTCTTTTTCATTGTAGTGTGTTGTACTAATAACGAGTTCTTTATGCGCAATGTTTTCCACAGTTGCCGTCTTAAAGTCAAAGTTTTCTTTTTCAGTGAAGCCAACGCTGGATTCAGCTATCAATTCTGATAATATTGCCACTGGTCGACCAGTGATATCGGCAGATGCTTTTGCAGTCTCTGGTGACTGATAGACATCATACCCACTTTCTTTTTCATTTTGTATAATTTCTGTCACGTTAAGGGATTGTTCCAAAGGAATAATCTCTGGTGCAATAGATTTTAATTCGGGTCTTGTATCAGTTTCTAAATGCGCTTGACTGTCTAAGATTTCATTTTCAGATATTTGAATGGAAGTCATTATATTAGATGAAATCTTGGCTTCTTCGTAGTTTGGAGCCGATGCCTCTAGTTTATCTAATGCATCTCGTGTATTTACTTCTGATATCAAGGCAACTTTATGATCTGTATCCAAATCAACTTTCGCAAACACATTTGACATTTGTGTAGCTGGCTCAAGTTTTTCTTCTGTTAAACTGGGTATTATTTCAGTAACATTCAAACTCTCTTTTCCGACAAAGGTAGTCTCAACTTTGCCAGGAGTAGTTTGACTGTCGTCTAATTTTTGCAATTGTTCTTGAACTGTAGTTTGAAGAACTGAAATTTCTTTAAACAAATCTCTTTGTTCTGAAGCTACTTCCGTGGCATTACGTGGCGTGCTCATATAATCTATTTGATCGGCTGTGGTTACCTCTTGGGAAACAGGAGATTTAAGTTGGTGGGTTGGTGTTGGTTTTGTACTAATAACATCAGGTACTTTATTTAAAACGAGCTTGTTTTCAGTCTCAGTTGATTCTGTCTCTTGTATTGTTATTGGTATATTTGGAATCAACGATTGCGTAATAGTTTCCGACTTTTTACTGGAGTAATCTGCTGTCGTTTCTTGTTCGTGTACCATTGGACTAGAAATAAATTTCGCAATTGCTGTTATAATGCTTTCCGTAGCCGATTCATTTATTATATTATCTGCTACTTTTAGATCAGAAACCGATGTCATTTGCAAAGTTTCTGACGTTACAATTGGTTCAACAGGTTTAAAATCGAAGTCCGCCACAGCTGTTACCTTATCATCCTTTATGATAAGATCTGTTTCACTTTCATTGACATAAATTTCTTCTATTGTATTTTTATCTAAAACTGATATAGATATGTCGGCGTGTGTTTCATGTATACGTTTTACATCCTCAAAACTAGTTTCAGAATCTTGTATACTAGTTTCTAAGTTAAACGTATGCTGATGTTCGTTAATACCGACATTTGCTTTTCTGCTTGAGAAAGGTTCAGTAGTAAATTCAGTTTCTTTTATATGAGATGTTGTGATAGTATTGCTGAGACTAGTGTATAACGTTAGGTCTTTATCTACAACTACTTTCGTTGGCATTTCAGGTATAGGCAAATCACCTTCCTTCTCATGTAATTCACCAATGGAAATTACTATACTATCTTTAGAACTGATATCGATGTTAGCTTCTTGTACTGGAGGTAACTTCAACGCTGACAATAAACCTTCTTTTTCTTGCACATCATGAATTTCAGTGACAAGTTGATTTGAAACTAAGACATCTTTACGAGCCGTTTCAGTAGGCACTATTAGTTCAGGATAATATTTTCCTGATTTGTCTTCTACGAATACTTCTCCAACTTGTACGGATTCTAACAAATTGAAATTAAGTTTCGACGTGGCAGGCTTGTCTGCCATGGTATTGTCTACCTCCTGTTCTTTCATTTCTCCAACTACTTCCGAAATACTCAGTTCTGTTAGTGGCGAAATTGATATTCCTGCATTAGTTTTCTTTACAAGTAACTCCTCCAATGGCGCTTCTTTGAAAGAAATATTTTGTTCTGATACTCCAAGTGCATCTTTCAATATGATGGACGATTTGGCACTTTGTAAATGTTGTACATCCTTCTCTAAGTCAGATACAGACGAATTAGTAAGAATTTCGGATGTTACGAAACTTTCGACTGGGATAATACTCCTATTAGCTCTGCCTTCTGTTTTGACATTAGTAATTTCATACTCATTGACTGTACTATTCACTTCTATTTCCGTTATTTGTAAGGGCTCTATTTCACTTAGCGATGGTTTAATTTGCACCTTGCTTTTCTCTATAACTTCCAAAGGTTCTTCTTTCTCCTGAGTTTGATGCGTTGCACTAATCACTGGATAGTTTGTGTCAACTTTAAGATTTGCAGTAGCGTTTTCGATTTTCTTATCAGGCAGGATATGTGTAACCTGACTTGCGGCTACTACCTCAACTTTCGATTGAGGTATATCAGTTGCGACGGTTTTAATGTATGGAAAATCTTCTTGGTCTAGTACTTCAGCCTCGTCTTCTTCGTATACTTCAACTTTTTCTTTCGGGCGTAACGTTTTTATTGCCTTCATATCTTCTGTCATTTCTTCGACTTCACTGACTTCGGTACCTATTTTCTGTTTTATGATTTTTTTGCGTTTGGCTTGTTCTTTTTCTTTGATATCTGTGAAATTATAGTATAGTAAGTAAAGTATTTGAAGAGTTAATAAGTTAAAAATTATAGTAATTTAAGCGAAATGCGAGACTGCAAGTGTTTTAAGAAGCGTTATTCCATTTTTGTTAATGTGTACTGTAAGTTTAAAATTGCTAGTGTTTAGTAATTAATATTGAGGTTTAATGCGATCCTGATTGCAAAACACTTCATACAGGTATTCTCTGAATTAGAAGAATACTACAAAAATTATACATTAATTATCTTTTTATAACAATGATGAAGTATAATGCAACCTGTTCATCATAATATGCTAAGGTGAGATATAATATAAAGTTACAGTTACTTACGGCATTGCATGTATTAGGCTGGGATTCCCTTCACTATATTAAAAGTTATGCAATTTTATCCAAAGCACACTCTTGAAGCATTGCGCGAAACACAGTGAAGCATTGCATGAAACATCAAACAGTAACGAAATATTTCTAAAACATTTAACAGCACAGATATACAAATATTTCTTCGTGCGAAAAAAGTTACACGACACGTCATTTCATCGTCGCTGAACGAAGCGTACCCTGAACCCTTCCGATGAATGACACGAGACAATAATTGCATTTAGGATTAAATTCGGCGGCCATGTCAGAATCACACCTATGACTATAATAGGTATAGGTACAAATATAAAATAAACCTATCTTCCAAAAAGTTAAACAATCGACCGATCCGTGTTCCATATTTAGGTAGATGAACCCACACACAGCAGATGTATCGTTGTAAAAAATTGTCCGCATTATTGATTGTTTTGAACGTCTACACATCTCAATACGATAACGGCCCTAAACCATTTTCGCGAGATCTATACAGGATAGGATGGCATGATCACAGACCTGAAACATTGACCTTGAAACTGGATAATCAGTATATTATAGAATATCAGTATAAGTAGTATCATTATAGAATTTAACCCCGATATAAAAAAAAATCCATTGAAAATTCACTTTTCATAATTTTTTGCGACACATCAATTTATTTTTAAAATGTTATTTTTTAAATCGATTTTCGTTTTTTAATGATATATACCGATAATCCACTTTCAAAGACCACGGTGATCACACTGCTCTCCTGTGTAGTTGCGGCCAACCACGCAACGAATCTTCGTAGGTATGCAGTGTCCGTTCACACTTAGCCACTGTACTGCAGATTTATACCTAACTACATACCTACTAGGTATTATTACTTGCGGCACCTACTGTTATGCACAACTTTTGCAATATACACTTGAGTACCTATCTATTAAAGTATAACAATTTGAATAATATGGTAAATTTTGTTCTAAAATACTACTTATACAAATATTTGACATTTTATTGTACACGCTTAAGCTAATATATATTTTTTACTCTCTTACATCATAATCATAGTAATAATTAATAAGCATTATAATAGCACTTATAAACATTAATAAGCATTTAAACTTAAAATCTACTAAGTTGATGATATGTTAGCTAGCAGCAATAATTTCCATTATCGTGATACCAGTAATATTAAACTGCAAATTAGCGTCAATTGTTTATCCAAAGCATGAGTTAGGAAGCATAAAAATATAAATAATAAAAGCCATTGTTATAATCACATCGTATAATTAGAAACTTACCAACGACTTCGCGATCCTCTATTACTTTTGTATCTGTGATAAAATGAAATAAATTAGTACCTACCTACTAGGTGGACAGGGAGATATACTCGTAGAACGTATTCACACAGCGAGATGATTTTGTCTCGGTAGTACTATCGATTTAATAATGATATATATTTTTGTTAAGAAAAGAAATTACAGTAACAATTAACATTAACAATAACAATTATTATGAAAAACTGAACTCGATAGCGATCGCAATTCAATAGTAACACCTCGATATAGAGGCGTACTACGAGGCGTGTTAGGTACGTCTAGTGAGTTCCTATCGCCTCTTATGTTTTCTAGTTGAAAAAAAAGTAGTCTTTATTTTTTAAAGTTTAATTCTATAATTCAATAGTACTACTGACACAGAATATATAATAGTACAAGCTACTGAGGGCAAATCAGTCTACCGCGGGAAAGCAACCACTAAAATTTCAGTCACTTTTTTTGTAATTTTTAATTGTTTAATAATATTACTACTTAATTTAAAGTAAAAGAGCTCGGTGGCTCAGTGGTTGGGTCAACGGACTTACTATATGGAGGTCCCAGGTTCGATTCTCAGCCAGGGCAGACATGTACCAATGAGTTATCCTCGGGTTTGTTGACGGAAAAACTTACGTACATTTACCGAGTGCTCTCAAAAACGGTGAAGGAAAACATCGTGATGAAACCTGCATGCCATAGAAGAAGAAAAAATATCTAAGGCATGTGAAATCCGCCAATCCGCACTGGGCCCGCGTGGTGGATAATGGTCCCATCTCCCCTCGATGTAAGGGAAGGTCTGTGCCCGAGCAGTGGGGCAATATAAATAGACTGATGATGATGATGACTACTTAATTTAAATATGTAGGTAGGTACCTATCTAACCTAATTACTAGTTTCTACTTCTGTGCTTTTAAGAGCCATATCATACTTAGCTAGCGCCCCCAATCATTAAAAAAATCAGATCTAATAAAATCCTATTTATCAAAATAGCTACTTACCAATAAATCTCTGTTATCGTCTAATATGCAATTGTTCTAATATGCAATAGATCATAATTGCGACAAGATTAAGTTGTAGTACGCAAAATTGCGAAAAACGGCCGCTTTTTCGCAATTATGCAAACTACAACTTATCCAAATTGAGTCGCGTACTGAATGAACATTTAAAAAATAGGCACGACTTAATATAACTGATTAAACCAAATATTACCTTTTATAACTTTTGTTATCTGCGTTTTTGCCGTGTGTTCAGCAGAAGATTCTACCAGGACCTGTAAATGTTTAGAAAGTTCTATTAACACTACTTATCATTACCACCAAGGTGTAATAAAAGTTGTGGTAAATTAACAACAAAATGTCTAGTTTTCACAAAAACATGGTTGTAGAAGTTACACAGCGTAGAACTTAGGTACTCCTTGCTTGATTTCTGTCAGAATCACATTAATCGGAATTCCAATCTCGACAGCTACTTCTTAATTATCAAGATTATTTTTAACTAGATTTTTGTTCCTGATTTACAACAACTTTTGAATACCAGTATAGGCTTAAACGTGCATTGCGATAACAACTCGTATTTGGCGACAGATCCTTAAGCGAAATACCAATAGATAACATTTAGAAGTTATCAGTACTAAAGTTGTATTGATTACCTCGTGTGCCTCTCGTTGTTCCCAGGAGCGAGGTTTAAAATCTTCAGGATAGAAGTGAGCAATCACTTCTTCAACGGAACTATGCTTCATTTCTACCATTTTTAAGAAAGCACGGAACCCAACCTTTGCCGCAATCACGTCTTCGTCTTGCGCAGTTTCTTCGGTGAGTACCTCGGTTATCAACGCACCATGACCCTGTCTTTCTACTAACTGCACTAAAGCTGACTGAGATTGGGGAACCCTCAAAGATGGGAAGTATTCTGAATCGTAGAGACCTTCTATTTGTTCTGTAGTAACACCACTTCTCAACATGTACCCAATTTTAGCCAATTCTCTTAAAGGAGATTCACCAGGTCCGAATTCCTTTGCGTTGATAACGTCCAACAATTCGTTTATTTCGGCGACCATCCGTGAATCTCCTTCTACCATTTTTATTATACCTTTTTGTTTTTCAATGTTAGTTTCGAATGGTTCCACCATCTCTTCTTTCTCTTGTTGCGATGATATTAGGTAATCGTGTGGGGATACAATTGGTTCAACTTTTTCGGTTTTGGGTATTGGTTTTTCTTTCTTGTCTGCCTTTTTGTATGAAGCAACATCCGTTGTTTCAATATGCTCGGCTTCACTAACTATTACTTTAGCTTTTCCCTTACTGATTTTCTTAATAGGTGTAGGTTCCTCAATTGGCAGTATTACCTGTGTAACTGTAGTTGCATCCTGTGGTTCTTCCATGACTTCTGTGGCCTTTTCTTTTTCCACAACATCTTCTTCACGCTTCATTACTTTTTCTTTCTTAATTTTCTCTTTGACCTCTTTGGCTTTGACTTTCTTTATTTTTTCTCCCGCCTTAAACACTTGCAATTTGGCTTTAGTAACGGCCATACCGATATCACTAACGGCCTTGCACATGTAAGTTCCTTCCATTGCTGTGGTAGCTTTTTGAATTAGACATGTCGTACGATTATCTTTATTTTCTATCACAAAGTTTTCATCGGTTCTTATAACTTTGTCGTCTTTGTACCAAAGAATTTCTGAAAGTAACCAATCTGTTAGTAACCATAATTATTGCATTAAATTAATACAGATGCAATTAATCTGTTTTACTTAATTTTATTTTTGCATCTTCAGTGAAAAAATCGTACCTGGAGTAGGGTTTCCACTGTACCAGGCCTCAAATTGAACGGTTTCTTCTTCATGAACACGTTCCCCTAAAATATCTTTTACAAATGTTGGTACTGACTGGGTAGCTGAAAATAAAGTAAAAACATTAAGGATGTTACCAAAAATAAATAAATACACCGTGAAAACGTGTCCATCCCAAGTATTTGTATGACCCAAGGTACGCCATGGTACCGCGTCTATTTCTTAGTGACAAGTTCACATATTGTACAATTAATAGCAAAGTTGTAATGTTCTTAATTCGATTCCAGAGTGCACAACTAAAATTTAATCGTTACTAAGCAAGGCGTTCCGCTCACACCTACGCGATGTAGCATGAGTGGCAGTGATAGTTGCGTTTAGGGTTAGACTTGGCTACGGCAGAATCACACCTAGTAGCTGTATTTAATACCTACTGTAATATTAGTATAGTATTATAATGCTGTTACCTTTCAAAGCAGCTTGTAGTTCTTCCATATGTGTAACCCATAGTGGTTTCCTGTATTCCTTCGTTCCGATGATACCTTTGGACACATAATATAAATTAAAACATGAAACATTTATATTATAATTTCGTTGTTTATATTTAATAAACATATTAAAATTTGATTGCTTCATTATTATTTATGAATATGTCTTCGTATAATTCCCATTTTACATAACGGCAAAAAACTCAATAGAAAACAATTAGTCCAACTTAGACGGGCGGACATTTTGAAACCATATCTATCGGTAAAAATGTGTTACCGTGTTGTGTAATTACAGAAATGCATGTAATTTGTATTAGTGTAGTGGGGACGATTCTGGTTTTGGTTTTATAAGTGTAACAAAATTGTAAAAATTCTCTCATTCTCTTTTATTATATTTACGATGGCGATAGCTGCTATTTTTATTGCTGCTAACGTTATATTTAGTTTAAAGTAACAAGCGTAAACCAGAATCGCTACCAATGTCACTATTCTACATAACACAAGTAAAATAAGAATAAGGTAGGAAAAAGAAGGGCTAGGGCAGACAAAATGATGAACGCAATACTGGAAGTGAAGCCTGCTGAAAACAGAGTAACTGAAATCATTAAATATTATAAATTAATTAACAATAATTAATAATTTTTACTTTGTTGAATTTATGGAGGTAGATAAACTTACATCAAAATCCGTGCCTTTTTACGGAATGAATTAAATGAACCTTACCTGGATAAGTACCTACCCTAAATATTAAAGATATATTTTTTTTTCAAAGGAAACTTTACTCTATAAATATCACACTAGAGAGAGTCGTGAAGCTGAATTGATATCGTATCACAAATATCAATTTTCAGGTTAATGAAAAATATAGATAACTTCAAGTCTTCAAAGCTATGTAAGTATTAGCTATTATTAATATATTGACCGATGAAATGATTCCATTGCAAGTTTGTTTGACATGATATAACTCACTTTCGACGGAGAGTGCGGCAATCGTGCATGTAACGCCTAGTGGATTAAAAGCCTCGAATTTGATTTCGCCCGTGTCGTCTTGATAAACCTCGGAAATGATCAATATGGATGTTCCGTCTTCCAGCTCTTCTATTTGATATTCTTGTGATTGTATAATTTCCACTCCTTGCTTAAGCCACCTAATTTCAGGCCTGGGCATTCCTATTGCCTTAGCCTCCAGTCTGTAAATTTATTAATAGTAAGGTTTACAATCCGAGCTATATTAAATTATATTGATATATCCAATATAATATACCTGGTCAATTCTCCTTCGGTGGTTTTGATAAAGGTTGGCAACGCTTTGACAATTCTTGGAGCGAAATCTTCGATATCACTGGTTTTCTGTAAAGTATAGTGATTAAATATTTAATATTATTACACAATATCTTATATGGTCATTGAATTTATGTTTATCTAAATTTTGCATACTTTGATTCAAAAATTAATTCTTACCTCATCACTTAGGATATCTTCTTCCGATGCACTCTGTACATATTCGTATGCTAGAAAAATACATATAATACATTTTAATTGTACGATTAAACTGTACGATTCTAAATAATATATGTACTAAAATATCATTAATTGTACGTTCATCAGGACTATAAAGATTTTTATTATAACGACCTTGTATGACTGTTAAAATGGTAACTTTTCTGACTCTAGGCAATAATAGAGCCCTGGAAGTTCAAAAATATCGTCATAACAAATTGATCAATACTCCAAGTGAAATGTATCCGCAGTTAACATTCAAGAAGCTAAGTATCATGTGCGTGCAAGCATCGCTTATTGACTAAACGAATTATTTGACTAAAATATCCAGTGTTGGAGGCGTTTATCGATTTTTAACCGACACAAATCAGTGCTCATCAAACAATTAAAAATCGTGGACATAATAAAACGGTGAATAGGTGAGTGACATTTCGAAGTATTATGTTTAAGTGAGATGTCTTGTTGAGGTTTAACTACTGTTTCATACCATAAAATTGTTACAAAAATTGTTATAATGCTGACCATCAAGCTGTAAACTTATAAACAAATTCTCCCAAATATTTTCAAACCTAAAAATTCTACAGATGCATGGCAAGTGTAATGGTAAGTGATTGATCGGTTAAAATTGAATTTTAGTATATATTGACATACAAGTAATAATCTGCAGAAAACCCTGCATAATAAATAATTATTGTGTTCATGCAACGTAACACATGCATTGACGAAGATGTAACTAATTCGCTACCTTCCACGTTTATAATACATTCACTGCTACTACTCCCAAATTCATTCGTTGCTGTGCAGCTGTAAATTCCTGCCATTTCAGGAAAAGCTTCTTTTATGCATATTTCATTTAGGCCTGATTCTTGTCGGCCAATTGTTACATCTCTAACTCTTATGATAGGTTTTCCGTCATGACTCCAAACTATTGTTGGCCAAGGTTGCCCCAGAACTTCACATGCGAGTACTATGGGTTCACCATCCATTACTGTAGTTGATTGCAGAGGTGTAACGAACTCTGGCGGTTGTCCAATTGTCTGCTGCCCTTCCTTTTCTAATATTATAAGAGACGCGGAACACGAGACAGATCCAGCAAAATTTTCAGCTCTACATGTAGCGATTCCAGCAAAATCTTTGCTAATATTTTCTATGCAAAGGCATGAGATATTATCCCTGTTTGTAACGTAAATATTTTTCAGTTTGTTTTCTTTAGCGTAAGATGTAACTTCTCTTGTATCGATAAACCATTGGAAAGATGCACATGGACTGGAAATTACCTCCGTTTCTAACAACACGATTTCGCCTAGATATACTTCTTTCGATCTCACAGGTCTAATAAATTCAGGCGGTGTAATTTCGGTCTCATCAGTCGATTTCGTTAATTTCACAGAACTCCCTGATTTGGCAATTCTGTTATTGGACTGAATAACAACTTCATATTTTCCTATTTTCCTTTTATCAGCTGAGATTATTTTTAATCTTGAACATCCATTTTCAGTGTTAATACTGCAATCATAGTTGGGTTCAAGACGTTGGTTATTACGATACCATACGACTTCTTGATCATCGGCAGCTTCAAAAGTTACACTCAGTTCGAAATCACCATTTTCCGACACATTTATTGCCTTTATTGGCTCAATTACAATTGGTCCCACTTCTGTAAAATAGGTAGGTATTAAAAATATGTTATACTGATATACCTATTTCTCTTTTTGGTAGCCTCTTGGGATTATAATGTTAGGTAAACAATATCATCTTCAATGAAATTATATCATTGAATCATCTTGTAAATTCCGTGACAAATATGAAATAATGTATTTAACACTGGTCAAAATAAAAATTATACATATTAATATTAGAATATAGAAGAGTAAAATCAATAATATTATGATAAATAGAACAAAATCCTAGGTTATTTTACGCATAGACAAGTACAGAAAAAGTATGTTTGAAAATCACTTTCCATAAATGAACAATGTGTCTAACTAAACTAAATTGGTGAAATCAATTCAAGCTGCTCACACATCACAGATATTAAAAATTATGATTACTATTATAAGAAGAGCACAATTGAAGTATGTGTAAATAAGAAGAATGTTTTTATAATGTAGGTACAATTTTATATAAGTTACTTGAAACATGAGTCAATTTATAATTTCTTAGTTTATGCAAGATACAGCATCGTCAGTGAGTTTATGATGTTTCAGATATTTACATTGTTCTAATGATACTCATCGTAACGTAATGTGTTTTATGTGCTTAGCCATGCATCTGTTGGATATTTTTAACAATAACAATCCCATGATTTCGTTTTTTTATTTATTTAAGATACTCTTGATCTCGTTCTGTAATAGTCAAATATTTGTATCAAAATTAATTAAGTATAATGGTTTATATTTACAAACCACATCTTACCTTTTTTATCATCTTTCTGCAACTTTATCCTGACATGTTTTTTCTTCTTTTCATCTCTTACAGATGTTATTTCTTCTTGAACTTCAACGACGGGCTCATCCTTATTAACTTCGTCAATTAGAACTTCCTCAATTTTGACTTCTTCTACAGATTTTTCTTTTCTAACCTTTTTCTTTTTCTTTTCTTGTTTTATTTCCTCTTGTGATTTCGGTATTTCTTCCGGTTCAACTATGGATTCTTCTTGGATTTCTTCAATTACCAGATCTTCTAATTCAGTAATTTCTACAGATTTCTGTGTTTTAACCTTTTTCTTCCTCTTTTCTATTTGTACAATTTCTTCAATAAGAGTTTCATCCTGAGTATCTTCAACTATAACTTCATCCGTTATGATTTTTTCAACGGACTTTTCTTTCTTAACCCTTTTCTTTTTCTTTTCATGCCTTTGTTCTTCTTCGATTACTGCTTCTTCTTTTTCAATTATGGGTTCTTCTTTGATTTCTTCGATAATTATTTCTTCGACTTTACTTTCTTCGGTAGATTTATCCCTTTGAACCTTTTTCTTCCGTTTCTCAGGTTTTTCTATATCTACAACAATTGGTTCTTCCTTCACTTCTATGACTTCTATCTCTTCCACTTTTGTTTCTTCAACGGATCTCTCTTTTTTGGCCTTTTTCTTTCTCTTTTCTGGTTTTTGTTCTTCATCAAATATCTCTTCGGGTTCTCTTTGCATTGTTTCAAGAATGACTTCCTCTTTGGGCTGTTCCTCTTTAGGCCTGCTTTTACCAGTTCGCCAACTCACTTCCTCAGGCTTATCTTCTTCCTCTGGTTTCTCTTTTCTAACGGGTTTGAGTTGCAATTCTTCAGGCTTTTCTTCTTCCGGCTCCTTTTGCTTTGGTACTGGCTTGAGGACGACTTCCTCTTTGGGCTGTTCTTCTTTAGGCCGTCTCTTACCAGTTGGCCATTTAACTTCCTCTGGTTTTTCTTCTTCCAATGGCTTCTCTTTTATAACTGGTTTAAGTTGCACTTCTTCAGACTTTTCTTCTTCCGGCTCCTTTTGCTTTGGTATTGGTTTAAGAACGACTTCTTCTTTGGGCTGCTCTTCTTTAGGCCGTCTCTTACCAGTTGGCCATTTAACTTCCTCTGGCTTTTCTTCTTCCAAGGGCTTCTCTTTTCTAACTGGTTTAAGCTGTACTTCTTCAGGTTTTTCTTCTTCAGGTTCCTTTTGTTTTGGTACTGGCTTGAGAACGACTTCCTCTTTAGGCTGTTCTTCTTTAGGCCTTCTTTTACCAGTTGGCCATTTCACCTGTTCTGGCGTATCTTCCTCTACCTGTTTCTCTTTTCTAATCGGTTTTAGATGCACTTCTTCAGGTTTTTCTTCTTCCGGCTCTTTTTGCTTCGGTATTGGCTTGAGAACGACTTCCTCTTTGGGCTGCTCTTCTTTAGGCCGTCTCTTACCAGTTGGCCATTTAACTTCCTCTGGTTTTTGTTCTTCTAATGGCTTCTCTTTTCTAATTGGTTTAAGCTGCACTTCTTCGGGCTTTTCTTCTTCCGGCTCCTTTTGCTTCGGTACTGGCTTGAGGACGACTTCCTCTTTGGGCTGTTCTTCTTTAGGCCGTCTCTTACCAGTTGGCCACTTAACTTCCTCTGGCTTTTCTTCTTCCAAGGGCTTCTCTTTTCTAACTGGTTTAAGCTGTACTTCTTCAGGTTTTTCTTCTTCAGGTTCCTTTTGTTTTGGTACTGGCTTGAGAACGACTTCCTCTTTAGGCTGTTCTTCTTTAGGCCTTCTTTTACCAGTTGGCCATTTCACCTGTTCTGGCGTATCTTCCTCTACCTGTTTCTCTTTTCTAATCGGTTTTAGATGCACTTCTTCAGGCTTTTCTTCTTCCGGCTCTTTTTGCTTCGGTATTGGCTTGAGAACGACTTCCTCTTTGGGCTGCTCTTCTTTAGGCCGTCTCTTACCAGTTGGCCATTTAACTTCCTCTGGTTTTTGTTCTTCTAATGGCTTCTCTTTTCTAATTGGTTTAAGCTGCACTTCTTCGGGCTTTTCTTCTTCCGGCTCCTTTTGCTTCGGTACTGGCTTGAGGACGACTTCCTCTTTGGGCTGTTCTTCTTTAGGCCGTCTCTTACCAGTTGGCCACTTAACTTCCTCTGGTTTTTGTTCTTCTAATGGCTTCTCTTTTCTAATTGGTTTAAGCTGCACTTCTTCGGGCTTTTCTTCTTCCGGCTCCTTTTGCTTCGGTACTGGCTTGAGGACGACTTCCTCTTTGGGCTGTTCTTCTTTAGGCCGTCTCTTACCAGTTGGCCACTTAACTTCCTCTGGTTTTTGTTCTTCTAATGGCTTCTCTTTTCTAATTGGTTTAAGCTGCACTTCTTCGGGCTTTTCATCTTCCGGCTCCTTTTGCTTCGGTACTGGCTTGAGGACGACTTCTTCTTTGGGCTGTTCTTCTTTAGGCCGTCTCTTACCAGTTGGCCATTTAACTTCTTCCGGCATTTCTTCTTCCAAAGGCTTCTCTTTTCTAACTGGTTTAAGCTGTACTTCTTCGGATTTTTCTTCTTCCGGCTCCTTTTGCTTTGGAACTGGCTTGAGAACGACTTCCTCTTTGGGCTGTTCTTCTTTCGGTCTTCTCTTACCAGTTCGCCAACTCACTTCCTCAGGCTTATCTTCTTCCTCTGGTTTCTCTTTTCTAATGGGTTTGAGATGCAATTCTTCAGGCGTTTCTTCTTCCGGCTCCTTTTGCTTTGGAACTGGCTTGAGGACGACTTCCTCTTTGGGCTGTTCTTCTTTAGGCCGTCTCTTACCAGCTGGCCATTTAACTTCCTCTGGTTTTTCTTCTTCTAATGGCTTCTCTTTTCTAACTGGTTTAAGCTGCACTTCTTCAGGCTTTTCGACTTCAGGCTCTTTTTGCTTTGGAACTGGCTTGAGGACGACTTCCTCTTTGGGCTGTTCTTCTTTCGGTCTTCTCTTACCAGTTCGCCAACTCACTTCCTCTGGCTTATCTTCTTCCGCTGGTTTCTCTTTTCTAACGGGTTTGAGATGCAATTCTTCAGGCTTTTCTTCTTCCGGCTTCTTTTGCTTCGGAACTGGCTTGAGGACGACTTCCTCTTTGGGCTGTTCTTCTTTAGGCCGTCTCTTACCAGTTGGCCATTTAACTTCCTCTGGTTTTTCTTCTTCCAAGGGCTTCTCTTTTCTAACGGGTTTGAGCTGCAATTCGTCAGGCGTTTCTTCTTCCGGCTCCTTTTGCTTTGGAACTGGCTTGAGGACGACTTCCTCTTTGGGCTGTTCTTCTTTAGGCCGTCTCTTACCAGTTGGCCATTTAACTTCCTCTGGTTTTTGTTCTTCTAATGGCTTCTCTTTTCTAACTGGTTTAAGCTGCACTTCTTCAGGCTTTTCGACTTCAGGTTCGTCTTGCTTTAGTACTGGCTTGAGGACGACTTCCTCTTTGGGCTGTTCTTCTTTCGGTCTTCTCTTACCAGTTCGCCAACTCACTTCCTCAGGCTTATTTTCTTCCTCTGGTTTCTCTTTTCTAATGGGTTTGAGCTGCAATTCTTCAGGCTTTTCTTCTTCCGGCTCCTTTTGCTTTGGAACTGGCTTGAGGACGACTTCCTCTTTGGGCAGTTCTTCTTTAGGCCGTCTCTTACCAGTTGGCCATTTAACTTCCTCTGGTTTTTGTTCTTCTAATGGCTTCTCTTTTCTAACTGGTTTAAGCTGCACTTCTTCAGGCTTTTCGACTTCAGGTTCATTTTGCTTTAGTACTGGCTTGAGGACGACTTCCTCTTTGGGTTGTTCTTCTTTCGGTCTTCTCTTACCAGTTCGCCAACTCACTTCCTCAGGCTTATCTTCTTCCTCTGGTTTCTCTTTTCTAACGGGTTTGAGTTGCAATTCTTCATGCTTTTCTTCTTCCGGCTCCTTTTGCTTTGGAACTGGCTTGAGGACCACTTCCTCTTTAGGCTGTTCTTCTTTAGGCCGTCTCTTACCAGTTGGCCATTTAACTTCCTCTGGTTTTTCTTCTTCTAATGACTTCTCTTTTCTAACTGGTTTAAGCTGCACTTCCTCAGGCTTTTCAACTTCAGGTTCCTTATGCTTTGGTACTGGCTTGAGGACGACTTCCTCTTTGATCTGCTCTTCTTTAGGCCGTCTCTTACCAGTTAGCCATTTCACTTCCTCCATCTTATCTTCTTCGATAGGTTTATCTTTCCTGACCGGTTTTAAATGAATTTCCGTAGGTTTCTCTTCGTCGGGTTGTCTCTGTTTAGGGACTGGTTTAAGAACGACCTCTTCTTTAGGTTCTTCTTCTTGAGTACGTCTTTTACCGGTTAACCATTTAATTTCTTGTGTTTTATCCTCGTCTAAATGTTTCTCTGCTACATTTTTTTCTCGTTTGATTGGTTTTAGTTTTAATTCCTCAGGCTTCTCTTTTTCTTCAATATCTTGTTTGTTAATTGGCATGAGTGACACTTCTTCTTCTGGTTGCTGTTTCGGTTCCTCCATCTTAGACGTCAATTTAGGTGTACGTCTCCAAGATGGCGTTCGCTGTTCAATCATTTCTTCTTCTCTTTTTATGTCGTTTGTCACTTTATTAATATCATCAGCTTCTGATATTTTTAAGATCACCATGTCTTCTTCGCTGGTTAGTGACTCTTCTATCAAAATTTCGGCCGTTTGAATAGACTCTTTTCTCACCGGTTTTAAATTTACATCTTCCAATTTTTCTTTTAATATTGGTGCTCTCTCTATTTTTGTGGGTCGCAATTTAACACCTTCTTGGGTCCATGAAATGGTTTCTATCTTCTCTTCTTGAACAGCTTTTGGTTTGTCTTCTGCTCTTGGTTTTCTCCAATGACGACTTTCAATTGGCTCTTTTTCATCTATAATTTCAGTTACATCGAGTAAACTAGAATCTTCGGTAATTACTTTACTGTCTAAGAAAGACGGTTTGTCTTCTTGACGTGGCTTTCTCCAATGCTTAATTTCCAGTTGTTCATCTTTTATAACCTGATCGACGATCTCAGTCTCCTCCACCTTCAGCCGGACAGTATCATCGGTAGATGTCTTTGAATCTAAAAATTTGGGTTTTTCCTCTGTTCGAGGCTTCCGCCATTGTTTTGTTTCCAATGATTCATGTTTTACCGTTTCATCAGTAGATTTTTCAATTTCTAATATTGTAGAATCTTCAACGGCTGACTGTTTACCTACAACCTTCGTTTCTACTTGTGAACGCGGTTTCCGCCACGTATTGGTGTGGAGATTTTCTTCAGATATTTCTTTCTTTTGTATATCAAGTATAGTTGAATCCTCTATTGCTGTCGTTTTGTCTACCAACTGAGACTTCTCTTGTATTCTCGGTTTACGCCAGGATTTGGTTTCTAATATTTCTTCAACGTCACCTTTTTTGTTTTGTACAAATTTTTCAGTACTTTCTTTATCTTCAACGGTTAAGATATTTGTATCTTCTGTTGTGATTATACTTTGAATTGATTTAGGTTCTTCTGGACGCTGCTTGCGCCAACTTCGTACTTCCAGCTTTTCTTCTTTAATGACCTCTACGGACTCGGTTTGACTTTTTCTACGCCATGGAACCATACTAGCCATTTTTTTTGTTTCGATATCCTGTAAGTTTTGTATTTTCAAAATATTAGTTTCTTCTGTAGATTGATACAAGGATCTACTAGTGGTGGTTTTTCCTTCTGGTGAGCTAGTGGTGACATCTGTCTTATCTTGAAACATTTTTCGAGATATGGTTTTTTGTGATTCTGAAATAAAAAAGAGTTACAATTAAATATTAACTTTAATATAGAGCGCCACCATCGCGTCTATGCACTATGAAGAGAGGGGTTATACTTATGCTCATAGTGGAGGTATAAGTAGGTACGTAAGTACCTAAATGTTTTTCATATACTTACCGTATTTTTTGTCTCGCCACGAACCAAAATTGCATAAAATATAAGTGTTATATACCTAATAAGGCAAACTATTATCTAGCTATATGTACCTAGTTCATAAACACAATATTTATGTGGTTTGATCCCTATTAAAAGTTATTGTTCAAGTAGTGAGATTAGTAAACAAAATTATCATAGTGCGTGCCGGCGGGTTACATCCTAAGAATCAAAGACTTCCTATGTTTTTATAGCTTTTCATATTTTCCTGATTTGTTTAGATGATTCCTACGGAGGCCAGTTATTATCTTGTACTTAAGAATTTATTTAAATGCCTAGGACAATTTCTTAAATCATGAAGCACCTTATAAATAATAATTATAATTACCTAATTAATTAAATTCATCTTAAGTATTTTTAGGGGTCCGTGCCTCAAAAGGAAAAAAGGAACCCTTATAGGATCACTTTGTTGTCCGTCTGTCTATCTTTCCGTCTGTCTGTCTCAGTAACGCGTGGACGGATCAAGTTGAAATTAATACCAAATACTCAGATCAGCAATCTCATGCAACCGTGAAAAAATCAATCTACGTCAACGCAATCAAAAGATATGGCCATTTATATCGCATTTTATCGCATATTTGTATAAAAATGCAAAAAAACTCAAAACCTATAGGGTACTTCCCGTTGACCTAGAATCATGAAATTTGGCTAGAAGCTAAGTCTTACAGCACAAGTAAAGGAAAAAAATCCGAAAACTGTAAAAGACATTGCCACATTTCAATGGAGCTTTGCCCCACCTACAAAACTACGTGACCATTTAAGCTGTACCTATCATTTTATTGGGGACTTATTGCAGTTTTCAATTTGTATCATTTTCTACTACTCTCGCAACTCCTATAGAAGAATAACAAAAACAATAAATAATTCGCTTCGATTTCTTACTATTTTCTGAATTCTTAATTAAGCTGTTTTTTTCGACTCGCTTGATGTACAAAACTTTATTTTAGACCAAAAATATTTTTTTTTGTTATTACAAACTTCTATTTGGAGATGATCAACCTAATCAGGAGTATGTCGATGTATGGACCTAATATTTTAATTATGGCAAAGTTAAGTTAAGGTCTCTAAATCTAGTTTATCTTTTCGTTAAAGCAAAGTTACGGGGTTAAGTAAGTTGTTAGCACGGAAGCCTCGGTGCGCGAGTCCGACTCGCACTTGGCCGGTTTTTATTTTGTATCCGCTTACTTAATCGTCAGACTTTCCTTACGTTTGCTTTCATTTATTTTTCACCTGCCTTATGTGTAATGTTTGTTTTGTTTTAAATTAAATAATTATTTAAGTCTAATATAGATCATTACCGACGAACACGCTTTAAAATGGTCAATACTGGTTGGTATTTAAAAATAAATAATAATTAACTACATAAAGGAGATTGAGCAATGAGCAATCCAGGCCCAGTCTGTATTAGCTGTATTGTTATTGAGACAATATTCAATATTCATCCCATAATTTTCTACCTCAGTTAGATATAAATTGTACCTAGTGGGGAATTATTAAATTCATATTTACAAATAAATTAATTATATCGACGTTTATTCCATTTTGAATGAGTCATTTCCTGATTAAACTACTCACAAGAGCTCTTATCAATAAAACTGTTTATCGATGGCTTAACTTGACAGTCGTTAAACCACCGATTTTGTATTACGAAGTATGGCGTAAAGCATTGCCTAACCTTTAAGTCACTTTGATCTCAACGAGCCAAGAAGCATCTATGCTGTGCTAAACTCCTTGTATATGATTTCATAGTTTTAAGCAAAGAGAATGTAATAGTACGTCTTGGTGTAAAATCTATAAAATGGCAAGTAGCCGCTATTGGCTACGACAATGACACTGTTAACGCTCACGAACAACACTTTAAAGTCACGTCACACAAATAGGAGAAGTAATATCAAAAAGACTAATTAATTACTCCTTGTGTAGCCTTTAAAAAGTTATTATGTTCTTATTTGTCATATTACCGTAAGGAGCAAACTCTTTGTTAGTAATCTTCTCTTTATTTTGGTGACAGAATATATAATGTATGACAAGAAGTTATTTGTTGTGATGGGTAACCTAACCTAAATTTCGAAAGTTTACAAGAACCCTATCCATATAAGGTTCCATTTTCATTTAAATAAACCTTTTATCCATATAAAATGTTTATTTGTACAGCCTTTGTAAGTACGATATCTCTCCTATTTGGTGTCTAATTTGAGCTATCTACAAAAAAGAAACATTTTTTTGGAAACTGCGTTCTATGCCATATGAACAATGTCCTTTGAAATACAGTTTCAAACGTTATTTTTAGGTAACTCATTTTTATAATTTAGTTTGTAGGTAGGTAGTATTTAGATACATAATCATGAATATACCTACATCTTATTTATCTTCATCTTACTTGCCTACTAGTACAAAAATATAGGTCATAGTTCCTTATACTTTGACGTTTGAATTTATATTTTCCTTATTTTAGGCTTGTTTGTGACTCATTCTCCGTCCTACAAAATTATTTAATGTATAAAAGTATCTAATACCAATTTAATTAAATACAGCTACTACTCTATATCACCCCGAAATGAAGCATACACTGTTTCGTAGACTCAACGTCATTCGTTCAATCAGCCGTTTCGCATCACGTGAATGAAATTTTTTTTTTGAATTTAATTAAAGTACTATTAACCTTACGAAATTAATATGAAATATTTTTAATGGATTATTATGAATAGAAACTATCACTGAATAACAATAATATTTTATAAATCGACTCTATACCAACTTATCTTTGCCGTTCGCAAAATAATATGCCCATACATCGACATACTATTTGGCTATTTGGCCAACTGTAAATATAAGTTTTTAATAATTTTCCTTTACTTGTGATATAAGACTTCTTCTTGCCAAACTTCATGATTCAACGGGAAGTACACGATAGGTTTTGATTCCATTGCGTTTTCATACAAATATGCGGGAAAATGCGACATGAACGGTCATATCTTTTGATTGGGTTGACGTAGAAGTTTGATTTTTAATGGCTGCATGAGATTACATACCTAAGTAATTGTAACTTGATACGTCCACGCGTTTCTGAGAAAAAGGTTTCTAAAAAACAAGTGAATAATCAAATAGGCTAGTTGACTCATATCGAAATTCTATAAAACAATATTTATTTCATATAGTAATTCACATTAGGATCCCAAATATATCACTTTTATTACATAAAAGTAGAAGATGACTGTTAAAAAAAATGATATTAAAATATTTACTCGTTTTTTCCGACGCGCCAAAAAAGTAGTCGGCCATTTTCGCGAGGTTCGTGACGTCACTCTGGGTTTTTAGGGATGTCCGATTTTTTTTTGATTTGTCGATCTTAAGTGGGTTTTGGTAGATACATTGAATTATTAATAATAATTCAAATTTTAATGACACGAAAATGAAATATTTACCAATTAAATGGTTATAAATACATTTGAAGGCTCCGTTATAGCTAGATTTAACCAGGTATTACGATGATAATCTATGTTAAGAGCAAGAAATCGATGTTTTAACGTCATGTTTTCTCAACATTGAACATCCCTAGTTTATTGGGGCCGCAATTACGTCATGCCACAGATAATCATGGCGGACTCTGTTTTATTCGAGGTTGGAAAGTTGCATTTTAAATTAAAGTTTTTGGTGTTTTAAGGGTCTCAAAAATTCTGTAATTTTTTGTACGTTCTATTAGAACGATTATTAACTATTTATGACCAAATTTTTTTTGGGTCAACTAGCCGATATTAGGAACTTGGCCAAAGTCACTATTAAATTTAAAAAAAAAATCAAATGTTTGTGATAATTATTAATGATCCTGTTAATTAATTTTGGATTTAGATTCCTTATATTTTCATGCTCATATTACAATTGCATTTATCTATTTCATGTCAATTTAGTTTGGTTTACTTTATTTGTGTTGTATGAATGAAGATCTCCCAGAAATTACTAATTTATAATTATTTTGTAAATATAACGGAGATTTTAAAAATAAATTGTTACTTACCTCTTCACCTCACATAAGCATACTTACGTATTAGAGTCTTCGGCATTTTGTATTACTGTGTTGGTAAACTTATTATACTAGGGAGTGTATCTCTTTATTCTAATAAAAAGATTGTTTTTGCCACTTCACTACAAAACGTGTATATAAATTAGTAAGCTTAGATTTAAAAAAAATATTGCCTCATTGAGAACATCCTCCTTTTTGGAGCTACAAAACATTTCACTAAACTGAAGCTATAAAACTATACCTATAGGTACTTGCAGTAGGTATCTATGATTAATGCTAACTGCATTAAATATTTCAATTACCCACCAATATTTTTGTCTGTAACACTCAAAGTACCCATATTGGCGACAGTATCAAACTTTTCGCATAAGTATACTCTTATTTAGAGATTTTAGTGAATTTCAGTCCAAAAATGTAAGCTTCATACTGGAGAGGCGCAATTATTATAAAACTCATTATCGTAACACATTTGAAACCTGATCTATATTAGTAGATAAATAGAATTCGGGTACGGACAACAGCAGATCATAGGTAACACTTGCAGTACGATTTCAACTCTTACGATGCAAATAATAAGAACGACGAAAATGTTACACTGGATCTGGTTTGATGTGTACTATTGCAAATTAAAATAAAGTACTAATATAGTTTCCGCCAAACAAAATATGTTGTATACAAATGTCGATCAGGTTTCGATGTGCGTTGCGATATCAACTTGTATGGAGCGACAGCTCTACGTCTCCTCAATGAAGGCTCTAAAAATACGCACACATACAGTATATAAATTAAATTGAACCGCGCCACTTCACCAAGACTAAGTAGGTACTCACGAAGACAGAGAAAAGTGTATACCTAGTGTGTACCTCAATAAGGTTGAGATTTTCTCAAAAACTACTGGACCGAATTCAAAAATTATTTTATAGTTACATAGTTTTACTTTTACCTATCGAACAGTTAAAGAATTCTTGCAATAGGTCAACCAGTTTTTGATAAAATCTCAACCTTAAAAACTCTCCTGTACACCTTTCTCTGTGTTAGACTGTACCTATTATAATAAAATAAATAAATATTTTAAATATATATTATGCCTGCAATATTTGAATTATGTGGGTATTTTTTGTTCGAGAACTTGCATAAAATGCGGCAACGTCATTATAATGTACTTACAAAACTTACATTACTTGTTTGTCATACAAAAATGCATCGTCATTACTTTGTAAATAACGAATACTCATTCATTTTAGGTAAGTACTCTAGGTACTCATAATTATTTAACAATCACAAAGTGGCGCGGTTGATTGTTTTACGTACTGTATGCTTTTGCTTCGTACAATATACCTACAGTATTATAGATAAATGTTACTTTTGTGTAAAAGTACTGTATAGTGGCAGTCTATCTATCGGCTGTTCTCTTTGAATAATTCTAGTAGAGTTTGGGATATTAATGGAATCTATACGAGTTTTACGCACCCAAATACTTGTTCAGGGGTTTGATATGTATTTTCGAATAACGTTCGTGATTCGTGTTCCATGTGTCATGCTGTTGCGAAAAAAATCTTGAGTGCCACGCTAGTTCGAAAACTCATTGGATCGAAATCCGCGGTAGCGTGACGCTGTTGCGAAAAACATTTTAGGTGGTACGCTAGTTTGATAGCTCGTTAAATCGAAATCCGCATCATTTTGTGTAAATTTTTGTTTTGGATAAGCATTCCATTTTCGATACTATTGCAACTCCTAAAGAGAACACGTTGATGTCTTTTGTATGTGAAGCAATTGAACGCTATAATAGACATCAACGAGCTTGCAATTTATAATCTAGCAAAAAAAAACTTTGAAATCTCAAAAAGTTTTTCGCAACAGCATGTGTCGCAAGAACGTCATTCGAAACTATACATACCGAGCCCCTTGTTCAGTGCCATGGTATCCTGCACGAATAAAAAAGAATTCCTAATTGTATTTGATGTGATGTCAACTGTACGTGTACATCCCTGTTCCATATTACAATAGCAAAACTTTTTTAAAGTTTTTTTGTTAAAGAATTAATTTTAGCTTTTTATTCAAAAATTTCGTTATTTAAGAATTTATTAGGTGCGATTATGCTGTGGCCGCTATATCTAAACCCAAATGTTATTGTCAGGGTCACTATAAATGCTGATGGCTTCATTTAGTGATGATTAGATTCAGCGTTCTGGGTCATCAACATTGTTCCTAACTTAAACAATAATAATCTTCAGGGATTGTCTTTTTCCTCTTTATTTGGCTCAACAAACAGTATGCACGCACAATTGAATTGTCTTTATCTAAAATTCTTTTTTATCCGAGAGTATCCGTAGGTACGAGGGATAGCCTGCGATCGCGTTCATAGACCGTGACGGCAGAAATCATAACAAAGATCTAGATCAAAGAACCCGTCAAAGTTAAAATATAACATTGAGTTACTGGAACAAAAAACCTAACCATGCAGCATTTTCCGGTTTTTCCACACGGAACGCAACGGCAGGCGGTAGAAAAACTCATTTGTGGTGTGCTAGGAAACTCCTTCCGTTTACCTTAGGTACCTACTGTAACGCCGATCTGAGTCCATCTGAAATAGCTGTTTGACGAGTGTGGTCCAAACAGCAACCTGACTAATCTGGGTATAAAAGATGTTAGATACATTATACTACCTCAAATACCTACTTAATTTAATTTTCTTTAATTATTTGTAAATAGACAATATAGAAGAGCCGATTGACTCAACAACACTGCTATTAGTGCATCCATACATGGCACTATTGTGTATCAAATTAGTCAACATTCATTCCTGGCGTAAGTGTATTGAGAAAACTGTATTAGAGTAAAAGTTAATCAACCTTTTAGTTACAACTGTAGCAAAGGAAAATGTGACTTATTATTATTAAATCACGATTAAAATTCTTGAATGGCATGAAGAAAACAAGTTGTTTAGATAGAAGTGCCAGTCCATGATTTGTAAGCAACCTTAGTGCCCTCGCTAGCCATCAAGGTCACGTGTAATTAGTTAGCAATTCAGTTCTGTCCGCTAGGAGCTCGACAGTGTGACCAGGACGGTAATCTGATGGACAGCAGGCACTAGTGTCAGCGCGGTGTGTAATGGACGTTGATGAAACGAGTTCGCTTCCCTGCCGCCATGTTGGCCTAAACGTTCAGGATCCTATTGCTATTCTTGTTTGTGTGTACAATAATGCGAAATTATCATTAATTTATATAGCGTTTATTAAACAGTTTCACATAAAGGTAACATACAAAAGTTTTATTTCATAAATATATTATTAAATATGGATAGGCACTAAAATATTAAGTGATAAAATACTGCCACGCCTAATAACTTAATACAATTAGGTGAAACATACAACACAATTTTTAACAATATCGTGCACTTAAAACAAACTAAGTTAAAGATCACTGTAACGTTAAACTATAAAATCTCATTCAGTTCGGATTTGTACTTGCAGAAAACATTAGGTCATCAACATCGGCAGTGTTTATCAAAACATAGAAACTGGCAAGGCAAGAGTGCGTGCGTACTTCGAGTGGCGCGCGGCGGCCGCGGCTCATGTTTCTTTGTCAGGGGAGTTGACAGCGACCGACGCGACAGATTACGAGTAACTTTGCGCTCCGCGAGAACGACCCTATCCGGCCCACCCGCACCCCAGCGAACGACGGGACACTGACAAAGTTAGTCGCAGCTGTTAGGTGGCGTTGGATGACGGCGTGGCACAAACACACCGCAGCCCGCGTGCAGCTTTGTTAGGTGTAACCGGGTCTGCAGCGAATGCCAAAGTCGTGGACAAATACAAACAATGACTCATGCTTAAGGACAAAGCTGGAAGCTGGGATTTGTCTCCACTTGTGACGGTCTCATGTGGTCCAATGCAAATTCATTTACACATAAGGGCAAAATGATATCACCTGGTACGCCTCATAGACCACAGAAGCTGACTCAAGTCCCAGTTTCGTGACCACCTGGTAAACTTCGCTAAAATGAAATGGTCCGCGTAAAGAAATAGACAGACATCACTGAGATCAGTCGCATAAGTTTCACAGGTCAGATCTCAACACAAAAAGCATAGAGTAACTTTCAAATTCTCATTGTTAATTAGGCCAAATTAATCATTAACTTTAGCGCAGGCTTAAAATTATTTTAAAGAGTATTGGGTGAAAAATACATTTGACGATTCGCCAAAAGACGCGTCTTGTTCATTACGTTCTATTTCACAATTTAATCGATAATAGATACATTATTTAGTAAACATCGTAGCGGTAAAGCAAAACAAAACAGTCGGAGATTGTCTCGTGTTCCTGTTAATCACATGTTACGTGTGTCCAAATAGTATATAGGGAGGCTCCTTCGCCGACGCTCGTTGACGCTGGGCTGTCACCTGCCACGTCGAATGACTAGGACTATTTACACAAAAAGCTTAAATGTACAGCATTGTTAGATGCGGAAATTCGCCCAAATAATTCTACTGAGTTAAGTTTACAACTGTTTCCACTAGCAAATCGTGATGTTAGGTTGTGCGCGCAGCTTAGTCGCGTGCCCGGTATCGCGCGGTGTGCGCGTCGGGCGCGGCCGTGTCGTTCGCAAGCTAGCCTACGCGGTCGCGTCGTAAGTGTCTCAGTACGTGTGTCACGACTAGCGATCACGGGGTGTGACTATGAAGCGGGCGGAAGTCGTTATTGCGGTAACCGCTACGATTGTATGAAGTCACCTAGGCAACTAGTTTCGCTTGTCAACTTTCAAAACTTTTATAAAGTAGTTTTCACCCGATCTCATTGTGGTATAGAGATGAAACAAAGAAACACTACATTAATGGATTAAGAGTGCGCGACGCGAGCTCGCTGCCTGTGTCTATGTCTTACTTTTGACGACTAGCTTTGCCGAGGTCTCGACCTGGCCGGCGGCGGTGGTGGCGCGGCACGTGAACGCGCCCGTGTCCTCCTCGTACGTGTTGCCGATCAGCAGCACGGCGTTGTTGCCCTCGTGGATCATCTGACGCACAAATACATAACAATTGATTCACTCCGCAGAATTGATAATTTGATATATAACTAATCTTTGCATTTTATAAGTCTCAACAGCATGCAAGAACATTTGGTTGTCTTCCTCTTGAGTAGGAATATGCCACTGTCATCATAAAAACGGAATCGAGCCCTCCGAAAATAGTTAATTTTCTACTTTTGTGCAAACGTAGCGGGTCGACGGACAGTAGGTGGAGGCAACAACTATAGAGAAAGTGCGTAGATACTTGCCTGAAAATCGGGAGTCTCAGGGATGAGAGCGCCTTCGCGAAGCCATTGAATTGTCGGTTTAACTTTGCTGGTGATATGTGTCTTGAACTGCGCTGGTTGTCCTTCGTAGACGGTGACGTCACGCAGAGGCGTAAGAGTTGGCAGGTTGTCGGCCTGGTCTGGCTGGCTCACTTTCAGCTTGGCGGCCACTGTCACGCGGCCGGCTGAATTGTACGCTACGCACTTGTAGTCGCCCTCGTCCTCCGGGAAAGCCTCCGATATACGTAGAGTATACTCATCGGCCGTCCTCGACATTTGGAAGTATTTCGATGGTTTTATCAGTTTGTCGCCCTTATACCACTGCACGGTGGGCGTAGGCTTGCCCACTATCTTACAGCCGAATTCGATGGCTTGACCCTCGGTGACGACTTTGTCTTTCAACGGTTCGATGATTTCCGGCGGGGCGTTGGCGGCCTTCGACGCAGGTTTCGGCTTCTCTTTGGTGGCGGGCGCGTTCACCGAGCATTCGGCATCGCATCTCGCTTCGCCGGCGCCGTTGATCGCAACGCACTCATATTTGCCAGAGTCTTGTGGGTACGCTTCCAGAATTAGAAGTGTATAAGTGCCATCCTCCTCCAAGATCTTGTTTCTAATGTCGGGTTGGACTTTCTTGCCGTTTTTCAACCAATACACATCGATAGGTTTAGTTCCAGTAACCTTGGTATCGAATCTAACGAGTTGACCCGCGATCACGTTGACGTTCTGCGCGGTCAGAGTGAAGCTGGGTGGGAGGACTCCTCCCCTGCCTTGACGCCTGCGTTCCTCGACCACTAAGTTGGCACTGCACTTGGCAGTGCCGCCCCTGTTCTCGGCCACTGCGGCGAACACAGCAGAGTCTTCGACGAAAACTTGTCTGATGATAAGAATAGACTTGGTGCTGAAAGTGTGAATCTGGAAGTCAGGTGAGTTTTTAATCGGGAAGTTTTCCCGGTACCACTTGATGGCTGGCAGCGGGTCGCCGTCAAACTCAACCTCGAAACGAGCTTGCTCGTGTTCGAACACGCGGCACGGTTGCATCTTTTTGGTGAACACGGGAGGATTGGAGGGCTTTACAGGACCCTCGACCACTCGCTCATGGGTTTGTGCCTTGTGCTCGACTTCAGTCGTCTCTGTCGAAGTTATTTTCCGAGTTATTTCAGTATCGCCAACGACCTCCTTCTGGATTTGCTTCTGTTTAGCCACATGTACTTCCTTGCCGTGGACAGTAGATTCGGAGGGATCCGGAATCCTAGGTTTCTTTTGAACCACCTGCTGTTGAGTGATTTCTTCTGTCTGTTCCCTGAAAATTAAAAATACCTAGAATTTAATATCATCTTCAATGTTCTAATTAAATTATTGCGTTCATATAATTCCAGATACTTACAAGCTGTCTTCATATCTCTGCGCCATGCCTTTGGCTACAGAGCTGCTTACAATCTTTTCCCCGGGGATCGCGTACTGGTGAGTCGTCTCCCTCAGCCTGCTCTCCTTCACGACCTGCTCGTTCTCCAGCTCCTGTAGCTTGTTGTAGTACTCCTCGCCCTTCTTCTTCTTGACACTTTGTTGCCATTCTGTTTCGGGCTCCCTGACCACCTTGGGCTTTAGCTCAGGCCTATGGTCGATCACCCCTTGACGTTGCAAAGTTTGCCTCTCTTCGAAGGTCTTTTCTAATTCAGTGTCAGAGCGCTGATATTGTGTTGTTTCATCATACCAAGCTGTATATAATTAATGAATAAAATTAATACGATTTCTTACTTGGAATTATTATAATTTCATGAAACTCCAAACATACCTCTGCAAGAATCCGATGATAAGCTGGTAGAAGCAGATGATATAGCGGCGCTTCATCTTAGGGAGAGAGAGAGGAGGGGTGTGGGAAGCAAAGGGGGGTTTATTTGTGTTTAAGCGAACTGTGGGTGTGTGCGTGAGTTGGTGATGTGTGTTAATGCAGCAGAGTATTCAAAAGCTTTTTACTTGAACTCATATTGTATTAGATCAATACCACCCGATAGGATTTATAAGCATTAGATAATAAAAGACTATGCAAAACATTATAGTACATAGTTTGCGTCACTTATAGATGTTGTAATCAACAGTGTGCTGGGTAATCAGTGTGAGATACTCACGTCGTGGGGCGTTCTTGAGGACGCCTCTGTAGTCGTCGTGTCTCGGAATAACTTTCAGTTCGGTCGTAGCCACGGCCTCGCCAGCGGAACTCCGGGCGATCACCTCGATTTTACCAGTGTCGTATTGCCTAGTCTTGGGGATGTCGAAGTGATACATCCCGTCGTATATCAGTTTGTATCTGGAGCCCTGCAATCAAATCATAGCGTTGAGCTCTTCAAATAATTCTATTCACCGGATACTTTATTATCATTTTAAAATGTCTCATTACATAGGTACTCTATTTAAGGTTGGTTTTAGCGATCACATAAGGTTAATAAGAATATCTATGTCATTTTTATGGGAGACTTCCATTGGTTCAATAAATGGCGAATTTATGGTTTTTCTATGCAAAAATACTTCTGCATTGTCCGCATATGTTTTTTTTATATTAATGTTAAATGTGGTTCATATTAAGTGTCTATTGTATAATAGGGCTAAGTGCGATTTACTACAAATCGACGAGCGTGCATGAAGAAATTGATGAATGTGGAGGAAGTGACAACCCTCCCTTCCTCCACAAGCATCAATCAAGCCAGAATCGTAGCAAATGGGAGTCCACTGTGACTGTCTACGCCTACGAGAATCAGGCGTGAGTTTATAAATAAAAAATATATTACATTGACGATGGTGTTTCCATTGACGAGCCACATGACCCTCGGCTTGGGGTGTCCGGTGACGCGGCAGCAGAAGCGCGCCCATTCGCCCTCCTCTACGGTCACAGGGTCGGGCCGGCTCACAAACACCGGAGCCGAGCGCGCCTTGGTCTCGTCCACCACTTGCTCTGGTGCCCTGGTAGTAATAACGTTGTACATTATATACATACCCAAAGTGGGTTTATATCGACCCCAGGGGTCGACGACGACCTGAATGGGTTCATTCAAAGAATATGGGGGTATATGAAATGTAAACGGGGGTCCACGATAGTTCGATCTACTTTAGTTTTGATGGAATAACCGTCATACTCATTCCGTCGTACATCATTTAACTCTTGTGGCAGTGTTGCTTTCATGATACTTTGTTGCTTCGTGCAATGACGACCTTAATGAGCTTACTTTAAGGTCGTAATTGTACGAAGTGGCAAGGTATTATGAGGGTGGTGCTGCTATGGGAGTTGAATGTAAGGGGGCAGGAAGAGACTAGCTCCCACAACACAGGGAATCCTAGTGTGGGAGCTAGAGCTCACATAGTCTCAAATTTATTTAGCTTAATTAATTAATTGTAATGTTCAATAATTTATAAGAGATAATTTTGTAATTAATAATGGTACCTAAATAAATTTATTATTATTATTATTCACTCTATTTATTTTAACTCTTATTTAATATATTTATACATTTCAATATAAAAAAACAATAGAAAAATATATAAATATAAAAAATAGCCACCCACCGGCAGCGGGATGCATGCGCATCCAAGCTGCCGGAGGTTAGGATCCCAGAGTGAGGAACCTCCTCACAATGCGTGCCGTGTCCAGCAGCACTGCCTTCTGCATCCGGCTCTTGACCCAACTGTCTAGCGAGAGTCTCTTAAGGTGTTGGTCGAGACTCTTCGCTATTAAACCGTTCACGGTTACGACTATCGGAACAATTATGGTTGAGTCCACATCCCACATGGCGGTAATCTCGTGAGCCAAGTCTAAGTATTTACTTAGCTTTTCCTTTTCGGCCTTCACGAGATTCTCATCATGGGGGATGGTGACGTCAACCAGAATTGCCCGACGCGACGATCGGTCTATCAGCACGATGTCAGGTCTATTGGCGACAATAGTCCTGTCCGTGATGATAGACCGATCCCAGTAGAGCGTGGCACGGCCATTTTCGAGAACTGGCGCTGGTGCGTACTGATAGTACGGCACCTCAGTACTGACAAGACCGTATTTAAGGGCAAGTTGCTGGTGGACTATCCTAGCTACTTGATTATGTCTGTGCAAATACTCGCCGTTAGCAAGATGAGAACAACCGGAAACTATATGCCTGAGTGACTCTCCGGGACGGTGGCATGCTCGACATATGTCGACCGTACCGTCCTTCAGGATATACTTCCGGTAGTTGTTCGTCTTTTATTATTATTATTATTATTATACAAACAGACCGACGATTTTTTTAATGTTTTACACTTGTAGGAGGTAAGTTGTCGATGTACACGACTACAGAGATAAGTATACAGGGGGCCTCAATAAGGTTATATTCTAAAAAAACTACTGGACCGATTTTAAAAATTCTTTTACAGTTTTCACTTTTATCTATACAGTGAAATAATATTTGCAGTAGGTCAAGTAGTTTTTGCGAAAATCTCAACCTAAAAAACTCCTGCACACTTTTCTCTATTTTAGACCCTACCTAACGAAAATGTGGTCCTAATTTTTTTTACTACTATCAAACTGCTATAAAAATAAACTACGTTCAAGACAGAAAGATGGCCCAATTATTAAAAAAAAATTGTTTTATCAACTTTTAGTATTCCTATAGGTATTCAAAAAATAAAATTTTCAGGAAAGCATTTTTGCAGCATTTTATATTTTCAGGGAAATAATAAAACTGAGCATTATCATTGCTCCGCTACTTACACTTGCCACGACGCTTCCATCTCCCTAATTTTCTCAATGCTCTTCATGTGTTTGGGCAGTTGCGAGTCGTACACGATGCCCGGCTTGCCGGCGGTGTTGATGATTGCGCGCGTCTCGTCCATGCCGTACAGGTTGGTGGCGCGGCAGACGTACTCGCCGCTGTCCTCGGGATAAACCCAGCCAAAGTTCATCGCCACGTAACCGAAGTCGTAGATAGGCGTGAAGCGGTTCTCTGTAAACATTCGTAGATTTATCGTTAGTTTTATTTTATTTTATTCAGGAAACACACAGTCATGTACAGACATTGATAAAAGAAACTTAAGTACTAATAGACCTAGATCGATAACTTAGTAAACGAATGTTACATAATGTCACATGGAGCGCTACTAGAGATTACTTATTACTAAATATTACTTAAATAAATAAAGAGTCCAACAACCAGGCAACCCCGGACTAGCACTATACGTATACTCTACACCAAGCCGAGAATACCTAGCTGCTAGGTAACAGATTTTGTACTGATGTAAACAATTTGTAAAAATGTCGACGTCGAGTAAATATTTGTAATAGAAATCGCTAGTTTTATTACAAAAACTCAAATTTTCAAAAGTACTTCAAAAGATAGCCTTCACTGGCTTGATACACGGTTACTCAACTCGTAGAACTAACATTATTTTCCTACATAATGTATTGTAATTTTGGAGATATCTCAAGAAATCATTAGATCGGTTTAAAGTAAAGGGGCATATATTACTCACTGTGCAGCAATGGCTTCCCATTGAAGAACCATTCGACCTTCATGTTCGGGTCCCCAACAGGCGCCAGTTGACACTCGAATTTGGTCGACTCCATCTCCACCAGCGTAGTCTGGCTCTGGATCTGGGTCACGAAACGCGGTGGCTGCTTCTTGTCAACATCGTACAGATCGTCCTCAGTCAGGAATATCTCAGAAGTGTACTTCTTGATCGTAGCCTCCATTTGAGTCAACGCCTCAGACTTCTTCATGCCACGAGGCACTTGGTTTTGAAGAATGATATCGGGCAGCTCTGTAAATGTAAAACGTCTTAGATTAC
This sequence comes from Tachystola acroxantha, assembly GCA_963506565.1. NCBI lineage: Eukaryota > Metazoa > Arthropoda > Insecta > Lepidoptera > Oecophoridae > Tachystola > Tachystola acroxantha. Next base: position 18,567,282 of record OY735870.1, read on the forward strand.
CTGAGTTACAGGAAGTAATTAATATTCAATGAAACTTGTCAGTTAAACTCACGTTTGCATGATACATTCCCCTTAGTGAAGTCCTCGCCGAAATCGTTTATAGCTTTGCAAATGTATTCGCCGGAGTCCTCGGCGTAGACGTAGAGAATGTCAAGTGACACGAAACCCATGTCATAGACGGTGCGGTACCGGTGGCCCGACGGCAGGAGCTTCCCGTTGCGGTACCACTCGATGCGCAGCCTGGGGTCCTCCTTGGGCTCCACGCGGCACTCGAACCGTACACCCTCAGACTCCTCGACGGTGTGCGACTGGATCTGAGTGATGAACCTCGGCGGCGAACTTACGACAGGCTCTTCTTTCGGAGCGTCGGTAGCGCGCCCCCTTTCTAGCTCTTTGATCTTCTCACCGCTCATGCCCTGTGGCAGCTGCGACTCCAAAATGATATCGCGTTTCGCACTGCAAGTGATCATGGCTGTGGTGGTAGCTGAGCCCCACTTGTTGGAGGCGCGACATGTATACTCGCCGGAATCGCGCGCGTATATGTAGTCGATGTCCAAAGCGATGAAGCCGAAGTCGTTGAGCATGTGTACGCGCGAGCCAGTCGCGAACGGCCTGCCGTTGTGGAACCAATCGATCCTCATGGAAGGGTCACCGACAGGTTCCACGCGGCAGTCAAAGTGAATCGGCCCACCCTCGGGTATATCGATATTATCTTTGATCTCTACCGTAAACCTAGGAGGATTCGGCTTCTCATCCTCGACGGCGATCTCCTCTCGCTTGTGTAAAGTTTCCTCCAATTTCTGAATACTTTCAGTTCCCGACTTGAAGTGCGACGGCAACTGAGGCTCGAGTACGATGCCTTGTCTGCCTTTAACTTGCAGTTTACATGAAACGGTGGCTTCTCCGTGGCGGTTAGTGGCCTTGCACGTGTACATACCGGCGTCGCGTTGGTATACGCCACCGATTTCTAATATGACGAAGCCAAAATCGTTGATGGTCTTTACTCTCGAGCCAGTCAGAAGTGGTTTACCGTTATGATACCATTCCACTCTCATGCTTGAATCGTTGACAGGAACTAAACGGCACTCGAAGTGAGCTGAAGAGTTCTCTGATAGAAGAAGATCTGAGGGTGTGGTAGTGAATTCCGGCGGATTGCCGCCCTCTGCTTCAGGTGTCATCGAGTCCATTGTGCCGGTATAGCCCTCCAGAGCTGCAATTTTGTCGATGGTTCCCTCCATGCCCTTAGGTAACTGCGATTCCAGGATGATATTTCGTTTTCCTGTAACTTTCATTGTAGCCGTAGTGACAGCTTCACCATAATGGTTGACGGCTCTGCACAAATATTCTCCTGAATCCTCAGGGTAGGTGGGAGATATTTCGAGAATAACAAAACCGAAGTCACAGAATGTTCTGAACCTAGAACCAGCCTTTAGAGACTTTCCATTCCAGAACCATTCCACCTAAAATTAAAAATATATATATATTAGTATGATAAACCTATGAAATCTACCTTATGAAATGACTTTTCACAGAGCTAAATGTTTTCAAATTCAAATTGTGACACTTACTTTCAGATTGGGATCGTCGGTTGGTGTCAAACGAGCTTCGAAATGTGAGTTTTCACCTTCTCTGAGATTCTCAATGTTCGATAATGGAACCGTGAAAACTGGAGCCTTTCCTCGTTCTTCGTCTACTGTGGTATCCTTTCTACGGACCATGGAATCCTCCAAGGTTTGTAACTTTTCCAATCCGCCTTCCATGCCCTGAAACATTTTTATAATGTAGTTAAGAAATAAATTTTAAATTACTCAGTAGGTATACTTTTCAAGTATATAAAAAAATACACACGTACGAGAACATACGTATTGGTTGGCTATAGCTAAGGCTACTTAATCGTTACTAATCATTTATTTTAAATAATTAATTTCATCAACTAAGTTTTTACTCACCCGCGGGAGTTGCGAGTCCAAGATCAAATTCTCCTTCGATGTGCACTTCAATGTGGCCTTTGTAGAGTCACGGCCCAGCTTGTTGGTCGCAACGCATTCATACACACCCGAGTTTTCTTCGTAGCAATACAATATGTCTAATATAACGATACCGAAATCGTGGAAAGTCCTGTATCGGTGACCGTGTGGCAGTTTCTTGCCATTATAGAACCATTCCACCTTAAGGTCGGGATCGTCCACCGGCACCAGTCTCGCCTCGAAGTGAGCACTCTGTCCTTCGACTAACTTGGTGACGTCCTCGATTTGTGTTAGGAACTTGGGTGGTTCAGCAGACGGAGTAGAAGGTGCTTGTTGCTGCGCGCCTTGCAGACTTTCCAGCTCTCTAATCTTAGCCAACGATTCGGGCTGCAAGCTATCCAGGTACACTCCTCCTCTACCGTAGCAACCGATCGTAGCTTTAGTGAAGTCCTCGCCGTACTTATTGTAAGCGCGGCACACGTATTCACCGGAATCATGGTTTTGTGTGTATGCGATGTCGAGAACCACGAAACCAAAATCTGATACGGTCTTGATCCTCGTAGAATGGCGCATTGGTTGTCCATTGTGATACCATTCAATCTTCATATCAGGATCGTCAACTGGTACCACAGTGCATTCGAAGTGCGCCGATTGACCGTCTTTAAGTCCTTCAATATTCTGTATGTGAGTAGTAAACCTCGGTTTCTGTCCCTTGCTCTTGTCTACGCATTCCAGCTTGACGCTTATTTCCGCCTGGCCCCACCTGTTAGTGGCGCGGCAAGAGTAAATTCCAGAATCAGAAGTCTTAGTTCCGAGAATTTCAAGTACAACCATGCCGAACGCATAGACAGTACGAATGCGATGACTGGCCTCAATAGTTTTACCATTATAGAACCATTCGATTACCATGCTTTGATCACCAGTGGGTATCAGCGAGGCTTCGTAATGAGCAATCTGCCCCTCACTAATATCGACAATATCCTGGAACACGGTTGTGAATTCAGGCGCTCGGCCCAGGTCATCATCGGCCAACTGTCCAGGTTCTCTACGGAGGGATTCTTCGAGGTTCTGAATATTTTCCAAACCTTCTGTGCCCTTCGGGTGTTGAGTTCTTTCAATAAGATTTTCCTTGCTAGTGCAGAAAACTGTCGACGAAGTGAAAGCCTCGCCCTTCATATTGTAAGCTTTGCAGGTGTAAATGCCGCTGTCCCTCTCGTAGACATCAATCAAATCCAAAGTCACGAAACCAAAGTCGCTCGTAAGTTTGAATCTGGACCCTTGCTCCAATACTTTTCCATTGAAGTACCATTCTATCTTTAGGTTAGGATCATTTTTGGGTTCAACCTGGCCTTCGAAATGTAGAGCTTGTCCTTCGAGTAGTTGATGTTCAGCGACTATGGGCACTACCCATTCAGGTTTAGGATAATCAGTGTCGGGAACCGATGGCCTTCTACCCTTGGCCATTCTAGCTTCTTCGGCTTGTTCAACGGCATCTAAACCAGCCTTGCCCTGAGGGTGCTGGGTGTCGAAGTAAATGTGCTTATCACCCGTACATCTCAGCGACCCTGACGTCGTAGCTGAACCTTTGCTGTTGGTAGCTTTACAGGTGTAAATACCGGAGTCTTCTTCATAAGTATGAATGATATCCAACGATACATAGCTGAAGTCGTGAGTACTCTTGTACCTCGAACCAGATGGCAGAGGTTTGTTGTTAAAGAACCATTCAATCTTGAGTGTAGGGTCTCTGGACGGTTCGACGTTACATTCGAAATGAATGTTGTCACCCTCTTTGCACAAAATATTATTCAAATGAGAAATAAATACAGGTGTTTCATAAACAGCTTCAGGAGCTTCGGGCTTTGCTGGCTTAGGTTGTTCCAATGCGCCAATCCTGCCCAAAGATTCTGGGTGCAGTGTTTCGCCAAGTAGCCAATGACGATCTTCGATCTTGATAGATGACGTGGAGACTGCTTCTCCCATAAGATTAGTCGCTTTGCATGTGTAGATACCGGAATCATCAATTCTTACACTGTTAATAGACAGCGTAACCAGGCCAAAGTCGAAAGTACTCTTTAATCTTGAACCAGTAGTCAGAGACATACCATTTTTAAACCACTCCACTCTGAGGTTAGGGTCAGCGCGCGGCTCGACCTGTGCTTCCAAGTGCACATGCTGGCCTTCGACGAGCTTATCGTAGCTCTGCAGGTGCGTGGTAAAGATGGGTGCCTGCTGGACTCCTGCGTCCACAAACATTTCCGGAACCTTGTTCATAGCTGCTTCCTTCAGTTGTATCTGTTCCCATGATTCCGGTCTCATAGTCTGATCCACGATTGTCGATTTTGTCTTGATTTTGAGAGAAGCGGAAGATACCGTGCTTCCAGCTCTATTGATAGCTTTGCACATGTACAGACCTGCATCGGCGGACACTACTGAATTGATGTCTAGCGTGACAAATCCGAAGTCATGTGTTGTGCGGAACCTCGATCCTGTGAAAGTAAAAACTGTTAGACCTGTACGACTTACGATGCTTGAAGCGAGAAGAGAATTTTTTATTTATTTCTATTATTATTATTTTTTTTAATTTACTCATTTAACAATTTATTATTAAACTTACCCATCTTAAGTTCAACGCCATTTATGTACCACTCAAATCGTAGGCTTGGGTCACCGACAGGTACCACTCGAGCCTCGTAGTGAGCGTGCTGTCCCTCCCATAGCTCAGAGGGTCCAGTCAGTACTTGAGTAAAGATCGGCTTCTCAAATTCGCGTTCAGGCTCATCGGCTCTCTTCGCCTGTGGCTCTTCCAGGCGCTGAATCTTCTTCATGCCTTCCGGATGTTGTGTCTCCAATTGAATGGCCGCCTTAGCTGTTTATAGAAAAGAACGTTAGTTATCTCAACATTACCAAAGTGTAATTAAATAAATAAAGAATTATTATTTTACTTACTTTTAATTCTCATAGCAGCAGTGGTCACTGCCTCTCCCAGCAAGTTGGATGCTCTGCACATGTACACGCCTTCGTCTTCGTCACGAACGTGGGTAATCGTCATCGAGACATATCCAAAGTCGTGTGTCTTTGTAATTCTAGAACTGTCTTCGATAAGTTTCTCGTTTCTGAACCATTCCACTTTGAGAGTGGGGTCCCCGACAGGAATGAGTCTGCAGTCAAAGTGCGCAGTCTGTCCTTCTTGGATGTTGTCGATGTTCTGCAGCGGCTGTGTGAACACGGGCCGCTGTCGGGTAACAGGTTCTGGTATCTCGGGTCGTCGGAATGGTTCCGCTGATTCTAACTCACGGATCTTGTCTAGACCCTCGGGACGTTGCGATTCCAATATAATACTGCCTTTTGCGGTTACAGTCATGGATATGGCCGATGTGCACTGCCCAAGAGCGTTGATCGCTTTCACGGAGTACTCACCGGCATCCTCTGCTACACAGTGCTGAATATCCAGTGACACGTAACCAAAATCAAAAGTGATATGGAACCTTGAGGCAGATTGCAGGGCTTTGCCGTTGTGATAAAATTCGATGCGCAAATTAGGATCATGTACTGGCTCAACCTGGCACTCGAAGTGCGCTGTTTGGCCTTCGTAGACGTGTGTAGTTCCTCTTAGCTCTGTGGCAAACCTAGGAGGAGTGATTTTAGGCTCTTCGATCTCCAATCTTGTATGATGACCTTGAGCTTCTAACTGCCTTATTTTTTCAAGACCATTTGGATGTTGTGTATCTAGGATAATACTTCTGTGCCCTAAAAAGACATATCGTTTATTAAATACATTTATAGTGACTTTAAATAACAATATTTTTTAAATAATAAAAACGAATTAGCACATACCTGCAACCTTCAACGTGCAGGTATTAACCGCTTCACCGAGCTTGTTGGTAGCCTTACACATGTACGTGCCCGAATCTTCGGAGTAGGAGTAAAGTATGTCTAATGCCACGTAGCCGAAGTCGTGTGTCGTTCTGTATCTATGACCGGTCTTAATCTTTTGTCCATTGAGGAACCATTCGATTTTCAGGTCAGGGTCGTTGATAGGTTCAACCCTGCATTCAAAGTGAGCGCGGTCGCCTTCCTTCAAGTTCTCGAGACTAGTCAAAGCAGTCAAGAAGACAGGTCGTTGGCCTGGTTGTTCTTGTTCAACTGCTTTCGGTCTCTCGAATCTCTCTAGCTCTTGGATCTTCCTCAGTCTCTGCTCATCCAACGTGTCGAGGTAAAGCCCGGCCTTGGCTATAACATAAGTATAATTATTTAACAAATCACAAGTATGTTCACAGGGAAACAAAAATGAAATATCACGTTGGTAACTTACCGTCTACTTTCACCGAACTGGTTGTAACAGCTTCTCCCACAGCATTCGTAGCCTTGCACATGTAAGTGCCGGTATCTTCGGCGTAAGCATAAAGAATATCCAGCGCCACGTAACCGAAATCGTAAGTGGTCTTAAATCTGTGCCCCTGCTGGACAGGCCTGCCGTTACAGTACCACTCGACTCGCATTGTGGGGTCGTTGACCGGAGTGAGCGTGGCTTCCAAGTGCACAGGCAAGCCTTCGGGAACATGAGCGTTCTTCAGAGGTTTTCCGAATTGTGGCTTCTCAGCGACGAAGCTCTCGTCACGGACCACACGCTTGTATCGACTGTCGTCCTCGAGGTATTGAATTTTTTCAAGAGCACTCTCGTGTTGTGTGTCCCTTATTATGGATTCCTTGGCTGCAAACATACCACATGATTTAACTAATAATAAATATACTTTTCTACTCAACAGGTTCTGGTGGTCAGGTGGGATCAAATTCCAATTTAATTTATTATTCAGAAAATTCTATGGAATGAATACCTAAAAAAAATTAATTATGTAAACAAAATACTCACATTGTACGTTCAATTTGATAGACGAGGTAGCTTGTCCTAAATTATTTATGACCTTGCATGTATATTCGCCAGAATCTTCAGCGTAAACGGATAGGATGTCGAGAGCCGCGAAACCAAAGTCGTAGGCGGTACGGTAGCGATGACCGCTCTGTAACACCTTCCCGTTGAAGTACCACTCTACGCGCATGTTCGGGTCTGGGTAAGGCTCGATACGGCACTCGTAGTGAGCACTCTGCCCTTCTACCAGCTTCGACGGACCATTCAGTTGCGTCACAAAACGAGGCGCTTGATTGATAGCAACATCAACGTCCTCCCGACGTTGGTAACGAGAAGAGTCCTCCAGTTGCTGGATCTTCTCCAAGGCACTTTCGTGTTGCGACTCGAGTTGAAGAGATGCTTTGGCTGTAAAGACCGTTAGGGTTAGGATGCTAGAATACGAGCGAGCATTTTGACGCTAGATGTAAACATCTACATTGACATAATTTGTAATTTAAGAATTACAAACTCAGTTTTCACAATATCACAAAAAATAAATTGTTTAGCTTGGAAATTGTGCAATGTGTCCAATTTATCAGCGAGCTTTTATTAAGTGACAACAGTTTTCCATCCCACTAAAATATGTGTAAGACTTTGATGATATTAGAATAAGTCCATTGGTATCCTCAGTATGCGTGAAAAAATCAGCAGACGGGTTTTATTATCATTTCTCGGGTTTTGACGGCTCGGCTATTAGGTACACCATCCCTTAATAATAATAAAATATAGGTTAAACTTACAGTGAACGAACAGCGTGGAAGAGGTTACGGCTTCTCCTAGCTCGTTTATAGCACGGCACGTGTATGTACCGGAGTCCTCAGGATTAACATATTTCATATTGAGTGCCACATATCCGAAGTCGTGCATCGTTGTAAGACGGTTTGCTGAAAATATCATTCATGTAGACCAACATATATTGTAGACATTGTTTTCAACGACAAAAATTATCAACTAATACTTACAAGCTTCTATAGGTACACCATTGCGTAACCATTCCACTCTAAGTTTTGGATCACCCACAGGAATCAGTCTGGCCTCGAAATGAGCGGCCTGGTTTTCGGCTACCCTGAGGTCTTTCATGGGCATCGTAAATACTGGTGCTTGAGTAATGAATTCATCTTGAGCGCTGTGTCTCTGATATCTCGAAGTATCCTCCAACTGACTGAGCCTCGTGAGGGCTCCTTCGTGCTGCGACTCCATATAAATAGACTTTTTGGAATGTACGTTAGCTATTCCAGAAGTAACTGCTTCACCCAGAGCGTTAATAGCTCTGCAGGTGTATGTGCCGGAATCCTCTGGCAGGCAAGTCATGATATCGAGAGCGACGAAACCAAAGTTATTGGTTTCTGTAAATCTAGATCCACTCTTCAGTGGTTTGTTGTTGTGATACCACTCTACTTTCATTGTAGGGTCAGACACAGGAATCAACCTGCATTCAAAATGAGCACGTTGGCCTTCTTTAATTTCTACATTCTTCAAAGATGTCGTGAATATAGGTGCTTGGGTAGTCATTTCATCTACCATGTCAGTCCTGTGGTACCTGGACCTATCTTCCAGGACTTGAATCTGTTCTAGACCAGCCTCGTTCTGTGTAGCCCTCACTATGTCGACTGTTCCTCTGCAAGTTAACCGGCAGTTGACTTCATCGGTGCCGACTAGATTCACGGCTCTGCAAGTGTACACTCCGGTGTCCTCTGCGATCAAATCGATAATATCGAGGGCTACATACCCAAAGTCATGAATAGGTCTGAACCTATGACCAATAGTTACGGGCTGACCATTTTTAAACCACTCGACCTTTAGATTGGAATCAGTCACCGGTTCCAGTTTACATTCAAAATGGACGTGTTGACCTTCAACAACATTTTCAATTGATTTGGGTTTAGTCACAAAGTGTGGTTTGATATTGATGGATTCATCTACAACCTCAGATTTCTTGTATCGTGAAGCGTCTTCCAAATATTGTATTTTCTCTAGACCTGATGGATGTTGCGATTCAAATATTAAATCCTTCTTAGCTTTAACTCGTACAGCGCAGGATGTTACCGCTTCTCCGAGTTGATTTGTCGCTTGACATGTGTAGACACCAGAATCCTCTGGATACACACTCAGAAGGTCAAGTGCTACATAGTCGAATTCATAGGCTGGTCTAAATCTGTGACCTGTCTTTACCGGTCTGCCGTTGCAGAACCACTCAACTCTCATGGTGGGGTCTCCGACCGGTTGCAGCCTGCACTCCATGTGCACATTTGTGCCTTCTACGGTTTCAATGTTGTGTAGTGGTCTCGTAAACTGAGGCGCTTGCATAACTGTAATATCTTCTTGAACTTGCCTGCCCCTTCGGGCAGCATCCTCCAGCATTTGGATTTGTTCAACCGCTTGTTCGTGTTGAGTGTCAGTTTGAATGTCCGATCTCTCAATGACACGCACCATAGCTGAAGTGTGCGCTGAACCTAAATGGTTCACTGCTCTGGCAGTGTATTCTCCAGAATCGACTGATGTAGCGTGAATGATGTCTAGCGCTACGAAACCGAAATCATAATAAGTTTTGAATCTGGAACCTACTGTTACTGGTCTGCCATTATGGAACCATTCTACTCTCATTGTGGGGTCACCCATAGGTTCCAATCTGCATTCGAGATGAATGTTTTTCCCCTCAGAAACTGGTTGTGGATCCGACAATGGTTGAACGAATACTGGTTTAGATTTTGATATTTCTTCAATGTGATACATAGGTTCCACAAATTTAGATTCTTCCATTTGTCGTGTTTTCTCATAGAGACCACGATGAATACTCGATGTGTCGATGCTTGAACGTGCTGCAAACAAAACAAGGGATTAATGGCATTTATTACAACGACATAATTGTTGTCAATAAGATATAAAACAAGGTATAACTTACTCTCGACAGTCATGGATGCGCTCAGTTGAGCGTCCCCAGATGCATTGCGAGCTACGACTGTGTAGACACCTGTGTCTTCTGAGCGAACGTTGGAAATGTCTAACGCGACGTAGCCGAAGTCGTGATATGTCTGAATACGGTTGGCAGACTTTATCTGCTTGCCATTAAAATACCACTCTATATTCATAGTTAAATCGCTTTGTGGCTCCACTCTTGCTTCAAAGTGAGCGCCTTGCCCTTCCACAATTTTGTTAGTGCCTTTCAATGGTCCCAAGAAACGAGGCTTCTGAATTACTCTAACTTCTTCTTCTGCTCGTCTCGAATATTTGCTAGAATCTTCGAGATGTTGGATTTTCTCTAGACCACCGGGATGCTGTGACTCAGCAATGATATCCTTCTTGGTTACAATGCTTAAGTTGGCGTTAGTCGTCGCTTGACCTACAGCGTTATACGCTCGGCAAGTGTAGTGACCGGCGTCATGGACGGTCACCGACTTAATGGTCAACGCAACATAGCCAAAGTTGAAGAATGTAGTGATTCTGGAACTGGCTTCGACAGGGCGTCCATCCTTCAACCACTCTACTTTTAATGTTGAGTCCCCGACAGGCTCAAGACGAGCCTCGAAATGAGCAAATCCTCCTTCTTTAATGCTCATTTGATCCTTGATAGGTGTCTTGAATTCTGGTTTCTGTGTGCTTTCAGGTATTTCCTGATAATATTTCTGATGCTGCTGTTGTTGATAAGCTTCAAGTTGTTCAGTCTTTTCAATATATCGTCGCTGTTCTGGTATGCCCAGATCTGCAGTAACTGTACTCCTCGCCGCTACTCTGATCGACGCGGTACTGATGGCTTCGCCTAATTTGTTCACAGCCCTCACAGTATACGAACCTGCATCTTCAGCCCGTAGGTGCATGATGTTAAGGGAGACGTAACCGAAGTTGAAGATTGACGTGATTCGCGAGCTGGCTGTGATGGCTCGGCCATCTTTGTACCACTCTACTCTCATAGTAGGGTCACTAACCGGAGTTAGTTGAGCTTCAAAGTGTGCATTTCTGCCTTCTTGGAGCTCACCTAGTTCTTGCAATGGCCTGATGAACTGTGGCCTTTGGGAAATTTGTTCCTCGATTGACTCTTGGTGTTGATACCTCGAGTAATCCTCTAACTGCTGAATGTACTGCAAACTCTCGGGATGTTGGCTGGTCCTCTCGATAGTAGCTCTTGGAGTGACATGCAACATGGCCTTGGTTTCAGCAAAGCCAGTCGCACTGACCGCTCGGCAAGTGTACTCGCCACTATCCTGAATGTTGAGGCTTAGCATATCAAGTGAAATGTAACCAAAACGGAATATTGACGTAAACCTAGAACCTGAAACAGTAAAGTTAATACTTGTTACATTTTATTAATTTTTGAGAAAAAGCTAGTGCTATGTGCATGTATTAAACAAAAACTTACTGGCTTCGATACTTTGTCCATTCCTCAACCATTCTATCTTCATCGTTGGATCTCCAACGGGCTCTATCCTCGTTTCAAAGTGTATTTTGCCACCCTCCATCGCTGTGATGCTCTTCAGTGGCACAATAAACTGTGGCGGAGGATAGATCCGGTCCTCCTCACCTGGAGGAATGTAAGGTCTTGCTCTTTCCACGTGCCTTAGATATATGATTTCTGGTCCAGGAGCAGGCCTAAAACATAAACCGTGTCATTAGTTTGGCATTCACATTGCTGTATTATAATGAAAGTTAGTGACTGTATGATACTTACTCTGGCTCAATAATCTTAGTAGGCCGGGGTAAGTGCAGACGCTTCTGCTCAGGCGGAGGCTCTTTGGGTACTTCGACGTAGAGCCTCGCCCGAGTGGCGGTGGAGCCTGCGACATTCTGAGCCGTGCACTGGTACCATGCCGCATCCGACGCCTTGGCTCGCGAAATGTCCAATGTCGAGGCCCCACCCTCGATTTGAATTCGTAACTCTGGATTGGGTATAATCTGGACGCCGTCCTTCTGCCATGTGATCCTGGGTGTGGGCGTGCCGACTGCGCGCGCGCGTAGCAGCACGGGCTCGCACTCGCGCACGTGCACCGTGCTGAAGCGCTCCACGAACTTGGGCGCGACCACCTGCTCTTTCTCGATCACGTTAAGTCGGCACTGGAACGAAACCTCGCCGCTCTTGTTGCGCGCGACGCACGTTACCACACCGCTATCACTCAGGTCGACGTTTGTAATCATAAGCGCATGATTACCAGACTCGTTTACTAATATCTTATGATTATAATCGTCTCGTATTTGTCTATCGTTAATGAACCACGTGACTTCGGGGTAAGGTCTGCCAGTGACGCGGCAATCGAATCGCGTCATCTTGCCTTCCGTGACATCACGATCTTGGCAGACTTTAACAAATTGCGGAGCGAGAGCTTTTTCACTTATTTCTACTCTTTCTTCTGTCCCTACTTGTTGAGTATCGATTATGTATTGTTGTTGAGATTTGTGATCCTGCACATAGGTTTCTTGAGGAGATTCGACGGCGAGGTACGCCGACGTAACAATGCATCCATTGGGATTTTCAGCCAATAATGTGTAGTGGCCATTATCAGACTTTTGAGTGTTCCTTACCCTAAGCGTCGTATGATTATGCGTCGTTACGATTTCGTGTTTGTTCGAGTTGACTATCCTCTGCCCGTTCTTGAACCATGTCACCCGCGGTCTGGGGTTGCCCGACAACTGCACTTGGAACTGTGCGTCGGCTCCTTCCTGAAGTTTGGAGTTTCTTGGTTTCTGTGCTATCTTCGGAGGAGAAACCGGTCCGAGATTTTTGTCAATTTCGGTACTGACTTGAACGTCAGATTCTCCTATGTATCTCTTTGTGATGGTTTCCCTGAAGGAGACTTCCCTCAGGAGTCTGTACTCAAAAGTGTCCACCTTGAAGTCTTCCGTGGAGGACAGGTCGGAGCCGTTGGTGTAGGCTACTTTCTGCGAGTGTCGCGACTGCTCTGTGGAGTATCCCTGCGTGCCGTATGACTTGTGCTCGACGCTCTCGCTGACATGCCGGTAGCTCTGCTGCGCGGCGGACTGCGCGGGCGCCGCCACGGGCACGCCTTCGGGCTGGATGTACACGGAACAGATGGCCTCGCCGTACTGGTTGCGTGCCGTGCACGTGTACTCGCCCTCGTCGCCGGGCCCGATCTGTTTGATCAGCAGCGACACGTCGCCGGTTTGCTCGTTGTAGCTCATACTGTACTTGTTGCATTCTACCAGTGGTGCCTTCTTTCTTGTCCACGATACGACGGGCGTCGGGTTACCTCTGAGCTTCCCTTCGAATTTGGCGTTGCCGCCTTGTGCGAACCTTGCGTTTTTGAAGATCTGCTCGAATATCGGCGGTGAGGGGTCACCGGGCCTGCCTGAAGTAATGGGCAAGGGCTCGCCAGTGCTCTCCACTGCAACAAACAAAAGAGCGCTTATTTAGTAAACATGTAATTTAATCGTTGAGTGGAACAAGGCAGATTTAGTTACTTAATACATTGTATTCATAAATCCTGTCATTATGCCTCTGAGTAAATCCCCCATGCCATATCGGTCTACAAACGAAATAATATGAGTAGGTTGACATAAAAAGAGTTTTCTAAAATCATTAAAATTACTACTTACAACCGATTTTTCAACTTTATTCAGAAGCCAAAAATGTAAAAGTATCTACGTAAAATACGAAGCCAAAAAAAACAACTCAAACATCCAACAAGCTTATCTGATAAACATAATCATTATTCTTAACTGTTATTGCAAATTATATAAATGCTCGCGCCAGTTGGTATGAAATCGCCAAAGCCTTATATAACTAAAATCGTGGCAATAAAAAAATACTCGTATTCCATTATGAAAATGTTTTTGGTTCGTTACAAGGCTGTGTGATAAACAACGAGCAAAGGGGAACTATAGACTACCTCGATATCTACCAAGTTTTTGAAAATTGTTTGACGGTTGGATGTGTTTTAGTTTTACGAACGAGTATCGCCATAAAAGAAAATATTATATAGGTAAGTACACTCATTTTTTGGTTGCCTCACACACATACTATGTATTGGAAGAATTTTTATTTATTTTATTTATTTATTTATTTCTTATATAATAAAACCAAATTTTACACCAGTCTATATGAACAAATGAGCCAGGTAAGCGTTTCACAGTGGTATGCTGCGGTGTTGCAGTAGCAACCCAAAAAGACCGAAGTCTGCGTCAGGGCTAGCTACGGTTCACAATACAAGTGTCGAGAACGACCGATTAGAACATATTACTTAATATATTTTATGTAATAAATAAAGATAGTTATTTTGTGTAATAAATAAAGAAGATAAATAAGGATGGATAGTTTTTGACAAAATCTCAATAAACCTTAATAAAGGGGCCTTCCCTTTATACTTTTTACAACTACCTATGTATCGGGTGTGTACATGAAGAAAGGAACCGCCGATGGAGTTAGCCATTTTCATATCGTAGACTTCGCTCTTGCATGTAAAACTGCGTCTCTGCCACTAATTTGTTTTTTTCCCATTGTTTTCTTTTTGAGGCACGGAACCCGAAAAATTAATCGAAGAGGGTTAAATTTCTTGCAGTCGGGTTTTTTGTTCTTTGAAATAATTTCTGCGGGAGATAGAGACATAATATATGTTTTAGGGTTCCGTGCCTCAAAAAAAATAACCTTTATAGGAGCAGCAAAGATAAGTTGGTCTCTAAATCTAGTTTATCTTTTCGTTAGAGCTAAGTTACGGGATTAAGGTACGTTGCATGTATTGAAGCCTCGATGCGCGAGTCCGACACGCACTTGGCCGGTTTTTTTATATCCTATGTCACTCCTACAATCAAGACGTATCTAATGATACCGCATATGTTAAAATCCATCAAACCGTTTAGGCTGCAGGGTGTGCCAAAGAAGACATACAAACACACATACATACACTCGAAAAACATAACCGTCCTTCTTGCGCAGTCGGCTAAAAAGACCCGGTCGTCGTAAAGGCCGAGAGACCTATCATAATGTATCGTGTGTGAATTTGTTTGTAAGGAGCGCTGCGTTCCAGCATTGTGATGGGAGCGAGAGCTGCGCGTGAGTCACGCACGCGCACGCCACGATCGCGCGAGCTCTTTTCGCGCGGCTATTTTAGTCCGCACCACTCGGATCTTGTTACGATCGCCATTTTCGTGGCCCAACTACGACATGCAATGCAATATCTATATTTCTATTACCCAAATAATTAATAAAACATGGAACTTAGAAATTAAATCATGTACGAACGACAGCAGATCAATGGTAAGACTTGTTTACGATCTCAGCTCTTACGACGCAGTTAATAAGAATGGTACTCAATGTTACGATTGATGTGCTTTGGGTTGTACGTTTCCCTTCATCTTAAGTTTTAGGTCAAGTAGGGTTACGGTATTCCGTTAAATTGAATCATATCCACGAAAAAATTAGGTAATATTTTTATGCATAAGTCACCTACCACAAATATTTAAATCGTCAGATGGGCCCGTGCCATACATTGGTCACGCACAGTCGTATTTTGTGAATAATTTCAATAATAGTCCTTAGTCGTCCGTCAACTAGGTAAGGTATAAAATTCACGCACTACGAGTGTATGTATGATGTATGCCCAGGCCCATATGACGATTTGTATCTATACTAAATCTTACCTACTTTATACCCGACTACGCAAGAGGGAGGGTTATGTTTTTAGAGTGTATGTAAGTATGGTGTGTATGTATGTAAGTATGTATATAAGTATGTATGTCTAATTCTTTGGCACGCGCTGCAGCATAAACGTCTTGATGGAATTTATTTAACATATGAGGTCTCTTTTGATTCATCTTGATAGTAGAAGTGACATATAGGATATAATAATTTATTCAAAGCGGCTTAAATTTTTTGAAACCGTTTTTTTTGTTTCTTAAATTAATTTCTGCTTGTTTGGATATAATTCAATTTAACGGAATACTTTACCCTTTACCTAACCTAGACTTGGCATGCTCTACGTACGGTTACGACTGTACGAGTATTTATCGTTCATACCTATTACCTTTATGTACCTACTTATCTTTAAAAAAGCTAAAGATCTATGAGCTTTTACTTGTGTTTTTTCGTGCCTATGCAAGGTATTCACGGAATAAAAGTTATTCCACGGTGTAAGCTACAGACTCTATATAGCCTGAGTTTGTATCTATCATTTTGGTCGTCGCTGAGGATCCTGATCAAGTTGTCGAGATGCTTAATAAAGGTTTGGACAGGGCGGCCTCATTGTTCTGTTAAAGGTAAATAAACTTTAAACTTTACCCTAACTTATTAACGAACGAGTATCTTAAAGACCTAACGAATTTCGCCCACAAACTTAACATTTTTTTTTTAAACGAAGTGTGAAAGTGATTGATTGTTGACAAAAAGTGATATTCGGCTACGTTTTTGGCTAACGGCCTAAATTACACAAATGACAATGCCAGATTCTGCCCCACCATCAACCGCAAGTTGTACAAGATAACGAATAAATGTAAAAAATATCTCCGTTTTTTATTAAAATTATTGCTTAAAAAGAAAGTATTGTACAAGTAGCGATTCGAAAAACACAGCTTAATTAAGAATTCAGAAAATAGTAAGAAATCGAAGCGAATTATTCATTGTTTTTGTTATTCTTCTATAGGAGTTGCGTGAGCAGTAGAAAATGATACTGATTATGATTATGCAATATGAAACCTGTAATAAGTCCCCAACAAAATTATAGGTACAGCTTAAATGGTCACGTAGTTTTGTAGGTGGGGCAAAGCTCCATTGAAATGTGGCAATGTCTTTTAAGGTACGATCTAACAAAGATAACAGTGCAAAGGAGTTTTTAAGGTTGACATTCTCTCAAAACTACTTGACCTATTGCAAAAATTCTTTCATTAATAGATAGATAAAAGTCTATACTAAGTAAAAGAATTATTAAATTGGGTCTAGTACTTTTTGGGAAAATCTCAGCCTTATTGAGGCCCCCTGTGTACTTTTCTCTTGTCTTGGTGTGCACAGTCGTTAAACAGCGTGCGTTGCGTGCTTGTAGGGGCGACAGCACAATTCCCCTTAAACACTACTGTTTTATTGCACGTCGCCTTGAGCCGGCTTTAAGTGCAGGCACGCATGGAGGATGGGACCGGTTCCCAGGCATGCGGTGCCAGTGTCTGTGTACATACAATTATACCTATGTAGGTAGCCACTGTAATTCGCTATACTCTATAGAAGCTATAGCCACAATGGGTCGAAGCCCTCAATATACCGCTTGCTGTGCGGGGACCTAGGCATGTCTACGCAAATAGGTGTTTTAGAATATGAAAATTTAGTATTTTGCGCGGCCCGAGATTTACATAATTCCGGAAAATAATTCAGCGCTCTATATTTTTAATAGTAATAGATTTAGATTTCTTTATTTCACTTTTACATAATAACATACTTACTATGCAATAAATAAGCATCATGTCGAATATTGTCTTATTTGTTAAAATTGATCGTCAGGTATAGGTAATAAAATAAATAACTTACTCAAAATAAAATTAATGTTAAATATAACATTGGAAATGTGTTGTTGAATTAATAACAAATAAAAACAATCTAAATAAGGTAGGTACAAGTCAGAAAGTTTATGGTATAAAAAATTAACTTTAACAGAATTGAAATTAAATGAAATACATATAAAACAATAGCAGGCATTAATAAAGGCCAACAATTGCATAATAAATAACAAAGTCTCAGTAAAAGATTTTGCTAAATTGAGATTAAGTATTCCCCATCGCTTGACTTTAATCATGGCTTATTCCACTTTGGTCATAGTAGACTTTGGTCACACCTTGGAATGCTTCCACGTATTACCTCTGGTGTTAGTTAAAATTTCGAATAACATATTTCAGATTTTATCTTGTACATAACATAGTGATGCAATAAAAAATTCAGATTAAGCTCACAAACATCACAAATGTCGAATTTATTTTATTATGGTCACAGAAAGTCATTGAAAATGTATCAACTAGCAATAGCTAATGATCTGTTTACGAATGTCCCGCTTTCAAGGTCCCCCTTTTTGGGTCAAGGTCACGCTAATATGAATTAAAATAATCACCCTGTTCACCCTAATGACCTTGTTTTTTTTATCCACTAAACAAAACGAGCCACTGACGTGCCTCTTCGATGGTTAAACGTCTTTGAAATAACTAAACAAACCGCATTACAATTAAGTATAGTTTATTTTACTTGCTACTTTTAAAATATTATAAGTAGGTACATAACAAATATAGAGAGGTAAGTGGTGTCAGGATTTAAATAGGTAAACAAAACATTCAGCTTTCAGAAAAAGAGGGTTATTCAGATTTTTACAATTTGATATCCTAATTAATTGGTTTGATTGCTTAACGGTAAATCGCATTTAATGACACTGATTTCCTTATGTTGGCACTTCACTTGGCTATTCGTATTTGCGTTTTTGTCGTAATTGCCATGTGTGGTTGGTATTCTTGACAAAATATTCGTCTTATTTGTATGTACCTACGTCAAGTATTTGACAATTACGACAAACATCCAATAGCGAATACGAATAGCCAAGTGAAGTGCCACCATTAAACAAAATGCGAGATATTTGTCTTTAATTGCGATTGTTAAAAGAGTCAGTAATCGTTAAAAAAACATTGAAGAGATGAATGACTTTTATTTTAAAAAACTGCATGATTCCGATGCTCGTTTATTGTTCAAATGTTCATTCATTACGACCAAAAGCTCGCATTACGAACTAATAATCAACAATTTCGCGTAGGTGTTTGCTCTCTAGGCGGGCGGGCGGACGAGACAGCGCATGCGCCAGTTGGCAAGCAACCAAACCGCAGTAGGCCAGGCCTTGTTTAAAAGTTATGACATAGGTGCCCAAGATCGCTCTGAAGTGGTATATATCCGTCGCGGGATCCCTCGATTTGTTTCATCACTGGGTTAATGCAGGACGTTAAATTGACTGATTGCCTAACGCTGGCAGCTCGTGCATAGGGTATATCCCAGCCTGGTGGCGTCGGCCTTATTGTGGCGCCGATAGTAATAAGAATGAAGCTCATTTTGGATAACCAGTGCTGGTTTGCTGTGCAGAAAACTGTAAAGTTACTAATAAAACCTGCAAAGGTTTTCGAAAATATTTTTCTTTCCCATTACCATCTGGCGTTATTGTTATCAAATCGCCAAAAATATCACTAATTAGAATTTATTGTATATTATTTAGTTTTCACAACAAAAACCAAGATCGAAAATGGTTCTATATAATTAAGAATTAGTTTAAGCTCTGTAGAGCCTGGCTTAATCCGCTGACAGACGAGGCTCTAAATCAGCCCAACTATCCTAATTTACAGCGGTTTATTAGGTACGTGCACATAATAATAATGCCAGTATCGTATGTACTAGTAAATTATAATTATGTCGATATATGTTTGTGGCGGAGCAAGCAAACCGCAAACTGCGTTCATGTGACAATCTATTGTCTAATACAGGCACTGTATATTATTACTCGTATACCTAGTAGTCTAGGTCCTAGACAACATAGGCAGTCGACATTCTGCTTTCGGGATCTCCTTAGGAAGGTAGTATTTATTTAGTTTATTAACCTTGGGGTACCTATTTTTTAACAAGTTCTATAACTTACATAAGTACCTACAAGTAAATATTGGTTTGCGTTAATTAGATTATTTTGACTTAACTTTTGATTATTTACTAAGTTACTACTATTTACTAGGTACTATTTATCCTCAATCAGGTTTTAAAGTTACGCGAAAACTCCACTAATCAAATAGACAGTGTTCGTTTGTTGCAAAGACATCTCATATATAGTCTTGCTAAGTTTTATTAGAGAAAAGTTTAAACTCAACTTTAGCTCTGGCATTCATAGACAGTTTTGAGCGCAAGGTTGTGAAACTCGGCCTAATTTAGGCTTTTACGCGGTCCTACCATAACATAACTTTAGTTTAGACACAAGGTGTGATTCTGTCGCGACCACTATATCCTATACATATGATACGTATAGCGTACCTATAGAGTAGCAGCGAGCAGGGGCCTTATCATGAAGTCTTATAGCAGGATTACTTCAATAATACTTTGTTATTTCGTACCATAACGACCTAAAGTAAGCTTATTAAGGCCGTCATGGTATGAAATAACAAAGTATTATTGCAGTAATCCTGCTGCTATAAGAGTTCATGGTAAGGGCCCTGGGCGCCGCTTAACGATGACTAAAAAATAGCGTATGCAGTTTGGAATCGCTACAACAGTGGGGTGACCGCGAATTCCAATCATTATCGTTATCGCTTTCAATTTGACACATGGACTGCTGCTATTATTTTGCAAGTTGTAACAAACGACAACGAAACGCAGCAATGTATATCGTTCGAGTGTCAAAATAAAAACGATAACCATAACGATTGAAGTCGCGTTCACCCCCCTGCCTGGCTACCCAATCGGAGTACTCCTTTGGATTAAACACCCGGTGCGACAGAATTTTGTATAAAAGATTAAATTATGGAATGGCATTATTTACAATTAATAGACCATAGTGTCGCCAGATTGTGGTGTCGGTGAAAACTAGTGAGACTATCGGGTACTGTTGAGAGTACGCTCGGTTGAGTTCTGCCGGCGCAGGCGCAGCCAGCGGGCTTGACCCAGTGCGCCGCGCGCCATATGGTCACTGGCCCTCACAATGAATCATAAAATATACACACGTATGTGAATATAGGTAGGTACATAAAAGTACTTTCGCATTTCTACACAGACGGTTTTGCAGAACGGCACATTTTTTTTACCTAGACTAGACAGTCAAGTTTCTGATAGGTACATATAGATAGACAAGTTTTTCCGCTAGTGGAAAAGTCAGTCGAAAATAGAGAAAAGTATACCGGTAGTTTTTGAGAAAATGCCAATCTTATTAAGCCCCACAATAAGGTTGGCATTTTCTCAAAAACTACCGAACTGATTTTCATAATTCACACAGTTACATAGTTTTAACTTTAATCTATCTAATAGTGAAATAATTTTTGCAATAGGTCAAGTAGTTTGAAAATCTCAACCTTAAGGTGCTGCCAGCTGTTAATATCAAGCGCGAGACAGAAGATGTTCCGCAGCGGCGAAGTGAAGAGCACGACACAGTGACTCTATATTTGTATTTTTATTAATTTTTGATGAATTTTGTCAAAATATACGTGAACATAATCAATTTTTTTTTAACGAACTCTCGTATTTATAATAGGTACCCTACTTTTTGATACATATTTTGTATGAATAACTATTTCGGAATGGGTATATGTTTGCGATTTTTGATCGATTGCTACCGAGCGAAGGTTGTCCCATATGCGCGATATCGGTATTCATCAGTTAACCCCAAGATTGTTAAATATTTTTTTCAGACCATTCATTTTAGTAGTTAGTGCCTCTCATTTTAGTAGTTAAAACTCTCCTGTACCTACCTATCCTGGAAATTATAATAGGTGTTTATTGGACTAAATAACCTATTAGTTTATTACGTCTATTTTTCTAAAAATAATATATTTACTCGTATTGTCACAAAACAAGACATTTCTCAGTCATTATCATCTGGAATAATATATATTTTACTCATTGGAGAAATAAATACATCGACAAACAAGGTTTTGAACCTACATAAATACACCGCGTGCTAGATCCAATTAGAACCAGACAAATTGGTTTGGTAAAGTTTTCTTCAATTTAATGTAATAATGAAGTTCCACGTGGTTATCTCTTGAGGCGATCACGAGTTATTATCGGTAATAATTGCGGCCCGTTGGTAATAACGGGGCGCAAAAGAAATGGCGGACCGTTTTGCGAAAGCAATTAATTTAGTAATTTTGTTTAACTTGCTCGTCTACCTTGCATGCGTTCGCTATTTTTTCATAAACGGTAACTCGTCCCCTGATAATGGCGGAAGATTAACTGTTATGGTTAAGGGGGACGGACAATGATGTACAGTATAACTCAGAGGAAAGTACCTACCGGCGACCTAATTAAAAATATATTTTTGTCAAAAGCTGCGATTCTAGAATGGAGCGTACCTACAATCTAAGTCAGAACAATTAATATAATGATATAGGTTTACATGCTTATAATATAATAGATATTCTTATTGAGACACATTTAAACCTGATTGATATTGGTAATCAATGGTTACATTTAAATTAAAAACTGATGACAGTGACGTATAAAAGCAAAAAATATCAGTCCATACAGCCTATATACGTTCCTATGTCCATTCGACATAAAGTGAAAAATATCAAAAAAAGAAAATAGCGGACAGTTTGGTATAATTATCTATAGGTACAGTTCACAGCACATCAAGCTACATAAACCCGTTGCAACTTCGGCAGTATTACCGTCGCATAGAGTGTCCGTGTGTTACACTTGACTGCTGTCGAGTGTACGAGTAGTTACTATCACCTTCCTTCAGCGAATATGTCTACTCACAATAGGCCATCGAATTACTTCCCGTCTAACGGTTATTGAGTTACAAACGCGCAGATAGGCAGATAGGTGTTCGCTTTTATAAGTAAATACGAGTATGAAATATAAGAATAGAAAATACTGACGATGGCGTGATCATATGCGCTCGATATAAATTATAATAAAGAGAAATCGTATTCTACATACTATAGTGAGATAAAAAGTGCATTACATCACCTGTCTCGATGTTAGCGGACCATGAACTGGGGTTATCAAAGTTACTGCATAGCGTTAAGGCTGTTTAAGAGGCAGGTGACTTCACTTGTGTTAAAATTTGATCGTCCCGCAGCAACAGAGTGAAGAGCACGACACAACGACTCCAATTTGTATTTTTATTAATTTTGGATGAATTTTGGCAGGGAAATCAAAATACGCCAATAAAAATCAGATTTTTTTAAAGAGGCCTCGTATTTATTATACTTACCCTACATATTTCATATATATTTTGTATGAATAACTATTTCGGTTTAGACATAATTTTCATTTTAAAAGACATGGAATGGGTATGTTTGTGATTTTTTTGTATAGAGCTAATATTGTCCAATCGTGTTTCGGTATTCATCAGTTCCTAAATAGACACCCTAAGATTGCTATATATATTTTTTCAGACATTTAATTTTAGTAGCTAGTGCCTTCATACTAAAACTGTAAATCCGCGCATACGAAGCCTTAAGGCAGTTCAGTTCTCGGTTCCCATTATGCCATCACATCCCGGAAGACGCGACGTTTCATGCGTGAACTATTATTGTTGCGGTTCCGTCAGGGCCGTAGCTCTAGGATCCGTTCACGGTGCATTGACACATTCCGCTCGCCGCTTTTGCACAGGTTGCAGAGATATGTATGTACTCCCTACGTTGCATTTCTGCGACAAAATTATCCAGCGATAAAAAAAAACGCAGTGCCCGCCTGGCCTTAATCCTACAACACTTTTTTCTAGATAATAGTTTTATTCCTACTAACTTTTTACTACTAATATCAATGTACTACTTATCTACATCTACACTAATATTATAAAGAGGAAAGATTTGTATTTTTGTATCTACGAGTATGTTTGTAACAGATAAACTCAAAAACTACAGGACCGATTTCAAAAATTATTTCACCATTAGATTAGAATGCTACATTATGGGCTATAATTTATCACCCGTGCGAAGCCTGGACGGGACGATAGTAAGTTAAAATGTACTTGCTAAACCAAGTTTTAATGTTTGTCATACGAACGTTTTTGTAATGTACCTACTACCTCACCAACGGCCTAGGCAATTTCGCCGTGAGAACGCGCGTGCATCTATCGACGACGATAGAAATTGTCACGATGCCAGTCGGCCAGACTTTTACAATAATGCGAATCAAATATTTACCGTATATATGTAGAGGTAATAATAAAATACAAAAGTCACCGTGATATTAACAATGCTCATAATCTCAGCCGATGGAAAGTAGGCAATGTGTTTGAATGAAAATCTCTATAATGTATTTATAAAACTCGACGTTTAATACGTCTTTATAACTCAAGGAACGCTAGAAGCGATAGGTAGGTAAGGTGTACTGTCGCCAAATATGAGTAACATGAAGTTCAATCGTATTAGTATTACTAATGGAACAACAGGATGGACCAGATTAGCCCGAAGGAAGGTTTAATAATACCTAAATCAAACTTACTAGCATTACCTAGTAACTGGAGGAAGTTAGAATATGAAAATTGAGAACGACAAGAGAAATAAAATTAACGTCCGCCATTTTCTTTTGTTGTTGTTTTTAGTTTATAGGCAAAGCATCTACATACAGCCTCCATTCCAATGAGATTGTATGCGCGGGTGAAATCGCGCACTGCTAGTATAAGTAATATAATTAGGAGCACCAGCATTAAGAGGCAAAACCGTTCATTTTTATGAGTGCCCGATACGTTTCACTCGACTGGTATACTTATGCCTATAATTTTGTTGATGAACATGTGAGGCAAAGTGTCTCGACACGCGGAGCTTGTCTAAATTTTGTATATTAATCATTAATCAAGGCAAATTGCTCTCATGGTGAATGTGACGTTGAAGATCTTTTGATTGCACATTAAAAAAGCTTATCTATATTCATTGGGTTATTAAGTTAACTAGTAGGATAGATTGAAGATGATCGTTAAGCAAGTCGTTAAGTTGTTGCATCTTGCGGAATCTCTTCGAATATGTTTAAAGAAGTTAATATAATAATTATTGTCGCTACTCAA
This sequence comes from Tachystola acroxantha, assembly GCA_963506565.1. Lineage (NCBI taxonomy): Eukaryota > Metazoa > Arthropoda > Insecta > Lepidoptera > Oecophoridae > Tachystola > Tachystola acroxantha. The sequence continues at coordinate 18,591,815 of OY735870.1, forward strand.
TTTATTTACGAAAACATCATGTAGGTACGTATCTACTCTTAACAGCACATCAACAATCGTAACACTACAAGTTGATTTCAACTCGTATGGCATAGACAATAACAGAACGAGTGATATAATATCGTTTAGGGACCATTTTTCCGGTGTCCCATTATTTGAGCTCTTAAAATTGCTACTAAGTATTTTTAAATTTTATTATCTACTGTTAACTATAAAAAGAGAAATACAATATAAGTTATTTTCCACCTTACGCAAAAACCTCAAAGGATTTGTGTGCCGATGGGCCACCCTACCAACATATGAACATTTTGCAAAGACAATCAAATGATTTTATTGAGTATCCTCAGAGCAGGGTCGGGAGGTGGTCAAGTCAAGAAGTAACGGATGGATGATGCAGCACAATCCACACTAACGGTGAGAGAAAGCAGGCTTCGTAAGTCCAGTGGACACAACAGTACGGCGAAGAGGAATGCATCGATTAACTGTCTTTACTGTACTTACTCGTATATGATCTGAATTGGAGGTGCCTTTGCAATTACCCGTGCGTATTCTTGTGCAGAGTGAGAAAGTGTTAGTGAAATTAGAATTAGCGAAAGGCCTATTTTAACCCATCGTCTAGATAATTTCGGGATCCTCTGAATATAATTACACAACCTGTTTAAAATGAGCATCTTTCCTAATCAGAGAACAGTCAAACAAAGGCATTTCAATTCGAAGTGTGCAATTACAACGTATATGGGGCGACATGTGGTATCAGTCCTGGTATACGAATTTATTTTTCCTTTTTTCTGTCTGGCATGTACAGCTGTCTGTACAACTGAGAACAGTTTGGTTCGTTCTATCAGTACCAGAAGAACTGTCCGTATGTGTAAACTTGTATTTCCCGTCCACATAGAATCATGGAATTAGGCACGAAGCAAGGTCTCACAACACAGCATTTTTTAGGAACCAGGAACATCTAATTTTACGGTTATATTTGCAGTTGTCTCTTACGTTTTACGATGAACATGGTGTGTGTCGCCGGTTCCCCATGAAGGATAGGGTTTAGATTGCTAATAATAGGAATAATGTAATTACCTAGTTCTTAAGTAATTGTATTCTTATTATTTTAAAAGAAGTGCTGCTGAGAGTTTTTTGCCACTTTTTCTCCTCAGCGTTGGCACCTTTTCCTTGCAAAATGGTGTAAATTCAAAAAATATGTTGCCATGCAAAAATGTACACATCGTGCTTACTTGCAATAAAGATATTTGACTTTGAATTTTAATTGTTGTATGCATTTTTGAGCAGAATTGCTCATACCATAGTGTAGATTTTTCCGACCGCGATTGTAAGTTTGTCATTCAATTCGAATTACATGTTCACTAAAGTATTTTTTATATATATTTTATCATACTAAATACGTAAATACATCCTTATTGGGAACCCCCGGGGCGCGAGACCTACTCGCTCGTGTCTTGACTTTTATTGCGTGTAATTGATCTGCATTATGTTACAATTACTAAACTAAAATAAGCTAAACGGTACTCTGTTGGAGTTCTCCTAATTATAGCTGAAGTTGTACCTACCACGCTCCCCCGCTGGGCATACGCACAGTATTGTACAGAACAGTGAGACTATTCCGTAAGCCAGTTATGGGAACCAGCGAAAGTGTCTTACAATTCGTGCATTTTTACTGTTCGCTCCGATTATAAATTTGGAGATAAGACCAGTAAAAGTGAATGCCGCCGCCGCCGTATCGTTTAAGGGGGACGAAGCTCGTCGCCCAGTACAAGTTGTTATTATGACGCACGTTGAAACCTAATCGACAATTGTAATCAAAACTTAGGTACCTTTTTGAACAAACGAGCTTATTATGACAAAATCTCTGAGTCAGGACTCATAGATCAAGACGATCGACACCTCATACATCAAAATCCATCAAGACGTTAAGGCTACAGGATTAATTAGGCTACAAATTAATCGACATACACATACCTACACTCGGAAAAAATCCATTCTGATTTAGGCAGTCAAATAAAATCTGATTAATGAAACAAGAGAAGATGGCCGTTTTAGTAAAAGTTACAGGTCTCAGAATTCTGAATTTCTGTCCAATTTGGAAAAATATCAGTAAATTTATACTTTTACAAATTTATGTAATTTACTACAACCAACTTCATCCCGAAGCAAGTGCCTAATTTTGTATACAAATATGATCGTCTAATTATCTGTGGTGGTGTAACACTAAAGGATTTGATTGATTTAATCTGTTCCTCATTGTGATATGTTCACGTTAATTTTTCTATATTTAATATGAAAATAATTATACAATAATCACAGCGAAGCTTACAATGATAGGTAGCTTTTTTGTTTACGTAATATAATAAGACACTGTTTTTGTTGGTATGATACATACCAAGGTAATCTAAACGGGATGAATGTGGGAGTCGTTCCCGTAACTGGGTATTGGTATGTGCTGAGTCCGTACCTTCGACGCTACGAGGTACTGCTGGATGCATGACTCAGATACTACATCCAATACATACAATACACAAACTCACGCCTCTCTCTCTTCTGCCTATCCTCGTAGATGAATACGTTCACTCCATCAATCTCTTCAGGAACACTCATAGTCGTTACACTTGCCATTTTTACCCGATTGCCGAAAAGAGGTAATGAATTTGATGTATGTATGACGTGTCAAATTAGTCTTGATCGCGGGATCTTTATCCAAAAAAGGTATATTTTATTACGGAGTCATTTAAAAACATGTGTCGCTATATTATTTTTTGTGACGTCATTGAAGGCTTCGACAGTAACGTTACGATACGGCGATCTCGGTAACGGGTTATGTTTCCTTATCTTGCCCTCAGTTATGCACTTTCCAATAATACTCTGTAAAATATTATTATTTTTGCAAGGAACCGCAAACCTGCTGGCGGGCCACATTACCGTAATTGGCCCAGTCGCCTAAAGACCCCTAATGCCTATAGGTAGTTACCGTTGCCGCCCGGAGAGCTGAGATGTTCCTCAAGTACCCGTGCAGCAGTGTTACCATTCGTACAGGAATACCAGATTATTGCAATGACAGCAGAAATAGGTAAGCCTTGGTGTTACGGTCAAGTAATTTTTGGGGCAATCTAAGCCTTATTGGCTCAACATTATTTAAGTAAACTAATCAATCATAGTAATATGTAATAATAAATATGAAATATCACAAAACTTTAATGAATTAATCTAACACCAAAATACGGCTGCTTTTTGGCCTATCCCCTGATCAAGACACCTCTTTCACATCAAAATCCATCTAGCCGTTTAGCTACAAGAAACCACAAAGCTACCGACATACCTAGACTCTCGAAAACCATTAGGTGCCTTCCTCCTTTCGGCAGCCGGGTAAAATGTAAGTTAAAAGATAGAGCTTACGGTATGAAACAATATGCATTTTATTGCTATTTGCTACGAGTAATGAACAAAACCGTTTTCTAATCTAATACTCCAATAATGAGTCAGCTGTTTAGAAAGAAACCGTGTTCGTTGGTTCCCGTTTTGTTCTACACTTGACGCGTACGCATAATTAGCCGAAAGTGTAGACTCGCTTTCGTTGTGAAACTCTGAGCTTGTTTGGGAAGTTCGAAACATTGATCGATTGCCAATATCGCTTCGTCACAGCCCCGTGAAATCATTGCTCCTAATTTAATTCTAAATGGCTATAATTTCAAGTTTGATATCTTAGTATGTATGTGTACACTGTAATTATCGCACATTAAGATGGCGTGAGGTGGCCCCTTATAAGATGTCATCGAAATCCGTGTTGCAAAATCTATCGATATTGAAAAAAAGAAGTTTCAATAAACGCTATATCATGTGTGTCAAAATGAAATCGTTTACGATGGAGTTCCGCAGTGGATCAATTTAAAAAACAACGGCCAAGTGGTCGACTGTCGGACTCCCGCACCGAGGGTATGTAACGCAACTTATCCCCGTAATTTTGCTCTAACGAAAAGATAAACTCGATTTAACGACCAACTTATCTTTATCGTTCCCAAAATAATATGCTCATACATCGACATACTCGCAATTATTTTATCAACTGCAAATATACCTTTGTAATAACAAAAAAAAATTGCGGGGATGTAACTTCATATTTTCATTTTTCGGATGTTTTCCTTTACTTGTGCTATAAGACCTAGCTTGTCAATTTTTATGATTCTAGGTCAAGCGGGATGTACCCTATACGTTTTGAGTTTCTCGTGTTTTCCTACAAATATACGAGAAAATTCGACATAAACGGCCATATCTATTGATTGCGTTGATGTAGAAAGTTGATTTTCACGGCTGGCTGCATGAGGTTGCAGACCTGAGCATTTGGTATTAATTTCAACTTGATACGTCCACGCGTTTCTGAGAAAAAGGTATTGACAGACGGACGGATGGACTGACGGACGGACAACAAAGTGATCCTATAAGGGTTCCTTTTTTCATTTTGAGGTACGGAACCCTAAAAAGAACGATTGAGGTAAGTTTCGGTTAAAATCAGTCGAATAAAGGTTGTAAAAACTACTCGTATATTCGGTCGGCCACTGTATGTCGGCAGTACGCAGGCACGGTAGGCGCACAGCGCAGCACACTAATCAAGTCACAAGATTAGGTTGTTATATTCCTCTTCTCTAGTTACAGATAAGCCGCGCTCAGGCACCGAGACGCTCTACAGTTAGCGCGCAGTGTTACAATTACAATATAATGAACATGCGTAGTGTGGCCACTCACAGCAAATAATGTTCCATTTAGCAAATGTCAATCATAATTTGAATTGATTAAATATCTAATCAAGACAACTGGTGTTTAATTATGCAGCATAAGAATAATAATGAATTTTCACAACTCCGTATTTATATTTACGTACACGTAATTTAATGCAATTTTTGTTTGTAATAATATCAGATTGATTTTAATTTTGATACTTCGAGATAGTGTTAGTCGAATTGTCAGTAAATAAATGGTCACACTGGCTGCCTCGCTCGCTCTAGCTACTCGGCACACGGAACCGACTTCAAGCGCTGAAGATGAGATGACCATCTACCTGTGTCGCCGACCGTTGTCTGACACTGACACATACATACATTTTGCGCTGGTTTCCTTACTTCCCGAAAATGTGTACTGTATTATACTAATGTGTACTGTACGAAATCATCGGAGGTACTCCAATACCGTGTAAGCAATTTTTAAATAGCACAAATCTATGTTTGACCAAAATTCCTTGTAGAACGTGAAACTAAATTGTCATTTCATTTAGGTACTATTCATACATATTTAGTGTAATGCGAACTAAATATTTATTAGGACAACTTTTGTCCTATTTACCGGTATGGGTCCGGAACTGACATTTACCACAAAATACGCCCGTTTTGGGAAATGACTGACGAAATTATTCTAACTGTATGTAACTAACAGTCAACACCTAAGTTAGTTTATTTATCAAATTTACCAAAAATAGTTAAATAAAAAAAGAAAGTTAAGTTAAGTTGACCTTTGGCCAGGTGCGAGAATATAGTAATTAGGTTGTCTTCAATACACTTCAATATCATAATGCATATACTTAGGTAATCTGAAGATAATATCTAAACAATGTATGGTGGAATTATGATTGTGTTAATAACATGCTGGGGTGTGGAGGTACGGACAACAGCAGATCAATGGCAACACGTAAGAACGGTCCAAAGTGTTACACTTGATCTGCTGTTAGCTGTACAACTAGTTATTGGTAATTTAGAATTAGTACGTGAAATCAACGTGAATCTGTTTAGCGAGTATCCAGCAATTTGTATGGTCTTCAGTTAGCTACACACCGTGATATATTCATACATCAGTTACGCCGGTGTGTAATGTTAATACTGAAATGTGTGCATATGAAAGAAACTGTCAAACCATTATAAAAACATATTTCGCAAAGCACACACAGATAAAAAAGAATTTTTACGACAAGATCATCTCTGTTTCCAATAAAAGAAGATCTAGGTAGGTAGGTACCTATATTTGCTTAGTGGAAGAATATATTGAATTTATTAAGTATTGTTTTAAGAAATCGTGATTGATAAACACTTTTTAGTTTCCCTTATAGATAGACACAGACTACAGGAAACAAGGATTCTGATAAACAATCTTGATCCAAAAATTCTTTTTATCCGTGTAGGATTCAAAATTAACTCTGCAACTTATGAACAATTCTGAAACTTGGATAGCTGTAAAAAGAGTCGATAGCATTACACTGGGACGGCTACCGTTCATTCCATGTTACAAAAAGTGAATGTGGTCTCTGAGTAGGTATTATGCCGTTTCTATTGAGCGCCGATCGTGAAGAGTGAAAACGCCGCTTAATGGCATTTTACCGGCGTTTTTCGCGTCGCGTAATGTCGCTATTATACTGCCGTTCTCAGTCATACATCGAAATAGAAAACCGATAATTAAAGCGATCGAGCGCAAAAACGGAATACGCCACACCCCGTGACGTCTGTTCGTATCGCATGCTTTAACCACGGTAATCGATTCGTGTTGATTGGACATCGCAACACCATCACCGTAATACACTATGCGATGATTATTTACTTCATATTATTTTTATTTTATTTTTGTTAAAAAGGTTAAGGTAAGGTCCCTTTACCTTATTCTTTTTTACATAAGCGTACAGCATAAGTAATTTATGTTGTGGTTGTTGGAGCAACCGATGACGTCACAAAAAATATTATCACAACACAAGTTGAAACCCGATTTATATTGATTTTATTATTATTTTTATGTATACCCTAAGCCAGATAAAGTAACTAAGTATTTTTTTGGTATAAATAAGAATTTTCAGAGTCCTCCATTAAATTCTTTACTGAGTCCGAGTTCTGTTGCTGTCTAATATAAATTACGAGTCGAGTATACAACTGTTTAATTTTTAGGAAACGAAAATTTTATAGTTTGATTACTAATATCTATCACGTGCGATGCTATAACAACTCGATTGGTGACAGCTCTCGGTAATTTTCGTGCAAGTTAACGCCGAGTTTCGGTAAACAAAGATCGCGTTTTACCAAGTAATTTAATTAGGATGTTGCGCATCATTATAGAATCGCGATTGATATTCGTTTCACCGGCTAGAGTGAGAATGAGTCACGCACGATTGTCAATTGATACGCGATAGTCCTCGAATGTATTTACAGTTTTCATTTTACATAGTTTACATTTTAAACGAGGTCTACAGTTTGCACAACTGTTCGAAAATAAATGCCTCTCTACCTTGTTCTCCAATAACGTACTCTGAATTAATAATTAATTTATCATTAGGTATTTTCGTTATCTCTGTAGGTACTAAAGCCTTTTAAATTTTTTATCTAGAGGGCGATGTCCTGTCTGATACCTCGGATAATCACTTAAATTATAAATGACAACGTCGAGCGGTCACGATGATCTCAATTGCGCGTAGAGCGAGTATTTGAATCTTAACTTGCGATAACAATTGTATGCCGTCCATTCAAAATAGGTGCGGTGCCTCTACATTCAAAAGGTTGGATTATTATGCTTCGTTTCTGTCAAACTAATATCAAACTACTAAACCGCGACCGCCTGTGTTGCGAATGCGCAAATTCCATGAATTGGAGATTCGACAATGCACCACGATTGCCAATTTAGATAACTATCATATCTGTTGGATACTCTTCGTACATTCCTGCCTCGGCAAAGTTTTCTCCGACTCTTATACTCGTATGTTTATACCTGTGTTGTTTTTTGATGCAAGCAATCTGCGGCTGCGAGACGATGCACGCAACAATGCCAGATATGAACTGCTCGATTTCATATTTTCATTGATGGCTGCAAAAAGTGCAATTCCTCCATATTCATGATGTTGCGTTAATATATTTCAGTCTCATTACAACTGTCAGTACCAGATCGTTTAGAATTGATCGAAAATCGTTTTAGATGTTGTTTTATATCTTAACAACTCGTATGGTACGGAGCCGGTATCTCGTCGTCCTAGTTTCTTGATTGTTAAGCTCTCGTGATCAGAAAAAAGTAATCCTTGAATGGAAACATATTTGTACCTACTGATTCCGTATAAGGATATGACTTTGCGCCTTATAAGTAAACTAGTTCTTAATGAGGGAGTTCGCACAGCAACCTTATTGGAGAGACGAGTGAACTCATAATGCGACAACACCTGCGCGGAGGGCTCGCTGTTAAGATTTCGATATTGCATAAACAGCCGGCGTGAGGTCACAGCTGCACCGCAGCCTCGGCTCGCGATCCTGTAATGAGTTCACTTCACATCCCCATTGTTTATGTAGATGCAATTCGCTGTCAAGTAATAATTTCTGACGTAGGTGCGTTAGAGCAGAGATAGTGAGATCATTCCTCGAAGTGTTAAAAGAAAAACAAGTGTGAAAAGTATGAGAGAGGCAGCGGCGGGCGGGAGCCGGGAGCGCATTCCTGTCCCGGCGGCGCGCGCTGTGCGCCCACGCACGCCCCAGAATAGCCGCACTATCTCGCTCGCGGTGGAAAAGCGCTATGCACAAATAAAGTTACGCACCAGGAAGAAACCAAAGACACTCGCAGGCGGATCGCCGCTCGCGCCGCCCCGCGACCGAGCCGGCGGCGGCTCGCGGAGCGGCGCGCAGCCGGTGTTATGACCCCATGGTTTTCAGGAAATATAAGTTCGCAAGGGCGGAGGTTTGGGTGTATATGCGGGTGTTAGATGTTGGGTGATGTTTGCGTGTGTTGCGTGAGTGCAAGCACGGGGCTGACCTCGTTGCTGCGTGAGCATCTGTCGCGTGTAGTGGTGCTCGGTGCGCTGCACGCGCTCCTGCTGCTGCACCACCTGCTCGCGCCGCTCGGACTGCTGCTGCACGCGCTGCTCGGAGCGCTGCTCGGAGCGCTGCTCCGACCACTTCGACTGCTTCTCCATCACGCCGCCACAGCAGCACAACGCACAAAAAAACTCTCACTCGACGCTACTGGTCCTTATTGCAAGTAAAACGTCGCTTCGGCGCCCGCCCAAAAAGAAATAAATACGCCACTGCGAAAAACTAATACTAGTCCACGGGTTCATTTAGCAGAAGTTAAGTCATTATAACCCAAGTCCAACAACCAAGACGTCGGTCGATTGCGAATAGTTAGCGGATAGTGCGGCGAGGCTGGAGCGCGCGCTGCGCCGGCGCTGCCGCTGCGAGGGCGATGCGGGGGAGGCGGGGGGGCGGCCGACCGAAATACGCGGGTTATTTCGAGCTGAGCGCACTCCCGCGCACCCCCCTCCACGAGCGCGTCCCCCGCCCGCCCGGCGCCCGCCCGCTATCGCCATCATCGCCCGCTCACCCGCGAAGCCGCAACCAACACCAACCGCTTGACCCGCCTCATGTCCCCCGCAACCCGCAAATTTTGCATATACCTCATCTCAATAACATCCTTTGCATTGTACGGTTTAAAACAATGAAAAGTATACAGGAGAGTTTATAAAGTTGAAATTTTCCCAAAAGAACCTAATCGTCGGATTTTTAAAATTAGTAGGTAGGTTCTCTAATTATTGTTAACTATCTATTACTGAAACTTACGTAAGTATACATTTATTTTAGAAGTCCTTTCATTATCATACTTTACAAGAAAACATAAACTTTTGGCTGAAACTAGAGATAAAATGAGCTAGATTTTTAAATTTAAAAACATCTGTTACCTAGTCTGTTTCTTTTCCAAAATGTTTCTATGTAGAAAAATTGCAAGTAATTCTTAATGAATGATCGACAAACGATAGCAAACAAATCCGCGTGCGTTCGCCAAGTAGCAATGTGTTACATTTTGCTTGATACAAACCATAATAAAAAGATCCTAAATCTATTTAGCTGAGACCTGAATTTTCTTATTTTGTGTACCTACCTACTTAGTAGCAAGTTATTTACGGTGCAATGAATTACAGACAGGTTCTGGAACGATTCTGATTATTTTTACAACAGTTTCTATACAAGTATATAATATTACCTACATATTATCTACAGAATAGCAGTATGATCACCGTGGTCCTTGAATCTGGATAATCGGTATCATTAATAGAATCTAAAACTGATATTTAAAATAATATCATAAAAACTAAAAATAAATTAATGTCTCCTACAAAAGGTTCCTTTAATTCCCCAAGACGCCACCAAAAATGACACCACTGGGAGAGTTAAGTCCGCCCATTTATTCCCCATGACACCACCCAAAATTACACCACTGGGGGAGGTAAGTCCGCCCGTTTATTCCCCATGACTCCACGACACCACCCAAAATTACACCACTGGGGGAGGTAATGACACCCCGGTGTGTAATTTTTGTGGTGTCATGGAGAAAAAACGATCTGTTTAAAAGCTGTTGTTCAGCTGATCGGTTTAAAATGTATCTCCTCGTACATAATATTATATTGGACTAACCGCATTTATTCGTTATCGGCTAGCCAGGGTTTCCATTAGGATTTTTACGATACTAATAGGATCTACTTTGTGCCAAGCTAAACAGGTGGCACAGCTTGGTGCTGCTTTTTGGGGCTATTTTTCTCGGCTTTTTTAATACGACCTCGCCTATGTCACACCCCAAAATTGCCCATGTGTGCAGATTTCCCTACGATGTTTTCCTCCATTTTGGTAAATGTAGGTACGGAACGGAAGTTGTTTTGGAAAACCGATAAAATGTCATAACTACACGACCAGCGTACACGGCCTATTAAGAACCCGGGCCTCCGTAAAGAAATCCAATTTTTTTTTAATTTTAAATAAATACGCCGCGCAGTCTAAACTAATTGACCTACTTAAAACTTACTCGTAGAAGGAACGTTAATCGACCTATCACAACCGCACTCGGACAATCCTGACGAGTTTCGTGCGGATAAAATCGTAAACTTTCTCATTTCAAAAACTAATTTAACTTGATCACGGAGTTAGTATTGTATGTATATCTGCAAATGATAAAATCGTTAAATGAAAAGTTGTTTTTTTTTCGATAAGGGAAGAGACAATACAAAGCCAGGTGACCCACATAATATACCTTTTTTTCTAATAGAACATGTCTCGTTAGAAAAACATTGTAGCAAACCTACTTATATGACAATTTCAGTAAACAATTACTGTTAGCTATTGATACAATAATTGCTAAAATTAGGTATATCGCAATTATGCTGTCGATTTCTTGGGTGTTCGCAATTAAAATTTATCATTATATTATACCTGGAAAGAGGCTAAATGACAATGCCAGATTCAGCCCCACCATCAACCACAAGTTGTATAAGATAACGAATAAATGTAAAAATATCTCCATTTTTTATTAAAATTATTGGTCTAAAGTAAAGTTTTGTACAAGTTGCGATTCGAAAAAAACAGCTTAATTAAGAATTCAGAAAATAGTAAGAAATCGAAGGGATTTATTCATTGTTTTTGTTATTCTTCTATAGGAGTTGCGAGAGTAGAAAATGATACTGATTATGATTATGCAATATGAAACTAATATGTCCCCAACAAAATGATAGGTACAACGTAAATGGTCACGTAGTTTTGTAGGTGGGGCAAAGCTCCATTGAAATGTGGCAATGTCTTTCACAATGAAACATGTTTCTCTAAATAGACCATAAGATTCTCAGTTTGACAATAATAAAAATTTTAATATTGATATTTGATAGGAACATTGACTGTTATTAAAGTAATGGATATTTTTATTTAATTATTTTTATTTAATTTTTAACCAGACTGACGATCAAATTATGGATGACTTTTAGATAATAGTAAATAAATACATATGTAAATGATATTATAATTTGTGATAAATAAATCTAGTCTAATCTACAATAGTAAAATGAAGCGTTGGTAACATAAAATAATCTACAATTGCATGCACCCTTGTCCATAAATTAATTCATCAAGTCCCATTCTATCCAGAAGCATCCCGATGCGTCACGAAAATAAACTAAGGCTTAGAAATGGTCATTTATTAGATTGATTCACCGACCATGTCACTGCAAACAGAATTATTCTGGTAAGTAATCGTGAGATCATTCACGCTGACGCATATTTGCGTGTGTATTTCGGGAAGCGATGCAAGAGCAGCGAGTGACTTCTGTACGAAATGCAAGGTGGTTATTGCTCGTGCTCGGCCGATGAGCTGATGGCGATAAGTTACGTCGACTGTTTCAAACATTACGCGTAAATATATCGAAGGGTATGACTGGGTTAAATTCACACCGACCAGAATTGTGGGTTTCTTTGAACTTTTAAAATATGTTTCTTGGACAAAAAACTTAGCACTCAGGTTTATATTTTTCTGATTTTTATATAAACCACTCACGCCTTTCTTTTAAACACGCCTTTTGGGTTTTGGGGAAGTTAAATGAAGATACACGCTATATCGTCCTCGCTCTAAAAATAATAGCCTAACATTTTTGATATTAAGTATTATTATTTGACTATTTTTTATTCAATTGAATTTGTTTAGCTTGTTTCACTTTAGAATTGCAACACTAAAATTCAGGGGATAGACAGACCATGAACATCGAGTTGACGAACTAATCCACATTAGATTTCCCTGTATTGTTGGTTGATGAATTCATAGTAAAAGTTGACTAAGTCTATAGTATTGGTATTTATTTTATAAACATTGTGTTCCTGTCGATGAGTGCACATCACGATATGCACCGTAAATATACGGCACATGTCATTTCAATTAGTAATCAGCATACCGAAATCTATTGAAGATCGTTACTAATTTATAAGCCTTGGCCACCACCCAGCAGCCACGTTGCACGTATGAGTGTAAATCCTATGTTTAGTTTTTATATAGTCATAAAAACCGTTGACAATGACTATGTCCAACTCATGCCAACATTATTACAGCAAAAATTGGTCATCGGATCACTATGGTCGCGGAAACTGGAGATGTTTTCCGTGGGTGCGTGGTGCTGATCTATTTTGGAGGCAGCGGCTCTCCGGTTGCACAGGTGAACGTGGAATTACGCGATGCGAGTCGCTAGGTGGGCCGCATATTAATATAAAGCGAATCCGCAATTTTTGCTATTCTTACTTTCTTTACAGCATAAATTTTAATACTGAACGGGTACGTACGGTCTCACAGAGAAAGGTGGGATGAAAATTTCTCAAAAGTAAATGTAATGCAAGTTTTTGTAAATTTTCTAAACTACCTAGGTACCTATAGTAGAAGAATTAGTAGTAGAATTTATACAATCGGTTAGGTACTTCCTGAAAAATCTCGACCTCGACCTTATACTATGTATTAAAATACAAAAAACAAATTCTAAAAAATGTATTGAATTTGTGTGTTCAATAGCGATTTTTTTTTATTGAAGCTGGTGTCGAGGATTCATGCATTGATTGGAATTGTCTTCGATTGTGAATAAATATAATCAAGTAAGTCATTTACAATTTCATCTGATAGAGAGAAACAGTAGCTACCTAATGCTTTAGGCAAAAATGACGAAAAGATCAGTGCTTGTGACGAATGTTTTACAGAGATACCTAATGATATCTACTGTAAAACATTCGTGTTACATTTTAAAGGCCAAAACCGCAACATCGCTTTTTTATTATAATATGAAAGCTACCTACGAAATTTTCGTATAACCACGTCTTTCGCTATTGTTAAAAACTGGGTAAGCAAATGTTTTTAGAGTTCCGTATATCAAGAGGATAAAACCTTATAGGATCCTCGTTATCCTGTCCATCTGTATATTTTTGAGAAAGGTCAAGTTGAAATTAATACCAAATTCTCAAGGCTGCAGTAGAATCACGAAATTAGGCAAGAACGAAGGAAAATTACATCACAAAACAAACTTATATTTGCAGATGTATGGGGACATGAGAGTCATCGAACGGCAAAGCTAAGTTTGTCCATAAATCTAGTTTAATATTTTCGTTACAGCATAGTTGCGGTGTTAAGTTGCACGGAACCCTCGATGCGCGAGTCCAAGAGCACCTAACCGTTTTTTTTAAATAGCTTCAATTCTCAACGACCTCGTCCAGGTGAAACTGTGTGGTATTCCAAAAAACGGGTCACCTGTAATTGCGAATGGATTAGTCACTGGATGCCGCAGGTTGAAGTGAGCAATGGCCAATGTGTGCCCGTGGGCGAGACGACTGTTTTTCTCTTCTCCGAGAATATCGACCACCTACGAGCGAAAGCTGCCAAGCACACAACATCCGTTAAACGCGCTGCAGTTTATTTCTCCAGTGTTTTTACTTCGCACAATTAGATTTAGATTGCCTTGGATGTATTGCAATATAAACACTTGCCTACATATCTATCTACGTACCTACAGGAGGTTGATTTGGTTGATCGTTACCATGGAACTGCTAATATCTACCATGTGGAAATAATTAGGACTTTTTTTTGTCTCTTGAGTACGTACAATAATGATAAGCGCCAAAGAATATGAAGCCACTAGGAGTGATTTTATTAAGACAAAACGATGAGCAATCTTCCTATGCACTTAATTAGTAGTCTATAGAGTCTCAGAGACCTAACTACACCAAAATACGTGCAGATGCCGTACCCGCTCTGAGTAACGAAATACCGTTCCAAACCGACTGAAATCTAAGATCGACAGGAACGGACTGAAAATGTATCGTAAGAATGATAAAAAAACGAAATGTTATTTTTTAAGTAGTAGGTAACGTAAGCAGACCTGTCGGTAGGCGCATCAATCAACACCCTGTATAGAGCTATATAATGCAACAGTGTCTACCGTTAGACTCTACAGAGCACAGCGCGTTAATACAAGCTGCATAACATAGCTTATTTGACGGGCATGATTCTCGCGTATGTTTCTGCGCCTGTTATGACATTTACTTAAGGGTATTCTGCAATTCATTTCTTTCATATACATTTTTTTATTCAATATCATTTAATTATTGAATTTTGGTAATTCTCCACATTTGTTTTTGGACAGAGAATATAAACCACAGACCTTGACAGCATAAGTGTTTCGGTGAAATCGTTCATAGCTATAATAATATCGTCATGTGCACAGCAGTTTCCTTGGGATGTTTTTCTTCATCGCTCAGTGTAAACAACCACAAATAGTATCAGAAAACGCACAAAAAACTTATTTTTTATCCAATAAAGTTGTCAAAGACGACTGCGTTACTGTACGACGTCGTCGTTATATGTAGGTAGGTATTACGAATTCGACCTTAAAATGTTGACGTTGTAAGAAATGACTTTAAGGGGATTTACCAGTTCCTGTCTTTAATAGCAAGCAAAAATTTTTGTTGGTATTGGATAAATATAAAATATTTAATATCTGGGTTCTTCGTAGATATAGGATCGATCTGAATACGTTTTTATTGGACTTTTTTTTACAAAGTTATATGGAATAATAATTGTAGAGATAAGCAATTAAATAAATAATAATTTGAGTACTTCAATGCAAATAATAAATACAGTAATAGAATGATTACAAGGTGCTTTTACAGAATAGGTACTGTATGTACCATTACATTTTTTTAAGTTATTTAAGATGCTACACGATGTTATACCCTGACTCTGATTTGGTAGCAAAATTACGAAAGTTTTGTTTTTAAATTTGTATAAAAGATCAAATTTGAGGAATCACCTTAAAAATACTTATGAGTCTATCTTCAAAATCACAAACGGGCTTTTGTTTTACAGCTTCAATACTCAGAAACACGTAATAAAAATGTCGTCGCTGAATGTCACTTGTTGTACAGGATTCGGGACAATGCTTCGCAATAACTATGGCAAGTACCTATATATTCAATACATTAAACGATATGTAAACGACATTGTAGTCACCGCTATAAAACAGTCTGTAAAATAGTTGTGACAATTTCGCCTTGAACCATTGCAGCTAACATAACTACGGGCTTGTTAGGTTAGCAGTTTAGCACCGGGTAGTCAAAGTCATGGGGTAAGGAGGACGCGCTTTTCCGAATTCGAGGTTCTCGCGGAAAACGCATAGGAAGGTTCTTATTAGGTCGAGATTCAGTACCCAACAATTTTAAGAGCTAACTTGAGCTCGCTGTTATCCTGAACTGAGGTTACGACTGTCAAAAGTCCAGTTTCTCTGGTGAATATAATAATAAGAAATTATTAGTATATCCATCAGATACCGAGTGGTTGACATTGCTCATAGAATCAGCAAACTGAAGTGGCAATGGGCTGGCCACATCTGTCGTAGAACCGATGGGTTAGACGAGTTCTCAAATGGAGGCGACGAACGGGTAAACGTAGCGTGGGGCGCCCCCAACCAAATGGAGGGATGGCCTGCCCAAGGTGGATGACAGAGACTGGATGAGCTGAGAATCGTGCGAGCTTTGGGGGAGGCCTATGTCCAGCAGGGGACTGATACGGGCTTATGATGATGATAAAAAGTCTAATCCTCATTTTTACGATTTCAGAAGTTTCATATAAATTGCGATTCTATGAGATTAACAGAACTTTAAATGCGGAGGCTTTATATTTTGATTTGGTTGTACAGTCGACAGCAGATCAATGGTAACACTTGCAGTACGATTTCAAGTCTTACGACGCAAATAATAAGAACTGTCAAAAGTAAAAAGTGTTACCATTGATCTGCTGTCGACTGTACATGCCATGATGTAAGGGAGGAATTAAGGATTCGCCTTAACAATTTTATTCTCGTGCATATCTGTGGTCCTGGTTTTACTGCAAAATATTTGAAACAGAAACAAACCACATTTTGTAGACGCGACGCGACGGGCGCAGTGACGTGGCGTGGTTGCGGTTGTAAATTCAAAAGGATTTAATTTAATCTACGTGATATTTAGGGAAATTGCGGCGTAGCTTTCATATGCAGGAGCAGAATATTCCCGCATATGAATATGAATGAATTCTCCTAAATAGGATGAATTTCACTCTGTTCAGCTTGTTCGCTTATAGGACCATTGTTTCAAATTACAAGCTCTTTTGTAAATTAATGTACAAAATTCTTTGTTTGTTCAGAGGAAGCAAGCGAGCACAAAATAATCCATGCATGTCAAAGTAATCCTAATCATACCATATTTTGAGAAATCGTCAAACTCAAATTCTTCATCTCGTATGGTGTGCTATAATGACCAAACCTTATGTCAGAGTAATTCGGACCGACATGGCCTCTGATATGGCCTGACGACTGCTGCCGAAGACAACAACCGGGACCAACTGCTTTCCAAGGCCCGGAGCTGAGGTGAAAATGTCACTACAGGTCTCATATCCAGGTACAGACTCCGCCCAACGTTTCTTAACACGTTCACAGTCCAGTGCTGTAAACAACTAGATACACAGTCTGCCTTCTAAAAATGTCCGAGCGCAAAGAAGGTCCAAACGGATGAATGGACCCTCATTTGCTTTATTAGACATTATTTGGACGTTAACAATGGACCCTTATTTGGACGTTTTTTTAAATTGTTTTAGTAAGACCTTTGTGTATCTAGTTGTTTATAGGAGATCAATGCTGTATGCAGTAATAAAGAATTTAACCTAAGTACAAAATGTGTACCTACTTTAAAACTAAACCTAATCTAAAACTATAACACTATTTACAACTATCAAGGGAGCACGTCGTCAACATCCCCTCCACACGGCATCGTGCCGGGGACGCTGGCTGCATTAGGTACCTTAATAATCTTAGTTCTTAAAATTATGCTTATTGTCAATAAAAAAGAATTTTAAATTAAATTTTAAAATCGAGAGCTTTTTGTATACTTTTCTTTGCATTATACCGTACGTTCGTTTCATCGTGGACTCGAGCCCCTCAAAATAACATAAGAATACGGCTTTAACAGCTTTACATTTCACGTTAATTATATTACGAGAGCACACAGGCTGCCAATAGCAAGCCCACTTCCGATCAGCGAAAGTTGCCAAGAACAACATCAGAGGAACTGCTCAATTGTTTGAGCGAACACTTGCGTGCTACCACACTGTCTAACAATCTTCGACGTAGCCCAGAAAAACATTAATCGTTAAAAATAATGTAGAGACTAGTGAAGTTAATCATTCTTGGTAATTTCGTTATAGGCTTTTTAACCGCTCGAAGTTAAGATTTACATCCTTTTTGCCTCTGTCTAATCTAATGCCTTCCTTTACCGTGGTACGGACAACAGCAGATTAATGGTAACACTTCCAGTACGATTTTAACTCTTAAGACGCAGGTAATACCTAAGAACGGTCCAAAGTGTTACAATTGATCTACTGTTAGATGTGCTATTAGACAATGCTATTGATGGTGCCTACTGTGGCAAGAACAAAGACCAAAATGCATCATGTCACTCCAGCAAGAGACCATTGTACCCGTAATACGACCACTAATTCGTTAAGGCGTAATTCGTTACGCTCCTTACCAGTATCGGGTGAAAATGTATACTTATCGAATACTGCTTCCAACTGATCTACAAGCCAGCTTATATATTTGGATTGAAAGGCACTACTAAAGGAATATTATCGTCTAATTGGGTTGTCTGTTGTAGCGTAACACTGAAGTAGATCAAATGAATCTGTTCATCATTGTGAAAATAAAGTGATCGCCGAATAGCAGCCCCGGATCTTCAATTTTTTTTGGGCGGGGCAATACTGAAATTGATTATCGGCAAAAAGGGTCGTAATGAAAGAGAAAAATATACAGGGGTCTCATTTAGGTTGAGCTGTTCTCAAATTTCACTATAGTGGATATCTAGAGCGCGGATTAAGATGTAAGTATGTAGACATAAAAGATTTTTTTAAAATCTGTCTACTGCTTTTGGAGAAAATCTCAACCATAATCTCTCCTTTATACTTTCTTTGTGATAGACCATATTAGAACCAGAAAAAGGATCAATAGCTTTCTTGGTCTCACATTAGAACATCACTAAGATGTAGAAATAACATCGAGGCTGTGCCGGTGACGCGCGCTCGTTAAATCTACTCCAGAGTCTACTGAAATAATAATGCATTCGAATGACCTTATTTACGCCGCTGATGAAAAATTCCTTGCGATCGCACTAAAATGGGTCGTCGACGGAAATAAGTACCTACGTGCTCCTGTGTGCAGTGTTTGAGGATTACGTTACATATATTTATTTAGTTTTATAAATGGACTGGACGGTCATTTGCAGTCGCGCGTTGTTTTAGGATTCCGTACCTCAAGAGGGAAAAAGGAACCCTTACCCTTGTCTTATAGGATCACTTTGTTGTCCGTCTGACTGTCAAGACCTATCTCAGAAACGCGTGGACGGATCAATGTGAAATTACTTTTAATTAAGCATTAAACTCAGGTCTGCAACCTCATGCAGCCGTGAGGAAATCAAACATCTATGTCAACCCAATCAAAAGATATCTTTATGTCGCTTTTTCCCGTATATATATGAAAATGCATGGGAACCAAAACCTATAGGGTACTTCCCGTTGACCTAGAATCATGAAATTTGGCAAAGAAAAAGGAAAAATCCGAAAACTGTAAATTTGGAATTGTTGTTTGTTATTAATTATTTTTTGCAATTACAATCTTATATTTGCAGTTGACGCCTGGTATGTCTATGTACCGTTATCAGTTTCGAATTTAGACTTAGACCGATAGTCATAGACAGTTATGAGTAGGTACCTATGAGTGGAGTTGGAGTTCGGTCTTACAACTGTCAGTTTTCATACAATTTTTATTATTATTTTTATTCGTAAGTGCGAGACCACGCTGAGGTCGTTCTCAAAACTATATACCTAGTCAGCATGGAGGTAAAAATTTTAGCGCTTGCGGGCAACGAGCGAGTTATCTCCCCTCAAGCATGAAACTACTTGGCTTATTAAAAATTTCATTTTAGCTAGGACATGAAGCAAGGAACGCCCTATGGAGTAAGCCATATTTACATCACAGACACTCTGACAAAGTTTAGCGTCGCCGCCACTCATTTGTTTTTTCCATTGTTTGAATTTTCAATAGAAGTCAAACACATAAAAACAAATGTCTCTTTCTGACGTACCTAAGATACCTAAGAAAGTGGAATTAACCAAGGGAACTGTTCCCCTTACAAAATATACTTTATACTATCTCCATAGAGAGCGGCGACGTCTTTCGTTTATGTGTTAGGGGTGGGTTCAGGTAACAGGAAAACTAAAATGGAAATTTTATTTAAATTAAAATGGAAATTTTTTAAATGAGCTAAGTACGTTACATATGCTTTACACATGGGTTGCTAGTTGGCATGTAAGTTTTTAATTAGGTAAGTAGTTATTTTAACTTAATACAACAAATTTGACGATTACAGAGT
The DNA here is from genome assembly GCA_963506565.1 of Tachystola acroxantha. Lineage (NCBI taxonomy): Eukaryota > Metazoa > Arthropoda > Insecta > Lepidoptera > Oecophoridae > Tachystola > Tachystola acroxantha. The sequence continues at coordinate 18,612,058 of OY735870.1, forward strand.
GTGATGGCACGCTAATTTTAATCGTCGATAATCGTTTTGAAACGACGCGTAAATGTCACTCTCAGGGATCTCACAATCAGCCATTATTTTAACGTTACATGCGTGATTGGCGTGACAATGCCGCCCTCTGATTGGGTGATAGGTCGAACGCTAATATTGTGACGACAAAATTGCTATTTTCTATGTACGGTCGAAGACAAAAAAAGGTGTAGGTACAGTAGAGTTTTTAAGGTTGAGATTTTCTCAAAAACTACTTGACCTATTGCAAAAATTCATTCACTGTTTGATAGATAAAACTTAAAACTATGTAACTGTGAAAGAATTATTAAATTCGGTCTAGTAGTTTTTCAGAAAACCTCAACCTTATTGAGGCCCCCTGTATACCTAACTCTGTCTTCGACTGTATCTAAGTATATTCGCCATTTATCACCAGCATATCCGTGACAATTGCATTTAGGTTTACTAATATTAATTCCTAATGCTAACACTTATTGCCATGAGCCTTGAGTGAATCGAGAATTTTGTGAGATTTGATTATTTTACTTCCTGTGGTAGGGGCTAGCGATAACGTTGTAGACTTGTCAAACACAAGCCATATTGGACTACTACATCTAGTTACGCTTATTCCGTTTACCCACCCTATGACAGCCTCCCCGGGGTGCATACTTGGAAAGGTGTGTCCGCCAGACCTCCACTCCGCCCCGTAGGGGGTACGGGTCGATCCAGCCAATATTACCGGGCATGAAAACTACGCGTAGATCTCATTTACAGGCTATAAACATAAACTTTTCCCTCCTCACCATCGTTCCTGGCAGTCTACAATTTCACCCTAGATTAAAATCCCACTAACATTGGAAAATTGCCCGTTTTCTTGGCAAATGTTCAAACTATTTTGCGTTGTTCTAAGGTGGTCCTCTAAAATTATTTTAATGTTTTGTCACGAACTCTTGTTTAGTGGTCGGACAAATAACTCTGTACAAGCAAAATAATGTTCTGAAGTGTAAAATTGTAGGTCTTTCAAAAGACGCAATGAATAACTAATTTTTACATTTTCGTTTTATTTTACGAGAATGCCTGTTAGATATACAATGTTAGTACAAGTGGTGCAAAGAAAGAATGTATTGTGAAACGGCCAATTTGTCAGTTATAACTGTACGCATTCATTATTTTCCAGATACCTACGTTGGTCTAGGTTGTTCGTCATACATGTAGTCTGCAAAAAGGTGGCACAAACTATCGCTGCAGTTAGCGAATTAATAATGGAGGAAATAACTTCCGGCGGCCCCGGTTAACGTTTTCAATCTTGCAGCCGAAAAAAAACCTCGCTCTCTCTATGACGAGAACCTAAAGTATATTTTGTATGGGGACAGATCTCCGCCGTTATATGTAGCTATTATTATTGTCACTTCAACTTTAATACGACAGAAAGATACATCTATTTTCGACTTCTATTGAAAATTCCTAAGGAAAATTCAAACAATAGAAAAACAAATGAATGGAAGATCTATGGAGAGAGCCCAAAGTAGCATTATTTTGTATGGGGACAGGTGTTTTTTTTTACTTTAACTCTCATACGTCAGAAAGATCTGTATTCGACTGCTATCGAAAATTAAAATAATGGAAAAACAAATGAATGGTAGAGTTGAGACGCTTTTTAACATGCAAGAGCGGGGTTTGTGATGTAAATATGCCTTACTTCATAGGCCGTTCCTTGGTTCATGAAATTAATAGACTAAATTCAGATTCAGTCACATTGTATTCAGAATGTTAGTTAGTAGAGCTGTGTCAGCCAGCATCCCTGTTGCGCTGCTTTATTGAGCGGGGGGTAAGGGTGGTTGAGGTGACAGCTCGGGGGGAAATGCACAACCACCCATCACCGACTCCACCCTACCCTACCGCCCACCCCATCCCATAGTGGAGTCGGAAATGCACAAACCCCCACCTGGTTGAGGCGTGCACCTCACTCCATTTATAATGTAGATACTAATAGAGATACTTTAGTACTGGCAGTCTGGCGTTCGTATTTTAAAAGTAAACTGACATATCTAAATGGAAAAGGGATAGGGTGCCTCCCTATCCAACAATAAACTTATGAAAAGGATGGCACGGCACTACTTTCGAAAAATCTAATTTAGCTTAAAATTGGAAAACGCACACAATAATCGCTACCACTAATTGGAACTACGTATTTGTACAAACGTAGATACCTATCGTCGTCAATTTTATGGCTTCAGGGCGTGGGCTACTTGCAACAACAATTCTTCATCTCGACGATGATCATTTTCTCAAAGGTTGGAATCATGGCAATTTTCACACTCCGCCGCCCGGAACAAAGAGCCGGTACTGCAGCCGAACCAATCATGCAAGTTTTTACCCAAGTGTCTCCTCCTGCCAACACTCCTCTTCACACAGATCTTGTCCTGGATTATTAACTGCAGTCAGGTTATATCGGAGGTTGCGTATAAAATATTGAAGCTGTCGTCGCTTTACTTCCTTTAGAGTTCCAACTTTTTATCAACACAATAAATATCTCAAAACGCAAGTTCCAATAGTTCACGATCTTGTGTACTTACAGAGGTACTCGTAGGTATGCAGAGTAGGTTATTTTAATCTAAAGCATTTTTTGTCAACTGATTCTCATTTTTATGATTTGGGAATTAAAAGAAATCTCAGTAGCTAAACGATTGAAATTATATTTGACATTACTTAAGTACAATATTTTAAATAACATGGAACTTATCTACTTAGTTATCAACATAGAGATATTGTAAACTTACATGTTTATTATATTAGGTACCTAAGTAGATATATACATTACACATGTTGTAAGTTTACAATAAGTTATCTTAGAGAAAATTGTACTTACTAAATTATTTATTATAAAGATTATGTTTTACTAAGTATAAGCATAGTAACTACTACCTGTACCCCGCAACTTCGTTTGCGTAGAGGAGGAGGATGGAAAGGATGGAGGAGATCAGGAGGCAGATCTTCCTCTCTGGATCCTTGTTTCCACATCACATACCGCCATGACTTATAGCCTATGAGCTGTCCGGATATTTCACCTATATCCTAGTGAAACTCCCATCAAAATCCCTTCAGTAGTCATAAATACTGAAGGGATATTGATGGGAGTTTCACTAGCCATAGCGTGATACTTCCACAAAGTCACAGACAAACAGACAAAAAATTCTAAAAATTAGTGTTTTGGCATCAGTATCGATCCTAAAACACATTACAATTATTCTTTTCAAAAAATATCCAATGTACAGACACAACTTTTTTACAGTCTTATTATATGTATAGATATGAACTTCGTAGAGCATATATTATATATTTATACTTAAGATGAAACGATGCGATTTTTTAAAATCTCCTAAGAACGATTACAAACTTTGACTGAAAGATACAAAAATAATCAGACTAATAGAGGTTTTCTATACAACCTTAAACATAGTACTCATGAGCTCTTTCGGCATACAAATGCTCTACAAATACCAAATGTTATTACCTATACTATGTCTCACTGTAAAACCAAAAAACATACTTAGTACTATATAGTAGTATGCTGTCGAATATACCTATTCGTTAGTAGTTAATTTCAAAACCGCATTGTTGCTCAATATCGATCCATTCCATGGCATTTCGGTCGCTCTCGGAATAGTTTCGGTTAATATTACATTACTTTACAACATACGTATTCGCATCTGAAACCAGACTTACTTTACACTGATTTACGATTCAAGATATATTCAAATATTGTTATTTTGTAATTGTAAATATTGCATGACCATACCTATTTACAATTTATTATAAAATTGTTGTTTAAAAAGGTACTCGTATACCGCAGCCCAAATCAAGTGTTTTATTTTGTAAACAAATATGATCATCTAATTACCTGTTGTGATGTAACACTGAAGGAACTGATTGATCGAACCTCTTCATCATTGTGAAAATAAAGTAATCCGATCTAATAATGTGAAAATAACTATGCAATAATCACAGAACAGCTTAAAATATTAGTAGGGTAGGGTAGTTTTTGTTTACAAAATAGGACACTTGATTTGGGCTTCGGTTTAGGTACAGGTACGAGAATTATAGGTAAGTAGATATAGTAGTTCTGTAGCGGCTACCAAGTCGAATCCTAATCCTAAACGCACCAGCTGTCACTGCTGTTCATATGCTACGTCGCGTAAGAGCGAGCGGGACGCCTCACTTAACGGCGAATAATATTAGCGTGCACATTCTAGAATTACTTAGCACTATTCTGTTCTCACTACTAAACTCTGTAACATCTGAGACTAAACTACATAGGTAATTAGAATTACTAATGCCGATTAGTCGTTAACGGAAATCAATCGGTTAGGGGTAGCCAAGTGCGATTGACTTTCGTTAACGCTAGCAGAATAGAAAAAAATAATAATGTAGCTTTAACGAATACCACTTTATTGGGATTATGGCGATACAACGTGGATACAACAGTTTATAAGGCGAGGCACTTTCTTTATTCCTCAAACTTTTCTTCTACTTATCTAAATTGTGTATGTATATTCAGTTAATTTAAGTATGGTCAACAACAGATCAATGTTACACCTTGCATTACGATTTCAACTCTTACGACGCAGATAATAAGAACGGTCCAAAGTGTTACACTTGATGTTTGATGTGTACGTAGGTACTAATAAATTAAATTTTTCTTGCTATAAGATTTAACAACAAATGAAGAAAAAAATTGACACGGCCGGGATTGGAACCAGGGCCATCGCCATTGTTTGCCGTGACTTTATTTATTATTTTATTTATTTTATTTTACATTTTCGGAATACCAACAGCTGTAAAGTACAGTCGATGATTTACAAAAACAATTTTCAACGGATTTTAATTCAATTTAAAATTTTATTCGGATCGGCGAAATCTTTCTCCATATCCGTCTTAGGGACGGTAGCCACATCTATCAAATCAAGTAATATTCCAATTAGGTACTCAATTCATGTCTAACATTGCAGTTAGAAATCATGTATTCATGTACGTACATGTTCTCATACAATTTGAATTTTTCTTGCATATCCGGTATACGAAACGATAAACCCTAGTTCGGAGCCCGGTCGTGACAAAAAAAAACTACAGTGTTTTTCTGGTATGCCCCTAGAAGAGCCTTCCTTCCCCCTTACCATGAACTCTTATAGCAGGATTACTTCAATAATACTTTAGTATTTCGTACCATGACGACCTTAATAAGCTTACTTTAAGGTCGTCATGGTACGAAGTAACATCTAATCCTGGTCTCCTAATCCCTAACACCGATCCTAAACAAATCGCTTTCGGCTTACGTTACGTCCTGAATATAAAAAAATCAAGATCTGTGTGTGTACTGTGTAAGATGTGCAACATAATGGCTACAATGTCACCTTGGCGCCGAGTGGGGGTAGGTATTTGTGCGCTGGCGCAGCTCCAACTCGAAGTAGGTCGGCGCTGTACTAGGGATAGTGGAACGCAAAATGTTTCAACAATTTTTAACTGGACAATTATGATTAGGGCACTTGACTAATATCCAAAATTAACTACATATTTTTCTTTCACGTTATACAGGGTGTAACGGGAATATGAAGCCGAAGGGAGGGTGTTCAGTGTCGGTAACTGAACAACTTTTGTTCTACGATTTCCACGATTTTTTTTTTGACTTTTCGTACTGACTGATCGATTTGTATGAGACATTAATTTATTTTTAATTTTTATTCAACCAGTCTTAAAACAAAAGTTGTTCAGTTACCGATTTTGAACACCCTCCCTTCGGCTTCATATACTCTTTCCGTTACACCCTGTAAATAGGGTAGGTAGAAATTATCGTCCAATAGTAAAAAACCTCCATAATGCATTATTTTCACATGTTGTTGTTGTTTTGTTCTTCAAATTTTGAATGAATATCCCGTAAAGATTCATGATGAAAATATCTCCAACACTGCGTTCACTACCAGACGAGACACAATTTTAGCGTTCGATCGATCAAAGGGCGGAATTTCCAACGTTTCACGCCAATCGCGCAAGCAACGTCAAAATTGTGGCTGGTCGTAACTATACCTAAATGCCATTCACATCGTTTCTAGGGTTCCGTGCCTCAATAGGAAAAAAGGAACCCTTATAGGATCACTTTGTTGTCCGTCTGTCCGTACCTACTACAGGAAAAAATCCTAAAACTGTAAATGACAATGCCAGATTCTGCCCCACCATCATCGCATGATGTACAAGATAACGAATAAATGTAAAAATATCTCCGTTTTTTATTAAAATTATTGGTTTAAAATAAAGTTTTGTACAAAATGCGAGTCGAAAAAAACAGCTTAATTAAGAATTCAGAAAATAGTAAGAAATCGAAGCGAATTATTCATTGTTTTTGTTATTCTTCTATAGGAGTTGCCAGAGTAGTAGAAAATGATACTGATTATGATAAAAATGATAGGTCTTAAATGGTCACGTAGTTTTGTAGGTGAGGCAAAGCTCCATTGAAATGTGGCAATGTCATTTGAAATTACATCTCCCAAAAATATATTTTTTTAATATTACAAACTTATATTTGCAGATGGTCAATTAATCAGGAGTATGTTGATGTATGGACAAAATATTTTGATAATCGCAAAGATAAATTGATCTCTTAATCTAGTTTGTCTTTTCGTTAAAGCGAAATTGTGGGGTTAAGTTTGCGTGGCACGGAAGCCTCGGTGCGTGAGTCCGACTTGCACTTGGCCGGTTTTTAAATATATACCGCAAGTTTACAGTAAATTCACAATCAGTCAAAATTTTGGCGTTTCCTACGTGATTGGCATGAAATGCTCACTTAGTAACAAAATTGACGAGTCAAACGCTAAAATTGCTGTTTTGTCTAGTTGTAAACGCAGCTTAAATGTACTTACATGAAAACTGGAATAGGTTACACTAGTATACTACTAACCTCCGACTTGCAATAAAAGATAACCCTACAGTTAACGACTTAACCCGTGAAACTCCACACATTTTTATTGGGTTAAATCGTTAGCTGTAGATTCATATTTTATTGCAAGCGGGCCTAAGTTTACTAACTAAAAAGCTCATCATAAATCAATGTGTAAGTAATAAAATAATAACATTTCATTACTTACCTACACATAATTATATATTATTCTTGTCACTTTTGAAAAGTTAACACAATCGACGGTTGCAAAAAGACCTTAGGATGTGTTAAAAAGAATTGAGTCACACTCCTAATGGGTCACCTCATCACCTGTAGCGTATTTCATTGGTCTGTATATAACTGATAATGACAAGTGTCGCCCAACTTTAATTAAGTACTAACTATGAGTTAGTGCAGTGACCTGTTAATTAGCGAGCGGGACTTCATACGCGGATTTATACTGCGCACGTGTTACAAGCAGTGGCGGATTGCCCAAAGCCAAACTAGGCACACGCCTAGGGGCGCGATATCACAAAGGGGCGCGCGCGCATGTTTTTAAACCAAAAAAGTACCTAAGACTTAAGTAACTACCTACATAAAATAAAACTCATACTTACTTTCTATAAAGCTAGATTCATACTTTCTATAAAGGTAGATTCAGCTAAACCCCGCGTTGTGTGACGCGACAATTTTCACGTCGGTCCATGCCAGGACTTCACGCTAATATTGCGGCGTTTTCAGTGTTTTTATATATATTCTGAATCCACCGTTACCGATGTCGGAGCTTCCTAAGCGCGCCCCATCTACTTGCTTACTCCTACTACATCGCCTGATTCCATATAACAGAAGTGGTAAGAAAAAAACAGGAGCGCCGACGTTGGGGCGCTTGTAGTCAAGGGCGCTATCGACAGTTAATCCGCCTCTGGTTACAAGCAATTGTTAATAAGTGAAAGTATTCACATGTCACTCTTAGGATGAACACAATAAATAATGTATTTATTCCGTGTATGAATAATTTTCTTTGTCGTTTTCCGCCGTTGTTAATGTACGAGTATGTTTCTGTGAGTTGCACACATGAATAATCCGTGTGTGCAGATTACCTCACGATGGTTCCCTTCATCGTTTGTAATTTAGACATAATAATGATTTACTACGCCACTATCTCTACAGGTATTTTGAATCGTAGATATTTTGAATTTTATGCTTAACTACCCATTTTGCTCTGCATAGACGTTATACTTTTAGCCTGTATCGGAACATAACTCGTTTGTTTTTGTTTGTATATTTCATATGTAAGTAATATGACGTTAAATATTACTGGAGAATATTATGAGGATAGGTTATGTTCTCATAAGCGCGTATTCATAAATTTTATTTCATAAATTACGCCACCATTTAGGCCCCCTGTAACTTTCTATCTTAAACTTTTTTAACGAAGTGTGAAAGTGATAGCAACACGATTTAAGGGAAGTGAGGTCTAACTAGGTTTATGAATAACAGCAATAGTGTTCAGTATCATATATCTGTCATAAAATAACCGTTTGCTCCTGAAGAAAATAAAATAAATGTATCTAACTAACTACCCCGTGTTCCGTACACAATGGAAATGCAGTAGGGAGGGACCTGCCCAGACTACCCCACCCACCCTCCCTACTGCATTGTTTACCCAACATCAATACCCAGCCCGTGTTTGGCTTAAGTTGCAATAGCCGATGGCCAGGGCATGAGACTACGGCGCAAGCGTCGTAACTTCGATCCGTAGCTCTGGCTGGACCATTGTGTTAAAATAAACCTTGTTCTAGAAATGCTTAATTTCCAATATTGTTATTTTATCATATCATGCCTACAGGAGACTATTAAGGTCGTCTTGTGTGTTTAGGATTTTAATGTTCCGAACTCCGCCGAAGCATCTCAAACGGTTGGGTTGTAGCTGCTGCTCGAATTATTTTCGGCAATGTCTATGAATGCCATCTACATGTTCATCACGAAATCTCTTCATTCATTTACGCACGTACCGTGTCCTAATTTTTTTATGACCCAGACTTAAACCATCGCTGCTTGTTGCATTGCAGTACATCGTTCGGTTGCTAGATGGAGCTGTTTCGATCAATCGCAGTCTACTCTTCTACCTACATAAGAGTAGGATTATAGAGGCGTGCTAAAAGTATCCTACAATAGTGTGCCTACACTTAATCTAGTCGACCTACCATTTAATGATTCGGCACTGTCAGCAGTAAGTTGTGCTTTTGGCAGTGCCAATTATTTTGGATTTATGAACATATCAAACGCTGCGCCAAAGGTCGTAACCCACCGGCGATCGTTAATGAAAAGCCATCGATCAAACTGATCAAGATCGCATCCGGGCGGGCGGGCGGTTGGGCGGCGAGAGTTATTCCCAGCGCGTGCGGCGGCGGCGCGGCGTGCGGGGCGGTGCGGGGGTGTGCGCGGGGGGCGCGCGGGCGCAGCGCTCAGTGTGTCGGCGCGCGCCGCCGCCGCCATGGGCAACCAACACTCCGCCGCACACGCCGCGCTCAAGCCCAGGAAAAATGTCCACTGGAAGTCCGCAGGTACCCGCCCGACCGCGGCCCGCAGCGCGCCCGCCTGCGCCGGCGGGGCCCGCGCGCTCGCGCAACCGCTCGCACGAGGCCCCTGCCTACATTTCTATTTTTAAAAAGACTGCGCGCTGCGGTGCCTAAAGCGTGGCACAACAAAACAAATCGTAAGACCGACCGAGTTCATGTAACTATATTATCACGCATCTAATTTTGTAAAGTGCCTTATGCCAATTATCCTATCGGCACCGGTCCTCCACGATTCACCCCGATAGCTTCTGGCCGACGACGGCGACGATTCACGTTGACAGTTTTTCTCGTGTACAGCTTTGTCACGTTACAATTGCAGGTCGGCCGGCGGTGCCCGGCAAGCCGGACATCATCCCGATCCTATCGGACGAGGAGCCGAACGCCGTGACGCTGCGCTGGGCGCCGGCGCCGCACGACGGCGGCGCGCCGCTGCATGGCTACCAGGTGGAGTGCAACCGGCTGGGCTCGGCCGATTGGGTGCGCACCGCACCGCCCGTCGTGCTGCGGCCCGAGCTCGTGCTCACCGGGCTCGAGCCGCCGCACCGATACCAGTTCCGTGTGGCAGCGCTCAACGCCGTCGGCCGCTCAGACTACGGCGAGCTCTCAGACGTGCTCACGGTGAGCTCGGAGCGCGGCCTGCACGAGCCGCCGCTCTTCCTGCAACACCTGCACGACGTCACCGCGCTCGAAAACGACAAGACCGAGTTCCGAGTCACCTTCGGCGGCACGCCCGCGCCCACCGTCGCGTGGTTCAAGGACGACTACGAGATATTCAGCAGCAGGCGAACGGCGATCACGACCGACGAGTCCTCCAGCGTGCTCGTCTTCCACCAAACGCAGGCGACCGACGAGGGCGAGATCAAGTGCACCGCGACCAACCGCGCCGGCCACGCGGTCACCAAGGCGCGCCTCGCGCTCGAAGCCGCGCCCAAGCTGCGCTACCCGCGCCAGTACGAGGACGGCCTGCTCTACGAAATAAACGAAACGGTGTTCCTCAAGACTACCATAGTTGGCAAGCCGACGCCGATCGTGGAATGGCGGCACGATGGCCGGCAGATAGTCGCCGACGGACGCGTCGAGATCACGAACACGCCCAAGTTCTCGATGCTGAAGATCCACGCGGCGCGGCGGAGCGATCGCGGAGAGTACCAGGTGCAGGCGCGCAATGCGATAGGCGAGGACGCGGCCGCGTTCCTGGTGACGGTGACCGCGCCGCCCGAGACGCCGCGGCGCGTGCGCGTGGCACGCCAGGTCGACCGCTCAGCCACGCTCGACTGGGAGCCGCCCGAGGACGACGGCGGCTGTCGCATCGGCAACTACGTGGTTGAGTACTATCGCACCGGCTGGAACGTGTGGCTCAAGGCGACCACCAGCCGTAAGACTAACGTTACGCTCTTCGACCTGATCGAGGGGAGCGAGTACCGCTTCCGCGTGAAGGCGGAGAGCCCGTACGGGATGAGCGCGCCGAGCGAGGAATCCGCGGCGGTGCGCATCCCGGGGCGCGCCGTGGACATGGAGTTCCTGGCGGTGGAGTCGCGCATCATCAGCGAGGTGCTGACGCGCGAGGACGGCGAGGCGGCGCGCGTGTCGCCGGCGCCGCGGCGCAGGCGCGCGCCCGTACCCGCGCCCTCGCCTGCGCGTTCGCCCGCGCGCTCGCCCTCGCCCGCACCCGCGCGCCGCCCCGAGCGTGCACGCGCAGCCTCCGAGCCCGACCCCTCCGGCAGCAACGAGTTCATGCTAGTGCTGTACCCAGACAACAAAACGGCTGACAAAGCTGGTAAGAACCTCCTTTACTTTACCGCCTCCTGTACTGCTGAAATGAATCGCTGCTATGTTTACTAACTCTGCTATTATTACCCACAGTTACAACGCAGTTAATATACACAAGGGGCACAAGGGCGAATGTATGTTTTGAAGTTTGAAATTAAACAGCAAAACACACTACAATCTAACTAACAGAACGTGAAAGAATTTGTGCAAACTGTGTATTTGGTCGTTTTTGAGGCCACCAGCGAGCGCGTGCGTTTCTGCAGGATGTAACGGAAAGGGATTCAGTGTCGATAACTGAACACTTTTTGTTCTATGACTTTTTAATCAAAAAATTTAATCAATTCGTTAAGCTGCTCGAAACTAAATGTGTAATATGAGATCACAATAAAATTTCGCGAAATACGAAATCCGTAGAATATAATATTAGTTCTCTTTCGGCTTCCTACCTACCCTTTCCGTTATACTCTGTATTGTAAGTAAAGTACCTATAGCAGATATGCAAGAAAAATTCAAATTGTATTCAATTAAGGGCATGCGAATTATTTTGCCCAAAACAATTGAATGTACCTATATTATATATTATAAAGGCACTAATAATTGTTACACTGAAAAGGCACAAGAACATGTCAAATCATACTAAATTCCTCATACGTATAGGAGCTCAAGCTACGATCCACCATACTGGCTTAGTGCGAGTTGATGGATTACACATAAAATTATCGGGCATGTAGTGTGTCAAAATTTTAAAAGACCTCTGTAAAAGTACATAAGTTTTTCTCCAAGAAATATAGTTCCACCCTGGAAGGCTCGCCGCCCGTCCTAAATAAAGGAGACTTGTCCATATTATGTCAGTTGGGTATAGGTACATAAGGTGCACCTTACGAGATTGCTTCGACTAGGTGGAGCCCGGGCCAGGAAATCACGCATGTAGCCAATTTTGAACCGAAATCAGTTCGAAAATCTCAAATCGCCACCTAGTTCTTTTAGCTAAAAGAAAAACATTAAAAAGTCCTAAAATATAGAGGTTGAAACTTGGTGCCCGGAACGAACGCGCGCATAGTTTCGGCCTATAAATAAGCGCGCACGGTTCACTACAACCGCATGGGTTAAACGGAATGCAAAACCACAATAAACATTATAAACTCGCATTGTTTATACTAACACGTGTTTCTGCTATATTTGCGAACTAATTGTTTTGAAACATTTGCGAATATACTGTTCCAAACGTGATCTAAGTAGAAACTACAAGCTCTGACGGTTCGATTACTAGCCTAAACAACGGGGTGGATATATTTAGTTAAGAGGGATGGAGATGTACCGCTCTAAATGATTTGTTATCGCTATTGATAAATCAAAAGTTACAATAACCATCTACAACATTACACACACACAAGTTTACGCACAAAAAATCGAGTTTGCACATATAAAATTTATGTAAGAATTAAGAAGTTACAGAGTTTTGCATTGATGAGATTTTATAGTATGAGAGTAATTTAAAACTACACTGCTCAAATCACTCAACTAAAATTTTATTTGTCGTCCATACCCATCGTAGCATCATACCTACCAGTCCTATTTTTAGACCTATTTAGTTTATTACATTATTAGTAACAAAATACTCGTAGCTAAATACGAAATCCATAATATGGCTTATTATCTGCTCACAAAGCGAATGAATTAAAAAACGAAGCGAGCAATGTTTCCTAGTTTTGCACTGTTACTTATTTTAGAAATTATTGGTATTGCAGAGAAAAGGAAGTCCTTCCAACTGGAGCTGGAGGAGGCGCTGTCGCCGCCGCCGCTGTCGCTGTCCGCGCCCGAGCTGAGCCCGCGCTGCGCGGTGCCGTTCCGTGCGCTGCGCTGCGCCGTCAGCTCCACGGAGCTGCTGCACGAGCGGGCAATGGCGCGCTTCTACAAGGCAGTCGAAATGCAGGAGCAGCAAACCAAGCAAGCCCCGAAACCAGAACACGACAACATTCCGTACACAAGACACGAACGCAACACTAACGATCGACCGATCACAGACACCAGTGATGCGACAGAAGACTATAAAACACCAGACATCTTCATCAAAACCGACTCCGTGGAGGACAGGGAGTACAGATACAACTCACGCCAGGCCTCCCACGACTCGGAAGCGTCCGACACCAAATGGCAGCACATGTCGATGTCGTTCGACGAGGACTACACCGCTAGCACGGTGTCCGAGGGCGAGGAGACGGACGAGGGCAGCCTCGACGCAGACGTGGACAGGAGCCTCTACTCCAACGAGGAAGACACATACAACCCGAGGGACAAAGAAGCTCGCCCGATGTCAGTCAATGAGAGCGTTGAGGACGAGGAGGAATCCGAAAGAGAGATACTCAAACCGCTACCACTTCCGGATCCTAATTTTATTCCCAAACCAATATTAAAACGTAGAGAACCAGATGTACCAGAAATTAAGCAGCCACAAGTTGCTACCGAATCTGACGACAAGATAAAACCTGAGGAAAAGCCAAAGAAAGGAGAAAAGATGACATTATTTAAAAAGTTTACCAAAATGCCTGTTCAAAAACCTTTTCCCTTCCCAAAAATACTTAACAAAAAAGAACCTGTGAAAAAGCAGGAGGACAATCAGATTAGCGAAACAACTAAGCCAACAAAGAAAGTGGAAAAAATAAAAGATACTATTAGTGAAGAAGGTAGAACAGTTATAGACTATTACACTAATATAGTAAAAGAATACGGCAGTCAAAAAAAATCCACGACACCACTTTATCTTAATACAGAGGATCTAAAAACCGTTGCTGAACAACAACAAATTGAAAAGAAGGAGAAAGTTGCTGAAGGAAAGAAAGTAGTCAAAACAAAGAAAGCTATAATGAACAAAACTAAAGCCAACAAGTCGGCCGAAGGTAAAGCTAAAATAGCTAATTCTATTGACAAACCTAAAATTAAACAATCTAATGCCGATAAATCGAAATTAGAGAAGAGAGAAAAGACCATGACTCCAAAGATACATGATAAACAAGACAAACCACAAAATAAGTATACACAACAAATAGTTCTGAAGACAACAGAACGAGCGACTATTGTAATTCCTATAGATTACAAAGAATTGGAGGAGAAAGCCAAGGTCAATGTCCGGTCAGCCATCGACTACATGGTGGACATGTGCCTGTTGTTTCTGGCATTCTGGGTTTACTTCTTCAAGGACGAGAGGCTAGCCATCCCCTTTCTCATACTCATCATCTATAGACAGTTGCAAGAGACGCTATTGCTAAACATACCCGACTGGGTCGGGCGGCACACTCCCAACTGGCTCAAGAAGAAAACTTCTTGACCGTTTTTAAAAAGACAAATTGTGTGAATATCTGATCGTGAACATTGTATGTTGTGTGATATTGTGATTTACTTATTTAATTGTAATATAATCTTACGCATATTAGTATGTTACGAATTCGCTCTAAAAAGAAAAATTATTATGTAATAAAAACTAGTCGGCGATGCCGTCATAAGTCAATATTTTTACCGAAAATCTGTTTTTTACAAATTCAAACTAATTTAATATGTTGGTTCTGATACGGGGCGTCGACACACTTGTTGTGCGTTGCATATCGCAGTTCAAGACTCCGCTAACGGACTGCGTGCCGGCGCAGCCGCCGTAGCACGTGCCGTGCTGCACCCGCGCTCGTGCCTTGACCGCAACAAAAGGATGGGAAGCTTTGGAGAACACTGATATTGACGCCTTTTCCGAGACTTGGCGAAACCTTCGATATGGATTCTAAACATGGCTACGTCGCTGTTGCCGGTCTCGGCTTCGAATGCTTATCGTTCAATATTCTAGAACAAATGGACGAAAACAACGAAGCTATACGAACAGTCGAACAGCGGCCGACAGAGGTGCTTCAGGCCTTCGATCATGTTACGATAGATACGTTTGGCGACCCAGAAACTGAGGGTGCCTCTCTCGACATATAGCAATTCGAAGAATATAGGCGCCCAAGTAAAACACCGCTAATAAATACAGTAGGTGCCCTGCCGAATCTACCCGACTTTTGCTATATGGAAGGCTCAAAATCTAACTCCATATATCTTCAAGAAATGCCAGCCAACTTGTTGAATACAACGGAGTTTGCTAAGATAGCAGTTGAGTTGTTTTGTTATGATAATTGGACATAAATGTCTAAGGGCGAGTCCAAGATGGGTGGATTCGTGCCCAATCGGAAAATCATCAGTCCACTCTATGTCGAAATAAGTTATTACGGCGCCGATGAATGCACTCGTCCCGTTGTACTCATAGACAAGGAAGTGCCTTTCGATAGCGGAAGCTTTTTGAAGCCACCAAAATAGCTGACATACATGAAAGGCAACATGGCCGGCGCTGCAGTCGTGCTAGCAGTGACTAGACCAGCAACCTCACGCGAGTACTGATATACAACAAAGAGAACTGGTATACAACAGGATCTACTGGCCCAAATTCATCGTCGACACAGCCACTATGTCCAAGGAGATGACAAAGGACTCCAACTGCGCAAATTTCCTGCGCCAGTTCGTCTGCGATAGCCATTGGATGCACCTCTTACAGCGTCGCATACAGGGTATTGACTTCTCATATCTGAACCATGAGATATGAGCGGACGTACCCAGTAGGACAATCGATTTGTTTCAGAAATTACTTGCAGATTCGAATTTACACACAATGGGTTTTTCATCCAACAGTACTGAAAATAACTCTCAAGAGGAAATATAATAAATTAACATCTTTTATAACTAATTAACGCATTTTCATGGTCCACCAAATGTATCCAGTCTAGTAATTAAAAATTATGTCTTGCCGTTCTGTTTCTAATAAATGACTTTATAGTCTTGTCTAATTATCAATTTTATGTGATTATTATTTTTATGTGCGTAAGAAACAAATTTTCGAGATGAATCATATTTGAAAATAAACCTTCTAACATAAACTACAGTTTTATTCATCTCTTGTTTACTTCACTGTCGTATGCCATGTTTACAGAAAACAGGAGCATCATAAATAGTACCTAGATAGTAGTAGGTACCTAAGATAATAATAGTAAAAAATATATACTTAGGTACACATACATTTATACATACGTGAACTCCAGAGACGACAGACCAAATAGACATCCATCTGAACAATACTGCCACACAACTCTCGCTTCCTCCACATTCATCAATCTCTTCATGCACGCTCGTCGGTTGTAGTACCTACACTGCACAATCTGCACATAGCCCTTTTTTAAAACAAGGTTAATTTGATCGACGTATGTCGGTCATCATGGGATGGAACCATAAATATGATTAGGCACCTACTAATTATGTAAGTAGGTACATGCTTCTAATGCTGGCACTACACGTCGACAGAGGCGCCCGCGGACGTCACCAGATGCAGACAGATCTATCTGCATATAGATCAGCGCGAGCCGTCCACACGACTGTAGATCGATCAGTCGCTGCTGTGTTGGTTCTCGTTCTCGACGGAGGCACGCACGCAATGTTTAAAAAATGGATAGTTATATATATATATTTAATAGTTTCCTCATTGCTTATATTAGCAGCCATTATAACGTGAAAAAAGTGCGAGAAGCACTTTCTCTCTCAGTCACAACTCCGATAACACTGATGCGTCGTCAGACGTGTGGACAGACGCCGCGTGCGCTGAAGCCCCTTGATGCGTGCCACAAAAACCTACACTAAACGGATTGGTGGCGGACGCACCTGCCGACGTTAAATACCTACCATAGACGAGCGAACTCCCCCGTCTACACGTCGGCGGACGCATCCTCAGATGACATATGCGGACGGATCTGTCGACGTGTAGTGCTAGCATCAGACAATATGGTTTGAAACCTGAAAATAATATTCATAGTAAATGCGATTCAGATATACAGAGAAGATACAATGAGATCACAATGCGAAGAAGAACGTGTATTTTTTAAATTCTCATATTTAATATTATTTCGGTTTCGAGCGCAATCTATGAATGTTTTAACGACGTCGGCACATTCCATTGCTTCGTTACTTTTCGAACGATAACACTGCTCGACTCGCGCCCTTTCTTCGTCACAAAGATATTAGGCCTCGGTATCTGTGCTTCTAAATAACATAACATCTCATTCAACGACGCAGCGCTTTGAGTCAACTCTCTAAAATGTTGTTTTAACTTTATACAAGCTTCGCTGATAGCAATATATTTAACTCTCACAGAACGCATTCTGTCAGATACCTCCTTAGATAAAAACACCTTAAAACAATCATTGTTACCGACGGGCATTTAAAATACTAGCAATTTATAGGAATTTAGAAATAAAATGTTATTAACTTATTACTGTTGCTGAAATTAATGTCACAATGGCGAACGACATGGTTTACGGCACATGAAAATTAAAGATCGTAATGGTCATGATTATTCAGTTTTATTCGATTAGAATCACTAATAACTAGTTAAAATGGCACATCGATAATTACTTAAAAAATAATATTTTAAAATTAAATCCTTTGGTAGTTATTATCTTAAGTATTAGAATGTTTTATAGTCTCACCTAAAGACTAAATATTTTCTAAGTAAATGCTTGATGAGGTCAACTCATTATTACTACTAGAGAATGTTATAATAGACACACATAAGTCTTACTGACTACGCTGGCATGAAATTACCAAGACTAATGATTTCTATTCAAAAGTTCGTATTATTCTAAATTATCTTAGGTCTACAAATATTAGTATAATATGTTATACATACGTTTACATACAATATTCGCATAGGCGTAGGTATACATATATATATGGCTGACACGCTAATATTATAATGGCAATAATCGTATTCAAAATTATATTAAAACTAACGTTCGAAACGTAAAGTTACCCTTGAGTTACCCGAATGTCATTATTTGATCTTTGGATTTGATCCATGTCAATTAGTTATAATATTCTAATATAAAACACAGCGGTAATAAAAAGAAGAGACGAGCTACACTCTCCCATACAGATGCGGAGTTACAGCCAGAATTACTGCAATGCGTTATTGAGTTACCTGTTCTTAGTACATTTTGCTCATCGTCGATATTATTATTCTGAGTGGTTAAATACATGTTTATATTTAAATTAAATATAATATTATAATAATGTCGAATGTTATTTTTATAGTAATTCCGTATATATAGACGGAAGGTTCAAAATATGCACTAAAACAAGCCTCGAAGCGGGTGTTGAAAAGCTGAAGAAGGATGACGACTAAAGCTAAGTTGCACTATCCGATGTTTCTAGTGAAATTGCGTTGTGCCAGTTGCAGCGCATTGACCTTGTATCTATTTATGATATGTTTAACGTAAGAGTATCTGCGATAAATGACGAAAGATAAAAGGAGATAAAAGTAAAAGTAAATACTACCAAAAAGGTCAGCAACTGGATTAGAGCAGTTATATCAGAGATCGATCCGCTCGAAAGGCGGCAGCTTCACTGGGATGATGGGCGAGTCTTCGGTGTCGCTGATGTATCCCTCCTGGCCGGTGTAGTGTGTAGGTTGCACTAGCAGAGGGTAAGAGGAGTACGCAATCAGGTCTCGCTTGGGGAAGTAGGATTTCCATGTTTCGCTGAAAACAAAACGATACATTGTAACAAATATGTGGTGTAGAAGCCGTCTGGGTATCACCCCTTTACATATTTCTACATTAGCATTGCTGTATTACAGTGTGTAGGGAGATAGGCCGATGTTTTGAGTGCGAGCTGATTT
Source organism: Tachystola acroxantha (assembly GCA_963506565.1). Classification (NCBI taxonomy): domain Eukaryota; kingdom Metazoa; phylum Arthropoda; class Insecta; order Lepidoptera; family Oecophoridae; genus Tachystola; species Tachystola acroxantha. The sequence continues at coordinate 18,631,073 of OY735870.1, forward strand.
CACAAGTACGTTAACTAGTTTAGGCTTACAAATGTCAGATTTCATATAATTTTGATCAAGCTCATGCTCAAAACTTTCTATGAATACCTATCGGATCAAGCAGGATCCCTATAATTATTTCTATTTTTTGATCCATCTAGCCGTTTAGGGTGCAGGAGGCGACAATGTACCGACATACACATAAAAAAATGTAATACAAATAAATTATTTATTATTATAATAAATACTCGAAATACCTTGCGGTCAGATACCCTATATAATTGAACACTTACTTAGGATGTTGGTTGTACATGATGGGGAGGAACTCGTCAACGGGTATCATCTTACGGAGGGGATTAGCGTCTACCAGTTTGCGTGCGCCGCGCAGGGTGATCAAGTAGCCCAGGGTCCAGTACGAGTACAGCGGTTTCGACGTGTAATCAGTCGTGAAAATCTCATCTTCCTCGAAAAGCGGCTTCCTACCTATGTACCTGTAATAATAGGTTCCGAGATTCAGAAGCTTTGAGTGCTTCAACCTTACTTCAAGTCTTAGAAGTCATTGAAAAAAATGCAATAAATAAAATAGTTGTTTAAATATTGAATAAGGATACTAACGTTAGATCCCAGTCCAGGTTTTCCAGATCAGACTTCGTGTTTTTGTAATGACGGTGGAAATCTGGCGTGAAGTGAATGTCGTCTTCCAAGATTAGAGTAATTTCGTACTTCTCCTCTATTATCTGGTATACACAAATAAGTTACATAAATATTACTTCAGAGAGGCATAAAAGGTAGGTATTTATGCATTTATACAGCTTATCGTTGAATGGAAATTAGTAAATACAACAACAAAACTGATTTACCTTTTTCCAAATAAAATAATGGCTTAAAAAGCACCCCACTTCGCCCGCCTTCATTGGCCTGCAAGCATTTTATTTACATATCAATTTACAAATATTTACATACACATTTTTTTTAAACCTGAAATAAAGGATACGTACCGCTTGTGATAAGGATCTTCATAATTCGGCATCAGTGTAATCGCGTATTCCTTCAAATTATTTAAGTCCAAATTCCTGAAAGATTTATGTAACCTTGAGCGTTAAACAAAAATCGTTGCAGCAAACCCCCATGGGCCTAGGTCGACCTATGATTATATTTATCTCATTGAATATGGTTGCCAGGTCTCTGGCTGGAACCTCTCCATGTTCATAAATACTAAAGTGGAAGAAGTAGCATAACTCGACTTGAAAAATGATTTGTGAGCGTCAGTTTGATAGTTCCGCGGCTATGAGAGGGGGGCTTATCTAATGTCCCTTAATTACCTGCCATCAACAGCTGCGAGTGTCTGAACCTTCAGTCCGAGCTCCTTAAAATTCAACTCCATGTGCGCCCGCCTCTCTGGTCTCCTTTCTAAATTAATCATGAAGATCATATCACATCCTAAAGTCGTTGGCTTTGGATATATGACAAATTCCGCCAATGGTTGTTCAAGTGGTAATGGAGATCCAGTGGATAATGCAATAACTTTGGTGTTCATTAGTTGCAGATTATCACGATAAAGATTAGTGATATCAGGTACAGGTACTTGTCCGTAACCATAGAAATGATCATTGCATATGTTGAGTTTTATACCTGAAATAAAATTAGTAAAACCGTTTAAATTATAGTCAGCTGATTAGTGTGTAATTAAATGCTTATTTAGGGATCTAAGTTTTCTTATTATATAAAATACATGTTAAGTTACCGATACTGAATGGTTGCTACATAACATACCTAGGTTTGAAGATCATACTGTCTATTGCTGACATTGCTGTTAGCCTTATACCTAGCTCAATCTCACTTCCCATAGTGTTTTATGCCTTTCCCGCTTCGTTAACAAAAAAAATACTTAAGAAATACCGAACCTTATATCACGATTATGGCTAACCGAGCTCGACCGTGTCTGATAGCTGGATCGAAAGTTCATTAGCACAAAATAAAAATATTTGACATATCTATGTCTATGTACCATGACATATTACGTACCTTAAATATCCATAACTTGCAGAAAAACAACACACACATACCTCTATTTCTTGCATTGAGCGCAAATACTAAGATGTCATCTTCGGGTCCTCTATAATTCTGTGCTACTTGGGGATCGTAAGTGAGTTCATCAGACGCTTGTTCCCTCAGTGAGATCAGCACTGCTGTGTGGACCATGACAACCTCAAAACAGCCAGTATTCTCTCCATTCACTATTTTTGTACATTCATCAGTCTTCAGGTAATAATAATCTGTTGTCATCCCACACCTGTGTCAATATAAAATATTTCTATAATCTATTTAATATATGAATGAAACCATGAAAGAAAAAATTTCGCCGCGCCCTATGGAGAGAGTCTAACTAAACTTCTAAAATATATTTTGTATGGGGACAAGTCGCCGCACTTGTCATCACTTAAACCTCACGCGTCAGAAAGAGACATCTTTGTTCGACTTATTATTTAAAAATTCAAAGAAAAACAAGATAATGGCGGACACGCTAAAATTAACATGTTACAGCCGGCGCGGCGTTGCAATAAAAGTATGGCTCACTCCAAAGGGGCCCTGGCCGTTCCTTCCTTCATGTATGAAACTGTCTAATGTCTATAAACAACAAACATTTATTAAAAGTATAACATATGGATATTCATTTGAATACACCCTGTATAATAATTTTATTATACAAGGTGTTGTTTTGATCAACGACGACCAATTCAGGGGCGGTAGTCTAAATAAACTTAGTTCCTAAAATTGTGTTTTTATTATTATTAATATAATTACTATTAAAAAATCTTTGTTAAAGTTCTCTTGAAATTATCGCAGCGCATGTGCGCTGTCATTATGCGGTTAGTCGCTCGTCGTTGACCAAAACAACATCCTGTATATAAACGGATATCACTAACTTATATTGTTGAAGCCGGCAATTAGACTGACAGTTTCGACCGATTTCGACGGTCTATAGCGCGATTGACCAGCAAATCCAGATACAGCGTTCGGGGACCGTGGCCCCGCCGGCGGTGCCGGTACTGAGCGAGAGAGCGCAGAGAGCGATTGCGCGCAGTGTTCGTCGAGGCGCCAGCGGCGACGCGGGCATGTCGCGTTCACCTCAAGGTGATAAAAACCGTCGAAATCGGTCGAAACTGTCAGTCTAATTGCCGGCTTCAACAATATAAGTGAGTGATATCCGTTTATATACAGAGTGTTGTTTTGGTTATTCGTTGCGATAATTTCAAGAAAACTTGAACAAATATTTTTTTAATAGTAAGTAAAAGTTACGAGTAGTATGTTAAAAACATAATTTTAGGAACTAAGATTATTTAGCCGGCTGTTTCTGACGGCTACAACAATATACGTAAGTGAGTGTTTATATATAACATTATCACAGACGGGAAGCATGCAGGACACAGTTTGAGAAATAAGTTAACGCTAACCAAAAGTTGGAATAATATCCATTTGATACCAGCATTGGAGCCACCACTGAGAGTTCTTTTTTTACCAGAATTTTGAGAGCTGCTGGATTTGTTAAGTAAACGTCAGCATCCACCATCTGAAAAGCCGATTATACTTCAATTTTAATCTAACAATTAAATCGGTATGTATGTAGTAACTGTAAAAGCAGGATTGAGATACTAAATAAAGAACTTCTAAGATTGAGCAAAAGTGGATTGAAACGTTTCATGAAAATTAGTGCCTCAGATCTATCCAACTGTACATACATTATCGTATTGGGGATACCTGTTAAGATGTTATAGTGGTACTAAATAAACAAACTTACAAAAAGATATTCAGCCCATTGTTTCCTAGCGAACACAAGAGCTTGTTCTCGAAGCTTTATCATATGGGTATAGTGGAGACTTGTCCAATTGGTTTGCCAATGCTCATCTCCAAACCGTGGTCCAGTAGAACGGTCATTGTGAATATAGACATCACGGTATTGCTTTGCATATATCTCAGCCCATTTCGTTATTACATCCATGCTGTTGTCTTTATTAAAATCAGTGTAAATCCTGTAAAATTTATTAACTAAAATCAAGGGCGTCGCCAAGGTTTATTCCAGCTGCCCCCGCTAGAGACTCCTTACAATGACTCCTTTTATTATTACATCATAAAATTAAAAAAAATACCAGTTCATAGACATAAAAAAAAATTCTTTACAATCGAACCAGGGCACTTTAAAAATCTTGCTTTGGATGAAACTATACCATATACCTTTTTAATGAAACACGTTAAAATGAGGTCATCAAAGAAAATTTGTCGAATTTTCTCGCATATTTGTATGACAATGCCAGAAAACCAAAACTTTAAACATTTTTTCAAAAGGTGGCTGCTCGACCATAGGCCGAGATTTCTGTGGTCGAGCTCTCACCTAAGTCGTCGATACAGCGTAGCGCCGATATGATGTACTGTCGATGTAGCCTACCATCGATATTGTGTATTGTCGATGCAGTGTACCATCGATATAGCGTACTGCGTACTGTCGATGCAGTGACTCGTCGATATGGTGTACTGTCGATGTACCGTACCATCGATATAGCGTACTGTCGATACAGTAACCCGTCGATGTAGCGTTTTCGATATAGCGATGTCGTGAACTAGACCTCTCCTCAATTTTTTTTTACCTTATTACAATCTCATACTTGCAGATGATCAACTAATCAGGAGTATGTCGATGTATGGAGATAATATTTTGTTAATGGCAAAGATAAGTTGGTCTCTAAATCTAGTTTTATAGAGCATAGTTACGGGGTTAAGTTGCGTTGCACGGAAGCCTCGGTGCGCGAGTCCGACTCGTTTTTTTCTAATTTTAAACTCATTTTTGACGATTCTAGAAGTAGTGTCTCTAGGTTACATGTGTCGCGAAGCAATTTTGCACTCATGTGCGGGCAGACATGGGCCCTGTTACAGGTCTATGGGGTAAGTAGTCTGTGCTGGTAACATATACCTAATGGTAGTACCCAATTCTAATCAGCATAAAATCTGACAGGTCAGAAAATGCTGCCTTCGTTTCCTACACTGATGTTATAAAAAGGATTCTGTTCGTTTGTACCTCACTCAGCGGCTCAATCTTGCAATACAGTGAGGAAATGCTGCCAGCATCCTAGGCAGCATACCACAATAAAGGGATCTTGACTGTATGTTCGTACTTTAGATTTTAGTTTATTTTATAAGTAGGTAATTATCAAATGTTTTTTTATTTCATGTTTTTAGTTAATACCTATCTATCTGCTACCTACGTTAGTTTTATTTTAAATAAAAGTTATACATATATAAGCAATATCAAAAAGTAGAAATAGGTACATGATTATATTATTATCATAAGCCCAGGTCGCTTGTGCTGTTGGAGACAACTTAGCTAAATGTACTTTGTGAGGTTACATTTTGGTGTCAATGAACTGGTATCTCATTAGTCATTACTAGTAGCGAGATGAGTAGGTACTTATGTAGGTAGTTTCTTGATAAAAAGTAACTAAACAGATATTATAAGGTTAGGCTAATGTTAAATAGGAATGAGATTTCAGTTTGTAGACACTTGGTGTCATTCATAAAATTAGATATATACTGTGGTACTTAAGCAATGCAATGTCCCCTCTTTTGGGGTACATGGGTTCGCTTCTTTGTTATAACATCGATAGAACTTAATATCCCTAATTATAATGTACCATAGAACCGAAATTTACTCCATAACTTAAAACAGCTCAGTTTGTTATGTTATTTTGCTTGCAAAGACAATAGATGAGACGAGCGAGTGAAATAAGAATGGCAGCGACGGGCAAAATCCAGATCTGAATTGCACACATTAACTTCATGGTTTATAAACAGGTAGCTTGGATCGGTTATGTTAGGCTGCTGTTAAACAATGCATGATCCAAGCGAGTGAAGCAAGTGCAATGCTGCAGCAGCTGGCGAGTGTCAGAACCGAACCATATGCATTACTTCACACCTGGTTACTAGCTAAGTTGCGAAGAGTTGATATTTATACATTATTACTAATTATAAATATTAATTTTTAGAACAAAGGATTACCTAAGTTAAAAAATTCTAAAAAGTAAAATTGGCACTAAAATTTTCGTCAAGACCCGGTGCAGAGACATTTCCTTGCATTGAGGAAGTTCGGGACGTGATCCATATCGTGAGTCCAGTGCGGATTGCATCGGAAGATAATAAAATTAATCACTTACCAAATGTAGAGCCTGTCCTTAGGGTAGTCTAATTTATGTAAACTGCTGAAGAAGTAGGGCAACGTGTGCCCCTGGTTTCGTACGAGCACCGAGATTCCGATAGTGGGCCATTTGTATTTATCTTTGTCGGGAACTTCGTCGCAAAAAGCATGGCCAATAAAGACTAGAAATATGACTGTAATGAACGAGTTCATTGTGAGTACAAAAGCTTTAGCTTGTAATAACTTTACTACATCATAATGACGACCAGAGCTTCCAGGCTTCCAAGCACGACTGAGGTGAAATACTGAAATCCCAGGTCAAACTGGGTCAAATGACCGAATCGATACTGCACAGGATTTTACGAAATCAATAAAAACCATAACCAAACCAAACTTATTTATATTATCTTTGGTTGGTCCTGGTTGGTCCTAATTTTTCTTTAATTTTATGGACTTGACAGTGTTTGTCATTTGCCAATTCAAATTAGAGTAATCCATTTTCGGTCGTGGTCGTATAGGGAGAATTCGGTCTTGCTTTTTACCTAAAAGTCGGAGTCGTCAAAAAACGCCTGCAACCCAGAAAGGGCTCACTGAATTAATTTTCGTTGTAAAACAAGCCTGTGATTTTAGTTTATTCATTTATGAACCGATTAATTTGATTCCACTGGCATGTCTCCACTTTCTTGTATGTACATACATACACTATGTACCTACTTGCTATGTACAGTCGAAGACAGAGATAAATATACAGGGGGCCTCAATAAGGTTGAGATTTTCTCAAAACCTACTGGACCGAATTTAATAATTCTTTTACAGTTACATAGTTTTACCTTTTATCTAACAAACAGTGAAATAATGTTTGCAATAGGTCAAGTAGTTTTTGAGAAAATCTCAACCTTAAAAACTCTCCTGTACACCTTTCTCTGCGTTCCACCGTACATAAGTAAGTACCAACTACCAACCAACAAAGATTTTTAGGATTGTTCTTAGACGATTACCAGATAACTTAAAACAAAAATTCTATGGTTACAATACCCCGCACAGAAGGGTGTTGTTGTGGTTTTCCTTAACATTGATTCCTCCTCTGGTTTTTGGCTAATATTTGACAAGATTTGTATCAGAAAAATTCAGCAGATCCCTGTCTGCTGGGACTGCTTGACCTCGGTATAAAATATGAGTGGGGAAAAAAAGTCTGCAACTACTTAGGAAGGATTTTATTTATTTCATGCAACTAAAAGTCAATATTTTAATAACAATCTATCATACTAACAATCAACATTTTAATAACAACAATAATATAATACACAGCGGGGACAATGTGTTAACGATCACATCAGTGAAGACACCAAATGATAAACCGAGTGTTAGCAGCCAACGAATGCGCCACAATATATCATTAACCTATAAGGGTTAAGACGTTAGCACTCGGGTTCTAATTTTGTGCAAGTGGCCCTTACAGTTCTATAGGCAATAAATAATCACTGTGCTACAATGTTAGACTATCATAATAATTATAATACTGAACAACTCCTTATCAATTAATATGGCACATAAAAATAGTTTCGATTAACAGGTACATTACACAGTCTAGAAATAGCAAAACGCAGTTTTTACTAGCGTAGCCGGCCGCAACGTTATACCTACATTAAATTTGCATTTTTCATAGTTTCTAGCTGAGATTAATAATACAAATACAAGTAGTATTTCTAATCTAAGGTTAAAGCATAACTTTTAATACTGATATATATATGAGATCTCGGAATATACATAATTATGATTACATAGGTGTTTGTATCAAGATTTCCAATATAAAAATATATTGTTTGCGTGACCCGATTTATCGGCGACCGCCACCGCAGTAAGAGAGGGGGCCATATAAGGAGTTCATGATGTAGTACGTTTGTGGCTAAGTTACTACAAAATATTGTTACAGAAAGTGCCTTCATGACAGTTTCTCTCTTATTCTGTACTTCATGGAAGAATATTGCATTACGTCTTCGCTATTTTTAGTGGTGTCGCCAAATAGTCAACGATTACTCTTCGACGTGTACAAGGGTGGTGTTCTCTACGTAAATGGTATCCGTTTTGCGTATTTCCGATGGTGGTAGGCAAAATGGCGGCGGGTGGGACCAATAGCCGTTTTCTGTGCAAACTATGGAGGACTCGCCGACCACCTCGAAACCTTCCTCACACGAGTACGTCATCAGGTCACCCACAGGGTACTTCTCTTTGGCGGTCGCCTTCGTCAATAGGAGACCCTTGTTCGGGATTAACGGGTCCGGGCAGTAGATCGCTGTGGGAACAAAAAGAAGTATTAGTTGGGGCACACATAAACAGACGTTTCGTAGATGTTACTCAACAAGAGCTATGCTTGGAATTTCTCTGTTAGATAGAATAAGAAACGAGTATATCCGTTAGAAGACAAAAGTGGTTGACATTGTTCATAGAATCAGTAAACTGAAGTGGCAGTGGGCTGGTCACATCTGTCGTAGAACCGATAACCGATGGGGTAGACGAGTTCTCGAATGGAGGCCACGAACGGGTAAACGTAGTGTGGGACGCCCCCCGACCAGATGGAGGGATGACCTTCGCAAAATGGCTGGCAGGGACTGGATGCAGAGGGCCGAGAGTAGGGTTGATTGGCGCGCTTTGGGAGAGGCCTACGTCCAGCAGTGGACTGATACGGGCTGATGATGATGACTCAACATTAGGATGTGTATAGATCGACAACACGGGATAGAACGTCCCCAAATACGTGACGACCAACGACCTGAACCACTTAGATGCTCCAGTACATTACGGCGCGTCGCCCGAACACGTGCCGTTGTGCTTACATTCTAGCCCGGGCACCCACCAGCCGGTAGCCCCCCCCCCCCCCCCCCCCCCCGCACTGGAACATGGCGTGCTGGACTCCACCACGCCCACTATCACGGGGCACAACGTCCCCACGCAAAGGCGCCCAACGCCCTGAACAACTTAGCTACCCCAGTACTGACGTGTGCATTGCGGTGGGTCCCCTGACCACGTGCCGTCGTGCTCGCACTCCAGCCCGGGCGCGCCCACCAGCCGGTAGCCCCACGCGCACTGGAACACGGCGCGCCCGCCAAACGACGCGTTGTACTCCACCACGCTCACGTGCGCGCCCAGCGATGGCAGCTCAGGGCAGAATGTCTCCACGCACGTGGGGGGCAAAGACGACCAACGACCTGAACAACAGTACAGTATATTACTATTTATTTTGTTAATGTAGTCTACAGTTTTGTTATTCGCCAATGCCTTGTTAAAGAGTAACAATATTATATAGCCTTCGCGGGTCTTCCTCCGTTATACGCAGCAACTACAACCCTGAACGAAGGAACACAGAGTCGCCATATCATGGCAACTTCAGCAGCCACAAGCGAATGAATTAGTACTATAGTAGATTCCCGATTATAGATTTACTCGTATCTTAAAACTGCAGATTTTGCATACAATTATTCGAAAATTGACATATGACTTTCGCGAACAAGACAACTACTTTAGACAATAAAATCAAAATTACGTTCGCGTTATTTTCAAAATTTCCTACAATATATTACACTACTAGCGAAAAATAAATATTTGTTCTGTTTATATTTGAATGGCTTCTTATAATGACCACGTTATTTAGAGTATTCATGTAAATAGAAAATTAAAAGAATAAAATATCAATAAGCCATTCCAAAATAATAATAAAAATATAATGAAGGAAGGAAGGGATGGACGTTTTGCGAATGGCAGTATTTACGAAGTAGTCTTTCTGGGACTGAGAGTAAAGTCTTATGTCGTTAGCCATAAAGGTGATTTAAGGAACATGACAAAACGCGGTGGTAAGTGAGATTAACACGTCCACAGTCCAGTGCCCTATATATGGAGCACGACGAACTAGCTTCACAAATTCGTGCCCCACATATGTGGCACGATGAAAAAAGTATGTGCCTACCAGATCCGCACTAGGGGTACTTCCTTGGTGGATTCTGCTGCCCATTCACGTCCTATTGTCTTCAGAAGAGTGCTCCACCCAGTGTTGAAGTGCTCACATAACAAATTTGATGTATTTCGACTTGTATAGAGATTGAAATAATAGGCGGGACTTTCAAGGAAATCAAAACATTTTTGTACGGGATTTGTCAACGTGTTAAGCTTGTTGGTATATACCAAGCCATTGGCTAGCGGAATTAATACTAAAACAGAGTAAGCTCTACATAGACTTCTATAGTGACTACGAACCGTCTCCCATACAAGTGAGTATAGCCGAGCCGTTTAGATGGAATCCCGGCTGGCAGCTGAAGTGAGCCGCGTGGCCCAGCCGGGAGCCCTGCGCGAACTGACGCAGCGGCGGGGACGACGCCTTGATGGACGGACACGTCACACCTGAAACGTAGTTGATTGCGGGTCTAGTTCACGACATCGAAAGTCACTACATCGACTGTCGCTATATCGAAAACGTTACATCGACGGGTCTCTGTATCGACAGTACACTATATTGATGGTACGCTGCATCGACAGTACACCATATCGAAGGGTCACTGCATCGACAGTACACTATATCGATGGTACGCTACATCGACAGTACACCATATCGACGAGTCACTGCATCGACAGTACACTATATCGATGGTACGCTGCATCGACAGTACACCATATCGACGAGTCACTGCATCGACAGTACACCATATTGAAGGGTCACTGCATCGATAGTACACTATATTGATGGTACGCTGCATCGACAGTACACAATATCGATGGTACGCTGCATCGACAGTACACTATATCGATGGTACGCTGCATCGAGAGTACACCATATCGACGGGTCACTGCATCTACATTACACTATATCGATGGTACGCTGCATCGACAGTACACTATATCGATGGTACGCTGCATCGACAGTACACTATATCGATGGTACGCTGCATCGAACAAGCAAGCGAATGCAACGACTAGTCACTGGACTCGTACCGCGCAAGGCGGTAGACCAAACTCATATGCTGTTATTCATAAACCTAGTTAAACCTCACTTCCCTTAAATTGTGTTGCTCTCCCTTTCACACTTCGTTAAAAAGGTTAAGATAGAAAGGGACAGGTTTATGAATAACAGCAAATATGTGCAGCTGAATGTCCTTGTGAGAGATAGCGATAAGAAACGAAGTTTAAAATGATTAAAATAGAGGTTATGCTATAGCTTTCACACGAGTAAAAGTATACCGAAGCCCAAATTAAGTGTTTTATTTTGTAAACAAATATGATCGTTGTGACACTGAAGGAACTGATTGACTGAACCTGATCAACATTGTGAAAATAAAGTGGTCCGATCTAATAATGTGAAAATAAGAATAGAATAGAAAATATGTTTATTGCCATACACCAATTACATAAGCTTACAAAAAATCAAATAAAGAATAAAGTTATAATCTATAGTTATGATAAGTGGTGTCGCAAAAGGTGCATGTTTCAGCTGAGCTGACACCTAATAACTATGCAATAATCACAGAAAAGCTTAAAATATTAATAGTTTTTATTTACAAAAAAAGATACTTAATTTGGGCTTCGGTATACGTAACAAAATTATCCAATAGCAAACTCACTAACAACTCTAATGGCGATGGTGTTGGTGTGGCCGCCGGGCGACGTGCACGTGTACTGCGTGCTGTGGCGCGCAGACATCTTCGTCAGCGTCAGCCGGTAGTGCGTCTCTTTCTCGCCTTCGTCCGTCGACCATGCTGGAAAGAGATGTCGTTCAGCACTGTAACTATATTAACTATAAGTACACATTGGGCGCTCGGCGTTGTGGTTTGCGCGCGTTGGTAGCGTACATACACTGCGCTCTCCCTACTAACGGCCCTAATCGCCCTACGCGCGGTACGTGTACGAATGAGACCCCACACTAGCGCCGTACGAGTACCGACGTCTTATACTCAAAAGTGTTACACTTGACACAAACAGACAGGACTACCCTACCAGCATTGTGGTGACCGAGTGCCTGCGTCCAGCTCCACTCTGGGTCGCCGAGCGCGCGCGGTGAGACGCACTCCAGCCGCAGCGAGCTCTCGGGGAACACGAACAGCTCGCCCGAGGGCTCCACCACGGCCGACCCGCTCACCACTGTGTACTGAATCGTTGGTGGAGCATCCCCTGAAATGTTAGCATTATTCTTACTAGCATGTAATTGACAAGGTCTATTTTTTTTTACCCCCTTTATTATATTTTTTATTAAAATATAGGCAAAATTAAGGGACCCATATTTTTTTTCTTTTATTTAAATAAAATCGTTTTCATTACCTATTTAAAAATTAAGTTAAGATCGTGAAAATTAAAAAGGGCGTAAATGACGATGACGTCACATTACTGAAATAATGTCGTTCCAAAATCGGTATTACCCATGTTTCGGACGTTTTCGGTATTTGTAAGAGTGAGTTCATTGCCATTTTCTTGTGGACTTGCCAATTATGATTTTGACTACCTAGAAAGCAAAGTGTTACAAATAAAAATACAATATATTTCTTGGCTGTATGGGTTACATTTGCCTACTACCTCAGAGCCACAGTACTCTCGGAATGCCTAATTGTACACAAAACATTTTTTCCCCCGGAATTTATGTACGAAAAATGTTAAAGTTATGAAAATTACTATTAGAAAACGCATGACAGAATCGCTGTTGCTTGTATCGAGCCCAGGGAGTGGCACACGAAATTTAGTCGTCATCAGAGAGTCGTCCTACTCACTCTTATGCCATGGACAGACACGTTTAGAACTACAATTTGGGGTTACGATAGAGTCATACGTTTAAGGCAATCTATCAACAAATTACCTGTAAAGTTTGTGACAACATTAGTGGGAACACATTCTGGTAGTTTTGGTACCCACTGTCCATTCTCGCAGCGTTGTGTGCTGTCTCCTTTCATCTTGTAGCGTCCGAAGTGTTTGCATCGCGCCGTGATCACTGAGCCATGGGGGAAGTGGGTTTCTTTCTGCCAAAGCGAGGATGGAAGATTTTAATATTTAGACATTTCTGCAAATGTATCAATGATTTTTACTACTGCATCATTGCTCTTGAAGCATTTCATTGCATTTCATCTATTGCCAGTGGTTCAATTCGTCAACAATATTCAATTAAGTCCCCTCAGTTAAGTACAATACCATAATAATATTTCACTTAACCAAATAAGCAGGTAAATAGAGCCAAATTACCTCGATCGACGAGTTTTTAAACGAAATAGCTAGCAGCGGATGTTCATTCTGGTATAGACATTCTCTAAGTATAGGTTGGAATCTGCCATCTGCAACATATTACTTCTTATAAGTACGAAGAAAATATACAATGAGTAGTATCATTGCATGTTGATATAAATTCTACAAATTAATTATCCAGGAATGTAAGTATTTTTATATCATTATATATTCATAAATAATTGAATAAAGAATGTTTAATTTACCTGGTGTACTGGAGCAAAGGGGTCCAACCCAGTTCCCATCTATACATTTTATCTTGCATATCAACCTCTCATTTAGTGGTCCAATCAAACCAGGAAACTTTACCTAAAATAATATAAATGTTAATACTTTCTGCACGTGGTGCAAAGGTTAGATGGCAACATTTAACACACGTACTTCAGATATTTTAGAGAAATCAGAGCGGAAACGTGTAATATCCAATTTATCGTCTAGACTTGTAACATCTGGCAATGAGCATTTGAAGTCATCTGGAAAAGTAATCAGGTAACCTTTTACTAGATAAACATAAGGCAGTATATGCAACCCCAGAAATCTGGCCCCTTAGGAAGTACGAAAGGTGTAGATAAAAATTTACAAATTGTAGCCAGTGGGCCCTCAGTCAAAATGATGTATAAAAGGGTTACATAAATTGATCTATGCCACCTTCCAACAGAAATAACAGAGCTTCATTGGAGATAACTTTTTATTAAAATCAGCAATAGTGTAGGGAATGGTAGGTTTTAAAAGTTATGGTTTAACAGCTTGATGAATCACAACAATAATCTCTGCTTTCTCCGCATGCCCAAAGGTCAGCTGGTAGATAATGCCGCAAGGCATTAAGCTCGCCTTTTGTACACAATGTGTAAAAGCTTAAATAAATAAATAATCCCTATCTGTCCCACTCATCTTAACGACTTGGGCTTTGGATTAGGTTCCACCAGACTGGACATATAGATCCAACCCCTGGTTACAGCCCTCTCTAAGCTTAAGGCGACCAACTTACTGGGAATTGATTTGAACCGAACAACACTCTTCTATGAAAATTGAGCAAATGAATAGCTATCATAATGTTAATTTAGAAACATATATATAGCAGAAAAAAATACCTTGAGAGAAAAATTCTTCATCACAAAATACCACAGGTATAAATAGAAGAATTGATACTGAATAATACATGTTGATGTTGTGTGATATTTGGTCAAAAATTAAACAGTGTTTTGAATATAAATAAAATCACTTAAATTCGCAACGTGAGTTTTGCAATGCAGTATTATATTCTGTTTGAGCCTTGCGGCAAACTAGAATTCATCTTAAAGCTTTTCTTTTATGCACATTTATTGGATAATTTACAAAGATAAATCAATCACAATCACACAAGTTCATTCTTCCATTATGTTTTCTTTTTAGTAGATAGAAACAGTGATGCCAACTCTACTTGTCAAAAAGTCGCTAGCGTACGCTTGAAAAGTCGCTAAATGTCGCTAGCTGCATTCAATGATCAAAAGTCGCTAGAAGTCGCTGAAATTCGATTCTCGACTCCGATTTTTATTTTACATAATATTCTATTTTTAGAATCGATTAATCCTTATGAGTCGTTTCTTTCGATTTTATATCGATTTCTAGGTACATTAAACAATTATTTTATAAAAATATATAAAATCCAGTAACAAGTAGTAACTTGTTAAAAAAAAAACTAAACTTTAACTTTACTTTAACTTTAACTCTTTACTTGCGTAGATACGCTGGTTCCGTCCCACATACGGAGCACTACCAGAAAGACATTGAAACGACGAAAATGACGAAAATCTATTATGTACATACCGGCATTTCGTTAAGTATTAAGTGTCCATGCCCTACTCGAGTTCCCCTCAAAGTTATATGAACTCGTTACTTTGTTGTGAGGTTGGCGACTGACAAGTCTTCTCATTCAAAGGCTAGTGGGGAAAAAGACAGACTCCTGACAGAATGATATCCGAATTAGGAATGCGGTATAAAAAGAAAAAAGAAGATAGATTTCTGGACTGAGTTCTTTTCTTAAGTTGAGGATAGTTTTTTCTAATATAAGTATATTTTTAGTTAAACTTTAGAAGTCGTTAGAATAGTCGCTAGATTTTTTTTGTCGCTAGACACGAAATTTAAGCCGCTGTAGTCAACGAAATGTCGCTAGATTTAGCGACAAAGTCGCTAAATTGGCATCACTGGATAGAAATATAATCATTATATTATAATGTCTCTAGAAATAAACTAGGCTGTATGGTCCAGTCATTTGCCTGCCCGATGGAAAAGGTGAAGTCATCATTATCACAAATGTTAAGTTTTTAATATTTCTATGTCCCTGGGTACATTCAATTTTTTGCCAATGGATGGGGTGATCACGCGATGTCATATCCTCTTCCTCTTAGTAATTTGTGGATGTCATATCGCCTATGTAGAGGGAGAATCGATAATCTAATTTACGAATTTATCTTTAGATTCTTCCTCTACCTTGGTCCGTGCTTTGTCCCGTAGCGTCTACGCCACAGATTAAACATATGCTTTTGTGGAATACGTCGTGCATGCCCGTGCCCTACATCCGTGCCACATGAGCGTCACATGAGGGGAAAATACACAGACCACTTACTTATTTTCCCCACAGACCACTTGGGTAAGTGGTCTGTGGGAAAATACCTACCATAAATACTCGTAGGTATATTTTATTTATTTATTTTATTAATGGACTCGACAGTTCGTCATTTGCCAATGTCATGTTACAGAAAATTCAATGTATAATAGTGTTCTATCTTCCTCCAGGGGAGTCGCCGTAGCGTCGTCACCCTGGGTAGCCGCGTCTTCATCCACAGGAGACGCCGTAGCGTCAATCACTGTGGACGAAGCGGCTCGACAGTCACGTTCACTCCCGAGCTCGTAGTGGGAATCTTGACCATGGCGCCAAACTTCAGATCCTACTTGAATTCTCCAATAACTTCACCATACTGTCATTCGCGAACATTTTCTGATTAATTTAACGTGATATTAAACACAAAACACTCACTGTAGACATTAAACTGAAAATTATTAAATAATTTCGCAACCGTCGTTTCCCGCCATTTTCAAAAAGCCCTCGTATGTATATAAAAGCAGGGTCTCCTGCGACGTGTTTCCGTGTTACGAAACACGGAAACATTCGATTTAGGGGCGTGGCGTAACCATTTTCCTTTGTAAAATCGGTTACCGAAACATGTTAAGCGCGAGGCGGTAACACGTCGCAGGAGGGACCCCTCCTTTAGAGAGAGAACCTACCGGATATCGAACCCGCCAAATATGAAAAATTTAAAATATTTAATACATGTATTTTTACGATAGCGATCGAAACGGTCAATCATATATTATTATGGATAAGGATCGCCACTCACGTTCGACGTGTTATATTTTATTAGTTATTACATTATCTTTGGCCAACGTAGTGACGAAAAGCGGGCCGGCCGGCGCGCGGTAGTCGGTTAGCCGTTTTTCTGCGATAAATGCGGCAAATGGAAATCCGTCGTCTCTGTCAATAACTCTACATACTTACTTATACCATCGGAGACGTGCGTGAGATTATGTATGTAAGGAATAAAACTAGACTCTTGATCGATAATTAAATATAATTCAAAGTTATTTAATACAAATATAAAAGAAACTGGAGCTACATCAGAATACTTAGTCGAAAGCACATCAAGCGTAACACTGGCACTTTATTCGATACGGCCTAATTTGTACGGGTAACTAATGAATATCGTATGTACCACAAGACGCAATAAACAAATTGATTAGGTTGATGTGCCGTACCTGTAGACATCATTTTAAGTTTTGATATAGGCCTGAGCTGAGAGTGTCACCCCAAACAAGTTTGTATCGTACGTAACATATTGAAACTTAATCAATATTTTATAATCAAACTCTATGATAGTAAATTAAGACCAAGAAATACCATCAATTTATGTGAAGTCTGATATTCAAAATAACTTACACAAAGAAATCTCTTTTAGCTAACTTATCAATACCTATTGTATAGGTACATTGTACCTAATCATTATGAGGATACCATTGAATTTTAACAAGAACACAGTAACAAAGTATGTGTCAGACCAGACAGTCTACACAGATAGTGGTGGGTACCGATCATAAGACCACAGCCCTATCTATGTGACCAAGTTGCCCTGCGACGTCGCCAGCTACGTATCCAAACAATTCATAATGAAATCCAAATTGGCGACGTTGCCAAACCGTTGTCGCCAAGTGAGTGAGTGAGTACATTTCAATATGAATTGTTTGGATACGTAGCTGGCGACGTCGCACTGAGCCACTTACAGACATCCCGTTGAGGTAGGGCTTTAGGAAGGTGGTACCTACCTAAGGAGATTCATTAATTTCTCTCTTTTGTTATGTATGATGCCAATCGTTTATAATGAACTCTGAATGAATTAAGTAAGTAATATGATAGATACCTATGAAATCTCAAGTTTTGGACTTCTGTCCGCTAAACGTTATGTTCAGTATTAAACGTTATCCTGTATGAAAGATAAAAATTGACGAATCGCCTTATTTAGTGCATAAGTACATCATCTTTTACTCATTTAAGTCATTAGAATTGATATCTCTGCAATATGCAAATTAATTTTTTTAGATAAAATTATTAATTTCGGGTAGTTTCATGGTTACATTGACATCTCATATTGAGTAGGGAGCAGTAATAATAAATAAATAAATTACGGACGGATCATAATCCAAGATCAGAATACATCTCCCTGCTGGTACATACGAGAAGACTGACCCGAAAGTCAAGCATCAATGAATCATTTTATACAAAAATACATCTTAAACAATATAAAAAAAATCAGCTTATATTCCGCCCCTAAGGCGATTATTTAATTTTCATTCGCTATAACTTCTTTACAGGTGACTTTTATTTCTGAACTCCTACTTTCACTATTTTACTAACAAATAAGTAAATAGTTAAATACCTGTCTGATGAATCGAGGGATTACGGAAAAGTTGTAAAACAATACACACATTCTGGTATAATAGGTAGGTAAATCCTTTTTATAAGCAAATATCTACAAATTCAGAGAGTAGGATGTACATACCTACCTACACTTTATATTTTGATTGAGTAGGAATTCAGTGTCCAAAGTTATGTTGTAAAGAAATAAGAGAGAATCGTCTTAAAATTACGTTTATATTATGTAGACTCCAAATTGCATGAAACTTAAGTTAGGTAAGTATAAAAATCTCTACTTGTACTTTCATTTCACCCCTGGTGGCATGGCGGTACTTAAATGCAATCAAATGTAAATATATGGCCATTCAGCCAGTAACAATTATTTAAGTGTATAAAAATGTGAAATATTGTATTAATTAACATTTAGGTAGGCACATTCTGGATTATTGTAATTCTAATCAGTCTTACATTTATGCACCACATATTGACAAAATGATTAAATAGGTAGTTATTATACTTAATGATACAATAGCCCAATGTCAATGACGGAGGTGAGACTACGGACAAGCGTCGTCGTAGGCTCGATCCTCTCTGGAATCACTAAACAAAACAATTCCTTATTAAAAAAATTAAACTGGAAGCCTTTTATTATAGTATTGCAAGAGTGGTCTGGTATATATTGATGGCAAACTTAAAAACCGAGCACAATTATATTTACTTTAGTGGCACCTCATACATAAGTCATAATCATAACTCAAAAATGCACTATTCGTAATTATGTACTTATACATATACAAATCAGTACTTGTACTCTGGCTTATATGCCATTATTCTAGCAGAAAAATAGATACAACTTGTCAAAATTCACTGTCGCATACAACTATGAGGCAGGGACTAAAACCATTGCATAAACTCCATCCACTTATCAAAAAATAACTAAGCAGAAGGAAACAATGCTACATTAACATACTTTATATGTAAAAAAATATAAAAGAGATACACCCTGTATAACAATACAAAAACTCTGTAATAGCCTCTAAATATACATCATAATTAATAACTCAATTACTCCATGTAAGAGTAGGGCACTTGTAAAGGTTTTAATAATATTATTTATCTCAAATTCAATATATTATAAGTACCTATGTACCTATACCTAGATCTTTTAGAAATGCACAACAATTAATTTAATATGTTTTACTCCACAGTAACATCAGCCGGTAGATAAGTATATAGCCTTGTACCCATGTCATCTTATCATATTAATACACTAGTTCAATGTCAAATAAAGAACTTTTCTTGACTTACAAGACTGGCACTATTGACTTGAGACTCCCAAGATCACATGCGAGCAGAGATAAACACAAGGATATAGATTTATATAAACATACCTACTTGTAGACAAAACTACAATGCAATAGTAATTAAATAGGTACATAATATAATAATTTTACGACCTAATGAAATAAGTGGCATCAAAAGATGGAAAAAATATTACTTAATGCAATTTATCTAACTACACACAGTAATAAGAAAAATGATAAGAATAGTAATCACTTGCCAAGCCTTGATGAATACAGCTGTAAGATATACACACAATTTCACACTCTGTTATGTTATGCATATTCTTATTCACCATTATAATGGTCGTTTAAATATTTCAACAAATATCTTTAACAGATAAGTTTGAGCTAGGCATACATAGATTCACAAAAAGAGCAGTAAATGCTTAATTGGTACTCTTGTTAATACTTGTGCTAATTGGTACTTGACCTTGCAGTTTTTACTGTCAAGGTTAGCAAGGCACAGACATTTACAAAACCTGTCCCACATTTACATAAAATATTATTAACTTTATAGATTTATGAATATTACTAACTCCAAAACGTACAATAAATGCGTCCAGATCTTCTTGTATAAGGAAATTAATTCACTGGAATGTAAATTTAAGTACAAAATCAAATCAGTAGATACCGCTGACAAGAGATTAACACAAAGTCACAACATTAAAAGTGTTAAGTAATAAAAATAAAACCTTAACACCACACACAAAGGCACTAAAATGACTACTTGCAAACCTTCAAGGAAGTATTTTTGATGACCCAAAAGCCAATGGAATATGGTGGCATAGTAATATGGTTGCCATATTTAATAAGTTGAGGTTGTAGATCAGGTAACGATGACTCATAGTACAATGGCCAACCATTCAATAATATAGTCTTAGCTTTCCTATTGTTTGAGCGTGCACTAATTATGAATTCATCTATATGCAAATCATCACCATGCAAGGCAGTACCATTTAGGAGGAATCTTTTGGTAGCCATCTCCAAATTAATTGCATAAACGGTTACAGCTGTGGTGTCATTAGTGTATTTCCTGTTTGCACAGTGGGCATACATTCGTTGTAAGCGGGAGCACTTGCAGTTAATGTGTAATACCTTACTGCCTACAAGTTTCTTGTACAGTACACTCACCCACCAGTCTGGCAACGGTTCCAGTTCGTTGTCTATCAAACTGTAATTACCTCCAAAGAAGCTTTGTCGGATTACTGTCGAGATGTTGTACTTGGCACATAATCCTAATTTATCTATCCAAAGTGGACTTCCTGCATATGAATTAGATAATCCTGGAGCACCCCCGCCATAAGCACTGCTTGTTTCACTCAACCACATTGGTATATGAGTGTAATTAGCTGTGTTATTCCGCATTGTTACTATTTGTTCTTTCAATAAATCAAATGTGTCTGGATTCCAAAAATCTTCTAATTTGGCTGTCCTACCATTCAAATAGTATTGGTGCCAGCTTCTAACATCAATGTTGTGAGAGCCATTACCTAAAAACTCTTCCATATACCGTAGGCATTCAGGACGATGTGGTTGTGGGCGTGTAGTGTCAGGGCCCACTAAGAGAGACTTTTCAAACCCGTGATCATTTAAGAGGTTGCGCAGTTTTTTAAAGTCATGTGCTAGTGCTTGTGGAGAGATACTGATGTTAAACACATGTTGGAAGGAGTTGGGCTCATTACCGAGTTGCCAATCAACATCAAACCCCTTGTGCTTGGTGTACTCTAAGAGAGTTAAGGCATTGTGGTCGTTCCATTTATTATGATCCCGTAACAGAATGTTGAAGCTGAATAGCAATTTGAGGTGTGCAGTTTTACAAAACTCATTAATTTCTGTCCATTTATTCCCTGTCATGAGAAAAAATGGTAAGAATTTATGTTTGCACAGTGTTCTGACAGAGTGGCATACTGACTTAGAAGTGGAGTTTGGCGAGCAGTGTTTGCATGAAACTGGGACGTCCTCCTTGCTGAATATGAGTCTTTCAGACATGGTACCCCCGAGGCGTACGCGAGCGGGAGCGAGTGCAGCTGCTAGGCGTTGGAATCGAGGGTTCCCGAAATCTATTTTAATATAATTTTGAATTTCTGATGCGTCTATACCGAAGCTGAGGAAGTCTTCTGGAAGGTGCGCAGTTACCTCCTGGTGCTCGTCCAGCGTGGCGTAGCACCGCTCGCCGGCATTGTATCGCACGAACAGCACCAAGCCGGCTATGTCGAAGCACAACGCGACGGCGCACGTAGCCACCAAACGTTTATTAGACAACATTATCGTCACGTCAGTACTGCAACATCATTTGATTTAGAGGTTCACTCATAGATTGACAAGAAGTATTACCTTTTTCCCCGCAGATTATTCCCCAGACTGACTAACTTCAAATCAAATCAAAACAATCTCTGTTAATCTGTGACTGACTTCGTTCGTATCGTAGTGTTGTGCATGCTGAGAGGAGGATGTGGAAAAATAATCGATTAAATATTAACAAACGCTACAATATTTGGTTCACGCCACGTTGGCAATGTCCGCTATGATTGGATCGTGTGAAAACGCGGTTTTATCTGAGTATTCAGTACTCTCTACGGTATTCCCACTTTATTTTTTACTAATAATCGAACATTGGAATAAAAAAAATCGATTACACATTAATCGATTGGCAAATAACGAACCGGCGAGTCCATTAAACTAGGTAAAAATAAGTTTATTTCCGTCTTCGGACAGCGCCATCTGTATGTTTGAGTTTGAAGTTGATAGGTACCGTCGGTAAAGCAGTACTAAACCGTTCCATTTCACGTACTAAATATTGTACTTTTGAATGTTTATACATAATTTAAAAATAATGAAGATTAATATAGGGTATTTCTTAGGGGTATTTTAAGATTTAAATACTATTAAAACGACTACCCATCATTTCTTTAAGCTTTGTAAATTCCGGTTCATTTTCTTTACTATCTTTCTTCATTTTTTTCGAAATACATTTTGCGTAATACGGAATTAGTGAAATTTGTCCGTCCGTTTCCGTTTGAGTAGTACGAAACTAAAAAGTTTTCTTTTTGTTTTACATTGTGTTTTACTTTGATAAAAGGGGTAATCTGTGGATAAAACGTGATGGATGGATGGTGACGGACGCGCCCAATTATGTGAACCGCCCAGCCACAAACCTTTATTTATGATTCATTCATAAGCTGACGCCCTTTTTTCCCCGCAGAGGTAGGCAGAGAGAGACGATGCACTTCCATATGCTGCGATACTGACATATTACATTAGCAAACAGCGATTTTGGCTTTCAGCACACATATCCATGCATACTTAACTATGGGCCGGGCCGGACCCTATTGCTTTATGACTGCCATATAGGTAAATGTATTTATGCTAATAAAGCATATCTTAAATTTAAGTTATGAGACAGGATAATTCAAACAACAAAATGTTGATATAAATATGTTTTATTAATTGAAAACACTGTGATATGATATCAACATCTAATGGATACTGGTGTGTTTTACATTAGTTACACAAACCTACACATTTTGCTACATTATGATTATTGTAAATAGGTACCTACTTCTTTACATTACGAAGTGTGTAAAAATAAATAAAAATAACAGGCAACATGAATAGGTAGGTAACTATAATATAGTTATGCAGTGCTGAACAATTTTGATAATAAGTATTATGGTGATGAATATTCTATTTGTTTGACATAGTTAAGTACCTGCTATTTACTTAAAATTACAAACAATTATTTCTTACATAGATACACCGCAACAACATAATTAAAACAAGTACAAAAAGAACCAACAAAAGTTTAAATGACTTCCATACACTTAACATTAGATTGCTCCTCTCGTCACGGGGGTCGTCCATCACCCAGCAGTGACATTGGAAAACTATGCATAATGTGAACATACAACAGAATTTTGAACATTAGATATTAAACTGCATAACACTTTCATCCCATCACTAAGTCTTTACACCTTCCAATTGAACCAATAGAATTTGAGCCTAGGAAGTGTGTCTTCTGTGTTTGTTTAGAGTTCATCGTGTTTTGGCCCTGAGAACTCATCGTGGCTGATGAAGCCGTTTTTGTCCTTGTCCTCGTGTTGGAAGATCTCCTCGACCAGTTTGTCGTGGCTCTCAAGCATTTGTTTGACGTCTTCGCTCACTTCAGCGCCATCAGGAGGGACCATTTGCTTCTTCAGGTACTCGCTCACCTAAAGGGTAAGAAAAGGAAACGGTTGTTTAAATTATTAAAATTCAAGTGGCGGCTAAATGACAATGACTGGCCCATACTACAGACTCGTACATTAGGTAATACAGACAAGTTAGGGCGAATTACCATACGGACGAATTAGTAATCGTACGCAGATCAATTAAGTTAGTATATTTTAGAGTAAGATGATAATTGATAACTCAATCGCCGAGAAAACATTTACTTTCTATTATACTATAGGTACATGAATTCACGAGCGATTTCGGAGTGGTTTCTCAGATCCGTAACGTTAACAGTCGATTCAATATCCAAGTGTTGACGTATGAATTGACTGCGAGAGCGGAATTCAACTTTCATCAAGAACTGAATACTTAGATATTTTCGTAAACGTGATATGAATTGAATCTAAGAACGACCCTCTCTGATGCGTGACAATTAATCTTGCCTTTCTAGGCAATGTCCAATGTCCAAACTATTCCATATTAAATGATGGCTTACTTAAAACTGTAGGTATATAATATCTACGAGTAAGTATTCAACAAAGCCATTTGTCGGTCAAATAGAATGAAGCGGATTCAAACGGCACACAACGAACGTCTGAATAAAAAATCACTTGAAAAACATTGAAATTTTATTTAGCGGTTTAGTAATTCAAATAATTATATTTAGCTGCCTGTTCCTAACATTCGAATTCTACCTCAGAGTTGAAATAGGCTGCAGACATTGTTATATTAAATTTTTTATTTTGAAATGTTAAGTCAAATAAGATACCGTCAGATTATATATTTTTATTTATGCTCTGCGCTAATATGTCCATACATACCACGTTAAGGGTTAGTTATAAAGAAACTAAATTGAATATTATAAGTTAAGCACAGAACCTAGTGCGTTGGTAAGGGAAGCCTGTGGAGAAAGTTAATAAAGTTTACGTAACAGTCTTCTTTAGATTTTTTTTACGTCCAGCGCTAGTTAAGGAAACCATGCAATTCCTCCACCAACTAACTATAGTGGACTGACCTCCTCTCGCGATAGTTCCGCGTCGCCGTCAGCGTCCATCGCTCGGAAGGCTAACTCTATACTCACTTCTTCGCGCGAGAGCATGTTGTCTTTGTCGGCGTCGATCTCCTTGAACACGTTGGTGGTGGGAGGGGAGTCCCCGATGTTGATCAGCTCGACATCAAAGTGCAGGGTCGCGTGAGGAGGGATCACCGTGCCGGCCCCGCGCTCGCCGTACCCAAGAGACGAGGGAATCGTCAGCTTGCGCTTTTCACCTGAAAGTATTTAAGCGATCGTATTGTAAGATCAGCACAGCAAAGATATGCTAGTTAGTGGTGAACTCTGTCTATAAATCTGGGTTCTACAACTGTCAAGATTGCATATAATTTTGACGTAGTATCGTAAAAGCGAGGTCTCACTGAACTTTTGCTAAAACTGTCTATGAATTTCGGGCTAAACTTACGAGTATAAGTACTTACATACTTCTGCCGTTAAATACCTACCAATTCACAATATTTACTTAGTTTATATAGGTAGGTAGTACAGTAAATATTTTAACAATTGTTAGTAAGTATTAAAGGACTTAAAGGGTCATTGTTGAGTTTCAGAATACACGTGCAGGAGATTCCATTTAGCAATACAACACAATAGACGAAATCCGCCACGTCCAGGTATCTATCTGGTACAGACACAAGCCGATAGTGGAACGCATGCGAATTAATTCAGGTAAAGCACCCTCCATACTCTCCACAGTCGAAGTTCCTCGCGAAGTACTTTAAAAAGTTGACCGAAACGAAGTAGCAAGCGCCACCATACTCCAGTCCAACTTAGCGACGAGGGCTCAGGTATAGTCATAGACAGTTTTGAGCACGAACTCAGCCTGAACTCGCACTTACGACTGTCAAAATTGCGAAAACTGACAAGTAACACCGTTCTCAAACTCCACTCAAACTCAAGACTGTCTATGACTATCGGCCTCAGATTGGGTGCAGTGCGTAAGGCCGACATTCATGGGGTATGAGCTGAGTTTCTGTTCGGTCTTACAGCTATCAGATTTCATACTATTTTGAGAGTCGTAAGAACGAGCTTAGTGAGAGAACTAGTACCTACCCAAAACTGTTTATGAATACCGGCCTAAAGAGTGAGACCCATGGAAGAGTGGGCCTTAGTCTTCTTAGGAACATAGTCCAAACACTGACAAGAAATGGAAGTTGCCGAGGCGAAGCGAGGTTGGTCGAAGTAGCTTTCTACACTCTCATCTTCGGTCAACTTCGCGGGAGTGTGTAGGGCGCTTAATTCTCTCTGGCTGGAATGCCTATATTGTCGGTTTACCGGAATTGGAACGTATTTATTGAAATTGGACAATGGACATTTAAATTACTTGTGGTTAGGTATTGTTAAAGCCATTCATGACATTTTTGAAAACAATGAACCTCTGCTCACACAAATCAACTATTCAATATATGTATAATACAGTCAATAATATAGTCTCCGGGTTCGGACTTCTGTTCGTCTGGATTCTTACATTTGGATTTTAAAAGAGAATAAAAGAAAGAGGAATTGACGCATCGCCGAAAAGGGAAATTCACGCGGACGAGGAAGTAATAAGTTATTATTATATTCGTTACTTCGTCCGCTGTGTATTAGCTGTGTTATTATTATTTACCTAGCAAAATGCTTAATACTTTTTAAGAAAGTAGTACTTTCGTACCATTTAGAGATAAGCCTTGCATTATCAATCATATAAGTATTAAGTACTTACATGCGTTACTGATAAATTCGAAATGGTTAGCATTGTATTAGTGTGTGCGATATTTTTTCATACTTACTAGGTATTAGCGTCTGAACTTGTATTGTGTGAACTATACACACGACACACTTAAATACTAACCTACACACATGTCGAGCAAGCCTTGGTCCCATCCCTTGATGACCTGACCGACGCCAATTTGGAAGGTGAAGGGTTGCTCTCGGTCGTAACTGTAACAATAAAATTAACATTTTTCAGAACTTTCAAGAGGCTAATTTGGTTAATCCTACGATTAAAACAAGATCGTAAGTGATTCGCGACAAGACATATTTTATATTAAGAGTATCCCACCATCGATCGTGCAGCAGTTTCGATCCAATTCACGCCAACAATCGATCTAAATCCAATGTAAAGTTTGGACGTTTGGAGCTGATTGATGCGAGAGCGAAATGCGATGTAGCGCTAACACAGAATTGTTTCATAAACCCTATTAGTGGGCACTGAATCAAAGTATAACGACCAATGGTCTACAAATTAATAGAATTGAGTTCCTTAACCTTGATATTGGTGATTGGTGATACAATATGTTGAACTTGTTTAAGTAGTCTAATTTCTGGACTGCTCTAGGTTCGATTTCCGGCATACCATGTATTCAAACTAGGTTCCGAGTCTACTTAAATGGAGGCAACAAAAGGTAGGTAGCAGATACCTACCCCGTTAATAAAATATCCGTAATGCCCGGGCACAAAGTACCAAATTTTGTAGTCGATTGAAATTATTAGTAAGTTAGTAGTTAGTGATGACGCTATAAATAGATATGGTTTGTAGGTTTGTGTTTCTTTGTTTGCTTATAAGATGGACACACTGCGAATTTATATAAAATCGATTGAATTTATACAATGAGCCTTGTATAAGTTGTACAGGTAAGGGAGTTGAGCCTGTGCTCTTATGAGTTGAAATACTTGGCACAAGCTTAGCCTGGTTTAACATTGGTCATCATCACAAAATAATAATGTATTGTACACAGTAGCTTCGTATGTAGATACCCAATTTGATTTGACCTGGTCTCTGTATCACCTATGTTTCCCTCGTTGAGTACTAGCCCCAATTTTATAGACTTGACCGTAGTTCGTTGTGAATATCCACAAGTTTGGTTAGGGTTGGACTGCCCATAAATAAGGTAAAAATATCCCAGCCATCAAGTATAGTTAAGTAAAGTAATAAAATCAAATGTTTTACTCCGCAAGGGACGCGTTCGTGGGGTCGCCTGGTTAACTATTAACGCCGTGTGACGTTTCACGTACCACTACGCTGTCGTCTGGGAGAGCTTTTGAATGCTACGGAGCATAATATTTTCCTGTTTCGTTCGTGTCATATTTTCAGTACGGCCCTAAGATGGACGGGATCCTCAAGGTATTAGCATGCGACACTTTATTACTCGGCGACTGAACTAAAATAAATTGACTGTTATTATTCATATGAAATGTTGTAACGTAGTGTTATGTGTTACTAATAACACATAACTCAAAATAATTTAATTATTGTCTATTGAAGAATATTCTCAAATAATGACTGGAACATAATAAAAATCTCACGTATACGTGTTTATTATTGTTTTGAAGAAATGTCATAATAAAGATGTTACCAGTCTAAAAAAACATAGTGACACATGTAGTTTAGTAGTAATAACTAATAACCTAGTTGCAAAATTATTATCGTTATTTTGCTTTTTAGATCTTAACTCTTGCAACTCGTTGTCTCTAACTAAAATATCTAGGTACCTACCACTTGCAATCGCACTAGAGAGCAAGCGATTTTTACGATAATAATGCATCAGCGTTTGTTCGCATAACATAATTTAAGGCTTAGTGAGATAACTATCTGCAAGAAGTGGTTAGACTATTCAGGAAGTGCTGTTTCGCGCTACATGGCTACGACTTATACGCACACGTTACGCTTAACGACTGTGCCGACACAGATTGTCCATATATTCGGGCAATGTGACCGAGCATCAGATAAATCGGCCTCGTAGAATAACACTATTACTGGCCCTTTGTTCCGAAGTACGGTTTGGTGTCCCCATTATATTAAGGTTTATGTCACATTCACAAGCATTTGCATAGGTATTATAACTAGTAGCCACTGGTAACTAACGTAGTTATATCGACAAGTTAGCGACATTTTTTTTTGTTATTTTATACCAATTGTTAGCCGTACATATATTATACGGTTTTTAGCCATTGACCCCTTTCGTTTAACGTTTTTAATGAAGTGTGAAATTGATAAAACATGGTTTATGGCTAGCAGCCATAAAGTTTGAAAAAATAAGGCCGGCTTGCATTGAAAAATATATCGAGAGTTAGCGATAAACCCATGAAACTCCACTGTCGTTAACGAAATAAGCAACTTAACTAGCATTAACAATATTGAGATTTTTGAAAAGTGGTTTGAGTAGTACAATTTATGATTTGAAATTGAAACACCAATGAACAAATACCAATGAATAAATAAGTAAGGAACCTAACTTCCGCGTAATAGGATAAATTTGAACCTACAACAAGAGGAGACATCCATTTGTTAATAAGTCTGAGTAAATACATCTGATTAAATGCTATATTGTGTTTACATACCGTCCAAAGTTGATCCCAAGTAGTATTAGAACCGTAATCAAGGGGATTGAACTAATTAGGGAACGACGATGTCTAATTCAAATGCCGACACGCCATGTTTCATTATTGTCAATGATTACATTAATAAGCACTTAGAGGACAGAATCGCTACATACAACTGTATCTAATGTGAAGCCTCAATAGCCTAATGGCTAATCAGGAGTGTATTTGAAAGCTTAAAAGCTTATACTTTTTTGAAATAGTTGAGAAAAAAATGGTATAATATAATTATTAATTATTGCTAGATATTTCTCTCTAAAAATAATATTCCTGTTGATAGGCTAGTAAATACGAAAACAGACGTTTTAATAATAGATGAATACAAAAGATTTTATTGCGAGGTTATTAAGGAGGACGGTGAGCTAACAACCCCCATACAGGTTGTTATTTAACTAATATTATCTGTAACTTATTATGTACTAGTAACAAACATGTTAAACCACGAAACATTGAGCCTCAATTCAATGTATGTAATTATTTTCAAGCCTTTTAACTTAATAAATACATATTTTTTTTCTTATTGTTATTTTCTCTTTTTAAAATATAGATGAGTTTGTTTGCGCGCACCAATATGTAAAAGTCTGAAATATTTTTATTTATTTATTTTTATTTTTAATTTACAATATCGTTCAGGTTACATGTATTGCGATAATATATTTTTTGGCAGGATACCCGCAACACAACTGTCTTTCATTTTCATATTTCAACGGAAAGATTTATTATTAGAATCATAAAATTATAAGCAAGTAGGTAGACATAGTCCGCTCTTCAATAAATTGCTTAACAACGGGAGAACAAAGAAAATACTAGGGCCAATTAAATATTTCTTTAAGCTTTTTCCAATATTCCTTTCAAACGCCATGCAAAGAAAAATACATAAAATTACATAAACTAACGTACAATCCAGACTTGATATTAAATGGAAAAAAATTTTGTCACGACCGGGATTCGAACCAGGCACCTCGTCATTCCGATGTCACTCTCTATTCCGAGCACGAATATGGAGAAAGATTTCGCCGATCCGAATAAAAGTCACGGTAGTCTAGAATGGCGAGGTCCCTGGTTCTAATCCCGGTAGTGACGAAATTATTTCCGCATTAGATTTTTGTTTCGCATAGCGGATATGCAAGAAACATACGGACCACAAAGTGATCCTATAAGCGGCAAAATTCGACATAAACGGCCATATCTATTGATTGCGCTGACGTAGAAAATTGATTTTTTCACGGCTGCATGCGATTGCTGACCTGAGTATTTGGTATTAATTTCAACTTGATCCGTCTACGGGTTTACCGGTTACCGTTAACGGGTACGTCTACGTACGGACGGACAGACAGGCACAGACAGACGGACGGACAACAAAGTGATCCTATAAGGGTTTTCCCTCTTGAGGTACGGAACCCTAAAATTCAACTTTTTTTGATATTGATATTGCCGTAGACAGATAATTCTAATACTATAAGCATCTTATGCAGAATTTCATATTAATCCCTTGGCTTTCGGATGTGCCTTGATAGCATTGATCAGTAATCACACAGTCAGATAAGCTGTTAATGGTCATCAGTCAATCAGGATTAGGAACTACTCGTATTTAGTTATTCAAATCGTACATAAACGGACGGACCTAGTACTAATTCATTATTCGATAATTGTTTACTGCATCCACACACATTTCAGGTTCGACTAGCTTACCTAGGCCAATTGAAATTGAAATCATTGTTTCAGCATCTCTTCTCAACGAAGCTCGGGTTAATTTTAGGTACGAGTTTAAAGTAAATCGTATATACACGACCTGTCTATACATTCTTAAATGTGCAAAATGCGGAACCACTTTCACTATGGGGCCAACTGCTAAATCGCAAAAAACCGAACAAGTTATTTCATAGATATGGACAGTGCCAAAAGTAGCTACTTAATTACTTTTTTACTTTGATACACACTTATCAACATAACAAAGTACGCATAGGCAAGCTGACTGTACCTTAGTTACGTGTCGGTTATATTATACCCAACCACAATTTATTAAACAGCTGATTATTCATGTGATTATTATAGTGGTCCCATAGTAAAAGTCGTTCAGTTTCATGGCTATGTATAGATATTATGTATTATCTATAACTTTATATATATATATATTGTTTGTACATATAGTTTTAGTATATTTTTAACTAAGTAATTTTACAAATTCTGTTTCTTTCACATAATAAAGTAATTTTGATATTATGTTCATATATTTATCACCATTGAAAATATTCGCATATAAAATAGCACATTATGTAAGAAGTAACATATAATATTTATTTACGCCTCCAAGGGGATGACGACGAGATGGACCGAGAGAGGTCAGAATATAGAGGTCAGAGTGTATAACAGTGACATTAGACCTTGCGTTGATGCGTTCCGCTTCGATCCTCTCCGCCAACCCCACAAGGGATAAAGGGTGAATCTAGACTATATGGATAAAAATAACAAACTCTGTAAATATTAATTGGAGTAAAATTATCGTCACGATCGAGATTCGAATCAGGGCCTTTATCATTCGGTTGCACGTTCTTTTCCAAAAGATATACCGTGCCTCAGATTGGCGATTTTTTTTCTCCATATTATTTAGATTTTCGTTTCGCATAGAGGATATGTAAGTAAA
This sequence comes from Tachystola acroxantha, assembly GCA_963506565.1. NCBI lineage: Eukaryota > Metazoa > Arthropoda > Insecta > Lepidoptera > Oecophoridae > Tachystola > Tachystola acroxantha. The sequence continues at coordinate 18,663,038 of OY735870.1, forward strand.
ATTCAAATATATTCTTTGCTGGACAGCCAACGACACATCAATGGTACTGGAAGCACGATTTAAATTATTGTGGTGCAAATTGATTGAACTGTTTAATTGAACGACGCCGTGCAATCACACGCCTAGTTTTGTAGTTAAAACGAGGTTTAAAACGTTCAACATCACAGCTGACTAGCCGCATTGAGTCGCAGTAAACTGGAATTATTATGTTTCTCCGCCACGGCGGCGCTAGTTTCATTTTGTTTACAAGATGGTGTCAACAGCTGGTATTTTTGGATCGTTACAAGTTGTTTTGTCGGAAAAAAATAATCTAAGCTTTAAAGTATTTTTAAAATGTTACTAAAGTAATAGTTTTGCCACTTTATTACCATGACTTCGTTACTTGTTTAAGTTTGCCATTATTCTGTGCAATAATGGATTATAATACTCGTAATTCATTTATTTTGTAGTACAATATTACTTAATTGATCCAATTTATGGTCACCTCGATCCAATAATAAATACTTATCAACAACTTTTAATTTATTCCTTCCATTACCTACTTGATGATTCCCCCAGCGAATTGGCATTCAACCATTTAGCTGACCATCGCCTAGCTGTAGTGTTTAACGTCGTGTTAAGCCACTCAGATGATTTACATTCCTATATACAACGTCTATTTTAACCAGTTGACTGCGACAAACAATAAAGAACGGTAAGAATTTCAAAGTGTGTGTTTCGGTTGCACCCACGTATTAGCATGAAGACACAACAGGAAAACCCAAAGCCACATACATAAGCCACTTGTCCACTTTCACTTACGCTTGCAAAGTTCATATGCACATATTATTATCTATGTATATGTATTACGTCACGCAAGTCGCAACGGATGTTTGTCTGCTCTAATCAACATTTCAGTTCTTAGTCGATGTTGAGGCTAATTTATGAATTCGACTGTGTCAATTACTGTATAATTCATTCAAATAAAAAAAAATATATACATATTATAAGACTGGATTGGATATTTTTTTTAAAGAATAATTGTAATGGGTTTTAGGATCGATACTGATGCCAAAACACTAATTTTTTGAATTTTTGTCTGTTTGACTGTGACTTTATGCAAGTATCACACCATAACTACTAAAGGGATTTTGATGAGAGTTTCACTTGGAGCTGAAATATCCGGACAGCTCATAGGCTATAAGCCATGGCAGTATGTGATGTGGCAACAAGGATCCAGAGAGGAAGACCTGCCTCCTGATCTCCTCTCCATCCTCCTCCTCTACGCAAACGAAGTTGCGGGGTACAGCTAGTTTTCAATAAATATGCAACATTTAAGAATTTTAATAAAGGTATGGGATTGATATTTGATTTGCTCACGAAAATGATTTGTCCCGCCTAACAAAAATGGCTATCCGGACATACCGATTCCAAAGACTACCCATATCCCAGCTTACAATGAAAGATAAACCGACTTTTAGCTACTTACTTTCGTGAAAAATTAATGGAGTTTTTATACGGGTTAGTCGCTAACTTTCGGTTTTTCTTTTATTTCCACTACTGTAAAAATGTCAAGTGAGAAAGGGCCGAAGACTTAAACGGTGGACTAACTTTAAATCACGTTTGTGGCTAACAACCTTACCGCTGTCAGGTTTTGGACTTGGACCTTGGAAGAATGAATGCCAAGAACATTATGAAACGCATTATCGCAGCCTTCCAATTAAGTACGAAGTTGTATTGTACGAGTAGTTGACTTTCAAGAGACATTTCGATCTAATAGCGTATTTGCACAAGCAGTCTTGCGCAAGATTCGCATTGCGTCATTCAGTCGCATCACAAACATTTCGAAATTGTCTGCGAATTTTATAAGAACTTATTGCAGTCACTTTCTCGTGACATTAAATTGAAGATTTGAATGGTATTTGCAACTTTTGAAAGTGCTTAAAATTATGCAAGATTTATTGTGCTATGTTAAAGCCACAATATTTTATTCATACGAAGCTCAATTTCATGTAAGTACTCTCGACTGTATGTATGCAAGTACTTCCAAACAAACCTTAGACTTGATGTGGAAAAAGCAGAAGAGACGAAGGCTCGTCTAAAGAAAACTACTAATGGAAGATTTATTTGAATGAACAGTGCAATGTATATCGACCTGACAGCTGACACACCCAGTTCTGAAACATTGCATCCATCCACCCAGCAGTACTCATTATAGACTTTGACCCAGCCCTGAGTCGCAGTTACGACACCACTCCTAGTAGCCACAGAAATAACCAAATGGCGTTGCGCAGCAATTATTTCTAACCTATAAACTTTGTATCAACAATAGTACACTTTCTATGTTATGAGACGATAATGCAAACATGCGAAGGTTACGGTAATAGAGGGACGATTAATAAAGATTCGGTACATAGATTCTTAATTAAAATTGGTTCTACTGGATAATATGAATTCTGAGATTGGCGGCGCAGTTATTAATATCAGTTAGATATAATTTCACAGGTTGATACCGGATTGTGTGCGTGTTACGTCATAAATCAATTAACGACGACACAGGCCACGGGGAAAGCAATACGTGAGGTGTGAGGTATACTGCCGAACTATGAACTAAGCAGTGCCACTACCATAAGTTCTAAACATATAAATATGTTACTTGGCAGTATCTCGCTAGCGACTAGCGAGCTAACTTATCGGAGCAACTCTGGGGCAATGGTACCGCCTAACCATTGTGGTTGCTTCTACTAGTGAGAATAGAAAGAAAAATATATGAGATTGTCATTTCTTTTTCCGTTAGCAAAATTATCAATCCCAGGTAGGTATCGGGTGGGAAGAGAGAATACTATTGTGAGATAACTCTCTCCGACAAGACTAATAATTAGTAGGGAGCGAAGGAAGAACTAGGTGGTGTTATAGTTAGTTACAACACTGGAGACCGTCGGACCCGGGCCCGGATGGTCGCCCATGTACTAATGAGTGTTTCTCAGTTTTGCGAAATTAAATTTCGACTTTCGTTATTTACCGATTGCTCTTACAATATAGGAAACTTGCACACACGGAATTTTCATACCTATATTAAAAATTGCCCCAGAAAAGCTAACTTCCAAAGACAAGGCTGATGTGTCACCACAAAGTGAATCTAATTATAATCGTAATAAATAATAATATATAATGCATCAAGCCTACATCATTATAACACATTGGTAGGGTACCTATACAGTATACTTACGATTAGAATAATAAAAATATTCACGGATTGTTTCATAAACTCATTTAAATTCTTATCGTGTATTCACATGAAAACTTCTTAGATATACCTACCTACCTCTTCTTTTATGGGGCAATTATATACTTACGTACTTCTGAGAAAATTAATGTAGATATACGTACGTTATATACGTTTATGTCCGTTGATTAGGATTTAAAAGAAAGTTTATGTTATGCTACGTTAACCTTTTTGTTTTCTATTTAAATAACAACCAACTGAAGAGAATATCTTCTTTTACTTATAGGTACGTTATGCAAACAATATAAGAAAAACAAAAACGAGGCTGGTCTTTAAAATTACGATAACAACTTTTATCCTTCGCCCAGTAGGTAGTTACTTCCTTGTTACTAGACAAATACAGTAATTATATTCTTGATAAATTCATTAATTGTTTAATATATTACATACAAATTAAACAAACATTGTGGCTTTATGCGTTAGGAAAGTAAAAACAAAAGAAAATAAAGGTCATTAAACCCTCGAATTACCAAAAATAATAGCCTGTTATTTGGAATAACATGATATTAATATTAAATATTCCTTGGCCGAATCACTTCCAACCAAGGTGCAATAGAATAGGTAGGTATCCAAGCCAGACACAGACGGATGTTGATTTTTTATAAAATAAACGTTATGTTATATGACTATCAGTTCCTTGCTGTAACTTGTTTTATTCCGATTGCGTAGGCCCTCGACGGGACACGGCGAATTAAAAAGTTCCATACACTTCCTCGGGCGGTGAAAGTGGTGGGTCCGGAACGGAACGGGCACAAACTGCCATCCGAGATGCCAATACCCACGATACTTGCACTTTCATTCGCGTAATATTTGATCGGCAACTTTATATAACTTTACAAAATTGAAGTGTCAAAAGGTTTAAGTACCGTCTAACGAAAATTATAATAATTGTAAAAAGAGTGCAGAACAAACCTCTATTATAAGAACAGAGTTCATTGGAATTCCCAAATACTCAATAATATCAAACAAGTAGAAAGAGTCGATGTGATGTATGAATTGGGGGATTCTATTGAACAGTTGAGGGATCTTATATAAATATGACTTCCTCATAAAACTTAGTGTTCATTTGTAGGTATTTTTTGTTACCTCTAGCGGTTTATAAATTCCTATCTGCTATAGGTGGGTTATAGCATAACTTTCGATGATTCACTCATATACAGACATATTGATTATTAAATCATTGCGAAGCAACTAAAATATGAACCAGAAATGGAGATTACCTACGATTTTTTATTTTTTATTGTACAAAAATATTTTCTGTAATCCAAAAACTCCGAATGGTATTTTATTCTGTTTGATTTTTACGTGGTGGGTAGCCGTTCAGTGTTAAAAGTCAAATATTCGTTATGAAGTTTAATTTCGATGAATCGCGTAAAACCGTAAACCGTATTTTTGGCGAAGCATTCAATCGACGAAAATTACTGCGCTTTTTGCAAGCGCGGAAATTGCAATAAGTATCTTTATTTAAAGTTGTATTGTTAACGCTAGCACGGAGCCATGGAGGAAAGAAATTTCGTCGGGCCCGGCGCGGTGGGTGTGAGTGAATTATTTCCTTCATTCAGAGCGATATAATTTAATTACGTTAAAAATTAAAAAAACACGACACAATAATAAAATGCACGACGGTTTATGGTCACAATGTTAAGAGTATTGCAAATAAATAATCCCGATGTGTTTACCTTTACTACGTTTGGTTTCAATCAGTGGCCAATTAAAAAGTAAATTCAATTATCTCTAAAGCACTCGACAAAGTCTGCTCGGCGTGTGATGTACCGCAACGTGGCTCTTAAAGGTTAAACCCTGGTTAAACGGCTCGTGGTCGGTAAGCGGCTAAGCGGTCGAGGACAGCACTCACCGCGCTACATACTGCTCCCCAGCGATGCTGTACTTATATCAGTGTTGTCAGATACACCGCTTTTCCGCTTTTTACCTCGTTTTCCGCTATAGTATAGGTAACTGAACAACTTTTGTTCTACGACTTTTCGATTTTCGCGAATTTATTTTTTGACCTTTCTGATCGATTTGTATGAGACATTAATTTATTTTTAATTTTAATTAAAAAGCAAAACTTGTTCATTTACCGATACTGAACATCCTCCCTTCGGCTTCATATAGGTACCCTTTACGTTACACCCTACAAAAAAGAGATTACTGCATTATACTTACATGCAGTTTAGCTTTTTCGTATACAGCTCAAATAATTCAAGATTGTTTAAAAAACTACAATGATTGTAAAAGTAAATAGGTAGATACTTTTTAAACCAATTTTAATTATCTTTTCACATTTGAACATCAATTTATTAATGTAAGTCGTGTCGCCTGTGTGGCCGAAGTGTAACCCGAAATTCCAAATTTTGAACCTTACTTACAAAGTTGTTTTACTTACAAGGTAGCGGTTATACTATGCACGCGCTGTCAATCAAACTGACGTCATTACAAGACATTTGACAACTCACTGGCGCTACGCCGATCGGCTAATGCTGGCGCGTGCTAGGGGGCATCGGGGGTCGCCCTACTCGACTTTCATTGTTTTAATTATCGTTTTCATTTTGACAAGTGGACGCGACACTGCCGCAATATTTTCACAAGTTTTAATAACCGACAAAGAAACGAATATGATAGAATTCAGCGGTGGTACAGTGCGCGAGGCGTAAGCTCAGGTTTGCATTTGTGTGAGTGCACACAGATAGTGTAGAGTGATATTCGGCCTGAGGCGCGACGCGTCCTACGCATACAAATACAAACGCAACAAAATACACCCTGCCGCGCACGCACCGCACTTCACCTCTTGTACATCACTATAATCACTCACACAAATGTAAACATGAGCTTACGCCTCGCGCACTGTACCCTATTTCATATTTGAAGATTGAAAAGATGCATTTTAGAAGCACTACTTCCGCATTTTCCATTTCGCCAGCTGGCAACCCTAACTTACATATAGCCCGCCTGGGGCTTTGAGCCGAGCGTGTACAGCTGGAGCATTGGTTCTGTGTTGTTCACACGCTCTGACGTCTTTATGTTCTAGCGCAAAGTGAGTCAACAAACTAGTGAACTGAGCTAGTAGATTGTTTCGGAGGATTCTATGAAAAGCGAATATTGGAATTTCTAATAAGTAGTTTCTCAACCATAAGCCGGTTGCAAAGTCGGCTCAAAACCATAACACTTATAAATTAAGGTTGGGATTTTATCAAGAAATAGGTAGGTACTTGGCCGATTGTAAATTATTTTAGGTAAGTACTAGCAGTAGTAGTAGCTAGTAGATAGATCCGCCAATCAGTACTGGGCCCGCGTGGTGGATCATAGCCTGAGCTCCCTCGATGTAAGGGAAGGTCTGTGCCCGAGCAGTGGGGCAATATAAATAGACTGATGATGATGAATAGTAGATAGTACTAATTGGCAAAATTAAAATAAATAATTATTTCGAGAGCTTTTTTGTTCATTTGTTTCACAAAGTATTAAGAGAAATCAATAGAAAGGAAATGGTCTAGTCTAGCTGCTGTACCTACCATATTTCTGTATGGTCAAAGGAGGTGAGATGTCGACATAGGTAACAAACAAAGCGACCGACATAGACTAGGTATCACAGAGTGGTATGATGGTAACACTAAACTGCCTACAACTTTCAGCAGTCGAGCGCGGTTGGAGCGTTGAATTTTTCAGAAACCCCCTCTCCGCTCCCCCACTAGACTTAATAAAATATCAGGCTCACTTCGTCACATCTCACAATACAGAGTTCGCTTTTGCAGTTGCGATTTCTTATTTGGTTTAGGCATATTGAGCGGATGTTGGAAGGTAATGGTAATTAGGACGACATTGTTACAATTTGGCGATGGTAAAGAAGGGCCAAGTGCGATCTGCAACAAACCGACGCGACGCGACGAGGCTTGAAGAGATTGATGAATGTAGAGGAACCGAGAGTGGTTCCAGGTTCACAGTAGATGGAATGGAAATCCATCATCTAAGACTATTTCATTCCCTCTTTCGGCTCTTACAGCATATGTTTGCTGTACAATGTTTGATCTTAGATGGATTCTAAATTAAAGTTCGGAATGTACAAATTTTCTAGGTAGGTATTAAATAATTATTAAAAGTGAATACACAATTTCATTTTCGCAAAAGCAGCCAAGCAACTAATTAAATAAAATCGCAGCGGCAAGTTTTAACTTAGATCTTTTGGGGACGGAGGGCTACCTCTACCTATACAAATTCTTTCGATGTTTAAAAACCGTAAAAAAAAGCTAATGCAGGTTGTGCAATTAAGAAGTTACAGGACTTGAAAATATTCCCAAGCATTGAATTTATATTTCTTGTTCTTGCACTTTGCAATAACTTTCGATATGTTTGTTAATGAAAGTGAAAGTATCAAAAACACGATTGAAGGGTAGTGAGATTAAACTAATATTATGGCTAATAACATAAGCCGTTGCATCAGATAAATTACTATTTTATTTAAATTACATTATATTTAAATACAAAGTCACAATACACTGCAAATAGGTGTGTTATCACAACAAGAATCGATGATTGCTAGTTGCCAGGCAGCATATGAATCTTTCTGGCCTAACCTCGCATCACAATGAAAGTTCACTGAAACTGCAAACTTTGAATTAAAAAAGCACCGATCGGATACAGGACAAAGCCTGGCACGAAGATAACGTCGCACTGAATTTTTAACGCCGCGGTTAGTGTAGGTACCAGATGTGTTAGCCGGCAAACTCGCAGAATACGGTAAATTTAATATTTATAGCTAGCAACACACCTTGTTTTTGCCGCGTTATGAGACGTTGTGGAATTGGGTAACAATTTTTGTGGGGACAACGTTTTGATGTGTAACGACAAACGTCTGCGTTACCACAATGTTGAGGAAAACGCAGTCGTAATAGATTTTCGTAGATTTAGCTTACTTATTCACAAACAATTTGCATTGTGCTCGAGAAAGTAGTTTATAAATAAGAACTTAATTGGTCAGAGTGAAGATACTCGTAACTCTGAAATCCGTTTTCGATATTAAAATAAAATAAAATAAAATAAAATAAAATAAAATAAAATAAAATAAAAATATTTCAACAACAGTCGGGTCGAGATGGGAAATGCAATTCTAATTTCTTATTAACAAAGCAATATTATACTTTACCGTGATTCTACGATGTAAATGTTGTCGTATATTTCTATCTCTAGATTTGTAGGTAAACGCCTGGGGAAATAACAAGCATTTCATTTTCCAACATTCCGTTTTCAGTTTGTGCAGTCTGTTTTCACTGTTTTCAACTGTCAACTACACTACTCCTCGTGTTCGCTTAATTACTAATTAGTATTATTTAATTGTATAGACGGATCTCGTCTTCCGGGCTACTGAACAGAGTTTCTATTAGGATTCACTTTGCGTCAAAAACACCCTATTAGTGACTGTAAGTTACATAGTCCGTCGTTGCTTTTTGAGGGCTGGTTGCACGTTGCAACTTATATGTAGACTCAAAGGCCATAAACATGATTTAAAAGTTCCCCGTTTAAGCTTCGGAAGTGTAAAAGGGACAACAACATAGTTTAAGGGAAGTGGGGTTTGACTAAGTATATGGCTGATAGATTGTTAGCCATAAACGTGATTTAAAGTCAAACTGTGTCATCCTAACCTTTTTAAAGAAGTGCGAAAGTGACAAAACCAGGTGAATTTTAAAGGATTTATAGTTTGTCACAGCAACGGGCTATAATTATAGATGTCCGATAGCGACCGACAGGCCGACAGTATTGTGCACTACGAACGAATTAGACCACTCAGAGTCAGCGCCGTCGCCGACACCGCATCAGAAACTCAGAGGGTAGTAGAGTAATAATATTTTTTTTTTTTATAATAATAATTTTTATTTGGATCCAGAAATTTGTACAGTTTTAACTTAAATCTAGATACAATTAATAAACTTGTGTTTTAAGGCGTGCAACTAACACTCTAGTCCCCACACTAGGATTCCCTGTGTTGTGTTGACGTAGCGAGTACGTGTAGAAATGATCGTACAAGTTAAGCAACGCTGGATGAGGTTTATATCTGGATGGGTGATAGTTACTGACATGAGTTGCTGTCTTTCGACAGCAGTCGTTTGGTCATGTCGGTGGTCACTTAACCAAATGAAAAGAAGAACCTCCGAAGTGGGTGTAAGCAAGACATAAGGAAAATTAAATACTATTCGTAAACATTACTATAGACAATAACAACTTTACTGTGAAATGTGTATCTAACGCCATACTAAAAAACCGCTTCGCTAAAAATATATGATTACTTATATATGATTTCCCACTGAACATTACCTAATCCTTATCATATGAAATATTCAAATAGTCTCAGTTCACTGCTGGACGTATATGCTTCTCACAAAGCGCACCACTCAAAACGATTCTCGGCTTTTATGTATTACCATCTTAAGGGCCTGATATGAGCCAACTAGCGCCGCCAATCTTGAAAAAATAATATCTTCCAATTTAATCAATTTTATTAAAAAAGCTATTTACAAAATGTTTATTACGATTAATACTATTTTTTAAATGCTTATTTATAACGTGATTCAATTTCGGTAAGTTGTAGTTCGCATAATTGCGAAAAACGGCCGTTTTTGGCACATTTGTGAACTACAACTAAGCTTGTCGCAATTATGCCATGTATTGTATATTGAAAATTAGTATTCATCCTAATAAACATTTTGTAAATAGCTTTTTTAATAAAATTATTTAAATTGGCAGATATTAATTTTCAAGATTGGGACGCTAGTTGGCTCATATCAGGCCCTTAACTGAGCTACGTTTAAAAATGTGAGTTGATTAATGCAATAAAGCAAATCAGTCAAATACCCATGAAGGAAATAGATTTGCGGCGAGCGAGTTCTTTCCTTGCCAATTGAATCCAACTCATTCAGGACAGACGTCATTGAGCTGTCTGTTTAGAGAAGACAATACGAACAAAAATACTCAAGAAAAGGTAAGTAGATTCAGTTTTTCACAAGAGGTACGGAGAGATAGTCATCCAAAACAAGGCATTATTGCCAACTTTTAATTCTCAAAATCAACTGTTTCAAAAGTATTGCGAAGTGCGATAATCGTTGCTTATGATGTCATTGAAGATTCCCTCGGTCTTAACAGGGTAGATACGACAAACGTGACCGAATACATTTTCTATAAAATCTGAACGCAGGTAAAGTACTCAGCCGTTTGTAGGAAACCCACAGGCACTTTACCGGCAACAATATAAAGCCTAGATTGCAATATTAATGATTATTTAGATAGATGTGCTGCTGACTGTACTGTACAGAAATCACATCAAGTGTAACACTTTGGACATTGTACCGTTCTTATTGTATGCGTCATAAGATATGAAATCGGAATACAAGGTGTTCCAATGATGTGGTGTCCGCTGTACTCGCAAAGGCGGTCCAATATTTCCTAGCGATAGGAAATAACCGTGAAATGAGCACATCTTACGAAAGTTGAAAGCAGTTCTTTATGAAATTTTCTGTATTTTTCAGGAACAACGGCGGCGTGCCGGTTTGTCACCGTCTAGCTTATTGTATCGTCTCACCATTTTTATGATGAAAAAGTAAAATTAAATTCTGTCTTTATACCTACGTGTTTCATTTTTAAAGACAAAGCAAGAGATTGAAGTCGCAGATGTTTGTAAAAAACATGTTTGCAAGAAAACATCTGCTTACACTAATACAAGCTAGATGTTAGTTTGTTTGAATCACGAAATAAATAAATTGGCTGATGATTTTTTCTGTTTAGTTAGATTTTTTGCAAATGGATAATTTTGAATGTAGTGCGTATTATAAATATAGTTTTCTAATTATTACATATTACAGTCTTCCTATCTCCTCACCCAAACAAACTGACAGGTAATTGATAGTAATGAAACTAATGAAGTATAGTTTAGATAACTAAATTGCATGGGTTGAATGCTACTCTAATGAAACCTAGCATTTAGTAAATCATTACAAAAACGAAAAGTTGTTGATATTTGTCATGAAGGAAAAAAGTTTCGCCGCACTCCAATGAGAGAAGTACACATTTTGTATGGTATCTACGTCCTTGGTGTCACTTTCACTCTCACACTTCAGAAAGAGACATCTGTTTCTATTGAAAATTCAAACAATGGAAAAACAAGCGAGTTGCTGAGACGCGAAAAATTTACATGCCAGTGTGGAGTTTGCGATTTTAACTCCGTCAGACGTTTCCTTGTTTCATGGTATTTGCAAAACAGTGTAAGCTTAAAAAGTTATATTCTCCAAAAGCAACAAAAGGTTTTCATTTAGTAACTTCGTTCCATACGAGGACGGTCGGCCGCGTCGCGTCCAGTCAATAACATAACATGATTATTGTGTCATGCTAGAGCTCTAGGGTCCTCAAAGACCGCCTAGGATACGCCAGTGCACAACAAAGGACGTCTTATGTCCACGGCTAGCTTGCTTTTATGTATTTTAAGAAGTCTCAAGAAATCCTGAGCTAACCGCCGACTTAGTGGCTACTCGAGTCGTAGCAAACGTTTTCATGTCTTCCAATATTTAAAATATAGAGTTTGAGATTCCTTCGTAGTTTACCCGGCATGCATCTAACTTACCTATACATTTTTCAGTAGTTTCACGGCAATGGCATGTATAAAGTAGCGCTCATGGTTTATTTATGCTTTTTACTTCAATTTGACGTGATTAAAAGTAGCTGCTAAGTAGAAGTTTCACTTGCATGAACAAAATAACCCCGGGTTAAGTCACAAAAACGCCATACATATTTGTGAGTGGAACTTGGATTAAGACACTCAAGACCCTTATTTTTACCTTTCATAAAGAAAAGGGTGACAGTATTTTTAGACAAGTCTTTACTTAATATTAGGAAACGTAAATCAGAATCGCAATCACTCTTGAGAAACCATTCAAAAAACCCTCAACCGTAGCTCGAGTGCTCTGTTTTTCAGGCTTCACCAGTCTTATTATTATTATTACTTTATTGTACACGAAAGAAGATACAAATAAAATATTAGAAACAATAAACTTAATGTACACAGGTGGTGCTTATTTATCTTCCGTTTTTAAACGCTAATATACGCTCGTAGCCTACAATATACTTTAAATAATGACATTCTGAGCAGGTGTGGATCCATCCAACCCCCCTGCATGCATTGTATGAACTTTCCATCTCAAATATATGGGAGGCGAATAGTCAGCCGCGAACTATTTGCCTAACCACAGCCTCTTCGTCCACAAATTGAAACCACGACTAGTCAACACGTTTGAATCGCCCCAAGCCATCGTCACGTACGACTCAAGCTATCAACCTGAAGACCGATGCATCTTCCCGCTGTATTAATATATCATTTCATCGTAACTAAGTGAGACCGACAAATTGCTGCTAGTTTATTTACTATTTATTGGACAGAAGGGTGTGCGATCAATCAAGAAGGGGGTGGTACAGCGATCGCGTTCTCGGAACTCCACTCAAGCTTGCCGAGCTCTGTGCAACAAATATAATTATATTAACCTTTTAAACTTGGTCGTCGGGGGAACGATTACAGGGTAACCCACGAGACGGACAACGATCGGTTAGGAAGACCACAGCGATGATGTGAGGATGACATCAACGCAAGTAATCGTAGGCATACTATTCTAATCTAAAACAAGTGAATTGTTACAAAATCAAACAAAATAACTTCACTGTTCTTTTCGTATAAAATGTAGGTGTACCTACCTGACATTGATGGGTTCTAATGTATAAAAGTGTGATCATGAGATTGGCGATCAAGACGAATTTAGTGACACTTCATACTTACATCAAGGAATCAACATCGATATACATACTCTCTATAAAACCGTTTTACATATTAACCTACTACTAATAAGGTAGTCCTCAATATTTATTAATATCTACTTATTAATATTATTGACAACAAACTTTCCTTATATCGCCATTTCTAAGTAGACAGCCCGAATCTAACTTCAAGAGATCAACTGTTCCGTCTGGGCGTTCCAGGAAATTTAATTAATGTCCATAAATGAAAAACACGACTTTTATCATTTCATAAATAAGTAAGTCCAGCCGTCAGTAAATTAACAATACTTGTTTGCAAAACTTACTAACAGTCCGGTCTGCTAGCTTCGTCAGAGCTAATGTTTTCACTGAATATATTTTTAATGCTTGGAAACATTATACGGCAGGAGTGCAGTGTCTAGGCAAATAATTTGTAGTCTGCCGAGTTCCGAGGTGTCGGGGGTATATTATTGGGCCGGCTAAGTCTGGGGTCTACCAGGCGCGCCTCCGACATTGCCTTGCGGTCAGACTTTTAACTAGGCTAAAAATATAGACCGCTCGACGCTACATCACCGCTGCGCGAACTTTTACGCATATTATATTTCTATACGAATACCTACGGTCCTAAAGTTGCTGCTTATATTGTGGTTGATGGATAGTTTGTAATGAGTTGTTTTTTTGGTGAGGATCATAAAATACTTCGCACAATAAAAATAAGAACGTCAACATTTTAGAAGCAGAACGTCTATTTGATCGCATACAAAATGAAATTTGTATGCGATTTGTATTATTACCGTTATTTTTATAAAGAATTTTCTGGCGGCTTTTCATATTACTTACTTACTTACTGGCTCGTAATGTGCTCCAAAACTACTCCAACTATGCTAAGAGCCCTTGATCTATCTGTATACTGCTCGTAATTATATCTGGTAGATATACGTATGTGTTAAGTAGGTATTCACCTACTTATAAATGGAAGTATAAATCAAACGTATTTTAAAAGTTAAGTACACTATCCGAAAGTGGCCGGTAAAACATTCACTTAATGTACACCTGTAAATAAACTGCAGAGTTCAAACGTAGCTAAGTTAGATAAACCAAAGTTACATCGCATCAAGGAAAAATAAATACTTACGTGCACTGAATGTTTACGAATACCCTTCACATGGGGAAACATCATAAAAATCCAGGTAACGCATGAAAAACTGGTAGTCATTTCAAAACAGCTTACGTCGGTACGCTAACGCAATGTATCTTCTTACCTGTTTTGAAGCCCAACATTATAAGAGGAAATATTTTTTTGTAAAAAAACAAACACAACGTAAACAGTGTGCAAAATAACCGTTCATCTTAAACATTTGTCAAGAACGGCTTATGTTAACTTAGTAGGGAAATGCGTATGGCTGAAAAAATGTCGACCCTCACCTTATATGTGTCGTGAGTTATTTTACCTGTTTAAGAATACGCATATGTCTCCTACTTTTTATGCGAATCCACGAGATGAAATTTTAAATCCAGATTATAATTTAGTTTTTATCAACCTAAGGCTTGATATATAGCTCCAACCACTTGTTAAATACTATTCGAGAGCAATGCGTCGTTATTGAAACGTGTTGAAAACTGTTTTCCTTTGAGCCCTGAATACATCAAAGAAAATCGAGGAACTCTATCAACTTATTTAAAGATTCAGCATGTTGGCAATACAATGTTTTCCAATTCAGTTTAAATACAACGTTCAATCCGCCTTGGAACTTCACTCCGGCGAATAATCACATAACCTTTGCCGGTTTCGACGTCAACGGGCGTCGCGGCGGTTGAGGCTGTCTATAATGCCTTTAGGCGTCCTCGGTTGGCGGTTGTGTTTGTGGAGAGCTGTCGTCGCGAAACCGCGGACGTTCACCGGAAAAGTGCTCTTAATTATTAACGCAGCCAGTGCATTTCATAAACGCGCCGCAAGTTTCCACACGGGGTGCGAGCTAGACTGGAAGATAGGCTGAACGGGGAAATGCTTTGCCTTTTTATGGTTTTGCCCTTTTATATTTATTTTTAAATCAAATACTCCAGGGATGTGGGTGCTGGGACCCGAAATTCTGGAGCCAATCGTCCGCTATAAAACAGGCGAAGATCGCAGCCTCAAACAACGTTCGTATATTATTCAGCGAGGGTGGAGTTGGGCACATGTGTCCACTGACAATTCACGGCCGACCGCGTACTTGAAACACGATAGAAACTATGTTTTGCGCATCGGTATTGCTTTCAGACTTTTTTCGTAGACTATGAAATGTTCGCTACAGTTTTTACTGAAAAATACTATACTTAGATACTATGAATTTGCGAGAGCTGTGATATTTCGCACAAGTCCAAAAAGCAAATGGCAATGAGTACAATGAGCTAGGGAGAATCGTGATGGGGCGGGAGTTATGCAGTTACAAGACGTATGAAAAGGCAAGTGATGTCTGTATCGGTCTGTAAGTTGTAAGCTCAGTGAATAATGTTAGGCACGTAAAACATCCTTGCATTTAAGATATCGAAACGTAAAATATTACGCGTTACGCATTCAGAGAGCAAGCTGCGGGCCCATAGATATGCAAATTTTCTATTTACGGCCCCATTGGGACGAATCTTATTTTGCAAAGTAGTGGAGAGTGAGCTGGTTAGGCATAAAGAGTAGAAAAGATTTTGAAAGCTATGCACTTAGTATCATCTGATTAAGTTTATTCACAATAGTGAAAGGACACTCAACCGAGAGAAGTCTCAGCTGAAAGTTGGCTATGGAACAGATGGAAGAGAATTTTTAGAACAATGTGTTCTCACTACGAGAGTTTTCCATTGAATTAATCAAAAGGCGCCTGGCAATGGCGCGGCGGGCAAGAGGGGATGAGACCGATTTATACATGAAGTATACAAAATTACCACAGAAAGGGTGAGGAGAAAAAAAACCGACCAAGTGCGAGTCGGACTCGCGCACCGAGGCTTCCGTGCAACGCAACTTACTTTGCTCTAACGAAAACTAAGAAGTTTTCGTTAGCAACGGCAATGATAAGAATCATTGCCGTTATCAAAATATTATGTCCATACATCGACATACTCCTGATCATCTGCAAATATAAGTTTGTAATAACAAAAACAAAAAAATTTTGGAGGGATGTAATTTCAAATTTACAGTTTTAGGATTTTATCCTTTACTTGTGTTGTAAGACCTAGCTTTTTGCCAAATTTCATGAAACTAGGTCATCGGGAAGTACCCTATAGGTTTTGAGTTTTTTGCGTTTTCATATAAATATGCGCCAAAATTCGACATAAACGGCCATATCTTATGATTGTGTTAACGTAGAAGGTTGATTTTTTTTACGGCTGCATGAGGTTGCAGATTTGAATATTTGGTGTTGATTTCAACTTGATACATCTACGCGTTTCTGAGTATAAGTCTTGCTTGACAGACAGACGCGTAGACGGACGGACGGACGGATTATCTTTAAAATTTAAAACCAGCAAGTCCAGTTCGCTGTTCAATAAATATAAGCCACTTTTATTGCCCCCAATTAAAGTGGCTTTTAAATGTGTTTAAAATTTAAATAGCATGATCCAATTGCACTGCCGCCCGTTTTGCTGTTCAATCAATAAGCTAATTAGGTGAAGAAGCATTTCAATTCAATATTTTTTGGAAAGCAAATAAAAACAATATGTTTTGTTGGCCTATTGTTAAGACGTCACAGAGTTTGAAAAACTCCTTAAACATTGATTTTTAAGGACAGCATACTAAATATATTGTGTATTGTAGGTATACATACACTAATTGTCTACCTCTTTTGCGAAACTAGACGAGCGCGAGACAGAAGATGTCCCGCAGCGGCGGAGTGAAAAGCACGGCACAATGACTCCATATTTGTATTTTTATTAATTTTGGGTGAATTTTGGCAGGGAAATAAAAATACGCCAATAAAAGTCATATTTTTTTAAACAAGCTCTCGTATTTATAATACCCTACATTTTGAAATATATATTTTGTATGAATAAAACTAGGTATTTCGCTTTAGACATAATTTTCATTTTAAAAGACATGGAAAGGGATGTTAGCGATTTTTTTCTATCGAGCGAAGTTTGTCCAATCGTGTATCGGTATTCATCAGTCCCTAAATCGACATCCCAAGATTGCTATATATTTTTTCCCGACGTTTAATTTTAGTAGTTATTGCTTGATCGAGAAACTGTAAATCCGCGCATACGAAGCCTTAATATCGTGCGTTACGATAACAAGTTGTATTGGGCGACGGCTCTCGGCCATAAAGAATACGATGGTAATTTTGCCTAAGTAGGTACCTATTACCCCAATCTCCAACGTCTCCTCAAGCTGCTCCAAAACCTTGGCAAAGTTCGCCCACAATGGTTTGAATTGGCAAAACAACGTAAGTAGGTGAAATATGAAAGAGGTTGGTAAGTTTTAATTCTGTCGATTCAACTTCTTAGATGGCACGTGTTAATAATTCAGAGTGGGGTATAGAGGGGGCGACCGCATCGTTACCGGTACACCAGGAGGTTACTACTGCGCTCCAAATATAAAACCGCGCCTGGATAAGCCAAAAAGTTCTGAAACTTTTGCCAGTGTGCTGCAATTTCAACCAACCCAAATGATCTTGCCCATATATCAAACTAATTAATCGCATTTTCTCGCATATTTGTATGAAAATGCAAGGGAATCAAAACCTATAGGATACTTCCTATTGACCTAGAATCATGAAATTTGGCAAGGAGCTAGGTTTTATCACAGGTAAAGGAAATAATCCGAAAACTGTAAATTTGTGTTTACATCTATAAATATATATTTTTTTTCTTATTACAAACTTATTTGTTACATTGCAGTTGATGAAATAATTGTGAGTAGGTATGTCGATGTATGGGCATATTATTTTGGAAAAGGCAAAGATAAGTTGGTCCTTAAATTGAGTTTATCTTTTCGGTACAGCAAAATTAGGGTGCCACACCAATCGATCGATGGTACAATGGAACAGGCGACGTCGATCGATAGTTTCTACTAGACCAAATCGATCGATCATCGATTTGATTGGATGTGATTTGATTGGTGTGGTAACACTCTTATGAGGATAAGTATTTATATTCTGCAATTTCGTTTCGTCGCATTTGGTACAGTGTCCCAATTCGCGAAAGGTCAAATTCGCATTTGGTCCAACGGTAAGCGGTCTGGGACTCGAAATTGTATTCGAATTTTGTAATAAAAATGATAAGTACTTTGTAATGGAAGAGTGGTGAGGCATTTCACTATTTCGAGGCCTATCCTGTAAACGTACACAGTACATCGGTGTGCGGCCGGGTGTACACGTTACGGTTTACGACTGTTTCTCGCAACTTCCCGAGTGAACGAAGGAGCCTTGTACACCCGACAACTCATCAATGGTAAGATAACACTGTAGTACGATTGCAACTCTTATAGCACAGCAAATAAGAACGGTACCACATCCAAAATGTTTCAGTATTTGCTGCCGACTGTACCAGATCGCACGTGAACTCGACGGCGATTACCTTACTCCTTTTTTGGACAGTCGGTAAACTGGAAACGTGTTATCGATACGCGGAACAACTTACTTATTTATTTATTAAGATAATTTGTAATGTCGCCTGCTTGAAAGTTATTTTGTAGTTACGAGTAAGTAACTTATGTAATATGCAGTAAGTATATAAATGAATGGTAATTTATGGTCAGTTTTTTGTTGTTCATAATTATCATATAATTAATTGTATAACTTTTAACTTCTTTGTCTTATGTAAGTAAGATATGTAATATAATATATTACAGTAAGAAACGTGTGTAGCATATTTTATATACTTTTATGATGCTCATGGTCAACCAGTCAGCATTCAGCAGATCGATATCGACAAGACTTTGTATAAAATGATAGATTGATTTTTATTTGATTTTATTTGTCTAAAAGCCAAAAGTGGAACGAAAGTGGTTCAGATAGTCATTACGCCTCCATTCATATCAATTACATTTAGGCACAGGAAATTATAAGTATCGACTTGTTTATAAAAATGCACTGTTTATTTAATAACTATTATTAAAATGAGTCACATCCTCCCAAGATACAGCTTCGTTCGCTTACAGTGCGAGAAAGTAATATATACGGGTGAGTTATTTGTTGACGCGTGATGTGCCCATCTAATCCGATGTCTCGCCATAATATTATGATTATATGCAAGCGTAAGCACTGCGTTTCATAACAACTCGTCGCGTTCCATGTAACGTCGACCTTTAAATATCAACGCGGGTAGCCGTACACGTGATTTAAAGTTAGCTCAAGGTTTAAGCCTTCGGTCCCTTTCTTACTCGACGTTTTTAACGAAGTGTGGGGACAAACACGGTTTAAGGGAAGCGAGGTTAAACTATGTATATAGCTAACATCACAGACGCTACATCTCGCTTTCCGAGTATTGCCGCTCGATTCGAGTTCCTACGAGCTACATGTACGCAATAAACAAGTTTCGATTCAACAGAGCGATGGATCGCTTGTATATTTTTTCAATATTAAATATTAAAGCGCGGCAAACCTCGCCCGGGCTATAAACTTTGGCGGCCATGTATCACCTGGGCCTCCGCATCTACCCGCAACCGACAATCTTATTTTATTGGCTAGTGCGGGCGCGGCACTCAATATGTCGATGTTAACATTACACACACAACGGTGTTCAACCTGAAGTTAAGTAGGTGCATTACCTTCTATATAGGTATTTATAATACTCAATGAATGTCTGGTTGTCTGATGTAAAGTGGCTAAATTATGAGTATAGATTCGCTGAATTAAAATACTAAATAAGCATATAAATCCTCAAACTATACGAAATTGCAGGTTACGAGAGTTTTTTTTAATCAGATGAGATTGAGGCCAAACGCGGACTTATAGTCCGATAAAGATAAGTTGATTTTGCATAGTTTTTAAAATTAATTCATAACTCTTATTTAATTTACTACATCAGAAAAGTGGTAAGCTCTGCACGTCCCGGGGTTTTCTTTGATAATAAAAGTAATAACCTCGATTTTCTTTTGTTGTTTTTCAAGAACACTGTACAACGGATCTCAGTTTATTATACGAAAGCGATGAGACACAAGCAAACACCGTGTCACGGCAAAGGGTGCACTGCACGCAATAGTCCCGTATATCCACCTCATGTAGCCAGACAAGGCGCATAAATCGGACCCAATCTGTTTCACTGGGGCTTTAACATCTCCGCGATGGGACCGGGACCCTAGCCCGGGGCCATTCAAACGTGGGCCGTTCGCACATCTAAACAAAATACACCCAATTTTGCACACAATAGGGGAACACTTAAAATCCGAGTAGTACCACAGTGTATATAAAGGTCTATTGACAGTATGGTCAGGGAATACTAAATATGCTGCATATGTTAATGTTAGCCATGGAAGCCACCGGTCTCTTTCTAACTTAAAGTTTTTTTATCAAAGTGTGAAAGTAACGAGTTTAACGGAAGTGAGGTTAAACTATGTTTATATAACTAAGGCCCGGCAGTGTATAATTAATATTTTTATAATACTTGTCTGTCCGTCTGTATGTACGCTGTCTATCAAGACTTAAGTTCACTTCTAACTCTAGAACATACCGTAAATGTTGTTATCGCCCAAGGAAAGTTTTAGTTTATACCTAGGTATAAATCTTATTGTTTTATTATGTTGAATGAACATGTGAACTTTTGCACTCATTACGTTCAATGTCAAGTCAACTGTAATAGCACTAATTAATGTAGCTACATCATAAATAAAATGTAACTAAGTTGCAAACCTGGGACGTTATATTAATTAGTATAGGTACCTACCTACCTATGTAGAAAACTTATCGTTGAGAATTTGCAACAGCATGAAAAGGTGTAAGTTGTGTTAACAAGGTTATAGTTTGGTTCGATAAAGACGATAATTATAAATATTTGCCCCGCACTTTACAATGTATTAGGTAGATAATTGTATCAATATCTAACTACCCACCTTTTTATCAGCTGGTCTTGTTGACCTCAGAAACGGCAACGGCCGCCCAGCGCCATCTAACAAAAAGCATACAACTGAGTTTTTCAAATCAAAACGCAAAGCCATTCAATTCGCAGTTGCAGCTTTCGTTCGCAGCGGCAGCGCTTGTATGCTTTTTGATAGAGGCACTGGTACGAGTTCCCATGAAAAATATATTCTCAATTTGTCTACCGCAAGTAGGTAACCTATTCATGATGCGGAACTACCGTGTGGAAACGAAATGTGCGTATGAAAAAAAAACTTTCGCCAAAACAATTTCATTCGCAGTTAACTTTATACGTATACAAATAAATTGATTGGTCAGGGTCGTTTGCAGATACGGCGGCTAATTAATTGATTCACTAAACTAGCATTGACTGCGGTAATTATGGATATCCGACGACGTTTGTGTAGGTACCACACAAATTACTTACGGGATGATGGCAGAGGGGACGACATCACCTTATCCTGTTCTTATTTCATAATCAGCTCGTGTCCCTACCCTATATATAGGAAGGTCCAAAATCAGGTGGAAGATTTTGACCTTTGACTCGACAAAGTGACAAGAATTTCTTTCCATTTTCTTTAAAAAAACAACGAAAAAAGACTATTCTATTCTTTTTTTATTTGAACTCTTATTTAATAAGAGATAATTTTAAATTATTTATTTATTAATTTTAGAGATAATTTCGCCAATGTCAGTCAAAGTCAAATTTCTTTATTGCAAGCTTAATTGCAAGTAGGTTCTTTCTCTAAGCGTTGTGATCATTTTTACACGTCAACATATTTTTGAATTTACATTTACACCACTTTGCTAGGAAAAGGTGCCAACGCTGAGGAGAATTATTTAGAGTATTCATGTAAATAGGAAATAAATTAAGTAGTAAAAAATTTATTCCGCCATCCGAAAAAAAAAATATAGGTCGATTAATCTGTGTGGTGAATTCAATCTTTAATCTGTGGATAGGTTTATCAAATTATCAAAATGAGACTTATGTTCCCACAGATTAAAGATATAAGTTTTCTATATGTTCCTTGTTGAGGACTCGAAGACGAGAAGTATAGACTGGAATGGAAGACGAGAAACGAGGAGAATTTTGTACTTAAAACTAAGGTGAATATGTCGTTGAGATTATTCAATAGCAAAACACCTCTCACTTTTCTGCTTCAAGGACATAGGTAAACGAATTGTATCTCAAAATCTCAAATGACCCCCAGCTGATTATGTAGGTCCGTGTAGAATTAAACTCGTAATCGCTTATTTGGTGTGAAATGTACATTTATGTACCTCGCAATCGCTTTTATCAGGCATCCCAAGATAGTAGCTTGACCTTGTTCAAATCATTGCAATGGATTGGGTGATAATGATAACATTAATTTAATGATGCTTTAAGATTTTGGAATAAAAAAAACATAATATCATGCTATTGCCGCTACGTCGCGAGAAAATCGACTACAAATCGAATACAAAAACCTTAAACTTTAATTTTTGGACCCTCATTCATCAAAACCTTTAGGATGCAGAAGGTCATTATTACATAGGTATACATATATATATACATATTTATACTTGCTAATATGAATCTGAATCTATTGCGTTAAGATTATCATAATATATGTGATCAATTTTGTGAATCGTATAAGTAATTCCATCTATTATTATATACGTATACGAAAAATAAAATAAAAATAAAATAAATTACTTTATTGTACACGAAAGAAGATACAAAAATATTATAAACAAAAAAAACATAATTACTGTACTGTGTACAGGTGGTGCTTATCTCTAAAGAGAGATTTCATCCAGCAAGACCTAGGAAGCGAAAATAAATTTACCATCTACTGGGACTTGTCGAGCGGGATTGACGACCTACTACTACCTTAATTTTTCTCAATATACAGGGCCAAGGAAAATGGCACAATTTCCAGCTGTAAGTAAGAGGAACTGGTCCTCGGTGGTGGTTCCTCGTTGTCGAAACCAGCCTGACAAACATTTTGACCACGAGGACTCCGTCGTCGTCGGTTCTATAATTGTATTGGAGTAAACTGCCTTGCGTCTTAGTCGATCCAAGTCCGTTTGGTACTATAATATTATTATCTTCAGAAGCCGAAGTGTAATTGAGATCAGATATAATAATATAAACTAGGTCGATAATTATTATAACATATGTATCTACTTATATGTATCAAAAATCATAATCACACGTGTTTGCCGTACTTGTATCAGAGTAATCTAATTCAACACCTATCTAGGCTGTGATTAGTTTTATCAAACACTATAGGTAACAAGTTATGTAATGCCACGTACGGCCCCAATTAAACAAATAGTTATTAGGAGTAGTATGTTCCTGGTAGTTGATAACAACTACTCGTAGGTAACAATATTATCGTTTATTGCCAATATAAAACAAGCTAAGGCCCAGTTGCATTAACAAGAGAACACAGGTTAAAGGTGCCTGACCCCGGGTTAAGTCGTAGTCAAGTCTTATATACTTTTGTAATTTAAATAGGTATGTATATAGAAGAAAGAAGTTAAATTACATTTTTGGGGGGCAATTAAATGAGAAATATTTCCATTTATCTTTAAGTACAGCCGCAAACTTCAATTTAGGCACAATTTCCTACAAAATTTCTCAGAACATGCTTGATCAAACACTTGGAGCTTTGAAGTCGATTTCTTATTTGGCATTAAATATTATTTCAGTGTGTTAAATCAAAATATCAAATTAAAGTCAATCGGTATATTATTTATTAGTACTGAAATATTTCTGATTTTGGCTGATGTCGCTAAAGTCGTCATCATTAGCCCGTATCAGTACACTGTTGGACGTAGGCCTCTCCCAAGGCACGCCACTCAACTCGATTCTCGGTCTTCTGCCAGTCTAAAGTCTTGCCTTTAAATAAAGTAATAATAAAAACAACAATTAACCACATTAATCGAATCGAAGGCAATTAAAATGTAAGTATATAGTAGGTAAGTAGTAAGTTGTCAATAGGCCAACCGACATGGGACACATCAGCAGTTAAGATACTATCACTACGTCAGAAGAGAACAGTGCTAATCGGTCTGACACGGTCACGCGATACCACCTCAGGGGCACTGTGGCCGAACGATTCGTTCCACCGGTATTTTGTACTACAAAGAAAATTTCATTTGCTAAAGGAGGCTATTAGATATCGCCCACGAGGGAAAAATATTCGCCGCTTTCTATGGAGAGAACCTAAAACATATTTTGTACGGAGACAGGTCTTCGCCCTTGTTATCATATGTCAGAAAGATAAATCGATACAATATGGATTTTCTGAGAGTTTCCGAATCATGATGGATTCAGAAATGCTGAAATAGCCACAATATTGGCGTGATATTGTGGCTTGAAACCGCGGGTTTTGGGCGAGATTCTGAATCCATCTTAGCTTATACTGACTTTGTATGGGGAACACAAACGCAATTTCCGGAAAGAAAACCGAACCGAATATTCTATAAAGATGTAGATTTATCTCTGCCTTTCCCTTCGTTGGGATTTAAATCATTATCACCCATGTTTATTAGCACGTTAACCGCTGCGCAAACACGCGAAAGTCAGTGTTTATAATAGATGGGTACCTACACTACAACCTACCAGTTCCTGGACCGATAGGTAGACATAAACAGTTTTCAGTGAGTGGAGTTTTTAGTTCGGGCTTACAACTGTCACTTTTCATACAATTTTGACAGTCGTAAGTGCGAGCTCACGCTGAGTTCGTGATCAAAACTGTCGACGAATATGGACCTTACCTTACCCAGTGTTAAATATTTTCTGAAACATTCGCACAATATCGTTGAAATTAATTAAAATTGGGATCAGATAAATACATATTTGCGGGATCACACTGCATATCAAATTACCTTGAGGGCCTTTGTCTTTGTTCCATGCATCACAATGGCGGGCTGCAATCTTTGGCGCACAGCACACAATGCGCCATATTTACCTACTATAATAAAGGCCCGAACAAATGGCATTCACACTCACACACAATACAACTAGCCAATATAATTAGTGGAATAAGGCATTTAACAAGTATCGATGCTAAATGCTTTTCAATAATGGATAAACACTTTATTGCACAAAGAAAACAGTTGAAAGTTCTACAATTTGTATAAAGGCAGCCTTATCGCTCAGAGCGATATCTTTTAGGCAACCAAAGGCATTAGGTGTCATGATTTTTGTTTATGAACAAAATAATATTTGAATGTGAAGGAATCGAAATTAGTCGAAAAATAACATAGGCATTAGAAATCAGGGAATGCATGCCTGTCGGACAAACGACAATTAAATATTATAATGTCATACAAACTGCATACCAAGTAAGTGTGCTTGATTAACATGTAATCAAGACACACGATGTGTGTTTAGTTTATTTATTTTATTAATGGACTCGACATTTAGTGATTTGCCAATGTCATGTACAGAATATTCGAGATAGAGTCTTCTCTTTCTCCAGAGGAGTCGCCGTGGCGTCATCCCCCTGGAAATCCGCGTCTTCTTTCTTGTCTTCCTCCAGAGGAGTCGCCGTAGCGTCGTCACTCTGGACTAAGCAGCTCGACAGTCACGTTCACTCCCGAGCTCGTAGTGGAACTCTTGATAATTGCTTGAAATCTCAGATCGTGCATGAATTATCCAATAAATTCACCATACTGTCATTCGCGAACACTTTCTGATTAATTTAACGTAGTATCAAACACAAAATAACTGTAGACAATTATCAAATAATTTCGCAACCATCATGTCCCGCCATTTTCAAGATAACCTGTGTGTTTAGTAAGCAATGATGCAACACACTTATGGCGCATTCAAATATTTGAATGCGCCCTTAGATATTATAGCCGCTAGTAAAGTATAACTTGGTGATTCTGAGCTATAAGGATGTTTTAAAAGCTTGTCAACGTTTTAAAAGAAACATGGCTTTTGTGTTTTATTCCCGTAATACACTCTAAATATTAACGTTTTTCTAAATCCAATCTTTATTTTATTATATAATTATGTATATAACATTCAATCTTAATTGCCTTTAATACGGCCCACATCGACTTAATAATTCGGACAAGGTTGTGACACCGCATCGCAATTTCGTTACAGAATGAAGCGATTCAGTTGCGCATTTTCAAAATATAAGGTGCAAAGGTAACTCGTTTTATTCGATACAGAGGCAGGTAGACTTTTATCGGATCCTTTTTCCTTCATCCTTCAACTACAAAGAGACTAGAAAGTCGTATGACATTTTATTTTAGTATATTCATTCGAAGTTCGTATATACTTACCATATTCACTACCATGTTTGTCAGAAGTAACTGAAGGTCTTAAAATGTTGTCTGCCTTACGCCAAAGTTATAAAAGTTATGGCAATAGTTAGGTTAAATGATACATGACAGAATCGCTACCGATATCATTTAATTAACAATATCGATCAAGGTTTTGTCTGTGTCGCCATAATAATTCTTGTTAAACCCCGGCTGCACCGCTGCCTAGGGTGGTTTATTCGGCGCCCAGCGTCAGGATATAACGATACAACGCTTCCAAAACCCAATCTACTTGACACCGGATGGGCTGGCTGAATGAACTTCGCTTCCCGGTCTAGTCTCCCGTGTTTACTTAATTAATTACTTGGACCGTTTTCGGATATCCCTCCACATTCGAAACTTAATTTTCTTTTGGTCGATTGGGAAGTTTCTCATTAAATTTCTATCCATGCGCCGATGGTCCGACAACACAAATATGAAGTAATCAAAATTGTTAATGAAACCGCTGTAGTGAACGCAAATGTAAATTGAACATCGCGAGCGGAAATAGTAGCCGGGGATTAGCCGGCCTATTGTAATGTAATTAATTATCCAACACAAATGAGGAATGTTAGGTACAGTGATATTTGTGAAGTGGCTCCCGACTCACGAGTTGCATTGCAAGCGTACCTATTGGAGAATATGTTTCACGTTTGTAATTTAATTTATAAATCTGTTTTTGATCTCCAGTCTCCATATACATTTATGAGTCTCCATAAATACATACATTACCTTTTGGAGTGGGGTGAGTTAACCACCTCACATTTTTGAAGTAGTCAACTCACCCACGTACTGGGTGAATCAACCACTAACAATTTTAAAAAATGGCGTCTCTACCATGGGTGAGATTTTTGGCGGGTGAGTTGCCACCTAAGCCAAATTAGATTTTTTTTAACTTGAAAGACCGTTTTCATCGTATTGCGCATAATATAACGTTTACACCATATCTAAGCATAACCGAACGAAACTTTCAAAGCTTAGGGCAACTTAAATGGCTGCATAAATTGTCATAAATGTTCAGGGATGATGCGTTCCACTAACGTAACAGCAATTACAACACCCAACTACATTACAAGTTGGAAGTACATTCATAGGAAAAGTTATTATTACTCCAAGCATGATACTCGGCACCCAGGATGCAGAAGACAAGGCCATCAGTGCTCTTAAAACTTCGTAGAGTGATCTTTGTAACAAGCAGAGTGAGAAGCAGTATACTTATTAATTAATTTAAAAGTTATGCTACGTAGGTACCTAGTAAGTACTAAAATTAAACTTCTTCAAAGATGTGGTGCTGAAAGTTTCTTCTTTTTGACACTTATTCCTTGCCAAAATGTAAATGACCATGCCAGATTCTGCCCCACCATCAACCGCAAGTTGTACAAGAAAACGAATAAATGTAAAAATATCTATATAATTAATTTAAAATAAAGTCGTGTACAAGTTGCGATTCGAAAAAAACAGCTTAATTAAGAATTCAGTAAGAAATCAAAAGCGATTGTTTTTGTTATTCTTCTATAGGAGTTGCGAGAGTAATAGAAAATGATACTGATTATGATTATGCAATATGAAACCTGTAATAAGTCCCCAACAAAATGATAGGTACAGCTTAAATGGTCACGTAGTTTTGTAGGTGGGGCAAAGTTCCATTGAAATGTGGCAATGTCTTTTCTAAACCTCTAGCTAGATGACCATTCGGCTCCACATCGCCTGTGCATCGTCTACACTACAACTTCGTTAATTTAGTTCTTTTTAATACCTCTTAATATCTTAAGTAAGTACTAGTTTCACGGAAACTCTCCTTAAATAGCTACCTATGATATTAACGTCAATTTATGTATTTTAATGGGAAACTTGTAAACTGGCAAGAGTCAGTGTGGGTTGTGCCGTGGGTCATGTTCTGCTGTGATTGCCTCGCTGCACGTCGCATCGTCGGGTCGTGATTGATAAATTGAAAACACCGAGACAAAATATTAACTGATGGTATATCAGAAAACACATTAAATTTTCTAACTAGTACGAATAAAACTGTCACGACAAAATGTAGAACTACGATGACGTTCGTTATTCCTCTAAAAGGTGACGCTATCTATGTAAAGATTCAATTCAGCATACGCCATTGTTTTATTAAATCAACGTACACTTTCTAAGTAAACGATGCCAAGCAAAACCGTCTACGACTGACAATGGTGTTTTAAATTACACACTACGTGCGAAATTCTGCATTTTTTTATAACTAATTAGAACACAACCGACAATGTAAAAAGAAAGTTCTGATTAGCATCGGAACGTAGACATTTAAACATGTTAGTTAAAAACAAAGTTATAACTTTAATATTTCTTGGGTTTACGGTACAAAGCCACAAATAGGAATAGAACAATAGAATTTCTACTTCGTCACAAACTTACTCAAACAAAAAAGGCGAAAACCCCATCCAAAGTGGACATGTTACTTGTCAGAGTGAATAATTTAGCTTTTTAGCCAACTTTAAGCTATATGAGACGGAGACTTGTCCCTCAATACAAGTTGATATCGCAACATTGAAATCTGATCGATAAGCAACTTTAAATTGAGAAAATAACATTGTAGTGTTCGCAAAAAAAACAAGTTACAGAGATAGGAACTTTGAATATTCCCCTACCTAAAGTCAAAGTTAGCTTTGACATTCGTATAATAAAATGAAAAAGTACGAGGAATTGACATTTGTTAACGAAAAAGCCAACGGAAAAAGCGACTGTCAATTCATACATTTTTCTTTTTCCTAGCGTTAACGAAAGTCAAGCCACTTAGCTCTAGGGGAGGCGGAATATGCCACTACATAAATAAATACGAATAATTTGTAAATTCAAGCAGCTTTCTACTACTGTGATTGCGATGCGGAAGAGTGTCTGCAGTCATATTCTGAGCCTGTTATCTGTAAGAAAAAATACAAAGAAAAATTGCTCTCTCTTGTCGATGGCAATGCTTGTCATATTAGTTCGTGAAAATGTGTGTAAAAGAACTTGCGATCGGTAAACAGAGAGGACATGTTATAGTATGTTATCGATCACGGCTAGCACCAGAATAAGGCAGCTGGCAGGATTAAATTCGTACGCGCGGCTTCAAAACGAAAAATTCTAGGCAACGCGTGAATATTTTACGCTTCCTAATCGCTAACATGATTCCGTCATTACACTGCATTACCTTCGGCGGAGGTGTGCCACATTGTGTACGTTTAGTGATTGTTTTAAAAACAACCAACGACGTTCAGAATACTCCTGCAGAATACCTAAGATTTTTCGTTTGGTGAACAAAACTGAGGTTTCTTCTTTATACGTCGTTTAAATAACTTAATATAAAATTATTCTAATGTCAATGACCAGTAAAAATAGTACTATTATACCTCTTCTTTTCTGGCAGCAATGGGCTTAGCTATTTTCATCAATCCAACCCAAATCGCGCCCAACCTTAATAGATCTGAAAGTCCGCAGCGCTTGTTAGTTGTAAAGTGCTTGACCGTCCCCGAAGATTATTTTAATCTGTGCTCCGAAGTACAAATTCAGACGCTCAATATTAATAAAGTATCTGTATTCTACGTTTAATATTTAGTACTTGATCAATTAATCAATCAATTCTTACACAACATAATAGTCACACCAGTAAAGGTAATTTAAAAGTTTGCAGCTCAAATAGGGTATAAAACACCAAAGCCGGGTAAAAGTGTGAAACAACAAATGCAGTGGAGTTAATATAATTAAACGCTAAATTTCCCCACACCTTAAGATCAGGGCCACATTTATACGCATTGAGGTCCTCGCTCAGGGCCTCGATTCAGCCGTCCCTAATAATGTATACGACTACCTACTACCGAATAAAGAAAAAATATTTTAAAATTAACATGAACATCTCGCTTGTATGTTTTATCCGTTCAGATGTGTGTGCATTATTATTTTATTAAGCTCTATGAATTTAATTGGCCTACCTGTAAATAGGTAGGTATCTAGGTATATTGTATTGTTTAAAAAGATTATTTCACGTAACAAAGTATTCCATAGGTATCTGGTTTTAAATTATGTATTTTATTATGTACGTTATATGATATATAACTACACCAATGCATCAAAAAAATTAGCATAGAAAGCGGGTGAATGTTCCTCTTGATATGAAAATATGATGGTGATGATGGGAATGAGAGTCGTGGTCGACCCTCAGCTCATGTATTCTACTTCATTGCCGACTTTTCATACAGGTTTATTCAGAGAACTTTAATGTGACGTGTGCTGGCTGATAAATTGATGTTGCCCCAAAAATCAAAGTAGCACGAGTCAGTACATTAACTAAGGCCGGCCCTGGCGGTAATAACTAAACTTTCTCGCAGAGTTTAGTTATGAAACAGGCCCAACTTTTGTGAGCTAATCACACGTCTTCGCCTGAATTTAGCATTTCGTACGGCGGCGGCGCGTCTCGTATAATTTCCGACGTGTTATGTTACCTCGATTGCAGGTATTCCGTGCTGCGGCGGTGCTAGGCGGTGCAAAGTTCGCATAAATTGGCAGCAACCTTTAGAAAGGTTTTACATTATAATATTTTTATGTATCGCATTATCTTTTGTAGATATGTACAAACCGACGAGCGTGCATGAAGAGTTTGGATGAAAGTGGAGCCATTTGGAAGTGCATCGTCTCTGCTTACTGCTACGGGAAACAGCAACTGCAACCCTGCCCCGAGGAGCTCAACGGGTACCTATCCTCCTATCTATATGCTTTTGTAGAGCTCAGTGGAGCAGTAGGTCTTAGGAGGAACCAATAATCATCAATTCAAGATGACTTTCTCGGTATGACTTTTCGGATTTAATGACATAAAAGAATGACTGGGGAATTCAAATAAGTAAAAATGCTTAGTCCGAAAATAGGTGCACAGAGAGATGCATGCATAATTTAACTGTCCCAGATCTTTATCTTCTGACAATTTCAAAATAACAAAGTGCTAAATTGGATCCACATTAAATAAATTACAAATCAAAGAAGTACGAAGACAACCGGATTGTCTAACTAAAATAGTTTGCATTAAGTCCGGCCGGACAGACTCACGACTTGGACACCGAAATTGTTTTAAAACTATCTCTGGCTCCACATTTTCGTCTGTCCTACGTCGGATATGTTAACGACGTCACTTATAATTTGTGGGCTCGTAATAATAACACTGCAAATGGTGGCTTAATTTGACAGCTGCTGAACCAAGAATTTTTTATGACGAAATGCATCAAGATGCTTTAAACCGTGGCACCTCTTTGCAAGGAAAAGGTGTCACTCCAACACTGTAAGGGGGAAAAATTGGCAAAAATCTTGGGCAAACCTAACATATTTGATTCCTACACTTTCCTTACGCACTCAATTTGTGTAGGTTCTGTAGCTACGTACAGAATACTTCCTTACCTAGATCTAAACTAAATACTAGTAGGTACTTTTAACTATAAAAAAAGTTAACAATACAAACGCAACTAATAGTTAACGCAACGAAGTTAATTTATAGCAATCTAATAAAAACTAAACTCGAACTCGTGACTCGTGTCCTCCACAACTTTTAGATAATTGTCATAACATAACAACCGCTTCATTATCATAAAGTCATCGCACCAATGACGATTCGTTTCAACATCGTAGTAGGTAGGTAACCTACCCACATCCTTATACAGTTCTAACCGGAATTAGCGGCCCAGTCGCATCGCCAGCGGTGAAATCGCTTGTTGCGTTTGCGCTTCGTGACGTGATTGTAGACAAGTTGTAGACGTGTGCATTTATTTCACTTTTAATGGGGACAAAGAACTGCCGCCCTGTACATGTACATGAACGGAGCCGAATGGTGGTCAGAATTGATAACTGGAACAAGTTCTGTTCTGTCTTTTCGTTATGCGCATTGTGACCGATCAGCCATTTGTATTGTATGGGATGGGACACCGATTTTTTATCTTTTAATTAATCCTAAAGTCGTGGAACAAAAGTTGTTCAGATACCTACATACGAGCAACTTTCATTCTTCCTACCATTTAAGTTACACCCTGTAAAAGCTGTTATGGCAAAGTATTTCAGAAGTCATTGTAAAAAATCTGGTTTATGCCAAATAAGTAGGACCTAAGTACTGATATAATACAAACAGCATCACTTGAAGTAAGTACGATTTAATTCTGTCTGAGGGATGCTAAGGGCGTCAACAAAGGCAGATGCAAAATGTACAGGGCCACTTGAGACAACAAGGTAACACAGTTAAGTGGTTACTTAGCCCGTTAAAACCTCAAATATATCTTGCACCAAAGAGAACTCCGTGTCAAATTCGAGTTCACCTTTGTAAAACAATAGGGCGCGTATTCATAAACGTGTTGTAAAGTTACGCCACCGTTTAGGCCTGTGTCCCTTTCTATCTTAACCTTTTCTAACGAAGTGTGAAAGGGGTAACACCACGATTTAAGGGAAGTGAGGTTTAAGTTTAACTAGGTTTATGAATAACAGCATAGGTTACCCAGACAGATTTAAGATAAGGTAAATATTATTTATTGCACAAAACAGATACACATACTAAGTTTAAACAATTATTATGTAATAGGCGGTCTTATCGCTGAGAGCGATCTCTTCCAGACAACCTTTGGGTAGAGAAACAGAGTTAAATATTAACTACCTATACTTGAACCGAGTTAATGATTTCAATATTATATGTTAAAAGCTATTTTTAACCAGAACGTTCGCGCGAGTTGCCTTATTAGGTTTACTAATATTATTATTAAGTGAATAAGTTTATGACGTTTGGTAAGTTGCGCTAGGATTTCTAACAAGAATGACATTTGTTTATATTTGCACGTGGAACCACGTAGGCTATTGCACTACTAAATAATGTTCTAATTAGAAGTTGACGTCAAATGTAAACAATGACAAGACATTTTATAAATAACTTTTCAGAAACATCGTTAAAGTGCTGTTAGGAAGCTATAAAAAAGTTCTCACCTGGAGTCGAACTTGTTGCCGTTATCTAGTGTGCCGGTGTAGTGCATGGTCAGCATGTCACCGTTCTTGGACTTGGCAGTGCAGCCTTCGGGGACGCTCACCGCGTCGACCTTGAGTTCAGTGGCCTCCTGTCCGGCGGACGTGGCTCCAGCCAGGGCCAGGACCGCGAGCACGCAGCGCAACATCATGGCGAATTACGAAAAGTTATTCGACGGCAAATAACACGTGCGCTCCGAACTACGATCCAGAATCAACTGAACGAACAAATTCCGTCTCGCAGCGAGCACTCGCAACTTGGAATTCAGATAAAGTTTTGAGCAGTGTGGCCAATACAATAAACATATATTGGGCTAAGACGAGGAAAGTAAAGAGACAAATGTGATTATATTACCTTATGTGGGTTGATCATTAAAATAATCTAACTAGTAGACATAGGTAGGTAGGTTGCGTGCGCCACCGGTATAAGTTGACCCAGCCCCGGATAACTTCGTAATTTTTGCCGGACTAACTTATACCGGTGGCTCCACTTTACGATATGAGTCTACTCAAGCAAGTCGGATATCTTAGCGGAATTGTTGTTATTATTTTGGGGCTGATCTCTAGTTGGAATAGGTTAACGACTCATTTTCGAGACGAAACTACTTATAATCGGTTAATATCGCATAAATAAGATCGAAATAGTAACACTGCAGTTGCTGTTTGCGCCAACTGTCAGTGGAGCTCGTGGCCTCTATCACGCTCTCCCGTTCCCTCGCTTCATTGTGCGGTACATCGGAGAGAAACCACTATATGGATGTCTGTATGGCCTGTGAGTTCTAGGTGACGCGGCGCCTCTTCGCGGGCTCCACGCCACGCGAGCGATGACGTTATCCTCCAACGTGTTCCACTTTTACCCAAAACTTTTAAAATCCGCCTATTCTCACGATTCACCACGACTCATGATAACTTCACGTCACCGATGCGATGACCTTATTTTGATGTAAGTATAGGTTGCGGTCAGCAAATTATTTGTACCAGATAAGACTACAAAACTTACAACTTAAGTTTACCTACCTAACCTTACCAGGTAATTGGTGTTGTTGCGGGAAATAAATATGGTCTAACTAAAACAGAACGTATATGAGTACAGAAGAATCATTAGGGCTGAGTTTTTCCCTAAAAGCAATCGACCAATTAATTGTTAAAACTCTTTTTAGGGTTCCGTGCCTCAAAAGGAAACAAGGAACCCTTATAGGATCACTTTGTTGTCCGTCCGTCCGTCTGCCAAGACTTATGTCTCAGAAACGCGTGGACGTATCAAGTTGAAATTAATACCAAATAAGTACTCAAGTCTGCAACTCATGCAGCCGTGATAAAATCAACCTTCTACATTCACACATTCAAAAGATATGGCAGTTTATGTCGAATTTTGGCGCATATTTGTATGAAAATGAAAGAAAACAAAAACCTATAGGGTACTTCCCGTTGACCTAGAATCATGGAATTTGACAAGAAGCTAGGTGTTATAGCACAAGTAAAGGAAAAAATCCGAAAACTGTAAATTTGATATTACATCTCCTCAAAAATATTTTTTTGTTTGTTATTACAAACTTATACAGAGTGATTGGAAATTCGATACATTTCTTGAAAGGGGTGATACTAGAGGTGGTTTGCAACAAATTAGGCCCTATTAACGATAGTTAGTCTGAGTTACGGTAGTTTTAATTTTATTTACTTGTTCACAAAAAAAAATTATGTTAAAAACTGCTCCACTATGAACATTGAAATAATACTTTTCTGAAAACTGATAAAGTAGATATTACCTTAAAAAAATACATGCCTAAAATTCCCCTTAACTTAAAAATAAAAGGTCATAAATCACGAGGTTTGAATTTTTTTTCTCATTTTCGACCCCTCGTTAATAGGGCCTAATTGGTTGCAAACCACCTCTAGTATCACCCCTTTCAAGGAATGTATCGAATTTCCAATCACCCTGTATGTGCAGATGAGCGACTAATCAGGAGTATGTAGATGTATGGACAAAATATTTTGATATTGGCAAACTAAAGGTAAGTTGGTCTCTAAATCTTTTCTTTAGGGCAAAGTTACGGGTTTAAGTTGCGAGGCACGGAAGCCTCGGTGCGCGAGTCCGACTCGCACTTGGCCGGTTTTTTTACAGTACATGTAAGTACTTTCTACTGAATCAAACTTATTGAACCTAATGTATAGGTAATTTTTTTCTGTTTTCGACTGTACATACAAGGGTCAATTAAGTGTTTTGGAAACAAAAAAAATATCTCCGTGTTTCTGCTTCGTCGCGATCTGCAGGCTTGGCTGCAATAAACGAATCTTGTGTCGGACGGTTAGAGTTTCGTCAGCAGGGTGATGTCCAATGACCTCCATTCCCATATTCTGTCTTTATTTTGTGTTCAATAATTATTTCGCCAGGTCCATTGGTCCGCTTTAACCGCCTATAGTCTGAGGCTCGGTTTGTCACCAGACCCATAGCCAGTTCATTAGGGACGTACATCAGTCGCTCCTGGTATAGTTTCCAAACAAAACCATATTTTAGGCATCGTTTTTGCATTCTAACTTACAATAAGTACTTACCTATCTTAAATGTGAATCTGTGATATTAACTGACCATAAACAATTTAAGGTAACCTTTAACTTTACCGATATCGACAGGTGGTAGGTACCGTACGTTGCAACTTACAAACAACTTATGTGGGTCGCTCCATACAAGTTGTTTGCAAGTTGGACTCTCGGCCCCCCTTACTTAACTGACAGTCTCGAAAGGTGCATGTAAGCTCGTGTCATGTTAAAACCACTTGCACCAACTATTATTGGTTGAGCAAACTTCTGCATTGTTACGTTCAAAGTTACCGTTCGACTTTGAGCACAGCAATGAACAATATTATACCTATTACCTACCCACAAATTTAAGGTATCATAGTAAGTACTAAATTAAGTACCTAGCGTGAAGCGTTTTCCATAAAAGTGTAGGTAGTATCGAGGTTGTTACAGAAATATTTGTTTACATTTCGAACAATCGCTGGTAAACACAATAGAATATGATACAATAACAATTAATAGAACATTGTTTTAGACCATCACCGCCAGAAACACCGCTGTAACGAGAAGGCTTGCATAAAATGAATGTAGAACAGGCGCGGATCCAGGGGAATTGAACCCCCCGGTCATGGAGTAGGTACATGCCCTCCATCCACCCACACCTCGGTCTAGCATACTCAACATTACGCCTGATTCAATGTTATTCGAATTTTACTGCAGTTGTGACAATATTTTCTCTCGTCTTTATTTTATTGTCTATACTCTATAAGGTAAGGACCTCACGGGCTACAAAGCCAACTAAACTGTTGGGTAAACCGATCACAGTCAGCGATCAGTATACAGCGAGAGTTTGGTGTGCACCCACCTTCATAAGATAAGAGTGCATTATTTTAGGCGACCAACTAAATTCCTTTAGTTGGTGATGGTGACCCATCCGCTAGACTAGGTGTCCTTAACTCGGTATCTTAATAAAGTGAATCCCCGACACTAGAAGGCTGGATCCGCGTCTGATGTAGTCAGTGTAAGGCAGAGCAGGGTTGCGAACTACAAAAGTTTCTGAAATTTTCTCAATAGTTACAGGTTGTTATGGCAAAGCATCCATTGTGTAACTGACAGTTGCCTGGCCTGTGTTAGCCATGGGAACAGCGCTCCTGCCTCCGCATCCCTCGCAAACTTTCGCGAGCGTTTATGAAGTAATATCGCAATCGGCTCTCTATCTGTTGGAAAAGTTTCAGTAAAAATAATAAAAGAGAAGAACTTTAGTCTCGATCTATAAAGCTGTTGAAGCATCATAAAATACCTATATATCTATACTAACTTTTTTTTTTAATTGTCTTGTAAAAATGTACACAATGTACTTACATATTTATTTACAATAAATGGTATGAATCTGTCTGATTGAGTAACAAATAAGAAAACAGACTTCGCATTTAATACGTATAATATTTGGATTGGGATATTAATTGGATAAATAAATATTTTATTTATTTGTGTTGTAGATACCTACTGATAAATATTTGTGCTCCCATAAGGTTTCCACTGAGGCGGAGCGGGTTGGAGCGGAGAGCTGCGGTGCACAATTGACCAATCACAATGCTCGAAATCTAAATGACTAGTCAATTATTGTGCTCTGCTCCTCTCCACTCCTCATCAGTGGAAACGCATCCTAACTCAACGGGTGTTTACATCAGTGTGCAGTTTTAATTGTTCCCAAACCGGATGTTTCTAAATGAAAACAAACACAATTTCTGGACACCATTGTTAGCAGCTATATAATTTTACCTGTGTCTAGTTAAATTACCTATGACATATTTAATTTTTTATACGTAGACGTAGATATCTAATTGACGAATAAATTAAATTCACTAACTGAAGATTGTCTGGAAGATATCGCTCAATAACCACTATTTGTAGGTTAAAATAACACTTTTGTGCGATCTTATCTTACACGAGAGTGTAGTTATTGCTTTTCAACTGTGCTGTCACGAATGTTTACGAAAAGCTTGCTGTCAGCTGCAGTAGCGTGCTTACTATCAGATGATGTTAACTACGTGGAGTGGCACTGGCAGCCTGCACTTCTTTACAATAATTAATACCACTCCACCGGCAACTGTCACATTGCTCCGGCAATAAGAAACAGAATGAGACGGCGCGGAATGGGAGCGAGCGGCGAGCCAACTCGCAGCTGAAAGGTTCCGTGGTAGTCCTGGTACTGGTAAAGGTGCATTACACAACCAACCACAATTTCGGCGTTTATTTAGTGGTTGAAACTTTGGCAATGCCGCCTCTGACAGGTGGAAGACTACCTACCGTGGCTTTGTATTCATTGGCTAAATTAACAATCATCATCATCAACGGATTTTCATTCACTTTTCACTTCGTAGACTGTGAGTTTGTGAGTCCACACTACTCGGAGCGCGTGAGCCTCATTATATTTTTCGTCATGGCAGGGATTCCATTTCTATATACTGTGCCTATATAAATAGGCAAGACTTTGATAAAGATGATAGAATATCATTTTACCACGGTCTCCAAAGGTCGATTTAGCCGATATCCTCGTGTGGATATAAGCTAAAAAAGAGGCGACAGGCAAAAGTCACCATCAGGTACGAATTTATATGAAAACTTGTAAACTTTCATTTGAACCGATTTTACACCGCTGCGACCTAGGCTGCGACAATTTAGTCGTTGTGGTACGATTGTCGCGTGGCCCGTTTGAATAGAGCCTAACAATAATATAATATCTTATTTCATTATGAGAAAATGTCTGCGAGTGTCGAATTTTCTACAGCCCACTGGAACATTAAACCAAACTTTCTGGAAATTATTTAGAACATCTCAAAGCGGCAGTTTTCGCACTGAGATCAACAAGAGAAAGAGCTGCCGATGAAAACGTTATATAAAAGTTACATAAAATAAAGCTGTGCCCAAAGACTAATATTTGAATAATAGAAGAGGTTTCGCGGTGTCCGCTCAGCTGCCACTTGCATCGATCTAAGGCTCGGGCGTGATTTGGGATAGAGCGGATTACTTTAAATATCTATAATACTTATGTATTTTTTATATTCGGCCAATCTGTCGTTAATTACGTTTTAGTTAGAAAGGTACAGTTCCAAAGATTGTATCATGTCATCGTCGTCGTGAGAAACGAAACTGAAACGTCTGCCTTTAAGATTCTTTCACTACTAACCAAAACTGCAATTTTATTTCCACAATTTTACCATTCGATCAATCATTAGCATTACCAACAATTCACACAAGAAACGCATTGATCTCCTATAAACAACTAGATACACAGTCTGCCTTCAAAAAATGTCCGAGCGCAAAGAAGGTCCAAACGGATGAATGGACCCTCATTTGCTTTATTGGACATTAACAATGGACCCTTATTTGGACGTTTTTTTAAATTGTTTTAGTAAGACCTTTGTGTATCTAGTTGTTTATAGGAGATCAATGAAGAAACGCCAAAAATGTGGCTGGTTGTGAATGCACTCTGCAGACTCTGCGGTAAAGTCGCTCTTTGGAACTAAGCATGCACTAAGCTCGCTTTTTTGTTCAATGCTTTGGTAGACCAATCAGGAATACAGTCGTTTCTCTATTGGTTAGGTAAGTACCTAACTATAAGCGTTTCTCTATTTTAGCGAGCTGTTGTTCAATGCTATCCTATTAGATTTTATTAAATCAGTCGCACCGCGTCTCCGTAAACATATTGAATAGGTTTAGTCTCTTCGACTTACTAGGTTTTTAGAATTCAGGGTCGCCCATCCGCTCCGCTTATCGTTCGCTTGTGCCACTCGGCCTAAGCCGCTCTAAAAGCCCGACGGGCGGTGAAATTACAGGCACTACCGCCTCCCCACTTATAACAGAACTTTTATGGAATCGTAAATTGTTTAGAAGTGGGTTGTGTACCCGTCTACAGCAGCACCACCGTTGAGCAAAGCGCTGGCACCTTAAATTCCAAAACTTATTTCGGTGCCCGGTCTGAATCGTTCGTTACGTATATTCCATAGAACCATGCGGAACTGCTGAAAGTCTTGCGACTTTTTGTTTGACTTATTGTTAATAAGGACATTAGATAAGGGCAAACCCAGCGAAATTTAAGATAACTACTAAGCTCGCTGGGCGAACCATGACATTGTCACTATGATTTTTTAGGCAAATCATTGATAAGTATAATGTTTGTAAAAGCTGGTTCTGAAGAATCCTAAGCTGCCGTTGAGATATATGGATGTAGGTACGTACAACATTACTGGATTCAATATAAGTAGGAAAGTAGGTTATTTCATTTTAGAATTTTATTTTTACATTCACTCAGAGGTACAAAGTATTTCAGTGTTGTGAACAATGTAAAATTATCGGTATTTTTCGGTATTTCGTAAAACTCAATTTCCTCCCAAAGGTATTGAACCCGGCAATATTTTGGAGGACCGTTTTGTGGGAAGATAAAAATGCGGTGGAAGAGCTTGTTCCCGCGGGAAAATAACAGGCAAAACCGTAGAGCGAACGCATAATGAATTTGTATAAACGAAATTATGAGCCGTGAAAGCAACAGGCAGGCGAGGCGTCTGTCTCCAGCTCTCCAGGCGAATTATCAACGCATTTTCCGCGTCACTTTCTCCCTGGGTACCAGATATCACCCGTCGCTCACTCCGTCCTGTCTTGTAATTGTAACTTTAGTATCCTTACAAGTAAGTACCTACTTATTATGTTTTAAAGTTATTTTCTGGGATCATTTACAGATTTTTATTATCGACCTACCGACCTACTAATTGATCCGAGAAAATTCGGAAGATTATTTAATGTCAACTGTAGTTTACATAGATAACTTTACTTACATAGCAAGTAGCTGTAACGGGTCCCCTACGCCATATCGAATACATAAATAAATACATAAATACAGCCTATAGCGCCAATGAGATCGTGGGTTATATATATTGTTGTCATTATAAATAACGCTCGGAATAACTCTTATCACCAATTTATTCATGCTGTCCAATAGGTACCAACCCCCATCTTTATAAATGCGTAGTATAGGCCTTAGAAACTCCCTCTCAAAAAATCTAGGTACGTAATGTCAAGATAGAAGAGAAACTGGAGGTACTTATGGACAAAATGGAGAAAACGTTTTAAAACTAGCAATACAACAATATTTTACCGTAACGTATTCAGTAAATAAGAAGAAAAAAGCAAGTTTATGAAACAAATTTATGAAATGGATCAAACGGCTCGGAGGGTTGCTGGATAAAACGTCGTTTAGTTATGCCACAAGTTATAAGAAGACGAATAATAAGGTGGTTTGGTTGACATTGGACACATTCTCAATACAATTGCTCGTTGTTGGCTTGTAAGTAAGTTGACATCTATTAATAAACGCGGGTGAAAGTTAAACGGGCGAAATTTAAAACATTTCGTTAGATTTCACCATACATATGGTACCATCGTTGGATCAGCACCTGTAAAATTAGGTAAATAAAACCACCATTTAAAAAGTTATAATTGGTTAGAATTAGAAAGGAAAAGGACTCAATATCCTGAACATTAAAGAACACTTGTAAAGACAAGACAATAAAGACTCTAATAATAATACATTACATAATACATACATACTTATCTAGTATTAATATAAGCACTAATCAGTCTTCAGCTAAACAGCTTGGGAATTCGGTGGCTTTTGTCTACAAAGATATTCGAACTGAATCCGCTTCCGCTGCCGCCTACATTTAGCCCCGCGGATTGCTCTGCCAGTGATCCCGGGCGTTCGGTCGGACTTCAATCACTTTGCCCCTCACCTACGCACCCACCAGAACCCGCAGTAAGGCGTAGCCAACAAATGTCCCTCGTACAAAGTACCATGCGATCGTACATACAATACGGTATCTAGTGCTCCAGCGCACTCGATGCTATCAAAAGTTTTCTGGATTTTATTTCCTCAGATCAATAACCCAGTTTGATTTTGGCTAAAGCCTGCGAAATTGGGAAAATGACCAAAATCTTATCAATCCCAAATTCTCAACGTCTCTCCTAGATAAAAAGTTGTTCAAATTAACCTAGTTTTAAACGACGTCGAAATAGTGGATGTTCTCAATTCCGGTGTATGTTATTTTTATAGACCAGGATCTAACAGTAGATTTTCCTATCTCATCGTACCTATAATTATACTTACCTGGATGAGCAATAAAATAAGAAGATAGACCATGGGGCGGAAGCGAACAAAGCGAAGATCCGACATTGATGATTAGGTTCAAAAGGCTTTGGTTTCCTGCAAAAGCCTTCGATGTTCAACGTGAATATCTTAGCCTACGACGCAGTTAGTCCTGGCCATTGGACTCTTAAATCAATGGTAAATTCTTCACTAAACAATAGGACAACACCAGTTTACCTTAGCTAAGAAGAAAACCAGGAGTTGTCTTGATCTAAGAATTATTTACTACCTGTGCGCCTGTGAACGATCAGAAAGTTCATTTCAGGATCAAACCGTAGTAGCAGATTTTGAACACACAATGAAGGTACATTTTCCAGTTGACTGCTGATGCTGACTGAATAAGTCCACGCCTCAGTTTAACAACAGACTTACTTACTTAATTCAGTCGTGTATTGGGCCTCGTATGAATCGAATCGAAAGTTTTTATCGGTTTGAAAGTATGGATAACATTGGTTTTGTGGTAGATGAGAACTTACCGGTGGTGCGTGAAGTGAAGCTGGAGCATAACAGCCAATGTACGGCGATATACAGGAGCGGAGGACTCGGCGGCGGCGGCGAGCCCTTGGCATGCGTGTGTGCGGCCAGCGGGTCCCTCGTTGGCACAATGCTTCCAGTTTATGGTTTGTAAGTAATTTTTTCAGTCCACACAATTTAATAATAATAATGATACCTACGATCTGTTGGTGAGTAATGACGCCACGATCCGGAGGTAGTGCTCCAGCCAGAGTGATTATGGCCGGTCTCCGACTTGCCGTTAATGGGTTCGGAGTGGAATTCCAAGGGGGCTTGCAGGTCTGTCGCCTCTGGCTTGCTAGAGTGCAGCTGTTTAGAGCTATAACCGACATCCATATAGCTTGGGAGTGGAATCACTGTCTGGGCTTCCAGTATTAGTGAAACTGCAGCACATCTCTCGAAACCCCTAGCTAGGCGCTCACACCGGTATTGCTTTCCATATGCCTTTCTGACGACCATTATTATTTTTTGCTTATTTGATCATACCATGTACCATGATGATCAAAAACAAACTGCAAAAATAATCCACAATAGAATGTGAATCATTCCCATTCAGTGCCATCTATGACAGTTTCCTGTAAACTGCCAATTGTCGACTATAGGCGGCGTTTGGCGTAGCGATGTAAGGTTTTAGTTGCGAGTGTTCGGGATAGAGGGCTCTTCTCATTGCGGACAGCATGGCTGGCGCCCGGCCGCCCCGTGCCGTGCGGTACGTACGTACGACAAAGTTTCAGGGAAAGGTCTAGAGATGGCGGTGTTAGTTCTGGCGTGGCGTTGCGTTGTTAGCACAAAATCTCCATATAGCTGCGTTCAGAATGCAGCGTTTTTTTGCCAATCAACCACCGGCAATGCCAGGATTTCACGCCAATTTTGAGTCATATTCAGCGTTTTTGAGATTCGGAATCCACCCTATGCCCTATGACGCAAAATACAAGGTCACGTCCATGTCCACTTTCGAAAATACTTCATTAATGTTTCGAGTAAGTATTACATATTGTACTAATTATATTATATCCTACAATCTGGTGAATCTACGCTGAAACGTTGGCCCTTCAGTGCCAGACATGTGCACATAACTTTTCAAATTAATATGCTCAAATTCGATGTTCTTTGAGAGTTTTTTTTATGTCGTCGCGTCCTCATAGTTATTATACTTAGATTATGTACATAACTTTCAACTGTAGGTAAACCTTTTGCAAAGATGCTCAAATGTCTGGCTATAACATTGCTGTTTTGTTTCGTTGTGAACGCAGATTTTTGAAAACACAAAGAACAACAATCAAAAGTCAAAACAATGCACAAACAACAAACGACGTGCAAACCGGGGTAATCTGTGGTGCAAACGACTACACAAACGACACAAACCGTAACCAATCGCTACATTGCTTTCAATGACTACATTATTATTTGTAGAAAGAAATATTCTTGCCTGTTTGTTTGTAAAGATTACACACTCGTATAGAAGTTTAGTTCCCGCGTTAAATTGAATTTTGCTCGACGCAGGCGCTCTCAGGACGTCGCGAAGTGCTTTGCTCCGTTCGGAAACGGAAAACGTAGCGGACGGGTCATCCAGTTTAGCCGTTGCTGCGCTGTGGGTCGGTATTTCGCGTCTTGTGTGCTCCGTATTCCGTTACTCAAATCCCCGCGCTGCCGGCACGAAGCCCTAATAATCGTAACACATTTTCATAAGGTAAGTAAACATCCTTTCCAAGTATTCAACCAACTGATAGCACTTGTGTTGCACTGCTA
Source organism: Tachystola acroxantha (assembly GCA_963506565.1). NCBI lineage: Eukaryota > Metazoa > Arthropoda > Insecta > Lepidoptera > Oecophoridae > Tachystola > Tachystola acroxantha. The sequence continues at coordinate 18,707,418 of OY735870.1, forward strand.
ATCAACAAACTAACCCATCTCCAATAGTTTCCAGTAGAAGTTTTTGACAAACTACAACTTTTAAAAGTTCAATGTTTTTATTGGTTTACCACTAAAATAGGAGCGGAAGATCATAATTCGCTTGATTATACACCCATGCTCTAATTGTAGGAAGATTTATCTCAGGTAGGTTACCTACACTATTGTAAATCTAACAATGAAACTAAGTTAACTAAAACTAAAATATAAAAGTTCTTGGACCATTATCTATCTGTATTCTGCTTGTACCCAGTTATACCAAATAAGCTATTGTTACAACTAAATTAATTTTGTGATTGTTCACATAAAATTAACAAGAAAACGGTATTTTCTTCTAAAAGCAGCGCAGTAAATTTTGAATAATGGCCGACTGCAATTTACTATTATAACTTTATGTAAGAAAGCAAATTGGTGCAAATCGAGCGTGTTTTGCAATTTTTTATAGAAGTTTTTATGGACTTTAATTGCTGTAGTGAATTAAAAGCAGTACTTTTGTCAGTGACTTCTTGTTGCATCATAGTTTTAGCTGTCGCTGCCATTTGGACTTCCAAGTTAATGCAACGAGAATTCACTTTAAACTCGGTTCAACGATTTACTATTTTTATGTAGAGATAGTCTTATTAAGGGCCTTACATGAGCCAAGCAGCGCCACCAATCTTAAAAAAATAATGTCTCCCAATTTAATCAATTTTATTAAAAAAGCTATGTACAAAATGTTTATTACGAAGGCTTAGACTTGATTATGAATTGAATTTCAGTACTAATATAATAACTTTATTTGCATACAAAAAAGTTACAATGGTTTAAGTAGGTAGGTAGTTTTACCTATTATAGGTACAGGATAATAAGGGCCATCATCATACTGAGTTCAGAATTATGATTGTGTAAATTACACCCCAATGCATATTAATGGTAAAATCCATATTTGGGTGACAAAGTAGGTAATGTGTTTTTAGTTTTGTGATTTTCAAGTTGAGGCGTTACATTACATGTGTTGCTTCGGTACTCACAGACATTTTTTTTTGTGAACCTATAAATTGTCCCACTGCTGGGCAAAGGTCTCCCCCCTCCTCTTCCATCCATCCCTGTCCTGAGCCTCTTCCAGCCACCCATCCCTGTATCTAACGATATCGTCTCTCCACCTACATATTTTTTTTAATTTATTTCACCTAAACAAGTTCTGCAAAAGATTAACAATGGAATTAAACATCATTGTCATCAGCCTGTATTAGTCCACTGATGGATATAGATAGGCCCCTCCCAAGGCACTCCACTGAACTCACATGTGCCCAACATCGGTCATTCCTCCATCTGGTCAGAGGTTCGTTTCAGACCCATGGATAGGTAATTCTGTGCCCAGGGGTATTGGTGGCACCGTGGATGTGGGTTTGACACGAAGCGTGGTAGGGACGTTACCTAACATTGAACTCATATAGGGTTTAAACAGCGAGCTTAGTATGTTTAACACGTTCATGCAAGCATACCAACTTGTCCATACTATAAAGCTGTCGCGCATGGTCTCCCCATACAAATTTAGAGGACGCCTAAACACATCCTGACTATTAGACGCTACAGCGTCACTGAAATTAAGGCGGCCCATACAGCAAGCAACGTATCATGACGTTGTGCGCGTGCGGTCGGGTGTAAATGACTCATATTCAAGATGACCTAAAAAATGGTGTCCCTTCATTTGATAAAAAACATATTACAAACCATTCATTTCACAAACAACGTTTGGCAAAATCATGATTCATAAGTTCATCTTTGTACAAAGTAATGGTTCTATAAATAATTCATTTGACAAAACAATTACGAGACAAAGTTTCTTTCTTCAAAACATCACTTAACAAACTATTCACTTATTATATACGTTAATAGATAAAACAACGCAAGGCATAAAAACCTTTGACAAAATGCATTGTTTGGTAATTGTAATTTGTTTTTTATCAAATGAAGGGACACCCCGACAACTCTCTAACCAGATCCGACACGGATGTTTAGGTTCAGAAGGCTCTGGCTTGGAGCGAAGCGCAGCTTCGCTCCAAGCCAGAGACTTCGATGTTAGGTTTTTTTTTTTTGTATTCAAAAAGCAAGTTTATTTATTAACAATTATACATAAATTTGTAATTTGTTTTTTATCAAATGAAGGGACGCCCCGACCAACTCTCTAACCAGATCCGACACGGATGTTTAGGTTCAGAAGGCTCTGGCTTGGAGCGAAGCGCAGCTTCGCTCCAAGCCAGAGACTTCGATGTTAGGTTTTTTTTTTTTGTATTCAAAAAGCAAGTTCATTTATTAACAATTATACATATAAAATACCCACTTATTTACCCAATATTTTGTCTAATGGCGACCTTGCAAAAGGAATACTTTGGTCATTTAATCAATTGCAAAATGACGGTTTAGCATTCACAACATTTGCTATGTTAAATATTTATAAAATGGATTTTTGTCAAATGATCACTTTTAAAACGATCACTTTAGTAAATGATAAGTTTGTCAAATGATTACTTTTTCAAAAATAATTTGTAAAATGATCATTTGTCATACGTTTTTTGTCAAACATTAGTGAACCCTAAAAAATACATACAGTGGCGCTAGAGGTCCCAGATTGAAATACTATGACGTCATTTCATGTTCATTATACGGAAATTCTACGTTCTTGTACGTTCTGCGCTGTAATCTAAATTGAATTTCGACGTGATAGAACGACGTGCAACACCACAAACTGATTTTCGACGTATAAATACGTTGCTTGCATGAACGTGTAATCACTTATTTTATATAAATTGTGTTTGATTTTTCGATTTGAGATAAGTATAAACATTGACAATATTTATTTGTATTTTGAAAATATGCACATACCAAATTCATGCTATAGCCCTGCACAGACATAGCTATTACAATATACAAGGTGTCTTGTAAATGAATGGTAATCCAGCAACCATGGATAGGTTGGATTATATCATGCAAAGCTAGTATAGTTTTAGTCATAGAGTAGGTAGGTAATTATATGTTCAGTGAAAGTTCCATTATTTTCGAGATATGAGTTTTTTCTTCTCTGGAAGATTCATATTGGAAAACATCGCCAAAAAGCAACAATTTTGGCGTCACAATTTTAGCGTTTGACCAATCAGAGTTCCAAGCAAGCAAGAAAATCTCTAGTTTAATATTGAAATATCGATATCTTGATAACCATGGCATCTTCACTGAACTAAAGTTCTAGTATATAGTAGGAGATTATCTGACCTATCCACATTTGCAGGATTAGCCTTATATTTTCTATTGTAAACTTTGAGTGACCAGCTATAACTTCGCCCTGAAATTACATTTATTGACACTATGAAATGACGCTACATAATATTATATTAATACCAGATTAATACCTATATCATATTTGCTAATCTTTGCTGGGCTTTCCTATAGTTTTCGTACAACATGCTCTTATCATTTTATTATTAAGTTGCATCAAATCCTGTTCAGGTTTCTTCAGGAAAGATGAACAACGGTAAAGTAATTAAGAGGAGCAGTGTTGGGAGATATGTACGAACCACAATAGAAATCAGACCGTTAGTGCCTTTCTTTAACAAATTATGTGTATCACTAGTAACTCATTATCATTGCCACATTTCAGCTTGATTATTTTCAGTTACAGTACATAATATACCGTGTTTCTGAGGGCATGCATTAACTTAACAAACACTTCTATTTGGTTAATTTCTAAAAGAAGCAGTCCATAATAAATAAGGCTTCGGTTAAAACTTACTTGGTTTTTAATCTTAGTGAATTGAATTGATTTATACGTGGGATCTTTATTGCTACGAGTAGGTATATTGCCACTTATGTGATAAAATACGAGTAACTCTAAAATCCCAATTAAACCATTTGCAAAAGAAAATAGAGATACATATACAGAGATAAGATCATTAGATTTTCTCAAAAACTACAGGCCCGATTTTAATTAATTAGGTAACTTTACAATTACATAGTTTTAACTTTTATCTAACAGTGAAAGAAATGCAATATGTCACTCCTGTGCACCTTTCGCTGTGTTAGACTGTAGGTTTTCTTGCATTTTCATACAAATATGCGAGAAAATGCGATATAAACGGCCATATCTTTAAATTGCGTTGACGTAGAAAATTGATTTTTTCACGGCTGCATGAGGTTGCGGACCTGAGTATTTGGTAGATATTAATGTCAACTTGATCCGTCCACGCGTTTGTGAAATATAGGTCTTGACAGACAGACGGACAACAAAGTGATCCTATAAGGGTTCCTATTTTCCTTTTGAAGCACGGAACCCTAAAAATGAGAAAACTTGAAAAATAACTACCTACCTCCTATTCTTGTGTTCTTGGAAAACTGTCGAAATTAATGCATAATCAAAAATACACGGTGTATTTTCTGTCGTAGCATCCATCATCATCATCAATCATAAGCATCATAGTCATAGCATACAATATACAACGTGAAATTTTAGTGGTTGCTTTCCCGACGCAGAATGATTTGCCCTCAGTAGCTATTGAATTATAGAGTTAAACTTGAAAAATAAAAAAGTTCAAACTGAACTTAATTATTTTTTCAACTCGAAAACATGATGATAGTAACTCACTAGACGTAGGTACCTACTCTAAACAACACGCGCCTCGCAGTGCGCCTTGTCCGACGCCGCCGCCGCCGGCCGCTTCGCGCCTGTTGCCACGCTGCGATATCGAGGTGCTACTATTGATTCGCGATCGCTATCGATTTCAGCTTTTCACAATAAAATTGTTACTGTCATTTGTTTATTTAACAAAAATACCTATTAATAAATCGATAGTACTACCGATACAAAATCATACACTATTTCACGTTGTATTGCGTATAAATAAAGTGTACCTAAATAACCATCATTGTTGCAATTTTTATTATTATAAATGTTTGTACATACCTGCATTATAATTTGTTACTGCTACTTATCATGATCGTCTCTTCTTCTATAATTGCTATCTACCTACTTCTCTATGTTTAATATTCAACGCCTGTTTGATAGTTTGAATTGCTGGTCGATATTTTTAACTCAAGATCCGCTGGAAAGGGAATGACGGTCAAAGAGCATGAAGCACTACGTTTAATGACGGGGGCTAATTATGTTCCGTATTATGATATTAAAGTCCTCAAAATGTGGACGAGTTTAAAAAAAATATTGGCAACAAAATAATAATAAAAATAATAAAAACATTTTGTATCATAGCTGTCACCCGCGTTTTTTTTTCATTCGGCCAGTATACTACGACCATTATGGAGAAAGATTTCGCCGATTCGATCCGAGTCACGGTATACATCTCTGTTGTGCTCTATGTCTGAAAAAAGCGTGCCACGGGATGGCGAGGTCCCTGGTTCGAATCCCTTTCGTGACGAAGGTTTTCTCCCTTTAATACTTATATTTTCGTGTCACATAGCGGATATGCAAGAAAAAATCAAATCATCCTACGGTTTAATTAGGTATACCAAGGAGGTTTTTGAGCGACCTGCTAGGTTTTTTATATAGCAACGCTTCTGTCTATTTAATTTATATTTTGCACACACGTAGATCATCATATTCATTCGTGCATAGTAAGTAGTCTCACCCATTAGTCACGTGAGTAAGCCAACGCACTATTTCAGAGAGGGAAATCTGGCTGGACAAAGCAACCACCGCGCGATGCCCGTCAATCCGGAAGAGGCTGCCCTGCTGGGGTAAGTCATAGTCATTATGGTGGACCTGGACAGAAGAGGTTACATTAATATGTCCTCTTATGAGTGTTTAGATCACTTTAACGCCCAAACCCTTCTGGTTTTGAGGACCTAGCCAAGTGGCTTTTACTGTGTATAACACTTAGATGTATCAATATCCAAGATGTTTTTGGAGACATATTTAGGTAAATATCTAATAGGTACGTAACAAAACTCAATCAGGCATCGGATTGGCATTTGCTTTTTCGTTAGCATGTCAATCCCATACATTTTTACTTTCTATTCTAAAGCCACTTTTTTATGGGATTTGGACATAATCTGGTATTCATTAACTAAGATATTTTGCAACAATTTTTTTGGTGAGAGGAAGTTACATTAACTTACTCTTTGTTACAAGATATTTTCAAGATGTAACCTTTAAACGCCTACAAAATTAAGGTCGACTACTAACCACACATAAAGTTTTAAGCACTGTACTAAACGTATCCAAGCACCCACATGAACACGTGAATCGCTCCAATATATTTCATGATTTTATCGTAACCCCTTACCCCATTTTCTTCTATACGGTTCTCGCAATGTACCTGGTTGATAAAATCATCCATAGTTAAATCTCCAACTGAAAAGTAAAATAAAAACCGGTAATTTTGCTTCGAAACAAACACGGAACGTTGAGGCTGGGTGTGCGTGGATTTTCAGTTTTTCTATGAAACTGAAATGAAACATAAAATAAATATGCAGAAACGCGTGGACGAATCAAATTGAAATTAATACCAAACACTCAGGCCTGCAACCTTATGCAGCCGTGAAAAAATCAACCTTCTACGTCAACGCAATCAAAAGATATCGCTGTTTATGGCGCATTTTCTCGCATATTTGTATGAAAATGCAAGAAAACTAAAACCTATAGGGTACTTCCCGTTGACCTAGAATCATGAAATTAGGCAAGAAGCTAGGTCTTATAGCCAGGTAAAGGAAAAAATTCGAAAACTGTAAATTTGGGGTTCCATCACGAAATATTTTTTTTTGTAATTACAAACTTATATTTGCAGTTGACCCCTGGTATGTGGATGTAAATGATGGTATCAGTTTCGAAAACGCAAAGATAAGTTTGTCTCTAAATCTAGTTTATATTTTCGTTAGAGCAAATGTTATGGTTAAGTTGCACGGAACCCTCGCCTCGGTGCGCGAGTCCGACAGCCGACTCGCACTTGGCCGGTTTTATTGTATTACATCCCCCTGATGGACAACTAAATAAAATCAGCCGGCTCGGTTACCGTTTTCTAGTACTCCGAATCACTCTTGTTCAGTGATCGGTGGCTTGCAATCGGTTTAGCGAACGGAAATCAAATACAACGGGTATTTGATTTCCGTTCGCTAAACCGACGACTTTTTATCATGCATAGATTTATTTTAGATCGACCAAAAGTGTTACACCAATGGATTTATCGCGTATTCCGATAGATTCAATATCAAATCCAATAGGGATTTTATTCAAATAACATTTCAATAGATACACACTTAGTTCAAACAGCTACCTTTTTTCAATCTTTAGGTCTTTAGGTATAACAGGGAAATTATCAGGTATACCTAAATTGTAGGTACTGTCGACTGTACATAATAAAAATCCATTACAATCTCGTCACTCAAAAAGCCTGCCCTTTGTTATACCAATAATGGCATAACCAACCATAACGCTCGCAGCGCTAATTACTTATAAATAAAAGTTGATTGTGCACTTTACGGTAAATAGTAGGTGGTAGGTATTATCAGAATACAAAAAATAGCAAATTTTTTCGTTTTTTATAAATACTCAAAATAATAAACTGATGAAATGAATATTTGTGATAATAAATGGGAAGAAACATTACTTTTAACTTCAAAGTTTATATACAACATGATCAAGTGAGTTGGCGGACGCAATATTTGTTTTTATGGGCCAAATGCCCTTTTGCAGACAGTCACAGGTTTACGATTGATTCCACTCTAAATGGTCCCATAATTCCCTCACTCTGATTGCTCGAACTGCACCCGACTGTGTAAGCGGATTTATTTCTCCCGTATCACGAAGTATTACGTTACAGTTTTCAATTTTCTACTTTTACGCTTGGAGCTAAGCTGTAATGCATGCTCCGGCTTTTACTGATGTTCACGACCCGACATTGTTACAAATTCCGTTCACTATGACCGGGAAGCTAATGATATTAGCGCTTACTTTGTGACGCAAATTGTTCGTGGTAGTAATGAAGTGCGACCATATTAGTGAGCTTTTAACCGAAGTTCTAAATATGAGGAGGTTCCAAGTTGTCGTGTTTGTAGTTTTTATGTATAGGCATATTTTCACGATAATTCCATTGATGCTTTCTTAAAATTATGTTTAGCAAATTACGAACCCATGCGTTTTTACATTTAATTTGACAGATCATTTAAGCTTTGTTTAATGTGTCGATACTGGAGCGTAAACCGTCTCTTTGCTGGCATTAGAAACTACGTAGTTGCCTTAGCTATCATATCATCCAATCGCTGTAGGTAGTATGTATGAGCCAGAGTAGTCAGTCGGAAACAAAACGAAATTCAGCGGAACTGACCTAACTAGCTCGATCCGGATAAAACTAGATTCCGTCTAGTTACAACCAAACGACACAGTTCGGGCCACATCCACAAGTTTCGGTAAATGGGACCTGGGCTATATCGTGATGAGTGCGCACATCTACTTATCGACTGACCGTTCGGAAATAATCCGGAGGTTACCTTATCTGTACCTTTTTAGAGTTCCTTTCTACACTACAATACCCTCTCGGTCGGTACACTTATGTATTTGTATGTCGATGAGCCGATGGTGTGAATAGTTTTCGTGCATCTGTATAATACTGTTTGTGTTATATATACATATAGGCGTTATATAGATCGATACAAATATTTTTGTTCTTTGATTAAGGAACCCCACATAAAAAAATGCTAATAGACGCGCGACTTTGGACATCGGAAATTTAATTAGAGATTACATATTTTTTATTATTTTAATAGGGTGATTAAAACTTTGCGGGTATGAAAGAAATAAGTTGCTAACCATATATTAATAGATAATATACTACTTAGGTACAAGTTTTTATCTGACACTAAATAATTCGAATTTGGGAGATGATTGCAATACTACAGGTTTCACCACTCTAATCTCTCGTCGTTCGTGCATAACTAAAATATTTGAATGAAAGTGATCGGAATTTCTTAGGTGTCCCAGCTTGACCTATAACCGTGCAATTTTTTGAGTTTTAAATTATTAAATCTTGAATTGGCAATCATAATGTTTTCACACCAATGCTGTGGCCGCTGAAACCTTTTATTAGTCCCTCACAATAAATACATCGGCGGATCGGATACGTTCCAATCATCGACGCGGTTAACTAAATTGAAATGGGCACGTAATATCGAATCAAAATTTAATCATGCATAAGTATTAAGTATTTCATCGGCCTTTAATGAATTCTGGCAAAACCAGTGGTTCATTGTTAATTATTATCCTGGGATTATATCTTACGCCACATTAAATAATCCGATGTGCAAGTGCTAGATCATTATAAAAAGTTGTTTCCAGGGCTGCTGATGTGTTAAAGTTTACGGATCCGCCATGTTGAACAAAGATGTTGTATTTTATGAACAGCGCGTGGCGTTTACTTGCTAACTATTGCCTTAGGTAGAATAAACATTGTCACTCGGCGACACATCAATATGCTCTAGCAATAAACATCAATTTATGTTCATTATCTACTCTTTATCTTGATCGTCTTTCATTATTGGAATTATTGGAAGGAAGTTGCTATACATCAAATACAGATAAAAGTAAAAGATAATAGAATAACATCCTCGTTTTCGCTAACCTAAAACCTAAGTATGCCTAAAAACCGCTAACGTCACTCGCATATTATTTCTCCTGTGTCCCAGACAAAGGTAGCTCCTGACTTCCTCAGTAGATTGAGACGTGACGTCTCATTCGGATGTGACCTATAACATCGCGCAATGACTAGAATATAAAACGGACTCGTTGGCTTAATATTGTCAGTCTAGTTATATCCTTGTTTTACAAGCTCCTGTTTGTAAAATCCCGGCAGATTTTATGTTTGTGAAATATGGTAGCATTAACATTTAGTTTACTTGCAACTATCGGTTGTGAAGTGCATGGCGAAAATGGAACATTTTATTACAGGGAAATATGTTTCGCCGCCGTGTGACAAATTAGCGAAATGTCAAGTAATTAGTGTAAGGCCGTAGGTAGGCCGAACACGAGGTCGTGCTTGGTACAGTCGTTCACAAATTGAAAGTGGCGCTGTTGCCCCCGTCCCGTCCTCCACTCGTGCGCTGGCCGCGTGCCAACAGGCCCGGTCGATTTCCGACCCCAACATGAAATGGGGTTTCGTCGGCCCAAGACTTTTGTCGTCTTCCACACGACGACTTTTATTTTAAATGAACTAATTTTCTTTAGCTACGAATTCCTTAGAACAGACCGACACTTTCTTTTGCTTCCCTATAAGCTACGTGAAATTCAAGACTTTATTACCTACCTATACGATTAATTCTATAATTGTGAAAGTATAACACTTTATTGAATCAGCGAGTATTTATTTTTTCATCGTCTGGTCGTGATCATAGATAAACTATCACGATTCGAACACTCTGATCGGAGCCGTAGAACTTTCCTCAGCATAATATTGTTGTGATCACGCCCGTGAAAAACTGATCGATATGTACTGTAAATTAAACGGGCCAAGAACAAGAAAGAAGATACTTTACTTAACAAATACCAGGGTTTACGCCCGTCCCGGTACAAAGGCACGACAGGCGACATCGCGGCCACAATTCGTTTGCAATCGAGTTAGAAAACATAAAGAGATAGGTACAGATAACTCGATTCCGAGAGTTGTGAGGAAATTCGTGCATTCCATCCTATGCTCTCGGCTCCATTCTGCTCTTAATTTGCAAAAACTTTGCTATTTTCTGTTAGGTAGAAATGTGCTTTTCCGAAACTTCATTTAGGAACAATGCTTTAGAATTCCTATTTTGCTCGTTATGAGAATTTACAGAATTGTTTTCTTTTGAATAAGTTTATAAGCATTCTGTGTTCAACTTTTATCAACAGACAAACACAGATGTAATTTTTTTTAACTTCTCTGTTCTGCACAAACAATGTCTTGAAATAATGTTACCGAGTGATTACCTAGATATCTAAGTACTACATACCGTAACTTTGTATTTTTATATTCTCAATTTTCATCTGTTCATAGTCTCATCTTTGAGATTCATTATTCTGATATTATATTTTAACTTATATCCGGTACAATATCCTATTTTCTGCAGCATAAATTGTGAATAGAGATAGTGTCGGTGCCGTTAAGAACTCCCAAAGATCTTTTCGAAGCGATAATGTTGGGTCTGGCCACTGTATACACACGAGTACATTGACAGACGGAAGTCTCTCTGGTTCGAGGATTTCTTTCCACTCAGTAAACGTTACATTTACGTCGTCTTTGTAGCGCAAAGTGACGTGGGTAGATCAATAATGCCCACATAAATCTATTGTGCTGTATACTCCCATGCCTTATACACCATAAGAATAGGTTATCCTCGTTATCCTGTATGAACAGGACCGACCCGGTCTTTCTTTTATTTTATATTTCTTGCTATAGTCTAGCTTCTAAAGTATTGATTGTGCCACATTTGCAGCAAAACATCGTGCTCGTGTGTAGCAGGTACACTGAAAAAAATACTTGTTCTACCCAGAATATAACTAATTACTAATATAATTATATTTAGTTATTATTTTCCTGCCTTCAAAATCTTTCTAAAAAATTGAATCTAAAATATGAAAATAGGTTTAAAAAATGCTGCAAATCATTTATTTTACTATAAATAGGAAAAAACCGTTCTTTGCTTTAAATTTGTTTTAAAAAAAATTCAAAGTCTTAATTTTTAAATGTAAACTAAAATAATAAATTGCTGCTAATTGTAGTGACGCCACAGTGCGATATGCTAAATTTAATCGTCGCTAAGCGACACGTCTCGCTCACTCATACGCCATGTAGCACATGAGTGACAGTTTCGAAATATATTTGGTAGCCCGTCCATCATAGACTCTCATCTATTGTCAACTTAAGAAATCGTCATTTTAAAGCAATAAAGCAATGAATGGCTCACAATAGTTTTCGTTCTGTCTGTACCGACTATTTACCGTTAGTCTATTACTAAGGTTTGAGAATCGCTGCTGGTTCTGGTTGCACCAGTGGCGTATTTGGGTTTAGGGCCGCCCCGGGCTACTTAAATCTGGCCGCCCCCCATTGGCCCACTGATAGTTTTTCTTTACATGTTTTCCATAAATTATAGAAATAAAGTTAAACAAGCAGAATATTTCAAAAAACAAAAAACCTGACTGCAAATAAACTGGGGATAGTTTTTTTGCGGTCGAGTTTTTTGTTTTTTTGAAATAATTTTTGTGTGCTTAACATTATTGTGATTAATTTTTTTATACCCTACGTCTTCGATTCGTCTTGATTACGACTCTCGTAATCAAGACGAATCTAACGATACCTCGTGCACCAAAATCCATCAAGCCGTTCAAGCTACAGGATGGACATACATACATACACCCAAATACATACTAGGACATACTTTTAATTTAGAGTGGTCGAGGAGAAAATTAGTACGTAATATTGAAAGCAACGCTAATTTTCTTTAAGAAAATTGTCTTGAACTACTTAATAATTCTTTTTTATCGGTGTAGATCTCGGTTCAAGTGTCCTATAAAGAAGTGGCTACTTGTGGCACTAGGGGCTCGAGTCTAGTAGTTTGTTACATGATATCTCGACTCGACCCGCTCGTGTATCGCTTTTTGATGCATCAGCTTGTCAGCGATACCGCTATATTTTGCAGCGTAGGGGTGACACAATTAGCATTCGGCATCACTCAAGTTCGCACGTTTATTGTGTTGTGCATTGTGTTCCGTGGTTCATTGGTTTGCATAATCTGTACGTACCTACAAACATTATTGTAATAAATTAGATATAATAAATTCCATAAAAATTGAACCTTTGGTCATGTAGCCTATTTTCGTTTCTCATTCCGGTGCCTGAAATATATTAAGCCTGGAGAAGTAGCCACTCACATCGTCAATAAGCTATTATCAGAACTACTAAGTCTGCTCTACAAGGAAGCAAATATAACTTTTAACATCTCGTACTCACACAATTAGAATACGAAATAAAAATATAAAGTGAATATTCTGCGCAATAAAGTTAGTCTCTAAAACATTTAATTTACATGTAGATACCTAATCATATTTAATGTACTTGATAATGCAAATAACAACCCATTTAATTAAAATTGTAACTAGCTGCTCGTAATTTGCCAGAGGTTTGTTGCCAAACTTTGTCGTCGCCGACTATAAAGTTTCTGGTACTACCAGATAACAATGAAAAGCAGGCACGCCGAAATAAAACCGAAATTCGCTTCGTCCTTTTGTCTCAGATTTTACATCTTCTAAAGAAAACACATTTTAAAATTTACTAAACGGTTTAGCTTTACAGTGGAATTCATCAAATCTTTTCTTTCATGAACCATTTCATGAATGTGTTTATTATAAATACTTACATAAAATATTGTAATGTGCAATTTCCGGGTTCGAAAGAATGTGGACATGATTTATTATATCTTTACTACCTAGCTCGCAATATACAAAATGCCATACATTTGTATGATTTAATACCGAGTAATTCCGCGAAGCCTTAGACTGAATAAAATTAATATAGCCATTCAGTCTAAAACCCAATTGCGTCAATCGCGGATTAACTTATAACGCCATTTTAATACGAGATAGGCAATTTAACACTGTACACAGCTTCGCGCAAGGACCAGGACCCTGGGTACCGACTACAGCGAAGTTCGATCATACCTATTCGTAATGGTTTTCAATTTGACAAATGGACGCGATACATTACTACAATACTGTTGCAAGTTTTACAAAGTGCCGATTAAAGGCAGTAGTGTATATCATCGATGTGTCAAAATTATACGATTGCGATGGAATTTCGCGGTCGGTCCCTGCCTTCCAATATCGATGTATTTAATATGTGTATTGTTCCAACAGCCTGCCCAAAATGGAGGACCTTGAGTTGAGGACCATGATGCGGCTCCCGTACAAGTTCGGCGGCGAGCTCGGGTGGACCGAGGAGCGCGTGCGCACTGACCGCAACGACCTGATGGTGGCGGTGCAGGGAGACCGCTCCAAGCCAGCCATCCTCACCTACCACGACCTGGGACTCAACTGTGAGTTGCATTCATATTTTTAATCGATCTAGTACATACCGAAAGACAGTTGCAGCGAACATATTATCTGTGAACATCTGTATTATTTACCTGCAATACCAATGAAGAACCGAACACCAATAAGGAGTATGTTCATTTTTTTCAATGTTTGTACAGTGCGCGTCAAACTTGATTTCGGATTTGAATATAGTCACTCTACCCAAGATTTTGTAAGTCTGTACTGCAACGCGTCGTGACTATATTCAGATCTGCCAGCAAGTTTGCCGCATAGGTACTCGTGTGCTCCGACATGCTTTGGATAATTTAAAATTTTCTTATAATAGTGTTTTTCTTTGTGAACTTACGAAATTTTACTCAAATATCTTTTTCAGACTTGTGTTTTTTAGGATATCAAATAAATGCCATTACAGTCAGGCACTTTAGTTAGATTTCGTTTGATTACCGTCGTACTTAGGTACTTACTACGTTGCTGGTCGACGAAGGTAATTAAGAACTGCTGAACTGAAAATTTCTGAACTGCAAAATTCAGTCAGTTCTGAAAACTGGCATATCAAACACAGGTTATGCCCGGTTTGAATTGCATTTAATAATCAATAAAATCAACACACCATAAATCTCTTAATCTACTTTATGGGGTAGCCTTTCACAGTGTAGCTTTAGATAATAAAACAAGTAATAGATGAAACGTGTTATTACACCCGCGCGGGCTCGCTCGCGGCAAAATGTCATGAAATTTTTATGGTACCTCTAGCACAAACCAATGTTCCAGTTTCCGTAGTTATAGCGTAGTAACTATTACTTAAACTGTGGTTACAGCCAGTCTTAGCCAAACAATTAACGTGATTCGTCGTTTAACTTCCGTATAAAATTATTTCACGCAAACTATTAATACCGATCTCCTACCCTATACTGCTGTAATCCATTCAATCAGATAATAACATATTGCGATTTCCCCATTCGAAGACGACACTTTTGTCACCGTCGCTTCGTTGTCGGTCCGCCAGATTTCCGATTCATACATACATTGTAGTTTTGCATGTCAACATATTTTATTAAATTTACATTGGCACCTCCTTGCAAACCTACCTTTGCAAGGAAAAGGTCCTTAGCACCTTTTACTGAGAAAAAAAAATGTAATTTTTTTTTCTCAAAACTATAGTGAGCCATTACTACAAATTATTATATATAAACGGATATCACTCACTTATATTGTTATTGCCGACTTTAACAATATAAGTGAGTGATATCCGTTTCTATATAATAATTAAAAAAAAAATTACTAATTAAGTTACTACTACTACACAATTACTATAACAAATTAAAACTAAAACAATATTGTGGAAGTGGTGACACGCTGACATAGTCGACGCTACGTATATCGACTCTACAAATATTCGAGCCAATCGATGACATTCGACCCCACGAATATTCGAGCCAGCACTCATCGGGAGAATGAATTTCAATACCAATGACACCATTAGAATCTGAACACAGCCTTAGACACAAACTTGCACAGAGACACGTTTGAATAGAGCCTTAGAGATAAGATAACACACCGTAACGGCTCAATATGAACACGAGTATTATGTTACACTTCGCTGTTAACGTTTGTTCCCAGCTTACAGAAATGTGTCAGCATTCTGTTGTTAACGTACAGCGTCCAGGTGGACGGACACCTGGGTATCGGGTGTAATTTGCGACCGTAGATATTTTACTCGGCCCGATAAAGCACGAATGCCTATTTCTAAGAATAATAAGCTCTTATTGTGCAGACGGCTTTTACCATTTGCAGGCTAGCAACAGATTGTAGACTGTAACTTGCCTAAGGCTGAGTTAATAGACAGTTTACGTAAGCTCGTACGATAAACTTAAAAAAAATTGAGCTCGCTCTTAGGACTGTTAAACATAACTGTATGAAGTCTGACAATAGTAAGACCGAGCTCAAACTGTCTATGAATCTCTGCCTAAGATCCTAAGGGTTACTGGCACTAACAAGATAACCCATGTAAAGCATCTTAATCCTCTGTTAAGCTACAAAATCGCTATACATTTTTGTGTTTCAACACGGGTTAACTTTGACCCGCGGGTGGTGTATTGTTAGAATCTTATTCGATTGTACGAGGATCCACTTACCAAGCGCAGTATTTCATATACAGAATAGGTGGCAAAGTGTCTCTTCGGGGACAGCTTTGATTGGATAATAAGCAAATAAATAATTTGTAATAGGACTTGTCTATCATATTTCTGACATTCATTATACATATATTTAAAAAAAGTGATATAAAATATTATTCATACAGTAAAACAAGTACTACACTATTCTTTTGTCGGATACATTGCCCTTGAGAATTCAATTCACATACTTACCTATAAGTACCAAAAGAATATTCAGCAATTCATACACCGCTTTGCGATTTCGAAATGTGCAAAGGAATACAAACAATATGAAATAACATTCATATACAATTATGCAAACAGGCAGAACGTGTCTTCCATAATGCAACCCAAAACCTATCAAATGTCAGTTCGTGCATAATTTTAAAAAGTAAGCAAGTGAATAATGATATAAGGCGAACACGAAAATGAAATCAATAATAACCCTAAAAACAAACGTTTTAATAAAGTTACGTTCTATGGCAATCAAAATAGTGATGTTATGATTGAAATATCGAAATTGTATCGCTATTTATATTGAACTATAGGTATTCCCGCGACTTTGTACGCGTTGTAATTTTATTTAAAATAGCCTATGCTACTCAGAGATAATGTAGCAGGCTAGTGGTGAAAGAATTTTTGAAATTTGTAAAGTAGTTTTTTAGTTAAATCGATATCATACCTACTGATCACTTATGTGGTCACAATACTATAACTTTCAAACTAGATCTGTCATCGAGAAAACAAATAAATGTTCGTACTGAGCAATTGCACCCATACATACCGTGTCATTTTCAACCCTGACATTGGCAGAATCATCGACAAAACGATGGAGCCATAAACATCAAATTGGAATTGGAAACAAAGGTTCTCTTGAAAATGGCGGGAAACGACGGTTGCAAAATTATTTGATAATTTTGGTTTTATTGTCTACAGTGGTTACTTTGAGATTAATATCACGTTAAATTAATCAGAAAATGTTCGCGAGTGACAGTATGGTGATTTTGTTGAATAATTTGAGCAAGATCTGGGGTTTCAAGCTTTTATCAAGAGTTCCCGCTACAAGCTCGGGAGTGAACGTGACTGTCGAGCTGCTTCGTCCAGAGTGATGACGCTACGGTGTATCCTCTGGATGAAGACACGAAGACGCAGCTACCCAGGGTGAACACGCTACTGCGACTCCCCTGGAGGAAGATAGAAGACTATAATATATTGAATTTTCTGTAACATGACATTGGCAAATGACGGAATGTCGAGTCCATTAATAAATAAATAATAATTGTAAAGAAAGAGTATAGTGATTCTGGTTTGAATGCTCTATAATGTAAACTAAATTTATTTTATCTCGAGAAAATAGAAAAGTCTCTCGATGATACACTCTGTACAAGGATCACAAATCGTTACATACCACAAGTGGTTTTACCTGTTAATGGCTTCCACATGAATTAATAGTCGCCCTTTGTTTGTGTTACACGCCCACTTACCGGCAAAGGTTCCGTTTACCAACGTCCATTTGTTGATGAATTTCAGCTTCAAATCATTACAAAGTTGTTTATGTCTATTCTATGGACACAACGATCTCAATCTCAGCTTGTTTCGTGGATTGTTAGCGTTTCACATCGTTATGCTGTAATGGCTGTATGTTGGAAACACATATAACTTTTTGGATAAAGTTGTCTTTGAGTCTTTGACTCTTTGTTCTGACCTAGTGGAAAAGTTTGCTTCTCTGTAGAACCGCAAGCTGTCGCTTCATACATGTTGTTATCGCAACACACTTGAAACCTAAAAAATCAGAACATCTATACTTTCCGTAATTAGAAAGAACATGACATTTTCTATATGTACTTAAGTAGGTATATAATTAATTGCTTACAAGGCTTGTTACACAACACTGTCTATGGAATAAATTGAACAATATAGTGATAAGTTACAGAGCTTAAACTTGTCAATATTTTGTTCTTCCTTTTTTTGCCGAAACTTGATGATTTACTTTCATTACCCGACTGCCTGGAGGAGGGGTAATGTTTTCTGAATCCATACATCCGTTCTTCTGTATTCCTCTAAACGGCTTGATGGGTTTTGTTTTCATACCTGAGGTGTCATTAGATTCGTCTGGATCACGGAACTGATATAAGATACATTTTATGCCAAGAATGCATTCGGGTTTTTGTACTTATTATTTAAGTATTAAAATAAAAATAGTTTCAATTTGTGTTGCGATAATAATATTTTTGATGTCGCCGCCCGCGCCAATATATTTCCTTTGTTCGCAACACGTAAAATCGCATCTACATTCGATCGTCACTCTTATTGTGTGAGGCATTAAGTTCGTTCGTAGGCCGCCCCGGGCCGGTTTAGTGCTATGCGTAGTTCCGGGGAAAAGCCGGCTTGTGAATAATGCGAAGAAAGGTAATGTCACGACGGCATTTGTTCGGATTTGGCGTCACTTTTACAGGGTAGTCTTCGGGACCGTATTTTATAAACCGATTAGCTAAGTATCTACCTATACTAAAATCCATAATCGAATATAAGGACAAAAACATAAATTGTGAAGGAGCACAGTGTGCTAAGCGCGAATGACGCTGGATACTCGATCACATTAACGTAAACTGCGATCTGTATGGAATAATCGTCTTAGACCAGATAAACCGCAGCTTTGGATTGTGGTAGTGGCTGAAACCAGAACTAATTGACGGCTCGTGTCCGTAACAGTGGTCTGCTTATAAATAGCCCCGTAGCTACGCAAGGAGTCTCAGTAATTACTGAGGACCTATTTCTTAGAATTGCTTCATTAGGCAGATCCATCCTTAATCCTTCGAAACAGTATTAATTTAATTAAGACTGTATTTCTTGTTGTTTGTTCCTGCATATCAAGCTCTATTCAGACTACTTCAATAAAGAGAAAGATACTCGTACGACTACATACGATATGTGAAATTGTGGCGCAAGTTACGGTCCGTTCTTATTCACCGATCCTATCTTTGGAATATTCTGGTAAATCAAATTTATATTAGTCACTTTGTGGTTACTTTGTACCTATAGGTAAGTAGGAAAAAGTTTAGAATTTTAATGTTGTGAGCACCTACTATAAAATATTTGTATTCGTTATGAAGTGTGGCTAGAGTAGGTACTATTATTTATTATGTGGCGTGTCCACGGCTCGTTAGCGAAAAGCCTGTGATTATAGCGATAAGCCTGGTTCCAGGCAGTTGGAAATCGCCTAAAAATCTAATGAAATGTGTTTACCCGATTGTTACCAATAAATATTTATTAATACATGTGATTTACACCCTGCTTAGTAAATTACCCCATATAACCTCCTCGAAACGTTGTTAGAGTAGTTGCTTACATCGTAGATTGACGAAGGCTTACAAGTTTGAGCTGTCTAATACGTCCCTGTCTGTCAGATCCTCTGTACGAACTTTCCGTACAAATGTAATTCACTAACAGGCTCCACAAGGGTCAGAGTTTTATGACTCCTTACATTGAAACATTTTTATATAATAATAAGGACCGGCAAACTAGCTTGCGTGCCACCTGATGGTAAATGGTCACCGTCGCTTGTAGACACATAAAACTCCCGAGTTGCCGCCCGGGGGACTAAGATGTGACGCTTCGTACCATAATTACACTAGCTCCCCTACCTCGTTACACCGGAGCCTAGCCATTACAATTTTATCTTCATTCATTTATAGCAGTACAAGGGACCGAGCACTATAAACTGCATTACTATTTTACGGCAGGAACAGGCAAGTGTCTAGTTTATATTCTTGTGATTCCCTGAAAATATTACAAGGAAACGGTTACGTAGTATTTGAACAATGTGGAATGGCAAGAACGCAAACTCCATTAGTGAAGCTCTTTCATCTGGCGCTGTAAAGCGCATTTCACACAGAAATGGAACGCCAGTTTGCACTTCGTGTCCTTACAATTAAGGTTACATTATTTCTCGAGACGTTCCGTGCTATGACATAAACTAGATGGCAAGATGTACTTTGGAAGGTCGTTCATAAACAGCTATGAATATGTTAAATAACACGTAAGACAGGAAATGCTTTCAATTTTCTTGCACAAATAGATCCGAGTGTCTCTCCTTGCTAGTGATTCTACGTTGAACATATTCTTTTATAGGTAATTGATTTACTTCACGTCCAGCCCTCTTTAAGCTAAGAGCACGAATACCAAATTAATTAAGATTTCTCGCGAACAAATAGATTCCTCTAGCAAACGATACTTTATATGGACTGCTAAATATTTTAGCAGTCCATATAAAGTTGATGTTAGTGTCACCGACGACTATACCTTCACGACTGAGCTGCTGAGGTGAGGTGACGTCACATCAATGCGCTCCTATGTTACATAAACACCTCCCTCTCCTCTATTTCCAACAATGGGGGCAGGGCCTCGCTGCGCTTCATTGCACCAGAAAATGTGCAAGTATATAGCTTGTTTGTTTTATAAGGCTCCTTTGTTTGGTGATGTGTGTGCGCTACATATAGGGTCAACTTCCACTCAATTGCACTTCTCTGGGACAGATTGTGTGGCAAACAATCGGTAGATATTGGTTATTGCGAATTTCCGATATTCGTGGAATAAAAGTTTCATATCCGATACTGAATGCAATACAGCTATTTTATTTGTTTGCAAAACACGATTGGAAAGTTTTTAGATTACATATTTTCTCCTTGACCACTCTAGGGGATGCATTGTGATGACGTTACAGAAATCATTATCGCAATACACATTTAAAATCTGATCGCTATTCAAAATTAAGTTATAAAAAGTTATTGTAAATAGAGACCAACAAATCAGATTTTCGCAAGAAAACATAAATTGAATACTGTTGGATAATTAGGAAGTTACGGAACTTGGAAATTAACCCATAGGCTACTTTAATTTTTCAGAATCCAGAGCTGTAACATCTAAATTACTTAACTGGTTTTTTTCTTGCGGAAACCTAAATTGTTTGTTCTTAATGTAGAGTAGGTACAGTAACTTTTGATTGGCACCTAATATTGTTTAATTCTTCGTGTACAGTCGAGCAAAAGACATTGCCACATTTCAATGGAGCTTTGCCCCACCTACAAAATTACGTGACCATTTAAGCTGTACCTATCATTTTGTTGGGGACTTATTACAGGTTTCGTATTGCATAATCATAATCAGTATCATTTTCTACTACTTTCGCAACTCCTATAGAAGAATAACAAAAACAATGAATAAATCGCTTCGATTTCTTACTATTTTCTGAATTCTTAATTAAGCTGTTTTTTTCGAATCGCAACTTGTACACAACTTTATTTTAAACCAATAATTATATAGATATTATTACATTTATTCGTTTTCTTGTACAAGTTGCGGTTGATGGTGGGGCAGAATCTGGCATTGTCATTTAACCTTATGGAAGTTGTACCGATCTTCAAAGGTAATCCACAAGGTTTGAAATCGTACTTCAAGTGGTTACCATTGACGTGCTGTCAAGGTACTAGCGGTCCACCACAATTAGTGCAGACGCGTTGATCCTGCGGCGTTTCCGCCACAGTCGCAGTATATTGGATTATTGTGGCTTATAGGTACGGACAACAGCAGATCAATGGTAACACTTGCAGTACGAATTCAACTCTTACGACGCAGATAATAAGAACGGACCAAAGTCCAAAGTGTTACACTTGATCTGCTGTTAGCTGTACCTACGAGTACATATTACATATAGCTTGATTCCATTTTGGTCCACATGTCATAAGTCTCGCATTTGATGTCAAAATCAGCGAAATTGGTAAAGCTCGCTGGTCAAAATTAAAAAAAAAGCACACTCTACATTATGTCTAAATTTTTTTTTTAAAACGGCAGTGGTAATTCTATATGTGTATAAGGGCTATAATATGCACCAAATGATTACCCGAAAGTTAGCTACTTCTTAATTCGTGGAAACGTCATACATTTTCTTATTGGACCCCGGATCAATCGCTAACCACCCTAGGCGCAAGTGAGTCTAAGTCTAGGTAACAGCTTGTTCGAATACGTAAGGTACTACTGGGCTGGGAGCCCAAAATTATACGGAATATCTATCAAATTCCGCTAACTTGTGGTGAAATTGATTAAAATTCAGCTTTCTGGCAACTACGAGGATAATTTCATATAAATTGTATTACGTAAGTAGGTATTAGAAAGTTTTCACTGTTTAGTCTATGTGTTAAGCTTATACTTAACAAATAGACTAAACAGTGAAAATTTTGTAAAATATAGATATATCTATTTTGTGGCATACGGTAGTACGAACGGACGACAGCAGATCAATGTGTTACCACTTGCAGTACAATTTTAACTCTTACGACGAAGATAATAAGAATGGTCCAAAGTGTTACACTTGATCTACTATTAGCTGTACAAGTACGCATTTGATTATAGGAAAATCTCCAATATTGTTTTGTTGTTGACCCACTATTTTTATTATTTAAAAGAGTGTCGAGGTTTACGTATTTTAATATTACCTTCATTTTCATAATTTCCTCAAGCTTTTTATGAAATATTTGAGTTCCAAAAAATCTCAACCGGAGCGATCAATAAATAACACGAAAGCAGGAATATTGCCCCTTTTCCAGAGGCGAAATATAGTGAGAAATAGAAATTCTATTGATAAAATAAAATGCAATACAATATTCCGTGTAACCGGAGCTGTCGGACAACATAGTGCAGCCTGCGGCTTCCATTCCACTGCACCGCTTCACGCACCGTCACGTGGAAACATTTATTGGAAAATACCGTACTATAAGGTCAATATAGTACAATAAATAAAACGCATTTTGAGCGAATAGCGAACAAAAATATGGGATGCAAAAATACTTGTGATTGTTTTTTTTCTTACTCGTATTTCCAAACATACTTACCAACAATTTGTTCCAATATTAGCTTACGTTTTCAGTATTTTTCCGATTGCTTTTATAAACAATATGCGGATGAACCAATTTCAAATAACCACGTAAGCAATATTTGAAAAAATATTCCAAGAAATACCATTTGCATTGGAACCAATAAATCACCAATCGTTCTAAAGTGGTTATTCAATTGAACCCGCCCGGCACTTACCTATTTATTATTTAAAAAGTCGTTAGGTACGGTGATGAAATGATGGAAGGAACAGTTTACCCCCAAGTTGCTCGTGTGTTGACGCTTACACAACATAACATTAGTCAACCATCGATGACGTCCTTTAGGAATCGATAGTCGGGTTTACCCGAGCAAGCCGATTACAGCGGCATATTTCCTATAAATACTCCCTTGGCACTGGGCTTTGTATGCGCCATACATCAACCGAAACAACAAAAGCTTATATAAAAGTTCAATTATGTGGAAACTTGTAATTAGGTTATAGTTATCACATAAAAGTTACATATAAGTAGTATAAGTTACTAATATACCCACCGCACATGGGCCAAGCAGCAGTGCTAATTGGTGAATTACAAATGTTTTTGTTTATTTTCCGATACTTATTTTTACCTTATTTCCTTGAGGGATTTATGCCTAATTTATCTATTAGAGATTTGGCAGAAAAATGTCTGTTTCGGCGACAGGCAGATATTCCCAAAGCTAATTCAGCGGTGGCGTCCGAAAATCCGTGAAGCCGCGTTTCCGAGTCGAATTTCATTTTCATTCGAAATCCGACGAGGCGTATTGCGTAAGTTTCCTTTTCTGCGGCTGTGGCATACTTGCCCTTCGGAACTTTGCTCTGCTCCTTTTACATCGCTCCTTTTGTTGGAACCGACTGAAAACAAAAATGAAATGAAACGACCAGTAGAACGCGAACAACTTGACAATCCGGCCTCAGGATGTAGGTCGTGAATAAACAGTGTATCTTTGGGATTTAATATATCCCTAGTGTATTTCAAGATGCAGTCGTTTGTTGTTGTAGGATATTGTAAGTTATTCGTGATTTCGTGAATGTCATGGTCCATTTGCTAGTTTTTGTTATGTTGATTTAATATGGCGTTCTGTTTTGTTACATAATGAAGAGATGTGGATTAAGGGATTTTCTTTAAGTTTGTTTACTGTAATGTTTTAATCCATTAAAACATCAGAACTTGTTTTATGCTTTATGCCATGCTCGACGAACAAATTTAAATATGATGAACACCTTACCCACGGCAAGAAATTTTTCATCATGTTTACATTAAAAACATTATCCAATTATACCGTTTTACAGCATAGCACCCTTATAGGTAATCGGATCCAATCATGATCAATCATATAAGTTTGACCATCAAGTATCGTTCCCTATCGTGTTTGCGCCACGTCAGAGATCCGTCAATTCTTCGCATTGATCCCGCTTTTGTGGCAAGGCCGGCTGTCCGTCTCGTTGGGCCATGTAATTAGCTATACGTGGTCCACTCCATCCAATCCACGCTGCGGTTACGCGTGCGGCTCATTCACAGGGCCGAGCCGCACGCCTGATCGGTGTCAAACGCGCCTGCTCTAATCACGCCCTGATTGCTTGCAGTGCCACTACAATTTACAACCCCACGCTCGATCGTTTTATTAGCACTTTACGACACAATTACGAAGCTAAATCGAGTTCGTGTGTGAAGTATGTGAGTAATTTCTTAGCCAGCAGATGGGACTCGGGTCTTCGTAGAGCACCTGCCTTATTGAGTGAATGTTACTTTACTTAATTGCACTTCGAGTAAGTAATTACAAGGATGTAACGAATACTTGCGTTGATCATTTGCACGATTACAGTGTTGATAACTGGCCATCGTTAATATAACTTACAGAGTTAATATACAGTTGTATACACGGAATATTGTGATTTTTTCTGCAAAGCAGTATTTATTGCTGCCTCTAAAGAGTTTATAAATCGCCGACGACACCAGAAATTCCAACTGAAAAATATTCTGGTGCTACAAATTACATTTTCTGCGGTATCTCATGATCTAATATCCCTCAAGTTTATCAAGATGAGCACAGCTTTCCTTTCCATTTTCCGTATTTTAAATTGCATGTATAATTTATTTTACACGGATTTCTGTTATTAAATACGCTCGGTGAACAACATTACAAATGAGATTATCGGCTTTTATACGGGATTACAACTTGTGCTTAATATTTGTGTATGGTCAGAGTAGCTTTTAAGCTCAGATTATCACAATTTTGTTGGTAGTTGTTGTTTGTTGTTGTTTCAAGCAAGGGTCACTAAGCATTAATGTCGTATTAGAACTTTCGTAAATGAATCTAAAACAGGGTTTTGTACGTTTAAAATAGTGTGTTTTTGACTTTAAACAAACTAAAATCTTCAAACATCTCTATATACAAACTACACACAGAGGTACGGGCTCCAAATTTCATTTCGTTAATTGGATTATCCGATCGTGACGGGATTGTATATGGTATGGCATAGATTCTTGTTTGAGCAGATTTTCAGCAAATCCATTCGCAGCGCGTAATTGATTCTAGCTATTTCAGTTATCGAAAATCACGGGTTTGTTACCTAATTAATGCGTCTACCTACATAGTTCTTCTGTCTGGCCGGCGGCGTCGCTATGGCAATTGAGCTTCGTAACTAGTTCCAATTTCCAATACAGGATTTTCTTATTATTGGTTGGCAGCCAATTGAATAATGATTATGTGAAATGAAGTATATACATAACTCTTCTCCTATCTATCTATTTTGTCATAATGCCGTCTAGGGCATTATCTTTTTATTTTATTTTAGAAGCATCGACTGGACTATTTTCCTTCCCTACGTCTAAACGTAGAGCTTATATGCTCTTTGCCTACATCTAACTAAAGCCTATCCCATAATTAATCTAGTCTGATATTTTCATACTAAAATTGCCTTTTTAGAATGAAAATTGCTGGCACGAATTCTGGTACAGTCGGGAATGGCATTCAAATGTGCGCTTTCTAGGCCATTCGCGCTGATGTTTTGAAACAACCCCTTCCGTTCGTCATTCACGAACCGGCACGTGATATCGTCTAAGAATATTGAAAAGGACACCCCGGGACGAGCTTGCTGTGTTTTAAAACGCGCTGCGCATATTAATCTCCCTCGTTTATTTTACTAATTTTACTACTTTAAATGCCTAATATGAATCATGGCAACATAAATATTCCTACAAAATTAACATATCATCGTTCTGATTTTATAAGACGTTGTTGTTTGCCGTTTAGAGATTATCGTTAGTACTGGGTATTTTGTCGTGGTAAAATATGACCTATTGGATATGTGGGTAAGAGTTGTTGTACGTAGATTTGTTTTGATATTTTCTTGCATTGTTGTAGATTTGTTACACCGAAAGACCTATGATTGAGTAACAAACATCCACAATCCACACGTTTTCATGCATCTCTATCGTATCAAAAGTCTTAGGTAGGTATTAAAAGTTAAGGACTTACAGATGATAGGGTGTAGATACGTTATGGTGCTATAATACAAAATTTATTTTTAATAGACTTTTACACTGTACCGGTAGTTTATTTTTCATTATTATTCGTGTGGCGCTAAATGGCTCATGGTCCATTATGAAAGTCTCATTTTTCCTTTGAAGCGCCCCGACCCGCCTGATTAATGAACATCACGTAGTTGATATTAGCCTGAAGTGCTCTAGGCCCCTACATTACACCGTGCGAGTGAGAACCTTAAATTATTTCGACCATAAAATTAAGCGAACGAAGCGAAATAACTTTTTAACTTTGGTGAAAATGACTATGAATAAAATATTGCCTGTCTAGTCTAGTCCTACCCCCGATGTATAAATAATAACTGTCTAACTGTTCGTTTAATTTGACGGTGGTTCAACACCAATTTAAAACATATTTGTATGGAATCTAGCTAAATTGGTTTATCCTTGAACCTAAACTTTTTAAATACTATTTTCACAGTATTTCTAGATCGGCAGCCTGTTTAACTTAAATTATGTCTTTAGCTACAATTAGGTACAGCTAACAGCAGATCAACTGTAACACTTTGGACCGTTCTTATTTTCTGCGTCGTAAGAGTTGAAAACGTACTGCAAACCTCTATCTGTTATCTGCTGTTGTCCGTACCTATGTACACTATTGTACACCCAAGTATTATACCTGACTGAAATTTGTAGTAACCTAAAAATCAATAAACGAAGCCGCTATAAATAGATTTCAATTATTTGAATAACTGACAACTGACATTGTGGAATGTTTAGACAACGGATGTGACTTTACGAACCCGAAACTTATGCCTAAACTAAATGTCTCTAAATTTGAACACTGCGACTAAACTACACCGAAGTGAAATGGGATCAACTTAAATGTATCCTATAATATTCCTCCCGTCTTTATTTTATAACACACTTATAATAACCACTTTATTCTAAAAAATTATATCGTCAATTAGAATTTTTAAAATAGTATAAAAATGTAGTTTATTAAAAATTGTCGTCGGTGAGGATATTCAGGGAGACGAAAGTAGGTAACATTTTATGCATTATGAAATTTAATTACCGTGGAAAGTTAATTAGGTCACTCAACATATCGAAATACTGTATTTCCGCTGCAGTCGAACGAGTTTCGAAACATTTTGCCTTGCAATTTTTTTAGACTGCGCCAGTTTCGTAGACGTTTTCTGAATGTCACGTTATTTGCTTCGTGACGTTGCCGCAGCAGAAACGGCAACCAATTTCACTCTGCACTCTTGACCCTCATAATATTTAAGTTTTCTAGTGGCTAACCCGTTGCCATGGCCAATCCATTTCACTAAAGTTGAGCCAAATTAGACGATTGTTTCTATAACCAAAAAATTATGATTCACGAGTAGGCATCTGCAGCTAGATAAATGGTCATTGTAGGCTGAAAGATGAAACAGTAGATTAGCATTTTGTTAATATTTTTAATATTCCTTGTTCACTTCACATATAATCGCGGGCGCGCGCCCTGTTGCGAAAGCAATTATACAATAGCATTACGCCTCGCAACTTCTGCATTGCGAAAGTATTCGACCAACAAACATTTTTTCTTGAGGTAGCCTTTACCACTTTAATTACGCATACCACCTACACTAATCTGAAAGATAATGTATGCAGTGTTGGTATTTCGTTGGAACTGTGGGCACATGGCGACATTCTGCTAATCAACTAAAACGAGAATTATAATTTATTTTGATTATGTTATCACGAATTCTTACATCTTACTCCAAGTACAAATATAGGTATCCTAATATAAATATGAAACAGGGATGGTTATTCATGTAATAAAACTTATATAACTATCGACATGTCGGAAGTTATGCAGACCCAGACAAAGATGAGTTTATAATGTTTTATGATTCTTACATAGGGAAAGGAACTGAGTAATTTTAAATATAAATTCAGGAGCCTTGGAAAACCGATTTCACGACGTAATTTATCTAGATTAGTGTGAAACGGGGGGTTGTAAGATGTTTTGTGCCATCCTATTTTCTACGGCTTGTAAAACATAATAATTGAGCAACTCGACACGGACCTCAAAAGTCTTTTCAATATAGCTTGCGTTCTTTTATTGCGATAAACCTAAGTGCAGCTCAACTGCTGTATAAAACGCCCCGGAGATAGTTAATGCAATTTCTCCATTCGATAAGATACCCATTGATCTTCAGACAACTTGGATAAGTGATCCACTTATTCAAGTTGTCGGCGTGTAAATAAGTTAGTCTTAGTTTTCAGTTCATTGAGCTTCACAACAATATTGTAGTGAAGATAATAACTACTGAAGTCTGCTTTATGAAATCAATGAATCGGGATTACATTGTTCAGTGACCTAGAGATGCATATTATT
The DNA here is from genome assembly GCA_963506565.1 of Tachystola acroxantha. Lineage (NCBI taxonomy): Eukaryota > Metazoa > Arthropoda > Insecta > Lepidoptera > Oecophoridae > Tachystola > Tachystola acroxantha. The sequence continues at coordinate 18,736,401 of OY735870.1, forward strand.
TTAAAGCAAATTATGCCCTACGACTTACTCTAATTACCGTGCTCATTTACAAAATATTGAACAACTGAAAATTAGTTAACAATTTTCTCCTTAACCAGTACACAACTTGTACCTACTTATGTTTTTCGACCTTCAACAAGATGCATTTTTAAAATATTTTGCGGACGGTTTTTATGAATGAATAAATGTATTGATGCCGAACGGGAATACTTTCAAATTCAAAAAAGTTTATTAATAAAAAAAATATCTTTCAGAACAGCCCTCTTATGTACTACCTGCGACGATTGCATAATTAAAATTAATACTGTGCAAATATTTCGTGATTCCTACTCAAAATAAATAGAAAAGTGTTCATTTCGTTTAGTCGCAGAATGTCCAATTTGCAAAATGTCAAGCGGTTGCAAAATGTCCAAGTCTCGAAATGTCCAAGTCTCAAAATGTCCAAGTCTCAAAATGTCCAAGTCTCAAAATGTCCAAGTCTCAAAATGTCCAAGTCTCAAAATGTCCAAGTCTCAAAATGTCCATGTCTCAAAATGTCCAAGTCGCAAAAAGTCCAAGTCACAAAAAGTCCCAAGTCTCAAAAGTTCGGTTTCAATAGCAATTAAATGAAAACATTGTCTCGGTTGAGATTTCCTCAATAACTACTTGACCGATTGTAAAAGTAATTAAAGTAAAAAATCAATTCTGTCACCCACCACCCATGGCGCGGTACTGCACTTACGGTCAGACTATAACAGGATGTATTCTTCCACAGACATATGCTTCCAACCGTTCTTCAGCTTCGTGGACATGCGGGCCCTGCTTGAGAGCTTCTGCGTGTACCACGTGAACGCGCCGGGGCAGGAGGAAGGGGCGCCGGTTTACCCGGACGAGTGAGTACATAACATTTACTAGCATATATAAAAAATAGAATATAAAACCTTTACATACTTGATACACACACACAAAAGATACTTATACAGAAGAAGTACAAGGATAAGAAAATAGCGCAGTGGTGCGGTGCCAAAAAGGAATTATTAAAATTAATTCTCCTATTTTTAACATTATTACGACTAAGTACAAAGTACAACATAATAATGTACGTGATTTCTGGCATAACATGGCTCATATAACGTACTTTTGCGGACAATAAGTCCATTGTACTCGTACATAGAGGTACACAAAGGTATCCGAGTGAACTTTTTTTGTAGGTACATAACATACTCGCCTATTCGTAAAACCTGTCTAAAAAGTCAGTTTACATTAAACACATATTTAGGTAATTCGTGTTCCGTCTTAGCTCGATTGCAGGTGAGACGATGAATAAAAATATGTACGTTGATCAACCGTATCGTTATTTATTCTCAACATAGTTTCAGGGGAATAAGGACAATTCCGTAGAAAATGAGATCCCTTCTCGGAAAATGAGTTTTCTTTTGCAAAGATGAAACGCAAAATGATAGAGAAACCTCTACTGCTAACATGAAACATAGTTTAATGGCATCTTTACTATTCAAAGAGAGTCCGACCTCTGTAGAACTCGGGTCACGATTCCCCTTCCTCCTCTAAGTCAAAGTTCTAACCACCAGCTTGTTACATCTACACAAAACATATGTTAAGATTTGATAAAGAGCCTTCCATCATAGTGGTTTTGACAAACGATCTACAATAGGACGCAGTCGTGTCTAAACGTAGTTTAGATAAATAAATACATTTCTCAAATTCGTATTTCTCGTTATTCGTAAACATCAAACACAGAGTTAGAAATAATGAAAAGACAAGAATATAAAACAATTCAAATTGAAAGAATTTAAATTTTCTTTTTTTTCTTTAGAATATTGACTAAAAAATCCCACCCCACTAATATATAAACGCGAAAGTTTGTATGTATGTATGGATGTTTGTTGCTCTTTCTCGCAAAAACTAATGAATGGATTTTTATGTAAAATTACAATAATATAGTTTATAAATCAAAATAACACATAGGCATTTATAAATATCCTGCCCAGACGAAGTCCGGAACCATTTTCAAAGTCCACGATGTAATTATTTTATTACTTAATAACCTTATCCACCCCTTATTAAATCTTCTTCATCTTAAAGAAATGAAAATCCTGGAATTCACTATACCCTTTCCAATCATTCATTTTCTCGATGACAGCTCCCTTAGAATGTAACTGCGTCATGTTACGCAAAAGTTAACTTATAAATGTGAGATATATAAAAAATATGGCAACTGCCTAATTTTGTTCCTTGATCCCATATAATGCCCCCACTTCACTTGGCTATATTCGCTATTGGATGTTTGTCGTATTTGTCAAATACTTGACGTACGGACAACAGCAAATCAATGGTAACTCTTGCAGTACGATTTTAAATCTTACGACGCAGTTAATAACAACAGGCCAAAGTCCAAATTGTTACACTTGTTCTGCTGTTAGCTGTACATATGTAAGACCCTCCAAACACATAACATTAAAATTAATTTGCGGCGGCTAAATGTTTTCGCATACCCAGTTATTGCAATGCGGAGCGTACGACGACGGCACGCGTCCACTGGTTCTGATTTTACAAAATGATTGTCGTCCCCGCCGTCTCTCACAACACTACGCGGCAAGATAAAATTTTATGATTAAAAATGAAACGGACATTCTTTTTCCTGTAACTTTGTACCTCAACGTTTCTTGTTTAATATAATTTCCTCTCGTTATTTTCTCTTTAGGCCCCAATGTGACAATCTTATTTTATTTTGCGGACTCTAATTAGAAACGAAAGTCTGCACGAATTAAAAGAATTTCTTGATTAAGACAATACATTTTTCATTTATTTAAGGAAAATAAAAAGAATAAAATTGTTAATTTGATAATTTAAAATGAACGATATTATTATTCACAATTTGTTTTATGCATTATGCCATGCTCGGCGAATCACGGAATGACAAGGTCACAGGTTCAAGTGCTGCCCACGGCTAGAAATTTTTCATCATTTTATAAAAGATATTATTATTACCTATCTTAGATCAAGAAAGTTCCTGTCCTTTTATATATGTATAATAACCAAAACGTGTTGATCTTAGAATTTGTTAAACCCTTGTGTGTTTAATGTTTAATTAAAAGAATCCTCAGAAAATTTTACTGGTTATACCCACTAGTTCAGTTGTCCAGTTCAGTTGACTGAACTAGTGGCCTATACCGTGTTATTCATCGCGAACATCAAACACATAAAACTTTGGCAGAAGCCACGCTCGTTGTATGTCTAAGCTTCCTACTATTCCATCAACTCAAACACACTGGGGTACTCGTTTGTCAGTTGACAAGTAATAACGCTGATGTAGGTGCACAACTTAGATGAGCCAGTATATTTGTGCATACACACATAGCCAAATGGAACAGGAACGCGAACATTTCTATTTACTACATTGGCGAAGTAAATAGAAACGTTAAAATATGTTTGCCGTGGAGTCTAACTCGGAGAAAATACGGGAAGGAGCTTCATTAGGGCTGAGATTTTCTTAAACACCACTTGACCGATTTTTAAAACTCTTATACATAGGGTAGTATATGTCGATTCCAGAGGTCTCAGTCGCAGAATGTCCACGTAGCAAAATGTCTACTATAGTCAAAACGTCTTAATGAGACATCTTTTTCTCTAAGTTATAGTTCTCCTACTGTTCATTGGAGTTAAATGTAAAAGAACGGACCGGATATAATTAAAAGCGATGTTTTACCGACGATTTAATGAGACAGCCATCACGGCACAAAGTAACTTCCAGCTATGCTTCCACAAAGGCTTTTATTATTTTATTCTGTCTGCACGACGTGTGGCGCTGCCCTAACGAGGTGGCTCGTCATACCTAATGAACGCGGGGAACGCAATTTATCTTAAAGCGGGCCGTGAATTCAGGGCAAGCCCGCTCGCCCGGTAGCACTGCCAGACGGATAGACGTTCCTGCGGCAAGCATACTTCAACTCGCCCACGCTTACTTGCTCAGGCAAATCGACGTGTTCAAATGAGAATAATACCGACCGACATAGTGATATCGAATTCCTAATTGCTCAGGTACTAAGCGCCACTCAAGCCAAGTTGTAACAAAATACCTTTTAGATGACAATAAAACTTTTTAGATCAAGATAATAAAGAAACCAGGGATTGTCTGGACAATGATTTCAAGGAAAACCATTGTCCTCTGTAATTTCCAAAGGGGTCTTCTTCCAGGAATTTTCAAAGGTATTGAAAGTGTTGAAATTCGCAGACGTTCAATTGTATACCTACCTACTTCACCGAATCCCCGTAGCCAGACAGACACATGACAAATGGCTACGTGCGACTGTCTCGCGCTAATAAATTGCCCACTATCCGCTTATACTTTTGTCTTCGAGTAAGAGTACGTATAACTTGGTATAACCGAGTATTTGTCCTTCCAATGCCGTAAGTACGTAGGTGGGCGAACTTTTAGTGAGCGATTTTAGGGATTTATGACCGAGGAGACTTCATACTTATAGCATCTTATAGGTTAACTTCTCTAACTTCATATTTTTATAAATATATGGATGGGGAAAATTTTACGTCACGGCTAGGATTCGTATCTGGGACCTGGCCATTCCGTGCCACTCTCTTATATTGTATGGGTTAATATTACCATTTTACACAACCAATGCAAGGTATATGTATAGAAAAAATGTATTTATATTTATATAAGTGTGGAACAGGCCAAGTACGATGGAACATAGAGAAAGGAGAGTTTTTAAAGTTGAGATTTTCTCAACAACTACTTGACCTATTGCAAAAATTCTGTCACTTTTAGATAGATAAAAGTTAAAACATGTAACTGTAAAAGAATTATTAAATTCGGTCCAGTAGTTTTTGAGAAAATCTCAACCTTATTGAGGTCCCCTGTATACTTATCTCTGTCCTTGACTGTTTTGAGTAGATCTTTGCATTTAAAATATGTTGACAAATGTGTTGACTGCGAACTACTATTTTAACTTGAATGCATTTATCTACTTACGTTGGCAATAAAATGCTAATGCTAATCAAGCAAATGCTTTGCGACCCTTAGGCTACGGTAGAGAGAACAAAGAGTCTTTTAAAGAAGTAGGATTACAATCAGAGTACCTTTATTAATACCCGCCGCAGTTGTTTCCCTATTTAATCCCGCCGTTCGAAGAAGAACGCAAAATAAAAAGCTTCGTACATAAATATTAATGGAGATTCTGATGAAGAGTTAAGCTTTGACTTAACTGTAAGCTCCTTTTTGATTACCCATTAATTAATAGTATACTCGCCAATAAATATGTTATACGAGTAAAATGTTGTTGGGATTTCACATTTTATCCATTTGAAAGGTCAAGCGATAATTACGAACCCTATATTAATAGTAGAGGGTTCTGTTCTAAGTCGCTAGATGAAAAGCATTATAGTTTGCGAGCTGATTGTTTGCCGTATGACCGCTCCCTCTAAAATATATGGGAATATTTTAGAGGGAGCGGTCATACAATGGGTACTGTACGGTTTTTTGACAGTACTTTTTTGACACTCCGCTGCAAACTGTTTGCCTGGTGTGTCCACAGCCTAAAGGCACAATAGCGCAATGGTTAGAGTATGAGACAGCGGCGTAATTGTCGCGGGTTCGATCCCCACCTGTCCTGTGCCGCTCACACTGGCGACGCGGTGCGACTCGGCGCGCGTCGATATACTCGTCTAATCTAATGAATATAATATTATGGACGGCTGCACTCTGAACGTCGCGTAACCACACGTTTTTGTTTTTGTGAATTCAGGTACCGCGAAGTTATAAATTTTATTGCCATATTTAAAATGCGCATCGCGTCGCGTCGTCGTTGTAATTTACCCTCTTACTTCAAGGTCGATTAAAAATCGAACCAGCTGATTCAATCCCCGCTCAAGTTCATGGTATATATACTTTGTATATTTCATTGTAGTTGCCGCAGCTCGGCGAAATTTATATCTATAATTATCGCCAAAAATTTGCATTAAGTTTCGGTAATGATTTAGCTAGTTAGCCATTTGGCCGTGTCCTTGTGAGCTCGAGCGAGTCAGGGGCGTGCGGGTTGTATTGATTTTTTTGAACGGCACGCTCTACCGGCGTCGTCTAAGTAATGCTATTTGAATAATGCCGTCTTACCTCGCTATTGCTATTTTTTAATTTGCTGAAAAAATATTTACTCCGCAAAGTTGTGCGCTATATCCTACTGATTCACATCACTATCACGTATAGCGTGTACTGCAAAATCTTCCAATCCATTGACCTAGCTTATACATAGATTATAATCGCAGGAATTACTCCACTCTGTGATGCAGGCTAAACCACAAGTAAAAGCAACTAAGTATCCTATAAGTTATAGAGCTTGCGTTGCAATCCATGAAAAATAAAATACACTTCACAAAAAAGGTTTGCAACACTTATATTTTTTAGGAAAAAAATAATGAAAACATGAATCGATTGAGGTGAAACTTATATGAGAGGTTGTTCATAATGTACTCTTTTTATGCTCATAATTATTTTTACCTACCCTCTTGATATCGATTTTTTTCACAATATCCTTTCGTTAGTTATTTTATTAATTGCATAGCATTATTTGTCATACATTTATTTAGAAAAAAAGATTTATTTACAATAATTACATATATGTTATTTAAATTTAATTAAAGTTAATAATAAAAGTGCAAAGATATAAGGTACCTACTTATTTCGGCTACACTCGCTCTTTCCAGAACAATTAAACATTCCTAACCTCTGTCCGAAAATTCTAGGCATTTTTGGTATGAAAATAGCTGACTCAAATTCTAGAAAGGGGTTAAGTTGGTCTCGTGGGTGGGTAGGCTAAATCCGTTTGTCGGACACACTAACAGCCTTAATACTTGTACTTATACTTATGTCGTCCATGCTGATATGTGTCCAATGTGCCAAGACATAATCTGAGTGTTAGAATGTTGTGAAATGCCCACGAATTATAGTACTTATTACAAAATTATAGAGGAGATTCCGTAAAAGCTGTCACATAGTTGCCGGGCGAGGGGGAGTGGTGAAATATCGTTCTCCACCTCTCCTCTCACGCCACAAGATGTTTCTCCGCGAATGGTGAAATGAGGACAGAGCTAAATCTTGGTGACGTCACGACTCACTTGGCATGACTCTGTTGCATGGGCACCTCTCTTATTCTTTATCTACTCCGTGGAAATGTCAGGACATGTTATTGTTTTAACACTGATCAACTTTAATCCGCGGCTGGCGCAATTGTAGCTTAGAACTTTACCTACATTCTGGTATAGGCTCCCACTGGACCAACTACGTTTAATTGTTCTTGATAAGAGCACGTCCCGCCGAAGTACTTTACGCTTATTACGGTTGTTAAAGTGGCCGGTGACGTTACAAAAAATATTACCGCATCACATGTTGAAGACTTGAAGTCTGATCAATCGATATTGATAATTAAAAGTTTGAAATTGTTACATAATTAATAGACTTTAGAGAGCTTGGAAAATTTTCCGAACAGAAAATTTTCCTGTATTCCGAGCTCTATAACTTCTTACCCATTTTCTCCTTTTTCACGGTTTTTGGAGAAAGTTTTTTCTTGTTTTACAGTAGTTTTTTCACCAATATCGATCAACAATCAACGTGAGTTGCTATAACAACTCGTAAGGAGGCGATAGCTCTCGGCGCCTCTTAAGTCTATAATGTGCTCTTCCCAGAGACTCAAGTTGTGTCACATAACATAACAATCTCACAGGTAACGGAACCGATTAATATATCCTGCGGGCTTATTAAGTACTAATTAATTGCTATCGTGTTACATGTCAACAACATTGACAGTAACTAATAAGGATTTGTTTACTAATTCTAAAGATATTACTTCTGTTTTGTTCTTCTTCTGTATATTCATATTGATTGTATGTATGTCTTGTTACTGTTTACATATTATTTATACTTAGTTTATTGTGTATGTTTTATTATCAAAATACACTAAACGTTTTACACTACACTGCCGCTAATTAGTTATACTTTCCTATCGCCCGTGGTTGCCTGGAAGAGATTTTATTTTTATTTTATTTTATTTTGTTCGGGTAGCTTACAGCTACATGCTACATAATTGTAATTTAATATCTAAGAGCTAATTACAAGCTTCCACAGATGTGAATTACAAGCTTCCACAGATGTGAATTACAAGCTTCCACAGATGTGGGATAACTTCGAGTAAAAATGTATATTTGTACTGGCCTAAACTATGATAGGGTATCATGAGCTATATCAGGTGCTATGAGTCCAGATACCTCTAGTACAGAAGGCTAGCGGACTACAGACTTGGCTAAAGTGGAATAAAATAGTATCCTGCTACTATACTTAACTATACTATTCATACAAATCAATCGTCTTTTCTTTTGTTTATCACCAGTGTATCTTGTATCCAGTATTGCGAACGATCAGTACAGGTACTCGTGGCTGTCAGACTTTTTCCTGAACTCATGAAGGGTGTAATTTTATTAATACGACCTCTCACACACTCGCGGCCTAATTCGGTTCGTAAACGGCGTAACCGTTTTTGTAGTCGATTAACTACGGAGTTTATATTGAGGACAACTTTTCTCGTGTGGTGTCTGAGCTGTTCCAAACCTATTTCGTAAACATTATTCGTAGTTACTACTTTTATAATGATAACTAATTTTTAATTTAAAATGAACTAATATATACCCAGATTGAAATCGTATTCCGAAATGTTTCTCCGTGAAATTCTACTATTTTTCAGTATTATTAAAAATTCCGAGAAAAATATTTTCTGTAATACCGATTGACCGCTATGGCGTGTTTTTCTTTTGGCTCTTCATCGTTGCCTCATATTTTCTCATTTTTATTCCCTTTATATTATTAGGTGTATTTTCATTTAAAAAGAGGGCTTAAAATATACCTTTACAATTTTTATCAAGCAAATCGTAATTGAGGCGAATCTGAGGTGAATATAAAATTGCCGTTACAAGTGGAGGAATAACATTTTCTAAATCTAGTATCTGTCGGATATTTAGCTACTATCGGGTGTATAACCATAAGGCAAGTGGCATCCTTGGACTTTCATTAACGCTAGTAGAATAGAAAGAAAAATGTACTGGATTTAGATTTGCTCTTTTGTTATCAAATCTTAATCCCATACATCTTTCAGTATGTTCTACTATCGTTAGAGAAAGACGAAACCCACTTGGCTATGAGGGGCTGATCTCAAAAGTACTAGATCGCGAAACGACCTGATCGCAAAACGATATCTATTTCATCTCTATTAAACATATCTCAATTAATTATCATCACTACAAAACAATTTATAAAACACCTTAAACTCTGCTGAAGGAAAAAAAATCCACTGCACTTTTAATGGTAAAATGCTAAAAGTGCACATTACGGGCCTGTAATTTGATTGACCAGTATAATATACAACAATTCATGCCGTCAATTCTTGCGGCAATTTCGTTGTAAAGAGGCAAGAACTTAATGTTACATTTGATTGCATAATCTTTATTCAATTGGCTTTTAATGAAAGTGTTCATCAAAATTACAGTCTGCATTTGTACCATATTTGTACCATACAGTATATACTTACACGGAGGAATACTTTGACGGCCATGAGAATTAATTAAATTCTAAGCGTTTATTGAAAAACAATTACTATAAAAATAGTTTACTGTCTAGGTATAGAAAAATCAATAATGTGCCTAGGTCACCCTAGGTAAAAAGACGTCTAACTTATTTTATTAACAGCACTATATTTTTCAATCGTATTTCAACTATCGACATATTGTTATGTGATGTTATACGAACGACACTAGTTTTTCGGCAACTGCGTGGGTGACTGAGATAGGTCAGACGGGAATTGAGCTTCATATTATATGTATATGTCGGAGGAGGAGGTGGATCATCACCGTCATCAGTAACATTCATCTTGAATGTCTCAACTGGGCGCCGGTGGGTAATGTTGGATGAAGCAAATAGATTCGCACTTTTAATCAGATTAATATTTCCAATCAACACAGTACATAGGTAGACACGTATAGCTAGTAGATCTGTATCACAGAACGCAGGATGGTTTTAGTGACGACCGCCCCACGCGCGCACCGACGAACAACTGCACTACCAGTCGACCGCGCGTGTGTCACCAACTCCATCGAGCGCCAACAGAGGGCGCTGGCGTCCCGGATATCACTTGATTGCGACACGGTCATCCTGCTGGCACACGTCCGCGTGTGATGGTTACCCTGCGGACAAATAGTCTACGAGAGCACTTTGTTCCACTCGGTCACTTCTGACCAAACTCTAGATCCATCGGGTAAAGAAATGTTAGAACTCTACAGTTTTATTTTAACCAATTTTTACTCTTTAACTTAATCAAACATGGGGAATTTGAGAACAATTGAAACACACAAAAATCGCTAGCCTGGGTCATGTAATACAGTCATTCGAATCAACTTTAAAACTCTACTACAGCAGAAACTCTCGAGTAAAACCTCTAGCGCCACGGCTCCACAGCCGACCAGTAATCGCATTACTCTCACACATCCAGCGCATGGATCAAACCTTCGGTACGCATATCCATCGAGTGGATCGCCCGTGTGCATCACCCACTGACTACACACTACGGTCACTCCAGACCCCGACCTCCGCCAGAGTTAAACGCGCATCGCGCACCCACGGACTACTTGAGTTGCCTCAAGAGACACCGATTTCTACCGGGCTACGACTACGTAATAACCACTGGTACGGTCGAACACAATACGGCCGATAGAGTTCCCTACTCGAGCCTCTACTACAACTTAAGGTTGCTCATCATTAATTAAATCATTATCATCATCAACATCGACTGGTACATGACCCGCTGGCATCCTCCTTAACCTATCGTGCGCATATTTGTAGGTACGCTTAGAATTTAAGGCCTTAAGTGTGTAACGATCGCCATCCAAAATCTCAATAACTTTAAACGGACCTTTATACTTGGGATCTAACTTAGTTTGATTTCGTTCTTCGTTCTCTAACAACACGAAATCACCAACCGCGAAATTATGAATTTTTGCCTTCGTTTTGTCAAATCGAGTTTTGTCATATTCTCTGCACACTTTTCAATATTGCCTGAAGCGCGTTCACGTATTTCCTCAATGTCTACATCAGTCTCTATATCGCTACACGACATAAAATCTGTTCTGTACTGAATACTCGCGTTTGACCAATACCAGTCATAGCAATAACGTTACTTGCACGTTTACCCCTAAATTTTGTTGCAAAACTTTATTTTACTATCGAGCATTCAGCACCAGAATCGTAAGAAAATCGTATCAATTCACCTTTGTGTTGTAACGTGCCCGATGGTGGTTGTACGACGCAGACATCGACGCGCCGGTCGCTCCGCGCCTCGCCGCCGTCGGCCGGCCCGCTGCCGCTGCCACCGCCGCTCGTACACCGCACGGCTATGTGGCCCAGCTTGCCACACTTGAAGCACACCAAGGGCTTCGCTGTCGGCTGCGTAGCAGGACTCGATGATGGCGTAAACGTTGAAGGTCTTCCCCTCGTATCCATCGGCTTGCTTCTACACTCGTTTCTCTTATGTCCGGTTTTTCCACAATTGAAACATTCAATTGACTTTGCTCGCTTGATATCGGTTGTATTTGTTGACTCACCGGTGGTGTTTAACTTTCGCTTCAAATGTGTAAACGCGTTAAGTTCTTGCTGCAATTTGTCCCTCGATGCGATGTTTGTAGTGAATGCCATACGTTGCAGTCGCGGGTCAAACTGCGATATGTGAGCGAGTACTGTTGCCACGGCGATTTCTTCTTTGTTTACATCCTTCCAACAATTAGTCAGCGAAGTAATTAAACGACTTGCGAATGCGGGTAATGTTTCCTTTTCGGTCGGTTTTTCGGCGTTCAATTTAATGAGGGTACCCGCCAATGTCTCGGTCGAAATAAATCGTGTTGTGAAAAGTACCTTAAATTCGATCCACGTCATTCCTTCGTAGGCTATTTGAGACAGCCATGTGGATGCTTCGCCTTTTAGTGCCTTACTAACCGCCAACACAAGTCTGCCGCCGCTTGGTGGGTCTTCAGAGAAACACAAATCTGCCGTCGCGATCCATGATCTTGCGTCGGTACCTTGTTTATCAGGATCGAATGCAGGTAGTTCTTCGCGGAAGGCCGGTTTCGGTGACTGCAGCGCCTCAATCAATGCTCGCATGTTATTATTTTGTTGTTCGAACATGACACGCCAGATGTTTGTTTCCTTACCGCGGTCCAACACTGATCCCGCTTCTGATGTCGGAGGAGGAGGTGGATCATCACCGTCATCAGTAACATTCATCTTGAATGTCTCAACTGGGCGCCGGTGGGTAATGTTGGATGAAGCAAATAGATTCGCACTTTTAATCAGATTAATATTTCCAATCAACACAGTACATAGGTAGACACGTATAGCTAGTAGATCTGTATCACAGAACGCAGGATGGTTTTAGTGACGACCGCCCCACGCGCGCACCGACGAACAACTGCACTACCAGTCGACCGCGCGTGTGTCACCAACTCCATCGAGCGCCAACAGAGGGCGCTGGCGTCCCGGATATCACTTGATTGCGACATATATTTCTACATCCAATGCGATAAGAATACCTAACTGCTGTGCTAAACTACCTTACTAAAATACTGTAGATACAAGATCAGTGCACTGGAAAAGGCACCCCATAAATTGCACTACTAACTTCGAATAGTGCAATCTCACTTTGAACCTTGTTACCTTTACTTCAATGGCGACGATAATTTCGCGATCCTATTTGTTTAAATTTTCTATTATTAGATAATTAAAGATACGGTTTATTTGTTTTAGTATCGCGAGATTAGTATTGGATATTATTATTGACCTCTCATTTATAGTAGGTATTCTCTAAGTCACCTACAATGTAAACTTGTGGGTAATCTGCGGCCCTGGCCACATTCCCGACAGGATGGGATCATTCCAAACATGTAGCACAAAGCGCTAGACATAGTTACTGGACCGCAAGCGTCATAGGTGTCCCAAGTTTATTGTTCAAATTAGAACAATAACGCTCATGGCACGTCTAAACATTTCGGCGGCGACCCTGCGGCATACCGCCTCAAATAATTCACTGTGTTCCTGGTATATAGAGGAGTTGCCGTGGAATAATTTGGGCTTTATACGTACTTGCGTTTGTGGTGACGCTATGCAAATACATGTCCAATAACGTCTCCGGGAATATGCATCGTGTCGGACTCAAAGATAATATAACTTTCTGAGATACATTTGAGACAGCTTGGTTATAAGGGATGGAACCTTATTGAATAGTACTCGTACTAGAGCAAAATGGGTTTAGCTAAGAATTCCATTATTTTTTGTAATAATTATCTATTTGTGCGATCACTCATTTATATAAATAAATGAGAAGGGACTGAATGCAAAAAAAAACAAAATCGGGTTGAGTGAGGCGACTTGGGAATGCCTACGTCCATCCAACACCGATATGGACTGATGATAATAATGGCGGTGTAGTCATGTGTGACAATCACAAACAATACAGCCAATCAATGCACTCATTGACTTAAAAACAATGAGCGCAACTGAAATCCGATACAATACGTGCGATGGACAAGGACAAGAAGGTCGTATTCTCCCAGGAATAATAGGGATGTTAACAAGTATTGTAAATTAAATTCATTAATTTTACAATTTAGATATAAATTGAAGGTTGAAAAATAAAATAATTACAGGCATTTGAAAATCGGGACTCTATCGTGGCGTCACGTCTTACTGATTCCATACTAAATTCGTTTACGAAAAATAAATAAATGAAGCACAACTTTGACCATTAATATCTCAGACGTTAAATGGAATATAGAAAACTCCAGTTGTATTTTCAGCATGATCACGTGTTTGGATTTATGCAATGATTTTTTTAGGAGAGACTAACTGGCAGAATGCGCACGCTAAATGACAATACCAGATTCTGCCCCACCATCAACCGCATGATGAACAAGATAACTAATAAAAATCCGTTTATTATTAAAATTATTGGTTTAAAATAAAGTTTTATACAAGTTGCGAGTCGAAAAAACAGCTTCAATTCAGAAAATAGTATGAAATCGAAGCGAATCATTCATTGTTTTTTATCATTTTCTACTACTCTCGCAACTCCTACGGATTGTGATTATGCTTTATAAAACCTGTAATAAGTCATCAACAAAATAATAGGCACAGCTTCAATGGTCTCGTAGTTTTGTAGGTGGGGCAAAGCTCCATTGAAATGTGGCAATGTCATTTAAACGTCGCTAAGCGAGGCGCCCCGCTCACACTTACGCGATGTAGCATATGAGTGACAGTGACAGTTGCGCTTAGGTTTAGGATTAGATTTGGTGGCCTCGATAGAATCACGCCTTATGGTGCCTTGTTGTTTGTAGTCTCAGATCAGGTAATATACCTATAGGAGTGCCACACCATCCACTACTCATTTATGCCAGAAACCACACCGTAAACGTTTATACATATTGCATACCATCATTAAACACCCAGTGAGTGACTCACTTCCTAATTAGGAGACGTTTCTGCAAACGGCTACCCAACTACAATAATAAGCAAACACATTACTAAGCGCAAACTTTAACATAACTGTTATTAACAATCCCGCTGAACCGGTCGAAATCTATTATTTGTTAAGCAGATTTAGTTCAGTGCCGAGAATGTTATGTTTTTGTTCCTATTAGATTAACTATCTACATGAACCAAACGAGCTGAGAGCGGACTTCGTATTATAGTGTTTAATTTGCTTTCGAGGCCTATTTGTTAATTATCCTAAATAAATAACCCGCTGTCTTTGCAGCCCATATTATGAGCGTACGTTACGTAATAATTCATTTACAAAATTGCGCACAGCAGAGCTAGATTTGACTTTATGGAGCAAAAATTACATTTTATATAAAAAATACGCCTGTTAACCTAATTAATAAACTTGCTGGCCAACCAAAAAAAAAAAATTAAAATTTTTGCTGCAAGAAGGGCCAAGTCCTGTCTACTACAAACCGACGAACTAGCAAACACTGATGAATGGGAGGGAAGCGAGAGTGAAGTGCCAACTTTAAATCCATCGTCTGTCTACTCCTACAGGAAATAGGCGGTAACAGAAAAGTATGCAGGAGGCATCATTAGGGTTGGGATTTTTTTAAAACTACTAGACCGATTGTAAAAAAATATTTTACTAGTAGATTGTATAGAATTTTCAAAAATCAATCACGTAAATCCGAACCTTAAATACTCGTCTGTACACCTGTGCTAAACCGTCCATAAGTTTTACTGCAATTCACGTAGATTAAAAACCAACGTGTTTAATAAGTTGACAAGTTCATAAACTAGCGCACTCGTGCACCGGTATCGCGATGATTCACGCGAACGAAACGACCGCCTATCCTTGCTTTGAAGGTCCTAATGGGCCGCCCATTAGTTAGCGGCTCCTGGGGAGCTTGGGAGTGTCGAGTGTTGCCACTTGCCAGCCTCGGTTAACTGCACTCGTCGGGATTCTTGATGCAAATTTTTTACACTGCCTTATACAGCATTGACACAAAATAATTTTAAGACGAATAGCCATTTTAACCAAAGTCCATCATACACACTATCTAATACCTATAGGTATTTAATATTGCTTAACAAGCTACCTATGCATTCGCTGAATTCTATACACACATGGTTGTCTGAAAGAGATCGCTTTAAGCGATAAGACATCCATTTGTGTATTATATAATCCCTGGAAGGACCAAATTATATATTATATTAATGTTTTTGATTTTTCATGCGCCGGCGAGTAAGCGAGTAACTATCGGCTATCGCTCAGCGATCAACTATAAAATATATGTCGCTGAGCGAGTATCGCTATGTCCTAAACAAAAGTGTTTACACGGAATGTATTATCTATTGTACGTTTCTTTAGCTAGAAATAGCCGATAGTTGCTCGCTTTACTCGCCGGCGTGGGACAACTGCCTAAGAAGAATTAAAAAGAGGAGTTTGTGATTTTTTTTCAATCCATCATTTCACAAATCGTATATTTGATTTAACATATTCTTATTCCATAAGTAAAACTTCAGCATTTTATTAGACAGGATATAGAGTTCTAAAGTTCAGTTGAATGTGATTATATCGATACCCTAATGTAGAATACATACAGGACGCTCGATATATGACATGGTAACTTTAAATTCAAGACAGGACTGACTTCAACGCCTTCCAACAATCTTGGCTAATGCGAAATTAATATTACGAGTATGTTCAGGAATCAAAACACGTGCAAGACTGCCTTTTATTATTAGGATGTGGATATAGCAATAACATTGTTATACAGAGGGACTTTTGATTCATGGTAAAGAGACTATCTTATGTAACAATGGGGACGGAGCCCGCCGGCGTCAACCTTGTCGATATTGGCAATTAAAAGGTTTTGCGAATGAAAAACAAAACATTAAAAATAAAATCTTGTTTATAACTATAGGACCGGATACGGACCTGCAAAACGCATGTGTACATTGATTTTTCAGAATTCCAGATAACATTCCATTTTTCAGATAACAAGTTCCATTTCTTCACTTGCGATAACAACTTGTATTGAATGACAGCTTTCCCTTCCCCTTAACAAGATATACGAGTAAGTTTATTTTTATTTTATTCAACTTCTCGTGCAAAATTCTATATATACCGTAGAATATGTTATAGTAATTCATAATCTCATTGTTAAACTTCCTTACTTCTTCATATATTTTCTTCGATCTTATATATCACATAATAGTAACGGCGAAAGAAAACGAACCCGGCCACGCACCGAAATGAACTTGAAGGTCCCTAATGGGTCCATTAGTTGCCGTCTTCGGGTCCTAAGGGGATCCGCGCGCGTTGCCACTTGCCATTGCTCGCTGACTGCGATAACGTTATTTATTCTCGTACCTGCACTGTTACGTGATAAATGCAAATTGATGTTGCCTCGCTGATTGCCTTAACTACACCCGTTTCATGATGTACAACAAAGATACAACGCGACTGCCGTGCCGTACCTTGTAATCCAGTTTATAAACAGATTGAATGTGGGGAGTATTTATCACTAATCCTTTTGTAGTATGCTTCATATGGCTTCAACATAAAGTTAAGCATCTATTGGCATTATTAATATTATTCCCAAAAAAAGATTATTGTGGCAATTCTAGATTAACATTAAATATAATCGTTGTTAAGCGAGGCGTCCCGGCCACCATATAATATGCATGGGAGTGACAATTGCGTTTAGATTGGATGAGATTAGGCGGCCACGGCTTAATCACGCTTCAATTATCAGTTTATCACATTAATTACCCGCGCGCTTCATCAGGTTATCGATGTTTACTTTGATGTTAGAATAATTCGAAGTTTCTCTTGTTATTTTGAATCGACTATGAAAGCAAATGAGGGTTATTAATAAATGTGTATTGTTAAACAAAAAGAGGATTAAAGTTTTCAAATTAACAATTTTCTCGTCAATTAGGTAAGCTAAAAGCTTGTAGGTACTAGGATCATCCCACGTATTTCAGTGAGGATTACGACCCTGTCTCATATCCTATTGGGATTGTGGTTGCAATTGGACCTTTGACAGGTTAAGTTCTGAACGACAATACCATTTCAGTATCCATACTGAGACAGTTCTCAAATATAGCAGGTTTAATTTGTCCAATTCGGACAAAGGTGAAAAGATTTATCAATTAGCTAAGGTTTATTCCAAAATTGAAGCGTGATACTAGGGGAAAAGGTTGCGCAAGTAACTCGATGTATGTACATATTTCCCTGAGGGTTACGTCGCAATTAATGTAATGGACTATTCATTTAGGGATCCGTAGTTCACAGGAGCCATTATAATTGCCTCATACTCGTACAGGAGCCCACCTGTACGTCTCCCCGTTCACATATCGCACTTTACAATACTTACACAATATTTTGTTATGAAATTTTGAGATTTAGTACCTACTGAATTTGTAGTAAAAATAGTACCTCCATATGTATTTTATGGTGATACAGGTTTGCTACAATATTTTTATAATATAATTATTTTAAGATTGGCGCCACTATTATTTGTACTCTGTCTATAAGTTACTACACATTGTTGGAGTATAATAGAATAGACTAGTCAAAGGCATGTTTACCCACTGCATGCATAATGCTAATTTGGCCCTGTATACACCCTCGTTGCTAGGAAACTAAATGCGGCACTTTCTTTTTATTATTTTAGTACTGGTTTACATCAGATTTTTTCCAATCCCATTACACTTTTATGTGATGAAAAGTGCTAAATGTGGCTTGATTACACATGTTCACATATGACAGGCGTTATGCCTATCAATAATGTATATCAATATAATATATTATGATATAAATAACACGGTACGGCACACTAACTGGTCATTCTTGTCTCCCACAAGAGACATAGATAATACACAGGGTTTAAAAAGTAGTTGTTTATGTGACCTCACCTCACCCCCAGGTAGGTAATAAACCTACGAACAGACAGGACAGACAGAAATATATAAAAAATCGCCTTCAACATTAACAACGTCTTACTGCGACTAGAGAATTTCCGACCTGATAATAATCACATTCTCGGCTGATTATCGACCTTAGAATACTTTCTACAGACACAAGCACGAGATAAAGTACCTTAACATTCGATTCGCAATATCTCACGAATCACATTCCGTTATTGATGGCGCACATAACACAGTGACACAAGAGTACGTACGTGACACCTACGACGCCAATTTATTCGGATATGTCAACAAACTCTCAATAAACCCTTCAAATGTACACAAAAAGGCAATAACACTTGCTTTATATTGCTTTTATAGAGTTGGCAAATAACATAACATAACACAATATTTGTTTACGTACAGCACGACATACTTGTTAGGGTTCCTAACAGCCACGGTTACTAGTCGATATCAAAGAATGTATATTTTTCCTACGGTTCGATATGCACGTTGTTAACTCAACACACGTTGGAAACTCATCGATTTTGCTAATAAAAACTTAGTGATCTATTTACTGTCCGGCTAACTCACGAGGGATATCTAGTTTCCGTAATAAAAATGTGCAATTTGTAACGGAAAGGGTCAGTCGAAGCAACAAAAATATTTCAGTAACGATAACTGAAATATTTTGGTTCTTCGAATAAAAAATAAAAATAAATTAAATAATGTCTCATACAAATTGTTCAACTGGTCGATACAAACAACATGTATAAAAAAATATAATCCCTCTTTTTCAATAATTGCTGAAATGAAATACTGAAGTGCCAATTAGTAATGATTGACAAGCGTAAGGGCTCCAAATAGCGAGATTTATTTTACCTTTATTTCTAATTGGAGATTGTAGGGATGGGAATATCGGTCGGTCGGATTCAATTTAACTATTGTGCCGATTTTTTACTTACAAAGTTAACGTATATTTTAAAACATTTTTCGTACTATTTTAGAATTTAGAACACTAAAAATGTCAATGAACAAAGTTTCACATTGACGTAGATGTTCATCGACATTTTTCACACGGGAATAATGATGGGAACGGTAATGAAACGTCAATCAGAAACAGTTTCAGCGTTGGTTGAGGCTAGGTAAATCAACTGCATTAATGGGGTGTAGTCGCGTCGGACTGGCGCCAGTTTAGCGCCTGATTTGTATCGGCCCGACAATTGTTGGTTGAACGAATTATACGCAGTATAAAAATATAATGATTGGGCTTTCGTAAATGGCGCCCAACGTGGGGTTGCCGGTGTAGAACGCGTGCGCGATATACTCGCGTTGACGGCCCCTTTTACGTCATACTTTAAGACGTTTCTCTCGCTTAAAATAATTCGTGGCCGCCCCAACAACATCCTGGAGGTAGCATTTACGTATGTTCCTGCATCATACTCGTATAACATGTCTAAAGTGCACTTTCATTGAGCCATGTTGAGCTCTTGTACATCGACATCTCAATACTAAAAGCATACACATACATCAATGTAATATGTTACTAACAAAATGGATTTTATAAAATCATATCTTTAGATAGGTTTACGTTTTTCAATATCGAACTCTATATTTAGGTTTTTATTCATGTGCCAGGCTCGCGCTTCGTTATACATATCCGTTACTTTGCAATTTTAACTTGGTTGGTTAATTGAGTACATTTGTATTGTTGATTTTATGAATAATTTAAAAGTGCTTAATATATACCATAATGTGGATGTGTAAATATACATTTTTTTAAAGTTATATCATTATAAGGTACTTCTTTATTTTGGGCTTGAATTTAAACACCTAAAAATATTTAGTATTTTTCTTCTTCTAATATACACAAATTAAATTAAATATAGGCGGCTCGTCAAAAAGTCCCCCGCGCAGTTTAATACACATAACATAATGTATTTCAGTAAGAAAGTGTCATGTGTAGTAGACCATTGAGAAACTGCCAAATTGATAATGATGCAAAAGACTTCACGGCTTTAAAGTTCCCGACGGCACATTTTGAAGTTTGACTATTCTCTACTAGAAGTACTTACTTTCTACTAGAAGTACTTACTTCTTTAAACTTAGAGTGTGAGGAAGACTATATTTACTTTGTCGAAGAATAATATTGTTTTAAGATTTTCTTCTTACTTTGAGAAATCGTGATTAATTAATTAAACCAAGAATAAATTCTTAAATAAACAATATTATTTTTAGATCAAGCCAATCCCTAAGGTAAAATATTGTCTGGATCTAGAAAGTATTTTATTGTGTATCTCTGCTTAGTTACTAAAAACTTTAGGAAGTTAATGGAAATCACAATTTGTATTTTTTCCCTATTTAGACGATCGATTTAATGATTAATTAATTAAGCTAATATGTTATAATAGCGGTTAAATCACTTTATTCAGATAATTATAATCTAATTATCTCATTAGGCTCAATATTAAATCAACTACAGTAATGTGACATTATTATTTACCTGCAGTATACAGGAAATTCATAAGTGACTTAACAATAATTACGTATATTAATAATGAACCATTTTCCTAACAGTGGGAAAAATAATAACATACTTTGCGTATATTTACAATTTGAGATCAATAAATCAAATTCCTAGAAGGAATCCTTATCCAATAAGTTGGCAACCAATGTTGTCGACGCTCTGTATACTATGAACTATTATTTGTGAATCTGTCCGTTTGTTAACATATGTAAGGCATGGGACCGGAGTCGGGTACCGCAGTGTTATGTAACCGCCGCTCGATATAGCCGGTACCAACTCAGCGTCGCGATGGCTACCAACCTGCGTTACCAAGGCCTGGTCATTTTTCCTCGTTACCTAGGAAATAAGATACACTAGCCCGAAAAATGTATTGGCCCTACATTTAACTACGAGACATTTTATCGCCCCTCAGGTTGCTTAATTTTTTTTTCGGTCTGCTGGAGTGGCCTGTGAGTGAACAATAAACATTGCCGCAAAACATGTTGAAATCTTGTTTGGTGTTGCTTTGTTTGTCACAGAGGGAACATTTTTACATTACCGTTGTATTTAATTGGCAATCATGGGTTCTTTAGACTTTAATTCCTGGAAATTCACAACCTCGAGATAGGTGCGAGGTTACCCGAGAGTAGGAAATACTTAAAAAGCAGCGTATCGCTGAAGTATTTTCTATTTATTTGTACCAATCTTGTTATTTCTACAATCATGTTCCTTCATCAATGCGCAGATGAATAAACGTGTGATGTTCAAATGACACATTTTAACTAGTCTCACTGAAGTATTTTATTACACTCCCGGTTTCGGCTACTTGGCCATCTTCATGTGAAGTATAAAAGTATCTTTAAACATTATTATAAAGTCCACCCACACATAAGTCTATTTATTTATTGAGTATTATAAACCACATCAATTATAAAGAGTAAACCTTGTTGTATAATTAAGAAGTATCGGAGCTAAGAAACCCGAAGGTACAAAGGTTGCTATTTTCTACGTGCATTGCGATAACAGATACAGCATAGAGGCGCCGACTCTTGCTCCAACTAATATTTTTCTCTTTAGAAATCATTATTCACAACCTGTATTGTACTCCCTGTAACAGAGCCAATCTAAACACAGTCGCTGTACCATCGTTTCAAAAGAAATATGAGCTCTTATTTTTGCTATCG
This sequence comes from Tachystola acroxantha, assembly GCA_963506565.1. Taxonomy (NCBI): domain Eukaryota; kingdom Metazoa; phylum Arthropoda; class Insecta; order Lepidoptera; family Oecophoridae; genus Tachystola; species Tachystola acroxantha. Next base: position 18,758,587 of record OY735870.1, read on the forward strand.
ACTTTGTTGACACAAAGTGATTTACAGTCAAAAGTATTCATGAATAGGTTGATGAAAAAATCATCAAAACGAACAACAAGCAAAGTAGAAAGGTTTCGTGGAAAATGGAATGGTCGGGATATAGCGTTTTGTTCGACGAAGCAGCTTATTTTCCGTGCAACGACTCTCTTTGTTGCGGCGAATACAAAGCTTTTAGGCTTTTCCGAAAGTATCCTAATGTAGATAATTACACGAATAACCTCGCATGTTACAAGCATTGATGCACTTGAGGTGATTCATAAATATATCATACAATATAGGATAATGACGAGACCTCGATGGGTCAGTGGTTAGGCAGGCAGGATTCGCGGTAAGGAGGTATCTGATTCAATCCTGGTATCATCTTTATATAGTTAATAAAATAAAATAATTAGATAAATGTAAAATAAATGTCTCACATTTTCAGATCCATTTTGGTATATTTCCTAGTGATCGAAGTCTACTTTTCTGCATGTGCCAGGAGACTCAGCCCTGCGTTCACTACGTATATTAGTGATATGCAAATATTTATTTTAAGTACACTGTAATTACATTTTGAACTTCTAATTTTTTAATAACACTTAACTAGAATCCGTTAAACAATTACATATTATTAGGTAGGTAAGTCACAACTCATTGGGACTGCCGCAGTCTTATGTAACAACGTTTGGCGTAACACGACTGCTGAACTAACTTTCGTTGCAACAAACTCACCGCATACCATTATTATTTTAAAGACAGAAACGCAATTTTAATATTGGTTGTCTCAATGCAAATTATCTGTGTAAAATGCCGGTACCTATAAGTACAGTCGCGAACTTCATTCTAGGACCAATTCCATGTAAACTTTCATAAACGTCGAAAACATTTCAATAAATTCTTAAATTTGAATTTGAAGAGCTTCAAAATAAATTGCAGAATTAATAAATATCCTTTTTAATTTATTAATCATGTGGTTTCGTATTCTATATTGTATTCTAAGAACTCACGGCAATGTAGACACAGAATCACGTGATAGTTAAAATACACTTTTTCGTTTAACCACTTAAAACCAAAGGAAGATAATTATTTTCGTTTCGGAATTCGAATCTGTAACCTTGCCATTCCGTGATTTTTGAAATGTGCTATCACAACTGTATAAGGTGAATATGAGACTAATCGCATTTACGACTATTAGATATTAGGTACCTTCTGTGTACAGTAAACGAAGGATACAATGTAAGGTATTCTAGTTCTACCTTAACAAGCTTTATTACCTGAAGGCTTGAAATCTCTGAAATTCTCTCTCACTTCACGGTGAAAGCTGAAAATCAGTGTTGCACACAAAGGTCGAGATTCAGAGAGAACTGCTTGATGGATATTGATGAGGTATCGCTAGATTTGTCTTGATCACGGGGCTGACAAAGGAGACATTTGATTCCAAAAAGCAGCTGTTTTTTTTTGTTTTTGTAATTATTATTATAATGTTGTGTTTATACTCTGAGGCAATAAGTTGTAGTGATTCCTGATTGCGCTGTCTAACTTCTAATAGCCGCTATGTCCGGCGTGTCGCTCACTCTTACGTGATGTAGGAGCATATGAGCGACATTTGCGTTTAGGATTAGAATTGACAACACTATAGAATCACAGCTGTGATTCTATAGTGTTGTCAATTCTAATCCTAAACGTATATGGTAGCAATTACAGCGTGTTTCTTTTAAACTAATCTAAATATGACAAGTTAAAAAAATGCTGCCGCCCTTTTCTACATCAAAGTTATAAAAATGAGCGCACTACTTTTAGAGCAATCAGAAACACACACGACAGAACCGCTACCAATGTGAATTCTATTCCAGCTACGTATACCCGACGATGGACGAGCTGGCCCACCAGCTGAACTATGTGCTGGCCCACTTTGGCATCAAGTCGTTCATCGGCTTTGGAGTGGGTGCCGGCGCTAACATCCTCGCGAGATTCGCAATTGTTCACCCAGATAAGGTAACACCGCATGTAGGCTGGAGATCACGATGACGTCACTAGTGACGCATACACGTTGACGCTTTTAGTTAATTACATTAAAAACATTTATAAGATTAAAACTGTTTGAATTAAACAACAGCAGCGTATCTTTGATTCATTATTCCAAAGGCGCAAAAGTTCTTTAATGTTAGTTACTGCGCTATATCTGTATGGAAAGCTTTGTATCAGAGATTATTTTAATCGGGGGTAATATCTGAGGTCTCCGTTATTGAAACCTAATCAATATTGATAATTAAAATTAGTGTAAATTAAGAGCTAACCACCTAGTTGTCGCAAATAAAATAAATATAACATCCTTGAATAATTACAGACTTTAGAAACTTTCGCATACTTCATATCTACTTATATTTTTTCAACAATCAGTGAAACTTAGCTAACAAATACAATTCGTGCGATTCCGTTGGATGGTTGCAGGTGGATGCTTTGGCTCTGATCAACTGCACTTCGGGCAAGCCGGGCTGGATCGAGTGGGCCTACCAAAAGATGTATTCGCGCTCGCTCCGCATCCGCGGAATGACCCAGGGCGTGCTCGACTATCTCCTGTGGCATCATTTCGGCAGGGTATGTATAGCAATTACTGGTATCTCTATTACTTTTCTATCCACAACATACGTTACTTATTTATTACGAACACTGCCAATGACTTAACGTATTTATTACTGCCAATGACGAAGTGTCAGAAGTTTGGAACTTGTAATTAGTTATCGAATATTGGATATCTCCTTGAAGGTTTATTTATATCCTCAGCTCGATGTCTACCGCCCGATATATTGAATACAAATAAATTCAACAACAGGTATTTGTACATGCGATAAACAAACGTGGTTCGCTCTCAATCTTTCGTATTTCAAAGGTTGAGAATAAACTAAGTTTGTTTAGTGGACATATTGTGTTGTACCACTTGTCGAACTTTATGAGTATTCTCAAATCTTGCGAAGCGATTTTGTGTTGTTATGTATATTTGTTGTTTGTATAAATGTATTGTTATATATTATATTATTTATTCATAGTTTATCGATGTGGTGAGTGGCCATCTTGCAAGAGTGTTACCAACATTTTGCTTTGCGCTCTTTTTAAACAGTGTGATTTTATGCTCGTGAATTTTTGAAAGAATTTATAAATTATACATCATATGCACTTATCTATCCCATGCTATGTAATACATATAGTATAACAAATCGTTGAGCTAAAGTGTTAATCTGCTATGCGTACGGGTATAGATACAACTTTACAGAATATGTTATTATTTTTATATTTTGCGAATTGTAGCTACCTGCAAAAACATTTAATGTGAACATTACCGGTTAACACTTCAGGCCGACAAAATACATAATTCATTTGCAATTTCCTTTTTTTATATTAATAATTACACGCAATGAATCCAACGCATCAACCCAGTAGTGACTCCTTCGCGATGCGTTACCCGTACGATAACACGAGTACCCATACGTACGTATGTATGTATAGTGCCTACAGGTATTTACCGAGAGTAAAGTATATTTATATAACTAAAGGGCCCTGAACGAAATGTGTATGGAATAATTTTCGATTGTTACACTGGCTGGTTTGGTAGTCACTGTCGCCTATAGACACCTAAACTCCAGAAGAAAGTTTAGATTGAGTTGAGAGATTAAGTCTCGTTTGTTAAGAGAGCTTCATCAAACACAAACAATTTTGACGTCAATTTAAGAAGAACATATTTTGATCTGACTGATGTCAAGACTGTAATATACTGATAATACAGATCGGGGATCGAACCTGGTATCTCGATATTCCGAGACCAGTATGGTGTCCCAACCACGGCATTGCTGTGCTCATTACGCTCGTGGCAATTGTGAGATTATAATTGACATGGGCCACAATATTTTAATTCACAGTACGATGGCCCTTTTCCGTCGGAACATATCAGCGGACTGCATACCGTGGCATTTGGCGCAAAAGTCCTCGAAATAGTCCCCACATCCGTCAATCCTGCGAAGTATATGTGGCGTTGCAATAGCAATGTGCGTTAGTTGCATTATTTTATATTTAATTTTGGGCATTGCGAATCCTCTTCAATCGGATATTTACTATTATACAACATGTATATTAAATACGGCATTTCCCTTGGGGAGTGTTAACAACCCATCATCAATATCTGTATATTTGTACCCGACTGCCCCAGAAGGAGGGTAATGTTTTTCGGGTGTATGTATTTGTATGTCCATTCCTTCCTGCCACCTGTAGCCTAAACGGCTTGATGGATTTTGGTGTATGAGGTATCGTTAGATTCGCCTTGATTACGGGAGTATCATATGTTAAAAAAAATCAAAAGGGGATAGTTTTTTGTTGTTTTTTGAAATAATTTCTGCTTGTTAAGTCTCCACTGCTCGGGCACAGACCTTCCCTTACATCCAGGGACCTCGGGCCATGGCCCACCACACGGGCCCAGTGCAGATTGGCGGATTACACATGCCTTACACTTTTTTCTATGGCATGCAGATTGCAGGTTTCATCTCGATATTTTTCTTAACCGTTTTGAGAGCATTCGGTAAATATACTTATGCAAGTTTTTTCCTTCGAAAGAACTGAAGAAAACTCATTGGTACATTGCTGACCTGGCCGGGAATCGAACCTGGCACCTCCGTATCGGAGGCCCAACCATTGCGCCACCGTGCTCTTTATCCATAAATATGAACAACTTTCATCATGGGGACAATTCTGAAATGTCCCAAATAAAATAACGTTCCAATAAAGTGCAATACCTATTCGACTGCAATGTATGGAACAGCCTTTTTGTGAGATTTAAGAGTTGGTATCGTAGATATAGTTGTTCAATGTTCACATGCATGGGTACAACCCACCCCTCCTCACTCCACCAACCCCCCAGAGGAAATGTCGTATTAAATTTACATAGTTGTAGATTACGCTGGCATTGTCGTGTTATCTAACAATTGTATTAGGAAATCATTCTAACCTCTAATTTTAATAACACCGTGGCTCTGTTTCACTAACTCTACGGGCGCTATTAATTGGTACTTGTGTACAACATACGTAATATTAGATCGATATCGGTAATCTTTATACCCAAGTCAATTCAGGATGGCGTGTTTGACACGTGTTATTAATAATTAATATTTATTATCGAAATTTTTATAATTAATCGCATGTCGCATCTACAGGATGTAACGTAAAGGGTATATGTAGGAGGGTGTTCAGTATCGGCAACTGAACAACTTTTGGTCTACGATTTTTCGATTTTCGCGAATTTATATTTTGACTTTTCATACATTTCGCATCGATTTGTGTGAGACATTAATTTATTTTTATTTTTTAATCGATAAGTCGTAGAACCAAAGTTGTTACCGATACTGAACACCCTCCCTTCGGCTTCATATACCCTTTACGTTACACCTTGTATAATAATATGGATTTATAAGTAGTATTCTCCGTGCCTTTGTGAAACAGGGCCCGGGAAGATTTTGCTTACTTTTGTATCATTTGTGCTTGATGCTTCTTGCACGTGGTAAGTCTGCTTTCGGTCTAATAGTGGGTCTGGCTAAAGACTGTTTTTCGAAACCATTTACTGCGCGAATCGTCTTATGGGTTATTTATTTCAATACTGCTCATGCGTTTGTTTTTGAGGTTAGCCGGTTTCGAAAAACAGACATTGGTAGTGATTCTGGTTTGTGTTTTTTTTAAATCTAAACTGTACCTGACATGTCTAAAATTTCTACACTAAAGTTATGAAAAGGATGTCACAACTTTTAGGAACGTTAAAAGTTCATAACAAAATTTTGTGCGAGACCCGTCTCCGCCCTCCAACTTCATATGTTAGTAGTTTCATAAAAATATAACGTAACTATAAAAAGAACAAGTTTCTTATCGATGCAGGAGTAATATTTACAATAACGAAAATATTAATTTAATATTATTGTAATACTTTGGAAAATCAAAGAATTTTGCTTTATAGACTGTTATTTTATACTAAAACACGATTTTCCCATAATAACCCGCACTTTATATCATCGCAGAGTAAAAATAAAACCTTACTAAGATGTTTTACCTACATCAATGTGCAGATGAATACACTTCAATACTTATATATATATATATATATATATATATATATATATATATATATATATTTTTAAAGACCGTGTATAACAACATGAACTACAATAAATGATTATATTCTATCTTTAGTTATTTTTTTCAACTGAATACATTTCAAATCTGTTTGGTAGGGGAGACTATGCATCCTTTTACTACTGCCTTAAGCTTAATATGGGAAATCGCAAGGCAGAATCGCTATCAGTGTATTGGGGTCAAGTGTTGGCCCTCAGAGCGTTTGCTTACCCGACTCCCATTGCAGGGCCCCGAGGAGCGCAACTACGATCTGACGCTGATGTACCGCACGTACTTCGCGCGCCACGTGAACCCCTCCAACCTGGCGCTATTCATCAACTCGTACGTCGGCCGCAACGACCTGGGCATTGCGCGCGAAACCGAGACGATCAAGGTAAGTTGTAAGGGAATATAGTACGTCTAATACAGAGAACGGTGTACAAGAGAGTTTTTTAGGATGAGATCATTGATCTCCTATAAACAAATAGATACACAAAGGTCTTACTATGTTGCGGAGCGAGCGGATAATTGAAATAATAGATGTATGAGAATAGTAATGGGTATATTTCATATAGATCAGATAATATTGAAATCTTTATCAATAGTAAAAATAGGAAACTCAACCATTTCCCATCTAATTCCGTAAAAAAAGTGACAGCTTTTCTTTTTAAAAACATTCCTATTCAATTTTAAATTTAGGCGGCCAACCACAAGATGCGGCCAAAAGAGACCGCATCGTAACAACTAAAACAATTTAAAAAACGTCCAAATAAGGGTCCGTAGTTAACGTCCAAATAATGTCCAATAAAGCAAATGAGGGTCCATTCATCCGTTTGGACCTTCTTTGCGCTCGGACATTTTTAGAAGGCAGACTGTGTATCTAGTTGTTTATAGGAGATCAATGGATGAGATTTTTGAAAATTCTTTACATTTACTTATCCTGTTATTCATAAACCTAGTTGAACCTCACTTCCCTTAAATCTTGTTGCTATCCCTTTCACACTTCGCTAAAAGGTTAAGAGATAAAAAGGGACAGGGGGCGTATAAGGTGGTGTAACTTTAAAGGTGCGATTCCGATCCACGCGTCAGACAACTGCAGATGGCACCGCCTCGCCCCTCGCTGTCTACCAGTTGTCAAAATAATGCGAGGCGATGCCTTTACGGAGGCGATTAGTGTTCATTGCAGTATGGACTTTCCTACAAAGAATACTGAACGACTCAAGTTGAGGGAGCGCTTATCCCGTGCCGGTGCGATACGTCTGCGGCAACGTTTGAGTCGTTAATACCCTGTGCGTGATACAGGTGCCTGTGCTGAATATCACCGGCGCCATGTCTCCGCACGTTGAGGACACCATCACCTTCAACGGACGCCTGGATCCGGCTAAATCCACCTGGATGAAGGTCAGTCCTTATTATAAGTCGTCTGTACTAATTACATTACAGACATACTTTATGGACTTTTTCAGGCTAGCTGCGTGTTCATCTGATATTTTAAGGGGTTTCCTATTTAAAATGGTTTAAAATTAGTCCACTCCCTCTCGTCTCTCTCCTTCTCTCATTCATCTCACTCTCTCATCTCTCTCTTTCATCAAGATTTTCTTTTCTCAAGATACTCGTATTATCTTTATTCCTCACTGTATTTTATACGTCATATTAAAATAGTCTTTAAAATAGGTATAAAACACTTGTTAGCGTCTTAAGTGAATATTTAAAAGTAGTGACGTCAAACTGGTTAACAAAACAAGACTTTTTAATTTGTAGCTGCATTACAAAAGTAGAAAATAATGTTACAGTCACTTCTCCCAAAACTGTCAACACTACCTTTGTGCGAAGCTCATCCGACCCGCATAGGTGACAGCCCGTTGTTACGCTTTGGGAACTCGCCTTTGTCATGCAATTTGTAATAGGGCCCTATTACAAATTGCATTGTCCTATTTCACATACAAGAATGGTCCGTGCGTGCAGATTGCCTCACATTGTTTTGAGTAACCAATAAATGTAGCACGTAAATACCGTGTATTCTTGAAACAACGAGAAATGCTCTTGTGTACAGTTTCAGAGAAAGGACAGGAGGGTTAAGGTTGAGATTGTCTCAAAAAATAATTGGCTGATTTTTGGAAATTCTTTACAATAATGTGGACTCTAAATTAAGACTAAATCATCTCGCTGCGGAAAAACAACAACTTCACGGTGTAGGTGTCCTGCTTTTTTTTTACAGAAATCGATAAAAACCGCTAAAGAAATAAATGAATGTCGCTAGTTTTTTTTCACATAATTGAAGATAGACTTTATTGACAACATATTTTTTTTAAGGTAAAATATTATGCGAAGACTACAAAACGTAGGGTTTTTTATCGATTTCTGTGAAATAACCTGCCATGGACATGTCATCTTTTGATATTGACCTCCTCAGTTGCTCGTATTGCAGATCTCTGACTGCGCCATGGTGCTGGACGAGCAGCCAGGAAAGGTGTCTGAGGCCTTCCGCCTGTTCCTACAGGGCGAGGGTTACGGTAAGTGAGCGTACTCATCCCCCATCCCATGTCTTCCCATCACACGAGAAACCTCTTCGCTCACCGGGTGAGCTTTCTGAAAAAGGATGTTATCGCACCACACAATAATTTCACTTTGAACTATATTGAGAATCAGAAGTCACTGTATATTTTAAATAAATAGACGCCGCAAAAGAAAATGTATAGAGTAATAAAGTAGTTACAGAGCTTGGAAATATTTCCATACAGTGGATTTCACATACCAAAGTATTCATATATGAGTTTTTTATTGTCTATAATGAATATTCAAACACAAATGCAAAGAGTTAAAACCATAATAATGTAAAATTTTCATTCTTATTTGTTCGCGTTTTGTTGTTTTGTAAACTAGTTCGTGGTCTTAATTTTGATAACCGATCTGGTTACAATTTGTATTTAGGTAACAGCTATTATCGAGCAGCACCTCATGAAACAGCTTTAAATCTTACAGCATGAGTGTAGCTGGCATTACATAGCATTTGTGAGAGTACTAGTTTCTACATTTATTACGAAGATTCTGGAGTGGTCTGAGATCGTTTTCTTTTATTTTCCTGATTATATTTGAGCCTGGATATGCGATTCCGGTTTGCGACAACCCTGTGAGATGGTATGTATCTGTGAGCTTACATCTCCATTCAAGACTTGATACTGTTTGATAATAGCTCGCGCTCGGTCATTATAATCGTGATTATTCCCTCCTCCATTGTATCAAGAACTCATGCGTAATTTAATATAGGCTATATTTATCAACATTATAAAAATCAACGTCTGTTTGAATGTCTGTGCGTTTACAACTCAAGAACCGCTAGACGTACATATTCAAGGAAGTTTTTGGTTTACATTCGTACCTCAAGCATTTGATACCAAAGAGCAGGCGTATTTAAATAATAATTAACGCATATGTTTTATAACGAAAGTTTTCTTAGCGGAAGCGGTTTTTAATTTTTATGCTTATTTTTGCCTCTTTTCCAACGTTCTTTTTTTAATTTATGGCATATATAAAATATGTGGCACGGGTAGGTACAGTATGTAACAAAACTCTACGTATCTAACCTAATTTACAGTGAACACATCAATCGTTTTGTTTTTGCTACAGACCATCAATTCATCAATCAGAGCTGGATTGGTCAACAAATGTCTATCATATTTTATCTTGTTCTATGTCAACTATTGAATTACCCACTTTAAAAAAGAACCGAAATGAACTAAAGATTTTTATTAAGGTATCTACAAACAAATACCTTTCTTTTCAACTTTGATAGTACTTTGTTACATACTGTATACATTCGGGTATGCACATCGCACATTGCGCGTTTATCGTAAAATGTTGCCTCGTGGGTTCTCGGCTTTATCACAAATTTGTACAGTCGAAAGCACATCAAATGTAGCACTTGACTTTGTACATACGTTACATTAAAACGATCATGCCGCGTAATGGTAATAGTACGAGAGCCCACGACCAAAACCATGTCTCATAGCAATACGGCAAAAACCCTATAAAATCGTTAGATTGTATGATTCTGAACCCGACTAGGTGTGTAGTAACGGTCGAAAGTGTAGCAACTGCGTGGGAGGCCATTTCTGCTGTGTCAAAAAAAAAAGGCAGTCGGTATTATAGCAATACGTCTGATAGTGAAAATGTACATAGATTTTATAATTGTATTACGAAAAAGTTTGTTTTCAGACATTTTGCGCGTAGCACATAGCCTGAGCGCATTTTTGAAAATGTCAATAAATTTAGCCGACCTGTATCATAGCAATACGGATAATTTTTTTTTTTAACTTTTCGTATTGCTGCCATGATTACCAAAAACCTGTTTTCAGACACTTTAAGTGTAGCATATACTCCCAAAAACGAAAATAACGTTTCGGAGTCGCCTGGCCGACGCCTCTGTTAAATGTTTTTTTAAATTTACAGCCTTCATAAATATTCAAGAATCTCCCTTGTCATTACTTATTTCTTTTGTAAAAGTTACTCAAGTGTGCTTTAAATAAAACCAAAACTATCAAATCAATCAGTATTTAATTTCAACAGCCTCGGCGCTTGTTACGCTCCTACCCTTTTCTTACTATTATACAGCTCACTCGGCAGCTGTTCCAAACGTTGGAACGACTCTCACTTAGTTATCATGCGTTGTGCGGTTGTGGTGGTGTAAAATGTCGGACCTGAGTTGTGTGTCTTTGTTAATTATCATCTAATAAATTCAGGGTCGCAACGTATTCATTGGTTTGTAACAGAGAATTCAAGATGCCTCAATACGATTTTTAAATGATATCTGAGTATCGAAAAGTTGTCTGATAGAGAAGGTGCTACACTTAATTTGTCTGATATAAATTTTTCGCACATGTGGACAACTTATTTTATCATGTTCAACAATTTTCAGACATATTGCTATGATACCGATCGGTAAAATTTGTTAACATTTTCAAAACGGTCTCAAAATTTAATGCGTTCACATTTCCGTCTGAAAATTGTTTTGTTCGCATCAAATAACCAAAATTTACTAATAAAAAAGATTTTCAGACGTATTGCTATGAGACATTTTTTTTGTCTCATTTTTAATTTTTTTAAGTGATTTTACGGGTTTGAGCTACACCACTAACGTCTGAAAAATATGTTTCCGGTATCTCAGAACTATCATTCAACTACAGTCTGCAAATCAGACATATTGCTATGATGCAGTTCGGTAAAATTCTTTGACAATTTTTAAAATTCGGTCAGATCAAACGCTACGCGGAAAATGTCTGAAATTGGTATTTTCGAGTTCAGGATAATCGTATCTATCGATTTGATGCGGTTTTGGCTGTATTGCTATGAGACAAAAATTTTGGTCGTGGGCTCTCATACTATAAGGTCCCGGGTAGAATCCTTGTCGTGACAAAAAAATCTCCATCTATTTAATATTCGTCATTTAAATTGTACTTTGATCTTTGCTATTGAGGTGCTACCGAGTGTATATAATATGAAACATGCACTCATTTTTATGGTTTAATAATCACATGCGATATGCGTTTGACATTTTCAAAAAGTTTTTATGATATTTATAATATGAAGATTGTAATGTAACGTAATACGTATAAGTTGAATATGTTTAATATTGATAACTAAACAACTTTTATTCTACAGCTTTCCCATTATAGCGAATTTTAATCGTGACTTTCATTTCGTCGTTACTATTTTCTCTTTTTATAAACTCGTCAAACGAATACCGTACGTTAAGGCTATTGTAGAGGCGCCTGTCAATATAATATTATCACAACACGTTGATAACTGTTCTACATATAAATAATAATTGTAAATTAAGAAAATGCATCTAATTGCCGAATAAATAAGATATGTTTTGTATATTTAAGAAAGTTACCCAACTTGCACCGCAATGGATGCTAGGTGGTAGCCTAGGGCCTTATCTCCTATTATCGCAAGTTTTAATAGTGAGCTTAAACTGAACTCGCCTTGTCTTGGATTATCGGCCCTACTTTTGTATCTTTATTTCATTCCAAACTCTTTAGATCTTCTCAATTATATTTTTAGCAGAAACTAAATTTGTTTGCTCTTGTTTTACAGTATATTTAATTTTAAAATATCTATGAACTGCCAACGTTGTATGCGATAACAACTTATATCGATAGGCACCTCTCTCATGTAGCAATGTTTTCTTATAATTTTATTTTTGTTTCTGTTTTCACCTGATAGCGGTTTTACGTCTCCAAAAAGTAAGCACTGGCCGTTCGCACACTGTGGTTAAATAGAAAACTGTAAGTTTTATTATTATTTCATCTTTCCTTTTTTAAACTCTGCCCTAGAATTGGAGTTTGGGGCCTTCATAATAACCCCCCGTTTATATTTACAGACATTGAGCGTGTCTGACACCTACCGTATCAGACGAAATAAAAATTTCCATATTTATATCTACCGTAACACGATCGCGCAGACGGCGACAGACACATTGTATAAAACTATATTTTTTGGTCTGTCCCGGCACGTGTCTGACACGCCCGCTCAATGTCTGTACGTAAATATAAACGGAGCTTTATATTTTAGATTGAAAATGGCTGACTCTAATTATGGGACAGACGTTCAGGACACCGCTAATTGTGGTAACTGACAATGACACCGATGATAATCGGAGTAAAGTTCATTTTGCAAAGCATTGTTACAGCATAAATACCTAGCAATGCAATGGTTATTGAAAACGAACTTGATTACCATCTAGTCGCTGTCAATTGTACGTACAATAGGCTAACAGCAACAGTCTTAAGTAATTTTGTACCTTGTCGCACTTACACTTTTGTATATCTGATTTATTTCATTCCTCATCGCCAACGTGTGTCGTTAGTACGACAAGGTATCAAAAGTGTTTAGGGACTGCAACTGTATTTTCTGTTGAGCTTATTTGTTTGTGCTTCATAGTTATAGTTTCTCCTGTTCATTGTATATTATTTTTTAAATATTTTTTATCCGCTAGGAATCTGAAGAATACTTTTGCTTTAAATAACGGTTGTCGAAATAACAATGACATCATTCATCGGTTAATGGTTCTGATATAAACACAAAACACATCTACCTATTATTGATTGAGGATTTTAATTCGACTGTACTTCTTTAGTTTTTTTATCGTGCCACTTTCCAGAATTTAAATTATCCAGTTCATATTCAGAATAACCAAAGATTTACTCCTGATAATTTTTATAAATTCACAAGTGTACAGGCTTTATTTGTAGTGGATCTTAATAACGACACCCGAAGGCAAGACATCACTTACGATTCGAATCACACAACCATAAAGCAGGTTGTTTTCTCGGGTTGATTCCAACTCGACACCCATACGGTAACGATAGGGTGTAACGTAATCCAAAACTTTGTTTAGTTTAGTTAGTGGATGGTGTATGGAAATGTGTATGAAAGAGAGGAATTCCCCTGGTGAATTCGTGCCCAGCGGTTTTTGAGGTTAAGATGCGGTCAGAAATTGGTGTGTGAGTAATGTTGGTGTCACAGTGTGATGTGTGGTTTCAGTGGCTCCGCTGTCGCCGACCAAGATCGTGTTGTTCCGGCGGCTGTCTGACGCGGACCGGCGCCGCGCGTGCCGCCACTCGCCCGTCATACACATCACCGAGAACCCCATCTCGGACATCGTGGTGTGCTAAGCGCCGCGCCGCGCAGGCCCGCCTCGCCCGCATCACCCACTCAGCGGACGCAGGCGCATATCCTAACCCTTACGTTGCGCTTCTTAGATCTTAGTTGGTGACAGCAGCGGTTTGAAATAACATACTAGTTTTCTTCTACTTGTTATCTCTTTTTGTGTTTTCCTTACATATTTTTTAATTCGTTGATTATTTGTGTTGTCGTGGTAATTGCGTAGGTTAAGAATAAGCTTTTGATTTTAAAAATGTTATAAAGTAAACGACGCAAAAAGCGTCTCAATGTGCATAAATTTTAATGTATGTGATAGATAACATAGGTTGATGACAAAATTAGTACATAATTTGCCTATTACATTACTCCCAGGGGTAACTAAAATGTGAAATTGTGCAAATTTTGTATGGACCCAAAAGTATTAATGAACTTTGATACACCTCCGCATCTGCAACTTTAATTAACACCTCGATGGGAGGGATTAATATTAACAGTTTTGAAAAGTATTTTATAATATAAATAAAGGAAGCGAGATGAACCAATGGTATACATCGGAACCAAAGAAATCTATTAAAGTAAGTGTACATATCTGGGAAGGACGAGTGTCTGTGGGCGGCCGCGGGCGCCTCACTGGCTCGCTCCGGAGAGGCCAGAGCGCACGGCGAGTTTATATCATTGTGTAATTTTAGGAGAACTTTATTAGGACCCACTAACGTTAACTATACAAATATATGTAACACTATTGAGCATTTACTATCCAGTATTCAGATAGGCTAACTTTAAACACATGGTCTAGTACGTATTGATTGACGCGGGTATTTATATTGTAAGGGATATGGCATGGTACACTTGTGACTTAGTCGGTAATGTGTAAATGGTAGATGTTGGGGGTTGCGGTACAGAGGAACGTCGTTGGGTGCTATGCTAAGACCAAGTTTAACGATAATTTACGGCGCTTATTGGAAAACGAATGACATGTCGTATGTTTTTTAAATCGCTTCCTTTAGTTACTGTGTTGGAGTATTTTTTATTATGTATCGAAGTTTTGTGACCGAATTTATGTAAAAGTCGGTAACGCGTGTGACTACAATGCTATATATCAACTTCCGCTTGATTTTATATCAGTATGTATTGATTTTATATCAATTAAGTCACTCTATTAAAGGCTTCTACATGAATTCAGGGTTGCCCTAGATAGTATATATCTTAACTATTCGTTGAACGGTAAACGTTCGTTGTCAGTATTGTAGACATAGATAAAATTTAAGTTGGCTCATCTTTTTATCATTTGAAAAATCGTTTATTTTTATACATAAATATTATAAGTAAAAACTTCACAGTTTCTTAAAAGCTACGTGAAGTAAAATCTAGAATATCAAATAAAATAAATGTAACAAGCAAGCATGCTTAAATGAATTATTTTATATAGGTACATTAAAATATCTATATTTCATTATAGATTGACGCCTTATGAGAGGCTATTGCTTGAAAATGCTTTATCGCACGTAAAGAAAGTTATAAGTAGGTAATACGTACCAACTTAATAAAGTGAACAGTTAATTATTAAACTAACAACATTATAACAGCGATGTTATACATTTATACAGGCTGGCTATCTATCTGCACTACTGCCATCTAAAAACTTCCACTGAGTAATTGTTTTTATTTAGAAAGTAATGTTTCGCTCCACCATAATTAGCAGCAGGATAATTTGCGCCACAGGCTATTAAAATATAGAAAAAAGATACAGAAATGATTCAGTCGAAGTTTTCGGATTTATAGTTCAGAGTAAAATCGCCTGTTAACGAGTTCAGGGTCACCTTGTATGTAAAGGTTACGAATTCAAATATTTTTTCAAATATTCAAATATTTTTATTGTACATAAAAATATATTTTACATAAATGAGTGTGCGCTTTTAGCGCACTATGAAAGCCTGTCTTACTTGACAGTTTTTCACAGAAAACACTTAAACGCAGTATTGGTTCGTGAATTTAAAATGCACATTGATAATATAATATTTTGTCTTAGCTGTTTTGTATTACAGTGTCAAGGCACGGCCTCTGTGACATGGAATTCGTGTAAGCGTACTACGCCATCAGAAAACTGATTACTACTTTTGTCAACTTCTGTATAAAATTCAGATAATCCTGGGATGCATTGGCATAATCATTTTCTGACTATACTTTTAAATGTTTGGAGTATTTTATAGATTACAACAGCGAAGTTGAAATTACACGAATTCAAAGTCTTTCTATAGAATCTCATTTTGATCAGTACACAAGTCAGCAACTCGATTCTTTTAGATATTTACGATTGTGATTATTTTAACTAGTTACAAAACATTAATTTAGCATGCCGCGAATGAATCTCACTTTTTGTTAACGATTTGGTCTCTCAATGGAACTTTCTCTTCATAGCTAGTTTAAATTGATGTCTTTGGACTGGGTAGACGAGGTTATTTTAATTTGTGCACTGTAAAAGGTGTGGGACATCTTCTCACGCCGCTGTTGTGAACCTGTCCTACTGTACAATCAATGCAATGTATGCTTTGTAGACATGTTTTAACTATAAATGATAATGCCATAACCACAATTGATTTTTTTAGATCTCCGATGTATGTGTCATAGTTTGTTTGGGTATTGTAGTTGATGTGTCTAAAGTATAACCTGATACTGTGTCTAATTAGACCTAGATCCTGGCATTGTTTTAATTATGTGTTTAAGGGTCTATTAAATGATCATTGGACTATCGTGTTGTTTTATTTATTACCCAAACAAACCTTCAGATATCGGCTTGGATCTTATAATAAACAGGCACCAAGTTTAGTGACCTCGCACACTGAGGAGGAAGTGTAGTGGGCGCCTTAAATTACACATGCAATGCCACAATGAAACATTTTTCATTCCTACATTCCAAGATTTCTTTTTCAGTGCCAAGTTTAGACTACATTGAAACAAAGCTTTACAGTGAGATATTTATTATTATATTTCAAGTACATAAGTTGTCGACAAAGCATGTATAGTTTACACAATAGGGAGACACTTAAAAAATTCTTCAGTACACATTTTATAACTTTATGGTTATATAACTTTATGGTTATTCTACAATCTACATACTTAAAAGCAAGTGTTTTAAAAAGACTGGTTAATACTTGAACATTGCATTTTACACAGTTACGTATTTAACAACAAAATTAAAAATATATAATATTGAAAGCTAGACTAGAAATGTGAAGTGGGTCTTTCCTATAGGTACACTTCGCCACTAATTTGTCAACTGCTGTCACGAACACAAGGACATAGCCAGTGGCCGTCGTAACGCTACGGAGCAAACACTTGGCAATGACATGTTAGACAGCTCTGCGTGCCTATTACTAGCGACGATGCGATGCCACTCGATAGCCCCCACTGGGATTGTCGAGTGTCACTTGGCTCGCCCACCCACGAAAGACTTAAATTAACATTGCACAGGTTATTTTAACATGATTCATTCATTTGTGAATATCTAAGAAAAAAATCACTAACTAAAACAGGTTTAGAGGAGACTATATACCAATCTGCCTCTGCAAGCAGCGACGATGCTAGAATGCAGATAATTTACTACATTTGTAACACCTTCAAATGCAATGCTTGGTTTTAACAATTTGTATACCAGCATTGGTAAATATGATGCAGACTTCTCAACTTATGTTCTTTCTGCACTGCCTAGGTCTTTCTACTCAAACTTTATATTTAATCTAACACTTGTGATACAAAACGATAGTACATAATTAGGTATATTTAATATAAAAAATAACGTCAATTTATACAAAAAAAAACAAAGTCTAAAAAAACATAATAACCTCATACCTAGTTATACAAATAAAACTGAGAATGCTTGTTTTCAACTGTACCTTTCACAAGAAATTATATGAAGTCGGTTATTGTACAACACGTTATAGTTAGGACAGGATTAGAGTAAATTAGTATATCTGGATCACTGATGGCTGTATTCCGACGGACAACGCACGCGGTAACCGTAAAAATTCCAAGCGTTGGTTGAAGCGACCACACATGGTTTGTGTGGTTAAAACTACGCGTTTCATACAAATTTGTGCACGGTAACAATTTCGTCGCCGGCATGTGGTTGGTATCCCTCCTGATTCGTCTCAATAGAGCCTATCAGTTAATTTTCACACGAAAAATACTAAGTCGTATTACGAAATCAAGGCCCGTATTAATAAATCACTCTCAGCTCAAAAGTCAGTCTTGAGAACGACCTCAAGATGGGTGTTCCTATTAATAAACGTAACTTAGGTGCGCGTTTAGGAATCGGGTATCACGTGAGCAACGCCGTATTAATAAACAAAACAAGAGAAATATCAAACTCGCACTTGAGAACGTATTTGCTGATTGCAGGCGAACCACGACTTGAGAAAGTCATCACGTGATACACCCTCAAGATTGGTTTATTAATAAATGAAATACTTGAATAGGTGATCACGACTTGAGAGTGTAACAACTGAGTTCGCTCTTGAGGGCGGACTATTAATAAGGGCCCTAAAGACTCAACCAAAACTCCTTACGTAAGTGTCGATTGTCGGATAAAGTGTCAGATTTTATTGGAAAGAGTGTGATTTAGGATGTTTCAATAGCAGTTATTTGAAAGAAAACAGTATTTAACAAATGTGTACTTCAATGAAAGTTTGTTGCCTCCAGGCAAATAAGATACAATACAAAACAAGTTTAAAATAATTTCAGAACGTTTCATTAGCACCTTTGCCATTTTATTTTACTTTATATTTAACACTCCCAACTGATGATCAATAGGCTAACTACCCCTACGATACGGGACCTTTTATACAAATATACTCGTATTAAAAAAACCTCTAGTAAATAGTGGCCCCGTTTACATCAGCAATTACATGGAATGATTGTCTCATATTACTTTATAAATTATAAGGTTAATCATTATAATGGTAGCGTTCTTCGTCAAATTTTTAGCCTTATTTATTATAGACCAGACGTAATCGGTAAAAATTGCTGTCTTCTATTTACCGGTCGCGAAACCTTTCAGGTCTTTACTTGACGCTATTATATTTAATTATTAAAAGGAGTACCTTGTAATTCGCCACTACCTTTTATTATCTCATTTATGGTAGAAATATTTAAAGTAGCCTTCTAGACTACCTACCTATATAAATCAACTACTCAAACTTATTTAGTAAATAATATGAGTTCTACATTAAAAGTAACGACGATTTATAGATTTTCAATCAAATATACAAATAAAAGTCTTAAAAATTAAAATAATAAATATTATGCAGTAGGTATACTAGATCAAATGGTCACTTACAACTATTTCAAGTAGCAACAAATCGTTTTGTCTAATAGGCTCATCTCCCACCAAAGGCAAGGGAAAAGAAGAATGCTTGCTCACTTTTTGGATGCACTCAATAAGGAACTGCATTTGTATTGGCTTTAAGAACAAAATTGGACTTGATGTCTGATCAAGTGCATTTTTCCTCTTGGCGAGAGTTTAGAAATATTAGGGTACCTACCTATATGACCCCACACTTAGACTCGTAGCGATAAACGCGACTTAAAATTAGGAGGTAGTGTAAGGATTTTCACTGGATTTCGCCATGCATAATCAATAAGCCGCCGCTTAGCAGTATTTATCGCAACGAGTCATATACTACAACACATTTGACAGAATATTTTTTTGAACTCAAAAAAATATTCCATGGCGAATGCGGTGAATGTGCAGTTTCAAGAGCTTTTGCGTCGTGCTTTCATAACGGCTACGCATATCGTTACGGTTGGATCGGTAACTTCGATGTCAAATGTATGTTAAGTAATTTCAAAACTCGCATGCAAGACGAAATGAATTGTTACAGAAAATATCACGCTACAACAAAATACAAATATATGCTTGGAGTGAAATATAAAGACTTTTCAATTAAATAATCTAATACAAACATAGTCAAACAGCCGTGGGTCATTTAATAATTGTCATTGTTGACCGATTCAAGTATAAAAGTAGTAATATATAAGGCTATGCGCTGAGGTATACCAATAATGATTATTTTGTTATGTATTTTACATTACGGGCAATTCATCAATTCCTATCTTTCGTACAAGATTGTCTTGCAATGTTTTAATACTGAACTCCAACCTACATAGTTTAATTAATGATTAAAGTATAGAATATGTAGTTTAAGATCACGGAAAAGATTTTTTTTAGAAGTGTTCTCGAAATCAGGATTTAGATTGATTTTGTAATAAAATAAATACAGTATTAAGAGTTACACCGTAAAGATAATGAAAGATAGGGAATGAGGAATGGCCCAGGCGCATTTCTATTGGTCGATACTATTAGCCGCATGCGGGGTAGTACGCATATCAGATACCGGTAGTTAACGATACAGACCGCATGCGGGGACTATGGTAATTGTTTCATAAAGACGGGTGTCATTACCGGTTTATGGACTTATTAAAACGCGTCATTACTCGTAAAAAGCTTAGCAAACTATATTGCAGGAAATTAATCGATTTCCTTTACATTGCAGTCCGTGTCCCTCCTCCACATTAATGGTTGAAGATTATTATTAGAATAATAGATATGATTATGATTACGATGATCGCTATGTAGATCTTCTTCTTTCTCAGGTTGTTCTGAAAATAAAAGAGTTTATTGTCACTTTTAATTATCATTACCGAGCCAAAATTGTACTAAAATAGTGGATACTGCAAGTCGTCACCACCTTTCTTTCGACCTGTGGGGATATTACTTTCTCAAAACGATCAAATCATAACATATCACGGCGGGTGAACAGGGACAGTGCTAATGCGGTGGTATAGCGTCGTCTGACATAGTATGATTTCATCGTTTTGTTTGAGAACGGTAATAGCGGGGCTGGTTACATTCATTTCGCGGGACGGAACCAGACACGCTGGAAAGTAAGATTCCGATCTTATGTTTTTCAAGTATATGTATGTCGGTTACTTCATAGCCTAGCCTCATGTTTAATGATTTGTATCAAGTGTCGTTAGATTCATTTTAGTCACCCGAAACTACAAACTAGTAAATTATTTCTTGCAATCAGTCAAGTAGTTGTTGAAAATTTGAACCTTACATTGAGGCCCCATGTATACCTTTCCAGGGAACTATTTTTTTATATAACTGCTTGCATTCGTCGTTGCTACACCGCTGCAACAACGTGGATTGAACAAATCGATATTCACGAAGTTACAATACGCGACGACAATTCCGGCGTCAGTTGGAAATATTCAAAGGTAAGCAGTTTTGCATGGAATTCGGTATTCAATAATAACATATCAGCCCTGCGCTCGACGCCGTCAAACGCATCGTCGAATGTGTTACGATTTCCGAATTCAGGCTATGAACTTGCTAAGAGCCAGTTTGCAATTTTGATCACCTATTTGCAAATAATATGTGTAAGTTTTACCTACTCTAAAATACGTATGGACCATCTAACTAAAGTGTTTCCGATAGTCATAAGGTGGCGACTGACATGCATTTTCGCTCGATGTAAATATTCGCATCGAACATTGTACGTTGTGCTCACGCACTTGAATGTTCGTCTCGAATATACTCGGCTGTGTTCCATCCCAGTTTAAACACAATACGTGCGCTTACAAATGCTCGCGCTAGCGACAACTTGTAATGTAATATTCAAAGGGATTCGCAAAAAAACCGACAGCTATGGTCGACGCTCGCCATCGAGCTACTCGGCTCACTGTACTGACATGTCTAATGGTGGCACTTCACTTGGCTATTCGTATTTGCGTATTTGTCATAATTGCCATGTGTAGTTGGTATTCTTGACAAAATATTCGTCTTATTTGTATGTAGATACGTCAAGTATTTGAAAAATACGACAAACATCCAATAGCGAATACGAATAGCCAAGTGAAGTGCCACCATAATATTCGACTTGGAACACGCTCACATCGATCGAATATTCATGTCAGTCACCTTTAGAGTATAGCACAGCTGTTTTCGCTTGACCAGTGACCAATATGTTGTTACCTTGTACTGCACGGCGTGGCGCAGCTCCTGCGTGCCGGCCTCCACGTTGTGCGAGGTCGACTCCACGCTGGACTCGATGGAGTCCACCGCGTGCCCCTGGTCGTGGATGATCTGACCGAGCTCCTTGAATATCTGGTTCACGTCCATTATGTCGCCCTGTAAAGAAGGAGTGCATTTTTGATTAGACAAATATACAGCGAAGTGTCTTTTAAATATCTTTAGGATTATATTATGGACTATTAATTAAGGTAATACAACAATTTATTCTTTACCATTACATGGCCCACTCACAGGCCATTATTATAGTTTCCCTTTGTAAAATTTAACTATGGCGTGCTTATCTGTAAGAAATCTCTTCTTACAGATAAGCATGCCTGTGAACATCATTTATCGCACACACACGCAATTTCTTGTACTTCTAAATTAGGGTTTTATATTCTGAAGACAAAGAGTAATATAAGTAATCAACCTATCCATCCATGGTGAAGAGCAGAAGAACGGACTTTGGTCGCTTGACTGGTGGGAGAATGCGAAAAGCTACGAATTATAGCGCTCTTTTGTGTCATCTTATCGCGTCGTCGCTTCGCCATTTTGGTCCGGATGCACAAAAAATGACTATGCCAGATTCTGCCCCACCATCAACCGCAAGTTCCGTGCCTCAAAAGGAAAAAAGGAACCCCTATAGGATCACTTTGTTGTCCGCAATAAAGTAGAGATTTCCTAAAAAACTACTGGACAAAATGACAATGCCAGATTCTGCCCCATCAACCGCAAGTTGTACAAGATAACGAATAAATGTAAAAATATCTCCGTTTTTTATTAAAATTATTGGTTTAAAATAAAGTTTTGTACAAGTTGCGATTCGAAAAAGACAGCCTAATTAAGAATTCAGAAAATAGTAAGAAATCGAAGCGATTTATTCATTGTTTTTGTTATTCCTCTATAGGAGTTGCGAGAGTAGTAGAAAATGATACTGACTATGATTATGCAATATGAGACCTGTAATAAGTCCCCAACAAAATTATAGGTACAGCTGAAATGGTCACGTAGTTTTGTAGGTGGGGCAAAGCTCCATTGAAATGTGGCAATGTCTTTTATCTTACTTACGTAGTAAGAAACCTACTTAAATAAGAAATAAGAAAACGACTAATTAATACGTTTTCGAAAACATATTAATAAGGAGAAAAAATATACAATCATTGTAATGTAGTTCTAATTATGCAGCTTCGCTATTCCGTAGGTATTGATACGGAATAGTCATAATATGGGAGTCGATGTCTTAATTTATTCATTTAACTTATACATATAAATTTTCATCCAAAAGACATTGCTTCAATTCATCCAATATCATTGATTTTTAATATCTATTATATAACGTTTTATTGTTAATGAAATGCAACACCCCGAATGGTAATCAATTAAAGTAGTCGATAGCGGATGTTATCGCTTTTTCTATAACCTTCAATTAAAAATTTTAACAAACACAAGTTATCATTGTTTCATTGTTCGTTTTGTCCATAAAAATAATATTTTCCTGGTCAGTTACATAAAGAATATGCAATGAAACGTTAATTTATTACCCGACTGTCGCAAAGAAGAGGGTAATGTTTTTCAAGTGTATGTATGTCGGTTTCTTTGTCGGATGCGGTCAAACTACAGTATTATAGACTGCAGACTAGATAATCGTAAAATAATTTTAAAAATCGATCGGGGACTTTTTATGTTAGAGACCTCCACACTAGCGCCTCTCGAGCGACGATGTCCTTTCAGCGCCCGCGCAGCGTCGAGGCGACGGTAGCGCGTGACGGCATCTTTCGAGCGTTGTCGTCCCTCACATTTTCATTTAAGTCCGTTGAACGACAACGCTCGAAAGACGCCGTTGGCGTAACGGCGCCGCCGCGCAAGCTTTTTGTCGACGCTGCGCAGAGCTGACAAGATGTCGACGCTTGAAAGACGCTAATGTTTGAGGGGGGGGGGGGGGGGGGGGGGGGCCTGTAAACGTCAACTTTAATGACTCTAATGTACACATTTTTCTGTGTAAGTTGTCTCAGTACGAGCCTAGCGCGGTCGCGACGGCTGGCGTGAAATATCAAACATATGAAACCGCCCCCGCGCCGCCACTCACTGGACATAAACGGCGGTGAATTACAGCATACCTCTAGCTGCAGTATGTCGCGCTCCCTCTCCTCGAGCTCGACCAGCTCCCGCTCCGTCTGCATGGTCACCTGCTCCTGCTTGCGCACGGTCGTGGCACCCATTTCCAACAGCGTCTCCTTGTTGCCACCTGACATACCCAGGATTTAGTATATTAACCCATTATAGGGTGGTGTGATCAACTCTTTAAACATTACTGGACAAGGGTAGGTAAGAAAATAATTAGAAATTATCCGTAAGTATACATAAAATATGGCTAAATCACATATATTTTTGACACATATTTTAACAGGCCTTTAAGTGACGTTACAAAAGATGTGAAGGTGTACAAATACTATGGTTCGATTGGGTAAAAACACAAATAGAGAGCTGTATTAAATACATTTACTGCCGCTTTGTGTAATATAAAGATAGGTAGGTAGTTGCACTTACTGCCCATTGCGAAAGGATCTCCAATTTTAATAGACTGTGCCTTCACTTTTCTCACATCTTCCTTAGTCTTCTGGGCTGCCGTGCGTTGAGTCACCTGCGCCAAACACAGATCAATTCAGTCTTAATGGGATATTTGAATGATATTTATAATGCTCCCACTTCACGTGGCTATTCGTAGGTATTCGCTATTGGATGTTTGTCGTATTTGTGGTGGTACTTCACTTGGCTATTTGTATTCGCTGTTGGATGTTTGTCGTATTTGTCAAATGCTTGTCGTCCATACAAATAAGACGAATATTTTGTCAAGAATACCAACTACACATGGCAATTATGACAAATACGCAAATACGAATAGCCAAGTGAAGTGGGAGCATTAAATACTTGACGTACATACAAATAAGACGAATATTTTGTCAAGCATACCAACCACACATGGCAATTATGACAAATACGCAAATACGAATAGCCAAGTGAAGTGGGAGCATTAAATACTTGACGTACATACAAATAAGACGAATATTTTGTCAAGCATACCAACCACACATGGCAATTATGACAAATACGCAAATACGAATAGCCAAGTGACGTGGGAGCATTAAATACTTGACGTACATACAAATAAGACGAATATTTTGTCAAGCATACCAACCACACATGGCAATTATGACAAATACGCAAATACGGATAGCCAAGTGAAGTGCCACCATAACATTATAATATGTGTTGTCACATCCATGAACGTAAAATGGGAGTTTATTCCTTAATTAATGTAGGTAAAAAAGAATTATGAAGAAGGGTTGCTGGTTCGCTCAAATCGGAAAAAGATAATTATAGTTCCAGGCAACTAAGGTGACCTAAAATAGCGTTAGTTCGTGAATGAAGACTCGACAACAGATTAATGGAGTATGAATTCAAACTTACGACGAACGTTTTAAAGTTCAAAGTATTACACTTGATCTGCTTTCGACTGAACGTAGTAGATTTTGTTTACAAATTCGCCGCAATTTTTGGGTCAACTTTGCTGTAGGGGTCTGTATTTTATTTTATTTACAATGGAAACCCAACGGCACATTAAATAGGAATAGAAAAGTACACTATACCACAGATAGCCAATGGGGTATTAGACTCAATTTTTTTTATTGCATCAATCAACTCTGAAGAGAACTGTGAAATCAATTTTTCGATATCTCAATTAATACCGACGATATTAAGCGGTTAATTCGAGTGGGGGATGCTCCATCTCCTTTTTAGCAAAACGGTCTTAAGTATGTAGTTTGTATGTCGCTACTCGTCACGGGCGCCGTACATCGTGTACTGTTTCTGTATCTTACTAACACAACTTATCTAAATGCCTGTAATTATTTCATTTTTCAACTAATTTCTATTTTGATTTCACAGTTGATCATGAATTTGTGTATATTTTGTTATAATGAAAAGTTTTAATTTACGATACATTTCAAATACCCTATTAAGGCCAATTACAGGTATTAACTTTGGAATAATCCTATTGCCTCACCTGAAATGCGTTGAGAGTGGCCATATACTCCTCGCTGAGGCGCTCGCGGGCGATCTTATTGGACGGCTGGTCAGAAGGCATCTTCATCAGCTCCATGATCATCGAAGACGTGTCCTTCGCCAGCTTTTGCGTGTAGTTCTGGATCTGGCGGCTGGTCAATGACGTAACAATCAAATATTATTGACGCATTAAATTTTCGGGCAAATCTGAATATAGTCACAAGTATTATGACAGCTAAACTAAAAGCTATTTCTTCGAAAATAGTAAACAATGGTATGAGGTAGAACAGTTACTAAATGCACAATTCACAAAAGGACAAAAATTCGGAAAACGATAAAATTCGCATAATGCCTAAATTACAAAAAACACAATTAACCAAACATCTAATCCCTTCTCAAGCATGAAAGGCGAATTGAGAGAGATGGAAAATACGATTTCAGGAGATTGTGTGATTACAATGATTCATTAATTGATTTATCTCTAGCGATAAGATGAAAACTTGATCATTTTGCGATTATAGATATTCTGCAACTAAACATTACTATATTTACAACTTACAGCTGATTCCTAAGCTCCTGGGAGTCCTGCGGTGTCTGGAGCTGGTTGACCATCTTCGACATTGACGACACTGCACGAAACGAACTCATCAATGACACATGTTTAGTTGTTTCTAATTATAATTATAGTCAGGTAAAAAAACAAGAACATTGACAAAGTGGGAAGGCTTGGCCTGTCCCAAGAATAGAAGTTCACCCAAATCAGCTGGCAAACAGACTTGAATGAAGACAAGAAGGTTGAAACGTAGAATACCAGAGGACTACTTACTACCGGACCATTGACCCATTCCTAGTCCAAAACTGGGCGGCCTTGGACTAACAATAACTCAAGCACCGACAAAACTGTAGCTAAATGTCTCTAGAGACAAATCGCGTCAAAAAGTGGAGACCAAAAAAATTCTAATTATATATAATTGGGTAAAAAAAAAACAAGAACATTGCGAAAGTGGGAAGGCTTGGCCTGTCCCAAAGTGGAACGATAACGTTAAAGCTGAGACATGAATCCTTGTTTTTTTATTCTGTGCACGAATTAAATGGATGGACATAGCACACAAATGTGGAGGAAGCCAGAGCGCAGGCCTCCTCCAAAATAGTGTTCTAATGTGATTGATGAAATATAATATATTTTATTCCAGAATGTAATACGCTAATTTTAGTAGTTGATAATAGAACTTGGGCGATCTAGCATATATAATAAAAATGAGCCCATTGAACTTCCATAAGCTATATTATATTGGTACTACAGGTTTTTGCATCCTACATTCAGACCGACTGTTATAAAAGGTAGAGGAACCTTGGCATAAATTGTTGAGCATATAAAAAATTAAACGGCTTACAGTAGATATATGTAAGTAAATACATGAAAATAATATGATGTAATCATTACACAATACATTTTATTTCAATCAACTACATTCGAAAATACGTTTGTATGTATGTAGCATGGAAACCAAAGTGGAATATGTTTATTGGCTTCAATCAATTCAATTGTAATCCAATTACAGATAGATAGATATAAAACCCACAAGACAAAATTAATGTGTATTGGTATGGGTGGGGTTAGAGCACTCGGCTTCTGTTACTCATATATTATTATAATATGTGTTAAGGCGCATGTCATAACAAGGTGGGGCAACCAATATTAATCAAAACATACCTTTTAATTAGTAGAATGTTTAATTACAAAACCTATATATCAAACCTACTTTGTGCTGAATGACATTGTTTTATAAATAACTACTCATTCAATGATTCAATACATTAATACCTGATTCAATTTTGACAAGCTATATTGTGAAATGTAATGTGTTTCTCGCAGTTTCAATAATTAGGTATAACAATATTTCGTATCAGAAAGTAGTAGGTATTTAGTATATTTTACCATCAACATCATAGATAGGTTTTCGATAAAACTAACTTGTTATTTAGCAGATATACATTTTTTATGATCAGTGTAGGTCACCTGTCTGTAATAATTATGTGTCATTCAAGGAACTGTCAATGGAGTCAGCTGTATTTACATCGCATATTATACTCTTGCATGACAATTTTATGCATCTCTGCCACTCATTGGTTTTTCCATTGTTTGAATTTCAATTCCAATTTCAACATACAAAAATGTCTCTTTCTGATGTATAAGAGTGAAAGTGACAACAAGGGTATGATGCACTTGATGCTGTTACCAAACGATAAACTGACCCAACTGAAGTCCAGGTCCTGTGTTCACTAGATTTCTTGAACTATTAGGTAATTATCTAGCGAGGCAATTTTTCAGGACTTGTATTGACCCCAACTATTGTGTCAACTTACAAATCTAGATTTTAATAATCCTAAATAAAAATGTTTTTATTTATAGGCACCTGATTGTACACACGAAGACGGAGATAAGTACACAGGCCTCAATAAAGTTGACATTTTCTCAAGAACTACTAGACCGATTGTAGAAATTCTAATACTAGTCGATAAATTAGAAAACACACTGTAATTGTGAAGAAATTTCAAAAACCAGTAGAGTACTCTTGGAGTAGATCTCAACCTTAACAACTCTCCTGTACACCTTTCTTTGTGTTAGATGGTACCTACCTAAAGTCACCAGATAAACTCAAAAATAAACAAAGGGATGTGAACACGCAGGGTAATGGGCGATAAAGAATTCATAATCCAAGATAAACAAAGACATACCATTCTGAGATATCTTCTTGATGTTGCTGGCGATGGTTTGAGAGAGGCGCTGAAAGTTGTCGCCAGTTTCGTCGTATGACACACCTCCCTGGTATGACGAGTCCATTGTACCTAAAATAACAACAACAAATCCGTGCCACGTTATTCAATAAACAGTTTAATTACAACAGGTATTCGTAATCTAATTATCTTAGACGTAAAGTGATTCTGATTAATTTCTGGCTATGCCTTCGAGCGGGATTGTGAGATCGCAGTACTGAAAACATTTTAGATACATACCGAATTATTATATTCTGTAATCTGTATGGCAGTATGACGCACTCAAAAATTAATGTTACTACTTTACTACAATTAAAATGTGAAGATAAAACACAAGCACGATCTCGCACCTATTTTCCTACTTTGACCACAGATTAATATTTGACTTTGACAGACCCTTTTTTTTGTAAAATTCTTCCCAGTGGGAAAGGCAAAGCTATCTGGGGCATACAGCCTTGTCTGATGTTAATAGAATATTATCTGAATTATTATAAATATATAGATATATACGAAGATAACTTAACCTAATAAAACTACGCACATCCTTCCCAAACCCCTAAATTAAATAACTCAACGATCTATGCAATGAACGAGTTATGCAAGGAAACCTTGCCAAGAGCGACTTTCTTCCTTTATGGTTAATTGACATTTAATCTATGGAAATTTATTTATTTCATTAATGGACTCGACAGTTAGTCATTTGCCAATGTCATGTCTTACTTTCCTGCATTCCGTCCTTCCTCCAGCCAATCGTCCCAGCCCTAGCCTAAATAAAAAGTAATATAGTTAAGTTTCCAGCCCTTGTGCTCCGTCCACGGGCTAGAAACTTAGAATAAAAAATCCAACCGTATAGAAAAAATCTTTAAAAAAAATAAAATGAACTCTACTGCATTACGTTAAGGTCCGTAGTAGCACTTACAGTGTGCAAGTAATTTGACAAGTGACGTCACCATGACATCATCCATCCTATTCTCTCACTACACCCGTCCTCTTCTATGGCACAGAGTAACTAAAATGGTTTTTTTCTGTGGTATCGATAAAATTACTGACTCGATGGTTACGGTACAAGCCACATTTTAAAAAAAGTTAAGTGGGTGACAGTTATCTCATTGTGGTTTATTTTCCAAAAGTTTTCCAACGATCTTTTCAGATTTTTTGTTACTGGCGCTTTGTAGTGTAAGGATATTTATTCGTTACAGTGTATCTTTATTATTCAGTAAGTCTTATCGTTAAAATAACACTTTATTGTTTAGTGGGGCGCGAAACAAAGACGAAATGAAGCGCCTGTCTTCGAACGCTCTAGCCAAAGACTTCTGATCCATATAGTTATGTAGTAAGTAAATAATGTTTATAAAACTTCCCTCAATACGGTGTGGCTT
Source organism: Tachystola acroxantha (assembly GCA_963506565.1). Classification (NCBI taxonomy): domain Eukaryota; kingdom Metazoa; phylum Arthropoda; class Insecta; order Lepidoptera; family Oecophoridae; genus Tachystola; species Tachystola acroxantha. Next base: position 18,788,689 of record OY735870.1, read on the forward strand.
TTGGAATAGGACAAGGACGCCTCCAACTTTTTTCACATGACTATTTTTCACCCTAGCTAGAGTTTAGGTTATGAGGTATGGCGCCAGGGACGAGACGAATTTAGCATTCTCATCTTCTTTTTGGACGTCTCTGTCTTATATCTTATATCTCTCAAACAAACCAGCCTGAATTGATTTCTCCAATATTCATATTATACCTTTATTTCTCTACATTTATTTATGGATATTTATACACATACAGTGACGAAGACAATCCCATCGTACCTATTCTAAAACTAACCGTAACCTTCTAATTAAATTTTCCCAAAGAGGAACAACATTTCAGTTGGGCCCATGGTAGCGGAATTTTAGGGGCGACCCGGATGGAGACACAATGGGTACAACACTCAGTCAAAAATGTGTATTAACTTTTTAACCAAATAATGTAGGTATGTGCATCCAAGCGAGTGTGCATTATAGCTAAATACTGTTTCATAAATATTTTATCTATAATTTATGGAAAACATATAAAGAAAAACTTCAGTGGACCGGTGCATGGTGGGGGGTTGCCAGATTTAAGTGGCCCGGGGCAACTCTGAACTTAAACATGCCACTTCATGGAGGGGCTCAGATGAAAATGTTACTAGTGGTCACCCATCTAGGTTCTGACCTCGCCAAACGGGGCTTAACTTATACGAACGTTTTCAACATGTACTTGCAACTGTAGTACTACCAGCCCCTCTTATGTGATTAAGTAAAGACACCATAATTGTACCTAACCAATGTAACTGTACCTAATTAAATTTCAGGAAAGATGCATGTTACCAAGGGCATTATTGATGGATGCAAGTCAACAGCCACTAGTTTGCGAATGTTTAGTTTGTTTGCCGAGAACTTATGTCTACAAGAAATTTTGTTAAAACAATTATAATAGATGACAATGCTCCAAAGCTGAAAATTCTACCCGGACATTCTATTTTGAGACAACAGGACCTGGTATGTATTGAACATGTTTGGATGGTTCTGACTAATCTTTGTATCTGTTAAGTTCATACCCTTCTCTATCAGTCGAGTCGAGCTATGATGTAGTGACCATTAAAACATCTATCATTTCAGGTGTGTCAATGATACTTCGAAGTTAAGTATTTATTAGCCAACAATTGAAGAGCATTCTTGGCATGTCCTACACTATGATGAAGAAATATTATTTGGGCGACCTTCAAAACCTTATTGGTAAGTAATAAAAATGTAAACTTTCTATGTAAGTACAGTTAAGAACAGATAAATTAATATAGACCTCAGAAGGGTTGGATAGCTCAAGAACTCCTTGACCGTTTGTCAAAAATTCGTTTAACTCGTAGATAGTTTAGAGTAGACACTGTAATTTTTGATATGATACGTCCACGCATTTCTAAGAAAAAAGACACTGTCAGACTGTTAACAAAGTGATTAGGGTTCCTTTTTAGTTACGGAACCCTAAAAAGAGTAATCGTGTGACGGTAATAATAAAAAAGGAAAAGTACATTAAATACGAAATTAAACTTAAAATTTTTCTCAATGGACACACTCTTTTAGTTGTTTTTTTAAAGAAGCAAAATGCGTTAATGTGTTTATATAATTATTATATAATTAATGCATTTTGCTTTCCTAGCGGCTAGGGTCTCTTACAATATCGATATAACCCTGGATTAAGTACTTACCAAGAGAAAATTCCATTTTGCTCGGGTTAAGTCTTCTAGCTAGTTATCTTATTATTATTCATTTGATAGTCAGGCCGCATAATGCTGGCGTGTGTGTGTCTATATCACAGTGTTATGCTCGATAAACATAACCCTTCTTTTTGCTCTCTCCTTGCGCAACAAATAAATATTATATGAGAAATTATTAAATGTTTCAGGAGTCGCTCCACTCGACACAACCGCGATTCTACCTGGCCCGAGTACCTCTACTGTGTAATGGCTGGTATGTTGAAGTTTGCTTATACAACTAGAAATTTTAGTGGTAGCTTTCCCGCGACAGAATGTTTTGCCATAAGTAGTACACATTAAAGCACATCAAGTGTAACTACCCTTTGAACCGTTCTTATTATCTGCGTCGTAATAGTTGCAATCCTACGGCAAATGTTACCATTGATCTAGATGTTGACGCTATTGTCCGTACTATTGAATTATCGAGATAAACTTGAAAAATAAAAGTTTATTTTTTACTTCTTCTTTTTTCAACTTGAAAACTTAAGAGGCGATCTTTATTCACTAGAAGTAGTAGATATAGTGGTTTATTTAAATTTAATTAATTTTAAAGTATCCTACCAAACCGCATGGGCCTCACAGTGCACCACATCCGCCGAATACTCCGCGCTTTTGCCGTACTACGATATGGCGGTGTTACTATTTATTTGCGATCGCTATCAAGTTCAGGTTTTTACAATTTTTACTGTCATTTCTTCTTTTAACAAAAATGGTATTAATTTTAACTTGATACGTCCACGCGTTCCTGAGAAAAAGGTCTTAACAAACAGACGGACGGACATCAGTTTGTCCGTCTGTCAAGACCTGTTTCTCAGGGACGCGTGGACGTACCATTTGAAATTAATAACCAAATAAGTAATCTGTAATCTCATCCAGCCGTGAAAAAAAAATAAACTTCTACCTCAACGCAATTACAAGACATCGCTGTTTGTTGCATTTCCATATTTTGTTGCATATTTCTATGAAAACGCAACGGAAATAAAACCTATAATGGTACCGTTGACATAGAATCATGTTTGGCAACAATTTATTAGGTAAATATGCAATTACGTCTCCCGATTTTTTTCTTCTTCTATTATTGTGAATACAAACTTGTCTTTGCAAAGAAGAAAGATTTTTGAAGAGGCTTCGTACTCGCAGGAGCAAGCGAGCCGCAAATATTAGTTTGTCAATATATCTAGATCAATACGATATTAAGTTGCGTTGCACGGAACCTTCGGTGCGTGAGTCCTATTGTGTTTTTTTTAAAGTGGCAACGTAGAATGGGAAAAAAGGAGTTTTATGTGTACACTTGAAATGCTAAAATATATCTTGAAATGTGTTAATAAACGGAGCCAACTTGTCTATGCGTGTAGCGTCCTACCCCAGAGCACGACCCATCTTCCACGGGATAGCGTGAAATATCTCTTATATTGGCGAAATTATAGACTGGACACACTTATCGCTATAGTTATTCCTTCATGGTCCACGCCCCAAGGCTGTGGAATTCACTTCCGCATATGATTTGTGTGAGTCCGTCGTTGGAGGTCTTCAAGGGAAGAGTGAAGGAGCATTACCTATCTCTGCGATATGTGTGTGTATGTATCTATCTATGTATATATCGATTGATGTGTGTATGTACGTATTTATTGTTCACTGCTACATAATATGTAATATTGTTATATTTTCAGTATTATTATTGTGTATTATTTATAAGTTTATTTAAGTACCTATATAGCCTGTACGTATATGTGTATTTATTTATTTTAGTTATATAGGTATATGTACATACCTATAGAGATATATATACTTACTTTTTTTAACTAATTTATTAAATATTTATTTTAGCTAAGTATATAGTTACTGTATGATTCTGTGTATACTTGTTCTGTCTGCTCCAGATCTCGTATCTCTTTCTCACTGGTTTGCTGGTAGAGAACTCTATCGTAGAGTTAAACACACCTTATGTACATCCAATTTTATTTCATGTAACGTGTATTTATTTTGTGTACATTAAAGAATTACAGAAAATAATTACAGAATCGTTTTCAAACTATATAAATAGTTCTTGTAATTATCAGGAACGCATGCCGATGGAGTACAATGAGCGACACAATGAAGAACACTGCTGAAGTTGTGCTGTTTTCGACCAACTGTTCGACAGCGACAACGCCCCGCGGTGGTTGGGCTCCTGACCAGATGAGAGCCCCCATGAAGTAGATAAAATGGTAGGTATCTCAAATTATATTCTGACAGAACGCAATTAAAACTCTGAATGATGTTTATTTCATTGATTCGAAGGGGAAACAAGCTTTTTCGGTTGGTCGTGAAATAAATAAAAGAGTTCCACTACCTATTCGAAATTAGGTGACAACTTTAGAAAGTTTCATTTCAAAATGAACAGCTCAAAGGTCTGGGTGTAAAAAAATTTCACACTCTCAATGTAAATTAAGACCTATTGGTGAACTTTTTGTCCGAATCATAGAAACAATAATCCCGATACCTATTCGTTCGAGTGCTCTTTTAAATCACTCATGGTTAGGAATATTTTGAGCCCTCGTTCATCTAGCTCTAATTGTCACGATGATGTTGAAGACACTATTTTACAATCAGGTTATTTGACACAGAATGTGATCCTGACGTAAGTACGTCTTCTGTTCCAGGCCCTTCAATGGAACCCGACCAAGAAACCAGCATCAGCGTCCCTGACTGCGAGACATTCTGGTGGAACAGCACCTCCGCTATTGCATTAGGTCCGGAGGGGAAAGCTGCGTGTTCACTCCACTGTTTTTACTGCCGGTTTTACATCCAGGAGACTTATAAATTAAGTGTCAAAGTTATAAATAAACTTTCTTGAGCACCGATGTTGCGGAAATTCATACGTTCATCAATCACAGAGATAGAAAAGTTTAAAAGGTAGAAATCTCAAGTACCCGACACCTGATTTCTCAGACTCTTTAGAGGTTTAATTAATGCATTTTTTATATAATTTTATTTATGACAAAAGGGATCGGTTGATCTGTAAATGGAAGGCATTCAGATAGTTCAACTGACCTTTGTATACAGGTTGGAAACGTCAAGTGTTTCCAGACCATAATTTCGCCAATTTAAATATCTCATCTGAAATATCTCATTTCAGAAATTTAAAGTGATACAGAATTGGCGTCATTTAATCAATAGAAGTGTATTTAAAAATGTTACGCCATGCCTTTATAATTTACACTTTTATCGCTCCCATGCCATACATTCGTTATGGCACGATTTGTCGACTACATAAGACTATGTAAAACTCATAGGCGCGTATTCATAAAAGTGATTCAAAGTTATTCCTCCGTTTAGGCCTTCCGTCCCTTAACGTTTTTAACGAAGTGTGAACGAGACATCAACACGGTTTAAGGGAAGTGAGGTTTAATTAGGTTTATGAATAACGTATCAATGAAATGTATTAAGGAAATAAAAGGCTATAATAATAATAACGAATAACAGCATTTAGAGTTATAGATACTTAAATTAAAATAAAACTTAAAATTAAAGGTGTTCGAAGTGCCTGCCTTGGTTGGAAATACACAATCGGGCTCTTTTAGTTTTGTTTTGATGTAATTTTCACTTAATATGTTTTTCTTACTTATGTTTTAATGGTAATTTAAGGATTATTTATAAAATACATTATAGAACACAGTACAGTGTTGAGTTTAATAATAGTTAAAATAGGACAGGTCTGAAGTGGAAGAACGCGTAAAATCAATTATTTTTCGACGTATCGAAAAATATTTTACACTTGCAATGCAAAAACTGTAAGTATCTTGAAATGCGTTAATAACTTTGATAAGATCATACTCGCCCATACCTACTCGTAGTAGTTACCATACCTACTACTTGGGCTTCACAGCAAATGTATAGAAGCCGTAAAAGTAAAAATTATGAAGAAAGATAATATGTATGGCGTTACTTTTTTAAAAATATTTTAATGATATTTTGTTGAGCGACACAATTTCGATATCAGTTTAAAGTCTTAAAATATATCTTAAATTTGCGAAATTATGCACTGGACACAACGTTTCCACCCTGTACAGCTAACAGCAAATCAAGTGTAACACTTTGGATTATCTGCGTCGTAAGATTTAGAATCGTACTGTAAGTGTTACCATCGGCTGTTGTCCGTACCTGTGTTTAGTTTTTAGTTTACGTTTATATTTTTTAGGCTTAGATATTATAATAGTTATTTTTTATATTCTTATAATATATTTATTTCAACTCGACTAATTTCCAATGGTAGATTTTAAAAATAAATTGGAGAGCTTCTAATACTTACTAGTTGGCATTTTTATTTCTGTACCATACAACTACAGGAATAGTATGATTTTACATATTACCATACTACCACAAAATGTGGTAGTATGGTAATATGTAAAATCATTACTTTTATTGAATTATGAATTAAAATAAGGTTATCGATATTTTTTTATCGTAAGCCCATCCCTAATATATATCGATACCATTAAAAACGTTGCGTCCCTTCACTAGTTGCACACTAGCGCTGCTCCTTGGAGTGTTGCACACTGGTAACTAACCATACTTTTTTTTTCTTTTTCTATAAGGTTTTTGGCTTTGCACTACGGTTTCCCATCTGAGTCGGGGTAATCTGTGGCTCCGTCCAGCCAGCCACAGGAAGGTGTCGCAACGTAGTGATTGCTTATAATATATGCTCCTCTTCGGAGTCGCTGGACCGTCGTCCGTCGTCCGCAGTGTCATCGACCATCGTCTTCCTTCATTTTATTACTTTTTGATACAGAGTACTTACTTAAGTTACTTTTACCAGGGAGGAGTCCACAGATTAAAGATATAAGTTTTCTATTCAAAAGAGGAGTCGCAGAAGCGTCGACGAAGCAGAAGCACGGAAGTACTGACTACTCCTCTTCCTGAGCTCTTGACTGACTCTTAACTCGAAGCTGCACATAAATTATCCTAAATTCCTTTACCTACTTAACTTCAAAACGAACAACCAATGAAAATTATCAAACCATCATGTTCCCGCCATTTTCAAAAGTTTCGTTTTTAAGTCTAGACTTTTATTACTCTTTGGTCTAGTAGTCTATCTAGATGGTAGTCAGTCAATCGATATTCCCAGAATTCCCTTGCGAGCGTTAGGAGGTCCACCATGATTGTAAGTACAGATTCTACATTTAGTAAAAAGAAATTGATGAATGGTGATATACTAAGATTGTGTGTGTTATGTGATCCAGGAACCTTCAAACGCTGGCACCGGGTCGTCGGGGCTGCTACTGCCGCCTCCACCCCCACCACCACGGAGCGAGCGGGCGACGACCATTCCTGGCGCCGCGGCCGGGCCCCCCGTGCTGCGCACCGGGACCCTGCAGATGCACCCTCTGCCGCGCACCGGAGGCCTGCCACCACCAACTGCCATGCCCGCCTTAACTAACATGGGGGGCCTGCCACCACCGATGATGCCTCCATTTTCAATCCCTCTGCCTGGGTTTGAGTCCTATAGAAATGTAAGTAGCATTGGTTATTGTAGGTAAGTAGGTACCTAGATATGCATTTTACAGATAGGTAGGTACAAACAACGGCGCGTCCTGACGCCATTTTATTATTATTGATTAAACTGCAGAATAGTAAAGTTCACATTTAAAATAGACAAACATTTTCATTCAATACACTTACAAAATGAGAACCAGTTAATATTATTTTGTAGTCTCATTGAAGCAAGCTATACACTGCTGTGATTTTCATAATCTTTATAGGTATCTAATTTACACCATGCCCTTATGTCAAAACCTATGGTTGTCTTTCTGTAACTATAGGTTTTGCTTGTAATAAGTACAAACGACAGCGGATCAATGGTAAGACTTGCAGAACGATTTCAACTCCTACGTCCGCCTTACATATTACATTAATTTTTAATATGTTACATGTTTGTAGCTGTAAGCCTCTCAAATAAAATACAATAATTAAATTAAATATACATTAAAAAAACCTGTCCAAACTGTTACATTTGATGTGCTTTGGGCTGTACTCAAGTTACAGCTTTCCTTCCAATATAAGTAAATGAAATGCAAATGGTTGCTTTCTACTGGTTGGGGGTGGTGTTATGGGGTTTGCAAGTGTGGATCCACCGTTGTGGGCACGATGGACTTGCCCACAACCCTAATAGACTTGTGACATCACACTTTCATAGTCTATTGAAGTTGATAATTGAGGCTGATGATATATCCAATGCAAAATCTTGCTCAGGACGTCATTTATTTTGTAAACATCTCCTTTGTAGGAATGCACTATATTGATCATGAGCGAGTTCATACTCCAACTTGCAGTTGGACGATTTTCGGGTGGTTGTGACCACAACCTTTTTGAAGGCTGAATGTAGGTAATGCAGGCTTAATGGTATGAACCCCTACTGAACACAGGTAGCGGTCAACTTCCATGAAGGGCTTACACAATCATTCTGGTTTATTTGTGCAAAGTGTATTAATTTCAGTTTATGTGGATAGTGAGGATACTTTGTTCAGTTTTGATTAAATCGTTAGTACGAGCGAACACATGTACAATTTGGAGAACCCGATCACTGTGATTAATTTAGACTATGTAGTTAACTGTAGAAATGAAAGAACAACCTTCCATTGTCACTGAACAGAAAACTTGTTGACATGTGTATCTTGCCTATCCTAACCTATGGTACCCAGACATGGTCATTGACAAAGGATCATATCACCAAATTCAAGGTCTGCCAACATGCAATGGAACACAGCATATTGGGCGTCAGGAGAACAGATCATTGCGGGAACACAACCATGTGATCAATGACAAGCATAGCAGCCGCGGCCCGCAACGCAATGCGGCTACATTGAAGTGGATAAAGATAAAGATAGTTTATTTGCAATACATGAGTAGAAAAACTGGGTGGCCCGCATGCAGCCGGAACATGGGCACAGTCTGTCACTGGAATGCATGCCACTGGATGGTGGCCGGCATCGGGTCAGACCCTGGCGGAGGTGAAGACACAATCTCACTATATTCAGGGATGGTTGGAAGGGGCTCAGGACCATTATCAGGACAGAGATAGTTGGAGGAAGAGGGGGAGACAATTTCCCAGCCATGGAACGACTTACAGGTTATTAAAATAAAAGTAAAGTGTAATTTTTTTGGCCACCGTTGTCCCACTCCTGGGCAAAAACCTTACCCCATTCTTTCCACACCTCATCTTGCGTCTCATTCGGACAATCAGGGCTGAACTGTTTTAGGTCATCCCTCCACCTCTTTCGAGGTCTGCCCTAACGTTTTAATTATTAAAATTTATTTAAATTAAAGGCTTCTTTTTAAATACCTCCCGTTATGGGCCAAACCTGTATCATATGCAGTTAGGATAGATAATCGGCTAGTCGCAAATTGAATTCTGCCTCATAGCCGTTTCGTTGACGATTGTAAATTAGCCATTCTATTGTAGTAATAGGTGATTTTTGTTTCTCTTTGATTGCCTAAAATGCCCTTTTTCTACAGATATTGGCGAATTTTAGAAAATTATTGTTAGAATAAATAACATCCATTTTCTACCTCTGTAGAAATTACATTAGATTACTTATAGATTCATGATATAGATTTCCACATGGCGTAATATGGAATTCACGGTTCCACCATGCACAATGCACATGTCTAACCAACAAAATTCGCTGATCCCTAGGCCAATAACTTTTGCTTTGTGCGTGCATTTATAGCGGATTTATAGCATAGGATGATAATATGACCGTGACGCCGATCGATTCCGAGAAGTCTGCAACTGCGCACTGGGGACGCAAGCGCTATAAGTGACACTTATATATAATAAGTAGTTGGCTAGTAACAAGGCAAGAGTCCAGACGTTTGCTTTGTCTAAAGTACGAAACGCGGTAAGCTTACCACGCACCGACGAAGGTGCCCTTGGTTGGTGTTTGGCGATCATAAGTATAGACAGTGGTTCGCGTTATTTCATTCGACCTTCCTTCCAACGCCCTTGTCGGAGGGCGCGTCCCGACGGCGGGCGGTGGTCGGGCACGGGGCTGGCGGCGGCGCGGCGGTAGTGGACCCTGCGGGTGGAGTCACCGACCAAACGAGCGCAGCGCAGTTCCTCGTGCCCAGGTGCAAGCGGTGAGTGAAAAAGAATACCTAATATATGTTTATGGAAAGTGAGTGCACACGTTTCTTCAATTCAATGCTTTATGTGTGGCATCGAATGCGTATTCACAATTCCGCCAATGTCACGTACCTGATCCCCAGTGGGGATTATACTGGGGATCAGGTACGTGACATTGGCGGAATTGTGCCAATTGTGACAAGGCCGAAAGGTGTTTCATGATCCTGCCGATATATCTAAAATAACACAGAACGGCATAAAACATTGTAAATGGCAACACTGCAGCAGACTGTAGGCACCCAACTATAATGACCAACTGCCCCGATCCTGGCTCACAACTTTCGCTTCCTCCACATTCATCAATATATTAAGGGTCTTCCATGAGCCAACTAGCGCCGCCAATCTTTGAAAAAATAATATCTTCCAATTTAATAAATTTTATTAAAAAAAGCTTTTTACAAAATGTTTATTACGGTAAATACTATTTTTTAAATGCTTATTTATAACGTTATTCAATTTCGGTAAGTTGTAGTTCGCATAATTGCGAAAAACGGCCGTTTTTGGCACATTTGTGAACTACAACTTAGCTTGTCGCAATTATGCCATGTATTGTATATTGAAAAATAGTATTCATCCTAATAAACATTTTGTAAATAGCTGTTTTAATAAAATTTATTAAATTGGAAGATATTATTTTTTCAAGATTGGCGGCGCTAATGGGCTCATGGCAGGCCCTTAAGTAAGTAGGTACCTAATACTGTTTTGCATGGTTTAATTGTGAACCTACTTAAGGCTTCGTATGCGCGTATTTTCAGTTTTTCTACGAAGGCTACGGCATTAATTAAGTACTAAAATTAAACGTCTGAACAATATATATAGCAATCTTGGGGTGTCTAAGTCTATTTAGAGACTGATGAATACCGATACAAGATTGGACAAACTTCGCTCGATAGAAAAAAAATCGCAAATATTTCCATGTCTTTTAAAATGAAAATTATATCTAAACCGAAATAGTTATTCATACAAAATATATATCAAAATGTAGCGTACTATAAATACTAGAGCTTGTTTAAAAAAAATCTGATTTTTGTTGGCGTATTTTTATTTCCCTGCCAAAGCGAAAGCCTTAGCGACCCATAACGCGCTTGTGCATTGTAGGCACAATGCAATAATCGTTACTTGAAAAAATAAATATTTCGACGAATTGATAACCTCCTCCTTTTTTTTATGTCGGTTAAAAATAGACATCCAGTAACTAAGCTAGCTGTTTACTTTGACCTAGGTCAATACGAGCACACATTTATAGCGAGTATGACAATGTGTGCGTATGGCCGCTAGATTCTGCGCAGGCTGGACCAACATAAGTACTTATATAAAGATGACAATGAGTGGGCGTTAGGGAACCTGGCAGATCGATTCTGCGCAGCCCCATGGCGAACAGACGTATACATAGGACGTAAATACCATATCGCGTTTGCGTACAGGACGCGCAGTGGAGCTTTGCTTCTCATTGGTAGAATTGTGGTCGTTTTAAACGGTGTGTGCGGCGTTTTAATGTGCACAAAACTAAATTGTGAGTGAAAATACAAAATAATATTAAGCAACAGCGTTGTACAGTCGACAGCAGATCAATGGTAACACTTTTTTACTTTTGAGAGTTATTATTATTTGCGTCGTAAGACTAGAAATTGTACTACAAGTGTTACTATTGATCTGCTGTCGACTGTACTAGTGACTCGAGCGAGATCTTCAATAAAATTACGCTAACTTTAGAGCGGGGAAATACACATGATTTAAGTATACTGCCCCTAGGTTGTGAAATAATGTCCTCCATTAGTTTGCCACACAAATGACACGATGTCGTTGTCGTAGCCTGTAGCCTTCTGTTTTACAGTAGGTACGTAAAGGATGAGAGGCTTGTATTGTAGTCCAGTTGCGAGTACACGGTGAAAACATGTGAAAATGATCGTACAAATTAAGTAATTATACTGTTACGTCGGGCCTAAGACGATGGCGTAGTGCTACGAGAATGGTCGCAGACATTTCGAGCGCCGAGTTTTCGGGAAAATTCCATTATGTTCCAGAAACTTCCATGGGGTTCTCGATACTTCTCGAAGCCTCCGGAAAGTCTCAGAATATTCCAGAAAAGTGTCGAACGTTCTGGAAGATCGCCATCGAAGGTAGGTGTCATAAGGACAGGTTTAAGTCAAGACCTTCTGGAATCGAGGTTTCTGGAATGGTGTGACAATCGACACTATATGTATAAAAGGAGCTTGCGACCGACCGACCGTCGAGAGAGTTTACTTGGAACAGCGATACGTACGAGTGGCATCGTAGCGACTTCGGAAGCGGCAGTTAAATCTTTAATTCAGTTGTGTCAATTAGTTAGTGTTCAGTGAGTTGGTTGTGCATTTTTGTGTTCTAGTTGTTTGTAAATATCAGTGTATTTCACCAATAAATTCATTGTGACCGCGGTTACTCGGCTTTGGCATCTTTTATCCTTTACGTACCCTACTCCCAGTACGTAACAATACGTTCTAACTTAATAAATAAATTATTGCCTTGTTCCTAGCGGTGAGTGCCAAAGAGTAATATAAGTATTTTTGAGGAAAGTGAGTGCACACGTTTCTGTGTAAATGGAAGCAGACTACTGTAGGTAACTGTATTGACAAATTATTTGTGTACCTATCTATATTGTTTGTAGGTATATTGACGCTTAATTATTTTAAACTTTTATATTATTACAGTCCTTTATTGTAAAGTTTGATTTAATTTTTTTTTATTTATTACATTTCCATGTATTTTAAGCTTTATTAATAAACTATGCAATAATTGAAGATTAAAAAAAAAAATTAATGTTGACAAAGCGATAGTCATTTGCCAGGATCGCAGCAGATGGAAGTCCGTTCGTCTACTTACGCCTACGAGAAACAGGCGTGAGTTTATGTGTCGCAGTCAACTGGTTGAAATAGACGATTGATTGAACAGTTACCTAGCTTTTTAGTTGAACAACGCCACTCAATCACACACCTGGTTTTGTAGTTGAATCATTATGAAGTTTAAAACATTGAACACCTCAGCGTGAGGAATGTTTTTTCAGTCATGAAAAGCCGCCGTGAGTCGCTAGTGTCGTTTTATTTACTTACAAGATGGCGTCAACAAATGGTATTTTTGGATCGTTGCGAATTGTTTTGTCTGGGGAAAAAAGTTTAAAGTTTTTAGAAATGTAATTAATATTTTTGCTACTGCCACTGACTTCCTTACTAGTTTAAGTTTGCAATTATTCTATGCAATAATGGATTATAATACTCGGACTTAATTTATTTATTTATTTTGTAGTACAAATATTACCTCTTGAATAAATATCAACAACTTTTTATTTATTTCTCCCATTACTTGATGATTCTGAGCTGAGCTTCGTCTAGCTGTAGTGTTGAACGTTGTGTTCAGCCACTCTTCTGATCTACATTTAGTCGTTCGGTTGAACGGCATCATTCAATTAAACATCTAGCTGTTCAATCAAACTTCTATTTTAACCAGTTTACTGCGACATGTGTACAGTTTGATTTAATTGGTTGAAATAATTTGAATAGAATAGAATAGAAATATGTTTATTGCCATACACCAATTACATAAGCTTACAAAAAAAAATCAATCAGTAGTAAGTTATCAATATAGTTAAAATATAATAATTTAAAATATAGGTATTTTTCTAGTGCTTTAAATAAACTGGTTAAGTATTATTTTATGGATAACATTGAAGTTGTGCGATTGTAGTAAGTAGTAGATGAAACAAATATATATCTCATCGTCTCGTTGTTTTACCCGACTGCCGAAAGTAATAGGGCCTTATGTTTCGAGTTGCGAGTGTTTGTAAGTGACTTTGTGACATACTAGAGGGCTAGCCGCCTGGCCTTTTTTAGGCGCTGAGCCTGCTAAACGAAATTTTTGTACTAATTATCGCCAAAAATCTAATATAGACGGGACTTTAGCGCTAGTAAAAATTGTCGCACGCAGCGCCTGTAGGCTAAATAAGGCTTGATAATTTTGTCAATATTCTTGCTACGAGCGCGGGGAAAGCCTTCAATCATTTGACTGAAGATCTGAATCTATTTCCTTAATACCGATTGAAAATTGTAACAAGGCGAACCGACTTCTTCTAAGTAGTCTGTTTTTTGACGACTAACGGTCCTTTTACCTATTTGATTTAGTTATTCTTTTGTTATGTTTAATTTCAGAAGTTATTTTCGAAAAACAATACTCGTTTAATGTTACCGACATCATATTATTACAACAGTCTTTATGTTGACATTAGATATTGTAAAAACATTGGTGATTTTTCTACAACTCCCTAAGAATATTGACTAGGCCAAATTGTATGACTGACTTATGATGAGTTATATGTATGATTAACGATTGACATTTACTTTAATAAGTACCTGCCTGGTACCTACCTAATTTTATTATTTTGTAACATTTGACGTAGATTTGACATTATGTTCATTGGTAACGAATTGTACCTGCGTACCAGCAGGTGAGAGTAACCCTGCTGTACCTATATACCTACATACCTACGTACTACATAATTATTATAATGTTTTGCATGGTTTAATTGTGAACCTAGTTAATATGCATAAATAAATGAATACTGAATTGTTAGCTTTTGTGAGCCTTATGACACCAGCGAATTGCGAGCGAGTTGAAATGAAGGCGAGGCGAAAGCGCAGCGATTTTGCAAAGAACGCGCGGTGAATTCGCAGAGATTGCGTAGCGAGCGAACATGCCGCGGCCTCGAGGGTGCGATCTGCGTTTTAAACAGCGACAGAATGGATTCCGACGAAGAAACATTGCTGCTAGACGTTGTTACTTCGAAGACGTAGGAAACGAAAGCAGATACAATGACGTATTCACTATTTCCCGACGATGCCATTATTTGATGCTACATCCTCATGTCTTTGATACGACTGAACTGAGTGAATCGGGGCGGGGCTTTCGTACGAGAGTGCACAACATGGCGTCCACGGCGCTATTCGCGGCGAGCTCCCTGCGCGCTCGCGGCAAGTAGGCTGCGCATTCTCCGAGCGCTCGTTGCGAACTCGCTTCGCTTTCAACTCGGTCGCAATTCGCTAGTGTGATAGGGCTCTGTAGCACTGCTTCAGAACCTAGAATAATCCGTTACATCATATAAAAATTATGTATTCGTTATTTTTGGGAAAAAAAAAGTGTAAGTGTTGCAAAATTTTATTGGATAGCATATTGATTGACATCAATACTTATATGGTGCCACACCACCCTAACGACATCAATTAGCACGAGTTTCTTAGCGACCCTTAACGTTGTTGCGCCTTAACATGCCTTTGCACTGGGGGACGCAAGCGCGATAACCGTTTCTTAAAATAGGCTTCCAGTAACTAGGCAAGACGTTTACTTTGACCTAAGGCAATACGTACACACATTTCTTTCGAACATGCTGTACATACGCACGACAATGTGTGCGTATGGCCGGTAAATTCTGCGCAGGCTGGTTACCAACATAGGTGCTATACATAAAGGCGATAATGTGTGGGTGTAAGGCAGACTGGCAGATCGATTTCGCGCAGCCGGATGCCGGATAGACATATACATAAGACGTAAATACCGTATTGCGCTTGCGTACAGGACGTGCACCGTGGAGCAGACGTGGAACTTTGCTGTTCATTGGTAGAACAGTGATCGTTTTAGTTAGACGGTGCGTCGCTTATGTGCACAAAACAAAATTGTGAGTGAAAAAGTAAATATTAAACAGAGCTTTGTTCTAGCGACTCGACTGACACCTATAATAAAATTACGCTATCTGTAGAGGGGAAAAAACATGAATACCGTTTGTGAAATAATGTAGGTATCGATTAGTCTGCCACACAAATGACACGATGTCGTAGCCTTCTGTTTCATCGTAGATAAAGGCTTGTAGTCCAGTTGCGTGTAATGTTGAAAACGATCGTACAAGTTATGCAACGTTGGGTGAGGTCGTTACCTGGTTAATTTCGAGGCTCTTTGTTTCCACGGGCTCGAAAATCGCCACCGGCGGGGCGCATGTCATGGTGAGTGGAGTATCGATCGGCATCGAGTCGATGATTGGGTACCTAAGGGCCAATGGCCAATTTCAAGCCCTTTACGCCCAAATTGACTACGGACGCTGCAGCCCTTCGCTGGCTTCTCCCAAACCTAGTGGGCCTAATGTAGCTTGCCGCCGGTTGTACACACAGTTGTACGCCTTTATCTTGCTGTCTATGGCGCACCCATATGAACGCCCATAACAAGACCCTCATGCGATGGCTGCAACGGGTCAGGGTGACGAATGGCGATATGGTACCGCACAATTTCCTGTGAGTCGGCGTGCGTGTTGGCCAGCAAACCTTGGAACTTGGACGCTGAGATGCTGGCAGACCAATTTCGCTGTGGCAGGCGCCTCTGACAGCACTCTTTCCGACTCGTGCAGGTTCTCTCGGGACACGGTGGTGTGACCATTGCGGCTGCGCAATTCATTGCAAACGTCGGCGAAAGATCGACGACCAAATAAAATATAGGTTTCCCATAAATAATCAATATTGCATATCTAAAATTCTGAATGGTCATCACAGTATCCCGTCTTTGACAAAATTTATTTTGCATAATCCACAAATTGTTCGACAATTATAAACGATTACTTTAAAAAATCACATTCAACAATTTTATCAATTCTGTAACGAAACTACTATAAACATTACTATCTCGGGTTAATATCACTTCGTGTCAAGATAATAGGTTAACAAATCTATGGTTTATGAAGTGAAGCGAAGTAAACTCAAGTGAATCGAAGTAAAGATAACAAAAGGGAAGTGAAGCAAGGATCCGAAATAGGTTTTATGCTTGAAACTTGTGGCCTATCTCATGAGACATGTAAAATTAAATAAAAATTTATATATTTTTAGGATACGTTAAGGACGCAGCTAAGCACAGCTACAATAGTATTTTTAATTTTCTTTTAATATCTTGTATGTAAAAATAGTCAACAATTTCAACGAAATAGACCTTTTTTGTAAGAAAAATATACACCAAACGAAGCGAATTATAAAAAATCTGTAGCATTGAATGCCATTACAAAAGTGTAAATTCACAGTTTATTCTACTAAGTAGATGGTCTGGTTAAGATAAGCTCGAGTTAAGATAACCAGATTAAGGTACCCCGGATGAGAGAACCTTAGGATAAGGATGAAGTCAACCTCGGTTTAAAATAACTCCGAGTTAAGACCGGCCTAGGTTCATCTAATCCCGGATTAAGATAACCTGAGTTAAGGTAACCTGGGATTAAACTAAGCCGTACGAAATCGAACGAAACTGAACTTAATAGAGCTAAATACCACTAAATAGAACTTAATACATCAAAATACAAATGAATACATCTACTTAAATAAAATTAAATACATCTACTTACAATTAAATATAGTTATATGTAACAAAATACATATAATACAACTAAATAGAGTTAAACATAGCTAAATAGAGTTAAGCAGAGCTAAATACATCTAAATAGAACTAAATACAACTAAATAGGGTTAAATACAACAAAATAAGTCAGCTGTGATATTGAACGTTTTATGCGATATAATTAGTTTTTGGTTGAATCATCAACCAAAAAAACTAGTTTTTTTGAATGAAGGTTTGGTTAAATGGCGTCGAAGTGTTAGCTGTTCCATCAAACTAGTTGACTGCGACACATACACAATGTAGGTACGAGTATGACAATCATAAATGTATAAAGATATTTATTGTATTTTGTGTATGACTTACAGGACATGACCGCGCCTGGCCGCGACGGGCCGCTCCCGGGCATTCAGTACCCCTGGTCGGAGCACAGATCCTCTGACGGCCGCACCTACTATTACAATTCAGTCAGCAGAGTGAGTCTGTGGAAGAAACCTCATGTCTTGAAACCACCATCTCAGGTAAACATGCAAAGTAAACAAGTTCACGTTTTTAGTTTATAATTTTTAGGAAGACCAACAGCTAAATAAAAAAGAAACAAATAAACACTATAATAATAATAAAACTACTGTAATAATAAATATACTAGAATAATAATAAATATACTGTTTGATTTCTGATAAATAAATAAATAAATAAATAAAATGCTCACTTATCTGAGTTAATAAATTGATAAGTCATAATTTTTAAATTGAAATTTAGACGAACCAAACCTGTTGAATTAGTGTAGTGAAAACAATTCGTAGTGAAGTGCGCGAAAGTAAGACACATGAACAAAGTGATCCCCCTTAATAGACTCTAAATCATAGGTAATTGAAAGATCTAAGCTCGCTGGTTCTCCCCCTTTTTTGCCCACTTTGAGAATATTTTTAGGGTTGCGTACCTCAAGAGGAAAAAAGGAACCCATATAGGATCACTTTGTTGTCCGTCTGTCTGTCCGTCTGGCGGTCTGACAAGACCTTGTTCTCAGAAACGCGTGAGGTATCAAGCTGAAATTAATACCAAATACTGAGGTCTGTAATCTCATGCAGCCGTGATAAAATCAAACTTCAACGTCAACGCACTCATAGTAAGATTAGTATAGGGGCACATTATTCACATATCGGAATCGAATCAGATCATCATAAAAAATTTACAGATGATGGTAAATGCATGGAAGATAATTGTGTAAATTTAACATTTTTTTATTGAATTGTGACAGGACTTGGGATCATCCCGTGTCGGGACAGTACAGCGAGCAGGCCCCGTCCTCATGGACATGGAGACGGGAGAGATTGGCCGCCCGGTACCGGATGAGCTTCGGATTATTAATGATACAATAGCCGCGGAGTCGGCAGAACGGTACGTATAAGCCGGAAGCATACTGTTAAACCGCCACGCAACCCGACGCGAGCGCGACGCGGGAATACCGCACATTTTTCATCGACGTTACATGGTATCGGGTGTTTATGATGTGATTCTGGCCCAGTTCTGGCCATAGAAAATGTAACAATTTGATTTGTTCAACACGTGTCGCGTGACGTGTTAACAGTATGTTTGCGCCTATAGGTAGTTTGTTCTATTAAAACTACTGCTCTACCATTAGTTGCAGTTAGTAGCCCTTTAATTTCTTAGTCACCTGGACAAATTATAGGCCAATTTTAATAATGGAGAAGCAAGAGAGTGACGGATGTGCTAAAATTGTAATGTTACACTTGGGGTAAGTTGCAACGTAAATAGGCTTAACTACCTACTACATTACAAATAGGTACCTTTCCTCACTGTGTGATAAACATCCATATGCTGCGATCAATGTCTTCGTGATTTCTGTATTCAACTGTGAATACAGAATAGAGACCAGTTGGAAAATGATACGTCAACGACCATTTTGTCGTCAAATAGAACAAGAAGGTCGTTGACTTTAACAGGCGTAATCGTTGGTGCTAACTCCTCTGCGGGCATAACAAGACGTCATTGCGCAATTCCTTGCAGCTGTAACTGCTAGGATTTCGGGAAATGAATAGCCATCAGAGGAATTGCGCAATGAAGCCATTTTAAGACCCGCAGGACTGTTGTTTCTCATTCCTTACCTCCTCCCATTTCTCCGGAATTCTGGACCATCATTATTACAGCTACAATGTTAAAATTAGCGTATGAAATAATTTCCTATGGATGTACGTTATCATATTTTGTGTAGGGGCACGCTGAGCGCAGAGGCCGCGGCGGGTCAAACGCAGCCGCCCTTACCGCCCACTTCGACCGATTTACCACCGCCGTTACCGACCACGTCGGGCGAAATATTTCCGCCTTTGCCGATCACGTCGGGCGAAATATTTCCGCCTCTACCATCCACATCGGCCAAAATACCTTCGCCTCTACCATCCACATCGGGCAAAATACCTTCGCCTTTGCCGACCGCGTCAGCCATTATATTTTCGCCAATTAATATTAAATTAAGAAGAATATATCCGCGTCTACCATACAAGTCGGGCGAGGTACCTTCGCCTTTCCCGACCACGTCGTCTAATATACCTTGGCTAATTCCGCCCACGTCGGGCGAGATATTTCCGCCTCTACCACCAACATCTTGTAAAATAGCTTTGCCTTTACCGACCAAGTCGGCCGATATACTTTCGCCAATTCCGCCCACGTCGGGCGAAATATTTCCGCCTCTACCGTCCACGTCGGGCGAAGTACCTTTGCCGACCACAGCGCCTGGTATACCTTCGCTAATTCCGCCCATGTCGGGCGAAATATTTCCGCCTCTACCACCCACACCGGGTAAAATACCTTCGCCTTTTGCGCCCACGTCGGGCAAAATATTTCCGCCTCTACCACCCACATCTAACAAAATATTTCCGCCACTACCACCCTCGTCGGCCAAAATATCTTCGCCTTTGCCGACCACATCGGCCGATTTACTTTCGCCAATTCCGCCCATGTCGAGCGGAATATTTCCGCCTCTACCATCCACATCGGGCGAAGGACCGTCGCCTTTGCCGACCACGTCGGACCAGATGCGGCCCACGTCGGTCCAGATTCCACCACCGCCGCCGCCGCCGCCGCCGCCGCCCCCCGCACGCAGCAGCAGCTCGGCGCTTTACGAGGCCTTGGCCAATACACTTACCTGCATCGACCGCGCGCTCGCAAGCTATATACCAATTCCGGATGAAAGTGAGTCTATAATTCTCTTCACTATTTACTACATAATATTTACGGTAATTTATTTTAGGTACCTCTCTATATATAGGTACTTAACAATTAATAATAGGTGTTTAATATTGTTCGATAAGCGGATGAGTAGGTATCCGCTGAATTATCTACCCAACGGTTGTCGGAGAGAGATCGCTTTCAGCGATACACTACTGTATTAGCCAATTTCTTTTGTGTACTCTTTTTTTTTCAGTAACTAAAAATATCTTATTGCTAGTATATACCTAGTTCAACCTCACTTTCCTTAAACCGTGATTTGCTCCTTTCACATTTCATTAAAAACGGTGAGTTTGAAATGGACCGAAGGCTCAAACTGTGGATAAACTTTAAATCACATTTACTTCTAACCACGTATATCTTTATATAATAAACTTAACGTCTGTTTACTGTCGAACTACAAACGTACGAACGGGTTAAATAAATAGCTACATTCTGTCTACAATATAAAACTGAATAGAGCCTCTTTTCGCAATTAGCTGAATCCTCGACTAACCTTCAAGCCCGGTTTCCACCGCGGACGAGTAATGAGTGGGAAATAGCTAAGCTGAACGGACTCCGTTTAAATGATTACTCCGTTTATAGATTTACATCTCCACCAGAAAAGTGTTGCGAGACTTTGCCGCAGCCATAATACTAAATATACCGCGTAAGAAGCGACACTCTGCCCATCACCAAATGTTAATTTCGCACCCCCCTCAACATATTGAGGGCGCGCCCGCTGATCGTGGCGGTGCAAGGAGGCCAGCCGTGACGCTCGGTCCTCTCACATTCCAGATAGTTCGATTATTTTAATTGGTAAAATAGGTGGCTATTTTTGTAATAGCTAACGTACTAACTTTGAGGGATTGGGTGATCACTCGTCAGTTTCTCTAAGTTTCGAGTGGACGGAGCCAGAAAGTCCTAGCGAGAATTACCTCGCGCACATACGCAACGCCACGTGCGTACGCTAGACATAGCTGTGCAGGTTGGTAGGTTGATCCGTTGTAAGGAGTGTCGTTTCAACCACTTTAATCAGCCCCGCTCACCTTTTTCTCTGTAGAAACGCTACTATGTTATTTGTCTTCGCGAGTTAAGCGAAGTCCGAAATGACCTCCTAGGAACTGAACGAGTTCTTTCAACTCTTTCTGCTCGCCCAGTCCTTTCCGCTCGACCATTTGTTGGTACACAAGTATGCAGTTTACTCTTGAGTGTTAAACGGAGTCTCTCCTTTCACGGTGGAAACCCGGCTTCACACTGTCCTGTTTCACACTCCTGTCAAACTAGTGTGAATGCTAGTGAAACATCCTGACATTCACACAGCCTGTAATTATGTCCGTTAAGTATATGTAATTTGCTGTTGCGAAAAAAAATATATAATTTTGTTTTATTTGGAATCGGGGATGGTAAACCGTGGAGCCTTTACGTATATAGATGACGAGCAAGTGCGATTTTGAATGCTATTAAGCAACGAGTACGATCTTCACGTATGTTCAATTCTGGCTCTATCCTGTAACGCTGCAAATTTGTGAAGTTACCTGCAAGTACCAGTACCATTTTTAATAACGAACAAATTGATTTCGCGAACATTGTTGCTGACGTCAATCAGTAATAACAGTTATACCAGCTCGCGCTCTCCGCCACACTTATATTGCGAATCTGCTACGCGACAGTGCTCGTGCAGTTTTAGTACTATTATTTATAAGTGATTAAGGAATTTTCCCGCTGGGGGTGAGTTCCTGTTGTATATTTAGTGCTTAAGCCAGATCTAGCTCCGTTAGTGCCAATCTGCTTACGTGATTAGATAGAGATCGCTAAATTCTGTGTACTGTAGCTATTTGCACGGCACTCGCTGGACAGCTTGCTTAATGCTGTGCTTGGTCTCCAGGGTCTACGGCTGGGGTTCTCAAGACAGGACACACTCTGGACTACGAACTGACTGGCTGGAGTTTCCAGTCTACCCTCACGATTGACCACATTTGTTGACACGGGCCATTCAGGTTAGAGGCGGCCGAACGGTCGAAGACTCGAGGCCAGTGACCGGTGATGTAGTCTAGACCTGAGGTGTATGTAATTGTAACGGCTGTAAATAAACTAATGATTAAATCCCATCCTTTTATTTCAACCCAGTATACGTTCCCTATCTGATGGTGTGCTTGGGTGTAGGTTCTAAAACTTCCCAACCTCCGCCATAATCCCTTGCTTGTTATGAACAGAGAGGATGAAACGTATTCCACACCACTTTCAATTAAGGTATCTGGGTTGTAAGTAGTGGTTTTATGGGCACTCGAGTCCCTGTTAAAAGAGCAGCATATCTGTCAGATTGTGTGGTTTTTGGGGGTTCCGTACCTCAAAAGGTAAAAAAACACTTATGGGATCACTTCGTTGCCCGTCTGTCTGTCAAGACTTTTTCTCGGAAACGTTATGTATACCTTTACAAGTAAAGGAAAAAATCCTCTAACTGTAATTAAGTGAGTGCAAATGTTCGCTATCAAATTGTTATACAATTTGGCGAAGCTTAGAACTAATAAAAATGAGTAAAATTAAAAAAAAAATGACGCCTTATAACTTTTTTTTCTGTGTATAGGTAGTATGTACTGTACACTGAGAAAAAATATAATAAATGAATAATTTCACCTGCCTTACTTCATTAAGGGACACGAGTCGATTAGAAAACGCTCCCACTTCAGTCGTGTCACCCATACGCTATACTTATTTATTTATTTTCTTGTCTTTAGTAAAACCGGAAGAGATTGTTATGCCTGCGAAGAGCGCCGCAAATGGTGAACGGTATAAGAAGCAATCTATTGCGACTTTTAAGGAGCTTCTGAAACATAAGGTACATGCCTGCGTCTACAACCTACCTACATAGTAAAATATAGAATACTAATGAGGTGACTGGTTTTGGGTCTTTTCCTATATTAGTTTTTTTGTTATATGAACTCGCACCTTGCGAAGTATATCCATGGATTTTGCACTTATAGCAACATTTACAGTTTTAATATAGGATCATTTTTGTGCCAATTGTAATTTGGCTCCGTTACAATCAATTTTACTTAAGGTAACCACAGGAACCTCAGTTATGCGATTTGCATATAATACAAGTATTTTGGTATCTTTATATTTATTATTATATATAAACGGATATAACTCACTTATATTGTTAAAGTCGGCAATTAGACCGACAGTTTCGACCTATTTCGACGGTCTTTTTCAAGGTGAGCGCGCCACAAACAACCGACTTTAACAATATAAGTGAGTGATATCCGTTTATATATAATAATTTGTAGTAATGGCTCACTATAGTTTTAATTCTAAAATCTTTATACTTATTTATAATATTTTCAGAATGTGCCCTCGAATGCCACTTGGGAGGAATGTGTGAAACTAATATCGCAGGACTGGCGCTACAGCGCGATGCAGAAGCTAAGCGACAAGAAGCAGGCTTTTAATGCTTACAAGTCGCAAAAGTTACAGGCCGAGCTAGAGGAACAAAGGTTACTGCAAATTTAATCAGTTTATCCATACAAAATTAGATATTCATTTGTCGCATGCATAGGGATTAACAAAGTTGCTGAAAATGATACAGACACAGGTGTTTGTGAGGTCTGCCTCGACGTCGGCGTTTGATTAACTTCATAGGACAATGCTGACCCATGAAGCTGTAGACTCGAACGATATGTCCCATAATGGATGACTCAGGAAGGTTACTGAATGCCGACGCGACGTCGAGTCAGACACGTCCACCTCTGTGTCTGAAGAGGAAGACAGACTTTTGCGTGACAGACTTACGAGGTTGCGTAGAAGGAAGATGCCAAGGTCTTCATATAACTATGTTTGTTTATTATCAGGTTAAAAGCAAAGAAGAATCGTGAAATTCTGGAGCAGTTGATATTGGGAGACGAGCGTGTGTCGTTATCCACGAATTACCACAATTGCCAGGCAATGTTCGGCGATCTGGATGTGAGTATGACAATATGAAAATAAAATTGTACTAAATTCTGTTACGTTTTGTGAAAATGATTTGTTAAATTTCGACTAAGTAAATGATATATAATTTATCCAAGACCTAGTTAAAAATTATGTGTATTTTATTTATAGATATGGAATGCCGTTCCCGAGTCGGAGCGAGTAGAAATTTTCGAGGAATGTTTATCCACCATCCAGAAACGCCAGAAAGAAGCGTCGATGGCGCACAGGAAATCCACAATGACACAATTGTCTCGAGTAAGTTGATAACATGTCGGGGCAAAAATGCCACTTAGTGACACGACGGAGTACTGAATTATAAGGAAATGCACCCCTTAGCAAAGCTGTGTCACACAGTAGTATAGTAAGGCGGCGTCTACACATCAATATTTATTGCGATCTTAAGGATTTTTTAGGGGTGCATTCAGCCTAGTATTGTATCCAATTCAGCGTTTAGGTAAAGTTATGTATAACGGTGGAGTCAAAATTTCAAAACACGCTGAAATTGCTATGATATTGGCGTGAAATCGTTTGATTTTGTTGATTATTTTGAACGCACCCTGCGGATCGCGATAAATAATATATTACGACATCTCCATAATTCGGTACTCTTTCGGTCGACCGACAGTAACAGAAATAAATGTTACTGCAAAATAATACTTAGATTAAATTCATGTTAATTCGTAAGTTTAGTATAATTTTCATTAAATACTTGCTCTGGACAGTTTTTTTAACAATTAAAAAAACGGTTAAGAGCGAGTCGGACTCGCGCACCGAGCGTACCGAAAGAATTAGATATATATATATAACCCTAATTACAAAACCTGCCAAGTTACAAGTCATGTTTAAAGTTAGCAGTTCCTATTTGGAAAAGAACTTATAACTTGGCATTAATTTAGATTTCAGCCCTTTTTATAGGATATAAGAGACCTTGACCAAATATTTCAACATTTAACTTTTTGGTGGGATTCATTTAATTGTGCAGATTTTGGAGAAAATTCCCGAAATAAAGCACACTACCACGTGGCATGACGCTCAAGAGTTATTGCTGCAGAACGTTGCGTTCAAAAGTGATATTAAATTTTTATCAATGGACAAAGACGAGGCGCAAATTGGTGAGTTCTACAAATTAGGTACCTTAGAAAAGTATACAGTAGGTCCAATTAAGGGTGAGATTTCCTCCAGGT
The DNA here is from genome assembly GCA_963506565.1 of Tachystola acroxantha. Taxonomy (NCBI): domain Eukaryota; kingdom Metazoa; phylum Arthropoda; class Insecta; order Lepidoptera; family Oecophoridae; genus Tachystola; species Tachystola acroxantha. The sequence continues at coordinate 18,814,347 of OY735870.1, forward strand.
CTACGACCGATTATATTCCAGCACTGGTAGATAGATAGAGCGCGGTCTATATAATTGTATAATAATTTAATAAATCGGATGAGTGCTTTTCGAGAGAATTTCAACCTGAATCACTCTTCTGTAAACTTATCTTATTGTATTTGTATTTTCTAAATACTTTCTAAGTTCCAACCAATCGACTTGCAGAAAAAAGCCCATATTTTTTTGTATTTGAATATACCTGTACTGTACTGTATAATCGTAATTTAAAGTTAGACCACCGTTTATGCCTTCGGGCCCTTTCTAACTTAATGTCTTTTAAGGAAGTGTCAAAGGTTTAGGGGAAATGATATTTAACTAGGTCTATGGCTCACATGAAAGTTCTGGTACCAGAATAAGTAGCATACTGGCTTCCATACTCATTTACAGCTGATATTTGAACTAGTGTGTTGGTTGGAAATTCTGCTTACATACTTAATTGCTAATACTATTCGAGCGTTTACACATGGCGCGGCAGCGGTACTCGGTGCCGCCGTATTAGTCACCCAATTCCAAGGGTGAGGTATCGAGCTGTACAGTACACATGGTAAAATCCTTGGTACAGTTTTAGCAAGAACGCCTTGTTCCACTGCTGCTACTGCGACATATGTAAACGCTCCTCCGAGTACCTATTATCATTATTACCTTACCTGTAATCATAAGATACGTTTCAAATGTGAATATTACAGTCTACGACCATCATTTGAGGGGTTTGGAGATGCTAAGTTTCCAAGAGATAGCACTGGCTAAAAGGATAACCAAACGGCAAGAAAAAAGAAATAGGGACAACTTTTTGGTAAGTCAACAAACTTATGATTTTAGCACCTCGAAAATAACAGTCAAGTGAAGTCCGCACTCCGTCCGTTCATTTTATTCTGTTTATTTTCAGGCTTTGCTCGAGAAGCTCTATGATGACGGAAAACTGTCCTCTATGTCGCTTTGGGTCGAAATGTACCCCGACATATCAACAGACATACGATATTCGGCTATGCTAGGTGAGTGGACATTCTTGACCTCAGCGAACCACGAACAAACGACCTTATATAGGATGAGTTTGAGGAGTCTCACACCTATGAAGGCAGTCTATGAGAGATTGACGACTTCTCTCCAAGACCTGCACAGTAATCTAGATTAATTTAATGCTCAAAACCTAGTCTCGGTCAGTCACCGTAGTGAATGTTTTCAGGACAAAGCGGGTCCACTCCAATGGACCTTTTCAAGTTCTACGTGGAAAACTTGAAGTCGCGTTTCAGCGATGAGATGCAGGTCGTAAAGCAGATATTAAAGGAGAAGGGTTTTGAAGTGCGTCACGACACCTCCTTCGACGATTACGTGCAAGCCGTGTGCGAGGACAGCCGGTCCGCCACTTTGGACGCTGGAAACGTGACGCTCACTTTCAAATCATTATTTGATGTGGTAAGTATAGTCGACAGCACTTCAAATGTAACACTGTAAGTAAGGTATCATATATCATCATTGCTACTATTGCTAACATTTTATATTTATTTACATCACATTGTATGGTATCAAAGGTTAATTTTTAGGCTTCCATATCTAAAGAAGAAAAAATGAACCCTTATATAATTAATACAAAATACTCAGGCCTGCAATCTCATGCAGCCGTGAAAAAATTTAATTTCTACGTCAACGCTCGGTGCACGAGTCCATCTCGCATTTGGTCGTTTTTTTTAATATCTAGGTAACTACATAATTTTTATATGCACTGCAATATATGTCGTATTACCTGCTTGACTGTTTCTTCTCCTAGAGATAGAAGATGAGTTGTTCCCTCATGTGCGCTATGTCTAAGGCCCGTATTAATAGTCTGAGCTTAAACCCGCCCTCAAGAGCGAATTCAGCTGATACACTCTCAAGACGTGATCACCATCTCAAGTATGTCATTTATTAATAAACCAATCTTGAGGGCGTATCACGTGATGTCTTTCTCAAGTGGAAGAACTCAAGTAAAAGTCGTGGTTCGCCTGCAATCAGCAAATACATTCTCAAGTGTGAGTTTGACAGTTCTCTTGAGAACTGAGTTTTGTTTATTAATACGGCGTTACTCACGTGATACCTGATTCCTAAACGCGCACCTAAGTTACGTTTATTAATAGGAACGCCATCAGGTTGTTCTCAAGATTGATTTTTGAGCTGAGAGTGATTTATTAATACGGGCCTAAAACGCGAAATGCCTCAAATCAATGCCTAAGAAGCTATTTGCCTGAATAGCAAAAGCCTAAAACTTGGTTTGCCTACACAGCACATTGTCTAGAAAGCAAATTTGTCTTACCATAATTAAACGAAAACAGGTTTAAAAAACGACTTCAATGGTAAATTACCACAAGCGCTATTACTTGCACAAAACGGTTGCAAGGGTGTAATTTGCCACGTTTTAGTTCCTAGTCATTTTTCGTTTTTGGTATTTTGCGTATTAGACATGAGTTTTAGTCGTTTTGCATCCTAGCCATTTCGCGGATTTTATAAGAAGAATTATTTTGGGCAAAACAAATCTTCTTATAAAATGTCGTCATGAAATGGGGTTTGGGTCGGTAACATATTATATAAAACACATTCATTGTACAGTTTCCAATTCAGAAAAGAAATTTCATCCATCGAGAATGAAACCTCTCCCCTGCGCCCGATCCAATCATAACAAAGTTCCACATGTTAGTTTACTATTCCAAGATTTAACGTTCTTATTCCGTTTGTTAATTCAGGCCATGGTGCGTCACGAAGAGGCGGTTAAAGTACAGACTAGGGCGCATAATAATTTGGTGAAAGCCTTCAAAGGGTGCCTTGTTAAACTGGACCACAAGCTGCCCTGGAGCGAGGCTAAAATGAGGCTGGACCTCAACCGCCCAGAGATCTCGATTTTCACCGACGACACGGAGAGGGCTAAGATGTATAAGGTATTCTGTTTGTAACTTTGTAGGCGATGTATTGTAGTACTTTTCTAATGCCAAAAATAAGTTTGCCCCTAAATTTACTTTATCTCGTTGCGCGAGTCAGTCTTGCGGTGTGATAGGCGGTTTTTTTATTGCCCAGCCTAAATGGGTACTCAGTTTTAAGATTTTTGAATGTAATAAATAATGAATTTATTTAAAATCTTGCACAGGAATACCAACAAGAGCAGGAAGAGCGCTGCCAGAACGAACTCGAGCCACCGAAGTCAAAGCGTTTGAAGAAGAAACGCTCGCATTCCACACCTTTGGTAACATTGAACCAATGCAAAGAATGAAATATAGATGTTTCCCTGTCACATACCATTGTAGTTATTTATCAAAAACCCCAAAAAACGTATTTTCACGCCAACCCACCAGATAAAGAGAGTAATACATTTATTGTCACATAGGTTTATACTCCTAAAAGCCGTCAAATGTAACAGTTATTTACTGTAATTCTTACCATTGATCTGATGTTGTCCTGTCATGTACGGCATGATATTCATATATGTATTAATTGATTATAACTAGATTCCGTGTTTGTGTGCGCAGATTCGATCGCGGTCTAAGTCGCCGCCGCCCCCGCCGCGGCCGCGCTCGCCGCCGCCGCCGCGAGCGCCCACCCCGCCCCCGCCTCGGTCGCCGTCGCCGCCGCCGCAGCCCCAATCTCCGACACATGCTCAGCAGCGTTCGCGGTCCCCGCCCAGATCGCCATCACCTAACAAGCCGCGCGCACGCTCCCCACCTCGCTCGCCATCCCCGTCTCGCTCTCCTACTCCACTCCCACCACGCGCACGATCCCCGCCGCGCTCGCCATCCCCACCGCGGTCGCCGACCCCAGTCCCGCCACAGGTGCGCTCACCGCCGCGCTCACCGTCTCCCTCGCCGGGGCCATCTCACGCAGCGCACGTCGTGCCGATGACTCGCAAGCACAAGAAGTCCAAGAAGAAGCACCGCAAGCACTCACTGGTAAGTAAAGTAGTTGCTGTTGCTCGGCAACGACCTCGAACTAGGTCCATTGATGCACAAGCAAACATCTATTACTTCTCCATTTATTAAATATGAGAAAACATCTTCATCATCAACTCTATAACCAAAGTCAGCCAGTCCAGCGGTCTAATTGTGAAACTGACAGCGACATGAAGCCCATTTCTGTAGTCCATTGCGGGCCTTCATTAGTAACATAAAATTATTGTCACAGCAACGAGCAATGGATTATAGAAAGGGGAATGGGTTTGCTGTCACTGGGCGGTAGCCAGTAAACCGCTGTTGCCAAGTGTTTCTTCTAAATTTCCCTGTGCTATAACTTCTTGTGCTATGTCGCAGCGGTGCACTACGCCCGAGGGCCGCGACTCCGAAGAGGAGCCCCGCAAGAAGATCAGGCGCCGCGCGCCCCCAAGCTCGGACCAGGAGCGCCAGCGCAAGCCCAAGACTAAAAAGACCAAGAGACACCATAAGGAAAGGTACAGCCAATAGTCGAAATAGAATTGGATACAGGAGGCTTAATTAAGGCGGATATTTTCTTAAAAGCTACTTGACCGGTAAAAAGAGGACATCACGCTATGACAATACAATTGTGACGTGAAATGTCTATTTATTATATACAAAAGTGTAATCAAAGAGTCGCATCCACAAGTTTTGGGATTTATAACTAGTATTGTTTACTCAATGACCTTTTATACACATAGACTTATTAGGCCTTATTACTGCCAAAATACGGCCCAAAACGAAACAGTCAATTTTATGTCTTACTGCACGTCACTATTGACAATAAAGAACAGCGATTTGTTGCGCAGGGCCAGCACTTCTGGCGCATGGAGCTCCGCTGTGACAAAGTCCCGCCGCTCGGCGCAGCGCTCGCAGCTACACGAGGAGGATTGACGTCCCATCTCACATAACCACATAATTAATCGGCTCCCGAGCGATAGCAATCAACGTAATCAATCGCCGCCGAGCCCTCCCAAGGATTACATACTTCCCGCTGTCAACCCGCGTCGCTACGCAGTGTTTTATCACTCTTCGCGCACCCGTACTACTCGTGACACCCCTCAATCTTCTTCGCGGACCCGTGCCACGATTGGCACCCCTCAATACAATATAGCCTCGATGTCTTCTTCACGCACTCTTGCCACGATTGGCTCCCCTCAATACATTATAGCATCAACCTCTTCTTCGCACACTCGTGCCACGATTGGCAGCACTCAATACATTACCGATTCGACGTCATCGGCCTCTCCCCTCCCTCCGCGTACCCACTCTAAGCGTGTTTGCTCTCAGCGTAACCACCCTCCGAGCGTCAAGACTCGGCGTGACTACTCTGAGCGTGATTACTCTCAGCGTGACCACCCTCCGCGTGTTTACTCTCAGCGAAACTATACTACTCAGCCTGGAAACACTCAGCGTGACTACTCTCGTCGCGATTATTCTCAGCGTGGCCACCCTCCGCGTGTCCACCCTCCGCGTGACCACCCTCCGCGTGTCTACTCTCAGTGTAACTATACTCAGCTTGAAAACACTCAACGTGACTACTCTCGTCGTGATTATTCTCAGCGTGACCACCCACCGCGTGACTACTCGATGCGTGATAACTCTCAGATTGACTACTCTCGTCGTGTTTATTCTCAGCGTGACCACCCTCCGCGTGACTACTCGATGCGTGACAACTCTCAGCATGAATACTCTCAGCACGACTACTCTCAGCGTGACTACTCGATGCGTGACAACTCTCAGCGCAACTTCTCTGAAAGTGACTTCCCTCCGCTTGACTACTCTCAGCGTGATTATTCTCGGCAGTACTATCCTTCGCGTGGACCCCATCCGTCCGGTTTCTACCCGAGCGCCAACGCCCCGCGTAGATATTATCAGACCTTCCCTACTCGGCCTGTCCTCCCTCCATCCCATTACTCCGCTCATGGCCCTTTGTACATCCGTACCCCGACTCGTACCCCTCGGCCCACTCCCTCCTATCACTACACTCCTCTCGAACAACCCCGGCGTTATCGCGGACCGCGCACCCCTCCTCCTCCTTCTGATTGCCGTGGCTGCACTAATATAGCGCCTTTTTCCAGCCGGATTCCCAACGTCGCTCCCCATTTCGAACTCGGACGATTCGACAAAAAAAAGAATGAATAATTCAACATGTTAGTTTTAGTACTTTGCATTTTTAATTGGTTTTGATGCTATGGTGTTAATTTAATTTGCATTAATTATTAGAACAGTGTTAGCGAGTATACTTTCGTGTGTAGACGTAAGAAAAGCAATCATAATGGCCTAATGCAAGGGTGTCGCCAAGGAGGGGGCAGCGCTGGAGTAAAGCTAGCAACTCTAAAGCTTCCAAAAAATTAGCTATTATCCAAAAAAAAACAAGAATAGGTTTGAATTAACTGATTTTACTTTTGGATTCTAAATTTCTAATAGATAGGTATAGTCTGTACCCACAATTCATACGTCCTCCTCTATTTATATCAACTTCGCCATGGGCTGGCGACGCCCTTGTCTTAATAATGATTGCCTTTCCTTTCAATCAAACCCAAATAATCTAATCAATATTATTATAATCAGCTAATTATAAGTAAGTGTCAAATTATATCATAAGTTATTATTATTCACGCTCATTTGTCGGACGCCGAGCGACCATGTCCAGAAGAGGCGAAATCACCGCGAATCGTTTCGCGCGTTAGCGAGGTGCTGGGCGCCAATACATCGCGTCCACAATCATTCTAAACACGCGCGTTAATCGCGTGCACTTAGCCAGACTCGGCTCGAGCTTGATATGTGCGTAATGCGCATGAAGACCCATTTACATAAGAATAGTTTCCCGAACGATGTGGTATATCGTACGAAATTCTCGTTTGCGAGTACGCTTCATATCTCGGGAAATCGAATATTCGGTCTTTCTGGTCGCAACGGTCGCGAGTAATACGAATAATGGCGAATTCGCCCTCTTTGGACAAGTCTGCGCAGAGTAGAGAAGAGTGGAAGGGCTGAGTGTCAGTGCCCATTACAGGCTATTAAATAACAAATAATGTTCACGCTGTATACAGGGTGTAATGGAAAGGGTATAGAAGCCGAAAGGATGACATTCTGTATAGATAACTGAACGACTTTTGTTCTACGACTTTTCGGATTAAAAATAAATGAACGTCTCATACAATTCGGTCAGCTGGCCGGTACAAATATATATAAAAGTTAAAAAAAAAAACATTCATTTCACATCCCATTCGTCTTAGTATATAGACTTTCAATTACACCCTGTTTATAACAAAAAAGAAAATTAAGACATGCATGAAGGGCGTAACTTATCTCTATGGTTTTTTCCAGCTAATCAAGCGATAAGTTACTTTTGGTCGGAAAAGTAACAGCATTAGTTACTCATACGATGTTAATGGCATCATCCTATCACGCGTGGCCCTGTTTGCGTTTCTGCGACACAATAAAAAGTCGTAGTGCGCGGGGCACCTAATGCTCGACAATGAATAGGATAAGTTTAGGATAGGCTTAGGATAGGAATCGCATATATAACCAATAAAATATTCAAAATGTTGTGTTCTCCGAATAGGGTTCTTTAATTAAGGTTCCACACTTACGAGTGTTATTAATGTATCAACAACTCATTTGTTTGATCTCATTTGCAGTATGCGTCCACTGTATGGTGGATTCCATTCAATAATATATCATACCTACAGTGCAACTGACAGTGACAGGAATCGGATTCATTATGCACCATACTGGTTCTCTAAATGTAGCCCAGACGTGAAACGATATTGTTCAAGGCTTATTGCCAGTGTTTCTATACAGGTCAGCTCTGGGTGAAGAGAGCCTCGCTCAGCACCAAGGGTGTAGTATGCCGCATACCGCATCCTTAGGGCCTGGGCCACACTGCGAGCCTAGGGCGGGCGTGACGGCGGGCGCGAAATACCAAACATATGAAACTGCCGTTTGTGTCCACACTTCCACAGTGCAGTAGCTGCGGCGCGGGCGGTTTCATATGTTTGACATTCCGCGCCCGTCGTCGTCGCGCCTGCGCTCGGCTCGCATGCGGTCCAGGTGTAGCGCTCCTAGCGGTTAACCGCGCGGCTAGTCGCTGTTCCAGTTTAATATGCAACCGCTTGTGATTGTACGCATTTAACCACCACAAAATTTCAAGCGGTTTCATATTAAACTGGAAAAGCGGCTAGCCGCGCGGTTAGCCGTCCCCGCGGTTAACCGCTAGTGCGTAGGGGCGCTTATGAAACTTACACGCAACTGCTTTGCGTCCGGCATAAGTCTGACACATACACGCGCAGCTTGCGTGCGGCCTGCGGCCAGTTGCACCGGCTAGTTGCACCGGCTGACCGCAGGCCGCGCGTGTATGTGTCAGGCTATATTCGCCGAGGGGAGGGTGACTTCTTGCTGTGAGAGCCCGCATAGCGTCCTTTTGGGACATCTATTCCACTAAGTTCAACCTGTTGAACTAATTGGACCAAAATTTTACTATTATTTCAACTTTATGTAATCATTTCTAAATTGTTACAAAGTTGAAATAATTGGAATATTATTTCCAACTAGTATAGAGGTGGGATAGACTGCGGAGCTCTGACAACAGCATATTGGAGGCTGTATTTTACGAACTAGCCCCTTTTTTAGATTTTATTTATTTAAGTATCTATTTATTTTGTTGCACTTCATGTATCGGGCAAACTTATTACCTTGCCTTGAAATACTGGTTTTCTGCCCACCAGAACCCAAATAGATAATAATATCTGTGATGCATGATTCTTATTTTTAAATTAGGTATTTTAATTTAATTATGTTTTATTATATTATAATTTACCTTAAATTAATTTACTTATTTTGTAAATTTCACAGTGCTATTATTATTTTATTCAATTGTAATTTTAGTTTTGTATCGATGGGATGTAGTGCCTAAATAAAAATAGGCACAGCAACTGAGCAATGGATTAATTAAGCGAATGAGTTGCCTTTTTCTCACTGTCGGTTCCACATTAGGTCGAATGCATCAAGAATAAGTTTTTAAATCTCACTATTACTGCGGGGCGTGCGCTAGCACGCGCAGGCGTTAGCGATCGGAGCCGCGCCGCGGAGCTGCCATAACAAACCAAAGTCAAACGCCTTCTTAGAACGTCTAATAATAAAGGTTGACGTTACGCCGATCGCTACTCATGCTACGCTAACGTGTGCTAGGCTGGGTGTAGCTATAAGTTTAGTTAGACATATGTAATCATCTAATTGTCTATGGTTTAATTATACAATACACGTATTATGTGTTCTAAAATATAAGTGAAAAAAGTGTTGAAGTACAGCACAACTATTTATGCTACGTACACGTACAGTCCCCGGCACGTAAGTTGGCCCAAAATGGCGGTCATCGGCGCAGGTACCATTGCAGACAAAAGTGTTAAGTACATAGGTACTTACACAAAATAATATTCTTGTATTTAAAAAATATGAAATGATTTGTTACCGTAATGATAAATAAACATAAAATACGACACTACATACCAAATTTAGTGTCTTGTCCGTGTGCTAATAGAAAAAGCGAATGCAGTGAATCATAGCCATGATACCTGCCATATTATGTCACTGCCGCTGACAGGTAGGGATATAATAATAAGTTACACAATGATGAAAATTATAATATTAACGAATAAAACAAATTTTAACAAAATAAAATTAATGAAACCAAATACAACTTCTGGAAACTATCTAAGTACTCGATTGTACTGTATGACCGCGGTGTGCGGGGTGCGACGTAGGATTCGGCGTTGATACGTTGCTATCGCGCGCTGCCCCCTCTGTCGCACTCCTTGCCTACTTCGATTGAGACTTCAAAATCGCTCACTTAGGTCAACTTATATGCCGAGGCCTGTTTGTAATTTGACAATGGGGGTAGGTAGACTTCCGTGGGTCGCGGCCGATCGCAACCGCACGCGACTCGCTACCGTTCGTCGGCCGCGCGCGTCTGTTGCAGACCTCTGAAGCGGCAGCGGCGCCCTACATTTTCATAGTGCAAGTATTGTCGCATCGGCCGCGCGCGTCGACCGCGTGCGGCTGCGATCAGCCGCGACCCACGGAAGTCTACCTTTAGTAGAAAGGCTGCAAAAAGTAGGTATTATGAAAAATATGTGCATGGTTCAACTTGGTTTTTTTTCGAGTCGTTAGGAATTTGTTGTGATTTTAAAAATATAAATGTTTAGATTTACAGTGTGTAGATGCTTGAATATAATTATGTAACCAGCAAATAGCAAAGTAAGAAAAAAATATTGGGGTATGTTAAACAACAAAAGGCCCTAGTACACAGTTGCCCAGGCGGGCTATGATGGGTGCGCATCGCCCATCGGCGAGAAGGTGTTCACACAATGGCCCATTGCACTTGCAGCCTAACGATGAACTCCGCACGACGGACGTCGAAGTATCACGACCGCGGCAATTTATTTATATAGGTACCTACTATGTACATGCACCTATTGTAGAAGTTGGTTGGTTGGTAGGAAAAAAAAGTAATAAATAATCAGGATTATTTTTCAGATATTTTTATTATTGTTACCTAAAAAGTACATTTTCATGTAAGCGAGACAGGAACAAATTATCCGCAATGAGCCAATGTGTGAACACATACTGGACCAACATTCCTTTGATGTGTGCGCGAAAACCGACATCTTCGCCATTGCGCGCCATCATGGGCCAGCGTCGGCCAACGTGCGCTAATGCCCCCGGCATAATCATGGCCTGTCATCGGCCAGCATGGGCCAATGTGTACTAGGCCCTAAATGAAGTTCATTCCCATTTGTCACTTAAGCCGGATCCACATTTTTGTGATGTAATGTGGTGTGTCGTGGCGCGTTATGACGTCATCAGAAGCATATCTGAACTATTCATTCGCTATGGCTAGATTTACATTTTTTAGTGTGTTGTGGCGCGAGGCGCGACACATTGTGGGAGTGTTCCCGATCTGACGATTGCAGTTTGTGCGAGATAGGTGGAGGGGACTACGCGCTACACAACACGAGAGAAATGTGAATCTGGCATTCGGGGGTACAACGTGACAGAGCGTAGTGTCTATTTTGTTAAAATGTCTGACGAAATATTAATTAAATTTCCGGGGTGAAATTATCAAAAATATAAAGATTAAAACACGAGAAATGCGATGTAGGGGGAAAATCTCTTGCAATTTAATACCTATACAAAATGTGTTCATTTAGGAATATCTTCATTATAATAGGTTAGATACCCACATTAAAATATGATTAAGTACATAGGTACTCAATTCAATTGATCTTCTTCGGTTATCAATTCAATTGATCTTCTGTCATTCAGTTTCGAAAATATTAGGTATGTACCTACATCGCGACAGAAAATTGACTATTGACCGATCATCGCGATACAACACACCATACGCTAGTCATCAAAACAATGCGATAAACGTAGTGCTTATGTCACAGCTAACTGATTGAAATCGACGTTTCATTGAACAACACCATTCAACCATACGTTTAAATGTCCATTATTCTTCCACTTCCATATCTATTAGCCTAGTGGCTGAACACAGCGTTCAACATTACAGCTAGACGACGATCAGCTGGTTGACTGACTGGCTGATTGAATTTGTTAGGATAATCATCATAGCGTACCGGAGTGTACGAGGTGCCGCCGCCTAAGTAAGGGCCCGGGCCCACGGACGCAGTGCGCGAACCGCACGGCGCCCGAGCGGCTCGAGGCTCAGACGGGGAGGAGGAATGTGATTGATGAATGGATTACGCATTGTGGCCTATTACAGCCCACAATGGGGAGTGCTCGGGGCGCCAGTCGGGTCGCGGATGTATCGCAGTTCCCGTGGCTCGGCATGAATGGCTCGAGGTAGAACACCCCAGGATGTTTAGTCGGTATTCCGCCCCTTCAGGGCGGTGAGCCCGACATAACCAACACGCTCCCCCGGGCGTGGCGGCACATGGTTTGGCATGTTTTACCTGGGTAAAAAAAGGGGGAATCCTCATATAAGTAAGGAATGGAAGGAATCAATAAAAAGTTGTCGGTTTGAGAATACAGTTTGATGTCCCGTGATCAAGATGATTGTTACGGTGTCAAAATTGTTGTCGATGTTCATTTGATTCACTACAATTTATATAATGTTTTTAACCACATGTCGAGGCGATTTTTAAAAGAGTTATCGGTAAACAAAAAGCCGCCAAAACTAGGTGAATGGTTAAAATGCGTTGTTCAATGAAAGGGCTAGTCGTTCAATAAAACGCATATTTCAAGTAGTTGACTGCGACATGTATATAATGCTCTTTGCAACGTGCCACTTGTTTCCGCGCTACGTACACACACCACACCACAAATATGTGAATCTACCTTTACGCAATAGCCATATACTTGATGTAGAAAAAAAACATGTAGGTAATTATGTATGTATTAATAAACAATAAAAACAATAGAGTACTTTTATTTACGAGTATATGATGAAAATTATTCTTTCTTGCATCACTATCACAACTTGACTATAAAACGTTACTGTCTTAGCCTTATTATGCCGGGGCAGCAGACATGTGAGCGTCTTTGCAAAGTTTACCTACCATTGAAAGTTTTGTACAGAATCTACTTGTAAAACTACGTCGTTAAAAGCCGTCAAAAAACATTGATTTTGAGCATTTCTGACAAAGTATTGAACTATATCTGCGCCGCGCCGGCCCGCGACGCCCGGCAAAACTGGGAAAGGAAGTTTAAGTTAGCAACAGTTTTCAAAAATTGGTCATCATGCCTATTTATTATACAGGTGTAACTGAAAGGGTATAGGAAGCCGAAATAGGGGTGTTCTGTATCGATAACTGAACAACTTTTGTGCTACGACTTTTGGTTTTTTGCGAATTTATTTTTGACTAAGTATTCAATTTTCATACATTGCATTATACCGCACCGGTCAGCAGCCGATCCACTTGTATGAGATCTTCCAGTAATATCCATAATGTCTCAGACCAGACATTAATTCATTTTTTTATTTTGTATAGTACATAATTAACGGTTTTGGCTGCAATGGTAGGTACACATCAAGGCTGTTATTCATAAACGTGATTTAAAGTTACGCCACCGTTTACCCTGTCTCTTTCTATCTTAACCTTTTTTAACGAAGTGTGAAAGATATAGCAACACGATTTAAAGGAAGTGAAGTTTAACTAGGTTTATGAATAACAGCATGTAACACTTTGGACCGTTATCTGCGACCGGCGTAAGAGTTGAAATCAAGTGTTACCATTTGATCTGATGTGGTCCGTACCTACACAGATAATCGACATTATTTGTGTCAACTTACGGTCCCCGGCATGAAAGTTGACCAAAGTGGCGGCACCTAAATCTGATGTACATATTGTTACCTCGTCTCCGCCAACCCCTGTATCCCGTAGGTGCGATTAGCACGACGTTGACGGACTTATAGGTTTTCAATTATCATGGAACAAATAGGTAAAAAAATACTTAAGTAGGTACTTATACTCACTTATTTATTTTTATTTTGTTCGATGACGTTAAGTTCCATATACTAGAAAAACATCACCCTCCTTCTGGGGCAGTCGGGCAATAAATGGGACCCACCCGCATGAGCCGAACGAGCGAAGGGAGCATGCCGCGGCAGCGGCCGACGAGCGCCAAAAACCAAAACGACAATAACTTCATGGCTTATAAATAGGTGGCTCTGTTATGTTAGGTTACTATGAGAACCATGTTAAGTTACCATGTATGTATGAGCCACAAACGCCCGCCAGAACCGGCATTGTGGTTCGTTGTGTATGATGTATGTATAGTCGACAGCAGATCTATGGTAACACTTGCAGTACGATTTCAAGTCTTACGTCACAAATAATAAGAACTGTCAAAAGTAAAAAGTGTTACCATTGATCTGATGTCGACTGTACATACATCATACATGGTTCATACTAAATAAAAATATACAAATCAATGCTTATTCTCGTAGGCACTCAAGGAATGAATTCCTTCAAAGGGCAACGCTACTTTGCGCATTTAAACGCATTTGTGAAATTTTTTACATGAAATTAACATTACACCTGGCTGTATGCTAAAGTTAGCCTTGCCGTTCCCTATTAAAAAAATATATATCCAGGGTTGCCAGCTTGGTTTTATTTCGCAATCTTGGGGAAAAATAGTCTTATGGTGAAGTGATATCGTTAGTAAAGTAATAGTTTTCAAGTTATTTTGTGACCTAAGGCACGGAATACATAATAGTACTACGTAACGTACAGAAGTCGCACTCTTTGATCTTTATGAAAACCACCCCTTATAATAAATAGCCTACACAAAATTTGTTGGGAGCTCGAACGCCATAATGTACCTAATCGCCGCGAGCCAGGGTAGTTATTATTTTGTACTGTGTTTCGTACCAAACGTAACGACGAGGGTTGTTTCTTTGCAGAGAAAAACAAAATACTTACTTAAACATGTTTTAAAAGGTTATTGTATTATATTCACAATTTAAAAAGTAGAATTATTATTTATTACAGCTGTCGAACTGTAGTGACGGATAATTTTGTTCCATCTCGTTGTTTGTTGTGATAAATATATTTTGAAGGTAAATTATTCGTCTTCTTGACAGGTGGTCTCCTCTATAGACATTTATAATAAATAAATAAAAATTTGATATTGTTATTAATAATTATGGATTCCTTAAAAAGCGCGCCAAACGCCATTAGCTACGTTTTTGTGAATATTCTAATTAAATAGTTAAGTTAATCAGAGGATGTCCGCGAACGTTTCTATTAATTGGAGTGCTCGAAAGAAGTCGTGTTTGTGAAGTTTTGTGCTCTTATCGAGGTTTCCTTGCAGAATTCAATGATGGCGTTGAGTTATTTCGTCTATGGGTTTGGGAGGGTTGTGCCTAGGTTTAGGTTAGGGTATCTTCGTATATTTGAATGTATTAATAGGAATTCGACATTCTACTAACATCAGATCAAGGCTGTATGCCCTAGTTGGCTTTGCCTTTCCCTCTGGGAAGAATTTAAATAAAAATAATTTTTTTTTTATTGTAACAGTTATTTCGGGGAATATAATTAAATTAATTATCAATCCGATGACGATCCGGGAAAATTAAAAATCAATCTGCCAACCCTGGACGGACATCATCCATCGATCGAGCGAGTCAGACAGACAGACAGAGCGAGTTTGTCTTCGTGTCCATAAATCCAGTGTTTTAGAAATTTTAAATAACTATGCACTTATGCAGAATATCATTTATGAATTGATCGAATAACGAACGAAAAGTTTTACGTTTAATTCTTGTGTAAAAATGGTCCTAGTGCATATTGCTATGTTCCTGAAAGCTTAAATTGGGGTGTTACAGAGTAGCTGGGTGCATAGTGCATATTATAGGTATAGGTAGCCAGTCTGAAAATGGCCGGGTTTGCGCTGTTTTGTGATGTAGAAGTTTAGGGCTCACCCGAAGACCGGACGAAGAGGATAGCTGACTAATGCTGTGAACTCGCAGGTGAGATCATGCGATGCGTCGCGAGGTTTCTATTTTGCGTGTACCTAAGTACCTGTTGTACCCTAATTTCTTTGTGTGCAGTTAGCCGCTGCCATTCAACTCGAGCCATGGATCCATCCTTATTTTTGCAATACTCTCCGCCATCCAATGGCCTGCCTCCCAACGGCCTGCCCCAGGAGTCGAAGTTAGCGACGTATATGGTATGTGACTTTTTACAGGGTTTCATATATGTATATATCTTCATGTTCTGTCCCTTTCATTGGGGTTTGAATGCCACAGTATTGATTTTGATTGCCCCAGCCTTGCAGTTTGCACACCTCTTGCTACATACACCTAGATGTTGTGCGTATATGCTCTTTGCGTGTCTACCTGTTCTGTCTATTGATTTCTGCAATGCAGCCATGCTTTGAGAATATATGGAAGCCTTTGCACCTTTTGATGTACCTGTGGAACCTCAATATGGAGCATACATATATATACCTATATCTGAAACTATTATACCTATTTCTTTCTTTTCTACAGGGTTAGTTACTGGTAATTCGATACATATGAAGGTGTTGTAGTATAGGTAGGAAGAAATTAATGTGACATTATATTGCATTATGCAAATGTTTCTACACTTTTTAATTATTAATCATAAGCATAACAAAGCACAATTATGTTGCCTAACGAATAAAATCATAACTATAGAAATAAAGGCAGTGTTTTTTGTTTAAATTAAATTTTGTATTGTTAACTCTTTAACTTTGAAAAATATTTAAAACGGAATGCCGACAAAAAAAATATTTTTTCATCTTAAATATCTCCATAACAGTTAACATTTGCATAATGAAACTACCTATACCGAAGCCCAAGTCAAGTGTCTTATTTCGTAAACAAAAAGTACCCTTACCGTACTAACATTTTAAGCTGTTCCGTGATTATTGCATAGTTATTTTCACTTTATTAAATCGGATTACTTTATTTTCACAATTATGAACAGGTTTAATCAATCAGTTCCTTCAGGTTACATCACAACAGGTAATCAGACAATCATATTTGTTTACAAAAAAAGACACTTGATTTGGGCTGCGGTATATACTACAACATCTTCAAAGGAACATGTTGAATAACCATAACCATGTATATGGTGAAACTGACTCACATGGTATTTTACACCATATACTAATTCGAAAGTAGTGTAATGCTGGAAAGCATTACCTATCAAGTTATGTTTGTTGTTGATATTACATGACAAGGAAGTATGCTTATGTGTTGAATATTTCAGAACCGATCTGCAACCACTCCCACCAGATCCATGACCCATGCCTTATCTAAGGTCAGCTTGGAGCCTTCTCCATCTTCATCCCTCAACAAGGTAAATATATGTCTTATGCCGATATAGACAGTTTTGATTGTGAACTAACTATGAGATTGGTCTTAATTGGAGCGGCGGGTGTCTGTCATTCCATAATAAGTGTTTTAGATACCCAACTTCTCTTGTTGATGTCTAGCAATAGTTCCAATTGCTCCAGTACTCGAACATTCACGACTTTGTTGATCCATCGAATCTTGAGCATGCGACGGTTCGGTAGCATCACACTTCGAAGATATCATCAATCATCATAATGTCAATCAAGTTTTAACTTCTAGTTGGATCATTTTGTTGCCAGGGTTTGGGAGTGGGTGGGGAATTTGTACCGATGAACTACTACTCACCACCGATGACCCACCTCTCGCACTCGCCAGGAAGCTCGCCGCCCAATGCGCTGGCCACAATGATACCCAACCCACCACAAGTGCACCAGGTACGTGAGAAAATAGCCTCTAGTACATTTTTATAAAAATGAACTACATATGTATGGGCAGTTTATTCCTGATATGTCTATATTAGTATCTTAAAGGTCATTTAGGTTATCTTTAGGTTGTTTTTCTTTATAAAACAGTAGTGCAATATATTTTTGTAAATTCACTGAAGCAGCAGAGATGAAACCTGGGAGTGAGTTCCAGATTTAAACTACTTTGTTGCTCAAGAAGTAATGCGGTTATTGTCGAGATATATAGAGTTTTTTCCTATGGCGTCCTCATCATGGTAAACGCTACCAAAAAAATGTTTTTACCCTCTATACTTTGATTAAATTATTATAGCATATGTCATTCCTATAATCAAGACGAATCTAACGACACCTCATATGTTAAAATCCATCATTCCGTTTAGGCTGCAGAGTGTGCCAAAGAATTAGACATGCATACTAAAACATAACCCTCCTTTTTGCGCAGTCGAGTAAAAATAAATTGAGTCCAATACCTACCTTTTTATTATGCTGTTTTGCGGTCGCTATTTTCCATAGAGTTTATAAATCCCGAATTTTGAGTACTAATAAAATATTCAGCTAGCCATAACTTCGTTCGACGATCTACTGATCGGATGGCGATATTGTGCTTTATTAACAGCTCTAAAATAGAGACTTACTTTTTATTTTTTGTCAACTGTGATTTCATTTAAACTGGGCTTGAATAACAGTACTGCCAACAAAAGTTGTTGCATTCGTCATTAAAAAAATTTAAATAAATAAAAATGTTGAACTATTTTATACAGGAGAATGTCGGCGGCACGACCTACTTTTATCCCACAACCGCTGATAGTCTTAACTCAGTCGGGGCTCACAACTCCTCGGTATCTATGGGTAAGTCATCGATTTCATATTCTATTGACTTCATTAAAGCATTTTGACAAATAAATTGTTATCACAACATTCTTCTATAGGGGACCAAGATCTGCTGCCTCATCTAAGTTGTTATTTCAATGCACATTCCAAAACCTGATTGATATTGCAAATAATATAATATCTGTAATAATAAAACTGAACTTTTTATTGAAATCAAACTCTGTAACTTCTTTAAATTATGCAACTGTTTTATTGTATTACTTGATGGGATGCGAACCAAAGCTGGTATTTTAAAGGAAATAAAAACTTTTCTTTGTTAACGGTATTGATTTCTTTGACATTAGAGTTACAATAGAACACTATTAAATTGTATAAAATTACCTTGTGTCTGATTGGCATGCTGTAGCTTGTTTTGTTTCAGTTAGATACCTATATGTTCGAGTTTTATCATTTGGTTCGCAGTCCGTCAATTATTGTGGCGTATCCTCTCAATTTGCCTAAGTTCTTTACGCAACTCAATTTAAGCATTATATTTTAAATTTCAGATACGGTAAGTAAATTTTTTATACCTGAAAATATCCTTGGCCGTCGCTAGCATTGAAATAAAGGAAACATGAATACATATTTGTCTGCTTCAGATGGCCGAAATACATAATGATTTGTTGTTTCCATAAACTATTCCTTTGTCATTTGCAATGCACTGACCTCGAATCTGAATATATCACTTTATATTTTGGCGTGCAGGGTTTTGACTTGCTAATTTTCAGTTTTATTGATAGCGGGGGTGGCATGGTTTATTGTATCACCCACTTGTGTTTTAAAATGCGAGAAATTATGTTTAAATTCAATGAATCCTGACATACATGGCAGACTTACTCAAAATTTATTATAATTAAAAAGAAATGGTAGCTGTATTTGTTATCATTATATTAATTTGATTGACCGCTTACCATCAGTCGGAAAGTCACCTTGTCTGCCCCCTTTGTAAAAAAAAATTGCGTCCTTCAAGGTCGTGTGACTGCTTTCTAATTTTACATATCGCCCCCAAGGAAAGAACCGTAGGATATAAGAAAGCCCTTATATCCTACATGGATGATATCACATGCTCATCTAGCGAGAGACTGTATACTTGTATTAACCCCCATAAACTGCACTCCAGAGAATATTCCTTAAGATACATATCTACATAATACATTTATAGTTCCATTTAAAGTAAATAAATACATCTTAAAGTATTTATTTACAAAACATTGCATATCATTACAATGCATTATGCAACTAATGCACTGCGTTAATAACATGTTACTTGTAGTCTATTTATAATTGTTTACATTGAAATCAATATAATTACTACTTGATAGGTCAAGCTACATTATAGATCATTAAGTACACATTACAATTATTAATTATAGGTCAACTTATCGAACCCATTAATTATTCTGTTATCATTCATTGAATTACATTTAAGGTGGACGAAACCGCGGTGGTGAGAACATTATTATCGCAGCACATGTTGAAACCAAAATTACGAATAAAACATCTAGTTTCGACAAGAAAAACATTTATAAGTATTAACATTGTTCTATAATTAAGAAGTTACCCCATGCATTACAATTTTTCAGAATTTTTTTCTTTTTTAATTCTTTAATGTAGGTTCTGGCCATCGAAATAAATACACGCCTTATGTGTGGAATGTTTGAGTCAATTAATTAACGCAGAGTTAGTTATTTAGTAATTACATAATAATTATACAACAATTCTTCTACTTATTTTTGGCAGTCAGCGATGAGGTTTCAACGTTCGTTGCGATATCAACTTGTACAAAGCTAGGAAATGATATGTTGAACAGAGATGGCGCTCTATGATATTATTTACTCGCTTCGAGAACGGTTGATAGCCCCACAGAAGATTAAAAAACCTCGTATAGGCAACAATTGACGCGCAACACGTGACGCTCAACAAGATCGGTATCGTTGCACAAACAACGCGCGACGTTGCCAACTGGCGCGCAACATGACCAATGGTACCGCAAGTTCCTCGTTGCACACCTTGGGCAACATGTCGCGCGTCAAATGTTGCCTAGTAGATAGTACGAGGCTTTAATGACGAGTCTTCTCATTGCTCGTCCACCTCACAATCCGTTCAGGTGTTCCCGACCCGTGCATGGGCGTTTTGCCGGGCCCCAGCGGACCCATCGCCTCGCCCTACGCGTCGCAGATGTACTCCACCCCTCCGCCGCACATAAATCCAACGCTCCACAAGTCAGGTGGGTACCAAGCAAGGAACTCGACGTTCAACATAGGCTCATAGTTTATCGCAGTCGCGAGAAGTCACCTAATATTTTTATGTGTTATTATTACTTTATTATACACGAAAGAAGATACAAAAATATTACAAATTATTATATATAAACGGATATCACTCACTTATATTGTTGAAGTCGGCAATTATGCCGATAGTTAAAAATATTAGGAACAAAAAAGTTTAATGTTCACAGGTGCTTATCTCTAAAGAGAGATTTCATCCAGCAAGACCTAGGAAGGGAAAATATATTTTAAAAAGTAAACGACATTACTATTGTACAGTCTAATTACTTTGTTATCCATCTGTGATATTAAATAATAATATCTTTTTACGTGACATGCCAAATTAAACTACGTCACATGCTATATTTTCCTAAAAACCTCGCAGATCATCCCATTACTTATATCTCCCTGTGCTTTCTGAATGTATTTTTTCTGGCGAGTCTCAACCAGCGGTTTTTCTCGTCGTAACAATAATAAGGTTTAATTACACATGCCATCAATGTAATTTCCATTGACATTGCGAACTTGTGTTTCTTTAAACGTACGAATAGGAAAAAAAAAAATCACATCGTACTGTGAGCTTGCAAGTAGAATAATAATAAAATATTTATATTTTTTATATTTATATATTTTTGCTATTTGGTTTTGATATTAAAATGTATAATTATATTAAATAAGATAAAAATGAAATAAAGGAATAATAATAATAATAAATTATTTATTTGAAACAAATATTGAATGATATTCACTGGTTCTCAAACTAGGTCTAACCTGTATCTAGAGAAACAGTAATTCCCGCGTATCAAGAATCGAAATAATGCGAATGTCATCAACAATAAGTAGTATATTTTCTCAATCGAAGGTCTCGCGGCATCATTCTACACGCCGGATACCATCAGGGCCGAGATATACGATCGCAATGAAGACGTGATGGTCCAGCCCGACCCCCGTCAATTTCCAGGTAATTTCATGTTGCAACTTTATCAAAATGGGTCTTCTTGTGTGGTTTAGTGACCAAACCTATTGTCAGAGTTATTCAAGACCGAGTGACACCAACCGAGACTGCTTCACGTGAGTCACGGAGGGGCTCAAATGTCATTAACTTACAATCGGTCAAGTAGTTCTTGATAAAATGTCAACCTTAAAGATATTTAACTCTGTTGTACCATAACTAACAAATAAATACCTACCTTTTACCTTGGAATCTCCAGCAGTGTATAATAATATTATACAGGGCGTAACGTAAAGGGTATAGGAAGCCGATAGGAACTTTTGTTCAGACTTGTCATCCATTTTGTATTGGTCAGCTGATCGATTTGTATTTGAATAGTCTTATAACGAAAATTGTTCAGTTACCGTTACAGTAACCTTTCCCTTTGGCTTATTATACCCTTTCCGTTAAACCATATATATTTTATATGATGGCAGAACTCCCGGAAAACGTGGAGATGTATTCTGATCTGATACCTCTGGAGCCGTTGTCGCACGGCATGACGTCGTCGTACCGCTGCACGCACCGGCAGAGCGGCGAGCAGTATGCGATGCGGCGCCTGCACGCGTACGCAGCCGGCCCGGCCAAGCGGCTGGACCTGTGGAAGCAGATCGACCACCCGAACGTCGCGCGCTTCCAGGAAGCTTTCACCACCAAAGCGTTCGGCGACCATTGTGAGTTCACCCTATAAATGAGCGTCTATTCCCACTAGTTCAGTTGTCCAGTTCAGTTGACTGGACTAATGAGAAAAATATTCTCACTAGTACAGTCAACTGAACAAATAGGAAAGGTTTTGAACTAACTGTGGGAATAAACGTAAATAAGACTTTACACTCATCCATCGTCGTTTATATTTGTTTGTCTAAATAACTTGACATCGGTGAAATTACTTCTTTATAAGGGAGAAACCTATTAATAAAATTAGAGTAGAATAAACTTGGATCAATGAGCAATTTTCTTTTAGAATTCATCTTTAAAACTAGATGGCAGCAAGAGTATTAAACAAAAACGTCGAAAGTGAAATAGTGTGACCCTTCTCAGTTTCCCAATAGTTAGGGGACATTATTTGACCGGGTAGTACACAATAACTTATAAAATGTACTAAATCCATTTGTTATGTGACTGTCAATTACGTACCAATGTGTTGGTTGTTGCAGCCCTAGTGTTGGTGTACGAGTACCTACCTGCGTGCGTGACGCTGATGAGCAAGTACCTGACGGGCGGGGCCGGCGGCGGCGCGGATTCCAACGGCTGCTACCACGACCCATTCTCATCGGACCCAGATGCGCCACGCCCCTATACCCACCAGGTGACAACACGGTTTATGCCTTTTCTGTAACTGGAAAGTTTTACTGATAATACTAAGCTCGCCGACTGATACCTTGTTTTTTTTAACCCTCTCAATGGCCTCTAATAGTTCATAGTTGAGGAGGTGAATATCAAATTGTCATGTCCAGATCATGTCCTGCTATTTGTTTTTTTGCGGTCTTTGCATATTTTGCCTTTTAAAAAATTATGTTTTCAGACAGTTATTGTCCCACCGCCGGCGATTATTACTTATTGCTAGTTATTATACTACTAGCAATAAGTAAACACGGAAGGACGCTGATTCCCAAAACACAGGTCACCCTAGTTCGGGAGTCGGGGTTTAATTAAAATCGTGTGGTTATCATGTTGACTCTACTGTATTTGTACGGACAACAGCAGATCAATGGTAACATTATACTAATAATGTGTTATGTTGCAGAAAAACGCGATGTTGCGCGCGGTCGCCAGCGGCGCCCTGCTGCCCGAGGCGGTGCTGTGGAGCACGATCGTGCAGCTGACGGCCGGGATGCGCACCGTGCACGGCGCCGGGCTCGCCTGCAGGTCAGACAGCACACTACATCATACCATCTATACTTATAATAAGACTGTAAAAGTTGAGGTACATTGGATATTTTTTGAAAAGAATAATTGTAATGTGTTTTAGGATGGATACTGCTGCCAAAACACCAATTTTTAAAATTATTGTCTACCTGTGTCGATGTTCAGGTATTACTCCAAGACTACTGGAAGGATTTTTATGGGACTTTCACTAGGATATAGTTCATACATCTGGGCAGCTCATAGGCTATTGCGGTATGTGCTGTGGAACAATGTAACCAAAGAGGAGCTGCCTCCCAGTGCATTGGAAGTACTTGTTTGAGGTCTATAGTAACCAGCTACTTCTATGCATACGAAGTTGCGAGTACAGATATTGGGTTTAGTTGACAAAGGAGATGTTTTGCAGGAACTTGGATCCAACGAAGGTGGTGATAAACGGGTGCCGCGCTCGCATGACTTGGCTGGGCGTGGCTGATGCGCTGCATTCAAACAACAACGACTTGGGACAGGTAACGTGATTACGATGTCAGACTTTTTATTCCGCGTGTCTTTTAAACTTCTCCCCTGGGCGCCTAAATTTAAAAATCCAATACACAATAACAGTATAATTGAAATTTGCATTGCATCTGCCCTTACGATGATTGTAAAATTACATAACAATATTAAAATTAAAAGTCCCAATTTATTCTGGAGGAGAATAACATCCGTTTTCAACTATTGAGCCACAACTTGTTCAGTCACAATCGCAAAGGTTCAGTCACAACCGATCATTCGCAAAAGTTCAGTCACAACCGTTCAATCACAACTGTTCAATCACAAACGTTCGGTCACAACCGTTCATATGCTATCGTTCAGTGACAAATGTTCAATCGCAACGGTTCAGTAAGTCACAACCACAAACGTTTATTCGCAACCGTTCAATCACAGCTGTTCACTCGCAACAGTTCAGTCGCAACCGTTCAGTCACAACTTTCAGCCGCAACCGTTCAGTCACATGTAGTTGAGCTGGACTTTAATACAATGTTCCAATGCTAGGCGCAGCAAGATGACCTGGCTGCGCTGGGCCGCCTGGCGCTGTCGATGGCCTGCCGCACCGCGCACTGCGACAACCTCTCCGCATCCATGGACATCGTCACCAGGAGCTACTCCGCTGACCTAAAGAACCTGATACTGTATGTCGCACACATGGTCGCGTTGGCGAAATTATATTTCCATGAAATGCCACTCAACAAAACTTGCGAATTCGCATCGCATCACAATAATCTGCGAGCGATTTCTTTACGGGTCAGAATTCTGTGATGCGACGTCGTACGTATCGTATCGCAGTTTTGAATGGGAGCCCTAAGGTTGATATTTGAGCAAAAACTACTTGAGCTATAACTATTTTACTACTACATAGCGCGCTCTATAACCTATTAATGAATTTTAAATATCAGTTAATTAGTTTTTGACATATTTTCAACCTTAATGAGGTTCCCTGTATAGTTTTCTGGTTTGACTGTACTGACTCATGAATTTGTCGTTTAACCCACTGGCCTATGAAAACTAAATATATTTCTGTAGTAATTTTCAAGTCTTAAACAGACCTTTGGTTTCTGTTAACACATGAACCCAACACGTTGGGATCCTTAGAGTAATTTATACAATATGATGGAGTGCCATTGGGGGTTATCTCTGAATGTATTTCGAATAAAACGCTCAAGGTTGTCATAGGCCGGCAGTTCATCTCCGCTTTCTTATAACATCTGATGTAGAATCTCCCTGTTTAACATTCAGCCTACACGTTTCAATCCATGCTTTGGGTAGCGGAGCTTCGAATCGATAGTTCTCGATTTCTTTTTCAATACCATGACTATTGAAATCGGACGAAACTTCGGTTTGGAGATTCGGCCACTCATACAGGGTTGGTCTTGTGTAAAAGCAGTTAACACATTATCATTCGTTTTATGTAACAACTTGTACTAGGTATACATATTTTTTTTTGGTATTGTAGATTTTTATATATACTTGGTGTTTATTTAAACAACGATGCCATGATTTTCATAATTAAATCATACTTATACAGGGTGTACCTTAAACTCACGCCTTTGTTATCCTTTGCTTACATAGGCAGGCAGTGTCTGATGGAAGTGTACTTTTATACGCACACTTTGGGTAAAAAATCTAATTTCCATTCAAAATTGTAAAATAAAATTAAATAATAGTGGAATCAACTGTTAACTTAAGTTTTTGCCTTTGCAGGAATTCAAAGTCACCCTGTATCTGTCAGTGTAGCCTTACCAGTTAACCTTCACTACATTTTTAATTCAAATTTCTCCGTGTTCTAGATATTCATCTTTATTGCAACACAGGAATAACCTAATTTTAGTTGCCCTTGCATTACTGTATAATCAACGCATTCCATATGTATGTATTTACTCGTATATGTTTAAGGCGCATATCATAGCCAGGTGGCGCCACCAATTAAAAAAATCTTTTGATAGAATGACGTTAATTAGAAAACACCCATCACAATAAATACTAAGGTAATGTTTTTATATTAAATATGATGATTGCGAAAATGCGAAATAACAGTAAAATGCGAGAAACGTCCAAACTCAATGATATAATTGATCATGAGACTGACATAGGACCAATTTTATGCCATAAAATCAGTCGCGTTTTATGTTTTTGTAGTATATATTTATTTTAAGATTGTTGGCGACAACTGGCTAATCTGGCTATGCGTCTTAGGGCCGATTTTTCAATTGTCGTATAAAGAATCAGTTACCTGACCAATTCTAATCAGACTGAATTGGTAATGGCGCCGAATTATTTGACGAATACGTCAGATAAAGGCTTTCGAAATACTGAAAAATCCAAAACCACGCTTTCCGCCGAGTTAATGCTAACTGACTCTTTATGTGGCGTTTGAAAAATCGGCCCTAAATGAAGTATATATGTAATTCCATTAGGTATTTATTGTCGTCGTCCACCGTTCGCCGCTCCGTCACAGATCTTATGCCAATGATAGGGGCCAGATTTTATATGCAGGTATTGTTTGGCATTTGTTTTAGTTAATTATAATATCTGATACATGAAGGAAAATGTCTGATAGTCTGAAGTATATTTCGTATGGTGACCGGTGACCATCCAAACCTGCTTGAACGAGTGTCAATCACCCTTGAAACAATATTAAACGAAAAAAAATATTTCGGTCACTGCCATGTAGATCTCTATATGGCGGGACGGACGAGTTTTTACCTTCATGATCGGATAGATATTGTTAGTTGGCTTCAAAAAAGAAGGCATTTGATGTTTGATGATTTTTTCTTGTTTACATTAAAATTATATAATCATGAAGCAAATTACTAATAGATAACCATAGCGACATTTGTTTATACTAATGATGCGCGAATATTTTACAGTTTGCGGCAGGAGGTTCCCATTTGTTGACACAGACCGTATGACTATAATGTGCTGGATTAACTAAATCCGCGCTGGCCGTTGTGATATATAGCTATATTTATTTATTATTTATATTTCATAGGACCCGAGATATGATCGTACATGTTTATATTTCATAAGTTTTTCTGCCGGGACCCTATTTGTTTGTGGATGTAGATCTGTCGAGCTGCTTGAGCGTTTGAGTAACAAACCCTAGAAATCTCGTATAATTTTAGTGAGATAGCTCGTTCAATTCAAATGCTTACTTTCTTGAGCCAAATAATGTATAGTGAGCTGGGTTTGCCAAGTTATGTCCATTTTCATATAGACTTTCATTGGTCAATTATTCCTGACTCTAAAACAAAAGTCTTTGGCTTTTCCTCTATATACTCCTAGTATATTTAATATTTATACACATAACTTGTCGAACACAGCCATACGCAATTTTCATTACCAATCTACATAAATATTTAGTTGCAAGCCTTTCACATTCTTCTTTATGATTAATTTGTGATCAGACTGTCACTAAAATAGTCACATTAAACTTTTAATTCTGTCAGCTTCTATAATGATAATTGAATAAAATGCACTCACCATCAAAAACACGAATACCTACTACACGGCCGACCAAACTGTTTACCTGGATCGATGCTCGGACAATCAGCGATTGAGTTGATTAAAAGTCGAATTTGTGCGTGCATAAACGTGAATGTCGTTTAGCCCAACAGTAACAGAAATATAATACATACTAGCCAAACAGTTTATTTGATGAACTATACTTTTTGCGATGGTGAGGGGACCACCTCTCCCCCACGCCGCAAAATGTAACTTCGCGGACAAGGATCGAGTTCAGCCACGCCTGCCTGACTCACAAGATCACACGATTCAGATTTTTCAACTCCTATTCCTCCGTGATTCACTTTTTGAGGCAAGTGCATTTTAGAGCGAGTAGTGCACTACTGAATTTAGAAATACAAAATCGTGATTTCCTGTATGCCGAAATGTATATTGTCCGTTGTGCGTTTAGATTGAAGCGTTTGAGAGACGCGTGGACGCTTTCGAGGTTCAGCTGTCGCGCGAAGTGGACAACGGGAGGCTTCTGCGCATACTCATGAAACTGGGCATGGTCAACGAGCGTCCAGAGTGAGTACAGACCTCTCTTGATGTATAGGGGTTCTTGGGCACTCTTGAGAATTACTGAGATAACGCTTTACAAATATACTGACATACGCTGCAATCATCTGACTTCTTTTTGTAATTAATTCAATTACCACCACGATTCGGATTTAGCTGCCCATAAGTCTACTCTAGAGAGAGATTTCCCAGATCAGCGGGGCTATTACGGTTCTCATAACTATTCAATCATACCAATGTCATAGCGTGCAAGACAGGGACAGTGCTGTCGCGTGGTTTCTGTTCGGAGCGCCATGACATGGTATATTATATTCGAACATTACAGTACACAAGCTCGTACATAAACCTAATCATAACATTGGATACCTAAGCTACCATCAACTCAAGTCGCCAGTACAATATTACCAAATTGACCTGTGTGTGACCCAATTGTAATAGGCTGTTGTGTACCGCAGGCTGAACATGGACTCCTCTTGGTCTGAGACTGGCGACCGCTATATGCTGAAGCTGTTCCGCGACTACCTGTTCCACACGGTGGCAGACGACGGGCGTCCGTGGAACGACCAGGGGCACATCGCTTACTGCCTCAACCAGCTGGATTCCGGATCATCCGCTAAGGTAATCTTATTTATTCAGTTTTATGGGACGGATACGAGACACGGCATACTGTAGGTAATTTTGTACCACTAAATTCCATCCTAATCGTAAAACGCAAATGTCACTGTTGTTCATATGCTACGTCGCGTAAGAGCGAGCGGGACGCCTCGCTTAGTAGACGACTAATATTAGCGTGCACATTCCAATGTAAGAAAAACTGGAGTCGTGATTAAAAAAAATTTTTGGCGCCCTGCATTACTGTAATAGTCTGAAGTAAAGGAGAATGCTGTATGTATAGGTTAGTCAGTCAGTCGTTTAGATTTTGTATGGGGTCAGCTTGTCCGCCTTTGTTGTCACTTTCACTCTCATATGTCAAAAAAAGATACATGTTTATATGTTCGACTTCTATTGAAAATCTGTTCTAAAGGCATTTAATATTCAATACAATGTGATGTTAAGTATGCCAGTGAAAGCAATGCTCTTAATAAAATTTACAATGTTTTAATACAGAGGCCTAGCAAAGTTTATTTTCTTCGTAAACAACAATCTACTTCCTGTGAAGAGAAGTTAATATTAGACGCTAGGCTGTCAGGTTTTTGTTATTTCAATTTCTATGTTCTGTATAATTCCATTTGATTCTGAATGTTTGTGCATTGTCAATGCTACACTATTATTATAATTATACCATTCTACATTGTAGTTATTGTATTGGATAGGTTTCGAATAGTTGTTAGTATTCCAATCCAGATAAACACCTACTGTTGAATCTAAGAATGAATAGTGACACCTAGACCTAGGCATACTCTGTTGCCACATTGTTGTGTTAATGGATTATGACATTTATTTGGAAAAAACCTTGGCATTGATAATCTGCCTGATAACTCGTATTGTATTACATTTTTTATACATTCATTGTCACTTTGTCGTTCGATGAATTGCGATTAGATAAAGCTATTTGAACTGTTCTCATTAGAAATTCAAATATGTCATGATGATTGATCAAGCCGTTTGCACCGACAAGATAACCCAGACTAAGTCACAAAAACACCATAGATATTAATGTTCATTAACAACGCGACTTTTCGTGTCGCAATAATGATATCTGTTGAATTGTATATAGAGAAAATAGCATTGATCGTAATAGAGATTTAATAATTAGATTTTTAAAATTGATTTTATTAGAAGATATTGGGGCGACACTTGGCTAGGATACGACCCTTAATGTTAGTGGATAAGAATATAAAGTATGCAACAATAAAATAAATAAATATCAGTATCATGATGACATACACAATCAATATGAATGTCATCATATACATATCTAACACAGAGAACAGCGTACAGGAGACTTTTAAGATTAAAGCCTGACACACACATGCGTGATCTGCACGCGGCTTGAGGCCTGCGGCCAGTTGAAACGCATGCTCCGCCCCATTTTCTCCCGTCGTTAACGTCCAGTAGGTAGCTCTGAGGCCTAGGCCGCAATCCGCTACCTAACTGGACATTGACAAGCCGGTCACGTGCAGATCGCGCCTGTATGGGAAAGGTAGTTTTTTAAAAAATCTCAACTCTATTGAGGTTCTCTGTATACTTTTCTCTGTCTTTGTGTGTGTGTTTTAGTACTGTATACTACATATTAAGGTAAGATAAAAAAATACATATATGGTTTGAAAATAAATATGGTACGTTACTTGTCAAATACGGATGTATTGTACAGGTTGAGCTGATGTCTCGCGACGAGCAGAGCGTGCTGTTAGTGTCGTACGCCGAGCTGAAGCACTGCCTGGAGCAGGCCGTGGAGGAAGTGATGCAAGCCGGCGTGCCGCCCCCCTAGCCCGCGGCCCCCGGCCCCTTGCCGCATGTCTTGGTGCCGCCATACCCCCCGCCGCCGTACCGACCGACGATGTTCAACCAGCCGCCGCCAGGGTTCAACCCCATCAACCCGTACTAAGCCCCGACAAATACGGAGCAACATTAAACAGGGTCGGGAGCTGTCACCAAATCCAAACTAATCGCAATGCACGTTGAAATCTTACCAAAACAAAAGCTAGGTACAGTAAATTAATAACAATTCAATTTTCGCAATACAAATAGAAAGGGGATTATTATTGTATATGCTACTGACAACGACAACCTAGCAGCTTGGATATTTGTCCTTCAGTAAGACTCAAACGAGTGGACGGATTCTAATAACATCGGACAGCTAGTTATACAATGGTGTTCTCATTTTGTTCTGCTTGCGGAAACTATAGGTTTTGTTATTGTTTTACATTGTCTTTATTATCAATATCGACCAGGTTTCCACGTGTGCTGCTATATTGGTTTCTGTGACATTATAGGCTCCGCCCACCTTTTTATGCATATAAACTGCGCGTAGTATATATCGCCGGCTTTCGGTTCGTGCACGTTTGTATGCTTTAAATATAATCTGCTATATTCACATAATATTCATATATAATCAATTACAGTTCGTACGTCGCGTGATCAGAACACGCGACAATTAGAATAGTTATGATATCCTTCATATTCGGAAGGTCCGTTTTCCGTAATTGTTTGCCCTTTAGGGTATAAAAGTAAGTGGTAATGGTCATTTATGGTCATATTTTCCGAAAATCACAGAGTTTGTTGGAAAACCGCTGTAGCAAGACATTATTCTATTCAATAATACATGCGGACATTGCGAACCTGAAGGGTCGATATGTGTGTCATGGCTATACTAAAGAACCCAATAGACTCATAATATAGCCGCGGTGCCCATGTCCAATCATTTTGTAGTTCTTTTAATAATATACTCTCTCACATTATAATAGCCACAAGCAAATAAGATAATTACATAATCACTGATCTCGATGTTAGTCAATAATACACTATTTAACTTAACTTGTGTGAAGTTGGCCGATACGGGCACAGTATATAACCCAATTTGCTGCAACACTTCATACGAGTACTAGCAATAGCAATTCATAACCATATTTCTAGTTATGGATGTACAATTACATTAAAAAAAATTATTTCCGACTCACTGTAGAATCTATTTATGATAACCGAATCTTATCAAAGAAGACCACATCTCATTTTGGTGTCATTTACTGTGACAAGATTATAGTGGATTTGAAAGCGAATGTTCAAATGAATTTTAGATCAATTGGCCGAGCCGGCATCGACTGCACGTCATCTGATACTCGTATATTATGGCACACAATAAATTGTGAACGAGGGTGCTAATTTATTAAATATGCATGTATTTGGGGTGGTATTTGCTGGTTATCAGTACCATTTTAAACGAAAAACAACAACAATTATCTAAAGGGCCTTATTCAAAATTACGTCAAACCTATTCACTGTCGCTTTCAATCGTGCGTCGTGCATGATGACCTTCATCGGACATACCAATACAGCTGATCTTTACTCGTATGTAAACGTGTAATATTAAAAATCTCCAGTGGTACTGCATAAAGCCATCCAAATTCGGGTATTACCCGAACGGTAATTGATACGTCCCAACTACTGACAACGACAGGAAAAATATATATTAATTTAATTAATTAAGAGAACAATTCCGTCATTTTATTCCAAACTTTGATTAGTTTCATTGGTTGTTATAACTAGTTAGAAGATGGCGCTCTATAAATAGTTACATTTAATAAAATAGCACCTTAAACATACCTTAAATGAATAATAATATTAAGCAATTATCGTCGAAATTCAAATAGGCTACAAAATTTAAATACGCGTTGGACGACCAACTGGTTGTGATTGGTTTGTTAGCGAAATACGCTCTTAACATATCAATTTTAACTTTGGATACTTTAATTTCTGCGCGCTGTTTTTACGTTTAAAATTATTAGGTACGGAGGCTAAATATGGCTCTTCATAGTCTTTTAATGCTCTGCACTTGGTATAAACTAATGGAGTATGCAGTGAATAACAGAACTTATACCTTCTGTATTAACAATTATTATGGAACACCGGTGGGACGCCGCCATAGCATAACATCGTCAACCTCATCCAATTCTAATGGACCTATCTATGGATTCTAATGGACATTTCCTCTATAAACTCTGGTAGTTAAAAGCGAGTTGAATAAGTTACGCCATAATCTACAGTATTTTAATAGAGTACATTGTTCCACTGCTGGGCATTATATCTTCTTTTTAGTTATTTAATTAACTGAGAGATACTCGTATTAGTTGTTCTGATTATTAATTACGATTTTTACTATTTTTTTATATTTTTAACATACATGAATAATTCTAAGTTTCAAAAAGTGAAATTATTATAAAATTTCCTCGTCGTCCCACCGGTGGGACCATTTAATGTAATTAATAACAAATTCTCGCCACTCTATTAGTTTAGTATGTGTGCCGGTCTATCTAATTCTTGATATGACCATAAAGAGAAACGCCTTTAATTTTGCATTGTGCCTTTAATTTTGTCATGTTGACAGATGCATAGTAATAATATCTTATTCTTAACGACGTTCGAGTTTGTTAACGTATTGTCAAATGAATTGTTAAGTGGCATATCCAGAAAGTCGTTTAGACAATGTAAATTTATATTAAGGTTATTTAAGGGGGACCGAGAGTTGTCGCACTATAATATGTTATTACGTCAAACGTACGTTGTAACCTGATCGATATTGATAATATAAATTACTGTACATCATTAACAAACAATCCAGTTTAAAAAAAAAGTAAAAGCAAATGGTTGTTGTTATGAAATTACAGAGCTCTGAATGAAAATTAATATATAATTAATCGAAATCAATTACATACTCATCTTTTATAATTATTCAGAATTTGTTTTATTCATAATGTTATGCTCGGCGTTTTTTTTTATAAATTTTATATTTATTAATAATAAAATAAGATTATGTTTTGTTAATAGCTTTTAATTTATCAATATAGATCAGGTATTAATATGTGATGCGATACTAATTATTGTGACGTCATTGCATCAGCCTAAAAAGTGAATCCTAAATTCCTCTTTTTTATACAAATCTAAAGATTTATTCGTGAAGTCAAATGTTGAGGATTCACGCCAAGAGTATGCTTGGTGTCCCCGGTACGGGCAAGAAACTTTGTGATGTGAATGAAAACTATTTTTGTAACGTGCTTTTGCGCAACACTGGTGCGCGCGCACGATGTTCCACATTCTATTTGGAAGACAAATTATTATAACTGAATAGGGATGATTTATGCATTGACTTACCAGATGCGCTACTCGTCTTGCGCTGTTTATTTTAATTAATCTTTCCAATCGTTTATTTTCCCATTACCATTTACACAATAGGCCTGCTGCTTACGTCTCTTGAGTTCTTCTATCTGAACCACATTCCTAAAATCGTACATTTTAAGAGTTTAGTATTTTTATCTTGCAATTAGATCTCACGATAGATACATACTCACAATAATATACAGCGCACTCTGCAGTAAGTTACGCATAATTGTCTCTAGTAAAGCTGCAATCGCAATACACCTGACGCAACAATTTTGGCTGACGGCAACGCATTTCTGTTTCGTATGATTTCAGCGAACGATTCTCTGCAATAATCACTGCGCCAGGTGCATTGGGAATGCACATTATTGCGATCTCATTTTTGGTACGGATTTTAAATCTGAGTGAAAGTAAAAATCATGTTGTAAAATGGTACGATATTTTTATACGTGGGTGATAGGATTAGGCTCGAGAATTGAAAACGAAATTTTTTTATTTCGCCCACTGAAGCTTTAAGTGTCCGGTTTTGTGTACCGGAATGAAATGATCAGCCGCCTGAACAAACGCCACAAACATTCCAAATTAGCAACAAACCCTAGCGATCAAACGACAGCTCGTCGATACAGTCTGTCATCCGTTTCTTGCACACGACAGCACGTCAGTGGTAACACTTGGATTTCAGCTCTTATGCGTAGACCATAAGAACGTTATACAGTCCATAGTTACACTTGATGTGCTCATGTGTTCAAGTGTAATTTAATCCGAATTAAAGAAAAGACAAAGTTCTCAATTCGTCGAGTTTGTATTTTTTAATATTAAACTATTGTTTATATTGTATCTCTGGTGGGTAGCGGCGACAAGACGATGCGCCTTTCTTTCTGTTTTGCGCCTAAGGTTATTGTCATCGTTTTTCGAGATTAATTACGAGGGACAGGATAACAGAGCTTGTCACCCAATAAGTGACAACCGATGTATTATGGTAATCAAAAGTTGCAACTAATAATGTGTTGAGATAAATAATTTCTGCGTCGTCACATCGCTGTACAGAAAGTAAAGTTCTCTAGTCCATTATTTGTTATACTTTATTTTCGCAAAACGATTACAATAACAGTTACACCATCAAGAACTCTGTGCCCTTGCTAATACTGACCAAGAATAGGTGCGCAGAACTTTTGTAATTAAAATCTATAAAAGATGTGATTGATTGCAAATCACGCAGTCATTATGTAATCCTGTATTACAGTAAATGCTGCTGCTAAATGAGAAATGTCGTAGATCTGAATTTGTATAATGCGTGTAACAACACGCGGCCATATCGCATGGAGATCGCGACGATATCACTAATGGCAATATGTAACTATTTAAGACCGGGGTCGTCGCTAGAGTTTTATCCATTCGTTTTAATTATAATTTATCAATGAGTTCTTGCCAACAATAATATTCTATTAAATGTCAAATTATAGTTTTTTAGATAAATAGAATAAACTCAAGATTTTATTTTACAGATATTTACAAAGGAATCCTTTGATAATTATGCTTAGATATCCTTTTAAGATTTATATTTATGATTTAATCAACATCATGGAATCCTTGCATCACAATTTATTTATTATTTATGCATGAAGTATTATTTTAACAAGTACACAAATGGTATGAGTAATTTTATTCTTGGTGTTCAATTTATTTTCAAATGTAATGTAGCCACCCTGTTGTTGCAAATTCCGATCTACTATCATGTAGAAACTTTAAGATGGAAATATTTTGAAATAGTTATAAGTGTATTTTTTTTCCAATAAATAAAACAATATAAATTATATTTCTATTTTATTTTCCCAATATATAGGTACTTAAAAGCATACATATCATATACTTACTTCTAACATGTATTGAATATTGCAGAAAATCAAAAGTTTACAAAACCTAAACTTGATTATATATATATGTGGTAATTCACATTCATCACACAATAATGGTAATTTAATAATGATGCCATTAGATTTTCTAATTACATAGTAATTTACAAAAAACAATGGTGTGTAGTAATGATCATTTATAAAATGCTGACAGTATTGCAATTTATTGTTCCTGTTGAATGGTGCTATTGGTTGATAATACAATCTTCTACATGTCATGCATGACCCTAAGTAAAATTTGCTTAAATCTATGATAAAAATCAGACTCAGATATGGACGGAGTTAATATTGTCTTACCAATCTAAAAAATACAATAAAAAAGTTACAGTTCTCATCTTATAAACTAGTGAAATGCATTAGTAGACAAACTCAGACAAGTGCTTTGATAGTTGTTGTTTGGCGAGTGTTGGTAATTGCACACAAAATGGTTTAAAAATTTACTCTATTTGTCTAATCTACTACTAGTGAAGGCACTATCATACTAAGCATATGAAACTTTTTGTTCATAAGCCTCATCCTCGTTCCAATACTCTTGTTCAGAAAAGGTGGTGTGACGGAGCCTGCACCAGCGGCCACCAAACCTCAGCATCAATATGATTACCATCAGTACAAACAACGACAGTACCGCTATGGCTGGATATATCATTAGGAAGGCCATTTTACAGGTCACTTTCCCTCTTATGGAGCTCCAGATATTCTTGAGAAGCCAAAGGCTGTTGAGATACGGAGGCACCTACTTCAGACTCCTTGGTGTACCCAGAATGATATGGGTGAACGTGGACGTATTGGACGTGCTCGTAGGGAGCTTCCAGCTCTGTGAAGTCCAACGGTGGTTGTTTGTGCGGTGTTGCTGACCAAATTGAGACGATCCAGCGATTGCCTAGGAAACAAAGTGTGCTTAAAGGCTTTGATTTATAACAATACAGTGACGAAAATATATTTAACAAGTTGACGGAGCCACCCTCCCAGCAGCACCAGCTCAGGAGCAGTTGTCAAAAGGTAGAGCCTAACCGCTATTAGAAACTGTCCATTTTTAGCATGTAAGAATAACCCACAATGCTCCATTAATTATACGCACCCTGGCGGACAATAATCGGCGTGGCGACCCGCGGCATTTTGTTAATCGTCCGCGCCACGCCCAAAATCAACATGTCCCAATATATGTGCGTACTAACCTGTGTGTCGGTCCAACCAGTAGTCCGAATATCTGGAGCAACAGCACACGACGTTCAGGATGATCAGCAAGCCCAGGATCACCGAGCAGATAGCAATAGCTATGTAAAATGGTGTGAAATCCCCAACTCGGCTCACAATTGGGTTTATAGCTTTGTAAGTCCCGTTCTGAGTTAAAAATGCTTGCGAATCAAATGTAGACATTTTATGGAAAACAACGGCAAATAAATTCAACGGTGTAACCGTGATGCCATAACAAATGTATCTAGAATTTTACTAATTTACACGAAATAAATTCGTTTTTGCCACTCCTACCCTACCACACCGTTTCGAAAGTTTTGTTGGGCTGGGCCGCGTTCCAAAACAGAACAATAAACTCGATGAACAAAAATATGATTTTGGCAAATACATTTTGATGAATTAAAATGATATTTAGCAATCTGACTGATATTTGGAATGTCCATTTTCGATTAGCTAGCATACATTTTTACACAAAGTAATTCAACATTTTATTCTTATAAATATAGGCATTGAAGGCAGGCATCGACTGAATTTAAAGTTGATGTTTTGGAACGCCACCTATACTAATCTACGATTTTTTTTGCGTATCTTGGCTTGGTTACATGACATTTCGTAACAAGAAAAGAAAGCCAAAATAATTATTATGGCTTCATATTATATTTAGGACATCGTACTATTAATGTAATGGAGTATATCTACTACAAATTAACTTATTTTATTAGCCTTTCATTCTTGGTCCATTGATATAAATCCGTAAATCAGCGTAAAGTAAATCCGATTCGTTTGATCCATTCTCATTCACTCCATTCGATTCGCCTCGGAAATGTCAAATAAACACAGTGGATTTTACTGGGGAAACGAGTGCGAATTTATTTATTCAGCAAAGAAAACTCATATAAACCGTAGCTCCGTACACATGACAGTTAGTTCCATGTAGTGTCCTCTGCTCAGGATACAGCGAGCGAGCCGCAGCAACGGAAGTGCGATGACTTCGGTCTGTTACAACGGGGGCAACGATAGACTTATCCATGAGGCTGATCAACTGATATCGTATATAGAACGAGGGTCCACGGTTCTGAAATATTATCCTAGA
Source organism: Tachystola acroxantha (assembly GCA_963506565.1). Taxonomy (NCBI): domain Eukaryota; kingdom Metazoa; phylum Arthropoda; class Insecta; order Lepidoptera; family Oecophoridae; genus Tachystola; species Tachystola acroxantha. Next base: position 18,852,179 of record OY735870.1, read on the forward strand.
AAGCGGCCTGAGCGGCGTACGCTGCTGGTCCGGCGGGAGACGCACCAGGTGATCTGGTTCCGGAGCGGGGCGCCGCAGCGGCATGCCTTCGAAGGCGCACTCGACATCAAAGACGTGAAGGAAGTCAGGATCGGCAAGTGCTCGAAGGACTTCGAGCGCTGGCCTGAAGAAACTAAGAGGCTCGAGAATTCCAAATGTTTCACAATATACTATGGCACAGAGTTCAAACTACGCTCAGCTTCTTTTGCAGGTATTTGTTCCCAAAATTTATATTGCTAGGGCAAATATAGATTTATATGTCGTTGCTGGGGTGGATTGGTTCAGTTTGTTATTGTTATGATTTGCTTGCAAATGTATACAGTGCAGTGCGAAATCTGGGCCTTTAGTAATATTTTTAAAATTATCTTGAAACTTACGATTTCAGCGCAAACAGACAAGGAATGTGAGGCTTGGGTGAAGGGTGTGCGATTCCTAATTGAAGAAGCCATAAGTGCACCATATCCTCTACAGATAGATAGGTGGTTGAGGAAAGAGTTCTATGCTATAGAGAACTCACATGAAAAGTAAGTAGATTTACATAAAGTGCAGATTGTAACCTTGCCTGTGAAATTACAACTATAAATTTTGGAATGTGATTGGTCTTAGAAAGTGTCTTTTTATATTTTGTGGGTAAAATGTTACTTGCCAAATAAGGTACAGTCAACAGTGTACCAATACACACATAAATACATTTGTAATGTAGTTATCTAGGCCACAATATCACCGCATAGCTAAGGGTACCACAGCAAATCAAGGGTACGTCCCTTGATTTGCTGTTGACTGTATATTTTTAAATACTGAATGTCTACTAACTTTATTTACATTTTACATACAAAAGGCTGAATAGTTAACAACTATATAGTAGCAACCATTAGTTGCCCATAATGATCAGCTGCAGTTCAATACCTCCACTGATTGCGAAAATATTTCCCTCTTAATTTCTAGTCAGGAAATTAAATAAGAAATAATATTTATTATTGTTTTATAGAATAACTCTGAAGGAAGTGAAGGCTTTTCTACCAAAAATTAACTGTAAAATATCAACAAGCAAACTGCGTGACATATTTCAAGATGTGGACAATGGGAAGCGTGGCGAAATTGGTTTTGATGACTTCACCATACTATATCACAAGCTTATTTTTGATCAGAATGTAAGTCTGTTTTATTCATTTGGGAGACAAAAGTATTTACATATACAATCTCCTTGTTCTGAATGTTGCTTTGTTTGTGATGACTTGATGGGTCTGTCTGTATGCATAGCTGCAAGAGGATGTGCCCTGAATACAATTTACACATCAATGAAAACTCCCAGACTGAATGTTAATGTGATCCATAAAGGTTACATTTGTACAATGAATTCGATTTATTTCTGTTTGACAGAGTTGCTAAATAAATGTATGATGGGCAAGAAGGGCAGGGAAAGGACATCTTAAGTGGATGTTGAATAACTTTATTTGTTATTGGCAGTCCTCTCGCTTTTTAGGACTTGCGCTGTACATCACCACATCGAATAATTACGGAGCATTTTGTCCAATAAAATGTTGTCTATGCAGTTGATCTAAATCGCGTTTAGCATCTAGAGAACATTGTACAATCAGCAACAGATCAATGAAGCATTGCATCCCAATCGATTCCAATCTATGCCATACTAGCATCTCTTAATCACCAGCATAACTTCTATCAATATATGGGCTTATCATATAAACTGCAACAGAAACCAATTTAAAGGATATAAGTCTTTTATAAAATCCCATTATTATGTTGTTTTGACTTCTAAGCAAGATAAAATAAACAACTACCTACTCCTATTGTTATGTAATTTAGTTATTGCTTGGTAAAGTAAAATCAGTCCTCGAAATAGGAGGAAAATTGTGTCATTTGAGTTGTATTGTCACTCGCTCTGAATAGGGGTCAATCCTAAACATTGCCACCACCTCATTGACTTTCATAAGCCTGCTCTGGATAAACGAGAATTGACTTTGAAAAGGTTTTTGTGCGATTTTGAATTTCGGTGTTCATTCATAATGTGCATAAACTACTGTGTTATGATAAATATCTTAGCATGTTCTTATATTGTTATAAGTTATAACATACCTACAGTACAGGAAAAAAGCTGCCTGACTGAAATCTAACCTGAGAATTTAGTTTTTCAAGATAGGTCTTAGATGTCTATTAGAAGCAAGCCTACTTTTAAATTACTTAAAACCATTGCATTGAAGGAACTAGAGTCTTTTTGGTCATGGTACTGTGAGCCTTGTAATTCGAACAACAATTTATTTTCAGGCATGCAATATTGGCTCTCTACTCTATATTTATAAAACTTGATCTCTGCCTAAATGTTTGTTCGCTAACTTAAATGCTGAAACAAATTAAAAAAGTAACAGAAATGCAACGACAGCGGAACTGCAGCGATAGTGTTTGTAATGTATGAAACTCTATGAAAGATGATAGACAGAACGCAGCAACGGAGCGTCAGGGGAGGGAGCGGTAACCGCGCGGCGTTCAGTCTGTCATCTTTCATAGATCACTGCCGCTGCCGTTGCCTTTCCGCTGCATCTTTCAGCCTTTAAAGTTTCTTCGCAACAAGACGCTTTAAACGCAGCAACTGCTGAAAGAGCAATCGATTAATTTGTTCCTAAAACGAAAAGTTCAATTTACGTTGTCTTTCATTGTCAGAATGTTCACGACATATTTGACAAGCACACGCTGTACTGCGCAAATGGCAGTACGATCACATTGCGCGAGTTCCAAAGCTTCTTACGCGTGGAGCAACATGACCGCATGGGGGAAGATGAACAGAAGACGTCGCAGTTCATCAGGGAATATCTCAAGGATCCCCAGAGAGACATATACGAACCATATTTTACGTTGAACGAAGTAAGAATTATTTTGTCTATAAGTTAGAAGAATGCTGTTTCTTAGAAAGGGAGCAGCAGTTTAACCACCTGATGATAAGCGGTCTTCGTCGCTTTAGCAGTTTGCTGCAGATCTAGGAGAGCTCTAATCACGTCTCTCTTGAAGCATCCAATATAGTTTCTTTGTGTTTAAAAAGTAATGGATATGATAAACCCATTCCTTATAATATGGGTCCAGAACTCTGGACTCCAGAGGAACACAGATTCGAATATAATTATACCCAGACTAGGAAAAAGGTTTTCTTTACATTTAGGTTCTGAAGAAATAGATTACAATCCAGATACACTCTCATGGATTCCGACTCCGACTTATTTGCTGATATTTTTATTGCAGTTTATAGAAATGCTGTTTTCAAAACAAAATACAATCTGGGATAGTAAACACGATAGCGTTACCCAGGATATGACGAGGCCGCTGGCCCATTACTGGATTTCGTCCTCCCATAACACGTGAGTACACCAATTGTGACGCAATTTTCCATGCCCGCTATTTATTTTACAAAATAGTATTGGTTGTCCTCAGGTATCTGACTGGTGACCAGTTCTCTAGCGAATCTTCATTGGAGGCGTACGTGAGGTGCTTGCGATCTGGCTGCCGGTGCATTGAACTGGACTGCTGGGACGGACCGGACGGCACTCCGTTCATCTACCATGGCCACACGCTCACCACCAAAATAAGGTTTATGGATGTGTTACGCACTATAAAGGAGCACGCGTTCGTGACGTCTGATTACCCTCTCGTCCTGTCTATCGAGGACAACTGCTCGCTGCCGCAGCAGCGGCGGATGGCCAGCGCCTTCCAGGACGTGTTCGGCGATATGCTCCTAGTGCAACCGAACGAGAAGAGCGAAACCACTCTGCCATCACCGCACGAGTTGCGCAGAAAAATTATACTGAAGCACAAAAAACTGCCCGAGGGAGCCGAAGAAAACTCCTTTGCGATCCGCCAAGAGGAGGGCAAAGATCTGGACTTGCGGAATTCTATAAAAAACGGTATACTGCTTTTAGAAGATCCCGTCGATAAAGAGTGGCATCGCCACGCTTTTGTGCTCACCGAGACCAAACTCTATTATACGGAGAATTACAGCAGCCAGGAGGAGACCGACGCGGACAGCGACGGAGAGCCGGAGGTAGACAATTCTAGTATTCCACAAGACGAGTTGCACTTCGGGGAGTGTTGGTTCCACGGGAAGTTGGCGGGGAACCGCCAGGAGGCCGAGGACCTGCTGAGGAGCCACGCGCGCCTCGGTGACGGCACGTTTCTAGTGAGGGAGAGCGTGACCTTCGTCGGCGACTACTGTTTGTCGTTCTGGAGACAGGGCAAGGTGAACCATTGTCGAATAAAGTTGAAGCAAGATAGAGGCATCACGAAGTACTATTTGATAGACAGCGTGTGCTTTGACAGCCTCTACAGTCTGATCACGCATTACAGACAGCATCCTCTGAGGAGTCAGGTGAGTTAACATATTTTCCTTATATTGTTCATGAAAATGTTTCAAGGTTCACGAACAATGACAAATATTATATGCAATCTTCAACTCTATAGACCCAAAGATTGCGTCTAGCTAGTCTAATAAATATGCATACCTACAACAATCTAGATTACTGCCAAATTTGCATTGTAATGCGATCTTTTGTGTATAGTATAGTATTAATATGGTTCCAAGTTCGTGTATTTATTATTTAGTTGTTCGTTTCTCATGGCGTACGTGAAAGGAAAATTGAGAACTTATTACAATCTGAATGTTGGTACTGCGCAGGAGTTTTTGATAACGCTGAAGGAGCCTGTGCCGCAGCCCAACAAGCACGAGAGCAAGGAGTGGTTCCGCGCGCAGTGCTCGCGCGCGCAGGCCGAGGACCTGCTGCGGAAGGCCAACTACGAGGGCGCCTTTCTCGTCAGGCCCAGCGAGAAGGAGCACGGCTCATTCGCTATCAGTTTCAGGTGATTACACACTGATATATCGAATCACGGTGCATAGTGAGGAGTGGCCGGGTGGGTCCAATTTGTACTATGGAATTTGACGTCATCAGACAAAATAACACAATTTTTTGCTTATTTGTTCCATAGAATTACATAGAGCTCTGTGGCGTACTGGTTGTTCAACTGCACTCATGATATGGAGGGCCCAGGTTAGATTCTCGTTCAGCCATGTACCAATGAGTATTCCTCTTTTTTTTCGAAAGAAAATTACCGAATTTAAAATGGGCCCGCGTGGTGGATGATGGCCCAAGCTCCCTCGATGTAAGAAAAGGTCAAATTAAAATAGACTAATGATGGTGATATCGATCCAGAACTCACAAATAAATCCTCCCAAGTTTCCCCTGGAAGGATCTTTGATGCAAGAGATTGACATTTGAATTGACTTTGAAAGTACTTAAGTCGAGGCTATCTTCTTAGCGCTAGTGGCCCTTATCACTTAGGCCGATAGTCACAGACAGGCAAAAGGGTTTGAGTGGAGTTTGTGTTCGTGCTAACAAATGTCAGTTTTCATACAATTTTGACAGTCTTAAGTGCGAGCTCACGCTGAGTTCGTGCTCAAAACTGTCTATGAATAACGGCATTAATTCCGGCTTTGTTACATGTTTTGCTATAAACTATTCTAAACTGCCTACATCATCGGTAACATATTAAATTCAGGGGTCGATAAATTATACAGTTTTTGGGCTCTACTGAAAACTTGGGCAACATGATTTGTGTGGCCTTGTTGTGGATATGTAAATGCATATTGCTTATACAATTGCATATAAAGGAAGTTTCAGCCTTCAGAATTTTGTTGTTTATAAATGCATATTTTAGATCAATATTGACAGTTGATTTCGGGGACAAATGCATATTTTTTAAAAGTTTTTACGTAGACTGCCAATGTTCGGACATTATTTTTCGTAAAAAATAATAATAATAAAATTTTATTTTGGTCTGCATAGGACCGTATTTAAAATCCTAAGGGATTTCTTACTATTAGATTGATCTAACCAACAATTCCAATTAAAGTCTAGCGATTGTTTTGATCTAAACAACAAGAGTCTCTTGAGATGTTGGTCGAAACTATTATTATTATATCAATTATTTACGCCATTCGAATACAATATAATGTTAATTGTTTATGAATAAATGAAATAAAAATGAAAGGAAATAGCAGAATCGGTAAGGCTCGATTGCGCTTCAGTATTTTCCTTTTATTTTCAGGCAAATGTCTCGACGTTTTGGTGAACATTGACAAATATTTCGTGTTTCAATTATGCAATATTTAGCCCGAAAGACCCGAAGATTGTGTCTAGTATAATAAATACAACTATGTAGATTACTGCCAAATTGGCATTGTACTGCCATCTTTTGTGTATTGTAGTCACACAAGACAGACACACGATGTCAAAGAAAACTTATAACTACCATAGTCCTAAAACCAGTCACAGTCACTTTTCAGTGTAACATTAACTTTCATAACGGTTCTGAAACCCACGTCATTTTTAATAATTGTAAATTTTAAACAATACATTTTGTGCTTGGTTAGTTTTATTCAGTTTATTATTTATAGAGAACGGTAAGCATGGTAAGCTAATATTACCGTTAGGGTTAAAACTAACGTTATTCGAATTTGATAGTGCATATTTCGGCCACTAGTGTGCATATTTTAGCATTTTGTTTGTTTGGTGCAAATAATGAGATATCCGATCCGATTGATATGAGTACATACTCGGAGTCCAAATGAAGTCATACAAGGACTCTACAGAATTAACAATTATTCTATTAAATTCTATTTGGGGTTTCGAAACTCATACATATACACAGGGTGCGAGATACGATGAGTTTTAGGATCGCTGCAGATCGATTTCAATTGTCATTGTTACCCCACGGGCTTACCCCTTATTGAAGATGGGCATAATATATATTATGTTATGCTTGAATCTCTAGTTCATTTATTAATGTCAAAAATATACAGTAAGTAAATTAAATGTAAATACATAACGTATGCAGCCAATTCTGTAGAGGGCGCTAAGTCGGAAGCAACTATCACTGTCGCTCATATGTTACATCGCGTAAGAGTGAGCGGGACGCCTCGCTTAGCGGCGGCTAAAATTACTTACGCAATCTGGAATCTCTACAAATGTCAGTCTAAACTCTAAACCTAACCGTTCGTCGTTCCCGGTGCAAAGGAGCCCATGACACTAGCAGCATTACCGCGCTGTATTTTACTAGACAACCTTTGCACTATTAAATGCTTGAATGTTTGTAAAGCAAGACATTGCAGGTCAGAGAAAGGGGTCACTGTCGGATAAAGCTGTCCTGCAAATGTTAGTCTAACTAAACCTAAAAAACCTCTCGTCGTTTCCATTGCAAAGTTGCCCATGACACTAGCAGCATTACCGCGCTGTATTGTAATAGACAGCCTTTGCACCATTAAAATGCTTGGATGTTTGTAATGAAAAGCAAAACATTGCAGGACAGAGAAAGAGATCAAGCACTGCCGCATAAAGCTGGAGGGTCGTCTGTACACCATCGGGACGGTCAAGTTCGAGAGCCTCGTGGAGCTGGTCTCGTACTACGAGAACAACCCGCTGTACAAGAAAGTGAAGCTGTGGTACCCCATCACTGAGGACGAAAGTCGACGGATCATATGTGTGAGTGTTTTTATTAGGGTCTCTTGCAATTTCGGGATAACCGTGGGTTAAGTACTTAACCCGAGAAAACTCCTTACATTTTGCTCGGGTTAAGTCGTTAAAATTATCTTATAATGATGAGATTTGATTCTTATCAATAGTAGAATAAACTTAATTTTGTTCATGATTATACGTCAATCACACAACAATCAAAAAGACAACAGTAATTTATCGCCTTGATTTTGGCGTTTTGGCGTAAAACTTTGACAATACCGTCCTCTGATTGGTTGAGCGGTAAAATTGTGAAATTTTTAACGATGTTTTTCAACGTGACTCCGGCGGACAAACATGTTGATTTTAGATTTGTTTAATATTGTTACCTTATGACGTATACGATTATAATGTATATTTTTACGTTTCCCTAGGATCCAGACGATTCTTCTGTGTACGGAACTCCCGGATATATGGACCCAACCTCGTTTTCTTCTAAGGTAAGGTGTATAAGTGAATGTATATATTCACGGTGTCCGTCTCTGATTGACCGATGTTTTTTACAAATAGGGGAGCGCAGCGCTAGCGTGTGTAGTAGTGATCGAATACGAAGCAATATTCAGTGACAATACCTAACGCATGTTGTATTTGGATAGCGTAACATAGAATAGCGTGATTTTATGAAACACAAAGATATGAAACTGTATTTTCTGGGCGATTTATGTTTTGTTAGTTGTATCACAATTGTAATAAATACTATTTCATTGGGATATAAATGAATGTTGTTATTTTCACTTTTATATGAGATTAAGATATACTGTGAATGCAATAAATCATTATTTAATATATAGTTTATTTAATTCGTTCATGTACCTACATTACAGACAGGCATTGTTTTGTTATTATGTTTATATATTCGCAAATAAAATACGAAAAGGCGTAAGTAGGTAGATCTAAGGTAATCTCATCGTCTCCTACGTATTGTGTGTCCTTCAAGTATGAAAAGTATTGGTCACATGTCTGGCAATTCTAGGTTGTCGCACGCTAAATTTAATCGTCGCTAAGCGATGCGTCCCTCGCTCTTATACGATGTAGCATATGAGTGACCGGGGTAGCTACGTCTATGTCTAGCTAGATTTAGCGGCCGCGACATATAATAATACCTATTGCCTTTTTTCCACGAGTTTATATGTCTGTATCTATCTAAATATTAAATGCATCAATACTGGAATATTTCCTTTACGTTGATTTGACCTATGACCTTTACAAATCGGTAGAATTGTGGAACTAAGCAAGCCAGTACCAAAAGTTGACTACATCTTCTTTGATCGACATGCGTCATGTAAAGTGTAAATATTATTTGTAGATGACAGTGAAGGCACTGTACGATTACCGTGCCCGGCAAGACGACGAGCTGTCGTTCTGCAAACACGCGATCATCACGAACGTCGACAAGCCTTACGAGGGGTGGTGGCGCGGCGACTACGGCGGGAAGCGACACCATTGGTTCCCCGCCAACTACGTGCAAGAGCTCGAACACGAAGTGCCAGAACTTTCTGTGAGTGACTAGAGTGTGCGTTCGTCCGCTGGGCTTTCCGACATACCTATTCGCTTCACTTAGTTTTATTAATGGACTTGACAGTCTGCCATATGCCAATGTTATGTTACAAAAGTAATTAATATTATTCTATTGTAGTCTTCTTTCTTCCTCCAGAGTCCTTCAACCCTGAAGAAAGCAGCCCAGCAGTCACGTTCACTTCCGAGATGTACTCTGGACTCTAGCTCGAGACTGCAAGATCTTGCATATGATTCGACCACTTCAACATACTGACATTCGCGCACATTTTCTTTAATATGATACTAAACACAAAACAGCCACTTTAGGCAATAAAGTCAAAATTTTGGACCTGCACATTTCTGCCCTTTCGAAAAGTCTATCTCTCTTATTTATTATTACAGGGTGGTCTAGAAAACGAGACAGCCGCCCTGGGTTCGCTGCAGAAGGGCGTGGTGGACGTGATGGGCGCCGTGGTGGAGCTGGTGGTGGGCGAGGAGAGCGGCTCGGCGCGCTGGCTGGTGCGCATCCAGAGCCCCGCCATGTGCTCACCCTTCGACATGGCCGCGCCCACCAGGGAGATCGCGCTCGAGTGGCTCTCCGCAATAAAGGAGGCCGCACACAGCGCAAGCGCACGCTCCCTGCAACACAGGAAAATGGAACGCACGTGGAGAATCGCTAAAGAAATGTCCGATTTAATCGTCTACTGCCGCTCAGTCGCCTTCAATCAGGAACGCCTGCGATCCAAAGGATTCATCTTCCAAGAGATGTCGTCTTTCCCGGAAACGAAGGCCGAACGACTCATGTGTCAGCAAGAAAACTCGTTCTTCCTGAAGTACCACACGATCCAACTGAGTCGCATATACCCCAAGGGGCAGAGGATCGATTCGTCCAATTACAATCCCGTTCCGTTTTGGAATTCTGGGTCACAAATGGTCGCTCTGAATTACCAGACTCCTGATAAGGCTATGCAGCTAAACATGGGAAAGTTTAAGGTACTTTTTAACATGTCATACTTATTTTATGTTGCAGGCAGCTTTCAAGATATTCTAAATGATTTTTCTAGACTTGTTAACAATTTGGGCGGGTCACCTGATAGCTAGTGGTCAGTCGCCTGTACTAAGATAATCGAGGTTTTTTTTTCGAGTTTATTTATGTATTATTGTGTCTTATTTTGTAAACAAAAACTACCCCTACCCTACTAACATTTTAAGCTGTTCTGTGGTTATTACATAGTTATATTCACATTATTAGATCGGGTCATTTTATTTTGACAATGGTGAAAATAAGTTGATTTGGGCCGTGGTATACGGGCCTTAACTGCTAGATGGAATTCGATTCGAATTCACTTCTGTGATCAAGACTAATCTAGCTATACCTCAGAACTGACTACGACAGATTTTATTCAAAAAATCCGACCAGATTTTTGATTTTGCAATACTTCATTATTTCAGGAGAACGGCGGCTGCGGCTTTATTCTGAAGCCCGAGTTTATGTTCGAGGACGGTTACAACGGTTACGACAAGCGCAGTATTGGCAAGAAGGTGAACCCTGTCGGCGTGATGCTGCGTGTGATCGGCGCGCGGCACCTGTGCAAGTCCGGCCGCGGCACCGCCAGCCCCTTCGTAGAGGTCGAGATCATCGGCTCGGAGTACGACAGCGGCGTTAAGCTGGTCACCAAGACTGTTGGTAAGATTAATGCTGTTATTCGTAAACCTAGTTAAACATCACTTCCCTTAAATCGTGTTGCTATCCCACTCACACTTCGTTAAAAAAGGTTAAGATAGAAAGAGACAAGAGGCCTAAGCGGTGGCGTAACTTTAAATCACGTTTATGAATAACGCCTGGTAACCTAACTGGTTTCCAGACTGACGCAAGGTTTTCGGGTGTGCACACGAACAAGTGTACAAGAGTCTTTAAGGTTGAGATTTTCTCTTTAATTTTATCACTCTTTGTTAATTATTTCTATCTTATTGTTATCTTATGTTACTCTATCTTATATTTATTTATCTATACATATATCTATCTTAATGCATAACTATATTATGTTTAGCATATTATGGACTTGTGTCTGAAATAAAGATGAGAACAGGGACAACCAGGGCTAATTAAAATTCTCAAAGTTGGAAGGTCGGTTGATAAGGGCTATGGCACACGACCGATAGTCAACTTAACTAAACTGTTCAATTCGATACACTAATGTATATCATCACTTCGCGACCAATTTGAATGCGCCCTAAGAGATGATAAACAAATATTTTCAGCTGACAACGGCATAAATCCAATTTGGGGCGACCTCTGCGAGTTCGAGGTGGCCAATCCGGACCTGGCTCTCATCCGTTTCGTGGTTCAAGACGAAGACATGTTCGGGGACCCCAACTTCATCGGGCAGGCGACGTATCCCTTCAGGTGTCTGCGCAGCGGCTACCGGAGCGTCGCCCTTACTAACGGTCACTCGGAGGAGCTGGAGCTTTCTGCACTTCTCGTTCATATATCACTCAATCGAAGCAACTAGAGGTAGTGGTATTATGGCCCCTATTGCTATTCCCAAAACGATGAAATGACATGTTCAACAGAGACGGTGCTATACCGCGCTATCAATCAATCAACTTGATTGAATCTTTTGTTTTACAATCAATCGATTGAACGGACAACAGCATTGTCATTGGTCTGACACAAATCATACAATATGAAGGTTGAGATTTTCTCAAAAAGTACTTACGTACTCGAAACTATTTATTAGTAAAATAGCTAAAAGCGATATATTAGGTTTCATAATATCATTTAATCGTTTTAAGATCGGTAATAGGCGCTACGGTTTTGTGTCAAAATAGATCGGTAATAGGCGCTACGGTTTTGTGTGAAAATAGAGCTTAGTTGTATTTTTTACCCGACTGTACAAGGGTAACGGTTTATTTGTTTCCTGTAGCATAAAGCTATGAGATATCGTTAGATTTATATTGATCACGTGATTGACAATTTAGGTTAAAAAAGCAGTCGGAGATTCCTTGTTATTGCAATAATTTTTTAATTCATATAATGTTTGTCTATTATACATCCACCAGCGGCCACAGCTCGTTGATATTCCACTTCGCACGAGGCTCTTTTCTTCCTATATTGTACTATTTGGGTAGGAATCGGAAGTTTCCTGGAGCATAGAGCCTTGAAATCTTCAAAGCAAAAGATAATTATTATTTACTAGGCCCTATCATCGGCTTCATCGACCCGAAGAGTATCCGAACAGTAATGAAAGGTGTTGATATTAGTGGATAATTTAGACTTAGGTAACACAAAACTGGACTCCTATGCTCGATGTTTCTATACAGGGTGATTGGAAATTTGATACATTCCTTGAAAGGGGTGATACTAGAGGTGGTGTGCAACAAATTAGGCACTATTAACGAGGGGTCGAAAATGAGTGGTTTCTGAGTTACGGTAGTTTTAATTTTATTTACTTGTTCACAAAAAAAATTATGTTAAAAAACTGCTCCACTCTGAGCATTGAAATAATACTTATCAGTAGAGATTACCTTAAAAAAATGCATGCCTAAAATTCCCCTTAACTCAAAAATAAAAGGTTATAAATCACGAGGTTTGAATTTTTTTTTCTCTTTAATAGTGCCTAATTTGTTGCAAACTACCTCTAGTATCACCCCTTTCAAGGAATGTATCGAATTTCCAATCACCCTGTATATTTGCTGTTGTTAAAGTAGTTGATAATATGAAGTATGTTTCGGTAACACAATTTACTTGTACATTATACATGCAAGAAGTGCAAGTGTTTGCCGACTTTTGTTGCTGATCGTATTATTTTCTTTTAAGGGCCTTCCATGAGCTAACTAGCGCCGCCAATCTTGAAAAAATAATATCTTCCAATTTAATAAATTTTCATTAAAAATGCTATTTACAAAATGTTTATTAGGATGAATACTATTTTTCAATATACAATACATGGCATAATTGCGACAAGCTAAGTTGTAGTTCACAAATGTGCCAAAACGGCCGTTTTTCGCATTTATGTGAACTACAACTTACCGAAATTGAATCACGTTATAAATAAGCATTTAAAAAAAAGTATTTATCGTAATAAACATTTTGTAAATAGCTTTTTTAATAAAATTGATTATATTGGAAGATATTATTTTTTTAAGATTGGCGGCGCTAGTTGGCTCATGGAAGGCTCTTAACTATGGGACGGACGTTTGTAATGTATTGACATTATGACTATTTTTCTCATCAACCACTCCAACTAAACTCAAAGTACAGTGGACAGCACATCAAATGTAACTCACGTGAACCCTACGCGATGTAAATTGCGACTTACATTGCAATGGGTTTGTGTAGGTTGATGTTATGTCATCTGTACTAGGAGCGGAAACCACAAGTAGTCCATTGGTAGCCATTGGGCTATTGAGGCTTTATTTTTAGAATAAATATGACCGGATACGAGTTAAATGGAATTTTATATATTACGGTAGCTATTTACAGTTTATGGCAACTGTAGTTTATGCAATTTTTTTCTGCATTTAAAAATAAGGCAGCATTTATTCAGTAGCTATTGTAGAAATATATTTACAATTATACGTTAACATTACAAACTTGAAATCGCGTCTTCCAATCCTATACGAGTTTATATGCTTTGTTTGATATTGTACTGGTGCAATTTTAGTAGACAGTTACTTTCTTCCTCCCTAAGAGTCGCCTGAAATAATTGCAACCCTTAACGAAGCAGCTCAAGACTCCATATACTCCTGAGCTTTGTAGTTGAGCCTCTTGAAACTTGATAGTCCATACTAACAGTTTTCTAATACTGACACGCCTTTTTGGCTTAAAATAGTAGTGATTAAAAATGTGTCTATCTATATATATATTGTTAGAGCATAATATTAAAAGTTAATTTAGTACTGTACTAACCTAACAGGCTATTATGATATAGATGTTTAAGTCAATTGAATATTTTTGCAGTATAATGTATATGGGTTTATGAGGGAACAAGATCTAGTATAAGGGCTGGACTAAGCGTTTACTGTTGTCAACCCTAGCTCGTTGAATGATGTAATCTCGAGGAAATAGTCATAGACAGTGGATTTTGAGTTCGATCTTATACCTGTCAGTTTTCATACAATTTTGACAGTCTTAAGTGCGAACTCGCGTTAAGTTCGTGCTCAAAATGGTTTATGACTATCGGCGGAAGTGGTAGAATCTTACCTTCTTATAGAAGAGTCGAGACGGGGTTTACAACGATGAACCATTGTCCATATTTCTATAGCGGAGCACCTGATGTAGTATGTAGGTAATTAAATTATGCCTCCCTTTTGTAAAGTGTCGAACTATAATGAAGGCTCCATGGTATAAAATAAATCTAACATTATAGTTCTACAGAAAGTATATGCCGACGGACCACACGAAGTATTTTTAGCATTTTATGTGGATTCAGCAATAGGCTAAGTTCTGAGTCAAATCCAACTAGAACTAATTGAATCTAACAAAATAAAAATTTATTCAATAAAAAAACTAAAATTAAATTTCAAAATAAATTAAAACTACCTACCTAAAATATTAAAAACTACTTAAAAACTAATAATTGAATCTTATGTTTGATATTTTCTTGCATATACGCTATGCGAAACGAAAATCTAAATGATAAATGGAGAAAAGTTTAACACATCTACCCAGCCCCCTACCGTCCCTAAGACTAATATGGAGACAAAATTCGACGATCTGGGTACGAAATCACGGTGGCTCTGTTGGAATAGAGCGTGCCATGGAATAGCGAGGCCCCTGGTTCGAATCCCGGTCGTGGTGAAATTTTTTCTCCATTTATGATTTTAATCTGTATGACTAGATGGACCAAGACCTTAAAATGTTTTTTTTTGGGGATTTGTCACCGCAATTTTGGCGGTAATTGGATATTGTGGTTCATGGAACTGTGCGTTTTCATACAATTTCGTGCTCGGAAACAATTTTGTCAGTGTCGTGTGACCCGTTTGAATAAAGCCTAGGCAGTAATGTGCCTTTGTGGGCTACTACTAATAATCAAGGGAGGCGGAGAGGTGCTGCTCCATATAAGTTGTCATCTGAACACCATGTTGAACCCTGATCGATATTTCTGATCTTTATACAAAATAATGTTTGTAATTTTTGACTAATACAACAATTTACTCGGTTTTTTCGCGGAGAATAAGACAAGCATAGGTAGATTCTTACAATATTTTTTAATTATCAATATCGATGAGGTTTCAACGTGTTGCGATATTTTTATGGTAGGCGGCCAATCTCCAAGAGCCTTAAAGCGCACAACATTATAGACTGCTTAGTTTAGTATTCGACAAGTAAACTGCATCACATTTTTTGCACTCGCAACGCATTTACGCATAATATAATTATGGTTTTGAACTTTTGACATAATAAGTAACCCCGTGGGGTACATTGGGATCTGTTATTAATCTTACATATCGTATTTTATTGCAATAAGTTATTAATTTTATTAAACAATGATCTGTTATTCGTGAACTAGGTAGATAAACCATTAGTTGTAGATACTGCGAGCTTACAAAATTGTTATGTCAATTCGTATTATTATTTAAGATTTTACAAAAAATAAAGCTTGGTTTGCTGTGGGTTATATTATATTATTGAGATAATCTTTGAATAAGTTAACAATATGTGTGATTCTGTCGTGGCAGCTAAATTTAATCCTAAACCTAAGCGCAACTGTCACTCATATGCTACATCGCGTAAGAGTGAGCGACATGTCTCGCTTAGCGACGATTAAAATTAGCGTGCCACCCTCTGTTACAATGGCATGCTATTATTCTTTGTTCAGGCTGAAAACCATGAGTTTCGGCCTTAGTAGGTATACGAAGTAACGTTTCGTGTGTGGCGAATTTATCTTTTGAATTTTCTTGCATTTTGTACCGATCAGCTGATCGATTTGTACGAAAAGTCGTAGAACAAAAGTTGTTAAGTTAACGGTGCTGTACACCCTCCTTTCGGCTTTCTCCTTTTCCATTACGCACGCATGCGTGGGTAGTCGATTTCGTAGGTAAGCGGAAGGGTTAAACCTCTAGCGCAAGAGTTTTTTCATTGAGTGGCCTTATATGAACCATCTATGCGTATTAGTTTGTGTTAAAAGTAGTTAATATGTCTTACACTTTTAGTAAAACAAAAGGATGACAGTATTTTTAGACCTGATTAGTTTAGTTTAATTTAGAAAATACAAAAGAATCGCTAGCAGTAGACGTCCGATATTGCTGCAGATTGTTGGAACCATCTATCTATCGAATCGTACAACCATGTTATAAGCCTCAGTCGGACGGTCCGAGACAATCGGACGTCTATTCGCAGCCTTCAAGGTAGCGGAAGTTAACTACTTTTAATAAAGTATTAAGGTTACCTATATAAAATAAGTTTAGTAACAAATGATCACATCACGTTTTACAGACGAGTTAAAATATACTATATTTATATTAGTTCATATATAATGTAGTAGTTTATACAACGTTACATTAGAATTATTGACTGTTTCGTATTTGAAATAAAACACAATTTTATAAAAACACTTGTTTTATTAATTTTAATTATTAAATTAGGTAATTAGTCCACCCCATAACCAATTAATAAAACTTATGCAATGGGATAATTAAATATTGGTATATACATAAACATAAGACTCAATTCCCACCAAGGGGAAATATGTTAGCGCATTATTTTCGAAGCATTAAATAAGGAAGTTTTCACATTCGTGTACAAAACGAAAACTTAATGCATTGTGGCATTTTCTTATACGTGAAATTGGCCTTAAATACGAAATCCAATGCAAATATCAAACGTCGACGCTAAGCGTATAGTCATAGACAGTTTTGAGTAAAGTGGAGTTCTATCCTACAAACTGTGTTCGTGCTCAAAAGTGTATGACTACCGGCCTTAATGTCTGCATGGGTATTTATTTAGTACCAGGCCGAAGCCAGAATTAACGATCGGGTAGTCCAAGTTTGTTTCCAGATAGTAATAAAACCACGATTTAATCGATTTCGGAGCATAGTACAAACATGGGCATATTTATACACACCAAATTGTACATGCACATTTGTATCAAAAGGGGAGATTTTTCGAAATATAAATAAAAACTCAGTATCTCAAAAATTATGACACTTTTATTGAGGTAATTTCGGTTTGTTTGTTTTCAACATCTTCCCTTTAATAAGTTGGCAAAACATTTCGGTGGGTTTCGAAAACATGTTCTGATACACTTTCTTATTCAATGCATCAAAAAAGTGCGCGATAATTTTTCCTCTTGGTGGGAATTGTGCCTAATTCGCTCGGAATTCATAATGAACAATGTGATATGACGCTGCGTTTGCTATCTTTAAGTTATTGCAGTTAAGTAAACATATTGTACTCTTTTGGTATTGCTCATCAAATCATTTCAAACCAATCAATAGTTTGATGCTTGTACATTTTTTTCGTATGACATTAATTTGAACTTGACGACTTAAGACTAAGATCTCATTAAGAGAAATACCGTAGCCAGATCCCCACTTAGCGACAATTGTATTTTTGAATACTCATTTGCAACCTTCACCCTTATTACCGTTCTCAAAACGATGAAATCACCATGTTATCGCGCACCGGAAAGAGACGCCGCTATTCCAATGCAATGCAATAGATAGCACTGTCCCTGTGACTCTCGCTATGACATGGTATGATTTGATCCGTTTGAGAACTGTAATAGCCTCACCGGTTTACTTTCTCGGCCGTTTTTCGCAGTTATGATATCTATTGCATATAACCCTAGTATTTATCGTAAAAATAGGATTTCTAATAAAACTTTTAAAGGTTTGATGTTTTAAGATTCGTGGCGCCCACCTGGCTATGATATGACCCTTAAATACAGCGGGTACGCACATGTAGAAAGTCGGTTCTTGGCACACTTAACAGTGAGATCATTTATACGTACTTTATTATACTAGGTACATTCTCAATACGGTTAAAAAAATTGCCTGTACCTATACGCAATACAGGCTCATTTTTTTATCCAAAATACCAAATGTGGGTAACTCAAAAGTGACTGAGTTCGCCCCGTGTTGTTACATACAAATACCTCATCCTTCGATCACACTAGCTATGTCTAACTTAGCTTTCCATGCATTTCTACATGTGCGTAAACCTTGGACTATATTCGGACTGATCACGCGACACAATTGTCGCCGGGCTCGAGTTTGTATGAAAATACGTAGTTTAGAGTTCGGAAAAGCGACTTCAGTTTCCAAGCTCAGTTACACTTTTGTCGCCGTCACGTGGACTGTCCGAATAGAGCCTAATAAATAACGAAAGTACTCGTACCATAGAAATGACGTATACCTAGAAAAACCTTAAATTACAGAAATAAATTAAGACAGAACTGCCGTATGACTCTGTTAGATGTTACATATTCAATATAATTCAATTAGGCTTACTAACCCTTTCCGTTACACCTTGTAAGTATAATGTATTAATTTTAAGAAGTGACCATTTGTCGAATCCATGTACTAGTTATTAAATAAATGTATCTCCCACATTGATCTTCTATAAACAACTAGATACACAAAGGTCTTACTAAAACAATTTTAAAAAAGTCAAAATAAGGGTCCATTGTTAACGTCCAAATAATGCCCAATAAAGTAAATGAATGTCCATATGTCCATTCATCCGTTTGGACCTTCTTTGCGATCGGACATTTTGAGAAGGCAGACTGTTTATCTAGTTGTTTATAGGAGGTCAATGATCTCACATCAATAGTATCAATTTGGTCGCAGAAGTCGCAAGACCAGGACTCCTGAATAAATTGTAGCGATATTTGCTCAATAGCGGTTATTAAATGGTAATACAATAAAAATACAATACATTGTTGTTTGTTATAAAGCCAGAGAAACGGCATCCGTCCAATCTTAATTTAATTCTGTGATATACTGCTGTGATTACAAGCATTCACCTATTGTTAATAAATATCTTAAATTCATGTCTTTATAATATTGAATTTTCATTTTGCAGCTTATCCTAATACTTGTAAACGTTATATAAGCATTTCATAAATATAAGCTTACCACTAAATCACTAACGTTAATCTCAGTTTCATGTAAGGTTGTAATTTAATTTGAAAACTTTAATAATTTTGGAATATAAAAATTGGACATCTGATTACTGTAAATTGTGTTAACACTTGTACAAATATTGAATTATTTTTAAACCAGTCAATGGTTAACAATTCTATAATAATCATTATTAAGTAGAAAGTTGAAAACATTGTTAATCTAATTTTATATAAGTAAATTTTTCAAATAATTTATTGTTATTGTAAGGATAATGAGTAGAGTATAATGCGATTGAGCGATTTTTAAGTAAAGTTAATTTATATAAAATACGCGACGAAATAATAATATATTTAATAAGAACAATCCACACAACGAAAAGAAACAAATTCCGACAAGAACAAGGCATCTTATCTGCAGCATTTATGACAACAAGCATGGTGGTCCATTCCATCGGGTCTATTATGTGACTGACAGCGACTAGTATGTTAAATGGAATGAAATTAATTTCGGATGGAAAAAAGAAGAAAATATTTTGTTCACAAACAAGGCATACAAAGACACATCACAATACAAAAAGGAAAAAAATCACACACACACACACACATAATAAAATTAAAGCTTGGAAGAAGTAGGTACTATAAATACGGTTAATGTGTGATGGCCCTGTGCATGCCGCAGCAGTGGATAGGTTAGGAGCATGAGCCTCGCTCGAGAGCTTGGCGTTAGGTTTCTGTCGCGCCCATTGCATACAAGTCTCAACCATCGCTGCACAAATTGGAAAGTTACCAATGAAACCCAGCAATGGTTCAAAATGAACTTCATTACCATTGTGCGTCGCTGTCAGCAACAGAATAAGCCTGCTGTTCCTATCCAAGGCTGACATGTAACTAACCAAAACTTTTTTTATATAAAAATATTTATTAGTTTATCATAATCTAATCTACTCGCTCTGTAAACTATGTCAAAAATACGACTCAAAATTCATAGTCTAGGTGGAGGTAATCATTGAAATCAGTACTTATTTTCTTGAAATTTCTATTAATTTTAAATGCGAATCGTACGCAACTATCTATGGTCACTTTCCAATATAGATATCGAGAAGTATTAGGTTTACAGCAGGTCCATTCCATTTCCATAAAGATACTAGAGCATGCATGATCAGCTGACGTGATTTAAAACCACTGGTTTTCGAAGAAGTGGTATGAAACTTTTGCAGTGTAAGGCACAAATAATTGCAGATCTCCCCAAAAACTATATGCATATAATATTACATTCTGGTACTTGGTAATATCCGAATTACGTTAATCAAACATGTTACCAAGTGTCAAAAGGTGTCGCTATGGAAATATAATCGAGCTGTGCTGAAGACGATACGTTATTTTTACTGTAAATATGTTCAGTCTCTAGTGCCTGGCTGTGATTGTTCCTGTTGAATATTTCTAATGTGTACGCCTAACAAACCACGTACACATCAACATCTAATACATTATTCAACTAATTGTACCTCAACACCAAAAATTAATACACAATATTGAAATCAATTCATAAATTCCTCTCTCCAATACAAATTGATTTATTAGCGTGACTTGTAACTCCCATGGAAATTGAGCGCTAAATCAATATATTAAGTTTGTTCTCCACAATCGAACGTCTGTTAATCACGACCAAGGAAAATATCACATATGTATTTGTAATTTTAAATTTGTATAAAAGTTAAATGATTTCTGCCCATGTTAGTGTAATTTTTTTTAATGCGGCCATAATATACTTATTGTAGTAAAATTGGTACAAGTAGTAAAGAAAGTAGGGAAGAGGGAAATTGATGAATCGTCTTAAACCACTAAAAGAATACGTAATGTAAATAAAATACCGATGACTAAACTATTTTTCATAGTCAATATGAGTATATAAAAGATTATACATTAAGAAATCACATCAAACGAAATAAATTATCTGTAACTCTAGGAATACGAAAAAAGTTACATAATTATAAGTTTTAAATCTACGTGCTAAGGCGTAGGAGAGACCGATGATGTCACAAAAACTATTATCGCAATACATTAGAAACCTGATCAATGTTGATAACCTTTAGGCCTTAGCCTTTATTGCCAAATCTTTATTGCGCTCACACATCCTGTTGTTATAAATAATTAAAGTTATAAGAGTTTCGAATTGTTTTTATTACCTACATTGAATTTTTCATGGAGTTCCCAACTCCGTAACCTTTTAATTATGTGTTGTTTAATTACTCAGTGTCTATAAGTGAAAACCTATAATTGGCTTCTTGCTTCTATTAAAATGACAACGTAGTAGTTTATCAGTTGTTGGTTTGCCATATCATAATAATAATATTAAAAAAAGGTTTGCGGAAACTAAATTTACTGTTTTTTATTATTAAGAATATCGATCAGGTTTCATCGTACGTTGCGATGACATGTCTCGGCCCTCCTTAATTAAAATCCTTATTCAAACATATCTACTGTCATACTAAAAGAGGACTGCCTTCTGTCTACATAATTTCCCGGTGTTTCCCATTCGTAATAAAGTATTAAAATAGCTCTGTTCCACATTCTGTCGAAATAATTCGACACTCGGTGTTCAATATCTGTAACTGAATATGTTTTTCTAATGTTCGGACGAAACTATTATACCGAAGCCGAATTGTCGGCTGGTTTACTGCTAAAACCGAAATTTATAATTATGTGGCAAAATCGAAACGTCCGTCGTCGGTCTGGCACGTTTTTTTTATTGTCTTCCAATACATTCTGTAGTCTAAACTTTAATTTTGGATCCGTGTAAATTCTAAGGTTTATTTATTGACTGACATGGTATGTTATATGCCAAAAATAGTCAAGTTTTCTTAAAACTTTTTATGTAGATTATATGTTATTCAGCCACAGATACAGATCACCTATCTTTCGGCTTACTACCCCTTCTCGTTAACACCCTGTATTTATCAATATTTCTTCTCAATTTATCTTAACGAGCCACAAGCCGTCCCCACACGTAAATGCCAATATACCTCAATTACTACAATACCATGCATAATACTGACCTCGCTTACGTTTCAGTAATCGAATTGGCCGCCCCTGATTCTTTTCAATTCAACCACGGTCGCAAACGTTATGCTGGATTGAAGCAATTCATGTCTATTTATCGAATTGAAATTCGCGAGCAAATTGCCTATTGAATTCGAATTGTATTGTTAAATCTAAACATACCTACGTTTATAGAATACACGACTCAAATCATGGCCTTTACGGTGCCTCCGCAAACTCTCTCTCTTGTATGATATACTACTAGATCTAATACGTATTAGATTTAGAGTAAGTACACAATATAATTGATTTTTTGATTGAAAAATGACATTTACGCGCATGACGCTGTGCTATAGAATCTAATTTAAACGCATTTTATATTATCGAAGCATCTTACATAGACAATGGGTTCGATTCTGAGTTGCCTTTTTCATACTCTACACTTTTCTTCTCGTTAGTAAAAGAAAAGGATGTATAATACCTGTCAAAAGCTTAGAAAATACAAGTCAGAATCAGCCCCTAGTTAACAATTTAAAGGTAGGTATGTACAAATCTAGCAAGCCGTGAAATGATATCGTTTTCTTTATAAAATCATATTACGTGGATTAATAAATTAAAGTACTGCCGTAAGAAGCTATATACCTCACGAGCCTACAGAGAGGAAGGTAAGTTAGCAGCACAATGTTTGAAAGGCCTAAAAGTACTAAAACAATCTTATATACTTAACTAAAATAATAGCTACACTATATAATTTCACACGGTGGCTCTGCCGCAAAAACAACAGAATTAAGGACGTATATATTTGTAAATAAACACAAATTAAATCAACAACATGCTGGGAATTAGAAAATATAGTTAAAATATAAAAAGGGGTGATTTATATAAAATTTCTCATTTCATTATGTTCAATATAATATATGTTCAATAATAATCAAATGGATTTCTAATAAAAAAGTTAAAAGCTACGCATATGGTAACGTAAAATATCACTACAACTTGTCTCTATAATGTAATATAGTATTTATAAATGCTCCTTTCCAATAATAGTCAAAATGAGGTAGGGTTAGGAGACTGCGAGGAGCGAACAGGCGCCACACTTACAATTACAATCAGTCAAAGCCGGTGCATCCTGGAGCCTTGTTAAGGACAAGACCCACGGCAGAGTGACGAGGTTCCTATTTAGTCAATCTTACATCTAAAACTACTACTAAACGCTACTACTTAGGGAAATGAATACTTTTCACATAATATTTTAATAGAAATATTGTGCGTGGAATATATAGATCTAAGACATTATTCTGTGACGATTAAGTACTTCGTTTCCTTCGACTGAGTTAGCTGGACGCTGACTTATGGACGTGCGAAAGGGCCGAAGTTCTGATGTAGATCTTGTCCTTAAATCAAAAGGTTATATTACAACTGCTGTGACAATCTGAACAATATTGACTTTGGACACGAACGAATAACACGACGCGCATTTTAACACTTACAATGTCTTTGGAAAGTAATAATTAATCACTTTTATGGACTTAGATCTGGCGATATTATCTAACACATTCAAGACAAAACAAGGAGTTATAAAAAACTTTTTTTTAGAGTTATACTTTGTTAATTAAGTCAGTGTTTTTCTTTTATAAATATGTTACTTTTATAAAAATCTTTTAATACATTGCATGCGTTAAAACTACACCGTGCGCCTACACCAGTTATCGCTTTAGTAAAACACATTCCATTCATACAGCAACCCACAGACGCATTTATGTAACAACGTTATTAATTTTAAAATATTGTTTAAAATTGGGATTCCATAGATTCCGGTTCCATCGGACTTTGGAGTTGGAAATGGAACCCGAGGCAATGCAATTCGAGCCCATACTGCCGCAATCAAGGTACCATTCTCTTTGTAGGAGAAAGATAACTTGCTACTACCTGCAGCGTCAAGTAGTCAATTCACAAACCTTGGCGCACAAGGCAAATTATTTTTTAAAATATATTCGTATATAGATGATTATCAACGTCAATAATATAGCTTAATTTCATCGAAATATTAAAAAACCTTCGCGTAAAATCGACAATGTTATTATCACATTTATAATGTAATTTGAGAATCGTTGGCCTGACAACGCTACTCATTGTCCTGATAATTTAGATAACTAATTATTGCGCATGTATAAAATAGTATAGATCGGCGTAAAGTCTGTCCCAATCCAATTTTCTATGGAGGTAAACAAACCACTAACCGTACCTATATCACACGATCACGATACATTACTTTAGCCAGCTTTGACCAGTACTGCTCAAATGAGTCAGTTCACAGTGAAACGATCGAAATTTCCAATCGTTAACTAGTCTAATATAGTTTTTGGTGAACTTTTAAACGCCATGTGTGGTTACATCCATGGAAAATTGGATTGGGACAGACTATACGTGTATCTGCGTTCGTTTTATATTATTGTTCGATACTAAATTCGGTGTTCAATTCATTTGCCGAGGCGTGAGCCGGTGACTGCTTACAGCTTGATGTGGTCCGTGGAGCCGACGCCGGCGAGGGTCTTCTTGATGCGGAGCGCGGTGAGGCGCGCGGCGGGGTTCTGGTACCAGCACTCCTTCATCACCTTCGATATCGCGGACAGCACCTACACACATCAATTTGTTACAAATACGGATCAGGCTATTATCGTTCTCAAAATGGTGTTATGAAATAACCGCGTGATTATAGCGCCGCGCCGTCTCTGTTCAGCATGTCGTCTTATGATATTATAATATCTCATCGTTTTGAGATCGGCAATAGGGGCTAGTTAATAGGTTATTGGGATTCTTAACATGCGAACGAAAGGAAGAGAGAAAACGACTATGCAATATGACTATTACTCTGTAACTCTGTTGTTAGCTACTATAATGTCTTGCTGTTGCGAAATAAACGGATTACATACTATTCTTACTAACATGAAATTGGCCAATGACGAACAGTCGAGTCCATTAATAAAATAAATGAGTAGTTACCAGGTCCGAGTGCCACCTGTTGGGCACGTTCGGGCGTCGTCTCTCGACGCAGACGACGCGGCGCATGTCGTCGAGCGCGGGGTCGGGCGGCACGCAGTCGTAGTACGGCGGCTGGTACTCGTCGGGCAGCGAGCCGCAGCGGCGCGCCATCTCCCATAGCACGAGGCCGAAGGAGTACACGTCGGAACGCTTGTAAGGGTCGAACTGACGAGTGTCCATCGTTTCGTCTAATACCTGAATGACATACAATACATATATTTAAAGAATAGAATCGAAAACATTATTTGATTATTGTCAGGAGCTCGTAGTCCAGTTGCAAGTACGATCGTACAAGTTAAGCAACGTTGGACGAGGTCAGGACCTGGGTGACGCTAGTGACATTTTCATCTGAGCCCCTCCGTGCCTCGGAAAGCACGTTAAGCAGTTGGTCCCGGTTTGCAGCAGTCATTAGGCCACGTCAGAGGCCTACGGGCGGCCTGAATAACTCTGACAATAGGTTTGCTCACTAAACCACACGAGAAAAGAAAGATTTATTTGACACACGCACAGACAGAGCACCAAATATATAAATAATAATTAAGTACAAAGAGAAGATATAGGTAGTGCAGGGTGTGGTGTCAAACAGGCAAACTTAAATTATTATTAAAGCCTTCATTGTTTCCCCCATGTTTATCAATTTCGTTACAATTCATTGTCAAACTCAATATAATTATCTTAAAATATTATAAATGTCGAGTATAAATTTATTTCACCTCTGTGGCCGATTGGTTACCGCATCTACCACGACGGAAGTTGCGATTTCGATTCCGGTCGGAATACACTATGTATAAAGTTACTGAATATCAGTATTGTAAAAACACTAAACATGCCAGATTCTCGCATACGCTGCAATATTAGGTATTATTCAAAAATGCTTGTATGGCCAGGATAGCAGCAGATGGAAGTCAATCGTCTCTGCCTACCCCTGCGGGCAAAGGCTTGAGCCAATATATGTGTATTTTACTTCCTAGGAACACAACACAATGTCATAAATCCAGGAGATATTTGTGTACTGGCAAATGGCATAATAAAATTTTAACGATATGATATGGTTATATTATAACTGATTAAGAGTTTCATATCAATAACACACAGTCTGCCCCATAATTCGAGTCAGCAATCTTGAAGGAGTTTAGGCTAAGTTTGTAACGTGGGCGTTACAAATGTAAATACAAAGATAAGACTATTATTATTTATTGCACATAACTAATACTTTCACTTTGCATTAACAGGGATAAGCTTTCAGCGATAAGTATCCATACAGAATGTAGGAGTAGATATTTTTTAACACAGACAAAGGTTGGTCATTATTGTTAGAGGATCATGATTAGCACGTGGACTGATACGTGCTAATCATGATCCTACAGCTGGACATAGGCCTCTCCCAAAGCATTCAACCCGATTCTGGCATTTGCAGTCTCTGCCAGCCACCTTGCGCAGGTCATCCTTCCAACTGGTCGGGGGGTGTCCCGCGTTACGTTTACCTATTCGTGGCCTACATTCGAGAACCCGTCTACCCCATCGGTTATACGACAGATGTGGCCAGCCCACTGCCACTTCAGTTTGCTGATCGTATGAGCAATGCCGACCGCTTTTGTTCTCTGTTAGAGTATATCATCAAATAATAGCATAGATAAATAAACACATATATCACGCAATCGCTCCTGCAACATTGGCATTGCATATCTTTAGGCACTTATAATCAGGTAGCTCGACATCGTGTGTGGTCTCCTTATTTATTATAAAATGAAAGAATCAGATAGCTTGTCAGCTAGTGTGGTGTGGCGCTCCTTATTTTGAAATGAAAGTGACGCGTACAAGTGTTATCTTACAACGCAAATAGTTCATCGCATTTCGTAAACACAAGGCAACTGCATTTCAATCAATTCGCAATGCGTCACAACGCCATAAATCATGATACCGTATCAAATAATCTGCATCTTGTTACACGGCAACGACATTACATTGTAACTAGCCAAACTCGCGAGCCAGTAAACGAACGCTTATTTATTTACATACATTCATAATGCAACGCAATAGGGTGGTTGATAAGAATTCAATTTGTTTTTAATTATATTTACAAATTCGTCATAAATTGAAGGTCAATTGTCGGAACAGAATTGAAACCAGTTGAATAATAAAATAATTACAGGCATTTGCAAATCTGGAATGTGATAGACATGACGTCACTTCTTATAATTCCATACTAAATTCGTCAAAAAATAACATCGTTAATAATTGGAATATGGAAAAACTAAGAAGATCACATAAGTTGATTTAAGAAATGAAAAAATGTTTAGACAATTGCCCTATAAGTTTATATGGATCAATTTATATACATAGATACATAAACTCACGCCTTACATATAGATTACCTATATGCAGAGATGACGGAATTCCATCAGCAACTCGTTAAATGCAGTCCTTGCCAGTTAATGTCTCGATTTATTTACCCAATAGTAGATATTTCAGTGGTGAAGCAGTTGCACAGGTGCATTTACTCTTTCGTCCTCAAAACCTTGGTGCTAATGGAGTGGAGAACTGATACCATTGCAATGTAGATTCAGTAAGTGGCCGTATGTCACTATAAATCCAAACATGCGTCCTTGAACCTATCTGTAACTACACGTACCAACGACAGCGCATCAATGTTAACACTTGCAATATGATTTCAACTCGTCATCATGGACGTAGGCCTCGCTCAAAGTAGGGTAGGGTAGGGTTGAGCCTACTCTCGGCCCTCTGCATCCAGTATCTGCTAGCCATCCCTCCATCTGGTCGGGGGGCGTCCCACACTACGTTTACCCGTTCGTGGCTACGTCTACCCCATCGGTTATCGGTTCTACGACAGATATATATGTGACCAGCCCACTGCCACTTCAGTTGATTCTATGAGCAATGCCAATCACTTTTGTCTTCTGGCGGATATACTCGTTTCTTATTGATGATTTCAAAGTACGAGTTGAAATATTAAGACGCAAATAATAATAACTGTCCAAAGTGTTACACTTGATGTGCTTTTTGAATCACGGACATGTTTCGGAGGACAACATCATCAGTAGATGTACTGAACATTTGGCGCAAAACTAGAAATACATCCTGTAGGAGACAGCTATCAACCTTCTAATTATACCAGAATATCAATGTACATTACTATTGTCCAAATGAACTTTGATACTGCATATTTAGCATGTCGCTTGAGTTCTGTTGATTACTTCTGCACTTTATAGGCAATTTAATTATTATATAGTGAGTAAAACCACTTTTACATTTAGCTATATACCTCGCAACAAACAATAATAAACAAATGACAACAAGAGAATGTAAAACTTATCATATTATAACTTGCTCATTCGATATCAACTCAATCGCAATGCGTCATGCCATGTTTACTAACGCTAACTTGTGCAAAAGTCCCAATCCTTCCATTCTTATCTCATCAAAATTGCAACTCGCAATCGACAAAGAGATACAATTTGTTCATTCGCCACTGATACGAATGCAACGCAAACAAATAGCGGCGTGCCAATCAGGCGCAGCTCGTTCAATTGGCAACTTGTATATACGTGGCTTATTTGAGTTTCAATTTAGCATATTTATAAACACACGGAATATAGAGTAGTTCTAATAGATGACTAATAAAAATCAAGTGTTTTCCTCGATCATAGATTAACAGAACTGCGAATGCGGAAATTGCATTTTATATTGCATGTTATATTGAGTAAATTTTATGTGCGCATGAGTTCAGTATTAAAAGATACGAGGAAGAGAATTGTAATACACTTTTTTCATAAATTCTGGACAGAGAAAAGATATACAGTCTTAATTAAGGTTGACATATTCTCAAGATCTACTTGACCTATTGTAAAAATCTCTAACTTAAGGAGCCTTTGTGTTCTAAGGCTGATAGTGACAGACAGTTTTGAGTATGAGTGGGGTTTGATTTCGGTCTCACAACTGTCAGTTTTCGTAAAATTTTGACAGTCGTAAGTGCGAGCTCACGGTGAGTTCTAGTGACTGTTAGACTCTAATACAAAGGCTCTTTAAGGTTGAGATTTTCTCAAAAAGTTATTGACGAGATTTTAAAAATTATTTTACAGTAAAATAACTGTTAGGTAGAACAGCTACCCCATACACTGTGCAGTAGCATAGCTAGCCTTCCCGCCGGTACTGACCTCTGGCGCCATGTAGCGCTTGGTGCCGACGCGGTTGGTGGACGGCACGTCGACCGAGTCACTGGCCACGTTGTGCCGCACGGCTAGACCCAGGTCACCTATCACGCACGTCAGGTTGCTCTTCACCAGGATGTTCTTCGATTTCAAGTCCCTGTGCGCTATTGCCGGCTTGCCTGGTGAGGGAGTGGGTCGCAATTAATTTCAATATAATTAACTCATCTTTTAGGAGATCCTGATAATTTTATTCCAGCAAATCCTCTTGTAAATCCCAACCACATTCAACTAGGATCATATTTTTTATTTGCTTATGCCATTCTTCGATCCATCCCAAATAAATTAGTAGAAACCTCATCATCATCAGTCCAATTTAGCCATCTAGGGAGCACGGGCTACCACGCGAGCCCAGTGCATATTGGCGGATAGTTAAACCCACAGATTAAAGATATAAGTTTTCTAGGTTAAACCTAGCTTCTGTTAAACTATGTTTTGTCACTATCACACTTCGTTAAAATCTTTAAAATTCTATGTTTTTATTTTTTCATTCTATATTTCCAATACATATAATACCCACAATTCAAACTTTCCCCGTCCTCCATTCAATATCAATTTGCCCCTTGCTCCCCGGGCCAATCAGCTGGCGATGCCTTTGTCTGAAGATTTCTACTACTTATAGGTTTTTGAGAGCAACTGACCTTTAGTCCCCACAATGTCCATGTGCAGGTGCGCGAGTCCGGTGGCGATGGAGAGCGCCATCTTGACGAGCGTGCCTGAGTCCACGGAGCGCGCGCTCAGGAAGTCGAACAGCGACCCGTTCTCGTGGTAGTCAGTGATTAGCCACAGCTGAGTCCACGTGCCGTTATCTGCAAGATTTGCAAAGTGTTACAGTGATAGGGATTTCTATGTTTTAATTTTGATATTGGCAGAATTGTACCGACAACAGCAAATCAATGGTAACTTTGCAGTACGATTTTAAATCTTACGACGCAAATAATAAGAACGTTCCAAAGTCCAAAGTGTTACACTCGATCTGCTGTTACCTGTATTAGGCATGGAGAGGGGGCGCTGATGTCAGCAGAAGACAGAGGCTTGCCTAGTGCAGATATTAGCGCATACTCAATTATATAACCTATTTTAGGCACAATAAAAATATTTGATTTGATTATAGGCGCAGATTCAGCCCTCTATATAAAAACAATCCATCATTACTTTGATAAATTTTTTATAGTCTGTCACTCTTACAATCAAGACGAATCGAGCTTTTTAGCCTAAACGCCTTGATGGATTTATGCAGCATGATTAATGCAGCCTAAACGGTTTCATAGGTACACTCGAAAAACATAACCTTCCTTCTTGCACAGTCGGGTAAAAAGGTGGTCACAGCCACCCGAAAATCGGCCAAGTGCATTCCTTTCACTGTAATTTTACCTAATGGTCATTTCTAAGGTCATTGTATGACTTGTGACGTACTTAGTACAATTTTTTTGCAGTTTTGATTTACTAAAAAGCCTTACCAAACCAATTTAATATTTATCATGAGTACAACCCCCAGTTTCAATTTGTCGAATGAATTCAAAGAGACCTTGGTATACCCTAATTATAGAGAAGTCATCAGCTGTAATGTTGATGGCAATATCATTGTCAACCTATTCGCGTGCAGTATTGGGACTTGCTTTTCCTAAATAGCTCCGACTTGATCTACAGGTTTGACGGGCAATATGCAAATCGATAAGATTGTAGAGACCACTGATATCTTACTTAACGCTAATTTTAGATGCGAATGTTGGTATGTGTAACCGCAGATTTTCGCAACGCCTTTCACAAATCTATACAAAATATTGCACGCTGATATTTACCTTGGGAAAATCGAAAACCGAGGACAATGCCGCGAATCCGAAGGCCGTATTGTGCAGGTAATTAGGTATGTCTAGCTTTAAAGCATGACGTAAACATTCTAGATCCTAGACTAAAAAAAAAATAGTATGTTTTTTGTAGATTAGTCTAGCTAGACAACCTTGACGGTTGACATTTAATGATCCACGTCTATACATGTATGTTACGCTCAATGTCTGTCTCGGGTTTATATCAATCCGAATCCACATTTAAATGCCCTTGTGTTCGGTTCCCGTCAATTTGGTTCCAACAGTTTACAAAATAAATGATCTGTGGAAGTTCGAGTTTAACAATGGTGTAACACGGTTTTCCCGAGACAGTAAATATTACGGACCGACACAAATGAGGCATGCATTTACCGTAATATTGCGGTACATAGTAAATTAGGACTCTGACCTTTATTGTCAGCCGCGATGAATCCTAGTATGTTCTCGTGTCTCAACATGACGGTTTGGTAGATCTCGGCTTCACGGAACCAGGAGCATTCCTCGCGCGAGGAGAATATCTTGACGGCCACGTTCTCTCCGCGCCACCGCCCGCGCCACACCTCCCCGAAGCGGCCCTTGCCGATGATGTCCATCAGCTGGATCTGGCGCGCTATCGACCGCTGCACGAGGAGCGGCAGACCTGCATACGTTTACACTGTAGCCATGCGCGGTCTCACATAGTGTACCTCATGTACACGACGATCATATGTCGCTTTTGTCTATGCTACTGTCATGTATTATTGGAAACCGATTACGATGCCTCGTAATACTATTACGAATTTACAGTAAAATAAGAAAAAAGTCAACTGTTACTTAGAAATATGTTAAATTAATACAGCTCATTGCCAATAGGGTAAGAACTTTGCTTAGCTAAATTAAAAGACTACGCAATTGCAATGAATAAGGGCCACTGGGCGTTGTGCGAGTGTGACTAAACTCACAAAGTAGAAACACAATTTACCCGAGCCAGAGCCAGATGTAGTCAGCTCGATCATGTCTCGTATGGTCGCCGTGGTGAGCATGGGGTGCCTGGTCTCGCACAGCGAATCCTCGGCGGCGAACAGCGGCCGCGAGCCCCGCTTGTGCAGGTGGCGCGACCGCCGCGCCCACCACACGCTGATCGCCACGCACACGCCGAGCACAGCCAGCCCTATGATCCACGGCACCACTTGCCAGGCCGTATCCGTTGGACTAGACACTTTGAGTCAGACAAACATGGTTAGTTTTTGATTGTAGTTGCAGCATTTCATGTAAAGTAGCAAAGTTCCCGCAATACCGTACTGTCTACCCATGATTTGCTAAATGATTGGTTGCCGTATAAGTCACAAAGTTATATTATAAGGTATAACATAACAGACGACAACACATCGGCTCAAATTAAACTTACATAAAGTTGATGTGTTGTCGACTGAAGCTTTACGTTACCTGCAGATGGATTCTAAAACAAAAATAGCGACCAAATTACCATAATCTAAAAATAAGCAAACATTTAAATAAAATGCCCACCGGAAAATAGCGAATAATGAAATGGATTTGTAACCTACATGACTGAAAGGTTTGAAATTAGGCCAGCCTCTGTTTCGGCTCTTTTTGCATTAACCTTAATTTTGACAAAATATATTTCCTCTGATTTTAAGAATTAGAACAGCCCGGGTTTAAGGCGGATAGCGTCTATAACTTAGTCACATTAAATAAAGTTTAGTGATACAATTAAAACGCCCCCAGTACAGTTATGGAAAGTTGCTGATTCTGTCAGTTGTAACTCGTGATATTGATTATACAGTCACATATGTGATTGCATAATCAAAATAATTATGAGTGCCCATTCTAGCAACTGGCTAGACGTGAAAAAAAGCTATAATGAATTTCAAATCAGGCAAACACACTCAATAAACACACACAAATGTCATGCATAATACATACTAAAGCCATTCCATTCTAAATTTATTATGATATAATATGCAAATGATTTCATTTCTTTCATTGCCAACCTCTACATACACACTACATACTAAACGAAAAATAAATTTGTGTGGGCTTGTTTTTAATTTTAGCAAAGATGTGTGCTACTAAATATTCAATTTTATTACTGCTTTCAAGCAGACGTGGCTGTTAAATAAAATATTGGCTAGGTATAATTTATAAATACTTACAATTATGAAGAAATCCCTTTATTTCTCTAAAAATCGAATAGAAGGAAATGATTTCATAATTGTACATAATTATTTTGTTAGTTCGAGTAGAAATTGAGCTGTATTAAAAATTAAAGGTGTCAGTAACATGCAATTAGTAAAAAAATCATGCCAAAGTAGGTAAGTGGTAAAACCGGCTTATGATCACTTACGTATTTTGAAATTCCCGTTGGTAACAACATGGCATTCGATAAACATTATATTCAAGTCTTGATGTTTCCCTCCCTTTCATGCCCTTGCTACTTAAGCAATGAAGCCCATTTGTCAATAATATTATCCAATCAGTCACAAAAATAATTATACTCGGTTCTGTTTCATTACACCTGAACGGAGAACTCCTATATGAATTATGAATACAAAAATACATTGACTGAAATACAAAGGACATAAGAACTGAAGGCGAGCATTTGTTGCTGTTCGTTTCACATGCACTTCTACGCATATTAATCCAATGATATATTGAGGTCCTTGTTAAGACACCATGAGATATGCTACTGTGAACATGGAGCCGCGACAATTGTTGCGCTGACGTCACAGAACAAGCCCCCAGCCGCACGGGACGGCACATTGCGTACCTGCAGCCACGATGTTACGGTTACAGAAGTCCGTCTTGCAGCAAATTATATCGGGGATTTCGTCGTCGCGACACCATATGGGCCTGTCCCCCGGAGGGAATATTGCGTCTTGGTGCCAACATCTACATCCACAAATCGTCGCATTAATGAACAGTACACATTATATTCTTTAGTTACTCGGTGATCAATGCCGGTCTACAGAAAGAAAACTTAGTCATATTAGAACAAAACATAATAAAATAAAGTCGTGTAGCCATGCAGACTCGCACCGTATACCAAGCTCTAGTGGTGCGGCACGGCTAGGCTGTGCAGTGGTTAGCGCACATCGACCAGCTGCGCGGGCGCTCCTACCTGGCGGCTTCGTCTGTAGCTCCAAGTGCAGGTCCTTATTGCACATGTCATGTGAGTAACAACATTCTATCACCACCGACTCATTCCTAGTTCTCGTCGTGGAGCAAATGAAGGGGTGCTCGTGGGGCATCAGCGACACGTGATCGATACAGCTGCGCCGCAAGAGGAACCACCACACATTATGTTTAGTAGGTTAAAGCAAACCAATGCACACTCGGAAAGTTTTTGTTAAAGAGTATGGCACATCATTCAAAACATACTAATCGTAGCGCGGCCGACGAGCCACCGGCGACATACTCGCAGTACGTACATTGAAGTCTCTAATCCTTAAGCAATATTGTTAGAGTATCTCAACACAAAACTTACAGGAATTGGGATTGGGAATGCTATTATATTTCTAATAATACATCAAACAACTCAAAATTGGCATTGTCAATTAGGTGTCACACACCAACACGAGCACCGAGCTTACCCGTGGTCGAGCCATGTAGTGATTTGAACAGACGTTCTCGGTAATTCACATCAATATTGCAGAAATCAGTGTTACAGCAATAGGATGCTCTATTCCTGCATTCTACTGGGTAGTCAGGAGGGAATGACATGTTTGACAAACAGCTTAAGGCCACCTCTCTACACAGGTAAACCATTTAATAAAATAGATTAAAAATTTATACAAGGCTTATCTTAATTTATTGACTGGTGTTGTGTTGATTTGAGCTTGCCAATTGTTTCATACTTTTAATATTTGTAAGGACTTATTCTTCTTATATAGGTCTCTCCATTATATTATGTTGTCATGAAAGCACATCAATGGTAACTAATAAAATTAAATATTTTAACTCTTATGGTATAGATGTTAGATTGAGAATTGAAACACCTATACAGTTGATATGCTTTCACTGTAATTAAAACTGTTTTAATTAAATTATAGTTTAATGATGTTGATGATACAATTAATATTATGATCTAAAATAAATTTTGGAAACTTTTCTTAGAGTAAGAAAGCTAGTATGTGTGAATGAAATTCAAAGTAATCAATCTTGCAATACTCACTGGTATGTGAACTTCTGGACTCCTTTGTCAAAGTTGGTGGCGGCATAGCAATAGCCATCTGTCTCGCAAGTGGAATTAGGACAGCTTGGGCTGTCACTGTTGCAGTAACATTTTATTAATCCTACAAATGTAATTGATTGTTATTAGAAGATTTTGGATTAATCAAGTAACAAAGAAAGCTAAATTCTACTTTGTCTCATGAATTATTTTATTCGGATGTTTTTTACTGTCCAATATCTCTTGTTTTCGGTTGTACTGCCATATGTATGGAAGCTGCTAGTATACTTATAGATCTGGTGAAACTTTGGATAAATATGGGTACTGCTTATATTTAATATTCATTCATTCAATGTTCTAATTCAATTTATTGGAAGTTTTAAAATTCAGCAGTATCTTAAACTTTTTTTGAGGATGATACAATTATTATGAATGTATTACCAAGGAGGACTTGCAACATATTTTGATGGAATGTGTCCGGTACGAGACTAAAAGAGAGCATGTTATTAATAGTTTAGGTTTATGCAAATTAGATATAGGTATATTCCACGGCATTTTAGCTGAGCCAACTTCAGGCCCAGCTAAAATGCTGTTCTCGGTCTTTTATAAAATTTAAGTTTATTTAGAATAGGTACGATGGGATTGGCATCGTCACTTTGTGTACAAAAATCCCTAAAAAATTATAGAAAAAAAAAAAAAAAAAAATGAATGTGAAACTTGTCCAAAGATCGCAAATCTGTCATTGTTGGTACACATCAAATAAAAGTTCGCCAGTGGTTACATTTACGAATGTTAGTTTAGTTCTAGTTAAACCACACAGTAAAACTGAATGTCATAATTACCTTGAAAACTGATTGTTATTGTACAAAACAATGTTATATAAAAATGTTGTCAATTAGAAGTATACCACAGCTAATCTATAAGTACACTAGGAAGCTAATCTAAAGCAAAAACTGAATTTTAAGGTGTTTTGTTCATTTCTATGTTAATTACCACTCTTTGTTTGTTGTGTTATGGTAAATCATTACATTATGTTTTTGGGAATACTCGGAATGCTAACACGCAATGATTCGACGCCTTTGGCTAATCTATCTATTAATCAATCTCAAGATAAATTTATATAAACATCAGTACGCATAGTCAGCAATATGAGTGAAAACATACCTTCCACAGGATCAAGTTTCCAGTAAACAGTAAATATGAGTAATAGAAACCATCTGCGCCATTGGAAAGAGTCCATCGTCACATTTTTTCTGAGAAACATCGCAATTTAGAAGTTTTTAAACAGAGAAACATATTCTACAACAATACGGACATTTGATTAGTG
Source organism: Tachystola acroxantha (assembly GCA_963506565.1). Taxonomy (NCBI): domain Eukaryota; kingdom Metazoa; phylum Arthropoda; class Insecta; order Lepidoptera; family Oecophoridae; genus Tachystola; species Tachystola acroxantha. The sequence goes on from OY735870.1 coordinate 18,888,978, forward strand.
TTTTGGGAACGTCGCGATATGATCGTAACATTTCCTTCTTCATTATAAAGTACACAGTTCATTAAACAAATATAAAACGTATCAATCACGGTCGAGGATCGATTAAAATAATAACTTTATTCTCCGGCAAACAAAATTCGCACCAACCATGAAAGCACCGACGGACATGGTATGGTATGTATGACAGATTACAGAAATAATATAGAGTGGATGCGAATGTGTTGCCAGATCCGTTTTAAAAATTCCGTAGCACGAAGCTGAAAAATCCGTAATATTTCGTAGAATTATTCAACGCACTTTTAAGCTCTCTGTCTTACTGAATAAAACCTGAAATATAGATGATAGTTGGGAAATATAAACTAGAACAAATAAAACAAGTCCGTGGAAGGTCCGAGGAAGGAAGTTCTAGACAGTTTAGTACAGCTAACAGCAGATCAAGTGTAACACTTCGGACCGTTCTTATTATCTGCGTCGTAAGAGTTAAAATCGCACTGCAAGTATTACCATTGATCTGCTGTTTGTTGTCTACTACTACTAATTACAGACCTACAAGTGGTTTGGGCAGTTGCAGTTCGTTTTACGTAGTAAAATTACGATCCTTCTTAATTTTTTTACATAATATATTTTTGGCAAATATAGATTGAGGCTAAATTATGATTATTTGCCATCTTATTTCCGCATATCCGTACACATGGCCTGAAATCCGTAGATCTACGAATTTTTTTGTAGGGCTGGCAACAGTGACGCTTTGACCAATATAATTTCTTTGGCATTGACGTTGACGGACGAGCGGGTAGGAGGGGAGGCGAGGGGAGGGCAAGAGAGCAACCCAATGACTAAGGAAAGCAACCCAATGTACCCACGGCAACCCCTGAAGTTTGGCGCTATAGTCAAGAGTCCCACTACGAGCTTGGGAGTGAACGTGACAGTCGATGCATCGTCCAGTCAGTGTGATGATGCTACGGCGGCGGCTCCTTTGGTCTCTGGATGAAGACAAGAAGACGCGGCTACCCAGGGTGAAGACGCTACTGCGACTCCTCTGGAGGAAGATAAAAGACTATTATATATTGAATTTTCTGTAACATGACATTGGCAAATGACGAACTGTCCAGTCCATTAATAAAATGAATACATGATTCCTTGAACCAAACGCCATTAGCTACTTTTTTGTGAAAATTCTAATTAATGAAAATGAAACGTGGTATTTAGTGATTAATTGAGCACGTTAAGTTAATCCGGAGATGTCCGCGAACGTCTCTATTAATTGGAGTGCTCGAAAGAAGTCGTGTTTGTGAAGTTTCGTGCTCTTAGCCAGGATTCCTTGCATAATTCGATTATTGCGTGGATGGTTGAGTTATTTCGTTTCGTCGGGGTTTGGGAGGGTTATGTGTAGGTTTAGGTTAGGTTATCTTCATATATATGTATGTATTTATAAGAATTCAGACATTCTATTGACATCAGACCAGGCTGTATGCCCTAGTTGGCTTTGCCTTTCCCTCTGAGAAGAATTTTACAAAAAAAAATAAACATCGCATCGTACAGTCGACAGTAGAACAATGGTAACACTTTTTACTTTTGTCAGTTCTAATTATTTGCGTCATAAGACTTGAAATCGTACTACAAGTGTTACCATTGATCTGCTGTCGACTGTACCAGGCTGGATGCTCTAGTTAGCCTTGCCTTTCCCTCTTGGCTGAATTTTATCTAAGCGATTCCTTGAAAATCGCGTCAAGCGCCATTATCTACTTTTTTATTAAATGGTTTCCGTGGTATTTAGTGATTAATGATCACGTTAAGTTAATCAGGGGGGTGACCACGACTTCAATCGTTTTCGATATCGTTTTTATTTTGACACTTAACGTTATACATTGCTGCGTTTCGTTGTCGTTTGTTAAACTTGCAAAAACGTAGCGTTTAGTAGGAAATTAATCAAATTGAAAGCGATTACGATTATATAACATGAGACAAGGCTGTATGGCATTGTATTTCCCTTTGCGAAGACATTTATTAAAAAAATATTTGAAAATGGCGGGCCAAAGTGGTGGGCAGTTAGAATGTTTCGTTTTGTTATATGGGAGTTCTATGGAGAGCGTGAGTGAACTTGAACTCACAGGTGACTCACAGAGTACCTACCAAACCAGTCCCCCTATATTCTGCTAAGATAATGTGGATCGAACGATTACGTAACCATTAGTTAACTAATGGTGACTAAAACATGACTAAATGGGACCGGCCGTCAGCGTAATACTTCATAGCGTCATCACTTATTTTTCGATGTAATTAAGTATCGAAAAATAAAACAATGACATTAACGTCATTAAATGTACCTTGAAATCCTTTGCTTGCTACGCTTGAAATGCTAAAACTGTAGGCACAGAATATATAATAGAGGTAAGTACTTACCTAATTTTTGTATCTTGAAATACGTTATTTTATCAAACTTATTAAAGTTTGATAAAATCATACTCGCCCATATACCTACTCATAGGTAGGTTCTATTAACTACTAATGACTTCCATAGTAAATGTATAACCGACGCGAATTCTATATTTAAGTAGGTAGGTAGGTACTTATCAGTTTAAAGTTTTGGAATATCTCTTATATTGGCGAAATTATGGACTGGACACACTAAAAGTTTCCACCCTGGTATAGTGGTTACGTGATCGTTCGACTTCGATCCAAATATCTTATTTGTCCTATACTAGGATGAAGCAAAAAACGACCGGCTCCGATATTATTCCTTCATGTAGGTAGTTTTAAGTATAGGTACTTCGGTCCTGGTTAGGGTCTATATTTAAAATAAAAATATGTTTATCACATCAAAATTCAAATTTTATTATTTATTAGATACAGACATATAGATTACACCAAGAATTGTTTAATAAAGTACCTACATCGATCCTAATTCTAATTAGAGAGCGTCCTCACTGGGAGCAGGTATTATAATACTTAAAGTGCTGTCGAAAAGGAGCACTTAATAGGTGATGCTGGACCACAGAGCACCCCCACAAACGGTCCATTGCATATAAAGACTCACACCAAGGGCGGCCAAATACAATAATTCAATTTTAGTTGTAAGGGAACTTACATACGAGTGCTCAGACACAAAAAGTCCACTTCGTAAAATTACTAGGTACCTAACACCTTGCGTAAAAAGCCCACTTCTCATGACGTGGTGTCATCATGATAAACACCCCTTGTCATTGTCGAACTGAACGCAATCATCAAGTCGAACGGAGTTTCCAAAGTCAAAAGCGTGGTTATTATTACATTTTTGTTATGATTTGTATGGACTATGTCAGTTGCACAATTCTTCCCGTGATAACTATGAATATAAGTAAATCTAATCGCCGGCACCGTCTATCAGAGAGAAAATAGTAACATTTTGCAAAAGTGGTTATTTCGGCGACTTTAAAAGTTAATAATATAAGTAATTTGACATAATTGTCTTGTCTTATCTTACTAATAGACCTAGTGAGTCGTTGGACTAACACTTATAGAAGCTACCTAATACCTACGTCAAGTAATAAGTGTGGTTAATTAACATTACACTTAGAACGTATACTGATATTACGCAACAGAAGAAACAAGCCAACTACTTATACAATCGTCTTCCACTCCATACCAAATTTCAATATTATAATCCTACATGAAGGATTCGAGCTTAATGGAAGGATACAAAAAAGGAAACAAACATCCATATAGCTAATACCTACTAATAAATAGTATAGATTTTTTTTCTATTTTTTTCTATTTTTTTTCATTTTTTTTTTTGGAATGGCGGATTAATTTTTTATTCGTTAATTTTCTACTTACATGAATACTCTAAATAACTTGACATTGGCGAAATTATCTCTTGAATAAGAGTAGAAGCCATTCAAATAAAAGTAGTAGTAGTAGTATAAATAGTATATGCCATGAAGAAGCGGTTCTGGCCGTAGGTTCTGGCACTCACGCCCGCTCTCGCGATATGATGTGAAGAGAAATAAAGATATAATAATTATTAATATTATTTTAGAACGTACGTCGTACAGTGTACTAGACAAGGCATTTTAAATTCGAATGCACCATAAATTGTGGCACTTAAATAGGTATGTTAATTAAAAAGGTAAGCTGATCTAATCAGTTCAAATATCATACCTTGGATCCTAAAAAACTATTACCTACCATTTAATTAAACGGTAGGTTTACAATATAGAAAGTACCTACATCAAAATTACCCTTGAATCCTATTATTAAAAATAATCCAACAAATTTTTTGTTGATCATAAACCCTCGGCAATATTTTAGGGTTTGTCAACTTTAAGCTCGGCAACTTGTTTACTTTTGGCGTCCCGTGTCAAGCAACACGCGGGCCACGGGTACCTGCTGCGAGTCTACTGAAGAAAATTCCTAATAGGCTTTACTAACAAGACTATGTAGGTAAGACTACTGGCAACGCCCGACTCATGCAGCTTCCACATCCAGCATGCGAACGATTCGACGGAACCGTATTCCACAAACTGTACCTACTTTGACTAGGCCGTCGTTCACGTTATCATCCAGTATAGCCGCCCTATGTCAACGCCCGTCTAAAGCACATAGAGCAAAGGAAACTTTATGCTGGAAAATGCCGATTATGGCCAGCATGAATCACTCGATCATCATTCTCTCTCTACTGTACGTAGAGCTTCTAACATCGCGCGGTAGAACTGCGAGGTCTGATCAGCGTGAATTACTGATAATGATAATTTCATCGTATAACATTTGGGGGTAGGTACTTGACATGACATATCTTTACACCATTAGGTACTTAATTCTCATCGTCACTGAAGTCGAGTCCAAACGCTGGGTTCTGGAATTCCACGACTTGCGGCCTCGGTACTTGTGGTATGAACGAGTCAGGGAGTCCATACGTCGCCATACCTAAATCCACGAGGAGGTCGTTGATCAAGAGACCGTCGCACTCGAGCTCTATGGGGATGATGCCCTGGAAGGGTTTGTCGATGACTTTGACAAAGCATTCTTTGCCGATGATTGCCTGTTCTACATATTCGATAGCGTGGTCGTCCCACTGGCCGGTGATGGGTCGCACGCGGTGGAGGAAGCACCTGTACGCCTGGGCCGGGAGCTGGGAGAGGACTCTCTTCTTCTTGATGTTTTCGTAGGAGAAGGCAACAAAGTGGCCGTAGTCGACTAAGTACACGAGGCAGGTGTCGGGGCGCACCTCGGCAATACTGCCGCGGTACGCCAGTTTGTCGGAGGAGGAGGAGAGAGCGATGCACGCGTCGCCCATGTCCCAATCCTCGGATCTGGCCTCGTTTTCTAAGTCCTCGAAATGCAAGGCCAGCGTCATTTTGATCTGCTCTAACACATGTAAGAGCGAGGCGTCTTGGAGGAAGATCTCGCCGTCTGTATTTATTAATCTGCAAATTGTCATACATTTATAAACTTATGGCATAAAAAGAAAATAAGTATCTACTTACTTCTTAACAAATGTGACATAAATACACATGATAATGATAATACACAGACCTGTATTCTGTAACGGAAAGAGCGTGTTTAGTTAGAGTTAGTCATGGTAACTTAGAAACTTTTGTTCTATAACTTTTTTTTGTAATTTTTTACATTAGGTACAACAACCGTTCAGCGCAATGATTTGTATATGAGATATTAATTGATTTTTATTGGAAAAGTTGTTCAGTTATTGACACTGTAATTTAAAATTGGTAGGAACATGTTAAATCCCTTTGTTTCCGTTACACTCTGTGCAATGCAAACACAGAGTTGGAAAACATAACTCAGTAAGATAGTCTGAAGAGGATTTCTTAGTAGGAAGGAAATAATAAAATAAAAACAGGCCTCGTTGAATAAAAATGAGCAAAAGTAAGAAGCCGAAACAAATATGGAAAAAATATAAACCTATCAGTCACTTGTTTTGATTTAACTCCAAATCGCCCGCCGTGAAATCGTAAAATGTTGGCAATGCACGTAGAGAGGTTATCTACGGGCATTGCCAACATTTAAAAATTGTTTGCGATTGTGAATTTCCCTGCGACTTTGCACAACAGTGCAACTGTGACAACTGACAACCATCAATAGAAAACAACATCGATAAAAATACCATCAGGATGCAAAACGTCAAAATAAACTCACGTCTGTCCTCCGTAGAGATGAATAAAAATACCTTTAAAATAGACCAATTAGAAAAAAATTACAACTGAATTATTTTAAAAACCACTAGAGCTATTAGCCATAAACCTAGTTAAAAAACCGTGTTATTTAACTGTGTAACTTCGTTACAAATGTTAAATTATATAAAGACTGTGGCTTAAACCGGGGAATATAAATTTCAGTCACGTTTATGGCTAACACCTTAAAAGTGTTAAATACAAAACAGCGCGCCGCTGTTCCTAGATATATTACTTATACAAATCATCGTTCACAAAATTATTACAATAGGTAAGTATATTAAATGCACAAAGGAGGCCTTGTCGCTTAAAGCGATCTCTTCCAGGCAACCCCTGGCTATAGGAACTTCAAAAACAATAAACAGAAGTTTAGCGCAAATAATCAATATCGTACTCTAAACTTACTTATAAGTAACAACATTTACCTCTACACTCTTATTTGTTATTGGATAATCTAACCTTAATTAAAATAAACATTATATTATAGGTCGGTAGGTACTTACAATGTACAATGTAAGTACTTACACTAACGAAATATAAATAATTGAAATAAATGCTTGTAGTACATAGACACATATGCCGTATTAGCCATATTACCTACGTGATTTACAATTTTAAGGTATTCCACGACTTAAGCCTTCGATCCCCTTCTAGCTCATAGGTCTGTAGAAGACAGCTTTAAAGTTTAAACCGTGGAATAACGTGATACAGGGTTCGATTCGAAGTGTCGTGACCAGGGAAAATTGGCGTAATATTTACCTACTTGCTTAAACCGGAATATACGATAATTTAATTTGTCGGTAAACATGATCATCAACCAGTGCGACGTAAGTACCAGTGTTGACCTAGGGAGCCGAAACGAGGACCGTGAGACTGGCCCACAAGTTTAAAGTCACACAGTGAGCTATTAAGAGCTATGCTTGGCGTTTCCCTGATGGATAGAATAAGAAATGAATCCATCCGAGAACAAACTTAGTTGACTTTGCTCATACACTATATGATATCCTCTAAGAGTCATAGGTGATCAATAAGATGAAGTAGCAGCGGGCTTAGGTCGTTGTCCAATAGAGGATAATGAAAACTACTATACCTAACAATAATCTAAGTACCTACATAGGTTGGTACCTATTTTAAGAATTAGACTTGTAAGTAAATTTTAATTTATTATTTAATTATTATTAATAAAATACTGAACCGGAGGCCAATAACAGAACGGGTAAACCGATGAAGGGATGGTCTACCTAAGTACGTTAGGCGGCTGGCTGGTACGAGGGTTAACTGAGAGAGGCACGTCCAGAAGTGAATTGATATGAGGGCTGAGAATTGAGATTCAGGTTGAACCTAACACTTTTGAAATAGTAAATCATAAAACATGATTTACACTTCGCATTGTACGGTCTACCAAAGATGAGACAGGGGGGCTCAGGTAGAGATTTTGTCAAAAATCAATCGGCTGGTTTTTAAAATTCTAATACATTATCGCTAGTCATAAATCTTACGTCCTTTAAACCGTGTTAGTGTTACTCTCACAATTCATTAAAAGACTGACCGTGTCACGTTTATAGCATAATATTATAAACGTAGTCTGTAATAAGACCGAGATTAACAAATATGTAGGTAAGTACCTAAGAGAAGTGTTTAAAAAAAAAGGTTTAATTGTTATTTTTAAGCAATCAAGGTAGGTCATTTAAATAGGTTGAATGATTTTATAAAATAAGTTTGATTATAATTCTCTAATCGACTTTTTCTAATGCTTAGATACTATGACCCATTGAGCGACTGAGAATTGTTCCGACATGGCATAAAATTACATAACTAATTACACCACAAATCTAATAGTTGGTCGGCGAGTTGGTATGTGCGAACGGTGCGAGCTGTTTGAGCTCGACCCATCAAGCAACCTCACGCTAAGTTTGCGTTCAAATCCGTCTAGGTCTAAGTAAGCTATAGATTTTTTTATAATCGGTCAAGTAGTTCTTGAGAAAATCTCAACCTTATTGAGACCCCCCATACAGTTTTCTCTGTTTTCAACTGTATTCTTATTGACATGACTTTTTGACTGTACTTACATAGGCAAGGCCGTAAGTTCTTTGTTAGGCGTCAGCTCAGCTGACTTCCAGTAAAATTTATATGGTGGATCGATCAGCGACGACGACGTGAACTGCGAACAATAGCCAGCCATCTGTAACTAAACTGGGAAATGACTTAAACAAATGTGCCATAAGAAGGAAAGTTGAATTTTTTTTTATTGAACTTTCCTTCTTATGGCACATTTGTCTAAGTCATCTAATTTGTCAACCGTGGATAGACGTGCTCTTTTTTTCACTATTTTCTTAACGCGTACGTACTATAGCGTTGTTAGCCTTAAACGTGACATAAAGTTTATCCGGGGTTTAAATGTTTATTTTTTTACTCCCACAGTCCATTCTAACTTCTACGTTCTAACTTCTACGTGTTAAAAAAGTTTATTTTCGTCCAAAACGTCTCAAACCATTGGTTTATAATGGTTGAAAAAGGTTTTTAAATAGCAGCGCGAGTGCGAATTCGTCATCCCATGGAAATCTAAAATGCTTTTTTTCTTCAGGTTTGTCATATTTTCCAGTACTTACTTACATACTATTCAATACTATCAATAGAACCCCAAGTAAACCCATTTTTTATTGATGTAATAATGCGAATATTTTCTGTAAAACAACACAATCGTTTGCGTTTTGTTTGTGGTTGTAAACCGTTGGCTATGGTTAAATACAACTTTACACATTTAATTTTGTGGCAAGCAACCTAGCCCAGCCCTAGCTGTGGCTTAAAAGTCTTAAAACGTAGAAGAGAAAAACTTTTAAATCACGTTTATGGCTAACGCTAGTGTCAATCACATCAATGCTCAGAAGAATTAGTTAGAGTCTGAAACTAAAAGGGCATTTTCCCCCTCGGTTTTTTATATAATAAAGGTAAAGTAAGGTTTTATACATTTATACGTAATTATAAAGTTATATTTATAAGTTAAGTTTTGTTAAGTTTTATTTATAAGCTTAGGTTTTAAAATTATTATTGAAATTTAAAATATAAACATGTATAAAGGTATGTTATTACACTGTATGTAATTTTTTTGGTCATCTTGAATATGAATCATTTGCACCGTCATTCATTTCCGTCGCTTGTTGTATGGGCCGCCTTAATTTCAGTGACGTTGTAGCGTCAGGATCACAGAACACTATTACCCTGAGTCAGGATGTGTTTAGGCGTCCTCTAAATTTGTAAGGGGAGACCATGCGCGACAGTTCTAAAGTATTGACAAGTTGGTATGCTTGCATCATGAACGCTCACAACGTCATCGTATACGTTGCTCCGCCATACTGTCAGTGACGCTGTTGCGTTTATGAGTAGGAACGTGTATAAGTGTCCACCAAATTTGTATGGGGACAGTTAGAGCATGGACAAATTGGTATGCTTGCATGAATGTGTTAAGTTAGGTAATTTTCGTATACTTATCGGTAAGTATACAATTCAATAAAATATAATATCAGATAAATCGTCAGCATGATTAGATTAGATAGTACTGCTAGTAGATCAGTAGATTTAAGCTTTAGAAAAAATATTCAACTCGGCTCACCTGCAGCCTACCCTTGGCAACGCCAAAGCCCTGATCGATGATCATGTCGTTGAGAGAGCGTAGATGTACTTTGTTATTGCCGCTATATATGTCGTAAACCGCAAGTTCGACCGGCATAGACTCGTTCGCCTTAGTTTTTGACATAATCGTTAGGAAAAATCTGTCGTAAAAAGACAGAAGCTCTTTCAGATACTCTTTGGCGGTAGCGGACCAGTGCCTGCCCGAAATCGGCACAACGCCGTTGAGGTGGCACCTCATGGCGCCGTGCCTGACCTCTAAGAACTCAGGTAGTAGTCCAGTCAAAGAAGTAATCGGTACAACATCTATGCCCGTATAGTCGGCGTAGAACACTTTTGCGTTATTGCCGACCATTTCCAATATGATGACGCGACGCCATTTCATCGACAGTGTGCACAGAGTGCAGCACATGTCGCCTACGACCCAGGCCCGGCTTTCTATGGTTTGTAGGTTTGAGTAATGTCGCTGCATGGCGTATTCCAGTCTATAGGACACTGCCTGGCTGTGCACCGTGGATACATAGAACATGGAAGGCGACTCGTATTTCAGTAGCTTGGCCTCCAGTCTCATCTCGCCCTTGTACCGCCTCTCGCGTTTCTCCTCCAAGTAACGCAAATTAAGCGGATATATCGGATCGTGTGGTGTCGGGATGTAGATGGTTACTTCATCCGCGGTGATCCTTGCGTGGTACTGGTACATTCTGAAAATTAAAGATAATCTCTGAATGAACTATAGTACGTAGGTACGAGTAAGTGTAGGTAACTCTTTATCTGTCTTTGCCAATTTGGGTATAAATGTCGGCGTTGGAGCGTTTGGAGCCTGGCGTCTCTGCCGCGAGGCCGTATTCACACACCTATCTATGGTTCAGTGATGACGCTACTCTAGCTAGAGTATATAAAGAATAAGTGAGGAGCTAACGTTATGCTACTTTGTAACAAGATGTCGCAATGCGGTGCTAGCTTAGTCAAATCAACTTTTCTGAAGCCATCGGACTCCTTACTGTTATCCATACTACAATAATAATAAAATAATATAGGTAATACTTATGGGACTGCTGAGATTTCATTCAGGGTAGCAGTTGTTTTAGGTTACAATTATGGAGGAAGAAATGAAGATACTCGTATCTACGATAGAATATTTGACAAGAATGTCTAGTAAACAAAATAAAATAACAATCATACCCGAACGATATCGCAAATTTGAGGTTCACCATGTGTGCGTTGAGGCACACCCCGCTTTCCCGGTCTTTGAGTATGATGCCGAGCGCACCGCGGTCTTGCTCTATCTCTTGGGCACTCATCACGCCATGGTAGGTGCTCAAAATCGCCGTAGACTCGGGCCGCCATATCATGCCGGGCGCTATCACGCCAGCCAGGTAGCATTCCGCCGCCTGCGAACACATGCCAAAACTATAGTCTACGGCCTAGATTCACAAACAGTTTTCAGCACGAGCTTAGCGTAAGCTAGCTCTTACAACTGTCAAACGCGTATTGCGCTCAAACTGTTTATGTCAATAAATATTCGCAGAGATCGCACATACGACTGTCAAATTGTACGAAAAAAAATCTAACAGTTGTAAGTCCAAACTCAAACTCCATGCATTCATATCCAAAACTGGCTATGACTATCGGCATAGTATAATAAGAATATATCTTTAAAGATAGGTAAGTACATAGCGCGGGTGGAATGTGCGCCTGTCGTATACAGACGCACACAGCGACACGATCTTAGAGTTTTCAGTGACCGTCAGTTGCCGCGCAGCCATAGATTATGCACGCTCGAACGCTCGAGTTTCGGATTCTTATGCGACCGCGTTGCAAATTTAATTATAAATTATAATGCCTAATAATGATGTAAGGCCCTGGTTGACCTATTTGTGATACGTGATCGACATCCCTATGAAGTAGAGGTAAGTAATTAAGCTTTCTAAGAGGCCAGAGATAGCCTACTCTTCATATTTTACTATGCTATCGGTCTTCGTCATTGTATTTGGACAAGTCAATAGGTTTACTAACATATGCGTTCTCCACGCAGAATATGGGGTCGATGTATCGTAACTTCTTCCAGTCTACTCTGTGTCGTGATCCTGTGTCGACCAGTCTCACGACCACGGTGCGATCCTCCATCAGCCTGATCACTTTGGCACGCGACCACACTTGGTATATAGTCACCACGCACGACATCCCTGCAACATATTAATACTTCAATTTAAACGCTAAAAATCTACGCAGCGGCAGTGGTTGTCATTTATGAAATTCTATGAAAGATGATAGACGGTCGTCGCAGCGATTTGTCCCGCTGACTCCATAAGTAGTACGAGACGTACCTACTTACATCGAGTATAGCATTAAAACAGCGAACGAAATTGCATTAAAAGGCGTTCGACAGCACGGCGCGCGGGGTTACGCCGCTCGTTATACACGCTAGCACGTGCTAGATATATTACATACAATAAATGATGCAAATGAACACTGCCTTAGGCGATTATGGCCAGATTATCTGACCAATGGGAACAAAACTTTCCGCTCGGCCTATAGTCTGTCTATCAATCTGACGGCTGAGAAACACCGAAAATATCTACGGCAAACGCCCATGTAGGGGGCAGATGACTTACCGACTACTGGCAAGTACACTGGCCAGCCAAGACTGGTCCCGATGTAATGTTGCCCCAATTCAAGGCAAAGCGTTCTATAAGCATCGGCCAGATGAACCTGAAATGATATCATTTGTTAGGGTTCCGTAACGCAAAAGGAAAAAAAACCGTAGTTTAAGTATGTCTATCTGTCAAGCTCTATTTTTTAGGAAAGAGTATCATACAATCAAAATACATCATGGTCATCATAAGTACCTATTTGGTAGTCGGAAATTCATCAAACAATTTAAATATGTAAATATAGCGTCCATATAATATATCGGGTTTCTTTTTTATTCACTTTTTTGGATAAAAGGGGGTGTTCTGTATTGATGACTAAACTACTTTTTTTCTACAAACAAATCAAACAATTTTTCTGAATTTATTTTTTGTCTTTTCAGACATTTCGTACCGGTCAGCTGATCGATTGTCTAAAGTCGTAGAAGAAAAGTTGTTAAGTTACCGATACTGAACCCTCTCTCTTCGGCTTACCTTTTCTGGTACACTCTGTATAATAGTGTCGGTATTTGAAAAATACAAAATACTTAATTAACGATACGATACGAACCTTTCTGATATAGAACTTATCAGGGCTCGACACATAAGAGATGTGAACACCTTCCACTGAATCCGGAAAGTAACTACTAGCACAGTTAGGTATCTTCGGATCCGACAGTATAGGGAGCACTGGGTACTGAAAAAGAAATGTGAGAAACAAATTGTGATATAGGTAAGTAATATTAAAATTAATGGTTACGCCGTATAGCAATCTTGGCGTGTATATTTAGAGACTAATGAATACCGATTACACGATTATACAAACTTAAATTCGCTCGATGGAAAACATACCCTTTCCATGTCTTTTAAAATGAAAATTATGTCTAAACCAAAATAGTTATTCATACAAAATATATATTAAAATGTACTTTATAGTACCCTACATTTTGATACTTACATATTATATACGAGAGCTTGTTTAAAAAAAATCTGAATTTGTTTGACGTATATTTATTACTCTGCCAAAATTCATCCAAAATTAATAAAAATACAAATATGGAGTCACTGTGCCGTGCTCTTCACTCCGCCGCTGCGGGACATCTTCTGTCCCGCGCTTGAGTTTGACAGCTGGCAGTGCGTGTTGTTGCAAGCGCGCGTTATCAAAACACGCGTTTTAATGCCTGTCATCTGAGAGTTACCGAAACTTTAAAAAGAAAGATGTTTGCTTAAACTTGTAGTTCATATTATATGTATAAAAACATTGAAAGGTTTTTTGATTAATTTTGTTAATAATGGCCTTACAACTGAAGTTGGGAGTTAGGTAGGTACTCCCTGAGCACACTCAATACGTCTCTCTGTACCTCTCAAGTGCCACGCCACGTCACATTCAGTGCCACGCCACGGCAAATTAAATTGCCATGTCACGTCACACTCAAGTGCCAAGTCACGTCATACTCAAGTGCCACTCAACGGTATGCACATCATCATCTCATTTACCTGTATATTCTCGTCGATTATGGTGGCTAGGTCATGAAAAACCAAAGCATGTATGATGCTTATGTTGCGATCAAGCACCGTCATGTTGCAGTAAGTAACGGTCTCGTCACGTGACGTTCTTCTAGTCCCAACCACGTGGAGCAGGATCTCAGAACTAAATGACAAATCAAGCATTTCATTAAAGAAAATATTATCCTTAACCACTCCAATTAATAAGCTTGTGTGCAGTCTACGTCAATAAGTGTTGCAATATTAGTTGAAGTGTTAGGGCTCCACCAGACGAGCGGCAGTGTGCCAGCGATGTCGCGCGACGGCCAAAGTGTCGCGAGGTGACGACGTGGCGGGCGCGACGCCGCTGTCGTTGGCACACTGCCTGCCGCTCGTCTTTTGGAGCCCTTACCATTGTCTGTCCAGTGCACTTAACAGGGTTAGGTAACTGGACAAACTAGATTAAGCGAGACAGTTCTTTAGATGTAGTAGGCATACGTACTTATCGATAATGCGGTGCATGAAGGATGTGGCTTCGATCGGCCACAGGCCTTTCTTCGACTTGCAGTTGGCCAAGGAGCATTGTATGGCCAACGGTGGAGGCAAGTCAGTCCATGATGGTAACATAACTCGCAAACTATATCGAAGAAATAAGTTATTAAGATTAGTCCATTAAAAACCTAGGTTTATTGATCCCTAATCACTTATTTGGTATGGTGACCGGTGGCCGTCCAAATCTGAGCGAAGAAGTGTCTAACCCTTGAAGCCATGAAGTAACGAACGGCCGGGGAGTTAGAATATTTATATCTCAAGGTCGCTATAACATTTTCCACTGTCCTATTTTTATGCAGAGTGTGCGTTTTTTTGTCGCGCGATAATTAACATGATACCTATCTAGGTATAGGATTTGGCGTCATATGTGCGCGCATTTTAGTAGAAACCCGTTGTATTTCTATGACAAAATTATGGCACGATGAAAATCTCAAATATAAACAAGAAATAGAAAATTCGAACCTAAAACAGATGTCTCTTTCCGACGTACGAGAGTGAAAGTGACAACTAGGGCGGAAACCTGTTTAGAAAAATTTCTCCTTCATGTATTTTTCCGCAGTAAAACATTTCGCTGTTAGCCATAAACGTGACGTACAAGTTATTACACGGTTCAAGCTACGGTCCATTTCTAATTTATTTTTAACGAACTGTGAACGTGACAAAACACTTTTTAAGGGAAGTGAAGTAAAATTAGGTTTATTGCTATAGATGTAAAGATGGCTTAAACGAATTCCATCATTTTCGTCTAAAAAGTGTTAAAACATCTGGTTCAAAAGTGTTGAAGTTTTATTCCATTTTCGATTTTCTAATCCCATGAAGCACCAAAATGTGTATTTCGGTTTGTCAGATTTTCATCGATTTTCAGCGCTCATGCTCTCTGCCAATCCCGTAACGGACACATAGATTTATGGTTACCATTTTTCCGAATATTTCCAAGCTTGCGTCAATAAACCATACTTAAAGCCAAGGATACATTAGGGGACAAATGTCCTGCGACACGTGTCGCCAGGGACGTCGGGTGAAGTAGCGCGACGTTGCCGGACTTCGCGCGACGCCTGACGTCGCTACGGACATAAGTCGCGCGATGTCGCCAGATATGTCAGGTGAAATCGGCCGGCTTCGCTAGACATGTCGCCGATACATGTCGTAGGACATTTGTCCCCTAGTGTATCTTTGGCTTAAGGCTGAAACACATTAAAAAGCAGCGGCAAGGCAGCGGGAGCGGCAGTGGTTGTATTGTAATGTAGGAATGAAACTCTATAAAAGATTGAACGCCGCGCGGTTTCCGCTCCTATGCTTTGCCGTTGACGCTCCGTTGCTTTACTGCGTTTAGTCTGTCATTCATCATCTTTCAAAGATCAAAAGACATTGCCACATTTCAATGGGGCTTTGCCCCACCTACAAACCTACGTGACCATTTAAGCTGTACCTATCATTTTGTTGGGGACTTATTAAAGGTTTCATATTGCATAATTATAATCAGTATCATTTTCTACTAGTCTCGCAACTCCTATAGAAGAATAACAAAAACAATGAATAAATCGCTTCGATTTCTTACTATTTTCTAAATTCTTAATTAGGCTGTTTTTTTCGAATCGCAACTTGTACAAAACTATATATTAAACAAATAATTTTAATAAAAATCGGAGACATTTTTACATTTACTCGTTATCTTGTACAACTTGCGGTTAATGGTGGGGCAGAATCTGGCATAGTCATTTTCATACATTTTATTTTAACCACTGCCGTTACCTTTCTGCTGCTTTTTTAAATGTGTTTCAGCCTGAAACAACAATTTACCGTTCGCTATGGACGACCATAGTGTTCCCGTAATCAATGCAGAACACAGTGACCATAGCTGCAATGTCGACCCTCACCACTCGGCATCGCATCCAGAGTTCATAGCCGGGTTCATGGTTGATCACCAAAAATATGTCGCCTGTGTAGCAAAAAAAATCATTTGTACTTATCAATCAATTATAAATTTTATTTGCATGAATACGGGTATACAATACAGGTGTTAAAGTTTTACAGTAGTTCCATACAATATTCTGCCATTTCTGGCGCGCAAATGATTGTTTCTTAATACAGTCATATTACATATTTTAAAGTTAATGAATTCCATTGTTAATCTTATGTAATGTATTGTCACAAATAAATTAAAATCAAAACGGACATTTCATGCGAGGTTGTCGTTAAAAAATTTAGATAAATTATAATAGCATTTATTAATTAGATTATTAAATAGTTTATTTTTGAACTTAGCAATAGTACTACTGGTTAGGGCTCCAACAGACGAGCTGCAGTATGTCAACGAGAGCGTCGTGAGTTGTGCCCGACGTAGCGCGACAGCTCGCGACACTTTGATCGTAGCGCGACAGCGTCGCGAGCTGTCGCTGACACACTGCACTGCCGCTCGTCCGTTGAAGCCCGTACGTATCGAGACGTATTTATAATTAATTATCTAGTAAAGCGAATCGATACAACTTTATGTTTAGTTCACAGGTTTAGTTATTATTTGCGTCGTAAGACTTGAAATCGTACTGCAAGTATTACCATTGACCTGCTGTTGACTGTACATACCTAAGGTACTTTATTTTAATACTTCTAAGTAAGCCTACGTAATAAATAACTTGCGAAATGCAATTAAAGATACATGAATTTGAATTATTCCTTAGGTACTACACTCACTACATCTAAGTATAACCGGAGCCCCAATCAAGTGTCTTATTTTGTAAAAAAAAAAACTACCCTACCGTACTAACATTTTAGGCTGTTCTGTGATTATTGCATAGTTATTTTCGCAATATTAGATCGGAATACTTTATTTTCACAATGTTAAACAGCGATGTAACACTGAAGGAACTGATTGATTGAACAATCAGTTCCTTCAGTGTTACATCGCAACAGGTAATTGGACGATCATATTTGTTTATAAAATAAGACACTTGATTTGGACCGCGGTATAGATCGGTATATCTATGTTCTTATGAAAATTCGGAATTCCCGTGCCAAAATTATTCATATACTTATTAATATTAAGGGGATGGATCTAGTTGCAACATGAATAGAGTAACTACTATTAAGCAGGGTCTGCCGCGCCGTGTTTAGGTGTTTTGAAACACGGAAACATGCGATTTAGAGGCGTGGCTTCGCAATTTCTGTTACACAAAAACTGGAAACATGTTTCCCGCGACAAATGGGAAACATGCGATTTAAGGGCGTGGCTTAACAATTTTCTTGGTTAAATCGGTTTCCATAAAATATTTCCGTGTTTCGAAACACGGCGCAGCAGACCCTGCTTAAGAAAGCGACGAATGAGGCTATGATGTGGCACTTTACATAGTCACGTAGACATTCGCAAAAGCCTTACCTTCAGCGATTTGATCTAACGTCGGTGTCAACAAGGAATTCTGGGCGCTGGTGAATTTGGATAAAAGTGTGTTCAAGCCGGGCTGGTCTCTCACCAGCTGCACGAAGAACTTGTGCGGGGTCACTACGTGCGACATGTACACCAGCATATCGCGATCTGATCAACAAACACATCCGCTCATTTTTAAGGTCAACCGATAAATCATTTATTTGAGAACCAGAAATTGTATTAAGTATAACTAAGATTCTTTAAAGTTAGTATTGCGTGAACGCGCCCTTATAACAGGTAAAGAAGAGAATTTATAAAATAAAAGTGTTGCAAAAATAGTTTTATACTTACATGCAATTTAAAGACAAATGGGGAAAATAGAAAATCTTCGGTTGGATGTAGGGTTTTTTGTTAAAACGCCTGGCAACACTGACAGTTATGGGTGTGAAAATTTTGGTCAGAGGCAGAGACATGTTCAGGCACTAACTTTCTTATGCTGTTATCCATAAACCTAGTTAAATCTCATTTCCTTTAAATCGTGCTGCTATTTCACACTTCGTTAAAAAAGGTTAAGATAGAAAGGGACAGGGGCGGTAAACGGTGGCGTAACTTTAAATCATGTTTATGAATAGTTCCGAGCTAGAGCGTGAAGGTGTGATTCAAATGCCACGTGTTAAATATTATCCTGTTCATTAATGGGAATGTTCTTAATATTTTAATGTAGGTACCTACGAAATCGCCACATTATTGACACGCAAAATTTTTTATTTCGTTTAAGGGTGATTCGTCAATAAGGTCATGTTTTTCTGACTTCTGTGGCTTTTATTTATAATGTATTCGCCATGAAACGCATCGCATTCCATGGGAAGTTTTTTTTAAATTGATATAAATTGGTTACAACTTGGACAGTTATTTCAAAAGATTGCCTATAGATATCATTTTGAATTTTTGGGACCCACAGAGGTCAGAAATGAGCTATGGATGTCTGAATCCGCCACAGAGGTTCTTTACCTTGAAAGTATTTTTTATTATGTAAGTAATCTTCTAAAATACTGAACCAACTCTAACTGTAATAATACTTATAATATTTACCCATACAAATTTACCCATCCAAATACGATTTACCCAAACAAAATATAAATACCTACAGTCCTACAGTCATCAAAGGCTTAGCGAAAATGACGGGTTAGGCGAATCACCCATGAACGAAAGTGTTACTTGCATGTATTGTACGTCCATCAGTAATACTGAGGTCGCAGGCAGAGAGCCGCGTAGGGCGAAGCCCGACGCGATTGAAACCTGCGAGGCCGTAGGTCGAGGTCCGGGTAGGGCGAAACCCGAAGCGTTCTCTTTCCACGCAGGAACAAATGCCCGCAGCAACAACTGCGAGGCCGAAGGCCGAGCCAGGCTCCGGACCCATAGCCCGAGCTCCGCGGAGAGCGACGCTCGGAGCGTCCCCGCGCTAGCAAAAGCAGTGAAATAGATGCCTATCGTTTCGAATTATGACCAAGACATTTGTGGAAATTGTGTACAGTTGTAAATATTTGGCTATAAAAAACTTTTAAATATTTTTAGCATCCGGTCATTAAGAGTGGCTTTCATTAAAAAAACTATACATTTCTACATAAACTTTTCTCGAAACAACTCTCTGTCATATTGTTTTGAACTTGATTTTATATGTGCTTGGGTTGGTGATGGGCTTATACACAAATTCTTTGTGTACCTAGGTCCTACAATTCGGATAATGTCTCGTTAGTTGTGTCGCCTAGGTACAAAACGATAGTGAAGCACCATTTACGACGATAGTATAGCTACCTAAGTAATAATACTAATAATAAACCTTTGAGGTCGCAGTGACCCTTGGGCTTGTACAGTCGAAGACAGAGATAAGTATATAGGGGGCCTCAATATGGTTGAGATTTTCTGAAAAACTACTGGACCGAATTATATAGTTTTAATCATAGTTTTAACTTTTATCTATCAAACAGTGAAATTTTTTTTGCAATAAGTTAAGTAGTTTTTGAGAAAATCTCAACCTTAAAAACTCTTGTACACCTTTCTCTGTGTTCCACCGTACCAACACTCTGATATCAAATAATAGCTACCTAAGTACCTATATGCCTACTTAGGTACCTACCTATGTCAGAGTTACAATACAAGGATTACACCGTTTGCGTCACGCGCACGCGCCGATGTCGATGGTAGTGAGTTAAAGTAATTATATTTATTAAATAGGTATATCAATTCGGGTATCATAATATGGTAGCTGAATTGAATTAAAATTCGTTAAAATCCGTTCTCTTTATTGCGGTACTTATCAAAAGTGCTGAAATCCAAATCAATGCCGATTTGGATTTCAATTATTTTTGCTATAAAATTTGGAATAATCAAAGTCGGATCAACAATGCTTTTAATGAATTACAAATTAGTAATACACCCGATTACATACGAAATGATTGAAACGACCAACTGCATTAATAAAGTTTGTCGAGAAATAGCGCTGAAACCAACTCACGCCTCAGAATTGACCTATTACTGTTTATATTAACTATATAGTTTTCCTTAGTTTTCATATAAGACCCCCGTCTACCGAGTGAGTGAGTGAGTGGTAAGATGAAAATTTTTGTCAGGTTCATATTAGGATATTAGTGAAACAATCATGAAAATTGGTATACTGCGTGGGATTGGTGATTATGCTGTGTAATTTCATCTGCATATCTCAAACAGGTGCCTATATCGGTCATTCTCAAAAAACACTCACCGTCACGAAAGGGTCACTAAATGGAATTGTCAGTAAAGTCAAGCAATGGAAAAGGTTAGGAGAGTTACACACAGGCCAAATAACCGACTTCAAAAACGGAATGTTCTCTGTTTGAGCTGTAAACGTGTATGTATGTAATGTATGTCCGCTTTGAAGAGCTGAAATTTTGCTCCTACGTACGTATTACAGGATAATCAATCAATCAATGAATGAAGAAAAGAGTTATTTGAAGGGAAAGGTATTTAATGAATTAATTTTTAAACGCATAACAATAAAGCAGACGAGTAACATAAATTATGACAGGTGAACTTTTTTATACCTCTTTGATGTCAATATCATGGGGAAATATATAACAGTTATCTTGTAAATATGGTTTTGGCAAAAAATCAATAATGTCCTGCAATAAGATCATTGAAATGTCATTTTTTATTTTTTTGAAAGTCTTCTTATTTTTGGTTGACTTTAGCCCTTGTACCTCAATTTTTTCTGAACTTATATCTTCTATGATGCAAACATAGCGATAAGTCTTTTTGCTTTTTCTTGTACTAAATTTGGCTATTACAAAATCGTTTTTCTTTGGCATGACTTTTGGTAATGTAGTTTCTTTTTCACTTTCTTCGGTGCTATCTTTCACTACTTTCTTTACTTCAGTCTCCTTTGGATTTATAACATCTTTTTTTGTTAGAGTGTCAGTCTTTTCTTCTCTATTTTCTGTAATCTTGTTCTTTCTATTTTCGTAGTTTTCTTTAACCTCATCATCATCTATAGACGTTTCATGTTTTATCTTCTCCGCTGTTTCCAACACTAAACTCTTATCATGTTCATCCTCTTTTTTATTACATATAATCATTATATAGTCTTCCCTGCATTCGATATCATTTTGCTTTGATTGACTTTCTATAGTATTCTTTCTCTCTAATTGTCCTGCCACTGTGTTTCTTTCAGAATAATCCTGATCTTGCTCCTTTTCTTTCTTTCTGTCGTCGTTTAGAACTGTACTGAACTGTACTGTCGGATTATAGAATCAAATCATATATTATTAAACAAGTCAAAATCCACAGCTAACCATGGCTGGGTCAACCAAACAAAATTATGAAATCTCATGTACTCTAGTGCAGATGGGTGACCTCAAGGGTGTTCAAAATTGAAAAATAGGCTATGTCTCCTTTAGCACAATTTCTCTAAGTCACACCGTTTACAAGATCCAAATTGTGAACTGAAAAAATAATTAGAATAGTATTGTGTTTTTTTTTTTTGGGTATATCTCATTTTTCCTCAGTTTACATAAGCTTAGCGCATGGGGCCAGAACACCCGACCTCCCGCCCTGCCGTCCGCCTTCAGTTTTTTTATATCAATTAAGGCATTCGTTAAACATTCATTGAGATAAAGTTGTGCACCAGTCCTAATGGTAGTTCCATTTACTGACGTCACGCAATGTCACTAAATTGAAATCGAAAACCTTGTAACATAACCTCACTTTTAGGAATATTTTCAAAACTATTGTGTTTAATCGTTAGTGAAGAACTTATTTTGCAAAAAAAATTACTTGCCTAAAATATTTCGTAATAGTAGTGAAAGAATTACTTACTTTGAGCTAAGTATTCCTATCAGTAAATGGAGAACCGTATTTAATAATTTCCGAAACGGACACTAACAATTGTTGTTCTCACAAAACGGAAAGGTGTCAGAAGAAATCTACCTTGTCTATGGTTTGCTTAGTGTTGCCACTCGAGGAAAATAAATATAAACAATTGCTGCATTATTCTACCAATTGAAAATGCGTCATTAAATACAAGTCAGTAAATGGAATAGGAATTCGAGGACAAATATTTTGGAAGTTTTTAAATAGTTTCATATACATTTATTTCTAATATCCGTTTAATATTATAAAATTCAGTTGTTTTTTATGCGACTATTGCATTTTAATTTAAAATCAAGATTTAAATAACGCTAAAATTGTATCTTTCAAATTTATGCAACTAGAAGAGACACCAAAATTTGTATGGACTGATTTTGCCACACTTAATTGTAAGCCATTTATTTAATTAAAATACTAGAATAAACTGTACTGCTAATTTTTTTTATTTAAAGTAATGCATATGAAACGTAATAAAATTAAAAAGAAGAAGTGTTTGTATTAAGTATTTGAATCACACCTGTTTGAACTGTGAGGACACGAAAAAAAATGCTATTTACTGACTATTTAGTGACGGTGAGTGTTTTTTGAGAATGACCGATATACAAGTGATCAAAGGTGGCTCGGTTTCGAGCATATAAATGCCAGATGTACGTACAGCTAACAACAGATCAAGTGTAACACTTTGGACCAGTCTTATTATCTGCGTCATAAGAGTTGAATTCGTACTGCAAGTGTTACCATTGATCTGCTGTTGTCCGTACGCGGCCGGTGTTTTGCTTTTGAGAAGTTGGCCTGCGCACAGATACAATTTACGATAAGATACCATAATAAGTATGTCAGAGTTGCCAGTAGTGCATATTGCAGCTGAATTAAATTATAGTTAGGTAGTTAAATATCATAAATTGGTGGTCAACTGTGAGTACATAATTGAAATCAGTTGTAAATAGTTACAGACATTTGAAAATCATTAATAGCCCAAAATGGCAGGGGGCTGAATAACCATAGGGTAACTTAGTTCTCGAATGTGGGATGCCCCCCGATCAGTAGGGATGACCTGCCCATGGTATCTGGCAGGGACAGGATGCAAAGAGCCGAGAATCGGATTGAGTGGCGCGCCTTGGGAAAGGCCTATATGATCTGTCCCTCAGATCAGTAAATTCCTTGATCTGAGGCCTGCCCTAATACAATTTTCCATGGAGGTAACAAACCACTACCGCACTTACTTATTTACTAATGATTACGATCCATTGCTTTAGCCAGCTTTGGCCAGTACGACTCAAATGAGACTGTTAAGTTTCCAATCACTAAGTCTAATATTGATTATGATGAACTTTCAAACGTCATTGTTTGTTTACATCTATGGAAAATTGGATTATTCCTTTAAGATTAGGACACACATCCAACAGTAGGCTGATGATGAAAGAATGACCACCAACCTTCCGCTAAGACGGGTTCTGTAGGCGGCGGGGGCACCTCCATCCCTTCAGGCAACTCTTGGAGGGAGCATATTCTATACGAGCTGGCGCCTCCTTGGACACGGATATATTCGCGTTGCATTTGTCGCAAGGTCTCCAACACGTTCAGCCTGTTGGAATGGAAACAGCACTATAATTATAAATAATCAATAATGCTAATTCTAGAATGCGCACGCGCATTTAGTCGCCTCAGAGCGAGGTGTCCCGCTCGCTCTTACGCGACGTAGCATATAAACAACAGTGACAGCTTAGGATTAGTATTCGACTTAGGGCCGATACAGAAATATCACAAACATATTTCGCACAATATAAGTACGTGTAATACAAGATGGTAGAGTTTAAAGAAAAATAAATTTATGTCTCAAACAAATGCAATCTGCTGACGAACGTATGAAATAACGTATGAACGGGTACGAAACGTTTGAAAAGTCAAATAATAAATTAGCGAAAATCAAAAGTCATAGAACAAATTTTCAATTATGATTAGTCCCAATCCAATTTTCCATGGATGTAAACAAGCATGGTGTTTGAAAGTTGACAAAAACAATTAATTTTAATGACAGGAAGCTCGATCATTTCGCTCTGTACAGACTCATTTGAGTCGTACTGCCCCCTTACATTTAACTCTTATAGCAGTATTACTTTCATAATACTTTGTTACTTCGTACAATGACGACCTTAAAGTAAGCTCATTAAGGTCGACATTGTACGAAGTAACAAAGTATTATGAAAGTAATACTGCTATAAGAGTTAAATGTAAGGGGGCTGGTCAAAGCTGGCTGAAGCAATGGATCGTGATCATGTAAGTGCGGTTAGTGGTTTGTTTACCTCCGTAGACAATTGGATTGGGAGTATTTGGGACAGACTAAGGTGCTTATTGCTCAGGCACCTTCACGGCGGACGTCAACGTCATAAACTATAAGGAAACTAAGAAGAAAACTATATTGACGTTGTCAACAACATGGAAGGAAAAAAATTCTCGCCGCGCTCTATGGAGAGAGTAGAAAGTATAGAAGGGATATCCGCCATAATTTTGGAATGGCGGATTGATTTTTATTTGTTTAATTTTCTATTTACAAATACCTTGACATTGGCGAAATTATCTCTTGAATAAGAGTCTACTCTTCGTTTCTAAATCATTCATATAAAAATAGAATAGAAAGTATAGAAGAAGTCGAACATAAAAAACAAATGTGTCTTACTGACATATGAGAATGACAGAGACAACAACCTGGGAGAGACATCAAAGCCAGATTATTGCCGAAAAATAATACAAAACTTTTGTTTGTGCAGACTTTGACAGAACTTGAATGCTATTAAAAATCATTGCAGCTAACCCTCCAGTCTCCGCCCTTGTTGTCTCTGTCACTCTCATAATATCAGCAAGACACATCTGTTTTTACATTTACGACTTATATTGAAAATTCAAACAATGGATAATCAAATGGGTGGCAGAGACGCTAAAGACATTCTAGCGTAGCGCGGTGTCTGCGTTGTATGGATTACTCCATAGAGCGTTTCTTGCTTCATAGTCAACAAATACTTTCGTGGGCTCGGCTCGGATCGGTCGGAACGGAACGTTTATCTCTGTACGGAACGGAACAATGTTTGAATAAAGTAATACTCGGTTATGTCGATGTAATATTAATAACGTGTTGTAAGTGTGGACAATTAAGTTAGGTGGAAATATTGTGTGCATTGTGGAGACTATTGAAGACAATGAATAACTGAGAAGATGGAGCTGCCTTCACTCGCATGAGGGTGAGTAGATATAAACAATGACCTAGGTACATAAACACTGTATATACCCGTACCTCCCTTTAGGCAAGCACTCGTAGACAGAGAAGCCTAGTCTACGCAAGCACTGGATGTTTGATAGTTCGTGCCCTACGCGCCCGACAGTCAGCTAATCTAGCGGGGCTAGCACGAGTTTCGTTAGCGATCGACGCAACACCGCAGAGCTCTCAAACTAATGTCAAACGCCTTGTTATAATGTCACGTTGACAGCTCCGCGGTGTTGCGTCGATCGCTAACGCTGATTCGTGCTACAAGGGCTGAGATGAACAAGTAATAGCACAATCACAATGATACCATTTCGGAGCTTTAATTTACTGGGACTAACAACCAAATCTTGACTTGACTTTTTAAAATATGGCTTCTACCGTGGCTGGCACAGTGATCGGTTTAGTCGCAAACTCGCCCACAAAATATGTAATCAGCGGGCGAGTTTCCCTTTTTTAAAATTTTCATGTAGTAAACTGGCCCACAAGCTTTAATGATACTGGGCGAGTTGCTTACTGGCGAAAATTACGATAGTAATGCCGCTCAATCACAGTAATCACCAACCAAATCTAATCCAAAACCTAAGCGCAACTGTCGCTGTCACTTATACGTCATTGTTTTAGCGTGCGCAATTGCGCATGCGCATTCTTTAAATCCACACGAATTGAAACTAGAAAACTATAAGGGCGGTTTTAGACTAGCGTTTTAACGCGCCCGCGTGGAATTCGTTTCTGGAAACGCGTGTAGGTGCGTATAGGCGCGCCTTTTACCACACGTGCAACTCGTATAGCTAACAGCAGATCAAGTGTAACACTTTGGACTTGTAACCGTTCATATTACCTGCGTCGTAAGATTTAAAATCGTACTGCAAGTGTTACCGTTAATCTACTGTTGTCCGTACGAAATTTGACTTATGCCATATTGCTACTGAGTCATGACTTATGGTACTGACTGACAACCACCGGTTCCAGCCAACACGCTGGTATAAGCCCGCGCAGAAAAAAACGCTAATCTGAAACAGCTCTAGCAATATGAAACTTACGCAATATTACTTCTGGCTTCCTTATATAGGAAGAAAGGAGTTTCAGCCATGCGTTCAGCTTCCCGTAGAAGCGCTGCCAAGTTAACCTGGAAAACAATTACCGCATTTAATGACTTGTTCCTATTGTACAGTCGACAGCAGATCAATGGTAACACTTGCAGTACGATTTCAAGTATTTCAACGCAAATAATAAGAACTGTCAAAAGTAAAAGGAGTTACCATTGATCTGCTGTCGACTGTACCTATACATATTATTTGTAATAAAGAAGTGTGAAAGTGACAAAGGTCTAAGGGACACGATTTAGAGGAGATCTAACTCTGCTAGGTTTATAATAAATAACATAACACAGTCCTAACATCCTCTATGCCTGATATATTTTCCACAATGTGATCTGGGAATTATATCATCTTTAAATTAATTTTATTTCGATTCATAACTATTTTATGTAAATAATCCTAAATTTCTAATAATAATTACTTAATTATTTTTTGATTTATTTACAATACTTAAATCATAAAATGTAAGATTGCACTTCATGTACCGTCAAATAATTTACTATCTAAATGCTACTCGTAGCTTCAAAACTTAAGCAATCAAGCAAGCAACAAAGCATCCAAAGTAGCACGCAAGCAAAGGAGACGCTACTTGAGGGTTTGGGAGAATGGGTGTCGTTAGATTTGCCTTGATCATGGGAGATCTCTCTCTTAGGCTAATAAGTAATAGATAGGAAAGCGTATGAACTGCAGCCCAAATCAAGTGTCTTATTCTGTAAACAAATGTGACCGTCTAATTATCTGTTGTGATGTTACACTGAAATAACTGATTGATCGTCCCTGTTCATCATTGTGAAAATAAAGTAGTCCTATCTAATAATGTAAAAATAACTATGCAATAATCACAGAACAGCTTAAAAAGTTGGTAGGGTTGTTTTTGTTTACAAAATAAGACACTTGATTTGGGCTTCGGTTTAAGTAATGTAACAAACCCGTTCTCCAAGTGCGGGTCTAAGAGACGAGATAACCATATCACTTATAGCTTTAGTCTTTATGATGGCTGATGTGATTTCTGATTTAGCTTTGAACAAAGACGCCTTCTCACGGTCCTCCATACCCATAACTTCACTGATCAAACAGCTTTTTTGCTTTTGAATCTCGTATAACATCTTCGAGTATTCCTGGTCAATATTAATTATAGTCTGTTTTAAGTCCGGGACCGACGACTTTTTGTCACCAATGTTGATCAATAGTTCACCGATATCCTGTAAATATCCAATAAGTACATTATTTTATAACAAGAAATGGAACTCGAACGGAATTCGAACCAGGGCAGTTTTTAAGACGAATAAGGAGCAATATTGCGCCGACCCGAATACTAGCCACGGTAACTCTGTTGGAATAGAGCGTGCCACGGAATGGCGAGGTCCCTGGTTTGAATCTCGGTCGTGCCGATTGTTTGTTTCCATTCAATATTTAATTGCAATATCATAAAATTTTCATTTGCAGTCTTTATTATAGGCTTGTTAAATATAATTAAGAGAAGAAAATCGAGTAAACTTACATAAAAATAAGTTATTTATACCTACTTAGTATATTTACTATATATCAGTTATCATCATGTTAAGTACTTACAACTGCTGTTTTGGTAAGTCTCCTAAAAGTTTCATCTATTTTAGGAGAAATATCTGAGAGTTTTTCGATGAAACTATCATTCTGGAACGAGAAATATATAGTTAAGTTCAATCTTAATTTTTAGAAGCACATACATATAATCAATTTCATAAGTAAACGTTGCAAAATGAGCATTAGGTATTCTGAACGCAGCAAAACTAGCCTTACTAGGCGGTCTTTGTGAACGGACCCTTATGATGAGTAATCATGGGTTTGATATAGGAAAAACTTGGAGTTAGGAGTATTTTAATATTGTGCTCACCATAGTTTCGATGTCAACAACGCTGAGATGGTCGCAGCCTATCTTGGTGGCCAGACAATCGACGCACACTGGCTTGGTGCAATCATTGCAGTAGTGATTCAGAGGTTCCCCTTCGTGAATCTCGCAATTATACGGCCCAAGTCCCGGCTCTATAACAAATAATAATAACATTTTCAACAATTCCGTTATTTCGACCTTTACACAATAAAGATAAATCACGAAGGAAGAACGGCTAATTCAGTCCCCCAATGTCCAAAAGCCCAGAATGACTATGCCCCAGAATGCCCAAATTCTCGTATTGACCAATTTCCAGAACGATGAAAATCGCATGGCTCCACCCGCTGCATCTTTTTTAGCGTGTGCACACGCTCTTGTTTTTCCATTATTTTAATTTTCGATTAGGTATTAACAACCTATTAAGATTACGGATCGGACTCAAAATTAGCCTAGTAGGTAGGTACACTTTATAATTTGTACCACATAGGTAACACCAAAATTTTTGGTATTTCAACATTTTTAGATTCAAGACTTTGAGAATCATTCATTTTGGAAATTTTAGGAATTAAACTTTATTTTGGGGCCGGGAGGATATTAAACTGTATCTATAAATTATAATATAATCTGTATTACTTACTCGTATTTTGCAGCACATGGCTTGTAATTCCTTTAGAAGTGTGTATCTCGTGGAAGCATTCGTTGCACAATATTTGTGAACATTGCTGGCACATCTGGTTGGTATTATTTTGGCACACTATACATGCTGTTGATATGAAAAAGTATAAATCAATGTCTCATAAACATATTTCACGGCGCCTGTTCGAGGCCACGCGTGACCAAAGGGCTGGCGGCTACTTTGCCCAACGGGTCAGCCTCGCTATACAGCGGGGCAACGCCGCCGCCAGCCTTTTGGGCACATTGCCAATTGTGGGGGACTTGGCGTAGGTTTTTTATATATAATTTTTTTTGTACATTTTATAAGTTGTTAATTTAAATAGTTTAGTTTTAATTTTTTTTTTCAATATATAATATGTAGGTAAGTGTATAATAAATAAATAATACATTTAAAAAAAATCTCATAAAGATGAGAATTAAAATTTATAATCAATGGTATTTAGGTACCTTCAATTTTGTCCAATAAAGCCTTTACATTGACATGACAGGCTTCGCCTTTAAACTTGTCCCCCGGACGCTGTTGCATGTAATTGGATTGTAAGTATTATAGCTAATTAGTTACATTAAATATGTGACAAAATAAAACGGGAACTTTCCCAACAGCAATCAAGCCAAATAACTTATTCAATCAAGCCCGATTAAGCACACTCCTCGCAAGAAGCCCCCAAGCCAATAAACTAAATATTAAGTATCAGTCATTAATTACAGGCATATTAGCTACAAAATATATTAGCATATTATTTACAAAAGATCACAGAACACAATTTGGTATTCAGAGAAAATAAACTTCATGGTGCTTTAAGCTTATTGTTGGTTTGAGCATTTAGAACCCATGAAAGATAAGCCAAGTAGTGTCCGACCGATCTTTCGGTTTCGACCAAATAACGGTTTCGACTTATTTTCGGTTTCGGCTGCCATCCGGCCGAAACTACGGCAGAAACCGAAACTGAGTTCGAGAGCATATAACGTTATAATATTAAAAGTGTAAATAATTTATTTGAAATAAGGGAGTGATAATATGTAGTGCTTAAGGATTACTTCAAATATCAGAGACTGAATTGTTTAAGAGCCTTCCTAGAGCCAACTAGCGCCGCCAATCTTAAAAAAATCATATCTTCCAATATAATCAATTTTATTAAAAAAGCTACGTTCACATTGTTTATTGCTATAAATATTATTTTTTAAATGCTTATTTGTAACGTGATGCAATGTAGGTAAGTTGTAGTTCGCATAATTGCGAAAAACAGCCGTTTCTGGCACATTTGTGAACTACAACTTACCTACATTGCATCACGTTACAAATAAGCATTTAAAAAATAATATTTATAGCAATAAACAATGTGAACGTAGCTTTTTTAATAAAATTGATTATATTGGAAGATATGATTTTTTTAAGATTGGCGGCGCTAGTTGGCTCATGTCAGCGCCTTAATATGTGATTTATAAATAAAAACTGATTATAATTGCCTATTTATTTTTCCACGAAAATATGACCTTATATGGATGTTTCGGTTCCGTTTTCGGCTGAAACTAAGACCGTGGCCGAAATTCGGATTCGGTTTCGGCCCTAAAACCTAGTTTCGGTCGGACACTAAAGCCAAGTACGGTCTAGAAACCGACGAGCATGCATGAAGATATTAATAGTTAATGTTGAGGAGGCGTGAGTTGTGCCGGGATCGCACAAAATTTTCAAAAAAAAGGAACCCTTATAGGTCCGTCCGTCCGTCCGTCCGTCCGTCCATCCGTCCGTCCGTCCGTCCGTCCGTCCGTCCGTCCGTCCGTCCGTCCGTCCGTCCGTCCGTCCGTCCGTCCGTCCGTCTGTCCGTCTGTCTGTCTGTCTGTCTGTTTGTTTATGACGCATACATACTTATATTTGCAGATGATCAACTAATCAGGAGTATGTCGACGTATGGACATAATATTTTTATAATGGCAAAGATAAGTTTGTCTCTAAACCGCTACGGCGCCGACGCAGGCTGACGCTACTTCCCCGCACTGCCTCTAATCCGCACGCACATAGACTTACCTCAATAGGTTGATGAAAGAGCTCTCCTAAAGCAAATGAGTTTATTGGAAACCACTTATAGAGCTTAGGGTCACCGAGTTCCAAGTTAGAGATATACTCTCTATCTTGGAGGTTGAAGTCTGTGCGACGCCTGCAGATAATGCACTCAAAGGGTACTTGTTCCTTTACAACTGCGTGGATACATGCTGCGCACACCGAGTGTCCACAGGGCAGGAACAAAGGAATGTTTCCTCGTTTTGGTAGCCCTGTGAATTTGGAAATAGAGTCATTAGTCATGAGTTCAGAAGGTTTGACGGCCACCTCTGGTCTATGTGGTGGCCGCTCATAGCGTTTACCTCAGTTAGGGTCTTGCAATATCGAGATAACCCTGGACCAAATTTCATGCATTTTGCTCGGATTAAGTGGCTAACTCTAAAGTTACTATCTTATGCATAAACCTAGTTAAACCTCACTTCCCATAAATCTTGTTGTTATCCCTTTTACACTTCGTTAAAAAAAGGTATAAAAGGGACAGGGGGATACTAAACGGTTGTGTAACTTTAAATCACGTTAATGAATACGCGCCTTATATTGCAAGTGGGGGTTATTGATAAGAAATTAGTACACACGAAGACAGAGAAAAGTACACCGAAATTTTTAATTCTTTTACTTTTACATAGTTTCAACTTTTATCTACCTAACAGTGAATGAATTTTTGCAATAGGTCAAATAGTTTTGGGGATAATCTCAACCATAAATACTCTCATGTACACTTTTCTCTGTGTTAGACCGTATTTGGATTTTATTAGATAAAGACATTGAAGACTCTTGAGTAAGAAATAGAAAATTTATTACAATAATTACACAACAGTAATTGGCATTCTATTAAAAATTATGAACAAAATCTCAAGCGTCGTCCACCGAAGTAGGTAAGTACCTAAATCTTTAACTTGCTCGTCTTCTTTTAGGTTTTTTTAGACCTCTTCTTCTAGTCCTGATGGCAAATATGTAAAACAAAACGTTAAGTTAGTTAAACACACTTATATCTTAATCACATCGGTTGAACAAACCTAAGTAGGTACAACCCTGAGAAGTAATGATTTACTACGTGTGTTTTACTTACCTTTCAGCCTTCTTCTGATTTTTTCTAGTTTGTCACTGTTTTTCCTTGCATCATATCAGCAACCCGAATAATATATTTGAACTATTTTCTTCCATACTTTTCAATAAAATTTATTAAAACCAATGGAGTGAATACATTAGACACCATACTACGCTCTGTGATATGTGTTTGCAACATAAAATCTCTTTTACATAAGTATATTCTTTTTGGTTCAAATGTTTAGCTTTTTTAGTCTATATTCTCTTTGTTGTCATTCTTCTTTTGTTTTCTTTTATTATTACATCGATTTTATTAATTTACCGTATTTTATTCATTAATTACATGAATTACCGCTGAACGCCCACAACCAGCCCTACTAGCTCACAACACCCAGCAGCGTATCAAACAATATGAATTCAATAATCAATTGCCAATTCGATAAATAATAGTTGAAAAAAATATCATTCTTTTGAGCCTTTGATGTGGATAGTATTGACTGACATAGGTACTAGAATGAAACAGTTTTCCCACATTTTAAATGGTGTTCTGGAAATGCAAGACAACATCCATCATCATGGAATTGCAGGACACCTTGGTAAGACATTATAAATTAATAATTTTTCTTTACAAATATTCAGTGTTAAATCGACTGCCTACTATCTCCTCCATCACCACCAGTGCAGGTCATGGAAAGACAGAAGACTTTCTGTTATCGAATTATTTTATTACCCGTTATTTTATTTTACCCCGCTGTACGAGATGTCAGCTAATGAAAATGAGCCTAAAGAATAACAGCCTTACTTATAATCGATGATTAAAATTAATACCTTGTTCAACAATTGTTTAAAAAAATGTTTACTTATAAACGCTATTTAAAGTTAATCTACTCCTGAAGAACCGAATAAGTAGCTGTCAGTTTAAAGAACGTCGTAGGGTTGTTTAAATGCTTAATTAGCAAAATGGCGGACCGAATTCGGAACCGCTGATTACATTTGATACTGCTAAATCCATGAAGAAAAAATTTCGACGCGCGCGATAGGAGAGAGCATAAAGTATATTTTGCATGGAGACAGTTCTCCTCTTTTGTCGTCACTTTCACTCTTATACATGAGAAAGAGACATCTGTTTATTATTCGATTCGACGTCTATTGAAAATTCAAACAATGGATAAACAAATGAGTACTTGTAAATGAAAAATTGTCATGCAGAAGTCTGCGATGTAAATATGACTAACTTCATCGGCAGTTCCTTGCTTCAAGTTGTTGACAAATTGAATTTGACACTTTATTTTTCTATGACTCTTCTTAAGGACTTTGGAGTAGGCATGACCCCAATTTAGGCAAAATTTTCGTTCTTTTTTTGAATTCATTCAGCAGTGTTACCATACTAAAATATTTTTTGGTGTATAAATGACGATTAGCTAATCACTGCGTAAATAACGTTTATAAGTAAAAAAGTTTAATCACTGAATAAGAGTTTAAATAATGATTAGTTAATATGTTGTGCAGTGGTTGATTAGTGTTTTTTTATATAAGTAAAAGGGTAAATGTTCAGAGAAACGCATATCCATCATGTCTTCACTGCACATTCACGCCAAAAAATCAGTTATGTAATAATTACCTATGTCCCAGCTTGTAGCTCCTAAAGTATTGATTCTACATTAAAAAATGTTTTTAAATTAAATGTAGTTTTTTTCTGTAGAAGTAATGGTAAGGCTAGTTCTTAACCCGCTATGGTTGTTTGACAACCAAGCAAGAGTGAGACAGAAGATTTCCCGTAGCGGCAGAGTGAAAAGCACGGCGCAGTGTCTCACGATTCGTATATTTAAGAATTTTGGATGAATTTTGACAGGGAAATAAAAATACGCCAAAAAATCTGATTTTTTTTTAAACAAGCTCTCGTATTTATAGCACCCTACATTTTGATGTATATTTTGTATGAATTTCTATTTCGGTCTAGATATAATTTTCATTTTAAAAGACATGAAAGGGGTATGTTTGTGATTTTTTCTATCGAGCGAAGTTTGTCCAATCATGTATCGGTATTCATCAGTCTCTAAATAGACACCCCAAGATTGCTATATATTTTTTTAAGATGTTTAATTTTATTAGTTAGTGCCGTAGCCTTCGTAGAAAAACTGAAAATACGCGCATACGAGTACCTATACAAAATATGAGAAAAACACCGAAAAAAGTGTCATTAAACCAACCCAAATAACCTACCCTGCCCCCTACACTCGGGGGTTTATTTATAGTACCTATGTGTATCAGACTATCATCGCAAATAATAAAATGTACATATTATCAATACTAAGTACCTGGGCATTTCTCCAAAGGTGCAATTTTTCGTGTCCGAGTACTAAACTTCCCTTATTTATCAAAACAAAAATCTACAAAAATTATACAGTATAGTATAGGTCGAAAGCTAACTGGAGAGCACTATATCTTCCCCACAAGACATTCAGAACCTACTGAAATAAAATCTAAAACACCTGAAACCTGACAACGGTGGAGGGTCACTAACCCAGAATTCAATACAATATGTAAGATTTCTCAAATTTGAAAGTGTATTTCATCATTATGTAAAGATTCACACAATGTCATTTTCATGATAGTTCTTATGATCTGAATATAACAACAAATGAAGCAATAGTGTTATAACTACATCAAGTTTATTACGTGTCCAGTAGTAACGCTTGAATTCGGTGCAATTTACGAACCAAGCTTTATATCACTAGTGAATAAGTTTAGAAACGTTACAATGCGCGTACGCCATTCGTCAGCCGCGTCTGCGTGGTCGGAGAGAACAGACGGGTGCGGGCTTTGTCGATTTTTCGAATTGTCGAGGTAAGTACGCAATTCTTCGAATTTGGTCTAGGTTGGTTGCTGAATTCGGTGTATATGATATTTCAAAAACTATATTCTTTTATTCTGTGTAAGGTTTATCATAATAAGGGCGATATCGACTTAATTAAATTAACGGTTGATTCGTTTTACAAGTGCTTTCGTTTGCAAGTAATGTCCAAATTATGTATATTTTCTGAATTCGGTGGACCTGAATTCGGTGCATTTTGAGCATCGAATTCAGAAAATCATGCACCAAATCAGATTCAGATTTTCTTTACAAAAGTAATTTCAGCACAATTTTACTTGATGCAGATAGTATATTGCGGTAGGTGACTAAGTAATATTTCATAGATGGATCTCATAAGAATACCAATTTATAATTTTTAAAAGCTGTTTTTAAGCTTTATTACAGACATTAGCCATTAAAAAATGATTACGGTGATTTTCACTTGTTTTTTTATGACCTTTTCTAATAAAATAAAATTAAAAATAAGCACATTATGATTTCTGTGCAGAATTTCTGAATTCGGTGGATGCTGAATTCGGTGGTTCATTAAATGATGGATGTCCAGTTGCCCAATTAATGGATTTGTATTTAAATTGAAGTTCATTACCCTCACCACTCATTATTCATCATAAAAAGTAAAAAAAAAAAATCGACCACCGAAGTCAGAGAAATTCGCTCCACTTGGAGAAATGCCCACCTACATATGTTTTTCATTCAATGCCAATTGCCAACCATGAGACAGTATTTGTGTTGAGAGTATCATTTGAATTCATCCACTTCCATTCCGCTGCAAGTGCGGCCAAGTGAAGTGCCGCCACAATAGAAAGCGTTTGACGATATGATAAACCTCTCATTATTTCTCTGAGTGGCCAACAAACGGACGGCTACTTCATGATATGACCAAATACACAGACCACTACCCAATAGATATGAAATCGGTATAAATGACATTGCCACATTTCAATGGAGCTTTGCCCCACAAAACTACGTGACCATTGAAGCTGTACTTATCATTTTGTTGGGGACTTATTATAGGTTTTATATAGCATAATCACAATCAGTAGGAGTTGCGAGAGTAGTAGAAAATGATAACAAAAACTATGAATATTTCGCTTCGATTTCATACTATTTTCTGAATTCTTAATTAAGCTGTTTTTTCGACTCGCAACTTGTACAAAACTTTATTTTAAACCAATAATTTTAATAAAAAATAACGGATGTTTTTACATTTATTCGTTATCTTGTTCATCATGCGGTTGATGATGGGACAGAATCTGGCATTGTCATTTGCAAGCGAAAAATTCTGTCAACGATGAGCGCATAGAGACGAAGCGGGGGACAAGGGTGCCGTATTAAAGAGATGGGTCCATGTCGATAATATCTCTAGGTTACACGTATCGCGAAGCAATTTTGCGCTCATGTGCTTGCAGACACGGACGCCCTCCTGTTACAGGTCTATGGGGTAAGTGGTCTGTGACCAAATACAATTGATCATATCGTAGAAAAATAGCAATAACTACCGCTAGTGGGGCTCTGAGAGCGCGCTTTGTCATTGTTTATGTTGTGTTCGTAAGTAAGTAATGCGGATTCATTCTGTCGAAAAGTGAATAATAATGTGCAAATTATATGTATAAGAAAGTGTGTTGGAAACTTGGAAAAGTTTTACTATACGAAACGGTGTGAATTTTATGACAGTCACGCAAAAACCGACCACAATTTACAAAAAAAACCTTTGGAATACATTTCACAGGTAGTATTTAAATGAGAATATTTAGTTTATATTCTTTCTCACCTAAGTATCTATAATGTAGTATTTATTTTTAATTATTGAATTCAAAAAATTTAACATACATAATTTTGTTTTTAGGTTTTACAACAAATAAAGGAAAGTAGGGTCCAGACAACGAAAGTCGACGGACTATAATTTATTCTGAAATACTAACGGAAGTTCATAAAGGTATATGAGGTATACTTTTATGATCACCTACGAGCCTACCTCTCGGCGCCGCCGATGACCAGCGTGACATTAAAACCAGCCTTAACATAGTTGCTTAAAATCTACATACCTTATAGACGCATCTTATTATCTACTTAAAGTAAAGGAGATCATAATTGAATAAAACACCAAATATAGAATATATTATTTTATTTAACTCATTTTACCCAGGTTTGGTACCTACTCGTTCCTTCTTAATTTCCATAACCAACGGTCAGCAGTCATTGTAAATAATAGCTCTGGTATATTACAAAATTCACATTATAAAAGTTTTGACAACCTGTGTTTAACCGACCATTCATTCGCTGCGCGCGCGCACAATCTATAGGTGTTGCCAGCGGTCTGTTTCACGTATTATATTATTGGGCTTGGCTTTGCTGCAACCAACCGTCTAAACATCCAGGTCGACAATATATATAATAATAGATAAGCGAGCAAATGCTCGCTTGTCTATTTTTATTTATTTATTAATTTTTCATATCGAATCTTTACTTCCTTTCAGCAGTTGTGTAAAATACTAATAAGGAGCTCGAGATATCAGATTCAGAGCAGATATATAGCATAATCTAACGCATGGTTAGATTCAAAAAGCTTTGATTTCAGAGATTTTGTTAAAAATTTAAGTAGGTATGTATATTTTGACCCAACTTTAGGTACTTCGCATCTGCCACACGCATTATTATAACTTATAAATGATGATCGCTGCTTAGCATATGACAATTCGTAACCATCAGCCTTTCTAGCCAAGTGGCACAACCTTTCGTTAACGCTAGTAGAATGGAATGAAAAAGTATGGGATTCGCATTTGCTTTTTCGTTAGCAAATTATTTTTCTTTCTATTCTACTAGCGTTAACGAAAGTTGATGCCGCTTGCCTAGAGGGGGGAGTGCTATCATTAGATCATGAATTCACTGGTTGATCCTTGCCTATTGTAGTTTGGCTAAGTCTCAACTTGTAATTGCTGCATAAAGTTACACGAAAACGTAGATTTACTCACCATTAAACTCCAATAATTGCTTGCACTTCGGACATTTCTTGACTTTTGGATCCATTGTGCAAATTCCCAATAAAATTGGAACGCACCGACTGCAACGGAGACCAA
Source organism: Tachystola acroxantha (assembly GCA_963506565.1). Taxonomy (NCBI): domain Eukaryota; kingdom Metazoa; phylum Arthropoda; class Insecta; order Lepidoptera; family Oecophoridae; genus Tachystola; species Tachystola acroxantha. The sequence continues at coordinate 18,927,163 of OY735870.1, forward strand.
CGAGCGAATGCACTGGGCCCGGGCACCCGCTGGGCGAGTAGGAAGGCACGGGATGGATCAATAAGAGAAAACGCGCCGGCGCAGTGCGAAATGGCTGTGCCCAGAGAAAATTCCCCCCTATTATGTAACCGACAGTCGGGAAACACATTTACATTTCCTTATTCCATTGCTCGGTTGCTATAGAAAGAATTATTATGTTACTAAAGAAACCCAGCAATGTATTGTAAAATGGGAATTGATTTGCTGTCGTTTTTAGGTGCACTGTGTCTAGGGGCCTGGTTATGACAAATCAATTCGGCGCATCGGCCGCAATAGCGGCGCAAGATCTCAGCGCACCACCACCACCCACTGCCCACCGATTCCCTCCAACCCCTTCCTCGAATGCATTTCTCGTCTATTAATAGATGAAGTCAATGTTGCCAGGTACGATTTTAGGAATCCGTCAAATGCATTCAAAAAATGGTTGCTTTATTTTTCATAGTTATAGAATTCGGTCAGCTAGAACTTACGTTTACTCACAACCACACAAATCAGTAACTTATTTATTTCATGTCACCACTCTGGACGAAGCAGCCCGACAGTCACGTTCACTCCCGAGCTTGTAGCAGGAACTCTTGATAAAAGCTTGAAAGATCTTGCTCAAATTATCCAATAAATTCACCGTACTGTCAGTTTCAGTTTTTCTATGAAGGCTATGGCATTAACTACTAAAATTAAACGTCTGAAAATAATATCTATCTATGTGTCTATTTAGGACAAAATTTGCGCGTTAGGAAAAATAGCAAATATAGGGTATATTTCCATGTTTTAAAATGAAAATTATGTCTAAACCGAAATAGTTATTCATACAAAATATATATCAAAATGTGGGGTACTATAAATACGAGTGCTTGTTTAAAAAAATCAGATTTTTGTTGGCGTATCTTCATTTCTCTGCCAAAATTAATAAAAATACAAATATGGAGCAACTGTGACATTGCTCTTCACTCCGCCGCTGCTGGGACATCTTCTGTCTCGCGCTTGAGCAGCTGGCAGCCCCTTAATTTTAAATTAGTAAAAGTCACAATATTTTATGAGCATATTTTATCTGGAAATGTAGATTTTTCTGGACGCTTTCATTCCCTTCATTAGCACCTGATATAGCACTATATTAAGCTATATTAAGCACACAAGAAGACCAGAGGAGGGATACTTCACGTGCTATAGAGGTCACAATCACAAAGTACCTACTTGTGCGGAATTTGATAAAACCCACTGAAGAGAAGGCTGCTTATCACCATCTCACTTTTAAAAAAATCATAGAGCACGCCATTTATTTTATATTTTTGCACTTTACAAAAAAGGTGTAGCATTGAGCAAAAAGTGCCAAAATACTTTCTGTGGCACATCTTTTAAAAAGTAAAAATCAAGTATTTTTACGTGGGGGGTTTGGCGCAGGTTTTATATTTATAATTTTAACACGTTTTGTAGGTTTAGATAGTTTAGATTTAATTTGTATTTATTTGTAAATTATACTTCCTCAATAAAAACTAAAGTATTTTTTGTTACAAATTTACTACTGTACTGTTACCATTGATCTGCTGTCGACTGTACACATGTAGGCCAGGACAACAGTAGATCAATGGAAAAACTTGCACTACGATTTTAACTCTTACGACGCAGATAATAAGAACGGTCCAAAGTCTTACACTTAATCTCCTGTTAGAGTCTGGCTAACGAAAGAGTGTCCTGGAGTTTCTTTAAAAGTTTTGATCTGGCAACAATATGAAGCTGTCAGTCAAGTGTCAAAGGTACATCTCAAAGTCTGTTGTGGAGATTTATTTTTCAATAATAATTGCTTTAATATGGGTAAAACAATAAAAAGTAACGTACGAAAGCTGCTACATACTATGATAAGTAAGTTTAAACAAAAACGAGAAGAGAAAACAGTTGTTTTCCATGAAAATAAACAATGTTTAGGTGCCATCTCGGACTTTTTAGGTTAGTATGACTTTGTAATCTTGATCCTTGTTGACTGAATATTAGATATATTTACGATATGTTTATGCTTTTTCTTATGTTTATAGATAATCTTGGAGATATTGAAGGACTCTGCTAAATTAAAAACATTGTTGGAACGCTAAGAAATTTGGAGATTTTTTTTTTAATAGTAACTCAAGACTATGTTCTTAGAAGAAATATCTTCATCTTCACTAACTGGTATGTACCTGCATGCATCGGTTTAGAGTTTTTTATTTGTTTGTTCCATTTCACAAAGTTGTGTTATTTGACGTCATCAAATTTCATTATTAAGTATGCATTTTATACTTTGTTTTGCAGAGGTTGGTGTCACGACATTAAAAAAATTTAAAGGAAGGATCTGCGAATGAAAGGATGTGGAGCACTCCAGAAAAAAACGCCCCCACAAAAGCTCGGTATCTAATTAAGACAGTTAATCTGCCCGCAAAAGAAAAAGAAAAAATGATAAAAACCTCGTTTGGCCGAATAACTGCAGAAAATTGGAAAAAAAATGGCGGACCATGTAATAAATGTGGAAAATAAATACAAACAAAGAGATCACATAACAGAAGAAGTATTGGAAGAATTCATAATAAGTGCAAGTGATGACGACTCCACTGATACAGGAGAATCCTTAAAGGTTTAATTTTTTGAGTACGATGATTAAACATGGTCAGCCTATTAAACATGTTGTTAAAGAAATTTAATGAACTGAATGTTAAGTAGGTGAATATTATGTACATACTAATAAAAAATATCTACACACTCGTTTTTTTACTCACATCCATAACAGTCGAGGCTCCGACGCACCAAACACAGCCTTTATAAACAAACGACATTTTGAAATGTGGTGTTAACCATGTAGGTTATGCACATTTAAAGAATTGGTGTGTTTCTTAAATTAGAAATTAATTTCGTAAGCAACTATTATACAAATTGATAGTCGTAAATACAAAAAAAATACTCAAGTATCAAAACATTTTTCTCCTACTATAGTTAGTAATACCACATGTAGATTTTTTGAATTTGCCGCGTTTTCTCAGGTCACTCTTTCGTTAGCCAGACTCTAGCTGTATTTAAAAAAAAGCATTGGTTTAAACTCTGCAAAATCCGCTAGATCTAAGGGGAAATCCGCCAAACCAAGTTGACAACACTGGATTGGGATGAAATTTTAATTAAATGAAATGCACAAATGCGTCTTTATTAAAACTCACGGTGGAGGGAAAAGTAAATATATCTAGCTAAGTCAGGTCATACGTATTGTTTCTTGTAGAATAATAAGGCTATTTGGGTACACAGAAAAAGAGTTCGCAACGCAACTGCTGCTACAACCGTTGCAAACTATAGGAATAGCGAATTGTTTTGCTATTTTCCCGTAGGCGATAATGGATTTCCATCTGCTGCAATCCAGGCGCATAACTCCCGCTAGCTTCACATTCATCGATCTCTTGATGCACGCTCGTTGTTTTGTATGTACATACTTAGATCGCATTACTCATTCGTGCCCAAAACTATGACCTAAGGGGTTTGTCTCGTGATACTAACTTATCTCACTACTAGGACTACGCTACGAGGTAGAATAGGAGCGATCAGAATAGGATTTTCGGAGTAGGTATATTGCTCGCGGTTGATGTAATTTGGCCTAAATAAAATGCAATAAAACACTCGTGATCAATTCATATAATTTAATTCATAATAGTTACATTACACTGCACATTCATTTAACATATCTAATAGAAATTATCAGGTTTTATGTAAAATAGGTATAATGTATGAGTAGGAATAATAAACCAAAGTAAGAACTTACAAAAATAGAAAAAAGATACTTATGCACGCACACACAAGAGGTACGTTAAATGTACAGTCGACAGCACTTCAACTTCAAACGTTCCAAACTAATAGAAGGTCATTTAGAGTGTATGTAGTTACCGTTGATGTCGACTGTACCTGAAACTGTTGATGTGTAGCTCTAAACCAAAACCGACCAGCGGTTTGGATAATAAAAGAGACATAACCACATATTAGATAGGTATATAGGGTATATAAACAGAAAAAAAACAAGATAAGTATAATAATTTAGTAGATATTTACATACATATCTGCGATATATCTATACATAATATAGTTTACACAGGATATTTAAATTGATAAATTCGATCGTGTCGATTTGAAACCGACCCCGACAAAAAAACTCATTTTGATAATACTGGCTCACTATACGATTATTGTACGGTAAAATGAAATTCTACGATTTAGGATCTAGGATCTGTAGGTGTTGCCAGGTTTAATTCTACCAGTTTGCCATTTGTCAACATTTATATTAAAAAAGTCAAATCACATTGTTGACCCCATATTAGAATTTCCTGTTCTAGGGGGCTTGTATCTGAGGTGTTACATCTTGTTGGGTAGGGACAGCGGTGAATCCCATAGAAGGTAGGTTACCTATGCTATGGATTAAGCAGCATTCATAAAATGGAAGCATAACCGCGATTTTGACGCCAGTCAAAGGACCGTTAGGTCTCATGGCGTGAAAATTGCAGCAACAAACTGTATAGGTACAGCTGTATGGAGGGAAGCTGGTGTCCGATTGGTTGTGCAACCAATATTATAGCTACTACCTAATTACACGCTGGTGGCCCCACCGTGGTATCCTAGTTAGATAATGCCCTTAGTCAACGAGGACATCGTCGTCATTTATTTATCTGTGTAAATACAATTAAAAGTTATGACCAGATAATCAGATTATATTATTGGTTATACCTTACCTTCGTCATAAGTAATTAAATAAATATTTAAATCAAGGTTTTTCCTAATATTAGGGACATTTCTTTTCTAAACCGGTATCTCTGTCCATCAAAGGACGGAGGCTATACAGGGTGTAATGGAAAGGGTATAGTAAGGCGAAGGGAGGTTGTTCAATATCATTAACTGAACGACTTTTATTCTACTTTTCGAAAATTAATATAACAATAAAATATTTATTATTATTATTATACTTTTACCGTTACAACCTGTATATTATAATACCACGCACATAGCTCGGTCAATGCAAACCTCGGCTTAGATGCCATTGGTACAGATCTACTTCCTTATTCTACTAAAAACTAAAAATATTATCTTTGGATATTTGGATCTGAAAAAAAAAAATTTATCTTTAAATAAATGAACACATTAGGAAATACAGGGCGCCCCACGGTTATGACGGAGAGAAAGTACATTAAATATTGAATATAGGATATTTTACTGAAAGAAGACGTCCTTTTAATTCTAATAATAAGTATACCTGCAGTCACAGATTTTTTAAAAATCGCCTGCCTCTGCCGGGAATCGAACCCGCCAAATGTGAAAACCACAACAACATGTATTTTATGATAACGGTCCAAAGGGTTAATCACTCTAACAGAAAAAAGAGGTTAATCTAAATAGAAAAGGGAGATCATGAAATCCGACATTTTATTTAATATAATATTATTTAATCCATCCATCAGTATATTATATATTACTAATTTAATTCAACAAGCCGTTTAGGCTGTAGCGCGTGCCAAAGAATTAGACTACATACTTACATACATACTTACACACATACCTACATACACTCGAAAAACATAACCCTCCTTCTTGCGCAGTTGGGTAAAAATGGGCTTGGTTACTTTGTCTTAACCATCATGTTTTTGCTGTACAAACAACTTTAATGTTATCAATGAAACTCTATCCCGCATCAAGGCGGGTATATAAATCACGCACTTAATTTAATACCTAGTTAAATTTTATTTTAACAAAACTTACCCCGGTCTACTCTCTCTTGCCAGGCCAGGACTGAGTGCCATCGAGTGTCCTATTTACTGCAAACGGAAAGAAATAATAGAATAAGTAACCACAACTTTAGTGCAAAAACAGTTAGGGCATGAAACAATAGTTATGCCATTCGGATATTCTATTTTACAATCCGTAATTCGCATAGGGGTACAGCATTTAATTAATAGTAATAACTAATAAGTTACTAATAAATTCGCAAGTCTAGCCAATTACATAGTAAGTAATAAAAATAGACAAAGTATTTAAATTATAACACTTTCTAGACGGCCAATAATGATCGCTTGGTAATATGCGACCTAACAGTTCTATGTAAGTTGCACGTGCAATTGACACTGATGGTAATGAATTTCATTTTTGATAACCATAAACGACAATTAAAAAAAATTGTACCGCAACCCAGCAATGGTTGTGTCAAATGAACTTTCAATTTATCCGTCAGTAGGTACGTACGCCAGGCAATATTTCACATTCTTCGCTGGGATTGTACTACGTATTTGGACAATAACGACTAGGGTAATGTTGACTTCCAGTTTTGTGAAAACATATATTTATAATCGTTATTTATAGGAAAAAGATTAGCAAATTTTAAATACTTACAATTTTTATTGTCAGATAGCCTGTTTCGTCTCCTTTCGCGTGTGACGGGCTTTCGCTTTGATGTGGCGGATCTCACGAGGCTCTCTATGATTTCGTCGTCTGCTGACATGTTATTGTCCCCACTGAAACGGGATATCCAAGTTATTATATTAATTTAAGCACAGAATACTACCTACAAAGCTACTACCCAGTGAAGGATTACGTGGCGTTTTCGGGTTTAGGGCCTAAGCAGTCCGAAACTATATTGCTCTCTTCTCTTCCTCAAACCATTTATTATTTAGATTTAAGACAGATAAAAAACAGTCCATTTTCCCTCTCTAGTCGGCCTCGGTCTAGTTTTACACTGGCTAGGTAGTACCTAAAGTCAGAATGCCGACAGTCTGGCAATCCGATACCGATGTCATCAACTTATTCACGTGCATGCATTTTATTTTTAGAGGAATGTAATAAATTAGATAGGTATCTAATCGAATTATTAATGAATTAATAATTTATCTTTAGTATTCTATAAGAAAGAAAGAGGTTAGCTTTTATATTTTTTATTTATTTTTCTGCCCGATTGTTAAAATATGCACTCACTTGACAAGTAATCTCCCATTAGTTGCTGGCTGCGGCTTTCTTCTGCTTTTAGTGAGGCTACCGGTGTCCGGATCAGTCGTTAAAAGTTCTTTCAGCGCGTTATCGGCAGTGTCACCGTTCTTTGTAGAGTAGTTACCCACCTGAAACAACAAACATACAATTCATCGTTGGATTTAAAAAAAAAGGAATTCTGGCAAGATTTCATGACAATTAGGTAACCAAGTTTGAGAATAATATTAAAAGCATTGGCTTAAACCTGCCTTAAAAACTTGCGTTTGGTGGCCAATGCTAAATTGTCACCGAATTTAGTTTAGGTTGGAGACGTTCATTTTGTATTCAATTATGAGATGATAAGCATCAACTCGGTTACTCACATCGATGATCAATTTTCCTCTGGTCTTATTCCTTTCCCTGTGGTTAGCTCTTTTTTCCAATTGTTGTAACACCCTCTCCCTGGTGGTGCGATACTCCAGGGCGAACTCGGCAATCACATTGAGGAACTCTGACGGTTTGGTCTTCCTGAGATCGGAAGGAGGAACTCCAAGGTGCAACAGAAATTTGCTATATCTGCAACAAATAACTTGGTTATTCTTTGGGGCCGGTGTTGATGCTAGGACCAACACATTGCAGTTACAGGTATGATTGTGGAACTGTGCAGTATAGTGTGGGTGTTAGGTGTATAATGTCATGTCAATCGCATTGCATTGTAATATTGTCAAATCGCTGAGCATAACCTATCGTTTTGAAGAATACAATTTTTACATATTGAACTTTGATTAGTTTACATTTTGTTATTATAATATAAACTAAGACAACGATAAACAGCGATACACACTGCTAAACGGTGGCTTAAAAATAAATGGTTTAAATTTTTTTTAATGTTCGAAAAATCTGGTATTGTTTCCGTTACATAAAAAGGGGCGGCTAATTGTAACGGTACAGGGCCCAGAATCTAATAATACGTCCCTGTCTGAAGTCTGATCACCCGTATTACCTGCTCATAACCTTTTTTTCTATAATAGCCAGAAAGATTATCCTTTCGGCAGCGTCTGTAAGGAACTCATTTATTTTGGTCTTGAACATCTGTGAACTGTCATGTTTGGCGACCCTTTTCATATGATCCCATGACGCTTTGCAGTCGGATTCCAGCTTTGCCAGGTTTGTGGTTATGGCATCGAAGTCTACTTTAGAAGCTCGTATTACTGGACCAACCTTGAAAAACAGCAAATAAAAAAAACATGCTTAAAAAATAAAATACTTAAAACGTGACTCTTTCTGCTATTTACTGCAAACATTTAAGAAAAAGAATACATTATAGTATCTAAATTAAAATAAATATGTTGCAGGTTAGGAGAAAGATGAAAAACGAACCTCGCTGAAAAAATCCGTACTGTCTGGAAATTTGTCAATGATCATTTCGCAAATATGGTACAGTAAAGGATGTTTGTGTACCGTGTCCTTGACCTCCATGACCTTCGCCAAATATTCCAGACGGAACCCTTTCACTTGGCTTCCGTTAAGGAAGCTGCCAACCGACCGCAAAGTCGATAAGATCACTTTGAAAGTTTTATTAAACTTTAGTAGTTCTATCCCTTGCTTTAAGTCCATTAATGGTTCTGCTATTTCTTTCTGCAATGGAAATTATTGATAAAGTAGGACAATTGAGCTGAAAGGGGTTAGTCTTGGCGAAAAAATCGACCTCAATTTAATGATGTAATTGATAACTCAAAACATAGATAAAGAGTCTCATTAAGACTGGGATTTGGTAAAAAAAAATTAATTGATTTTTAAAATTCTTTTCCAACTTAAAAAAAAATAATAATTAGTGCGATTTCTTACCTCTAAATTATCAAAGTCTAATTTGAAAACCCAGAGCTTTAAACGAGACGATAACTCGTTAATGGACGCCAGCATCAACAGAAACTGCTCCGCACTGCCGAGAGGCAAGTCAGGGTTGGCGTACTGAAAAAAATATAAGGAGTATTATGGCTGCCGAATAAATTTGGTTTATTCCCGTTGTCCCCAACTCGCTTGTGGCTGGCGACAGTGACACATTTTAAATAGTTTGGCTGTAGACTGAATTTCGCAATAAGTACCTGCGCTTCATGGATTTTAAGTTTCTCTTCCTCCGTTGGCAGCATTGTTAGGAGCTTTTCTATGCCTTCCCGGCCAATCACAGTAGCGTCCATCTTCAGTATTGCGGCCTTTATGGTCTGAGGCGTGGGGAGTTTCTTCATAGCAATATTGATAGCATTCGATCGCTTGGTGTCTAAAATTAGATTCCGCTTTGGCTCCATAAGTTTCTGAAAATATGTTTATGTTATTACTACTATGCCTTAACGCATAGGTAACACAAAATCCATATCTCCAGCAAAGCTTAGATGAAAATGAAACCCTTTCGTATCAGATTGATCTAATCTAATATTAGGACATTCTAGGTCGAATGCATAATGGTGATTTTGAATTAGTTTTAATTTTGAATGCAATTTAATATGATTATGTATAAATATAAATAAATAAATGGTTATAATCTCACACAATGGATATATTTTATTAGAAGAGATAACAATCTCAAGGCACAACTCTGTGTACGGTCGAAGATAAAGAAATGTGTACAGGAGAGTTTTTAAGGTTACGATTTTGACCGATTGTAAAAATTCTTCCACTGTTGGGTACATAAAAGTGAAAACTATTTAGTCAAATAATTATTAAATTCGGTCCAGTGGTTTTTGAGAAAATACCTACCTTATTGAGGCCCCCTGTATACTTTTCTCTGTTTTCGACTGTACCTAGCTAGATATACCGGGTGTAACGGAAAGGTATACATATATAGGTATACTAACCCGAAAGGAGGTGGTTCAGTATCGGTACCTGATCAACTTTTTGTACTAAGATTTTGCAATTTCGTGTATTTTGTGACTTTTTATACATTTCTACCGATCAGCTGATCGATTTGTATGAGACATATATTTATTTTTATTCGAAAGTCGTAAAAGAAAGTGGTTCAATTACTCGATACTAAACACCCTCCTTTCGGTTTACCCTATATATTGAAGGTTCGGTGCCCCTATATATTGATTCTTGCACAGCGTGAAGGCATGCATAGCCATAGCTACTATCAGTAACTAGATTAATATACTTACTTCCTGTAGTTACAACGTGGTTGTACATCGTAGCCAAAAAGTGTGCATGAAAAAATAAGAAAACAAGGTTAACAATTAAAATAAAAATGCGTAAAAAAAAGATTTATAAAAAACCATCTCTCGTATTTATAATACGAGAGCATTTTTATATATATTTTGTATGATTAACTATTTTCGTTTAGACATAATTTTCATTTTAAAAGACGGCTATATTTGCGATTTTTAGGATTCCGTGCCTCAAAAGGAAAAAAAAGGAACCCTTATAGCATCACTTTGTTGTCCGTCTGTCTGCCTGTCAGTCTGTCTGTCTCTATTGTACTCATAGACAGTTTTGAGCACGCGCTTATAGTGCGCTTGCTCTTACAACTATCAAACGTCAATGGAATTAGTCGTTTATAAGAGCGAGATCACGCTAAGCTTGCTCTAAACTGCCCATGAATCGGCTTTAGTATTGTACATTTCTCGTATCGATTTGTGATTTTAAATTACAAATCCGTTAAAATTTTATTCGATTACTTAAATACTTTACTATCTTCACTCGGTCGCCTACAAGTTAAAATATTATACCAACGTAGACCGAGTATTTTCATATGAACCTGAAAGTATTATCAACGTACCTTAATTATCAAATCGTTTGACTTCGATTCGAATAGATGTTCCCACATTTTTGTGTCTAAAGTCACCTCGGGGAGACTGTCCCATATTGAGCCAACCTTAGTTCTGATAGTGCCCGGCATTGAGTACTCCTGTACCTCTCGCCAGAACAGCTTCACTGTCTTCTTGTTCTTCCTAATAGTCGAGCTGTCCGTATCATTGGACAGCTCAGACGATAGCGGAGGTTTGGGTGGCGGGGCGGGAATATTGTTTCGGACGAGAGGTAGGGTGCTGGGCAACGGCGGAGGAAATCCTATATAATTTAACATGCCCGGGGGCGGTGGAGGAGGCCCATTCTCCGTGCTCACAGCCGGGGAACTCAAGTCTTCTTCATCGTCCATGAGGTCGGAGAAATCTAAGTCTCGGAGACGCAACTCTTTATCGAGACATTTTTTTTTCAACTCCTCCCATTGAAGATCGTTTTCGGAAGCTTTTACTTCTTGAAGTTTAGGTGCCATTTCCTTAGTAGGGCTCTTTATAATTTCTACAAAGACAAGTTATTTCAGTACATCGATTATTTTTGTAACAGAATTCAGAGTTAATTGATTGATTTAATTACAGTACCTTTGGATTGAGACTTGGCAAGTTCCTCCTTGGCTTTCAAAACTATGCCTGCCATCTCTGCTTTTAGCGTTTTGTCTTCGGCGGCGGTGCTGATGGGTGTAGAGAGCCGTTGCGCCAGATCCTTGATTGTGTTCTCTTTTTTGAGCACAATATGTCTGTCATCTTTAACCGGTGTCATATATCTTTGGTTGCCTGTTATCACATAAAACTTTTGAACATGGCGCCAGGAAGCAACAAGTGAATCGAAATGAAGATAATTAAAACAAAAAAACGAAATCATATCAATAAAAAATCCTACGAAAACCCGACTGCAATTTTTGGGCATAAAATGTATTCTAAGTAAAGTGATCCAAGGACACATTGAATATCCAAATCCATCAAGATGTTCAGACTACAGGGGGCCAGGAAGTAACCGACAACTTGATAGACATCGATCGATTCTCTTTACTGCAATCGGTTAAATAATAAGTAGTGCATATTTTGCTAACTTAGCATGTAACTTCAAGAGAACGATCGAGATGGAGCTCAATGCGACCTTGTACTATTATGTACGACAATATCGGTGGTCAGCGCCATCTACGTTTGCTATGGAACTGAAAACGGTAGTATAAACAGTTTTTAGTTCCATAAACGTCCATAGCTGGCGCTGACCATCGATATTCTCACACAAATTTAATATCTAACTTGATCTCTATTTGATAACGATGGTGTTACATGCTAGCCTCTACATTAGATTGGCTGTGCCCATAAAACGCGATGACAATGCAAGATTAGTGAGTTAGTAAATTAACAAACCGTTCTTTATCACATCAACTAAATTAAGGCTCTTCGGCGTCCTGGCGAAGTCGGCCTCGTCTTCCGGCAGCCCGTTGCTGTATTCATCAGATCCGTCCACAATACTATGAGTATTATCGTAAATTCGGCTAGGGGTTATATAGTTTCCGTTAGTTTTCCCATTAATATAATCGCCACCATTTCCAAAAAGTCCATTGCAAATTCCATTTGAGTTGTTCAGTAGCTCCTGTTGTATGATGTGGTGAGCCTGCCTGGCGTACCGTTCCCTTCGTCGTTTCAACGCCGTGCTGAGTTCTTTGTTCTCATTGTCTATGATGGACGGTAGGAACGAGGGTCGATGGTTGTTTGTTTGTTTACTCGTTGGTTCCATCTCAGAGATGATCGGCGGTTTCGCTGCAGATTGTTAGTAAAAACGCCACAAGTTAACGTCTAGGACCATACTACAAGTTGAATTCCCAACCATTAAAAAATCTTATAATACGAGTATAGTAAGCTTTATTATGACAACTATGTACCTGAATACTATTTTCAAACACTTACTTAAAATGATTCAATTTCGGTAAGTTTATAGTTATCATAACTGCGAAAAACAGCCATATTATAAAATAGTATTTTATTATAATCGACATTTGGTACATAGATTCATTAACGAAATTTATTCTATTAGAAGGTATGATTTTTTAAGGTTGGGGATGGCATTTGTAGTAGGATATGACCCTTAAATGATTTAAAGCAAACACAAGTAAAAAATGGCTACTAATTAATATTCGAAGACTGATTAAATATGGGAACAAAACACACCGCACATAACAAAAACGGGTAAAGGAAAATAATAATGATCATTCCTTACCTTTTTCTTTCATTTGATATTTCTTAGATTTCCTTACTTCACTAGTATTTGTGTTAAATCTTCTCCGCACTGAGTTGACCAATGATTCATCCAGTTGCCTGAAAATTTTACATTTATGTGTAAGGGAATACTTCTAAGGATACGTACACGCAAAAGAAATCAATTAGGTATCCTATTTAGATTCGAGTTTAAAGTGTAATAAATAATTACACAGAATTCGCAGGTTAAATTTAATTGTTACCAAGTGATATAGTGACAATTCTGCGTTTAGTTTTAGGGTTAGACTTGGCACGACATAGATGCTAATTCTGTAGCGGCCACTAAATAGAATACTAAACCTAAACGCAACTGTCACTGTCATTCATATGCTACATCGCGTAAGAGCGAGCGGAATGCCTCGCTTAGCGGCGACTAATATTAACGTACGCAATCTGAAATCGCTATAATAATCCAACTATAGCTTACTTGAGAGCCGTTCCACTTTCGTCGCCATCCTGATACAGTAACACAGCTTCAAATATTTGCAACTGCCTCAACAAATCCAGATCGGTGCCTTGTTTCGACATGTACAACTGAATAATATCGTCCATTCCCTGGTCCTGCAGGGCATCCACTTGGTTGTAGTACGTGTCGCTATCAGGGATGTTATTCAGGCAGCGATTGATTAGTGTGGTAGCGTAGATTAGTAGCTCAGTATCGGATGCGTCAACGTCTTGTAGTATCTTCATGATGTTCGACCACGGTTGCCTACCGTTGGAGGTATCAACACATGTTATAGCATCTATGAGAAGAAGGCAGTTCTGTTCTGTGTACTCGACAAAGACGAGAAGGAGTTTCAAGGCGGTCTTTACGATGTGCCTGAATTTGCTACAGATGAGGGAGTAGAGCCATTGGGTGCAGCGCTTGTGCAGCATGAGACCGTGCATGCCGTCTACGTATAGAAGGATCTGTGGAGGAAAAACTATATTTTGGAGAAAGCGCACTTTCGTTTTTAATCACACATTTAATTATGCCGCAATGCGACCTCAGCTTTAATGGATCCTCAAAACATCATCTTCATGTTATATTTATATCGTATGTAACTGTAAATATTGAACATAATTTCATGCCCGACTGCCGAAAAGTATTTAAATTAGTCTGAAAAATTAAATATTTATGTCGATATTCGTAGACTGTTTTTAGTGCAAGTGTAGTTTGAGTTCGGACTTCGGTCTCACAACGAACAGTCGGATTTCATACAATTTTGACGTTTGTAAATCCAAGCTCAGCTTACGCCAAACTTGTGCTCAAAACTGTCTATCAATAACGGCCTTAGAGGCATTCATGATTTTTTTAATCAATGACCTAATCTCTTACACACATTGAGAATAAAATATTTGATTTTGAAAAACATACCTGTCCCAGAGCCCTCAATATGTAGTCCAGGTAATTGTGATCAGCCATGCTGCTGACTTGTATGAGGCAATCTAAACCTTTGTTTGCAACAAACTCGTGGACCAAGTCCTTGTCTGATTGTAGTATCTGTTTGAGGGCGAACAGCGCCCGGCGCAGCTCTCGTCCCTGCGAGTTGAGCAGCCTTTCTGAAACACACACAATAATAACACGTACAGGCAACAGCACATCAAGATCTGCGTCGTAAGCGTTGAAATCGTACGGCAAGTGTCACCATTGATCTGCTGTCGACTTTAAGTAGGGTAGTTGTCAAATGTCAAAATATAATGTACCCACTTCGTAGACAGATTATCCATTAGACCGAGTCCCCGCGTAACCACATTTACCCTTTCTTTCTGGCAGCCAGGTGTTGCCTAGGAAAAACTATTACCAAACATTAAGGGTATTTTTCACAATAAAATTATAAATTATAGATATGAATATGCATAAAAATGCTTTGGATATGTTTTTGGTAAAACTATATTTAGGCATATAATATAATATGTAATTTTCGAAAAAGTCGTATTTTGAAAGTGTGATTTGTTCATTTCCGCCAATTAGTGTATCTGACAGTGACAGCAAACCCATTGCTATTTTTATAATCCATTGCTCGGATGCTGTAACAAATTTTTTAATGAAAGTCAATTTAATAAGTACGGTGGAACACAGAGAAAGATGTACAGGAGAGTTTTTAAGGTTGAGATTATCTCAAAAACTACTTGACCTATTGCAATAATTCTTTCACTGTTGGATAGATAAAAGTTAAAACTGTATACTGTAAAAGAATTATTAAATTCGGTCCAGTAGTTCTGGAGCAAATCTCAACCTTATTGAGGCCCCCTGTATACTTATCTCTGTCTTCGACTGTACGTCCACGCGTTTCAGAGCAAAAGGTCTTATACATACATACAGATATATATACAGACAGACGAACGGACAGACAGACGGACAACAAAGTGTCCCTTCCTATAAGGGTTCCTTTGTTTCCTATTGAGGTATGGAACTCTAATCATGACAATCGAGTGAATCAATCCTTTTGCACAAAGTAAATGATCTAGTATCTAATGAATTAGACTAGGTATTTAAAATTAGGGCTAGCTAAATAGTACTGTAATTCCCATACATATATTGTAGAACAAAATATTTTTTGGGGAATTTTTTACCAACACTGTTGACAACACTGAATTTTATGTCATACATTTTACAAAATACTTTTCGATGTTATTTTGATATTTAGGCACTGTTTTCAAGCAAAATTACAACGCGTTGCAACGTGTTGATTATGTATAAACTATATACCGTACGTTTTAAAACATAGAAAGTTAAGGAATGGAAAATACTGACCTATGAAACGAAATATTTGGATCCTTGCGTTCTCATCTATTTTTACACTCCTGTACACAACAAACCCCCTCAGCAATGATGATATAATAACGACAATATGTTTCGATCTAATATATGACTACAAACACGAGATCCAACACATAAAATGCTGCTAAAACAATAATTTATCATAATTTACAACAACGTAAAAACAATCTGTCATTTTGGTGCCGGTGACAGTTAGTTTTAATAACGAAAAACTGGCTACGCCGATAAGGACAGAAGATATATGAATCTTTCTCTCTCACGCTTACGATATCCATATTATGTTGTTCTTGTCACTCGAGAGCGAGACAGAAACCACACTCCATCTATAGACTTCTCTATCTACGACCCACTTCATATGGCTATTCGTATAAATTGACTATTGTCGTATTTGTCAAAATATTTGATGGTTAAGTATGCAAATACAGACAAATACGACCCGTCCACACATGATAGCCAAATCATGTAAACACACAAACATCGGCGACAACCCGCGCGGCTTATTTACCATTAGGGCTGTAGCAAACCATATGTATTCGGTACTGAGTAACGACGGGTGCTCCATCTAGTACAAAGTAACGAAATGTTACAACGAATGCATTTCGTTACTCGCATTTTTCGTAGTATACCTACACTATAATTTAGATCACGCAAGTACCGTTGATGCGTGTATTGAAACGTTTGCTGATCGTGTGTTTTATACGCATGCGTGCGCTAAGGTGCGCTTATTCAAGGCTTATTAGGTGAATTTAAAAACGTACGTTACAAAGAACGATGTTTGTTTATTAAGTAAAGTATAATTTAATGTTATTGTGATATAATATAAGCTCACGACCCCACAGAAGTAACGAGTAACGTAACGATACGATAGTAACGTAACGAGTACTAATTGTTGTAGTAACGAATACATATATAAGGGTACGCTTTTTTCGTTACTTTTACACCTCTACGCGAGAATGATACGAGCGGGTTACACGATCACCTAGCTGTTGTAGGGTAGTAGTTCTTGCGACGCATGCTGTTGCGACAAACTTATTGGGTTTTCAAGTTTCTTTTTGCTAGATTTGAAATTGCAAGCTCGTTGATGTCTATTGTAGCGTTCATTGCTTCACATACAAAAGACATCAACGTGTTCACTTTTTAGGAGAAACGATAGGATTCGTCACGAAACTCTTTCTGGACTTCAGACCATCTTGGGTCAATAAAATAAAAAATTGGTCGGATTAATTCCCCTCACTGTACGGTAGATACTTAGGTACATTTTTATTCGGACCATTGTTCAATCACCATGGTTACATATTTAGGCGTTGCGCCATGGTTTCATTGAATGCATCACACCGCCCGCCAATTCTGTTTATATGAATAAGCAAAAATCGATTGCGAGAATATGAGTTGCATCCATCTCGCATCGCAGCTGAGTTTCGCAGAAAGCGGGCAGAAATAATAAAATAATACTCGCATGTTTTACCCGACTACCGCAATGTCAACGGTCATGTTTTACGAGTAGGGTTCTTTTGTTGCGTCCTGTGGCCTTAACTTCTGAACGAAATTTTGATAGACTATAACTCTTATAAGGTATTGCCAGACTCTTACAAATCAGACAAAAAATAACTTACCAATAATAGCATGTACCCGCACCGATAGTTGCGTGCGTAGGACGAGGGCATTTTTGCGACTGAAATACAAAAATAAACCATCTTAGTACAAACGAAGCCTGAAAAAAGTATACAATAATATTGAGATTTTCTCAAGAACTACTGGACCGAATTTAATAATTATTTCACAGTTTTAACTTTTATCTAACAGTGAAATAATTATTTCAATGGTTCAAGTAGATAGTTTTTGAGATAATCTCAAACTTAAAAACTTTCCTATACATTTTTCTCTGTGTTATAAACATTTTTTTTTTGTTAACCTATATGTTGTCCCACTGCTGGGCAAAGGTCTCCCCCCTCGTTTTCCATCCATCCCTGTCCTGAGCCTCTTCCAGCCACCCATCCCTGTATCTAACGATATCGTCTCTCCACCTACGCCGAGTTGTAAGTTATAAACATTTATAACTTACAATTTTAATTACGCATTATCCATGCTCGCTGAATAAATTAGAACATGATCAAAAAATTCTTGCCGTGAATGTTGGACATGGTTGTCGGAATACTACTACTATTGTCCGATAGATGGAATTGCGTAACATACCCTTTAAGTATGTATAAAGCGATGAAGATTTTCGGCGGGCGTGGCGTGGCCTGTGGTGGCGCAGTTGGTAAGAGCGTGTCACGTAATGACAAGGTCGCAGGTTCAAGCCTGCCCACGGCAAGAATTTTTTCATCATGTTCTAATTCATTTATAACTTTTATAACTTTTGCGTAAAATGACGCAGTTACATTCTAAGGGAGCTGTCATCGAGAAAATAAATGATTGGAAAGGATATAACTAGACCCTCCTGGGGTTAGCCTCTCCGAAACCAGAAGATTACAGACTCTTTGCAATGAGCTGCGTGGCGGACCTAATGATTTACATCCTTAGGGAGGTTGTATAAAGGAAAGGTGAGCGCACTAAAGTCCACAATTTCTCAATATGCCGCCAAAGAAGCCGACTAAGAAGATGATGGATAACAACATGAAGCAAAGAACCGCTGATGGAGTTAGCTATATTTACATCGTGCATGACTATTTCTCGCTTCTGGCTTACTTGTTTTCAATTGTTTGAGTTTTGAATAGAATAGAACATATAAAAATAGACGTCTCTATGAGACGTATGAGAGTGAAAGTGAAAACAATGGCAGAGACGTGCCCCCATACTTTAGGCTCACTCCATGGAGCGCGGCGAAACTTTTACCGTCATATATTGAAGATACTGATAACTGAGATTGATAACTGAGCAACTTTTGTTGTACGACTTTTAGATTTTGGCGATTTTTTTACTCTTTTCATCCATTTTGTACGTAACTGATCGTTTTGTGTGAGACATTCATTTATTTTTATATTTTATGGGAAAAATCGAATAACAAAAGTTGTTCAAATTTAATTACCGATACTGCACGCTTAGGCTTCCGTTACCCCAGGGAACAGTACCTAAACTAAAATATACAAATATTATATTGAAATGCTAATAATGAAATGAATAATTATATTGAAATACTAATACTCATATTATAATAGCAATGAACAATTAGGTAACGTACATTATGTATGTATCAATATCAACATTGTAAATAAACTAAGTACTATAATTTCAAAAAGGTACAATATAAAAAGAACCATTCAATATTTAAAAACCTAATCTAAACTATTTTTAAAAAACTTAGTTACAGGAAGAGTACCCAAGACACTGGTAAATTAAAATTGACATGTAATGAATATTATCAATAAATATGTCTATGTCAATCCGACTTTTTATAACAGGACTTACTTATCGATGACGGCCGGATCTAAAAGCTCTTCGTCATCTGACATGTCATCGTCCGTATCCAGGATTAGGGTGGTAATCCTCAGGACGCCTTCCTCTTCATAATCCGCTATCCCGGAGTCCACCGACACTTGCCTAACGACCTCGGTTAAAGGTCCCTCGTGTTTGCGTTCGTCACTAGCGAATGAGACGCACCGTGTGAAGCATTCGTCTCCCATCCCCGGTTGATTCATTTTCCCTTCTATTGATTAAAATCGAATACGTACAGCGTGATTGCGTTCACTACCTATATTCAGTTTTGTAGTACGGTTGTGTTTGACAATGAGGATATAGCCAGACACACATAGGCGCGATCTGCACGCGACTTGCGGCTTGAAACTCATGCCCCGCCCCATTTTATCCCGTCGTTAACGTCCAGTAGGTAGCGGATTGCGGCCTAGGCCTCAGATCGCTACCTACTGGATGTTAACAACGGCAGAAAATGGGGCGGTGCATGCGTTTCAACAGGCCGCAGGCCGCATGCAGATCACTCCTGTGTGTGTCAGGCTTATTGCAGTCTCCCCGCCCCCAATTGTGTATCTGACAGTGACAGCAAACCCAGTCACATTTCGATAATCCATTGCTCGGTTGTTGTGACATTTTTTTATGTTACTAACTAAAGTCAGCAATGGACTAGGTATAGAAATGGGATTGAGTTTTGTACTTTTGTCACTGTCAGTTCCACAATTAGATTGATCAAGAGAAGATTCAATTCTCAATGTTAAACACGATGAATGTCACAGATTGTCAAGATCACAGATTCAAGTCCTGCCCGCGGCTAAAAAAATTGCATCATTTATTTGTTCACCGAATTTTAATGCTTAAAAATTAAATGTGACTACAATTCCCGTTCAATTAAGTTATTCCTTTGAGTATTGTTTCATGAACATTTTTTTATTGTTTTTGTATCTTTGAAACTAACGTGATTTGGCGCAAGTAATTTGGGTTACCGGCGCCGGCGCCGCTCTGCAGAGCAGATTTTAAACTGTGCCCTGACAGTGCCGCTTGAATTGAATACGACGACGTATGATTTCTACGTAATATGGGGTACCCATGAAGGAAATTCGCAGCGCTCTGTGGAGAGAGCCTAAAGCAGATTTTGTATGTTACAGGGATAAGTCTCCGCCCTTTTTATCACTTTCACTCTCGTATGTCAGAAATTGACAAAAGGCATAGTCTTACTATAACGATGTAAAGGTTGACTGGTCGAGAATGCCGCATGGCATTAAGTCCGCCTACATGTACATTATATTGTGTATGAAGAATAAATGAAATGAAATGAAAATGTACAATTGGAATAGTTTTTATATATTCGACATCTACTGAAAATTCAAACAATGGAACAAATGGCAGAGACGCTAAAATTTCTGATGCAAGAGCGGTGTCTGCAATTTAATTATAGCTCACTCCGTCGGGGGGTTTCTTGCTTCATGATCCAGTAAAATCGTCATAAAACAACAGATTTTTATAAACATAAATCAAAATCGTATGAAAATCGACAGTTGTAAGACCGTTAGGTACTCAAACTCCACTCTCCACTCTGTTTCAAAATGGTATATGACTATCGTTCTAAGATTCAAACACATTTTGAGCGTGAGCTTAATGTGAGCTCGTACTTAGAAATGTCAAAAGTCCATTAAGCAATTTTGACAATTGTAAGACCGATCTTAAACTAATAATACTTGCAGGTTGGATTGTATTCAAAAGTTTAAAAAAATTTCGTAAATCAAAACTCCTGTTTTTTTTCTTAATTTATTTTGATTATGCAGAGGTATCAGTTTTAAAACTAAGCTAAGTCAGCATTTAGTCACAGCCTGTAGAGTGCAATCGCAGTGTAAGTTCATTGTTCAACGGAGCCCAACTTTTTGCTGAACATTCGGCTTCGTTGCGATGGAAACTCGATTGGAAAAAAACCTTCGGCTGCACGAAACACTCACGGTTTCGCTTCGAAATATTACATACTCCAGGCTTTCTAGTGTGAAAGGAGCCATTTCGTTGACACATCTCTAATTTAATCTTTATTCAAATATAAATTGATTAGAATCAATAAAATAAAAATACTAGACAAATATCGAAAATAAAATGCTTATAATTATACACGAGAAGAAAACATTAGCTGTGAATAGCGCAACTGCAGCTAAAATCGTTATCTTACAAGCTATATGGTGGGACAGCCAGGTGTTTTGTTGTATTTGCTATTTGTCTTTCTATCTAGGGGATTGTTTGCTCTGACTGATAAGGCCGCCGCAGTTGGTTTATATAAGAAATCAGCATCTAAGTGAATTTAGCTACTGCGAGCAATCTTGTTTTTTCGGTGCACCAATAATGGTAGCTAAAGTAATGAAAAACACGCGTCTTACATAACCATAAGACTCAATTTTCTATACTTGTCATGCAATTTTGCATTGCTCTCCATTAGTAGAAGATACTACAAGATGATAGATACCTAAAGGAGGTGCCCTAAGGTCGTCGCACTATTTCCAAGATGCCGAAAATAGCACAGAGCCGGATTCGACACATGGAGATTTATTTGGGTTACCGTTCCACACGTAACCCGGTAAACCACGTGGTGGTTGGTATCACGAACAAAAGCGATTTTTTACGAATTCCAGAATGGAAACAAGTAAACAACGAATCGAACAATTCAATTTCGGACAGATGGTAGGAAGTAAGGAATGAGAATCAACAGTCCTAATGGCTATAACTGGTTCGATTATCTGTATATTGTAATGGTATACTCATACCCGTACCACAATGAGACCAAGTAAATCTAAAGTGCTCTGAAAAGACGGCGATGAGATTCGACACCCTAAAGGCAGACCTGTAGGGGCGAAAACCCGGTTGCGGTAAGCCATCTTGCTGCAATGAATGTAAGAGGTGTGGATCGAGGTATATGGAATTCCATCGTCTCTGCCTATGGGAGACAGGCGTGAGTTTATCTATGTATGACTGAACTGAACATTTCAATTAAAATATGTTACACAATTTGGAGTCCGACATGTTTCTGCAATATTTACCACCTATCAGTTATGAACAGCAATTTATGAATTGCATCTCGACCTCGGTCCCCCCTTGCAGTGTAGATTTGCTTGTCAATCATCATGATCATAAATTCTGTTAGGATTAATGAATTGCAATCCAAGGTTACACAGGCGGCACATTGTGTGACCAAAAAAAATTTAAATACTTACATAGTATTTATACAATAACCATTACATATTAACTAGTTTCTTGTAGAGGTAGACATATACGCTGGACACACCTTCGCTTCGTTCATATCAATAATTCTCTTATTCATTACGCTCTTCAACTACCCACCAAAATACAATATGTGCGGTTAGTCATGAAAAAAATTATATTTTTATCATCAATGGAAAATATGGAAAAAATTATACACATTATCTAGTATCAACATTTTTGTGAGTTTAAAACTCGGGTTTAGTCACTAACGCCACTAATTTTGTACCTACTATTATTTCTTCTGTGCTAACGCTCTGATTACGTCTCTTGAGTCTACATTAGTTACCTACTCTGTGACGCTAGATGGGCTAACACTAGCTTGTCGGATCAGAGAGGGGACATAACTGCCGGAAGATATCTAATAAGCTGCATCAGGGGATCAGCTACTACGCATTTCATCTATTAAAATCTGTTTACAACTAGGGATGTAGCATACTAATGGATGGCTATTATTTGAATTGAAATGAAATATTTTTATTATTTAATTACCATAGATTATTACTACTGCTGGCTTATCTACCTATATCGAACACTTTGAAAGTACCTAATAGATTTGTTGAGGCTGTATTCCACTTTTCCTTCGCGTCCAACCATCTCGAAAAGTAGATTAATTACTTATTAGGTAGGTACTTACTATAATTTTTTTAAAGAATTTGTTTATCGAAAATCGTATCGGGTTCGTCAGAAAAGGTTGGTGAGCACTGTACAGTCGAAGACAGAGATAAGTATACAGGGGGTCTCAATATGGTTGATGTTTTCTCAAGAACTACTGGACCGATTTTAATAATTCTTTTACAGTTACATAGTTTCATGGGTCAAGTAGTTTTTCAGAAAATCTCAACCTTAAAAACTTTCCTGTGCATTTCTTTGTCTTCGACTGTACCTGGCCTCCACACTAGGTTGGTAGGTCAATGACACTAGGATTCCTTTTATTATTGATACGAATTAATAGTTACCTGTCCTGAAGACCTTCCAACTCTTCGTCTTGCTCCCCGAGAGTGGAGTCCAGGTCGAGGTACGGCCCATAGTCGCCGTCTTTGAATACCTGCAACGTCGCATCGTCCAGCTGGAAACAAAACGGGACCCATTACTATAAATACGGGCTAATTAGAACAAATAAAACTCTATTGCTGTTATTCATAAACTTAGTTAAACTTCACTTCCTTTAAATCGTGTTGCTGTCATTTTCACACTTTGTTATAAAAGTTTAAGATTGAAAGGGACAGGGTGGTTAAACGGTGGCGTAACTTTAAATCACGTTTATGAATAACAGTCTATAGAATTAGAACAATGGGAAATAAAGTGGGTACGACCAAAAGTCCCCATATTCCACCTTTTACACCGAATGCATATTTAGACCGAATGAATGAAAGAAGAGTCACGAAAGAAATAGGTGGCTTACATTATGGGGAAAGGTCGGCAGAGGAAAACCGAGGAGGACATACATCGATAATGTGGCGATGTTTTAAAAAAGGGCCAAGTTTAGTGCGGTCTACTACAAACCGACGAGCGTGCATGAAAAGATTGATGGCCGTGAATGAAACGAAGGTGGAGTGTCAGGATCGCAGCATGGATCCATCATTTCTGCCTAGCCTACCAGGATACTGACGTAAGTTTATTATGTGATTACGGGAATCAAGATGAATTCAACGATATCCGTCTCCTCATCTAATGATGATACACCAGTACAAAATATTATAAGCGCCACCTATGGGTGCTCTGTTAATCTACGGAGCATCTCCATCTTACAAACTCTGTATTTCACTTTACAAACTCTGTATTTCACCTTACAACTAACGAGCATCAATGTTTCATTGTTGTACTCTTTGGTTCATCATATTACCGACAGATGGCGCTGGTATTAATCTTCGTAAATGAAATTCCATTTTTTTAAATCTATTGTAATTACGATTGCAGCATGCAGAGGGCACGCCTGGCAAATAATTTGTTATCGCAACACCTGGTTGCCCTAAAATTGTATAACATCAAAACATTTTAATTATAAAAATTTATATGGGTCAGGCAGGTAGCACTTTTGCAACATCCAACCTTAGAGTAGAAGGACACCTATTTCCTGCTTTGTTTCCACCTATTAGAATCTAACGCGAAAGAAAGAAGTCCTTTCAAAAACTTACGTTACTTTAATAGGTAGTTAGATGCCTAAATGTGAATGTATCATCCTCCAACCGTTATTTAGATTGCGAATATAGAATTGAGTCATCATAATAACACCTAATGACTGTGTTAGTGTTAACCAATTTTAAATTAATTGTATTACTCTAAATATAAAGGATATCCCCGAGAGTGGAGGATATCTCGAGGTCTCCTCAATTCTATTCCCAATATTCCCTATAAGTACCTACATCAATATGTATGTAATAACGTTTGGTAAAGGGTACGGGTGACAAATGAGTTATTTCCTTCATTGGAAAAGTACAGTCTTGTACAAAACCATTGCAATCTAGGCCGTACCCAGTTCCCACGCTTAGAGTGCCCGTGTATTACTTGATATGCATTCGAGTGTACATAATCAAATAACCCAATGTAGACAAATGTTATTGTTATTATGAACGGCGGTGTCATAATGCGTGGTACGGAGCGCGGCGCACGTGCGATGGATGGGCTGCGCTGGCGCAGTGCCAGCGAGCGGTGCCACAGAATAACTATAGTATACTAGCGGTGCGGACGCAGTCCAGGGAAACTGGAGCGGACTTGAAATAGTCTTGTCTCTTTTGGCAGTCCGCTATGGGCTGGAGAAAAAGTCGGGGAGTCCGGATGTTATAAGAAAGTTACACGACTAAATGTATGTTAATTATAAGATTTCGAATTGCCATTATTGTACTGTTTGAGATATCGCTTTGAGCCGTCGTCGGCGTCATCGAAGTAGTATGCAAGATATTTCTTATCTCGCAGCTTTTTAAATGGTATCTATAAAAACTCATGAACATAATTATTCAATTTAATCATTACCTACTTTAATTTTTTCTATCTTTTATAATTTAATTGTAATGTGTAATTTTATAATATGTATAGTAAATTAAAATTGTCAATCTCCTTTGAATTGCCCTCGTCGCGTACATTTACAAAGTGTTACTTAAGAAAACATATCTTTAAGAGATTTTTTCGCAAAACTGTAGCAAACATTGTAGCAACCTCGGTCGCAAACAACAGAAACACTTCGATTTATCCAAACAACAAGGATTATTAAGTAGGAAATGGTCTATAAATAGAGGGGATGAGCCAATCGCCTGGAAAGTTCTGCTGAATCTACCGGTAAAAACGACCGCTAAAAACTTTAACCATTCCAATTAAAACGATAAGAAATGTACCCAATTTGCAGCCTCAAATTGAAGCTATAAATTGCCTTTACGAGTCGAGTCACCTATTACAACAAATGTATAGGAAAAGAAGTAGGTACCTACCATGCTATTATGATTAACATTTGTATTACTTATTTTACTATTGTTTATTTTACCTATTGTAGGCGCTGATTACAGGTCATTTTAATTAATGACAAAAGCGTGCATGCGTCTCAAGTTTTTGAAGAAAAAAAAAGTATTGGACCAAATGAGCTAATACGAGTAATAAGTATAAGTAATGTAAAGTGTATAAGCACTTAAATCGTTACACCTAATTTCGGGAAAGGATTTTTAGTATGTAGGGCATTTTTTGTTTATTATTGAAATTAATAATACTTTTGGAGAATTGGACTACTTTTGATTACCAATATTGAACAGTAGAACCTGTTCAATATTGGTAATCAAAAGTAGTCCTATTATCTTACGATAACAATTTATATGGACTGACACCTCTGTCCAATGTTTGTGAAGGCAATGAGAATGTGATATCGTATTTTCCCAGGAAGTTCTTCGAATGCTTAATATGTGATTAACGCTGAGCCAGCTGAACGATTCGTGTGAATAGCGGTTGAATAACAATTACCCACAATGAGTAATGAAGATAAGCAGGATTACGTGGCTCCCAGAAATAAAACTCAGACTCAATAAGTGTTTGTCGTACAGTCGAGAGCACATCAAGTGTTACACTTTGAACTTATTCTCGTGTGGTTTAGTGACTAAACCTATTGTTAGAGTTGTTCAAGCCGCCCTAGACCTCTGGCATGCTGCGAACGACAACAACCGGGACAAACTGCTTGCAGAGGCACGGAGGGGCTCAGATGAAAATGTTACTAGCGGTCACCCATCCACGTACATAACTTCCCAGCGTTGCCTAACTTGTACTAACGGTTTTCAACGTGTACTCTGTAACTGGACTACGAGCCCCAGGCTTAACTTTGACTACACCATAAAATTGGAAATCGCACTTAAGGGCCACACCACTAAGTCGCGGGCTCACCCAACCTTAAAAAATCATAGTATTATCTTTTGAAATAATAGGTTTTATTAAAAAACTGAACAAATATTTTGGTTCGTATCCTGGTCACGGCACCATCTTTTTGTACCGAAAAAGAAGAAAAAATCATGAAAACGATAAAAGTAGTTTAGATTTATAATGATTTTTGTTTAATTTTATATCTACATGAATACTCTAAATAACTTGATATTGGCGAAATTTCTCTTAATAAGAGGAGAATCCTTTAAAATAAAAATAGAATAGATAAATGCTACTACTACTAGTAGTAATAAAATAAATAATAATAAAGTAGTAATAAAATAAAAATCCTTTAAAATAAAAATAGAATAGATAAATGCTACTAGTAGTAGTAGCATTTATCTATTCTATTTTTATTTTAAAGGATTCTCTATTTAAATGCTCATAACAAAGTGTTTTAATTTCGGCAAATCAACTCCAAGGAACTAGTGACATGGGCACGGGATTGCTAATGCTAATACACATACAGCCGACAACACAAATGTAATACTAATAGACGCTTTACCCGATAGTAATACGGTATATATTGCAATAGTTTTGTACCTACAATGTTGATGATTTTTCGACGGTACAATTATTGGTTGCCGAGTCCGCTAATTCGCGGGGCAGTTAGTTTACAATCAGTGCAAATATTTACATAATATCTGGTCTAGTGGTAGGCGTAAACAATGTGTTTTGTGATTGTATATGCATGTATACGTACCTACATATAGGTGCGTAGAGCTATGTCATCAAATCAATTTCGACAATAACTTGCTAAGTGCGTGTGATGTCAGTATTTATTAAAAGCAACTATTTCGCCTCCTCACGAGGCGAAACTGATGTCATTACATCAATGCCATATCTAGATGTTGTCCACTTTAAAGTCGGTCTTCCGTATGAAAAAATCGCCTACTTCTTCAAGTTTTTAGCTTAGTTGGAGAGAGCCACGAGCCATCAAGGTCTGCGGATTAAGTGGAGACATTTTGTTTTAAAAATATTTCTTAATTAAGTTTGAATATAGTCTAAATATACCATATAGGTCTAAATAGGGACTAATAAACTTTGAGATTTTCTCCATAAATGACTTGGCTATTTAATCATTTTTTTTTACATAGGTAGTGAGATATGTACCTACTTTAGAGTGCACCTAAAGTACATATCTCACAATGATATAATTTTTACAATTGGTCAAGTACTTTTTGCGAAAATATCAACCTTAATGGAGACCCCCAGTAGGTATACTATTCTCTATATTATACTGTACAACAATTTGCTTGATGTGCTTTTATTTGAGGACACTGTAAATTTTTATTACAGTAGTTTCTAAAGTATTGATATTGGGCGACCGCTATCGGTCCTAAATCGTAATTTTGGGAGCGAAAAAGCAGCAAGTCTGTGCTTATCCAATTGAATTCAATTAACGAAGGAGTGCGAATTACCTACGAGTAGGTACCTACAGCTAACAGCAGATCAAGTAACACTTTGGATTTTGAACCGTTCTTATTATCTGCGTCGTAAGATTTAAAATCGTACTGCAAGTGTTACCATTGATCTGTTGTTGTCCGTACCTGTTGATTCGACTCAAGATCATCTGTTGGACTGTTTGTGTTCCGGGTATCTTAAGACCGTTGAAGAGAGGCCACCTGCCATAAAAAAACATTATGGCAACACAAATGTCGGAACCAGATCGATATTGGTAATCAAAAATTAAATGGAAATTAAAAGTTTGCGGAGTATTTTTCGCGAAAATGGAAAAGTTGTTCTGTACCACTTTGTGTTACACAGGATTCATGATGAAATGGATATCATTCGGCATTATTTTAAATTAAAACTCGTTATACAGAGTACATAAATAGGCCCATCATGTCATTTTGTCAAAAATATGGAAAATTAATTTTATATTAAATATATCTGATTTATTTTACATTTTACATTAAAATACTTTTACAAAAACACTAAAAATGGCTCACACGCATTTCGTCAGATACTCAACTTGTCAAATACGCATTTCGTCAGATATCAAAACGGATACTCAACTCGTATTATTATAAAATTTAACATAAAAAATAAATCTGTAAATCTCGGACAAAACATCGCACGTCGTCGTCCGCCGTCGCCTGTGAGAGCAAAGATTTTTTGAACTGTTCTATTTATTTGTACGCTACTGGCATTTTAGTTTACTTTACTTTATAATTGTATTCATTATCTATCTATAGAATAAAAGGTTTTAGTGCCAATGATTTAAACCGTGAGGTTTAAATCACAATCAATCAGGGTGACCTGTACATGTAATAAATTGAGCTAATTTACAATAATAGCTGGATATTATGACGTCATAGGCCTCACCTGAGCAGTTGGCTAAATATTTAGAACAGATAATTTTAGCCAAATACCGCGATGAGTAAGTCGTGTTAGTAATAGTTCTACACAATTATTATTGCACCGGCTGTTCCTGTTCCCTGAGAATACTAGACTAGACAATATTGATCAATTAATCAATGTAATATGCTTATCACTATTTACACTTACACGGTTTGTATACATATTAATTAGAAAAAAAATCGCCCAAGTGCGAGTCGGACTCGCGCACCGAGGCTTCCGTGCAACGCAACTTAACCCCGTAACTTATTACTTTAATCTAGATTATCTTTTCGTTAGAGCATAACGGAAACGATTTAGTGACCAACTTATCTTTGCCATTATCAAAATATTATGTCCATACATCGACATACTCCTGATTAGTTGATCATCTGCAAATATAAGTTTGTGATAACAAAAATTTTTTTTTGGAGGGATGTAATTTCAAATTTACGACGTAGTAATTATTTAAGACGTAGCTTCTTGCCAAATTTCATGATTCTAGGTCAACGGGAAGTACCCTATAACTTTTGAGTTTTATACGTTTTCATACAAATATGCGCCAAAATTCGACATAAACGGCCATATCTTTTGATTGCGTGTTGAGTTGCGAAAAGGTTGATTTTTACACGGCTGTATGAGGTTGCAGACTTGAGTATTTGGTATTATTTTCAACTTGATCCGTCTACGCATTTATGAGATATAGGTCTTGGCAGACAGACAGACAGACGGATGGACGGACGGACGGACAACAAGGTGATCCTTTTTTTCCTTTAAGGGTTCCTATTTTTTTCTTTTGAGGAGCGGAACCCTAAAAACGGGAGTTACCGTGTGGAAATATCGATAGACATCAATAGATAAATAAATTGTCAACACGGTAATTACCCGTTTTTATCTAATTAAAATAATACGCTTAAAAAGGTCTGCCATACCTAGGTATAAGTTTGTCTTGCTTTCACGAAAAATCGCGAGGAAAGCAGCTGCACATACGGATTTTTATCTGATGTAATATTATAAGATAGGTCCTATTAAAAATTGTCCTAAATAATATTTAAATTTATAAACTGCAAAAGAGCAGCGTTAGACTGTGCCAGCTGTAAGCATGAGGATTGAGCCACGAAGTGGATCCTATTAGAATCGTAAGGGATAAATGCCGTGTGTCTGTATGTCACTAAAACTCAACTAAGTGAAAATACTTGTATCTATTCAATTATCAAAAGCTAAAAAATTATTACTGTTTAAGTGTTAACACCTTGTAGTATGATTTAAACTTTTACGGTGCAGTCAATAAGAACGGGATATGTTTCAAAGGGTTACACTTTAGTGCTTTCGACTGTACTGAATGATGTCACTATGAAATAACTCATGCGATAAACGATTCAATACAAATATACCAATGAAGCTCACAGGTATTATGAACGGATATATGTAATCCTAATCGGACTTAATACATTTCTGTGTTAACTCAGAGAACTTACCCGGTGAGGCGCCTGCAGCAAGCGATGTACAGCAGCTATCTGATACGAGAGCGGTATCGTCGTGTTGAACGTGTGGTACAAAGGTCTGGGAGGCTCCCTCATGTTGTACTCCATGAAAGGGTCCAAGTCGTTCACGTACTGAACTCGGCACACAAACGAGTCACAGCCCATATCCCTCATGCTTCCGTTCACCCTATTGTCACTAACTTTTACTAACTCTATCATTTTTTAAATTCACAATTTTATATCTAAATCACAGTCAGATACGATTTTGTTTTTTATCACATATTAATGCACTCACTGACAAATGATAAACGCGAAAATGTATTGAACAGTGGATTTGTTTATGAGCCGGCTTCTTGTTTTTCTTTAACGACGATCTTTTCGGGCATTGATGCGGACTCGCAAACGCGGAGTGACTGAGCGTCCGTTGCACGTGGCCGGCAGATCACGATAAACGACTGTTATGATTCTGTTTTACCAACTGATACCTAACCTACCTATGTGGCTTCAGACTGAGAGCTAACATTTGCACAATGTCTAATCAGTCATCTTTTAGAGCTACTTAATTATTAAATGAGGTTTCTTTATCGATAACAGAAGCGAATTAAACGTCGCTCGATCCAATTATTTGCGACTCGACCAGGTAGAGGAATATTTTACCAAACAGGATAGGAGCGTTTATACAAATCCAAGGTTACAATTCCCTGTATATTTTCTTTCAAAACATGCTGACCTGAATACCAGTTAGATAAACAAACAGATACTCAAACAAAGATTAGCGGACCTGATAATGTTTATAAAGGGGAATCAATAAGTCTGCAGCACGTCGATTCGCAGTATTAGCGAACGTACGAAAAAAGCGTTCAATTTATAAATATTGAGGTTCAGGAACATATTCGTAGAATGAGTTATAATCTCATTAGGAGTATAGCAATATACTCTATATATAGTGATGCAGGTTCCATCCAACCGAGTTCAAAAGGACTACAACCTGCTCAAACCTTTTCTCTGAAAGTACTGTGTATTTGGGGCTCAAGTCTTTGTACAAGGAATATGGAGGGAAGTACCAGTTCCGAAGTCAGGGTGGTTTTATTTACATAAAAAAAGTTTCAAGGAATTGGGAGATTTAGGATTAGTTGTTAGCGGTGATGGATTTTTTTCCTTCTACATATTTATATTATATTTAAGCAAGTCTAAATAAAATCCTAAACCTTTCTCTAGTTGATTATTAAATATATATACATATAAGTAAAAAAAAGTGATAATATATATATATATATATATATTAATTTTCATATAATTATCCCAAATGGTTAGCGAAGTGGTGTCGTCACTACAGAAGCCCATCAAAAGGCAATCATTTAAAGGCGAATGTCCTCGTTTCGCCACACGCGATGTGATCACCATTAATCCGGGAAGCGCGTGCGCATCATATTTAGCTTATTTCGAAGCAGGAAACGCAACCAAACAGGACGGCTCAGACCAGCAACTTTGTCTTCTCATATCAATTTCATTCAATTTCAACTAAATGGCTTAACTGATATAATTAACACTTTGTTCCAAGGTAATTTGCAATACCATCACTATTGACGTCCAATAATATTGTAATATTGTGTTATATGGGGCCATTTAGGAATTTATGAGTAAAGGTATCCACATACTACTATTCATCTTAAAAATGCATTACATGTCATGCACGGACGTACCGAGACAGAAGACTGAAATGTTGAATATAGAGGTAATATTTTTTTTCGAAACGAAAATCGCATAGCAAGAAAATATAAAAACATATGAAAAAGGAGCGCGTCATCAATTGAAAATATGATTTCTAACTGCAATGTTAGATATGAACTTATTGTTAGTAATTGCACAATTACTGGATAGATGTCGCTAACGTCCCTAAGACGAATATGTCATATATATGATATCACGGTGGCTCTGTTGGAATAGAGCATGCCACGGAATGGCGACGTCCCTGGTTAGAATCCCGGTCGTGATGAAATCTTTTCTCCATTTATCTTTTAGAGGTAATATTTATGAGGATAGTCAAGAAATCGGACATGATTTTTAGAAATCCGACAAGGGTTAAAATAACGAAGTCCTCGACATCGGTTAGTTGACTGTAAACTAGTGTTATGTAGTCTACACACCAAAGTCACCGACATCCGCCGACATATACGCAGTGGCTTGGACAAGGTGGTGACAAAATCTCAATGCAATGACACAGGACTGCGGATGGAACATGTGGTATTACCGTATGAAGTCTCCAATGATACAACTGCACTACTGGACTCTCGCATAGATATTAGAGTTCGCACATTAATTTATTTATGCAAATTAGAACGTACAAGTCGTCTGCTCGAAGCAGTGGTGTTAAATCAATGGGCCCAGTTAAAATCACATTACGAGTGATTGGATTGAGTGTTCTCTCGAGAGTGAATGGTGCTCGAGAAGCCGCTACATAGATACTTTGGACAAGTACGAGCAAAAATATAAATGGGGTCTTTCTATGACGATCTACGATGGTATGATCCTCGTTCTTTTTGAGATAGATCGATGTCCCGATGAAGAGAGAAATGACAATATATGCACCATCGTACGCTAACAGCAGATCAAGTGAATTTGGACTTTGGACCGTTCTTATTATCTGCGCCGTAAGAGTTAAAATTGTACTGGAAGTTACCATTGGTCTGTATGTAGAATTTACCTAATCATAGGGACCTTACGATATTTATTTTCGCGATTTATTAAATAGGTATATATTGTAAATTTTATCAGTGAAGACCTTTAATTGGCTATCCGAAGTATATTGTACGTTTCTATTATTATTTAATGTGCCGTTGGTTTTCCATTGTAATAAAAATCTTATATTGAATACTTTTAAAATAACATAATTGCTTGCTCATTCTTTTCAACATTACCTACTTGTAATAGCAACGGTCAAGCGTGTTATGAAAATTGACATAATGACAATAACGATGATACTAAACTAAATCCCCGAGATTCTGGTTGGGAAATCGTTTGTCGCGAGGTCGTCGACCCGTGCGCGCGCGCAGTCGCCTGGTCGCTCTGTTTCTACGATTTATCACGCCTTCGATTTGGGAACTGCGGACGGACAAAATATCATTATGTCATTTTGGTAATGGACATTTCGGGAAGTGATCAAACTAGGAAATTGTCGTTTTAGAGTTCACATTTCAGGAAATCGATCTTTTAGAAGTGATGGTGAACCTAGTCCTGGTTGAGTCGAAACCACATCAATCTACATATTTACAATCTAGGCCGTATTACTGTCGAATAGAGCAATGCACCCACTTTATTAGACTACTTACACTCGTATTAAATATCGAGACATCAATAAATGTATGTTTAACACGGTAATTCCCGTTTGTATCTAATTAATACTTATAAGTGCTCGTACCTATGATCGATAACTATTAATATTTTGTTATCTAAATTAGGGGTAATCTAACAGCAGATTAAGTGTAATACTTTGGACTTTGGACCGTTCTTATTAGCTGCGTCTTAAGAGTTGAATTCGTACTGCAAGTGTTACCATTGATCTGCTGTTGTCCGTACCTAGGCAGGTATAATAAGATTTCTACATCTGTGTGTTTGTCTAGTTGGTGGTTATATCTAAGTCAAGAAAATTAAATTAAACGGAAACGTCTGTCATTTGCCATTTTTTTCTTTTTCGGATAGCCTCCAGCTAATCTTAGGTCCGGCTAGTCGTTAGAAGATTTTATATACGCGGATGTAACCGGCGCCAATGTTCGCAACAAATATAATGTTCAGTGACCATTTGTAAGGTCGTGATAGTCGTGGTGATCCTGCAAGTGAACTCTTGCGCAGTCGTGTGCCGCCGCCGCGGTCACGACTCGTCCGTTTTGACAATATAAATAGAGTGCCCAGGGAATATTAAAAAGTACTTGTATTGCCACAAATGATGTTTTATGTTTTACGTGTGGTGTTGATAGATCGGCGTTATATGCCACCATAAATGATTTGTAGGTTTTGTATTGAGAAAAGCTTTCGGTACAAACACCTACACAAAAAATATTTTATATATTTTTCCTATGTATTTAAAATACAAAAAAATTATCTTCATCCATGCCATAAGTGTCGGGGAAAAATTGATGTATGTGATAATTGCTGTTGAACTGTCAAAATGTACATCAAGTTATATTCAGAATTTGTGCTGAAATGTTCATCAGAACAAAGACAAGTCGTCGAGAGATGAGTGGGATTTTGAGCAAATTACGTTACGTTGGTACCTACACATGTATTGTGGTGTATCGATGGGCTAGTAGACATTTTAGGACCGATGTATAAGCCACATAATAAGTACCTATTATATTTATCTTTGCTCTAGTGCTCATGTCAACATGAACATTTTAAATATTGCAATTGAAATTGACATTGGACTTACTTCCATTAGTTATCTTGCCATAATCAAAAAGCTGCAATTATTGTCCATTTTAACAGTTCAACGAGTCAATTTGACAGAGGTTTCATATGACAGGCGCAGTCTGTAGCCGGTATTCTATTCTAATTTTAATGGTGTTACGTAAGTTGCGTGGGCCTCGGCCGAGTGTGGGCTTGTGCAATATGCGAAAAGGCTAAGGTACAGACGCCGAGACAAACGATTTGAAATGCTCTTGATATGACTTTGTCATTTTGTATAAACTTTGCTGTTACATTAGGCAAAAACCACCCATCATGAAACTTGATTGATAGTGGTATTCAAAAGATAATTAATTATGCACTTGTTCCTGAAGATACGAGATCCACGTACAAAACTAGTAAAAAGTTACAGACTATGAAATTTTCTCCTATATTACATTGAATATTTCATAGATTCCAACATCTTTAATTCATAAGTTTACCAAATCAAAGCAAATGTAACTAGTGTTTGATTAGGTATTGTGTGTCTGGGCTGGGAGCAGACGTAAGGCATCATAAGGAAGAAAAAGAGGAAACTTACTTCAGACGTGATATGTGGAGCACGTCGTTATTTTGAAGCCTATCTATTCATGAAGCCCATGAAACCTGGTGGTTTGATTCGATTCATAATGACGACACTGGCCAGGCTTTAGGCCGTCTGTGCCCAGCCTTATGCGCATTAATTAGGACATAAATGTTTAAATGCGCGCAAGTGTGTATAATTATAATGCAGTGAAAGGTCGAAACGCTTGTGTAAGCGACTGTAATTTGGGTGCATGAGATCACTTTAGCAACATTCATTACAGAAGTGTGAACGCGATTGTAAGATCTAGAATCTAGATTATATGCGTATTAGACAATGGAAGATTTTCAAGAGTTTTTAAAGAATTGGTCTTAGAATAAAATAGCAGGGATAGCAATGACCCCCTTTTAATCGACTTCGAGACGAGACTCTACTATCGCGTTTTTGTGTTTGAACAAGGGATGCTCCATTTTAACATTATACATAACAAAAAAATATACTGATTTTCCACAATACTAAGATTGAGAGAAATTTAAATGCGAGGAGCTACCTTAATTAAAACACAATCTTCTCGTCTCGACTTGTTTGTGAAATCGTATATAATCTAAAGTTCAATCGTACTCGTATAATCGTTTTCAACGTGACAGAATATTACCTACTATGTACAATACTTTTGCAGCGAGGTATTAAGTAGGTACAATACATATATTTTTGGCAAAGTTCAATAAACGACGAAGAAACCCCGGAATGTATATCACCCATGTTTAAAAATGATACGAATACGGTAGAGCTTCTCGATCGGT
This sequence comes from Tachystola acroxantha, assembly GCA_963506565.1. Classification (NCBI taxonomy): domain Eukaryota; kingdom Metazoa; phylum Arthropoda; class Insecta; order Lepidoptera; family Oecophoridae; genus Tachystola; species Tachystola acroxantha. Next base: position 18,963,627 of record OY735870.1, read on the forward strand.
ACCCCAAAGGTTGACAAAAAAGTCCACGAAATTTGTTAACGATTTGATAAACATTTTTGCGAGCCAAATTTGGCGACGACGACGCGTCGTGATAATTATTTAATTGCAATTTCAGTGTAGAGTCATCATCCGCTAGCCAGTGCTTGTAATTCCTATAACGTAAAGAGAGTTAGTTACCTTACTAATTGGCTCCTTGTAGCTTCGATTGCATTAGTGAAACCAAAATACCGTTACGACTTACTCGTTAAAGTTTAATTAATTAAGTGCATCGTGCCACCTTAACCACCATAGAATGTGTAAATGTAGACTGGGTTTATTTCTAGGTTATCTACATATTTTAAACAGGGAAATACTCGTATATTTGCGGGTTCGAATCTTGCCCGCGCCCGATACATTTTTTTTTCTTCGCATACATGTTGATTGTTTATTCATATATCAAGAAAATCTCTGACAGAAGTCTGGAAGACTTTGCCGTGTCCTAAACGCTGATGAGTTTGACACATAGTATAATTAATAATTATAATTCTTTATTTACAGGTATACACCCATTCAAATTCAAAATAATTACAATAAGTAATTGAAATAAAAGTTGAAATAAAATAATATAAGACACCAATAAATATTTACATTATTGACAAATAATAAATTGCTTGAAAACAAGCTATTTCTTATTCCAGTCGCGTTAATTAGAATCGTAAAAATCTTACTTAGTCGTAATCCTAATATTCCCATTGATCCAATCCAATTGATTTAATGGCTTCTAAAATAAACACGGTTTACAAAGTTCGCGGTAAATAGCGAACGGTGTAGGTATAGTATTCCCAAGTTATATTTAAGTATTGATGAATTTGATGTATCGAAGTATATTAGTAAGAACATATTATGTAAGTATATTATATAGGTACATACATATATTTGGAATATCGAGATAATTGTCTTTGTATCGGAGTGAAACACTAACATTAGTTACGTTTTCTCTACCACGCCTGAACGTTGACGGAATAGTGATGATGCGATCGGAATGTTTTAGGTATAGCGCACTTTCGATCGTTAGCACTTTAGCAGGCATCGAACCTGGCACTTCCGCCGTGTTGGACAATCGGGTGACGTGACTGCACTGTTTTGAACGATGGCGCAATAGATCGGCAGTAGATAACTTGGAAATCAGAAATCAAATAGTAAAAAACCGGCCAAGTGCGAGTCAGACTCACGCACAGAGGCTTCAGTGCAACGCAACTAACCCCTTAACTTTTGCTCTAACGAAAAGATAAACTAGATTTAGAGACCCCTCTTTGTCATTATCAAAATATTATTAGTTAATCATCTGCAAATATAAGTTTGTAATAACAAAAAAATATTTTTGAAGGGATGTAATTTCAAATTTACAGTTTACGGATTTTTTTCCTATACTTGTGCTGCAAGGCCTAGATTCTTGCCTTTCATGATTCTAGGTCTACGGGAAGTACCCGAAGAAGTAAGTGGGTTTTGGTTGTCTTGCATTTTCATACAAATATGCGAGAAAGTGCGACATAAACGGCCATATCTTTTGATTCCGTTGACGTAGAACTTTGATTTTTTTACGGCTGCGTGAGATTGCAGTTGGTATTTTAATTTCAACTTATTCCGTCGAGATATAGGTCTTGACAGACAGACGGACAACAAAGTGATCCTATAAGGGTTCCCTTTTTCCTTTTGAGGTCTACCTACAGTCGAACATATATACAGTTCAAATAATTACTGTCTCTTCCAATGAAAGGTATAATGTATGCTGGTTTTGCGGTCTTCATCCGCGACACTCGTAGAAATCGCTCTCAAGTTACTTTGCTCTATGTACCTACATTACATACAATACATCAATGATACCTAACAATTGCTGAACGATATAAACTCGTATGGAGCAGACAACAAGAACCTGAATCTTGAAAAATTTAATGTGTAAACCAAACATCTTAGAAAAATAAACCTTATTTTAAAATATACGGGAGGACCGTATAAAGGGAGTGTTCAACTTTACCCATTACACGGAGTTTTAAATTAAAGTCATTTATTTCGAAACTTATAACTACTCAGTTACAATTTATTTAATTATTTTATAATACTAAAAACTTAATCGAATAATCCCCCTCTGATCGTTCCCGATGCAAAGGTGCCCATAATACCAGCGGCGTTACCGCGCTGTATGGCTATGGACAGCCTTTGCATCAGGAACGATTCAGAGCGAGGCCCGAGACCGAGGCATTCGCCGCCCAATGCCACGCACAAACTCCCTGGCCTTCGCTCCCCAAGGACCCGCTGTCTCAACCGCAAAGGGCACAAACGTGTATATTCTTCCTATGTTTTAAATAACAATAATAAATAAATTTTTAAAATATTATATTTATTTAATACCAAATATTTCTTTTGGTAATGTCCTTTTTTATTTACTTACATAAATCTATCTATTTAAAACAGATTATAGAAAAAAGACAAAATTTGGTTTAAAAATTATCAAATATTGTACAACTTGTGTGTTTGAGTTGAGAATTTTCTTCGTATCGAAAGATAAATTGTTCATTTTCCTACATTGCTATTGGAAAACAGCACTGGAATGTATTTATAGGCAACCTTTACACACGTTTACAGCAGGTCTTACAAATAGACTCGGTAAACAAAAGGATTACGCCGCCGTAGCAAGAGCTGACGTCACACTGTCCAGTATCACGTGTGATCTGCCCCCTTACATTTAACTCTTATAGCAGTATTACTTTCATAATACTTTGTTACTTCGTACAATGACGACTTTAAAGTAAGCTTATTAAGGTCGACATTGTACGAAGTAACAAAGTATTATGAAAGTAATACTGCTATAAGAGTTAAATGTAAGGGGGCTGAAGAGTTAAATGTAAGGGGGCTGAACTAACGAGATTGGCCGTGACAGTACCTTGCCATAACGTGGCCTAGGTAAGCCTTAAGAGGATAGGCTTATTATTTTAAGGCCCATATCACAGCCAGGTTTATCAATCTTTATACCTAAGTTTTTTTAGAAATTTTTTTATCATCATCAGCCTGTTTAAGTCTACTACTGGACAATGGTCTTTTCCGGTAGAAACTAGATGATCACTATTTATAAATATAATCTAAAACCGATATTAATTAGTCATAATAAGACGGTCGGTACAACACAAGATGTATGAAGAGTGAAATTATTTTTATTAGTTAATGACATTTTTATATCGGTTTTAGATTATATTCATAATACTGGATTATCCAGTTTCAATGTTAAAGGTAACACACTGCCCTGCCACCCTATACATACCTGTATTCAACACGTCTTGTCTAATCTCGTCTCATGGTCCCGTATTGTGACACCTTTTACACGACCTAGGGTGACTCTAAACTTCCCAGAAATGGTAATGCCTGACGTCTAGGAACAACAGATCATGGGAACCATAAACAATGGGACGTTGCTTTGGCCGCGTTCCGTCAATCGCAATTAAAAATAGCTTAGTAGAATTATCTGTGCTTTTAACGTTACATTGATTATTGCAAGCTAACGTTATTTGTACTAGATTTTGGCTGGCAAATAACACTGATGACGACCTAATAGCCTAGTCTTGCGCTCCTGCCTCCTGTGAAATGTTAAATTAAGTTATTTCTCTAAGTTGGTTTCCTACTGGGAAGAACCCCATTGGGTTCTTCCCAGTAGGAAACCAACTTAGAGAAATAACTTAATTTTTTTTTCTGATTTATCTACGATACAGAACTGTGCCCTTACCATGAAGTCTTGGATTACTTCAATAATACTTTGTTATTTCGTACCATGACAACCTTAAAGTAAGCTTAATAAGGTCGTCATGGTGCGAAACAACAAAGTATTATTGAAGTAATCCTGCTATAAGACTTCATGGTAAGGGGGCTGTCCTCCTCAAAAATATTGAGAATTTTTTTACCCTGGTAAGCTTGGTAAGTTACCTTGGCAAACTTCAATATTGGTTTTATCGAAATGGCCCGAGTGTGGGTTGATACTTTATGCATATCATCCATCCACTGCAGGAAAATAAAAAGGCGTTTGTAATATAAAGTGCCCGCCTGGTGGATCAAGGCCAGAGCTCTTTCTCGATGTAGGGGATGGTCTGTGTACTTCAACAGTGGGGACTTAAATAAACTGCTGTTGATGAAATTTGTAAATGACAAGATAAATGACTTACGTTTATGATTATGATTTACACTTTGCACACTGCTATAGCACTGTTGGGTCCACATATACGCCACCGGTTGACGTTATTCCGAGATACGATCTGTATAATATCTATAGTTTTCATAGAGTTGCGATATCCCGGAATTAAACACTAGAAAGGACATTTGCTTTTATATATTTTAAGCAATACGCGTACATCTATTTAAAGGCAATAACGAAATAACCTTAATACAGCTGTTGCATTAGAATTTATAGTTTTTATTGCACGTGTGTGAATGCATGAAGAGGAAGATATACATAAAGTAATGTAAAAGGGTAGAGTAACTAAGTAATGGCAAAATAACAATGAAAATATAATCAGAAGGTCATGATTATTAGACCGCGGAGTTCTTAATATTTTCTGTTTATACTTTTATTTATGGAGCATCAGTTGTACAGTCGAGAGCATATTAAGTGTAACATAGGTACTCTATGCCACCGTAACACCGTCCAGATTGCAACGGGTTTGTGTAGGTTGATGTGATATAGACTGTACCTTCCTATTAGTAGTGTTAGGTATAACCACAATTTTAGTAATAAATATAGAATGATAATTATAGAACATTGATATTATGTAGCGGAAATAGTTAAGATAAAGTTTTGTGAGGATATGGGTTTTTCTTATTCTCAGAATAGCAGATTATCAAATTATAATAACGTCTTCTCTATTATCTGTACAATTTAACTTCTATCTGTCTGTATGTATGTTCGATACTCAAGATGCGCTATGAGATAGGTTTATTATGAAGGATAAAAAATTCGCTGCATTCTATGAAGAGAGCCTAAAGTATATTTGGTATGGCGACAGGTATTCACTCTTGTTGTCACTTTAGCCCTATGTCAGAACGAGATTCTCACTCTGGTTTGCTAGTAGATAACTCTATCATAGAGATTATTCTCACTAGTTCCATTGTACAGTTCCATGGTGGAACTAGTGAGAATTTTTATTCCCATTAGTTCCGTGGGGCTTTGCAACTAACGAACCTCATATACATTCAATTCAAATACTCTTTTTTTCTTCTTTTTTCTCGGAAAATATTTTTTTTATTATACACCTACATATCATATGTTGAAAAAAAATAATACACTTTATTGTACATAAAAGACACAAACAATTACAATACAGAGATTGAAAACAGCATGTACAATTTTGGCGGTCTTATCGCTAAAAGCGATTTCTTCCAGGCAACCAATTTGATCTCATGTAACGTGTATTTTTGTGCACAATAAAGAATTACAGAAAGAGACATTCTGTCGTCAACCACCAAATAGCTCGCCACATAACTGCCTTTTGGTTATAATAATGATAGGTAATGATGACGTATTTATTTATTATAGTTATATGCAAATAAGATTTTCAAAAATCGCGAAAATCGAAAAGTCGTGCAATAAAAGTTGTTCAATTACAGATACTGAACACCCCACTTTCGGCTTCCCTTTCCGTTACACCCATAGGCCAGTCATTAAAGGAGTTGACCCTAGCAGTAACTCCTCTATCTATGAAATTTGGCACAGTGATAGAGTACCATATGTAGATTGGAATTGACATAGAATCCAATAATTTGTAGAAACGGAAGTTAGGTATTTTCAAGGTGAAACTTAAATTACGTGGTATCAATTAGAGGAAAATTACTCTATCCAAAATTCTTTTTTTACAAGTTCTAGTTGCCTATAGGCATGTGTTGACAGAATATCCAACCATATTTCCATATGGAAATATATATATTTTAATAAAATGTGTTTTTTTGCCGTAATTTCCAAGGGATAATTACTCACTCCAATTTCTATTTAATTATGTATTTAAAATATTACTTTCGAAAGTAGTTCTGAATATCCAATAAAAAATCCAGACCGAAAAGCGTTATCCAGAAATTGACGAAAAATGGGGGTTTCCAAAAATGCTCAGCCCGATTTTTCTTGTCATTATGAACAGACTATCTTATTAAAACTGCTTTTCAAGTTTTCCAATAAAAAATGCAGGCGAAGCACATAAATATCAAATAGAGTTGTATTCTAATATTTCTAATCAACGCGGCGGTGCATGCGCCACTGCGCGCGGATCGCTACTGCGGCCGACTAACAACCTTATTCTTATTACACGTACAGAACAGCGGGAACGCGGACGAGAAATTGGACTGAGCGGAGGATATATTTGGAGATGGGATTCTGTTGTCTACTCATATACAAATATAAGGTTAATTGTAGATTAACTCTTTACCAAAGTCCAGTAAAGATCCATGCGGACAAGCGTTTTCTAGAAATCGACGCAAAATTAGAGTTGAGAAAAATTCGATTTTTCTTATCATTATGAACATACTTACGATCTTAGTTTTTAGGTTAACTCGTTACCGAGTGGTGAAAGCTCGACCGACCTACGCCAACATACACAAAACCATTCTAATCTAGCCCGTATCATCGGCGCATAAGTACGACAACATTTCAAGGTTAGTTACATAGCAAAACAAATGGTAACACTTGCAGTACGATTTCAACTCTTACGACGCAGATAATAAGAACGGTTCAAAGTGTTACACTTGATCTGATTTTGGAATGTTTTAAGTAAGCTCGACCGACACAACAGTACCTACGCCAACATACACAAAGCCATTGTAATCTAGCCCGTATCATCGGCGCATAAGCGCAACATGTCAAGTCAAGGTTAGTACGGACAAAAGCAGATCAATAGTAACACTTTCAGTACGATTTCAACTCTTACGACGCAGATAGATAGATAGATAGATTGATTAGAGCGGTCCAAAGTGTTACAACTTGATGTGTTTTTATGTGTACTTACTAGGTACCTACTACGTGGAATGTTTAAGTAAGCTCGACCGAGACGATAGTACCTACGCCAACAAACACAAAACTATTGTAATCTAGCCCGTATCATCAACGCATAAGTACGACATCATATTTCAAGGTTAGTACGGACAATGGCAAAACTTAATTTTTATTAAAATTATTTCTTTAAATTATAATTATCTGTTATATAAAACCCTACTGTATTGTGATATTATTAGAATCAAAATAGATTATCAGTCAATAAGTGATTCAGCGGAACGGTGCGCCCCGTGCAGCATGCGATCGGACCCCCCTCACCCCCTCGAGTAACAAAGACAGCTTGTTATTTTTCAACTCGCTCGCACATCGACTACGGCTATCTTTGCGTGCGGCATAGGTCTTATTACTTACGTCATACTGACGACTACAGCTAAGCAAATTTAAATTCTACACTTGTACGATGAGCGTGAGACATTTACCTACTAATATGTCATCGCAACTGCAACCACAAAAATCTACAAGTGATGGTGATCTGCCTAATATACTAACCAAATTCCAAACACAATTAATATAAAATACAAAATAAAACACGAAACAAAATACAAAAAAAAAATATATTTAGCTAAGGATCGAACCCGGAACCGCGTGCACGGGAGGCGACCGCTCCAGCCACTAGACCAATTCGTCCGCTGTTTGGCGCGGCGAAATTACCAAGCATATCTCATGCACCAGCGTGAGACATGAACGAAACGCTCCGTCTAGATTTCGACAAAATTGCAAGTAATCTAGTACAGACAGATTCCCAGCTCTCCTAATACACCTACTTCGGTATAAATAAGTTCAGAGTTAATGCTCAAATAAAATTCAAAGATAATTACAACAAAATGTTTGATAAATTACTAACCAAATTCGAAACACAATTAAAATCAAATACAAAATAAAACACGAAACAAAATACAAAAAAATATATATATTTAGCTAAGGATCGAACCCTGGACCGCGAGCACGGGAGGCGACCGCTCCAGCCACTCGACCAATACGTCCGCTGTTTGGCGTGGCGAAATTACCAAACACTATCTCATGCACCAGCGTGAGACATGAACGCTCCGTCTAGATTTCGACAAAATTGCAAATAATCTAGTACAGACAGATTCCCAGCTCTCCTAATACACCTACTTCGGTATAAATGAGTTCAGAGTTTAGGCTCAAATAAAATTCAAAGATGATTACAACAAAATGTTTGATAAAATACTAACCAAATTCGAAACACAATTAAAATCAAATACAAAATAAAACACGAAACAAAATATATATAAAAAAAATAGCTAAGGATCGAACCCGGAACCGCGTGCACGGAAGGCGACCGCTCCAGCCACTCGACCAATACGTCCGCTGTTTGGCGTGGCGAAATTACCAAACACTATCTCATGCACCAGCGTGAGACATGAACGCTCCGTCTAGATTTCGACAAAATTGCAAATAATCTAGTACAGATTCACAACAGGGGCGTTTCTTAAAGCTGGAAATAACATAAAAAAACACTAAGCGCCCAATTAAGTTAAAGAGACTCCTAAGGAATCTCTGGGTTATTTTATCCTAGACCCCGTGTCGCGAAGAAAACACACACTATATATACTCAACTTATACAAGGCAATACGCATATTACATTTACTGCGTTCGTATGTTTCGAAACGATGACGATAATAATAATTAAATTGCGATGTTTAGATCAACCTACATACATACATATGTATAGTACGGACAACAGCAGATCAATGGTAATACTCACTGGCATTCGCACGATTTCAACTCTTACGACGCAGATAATAAGAACGGTACTTAGTCCAAAGTGTTGATCTTCTGTTAGCTGTACCTACCAACCTACTTGAAGAAACTCGCCCGCCGCGCGACCAGTTTTCGACGCCCCTCGCCCGCCTCGGGCCCCGCGCTGGCCTGCGCTTGATAGGTATTTCGAAATAATGGTGTTCCGCCTGGATATTTTGTTGGATCCTTTGAAATCAGGTTCTTTTGGGGTATCTCATTACAATTGTAAAAAATATCTGATAGAGTAATTTTCCATAGATAGTTAAAAGACAAGTTCTGTATAATGAATTGTTTCATTTGGATTTTTTTTTTGGATTTTTGTACTTATACTAGAAATAATAATTTGAAGGCATATTAAAAACAGAAACCCGGCGGAGCAATTATCCTATGGAAACTACGGCCAAAAAAGACATTTTATTAAAATACCTACACTTTCGAATTAAAAAATAGTTTTACTTATGAATGTACAGAAGCACACTAATAAAATACAATTTATAGAAAAAGAATTATGACCATAACATTGTTCCAGAAAAAGATACGGTATAATGTTGAATTTCAATTAAAATAAGTAACTTCCGCCTCGAAATATTATTGGCTTCTCTGACAATTGTTCTTATAAATATGCTATTAAGTACACAAAAAAGTTTCGTCGATAGAGGAGTTATTGTTGGGGTCTCCATACAAACACTCGCCAGAATGACTGGCCTACCAGTGTAATATGCAAATTGTATTGGAAACATCCGCAGGGTAATTAACTATAAAATAACTACAGCGATAAATTTTCGCGCCCAGTGCGTATAAGATGCTTATCCGTTTTATTTCACTGATTTCTGCTAATGGAAATTATGCTGTGCATATTTTATCGCGAATTCCTTCTTTCATATTGAAGCAGGAACAAACATATCAGATTCAGAAATTATTTCCTGCAATTAATTGTTACAATATGTACAGTCCGATCTTTAATTTTGAACTTTTTTATTTTATTTGTTGTTTATTTTTTATAAAAATGCTGCTAGTCATATAACTAGTTTATCCTCACTTAAAACCGTGTTTTAGCCTTTCACACTTCGTTATAAATGTTAAGTTAGGAAGAGAGATAAGGCATTTTGTATCTCACTTTAAAACTATGAAACGATCAGAGACCACTGCCCCCCCCCCCCCCCCCCCCCCCCCCCCGCCCGTTGGAAATCAAACTACAATATGTTCACGGAAAGAACAATATTAGCTGCTGTGGTTGTTAGGTATTCGCAACTGCTACAACCATTACAAACTATAGGGACAACTAATTAATTGTTTTTTTTCTTTTTGCTGTTTGTTCTCTTAGCTGGTTTTTTCAAATTTATTGATAAATAACATTTTGTTAAATCTATGGGGAGTTCTAATTTATGATATAATATGTAAGTATAATGTATCCATTTATGAGCTCATTAAAAGGAATCACTAACCACCGCCAGAGGACGCGCGCGGCATCCTTATTTAGTTATAAAGAATAAAATCAACGCAACTAGCTGTGAAACAAATAGCAAAAACAGCAAAACAATTAGTTGTCTCTAGTTTTGCGAACTTTTCTTTAAGTGTAACCTGCGTTATATGTTCTACTTACACATAATTAATTACATTTGAAATAAAGATAAACAGTAACTGAAATTGCTAAATTGCAGTGTGAAGTCTAGCTTAGGAAGAGTATTGTGATGAGTAAAAAAACTGATTTGTCATCCTGTAGATTCCGCTAACGATTGTCGACATGCAAATAGCAACTCTGCGTCAAGGCGATACGGCACAGCGCACGTTAATTTGATGGTCCGAATTTTGCCGGCATACGGACGTAGAATCCCAATGATCTAGCCGAGTCATGGTCGTGATTTGAACCACTACCACGGGTTGCCGTAATGTAGGCGACAGCACATGTAACACTTTGGATTTTGAATCGTTCTTATAGTATGAGAGCCCACGACCAAAATTTTTGTCTCATAGCAATACAGCCAAAACCGCATCAAATCGATAGATACGATTATCCTGAACTCGAAAATACCAATTTCAGACATTTTCCGCGTAGCGTTTGATCTGACCGAATTTTAAAAATTGTCAAAGAATTTTACCGAACTGCATCATAGCAATATGTCTGATTTGCAGACTGTAGTTGAATGATAGTTCTGAGATACCGGAAACATATTTTTCAGACGTTAGTGGTGTAGCTCAAACCCGTAAAATCACTTAAAAAAATTAAAAATGAGACAAAAAAAATGTCTCATAGCAATACGTCTGAAAATCTTTTTTATTAGTAAATTTTGGTTATTTGATGCGAACAAAATAATTTTCAGACGGAAATGTGAACGCATTAAATTTTGAGACCGTTTTGAAAATGTTAACAAATTTTACCGATCGGTATCATAGCAATATGTCTGAAAATTGTTGAACATGATAAAATAAGTTGTCCACATGTGCGAAAAATTTATATCAGACAAATTAAGTGTAGCACCTTCTCTATCAGACAACTTTTCGATACTCAGATATCATTTAAAAATCGTATTGAGGCATCTTGAATTCTCTGTTACAAACCAATGAATACGTTGCGACCCTGAATTTATTAGATGATAATTAACAAAGAATTTACCCGAAACCGTAACATTGAAGTTGAAGGACTGAAATAAATCGCACAAAAGGAAACTGGGATGAAGTTGAAAAAAAAAAACGGTTTATTCAAAGTTACAAAATAATAAAAAAATTCCCTTTCTCAATCATTGTTTCTTTACAAAACACACAACTCAGGTCCGACATTTTACACTACCACAACCGCACAACGCATGATAACTAAGTGAGAGTCGTTCCAACGTTTGGAACAGCTGCCGAGTGAGCTGTATAATAGTAAGAAAAGGGTAGGAGCGTAACAAGCGCTGAGGCTGTTGAAATTAAATACTGATTGATTTGATAGTTTTGGTTTTATTTAAAGCACACTTGAGTAACTTTTACAAAAGAAATAAGTAATGACATCTGTCATCTGTCAAAGTACATATAATAGACAAGGGAGATTCTTGAATATTTATGAAGGCTGTAAATTTAAAAAAACATTTAACAGAGGCGTCGGCCAGGCGACTCCGAAACGTTATTTTCGTTTTTGGGAGTATATGCTACACTTAAAGTGTCTGAAAACAGGTTTTTGGTAATCATGGCAGCAATACGAAAAGTTAAAAAAGAAAATTATCCGTATTGCTATGATACAGGTCGGCTAAATTTGTTGACATTTTCAAAAATGCGCTCAGGCTATGTGCTACGCGAAAAATGTCTGAAAACAAACTTTTTCGTAATACAATTATAAAATCTATGTACATTTTCACTATCAGACGTATTGCTATAATACCGACTGCCTTTTTTTTTTGACACAGCAGAAATGGCCTCCCACGCAGTTGCTACACTTTCGACCGTTACTACACACCTAGTCGGGTTCAGAATCATACAATCTAACGATTTTATAGGGTTTTTGCCGTATTGCTATGAGACATGGTTTTGGTCGTGGGCTCTCGTACTATTATTGTCTGGGTCATAAGAGTTGAGATCGTACTGCAAGTCCATTGAACTGCTGTCGACTGTACCTAAGTTCGCTCCGCTACCGAGTTACGTACGTCAGTTAGCTATAAGGGTCGAGGTTGATAAGACTCGTCAATATGTTTAAAGGTTCGTTTAAAATATCTAAAATATTTCCTATATAAAACCATATTATATTCAACCATTTAAAAATGAGGTTCATATAGTCATAGACAGTTTTGAGCACGAACTCAGCGTCGCACTTACGACTGTCATAATTGTATATAAGAGTATATTTATTTTTCAGGGACGATATTGAATAAGTTATATTATTATAACCTGCACTTAATAATGGTTAAAAAAGAATAACCACCGTAGCGAAAGAGATGTGTCAGCATTATTTTCGTTCAATACCTCGTCTGAGGTCAAGATAGGTAAGTAGGTAGAGACCACATTATTTGTGACCTTTTAGCAACGGAAATAGAGTGAACATGAAAATTTATTTTAAACTTCGAAATACTTCTCACACTAATTATTGCAGATGACTAAGTATATAAATAGTACAGAAACTACGAAAAGAAAAACTGTTCTAATCTGAGCATTGAAATAATACTTTTCTGAAAGCTGATAAGGTAGAGATTACCTTAAAAAAACACATGCTTAAAATTCCCATTAACTCAAAAATAAAAGGTCATAAATCACGAGGTTTGATTTTTTTATCAATGTTATGTTTAAATCGATCACGACTACTCTAAAAAACCACCAGAGACCACTCGTTAATAGGGCCTAATTTGTTGCAAACCACCTCTAGTATCACCCCTTTCAAGGAATGTATCGAATTTCCAATCACCCTGTATAGAAGGCCACAAAAACACAAGAAACACATATTAAACGTGACAACTTCTCAAGAGCTACTTGACCGATTAAAAAAAAATTCATTTACATAGTATATACTAACTAAATTATAAATAAATCGTCTAATTAGTTTTTGGGAAATATCAAACGCAATGATGTTGCTTTATACTTTTCTGAGTTATACTGTAGATCGACAGATCGATTGCTTGCCTATAAATAAAAATCAACTTCGTTTGCACAAATTGGATACTAATAACGACCTGTAACGTTTGTTGAAATGGACGAAAAGCTACGGAACCGGCTCGTGGTCCCCTAACCGGCAGCCGGACAGGTTTTTGTGCACTGGTAACCGTGGCTCTACCTCTCGGAGAACACAACTTACTCTCGTATTTTTACAAGTGTTGTTAGGATCGATTAGGTTCGGAATGAATGCAAAAAATACACCACGCTAAGTGTACGGAATATACATTCATAAACGTGATTTAAAGTTACGCAGCCGTTTAGGTCCCCTGTACCTTTCTATCTTATCCTTTTTTAGCGAAGTGTGAAAGGGATAGCAACACGATTTAAGGGAAGTGAGGTTTAACTAGGTTTATGAATAACAGCATAAACGGATAACATGTAAAACGCTAGTATAACGTTGAACAGATGCCGTATTTCGGGCCAAGAGTGATTATTAAAATACCCATAATTAAATTAACCCTAAAAATGTCTTCGAAACTCTACCTCCTCTCTTTTACCGATGAAAAGTGGTAGCAATGTTTACTCAATAAATGTAAATACGGCATTAAAAATTTCACCCAATAATATTCAATATGATATGATATATTTTATTGGTAAAAAACAAGTTTACACGTCAGATGGGTATTTCATTTTTACATTGTCATACACGATAGGTATCACAACATTCAATGCGCGATATGAATCCACTCCTTTTCATGAACAAAAATGAATAGTACGGATAACAGCAGATCAATGGTAACACTTGCAGTACGAATTCCACTTATATGATGCAAATAATAAGAACGGTCCAAAGTGTTACACTTGATATGCTGTTAGCTGTACCACTTGTGATTGGTAAATAGAGAACCTTTTTAATCGTATTTTAGTATTTTACCGATAACGACTAGCCCAGAACAAAACTGCTGTAATTTTGTGAGAATAGTGTCAATTAAATATAATATCTTTAATTTTTTATTTTGAAATACTAAAGCTTTTTTGGGCTGTTGAGGTAAGGAAACAGTCAATAGCAGAAAACATCATACATGAATCGATCTAGTAAAAAATACAGATGAAGTAATGGTAATATTACAACAGTTGTTACCAGAGTACCGTCTCAATGGGCCATCATGGGTAGACGCGCCGGTGGCTAGAAATAAAGATGACCAAACCACAAGACAGATGATAAATCTCTCAAAATATACGTTACTATAAAACAAATTTTAGTTTAATGATAGCTGTTGAATGGCGATGTAATAAAATCGGACTAGCCTGCTCGGATTCAATTAATAAAATTATATTGTTACTAGCTGTGTGACCCGGCTCTACCTTACATCTAGGTACTATTTGTTTTGGTGAAGTTCGACTCTCATACCGAAATTAACGGATATGTAACAGTAACGCAGCGAAAAGTGACGTCTAAGATTGCGATTTCCTCAAAACTTTTGGCTGATTTTTAGATGTCTTCTACTACGACTGAGGCAAGGACAATGGCCCGCGTACAATGACGGGTTTTCAAAGTGACATTTAAGAAACAAAAATAGTACCGGCTGATCCGCGTCGATTTTTACTAGCCGTCAATGTCAGATTTTTGGCGAAAATTAGTACAAAAATTTCGTTCGCGCAGGCTTTGACAGGACAATAAAGGCCAGCCGGCTAGCCCCCTATGATAGCCCCGGCATGAAGTCAAAATTATAAAGCTTCAATGCACAGGCTAACCCTTTCTTTTTATTAAGAATTAAATGCGTATTTTTTGTGGTATCTTAGTAGATACTAAAAATATTAAATTGTAAAATTACAAAAACCAAAAAAAATAATTATTCAGCTGATATTAACAATATTTGTTTCGCCATCGCCATCTATTATCAATTTAAATAGCTTGTTTTTTTTCCTTTTAAATGTCACTTTGAAAAGCCCTAATACTGGGGTGCGTTTTTTAAAATTAACCTTCCACAGTCTGGCAGTTTTAAGAATGCTACCTCTCTTTCCTACACCATAATTGGCAATACTTTTAGAACTGTCAAAGTTAGCTTAAAATTAGCAAAAAAACGTAAGAATCGCAACCAATAATAATATGTAGAGTCGATAGTAAACCAAAAACGTAGTGTTTTCATTCCTACAAGTAACATTTAATAAAAATAAATATCTAACATCTTCTACGAAGCTCTGATTAATTTCTGTTTACTTAATTGCAAATCCACAGTTAAAGTCATAACAAACAATTGAATGTCGATTGATTATGCTTTATAAATGTAAGCACATTGGGTGAGCTTCGTGTTAAAGTGACGGAGAGGTGTCGCTCCATACAAGTTGTTATCGCTCACGCTGAAACCTGATCGTTAGTTCTTAATGTAGAGAACTCTACATTGAGAACTATATACACCTAGGAGGTTCCTTGCTTCTTGCTTATTAGTTTTCAAGTGTTCAATGTGCATTAAATCTTCATACTGTTTATGTGAGTCGATTAATGTAATAAAGGATTTAGTCAAAATAACCTATTGTTCAAGATAAAATGATCATTGTCTGCAATCTGCATCTAAATTATTCATGAACGAGAATGAGTTCAACCTATTTACCATATTATTATGTTAGTCGTCCGGTCCTTGACCCATTTGATTGAACCAGTTGAATGGAGTTAATAATCGATCAATAATGATGTAACACACACAATACGTATAGGCAACATCATATTGATTGTAAATAATAATACACGGTCACTCTACGCTATACGTCATTGTTCGCTCGATTTGTGTGCTGTCGACTGTACCTACCTACATAGGAGTACAAAAACAAAATAGTATATAGGTTGGAAATGCCGTGTGGGCAGGGCAGTGTGTCATATTTAAATCTCATGCAATGCGAGCAACAGCAGCTACACTATCACGTATGATATTTCTAAGAACTATTATTGTTCTGTGAATACACCGATGCATTTGTGCGCCTCATCGGGGAATAATAGCCACTTTCAGAATGCACTTACTACTTGTCCTATTTCTATGAAATTTATATAAATGTAGAAGGTTAGCTTAGGACTCGTATCGATAAGCGTTACTTAATAATTTTTCCGAGATATAAGCCATGACAAATTGCCAAACACAACGACGAAATATGAACGACACACGAGCGACGTGACGACGTTAAATGCATTTCATACACTAAGGGTCATGTCCGAAATGTAAACATATGTTGTTCCTTTCGTATACCATACTAAAGAGCGCGACAGACGTAGTACTACCCGACTTTAAACGTGGGAAAATACACACAGAAGGGTGCGTGGGTGCTAACAACATGCTGCCTCCGTGCCGGTCTCAGGTACCTACAGGATGACCTTATAAAGTGTTTAATTAAGAGCCTTCATAGAGCCAGCTAGCGGCGCCAATCTTAAAAAAATAATATCTTCCAATATAATCAACTTTATTAAAAAAGCTATTTTTTTTGTGAACCTATAAATTGTCCCACTGCTGGCCAAAGGTCCTCCTCTTCCATCCATCCCTGTCCTGAGCCTCTTCCAGCCACCCATCCCTGTATCTAACGATATCGTCTCTCCACCTACGCCGAGGTCTGCCCCGACGCCGGCGACCGTCCGATGGCACCCATTCTAAAAAGCTATTTACAAAATGTTTATTACGATAAATAGTATTTTTCAATAACAATACATGGCATAATTGCGACAAGCTAAGTTGTAGTTCACAAATGTGCCAAAAACGGCCGTTTTTCGCAATTATGTGAACTAGAACTTACCGACATTGAATCACGTTATAAATAAGCATTTAAAAAATAGTATTTATCGTAATAAACATTTCGTAAATAGCTTTTTTAATAAAATTGATTACATTGGAAGATATTATTTTTTTAAGATTGGCGATGCTAGTTGGCTCTATGAAGGCCCTTAATAAATGTATTATTACCAGATTGGTCCATATCTCGGGCGATCCCAGGGCTGGCACCTATCTCGCTCAGCGGCTGAGCATTGCGATACAGCGAGGAAATGCTGCCAGCGTCCTGGGCAGGATGCCACAGAACGGGGATCTTGACGACGTGTTCGTTCTTTAGTATTTAGTTTTATTTTATTTTATAAGTAATGTGTATATTTTTAGATAGCAGTTTTATTTTATTGAATAAAAAACTTACAATGTATAAAAAAACACTATTCTACCGTTACCGCTAAATCTAAATAGCGAGCTGAAAATAGAATTTTTAATTTTATTATATTTTATAAGCCGTTACGTAATTGAATAACTAGACAAAAATAAACGTAATAAAAAATTAATCATCATCATCATCAGTCTATTTATATTGCCCCACTGTTCGGGCACAGACCTTCCCTTACACAGAGGGAGCTGCGCCATAATCCACCACGCGGACCCAGTGCTGATTGGCGGATTTCACATGTCTAGGAATCGATCCTGGGACCTCCGTATCGCAAGTCCATTGACCCGACCACTGAGATAGACTGGCCTCTCTAATACTCCGAAAGAAATATTAGCAGTGGTTACAACCGTCCCACTATAGTATTAGCCAAGTGTTTTGCTATTTGTTTTCCTTTCCTAGCTAGTTTGATTGGATTTGTTTACAATTATTTGATCTGACTGACAAGGCTGTAGTTATTTTAGCTAGAAATCAACAGCGAAGTAAATATAGCTGCTACATGCAACCTGTTTTTTTTCTTCATTGTATAGGTACCTAGCCTATTTATTCTTACACCAGCGTATGGACGACAAATGTGTTTGTGTAACATTTGACTGTTAGATATTAAAATGGAATCGTAAGTCGTCAATTTTCTATTTCCGATCTTTGTTCCTAAAGCCTGACACAGCCTGCATGCGGCTTGCGACCTGCAGCCAGTTGAAACGCATGCCCCTCCCCATTTTCTCCCGTCGTTAACGTCCAGTAGGTAAAGGCGTCGTCCTCGCACATAATAAGTCCATTAACATACATTTTTAATCTCATGTTCGAACAGGGCGAGTTTCCAGAAAAATTGAAAGTCTCAGTAGTGAAACCAATACATAAGAGAAGTGCCAAAAACGAGATGTCAAATTACCGTCCGATTGCATTGATACCCATTCTATCTAAACTAGCTGAACGACTAATATACGATAGAATATACTCGTACTTCGAGAAGAACAATATTCTTGTAGATCAACAACATGGTTTTAGAAAAGACAAATCCACAAACACTGCTATTTATGACCTTTTACACGTTATCATGGAAGGTTTAAATAAAAAAGAACACGTTGCGGCTATCTTAATGGACATGACTAAAGCGTTTGACTATGTAGACCACAAACGGCTCCTGTCTAAACTTTACAGCTACGGCATACGAGGAAAGACATATAACCTATTGCAATCTTATATAGTTGATCGCCGGCAGTATTGTGAAATAGGTAACATATGTCACAAAACAAGAACAGAAACTTCTTACAAATCCTCTATAAGAATGACAAACTACGGGGTGCCACAAGGAAGCATATTGGGCCCTTTGTTATTTATAACGTATATAAACGATCTTCCTAATGTTATCCCCTACTCCACAGTGTTGTATGCCGACGACTGCACAGTGGTAATGACAAACCGTGATGCCAAAAATCTTGAACATGATATTAGTAACTCCATCTCATTAGTCATACAATGGTTGGAGAATAATAACCTAAGGATTAACCTACCGAAAACTAATATTATACAATTTTATCAACCGCAGGGAAATCCACCAACTTTGAACATAACATACGATAATCATAACATTGGCATTACTAATGACGCTAAATTTCTAGGATTACACATAGATCGACATTGTAACTGGAAAATTCATATCGAGGAACTGTGTTCCAAAATAAACAGTTTTATCTACCCGATACGTAAATTAACTTACACAATTAACAAAGAAGCCTCCTTAACTGCATATTACGGGTATGTACACTCCATTCTTCGATATGGCATTATTTACTGGGGAAATTCTACAAATAAAAATGATATTTTTAAAATGCAAAAGAGATGTATGAGAGCCATAACTGGTATAAAGCCATGGGAAAGCTGTAAACCCTATTTCATGAGCCTCGGGGTACTAACTGTTCCGTCGCTGTACATTTTGGAGTGCATATGCATGATTAAAAAGTACAACTCCAGATATCAAGTGCGAAGTACAATGCATACAAGAAATCTGCGTCACGGAACTGATCTGGTCACACCGTTTGCGAAATGTGCCCTTTTTAAAAAAAGCGTGTTCTATATGGCAATTACACTTTATAACAAGTTACCGGTTGTAGTGAGGGACTTGACATACGATAAATTTAGACATCAAATGACTACAATATTGAAACGAAAATGTTATTATGACATCAGGGAATACATGACTGACAAATATATAGAATAATTATTTACTTTACTTTTTAATTTTGACATTTAATAATTTCATAATGTAATGATTAACTTGACATTTATTTTGTATTTAAATATTTGCACACTACAGTATTGTGGTAGAAAGTAGCGAGCGACACATTATATTAAGACCATTGTAATACCTACTTTCAGCAAATAAATTGATTGATTGATTGATTGATTGATTGTAGCGGATTGCGGCCTAGGCCTCAGATCGCTACCTACTGGACGTTAACGACGGGAGAAATTGGAGCGGGCCATGCGTTTCAACTGGCCGCAGGCCGCGTTAATATCGCTCCTGTGTGGGAAAGCCTCAATATTGTCTTAATTACTCGTCACTCTCCATCAGCATCTTGGCCTTGTTATAATTGTTCCTAAATTAGAATCTAAATTCAGAGGTCAAATTAATATGCGATATTAGACGGAGGAAGCCTTAACCCAATGGCAACCAATATCCTACGTTAATTACTCTATTGTAGTGATTCCAGATTGTTCCACGCTAATTTTAATCGCCACTAGTCTTCCCGCTTACTCGTACGATGTAGCATATATTTTATATGCAATTAAAATATTTGATTTGATTTATATGAGTGACATTTGCGTTTAGGTTTAGAATTAGACTTAGTAACACCGCTAGAATCATACCTTATGACCACGTATAACGCGCGGTTAGCCATAAGCGTGGTTTTAAGTTATTCCACGATTTAAACATTTCGTCCCTTTCTTTGTCTTTTTGGTGGTACTTACTCGTTGTGATATTAATTTACGGAAAACGGCAGCTTACTCGAGTTACACAGCCAATGCAATTTCGTCTCTAACACTGTCGCATACAATACAATAGTTTACAAGTTATAGGAACACAGAAGTCTTCTTCCACACAACGTTTAGGTGCACAAAACCTGTGATTATTAAGCACTTGCATATTTTAAAAGGTAATTATAGGAGGTACCTGTGTTCTGCTCTGTAGTCCCCTACTATTTAATACTTGGGAAGGAACAGTAAGTAAAGCAAGTTGTTATTGTGTAAAGTGTATTCGGTCCGTTGGCGGACTATTGTCCCATAGCATAAAAGCGCTTTTTAACAATACAAGACGGAATGGTCACGGGAAATGCCCACGGTAATAGGCTCAACCGCTTAAAAAAAAGTCCAAGACGTTTCGTAAAACATAATAAAGTAAGTGTTAGGTACGAATGAATAAACTTATTGGTACAAATTACTGTGAAGGAAAACGTCGTGAGGAAACTGCACACGTGGGTTTTCCTAGTTTATTTTGTGTAAAATAGAATAGACGCGCTTAAAAATTGCCTAATAAAAGCTTCCTCTCATAGAGCAGCGACAGACTACGCAAGTTTTCACCCTTAGGGATGTGTTTGGCACCAAGTGGCTCTTATTAGAATCGTAAAAGATCCTTATACAATATCTGGTTAACACGCAAGGATCCACATACACAAGCAATATGATTTAAATTGCAACCAACGTTAGTTGTCTGTCAACATGTGTCATTTTCACATCGCACTATAAGATTATTACTAATAATTGTATCTATAGACGTATAAGAAAGACAAAGAACATACCATACCATAATAAATTGGGTCTTATCTCTTCTCCAAAAAAGTAGGGGAAAAAAGCTTAATCAGTGGTTTAACACTTCATTGCTAAGGTTGTTAATAAAATGATAAGCATTTATACACAACAACTATTGTTACAAATGAATAAGTTACAAGAGCTAGGTCTAGAACTTTTAGCCAGTTACAGTTTTTTTAAGGCAATGAACCTAACTAAGGCTTCGCAACGGAAACAGGTGGTCTGAGGCATTATAAAAAGTTTTATTAGTTCTTCAAGAGTGCATATTTCTAGCTTGCAAATAAAAGTAGATGTAGCTACCTACCCTATATAACGAATTTGGCTTCGCAAAGTCACATATTTCGAAAGCTTATTTTAACTTAGAAGCTCATTAAATAGGACACGGAAAATTATAAAAATAATACTTAGTCATTCGTTCATTACATAAGTAAGTGAGTAGGTGTAAGTGTTTTCGAAAGACGCTTTCGATCTATAACGTAGCGAAATATTTTAGAGGCAACAATAATAACATAAGTTCGTCGAATATGATAAAGAAAAATAGGAAAAAACCGGCTCAACATTCAAAAACAAAATTAAAAATCAACTTTAAACTATACTTTTCTGAGATCAAAGGACACGTTTTAAAACACTGTTTTACTTCATTGTTCGTGGTTTTTGAGCAACCCGGCGATACGTAAACACTCCTTCGCGAAACCGACACCAGCTTTGACAAAGTCGTAAGTATTACTGAACTGAAGAGCCTGTTGCAACGCGATCCGCCTCAGGTACAATTTTCACGTTGTTATAACACGACGGATTCTAAAAGCGAGTCGTTGTTTGAACCGCGTAGAGACGAGGTGGTCACTTTACCCGATCGATTGTCTCTACAAGAACAATGTATCACGTCGTTCGCCACGGAAGAAAGAGATGAAGTGACTTTGAGTAGAGCCTTCGCAAACATTATAGTCCTGCATCCATTTTTGTAATCGAGAATACCAAATCCAACTAAGCGACTGAACGTGGATATTGTGCCGCATCAATTGGAACCAGATTGTATGTTGTTTATGTATATTTAATTGAGGCTGTTGTGATTAGAAACTTTACACTCTTTGCAGCCAGTACACTACGAAGGAATTAAGAGGAATTACACAATTTTTCAATATACATATTTAGGAAAGAAAAGTCCCGACTTTCCTGATTTTTCTGATTTTTTTAAAGAAAAGATAAGACCACCTTGAGTGATAACCGCCAATTATAATTCTAACAATATTAGCCGATTTCTTTTGTGTAATTTTTTTTTGTCGATAAATAATATTTATCTTTATTTTATCTTATTTATCAACATCCTACAAATCATTAAGACACGGAAGTTGAAAAACTTCAAGAATGTTCCTGATGTAGGGAACCTATCAGGATTTTTTACCCAGCGAATTATATATTTATAAAACTGTTAATGCAAATTAGCAAATAAAACCATCATAGGTTTTACGGAATTAATTATTTAATTTTATTCGGCATATGAGATATGCCGAAGAGACACAGCGCATCTATTTTCTAGAAACTAATAATTAAGGATTTTAAGAAACTCACAGGTAGTACTTAATATTTAATAAAAACTTTTGTCCATACATCCGTGGAAATAATTGTTTAAATTTGAAAATTGCATTGAATAAAAAGTAAGTTTTGGATTTTTCGAAATTGTTTCATCTGCGAATCTCTTTGTCCATGACGTCACCGGCATAAAATGCCAGCAACACGAGCTGTATTGCCGTCCCGTTCCAACGCCTGTTCTCTAGGGGTCTGACTCAAGGATACAGACAGACGCCACTCTTCAGTTCACTGATCTCTCCGCGTGCGCCGAAGCCTTACCGTGGAGTTAGTGCAAGAACTTTCGACCATCAAACTTATTATATTCGACTAGGTACTTGTCTTATCATTGTACGGACAACGGCAGATCAATGGTAACACTTGCAGTACGATTTCAATTCTTACGACGCAGATAATAAGAACGGTACAAAGTCCAAACTTGATCTGCTTTTAGCTACGTCCTAAACCTGTACTCGTAAGTAACTACACCATAAACGTCCACAACAGTATAAAATTTCTATATTTCTATAAAATTTTAAGAAGACAAAAACTTTGTTCATGTTCAGTTTTTTTTCAATATTCTTTAATTATATTAGCTTTGTGGTTTCAGCTTGGGGTTTAGGTTATGTATGAGATTTATAGATTTCTTACTAGCATTATTATTGCTTATTTATGCTTATGACTTATAATTATAATTTACGAAGACGGGTCAAATTCAATTTTAAAAAATACACCGGATATTTGGCAAGAACCTGTTTACCAGTCCTATCAGTTGATAAATGCGTTCAATAAAAAGCTTGTTGTCGTCTCAGTCCTACCTCTCGCAAAGAGCCGACTCGTCTCGCTAATCATGCTCTCGGCTCTAGACTTTTTCTTGTAGCAACTTTTTTGAGGACAGCTGATGCTATTACCATTACTAGTGTATCAATTCAAATATTTGTTCTCAGCGTTTGAGATACTCTTGCCCTTTATAGTTGGTAGTTAACAGGTGTAATTGCAGCATAAATACATATTAAATAGGTATGTGCACAAATAGACATGATGACGTCATCATCATCTGATAGAATATTAAAAGTGTATAAAATAGAGTGAAATGAAAGATTGGTGGATTAACGACCAACATGCATGTCCAATAAAACTAAACTTACCTGATCTTCATCACAGTAGTCGACGATTTCGCCTCTGAAAGATAAAGAAATACCAAGTTAAAACAATCGAACCCATATGCAAGTTAGTATGCTAAGAACGATAAGGTTAGTCTGTGAAAGTTTCAACTTCAAAGCGCGTATTATTTGGGCATGCCCTTCCAAAGGTGGAAAGCTTATTGAGTATGCCTGACCACACAAAAACAACCCAACTATGGAGTACAGCACATGTAATACATTAATGTCTTGGTTTTTATTCATATTTTCGTATTGTAACAATAACGTACCTGCCACGGAGTTTCTTTATCACCGGCCTTTGCGCAGTGCTGTCATGGATTCTAACTTGCGTGGGGTCTATTTCTTCACATTCATCGTCATCAAAAGGTATCTGACCCGTTCTTCTCGCTAATATAGAGTCCATGAATGGACTATAAATCTGCCCTGACGTGCCCAGTATATCGTCAATATCTGTGAATCGACTTATATATTTTTCTGCTCCCTTTTGATAAGATTGATGACCAGAACACATTCTCCTGTATTGGCGACTGTTCTCGTACGGTGAAATACGTCCTCGAAAATCTTCAGCTTCTTTAGGAGTTTCTAAGCCTTCTGGGCTTCTTCTGGCACCTAAAGGCTCGTCGTCTGGTAAGTGCAATGGAAATGGGGGAATCTGGGAAGGTGGTATGTATACTTGAACTTCTTCAGAGTCAGAACTATCGCTATCTTCTTGTGGCGGTGGAGTTGGTAGTTTCTCGATTCCTTCTGGAATGTTTTTATTGCTCGACAGCCACCATGGACGTTCACCTGATTCTACGTGCCGTATTCTTCTCAATGGAAAACTTCTTTGATCAGACCCCGATTTGCTAAGACTGTTAGGCACATCGAGTTTATTACTCTTTGAAGAGTTTTCATTGCTTGTCAGCCACCAGTCTTTTTGCTCGCCCGACTCAATATGTCGAACTTTGAAGAAATTGAATTTTTCACTTTTATCGCTATCGCTTGATGATTTTCTAGGAGGGGTTAAGCGCTCAATTCCTTCTGGAATATTTGCGCAACTGTCGAGCCACCATGGCTTTTCCTCTTCTCCGATTTTACAATTCTTTAAAGGCTTATTGGAATCTGATTTATCCATTGTATTTACCTGCGGTATCTGATTATCAGAATATTTTTCACTACTGTTTTTCTCATGCCACCACGCTCTGTCACCTGAATCAGTATGTGTTACATTTTTTGGTATATTATTATTGGAAGAAGATTTGTGATCACTACTTTGCTTGTCAGATTCTGAATCTAACCACCAAGCCCTTTCTCCAGATTCTATGTGCCTTATAGCTTTTAATGTTACCAGTTTGTCATCATTTGAAGCAATTATATTATTAGTGTTACTTTTACTTTTACTTGATTTATCACTTTCTGTTATAAGATTTGATACGTCTTTCCCAGTTGATTCTGATGTAGACGTTTCAAGCCAACGACTGTTGTCAGAATCTTGTTGTCTCGTTTTGAAAAGATTGGTTACAGGAGCAAGAGCTCTTATCAAAAATGACTTTGCCTCTTCTGTACCACCTTCATTTTTTTGGAGTATTATAGGGGAAGGTTGCTTCCCTGATCGGTCTGTCGGTATAGATGTTTCATCAGCAGACGTCCTGGATACATCATTTGTTCTGGATTTAGAAACAGTTTCATCTTCGCTTATGGAAGATTGTGTAGATAAAGTAATGCTTGATTCGGGGCTATTGCTTTCTCTTGATTTGGAATGTTTTAATTTTGAATGCCCATTTTGAAGATTACTGTTTGACGAAGTTTTAGTTATGCTTTTTGGTGGTGACACTTTACTTGATTCTTTTATTTTGTCACTTGTTTCACTGCCCTGATCTGAGTCTGTTGAACTAACTGATTTACTTCTCTTCTTCACGATTTTCTTCTTAGATGTTGAATCTGATGAAGAATCCGTACTAGACTTTCGTACTTTTACCTTTTTAGTTTTGGTCACGCCATCTGGTTTTGGTGCTTGAGGTGGTAATTGGCTATTAGTAATTGTTATTTCAGGAGATACTAATTCTGCAGAAGATATAGCCATAGGACTTTTAGCTTTCTTTAGTTTTAGATTTACATTTATTATGATTTCAGATGTATCGTCATCTCTGTTTTGTTCGTAGTTGGCTACAATTTCGTGATTTGGTTCAGGTATAATGTTACTGAAGAGAAAATTAGTGTCCTTGTCTTTACTGTTTTCAGTAAGTGAAGTTGTACTAGTGCTGGTGGTGCTGGTTTCTTTAGTTTGTGGCTCAGTGCTATGACTACGACTACTTCTTTCAACGTAAGAGTTACCAGAACTTTCTCGTAAATTAGAATATTGTGTGGAATATCTTCCTGCATATCCTGTATAACTGCTTGCATTAGGTGTATAATATGACCAATTGGTCACACTTGTTCTAGCGGTACTACCAAATCGGTTGGAGCGTGTAGGGTCGTCTAACCGGTCTGATTGTATTTCTTTATCAGCCATTTCTGGCTTTTTCTTAGCTCTTGTTATTGTTTTTTCGATGGTTTTTGCCATGTCTGCCCTTCTACATCGTACATAGGCAGACGAACCCGGTGGGGTCGGTGATGTATGACGTGTAACAACAGTCACTGATTCAGTCTCACTCTCATCCTCATCTTCAACTGTAATCTGTATTCCATTTTCTACAATATTTTCACTCCGTTCAATTTCAGGTTTGTGGACTTCTTCTTTTGTAGCAACTGGTGAAACAGGTTTTTCTATTTCAGTTTTCGTCTCTTTACTACTATCTGCATGATTCACGGGAGATACGGATGTTCTTTTCACTGTGGGGGGACTTCTTAAATAATTAGAAGATAAACGATTCGCTATGGCGTATCGGTTGACGGTTATTTCGGGTTTAGCTTCTGCTCTCGATGCAGGTCGTGTGTAATTTGAGGTTCGAGGGTACAATTTGTAGCTGGACAGACTATTGTAGCCTGTAGACTTGTCAGTCTTGCTTGGAATGTTTTTGTCGCCCGCAGGGCTAGCATCTCGACTTTTATCTTTGAAGTTTTTCGTAGTTCTCCTTTCCGGGCTCAAGTGCCGGGAAGGTCGGGTCAGACTGTA
This sequence comes from Tachystola acroxantha, assembly GCA_963506565.1. Classification (NCBI taxonomy): domain Eukaryota; kingdom Metazoa; phylum Arthropoda; class Insecta; order Lepidoptera; family Oecophoridae; genus Tachystola; species Tachystola acroxantha. The sequence goes on from OY735870.1 coordinate 18,990,826, forward strand.
TTTCGAAGCTGTCGATACAGGGCTTACATCCCTGCTTCTGTTTGTGGCCAATGATGGTACGGTAAGTTTACTGTAGTCTTTCTTTTCATATTTGGAGGACGGCTTGTCGGTGTAATCCTTTTTATCATATTTTGAACTGGGTTTATCAAGACTGTAATCTTTTTTATCATATTTTGATGTAGCTTTATCGCTATAATCTTTCTTTTCATATTTGGAGCTGGATTTATCGATGTAGTCCTTTTTATCATATTTAGAAGCTGGTTTGTCGACTTTGCTGTAGCTAGCGTATCGATTTGCAATGGCAGAAATTGGCGTTTCCTCCTTTGCTGAGCGATCGGGGCAAAGGACGGGGATGCTGGACGACTTGTACGATGGTGTGCTATTGATGTATTTGGCGGTGACAGATGTCGGCCGGTCCGAAGAAACGCCCGTCAACCCTCTGCCCGTGTCTCGACTCCGGCCGTATGATGACGTGTCATACTGGAATGTGTCAAGAAATGTTGCGTCATTATTGGAATTTTCAACTAAATAATCAGTGTTGCTAAATCACAAAGAGTTAACTTATGTGGAATAAGTTATGGGTGTAGATAGAGGTGTGTTTATCCTGCGAGCCATAAAATCTATATTCTTCATCTATCACACATAACGCTTCGCCTTTCACCGCTTTATAAATAGCGGGGGAATGCGAGTGCGATGGAGATAACATACACGAGGGCTTTTATTAAGCCCTTCGCTGCTTGTGATATTTAGTGCTGGATAGACTGATTAATAGTGGGCTAAGCGAAGGAATTTGACGCCCGGTTTATGGCTCTACTTAACAGTATGTGTGACTTTTGTCACTTTAACAATATGAAATATGATCTGTGGATATATAATTATAGATATGTTCTTCATGGGGTTTGCTATGAATATTTTTGCATTATTTTATAGCATCTTATACATCTACACCTCTATCTACATATTAGTCAAAATATGTCATTAAAAGATAGCTGATTTATTTTTCGCAAATCTTAGAGAAAGATTACAGTCGGCAAGAACATTCTCAATTTATATATTTGATACTAATCCATCTAGTTTCTTATAAGAAATTAGTACTCGAAATGTCAGAAAACCCTGAACACTTATCGCCCACTTTTCATTTGGAAACTTTAACTTACTGTCCCTTCTCAAAAATCATATACAACTGACAAATTATGAGTATTCTAAAGAGTAGTTTCCCTACTGCAAAATACTTACATAATTTCTAAAAGACATGATGTTAAACTATCAACTCGTGTCCATGAGTCGGTTTGAGTAGACGCGATTTTCTGGAAATCCTGAAAATACAATATTACATAGTTGAACAGTGATAAATAGTTTATGTAGAGACGAGAAGAGCGAAACGATGTTCTAAACTGTTAAAATTTAAAACGTTATGTCGAATGGACGGTGTGCTGTATTTGTAGTTAATTGAACAAAATTAACTTTACTTAGCAAAATAGAACCCGATGTCTCTTGAAGATCAATTAGCACATTTGGATAATTAAATTTAGGACAAGTCATATATTTAATTTTATTTATTTATTCATTAAGAAGCATAGCATAGTTATATTACCTATTCACTATACATTTATTTCGTCATTAATTACACCATTATAATATGAATTAAATTATATCATTATTATTATTATCATGTCACATTATTCTATTATAATGTTTATTATCGATATCTCAAGGCACAGTGGACAGCTAATAAACCACACAAATCCATTCCAATTTAGGCCGTACGTACGGCAGCATAGAGTGCCTGACTGCTGTTATTGGATTGTTAGTTACTGGATGTGCTGTCGAGTGTACTATCAAATACCCAATTGAAATGGTGTATTTTGTCGTGCAATGTTGTTCGTGTGTGCGTGTAATGTGGGCGTTTGGCGACGGCTCCACTGCTCGCGACGATTGCTCTGACTGTACCGAATGCGTGTGCTCATTGTGATAATGTAGCAACGTCACTTTGTTAGCACTATTAGTTATTCTGTAACTTTGTTACTGTTGTATTATAATTACGCGACTGCCGAAAGTAGAATGGTATTATTTTTCACGTGTATGTATGTAATATGTGTGTTTATCGGTTCTTTCGTGATATCCTGTAAACGAAACGGAGTGAAATTTTTTTATGTATGAAGTCTTATTAGATTTGTATTCATAACAGAATTTACATCTAGGATACATTTTGTTCCAAAAGAGCAGTCGTTTTGTAATAACTTTTGTTTTTGAAATAATAATTCACGTGATTATAAAAGTGTGACGACTCTAGGCTAAGTATGAAGGCTCTATTTAAACTAACGACAAGACAACCATACAACAGCGACATAGCGACAAAAGTGTCGCTGTCATGAAATTATCGATACGTCAGTACGATACCTATCATAAATGTTTTGTTCCAGTAGTTCTGACTTCGTAGTAAAATGGAAACTCAATGGAAAACTGGCTAATTGACAAACTACGGTATCTGGAACTCAAATATATATTGTTTACTTATACATAACACAACAATTTCCGTTCGTAGAAAGAAAATTTATACATGGCTAGACTTTCATCTCTCATACTTTTTAATTTTAATCCTACGCTTAGAATTTACTACCAATATCAAATGATAATCTCCGCAATTCTCGCATAGTACGGACAACAGCAGATCAATGGTAACACTTGCAGTACGATTACGACGCAGATAATAAGAACGGTCCAAAGTGTTACACTTGATCTGCTGTTAGCTGTACTTTATTTTTTACTTTAATTGAAACGTAAAAAAAATCTATTTCATTCCCGTGATCGAGACGAATCTAACGATACCTCATACTATAAATGTATCAAACCCTTTTGGCTATTGGAAGCTAACAAAGGAACCGATATTACATACACTGGAAAAAATTACCCTCCTCCATTCTGCAATCGGATAAAAACGATATGATGTGGCCGACCATCTGTTTGCATGCCAGTTGCAATACCTTTTTAAAGTTTTAAATAGCGACGCCTCTAAATATACAGTTTCCGGACTGACCTATTTGGATGGAGTTTGAGTCTATGGACATGCGATAGCTGGCGAACTTTTTCAGAAAGTTGCCGTTTTATTCCGAACCTTATTTCTTCCCACACAGGTTGCACAGATAACGTGTTTAAACACAGCCAGTGTTTTCATTTAGCTGGTGCAAGTTGTAGTCAATAAATTAGATAGACACATGTTATACTGATTGAACTTCTGTTTTTAGGTCGTACACCTTGGTCTGGAAGTTTTTGTGGTAAATATATCGAACGACGAATTCACCACTTGTGCGGTTAGTAGTTAAAACAACAAACTATGCTCGTATGCATCACGTGATGTTTTAAGAAACGCTTGGAATTTCTGGGATTACAATACTTTTGATCTTTCAATTTTAGACTTCTGTTTCGCCGTACAAATTACCAGTTTATTTCCTTGCAAATCTATACATATAATAAGACTGTAAAAAAGTTATGTCTGTACATTGGATATTTATTGAAAAGAATAATTGTAATATGTTTTAGGATCGATACTGATGCCAAATCACCAATTTTTAGAATTTTTGTCTGTTTGTCTGTAACTTTGTTCAAGTATCACGCCATAACTACTGAGTATTCTACTACGGGAATTTGATGAGAGTTTTACTAGGAGATAGGTGAAATATCCGGACAGCTCATAGGCTATAAGCCATGGCGGTATGTGATGTGGAAACAAGGAACCAGATAGGAAGATCTGCCTCCCAGTACATTAAACGTACGCAAACGAAGTTCGGGGTACAGCTAGTCAAGAATATGTTTCGTATTATTTAATAAAATTTCAAAATTGTGCAGTATTAGCGTGAAGCCTACTAGTCATCAAAGTTTATCAACGTTTCAAGCCACTAGCTTGAAACGTTGATAAACGAGGCGTCCCAGCTCACTCTTTTGGGATGTAGCAAGCATATATAGCCTATATGCTACGTCTATATATGTGTGACAATGATGACATATTTAAAATAGACTAATGACCTATTGTGACTCTACCTAATTGCTACTTCCATGTCGGATATCATACCAACTTAAAAGAAAAATTGCGATTTAGGTTAGCGAAAATAGATATTTTGAGAAAAGTATACATTCATTTCGAGTTAAACGTTACTCACTGACTTACCTACTTTAGTTATTATAGTGAACAAAAGATGAGTAACAAGAACATGAAGGGTGGTGAGCATGTCAATTGTATATTTGTAGAATTTTCATCCTTTGATTAGGTATATTAAGATTTTTTACTATTTTAATAGGTATAGGATCCAGGTAAGTGTCAAGCTTCATGCATTGGTGGGTTGCATAGTCTGTCGCTGCACTTTAAAGACTAGGTATTGTATAAGGATTTTATTTCATAAAATCTCTCATATTATTTCGTACATCACTGTATTATGTCTTTACCATTTTAAGAGCAATACGTGTAAAGAGCAATATTACTGAGTTATTTAAAAAATATCCGGTCAAATGCAAGTCGGACTCGCGCACCGAGACTTCCGTGTAACGCAACTTAACCCCGTAACTTTGCCATTATCAAAATATTATGCCCTTCATCGACATACTCCTGATTAGTTGATCATCTGCAAATATAAGTATGTAACAACAAAAATTTTTTTTTGGAAGCATGTAATTTCAAATTTACAGTTTTCGGATTTTTTCTTTTACTTGTGCTATAAGACCTAGCTTCTTCCCAAATTTCATGATTCTTTGTCAACGGGTTTGTACCCTATAGGTTTTGAGTTTTTTTGCGTTTTCATACAAATATGTGCCAAAATTCGACATATACGGCCATATCTTATGATTGCGTTAACGTAGAAGGTTAATTTTTTCACGGCTGACATGAGTTTCGTACCTTAGCAGTGAACTTTCGTAACCCGTGAATTCCCCAATGATACCACAAAATATCACACCGGGGGTCATGGGGAATGGTTGGGGGGACTTACCTCTGGGCGGGTAATTGCGAATCCCGGCGGTGTTATTTTAGATGGTGTCATGAGGAATAATCCAAACCAAGCCCTGACCAAATTCCGGAAATTCAATTGTCAAAACAATTATTAGAAACGGTGATGTGACTTTAAAAATACATTACACCTGATGAAAATCCAGAGGTTAGCGGAAGAGAAAAGTAGGTATCCCGTAACTCAGGAAGTTTGGCATCTTTAGCTAGGTAATTACATAATATGTATTTCAACAGTGGAGTGGGATCGCCGCTATTTCTGTCAACCGAAGCTTTATAGCGACTAGTTGTCTACAAAACATAGTACAGCTAACAGCAGATCAAGTGAATCACTTTGGACCGTTCTTATTATCTGCGTAAGATTTAAAATCGTACTGCAAGTGTTACCATTGATCTGCTGTTGTCCGAACCTACTATTAGCAGTATATATAACTTTGATTGAAGTAAGATCAATAATTAAAACTGAAACATCCTTTAGGTACGAACAACAAATGATACCACTTGCATACTAATGCAATGGTAACACTTGCAGTACTATTCTAATTCTTACGACGAAGATAATAAGAACGGTCCAAAGTCCAAAGTGTTACACTTGATCTGCTGTTAGCTGTACCTAAGCCAAGCGATATACCTAACACAACACTATTGAATTCTGAAACTTTGCTATTGAAATGTTCATCTCTATACGATAACGTTTGTAATTTACATGTCTAGTTTCATCATAAAGTTAATTTTTGCATTGACATAATTAAAAATACAGATATAATATATTTGCACTTCTTCATAAAAAATAGGTAAACACTGAGAAAGTAGTGCCATTTTGTGGCCATGAAATGAAGAGGCTCCATATTTTTTTTTAATACGATGCAATGAAATCTTCAGGAATCTTCTAACTCATGAAAACATTCGGCCGTAGAACTTAGTATACTTTTAACTTGAATCCACTAACCTCAAACTAATCTTGAAATATTTTCAACTGTAAGGTAAGAAATTAGAGTCAACGCAACTAAATCACTGGACTATCTAATCTTACAAAACAAAACTTGATACTTCAAACAATATCGCTATAGGAACTGTTAGATTTATTTCTGTCGAAAGTACATTACGAAAATAAATGGCCTACTCCCAGTAGTTTAAGTGTCAAAGACTTGGGCTTCTGGGCGGTTGTTGCCTCCACCGAAATGGGGCCAGCTTCCCGAAGGTGTACGAGTAGCTAGCCAAGACCACTGGCCAACTTTACTATTACGCTGAACGTTTCTTCCAGTTAGATCTTTAACGAGTTCGTCCTTTTATGAAGTATAAGTTCGATCCACCAAGTAAATGGTTTCCACTCTATGGTTAAGGCTGACGGAGCCGCCGATGACATACAATAATTATCGAAACACAGTGCTGAATCCTCATCCATAAAATAATAATTAAAAGTTATTGTAAATTTAAAACAAAACATCTAGTTTCCGCAACAAAAAATTAAAAGAGAAAATTGTTATACAAACTTATTTCTTGACTTATTATTAGAAAGAGGAGGTTGAAAATTTCCCAATACTTACATGTTAGTTTTTTCAAGGATCCGTGAATTTCTAACAATGTTATGTGTATTGAAAGTTTACATTACTCTATTTATTTAGTAGCAAATTGTGTATTCTATGGTAATATTTACATACCAAATGCAGGATTTCTTTATAAAAATTTAATTGACCAAGAAACGTTCTGTTTATACACTAAATCAAGGTATGTTGTATATTACTATTTCTCTGTTATTATTGTTATTAAAAGCGCCGAGTGAAGTTGGTCTACGAAAAGGTATACTTCATACGCACACATGCGACGACGCTAAAAACGTTTAGTTAAAAATAACCAAAGCTGCATTTCGATGCAATGGTATATCCTGACAAATTATTTTTACATGTCCCCGCTTGTCTCTATATCCGTTTGAAACTTCCCCTCTGAATGATAGTATAATATTTTGTATGCTTCTTATTTTGTCTATAGCTTTCCATAACTTATTATAAATTATATTGTAGCAGAATAAAAGTCGAGTATAAAAATAATAAAAGCAATAAAAAATTTAGTCTCGCTTTCTGAAATTTAATGACAGAAAAAAACACATTTGGCCCATACATAACCTAATGGAAATGCCATCTAAACTTACTTCTACACTTTTTAATACTGGAATAAACCACTGCGGTACTTTATAATAGTAGCGTCTAGCTTCGACAAAGTGTTTGAGACAAATATGATAGATTTTAGAAATTATTTGAACTAATTTGACAAAACTTCATATGAATAATATCTGATTAAGGTATGCAGTATCTGACTCTGGATAGACGCATCTCCAGCGGTAGGCACTAAGTAAATTTAGTCGGACTATTTCAAGGTGTAAACACATATATTCTTGTACGTAGCTAATATATTTTCCAAGTTTGCAGCGGAACATGCAAATTACAGCAACATAAAATAGGCGCCCGGTGTTTGTTTTAGTTTCCCGTCTTAGTATATTTTGTTTGATCAAGCTTATCAAAAAGAAAAGTATAGTCGACATCGAGTATAATACTTTGGACCGTTTTTATTATCTGCGCCATAATAAGAGTTGAAATCATATTTTGTAAATCGTTTATGTTTAAAGAACCGATTTATTTACTTGATTATTCTAAATATTCGATATTCGACTTTGGCACAAAGGTACAGAGGCTATTAAATAAAAATATAATCTACTCGCGTGTTAATAATAAAAGGGAATTAACACCGGAATGGAGTGTCAGTTTATCCCTTGTTGAAATGCATTAATTTATACTGACATCTCATTCTGCAATCTCTTCTCTATATTTATAAAACTCAACAGACACCCGTCTGTCTGGATGTATATTCGTTTTATGACATAAAACCGCTAAAGGGAAGGATGTGTTGGCCAATTATGAGTATAAATTGTCTTAAGGCGAGGCCATTGGGCCATTTGAGCCTAGTGAGGGGGTGAGGTGCGGGGCGAGGGAGGGGCGAGAGAGGGATGACGCGCATTGATCGGGGTCATTACTCGCACAGGTACACAGAGTAATCGTAACCAGTGTCCTCACTGTGACGTCACAGCTCGCTACCCATAATAATACCTATACAGAATGTCCCACGGATAGACGATATACCGAAGTCCACTTGTCGGTGCCAACATTATCGACCCATTTAATGCCAAATAGGGATATCCCAAGCTTCGGAGTTACTTATTTCAATTTTCGCGATTGTCGGAAAATATTTCTTTCAAATCTTGAACTTTTGTCTATACTAAATGTTGTCGCACATTATGTCAACTCGGAACCGTATCATCATCACCCCTCCTGTTCACCTCTCGCCGCCAACCAGGCTTCAACTTCTACACTGGCCCTAACACGGGCTGTGCTCGTGACTATCCCATACCACACCCACTAATATTATGCGCAAGTTTGGATGGATGGATGTTGCTGAATGAAACTTTACAATAATATAGCTCATATTATACATCAAAATAACACATAGGCTATAATTTATAATCCTGCGCAGACGAAGTGGTGGGCAGAAGCTAGTTGACAATAAAGTAAAGCAATTTGTACTTTTAAACGTATTTATTTATACGGAAGATCATAAGCAGACATACGTTAAACCGACCGTCCGGAGTGGGTTCAGTGCAGTCAAATTCGCGTCTACAGGTTATATATTTTAATTATTTTTTAAGTTATTTATATTGACGTAACGTAGCGTAGTGATGTAGTATGACGTAGTATAATAAAATACTATGTTAATACTAATCTGACGGAAAAAAAGACCTGGAATAATAGGAATGTCAATTAGGTAATATTGTTGTAATAAAAGTGAAAAATAGGAATAATCAAATTATTTGCTAGGGGAATATATTTTGAAAGTACTTTCACGCGATTTAATAAAAAATTGAGCATAAATTCTTATAAAATACAAAATTTATTAAAATTTTAATAACCATAGAGGTTACATTACAACAAATCTGTTTTTGACTTTAAGTGACAAACTGTCAAGTGTATCAATAAAACTAAATAAATGACGAATTTTGTAACGTGATGTTAGGTAAGTATTATTATTGGTGTCAGGTGTGACGTCAGTGATGGTGAAATCTGGCCCGTGTTATCACTGCGTAGAGTAAAACATGACACACATTATGTGCTGTTGACTGTACTTTTAAAAGTAGGCACAGTGTATATTGAATCAGTCTATAACTACGTAGCTATTGAAATTTGGCCCGTATTATCACTGTGCTTAGAGTAAAACAGGTATATATCGCACACCACATTACACACCACAGCTACACTTGCATAGCTATTGAAATCTGGCCCGTATTTATTATCACTGTGCGAGTGTGCGTAGAGTAAAATGTGGCAAACTTTATGTGATGTTCACTGTACATAGTTTTACAAGTAGCAACTACGTATAAACTATTTTAAGTTCGATTGCTGTTTGTTTGTTTGCTCTGTGGGACAAATCACCGTCAATAGTCATTTGTTTTGGTCTGTTCCACTTTGGTCAATTTGGAAGTTACTGATCAGCCCCCCTATTGCCGTTCTCAAAACGATGAAATTATACCATGACATGGCGCGCCAACCAGAGACGCCGCTATACCAATGCAATAGCACTGTCCCTTTCACGGCCGCTATGACATGGTTTGATTTGATCGTTTTGAGAACCGTAATGTTATAGCCCCACTGTAATGTTAGCCGACTTGTCTTCATCTGCAATTATCAGACCACTGCTCGCTCCCAATATACGACACTCGACACTGGTGTTCGTGTCGCGTGTAATATGATGACTTCAAAAACATGGTTCGCAAAAAATCTATTGTGTTAAGGAATATCTGTTTTAGGTTATGAGTCCTTTTATTTATTCAAAACGATGCACAATCATTCCGTGATTAGTAAACTAATAATCTTAAAGTATAGGTGTGACCAAATTCGACTCGTATTATTTTAAATTTTATTACGTTATGACGATCGTGGGAGCATTCCAACTATTCCAAGGTAAAGACCAAAGTGGAACATTTGGCAAAAATCGATACAGGTCCGACCTCGGCAGCGCCCAGCGGCGCACTGAAGCTCGTAGCGCCGTGCATTTGTATTTATACAAATTGTGTTTTTTCTTAAATTTTGCCTGGTATAAAAAAACGTTACAAACAACAGATTTTCATCTCATCAAGCTCTTCTATTTATAATAACCTACATTTTGATATATATTTTGTATGAATAACTGTTTTAGTTTAGACACACTACTCTGTGAAAAGACAGGAAAGGGGTATGTTTGTGATTTTTTTCTATCGAGCGAAGTTTGTCCAATCGTGTTTCGGGAGCCAACAGTCCCTAAATAGATACCCCAAGATTGATATATATTTTTTTCAGGCCTTTAATTTCAGTAGTTAGTGCCGTAGCCTTCATCGAAAAACTTAAAAACGTCCCAACACCTCGCCTTAAGTATGGTTTTTAGTATAAATCATCATAGTTAAGTAATTCTGGCGTGCGTTTTTCAAACACTACCTAAATTTAAAACGTAAAAAAATGCTGCCTCCCTTTCTTACACCACAGTTATAAATGTTATAATAAGGCATGGCACTACTTATAGAACTGTCAAACTTAGTTTTATTAGAACGACATAATCGCTGCTAGTGTAAGGCGAGAGATTTAATATTAATGACCACATAACAAGTAAAAATGTGTTATTATTTTTGTTTTCTGTTTTAGCAAAGAAAGGAAGGTTTTAGTAAATGTCCGCTATTTTCATTTGTTATTGTTTTCTGTTTATAGGCAAAGGATCTCAGCCCGAAGCTGGCTTTCAAAGGAGGTTTTATCGGCGACTGAAACCGCGCGGGAAATGCTAGTAAGTAATAAAATTGTATGTTGCCGTGATAGATCCAGCAGAGGCTAATAAATCGAGCGGAAGGTTGCACAAAACAACAAGTATTCGCACATAAAAATGACGTGTCGCCGGGGAACGCAAATAGATAGGTAATTATTGCATGCAAGCAAGTGATCTTGACATGTCCATCAAACACTGGTATATTATTTCACGAGTGAGTCGTGGCACCTTAAACTTATGAATCCCTGGTACTTAATAGAATTAATATTTTGAGAATTTATTTGTTATTATACAGGTATAGCCGAAAGGGTACAATAATGCAAAAAAAACATATGTCCTAACGACTTTTCGAAAAAAAATTATACTAATCGATTAAGCTGATCGGTACAAAATGAATGAAAAGTAAAAAAATTAAGTCTAAGTAGTTCTACATACGCGTAGAACTAATCGGATTTTTTCTAACTACTTCATACATGTAGAACTAAGTATATGCCTAGGTAGATAGGACAACCCGCGCTGTCTATCAATAAAATCTAATCTAATAAGTATAACATGAACCTCGGCCTATGATTATCCAAAAGTTCTGTTCAAACATGGAAAAACGTTTGCGAAGTTTTTATCTAGGTTACATGATTGCCAGAAGGGCGTAATGATTTTTGATGTGATTGATTAAAAAACTAAAAGTTATTTGCAACTAATAAAGTTACTTACTATAATTATTTAATGAACGAAGTCTAGGTAGTAACGCAGTCTTGCAAGTCTTGGATCGACACGTGCCTCCACGCCTCTGTATTACTAATTACTCAATGTTTTGTGTTTACCAAAACTTGACCCTGATTGTGAAACTGTTGAATGGAACTGTTAACTACGATATTTTGCCAATGCCATAGTTTATTAGAGTAGTACGCCTACTGTAAACAAGGATACCCGGGAGGTCTGCAGCCGTATTCTGAGGCAGTAGTGATCGGTAAAATATGGTGTAAAATGTTTAACTCTACCCGCAAGTGGTATTAATTTGTAGTTCTATAAAGAGTTCTATAAAGAAACAAATGAATTACTGCGAAAATAAAACTTCGACTGCTTTTCCGGAATAATCTTATGCATGAAGCAATGATTGACATGTCCTGGTGTTAAAAGTTTCTTAATACGTCCTGCATACGTCCGTTGCGAGGACACCATATGAAAACATACTGCACTATCGCTAATACCAAAATCGCTCATCACTTCTGTAACAGAGTTGTCCACGCATGGAACAAACTGTCTGATGATGTAGTATCTGCACCACAAGTGAACTCTTTTAAAAATCGCCTCGACATGTGGTTATGAGCAAACATTATATAAATAAGCAATATGTGTAGTGAATCGTATCATCACGTACAACATAAACTGTGATATAGACACACCAGCATTATGCTGCATGTCTATCAAATGAATAATAATAATAATTGTCATCTAAAATGACGAGTGACGACATATTCACACTCACAGAATAGGATCCATTGGACGATATTCTATGGAAATGTTGTAATTGTAGATGACATTCATATTAAATTAACTTTTGACAATAGGTGGTGTTGGTCCATCTAAACAGTCACAACTAAATTCTGCATTTTCGATAAGCAAAGATAAATTAAATAAATTTAAGTATAATTAAAGTTTCAGGAGATTAATAATAAAGATATATTATCTGTATATGAGCGGTTATATATAATACTTTGTATATAATGTATTGTTAACACACATATATCGCATCACATTTAATTAGTATAAGTATGTATGTATACTCTATGAACACATGTGATTTTTAGAAATGTCATACACTAACAATTAAAAAAACGACGTAAACATCTGCAGGTTCTTAGTTCCCAAAATTTCCACTCTCCCTTTCCAAAGCGTTTATTTGCCAATACTAAGTTCAACTAAAACCAAACAATTCATTTTAATTTTTTAGAACAAGCCTAACTCTATTTGTTACTCGTATGTACATCGAATAGACGTCGATTAATAGCTTGTAAGACATAAGACTTGATTATTTTTGTTCAACATACAGCACTGAAAATTGCTGCAGAAGCCAACACAAAATACCGTTTTGGTTAATTACACAGTGGACATGCGTCTGACAGTTAGTGAGTACTTTTTAGACAGAAATAACACTATTGACAATTGCACAAATATGTTGAAGTTTAATATTCTAAGTAGTGTGGAGGTTCGTGATATAAAAATGTTGTTTTATAGATAATTGCAACAGATAATTGTGTGACTGACCTGGGTTTTGTTGAGGCGGCGCGTGCGCATCAGGGCGGGCGGCCGACGACTGGGCGGGCGGCGGCGTGCGCGCACTCGTGGCCGGGTCGCCGCGCGCGGGCGCTCACAGGGCACGGGAACGACACGACAGATGTGTTGTTTACACTTTTTCCCACTTTCCCCATTAAAATCATTCATATTATTCACATTTACCTGTGAATGTAAATATAACACACGTTTTCTCAATCATACTTTCTTTTTTTCTTTTTACAATCTCATACATACTTTGTACATTTACAGCCATTATATCTTACAGCCCCCTTACCATGAAGTCTTATAAGAGGATTACTTCAATAATACTTTGTTATTTCGCACTATGACGACTTTAAGGGAAGCTTATTAACGACGTCATGGTATGAAATAATAAAGTATTATTGCAGTAATCCTGCTTTAAGACCTCATGGTAAAGGGGCTTACCTTCTTTTAATTAGGTACTCATATATTATGAACATCTGGTCTTTAACTAGAAATAAATTATGTATCTTAGGAGTTAGCCCCCAATTTCATGGACTAAGTGCAATTTCAGTAAAAACATTCCCCGAAAACTATAAACGTCAAATCGGTTTTTGAATCGCTCTACGCCAACCAGTCACGCTCTGCAAAATCATCTTGAAGCGTGAAGTAAACTTTTTTTGGTGACAACGCGACAATACATCCATGCGAACCGCAAAGTGTCGCTGAGATTGCTCCTTTACGAGTATTTTTTCATTAATACATAATAGTAGTTCATTGATACATAAAATATAGGGTTGGTATCATACAGACTAGAGCGCAAAATAACAAGGTATACAAAACGAGTATCGTACTTTATTTCAGAGAAAATGAAAAGTATAACGCCTTTAATTTATTCAAATGTTTTATTGCAATCAAAGACCATAAATGATAGTAGATATAGGTACTTTTAGTGGTTACTTTACGGGCTACAACTTGGCTACAACATGCGATTCACTTTTCAAATTACTTAGGGCGCACGTCAGCCCCCATTTGTACCGCGCCTATGGACGGCGCCTGTGGACGGCGCTTTCCGCCGGCACGACGCTGTCCGCCTGTGACCGGCGCCGTCCGACATCGTGCACCGGGAGACGGTGCCGGCGGCGGACGGCCGTGACACGCCGCGACATGCGACGGCACGGCGCCGCGCCGTGGCGTTGTACGCTGGCCCTTACTCCCAAAAGCTAGTTTTTTACTATTTAGTTGCTAAATTTTCTAATTACTTCAATATTCTACATAACTTTTCGCAAAATCCCCTCTAAAGAGGTATACAATGTAGAGCAACTATGAGCAACCCAAATGACCTAGCCCATACATTATCCGTAGATTACGTTTCGCTGTACGAACCAACCTTACAACACCGGATTCGTAATTATTTTACGATTATACTACAATTTCAAATAATAGTTGCCAAGTGACGTATTACTGCAGACTAGTGTTATTATTCATAAACATAGTTAAACCTCACTTTTCTTAAATCGTGTTGCTATCCCTTTCACACTTCGTTAAAAAAGGTTAGATAGAAAGGGACAGGGGGCCTAAACGGTGGCGTAACTTTAAGTCACGTTTACGAATACGCGCCTATAACGTTATGGTTCTGCAGCCAGGTAGGCTGCATCAGCTAGGTATTAATGACTGCGCTGTCGGGCCAAAGGCCTTCCCTTGCATCGAGATAGCTCGGGGCATGATCTACGTGCCTTAGGTACCTATACCGCAGCCCAAATCAAGTGTCTTATTTTGTAAACAAATGTGATCGTCTAATTACCTGTTGTGATGTAACACTGCCTTCAGTGTTACATCACAACATAAGGAACAGGTTCGGCCAATCTTTCCCCCTATTACCGTTCTCAAAACGATGAAATTATACCATGTCATGGCGCGCCAAACAGAGACGCCCCTACACCAATGCAATAGCACTGACCCTTTCACGGCCGTTATGACATGGTATGATTTGATCGTCATGAGAACCGTAATACCCCACAGTTCCATAACTGATTGGTCGACCAATTCATCTGTTCATTATTGTGAAAATAAAGTGATCCGATCGAATAATGTGATAATAACTATGCAATAATCACAGAACAGCTTAAAATGTTAGTAGGGTAGGGTAGTGTTTGTTTACAAAATAAGACACTTGATTTGGGCTTCGGTTTATATTGTTTTATCATTCTCATTATAAGACATGTAGCATGTTTCCTCACGATGTCATCCTTTGCCTTGTATACATAACTCCAAAAAATACACGATGACATGGCTGCCAGGGTATTGAACCTGAGTCCAGTGTTCCAAGTTCCTAACCAAGTGCTACCGAGCTCTCAGATTAGTTTTACTAGAATAAATTAATGAACCTAGATATCTCAGGTTGGATTATTGTGGTGGACTATTCCTACAAACTTTTAGCTTACTTTGAGAGAAAGAAAAAATATAATGACCGTGTAAAAACGCCGTTTTCTCGTGGACCCACTAAGTTGACCCACTAGTGGGACCACGAGGGAGACTTATTTCTCGTAGCCACTGATAAAATATACACTTTCTTATGACGAAACATTACTTCTTGTCCTCAATTTCAATTGCAAATCAACTATAAGTAATTTTGATGGATCTGAACTTAAACTCTATCTTTTGCCATTTACCTACCTCTTTTACCATTTTAGTAGGTTAGGAGCTGAATACCATACACTTTCTTTCTATTAAGTACATCGTTTCGGCGGACCTTAAAATCTCGGTTTCAGGTACGGACAACAGCAGATCAATGGTAACACTTGCAGTACGAATTCAACTCTTATGACGCAGATAATAAGAACAGTCCAAAGTGTTACACTTGATCTGCTGTTAGTTGTACAACTCAAACTTGTTCTATGACCTCACGTATAGAGCTGCATGTTCTTCTCTGGAATCAATGAACAGGAGCTGGAGATCAAAAACTTCTTATGTTCTCCTATCGAATTTGGAATGGGGTTTCGCCAACAACTGGACACAACATTTTTATACCTTATAATGATAGTGAGTACTTACCTCTCCTTTTAGGTATTGTGTACTATTTCTATAGTATTCTCAAGAACTTATGTCATGCCATTATTAGGTAGGTACTAGATCTAGAGTTCGACAACAATTAATAAAATAACAACCCAAAGTCTTTTTGAACTTTTATTGCTTTTTTTGTTTCTTTAACATAAATAGCATTTATTTTTAATTATTACAAGTTACAGTTACAAACGTACAATATGTATTGCACAATTAATAAATAATAATATAAAATAATTCATTTATTTTAAACTACTGCACCTAGATTACGGTACATAACGACATTGTGTTCATAGCGCCGGTGACCTTATATTAGAAAAATATTGAAAAAGAAAAGCTTAAAATGTGTTTTTGGTTCCTTTATTTGGTTGGTGTAGCATTACATTTAAAAATGATGGGACGAGCGGTCTGCGCCTGGCCTGTACTGTGGAGACACGGCATTAGGGCGTGCCGGACGCCGAGCGCCCGTCCCGGGTCGCACTGCGGCGCCAGGCGGCGCTACTGGCTCTGCAGTGGCGCCGTCTGCCGCCTCATACATCACTTAACGAACGACTAGGCTTATACCCGACCGGAATTGAGCCCCGATATCGACTGGTGGCGAGAAATGCTTTGCGGGGCTGGGGGTGGGGCTCACTCCGTGCTGAGCGCGCGGGACTCCTGCACCAGGTACACCTGGGAGCCGGGCACGGTGGAGGTGGTGACGAAGGTGCGGTGCTTGGCGCGGATGAGCGACAGGTTGCTCTCGGCGACGTCGGCGCGGTCCTCGGCGGCCTCTAGCTCGCGCTGGAATCGTCGCACCCGCGTCACGCTCTGCTGGGACATGCCCTCCTGTTGGTGAGCCGACACACCAAATTCATTAGTAATCTATTTACCAGGCACGAGCAAGTAAGTGTATCTCCCGTCACGACATTTAAAGACCTAGATGTTGAAAGGCCAAGAGCAATGGAAATGTCACAATAACACACACCCGGCCGGAGAGCCCATTTAGTAATAATAAACAACGACGATCGTAACAAACAAAAAAATGCTAAATGTGGCCACAGGTTTTTTCAATACTCATCATTAGCATAACACATACCTGTTCTGTCAACTGCCTCTTGTAGATGTTGACCTTCTGTACGGTCTTCTCCAGAGAGTCCTGGAGGAGGACAATGTTCTTCTGGTCTTCCTCGCACTGGATGAGCACCTCCTTGAGCTGGCGTTCCTTCTTGCGGAGGATCTTGATGGTCTCAGCGTGTCTCCTCTTCTCCTCATCGGTTTCCAGTTCCATGTCCTTGAGGCGGGCTTCGAGTTTGCTGATGATGCGCTTGCCTCCAACAATAGCGTTGGCTTCTACTTCTTCCAGGCGGACGGAAATATTCTACACAGAAACAAATTTCGTTAATTTATTTGTAATATTTTGCACCAATCCTTCAATGTAAAGTAGGTATGGTTTGTTTTTACCTTGACTTCGATCTCGAGGGACTTCTTCACGGCTTCAATCTTCACAATCCTCTCTTGCTCCTCGTGCAAGTGCTCGACAGTGTGTTTCAGTTCAGTCTGAAATGGAGAGAAATTGGCGTCCATGATTATAATATTTGAATGATATTGGGATTATATTCACCTATCAAACGGACCTCAGAATCCTTATGGTGGACCGCTCCTAGCTATGTTCAAGTTTGACAGTTTTAGGAAAAGATAAACTAAAACAAATTGGTCAGCGTTCTACTGTAATGCTGACCGCGATCCTTTAACCATAAAATATCTGACATTGTACCAACATAGGTACAATTTGAGATGTTTTATGGTTAGAGGATGGCGGTTAGAGGAGGACTTGTAAGTACATACTTAACAGACGGTTGTACCAAAAAGGTGTTAAGTTTTAACCCTCATTTAAGGGTATCCGGATACACCGGCTAGGAATAAATTCTGTTCATTGCGGTGCATACAAGATCTAAAAATTGACTTCATAGCTCGAGCTCATCGATTAAAGCCATGACTGACATGACATGAGTCAGATGCATTTACGAGTACAATGTATACCGGTGTAGCATATACGTCAATTGAATTATTTTCATTGAAGTATGAGGAAAGTGAAAGAAAGGATTTATTTAAGCGTATTGCGCAAAGCCGCAGTAGGAAAAAAAGAAATCAATGTCCATCTGGACAGTTGTCAGACGCCAAGAAAGAAAGAAAGGACATCATCTTATATGACTTTTAACATTACCTGGACACGCTGGAATCTCTCGTCGGCGATACGCAGCTCCTTGGTGATCTCGTCGTAGTCGGCAGCGACAGCGCCGAGCTCCTGCTCGATCTTGGCCTTGCTGCTGGACAGGTTCACGTTGATGACGGTCAGTTCGTTAATGCGGACCGTCGCCTCCTCGTACGACTGTTCGATGACGCGCTTGGCGCGAAGGGCCTACGAAAGAAAAATATTATCGTGATTGATGCTTAATATTTCCAAATGCCAACATCGAGAAAGTATTGTTCATCAAAACTATCTTCAGCATTCGTTATACCTTCGCTCACACACTACGTTTACCTGAATCATCAGAATCATATATCTTTAGTGCAAAGCACTTTGCGTACATTTTTGCACGTCAACATTTTTGAATTTACATTTACACCACTTTGCAAGGAAAAGGTGCTCTCTGAGGAGAAAATGCGGTAAAAACTTTCAGCAACACATCTTTTCCCGTTCGTGAAATTAAGTTGTTTGCTTTCTGCAGCCTCAAGATTCTCGTCACCATTCTGTTATGTAGTCTTACCTGTTCGTAATTGCCACGGATCTCCTCGACCTCGCCGGTGAGTGACTGTATCCTGCGTTGCGCGACGCCATACTGGTCGAGCGTCACTTGGAGCTGCCTCTGAACCTCGTCGTAGTGGGTCTGGATCTCGGTGAGCTACGAATATAACATTTAATTATTTTGAAATCTATTCATCATAATATTTTAACTCTCTTTGAAATTATCAGTTTTACCTGCAGGGACTGCTTCTTGATGGTCTTTTGCAGATCGATGTTGGTCTTGTTGGCAACATCAAGCGACAGCTCGAGCTCGGTGATGTGGATCTGGAGCTTCTTCTTGATGCGAGTGACTTCCGTCTTGAGCTTGGTTTCAGCCTCGACCACACGAGCGTTGAGCTGCTCGATCTCGATGCTGGTCTGCTTGCTGTTAACAATAACAACAAACTTCATTAAAGATTAAGTGAAAATATTATTTTCTTTCAATATTATTAATACTACAACTACTTAATACAATTTATTGTATAGGAAGCTCGCCAAATAGTAGAGCTCCCGCGGAGTGCCACTACAAGAATTTTATGACCAATAGGTATCAGATCTTTAGTAATCTTGTCGAGGTAAGTTGAATAGTGGGTAGATTATGATTTTGGAAGTTAAGGCTCACCTTGTGTCAATTAAAATACTTGTATTGATTTGATCAAACTGCCTAAGCGTCGCTTTCATTTCATTTAATGTATGCACATATGAATCTTTAATTGAAGGAAAATCTGTCTCAATCGTCACAATACATCTCCTCGGAGATGTTTCACGAATAGTTCTGACTGCTTCAGATATCGTTTCAGATAGTTTGCTTTCCATAGCGTTAGTTCTTCTACTTTCTAGTCTTGACATGCTTGACATTATATTGTCTGAGGCCGTTGTAAAATTACGATCAACAACATGCTTCCGAGCTTGCACATTATAATTTCTTACTTTTCCTTCTTCTACATTCTTTCTACTTTCTTGTAGCAAAGTTTGAGCTATAGCCTTAGCAGATTTACCTCTATACATAAGAGCTTTTCCTCTTAACTCAGATCCGACGTTAGCAGCGGCTTCATAAAGCTCGAGTTCTCTCTCAATTTCATCCATCCTTTGCTTTTGTCTCTCGGCCCTAACCTTTTCCCTGACCACTTTTTTCTTCTTTGCCTTCACAGTAACACTTTCTACACCGACGTGCTTAGTCACATTCGCAGCGGCGGCGGTAGCCACGACTGTTATAGGAGCCCGTTTACTAATGTTGTACTTATTGAGATCACGTTTAGCTTGCTCGGCGACTTCACGAGAAATGCGGGTGAGATCCTCTGCAGAATATGTTCGCACTGGTTTATCGAAACGGTACTTTTCTAATCCCCTCTCGTTGTTCCACGGTAAATGAGGAGGTTTGGCCGCGACGCCCTGCTGCTTGGCAGAGATGTAGTCGATCATTGGCTGGTAGAAGTTGATGCCGTAGCCATAATTATCTTCGTAGACTGAGGTGGGGGGCCGGTTCCACTTGCCACAGTAGTTAGGCACTTTGACGGGCGGCATGATGAAACAGTTGAAAGATTTACGTTCGTTGATCGATCGATTCGTTTAAACCATCGGTCAACCCGACGTGCGTCGCCAGGGGCCGAGGTTGCGTAATTGGGATGTTAAGAAAATCGACACCGTCTTTTGTAGATATTCGTTAGCTCGGATGTGCCAAAGTTGTGTGTGATCACTTTTAATATTCACCAATTGGATCGGTAGTTAAATATAAATAAGATTCGTGCCAACAAAATTTGAGTCATAATCATAGAGTAGGTTGTGTTTATGTTTAATTCGGCCCGGAAGTGTGCATTTCCTGATTTTACTAACATAGTTGATTTTCATTGCAACTTTCCCACCTAAGTTGTTCTCCTACTTCTTTAGGAAGTTCTACCGAGTACCTATGATGTTTTATTGACTTCTTGCAGTTAATCAGTTATTGGCGACGATCCAGTGATAGAATGGTGTCATGGTTGACATTTGATGAGGCATATCGGTCGCGTATTTCGTCGATGACATTCATCCATCAGTGAGACGGGTAAGGAGTGGGGCGTCGGTGTTGAAAGATTTTGTTTGTAGTTCCGAGTTGGCGACCGTTATGCGTGGTCTGTATTTGTTCAGTCTGTGGTGATCGATTTCAGTGTAAACATGAGTTTAAATTTTTGGTAAGTAGAACACTAACTTTATCACAATCATTAAGTTCCCGGCCATGTTTATGAGTAATAAATCAATAATAAATAATAAGTCCGGTACCTAATATTTTAATGGTGGTGAAAAATGGTTGTTAGTCTTCTAAATCATGTACATTTCGTATCTTCTGGTAATTTCAATGGCAAAAATAAGATAAAGTTATAACATTGTACCTAAAGGTTTCAACTTCATTATAGCTTTGATTATATGCAATATATGGCTAATCACAAAATGGGTTTCTCCTCTCCTGTCCATTCTATTATTAGAGCAGGTTATTTCCCCTGTTATTGAACATTTTGTGTCGATAATCGATACTGGATTCTCTTCATTAGAACCTTCTTACAGCTTGAAACGAATTATTGTTTTCCTACTCTTGAACTCTGAGTTTTTTTTCTATTGAAGCTCTCTGCTGTTGAATTAACAGTTCTAAATGGAGGTCAAGGCTGTTGAATTGATAGTTCTAAAGAAGGTTTAGAACACTTACCGGATGGCTTCGATTTCCTCTTCCTTCTCCTGGAGGCGGCGCTCGGCCTCGTGGCGGAACTGGCCAAGCTCAGAGGCCAGTCTCTGCGAGCGCTGCTCCTCGGCTTTGCGGCCCTGAAGATTGGAAGATACAGTGAGAATGGAGGATTTGTCGGTGGAATATGGATGTGCACAAAAAAGACGATGGACCAAAACACGGCTGGGTGAATGCACGTACTTCCTGTGTCAGGGAATTTCGACTGGAGTAGGTACATTAAGAAGTCCGTGAGATGTCACCTTTACAAGTTTTTATCGCGCCGCAAGTCGAAATGTGAATAATATTTGTAATATTTGTAAAATAAGAAAAGCAAACTGCTTCAAACAAGAAGAGATAATACGTCGAGGTTGCTACATCAACATCCTTAAATGCAGTAGAAAGGATAATATGATTCAAGGATCCTACTGAGTTTGATGGACTTGAGTATTGTAAGCGAGATTTAAAATGACTTGATATCCGATTAGCAGCATTTCTAGTGTTGATTGAGTTTATATATCGAAGCTGCTGGTGTGATTTTATTACTTAGATTTTTCTAATTTCAGCCATGTGAATTTATTTTCTTAAATGGTTTATTTTACATGAATAGACATTTTGCATTGCGACTTTATATAACACTTTTGTACAAATAAATCAATATACAG
Source organism: Tachystola acroxantha (assembly GCA_963506565.1). Lineage (NCBI taxonomy): Eukaryota > Metazoa > Arthropoda > Insecta > Lepidoptera > Oecophoridae > Tachystola > Tachystola acroxantha. The sequence goes on from OY735870.1 coordinate 19,013,094, forward strand.
ATTACAGAATGACACAATGTAACATTCTCGATTCTATAAATATGTTTTCTATTTTCAGAGTTCGGCGCGGAACTCTGGCAAGGTACCGCTAGCACATTAGTGTCTGAATGTCTGCCAAAGTGTTGCTAATAACGATAGGCAAAGCCGCATTGGCCTAGGTGTTAACGTCAAAATTAACATTTAACTACCTACTTCAAAGAATATTTATAACCTACGTATATAGGTACGGACAACAGGTATCAATGGTAACACTTGCAGTACGATTTTAACTCTTATGACGCAGATAATAAGAACGGTCCAAAGTGTTACACTTGATCTGCTGTTAGCTGTAGGTACATGTTTAGAATATACAGATTTATTTAGAATATACAGGTGTAACGCCGTACAGTAAGCTGAAAGGATAATGTTCAAGATCGATAACTGAAGTTTGTTCTGCAATTATTCGATTAAAAATAGAAATGATAAGATAAGATAAATATTATTTATTGCACTAAACATAAATGTATGAACGTCCCGTACAAATTGTTCAGTTGATGGTTGTAAAAGTGATTCAGATACTGAACCTAAATACCCTCTTCGACGTATACCCTGCAAGTTATGTGTTGTATTTTAGACAATAGATTTATTAAAAATATTTAGAAACTGCAATTGGCTCTGAATAAGGATACAAATTACAAGGTTCGTTACGCTGTATTGGACTCTACATTACTCCTGTACTGGTTGGTTATACAAGATAAATATTAAACGGAGAAAAGTTTCGTCACGACCAAGATTCGAAATTCCGTGTTTTGCAACAGAGCTACAGTGACGCCATGACTCATGGTTCAAATCCCTGTTATGTCAAAAATTTTCTTTTCGCATTTACTGCAAGAAATATTCAAATCCTACAATTTAAATGTTTATGTATTTCGTATATTTGTATACTTACGGCCTCTGCCTCCTTGTAGGCGGCGGTGAGTTCCTCTCGCTCGTTCTCAAGACGGCGCAGCTCGATTTCGAGCTCGTGAAGACGGCGGGTCAACTCCGTGAGGGTGGCGCGTGCATCGTGCAACTCATCTGGAATTGTAATGGCTTTGTAGAGCACTCGGCGGCACAGGGGACGATATGGAGGTCCCCGTTTTTATCTCAATGAGGCAAGACATTTTAAAAAAGTTTCGGAAGAAAGCTTTCGTACCTACAGAGACCAGGTACGGACAACAGCAGATCAATGGTAACACTTGCAGTACGATTTTAAATCTTACGACGCAGATAATAAGAACGGTCCAAAGTCCAAAGTGTTATACTTGATCTGCTGTTAGCTGTACTAACCAAGACTCTGTCTGACTTTCATTGCCGCTAGTAAGAAAATAACTTTTCTTCAGTAAATGTCAATCCCATATATTTTATCATTCTATTAACGAAACGAAAGTCACTTGGCTGGGCTGCTTGAGAAAAAATCGTCCATTACTTATGGACGTTATCGACTTATGGACGTTACCAAATCTCACGGTACTGATTTTCTTCTGTATTTCGATAATAATTTAGTGAGATAATCGTTGTCATACTAATCAATATCGACGCGGCGACCAAACGCACCCTAATTGTGTTGTTAATGTCTAAATCATCGAAAAGTAAATGTTCGTATTACTTATTCATTGCAAGAAGGAGTTCTTGATAGTCGAACATGATGATCTGGACAGACTTAATAGTTGGGTTGCCCAGCAGTGGGACATAAGCTTATAATTTACTCACCGCCCAGTTTCTTGTTCTCGCGTCCGAGGGCGTCCTTCTGCTCCCGTGTCTTGTCTAGCTCGTGCGAGATGCGCTGGATCTCCGTCAGCTTGATGCGAAGGTCACGCTGCGTCTGCTCGTACAGCTGCACTGTCTCCTCCAAGCGAGACTTGATCTCAATGTTGATGCGCTCCAACTGTTCAGTTCTCTTCTGGAGCTCCCGAGCTGTTCCGTTGGCCTTCTCCAGGTCAATGATGAGGACCTCCACCTAGGATATTTAATAAGTACTTAAATCTTCTTCTTCACGTGTGGTTTAGTGACCTTTTGTCAGAGACCTTGCATTTTTCATTACATTGCGCATAAGCTAATAGACCTCCACATAGAAAATCGTCAAGTATTAAATCTTTTTCTTGTGTGGTTTAGTGACCAAAGCTATTCAGTCATAGGCCTTGCATTTTTCAGGCCCTTATAAGCCCATACATGATCCCATTGTTATTATATTTCCTTGTGTTGTGTAACATAACAGAATGAATCGATTGACAGAACCATGCAATTTAAGCATAAAGATGCTGCATAATGTTAAAAAGCACTATGATGGTGTGGTGTTTTTTGACACCATCAAATCATGCAGCATCTCTAGGTTTTATGCAAAAAAAATTGTCTTGCTCCATCGGGTTCAATTGCTGAGTTAAAATTATTTTTCGTAATACTAGAATATTATGTGTGGATCTTCTTAAATTGTATTTGAGAATCGTGAACAACGATTATCACATAGGTCTGGAAAGATATTAAAAGATTCTACTACTACTTAAAATGTAAGTATGCTAATTTATCTTTTAAAAAAATTGTTGTTACCTCGCTCTGGAGGCGAGACTTCTGCTTCTCAACATTGCTGATCTTGGCAATGAGAGTCTCGATCTGTTCCTCCTGTTCCTGGAGGCGCGCGGAGTACTTGCGGCGCAGCTCCTCGATCTCCTCGGCCCTGGCGGAGGCCTCGGCCTCGAACTTGGATCTCCAGTGCAGGACCTCGCCGTTGGACTTCACCAGCTGGCGCTCCAGGTCCAAACGGGCCTCAGACTCCTCTTCAAGTTGTACGCGGACGGATTCCAAGTCAATCTCAACCTATTCACAAAGAAACTAGTAAGAGAAGTGTGGTGTCACGGAATGACAAGGACGCAGGTACAAGTCCTGTCCGCGGCTATAAAACATTAATCAGTTTAAATGAAGAGTGTAGAAACAGTTGGTTGGACTTTCTTAAAGAATTATTCTTTGATTTTAGTCCTACAACTTTATGATGACAGTAACCTTATAATAAATCTAGCGGGATTGTAAACTGTCAAGTTGTGAACATTACAGTTCAACTTACAATATAACGCGATGTCACTGACGTTATATGCAATAGGTTATAAACTAACCATCATAACATCAGTAACAAGGTACTATAATTTTAGAATTAAAACTATAGTGAGCCATTACTACAAATTATTATATACATAATTATATTATGTTATATATATAAGGTACTATAAATCTGAACAGCAGGAATATTTGCTCAAAACACATTACGTTAAGTTGTGTGTACCTGGTGCAGGCTAGCCTCAAGCATAGAGCGCCTCCTCTCCTCATCCTCAAGCCGGCGACGTGAGTCCTCGAGCTGGCTGGCCAACTGGCTCCTCAGGTAAATCACGTTCTCGATGTTCACCTGGAATTTTAAAATACATATTATACTCTCGTTTACATAAATTTTAGAACTTATAGTTATATGATCTGTAATTTTGTAGAGTATAAAAACTCCAGAAACATTATTGGAATCATGAAACTCCTTACTCAAATAAATTTACAATTTTTTTCCTTTTTAAAACGCTTGGGAGTCAAACCTATTGTATTTCCCGTTGACCTAGAATCATGTCGTATAGCACAAGTAAAGGGAAAGCCCCAAAAAATGTAAATAAGAAGTTACATACCCCAACAAAAATTTTTTTAGTATTACAAACTTATATTTGCATTTGATCAAATAATTGTGAGTATGTCGCTGTATGAGCATATTATTTTGGGGACGGCAAAGATAAGTTGGTTCTTAAATCAAGTGTATCTTTTCGTTTGAGCAAAATTACGGGAATAAGTTGCGTTGCACGGAACCCTCGGTGCGCGAGTTCGACAGCCGACTCGCACTTGGCCTGTTTTTTCTCAATCCTTCAACTTTCTTAATTTAAGGAACAAACAAGTTACATAACCGTAACCATCGAAGTTGATTATTTAGTTTCTACGTTATTCTTTGCTTGTACATAACAATCAAAGCTCACCTTAAGATCTTGAACCTCCTTGATGAGCTCAACATTCTCCTGGGACAGGCGCTGCTTGTGTGAGGTGATGTCCACAATGGTGCGGTTCAGCTCCTCGATCTTGATGTGCAGCTCGCTGATGTTGATCTCGAGTTTCTCACATGTCTTCGAGATGGTGATCTTCTCCTTGGTCACATTCTCCACTTGGGCCAGCAACTCGTACACTTCAGCTTGGAATTTGGACTTCTCCTTCTCGGACCTGGCGACAAAGAAAAACACTGTGCAATCACGAGGCAACCAACCGATTTGGGAGTAATGGGGATGATCGAATTGGTGATGTTATCATATGTCTAATCGCGTAGCTTTCGCAAAAGTAGACGGTTTCGCATAGCTTCCTTAATTCTATACAACTAAAGCACCCCATTCCGTTAGCAATGACAAAAGATGATTAGGTTTAGTTTGGAACACACTAATGACGTTGCCTTACCTGGCTTTGCCTTTGGTAAGCTGGTCGATTTGTTCCTGGTAGTCGACCACGATCTCCTGGTGCTTCCTCTTGAGCAGATGTGCGGTCTCCTCAGACTCCAGATGGACATCTTCCAGTAGTTTGCGAAGTTTGGTCAGTTCGGTGTCGCGTTTCCTGTTGATCTCGAACTGAAAAACGTACGAGATCATTTCAAAATACGCCCCAAAATTATTGCTTTTAATTTTGGGGCAACCATTTGAAATTATACAGTTTATATTATTTTTAATGGTAGGTCAATTCTTAATTTACCACCATCTGTTATATTTTTTCCGATTTATTTGAAAATTTTTGTGTATTTTAACAAAAAGTTTTTCATTTTTTTCAATTTGGTTTTTCAGATAATTTCATCAGACGATGTCTACAATTTCTGTCACGGCTCCTGTAAAAAAACATACAATATCGCCCAGCAATTTAAAGTTCGCAATTGCAGTATATAACATTGTTTCGCAGAGCATAATTATTAGATAAGAGATGAATTAGTAATTCTTGCGATGTTTATTAATTCAGTTGTTGTAGATAATAAGAATTGGTTCAATTGAATTTGGTTGAACTGGTTTGCTTCAGAATTGGTTTGTTTGTCACTTTTATCTTGATTATTTCCTTTTCAATGTTTTTCTTTTCCATTTTATAGTATTATGTGCATCTGCTCTTTGCTTCCCTGCTTGTTGATTGTCGATTTAGTTCTTTAGATCTTTGGTTTCACAATTATGCGTTATACCAATTTCTTTTTCCAAATTTATATTTCCATGAATTGTTCCATTATTGTTGTATAATTTCTTTGTTGTTAATTGTCTGTTCTTTCGTATGATATAATTTTGTGTGTACCAATTAGGTTTTTAGTGCTTACTACCATTATTATTATACTAACGACAATGCTACGTTCAATTAATATATATTTACCTGGCTCTCGGCTCCGCCTTCAGCTTCCTCCAGCCTCTCAGAAATTTGAATCACTTGCACGCTCAAATCTGCCTTCTCCCTCTCGATCTGAAATAAAATTTAACATGTTTTCCTTTTCTCCTGCATAATATGTCTTAGTTTGCAGTTATTGGTAGTAGTAATGCATATTACTCGTATTAGTAAAATATGCATTTTTGAATGCATATTAGAAATTTTACTCCAAGAACAATCAAGTACCTACAGGCCAAAAGATTGTAGATGATGCTTTGAAAAGCGAACAAACACTTTTACGGACAACAGCAGATCAATGGTAACACTTGTAGTACGATTTTAAACCTTACGACGCAAATAATAAGATCTGTCCAAAGTCCACAGTGTTACACTTGATCTGCTGTTAGCTGTACATACACAAAAATTCAAAGAAATTCCCTAGAGAGAGCATTCCGTTTTTCGTTAATGCTTGTGGTTAGTTATAGTCTTATCATGTGTTAATGTAAACATCATTGATATTTATTAGGCTGCTGGAAATTTTAAATAAGCGATACCTAAGGCATTCTACAACATTACATTTGTGGCGAATACTCGATTTTCATTGTCCCGTGAGCGCGCTTACTATCAGACAAGGGCATTACGTAACAGAGTTGTTACTAGGTAAAACGTCCTTCACATACTTAGTATTGTTTCCGGGCTAAAATAAGAAACGGTTCATGTCTCACGGCGACTGTGACTAACTCGGATATTTTCGCTACTCATACCGCCGTCTATTATTATATTTCAATATTGTGGCATTCTCAACGGCGACGAGCATCATTTGGCCCAGTTTCAAAAGTGAGACCGGAGAGCGAGAAGTTGAGATTTCAGAGAATGCTTTCGCTACGTGGCTAAATATATCGCGGGCACGGGCGGGGAGCGCTGCGCCGCGTCGGTGTGGAGGCACGAGCCGTAGAGCTGCGCGCGCGCTGCGGACGCGCGCTCGCCCGCCCAGCGCATGCGCCTGCGCCGACCGCCGCGCGAGGCCAAAATAGCAGCGCACGGCCCATTGAAAGATGAACTGAGATTGATATCGCATAACGATCACATCATATCGATCGATGGCAATGAACTTTATGATCCGCAAGCTTTGATGACGATACGTCATTCATCACCTATGAAGATTTTCAAGTCCACGAATTTTTACTTATTTTTCCGATTAATCAAGTAACAATTGGTTATTTTCACAAACACGATTTTTCCACTTATTATAACTTACTTATTAGAAACGTTTTATGTTAAGTACTTTCTCACTTAAATATATAATTAAATTAATAAGCTGCTGGGTTATGATATTAGATATGCGCTGCATCCGTTTAGCTTTAATTTATATTAGATGTTGCAAATAGTTAACACTTAAAAGTCACACGGAAGTGGTGCAAGGACGAACTTTCACTTGGAGGGTGAAAAGGAAAGCGAAAATGGAGGGCGGGCGGTATTAATAGAGGTGTGCGGCGCGCGCCCCGCCCACACCTGCGCGCGCGCCATAGCGGGCGCGCGCGGCCCGGATCACGTTTCGCGCTCGCTTACCCTCTGACGCAGCTCCCTTTCGGATTCCAGATCATCTTGGAGGAGACGGATCTTATCCTGAAAAATACAACATAACTCTAGTAGACGTCCGCAATCACTTCACAAGCACTGCACTGGGCCGGCCGGTACCTCCAGCCTGGAGAGAGCACTCAGGTCGGCGCTGTACTCGATGTTGACGTCGGTGGTGCCGCCGCCGCTGCTGCGGTACGTGTACTTGGAGGTCTTCGCCACGGCGGACATGGTCGCTGTTCGTCTCTCGGTCGGCGGTCGGCGCTACGTTACCGGTCGGGCACCGTTCGACTAGTGAGAGCGGGTGCGGGCTGCGCGCGCGCACGGTCGAAGCCGCCGCCGCCGCCACCCGCCGCCCGCCGCCCGCGCCGCTCCAGCCGCGCGCCCTGGAGCGTGCGGATCGTGTTACCACCCCCGCGCACCCCCCTCTCAGCCTTTTATAGACACGCCCGCCGCCGCCGCCGCCGGAGTCGCTCTTCTCTTTTATTTGTTTTGCCCAAAATTTTGGCGAATCCCTTTTCGACCTAAACTTTGGTTGTGCTGCGACGGCAATGTGAGCACTGTCACCGGCGCAGTAGGGCTCAGTGTCGTCTGTTGCCGTCGATCTTTTCGTTGGCAGAATGATATGGATCGCTTTCTATTTTAATGTATCGCAAGGGTAGCACAACCCTTTCTTCCTAAGACCTTCTTTAGAAAGTGCTTTATTATTTTCTCATTGAATTTCAAATTAAATTACAAGCTCTTATTTGTTATAATATTTATTTTGCTGCTGCATCTGTACGAAGCCATGCAGCTGCACAGTTCGGTAAACATGTATTCCGATGCGTTGCGTGGGCGGCGAGCACGGGTCCAGCCGTTTCCTGGTAGATTCCTGACAGTCCCTGGCAGCGCCGCCGCTGGCAATGTCACCAACCGCATGAACTTAACAATGAACTTCTGCAACTCTTTAGATTCAGCTCGGCAGCCCGACGAATTAGTGTTTACAAACATTAATTAGAGCTAATTTTGAGATTTCCTCCCGACAGCTAGTTCTCGCAGAATATTACGAGTTACATTCAGTTTACATCGTAAAGTTTATTACTTGCTTGTCTCAATATATTTAAGCGGATCTCGTCACATGAAATCGTGTAATTCACTCGTAGTTACCGTTTATATGCCACGGCAGCGACTGGCGTGAGTTCGTAGCACTTCGTAGACTTCGCGTAGCCCTTAAAAGGGGTTACAATTTCAGGTGTTTCTGAAGTTACACTGAAATAATTTTTTTTTTATTTGTTCCTTATAATTAATTACGTCGTAATTACTCTAGTAATTACTTATACATATTTTCATATATTTTTTGTGAATATAAGTAAATCAATTCTAGAAGGTGAAATATTATGTTCACCTATAATTTATGTTTTGCAACATTTTTTGTATTATCTACTTGCATTGTATAAAAATGTCAAGTAAATTCGTAATAAAATGTTATTTTAAGAACAAACAAAGCAAACAGGAAGCTAGCGAGGTTGAATGCCTGCCACTTACCTCCTTGCATTGCAACGCATGTTAAGCCAGACCCAGGGCTACTAGGTTTATTTTTCTATCCCACTACTCAAGTTGCACATAACATGAACCTTGCTTTATGCAAGCGACAAGTACTGTTGGCGTGTTTTGTACTAGTTCTACACACAATGCAAAACACTTGTACGCTAACAGCAGATCAACACAAGGTAACACTTTGGACCGTTCTTATTATGTGCGTCGTAAGATTTAAAATCGTACTGCAAGTGTTACCATTGAGTGCTGTTGTCCGTACAAATGGAAACACGTATGGGCCGACCAGCAATTTCTTGCTTTTAAACATTCAAGGAAATTGTCATTTCTCTTTTCCATACTTTTACACTAACTCAAACAACTTTTGGAATATACAGGATGTCCTTGAGTTCATTCGCCAAATTGAAACTGGGGGTTGTACTCATGATAAATATTAAATTGGTAAGGTATTTTAGTAAATCAAAACTGTAAAAAAATTGAATTAAGTACTTACGTCACAAGTCACACAATGACCTTAGAAATGACCATTAGGTCAAATTACAGTGATAGATATCGTTGCAAAAAATTACCATAAAATGTAATGCACATCAAATTAAAAAAAATTGGATAGTTGAATTTTTGATATATATATATATATATATATATATATATATATATATATATATATATATATATATATATATATATATATATATATATATATATTATTGTTATTTTTCTACAAATTGTTTAACTGTGCATAATGAATGTATGTCACAAGCTAACCATCCATTTAATTTTGAATGAATTGAATGAATTCAAGGCCACCCTGTATTACAATAGAATATTTAATAATTTTATTTTAAATAACAACAGCACAAAGAGCGATGGAAAGAAGTATCTTAAAAATAAAAAAAGAATTGATAGAATAAGAAACTAGAAGATAAGAAAGAAAACAAAAGTAGTGGATGCTTTGGAACATGCCCTGAGACTAAAATGGCAATGGGCAGGCCACATATCACGAATTACAGTCAACAGATGGACAGAAAGGATAACAAAATGGATGTGACCAATCGATAAAAGAAAGGTTGGAAGACCTAGGAAAAGGTGGGACGACGATATTATCGTGGTTGGCGGCAGAGGCTATCGCTAAGGAAAGGGACACGTGGAAATCGATGGGGGAGGCTTTTACCCAAAAGGGATCTGTACATATAGAAACTAATAATACTAACATAGAATAGGAAACTTTATTAATCAACTAACACACATTTGAAATGTATTAATGAATGTACAGAAATAAATAAAGCTTTATTATATTATTATTATTTAATAATTATAAACATGATTTGTTACATGAGTCCAATAAATTAGTACACACAAATTACGCCACGACGATCGATCGAACGAATATGTATCCCTCAGGTCCTTATTTCTCTGAGATGTATCCCCATACCAGGTACATTCCTTGAGGTGTTCCGTATTTTTTACCCCGGGGGTGATTTGTAGGTATTCGAAGATAGTTATCGATCTACATTGTAGCTAACAAACGCCTCGCTGCCTACCAACCTTCTTTTTACTTTTTGTTTTTCGCATCTCACCGCGCCAATGAGGAGGGGCGCGCGGTGAGTATGTGGGACTCCCGCCTTATACGGTCCTATACCCACTAAAACCCCAAGGTGTTCAAAGCATCGCGTTTGGAACGAGGTTGTGGGAACGCAGCGCCAAATACCACAACCTCGTCCGCGGCCGCCCTCGTGGGCCCTTCTCGGGGGTCTACCCCTATCTACCTCCGCTTAAGGCGGGCGCCTCGGAACACAGGACGAGACGCCTTACAGCTCAGGACCTCAACCTGGTATTAAGCAAGTTTAGTTGTTTTAGTAAAATTGACACTCGCGTTGAAACTATATTACGCAATTTTTATAGTATAAGTAGATAGTCAGTAAACGAAATGTCAAGTTATTTTCTAACGGTCTTACATCGGGAGAGTTATTATTCATAGCTCTATTTCAGCTCTTGGAGCCACTCCCCGAGAAGCGATATTCAGGGCATCGATATACATACATGTTATTTATTAAGATTATATAGGAAGTGTGTGGTACACTTGATCACATCAATAAATAATGCACATAATCAACACAAATTATGATGATTGGCTTCTTCTGTGATAAAGTAAAGTAAGGTATTGGTGCACTATTTTGTTGTGGCCGCAAATCTAAAGCTTATAAACATAATTGAAAAGACCAGTCACTCATATACTTTGTTGCATGAGAGGGAGTTTCATTTTGGGATAGTACGGTAACACAGAGAAAGGTGTACAGGAGAGTTTTTAAGGTTGAGATTTTTTCAAAAACTATTTGACCTATTGCAAAAATTCTTTCACTGTTTGATAGATAAAAGTTAAAACTATGTAATTCTAAAATAATTATTAAATTCGGTCTAGTAGTTTTTGAGAAAAACTCAACCTTATTGAGGCCCCCTGTATACTTATCTCTGTCTTCGACTGTACCTCGCTCCCCGGGTGGAAATAATAATGTAAATATTATAATTATGTATTAGTACTTAAGTAGCAAATATACAAATAGAATCGATATTGCGAATGCAGGAATTTTTCCTGATGCTGATAGTCAAGGCGCACACCCGCGGATGGATAGTAAAAGTTTTACTTACTGTACAAGTGTACGCTTTAATTAATATTTGAGGCTTACATTTTATCTCGATCATGCTCATCTATCTATAGTTCAAAATAAGTCCAAATCTCATTTTTCGTGTGGTTGTGGCATTGTAGTTTCTTGTGTCGAACAGATTACCTACATTAATTGTGAAATAAATACAAAAAGTCCGCGAGATCTGGAACATCCCTGTCACATAGGCACATAATTAGCTGAAAATATGGAGTTCCATAATGTGTTCGTGACTGTCCGCGCCCCGATTTCAGCAACGCAAGCGCAGGTGAGAAAATATTCGTTTATATTCGTACCTGCGCGATGTGGGGCGAATGCTTTCCGCGTCGCCCCCCGCTCCAGCGCCCGCTTCCCCGTGACTCACACACCAACACCAGTACACACGAACCATTGCAATCTAGCCCGTATTCCCGTCACATAAAATGCCCGTGTGTTAAACGTGTGCTGTATACCGGCTGAAATTATACTGCTTTCCAAACGTGTTTATGTGTCGCCAGCTATAATTTGTTTAATGCTTCATGGATGAGAGTGCCAAACTTACTGCTTTCGAAATTAGTTCCGTCGTCGGTACTCATATTTTATTTAATATCAATGAGTGCAATAGATACGATAAAATTTTGAAAATATGCTTTCTGTCAACTGCATGTCTAATTAGTGGTAGTGTAGCGGATATTTACATTAGGTACCTACTCTAGGAAACCATGTAACATGGTCGAGGTACCTATATGTTACTCCGAAGTAAGGCTGTAGGAGAGACGTCAGATGTTCAAAAATGTTTTAAAGTATTTTAGAATATAAATAATATATAATATTTGATTATTTATCATTTCAAAATCCACAACATGTGTGTTATTTTGCTCAGTCTCTGCAAAATAATAAATACAACTGTTTTAAATATAATTGTTAAGTCGGGTTCTCTTGAAAATGGCGGGAAACGACGGTTGCAAAATTATTTGATAATTTTTGTTTTATTGTCTACAGTGGTTATTTTGAGATTAATATCACGTTAAATTAATCAGAAAATGTTCGCGAGTGACAGTATGGTGAATTTGTTGGATAATTTGAGCAAGATCTGGGGTTTCAAGCTTTTATCAAGAGTTCCCGCTACAAGCTCGGGAGTGAATGTGACTGTCGAGTTGCTTCGTCCAGAGTGACGACGCTACGGCGTCTCCTCTGGATGAAGACAAGAAGAAGCGACTACCCAGGGTGAAGACGCTACTGCGACTCCCCTGGAGGAAGATAGAAGATTATTATATATTAAATTTTCTGTAACATGACATTGGCAAATGACGAACTGTCGAGTCCATTAATAAATATATAAATTGTTAAGTCACATAGTTTCGTATCCATAAAAAGTTAATACTGCCTTAAATCGGCGATCCAGCCAATTAACATTAGCCTCTGATACTACATCTTCAATTTATAAATGTTCTTTACCTTGAGAATATCATTATGTTACCTAATATTTTCTGAGTATTTGATAACCCTAATAGAAAGGAATTACGTCGGCATCATTAGATCTCAATCAATATAATATAATAATATCATAATATCTTCACTTCATATTCTATATTTGTGTGCGTTTTATTAGGTCAATCATAACATAAGTAGGTACACACGTAATCCAAATATGAATAAAAACATTTAAGTAGGTATACAGTTCAAAACTCTTAACGACATTAAAATATACACAGCTATTTTTAACCGTAGTTTATTTGATGAGAGCATCGGTAGGTATCCAACACTGATGTCTGCTGGTTTATGACTCGCGATTCGCGAAGCTTCCAATGTGGGATTTTAAAACATACTCTTAACGTATTGTAGGGTTGCTTTATTTATTCAAGCAGTGAAAGTAATCCGCTTTCACATTTATTTTATTTTGCAAATTGTAGATCATAATCAATTAATTAAATAGGGCATTTTAATAATCAAGCTTAAAACTAATACAATAATATAACTTATAACTAAATTATCCACCCCTTGTCATACCCATTAATTAAATAGAAATTATATTAATATGTTTTTAATGATCTGCTGCTGAAAGTTTATTTACTACTTTTTTCGTATACCTTTTCCTTTCAAAATGGTAAATGTTTATTATAATAAAAATATGTGTTGAAGTAGGTACAGTCGACAGATCAATGGTAACACTTTGTACTTTGGATCGTTCTTATTATATGCGTCGTAAGACTTAAAATCGTACTGCAAGTGTTACCATTGATCTGCTGTCGACTGTACAATGATACAGATTTATTTGCAAATTGCAATTATAATCGATGTAAGGATCTAAGAAGTGACATTTGCAATATACATGTCCTTATATTTAATTTACTTACAAGTGTCGCCTTTTTTTAATAGGTATATTTTTCTAATCTACTAGAGTTAACGAAAGTCAATGCCACTTGGCTAGAGCCACACTAATCTACTAAATTAAAAACTTTTATATTATTATATGGTGTGGTTACGAACAGATTGCATTGCTTGAATAAAATCGAAAACCTGCACAGTTGTATCATTGTAATCTAGCCTGTATTACTATTTCATAAAGTGGTCGACTGTTACACGTGATATGCTATCGCCTGTGCAAACGTAGATCGTACTCCTACGTCATATAAATATCTGGGATTGTTGGCACTCGGCGGACGGTGACTCTTTACGACTGTTACGGACGTAAAAATGGAAATAGACTGTATCGACCAAATTTAGAACATTTTACCAAGTATTTGGTTTGCGATTAAACCAATTAATTCTTCAGAATTTGAATTACGCATTATCCATGCTCGGTGAATAAATTAGAACATGATGAAAATATTCTTGCAGTGGGCAGGACTTGAACCTGGCCTGTGGTGGCTCAGTTGGTAAGAGCGTGTCACGGAATGACAAGGTCGCAGGTTCAAGTCCTGCCCACGGCAAGAATTTTTTCATCATGTTCCAATTAATTCTTGTTTGATTTTGAGGTGTTCCAATAAAAACTCTACTAGATCTCTAAGCAATATTCTGCTACGGATCATGCCGTGAGGATTAGAAATGACGAATTAATACACCCTACTATAAATCTGGTGATATACCACCGTTCTCAGATCCATGGTAGCCAGCAGTACCGTTGGTTATACAGTGGGTCCGTCACAAATTGCCCAAAGGGCCTGATATGAGCCAACTAGCGCCGCCGATCTTGAAAAAATAATATCTTCCAATTTAATCAATTTTATTAAAAAAGCTATTTACAAAATGTTTATTACGATAAATACTATTTTTTAAATGCTTATTTATAACGTGATTCAATTTCGGCAATTATGCCATGTCGCAATTATGCCATGTATTGTATATTAAAAAATAGTATTAATCCTAATAAACATTTGATTAAATTGGAAGATATTATTTTTTCAAGATTGGCGGCGCTAGTTGGCTCATACGAGTATCAGGCAAGCGTTGCAGTTTCAATCCAAAACTATTGAGACTGGCTGCTTAAGTCCTCAATAATTTTTGGAAATATTTACAGGGGCCTTACCATGAAGTCTTATAGCAGGATTACTTCAATAATACTATGAGTGAGTAGGTGCCTAGTACGGACAACAGCAGATCAATGGTAACACTTGCAGTACAATTTTAAATCTTACGACGCAGATAATATGAACGGTTCAAAGTCCAAAGTGTTTCACTTGATCTACTGTTAGCTGTACCTACTATAATAGTGGGACCGGATTTGTAGGTCATCGTTATTTCTTTCTCGAAAATCATATATACGAGTAGGTACACATATGCAATCTTTGACCTATTTAATTTACCTCGACAGTATTTTATTTATTTTATTAATGGACTCGACAGTTCGTCATTTGCCAATGTCATGTTACAGAAAATTCAATATATTCAATAGTCTTCTATCTTCCTCCAGGGGAGTAGCAGTAGCGTCTTCACCCTGGGTAGCCGCGTCTTCTTGTCTTCATCCAGAGGAGACGCCGTAGCGTCATCACTCTGGACGAAGCAGCTCGACAGTCACGTTCACTCCCGAGCTTGTAGCGGGAAATCTTGATAAAAGCTTGAAACTTCAGATCTTGCATAAATAGTTCAATAACTTCACTGTACTGTCATTCGCGAACATTTTCTGATTAATTTAACGTGATATTAAACACAAAATAGTCCCTGTAGACGTTAAAACGAAAATTATCAAATAATTTCGCAACCGTCGTTTCCCGCCATTTTCAAGAGACCCCACCTCGACAGTAATTTTCCGAGGTAGAGATAGGTAGGGTAAAATACACTATGATAGATATGAAGTGTTTTTCGCAACAAATTATGTATTTGAAGTGTATTTAAATGTAATTATGGAAGGATGAGGTAGAGAAGGATATGCATCGGCACACGTGGCGGTAGTCGGTGCACGACTGGCGTCTTTTCGTTGCGGAGGTCAAGATCCACTTCGGGTCATTGAGGCAGCAGCCAGCAAAGTAAGTAATCCTATATTCCCATACTCTAGCTTTGCGGCATGGTCTTCTCAATTTCAAAACAGTTGAACCAGCGGATTCCTGCCTGACTTCAGGCCAGGCACATTACGTGAAGTTCGAGCAGGACATGCATGACGGAGCTTTGGTGTGAAGGCTAGGAAAGCATGCTCGAAAAAATCCATGCCCTTCACACTAGTGTGAAGGCCTGGAAAATAAATTCCTATAATTCACACCAGTGTGAGCCAGTCGTGGTATTTATGGTTAAGTATGAATTTTCATCATCATCAGTCTATATTGCCCTCAGATCAGGGAATAGGATCTTATTTACTGATCTGAGATATTGCGCCACTGCTCGGGCACAGACCTTCACTTACATCGAGGGAGTTAAGGCCATGATCCACCACGCGGGCCCAGTGCGGATTGGCGGATTTCACATGCCTTAGATTTTTTTCTTCTTCTACGGCATGCAGGTTTTCCTTCACCGTTTTGAGAGCACTCGGTAAATGTACGTAAGTTTTTCCGTCGAAAAAACCGATGATAACTCATTGGTACATGGCTGCCCAAGTGCATTGTACGGTTCCTGAGGGACGTTGGCCTTGGGAGCGAGATATAAGAACTCGGTGCGCGGCCACAATAGACCTTTGAGGTCGCAGTGACCCTTGGGCGTGTACCAACACCGTGATACCAAATAATAATAATGGCTGCCCTGACTGGGAATCGAACCTGGGACCTCCGTATCGCAAGTCCATTGACCCAACCACTGAGCCACCCAGCTCTCTATACTATGAATTTTAATTACATTTAATTCTACATATTAGTTGTTCGCAATGCCTTGGTATTATGTCATTAATTGATTATAAGAGCTACCTATTTCAAGATGGCAAATCTCTACCGCTGGGCAATAATATCGCCATTTACCCTACCTATATTCCGATGCTCGGTTTGTATTAATATTCCACATGTGAGCGGGCGCCGGTTTTCAGTTTTCTAAATAACATAGGTAGAGGAGAGGTGTTTGGCGCCGCCTACGCACAGCTATTTCTGACGCCGGGTGGTGCGATGGCTGTAGCTAAGGTGCACCTTCCAGAGAGGTAACGAACAAATGATTGAGGTTTCTTTTGAATGCCATAAAACTTCTCCTTTAAAAAATAAAGGTGTTTAACATAATATTGTAAATTAAATACTCGTACGAACAGCAGATCAATGGTAACACTTGCACTACGAATTCAACTCTTACGACGCAGATTATAAGAACGGTCCAAAGTCCAAAGTGTTACACTTGATCTGCTGTTAGCTGTACCTTACCCGTACGGTCTAACACAAAAAAGTGAGAGGGAAAGCTTTTAAGGTTGAGATGTTCTCAAAAAGTTTTCGAGGTATTTTAAAAAGTCGGCGCCGTTACCATAATATATTAATGAACATCTTTTTGAATTAATCAATAGGTACTTAAATATTAGTACCTATCATTTTATAGAACTTGAGGTTAAAATTAAATTACATATTGGCACAGTCGAAACAGAGAAAAGTATACCTGTATATATTTTAGCCTAAACTTCTATTTTGGATTGAGACTTATATTTATAAGTACCTATTAATCTTATTTTTAAGTAGGTATTAATCCAACGATATATCTAAGGCTAGATTCATAGGCAGTTATAAATGCGAGTTTTACAACTCTCAAATGTCTTTGGAATTTGACACTTGTAAGAGCGAGCTCACGACTTGGAAATCGGAGGTTTCCTGTATATATACCTACCTACTACTGTTTATTGTTATGCATCTCCTTTCGCCGGGGTTGCCTGGAAGAGATCGCTCTGAGCGATGGGCCTTTGTACCATAATATTTTTTGTAACAATTCGTGTAATGTAATACTGTTGTACAATAAAGAGTATCTATCTATTTTCCTTGCTTCCTCGCACAGCTCCGCTCCGGTGGAAAGCCAGCACAATGTTTTTTCTGAAGAGAAAGTCAGCAAACATTGGCCCGCAACAATGTTTTCCTTCTAACGAAGAGCTTCTATTCACCCACATGTGCCCACATTGTGGAGCTTGAAACTTCACAGCCGGGAGTGACTCACGCTGTTTATTTCCGAATGATTCATATTCACGCCAGCGCCCAATTTTCTTCTCCGAATAGATAATGTTCGTTTTTTCATGTTTTAGTAAGGCGCCATAAAATTATGATAAATGGTTTCTTTATACAAGACGTATTCTTTACTACTTTATTATAAAAGTCATGTTAATTTCCTTATTTAACATTAAATATAGGTAGGTAAGTATACTCGAAAAATTCAAAATTCATTTATTAATTCATAATGCATGAAACATTACAGATATTATGCCTGAATCGTCACATACATTTAATTATTTAAGTTTAATATTGGTCATTTCATTTTTAATTATTTTCTTATATCACAGTTATTTCACATATATATGTACTTATAGCTTTTATTTTATAATATCACATTTTACATCTCATTCACACACTCATACATCACATATACGTCGATTCTCTTGCACACACACACTCGCAGAACTTTAAACACTTAATTAAATATAAGATGGATACGTTAATGACAACAATTTTGTATTGGGCTTGTGTTTTTATAAAATTTACGTTACAGTACGACTACAATCTAAATTATAATCGTTATAATGTAGACCAGAATTCAGAGACTGATTGTCTAAAATGAATTAATCATGTCGCTATATGTTGGTAAGTATAATTATCGACACGCAAACGTGCGATGAACTCTAATATTTTTAAGAAATAATATATTATCCGAATATTTAAGGAATATCGGCTGAAACCCTTGCATACCCTTGGCCATGGTGGTACGGTGGGGTTTTATTGAAAAACAATACATCCACCTTTAGGCGGGTATTCATAAACGTGATTTAAAGTTACGCCACCGTTTAGGCCCCCTGTCCCTTTCTATCTTAACCTTTTTCTACAAAGAAGAAGCAACACGATTGTAACGGAAGTACCTAAGGTTTAACTTGAGAGAGTGAGAGCTCGGTGGCTCAGTGGTTAGGTCAATGGACTTGCAATATGGAGGTCCCAGGTTCGATTCCCAGCTAGGGCAGCCATGTACCAATGAGTTATCCTCGGGTTTTTCGACGGAAAAACTTACGTACATTTACCGAGTGCTCTCAAAACGGTGAAGGAAAACACCGTGATGAAACCTGCATGTCGTAGAAGAAGAAAAAAATCTAAGGCATGTGAAATCCGCCAACCCGCACTGGGCCCGCGTGGTGGATCATGGCCCAGCTCCCTCGATGTAAGGGAAGGTCTGTGCCCGAGCAGTGGGGCAATATAAATAGACTGATGATGATGATGATGAAGGTTTTACTAGGTTTATGAATAACAACACTAATGTTTAGGAAATAAAAAAGAATTTTTAAAGAACATTGGATGAGACTTAAATACTTAATAATTGTGAAGAAAAATGGAAAGGTAATAGGAAACAAGGTAGAACGCTGAGGCCGGTGCGCCGCATGAGACCCGCGTCCCTAAAATTAGATCGTTCCACATCCGACCGCGTTTCGCAACATGCGGCTGACACCGGCCTTGCCTAGAGCACTCAATGAAGACGTGCAATTAGGCAGATTGTAGTGCGGATTCTATAATGCGCATGCTAAATTTAAAGGTCGCTATAAGCCAGACGTCCCGCTTATTCTTACGTGATGTTGCAAATGAGTGAGAGTGACAGTTGCGCTTAAGTTTAGGATTAGATCGAATCCTAATCTAATCCTAAATGTAACTGACACTCATTTATATTAATATTATCAATAATTATTCTGTACATCGCGTGAATGACACAAAATATTATAGCGATTCTGCGCGCGTGTTTGGTGTGAAGCATTGGCAATGCCGTCCGCTGATTAGCTGGCGTGAAAATCCGTGAATTAGGTACTACATATTTTTCGCAATTTTAATAAAATATAACGATTACGAAACGCAGTAGATGTGACAAAATAAAAACTATAACGAAAATTGTAAAATTCGCGGTTTCTTAAGATCGACACATAATTAGGAGAGAGAGAGAAAACGGCGAATTTCGAGAACTTAGAAGATAGTTATTTTATACCAAGACCACGCTAATGCCTAGGCGCCACAGTAGGTACGGACAACAGCAGATCAGTGGTAACACTTGCAGTACGATTTTAAAACTTACGACGCAGAAAATAAGAACGATCCAAAGTCCAAAGTGTTACACTTGATCTGAGACACTACTAGGTAGGTACATACATCTGACACATCTCCCGAGGCTTTGGTTTATTTGCTTACATATCTGACTCTTCTTGTAATTCAGTGCTTAATCTATGGACAACGTAATATCTGGCAAATAACAGTAGATTATTATCTGGCTCTGTGACGTAGATAGGCATTCCGAAAATTTGAAGGGCATTCGATGTTAACACTTTCCACGGAAAATAGTTTGCGGTAAGGATTCATAACGAAGTAGGTAACTGACGTGAACGTCATACCTATATCTTTGGTGTTAAATGGAATAGCACTAATTTCAGATACGTATATAATTCAATCATCATGATAGGGTCGGTAGAGTAATATGTTCGATGCGACCCACAGGTTGAGAAACGATGAACCACCACTATTTCTGTTACGGGATTCATGTCAAACTCTCAAAGATTTCCAGGAAATTTTACGAGTGAAATAAAATGCATTTTCGTCTCGATGACTGATAAATGCAACTACGTGCCAAGAACGGAGTCATTCCCTCCCTAAACCACTTTAATACATAGTGATTCACTCCACAATAAATACCTACACAATATACGAAAATAGAATTTCTATTCGTGAACGTGAAATGGTGATCCTTATGCAATAATAACACAGCTGAAATAGCAATTCAATTTGGCTATCAGAATGTTGAAGACATTTATGAAATTACGTGTTAAATTCATTTATGAGCGCAAGCTTAGCGATGGGGAAATTCCGTAGACCCTTGACAGTTTATATTATTATTATATTATTTAATTTACTTCAGGAAAACAAGTTGAACCTTATTCATAAACGTGATTTAAAGTTACGCCACCGTTTAGGCCCCCTGTCCCTTTCTAAATTAACCTTTTTTAACGAAGTGTGAAAGGGATAGCAACACGATTTAAGGGAAGTGAGGTTTAACTAGGTTTATGAATAACAGCAATAGTCGTAGACAGTTTTGTTTGAGCACTCGGCCCTATCTCGCACTTCGGCTGTCAAAATGGTATTGTACTGACAGTTGTAAGACCGAACTCAAACTCCATTCACACTCAAAACTGTCTATGACTATCGATGGGTCTTGGAAGAGCTAGCTCACACTGTGTGCTCAAAATTATCTTTTTGTTCCCATTTTTGCGATCTACAACTTGTCGTACTTAAGGATAAAAATATTGAATAAATTATTCATCATGTTCTAAATTGGTTCACCGAGCATGGATAATGCGTAGGTACCTACTTAATACAAATTCTGGATAAAAAAATTAAAATTAGGAAATAGTACCTATTTTGTCACGGAATGACAAGGTCTCAGGTTCAAGCCCTGCTGCGCACGGTTAGAAATTTTTCATCATTCGTTCAACTAGCATGGATGAAATTCTGAAAATAGTATTTTATTTATTTATTCGTCGTAACAAAATCCTAATGTAAGCAGTAATGTTTATCATACTTAGTGGATAGTAGCTTTTATAATAGAATTATGATTTGTCCTATAATATTGATTACATTACAAATAATAATAGTACGCTGACAAAACAAGGACGTGAAATAGGAGACTCTAATATCGAGACTACCGACATCTGTAGCTTTTCAGTTGCATTAATACTGTTCTACGGTACGCCCATCTGCTTGCGCCGGCGCATACCTATACGATGGAAACGATCTATTTGTTCCCGCATTTGTAACTACAGGTACTAGATGGCGCTGACTGTACGGACGCGTGTAGAAGACAGAGATACCACTCGATGTAATACGAAACCCACAGTACAAAATGGTCCTTTTTCTAAGGCGGCGGTTGGTTGTAATTTAAACCGTCGCTACGAACTATGTTCCTTAGCAATAAAACTAATTAATACCTATATAAAGGTGGTAGCGATAAGATCGCCTGTCTTGTACACTAACTAAAATTATGTTTGATGTGATTGTTGATAAACCACCGGTATACTCTTAGATTAGTATACTGATCTACTTATGGTGAATTCCAAATAAAATTGCGTAAACCACCGTTAACTTTAAGTCGCGTTTATCACTACGAGCTCATAAGTACTAAGTAGGTACCTACATATAAGTACGGCTAATTTCTTCGTAAAAAGTTTTATTTTAATAATAACAAACTTATCTCATTATAAATTTGTTAATTTTTTGAAAACCAATGCAAGTACTTACTTACTTTTTTAATTTTTGTGTAAGGTACATTATCTATAAGAATGGCTTATTCCCGTAGCAGTGATTTCTCTTTCCGATGAATTCCCGTAGCGGTGACTCCCGATGCAGTGAGTCCCTCAACGTCAATTCTCACTACGTTGATTTACAGTCAGGTACAAAAAATTAAACCGATTTAATTAATTATTAACCAACATAAAATAAAAGGAAAAGGTTATCAATTGACAAGAACTGTCAAAACTGACAAGAACGAATAGCCGCTTCATCTTCTCAAGCATATAATGGTACGGACAACAGCAGATCAATGGTAACACTTGCAGCACGATTTTAAATCTTACGATAAGAACGGCCCAAAGTGCTACACTTGATCTGCTGTTAGCTGCACCCTAGTAAGTAGGGTCAACAGCAGATCAATGGTCTGCTGTCGACTGTACCTTGATTGAAAAGAATCAATAAAAGTTCTACAATATTCCAAGCGACATGTTATAAGCCTAGCATATTAAGAAAAAAATTGACGGTAGTTGCAAAAAAAATATGCAATTGTTTATTCCAATAAAATCAAATGCGCTGGCCCTGAAAGTTGTAGCTATAACATCAGATGCTGTGGTATCTGCATCTTTGACCAGCACCAATGACACTATTATGGTTAAGTATGTCACATATATTCACAGAATAACTTAGTCTGGTCATGTATCGTTTACAAGACTCATAAAGGTGGGTCTAAGCCCCAGGGTTTCCTCTAGCTAACCGATAGGTATACAAAACAAAACGACTGAAATCTAGACCTTGTTCAGAATCCCGCACTTTTATTCAATTGAAGGTACTTTTAAAAATAGCTAACAATATGACGTCACGACATCACAGGATTCAACTTCCCAGAACCGTTTTGAAGGTAACTGCGCTATATAAATACCATAACCACGTGCAGTAGAGAGGAAACATTTAGAAAGATCCCATTCTGTTGCTTCTGCTCGGCACAAAAGCTCATACAGTGAACACGTGACTGTGGCCCTTTCATCCCGGCTCGTAGTCTCGCACGCAAGCAGTGTTGCCACATCCAATATTTAAAAATTGAAAATTGAATTATTGTCATTAATTTTACAAATATTGTGGATCTTCTCAGACACATAATTGTAATCAATTGAAAAATAAAATAATTAAAAGCATTTGAAATCTGGAATCTGATATCCATACAAACTAATTTATTTTTGCCGAAAAGGGATGATTCACTAATTTGGCCATTAATATCTGTATGTTTTCAGTATTTTTATTTGATTTTTTAACAGTATCCCTATTCCGTAGGTTGCCCCTATTTAAATTTTAAACTAGACTTTATTAGCGACTTCGAATAAAAGGAGGAGGTTCTTGTCGCGTTTGTGTCTAACAGAACTAAACTTTAAAATGTAGTTCAAAGATGGTAAAACTACCCAAAAAAATTTAAATCAATCATGAACCATATGTTCAGGACACAAGGCAAATTAATTAAGTCTTATCTATTCTAAACTTTTTTGTATTTTTAGGTAAATGTATAATAGATTTTAATTCAATATTTTAAAATACTACTTTTATTACCCTTTTGTGTGACGTCTAACGTCGTCCTATTTATATACTTACCTACTAGATGTAGCATAGGTATACTTATTTATTTCTAGGTAGGTATGGCGTTAGGTTTATTGAGGAATATTAGGTTATGTTTAAACATACGTAGTAATTGTACGACTAGCAACAGATAGCACAATACATACTTTTGTTTCGGAGGCTAAGACATTCGATCCACTTTGAGTCATTGACTTACTTGGCGTAATAAAGTAAAGCCATTAAAATTCGTTGATAAGACGTACAAACCGTACATCTACGTATGTTTCCGTAGATCTGGCAACACTGCACGCAAGTGCATTGAGCCCCGCACCCGCGCCCCTCCGTCAGCGTCCCTTGGAGGCTTACCTGCGCTCGCGCCGCGCGCAGCCTCAGCCAGCCTCATAGAACCGCTACTATGCGGCCAAAGAGCAATGCTCAGAAGATTGGCGTGTAGGTAAAATTCACAATTGCAAAAGGAACATATTGACACAATGAAGGAGCTTATTTTAGCAAAGTGTAGGATACAGACAGTATTATAAATTATAATAATTTTAGTTGTTGAATTGTGTGGAAAAATATTAGCTTCGGCACACCTTAGTAAAGTTCATTCACAATGGTAACAAAGCTACAATATTACATAATGCCGCGAATTTTGTGCCAATAACTTTTCTACGAGCTCTGTTAAAAATGCGGCGATAATAAATTAATAATGTATGTAAGCAAGCAAAAGTCTGCGTTCTGAATGTTGTTTATTTATGCACTGAATAACAATATATTACTTATCGTTAATAATAATATAATTCAGTTCGTACACAATTTAAGCCGCATGGCAGCTACATACTAGAGAGCCAGGAGTTGCACTACAGCACATCTGTGTCCAATAATCTTTGTCCGAGAGGCAACGCTGCTCTGCGTACGCGCCGCCCGCGCCGTCATCCTCGAGCCAACCAATCCATACGAGCTGCGCTTGCGAGCGGGCCAGACGTGCTCGACCCGAACACTGCCTAGTGACAACCGTGAATGTTTTGTGACGTTTGCTAGCATGTTTTGTTGCGTGTTTGTGTAACTGAAATCATGTGGAACTTCATAATATTTGTGCTACTGGCTTTGGGCTGCCGAGCTGAGCTGCAGGAGAGAGGTAAGTCAATCCTTCAGTTTAGTTAAGCCACGCTTAGTTTTTTCGAACTTGTAGGTAACTTAATTTTTTGCTTTCACGTTTCCGTGGTTTTGAGTGACTTGTATCGAACCTTGTTACCATTAGCCTCGAATTAGTGTGTAATTAACTTACAGTTGTACCGGTGTGTTAATTGAATGTCATTTTTATAACGTTTTTCGGAGCTGTTATTGCATCGGCTGAGATACTCATAATTAAGCTCAACCTAACAAATAAGATAACTAACTTAATAAATATCGAGATAATATCGTGAATAGACCAAGAATTAACGAACATATAGCAACAAAAAGTACTGATTTTGGATTTTGTTTTCCGAGTACCGATAAAAAAGTGGGTAATATAAAAAAAGGTTTAGTTAAATCTTTAAGACGCTTCAAGGATTTCTCTAGACTATGATCTACCACAGTCCACATGAAGCATGTCGTTCGTATCAACTATAACAGCAGATGGTTTGACTTGTTTGACGTTAAAATGAAAACGTGCTTTATCGCCATGACATACTAGTTTTTCTTCTACCTTCCATGTGATGTGACGGCCATGAGGACAGTAAGTAAACCTCCTTATTGGAAAAAAAAACTCAAGAACATCGTTTAATTAATCTTAAGCCCCTTGAACATGCGACACCTAGTAGGTACTCCGTTTAATTCAGTTTCGACGTAAATAAAAAAGTTAACGAATCCTGACTTTTATCACACACAAGATTCATACCCACCCTCATTTTACTCGTGTTCTAGAAAAATATTCGAACTACTGAACATGAATTTTTCCAACATTTTTGATATGTATTTCCAAAGGTATATAGGTCAAAACCAAGGGCTAATCTCCTTTTGTAACTGCCCTAGTAGTATCTTCTGGTATACTCATTACAATACGTAGGTAATTCCCAAACCGTAATTTTTCGGGTTAGGTGGCGACTCGCACGTGGTAAGCGGGCGAGTTTACACTTTGAGAAAATGATGTGGAAAACTGGTCCAAAAGTGCGGGCGAAATTTCTCGTTCGAAGAGGAAGAGTTTATTCTTCGTTTTTGTTTTTGACAGTATTGACAGTTCTTCCTCAGCTCTATTATTAAGGTAGGTATATTGAATATTAGTATTTTCACGCTACTACCATAAGATATCTCCTCAACGACTCCAAGCTCGGCCCATAAGGCCCACATCAATTCGTGTAGATTGATGTCCTGTCGACTGCACTAGTTAGGCGAGCGCACATTACGATTTTTTTTTTCGCTCAATATTTTTATCGCAGTAAAAACGTATGGATTTGTCGTCTCGTATCGTATGTGCACGCACTTCCATAGAAACTCATACGTTGCATTTCTGCGACAAAATTATCGCGCGATAATAATCGCTGTGCACCTTACAACCGGACATAATCGTCAAGAGGTGGCGATAAAACCTGCGATACTTACCCCGCAGTCTCATACCCCGTCTGAGGGTATTGTGACGTAATAATAGTCGTTCAAAGGGGTCCCTTGGTAAAGGCTATAAAGCAGGTTTGTTTCTGGGCAAGGGATCCATCAGGTGGCCCATAGAATAGACCACTTTGCTTAGTAACAAAAAAAAAACTACCAAAATAATGCTCAATCAACATTTTAGGTTCAAATGCGAGCCGCATAGATTTTTGATTAATCAACAGTATGTACGGTACCTACTTACTTCGTAATTAGTTTATTTATAATTATATCATACTTGTTATTATGTAAGGGTAATTTTTTGACAGCAGCGAAATATTCTCACGTGTGTTTATAAAAACAATAACAATGCATAGATAAGTAGGTAGGTAGTTATAGTTAATTATAGTATACCTTATACCCGTAGCGATAAATGCAAACGAAAGTTATACAAAATCGGTGGTTCAACAATTAAATTAAGCCACCGTTTAGCAATATTTATCGCTACGAGCCCTAGCTTGTGTGTAAATTGTGTATGTTTTCTATTTCAATATTTTAAGATCTTAAAGGGGATTTGTGTTAACTATACTTTGGAATATTGAATTCTCTGGTAAGTTACTATAAAGCTATAAACATACTTTTAACCCATGGCTCGTAGCGATGAAATCTTCTAAACGGTGCGGTGACTTAATTTGACAGAATATAGGTAGTATGGCGAAATCGAGCTCTTAAAAATATTTGCCATTAACCAAACAAACTGAAGATTATGTTTTAATTAGATAACTGATTTAACTTTTTGATTATACGGACTATATTTAAACTACCAATGGAACTACTGAGGAAAAAAAGTTTCACTAGTTCCATTGCAAAGCCCCATGGGACTAATGAGAATAAAAAGTCTCACAGATCATGGAACTGTACCTACAATGGAACTAGTGAGAATAATCCGATTTATTAGGTATTACGACCGGTGACTATTCCTTAATTTTATTTAGTGCTACAATGTGTAATGTTAATATGGACCTTCTGGTGTACTACGGGCAAAAAAGACTTCCCGTAGACCACCGAGGTGAACTACGGAGGTGATCCACGGGCACCTAAGAATGTATACTATTTCTAATAAAGTATATAGTCTGTAGGTACAATCGAAGACAGAGATAAGTATACAGTGGGCCTCAATAAGGTTGAGATTTTCTCAAAAACTACTGGACCGAATTTAATAATTCTTTAACAGTTACATAGTTTTTGCTTTTATCTATCAAACAGTGAAAGAATTTTTGCAATAGGTCAAGTAGTTTTTGAGAAAATCTCAACCTTAAAAACTCTCCTGTACACCTTTCTCTGTGTTCCACCGTACCTACCCACAATTCATACTTTCCTCGTTCTCCATTTATATCAACTTGCCCCTAACTTGTTCGGTCTGTCTCTCTAGCTGCTAGCATCACAAGGGCCTGCACAGCAGCTGTGTCAGCCGCCATAGATACAACTAATAGCCGTTCTATTAAACAATTAACGCTATTAGCGTCAGTACCGTTTGCACGCAACTTGTTGACAGTGACTCTTGCACGCCTTAGCCATGACGTTGGACTATATTCCAGATTTCTTGGTATTGTATCCCACAATATGGTATTTGATTAATTTATCTTAATTTACGAGTAATTTATTTCATCAGTAAACTACTAAGTACAAAACTAAGTAAAACCTAACCTTTCCCACCTGGTTAGATTAGTTTGACCAAGAATCCAACCAAAAAATTTTGACAACCACGGGAACAAACATCCCACCTGGTAAGATTACTAACCAGGGGGGAATACCTGTACCGTCTCTAAAATAATTCAAACACCAGCATCATAAAGACTGGGGTGATATTCTCTAAACATAAACATCATTACAATACAACATTGAATTCTTATTATTATTTTATTAATCAATGAGTTTAAGACATAGATTGTCATTATATTTATGTTTATACTATTTTTTAGCAAAATGACAAACCTGGTCACTAACAAAAGTACCAGCCCCTCTAGCTAAGTGTCTTTGCTTTCGTTGAAAGAAAGTATACATCAAGACGAAACAGCACATTTTAATCCCATACATTTTCCTTCTATTCTACTAACGTTAACGAAGTCAGAACCACTTGGTCCCCCTAACTGAGGTGGTGAAAATCAATATTTTGCGACCTGCCAACAAAAGGCAAGTCACACTTGACCCTATTAGTACTCTTAGTATGTTGCGCTTGAGGAATGATTGTAGGCCTCTACGGTCTTCATGGGTACATGGATTGAAATTGTCCAATTAGGTACTTCACGTGTGAGGGAAGCACTGATAGCACTCATGATAATCTGTAATACGATAGGCACTCTATCGTGTTATGGTGTCATTTGGCGGAGCCTTGCAAGTTGCAATTTGTTGCGCAGTGTTTGATGCACTTGGTATATCATAGGATTTATATCCAGCCCACCTGTTTGTGTAATTGACAGTGACAGTTTTATAATGGGAATAGATTTCTTTATTGTAACAATTGCTCGGTTGTTGTGCAAACAATAATGTTACTGATAAAACCCAGTATTGGTTATAAAACTTCACTTCATTCATATTACCATTTTTTGTAACTGAAACATTAGACTTGCTGAGTTCGGGCTCGGAGTTTTGAAATTTAGATTATGAGATATAATTCATTAAATAAATGCCTCACACGAGCTTCATGTGTAAAGCTTCATTCACAAACACACAAATCCACATTTTTATTTATACAATTTTAGCGTTCGACCAATAAGAGAGCGGGTTGTCCAACGTTTTTTGATATCTCCATAAACGTAACCTTTGGAGTTGGCCACCTCACATTTTAGAAGTAGTCGACTCACCCCTAGGTACTGGGTGAATCGCCCACTAACAATTGTAAAAGGTGGCATCTCATCCATAGGTGAGATTTCTGGAGGCTGAGTTGCCACCTAAGACAATCAATCACATGAAACGCCAAAATTATGGCTGAAAAAGCCTAAGTATGTCAAATAGCCACGATTACATGAACCTGATGGAGGGATGACCTGCGCAAGGTGGCTGACAGAGAGTGGATGCAACAGGTTGAGTGAGAGTCGGGGTGAGTGCAGTGCTTTTGGATAGTCCTATGTCCAGCAGTGGATTAATACGGGATGATGATGATGACGACGCAAAAAATGACTTAATACTTATTACAATCCATCCAGCATGATATAATGATATTATTTTAATCTTTAATAAGTGTGAGGTACGTGGAAGTATTCCAAGGTGTGAAGTCTAAGTCTACTATGACCAAGGTGGAATAAGCCATCAGGACGGGAGCATTGATTCGTATAGGTTGGTACTTGTATGGTATGGATCAGTGCGTGCGGTCAGTATGGTGCCAATGCCAATATAAACCGGTGACAAACATTTACCGTCGCATACATAATTAAGTACATAATAGTTTGGAAATTACATCGATAGATGAATCCATTCACTATTAGCGAAACAGGATAGTATAACTGGATCAGCACTTTTCTATGATAGGTACACGATCGAGTAGCTAGTCGCTTCCAGGGTTCGGCATCTAGATAAGCGGTAAAGATAAACCTTTAATTCACGTCACAGATTGTTTATTCAGGAACTATGAAATGACACACTTGTAAAACTTGCTTGACAGCATATGTTCTTGGGAAATATACTTACCTAATTCATTTTAATTTTATAATTTAATTTAATTAATAACTGAGATGGGGCCTGAAATAGCTCGTTCGAAATAATTCTAGGGCTTGTTTTAGGCGTTGAAGTGTGAAAGTGGAGTGTGTTATGATTTTGAAAGATTGTATTTACCTACCTGTACGTACATCATATTACATTTATGGCCTAAATGGTCTGTTTATGACCTAAAACTTTATACCTATGTAATTTTAGCATTATTATTCCTGATACTAGATTTTGCGGACTAATGTTTTGATATCCATGCCTGAATTAAAGAGACGTTCTGAATATTTACTTATAGTTCTTGTGAAAAAAAACTATCAGGGCTAAATTAGACTATTAATTAGTGAGACGCATCTTGGCGCAGGACTTCTTTAACGACAGTTATCATTAAAGTATTTTTTTTTAGATTTATATAAAAAAAATTAACATAAGTACCTATTTAAGTCACTTTTATTTTTTAATTCTTGAGACACATCTTGCTATCTATAGGTGGAGATTTATAATTAGCTTCTAGACATTATTAAGTAACCTAAAGTTATTGTAGCTGTAAATCTTCCTTAAAATAAATAAATAAATTAACGACTTCATAATGAATGATGACGATGACTCATCAGTGCTTGAGTACAGAACCTTTGATACGCTAGTCTGACTCGCACTTGGTCGGTTTTTCGATACCTCACATTGAGCGAATGTAGCCGGAAACATATTATTTGTCTTGAACTCAAGTGACTCTGCAAATAACGACACAATCCCGGTTATCTGAGTGCTTCGAAATATGATCTCAAAATTGACTTACAGGTACATTTATAATAATGGCATAGGAAATAATTGCGATACAAAATTCTATGAATGAATAAACTTATAGGTACTTGACTGTTCAAAAAATAAAATCTATTATACTTTTGTAGAAATACTGGAGTAGTTTTAGTTATTTATTTTATTTATACAATATAGTTCACAGAGTAATATCTCCAAAACACTAAGTATATGTCATTCACCAGTAATACAAAATATAATAATCTGTATAAATTGACATTACATTACATCTTGTACATGTGAAAACTTATAATTGGCTTATAGATATTATTTAATTATTTATTTTGTCATTGTAGCTGTTTGTTTTCCGAATAAAATAAAATAAAATAAAATAAAATCTGTATAATTTTACATATTTACTAAAGATATATTTCTTGGTACACCGAGTTGTAAAATAAGTAAATTATATGTTATAGACATAAGACATGCCACGTTTTTGGTCCAAAGACGAATCGTCAACTAACCCGGTGGCGCTTGCCGAATGATTATTAATAGTAATACACCTACTTCAATTCATTGTGGTTTATACTTTGCGCAGTAGATAAATAAATGTACCTATTAAAATACGACATTACTAATTGTTGAATAGGTCATTATTGTACTGTACCTATTTAAGGATAACTCTTGGCGAGGACGAAGAGGTTCCGCGCCATACCATACAAATTGTTATCGCTACTCATAATATAGGAACCTGGCTGATATTAGGAATAGACTGTTGGTACAAAAAATGTAGCCTAGCTGACCCAAAAATCATATTTTTTTTCAATATTTAAATATGTTTAATATTTACATATGTTGAAAATTTCATAAATTTGATATTTTTCGAGTGTCTGTTTGTGTCCTCCTGCAGCCTAACCGTGATGGATTTTGTTCTATCAATTTCATCTTGATCAACTGCAGTGGATATATTTTATATCAACAAGTGGTCGGGTTTTTGGTTTTCGAAATAAATAATTGAATTACTCGTACAGCTAACAGCAGATCAAGTGTACTTTTGACTTTTTGCGTGATAAGACTTGAATTCGTGCAAGTGTTACCATTGATCTGTTGTTGTCGCATAACAATTTATTTGACAGGTGCTCCCACAGCAACAGTCTTAAAATAGGTACAAATACAGCGAATTTCTTATAGAATAAAATAAATTCCATTACAATTTCTCAGAATTGTGTGTGGAACGTGGTTGTTATTTTAATGTTTGGGATTGGGTGACGTCAATCTGTATATTCTTTATGTACTCGAGCCTCGGACGCATCGCGTTACATACCTTTGACAACTTACCTCGACCGCACAAGGCCGAGATTTATATACAGGGTGGCCTTGAGTTCGTTCGACAAAATTTAATGGATGGTTAGGCTTGTGACATACATTAATTCTGCACAGCGTTTAAGTAAATTATACAAACTGGGGAAAAATAAAAAATAAATATTTATAATAAATTCAACTATCAATTTTTTTTTTAATTTGATGTGCATCGTACTGGGCTACGCAGTGCAATTGGAAACTATTTTTGTGCTAATAAACGCCATTGCTAGATTTAAATTGCTGTTTCAGCAACTGTCAAATTAAGCCACCATTATTTACTTAAATATAATTATTTTCAGAAACTATCAAATATCTAATATATGTAATCTTCATCTCTCTTTATCCAATTTGATTTCAAATCCTAGCACCATTTTGGTCCAATAAATATAACCCTACGACAGTAAAACCTGGCGAAAAGGGGTATAAAAATTTATTTGTAAGTGGTTCCCGAGTTATCATCATCATCATCAGTCTATTTATATTGCCCCACTGCTCGGGCACAGACCTTCCCTTACATTGAGGGAGCTCGGGCCATAATCCACCACGCGGGCCCAGTGTGGGTTGGCGGATTTCATATGCCTTAGATTTTTTTTTCTACGACATGCAGGTTTCATCACGATGTTTTCCTTCACCCGAGTTATCAAACTTTGATAAACCTAGGTACTATCGATAAATAAATATGATTATAGGTATTCCCCACAAAATCGAATTGTTGGCTTATAGGCCAGTCATTAAAGGAGTTGACCCTAGCAGTAACTCATCTATCTATGAAATTTGGCACAGTGATAGAGTACCATATGTAGATTGGAATTGACATAGTATCCAATAATTTGTAGAAACGGAAGTTAGGTATTTTCAAGGTCAAACTTAAATTACGTGGTATCAATTACAGGAAAATTGCTCTATCCAAAATTCTTTTTTTACAAGTTCTAGTTACCTATAGGCATGTGTTGACAAAATATCCAACCATATTTCCATATGGAAATATATATATTTTAATAAAATGTGTTTTTTTGCCGTAATTTCCAAGGGATAATTACTCACTCCAATTTCTATTTAATTATGTATTTAAAATATTACTTTCGAAAGTAGTTATGAATATCCAATAAAAAATCCAGACCGAAAAGCGTTATCCAGAAATTGACGAAAAATGGGGGTTTCCAAAAATGCTCAGCCCGATTTTTCTTGTCATTATGAACAGACTATCTTATTAAAACTGCTTTTCAAGTTTTCCAATAAAAAATGCAGGCGAAGCACAAAATATCAAATAGAGTTGTATTCAAATATTTCTAATCAACGCGGCGGTGCATGCGCCACTGCGCGCGGATCGCTACTGCGGCCGATTAACAACCTTATTCCTATTACACGTACAGAACAGCGGGAACGCGGACGAGAAATTGGACGGAGCGGAGGAGATATTTGGAGATGGGATTCTGTTGTCTACTCATATACAAATAAGGTTAATTGTAGATTAACTCTTTACTAAAGTCCAGTAAAGATCCATGCGGACAAGCGTTTTCTAGAAATCGACGAGAAATTAGAGTTGAGAAAAATGCTAAGTTCGATTTTTCTTATCATTATGAACATACTTACGATCTTAGTCGAACTGTTCTTCAAAGTCAAAGTCAATTTATAATAAACCTTATTCCTATACAAGTAGAAAATATCTATCGCATCGGCAAAGTGGACTGGAAGTTGAACAAATATTTTGGAGATAGGATTCTGTACTCTACCTACAGTTATACGAATAAGGTTTATTTTAGGTTAACTCGTTACCGAGTGGTAAAAGCTCGACCGACCTACGCCAACATGCACAAAACCATTCTAATCTAGCCCGTATTATCGGCGCATAAGTACGACAACATTTCAAGGTTAGTACGGACATAGCAAAACAAATGGTAACACTTGCAGTACGATTTCAACTCTTACGACGCAGATAATAAGAACGGTTCAAAGTGTTACACTTGATCTGATTTTGGAATGTTTTAAGTAAGCTCGACCGACACAACAGTACCTACGCCAACATACACAAAACCATTGTAATCTAGCCCGTATCATCGGCGCATAAGCGCAACATGTCAAGTCAAGGTTAGTACGGACAAAAGCAGATCAATAGTAACACTTTCAGTACGATTTCAACTCTAACGACGCAGATAGATATATAGATTGGAGCGGTCCAAAGTGTTACAACTTGATGTGTTTTTATGTGTACTTACTAGGTACCTACTACGTGGAATGTTTAAGTAAGCTCGACCGAGACGATAGTACCTACGCCAACAAACACAAACCGTAATCTAGCCCGTATCATCAACGCATAAGTACGACAACATATGTCAAGGTTAGTACGGACAATGGCAAAACACTTTTTTTTCGCCGTGGGATCTCGTTTGGTGTGCGTGTATCAAATTATTTCTTAAAATTATAATTATCTGTTATATAAAACCCTACTGTATTGTGATATTATTAGAATCAAAATAGATTATCAGTCAATAAGTGATTCAGCGGAACGGTGCGCCGTGCTACATGCGATCGGACCCCCCTCACCCCCTTGAGTAACAAAGACAGCTTGTTATTTTTCAACTCGCTCGCACATCGACTACGGGTATATTTGCGTGCGGCATAGGTCTTATTACTTACGTCATACTGACGACTACATCTAAGCAAATTTAAATTCTACATTTGTACAATATTCACCTACTAATAATATGTAATCGCAACTGCAACCACAAAAATCTACAAGTGAGGGTGATCTGCCTAATATACTAACCAAATTCCAAACACAATTAATTTTTCAATTCGACGAATTGATAACCTCCTCCTTTTTTTGGAAGTCGGTTAAAAATACAAAATAAAACACGAAACAAAATACAAAACAAAAAATAAATAAAAAAAAACAATAAAAAAAATATATTTAGCTAAGGATCGAACCCGGAACCGCCTGCACGGGAGGCGACCGCTCCAGCCACTAGACCGATTCGTTCGCTGTTTAGCCCGGCGAAATTACCAAGCATATCTCATGCACCAGCGTGAGACATGAACGGACCGCTCCGTCTAGATTTCGACAAAATTGCAAGTAATCTAGTACAGACAGATTCCCAGCTCTCCTAATACACCTACTTCGGTATAAATGAGTTCAGAGTTTATGCTCAAATAAAATTCAAAGATAATTACAACAAAATGTTTGATAAAATCTAACCAAATTCGAAACACGATTAAAATAAAATACAAAATAAAACACGAAACAAAAAAAATATATATTTAGGCTAAGGATCGAACCCGGAACCGCGTGCACGGGAGGCGACCGCTCCAGCCACTAGACCAATTCGTTCGCTGTTTAGCCCGGCGAAATTACCAAGCATATCTCATGCACCAGCGTGAGACATGAACGGACCGCTCCGTCTAGATTTCGACAAAATTGCAAGTAATCTAGTACAGACAGATTCCCAGCTCTCCTAATACACCTACTTCGGTATAAATGAGTTCAGAGTTTATGCTCAAATAAAATTCAAAGATAATTACAACAAAATGTTTGATAAAATACTAACCAAATACGAAACACAATTAAAATAAAATACAAAATAAAACACGAAACAAAAACAAAAACATATATTTAGCTAAGAATCGAACCCGGAACCGCGTGCACGGGAGGCGACGGCTCCAGCCACTCGACCAATACGCCCGCTGTTTGGCGTGGCGAAATTATCAAACACTATCTCATGCACCAGCGTGAGACATGAACGCGACTAGATTTCGACAAATTTGCAAATAATCTAGTACAGATTCACAACAGGGGCGTTTCTTAAAGCTGGAAGTAACATAAAAAAACACTAAGCGCCCAATTAAGTTAAAGACACTCTAAAGGAATCTCTGGGTTAGTTTATCCTAGACCCCGTGTCGCGAAGAAAACACACACTATATACTCAACTTATACAAGGCAATACGCATATTACATTTACTGCGTTCGTATGTTTCGAAACGATGACGATAATAATAATTAAATTGCGATGTTTAGATCAACCTCCTACATACATACATACGTATAGTACGGACAACAGCAGATCAATGGTAATACTCGCTCGCATTCGCACGATTTCAACTCTTACGACGCAGATAATAAGAACGGTACTTAGTCCAAAGTGTTGAGCTTCTGTTAGCTGTACCTATTAACCTACTTGAAGAAACTCGCCCGCCGCGCGACCGGTTTTCGACGCCCCTCGCCCGCCTCGGGCCCCGCGCTGGCCTGCGCTTGATAGGTATTTCGAAATAATGGTGTTCCGCCTGGATATTTTGTTGGATTCTTTTGAAATCAGGTTATTTGTGGGTATCTCATTACAATTGTAAAAAATATCTGATAGAGTAATTTTCCAGAGATAGTTAAAAGACAAATTCTGTATAATGAATTGTTTCATTTGGATTTTTTTGTTGGATTTTCGTACTTATACTAGAAATAATAATTTGAAGGCATATTAAAAACAGAAACCCGGCGGAGCAATTATCCTATGGAAACTACGGCCAAAAAAGACATTTTATTAAAATACCTACACTTTCGAATTAAAAAGTAGTTTTACTTATGAATGTACAGAAGCACACTAATAAAATACAATTTATAGAAAAAGAATTATGACCATAACATTGTTCCAGAAAAAGATACGGTATAATGTTGAATTTCAATTAAAATAAGTAACTTCCGCCTCGAAATATTATTGGATTCTCTGACAATTGTTCTTATAAATATGCTATTAAGTATACAAAAAAGTTTCATCGATAGAGGAGTTATTGTTGGGGTCTCCATACAAACGCTCGCCAGAATGACTGGCCTATTAAGGTGATCAAGATTGCAAATAATGTAGGTACTTACTTACGTAGTTAAAATGCGATGATATATCAATAACTGAATTCCTATGAAATATAGACAGATAACATGCTTTCCTTCTTTTTGGTTATTGTATTTCGGTAATTAATGTTCTTAGTAGTTTATTATAGGCATCGTTGTAAGTACACTGAGGCCCAAATCAAGTGTCTTATTCTGTAAACAAAAACTACCCTCCCTAACTAACATTGTAAGCTATTCTGTGGTTATTGCATAGTTATTTATACATTATTAGATCGGATTACTTTACACAATGATGAACAAATTAATCAATCAGTTCCTTCAGTTTTACATCACAACAGGTAATTAGACGATCATATTTGTTTAAAAAAATAAGACACTTGATTTGGGCTCCGGTATACATTGAAATATGCAGGTGATTAGAAATACTTACAAATTACAATACACAACTTTAATATTACAAAATTTAAAAAAAACGTGGCTTTCGTGCAACGCAACTTAACCCCGTAACTTTGCTCTAACGAAAAGATAAACTAGATTTAGAGACCACTTATCAAATATTATGTCCATACATCGACATACTCCTGATTAATTGATAATCTGTAAGTATAAGTTTGTAAGAAAAAAATATAGATGTATTTTCAAATTTAGAGTTTTCGGATTTTTTCCTTTACTTGTGATATAAAACCTAGCTTCTTGCCAAATTACATGATTCTAGGTAGGAGATATTTTTACATTTAATCGTTATCTTGTACATCTAGCGGTTGATTTCAGAAAACTCTCTGAAACAGAAGACTTTGGAATTTGTGACTCATTTAGGTACATTAATAATTTAATTCACGGGCAGTTTAATATCTCTGCTGTACTTCATTTAGGTATTATTACTGTATATGTATATTGATACATATCATTTTCAAATCGTAT
The DNA here is from genome assembly GCA_963506565.1 of Tachystola acroxantha. NCBI lineage: Eukaryota > Metazoa > Arthropoda > Insecta > Lepidoptera > Oecophoridae > Tachystola > Tachystola acroxantha. The sequence goes on from OY735870.1 coordinate 19,050,818, forward strand.
ACTATGCACAACATGCATTTGTAGGTAATATATTCAAGTATAAGTACTTATTAACATAGCCTACACTAACTCCACCAGTTTTTCCGGCTGTCTTCCGTCGCACGTCCAATTAAAATAGCCTGAGAGAAATGTTACCTGGCTTTTACCGGCTATTATGGAAGTGGCAGTGGTTTCAAGGCGCTTCCAAGTTTCCCTACTTATCCATTACCTGTACTGCAAGCTTATTAAGGCAGATGCGGTGTTATAATTTGTGGAAAACCTCGTCATTTATGAAGTCGATAAAGTACGGTCTAACACAGAAAATTGTACAGGATAGTTTTGAAGGTGGAGATTATCCCCAAAACTACTTGACCTATTGCAAGAATTCTTTCACTGTTAGATAGATAAAAGACAAAACGATGTAACTGTAAAGGGATGATTAAAAGACATTGCCACATTTCAATGGAGCTTTGCCCCACCTACAAAACTACGTGACCATTTAAGCTGTACCTATCATTTTGTTGGGGACTTATTACAGGTTTCATATTGCATAATCATAATCAGTATCATTTCCTACTACTCTCGCAACTCCTATAGAAGATTAACAAAAACAATGAATAAATCGCTTCGATTTCTTTTTTTTGAATTCTTAATTAAGCTGTTTTTTTCGAATCGCAACTTGTACAAAACTTTATTTTAAACCAATAATTTTAATAAAAAACGGAGATATTTTTACATTTATTCGTTATCTTGTACAACTTGCGGTTGATGGTGGGGCAGAATCTGGCATTGTCATTTTCTGCCAGTTTTTTATACTTAGGGATAGATCCTAAAATTAAAAAAAATATATAAAATGTACCTGGAAATGCTATAGAGTTAGAGTGCCGGTGTGTTAGACTTGACTGTTTGTATAGCCGATAGGCTATAGGTACCAGTTGGAAAATAATGTTTTTTAGGAAATCTCTACTTTATTGCGGACAACAAAGTGATCCTATAGGGGTTCCTTTTTTCCTTTTGAGGCGCGGAACCCTAAAAACATGTTGTAAAGTACTTCCTCTATTTCAATAAAACGGAAGCAAAGATGAGTAGTTATGGGGAAAAAAGGATACCCCTAGTGCATCCCGTGAGTGGCGCACAAGTGTTCCTGTTTTTGTGACGGGTTCGACTCCCAGAGACGGATGCCCCACCCGCTAACGCTTAACTGTACGAAGGGTAGTTTTAAAAAGATTCCCGTTTTTTTATATATCCGTTTCCTGATTTAATTATGTACCTCCTGAAGGGGTAGACACTTGGACGAATTAAAAAAGGTCGGAAAATGTGTGAGAACCGAGTCAACCTATATTTGGGGAGCTAATCAATAATCAAAACGCAAATGTCTTCGCGGAAATCTAAAACGGCTCAATTGTTCGTTACTTTCTTACACTTCCGAGTATTTCATATTTCAAGCGATGTACCTAGGTCCGTTGTCCCCGTTGGCCATGTCCCCTTTAAACGGGGACAGCGGTATTTTAATAAAATATTTAAAATTATGTCCCGTTGTCCCTGTACTCTGTCCCCGTTGATATTAGCCGAGGAAACTAATTAAATTTTGTACCGTCGTCCCCGTTGTCCAAACGAACTTCAGACGATCAAGCGCTGCTGCCCCGTAGTTGTCAGACCGTCGAGCGAGTCTCACTGACAGTGGCTTACCGCCTTTCTGCTCATACCGTAAATTATCACGGTATGGGCAGAAAGGGAAGAACGGCGTCCGTTTAAGGCGCTATTTGTCAAAAGCAGGAGTGAGACACAACAAGCAGCGGCGGAGTGAAGAGCACGGCGCAGTGCCTCGATATTCGTATTTTTATGAATCCTGGCAAAGAAATATAAATACGCCAACAAAAATCAGATTTTTTTAAAACAAGCTCTCGTATTGATAGTACCCTACATTTTGATATATATTTTGTATGAGTAACTATTTCGGTTTAGATATAAATTTCATTTTAAAAGACATGGAATGTCTGAATGAATGAATGGAATGGATGTTTGCGATTTTTTTCTATCGAACGAAGTTTATCCAATCGTGTATCGGTATTCATCAGTCTCTAAATATACACCCCAAGATTGCTATATAGTTTCAGTTAATGACGTAGCCTTCGTAGAAAATCTGAAAATACGCGCATACGAAGCCTTAAAGTCTGACACATACACGCGCGGCCTGCGTCCAGTTGTACATCATGCCCCGTCTTATCTCTCGTCGTTAACATCCAGTACCTATGTAGCAATCACTACCGAAATTAGCAGAAAAGGGGGCGGGGCATGTGGTTCAACTGACCGCAGGCCGCGCGTATTTGTGTCAGGCTATATTCGTCTAAGGGTAGAAACATTGTTTTACAGCACACAATTCCATATTTTAACGACTAGAACTGTCCAAGAATCGGGTATTCCACCTGTTCCACTTCAAGGCTGGCCCTTAAATAGGATTTATGTCACACAACAGTCAAAATACTTTTAAATTACCAAGATTGTTTTCACAGTCGTATCACACCAGCCTTTCAGCACTTCAGTGCTTGTTTTATCCAAAACAGCCTTGAGCGCCTTAAGTGATTAGTCTAAAATATATCCTAAGACAACTTAATATAGGAATCAGTTTTCTTGGAGTCAGAACGTTCGTTATCGTTCAGCACTGATGATTTCATTAGTCAAAAGTTTATATGGTACTCGACGTGAGGCTCTTATCCTTATCTGTACAGTCGACATTACGTCAATAGGTTTATTGAAACGCGTTTTCAAGTCATATAGCGCAGTCATTAAGATCTATACAAGGTCCGCTTGGTGCTATTCTACCAGCAAATAGGTGTATACGAGTATGTAGGTACATTCGACATCACATCAAGTGTAACACTTTGGACCGTTCCTATTATCTGCGTCGTCGTAAGACTTGAAATCGTACTGCAAGTGTTACCATTGATCTGCTGTCGACTGTACCTACCAAGGTAATGTATATTATTATTACATGGCTGGCTATGTTATGTATTAGAAATCTATCGATAAGTTTATAATAAATACATACCTACAATGTTTTTTCCCCTATTAAATAGTAATAGGATACTTATCTTTGTATTATATTGGGTTTGTACCTATGTATATTTTGAACACAATTTAAAATCAAAGCTATCTACTTACTTACATTTTCGACTAGGTATTTATCAGCATATTGAATGAAACCTCAAATCATGAATTTCTTTATGACTGAACAATCGGTCTGAAAGTGGTCATTATGTTGACAAAATATCGCCGCCTGAGCATTGTTCTCCTTCAACGATAACTACAACGATTGTAGTGCTGTCTTTTGTATTGACCCTTCATTTTAATTATTTTGCTCATTTCGTTTCTTTTACTTCCTTTAGAACATGCACCTGCGTATTTCGTACCCTTGCTTAAAATCATGCAACGAAATGTGACTCAGATTTTTTTTAATATACAGGTGGCGTCATTAAGGTCCATATTCTCAAAAAATTACTCTGATGAGTAAACAACTTTCATTAGTAGATAGTCTAGAGCAAAATGTACTCCACTATGTAATTGTAAAAATTCGTACCATGACTAGATTGTTCTAGATTGTGTGAAGTGTGCTGTATCAAAGTGTAGCTGACAAAGCTGGGAATCCGAGAACGAAATGATAAACTAGATTTAGGGACAAACTATCTTTGAGTTTTCGTAACTGATATCGACATACATCGACATACCAGGCGTCAACTGCAAATGTAAGTTTGTAATTACAAAAAAATAATTATTTCGTGATATAACTTCAAATTTACAGTGTGCGGATTTTTTCCTTTACTTGTGCTATAAGACCTAGCTTCTTGCCAAATTTCATAATTCTAGGTCAACGGGAAGTTACCTATAGGTTTTGGTTGTCTTTCATTTTCATACAAATATGCGAGAAAATGCGACATAAACAGTCATATCTTTTAATTGCGTTGACGTAGAATGTTGATTTTTTTACGGCTGCATTTCATGGATGCAGACCTGTGTATTTGGTATTAATTTAATCCGTGATCCGTCCATGCGTTTCTGAGATATAGTCTTGACGGACAGACAGACAGACGGACAACAAAGTGATCCTATACCTAAGGGTTCCTTTTTCCCCCTTTAGGTTCAGAACCTTAAAAATCAATGTAAAATTGATTTAAATCTATTATTAAAATTGGACATGTCTCCGTAAACTTTTGGTCCTTTTATTTGAGATTGTCGATCAGGTTTCATCAGGTTTTGCAATAATAATTTGTGTTACGTCATTGACAGCTTCACCGGTCTAACTATAGGTAGGGTTAACATTATTGTTACTTGAGCTTAGGTGACGAAAAACTTTTTCTTGTGTCGTAATATTAATTGCGCGATCGGAGTTAGTTTAATTAATTATTGTTTCGACACTATTTTCATTAAAAGGCTAATTTTATTCGTAATCAGTAATTACGAAAATTTAATAATATTTTAAGTAAATAATTTCAATTAAACTCTAAATGTTTTTTGTTACTATTAATGTTTCAAGGTTTGCTTTTGTCCTAATTAATGAACTGTTTTCACTATTGTGTACAATTAAATACGAAAAAATCACAGTCATGGCTCAAACTGAATTGGATGGATTGAATTAAGTACTTACATGAAGTTTAACTTTAACCTTTGTGGTAATTGTAAAATCGAAAAACTAATTGCTTGCCCCTGTTTATTTACAAATCGCAGGTGATAGTCATTTTTGGGCTTTTGAAAATGGCGGGAAACGACGGTTGCGAAATTAATTGATAGTTTAATGTCTACAGTTGTTGTTTTGTGTTTAATATCACGTTAAATTACTCAGAAAATGTTCGCGAATGACGTATGGTGAAATTATTGGAGAATTCACGCAGGATCTGAAGTTTGGCACTATGGTCAAGAATCCCATTACGAGCTCGGGAGTGAACGCTGTCGAGCTGCTTTGTCTAGCTAGAGTGATGACGCTACGGCGACTCCTCTGGATGAAGACAAGAAGACGCGGATACCCAGGGCGACGATGCTATGGCGACTCCCCTGGATGAAGAGAAGACGATATTTGAATATTCTGTAACATGACATTGGCAAATGACGTACTGTCGAGTCCATTATTAAAATAAACAAATAAATAGTTCTTTTTGGTGAAGTAAAATGACTACCATACCACGTGTTTTTATCGTATTTTACCGATCACAGCTAAGGCGGCTGACTCCAGTCACCAAAGCTCAGATACATATCTATGAAGCATGCTGACCTTGTATAATCTCGGACTGTGAACAATGTACTTAGTATAGTGTTATCTCCTGGACTATTAAAATGTTACCGATTGTGTATCGCGATTTTATTAAGGGGAAACAATTTCAAAATGTAAGTAGTAAATGGAGAAAAAAATCATCAAGTCGAACCAAGGACCGGGCACGTTCTCTTAATTCGGGTTAGATCAACGAAATCTCGCACTATATTCCGCTTAATAGGGATTGATTTTATATTTTAATTTTCTCGGCAACGCATCTGTTTGTATATACAGCCACATCTAAGTACTCATCGAAGATTAATATGTGAGGACATCAGCCTGCTGCTTGTCATTCGGTAAATAGGCAGAAACTTATCATATTTCATAGACGTTTCCTATGCTTTTTGTTGTTTTTGCCCTTGCGTTTACGGCTACATAGCACCTCATTGTTTGCTGCAATTAATAAACAGTTACTCAGATTTTATCTACCCTGAGAACACTGCGCAAGATCACATTATAAGTAGGTGTGTAGGTACTTAGTACACATACTGGCAACCATTGACAACTAAATACAAGGTATTCTATTAAATATGTAATATACTTAATATTTGAACTCATTTATTTTATAAAATTACATTAAATTAAAACCTAAAATAATAAAGTGACTAAAAACTAACCCTAAAAATCTAAAAACTTAAACTATCTATAAATAAAATATGTTCTCTAGGAGGGCATCGGGAGTCACTGTGCCCAGAAGGCTGGCAGTTTAATATTTTGATTTGGTAGTTTAATTGTGAACGTATGAATTCAGTAATGATTAAATGTTATTATATAAATGAGGTATAAGAAATGACAATTGAAGATTCAATTAACCTATCAAAGTTTTGGGACAATATCGATACAGATAAGTCTTGCGAGCACGTTTTCTTTTCGATCGCGTGTGCGTCACGTAAAGGTGACAGGCGTCCCTGGCGGCCGACAGGAGGACCTTCATCTGGCCATACAAATGACGTTAACTTTCTCGTGATCGAGTATCGAATTCCAAATGATATAACTCACACACTTATCAATGGACCTAGTGAAGCTTAGGAAGACAGTACCAAACTAACCAAAAGATATTGGTGAAATTGGCTCATCATCATCAGTCTAATTATATTGGCCCCCTGCTCGGGCACAGACCTTCCCTTACATCGAGGGAGCTCGGGCCATAACCCACCACGCGGGCCCAGTGCGGGTTGGCGGATTTCACATGCCTTAGATTTTTTTTTCTTCTACGACATGCAGGTTTCATCACGATGTTTGCCTTCACCGTTTTGAGAGCACGCGGAAAATGTACGTAAGATTTTCCGTCGAAAAAACCGAGGATAACTCATTGGTACATGGCTGCTCTAGCTGGGAATCGAACCTGGGACCTCCATATTGCAAGTCCATTGACCAAACCACTGAGTCACCGCGCTCTCAAGAACGAGCCGACAATGGCTCTTAGCTTAGTACATTCTTATGTACCCATATGGTGTCCAGTAATTTACAGGGATTTAGTGGACACCCTGTATAAACGTCCCTTAGGAATTGGGAAACAGGGAACAACAATCGTTAAGAGAACAATACTTCTCGTATAGTATGGTCCTCTTATCTTTCATAATTAATAGTATATCATACCAATAACACATACCCTTGTCACTGCTGGGTGATGCTGGTATATGTACCTACCAGTTATCAGAGATAAGATACACATAATTATGTTTTAACGACATTTCACAATTATTCTTTTTCATACGTCTTACAAATAGATAAGTCCCTAAATCTAGTATATTCTTTATTTACAACAAATCAATAACATATTCACATAAACAAAAAAAATGATATAAAAAAAATTAAAAATAAAATACTTAAAAAATAAAATTCTAAAAATGTACCTACTTGGACGCGGTATTCCAGCTGTAATATAATAGATAAGTACATCTTTTACTAAACTCCAATCTACACATTTTTTTCTCTGAAATCAAAATATAAATCTTGAAAATAGGTAGCACCTAATTTTTATATTTCTGATTTGTACTACTAATTAACTTACTCGACTTTGAATAAACTACGGTTTTTGCACCGAGGTGGTTTTTGTGAGATTTGGATAATTTTATCTACTAGTAGGTAGATAGCTTACAGCGCAGACTATGTAATGTAAAAGAATTTTAAAAATCGATCCATTATACACTTTCATTTCTGTAGACCGTATCTTTTTCACGTATGAAAAGAGGAATTGTAGAATCCCTTTAAGCACTCTCGACTACACAATGCAGCTTATCTTTATCCATGGACAGGATATCCATACATATGGATATCCATGCACAATGCACATGCTTTCCGAACGTCCATCTCAATAAACAACCAATAGCGTCATTCATTAACAATAACTAATTAATTGATTATTGGCATTACCATTCTCATTAATAACATACACGAATGCTGCTGTGCTTCTCAAATGACATTGCCACATTTCAATGGAGCTTTGCCCCACCTACAAAACTACGTGACCATTTAAGCTGTACCTATCATTTTGTTGGGGACTTATTACAGATTGCATAACCATAATCAACATCATTTTTTACTACTCTCGCAACTCCTATAGAAGAATAACAAAAACAATGAATAAATCGCTTCGATTTCTTACTATTCTCTAAATTCTTAATAATTAAGCTGTTTTTCTCAAATCGCAACTTGTACAAAACTTTATTTTTAACCAATAATTTTATTAAAAAAGGGAGATATTTTTACATTTATTCGTTAAGTATCTTGTACAACTTGCGGTTGATGGTGGGGCAGAATCTGGCATTGTCATTTTCTGCCAGTTTTTTATACTTAGGGATAGATCCTAAAATTAAAAAAAATATATAAAATGTACCTGGAAATGCTATAGAGTTAGAGTGCCGGTGTGTTAGACTTGACTGTTTGTATAGCCGATAGGCTATAGGTACCAGTTGGAAAATAATGTTTTATTTACCGCGTGACGAACTGTTTAGTATCGGTACCTACCTAATAGAAAATATGTTATACCTACATACAAATCAATCAGTTGATTTGTACAAAATATATGAATAATCAAAAAGATATTCAAAAACAAAAGTGTTTTGTTATCTATACTGAACCCTAGTCTTTCCATGGCATTTTTCGTTGCACCCTGTATAATAAATTATATGATCTGTGGTGCTAGTTACGGTGATGGAGTATCCCGACGATATCGTATCGTACTCACATACCTAGTTACTAGTTAGTGAAGCTTTCCCATGGCCAGATCAATTACACTATAAAATGCCGCTCACCCAGTGGCCCGCTTTGTGCTGTAGCGTGCCGATTTTGTAAACACTCGTTAATTGATTGTTAAATTGAGAAATTTTACTAGTTGGCAAATGCGCGGGCTACAATTCGATAGAGAGCGCTAATAAAAATCAACTACCAATACCTAAAAACACTAAATGTTACATAAAATCTATTTTTAGTAGAGATATGCAGGGTAAAGAGCACAACTATTGCTCGTTTGTAGATGCCGGGAGATAGGTGATCATGCAAAATCAATATTATGGAGACATCGGTATTTACTCGTATATATATAAATACCTATATTGTACCTAAATGCAAAACCAATCATCGAAAAAGCTACCCAGCTTGGAAATATTCCAAAATATTGAAACTTCCAAGGATTTAAATTTTAAGGCATACAAAAGCCAACATTTTTATTAATGTCTTATAATTATCCAATATTGATTGATTTCAACGTCTGTTGTGATGAAAAGTTGTTAAATGACATCACTCGCTAGTTATAAATTACAACTAAAACTTTTTGTAATTCTGTAGTATCAAGTATTCACTTTGGACTTTGGACCGTTCTTATTATCTTCGTCGTAAGATTTAAAATCGTACTGCGAGTGTTACCATTGATCTGCTGTTGTCCGTTCCTAACAGTGTCGAGTGTCATGGCTGGCATGATTAATATTTCCTATATTGTTTTTTTTTTCTAGAACTGCACCACAGTGTCAGTGGGCTAAAGTTGTTTACCTTACCCCAATAATAATAATAATAATAATAATAATAATTCTTTATTTACAGGTATAAACCCATTCAAATTTAAAAATTACAATAATTGAAATTAAAATTTAAATAAAATAATATAAGACACAAATATCAAATAATAAATTACAAATTAAGAGCTTACGTGCTAAAGAAATAGCTCGAAAACAAGCTATTTCTTATTCCAGTCGCGATGCACGGAAGTCCAGTATTTGAGAATGGGACTGTCCATGCACCCACACAGCGTACGGAGAATCTCGTTATCGGACGCGCGCAAACGACTCCAGAAGGACGCGACGCGAGAACGAATGATCGCGAAAAAATCAGGAACCCCGGCCTCGGCGAACATGCTTGATGCGCTGCAGTATCTTGGCAACTTCATCAGGATACGGAACGCATCATTGTACTGTACCCTAATGGTGCTCATCGCGCGCCTCGTGAATCTGGTCCAGAGTTGACATGTGTATAGACATAGACAGTATGCCCTAAACAATGTCACCTTTACATCATCACTACAGCGCGCGAACCTGCGAGAAAGCATGTTACACCGCACGGCCAGGGCCCTGCGCTCCCGTTCTATGTCTTCGTCGTCCCGGAGATTCTCCGTAAGCATGTGTCCAAGGTACCTGAACATGCCCACTCTCCCCACCGGTACTCCATCCAAATACACTGGAGGGACGTTAGCCGGACCCCTGAATAATAATCAACAGGTGTAACTGACAACAATAATCTACATAGTATGAAAATTATTTTATACATCGGTGTACGATTTTATAAAAGTACGAACTCACCAAAACAATGAAAAAGGCAAGAGTTGACAAAACAGTGCATTGTAATTTAATGCTTAATTTGCGTACCTAGTTACCTAAATTTTATTTATATTTTAATGTTATGGTCCAGTTCTCAATATTTGAGTCAAGGTTTTGATATTTTCGTTTTCCAATTTACAACAGTTTTAATTTTGGACCCTCTTTATAACAACATACAAACTTACATAGTCAAAAAATCCCTAATAAATAAGTAAATAAAATCGAACTATTTATTTGAAGTAAGAGAAAATTTATATAGATCCATACTCTCAATTTCAAATACAGGAGATACGTGTCTGGAGAATTTTGACCCTTCAAAAATGTGACTACATAGACAATAGGGTTTGTTACATTTACATTACAGGATACATCTATTAACAGCTTCTATGCGAATTCAGGGTCACAGCTTTAAGAGTACTCATATGGCATTCCACACATATTATGACACAAGCGAATCTCACTCACATGCATGACATAGTTTCCACACACGTTCTGTTAATCTAATTGCCGAAGAAGGTACCTACTACTGTATACTATGCTAACTAAGTGAGCTAATGAAAGACATGAGACGTAAACCAAAAGTACTAATTACATATACAATTCTCTTATTGGTCGGTCGATGTCGTCTCAATATTATCAACTTTATTCCCGAGATTCTTAGTCAGTTGTGAGTGCAATCTGAGCTTGGGGTCGGTCTTACAACTATCAGATTTCATATAACTTTGAAAGTCGTACCTAATAGCGAGCTCACGCTAATCTCGTGCTCAAAACTTTCTTTGAATATCGGTTTTAAAACAAGGGTCATTAGTGGGACCTTATTACGCACTATACGCTATTTTGTAAATGGCTCTTGTAGGTACTAAAACATTTTATTTTCATATTAGTTATTTATTTATTTTATTAATGGACTCGACAGTTCGTCATTTGCCAATGTCATGTTACAGAAAATTCAATATATTCAATAGTCTTCTATCTTCCTCCAGCGGAATCGCAGTAGCGTCTTCACCCTGGGTAGCCGCGTCTTCATGTCTTCATCCAGAGGAGTCGCCGTAGCGTCATCACACTGGAGGAAGCAGCTCGACAGTCACGTTCACTCCCGAGCTTGTAGCGGGAACTCTTGATAAAAACTTGAAACTTCAGATCTTGCATAAATAATCCAATAACTTCACCGTACTGTCATTCGCGAACATTTTCTGATTAATTTAACGTGATATTAAACACAAAATAGCCCCTGTAGACATTAAATGGAAAATTATCAAATAATTTCGCAACCGTCGATTCCCGCCATTTTCAAGAGAACCATTTTCATATTAGTTATTTTTTCTTCGACTAATTATGATCTTCAAGAAATCTAATAAGTAATCATTTAATTAATATCAGTCTACACTTTACAGCATGTCAAGTGTAACAACTGATTGGCACTTTATGCGTTTATAGTAGATACGGCTTAGTTTGTAATGATTCTGTGTAGATTGATGTGTAGTCGACTATACCTACCTCTCACAGTCAGTGAAGCTCTCCCCGTTGTTGACCTCACAAATAACATAAACTTACATACAAAGGGAGCTTGTCACATTCCTCCAAAAATTATTCAAATGGGATAATTTTAAAACAAAAGTCAATAGGACGGTACGCTTGTTAGTATGGGTGGGATACAATGGTGCATTCATGGTAGGGCTGCCACTGTAATTTCAAGAGCTCTATTCAATATATTAATCAATTAACTTTTTTTTCTGACATCAAACTTTTATTTTCATAAATGAAGGGATTTGTTTTACTTTCCTGTCTAATCAAAAGCTTTATTTATGTTTTCTTAATCTGCCTCCTCTTGTCCTAAACAATGTAATTGCTGATACCTACACTGGTGCAGGCCAATTCATGTAACAAAGCTCTTTATATTCATTTTCATGTATGTATCACATGTATGCCTAGTAGCTATGTGATTTGATTATAATTATAACAACTCCCACTAACCCGTTATATATTTTTATTATTTGTCAAAAACCGCTTCGTGATAAGCACTTTGCATAGGAAGTCGAAAGTTCCTTTTTTTTTAAATAAAACATATTGATTTGAAACTAATAGTTACTACTTAATATTAGTGTAATCAGCAGCTCTTCCTATCGTCATGAGTTCTGGTTTTCGCCGCCGTTGAAAATGTAAGATATTGCTTTTGTAAATTATATTGGGGACAACCCTGACGTATAGACATTGGAGTAGGCATTACCTCTAGAGAACAATGCTTACTATATACTTATAGGAACTTTATAGGCCATATATGGTCTAGCAGATGGCGAGTAAAACCATGGCGCCACATGGCTAAGCTCTCACTAAATCCCATAAAAATAAATCGGCTTAAAAATTGTCAGCCAGATAATGCGAATACAGCATCATTTGTTTTTGTTAGTTTTCTCAGCGCACAATAGAGTTGCTCTAATTTATTAGTTAAGATAAGATAAATACACTTTATTGCACCATATATACAGTATTAAATTAATAACCCTAAATTCGCGGAAATCGATAGAACGAAAGTATATGCAAATTAATTATATCAATAGCAGGAGACCTGAGACTTGGAACTAAATTTAACAGTACAAGAAGTCTAAAGTACAAATGTTTCAATGTACAATACTTACACTATGAATATCAACCAATTACACAAAACTCATGATATCATTACAAATTACACCCGTAGATCTTTATAATTAGTTGAGTCACCAACGCACACGCACCTAAGGAATTGGGATCTTGGTGCCGAGGAGTGCCGAAGACGGTCGATCATTGCCGAAGACGAGAAGTGGGGAGTTCGGCAGCCCGTGACGCCTGACCAGCCGAGCGTGGCGTCTCCTACCCACGAGCCCCGATGCCGTCTGCCGTGATATGTATCCTATAATCCTCAACATCGATCATTGCTTGATATGACGAAAAGTCACGCTCTATGATATCAAACAAGAATTGCGTAAGCGGTGCACGTACACACCACACATCATGGTCACACTTGAAGTATGACTTCAACTCTTATTGTGCAGACAATAAGTATGATGCAAAGTCCAGTATTACATTCGATGTGCTTTCGACTGTATAGGCTGCTTCTCACGCAGCTTTACTCTTAACTCCAATGCTTTGTATTTATGTGTGTCTTTCACATTAAACCTTTTTAACACTAACAACATGGAACACGAAAAATTCCAGGCTACACCGAGAGACTCGGCGGCATTTGTAGTTTCAATTATCAAGTAGTAAAATAATAGAATAGAACTCCAAATTAAAGTGCTTAACACTGTAGCGACTAAATTTAAACAATGATTGTCGTTAAGTGCCTAATCTAAGTGGATTTACTAAGTGAATTATAAAGAGAATTAAAAAAACAAATGAACATTCGCGTGTCGTAAATGAGGTTAATGATTTTAAAGAACAAAAAGTAAGGCCGCAGTCGCAAGTGCCATGACCAACATTCACACAGCGACACTATAATATTATATTATAGATTGCAGATGGCTACAAATAGGGTCATTCACATTCGTAATGTGAGTGCCTAAGACATACATGTATATTACCCGACTGCTGCATGGAAGGGCAGTGTTTTCGCTCCTACTTAAATCTCATACAATAAGCGAGTTTATAGGTTACAATGCATATGGGGTAGTGTAACTCATATGCATATATGAGTTACACTACCCTACTAATTATATGAAACCTTATGTTATTATTCTGTGGATTCAGGTTAATATTTTTTAGTCTTAAAGCTAGCAGCGAATATCTTCGATTAATCAAAGTAATTAATCAATTATCGGTAATGTTCACAATTAAATGATGGCTATTGGCGAATTTTTTTCTTTCATAGACCCCCTAGAACGCAAGCGCCAGCGAATTTTCTGCTCTATTGCCTGCCCCCCAGATCGACTGTGTTACGTAAAAAGTCACGAGTATCTTCCATCCATATTCTTAGATGGTTTCTCTAAACTCTGACTCGTCCTTGAAGAAGTTGCCTTAAGGGCCTTCCATGAGCCAACTAGCGCCGCCAATCTTGAAAAAATAATATCTTCCAATTTAATCAATTTTATTAAAAAAGCTATTTACAAAATGTTTATTAGGATGAATAATATTTTTCAATATACAATACATGGCATAATTGCGACAAGCTAAGTTGTAATTCACAAATGTGCCAAATCGGCCGTTTTTCGCAATTATGCGAACTACAACTTACCGAAATTGAATCACGTTATAAATAAGCATTTAAAAAATAGTAATTTATCGTAATAAACATTTTCTAAATAGCTTTTTTAATAAAATTGACTATATTGGAAGATATTATTTTTTCAAGATTGGCGGCGCTAGATGGCTCATGGAAGGACATGCTTGGAGAATTTAGTCGACAATAATAACTTCGTGAAAATCTATCATTTATTAGAAAGGCATAAACCGGCATCTATAGATGTTTAGGTCTTATTACCTCGACAAAGAAAATCCCTCAAATCGAAGAAATTAATCAGCTAATATGTATTAGTAATTTCCTCGAGTAATGTTTAATCTAGCCTCGAAGTTCCTCGAAACAGGAAGTTTCGAGGAACCGAATAAGAATATGGTGTTAGTGTTTGGGTAGAATGTTTTCTACATGAACGGGTTTTGCTATGGCGGGGCCGTGCCACTCAACCATGAGAGTTTATGAGTGTCATTCGTCAGGTCAGGGTTACATCATTACCTACATATATAGTGTATTTTGGTATTTCCATTAATATCTAATGTTTGTATAATGTTGGCTATATTATTCAACTTTACAGAAAAAGTCATTGGCAATAATTGAATCTGTTATTGTACTCACTCAAGTAAACGGAACGATAGTGACCCAGAAATGAAAATAAAAAAAAAAACTCGTTTAAAAACTAGCGTTCGACGACGACTCGACGAGTGGCTTTTTGCGATGTTTTGTATTTGAGACATGAATAAGAACATGTATTTTTAAATTAAGTCTTTATTTCGCCGTTTTCTCGTGGACCCACTAAGTTGACCCACTAGTGGGACCACGAGGGAGACTTATTTCTCGTAGACCCACTGATTGATACGGATACTCATTATTTTAGCGCTTATTTGCAAAATATATTTCTCGTCATAGATTCAATCCCGTCTTACTGTTTTACTAACGGAAAGGTAGTATTGTATAGTAAGTAGCCGAAGGGAGAGTGTTCGGTATCGACTATCGATAACTGAAGAAAACTTTTGTTCTGTTACCGTTACCCTATGGTACTTACCTACATCTCTTCCGTTACACCATTTATACAAAGGAACATAGTTTGTATTTGAAAGATAAAATAGTTAAAATGTATTTTGAGTTAAATAATGAAATGCCGTGGTATGGTAGTGGTCATGCACTTGAACCAGCTACCTTGTTCTTCATCATTTAATTTGATTACCGAGCATGGTTTTATGCCGAAAATTTAAATTAATGTATTTTGAAATCAAGAAAGAAGAAGAAGAAGGAGACGAGAACGTGCTAGGAGTCAGATCACTTGACGCCAAAGTCCAGTAATCGGTTAGGCCTAGTACCGGCCGTTCGCACGCGGCCCCGCGTGGTCACGCTCGCCTGACTCCCCACGAGATGGCCTCACGACTACTTTTTATATCACAAACTTTTTTATATTAGTAGAGTATAATAGAGAGACAAATATTTTGGATGTATCTAGTTCGCCGAACATTCAGCAAATAACTATTTTGGGGTCTTCGGGTTAAACATTTTCGGGTTATTTTAAAGGCGAACTATCCGCGATCTGCGATCAGTTGAAACGGATGCCCCGCCGCATTTTCTGGGCATTTTAAGGTAGGTAGCGATCTGAGGCCTGCGATCTACGTCCAGTAGGAAGAGTCGAAAATGAGGCGGGGTATGCGTTTCAACTAATCGCGGCTAGGTCGCGGCGGTGTTTGTCAATCTTTTTTTTTCTTGCCGTAATCTGTCACAGAGACATTCAGGTGCACAGTAGTATGACAAGGCCAATATATTATGTACATAGTTTAACCTCCTCCCCGAAAGATAAAATTGGACTACTTGGTTTCACATTTTGTGGCTAACCACGTATGAGTTTGGTCTATTTTTTTTATCGCGGTACGACAGTGACTACTCCACTGTTGATATTCGTAGCAAGTCTTGTGGAGCTTTTCACTTCAATATCTTGAAGACTATCTTGCTATGCATTAGCCAGTTGCTGTCTGTTGGGGTAGGTCTCAGTTCGCCTCACCCTGGGTTAAAAACAGGTTTCCTAAGTGTAGGTACGTACATAGATAGGTACTAAATCCCTTGAAATTGGTCTTTATACGGCTGTAGTGTAGGTACTAGTACTTTATTCAATCCTAAATACTTTGCAGTAAATCAGCATTCGACGACGATGACGTCATCCTGGTACACTCATGATTTTGATTACGATCAATTAGACCGATGATGCTTCAAAAGCATTGGTAAGACACTTACCTACTATTGGTCCTGAATTCTGACAGTGGTGGTTCTAACCAGGTCTATCCAGTTGATATATTTACTCATACTGCTCGGGCAGCTGATCAATCGACTATGCGGACGAAGTCTTTAATTTATAATCTAACTAGCATGTGCATACGGTTTCACCCACACAAAAGACTTTCTCGTGTGTCTAATGCTGGATGATGGACGAAAAAACAACGGGAATACTAACCATAATGAAGGATTGTGGTTAAGGTCCATTGTCTCACGAATTCGAGATAAATTGAAAAATAAAACAGTTTTTTAAGTTAAATACCTATATTGAAAATAGTACTCCTAAATAAAATTTTCTCCAGAACATTACAGCTGTGCCTTTGCCTATGTACGTATATCGATACTCGTTATAACTAAACACATGAAGTCTTGTTTGTTTTGAATGAACACAATTATTTATCGTAAGACGCTCGAAAACGGTGTGTTCGTAACAGCTGCTGCATAGGGTTAATTGAGACTGACCCTTATGATACAAGTTTACCAATTTAATAACACTGCCTCTCTGTGCGAGCGGTTCAAATAACCGGCCCTTTCAAATCGGCTGGATAAACCCAATCGTCTTCTTGGATGCCAAACGCTATAGAAGTACATGCGACCGAATCGAAGAGTTGTCTTTTTAAACGTTCTTGTATGGTCTCATTGTTTTTCATTATACTAGCATAAAAGCCCTCCCAGAAACGCAGATGGGCGTTGTTAAATCACCGAACTTGGAACATATGCGGGCAACCACGTGTTTGTAACTTTTTCTAAAGGGCCTTTCTGAAGATACCCTGAGAAACAAGGTTTTTAAGTGTAATTTTTATAATATCCGCCCTTAAAGATTTGCCTCAATCCTTGAGGTTTCAAATTCTCCATGTTATGTTTAGATGCTATGAAATTAATGTCGTCTGTACTATTTTTTCCAAAAATTTATATCCTGTATCATATATTCAGTATTTATATTTCGTAACTAATATGTAAAGTATCCTATATTTACAATTACACAATATATACATTACTGCTTATAAATTAAAAAAAAGCTATTTACAAAATAAAATAAATACCTAAATTGTAAATAGACAATTAAAGTCCGAACACGCCGTCTAACTCCGCACTGCGCGGCAGGGACCCCAGCACGCTGGCGGCGTTGCCCCGCTGAATAGCGAGGCTCAGCCTTTGCCTGAAGTAGGCGCCAGCTCTGGGGTCACCCGAGGCGAGGATCAGGCGGTTGGAAATGTCTCTACAAAATTTCTTCGCGTCGGACGACCACGGGCCGAAAGTCTCCACAGCCAGTGCAACGAACTCGTGATGAGCACTGAGCTGTGAATACTTTCGGCTTTTTAGGAGCTGCGCCTGCTCAGCCGCGGCTCCCGCTCTGCGAGCGGAGATGCTGAGGTGTGACGGCGCCAGAGTGTCCACACAGGTGGCGTCCCATATCAAGGACCGCCCGAGGCACCATGGAACCAGGGTGGCCCCATCTGGTCTCTTGCCGTCATCCCTCAGCATCCCGCTCGGTTCGAGTGTGGAGGGTATGGAAGCCGTGGCGAGCGCCCGCCTGACCAAGTCGTTGATTGCCCAATGGCGGTACAGGCGGCCGGCGCTCCTCACACAGGACAGTCCGTGGCGTCCGAAACGATCCACGCCTCGGCCGCACGAGCAGTGATGAGCCTCGCAAATGTAGGCCCCCAAACGCAGGCCCGCTGCAATGCGCAGGCTATTGGGATCTAGTACGGTGCCCAGGTTGTCGGATGGTAGGGCATGGAGCCAGTGACCTGACTCCTTCTCCGTTACGGCAAGAAGCCTCGCTCGTTCGGTGTCATCTTCAGCTTCTCCCAAAAGTGAAGTATGAATGATTTTTGTGAGCGGTAGGTCCCATTGACTCTGCCTCCCAGTCTCGGTCGGGACGTCGACACCTGGGCATGAGGCGCTCCAGGCCGCCAAGGCCTCTGTCAAGCCCGCAATCCGAACATCGGCTATGGGAATATTAAGAATATTGCCGATGAGGGCTAGCGAGCCGTGACAAGAGGACAAGAAGGCCGGGAGAGCCACACTTGAGGTGCGACGGATGCCTAGGCCGCCGAAGGAGATGGGAAGGGTGGCCTGTGCCCACGAACGATCATCTAATGGGAGATTTAAAATTTTGATTATGGTGTCTTTCAAAATAGTATCGACCAAAACAGTTATGGAATGAAAATACCACACAGGGCAACTCCGTAGCAGGTATGTAAATTTTGGTGTAAATAGGCAAAGACGAAGTATGTAAATTGCCATGTGTGGTTTAATTTCGAAAAGGCGAGTTGAATTGTTCTGAAAATGTTCTATTTTTGATGTCATTAGGCTGGGTATGGCGTCCGCGAATATTGGGGCACCTAGTAGAGTAAGCGATGTTTTTGATTGTACTTTTATGTTAGGGCAAAGACGATTGAATTTTTCAATATGTAAAGTACATAAGTAGGTACTCGAAAATTGCAATTTATATTTTTATTGGAAATATTTACACAATTTATTTACTTGCAATAAACGATCATTCATTTATAATTTTTATTATTAAAGGTTGTGAAGTTGTTAAAGGTTTAGTACGTTGAGTGCAGGGTGGAAGATTTCGCTCGTTCTGGTACAAATGGATAACTGACGTAATCGCTTCAAAGCTTCGGCCAGCGTCTGCTGTTCTCATTCTTTTTTTGATGGGAATAGTGATGTCATCTGATCCTTGCTAAACCATGCCCGATGCAACCTGGTGGTATGAGGCGATTTATTCATTTTTATAGTTTGTCGTATATGCACTTTCTTACCGACCAGGATCTTTATACCCATATTTCGTTATTAATCGTCAAAGAAGTCGAATGCGTTTCTTTTACTATATTCCCGTGGCAACCAGTACTTGCGGTCATCAGCCTCAGGTATGGGCATCCATTCGTGGCCCTGGTAAAGGTAGGATTTGCCTCCGCGGGCGCGATACCCCATCGTTGCTGCCGCATCCTGAATTTTCTTCTTCGCTGGTATGTCGTCTATTCGACTCAATACGTACAGTATATCTTCCTGTAACAGTCAAAAAACATTCAACTAATCTACATTGTTTGTATTTAGTATTGATACAATTGCTGGTAGTATTTGCGTGTCGCTGAAGCCTGCCTAAAAATAATTCTACCTATAATAGGGACCGTGATCAATGATCACTTTCTGTGAATTGCATGTTTGTTCTTGAATCGTGTAGGAAACAATCCAGTGATAGATACTAATATTTCTGCGAAAGAATGGTTGTGGCTCACTCGTCACAGGTGTGACACTGTGTGTAGGCGGGGACAGTGGATAGTGAATATGAACTTCAGAAGTCGCATTACGAACCTCGCATTTCATAAATCCCAAATATCGATTGTCGCTAGTCTGCTTGAAGCGAACTTCAACTGGCTCCAACATTGCCCCATCCTTGGCTGAAAATATTACAAGTAACATCAGGTTGGTTTTATCATTATTTTCTAGGACCTTGTTTACAAAACTTACTTCTTATTATCATGTACAGTAAATACTGTCCTCTATCGCCTGTCTCGACGAGTAGATGCGTTTGTTTGTCTACTTGGTCTGACATCAATAGCAACCTTGCAGTCCAGTTTACAGGCGGCATCACTTGGTTCTCCATATGTTGACGCAGCCAGCCTATTTCCTAAATGCATATAATGTCAGATACTTACTCCAAAATCCTTTCATGAAGTTCGTCTTGAAGTGCAACTTAAATCCTGCCTTTGCATGAAATTAAGTATCAACGGTGCATCCGTTTTTCAACTGTTGTTTATCATACCTTAATGATTCATAGTTTATATTGAATCTGCTTACTTATCTCATACAGATGTATGTGGCATTAAGGTAGGCATGGAGGAAGATTCATTGTTTAGTTAAAGGGAAACAGAAAGTACTTGCCTTGCGAGTTGGAGCCAGAAACTGAATGATGATTTTGTCTATTTTCGGAGCCCAATAGTAGAAAGCGAACCATTTGTCTTCTAGCACGGTGTAGGGATTGAACCTTGCGTATTTACTGAACTCCGCACATGTCGTCATATCGTGGGCATCCACTCCGTTTGGACCAATTTGTGCCGGCAGCGGTGGAGCCCTGGCCTTAACATCTTCAGCGATATTCGACAACGGTATAGACAAAAGCGTTGTTATTAGTATTACAACGTTAAGCTTGCACATCCTTAGATTTTATTATCAAACAAGTTGTACCATATATTTTAGCAAAAAATAAGAACGATCGAATTCCTTTATGCAAACTTGTGAATTGAAGATGAATGCGAATTGCTTTACAGTTTTATACAGATCTTTGAGGATGTTTGCAATTACAAGTCGGCTTAGGAATGTGTGTTTGTTTCGAGTAGATACCCAATTTACAAATGAATTTAAAAACTGTGACCTACTGTAGCCTATAAGACTTGTAGAATTGTGACGTATGAGCCCAGGTGTCGTTAGATTAGTCTTGATTACAGTACTAACATAGGAAGCATATGATACATTTTGGGCAATAAAAAGTCAATAAAACAGTCTAGGTTTTTTGGTTTTGTAATGCAATTGTTTCAATTTGTCAATTTTAGTAAGCGTCACACCGCCGCATCGTCTTTGTTCGTGTGTTATTCTTAGAAGCAGATGTTATCTCATAAGATATGGTTTTCACAAGATTTGTAGCAGTTTTCGCGTAGTCTCTCTTTCTCTCTAATGGGCGAGAACAGGTTGTGGCGGGATGTGAGTAACGGGCCCGGTTCGACGCCCGACGGTATCCTAGCGAGACTATTTGACCAACACTTTGTTGGTTATACAGGTACCTACGTCTAGTAACTCGCAGGTGTGCAATACTACACTTACTTTTTAGAATTTCAGTCTGGAGCAAGATGATGAGTGTCACAGAAAGGGTGTACTAAGCCGATTGTCGAAGGTCATCGTAGAATCAACTTTTATTTTAAAACTTTTCGAATAATAAACAGAAATAAATTAATAGAAATTGATCAGTTGATCTGTATAAAACGTAAGAAATGTCTAAAATAAAATCCCGAAAATTCAAGTTTAAAAAGCTATGAATTTTGACAATTGTAAGAGCGAACTCCACACCAAGTTCACGCTCAAAATTGCCTCTGAATTTCGATCTTAGAGGAAACAAGTGGGCTTTCGGCTACACAACAATATACAACAATACCCAACCTAACGTGGGTAACATAAACGGAGACTAAATATAAGTTATGTACTGTACTATTGGCATTTGCTTTGATACGTAGATCATTGTCAACTGAAAAGAATTTATCAACTTCCCGTTTTAAGCAACATACGTTGATACGAATTTTTGTGTTTCAATAAATATTTGTCAATAGATTTTAAACCATACAATATAGCACATGAATCGTTGGACGGGTTTGCAATTTAGGAAATTTAAAAATTGAAGCTTGGGAAACTTTATACTAACACGATTTGTTAGCGGTTGGTGCTAAAAGATCCAAATCGCAGTTAAACTAATTTGCATTTCGTCCAATTACGTGACATGCAAATTAGATAAACTGCGATTTGGATGGTATGGAACTGAGGTATGGAATCACATAATTTCCAATGGAAGCTCAAATTCTAATTTATTTATTCGCTAATAAATTACATTGTGTTCGAAATTAAATAATTAATTAAACAAATCAAATAACTAATATCAATAGTTATAAGTAATTATTGTTAATAATAATAAATTTTAATTGGGTATCAAAAATAAAATTTTACCATTTACATCTAAAATACATGCATAGGTACTTAATAACATTAATTTAACAAAAAAATAATTACATTGACATCAATTAGAGTAGGTACCGACTTGTTTAGTATGTTGTGAGCTCTAGTTCCCACACTCTCTTCTATAAGAATTTGTCATTGGAAGAAATACAAATAAGTTTAAATAACTGCGATTTGGATCGTATAGCATCAGCCGCTAACAACCACGGGTTGGTTGACTCAATATTCGTTTGTTTATTTACCATCAGTTTATTTGTACTTGACACAAACTGTAATTACGACGAAAAAAACACGAATGCGCCCGCTTTCCCGCGTCCGCGCACATGTGCGTACCTACTGCGTGCGCCCGCGCATCGTTCCCATTACGCGCGTGGGAAACGCGCTGCGCCATCTTGCCGCAGCCATTTTCAGCGCGCACTACGTTCTTCGTTTTTTCATAAAGTTGTCAAGATTATCTTAAAGAGGACCGAGGACTGTCGATGTCGCCCAATACAAGTTTTTGTAAAAGTAACCAAAAAATGGTCGTCGTTGAAATGAACTACAACTGCCTTATTTTGGGCCAGTCTTGATCGGTAAAATTGGGATAGTAATAAATTACTTTCCAATAGGTATCAAGATTATTTAGGTATATAATACTAACCCTTTTTCCTCTCTACTTACCGACAGGTAGTGATTTTGCTGTTTAAAGATCAAAACTGCCACAAGCTTTTTTTGCAATATTTAGCTACAGAATGTTACCGTTTACCGTTACTATTTACAGAAACACAGTATGTATACTATAATCCTCCTGTCAAAATGAAAACGATATAATTTCGCAGTCGATACCCACATCTAAATTGTTTACATATTTAAAAACAGTCTTAGTTTCCGCAAATAACTGACTGTTGTTAATTAAGTAGTTTTTTTTCTTAAATCAATAATGGGTAAATTCTTAAATAAACTAAACCAAGTAGTTAGTGGCCCCCCGACCAGATGGAGGGATGACCTTCGCAAAATGGCTGGCAGGGACTGGATGCAGAGGGCCGAGAGTAGGGTTGATTGGCGCGCTTTGGGAGAGGCCTACGTCCAGCAGTGGACTGATACGGGCTGATGATGATGATGATGATGAAGTAGTTACTTAATAACAGTTTTCATTGTGTAACAAACAGCGAGAGTCATTATTATGCTCGCCTTATTATAAGATCGTTAGATATCCGTCTTGAACATATAATAGGTATTGGTAACTTCCTCTAAACTGAGGCGTACGTCCACTTAATTTTATTCACTGCAGCGTTGCACTTTCATTCAAGCTCGTATCCTGGGGAAGACGCCGTCAATAGAAGCCAACGCACTGTAATCTTGCGTGGCTGCGTGTGCGCACGCAATCCGATGCGGCGTCAGTTACTATAGCCGATATCTATATCATAGTAGCAATGTTACCATTGTTATTTCTATTTATTTATTTTATTAATGGACTCGACAGTTCGTCATTTGCCAATATGTCATGTTACAGAATATTATAAATATCATATCGTCTTCTCTTCATCCACGGGAGTCGCCGTAGCGTCGTCACCCTGGGTATCCGCAGCTTCTTGTCTTCATCCAGAGGAGACGCCGTAGCGTCATCACTCTGGACGAAGCAGCTCGACAGTCACGTTCACTCCCGAGCTCGCAGTGGGACTCTTGACCATATCCTGCATGAATCCTCCAATAATTTCACCATACTGTCATTCGCGAACATTTTCTGATTAACTTGATATTAAACACAAAACAACCACGAACTGTAGACATTAAACTGAAAATTATCAAATAATATCGCAACCGTCGTTTCCCGCCATTTTCAAAAGCCTCGTTACAATTTATTTATTTATTTTATTAATGGACTCTACAGTACGTCATTTGCCAATTACCATTGTTAATTGGACATGTTGATTTTGTCAACTGTTGCCAGGAGCATGTTTGCAACCTAGTGCTGTTAGCCATAACAGCAGGTTTAATCCCCCTTCCCTTAAACCGTGACCTAAGACATTTCTCAACGGATTAGAGTCGCCATCCAGCTAGGTAACGCTGCCAGTAAGGTTTTATTGTATGCAACGATTAAAAGATAATTCGATCAATTTCAATTCACATTTGGACTTTCTCGGTCAGCCGGTTATTGCATCCGGAACCCCGCTGCTGGCCAGTGTCCAGTCTTTGCCATTCAAATGGTCCCATAGCCAGGCCCGGACATGGACCGGCTTTAGTATATTGTGAAAGGTCCACTTCCTCTGCAATTACATATGTGTATTACATTGATCTATAAACAACTAGATATTACACAAAGGTCTTACTAAAACAATTTAAAAAAACATTCAAATAAGGGTCCATTGTTAACGTCCAAATAATGTCCAATAAAGCAAAGGGTCTATTCATCCGTTTGGACCTTCTTTGCGCTCGGACATTTTTAGAAGGCAGACTGTGTATCTAGTTGTTTATAGGAGATCATTGGTGATCATTGATCATTATCTCTATTATCTCTATGGTTATAAAAAGTCAACATCTGATCTGTTTGGTCTGGTACGCTAAAAGCATGAAACGGAATGTGTATCGCAACCAAACTGTAAGCGAGAATTTTTAATTGAAAACATTTGTTGATATAATTAAGTTCGAGTTCTGTACAGCTGTTACCCGAGTTTTTTTTGTTTTGTTTCTGCTAGCATCGTGCTAACTTCTGCGATGGAGTTAAGGCGCTCCCTCACCGGGAGCATTCGCGTGTACGTTACAGATTCGACTTTGAGCATTACATTACAATAGGTAGTATTGACTGACGCTGTTTTTCTCCCTCACTGATGTAATGCTCGAATCTGTAACGTTACATTACACGCGAATGCTCACGGTGAGGGAGCGCCTAAGGCTATTGATATCAAGCATATTTACGCGCGAGTTATTACCTTTAGTAAAACGTTCAACTAGCTAAAATTCTGTACGTAGTACTTATTGTACGCAGTTTAGTATAACTGCTCAGAATGCGATCTAATGGATTAATCCAAAAATGTTAAGTGCAAGACCACTCTCCGCTATTTATATTTTATCCCAAACGCTGCGTTTATTTTTAGGGTTTATTTAATTACAATTAAGAATAATAATAGGTATACTATAAATACTTGTTTTGCATCATGCATAACTTAGTTACCAAAACCGCAACTAAATAAGTCCCTACTTAGTAGTAAGTAGGTACCTCTTAAACCACAACATATAACTAAAGTAATATTCTCAGTCATAGCCATATTCAAATGGCAGCGCGGTAAACATGCAAAATATTGGTATGCAACACGGCTCGGAGCCTGTCTGTCTCAATAGTTCACCATTCCATAGAATATATAAATTCAACCGTCGACGCAATAGGTAGAACTCACAAACGCACTCTTTGCTATTGGTCGACATTTCTTCCCAAGGTTTATCCTATTGGCCACATCTCTCTAGTTAAAAAGACTTTACTAATAGAATCCCACATTTGAGACTTTATACAGTTAAGATAACAGCTAACGTAAACGCGTGTGTAAGAATGGCATTACAAAATGTGGTTCTCTGTAAGTGGCATGGAATTCGACTCACGCGCACGATCGCTTGTATCGTGCGCTTATAGAATACATTATCGTAGGGTAAAGGCCCTTTATGGTGTGCATTTAGATTGTTTTAGCATCGGGACTTAAATGGTTACTTAATTCTTGTTTAATGCCAAACACGGTAGCTTTATTTACAATGTTTTAAATAATTGGATTTTGCAGAATGGCTCTCTATCGTCTTTTAATTTAAGTAATAACCATTCAGATATTTACTTTTACATCATGTTCCACTTTGAGTTTAACCAAACAACAATCTGCTGCATGTTTCTGATTACCTGCATATTTATTTAAAAGTATCACCAATTAACACGAAAACACAATTAAGTACAATATTAAATAAACTTGTGAAAAATTGGAGTTTGTAAATGCTGTAAGTATGTATATTAAATACACAATACTCAATTACTCATATGACTTATGACTGTATTATACACAGATAAAACATGTATTTAAGTAGTGTCCGTAAGGGCTCTCAGACAGACAAGCGACAGTGCGTCGCGCGATAGCTCGCGACATGCGATAGCCGTCGTGTCGCGAGCTATCGCGCGACTCACTGTCGCTCGTCTGTATGAGGCCCTTACAAGGACATTAGAATATAATATCCTTGCAACCTCTACATATCATTTCATTACATAGGTAACTAGGTACTTAAATTATGACTCCAAAAGACAAATCTTGTTAGACAGATGCGTAATTGTTTTGATCAATTCTCTTGAACTTGTCGTCATTGGCACAACATAACGAACAAACAAAACTTTCGCTTACAGACGTCACACTGATTGGGATTATATCAATCGATAGTCGATACTTGTGGAACAATCAACAGTAGTTTAGTGTAACACGATGAAACTCTACTCGTCAATAATACGGCCTAGATTGTAATAGCTTTGTGTGGCTTGATGTGCTGTCGACTATACAACACAAGTGACTACAGTGAACGACTGAAAGTCAATTCTGAGTAGTTACCGTACCTCCTTACTTCACCGTGAGACATAAACAATAGGCGATTTTCACAGTTGGCTGCTGTTTCTTCGAAGTTAGGGTAAAGGTACTATTATTGGTCCAGTGACAGCGATGGGCTACCTCGAGAAAGACATTCCACATCTAACGAGTTTGCTACTATCATAATATTGAACACGTTCCGTTTGGATCCCTCGGGAGATCGAATATAATTTGTTACCTATTCCACTACGATCCCCTAAACTAGAGAAGCATACAGTAGGTATTATACCTAATTATTAATTATACGATTCAGTTCCATTATCAGTACAATACCAATGTGATGGGGAAGATATGTGTCTGGAATTCCAATGGAGGTTTTAATGTATGTACACATCAAAACACATCAAGTGTAACACTTTGAACTTTGGACCGTTCTTTCATATTATCTGCGTCGCTTACGACGCAGTTGAAATTGTACTGCAAGTGTTACAATTGATCTGCTGTTGTCCGTACATAAAATGTCAGATTTCATGATCTTCCTTTCATTTAAGATGCTATGTTATTTAGGAAAAGTAATCCTTATGATTAAAACCCATTTACCCGTTATCATAAAATACATAGTGTTTTTTTTTCACATTTGGCGGGTTCGATTCCCGGCTGAGTCACTATTAAATAAGACACATACTGTTTATATAAAACACTACATACAAGCCTTCTGTGGTATTACGGTTGGTTTGCACGTTACTACAAAATAAACGCTATTCGATCCGTTATCACGGTGCGGTTTACTTCACATACCCATGTCGTGTTCTTATATCGATTTTCAATTCGATTGTGTCGTCTCGATACAGTCCCACGGGGTCCCGTTGATTGCACTCGCTGAGCGATTGAATTATCAATTTGTTCAACTGGACTCGCAACATATCTACCTACGCCTGATAGTAGCGACTACAGCTCCCTTACCATGAACTCTTATAGCTAGATTTCTTCAATATTACTTTGTCAATTTGTACAATGACGACTTTAAAGTAAGCTTATTTAGGTAAGAGTTCATGGTAAGGGCGCAGACCTATTTTATTTATAAGTGTTCTTCTTGTGATGCCTCCCAACTGTTGAAGGCTGGCCATCAGCTCCACATATCTTTCCTTATCTTGAGCCAGACGGAAAAACTCTTCCACGCTGGTTGTCACTGTCCACTCCCGTACCTGGAAGCCACAATTTTTTTTATGTTATAAGAGGCAGATGGCAATGATAATTTTTTTGACCACCTACGCTGGGTTTCATTAGTTATTGCCTAGCCTAGTCGGTAGTGTAGCCTTTTGTGCCTGGGTTCGATTCCCCGCCGGGAAGTTTGTGTTGTGTCATGTGTCCAATAAGGATTAACCAGTTTTCCGAGTCTGGCTGCAGGTTGTGATCGTATATGTCTCTAAACCCACAGGGAATTCCAGTTTGGGATATAAGTGTGATGTCTTATTACAATTTTGTATAGTCTATACAAAAATTATATCCCTATAATACTTATCATCTATCCGTTACACAATACGCTTTTTACTTCAATTAAACTAATATATACTGACGTGCCGAAAATTAGCTGATCCTAAATCTTTCGTAACTTTAATAAGTAAGAAAAAGAGTTATTTATGTTAATATGTCTCCCTTCACCGTTTTGAGAACCAACAATTTATATTCTGTTTGAAACAACGAACAACTTTCTCACAATAAACGACGAAAATTAAAAGTACTGACTTATCGACTCTACAAAAATAACAAATGACAAGAGGGTCCTAAATAAAAATAGACACCCTAGTATAACTCATGTCTAATTTGGCGATGAAACCTGAACCATAAGGCCAGCATTCTACTACCAACGAACACTCTTTGGTATCTAAAGAATGATAACAATTGCTAACTTTAATTGTTACCAGCATAGTTAATTGGACTATTTGGCATAGTACCTTCGTCGCACGAGTTGTCAAGAGGCCGCGAGCGTCGCATCGACACTTTCACTGTGGCGCTTGCGCAACCCGATATCTAAGCCTTTGTTACCGAATTTACAGTATTAGCGACTGCCAACTTCGTGACAATGACTATTGATAAAACACATATGATAATAAGCATACACGGCCTGACAATGTTCCTAAGTGCAGGCGTAATATCGTGTTTAGGACACTAAACATTTCGCGAAAAGCAACTTATAGTCAGATTTCTTTTGGAACCTATAAAATGTCTCACTGCAGGGCATAGCTCTCCTAAGCTGTCTCCTAATCCACTGATCCCTGACCTGAGCCTCCTCCAACGATTACGACCAGTCATCTTACAATATGAGTTATTCTGTACCAATCAGATTTTTAGCCTTTACAAATCATGGCTAATTTGGTCAACGCATGCCTCCCTCGGTCTTCCTTTGCCGATCTTTTTACCAACATTCGCTCTGTAGTACTTTTTGTAGCACTGTAGTTTTAACTACAATGAGATGACGTGCTGACATGAGTATAGGTTATAAACATTGTACGATTTGCAATAAACGATATGAATCTGACTGAATCCAGTTTATCGGTGGCAAGTTCCCTCGTGCCCCGTTACCGCTCATACCTAGCTAAAGACCTGTTACGGGTCTAGCACTTAGCTATAACTGTACCGTGTGCTCGCTCCTGGAACTTAGACTCGAATAAGGTTGTTGCTTACCGTTGTTGACAGGGCCTAGTTTTTACCGAAGCTAACGGTGAACCTCGTGTGTATGTAATTGCAATAATCTCTAGAGATCCGCCGAACCTGTTGACAGTCGAAACCGCTGCGATTCTTTTTTTTTATTATTATGTTCATTTGGAACATAATGGACACAGTACAGACCACAGACCACTTACCCCATAGACGTAGCAGGAGGGCGCCCATGTCTGGTCGCACATGAGCGCAAAATTGCTTCGCGACACGTGTAACCTAGAGATATTATCGACATGGACACATCTCTTTAATACGGCACCCCTGCGGCTTCGTCTCTATGCGCTTATCGTTGACAGAATTTTTCGCTTGCAAAGTACCGATTTCATGTCTATTATATTATTATATTAGGTAAGTGGTCAACAAATACTGCCCCTGACTCTCAAGTTATGATGACCTGTGTTTTGCGAATAGAAAATACATAAGTAACATCAAAAATCGTGAAAGTACAATACCTTAAAGTAAAACATTTAGCATGTATTTTAAATAATAGACGTCAATAAATAATTGTAGGTACTCATGAGAAACTATGAAATGTTACTTAAACTCGTAAATTGAGACTAAGTAATTATGAAATGAGAACATAAGATGTCATTATGGCGTCATGGTGTAACTGAAATGCTTGCCATATGCGTTTGCGTAGCTGGAATATTATTATTGTGTTTATGTTTTTATGCGTATAATGTCAAGTTGAACTGATATAGTTAGGATCAACGAAGCATCAGCAGTCTGCAAATATAATCTTTGTCGAATCGAAGCAGAAATTAAGTCGTTCGACGGAACCTTATTAAATTGCAGCCAAGCCCGCTCAAGATTATTGACAAAAAGTGGTTTATTTATTTTTAATTATATGTCGATGGAGTGTACTAACGGTCTTCTTTGCTAATGGAACTTTTTTGGGACCAGCTGCCCTGATTGAAAATTGAGTGCCGCTGCCGCCTCATTCTAAATTAAATATTGTAGTAGCTAACGGTACAAATATGTTTATTTGTGGCGCTTTTGTGGGTTGTATGCACCTACCTACAAGTAGTACCTTATCGTTACAATAAACCGAGATAAATTTGATCTGCTTGAGGCGATATCGATAGCTTGATTTAATTTCAAGCATCTGCTACAATGCACACGAAAACAGGCTGGTGATGTGATTTGATAATTATTATTTAGATTCAAGAGAGCCGACTTCTAAGATATCCTCGCTATATTAGTATTTTTTTCCTAGTTTAGGACTAGGTGATAATCAGTAGAAATTGTAGGTACGGATAACAGCAGATCAATGGTAACACTTGCAGTAAGATTTTAAGTCTTACGACGCAGATAATAAGAACGGTCAAAGTCCAAAGTGTTACACTTGATCTTCTGTTAGCTGTACATATAATAATAATAATATCGAGATTACCGCCATGTGGGATATGGACTCAACCATAATTGTTCCGATAGTCGTAACCGTGAACGGTTTAATAGCGAAGAGTCTCGACCAGCACCTTAACAGCCTCTCGCTAGACAGGTCAGGTCAAGAGCCGGATACTGAAGGCAGTGCTGCTGGACACGGTACGTATTGTGAGGAGGTTCCTCACTCTGGGATCCTAACCTCCGGCAGCTTGAATGCGTATGCATCCCTTACTGGATGGTGGCTATTT
Source organism: Tachystola acroxantha (assembly GCA_963506565.1). Classification (NCBI taxonomy): domain Eukaryota; kingdom Metazoa; phylum Arthropoda; class Insecta; order Lepidoptera; family Oecophoridae; genus Tachystola; species Tachystola acroxantha. The sequence continues at coordinate 19,082,020 of OY735870.1, forward strand.
TTTATATTCATGTATTTTTAAATTTGTATTTTGAAATGTAGCTTATAAATATCTAGGTATATATCTATACATATAATAAGACTGTAAAAAAGTTGTGTCTGTACATTGGATATTTTTTGAAAAGAATAATTGTAATGTGTTTTAGGATCGATACTGATGCCAAAACACTAATTTTTAGAATTTTTGTCTGTTTGTCTGTGACTTTGTGCAAGTATCATGCCATAACTACTGAAGGGATTTTGATGGGAGTTTCACTAGGAGATAGCTGAAATATCCGGACAGCTCATAGGCTATAGCCATGGCGGTAGGTATGTAATGTAGAAACAAGGATCCAGAGAGGAAGATCTGCCTCCTGATCTCCTCCATCCTCTCCATCCTCCTCCTCTACACAAACGAAGTTGCGGGGTACAGCTAGTTTTAAATAAGAGTAAAATGTTTATAAGGCAATAATAATAATTTTTATGCATTATATAATATGGTAGTGATTTGGATTTCATCGTGTGTGTGTGTGTTTTTCTTTTTAAGCTAGGTAATTTTGACAGTCTGTTGTGCCAACATCTTTATATCTTCGGTGTATGAGAGGGAGACAACATATATAGACCTGTCAGGTTCAGGTTATTTAAAAAAATGCACGCAAGAATTAATATACTACCTAACTAAATATTGGCATTAAATTGCATTTAATTTTCGATACTTCTCAATTACCTTGAAATTCTTCCTCAACTGGTAAAATTAAAACAGCTACCTATACGGGGCCATAATCCTGAATTCCATAAACTCGCTCGTTACTAAAACCCGTAACCAGAATGACTTGAATGCTAATTGGCACTCGATATTGAAGTTGCCGTCTCTCACACCGTACCGTTTCGAATAATAAATGATCTGAGGTTCATCAATTTATATATTTTATAGACATTTTGATAAGTACAAACACTTGGGACTTTGGACCGTTGTTATTGTCTGCGTCATAAGAGTTGAATTTGTACTGCAAGTGTTACTGCTGTTGTCCGTACATACCGTTACAATTTTTTTACATTAAAAAAAAAATTAAATTAATTTTTTATCTCGACATATTTTGCAGTGCTAATCTTTTTACAACTGTGCTCGGAAGGCTCCGAATTTTAATAATTGAATTGAACACGCAGTTTTACCACAAATCAAAATATTGAAATCGTATTTATTGCAGTTGGTTGTCTGGAAGAAATCGCTTTCAGCGATAAGACAGCCAAAATTGTACATGCTTCTCAATAATGTAATTAATACTGTATTATGGTGCAATAAAGTGTATTTATCTTATCTTATTGCAGTATTTGATGAGGATGATTTTAATTGACATTGAAATTCGTATATGTATGTACTGGAAATTAATTTCCGTTACGCCTAAAAGCTATACGAATTAAATCGCTATAAGACTAAAAGACACACGACTGTGTAATAAAAGGCCATATCAAAAACACTATCAACGGGCTGGTAATGCGACACCCGAATGCCAAACATGTGTGTATCACTAGCGCAACAAAGATATCCATCGATTGTAATACACGAGCAATTTACGCAATGGTAATATGGCCCAAATTGCAATGGCTTTGTATAGCAGGGCGTGCCTACTGTACCTACATGGAGCGGTTTTCAAAACACTCGGTCATTGTTGCACGCCATAATGCGTGTGACAAAGTACAAATGTGTCAATATTTATAAAGACAAACGAGGACTGAATAATAGTCATATTTTGGCGACTTTGAACTTATGAGTCTTTGTTTATATTCTAGTCAACTCTATATTTAATTAATATCGATTGACTGAGCTACACATTCCAAGGCTGTTACGTAGTCTTTGTTCGATAACATTTAAAAGGTTCGTGGGATTGGTTGCACTTAACACTTTTGTTTCAATAAGATTTTTTTTTGGGTGTTAGGTATTATAAAGGTCAGTAAAATTTTATTTATATATTTTTATTTTATTTTATTTAAAATATTACTATTATAATAATACATTATTTTGATTGGCCACCAGCATCTTAAAACTTGAGAAGTTTGTCCAGATGCTGATGTGACAAACCGCTGTATAATATCTATAACATAGTATATTAATATATGTGTATATAATACTATTTATAATATTTTTTAAGATAAGTAATATTTATACATTTTCTTTTTGTTACTGCGGGTGGAACACCGCTACTAACCGCAAAAGTTTATATATTTATTTAAAGTTTTTCAGGAATATTGCAATGTTAGTTAAATCAAGATTACAATGTTTTACTCGTATGTTAAATAAAATATAGAAATACTGTAATATTATTCCACAACAGAAACTCATGATGTAGGATGTATATTCAAATAACCCATGAAATACGAACAGCTAAGTAGGTACTTGTTGTTGTAAGTAAAGTTACCAAGACTTCATGAATTTGTAGGACCATTATATTTTGAGGTCTAGCCAGACCTATCAATATTCAATTTTGCGACCCATGAGTGTCGAAAACTGATTTTTCAAATCACAATATACTTCATTCCATCACCTTTTGTCAGCCCCAACAAAAAAAACCTTACAACTATCTCTGTCCCGCTCGTAGAGTCTCCTATTAAAGCTGCGACGGTCGCTCGCTACCGTTACTAAATATAAGAATGTGTATAAAAAAGGAATGACTCCTCTGGTTTGGTCTTTCCTTTGATGTAATATGAAATGAGACTTTTTAGGGTTCCTTCAAAAACTTAAATCAAAACAATATTATTCAAAACGATATTGCATGGTATGTCCTATACTCTTTCCAATCATTTATTTTCTCGATGACAGATATAGTTTGACAATTATAGTGTTGTGCTTGTGACCAAATAAGTGATCAGTAGGGACGACACCGATCCAACTAAATGAACTAAAAAACTACAGGACAAATTTCAAAAATTCTGTCACCATTAGAATGTTACAATATCTCTGAGTAACATATGCTACTTTTTATCCAGGGAAAAAATACAACGCGTACAAAGTCGCGGGAACTAAAATAAATACCGATACAATATCGATATTTCAATCATAACATCACTATTTTGATTGCCATAAAATGTAACTTTTTTTTAAACATTTCTTATTTATCGTATAACTACATGCATACATACATGGACTCAATTTGTCTTAGATGAATATTATATGGGATCAAGAAACAAAATTAGGCAGTTATCATATTTTTTATACCCCGCATTTAAAAGTTAACTTTTGCGTAACATGACGCAGTTACATTTTAAGGGAGCTGTCATCGAGAAAATAAATGATTGGAAAGTATAAACATGCATATCGTGACTCTCGCTCTTTCATTTAAACTTTATGCAGAACTCTACCGACCGATTAACTTAATTAAACTAGCTGGACATCCGTATACTTATCTCTTATTATTTTCTAAAAATCTTTTACGGAACAGTAAATATTTTGTACAAACTCACACTTTGCTGTTTTTTCTCGCAAGAACCTACCTACCTATTTTATTTAAATTAACTTGCATGCTGTAGACTCTACGTAGAGCGATTTCCATTATAAGCGGGGAGGGATGTGGAAAAAATATGCGCAAGTAAAGGTTTTGCTAGAATTTACATGGCAACAAAATTGACTCAGATCATGTCTTACTTATTATATGTTTATAACATGCTTGCTGCCTTTATTTTTATTTTTATTTTAGATCAAGGCTACAGGAGGCGACGAAGGAACCGAAAATCACCCGAAAAACATATTATATTTTACAATAACCTAATATGTACCTATTTAAGTCAAAGTAGGTACCCTATTTGTCTTTTAATGATTTATCCGGGAGCTGGGGCGTCGATGGTTTTCTTTTAGATTAAGTAGTTTGTTTTCGTATAGTTAATAGTGAACAGCTCTCATTTTCAGTTCTTGTTAAATTAAAGCGTTAATAAAATAATACATTCAATAAATGTAGACATAAAAAGAAATTCGCTGGTCGTTTTTTCCTCCACGCAAATACATCATCATGAATGAAAATGAAGTAATTCTATACACAAGCGTCCGTCTGTGACAACATTGTGTTTAACGGCGACGATGACACCTTCCTAGAACCACCCGCAATGCGCGCAATGACAACAATTCGCCGATGTCTGCTGTTCGGAAAAATCGGACTAAACTCAGGTGTTACTTTGCGGAAATACATCATTTTCCCACCGAGCTCGTATTCGCCCACCCACCCTAGAGAATATCAGTGCTCCAATCGAACATTGCTTTACTTACTGTCCACTCGTAAATAGAAAAATCAAGAACTACTTCATCGATTGTAAAAATTATTTCACTACACTATGTAGATAATTTCTAAAAATCAGTCAAGTACCTGGGGTTCTCTTGAAAATGGCGGCAAACGACGGTTGCAAAATTATTTGATATTTTTTGTTTTATTGTCTACAGTGGTTATTTTGAGATTAATATCACGTTAAATTAATCGGAAAATGTTCGCGAGGACAGTATGGTGAATTTGTTGGATAATTTGAGCAAGATCTGAGGTTTCTAGCTTTTATCAAGAGTTCCCGCTACAAGCTCGGGAGTGAACGTGACTGTCGAGCTGCTTCGTCCAGAGTGATGACGCTAAGGCGTCTCCTCTGGATGAAGACAAGAAGACGCGGCTACCCAGGGTGATGACGCTACGGCGACTCCCCTGGAGGAAGATAGAAGGCATACATTGAATTTTCTGTAACATGACATTGGCAAATGACGAACTGTCGAGTCCATTAATAAAATAAATAAGTCAAGTACCTACCTACCTACTTTTTAAGAAAATCTCAACCTTAATAATAATAATTTATTTAGTTCACAAAATGAATGGTTACAATGTGCTTATTAAGTACAATAGAGTCAGCATTATACATAGCACGATTTTAGATAAACCCGAACACGGGTCGTGTTTCGGGAATCAGTGTCCTTTCGTGTTTACTTATTGCTAGTTATTACTAGACATTCTTTTTGCAATAATTAGAAAGAGGAACAGTGTCAACTTAGTAAATGGGGATTAATAACTCGCCTGTAAACCTTTCCCATGATAATAAGAACTGTACAGGAAGTCTTGACATAATGTACTGAATTCTTTTCGCCTTTATTAATTAGCTCGGAATTTAAAAAAAATCAGATACACGTATCCCGTCCGGCTATTACTTAATTGAATTTATAGAATAAAATAACAAAGCAAAACTAAAACTGCATTAATTTGCTATACCCTCCGACCATTGGACATCACTACGCATGCGCGGCGCTACGCCTACGTACTCGTAACTTCGTAGTAACATTTGTAAGCTTTCCATATATGGCATTGTGACGACTAATGTAGCCTTAATATAACAGCTGTTATTATAAACATAAACACAGCCTAAACGTAACTAACCTCAGCTAATGAAGTTGCGGTTTTATTTATTATTTTACCCGACTGCCGGAAGAAGGAAAGTAATGTTATCGTTTCTACGTCTATATCTTGGTTCCTTTGTGATCTATTGTAGCCTAAGTGTCTTGATGGATTTTGGTGTACCTATGAGGTAAAAAATATCTTACGGCAGAGATTATCAAATGTAGGTACAGTCGACAGCAGATCAATGGTAACACTTTTTACTTTTGACAGTTCTCATTATTTGCATCGTAAGACTTGAAATCGTACTGCAAATGCCAGTGCAGCCCCCCGATTCTGCTAAGATATTTGAATCGAACAATGTCGAGCCGTTACGTCACTGGTTACTCTAGACCTCCACGAAAACTTTCAATGCACTGGGAGGCAGCTCTTCCTCTCTGGTAACGTGGTTCCATGTCGCATACTGCAATGGCTTATATAGCCCAATGCGCCCAGATATTATTTGACGATTGATGGTTATACAGACTCGCAGTATTAATAACTGAACATTAAAACATACTAGCCACGTCCGGCGTCACGTTACGAAATGTTTATTGCCCGTTATGTTATGTATGAAATAAATACGATCCGAGCCACCGGCACGGTGCAGCATTTCAATGACTCCTGCATTCTCTGGTTTCGCTCCGAAGCAATGACTTTAATGCGAAATTCCACCCTTTTACCATTCATTGATAGACAGACTCATTCATGGCAAATTCATTATCATCCGAGTCAAAAAGTTGATTGTCAGAATACCTATTAGCCATAAACCTTTTTTTTTCGGGGGGGGGGGGGGGGGGGGGGGGGGGAATCATCGTTAATATGATACCTCCTTGCCGCGGGGAGGCGAGGATGGTTATGTCGGACTCTTACCGACTAAAAACACCTCGGTGTTCCGTCTCGCCGCCCTATGGCGGAGTTACGGGGAAACTTGCGAATTACTTCCGCGACTCTGCCGGTAGCCATAAACCTAGTTTAACCTCACTCCCTAAGGGCAGTACCAATAACTGACCAACTTTTAGTTCTACGAAACGAAACGTTCTATAAAAATAAAATAAAATCAATGCCCGATAGGAAGATATCACAAATCGATCTAAAAGTCGAAGAACAGAAGGTGTTCGTGTTTAGTTAGGTTCCAATACTGACCATCCTCCATTCGGCTTACTAGGCCTGGCCTTTAGCGTTTTTTATCGTCAGTTAAAACTTGCGTCAATTTTGCAGTTATTACATTTAATGCTACCTAGGTATAAAGTTTTTACGCAACACAAGAATAGATGAATAACCTTAATTCAGTGATATATTCATATCTCCTTTATACAACTCATTCATATCTTTCTCAAAACTCGATTGCCAATAAAAAGCCGCGCACGCAGACATGCGCGCCTCAACCTGTTGCGCGTACGCACGCACACGCGCACACAATGAACCTGCTCAAAAAACGCAAGTGGGGGTGGGTGTGTGAACCGACTCCACTGCGCTGCTGCGGCCTGCGACTGTACTGCGACCGAGGCAGCTTGATGCTAATTGCCAATAGTTATACTGTAGCCCTTTTTGTTTACAGTCCCCCCTACAGTCCCCCCTATAAGCCCGACCGCGACTTCAATCGTTTTCATTTTGAGACTTAGACGATATACATTACTGCGTTTCATTGTCGTTTGTTCAAACTTGCAAAAATTTCAGTAATGTATGACGGTCGTTTGTCAAATTGAAAACGATTACGAAAACGGTGAAAGCCGCTGTCGGCACCTGTATCTGCTGAAAAAGATTTTTTTTTAAAATGCATATTTAATCGCTGCCAGTCTGTAAAGTGGAGCAATGGCAAATCCTATGCATTATAATTAATATTGTAATGTGTACCTATCATTAAAATAGAATTCTAATTAGGTAAATGGAATGATAAATTCCCGTTCCATTACTATAAATTCATCGGACAATATTTAGCCGACAACGCACATTAATATTGAACTTGAAACTGTGTTTCGAAATCGAAATGCAACCTGAAAGCACTTTGTTTATAACAAAATGTGAAATATAAGCTGTGATGAGTTTACATTATCTAAGCACTTACGTACTTCTAATTGTAAACAAGATATTGAATATCTAATTAATTAACTAGTGTAAAGTTTTAATCAAAATATGCTCAGATTACGCGAAGATCCAAATATGCAAGAAAGCAAAAATACGTGTAGATAGCTTATGCATGTTTGGGCATCTTTTACGTTTATTAAAACGAAACTTGACGCTTACAAAAACATGCATTGAAAACATTAATTAAGTCGGTAATAAAACTTTCCTTACATTGCTATTTACAAAATTACCTACATTGTTTTAATGCGCTTTATAGACTTTTAGACTTTAATCTAATGTACTGTTATTTTCTGTTTCAGGTAAGAAGCAACAGTTTTTAACCGACTACCAAAATGAGTACGGTAATGTTTTTGATTCATTTTATTCAGTATGTTTAAAGTTTATTGCGATTCAGTTCGACGACTACGTCAATCTTTGTGGTAACCATTCTAGAGTGTGATAATTATGTTAAATTTAATCGTCGCTAAGCGAGGAGTCCCTCCCAGGTTTTACATGATGTAACTAAATGAGTGACAGTTGCGCTTAGGTTTACCTGTATTAGATCGGCAGTCAGGATAGAATCACACCTGTGAATCTAAGAACTAAGGTAACTAATATTTTCCTTAAGTATCAAAACTTTAAGATCGCAGTTAACGTAATCATCTCACGTAAGATCGCAGGTCACCCAATATCCCAGACAGATGCGGTGCTCCTTGGGACCAAATTACAAAAAAAAAAGTTTTTTTTACCCATAATTTCATTGCGTCGAACACATGTTGCGCACGAAGCTCCTCGGAAAGGATATCCGAGCTTTTTCTTGCTATTTCGGAGACATCCCTAAAATCAAATTTTATTTAAAAAAAATAGTAAGAAAATATTTAAGTAAAAAAAATTCTGTCATTGATCTCCTATAACTATAACTAGATACACAAAGGTCTTACTAAAACAATTTAAAAAACGTCCAAATAAGGGTCCATTGTTAACGTCCAAATAATGTCCAATAAAGCAAATGATCATTCATCCGTTTGGACCTTCTTTGCGCTCGGACATTTTTAGAAGGCAGACTGTGTATCTAGTTGTTTATAGGAGATCAATGCTTTCTGTTATCGGTTCCATTTGTTGTCAGTTCCATTCTTTGACTATTTTCAGTTCCGTGTAGCATTAACCTCTACCTTAGGTATTATTTGGTACGAAACGGTATCTAAACAACACTAATCAGATTATTAAAGCCACGCGCGGCCTGCGGCCAGTTGAACCGCATGCCCCGCCCCCTTTTACAATTCAATATGTTTGTATTACTTTGTTAACATTTGCCAATGCTTGGAATCAATATACCTACCTAGTACTTATCTATGTATTTCTTCTCTATTTATCCTACGACGACGATAGAACTCCCAACAGGTTTAAGCGCAAATAAAACGCGACATACGACCATTATGTAGGTTCGTTTCATTAGGCCTCCTTATTTTCATAACATAGCTAGCCGAGTCGGTCCTGTCCATTGATGCGGACGCAACATAAGGACCGGTTATTTTACTTCAAATAGTTTTATATTTCGTAGAGTAAGAAACTTGTTCTTAATAATTGTCTTTAGACTTGGTCATTTGCACAGATGTTAATGAAATGGAGTTTGTCAACATTTCTCGGTTTTTCTTGGTTCTATTTGCGTTCGACTGTAGGTACAAATTCTTATGAAATGAAATAGTTTATTTTGCATGTACATAGTCGACAAAACAAATGTTGAGCACGAAATATACAGGATGTGGGTTTAATCAACGATGAGCGACTCAGGGGTGATATTGATGCAACAAAATATGTTACTTACCTTAATTTTTCATGCAATAATTCCCAAATACTTAGAATTCGTTGTTACCTACACTCTTCGCCTGTCGGCCGGGTAACTGACACCGTGATCGGGCGTTTGTACCGTACAGTCAACAGCAGATCAATGGTAACACTTGCAGTACGATTTCAAGTCTTACGACGCAAATAATAAGAACTGTCAAAAGTAAAAAGTGTTACCATTGATCTGCTGTCGACTGTACAATGACAGAGCCCATGCGCTGCGATTGCGATAATTTCAAGAGAACTTGAACAGCTGAGATTTTTATAATAAAACGGCCGTTTTTCGCAATTATGCGAACTTAATAATTATGTTAAAAATAATGACGATAAAATTGTCATAAGTCTATTTAATTTATCAATTTTAAAAAAACGTTCTGAAATGAGTTCAATTAAGTACCTACTTATATTTAGGCCTCTTAGGTTCGTATTAATAAAATTTGCAGCCTGTATTTAATAAAGGTAGCCGATGGTTCAACACCCATATGGTTCATGCGGCAAGAGAGAGTAGCAGTTCAGTCATCATCGTCATCATCAGCCCGTGTCAGTCCACTGACAGACTTAGGCCTCTCCCAAAGCACGCCACAACCCGACTCTCGGCCCTTTGCATCCAGTCTCTGTCAGCCACGAACTGGTAAACGTAGCGTACCCCTCGACCAGATAGAGAGATGACCTTCGCAAGGTGGCTGGCAGAGATTCCAGAGTGCTGACGGTAATCGTCGCTAAGCACAATACGTGATCATAGAATGACAGTGATAGTTGTGTTTAGGTTTAGATTTGACGGCCACGACAGAATCAAAACTAGTGTCTCGTATTATTGAAACGTTAGCCGAGTGCTTTAATCGGTCAGTCCACTCGGCACTCGTGCCCCCATCTTGAGCGCTGCTCATTTAATTACCGATCCCCCAATGTCACGCTAGCAGACGCATCGCTGCGCCGAAACTGGACTTACAATAGGAGTTATCGGACTGCAGGGTTACTCTCACCTCTTATAGCGATCCAGTTTACGTTCCGAATCGCTATTTGCTACAATGACGTTTGACGTCATTGTAGCAAATTGTCAGTTTAGGAACCTAAACTGGATCGCTATAAGAGGTGAGAGTAACCCCGCTGGTCTATACATACATATAAATTTTAAATTCAAAAGCATATATTCACGACAAGCTTGAGATTAATTCCCAAAAACTACTTGACCTATTGCAAAAATTAAACAAAATGATTATTAAAGTTTTTAAGACAATTTCAACCTTAATGAGGCCCTCTGAATACTTTTTCTGTTTTCGACTGTGCTTTATATGTAAAGTTCTAAACTATTGTTAGGTACCTTTCGGGTGGAAACTGGGATCGAGGCAGTAAGTTGCACAGACACTAGGCCTATGAATCAGTTTAAACTAAGTATTCGTTTTTTGCGATGCCACTAATTGGTTGATTATACTACCTAGTGAGAGAAAGAGCCGGTTGCTGCATAGGTACAATATATAAACTGTAAGGTAGTAATAGTGTTCCATAGCAGGTACCATGGGGCGATGGTACCTGCTATGGAACACTATTACTACCTTTCCATCTAATCTTTCCATCTGTTTATTATCGCCTCAATTTTTGATTCAGTATACTTAGGCAACAAATAGTTTTTTTTACCGTGGGTCGTTACCCAGTATCTTGTCTCCGAGAGTGTCTCCGAGTCATAACTACTTCTCCGTCAGCTTGCTTTGTCAACAGAATTCCAATTAAACGTTGCTCTCATCATCATCACGGCCGCACGTCGCGGGGCAACGGACGCGGCGCCGGCGCACAATTTCACGCATCACTTGACAGATATTTGATTACCGGCCGATCTTGAGCGCATACGCAGCCCTACCGCGACTCCTTATGGCAAAGTCTACATCAATATTCAATATTATCCGGATTGTGATCCACAGGGTGTGTTCAGCTATCAACAAAAACGAACGTTTTCACGCCAATAACGTGGCAATTTCAGTGGTTTATTGAAATTCTGATTCCACCTAAACTTTGATTCCAAAATCTCTAAAAACGCTGAATGTATGTAATGTATGTAATTGTATGTAGCTAATTCTCTAGCACTGTAGTCACTTAGTCGAATCCTAAACCTAAATGCAGCTGTCACTGTCGTTCCGTTCATACAATATGCTACATCGCGTAATATAAGAGCGGGCTTAACGGCGAATATAATATTTAGTTTTTTCTCTCCTTATCAAATGTCTCGGTACGTTATATAAATTGCGACAAGCTTAGCTGGTTAATGTACATATAAAATATATTTTTAACGTCCTACCTAATAGATTTGGTAATATAATTTGATTCTATTAGAAGATTTAAAAATACACAGCGCCATCTATATCACCTTAGTTGAATCTTTTTCTTTTCAACCAGTTCTAGTACAGCGCCATCTAGCGACATACCACGATACTCCGTCATTTGCCATTGGAGTAAAGATTACACGGCATGTGTAGAAGTTCCGAGAGCTTTCGTTAGATGGCGCTCATCTGAATTCATGATGAGGTAGTACCTCATGGACTTGTTAGATGGCGCTCCATGTTGTTTATTTTTATTTGCTAAAATCAGTGCAATGGCGCAAGAGTAAAGAAAGATACTACTGTATGACAAATAAATACATGGACTCTTTTTCGACTTTCGATCCAAATATCATAGCGGAATTGAGAGGGCTAAGTAATTGAAATCTAACTCATGCTCCACTGTTAGATAAAATTCAATCAAATGTAGAACACTTTGGTACTTACTTATATCAGATTATAAATAGATACCTACCTACCCTACATAGATATCTTAGAATTAAAACTATAGTTAGCCATATATATTATAATTATTATTATGTAGGTAGGTAGGTACTATACAGATAGATTACACTCACTTTTTTTGGTTGATCGAAACGACACTATTTGGTCGAACACCTGCTTTAACCAAACAAGTTAGTGTAATGCGACCGTATTGTAATAATTTACTTATTTAGATATTTTTAGTAATAGGCAGAGTCACTCATACGAATGTAGCTCCCCCGGGACACAAAGTTAAAGCGCCCTTCGCAAAGCCCTGAGCGAATTAAGTTTACAATCCTCGCAGCGACTGATTGTGTCTAAATATGGCCTCATCTATCCAGCTCAGACCTATATTATGTAACTGACACCGACTCAATGTTGATCGGAATGAAATTCACTTATGAGACCATTGCTGGGTTTCATTCGTACCGTCACAATTTGTTGCACATACACCAAGCAATCGTTATCAAACATTAATTTTGCTGTCAATCACGCAATAGGTTGTTGCTCGATGGCGTCATACTGGTGTCCATCTATTGCCCACATAAGGTGATGTTTACCTGTTTGTAGAATTAGATTCATTTCATCTGTTTGCTTCTAAGAAATCGGAGCTTATTAATGAGTTTTTAGGATTGGTTGAAGTCAGGTGACTAACCCAATTTTCCAAGAGAGCTTTTAAGTTAGCTATTTATGATTTCCGACTTCCAGCACTAGGTTTGAAGTCTACTTCGAAATAAACAAGTGCAAATATAAAAGGCCCCATAAAAAGTGTTATCGCACCTAGCGTTGGACCTACCTTTTTGGAATCTCATCAAAAGTTACTTGTTAATTTAAGAACTAAAAGTATTGTATCATATTATGTATCTACTTAAATAATAAATAAAAAACAATAAATTAATTAATAACATATTATAATTATTCGAAAATTCAATAGATATAGTAGGTAAGTATGGCATAATGCCATCTGAAACTCAAAAGTATCTCTTGTTGAAACGTGATGTTTAATTCTCTACCTAATTACTATTAATTTGAGGAAGTTTTATCCAACGTGTATGGTAATATTCTTTTTGGCAGGTGGACCCCCATCAACCACCTTAAGTAAACATAAGTAATCAAAGTTAAATAAGTGGCAAAACTAAAGCAGTTTGTTACCTGTGACTCATCCTTATTCGTACTACATCTATGCCCTTGATATAATAATCATGCAAAATCTTATGGAACCTGTTCTAAAATCGCAATTCATCACCTATTTATTCACTACGAGATCAGCAAAAACTATTGAACGTTAACCGAAAACGTTCTGGCGCATTCCATTCGCCGATCATTCGAAACCAATTAAGGGAGACGGAGAGATGCCGCCCCATACAATTTGTCACACCACATTGAAACTTCATCGACAAATTAAATGTTAACATTGATATGTGTCAACTGTCTTTCTTTATAGCTCTTATTGTCTGTGCCTTGAGGCCGAGATTAATAGATATAGTTTTGAGCGCGAGCTTAACGTAAGCTCGCTCTTACAACTGTCATAGAATTTGGCGTTTATAAGACACTTTTGAGTAGGTACCTACCTACTATATGGGCGGAGTTTGAGTTCAGTCTTACAACTTTCAGTTTTTTTATACAATTTTGACAGTCGTAAGTGTGAGCTGCCGTTGAGTTTCAGCTCAAAACTGTCTATGAATATATATCGGCCTAAAAGTTGGTATCTTGGTTGTTTCAAGTGTTACCTTGGTATGCTGTATTCTTAATTTAAATTTAATTAACTTTTATAGAATAACGATTAGGTTTCGATTTATGTTGCATTAATATTTTATATGACAGGTGTCGCCTCTGTAACATCCTTAATTTTCTAATCCTAAGAGGGCGTTCACGCCTAGAAACATAGGAATAAAGGCAAAACCACATACAACGTACGCTATTACGTGCAAGTAGTGGACGCGGCCCGCAGCCTCCGAGGTGGTGGTGGTAACATTGGAATGCCATAACTCAGACGTACTACCTTAACGGTACGAGCGAGAGGCACCGAGTCCAAGGCAGGCGCTGAATAGAGACGGAACGACGACATGGTTGAACGACCGATCAAATAAGTTTTGTGCGCGGCTATCGTATGCCACGTAGGTTTCTCCCAAAGAATTTGAACTAAAGCTTAAAAGTTAGGTATTGAAATAAACCTTAGATATATCAAAATACGCTCTATCATTTTATGGAATTAACTTCGTGCTAAAAAGAGTCCGATATTCTGTTTCTGTGTCAAATAATTGTGGCGATTCCAGCGTGTACCTATAGCACGCTAAAAAGAGAGGCGTCCTGCTAACTCTTATATACGCCATGTAGCATATAGTAACGTTTAGTTTTAGGATTAGATTTGACGGCCACTACAGAATCACACGTCCTATTGTCTATCCAAGGTTGTACCAGGCCAGGTTCCATAAAATACGACCTTATTACAAAGCGGTATTCTAAGTGATTTTACAGGCTGTTCATTTAGATACTATGGGAGATTATAATTATCAGTATTTAGGTCCACATGTGAGTGTGAGTGGTCTAATAAGATTATTTTTAATATTAATTTTATCCCATTAGACGAAAGAGTGCCATACAATGGGTCAAATTTAATACCTTTTTTATATTCATTAGTTGTTATTCGAAGATTTCTCCTAAACGAGCGCCTGGTCTATGCAGGACATAGACCAGATTTCCAAGATGGCGCTCAGTTTTTCTCTGGGACAAAGTGGCGCGAAAAATGTTCGATACTCTTTCGTAAACATGAAAGCATTTGATTGATTTATTTACTTACTTTTATTGCGACAAACTTTCCGCAGATCATCACTCCTTGAAACTGTCATCATAATTTACACTTATAAATATTTATTGCCGCTCAGGTGTGGTCCTACAACATTAAGAAGAGTTCTACTACATCTGCATTATAATAATAACTCTATTTAATTTTCCCACAACGAGTAATCTCGAAACATTATACTTCAAAACATTTCCCTGTTCTAAGCATATAATTTTACCTTGTCCTTATAGTAACATCTGTGAATGCCCAGTTATTGATGATCTCTCGTCTTTGGCTCACAACAAACGTTGTTGGGGGAATGTTGGAGATAATGTGGGTCAAGAGAGACTGGTCGGTGTGACCACACAAGCTATGTTCGTGACACAAGAGATGTCGTGAGGTCTCGTCGGCGAAGTACTTTCTCCGGCCCAATTTAACAGCCTCATCACGATTTAAGATTGACAATTGATTAACACTATGGTCATCTGTGTAAAAATCATCGGCAAATACATATATGTTCCAGTCTAACATACGTACGGACAACAGCAGATCAATGGTAACACTTGCAGTATGATTTTAAATCTTACGACATAGATAATAATTGTTACACTTGATCTGCTGTTAGCTGTACAAGGACATAATTTTTGATAATTGATTTTGTATCAAATACGGAACTTTTATGGCCGTATCTTGTATTGATTTAGAAGCTGTGAACACTTTCCTATCGATACACCCTCTGTTATACATGAAGTTAGGAACCGATCGAGTTAGCCTTATTTAATTCGCAGACTCCGCTCGCTTTTACCAAAACATTTTTTTCTAAACTATATTTGGACATATAATAAATTAAGTTCGCTATACAAACCCAACACTCACCAATTAGAATCATGTTGCTAAGGATTTTAATCCACGGCAGCCTGCGTCGCGCGTTGATGTCGTTTGTATGAACGCGGATTATAGTGATACATTTGGGATTATCCTTTTTAAATCTAATTAAGCCAAATATGCCTCAAGTATATACGGTATAATATTAGAAAAAGTATACAGGGGGTGAAATTAAGGTTGAGATTTTTCAAAAAATACTACTAACTGATATATTAAATTTTTTCACAATAAACTACGAGTAAAATAGTTTTTAACGGTTTTAACTTTTTGATAAAATCTCAACCCTAATGAAGCAGCCTGTATACATTTCTCTGTTTTCGTGGACTTGTCTTAAACTGTGGAATAACTTTTAAGCCGCGTTCATTGCTAACTGTACACCTGGTATAAAAGTTCAACTCCACATTTGAATTTGACGCAAGTTCAACTGAGAACTAATATAAGGACGACCTTCACGCTAACCGTTGAGGTCGGTGCAGGCGAGTCGTATATATAAAAAAAAAGAATAAAATAAACTAAAAGACCTGCGCGTGAGTGGGGCCCGTGTTCGGGCCCTCCAATTTGTAGCCGGCGCGGCGGGCGTAAAAATAAAAGTTCTGACAGGCTGCGTAGGTACCGATTCTTAAAATCTTTGGGTACAAAAAGGCATGTTGTATCATCTGTATTTTAATGTGTACGTTAATATTGTTTTTAGTTTTACCGACTGCCGAGAGGAAGAACGCAATGTTTTTCAAAAGTATGTACATTGTACATATATTGGTGGGTTGATGTATTTGGATGTAATATGTATCGTTAGATCCGTCTTAATGACGGGACTAACAAGCATTCGTTATTGGTAATAAATTGTTATTATTACGGTGAATTCTCCTTTGGTCTATAAAAATAGTTTGCAATTTTTATTTTATTGTATGTAGATTATTAAGAAAACTTTCTGGAAAATATTTACTTATATTTGTTCATTCCTTTATGCATATTAGCCATTTTCGCTACTTAGAATTGAATTTACTTTAGGATTTCTAAAAAAAGAGGTCATAGTAATCTCTACATGGAGATACTAAATTAACACACTTTTCACACGTTATTTGTATATTATGTTTTCTACAAATACACAGCGTAAAAACATTACGCAAAAAGATGCAAATTGAAAACATTTTTGGTCCTGTTACTTTGCTTAGCAATTTTAATTGAGTAAAATGTTAGAACTAGCAGCAAGTCAGTAATTTAAAAGAAAACAATGGTCCTAATATTTATTCGTAAAAAACCTGTAAGAAGTCTAAAACTACACTCAACTCCAGACTTGTAGTGATTCCAGAATGCGTACGCTAATTTTAAAAGTCGCTAAACGAGTCATCCTTCCCTCTCACTTTTACGCGATATAGCATACGAGTGACAGTAACAGTTGCGGTTAGGATAAAGTTAGATAGATTAGGTTTAGGATAAGACACACCTAATGTTTTACGAGTTGTACAGTCGAAGACAGAGATAAGTATACAGGGGGCCTCAATAAGGTTGAGATTTTCTCAAAAACTACTGGACCGAATTTAATAATTCTTTTACAGTACATAGTTTTAACTTTTATCTATCAAACAGTGAAAGAATTTTTGCAATAAGTCAAGTTGTTTTTGAGAAAATCTCAACCTTAAAAACTCTCCTGTACACCTTTATCTGTGTTCCACCGCAAGTACATGTATAGCTATGCAGAAAAATGAGGCGTCAAAGAAAATTTACTTCAATAAAACAATATTATATTCTTCAAAATACACCCTACATATTCTATACTATCGGGTCTACACTGTGTGACGGTGGGGCGTATAATTTCGACAAAACTCGGTAGTGTGTTATTATTATACAGAGAACCTATTATCACGGTAAAAATTGGATTACTTCTAATAAATGAGTGTTGAAAAGGTAGTTTCTTGATGCACGCATTCTAATTTCTGATATTACTTTCACACTTTATAATTATTTGTATCCGTTGCATACCACAAGGAACCGTCCTTCTCCTAATCACTTTGAATACATATTTGCAAATTAAATAAGACTTCAGTAGTGGTTTTAAAATATGCTGCTTAAGTATCCTTATACAGAATAAACCAGTGTGTTGACGTTACAATAAATTATATTTTATTTTTATTTACTTGCTTGTTTCAACAGTTTTTAATACTTTGCTACAGTTCAACTTAGTATTTAAAAAAATGGGTCTGACATGATTTTTAAGGAACTTAAGCTTTGGTACACCAGACTTTAGGTGTCAGAATGGCTCGGGGACCGTCTTAAATTTTCTTTAACACAATGCAATGTTATAGGCCTTCTAGTGCTATGGACCAACTGCAAACTATATCCAGTAGTGCACCCAGGTGAAAGCAGGTGGACCACGCACAGGCCACCCATTTTTATTTATTTATAGGAAGCAATGTTTTAAAGTTCAAAATTGAAAACACGATTCCTGAAGGCATGGCCCGAGCCGGCTCGTGCGGCTAACTAACGTTGCACGCATGCGTCAAACGATGGAATTTCACCCGTACATGTGAAACAAAGATCGTGTTTAGTATGGGGTGCCTAATTGGCCCAGTAATAAGATGGACGACGCTCTAGTCGAGGGCAATGTTTCGACACAAGGTGCTATTTGTTAGCTTGGCTCTTTGAGATGCTATAGGACACAATCCGTGACTTGAGTTGCAAAAGAAACAGGAATGATACCTAGTGCATTATAGTTAGCTATTTTTGGTTGTTGTAAAATTCTTCCCAGAGGGAGAGGCAAAGTGAACTAGGGCATACAGCCTGGTCTGGTGTTAATATAATGTCTGAATAGTAATAAATACATACATATATACAAAGATAACCGAACCTAAACCTACGCACAACCCTCCCAACCCCTTAAACGAAATAACTCAACAATCCACGACATTATTGAATCACTCAAGGAAATCTTGATAAGAGCACCAAACTTCACAAACACGACTTCTTTCGAGCACTCAAATTAATAGAAACGTTTGACTTAACGTGATCATTAATCACTAAATACCACGGAAACTATTTAATTAGAATTTTCACAAAAAAAGTAGCTAATGTCGTTTCGCGCGCTTTTCAAGGAATCCGTTAGCTATTTATTTTTGCCTGGCCTTTGTTCATTTTTAGCTTTTTAGTCTGCAACGCAAGTGACCTATTTTGTGTCTGTATCAACGCTTCCTACAGTTTTCCGAAGGGTCTTATAATATAATATATTTATATTTGGGTTTCTGCATCTATTTTTTTCCTTTCTCACTTTGTGGTGTAATGGTACCCTTAGAGGTAGGGTTGGCTGTCATGATCTGTTCCATAATACACAGCCTGGCGGTCGTGAGATGCGCCGATAGAGTCCGCACGACCGCGACCGCGCTATCGCGCCTATCTGACGTCTCGCTCTTGAAGCGTTCGTTTTTTAAAATTTGATATACAACCTTTGTGCATGTTTTGTTCCATTTTGAAACGTCTTCTTGCGTTCTTCTGCTTAGCTGCATTCAGCTTGCTCTGCACTATAATAATTTATTTTTAGACTAAGGTACCTACAGCTAATAGTAGATCAAGTGTAATACTTTGGACCGTTCTTATTATCTTCGTCGTAAGAGTTAAAATTGTACTGCAAGTGTTACCATTGATCTGCTGTAGTCCGTGCCTACCTACCTACTAGGATTTTTTCTAACTAAGTACGAAATTCTTGAAAAGCCTGTAGCACAGGGGGCTGAGCCGCGCCGATTTTTACTAGGAGTCAATGTTAAATTTTTAGCGAAAATTAGTACAAAAATTTCGTTCGCGCAGGCTTTGCCAAAAACGGCCAGCCGGCTATCCCCCAGCTACGCTCGGCCGTAGCTCGTGAAAAAGATTGATGTTCGGTCGTCTTGTAAAATTGTCTCTAATTTTGTCCCCGTTGTTTAGTCACTGTCATTGTCCCTGTCAGTCGTTAGTCGATGGTCTTCGTCAGCCAGTCATTATTGTCAAAAGAGTATTGACGCCCCAACATCCCCACCTCCAGTATTGGAAGCCAATACTCAAGCTGGGGGCCGGACGTCCAGTCTACAGAGTTTGGTCACCGGTCGTCTGTACAGTCCTGTCAGTCCAGTCTGCACGTCCACTACGCGTACCTGGCCATCCTTGCCAGGGTACACCCGAGTCACGATACCCTTCGGCCAGAGGTTCCGCGGCAACTGGCTGTCGGCTATGACGACGACGTCGCCAACAGCTAGCGGCGTCACGTTGCGGTACCACTTGTCCCTCCTGGTCAAGGACGGCAGGTACTCCTTGACCCACCTGGCCCAAGTCAAGTCAGCAAGTCTCTGTGACTCACGCCAAGTCCGTCTTAGTAAGTCACCGTTGTCATAGGAGCCAAATGGGTGGTCAACGAAGTCAGTTTTCGCAAACAAAAAGTCGTTGGGAGTCAAGGGCAGATGATCTGTATGATCAATCGGCACGTAAGTCAGTGGTCGGTTATTTATCATAAACTCAGTCTCAGCCAGTAGAGTTTGAAGCGTTTGGTCACTCGGGGCCCGGTCTTTGAGTGTAAACTTCAGAGCAGTCTTCACTGAGCGAACTAGACGCTCCCAGCAGCCTCCCATGTGTGGTGCGTTCGGGGCTATGAAGTTCCACTGCAGGTTCCGAGTACTTCCAAACATTAGCAGCTCGTCTCTGTCGATGGCCGCGATCGACTCCCTCAGTTCTCTGTCGGCGCCTCTGAATGAAGTTCCGTTGTCGGTCCAGATCTCCATTGGGCACCCTCGTCGTGCGATAAAGCGTCGCACCGCCATCAGCGCACTGCTAGTCGTCAGGTCATGAGCGACTTCCACATGGATCGCCCTAACTGTCAGGCAAGTGAAAAGTGCGCCGTACCGCTTTTCATGCCTGCGACCTACCTTGACGGTAATTGGCCCGAAATAGTCTAGGCCGGTGTATGTGAAGGCACGGTTGTTTGGTGTCAGCCTCATGGGAGGTAACTGACCCATCAGTGGTGGCGAAGGCTTTGCGCGTCGATTCTTGCAGACCTGGCAGTCGTGCCACACTGACTTTACAGCATTTCGTCCGTTGACGATCCAGAACCGCTTGCGCAAATTGTTCCACACGAGCTCTCTTCCAGTATGTGCGACGTTCTTGTGGTACTGGTGCATCAAGAGGCGTGTAAACTTGTCCTTAGGGTGCAGTATGATTTGGTGCTTGTCACCAACGGTCGCATTGTCTATGCGCCCACCAACGCGAAGCAGTCCATTTTCGTCTAGAAAGGGCGTGAGCTGCCGAAGAGAGCTGTCGTTTTGTACACACTTGTCCCTCTTGAGTGCACTAACCTCCTCAGCATAATTCCTAAGCTGGCTCTTCCTAAACCAGAGAAGCTCTGAAGCACTTATCTCGTCACTTGTGAGTTCTCCTTGTCGTCTTCTGTCTTTGTTCTTCAAGTTATAGATGAAGCGTAGAACCCAGGCGGTACTGCGAATCAGTCTCCAGTACTGTGAGAACCGGCTGTCATCAGGTAAAGTCTGAGAAATAGTCGTAGAAATTAGACACACATGTTTAACTTCCTTGTCGTCTGTGTCTAAAGGAAGTAGCTCTGATTCGACAGGCCATAGGTAATCAGGGCCGCGTAGAAAATTGGGTCCTGTCAGCCATCTTTCGCTGCTCTCGAGGCACGAGTCACGCGTGGCGTCGTCCGCTGGGTTAAGGTGCGTCGGAACCCACCTCCAGTCAGAGATGTCAGTCAGTTCCGATACCTCACTGACTCTGTGTGCGACAAAAGGTTTAAAGCGTCCTGAGTCCGACCTGAGCCAAGATAGAACCGTCTTGGAGTCTGTCCATAGGCAAAGTCGCTTGGCGGAATAGTCTACGTAGCGCTTGAGTGTCTGTCCCATGCGCGCACCCATCAACGCGGCCTGAAGTTCAAGTCTGGGAACACTCAAAGTCTTAAGAGGTGCGACCCTTGCGCGTGCCATAAGTAGAGCTACATGCCACTCACCGTCTGTCGTCATCGCTCGCAGGTACGCAACGCTTGCAAGAGCCCTAGTGCTAGCATCGCAAAACACGTGAATTTCAAAGGGGCCTTGTCCTACGCATACATCTGTCAATAGCCAGCGCGGCACTTTGATTGTGCGAGCTTTTAACAGCTCGTTAAGCCATATCCGCCATCGATCAAATTGCGTACTCTCGATCTCGTCGTCCCAGCCAATTTGGCTCTTCCAAACATCCTGGAGAAGGATGCGGGCATTGACAGTCAAGAAGAGTAGAAAGCCTAGAGGGTCAAAGACTGACATGACAACCCTCAGGACCTCACGCTTTGTCGGCCTCTTCATACCTGATTTAATGTCGTCGTCGACTTTGAAAAGCCTTAGCAAGAACGTGAAGCTGTCACTCTCCGGATCCCAGTTGACACCGAGCACACGTTCCACCTGTTCGTCTTCGACTTCCGAGAGAAACTTCACACCACTGGCTGCGAGCTTCTCCACAGGTAAGTGTCTCAGAATCTTCTTAGAGCTGGACATAAAGTTGGTCATGTTAAATCCGCCAGCAGCGTGGATCATAACGACGTCATCAACCACCTGCTTAGCTTCGTCCTCCGTGTCCACAGAGTAGATGAAATCGTCAACATAATGGTGGTCTACAATCGCTTTAACTGCTTGCGGGTGTGTAGCTTGGAATCTACTAGCATTCAGATTCTTTACGTATTGCGCACACGAAGGCGAGCACACGGCGCCAAAGGTCATCACGTTCATAACGTACACGTCGTCGTCCCACAAGAATCGCTGCGCGTGTCTGTCGTCGGGCCGCATAAGGACTCTGTGGAACATCTCCTGAATGTCGCCGATGATGGCCACCTTGCGGCACCGGAAGCCCAGGAGTACGCCTGGAAGCGAAGCCAGAAAGTCGGGACCTGTCAATAAAAAGTCGTTTAATGATTTGCCCTCCGACTTCGCAGAGGAGTCGAACACCAGGCGCAACTTGTTGGGCTTGTTAGGGTTGAAAACCGCAAAATGTGGTAGGTACCACGTCTTCTTGGTCTTCTCGCTTGCTTCAGTCGGAGTAAGCTTAGACATGTAACCTTTCTCCACGTTTGCCCTAATCTTACTCGCGTACTGTACGCCGAAATCAGGTAGCTTACGTCACAGATGGTAACTGGAGCGACCTTGAACAGTACAGTCGCGCTCGATCCTGTACAGCAGTTCACATTTGCGACGTTGTAGGGACGCAAAGAGTAGGAGTAATCGGGTTCATTGTCTTTCTTCTGCAGGTCACTGAGCGGAGCGGCATGCAGCAGCGGATGGTGAGTCCTGTCGCAGCCAGGCTCTGTACATTTCTTGAGCTTCTTACAGGCCTTCAGCTGGTGTTTCGTTGACAGGCAAGAGAAACATAACTTGAGCTGTGACACAAATTGCCATCGGTCATTTATAGACATGCTCTTGAAGTCTGGGCATTTTTCTATGTCATGGTTACCCTTGCATTTCATGCACTGTCTGGGTAACGCAGCTGCTGCGCTAACGGTCGCTAAAACGTGTCGTCGTTGTTGGCCGGGCTGTTGAGTTGGCTGTTGGCTTGTTTTATTGTTCGACGGCAGTGGAGATATGTGCGTTGCGGCCCTCGCAATCATCATGAGCCACTGTGACAGGTCGTCTAGAGTCACAGTCTGCAAGTTAACACGATGAAAGCTCCACTGATATTTCAAAGTAGCTGGCAGTCTACTTACAATCTCACGTAGCAGTGTGGGGTCTGTGAGGTGACCCACCTCGCCTGTCGCCTTCATCGTCGCGACGACATTCTGAACTAGTGTGGCGAAGTCAATCAAGCTGTTGATATCATCTTGATGTACGCGTCTTGTGTCACGAATTTTGGCCAACATGATGTCAATCAGGTACTCTGGCTGGCCAAATCTCAATTTAAGAGTATCTATTATGAGGTCTAGGTCTGTCGCGTTCATCAGCAGCGCAGATACGGCGTCGAGAGCGCGGCCTTTTAAACATTTGGTCAGGCGCGCGATGTTTTCGGCATTGCTGTATGAACATAGCTTAGTCGTCGATTTGTATTGACTGTAAAAGAGCGGCCATTCCTCTGGATTCCCAGAGAAGTGAGGAAGGTCTCGAGTCGAAGTCTGGCGCGCTAGGAACTTGTTCATGTCGTTTGTACAGATGGGCACAGCCGGGGCGGGCGCGCTGCAGCACGGTCGGGCGGCAGCGGCGGCGGTCGTGTAACCGGCGGCGACATTGTTACTCACGGCGGGCGTCTGGCGCGGAGCGTAGTATGTTGTCACACCTTGTATTTTATTGCGCGTATCGGTGGCGTCGAAACCGTAGTCTAGTCGCAAATCGGCGACTGATGACGCTCGCGAGGACCGACTGCGACGGTCTTCTTCCTCTATAGCGGCGGTCTGTATGTCGAGTTGCTGTCGTATAAGGTCTACTTCAATACGCGCTTGTCGCTCGGCAGCCTCGCGGTCAGCTTGTGCTTGCCTTGCGGCGGCGTCTCGGTCAACCTGCGCCTGTCGTTCAGAAGCCTCGCGGTTAACCTGTGCTTGCCTGTCAGCGTCTTCTCGGTCAACCTGTGCTTGTCTATAGGCTGCCTCTCGTTCGATCTGCGCTATTCGTTCGGCGGCCTCCAGCTGCAAGTCGAGCAGCTGCTGGCGCCGAACCGTCGATGCACTTGAGGTGCGCGATGGTGTGGGTGATGGAACCCTTGATGTCTGTCCCGTCGATGCTCCGGAACCGCCAGGGAGAGTCGAGTCGGCGATCTCATGTCGAGGCGGCGGCGGCGGCGGGTCGAATTTGCTTAGCACGGACTGCGGCGTGTCGGCCGCGGTCTGGCTACGCGTTTTCGGTCTGTTTACGTCCATAGGTTGGTTTAAAGTTGCTTAAATAGAAGGACCACGTATGTTCGGTCGTCTTGTAAAATTGTCTCTAATTTTGTCCCCGTTGTTTAGTCACTGTCATTGTCCCTGTCAGTCGTTAGTCGATGGTCTTCGTCAGCCAGTCATTATTGTCAAAAGAGTATTGACGCCCCAACAATTGATAATTGACTGAACATAACGTTCAAATAAAACTAAATCGATAGACTAATGATAATTAAAGGCCATTATAAATTAACAAGTAAACCTTCTAGTTTCCAAAAAAAAATCCATGTAAAATTTTTGGTAAATTAATCATTCCCAAAGTTTATATTAAAAGCTCTGTATAGGTAGGTACCTTCTTAAATTAAAACAAATAAGTTTGTACATACCTTTTGGCATCCACCTATATTGATAGTCCCAACGTGGGGTGCGACGGACTCAAATGGAGCGGCCCCTCTCCGTCTTCCGTAATAAAATCCAGTATTCACATACAAATTCGAACAGTGAAGGTCGGCCCTTACCATGGCGGGCGGTACATTCAACAGTACTTCAACACACAACAATTTAGGTCTTATTACTGTTGCATAAAGGCGTATGTTTTAACTTGTCTATCGAGTGTACATACAAAAGATAAACGCCGTGAAATCAAAAATGGAATCGAACGAGTGTAAATTACCGTGGATAAGTTTTACAGCTTACCTACGCTTACATTAATATCAACTCATAAGAAAGTTATTACATATTATGTATAGGTACAGTCGAAGACAGAGATAAGTGTACAGGGGGCCTCAATAAGGTTGAGATTTTCTCAAAAACTACTGGACCGAATTTAATAATTATTTTACGGTTACATAGTTTTAACTTTAATCTATCAAACAGTGAAATTTGTTTTCCAATAGGTCAAGTAGTTTTTGAGAAAATCTCAACCATAAAAACTCTCCTGTACACCTTTCTCTGTGTTCCACCGTACGGACAAGAGCAGATCAGTGGTAACACATACAGTACGATTTTAAATCTTACGACGCAGATAATAAGAACGGTCCAAAGTCCATGATCTGCTGTTAGCTGTACTGATTTCAGAATGGAGACCCAGGTTCGATCCTCAAGTCAGTTTTATGAGATTTATGAGATGAGAAATGAGATTTCTCACTTTCCCAAAATCGTGAAAGAAAACGTCGCAAAGAAACTTTTATTATTTTTGGTGTGGACCTAAATATTTCAATAGGGCTTGTCAAATCTGTTGCTGTTCTTTTCAAATAGGTTTAAATAAAACCTGAAAAATTATTGTATATAAACGGATATCACTAACTTATATTGTTGAAATCGGCAATTAGACCGACAGTTTCGACCGATTTCGACGATGATTGACGACTTCAACAATATAAGTGAGTGATATCCGTTTATATATAATAATTTGTAGTAATGGCTCACTATAGTTTTAACCCTGAAAAATATTAATTCACTTTTTAAAAAGACTAGATAGGGATTTCAATTTTTTGATTTTATAGCTAGTTATAGACTGTATGTGTGGCATTAGGAATGCTTGACACAGAGTGGATCTTGTTAGGCTAGCCGCACACACGCAATATTAGAATCACCAAAAGAGACTAATATTATCTCTGGCTAACAGCAAAATATTCCTACTGTGATTCTTAAAAAGATTTATCAATTGTACTTAATTGCATACATATTTACACAGTCAAACATTAAAATTAATTATACTAAAGCTGCCTTGACTACCTATCATATTACAAATAAATAATAATAGTCAATACTTCTAGAAAGAATACGTATTTACAATGTTTTTCTACTGTTATTCCATTAAACTACAAGCCATTTCAAATCCAACGACCATATAAGATTACGGATTTTATTTAAATGTTATTTATGTAAATCAAGCTCGCATAGAGTCGCTTTTACCACGACCGACTTATTATCAGCGGATAAATATTCAGGTATCACTTAGCCTATGCAAATATGAAGGACCTCGAGATCAGTAGTACGAACGTCCACTATAAGCTAAGATATGTTAAGCTACTTATACGAATAAATAATAATGCAGATATAAAACTATCCCTATTAACGTAGCGGTAAATTATAGTTTCGTTAAAATTGCTCTTTACCGAAAAGAGGAGGATAATGTTTTTCAAGTGTATAAACCGAAGCCCAAATCAATTGTCTTATTTTGTAAACAAAAACTCCCCTACTAACATTTTAGGCTATTCTGTGATTATTGCATAGTTATTTTCACATTATTAGATCGGATTACTTTATTTTCACAATGATAAACAGTTTCGATCAATCAGTTCCTTCAGTGTTACATCACAACAGGTAATTAGACGATCATATTTGTTTACCAAATAAGACGCTTGATTTGGGCTACGGTATATGTTCCTATAGCCTAAACCTTGATTACCTGAGTGTTATATAAAGGTTACTTTAGTTATGAACACTACAACATAATAAATTATTGTAACAGATGAAACACTATCCAACTTTTATTATACCATAGACAATAAGGTAGACAAATGACTCAAATGCAAAATTGCATTTTATACATTGGAATTTTAGGCAATTTATATTAATTAGATCTTTAGGATTATTGAAAGCTAATTATTTTGCCCTTCATACTATAACATTTTGCTTTTGATGCTTTCTGATAATGAGGACAATAGTGCTATAAATAAATATGTTATGCTCTCCGACGATACAAAACAAAATAGTTATGCTAAGATTTGCGCTTTCATTGAATACCAGACCTTATCTCCTGGCGCCACTATCAAAAAGCTAAAATTATTGGGTCCATACCTACTTATTTAAAGTGTGTCCACGATAAGACGCGATGATGGTCGAATGTCAATACATTCTGTATTAGATTATAACCGTTTTCGTCGATCTTTTATCGTTGGACAAACTTTGCTCCCGTATCTGCATTTTGGGTAAAATACACAAATTGGAGGAGATATGATAACGGAATTGGTTGGTTTTTGAGAAATATGGAACACCTGAAGATAAGTACTATTAAATAGGTGTGCTTATACAACAAATATAACAAATTACAGTTGAAAATCCTGCCTTTAAACAGACCGGTAAACCTTTGAGTTTACAATAAAGATCTGAATTAAAATTGTCGCTATAAAATATCTTCTGTAGAAGTAAAATTCTAGATACATCGGAATCGTCTTAGAAAGTTCCAGGTGTGTTAATTAAGCCTGGAACATAGTCTGATATAATACATATTGACAGATAGATACCTCCGTGAGGTAGATGTGTAGGTAGATAAATAGGAATATATCGTAGAACTCATGATTTCTGAAGATCAACTGTGAGTGAGTGAGGATCTCGAATTGGATAGATGAAGCCTGGACGACCCTAGACTCGTTGGTCTAGGAATATACTAAAGAGCCACTTAAGAACGTCGGTAGAAGAGAATGGCGAATTTTATGAAGGGCTGACTTATGTCCAATATTCAATCAGATAATAATGATGAAGTGAATGATGTTTTTGATTGGAAGAGATTCTAGGAAGCTTTTATGTTTATTATAATATTTACGAGTGTGTAAGTAATATCTACTACGAGGAATTACGTAAAGCATTCCTGAGTAAAACACGCACAAAGTTTAATGCGATATTAATTGGCATACTCGTTGATTACTGAGACTGGTTCTTGGCTAACATACGCATGAGAATTCAAGAGTCAGAGTAACGGACTACTTTACGAAACGATAGAATTATATGAGTGCAGAGATACTTCGTCTGTAGACATAATAACCCCGTGCCTTGGTGAATGTGAGATTGTGTTGTAGTTCCAGGTTCGATTCCTACCACTGGGCTATTAGAGGTGGCTGGGATTCGAAAGTACTATGTGAGACACAAATCACACCCAGGAACTTGTTATAGAAACTCACTGAAATGATCGGTATAGATTATTCAATTAATGGAAAAATCTTGTACCGCCAATTACAAAGAAAAATGATATGATTGATCGGAATACTTTTAGACTACAGTGGGATTACTCTCACCTCTTATAGCGATCCAGTTTAGGTTCCTAAACTGAACCGAATCGCTATTTGCTACCATGACGTTTGGCAAATTGTCAGTTTAGGAACCTAAACTGGATCGCTATAAGAGGTGAGAGCAACCCTGCTGAACTTCTTCTATATACAACGGTTTTCTTTTGTTGCCGAAAATCTATTTTTTAAAGAACTTATCATCACTTTTAAACAATAATTATTTCTTAAAATACAATAACAATTAATATTCATAGACCAAGATAATTTGTGCTTAAGGAAAACGACATGATATTGACACAGTCTTTTTTTCGAGTAAAGGTAAGCTTTTACATTTAAAATTTATGTTAATGCATGCAGGTTTCGTTTTAATGCAGTTCTCCTTAATAATTTGGCACGAGTTTGCAATTGCCAATTAGATACACGCAAACCTTTCAGTTTAATGCTAATAAATATCATCGCCCCTGGTGGTTAAGTATTGGGGTTTCTAAGGGTCATTTGCACCAAGGAGATAACATTGGTTAAGACGCAAAAAACGCAGTCCATTTGTTTAGTTAGAACATGGGACTTCCTTGACGGAGCTCCAGTTTGATCCCAATGAGATTTCCTTGTAATTATCGAAGGAAAATTTACTTAGAATGCTCTCAAAAACAGCGAGGCATAACATTGTGATGAAACCTGCATGCCTGGAGAACAAATACAAAATCGAAGGCATGTGTAATCCACTAAGTTGGACTGAGACAGCGTGGTTCCCTCATTGGTATTTTGGGGACATTTTAATACCTATTTACATCACAAACCCATAGTACAGTCGACAGCAGATCAATGGTAACACTTGCAGTACGATTTCAAGTCTTATGACGCAAATAATAAGAACTGTCAAAAGTAAAAAGTGTTACCATTGATCTGCTGTCGACTGTGCTAACTATAAAAATTTAGTACCAATTGGAAATATAACTTGGCAGTTTTCTAGTGAACCCTGTTGAACTTTAGAAAGATGGGAAATATGAAATGAAGGGGCAAATTATCTTATCTTCGGAATAGATAACTGATAGGTCCTAGGAAGGTAATCTATGTCAACAATAATGTTTCGATAAAGCATTATCCGACCGACTCTATATGACGTCGTAAGTAAAAAAGTCTAAGATGTTGACTGAAAGTTTTTTATTGCATAAATCAACTCACAATAATGATCATGCTGAAAATATATCAGAAATTATTTGCTCGATATTCTAAATAACATCAGAGATATTATTGGCCAAAGACCCTTTTGGTAAAAACGAATTTAACACGGAGTTCGTATGGAATTAGTAAAACGTGACTTAACTTCTTAACATTAGATTCCCGATTTTCAAATGCCTTTAATTATTCAACTGATTTAATTTTTATTTCTACACATGACCTATGTAAAATTAATGAAAATAGTTTGATTATCAATATTTGTTACCATCCTTATTACGTAAAATGAAATATAGATAATATTGTGAATACAACTTCTGATTATATAGTTATTTACTCTAATTTATATTATAACCTTCCGAATTTAGAAAACTGTTTTCTTTGATACATAAATATTTTTTTATATTTTGATACGTTCTTTTTTCTAGTAACTGCTTTTGAAAGTAAGTGAGTAATAACTAGTTATTAAGTAATTGTATTATCATTATTTTAAAAGATGTGCTGCTGAGAGTTTTTTGCCACTTTTTCTCCTCAGCGTTGGCACCTTTTCCTTGCAAAGTGGTGTAAATTGAAATTCAAATAATATATTGACTTGCAAAAATGTACTCAACGTGCTTACTTGCAATAAAGTAATTTGACTTTTGACTTTGAAGTACGAGGAAAACGCAAGAATACATTTTTTTTATTAAAGCCCTAAGATGTGCATTGCTTATCAGTTTACCCACTTAGCTATCAGTGTCAACGACTCTATGTAATCTTAGTTCAGTTATCTGTCTACTTAGCGTAGTACAAACACCGTTTAAATTACATTTTGGGTCATTACGCCATGTTGATATTACTACGACATACTCGTAATATGTCGTCGTAGCGTCGTACCATGAGAAATGCGATCGAGAAAATAGAGAATATATTTTAGTAAAGTATTCGAAGTACAGCATACAGTCGAAGACAGAGATAAGTATACAAGGGGCCTCAGTAATGTTGAGATTTTCTCAAAAACTACTGGATCGAATTTAATAATTCTTTTACAGTACCATTGTTTTAATTTTTATCTATCAAACAGTGAAAGAATTTTTGTAATAAGTCAAGTAGTTTTTGAGAAAATCTCAACCTTAAAAACTCGACTGTACAATTGACATCCACCTACATCTATATTCTAGTTAATACGAAAGCTTTTTGAAACAAGGTGGACGGAACAGGTAAGCCGAAGGGAGGGTGTTCTGTATCGGTACATAACTGAAGACTTTTGTTCTACTACTTTTTGATTTTCGGGATTGATGAAACACTATTTTATTTTTTTAAACAAAAGTTATTCAGTTACCGATACTGAACATCTTTCCTTCGGCTTCTCTTTCCGCTACACCCTGTATATTCGTAATGTCCTGTTGAACGCGTATGTGATGTATATGTTTATGATTGAGTAACAGCCGGTGGTAACACGGGGCAAAATAAACAGGTTCCAGCACACACTTCCCTCGTCAACAGTTTTAAGGATTATGGTCCATTAAACCATTGGATTGCCTCTAAAAAAGTTGCTACGTAACCACAAATACAACCACCATATCTTAGCATCTCAAAAACGAACAGCGGACAAAACTAAACCATGCATTTACACAGAAAACAAACCTACTACAGCGCTGATATCATCTATCTAGGGAAACGTTGAGAGTTCTGAGAAACCATCCCGCTCGGAGGCTGCGCCTGCGCCGCTGGAGAGAGCAACATGCGAAACTTGCGAGTGCGAGTGAGACAGATTTACTAGATTGCCTTCACGAGCCTAGTCTTATACTTTAGTGTTATTTAAGCACTGTAAGCTACGTTTTATAGGTGCAGTTGTCAGAAGTGTTTATGTAATTTCTTCGCTGGACGTTGGGGTAAAAAAGCTAAGTATGGCATACAGGTAACACGGCTAAAGATGAGGATTTTGCAGTTGCTTTCAAATCAC
Source organism: Tachystola acroxantha (assembly GCA_963506565.1). Lineage (NCBI taxonomy): Eukaryota > Metazoa > Arthropoda > Insecta > Lepidoptera > Oecophoridae > Tachystola > Tachystola acroxantha. The sequence goes on from OY735870.1 coordinate 19,113,720, forward strand.
TGTCGTTATCTAGCTTAGATAATCCGCAGTGCAAACGACATGTCCTAGATCTAAATAAGTCTCTATTAAATCATACTTAATCTCCGGCTTTATGGGAAAGGCTTTATGGGAGTCGTTTAATGCAATGACGTCAGATCTTCCCACGTGCCCAGATTTACCTTCTCTTTCATGTCATGTTAACATATTTTGGTAACTATAAGATACACTATAGCGACTGGATTACCAGTATCGTCGTGGTTTCAACGTGTTTTGCGATGCCCAGCTAGTCGGTACTTCGGTAGTGCCTGTAGAGTTAGGGTTTGACCCGGGGTTAAATTAATAAAACACGAATGATGTTTTTACAGGTTGAGTGGCTAACTCTCGTGTTATCTTTTCGTGCAAGTGGCCCTTAATCGACGAACTTGGAACAGTGTGCCACGCGTCGATTGCGACATCATAGAGCCTGACGATGACGTCGTACTCGTTCCAACATTTTCAGAACGATACATCTAGCCACCACATTCAAGTTAGAACTCTATCTTTATCTCTTAAAGTTCCTTTTACATCGATAAAGTTAATCGAAACTAGACGCGAGGATAGCCCAACGATGTCGCCTACATGTTTTTAAGGGGGACGGAGAGCTACAACAACATATAAGTTGTTATTCAACGCATTTCATCATCATCAGTCTATTTATATTGCCCCACTGCTCGGGCACAGTCCTTCCCTTACATCGAGAGAGCTGGGGCCATGATCCACCACGCGAGCCCAGTGTGTATTGGCGGATTTCACATGCCTTAATTTTTTTCTTCTTCTACATCATGCAGGTTTCATCACAGTGTTTTCCTTCACCGTTTTGAGAGTACTCTTTAAATATACGTAAGTTTTTCCGTCGAAAAGAAACCCGCTGATAACTCATTGGTACATGGCTGCCCTGGCTGGAGAATCGATTTTTTTTTTAATTCAATGCATGGCAATTTTTTTATTCATTTCATTCAATAACGATAAATATATTGTATTGACTCTAGTTTGTTTTTTATACTTTTTCTTAATTCACAATAACTTTTGATTATAGTTAAGATTTCAAAAAATGTTGTCCTTCATGGTCTTGAGAGCATTCGGTAAATATTTTCTTCTTTCGAAAAGCCGAGGAAACTCATATACTTAGCAGCTGGCAGGGGAACGAATCTAGGACCTCCATATCGTGAATCCAACCAACCGAATTCTACTTCAATTCCAACGTGTGTTGCGATATCAACTCTTTTGCAGGATGTCCTCTCTGACAGTCTTAAGCTATTAGGCAATGCATTTATAACCAGCGGAGTTCAAAAGTTACACAGTCGGTTTATAACCCTTATTTGCAACGGCTTCGTTAGTCAGTTGCGTTATATGACATTGCAATGGTGCTCTGTAGGTGTATTTATTCAATATTTAAAGGCTTTTCGACTGGCGTGTAGGCGATGAGGTTTTGATAATGCAACTGTGTCAAAGGCTCGGGCCATAGAGTCATATCCGGTGGGTTGCCAAATAGATGAGCTCCTAATGAGAAGAGCTCACGTGTTATACAATAGCTTAACAGGTGATGATGATTTCTATAAAGAAACTGACGTTCTTTCTATTCTACAGAGTATAACGGAAAGCCGAAAGGTGGTGTGCCAATATATGCATATATTGTCTGAACAACTTTTAGATGCTCGCAATTTATTTTTATTGGAAAAGTCGTAGAACTAAAGTTGTTCAGTTATTGATATTGCTAATTCAACAAATTGGCTGTTCACCCATTTGGCGAAATATCAGTTAACATTACATGAAAGGACCATTGTTATTACTGTATTTCGCATATAACAAAGTTTCTTGTTCCACTAAATAAACATAGGGTTGTGATATGTATCTCGGTAGTGGCCAGTATTTTATTGCAAATCATCAAACTAATGTATTTTTATGTAAAAACCTAGATACATACATAACTATTAAAAACAAATTAGAGACAATTCTACGAGGCATTAAGGCCACTTTTACAGATTAGGTATTAAAAAAATTGATGCAAGAAATTAATAACCGTTACTGTGTCTGTGCTGTGATGTTTTCGTAGATAAAATTCAAATTTCGAGTCCAAATGTGTTCGAACTTTGGTCTGCTGTCAATAAATAAATGCATTATCGTACATTTTACTACATGAATAAATTAACAATTAATTGTATTTTAAGACTAATCATGGATTTTATAAAGAACCATGTAAGTATTCCGATAGATATACAATATGTTAATTAGTTAATATAATAAATACGAAAGACATTCAAGTTTCAAAAACGAATAGGTACCTACATCGAAATAAGTATACTACCATAGGATAGGCGCTCATGAGCGCTATAGTACCTTCTAGAATTAGATCCTGTATACGATTACCTTTAACTTGATTCTATAATTATCCATGGCACAAATATAAGTTTTGATTAAAAACTTAATAAATAGTTATGAGTGCCTAATTATGTATTTACGATTTGTCGACGACATAGTATATAGAGCCATGTAGTGATTATGGCTTCGACCTTTGGGCATTGGCCATGCCCTGACACAGCCATTCCAAGAAACTTTTATAAGTCGGTGAAAATAATAGAAGTTAACCTACGCATGTCATCTGAAATCGTTACTATTACCTAACTTCTTACTATTGTAAGTGCCCATTTATAAACGAAGACGAATGTTCGGTCTGACATCTCTGAATATGTTTCATTATTACCAGTAATTATTTTCCGCCTCAGACCAAATCCCACTTTATCATGTACTTATCTTCGATGACACCGGTTTGTTTATTTTTATTTCCTCATTTATTGTGGCCATTGCGTTATGGGCATTTCGTAAGCCGGCACGCGCCCGGCCCACGTGGTTACTTTCTTTAGAAAATTTATAATCCGACCCCCCTGACCCCTCCCGGCCAGGGATTAAGAAGTTAATATGGGACAAGCCATAGAAAGTAGCGACTTTAGACTAATTTTAGTTTAAATATAGGTGTAATTGAAATGAGCGTCAGGTCTTGCAGTAATGAAAACTGATTAACTTTTGTTCTACGAAATTTCGATTTAATAAAAAAATGTCTCATTCAAATCGATCGGGCGTGAGCATAAGTAGATAACTACTGGCTATGTACGTATATAATCAATAAAATAAGACGTATGGGCACTTGTGAAACTAGGATTCTTTGTACCCAGATGGAAGAGTGGTTAAATAGGATTCTTAGATAGGTACAAACACCTTTTGTCTTCTATTAATTATGTTCTGTTTTATATTAATTTATAAAAGGTAATTAATTTAGTTTAGTTTTTAATGTAAGTATTTAATTAATAACCTGTAATAGTTAGATTTTTCAAAAGAATTTCTTTTTAAAGATTTTTTTATTTATAAAAACAATAAAACATTGGTACAGATGAATACGAAAACCCTGAGTGATACGCTGCTTTTGACAGGCTCTTCTCTGTAGTGTAACCTTGCTAATGTCGAAGAAATACTCGCTAATATTTAGTATTTTGAAAATGGATCCCACTCGCTACCTCCCATGACGCGTACTCCGTCCACTTGCGCCCACGCAGGTTTAAAGTGTGCCTTACCCGCTTGTACCTCGTTCGCTGCGCATTGTGCGCACGCGCAGCCACCGCCCATCGAGTCCCTTAAATTCGACGCGTTGACATCTGAATACTACCGAATTTTGTTTTCGGTTAGTTAGAAATAATATTGTAAAGATATAACTCGAATTTGGATGGCGCCCATCCAAATTCAAGGTGCCTGAGAGTTGTCACCCCTCAGGCATTGAAACCTGATTGGGATTCGTAAGGTACCTACGCAAATTAGAAACAAAGACTTACTTTAACATGGAGTGGCTAAGTAAACCAAGCTACAGCTTAGGTCGAGCTTTTGAGAGGGTGTGGTCTGATATGGGGAAGTCTGAAATTACTATAGACAATACAATATATCTAATTCTGTAGCGGCACTAAGTCGAATCCTAATCCTAAACGCAACTGTCGTTCATATGCTACATCCCGTAAGAACGAGCGGGACGCATGGCTTGGCGGCGACTAATATTAGCGTATGCAATCTGGAATCGCTGCAAATGTTAAAATAAAAGTTTTAACTGTTTATTTCAATGAAAAGGTTACAAAGTATTACTTTCTGGGCTCTCAATCTCATTTGTAAGAGACTATATGAGCCGGAGAGGTCGCCAGTAGTGGGGCCATTACATCATAGATGTACTATGTACTTATAGTAAGTTATGACATATATTATACAGGGTGATTGGACCAGAAACCACTCATTTTCGACCCCTCGTTAATAGGGCCTAATTTGTTGCAAACCACCCCTTTATAGGAATGTATTGAATTTCCAATCACCCTGTATTTGTGAGCTTTGTAGCATTTTTGTTTGTATGAACAAGATAAGCAGGCAAGAGGATGTAAACGCTTTGTAATAAGGTTCCGCGGCATCAAGCAAAGTTACTTAAAAAATTATGATGTGCACAAAAATTACCAGTGGTTACTTGCATGAATCGAAACTGTTGTATATTGTAAATATCATTTTAGGACGCGACGATGCTATGATAAATGAATTTATGAATATTACTTGCAATCAAAAGTAAACAACATTTCCATATTGACTCTCCTTGGATTGATAACCCACGCTGTTTAATATAGCCGCAACGCATACAAGGTGTATCGAAATACGTTGCGTTCGTTACCTAGTTATTAGAACTGCGAATTTTTTCGACATCCTGCTATATACCTTTAGTGGCACCAAAGATGAAAACAAATAAATAACCCGGATTAGCAATGAGCCTGACTCTCTTTCTCTATACAACATTCATACCTACGTTTCCAAACATATCAATAGTTTTGCTATTTTATGCCATAGACAATGAATGTGAAAATAACTGTAATTTTAAGCTCCTTAAGGTGCTCCCTCACCGGGAGCATTCGCGTGTAATGTAACGTTGCAGATTCGACTTTGAGCATTACATTACAATACTACCTCCCTGACTGACGCTGGTTTTCTCCCTCACTGATGTTATGCTCGAATCTGTAACGTTACATTACACGCGAATGCTCCCGGTGAGGGAGCACCTTTAGATTTTACATCATATAAAATACCAGAGTACCTCAACTAAACACAGTGTCTTGTTCCACCCTGTACAACATTATTTTGGACTAAAAATGATGGTTACAAAAACACCCTTGTTGTGAATCCTTGGGAGATAACTCGCATGACCTTGGCTTGACTGTGATGTGAACAGTAGGTGTCTACAACGACAGAGGCTCGTTGACGCTCTAGTATGTTTACAATTGCTGAATAACAGCAATCAGTAGTAGAAAATACACTGAAAAAACAGGGTTGCCTGTAGCAGCTACAACTTAGCTGTTGAGATAAAACAACTACAGCATTGGCAGTCAGGGTAAATAATTATAGACAACAGCTAGGAAGACAAATGGTTAACAACAACAGCAAAACACTTGGTTGTCCCTATAGTTTGTAACGGTTTTAGTTGTAGTTGCGAACACTTAACAACCAAGGCTAATCTTTTCTTTCCGTGTACACTACAGTGTTCCAGTGTTGTGCCTAATCGCGGCCAAATAAGCAACAGGTTTGCAGAGATACTTTGTATTTTAATACATATTACTTACGGCACTATTATTGACCCTTGTAGACTTAGCCAGAGATTCAATTAATACTTTTTAGTTTTTACGATTGTCTTCATGAAGCTTCATGACAAGCAGTACCGTCTTTACCATAAGGGCAAACTGGGCCCCCATACTCCCCGTGAGTAAAAACCAGGCCCAGGAAAAACCGATATTACACTTTACAATTTAGGTTATATTTTTAACTATTTACATTTGCGCTGCACTAAGAATTAGCGCCAACATTTCCAAGTCAAAATGCTAATCGGACACCAGATCAGTTTTTCTTCTAAACAGTGAAAATATTACAATGTTTTTTTTAACCATTTTTTATTTTCCAACAGGGCACCATATTCTTGTGTGCCCAAGGGCCCCGGAATGGCCTAAGACGGCCCTGATAACAAGTGACACAGTCAGGCACTGCTCTGTAGGCGCCAGCTTTTGTGAGACAATTTTTAACACGGCTTATCACATATCCATTTCACATACATGAGGATAGATCAGGTGTGCAGATTTCTTCGCGATGTTAAACCTTAAACTTAACAACAGTTGTGACGGTTACGTGAGCGAAACGTAGCCCCAATACACATGGTATTGTCGCAGCCAAGCAACCTACACATTTAAGCAAACTAGGCCGTATTACCGTCGTGTAATGTGTCCATATTTTACATTTGTCAAGTGAACGATAAGAGGCACAACATACATAGGTATGTTGAAAAATATATATTGCATAAATCAACTCACAGATCGGGCTAAAGATTTGTCCTGTTTTTTTTTTATTACGATATTTCAAATTAAGTCGCGCCCTTTTTGGCAATACGAATTCATTTTGGAGTTTGTATGGAATTAATACGAACGTCACGTTTTGCCTTCAGATTGTTGATTTTGGGGAAAAAAAATCAACTGATTTCCATTCTGTTTTCAAAGTTGTAAAATTTGTAAAACTATGAAAATAATTTAATTTCAATACCTGCTTATATTCTAAGGTCGCTTTGTGGTCGTTAGTAAAAGACACGTGTATTTACTGGATTTGGGGTACGGCAGTTGAGAGGTCACCAAATAAAGACCCATTATTGTCTACTGTTACTGCTTTGTTTATGGACAACCCGTGCCGAGAGTCGTTGACTATTGGTTTGCTTTGACGGGGGTCAGATGGCAGCCTCAGTTATGATCATGAAAGTCGGTTGATTGATAACTTATCAATGTAGGAAGAATGTTTGTAGGTCGTTAACATTCGGACAAATTTAAATTGTAATCACTAGATGTGTTTAACATTATACAGATAAGCTTATATTAAAAGTACGCGTTTGTCTTTGTACCTAAGTAACGAACTTCTCAATACATTGAGAGATGGTTGTGGATATCCATAACCTATAGTAGGTATGTGATATAATGTCTGTTCCATTGTAGCTTGATGTGGATTTTGATCCAGGAGGCGTCCTAAGATTCGTCTTGCTGCTCGGTCCCGCGTGACCGATATAGGATATATTTAATGCAAAAAACGCAGTCGTTTTTGTTGCTGTAGTAACAATTCTGAATAATGATTGGCGGTTATAAAATCAACATATCTTATTGTATCCATCCCGTTTACAGTGATGGTTAGTGATTGGTTATCAATAAGAAAAAATACGCAAGTAAAACTTTCGAGAGAGCTTTGTTTTGTTTTACGAATGTTACGTCAGAACAGAATTCGCGCCTAGGCCTCCGAGCCGAATGCCTCTACGTAGGCTGCGCCCACACTTGCTTTTGCCTCGTAGTGACGAAAAAAAACCATGTGGGCTAGTTGTAAATATCCAAACTCAGCTCTCTCTTTAGTGCGGCTTATATCAAGTAGTTAAAGTCGAATGTAGATGGAACGACATAGGTAAAAGTTTCCAATATGGCGTCGCGACCTAAGTAGGTAGTTAGACTTTTTGTTTCGTTATTAAACCAAGGGCAGCTAATTGCTTTCTTTTTGATTTGAATATAATTTATTGCATCTTCTTTCATTATTTAGAAGAACTTTAATCATGTACGAATTTCAATTAAAAATACAGGCTTCGAGTAGTATTTTTTGCAGATCTATGTAGGATTTTAATTCTTAAATTACCCACAGCTATTATCCCAGACTGCCGAAAGGAGATGATTACCAGGTGTCAAAGCGATAACTTTGTATGAGGTGACTGCTCTTGGTCTCCCTTAGATGTAGACATAGGTATACATACATGTACATGAGGTAAAAGTGTAAAACACTGTGTTAAGCACGAGCACGCCTCGCCGGGACGAATCACGGGAATTTTAACGACCAGTCGGACGGGTTTCGTCAGTCGATTGCCGAAAGGCGTAAATGAGCCGACGGACTCACTGTTAATTGTTATAGTGGTTCGGCCTTCGCATTTAGGTTTCAGTTTATAGTCTAGCCCTGGTTCGAAGAACACGAAACAACAATCCCTGTTGTCTATATAGGGAAACTACCCTATATCTACGTATTTACTTTGTTGAAGAATAAGTACTATTGTTTGGGAATTAAGTTACAGTTGCCAATATCAATATATTCTTCAGTGCCTTGTTGCTTCATTAATTTAAAATATCAAATATTAAGGTAGACATAACATAATATTCAATGCTTAATTATTTAATTTTTTTTCTTTTTTTTCAGGTAAGAAACAGAAGAACATATTTATTTATAATTTTCTGACAAATTCACCGTGATACAATGGCCGTATTGGCTGTATGTATAGGTAACTGGTAAGTACCTACTTATGTAAATAAAATACAATTTGTGTTACAAGTCCAATGAGTGCTAAACTAAAGTGTAATATTTTCTGTATTAGGTATCTACTTATCCCCAAAAAATTCTTAAATGGTGTAAAATTACGACTTTAAGATAGAAGAGATTATAATGCGTATGAGTCAAGTACATTTTAGAGTATTAACGATTAAATCCATCATCAGATAAAAGCAGTTAAGCAACGTAGACGTGGGCCGACAGGAGTGATCGGTTATCTCATAATCTCTAATGAACACCCACTAACCATTCGAGGTGAAACTGAATAGTAAACAAACCCATCGGATTACATATGTGTGTCAAATGCATAAATGAGTACAGCATATCAATGCTTGATGGTGCCTTTGATCCAGTATCCCATGCGATGTTGTTTACATTGGTGATAAAAAATTAATACAATATAGTTTTCCTTACGCAAATTGTCTTGACATAGGTACTGACAACAGCAGATCAATGGTAACACTTGCAGTACGATTGTTTCACTTGATCTGATGTTAGCTGTACCAGAGAATTAATAATAGCTATTCTGTGGTGTGCGCTTTATACTTTAAACTTTTGACATTATAAGATACTTGTTATTTCTGCAAATATAGTTAAAAAGAAAAATATACTTAGTAGTAAAAAATGTAGGTAGCAGACTATGGATGTGGTTCTCAAATGAGGCCATAGTATCTGCTGTTACTTAAAATTAAATAGTTATGTTCATATGTAATTTCTGTATTTATATGGTGTGTTATCTCAAAGATTTTCTTCCAATAGTTTTTCTTCAACAAAGCATAGTTTTTCTTTAACTCAGGAAATAAGGATTGTATTTATGTGTTAAATATTTTTATCCGTATAAGTACTTAACAGATAAGACACGTGTTAAAGACCACTATGCAAGTCAATATTCAATGTGGAAATTGTCAAAAAAAATATTTACAAAGTGTTCATGGCCGGGTTACCGAATACAAGACACTTCCGGATGTTCAAGGATTTGAATAGTGATTTGATTCATTTTTTTTATTAAAGGCGTCCATATGAGCATAGGGACTAAAGTTAAATCTGAAATGGGTTAAAGTCAGACAGGGTTACGCTTCATCCCTTTTTATTGGCGAAGCGATACCTTTATGTAGTTTAAGGCGTTGGTAATCTGTGATATCTCATGAATTTAAACTACTAATTTTGTTTTTCATACATACATAAAGTCACGCCTTCCCGTAGGGGTAGGCAGGCAGATACGACGAACTTTCGTTTCCTGTCCTGCCCCGGTGTATAGTAAAGTAGTAGCCCGCACATGGTCGTTGCCGATTTAGTCTTTCGCGACTTCCGGTAACAATTTCATTTATTTTACTGCACTAAACAACTCTAAATATATTTTTATGTGACTCGCAATAACCTCAAAGCATTAAATAAAAATGCCTAATACATTTTTGATATATTGTTTTTATCCTCAAATCTCGGGTGGACAAAGTTATAAATGTAATATCAAGTTTTCCGATGATTATCTCTGAAGTTTGGAGGAACACGTCATGCAAGCGCAATAATCTCGCATCTGACATATTTTTAAATACATTTAATTGTTGTACTTAATACATTTTATTATTTTGTACACATTTATGTATGTATTTTATAATAAGTATCAGATCATTTCGTATATATTATTTATGTACTTAAACTTAAGTAGGTATATCACAAATAGCAATTATATTTTTCAAAACTTCTCATTCAAATTGTAGTAATATTTTATATCATGTAATTTCATTTCTATCTGTTAAATATCGACATAGTAGGTACCTACCGATAGTATGTATACTGGTTCGTCTTCACAAGAATATAGTGATTTGATTACGAACTACTGCGCGTGCGCGTGCCTTTAACATTAAAGACGGAGATATATCGCTCCATATAAGTTGTTATCGCAGCACACGTTCAAAGTTAATCGATATTGGTAATCAAAGAGACTGGTGAAATAGCTATGGTTTCTGCAAAATAACAAAAAAAGGAGAAGTTACAGAACTTATTTGCCGTCATATTTGCCTTCTTGGGGTGATGGACGTAAACTCCAGGCGACCTAGATCGAGTCGGGCTCGCGCACCGAGGCTTCCGGCAACGCAACTTAACCCCGTAACTTCGCTCTAACGAAAATATTAATTAGATTTAGACACCAACTTATCTTTGTCATTACCTAAATAATTTTGCCCATACATCGTCATACTCCTGATTAGTTGATCCTCTGCAAATATAAGTTTGCAAAAACCAAAAAAAAAAATGTTTGAGGAGATGTAATTTCAAATTTAGAGTTTTCGGATTTTTTCCTTTACTTATGCAATAATACCTAGCTTCTTGCCAAAATTCACGATTCTAGGTCAACGGGAAGCACCCTTTTATAGGTTTTGGTTTTCTTGCATTTTCATACAAATATGCGAGTAAAAGCGACAAATCCATATCTTTTGATTGCGTTGACTCAGAAGTTTAATTTTTTCACGGCTGCATGAGGTTGCAGACCTGAGTATTTGGTAATTTTTCTTACTTATTAATTATTCGTTAATCGTCCATGATCTCTACTATGATCTCCAATATATAGGTAAAACATTTTTTTCTGAAAACCGAGTATTTCGTTCGTAATTTACAATAAACTTTAGAAACTAATATCGATCTTCCAATGGCACGTGGGTTGCGATAGTAATTTATATGGAGCGGCACCTCTTCGTTCCCCTTAAGAGCTTCGGGATGTTACTAAGGTGACTATACAGTTCTTTAAAAAGCGGATCGTGTTGCATTTTACCCGTATGGACGAGTAGCATATGTCTACGTCCTGCGCAAGTGTCTTCATTTAGATTTAGCTAGATCACTGACTACTAGACAATAAGTTGAATTATATTTATATTCTGATATGATTATTCTTTACTGCATTGCCGGGGACGAAAATGGAGCAATATAAATTCAGTACATTGTCTTCTTTAAAAAAACTGATAAATAACAAATTAGCACCTAGTTCCACAATAACTTTATTGAAGCGGCGTCGTTAGATAATAAGTAATTCTAGATCAGAACCGCCGACTTCACCGACAGTTTAATTTTTTCCCGAACGCTGCACGCAAGGAAGGAGACGTCTCGGGTGTATATCCGTTAATTGGTCATGATCACGGAATTGACATAGTAAAGCAGACTTTTTGAGTTTTGTTATAATTGTTAATTTAATTTATTTTAAAAAATTCTAACTTGTGAGATAAAATTACAAACAAACGAGACTGTCCGCACTTCATACTGCCTCATAGCTCTCCTACTAGCGGGACACTAAAAAATGTCCGCTCCATACAGTTGATTTACAACATTCGTCCGTACTCCGATTTCACGGCCAACCCATGCAGCCTTCAATTTATTTTCTTTACCCTTATTCAGGATGTAACAAAATATTTACCAGTGCCCGCTACGGGTATCATCGAAAAGACATCGCGTAAGTCATTTTCGTCAAAGAGCAAGTGCCTAAAGTCGAAAGTCAGAATTTTATGTGCCAGAATATTGTATGTCGAAGAGTTATGATGTAAACCAACATTACCAGTATTCTGCTATACGGGAAGCAAATACTAAATCATGATAAAAATATTTATTTAGCTGTACCCCGCAACTTCGTTTGCGTAGTAAAAGTTATATGCTCAGTTTTAGATGATATTATAAACCGTACCAAAGTAAAATTTATTGGATAATTAATAAAGCTTAAAATTACTACAAATAATAAAATGACTAAAAACTAACATTAAATAACTAAAAACTAAAACTACCTATAAATAAACTAACTATAAATAAAATATGTCCTCTAGGAGGGCATCGGGAGTCACGGTGCCCAGAAGACTGGCAGCATTCCCTCTCTGAATTGCCAACGCAATACGTTGGCAGAGGTAGCTGCCAGACCTCTGGTCACCGGACTCCTCGACCAGCCGCTTGGACAGCTCTTTGACGAGCTGTCGAGCGTCCGGCCCCCGCGGCCCCAGTGTCTCGACCCCAAACGGCGTAAATAGGTAAATAAACCGTACCTATGTGCTCACAGATTACATACTTACATGTAGAATATGTCTCTAAAAGCTCGCATGCATTTGAGTACAACGTTATATACCCATTACAACTTATTAGTTTGTGGGCGTGGTGGACTTATATGCACGGATTTAAAAACGATAGAATATCATAATAAATTTATGCAAACCCCTAATTCAATTTATTTATACGAGTACCAACTACCCACTTAATTATATCCTTGTAAAAAAATATATTTGTAAGTTATTCACGATAACACAGGGAATGCACTAGTGTAGGTGTGCGTTTTTTTTACTTGATTAAAAATATAATGATCAAATCAATTGCATTTTTTTAAAAGGATTAGCAGTAGGTATTCATTTAACATGACAAATTGCTGTAAATGTACGTTGTATTTTTTTCACCATAATAATTTATTACAAAGTAGGTAAACGTTAAAATAACTATAATTATTGTAAATAAAAACACTGCTGTTTCGAAAAAAAAATACTTACTCATTTCCTACGTCAATCCATGAAGCCGTTTAGCCAACAGTCGGCGACAAAGGAAGCGACATAAGAGTACTGCACTCGAAAAACATTACCCTCCTCCATGTGGCAGTCGGGTAAATATTAATTTTAATTAAATATAAAGCTATGTTCTCACGCACCACCTTTGTACGAAACCGCAAACGACCCTAAGTCCAATTTAAGACATTTTGTTGAACATTTAGCATGGCATACCATTATTCGGTGGAATGGTGTATGATACAAGATCGTTTACAACTCGTTTACAAAGTGGACTCAACTTTTTTTAATGTTATCTCTTTTTAGAAGTGCCCTCTGACAATTTTAAAAGCCCCGTGAGGTCGTGGCTACTTTTTTTTGTCCTTTGGGACGTCGCGTCGTCGCCGCTTGGCCACTCTTTTAATGGGGCATGTAAAATTATTAATAATTACCGTGTTTCTCAAGACACTCAAGGCTTTTTTTTGGTCAAAGATACGACGGCGCGGGTAAATAGCTCTAATAAATTTTGTAGCCTTTAAGAGCCGATATTAAAAACGTTTAGGCGTACTAAAATAAAACTAGTTTGACGAATAATACAAATGACGTTGATTTGATTACTAATCGACTGGTTATTTTCATATTGATTTGGACTGGAATGGAAGGTGTTCTCTAATACTAAAAATTATAATGTAAATGACATTGCCACATTTCAATGGAGCTTTGCCCCACCTTCAAAACTACCTGACCATTGAAGCTGTACCTATCATTTTGTTGGGGACTTATTACAGGTTTCATATTGCATGATCATAATCAGTAGGAATTGCGACAGTAGTAGAAAATGATAACAAAGACAATGAATAATTCGCTTCGATTTCTTACTATTTTCTGAATTCTTAATTTAGTTGTTTTTTCGACTCATTTGATGTACAAAACTTTATTTTAAACCAATAATTTTAATAAAAAACGGCGATATTTTTACATTTATTCGTTATCTTGGTCATCATGCGGTTGATGGTGGGGCAGAATCTGGCATTGTCATTTACACGTAATACGTAATTATTATTCAGTTTCAAGGTTAACACTGAACTGCCACCCTGTATTCTTTGATTATCATCTATACATATAATAAGACTGTAAAAAAGGTGTGTCTGTACATTAGATATTTTTTGAAAATAATAATAATAAGTAATGTGTTTTAGGATCGATACTGATGCCAAAACACTAATTTTTAGAATTTTTGTCTGTTTGTCTGTGACTTTGTGCAAGTATCACGCCATAACTACTGAAGGGATTTTGATGGGAGTTTCACTACGAGATAGCTGAAATATCCGGACAACTCATAGGCTATAAGCCATGGCGGTATGTGATGTGGAAACAAGGATTCAGAGAGGAAGATCTGCCTCCTGATCTCCTCCATCCTCCTCCTCTACGCAAACGAAGTTGCGGGGTACAGCTAGTAGGTACATATAGGTACATATAATCAAAGAATACACACCTACAGTGCGCGAGGCGTAAGCTCAGGTTTGCATTTGTGTGAGTGCACACAGATAGTGTAGAGTGATATTCGGCCTGAGGCGCGACGCGTCCTACGCATACAAAGTTATACACAGCGGGACGCCACGTACGCGCCGCACTTCACCTCTTGTACCGCTAGCAACTTGGCGATCACTCACACAAATGTAAACCTGAGCTTACGCCTCACGCACTGTACTATAATTTATATTATGTGTTAAGTATTTTTTTTTCGATTTAATTGAACATAAAGCGTGTTCTTAGAAAGTTCTAAAGGAAATGAATGTTACATGAAGGTCCATTGAATAATGTATCCGAAACGACGTTGACACAAAAACCAGAGTTAGTACTTCGCGTCGTCCTTTTATTTGTGTTTGCCCTCTACCATTTGGCCTGTATTGTTTTGGTTTTCTTCATATTTACATACGGCGACATCGACTGTCTCGTATGCCCAGGAATTACTAATACACGCGTAGGATATTTGACAAGTAATAAAAAATAAAATAAAAATGTGTCTTTATTCCATAACTTCTACAATTATAGGGGAAATAATTAAATACACACGGATAACACTCACCTTTTGGTTGATGAAGGTTTTCAACTTATTTTATTTTTGTTTCAATTTATGTCTAATTTATAAATATATAATTATGTTACTGTAAAAGCCAGAACTACGGTAAATCCTAAGACCCGCAAAACCGAAGATTTACCAACTCCTTTTGGTAAAAGTTCGAACAGCTCTGTGATTCTTAATTTCGAACTTTTACCGTAATTATTTTGGTACATCTTAGGATTTACCTCAAGCACGCGGTAAATGCTATGAACCACAACGCATGGCCCGAGTTATGATTTTCAACATTTATGATGTTTTTGAGGTAAATTCTAAGATTGACCTAATAAATGATGGTATAAGTTCGAAATAAAGTTTCGAACTTTTACCAATAGGAGTTTGTAAATCTTAGGTTTTAGTGGCAAATCTTTGGATTTACCTTAGTTTAGGTTTTTATATTAACACAATATATAAATAAGAAACAGTAGAACAAATAGTACCTACCTTACCTAGTACCTACTTACCTATTAAACAGACACATACAGCTATTCAAAAGTTGAAAATTATTAAAGTACCTAAATCGGAAACATACATAGTCAATCTACTTGGGTGTAATATTACCTACTTTGTTTCAAAATTGTTTTATGTTTTGAGTTGGCAAATGTCTTATATTTCCATGATTCAGTCAGTATCCATGCAATAGCTTTTAGGGTTCCGTACAGTAGAAGGAATTAAACAGAACCTATAAAATATCTCTTACTTATAATATCTATCTGATAGACTGTATTAGAATATACCTGATTACAAAAATCGAACATGGTTCTTTTAAACAAAATTAAAAAAAAATGAATGTGAGAATAAATAAATCATTTTACAGTCCAGAATTTCAATTTTCAAGTTTAAATCATCGTATTCCTACTTACCTTTCATTTGCAATGGGTACCTACAAATAGTATACTCTAAAGTTTTACTTTAAAGAACCCTCTGTAAGATAGATAAACTCGCTTTGGTCCCTTATTTTCATGTAAGCCGCACTACATAGTTTAATTTTCACATAAATCCTTGTCACTCTCGACATAAATAACAAAGAATATCAATTGTCCCCAACTCAGGCTTCATACATACGCAGTGTTTATTGTAACTTGACCTTTACATGCAAATAGATCGCCATTTTTGTGGAAACAAATTGATTTACATAATTGATATGGAGAACAGGGGAGGCGATGAATTTATGCTGTATCTGTGTGCAAAGTTGTGTGTTTATGTAAAATGTATCAAACCGCTCTTTATTCAATTAGAATCATTTTTATACGAGGTTGTGGCTGAGCTATATAAATGACAATGCCAGATTCTGCCCCACCATCAATCGCAAGTTGTACAAGATAACGAATAAATGTAAAAATATCACCGTTTTTTATTAAAATTATTGGTTTAAAATAAAGTATTGTACAAGTTGCGATTCGAAAAAAACAGCTTAATTAAGAATTCAGAAAATAGTAAGAAATCGAAGCGATTTATTCATTGTTTTTGTTATTCTTCTATAGGAGTTGAGAGAGTAGTAGAAAATGATACTGATTATGATTATGCAATATGAAACCTGTAATAAGTCCCCAACAAAATGATAGGTACAGCTTAAATGGTCACGTAGTTTTGTAGGTGGGGCAAAGCTCCATTGAATTGTGGCAATGTCTTTTACATTTAAGGAGCTCGTAGTCCAGTTGCGAGTACACGTTGAAAACGTTACAACAAGTTAAGCAACGGTGGGCGAGTACAGTAGCTGGATGGGTGACCGGCTAGTGACACTTTCATCTGAGCCCCTCCGTGCCTCGGAAAGCACGCAGATGGTCCCGGTTGTTGTCGCTTGACAGCAGTCGTTAGGGTATAACGGATAGAGTAAGGCAAAAGGGGGGTATTCAGTATCGGGTGTTCGTATAGCCGTTATTAAGTTGTGTTTCTACCGGGCCGTCAAATCTAATCCTAAACGTAATTATCACTCTCTGAGCGAACAGGACGCCACACTTAGCGACGATCAAATTTAACGTAACACCTGCAGGTATCGCCACAATTGACGTCAATATTATTACAGAAACAAAATAGTTGTTTTTGTGCATTTAAAATGTATCCATGTAAATTTAACGACACCTTTATACATCAATTTCAAATTCATAGTCTATCAAGACACAATTTAAAAGGTTCCGATATAGAAACAGTCTTAAAAACATTACAACCCTCCTCCTTTCGGCAATCGGGTAAAACATTCCCGAGGCAGTACCTCATAATCCTCATTGACGAATCACCAAAAGGTACTGAGTATACACTTGTTTAAAATTCAATGTCACCTCTGCCATTTTGAGGAATTCACCTAAAGACGGCCATTGCGTTTAAATAATGTAGAAAATCAGACATTTAAATTCAACGTAGCTGGCTATTTGCTACCGATTTCTGATTCAATTTCGGTTTAGTTTGACGTGGTTTTTGGAAACCGATGCGACCTGAATTCTTGATGTGCAAAATGTCTCTAACCGCTTTTTATTCAATTAGAATCATTTTTATACGAGGTTGTGGCTAAACTATATAAAATTTACGTTTAATTTACAACTAAGTACGACTTTTGCTTTGCCCATAAACTTGATTTGAAGTTATTCCACCGTTTAAGCCTTCGGTCTTCGGTACCTTTCTAACTTTACGTTTTTAACTAAGCTAAGTGTGAAATATTGTCGTTCTTCATACATCTGTACCTATTTGACATTTATTTTATATATAAATTCAAGACTAAAACTAAAAATATTAAGTAAATAAATAATTATATATAAAAGAATACTGGCAGCATTTCCCCTTTGTATGGCCATTAGCCAGGCTGATGCGCTGACCAAAGTAGCTGCCAGCCCTCGGGTCACCATAAGCATCCATGATTTTATATTGATTCTCAAAGCCATAAATAAAACCCAAGTTACTCAGTTATCTATAGATCCTTTCTGCTTACTATAACCCTTTCCGTTACGTCCTGTATATTACACAGGCTATCCACGTACTCAAATGAGACTATTCACGTAACGTCAGCCTCTGCGTCTCTCATTTTGTCGGTTAGCACTCCGACATCAGCGGTAATTAGTTTTCCTCTGCCCCCTGCCCCCTCCCTCCTCGCCGGTCACGAGTCCGAGCATTCCAGTGTCCGAGTGCCGACTCATCCGAACTTATCTCAACACAGATACAGGTGTTTTTGTAAGGAATTTCTATACAAATCGTACTGAGACGCCGCCTAACAATTTCAACTTATCTTTAGGTACCGTTAAAACTGCGTTTGGACATATTTTGCAAGTCAGCCATAAACAGACAAGGCAATAAAAACAAGTTTGTTAATTCTAATTCGAAATGCAGGTATTAAATTAAACGTTGTTGATAATTTTTCAAAATCGAATGGAAATATTTCAATTGAATTGAATTGTTTACAAGACAAAAAATAATGTTTATTGGTGATATACCAGTAAATTCAATACTTATACTAAATACAGTAATTCGCGTTTGGTTTTCCAACATATAAAAACCCTTGTAAATTTATAAAATGAAACTTATATGAAACCAATATCAACCGCAATACGTACAGCATTGACTAATCGCATCTTCTGCTCCATCCCTGTTATAGGAGACAAAGGCCAGAGCTCTTCTAAAGGTATCGTTTTCACACCACAATATTTATGCTCAAACGATTGCAGAACATCGCATCTAGTGGTACACAGTAGTGGAATCGATGTCAACGCAGCCAGGAGCCCATACTTCCCAAATCTCCTCAATTCCTCATTAAAATCTTCGCGAGAAAATAAAGAATGGCCGTCAATCCCCATGTCTCCTAAATAGTATATTAGAAAATCATAGTAAAATTGTAGGGACTTCAGGAAACTGTCCTTATCAGGACACAGGTTGCTGCACATAGTTAATAAGTAAATAGCGTCAGTGACCGGTGAAGTACATCGTAGCAATTGGAAGTCAATCGCAACCGACCTCTCCGTGGATGAGAGGAAATTGCTGTACCAAGCATCGCCATGGCAGAATACTGGATGATCTCCTCGTTTTGATACTAAACTCATTAGCTGTCTATAAGCATCCTTATCTAGCATTTCAATGAATTTCTTATAGTAAATACTAGTCGCTGGATCCTCAATACTCGCTAAAATATCTATGTCAATATTTAATGCCCTTTGAAAAAAAATAGCATACCAATCACGATTTGTTTCGTTGAAATATACTTCAGACAACGAATTCGCAAATTTTTCAAATTCATCAGGTCTTTTATGTCTCAAAGCCATAGACACTGCATGTAAATGTGCCAAGACTTTCAAATTTGCGTCTCTTTCATAAGCTGTTGGATTTTCAGGATTCGAGGAGAACGTGTCCTCGGCTAAATCTTCCATTAGAATGTAATCATTGAGTCCATCGCAATGACAACGGTAGCAGATTGGCACGTTGTTCTGAATGTTTTCCTTAGCACCCAATGATTTCTGCACATCTGCCAGGGTCGGTAACACTTTTAGGAAAAATTGCGCTTCTCTCGTAAAATATCTTTCGCAGCCTTTAATGGATTTTCTTAGCAACAGGTCGTTGACCAGGGCTTTTACGACAAATGATGTGCTATATACGGCACCTGTAACATAAATTCTGTATACTGCGCTTAAAAGGCCTTCTCCTGCGGCTGCTGCCCTCGTAACCTTCACTGATTTAACATTATCTTCACTCTTAGTTCTTAGTTTAAATGCTTCGTCGATTACATCTTGCGTCAAACATTTTGATATAGTTTCTAATGTTAATTGCACCATGATGCCTAGCATTTGATTATAGTTTGAATTTAATTACTGAAGTATTTATACTTTTGCAAGATGGTATTGCCTTGACAAAATTGTTTGATTTGTCTATTTGTTATCTATTTTATTACTACAATTGTTAGATTCATTGTATAATGCAAATATCAAAGTTTGCTTG
Organism: Tachystola acroxantha; assembly: GCA_963506565.1. Lineage (NCBI taxonomy): Eukaryota > Metazoa > Arthropoda > Insecta > Lepidoptera > Oecophoridae > Tachystola > Tachystola acroxantha. The sequence continues at coordinate 19,133,661 of OY735870.1, forward strand.
TTGCTCAAATACATTTGTACATGATAAGTAGGAACCTACATATAAATATAGGCACGTACTCGTATCAATACAATCAATTATATGACAACGGATTAATTTACTTGTTGATTTCCAGTTTTAGTTTTTGGATTGAGGATACAGTCTACAATATTTTATAATGAATGATATGTGCTAGACGCGCTCTTTGATGTCTGACTAGAGGCCAAGGCCCACTTTTGTCCACTATGACAGATATAACCATCTCATTTATAAAGGGCGAACGCTAAGCTACAAGTGTCGTGACACTGCTAGAATAGAATTGTGAATATCTAGCACTCTACTTGAAGCTACATAAATTAGACCTATTTGCGTATTTTATTCTTTCTTATTTTCTTATGTACTCCGGGTTCATTGCGGTGGGTGAATGTGATGGACGACACGCCGAGAGCCGCGCGTGACGAGGCGTGCTCTCGCGCACATCACGAACCGCCGCCGGTTGCGCGCGCGCACCCATCGCTACTATTTCTCATTCCTCTTTCTTTGTTCTGCAAGCTTTGGTCCTTAGCTCTCAGAATAACATAAAGGGTAAACCGAAAGGTGGAGGTATTACGATGTCGGATTTTTTGATACACATCTCTCATGTTTATTGCCTATCTCCCTGGCCTTTTCTTCTGAAACTATTCCTGATCATGAAAAAAAAAGTGTTCTCTCAAATTTTTATGAATCGATCAGCTAATCGATTTTTAAAGCCTAAATATAAGTATATTTTTGCGTCGTCTAATATTTTGTCGCAATGACTCCTTTGCTTGCACTTGCATCATTTTATCAGAGTGACTATCTCTCCAGTTCTCCGTGAACAGTTTGCATTCATTTCGTAATGTTGGTAGACGGCGATAAATTAATAGAATATTTACATTTTTGTTTACATACGTTCAAATAGGTCTCCATCAGTGTAAGTAATATTTACTTACACTGATAGAGACCTATTTGAACCGCTCCTGGTTTCTATTAGCATTATTTTCTTCTCGTCCCATGTTCACCTGGGGCAATTTATTATACCTAATGTCATTATTTTACCAGTAAAGCTGAGAAATTTTTATTACATTTGCTAGCGATTCAATATTATATATAATTTTCTTTAAAATCAGTCGCATTATTTGAAAATCGACACAATGAGTAGGTTTAGGTTAAACCTACTCATTTTATATTTATTTATTATTAACATACATGAATGTTTAACAATATCTTCAATCTTGCTACTGTTTGTTCTAAATAGGGTTGCCAATTTAATATCTACTAGGTACGGTTACTTCAGTACGGTCAAAGTAACCACTAGTATGGCCATTAGAAATCCTTAACCTTGTCTTGTATTTTTAATTAAATTGATTAGGAGAAAGATAATTTTCGATGGGCATCATAAAATATATAACAAATATCTAATTAATATTGTTATTGACCAAAGTAAGCAGAATATTAGGTACCTAAGTACTTTCTAAGTAATATAGGGCTATATTGCATAAAAAATTTAAATGTCTTTATTTTATTACCCGACTGACCCAGAAGGAAGTAGAAGAAGAAGTTTTTCGGGTGTATGTATGTATCCATTCCTTCCTGCCATCCTATAGCCTAAACGGCTTGATAGATTTTGGTGTATGAGGTATCGTTAGATTCGGCTTGATTACGGGAGTGTCATAGGGTATAAAAAAATAATCAAAACGTGACAGGTTTTTTTGCAGTCGGGTTTTTTGTTATTTGAAATAATTGATAAAGTTACTATGAATAACGAGACTAAAAATCCAATAAAAATGATAGATTGACAATTTGAATACTTATAAAAAAAGTTAGCCTCATGTTTTTGGATAACCCTGGCTGTAAACATAGTTTTGCCTTAGCCTTCAATGTCTTGAAGGCACACCGATAATGTCGTGACATTATTGTGCGAAAATAGCAAACAATATTTGTGATTTTGCACCATTGTCTACCCATTGTATTAGGAAATAAACCTAAATATTACATAAGTACCTACACGTACAGGCTGTACTTACCAAATTTAAATGTACGAGTCCTCGTAGTTTACTGTAAAGTCATCACTCGAAGCTTACTTTTATTTATAAAAAAAAATTGTAAGTAGGTAGGCACCTCAAACTATTCAATATTATATCGGGACCATTTGTTCAACAGGCTTTCACGATGTGGGCAATTCAACTATAGGCCACGTACGACATACGAGAAACAAATCAGTGAAGGTGACGATTTATCTAGATTTGGCCATATATAACATGACAAATTGAACCACCGTTTATTATACGACAATATTTTATTATTACGACTGAGTTTACCTAAACGCAAGGATTATTTTACTGTACTCTTTAATGCTGAAATAAGCACAGATTTTTTTCACTATTTGCGTCATTATTTTTAAGTATAATAATGGCATCGGTCGTTTACCTCATCTAGTGCTACATCGTGAGTGCCACGCCACCGCCAGCGCTGGCGCCGCTAGCGCCTGATAGCTGCAGTCTGGCCTGCGCCCGCGCCTAGATTATGGGAACAAAGGATCGAGCTGCTCCTCTTTTTGCCGCATCTCTAAATATCGCAGCTATTTATCGACTGTCGATAGTTCGTGCGCTTGGATTTTTCTTAAAGTAATGCCATTATTAATAATATAATAGAATGGAGTATCCACCACAGGATTACTTCAATCATACTTTGTTATTTCGAACCATGACGACCTTAAAGTAAACTTATTAATGATGTCATGGTACGCAATAATATCTAACGTATTAATGAAGTAATCCTGCTATAAGAGTTCATGGTAAGGAGGCTGTGCATTGCGTCGTCGCACGCCTCAATACGTTGATCCGTTGCGACGACGCAATGCAACGCACTAGTGGGGCAGCACCCTGTATCGTCCATATTATATCAAATATAATACGATTACGACGAAAACGATGGAAGTTGCGGTCGGTACGCTGGTGTTTAAAACTTTCCCATTTATCAGGAACAAAATGGTTACTTTTCATACATTTCATGGTATGTTGGCCGTGACACCCGCTTGACTAGTTGTGGAAAACCAGCAGTCTTTTACCCTATAGCCATTGGGATATTGTGACTACCGTTTACATTACATCCTGTATAGTATAAGGAAAACTATATCGTCTCGATCTTAAGAATTTTCTGTTTCCGTATTCTTTTGTTGATTTTGAAAGAGATTTATCGATATCATTGCTGTTGCTTGGCACATCTCTCAGGTAGGCACTTACCGTGATTACGTGCTGCTAGGCAGCGGGCAGTGAAAATAATTTGACCCTATAACCACTATGTGCGGTGCGAGGAATTACCGGCGGGACTGATGCACTTAGATATCTGAGCAAAAATCCGCTTCATCTACGGAGAGGCTTTTAAGGGGCAACCAAACAGCTGTTTAAAACAAAACTTAAGTATCTTAATATTTCATTGTTTATGTGAACACTATTACCAGCTTGACCTATTCTATTTTATCACATAAAGCAATGAATAAATGAATTTTTAATATTAGTTACCTAATATTTACATATTCACGGGATTTCTGTTTCTAATAAGATCCACTTAGTCCGGTTTAATGCACACAGTCAATCGTTGCTTTTTGAGGGCTCTTAATAGGGCCTATCCTACTTCACACATACAATCCGTGTGTGCAGGTCTCCCTCGCGATTTTCTTCAGCCTTTTAAGAACAATCTGTAAATGTATTATCTCGAAAACCCGAGAAAATCTCATCAGTGACCTGGGGTGAGAACCCCGACCTCCGAAACGGAAGTCCGTGTCCTAACCACAGCAGGCTCTCACGCCATATTTAAAGTACGTTGGAACCTGATTGATATAATAGCATTGATATGTGTTCAAAATTTCAATAAATTTAGAACTAAAAACTAGTTTTTGCATTTAAAATAAAAGAGAAAATTGTGTATTTACATTTTAAACTCGGGGAAATATATTGTGGTCATGAATATATAAGTAGGCACAAGTAAAGCCACAAGGATTAATTCTTAAATAACAAAACAATAGCATTCTTCAACCAAGTGATACGTTATTCTTTTTAGGAAAAATAAATAATTATTTAGTTATGTGGTAGGTATTTGTATGTGATTTTGGTAGTACACAACCATCGACTGCATATTTGCTTTTCATAGTCAGTATCCAATTTTGACACACAGAGCTCAGTGGTTGGGTCAATGGACTTGCAATACGGAGGGTTTCGATTCCCAGCCAGGTCAGCCATGTTACCAATGAGTTATCCTCGGTTTTATCGACGGAAAAACTTACGTACATTTACCGAGTGCTCTAAAAACGGTGAAGGAAAACATCGTGATGAAACCTGCATGCCGTAGAAGAAGAAATAAATCTAAGGCATGTGAAATCCGCCAATCCGCGCTGGGCCCGCGTGGTGGATCATAGCCCCAAGCTCTCTCGATGTAAGGGAAGGTCTGTGCCCGAGCAGTGGGGCAATATAAATAGACTGATGATGATGATCCAATTTTGAATAAATATACTATAAAACTACTAATGTGGATGACTTTTACTTTGTTTACTTAGCATCTGTGCATTTGTTTCCTTGTTCACAGGAAATTGTCTTATACGTAAATAACATTTTTTACATAGCATCTACACCGTGATTTACATTAAAAATGCTATAATTTCCTGGGTGATTAACTAGATCAGTATCTCTAATTATGTATGTTTTAATGTAAAGGAAACAAATAATGTACCTAACGCGATGCCGCTTAATAAAAAAAACTCTCGAACATCATTCAATAATGAATATTTCCTGCCACTGGTGTTCCCTGATATTTAATTAGTAATGTGGCATCGTAACAAACTGCCTAACAAGCCATAAAACATGCGGATTATTGAAAAAGAATAACAATAAAAAAAGGTTTAACAAAATGGCCGGCATTACCTGCGCGCGCCACTTTACCTTCGGGAGTTTTTTTTTAAATTTAAGGAACGGGCCCTGGCGTCCGAGAGATAAAAGCCTGTTGTAGACACGAGTAAGACAAAAGCAAGCCGAGTTGTAGTTTATTTTTTATTAAATCGTCCATTTTGGACGTCGAGTGGTGTGGCATAGCACAGTTTTTATTTGAAAGATTTATAGCTGTTCGTCAGTCAGTAAGTCATGTCGATTATGGCATGTTACGTTTATATACGAATATATCTGAGCGATATGCACTTTCTCGTTGGTTACCTCACACAACGCTTATATTCTAGAGTCTAGACTACGCTGTCTTTTGTGCTTTAACGACGATGACACTTTGACCACATAAAATCAAGAATATATCCGTCTGCAATTCTGCATTGTATTCTAGACATAATGGGTGGTGGTTTTACTTTCATCGGTCGTAGTGAAATCAAGGAAATATATTTTTATTATTTCTTAAGTAAGTAGGTACCTACTTTAACTTTATATTTCTTTAGTCCAGACACATCTCAGACATAGATAAATTTTCTCAACGAAAAAAGGCTTTTAAAATACGAAGGCTCGCTCCCACAATGTGATCCGCGTTTAGATTTCGTTCGGAATCTCGGGCCGCAAAAAATATCTTTTGTCGTGAGCGTGCGAATACAAGAGAGCCCTTTGTTCGTCTCGTATGTCAAAAGTGCATCTGTCGGGATCATTATAATTTCAGAACGAACATACACTTTTATCATTGACACGCGATCGACTCGAGAAATCGAACTTCATTATGAAGAAGACGCGGATACCCAGAGTGACGACGCTACGGCCACTCCCCTGGATGAAGAGAAGACGATATGATATTTTGAATATTCTGTAACATGACATTGCCAAATGGCGAACTGTCGAGTCCATTAATAAAATAAATAAAACAGAAACAAAAACAAAAGTCACTATGAAATCATATTAACCCCAAATAAATTAAATTAATACATATGTTCATTCGCATTGTAAGTACCCTCCAAAAACAGAGTGACGAGATTATCTAGGTAAGTAAGTAGGTACTAAAATAGATACTAAAGAAATGCGTAGGTAACTTATTATTCTTTTATGAAAGCACATTTAAATGAGGAACTACTCGGAAAATAAAAGAACTCTTAAATCAAGATAATGTATGTTTTCTACGTAGATAAAAATGACATAATATATAATTATTCATAGATCAGCTATCCCTGTTTCTTCTTACGTAAGTAAAAGGATCTATATTAGGAAGTCTTATATGATTGAGCGTTTCAATAATCGTAGGTAGTTAGTGCCTAAATTAATTGTGGTGTGCCTTTTGAGGTGAAATATTCGATGCCCAAGTGCCATACATATTTTGACATTAGCATGTGAATAGCTGTAGCCGCACGGAACATGCAACTGGATGCATATCTCGGGGCAGAGATGCGTTCCTGGCAAACTTTACATACTTGGCATTGTATTCATGTCCCCCTCGGTTTGAATGTTTTTACAGATAACGATAATCTTCAATGAACTAATATAGAATATTAAAATTGAGGTTAGAAATGTTCCGCGGCCGGGGCAGTGTTTGGCCATACTTGAATCGAATAATTCAAGCATAATGGCATAAACGGCTATGTATCGATTGTATTGTAACCTCTATTATTGTTCTGCGGTGAAGATCTATTTAATTTTGACAAGTATCAAAAATGAAATACTTTACTTTTAATTAAGTAGGTAGGTGTACCTACTTACACATTGATATTAGTGTTGAAATATGAAACATAATTCAAATTAGTTAAAAAATAGTACCTATAGTTTTAGGCAAGCGCGGTCTACTACAAATCGACGAAGGTGCATGAAGAGATCGATCAATGTGAAGGAAGCGAAGGTATTGAAAGTTCATCGTCTCTGCCTATTCCTATGGGAAACACCGTGGCGCGTATTCATAAACGTGATTTAAAGTTACGCCACCATTTAGGCCCCCTGTCACTTTCTATCTTAACATTTTTAACGAAGTGTGAAAGGCATAGCAACAAGATTTAGAAGTGAGGTTTAACTAGGTTTATGAATAACAGCACATGAGTTTACCTATGTATGTATGTAAAAACAGTTGAGGCCCTATATGGCCAGAAAAACGTTTAAAACTGTTACGATGCCGTCTCTTTCGGCCGCTTCTTAACTAAAATAAAATATACCCATTTTTACATATATATTTCTATCATTTAATAATCCGCTCGCTCCGCAACAGAACTACCTATTTACAATTATTATTTACGGGATATGGCAGGTTAATTTAAAGATTATTTACGTACAAAATGATTTATTGCTGATTGATTTGCCTCGTATGTTGATTACCTACTTTCATTATTTCTTATTTAGTGTCAGTTAATGTATTTTTTTATTAATTTACAATTATAAGTACGTACGTACTTTTTATACCGCATTAGCTAATTAAGAATTTGATTATCTTCCATCTTCAATCAACTGAAAATAATTGCTAATCGCATCTCATCAAACTTTTAACATTTCTGCGATATGTATAAATACCATCCAAATATTGTCGGCTGACATAGTCTGACTCCAATCTCTCAAATTAAAAACGGTATTAAACATTGAATCTCGGCCCAATCGAGAACTTGTAATTATAAAAAAAACGTTAACAAAACATCGTTTTCGAGACAAACAAAAGAATGGAATGGTATTCTTTCGATTATATCGATCCCAGTCTATGATCGACTCGTAGAGATTAATTGAAAGAATTGGAGTCTTTATGATACGATAACACGAAGCAGTCGGGGGTGGCAGACGCAGATGACTCGCCATACCATTCCTTACAGAACCCCATGTATATCTATCATAAATATTACACACTCAAAAACCAAATAAAACATTATACTCTATGAAATTCAATCTTATTTAAAGTGGACTTGAGTTCGTTTTGACTGGTTCAATAAAAGGCTATGTAGGATAGGCAGTATATCATACAGCCCGAAGTCCGAAGCTATCCTGGCACAGTGGGGTTCGGAATGAAACCGAAGAATGCGTTTTTTATTACAACATTTATAATCCGCGGCAATTATTAACAGTTTCTACGTTTAGTATTAATGATCAAAAACATAATTTTTAATGTTTCTAGGAGGCGGCGTCGTTTAGTGATATATTTTTTGGGTTCGTTTAATTTTCTGGTAACACTGATGTTTCTGAAGTTATACATTATTATTACGCAGAACGACCATCCAAATCCACAACAAAATCTCTATGGAACCTTTAATTCAAGTTCTGTTATTAAGAAGTTACAAAGCTTAGAATTTTCTCCATTAGTAATTGAATTTTTCATAATTTTCAAGCTTTACAAGAAGTTCTGATTGCCAGAACATCAATCAGATTCGCATGTTCGATCAATTGCGTAATATTTTTTGCAGGATAGCCCGTCGCCTTAAAAAAGGATGTGTAAAAACGAATAGTTTCTAGGATAATCCTACTAGAAATTGTGTACATACGGTTTTACAATCCACACTTGTAAGGGCGGCGTACGCGCAGTGGCTACCTACCTGCTGCCACAATAGAAGAAATCAAAACGCCATTGTGGAAACACAAAGCAGTCAAGTGGTTCGAGAGGCTTTTGTTATGTATAAAATACGGCCGACACCCAACTTAATCGTCTTATGCTGTGGTAATAAGGATGATGTTTGCTTATCAAAAATTACCTGTTTCGGACTATACGACTGCCGTCAAGTTGACGCCGTTCGGTTAAAAGCTAATGAACTTATTTGGCATCGTGGAATTAGAATGACTGGAAAGTTGGAGTCTTCTACGGCCTACGCCGCAGCGTTATCGTAATTGAATCTTTAAAATCCTGCTTTGATCACGTAATGAGACCTAAATAACTTTATGAAACCGTATGTTCGATTTTAGGTGCCTACTGTACTTATGCCTTATTTGAATCATTTCTTAATTCATCTCTTTTGTCTCTTTGCAGCAAATTTTAATACGGAACTCTTACATACATATTTTACTATTGAAATTGATCGTCATAGAATAAATTTGGCATGAAATTCAATATTTATTGAGTCGAGACATGTGGAGTGGAATCGACAATAAATTCGTTCAATCTCGTCAATATCCGTGGCGTCTAATTATTGTATTAGTTCACTGCTGAACGTAAACCTGCTTCAATGCTTCGAGTAGTAAATAATTGTACGCAAGTACTGTAGTCAGCAACGCATTGATCGTAGTATGTATCCTAATAAAGATAGAGCGATAGATGGGCTTCATAGCTTTTTAATAAAATTGATTACCTATATTGGAAGGCCGGTTTTTTAAGATTGGCGGTGCTATAGTTGGCTCATGTCAGGCCCAGTCATTCAATAGGGGAAATACCTTTATAAACTTATTTATATTAATGGATATGTTTATATTTATAACGGTCTAGGAATAAGCATAGTCGGAACTGTATCACTCTGTTTAGTTTACTACTGTTGAATTCGCAAATTGTCCAAACGTAATGTACATCTTTCATTTTTGCCATTTACCATATTACACCATCTGATCAGTAATATCTCCGGTGTTATAATTGGAATATCGAAAAACGAATTTCAGATATAAGTACTTATTTTCAGTACTTATATCTGAAATTTTATTGTTATATACACATTAATCAACATCCGCATTCATAGTTGAAACAGAAATGATATTAATACCTTCCAAGAGTCCATAAAATTACCTAGGTACTCACAATACTCATGTAAACTTTATACTTAAATGTAACAAAAATAGGAACCGTCAATGGCCCGCCAGAGATTTTTGAATTGTCCATTTGGCCCGACTGTATGTAGTTGAGCAGCCTTGGTCTAAAGCCCAAGAAATATCACAAGTAAACGGTGTTGTATAGAAATAGGTACCTAGCCAATTAATGGTTTATCGCCTTGTTACATTATCAAGCGCCTTGTGATACTACTATACCTACCTATATGGATTGACGGACGATGGGGCAATTCACGATCACAAGATTGACAAGGATACATTTTATTTAAAAAAAACATTAGGGTTTTAAGTACACATCAACGCACATCAATTGTAACACCTTGGACCGTTCTTATTATTTGCGTCATAAGAGTTGAAATCGTACTCCATTACCATACCATAGATCTGCTGTTGTCCGTTCTCTAATAATCACTTAATTGTTTTAAATATAATGTAAACTTGCGTTTGAAGCCCCATAGCTCGTATGGTGACAGCCATTTTACCGTAACAAAAGCACAATATCCCAACCGTAACCTTTTATCTTTAACTTAAGAGTACTTTATTGACTTAGGCTGACGAGGTGAGCTTCGATCGTAGGCGGACTGCAAGGGCCAACGTTCAAACCAGCCTCTTCAAACCCGCTGAGCCTTCGAAGAACAGGCTTTATCGATTTCAGTGTAACCATGACACGGTTCAACTTACATTGGTTATTGAAGTGCAAGTGGGAAGACGGAACTATAATGAAAATAAGTTGCTCTCCTCTAATTTAATTGGAAATCAGTTGTGATACAATTTTAGAAAGCAATATTGATAGATCTAAATATCCATTTTACCTTACACTGATTTTACAGAGATGTTTAGTATAGAAAATATATACTTTTCCTATAGAATTATCAATAAAATTTGTTTATGTAAGTATTAAATTTTGTCCAATCGACAGAGTATAAAGATTAAACCTAATGTAAAATACGCGGCAAGAAAGTAATTAAACAAAAAGTTATCGTGATTTAAGAACAAAATATACTGTTTACGCAAACAGACAACAATTTTTTTAAAGAACTACGAACTTATTGAATTAGAAATTTTTCAAAAATCTAATGTATGGGGAAACTGCCATGATCTGTAACTTCTTAATTTCCTATAATTAACCTACAACTCTTTTGTGTGGAATCTATATTTTTTCACACACTTCCGCCATTTACGACTCCTAGATGAATTTTTCCTTAATGTTAATTTACAATAACTCAATTACCAGATCACCATCGTTTGCAACATATTTTGGCAATGTCGCTTACATAGTATCACTTTACAGCCTTTCATTCAACTGCACGCTAAAACCAATCACAATATGACAAAATAAGAAAGTATGTTGACGTTCAAACATTCGGTACATATAGAGCCTCAATCAAGCCGTCCATTTCAGAACTCGCCTTCACCTTTCATCTCAATAGCGGAGGTCCATCTTACGTCCAAAGATTTGTACGAGCCATGCTCTTGTCGAGGAATGCGAGCCAACTGGCCTATACAATCCGTTATACAACAAACAATCTCTACACCGCATACATTACGTGCTCCCAACTGGAATCCCATCATAGATGTTAAAGTCAACGGGTAATGGTTGTGGGAACAAATTGTTTAGGTCGTCGGGAATAGGCGGTTAGTTTGTCGTTGTAGAGGAAACAACTCAACTTTCCTAAAGAGTTCAACGCGCGCTTGTTAGTTCTAAGTACACAACTTATCGATGTGGAGTAAATAGTAAACATAAATATTAGGTAAATCTATCTATAATTATTAGAGAAATTCAGCTTAATTCGCGTAATTCAATAATAAATAGAAGTTGTGGGTAGGAAAACAAAATTGCTTAGAATTCATTGCTTAGTATTTGTTTTGTTTACATTAATTGCCAGCAAATTATGCCCTGGAAACATTAATTATTAACTCATGTATGTGGAAAGACTATTCATTTAGCTAATTGTACATACTAGTATTTCCAAATTTCAACCTACCCTCATCAAACAAATAAAAAGAGGAACGGGTGAAGGAATCGGTCCTATCTGAATATTATACGAATTATTTTAGTCGATTCTCATGATTTTCGATCCATAAGTAACATAATAATAATATAGGTACATGTACTGCATAACTTCAACATCCCAAGCCAGTTTCTATTACATTAAAAATCTCATCTGCTATAGAAGGCATATTAATTGCTATTAGATCCGATCGCTACAAAAGGCCCAGCGACCAACAAAAACTATTTTAGGACCATTTCAATTATAAATTTGTATCTGTACTAGCACGGGCTACAATGCGTATAGATATTGAATTTTGTTACGTGGCTTTTTTTCTGTCAGCGTATCGACTCCGGCGCAGCGCATACCTGCGTCCTTCTCGACGTTTACCTGTGCGCGAGAGAGGGCAGCTCACCTGGCCACAGAGCGTAATACGAATAGACGTGATGGGATTTTTTTCCGCATGCGGTTAAGAACTTAAGAAAATTTGAACTCGAGTTTATGGTAATGGTAATTAATGATAATTATTGAGGTGGTAATTTGATTTTTAAATAATATTTTTGCAATGCTTTAAACACTAACTTAATATTTTTATTATTTGTTTTAAACTGTAATTTCACTCAATTTATAACGCAAATAATTATTATCTGTAAACCAGTCAGTTATAATTGAATAAATAAATAAATAAATAAATAGTTACTGTAATATTTATGTTTATCTGGGGGTGACACTTCGATGTTATCTCTTGATGCTTGTAAGTCCTAAGGTCCTAACCTATAACCAGCAACTAGTTAATTTGTGATCTTACTTATTTGGGCACATAGCACAGGCAATGTTATTTTTTTATTTTAATAGTATTATTTAAAAATTTCTCACCACTCATCTTGCTTCCATTAATTTATTAAATTTATACAAAATTAACATTATTTAAAAACATATCGTACCTAAGTACGAGTAGGTACATATACATTACATATTCTTTGCTTATTTTAAATTTTTTATATACACAATTGGAAGTAATTTATATAGAACCATACCTCAACATTTATTTGTAGAAAAACTACTATTACATTTCCCGCCCAAACAACGTATCCACCTGTCCAATCTACCCTGTCGAAGCTCTGTGGTTGCGCCCGCGCACCGCGAGGCTCTCAAACCGGGCCAGCCGGGCCAGGCAGTACATGATGGAACTCTGCGCCGGACGGTCGTGTTTGTATCGTCGTGAGTGATGTCGCAGCATGACTGCTGCTCGTGTCTTATTGTGGTGCTTCTGCTTGGTCGCGGTCGCTGCGGCCGCGCACGCCGGGCCCGGCCGAGCCCACCGGCTGCACCACGTCGCGCCTGCGCGCCACAAACACTCGGAATTTGTTAAGGGAAAGAGTAAGTACCGCCCACGGTGCTCTACTGTACATCATCGCTATACTAGGATGTGTTTCGCACAAAATCTCCTTTCCAAAAACCCAAAACATCCTGATTACACGTGTTTTTCAACGATTATACTTTTCAAGTTCCATATGATTACCACCTACCCTCATATTCGTTTTTTTGTCGAGATAAAGCTACGTGGCTCGCAATCAAACAATATAAATTAGACTCGCGGGTACTATAAAATACTTCCATAAAACTGTAAGAAATAACCTAATCGCTGTAATAAAATAAACAAAGCTTATCTTGAGGCAACGAACGTAGCCTTTTATAGTTCGGAAAGCTGTTGTAAGGCTGGCGTTACACTGAACCGGAGGCTTTGTACGGAACAAGAAACAATTAAGACTCGTTTGTCTGTGATGTTTTCCACGGTGCGAGAGGGATGGCAGGTGATCCTTTGAGATGAAAAAGAGATAAAAGGATATTACGAAAACCGGCAAGGTGTATGCTTTTGTGGAACTTGGATTGTCTGTCGGGCATCTTCCTTTATAACTTTCGAAATGATTGATGGGATAATGTATTGGCTAAAATTTGTGGGGAGATAAGTTTTAATTTGACTCGGGAACTCGGTATTCATATTAAGTGCACTTAATTAATTAATTGTGGTTTATAATATTTTGTGAATTACCTACCTCCTTAACTTTGGCAACGTTTTAATAGGCATACTAGTCTTTATGTATACTTAACGACTCATTTTGGTTTCATAAACTATATTATTTTTTAAATACCCGCAATAATAGATAAATATTGGGTGAAAATCTATCACCGAAATATTATATAATAGCTTGAAATTAAAGCTAATGTCTAATTCGAAAGCAGCAAGAAGCTTTATATTATTGTAAATTAAAGGTAATTTGATGTCATTTAATCAATATTTAATACTCAATATATTTATTGCATTCCATATAATAAGTTATAATACAGATGTTATAATCCTCAACTTCCACTTTGCATACACAAATATTCTACGAGTATCTATACAATACTCGGACATACTCTTTGCCAGTCCTACGAGGCTAGCACGTGTAACGTTAGCGATCGGCGGCGGCGGCGTAACACCGCGGTATTGTCAAACCAAGTCAAGAGCACGGTGGCTCAATGGTTGGGTCAATGGACTACGATACGGTCGTCCAGGTTCGATTCCCAGCCAGGGAAGCCATGTACCAATGAGTTATCCTCAGTTTTTTCGACGGAAAAACTTACGTACATTGACCGAGTGCTCTCAAAACGGTGAAGAAAAACATCGTGATGAAACCTGCATGCCGTAGAAGAAGAAAATATCTAAGGCATGGGAAATCCGCCAATCCGCACTGGGCCCGCGTGGTGTATCATGGCCCCAGCTCCCTCGATGTAAGGGAAGGTCTGTGTCCGAGCAGTGGGGCAATATAAATAGACTGATGATGATGATATTTACAAACCAATGTCCAACGCCCTGTAATAACATCAGTTTGACAGCTCTGCGGCGTTACGCCGATCGCTAACGCTAGTCGGGGGCTAAGTTCGATCACTACCAAGTACGTAAACACCGTAGCTACGAGGCTTATGGACGGTGAGATTTTATTTCAGCTACTGATCACTAGGTGAGAGTGAGTGAAAATCGCAATGACAAGCCTCATAGCAACAGTGTTTAGTTTTCGCAGTCCTTAGCGAAGTATTTACTGAACACGGTGTAAAGGTTGTTTTCACATCTTTGAATTCAATAATAAAAAATAAATTAAATATTTATACCTAAAGTACTCATAATCCTGCCCGCGCTTCTTTGTTCCTTGCCTCCAGTCAAACTAACACGAGCGGCCCGGTTCTTCACTGGTTGGTTCGTTTATGTAACAAATCGTGCTTAAAGTTGTTTTTACCAATTGTTTTCAAATTTCGATTATTTATTGTGTAGCCTTTGAAAAGCTCCATTGTTTTATTCTGGGTTTTACGTGCCTCTCTTGTAACCTCAGGTCGACATCTACATGGTCAATATGAAACACGAATAACGAACGACAAAGGTCCTGTTTTAAAATCAAATTTCAAAATGCTGTTTAGAATTGAATTGGCCATTAAAAATAACATGAACCTATGCCATAAAATGTGTGAACGTTAAGGCCCTAATATAATACGAGTCTCATTTGCACCTTAAGGCACATATACGAGCTAGCTAGGGCCCCCATTCTTTTATTTTAATAATCAAATCTTCTAATTAATCAATTTTAAGACCTATATCTCAGAAACGCGTTCACGCGGATCACGTTGAAATTGATACCAAATACTCAAGTTTGCAACCTTCTACATTAACGCAATCAAAAGATATGGCCGTTTATGTCGAATTTTGGTGCATATTTGTATGTAAACCCAAAAAACTTAAAACCTACAGGGTACTTCAAGTTGACATAGATTCTAGAATCATGAAACAAAATTACAACACAAGTAAAGGAAAAAATCCGAAAACTGTAAATTTGAAATATCATCTCTCTAAAAATATTTTTTTATTACAAACTTATATTTGCAGATGATCAACTAATCAGGAGTACATATTGATGTATGGACATAATATTTTGATAATGGCAAAGATAACTTGGTTTCTAAATATAGTTTATCTTTTCGTTAGAGCAAAGTTCTGCGCGAGTCCGACTTGCACTTGGCCGGTTTTTATTTTATTTTAAAGGGGGTCGCTAATTAGCTATCTTAGAGGTTTTAAGAAGGACCAGAGTGTGTCGCCTCCACAAGTGGATCAAGATTAATTGCAAAATTATCAGTAAAATATGGTAAAACGAACTATTCTCCAAGAATCGTGCCCTCGCCGCAAACATACTAAAGGTACTAATTGGTACAATAATAACCCGTAGTCATAGGCCTTTGCTCCTCAGAACTCAATCGTAGAGCTAATAACATTGACACCAGAAATCACGAATTCCTCGAAAAACATGCCCAAGTTAATTGCGTAAACAACATCTTTTGTTTAACGATTTAACGCCAAATAGTGGATTGACAAACAGCGCTACGTAGCGGCTACGTAGATAGCCGGCGGTTTTAGAACGCACTTTGTTAATCTACTAATGTACTGGAGATACTGTATGGAATGTCGTATAGGTAACTTTGAAACTCGCTACGGCGTAGTGCGAGTACAGTCGAAAAAGATCAAATGTAACACTTTGGACTTGCATCGTTCTCTTTATCTGAGCCCGCTAGGTTGAAATCGTACATCAAGTGTTACCATTCAACCTGCATTAAATAAAATCCACGATAAATAAAGTAAAAGTTGACGATTATGGTTTGTGATTTGAATTTTACTTTCATTACCAATGCGAAACGAAAATCTAAATATTGTATGGAGACAAAAAGTCCTGATTCGAATCCTAATAATAAATATCGAAAGGATGGTCTTACTGAGAATCATATCTTTTATCCGTGCGTATATTCAATTGCACTGTATTGTATATACTATACAAAGTCACCTAGCTACAAAACAATCGGTCAGGAAAACATATTCAACACTCATATTAATACATTATTATTGCGAGGCCAAGGGAATCCTGTAGCTCTTTATATGGCGCGTGCATAAACGCACATTATAGATTGCAAGAATCGGCCACAGATTATATGTTCAGGTGCGTCCATGGCTTTTAAATGAACCTTTTATTTAATACGCGGAACCATGGGGTCGCTCACGTTTTACTGTGTTGCATTTGAATTTTTAGTACTTGTTTATTGACATACGAGGAAAATTAAATACGTATCTAGATATATTTCTATGAGCACGCGGTTTTCGGGCTAGCACGAGATTATATCAGAATCTTTTAAAATTCCAATATGATCCTTTCGTACCTATCATTCTTTGTCGTTTCTCAGAGGGTTATTTTTATTCTGTAATATAATATTTATCCTGTCTAAACAGATATCCCAATAACGCTATATAATTTTTTCAGACGTTCAATTTTAATAGTGCAAAAAACTGAAAATCCGCTCTTACGCAGCCCTAATTCTTATACTTAAAATACAAAGAAAAAATGTGTGATTTGTTAGTGTATAAACTACATACCTATCTTTGTTCTAATTGTTTTGTGACAGAAATAACGTATATATTACAAACGTAACATATATATATGCCGTACATTTTAACTTTTATTCCTCCAATAAAAGTACAATTCTACATTTAATTGTGGACTATTTATTCTGTAAACGATAAAAACTAGTGTAGCTGTCTGTGTCCAAGTGCAATATGGTGAAACGAGAATTACCGGAACTATGGCGTGGCGCCTGCGTAATTATCCCGAGTAATACATGGTTTATACTTGTATAAATGTTAGCTCTCCTCTCCAGTTGATTCATATAAATTTTTTATCACTTTTGAACAGCGAATAAATAAGTTCGATATATAGTTTATTTTCATATTAGATATTTTTATTGATACATAATAAGTTAAACTAAATTATTTTTAATGAAAATTCTGAATAAGTATAATATTCTTAACAGTTTAACATTGACTAGCGAATCAAATTATTAAAGCATTATTTTTTTAGCTATTATTAATTATTATTTTATGGTTAATGACAATTATTATTTTTAAACTGTTCATGTAGGTAAAACGCTTTTTTGTACCCATTTACAAATTGATAGTTTAAAAAATCTTAATTTTAAATATTCAAGCGAATTTAACGGCAACATTTATTAGTATTAAAATTTTAAGCTAATCAGGTTATAATGATATGCAAGATTTAAAGTATCCAAGTTTCTTGACCCAAAGTTTTAAGTTGAGCTCTTCAAAGTTTCGAATGTCAAAATAACTTGGAACTGGTAAAATAACCGGAATGTTTGAGTGGATATGGTGTTTAATTACTTCACAGATACCGGTGATGTTCAACACTACAAATACACACATTAATTATAAGAAGATATTTCACGTTGTGAAGTGAGCCAAGCCCAAAATAAGATATGCGAAGTATTCGACTTTCAACCTTTTGATATACCTGCGGCTATAATCTGTAACATTGTGATTGTAATGATTTCTGAAGGTAGTAGGTAAAGGAGGTAGTGTAAAGGAGTGTAGGGTAGGTATAAGTAGGTACTTTCCTATAGATTTTTTTTTTTAATTTTAATATTTAATACTCAATATGAAACCTTAAAATCAAATATAAACTAAACAAACTAATAATTATATCTAAACTAAAACTAAACCTGTCTAAAAACCAAACTTTATATATATATAAAGATAAAAAAAAACTGCCCCAGGTCCCCCACTATAGGCAGCATGCCCAAAAGGCGAGGCTAATGCTGTGCGAAGTAGCTGCCAGCCTTTTGGGCACGTGATGCCTCGACCAGGCGAGATATATAGATTGATATTCTACAATCCTTGCCCTAGCCACTCCCCATGTCATTTGGGGTCGGCTCTCCTAGTCTGTTTTCGCCATGACGCTCTGTCCTGGGTCGTTTCAGTTGTCACCTGAGCTGCTTCCAGGTCCCAATTCAGGACCGCTGTCCATATCAAGCGCGGTCTGCCATGGCCTCTTGGTACGGTTGCAATATCCAGGACTCTTCTTACCATGTGGTCGTCCGGCCTCCTCATCACGTGTCCGTACCACCTCACTCTGCTCTCAGCCAGTTTTTCGGTTATGGGTATGGGTCTAACTTTTAAAGAACCGCGTATGTTGGTACTTATTGCGTATATTGTCGAGGCGAGTTACGCCATTGATATTCTACAATGTAGTAAAAAAATCCATTGCTCTTCCGATTAACAGAATTCAACTGTATTACTTATGGTAATGCATGAAAAACCATTTCAACCCTTATGGAACAGACAATAGAACGTCCGTAACGTTACACTGGCAGTCGACGAGCGCATATGCATACGTACGCATCAGTAATACGGCTTATTTTGCAATGATTTAGGTTGCTGTGCTGTGTAAACTATACATACACACATACATGTTATAACAAAAGCTACATTATGTTTAAGATCAGAAATCAAAGTAGGTAACTTGGTACGCCGTTTGAAAAGTTGATTTTTCAATTCACAATTCCAATTTCGCTTTGGAATAGATATTGAGGGTAGCCCAGTTTTAACGTCATGCGAATTGCAATTTTAATTCTTATGGCATATACAATAAAGATAACATCTGAACTTGATGCGCTGTAGATAGGTACTTTGCAAAGATTGCTCGTAGAAAAGACTTAAACGCGCGCACTTTTTATTTAGCCTAGACTTATAAGTTATAATAATATAGGTCCCGAATATTCGAAACGAATAGGTACATATTATTATTATTAACTCTTTTGCTGTTAGCCATAAAGATGACTTAACGTTATTCCACAGTTTAAACCAAACGGTCCATTTATAACAGTTTTTTAACGAAGAGTGAAAGCGATAAAACACGGGTTAAGACAAGCGACATTAAACTAGTTTTATGGCTAACAGTATTAATATACGTGGCTTGCAGCGTGGAGAGTTAACGCTTACGCCGGGGTTTAATAAGAGAAAGTTAAGCACTAACACTCTGGTTATTTTCCTGGTGCGAGACGGATAGTTTCAGTATGTACCAACTTAGATAAATGTTTGCGGAAGACCGTTGCCTAAATTAGGACTTAACCTGTATTGACCTTAATTCGATATTGAGTGCGTCCAATACGTACGTAGTAAAGTTTATTTTTTGCTTATGTTAATTTACTTGTTTGTAGGATTCCAAGAAGTAATTTGAATACACGAGGAGGTAGGTAAATATATTGAATATTGATAAATATTATAGTCATAATTACCTAAAATTATCATGTTGATAGCTCATCGTAAGTGAACCAGTCGTGTAGGTACCAGCCCGTATCAGTCCACTGCTGGACGTAGGCCTCTCCCAAAGCGCGCCACTCAACCCTACTCTCGGCCCTCTGCATCCAGTCCCTGCCAGCCATCTTGCGAAGGTCATCCCTCCGTCTGGTCGGGGGGCGTCCCACACTACGTTTACCCGTTCGTGGCCTCCATTCGAGAACTCCTCTACCCCATCGGTTATCGGTTCTACGACAGATGTGACCGGCCCACTGCCACTTCAGTTTACTGATTCTATGAGCAATATTGTCAACCACTATTGTCTTCTGGTGGATATACTCCTTTTTTTATTATTAGTAAGGTACTATTACGATAATATTAGTACGTACTGTGTCTTCCATCAGTCATCCTCATTAAGGAAGGCGTAAATGGGCTGATGATTCTGATCAGCACCTGGTTAGTATCATATTAAGTAAATGTCATCATAATTTACTTTTTGTACTTACGTAGAATCCTATTTAATATTCTGATGTTTTATACATAATAGCACTGGAAGATACTCGTACCTAATATATCCATATTTAAAGATTTATTATGGAGACATAAAATGCTATTGATATTTACATGACTGTACTGTACGTACACGATCTTAAACCAGTTCGAATATTAATATTCACATACTGAGTACTTAACTAACAATATTAAGTACATATGTACCACGTGCGCAAATCTCAGGGACCAACGTATCTACTTACTTAGTTATTTTTTTATTTTTAGACTACATTACTGCAAGTAAAAATATATTTCACTTTCGTGGAAAAGTCGGGTTGTTTCGAAACAGCATCCAGTTTAACCACTCAAAGTTAGACTAACAACTTCACCGACGACATCCAATGCTGCTTTCGTACGAGCCATGTAACCGTATGGTTAAGTCTTGCAGCATGCTTTGGGATACAACGAGGAATTGTATAGTGAAAGGTTGTTGTCAGACCCGAGTGGTGGCGGGACAAAACAGGTTCCAATGCCTCAGAATGCAAGTAACTGGATAAAAACACAGCCCTGAGACAAACCAGTCGCGGGCTTTGCCGTGTCGAGAACACTAAAGCTTCGGTTATACTAAGCCCCTATTTGTTGCTACTTTTGTAGTTGGTAAATGTATAAATACAAATGTGCGATTATTGGTAGTTCTTGTCTTGCCGTGTAGGCAACTTTGCCTAGACGGGATGTTTTAGACATATGTTCATTCCCTACAATAAACACTTACGCGGTAAAACCATATCTCAGGACAAATCGCTGCTAACTTCACATAATATAAATATCTTGATTGCTGTTACCATTAAAATGAAAAGGAATAACGCGCTAATAGTGACGTCTTTGCGAATTATTTCCCTATAAATTAATAAATATAACTACTCTAGAGTATTTTTCACTAAGGGTTCCAAATTTTTCAATAGTCAGTTAAAGAATCACGTTTTTCACTTTTTTTAATTTTATTTACGCCCACGCTACCTTGGCAGTGCCCCTGGCGTGCGTTATTTAAAACTAAACTAAATCTGACAGATCTTACAAATCTGACTATTTTTTCTATTACTAAAGTAATGAAATGGATAGCACTGCTTAAAATTATAAAACTCACGACTGAATCGCTACTTTTATTTACCCAGTCGTCGTTACACGTTAGTAGCGTAAAACATGAGGCCGCGGCTTTAGACAAGTGAGCGATTGCTCAAGAAAAGGCGCCTCATCGTTGCTAAAACGGCTGCCGTCGTCGGGCACGTTGGGTGAAGGCAACTGTGCCTAGACGGGATGTTTATAGACATAAGATAAATACGCAGACACCTCACTAGGTATTTCAGAAAACATATAAAACGAATTACCTACGAAACGTAAAATATCTTCTCGGCATCATTCAAATATTGGAAACTTAATACTAGTATTTTTTTGGAGTTATAGTCTCGTATTCTATTTTTCGTTTAGTTTTGTTTCTTTGGATGAAAACAGCTGTTTTTCACTGACCACGTTAAAACATCGTTACACACGACAATGAAACATGGCAGCATGAACGATCAAACAAGACCAGTGAGCGCGACGTAACTTCCACACTTCAATACTATCACCTATGTCATCGCCATCGCATCTGGGTCGACCGGACACCGGATTTCTACTACCCACATGTAATACCATTAAATTGAGAGATTGTATATCACAAGCGTACTCCGAACCCATTGGTGACAACTCGAATCAGTCGCGTGCCCGTGGCTGGCAACCTACCTAAGCCGCATAGGTGTAACATTCAGATCTGTTCTGACGAGAGGAGAGTGTTTTCAACTTGGTCGCTTATTGTCACATATGGGTGGTATTTTCGAAAGTTTTGAGCTTTATTTGATTGACGACTTGTTAAGTAACCATCTGTTGCTGGTTGAGAAGGCTAGGCTTTTAAGGCAAGACTACATTTTAACTTTGGGTGTGATTGTTAAACTTTGCAGTTACTGGTCCACTATGGAAAAGCTTCTATTTTAATCGTTACCTTAGCGTGATTATTCGGAAAGCCTTTCGTGCCCGAGTGAGAGCCTCTTTAGGTATTATATATTGCATGAAATTTGCAGCGACAAATCATAGGAAACAGATGGTCTGAGTATTATTTCTATAGGGTATTTACCCATTTTGTCCCCTCCTTTCCCCCAAATTACGGAACAAGGTCCTTGAGAATGTAGGTAACGTAATATTACGCGGTGCTATGTCATGCCCACACAACTCTTTATTGTTTGCTCATGGCTCTTGGCATAGATCGTAAATCTTTAACTGGGATCTAATATCTCTTAGAATTACAAAAAAACGTAGGTAGGTACCCAAAAATCACATTAGTATCAGATGTACATAATGTTGTGGTTAGTTGATTACCGATATTACATGCTTAACTCACAAATAAAAACAGTGTATACCTACACTTTTATACAAGTTTGGTTATATTACGATCACAGTGTCCTAACCCAAGTTACTATGAGAGACCAATATCGAGTTTCCGCAGAAATATTGTAGGGCTCGGAATCCATTTTAGGTACAAATTCAATGTTTGGGAAAATGTACAAGATCTGTAATTTTTATGATCTTCATAAATTTTTGTGAATTGTCAGTTCTACAGCTTGCCAACTTGGCGTATTGACAATTACCTACTCTACGATTTTTATAGACAACGTACACATTTCCAAATTCTGAGTAAAGATTCATGTTACTCGTATAAAGAGTACCTATGTCGGTAACACTATACTTCTGTATGCGTTCCTTTAAAAAAATATCCATTATTTAGATGGAGCAGGTAAAATTTACCCTGCACCTTGAATACCTTGCTTGTCGTTTGCCGTGTCCACAAAGATTTAAGATTCATGACAAAAAGTATTTTTTACGAATGCGTGGACGCATCGGATTGTTGAAATTTTTGAAACAAACTTCGAGTTCATAATACCTATAGATAAGATTAAAGTCCAAATAATACAAAATAGTGTAGGTAAGTAAAGTAATATTTGCAATGCTAATGTAACTTACTAACAATACAATTGACTATTTAGATTCAAACAAGAATGTTTCGACAAATTGTAATGTTTAAAACAAAGTAAATCTCGTAAAACAGTACAACTGTGTGTTATTGTCTGTTGTAAAAACAAGCCGTCCAACGGTAAATACGGCTTGAAAACAACACTAATTTTAACTCTCCTTAATTCGCTATACATACACGTTTATGTTCTACGATCGAGTTGCGTCCAAAGTAACAAAACGGCATTGTAACACAAATTGTAGGCTATTTTCGTGGTTTAGTCACATAGCGGTGTCACGAGTAGCGTAGTGGTAGGAACTGGCTCTGAGCCCGCCCACACGGCACGCCTCTTCGCTGGACGCGAACAGCTCCTAACTTGTCGATCCATCGACCTTAAAATAAATACTTTTTTATTGCTAGAATGAATAACATTGACGAGATTATTTTGTAACGAACATGTACCTAAAAACTATTATACTTACATTAGTTAATTTGGAATAAAATCAGTTACTTTTGAAAATATCGTTTGTATGATTATTCATGTGTATTTTTTCTGTCTTTCCAGTATGCATCGGGACGAATGGTCGGATGTCCGTCCCCTCGAACCGCGATACCCACTACCGCAATCTTCGCGACCGCTTCACGAACTGTACCTATGTCGACGGCAACCTCGAGCTGACATGGCTACAGAACGACACCATGGATCTATCGTTCCTCAGATACATAAGAGAAGTCACCGGTTACGTGCTCATATTCCATGTGAATGTTCCGCAGATCATTCTGCCACAGCTACAGATCATCCGTGGACGGACGCTCTTCAAGGTCAAAGCTAGGGAAGAAGAGTTCGCTCTAATGGTCACAATGTGTTCGGCTTTCACACTCGAGCTCCCAGCGCTACGCGACATCCTTAGCGGCAGCGTCGGAATTTATAACAACTACAATCTGTGCCACGTAAAGACCATCAATTGGGACGAGATCATAACAGGTGTCAACGCGACCTACGTCTACGAATACAACTTCACGACGCCGGAACGCGACTGCCCGCGGTGCCACCCCAGCTGTGAAGCAGGCTGCTGGGGAGAAGGCGCAGAAAACTGTCAGAAATTCTCCAAGACGAACTGCAGCCCGCAATGTGCGCAAGGCCGCTGTTTCGGACCCAATCCTCGAGACTGTTGCAACACGTTCTGTGCCGGAGGATGCACGGGCCCGCTCCCCAGTCAATGTCTCGCTTGTCGAAACTTTTACGATGAAGGAACCTGCTCTCAAGAATGTCCGCAGATGCAAATATACAACCCCACGAGTTATATTTGGGAGCCGAATCCGAACGGAAAATATGCCTATGGTGCTACATGCGTAAGAAACTGCCCCGAGCACCTCTTGAAAGACAACGGAGCCTGTGTGCGAAGCTGCCCTCCGAACAAAACGGCTGTGAACGGGGAATGTATAGGTTGCAATGTCACTTGCCCGAAGACTTGTCAAGCAGATAAACCGATACATTCCGGGAATATTGAAAGTTTCAGAGACTGTACGATCATAGATGGGTCTATACAAATTTTGGAAATGACGTTCACTGGGTTTCAACAAGTGAATCCTGATTACTCGTTCGGCGAGCGCTATGTGAAAATGGAGCCTGACAGGCTAGAAGTGTTCAACACAGTCCGCGAAGTTACTGGCTACATAAACGTGCAAGCTCACCACCCGAATTTTACCAGTCTCTCTTACTTCAGCAACTTGGAAGTAATAGGGGGCCGTCAAGTGGTCGAGAACCTCTTCGCTTCGCTTTACATAGTCAAGACGTCACTGAAGTCGTTGGGCTTGAAATCGTTGAAGAAAGTAAACTCCGGTGCAATTGCCATTATGGAGAATCGATACCTCTGTTTCGCCGAGAAGATTGCATGGAATAAGCTTGTTAAGTCGAAGGATCATAAACAAATAATAGAAAATAACTGTGAACCTAGAACTTGTGGTGAGTTTGCTAAGCGTTTTTATTTATCTTATGGGGATCCTCATATTTAGTTTAGTTATAATTTAGTTTTAATATTGCCATTGCGATAAATTCCCATTGTTGTTCTAATTTAAATCTGTTCTATACCTACGATGCAAGCGAATTTTTATGTTTCCTATTCTACCTACATACACAACACGTCTTCATACTAATCCAATAATAGCTGAGGCACAGCATCGCGATTGATTTATTGATGATGAACCCATAACCTATGGTTCATATAGACATCATAATATTAACATGCCCATTTTGTTCCTAACCAATAATTGTTCTACAGAAAAAGCGAATTTGGTGTGTGATCCACAATGTTCTGGCGATGGTTGCTGGGGTCCTGGAGCCGACCAGTGCCTCTCCTGTCAAAACTACAAGTTTGGCGAAACGTGCATTCAGAACTGCAGCATACGTCCCGGGTGGGTATTTCCTACCATTTATGTTTTATAGTGTATATCCAAGAATCTTTCCCGTTTCCCCCTAAAATATTATTGTTGATCCTATAAGTGAAATACTCGTGTGCTAATTCGTTGAGACAGCCTTCACCGAACAGCAAAGTGATTATCATAACAAAACCAAATCACGTGTGGGTCGCGAAGTCTTCTTACTGGATCGACGACCGAGACCCGTTTCGACTCCATTGTTTGTTTAGACACAGTAACCCCACGTCTCCTCGTCTTATTATTCATTATGCATATGTTATGTATGATTGTTGGAAATTACTATTGCCAATACTTTTGTTATTACAGATTGTACAAAGCCGGCTTGAAAATCTGCAAACAATGCCATTGGGAGTGCCTAGACTCATGCACAGGACCGAGTAGCGCCAACTGTACCGAATGCAAGCACGTCCGCGACGGCCCCAATTGCATGGCCAAATGCACTGAAACCAGATACGCATCTGAGAACGGCACATGCCAGCCATGCCACTCGAACTGCTACAATGGCTGTACTGGCCCCATAAACTCTATTGGCGAAGGCGGGTGCAATTCGTGCAAGAAAGCCATCATTAGTGTCGAAGCAACTGTGGAGAGCTGCCTCAAAGAAAACGAATCTTGCCCCGACGGATACTACAATGAATGGGTCGGCAATGTCAAGCCACTTGAGGGAAAAGTAAAAGTAGTCTGCCGAAAATGCCACCCTCTTTGCATAAAATGCACTGGATTTGGTATTCACGAACAAGTATGCCAGGTGTGCAATGGATTCAAGAGAGGCGACCAGTGTGAGGACGAATGTCCAGCGAATCATTTTACTGATGAAGTTAGCAGGATCTGCTCACCTTGCCATCACGAATGTAGAGGTTGCACTGGACCCTCGTCCACCGACTGCATCAAATGTCAGAACTTGAAAATATTCCTGAGCGAATCGAATTCAATAGATCATAAACCTACATTTAACTGCACTGACACATGCCCTGAAAACATTCCTCACAAAATATACTTTGATGAACAGTTGCAAAATCCTATCGATGATCCATTTTGCTCAGAACTGGCTAACGGTCTCCCGGTCATGGCTACTGCGAGAACGCCTACGGTTTTAGTTATTATCCTGGTATTCGCCTGTTTACTTTTGATAGTATTGGGAATAATTGGCTACACTTGCAGACAGAAAGCTAAGGCGAAAAAGGAGCAAGTCAAAATGACTAGGGTTCTAACTGGTTGTGATGATAATGATCAATTAATTCGACCAAGTAATGTAAAACCTAATTTGGCAAAACTGCGTATCGTGAAAGAAGCCGAACTCCGTAGAGGCGGTATGCTGGGTTTCGGTGCATTTGGTAAAGTATACAAGGGCGTGTGGGTACCAGAAGGCGAAAACGTTAAGATACCGGTCGCGATTAAAGTACTGAAAGAAGGTACAGGGGCCAATACGAGTAAGGAATTTTTAGAAGAGGCATACATAATGGCCAGCGTTGAACATCCTAACTTGCTGCAATTGTTAGCCGTTTGCATGACTAGCCAAATGATGTTAATCACTCAACTTATGCCACTCGGATGCTTGCTTGATTACGTCAGAACGCACAGAGAGAAAATAGGTTCGAAGGCGTTCTTGAATTGGTGTACCCAAATAGCACGAGGCATGGCGTACTTAGAAGAGAAGAGATTGGTGCACAGAGATTTAGCTGCTAGAAATGTTTTAGTACAAACCCCGAACTGTGTTAAAATTACAGACTTCGGTCTAGCTAAACTACTCGATATCAACGTAGATGAGTACAAAGCAGCTGGAGGCAAGATGCCTATCAAGTGGTTGGCACTGGAATGCATACAGCATAGAATCTTTACGCATAAAAGTGATGTTTGGGCATTTGGTGTCACGATATGGGAAATCTTGAGCTACGGTGCGCGCCCTTATGAGAACATATCAGCCAGAAATGTTCCAGAACTGATTGAGAACGGATTGAAATTGCCACAACCTAGCATATGTACTTTAGACATCTACTGTATAATGGTTCGTTGCTGGATGCTGGACGCCGACAGTCGGCCAACGTTCAAGCAGTTAGCAGATACATTCGCTGAAATGGCGAGAGACCCAGGCCGATATCTTGTCATTCCTGGAGACAAGTTCATGCGTCTGCCGTCCTACTCCACTCAGGTATTTATTACCACTTATTTTATAACACGAAACTGTAGTATACCTTAAATAATAATAATAAAACTACTACTAATAATGTGTCTTAAAACAGAATTTAACCAAACTGTTTTTTATCATTACAGGATGAAAAGGAAATGATAAGAACTCTTTCATCGGCGATGGAAGGACCGGAATCGCTGGTCGAAGCAGACGAGTACCTGCAACCAAAGTTCAAGACTATGCCCGGCACCGCTACCTCAACCTCAGCCACAAGTGCTGGCATCGAAACACAAACCAGCTCGCTGAAGCCATGCACGTCCTCCTCTTGGGGTAAAAATGTCACCAGTCCTGAATGCGTTACCACCGATAGCTCCAACAAAGCGGAGCTAACCTGGGATCACGAGCTCATGAGATACAAACAAGTAAATCCAGATGGCTCAGAGCTCCGACACTATTATAATAACGGAGTTTGCGCCTCTGACACTTCCAGCTCGAAATACTGCGGCGAACCCATGAAGCTAAGGCCCGAAGGTTCCGTAGAAGGAAATTTCGAAAGTATGTCCAAAATAAAGGAAGCTCAAGTCGGTAATCTGAAGTTGAACTTGCCGCTAGACGAGGACGATTACCTGGTGCCGTCGCCGCAGCACAATCAAAACGTTTCAGCGTACATGGACTTGATAGGCGAAGCCGGCGAGAGTCAGGATGCTAAGGAGTTACGTTATAGTAGTTTCGGTGGATCCAAACGGTGCGTGGACAACCCGGAGTACCTGATGTCGGACGAGAACGTGCCGGCGCAGACCCTCGGCATCCCTACGGAGCCGGTGCCGCCGTCGCTGTGCGCCAGCGAGGGCAGCGGCAGCGACGGCGTGCCGCGTCCTGGCACCAGCCAGTTCCTGCCGCAGCGCTCCGTGGAGGAGGAGTCCATGTCCGACCACGAGTACTACAACGACCTGCAGCGCGAGCTGCAGCCGTTGCGCCGCAACGAGACCACGGTGTGATGTGTGCGAATGACTCGCGGCCATGTGATACACTACAACGTATAGACTGATCTCTCGTGAATAATGACTGTTTATTATTACTTAATAGTGCGCGCGCGTACCCCTGTGCCATTGGTGTGATGGCTAGTGTTAGCTCGTTGAGGTAACCTCAACTAAGAATTTTATTTTAGTTAAACAAATCTTTTTGTTAATTTTTTTCCTACTTAATTTTTTTGTAAAGGAACTGTTATGAATTATAAAGTAATAATTTGTAAAAATATAATTATAATTAGGTGCTATGTTATGCACCTGGAGAAAATATTAGTTATTTATTAATTTAGTCTAAGGGCAGGCTATGTCTCAACTTTGAGAATGCTATAGGTAGCGATAAGTAGCTAAGCGAGTGTTATTTTAATGTTAAAGCTGTGATAATTAGAATAATTACAATACGTTGGGGACCAGTGAAATGAATTTACAAAGGTGGGTTTTAACTTTTGAGGAAATCTTATGATTGTTAATTAGTTATCTTTCAAGCATTTTAATCTTTAACTTAAATAATTACATTACTTAAGCAATTTTATTAAAAGACATTTTTTTTCTATAATTCCAGAAGACATTCCGCATGTTTCTATTACTTCTATATTCTTCTATTATTATTATTTACTACACATATCCTTTCTATCTAATCTAAACTGTGATTTAAATAATCCTATAAGTTTCAATTGTATGTCATAAAAGTTCAGTAAAAAAATTGTATAAATGATTTGAATTCAAATACTTCCAGTAGGACTAAGATCTTGCCAACATAGGTACCACTATTTGTAACGGCCATTACCTTGCTTCATATCACTTGCCTAGCTTTTACTGTAAATTGAAAACCTCCGCATTGCGTATTATGTTATTGTAAATACTGTTAATAATTTAAATGAATCCACATATAATTATATAATGTATAATTGTAATGTATAAAGCAGAACAACAAAATACATTAATGTTTAATGGTATTTCTAATTGAGCACTGTCTTACAGCACAAAGCGAGCTCAAACTTCCCAATTAAAATGCAAATATATTTTGTTATACTTACTTAGTTAAAGTTAAGTGTTTTTAATATGTAAACCAAACTCGTTTGCCATGTAATTTGTAAATATTATATTGTAAATAATATGTAGTAATATTATTTTTCAAGGAATATTATATTTTGTATGAAGTAGCTGCTATTTCATATAAAATAGCTCTGTATTTTTATTATATTATATAATAATATACATTTATTAAAGTTCCACGTCGTGCAGCTAAATTATATTATTTGTGCCATCATTGAAATATTAATAAAACAAATAAATTGTGGTCAAATAAATAAAATATTTAGGTATGGTTGTCTATGTTTATATGAACCCAGTATCAAAAAACAGTAGATTATTGTGAAACACACAATCCCATTCTGAATTAGTGTTTTAATATATACTCGTATTTGTAATTTCTTTTTTTTAAATCAACATTAGGCTCAATATCATTCATTGTGATGTTATTCATATAAACATAATCAACATATTTATATGGTTTATTATATTATCTGATATAGTTTTACGTGGCTAACATTGTCTTGTATGGTAGATACAATGGAATGAATGAATTATAATGTGGTACATGTACCTTAATAAATGAAATTTCAATATTACCGAATGTTGTTTCTTTGTTCAAACACCTTTCCAGATTGTAAATGAAAAGACATTGCCACATTTCAATGGAGCTTTGCCCCACCTACAAAACTACGTGACCATTTACGCTGTACCTATCATTTAGTTGGGGACTTACTACAGGTTTCATATTGCATAATCATAATCGGTATCATTTTCTACTACTCTCGCAACTCCTATAGAAGAATAATAAAAACAATGAATAAATCGCTTCCATTTCTTACTATTTTCTGAATTCTTAATTAAGCTGTTTTTTTCCAATCGCAACTTTTACAAAACTTTATTTTAAACCAATAATTTTAATAAAAAATGGAGATATTTTTATATTTATTCGTTATCTTGTACAACTTGCGGTTGATGGTGGGGCAGAATCTGGCATGGTCATTTTGCAAATCTACACAGGCGGGGCTTATGAAAATGGCGGGAAACGACGGTTGCGGAATTATTTGAAAATTTTCAGAAAATTTGTCAGTCAGTGGTTGTTTTGTGTTTAATATCACGTTAAATTAATAAGAAAATGTTCGCGAATGACAGTATAGTGAAGTTGCTGGATATTCTGTAACATGACATTGGCAAATGATGACCTGTCGAGTCCATTAAAAAAATGTTTAGACATTCGCGACGTAAAATTGATCCGCGTTGATGGTTTGCAATGATATTTAGGTAAGGGCCGTCAAGATGGAATAGCAATGGAATAGACATTCCATATTCATCTCATTTCTGCCGCCCTATTACCGTTTTCAAAACGATGAAATTAATATCATGAGATGGCGTGCTGAACAGAGGCGCTGCTATACCAACGTCGCTGTCACGCACGCCAGCTCATGATGTTATTCATTCGTTCTGATAACCGTAATATGCAGATAAGAAATCATTTATTGTTTTTTTATTAATAGGTGAATGAGGTTAATGCATACAAACTACCACAATCCCACAAATTAAATTTATTTTAAATATGCCAAATAAGTACAATCTATCAAAATTAAAAAGACTAATATAATAATTTAAGTACACCTCAAAATTTTAATTAATTCATAGTTACTAAATTATACACCATAATCTATTCTAAAGGAATATAAATACTTTAAATGCGGACGGACTAAAATCAGCCTCATTGGAAATAAATATTATAATCATTTTACGACCAATCTTTCCAACGGCATTACTAAAACTGCCGGCTATTGCCGTTCCCAAAAATATGAAATGATATCTTTAATGACATGTGTGACAGGGACAGTACTATCGCGTTTGTATAGCGCCGTCTCTGTCCAACACAACATGCTATCTCATGATATAATTTCGTTGTTCGGGCAACATAGGTTTGGCTGGCACGCCTGGGAGCAGTCGGCAAAACATACAGGCTGTAACGAAAAGGGTATATATATATATAGTAACCCGAAGTATCGGTAACTGAACAACTTTTATTCTATGACTTTTCGAATAAAATATTTTTTTGTCTCATTCAAAAACGATCAACACACCGCCGGTACAAAATATGGGATCCCTTTTTTTCGCATAACTTTTTTGTCCTAATTTAATTTAGCATAATGAGTTAGGCATAATGTTTTTTGTCATAATCATATTTTGTCATAATTGTTTTTGGGCATACAATCTAACTAAGCATAATTCTAGTTTGGGCTAATCGTTTTTGCCCTAATTTTGATATCCATATTGTTTTATGGCATATTGTTTATTAGTCTAATAGATATTATACATAAATAATGTTTGTTTGTGTATTTCTTCTTTTTTGTTGGTATTGGTGTTGTATGTATGGTGTATTAGGTAATAGTAGGTTACGGTGCGGCGGGGGTGGCCCTTGGGCCACCCGTAAGCCGCCAACATGATTATTTTATATACAATCAAAAAGTAGGTATTAGGTAGGTATATCAGATATAACTTAGGTACCATAGTGTAATAGTAGGTTACGGTGCGGCGGGGGTGGCCCTTGGGCCACCCGTAAGCCGCCAACATGTTTATTTTATATACCTACAATCAAAAAGTAGGTATTATAGTGTAATAGTTGGTTACGGTGCGGCGGGGGTGGCCCTTGGTTTAATTTTTGTTTTTAAAACTTCAGGAGTATATTTTTCGGCGAGTAATTAATATGATTATTACAATTATGTTTCAATATCATTATGACAAAGTTTATTTAGGCTTTATAATATTATTCTTAACAATCTTTATGCTGTTTGTAGTTATGCTTAATAATATTATGCCTATAAAGTTATGCCTAATGACTATTATGCGTAGTTATTACTAGGACAATTTAAAGTATGCCATGTTATATTATGACATAAAAATTTATGCACAAAAATAGGGAACCACAAAATATATGAAAAGTCAATAAATAAATTCGCGAAAATCTAAAAGTGGTTGGAGAACAGTTGTTATCGAGTGAGTTATCGATACATACCACTAATATGTGCCCCTTTCGGCTGCCTATACCATTTCCGTTACACTCTGTATAACACTTTACATGTTGGTAACACCACCCGTATTGTAATGATTTCAATATTTTGCTTAATAAATTGCTTTAATCTTTAAAATTTAAATACTTTAACTATCTATGATTTTTGCTCCTCCATGCATTAACTATTCAAAATAATCCGCCATCATTTTGGAATGGCGGATTGATTTTTTATTCGTTTAACTTTCTATTTACATGAATACTCTAAATAACTTGACATTGGCAAAATTATCTCTTGAATAAGAGTAGAAGCCATTCAAATAAAAATAGAATAAAGTCTTTCCCACACAGGCGCGATCTGCACGCGGCTTGCGGCCAGTTGAAACGCATGCCCCGCCGCATTTTCTCCCGTCGTTAACGTCCAGTAGATAGCGATCCGAGGCCTAGGCCACAATCCGCTACCTACTGGATGTTAACGACAGGAGAAAATGGGGCGGGGCATTGGTTTCAATTGCCGCAGGCCGCGTTAAGATCGCGCCTGTGTGTGTCAGGCTTAATTATTCAAAATGAAATGGGAGCAGTGAGTAAATGATAGCTCCTGTTAATATTCCTGCTAAACAAAGAAAAGTTTATCAAAATATAGAACATTGCTAATCATGTTTTCGAATAAATATTAAATAAAATAAACCTTTAAATGTAGTTTACCGGAGTGATCAACTGTTCAGTATCGATAATTGCAAATTAAAATTGTTCGTTTTATGCATTCAATTCATGAATTCATGATCTATAATGGAATTATGTATCGCCTGAAAACTAAACATATGCTCATATTTTATGAGCTATGTTACATTATAGTCGTACCATAAATATTTTTATATTATAATGTAATATTAGGTATATAAAATCTAAAAATGCATATGCAAAAAGTGCTGTAGAACAATATAATATAAGTACTTAACAGTACAAAAGTAAGTACAATACGTACGGTGGAACACAGAAAAAGGTGTACAGGAGAGTTTTTAAGGTTGAGATTTTCTCAAAAACTACTTGACCTATTGTAAAAATTATTTCACTGTTAGATAGGTAAAAGTTCAAACTATGTAACTGTAAAAGAATTATTAAATTCGGTCCAGTAGTTTTTGAGAAAATCTCAGCCTTATTGAGGCCCCCTGTATACTTATCTCTGTTTTCGACTGTATATAATATTGCATGATTAGATAACGAATTATAATATTCATTTTATTTACAATCCTTGCGCAAATCTTTGACTGTGTTATGTATACCTATTTACCTTAAATGCTAAATGTATCTTATATTTGTCTGGCAAAATAATTTCGCACAAATCAATGATTAGAAACTATGACAATCAATAAATACTTAACATTTGGTATAAAAATGCAATAGAGTAATTTAAATTCTTAAACAGACTTCTTACTCGTAATTCTAAATAGGTTGTAAAAATCAGATCTTACTTTATTATTACCTATAAATACCAAAATAAATCTCTATATTTCGATCAACAAGATAATAACTTAATTTTCTTAAAAGATCTAATCGCACATTTTTCAACCGAGTTTCGACTGTTTTATTTACCGGTTGTAGTCATTTTAGTCGTGAAAAAGAGGAAAAATACTCTCATTAACTACCGGTAAGTAGACGCCATTTTTACAGTATTTTACCGATCACGACCCGTACTAAGCACGGTCTCAGCGTGAGCTCGCTCTTACTACTGTCAAACTACTATGGAGTAGTTTAGAATAAAGCTTAATTTTAAATTAGCAATTTGTGAAATGTCATGCTAATACAGAATAAATTAGAACTAGTATATACTACATACTACAAATACTCTAGAATATCCAAGGAATTAGCTAGTTTGAATCAAGTACTTACAATATACAACATTACAATTTCAATCAAATTGTAGTGTGATAATTGTTATTTTACGTTTTGGTTTCGTCTCGCCAACACTAGTAAACTGAATCGATGTAATAATCGGTGATGTCACAGAAACTATCCCAACACAGGTTTGACAACAAGTCTTTTTGTTTTGTTTTTGAATTTGCTGCAAATACTAGATTATTTGTTCTTAATTTACAGTAACGATTAATTAGGTACCAATATCCATCGGTTTTGACTGCAACTTGAATATGAGACTTGTCTCGGTGGTAGTGAGACGGAATAAAATCCTACCTCACGAACTTTATTCTAATAAAGAAATAAGATTTTCTTTTATCAAAATTTAAATTACATTAAAATTTAATTTCGATCGATATCATACTCACCAATCAATTCATTACTATGGTGAGTTGGAAAGGCGAGACGAATCCCTGTGTAACGTAAAAGTCTAGAGTTCCTGTTTCATACTCGCCCTGGGCTCCGAATTATCTTTCTTGTTCCGTCTGTTCCGCCTGTGTTTGCTATTGGACAGGATCTCGTAGGCCTGCTGGATCTCCATGAAGCGTTCCTGAGCTGCCCTTCTTAGAACCTCGTCCTTCACCTTATCGGGATGATGCTCGCGGGAAAGGCGTCGCCAGGTGGACGTGATTTCTTGCTGAGATGCGTCTGGACCGACGCCTAAAACCTGTGAACATAAGTAAAGTTATAACGGTCTGAAAATTAACTTGTAAGCGTTCTGAAAAGGACCTTGAAAGTGTTCGCAAAATGACCTTAGAAGTGTTCTGAAAAGGACCTTGTGAGCATTCTGAATAGGACTTTGTAAGCGTTCTGGAAATGAACTTGTAAGCGTTCTGGAAATGACCTCGTAAGCGTCGTAATAAACCTTCCAATTCTGAATAGTTACCTTGTAAGCATTGTGTTCGCCGTGAGGGTCGGACAGATCTATGATCTGCTTCCACACCTCGTACCAGCCGTGGTGCTGCGCGTATTGGTACGTGTCAAGCAGACATTGCTTCACGTCCAGCCACCTGATTACGGATCATGATGATTTGGTTAGTATATATATATGTGGCATAAATAGTGAATTAACCATCCCTCTAGCCTAAAGTGTCTTTGACACTCGTAATCGCTAGTAGAATAGAATGTACAGAATTGTCATTTGCTAACGAAAAGGAAAATATCAGTCTAATACATTTTTCTTTCTATTCCACTAGTATTAACGAAAGTCAATGCCACTTGGCTAGGGGATCAGGACCAATTCAGAGAAAAACATTAACATTATGATATGAAAACTACTGTTCTATAAGAATACGTTCCATCGATGAAGGGTATTTCGGTGTACCGTACGGAGCGATTTCTTCCAAGCAACTCAAGACGAAAGAAAATATATAATATGTATACAGTAAACGACAGGGTCTTGCAGAAAATAATTGGATATGGTATGAATTTAACTTTAAAAGTGACTTTGAGTTTAAGGGCGGTATCAAACCAGCTTTTTATACGCGCGTATAATCTCGTTCTTGGGAGCGCGTGTAGGCGCATATATTTTCACACATGTGCAAATCGCACGAGTGTTGACGCGCTTATGAGCTTGTACATACAAGCGCGATCCGAGATCGCTACCGATCGAGCGAACACGCCGGTATAAGCCCGCGTACACGAGTCCGACTTTTTG
Organism: Tachystola acroxantha; assembly: GCA_963506565.1. Taxonomy (NCBI): domain Eukaryota; kingdom Metazoa; phylum Arthropoda; class Insecta; order Lepidoptera; family Oecophoridae; genus Tachystola; species Tachystola acroxantha. The sequence goes on from OY735870.1 coordinate 19,170,245, forward strand.
ACACGTATGCCGAAATGACCGTATACGTGCAGAAAAAAACGCTAATGTGAAACCGCTCTGAAACTTTACCACTTTCTATGCAACTCACCAAGGGCTAGTGAAGAAATGATGCAGTGCCTCGTAGATTGGTATCTCGTCGCCATCGCTGTCGGTGATGGTCCCGTGGAAGTAGAGGTACCCGCACCACAGCGACAGGTACAGACACGCACACATGCCCAGGACTGCCACTCGTCTGAGCACAAACATGTTCAACTTTGTGGGGGTGCAGGAAGGCTGATTTTACATCAGAGGGTCGTCCGCCGCTCATAGGGATGCTATACATTACTGCGTTTCTTTATCGTTTATTAAAACGATAATATTGCAGTAATGTATCGCTACCACTTGTCAAAATTAAAATAAACATGAAAACGATGATTGTCGCAGTCGACCCGTCATGTAATTTAGAAAAAAACTATGTTAGTATCAATACTTGAATTGTTTCAACCCGAATTAAAATAATTAGATAAAAGTGATTTCTCAATTTTAATTTAGGCTATAAGTATTATGGCTATGTCGCATCATCAATCATGAAACATCAAATATTCCCATAGAAAAACTTGTATTAGAGAACATTATAACGCCGCCGATTTTGTACGCAAGCTTAGTGTGAAATCGCTCTTACCACTGGCAAAATGCATAGCATTTTGTACAGCAACAGTAAAAGCTAGTTCACGCTAAGATTACTAGGCCTCAATCTATGTATTTGAAAAAAATATATATCGCTATCAAGAGGGTAGGTAAATATAACTATCAAGATTAAAAGAGTACATTATGAACAACCTCTCATATAAGTTTCATCTCAATCGATCATGTTATCATTATTATTTTCCAAAAAATGTAAGTGTTGCAAAACTTTTTTTAAGCAGTGTACTAATTTACAACCTGATACTACACAATCAGTTTTTTAAAGATTGGTAGCATTAGGCTCATATACCCCTTAATTAAAATATTAAAAATCTTACTTCATAACTGTTCGTTTCTTGCGTGGAGTTCGCCGCCAGCTCTTCGAGAAGGAGTCGAAAGCCAGAGCCGAGATGAGAACCATCAGAGTGAACCACAGGGTCTCATCGTACACGTAGTAGCGGATGTGGTAAGATGCGTACGCGGCTATAAGGGCGTAAGTGATCGAGCCTCGCTCTCGGCCAATGTTGCCCACTGTCCACACACCTGAAGATGTTGACATAAATAAATGTTTAAGAACGACGCTGGGAAAAAAGTTCACATAGTCCAATGGAACCATGCGGTCGAGTCGGGTAGCCAGGAGCGTTTCTTACTTCCCACAAAAAAGAATAACTATAGAGCTAGGACAAATGTAGTTCGATTAGGGAACCTTCTTTAATGTGAGATTCGAAACTCTGAACTAGGTAACAAAAAATAATTATTACAAAAACAAATGTCAGGCTGGTTTTCTTGGTATATTATCCTTGTGGCTTTAAGTACGGTCTAACACAGAGAAAAGCAGGTTCAGATTATCTCAAAATCTACTTGACCTATTGCAAGAATTATTTCACTGTTAGATAAATAAAAGTGAAAACTATGTAACTGTAAAATAATTATTAAATTCGGTCGAGCAGTTTTTGAGAAAATCTCAACCTTATTGAGGCTACCCCGTATACTATTCTCTGTGCTCATGTGTTCTTTTCTCTCCCTTCAATCTCATGATCAAAACTGTTTGACTCACCCAGGCGGACTCTGAATAGCTTACCTTAGCTACCACAAGTTAAAATTCAGACCCAAAGTGATCTCATAATTAGTAATACTCACCAAGTGCAACAGCCAGCGGTATCAGATAGTTCAGGTATCTGAAGTTGATGCCCCAGAACTCGTCAGCTGGTACCGCACACATCATCATCTGACCCCAAGAGTAGCCCACCATCATCATGCCAGTGAAGCGGTTTATTGAGAATGGTGGCTACGGAAAACAAAACGTCATTCATTTTAACAAATATAAACTATCTAGGGCCTAGATAGTTTAGCCTAGGCCAATTAGGAGTTCAGATCGCCCAAGGAAGATTTCAGTATACATATATAACTGAACTGTTATTAGAAGATATAATTTGTTTAAATATTAAAGCTACCTGTCTGGGGCAAAAATATTAAAGTATGCTTACTAATAATAATGCTACTGAATCCTAAAGGGATTTGCAATTATCAATAATCAATATGCGAATTTCCCTGTGATGAAGAAAATATGTGGTAAAAAAACCTTTTAGCAAAAGAGTTTTTAAAAATCATGCGGTATCAACCAATCAGCAATGAGTAACTGTCGACAATAGTAGGGTTTGTAACCCTAGATGTCTGACTGTATAAGCTGTTATGACTATGTGATGAGAGGGTGGGTCAAGCAAGGCCTCCAATGGTAGTACATACGACCCTAAATTAACTGTAATACACAGGCACTCTATGTGATGTTAGCACAGCCTAAATTTCAATTGGTATGTGTAGGTATGCTGGCCATGTGATGTAATTTACTTGATCAAAATTGCCAACAAGTCCACAAGAAAAATTTCAACTTGCTATATTGCAAAACTTGCAAACTTAATCAATGTTAGTCATCAATAAGATTATTAACAGCTGACTATGCTTAACTATCAATTCATCAAATAAGCACGTAATTGTAGGCAACATGCACAAGACAGTACATTTAATCTCAGGAATTTAAATGGATAACAATGTTAACATTAGCATTTAGCATAACAGATATAATATGTTATTTTATACATATAGGTGCTTAGAATATTTATTTACAAGTAGTGGAAGAAATGATTGTTGAAATTCAGCATTTTCGAGATTTAGTCCAATATTTATTGCTGTGTAAACATGCTCATCAAAACGCAATACAGTAATTTTACATTTCATAGAATAGGAATTACGAGTTCTTTTAACACGTTCGCGGACACTAAGTCACCCATGTCTCGCAATAAAAATTTGTATGAAAAATTTGGAACTGTTATAGCAGCTTCGCGTGTGCGCTAACCTTATAATAGGACAGTAGACACTTCCTGATCGAATACATTGTGACAGTAAATCATGAAGTTTAATTCATTGCTATGGAAAGACGTATTGCAATGCATTCTGAGCCAAAAACAGTGAACAACTTTCGAATGCTATAGAAGTCGTGTCCAGGAATGATAGAAAAAACGAACGTTTCCGTCCGTGAACGTGTTAACATTCTGACTGTAATTACCTACCTACACATATACATTATGTATATTTTGTATTATATTATATTTGCATACACAGCATGACACAAGCTTCAAGATTTCAATTATTAAGATAAGAAACACACTAGAGAGATGTTGCCAAATGTACATTCGTTTTATATGATATCAATATTTCTTGGATGCATGACATGTTAAGTGAAAATTATAATATTAAATATATGAAAGAATTCAATAAATCTCATTGTTTATTAGTACCATTCCACATCTGCCTCTTGTCCAACAGAGCAAACATAACTGTACCATTTAGGTTAAATAAGTCCATATTGCTTATCTTGGATCAAAACTTAAAAACTTTTCTCTGTATTTATGTACTGTATTTTGTTATTTAAACAGCCAGTATTGTAATAAATAAACAAGTGCACAAAACACAACGGGCAACCAAATAACTTTTTACTTACAGCACCATCCCCAAAGGTCGCCAATTATGTGAGTTGTTCCAGAACATAGGCTTGAAATAAAAATAATGTCATAGCATAGAGGAAATTATTTAAATTAAATAAGTAACTTAAGTATAATCAAAATTAACTTTGGCATCAAAAAAACCAGATGTTTATTGAAAAACAACCCACCCCAATAGTCTTTTGACAGCATAGATTGGTATTTTGTATAGTATTTTATCAATTTTGATATCAAATGTTTTAAAGTAACCTATATAAAAAATAAATTGTTTTTAAAAATTGTATTTTTCCAAAGTCATATACTGAAGTCTGATATTGGTGTTAAACAGTTAACATACATTAACCTATCCAATTCTACATGAACTACATTTCTTTTAGCAAGTTGGAAGATGAGCGTTTTCTTTTCACTCAATGACACAAAATTGCACTAGAAACGTGAAAAGTTTTGTAAAAGAAGAATTCCAAAGCAACCCAAAGCTATTTACCTTACAACTTTACACCCAATTGGAACCAGTACACACAAGATAACTGTATTGCATGCCAATAGCAAGTTCCTTACCTTTTTGCTGGCCTGCATCCTTTCCACCAGCTTCTGCATGTACTGCGGGTCCTCGTTCGAGTCTCTCACGTAGCGCGGTATGCGGAATATCTCGCCCAGCCAGCCCACTCCGAATCCACCGAGGGTTGTCCACCAAACAAATGCATGTCTGTCCCTCCGTAAGTAGAAGTGGTGAACACCGAATATGCCCCCGAAAAACCACAGCGCGTAGGCCACGAACACTGACTTCTTATCCTGCATACTGGATTGGAGCACCTTACTCCAACTACCTCTAGAAAAGAAATCGTGTCGATTGATGTCGTGTACAAACAACTAAAGAAAATGTTGTAACTACGGTTTACAATGATGGCTAGTATCGGAACATATGTGGACTCACCTAAGCTAATCCAAAATAGAAGTATTGCAATAAAAATTGATAATTTTCTCTAATAACATCACATTACACGATTCCAAAAACTAATGAGGCCAAGCTAAAATGATGATTTTGTGGATGGCTGGCTGCGAGAGAGACGGGAAATGACATTGACAAACAAATGTCAAAATGACTTTTTTATTATTAGATTGTTTCTCGATGGTAAGTAAGGCTATAAAGGTAAAACATACAGCCTAAATGAAAAATGATATATCTGAGTAAGGCTGGCACTTAACTACACATCAATATTTATCGTGTTGTTTGTAAAGCAGAAGGGATGGTTAATGTATCGATAACTGAACAACTTTTGTTCTACGACTTTTTCATTGTTATTAATAATAATAATTTCTTTGTTTAGGCATTATATCCATTGATCTCCTATTAACAAAAGGTCTTACTAAATCAATTTAAAAAACCTCCATATAAGGGTCCATTGTTAACGCCCAATAAATCAAATGAGGGTCCATTCATCTGTTTGGAGTTTGGACCTTCTTTGCGCTCGGACATTTTTAGAAGGCAGACTATAACTAGTTGTTTATAGGAGATCAATGATTATATCCCATTAATATAGACTAAAAATAAAATAAAATATAAAATAATAGTAGAACCTACTGTGTAATTGACAATATAAGAGTTAAAGTGTAATAAAACACGAATAAAACATACTTACCGATTGAGGGATTTTCAAAGAAACATAAAATTTAAGAAACAATAATAGTACCGATAGCTCGGGTAGATGGCACTGATTTCTCGACTTCGCACCTCAAAATTAAAGAGCATCAATGCACGGGCTAACCTTGTTTATTAATGAGGGATTTTCAAAGTGTCATTTCAAAGGAGGAAAAACTAGCTTTTCAAGTTGATAATTGATGGCATGGCAGGAAGTCACTAAAAATACACAGAGACCATGAAAGAAAGAAATTGTTAATATCAGCTGTATAATTAATTTTTTGGTTTGAGTAATTTCAAACAATACAATTTAATAATTTTAATAGGTACATACCACACAAAAATAGACATAGTAACATACATTTTCCCATAAAAAATGTTTATAGCCATACGTTGTTTTACCAAATGACGGAATAAATAAATGATGATTTATCAAAAGAAATTTTGTCGTTACTTATTTGTCAAATGAATCTTAAAACCATTTATGGTATTTTATGAAACATGTCAAACGTTTTTGTCAAAATATGATTTTGTCATTCGTTTTTTGTACCAGGATACCAGAGAAACGTGAATCTAGTCATAGTGATTTCATAGTTGATATTTGCGATGACGTCATAACGTGCCACGAGTTCAAGAGTCATCTAGACTAGAGGTATCATTAGACATCAAAGGATATCAAATGACATCAAAGGGCATCAAATGACATCAAATGACATTAAAGAACATCAAAGGACATCAACGGACATCAACGGACATCAAAGGACATCAAAGGACGTCAAAGGACATCAAAGGACGTCAATGGACATCAAAGGACATCATGGAATATCAACAAGGGACCTCAAAGGACTATAAGGGACATAGGAACATCAAGAGACTTCAAGTGAGTTCAAGAGGCATTAATGGGTATTAAGGGACATCAACAGACATCAAGTGACTTCAAGAGGCATCTAGGGGTATCATGGGACATCAAGAGGCATCAATGGGTATCAAGGGACATCAAGGTACGACTCACCACACCTCAAAAATGTGCATGTGGCTTTAAGAGAAGCCATTATATAAGAATAGAATACTTACTACGATTGTAACTTTTCGTGTTATTATATGTTTTGTATCTAAAAAGGCTTTTCTTTTAGCTTCAGTGAATCAACATTGTTGCGGAAAAAATGGATTTTGGCTGATAATTCTCATTACTCTCGCGATCGCGATCCGTATCAAGTATATTGATGTGTAGTCCTTTCCAAATCGCGGTAGAATGATGTCTTTACACGTTAATATTTTGTAGTGATAAAATTATTGCTATTCTTATTGTGAATGCAGTTTTAAATATTGGTTTGCGATGCGAAGGAAAGCGAAACGGAACGTATATGACCACACACAATGACAAACATGGACGACGACGACAAGAAAAAGAAAAAAATGTGATGTGACGTTTCTTTCTGTCCCGCTCGCTCCTTATAACTTATAATATTTTTCGTGACATTTTTACACAGCATAAAATACGTCACATAATTTCAAACAATAAGTCGTGTGTGGTGTGTGGACGATATTCCAAACGATAATAATGTATCTGTAGTAATAGTAAATCAATCGCCCTAAGTGCTACTTTCTAAACACAAGCTATGTCGGAACTAATAACTTTCTGAAGTCACCACAATCGATCCAGTCATCGAGCAATCTTGAACACAAACCCACTACTATGTTTTCGCGTAAAATTCATTAGTCGTCCTTGTGAACGTAGACGTAATATCCTCGTGTTTAGGCTAGGTAATTGTTTCCAATCATGAATTTCGACGATAGTGCGAGTAGTGGCTATGTTACGACAGAGACGATATACGGGACGCACGAAGATTCCCATGTTGTGATGTCGGAGAAGGTGCAGTCGCTGGCCGGGAGTATTTACCAGGAGTTCGAGCGCATGATCGCGCGGTACGACGAGGATGTCGTCAAAACACTGATGCCCTTGCTCGTGAACGTGCTGGAGTGCTTGGACTCCGCGTACCAAACGAACCAGGAGCATGAAGTGGAACTGGAGCTGCTCCGGGAAGACAACGAGCAGCTGGTCACGCAGTACGAGCGTGAAAAGGCGGCCAGGAAGCACTCTGAACAAAAGGTGAGTTGAACTGTATGCCAACAGACCTTGGTACAATTTTCTTTGTTTCGAACCACAAGGTTGTCTTAATCTCAGTACATTCTTAGTTATTTGCTAATAATTGAATGTATAACATTTGTTGTGTAACTTAATTGGACCAGCGTTGCTCAAAGGCTGCTAGCTATCTAGACAGTTTTTGGTGGATTGATAATTATAGTGTTTGTGAGGAAATGTGTCACCCATTCTGTTATCTGAGCCTCAAGGTAAGTGGATTACGACACTAATGAATGCAAAGTTAATTGGGCAAATGTGTATATCTTAATTTTTACATATGCAATTGTTTGATTTATGATGTATGTACTGTAATGTTTGTGTTGATTGTTTGGTAATACGCTAATTCAACGGAGTGACCAAACTAATTCAATGGATTGACATATTCTACTTGTAATGAAAATATTGCCTAATTTGTGCATTGTAGATTGCGAAGGAACAATACTATGTACCCTTACATCAAGGTACCTCCAAGCTGTGATGCACAAATTGGCTTGGCATAAATTGCTGAACTGCTCAAGTCTCAGTTTTTTTATATCTAGGACAATCTCACAATGTTATCTGCCACTCCCTATTCTACTTATTTAATTTTGTCAGTCCCTGTACATGTTTTTCCTGTGGGTTTAGTGCCCTATTATTTACTTATTACATATTTTATTATATTAGAAAGGAGAGTAATCATAGCTGTCTTAATACTTTTTAACATTCAGAACATTAAATAGCAGGAACTCAGACATCCAATGTTTATTATTATTTATGTTAAATGGGAAGTAATACTGATAGAAGTGAATGAGAATATATGCATTGGGGATGATTATATCAATTTCAGGAATAATTTTAGTCTAGGTAATTAAATAAAACATGATTACCTAAGTGTCTAGCTAATCTATTCATACATACTACAACCACGGTACATTGCAACTGCACAAAGTGGCGAACCCGTATCAAACACACATGGTTGAAGTTGTCAAAAATGTGGCCTGTGTGACTACTCCTTCTATAAATTAGCACCCACCCACATATTATTGTATTGTAGTTGCAGGTGTGATTGTGATACATCTGTATCAAGCCTTATACTTTTTTTCTATTTCAAGCATTACCATTCAAGCATACATAATTTTTTTATTTTTAAGCATATACCTACATTTAATCAATGAAAATGTTTCTTTAACTATCAAAGGCCGGTACTTCAGATATCCTAATTACAATAATTGTTATCAGTTATTGGAAGCAGAGGACCACTATGAAGGGGACAGAAAGGAGCTGACAGGCCGGCTCGAAGCACTGGACAGCATCGTCCGCATGCTAGAGCTAAAACACAAGAACTCACTTGACCATGCCAGCAGACTTGAAGAGCGGGAGAATGAACTTAAAAAGGTGAGGCACACAGTTTCGGAGCCATCTAACAATTTGGTTAAAAAATTCTTCAAAATCTAATGTAATTGCTACAGTAATTCATTTTCTATTGTGTAACTTGCATTTCAAATTATCTGCAGACTATTGTAATCTGTTTAGAAGGGTTTTTAGATAACATTTCTACATGGGTGTGTCACCCTATGTACATCTGACAGTCCTAATACGCATTTTCAAGGCAATTTCAGAGGTGCCACTCCAAATAATTTGTTTACCCGAACAAAATTACTGATCAATATTTACAACATAAAACTCTGTAATTCAGAATTTACGAAGCTTTTACTTTATGACACATAATTATGTATAAATATTGCAATGTTCATGTTCATTCAAGGTATCTGTTGCATTTAAGCATAAGAACTAATTTATCATATGTTTGACCAAGTTTAACACATGTGGGTCCCGGTAGACAAGCCGCACAAATATATTTATTTGTAATGTACAGGACCACAAGCATAATTTTTATTGGACAGGTTCATTACGATAAGTCCGGGATCCATATGTGACACCCAAACAAAAACATTGGGACTTCACAGAACATTTTTAGCATTTATTTGGGGACTGTCAAAGTGTTAATTGTGGTTACAATATCTCTCAGGAATTCGCGAAGCTCCACGACAGATACACCGAGCTGTTCAAAACACATATGGACTACATGGAGCGCACCAAACTGTTACTCAGCACCGCGAGCGAACGCAGCGAGGTGCGCGGCCGGCTCGGCCTCAACCCCGTGGGCAGATCAAGTGGTGAGACCAACACATATTAGCGGTGGACGATTGTTACTAGACCCAAGGGCGTTGCCAAGGGCGGCAGAGCTTCAAAAAATAGCCATTAACCAAAAAAAATAAAGACTTTTAATTATCTAATTTTACTTTTTGATTCTATATTTCGAATAATTATATACCGTTACTTATAAACGTAGAAACCTTGCTGCCTTTAAACCGTATTAAGAGAAACGAGTTTCACACTTCGTTAAAAACCTATATAAGTTAGAACTAGGTGTTGCATGGTGCGCGGGCCGCGCGCGGCCCGCGAGACTGCTTTGTTTTCGTGTTGTATGCGCCGCAACTAAAGAAACATTATCCGGATTGTTGGCTGTGCAAATAATTCGTGCAAGCCCATCCACTAATTATATCAAGCACCGCCCGAAAGTTGCATATTCAAAACTCTATGAAAGACATTTATTTCGAAAAGAGTTCATGTAAAATTGGATATGGTTGTGTTTTATAAAGCAAGCAACGCTCGAAATGACCGTATGCCAGAAATTTATTCAAGGTTTTCATAAACCAAACGTTGCTAGCTGTACACAATTTCCATAACTTTGTTCATAACCGAAAATCATGGGAATCTTTCAGCCTTTGGTAGCGTGGGGACGCTTCGGGCTTCGCCCTACGCGGAGCTCGGCCTATGGCCTCGCAGTCCGGCTCGGCCTTCGGCCTCGCAAAAGTTACTTGGAAAGGAGAGAGTGGTTTCTGGTCGGTAAGGAGACGCTTCGGGCTTCGCCCTACGCGGAGCTCGGCCTACGGCCTCGCGGTCCGGCTCGGCCTTCGGCCTCGCAAAAGTTACTTGGAAGGTTGGAAGTTGTTTCTGCTCGGTAAGGGGACGCTTCGGGCTTCGCCCTACGCGGAGCTCGGCCTATGGCCTCGCAGGCCGGCTCGGCCTTCGGCCTCGCAAAAATTACTTGGAAGGTGGGGAAGTTGTTTCTGCTTGGCAAGGGGACGCTTCGGGCTTCGCCCTACGCGGAGCTCGGCCTATGGCCTCGCAGGCCGGCTCGGCCTTCGGCCTCGCAAAAGTTACATGGAAGGTGGGGAGTTGTTTCTGCTTGGCAAGGGGACGCTTCGGGCTTCGCCCTACGCGGAGCTCGGCCTACGGCCTCGCGGTGTTCTGTCGCTTCGGGCTTCGCCCTACGCGGAGCTCGGCCTTCGGCCTCGCGGGAGGGTGCTCGGCCTTCGGCCTCGCTATAGTTACTGATAGATATTTACCGCACGCCAGTAATCCTTTCGTTTCGTGTAGGAAAATATATTGAGAAAATATTATGGTTTACTGCTCGTCCGCCATTTTGTTTTTCCCAAAAATGACAATTTTCTGGTATACTACATCATATGTGCTACGAAGTGGAATTGGTTGGATATTCCTCATGCGCTCGTGCTAGGCCAGCTAATTCGTCAAAGTTTGGTCTGAAATGTCCAAATTTTCAATCAGCTATATTTCCGCCGCCATTTTGTGTTTCTTTTGTTTTTCAATTTCATCACAAATTAGGTGGACCATGTGACGCGTGTTCCAAATTTGAACGAAATCGGTTGGAAAATGGCGAAGATGGCATCACGTGACCCGCCGCCATTTTGTTTTTTTCACTTCCCTATAGTTTTCCTCTGGTCCAATCACTAAACTATACAACTCCCCCCTACATCACTTTCACCTCCGGGAACTCCTTCAGACTAAACGGGCGTGTCAATCAGTGAGTCAGTCAGTGAGTGAGTCAGTGGTAGTCGAGCTATATATATTAGTAAAGACACAGAAAGCTTAAATCATGGAATAACTTTAAATCACGGTTATAAAAGTTGGGTTATTGCCCATGGACCACCTCCGTAGTTCGGCTGGGTGGTTTACGGGAAATTTTCTTTGTGGAGGCTGTAGGTTTGTAGGCAATAATGTATTTAGTATTAAGATTTCAAAAACAACTGTTTGTCTCCAAATAAAATAAATAAATAATAGTCTGTACCCACAATTCATACTCTCCCCGTCCTCCACCTATATCAACTTGCCCCTTGCCTGCCCCCTGGCCATCGGCTGGCGACGCCCTTGACTTGACCGATAACCATAGACAGTTTTGAGTATCAGTGAAGTTTGAGTTTGGCCTTACAACTGTCAGATTTCATACAATTTTGTTTGACAGTAATAAGTGCGAACTTACGCTGAGTTCATACTCAAAACTGTCTATGTCTATCAGCCTAAGCAATCGAATCAATCAATTGTTGCATTTATTCAATTGTAATCTAAGGCCTTTTTTATGACTCCCAAAAAAATAATGTACTTGCATTTAATGTATGTATGTACATAATCTAATGCTGACATCAGCTCGCGTGTGGCGATGAGTGCAGTCAATCAATTTGAAAATGTTGATAGTTATCGCACCGCGCAATTGTATTGGATTAGTATTTATAGTTTTGTTACATGCAATTGTCGATTGATTCGATGGTTTTTTAATAGCAATTGCCCATCGCTGACACATTTTCTTTAATTTCATTGCTCAATCTTGCATTATATTTCTAATGTTATAGTAGGGTTAGAAATATACTCGTATTATGAGTAGTCCTCTAATTAACAGGTCCCAGTCTCCTCAGATTATACTCACCCTATTAAAAAACAAATCAAATGATTCTTGATATTCAGATTCCCCCAAAGCCCTGTACACCACTGTATCAGATTCGTATTAATGCAGTTTATTGCAAGATTTACACAATTTTGTAATTAAAAGATGCCAGTACTGACTAGAAAACGCGGCAAAAACTTTAAGCAGCACTTTTAAAAGAAAATATTAACAATGTAATTACATTTTTTTTAATAATATATAATTTATATATATTATATTAGAAGATCATATTCTTTTAAAGATGTCTGTCATTGTCTTTAAAGGTATCAAATGACGTTGACTATTATCCACTACCAGGTCCGATATCGTTTGGGTTCGCGTCGCTGGAGGGCTCTGTACACGTGGTGGATCAATCCGAGAGCATGCCCGGCAGTCCGGTCAGTCTCTCTTCGTCGCCACCCACTCCACCAATCGGCGATGAACTCGCGGCTGTAAGGACAGTCGAGCGCGCCCACCAGACCGACCCCATCACACAACAGAGTCAGGTGAGAATGGAGTGTGAGAAAGTAGGGAATCTATAAAGATCACCACTAAAACATTACATGAGATATACGGAGATTCGGTATCTTACGCCCCTTAGTAAAACACAGTTGTGGGGTGAGGTCAAAGCTGCCCTCCATCACTTCATTCACAGTGCAACATGTTTATGGCAAATGGCGGAACAAAAACCAAGCTTAGCCACACCTCATTGACGTCACGACTCACTTTGCCAGTGAGTCGTGACGTGACGACTAACTTAGATAATACTCTCTCTCATTCATTACCCCATGACCATAACGAAGGTGAATTGCTGTGACATTATTCTAGTGGTCTGTGTGACTTTTATGGTTCCTTCGCACTTCACCATTGGTTTAGTGTGAAATGGAATAAACATCTTTAGATTTTTTTTATTGATTGACTAAACCCGCGTTAGGCCCCGATCTCACCTGATGGTAAGTGACGATGAGGCCGATGATGAAGCACGCGGGCCTAGTAAATTCTTTAGTAGTGGAATGTCACTTGTGTTATTTCTACATTGATGATGAAGTGTACTATTTTACGAATTCACTGTCAGTGGAGAAATACTACCGATTTATTATGCTATAACCAGAGAAGTTGGCTATAACTTAGTCATTCCACCATTGATTGTGAAATGGCTCAGAATGAAATTAATGAACAATTTTATTATGAATGGCGCTATGCTATGGGGCTAACATTGTTTTTTATAACGCCATGTATATCCCGTTCTTTTGTAATGCCATTAGTTGTTACTGAGTATTCACTAAATTTTATTGATTTGTTGGTCTTTTTATACCTTGATGTTAAATATTAAATAAATTTATATGAAATTAAACTTGTCCTTTTGTTCAGTAGTTGCAATTAATTATGCATTCCATATCCTGTGTTGTGGAAAGTATCAATCTACCAGTAATTTATGATAATATGTCTGGAAAGGGTCAAAGCACTTGAACATGATATACGATTCGATATGTAACAGTGCTACAAAGGAAATGCATGCTATTTATAACAGTTTATTACTAACATAATTACATATCCATGCTTAGTTATGACAGTCGTCAACACATAGTTATACATTTCTATCATAGCTACCACATCTAAATACGTACGATAGACATTAAAAGAGTTTGTCTGATAGCATTGCCAACTAAAACGTAACATTTCGGTTACATAGCAACTAAAGTGCTTTATAGTTAGTTACACTACGTACCTAAAACATTTGTAACCATTACACCTATCGACGTAATTAGCGAGATTCTCCTAGTTGTTCTTCGACTGACGGCTTTGTTGCATCCGTCCTGATTACATTCGCAAGATAGCGAGTAATGCATACTGCTGAACTTCGATTGTTCGCATTTTAGTGGCTCCTTGTATACATAGGCGCATTCTCGGAGAATCGTCACATCTTGTTCAGGCGTGAAATAGTGGACTTGAGATAAGGACCGGCATGCTGGCCTCAATCGACTGCTATTCTTACAGTCTTTTAGATACTCCTTCTTCAAGTCATACGTGTAACATCCGTAGTGATTGATCGATGAACACTGGTAGCATTTTAAGCAGTTAACTCTATTGAACATCACGATTAATATTACGATTATTGCAAATAAACAATAATAGAGATAACATTTCATTTTATTTTAAATACATTGATTGTTTTGGTTGTGTTGACATTATAATATGTCAGGAAGACATTTTTGTTCGGATTTTAAATAATTACGTCACTAAAATCTGTGTTTAGTGTTTAGAGTATCTATATCATTTGAACTTAACAAAGAGAATGTATCACTGTTACTAAACGGTTCTGTAGGCTTCTCTATCTACGAAACGGTTACTAAATTATTCTCTTTGCAAAAAACGCATAAGCCATTTTTCTTTCATCTTCAAATGGCTCCTGCACTAGGCAATCCAGCCATTACCAATTGATGAGATCATCATACTCCTATATTAAATGAGAAATAATCGATATCACAAGAACGCAATTAATATTAATTCGATTAATTCGTGCGACTTCTGCTGAATACAATAAATTATTATTGTACCTTTTAGGCTACTTCACCCGTGGCTCCACCAACCAGCAGGTCACAAACGAAGAGCGAGAAGCGAAGTGCTAACACACTGTATCAAGAGTTGGCCTTCCACGATACTGATGTTAGTATCGCCGAAGGAGAGGAGGGTAACGACATTACAGGTATTAACCCTTAACAATAGAACTTCTTAAGTGGTTGTTTAATTTAGACTGATGACGAAATAGCGAAAGCCAGCGAATTAGTAAACCTATATCTGAAATCACCGCTTACTCGTAAGTCACTCGCTAACAGCCTTGATCTGTTATTTTTTTTGGGGATATAGTAGTCTCCAAGAATTACCTACGCCAAAAAATGTGCCTGGTACAGAGCAAGATATTTTTAAGTTAATGCAAATATTTTTTTTACCATTTTCGTGACCAAAAAATAATTGTCAGAACTACTGCAACTTGTCTATCGTGGAATGAAGTCATATCAATTTTTATTTAAAAGTTCGGGGTGCTAGCCGTCAAACTAATGTCAAATGCTTTGTAGTAATGTCATTTTGCGGCTCCGCGGCGTTGCGTCGATCTAGGATAATCTGTCTACGCGTCGATCGCTAACGGTAGCGCGTGCTCACAGATTAAAGATATAAGTTTTCTATTCAAAACGCGTGCTATAAGGGCAGATCATGTCTTCTAACTTTCTAATGTTAGAATATTAGAAGTTAGAATATTAGAAACTCTCTAATATTGTCCTATTTGTTACACAGGTAGCTGGGTACATCCCGGAGAATACGCGTCATCAGGTAATTTATTGGTTGATGTTGATTCGCTTGTAAATTTTGTATTTTCTAATCTTTCTACATGTCAAGTTGTAATTGTCCTTAGTCATGCATGACTAATTTTTCAACATTGAATAACATTTTATTTTATTGTAAATAGTCCATGTATAAATTTATGTAGGTAGTTATTATTAATGTTATGTACTAACCTGTTTTATTTTGTCTATTTTCATGCGTTCTAACATTCTGTTGCGTCAACATATTGCAGTTAACGATAACTTCTTTGGTGAGTAATATTTTACTGTATAATTGTTAGAGGTTACGCATGCAGTGCGAATGCTAATTCGCTCTCTATTTTCTATCTCTTTTATACAGAGAGTCCTCTCTTCTTTACAAATTGCTTTACAGTATACTTTTTAATATGCACAGTTGTATGCACACAATTTGAATGGGACAGAGGGTCCTTAAGGGTCATACCTTAGTTAAGTGGCGCCCCCAACCTTAAAGAAAACCATATCATATAAATTTTTGGCCTACAGTGTTGTCAGTTTTTACAATAATTCAGAACTATAATACTAATTGCTAATTACTAGGTTTTTTCCGTCAATGTATAAAAGTAGTAAACGATAAAAATAGTTCGCCAATCAGCTGCATACTGTAATAAAACTAGACCGGAAGTTTATAAGATCAAAGATGTAAGAACGTGCGTTGCGTTTTACATTAAATTTAAACCTACTTGCTTAATAACCGGTCAGTGAGGAAGTAATGATCTAGGTTAACTCAACGAGTATTATAGAACCTTGCAATGAATCATTAAATTACATTTCCAGCGTTTAAATGGAAGTCTACATATTTAATAGGGCAATTTTCATGAAGATAGGCTTGAAGCCTGTGAACAAAACCGTTATACATAAACCATTATGTATTTATGATGATTGCACCCCTAGACTGGTAATAGAAAATTCACAACTACGCGGTATTCCGACCTTTGTTTTACTGAGCAATTTTGTCAACGAGAATGAACTTGATTCTAGTTTACATTTTCGTATAAAACCGTAGTCTTAATACATTTTTGGTAACACGTAACGTTACAAAGTCTATACAGTCCTTAATTTATACGCCGTAAGAACTGAAATAGTACTTGAAATATTGCCACTGATATGGTGTCTACCGTACTGTGACCGATTGCTTTGTTGTTAACTAAATAATGATATTTGTTTTGATTGAAATTGAATTATTTATAGGAATTATTACTAGTACTTTTAATTTAACTTCCAAATTACCTCAAACAACTTTTCGATCATTACTATATCCTAGTAAAAGAGTATGTTTGCCGTGTATAACTACTATTTTATTGTTCTGGGTCTATGCTACCTCCTGTTTACCAACACTACAGGAATGGGCAAAGAAGTAGAGAACCTCATTTTGGAAAATAATGAACTCCTGGCTACCAAGTAAGTTATTTGTCATGTTTTAAATAAGGTCCTTAGGTGCTAGGATGTGTCGTGTCCATTTTTATTTCTTACTTCATATCTAGATATCATACTTGCAATATACTATATTTTCAAGCCCGAATTCTCATAGCCTACAAAATGTAGTGGTTTATTTACCTATCGATTTCTGTAAAACAAACATGGAACATGTCGCCTTTTACTGATTTACATCTTCTGTAAACGTTACTTGAACAAATACGAAATATTATAAAATCTATTTCACAGAAATGCCCTGAACGTAGTGAAAGATGACTTGATAGTGAAAGTGGATGAGCTTACTGGTGAACAGGAGATACTTCGGGAGGAGGTCGCGAATTTGAGTTCTGCGCGTGAGAAACTGCGGGAGAGGGTCACTCAATTGGAGGAGGAGCTTCGGCATTTGAAGGTATGTGAATGACGTATTGGCCTGACGTTACACAAAGTCTAAAATAAACATGACCTAGATTGACGTTTATTGCCCTACAATATAAATAGAGGCTGTTGTAAGTAATCGTCCCATTAAAATATGTGAAAATTATGCCTCATTAATTTGTCATGGGTTAACAACTATGTTTTTTTGTTTAGAAACTAGGTTTTGTGTTCCTAATGTAACTCAACTTTTTACTTCTTTTGAATAGTGTCAATCCACTAAAGATTTTGTTAGTTTTTGTTTGAGATATTTGATGGATGATGGCTTCCGCTGTACTGACTTCTTATTTAAACTAATGTTTTGGTGTATAGGATACAGTGAGCAACAATGCCGGCGGCGGCGAGAACGAAGACGAGGCCGACGTACCGATGGCGCAACGACGGCGGTTCACACGCGTCGAGATGGCGCGTGTCCTTATGGAGCGCAACCAGTATAAGGTATGCAATTGTGAACAAACACTTTGAACTTTTTTTAGAATTATACTATAGTGAGCCATTACTACAAATTATTACATATAAATGGATATCACTCACTTATATTGTTGAAGCAGGCAATTAGACTTTATACCGACTTGTCTAGTGAGGAAGTCGGATTTGCACCAAATATGTAGAAATCCATAGACAAATTGCAGTTACTCCGGGTTAAAAGTGTAACAGAGACAATTAATGGGAAAAAGCATTTATCCGTCGTCTTATTACACGTCTATGAGTTGTATCCAATTTCTCTTTATTTCAATTGTTGCTAAAAACCTCGTATGATGGTAGTTGATTCTTCAGCTTCATTGAAACGTGAAAACACTTAATTACTTGAATTTATTTGATCGTTGAAACGGTGTAATCGTATCGCCAGTTCCGCAAGACTGATTGTTATAATAAGACTTACGTAGTTATTTACCTATTTAGTGGATAAAAATGTAATTGTTATTATTTTAAACGATACGCTAGGTATTGGTTATTAATCTCCTCAACGAAAAAAAAATATGATACACACTCGCAACAAAAGAAATCTGATTATTAAATCACATAATAAAACAAGATTTGGTAACAAAATTATGCAAGCCGATTATATAGTTCCACTTAAAATTTATCCAGTCGTGGTTTTAAAGTTAGGTGAGTTAAAAAAAGGTAGAACGATGGTAACTTTTTTTTTAATATGTTGCGTTATGTTACAGGAGCGATTCATGGAGCTTCAGGATGCGGTGCGTTGGACGGAGATGGTGCGCGCAAGCCGCGTCGACTCAACTATGGACAAAAAGAACAAACAAAGCATCTGGAAGTTCTTTAGCAACCTCTTTAGGTAATTATCATTTTACTATCTATGGGTAGGGTATCGGCACAGACCACTTACCCCATAGACCTGTAACAGGAGGGCGCCCGTGTCTGCCCGCACATGACCGCTAAATTGCTTCGCGACACGAGTAACCTAGAGATATTATCGACATGGACGCATCTCTTTAATACGGCACCCCTGCGGGGGGCAGGGGTGCCGTATTAAAGAATATTATTTAGTCTGCTACGGCACGTATCTGATACGCTCAATGTGCATAGATATAAACGGAGTTTTATTTGAAGGGCGCTAAAGTAGTGCAAGCGTGAAAGATCTTTTAAAGACCCTACACGGAAGACTCGACTATAAAGATCTGATGATATACCTATGCATTTGTTTCACTAGCGTAATATAAGACTACTACGCGAATTCATATTTTGGATATCTCTGAGTTCAATACATATATGTTTGTTAAATCTTTAAAAATCGTTAGAAATCGCTGTTAAATATTTGCTATTTTAAGCGAATTGATTTTGTAAAAATGCTATGATTCACTTTCTGTTGTCAACTGAGAGCCATCTCGCGAATACATTCCATAATAGAAAGCGTTCTTTAGGGGAAGATTTCGTCACTTAATTGTTATATAGGGGCTATCGTATTCCACATACACAATAATCCGATTGTGCAAATTTTCTTACGATGTTTTCCTTCGCCATTTTAAGAAAAATCTGTGAATGTAGTTAAACTATCTCGAAAAACCGAGATAAACTCATTTGTAACCTTACAATCTCTATTCCGGGCCGCCTTACGGAATTCCACTGTCCTAACTATATAACCAACAAGCTGTTATCATAACAAAACTACACTACATTATTAATACTAACAAGTAATCGAATAATAACAGAGCTGCATACAACAGCTGTCCCGTTTCTTGAGAACTATTACATGTGCTCGACGAATTGATTGCAAACTATGCCCGACCTCGTAACTGCACATAATTCCCTTGAATTGTTACCTATGAATATTATATTATGTGAAATCTGCTGCTTTTGCGAATATTCACTTATGCCGCAGCGATGTTCAAGGATGGATCGATAAGTGATATCGATCTTTGTTTATTGGATACGCATACAAGAATACTACAATGCTTTTGAAACTTTCTACAATGCAATACATTTATAACTCCCAGAAGAGTTGCAGTGTTATTATCTGTTTTTGCATCTCATGTCCATCCACTTATTTTTTAATTTAGTTACTAAGGCCATTCATTATTTTTATATCTCTCTCTACCCTATTTTGTATTAGGTATCTATTTGTAAATACTTATGTTTCCTGCTTTTCAGATGAAGTGAATGTCTCCACTGAATGTGGAAAATGCGATGGTTATCTATTTACTTTTCTATTATATTTTTACAACGACCTCTTTCGCTAATGAATAATAATGATCGGAATCGCTTTTAAATAAATAAAAAATGTCTAAAGAGTTTGACTGTGGATGTATTATTATAACTGATTTGTTAACGTTACGGCAGAGTAAATGCGACATGGCATAGTATACTAAATACTACGAGTAATAAATAATGATCTATTTCAGATATCAGGAATATCATTAAGAAAAAGGTCGTAACTACGTTGTAGCTAAGCGATATAATACTAAGCTATATGCATAATTGCTTTACCGTAATCAGATACCTTGTACTCGTAAACTAATAATTACGTTTTTATTATAAATGATTTTCTTGAATGATTATAAAATGCGGCAATTGTAAATCTATAAATATCTGCCTTGCGATTTGTAAATTGCGATAGTTCATTTATTCGATTGCACATCATTTTCTTCAATAAATCATATCATGTATTATCATAAGTATACATAACATTTCCGTAATCCAGTCACATTACGTAGTAGTATTTTATGATAACGCACCATGCGACCACTAGTTATTACTTTACTAATATATATAGCTCGACTACCACTGACTGACTGACTGACTGACTGACTGACTGACTGACTCACTGACTCACTGATTGACGCGCCCGTTTAGTCTGAAGGAGTTCCCGGAGGTGAAAGTGATGTAGGGGGGAGTTGTATAGTTTAGTGATTGGACCAGAGGAAAACTATAGGGAAGTGAAAAAAACAAAATGGCGGCGGGTCACGTGATGCCATCTCCGCCATTTTCCAACCGATTTCGATCAAATTTGGAACGCGTGTCACATGGTCCACCTACTTTGTGATGAAATTGAAAAACAAAAGAAAAACAAAATGGCGGCGGAAATATAGCCGATTGAAAATTTGGACATGTCAGACCAAACTTTGACGAATTAGCTGGGCTAGCACGAGCGCATGAGGAATATCCAACCAATTCCACTTCGTAGCACATATGATGCAGTATACCAGAAAATTGTCAATTTTTGGAAAAACAAAATGGCGGACGAGCAGTTAACCATAATATTTTCTCAATAAATTTTCCTATACGAAACGAAAGGATTACTTGCGTGCGGTAAATATCTATCAGTAACTATAGCGAGGCCGAAGGCCGAGCACCCTCCGGCGAGGCCGAAGGCCGAGCTCCGCGTAGGGCGAAGGCCGAGCTCCGCGTAGGGCGAAGCCCGAAGCGATAGAACACCGCGAGGCCGCAGGCCGAGCTCCGCGTAGGGCGAAGCCCGAAGCGTCCCCTTGCCAAGCAGAAACAACTCCCCACCTTCCAAGTAACTTTTGCGAGGCCGAAGGCCGAGCCGGCCTGCGAGGCCATAGGCCGAGCTCCGCGTAGGGCGAAGCCCGGAGCGTCCCCTTGCCAAGCAGAACAACTCCCCACCTTCCAAGTAACTTTTGCGAGGCCGAAGGCCGAGCCGGCCTGCGAGGCCATAGGCCGAGCTCCGCGTAGGGCGAAGCCCGAAGCGTCCCCTTGCCAAGCAGAACAACTCCCCACCTTCCAAGTAACTTTTGCGAGGCCGAAGGCCGAGCCGGCCTGCGAGGCCATTGGCCGAGCTCCGCGTAGGGCGAAGCCCGAAGCGTCCCCTTGCCAAGCAGAACAACTCCCCACCTTCCAAGTAACTTTTGCGAGGCCGAAGGCCGAGCCGGCCTGCGAGGCCATTGGCCGAGCTCCGCGTAGGGCGAAGCCCGAAGCGTCCCCTTGCCAAGCAGAAAAAACTTCCCACCTTCCAAGTAACTTTTGCGAGGCCGAAGGCCGAGCCGGCTGCGAGGCCATAGGCCGAGCTCCGCGGAGGGCGAAGCCCGGAGCGTCCCCACGCTACCAAAGGCTGAAAGATGCCCCTGCCTTTCGAATTATGAACAAAGTTATGGAAATTGTGTACAGCTAGCAACGTTTGGCTTTTGAAAACTTTCTTTAAGTTTCTGGCATACGGGCATTTCGAGCGTTGTTTGCTTCAAAAATCACAAAAATAACCTACTTTAAATGAGCAAACTCTTTCCGAATAAATGTTTTTCACAGAGTTTTGAACTTGCAACTTTCGGGCGGTGCTTGATATAATAATTAGTGGATGGCTTGCACGAATTATATGCACAGCGAACAATCCGGATAATGTTTATTTAGTTGCGGCGCCTACAACACGAAAACAAAGCAGTCTCGCGGGCCGCGCGCGGCCCGCGCACCATGCAACACCTAGTTACTGTATAAAACTAATACTTCGCAAATATATGCGGATTATCGGATGATTCAGTTTGCCATCTTGTGAAGTCACAAAAGTTATTACTAAAGAAAAGTATCAAGATGGCCGCCAAATGAAGCTTACGCGAATTTTGTGGCAATGACGTCATGCGTTCTCATTTTCGTTTCGCATCACGTGACAAAAAGTTGTTTTTTGATTATTTAATTAAAATCGCGAAAGTAGCAT
Source organism: Tachystola acroxantha (assembly GCA_963506565.1). NCBI lineage: Eukaryota > Metazoa > Arthropoda > Insecta > Lepidoptera > Oecophoridae > Tachystola > Tachystola acroxantha. The sequence goes on from OY735870.1 coordinate 19,192,780, forward strand.
AAAATAAATATTTTTAACGGAGCATTATGATAGAAACTATTCATCAATCATTCGTCAATCCTCCCTGGTCTTTGCAGCACGGGCGAGCGTCCCCAGCGGCCTCTGTCGACGCCGCACCTGCGCGCGGTCGCCGCGCCGCAGCCAGCCATGCGCCACTCGCGCACACAGGCAGACTTCCTCGAGACACAGCTCACGGACCACCATCACCGCCGACACGAGAGGAGCGAACAGTTCCGACAGGTATACACGAAGACTGAAGAATGTATACAGTGGCCTCAATATGGTTGAGATTTCCGCAAAAACTGCTGTACCGAATTTAATAATTCTTTTACAGTTACATAGTTTTAACTTTTATCTATCTTACAATGAAGGAATTCTTCCAATAGGTCTAGTAGTTTTTAGGGTTCAGTGTCTCAAAAGGAAAAAAAAATTAACCCTTATAGGATCACTTTGTCGTCCGTCTGTCTAGACCTATATCTCAGAAACGCGTAGACGGTTCAAGTAGAAATTAATACCAAATACTCAGGTCTGCAACCTCATGCAGCCGTGAAAATATCAAACTTCTACGCCGACGCAATCAAAATATATGGCCGTTGATGTCACATTTTCTCGCATATTTGTATGAATGCAAGAAAACCAAAACCTATAGGGTACCTAGTTGACCTAGAATCATAAAATTTGGCAAGAAGCTAGGTCTTACAGCACAAGTAAATAAAAATATCCGAAAACTGTAAATTTGTAGTTACATCTATAAACAAATATTTTTTCTTATTACAAACTTATATTTTACAGTTGGCGAAATAGTCGAAGAGTATGTCGATGTATGGGCATATTTTTGAACGGCCAAAATAAGTTGGTCCTTAAATCGAGTTTATCTTTTCGTTACAGCAAAATTACGGGGTTAGGTTTTGTTGCACGGAACCCTCGTTGTGCGAGTCCGACATTCGACTCGCATTTGGCCGGTTTTTTTATTTTGTTATTATATTTTACTTACCCGCTCTATTGTGTCGTCTAGGTGCGTGCGCACGTGCGTAAGGAGGACGGTCGCACGCAGGCGTACGGGTGGAGTCTCCCCGGCAAGAGCGGGCAGGGACAGAAGGGGCCCAGTCCGTGCACGTCGCTCTCGTCAGGCGGTGTACCAGTGCCAGTACCGGTGTTCTGCAGGTAAAGGGTGTAACGGATAGGGAGGTGTTTTGATCGATAGAAATAGTTTATTTAGTTAGATTAATGAGGGGTACATGATAAACACTATTTATTTTTTTATCGATACTGAACATCTTTTGTTCTACTTTTCCATTTTCGCGGGCTTTTATTTCATACATTTTGTACTAAACTGATCGATTTGTACTGGTGTGAGATATGTAACGTATTAATTTAATTTTATCCGACCTTTCAGATAAAATTAAAAAGCGTCGGGTCCTTACCCGACGCACAAACAGACTAAAAATGATTTTTTTTTAGAGTGGGTGTATGTTTGAGTATCGGGTCCTTATCGAATTTCTTCCGATAATCTGGTTGCTTCACAACCTGCTTGGCTGGCAAAACCACAGGTGATTTTCTTTTCTGTGCGAAAGCATATCCCATGACACAACCTCAACACCAGTAGTGTCATAGGGAATTTGATCTTTTTCTATCATTAATCGGATATCTATTATTCTATTCTATTTGTATTTATTAAGAAGAGAAGGTATTAAAGAGGTCAATGTCAAGTTATTTAGAGTCAACAAGTAAATATAAAATTAAATAGTAAGGAAACCAATCCACCATTACAAAATGATGGCGGATAAACAGATATCAAATAAACAGGATCTCTCAATTCTATCCAGGCCAATTGCGGAAAGCGAACCCCGCATGACCTTACTGTGCGCTGCTGGCGTGAATCTGACCGGAGGTCTGACGCCCGACGGCGGCTGCATGATCGGCGAGAGCGTATTCTATGCCAAGGAGGACGAGAAGCCAGATAACATACAGAGTCTAGGTGAGTTCAAAGTCAAATCTCTTTATTGCATGTTAGCACGTTGTGTACATTTTTGCACGTCAACATTTTTTACACCACTTTACAAGGAAAAGTTACCAACACTGAGTAGAAAAACGACTGTTCAATCTCCATGGTTTCAGATATTAAATCTGCGAGTGGGTACCTGTACAATTAGGCTAGAGTTTTTACCAAATGTATATTAAAATATAAAATAGAGAAACATAAAACAATTCTTGAAATGTCCCTGATACAAATCTGCTTGCTGTCCAAAGAAAATATATACTATAAAAACATGGAGATCGAACAACGACCTTGTCATTTGATATTTTGGTTTTTGGAAATATTATTTACTGTTATTGTATAAATGCAGCTAATTTTTTTAATAATTTAACTTCGTAAATCGCGCTTTTCAAATACGTCACTCACGCGACATCTTGTTACGTCACTCATTATAAAGAAATATATGAAATCAAAATGGCCGCCTAATGAAGCATGCGCTGTTTATAACATGGTGACCAACAAATGAGTTCAGTCAACGTAAGTACCTAATTGTCAAAAAGTACAGCCTGTCCCAATCCAATTTTCCTTGGCGGTAAACAAACAAAAATGTTCATAGTGAACGATCGCCAATCACTAATTAGTCTAATATTGTTTTTGGTGAAGTTTCAAACGCCATGTTTGTTTACATCCATGGTAAATTGGATTGGGTCAGACTATAAGCAAAACTTAGTAACCTAGTAATTTCATAGGGTCGGTATAAAGTTTAATTTAACTGAAGTTGTAATGTTGTCAGCCTACGAGATGAGCAAGGCCTCGGTGCACTCGCCCGAGGTGGAGCAGATCGACCGGCAGTTGCACTCGACGCACAGCGGGGAACACTCAGAGAAGAACCTCTCGTCGCTCGTATGGATCTGCTCCAGCACGCAGACTAAGGGCATCGTCATGGTTAGTGTTTACAAAGAATATCTATTTCTATAACCGAAGCCCGCTGCAGATATAACCTGCTGCTGCAGTTGATAATCCATGGCAAGGTCTGAGGGAATAGGAGTGTTGGCAGGAGAAGACACTCTTGGCTAAAGAACTTGCGTGATTAGTTCGGCTGCAGTACCGGCTCTTTGTTCCGGGCAACCGTCCAGAGGGTGAAAATCTGTCATGATGTCCATAACCTTCTATGAGAAGAGGAACGTTAAAGAAGAAGCATCCTCTATATTTTGTTCTACGACTTTTCGAATAGAAAATAAAATAAAATTAATGTATCATACAAATCGATCAGCTAACCGGGACGAAAAAAAAGTTAAAAAATAAATACGCGAAATTCGAAAAGTCGTAGAACAAAAGTTGTTCAGTTACCGATACTGAACACCCTTCCTTTGGCTTCATATACCCTTTACGTTACATCTTGTAGACTCTACAGGGTGTAAGACTCTACAGTGTAGAGTCTTAAGTCGGAAAGATGATAATGGAGAATTTTCGTCACGACCGGCATTCGAACTCCGAACTCGAACCTCGCCATCGGGGCACGCTGTATTCCGGTCGTGTCAAAATTTTTATCATTTAGATTTTAGTTTCGCTTAGCGCATATGCAAGAAAATATCAAAACATACGGAAACATACTGTTAAAACGCCAGGCGATCCGACGCGTATTTACCGTGCATTTATATATCATCGGCGTTGGTCACGTCGGGTTTACTTAGTGTGATTCTAGCCATAGAAAATGTAACGATTTGATTTGGTCAGCACGCGCGCCTGACTTAGCATTTTAACAGTATGTTTGCGCCTTTACCTTCGTGTTTGGTACACATACCTACGTACATTTGCATGTGTGTTCAGCAGATAATAGATGCGAACAAGCCGGCGGACGTGATCGAGTCGTTCCTCGTGAGCGACAAGCACGTGCTGTGCGTGGCGTCTGTGCCGGGCGCCGTCGCCGAGGACTACGCGGAGTACGAGGAGCGCATGACCACAGACACAGAACATAAGCGGCAATCGGTAAGTGTTACGTCATTACTAGCCGCCCTAGCCAAGTTGCATTGACTTTGTTAGAATAGGAATAAATATGTTTGGGATTAGCGAGTCTCCGCCGGGCGCGGGCTCACGCGGCAGCCTCGGGTGAGCGGCTGGCTTGCTCAGCAGTTGGTCCGGCACATGCTGCGGAGCCATCAGTAGCCTTTGAGCATCCGAAATGGACAGTTGTGTAAATTCTGCTGCAGCTATTTTCATATCTATCGAATAGCCTCGCGAGACGAAACACCACCATCCACACCGAACGAGCAGCGCACCTTTACCCGGCTTCCGTACGATTCTCTTTCTATTCATCTAGCGTTAACGAAAGGCAATGCCACTTGGCTAAGCGGGCTGTACGGTACGGTCTAACAAATAACATAAAGGGGGTTTCACTGTGGTTGAGTTTTTTTAATAGATAAATCAACCGATTTTCACGTTACATTGTCTGCGCTCTAAGTTCTCTACTAATGAAAGATTTTTTACAATCCTACAAGTCCTTGAGAATATCTCAGCCTTAATGAAACCGCGTCTTTCGAGCGCTGTCGTCCTTCACATTCACATTTTCCTTTCCTTGGACTACAATGCCGTTGGGGTGACGGTGCCGCCGCGCAAGCGTCGCGTCGACTCTGCGTGGGCGCTGTCGAGACGCTAGCACTACACATAATACGATTCATAATACGATATCATTGTCTTTTCCGGGTAGTAATACAATCGATAGTTTGGCAACACTAATCTGCGGACGCCTCTGTCGATGTGTAGTGCTAGCATAAGACTGATGTGGTCATGCCCACTGCCATTTACTTAAAAAAATAACAGTTTATTACCAACCCTGGTTATCATGTAATGCTTGATTACAGCAATCGCTTTTCTGCGTGGGCAAGAGTGAGTCTGCGGACAGCCAGAGCAACGGGCTGCTGGGGTCAGTGGCCAACGGCGCGGGTGGCGGCGTCGAGAAGGAGATTATCGTTGGAAGCGCTAGACTGGTAAGCGATTAGCGATTAACCAGGAGTCAAATAAAAAATAAGTATAAAGGGTTAAATCGGAGTAACACGCTGGTTTTCTTTTGGGTAAGGGTGGCTTGCACCAAGGAGGATTAGCGATTAACCCGGGGGTCAAATGAAAAATGTACGACGGGGTTAAGTTGAAGTAAAACTCTCACTTATCTTTTGCGGATGAAACAATACTTTTTTTTGTATAAGAAGGAACGACAAATAGTATATATTTCATTTATTTATTGTTTTATGTAAACATCCTACGATCTTGAAGGTAAGTGCCCAGAAACACCTACAACTCCATAAGAGTTCGACCGCCTCAGCTGTAGCTATCGGCGTATCGCCGCGGAGCTGTCAAACGTCAGCTTGACGGCTCCGTTGCGTAACACCGATCGCTAACGCTGAGTCGTGCTAGGAGATTCGAACTCTTCTGGCGTTATATATCTCTAGGCACTTACTTACCTTCATGGTCCTAGGGTGTTTACATAAAGCAATTCATCATCAGCCCGTATCAGTCCACTGCTGGACCGGCCTCTTCCAAAACACGCCACTCAACCCGATTATCGGCCTTTTGCATCCAGTGCCAGCCACTTTGCGCAGGTCATCCCTCCATCTGAACGTAGGCCGTATCACGCTACGTTTACCAGTTCGTGGCATCCATTCGAGAACCCTACATAAAGAGTTTACATAAAATGAATTGTGTCTATTTGCCGTTCCGTCTTATATATAAAAAAAGTGTTATTTCAACGGTTATCCTTGTATAGATGCAAGCAACGCTGCTGACTCCTCCGAGCACTCCCGTCAAGGAGACGTCAGAGCCGCCACCCGCTACTGGGGTGCCCAAAGAGTCCAAGGTCAAGGACGTGGAGGAAGCAGACACAGCACCGACTGACAGCCCGCCGCTTAGCTCTACGCCTGTTAATGGTAATATCTACTGTACAATCACATAATAGTTATTTAATAGTTTATTTAATTGAAACATTACTGTTATAATATGCATTATTTTATTGTTGGTGGTTGAAGTTGGCTTGCGAGTAGGTTGTCGGAAAAAAACCCAGTAATTTACAAGTAATTTGACCTAAAAGTTTATAAATAACACATTTAATATTTTCCAGTACCTATCTGTAAATACCTGTAAATGTGGAGAATATTGTGCAGTCGAAAACACATCAACTTTAACATTTTGGACTTTGTGCCGTTCTTATTTTTAGCTAATTCGTACAAAAAGTACGAGAAAGAAAAAAAATTAAAATTGACAAGGCGTATAACACAATTACATCGAACTATCTACTAAAGTTTGACCGCAAGCGCTGTACCGTGCCTTAGGTAGCTGCGGGGCGAGACGTGGTAATAGTGTTCTGTGGACTTGGCGGTGGAGCACGCTTCACTCTGTCATTTCGTCTTCGCTCTCTCTCGCACACACTCGCGTCCCTTCCCCGTATGCCCGTTGCCACCTAAAGCGCCGAACAGCGCTTGCGATCAGACTATAGGTTTTTTTTACAATCGGTCAAATACCTGAATACTTCTCTGTTTTGCCTTTCCTCTGTAGAAGATGTAAATTCATTCTTATACCACTTATTTAGCACCGCACCACGGCTCGCCCGAACCCGGCGTGGACGCGTTCGCGCAGGAGCAATCGAACGCGGACAGCCGCGCGGACGTGCCGCAGGACCGCAAGATGTCCACCGTGATGGCCACCATGTGGTTGGGCACCAAGAGCGGCAACCTATACGTGCACTCAGCCATGGGCAACTACAGCAAGTGTCTGGCTAGGTGAGGTGACACGCCTTTATTGACATATACGTATATTTGTGGTTTTGGCGCACAATGACATTATGACAAGCAACAAGCAGAAATTATTGCAAAACAACAAAAAAACAGACTGCATAAAACTATCCCCTTTTGATTAATTTTTCTATACCCTATGACACTCCCGTAATCAAGACGAATCTAACGATACATCATATGCCAAAATCCATCAAGCCGTTTATGCTACAGGATGGCAGGAAGGAATGGACATACCTACATACATACACTCGAAATCCATTACCCTCCTTCTGGGGCAGTCGGGTAAAAAAACGTATTTGTGGTCCTCTATAGTCTAATGGGCTTGATGAATGTTGATGTGTGCGAACGAGACGTACTTAGATTGGTCACTGACTTACGAAATAAAATAAAGAAAGAACACTTATTCAGACAGCACACCATGCAAACACACGAAAAATAAACACACTTAAAGCTATAATTTGTAATGGTGTGCGGCGCCGGAATAGGCATGCTGTCTCAGCATAATGTCATAGCCGTATGTACATTGTATGCCAAAAAGCATTATTTTTTTTATTTGTATAAGTTGACTAAGTTATTATAATAATTATGAATTACACAGCGCATTGGTTTCTGACTGTAATGCTGTGTAAGATTTTGTAAATAAATAATTCTAGTAATAATTCCCATCTTTCTGTATACCGATCAAGGCCATGCACGATACTGAATGAAAAACGACCTTGAATAGGTTCGTCAAACGGTCGTTTTTCATAGTTTAGACAGTTGAATCAGTTTTCCAGCAGTGGTCCGTATTTCGAGATGTTCCCTAAGATATACCACGTCGTGTCACATTTGGTACCTTATTTGTTTGCTTGTCACGGAGTACTGGGAAGAGATGTCATGCCTTACTTTCCTTAGTAAACTGTGCCGCATAGTTCGGGGTTAGGATTGAATAGGTTCTAGAACATGAAAACGATGACATATTTTAACCTATTTCGCTGACGCTACCATCACAAGGCGATACAAGCTCACTTAGTTATATATATTTTTTCCTTACTCCGTGGTTCTCATACTCTGCTGTTTCAGGGTGAAACTGAATGATGCCATTCTGTCGATCGTGGCGTGCTCATCGCGTTGCATGGTCGCTCTTGCGGACGGGACCGTGGCTATCTTCGCGAGGCTCGCCGACGGCCAGTGGGATCTCACGCAGTACTGGCTGTTGACCCTCGGCGACCCCAAGTGCTCAGGTATCTATCTCGTTACCCCGGTGCTAGACATGGTGCTAATATGCTCAAATTCGATGTTCATTGACGGCTTTTTATGACGTCTTAGTTATGGATTCTGTACATAGCTTTCAATGGTAGGTAAAACTTTGCAAACATGTTCAAATGTCTGCTGCTCAACATCGATGTTTTTGTTCATACATCTTTACAAATGAATAAAACGCCGTATTTTTCATGAAATTTTATTATTGAACGAGTTACGAGATTAAAAATGATTTACTTTGTGATGATGACTGCCTTTGCCGTGATGAATACCGTCTTCTACCATATTGAGGATCGCCTTTACCGTTGTGACGACCGCCTCTGCCATTATGACGGCTGACTGCAGTGATGTTGGTTTTTATACAATTTTGACAGTCGTAAGTGAGATCTCACGCTGAGTCGTGCTCAAAACTGTGCATCTGTGACTCATGTCTGTCGTCATAAGTCCCGTTCATGTCTAACATCTCTATCCTGTATGTTGCAGTGCGTTGCCTGAGCGCGGTCGGCTGCACTGCGTGGTGCGGCTACCGCAACAAGGTGCACGTGGTGGACCCGCGCACGCGGCGCCTGCTGTACTCGCTAGAGGCGCACCCGAGGCACGAGAGCCAGGTGCGACAGATGGCGTGCGACGGGGACGGCGTATGGGTGAGTTTCATTCCAGTCATACTTCATATACAATATAACTAAGCCCACAGCAGTTATTTTGTAAACATATTATGATTGTCTAATTACTGTTGTAGTGTAACACTGAATGACCCACATACCACTTTCCCCTTAGACCTGTAACATGCGTCGTGTCTGCACATGAGCGAAAAATTGCTTCGCGACACGTGGAACCTAGGATATTATCGACATGGACGCATATCTTTAATACGGCACCGCTTCGTCTCTATGCGCTCATCGTTGACAGAATTTTTCGCTTGCAAATTTGCGTGTAAGTGGTCTGTGGAATGACCTGATTGAATGAATCTCTCGTCTCGTCATTGTGAAAGTAAAGCGGACCGATCCAATAATTTGAAAATAATTATGCAATAATCACAGTAAAGCTTAATATGGTAGTCATCTTTGTTTACAAAATAAGATACTGGTGGTGGGCTTCACTTTACAGGCAAACAGGCTTTTCTTTCGGCGTGTGAAGGATGATGGAAGACTATGATATCTTATGAATATTATGTAACATGACATTGGTACTGAAGAATTATCGAGGCCATTTTTAAAAAACCTATAAATCGTCCCACTGCTGGTCAATTGTCTGCCTTCCTCTTCTACCCATCTCTGTCCTCCCCCAACCACCCATCCCTGTATCTAATGAGATCGTCTCTCCACCTTTGCCGTGGTCTGCCCTAACGCCGCAACCATCCAATGGCATCACTAATGGTTAAAGGGGCTCGTGGTCCAGTTGCGAGTACACGTTGAAAACGATCGTACAAGTTAAGCAACGCTGGGCGAGGTCAGTACCTGGATGAGTGACCGCTAGTGACACTTTCATCTGAGCCCCTCCGTGCCTCGGAAAGCACGTTAAGCAGTTGGTCCCGGTTGCTGTCGCTCGGCAGCAGTTGTTGGGCAACGTCTGAGTCCTACGGGGGGCGGCCTGAATAGCTGACAAATTGGTTTGGTCTCTAACCCACACGAAAAAAAAACAATAATGGCATGAGTCCATTAATAATCTAAAAAAATAAATGGTGTATCTTTTCGTGTAGGTCTCAATAAAAATGGACTCCACCCTCCGTCTGTACCACGCTCACACGTACCAACACCTGAAGGACGTGGACATCGAGCCGTACGTGAGCAAGATGCTCGGCACGGGCAAGCTGGGCTTCTCCCTCGTGAGGATCACGGCGCTGCTGATCAGCTCGGGCCGCCTGTGGATAGGCACCAGCAACGGAGTCGTGATATCCGTGCCGCTGTCAGAAGGATCCAGCCGGGACTCCATTGGAGGGTCCTTGCCGCCGAATGCTGGCCGCTCTAATATACCTGGTAAGTCAACTGCCCTTCTGCTAAGATATTTGGATCGAATGACCAGTATAAGCTAACCCTCACTTCGTCAGGCGAGCTTATACTGGTTGCGTAATCGTTCGACTGTGTTAGATCCAAATATCATATTTTATTGGAAAACCAACGGAAAGCCAATTACTATGTTTGAGTTATAATGTCAATACAGTGTAAATATAAAACGATGAAAGTTGTGTTCGCCCTGACCCCTTACCATGAAGTCTTATAGCAGGATTACTTCAATAATACTTTGTCATTTCGTATCATGACGACCTTAAAGTAAGTTTATTAAGGACGTCATTGTACGAAATAACAAAGTATTATTGAATTAATCCTGTTATAAGAGTTCATGGTAAGGGGGCTGTTCATGTGCCTCTGCAAGGACGAGCTTTTCTGTAGTCCAGTTTAAAATTATTACATTTAGTATGTTATTTTGCGATGTGGTGTGCTAATAAACCTTTACTTCTCTCCGCCTTGTCCAGGGCACGCCACGCTGGTCCGCGCCCGTTCAACGAGTCCCACGGGCACGATCCCGTGGTGTTCCATGGCGCACGCGCAGCTCAGTTTCCACGGCCACCGTGACGCCGTGACGTTCTTCGTGGCGGTGCCCGGCGCGGCGGGCTCGCCGGCGCGCACGCCCGACTCGCCGAGCCGCCACTCGCCCGCGCCGCCGCCCATGCTCGTCATATCGGGCGGCGAGGGATACATCGACTTTAGAATAGGTAGGTTGATTAGTGGATACTAAGGATATTTAAAAAGATTCATAGTTTTGGGCGAAAGCTTAGTGTGTGTTCGCTCTCGCAGCAACACTTGTAAGGTCGAATGGAATAAGGTGTACAGGAGAGTTTTAGGCAGTGGTCCTATCGCCGGCGAGTAAGCGAGTAACTCTCGGCTATTTTGTCGCCCAAGAAAAGTACAAAAGATAGCACATTCTGAGTAAAAAGAGACGCGTATATTAATATATATTATAGTTCATCGCCGTTCACACCGCCGGCGAGTATTCGCTCGACTATTTTGTCGCCGAGCGAGTACATCCCATCGCTCGGCGACACTGGCTCACCGATGAACTATAAATATTATGTCGCCGAGCGAGTATCGCTGCGTTTCTTTTGTTTACACGGAATGTACTATATGTTGTACATTTCTTGCGCGAAAAAACAGCCCATGGTTACTCGCTTACTCGCTGGCGGCCTATAGCCGAGCTACAAAACTATACTCGCCACAATTTCATCGTGTGTACTCTAAAGTACTAGTACAAGAATTTTAACAATCACCAAGTAGTTATTGAGAAAATCTCACTCAACCTTATTGAGGCCCCTCTGTATACTTTTATCTGTTGTCGACTGTACCATTGGCCAGTAGCTATGGTACAAATGGGACAGATTTGTCACAGAGAGCAGAATAAACAAAATTAAAATATCTTCATTTATAGTAAAGCAACACTTACTTTTGCAATTGGACGCCGAGCAGAGATAATTAACATTTTCTACTAAAATGTGTCTCACGTCAAAACAAGCAATATGCACGTTAGCATACGAAATGAAACCCATACAGAAGTCGGGCTTTTGCTTAATAGATACATTTGTAGTATTTGGTTGCTTAATATGCTTACTATTCATGCTTAACTTGTTACCATCGAATACAAAAAGACAAGTGTTTTTCTATGATATTTCTTTTGATAATTTGGTGCCTATTGTTTGATTTGAATTAGGTTTAGGCTTAGATTGAAATTACTATAGATGCAAGGCCACTGAAAATTGCACTAAAACTGAATAGTAATATCGCTGTCAGTCAGTCGTGTCTCGTCGCCGTTCACACGAAGTCCCGCGAAGTGAGAGTTGAAAAGCTGCCAAAGTAACCATTTAAGTAACGCACAGGTGATTCGTGTCACCCCATGACTGTGTTCAAGTCTACGGGCTACTAATTAATGCGCGCATTTAGAGACGTAATCCCTTATATTTGAGAGGAGGAGAAGACAGTCACTGTACCATAAACCATCAGTAGGCATGCTGTATAAACAGTCTGAAAGGCGCGACTGATGTCTTTGCAATTTTTGTAGTGCCAGTGTCATATTGAGCTTGCATCTATAGTATTTTTAAACTAAGAGTTATAGGTATGGTTTTTCTACTAAATTGTCTCAAACCGTGCTCCATTCCATTTATTAACAAACAAACGTTCACATAACTATCAGATATAAACTAACTTTCATGTACATTTTAGTGGAAAAACTGACATTGAAATAGGCAAAGTATTTTTTTTTAATTTCCCCGATTTTTTTGCCATTAGAAGAGCATGCGGATGACGTACGAGATACCGCCTCCCACCTCATTGTTTGGCAGATTCTAAGCGAAACCTGAACGTACCTGATAGATAATAAGTTAAAACACACAAAATTACAAAAATACGGTACGTTGGTTTTACAGTCAGCATGTATGGCTTGGGGAGTCATATCGTAACTTAACATTGTCACTAATATATTAACTCTAGCTGCTAAGGCTGACGGAGTAGGCGATGTGGCCATAATGAGAATTATCACAACACATGTTGACTGCTGATCAATATTGATAACGTTTCTTTTCGCGTGTGGTTTAGTGGCCAGACCTATTGTCTTAGTTATCCAGGCCGTAGGCCTCTGACGTGGCATAACCAATGATGTTGAGCGACAACAACCGGGACCAACTTCTTAACGTGCTTTCCGAGGCATTGGTAACAATACAATACAACCCCCTTACCTTGAACTCTTATAGCAGGATTACTTCAATAATACTTTGTTATTTCGTAACATGACGACCTTAAAGTCGTGGTACGAAATTATAAAGTATTATTGAAGTAATCCTGCTATAAGAGTTCATGATAAGGGGGCTGTACAGTATTATTTGATTACCAACATCGATCAGTATCTGACTCCTACCCGAGCCTGAGACCTATACCCAGTCATGGGTGGCCAATAAATAAATAATAGACAAGCGATTCAATATGAAATACATTATAATGCATGACAAATAACATAATACTTAATCTTAAAAATAAGATTAACCATGAATTAAATAATAACACATATAAATACAATTTTTACATGCAATTTAATGATATATTATGCTTGCCTGTTTGATAGATACTTGACATTTGTATTTTATTGGAATAAATGGTTTATAATAATAATAAAACAATTGATCAGAGTTCAACTTGCGTTGTGATAACGTGTATTGGGCGCCAATGTCTCCGTTTCCCTTAATGCGTTTCACTCAACTGCATGTAGCGATTCACTTGGGCAAGTTCAGTGTAATTCAGAGAAAACTATACGAAGTTCTTTAAAGTTGAGATTTTCTCAAAAACTAATTGACCGATTGAAAAGATTCTTAAGTAGTTTTTAAGAAAATCTCAACATTGATGATTGATTACTTTTCTCCGAGTTAAACTACACGCATAACCATCATGACCGTAACATAAAGACATTTGCTTCATTTAGCCTAACATCCATTAATATTAATACAATAACATGTCATTATATTACGTAAGGTAAGCATTACAATATAGCGAAAAGTTCGTTGATCTTATTTTAGTTTATTAATACATATTTTAGTGTATTGCTAACGTGTATATTGCTAATTCAGTAATTAAAAATGTAAATATTAAAGTATTTTAACATTGTAAACTTTCTGAATGTTTTTTTATTATAAGTGAACCTACCTAATATTTTTTCCCATTATTTAACTAATTTTCTTTTGACTTTGTTTTGTATTCGAATAAGTACTTTCATACATCATTGTTTACCGTCAAAAGAAACCGAGCAATATGTAAATCCTGTTACTAAATCAACAGAATATGATACATTTTAATGACTTATTTTGTTACTATATACCCAGGGAAAGGGAGAGTAGAAAAAACCGTTGTAATTAGTTGTTGAAATCTGTTTCAAATAATTAACAATTTGACCAATAAGTGTGTAATCGTTCCTGACCAATAGGTGATATCACATTACAATAATTTCATAGGATCTTCTACGTTAACATGGCATCTAATCATCCGAAACTGTTATAATAACGTTTCACACAAAGTCTTTCCCACACAGGCGCCATCTGCACGCAGCTTGCTGCTAGGCCGCAATGCGCTACCTACTGGACGTTAACGACGGGAGAACATGGGGCATGCGTTTCAACTGGCCGCAGGCCGCAAGCCGCGTGCAGTCCCCTTACCATAAAGTCTTATAGCAGGATTACTTCAATAATACTTTGTTATTTCGTTTTAACGAAATTATAAAGTATTATTGAAGTAATCCTGCTATAAGAGTTCATGGTAAGGGGGCTGGCCGCCTGTGTGTGTGTTAAATGTGTGTGTGCGAAAGACGGCACTTACACATATAATACTTTCACCAACATACCTATACACTTCTTCGTGAGATATAATTATGTACATTGAAACAATAATTTGGAGGGGCGGGCTATGTTATCATACAAGATCTCTAACCGACGACTGCATTAGCTAATAGTACTTTACTATTTCCACAGCCGACTCAGAGATGGAAGACAGCGTAGTGGTGGCGGAGGACGGCTCGTCCAGTGGCCACAGCTCGCTCGCCGAGCGCGCCTCCAAGAGCCACCTCATCGTGTGGCAAGTCGCCACGGCCTAACGTAAGGCCGCCCGTGCACGGATCGACTCGGAGTCAGACTACGTTTACGTGTGTACGTCGACTAAGCCAGCGACGCTCGTCAACGCGTAAGTAGCGCTTTTCTTGTGAATAGGAAGTCTGCGTTGAGAATGTATCGGTTACGTTAGACATGAAGGAAAAAGTATATTTTGTATGGGGAGTATCCGCTCTTGTTGTCACTTTCACTCTTATGCGTCAGAAAGAGACGTATTTTATTACGAAATTTCAAACAATAAAAAAACAAATGAGTGTCAGAGTCGCTAAAATTTGTCCATTGGCTGTTCCTTGCGTGAACATAACTGAAGATAATATTTGTGACGACTTTAACAGTCCCGTCAACTCAACGCGAATAGTTAATCAAAAGTCACATGACAGATACATTCTCAATGGACAGACGGATTTAAAAGGATTTTTGTGGAAAGAGTTTAGGATAGGTATCCTATAGTTTAGAATTCGGTTGCAATTGGAAAATTTGGAATTGGTTTGTGTTTCAATGTTGTTGGTCCTTCGAAATCCATTAGCACCTATTCACAAAATTGACTAACTTGACAGGGTATGTATACTTACTTTATGCAATAAGAACCTTTTTGAACTACGTTGATCATACCTATATTTATTCGAACATTCGACTGTTTAAAATCCAGCCAAAATATTAAATTTAAAACTGCTAGGTCTATTCAGGAACCCAAAGTGTTCTAACTTTCTAAATGAAGATATTATATTTTTAAACTGTTACTCACTGCCATAGAAATAATAATAAATTTTGGAATCGTATAAAAACGGCATCAATGAGAATGTTAAAGTATATTTACCCTATCAGTTAGTCGTTGACATTTTCTCGCCAAATTGTTTGTGTGTTCGTAGATCATTTTCACATTCAAAATTTAAAATGGCGCACGTTCAACGTTTCTGAACTGAGAGTGCACGGCACTTTGGACTCTGTTATAAAAATCATACCATTTATATTTCATCTGTTACTCTATGTGCTAATTTTATTTAGCTGTGAAATTAATTTTTGGCGCTTCATATTTTGATATAATTAATGGATCATGCTCATCTCAAGAATTTTGTGACAAGGTCGATGTAACCTCCTTCAACCGATCTTAGTCGAAACTTAATCTCATATAGGACTAATTGTACAAGTTGTAATTGTAACCACCAAATACGAAATAATGTAATTCATTTTGTAGTATTAGAGGTTAGAAATAGAAATCATTATTGGAGATTTTATAATAATTAATTATAATATTATATATAATAATATATCTCATTTGTAAGACGTGGCAATTATATGTAGTGAAGCATACGGCTGTGGTTGTCATCTACATCACAATGTAATTTTAATTATTTTATTTTATCGCGTTTGATGTTGTGTTTATATATAACAGCAAGACTGTTAGAATAATAAATATTGATGTTCTTTTAAGTCAGTGGTTATTTGGTTAATTACTATAGATGGAGTGAAAAAAATAAAGAACGCTTAAAGGGTTTTCATATCTTTATTATAGCTAATTAAAATATCTAACTTTTTAGTGAATCTAAGTGTTTAAGAGGATAAACCGAGTTCAAAAACCATTTTATAAGACTTAAACTTTCTTATTTCTTATATAAGTTCTTGACGACTCTTAAACCTTCCTACGAAGGAATTTTGTTGTTGTTTTCTTGTGACAATGGTGCAAATATCATTTAAGAAACAATAAGTTTTAATTTATTCTTATAAACTAATAATTCACCACAATAATTAATTATTATTAGAAAACGTCAAGCAAAGTTTAAATAATAGTATTCTTGATATTTAATTTTATTTATTTGACAAAGATTTTAGATCAATTACGAGTTACGCGTTTGTCACACATATATGACATTATGGGTACGATTCTCATTTATATTTGTCCATATACTTGTTTATATTAGTTCTTAATTATCTGATTAGTTAAATAATACAGGAGACGTTGGTTGTAGGTTATAATTTGACAAGTTAACCATTTAGTTAACCACCAGTTTTTAATTTCTCAAATAAACACTAAATGCAGTTATATTATAAGAGTGGATACCTACTTTCGGAGACTGTCATCTGCTTAGATATATTACATATGCATAATGCTGTCTGAAGCTTAATAATGCCTGTACAATACTGTATAATTCCAAAGTTTGCTGCGACCTACACCTAGCGTCTACTGTAAATCCTAGTCAAAATAAATCGACGTAGTAGTGTGTAAATTTAGCTAGGCTTACGTTGTTTTGCTATTTAGGACTAAGGAGTCAGGAATGTCATCTGCCAAAGTTGTAGCGTGTGATACGTTCTATAATAGACAACCGACTGAGATTAACAGCTTCCGTATTGTGGGTTAGCCAGAATCTGTAAAGTACTGTAAACAGGCTTGCCTTTCTATTTAGCGGTAACACGAACCACTATCGACATCCAATCGAAAGCGAGTTCTCTTTGAGGTCGTATACAACTGGTCAGCGCCACTTTTATGGAAATAAAAACTTGTTTATGTTGTTTGAATTTTTCATGCATATCCGCTATGCGAAACGACAATCTAAATATTAAATGGAGGAAAATTTTAGTCAAGACCGGATTGCTAAGCTACTATTTTTAGATCTAAAACGCCCTTAGCCACCTAAGGGCCAAGGTCAGCCCCACGGCTGACCCCTTACAATATCATTCAAATTGTATATCTCGAAGCGAGCTCGCATTCAACTCGATGACTATGAGTGCTTCGTGCTAAGGCTACGGTATAATAGAGAGTTAAACATTTTTTGCAGTATTTTACCGATCACAACCGGCCGAGAATAAGAGTGCAGTAATTATACGTAGTAAATACAGGGTGTAACGTAAAAGGTAAATGAAGCCGAAGGGATGGTGTTCAGTATCGGTAACTAAACAACGTTTGTTCTACGACTTTTCGAATAAAAAATAAATATAAATTTAATGTCTCATACAAATCGGTCAGCTGACCGGAACGAAATGTATATAAATTAAAAAAAAAATCGCGTAAATCGAAAAGTCGAAAAGTTGTTCAGTTACCGATAATGAACCTTCGGCTTCATGTACCATTTACGTTACACCCTGTATATAAAATATATCTTTGACAGTTTACACAAGTCGCATCATAGTTTAGTACCAAGAGTACAAAATTGCAATACCTAGTACCTAGATCTTTTCTAGTTAGACACTGATGAAGGCTAGTCCATAAAGGAGAATTTCGCGTGTAAAAATCGCGTGATCTCGTCATGACGCGATGTATTGGCAGTCTAAATCTCGTCAACATCTTTTACGCTTTAATTTCACGCGAAATTCACCCCTCATGGTCTAGATCTTAGATTTTAGTGACGTTTGTCGTATGTGCAGATTTAAACTATCCAAAGATTTTAATATATTACACATCTATTCATAAGTTTATTCTGATTGTCAGTGAATTTGAGAGCAACAGTCTTATTCTGTACCAGCTGGGATCGCTAAAATACTGTAATAAATTGCTTGCGCTCTCTATTTACAGATCGCAAATGGTAGTTCAAAACAATTTTTACCTTTTTTTACCAATTAATTACGTTGGCCCAGAATAAAGGCTGCTGCTGTCGATTCTTCTGGCTATAGTTAGTTATTTTTGTGATTTTGTATTTTGATTTACAGGGTAGTATGAGGATAGCAGTGTATAGTATTTTTTACTGACGAACTTTTGTTTCCATTTCAGCAATAAAACTATGTTTCACTTTTCCATATATTTATAAATATTTTCAAAATAACAGAAATATTTACTATATAAGGGTTAAGTAAATTGAAATGGGACGCATTCATTAGTTAGAAGTAGTATTGAATATAATAATGTAATACCGTATGTACCAGTTAATTGTAGTTCTTGTAACTTGTTGCTATTGAATTAAAGAAGTAATATAATCAACTCTTTGGTAGATGACATCTGACCATGTTGGCGACTGTGCACAGTGAGGGCATTAAAAGTCATATGGCGTCTTTGAAATGTTTTATTAATGACTAAATCTAATACTAATTTCTATAAATATCTATATTGATATTTGACCTGTGTACTCATATTAGTAACTACCTATTTATATGTATACAAAATTCTGACTTGGTGATTACAAGTGAATACGCAAGAATTGTCACCAAGCAAAACTATTTATTTCATTTGTACTTAAACTTATGAATTTTTGAAGATTATATTTTGACAGATAATTAAATTTATTAATAATTTATAATATCATGAGATTATTTAATTAATGTATCTCAGTTTTTTATTATTATTTTATATTGGAGTAAACTTTTGATCAATTGTAATATTATTTTTCAGTTTTACAGATGTTTATTAAATAAGTGGATTATTTTATTTATAGTTGTGACACGAGTTATAAACTGTACTTTTTAAATAAATTATTGATTTGTTACCTTAATATCAAATATAATATAATGCAGTCATTTACCGAATGAATTAATAAATTAGTGTTAAATTTTTCTTGTTTGTATTTGCAATGAATAAAGTAATGCTGATGATTACGAAGTAGTTTTCTTTCCTACCTTCCTATGTCGTCCATAACAATAGTGTTAATTGAGCTCAAAAGCTCTTGGTAGTCGTATTTAAATGGAAATTTCTACGAAATAAAACCCCACAATTTTACAATACAGTATATTTTATTATAAATAAGTAAAACAAATTTTCGTCTAAACACAAGTCACTCTGCAACATAATCTAAATATATAACTTATTTGATTAATAATTTCATAAACCAGTAAACTATCAAAACATTATTCAAATAAAATAAAACTTAAACATTAAATACAAATTAACAATTCGTTTTTCATTATTCAAATAACCGGAAACGTATTGTTTTATTATTTAAACATACAGGTTGCATATAGCTTTCTAAAGTTAAGCATTCATTAAAATTAATTTATCATTATAGGCAACACTAAAAGATAAGTTCTGCAGCTAGGGAGGCAAGTGGCATTGACTTTCCTTAACGCCAGTAGTAGAATAGACAGAAAAATGTATGGTATTGATGTTTACTAACGAGGAAGCAAAGGTCGTAAATCCCATTCATTTTCTTACTATTCTACTATCGTTAACGAAAGTACATACCACTTGGCTAAGTTGATAGTAAATAGACGGACGTCGCGTTGGTGCGTTGTGAAAGTGTGGCATTTTTTATCGACTATCATCAATCGCTCTTGGGAATAGTAATAATGCCAACAAATCCGTCTACTTAAGGGACATGAGCCATAATCAATTTTATTAAAAAAGCTACTTAGAAAATCTTTATTAGGATAAATAGGTACTATTTTTCAATATACAATACATATCATAATTGCGACAAGCTAAGTTGTAGTTCTCAAATATGCCAAAAACGGCCGTTTTTCGCAATGCGAACTACAACTTAGGGAACTTGAATCACGTTGATAATAAGCATTTAAAAAATAGTATTTATCCTGATAAAGGTTTGCTAAGTAGGTACCTTTTTTAATAAAATTGAATATATTGGAAGATATTTTTTTTATGATTAGCGGCGCTAGTGGGCTCATGTCAGCCCCTTAATGCTGTTTGCGCTTATGTGTGCTGCGTGCAACTGAGATATACTAGCAAAACTATGTTACGGTCAACTCGATACTTATTACATTCAAGTGTAGATTGATGTTGTATGTTACGTAATGTATTTCTATTTTCATAAAACGTCACAATATTATCATCAGCCTTGTTACTTTTGTGCTGGGCAGACTTTCTGGTAAATAATTTGAATTATCGAGTAGATAATAGTGTCACCATAGTATGTAACAACTCGTTCAGAATTTATACTGAAAAAACTTGATTGTAATGCGATCGATGTTGATAGTAGATACTTATTCATGTATGTACCTAATTGTTTTAAATTCAAAGTAGTTATAGTTAATTATCTTAAAATAAGTCATTAATTACGTAATAGAGTTCAATATTTGTGGTTGTTACATGACATGGATGGAATTACAACGCTTTGATCATATATATAAATGACATAATAATTAATGTAATGTAAATATAGAGAGTATATATGTCTCGAATTAAAACATGTTATAAGTTCTTAAAGTTATCGCGGTACGAAAACAACAGATATATTGGAGATAATACTAAAACCTATAGTAAATATAAAGAGTTAGGTATGCCAAAACTTTTTTAAAGTTGTAAGAAAAACACGTAATCTTAATTTAATAGAAAACTAATGTAATAAATTGAAAAGATGCATTCTTTCTTCAAGAACTTTAGAAATAATTTTATGAAAGCATTGTACCTACAAAAGTTGAACGAATTTAGAAACTTAACCAAATACACGTGTTAGTATAATGTTATTCTATTTTATCTAGGCAACAGCTACATCGTGGCGTAGGTAATGGACCCTAGAATTATTGTGATTTATACAGCAGGATATAAGAGCTATATTTGTGGGGATAATAAAATTTGTTAGTCACTTAATAATACTACGTTTTAAGGGCCTGACATGACCCAAAGTCATGAGTGGCGCTCATCGCGCTCACGTATTTATGCCGAGGGGAACGGGGGCGGTGCAATTCGCCAAGGTCATTCGCTCGTGGAAGGCCCTTAACTAAAAGTTTTAACCCAATAGAACGTTTTTAAATTTTTCCGAAAGTTTAAGTCAGTATTTTCCAGAGTCTTACAAGTTGTCTTCCGTTTCCAGAGCTCTACTATTTTGTTCAAGAGACGAGCGTGCTGATTACGCGTAAAACTACCTACTGCAAGAAGTTGTTTTGATACTGGTACGTATACTGTTTAAGGTTACCTACTGTTAATAATTCATGAAGAGGTGTTGATAAATTCATACGGCTTTATATCATTAGATATTTTCGTGGGTTACTTCATCACAAACTGTTTCGTAATCTGTATTTAGACAGTACCTACTAGGCGATTAAACTCTAATCATTTACATAATTGGTACCTAACTGCTCCAAAATACGTGCCTTATTTTCCTTGTCGAGTAGTTTGAAAAGTAGAATATCCCACGTGGCAAGCAAAACTTATCTCCGACAAAGTAACTTGTAGGTAAGATAGAATCCCACACTACTATCACGATTGCACTAGACTCGCTCGGCTCTTGAATTGAAATGGAATATGGAAGCTACGAGTAATTTTAAATAGAGCTCCGGATTTTTTCGAATCCCCGAAATATACCGATCGAAATTAAAACAAACCAAAAATACAAACGTAATTCGACATTTTTATCAAACGCAACAGTACTAATATTGCTCTTTTTCGATACGATTACCTACTTTAAATTACGCTATAATACTATATAATATATATTCATGCAATTATTTTACTAACTCTGTAGGTACTTTTGGTATATAATAATTGCTTAATAGGAAGGAATAAGTGAATTAAAAAATTGACATTCTACACTAGGGTATTTTATATAAGTATTAATTATAAAGTACTTGAAATAAATAGGTACAGCAGAGTATTTTTAGGTAAAATTAAATTTTGTAATGTACGAATTGTATTAGTAAACAACAATAAATATCTAAATAATTCTAAATCGCGAAACGATATTCGTCAAGCCATACAGTGCAGTGTATTTGGTCTCGGTAGTTCACAAACTACATAATATTAAAAAGTGACATCCATTTGGTCGTCTTTATTTATATTCAGAAATCATTGGAACGTTGGTTTTACCCTAAAATTTAGACCGAATATTGGTACTAACATTCCGTAAACAAGCTTAATTTTTATTTTAACGCTGAAATTACCGAATGTTGGTACCAATCTGTTCCACTGGTTAATATTATTTTGATCTTATCAAGTGTTCCCGATTTTGTATAAGTGAGTATCGGATACATAAGTTATTGTGTTTTGTACATAATAAAATTGACATGCACATCCTTGTTAATCAAGGCGGCTACTTTTGTTAAATGGAAATATTTATGTCGTTTAAAAGGATGAATAACATCTAACAAGTAACTTGTGATCCACTTTCTATTTGATCAAGATATTTTTTTATAAATTTTTATTAAAAGAATTAAGGTACAGTCGAAGACAGAGATAAGTATACAGGGGGCCTCAATAAGGTTGAGATTTTCTCAAAAACTACTGGACCGAATTTAGTAATTCTTTTACAGTTACATTATTTTACCTTTTATCTATGAAACAGTGAAAGAATTTTTGCAATAGGTCAAGTAGGTTTTGAGAAAATCCCAACCCTAAAAGCTCTCCTGTACACCTTTCTCTGTGTTCCACCGTACAAGGTCTCCAAAGTAAACTTTTTCTGTCGAAATTAAATCCTTGTTAAGTTCAGTCAGATAAAGGCGACCTTACCGAAGCTTCAACACAACACTCACTTATGCAAAATCTCATAAGGCAGACTTAGTTATACACTCCTTAAACTTTTCTGTGCTTATTCTACAACACCGTCCTTGTCTACTCACTCTCACATACTACGCAATGCATCACATTAGTATTAATCACCTCTTTCTACTGCTATCAGTAAGTACGCCTAATTATCAACTTCTAACTGTCTAGATCTTCTACCTTCTACTCTAGGCCTAGACTCTGGGACATAACGTAAACAAAATTTTAAATGACAACATCTATTCGTGAATTTTCTCTGTGACTCTATTAATATCATAGGTATACATTAAAACACATCAAGTGTAACACTTTGGACCATTCTTATTATCCGCGTCGTAAGACTAGAAATCGTACTGCAAGTGTTCCTATTGATCTGCTGTTGTCCGTACCTAATGTATAACATAAAATAATGTTAAATAATTATCCACTATATCTGCAGTATTGTTATTTAAACAATCAGACGGCGAAATGTTTAAGTGCGTTTCGTCTTCTTTCGTTTTAAAGATATTATACATTTAAGAATAATATAGATGGCTCGTCCACGTCTATATAATGGGAGTCGGTGCAGGATAGGCAGGACTTGCGCCTTATCGTTTCGAAGAACTATCTACTTTACATCGCTTAACCCAGCTTCGTTAGTAAACTGTCAACGATTTGTGACAAAGCTTGAAGCAGGGAACTCCCTAGAGCGCGGCGAAAGTTATATATTCCTTGTGACAAATACTCCTTGATATAATGAACCTATACTTTGATTTTCATTTGTTTTAAGAATATCGTTGTAAGTTTAGAATCACAGAGATTATCGAATAAATTTCATTTGAACATTTTTCTTAACATAGAGACCCGCCTGCTACATCTTTATTTAACTACAACTACAAGTATGTGAAGTTCGGGATAAATGGAATAAACTGTAAGATTCTGCCGCTGGGTTCTGTTTAGGTTAAGTTCTGGTTTTATTATACACAGTCCCTTTGCGATTCTCGATACACTCCCCGGCGGAATTAGTAGAACACCGTCTACAATGAACGCAAAATGTTACTTTTTGCAAATGGCTTCACATTTTCCTTTTGTTATTACTATTTATAATTTCTGACCAATAATTTGTGAATGGAAGATTAGCCGCAGTAATTTCCATTCATATATTTTGTCAAAGTCTCATTCTTTTTTGCAAATATTTATTTAGTTATTATAAAAATTTGCTGAAGTTTATCGAAGTTACCTAGTGTCACATTATATGCTAATATAATTATCAACTTTATTATTTTGTTAAATGTAACATCTTGTTACTTTATTAATTAACTTTTTTGTGTTCTGCTTAATATTCCGAGAAGTTTAGTTAAGGCGGGAGGAATATAAAATTTTGAATTTTGTCTAAATATACAAAGAACTAACAATTTAATATTTCCAAAATTCGTTGTGCAAATAAACTAACTTAAAACAATTCGTTGTGAACTTCGATATTATTGCTATCGTTGTTTTTTCTTATTAATATTCTAACTTTATATTAAATATTAGTAATACGTAGTACTAGAAATAGAAACCCGACTAAAATTCTACAGTAATGCAAATAACATAAGACATTTCTTGTACAGTCGTGAATGATGTCAGTCAACAACATCCACTTTCACCGATAATTGTCATTTCTACAACGTCCAAGTATATTGGACGCTAATTTTTATAATAGTCTACTCAGCGTTTGCTTAAATCCAGCTAAGACCGTAAGTGGTTTTACGTCATCAGATCAAGAAATTTAGGTATTTTATTGGCTATAAAACCTACGATAAGGTCCTAGTCTAGTGAAACAGTAAACTATTGAATACGTTGCTGAGTAGTGACGTGCTACGACGTAGCTGCCTCGAGTTCGTAGTACTTCGACTTATCTGAATAAAATCGAAATCAGGTTTAGCAATTAAACTCTGTAAGGGGTTTATTTATTTGTTAAAATGTACATTCATTTAAATATATTATAGCAAATCAATCAAATCTTTTGGAGTTTTATCAATCCTAATACAAATAACTACAAAGTTCGTAGTCCTACTACGTCGTAGCACAAAATAGAGACATAAGTTTATAGTAGAGTAGTATACACACTACTAACTGTCACGTTACACGCTTACAAGTTGAGTTTTCAACACTTAATGCAATTTTGTAAAAATAACCGATCAAACTTACATGATTGTAGCTTGATACATCCGAACAAAATATATATTATAATATTTTACAATTATCACTTTGTTGCAGTCTACTTAGCCAAGTACTTTGGATTGTTTGACAATTCAATCCTCAATTCTAATTCTAATAAAACAATATTGCTTTCATGTATTGCTTTTTTCTTAGGTTCTAGTCATAATCGTACTTAATTATTTCTAGAGGCTAAATTAATCTAAGTACTTATGTAATATAATCTAAAGTCATTATTGCTTATGTAATGTATTGCTAATTTGGACATTTTTAATTTAGTTTATCACTGAAGTTGCATTAACTTATTTACGACGAAGAACAATGTTGGTGGACAATTTCCGGGGAAATTGATACATTGGTTGGAATTGAATTGATTGTTCGGACTCGAAACACTCGTCCGTCACAAACACTCAAGGGATCGAATGACACGAATGAAAGAAACACGGAAATGGATATGAAGGCGGATTATAACAGTGCCAAAATTTTAACAATTATTTCGTTTTCAGCATCAATTACTTACATATTATAAATCTAAATGCGGAACTACTATTTACCTACATAACTGTTTCTTCGCTATGTAAATAGGTAATAAAGGTATTTTAATAATACTACAACTACAAAAATTGTAAAGAAGGGAAATTTGGTACACAGGGAAATATTTACACTCAAATGTAAGTTAAGTATAATATATTTTTGTATATAAGTTGGTTTCATTAATGCTAATCGTTATTCGCTACTTAATTATCTGTATATTCACTACAATTATAATAACGTTAGTATAAATATTTGAATAAAATATCTCGTTTTAGATTTACTTTTAAAAGCGATCAATTTAGCATTTCTCTACAAAATACGAACGAGGGGATAGATATAGATAGCTAGTTAAAGAATATTCTGAAGGGAATACGCGAAAGAGTACACAGATAATAGATTCTAAGTAGAGTTAGAGAAGTTACGAAGTAAGATATTATAATGAAATAGCTATGGAAAGGAAAAACCTTACAAATAATCTACACAACACAAGGCATATGATTTCCGAAAGAAAATTGACGATCACAATCATATTACATAATATTCGATGTTAGATTCGTTTCATTAAATTTGTCATTAAAGTACTCCGAAGCACCAAAAACATCTAAAATTTTACCAAATATTAATAAATAATAAATATACATACATAAATTCTACATTATTGCTTATACATTTACATTATATTGCTTTTATACGCGCGACCTTTGTCTGTAAAGTCTATCGGTAAAAATAAATCGTTACAAGTGGACCTACACCTAGGTAGATACATTGTGGCACTACATCTATAAGTAGGAATATTTGGATAGGGGAAGGAATATAACTAGGGTCGAGAAAAGTGCCTCTCTAGGCGGTTCGCCATTCAATAAAAATATTAATATACTTAGTTAAGAAATAAACTATTATCGGGATGACTCATTACCTGTTATTCAAGTCTTTTCCTGACATTTAGGTACTGTAAATATGTCGATCATTAGTAATTCCCGTTTAATGTTTATGTTAAGTTAAACACCGTGTAACTTAAAAGTAAATACTTAAACTTTTTTGTCAAACGATCATTTTATTTCGGAAGGTACTTATATCTAGTTATTTATTAAAAAAATATCCAAGACTGTTGGCTTGATCAGAGCCTCGGGGGCTAGTGTATTTTATTTGTTTTTATAATTTGCCGCAAAGCAGCTTTCAGTTTCCAATAGTTTTACTTTGGGATCTCAAAGTAAATGCACTTTTCCCGATTAGAAATAATTCCCATTTTAATAATAATAATAAATATACAGGAACTTCGTTCAAAAATATTCTAATTGACAGGGTTCAAATTAAATCACCAACGACGAATTGACTTGCGAGGCACTACTAATAGACTAGGACAGCATCCGCTTCACAGGGTCCGTCGGTAACTCCATCAATTTAGCTACGATTCTAACGCCTAGTTTAACTTCTAACTTCATCAATGCAACTGTACTGTGAAGCCGATGCGATGGTCGGGTGAACTAGAAGACAAGAACTACTCCTACTGTAACTTGTCCGGTCAGTTTGCTCATTCGGCCAAACCTATCTACACTATGCGGTAAAATTTACGCTTTTTATATATTCTAATTAGTTTTTTATTGATTGTGTAGATTTGATTAGAGCCGAAGGGTCAAAGCTGACAGACGGCAGGACTA
Source organism: Tachystola acroxantha (assembly GCA_963506565.1). NCBI lineage: Eukaryota > Metazoa > Arthropoda > Insecta > Lepidoptera > Oecophoridae > Tachystola > Tachystola acroxantha. The sequence continues at coordinate 19,220,144 of OY735870.1, forward strand.
TTTGAATCCTCGAAGTTTAACTTCTTTACAAACTTCTTTTATGTGATAACTTTTAATATTGAACTCTAGTATTCGCACACAATTCTTGTACTAAATCAAAATATTCTCCGGAACTAAGGTTTTTTGATCTTAAAGCGCAGAAAATTAACAGTTTTCGTATTTTTTATTTGTACGAAAATATAAAATTTTGGTATTTTCCACGTTCCTAGCTTAATATAATTTAGATCAGGATAATAATTATGATTTGATAGTGAAATTGTGTGAGTACGGTTATATATTAAAAATTATGCTGTAAAGAAATTTGTTTAAGAAAGAAAAATTGAGGAGTCATCTTATGGTCTAAGAAACGCTATAGGGATAATAATTTGAAAGTCTGCTGCGTCTACACGACAGCGGTGCGCGACTTGTATAGTGTCTACTTTATTATTGCTTTTCGAATACCCATTGCTCACCGAGCACCTTGTGCTCCTTTTATAATCTATTTTATACCTAACTTAACCTATATTGCTTTATTGCCAGTATGACTTGACTAGTTTATGACTAGTATGACAGTTTGTCCACTGTGAATGAGTACGAAACTAGACCGATTGGTGGGCATAATGATGACTGGAGTTATTGGTTTCACTATCAGTTAAAGGGGTATTAAGGACTTGAGAAGAGTATTCTCTCTGAATCGATAGCATTGTATTTTACACCGGGATCGAAGTACCCTTTTAATTAGATTACTTTTGTTTTAATTTAATATTTTAAAATTTTTTGTATTGTAAAATAGTTTGATGACTAATTTCATGTATAAAAAATGTTTACCCTTCTGCATAGCTCCTTTTACTAACGATATTATCCCTGGCGCGCTAGACAGGGATTTTATTATATTTTTTTACGATTCTAATAGCATCAATTTTTTGTCTCAGCCCTCATGAATGGATGTACCATTCGCTGTTCTTGGGGGGTTTGTCTTGTGGATTCTATTTCTTACACACGAGTGTGCAGATATCCTTACGATGTGTTTCTTCACTGTGTGAATGTACGTAGGTTATTTCGAAGAATTGAGATAAATTCATTGGTGTATACGGGCTTCCATAACGAAACTCCAGTAACCTAACAGCGCCAACGAGCTTTAGGTCATATTTGACAAGTATTTACGTTTCTCTGACTATATTTTCACATATGCGGCTACATTCGAGCCCATTCACAGTGTGACAATGCATAACGCATGCTGCACTATCTGCATGCTCGCTGGGTGATGTCGCGGCGTAGGCCTGCCATGTCGCCGCCACAGCACGCGCCCGCCGCACGCCCAAAACAGCAAATAGCTTTCTTGCCTTGCTTAATTGATGTATTAAGAATTCCAAGTTCGTGATGTTCCCATTTGGTATTGGTAAATTTAGTTTTATATAAGAATTTTTCCGTTTCCACCAAAAAATTCCACTGTTAACTCCTGAAATTTAATTTTATCGGGATTTTGTTTGCTCTCACATTGTATTCTCCACTTTCTAATTAATTACATATCTCAAGCTCAACGGAATATTATTTGCTCAAACACGGACCCAACTTTAATCTCTCGACACTGGCGGATTTACTGTGTGACAAATAGAAACCAAAAGTCTAAAAAGTGAATTTAATTTAGAAAAAAACATCCATTCTTCATCAAGTTTGAAAAAAAAGGTCCGAAAATATCCTCCACCTTTCGTTTTGTTAACCGACACAACCTTGATCTAAAATGAGACTGGAAAACGAAAGTTGGGTAGCTCTCGACTTTGAATTGGGATGCAATGTTTGGAATCGAAAGTTTGTTGAATAGTTTGGAATTGTATCTGTTGGAGCGGCACGGCGGCGGGGCGGCGGCGGGACGAATGCGGCGCGCGGTCGCCGCTAAGGCACTGTCGCGGGCCGCCACGCTGCAGGGGGCACCGGCCGCGCGGGCAGCCGGCGGCCGCCTGCAGGGGTGTGGCGGGCCGGCGCGATGCGGGCCGCGGCCGGCGCGGCGGCGTGTGCGGGCCTTCGGACGGATAGTTGGCAAGCTCCGCACCGAGACGGACGGCGCGCGCGGCCGGCCGACTCGACGCGCGGCGCTCGCATCTCGACTAACTTACACCCTAATACTCTAACCTACTTTGCGGTTGTAAAAATCACCTACAAAAGATATTAGTTTCCATTCATATTTCAATACTTCTATGTATATAAGGGTATATTTTATCGACGAATACCTATATACATAATTAAAAGTTTAACGGGACGTGTGTCGCTACAGCCTAATAGCCGCGGCGTACGCGGCGCTACGGGGTCGTACATGATTCGTTGTTTGCGAAACGTTGCTCGAGTCGGTCGCGGCGCAGCCGGTCATCGCCTCGTGGCTGCGACTGGTCGCGCCGCTCCTATATTAAAATTTGTATATTTATAATATTACGCTAACAAGCTAAATTCATATTAATACTTTAAGTTTACGTGTGAACCAGCAGCGGTTACGGTCCCTAGTTGCGATGGCGACGATGCCTAGCCGGAGGCGGAGGCGGGGGGTTCGGGAGACGAGTCGTCGTCGCGCACGCACGCCGATTCCTGGTGCTTGTTGAGGTAGCTCTTGAGCGCGAACGTCTTGTGGCAGCGCGTGCACTCGAAGTTCTTATCGGAGGAGTGCGTCTGCATGTGCGCTCGCAGATTGGAGCGGTCCGCGAACGCCTTGCCGCAGTGCGCGCAGCCGTACGGCTTCTCGCCGGTGTGCGAGCGCAGGTGGCCCTGCAGCAGCCACGGCCGCGAGAACAGCTTGCCGCACACGCCGCACACGTGCGACAGCTGGTGCGTGAGCACGTGCATGGCAAGCGCGGGCATGGACACGTACGCCTTGCCGCACTCGCCGCAGCGCTTGGCGGATACCGAGTCGAGGCTGCGGTGCGTCTGCTTGTGGCGCGACAGGTTGGACGAGGTCGCGTACCGCTTGCCGCACTCACTGCACGTATACTTTGACTTGGGCTCGGGCTGCTGCGCGCTCTCGACGGGCGCGCTGGCGAAGTTGCGCCGTTTGGAGCGGCCGTCGCTCACGAAGAACGCGTCGTAGGTGTACGCGACTGTCTCCTTGGGCCGCTCGGCGGCCGGGTCCTGGTCGGGCTCGGGCTCGGGCGGCGGGGGCGGCGGCGGCGGCGGCGGCGGGTCCGGGGGCGCCGGGGGCTCGGCCCGCGGCGGCTGGGGCAGGTACACCGCATGCTGGCTCAGGTCTAGGATGGCGTGTGCCGCGTTGAGGTCCTCCTCGGCGCGGTGCAGGTGAGCGGCGCGGTCGCCGAGGCAGTACGGGCGGTAGATGTCCTTCTTCTTGGGCGGGAGCGAGAGGAGAGCTCCGGTGCTGGTGTAGCACATCGCGATGGACTTGCCGCTCGCCGGTGGCGGAGGGGGAGAAGAAGGCTGGAGTTGCACGTGGAGGAAAGGGGCGTCTGGGGGGTCTGAGGAGAGGTGCAGTAGAGCGTAGGAGAGAGGCTGCGAGGCGCCGGCCGCGGCGGGCGCCGCGCTCACCTCGGCCGGCAGCTGCGCCGTGAACTGCGTGGAAGGCTGCTCCTCGGTGTAACCTGCGAACAACAACAAACAACAATCAGCACCAACATATACTTCATTAATGAATTGCAAAGGAATCAAACACCTACATTTAATCAGCTCGTCATGTAAACATCAGTTATAATCATATATTTATGGTTGCCTACTGACGGACGGGTAATCTTTTAATGGAATTTTAATTATTATAGGTATTAACATCTGGGACTACCTGGTGTTTCTTTCGAATGTACCACTACTCCGATGTTTCTGATTTCCTGAAAAAAACACTAGTCAGACTAAAGATACGACTAGGTAGACGTAAAAGAAATGAAAAACAAAACCAATGTAAATTAAACTGTAAAAAATACAAACACGACGAATTCAAACTAGTGATTTTTGGAAATCAATTACAAAGTTCTATAAGGCGTTCCCATAAGTTTCCACCTGCAAGTTAACTAGCGCAAGTCTTGCATGAGCTACTTGCAATATCGTTTACACACTGCAATTTTCCTGTAACTACTCGCACGAAGTGCTAAAGAAGCTATCCCGATAGCACTTGCTACGGAGTTTACACTTGCAAGTTGCTGTCAGACACTGTCGGACATTTCTAGCAGGTGAAAACGCGGCCTAACAGTCGCATTGCACCAGCTAGAAGCTAATATCTACTCAGGCACATATTGTTAAAAATAAACCTTCCTATATTTGTCACATGGAATCACAATAGGCGTCAACTTTACATGTCGTAAGTGAAACTCATTACGAGCAAGCAATTAAGGTTGGAAATCTGATTACGGCACAATATCAAACATAAACCAGCACAGCTCATAGGATACGAGTGAAGTACGGCTTTCGCCGTGTCGGCGCGCGCTTCAATACCACCCTTTGATTACTGTTGGCAAGCCAAGTGTAGGGACCTTTTCGTTTTTAATGAGGTGCACGCAAGCCCCGCATCAATAGAACCGAGGGCAGGGCCGTAGCTATAGTTGAATTTAGTAGGGCAGTGGTGGGGTTAGAGCAGAAGTAAAAATAATATCTACGGTAAATCGATTTTCGTACTTGTGCTTTTGAGGTAAGTATATTAAAAATTTAACGATACGAGTATAAAGATTGTTACAAGTACCTACCTACAAATTCGACTTATTCGTGATTCTGGATAGGTATTGTCGGGTATAGGTTATGAGAATATAATGTTACCGGGTGTAAATATTGTCGGGGTAACATTAGTTAGTAAGAATAAGAAATAATGATTAATATGTTTTTTACGATGCCCTGCTGAAATTTTTGCCACTTGTTCTGCTTTAGCATCTATTCCTTGGCAAAGTGGTGTAAATGTAAGTTTAAAAAATTGATGTGCAAGTTGTTAACTTATGTTGATAACTTTCAATAAATAATATTAACATCTACTGTGAGCGCAAAAATCGGGATTATTATCATTTCCTATGAAACGAACAGGAACTGTTGTGTAGGTACTTTTAAAGTAGGGCATTGACATTTACGGTAGGGCATTGTCACATTGCCCCTCTCCCTAGCTACGGTCCTGCGAGGGGGCAATGCGGAGGCGGTCGGGGCGCGGCGGCTGCAAGAGTTATGTCGGGACCGTTAATAACTTGCAGGAGCAACCTGTAGCTAGCTCAACCTGTGGCGCCCTATGTTTGTTGTGTACCTGTAGATTGGTTAAGCAAATTATATTTCAAGCGACCAGTTTCTCCACGGAATTTTAATGAATTTAAACCGAAATTAAAAACCGGCCAAGTGCGAGTCGGACTCGCACCGAGACTTCCGTGCAACACAACTTAACCCCGTAACTTTGCTTTAACGAAAAGATAAACTAGATTTATAGACCAATTTATCTTTGCCATTATCAAAATATTATATCCATACATCGACATAATCCCGATTTGTTGATCATCTTCAAACTTAAGTTTGTAATAACAAAAAAAGGGGTGTGTAATTTCAATTTTACAGTTTTCGGATTTTTGTGCTGCGGATAAAGTGCGAAAAAAACAACGGGCTGGCATAAAGTAACAGGGGAATGATGACCAGTCCTGCTTTTCTTTTTTATGTTTTACAGTAATCGTTAACACCGCTAAAAATAAATAAATGGGTGTAGCTACTAGCTAGTTTTTGCACATTAAATAAAAATAAAGATTTTATTGACAACATACAAAACGAAAGTCATAATAGGTATGCGAAGACTACAAAGACTGTAAAAAAACCAGGACAAGCCACCATTTGTAATTGTGAATGTCGACGAAGAGAAGATGGTGTACCGGGATCGCAGCAGATGCAGTACCTAGATCGTATCTACGTCTCAACGCGAAACAGGCATGAGTTTATGTACAGATGTATGTAAAAATACTTAGGCTTGTTTGTGTATTTTATAATTATGTACACCTCCGGCTTATAGGCAGACCGGCGCCACGTTGTCGTGTACCTATCGTCATTTAACATGATTGCGTGTGAAATGATGCACCTGACCATATTATTTTTCTAAATAAATAACCATTCGTTCAAAACCCACACAAAGTTACCACCATAACAGCCGTTATTAAATAAAGTGGTAAATGACAGTTTGTTGAATTTTAGCCTACGAATTTCGACTGAACGCGCGAATAGTCTACTCTACGTGTATCAACTCAACTATACAAATGCCTATTCGAGCCTATGTAAATCAAACCCACGAATATTCGATACAGCGCTCATCGATCAAATGAATTTTCATCACATGGGATACAATCATGAATCATCTAGGAGTCTGGTGTCCTAAGACACAGGTTCGTTCCTATTTTAGGCACCACAAATAAAGCTTATATTTATTTATTATATTTTAAAATTATTGTGTCTGTGTAAGAAATAAACATTTTTATTATTTATTTATTATTATATCTAGTTAAACCATCTTTATTGTATTATGGCACAAAATATATAATGGTATAAGATTATGATGAAACTGAGCTAAATTGTATTTATGATTACGAAATCGCGTAACTTTTAAACTGCGTTTATTGCTTCGTTCTAATAGGTCATGTTTGTAACATTGCATTAGTAGGTATAGTATTTTGGACATTAGTCGTACAACTCATCGTGACGTGAGCGATAGGCAAGAGTATCTATCTTATTTGAAAACTAACGCTAAAAGTTACGAGAAAGAAAATGATTATTGTGAGTCGACATTCACAGTTTAGGAATTACCCTACACAGTCAACTAATCTGAGTTGGAATGCGCCAGCCAATCAACGATCAGTAAACGGCGAGTTGATTTAAAAATGAGTTCGTAATGGTACCGTGTGTGCATTTCCATAACCGTGCAGGCGGCCAGGCGTTTAGCTGAACAACTAAGTAAACAGTTTAGTTGGTGAATAATCGGCTGTAGAAAGCTATGTTGAAGTTTCTGTTTTAGGACCTATAATTTGGGCTACAATTTATATGCATAAGCTTATTTTATATAACGTAATCATTAACTAGTATTTACATTAATAGGAATAAGGAATAAAGAAGAAAATCGAAAGTAAAAGTTACAAAATAAAAATAAAAAATAATGTTAAAATATTTATGCATTTTGTAAACTTCCCATTTGGTAAACCTCATCTTATACTTACTTACCACAATTTTTCATACATTTAGTTGCGTTTCGTAAACTATGATATTATTACTAATTAGGAATCAATTATATCGGTTGCTGTAACTAAAACTCGAACTTTAATATTTAGAGGAATATTGCGGTTAAAATCTGGGTTAAACCAACATATCCTTAAACCGCTTTAAACATAAGTACATGTCTGTAATAATAGCTGAAATGATTAGTAGGAAATATATGAGATTCTTATATTAAAGTCACATAGGTATTATAGGAATATGTATTTATTTATGAATATGATATACTATGTAATGTGTTTATGAATTACACAGTGTACTGTAATGCTGTGAAGTGTAATTTGAAATAAAATAAATAAATAACTGTGCATCGAAATCGTGTCGGTATCGTGTCGTCAAATGTGAAATGTTCCAAAGAAGTCATATTATTATGAAGTCGGTCAAATAAGCTTTTCGCAAACAAAGCCCGTCACCCGTCCCACTATTAATGGAGTTTCAGCTAGCACTAAATCCGGGAAAATAGCTAAATACACACCAAAGAGACACAAAATAATCCGTCGGGTTACAAAGGCTTACCGTTGCGCGAGCAAAGTAAATGAAAGCTGACCACGAGCTACGAGCGCCCATTGGCTGCACGGGCCGGACTAAGGGAACGTTATGACAGGGTTACCTACGTCTAGTGAGTTAATGCTATCGTCTCTTATGTTTTCGTGTTGAAAAAAATAATTAATAACTAAACTTCTTGTTTCTCAATTTTAACTCTATAATTCAGTAAGTAGAACAAATACACTTAACATAATATATTGTAGTACTGAGGACAAATTACACTACACTTTGTATAGGTCTAAATCAGAATGACCCGTCTCGTTGAATAACAATTCGGTTGGATAAAATGAAAGCAGGGTTCGGACAACAGCAGATCAATGGTAACACTTACAGTACGATTTCAACTCTTACGACGCAGATAATAAAAACAGTCCAAAGTGTTCTTTGATGTGTACGACCGAACACAGATAACGGTGCACAGGAGATTTTTATAAGTTCTTTAGTGTGTGCACTTAGGTACTCTACATTATCTACTATTTAAATAATTTTTACAATAAGTCACAACTAGAGTGCGAGTTCACACTGAGTTCGTCCTCAAAACTGTCTGTGACTATCGGCCTAAGTCCGTCCCCGTGAAGTAGGATTAGTTAGCGAGAGTTGGCGAGATTGAGCCAAGTGTCGGGACTCGGGACGTACCGGGGACGGGGCGCGGGGAGCGCCGGGGGACCCGGGGCACTGTCACAAACAAAGAGTGTCACCGCCTGAAATGAATACTCTTTTTAGGAGCACTGTTTATTCTTTCGTTTTAACTCTTTTTCTACCTACATCACAGACAATTCCATAAATAAAATACTTATGAAACATAAAAACCACTAAAGCCCTCTCTACGAATGCAATAATAAATGTGCGGGAGTGTTTTAGTCATGACATTTTCAAGTCTGATAGGTAAGTAAAGTTGGTTAGATTTTGATATGAAGGATATTTATTTTGGTTCATTAAAAATTAAGTTATCAAGTCTAGTTTGAGTACAATAAATACATACGTATGTATATTGAATAATGGTGTAGAAAAGGTAGGTCACATCACATTTATCGACCTCTTAGATTTAGTTTAGTTTAATAAAACTCACGACGATTTATAATCAAATATGAGGTAAAACGGTGTGAATTTACTACGATTCTCTACAGGGGGAAACTCGGCTAATATTGCATTATGCATTTCCCGAAAAGACTACATCAAATTTGAAAAAGGTCAGCTCGGCATAAGCCGATTTTTTCTTGCCCGAGTTGCCACCTAGGCCGAATCTTTCTATTTCGAATTAGAGTAGTCATTTTAGGAAACATGTATTGGACCATTTAGGAAAGATCATTTTAGGAATGGTATTTCTAGATTTACAAAGTAGACGATTTAGGAAATGGTATTTTCAGGAGTGGTCTTTCTAGGAAGTGGACGTTTCGGGAAGTGGACACCGTGAACCAGATCGGTCCAAAAGACCACGTTGTTCGGTAACATGTCTCTTACACCAAGTTCTAGTAATGAGAATGAAAACTAATATCAGTAACTTGTCCAAAACGCTATTAATTACATGTCAACATCAGGGCACACTGAGGTTAGGTAGAATAGGTCTATTAATACGCTAACATGTTCAATGGGCTAGATTACCTATCCGTTTAACATTCACTGATCAATATCATCCACCATCGCCCCATGCAATCAATGTGCCAACTTGTTGGTTTCGCTCCCGCCTGTTCGGCCATCGATTGCAACCAGTGACGGCTCTGTATAAATTATTCACCGAAATCGTATTTGACGCGGCACGAATGAAAATATTATAGTGCATTACATTGGTACCTATGGCTACGGTTTCCGTTTCTTGCACATTTTACATGGAGGAAATAATTTTGCCGCGTCCATTTTTCTTGACATTATAAAATGTAGAGTTATACGGTTAGGGTATAATCACTAATCACGGCATCGTACATCTATAGGTAATTATAAATCAGCGAGCTTATATATGAATATGAATGAGTACACGTCATATTAGAATTATTTATTTAAACAAAACTGACAAATTAATACGTTGAAAGTAGCTGCAAAAAGCTTCCTGCAGCAAAACTTTTCAATAATAACGTTATAATTTTGGTACTTACTGGGTACCTATGCAGTCGAAAGAGAGAAGAGGAGGCATTCAGGGGCCTTATTAAGATTGAGATTGTCTCAAAAGCACTTGACTGAATGTTAAATTTATTTTACTAATAGATAGTTTACAGTGCAAACAACTGCTGTTAGCAATATCATCATCATCAGTCTATTTATATTGCCCCACTGCTCGGGCACAGACCTTCCACATCGAGGGAGCTGGGACCATGATACACCACGCGGGCCCAGTGCGGATTGGCGGATTTCACATGCCTTAGATTTTTTCTTCTTCTAGGGCATACGGGTTTCATCACGATGTTTTCCTTCACCGTTTTGAGAGCACTCGGTAAATGTACGTAAGTTTTTCCGTCGAAAAGCCGAGGATAACTCATTGGTACATGACTGCCCTAGCTGGAAATCGAACCAGGGACCTCCGTATCGCAAGTCTGTTGACCCAACCACTGAGCCACCGAGCTCTAGCAATATACTAACTACTTAATTTATCCTCACTTCCCGTAATCGTAGATTTTTTGTTTAAATAGGTCAAGTAATTTTTTACAAAATCTTCAACTTAATGGGCCACAAACTGAATACTTTTCTCTGCTTTAGACTGTTCTACATAGTGTACATTTATTTAACAAATTATGCTGAGTTGGCAAAATAATAAGTGTTAGCACCTACATCTGGGACGGCCTGTCTGTCCCCTAAACCCTCAACGCCTCCGAATTCGATTAATTAAACCGAGCGCGACAGTTTCGATTCGTTTCGACTTTTATTTACGTGAAAAGCGTTTTATACGTCACTGCCCAGTGGCAATCTGCATATTTTTTTATTTATACATGTGGTTGCGTGTGGCGACGTTATATTACCTACGTAATATTACAACAGGCATACACAGTGAATATTGATTGTTTTTCCGCTGCAGGATATTGCTATTGGTTCGCGATCGCTTTCGAATGCGATTTTTCACAATTTGTTATTGTAATTTCTATATTTAACAAAAATATATGTTAGTAAATCGATACAGGTACCTACAGTCGATACAGGTGTCGACTGTACGGCGACAGCAGATCAATGGTAACACTTTTTACTTTTGACAGTTCTTATTATTTGCGTTGTAAGACTTGAAATTGTACTGCAAGTGTTACCATTGATCTGCTGTCGACCCTACTACCGAGACAATATTATTTCGCTCTGCGGGAAAACTTTAAAAAGAATATTTTAAAAAGAGATTTTGATATCACTAATTTTATCCTCAATGCGCTTTCAAGCTGAAAGCTTTTGTGATATGTCAGCCTCATACGAGGTGTGATTCTGTCCTGACGGCCCCGATCTATTCCTAAACCTAAACGTAACTGTCACGTCACTCATATGCTAGACGAAGGCTTGTCACTTGACTGAGGCGCCTCGCTAAGCACGCTTCATTCTGGAATCGGCACAAGTACCTATAGAGTTTACAAAAAGAGATTGCTCGCCACTCGCAAAATGAATTCGCAGCTTACGTGGTCAGAGTACCTAAAACAGTAGGTTATAAATTTTTGCAATTTCCGCCGCTGGCTGTGCAAATAGTCGAGCAAAGCAATAAAATCCAATATCTTCATTTTTAAAACTCGAACCTAATAAAATGTGTGTTTGTATAACCTATTTCCCGCTAACGAAGCTTTTGTGGAGTAGCACTATCGAATGAACGAGCAACTGCAACACTCTGCGGGAAAAATTCAATTTTACTAACACAACGCTCTCATTCGATACGAGTACCAACCCATCTACAGGCAACCGCATCCATATGTGGTAGACCTCTCAACTCTATAACCTTTTCCAATGATTTTCATTCAATCCATTCTGGTTTTTATTTTATTTTATATTTGTGGCGATTGTGTATTGTGGCCCTTTGTACAAATTCTCTTTTTAAGTGTATTTGTATTATATTGTGCACAAAAATAACTGAATTGTGACACGCTTTTAAACATGTCCAGTCTCGCTCCCTTTTGCGTGATGTACAGTCGAAGACAGAGATAAGTATACAGGGGGCCTCAATAAGGTTGAGATTTTCTCAAAAACTACTGGACCGAATTTAATAATTATTTTACAGATACATAGTTTTAACTTTTATCTATCAAACAGTGAAAGAATTCTTGCAATAGGTCAAGTAGTTTTTGAGAAAATCTCAACCCTAAAAACTCTCCTGTACCTATACCATTCTCTGTATTCCACCGTACGATATGAGTGACAGATGTGCTTTGATTTAGGATTTTGGCGGTTTCAATAGAATCATACCTACAAATAAAAGTCAAACTTACTTTAGACAATGTTGTTGATACTAATTGTATTGTTGATAATTGAGGAGGTTTTATTTAACGTGGAGTGGAGTTTGATTCGGTCTTAAACCTGTCAGTTTACATACAATTTTGACAGTCTTAAGTAGGAGCTCACGCTGACTTCGTGCTCTAAAATATGACTCAGATCATTGATGACTATGGTCCGTATTAATAAATCACTCTCAGCTCAAAAGTCAATCTTGAGAACGACCTCAAGATGGCGTTCCTATTACTAAACGTAACTGAGGTGAACGTTTAGGAATCGGGTATCATGTGAGTAACGCCGTACTCAGTTCTCAAGAGAACTGTCAAATTCACACTTGAGAACGTATTTGCTGATTGCACGCGAACCGCGACTTGAGAAAGACATCACGTTTTACGTCCTCAAGTTTGGTTTATTAATAAATGACATACTTGAGATAGTGATAACGTCTTGAGAGTGTATCAGCTGAATTCGCTCTTGAGGGCGGGTTTGAGCTCAGACAATTAATAAGGGCCTATGTGCCTAAAGCCTCTAGACAATTTATAGATTTCCTTTAGACTACCTTATCCACGCGATTCGCATTCCATTGCATCGTGTTCACATAGTCGTCATGCAACATTATGAATTCAGCGGTTCATAAGCGACCGAGCGAGTCAGCACTGATTGTGGATGAATAAATAAGTTGTGCGGTATTATCGACGCATTCAGCCAATACCAATACGTGCTGGCCTCAATCGGAATCCGAAACATTATTAATATTGTTGTAACGTTGTTAATTAAAAGCGAGGGATGTCGTCCAATTAATAGGAGTTGTAACAACGTACTCGAAGCCTCGTCGATATTGGTACTTAATTAAAAGTTACGTAGGCTCTATTCAGGTGTACAACTCGACAACCACACGGCATCGACAGCGAGTTATCTCGTTATCTTTGTGCTGATAAGTAGTACAGTCGTAAACAGAGAAAAGTACTACATGGCTTCATTTAGGTTGAGATTTTCTCGAGAACAAGTTACTTGACTTATTGTAAAAGTTATTTTACTAATAAATAGGTAGTAGAGTGCACATTTTTTATATATATAAAAAAATAAACGAACGAGTAGGTATGAACTTTTTGAGAAAATCTTAACCTTAAAATTACCCTAATGTAAACTTTTGTGTTAAACCGTAGGTACAGTCGAAGACAGAGATAAGTATACAGGGGGAATCAATTAGGTTGGTATTTTCTCAAAAACTACTGGACCGAATTTAATAATTCTTTTATAGTTACATAGTTTTAACTTTTATCTATCAAACAGTGAAAGAATTCTTGCAATAGGTCAATTAATTTTTGAGATAATCTCAACCTTAAAAACTCTCCTATACACCTTTCTCTGTGTTCCACCGTACCTACCAAATAGATAAGTTTATTTTTATAAATAATTACTTGTAGTCTTTTCGTTACCCCGTAACTGCAATGTCGCCAACATATCGAAGAAGAACGTAATTTAGAGTTAATAATAGTAATTCTGTCATTTAAAACTAAACTAAATCTAACAGCTCTATAAATGTTACGTCGCCTTTCTACAACTTTAAGAAAACGATGGGCACTACTTACAAATGTGTAAACTAATTTTAAATTAAAAAATGCACGATAGAATCGCTACCATTTTAATTATAAACCGTATAACGTTAAAAAATTCCAATCGTCTCTGCAAAAATACCAGAACTTGATGAAATTCAATCTATGCTAGACTGGTTTACGCAAACAAGGTCCACAGAAAGGCGTCGGACTAAACTTTGAACTTATTCAAAAGAAAACTTCCAAGATGCTTGACAACTTTGAGATGCAGCCCCGCAGTAGTCAGCTTTATTCGTAAGATAATATTTTTTTACTCTTTTATTCCTTAAAGTTTGGCTTAGTTTTAATGTAAGTGTCTCAGAACGAGATTAAGGCAAGCTCAAAGACAATTTTGTAACAGAATCGGGGGCTCAGTAATAAGACTGTAAAAAAGTTGTGTCTGTACATTGGATATTTTTTGAAAAGAATATTTATAATGTGTTTTAGGATCGATACTGATGCCAAAACATTAATTTTTTCTGTTTGTCTGTGACTTTGTGCAAGTATCACGCCATAACTACTGAAGGGATTTTGATGGGAGTTTCACTAGGAGATAGGAAATATCCGGACAGCTCATAGGCTATTATCCATGGCGGTATGTGATGTGGAAACAAGGATCCAGAGAGCCTGCCTCCTGATCTCCTCCATACTCTCCATCCTCCTCCTCTACGCAAACGAAGTTGCGGGGTACAGCTAGTTTTTAAATAAAATCATTTTTGAAGGCGTTTAATATTAAGAGCGTAATTTTTTTAACCCTTTAAAAAAATTACGCTCTTAATATTTTTATTCCAACTAAATTGTCGGCGTAGGTGGCAACTCACCAAAATCCAATAATCTCATCATAGGTATAAATGTTTTTTAGCTTGTCATTTCAAGGCGATTTTATATTCAGGGTGACATTAGTTAAAAAAATGAACAAAAACTGAATACACAAACATTTGTTCTGAAACTTTCGCTACCCGAATGTAAAAATTGATATTTTGATTTCAATTTCAAACTTTCCTTAGGCCGCGTTTCCACCAGCAAGTAAACTCGCGCAAGTCTTGCATGAGTTTGCAATATCGTTTATACATCGTACACACGAAGATAGGGATAAGTATCGTTTAGAGTACTTACAACTATGTACTTAATTGTAAATAATTTTCAAAAATCAGTCAAGCGCTTTTTGCCAAAATCTCAACCTTAAGGGGCTGCCAGCTGTCAAACTCAAGGGCGAGACAGAAGATGTCCCGCAGCGGCGGAGTGACGAGCACGGCACAGTGATTCCATATTTGTATTCTGATTAATTTTGGATGAATTTTGTCAGGGAAATAAAAATACGCCAACAATAATCTGATTTTTTTTTAAACAAGCTCTCGTATTTATAACAGCTAATGTTTGCGATTTTATTCTATAGAGCGAAGTTTGTCCAATCGTGTATCGGTGGTATTCATCAGTCTCTAAATATACACCCCAAGATTGGTATATATTTTTTCAGACGTTAATTTTAGTAGTTAGTGTCGTAGCCTTTTTAGAAAAGCGCTATTTTCCTCTATCTATCTCTGTGTTAGACCTAACTAATTCCTGCAATTTCCAGCACTTGCTACGGAGTTAACACTTGCAAGCTGCCGTCGGACAGACTGTCGGATATTACTTGCAGAAGTTTTCTTGCAGGTGGAAACTCGGCCTTAGGCCTCATTCGCACTGACAGGCGGTTTGCTTGGCGCCTATAGCCTTTCGAGTAGCGAAGTTGACTTCTACGAAAGTTCTAGAATTTTCACAACCAGCCGCACTGCCCGAGTTGTCGCGAGGCTCTAGGCGTTAAGCAGGCCAAGGTAGCAATGTAGACGTAGCCTTACTAAAGCTATTTTTCCGACCCGAGAAGTTATTCGTATTTTTTAAAATTCCGACGACAATTGGACAGTAAAAAAAATCTTAACTAGACCAATCCCTTATTCTGGGCCATCCGCCATGAGTAGCGTATACAAAACCAATTTCAGATGCGTCCACAGCGTGATCACGTGAAAAACCTAGTTGTTTTTGTCAACCACCTTCTGTAACTATAACTATCTTTAGTCAGGCAGCAGTCTTCGTGTTTCATCGATCACAATATTAATTATCGAGTGGGGGTATGTTTAAAAATAGAGACTGCAATCCCACTCGCTTCTGTTCCACTAACCAACGTTCGACAAAGCTCTTTAAAATTGTATAACAAATTAATCCCATTCGGAATTGGTATATCGATCGGCTCTTCTATGTCCACAAGACGTGATATGAACTAGACTCGTACAAAAGATGAAATTGCTATATTTCCGGTCGCTGCATCCATATACTCCCGACAGCACATCAGTAACACTTGAAGTACGATTTGAACGCTTTCAGCGCAGACAATAAGAACGGTACCAAAGTGTCACTTGATGTGCTTTCCACTGTACTAAGTACTATCAATACAGATATCTCGGAGGGATAAGAGCAGCGGCAGAATAATCCTCATATAAACCTATTAAATAGATTGAATTCTGTGTTTGTGTATTTGAAGGTAGAGTAATAAATAAGTATACAAACCGTATCTCATATTATGCGGCATGCCTAATATTATGTCCACATTAGGATTGGATGTGGAGACGGAATGTACAGGTCCCGGATTAGAAATCCAGTCCCCATCTATTTAAAATTTTGATCGCCGTGATTGCACTATATCCGAAGACTCTAGTGCATTTTTTATTCCATTTCCAGTGCAATGATCTTGCATTCATAATATTTTAAATCTAAGGTTTTTGTGTTCGATATTTCTCTATTGCAAAAACATGTACCTACTTACATAGTAGGTATTATACGCTATGCGTATGCAGACTGGGAACGATTTTTTTATTCAATTTCTGCTTTCTAAAACAGTCTACACAATCACTTATTTGGGAGAAGTGTAATTAAGCTCGACGCTGATAATTGCACATGAATGTACTAAGGTTACATGGGGGTCAAGACCCGGTTCCCGCTTCCTCTCTCCTTAAAACCTATCCTTCAACAGCGAGTAGACTATACCCAAATACCGGTATATTCGCCACCTTTGAAGAATAATTGATTGTTTTTACTTTTTTGCTCTTACCTGTTTTCGTAGAGCTAAAATCGAAAAAATATTTGTAATGAATTCATAAAGCTGGTGTGTTCCAATTCTACGTGACCGTAGTATTAATAGTTAGAATTTACATGCCCGCTTTCGACGAAATAAGATTTTACTCGTGAGAGTGAAATTCTATGATGTGAATCATAGAATGCGCATTGCATATTACCTATGCATAATTTTTTTTGGTTCTCATTTATTTTCTCATTATAGTCGAAAAAAGCGTTTATTCTGACTGTGAGAAAAAGTTCCCCATTCGTGAACGAATGTTGAAAACTTGCCATATAATAGAGTATAAGATTTTCTTCTACGATTTGACCCCCCTGAATTACCCTACAAGCGACCCTGGCTTTGCGCCCACCTTAATTATCTTTTTTTTCAGAAGCCTGAAAGAAAAGGTCCGCCAAAGCGCCCTCTCTGAGAGGCTTTGTAATAAGAGTTTTTCTGGGGCCCTGATGAAAAATGGACAAAAGTTTAGTTGAAAAAGAAATCTGAAAAGATACCGGACTTTATCTGCTACTGGTGAGCTGTAAGTAAATTTTTGTTTTACATATAAGTACTTTAATTTAAGTATTTGTAGTGGGTATTTAAGAGTTTACTTACATTATACCTAATAGTTTAATTTCCAGTTTTATAACTACATAGAACTGCCAGGAGGTACGTTTAACAATACTTAGTATAGAAGTATCCCTTACCGATATATGTATTTCCTAGCTGCTGCCCGCGACTTTGTCTGCGCAGGATCTTTATAAATTATAGCCTATATGTTATACTGATTTATGAGCTATATAATTGTAAAGTTTCATTAAAATCCATGCATTCGTTTTTGCGTGACAGAGCAACAAACATCCATCCATACAAACTTTCGCGTTTATAATATTAGTGGGATCGGATAGTGGGATTTTTGGTGTGTGGTTATTTATTTTAGTAGTAAATATCTCTTTTTAACCTAATGCTGTTAATATTAAATATCTGGACATTAATCCTCGTAAATTCCAGTTTTATATCGTTAATTATTTAGTAGTGAAAAGTCTGGTTTAATCATTAAAACATTTCACACTTAGTTTAAAAACTAACCAAATAATAATTAATTAATCTGGTATATAAAAGTATTCCTTAATTAATGAAGGTAGTTTCTGTACAAAATAAACAAATACTAACGAAAACATTGTTATGCACATGAGCTTAATGCAGATTGGCAGATACTAAAGCGTGTATACCTAACCTAACTGTTTGAAACCCTTAATTAATTAATCATTTCCACTAGTTCACGCTTCGTCCATACTAGCTTGCAGCGGCTTATGTACAGACATCACATCAACCTACACAAAACCATTGGAATGTAGGACATATAACTGTTTAGTATTACGTGCCGGTGTGTAATGTATCAACTGTAGGTACTCATATTGTACGTAAAGCAGGTGCGAAAGATAGCCTTCCAGATATCGAGCCGGCATCACTAAGTACTTGTATCTCAGTAAGTGGTTTGCGAAACTACTAACTATAACAACTACTTACTACTACCACTACTACACTACCTCTACTACTATAATAACTTCGCATAGGCCATAAAGGAAAAAAATCGCCGCGCTCCATGGAGAGAGCTTTTGTGTGGTGCAGGTCTCCGACCTTTTTGTTCACTCTCATACAGTCAGAAAGATACATCTGTTTTACCCGACTACGCAAGAAGGTTATGTTTTTCGAGTATGTATGTATGTAAGTATGTCTAATTCTTTGACACGCACTGCAGCTTAAACGGCTTTTAACATATGGGTGTTGTTAGATACGTCTTGATTGTAGGTGGTGACGTAGGCTATAAAAAATTAATCAATATTATAATTGAATTTTTTGCAGTCGGGATATTTGTTTTTTGAAATAATTTATGTTCGTTAATGTTCGACTTCTATTGATTTAAACGAGTGGCAAAAACTCGAAATAATATCATACAAGAGCGGAGTCTGTGATGTAACTCTATCGCGGAATCCTTGCTTCATGGCATAGGCACTTCCATGACCTCGCCAGACTCGCATTAATCCGAAGTTTCTAGCCAGACGGGCCACACAACAATAAAAATGTCGCCTCAAACTCTAGTCGCTTGAATCGACCGCACGTGTGGTTCGTATGAATTTAATGTGGCAACAGCGACGAGACCGCGACAAAAGTGTCGCCGCCGGGCCGAAATAAAAGTCCATTCAGGGGCATTTGGTCCAATTCACAAATTGTCCAGCGGGCTCAAATTGTCCAATTCGCATAATGTTCAATATCAAGTCACTTGAATCATCTAGTATTTTCGTGTAGAATGGGACGCATACAATCTGAATATAGCCTCAAAATTGATAGCACACACAATGTAGGTACACCAAATTGTCGTTGGCGACAATTTTGTCGCTGTAGTTAAAAACAATTTTGTTGCCACTGTATAAATAAAGTCAAAGGCTCAATTCAGACTGAACGCGTAGTTCCATTAACACGAACCACACGTGTGACCACACAATCTTCAAGCGATTTGAATTTTCAGTTCGACGCGGTGGCACATTTGTCTATGGGTCCTCGTGAGCAGAGCCTCACTCGTATAAATTCTTTTAGTACGCCAAGACTTGGAAAATAATAATAATACTTTATTTCATGCCCCAAAAACTCCCAAACAATTCCCAGCTGAAAGTTTTTTTGCGGAAACGCCGGGAATTGGGGGATAGCTTAGCGTGCCAACTGGGCGCCGCAGATACAATAGCAAAAACAAACCCCCCGGGCATGGGGCCGCCGCATTGCACCAGTTGAATCTCGACCCCTACGCTACGGTGGCCATGGCGCCCGATCAACACGGGCAATACAGCAATTACACTAGGCTAACCTAATAATGAACTAAAACTGTACTGAGCCCTAGAGTAATTAAGTTATTGATTTTGATTGAATTATTGATGAAATGAAATAGGGAACTAAATGTCAAGGCACCTACGTAATACATGTCATCTGATGATGCTTATTAGGCTATGAGGGAGCGACAAAAAAGTCGCCGTGACAAAAATCACTTAGAGTGCGTTTAGGCAGCCCTGTACACCCTTGTGCAGTATGGTGTGGTTTTCTTGTCACAGTGACTGTGTTTATTTAAATGTATGGGACATAGGATGTTATTTCGCTAAATGCGCGCAGCATGAAGGAACGAACAGTCCACAGGGCGCGGTGATTTTTTTTCCTATATGGAGCGTGTTATATAGGTTACCAGTTGTCTAAAAATAGTGACTGTAACTACAGACATGAGTAATCAATCTCGGTGATGTTCTTTAGATAACTTAAAAGTAAAAACTAAACTGTTTTATTTATTACAAACCAATCATATGCTGTTTGTTGGGTTATATTGGGCCTGTAGATTCTGAACAGTCTCGGCAGATCTCGAGTGAAACATTGTGCGCGTGAGAGACAACAAGGGCGCCCAACAACAACAACGACAACCTGCCCCTATAGGTACAAAATATACTTTAGGCTCTCTCCATTGAGCGCGGCGAATTTTTTTTTCATGATTAATAAGAACGAGCCAAGGCCCGCGAAGTTCAATCGCATACGTAATCGTTTTCATTCTGACACATAAGTAGATGATACATTACTGAGTTTATATAACGTTTAACTTATTTATTTATTTATTTATTCATTAAAAAGTATAGCATTACAGTTTATCACCTATGCACTATACATTTCATTTAATTATTAATTAGATTATTAGAATATCAATTCAATTATATGTATAATATAATACTCATTATTCCATTAAATATTTAAAGTCATTTAAATTAAATTATATACAATAAATAATAACAAGTACAACACAATAATAAAATGTCAATTATTCGTCATTCATCCATCCTCTCGCAAAACAACAAACATTCCCGGAGTACTGAGTACAGCGGGTCGGCGAACAGCACCTGTAGCATGACTTGTATGTAACGCGCCACGCCGTCGCCACGCCTTCGCCACGCCGTCGCCACGCCTTGACAAAGTCTAGAGACACATTTCGTAGCACGCGGTACATTAGCGATTGGCGCCTAATCGAACGTTGCATAGACAATAACCGCAGGATGAACGCGATCTTAGTGTTCCCACCGCAAAAAAAATAGGAAGCACAATTGAAATAATCAAATAAAACAAAGTATTAAACCACTCAAATCTAAGTTATTCTGTATTTATATATTCATGGCGACATATTAAATTATAAATAATGGTTAAAATACAACGAAATAAGGAAAGCTCGATTCCAAAAATAAAATAAAAATTTTATCCTAGCAACTTTTTGTGTTGCTTTTGTTTATTTTGCTTTGTTGACGTTTTATTTGTCATTTTTGTGCGAATTATCGATTTTTACTTCTAAATTAATAAATAAATATTATATTGGTGATTGTGCTGGAGGACAATTAAGACATACGGTTTAAGTAAAACGACGATGGTACTACCCAAATATTATTCATAGAGGATTCGAGGCAAGAAATTACCGAAATCGGCAGCAATCAGCAAACATTGGCTGAATACGTGAATATGGCAAATATATTTGCGCCCAAGGAAGACATGTAGGTATATGTTATGTATTATACAATGTAGGGTCGAAACACAAAACCGCATTGCGCGCCGCGCCGAATTCTTAACCAAAATCTACGGCGGCGGCGCAGTAACCAATACTGCGTGGCGGCGGCGGACGGGCGCCGGCGATTTGGGCACCGCAACGCGGTTTTGTGTTTCAGCCCATACAGCATGACCTATTATGTGAACATCCTTTGGGTGATGGCTACCGTGGAGCATGGACGTTCATGGCCCAATTGTGTACTGGGGCCTTCTATTCTAGGCCGGTGGGACTATGGTCGACCATGCAAATGCATACATATATTGACGCATGCAGATTTCTTTACGAGGGTTTTCTTAACGTTTTGACATTGAGAGCTCTCTGTGTAACTGAAGTTTTTCTTGAAGACGAGAAAAGGTACACGGGGATCGAATTTTGGTCTCCGTATTGTGAGTCTAGTATCCTAATAACCACTGAGCCACTGTGCTCACAGCGGCATGGTACTTACAAACCACACAGCAAATTAAATAATATAATATCTATTTCAGGGCCACTGGCACACCTTGACGAGGTTGAAGAGGATACGATGAAGGCCAAAACTCCTGTTGCATCTGCATTAGAGGATACGAGTGTACTGTCGACCATACATAAAAGTTAATGCCATGTCGAGTAACGCACGAACCTACAATAAAATGTTAAATAAAATAAAGTAAACAGTTCACATTGTTGTTTTTAATATCCTGTATTCCAAATAGCTTAGAGCAGCGATTGCCATAGGTACAGTCGAAAACAGACATAACTATGCACGGGGCCTCAATAAGGTTCAATTCAATTCAATTTCAAAATTCTTTATTTGACATAATTTCTTACAAAAATATAACTATCTTAACAGCTATACATTAAACATCCGATTTACAACACTTTATCAGGCTTTTAGCACCTTTGAAAGTTTTCTGCATTGTAATTAGTTAGGTACTTTTAGAAACATAATTAGTTATTATTTAAATTAGGGCTTAATTGTGGTTATTTAGTGTGAAATTATTGTTTTAATTTCACTTATTTCAGTGTACATCAATGTGAAGAGCAAATATATAATTAAATATTAAATTATACATTATTAGAAATTTTATAGAAAATGCGGGTGACAATATACGGCCAGTACATTGACATGTCCAGCAAAAGAAAGATTACCTTCATTAAAAGGTATAAATTCCGATCCGGCGTTTGATATCACGGCAGATTAATTTGTAGGTGTGTGAACGCAACAAGCAGTCGCGACCTACCTCGTCCCCCGCAGTCTCACAGTTATATGGCGCGAAAGGGGAAAAGATTGGACGGATCGCAGCCGTTGCAACAGTGGTCACTGCGTGCATTCATCGCTACTGCGCGAGAACAATACGTAGTGATGCGGAAGGCGATAGGTACCGTACCTGTCGATATACGGTAAGTCGGAGATACACGTTTGGCCAATATGTGAAACCAATTTGTTGTGGTGTAATTTGTTTTTTGAGTAAAATTTTAATGTTTGTTTTAGTATAAATTGTTTTATCAAAGGAAGATTAATTGCGATGTGCAGTCTGTGAAGGTTTGTACGAAATGGTGTGTTGTATGATATTTTAACAGCTTTATTCTGAATAACCTGTAGTAGCAGATAGTTTGTTAGGCAAGTGCTACTCCACACGGGGCAGGCATAAGTGATACAGGGTCGAACAAGTGTTGTATATATTCTAAGTTTTGTTTTGGGACTAAGGTTGCTTTTCCTATTCATTATAGGACTTAGAGCTCCGAGAGCCTGTGAGCCTTTGGTACGTAGTTTAGCCACGTGTTTGGACCAATTCAGTTTATTGTCCATTGTAACACCGAGGTAACGTACCGAGTTGCTCCAGGGTATGCCGAGTCCAGCAATTTTAAGTAGTCTTGATGGAGGCTTACGATGACGAGTGAACAAAATTGCTTCTGTCTTTGCTTCATTTAGTTTTAACTTCCACCTAGTGAAGTACGAGTGAAGCAAATCAATTGACAGTTGTAGTCGGCCAATGACAAGGTTAACGTCGTCGGATGATGTGTAAGATGCTGTATCGTCTGCAAAACAAGCGAGACTTGTACGCGTTTGTATTGGAACATCGTTGATGTACAATATAAATAGATAAGGTCCAAGTATTGATCCCTGGGGAACGCCGGCTGGCACCGTCTGGGATGAGGATCTATCGTCGCCTATGTGAACCATAAATTTTCGTTCAGCGAGGTAGGATTGCATGAGTTTGATCAGATATATTGGTATATTGCAAGACATAAGCTTATGTAGCAGACCCTCGTGCCAAACGGTGTCAAAAGCTTTCTCTATATCGAGTAGGAACATTCCTGTTGATTGTTTGAGGTTTAAGTTATGTGAGATATGCTCTGATACCCGAGCGAGCTGTTGGGTTGTGGAGTGCAGGGAACGAAAACCGAATTGCTCTCCCATTAAAATATGTTTTGATCCATCCATCCATCCATATGTGGTAGACCTCTCAACTCTATAACCTTTTCCAATGATTTTCATTCAATACATTCTGGTTTTTATGTTATTTTATATTTGTGGCGACTGTGTTTTGTGGCCCTTTGTACAAATTCTCTTTTTAAGTGTATTTGTATTGTATTGTGCACAAAAATAACTAAAATTGTGGCACGTTTTTAAACATGTCCCGTCCCGCTCACTCTTGCGTGATGTACAGTCGAAGACAGAGATAAGTATACAGGGGGCCTCAATAAGGTTAAGATTTTCTCAAAAACTAGTAGACCGAATTTAATAATTCTTTTGCAGTACATTGTTATAACTTTTATCTATCAAACAGTGAATGAATTTTTGCATTAGATCAATTAGTTCTTGAGAAAATCTCAACCTTAAAAACTCCTGTACACCTTTATCTGGTGTTCCACCGTATGAGGCGACACACTGGTAGGATGAGCACGAATTCTTCTTCAACAAATTCCACAATAAGACCCAGTGGCGAATGTTTCGTCGCAGTCGTTTGCACAAAAACATCTCGTTGTGCAGTGGTGTGTTTTGCCAAAAGTCGGTCGGTTGCTTGAGAAATGGGTTTGCAAACTTTTCAGCGCCCGTGGGTGAGATGAGAACAATTTGCCATTGACGGACGGTCTTGGGTGCATTCTGCCCGTGCAATATGGGCACGGGCGATCTTGCTCTGTTGATAATGATGTGCTAGTTGGTAACAGTGTAATCATGGTGGGTAATATCTACACAACACAGCAAGATAGACGTATAGAGTATAGTATATAGAGGCGCCAATGGACTTTGAGTACCAAAATCGTTCTCTCCACTTTATTAATAGCAAATAATAACAATCCGATCAAATATGATCGTTGTACCACTATTTAATGTTGTTTTATTTATTATATTACTGCAAAATTAACTCGCAACCAAAGAGAATGTTACTCGAAACGCTGAGAAATATTAACTTTTACATGACAGCGCGCCAGCCAGGGTTGCCAGATTGGATTTTTCAAATTTCCCCAGATGATAAATTTTTTTCCCCAAAATGATACGTTTTGCCAAATAATTCCCCAAATTTGTTTGAAAAATAGATTATTTAATATTTTTGACTTTTGAAGGTTTTTTAATAAACGGCGATAGGCGAGACCGTCATTACAAAGACTCGTGTATAATTTATTTCGTTATATTAATGGCCTCGACAGTTGGTCATTTGCCAAAGTAATGTTAGGTAGGTACATAGTAATTCTTTGTAATTTTTCATACACAATTTTGTCAATTCTTATTTATAGTGTAATTGTACGACAATTTTTTTTACCCAATTTCTTTTACCTAGTTCAATATGAATCTCCAGATGAATCGTCGAAGCGTCTTCAACCCTGGACAGAGCAGCTCAGCAGTCACGTTCACTCTTGAGCTCAATAATGGTACTGAATGGGACTCTTAAACCTAGCTCGAAACGCAATTATTGAATATTTTTTATTATTTTTAAACTCACGCCTGATTCCCATAAGAGTACGCAGAGGCGTTGGACTTCCATCTTCTGCGACCCTGGCACACAACCCTCGCTTCCTCCACATTCATCAATCTCTTCATGCATGCTTGTCGGTTTGTAGTAGACTGCACTTGGCTCTTTTTCAAGACATCGCCAATTTGGTCGACGTACGTTCTCTAATCAATTGCATATAATTATTCAAATTATTCATTCCAACTTAACTTGTGACATTTAAACACAATACTATATACAATACAATCAAAATTATCGAATAATTCTGCAACCGTAGAACGTTCCCGCCATTTTCAAAAGTCCAGAGATATAAATAATTAGGTATTTAACAAAACAAATTCAGAATTTCAGCGTCTTCTTCAGTGGAGTATATTGAGTGCTGTAGACGTTTTCAGAGCTAAATTTGTACATCATTTTAACAGTAGGCTGAAAGTTTGAGTATCCGCTACGGGCTTCTAAGTTATATCTCACCCTTAATTTAAATAGTGATGTAAATATTCGGGTAGGCAAATATATTGAGCCATGATCATATAGAATATTCGCCCCCAAAATTCCCCACCCTGAAATTTTTTTCCCCAAACTTTTCCCCAGCAATGTCATTTCCCCAAAATTTCCCCAAGCGCCAAATTTTTCCCCAAAATTGCGAGAAAAAACCCCCAATCTGGTAACCCTGGCGCCAGCGTGTATTTTGACATAAGAAGCGCCAATAGAACCACACTCGTGCTACCAATTCCCATACAAAATAGTGCATATCGATTGGCGTAACCTTTGCCGCTATTAAAAAAAATAGATCGACCGCAAAACGACCGCAAAGTCAACTCGTGCTGCGAAATGTTGTCATTTGACAGCTCGCCGGCGCGGCGTCAATCGCGCGCCAATCGCTAACGCAAGTCGTACTAACCCTGCAGGTCGCAATGCGGTGCCGCTGTCAGCAGCGCGTTCAGACGCTCCGGCGCGGCCACGAGTGGCGAGGCGCGGTGCGCGGCCGTGCGCGCAGTGCCGGGCGCCAGCAGGGGGTGGCGGCGCGCGCGCCGGTACCTATCCGGGACGTTCAGGCAACAAACTGCCTCCACCAACTCCGGACAATCTACCTCACCGCGGAGAACACGGCACACCATCGACATTAAGTCGAAATTGCGCCTCACCTCCAACGAGTTGAAGCCCAACACACCCAATAGAAATTTCGTTGGGTATAGAAATGGATAATATCCATACAGTCTCTTATAGAGAAAGTTGACTTGACGTCAACGTTTAACTTGACGTCAATGTTTAACTTGACGTCAACGTTTAACTTGACGTTAACGTTTAACTTGTAATGTCCATTGGTTAAAAAGTAAACGATACGACAAATAAGGAACTACCTTATTTCTTTCATACTCAATTCCGATGATTGTTAAAAATCCTTATTCCGCAATTTTTTTATTCTACTAAGAGATGAAGTAGTACATAAAGCATCCGATGAGTCCTTTTTGTTCTTCTAAAAGAGGAAGTATTAGGTACCTATAGGCTCTTAAAGTCCTTTTTGTTTTACCTCTATTAACTTATAGTTCGGGTAGTACAAAGACTAACCTTGTTATTTCGATCGCATAGTGCCGTCCTATTGTAGCGCGATCCATGCTCACCCTACGCCGTAGAGACAAGGGGGCCCCACCCCACCCTCCCGGCGAGGTACTTGTTGACGCTCGCTCATATACCATCTGAATGCTTACTAGATTGATTTTGAAATCACCGTGTCTTTGCAGTGTTCCTATAGAAAGGGTAATGTTGTTTTTCTCAGTGTACTTAATATCTGAGCTTGCTAATTTCAACGAAACTAATGTCGACCCTATATCTATCTGCTCACGATATATTAGAGTCAATGGCATTCGACCCCTCGAATATTCATAGGACGAATTTTGATAGTTTGGTTCGATTATTTTTGAGTCGATAAAATTTTTCCAAGCTCAAAACGTAGCTTTAACAAATGTACCTTTGTACGGTATTTGACCGCACGATTTCAGACCCTGATCAATATCGACTGAACGAATAGTAGACCCCATAGGGTGTATTGACTCAGCAAATATTCGAGCCTGTCATTCAACCCAACGAAAATTCGAGCGCGTGATTTTCTCAAAAAGTACTTGACTGATTAGGTATTTCAAATTCTTTATAATTTATTTATATATAGCGTAGTAATTTTTGGCTGTCGCTAAGTGACACGTCCAGCTCACTCTTACGCGATGTAGAATATGAGTGACAGTGATGTTAGGATGTTTAGGATTATACTTAGTATAGCCACGATATATTCACATCCAGTGCGTATTCTAAACTATCTACTAGTAATTTTTGAATTAAAACTATAGTGAGCCATTACTACAAATTATTATCTAGTTCGAGAGCAAAGCACAATCTTAATACTCATATATTAAGATCGTAGGAATACTTCGGTACACTTGATCACGTCAGTAAAAGACATTGCCACATTTCAATGGAGCTTTGCCCCACCTACAAAACTACGAGACCATTTAAGCTGTACCTATAATTTTGTTGAGGACTTATTACAGGTGTCATATTGCATAATCATAATCAGTATCATTTTCTACTACTCTCGCAACTCCTATAGAAGAATAACAAAAACAATGAATAAATCGCTTCGATTTCTTACTATTTTCTGAATTCTTAATTAAGCTGTATTTTTCGAATCGCAACTTGTACAAAACTTTATTTTAAACCAATCATTTTAATAAAAAACGGAGATATTTTTACATTTATTCCTTATCTTGTACAACTAGCGGTTGATGGTGGGGCAGAATCTGGCATTGTCATTTGTTAGTACATTTAAGTACTTATACAATTAAAAATCTTAAAGCAGGTCAGGTATAAAACGAATAGATGTGAAACGAGGCCTGAGATAATGAGACACAATGTATACTTTTCTGTTTTGTACAATCAACAAAAACTCTATTGTAAAAGATAATGGTATGCGGATAAATTAAAAGTCACTACGCTGCAAAATGTGCACTTTATTTTTAACTTCCCGGATGCGCGCCGAGAGAGTGCAATTTAGGCTGCAAACGCCGCTGTCCTGAGTTCGTTCCCGTGTACCTCGATATAAAGCTTGCAAAATGCAGCTGGGATAGAGCCTCATTTTCTCACGGAGATGCCTTGCTATTTTCTCTAAAAGCCAGTATTAAAATAGCTATTTGTAGTGAACATACGATAAACATTGAATTTAGAGGCAACTTTATAAAAGCAGCAAAATTTTACATTTATGCGCGAATGTAAAAATGTGTGCTTCTTCTGAAGATAATAAACACTTCACACTGTACTAATTACACATGATAAAAAGTAATCCTTAGATCAAAATAGTATTTTTCCTGTTGGGACAAATAATTATTTAATACTTATTTGAAAAGTATATTTTAAAATTAATTTTGTCATGAGGAAAACCATTATTTTAATTGACGAATATAATTTCGTCAAATTATTCCACGGTTTAAGCCATTCTCCCTTTCTAACTAAGCGTTTTATAAAGTGTTAGAGTGACAAAACACGGTTTAAAAGAAGTGAGGTTCAACTATGTTTATGGTTAACAGCGACAGAGTTTCAAAAGTTTCTGTACGAGTATTAATTTTTATAACGAGCATTGAAAGTTATTTTATTATAAAAAAACGGCCAAGTGCGAGTCGGACTCGCGCACCGAGGCTTCTGTGCAAAGCAACTTAACCCCGTTACTTTGCTGTAACGAAAAGACAAACTAGATTTAAAGACCAACTTATCTCTGCCATTATCAAAATATGTCCATACATCGACATACTCCTGATTAGTTGATCATCTGCAAATATATGTTTGTAGAAACAAAAAAAAATTTTGGAGGTAGGTTTTGGTTTTCTTGCATTTTCATACAAATATGCGCGAAAATGCGACATAAACAGCAATATCTTTTGATTGCGTTGACGTAGAAGGTTGATTTTTTTACCACAGCACGAGGTTGCAGACATGAATTTTTGGTATTAATTTCATCGTCGTCCATTTCATCGTCCATGCGTTTCTGAGATATAGGTCTTGACAGACAGACAACAAAGTGATTCTATAAGGGTTCCTTTTTCCTTTAGAGGCATGGAACCCTAAAAATAACATCCACAAGCGGTAAACCGTTGTATCTACAAAATCTAAATTGGAGTAAACGCTCGTATGTGGATTACATAAAAGGCTAAGTGGGTTACGACGAAAAAAGGGGCGGCGGCGGTGCGGTGGCGGACGGGCATAGCTACGCAACCTGATAAATTGCCCCGAGCGAGCGTTCCATAATGGCCCCGTGGGCTCATCACTAGCAAAGACATGTATATGTACCTATACCACGCTAATACCATTTGCAGGAACCTGTAGGTATTCCATGAAACACAATTCCTCAGCTCAGGCGCTTCATTAAAATTAATTGCTGTAATTGTGTATTGTTATTTAGAATTTCTGATATTCAAATTAATACCGGAGATAGAGCACTGAAAATTCTTTTTTGGTCAAAAGGTTAATCCCTTTTGCCAAAACAGATTTGTATGGGGTTAGTTTGTGATGTCACGTCTTGTTAATAGATTCTCGATTTCCAGGAACTATTTTATTTTTCTCTTGACTTCAGCTCTGGTTTCAATGATTTAAATGTATTGTATAATGTTAAAGTACTGCATTTAATTTCGTATACATCTATACCTCTATTATACGCCGCCTGGGCTATATTAGCCGCTGTAACAGAGCCAATAATAGATTTTTCAAATAAGATAAAACTTGGAACTCTAAAAACATCATTTTAATGTATGATTATCACACCTAATTTACCAAAGGAACAGTACTAATTCTGTTTTTTTACTCATCTAAATCTTACATGTCTGTGTGGCCTCCCTTTCCTTTACCAACGTTATAAAGATAATAGCACTGCTTTTAGAATTAGATAACGCACCACAGAATCGCTACTAATGTGTTATTACCACTAACAATTGTAACTGCGCCGAACTTTTAATATTCACTTAATTAATTGTACTCAAACTAGATTTGTTATCTAAAAGACATAGCCACATTTCAATGGAGCTTTGCCCCACCTACAAAACTACGTGACCATTTAAGCTGTACCTATCATTTTGTTGGGGACTTATTACAGGTTTCATATTGCATAATCATAATCAGTATCATTTTCTACTACTCTCGCAGCTCCTATAGAAGAATAACAAAAACAATGAATAAATCGCTTCGATTTCTTACTATTTTCTGAATTCTTAATTAAGCTGTTTTTTTCGAATCGCAACTTGTACAAAACTTTATTTTAAACTAATAATTTTAATAAAAAAACGGAGATATTTTTACATTTATTCGTTGTCTTGTACAACTTGCGGTTGATGGTGAGGCAGAATCTGGCATTGTCATTTAATGAACCACACTTAATACATATTTTACCTATCACGACGCGTATACAGCGAAAATATTTTCCTTTGGAAATGAATACTGACTCAGCCTTAACCCAACCAAGGTCGAGAAAAACGCCAAGCCATGCCAAAACCAACGTATACATAAGTACAGATATGCTACGAACACAATTCGATACGAGGCCTCAGCGAGCGCCACCCTCGCTCGCCCGCGCGTGTGTTACATATACATTCATATCTATAGGTATAGACATAGTAAAATAAGAAGAGTAGGCTATCTCAGGCCCCGTAGAAAACTTAATTACCTTCTTCGTAATGCTTTCCATCACGTATCACCAATAACACTTTTTAAACTTTCACGGTTTGTATACATATTAATTAGATAAAACGGGAATTACCGTGTTAAACATTTATTATTGATGTCTCGATATTTCAGCAGCAGTCAGCGAATACGAAAGAGTATAGATCGTTTTGTGTCACCCTTCTGACGTTTAACACTCACCGACTTCAGTCTACTCGTGACCATGATGGCTGCAATGCTGTCGAAATATCGAGACATCAATAATAAATGTTTAACACGGTAATTCCCGTGTTATCTAATTAATATCACCAATAAGTCAGCCATGGCTTTACATCATTATTACATTCTAATTAAAAAATAAAATTGCAACGCGTTCGCGTAAGGATCCAAAACAGGTAGGTACAAATCGGACGTGAGCGGTACGAGTGTGCATAGTTTAGGCCCAGCTGTCAGTCTTTGAATACTCGGAGATCGTGTCGCTCGTGCGTCTGTATACAACACACGCACATTCAATTCGCGCGATGTACCTTTCTTTGAAGATAGCTTACTCTTCTTATTATACTATGGTATAGAGCCGAAAGTAAGGAGACAAGTTCCCAACATGCCAACATCTGTTCTCGACAATAAATTCCGGAACATGAGGAAAGCTGACGGTCCGCGCGAACATGTAACGCGGCGGCTTCAACTCACAAACAATATACGAGTACAGTCGGCACTTCGAGGGTAACATACTGACACTTTCACGATAGTTACCCAATATGCCTGCAGATTTGGCAAAATGAACATAGTCTTTATAAACACTTGCTATAACTGGTTATACTGTACAACTGACAACTTATCTGTAGAGTAGTTGACTAAAAAATTTTAATTAGTTGAGTAATGAAATAGTTAGAAATCAGGGATTAGAAAGAGACAACAATGCGTCATGACGTCACAGTAAAGATTTGCACAGTAAGAAGATCTTAAAACCTCTCTTACAGGAATTAAGTGCCTCTGCAACCTTTTCCTGGATCAGGTCATGATCGGTAAAATATCATAAAAAAATTATGGCCGTCTCTGTTGCACTTTTACTATTTACGTCATATGTGCACATTGGCGCTGTTAGAAATAAAGGTGACTTAAAATATATTTTCTCAGTAGTTCAGTCAACTGAACTGGTGGGAATAAACGGATATTTAAGCCACGGTCTCTTTCTAATTTAACGTTTTTAACGAAGTGTGAAAGTGACGAAACACGGTAAGGGAAGTGTGGTTAAACTAGCTTTATTAGTATTATTATTACAACATTTATTATTACAACTCTGATAGTATACACGAACTATGGCTTCCACTTGAAGTCGGTACATAGATGTAGGTACAGTGTAAGACAGAGATAAGTATACAGAGGGCCTAAATATGGTTGATATTTTCTCAAGAACTACTGGACCGAATTTAATAATTATTTTACAGTTACTTAGTTTTAACTTTTATCTATCTAACAGTGAAATAATTCTTGCAATCGGTCAATTATATTTTGAGAAAATCTTAACCTTAAAACTCTCCTGTACACCTTTCTTTGTCTTCGACCGTACACGAAAAGAAAAAATTTGCTGTGGTGGAGTATTCGATACTGCAGCTACAACCGTTACAAACTATTAGGGACAGCATTTTTTTTTGCTATTTTTGATAATAATAAAAAATCTTAACTATTGATATAACCATTTATTGGTTTCTAACCTAACTTAACTAGTACGATTGGTTATTGTTTACAACTATTTTCTTTGACTGACAAGGCCGTAGTTGATTTTAACAAAGTAAATGTATCTGCTACAGGCAACCCTGCTTTTTCAGTGTAAGCAATACCGATCACTTCAAGCCCAGAATAAGGACGCTGTATTCGTATTGTTGTGTAATAGGAAAAACAAAGCAAGCAGTAAAGACGCGGTTCGTAGCGAATAGCAATTGAGTCGATCTCGTCAGCGAGCGCCGGGGGGTTGAGGCCATAATTCGAGAATTAAGTACAACGGGCGACGCTCCAGCGCTGAGCTGATACAATCCGAACGGTTAAGGGGTTGTGCCCTAGCGGTTATATCGCTAGTTAAGTGCACTCAGCCAACGAATTGTATAAATAAGTTGAGCTACAATTTTATCAGTGTACAAAGTCAAGTTTCGATGGACCAAATAATACGAGTTCAAGAGTCTCGTTTTGCATTGAATGTAGGATCGCGGACACTTGATTTTTATTTTCATACATATTTAATTTTTTTTATGGAATTATATAAGTAATTAATAATTATTATGTATTCGCAGAGATTGATAAATTTATCTGTCATTTGTCATCATTGCATGTCATGGGCTACAGAAGCAACCACACTGTGTGCGTGCAAGGGTGTGTGTATGTGAGGGTGTGTGTGTGTATGCGAGGGTGTGTATGTGTATGCGAGGGTGTGTATGTCGAATAAACGTTATGTATTCTATCTTTACGCTATATCCTTTCGGAGAAGGCAGATAAAGTAAAATGCCGCATGTTGCTGTCATTGCACGCTCTTCTTCGTTCGATTCATCCATAAGCTTATAAGTTATTGGATACGTGAGTTCCCTGGGAACACTACATATCCAGTCGATGAAAGTCCTAGAAATATCTAAAACGTAAGAAGACTTGCCCTTAAGTTGATTCCGCAGAGAGACGAGAGCGAAGCGGCAACAATAAAATCAGAGATAGATCCGCAGCTTAATGGGAACGTCGAGTGTTTAATTTGCCTCAGTGTTTACCTATTTCGGTCCCGCTGGATCACTGAATGCATGTCAATTGCGGGAGAATGAACTATGTATTTTAGAAGTATCGCAAATGAAATGTTTTAGCCGACTCCCGAACTGTTTTTCAAGCACATGTATTGTGGCATCCTGTAGCCAAAATTCATGTTGGATTTTGATGTATGAGACACCATTGGATTCGTCTTGATCAAGAGACTGACAGGACATATTTTAGGCCAAAATGTTTAGAAATCAAGACTCAGAAAGCGTTAATTCCCCATGGAGTGTCCAGGGGAAACGCTATTGCTCGCCATGAGGTAAGTCCGCCCGTTCATTCCCCCATGACATGGTGGGTCATTTTGGTGGTGTCATGGGGAATGAACGTAGAAAGAAACGGTACTAAGTAGGAGTATGACGTTGGAATTTGGACTTGAATGACAATTTAGAAGATCAAAATAAATGTCATGAGTAAAGTTAAAAATGTCATTTATCACAAACTATTCTAAGACGTTATACTTAATTAGTCACTTAAATACACTTTCCTATTTCGGTTTATTATGCATAGTTATATATCAACAATTTGACGAAGCAATTTAAGTAAAATATCAAATTATTGTTGAGTAAATAAATTCAAAAAACCAGTCTCATACACATTACAAAATAGATAAACATGTATACCACAGCCCAAATCAAGTGTCTTATTTTGTAAATATGATCGTCTAATTACCTGTTGTGATGTAACACTGAAGGAACTGATTGATCGAACCTGTTAATCATTGTGAAAATAAAGTATTCCGATTGTGAAAATACTTGTGCAATAATCACAGAACAGCTTAAAATGTTAGTAGAGTAGGGTAGTTTTTGTTTACGAAATAAGACACTTGATTTGGGCTGCGGTTTATTGTGATATATATCATTTGTCTTCATTTATTATACCAGCTCGGCATTAACGGACGATGCACTTTAACTTTTCCAGCGCCGCTGAGGACACTGAAGGTTGTCATATTTAATTTCCATCGCTCGGAGTGCTCGCGACAAGCAGTAATCCGATAGAAACAATAGCCTGTAATAACTTAAAAGGTTTTACTCGGAAGCCATGGCTGGCCCTCGATCGAGTCAGGCAGTTCTGCTTTTAAATAAATTTTAAATCAATGTGGTGACAACAAGCCGGCGTAGTCATTATAATTTCATATTAAAACTGAATACATGTATATTAGGAGCCGAAAGTGGACATTGACGGTTAGACTGGCCCACAAGTTCAAAGTCGCTCAGCGGGCTATGAAAAGAGCTATGCTTGGCATTTCTCTGTCAGATAGAACAAGAAACTAGTATATCCGCCAGAAGACAAAAGTGGTTGACATTGCTCATAGAATCAGTAAACTGAAGTGGCAGTGGGAGAGGCCTACGTCCAGCAGTGGACTGATACGGGCTGATGATGATGACATGTAAATTGAGACATTTGTATTAAGTGTAAATATAAATGAAATGTCATGGATTCAGATAAAGTTTTGTAAACATGAAAGCCAGTAATGATCAGAAAGCATAAAATTTTATTTAAATTGTGCCTTTATTTCGAGCATTTTTATCCTCTGGGAATACTCGAATTTTTCAATCGACGGATAACGTGTCAATTACCGATTAATTGGCAGAAAGTGTGACTTGTATTTTCCGTTGTAGGCATATGACCGTTATCTGAGGAATAAAATTATTTAAAACTTCCAACATTACCTTAGTATTTCACCGTATTATTTGGTATTATTATACTTATTTTTATTTTATCTAGACACAACCTAAGTTATAACTGTACCTATTTATACCAACATTTGTGTTTAATCATCATTAATTCATTATAGAGATAAGAGCTCTAGCAACTGACAGAAATCTGAATTGGTTTGCGCCGGGTTCCCAATTTAAAAACTGTATTTTTGTCAACCATATTTCAGTAGTTTTGTATACATCGTCAAAATCACATAAGGTAAATGTGGAAAAATGATTTCTCCATTGCCAGATCAAGAAACAGTTAGTAACCATTCACATTGCTACGAATGCTACGCCTGCTACGCCGATCGTAGACAAAACGTAGCAAAATACAGCGTTTCTTTATATGAGCAACGAACCGGAAACGCGGCCTTTGAAACTCGGCAAACGCCGGTGGAAAATCTATAAGTGTTTACAGGTAAGTGCTTCAGCAATATCTCATTTACTACTCGCTTTATATGTGCAATGAAATGATCACAAGTTTCAACGATACGACGACAAGATCACAAGCAATAATTTTTGCAAAGAATTATTGTTTACTATAATATGGGAAAAGTTACCGCTATAGTTGGTACTTGTCCTAACCTAAGATTCCTATTAAGCTCTTATACGATTGCAATCCACTGGATCCACTCCTCTTTTGACACTCAATTTTTTAAACGCCAACGCGAAAAGAGGGATGTTGTAAAATTAACGTATGTGACTATCTGCATATTTCACACAAAAATAACCCGAATGCACAAAGAAATTTCCTGTTTATCCAACCACAAAATTCCAATCCAGACAGATATCGAATTAGAGCGACATAACGGCACAAACATTCCCATTCCAGTAAATTCACCAATGGCCTAGGTAATCCATCCAAATAATTCACACAATTGCCTGCCAAATCCACTTTGTCGTCTGCATATTGTGCGAACCCAAAGTTCGGAATTGCAGCTTTTGTGGATAGTAATTAGACAGTCAGTTGCCGACTGGAACGTTCAGTGGCCGCAGCGAGGGAACAGTTGGACATTGCAGCCGATTTCATTGTGTGTGTGCCGACCAGTGCGGTCGGTTGACTCCTTTGAATTGCCACGGATTTCGTAGAATTTACCAGTTCGGAATACCATCGCCAGTTTCACGGGGTGGTGCGGGGAGAAAGGGGGTGACAGGTGGCTGGAAAATACACAGCAACGGCTCTGTACACTGTGGTGGTAAAACGTAAAACGACAGCCTGAAAAAATTC
Organism: Tachystola acroxantha; assembly: GCA_963506565.1. NCBI lineage: Eukaryota > Metazoa > Arthropoda > Insecta > Lepidoptera > Oecophoridae > Tachystola > Tachystola acroxantha. The sequence continues at coordinate 19,256,897 of OY735870.1, forward strand.
ATTGTGAAATATGAAGAGAAACACAGACATTGTAAACTACGAATGGAAGGACCGAAACGGATTTGCGGGATAAAATTTTCACGCTCCGAGGAGTGTTTTCAGTGTTTTATAACCAACCAGTTGTGGCGATTCCAGAGTAAGCCCACTAATAAGCGTCACTAAGCTCATTCTTACGCGCTGTGGCATATGAGTGAGAATGACAGTTTGGCATTAGGCCCGGTATCCACCAAAGCGTAGAGGAGATGTGTTTGAATAACCAATCAGATTTCGTTATTTCCACATCTCCGCTCCGCTTTGGTGGAAACCGGGCCTTAGACTTGTCGGCCACGACATAATCTTACCTATTGACTCAATCAACCAGTAGCCGCATCTATACATGGTGAAAAGATTAAGAACTGATTTTATAAAGAGGTTCATGACCCATTATTTTGTTTTCCTCAAACCTCCTTCCTCATTGAGAAAATGAAAAAAAAACGAAATTAATAGAGGTATATCCACTACACTTAGTACAAAAGTGTAGACCTAATCGAATAATCTCATACCCTGGCCTAGGGTATTAAAACTTTAAAAAAAATCTATTAGGACTTGTTAAGATACACTTTGTACCAAGCTCAACTCTCACGCTTAAGAGGTGGCACAGTCTCTCATGCTTGAGGTTCTCTTTGGCGGCTTGCTTTAGTTAGGAAATTTTCAACCAAGTAAATGGTTGTCTCCGTATAGGAATTTGCTCTAAGATTTTTTGTACATCATTTACTGTTCTAGTGTGTATTAAAGTGTTAAAAATAATGAGAATCTTTTTTTTCTCCACTTACTAGGTATTATGCGCCGCCTGTCTCATTTGATTCAATTCAATTATCCTAACTGCAAATGAAAGAGTAAAAGCTCACAGTTCCATTTAAAGGCCCAAGGTACCTCTATTTAACTTAAAATTCCGTAAGAGCATAGTAATGTAGGTGGAAACCCCTTTTAAATTACCGTAAAACTCACAACTATTCTGTCCAACGTAAATATTCGTACTACCAGGTAATAAACGGAAAGGTATGCTATGCTAGTCTGGCCTTTACGTCTAACATTACGTAAAAAAAAGTACTTCTGAACTAGTTGTAAACCTCTCCATCTTGTTTAGAACTGTTTTATTACGACTAAGTGATGCGTTAAATTGTTTAGAGGTTTCGTGCCTTGAGGTGTGGTGAAATAAAAGAGTATAGGTACTAATGAATGTGCTGTTGAAGTGTGTTCCCGTTTTTGTGCTCAGCGATAGAGTCTTGCTAAACGACGCTAATTTAAAAACCATGACGCGCAAAAAATACGCACAATGTAATTTATTTACTTACAATAAACGATATGATCACAAAGTAATTATGTACAAATTGGACATTAATCCCTAAAATATGCTTGGCACAAAATATATAGTTTTCAAATAGTAAAACATCCTAAAATAATCTCTTGCCCATCAGATAAATTCAGTAAAAAAGTATCTAAATATGATGTAAAAACTCAAAATATTCTTAAAATGAACGCTTCAAACACGAAATTGTTGTGGAAAGCTAAGTGCTGACACGCGCTAGCTAGGGGTAGCTTCTTTTTTTTAATTTACTCTTACCCTGCCTGACATTCTTTCAAAGACGAAGAGTGAAATTTCATAGCTCTTACCTGTTTAAGGCTCTTTTAACCTCGTTCGCTTTTATGTGTGTTTTTACTTGCGGTTCCTTTGAGATGGATTTTCTTATATGGAACTAACAGCGATATTATAAGACCGATATTTATTTTGATCAGTGCAAGTGATTAGTTCGGACAGTAATAAGTGAGGTGCGAGTATGGTCCTAGACTAGAGCGTTTAGTCGTTTTATGCACAAAACGCCAACGGGCTGCACTTTTTGGTTCTAGGGGCCGCAACTCGAATAACATTATGATTATGAAGCAATGAATACCAGCCCTGGCTGGGCCCCGGGCCGGCAGGGCCGCCTCATTGCTTCACGCGTAACATAGAACGCATTCCTATTCACTCTATTTAGCTAATCATTTAACTTCCAATCAGTTTTGCTCCATACGTGTTAAGTAAGATTATTTATACCAAGTGGTACCAAGTGTAAGTGCTATTTCATTATAACACCTGCACTTGGTACTATATATAAGGTATAATTAAAGTGAAAAAGGTTTATAGATCCAGTAATCGCCCATAAAACTAGGTTCCAACAAGGGTTACGATAATGACTAATACACGAAGCGGCACTGCTCCGGCTTCTAGAGTTAATTGTAGTTCGTGGAATGTGAAAATTTGGTAGCTAAATTGCACAATACTCTCTCTTGAACTTTATTGATATAAGTTAGAAGGAGGTCCATTTTGGACAAGCCGTGATCGCTAAAACGTCGTGGCATTCCCTCTCTCTATTTACCGATCACAACCTCCAATAAGTCGATACAGAGCGCGAGGCGTAAGCTCAGGTTTGCATTTGTGTGAGTGCACATAGATAGTGTAGAGTGATATTCGGCCTGAGGCGCGACGCGTCCAATACAAACGCAACAAAATACACCCTGCCGCGCACGCACCGCACTTCACCTCTTGTACCGCTATCACTCACACAAATGTAAACCTGAGCTTACGCCTCGCGCACTGTACTATGCCTCATCTTTAAGTATTTCTATATTAGATATTTCTTATCGTTTATTGTTTTGTATAATGTATAATGTAGTGTATTTTGTCATGATAAATGAGTTTGTTATTCTTTCTTTTTTCTTCACCACTTGATATCGGTAAATATTGCAAGCAATATTTTACCGTATTTTATCAGGCACAGGCTGTAGTCGAATGGACATCAAATATCACACTTCGAACTTTGCATCGGTCTTATTTACAGGTCGTCGAGTTGAAATCACACTTTAGTGTTTATAGTTTGAATTGATGTGCAGTCGACTCGAGACTTGAGTTTATTGACATACAGTCGGGAACTTAGTCTGCAGGTAACTTCTCAAGGAAGTGACTCCAATTATTGAGTTAACTAATAGCCGTGGTTCACTTTACAGTTCCGCTTTCAAACTAGGTATTTCAATAGTTAAAGGAGAAAGTTCGGAGGTTTATAACTTAATCATACTCTAACCAAATCTGCACCTTTTGCACATATAGGGTTCCAAGAGTAGCTTATATTTTACTATAGAGAAAATGAGAGAATCTGGAAGTTTCCTTAATAATATATTAAGTGTGATTATGTAGTGGTTAATCTAATCCCAAACCTAATCGTAACTGTTACTTTCATTCATATGATATATTGTCTAAGAGGGAGCAGGACGCTTCGTTTAATGATGATTAAAATTATGGTACCGTGCTCTCAAATCGTTTCAATTATTTTTATGTGGATATTATTTTAATATGTTTAAATTACTTTATTTCATGCCTATCTATCGTTTTTACCATTACATTTTATATTTTAGCTATATATCTAGTTAAACCTCACTTCCCTTAAACACTTGTTGTCTCTTTCACAGTTCATTAAAAAAGTCAAGTTAGAAAGGGAACGAAGACTTTAACGGTGGACTAACTTTAAATTATGTTTAGGGCTAACCTATGACTATGACTGATTTTATTCTACACCGTCCGGAGTAGGTTATTCTGTGACCCGGATAACAAATAACTTCTGTGTACTGTAATATAATGGAATTGTGTCATTCTCTTGTCCAACTTTGAAGATCAACGTTTTTAGCTTCTTGTTCGTCCTCATAAACAAGATTTATCTCATTTTTTGACACAATTGTGAATAACTTTTTGTATTTAACTTCGCCGAGATTAATGTAACAACTTGATTAAGCTATTATGTAAGTACATAAAACAGCAGATTAATGGTAACACTTGCAGTACGATTTCAAGTTTTACGACGCAGACAATAAGAACGGTCTAAAGTCCAAAGTGTTACACTTGATCTGCATGCTTTGATGTGTACGTAGGTACTTTGTCTCATTATATTGAGACGTGGAATAATTATCTTGTCACGGCTGACAGATTGCCGATGACGGTTAATTAATATTGTCGTAACGCGAATTGAAACCTATGGCCATTGAAACCACTATCATGAATTTCTGTAGTAAAATCGCTCGCTAGTTGAGTAGGTACGCTAACATAGTAGCTATAACGTTCGGGATTGGTTGGATTTGGTTACACAGTAGCGGAAACAAAATCCCAGCAATTATGAACGCTGTAACTAAGGTATTTTTGTATTCGCTAGCGAGCTCTTACAACAGCAACACACAGTAGAGTCCTTGCACATTGCATTAAGGAATAATTTCACCGCGCTCTAGGGAGAGCCAGGGTGTTACCACACCAATCGATCGACATCGATCGATTGGTGTAGTAGCGTTGGCTGATCGACGGATACCGGTCGATGAAACGCGTAGCACCGCGCGGGCGGGGGGTGCGGGCGGGTGACAATAGGTCTAGTAGAAACTATTGATCGACGACGACTAATCCATTCTACCATCGATCGATGCCAACGATCGATTATCGATCGATTGGTGTGTTAGGTAACACCCTAAAGTATATTTTGTATTGGCACAGGTCTCCCTTGTTGTCAATTTCACTAACATACGTCAGAGACTGTTTTTTATATGTTCGACTTCTAGTGAAAATTCAAACAATTATAAAACAAATGAGTGGCAATTATAAAACATACGCTAAAATTTAACATCGGTAGATAACATACATCGCTCGAAATCCTGAAACATAAGTGTATGTCTAATAAAAAAATATATTATGCTAATAGAAAACAATATTCTTAAGTCAATAAAAACCTTTATTATTATTATTATTATTATATTAAATGTCATGAACTAAAACTAAATACCGCGCACATTATGTAACTGACAACACGATTCCCATTTTACTTTACCATTGCTGGCTTTCAAAAGAAACATGATAGTGCATGTCACAGCAACCGAGAAATGGATTTTAAAATGGGAATCGGTTTCGTGTCAGTGTCAGCTACACAATAGGCTCGCTGGGGTCTGGACCAATCCGCCCGGGCGTCACAACCCAGTGCAAAGGAGCCTATTGCTCGCGGCTTGTCGCGCTATATCCGGTACCGAGGAGTGAAGAATAGATTAAATGCCATGTTAGAACGAAGCATGAACGAAAAAAAATTGGAGAGAGACCGCAGTATATTTTGTATGGAGAAAGGTATTGTCACTTTCACTCTCATAAGACATCTACTTACAAGTTAAGCAACGCTGGGCGAGGTCAGTATACTGGATACCGGCGGAGTCGCGGAAGTAATTCGCAAGTCTCCCCGTGACTCCGCCATAGGGCGGCGAGACGGAACACCGAGGGGTTTTTAGTCGGTAAGAGTCCGACATAACCATCCTCGCCTCCCCGTGGCAAAGAGGTATCATGCTAACTAAATGATTTTCCCCCCGAAAATAAGGCCAGTACCTGGATGGGTGACCGCTAGTGACACTTTCATCTGAGCCCCGCCGTGCTTTTTGCTGTCGCTCGGCAGCAGTCGTTAAGCCACGTCAGAGGCCTATAGGCCTGAATAACTCTGACAAATAGGTTTGGTCACTAAACCACACGAAAAATGAAAAATAAAAAAAGAAGAAGATACGACATATGTTTTTATAGGTTTGATTTTATATTTTTGCTAACAAATTGCACCAGAATTGAAAACTTTCTTAATATGCGGAATAAAAGTTATTTAACTTTTTAGAAAGTTAAATAACTTTTATTCCGCGTTTATTGCTAAGAACCTAGTTCTGTTTGCCATAAACGGACCGACAAAGGCCTAAAATGTGGGCTAACTTTAAATCAATTATGACTGACTGGATCTACGACTACGGTAGTTCTACGACTACTTCGGAACGTATTTTCATGGATTCGGATCAGATGCAGTGCGAAACCGCTGTATGTTTTCCAAAGCATGTACGGACAACAGCAGATTAATGATAATACTTGCAGGGCGATTTTAACTCTTACGGCGCAGATAATAATAACATTATAAAGTTACACTTGATCTGCTGTTAGCTGTAGGTACCATAAATGAAACTGGAGATTGATACGTCTAGTGAGGTGAAGAATAAAATTTGAAATAAAATAAGAACGTAGACGCACGGTGTGGAAGCGAGCGAAACGAGCTCCCGACATCGGAACGGATCCGACACGGATGGTTAGGTTCAGAAGGCTTTGGCTGCAACGATGCAAAGTTTCGCTCCCCACAGAACCTTCAGTGTTAGTGATTTTCCTATGTCTCTCTTTATCGACACTCTGACCAATACCTCTTATTCTCATTGAATAATACAATAGGTTTCTTACTGTGTTCGTATAATGGTATTGCATTATACGGATATAGATAGATCAAAACATACTTTATGACGCATTATTACCTTTACCTATAACCTCTCTATACCTCTTTAACAAAATTTGCGGCGGCAGCGCTACTAGCAAATTGAATTTTAAAACGCACTTTCCTCTAATTAGTGTTGCGTCGATGCACTCACGGATATCTGAAATTAGTTTTTCGATATTTTCATTGAGTGCCCCCCACAGCAGACACCACCCTTTTATACAAAATTAACAATATTACACGTTCGTTAAAATGCACAATGGACAAAAAATTGAAAATTTAATAAAACTGAAAGCATTTCATATAGGGTTAACGTAATAAATTGTCAATGCAGTAGGCCCGGCACGCAAAGAGCATTTAAGTGCCACTCACTACAGAACGGTGTGAGCTTTTAAAAGCTTTTTCCGCTCTTTTCGTGCTGCGGGTACCCCACGGTAGAGCGGGCAGGCAGTTGCTGCGAACTGTTTATCTGTATACTGTAACACTCGTAAAATGCACCTCTTAAGATATAGTGTAGGCAAGTAGAAGTAGGGTTACATTTTAGTTTAGATGCTTACTACAAAAATTTTATTCATACTATCGATTTTTTTAATAATTTTAAAATATTATCCTTCATTTATATGGTCATCACATTAGCATCTCTACAAAATTTTGTTTAGGTGCTCTTTTATAATATCAGTAATCTTTTATAATAATCAGTATATAAGTATAAATAAAAGCTGTTAATTTAAACCTTCAATAATCTATATCCGTAAGTATTATAAATTAATTACCGATTTAAAATAATAAATGTATTATACATCGCTTTACATGCCTACCTCATCCTCGAAGCCGATTAAAGGTAGTTCTGAATTACAAATCAGAATTCATTTAGTTCATATTTTTGTAGTTCCATTTCTCTATTGCCTCGGACAATAATATTTTTGTCCAAAACACAAGGCTACGTAAATATGGAACTACGCGAATATCCACTGAATATGCGATAAGCTTTAGACACGTCGTGGTACGAAATAAAACGATTCAGTTTAGGTACCTTAACTGAACTGAATCGTAATTCAGTTAGGTGATGGTAGCCCTGCAGTGCTACGTTAACAATTGCTCGAAAACAGACATTATTCTAACATCTGACCTTTGCCTTTCCCTTTGGGAATTTTTTTTATTATTATAAAAAAAATTGACCGGTTCGGTTGGTATATCGATATCGGTGACTATTCCATAATTTTCTTTAGTACTGCAATGTGTAATGTTATGGACCTTCCATGGAAGAAATTTCTTCCTGTGGACCACCGAGGTGAACAGCCGAGGTGGACCACGTGCAATAACCCAATAAAACGTTTCTGCGGGACCTACACTACACTTGTTTGTGACATTGGTTGAAAAGTGGAAGTTTGATCGCTCTTGTATTTTCTAGGCAAATTTCAGAGGCTTCAAGGACCAGTTGTCACTATCTCCATGGATATCGGCGAAACTTTTCCATCGCGCTCCTTAGTATCCAGTTCCTTATTATTATACTGACGTTGGCTAAGCATACAACTTTTATAAGAAGTATGTCGTAATCCTTTTGCTTAGAGCAAAGGCTTAGACTGATCGCATCATGCTTTAGATTTTTATAAAGGCGTGCAGCCGGCGCACGAGAGCGGATTATGATTGCGACGAGAGACGACGGCGGAGCTTGTAACACGGAATATACTGGATCGCTATCGTATTAGGCGGGTGCTTGGAATAGATGATCAGCAATACTTTTTCTTTACTAAAGCGATTCATTTTTAAATAAAAATGTTGTATTGAGAGTGTGTACATTTACCAAATGCTCTTAAAATGGTGAAGGAAAACATCGTGTTGAAACCTGGATGCCATAGAAAAAAATCTAAGGCATTGTGTAATTAGCACTGGGCCCTCGTGGTGGATTATAGCCCGAGCTCCCTCGATGTAAGGGAAAGTCTGTGCCCGAGAATAAAATAAAAATAGCCCTTTACCCAACGAATGGCTATTTTTATTGTGTATGTGTGTATTTTTATAGTGAATTGCAGTATCGCGAAATTCATAATTCATTTATTCATTGCTTTATGTGCTTTAATATATTGTTCAAAGTTCGGTTAATTATAGAATCAGATATTTAAGTCATTGAAATAGTTGACTATTGATTGATTCATTTATAATGCATTATGATTACATTGAAAATTTAGTCAGTTTGATAAAGGCTTTTAATAAATTATAGATAGTACAGTGGATTTATTATCATTTTAATCGTCAATAAATCGGCCAATTAAAATAAATATTTCATATAAAATAGATATTGTATTTAATAATAATATACCTAGATTAATAATAATAAAATACAATAAGTCAAACTCTAAAATATACATTTATTAATAATAGTATTCCATTTACAAATCAATCACACTATTAATAATATTCAAATCACAAGACAATGAAGCATCCAGCCAGACGATACCAGCGCGCAGCAATAGTCTTGCGCTGTCAGTTACTGAATTTTGCTTGGAATAAAATTTTGAACATAGCAACAGTCAAGTGCTATCGATCCATTGCCCAGTTCCACGATGTACTCGTGCCTAGAGGGATTTTAGTAACACTTGCTCCGTCGTACAGTTTAACACAGAGAAAGGTGTACAGGAGTTATTAAGGTTGAGATTTTCTCAAAAAGTACTTGATAGATTTATATCTACTAGTAAAAAGATTTTGACAATCCATTAAGTAGTTCTTAAGAAAATTTGAAACTTATTGAGTCCCCTTGTATACTATTCTGTTTCTAACAGCAGATCAAGTGTAACATTTTGGATTTTGGACCGTTCTTATTATGTGCGTAGTAAGATTTAAATTGGTGCTGCAAGTGTCACCATTGATCTGCTGTTGTCCATACAATAGTAAAAAGTGTCTGGTCCCCTAGTCACAGCTGACAGCTAGTCACGCTTCGTTCCACATGTCACAAATTCACGATACACTTAACTCTCGCACTGGCTTCGTTCATAATCTTTACGCCCCTTGCTTCCATAGATCGCCATATTTTCCGTACCTACATATTCCGAATTCGTCGTAGCCAGTCTAACGTGAAATTCCTACATCCGAATTGTTGACATATCTTTATTCTTCTCTCGGAGGATTTTACATTTATTTGCTCTTGGATTTCAACGTTTGTTTGGAGTTGAGTTATTGTTGTCTGTAGATTGTTGGCTTTTTGCGGGCGCGTCTGTGTTCTGATCCACTTGTGATTGGAAAAATACGATAACAAAATTTCTTACCCGTTTCTATTTACCAATAGCAAAGCAAACGCTTTAAATGGATTTAAAAATCAGATTATCTCGGAAATGTAGTTTATTTCCGTCTTCTCAATAATCAAATAAGTAGTATTTTATTACTGACTTGGAATACTTATTGCTTGCATATTTTCTGATACTGAATCAACGTGGTGAACACATAAGCTCTACTCGATGGAAATATGAATTATATTGCAAATTTGATTATTGTTATGTTGTAGAACTTTTCGTTTTTCGTAAGATTTTGTTTTGACTTTCCTTAGATTATGTACCTGCTCGATTTACTTATATGTATGTATAAGATATTCCCTTCTTCGGCTTACTTCTACTTTCCGTTACACCATATACATATACGTGGTGTTGTTTTGGTCAACGTTACAATAATAATATTCACGATACTGATGCCAAAAAAATATAAAAAGTATACCTTAATTTTTCATGTAAAAATCCACAAATAATAAAATTCGTTATTACATACACTCGTGGCCTATGGCCGTGCCACTGACAGCGTGCGTCGGGCGTATTTTGCACTGCACTATGAGAGCGCCCATGCGCTGCGATAATTTCTAGAGAACTTAAACAAAGATTTTTTTAATAGTAATTATGTTAAAAATAATAAAACACAATTTTAGGAACTAAGATTGTTTAGGCTACCACCCCTGAGTCGCTCGTCGTTGATAAAAACAACACGCTGTATGTATTTCTCCGAAGAATCTTCGAATCGAAGCCTAGTTTTCAAATAGAGATATCATCTACCACATATCGGACGCTCTGATTGATCCTCGGGATCAGACGTATACGTAACACATAAATCCCTTAACATAAACGAAAAAATACCGCTCTCTATCTGGAGAGAACCCAAAGTGTATTTTATACGAGGACAATATAAGATAAGAGTCAAAACCCCGTCACGTCGAATTACCACACAAATTGAGTGAATGTTTTGCGATGGTGTCACAAAACAATATTGCAGCACTATTATAATAAGTTTACTTTAAGGACGTAATGGTACGAAATAGTGAAACCTAATATTGATGTAATACTGCTATAAGAGATGGTGGTAAGGTCTCCGTCCTTGTTGTCACTTCACTCTCTACGTCAGAAAGATACATATTTTTATATGTTCGATTTCTGTTGAAAATTCTAGCAATGGATAAACAAATGAGTGGCAGAGACGCTCAAAGTCATGCAAAAGCGGTACTGTCAGCGATGTAAATATAGCTAACTCCATATGGCGTTCCTTACTTCATGTTCCTTAAGGATAAAATTCCCCAGACGCCTATCGAGGGATGTTTCTCGGAGCAACATCAATCGTAGCGGACCATAACGATTTCACATGCAGTAAAATATTAATAGGCCCTCGTAAAATACATCTTGTCATAGGTAGGTATATAGATTTTATCATGGCGCACGATTTATGAGTAGATTTAGTAGCCATAATGTGTAGTGGCTGAACTTAGTGTGATTATGTTGCTCTATGTCGGTTATATTTGATTGTCTGCAATATCTTGCATTGTATTACAATGACATTGTGTATGCCTTAGTCTGGGCCTGTAGTGATCATTAAAATACCTAATATAAATGGTTTTAGTTCTGGTTAAAGTTAACTACCATATTCGATCGGTAAATAATGGCAACCGCAGAATAAGGCTGTGGATTCATCAGGCAAACAGTTTGCGGTTTGCGTTTAAAAGTACTGTCCGTAGTACCCAATGAATGACCGCTCCATCCAAAATGTATTGGAGGCAAACCCGCAAACTATTTGCTTAATGGGTCCACAGATATTTGGTTTCGCGCATACTCAGCCCTGAGCGCTGGCACTCTTAAGGTTTTTGCTGCTCTTACTTTTGAATAGAATTTAGTAATGTGAAAAATACCGTACACAAATATTAACAGTGGGGGCATTATAGGATGAAAATGAATAAATAGGTAAGAAATGGAAATAATTAGATATTACTATGATCTCAATTTCGAACGGTAGAAAGTTTTATTATTGTTATCGCCTTCGAGAAAATTCGTGAGGTGTGCGGGGCGAGGAGCGCGCTATCATTGGCTAATACAGGCCGTGCAAGCCGCGCATGCGTCATCATGCGGCTGTCGTAGCCAATCTCGTACGGGTAGTTTTGAAGTTACATAAATTGTGAGTGCATCTATCGGCATCTATAGTCATTGCGTTACACTCACCTGCATCTATATCTTATTCGTCACCGTTTTTGCGATTCTAGATTGCGTACGCTAATATTAATCGCTACTAAGCGAGGCGTCCCGCTCGCTCTTACGCGATGTAGCATATGAATGACAGTGACAATTGCGTCTTGGAGTAGGATTCGACTTAGTAGCTGCTACATAATTAACCGCATTATTGCTTCTTCTTTTATTAAATCGTCCAAAAATATTGCAGCAATATAACGCGTACATGTGGTATTTCAAAACGACAACTAATACGATATTATTTCGCAGGATACTCTATTTTGATGACTGTAAAATAGACAATACAATGGTGTTCGTTGTCATATCTTGGGGTTTTCTTGGGCTTGAGCGATTACTTTGACTGCGTTTAAGGTTACCTAGATTGTGTTGTCTATTTACTAAGATTGATTCCAACTTTTAATATAATACTGGTCTGGTGTATTCTTGCAGTTTCAGCGGGTATATAATGTTGATAGTAATTGTCAATTGTGAACTCTTAATACTAAGCTGTTTATTTAAAAATTTCAGTTATTTCTGACATATTTACTTCTACGTAAGTAATCGTATTATATTCAAAATTTCTCTAAAATCATGAAAAATAATTTAAACTTAAATGTACCTACTTAGCTAATTAATAACAATTTTGAAATTGGTTTGAATGGAAAAATGCATGCAGTCTCTTGAAAACTCTATGCAATATTGTGTTTACCTTTAAAATACCTCTTCGATTAAATAAATTGCTACCGACGACCGTATCTTTTCATGAGGAAACTCGGAGAACACATTTCAGGATGGCGTTAGCATCAGCCGTCACATTATGTCACTTTCTAGCGTATAGACACACGATATCCTTGATGCAGAAATTTTATTACGATCAACTTTGTACCCAGATTTTTATACCCCGTCATTTTTCCTTATAAAAATTAGTCGCTCATCTCTCTACGGGCACAGTTTGACGCTGTTATTGGAAGGCTTGTGGTATTTTAGTTATTGAAAAGTGGAAAATTACTATCATTTGCGATCGGTAAATAGTATGAGACGGGAAATTATTGCGGGGCTAGTTTTAATAGGCAAGCGAGATCTTGTTATTTTCTTCTTATATGCCTCTCCAACTAGTGAAGGCTGACAATCAGAATCTTCATATTCGCGTCTTCTCTAGCGAGGAACTGTGACTCCCGGATGTTACGGCTAAGACTTTTTTTGTGCGACATATTCTTTTTCCGGCGACTTTACTCATCATTATAAGTTGTAGCTACTCGTAGCGGTCGTGCCTTAGAGCATGCTATGTGGCATACTTAGTGTATGCCACCTAGTTATTATAGTGGGGTTGTAAAGTGAAAAATGACTTGCGATCGGTAAATAGTGAGGGACAAGAAAAAGTTTCCGGTATGTTACCGATCACAGCTGACCTAGAGATTGTTGATTGAAGATATTTATGGAAAAATCGAAGTAGTCTTCAAAGGTAAGCAACTGAAACAGCAAGCATTTTTCCAATGTCGTTACCACTAAATACATAACAGAATCTCGCATGCGCATTATCGCCAATAGATTAGATCCAATTCGCAAAACAAAGCTTTCGCTATTCGGCAAAACTTACAAGTTTACATAATTTCTTGCACATGTCTTAAATGTGTTGCTCAATTACAATGACATGTGGAGTAAATATTGTAATTTAAGCTAAAATTAGTGTAATTTGAGTAGCATTTGTTTGTTATTAAGGAGCAGTTAATTGGTCAACTTTGTCGTTTATGTAAGAAGTGAAACCTTGAAATATTAAAGTTTTCCAAAATTCCAAACTCGAAACTTGATGTTTCCCGCTGCTTCGCCCGTAGTAATGGTTCCTTCTACAAATTCTCGTGGCATCTATTACATGTCAGGCTGTGTCTAATTAAAGTTATGACAATGATATAATGCTCATTCAAGTTGAAGCCAAGCGTGTAACTGTATGAAAGACATTTCTAGATAATTAATGTTTCATGTTTGTCAAGACATGTTTCATGGTCTAGCTGATGGTTATGTGGGACCATGAAATACAATGAAATGAAATGAATGATTTTTTTATTTCTTAACTGTACTGGAGATGGTAATAAATTGCATTTTTCAGATGCAGGGACATGTGTATTTGTAATACGAGTCCTTTTAACCAACTGTCAACGTTGTGATACCAGTTTGTATTACAAATTGTGCTGAAAAGTACGGTATTATTGTTGAGTTTTACGACTGTTACAGTTTGAAATGCGAAGCGTATTAGTTAGTGAGAGTGATATTTTATGACGACCACCGTTTTCAAATGCGACATGTAGTGAAAGTCCAAGTTACTTTATGACCAGTTTACAGTTGTCATTAAGAAAAGTAATTTTGATGGCTACAGTGAAATACACGCGGCGGTTTAAAGAATGATTTGTCTGTTGTATTCATGAGCGCCAAGTAACAAGTGCTTAATACTTGTGACGTTGTTTTATGGCTAGCAACATTGTAAAATGGTAAAGGTAGTGAATATCTAAAGTAAACAAGGCAATAATGTTGATGCTTTATGGCTAGCTAAACTACAGAATGAAATACAGAAGGACGTAAAAACAATTGGTTGGTACAAAGATAAAATGTGGGTAGTAAGGTAATTTTGATTTTTGTGTTGTGAAGAAGCCGCGTTGACAGGTGCGAAAGTCTAACTTACGAAAAAGTTGTACAGGAAGACCACCTACCCATTGAAGGTAAAATGGCAGGTAATAGTGAAAGTAAGGTAGTCTTGTTTATTGATATTTTAAGAGCGAAAGTTAGTGCGGAGGCTCCTTTCGACTGAAAGCGCGAAATAAAAAGCCCAACTTCTGAAAAAGTTTTAAAAGTAGCTACATTTTAAAATGTTAAAGATAGGGAAAGTCAGTAATAATCGAGGTTAAACCTTGACTAACATTGAAAGGGTGGTTGGTAGTGACAGGAAAGTGGATTGTGTTGTTGACGCTTAACGAGCACAAGTTAGCGAGGAGGCCGGGCGTGTTGACAGACGCGAAGTTTTGAAAACAAGTTTTATAGGCAACTAACTACGGTCTAAAATGGAATGTAAATATTATGAAAGTCTGGAATAAACAAGGTAGTAGTAGTAACCTTGATCAGCTGCATTTTTAAACTGTAGTAGGGAAGAGTTTTGTGTTGTTTATGTTTTAAGTGCAAGTTTAGGGCATGCGTGTTGACAGGCGCGAAGTAACAAGTGCTCACCGTTGTATAGGAGCGTGGGCTCAGGATCGCGCGGCGAGGGCCCCGGCGCGGTGGCAGCGGGCGCGGGGCTGCGGCCCCGCCCCTCACCGACCACGTCGATCTCCTCGTCCGACTCGTCGGCCAGCTCCGCTCCCGGAGCCGCCTTCCACTTCTTGGCCATGAGGCAGCGCGGCATGGCGGCGCCCGCATCGGCCTCAGCGGCGCATCAAGAGACAGACGAACAGAGAAAGACAGAAAAGAGAAAGAGCGGCGCCCCGGGCGAGCGGCGGTCGCGGTCGCGCGCGGTCCTTGCGTGAGTGCCGCGCCGACGAGCAACACGCCGCTTTTATGCCAATGATGGGGGTGCGCGCGCCGGGACTTCGATCGACACACAAACTTTGCTCGCCGCCAACTTGCGACCACACTTGACACTAGTGTTGCAGATTGGTCACCATACTAACATACGTAAAAAAAAATTTTTTTGGATCTAATTTATTTATCGATTTTTTTGGATTTTTTCCCTATTTTTTTAATTATTTTAAGGAGTCATGACTGCGAAGAATGTATCTATAACTCAAAAGTGCCAGGCGAACGCATGCCAACTGCTACCATTCCCATAGTAAAGAAGAAATCATTTAATTTTTACAATAAGTAATTTATTTATTTCACCATGATTAGCTGTAAAATAGAAACTTTTATTCTGCATCTCTCTGTCTGCCAATGCTAACTTATGGGTCGACGCGGGTATTGTCGTACCTACCTCATAAATCTTAGCAATAAATATTTGTCTAATTGTATTATTATATTATATTAAATATCCAAATTCCGGACCTTAAGTCTTTCAATTTTAAATAGCCTTTATACCTGAAGCTTTCTATCTTATACGATTCAACCGCCCAGATGTAAAACTAACATAAATATAAAAGTATAATTTCAAAGTTTTTAATCGCTTCTTCAATCACTTTGTCTTCTTATGTAATAATAATAAAAGTGCCCTTATTAATCAAAACTGCCTTAATCCAGCGGTTTAACTTGATAGCTATTGAACTACCGAAAACAACCCTTTAAATCTAATAATAGCTAAGTCCCTATAATATCACAAAAAAAAACCTTTTTTTTTAACTTGATGTTGTTAATTTTTTGGTATCTACATATTTTATAAAATTTTAATTTTTTGTATTTTTTTTCTAGGTGTCTTAAATTATTATTCGCAGTTTAGATGTTAAACTCATAAAAGAAAAAGGTTATTCTTAAATTGGCTTACTACTATCTAAAATTTCTTGATTTGGTTAACTTATGACCCAAAAAATATTATTTATTTATTACATACCTACGGCAGTGCGACTAAAACTAATTTAAAAGACTAGCAAATCGCGCTGAACAAAATAATTAAAGTACTATTTCACTATAACTTCTTAACGTCTACACATAAAACATATCAGGACACTAAACTAATGGACTTAAATCCATTATACAAATTTGAAACACGCATACACATTGTTAGTCAAGTTTTAAACAAAACAATTCATACAGATGGTAGAGTTAAATACCAACCGTGAAATGGTTGAACCCCAAACTCGCAGCATTCACAAACAACACCTCCGCACACAAGACAAAACTTGGTAAAAATAATAGAACAGTTGATGGAGCTACGCTGTACAATTATTTGCCTAATAATATTAAATATTTAACATTATTCAAAGCTTTCAAAAAGGAACTCAAACTCCAAAATATCTCATACAAGTATAATATAATATATGAATATTACTGTTGCTAACACTGGCACAGGAAGACCAGTTATATAATTTTTTATTTTCTCATATTGATCGAAATGTAAATTTCTTAACGATAATATTTTTTAACAATATTATATTGTCTAAATGATGTCCATTCCGATTTCTCTTCAAGTCGTGACCTTAAATTACCTATTGCAGGTTCACATAAGTCGTTTAGTTAAATAAAACTGACCGATATTGTCATTGAAGTTATTTCGAATTCTGTCACCTTAATTATCTCCGTTATAAGTGAAACTACCATACAAATAGTTCTACGACTACTTCGGAACGTATTTTAACGGATTCGGATCGGATGCAGTGCGAAACCGCTGTAAGTTTTCCAAAGCATGTACTATTAGACAGTGATAAACCAATTTATGACATTTATGTGGACATTGACGGTGAGACTAGTCAACAAGTTCAAAGTCGCTCAGCGAGCTATGGAAACAGCTATGCTTGGCATTTCTCTGGTAGATAGAATAAGAAACGAGTATATCCGCCAGAAGACAAAAGTGGTTGACATTGCTCATAGAATCATCAAACTGAAGTGGCATTGGGCTGGTCACATCTATCGTAGAACCGATGGGGTAGACGAGTTCTCGAATGGAGGCCACGAACGGGTAAACGTAGTGTGGGACGCCCCCCGACCAGATGGAGGGATGTCCTTCGCAAGATGGCTGGCAGAGACTGGATGCAGAGGACCGAGAGTAGGGTTTTGTAGTTGGCGCGCTTTGGGAGAGGCCTACGTCCAGCAGTGGACTGATACGGGCTGATGATGATGAAACCAATTTAAGTATAATGCCTTTAGGTATCATTTATTATCTAAACTGCGATAAACCTTTTTAGACAGCCAGTATGATTATTATTAGGTATATGTATAAATTAACTGCATAATATCAACAAACTAGTTAGGCACTATTTCGAAGCAATATAATACTAAGTACCCGTATACTCGTATATATAAAAAACTATCTTCTTTTATCAATACGATAAACCACCGCGTAACTTTTAAATCACGTTGTAATCAATACGGATCCATGTTATGTTTTTTATTATTACTCTTACGGGCTCTGAATAACTCTGAAAAGGAGCGTAAATCCCAGACGATCAAACAGTTTGTTGGCGAATAAGTAAATGCACTCAACATTTGGGTATATTCGCCAACAAACTGCATGGTTATATGCAGTTTGTTGGCAGAGTTATATAAAAGCATCATCTTTTATCAATACGATAAGCCACCGCGTAGGTAACTTTTAAATCACGTTGATTAATACGCGTCCATGTTATGTTTTTTTATTATTACTTTTACGGGCATTGGGTAGCTCTGAAAAGGAGCGAAAATCCCGCGCTATCATCCAGTTAGTAGTACTAGCTTACAATAGGAGCAGAGCCACGTGATAGTCCGAGCGTTCACCGTAAATGTTTTGTCTCATCGAATTCCACGATGAGTCCATTCTGAGTTAAGAACGACAGTAAACAATATCGTAGCCTGTTTTGCATTGGGCAGTATTCATATCTACAGTCGTGGAAAAAATTAAACTTATCATTGGAGGAAAATAAGGGTCATTTGCATCAAAAGATAACCCAAGATTTAGCGATGTAACTTATGAAAATGCCACTTATATGTTTAACATTTTTATTTTATTTAACCCCGGATCCAGCACTAACCGGATAAAGTAGCTATAAAATGGGTTAGAAGTCACCTGTCAAAATAAATATTTTGCCAAATAAATCCAGTTTCAACTAAATCAAGTTTGCTTTAACAACATGTTAAAGCAAATGACACTTGAAATCGTACTAGTCTTACGACGCAAATAATAAGAACTGTCAAAAGCAAAAAGTGTTACCATTGATCTGCTGTCGACTGTACCACTTACAATTATAAAAGCCGAGTCATTCCAGGACAGATTTTGATAGAAATCCGTAAAACTGTCTAAAATATTTTTATCGTTCCATTTTGGGACTTTAATTGCATGGTTTGTGTTTGGTACTCAAATAAGCGTTTTGTTCCACTTTTTGTTATTTATAATAATGTTGACACTGGATGACATAATAATTTACGGCGAACGCTCGATCAATTACACACACCGTACTCTACGCTACACGTACATACAAACGGTAGCACGCTAACGCCTACAGCCAGTCTAACTACAACCTCAAATCATCTGTAACGGAATACCAATAAAGCCGTAATTGAATTGAGCAAATCGATAAATTAGCATTGCTCGCTTTATGGTACACTGTACTAGGGTAGCTGTTGGGTGAGCATCAATAAAACCCCTCAGGGTAGCTCCCATTTCGAAATGCAGCGTTTGGGTTATAAGTTTTATTTGCTTTTTCTGGTTGAAATATTTTTGATGAATAATTATTTAATTGGGTGATGTGACTAAATCATATGACATGACATGACATCGCAAAGTCACTCTGATGATAAGATGTACAAAACTTTATGCATTTCTAAATTAGTCGGATGTGAGAATTAGCTGCCACTCGACGTAGTACAGTCAAAGACAGAGATAAGTATACAGGGGGCCTCAATAAGGTTGAGATTTTCTCAAGAACTACTGAACCGAATTTAGTAATTCTTTTACAGTTACATCGTTTTCTCTTTTATCTATCAAACAGTGAAAGAATTTTTGCAATAGGTTAAGTAGTTTTTGAGACTATCTCAACCTTAAAAACTCTCCTGTACACCTTTCTCTGTATTCCACCGTACGTTGTTTTCGGGTTTCCCATGGTTTATTTCCAATACAAAGTTTGGTATCTTAATCTAATCTTCAGTCTCCATAGGAAAATGTCTAGAAAGTTCGCTTCAGATCCGACAAGTGGTTAAAGCGCGTAATTGAGTGCGAAACATCTAAACTATCGCATATATAAATTAGTAAGATCCCGGGTTAGGAGAATGTTAAATGTGAGTAGCCCGCGAGTAAGGAGCGGGGGCTAAATTGGAACCGATTGGTATCGGATAGTTGGTTGTTAGTTGTTTTGTTACCAATACCTCCAACTTGGAAACGGTAAAATAGACAGAATTTCACGGTTAAATTTAACACTTGGGAAATTGTCGCCGGTGAGCGATGCAACTATCGGCCAGTCGGTGCTACGGATAACTTTCAACCAAAATATTGGAATATTGGTAGTAGAGCTGGTTCTGACGTGTATTCTTTTGAAACTAAACTAATTCTCACAGTTCTACAAATGCTTTTCATTTTTTATATAAGTTACTAGTGGGTATTTCGTTTCGTATAAATGTTAGTTGAGTTCATTTTGTGAATGCTGGAACCTGTTATTTTTAAGGGCACACATACACATAACTAAACAACTATCTGTAAATAGCGTAATATTAGTGATCTTTACGTTGATGCTCCTTATAAGATAAATTTATCAAAATAAATTTAAAAAAAGCATCCACCCTGACTGGGACCTACTTAAAGTTTCCGACTTTAGTAAAGTTCTTAGCTTAATATTTAAAAAAATAATGACAGAACATAGTAACATAAAATATAAGCTCGCGGTAATACAGTGGTTATTACACTGGACTCCTGTTATATATGTCTCATTTTCGAGACCCGCTGCCTAATGATATTTCCTGTACTTTAATAGAAAACACTTAGGTACTAAAATTGAGGCTGATATTGTTTTAAATAATTAATTATGTATTTAAGTAGCTCATGATGGTTTGTAAAAAATACTTCGAATTTTCCTTGCATTTACGCTATGCGAAACAAAAATCTATAATGAAATTGAGAAAAGTTTTCACTACACACTTAATTTCTCACGAAACTTTGACTTCATAATGAAGTCAGTAGCTGCAATTTTAATTAAAAATTCTTTTGTCACTTGTTCCGTTACCTCATCTATTGGTTCAATGTTTTTATATGTGCATATTATTGTTACGGATGCCTTCAATAAACTCATTTTAATTCACACTTCAACCCTACAAGATATCTAAAGTGCGAATCCTGCCTTGAACTATCATCAGACCATTCACCTATTATTATCACATTAGATAAGAAAGTAACACAAAATGCAAAACCCTGCAGCTTGCACAATAGAAAAACAGATTGGGAATATTTCCGCCATATTGTTACTCTGAACCTTGATCTAAAGGTACCTCTTAAAACTAATAAAGATATCACAGAGGCAGTGGAGCACTTTAACTGTTGTGTGCAGCAGGCTGGATGGATATCCACACCAAAAATTGCAACAATTGATAACACCCATTGCCAACCTCTGATTAAGGCAAAAATAGAAGAGAAAAGAAAAGCAAGAAAGAGATGGCAACAAACTAGATCTCCGGCAGACAAAAAACATCTTAATTTCCTAATCGCACAATTAAAACAGCTACTAATAAAAGAGCGAAACCAGGGACTTAAGAACTATTTGGAGAATTTGGACGCAACAGCTGCTACTGAGTACTCATTATGGAAGGCGACAAAGAAAATTAAACGTCCTATCACTTCACAACCACCGATACTCAACAAACATAATGAATGGGCTGCTAGTGACAAGGATAAGGCACAGGCATTTGCTGACCACTTAGCTGAGGTATTCACACCAAATCAAAACCTTGGCCCGCCTGAGGTTGCAATGGAAGTTAATGAGCTTCTCAATTACCCACATCAACTTGATCTACCAATTAAAAAATGTACCGATACTGAAGTTATCTCCGTCATAAATAATCTTGCCAAAAACAAAGCTCCAGGATACGAACTGATAACAGGCAAAGTGCTCAGAGAGCTACCACAGGAAGGGATAAGATTCCTTACACAGCTATATAATGCCATATTATGGAGAGGATTTGTGCCGGAACAATGGAAAATAGCCCAAATAATAATGATTTTAAAACCAGGTAAGAACCCCGATGATGTCAAATCATACCGACCTATAAGCTTATTACCTATAACTTCTAAAATCATGGAAGTGCTATTTTTAAGGAGACTTAAAATAATAATTAAAGAAAAAGAACTGATTCCAGACCACCAGTTTGGATTCCGAGAAAAGCATAGCACAATTGAGCAGATACACAGACTTGTCGACAATATCAATGACACCTTCGAGCAGAAGAAATATTGCTCAGCAGCCTTCTTGGACATATCGCAGGCGTTTGATCGCGTATGGCACGAGGGCCTCCTATTCAAGATCAAGAAACATTTACCGCACAATTACTTTGTTTTTCTAAAATCATATCTAAGCGATCGTCTATTCCTAGTGAAACAAGGAGAAGACACAACGGCCCTCAATAAAATACAGGCAGGCGTCCCTCAGGGCAGTGTGCTCGGACCAACCTTATATCTGCTATATACGGCTGACCTGCCACAGACAGATGGAGTGGTAATAGGCACCTTTGCTGATGATACTGCGGCTATGGCTGTAGATAACTGCCCTCATGAAGCATCTGCTAAACTACAAAAATGTCTTGATGATATCTCACTGTGGCTTAGAAAATGGCGTATAAAGGCCAATGAAACGAAATCTGTGCAAGTAACATTCACTACGCGGCGAGAAACTTGCCCGCCAGTCAAACTAAATAATGTAGAAGTACCACAGGCTTGTGAGGCCAAATACCTTGGTTTATACCTGGATCGTCGACTAACCTGGCGGAAACATATTTTTACTAAAAGACTGGCATTGAGTCTACAACAAAGGAAAATGTACTGGCTACTGGGACCTAAGTCACAACTGTCTCTGGAGACTAAACTTCTTCTCTACAAATGCGTACTCAAACCCATTTGGTCATATGGTGTCCAGCTTTGGGGAACGTCAGCCAATTCCAACATTGAAATCCTACAGAGATTCCAGTCTAAACTGCTGCGTATGATCTCTGGTGCTCCGTGGTACATCACAAACAAGCAACTGCATCATGACTTAAGAATCCAAACAGTCTGTGAGGAGATTACAGCAAGAGCCAAAACCTATGCAACCAGAACTGAGAACCACCCAAACAGTTTAGCAACTGGCCTAATGCGCAGTAGGAGAGTCTTCAGGAGATTGAAGAGGAAAGCTCCACAAGATTTGCTGCGAAATTCAACAGCGGACTAGTCACTGGACTCGTACCGCGCAAGACAATGGATAAATTCATGAAGTGCAGCTGAATGTCCCTGTGACAGATTGCGGCAAGAAAAGAAGCTTTAAAAAAAAAAAAAAAATTATCAGTATCACACAATAGTTTCAGTCTGCTAATAAACAAGAGGAAAAGTGGTTGACATTGCTCATAGAATCAGTAAACTGAAGTGGCATTGGGCTGGTCACATCTGTCGTAGAACCGATAACCGATGGGGTAGACGAGTTCTCGAAAGGAGGCCACGAACGGGTAAACGTAGTGTGGGACGCCCCCCGACCAGATGGAGGGATGACCTTCGCAAAATGGCTGGCAGGGACTGGATGCAGAGGGCCGAGAGTAGGGTTGATTGGCGCGCTTTGGGAGAGGCCTACGTCCAGCAGTGGACTGATACGGGCTGATGATGATGATGATGATGAATAAAGAAGAGAGCCATTGTCAATTCACTCGATTCCATTACATTTGCCTGTAATTTGGCGCCCAACGAGACCGGTTTAGCCGGAAATGAAATTGCATATCAACCGGATTTCGGTATATCCGGGACGTCGCTGGAAATGAACTCATTTCAACTGTCTGTCAAATTATTGACATTGCCAACTCTACACTGAGTCGCTCAAACGTTACTCGGTACAGTTCTCGTAGTCCACACACAGGTACCATTCCGTAGCCGACCCCAGACAGCAACAGCAGACGAAGTGTCGCCGAGATCTGCGGTCGGACGACGTGTCGCCGCGACACTACTGGTATATATGTATTTCTGTTGGGAATTTATAGGAATTTACGTAATGAAAGACAAAAATAGTGTAGATTGCTGAAGAAGTTTATTGAAGTGACAAGAATTAAGATGAAACAATGTAATGCTGACCGTCAGACAGAAATTGTAGAAAGAACTACAAAATTAACGATAAATACATGCCAGTATTACAACAATTTCTATAAAATACCTTCATTCGTTAGCGACACGCCGTCTGCCGCTACGGCCGGGTGGCAGACGACACGTAGCCCGACCGCAGATCTCGGCGCCACATCGTCTACTGTTGCTGTCTGCGGTCGGCTACGGAATGGTACCTTTATTTTACATTTCGCGACGTCACTAATATTTCCCTCGTCGCTATGACAATTGAACAAAGGGCCATACTGACGGACCACTCGTAAACTACACCACACAAAAATGGACTCGTAAAGGCATCGGGACGCGGACGTGTGTATGACGGACTGGAGCCCAGAGAAAGCCGTGAGAACAGGTAAAAGCGTATAATAATTAAGATATGGGTACAATTGAGCCAGTAAACCGAATATTGGTGACAACGTCAATTTTATCAAAAATGGAAAAAAATAAAAGTGAACTGGCCAGCACAGTGTGAATGGATGTTGGTGCCTAAAATTGCATTTCGCAAACACAATTTTAGTTAATAACCGAATCGTATTTCGGGCTACAAAGCTTTTGACTAGAATTCACGGAGGAAGGAAGAGTGACTGTTCCACTGTTACTCGTATTATTGATGAGGACACTATTATTATTCTGTGTTGTCGTCGCATTGTGGTAGCTACAAGGCTGCAATATCGTCAGTATGATTCGCAAGTTGGCTTCTACACTTGAGCTACGCGGGCTGCTTATAAATGCAACTACCCATTTCCATACAAATTCATGCCAGGCAATATTATTGTTGCTGTCGTATGATTGCTGCTTGGACGGTCTGAATACCGCCTTATGTTGTTCAAACTTGAGCGACTTAAGCGATTTCGAAGCGGGAACATGTCGCGCGGCAGAGCTCGTGAATGTATGTTTAATACTCGTATGTTTCTTATGTAAGGCTTAACCGACAGCTTCACAATTTTATACTAACTGTACGACAAAATGCTTCCCATATTAAAATAATATGGATGTTTAAACAAAAAACAGTTCACAAGTTATCCGGATCACCCCACTGTGTTATAATACTGTGTTATAGACAAAAATCTTTCAAAGTTTCAGCTACAAGAACGCCACCAACCACCAACTTACCTCTTCTGGTACACGGTATTTTGTAAGTAATTCTTTGAGTCAATATAAAATTGGTTTATATAGACCTATAGGAGGTATATCGAAATGAAATAGAATATTTGGAAAATTTTATTTTTTACAACTGTTTTTCTCCACTAAAAACTGTCACGGAGGCGTGACGCGCGTCCGGCGCGGAATGCAGCTCGCGATGCGACTGATTTGCTAAAATAAATTGCAAAATGTTATAAGATATATTTTAAAATGCTGTGATTTTACCCGTCGCCTCGTGCCTCACCCCTCCGTGGTCCTACGTAGAGTACCATAGAAATCGCGTCGCCAATAAGTCCATTACATAATTTAGATGTACCACTGAATAAGTCACTTTGCAGGAAATTTTATTAAGGGCCTGACATGAGCCAACTAGCGCCGCCAATCTTAAAAAATAAATATCTTCCAATATTTTATTATAAAAGCTATGTACACAATCTTTATTAGGATAAATACTATGTTTTAAAAGCTTATTTATAACGTGATTCAATTTCGGTAAGTTGTAGTTTGCATAATTGCGAAAAAGGGCCGGTTTGGCATATTTTGTGAACTACTTTAGCTTGTCGCAAATATGCCATATTGAAAAATAGTATTTATCCTAATAAAGATTGTGTACATAGCTTTTTTAAATAAAAATTATTAAATTGGATGATTTTTTTTTTAATTGGCGGCGCTAGTTTGTTCATGTAAGGCCCTTAATAACTGGCACAAGCATAATGAATAGACATACCGATGCCTTATTCTGGGCCAGACGAGCGGTAAAAAGAACGATTACATTTATTCAGACATCGTACAAACACATACAATTAACACTAAGTTATGGGATCATGTGCATGGCTAAGCACACTTTGAGCTTATTGGTCTCTCTTGTAGCTGCGTGCAGCACCAAATGCATTTGTTTCATATCTGTGGGATCTTTTGTGCGCGCCTATCCTTTATACTCCCCCCTCCTCCCTAAAGATGTAACTCATTAGGGCCGCTAGGGAAGCAGTCTGTAAACTGGTTCCGGATAGGCTAACCCCAGAAGACTCATCCGTTTTCGAACCAGTGAGTCACGTTCATTTCATACACACTAGTAGTGTAGTATTAAATTAAAGTGTCCTTCCCTACAATTTCAGTTCGTGAAAAATTACAACTTGCGATAAGTAAATAATTCTTAATTCCTTTATTCATTGCATAAACTATGAGTAGGTAGTTTAACTAGATGCGAGTTGTTTGAATAATACATAGTTCAGACCTTATCGGTATAGCAATTAGTACAATCATTATACAATAGATCAATCAATTAAGTCAGATTTGTGAAATACGTACAATTGTCATAATTCGAGTAATATTACAAATCTTTATCCTCCAAATATTCCCCAATCTCATATTAACACTTTTTCTGCAATATTGCTTTTACAGTTTCTCTATGTATATAGGTTATCTTTAGTTATTGTTTTAATATGTTGTAATAAAGAGAGGCAAACAACTTTAACTGTATTTTTTATCCCCCGACGCAACGCAAAGGGGGCCTATGAGTTGCAATATGCCTATGTATGTATGTGTGTCTGTCTGCGTTATCGTAGCTCGTAGGACCGATTGTTTTGTTTGATGGGTGGTGTTGGCGAGAAAGTTCTTGAACATAAAGTTCTTTAACATTCAGGGTCTGATGATGACCAGAAAGATAGCCTCGACGTTTTTGGTGTCGGGTTTTTATTAAAAATATTTCATTTAATAGTTATACCGACTAGTTTGTCCAGAATAAGTCAGTTGGACCGTAAAAGTTTCAACAGCATTGCGTGTCGGGGTATTTGAACTAGTCGCCGTTCACGTTATGTTCGCGTGAAGCGCCTCGCCCGTGACTGACAATGCCCTAGACGGCCCTAAAGGGCGCCTACCATCGCCTGTCCAAATAAATCGGCTGAGGTACAGTCTAGCTTCAAAACAAGTGTTTATATTATCTCTTAGACACCGCGCGCACTAGGCAGCCTGGCTGCGGCAGCCTGGCTACGGCAGCCAGTCGAACTATTATGGCTGCAGGCTGCCTAGTGCGCGGGCTCCTATACAACGTCATATGTTTTACTGGCCGCCGCAGCCTGGCTGCGCATCCAGGCTGCCTAGTGCGCGAGGGGCCTTAGACCGCGTACCCACCTGCAATAAAACAGAAATGGCCGACAGTCTGTTCGACAGCAGCTCACAAGTGTAAACTCCGTAGGAAGTACTGTTGCGATGGCTTGATATCACTTTCACAGTTGCAGGAAAATTGCAGTATGTAAACGATATTGCAAGTAACTCATGCAAGACTTGCCACAAGTGGAAACGTGGCTTTAAGATATCAAGGGTAGAAAAACCCGGTTCTTTGAAAGGCTTGGACATGGATCCAATGCATAAAGGCCCCTTAGAGAGGTTTAATGTAATGGGATATGTGATGCACATAGCGGCCCGTCTCTGTGAGTATCTGAATACTTTCAATGACGGACTCGATCCTGGGCAAACTATTTCAGTGATTGGAAATTTTAAGTATATTGGTGGCCTCGGCCTCTAGGTTGAGATTTTCATTTCGTGTCTTGCCGCATATAACCTACCTAGCGCTTGCGGTGCAAACTATATTGAAATATTTTGTTCAATCGATCAAATCCCATTGAACACTTGTCTCTGAGTTAGACTGTACACTGGTGCTCATTTAAGGGGCACATAGAATTTCCATATAGTACAAGTTGTTAAGGTAATCCACGCTGGAAATACGGTCGATATTGTCGATACTGTAAATTAAGAGCATATTAGTACAATGTAATGTACGGAAATCTATTCGTATCAAGGAGAACATTGTTTGTTTGTGTAATTATAAAGTTATGGAGCTCGGAATCCTGAAACATTTAGGAGCGGCAACTTGAGATACCTGTTGGTATTAATTTACATTAAGTTATATATTTTGTTTGTCTTCTGGAAAATTGGCAGAAAATGGGTGTTTCCTGGTGGTCCTACTAATTTGTCCTACTAGTATGATCCTATGATCGTCTTCTGCTTAATTGTAAAGAAACTTACAATTTATAATGACTCGAACTAAGTACTCGAATTACTTTATATGGACAGTGGACAGTATTAATAAATCACTCACAGCTCAAAAGTCAATCTTGAGAACGACCTCAAGATGGCGTTCCTATTAATAAACGTAACACTTGAGACCGTATTTGCTGATTGCTGAAAGACATCACGTGATACGCCCTCAAGATTGGTTTATTAATAAATGATATACTTGAGATAGTGATCCCGTCTTGAGAGTGAATCAGCTGAATGCGCTCTGGGTTTGAGCTCAGACTATTAATACGGGCATAAGATTTCTAAACTTTTGAAAAGTTGTCAGGGCGCTCGCTATTTGATTATGATTAAACTTACTAAATATTGAGATACGAAATAGTTGATGAAATATCATTCATGGTTACTAACGATACTTTTATTAGAAATTCTATCATTTCGACATAGAAAGGTCAGTTGCGCCAAGAAAGTTAACTCAGGATTAAGTACTTAACCCCATTCAAATCTAAATTATCTTGCACCAAAAGTGTAAAAATGAAAAATTCGAGTTCAAGCATATCGAATAACAGGTTAACCCGGGTTAAAAATGGTTGAGGCATGTTATCTAACCCGGTTCAACTTTATTTAACCCGGTTCAATTTTATTTATCCCGGTTCAACTTTATTTAACCCAAACATTGGTGCAAGTGGCCTTAGTATATAGGAAGGAATAGCGAAATAAAACACGAATGAGTCTACTACAACTTTATTTAGCTAACGAATATACTTTCTAAGTTACAGTGTTTATAGATTTAAGCAGTTTAGAACTTTATTGCTGAAATAAATACATACATAGTGCTTTTCTTATATGTATAAATAAGTTAAATATTAAATAGACATTTAAAGACATGCATAATAAAATACATACTAAATGTTTGAAATTGAATGCATTAACTTTGTATTGGTGAACATTTTCTTCCACGACTTAAATGTTACAATTTAATAGTACTTACTAAGTACATTTGTTATTTTCTATTTCTATTTTATTAATCTATGTCCTTTGTTGATTATATCGTCATGTTACAACTTATGTGGATATTTAATGTAAGGGTAACTATTTTTAGGTTGTTTGTACGAGTATTTTACATTGTATGTTACAATGTTCTTTCGAGTTCTGTAAATCGTTGTCATTAAATATGTACGTACATAAATATTAAATTCGCTGAAATGTAAGGTGTAATAATACTCACTTAAATAAAAATAAATAAAGATGTATTTGATTTTCGTTGTACATACATTGTAGGTATTATTTTATATAACTTTTTTTATATTTATATAAATATGGTCCAACACCATAAGTACGAGTATAATATAATTAGTACACGGTTAAAGTTAGAATTACGAATATTGTGTTTACGAAAGAAATGGGATTTTCATTTAAATCACAGAAATAACTAAACCTAACTATAGCCATAGATTCCAAACTGCCAATTAACAGAAAAAACCTTCAAGTGAAGCATCCAAGCTAAATTAGTTAGTGGGAGCATACTAATAACATTGACTTTTCATTACGCTTTCATAAATCGCTAATTAGGCGAAATTAATACCCTGAAGTTCCTTTCAGTTCAATGAATTGTGGGCGCTACTGGGAGGTATCATGAAAAATAGAAAAAGAAGTTCCGGCATAAAAACCGGCAAATGAAAAAGTAAACGCCAATTAGAGCATTTTATGGCAGCAATTTTATCAAAAAATCAACCCGTTCTGGCTGTTGGTATAGGTTTTTAAACTTTCAGCTGCCTTATTCTGGTTTAAGTAAAATGTTGTGAAAATATCCATCTCTATTTACCGATCCGAATTGTATAGTCACTTTAAATAATAGCTCATCTTCACGAGCTAGCAGCCGTAATAAATAAAAACTTCCTATTAAAAGATGGTAGTTACAGAACAACCGATTCTGTATGGCGATATCCAGCGAAAATAAGATCGACCACGACTCGCCCGGAATAAGGCAATTTAGGTTTACTGTCGTTTATTGAAATTGAATATCTGAAATGGAATGAAACGGTCATCCACTTCTGACAAAAACATATGAATGCCTTACGGTCTTTTACTCGAGTAAATGCTATTAAGGCCTTGTCGCATTATGTAATTATGCATTTGGACACTGAATTAATGTATTCACTCACACTATTGTACTACATATCTACATCAAGTCACGCCTGATTCCCATAGGGGTGGGCAGAGACCATTCTATTTGTATTATACTGCAATTTTATTGTAAATTAACCTTCTGCCTTCTGTATATTAAAAGAGAAAATGACGGAACCCTTCATAAGATTTCGAAAGTTTCCGCCTGTTTGTCTGTCCTTCTGCCACAGTAGTTTTCTTTATAAACTAATTCACCGGCATAACGAGCTCTACTCCACTTTAATCCACTGCACAATCTACTAATGGATTTGTTCGGTGCACTGTCTAGATAAAATGCTATAATAAGAATTGACGTCTTTTTGTTTTCTGTGTATATTTCCCTATAGTAATTTATACCTACAGGCAGTGTTTTTATCAGCGAAGTTCAACTTAGGTGTGGTGTCGAAATGATCTTAGTTCCCTATTATTTTTCTCTTATTTTTCTTAGGTACTTAAACCAAATCAATGTAGCTGTCCGTGCTACATTGTTGCTTGGTTTTGGTTTACCTATGTCAAATTTATTTTACTTGTATTTGAAAAGTTCAATAACTTTGTGTGTGCAAATGCAAAACTACGAAACGCGAGGTGGCTACGAATAGAGCTTTCCTCCTTTTTCCGCCGTCAATACTCGTCGAAGAGTGGTAAAAGCGTGAAAGCGGCTCCGCTAGCTCGAAAACTATTTCTATTTTACACGAGCTCCGGAAGTGTTAACGTTTTTGTTCAATAAATGTTTCTCGTTTATTTTATTGCGGATTCTTTGAAATGTTTATGCGATTCCAAACAAGTATACGAAACAATCATGTTTCCCTTGGTACCCATTTTATTTATTTATATTTTAAGAGATTAAGATTTGATATATGTATATGTCCCATCAGTTAGTTTAGTAGGTATTATTGTTACGGTCAAGGTATGTCGCCAGTTTGTGTCGGCACGGAACCGATATTAACTTCAGAGACCGCCTTTTTCGGGAAATGTTGACACGGTGGATATTTCTAACTTAACATGTACCTACTATTTTAGTTAGCCAATGTACCTAATAGATATAGATATTTTGGTTGGAAATTTCTTTAATGGCAAACAATTATAATTATAATATAATAAGTAAATAAAAAATATTACAATATTATTTATTATTATTATATATTTTTAATTTATGAAATATCTTCAAATAGTTTTTTGATCAAATATCGAGATTAAATATTATATAACTAATTCAAAACTTGTACATGTTATTGCTTCACGACGAATTATTCTATTTTGTTGTTATTATTCCAATAAATGAATGCGTTGCATTGTATATTTAACAATTTATAGATAAAGTTCCTCTTAATACGAAAATCTATTAATTATTTTTTAATAAAACGTTGTACTTCATTTAATCAGCTATTATAATGCTACACAATGAACTCTTATACCAAACTCCATACATATTTTATTTATATTATACATGTATGTATCAGAATGTCAATGAAATAATTAAGTGTAAACCCTATAGATATTATATAATATATTAAACGGGGAGTATGATATATGTGTACCTATTCTCTATAGCTAGGCCCGTCTGAGCAGATAAGTACAGTTATAGTAAACTTTTAACAATGACCTTGTGCTAAGAGTCAGCGATAAGAAAATAATAAAATTAATCGATCACAAATGATGACGTAATTAAAACGGTTCCGGACAAAACGGAAAGGCCTTGAAAATTTTATTTCGTTACTAAAGCGCCGATTACACTACGCAAAATTTAGTGCACTACATCATGTAGGGCACTAAATTTAGTGTAGTGTAAATACATGTAGGGATGTAGGACCCTAATTTAGGACGATAGAGAGAGCCCGACCACATGGCCTAGTGCGCTACATGGTGTAGTGTAGTTTAATCACAGGGAGGTAGGACGCCTATATAGGGCGCTCGACGCTCAGTGTATACTATACATCCATTCTGAAGTAATTCCTGAAATCGCCAGGATCTGAAAGATCTAAAATGTTCATGTTGCTCAATTTGTTAATTAATAACAGATATGGTTTCAGCCAACATTTTTTTGCGCTTAGTAATGCCCGCTGTTGTGGCAAAGGACAATGCCGATTTTTTTGCATTTTAGAAAGCACGGATTCCATGGTCGGACTCTGGTCACTGACTAAAGTTAGGATGCTATGTAGTGCAGTGTAAACAGAACGCCCTAAATGTAGTACCCTAGCTAGAACAGCAACTAGTGCACTAAATGTAGCGTCGTGTAATCGACGCTTAAAGCAAAAAAAATGTTGGGTGAAAACATATCTGTTATTGAGAAACAAATTGAGCAACATAAACAATTTTAGACCTTTTAGATCCTGGCGATTTCAGGAATTACTTCGGAAAGGATGTATAGTATACACTGAGCGCGCTATATAGGCGTCCTACCTCCCTATACTGCACTACATGTAGCGCACTAAGCCATGTAGACTGGTCGGGCTCTCCCTATCATCCTAAGTTAGGGTCCTACATCCCTACATGCATTTACACTACACTACATTTAGTGCCCTACATGATGTAGTGCACTAAATGCAGCGTAGTGTAATCGGCGCTTTAGTTGTCGAAGCTATCTATCCACTAAGCTCTACAAATGCATTTCCTAATAGAGCAAATTGGAATTTTTTTCTCCTTTGCTCGCTCCGTAGCGGTACGATAGAGAAAATCAAATGTAATAAACTCTGCCCGAACGTAATGTGATCAGAGGGTCGACCGCGACTTTCCATCGATATCGTTTCTACATAGGATGATATACATTACTGCCTTTCTTTTTAGTTTATTAAATCTTTCGAAAATATTGCAGTAATATATCGCGACCGTCAAAATGAATACGATAAACGACACATTCAGT
This sequence comes from Tachystola acroxantha, assembly GCA_963506565.1. NCBI lineage: Eukaryota > Metazoa > Arthropoda > Insecta > Lepidoptera > Oecophoridae > Tachystola > Tachystola acroxantha. Next base: position 19,289,786 of record OY735870.1, read on the forward strand.
GTCCATGGATAAAATAGTTTCTAAATATTGTAGACTGTATAATAATTATAATGAGTAATACATATATGAGATTAAACCTTGTATATAACCTCTAATTATCCTGAATAAAAGCAATTATCACTTTTATACAGAAAAGTATTCATAAGAAACGTGAAAGTTAATTGTAGATACTTGCTCAAGAGTAAGTAATTGAAAGTCGGAAGGATATTTGCTTTATTGCAAACTCTTAACTAACTTCAAACAGAAGTATTCTTGCCCGTCGCATAAAGGTACACTCGACAATACAATTTTGCATTCTGTTACGGTGTAGATCAAAAGAAAGCTACAAAGTATTACTATTTATATGGTTTCGACTGTACATACTCGTAGACGTAATTGCATATAGTAAAGTAACCGGATTTTCTTTGGAATCACTCAGCGGAATTGGATGGGATATAAAGCTGTATAAATTACAATGTTGTAGTGCAGGGTTGTAACCTGCACAGACCACTTACCCCATAGACATGAAATCGGTACAAAAGCCAATGGGCGTTTTTGGAGCCTTTTGAAATTTTCGCGGCCAGAAACCAAATATGGTTATTTAGGTACATATTGGCAAAGTAAATAAAACATATTATGGCAGCTCATCTGTAACCTCAGTCCGGGTCGAGATATTCGACTTTAACTTTTTACTTCCGTTGAACTCAAATATCTCGGCCCCGGTGGAGGGTAGAGACGTCGAATCAACATTTTTACATTCACTAAAAAGGCACCACCCTCCATACGAATGTGCCCATTGGCTTTTGCAAGCGAAAAATTATGTGAAAGATGTGCGCATAGAGACAAAACGGGGGACAGGGGTGCCGTATTAAAGAAATGCGTCCATGGCGATAATATCTCTAGGTTACACGTGTCGCGAAGCAATTTTGCGCTCATGTGCGGGCAGACACGATCCTGTTACAGGTCTATGGGGTAAGTGGTCTGTGGTTGTAACCATAAAGTAATGTGCAGCAGGTTGGTGTCATGAATTTCGTATACACATAAACTTGGCGATTCCGAACCGCGCTGAACTTAATCATGGCTAAACGAAACGTCGTAATATAAGTTTCGTTTAGGTTTACTGTTCACGACAGAATCGCAACTATTGCTTGATATTTAATAAAGCGTTCCACACACAGCCCCGACCTGCACGCGGCTTGCGGCCTGCGGCCGGTTGACACCCATGCCTCGCCCCATTTTCTAAGCATTTCAACGTCCAGTAGGTAGCGATCTGAGGCTAGGCTGCTAGGACGTTAAAATGCCAAGAAAATGGGGCGGAGCATGCGTTTTAACAGGCCGCAGGGCGCAAGCCGCGTACAGATCGCCTGTGTATATGTCAGACTTAATACTTAAGTGGGATACTTTCCTTTTATTTTCCGCGGTTACAAAAGATTACCAAAACTTCGCTTCTGGAAAAACTTAAAGTATATTATTTGCAATTGGTGGTAGAATAGTTCCCATGAGTTTAATATTGACTATTCACCAAATAATTTTTTATGTATACCTAAACTTAAGTTTATTTCGAGGATTAACATTGAGACCAAAATATCTTTAGTTACCGGCAAGAGTATCGGCAAGTAATACCAAAATAAAACATTGTTGTATAGTTAAGAAGTTACGGAGCTTGAAAATTTCATCCTACATTTATCTGGATGCCGAGCTGCTTAACTACTTATTTATTCAGCAACTAACTAATAACCTAGCTGAGTAACCCCAACTTCATCCGGGTGCTAATTGAATTTTCCAATACCGGGATTTAAAAAAACTAGCTTGTGTCTGCAAAATGACATTGCCACATTTCAATGGAGCTTTGCCTCACCTACAAAACTACGAGACCATTGAAGCTGTACCTATCATTTTGTTGGGAACTTATTACAGGTTTTATACAGCATAATCACAATCTGTAGGAGTTGCGAGAGTAGTATAAAATGATAACAAAAACAATGAATAATTCGCTTCGATTTCATACTTTTTTCTGAATTCTTAATTAAGCTATTTTGTCGACTCGTAACTTGTACAAAACTTCATTTTAAACCAATAATTTTAATTAAAAAAACAGAGATATTTTTACATTTATTCGTTATCTTGTTCATCATGCGGTTGATGGTGGGGCAGAATCTGGCATTGTCATTTGGTTTATAAATCCAAATGATTAGAGCGTGATTGAGCAACAAACAAACACATCTTTATTATATATTAAGGCAATACGGGATGTACCTTATCTACATTTGTTAATTACTGTTCGAAAAATAATATGTTACTATATTAGAACATGATGAAAAATTTCTTGCCGTTCATTTTGTTCTAATTTGTTCACCGAGCATGGATAATGCGTAATACAAATTCAAAGTTACTATAACCCGAACAAGTTTTGTTCTAAGTTTTTTGAAAAATGAATCTAAGTAATAATTGCGCAAAATTACGTTATTAATTTAATACCATTATTAGTTCATCGAGCAACAGGACACAGAAGTTAGTAAAACTTAAAGTCGTAACTTTAGTGCTTCGGTAAATTCGAGATGTGCAAAAGTCGAGTTAGTCTTGCCTAGTTGTAACTTGCAGCTTGGAAATTCAAGTTGCCACGCTACTGGTTGGTTGAATACGCTTTTCCGAGTCGTGGTACTATTCACGCCGTGAAATAGTATTTGGAAGACTTTATCCATCCAGCCACAAGTTTAATTATTTTACTCCATCTCCCCGACTTATCCATGACGTATCAGTTCTAAACAAACTACGTTAAGTTATTGAAGCAATGAATAATAAACTGTATTTATATTGACTTTATGTACAAAATCAGATGCTGTGCTCTCATGCTGAATTGATGCTTGTTATCTGAGTCGAACGCTTCGAATCGAAGCCAATTAAAATATAGTTCTGTGAATGAAAAAAATCCAGAGCATATTTATGGTAGGATTGAATTAAACATGGTAAATTCCCGTTTCATCTTGATAAATGATATACGTGGCAGCCGTTAGATAACAGGCGGTATTGGGATAATAATTAATGAAGAAAAAAACATCCCTACGAAAAAACAATCCTAGGACAAGTTTTATTTTAATTAGTATAGGAAATAGGGATTGTCGTAGGTAATCTAAAAATGTCAAGGATAAATTCTTATTAGTCTCCACTAAACAATAATCTTACATCCTATTCATGAATATATTACAATATGCCACTGACAAGACCCTATCTGCATTCAAAATTGCATTATCGTGAACGCATTCAATACCGATGAGCCCAGAGACACAGATCCCCATTGTGTCCAATACAATCTCTATTTAGATTGTCCTCGTGTAATCCCTCGAAATTAGGTTAGGCTTTGTGACATTGTTATGTGCCTAACGTAACAATAGGTAACAAAATTACATTGTCTATAATTTTCTAAGAATACGGGAATATAGCATGGCCGTAATGTAAGTTTTGTCCAGCAGTAATAAGTGATTCATTACTCATTCGCACGGAATTAACCGAATTCGGTACCTAGGTAAAGTAGTAATAAGAGTATTAAACAATCACTAAACGATTTACTGCAATTTATGTACTTTATCTTGACTAAATAGTCATAATTACCCTATAACACAGAAGAACGTAAGACAATTTTAATAACACGTTAAATTAATTTCAATCCGTACTCATATCCCTAATAAAGGTATCCCTGTGTTGGGGAAAGATACATGTTTTATTTTTCTTATCTTAACTCTAATAAAGGGAGTTTTGCTAAACAAAGTGTAACACTATAGTATTATAATCTACAGGATCTAGTATTCAATAAGGAATTGACAAAAAATTTCGAAATTGACATTATTAAGTAGTAATAAAAGGGTGTGTGCAATCTTAATTTTTAAATGCTTATGCTAATACGTAAACTCTATAATAAACGACATATGTACGTAAGTATCTACTAAGTTTTGATTACATATTTTTTTAGGACAATCGGCAAAAGACTTAACTGATTATTTTAATATCTAAGTAAGCAACAGCCAATAAAAAATCAGTCGCGCGGTTTCTTATAGAAACAACGAGAGCGATTTTACGCTTCTCAATTAGGCCTACTATAGGTAAATACTATTAGAAGCCAAAGACGGCATATAACTACAAAAACACTTGTGAGTGTGCCTAATTGTATTCGTCGCTAAGCGCGGTGTCCCGCTCGCTCTTACGCGATGTAGCATATGAGAGAGAGTGACAGTTTCACTCAAGCTTAGGATTATATTTACATCAAGATACTAATTTTTATTTTTTCAATATTTTTATATAAAACTGCATAGGTACCTATATTATATGTCTACAATTAATATTTTCGTTGAATCATCGTACTTTTGTGTTTTAATTGTATTTCTTTACATAAATAATATCAATGTAATATGGAATAATAAAATCTTAATGTTTATTAACCTAAATTCGCTTTCGAATGTCATTGAATGATTTTATGAAAAATATGACTTAGTTACCTACAATTTATTGATGTCGGTAAATTGATGTAGATTGATTCCTAGTCTTCATCTGTACCTAATCGAACATAAACCTAATATCTACCAAAACGCCTACTTTAAAGGTAAGTTATATTTTCGATTATTTAAAACTAATGTACATACAAAGTCGTTATTTAATGACGTGTACATAATGAATCTTTTCATTTACGTCTATTTTTAAATCTCCCTAATCTTAGTTAATTGAGAAGTAAGTATATAGGTAGGTACTAAACCCACATTGAAAGTGTATGAAATCGACACTTTAATTCTAGTTACTTGCTATTTATATCATCTACAATAAGCTTAAATTACATAAAACCATGCTAATAATGAAAATCATCTCAAGCTTTAATATTAATACAACAATAAAATTTATAAAAAATACCTTTCTTTTCAACATTCATTTAGATTGCCTTATCTCTGTCAGTCCAAACCTTATCGTTCCACAAAAAACAAATAACAACACATACTTATATTTAAACACACACAATGTAAACATGTACACACACAACGTAATGTATAAAACTTAAAAAGATATAACTTAATCTTAATCATATCGTGTATCAACGTACAATTCTACTGTGAAATGTTAATCTAACTTAAGAAATACAACAGTAACAACGCTTATTTTGTGACAAAGGCTAGAATGTTAAGACGATCCATTAATTTTCATACAAATTTCTTTACAGCATAACTTTCCTAGCTCTCAAATATTTATTGAATTTAATTACTAACAGTATTTTGTAAAAAAAAAAGTGGTAAATCGAAGAATACACACCATTTTATTTGAGTTCTCACTTGACAATGACATAGGCTACGTTGATCACTAAATATCAGGTATTTTTGCTTAGCATTATTGAAAAAATACTTTGGCTGGCTTTCGAGATCATCTTGATATCAGCTTATGTAGGTATGTATATCGAAAGCTGCCAGTCCCTCGTTGTTATCGTAACGCACGGTATTGTTAATTAATAGTGACTGTAAACTAGGAACAAGAAAATTAGTTATCAAAATCACATGAACTTAAATTAAGTTAACAAACATAGAGTTCGGAATCCGTCAAAAACATGAACGGAGTTTTGCCAAGAAACTATTATACGGTAGCTCTGTTGTAAAGAGCGCCAGGAAATGGTGAGATCCTTTGGCGCGAAACCCGTTCGTGACGAAATATTTTCTCCGTTTATTATTTAGATTTTCATTACGCATAGCGTAAATGTGCAAGAAAAATGTAAATTCTAGTATTCATTATCAATATCTGAATATATTTGAATCATCGTAATATGTTGCGATATTACCTAATATTTTATTGAGGGCTGTTACAATAGGCTACTCATATCGGAATTCAATAAAACAATATTTATTTCATATAATATTTCACATGACGATCCCAAATATATCACTTTTATTAAAAATAGAAGATGACTGTAAAAAATTTAATTGAAATTAAAATATTTCCCCGTTTTTTCCCACACCTCAAAAACGCGAGATTCGGGACGTCACTCTGAATTTTTAGGGATGCCCGATAGATAATCACGGCGGACGGTGTTTCTGATCGAGGTTGGAAAATTGCATTTTAAATTAAAGTTTTTGGTGTTTTAATGGTCTCAAAAAATTCTGTAATTTTTTGTAAGGTTTTTTGTAATATAACGATTATTAACTATTTAAGACCAAATATTTTTTTGGGTTAACTCTCCTATTGTTACCATGCCACTACACTGGTAGCGGCATGGTTGAGTTGAGTTTACAGTGACTGTGTTCCGACGTAGTATAAAGTGGTATCTTCTGGCCCTGTCCGGAGAACCGAAATACTATCTCCCGGCTCCAGACACGTTTCTACGAACCATGCCTGCATAGCTATCCTACCAAAATGTATTGTAGTTTCGTGCTAATTGGGGCTATTGGATTTCAATACCTACAAGATGCAATTAATAGCATCCAGTTTCAACAACGTGCAATACCGAATAATGCAATATTAAACCAGATTGATATTTGTAGCACGTGCGCGGCGATGGAAATATCTGGGATTCCGAAGCGGTGAGACCGAACTATGTCCGAGCGAGACTTAAATCTTTAGAAGCGAAGTTAGCTGATATCGAGTCTGTATTTTGGTACTTAAGTATAATTTTTTTCGTGGACTGGTTCGGTATTTTTTTCCAAGAATTATGTAACATAAATTGTTATGCATTTGATAATAAAGTGTATTTGAATTGAATTTGAATTGAATTGCTTTCTGTGATTTCTTAGTTTCATATTTTTTCGTCAGATATTAGATTTTATGCACTCTACTTTGATTTACAGTAAGCATGGACTGCGTGTTATGATAAAAATTTATTTGACATGGCAGCTCTAATAGCTTTAAATGTCTCCTCTGCTGACAAACGTGGTCAACTGATCATTGCGAAATTTGACGTTTGCATCAAATTACATTTTCGATATACATACAAACATTGCCTGTATTTTCTTAGAATTTATTGTTAAATGAGATCTCCAGTGTAAATACAAGTTTGTAAACGGATATATACCTACAACACATATAGATAGGTATCTAATAACGGTGTCGATTCTGGCAGGTACACACGAAGACAGAGATAAGTATACAGGGGGCCTTAATAAGGTTGAGATTTTCTCAAGAACTACTGGACCGAATGTAATAAAACTTTTAAAGTTACATAGTTTAAATTTTTCTCTATCTAACAGTGAAATAATTCTTGCAATTGGTCGATAGTTTTTGAGAAAATTCAAACCTTAAAAACTCTCCTGTACACCTTTCTTTGACTTCGACTGTACCTACCTACGTTAAATTTAATTATCGCTAAACGAAACGTCCCCGCCGCTATAAAGAATCGGCTAGTAGTGACCGTGACGTTTCATTTGGATTTAGATTTAGGTACATTTAGCGGGCACGACAGAATCACACCTACTGGTAATTGTTTAAAATTACTTAAAATACCGGCTATCATTTCAATTTGGTCTCGAATCAACGTTTTATTTATGTTTATACTTATACAGAGCGTGTTATGGTAACTAGAATCGGAAGATACCTGAAATAATCGTCTTCAGAAGCCTACGGTATCCTCACGGACCAAACTAAACAAAAAATCTAATTTGCGTAGATAAATATGTTGATCTAATCAACGCCTTTTACCAAAGACTCATGAACAACATCAAACCAGGTATCTTCGAACATCCTGTTTAGGTAACTACTGACGTACCTACATAATAAATTAAACTAGTTTTCGAGTCCGTCTATTTTGTCGGAAAGTCGGACCGAAAAAGACATGTATCTCAGAGTGAGGTAAATGCCGATGCGGTGTGATGTTTCTTGCCTACCTAACCTATGATTAGGGTAGGTTAGTTTGGCAATTGTTCAACGTGAACTTGGCAAGTGAAAGATCGTCTATGTATAAATAACAAACAGCTAGGTAAGCTAAGCGCAAAGTTGTAAAGACTAGGCTAGAGGATGATGATGGCTGGAAAAGTAAGTATTCTAAAAATGCCCGCGCGGGTTACTAGTATAACTGGGTTAAGATGTCATAACTTGACAACAAGTGAGAACTAAAACTGAACGTGTAAACTTGTGGCTTATAAGAGGGGTTAACCTATAAGATATCCGGCGGTGTCGATAACAAACTCACAGACTCCAACTTAGACCTGCTCTGTTAGCGCGTGCCTATGTGCCTACAGCGTGCAGCGGCAGTCGTGTCTACGGGAAGTGCGTCTACTAATGTGGAGGCTCGTTGGGGTTGCACTCTTGTTACAACTGTCGCTCGTCTCATACCTTTGGCACCCAGTCGTGAGAGCGCGCCCCCACCGCGCGACCGGCTGCGCAGGCGCAGGCGCCCGGGCTACAGTTTGGTTGGTCCCCCCGGGGCGCCGCGCGCGCCGCCGCGCCGGCACCTCGCTACGCTACGCGTCGCACGCTACTCGTGCGCCTATCACTGTCACTCTACGCTTGTTATTATTGCTCTCTTTGTACCACAGCTCGACGGTTTCATTAAGTCTCTACGTATCACCGTAACTACTATCTAATATCGTCACACCATACCTACGCGTGCGACGCTAACTTATCCTTACCGACCTATCTATACCGATATACCCTACGGCCTACATCATTATAAATATTACGCTACGCTGTAACAATGCAGGCTCTTGCCATAAATTGACACGATTCCTTCCGTCGATGCCGGACTAATAATAGAAAAAATACGATTTCATTTTTAATTTTAATAATTAATGATTATGGAAAGTGTCCTTACCAATATTAGGTACATTATTATTGCTTATTATTCCTTCCACGCCGTCGTCGAAACCTACGATCGGCCACGTCATAAAATATGTTTTCTTGTAAAGGTGTATAGAAGTTCATAGAGAAAGTTCGTTGCAACGGTTCTTGGGCGGTAAGAGTGAGTCACTCGTCGGCGCGCACGCACGCCGCCTCCTGGTGCTTGTTAAGATAGCTCTTGAGCGCGAAGCCCTTGTGGCAGCGCGGGCATTCGAACAGCTTCTCGGGGCTGTGGGTCTGCAGGTGCGCGCGCAGGTTTGAGCGATCGGCGAACGACTTGCCGCACGAGACACAGCAGTATGGCTTCTCGCCGGTGTGCGAGCGCTCGTGGCCGCGCAGCAGCCACGGCCGCGAGAACAGCTTGCCGCACATGCCACACACGTGGCCCATGCGGTGGGTGAGCACGTGCATGGAGAGCGCGGGCATGGACACGTACGTCTTGCCGCACTCGGGGCATTGCTTGGCCGCCACCGAGTCGAGGCTGCGGTGCGTCTGCTTGTGGCGCGACAGGTTGGACGAGGTCGCGTACCGCTTGCCGCACTCGGTGCACGTGAACTTGCCCGGAGACTTGCCGGGCGCGGGCACCTCCACCTCCAGCCCCACCTCGATCTCCGGCTCGTACTCGAGCTGAGTAGGGTCGATCTGTGGTTCCTGTGGTGCGGTCTGAATAGGCACGGGCTCGGGTTGCAGCTCAAGTTGCATGGGTTCGTGCTCGGGCTCGAAATCAAGATGTGCCGGCTCGTTCTCTGGCTCACGTTGTGGCGCCTCGAACCTGGGCTCCAATTCTGATTGAGCCGACTCGGGCTCGAGCTCCCGCTGCGCCGACTCCAGTTCTAGCTGCGTCGACTCGATTTCGGGTTCGAATTCCCCCGGTGCCGACTCCAATAAAGGTTGAGCCGACTCGATCTCGGGCTCAGGCTGCGTCGGCTCGAGCTGGGCTTGCTCCCCGTAGTATGGTTGCGGACCGCAAATGCACCTGTAGCGTTGCTCCCCGAATTGCGCCGTTAAGTAATCCGGCTGAGCATTCTCATTACCTTGATAGTTAATGTAGTTGACCGGAGGCTCCACGTAGCCTACGTTGGCATGTACCGGGGTGACTGTTTGCACGGCGGTGTAAAGGGGCTGGTGACCTTTATCAGCTAGCACGAAGATGTTCGTCGGTTGCAGAGTATAGGCGTATACTGGCACAAGAGGGGTGGGTTCTGGCGCTTGGAGCATGGTGACGAGCGTGGGCGGTGGGAGCGGCGGCACTCCCTGAGCGAGCGCGAGCAGGTCGTGCGCGGCCTCCGTGTCGGCCGCAGAGCGCTCCATGAGGGGGACGGACCGCAACTCCGCGTATTCCGCTCGCGGCTCTGCGAACAAACAACACTTTATACCACACAAAATATGCAGCTGAAAAAAAGGATATTACGCGCGGAAATCTAGATAAAACCATAAAATAGAAGTCAATATTACTCTCGCTCTTGAATCGAAATTAATAATTTCCGCGAGTGCGTCAGCATCAATCTAAACCAAATAAATGAATGAGTTAAGTATCAAATGTTCCCGTCTTCCCATATCTGTTGCGAAATGCGAATAAGACGAGGATGCAATTATTTAAATGTGTTTGTTACTGACCGTATTTTACTACTGTGCTTTACTGAGGCCTGTTGACTCAAATCACAGTATAATTCCTAGCTTGAGCACCATACTTCCACCAAACTGTGCCTAATTCAATGTAAAATGTACCGTGTTTCTCCTTTCAACGCCAGGGTTGGTTGTTGTGATTATCTGAATGAATATGATGGATTTTAATGAATATTTACGATAAATGCTTTGTTTTTGAAATAATTTCAAATGTAATAATAAATGGTTATAAGTCAACAAGAATGTTTTAAAAAACAGTCATTGTGGTACCTTAACATTTTTTACCTATACCGGTTGTGGAAGGAAAATAAAATAAGTAGGTAACTTTAATATTCCGCAAAAATTATTAGAACTAAAATAATTAACGCACTCCGCTTTAGGGTTAGTTTCGAAACGAGATTCGCGCACTAGACAGATATTGTTATCAACTGCTTAATTAGCAAACTTTCGCTGGTATGTTATGCGTATTTCGTTACGGGTGTCATACGGCCGTAACATGTTGTTTTGTCTACGGATCCCATGAAGGAAAAAATTTCGACGTGCTCTATGGAGAGAGTCAGTATGTTTTGTATTGGTATTACCTGCCGTCCCGCTGTTGTTATCACTTTAACTCTCATACAACATTTGTGTTTAAATATGTTCGAAGTCTATTGAAAATCCACACAGTGGAAAAACAAGTGAGGGTTACATTAAAATTTACGATGCAAGATCGGGGTCTGCGATGTATTGAGTATTTTAAAGCAATATTAATATTAATTTTAAAGCAGTTATAGGTTAAGTGTTTTAAACTCTACTGATCGATTGAGAGTTGATCCGAAGAGCACACAATTACATATTTTCCCCCACAAACCAACTAGTTGGTCGGTTAGTTGGTCAGGAACGTGTACGTGAAGTATATTTTGTATAGGGCAGTCTTCGCCCTTGTTGACAGTTTCATTCTCATTAATCTCAGAAAGATACATCTGTTTCTATTTGTTCGGCTTCTATTGAAAATTCAAATAAACGAAAAACAAGTCAAACATAGACGCGATGAATATAAGTCGTATCTGCGATGTAAATATGGCTAACTCCATCGCCGCTTTATTGCTTCATGTCGGTATGTATACACGGAGTAAGGATAGCACTTCGTTACGCTACGCCTCGCAAACATGTACTTAGTTACGCTGAGAGCAAATCAACGCCTATTCTCGGCTCCGCCTTCCAGCGTATTCCGTTTACATTAAATGTACCTAGATATTCCGCATAGGTGAAATAATTGGAAAGTCCAGCGTTAATAGAATCCTTGGAGTGTATTTCCATTCCAACTGTGATTACCTTACACTACTATCTAATGGGTGGTATTCAATCGGACTTTAGAAAATTACCGGTTCTAATGTACCGACCTACAATTTTAATTTGTTGGTCAAGTTTGGTTAAGCTCTTAATTATTTTATTTGTAGTGTTAGTTCTACGTTTAGTTTAATTGATAGAGATTTTTCGAGCGTGATATTTTTTGCGCAATAAATGAATTTCAAATTTGTATTTGCGTAAATATTTCTAAGAATGTAATTAAATTCTGTATGAGATAGCCTCATTATTATATACTGTAGATTTTGAAATCATTCTCTGATAGCAAGAAAAGTCAGTAGGCTTACGGTATTATTAAAATGGAGTAAATTCAAATGGATAAAAAAATTCTTCACGACCTGGATTCGAACTCAACTTTATTGCATCAGTCATATTGAGGTCAAATCATCCTGCCTCGAGAAAACCACAACTAGAATTTCACAGTGTGTTGAATAGCATTTATTTTTCGATACTCATCACATCATAAATTTAAGTGTTTTTAGTTCTTGTAACATCAGTTGAATTTTGTGAACATCAAAAAAATAAAATAAATGTATACTTATCATACCTATATTAAATACCTAACGGAATAAGTACCAAAATTTTTAAATATGACAAGGTACTAAACCAATATCACGAAACTCTCAATTCGTTTTTATTAAAATACTCTCACAGGTAGGATATTAAAAAAGTTATTTCGCTGGTAAATATGAATTCGTTCATCACATTCTCCGTTTTTTCCAATTCGCAATTATTCTGCCGATTGGATGGAACATTCCGGTTTCTGCAGTGCAATATTACAAAGTGGTACGCGCGAGTGAAACAGTCGTATTTATTTGCTGTTACACTTTTAATTCCTGCAGAAAATAAAACACAAATCGCACGTTGTATCGGTTTTCCCCTTTGACTGTTCATGTCCATTACCGTAGATGTGATGTCAGACTCAGTACAGAATCCATTAAAAGGAGTGAGGGGCTTCGCCCCTTTCAAGTTGATGTCACAACACACGATCTCAATATTGGTAATTAATTAGGAAATGTTAGTGTAAAAACCAAGAACTAACATTTTAATAGAAATTTTTTGTATAATTCGATTTCGTTGACAAAAATTTTGAATAAGATGAAGTTAATACTTGTCGTTATTTTGGTTAGTAATTCATATCTTGTAACTTTATTTATAAATATGTATGCTTGTGTAAACATTTGTTAAGCTGAACATTTTTTTTCAGGTAGCTGACTCTTTTATAAAACTACCAATAATGAACACTGAACAGTGATTTAAAAGCTATATCGTTGCTTTAATACGGCTTAATTTGACAGCTGAACTGGCCCGAGCAGTGGAGCCCGAGCTCCCTCGATGTAAGCATTGGGGACATAAAAATAGACGTCGCGTTTATCGCTAGGAGCATAGTGTGTAAGACCTATATTTATAGGTTTAAGTGCGCGAGCTGAGTTTGAGTTCGATTTTACAACTGTCAGATTTCATTCAATTTTGACAGTCGTAAGAGTGAGCTTACGCCAAGATCCTGTTCCAAACTCTCTATGAATATAGGACTAACACTAGAATGAGTAACCGCTACGGCCGCCTACGTAACCGGCGTTTCGTAACCAGTTGCCAATGATTATTATCCTCGTACGTAACCTGTTTCGAAATAAGATCATTGTCCCCAGTTCCGCATGAAGGATAAAGTTTAGATTACTAATAATAAGTAATAGTTATGTAATTACCAAGTTAAGTAATTGTATTATCATTATTTTAAAAGATGTGCTGCTGAGATGTTTTTTTGCTACTTTATCTCCTCAGCGTTGGCACCTTTTCCTTGCAAAGTGGTGTAAATGTAAATTCAAAAAATATGTTGACCTACAAAAATGTACACAACGTGCTTACTAGCAATAAATAGATTTGACTTTGACTTTCTTTACTTGAAACCAGCCGCCATATTGACTTAATTTCGTAACCGGGAAGGACTACAAGCTGCATAGGGTTGTACACCATTATTATATTTTTGAAAATTTCAACCCTATCCTTTTTGTAGGTACACGGACTATACCAATTCAGTTCCGGAATCCGACTAACATTTCCAATACCGCAGGCCTATTGTGTATCTGACAGATGACAGATGGAAATCAGAACGAAGCCAATTTCTGATAACCATTTCTGTGTTGGTATTTACCTATTTAACTAAGGAAACCCAGCCATAGTTTTTCATAATTAAATTGTTACTAAAATAAAGGGGCTTTAGAATAAAAATAAGCTTATAAAATCTTAAGCCAATCCATAATCTAACCATATCCATTTTATTATACCTCACACCTTACATCAAACATCAAGACTCTTAGGCTGAATAAAATTATCTGAAAAAGGCCCGAAACTCTGAATCAATTAAATACTTACAAGTAAATACTTACATTATGTATGTATATTTTTGCTTTTTTCATTTTTAATTTACATTTACCCACTTACTCTAATCAAAGTGCTACGGTTTTCGAGATATTGTTTTCTTTTTCTTTTCATAAAAACGATTATAAAGATAACCGTTTCAATTAATTTGAATATTTCTTATAAAGAGAACCGTTTCAACTATTTTAAATACCTATTTCTATATTAAAATATTTGTATAAACAAAACAAAGGTAAAAATAACACTGTTTTCTGTGAAACATCCGTGGCTTCAACTAATTGCTTTGTATGCTCAACAATCTCAACTCAACAACAACTGCACAACCGTATTAGGATTAAGCGAATTAAGCTCACACAAAACCCTACTACGGCTAAAAGGTTCGTAATACAAAGTACGTAACTGGACCTGAAGCTAGGTACTAACAAATCCAATATGACTGAATAAGTAAATATGAAGCTGGCTTCCATTTGCATATTTCCTTTTATTTTGGTGCTAATCAAACTGCAGTGTGGCGCCTACACGTATGTTCTGTTTTTCCTGTTGTATTTTAAATCAAAATTTTATAGAAATTTGAAAGCTTTCGTATTTGGTGGTGTTAAAAGAGATTTATCAAATCCTCTTTGATGTTCAGTCCCAGTCGTGAAATACGCTAAAAATTACTTGCCCTCTCTATTTGCAGCTGAGAGGAGCAAATAGGTTTTTGCCGTATTTTTTCGATCACGTCTGGTACATACATAATACACCTGCCGCTGCCTTCTGAGCGGTGAAATGCTTTAAAAAATGTTTACCCTTCTCTATTTACTGGTTACAAGGGGCATTGATTCTAGTTGTTTTTCACGAACTAAAATGACCACTACTTATGTTCGGAGAGGGCAATATTTTCTTAACATATTAGTATTATTAAAGTTTTTTTTAAATCAATATCTCTATTGATAGCGGTGGGGAACGCTTCATTTCTTTTTAGCTTAGCGATATTTATTGTGACGGCACTATTATAAGTGTGGTTACAAGTGTGGTTTTAAAAAAAAAAAAAATATTTTTTAAAAAAATATCTTTCTAACTTTAAAAGTTAACTTCAATGAACTTTTTCCAAGTAGGTGTCTGTGATTGTTATTTAACTGTATTATATTCAATAATTAAAACTATAGTGAGTCATTACTACAAAATCGAAACTGTTGGTCTAATTGCTGGCTTCAACAATATAGAAGTGAGTGATAATCGTTTACATATAATAAATTTTAAATTAAATTCTACGCAACTTTTTTGTTAACGAAACAATTAAACAAGTAGCAAGTTTGTAATGCTAACGAAGAGCATTTAATCTTCCATACTTGTAGTCTACGCCGCAAAACAGCGCTCCGTCGTTGTTTACTGTCTGTCGTGTTAAGTTATGAAATAATATCGCGGATAAACCTAAGCAGTTCGTGCGAATACCACCAACACCGGGATGAAATGCTTTCTAGCGGTGTCTGGCATAGTTCGTCGAAGAAGCTTGCAGGAATTAACTGGCGCATATTTCCTTCACACAAATCCTTAATCCAAAGACTAAATAGTTTCACGGTATTATATACAAAATATATTGGCAGATACCTACCTAATAACTTCCAGTATATTGAATATAAGTACATAATATTCAACGGAAGTTAAGAGACTGCTTTCATGTTGCCGTCTTGTGTTAAATTATTTTCATTAATATACACTAGTAGTGGAATAGATTCTCTGTATTATTAATTCAGACTAAAGCTTAGTCTGGAAATACTATCAACCGTACTTATTTGTAATATCTAAGTACTTTACTTAGATTTGTATTAAATAAATAATGTGTTTCAGGTTGTTAAAAAAAATTCTTCGCAATTGTATTTAGTCGAGTTGCGATTAGGCAGAATTTTTTTAACAAATTAAAATTGTGTCTTGATACATTGGACAAATTGGGAATGTGTGAGCAAAACAATTTTCTTTTTCACATCACTAATATTTCGAATGATATTTCTCGTTTTTCATAATTCATTTATTCATTGCCTTAGGTTCTTGTCATTTTTGACAGTACATGTCATTTTTGACAGTACATGTCATTTTTGACAGTTCTTGACAGTTCCTGTCATTCTTGACGGTTCTTGTCATTTTGGCAACGGTGTGTCGATCAAAAGTTATAGAATCGGGTACATGAAAACAACATTAATGGAGGTAGTACCTACTCACAAATCCTACATGCTATTCGCAATCCAGCAATGAATTACATCTGCAATACTAGTGCCGAGAAAGAGCAACAAATACATTTCCCTTCCCATTTGAAAATGAAAATATGTCGACAAGATGTCTTTTGCCTCGCATAGCGGTCCCACCTGGCGCACGGAATATTGCCGAAGCCAAGTGACGAACGAGAGATATTAAATGGAACGCTAAGTAAGTGAAGTTTTGTGTCGATTCTAGCGTGTGGCACGAGAAATAAACCGCTAAGTAGGGCTCACTCTACGCGATGAAGCATATGTACGCGGCAGGTATGTTTAAGATTGGGATTAGGTTTATATGACACGACAGAATTACTTGGGAGAGGCCTACGTTTGGGACGTTTGGGAGAGGCCTACGTTTGAGACGTTTGGGAGAGGCCTACGTTTGGGAGAGGCCTACGTTTGGGGCGCTTGGGAGTGGCCTAAGTTTGGGACGTTTGGGAGAGGCCTACTTTTGCGACCCTTGGGAGAGGCCTACGTTTGGGACGTTTGGGAGAGGGCTACGTTTATGAGAGGCCTACATTTGGGACGTTTGGGAGAGGGCTACATTTGTGAGAAGCCTACGTTTGGGACGTCTGGGTGATGCCTACGTTCGGGACGTTTGGAAGAGGCCTATGTTTGGGAGAGATCTATGTTTGGGAGAGGCCTACGTTTAGGAAAGGCCTACGTTTGGGGCGTTTGGGAGAGGCCTACATTTAGGAAAAGCCTACGTTTGGGGCGTTTGGGAGAGGCCTACGTCCAGAAGAGGACTGATGATGATGACAGAATTACACCATTCGTATAGATACCTAGGTAATTGTACTCACGTTTTTATTTACTTCTGTATATGTATAAAATATTGTCTTAGAATTAGAACATCAAAATAGGTTGTTTTCCATGTTTTCCCCTTTTTTAAACAACAAAAAGGTAGCGTTTGCTCGCATTATGCGAATGAAAAGTAAAATGTAGTTTAATTGATATTTTCCCATGGATGAGTAATTTGTTCCCTGTTTGTACATACTTATCAAGCTCATTGACCGTTCATCGAACATATTCGAATCGATCCTAAAATCGAAAAGAAAAATTGAGTTTAACTTAAATCATTTTGGGAAAAAAATGTGCATATAGGAATAGAAAAACCAAAAAATCACACATTTACTTATAACTTACTTTGAAAACGCACAATTGTATCACCTACTTAACGAATTTTTAGGCTGCGTTTCTACTGAGACTGAGTTTGTCGGTGCATGAATTACAACAATGAAATAACTCAAAACCTCCACTTCGCTTCAGTGGAAACAGTGCGATTGGTCAATTCATGCACTGCTACACTCTGCTCCGCGCAATTCCGCCTCAGTGGAAACGCAGCCTAAGATACACGTGAGTCCTTACAAATCCATTTTGTGTTGTCTGATCACGATGCAGGATTAAAGTGGATATAAAAGTGCAGAAATATCCATCGATGAATATTTACAATGGATTTTTATGAAACTATCGCTAAAAAGGAAGACTGTTAAAAGCATGAAGCAAGGAACCGTCAATGGAGTTAGCCATTTTTTCATTGCAGACATGTAATCTCTTACATGTAATTTTTTTGCGTCCCTAACACTCACTTGTTTTTCCATTGTTTAGAGACATCTGTTTTTATATGTTCGGTAACTATTGAAAATTCAATAGTTACCGAACATATAAAAACAGATGTCTCTTTCTGACGCCTGAGAGTGAAAGTGACATCAAGGACGCAGACCCATACAAAATATAATTTATATTTGAAATGCTGCTGTTGTGTTGTGAGATAGTAGGGCTGGTTAGTATATGCGTTCGGCAGTAACTCGTAATAAAAATCAGTAAAATAACGTAAATTGATTTAAACTGTGACGTTAAAACCAAATAATATTTTGTAAGCAACATTTAATTTTAATTATTGTATTGTATTTTAGTTTTACTTTATTGGGGACTTAGTACCTGAAATAAACGATTATTATTATTATTAAACGATGTGGAAAAACAGAAAGAAGAATGACAGCAAAGATCGTAATATGACAGTAGAATTAAAAAGAACGAAATATTTGAACCTAAAATAATATTTTCTGTTGCAAACACTTTAGACTCTCTCCATGGAGCGTGGCAAAATATTTTCCTTCATAGTTCTAAGGTTAAAAAGGAAGTCGGTTAAGAGACTTAAAAGTGACACTGTTGTGAGGAGCGCCGTAAAACTAAGCGCAGGACGCTCAGTCGTAACATATATTGTCAACGTACAGGTGTAATGGTTTATTTTGCCATAAATTTGCACTTTCATCGCCTTAAAGGACCAACTTTACGATCAATCATGGAAAAGTCTGTAACTATGAAGTGTGTTCTCAAAACAACCATGTTACGGAGAAACTCCAAGTAATCTATTCAAATAATAAGATTGTTAAAGAGTTGCATCTCCACATTGGATATTTTTTTGAAAAGAATAATTATAATGTGTTTAATTGTCGATACTGATGACAAAACACCAATTTTTAGAATTCTTGTCTGTCTGTCTGATGGGACTTTCACAGGAGATAGCTCAAATGTGTACCGACTACCGACCAATGTCACGTTATTTATATACATATATAAGACCATCATGTACGGTCTAACACTGAGATAAGAGTACAGGAGAGTTCTTAAGATCATCACAAAAATTACTTGACCTATTGCAACAATTATTTCACTGTTACATAAATAAAAGTTAAAACTATGTAACTGTAAAATAATTCTTGCAATCGGTCCAGTAATTTTTGGAGGTAATCTCAACCTTATTGAGGCCCTCTGATCTGTCTTCCTGTACATCATTGAGCAGATGAATAAATGTATTTTTATTTGTTTATGTATATAGGGTGTCCTTGCCTTAATTCGACAAATTGAAACTGGGGGTTGTATTCTTGATAAATACTAAATTGCTTAAGGTTTTTAGTACTAAATCAAAACTTAAAAAAAATTAACTGACTACGTCACAAGTCACACAATGACCTCAGAAATGACCATTAGGTCAAATTCAATTGCAATAAGTCGTTGCAAAAAATTTAAAATACCTACCTACCTTAAAATGTAAAAAAACTCCAAAGCGCAGTAACGATGCAAATCAAATTAATATTTTTTATAATAGTTGAATTTATTGTAAATATTTTTATTATTTTTTTGCCCGAATTGTTTAATTTACTTAAGCGCTGTGCAGAATTATTGTATGTCACAAGCCTAACCATCCATTTAATTTTGTGGAATGCATTCAAGGCCACCCTGTATATCAAGGCAGCACATAGGCTATGTCATTGCGGTATGTGATGTGGAACCTAACCAGAGCGGAAGAGCTGTCTCCCAATACATTGAAAGTACTTAGTGGAGGTCAATGGTAACCAGCGACTTCTACGCATACGAAGTTGCAGGCATAGCTAGTACCTACTAAGTTGTTATCGCAACGCGCAACGCGCAACGCAATGAAACCCGACCCATGCGCGATGTTAGCCTAAACATCAACGACTGCATAATTCTAAGAACATATTCGTCATGTTTTTAAATTAACGACTGAATAACTTTTGTTTTGTCGCATTCAAACCTATTATCTGATCGGCGCGGCGCCTAAATAAAATTCGAGATAATTAAAAAAGTCTTAGGTTATTGATACTGAATACTTCAGCTTACTTTACCCTTTCCGTTATACCTATATTAATTATCACCATAAACTCTGTACAAAAGAGTACCAGACATCATTATTGAAAATATTCTTATTACTAGCGAAAATCCTAAATATTCTTACTTTTGCACGAAGTTTTACACTTGAGAACGCTCGCTAGAAAATGTGAAATATTTACCACAAGTCGGAGCATAATACCACTGCAGGTTGAAAGGGTTTACACGTAAGTAAAAGATGCTTTGAAACCAACGTTTTTGATAGAAACTTACGTATCCCCATTTTAAAATTCATATACAAGCTTACATAACAAATTCGCAAAGCAGAATAGGTAACTCGGACACTACCTAAAGGAAATTGAAGTACGATGTGAAGGGAAATGAAAAATATTTATACAGTTTGTTATAAATATACAATTGCGTCGATATGCTAAGTGGCATTTAGGTTTAGTTTTGGCTATCACACCTAATATTTATCTGTAGAATTTTTTTGAGATTTGTCTAGCCACTGAGGAGGGCTGGTTTGGAGATGAGCACAGGGCTGGTTTTCATCACACCAACACGACCGCTGTGTTCAAATGCTTGTATGGAGGTATGTATATGAGAGGAGTTCGTACTTGTGATATGTTAACGTGTGTAATAGGTGTGAGAATGGAGTGTGATATGCAAATGTGTGAGAGTGTGTTAGTGTGTGTGTAAGAAAGAAGTAAAAAAGTGGTTTTTTTTTAATTATCCAGAATTAGAACTCAAGAGTTTATTCAACTTGCCTCCGTGGCATATATTTCTATAAGGTAGGATGCTTATAATTTCTATTATAATTATTTCATTTCAACCCATGTGACGCCCACAATTGCTTGATGCATATTTCCTGTAGAGTGTAGCTATTTTTGAGATATTAATGTAATTATTGGAAAAAATCCAAGCTTATAACTAGTATTTGAATGCCGTAGAATTATATTAGAATCAGAAAATCATAATTTGTGAACTTTGAGATAGTTTATTCTGCTGTTTCCAATACTCTCAATCATTAGTTATACATATGTTGCCGTTACATTACAAGTAACATTAAATACTATCTATATGGTTCATTTTATTGTTTAAATATTATTTAATTTGATATAACAGCAAATCATATCACAATAGGAATTATGTAATGATTATTTTTACTATCTAATGTTATTTTTAAATCAATAAACTTATTGAAATTATTAGTAAAGGCTTTTACTTCATTTTATTTATTTATATCGTTCGGATCGGACCGTGTGGCAGTTATACCCTAAGGCACGGGCTGCACGAGCGTCCGATACCATATCCCGTTCCGTAGTTAAAAACCGAGTTATATTCCCGGACCCTAAGGGCTAGTTACGAGGTTACATGCGGTTACGAGGAATTTAGCCAAAACCATGAACAGAAAATCGCTGCAATCGCTAGTGCATAGTCCAATTTGCTGCCAATATCAAATTGATATAACAGTCGCAAGCACAGTCATATACAAATGTTGCACAGAGGTAAATGCTGGTATCCACAAACATAGTTAAACCTCACTTCCCCTGTTGTCCCTTTCACACTTAAGATAGAAAAGGACAGTAGGCCTAAACGGTGGAACAACTTGAAATCATCTTTACAACTACACGCCAAAAAACGAAGACAATCGCTAGATATTTATTTAGGGGAGGAAAACTATATTTATTTGGTTGAAGAGTATCAATAAATCTAAAATATCATGTTCTAATAAGTTTTTTCCGTGCGTAAATGTCGATTGTACGGAGGTCTGATACCATGTCCGGCCGGTAGAAAGCCGGGGGTTTGATTTGTCTGAAACCGGAGACGTCGTGTAATCCTAGCCTAATAAATACAGGACTAAAAGAAATCCGTACAGTTGGCCTAACGAAGTTGAGATTTTCTCAAAAACAACTTGATGTATTTATTATAAAATATCACTGGAAGATACCTAGATTAGTAAAATTAATATAAATAATAATAAATTAGTAAAATATAAATAAAAAATTCAATTGCCTAAAAAGTTTTTGAGAATGAAATGAATGAAAATTAAAAATTGTATATTTAATAAAATTTCAGAGATTATATTCAATGTGAACCCTGACTCTTACACTAGGATAGCCTGTGCTGTATAGTATATGAGAATATCTCATCTCTAATCTATCCTTAATCTAGACGTTAGAGATGGCCCTTAAATGTAGTGTAACTCAGAGAAGTGTAGGTACCTACAAGGCCTAGACTCTGGAACTATCAATATATCCAGTAGTTGCAAGTTGTTATCGGCACGCTGAAACCGGTATATATTGGTACCTAAACAACACTGGAAATTAAAAACAAACAGCCGAGTAATAGTACATAAACATTGTTTTGTGGCTATAAAAACTGCTAAACGGAGATTGACAAAATCGAAACCAAAGCAATCAAAAGCGAAAATCCTTAAGCCGCTGCTTACAACACCGTCTCACTTTAAGGCAGTTTGTTATAAACGTGGCTTTAAAGGTAGGACGTGGTTTAAGGGTTTTCTATGGATTACAAAATAGGTGATTCAGCAACCTGTGAAATTAGGCCCCAATTAGCAGTTTTTATTAGAGTTGTTATATGATTAGGTAAATACCTGATGGACCGGCTTGCGCGGGCGGGATGTAGCCCGACGGGGCGACGCTGACCTCTGGTTGAATATAGCATGGTGGCGGTGCGACGTCGGCCTCCGGTTGGATGTATGGTAGCGGTGCGACGCTGATCTCTGGTTGGATGTATGGTGGCGGTGCGACGCTGATCTCTGGTTGGATGTATGGTGGCGGTGCGGCGTCGGCCTCCGGTTGGATGTATGGTGGCGGTGCGACGCTGACCTCTGGCTGGATGTATGATGGCGATTCGACGCTGATCTCCGGTTGGTTGTAACATTGCGGCGGCGGCGGGGCGATGACGCTGGCCACATCCGAAGAAATATAGCACGGCGGTGAGACGCTGACTATCGGCGGGTTATAATTGGGAGGGGCGATGCTAACCACTGGTGGTATATAACATGGAGGCGCTACGCTCGCCTCCGGAGGACTGCAGGGGGAAGGGCCATCATGGTGCCGATAGTTGCTTTTCTTCACCATGTAGCAGCGCGGCATCGCGGCCGACGCTCGCTGCAACCAAGACAAATAGTTAAACCAAATTCAAGACCGATTGAACTCTATGGTACCGAAATTCATAAATGTTGCCTCGAATATTCGTGGAGGAGAATGCCATTATCTCGAATATTTATTGAGTCGATATATGCAGCGTCGATTGTCGCTTCGAAATTCGAGGCTACGAATATCGTTTATACGCATTGTCCGAAGGCCAAAATGACAAATGATCGAACAGTTTCAAATTAATACCTTACAACCTCGTAAAGCATTTATTTGACCACATATCATTCAACGTGCGAAAATTCGAGTCGACGTATTTCAACTACATATCGAATGAACAATTAATGTTCGAGCTATCTAAATCTACGATTTTGCAATTCATCTTTTACATAGTTTTAAATACACGCAATTTTGCAAAATATGCTAATTTTCTTACGATTACTTACATACGAGTATAGTAAAATTCTTCAAAACTATTATACCGAATACAACAGTAGTGTATTACACAAGTACATTCGAGAAACACTACTATCTCCCTTTCGGCAGCCAGGCTAAATGTGGCAAAAATCGCGAGCCTCTGTCTGAGGCCAGACAGATATTTTTACATTGCGAATTATTTTTAGGATGGTTTAGTGGGTTAATCTATTTCCATAGCGATTTACCAATACATTTGAAAGGTATGAATACACAATTTCATAACATAAATGACCTCACAACTTTACTGCATAAAATAGAATATTTCATCGACGCGAAATGATACATTATTTACTTATTTATTGTTTATTAGAAATTTCACAGCCTTATTTATTACGCAAAATGCAAAAAATAATATGGAACACTGACCGTTTCTAAATCCCTATTTTTAACCATAAAAATTCTAAGTCCATTTAACATCGTATAAAATGGGACAATAAAGTGGCGACCCCAAAAGTAAAAAAAAACGTTATGGAGATTTTTTATTGTATGTCCGTTTAATAGTTGCTTTTTGAACGTATAATCTTAAAAATTGTAACGGATTGTTGACGGCAAAAATTGAAAACCAGTTTTTGGCATGAAACATTTTTTTAATATTTTCTTATAAGTAACATAAGGAAGGTAATTTTATTATTTAAATATAATTTCTTCACTTTTATGTTACATAAAAAGCAGGAAATGTTACAGGAGGGTTCTAAACCGAAAGGACAGACTCGATTTCAGAAATTGTGTTCACAAAAGGATCACCCTTCTTATTAATTGTAGTACATTCATTGTACTGTTATAATTAATAATAATTAAAACTATGGTCTTTGCAGTTTCATTAATTAAATATAAATAATCAGTAATTTTAATGTCTGCTATCAGCAGACACACAAATAACATATTAAGAAGGGCGTCGCAAAAATATTACAGCCTGTAAAGTTCGTTCGTCCGTTTTTTTTTAAATACGACTTATTATAAAAAACGGAATCCCTGATAAATGGGATATAGTATGAGCGCTCGTAGTCTGGTAACTTGAAAAATACGTAATTAATATAAGATAGGAATAGTTGCACATTTGCTTAATATTCTACGCAATAAGTTGTAAATTAGTATTAATGATAATTTATTTTATTTAAAAAATCGCGAACCGACTAAATTATGCGCAAGATTTTAAAATCTTAAAATAATAAATATCTTTAATCTTAAAATCAAAAAAAATCATTTTCACGGCATGGCTTTCAATAATAAAATAATTAAAAGACTAACGGATGAATATATTATTAATGTACGACACACGGCTTTTACTCATTATACCCTACGCAAAAATTCAACTATTTGTCTATCGCACTGGGTAAGTTAAATTGATTTCAAACTAAAACCTGTAGATTTCAAATATGGTACTCACGTTTCGAGCTTTCACTGAACGACGGAAAGGATCAACAGTTGTCTATATTCACAGAAACGCGAAAAGAGTTTTAAAGTCAGAGAGAACTAGACTATACGCGAACATTTTCGCTTATAGAGACTACATATTATACTATATGACTACATATTAGCACAAACACTACACCTTATGCATAATTTAATAAAATATTTTAACCGATTGAATTATCGAAAATAAATAAAATAGTTATTTAAAGAAAAACAAAAAAAAAACAGTAAATAATATTTAAACTACAAGAATGTCACTTTACCGATAAACTTTAATCACAATTTTATTTTAAATTATTTTCTACTTAAAAGTTTTTACGGGTCTACTGACTAAACTAAATGTCCGAAAATTGCAAATTACTCAAATTAAATATTTATTCAAGTTATTTAATTATTTAAACCGAAAACGTAGTATATCCGAGCGCTGAGCACTAGGAAACCCGTTTATTATTCCGTGGAACTGGGACGCGAGCGATGCTGATAGAGTACAAGTTCGCTATGGACACTGCACAGAGTATTCAGTCGGAAAAGTGAGATTTGAGTCTGCGCCATGCACTTCCCCCTGCTAACGGACTTAATTACAAAATGCAGTCCACAAACTAAAGTCTAAATATATATTATTTTTAGTTTTACTTATACTTAACAGAAAATGAGCTCTCATGAGAGCTCATTACACGGAAGCCTCAGTTTCGACAGTACATTAAAATCACATAAACTTTTAGGTTTGTGGACAAAACCATTGCAATATGTGCCATATTACGGTCGCGTAAAGTTCCCCTTGTGCCCGTGTATAATTGAATTTTCATCGGTTTTATGTGGGAAAATTGACGTTCATTTACTGAAGGCTCTGACAACTGTGAAAAACCAATGCCGGGAAAACTGCATGCCTGAGAATTGTAATAAAATAAGGCGTCTATAAATTACAAATCCCGGGCCGTGAGGTCCTTTGATAGAAGTTACTATTGATGAATAGAAAACGTATATTTATGAAACCTATAGTATTTATGAATAAAATCTTTAAAACTATATTTTGCCTTTATTCATGTAAACTTGTTATTGCTTTTCAGCCTTTGATACAAATAATTATGTCTTTTTTGCTACCGATTTTGAGCAACACCACACAACTACTACCTACTGTTCAAAAAATTCGCGGCGTCGGACGACAGTTTCGCATCCGCCCTTTGTACCAATACTGAATCGGTTAATTCCCATAACACATATGGGAATTATGTAATTTTTGATAAAAATAAAAGCGCCTTCCATGAGTCAATTGACGTTTCTCGATCACTTGATCGTTTTTTAAATGCTTATTTATAACGTGATTCAATGTCGGTAAGTTATAGTTCGCATAATTGCTAAAAACGGCCGGTTTTGGCACATTTGTGAACTACAACTTAGCTTGTCGCAATTATGCCATGTATTAATTATGCAAAAAGCTTTTTTAATAAAATTGATTAAATTGCAGATATTATGTTTTCAAGATTGGCGGCGCTAGTTGGCTCATGGAAGGCCCTTAAAAACAGAACACCTATAACGATTCTTATGCGACACATTTATAATAATAAAAAACAAAGTTCTAGTTTATTGTGCCAGGTCAGGAAATTGTAATTTTTAGAACTACTTATATGTTTGTATGAGACCATAACGAGTTTAAAAATTGTGCTCTGTTTTTTTATGCGACTACCACATGGAGGAAGATATGTAATTATTTTCGGAAAGTCGGTTTATTTGTACTAAACTTAATTTAGGTATTTATATTTTATGCCAAAAAAGCAATCGGGATTTTTGTTTGTAATAATTATGTTCATTGATTTTAGTAATTCCAATTAGTTCATCTGAATTTAGTCTTTCCCACACAGATGCGACGTCTGCACGCGGCCTGCGGCCAGTTGAAACGCATGTCCTGCCCCATTTTCTCCCGTCGTTAACATCCAGTATGTAGCGATCTGAGGCCTAGGCCTCCTGGACGTTAACGAAGGGAGAAAATGGGGCGGGGCATGCGTTTCAATTGGCCGCAGGCCGCGTGCAGATCGCGCCTGTGTGTCAGACTTTTGACTTATAAAGAATTCTCGCTCTCGCCTTATTTTTATATTGTTGATTGATATGTTGTTGACGACAGATTTTATCCAAAAGTATTTTGAACCTATTGACAGGTAATTTAATGATGTATTTCTTTTTTTAAAACCTTCTTACCATTTAAAAGTTAGGCGGCCAACCACAAGATGCGGCCGAAAGAGACCGCATCGTAACAACGTTTCTACGAAATGTGTCGATAAATCTATATTATGTAACAAATGTAATGAGGATTTACTTAATGGTCGATTTTGTCGTGCAGCTAATAGCTGCTAAAGTCGAAACGAAACCTATTTTGGTGATATGTCATTTTAATCTGCTGTCCAGTCCATAAGTAGGTATTTATGGTTGATTTTCGTCATGCAGCTTAGCGGTGTGGCGAAAATATGTCCCTCTGCATATCACACCCAAAAATAAGTTTGTGAGATACCTACTTGTAGTGTTTTTGTAACTAATAATAATAAAAATGTATTTTCATAATTTTTAGATTGAGTAGTTTATTCATATAACAATAATAAAAATTAAAAATAACTATTATAATATTAACCTAAAAAAATATAAACTAAACTAAAAACTATATGTACAATAGGTCGGTTGAACTATTTGAGTGGCTTAGCATTACAGATAGTTCAACCGATCCCCGTTGTCCGGCAACGTGCCCAAAATGCTGGCGGCATTTCCCCTTTATTTTATTTATTTTTCATTTTTAGATTATTTTACAAACTTCGTTCACATTCTTTCAAGCGAAGAATTATTGAAGGTTTTCGTTTTAATCAATTCGCCATACAATTTTTTTACCAGTGATTCAACAGTCAATTAAACTACCCACTGTCTAATTGTGTGTTGCTTAAGCAAATTTCAAGCACTTTAGATAATTGTAGATAGATGGACAAAATAATTTCATTTCATAAAATTATTACAACAGGATTATTATAATACTATCAACGTCATAGATTATCGCAAAAGTAAGTACTTTACATGAGGATGAGGTAGATAAAATGAATATATCGGAAAGAGAAATTCTGTATTAAAATAATTAAGCTTTAAATACACTATCAAAGGTACGAGCTGGTTACTTAATCCTCAAACGATATTCCAACGAGAGAACGATATTTTCAATATTTATTTTACCTGCACAGGCAGTACTCTGGAAGCAACCATATTTCTGTATTTTTTTTATCGAAGCTCGTATTTAATGTAGGTACGGGATTTAAAAGGTACAAGGTAGTTTTTCTATACTTAAGTAAAGGAGATTCGTCACCGTCGCCAATGTACCACGGTTTAGGCAGTGTTAGTTATTATTGTCACTAATTATTATTATTTTTTAATTTTGTATATTGTTATGTGATTCGCCGATTTAATTGTTATTTAGTACCTAGAATTTGACCTGTAAATAATCTTTTACTAATAAAGAATCTGATATGAATCAGTTTAGAAGCTCTGAGTGAATTTTGTATAAGACACATGAATTTATGATTCGCCGTAAGCGTGCAGCAAAATGTATTTTCCCCTGTATGTTATAACTTTATAGGATTAGTCGAGGCAACTGAGACGGGGTAAATGAGTTTGACGTCGATAGCTCGCTAACTATCAGAGTAATTGGTAAAATTCCCTTGGCTGAACATAATTTACTTACAAGTTGCGTTATGCATTAGGCGGCACAATTAATTCAAGACTTGCTTGCACTAAACAATATTATGAGGGTTAAATTGATTTTCACACTTTTTGATAGGATATTCAGGGTTTTGAAAATGGCGGGTTTATTTTAATGTCTACAGTGGTTATTTACTCTAACGCCTAATCAGAAAATGTTCACGAATAAATGTAGTGAATTTATTCTTTCTTATTTATTTAGGTTCTCCTACAACATTATACATTTAATAACATACAATATACAGATGGCTGGTGCCGATGTATGTGTCTTTTATAGGAGGACACAGCATTTATAACAGCACGCATGCAGAGATTACAAACATAATATATGCATTAAGATAGATATATAGATAAATAAATATAAGATATAGTATTATAAGATAACAATAAGGTAGAAATAGAAATAATTAACAAAGAGTGATAAAAAAAATCTTTAATCAAGAGTCCCGCTGCGAGCTCGGGAGTGAACGTGCGGCGAACTACGGCGACTCCTCTGGAGGAAAATATGAGACTATGATACATATATTGAATATTCTGTAATATGGCAAAATATTATAAAATACTTTTAAGTGGTTGTTAAATTACAATTTAAATTCTTTTCAAAATATATCCAGAAAATCTATTGATTTGGAGGTCATATGACATTGTCAAATGACGAACTGTCGAGTCCATTAATAAAACAAATAAATAATAATAATTAAATAGTCCCAGAAAACGTAAAAGAATTAACAAAATTGAGTTTATTTTATTAGTTATATTAATCAAGTAATAAAGCATTGTGAACGCTCCATCTAAAATATATGACAGACAAACAGTCAGCCGCAAACTGTTTGCCTGATGCCAACAACATAATGTACATTCTAACGCAATGCATACTGCACCTAAATCTGAATAATATCTCGTTATCTGTGTAGCCCTTTGTTAATTACCGGGAATCCTCGAAACACTAACGAGTATACATGGTGAAGTTAAAATCTCTGACAGAAATTGAACCTATTATCTCATATATATTATATTATAAGTATTCTAAAATTAACCAAAATGCTAAACGATCGGTACAGAATTTGCGATGTTTTGAAACTTGAAGATCTATATATTTATTTACTTTTAGGTATATTATTGCAAAATATAATTTTGAGATAAAAATAATATCACAAATGTTGTTCCTAACGTAATCCGGATAACAATTATCAGAGTTTATTAATGATGATTGATTGATGCAAACTATTTCAATAACATCATGTATAGGTGAGCTTCTTGGTAATTTAGTACGTCTGCAGAACCGCGGGCATATTCTCTTCTATGTACAGGTATATAACTTGTATTGTTCACCACACTACCAGTACCGTCTTTACCATAAGGGCACACGGGGCCCGTGGCCAGGGCCCCCATATTCAAGGGGGCCCCGAAAGACTGATATTACATATTTTATATTTTGAACTATTTACATTTGAGCTGCACTAAGAATTAGCGCCAACGTTTCCAAGTCAAAATGCTAATCGAACACCAGATCAGTATTTCGTCTAAACAGTGAAAATGGCATTGCCACATTTCAATGGAGCTTTGCCCCACCTACAAAACTACGAGACCATTGAAGCTGTACCTATTATTTTGTTGGGAACTTATTACAGGTTTTATATAGCATAAGCACAATCAGTAGGAGTTGCGAGAGTAGTAGAAAATGATAACAAAAACAATGAATAATTCGCTTCGATCTCATACTATTTTCTGAATTCTTAATTAAGCTGTTTTTTCGACTCGCAACTTGTACAAAACTTTATTTTAAACCAATAATTTTAATTAAAAACGGAGATATTTTTACATTTATTTGTTATCTTGTTCATCATGCGGTTGATGATGGGGCAGAATCTGGCATTGTCATTAGAATTTTTTGTCATTCACTTTTTGCCCAAGGGAAAAAGACGGCCCTTGCGCACTACACAAACCTAGACTTAAGCTTTCACAAATTGTATTCAGCATTACCCCGTGATTCAACACAGTACGCAATTTCGCCTTTTGTTTCTGACTGACAATGAATTTATTACATCAAAGGATGCTTGACACACACAGCCGCTACCTAGCCGCGGCTTGCGTCCTGCGTTCAGTTGAAACGCAGGGCCTAAAAAATTTTTTTAGAGCCTGCATTATATGGGCTTTTGAACTTTCTCCTTTCTATGAATTACGGCTTGCGTGAGATTCTATTTCAATTATTTTTAATTTTAGTCAAATAAATGTGTCATACTCGTATGTTGCTAAACATGTTTTTTCCCACTATTTATTGTACTTTGACAGTTTGACAAACGCGTTTAAGGACTTTATTTTTGATGTGTAAGATGTTAAATATGTTTAGGAGTTTATTAAATGCGTTTAGGCTATGCATCTACGTTTAATTTCGTTTCATTTAAAAATTGTTACTGCACACGCCTTTAGTTTCAGTGAAACTCTCATTGAGTATATAATATCGGGCCAGTATACTTAATTCACCTGGGGTAATTCACCCGGGTGCATTAGGGCCTTACATGAGCTAATTAGCGCCGCCAATCTTAAAAAAATAATATCTTACAAATTATTATTTTCTATTAAAAAAAAATATGTACACAATCTTTATTAGGATAAACACTATTTTTTAATATACAATACATGGCATAATTGCGACAAGCAAAGTTGTAGTTCTCAAATGTGTCAAAAACGGCCGTCTTTCGCAATTATGCGAACTACAACTTAGCGACATTGAATCACGTTATAAATAAGCATTTAAGAAATAGTATTTATCGTAATAAACATTATGTACATATAGCTTTTTTATAAAGAAGATATCTGAAGATATTATTTTTCAAAGATTGGCGGCGCTAGTTGGCTCATGGAAGGCCGTTAAGTACACTATTAGCAGACTTGATTCACCCAGACTACTTCGTCAATTTATGTAATCTAATGGAAAACTTGTAAACTAGGGGTCAGTCGTGTGCCGTGATTGCCTCGCGATGGCGCGTCGCCTTGTGATCGATAATTTGAAAACACGGAGACAATTATATTAGCTGATGGTATACCTATCAGAAAACATATTATGCCATCGGGGCAACATACATAATTTAAATTTTGGACATTCGTGTTTAGACATTATACGTTTTAGTCACCCTTTTTTTTTCTCAATACATTCTCAAGACATTTCGCTTTTATATTACAAAAATGTATCGTACCTACAAGGTTTTTTGTTCTCCGACTATTGTTATTCCGTTATTATTCCGAATACACAACACAGGATTTAAATACATGACGTGGCTGAACTGGGTACATATGTGGACTACTTTTAGAAACGTTATTTTAAGAATCGCTACCAATGTCTATGTTTACTTTGGAATGTTTAATTTCCGATACTACTAGTACCCTAAACTTATGTTTTGTATGATATTAAATATTATACCCCTTGCGTTCTCTACGGAAGACGCTCATCTTCTTTAATATCGGTCGGTATTCCGTCCGGAATTTCGCACCTGTGTGTGAGGAGAGCCTTCTTAAGGCTTCGTATGCGCGTATTTTCAGTTTTTCTACGAAGCCTACGGCATAACTACTAAAATTAAACGTCTAAAAAAAATATATATAGCAATCTTGGGGTGTTTATTTAGATATTTATGAATACCGATACACGATTGGACAAACTTCGCTCGATAGAATAAAATCGCAAACATACCCCTCCCATGTCTTTTAAAATAAAAATTATATCTAAACCGAAATAGTTATTCACACAAAATATATATCCAAATGTAGGGTACTATAAATGCGAGAGCTTGTTTAAAAAAATCAGATTTTTGTTGGCGTATTTTTATTTCCCTGCCAAAATTCATAAAAATACGAATGTCGAGGCACTGTGCCGTGCTCTTCACTCCGCCGTTGGGGGGATTTTGTGTCTCACTCTTGCTTTTGACAACCATATAGCGCCTTAATTCATTCCATGTAAAAGCCAATTATTACAATGTACCGGTTCCGTGCATTAAATGTAACACACATGCACTCTACGCTATGGTAATACGGCCTATAGTTAATATTATTTTAAATATCAGGTAAGCTGGACAAATACAAATACGCAAAATGTACATAAGTGGTCGTAAATTGAAAGCTTTCGATACAACATAATGGAGAGATGAAAGTTTAATGCAGTTATTAAGGGTACTTATGTCAGTCTGTCCGCGGATTGATAAATGTTGATGATGATTGATGAGGTAGGGTTGTCAGTGTAAAACGCGATGTTACATTTACAAAGAAATTACATTAATTATATTTAATAATGTAACGTCTTTATTTGTTTTTCTCCGGAAAAGAGAGTTTGTTCTTAATTTGTATAATTGATATTGGCCCATGTCATCGCCTTGACATTGTTTTGGCGTTTTCATTCCTCTCTAATCCCACAGGTCGTGATTGGTCGAGAATCACACAATAGGTATGGTCGGTGCTCGAAATTCAGGTCTCAATATACGCTATAATATTTCTTTTGATGTCATTATTTTGTTGCCGAAAAATCTAAAGCTACTAAATGGCATTGCCACGACCACTCATATCACTATACACGTTTCGTAACAATGATTAAATTTAGCGTGCGACATCGCTGAATCGATAGGTGTGATTCTGTTGTGGCACCTTAATACAATCCTAGGGAACGCCTCGCATAGCGACGATTAAAATACATTGCCACATTTCAATGGAGCTTTGCCCCACCTACAAAACTACGTGAACATTTAAGCTGTACCGTACCTATCATTTTGTTGGGGACTTATTTACAGGTTTCATATTGTATAATCATAATCAGTATAATTTTCTACTACTCTCGCAACTCCTATAGAAAAATAACAAAAACAACGAATAAATCGCTTCGATTTCTTACTCTTTTCTGAATTCTTAATTAAGCTGTTTTTTTCGAATCGCAACTTGTACAAAACATTATTTTAAACCAATAATTTTAATAAAAAACGGAGATATTTTTACATTTATTCGTTATCTTGTACAACTTGCGGTTGATGGTGGGGCAGAATCTGGCAATGTCATTTGGCGTGGGTCATTCTGGAATCCCCAGAACTGTCACAACAAGTCAATTATTATTGACACCCTAATAGCCGAATTAGATCGCAAGTGAGCAGTAACTAAACATGTTGTATCAACCCTAATTTCTCCTATAATAGTGAGCATTTCGCAGTGGACAAATCAGCCTCGGGGTTTAATCAATTGCTGTCGACGGAACCCTCGGTGCATTTTAATTTCCCAGTCTCGTAACAAGCCTGCCAATAAACTGCCTCGATCAGATCCCTTTTCATAACATGCGATTCAATGAAATGCTATGAATACAATTTTTTAATGCACGTTAAAGCCACTCGCATGTACTACGAGAAATAATTACTTTTGGCAAACGAAATTGGTGTGCAAGTAACATAGAACACTGACTTCACGCGACGACTTTCTTAGTTTTAGTTTTTACCCTTGTTCGAATCAACCACTTTTTATTGACTTAGGTGGCAGATCGACCACACAAATTTTTGACGTTTCTTGTCATTTTTGACAGTCCTGTCAGTTTTGACAGTTGTTGTCTATTCTATTCTATTTTTATTTGAATAGCTTCTCCTCTTATTCAAGAGATAATTTTGCCAATATCAAGTTATTTAGAGTATTCATGTAAATAGAAAATCAAACAAATAAATAATCAAATTAAAATAAAATGATATTTTTTTTTAACTTGTTGTCAGTTTTGACAGTTGTGGTAATTGTTTATTGATTGGCTATTGTTTAAAATTATTATTTGCTCTGACTGACAAGGCCGTAGCTGTTTTAGCTAAAAATCTATAGCCACATAAATCTAGCTGATAGAGCCAACACTGTTTTTTTCATTGTGCTCTCCTGTACCGCAAAGGACTTGGAAAGAAATGACGTCACAGTAAAAACACCGCTTTACTAATAAGCTCCACGACTTGACTTTATCCAATTATATGTCTGGTGTTAGTTGGAATCTAAAAACGGATATCCGGTTTATCTTATCGAGATGGGAAGAAAAAAATATTAGAATTCCCTCGCAGCGTCAGTCGTTTGCGCGCCAATTATTATAACGTCGTAGTTAAGCCAATAATTAAAGTTTGTGGAAGTTGGACGATGAGACGGAGCATAACGCTTCACTGGAGACTAGCAGCTATTGGATAAGAAGCAACTGAATTGAATTTATTAACTCCAGCAACATAATATTAATTAAACGTGTCTATAACCGATGACCTACGTAAGGTGGCTGGATGCAAAACGCCGAAAAACGGGTTGAGTGGCGTACCTTGGCAGGGGCATATGTACAGTCGACAGCAGATCAATGGTAATACTTGCAGTACGATTTCAAGTCTTACAACGCAGTTAATTAGAACGGTCCAAAGTCTAAAGTGTTACACTTGATCTGCTGTTAGCTGTACATCAGTGGCACTGACGGGATGACGATGTGGTATATTTTCTTTTCGAGCAATTCTACGAGAGAAGCGTATGCGGCAGCAAAATGAACTTTAATTAATTCCCGCAGCATACCAATTAATTGTGTGTGTTTTATTTTCGAACAAGTCTAACGAGAGAAGCGAGGGGAGTGTATCCAATTATTCCGACTTCGGTGTACGCTTTTTATTTTGACGTTACTTTAGTTAAAGACAGGACCGCGATTTTTAAACCTGACATTTGTTTTAAAATTAGAAATAGAATACGAATCGCTACCATTACTGTAATGGTAGCGGTATGGTGTGGGGTCCACATGTATTGTGAAATGTAACTGTGTTATGTACCTAATATGTGTGTGATATGCAATAAATGAATTATGAATTATGAAATTATGAAATAAATGACGTAACCAAACCAAATGACTGTAGTGTGCACCTATCAAGTGTCTTATTTTGTTCATCATCGTGAAAATAAAGTGATCCGGTCTAATAATGTGAAAATAACTATGCAATAATCACAAAACAGCTTAAAATGTTAGTAGGATAGGTTAGTTTTTGTTTACAAAATAAGACACTTTATTTGGGCTTCGGTTTACTTATGAGATAATTTATAAAGCAATTAATGTATATTTGAGTATAAATAATTATTTACAAACATATTTTATTGATATTATAATAATTGTGACGATTCCAAAATATCGCACGCATATACATATGTATTTAACCGTTCGCGATATAGCATATTAGTGAAGTTACGGTTGCTTTTAGGTTTAGAATTGGCTACTACACAATAGGTAGGTACACTATAATTATTATAAGATTGACATCAATTATTATATTTTATTATGTGGACGCCTGGGAATATACGCCACAATGTATACTACCTACTATCAATAAATAAATTAAAAGTATAAATGCTTGCTTATTAATTTCAAGATGCTGTTGGATAAACTAAGTAAAAGCTGCAACAGGCAACCATGTTTATTTCAGTGTAGTTATCTAAAGCTTTCTCATTCTCACTTCAGCTCAATATTATTAGTAAAACAACACATTTCCTAGTAGTAGTATTTTAAAGTTAAAAATGTTAGACTTTCGACTGTCTTACAGGATTTGGGAAACTCTTTCCAAGCCGGAGCTCGCAAAGTATAGGCAAAGTATGGCTCCGGGCCCCAATAACTTCGGAGCAACAAGTTCTCACCCTTTTGTTATCCACACTGTGCGCTATTTTTATTCTGTCTGGAGAATTTCCAAGCCTGCCGGGGATTTCGAACGGGGAATAATATAGTCGGAATTTTAATAAGATTGTTTTAATTTGACAAGAGTGGCCCTGTGTTACTTTGACCCATTTTTTGGACCCTTTTTTCAGCCATGTAACACTGAGTTTGGTTGCCTGGAAAAAATCGCTTTAGCGATAAGACTCCACAAACTGTACATGCTGTGTAAGTGTATAACCGCAGCCCAAATCAAATGTCTTATTTTGTAAACAAATATGATCATCTAATTACCTGTTGTGATGTAACACTGAAGGAACTGATTGATCGAACCTCTTCATCGTTGTGAAAATAAAGTAATCCGAACCAATAATGTGAAAATAACTATGCAATATCCACAGAACAGCTTAAAATGTTAGCTGGGTAGGGTAGTTTTTGTTTACAAAATAAGACACTTGATTTGGGCTTCGGTGTAGGTAAACTACTGTTTTGATATAAAAGTACCGTCAAGATCAATAAATCAGTTGTGAGCGCTAAAAAAATTAGCGGGCGTGGCGTGCTCACCTTGAGAAAGACCGTCGAAATCGGTCGAAACTGTCGGTATAATTGCCGACTTGAACAATATAAGTGAATGATATCCGTTTGTATATAATAATTTGTAGTAATGGCTCACTATAGTTGGTCCACATCTCGGGTCATCCCAGAGCTGGCAGCTACCTCGCTCAGCGTTTAAGTATTGCCATACAGCGAGGAAATGCTGCCAGTGTCCTGGGCACCATGCCACAGAACGGGGACCTCGACGACGTGTTCGTGCTTTAGTTTGTAGTTTTATTTCATATGTATTTTTTATTATTATATTAAGTTAGTTTTATTTTGTAGTAATTAGTTTTTTTTTTAATAAAATTTACAGTATTATACTATACAGGGTGGCCTTGAATTCATTCGACAAAATTAAATGGATGGTTAGGCTTGCGACACATTAATTTTGCTTAGCGTTGAAGTAAATTAGACAATTTGGAGAAAAATAGTAAAATATTTACAATAAATTCAACAATCAAAATTTTTTTTTAATTTTATGTGCATAAAATGTACTGTGGTGTGGAGTTTTATATTTTAAAGTTTTTTTTAATGTTTTTAAAGATTTCTTACACTGGAATTTGACCTAATGGTCATCTCTAAGGGTATTACACAATGTGACGTAAGTTTTTTTTTGCAAATTTTGATTTACTACAAATCCTTACCAATTCAATATTTATCATGAGTACAACCCCCATTTTCAATTTGTCGAATGAATTCAGGACACCCTGTTGTTTTAATTCTAAAGTCATAATACAATCTCTTGTTAGAAGTGAGGTCATATAAAATCTTACATAACAACTATGAAGCCAACTATGTATGTGTAAGCCTTTATACGGTAAAATACCCTATAAAATTGCTTGCCTCTCTCTATTTACTGCATTTCTAGAGGAGGGCAAGAGAAATCCAAAATGAACGAAAAGGTTTCCTTGATTACTAAGTTTACAAAGAAGAGCTCGTCTATTGTAACACGGCGAAACTTTACGAGAGAGTAAATCAGAAATCACTCCTTCCAGGACTGTACTAATTTGATCCTGAAATAGCAATTTACTTGCCCTAGAGCCAAGAGGGAATTAATACTCAACAATCAAGTCTTAAAGGGAACGGAGAGCTTTGCAATAGACGTTGTAGCTCATCCATATTAATAAGCTACTCAATTAAGAACAAAACATTCTCCTAGCCCAGTCGGTAACAGGTAGCTGCCTTCTTTGCAAGGAATCCGGGGTCAATTTCCAGTTGGGTTTTTCAACTGATAAAAACGTTAATTGAATACTCACATGAATGCTGTACCAAGGTTGAGCAAATTTAATTTCTGCTCAACATTGGTACACCATTACTTGCATTATTACATAAAAAAAATAGTAAATTATCTATTAAAAATGTAAATGTATTAACTGAACTCTACCACTCTTATATTGTGAATTAACATGTGGTCAATGGTGCTGGTGGCACAATAATATTATATTTATTAATTATTTAGAATTAATATTACATTGTGATCACTGTTTGTTGACCCAAATAAATTGAAGAAGAAAAAACTGGTTTTAATTACGAGTATATCCTCAAACCACCTATACCTATGCACAATAAACGAATACTTGTTAACTATCCTATTATGTATATCAATAGATATTAAATAGTAAAAGTTATCAGAACGAAATAATTATATATGCACGAGGATCCTTGTCAATTTACGAGATAACTAATTGCCAATATCGATCGTTCCAATGTGTTGCAATAATAATTTGCTTGTTAAATCAGATTCCTCTTTGACAGCCTTAAGCAGACGCTGCGAAGGTTTATAGTTTTCCAGCTCGCCTTTCAAACAACTCTCGTGCTACGAGCGTTGTAGGCGCTCTACAAACTGTGTAGCTGTGCTACGGATATTAACCAGAGCTTTCAAACTACGAAATAGACGGTCTCTCTGCATAAACGCTTAACCTGTCATGATCTAATTAACATACTACAGGAGCCGGGTGTTGATTAGTCTGCCCAAAATATTAGCACAGAAAAACTGGCATAAAAAAAGTCGAAATAATATATTTATTAAAAAACAAAACCTGACTTTTTGACACAATATACCTATACCGTATTTCAGTTCCGTGATCAATACCAATGTCACTACGGCGGAGGTTATAGAACACCGACACATTCACTCGAAAAACGTTGGCCTCTTCATTGCAGTTGGGATAAAATTTTAACAAACTTTGTTTTTTGATATTCATATTGTAACGGTGTTATTCTCGATTATTTCAATGAGACACAGAGTGGCTGAGGCGGCTGGTTATTGGGTTGTGGAATGTAGCGTCCGATAAAAATAAAAATAACTATGTCCCTAAATAAAAAAAAATAATGAGTGTGATTCATGGCCCAAACAAGGATTCACTGTGCTATGGGTCCAGAAACCATCACAAATTATACACAGGTAGTCCTTATACATTAGAGATCATATTCGTAAGTATTCAGTCCACCGCGGAAGTCCATAAACTGCGTCATTTTCAAATATTTTCCATTTGCCCATCTTATATCAACGAAACAAACAACGATGAAACAAGGTAACACTTTATTGCAAGGTAGCATTTTACAGCCAAGGTTTTCAACCTAAGCTTTAAATCCCAGTACACACACAGCTCAGAGCGGCAGTAGTTTTAATGTTTAAAACTATGGAACATGACACATTGAATGCGGAACCAGAGCGTGAGCGGCAAAGCAGCGGTGGCGGTTGGCGGAATGGCAACGACGTGGTCGGGTTGTAATGAATGGACCGTAGTAGGTGAAACACAGAGCCGGAGTTGCGAACCGTAGCGGCAGAGAAGCAGTTTCCGCCAGTTCATGGTGATTGTTTCCAGATTTTGATGTGATTATTTCATATTATTATATATAAACGGATATCACTCACTTATATTGTTGAAGTCGGCAATTAGACCTACAGTTTCGCCCGATTTCGACAGTCTTTTTCAAGGTGAGCGCACCACGCCCGCGTCGCCGTTGACGTTTACTCGCGCACTCAATGATTATTTCATCATGATGGAACTTACTAAATGTAAAACTATAATTTCAATTGTAATTACGAATCTTTGAAAACAGACTATAAATATAAATCGCAATTTATAAAGAATGTTCCACTTTAATAAATATTAATGCCTATTTTGGACATATTTTTTTGATTAAAGTGGGAAATTTTCTGCTACGCAGCCAGTCAGAACCGTACCCTACCTCCAAAAGTAGCAAGTTTTTTTGCCAAGATCTCTAAATATGTTTTATTTCCATCGTTACTGAACTGTAAAACGTTTCCGTGATATTAGGTAGGTGGATCGCACCGAGTTCCTTCATTATAATCTCGGCACGCGCTTGCTTCTGACAACTTATATTAGTTCCTGTCAAGAAACACGTGTATTTAGCACCACAACTAGCGTTAAAGTTATAATTACTGCCAGCCACTAAAGCACAATCTCGTAGAATTCTACCTATTAAAATTTGCTGGCAGTTCAATTTCTGCTTCCATCGTTTTCACTTACTGGGGCTCTGTTTAATAAAAAAAGTTTGTGTTGTTTGCTGTTGTTAAAACCGCTGAGTACAAAAGCGCCCAGATCGAATAAAGTCATGTTTCAATACACCAAACTATGCTGAAGCCACATTTACATAGTGATTGTGTAAAAAACACTAGCTGTCCGTAGGCTTTTATGCGAAATACGAGCACGGCATTTTCAGAATTCTCTGTCGGAAATTGGTTTTCCACCGGACGTGAATACGGACCCGGGCGTGCGATTTAGGCGTCCGAATTTCCCAATAACGGTTAACTGGCAGCCTTTAATTAAACAATGCTTTGAGCTCAGGTCTCGGGATATGCGCCACGGCACTTGTGCAGCGATTGATTCCACTCGCCGCGCCGCTTCGCTTCGCTTTACAGATTCCGTTACCGGACTGCCTACATGTTACTGCCATCACAGAGCGCCTACATCCCTCTCTGACAGCCGCCTGATTGTTCACGTGCAGTTGACCGAACAATGGCATCTACGGATCAATTATGTTGTGTAAGCACCCTTTGGTAACTATTTATAGCAGACGAGGCGGCCGGTGGTGAATAACAATGCAATGCTAGGGGGCAGGTTAACTGAACAATTTGCTTGTTGATAGCAGGTATTGTACCTCATTGTGTGATGATTAATTGTTATTAAATCAGCATAGTGCTCCAAGATGGCATCAGAGATTATTGGCATTATTATACCTACAATATAGTTGAATCCGAGCAAACTAAGACAAATTAATTGTATGCAACCTCGCCAAAGGTAATTGATATTGATACTTGTAGAATATCTTGACGAATATCGGCATTTACTTAATACTGCCGGTTTCTGCATCCAGCAGGGATCATTATGCATTTCTATTGTTATCTAATAAGTTGATTAAACACTTAATCATATTATTATATTACCCAATATAACACTATAGAAATCAAACTAAAACTAACTACAAGTAACACAATTTGTACTAAACGAATTATTATTATTATTTAAGTGCAGAAGACTGGCAGCATGGCCTCCTAAATCGAAATAGTGACTAAGACCGCATCGCTATTTTGGGACAAAGCTATTTTATATAAACAATGTAAGATTATTCTTTAAAACCCTCTACAAATATTCCACTCATATTCTTGACAAAATACTATGCTAAACTATTAACACTTGAGCAATATTTAATAGATACGGTAACAATCGCCTTGCCGACAGGTTCCTAAATGGTGACTGAGTATACTGACCAAATACTCAGCATATCGCTACTTACAAACCGTGTATAATTCCTCTTTAAAACCTTAAACATATTATTCCACTCATCTTTCGCTATGACAAAATGCCGCGCTCGTCCCGACTCTGTAAATTCCGGAAAGCGCCTCGTCGACACTGGATTCCAGTAGAAAGTTCACCGTAACCGCTCTCAACGCTTCCGTGGGTGCACGCGGACTCGCTACCCTCGCTCGGTCTGTCAGTTATGCCACCGCCGTCAATTCCATTTCGCGTACGGAATAAGTTCCATCGTGAAATATTCCTGACAGATGCAAATAGTGAAAACTTCGACTGCCGGAAAATGATATTCGTGATTGAATTCCGTTGAAACATTTATTTCTATCTTGAAATACGCGAACCTCAATCTAGGTTTATCCAATCCAAAATGTCCAAAATTGGTAACAGATTTGTGCCGAAAGTTTTAATGGAATCCTAAACTCATTATTTGGATTAAGTGGTTTTAAATTAGAAACTATCCGGACTGTCCCCGAAATATGGTTACATTGTTTAGCTTTAAATTAAATTAGACTTAAAAGTCTAGTTTAGGGGAGTTGCGACTGAATGGTTTATTTGCTGCAAACTAAAAACAGGTAGGTACGTTGACACGAACTTTGACAGGTATACATACGTAATTTGTATAATCATAGTCTACACTTTTCACAATAGTAGGTACATTCTTTTTTTTTCATACCAAACGTCCTTTTCATTCATTATCATAGTTTATGTCTTTAGTTTACCGTAATTTTGATGAGTAATTTGGAAATAATACACACCTTAATAGACACGTTGGTGTATAAAGAGGCAACTAAGAATCGTGCTCAATGTTTCAATGATCAATAAAAAATGTTGCACCATTTTATAATTAAACCTCATACAATGTAAGTACTAGTAGGTATCGTAAAACTCGGCCTTAGACTAGTAATAAATGTAGCCGCATAGCCCAATGGTTATAAAACAGCCGGGAAGCGTCACTGGTTGTATAAAAATATGTCAATTGCGGTTCATGACTGACTAATACTGGTATTAGTCATTCATTACCCTACTATTATACCTACACTTTTTATTAATAAAAACTGCCTAAACTGTAGTTTTATTTGGCAGTTTTTATACTAATGATATAAATAATCTTAATATGGATAAATTGCTTTTATTATCACCGCAAATACAGTATTAATTACATATTTTAAAACAAAACCATACTTATTGAAAATACTTCCAACGGAAAACTTTTATTACGCTTGCACCCTGAAACGGTCGGAAAGCGAAGTTAATTAATTAAATACGCGCAGGTAGAATTTAATTAATTTATTACTTTGTAAATGTATATTTATAAAGTAGTAAGCTGTAAATTCGTGTTAAATTATATTAGAAACATATTATCTATTCACCGATTGTTTTAATTGTGAGGAAACTTGTACACATGGATAATGTGTGTGTATTTGTTAAGCACATATCTAAGGTGACATAAAGTTATTCCAACGTTTAGGCCATCTGTCCCTTTCTACCTTAACGTTTTTAACGAAGTATGACAGGGAACACAAAATGGTTTACGGAAAGTGAGGTTTATTTAACTAGGTTTATGGATGAGCCATGCTCATGTTTACTGTAAAAGTGGCATGCCGAACTTGATAAAAAGAACAGAAAATATGTGTTTTATCAGTAACTTCTATAGAAATCTGAAATACACTTCAATTTAATACACAGCGTTATCAACGCCAATAATGATTTTAATTTAGCTTAAAATCATGAAACAGAATCGCTAATACTGTCGGTTTAAATTCGAGTCAATCCCACTGCACAGTGGTCCCAGCCCATAGGTCATAATTTGAAAATATTGATGGCGATATTTTTGCGAATAAAATTACCTAATACTAATACCCCTGTCAAATTTAGGTAAAAAACAACCCCCATAAAATTGTAATCATAATAGTTATTGTCATCCGAAGTGACCACATGTCGGTGTTGCGCTAACCATGTTAGCGGAGTCTGTCTGTTTATCTGTCTTTTTTATAATTAACCTCGCAAATGTCAACAATAAATAATTAGTTCATAAAATATAAGTTTCGAAGTCCTATTACAGTTTTATTGAATTTTGATCGCCTTCCACAGAGCGCGGGACCAGTGTGCACTGGGATAATTAATCAGATCAATCAGACCACAGCAGTATGTTTGCCGTTGGTCAGGGCAGTTCAGGATCAAACCACCCGGCTTCCCCACAAAAATGTGAACTTTATCCGTTTGCTTTAATTCCATATACAAATTGTACAGATGCACAACGTTTGCAAAGCTAGCCTGCATTCGACATATAGCCGTAGGGTAAAATCACTCAAACGCGTCCGATGTTCAAATCGCCGTGAATTCTGGGAAAAATAATTACTCAATCTATCGAGGTTGCATTGCGGAAAAACGTAAAAAGGGAATCAGTCTGCAACAGTTTGCCAGTTATCTCGGAAACGATAGTTCGGTTCGAGCAATCACCGCAAAGCCCATCCTATCAACTACCACTACGCGATCTATCTGTGGTGATGTACAATGATAAAAGTAGAATATGTATAAACATGTGTCACATTACCATAGAAAAGATATAAGAACAAACCGGTAAATGGAGATTGAAACTTAAGGCTTCGTATGCGCGTATTTTCAGTTTTTCTACGAAGCATTAGCTACTGAAAT
Source organism: Tachystola acroxantha (assembly GCA_963506565.1). Taxonomy (NCBI): domain Eukaryota; kingdom Metazoa; phylum Arthropoda; class Insecta; order Lepidoptera; family Oecophoridae; genus Tachystola; species Tachystola acroxantha. Next base: position 19,334,196 of record OY735870.1, read on the forward strand.
TAAACGTCTGAAAAAAATATATAGCAATATTGAGGTGTCCATTTAGAGACTGATGAATACCGATACACGATTGGACAAACTTTGCTCGATAGAAAAAATCGCCAACATCCATTCCAGGTCTTTTAAAATGAAAATTATATCTAAACGGAAATAGTTACCCATACAAAATATATATCAAAATGTAGGGTACTATAAATACGAGAGCTTCAGATTTTTTTTAAAAATTCGTTAACCACGCGTTATCTTGATTGGAAGTTGAAAAGAAATTGAATGAATCTGTCGTCTTATTTCTTGGTATAATAGATAGTACGACTACACTGTAGATACCAAAATGACAGCAATTTTTATACTGTTAGAATAGAAATTTAATCACGTGGTGAATTGATAATTTTCTTCCTATTTATTTTTAAGATTCATTCTATTCTTTATCAAGAATAGTGTCACGGTTCTACTCGAATGGATAGATATTTCGATGTACGCTGGGCCTAAAATGGACGGGTTGCGACCGTTTGACGAGAGGCGAATTGGAATAGCATGTACCGAAATCGATTTAACACGAGCCTATATCGGATTTCAATCAAGCGAGTATACACAAATAAACTGTCTGCGAGACAAATATTTTCATATATTTTGATGCCACTATGATTTTGCACGTAAATATTTTTTTAAAATTTATATTTACACCACGTCTAGTTCATTATAATAACCCAGTAAAATTAGGTTGGCTACAAATTCAAATTGTGACGAATTGAGAATTGGATTAATGGCGATTGTGTCCAATGTTGTCCAAGTTGCATTTTAATAACTAATTAGGAACTCCTACAATATTATATTTTAAAAATTAAAACTTAAGTCAGTCAGTTGGAATTGGTGATACACTGACGCCGTGAATTTTCGTCGTACAAGTAATTAATAATCTTTTCTGTAATAAGTTTTTTTAACAAGCGTTTGTAATTAAAATTTTAAATTTCCTTTGTGTCAACATCGTGATTCTTTTCAGCAACTTGTTATAAGTAGATGATGATACAAGGCTCCATGAATGATGCTAACTTTGCGTTGTCTAATCCTAGAAATCAAAGTTTATCAGTATTCTTTTGTATTGTAACTTACGCGTGTCACTGATTTTTGGAAATAGGTGTATAGGCATATCGTAACGATGGCATAATGTATAGACTTCTGATAACTTCTAACTTTTATCCAACTAACGAAAGAAGGAGAGTACAAGACATGTGGATCCTCCATCATTTTGGAATGTCGGATTGATTGTTTATTCGTTTAATTTTCTATTTACATGAATACTCTAAATAACGCTTTTGTAAAGCAATCTTCGTAATCACAACTATGGACAATCTTCGTAATCACAACACGGGACACGGGTGCACGGGGAAACTTGGAATCTGAACCGATATGCAATGTACCTACTGTAACTTTTACTGTAACTATAACTTGACATTGGCGAAATTATATCTTGAATAAGCAGAAGTCATTCAAATAAAAATATAATAATAGAGATGTGTCTAGACACTTCGTGAAGTGCTTAATTGCATCATCTGACTACGACATATTAATATACTAGATTACAGGCCAGAGCTTAAATTCCATGGTTTCCGCAGCTGAAATTGCGTTGGCATTGCTAATAATGTTAACATTGTAGAACAGCTACGAGTTTGTAGAGCTACGCCGCTCGTAGCGCGAGAATTGTTTGACGATAGCTTTGAAAGCTGAATTCTTGAATATCACATACTCGTATCCTGTTTAAATAAAATGCGGATCGTTGCACCTTTTGTGATCGCTTGTGAAACGGATGTCTTTGTTTGTAAATGGATCTGGTGTGCATTTTTATTTGTTTTTAAAGTTCTTTATTCAGTATATTTACAAAATACAAGAAATTTTCGTTTCCAACTAAAATACTTAAAGATATATTTTTCATTATAGAAAAGGCTTTGCTTTGTTATACATAGGTATATAGATAGATATTAATGTAATGTGTAGGTATGTAATTTATTTTGTAATTTTCGTTCAGTTGACTTTTGTGTAGTCTTCCTTTGTTATAAGTGTAATCTTGTTTTTAACCGACTTTCAAAAAAAAGGAGGAGGTTATCAATTCGTCTAAATATTTTTAGAATGCACTATTTTCTATGTACTACTTATATGCTGTAAGATTATATACAGATATATACTATTTATCTAGAAGATATTTTACTATCTATAGAAGTATATTTTACAGTGTTTTTTGTATAAAAAGACACGCTTATTGGAAGACAAGATTTGAAATGAGATTATAACATGAAACTATTGTGTGTGTGACTGTGACCAGGCGAAACGAAGAGGGGTCGGTGCGACTGTTTGTTAGGCCTCCAAAGCCGGATTAACTTGTTGCCCATTGAACCCTAACCGACACCGAGATGGGTAGTATGATCATTGGCAAGTACTTGCAGGTCCTTTGTTTACAAAGTGATACCGAATTCGTGACTATTGTCACTAGTTGACCCAAAAATTTTGTCTTAAATATTCGTTCTATTACACTTTATTTTTAAGACCTTAACACCAAAAACTTTAATTTAAAATGCAACATTCCAAACTCGAATAAAAACACCGTTCGCCATGATTATCTGTGGCATGACGTCATTTGGGCCCCGATAAACTAGGGATATTCGATGTTGGGAAACACGATGTTAAAACATCGCTGTTTTTGCTCTTAACATAGATTATAATCGAAATACCTGGTTAAATCTAGCTTCAAATGTATTCATATCCATTTATTTGGTAAATATTTCATATACATGTCATTAAAATTTGAAATATTAATTCAATGTATCTACCAAAACCCATATAAGATCGATAAATAAAAAATCGGGCATCTCTAAAATTGCAAAGTGACATCACAAATCTCGCGAACATAGCTGACTAGCGTTTTTGATGTGTGGGAAAAAACGGGAAATATTTTATTTTTAATCTCATTTTTACAGTCATCTTCTACTTTTATGTAATAAAAGTGATACCTATATTTGGGATCCTAATGTAAAATAGCCTATTCTCGACGTCTGCAATGTTGATTATTTCGATATACGGAAATCTATATACACTGTAAAAACAGGGTTGCCTTATAGCATCATCTATTTAGTTGTTGATTTCTAGCTAAAACAACTACAGCCTTGTCAGTCAAAGCAAATAATTGTAAACAATGACCAATCAAACTAACTGGGAAAACAATAGCAGTTATTAGGTAATTTCAGATACCTACGACGGCCGGTCTGAAGTACTCTGACAAATAGTTTTGGTCACTAAACCACACATAAAAAGCCTTCGACAGCCTACGTAACCCGCCTCTCATAATCAGTTGCAAATGAGAAAAAAAATATCTTTGTACATAACCGGATTCGAAGGAAGATCATTTATTCTTTACTCGAAACACAATTTTTTGTTGAAATAGACATTTTTTAATTTAATTTATTCGAACAGCTTACATTTATCAGATACCTAACTAGGTAAGTATTTATAAAGAGAAACTGAAATATCCAAAAATACAAATAGTAATAAATTGGGATCAGCCTGTGAAGTTGGACTCCAATATCAAATTATTCCCTTTAGTGGAAAAACAAACCACATTGCGCTGCGGCTTCTCTTATTACGAGTTAATGCAGAATTCTAGTAAATTACGAGTTTATATTGCATCGTACACTTTCATTGGTTTAAATCCAACGATGTTGGGTTAAAGTAAGGTGCTGTAAAGTTTTAATGTGGTTAAATTCTGAACCTTTTCGATTTCGCCACTGAGTCGAGTGTGCAAACATGAAACCTGATTTTTTTGGTTTCACGTTTCCATTTCACAAAAAAGCCGTTTGTGACACAAGGTACATTTTGCGCCGTTCCCGATTCATAGATTAGCAGGGTTCGGCAATTTCGTAGCACTTTTTAAATGTCACACGTTCATCGAGTTTCAGTGAGACGGGTTTTTATTGAAATTTTTTCACACATTTTAATTATAAACACTTTCGTAGCGTAATAACCGGTAAGCGGTGGCTAATTTGACAGTGTTGTTGAACCAGTTTGATATGGCCAAAGAATACGGCGATAGGGGCCAAAATCTGAATTCCTTTTTCGAAATAGTGGGCGTTACCTTTTTGTAACCATTTGTCACAAAGTTTATTTAATTTCTTTAAACCATTTTATCGTCATTCCTGACTTTTTCTTGTCGTATCTTTCCTAATTTCTAGGTTCAGTAAATATATTTTCCAATTTCAAGAATCCGTTTTTTAAACATCAAATACCTTTTTTATGATAAACAAATTGTATAATACCTTAAACCGATATCGTTTGCTTAATTGCTCCTATCTTAACTATTATAGAAACTGTCAAAGCGTGAGGTCAAGTGGGTAATTTGGCACTTAAGTAAACAGTTCAAACTTGTGAACTTGCTTCTATAGCGTTGGTCCAAACTTACTCGGTCCTACAACACCATTTGGGTCTCAATAAATCAAACTTCTCGGGTATCCAATATCTTGGTACTCTCACCAGTGTCGTATTATACTAAAGGCAAACCAGGTACGTGCCTAGGGCAGCGAGCTTAGTATGCTTAGGGGCGCGAGGTCATAAAGGGGCGCGCGTGGAAGTTTTGGACAGAAAAAAGTACCTAGGTAGGTACTTACACATCTATACATATAATAAGACTGTAAAAAGTTGTCTGTACATTGGATATTTTTTGAAAAGAATAATTCTATTCTGTTTTTTAGATCGATACTGATGCTAAACACACAAATTTTTAGATTTTTTGTCTGTTTGTCTGTGACTATGTCACGCCATAATTAATAAAATAAGTCATAAGTATTTTCAATAAAGCTAGAATCAGAATATCAGCTAAAACCCGCGTTTTCAATCCAGCCAATCAGCGCACGACATTGTCACGATTTCTCGCCAATATTAATGTGTTTTAGTGTATTTTGCGACTCTAAATCCACCTTTAGATATTATGTATTAGAAGCTTCCTCCTAAGGGTCCAGTTTACTTGATTTCAACACCTGCCAACTACTATGATATGATACAGTTCCTAAGATACAGGTTAGACCTAGTTTGAGAACCAGTGACTATTATAATTAATTAAGTACAGAGTTTATCATTTGTTTAAAAAATAAGGAATTTATAGAAGTTGGTGAGATATTTGAAAACCATGGGGCGGCAAAGTGCTAGCCTAGAGCGCTGTCGACTGAATACGCCTCTGACTCTCTCATAGACAGGTAGGTACTTCGTCATTACCTAGCTATTATTTGTTTGTGGCCCACAACTGCGGTTTGCCGCACTTACGCCCGGAGCGCATTGTGGTTTCGTTAATGCAAGTGGTATGTTTGGGAAACGTTTGGTTACAATTCGGTTTATTTGAAAATATATTTTACCCCGGCTGCTGGAAGGAGGACGGTATTTATTCGAGTACATAAATGTAGGTAGGTACTTATGTTGGTAACAAAACAAATATAGATGTATCTTGATGTGAAGTATTGTTAGATTTACATGTCTGGATCACGGGACTGGATACATTTGAGGCCAAAAATACTTAAATCAGATTTTTTAATCATCATCAGTCTATTTATATTGCCCAACTGCATGGGCACAGACCTTCCCTTACTTGGGGGGAGCTGGGTCCATGATCCGCCATGTGGGCCCAGTGCGGATTAGCGGATTTGAAATGCCTTAGAATTTTTTTTGTTATTCGAAGGCAGGTTTCATCACTATTTCCTTAACTGTTTCTAGAGCACTCGGTAAATGTAGAAACGTAAGTTTTCCATCGAAAAACCAAGGTTAACTCTGGTACATGGCTGCCCTGGCTGGGAATCGAATCTAAGAATCTAACCTATCCCAACCACTGACCAACCGAGCTCTCTTTTAATATTAGGTTAGATTTTTTAATAATAGGGTTATATTTTATGTAAGTATAGATTTGACTACATTATATATTGCATCATTTGACTCACATGAGCAAGTTGAAGATAAAGTGAAATACGTTTTCCGATGTTTTATATAAAATGAAATTACAAAATAATTTCTATTGCTGCCATAACCTATTTTAGTTAACCATTACACCGTCTCTTGTCACTTTAGAAAGTTACATTAGAAAGATAAATTAAGGAAGGAAGTTAGGAAGAAATATTTTCCCGTAGTTCACCTGTGTGTACCACGGGGAAAATTAATTTCCCTTGGTTCACCTGGGTGTACCACGGGAAAACATAATTTCCCTTAGTTCACCTGGGTGTACCACGGGCAAAAAACCTCATAGTCCACCCAGGTGAACTACGTAGGTGGGCCACGGGGCAATAACTCGGAAAGCTTTAAACCGTGGAATAGTGTTTATTCACGTTTATAGATATTAGGGTAAAAGTGTAGAATTAACACATCAAATTATAATAACATGACAGAGCTTATCAACCAATAGGCTAGTAAATACATTTTTTGGGGTCTTAAATAGTTAATAATAGAATTTTTGAGACCTTTAAAACACCAAAAAGAATAATTTAAAATGCCAATTTCCAAACTCGATCAAAAACACCGTCCGCCATGATTATCTGTAGCATGACGTCATTTGAGCCCCGATAAACTAGGGATGTACGGTGTTGAGAAAACACGATGTTAAAACATCGTTTTTGCTCTTAACATAGATTATCATCGAAATACCTGGTTAAATCTAGCTATAATCTATCTAGCCTTCAAATGAATTCATATCCATATATTTGGGAAATATTTCATTTACAATGTCATTAAAATGTGAATTAATATTAATAATTCAATGTATCTATCAAATCCCACATAAGATAGACAATTCAAAAAATCGGACATCCCTAAAAATGCATAGTGGCGTCACGAATCTCGCGAACATGGCCGACTAGTATTAGGGAAAAAATGGTAAATATTTTAATCTCAATTTAATTAATTAATTAAATTTTTACAGTCGTCTTCTACTTTTATGTAATAAGAGTGATATATTTGGGATCCTAATGTGATTATATGAAATAAATATTGTTTTATTGAATGTCGAAATGAGTCAACTAGCCTATTATCAACACAGGTGCTGTGTTCAGGCGATATGCATATGTTCTTAATACCTCTTGGGTTCATGCACACAGCTCCGAAATACCTGGAGGTATTATGAGGTATTATCGCAACGCCAGAGTCAGGGCGCTCAACGCCGGCACTATCAATTGTTAATCCGGTCAGTGTTCGCACCTGTGCGGAAAAGGCTTTAGGCTGTGGACCCATTAGCTGACTCGCTACGCGTAGTGTAGTCAGTTTGCTTGCGTAACGCCGGCGAAGTAAATAGCGAGCGCGCCGAGTGAATCACGAGTTAATTTTTCGACTGAATGAGCCGGCAAGCGAGACTCCGCAAATTTTGTGTACCTACAGTAAATTATAAGTAAAAACGCTCCGAGTCGAGGTCATAATTTCGAAAGACATTCGCTCGAATAACTTTAGTTCGGAAAAGAATACCCACTTATTTCAAAATGCATTTATTTGAAACAACTTTCAGTCGGCTAACGTTAGTTCGAATGGTTCTTTATTGCGAATCAACATTGATGCGAAAGATCTGAGATGGGAGGCAAACAATTAGTCGCAAACTAATTTACTTAATGGGTCCACAACCTTATAGCTGAATTCTCACTGGCTGTCGTATAAAGATTTTTGCGACGGGCGTCTAGATGTGATCCGGCCGAACACAACCTTGGTATCAATATTTTTATTCCAAATAACTCGCCAAGTTTAAGTAAATTTGACTTTTTCTATTTCCATCGTAACTAAAAGGGACTTAACAACGACGGCGCGGCGCTTCGGTCGGCATTTCGTTTCAATAAAATGGCTCGCATTTTAAAAAACCGCTTTTTATAACGCCGACCGCATAACGAGTTGATTTTTTGACAAAATACTGCGGGGAAATGCTCTAGTTAATTCGCGTTTACTTATGCATCTGCAAAGTTTTTAAAGCTCGTTCTCTGTTTTTTTATGATTCGTGCCAGGCCAATTCTGTTTTCATTGCGACACTTTTTGACCTGATCAAATTTTACGCCGCTTTTTTTAAAATCAACAAGTGTCGATAACTGTGCAGAAAATAGCGATATAAATTGTCTATGTTGTTGAAGATGCTAGAAAGCGAAGCGCTAGAAGTAAATTGAAAATGAAATGTTATTTAGCGGGTTAGGGAGCGACTCGCACTTGGTATGGTGGGCGGGTTAACACTTTCAGAAAATGAAGTGGAAAATAGGTCCAAAAGTGCGAGCAAGATCTCCCCCGATACCATAGGAAATGAAGGTTATCATTATGACTGTTTTAAATTAAGGTAATTTTATTTTACGTGTCTTATGAAAGTCGAATTGACCTGCGAGTTTTCCCGTAAAGTACAGTCGACAGTACATCCACCTATATCTAAACATTTCAGTCTAACCCGTTATAAAGCAGCGTAATGTAGTAATGACCGTGTTACATTTGATGTGCTGTCGATAGTACTATTATTTAGTGTAATAAATTAATGATTGTAAATTCAGAATTATTAATTATTCATTGCTGTAGATGTTAATTTATTTTAATTAGCGATACTGAGTTGAAAAGGTCATTCAAGATAAATTTAATCCATTTTAAAATATAAATAAGATGAAAAGAAATCGGGTCGATCAGTTTTTCCGGAGACTTATTCAGGCCAGCGTCATCGGTAAGGTAATAAATATGTCATGGGAAAAGTGTCACGGGAAAGTGTCACTGGAAAAGTGTTACGGTAAAAATGTCACGGGAAAGGGTCACGGGAAAAATGTTATGGGAAAAGTGACACGGGAAAAGTGACACTGGAAAGAAAATCTACTATCTACTGATTTTGCCAAGCGGGTTGTGCAACGGGCTTCGAGGCTTTCCGCTCACTCGCTCTTATGCGGTGTAGCATATGAGGGACAGTGATAGTTGCGCTTAGGTTTAGGATTAAACTTGGCGGCCAGTACAGAATCACACCTTGTAATTAAGAAGTAAGTACTTGTATTGGGATCTACGAAAACTGAAAGGGAAAATGTTCTATTTACCTATCTATAATATTCTAGGATCAACTTACTTTCACGCTGTTCCGTTACAGTGTGAAGTATAGACAAAAACTCACATTAACCTTGACCTTATATCATGTAACCCTTTTTTTTAAATCGCAACATTCAGGGGGCGAGCTGCGAGGCCTTTTTTAGGCGCTCAAGTCCTGTCAAAGCCTGCGCGAGCGATATTTTCGTACTATATTTCGCTAAAAATCTGACATTGACGGGACTTGACCGCTAGAAACAAAAATTGTCGCGACTCCTTATTATTTGCGGAAGTGTTACTTTTGATTGCCTATGTAGGTACCTACATAATTTAATTACTCTATGAGGTATCTCTGTTACGGTAACATACGTACGAGTATTATTAGCTCCAACCCCCCAAACTGTTGATTACTCAACAGGCTGTCAACAGGTTGCTAAGGAAAGCGCAGTCGCCAATATAATTAAATTACGCGACATCTGGCGAACAAAGGTCTTTCTTTTCAAATAGGTAATGTTATTTTCCAAACAACGCTTCAGTATTAAGCCTGACACACACATAGGCGGCCTGCACGCGGCCTGTGTATGTGTTAAGCCTTAGTAAGTACAGATAAATATTCGGGGGAAAGTACGTACCTATAACGTTTTCATACTTATGCTTGACCAATTGTAAAAAATATTTTACTATTAGATACGTACGTGAGTACCTACGGATTGTGTAACTACCAAAAGAAGGTGGATGCTTTTCTCTGAATTGAATTGTAGGTACCGTTGTTATTATCTAGTGTCCGTCCGAACTTTAGGTTTAGGTTTCGGCCAAATATCGGGTTTCGGCTTAGTTTCGGTTTCGGCTGCCACCCGGCCGATACTACAGCCGAAACCGAAACTGAGTTCGAGAGACTTTAATATTATAAGCGTATAACGTTATAATATTAAAAGCGTAAATAATTTATTTGAAATAAGGAGCGATTAGTGCTTAAGGATTAGTCAAATATCATAGACTGAATTGTTTAATATGTGATTAATAAATAAAACCTGACTGATTATAATTGCTTTTTTTTTGCTTTAAGTTTCGGTTTAGGCCGAAGGTTTGGCAGAAATTCGGTGTCGGCCCTAAACCCTAGTGTCGGTCGGACACAGACTGTGTCAGATGAGGTGAAATCGTACTTCATAGTTTTCTTTTGTTTTGTGTAGTGTATCTAGACGATTTAATCTGACTCGGTAGACATCATACTCAGTTATTCGGCATTTGGTACACTCAGAGTACAATATGGAAATGGAACACTTGGTTACATCACGTAACTTATTTGAAAAAACTGACAATAGCAAAGCTCCCCATAATGCAATATTCAAGATAAGCTGTAACCACACAATACGCTCTATCTTGTTACCATGAAAGATCTCGACAGACAAATACGGCTGCCTATTCTGCGCTAGTCGTGTTCCTTAAAATACCGTCGCTTGTCCCTTCTATTTTACCAAAGACAAGTGGCAGTTATGGCGTTTAAACGAACTGATATTTGGGTAAATTGAGAAAAAGAGATTAAGGGCCTTCCATGAGCCAACTAGCGCCGCCAATCTTGAAAAAATAATATCTTCCAATTTAATCAATTTTATTAAAAAAGCTATTTACAAAATGCTTATTGGAATGAATACTATTTTACAATATACAATAAATACATGGCATAATTGCAACAAGCTAAGTTGTAGTTCACAAATGTGCCAAAAACGGCCGTTTTTCGCAATTATGCGAACTACAACTTACCGACATTGAATCACGTTATAAATAAGCATTTAAAAAGTAGTATTTATCGTAATAAACATTTCGTAAATAGCTTTTTTAATAAAATTGATTATATTGGAAGATTTTTTTTTTTAAGATTGGCGGCGCTAGTTGGCTCATGGAAGGCTCTTAATAAGAGTTTCCTTAAACTACAAAATACACCACAGCGGAACTCTAGGGGGGCTGGAATACACCGTTCACGGCTGGACCAGAATAAAGCTAAAGTTCAACAATCTGGCAGAGAGACGTTGAATTTTAAAATATCACACGTAAACTTATCTCTGTGAAAGCTATACAAAAGTTAACTCAAAACTTGTATGAAATGAAGACCGAAATAGTGTATTCAGCGAAGATATGCCATGCCACCTCATACTCCGGAAGGATGTTTCCGCGAAATGGTTTGCTACAAAGGGCTTCTCGCTGCTTTAAAAGTTCCTAGAATTTTCCGTGGGTAATATCTATGCGAATATGCCGCCGTTTAACTTCGCGCAGGCTTCTTTCTGAATGAAGGTTTTTAAAATGCACGCTGGAATATAGCAAGGTTGTAAACCATTTTCATGTAAATAAAATGATACTGGTTTCTATTTATTTTATTGTTGTTCGCTTATTGTATATTTACCAAATAGGTAGTAAGTAGGTACTTACACAAAATACTTTTTACATTACACTGCCGTTAATTAGTTATATCTACTGACTTCATTATCACCTCAGGTAGCCTGGAAGTAATCGCTTCGAGAGATATGGCCGCCTTTGCTACAAAATTATTTCTGCCTGCGGCCCTTGTATGAGTCGCCCGAAAGGGCACACGCCGACAGGGCCGCGGTAGTTTTCAAAAGATGTACCCGTGGTCCTGTCCATGGTGGCGGAGGCGGAACACCCCAGGAGGCTGTATTCGGTACTGTGTCATATTGACCGCTTCGGCAACTAAACTTATTATGAGGTTATTTGCAAACAAAAGGTCAATGTTTGCAATATAAACAACCCATATCCGGTGAGACGCAATTGTAAACAGTTTGAAACCTCCGGTGTGAGAGCAATACAAGTAGGTAGTCAAACAAAACTGTTTGACACTGTTTTCATGGTATATCCTAGCATCTAAAGTAGCAGTTTGTGGGTAAATATATTATCGTTTAAAATTGGATGGCACATTGTTTAACCATTATCTAGTAGGTAATCTCTAACCTAATAATATAATATGAGTATGAAGTAAGGACCTTGCGCAGTAATATCGAATTATAGGTATGTGCCTAGGTACTTTGCTCCCTTCGACATCACATTCTGAACGCACGTGGATTATACAAATAAGGGACTTCTTAGCAATTTAGGCACATTCCATAGCCTCCAAAAATATTCAAATTATTCCCTAACTTATAAATTATTTTACGTAAAATGCTTGTCAGGGTGATGTATAAATTGTGTGCCCTCGCTCAACTTGGACATAAACAATTTTGACCCTTACAAACACACCCTTACACCCGTTAAAATTTTCATGCGATTTCAATTCCGCCCAGTATTCCGCTGCCCAATTACAACTGCGCAAGCTTCGCGTGAAAGTTTAATGTAATCTCTTGGGTAGAGTACCGACTTTTACATTTCTAGACTTCTTCAGTTGATGTATTGTAGATACTTAAACGTATGCAATATAAATAATGTAAATGGACTCACGCAGTTTACAACTCTGCCAAACTCGAAAGAACTAACAGGCGTGAATTTGTGTGTACCTATACTAAATGACGTGGTTATCATATTTGGGCATAGGTACTATACTTTGGCCATCTTTGAACCCTCATATCTCGGAAACGTGACACTTTTGGACATGGGTCCTTGAGACATTTTATGTTCACATAATTGTCCTCTATCGATATTTAATAAAATGTTTAAATTTTGTTACTTACTTAATTTTATTACCACTGTGAATTGTAAACAGAAACCCCAGCAATTTTTACCGTACAGCTAACAGCAGATCAAGTGTAACACTTTGAACTTTGGACTGTTCTTATTATCTGCGTCATAAGAGTTGAATTCGTACTGCAAATGTTACCATTGATCTGCTGTTGTCCGTACCTAAGTATACCGATTACGGCTGGACTCGAATAAGACAGCAGACTGTAAGTATTCATTTATTCATTAAATTATGCATGTCTAACCGATCTCACACAAAATAGTTGTAGATTCACCGCCAATGGAAACTGAGGAATTATTAATGAAGCTTCAGACGGCTCGACACTTCGGAACTTACCTACTGCTTACGTATTCAGCAAGTGCCTTCATACGTTCTATGTCTAATACAGGTAGTAACGGAATGGGTATAGTTCCTAATCCGAAAGTTCAGTATCGGTAACTCAGCAACTTTTGATCAAGTAGGTACTTGATTTTCGCGATTTTTTTGTCGACTTGTCGATTTATATCTGTCATGGGTCCATAACCTCTTAAATATTATGTAAGTCATCGATAACGCAGTGTAATAATTTTAGTTAGGTATAGATTTTCTACAGGAGCAACAATTAAACAACATTTTTACTGAACGCTGTTCTTTTATTCGTATCCACCATGACAATTGACACCCTAGATATGGGCAAAGCTTATAGTGATGTGCTTAACATTAAGGTGCATTGCTAAGCGCCGTTCTTCATACAAAACATGTCGGCATAAACTCATGCATAACACGTTGGTTGTGACTTTTTAAAATCAGATGCATTAGGTAATTGTGAAGTTCTACTGCCGTGTCTTGAATATCAACACATTTGTCATTTCAATTTCAACTCAATTCATCACTACTCCGATGGTACACATCAAAGCAGATATCTGCTGTTATCCATACCTACTGGAATAGTTTTAATTCTTTTTAAAGACGAATTTAACGATATCGCTCCAGTTTCAGCAGGTATTGCGATAATTTGTGACGTCATCACCAGCTGCACTGTAACCCCTTTAATATTATTAATTTATGATGTTATTCCTAGTTAAACGTCACTTCCCTTAAATCGTGTTGCCCTTTCATACTTCGTTAAAAAAAGGTTAAGACAGAAGGGGCATTTGGCTGATGGCGAAGTCCTTAAGTACCATCTTATCTGTCAAACTCAAGCGCGAGACAGAAGATGTCCCTCAACGACGGAGTGAAGAGCACGGCACAGTGACTCCATATTTCTATTTTTATTAATTTTTGATGAATTTTGGCAGGGAAATAAAAATACGCCAACAAAAATCAGATTTTTTTAAGTTTCTTTTTATTACTTATTCGAATTTCTGAACGTGATGTTTTTTTTGGTAAACAGGTAATTTCTAATTCCATACATTAGAAATTCTAGACATTGTTTATTTGGTACCTACACTTCCAACTATGATAATATTATAAATAGTAGGTAGGTAGGTACTTGCTTTTTAGTAGTAAAATTATGGTAGGTAGGTACCATTGTAAGTTACATAGGTACCTAAATGACTATTACGCGGGAAAAGTCAGTAAGTAGGTAAGTACTTATTTATTTTTATTTATTTATTTTTTCCCCCAAAGTTTATCAAAAATACAATAGTATTTTTTTTAAATTACTCATTATAATTTCCCGAAATTGCTTTCCTAAATTAATAAAACCCCAAGAAGACAAGAAACCACCGCAGTATCATTAGGGCACGCACACGACGAAACACGCGGCCGAATCATAATATGACAAAAACCGCGCGCTTTAGGAACGTCGTATTAAATACGTGGATATATTTCGCAGCAGCTGTAGTAGTTGTGGAATTTGGTGCAATGGTCCTTACCTGTTATTCACGGCGCCTCCATGTGTTAACAGGTGTTTCGCAACAAGTCGGGCGACGCCACAGGTCGCGTGCGTGCGGCGGTGACGACGGTCGCGCGGCGACACGCGGATGGTAGTAACCGCGCGCCCGACGCACGCGCGCATAATCCTCCCTTCCTCCCCCATCGATTTTCAATGCGGTATGTACAGCCGCCTAAGGCACGTTATTTACTAATGCAGAGAAATGCCGGCTTCCCCTTCCTAAGATTTTACCCATTTTCCCGAAACGTGCCCCTTGTAAACGGCCGGATACCGGGCCGGAACGCGTGGTCAGCGCAGCAATCGGCGCTTACACGAGTTATAGTTCTACTATTCATCACACGCGTAACCTTTTACGAACACGAAAAGTTTTGCAAAAGATTTCGATGCCATGTAACTCATGTAGAACAATTTCAGAACACCGTTCTATAGTCAGAGTACTAACTTACTAGTATAAAGTACCTAATAAATCTACTCTGAACCTAGTTTCAAACTTGTGTAGGTACGGGTATATTGAGCGTCGCAAGTATGTGATTAATGGATCCTTGGGGTTCAAACTGGCGTCCTATCGTCCAAATATTATGTAGCGATATTAAGCAAATTAGAATTCAATGTGTACAAAGTTGTGCTCTGGTAAATGATAAAATTGTCGGTGCAATTTTCACTGAACAAATATTTGAATAAACTTCGACACGCCGCGCAGCGACACGCGGCACCAATTTTCTCCCGCGAATAACGATATTTTGGTTACTCTATTTTACTTAGGTAGGTAAATAAATAGCAAAATGAAGTTGAAATATTTTAACACATTTATGTGATTTACTTAACTACTTATATAATTCTTATTTGACAATTAATAAAATAATGAATTTGTAAATAAAATAATGGGGTTGGAAAGGATCGAAGGCTTAAACCGGGAACTAACTTTAAATCACGTTTATGGCTAACCGCCTTTGAGTCTAGATGCTGCTTCCCAAAAATAATAAAAAATAGTATTTCCAAAAAATATTAAGTACCTATCGTGCAAAAAAATGCACAATTCATATTGGTGTTTGAAATGAACTGCTGAAATATACAGTCGTCATTTGTTAGGAATATTTATGTACCAATACAATGAGATCATTTTGTATAAAGACGAGATAATATTTCGATACTACTCAGACTATGGAACAGCCGTTTATTCCAGCTACGAGTAATAGATCCAGCGCGCAGCACCAGTTTATCTGCTTACAGAAAGTTTGACGGAGCGAACGGATGGACGATCGCGATCTTGGGACGATCAATTTCTCTCGCTTTCGAAGTAGGTACCTAGTTATTATTTATTACTTGCTCGCTTCGCTCGTCGTCGATAGCTGTGTTTAATTAAAATGCAACATTCATATTATAAAGAACGACCAAGGACCTACCGCCCTGGGATAGCCTAGGATGGATAAGTATAAGTATTAACTATATATATTATTACTTATATACTTATAAGTATTAACTACTCCATTGTCGGTGTCATTCAAAGAGAATCTATTAGCAAAAACGTAGGTACCTACTCAATGGAAAATACATTATAAAAAATGTTTTAGACGTTAGTCATAAACATGACATGGTATTTTAAGCAACGGTCCCTTTCTAACTTAACATTTTTTAACAAAGTGTGAAAGTGACAAAACATGGTTTATGGGGAAGTGAGGTTAAACTGGGTAGTTATGCGACATTGTTTCGTAGAAATATTAATCCACAGATTAGTTTGCGTGTGTCTGTGTGTGGAAATATGTTCCACTGCCATGATTATTTCCTTATTATATCAGTATTTGTTGAATTTTCTATTTATATGATTATTGTAAAATTGCCCTGATTCTTAGGTTCTATGACCAATAGTCGTAGAAAAGAAAGACACACAGATGCACACAAAGGATAATAATGAACCAGACGACCAACCGTCTGAGAAGAAAAGAAGACATAATAATCCTGCTCCGTTTGGCTCCGGTGGCGCTAGGTTCGGCAAGGTAACCTTCCACCCTGGACTCGACAAGAGTGGTCTGTTTGCGAAAAGACCTCCAGCATGCGATCCTTGCCTTTACCACCCAATTGAACTTCACGAGATCTTTAAAGTCAACAAGCACAGAAAACTATCTAAAGACCCGTGGAGATATAAGAGTGAACTCGAAGCGTGGTCACAAAATCTCGGATATCGAAACCAGAAAATCCTTGAGCAGAGAAGATGGCAACAGTCAGTTCTAGGTCCGGCTTGGACGTTGGTGCCAGATCCGCCAAAATACGAACCTGCTTGTAATAATCTGAGTTTTGGCAGAACGGATCGTTTTCATCCTCCGTCTAATATCTTCCCTGGACCGGGCAATTATTACAAAAACGTTCCTTTCAAAGCCCCATTCGGTCCACACTCCACAAGACCCACTTTGGAGCGGGAAGAGTCGTGCCGTTTCAAGGACACATGCCCAAAGTGGTCCCTAGCGCCAGACAGATACGCAATCGTAGATAAGGAATGCATCGAGCAAAAGTCGAAAAAAATAGTCTCTCTACGTGGCCCTTACGACCTTTTCACGGGTAAACGTGATGGTAGTACAATCAAAAACCATTTCAGTACCTCACTGAAATGCTCTGCCTCGACCTGGCCCCTGGCACTCCCGGGCAGTTTGGAGAAATATAAGAAGCTTCATGTCGGGGAATTAAACAAGACGAACAGGGATATCCCTTACCGAGGTCGTGCCGCCTTGGTAGACATTGCAATGTGTCCGCGGAAGCCGAAGGACCCTGGGCCGGCGCACTACGACGTCTACAGACCGAAGGAGTTCGTGCAGAACAAGCGCGGTTTCAACAGCTCATACGACCGGGGCCCGGGGTACATTCGCGTGGTGGTGTGGCCCGGAGTCGGCCGATACAAGACATGCACCACCTCATGTGGGGTCCCCGGACGGGGGCACCGACACGTGTTCCTGAGTAAGGTCGGCCGGACCATCGGCGCCGTCATACAGGAGCCGATGAACAGCTTCTGATGTCGGTACCCTATTCGTTTTACAAAATTATAGTATCTAAACAAGTTATCATTGTAATAATTAATAATCATATATCTGATTTAAGTTTGCAGTACACTTTTGTAATTAATGAGTAGGCATCGAAACCGTACATACTACAAAAATGCCTTGCTTGTACCAGACTAATTGCCTTATCGGCATAATATTGACCTTTATGTATTTACATTCGAGTAAAGCTTAACTGCAAAATAAAACAGATTTCCAGTTTTAATGGCCAATTTAATTGAGGAACAAAGCTAAATTTATTCATAAATCAACGATTATTAATTTCCTTCATTAATCAACATTGTACATAATATCAAAGGACACATGAGTGTATACATTTTTTTAGGTTTGCTCCCCAATAGTTCATTGAACGTTTATTATAATGTCCACTGATAGTATTACATGTTTTTACTTTACATAATGACTATGTGTAGTGCGCATTTGGAAGCCTTCCGATTCTCATTATACTACTAAAAAAAAAAGTAACAAAAATAAGGTCCAAATACGACTACACACTAATTATAAAAATAACTATATACAGAACCAACAACTCTAACCAGAAGCAAAAAATCGTAGCAGTCGTATCAGAGCAGACATATAAATACTTTCCTTTCATTCAACAATAATAATTATACATTATCCAAAAATCTCTATTCAAATTAATCATATTCATGGTTTGTCCTGGTACAATATTTGCTGTTCGTTCAATTTAAATAAAGAAGAAATACATCTATACTTAGGAGTTAAAGCTTACTACATGATGTTCTGATCTATCCTTCATTCTAATTCTTTTTTTTCTAGCGATTGTCGTCGCTAAGTCATTTCTATTTCATAACATTATTCTCAATACTTCATTAATACAAAATTATTCTATACAAAAAATATACTCACGACTACTAAATAAAAGTGTGGACACGAAAATTATTATACTTATATATTTTTGGGAGTTCAATAATTCATCAATTTATTTCGTACTTTCTTATAATAACCAATCAACAATCTCTGAAGGTTCGTTATACGGAGTCAGGCCGTGCCAAATAATGACTTTGTTTTATTTAATTATTGTATAATGTGGACCAAATTATGACTACTACTCTCATACATGATGTAATGTAGTAACATAGTGAACCGAAAGTATACCGTTTAATAACTGAACAACATTTGTTCTACGACTTTTTGGTTATCACAAGTAATCGAAAATTCGCAGAACAAAAAGTGGTCCAATTAACGATCTTGAAACCCCTCCCTTCGGCTTCCTTTACCTACACCCCTGTATTTAAATAGTAACTAACCTATGATCAGTTATCAGAGAAAAAGTCTTAAGCGAAAACTACGAAATAGAAACAATCACAGAATTTAAAGAAGGTGTGATTCATTTGTCGTCTTTAACTATAGTCCTCTCTCATATGCCACAGTACGCGTAAGAGCGGGCGCCTCGCTTAGCGACGACTAAATTTAATGTGTCCCACTCTGGAATCGCCACAATTATATAATGCTATGTTACTAAGGTAAGACTGGAACGTTATGTAATAAGCTTCCAAGTTATATTAATACTACACGATAACACATCTCACAAATTCATCTTCGTCATCGAAATCAGCTGGTCCTGGAGCCATCGTAGAAGCGACAGATGAGGTGGTAATGTGAATAAAGTTCATTTTTAACCAGTGCTGGATTACATTAGCAACACTAAAACAATTGCACGGCAACCCAAAAGTGGTTATCAATCAAATAGGAACTCCATTACCACGTGTCAGTTATATAATATGCATGCAATTCCAAAACCAGCCGTCAAGTTCAGTTGTGTTACTCCCTACAATTCAAAACTACTTTTAATTGGCGTCGGCAGAATCTAAAAAACAGGGTTCGAAATTATTCAAGATATCAATATAATAATAATTAATAACAATTATAATCATTATCACGTGTCATAATCGTAATCATATCACATAATCCAGAATCATTGTTTGTTCTGTAAAAATAGATACAAGACAAACTACATATAAACATACAAGTTTACAAAACTAAAACAAAAATCTAAAAAATTATAATTATAATAGTAATTTTCGGTTGTTCATAATGCATTATGTCAAGATAACTACCGTGGTAATATTCATGTTAACTATTAATTCGAACCCTGGTCAGATGATGTGTTCTACGACGTACGAGTTTAGAGCAACAGTGGCGTAAATTCATTCCTGTTTGACTGTAAATAATAGTGGCTGAACTACATTAAAAAGCAGCATAAAGGCAATGGAAGCGGCAGTGGTTGTATGTATGAAACTCTATGAAAGATTACAGCCTGAATACAGCAAAATGGAGCGTCAGCGGCAAAACGCAGCGTTCAGTCTGTCATCTTTCATACATGACAATCACTGCCGTTACGCTGTTTTTTAAATGTGTTAAAGCTACACCTGTGACATTAACATGTACTTGAAACAACTTAAATTGCAGATTGTTTCTCGCTCACTAAATACATTATGCAGGGAACTGAGGATTTGTTCAGGGGGTCAAGTCACTGCATACCCTTTAACAAAATACCTTGCGAATTTCCATTTCCACAGTATTATCGGCCATATTATCACAACATTATGCCTATCAGTCCCTATACTTCAAAGTTTTTCAATCAATTTAGAAAATTGCAATCTATACATACTTTGAACTATAAGTACTTATTAATTAATTAAACACAATCACTTATAAAGAAAACATATTTGCAATATCAACAAAGTGTCTGTGAAGACCAGCTTCCTTACCATCTTGGTGGTGCGTTTTTTTTAGTTTTATGTGTAAACGGCGTTCAAACTTGGCACGTATTCTTAAACGTGATTTAAAGTTACGCCACCGTTTAGGCCACTGACGGTGGGATTGACCGACAAGTTCAAAGTCAGCGATACAGCAAACTGAAGTTGGAGTGAGCTGTCCACATCTGTCGTAGAACCGACGACCGATAGGGTAGACGAGTTCTCGAATACAGGTCACGAACGAATAAATGTAGCGTGGCACGCCCTCGATCAAATGGATGTATCCACCATCTCGAGGTAGCTGGCAGAGACTAGATGCAAAAGGCCGATAATCGGGTTGAGTAAGTGGCGTGCTTTGGGATAGGCCTATGTCCAGCAGTGGACAGATACGGGCCTATGATGATTTCTTGCAACTGATTCGAACTATAGACCATGTATCTCATTAGAAAGAATGATATTCTTCAACATCAGGGACGAAATATAGGAGGTATTCGACGAAATACGGCAGTTAAGTCGGTTCTTTTCTCGAAAGAACGACTGATTTGACACATTTTGATGCCATAAAGAAGTCATCATAACTTCGGTCTCAAATTCTTTCATTCAAACATTCATTTTGGAGCTATTCACATAGACCTCTTCTAAATTACACCCATGATACTTTCATAAACCTAGTTAAACCCCACTTCCTTTAAATCGTGTTGCTATCCCTTTCACACTTCGTTAAAAAAGGTTAAGATAGAAAGGGACAGGGGGCCTAAACGGTGGCGTAACTTTAAATCACGTTTATGAATAACAGCCCCAGTCTATAATGCTACAACGTGGGTACGGGGTCTATACAAAATTACCCATTGTTCTTTACTAACATTAAATTTCATTACATATTCGTTTACTACAGACATTTGTCGTTGCGTTTATAGGTACTGCGTAATTTAATTAATACTTGAGTGAAAATATGTTTTAGAATTAATAACAAACTACTTGCAATATTGTGAATTATATATGTCGCAGTCAACTGGTTGAAATAGACGTGACAGCTAGCAATTTAATTGAACGACGCCATTCAAGATTCAACCAAACATATAAATGTCAATTAGCTGAGTGGTTGAACACAACGTTCAACACTACAGCTAAACGACGCTTAGTAGACTGGTAGTAAGTAGTAGTTTATATAGTAAATCGTTTGATAATACAATTACCTACATTTGTGTAGTACCATGAGATACTACAAAACTTGCACATAATTTAAATACACATGTGTCGACAATCGACAGCACATCAAGTTAAAACTCAGGTACTTAACGCAACGGTAATACGTCCCGGATAGTATTGGTATTGTGTAGGTCGATGTGCGGTCGACTGTACTTCAATATTGATAGGTAACTGAAGTTTTATATAAGGCGCAGAATCCAATATTGCTATTGCTAGAGAATAAATTGGAAGTCGTGATATTGATATACATTTCAGCACATATCCCTTTTCAAGGTGATCATGTACGTAAAAAATCTTTTTACAATTTTACACATCGTTGTTATTCCACATTTTTTATATTTTTTCAACTTTTAAATTATTTTACACAATAATGTAACTCTAATTATTACTGAATTAAATAAATGGTTGTTAAACTGATGCAATGTTTTAATGCTAATAAATGATTGAGGTTTTACCAGAAGTTCCTAGACGCTAAGTAGATAAACATATTCCAGGTATTTTAGTCAATCTATCATTTTATCCATTCAAAGGCAACACGAAACTTCATTAAACATACTGTGAAATAATAAACTATATAAGGCGGAAGGGAAAACCCACTCGTCCCTGTAAGAGAAAGGTTACTGGTAACCCATAACAACTTTGGATAAATATAACGCCTAGTCCAGGATTTTGTACGAAGAATTATAAAATTATTACTAATTTCATCATTGTTAGTTCATCGTTGTTCATAAACATGTGACCAGTTGATTTTCCCCGATTTTCCCCGACGTAATAAGTGCGAGGAGGGACCTGAAAGTTCTTGGAAGGACGGGACACACGAGTCGGAGATTCTAATTACGAAATTACAACTCATGAATAAATAAGACAGCAAAATGTAACATAACATTGATTTTATAAAGTAACATCAATGTACATAAAAAAAACAGGCCAAGTGCGAGTCGGCTGTCGGACTCGAGCACCGAGGGTTCCGTGCAACGCAATTATTCCCGCAATTTTGCTCTAAAGAAAAGATAAACTCGATTTAAGGAGCAACTTAACTTTGCTTATCCCAAAATAATATGCGGGACATCGACATATTCGCAATTATTACATCAACTGCAAGTTTGTAATAAGAAAAATATATTTATTTTTAGATGTCCCCAGTGGTGGACATCACAACTTTTTTTTAAATGTGTCACTGTCCCCCAGTGGGGGACAATGGGAATATACCCATTCCGAGTACTTTTTGATCCCCCTCACCTAATAGTATTTACCTATTTAATTATTGATTACTTAATAACTCACTTAGACACTGTATCTAAAGGCATTGGAATAAGTCTATAGGTAGACAACGATCTAAGGCGTCATAGATAGTAAAACTAGTCGTACATAACCGCGTAATCTAAAATTACGTATTGTATTGTAAAATATGTTTCAGAAAGTTTAGCATTATGTAGTTACATATCTCCATGTCATCCTAGTGTAGGAGCAATTCGGTACCCGAATTATTGTCTAGTAATACAATAAAAGCACTATTTGCAACTAAGTAGTCTCTTTGAAGTAAATTTGGGAATTTCAGTGCACAATTTATTACAATTTGATGTTTCCCTCAAACACGGAAGAAATCTGTACGTAACGTCATCAGTATACAATTCTTACGTTCTTATGGAAGAACAAGTCAGTCACATAAACTTCAACGTAGACAATAAAATATAATTGTATTCAATTCAATATTATTATCATTTCTGTCATATATGTCATTGTTTTAAATATATTTATTTACACGAAATTATTTGGAGGGAAATAAGAAATTATTTAATCTAATATAGGTACATTACATTTACCGCACTCTCGTCGGTTTGTACTAGACCATACTTTGCATTTTTTTTAAACATCGCCGATTCGGTCGACATGTCATCTCTAGGTCTACCTCTAGTCATTATTTAAAAATATATCGCTATGCAGACAACGGAACGAACTCTCCTAATCTTCCTGAAACACACTTCGTTATTTATTTATTTCTATATTCTATTCTGGTTGCATAATTATTAGACACTTGTGGGTGCACGAATGATTTTTTTAAATTTATTTATTGGATTGTTTACAGACTAATGGACAAGAAGCGACATACAGGAGACTACAGTGTCATTAAAATTCAGTTGTAATATAGTATACGTTTATATTACAAATAAATGTTTGGCAAAGTTCTTGTTCTTTCACATGACGAACACACGTACTTATATGAGGTAGATACTTTATTACGTAAATTTCATTTCACCTAACACTTTTGCACAATCATTGCTCACAGCGTGTTTTGTCATATTTTTAAATATCAGTGTGCCAAAATTGTCGGCAAATTACAGAATACAGGCCTTCCGTCAAACCCTTCCATCATCCGCGCATCCACAATAACAGTATTTATGTGCAACCATATATATCCAACACGTCAAAAATAGCTTTAGTATTACCAAAAAATATATGAGACAAAACAACTCATCATTTGACCTAGATCAATCGTCAAAATTAAAACCATGGTCACATAACATATTAATTTAGAAGTCGCTTAGACTTCACGTCGAGCTGATTTTATACACTAACAATTTATTAGCTAAGCTTATAAACTATATATAGCTGTTATTCATAAATCTAGTTAAACCTTGCTATCCCTTTCACACTTCGTGAAAAAATGTTAAGATAGAAAGGGACAGGGTGGCTAAACGGTGCTCAGTGGCATAACTTTAAATCACGTTTATGAATAACAGCCTAGACCAGTGGTACCCAATTAGTTTTTGCTGCGTACCACTTAAAAAAGACCTCAAAACTGCGTACCCCTTATTGCAGCAATGATAAATGAAGAAAAAAATAAGTCAGTTTAAGGCTTTTTTGAAAATGGCGGCAAACGACGGTTGCGAAATTTTTTAAAATTTTTCAGTTTAATGTCTACAATGGGTGTTTTGTGTCTAATATCACGTTAAATTAATCAGAAAATGTTCGCGAATGACAGTATGGTGAAGTTATTGGAGAATTCAAGCAGGATCTGAAGTTTGGCGCCATGGTCAAGATTCCCACTACGAGCTCGGGAGTGAACGTGACTGTCGAGCTGCTTCGTCCACAGTGATTGACGCTACGGCGTCTCCTGTGGATGAAGACAAGAAGACGCGGCTACCCAGGGTGATGACGCTACGGCGACTCCCCTGGAGGAAGATAGAAGACTACTATACATTGAATTTTGAAACATGACATTGGCAAATGACGAACTATCGAGTCCATTAAAAAAAAAAGTCAGTTTAAATAACATTTATTATCGGCACTGATTTAAAGAGGCAGTTGTAAATAGCAGTTTTGGTAAGTTAAAAATTATAAATGGCACGTTTAATAACTAGTTCAGCAGTTAAAACTAAGCAGTAAAGTAAACAAAAATGAATAATAAAAAAATAATGAAATGGATCAGTGAATATATAATTGAGCAGTAAAATAATTAAATGGGCGGTAAAAATTATTGAACGAGCGGTTACGTGTTGGCAGTAATAAATTTTTATATTATTTACAGCAATTTTTCTAAATAAAACAGCATTTTATTAGTCACAGTCGTCTTATTATTTATTATGTATGTATGTGAATAAATGAACTTGCTTTGTGAATACAAAAAAAATTGACTGCTCAATTATTTTTAGAATTGACATTGTATGATAAAATAACCGACTAATTGATTTTTATTACTGTCCATGTTTTACTGTCGCAACAATTAATCAACCGCCATTAAATTAAATAACTGTTCAATATGTTTTCCAACTGATCATAATAACATCTCGAATATTTAAATAACAGCTCAAAAAATTAGTTCCCTTTATTATCTTCAAATTACAGTGTTTTGTTCACGACTCACGACAAAAGCCGAACTGAATGGCGCGAAGCGGGAACGGGTGACGGGTGGCGGGGGCAGCCAAAAGACGCGAGATGCGCGAGGCGCGGGATAGCGCTCGTTCGGTCATAGTGCTCGTTACCTACCTCCGTACTTTTACGATGATGGTTGGAAATTGTTGTTTTTACTGAAAGGGGTACGCGCCCCTTGATGCAACTTCACGTACCCCTAGGGGTACGCGTACCACTAATTGGGAACCACTGGCCTAGATCATAATACCTTAAAGGATGCGTTGTATTGGAACATCCATCCTTACAGGTGCACATTATGTATTAACTAAAGTAGGACCATTACTGGTTTCGGCATTGCGCCGGATCTTCGTTTCATCGTTGCGGGTTCCTGCGGACGGCCTTGCGCACGCGCCGCCCGGCCATGTTGGGCGCGCTGCCCATGTTGAACTGCACCTGCGGGCCGCCCGCCGGCGCAGGCGCAGCGCCGAAGTTGTACATACTGGTGCTCGGCTGCTGCTGCTGCTGCTGCTGTTGTTGTTGTTGAGGCATCTGCTGTAATAAATAAGACAATACATTTCACAGAAGGAAAATACAATTGAAACAGATGTAGGTACACAGATAACAAATAATAATGTGTATAATACTTAATATGAGTACTGAGTACCTAATTTTACTTATTTATTATAAGTATTTGTACATTTGTATCTTATTATTATAGAAATACTTATTAATAATTTGTAGGTATTATGTATTTGTCTATGGCCTATGACAATTTGTCTAAAGGATTTTTTTACATTATCATTTATCCAAGCTAATGAGCACGATTGATGAAGTATACGACGCAAAAGTGAGTGTCTGAAGCCAAGGGTAAAGCCCGATTTACATCTACAGACAGTGGACGTGGCAGATACGTGCCGTGGCAAAATAATATTGTCTATGCAATGTGACTATGAACGAACATATTTATATCTCCGTACACGGCCGCGCAGACGCGGACATAAACATTATATAGAATATGATTCTGTCTGCCACGGTACGTGCCTGACACGATCAATGTCTGTAGATATAAACGGAGCTTTACACAGACTTTTATTGATAGCGAGTTTTGCTTGGCAAGAAGCGACAGAAGTACGTGTTATGGTGCGGGTCATATGAAAGCATTGTGAGCGCAATTAGACCCAAGTGCGGGCCTAGTCGCCGACCATGGCTTGGTGCTGCGATACAATATGGTGCTCAAAGGCCACTAGTTTTACTTTGGCTATTACTAGATATACAACGATGATCTACGCAAGATGGTTGGCAGGGAATGAGTGCAAATGAGCTGTAAAATAAGTAGCGTGCCTTGGGACTTTGGAGAGGAATATGTACAGCAGGGTAAAGGTTAATTTGGTGCAGATCTGCCAAGCGATTAAGCGCGATTGAGTAACACATGGTAACGAAAGATGGGATGGAAAAGATATTATGGGCTTTGGTGGTTTGTTAATAAAACGATGCGACTAATTAATCACTTATAATGCACATTCTTTACATTACTCGTACCATGCTATTGAAAATATTTTTACATCGATATAACTAACATATACATGCGTGATCATACCTGTCCAAATCCGAAAACGTTAGTCGACTGCGGTGCGCCGAAGTTGAACGCCGGTGCCGGCGCGGGCGTCAGCGACGGCGCCTCGAATGGCGGGAGCGACGGGTTGGGGGTGCCGAAGGTGGGCGCGGCGCCCAGGCTCGGCGTGCCGAACATGCCCATGGCCGGCGCTGGGTTGCTGGCGGGCTGCGGGCTAGCGAAGATGCTCGGCGCCGGCTGGCTAGGCGCCGGACTAGGGAACATCGACCCCTGGCTGCTAGCCTGGTTATTGTTCGCCATACCGAACATATTCGGCGTCGACTGCGAGCCGCTCCCGAACTGCGGCGTCGCGCTCGGAGCGTTGAACGGTGTACTCGAACCGAAAGTAAACGCCCCCGCCTTCGGCATACTACTCGGCGTTGCGATCGATGCGAACATGTTGCTGCTAGTATTGTTGTTCGGCGACCACATATTTTCCTTTTGGACCGCCACTCCGAACATTCCACCCGACGGCATAGGCATGCCACTCCCGGGCTGCAAACTGCTCGTACTGGCCAGTGGATTGCTCCCTAGGTCGGATCCGCCTCCTAAAGCATTTGTCGATAAACTGTTGCCTCCTGATAAAACATTGCTTGTCAAATGAGATCCGTTGCCACTGGTCAGTGTGTTACTAGATAGTGCATTGCCCATCGTGTTTGCAGTGGTCAGAGCAAATTGGTTAGTGCTATTATTATCGGTCGCCGCGCCAAAAGTAGGCTGAAATACAGCGGCAGCATCCGCCTTATTATTACTCCCGAAAGTAAAATTGAACGATGGCTTTTCAGGTTGAGCAGGCGCAGTCTGCGCACTCGTTCCGAAGCCGAAAATGGGCGCGGTTGCGCCGAGCGATGGTGGAGCTGCAGTTGAAGTCTCACTTTTTTGAAACAATGATACCGAAGGACTGGCTGAATCATTTTTTTGAAATACTGAAATGGCAGAAGTGGAAGCAGTAGGTTCACTTTTCTGAAATATACTCGGCTCGCTCTTCTGAAACATTGTCAAGGAGTCTGTGGCTGGCGGGTTCTGAACAGGTGCTACAAATGGTATCGCCGATGTGGTAGCAGTGGTCGCCGGGGCACTGAACATGCTCACCGACGGTTTGACTGCCAACTTGAATGTGAAGGAAGGTGCCTGAGTCGCTTCCGTATTCGTCACCGTTTGCGGCAATGACGGCAATGAGTTGTTCTTTTCTGAAGTAATAGAATTCACGGCCGGTGAAGCGGACGTTTTCGGCTCTTGATTGACTTGCGAGCACAATGGGGGAGTGAATAAATTAGGTGATTGTTTCGGAGATTCCTGTGTTTTTGAAATCGAGAAATCCACTTTCGGAACTTCTTGTGGTTTCTCTTTTTCTTCATCAGTGACCTTAGTAGTAGGCTGCAGTATTGATCCGAAACTAACGGATGGAACAGCCACGGATGTTGAATTAGGTATGCCAAATGTAAAGTTAACTTTTGGAGCACCACCTGGCTTTTCCTCCACTTTATTCGTGCGAGGAGCATCTGTTTGATCCTCACACTTTTTAGCTGGCACGCCGAATGTGAACGATGGCGCCTTATCCAGTACATTATTATTGGTTTCAGATAATTCACTGACCGCTTTAAAACCAGAATTGGTTGCTGTTGTTTCTCTTAATTTAGCTGCAGCTTGTTCCATTTCCAATTCGATGCCAAATTTGAAATCCTTATTAACGCCAAACTTGAACGACCTCCTTTGTTCCTCAGTTATAGTCCCGGGTTTGACCATCTCACAGCAAATGCAAGTAGCTCTATTGCTGTTATTTTTGACTAAACAAATGTTGCATTCCCATCTCTCCGATTCTGGTTTTTTTAGGGTAATTTTGAACGAGTTGTTTGTCGCGGGCGGAAGTATGAGACTCGACGACGCCGTCGGCACTACGTTTTGCTTGCCGCCGGGCCGCGCCCCGCCGCACGCGGCACATTGATCGGCGGTGCTTTTGTTTTTGATCCAGCAGTCATCACATTTCCATTCTGCGTCCGTGTTATTCACTACCGCCTTTTGTTTTACAGCAGCAGCCTTGTCAGGGTTTGCGCCGCCACAACAGACGCAGCTATCGACAGAGTCGTCATTCTTCACCCAACAATCTTTGCATGTCCAGTTTGAAGATTCAAGTGGTTTCAATATAAGCGGTTTACTGACATTGTTTACTTTAATTTTATCTCCACCAATGCAGTTCGCGAAGTTGGACGTAGCTTTATCGCCCAGGCTATAAGCTGGTTTATTTATGTCATCTCTCGGTGGCCTTTGATCGCCGCACACACATTTCTCGGCGTCCGCATTGTTGGACGTCCAACAAGTCGAGCAGTTCCAATCTTTAGATTTTAGCGTCACTCCTCGTATCTCATCTTTTGCAGTACCTACAAAAGAAGAAGGTTCACCTTTTTTCATTTCAGTAACTTTTGATATGTCTATGCTACGTTCGGGACTACCAAATGTGAATTTAGGAAGTGTCGTTGAATTCTGAGACTGCTCACTGGATATCCTAACTGGACTTGAGAATTTGTAAGGATTCATAATAGAAACGCTTTCGGGCTTACGTATTGGCGTTTCCGTTATTTTTGTCGTTGATTTGATTTCAGTAAATTTCATTATATTTTCACCCGCACTCTGCGTCCTTGTTGTATTGCTTGTATTTGATACTGTTGGAATGCCAAACGAAAATTTTGGCAATTGGTCTTGATGTATCTGTAAAGTAGCCGTTGGGAGCTCGACCGGAGTCGGCAGGTCGGTTTCTAAATCGCTTCGGTCTCCCCGATTGGGCCGCGTCAACCTTGATTTGATTTTAGTATTCAACTTATTGATTGGTTCAATTTCTGGGTCACTCCTGTAAAACAACAAAGTCAACGGTTATTACTATTTGTAGTCATCGTAGACAATTATTACTTTCAAACATACATATAAGAATACCTTTGGGTGTTAACAGTCGGGTACGGCAAGGTGTGGGCCGTGCTGCTGTGTGAGGCTAAGATCTGGCGCGCCATCGTCGTCGTGGCATTCAGCCTCGACCGTTTCTTGATTTGCATAATCGAAGCTATGCTGGGCACGTAAAGCTCTTGCGTTTTATATGCTGTAATGATAACATACATTCGAACTGTAGGGCTATTACGGTTCTCAAAACGATTAAATTATATCATGCCGTGCATGATAAGGACAGTGCTATCGTGCTATCGTCTCTGTTCGGCACACCATCGCATGATATGGTTTCATCGTTTGGAGTATAGGGGCAGATCAACAAAATATAAGCTGTCGTAACACACGTTGAAACCATGGCCATAAGTTGCACCCATATTTGGCGGGGAAATTCCAAGTAGTACATATATAACTAAATGGAATAAGCCTGACTGACACTAGGGAACTAAAATCCCGCCTATGCTGAATATACATAGTACATACGAACATACATTAACAACTCATGACAGTGGGTGATAGATAGATTGGTTATAAGAGCCTTGAAATTAGGAAAATCTAGTTTAGTTTACTACTTACAGAATACTTTATGTCCGCGCGGTAAGGTGTCGAGACTACTGCTCCTCGCGGGTGGTACGTATTGAGGAATCCGCTTGGCTTCGTTCAGCGGCGACGAGTAATGCTCCAACAGGTCCATGATCCGTCTCGCCGAATAACTGATGTTATTGTTTTCAGTGCTATTCTTTTCGTTCACTACAGTATTTTTCCTCTGTGTGATGTTTGGCTGGTATATGTAAGAGGCCGAGGCACCTCCGTACATAGTCCTTCCCGGATAGAACGGCGAGCCCAGCAGACTCGGCTTAAAGCACGGCTCTTTTGGATCCCTCATGGTGTTACTGGCGGTTTTTGCTAAAAAATTAAAGTTTATTGCAGATTCTTGAATTATACGAAACAGTATCGTAAGGAAAATAACGGGTCTCTAATTTGGATAATAATAATTGTCTGAACTAACTAAAAGACTACAATAATATTACGTGCTCTAGGTTGCAATAGTAACCATTTCAAATCTTAAATTTTGTTCTACAATTTGTTTACCTTTGAGATAGGTACATATGAACGACAACAGGAACATTATTTACGAATACTAATAAATGTAATCAAATCAAAATGGAGGACAAGCAGTAAAAAAATGCTACGACGTCAAAGTTAAACAGGAAAGAATTGTATTTAGCGGGGAATCGCCGTTAATTAAAATAAGGAATCCAGACGTACCACATGCTTTCATAGAAGCTTCACTGTTCGACGTCAAATCAAACAACGATTTTCTTTTCGGCGCAACCGACGACCCTATCCTCGAGATAGAATGTTGTGACTTAAATGTATTATTGTCCTTGTCACTCTTGTCAGCGGTAGACTCTTCAATCGGTGATCGAATAGGGGTAGACGAGAAGTTTGTGTCTGGCCTGAAGGCGGTTCTAACCGGCGGAGACTGAACATTGCTAAAAGGAATGCATGGCTCCAAAGTCTCGATGTTTGCAGTCGCGTCGGTTGTCTGCAAAAATAAATCAATGCTGATTGAATGATTGGAAACAATCAGACTAGATGTGAACGGCTCGGACAGATACTCAAGTGGAAATGAAAACATTGAATGCTTAATGTTTGTACAGTCGCGCTCGTCAATAACATTTATATGATCTTAACATGGATTACAGTATTAAGTTTCAAAAGTATTAAAAAAATAATATTTTTGCAACACAGTAAAATACATCATAATAAATACACCTAATAAATTAGAAACGCAAGCTTTACAAAATCAATGTCGGCAGATCGTCAACCCAATCAAAACAATTTCAATCGCGGCCACATTACTGACGCTTAGAGTGACCGAGTGTTACACTTGATGCACTGTCGACTGTACATTAAGACTCGCTGAATAAAACATTGAAATAACAATATCAAGAGTGACGCAATCGGCTTATGTTAGCTCTGTTGCTGTCCGTCCCAAAACATAAATAACATCTCTCAATGAAAATGATGTTACAAATATGGAAAACTTATTATGTATGTATGCACAAGTATTAGGTAGTTGGCGAATAAAAGGCCGGATACACTACATTACTGCTTCTAGATTTCTGCCTATTCCATATTCGAAAGAAATAAATCAAATAATTATTGAAAAGCTTTATGGAATATTGCTTACCTCTGTAGATGGGTAGTTGCTGAATTGTCCTGGAGAATTGTACCGCATTCGCTTGGTGGGTGGAATTTCGGTGGGTTCCTCCGGGGCTTCGTCCTCGGTGGACGAATCCGTCACTTCGGCCGTGGGCGCCGAGCCATTGGTATTGGACGAGCTTGGACTGCTGAACCATCTGGCAATGGTGGCGGGCAAAAGGCCCGACACTCTGGACGTCACATTCTTCACAAACGACTGCAAAAAGGAAATCAATTCTCAGTGAAATTTTGCCCTTAAGACGTTCTTAGTCAACAAATAGGAGATCAATGGTCAACAACCAAAAAATTCGAAAGGACAATTAAAGTTAGGTACTGAAAAAGACTGAAAATATAACATCAAATTGTAATTTGTAAGTGCAAATTTCGTATGGGAAAACCAGCTAACTTTTTAGAATCTAAAATAGTGCTTTAACAGTATTAAAAGTAAAACCATCACTCTCTTCTTTGGCACCATTGTAAAACAAAAAATATTATTTTAATTTTAAACATAGGAGACACGATATGATGTCCTTGTTGTTTGGCGACACGGGAGGTAATGAAAGGACTTATAGCCGCCCGCACCCTTCTCTCCCACTGCCGATATTAAATACCTCCACTAAGTAAAGGCGGTTTCAGACTAACCCAGCGATACGCGATGCTGCATGTATCGAGAATTAATAAACCTTAACTGCAACTTGAGATTCAATCGTGAAATAAGATAATGAAAGCTTTAGTTAGCGTGCGATCAGACAAAAAAAATTGACGTCAAAATATATACACAATGTACCTACTTGCAATAAAGATATATGATTCTGCACACAAGTAACGTATTTCATACGCCTTTCGAACGAAAATAATAAATATGCAATTGACAAGGTCTAATTTTTTTACCCCCCTTTATAATTTTTTTATATTGAAAATATAGGAGGTAAAATCAAGGGACCTTAAAGGGAATTTAAATTTTCTAATTTTACACAAAACATTTTTTTTTTCTCGGAATCTATCGAAATTCTGTAAAAAAAACTCAACGTATTCAGAAACACAAAGCTAGAAATAGTAGGTATTTTTCTTTTAGGATGTTAAATTTTTTAGACCTCGTCAATTGTGATGGGGCCGCGATCGCACAGTGTTCATCCATCTATCGCTTAGCAATGTAACAGTATCTGACACTGGCTCATAAATAAACATTCACTGTGCTATCAATGTTTCGAAAACAACCCTAACCACCAATCTACACAAAATCAATACAAATCTTATTTATATCTCAACAAAGCGTTACCAAACCTGAGAGATGAAAGTAAATCAAATAATCAAACTACAACCTGACTACAACTTAATTTACTTAGGTAAAAATCTATTCTTAGGAGATATAAAGTTAATAATTAGGTATGTTTTTAAATGTAGGTAGCTTAATATTACGTTATGAACGGCAAATGTGTGTTTTACAGGTCCTCTGGAAATGTCGGTCCATTGCGATAAATTGGTAGGTTTGAAAAATCTTCGTCTACAGTTTGTAAAATAGACATGCAAATTGGTTGGTGTTGACCAATTTACAACAATTGATGGCGCTAACCTAAACAAAGTATAAATCTACATTCACAACATCGCGTAAAACAAATCCATCACTGATTGGCTGGTATGAACATTGCTTAAATTCCTGTGTTGTGTCCGGTTGTGGATGTAGCTTAACTTATGTTCGGTCTGCAATATAATAATAATAATAATAATAATAAAAGTCATTTATTCACGACACACACAATACAGTTATAAATTGAATAATAATACAGTAATAAACCTCTTACATATGAGATTATGTGTGGGTGAACGGGCGGGATCTCAGCACAGATGCTGTTTTTCAGCCCCCGCCCGGAACCCTAGCTGCCACACACACATGTCATAACGCCTATATAAATTAAAATAAAAAACTATTTTATCGCAGCGTGCCGACATTTCCGGAATCGGCCGCAATCTGAGGTAAATTGGCACAGCGAGAAATTCCCCGTACCGACTGTCGCATTTCAGTAATCTTACCTCTGTTCAAATATGACTTAGGTATACCTAGACCTAGAATTATCAAATCAATGTACTAGGTAACAATGTACTAGGAACAAAGTTGTAACGGTTATTTGTTAAATAAAGTTATTTTCAAACAAACCTGCTATAGCATTTGCTGCTCAATGTTTTCAACATCACTCAAAAAATGCCGAAATCAAGAGTTTGGCTGAAGCCAATTTATCATACATGAGAACTCTACTGCATGAACCCATCTGATTATATTATGTATTTCATAACCAAATCTCAAATCTTTAATGTTATTATTAATAACTTTACAAATGTGTCATCAAAAATAACTATTTCGGCATTCTAAGCAGTGTCGAACTTGTTATACTGCCAGAAAAAAATACTATAAAAAAAGGAGACTAAAAAGAAGACTAAAAACAATAGGATATGAGAATGATAATTCAAGGCCCACCCTTTATACAGCTAGCTGTTATTGAGATAATATTCATCATTCATCCCAAATAAATTAGGTAGGTATAAAACGACTTTTATTCCATTTTGATTGCGTCATTTCCTGATTAACTACTCACAAGGGCTCTTTCTTATCAATAAAACTGTATATCAAAAAATACAAAAAAAAAGTATATCGGTGGCTTACTTCGACAGTCGCTAAACCACCAACTTTGCATGGCGAAGTCTTTAAGGGGCTACCATTTGTCAAACTCAAGCGTGAGACAGAAGATGTCCCGCAGCGGCGGAGTGAAGAGCACGGCACAGTGCCTCCATATTTACATTTTTATGAATTTTGGATATTTTGATAGAGAAATACAAATACGCCAAATAAAAACCATTTTTTTTTAATCAAGCTCTCGTATTGATAAAACCCTACATTTTGATATATATTTTGTATGAATAAGTATTTCAGTTTAGACATAATTTTCATTTTAAAAGACATGGAATATGTTTGCAATTTTGTTCTTCTATCAAGCGAAGTTTGTACAATCGTGTATCAGTATTCATCAGTCCCTATATAGACATCCCAAGATTGCTATATATTTTTTTCAGTCGTTTCATTTTAGTAGATATTCATAGAAAAACTAAAAAATCCGCGCACACCCTGTTCTATACCAAAACGTAAATAAGGCGTAACTAAAGGTTAGGCGGTACCGTGGAGAACTAATAAATAGGTATCAAAAAGAACACATAATATTCAGTGTACAGCCATCAAAAAATGTCATTAAGACATCTTTATCAAGCCACATCCAGCCAGACTAAGCCAACGAAGGCAAATAACTGCGTTCGGTGGTAACTACCGCACAATAACGACCATGACGAACATTCTTCTAAAATATTTGGAGATTGGACGTATCTTCGAAGGTCAACACCACCCTAAGTAGAGAGCTCTTTGTATATATAGTATTCTTCCCATTATTTCAGTAACATGATTGACAGGACGCTAAAAGCTTGACAAGAAGTTATTTGTTGTGATGTGTTGTCTGCAAACTTAACCTAAATATTTGAAATGAAAATGTAGTATTACAAGAACCCCAAATAGATAAAAGTTTTATTTGAATTGCCTTTGTATCACTTTGTAAAACTTAAACATCTCGAAAATAGTGACACTTTCTTATAGAGGTCATTTTTACGGTTTCGTACCTCAATATGAAGAAAAAGGAACCTTTATAAGTATTTTATCCCAAGAAGATCACTCAATCTCAATCGCACGACAAACGAGAGTGGGCTCTCGTTTATCGTGCGACTTACGGACTTACTTACGTAGTAAACATAACTGTATAAAAAACATAACCCTCTTGCGCAGTCGGGTAAATATTAATAGAATTGTTAATAATATCCTAATTATCTGCGTGCTCTATCAAAGCAGCCAAATTGTTGAGACATTATGTCATTGGCAACTTTGTATTACCTACTCTCTTTAGCAGGAAAAAGAACACTTGAAACATCAATCATCAAACTAAGCCCATTGATCATTCAAAACATAACTGTGTTGTATTAAGTATTAAGGCTGTAGGAGACGTATTATGCTGCAAAACAATTACTATCAAGGCCATTATGTTGGAAACTAACAGAAATTGGTAATCAGAAGTTCTATTCTATTTCTATTTGAATGGCTTCTATTTTAATTCAAGAGATAATTTCGCCAATGTCAAGTTATTTAGAGGATTCATGTAAATATAAAATTAAACGAATAATAATAATAAATAATAATTCCAAAATGATGTTGATCTCTAATCAGAAGTTACTGAAAATCAAAAACATAATAACATACTTTCTATAAACAAATAACAGAAATGATTATCTATGAAATTAAGGAGTAAGTAGCAATTAGGTTACATGCAATAAAGAATAGGCTCTCAGGCAGCTCTCCGTCCCCTTTAAACTAGGTTGTATGTACATTTATATTAGTTGTATAGAAACACAATCAACATATTCCCAGAATGACCTAACATAGGTACCTACATTGAACTGTTACTTATTAACACAGCATGGTGCTTATTGCAAATAAAACAATGATTATGTTATCCACAAAACATCATACTGTACATAAACCTACACGCACAATTAGTATATTTTTTTTACAATTTTCAATGTTCAGTATGAAGTCTCAATATCATAAATATTAAATACACAATACCCATAAATTATTAACTATGCATATTGCATGTTTCTTGACCTACCAACAAATGGACAGCACGCTAATACAAAATTCATGAAAAAAACAATGTCCTTACTGTTCAATACAATGAAATCATGCCATGAGATGATGTGCTGAACAGAGACACCAGCACAACAGCACTGTCCCTGTCACACATGCCATGGCATGACATCATCTAATAAGTTTAGAACCGTAATAGCCCCACTGAGTTGCCTATAAATGTAGCTAGGTTATGTTACATACCTACATAGTTTAAGTAAATAATAATAAGTAAAAGAATTATAAATTCAGTCCAATAGTTTTTGAGAAATTCTCTACATTACTGTTTACTTTTCTCCATCTTTATGACGTGTACTGCTAATTAATGCATTTGCAAGAATAATATATCAAATATTTCAAATCATAGGACAAAATAACTTCATTTTTATCTTAATAATTAACATTAGGTAAAACTTGTAAACCACGTTTCCACCTGCAAGAAAACCTCCACAAGAAATGGCTGACAGCCTGCCCGACTGCAGCTTGCAAGTGTAAACTTCATAGCAAGCCCTGTCATGACAGCTTGTTTAGCATTTCCTGTGGGTAGATACAGGAAAATTGTACAATGTGTAAACGATATTGCAAGTAACTCGATGCGAGTTTACTGGCAGCCATATGCGGCTATATCATCTTTTTATTTTTAAACCTTCGCTACAAAAAATACGGAATTATTAACATTGGTTAGTATGTCAGTAATGGGCATTTTTTTTAACTAAGAAAGGCAGCATATTGGTGCTGTTATAAAAGACCATGTAAGTTATTGGTATTCTAACTGTGTGGTATCTATGTCTGTGAAATAATGTTCCTTTTAGCAAGTTTGAAATTTTTTAAGTATATTTCCATCAGTACCTAATATGAATCAAAGTGCAAATAGGTAGCATTACATAGATATAATGTAATCACAACCAAATATCCAAAAACAAGGTCTGCCCCTGCACAAACTTAGTTCACAGATTAACTTTTGCACAGTGGTGATTTTGGTTAGCATTCGTAGTCATTTTATGATGTTTTTAAAAAGCAATATAATTCGGAAAGGGTTAAACTTCCGAAAACACCATTTGGCGTTATAAGGGTTTGCAGTGAATCAATAAACATTGGTACCTATAACATCGAAATTCGGCCCTAAGTGTTACAAATCGATGCATAATACCGCCTGCAACAGCCAAATTGCTGAACAAGCATGGACTTTGACAAGAGGCTATTGCAAAAACTTGTGGAACTGACCACATTTTTCTTATTCTAGAAAAATCATGTAGCAATATAAATAAATGCAAACAATAAAGTATATAATAATTCGCATTACAAGGCGTCATTACTGTGAAGGTAAAAATACACATCTACGCGTGAGGCCGCACATTTTTGTGAAACATACAGCGATGTCGCAGAGCGGGAATTTGGTGAAACTTACATTTGTCACTTCGCTGGACGACGAGCGCGATCTCTTCATCTTATTTTTTGGAAAAACTATACTCATTGTCCATCAAACTTACAACTCTGAATGCATGCAAATAAATTGAACACGATGACGCTACTACGATTTCAATTTTTGGCTAAATATATTCACAACTAGCAAAAACGTGACAAACATGGCGTCTTTACAAAATGTCAGAAACGCTTCTTGGAGGGAGGTCCGAGTTAGTCACTCTACTTGTGATTATTATAAATCTCAATGATTATTAAAATTATTTCAGTAATTTATAAAACTTTCACCAATATAATTATCAACATTTATATGATATCTGCGAAGATTATAAAATTCAGAAATAAAACGACAAAATTTCACGACGTTATTGCTTGTTTTTTTTTAAATTAGACAAAGTGGTAGGGCAAAGTAAACTGAAAGCATACAGCCCAAATGTACTAATGAAATCATTTTATAGAAATAAAATGAAATAAATTAACTCAAATATCCACAATCCACGCAATTCGAGGTATATTTTATTAAGCATAAATATACGCGAAACACTAATCTTTTATGCATTCAATGTTTAAACTACAATGTTGGGTGACCACTCTCGCAAAGTTTACTTTTACTCACTTTAGTTACATACTTGTATGTACGTGGAACGTTATGAGAAAGGGTTGTGTTTAGGTTTATTTTCTTAAATATGTATTTAATACCGAAAGACATTATAAAACGTCAGTCCGGACTGGCTGTATGCTCTAGACGCTCTAGTTAACTTTGCCTCTCCCTCTGCTAAAGCCGCGTCTCCTGCGACGTGTTACCGTGTTAGGGTGCTGGCATAAAGAAGCAAGTTTCCGGTACAGATTTTTTGGTACGTGTCGGTACCGATTGGTACAGGTTTATCATACATAAAGAAACACGTAAATCTGTGCGTAGTGACCATCATGGCTTCCAGTACGTCGGACGATGATATAATTCAAATAATTGGAAGAGTACAAACGTTCACAAACACGTCTTCTTTCGAGCACTCCAATTAATAGAAACATTACCACGGAACCTATTTAATTAGAATTTACACAGAAAAGTAGCTCATGGCATTTCGCGCGCTTTTCAAGGAATCCTTTTTTTTATAATTTTATGAACTATGATTTTATTTCTTTTCAACCCTTTTCAACCTAAGCTGAGTTCAATATTTGTCAATAACATTTCTGTTACTGTGTAATTTATGTCTCTTGTCCCACAAAGGAGTTCTATCAAAATTTTAACAAATTAAAACTTCGTTATCAACATCCATTATTATAGTCGCTGACATCTAGGATATCATTTAAATCGGATTCTCAACATAATGTAATGACATTCTACTCCGGCAAACGCATAAACCTGTATGACCCGGCACCGAAAGTCGGTACAGACAAGTTTTAACCTGTTTCTTTATGTGTTTAAGATAACATGGGGATATTCTACCTGTACGGGTCGGTACTGGACACCTGTTTCTTTATGCCCTTACGAAACAAGGTAACATCCGATTTAGGGGCGTGGCGTGACAATTATGTTGCCAAAAACTGGAAACATGTCACGCGCGACGAATGGGTAACATCCCCCGCGTTCGCCTGCGAGGGGGGAATTTACGCCATTTTGTGTTACGCTCAGCGCTCACTAGAGGGAAGACGTTTCGATATTTCAGGATCGTGATTGTAAGTAGGGTCGGACTCGGAATCTATTCTTCCTTTTTCTTCCTAGAACTAAATCTATTATTCTCCTAGAACTAAATCTATTATCCACTTCCTCTAAACTCATTTTTGAAATGAAACAAAAACTCATTTTTTAAATGAAACAAAACAAGAAACAGATGCAGCAGACCGGCATCGGCAGTTTCGGTAACATGTTATGGTAACTTCGTGTTTTGTTACTGAATTTTCGCACGAGACGTGGCTTTAGGCTCTGGGGAACAGGGTTGCCAGATTTGGTTGTTTTCTCGCAATTTTGTGGGAAAAATTGGCTGTTGATGAAATTGACCACATAATAAGGGTGATATCTCACCGTAGCTTAAAACCAGTGGCGGATACTCAAAGTTTCAGCCGACTGCTAAATATCAACTCAGAAAACGATTCCCTTGACATATGGTGTCATCTATCGTCGTTTATACAGGGTGTAACGGAAAGGTTCATATATATGAAGCCGAAGGGAGGATGTTCAGTATTGGTAGGGAACTGAACAACTTTTGTTGTACGATTTTACACAACAATAAATATATATATATATATATATACAGGGAGTAACAGAAAGGGTATATGAAGCCGAATATGTATTGTATTGTATTTGATTCTTAAAAAAACTTTTTGAGAATTTTTTTTAAATGTATCATTTTGGGGCAAAAAAATTGTCAATCCGGGGAAATCGGAAAAATTCTACCTGGCAACCCTGCTGGGGAAGAAAATAAATTAATTTAAAAAAATAATAGTTTGATTCCTACAATGACCGTATTAAGTCATTGGATTCCTACGTAGAGGGAGTATCCTCTACGGAGTACGGATTCCTAGGATTCCTTGAAAAGCGCGTGAAACGACATTAGAATAGCTACTTTTTTGTGAAAATTCTAATTAAATAGTTTCCGTGGTATTTAGTGATTAATGATCACGTTATATCCGCAAACGTTTCTATTAATTGGAGTGCTCGAAAGAAGTCGTGTTTGTGAAGTTTTGTGCTAGCAAGGTTTCCATGCATAATTTGATGATTGCGTGATTGCGTGGATCGTTGCGTTATTTCGTTTAGGGGTTTGGGAGGGTTGTGCGTAGCGTAGGTTTAGGTAAAGTTATCTTTGTATATATGTATGTATTTATAAGAATTCAGACATTCTATTAATATCAGACCAGGCAGTATGCCCTAGTTGGCTTTGCCTTTCCCTCTGGGAAGAATTGAAGAATTTTACGAAAAAAAATTATTAGTTTTCAATTCAAATTCGAAATTGTGTTTATTTAGGATTATTTGTTGTAATTCGACAAGGAATTGAATAACTCTGGATTGTAAATATAATTAATTAATTTAATATTGCACACAACTTTCAAGTAAGAAGCATTTTTAAAATTGTTGCTTGTTTTATGTTGTTATAGAAGTTAGGTTAGTCTACGATTCCTTTCTTGAAATCGAAAACTTTGCACAACAATTTCTATATAAGTATACACGCTTAAATAACATGCTTTATGTATCAAGAATACTATGGAATACGTATTTTGTATGTTTCTTTCTGTAGTTAAGTTATGCAATAATCTTGATGTTTTGCCTTGAGTAACACCTCCACACCACCTACTCATAAGCCGCTCATGTACCACCTGTACTGTAACCACTACTCCTTTTATGGGAGTCCATTATGTGTCACCATCAGTGAGGAAGCCAATATTCAACCGTTTTAATATAAAAAGTAAACATTCTGAATATTAAACATGGGTGCACCAGTTTTAGATACCTATATTAGTGTTTTACCCACGTTGAAGGTGTAGTCTTAGTGAAATACAGAATGTTTTATGAATTAAACTAAGAAATACATACTTAGCCGGCAAGTGTGTTTTAGTCAGTATGGATAACTAATTTATAGACTGAGTCAGAATTGCAACATGCGGTTTAATTAAAATTTATTTGAGCCTTGGGACTACTACAAGGGTGATTAAGATCTTTAAACTATATCTTTGTGGGATAGCTAGAGAACATTCGTTGCCACATATTAAACTTATGTATTTACCTGTGATATTACTACAGAAATAAAATCTAATTTCTAACATTTGTTGTCATTATTGTTAACATTTTAATTCAAGCCTGGTTATATGTGGGACATTGCATGAACTCCATTGAGACATCTGAGCGCATCTGTACTGGATGCATCCAAAAACATGAATTTTACATTCCTTCATTGATAACAATTTCGCTTTTACATCCAATTCCATTATTTATAATTACTGACTTCGATACTCATTAATTTCACTGACTAAATTATTACAGGCCATGTCGTACATTAACGATTTGTTGGGTGTAATGCGTGGGCTTCGGCTTGTGGCTGAAGCGGGAATCAAAATACGCCAAGAGAATGCTATGTTAATATGGAATAACTCCACTGTCAGCACATTAATACCGAGCTGTCGAACTAACCCACTCACTGCTTACAAACCGACCCCAGATTTACCGAAAGAGCTCCTTGAGAGAGCAATCGTTGTTGCCCACGGCCTCCGACAATTTGCTGTGATGAATGTTCCCAGTGTAAAGTTGAATGCAGAGTTAGAAGCAAAAGCTAGCATGGATCCTCAAGTGAAAGAGGAGATAGACGAATTGAACAAAGAGTTTAATAAAACATTCGAGAACTTGAAGAAATCTGACAGCAGAACCCCAGTGCCTCCGAAAGTGCCTGATAAAATCGTAATGCCGTTGGAGAACATTCGTCCAGATGTTCAACCGCAACAGATGGTGGTGACGCCACGGCAAGTTCCTTCGATAATGCAGACGCAAAGTGACTCCGCCGGTGCTGCAACCACTATTCCCAAGCCTGTTGCTAAAAAGAAAGTAAGAGTGGCTGTAAGTATCTGTAAATTCATGTTTCATAGCAATATCTTAGTTATCAAATCATTCAAAAGAAAAATCTTACTATCCTACAGCCTTGTCTGATGTGATTTAGTCTTCAACTGAGATGCTGTGACATTTTGCAATGTTTAGGAAGTTTAACATCTAATCTGCAGTGATCACATTTAAATAGGTACCTACTCAAAGCCTATTTTAAAAGTATTTATACTTACTATAATTAGAGCACTATGTCTTCATCAACAGTCTATTTATATTGCGCCACTACTCGGGCACAGACCTTCCCTTACATCGAGGGAGCTATGTCCTAACATCACCAATACTCATTAATGTAGGTACTTTGCATTGCAGTTGAGTCAGAATTCCAAGGCGCGAGTGGTGCCTTCCTCACGTTTTGGACGGATGATATCCTTCGGCTCGCTTGCAGCCGGCTTGGGCGTTGGCACGGTGGCCCAGTATGCTAGGAACACAATACAGTCAGTGACTGGACATGCAGATGAGGCAAACAATACATTTATGTCCGCAGCCAATGCTGAGCGGATTGTTGATACTCTGTGTAAAGTGAGAGGTGAGTAAGATAATTATACCTTACTATAATTAAATATCAATATTAAAACAAAGTTAAGTGCAGTCGACAGCACTACCTAAATAGGTTTATTTGCTTAGTTTGAGCTAAAAGATAATAACATGTTCATGCTAATTTTAGTCGCCGCTAAACGAGGCATACTGCTCACTCTTTCATGATACAGCATATGAATGACGGTGATAGTTGTGTTTAAGTGTAGGATTGGACTTTAGGATATAATATAATTACACCTAGTACCGTGTGTAAGAAAAAAAAACAAGCTTTTCAAATTTATAAAATAGATGGCGTTGCACCGGAATGCGATATTATCGTAAAAAAAAAACACAGCACCATGAAAAAAAAATTCAATGTCTTGTTA
This sequence comes from Tachystola acroxantha, assembly GCA_963506565.1. Classification (NCBI taxonomy): domain Eukaryota; kingdom Metazoa; phylum Arthropoda; class Insecta; order Lepidoptera; family Oecophoridae; genus Tachystola; species Tachystola acroxantha. The sequence goes on from OY735870.1 coordinate 19,377,992, forward strand.
TTGGCTTGTTTGTGTAATTTAAACAATACAGTACAAATTAATACTAGGTACCTAGTATTATTTTTAACCTACAGCTAACAGTAGATCAAGTTACAAGCAGTAACAACGCATTTAATGTTGACCTCAGACCAGTCAGTGCCATCTACCGGGATTATCGGTACTTTTTTAAAAATGTTTATCAAATTAACTTTCATTTGATTCCATACTAATCTACAGGTGCCGCTCTCAAGCTGGGACAACTACTCAGCATCCAGGACGACTCTACGATCTCACCACAGCTGCAGCGGATCTTCGAGCGCGTACGTCAGTCGGCAGATTTCATGCCCGCGTGGCAGGTCGAGAAAGTGATGGCGGCGCAACTCGGCCCTGAATGGCGGAACAGAGTGAGGAGTTTCGAAGAGAAACCATTCGCTGCTGCGTCTATTGGTATGTCAATTAAATCAAATCTCTATTTTGCAAGTAAGAACGTTGTGTACATTTTTGCATGACAATTTTTTTGGAATTTACATCACTTTGCAAGGAAAAGGTGCCATAGCTGAGAAGAATAATTTGCAAAAACTTTCAACAGTATATAATTGTAATATTCATAGATAGCTTTGAGCACTAGCATAGGCCGCGTTTCCACCTGCAAGTAAACTCTCTCAAGTCTTGCACGAGTCACTTGCTGTCGCGCGCTACAGCTTGCTACGGAGTTCATACTTGCAAGCTGCAGTATATGGTGTTTGAGTAACAGTAATCGTCCATCGTCGTCCTGACAAATAAGTATGTCTTTACAGGTCAGGTGCACTTCGCAGTGACGCACAACGGAACCGAGGTCGCAATGAAAGTGCAGTACCCGGGCGTCGCGAAAGGCATCGACAGTGACATCGACAACCTTGTTGGGGTGCTAAAGGTGATTGATCATTACGGCACTTCGCAAATTTCCTCTTCTCCTGTAGCAAAATATTCCTTGCCATTGCTTATGTATACCTTTATGCTGTTATTCATAAACCTAATTAAACCTCACTACCCTTAAATCGTTTTGATATCCCTTTCACACTTCGTTCAAAAAAGTTAAGATAGAAAGGGACATTTAAATCACGTTTAGGAATACGCCCCTTAAAGTTTAAACAATAAAAACGTGGCACTGTTTTTAAACAGCCACCGTGAATCGAATGGTCGGCGAAACTTTCCCACCATATTCGTCTTACGGAACGGGAGCTATTCAATATTCAGAATTTCGCTTCATGGGGCGTACCTACATACAACTAAAAAATCATATTCCTCCTTCCAAATACGAAAGAAGGCAGATCAAAGCGAGTGTATAATGGTAGTGATTATGTCATTTTATTTCTAATTAGGGTTCCAGATTTCAAGAGCAAAAATCTAACCCTTATAGAAACACTTCCTCGTATGGTTGTCCGTCTGTCAAGACCTTTTTCTCAAAAACGGGTGTATGTTTCAAATTTAAATTAATACTAAATACTCAGCTTTGCAATCTCTTGCAGTTGTGAAAAAAATCAAACTTCTAAGTTAACGTAAATATTCCACAGATATGGAACGTGTTTCCAAGAGGCATGTTCATAGACAACATAGTGGAGGTTGCCAAGAAGGAGTTGTCGTGGGAAGTCGACTACATTCGCGAAGCGGAGTGCACGAGGAAATTCAAGCGCCTCCTTGAGCCGTACCCGGAGTATTTCGTGCCTAACGTCATCGGTGAGAATTTCATTATTATTTTATTATTATTGACTATATGATAGCAAGCACACGGCTTTTTAAGAGTCTTTGTTTTGCAGTTGTGAGTTTTACTACCTTGTTTCTGGCCATAATAAAACACATATGAGGATTACCGGATGGATTATTAACTCGTTCAATAAGTTTCTTATAAGTATATTGTCTTTTTAGGAGCTTTTTTTGCCATTGCCAAGTAAAACTCCTTTATTGCTTGCCATAATAAAGCAAGTATAAGAAACAAATCTAACAATAAAGCTACTATAAGGGGGGTATCAGATTATAGTCCTTATAACATTTTCTGATTATTTTAACGTAATATTAAACATAAAACACCCACTGTAGACATTAAACTGAAAATTATCAAATAATTTCGCAACCGTCGTTTCCCACCATTTTGAAACCCCCCAAAATTGAACTTATTTGATTTCAATATGTTCAGTGGATTGTGTGAGTATGAATAAACAAATTTAATTTATTTCCAGACGAGCTTTGCTCCGCGGAAGTCATAACCACCGAGCTAATAGACGGCACGCCCATCGACAAGCTGTTCGACGCCCCGTACGAGACGCGGTACGACATCGCCTACAAGATCATGCGGCTGTGTCTGCGCGAGATGTTCGTCCTGCGTTGCATGCAGACCGACCCCAACTGGGCTAACTTCTTCTACAACATGAACACTAAACAGGTAAACTATGACAGCCATGAGGCAAAGCCCCCCGATGTTGTGCCCTGAGGGCGCACCAGAGGGCAGACCAGCGAAGTCCCCAACCCTGATAAAATCTACGTCGTCAAGCGGTCGCTGTCGCCGAAATCGGTTGGGACGACATCATCATCATCATATCATTATAAACGCGAAAGTTTGCATGGTTACAGGCTCCGGCCTATTTGGGCTGCTATAATTATACGCCACAGTCAGTTCAATAAAAAAAATATAGCTCATACATAAGAATACCACATAGGCTATAATTTATAATCCTGCGCAGACGAAGTCGCGGGCAGCAGCTAGTTAGCCACATTTATATCGCAGACGCCGCTTTTTCACGTCCCTGCCACTTATAATGGTTTTTATTGTTTGAATTTTCAATAGAAATCGAAAATATAAAAAGAGATGTCTCTTCTAACGTATTCTCTTCTATTTATAATTATTTTAGAATTCCACGGGACAGGCTTAGCTTAGTGCGTGCAATGTAAAATGGTGTGTGATAATAAACAAATAAATACATCTTGTCCTTACAATAAGCTAACCTCCTGCTAAACTGTTATTGAATACGTATCAGGTGATCCTTCTGGACTTCGGCGCGACTCGCGAGTACTCCAAGGCATTCATGGACCAGTACATCGAGATCATCAAGGCCGCGTCAGAGGGCAACCGGCAAGCCATACTGAAGAAGTCGCTCGAAATGAAGTTCCTCACAGGATACGAAACTAAAGTGAGTCGTTTTCTCTGCTCTGTCTTGTGAGATACAGGTTCCTTCCTAGTTTAGGCACCAGTCTCTCCACAAACAATGCTTGTATTTAAGGTTTCGTCAGCAGGATGATGTATTACCTACATTGTAACTGTAATGTAATTTAAGTGTGTTGATTGGCTACCAAATAAAAAAATTCTTATATTATATATACAATCCAATGACCTCCATTCCTTCGTATGTTCCCAGTCGCCCCCATATCGATCGCCCCCAGGTGGCAATCGGGAATAATCTATACATAATAAGACTGTAAAAAAGTTGTGTCTGTACATTGGATATTTTTTGAAAAGAATAATTGTACTTAATGCGAGTTTCACTAGGAGATAGCTGAAATATCCAGACAGCTCATAGGCTATAAGCCATGGCGGTATGTGATGTGGAAACAAGGATCCAGAGAGGAAGATCTGGCCTCCTGATCTCCTCCATCCTCTCCATCCTCCTTTACGCAAACGAAGTTGCGGGGTACAGCTAGTATAAAGTAAAATTCCGAGTTGCCCCCGGGCGGCCGGCGATTGGGAAGTCATTGTCATTTCAAATCGCTGTACATTGCGGTGTATGAGTCTGTTTGATCACTTTAGTAGATGCTCATAAGCACACACTAAATTGTTAATTCCTGTCCAGATAATGGAGGAGACACACGTGGATACAGTAATGGTAATGGGCGAGGTGTTCACTGGCGAGGGAACAGGCGAGTTCGACTTCGGCGCGCAGCAGACCACGCGCAGGATCCAGGCCCTTGTGCCCACTATCCTCAGCCACCGGCTCTGTCCGCCGCCAGAGGAGATATATTCCTTGCACAGGAAACTGTCCGGGGTGTTCCTCCTCTGCTCCAAGATGAAGGTCAAGTTGAATTGCAGAGATATCTTCCAGGAAATTTATGAGCAATACAAAAACAATTTCAGGTAATGTTTGAATTAATATTAATTTTGTGTCGATTCTGGTTACACTTCAATATTAAGAGTATGAGATGTGATGTGATTAAGTTGAGGGAGGTGGTAAAATTGTGATATAACAAGTGAAATTAACAGCAAAATATCTGCTTCGGTTTTAATAATTTTTTATTGTCTTTACCTCAGAAAAGAACGCACCAAAAATGCAATTATGACAGGTATAATAATTAACTGAAAATGTAACACAGTACCTATTTTGATAATCTATTTTTATATATTTGTTGCTTATTGAAAATGATAAATTGCTAAAATAATCTATAGTCAGTGTATAAACTAAGTTAGAATAAGTTATAATAAAAATTTAAAAAAAGTATATTAACTTTATTAATGAAGTTAACATAATAAATTTATTGTTACTGAAAATGTTTTTTTGTCAATCATTTCCACAAGTAATGTGGATAAAAACTACCCACTTTATTCCGGTGGCCGGATAAAAACAGCATTTATTTTAATTTATTGAATAATGATGCACTCGAATTGTTTTTATACAATTTTCGGAATGAAACACTTGTAGATAATACATGATCAAGCATGTATTCTCTTTTATGATTCAATAGTAGTAAAAAAAATCGATTCGTACAGTCGAATGCAGATCAATAGTAACACTTTTTTACTTTTGACAGTTCTTATTATTTGCTTCGTAAGACTTGAAATCGTACTGCAAGTGTTACCATTTATCTGCTGTCGACTGTACAAGAAAATTAATACTGAATTACCCGTAGACTATTCAGAAAGGCGACCCTTTAGCTTTGATTTCCACTCTGTCATTTCTTTAGTCCTCTGATAACTTGTTATGAGGTCACAGAGTCAATACTTTCTATTGGGGAAAACAGTAAAACTAGCGAGTGATTCGAACGCCTTTTTTTAGACAAATTTCATTGGATCGATATATTCCATCAGTGAGGTCACATGGATCTCTATTTTTAATTCAGGTATCTAAACATAAAGCAAATATTCATTGTATCTAGAGGCCAGAGTGTAGTAGTAAAAAAATAAAAGGCATGGTCTATTTTATAAACTTTATTGCAGGTCGAAAAGGCATTGGGAACATTGAAGCAACCGTATATCGAACCTGTATGTAACCTCTCGGTCCGTATTCAATTCACTAATACTCTATCTTAACTTAGCTACATATACAACGCTGCGTGCGAACAGTATCTTAGGTTATGTTTGGAATTCATAAGAAGCTGATACACTACACTGGATTCGAAGTAAAAGGTGCAACCTTTTACATCGAAGTAAAAGGTGCAACCCATTTACGTCGACTGGAAGTTTTAAAGAATGACAACACTTCAACTTAATGTAAGTATTTGAAACTTTTAAGGCTAGCTAGAAAATAATAGAAGAACTACCGCAGGTCAACGGGATATTATGTGAAGTCCTTCAATTCATATTTTACTCTAAATATCAGTGTGGTATAAATACTTATGGTAGGTTCTCGGGAATTCAATGCCGTTTTATATAAAATTTACTTGATGCTATTTATTATTTATTTAGCGATCGGTCGCTAGCTATTACAACGCATCATGGAGGCTACAAAGACAAAACTGTTCTTAGTCAATTTGCAATGCAAATGCAGCGGTCTGATTTTATTGTGTTTATTCACTGTGTTTACTTATTGAACAGTATCTAATATTCCTCCTGTTTAAACATTTTCCTAGGCAACTTTTATATATTTTTTTATAAATAGAAAATACAAACTCGACGAATTGAGAACCTTCTGGAACTCGGTTCAAAAGGTAATTATTTTGTCCGAATAACATTTTTTCTATTACATAAATAACAAATTCATTTACTACGCTACGTTCATAACATTTGTTTTGGTAATCCTCGTGTTTATTCATATTTGCTGGCATTTTCAGGTAAAGAATAAGTATTTACTTACATAAAGAATTTATTTTTTATTACATTTACATAGATCATATTAAGACTCCGCGATAGCATTATGTAATTTGTCCCACTCAGCGTTGTATAAGAATTACACTAACTTTTGTTTATTAAATGTATATATTTATATAATTCTTAATATCATTAATCAATTAAACATGTATATAAACATTCGACAGTATCCCGCTATAATATTTAAACTATAATTGAATTTCTCCTAAACTGCGATTATGCTAAATATTTACTTACCTAACAAAATAATAAATACATTCGGCGAATGAGGAAAACGTTGACTTTTTTATTTGTTTACTGAACAATCCGTACTAGGACGGTTTATATTTTGCTATCAACAACATGGCAACAATATTTCACTCGGTGCCTTTCGATCATAGATGGTGCACACGCGCGAGATCCGTGCCTTCGGGAAAGGACACACGCGATAGTATGCCGTGTGCACAAGCGAGGCGAGTGCGGAGTGACGGGACAGTTGCGCACCTCTCCGCGCCTGCGCGTTGGCATGGAATTCGCGCGCATGCGTACCGTTAACGTTTTCGTACAGATTGGTGCCTTCACAGGCTTAGTTACTAATTATCCCTACTCTGCACTTTTACAGTCGACAGCACATGTAACTTTCTAGATAAATGCAATGGGACTTACGTACTAGATTCGCATGGCGTAGAGTGTGTTACCCTTGATGTGCGGTCGATTGTACTTATTTTTCAGTCACTAAGGGCTTAGTAAAGTTGTGTTCAGACTATACGCCTGCGCGACGGCACTCACACTTATTAACCAAGTACAGTCGTCAACACATCAATGGTAACATTCGAAGTACTATGTCTACTCTTATTGCGTAGACAATAAGATCGGTACAAAGTGCAAAGCTTTAAACTTGATGTGATTTCGACTGTACTAGGAGGATTTTTTTTCACTACCACACACATTAGATGGTGCTTGTACCAAGCCCTTAGAGGCTTTAAAATGTATTAAGGGGTGAGTAAAACGGACACAACACAATTTATTAGTAAAATGAAACATTGGTTCACATCAATACGCACGAATATATTTATTTAGCATAATCGCAGGAATGATACTAAAGTGATCTAATATTCAACTATTGGTTTAATCTACAGGTAAAGCAACACCTATATAATTATATATTATGAACTATACGTAATATGTGTAGTAACAGCATAGAATACTAAATATACTGGTAACAGTAGGTAGTTAGTCATAGGTACATAGAGTAACAGTCACAGTTTGTGAGTAAATTTTGATACAGTGGCATAGACAAAGTGCTACCTATATTGTTCCTTGAGATAAACAATAATTTTACAATGGGTACACAACACTAGGTTTTATAAATTAATGTAAACAATCCACATTTGTTAGAATTACAATTATATGGCACATAATATTGCTGTAATCAGAAGTGGCAGACACTCGAGGTTCGTTTTATGAAGATCGCCCGGGCGAGTACTACGATTACCCCGAAGTGTCAGCCGCCTGACTGCCATTGTTAGGTATAGAAAAATGATGTCCTTGGGGTTACCAGGGCACCTGACTACTGCCAAGCCAGATCAAAAGACGCGGACGCCTTGTCACTTTCATCTCGATAAAGACCGTCGTAACCGGTTAAATCGACAAATTAAGATGGAGATCCTTCCTTAGTAATATCTTTTACATAATAATTCTTATCGTTGTTATTTTTATTATATTCCTCAATATACGAGTCAGTATAGTCAAATATTTTAACCGTCGATGTAGATGAACATCGAAAAATAATAGTGTGCAGGGGTCTTTATCGAGGCTAACACAGCGTACGTGGACGCGCCTTTCTATCTGATAGGTGAAATTCCCCAAAAAAGTAACCTAAGAGCAACTGAGAGCTGCTTGGACCTCTCCTTAATCAAACATATATCATACATAACCAAATGGTGAACACTGCAGTGTGATAATAACAAATAAGTTCAAACTTAATATAATTTATGCGTATATGGCGGATAGTGAGTTAGGCAACCTTGAAAGGTTTCGCCGCCAATGGAAATATTTTTGATCAAATCAATTACGAGATACATATTAGCTAAAACCTGCCCTTGTTGTTTTCAATACTCATAATTCATAAAATACTTTTCATAAAATAAACTTTGCCCACTGATTAGATATACACATAAACCAAAGAAGATGACGTGCTACAATTGATGTTAAAGCGTTATTTAGATTGTATCCCATGGGATCTAAATTCATTTCATCAATAAGTGAGCGCTCTGGCTTGAATATTTGTTGAGTAAAATGCCATTGTCTCGCATATTAGTTGAGTCGATACACGTTGAGTTTCGTTCAGCCGAAATTCTTAGATCCGAATATTCGTAAAGTCGAAACTTATTCTTATAGCACCTCTCCGCTACTGGAGGTTGGCTGTCAGCTCCGCGTACTTGTCCCTGTCTTGAGCGAACCGGAACAGCTGTTCAACGCTCGATGCCCGTCACGAATGTTTCTATCTACTAATCTACCGAGGTTGATAAGTCTGCTTTATATTCGAGCGTTCGAATTTCGACTGAACGAATAGTCGACTCTACGTGTTTTGACTTAACAAATATTCGAGCCTATGGCATTCCATCCCACGCATATTCGACATATGAACAGGTGATCCTTCGTGTATCAGCTTATCGACCCCATGGCACGGTAATTAGGTTGATATAACTTAGCTACACAATTTATCATACTAAAATTAGTATATAGGCATGTGATATTCAATGAAATACTTAGTTAAGTTGCATCGAGTAAGTTATACAAAGTGGCGTATCATGTCGCGAGAATAAACTGACGCTAAGATCATCTAAACGCATGTAGCTTTTGAAAACCAGTTAATTACGATCAAGTAAGTATACAAAGATACGATAAAATGAGCAGACACTATTTTAATACTGTTTAACATGTAACACATAACATCTTCTTAAATAACACTTAACATTCATTTGATTATACTATTGATAAAACTTGAAAGATTAAGGGGATTCATCAATTCCTCTCTCTCATATCATAGCAGATATTGTTAAGCACAACGTTAAATATTGAACTTCTCATGTCCCTATGTAGCTCTTTAATGGTTAGGTACTTTACGTTATATAAAAAATGGCATTAACTTTCGTTAATGGTAGTAGAATAGGTATAGAGAAAAATATATGAGAGGGAAATATGCTAACAAAACAGCAAGAATATTTAAAAAAAAATGAACCAATTGTAAACAAATTATTTAAAAAAAAATCACTATTACAGGCCACACCTAATAATTGTGTCCATAAGAGTCATTTAGGAGTTCAATATTAAAAGTTATGCTGTAATTTCATGTACGTACAATTTTAGTAGAAATAAAAAGCCTGCGTTTTAATGTAAACCTATTTAGCGTTTCCTAACTCAATACTGTGATGGATTTCTTTAGAGACTTAGAACATTTTGTAGCAGTAGCGACACACGAAACGATACATGAGCTTTTGAGCGTCTGTAAAACCAATAAGTATAAAAAACTGTACGTTTATTTCAATTTTTCCACCAAATGTAATTAATCTGACAAATCAGTGAACCGTAACATAATGTGTTTTATTATTATTAAAACAATACTTATTTGAAAATAGAAAATAATTATTATTTTGTACGCAGCGAGCTTGGTATTAATTTCGCTGATAGTTATGTGACTAATTAAGGAATAGATTAAAGAAAAAAATCTAGAAACTTTAAATTAGTGTAGATCAAATTATATCTCAATATTCTCAATCTCAAGACGCTCACTGCTCGCTCACGCAAGTGTTCACTGTTGTTATTTGTATGAAAGATGTAAATTGAGGAATCACCTTAAAGTAGGTACTACATCAATTATATAGATCAAATACATTGAAACACATAGTTATTAATACATCGAAACATATAGTTATTAATAATACTGTGCTTGGTAAAACTGCTATTCTACTGAGTAATAATATGTTTTTTTTTTTCAAAAACATCTGGATTGATCGTTTGTAGGGAGAGTCGATGTGAACTGATATTGTGCTGCTACACTGGGATACAGTGGCAAACTGTTTTACTTTTCTACTAGGTAGGTACCTACTAGTTTTGCTTCCATGCCGGATGTTTCCAAACGTTTCTGAACACCGGTGTAGTAGCACCATTCGATTTCACATATTTGATATGTTGCCGCGTTTCCACCGAGGCGGTGTACAATTGACCAATCACACTGCTCGAAATATCTGGTACATTGATGATTAGTCGATTCATGCACCGCTCCGCTCCGTTCCGCCTCAGTAGAAATTTGAAAATTGCTGAAAACTCTTTTAAAAAATTCGTTGATTGTATGTTGAATTGTGTATCTACTGATGATGGAATGTAGAAATCCAATTTACTTGCGAATCATAAATTTTCTCTGAGTAAATGTCAATACAAATAATCAATACAGGTATTTTGTTACGCTTTTATGAGAATATAACATGTGAATAGTAAAAAGGCAGGTCGTCTACATAATATTGCAACATTAAATTAGTTATACACTTTTTGAGATACACTGATTACGATACATCTATTTTTTTGGATTTTTTTTTGTTTTGCTGCGGGATACAACATCTATAACATAAGCAACATAATAATTTATGTCCAACTCGCGACATAATTCTGTTCTTTTCATTCGCAATAATTCCCATACTATTCGCCTATAATTTCTTCCGTAAACAGGTAAATTGGATAGACAGGGGGTTCTACTCATACATCTGCAAGCCTTTGGAAAGCCTGACACTAAAGTGGTCTTAGTTGCAAAATTATAATATTTTATTTAAATAAGTGGGGAAAAATATGTGTTGTACAAATTAAAACAATTTCTATACACAATCGTATATATGTATATAGTGATATTATATATAGAAAACCGCTCAAAAGTTACACGGACCACTTTGGTTTTAGACTTACCACTTCTTGTTTTCCACTGATTCTCTTTACTCCGACAAGTTTAACTTAAAACTACATTTTGTTTATTCGAAGAAAATATAAAGTAAATTATGTTTCCCTTACCATATGCGTAAAGCATAATATATAAATAGTAAAACAAGTAACTTTACGGTTAGAAGGATGTATAAAAACGTGAAGAGAAGGTAACAATCCTGCGTCATGTACAATACATTCTATCATTGAAAATTTATCACGGGTACCCGATTTTGTGATGTAATTTTGTGGTATAAAGTTCAATGAGAGAACACTGCTGATACCTACCACACTTCATTACACTCGCATATTGGCCAAAAAAAAATAGTAATAGTAGTTTAAAAATTCTAGACTTTTTTGAGCATTTTTTACAACTTCTTCTAAGAGATAGTTTGTTGGGTTTGTAATCACGGTTTAGCAAACCAAACTGGTCTTGTTATTGTGTGCGCGCACATAACGCTATTTCTTGCGAGCGCTGCGCAGACGCAGATTGCACGCGTCTGTTTGCGACAAGTTTAAAGTTGATTTCGCAATGCAATAATAAGAAAGACTTTAATAGTAATTCGGCCTCTGATGGACCGAATTGTTGTGGGAGTATTCACTTAGGACTTACAGTTTTAGCAGTTTTAATGTTCGGCCAACATGCAGCGTCTAGTCTAACGTCCTAACATACTTTTAATCAGCAAGTACTAAATCGTGCCAAGTTATTTATAGTAGTAAATAAATATTAGCTATATATACACAACACCTTACATTGTAGCCGCTCCTCAAGCTATTTCCCATGTACCTAATAATAGGAACGCCAATATATAGGAACGTTGTCGAAACTTTTTACGAAATATAAATAGATGCACTATATTAGATGAATATAGTGAATCGTAACTGAATAGGTTAAACCACACGAGAAGATGAAGACCGAATATAATTTATAACTATTATATCCATAAAATAAATTGTGATATAGTAAGTATGAAAAAAAAATGAGAGGGACAGTATGAGAAACGGCCTTATTAACTATCCATACCAGTATTACATTAAAAACAGCGATCGATACCTTTTTCAGTCGACGCGAGTTGGTTTTTTCAATACTGATGGTACAGGCGCTTAGAGGTGTAACTAGAAGACAAATCTTCAGCGCCATTTGCCAGATTAGGCCATAAGTCGGTGTTCTACTAAAGGGTTAACAAATTCGCCAAACACAACCCTTTTAAGTAAAGTATTTTTAAATAATTAAATAACTTTTTCAATTGACTTGAATTTTAATAACTTGAAAAACTTAATATTGTTGTCTGCATTTGCAAGAGATTAATGAATTGTAACTGTAACGAAAGATAATGCGAAATACTTCAATTCTGAGTCTATTGTACGACGTGTACAAAGACGAACAACAAAAGATTATCGTGATTTAAGCAGCGGGTTGACCATGGCGAGTTTGTCCACACAGAAGTAGCTTAAGCATTGGACTCCTTGAGATCGGTAAGTCTGGCTAGTTGGGCGGGTTCCAGTTCGTCGGGAATGGATGCTCTGCCGGCGCGGACGGCGGCGGGAGGCGAGTGGGGAGCGGTGGGTGGGCCGGAGGCGACGGAGGCGCCGGTGGACTCGCCCTCGGAGGCTGTGGAGCTGGACTGAGGGTGCGGAGCGGAGTCCGCCGGGCCGTCGTCCTCGCGGAGACACACGGCCGTCTGCTCCGACAAAGACGACTCCTCGTTCTCGTCGTCTTCGTTGTCTTCTGCAGGCTCCACTTCCTCCATACGCTCCGGTTCGTCTGCCTGGATCTCGATATCTTTTTCTGGGGTGGGTTCTGGCTCCGGTGGGGGGAACGGCTGGTCGGGCTCTTCGACCATAGGCGTGGCGGCTGTGATTACGATGCCGACGCCGAGACCACACTCCTCGGGCAGTTCAACTTGCGGCACCGGGTTCCTTGGCGCCATCAGCTCCTCCTCCTACACAATATAAATCAGTACAGAAAATCGGAATTCACATTAACCATGTCGCAGATCAGGAAAAAGAGTCAACGCAATCCTGCTAATAGTGGAAGGTAAAGACAAAATAATTGAAGAAAATAGTACGTAATTGTATTTGGAAGTAGGGTTCAACCACTGGTGATCACTTTTAAGTGTACGAAGAAGAATTCACGACTAAAAAGGGGGGTGAAATAATGTTAGGAATGTATTTTTTTTATCTGAAAGAACTTTTTATATGTTACTTATAGAAAAAACTTCCGATGCCATCTTAGCTACATGTCTACGTAGTATAGGTCTAAGGTACTTGTGACTGCATGCAAAGTTTGAAAGAATCTCATGCAGAGTACCAAGCCACATGCCTACAATGAGGGTTACATGAGCTACTTGATAACTCGAGGTACTATTAGCTCTCCTGGGGGTAGATAATAGCCCGAAGACAAATTTAGCTCTTTGTACCTACGTGTAATCGAACTTATTGTTGCTTTGTGTTATTTCTTCTGAACCACCTTAAAATAATATGTATATTAGTACTCAAAGTAACACCTGCAATACAAAAGCACCAGTAAAGCATAGCAAAAACGAAGACATTTACAAGCAAGTGTATTTTTGTACAACTATGTAAAGCAGCGACGACAAAAGCATACCTTTCGACAACATTAAGTGTACTATTTGATAATTGAAAATCAAACCTCTTCTTCTATAATTTCTCCCATAACCTCATCGACTGAAGCATGGAAAAGAATTCGGATTAGTGTAAATAATACATAGTATATACAATACAATAATATTCGTGGTAACAACACAGCTTTGATTTCTTTAAACTTGAAAATAGTTCGCGCTTAACATTAGCTCTACAATTAACTCTCCAATCAAAGTATAAAATATTTGAACTCCGCATTCGAAGTTCTGTTAATGTAACACACACACGATTTGAATTTATGAAAACACTTAATTTTAATAAGTATTTTTCTTAGTTAAAAAATATAAATTGAGTTTACCGCGATAGTATACCTAAATGCGGAAAATATATATGATTAAATAACTTAATATTCAAAGTTATGCTGTAAATAAATATCTAGAATGCATGAATAGCCTTAGAAATAGCGACTGTGCTCATAACCGATTTTACATAACTTGACTGCTCCGGAAAAAAGAGTACTGAACTAATTATTGCAAGTTTAAATAAAACGCTCTGTGCAAACAAATCTGAAATAAAGGAGACCTTCATTTATCGGCATACCTACCTAAAATGCCGAGAACTTAAAACTTAGTTTTTTTTAAGAATGCTACGAGTATAAATGATGAAATATTACGTCATACTAATAGAGAAATCATATTAATATTACTATAAACAATGACACCTCAACTAACTCTATCGGAAAAAAACTAACTAACAAGATCATTTAAAACAGCCAATTTGTGACATTTCAATTCTTAATTTGTTCCTTCATATGCGTGGAGCATAAACAAACAGTCAATAATTTAATTAAGTAAAAGTGAATAGCATTAATTGAATAGATTTATGAATATCAAACCGATACATGCTACTGAATTGTTTTTAAACTCATAATTTTATTTTTATTGAGTACCTTATTATCGAAAAAAAAAAACGTTTGTTCAATGTATGCATTTCATTTCAACCTCAACATCTCAACTTACCGACAATAGTGACCGTAGGTGCCACGGAGCCCGACTGCTCGGAGAACTGCAAGTCATATAGCTCGTGCTGGTTCCTACTTAGCTCTAAGTTAAAGCTGAAGTCTGGCTGGCTGTCCATGGAGTCCCCGAGGTCTGCTGGGGGCGGCGGCGGCGGGTCCAGAGGGGGAGCAGCGCTCTTTGTATTGTTGTTCTCACTGACGACAACTGGCAGCGTCCGGGACAGGTCAACATATAGCACAACCCAACCGACACATTAGTAACATACTAATGGAAATAGCTACCATATTTTATGGAAACTGCTGTATTGCTTATTCCGGGACTCCTAAAGACCCTTTTAAACTATTTTAAACTAAGTATAAATAATATAGTAGGCTGCTATTTCCACCAGTGTTATGGTTGGGAACCAACGATTATATTTATTTATTACGAACCTTATAGTCCCTATTATTAGAAAAAGAAACGAATGACGTACAATCACTGAAATATTCGTTATATTCCACATACGACTTTACGTTAGCATTGGAACAGATAAAACACTTTTTAAATAGGAAAAACAGTTATTTTTACAACAAACTGCACCAGCTTCACTCGCTGTGATGCTCATTCTGTGAGTGAGCTATAATGGTGACAAAGTGGGGAAAGTCCATGGAAAGTCCATCCATTGAAATGAATAATTGATCATACGTAGACCGGGCAGTAATACGTGTAGTTGAAGTTAGAACTAAGTTAGTGATGCATTGTCAATGTGTACGGAAATAAAACGTAGATGCAATGCTTTGGTATGGATTTCAAACTACTTTGTCGTATTCCATCAATTGCAGTTGGAGCAGGAATATAAAATACGTACGGTTGCCGGTTGCCTCAAAAATTTAAAACGTCGTAAATTGTTGACGACGCCGGACAAGCGGTCGTTCGATTGTATGGAGGCATAAAATACTTAGTGGTTTCAAGTCAAACTGCAATTTAGCGTTTCGTTACTTGAGCACCGAACCACAATATATTTAGACCGAACCGTGGAGTAGAGGTTTAATTCTTGTACTAAAAGAATACAACGTACGTCCGAACGGTACGTGATCTCTTAGAGAATACTTAATTTAGATTTAGCTTTTCATGCATAAAATAGGCAGTATTTTATACTTTGTCTTATTTAGAAAAGGTACTATAAGTCGTCTTGTTTACCAAAGTTGTTCTAAAGTGCTCAATAAATTGTAGAGATACGATGTAAAATTATCTTCCAAACGAGACCTTATGAACGAATATGAAAATACGAGTATTTTTATGGACGTAAATTTCACTGAAATAGACACATATATGTATTGTATTAAATAACAACAATATAATATAGTAGTGTAATATACCTACAAGGTATATTATATATTATCCACAACAAACAAATAATTTATGAAAATAGACACACATCGATACAATGTGG
Organism: Tachystola acroxantha; assembly: GCA_963506565.1. NCBI lineage: Eukaryota > Metazoa > Arthropoda > Insecta > Lepidoptera > Oecophoridae > Tachystola > Tachystola acroxantha. Next base: position 19,394,025 of record OY735870.1, read on the forward strand.
AAATGCACATCAAAACATATAGGTATGTATCCACAAACAGGGTGTATTTATAGTTGGAAATTAGGAAGTGAAATAAACACCATGATATGAAAAGAGTTTCGATAAGATAAGAATATACACGGTGTTGATTTTTTCGCATACGACAGAAAGTGAAATCTTTTTGCAAAGAAACTTATATATTTTGTACACTTTTTACATAGGTTTTTACATAGTTAGTTCCATAGGGAAAAAAATTCGGCAAGACCACGAAAATGTATTACTTATTTATATTTAAAAAAACGCATTAAAGTCAAATGATAAATATGAGGTCTCTCGATAGATAGCCGATATACGAATTTACAATTACCCTCCATAGTAAATTTTATTTAATACTAGACAATCTTTTATTGTTCCTGAATACTTGACATAACATAGATTAGTATAGAATTATATGCGAAATCAGTAGCAAGATAAGGCATTATTTACACAGTTGATGAAGTCTACGAAGACAAATCTTTAGTCCACGTGACATAATATTTTACGTTCACATTTTCTGTCGTACATACTCAAACAAAACGAACACCCCGTATATTCTTTTAGCTCATGACGATAATCACACATGATAAATGGTCCATTCAACATTTCACATGTCATATATTTTTAAAAGTTAACAATTATTGTTATATCAGCGTTTCTTAATCTTTTCACAACCGTACTAGAACGTGACTCGCGAAATTAATTACTATTAGGCATTCCCCTGTTGGTGGGACAAGATCAAGGAGGACCTCATATGCTATCCTCATATATTATGCTATTACATAATTCTTAACTTATTTCTTCACCGTTGGAGATTGGAGAGCAATCGGTAAATGTAGATAATTATTTCTTCAAAAAACTAAAATTACAAAAATTCGATCGAAACGGAGGATTCTATGCGAGAAAATTCTCGAGATTAAAAAAAAATATTATTTTTTTTTAATCTCGAGAATTTACATCTATGTCACATGGAATTTAATTAAGAAACGCTGCGATACATGAATTTTGTAAAACCGACTTGAGTTTCTATTACATGGGCTCGTAGCCATAAAAACTGTTAAACAGTGGTTAACTTGACAGTTGATGAACCACCGATTTTGTATGGCAAAATCCATCGAAAATGGCAAAACACCATCTAACTTTAAGTAGCGTTTATCGCTACGAGCTCGCTTAAACCAATAAAAACACTATTATCGTAGCAGATAAAGCATCCGTTTCAAAAGCCAACCCTCTTGTACTTAATTAGAGACATCGATGCAGGAATTTTGGTTACTTATAAGTACAACTTTAAATTAAACCAACACGATTCTATGTTAGGTAGTGGTACTTGATCGTGCAATATATCATGCAATTGAATGTGTGATGGTCCTATGATTCCTAGCGGTACATAACTCTAGCGAGAGTCGTGCTTCAACGAAACTGTAGCAGATCCAATCCATTCCAGAGATACATTTTTGGCATATACCTATATTATATCACCGTATTCTATCGCAGATTTTTCTTATAAAAAGTGTCGAAAAATCGGTTCGTTGTTAAGTTCGGCTCACTATTCATTACCAGGTTTACGTTTCATGTTAGGGAAATATTTGTCGCCGTAATAATGAGCTTTTCTCGCCTTGTTCTCGTCTCTATATTTTTAGGATAAATCACTAGCCTGACATTCCGCAGGACCTTATGGTGTGTACAGGATTATAGTGCGGTAGTATCACTTATTTCTACTGTCTCTATTTCGTGAATTTATTAAATGAACGTCAAAATATGGTGATAATAAGTATGCATAAAAAATGTGGCTATGGAATTAGAATTGCTCTGCAGGTCAACAATATTACCATGCCAATTGGGAATAAGACCACACCGACCCAATCAGCCAGCAAGCTATGTATGGGCGGTTTCACACCAGACGACACGACACCGACACGATATTGGCCGATTATGTACATTTACTACGATTACGAAACGCTTTCAAATAACCGATAACACTGGGATCCTTTTCTTTTAAAATCTAAGGTATGTGTGATCCACTAATCCATATTGGGCCCTCGTAGTTGACTATAAATGGATCGTTCTCGATTGATCTCTTCTAACATCGAGAGTGAGCAAATAAAAATATGCTGATCCTTCAGTTTTATTAAAGTTAAGAAAGACGCTACTCTTTAGTATAAAATAATCGTAATCGGTAAACTACCATAAACCATTTGATTGCTTAGGATCTCCTCAATTTAGGTACCGATTGCACGTGGTATTTTTTTTATTTAAATCGGTTCGGTAAATAGAGAGGGAAGGCTATTTTTACCGTATACCAATCATGGTTGATCCAGAATAAGACTGCAACATCACTACCAAATCCATTCGTTTCAGGTAACGTTAGGTAATGTCGCTATCATGTCGTTATAGGTGTCGTCCAATATGAATCCGCCCTAACGCGTGTACAACCGGCAACTCACGGCTACTAGGTGTACTTACAATACAATACAGAGAGTTGTATAAACTTTAACTGCAAGACACTGACATACACGGATAAAAAAGAATCCTTAGATCAAGGCAATCTCATTTCCTTCACAGGAGCATACATGGTATAGGAACCCGCAAGGGTTAGATCACCGATCGGTAATTGTACAACTTGTTCAGCAATTTATCCATTAACGATTTCTTAATTAAAAAATATACTTATTCTTAAGCGAAGAAACGGGATTGTCTCGATCTAAGAGGTTATATTTTTATTCATGTAGGTACGCGTACGGCGATTGGACGAGGACTACTTTCATATGCTTTGAAAAGTAACACGTAACACTTCTTCCATGGACTGTAGAAGTACCTACTTATTGAAAATTATTAATTAGACATAAATTGAGGGTGTTGATAAAGCCACTGATACATTTTCATACAAAACTTTATAGACGTAAACAATCTGTGGCAGGGTTCAAATCCGTAGAGAGCGTAGACTGATTAGACATCGTTGAAATCCGGTTCAAATCGGAACGCAACTGTCATCGAGCGGAATACATTTTTTTTTAAACTTAAAAGTCTCATTGACATAAAAATATTACACCTATGAGCCTTTCTCATAAGCCAGTTGCAAGTACTTTATGCGAACTACAACTTACCGAAATTGAATCACGTTATAAATAAGCATTTAAAAAATAGTATTTAACGTAATAAACATTTGGTAAATAGCTTTTTTAACAAAATTGACTATATTGGAAGATATTATTTTTTTAAGATTGGCGGCGCTAGTTGGCTCATGGAAGGCTCTTAATTGAACAGAAATAAGTAATGTAATAAGCGATGCAAGCTCAAGTAAATCCCAAACCAGTAGTCCACGTCCTATCGGCAGGTAGGTTAGGCCTTAAGAGATTGCTAGCGATCGTTGTAACGGCTTGGAACCATGCAGCAATGAAGAACGGCCCTGGAAGGGCCGCGGGCTGAACCTTCATTACGCCTAAAAAGACCTTGCAGCTAGCCCCCGCAGTGATTTGACAGTTCCGTACCATTGCGCCGATTGGTAACGAAGTCCCTTGCTAGGCCTATGTAAGGTTAAAATTAAAGAAGTAGAAAGCTTACTTTCGTCATCTAAGCCGACGGCGGCGGCGGCGCCGGCGGGAGGCGACGAAGACGGTGAAGAGAAGACCGGAGGGGCGGAGCCAGGTGGAGTCCATTCTTCAGTGATGTTCAAAGGTTCCCCGTCCTATTCACGAAGAAATGTTAAAGTATTTATTTACATGAACAATAAGGTCCAATTCTTCGCGGAAAACTGTCAAACATACAATTTTATTTTCTTGTTGTGTTTAGTGACCAAAACTATTGGCAGATGTTATTCAGACTGGCCGCTGATGTACCGACGACTGCTGCCGAGCGACCAATTGGGGCTAGCTGCTTAATGTGCTTTCCGAGGCACAGAGAGGCTCAGATGAAGATAGGTATGGGTACATTTTCATCTGAGCCTCTTCCATCAAACAAAATACCAAACTTAAAATCGAATGTCTTTATAAATCCGAATCTTTTGATATGCAAAATTTTGATAGTGTGTGTTAAAGTCTAGTCAATATATAACTTTATTCACGAAAGAAAATTTGCATCGAAGTTAATTTTAGATGAAAACAAGTTTAAGTTTATTCAGTCTCGCCTCGCGCCTGCGGTTCATGGCGAGAGGAATATTCAATTCAAAGGCTATGTTTTACTTAACTCTTTGACGTTGACGTCGTGTACACAGAGTGGTGTTTTATGTTGTTAAAGACTACACTATCTTAATAGTCTTTAAAATAGACTTCGTTTGACTCGTGTTCTCGATTTTAGACCTAAGGAAAACTGAAACAAAATCTGTAAAAACAAAGTATTGTAAAAAAAATCCTATGTAATCATAATCAACATCTCATACCTACATCAAAATCCAACAACTTCTGTTTTCGCGATTTTTTATTGTATTCTATCGAATAGTTGACTTTACAAATATTCGAGCCAATGGCATTCGATCCTACGAATAAATAAGCCGACCTGAATCGATAGAATAATTATCGATAAGGTACAATATTACTCTATCTCTTATCATTTAAAAGATAGAATAATTACTCTCGACGCAACCCTGTATAGTGTTTGATAGTTTCTCTAGAATTTGCATTATTAAATAAAAACCGAGACGTCGTCGACTTGATTGGGTTTTGTTGTCTTTATAAATAGGCCTTTGAAGAAATGTAGCTTTTATATTTTTCAAAGTAAATATTTGCTCAAATCTTGAGTTCAATCTAAACTTAGAGCAAAGAAAGATATTTGAATTTTCCTAGAAGATAAAAATATTTATTTATTTACATGGAATGGTGAATTTTGGTTTTATCTAAATCGGATAAACATTAAATCTGGCACAGTGATTTATCTGATAGGATTCGGATTTTGTCAAAGGGTTGCGATTTTATCTGCATACCTGTCTCAAATTAAAAATAATTTAATGTGGCAACAAAATATATTTTAAATCTCATGATTTTGTAATCCGTACAGAATTAACAATCGCATGTGGTAGTCATTTTTTTTTCTCGAACGAAACGCTATTTGATCCAATGACACTACCAGTAGTATCACGGGGGAAAAATGACGCTATTGGTAGTGCAAAGCCAGTTGTGTCACGGGCAACCAAACGATTACCATTTGAAATCGACGGCAATAAAATACGGTATATTTACCGAGAACTACTGGCCTAGAATACCACAGCAGTTGGCAGATGTCTAACTGTCAACTCACACTGGGTGCGCGGCGTTCCGATCGTCTGGAAGGCTGGCGCCACCGAGTCGGGCTTCACGCCTGTTCACGTCACGTTGCGCTACTTTAATTTTATAACAAGTGACAGCAAACGAGCAAACAGGTCAAGTGATTTCGTCATCATTGCCTATAAAAAGCAAATACTCCAGATGGAGCTGCCGTTGTCACCCTGAGGACTAAGGTTCTCACAAGTGTCAAAATGCTATGAAAATTGTCAGCTGTAAGAAGGAGTTCAGCTCAGCTAAGATCTCGTTCGAAATTTGTTCTGAATCTTGGACGAAGATGTACCTAATGCTTAGAATTACAAAGGCTCTCTTGTCCTCCAAACCGGCACCTAGGAATGCATTCAATGGTATGAACAGACACTCACCTCATCGCATTCTTCTGCAATAAGCGATGGGAAGTTGCCGATAACTCCGTTGGCCTCACCGCGCCACCAGCCATCGTCCACCCCATGAGCGTCACGGGACACGATGCGAACCATCTGTTAGGGAATAAGTAAAACGTCCTTAATTCTTAAGAAGAACATTTGTAATTAATATTTATTCCCAAAATCAATAAATTAAAAAGACATATGTGCTAGTTATTACTAACCTGTCCTTCTTCCAAATTCAGTTCATCACTTGATTCTGCATCGTAGTCATACAGAGCAAAGCAGTAGCCGAGAGTGATAAGCTTTGGATTCTTTATACCCGAGGTCCTCGGCTCATCTAGTTTCGGCTCGTCTGCTTTGGCCACCGGGGCCGAGATCACCGAGATCTGATCAGGGGACTGGATGACGTCAGCGTCCTCGCCTTCCACGGTGTAATCGACGGATGAGAACGAGATTTGGCTGACAAGGCCTGGCGCACTGGACGCCTGAGGAAAATAGAGTGGTTTCAGAATCGGAAAATGCACTATATGACTTTATGCCACATGGTTCGATCCTTCGGACTATGTGAACTTTTTTCCAGTTGGTTCAATCGAACCATGTGTGTGACACCTCAAATGAAACGTATTTTATTTTTAAATTTTTTATATAATTTTTTTGTTTATGTAAATATGTTATTGATTTGTTATAAATAAAAAAAAACATTTAATGAAACGCCAATTTACTCGTATATTAGTATAGATTCCGAGGCGTTGTTTAATAAATTGAATCGGCGCTAAACGAAACGTCCCGCTCTCTATCGCGCGTGTTGCGAATAAATGACAGTGACAGTGCACGTGGTGGATTCTATTAGAATCGTAAAAAACCTATTATAGTATGTGTAGTTTAGCACGCTAGGGATAAATGCTTTGAAACTCGACCATTCGAAGCGTCGAAGAAGACACAGATCTGCTAGGCATCACACTTATTTTATTCCATATTACATATACGAGTATTATATAAATTAAATTAATCATTCTATGTATTTGTACCTACCACAAATACCACAATACTGCTAGTTGCTTTGAAATATTTTGTATCCAAGTTCCCTTAACAATTTAAATCATATTACGATGAGCGATGTGTTATAAAGTTCTAACGTGAAAAGTTTGTGCAAGATTCTGATTCTAGTGTAAGACCCAGGTGGGAAATGCACTAATGCATAAATGCAATAAATGGTATTGCAAAAGTCTCCAGGCAACTGACCTAGATAGAAAAGCTTCTCGTGCCTTGAAAATAGTTATATATAGCCAGCCAGGTTCGCCACTTTAGTCCTGTCAAGGGACAGTTGAGAGTTCTAAAGTAATCATTTAACAGCATGTATGAGGAATAGATATTCATAGAGTAGATCGAGTACTGTTATTAGAGCTTTAACGTCGTCGCAGACGGTACAGATAGATTTTCAATCCACTCGGGGACTCTTGCGGCGAAGATACGTGCTTTCTATGAAGTTTCTTTATTTTTAGAAAGTTTTATTCCTTTCACTCGTCGTCGGTCTTATCGTCACTTATCATATCTGACTTTAAAGACGTGTCCTTTAAAAGACTGAAGACTGACAATATTCTGTGAAATTATGATGTTTCGAAGTTTTGTCCCAGTTTTATGTGTATTATGTAAAATATTTTAGAAATTGGTTAGGGAAATGTAAGGACACACAGATTTATATCCAAAGTATAAAGCTTACGGACATATTGGCAGTTTTATTGGCCGTTCTGGTTCTATTTTCAGGAAAATCGATAGCTTCTACCTTGCATTATTTATCATCCCAATGGCCTTTGTCTCATGAATTATTATAACATTGAGTTCTGTGCACAGCTTTTAATTACAGCTTACATTCCTTACCGTCCTTGCACACTGTGAAATATTTATTCGGCAATTTCTGCAAGCTCGCGCGGTGAGCATCCCTCGAGTATGCCTTGAATACGATGCGGTCTCGCCGCGCCTTAAATTCGCTATTATAACCTATCTACGCTACAGTTGAATCGTAGAGAGATCCTTGAATGATAGAACCAAGAAGTAAAAAAAATCATCGTGGTCTTTGGAGAGGAAAGTATATTTTGTATAGGGACAGATCTCCGCTCTTGTTGTCACGTTCACTCTCATATGTAAGAAATAGACATTTGGTTTTCTCTAGAGTAGGTACCCCATAGGTATTAAGGTGTATTACCTGTTCACGGTCAACGTCCAGGTAGTTGTGAGGCACGTAGCCCTCCTCCCCGCGGTAGTTGCGCGCGCGCAGCCAGCCGTCCCCGTCACCTTCCCCCACCACCTCCAGTTGCTCGTTCTCGATGATCGACAACTCGTCCGGGTTTTGAGCCTATATCACCCATGGCAGAATAAGAGGTGGCTAGCAACAAGTTCGTGTTATATGGTAATACCGTGCTAAATCACAATAACCTTACACATTTTTGTAATTTAACACACATTTTACTTTAGTCGGCGATTTGCATTTTCATGAATTAAAATTCCTGGAAAATCCATCTTGCACCATTGGTTTAAAGCATGCAAGAGTTTATGTAACTTTATAAAAATATATTTGCCGCCACAGCAGGCTTACCACAAGTTTAGAGGTAAAACAGCGGCCCCGGGTTTAAGTACAAATCCATTCCCCAAAATGTCAAAACAATTTATATATTTATTAATATTTAATATTCGGCATGGGTCGTCGATAATCCTGCGATGAATGAATAATAAATGCGAGCTTTTGCAGACCATCAAAGAGCTTAAGGTGACGTATTTAGGACATGTTTTAAAACATGACTGCTATGAGTTGATTCAACCAGGGTTCACTGTTGGGAAAATCGCTGGAAAAAATTCTTGAAAAAATCATGTCTGCGTAGCATTCCGAGTGGACCTGCGCCGCAGACCTGTTTCTCATTGCAAGAGATAGGTGCAAATACGGTAAGCTGGATGCCCCGTATGCCAGATGGCGGGATGACCTGCGCAGGCTGGCTGGCAGAGACGGGATGCAAAATGCCGAGAATCGGACTGAGTGGCGTGCTTTGGGAGATACGTATATCCAGCAGTAGACTTGTACGGGCTGATGATGAGATGACGAAGAGTTTTCTGATGCCAAGAAGAAGAATGACAATCACAATCTGAAATTCTTACCGTGTAGGAGTACAGGGCCATGCACTTGTACAACGGTGCAGCTGGTGGTTCCACGGCCTCTGGTGCCGCGGCTTCGGCCTCGGCCTCGCCCCAATTAACCTGGGTAGGGTCATCCCACCCAGCAGCCATCTGATCCATGCGCATACGCTCCTCTTCCAACACAGCTGAGAATAAATACTTGGGTAAGTTACTGGAACGGCTTTTGAACGTTGAAAGACATGCATGAGGGGAAGTGGTGTTCCTACTGAAATATCCAACGGGAAAGATTTCTTATATCTTGTACTTTATCAACTTGTATTTTGTATTCTATATAGTTGGTAACTGTTGGAATCACAAAAAGATACTAATAGGATCTCTGGCTAGTCTGTGTCACATTCCTAAAGATGAGAAGTCGAAATTTTGAAAATAATATTTAGTTCTGCTTGCCTAAAATGCAATTATTCGCGACAATTTACTATTTCTACTAATATTCATATAAGGAAACTTTCACACAAACTATTCAAAGTGAATATTATATTACTACGAAGAAAGGTGTTGAGCGCTATTAAAGGTTTAGTGCAGAGGGTGTTATTTCCGTTTTCTCCGCACCATTTTCAAAGGCCGAGATTGCATTGGGTATGACTGCGTTTCCGGCTCGACTATAACCTATCAGATTGATTGCCAGATTTCCGGAATGGTTTCGCATTCCGGCCAAGATGCAGAAATAATATAAATAACGCGCGTAGTGAGAGTTCGCTCTGTAACAACTGTTAAAATTGTATGAAATGTGACAGTTGCAAGAGCGATCTAGCACTAAGCCCGCGCTCACAACTGTCGGTCTTTGTTACCGTCCACATCTTCATCATGTTCATCCTCGTGCTGAGAGCCAGACGTGGTGCGCTGGTGCATGACGGGAATTGGTGCCGCAGAGGTGGTAGCTTCACCTTCTGTGTTGTCGCTATCATAGAACGAATCCGAGCTTGGTTGATCCTAGCAGAAAAAGAGACATGTCCTGATTGACTCTAGAAGGAACAGACCAAAATGACAAGAAACTTTCATAAATCATATTGTTTTAATGCTGATACAGGCGTAACTAGGTGGTGATCCTAGTATGCAGTCCTGCTAGTGTGTCCTGGATATGGTCGCCGAATTAACAATTAGACAATCAGTGGTGCTGTTCTGCAAGCCCCGACAAAGTCCTAGTTACGCCTTCAACTCAATTGTAGGTAGTTGTTACTCACAGCTGCTCCTGAAGCATCAGTTCGGACGCTAAGCATGCTGCTGCTGCGTGGCAAAGTCTCCCCGACCGCGAGGAGATCTACTTCCTTGAGCCACTCGTCCACTGGAGCGCCGCCTTGCCTCAGGCAATCGAGCCGGGCCTCGTACTTCGCCTTCGAGGTTTCTGAGCGGCGGACATTGTTGCGGATCTCATCCAACTTGGTTTCAAGATCAGGGCCATTAGGATCATTGGGGTCCACCTGTAACGATTATATAGCTCGACAATGTGTTCCGCACCTACTCGTAACACATAATGCCGTAGCTATAGACAAAGAATATAAGGAGTGGCTAAATGTTTACAAGCGATTATTTTGTCAATAATATGCGGTTATTCAATCTTTGTCATCTCAAAGCATTCATAACGGAAGCCGGCGCCATTGCATTGATTTCCTTCTCTGTCATTTCGAGAACCAATGCCCCTTTATACAGCGCGTGTTCTTGCAAACAGCGAGTATGTGTATTATCGAGATTCTATACACAATTATACATACCTCACACCACGCTTTGAATAGCAGAATGTCTAGGCACTAAAGCTAACCATTATCAAAGAGTAGATGTTGAACAAGGTAAATCCTTGTTGAACAATTTGCTTTGAATTGAACGATCCCTTTAACACGATATATATTAATCCGCACGAGCGAAATAGACGGCTACGAGTATATACGATTAGTTCGAGCAGTTAATTGGGTTGTACCTACATCAGAGCTTGATCACGCTGCTTTTCACTTCAATTGCGATCGAAGAACCAATACACTAAATAACGCTTTTCTTCTTCGCTTTATGCTTTCGAATTTGTGTCGCTTCCAACCGATATTTGTAACAGTATCACGTGTTTCCACGTGTTAGAATATGGAAAAATCGCGTACTTTAAACATACAATTTAATACTCGCAGCTAACGACAGGCAGTGAGACGATAGGGAAAAATAGTTTGCCCTCTTGACTTTTAAAGTACTACTTTAGTCCGCCTACGGAGCTCATATCACGAGTACTCACTTAAAAAGAGCGCTTCAATAAGACATTTTTCAATTTTAGCGATGCGTGGGTAGTAATATTTTACAAGCCTGAGAAGTGAACGCTATCTTTTTTAAATTTTCAGGCGTATCTGGGTAGGTACTAAAATGAATTCCCCGATATTCATTTTTCGGACATCCTCATGAAAATAATTCACTCTTTCTCATTAATATCGTCATTCATACACCCTCAAAATCTTCATTCCTCACTTGTAACCATTCATTACCATTCCACTGTTATCATATCCCCATTTACGAGCATGTTAACCCCATTCCTACTTCAGCTTTTCTCTATAACTTCAGTTCTTTTGTCACACTAGGCATATCCTGAAAACGAGGCGCTTGAATGAGACTCGGCAGAAGGAGAACTAATCGGCCGGCAGTATGGCGGAGGTGAGGGAATCGACAAGACGTTGAATGACATCTAGCGTCGTGCCCAGAATAGGGAGCGCTGACCACACTGGGGGTAAATATAGCACTTATCCTGCTTGATAACATGGTGCTTGAATCGGACCTACACGGCAGAAGGAAAGCTAGGTAGTCTAGAATAGTAAATATATTGTTGGAGGTGAAAGACATGGAATCACATTTAAGTCCAGGATAAGGATGGCTGGAAACAGTCAGTGGTTCACTGCCCCACTGAGTAGGGCACTATGATGATATCCTGAAACCACAGCTATACGTTACGTACCTTCTGCCCAGCATCCTTCATGGCCTGGTAGAGATGCGCCTTGCGTGTGGCGTCTCGCACCAGGGCCGACTCGCGGACCACGCGCGTGGCCCAGCGCCGCGCCTCCTGGCCCAGGGTCAGTGCCACGGTCTCGTGCTCGATGGTCACGGTGTCCACGGGGTCGTTGTCGCATGGCTCGTATTCGTACTGTTAGAAAAGGTTTATATGCATTTCGTAATGTGAAGCTACCTGAAGCCGAAGAGGGTAGTTGACAAAAAAAATATTACAGTCAACACACGTGATCATGTTGAACTGAAATGTCACAGTCGTGCTTCATCCCTTTTTTGCGTATTTAGTATGGGAGTTTATAAGGATTTAGTAAGACGTTACGACATATCATACCACAAAATTTTCAAATGGCTGTAATTATTTAATTAATCAACTTATTTCACACTTGTCTTTAAATATACGTTTAATTTGTGTAAGTAATATAATTTTCAATACTTGTCTATTACGTAATAAAATAATAATAATGAAAGACTTTTAAATAAAAAAGGAACCAAATCACTGCCCTGTGGGAATGCCCAAGAGGTTGGCGGCATTACCTCGTCGTATGGCCAATGCTACACGTTATAATAATAAGTTGACCCAAAGTGACGGCGAAATTGAAACAAAATCTACAATTGTGCAACTTTGGACCGTTTTTATTATCTGTATATTTTATTAGTTGAAATCGTACTCTGGTTACCATTAATCTGCTGTCCAATCACGAACTGCTGCACTTTTGCGTCAACTTAGCCGGGACCTGTACATCCTATTGTACCCACCTGGATATGTTGTTTCAGCACTGGATAGTATAGGTACAAGCACTGCAGGTTGTAGTCCCTGGTGAGCTGCTGGGCCTGGTCGCGTATCTTGCCGAACGAGTGCTGGGTGGCCGAGCAGGTGAGGAGTTCCGTACGACCCATGAGGGTCAGGAAGTCAGACACCTTCTCGTACACAGCAGCCTCCATAGTCTGCATGCAGGTCTGGAGCTCCACCAGGAAATACCGGGTCTAGGGAATAAGAATATGGCTGAAGACCTAAGCTTCTATGCTACTAGGGTTACGTTATGGAATGTTTTAAGATAAATGTAAAATCTACAAGGTGAATCAACACTCATAAGATTATAGAGTTTTTTCTATTTTTATTTACAGTAAAGGTATTAACTCGGTAGCAAAGGATCAGCTAAGTTCAGTATCACTAAAATAAAGTTATAGAACGTAAGTTATTCAGTTAACCTTCGTATTAACACGATAAAAGAGGAAGGTACTACTAATATAGATCGATTCGTTGCCCTTCTGTTATTCCACTCTCAACTCCAGTATTCTCGTAACCACATTAATTTGATGTGAGATGTTTTAAGATATTGATGAAAGTGGAAGAAGCGAATCGTTTGCCAGAATCACGACAGATGAAAGTTCATCATCTCACCAAGACCGGGGTCCACTCACCTGATGGGCATTGGCAGCAGAAATGCTAAGAAGGTAGTCGTTTCTGGCACCAGTAGACTTCTCTTCCAACTGGTCGCGACGGGACGATACCTTCGCGCTATTCTTCTGCAGAGAAGTGATGGATTGGAAGAATGACCCTTTCTTCTTCTTCAACCTATGGAATATAAGATAGATACTCCTTGGACGAACAAGAAAGTAGGAACGTGAGCCATTAAGCTGCGTCCAATGTGACGTGTTACCGTGGTTCGAAACACCGTAACATCGGATTTAGGGGCGTGACTATCGATCATCTGCCATCGATCTCCTATAAACAACTAGATACACAGTCTGCCTTCTAAAAATGTCCGAGCGCAAAGAAGGTCTATATGGATGAATGGACGGACCCTCATTTGCTTTATTGGACATTATTTGGACGTTAACAATGCACGTTTTTTAAATTGTTTTAGTAATACCTTTGTGTATCTAGTTGTTTATAGGAGATCAATGTTATCCGCCAAAATATTTGCGTTTTGGCATCCATCATTACCTTGCTAAATATTGGTAGAATGGTTCTCAAACACTTTTCAATCATTTTGCGTCCTTTGGTTAGTTTTTCCAAGTCATACCCCGACGAAGTTTGTTCGTTCTTCGTTAAAGTTTGCTAACGAAAAGTAAATGGAAAATATTTATGCCGTTTGAAATGAAACCGCTTTACAAAGTTGCAAACAAGTTTGAAATGAGAGAGCAATTTATTTACAGTCTTTTACCGATCATGGCTGGCACTGAAAGGTATATTTTAATTAAAACATCGGAGTTTACTTACTCAATCATTTTAATTAGGCACCAATATTTTTTTTTATTTACACAGACGCTGAATGTAAAAAGGGTTAAATTTTTTCAATTTTCGTTGGTAGTATTCAAAAGTACAAAATTTATTCAGCCATGGGGTGGGATAATTAGCGCAATGAGGGGACTATTGGCGCTTCTGACGTTTGACATGTAATTATACTATTTCTTTGAGGACGGAAGGCAAGAAAGTTAATCAATTCACGGAGTCCGGAAGTTATTTCACAGTTCTTTCACATAAAACGTTGAGAGATGGCAATGGCGACACTATGCATCTTTAATTTAATCTGGCAATAAAATTTATTACACGAGTACTAGCGCGCAGCGTTACGTTACTACATAAACGTACAGTGAACAGCACATCAAGTATAAAATGCGGACACTTTACGCGATGGTAATACGGCCTTTACAATGATGTTGTAATTTAATGTGACTATAAACTCCGACACACTTCACGATTGCCATCTGCGCAGCATTTACGCTGCCTACGCGCTACAATGTGCTACGCGCGACCGCTACGCCCGCCGTAGCAAGTAATTTGATGTGCATACAAAATTCTATGGTGCATAACTTTACCCCACTACCAAACTAAAATGTAAAGTCATTATTATCAGGAACCCAAGTTTTGTTATTGTCAATAGGGAAATAACATTTTTTTTTGTATTTTCCAAAGTTTCACGGGTTTAAAAAATCCCGGTCTTTTGAAAGGCTTGCACGGAGACATAGGTCCAAAGTGTAGAGGTCCTTTAGAGAGCTTTAATTTAAAGGGATATGTGATGCACCTAACGCGACCTGTCTCTGAGCGCATTTGAATGCAGTCAATGACAGACCCTGTCAGGTGCATAAACTATTACACTGATTGGAAATCAAAACTTAATTGGGGCTATTGGTTTGCTATTAGTATTTTTAATGTTATTTGGTAAAAATTAAGTGTTTTCCGCGAATCTATAGTTTAGCAGACCTATGGATCCAGATAACTTGTATACGACATGTATTACAAGTTATGCTATATAGAAATTACTTCTATGTATTAAGAATGGAGGATGCCCCTAGGAGTATTCATCCTAATAAACATTTCGTAAATAGCTTTTTTAATAAAATTTATTAAATTGGAATATATTATTATTTCAAGATTGGCGGCGCTAGTTGGCTCATGGAAGGCCCTTAATCAAAATAATCTATAAAACTCTTTACAAATGTTTACTTTGAGTGGCTTATCCCAATTAAAAGCCTCTTTTAAAAGTCCGGATTCTATTTTACTTTGAATAACATCGGAACTAATCCTTTAATTTCATCCCGTTATAACAATTCAACATTTTCTGAGAACTCCGCTTTGCAAAACAAATCCCTATTATCTTTATTACAATAACTTGTTGTTTTACGGCGCCCGCGTATTTATAGTTGGAAATGTCGGTGAGAAGGTATTATGGCAAGTTGCTCGATTGTTTTATTAGTTCATATTACAAAGAGCTGGAAATATTGCGTTTAGAAGTGAATAGAACAAAAGCACAGACATTTTTCCAATACAAACTGTACTACGATTGATGTTTGAATTCTCAATCCCGTAAGGTTTGTAAGGTTTCTGGGTTGTCAGTGTAATGTTCTAATTTAGTCCTGTTTTGGTTTAGTCATGTTATGTTCTACCCATGTTCTTGTTTAGTCATGATCTGCTTTAGCTATGATTTGGTTTAGTTAAGTTTTAGTAAGCTATGTTTTGTTTTAGTCAGGTTCTGCTTTAGTTATGTATTGGATTAGTAATGATTTGCTTTAACTTATGTTTTATAACGTTGTATGTATAACTGCTGTGTGGGAGCACCTTTAGGTATGCCACCGCATGGTTTTGGTCTACTTACTTCTCCTCAATGTCCTTGGCCTTGTCGCGGACGTCATGGGCGGTGTGCTCCTCGTCGAAGTACAGCTTCTTGGTCTTATCGATGTCCATCACGGTGTTCTGCAGCTCCTTGTGGGCCTGAGCCAGCGAATCCGTGCACTGCACACATATACAATGTCTACATTTCCTTGACCATTATGAAACAGCTGATTATTTTTAACCGACTTCAAAAAAAAGAAGGAGGTTATCAATTCGTCGATTTTTTTACAAGTTATGTTACAACAGCGTCAGATGACAGGCATCAATTGTGTATCTGACCGATAATAATAGAAATAAAGTTCAATTTAGATAACAACTGCTGTAGCTTTGGCAATAAGACCTACAATGTTACTAATGAAACACAGCAATTAGTTATCAAAACTGAACTTAATTCTGACACGAATTCGGTTGTTTTGTCCGACTATTGAAGCTCTAATAGTACTTCTAATACCGAACAATACAACCAAATTACTGAGACGGCATCTTCCGTCTGTTCACTTAGCTGTAACTCTGGCATGAATACAGTCGGTCAAGTAAAGTTTCAGTACGGACGAGAAGAGATATTCAATTATGGGTAGGGAACTGCGGTATTTCGGAATATTAATAGTTCTCCACATACAAGTTTCAACTAAAATTCAATTTCTCAATTTTGTTCGCTGCACAAGGAAACTCCGGCTTGAAGTTTTCGACTGTATGCTGGTGGCGATCGAAGCATGTCTTGAAACTTACCGCGAATATTGCATTACAGCACAAACTTATGTGTGAGCCAGAGATTAGTATGGATATAACGCTTGAACTAAATGCATAAAATTGGAAGTCAAATGTTCCTAAAAATAATTTAAATGTTTATTTTTTGATCTAAAGATTTTTTTATAAGGATGTGTATTGCGGACTGATTTTGTTTAGTATTTTGTTGCGTGCTAATTTTGGTTTCTGTTTTATCGACTTTCCTCATTTCGCTAATTAGGTAAGTATCAATGCTTTTCTCTTCGATCGGTAGTTCAACAAGTGTCAAATGAAATAGATAAGCGACAGGGTAAGATAAAAATTATAAGGCACATCCATATTACTTTTGACGTAAACTTCGAAAGTTTGGGCTTCAACTTTACCACAAACTGCATAAACTTTGCTTTTAAGATTGTGCACAGCAGTTATACCAACTGAATATATTTATTTCTTGTTGAAATGCAACTGCTGCAATTTTATTTGCGAATCATTCGTTTGACTGTTCCGTTTGCTCTGTTTGGTAAATAGATAGCGGCATGTTAATTGAGACGGAGAACGGCCCCCTACAAGTTGGTACACAACTCGCTTTGATATCGGTTGAAAAACAGGTAGATGCAAAAAACTAAAGTAAAAAATGCTGTATTTATTTAGAAAGTTACTCCACTTGGAATGTAGTATTTAAAAAAGGAATCACGTGACCAAAAGGCTGGCAGCTACTTCGCACAACGCGTTAGCCTCGCCATGCAGCGGGGCAACGCGGCCAGCCTTTTGGGCACGCTGCCTATGGTGGGGGAAAGTTTTATATAAGTATAAGTATATATTAAGTTTGCTTTTTAGAAAGGGTTATTTTGAGTTTAGATATAATTATTGGTTTGTTTAGTTTCATTATATTTGTTTATAAGGTTTCGGAAATAAATTATATAAACCTATAAAAAATGTACACAAAAATACAACGTCATTTACAGACGTAAACCGAAGCCCAAATCAAGAGTTTTATTTTGTAAACAAAAACTACCCTACCCTTTACATTTTAAGCTGTTCTGTGATTATTGCACAGTTATTTTCACATTATTAGATCGGATTACTTTATTTTCACAACGATGAACAGGCTCGATCAATCAGTTCCTTCAGTGTATCACACCTAGTAATTAGACGATCATATTTGTTTACAAAATACTTGATTTGGGCTGCGATATAGGTAATTGGTTATAAAGGACTAGGTATTTTACGGGAAGAATTTGAAATTAGGGTTCTATTGCAATAGAACGTGCCACTGCCACGGAATGGCGAGGCGAGGTTGTGAGTTGGAATCCTGTTGGTACTACTTGTGTCTCGTGCATCACGTGCAAAGGTTAAAAAAAGTCGTAATTTCCAAGAAATATGTATCTAATGTATGCATATTTTTGCAATGCTTTCGCCTTTTGTGATACACAATAAATAGGTAAGCGTGTGCGCCCTATGTCAATGCCCGCCGTCTTGCAACGATTTAGCGAAGAAAATCGGTTAGCAAACAATGTTATGGTGTTTGCAAACACGAAAACGCGCGTACCCGGCTTTAGGTGTCACATTCGGAATAAAGGTTATTGGAAGTGGACGTTGTGAACTGATCGATTGTGTGGTCGAGCCTCCACCTAAGTCGTCGCTACAGCGTACCGTCGATATTATGTACTGTCGATGTAGCGTACCATCGATATTGTATACTGTCGATGCAGCGTACCATCGATATGATGTACTGTCGGTGTAGCATACCATCGATATTGTGTACTGTCGATGCAGCGTACCATCGATATGGCGTACTGTCGATGCAGTGACCCGTCGATGTGGTGTACTGTCGATGCAGCGTACCATCGATGTGGTGTACTGTCGATGCAGTGACCCGTCGATGTGGTGTACTGTCGATGCAGTGACCCGTCGATGTGGTGTACTGTCGATGCAGCGACCCGTCGATGTGGTGCACTGTCGATGCAGTGACCCGTCGATATGGTGTACTGTCGCTGTAGCGTACAATCGATATAGCGTACTGTCGATATAGTGACCCGTCAATGTAGCGTTTTCGATATAATTTCGATGTCGTGAACTAGACCCTTATTTCAAGCATGTCCGAGACGCAAAACCCTTCAATGTTTAAATAACATTTTTGGTGTAGATTTTGGTATTAGTATGTACGGTGGAAAACAGAGAAAGGTGCACAGGAGAGTTTTTAAGGTTGAGATTTTCTCAAAAACTATTGCAAAAATATTTCACTGTTTGATAGATAAAAGTTAAAACTATGTAACTGTAAAATAATTATTGAATTAGGTCCAGTAGTTTCTGAGAAAATCTCAACCTTATTGAGGCCCTCTGTATACTGATCTCTGTCTTCGACTGTACCTATGTACGTCTTGAAAAATGGACATAACGCCTGTAACTTCAGTAACTTCAAATTACGAAAGTGTATTGTTATTGTATTGGTACGCTAATCATAATGTAGTTCGAATGCAGCCGATTTTAATCGCGACGAGCATGGGCGGCCTCCAAACCGCTTAGCAAACACACCGCCGATACACACGTAAACATCCTCCGGCTGTAAATGCAATTTACCGACTTGTTGCCGCTCATAAAAATATCGAGGATTTTATAAAATATTGGAGGTCTTTAAACTGCCAAACTAAAAAGGGAGTAGTTTTCATGTAGGTATGTTACGATAATGTAAATCCATCGTGACGGCTGTAAACCCATAGGTACTGTCGACTTGTTGCGACAGGTCGTAAAAAATTAACTACTTGAGTTCCTACAGACATGACCACGCTCCTACAACTGCATACGGCTATATACAGGGTGGCCTTGAATTCGTTCGACAAAATGACCAGTTTCATTGGGTTGTACAGTCAACAGCAGACCAATGGTAACATTTGCAGTACGATTTCAAGTCTTCAAATAATAAGAACTGTCAAAAGTAAAAAGTGTTACCATTGATCTGCTGTCGACTGTACCTACTCATGATAAATATTAAATTGGTAAGTTTTTTTAGTAAATCAAAACTGCCAAAAAATTTAACTAATTACGTCACAAGTCACACAATTACCGTAGAAATGACCATTGGTCAAATTCCAGTGAAAGAAATCGATGCAAAATTTAAAAATACCTTAAAATGTAAAAACTGCAAAGCACAGTAACGATGGCGATCAAATTAATATTTTTTTTGATAAGTACTTGAATTTATTGTAAATATTTAATTTTTCGCCAAATTGTTTAATTTACTTAAACGCTGTGCTGAAATAATTTATGTCACAAGCCTAACCATTCATTTAATTTTGTCGAATGAAATAAATGCCACCCTGTATATGCACCTACCTACATTGTGAAATTTAACCTATTTACTCATATAGAATAATACATCTTATTAAAATAAATTATATTTAACCAGACAGGTTCAATTGGCAATATTAACTTTTTTATGTTTATTTATTTATTAACGACAAAATATTGAACTAAAGACAGTAAAATGTACTTTACAAGACTAGAAATAAAAAAATTGTATTGATTATATTTTTATAAAAATCTATAATTGTCCTGTAATCTCTGTAACGTCTAAGGTTAGAGAGACTGTAGGATAATAATTAACATGAGACTGATATCGGTTTCAATTTCAACCTGCAATGTTAGGTATATTTATTCGCTGTGAAAATGTAAATTTGCCGCCAAGCAAGTGTCAATAACGGCTTATAACGGCACGTCGTCGTGAAAATGTAGACGTCTCGAGTCTCGCAGCCGTCTTTAAACTGCGTGACAAAATGTAAAATTGCAACGAATGGAAAAGAGTTTCATGCAGCAATGGCTGGATATCGCTCGTAATGTCAAGAGTAACTTTACGCTCCGAAAAGGGAATTTTGTCGTCGCTTGTAAATGGAAGCTGTTAGCTTGTGGTTGCAGCTCGTAAAGTTGTTGACGACTCATGTCCCGACCCGACTAGCATGACCGCGGTCCTTAAACTGAGTGAGAGAAGGAAACCGCAGGGAATGGCGTGCATTAGACGGATCCTACAAAGAGCCAGTTGCACTTGATTTTATCGACTAAAGAGGAAAGGAAAAATTAACGGATTTTCTCTACTAAAACTAACTTTTAATAGATTTTGAAATGTCAAAGTTGATTTCAACACTCTCCCCTGCAATACATCTGAAAATGGTTAAGTATAAAATTGGGCTAGTCTTACAGTACCCGCAAGTCTTTATGACTAATCTGAATATAGTCACTCGCCTCGCCCGCTACCTCTCCCTTCCCCGCTGCGACACGACTCGTGGCTAAATTCAAATCCGCCAACAAGCTTTTCTCGTACTGTACCATAAGTAATTGATATTTCAGCTGACCAGAAATCTAAGTTACGTGGTTTTCATACCTTCTTGGCGACGTTAAGCTTATGCTGCCGCAGGAACTTGGCCTCATCAGCTATCTGCTGCTGGAACACCTCGACGGCAGCCAGTCGGGCGCGCGCTAGCTTCTCATTCTCCTCCAGTACGGTACGCCAGACGTTCCACATGTTCCTAGACAAGCATTCGAAATAACTTAGAAACAATTGGGGTAGTACCTATTTCAGAAGTTTTAAACATAAATACAAAACTTTAAATAAATATTACTGCATTGACCCCATTACAAAATTCTTTGATCGCAACCATTGATCTTTGATTGATTGATTGATAAACAACTAGATACACAGTCTGCCTTCTAAAAAAAATATTTCGACGAATTGATAACCTCCTCCTTTTTTTGGAAGTCGGTTAAAAATGTCCGAGCGCAAAGAAGGTCCAAACGGATGCATGGACCTCATTTGCTTTATTGGACATTATTTGGCCGTTAACAATGGACCCTTATTTGTACGTTTTTTAAATTGTTTTAGTAATATCTTTGTGTATCTAGTTGTTTATAGGAGATCAATGATCGCAACCAATTGCGAACAAATAATGAAAACTCTTGTATCGCAACCAATTGCGCACAAATAATATTTTGTTTTCTATCGCAACTAGTTACGAAAACCGTTTTCGATGGCGGTCGGAGGGGTACAACTACCGTAGTCTTTTCATTTTAGCTTGATTAATTTGACAGATGGGACTAGATATGTAAATGTGTATTATAGTGTTCCTGTTTCGCGGTTACATTAAATGGATTAATTTAATTTATTCGTCATACACAGTTTTATGTACAAGTAAACCAAGCGTCATTCTCTACCAATTAATCAAAATATTATACCTTATTAAAATTTCTGGACACATCAAAACAAAAACAAAATTATATTCCAGAAGACTACCTATATGAAATAAAAAAAATCACAATCAAGGGCATTTTGAAGACTGAATAAAAAATTCAATACAATACAGATTTCAATTTACAAACAATACATTCCATAAAGGTAAAAATTAATACGAAAAGTGGTCAGACTATATCCGTATCCAATCACGCACGAGTATTGTGGCGGAAGTCACTTTGGTGTGACGATTGCAGGTGGTTGACTGCAATCGACCTGCATTCGATTGTGGTGATAAATATTATTGTTACGAATATTCGCAATTCGTAGAGATCGTATTTTTTTGATGATTTATGTAAAAAAATCTCCGAGGTGATTTAGCGACGACGAAATTTTCTACACGGCTAACACTAAGATTTTTTAGCGGAACTTGGTTTTAGATGTATTCGATTAGACTGTTAAGATGTGCGAGAAAGATGTGCAACGCGAGCGCAACCTTGCGCATACTGAACTCAGATCTCTAGCACGCATCCTTAATACGCATCCTTTTTTTAAAACTTGGGGATATCCTTTGCGCATCTCACCGCGCCAATAAGGAGGGGCGCAATATGTGGGACTCCCGCCAGAATACGGTGATATACCCACTAAACCCCCAAGGTGATCAGCTCACCGCGTTTGGACGAGGTTAACACGCATCCCTAGCTATACACAAATATTTTATTGTGCATAAAAAGGTTTTACATAACTGAGTATCCGCAAGGCTGTCTTACGAAGAATCGGCGCCACCATGCCTATTATAACTATCATTGTTCTGAGAAAATGCAACTGTCCAATTACAATTTCCATAACTGATGTTCCTTTAGCTAAATGTACAATTTCTAAATTGATTTCATTGACCTGAGTAAATGCAATGTCCAATTATGAGTTCGATTATTAAATGTATCTTACATAGAAGGCGTGTGATCGTGTACTATGATAAGTATTTGTATATTATAGGTATATAGGTACATAGGAACAGAAGGGGAACTGAATAAAGATATAGAAAATATTTTATCCAGAGCTAAGCTACGAGTATTAAAGTCAAACGATCCGAATGATGAATGCATACCTCGCTATGTAGCTTAATAGAGCTCTGGCGGAAAATCACCCTTAGGGTGCTTGAACAGCTTTATTCCGATGTACATTATTACTCGACTACTCGTATTACAAATAGGCACAAGAAAACCCATGCACGACACTAAAGACACGACGCTCGCTCGTCGGATGAAAGATGGAAAACTTTGCTTGAAATAAATTTCCGTAAAGTCGGAGCTATATCGAAGATAAAGTGAACTCTTCTATTTTACATAATTGCATCTATGTAGGTGGTATATGGAAAAGGAAGGAGTTGATATCTACTGTACCGACATAAAGGTATGTATTTTTAGTATTGTCTAATAGAAATTTCACAAAATACCTACTTGCATACTTTTAACCTTAATTTCATTTCATTTTGAAACTATCCACAGAGAAAAGAGGATACTTCAAGAGAAAGGAATAAAATCGCGCAAAACGTAACAAGAACAACGAATTTTGCTATTTGTATGGTTAGGAAGGATGATGCAGGGCAAGCAGGCAAGGGTATAAGAAATATTTATATTCCGCAGTACGCTGTTTTTCAAAAGCACTAAAAACAAACTCACCGAAATCTTCGTAATATTCAACTTAGGAAACTTAGCAAAAATAATCTCGACTTAGGTAAGTATTTATTTTTCAGATTTTTGTATCGCATACCAAATATTAGAAATTATATTAATGAGAGCGGGAATATCAAATGTCGATAAGGTGTTTTATATAATATGCAAACTAGTCTCTGTCTAGTCTTCGCTGGCGCCTTACATCCTTAGATGCCCCTGATTATAAGTGACGTTGAATATTAAGTATTTATTTATAACTTAAAACTGAATTATAGAGAGCTGACACTGTAACTTTGCGTCAGACAGTTGCGGGGTGAGAGGAGAGGTGAACTGTCTCTTGGGCGTGAGCCCTGCTTTCCCTTGAAATCCGCGGGGATTGAATTTAAAGACTCACAAGGTGGTACATTTGCATCTTTAGAGCTTCGTCTCTCTCATTCATCGCTTCGTGGTATTTATTACAAACTTTATGATGTAGGTACGGTGCCATAAGGTTATATGATATGCAACGAAAGAAGTCAACCTTTCTCGGCGTAATTATTTTAACTAGGGTTTTCCAACACGGTAAATAATATTCCTAGTATGATAACTTCCGTTCAAATCCAAAATAATATTGTATGTAGAATTGTCCTACTATTCTTAGTACTTCTTCCCAATATTGCCCCTAATACATTGTAGTAATTTTAAGACTAAGTGATTCAAGTGATAGGAGAACTTGTGCCAATCAATTGTCAATCATGAAAAGCAATGGAAGTCCCATTATCCCAAACACTTAAAAAATGAGTTATATTTAAAACCCTATTTTGTAAATAAAGTATTTCCCGATACACATCCAAAACGAAACGATTCATTTTCGAGCTTATTACCCCTTGACTCGAACACAGAACCACATGCAATTATTCGAACTCTCCAATAAATTGAAAACGGACTCGGACATTTCCTGATAAGCTTTATGACCGATAAAGACCACGATGAACTAATAATTACGTTTAAAAAAATGAAAAAGCATTCGCTGTTTTTGTTTCACGAGAACGTCAATTATGGGAAACAATAATTTCGAACACATGTTTTCTATATCCTTTTTTGAAAAATTGTTTTATAAAATTACCATTGCTAAAACAATAAACATTCTTGAAGACGTTTCAAAGTGGTCCTTTTGGGTAAGTGATTGAGGAAGATTTATTTGCAAAGCCTCTTAATGGTTCTATTGAAAATAAATATCCTTTTCTAAATATTTACTGTAAATATACAAAAATAAAATAAGGTACAATTTCCGGCAGCTAAGTACAATCAAAATGGCGGGAGTTCGTGAAGGACTCGAGAACAGGTTTGTGCTATCTAACACTCAGAAGATATTTCAACTCCTACAGATAATAAAAACGGTCCAAAGTACAAAATAGTAGACTTGATGTGCTTTCGGCTGTAAAATTGTAGATTTTGTTTACAATTTCGCCATCATTTTGGGTTAACTTAACAAATTAGAAAAGGGTAACTGATCCTAGGATCAATCCCCGCCCAACCCTAGTTGCCGCGGTCTGTATTTTGGACCTGCATTTTTAGATATTACACCGAACATCATTTTTTTAATTTCCCGCAATTGGAACTTTGTTTACTTCTAACCTACTGTAATATACTTTACAACACATCCGATGAATTAATACTGACAAGGTAATATAAATTAGTAAATAAGCATTCACCGGTACTAGGGCAATTTAAAATATGTGCATGTTCCGCGTAGAATAGACATAACCAAAATCAATATTGGTTCAATTTTAATATTACTCCGATGCGATGCTTCAACGAATAGGCAATTACATTGCACGGCAAATTAAAACCGGGGTAATTAATACTCATACTATGAACCATAGTAACTTACAGTATCTTCACTTGATTCCGTAGTTACAATTAATATGGGTGCTTGTATTTATTACGTTTATTTTATACGTAGATACCAATAACACGAACACTTCAGAACTCAAAACCTGTATATTTATTTCCAATAAATTTCAATTAAGTATTATCGGAATTTTATTTCGCATCTAGCTGTGAATTGTAATAAAGTCTGACCTAACCAATATCGAAAATTCTGAAGCGTATTACAGAACACAAATTATGAAATAGTTTAAATTTTATTATCCAATATCCATCAGTTATTAACCAATATTGCCGTTTTCTGGAAACGATATCATAAAATTGATATAAATCGCCGCCTCTGTTTAAAGTCTCATCTCATATGATATCATTTCATCGTTTGGAGAGTGTAAATGTCACAGCATGGGCTGTCTTCTAAGCATCGTTATACCTATAGCCTTCGCACTTTTATTTATTCAAGCCTTAATAGTACTTTCCAGATATTTGAAATCACAGAGAAATGAACGAGTGTAATCAGACTTTATTTATTGCAAAATTCTTGGGTAACTTTCCTTTGATTTTCGTTTACGTAATGTTATTTTATTTTTGTTAAGTAATATATTTTTATTGACTATTTCATATGTTTCTCTCAAAAAGTGTTTCTCTTTTTTTTCTTTACTCTCGACAGTGCAGCATGCAGGTACAACACGACCGCCCGCCCGTAGCGGAAACGCCCTTGTAATATCCTTTGCGGATGCGATGCTCTTATTCATATTAGAGGCGAGCCTTGGGGAGGACATGCATGATGTCACCCGACGATAGTAGAAATCTCGTAAGTGCATTATTATGATTCCTGAAAAACGACGTAAGGTCCCAACAATGGCCTTAAGCCTAACTAAATTGTTGCACACTTTTATGTTTATACTAATTGATTTTAATTTGTACTATTCCATATTAATATTTGTCAATCCTTCATTTTTATTTACGATTTAAGACATGTTATCTAATACTAGGTATTTAATTAATGTTTGTTTTTGTTTGTATCATCCTGTTGAACAACAGGTAATTTCAATTAAAGAAATAAAAGATATATTTTTAATATTCCATACATTGTATGACCATTCTCTTAAAATGCTCCCGGTAATCTTACTACTTAGATTATGGTGGTACAGTACGTACGGAAGCGTGTAGATAGAATAGATTTCCGACTGTACTTGGGACGTCATATACGAGTATGTATGGATTGTATAGAAGCGCACATTGCGAGGCTGCGCTGATTTTGTCCGACTCGCTCTGGCTACGGCAGGTGGTTTTGCGATTGCTGCCTACAAGTGGTTATCACAACTCACGTTGAAAACTGATACACATAAGGTAATCAAAAGTTAAATTAAGTTATCGTTCCTGATGCAAAGACTGTCCATAGCCATACAACGCAGTAACGCCGCTGGTATTATGGGCACCTTTGCATCGGGAACGATCAGTTTTATTTTTATATTTTATCATTAGTTATTTTAATTATACCCTATTCTACTTACACAATTATATTATATAACAGGTTGGTTGTTAGTCATAAACCTAGTTTTACAGTTAAAGTTAATTTTAAGTTATGCACGAAATAATTTTGTTTAATAAATGAAAATGTAGTGCCCCGTAATTAAAAAAAAGTAAAATTCGATAAGTATACCGCTCCAACCAATAAGCACAAAAAATTATCACTGCAACACTGTATAACCAATGACACACTCTGAAGAAGTGTGAATTAGAGCAATTAGACATACTAAACTCAAGCTACTTAAATTCTTTAGGGACGTATATTTTTCGCTTTGCTAAATAGTTCACTCGAATTTAAAAAAAAGTGTTCTTTTGGTCTGATTTCCAATTTGCAATCCGTAAACAAAGGGGCAAGTATTTTTTAACGTATTTTACCGAAGGCAGCTGAGGCTATTTTCCTGCTACTGTTGATTAAAACAAATTGAAACATAAAATTAAATAAGTAGATACTACGTGTAAATCCTCATACACATAAATTCATATGCAACGTTACTAAATTAATTTATAATTTACACCACATTCGCTACTAGCATGTATAAAGACTACCTTATGGATGATATTATATTTTTAGATTATAATAAATTATTAGGGTACAAAATGTTACATTAATTTATTTACAATTCAAATTGCAAAAATATGAAACATTCCAAAAACGATTTACGTAAAACTAGCAATATTCAAGGCAAATGTTTTTTTCTTCAAATTCGCAAATGCATAAAGCTACTGTGACACCACTAGAAATAACCTTATGTTTCCTTCATCGTGAACACTAGTATAGAAATCGCATTAAACTCATTATGTAATTTTAAATTTATAAGTACACAGTTAATTTAAACAAATGAACTCAAATAATTGTTTTAAACAAGTGTTTGTAAATTAATTGTGGAATTTTATTGATTATAAAATAATTACGAGTGTCAAAGACTTTTTAATAAAATATAACACTTTTCTTGAGTTAAAGGGTTGGAGAGACCTTTGCCCAGCAGTGGGACATCACAATCGGTGAAAAACTATTTGTTCAAAAGGGGTACCTATTTATAAAATAAATAGATATTTTTCAATGTACGAATATATCGACTTACCATTTCTCTTCGGCGCCGTCCACTTTTATATCCGGGATGTTGGGGATTTTCTTGTTGAGATAGGCCGAGGACATCTTCAGTAGCGCCTGCAGACAAACAATATATTTTATACACAATGTATAAGATAACGAACGACCAGGAAATGAAACATTGAAAATACTATATTGCGTTCAAAATTTTCAAAAAGGAACTCTAACTCCAGGCATAAATCTCGTACGAAAATCTAAGATCGCGTTAAACTTGTATTTATATGTAGATATTTCCTTAAAAAAATAAATTGTAAGTTTGCGCAGTAGACGTACCAAATTATCGATTCCGGAACTTTATATTTTATTCAATACTAACAGAAAAGATTTTTATATGGAAGACTAATTAGTTGCCTTTAATTTGAAATATATTTAATTATCCTCGAACAGATTTCCATAAATAGGTCAATAATAAAAAGACAAATTAAAAAAAATCGTTAAAAACGATGTAGGTATTTTCCGAAATCCTGGCTCACACAAATTCACTATTTATTTTTATTTTATTCACTGTTTATTAAATAATTTTAATAATAAACAAACATTCAAAATTTCTTTTTTTGGATTTATGTAAAATCTTTATCATTATTGTAACATCTAAATAAACACGAAAAATCACAATTCCACAACTTTATTTTATACGTATTAATTTGAATTTAAGCCTGAAATAAATACACTTCATTAGTTATTTGTAATTAAACAATAAGTTTTACTCACGTGTATGTCTGTCCCCGGCCGACTCGAATATTTTAAACAACCCGTAAACTAGTACGAACTACTCTTTCCCGAAAAGTTTCTATCGAGGTATCGCCGATTATATGCGCCCGGATATAAGTATGGCTATACGAATGGAGATACACATGAGCATTTGATGGGGACTGCGTATGCGTGAACGAATGTACATGAATGTGCGTATGTTTAACAGAATCCACTGTATAAGTAAACGTTTGGGTGTCGACTTTTTCGTCCGTTCGCATTCCCTCACGTTCGTCCATCCGGTATGACGCGATGGAAAATACAGCGCTAGAATATTTCCCGCGCAATGATAGGTACGCGGTCTTCGCACGCCAGGCTTTGACGGCGACTAGGAGCGTTGTGACGTAAACACAGCTGGTTGATAACATAACCTAGTTGGTAACCTAACCTGCAATTCGTGGGCAGCCAGCGCGGCGCACTGAAGCGCACTTCACTTTAACCACTCCACAAGTATCCCAACTCAATACAAGAGGTATTTGTTGAACCCACGTAATATAAAATGTCTATATTACAATGAATATTGTATTTTCTTTTTAAAATTCTTATTATATATATTGTATTTTCTTTTTAAAATAAATGTTAAATCAACTAAATAGACACTCACAATAATTAAACATGTAAGTAATAATTAAGTATGTTCTGAAATATGTGTTCTATTCCAATTACCTGTTGAATCCATTTCGAAACAAACGGTTTTAATTTCTCCACTAAGTACTATTATAACCATAAATATATTTACAAGGGAGCTATTTTTGAACTTCAGACAATCCTCTTACAAGGGATTGGAAAATATGAACAAATAAACAATTATATTGCCAGGAAAACCTATCCTCGTACAATCGACAGCGTTTTACACGGGGACTCTAAGCAGCGTCAATAGAACCTCTATCACATTGGTTTAGTATAGGTTGATATAGTCTCTATTATACACGTGTATTACACGGGTAAAATATTAATGAAATGTAACATAAATGAATAAACAAAACGGAACAAAATTACTATTTTTAGCTAGGTTCGCCCGTGTTCTGGATATTTCCACGAACTTTCAGAAGAAAATGATGTAATCTTATGTTGTAAATAGCTGGTATGTATGGGCGGTACATAAATAAGTGTAACTTTAGCCTTATGCTCTCATCGTGTTAACAAAGGAACTGAAAAGTGCTGTCATCCATTCGGTACCAAAATACAAATACGAGTAGGTATATACGCAAATATTAATGACGTATAATCGATGGGAGAGCTATTGTTATAGTAATACTCATTTTACAAATATCAAAGATCGATTTACTCAGAGTAGGTATTAAGGTTTCATTATTATCTTATATGCAACAGTATAGGTTTCAAAATTGCCTATCAAAGCTAGACCCTAATTTATTAGAGCAGCTACAGGCACCTCCTGTCATACAATAGATTTGAGCTTGGTACAATAGATACTATTATTGCATGAGATTCCATTTACAGTGCAACACTAAGCCCCGGACCATTTTAAGATTAAAGCCTGACACACACACACACACACACACACACACACACACACACAGGCGGCCTGCACGCGGCTTGCGGCCTGCGGCCAGTTGAAAAGCATGGCCTGGCCCCTTTTCTTCAGTTGTTAACGTCGAGTAGGTAGCGATCTGCTGTCTAGGCCTCAGATCGCTACCTACTGGACCTTAAAGGATTATAGGCTTAAAGAACAATATCAAGAACGGCTCTGGTTTAAAAAGTTAAGGGGCTGGCAGCTATCAAAACGGCGGAGTGAAGAACACGGCACAGCGACTCCGTATTTGTATTTTTATGAATTTTAGCAGGGAAATAAAAATACCAATTCAAATAATATTTTTTTTTAAGCTAGCTATTTTTATTATTTTGTACGAATAACTATTTCGGTTTATACAATTTTCCTTTAAAGGACATGGAAAGGGTATGTTTGCCATTTTTTTTCTATCAAGCGAAGTTTGTCCAATCGTGTATCGGTATTCATCAGTCTCTAAATAGACACCACAAAATTGCTATATATTTTTTTCAGACGTTTAATTTTAGTATTTAGTGCCATAGCCTTGCACCTTTAATAATTTTAGTTAGGTAAATGTCGGTTAACTTGTTTATCCTAAACACAATTAGCATTTTAATAATTTTACTTGGATAGTTCGATAAACGAGTTTTTGAACTTATTTGATGTTAACATGTTATGTTAGGGATTAAGTTATGTTTAGGCTACTGCTTATTGCTAACAATATTTTTTTTCTATGTTGATTTAGAGATATTTGTTCACATAGTGACAATGTCAATCCCATCGTACCTATTCTAAACTAATAATATAATATAACTAATCTACTTAAATTTTACAAAAAAGCGAGAACAACATTTTAGCGTGGCCTGGAGTTGGCTCAGCTAAAATGCCGTGGAAAATGTAATTTACATAAGCCCAAATTATTAATAATATGTTCTCTTTTAGTCGCGTACCGGACACATTACATCAAAATATTTGGCAAGTCTTCCTTGGTCCCACAATATCCGTAGTTAGTATTATATTCAACTTTGCTCATAGAATGCAAATTATTTAAATGAACAAAAAATAAACAATATTTAAGAACGTTACGCATGGGGCCCTGTAAAATTCTAATAGAATATATTTGTTAATAGAATCCTAATAGAATAGTTTTGGTTGAAATGGAGTATTTTAAACCTTTAAAACGGAAAATGTAGAGATCGATTTGAGGCATTACCCTCATAAAGTTCAAGAAAATTTTAATAAAACTTAATTAATACTTATTCCGGTGAGACTATTATTAGAGACTGGCCAAAGTCGCTCAGCGAGCTAAGGAAAGAGCTATCCTTAGCATTTCTCTCGTAGATAGAATAAGAAATGAGTATATCCGCCAGAAGACAAAAGTCGTTGACATTGCTCATAGAATCAGCAAACTGAAGTGGCAGTGGGTTGGTCATATCTGTCGTAGGGTAGACGAGTTCTCGAATGGAAGTTACGAACGGGTAAACGTAGCGTGGGACGCCCCCCGACCAGATGGAGGGATGACCTTCGCAAGATGGCTGGCAGGGACTGGATTCAGAGGGCCGAGAGTAGGGTTGAGTGGCGCGCTTTGGGAGAGGCCTACGTCCAGCAATGGACTAATACGGACTGATGATGATGAATACTTATTCTTAGCACTCTTATTATATAAAAAAATTATCAGTGTTGTTATAAGTACATAAAATGTAATACTTTGTATCTACTTTCTTATTAGCTGCCATTTACTGTCGAGTGTAAAACAAATTTCTAATTGAATTGTGGAAACTAGTCACCCTTTTGTTTTTAATTTATAATAACTTTTAACTAGCAATATCGATTAAGTTTGAACGTGCGTTGATGGCGATCGCAGCGGCTCTCGGTTTCCATTATAAGTTAGCCTAACAACCTTATCTGCACTCCCAGCCCACTATGCACTACCTGCTGCTTGTTATGATATACATATAATATAAACAATGCACAGACAAAAACAATTAAGATATTACCTATTATCAATATGGATTATCTGAGGACTACGAATGATATATAATTAAAAAATGAAATTCACAAAAATGTCGTTTTTCGTCCAAGTAAATGCAATTTCCCTTACGAAAAAGGATTTTCTTAATATAAGAACTCTCTATCCGTATCCATAGAGCTCCGTAAGGTATACCGAAATACCATTCACCGATGGAACGGTTCGCCGAAAACACTAGCCGACGGTTTGTTCTACGAAAAAATCATTCGCCATTTGGTGTTTCGCTGAATAATGTAATAAATACCAAAGTAGAGACTGTGATATTTTTAAAGCAGATACTTTTATATATTTCTGTAATGTTTACATTTACGCGACGATTGTTTTGTCTCCGAGTCCAGCTTAATGTTCCAAGAATTGTATTCTGAATATAACTTAATCCCCATTCACAGGAAATTATTTTATGTCTCACACTTCTGGGAAAAGTAGGCCACTAAAGAGTACTTAAACAGTACTTACAATCCTGACTCAAGAGACCCACAAATAAGTAGAGAAAAATGTAATCCTCGTTCAAAGCCCTTACCTCCACACAAGCCACGCCTCGGTAGGTAGTCTGCAAGAGTAAAGACTCATTCTGGGAAAACAGGCTTACTCGTAACTTCATCGACGACCAATTAGTATTCGTAGTTTCCTAATTGGTCCTATTAGGGAACTACGTGCTTTGATATTAAAGCGTATTTAAAGGATTTAATCCTAGCCAGGTAGTTCTATTAATAAGCGTATTCAGTTCAAATATGTATTATTATAAGATTGTAGCACACATAAGGAATACGATAATTTTTATTATGCAAAAACCTTCTCTTACATCGAGGGGGCGCCCGGGATCAGTGAAGGTTGGTGAATTACACACGCCTTTGATTCTTTTATTCTCAGGTATGTACAATCAAGCTTCACGATGTTTTTG
The DNA here is from genome assembly GCA_963506565.1 of Tachystola acroxantha. Lineage (NCBI taxonomy): Eukaryota > Metazoa > Arthropoda > Insecta > Lepidoptera > Oecophoridae > Tachystola > Tachystola acroxantha. The sequence goes on from OY735870.1 coordinate 19,427,253, forward strand.
CATGACCGTTTTGAGAGCATTAGGTAATGTATATTTAAGATTTTCTTTATAAACACAATTATGCGGGAAAATGCGACATAACCGGCCATATATTTTGATTGCGTTGACGTAGAAGTTTGATTTTTTGACGGCTGCATGATTTTCGTTCAACTTGATACGTACACGCGTTTCTGAGACTAGGTCTTGACAGACAGACGGACGGACAACAAAGTGATCCTATAAGGTTTCCTCTTGAGGTACGGAACCCTAAAATTGCAGGTTTAATACAGTTTTCAAATATATAATTTATTATATTAGAAAATATAATTTAAGATTGTTGTTGATCGCTCTGACTTCTTAAAAGACTTAATAGACAATAATAAGAGCTTAGGTCTTCAATAGCAATATTAGAGCAATTTTATGTCGCAGAATTAAGCCACTACACTTGTACACAGGACACTCCCTGGTAACAACCGATTGAATCATGTACAATAAAAGTTCCCTATTTTAGGGTTTCTTACGTAAACGGTAGAAATGGAACCAATTATTTGAGACTTTGAGAGTGAATATACAATTTTTCTCGTAACTACAAAGTCCATATTGAATAAAATACAACAATATAAAAATGAAGTGCTTCCGTTATATTTGTCCTTTAGCTACGACGCCGTTTCTACGCAGGAGAAAATAATTTTCTTACCTACGTAACTGCTATCGTACGATAACGATATCGAACGATGAAAAAAATTTAGAGATTTTATTTATTATATTAAAATTTATTTAAAATATGTACAATAACAGAAAGTTATAAAATAATAGACATAAAAACTAATTAAATACAATAATAATAATAAACTCTAATAATAATAATAAAATCCTAATTAAAATCACACAGACATACCAGCTCCATCTTCACATTCAATCCCTCGCACTCTTCGTCTTGTACCCCTTAATCTAGTCGAAACAGCCCTAATTATTGATATTTGAGTCTTGACTCTGAGCCAGCCAAGCACTTGGGAATAGTTCCTAGACCATTTTATAGACAGGCGTGATGCGGTTCTTTTGAGGAATGTTTCGTATTCTGTCCCAATTGCTCCATCACAGGAAATTACGAGTGGCGTAAATGATGCTCTAAGATCTTCTGCGGCATGGTCGTATTTTAAATGTTTTTCACGTGAATGAGTACGGGATAAATTTAGCCATGTACGGTTACCATATGAGGAGGCGTCAGCATTTACTATGCGTTAGAGATTTTATTTGATAAGCAATTTTTGTCGATATTAGATTAGTATTTAAAGTTATGCTGCACGGAAAGAAAAGATTAGCTGTGGTTATCAGGTATTCGTAACTGTAGCTAAAACCGTTACAAAATACAGGGTGTCCTTGAATTCATTCGACAAATTGAAACTGGGGGTTGTACTCATGATAAATAATAAATTTACCAATTTTTTTAGTAAATCAAAAATGCGAAAGCAAAATTGAACTAAGTACATCGCAAGTACATAACCTTACAAATGATCATTAGGTCAAATTCCAGTGAAAGATATCATTGCAAAACATGAAAAATACTTTAAAATGTAAATAAAATTCAAAGCACTGTAACGATGCACATCAAATTAATAATTTTCTTGATAGGTGAATTTATTGTAAATATATATTTTTTAATTTTCCCAAAATTGTTTAATTTATTCAAACGCTGTGCAGAATTAATGTATGTTACAAGCCTAACTGTCTTCCTAGCTAGTCTGACTGACAAGGCCGTAGTTATTTTAGCAAGAAATCGACAGCTTTGTGTGTAAAATGTAGATGTTCGCGATGCATCGCATCAAAACTCGTTCTCATAGGTAGGAAAGTTAGTTAGAAATCATGTTATCGGTGCCCTAATTAACTTAGGCAAACCTATTACTGCTGCACTGCCATAATAGTAAATACCTTATGAGTATACTGGTATCGTTATAATAATATTAGCTTACACTCGCTGCCTCTGAGGCGCGTAGCATACCTACGCGTAGGCTCGTAGCATACGTAGCACGCCGCTACACTTACTCGTAGACCCAATATATATTACATTATCTTTGCGTAGAACCCTGGTAGAACCATATAAGTCTGTTTTGTTCTCACTGGTTCTTCAAAAGAAAGTTATTCCCATAAATAAATATTTAAAAAATTAAAACGCCAGTGTTTCGGTAGGCGCATAAAATTATTACGGACTTAATATAAAGGACGCGTTTTGTGAAATGAGCTTTGAAAAGCATCGCAAGCTCCTGCAATTACTTTTCAAAATTTAAATTAAATTTCCAAGATTCTAGAGTCCGTATTTATATTGCGACGGTCAGGTGAAAAATAAATATAAATGTTGAACAATTTACATACTTATGTACTGGTTTATAACAACGCACAGCTAAAACTTTGTTCTTCTTTCTAAAGCTTACTTTTTAAGACTTCCAGAACTTTTGTGTTCAAACCGACGACGGTGATACCAAACAAATGTCGAAAGGTGATTGACCAAACCAGGCCCAGCCTTTATAGCGCCGTACTGCTACGGAATTTATTATACAACACTAAACTCCATGAATATGAATAAATGCGGGTAGTTGGAAAATTTTCGTTCGAACATTTTTCGAAACTACCTGTCTTCTCGCGTCTCGATTTTTTTCGCAACACAACGCGAATCTTCCGCGCGCGTAGCAATTTTTATCAACGCTTTATTTTGTGACGGACTATTATTTACGGTTTATTGAACTATGTGATGAGAGTTATCATGTATGAACGAACATTATTCTGGACATTAATCGATTTGGTGACCCCTGCAGAGCTGCGCTTCTGGCAGCCAAATACTTCAGCTCGGCAACGGGTAAAGGAGGTAGGGTTCTAGATTGGTGTTCCGCGGTACGGCTAACTATTTTGCATTTTGTCCGAATAACACATGTTTAAAAATCCAGCCCTTTTAAAACTACGAAATAAAAATGCAATTTTACTGCAATTTCCTGAGAGAGGTATAAACCTAATAATAAATATAAATTTATTGCCTTTGTAAATAAGATAGGTCTCCTATTTGGTGTGTAATTTGGGCTATAATAAAAAAAATCATTGGAACTGAAACTGAGCTCCATACAAAAATGCGCAATCTCCTTTCAAACCGTATTCAGTGATAAAATAATAATAAAACTAAAAGAGCGATGCATATGAACATAACTTTAAGTAGGTAGTTTTTAATATTTGTACTTAAATTTGACTCGTTTGTGTTGTTTAGGGAAAGTGAATATTCGAGACTTGTAGACGTTCGAGGAAGTGGATATTCCACAATTGTGAACTCACCTCGGAATAAGATTTCTCGATGGTCGAGCGTTTGATGGTGTAAGTGCGAAGATCCTCCAGCAAGTCACATTCATGCTGGTTCTTCGCGTGGAGCTTGGCGATCTGCTCCGTATGAAGATTCTTCAAGAACTTCGTGTAGTTGCTCTGAAACAATGTGTTTTGTTGTAGATTTTGCAAAAAATATCTGAAGACATGTACCTATAGAAAGTTTGCATGGCGGAAATCGCGCCGAGAATTTGTGAAAGGTCAGTATACAATATAAAAAACACAGTCTGGCCATGCACCGATGTGAGAACGGCAAATACTAATTTTAATTTAATTTATATGTGGGTATGACTGTACATTTTGTATTGTGTTATGCCTCAAATAAAGATATTTATTAATATTAATATTCGATAGTTTATAATCTATTCATGCCAGCCAAACTGTGAACGAACCGGCCTTACTAACTTCATTTGTTCGAGCACAAGTTTTATTGTTAGTTTTACTAATTTATCAATTACCTAGGTACTTACTAAAAATAGATATAAAATACAAATAGATAATACAACAAAAATTATACTAAAATTAAAGAAATACCTAAATACTATTTAGGTGTTTAATATTATCAATTACTAATAATATTAAATGACAAAATATATTGGCAATGCAAAAACTAATTAATAGCATAAAATGCATCAGCTGGTTTCGTTCCCGCCAAAGATGGCTGCACCAAGGAGGTGTGTCATTCAACCAATCAGAGTGCACCATGCTTCTTGAATTTACAATTAAACCGCACGACACGATACCATCGAATATTAATGCGGTAAATCGTAAGTTGTAGTCTAATCGTCAGTCGAATAATTAAATCAATAATCTCGCTATTATTCTCGGTCTTAATTTTTTTTTTGTGATATATACCATACAACCAATATAAGTTTTGATGGTGTGCAAATAAAGTATATTCGGATATATTCTTTACCCTGCAAGTACAGTCAATATCCCAAGAATTAGTTGTAATTTTCCGAAATCACAAATATGTAAGCATAGACGTACCTAAACATTTTCTCTTTCAACGTATAATAATTCGGAAGAACGCAGAAGTTATTTCAAATGACCAAATGTATCTTGGTGTGATGACCATCAAAAATTACTTTATCGATAGTGAAACCTCTCCAATCTCTCTATAAATAGCGGTTGCTTTATGCTCGTATATTCGTTTCAAAAAAAAGACATTTCTTTTCACAAAAAATAATCACAACTCGTGAAATTTCTTTTCATGCAAACGTTTTACATGGAGTCAAGTCAAAGGTAAGGAAGCCGGCCTACTTCAAATAGTCGTACCTATTGAAATTGAGGATTCAATAGGCAACGAACTTTATTTAAGTAAAAATAACTGGAACAAATACAATAAATAAGTATATTTTTATATATCTATTTATTATGTATCTAATTACATTATTGTTTAAGTATCATGTAAATTGTTACTTCGTTGTATTCAAGTAGGTACCAGTTACGTATCGATATATATTTAATTATTGCTCAACAAGCTACCTATTCATCCGCTGAATTCTGTAAACAAAGGTTGTCTGGAAGAGATCGATTTAAGCGATAAGACCGCCAATTGTGATACTAACTGTATTAGCATATTTCTTTTGTGTAATTCCTTTTACTTTGCAATAAAGAATATTTATTATTATTACTATTAAATCATTTAAAATCGATCTGAACGGTGAACACGATTTTACTAAAATTTAATCCAGTATACAGATTTAATCTGAATTCGTGTATCTTTATTACTTCTGTTACTAGTTAATAACATCAGTTTGCACCGCTGGCGCATACTAGAGTAGGACGTGTGATAATGGTAGTTAAATTTCGATGCATCCATGTTAATTTGTAATTTAATTAGCAATGTAGGATCATGTGTTGCGTTAATAATTATTCCGTCAGTGAAATATCTGCACTATGTAGTTCAATTACACCATGGTGGATGATTTCAGTCGCATAATACCGACAAAATGCGTCTGTAATATTTAATATGCAGCCAACTACTGTCTCAATTAGTATTACTGATTCAGAATCGTCAGGCCCGTAGTCAGGATTAATGAACGAGGGTAACAAACCTTGTTTTAATAGTAATAGATTTTTATTTGTACATATAGTTTTAGTTTATTTCATTTAGTTTTTAAATGTTACCTATAATTTTTAGATTTTTCCAAATAATTTCTCATTATTCGTCATAATTTTAATTCAATACAAATCTGCTTATTTTTACACTTACACCAAATTACAGAGGATATTTTTAAAACAAAATAAAAAATCTAAATATCCTCACTACACTTTAACTGAAGTAATTTTATGTCTATATGTACCCTTCATAATTATCCATAATTTTATCGTGCTTAGTTATGGGACATCCTGAATAAGTTCGACATCCTCAAACAGTTCCGACGGGGGGCCGGACCCCCAAAGCCCTTCTGTCTACAGGCCTGAGACTTCAGTATTCCGAAATAACTAATTAATGAACATTGACTTGGCTGCCATTTAATGAATCCTTTGCAGTCAGACAGCGGTGGGCTAGAGGCGGCTCGTCCTGGAGCGCTGATTCCGTGAACTATTTTTAATTAAACTTTCGTACCTATTGTATGTGTATTAGTGGTAGCAGTAGTTTTTTTAATGAACTCATAACATCAATTACTATTCAAAATATAGTGCTCTTTCGGAATTCAGTGAGTGCGGAAAAGACAAATCGTTCGCCACAGCGTGAAACAAAAGATTTGTTCGAAAAAAGGCAACTATGGAGCGCCGCCGCTACGCGCGACGACGATTGAATGCCGTTGAACGGCGCGGAGTTGCGCGGGCGCTGCGCTGCGGCCAAATAGTTTTATTGATTCTCACCGCACTTCTTTTGTTGCGTAGCATTTTAAGTAATTAATTAAAAATTTCTAATTATTGTTAAAGAAGAACAATGTGAACTGTTTGTGTGAATGTGTTTCTCAAAGAACTGTGAAAAGACGTTAGAACTGAAATCAAAGTCACCTCGGCCTGTAATTTCAACAATGTGGCTTGAAAAGTAAAATACAATAGGGTATGTTTCTTTTTTATTTATTAATAATAGCTAAGGAACTTTCTTGAAATATTTTAGGGGCTGCCTCTCAAGAGCTAGATATCTACATAAGGAAGGTGACATGCATTACATAATGTGAGCTCCATAATCCGAATCTATCAACGATTTCGTAGCAGTTGGTTTAATAAGCGTTATAATATGGTATGCCTTATGTTTACATAAGTTTGTATAATATGTAGGCATTATGTATGTACACGTCATATGTAACCTGTAGATATGTAGGTATACGTATTGTGTAACTATTTATATACATACGTTTATTATGTACGAGTGCTATGAAGGAAAATATGACGTGACATTTTTTTATTCATTCAACGTACCTACATAATGGGTGGAACCATATAATAGGTAACATATCCGCTAAAGTGCAATAAAACCTATTAAGTATATTTTGAAGAAAAAAAATACATTGAATAACAGTAGTAACATATGTCTCTTAAGCCCGATGTTCACTTTGATTAGTGAGAGTGCGAGTGACACGATCCATTGTAGTGATAAGTGTAGGTGCTAAGTGCGAGTGGTATCTCAATGCGTGTAATCGCTTTGGGATCAAAACGGGAGCGCCACGAGAGAGGAATAGGTAGATTTAAGTAATTAATTCAATACATATGCATATTTATTAAAAATATACTTACATAAGTACGTATATGTACATAATTAAGATAGTTTGATTCTACTTTTTCTATTTTTAATGTAACCTACTTTTTTAAGCAGGTTACATTGTTTTTCTAAATTATAAAATACCATATTGTAGAGACATTGATTTTTTTAATCCAAAAGTTTAAACATCAGAATCTCGGCATACTTAAACCTCTTTATATACTTGTATGTAAATACTGAGATTAGTTTTAAATCTACAGGTGTAGTCAAAATAGTTCTAATCGATATTTTAAAAAACAAGATCCATTTGTTATGTTATATATATACTACAAAATAATTACCGAATTTTAAAACAACTAATTACTATTGTATTAAGTGTTTATCTCCTTCACGAGCCGACCAGAAAGTTTAATCTGTCTGATGCAAAAGTCTTAAGCGAATTAATATAGATAATAACATTTTGCACAGACTAGATTTCAATACCAATTTATTAGTCGCCTGTCTCCCAACCGGCTTAGTGACTCCCCACTCCGCCTGGCTATTTCCACCGCTGTGGGTCGTGGCTGAGTGTAAGCCTTTGTGGCATTTTGCCACTCCACTACCCCCTATTCCACCTCGTATTAGTCAGGACAGGTGGACTATAGGTATAGTCCATCTGTCATAAGGCTATAGTTTGCGGCTCACTGTCGGCGAGCTGACGCATCTACGATTCTTATTTTAGCGTTCTAGTCCAGACAGTCTGCGCCTCTTTTCTATTTCTCGACAAAAATATAACCTTGATATCGCATGAGCGATAATAAAAATCGTAAGTTGGGTATTGTGTCAGTTGAGTAACAGCGCAGTGAATATGCGCACAAATTGCTGCAAATTGACCGCCGACAATGTGTGGGCCGCGCCGCAAATTGCACCGAAAATATATGAGAGGCAAATAGTCAGCCGCATACTATTTGCAATTTCACAAACTCAAATCCAGGCACAATCATAATGGAACGGTTCCTTGGCATGAATCTAAAATAGTATTAGCAAAGAATTTCTTATTATTTAATCTGTATTTGTGCGATCGCCCGAAAAATAAAATATAACCCGCGAGTTAGCGATTTAAGCCGTGACTATTCCATACATTTTTTCTTACTTAACCCCAGGTCAATAGCTAAGCCTCATTGTAGCAAGTGGCCCTTTGATATTATATGGAACGGTAATAAAATTACAATATGTAATGATTAATAAGACTGTAACTAGGGGCTCGTAGGCCAGTTGCGAGTACACGTTGAAATCGATAGTACAAGTTAAGCAACGTTGGGCGAGGTCAGGACCTGGATGGGTGACCGCTAGTGACACTTTCATCTTAGCCCCGCCCGCCGTGCTTTGTTGGTCCCGGTTGTTGTCGTTAGGCCACGTCAAAGGCCTACGGGCGGCCTGAATAACTTTGACAAATAGGTTTGGTCACTAAACCACACGAGAAAAGAAAGCAAGAATAAGACTGTAGAATTAGATCAAGACATAACATAGCTTTCCATAAATAAATTTCTAAATGAACGATAATATTCTTTACCTAACTGAATAGTTTTTCTTGTTAAGAAACTGTGATTGTTATTTTTACTTCTAATGGCGCAAGTAAAAGAAAATTCTAAAGTTTATATCTAGTAGAAAGCACATCAAGTGTGAAATGGACTTTGAAACTTTGCACCGTTTTCTTATTGAATGCTGTTTTATTATAATAAATATTGTGCAGTAGTACCTGATTAGTTATTAAAATATGTAAGTATTTTTTAAAGATGCTATAAGTTTTTTGTCACTTTATCTCCTCACCTTTTCCTAGCAAAGTGGTTTTAATGTAGGTACCTACTTTCCAAAAAAAGAGTGTATGTGCAAACACATAGGTACAAATAACTCATTTATTTTATAAAATTACATTAAATTAAAACCTAAAATAATAAAGTGAAAAAAAAATAAAAAAATGTATTTACTTGAAATAAACTATGAACCCGAATGCACTACAAAAGTAGAAATACAGGGTGGCATTGAATTCATTCGACAAAATTAATTTTATTAAGTTAGGCTTATGAGAAATAATTGACAGACAAATTTTGCACAGCGTTCAAGTAAATTAAATAATTTGGGGAAAAATAACAAATAAATTACAATAAATTCAACTATCAAAAAAAAAAATTTATGTTCATTGTTACTGTGCTTTGGGTTTTTAAAATTTTAAGGTAGTTTTAATTTTTTGCAATAATTACTTTCACTGGAATTTAATCTAATGGTAATTATCATTTCTAAGGTAATTGTGTGAATTGTGACGGCACCTAGTTCCAATTTTTTGGCAGTTTTGGTTTACTAAGCTTACCAAAATACTATATAACTAGGTTTAAGAACAGTGTTACTGTGCTGCTCTTTGCGCTCACATCACCCAGCCATGTGATTTGAAATATAATTAATCAATGTGTACAAACATATAATATGTAAGAAACGTGACGTAACCAAGTATTCCATAGTGTACCTAAGGCCGAATAAATGAGTATGAGTATTTATCATGAGTACAACTCTACTACACTCAATTTGTCGAATGAATTCATGGACACCCCGTATAACTGCACAACCTGCCATTGATATGCTGTCCACACCTAATGCTACTATCTTTGCTAAATTCCCTTTTAGATCAGAACGAAAACAAAATAAAAAAATTAGAAATCAAAAATAGAATGAAATACGTCGTGACGTACCTACTCACGGTGCGATACCTGGATTTTTACTTGAAATGCAATAAAATGAATTCGACGAACGAACATGTTAACTCTGGAACGTGTACGGATTTAAGTGGCGCCAAAAATGTAATAATGTCAGTTACGGAGATAAATATTGTAAATATTTCGTGGCAGGAAAACCTCACAAAGTATTTTCCGGGAATTGTGGTTTATTACTGTTGATAATTAAATAGTTATGAATATAATAATAGAATAGAGTCTAGTTGAGCAACGTTGGACGAGGTCTGTACGTAACTGGATGGGTGACCGTTAATTATGTCAGACGATAGGCTGCCTGAATAAAATAGACAATTGGTTAAAACACAGGGTATTTATTTGATATAAATATTTAAATATATCGTTCCCGATGTGCACCATTTAAAATGTCATCAAAACTACGACACCATTGAATCTCTACCTATCATTTTGTTGGGGATTTATTACAGGTTTTATATAGCATAATCACAATCAGTAGGAGTTGCGAGAGTAGTAGAAAATTATAACAAAAACAATGAATAATTCGCTTTGATTTCATACTATTTTCTGAATTCTTAATTAAGCCGTTTTTCGACTCGCAACTTGTACAACACTTTATTTTAACCCAATAATTCTAATAAAAAAACGGAGATATTACAATTATTCGTTATCTTGTTCATCATGCGGTTGATGGTGGGGCAGAATCTGGCATTGTCATTTTCAAAGAGTAATTAAATAATTTAAAGTATTTATTGCCAAGCGTGATTTGTAACTTACAATAATTTTACTGTTATCGGCGTGTTTTGTTGAATGTTGAAAATCTACAATTTTACAGTCGAAAACGCATCAAGTTGGAGTTTAGATCGTTTTAATCGTAATATTATAAGTGTTACCGCCAATCTGCCCCCCTATTACCGTTCTCAAAACAATGAAATTATACCATGTCATGGCGCGCCAAACAGAGACGCCGCTACACCAATGCCATAGCACTGTCCCTTTCACGGCCGCTATGACATAGTATGTTTGATCGTTTTGAGAACCGTAATAGGCCCCACTGGTCCAATCTATCATCACGAAACGCTATTTTGTGTCAACTTTCCGGTAGGTAACTGTACTCGAATGCCAAAGATATTTTACATGCAAGTGCAACCCAGTGCAACCGTGCATGGAGCTCGTAAAATTAATCAAGCTTAAAACACGTGAGGCATGAGGTTCCACGTAGGAGGAAATAAAAGGCTTATACGCTATGCTTTCACTCCACGAGAAACAAATTTATTTTCATCTCGTCTACCTATATTGGATCCCACGCTGCGCTCACATCTCACTAAAGAGCATCTCGCTGCGTTCGTGATTGTATTGTAGAATCTCGTAAATTGAAGGTGCACAAATAGTGCATTTTAAGTATTTTAAGTTATATTAAGTTTCCCGGACGGTTCCACCTGCACATAAGATCTCTTTGAAATAAGGGCTGTATGCAGACCGACATCCTTTGTCTAAAAACTGAAAGTAAAAAGGAAGTGCCTCATTGATTGTATTGACTTCATTTTACTCTTGGCGAAATTACCTCTAGGAGAAGCCATTAAATAAAACTAGAATATATTAGAACATGATGAAAAAATTCTTGCCGTGGGCAGGACTTGGACCTGCGACCTTGTCATTCCGTGACACGCTCTTACCCACTGAGCCTGGCTGTCTTTGTGGCCTGTGGTGGTTCAAGTCCTGCCCACGGCAAGAATTTTTTCATCGTGTTCTAATTTATTCACCGAGCATGGATAATGCGTAATTGAAATTCTGAAAAATAGAATATACTTACTTAGGTAATAATATTTTATTGAAACCGTATTAACTTTAACAAATGGATAACTCTTGCGTTGTTTATGTGATGATGACAATCAAATGTGTAGGTACGTGCAACTAAACGACCATCCCACAAAACTTCCAATTCCCAGTTTTCAGTGCACAAAGCGACCACTTCCCAAAATGGCGGCCCATGGTTTCATTGTAGATACAATATACAATTGGGATATTAACAGTTTTTGGAATGTAATTTATCCCTAATAGCTAATATAGAATGTAATATTTATTATATTTTTTTAACTGCAGCTAATAACTGCAAAAATGGTTTTTTAATTCACCCGTTTCTAATGATCGCCAAAATGCCCAACATGTCAGGCGACAGCTTGTGACGTCACTCATTACAAATAATGTATAACTAGATAACCACGAAATGAAGCATACGCATTTTCGTAGACTGTGACGTCACAAGCTCTGAATACCGTTTCGTTATTCATCCTATGAATATATTACGATAAAAACTATCACTTGGCAACAATATATATTCTATTTCGGTTGCTATCAACATCCCTGTAGCATAAATAAACTCATTTGCTAATTGAGTCGACTATTCCTAGAAAGCGTTGGTAATAGATAGGAAAACCTGTTGATTCAACTTGTTGTGGAACTAACTTTTTCATAACGAATATGAATTTCAATATGAATCTGAATCCAGCCCTTAAGTAGGTATATACTTTTTTCTGAGTTAGAATACGTACAAACCTATCTAGAGAGGTATATATCTACTTAAGGGCCGGATTCAGATTCATATTATTATCCTATATTTATACATCGTGTATATTTAGTAAGATAACTTTTTTTATCATTTACACCACTTTGCAAGGAAAAGATTCCCTTTTTTCTCCAATACTACTTAACCGATTGAAATAAATTCTCGTGCTTATTATTATATTTGTGCGTAGGTACAATATTTAGTGCTTATTCGGGGCGGGTTCTACGTGAACGTATTAAGGCGCTATATGGTTGTCAAAAGCTAGACTGAGACAGAAGATGTCCCGCAGCGGCGGAGTGAAGAGCACGGCACAGTGCCTCGAATTTTGGATGAATTTTGGCAGGGAAATAAAAATACGCGAACAAACATCACATTTTTTTTAAAACAAGCTCTCGTTTTTATAATTCCCCACATTTTGATATATATTTTATATGAATAACTATTTCAGTTCAGACATAATTTTCATTTTAAAAGACGTGGATAGGGTATGTTTACTATTTTTTCTATCGAGAGAAGTTTGCCCAATCGTGTATCGGTATTAATCAGTCCCTAAATAGACAACCCAAGATTGCTATATATTTTTTTCAGACGTTGAATTTTAGTAGTTACGAAACCTTAAGGGATGGACGCCCCTGGCGGGTGATACCAGAAGTTTCAAGTCTACCATAGAAAAGACAAACTCGTGATCGAGACGAAAGCCACTCGATCTCGATATAACTGACACTAAGCACATTTAACATCAAATAATGTCGCATGCCTTTCTAACCATTGATCAGTAAAATACGTTAAAAAAATATTGCCCTCATTTACTAATCGGCAGTTGTAACAATATTTTACCGTATGGTATAACTACGTAATAACGATCACACAAGCCTAGTAAGGTGGCAGATCATAAAATGTAGATACGTACCTCATGTGAAGGCAAAAATTTAACTTCACTTGCAAAACCACAAGCCGTGACAGGCTTCAAATTCGTGTTATCATATGTACTGCAGCGCCCTCTAGTGGAGAATAATAATAAAACCTATCTCAGAGCCCTCCCTGCTTCCTCATATTAAGATATACACATATACAAGAACACTCAAACAACACATAGATCCTAAACTACGAAGCAACATTTAGGGTGCTTTCGCCGTGAATTAAGAAAAAATAATTTAACTTACGCTATCTAGCGACAATTCTTTGAATAGATTAACGAGGGATGTAACGGACCCTGACGATGTTTCTGACGATGGTTCTGACGATGTTTCTACGGATGAAGAGGGACTTAGCGAACGCCTCGAGGATGATGGCGAAGAGGTGATACTAATGGATGGTGATGGTCACCGGTACCACTCGAAATCGAACAGGTTCCGGCGCCGCCGCTTGTAGGATTGGCGATGCTTCAGGCACCCTTCATCCGAACACTGTGGATCTGAACATGTTGACGCGCTCCTGTGGCGCTTACGGTCCCGGCCGAATAATCGATGTCTACATCGACCAACATAATTTTTACATTTCTCCATAACACGGTAAACACACACCAACAAGTCCTTAAACCACTGTTTCTAACCGAACCGAAGCGATATGACCGCACCGGTGGAAGGTCTACGGAATAATGAAATGAAATTAAGCCTGCTACAAGCCGGCTTGTCGGGCCACAATGGACCGTCGGGACACAAGCTAGGCGGGGCCGGGCCGCCTCGCTGCTGTGTGATAGAGACAAACAAATAAAGAAGTATGGCTCCCATGTTTCTAAAATATCCTGTAGTTTGGTTCTCAGCTCAGTTGATCTGGCTAGGGATTATTTATTTTCCAAACAATCCTGTAATAGGTACAATTTAACCTGACTACTTACAAAAGTGATATAAGGTGAAGATTCTTCAGAGAATATTATGAGCGATGACGATGATAGATTCTAGTTTATGATTTCTGTCAAACTAAACGTTATTTGACAAAAGTTACGAAAGACGCTACATTTAAATATAAAAGTATAAAAACAAAATAATTTAAAATTAAAACTGCAATTTTATATAATTTTGGGTTATACGTGGACGTTATACTCACTATCTTCTTTTATACAAGGTATTTCAAACTACATACTTATTTATTGTTATCGTTCGACAATTTTATTCATAACCGGCTACGATCGAGGAATATTTTTCTTATTTTGTAACAAGATTACGTACGGCCAAGGAATGACTTCTCATTGATTAGTTTTACAAAGTTAGGATAAGATCAGATATAAATAATGTAAGTATTAGGAATGAAATATTAACTTTCTCTATAAATTAAATTGAAGTAAATACCTAAACTCAACAAGCTCCCTCGATGTAAGGGAAGGTCTGTGCCCGAGCAGTGGGCAATATAAACAGACTGATGGTGATGATGATGGTGAAATACCTAAACACCAATAACTGTTTCGAATATTGCGATGCCGAAGTTGTCATGTTGCGCACAAATCGTTGTGTTTGTGGCCAACCGCTCGTTTCGTGACCACACACGACCTGTGCAGTGTACAGGTTATAGGAAGCAATACTCCCGCCCGGAAGTGGTGGACAGCAGCCAGTATTGATTACAGTGCATATATGATGCATATTTTCTGCAGCATCTAGTTTTGTATGAACATGGAGTTATGACTGAATACGCTTCTGACAGCAGCACCACAGTGTGATCGTTTTGCTGGACGATTGACGAATGTACTGAGGTAGTGTATGGTGTTATGTGAGAAAGATGGATGAACTGTGTGTCTTAATTGTAATAATGATAAGAAATTATGAATATTGTAATGTAATGAATGTTTAATGTATAATAATTATTGACATATCTAATAATAATCATTTAAATAAGTTGACTAAGTATATTAATAATTGAATTAGGCTAGTGATGTACAATAATATATAATTTTTAGTTTAGTTTTTAATGTATTTTTTAGTAGTTTAGTTTTATAATATTTGTGTAAATTTCTTAAATAAAATTGATATTATATTTTGCGCAAGTAAAAAAAAATAATAATAATAATATAACATGAATTGCACAGCGCATTGGTTAAGTGACTGTAATGCTGTGACAATATGGTTTTAAATAAATAAATACATGTAAAAGTACTTTAGTGACATTTTAACGGTGGTTTAGGAAATATGTTGTACAATATTGCGAATTTAGTGCTATAGTGCGAAGTCAGAGATAAGTATACAGAGGGCCTTAATAAGGTTGAGATTTTCTCAAAAACTACTGGACCGAATTTAATAATTCTTTTACAGTAACATAGTTTTAACTGTTATCTATCAAACAGTGATTTTTTTTCAATAGGTCAAATAGTTTTTGAGAAAATCATAACCTTAAAAACTCTCCTGTACACCTTTCTCTGTGTTCCACCGTACCTAATTACTTTTATAATATTTACAAGTATAAAAGACACGAATTATCGTCATCTTAGAATTGTGTCTTTATTGATGTACAATTTTCTCAAGTGTTGAATAAAACTACGCGTATTCATACAAATTCGATCCCGACGAGATTTTTGTCGCTGTAGTGTCGCCTCACTGTCGTGTATTTGTAGCGTACTACATTTGTACACAGCCTTAGGTTCATATCGTTGTCGCTTTTAAAACAACAACGTTTCCACTACCCAAGCGCTTTCCAGCGCTTTATGTTAGTAATATCGACAATTTCCAATAGATGACGCTTTTAGATTTGTAATATGATGGGCGTGTGGCATTCCATGTCGTTGTTATCGCAAATTCGCAACATGTCCCAACACACGTTAATCCGCGTACAGAAATGCATTGATGGGTATTCGGCGTTGACAATACCGCACGTTCGTTAGGCTGCTTTTCCACCAGAGATGTGCAGCTATCCTACAAGGGTGCGACAGCTAAGCTTTGAAACAATACAAAAAAGTTTCTTTGGAAAACGAGACACTAAGCTCAGTAACAAACTTATTTGGGCTTAAATTTATATTACACAAGAGAGGCAGAATACTGTGCAGATGGAATTCTAGTGTCCGCGATAGGTTTCCCTGTGCTGCGGCTACCAGTGACTCCCGGTTACACCAGTGCGTATATACAAACCAGTGTATTTGGACCTAAATTTGCTTAGTTAGTTACCAAAGTTAAGTGAATAGGTGGGCGATTACTTATTTATTAGAGAGTTGTATTGAGGCAAAGATAAAGTGGCATGCTCATATAATGTCTGCAAGTGATTCGTGTAAAACAATGTGATTGTTTGAACTAATGGTAAGCTGTGTAGCTGAGTGAGTATGAATATGCCAAATCCATTGCACGCATCTATAGCACGTAAAAAAACCTTACCTATCCATGGCACACGAACGATAGTCAACTCAACAGTTGAACACGTTTCCATCAGTGCCTATGTGGACGAATTAATATGATTGGTGGATATCAAACGCATACATAGCAACGTATCTCTGGTGGAAAAGCAGCCTTAGCCTTGGAATACCAGTATACGTCCAAATACATTTGGTCGTTCGAATGGACGTACCTTCGAAAGCCAACGAACGTGCGGTATTGTGCGGCAGACACCTCTGAATGTCATTAGTTGATTTGGTCTGTACACGGTTTCAGAACCTCATCGATATACAGGGTGTTATTTTGGTCAACGACGAGCAACTCAGGGATGATAATATATACGATACTGATGCTAATAAAATATAAAAAGTGTACCTTAATTTTTCATGTAAAAATCCACAAATAATAATATTCGTTGTTACACTCGTGGCCTATGGCCGGCCCACTGACAGCTTGCGTCGCGTCGCGGGCGTATTTTGTACCCCACAATGACAGCGCGCATGCTCTACGATAATTTCTAGAGAACTTGAACAATTTTTTTTTTAATAGTAATTATGTTAAAAATAATAAAAACACAATTTTAGGAACTAATATTATTTAGACTACCTCCCCTGAGCAACTCGTCGTTGATCAAAACAACACCCTGTATATACCTACCTAATTATAAAAAAAGGTACGATTACTAGACATTAGTCTATGAGGTATACGAAATATAAAAATTATAAAATAATAAAAGCTCGATTAGTAAAAATCCTTCCGGCCCAGAATGTTGAATTCCTAAAATGTTGAATTCTCAAAATGTTGAATCCCAAATGTTAAAATTTCAAAATGTTGAACTAACAATTCCCATCATAATATTGAATGCAGTAAGTTCGAAATTAGTTACGAAATTTCACTAGTTCTACATTGTCAAAAAATCAACAAGAACGCATCACGGTCAAAATATTTCAATTCTGTCATAACTCTTAAAATCTCAGTGTTGACAGTTTTTGACAGATCTTGTCAGTTTTTGACAATTTTGACAGATTGTGATAATTTTTTACTGAGTGTGAATTATAAATATCGTCATTTTTATTTTTATAAGTACCAAGTGTAATAGTTTCTCTCTCTACGGTAATAATAGATAGATACCTACAGAATATAAATAAAAACTTACTCTATTCCAAGTAGTTATCTACTATTTAATATACATATAAATACTGTACCTTTGAATTTGTCTGCAAAGTTAAAATATGAAGGTACGTGAATACAGATAATAAAATAAAACTTTCTGTGATAGACTGAATATTATTTAAGAGAACAAAGAGGATTAAACATTTCTGTTTATGTTGTCACACAGTACGGTACGGTCAGCATCAAAGGTAAAAATGAGATTATTTCTGACGCTGACGAACACATCAAAATACACAAAAGCATTGCAATCTAGACGGTATTACCACCGCGTAGAATGCCCATGTATGCACTTGATGTGCTGTCGACTGCACGAATAGCACGCAGGCCTCATTTTAATTCGGCCGTCAATCAGTCACTCGGTTCCGAATGGATTGAATTTCTGAATAGTGCAGCTAATTTCAACGTCATGTTGAATCGCCCACTCAGACTGTAAAGTGCAACTGACAGCTCTGGAATTGTTCTCTAGAAATAAGCCCTCACGAGCGCTATGTCTTAAATGCAAAATGCCTAGGTAGATAAATGCCTAAAATCAATGCCTAAGAAGCTATTTGCCTGAATAGCAAAATATCTAAAACTCAAATTACCTAAGATATAAAACGTCTATAGAGCAATTAGCCAGAATAGCAATATGCCTTAAAATACTTGCTCGTTTTAAAAAAAAAAGTGAGAAGTGACGAGTCAAAACCTGAGTACTTGTCAGTTGTGACAGTCCTTGTTAGTTTTTGACACGTACTTGGTAGTAAAACTACAAGAGGAACTATTGAGAAATAATAGTTTCACTAGTTCCACTACTTCCAATTCAATTTGGGCCGTAACAGTATTTTTCTTTTAGAATGTTAATATACCACTAACAATTTTAAATGGTGGCATCTCACTCTTAGTCACCTAAGCCGTTTTAGACCTTGTCAATTATTGTAAGAGAAATTGCTTTTTAGACGATGTGCTGTGTAGGCAAACTACATTTTCGGCATTTTGCTATTCAGGCCAATAGCTCTATAGACGTTTTACATCTTCGGTAATTTCTGGTATATATATATAATATAATTTCTTCGGTAGCTTCTTAGGCATTGATTTAGGCATTTTGCGTTTCAGGCCTAGCGCTCGTGAGCGGTTTTGCTTACTTTCCACACTTCGTTAAAAAACGTTAAGTTTGAAAGGGGAAAGGGGCCGAAGGCTCAAACCGGATATTAACTTTGTTCGTGGCTAACCGCGTATGTCAATTAATCCTAGAGTATATTCGGTAGGTATATCGATCGGTGACTATTCCATAATTTTCTTTAGTACAATGTTGGACCTTCTGGTGTATCACGGGGAAAAATTTCTTCCCGTGGACCACTGAGGTGAACAGCCGAGGTGGACCACGGGCAATAACCCATATTTTCTTTGCTACAGACGCAAATTGCCAAAATATACAAGAAGAGAGATTGCCATACTTTAATACACAAATAAAATATCCTAAAACACACGACCGCTAAATGCGAAAGCTTTATTTATTTGGTTGTATTTCCTTTCCTCCAGCATATTTGTTTTATTAACAACGCAGACTGCAATATGTGAGTAATTGAAAAAGTGGTTATAATAAAAGTGGAAGAGCAATATGTATATTTTGGAAGTTCAAACAACCTGAAATTCCTGCAACGTTTAATTCTGTTCTCGCGGAACTATAAATTCCTCGTTCAATTTGTTATGAAACCTGCTAGAGCTTTACACTGATGGAGCTTTGCGTGCACAGCAGATGTTGCCCGAAGCGATACGGTTTTATCTAGTTTCCAGCGAACTTTCCCCTTTGTTCGAATAAAAACACCTATTCCACTATTTGAATTTCAAAAATTCAAAGGAAGCAAGCTATCATTTCCCTTCATTTAGAATTATTTTATTCTTTAGTTTGTTAGATGTTGTGAATTAGTACTATTCGCTGTAGCAAGTGAAACTTTTATGCTGTTATTCATAATCCTAGTTAAACCTCACTTCCTTTAAATCGTGTTGCTATCCCTTTCGCACTTCGTTAAAAACGGTTAGGATAGAAAGGGACAGGGGGCTTAAACGGTGGCGTAACTTTAAATCACGTTTATGCCACGTTTGAATGAGCGTCTTAATTGGCATCTATCTGTACGTTGCGCTGCAATTTTGTCGCCCTTTGTATATCCGGAGCGGATGATCCTCAAAGCAAGGCGTCCTATGTACCTATTAGACAGTCCACTAGGCAAAATGCTCTTTGAGCAAAGCCAAAGCGACCATAGCTGGGTTCTCCAGCGGCTCGGAGTGAATCGTCCACAATTTAACAAGCACCTAAAGCAAATCCTACCACCTATCATATGAGAATCATGGGAAGTGAGGCGAGTGGACATTTTGCTCCATGGCGTTTACAAAGAAGTCGTCACAGATTAGAGAGATGTGTCTAGTCGTTTAATCAACTGGGACGTTTTGCTTTGAAGTCCATCGGATTAGTAATCCTTTCTGTATTCAGAAATGGTACCAAGTGGTTCTTGCAGTAGTTTGTAACTTTTACTAGTATTTAAAGGGGATCATCAGAATTCAACTTCCATGTTAATTTCTTTTATGCATAATTTTTGCGTTCAACATACAATTTTACCACCAAATCAAAATATAAAGTAAATATTTATTATGGCCGGGTAATGTTTAAACATATGTATATTTTGGTATATAAATTGAAAGTTTTAAATCTATCAAGCCGTTTACCGTACAAGGGTCTAGAAAAAGGAACCGGCATGCAAATACTTAAAACAAGGCACCTAGAATCGAACCCAGGACCACACAGAAAGCAGGCACACTACCGACTAGGCTGGTATATCGTTAATGCCACAATACAACTAAAATCAAACTAAATAGCCATCATAACTTCGTTATTGTACAGCCCACCCCGGGTCATACCCGGTGCAAAGGAGAACCCGCCCATAGCGGCGTTGACGCCCTGTGCCGCCTATGGCCAGGCTTTGCACCAGATAACGTCATTAGGTGTAAATAGGTGTGATTATCTCTTGGCCGCCAGATCTAATCCAAAAAGAAACGCGGCTGTAAATTGGGTCGATTCTAGGTTATCGCGCGCCAAATGACAATGAAAGATCCTGCTCCACTATAATGCTGTTATTTATATACCTAGTTAAACCGCTCTCCTCTTAAATCGTGTTGCTATCCCTTTCGACGACGACGACGATTTAGCATTAGATTCAGAATTAAAGGTTTAGAGGACTCGAAGTAATCGCCTAGCTAGAATATCACTGATATGCTACTCTAAGTTAGAGTAATAGGGATGCCTTAGTTTAGCGACGAAAAACTTAACGGAAAACTCTCTGAAATCTTTCTTGCTTATTATTGCGCAACCCTCTCGTACTGATAAAAACACTGAAACCGCCTTGCGACCTCAATTAGAAATCGCAATACTAATCGATAGATATACCTACGAATATAGTCTTTGTAATTATGTAGGTGAATGCGTCTGTGCCATATTTATTACTCGTATTCATCGGATACCGAGACTACGTCATACCGCCTGAGCTTCCTGTGAAGATGAGCTTATTTCCATATTTGTATTAGGTGCAGTGACGCCATCTATTGGTATGTTTTGGTTGGATAAAAATAAGCGGGCGATTCATGATTGTAGGAAGTTACTTGGTAAACTGTTTTATTTTGTTGACGATTTATACTTTGTACTAATAAAGACTTGGTACATCGCTTTTTAATAAAACTGAAGATATGTAATGCCAAATTCCTATTAGACTTATTCTCATATAGGTACCTGTAACGATAGATAGAAGTTAATTTTTGGCAACAGTGTACAACCTAACACAGATAAAAATGTACAAGAGAGTTTTTAAGGTTGAGATTATCTCAAAAACTACTTGGCCTATTGCAAGAATTCTTTCACTGTTAGATAAATAAAAGTTAACACTATGTAACTGTAAAATAATTATTAAATTCGGCCCAGTAGTTTTTGAGAAAATGTCAACCTTAATGAGGCCCTGTATACTTTTCTCTGTCTTCGTGTGTACAACTTTTGCACAATCATCAAACCACGGTTGTCAAAATGAACTTCATTCCTTTACCACTGTCATCTGTTAGTTACAAGTTTCAAAATGTGTTCTGAAATATTTTTTATGTCGTCAGCCACCTCAAGGCCTTGGTTCGTAGCGATAAAAATACGTTTTAAAGATTTTATTAAAACCTTTAAACAATCCCTTAAACTGGAAGTTCAGCAACTGTAATGTAAACCGCCTTTTATACATAAGTAGATGTAAAAAAAACATTAATGGACCATATTCATAAACTCTGTTTTTTCCGCCATGGTTCAGCAATAGGCTAGTTGATCCCAAAAAAATTCGGTCTTAAATAGTTAATAATCGTTCTATTATTACACCGTACAAAAAATTACATAATTTTTTGAGACCTTACTTTAAAGCACCAAATACTTTAATTTAAAATGCAACTTTCCAACCTCGATCAAAAACACGTCCGCCATGATTATCTGTAGCATGACGTCATCGCGACCCCGATAAACTAGGTGTATGTTCGATGTTGAGAAAACATCGATGTTTTTACTCTTAACATAGATTATCATCGTAATACCGGTTAAATCTAAGGGAGCCTTCAAATGTATTCATATCCATTTAATTGGTAAAAATACTATATGAAATAAATATTGTTTTATTGAATTTCGAGATGAGTCAACCCTATTGTCAAAGTTAGGAAGTTTATATTATATATTGATAATAATTTGTAATAATGCCTCACTATAATAGTTTTAATTCTAAAGAAGGTTATATTAATAAAATAACCACCCTTAGGTGGTCTTTAATAAAATCAGATAGCTAGTTATCTAGCTCCGGGAATTATTACGAGAAACTACTACGGCCTGCAACTAACTTATATGAGTTCAAGCACAAAGTTGGGATATTTGAACCTTAACTTATAGAGTGCATAACTTTACATGGAAACGCGACTCACCACGTGAAGTTTACGTATGGTCAGGAAATACAGTTTAGACGCTTAGACACCTATAGATTGTTCGAACGATAAAACAAATAGTTCACACTTTAACATGAGGTTATATTATGAAGTCTAACTTCAGCCATGCCGGCTTTATCTGAATATGACCTACATATGGATCGCACATGAGTTATCGCGCTCGATGCCAATGGTTATTTATTCAGTAACAATTACAAATGTGTGCGAAGTATTACACGATTAAATAATGGAGGGCAGAGGTCTACGCGTTTGCTGTTAAATGACAATGCCAGATCTGCCCCACCATCAACCGCATGATGAACAAGATAACGAATAAATGTAAAAATATTTCCGTTTTTTATTAAAATTATTGGTATAAAATAAAGTTTTGTACAACATGCGAGTCGAAAAAAGAGCTTAATTAAGAATTCAGAAAATAGTAAGAAATCAAAGCGAATTATTTATTGTCTTTGTTATCATTTTCTACTACTCCTACTGATTATGATTATGTTATTATGTAATAAGTCCCCAACAAAATGATATATGAGCTTCAATGGTCACGTAGGTGACCAAATGTGGGGCAAAGCTCCATTGAAATGTGGCAATGTCATTTCAATTTGCTCTCTCTTAAGGACTTTGCAATGAAGCCAACTGACATGTATTTAAAATAATCAAATGCAAAAGTCAATGTTAACGGTTTTAGTTTCCGCATGCAATACAACAAAAAAATATTTTGTATTGCTCAGGATTTTTCAAGACATTTTCAAATACTTTATCCGTGATTTATTAAAAATATCCAAAAATGTGATTTTTTTTAATTGATGAGCTGAGTAATAAACGATAACGACTTGTATGGGGTAGCACCTCCGTTCCTCAAATTAAATTCGATTTTTATCTAATATACTCATAATATAATCATCATCATACATCATCGAAATTAATCGGTAGCACGCATACTAAGTTCTACAAAAACGGCCTACGCTTTTCTTTCCGTAGAGCTCGTAGCGCTCTCGTAGCAGAGATAGATTTTTGAGATCCTTTGTTCTCGGTGTACCGTACAAACTCATAAAATAAAAAATTTTATTTTATGAGTTTGTACGGAAACTCATAAAATAAAAATTGTAATAATAAAAAATAATTTAAAAAAACTAATTTATGTTACAAATTGTTTTAGATATAATTGGAACGATCGGATTATGATCATGGAAATATTATGTATAAAGGAGATTGATTATTTCAGGCCCACCTTGTATTAGCTTTTTTTTGGAAACTGCATACCATTGCCCTTTGGTCTCTGTCCTTTTCTTTTAGGTACAGTCGACAGCCATCAATGGTAACACTTGCAGCATGATTTCAAGTCTTACGATGCAAATAATATGAACGCTCCAAAGTCCAAAGTGTTACCATTGATCTGCTGTCGACTGTACCTCCTTATAGATACAATTTTAGTAAAATAAAGTTTTATAATTTTTTTGTCTGTAATTCGAATTAAACTTAAATTAAAATACCTACCGGAGCTTCTCGTTAAGTATTCGGATAATCATCCCTTACACCCCGCGATTTATTTATATGTGTTAATGTAAGTACCTATATAAATACAAATAAATTGATTTGTTTATCTGATAGAAAAATAATAAAAGTAATTATTAGTAATTTATTAAAAAAAACAGGAGCGCATTTTAACACGATTAGGACTTTTACCATTATTATTCTAAGTTGTTGTAAGGAGGTACAAGTGGTGCCATCTATTCGGAATTAGTAGAATTTTGTCAAACATTAACCGGCATAAAGTCACATGGTGTTTTCGCCATGCCGTTAGTCCCGGTAATTCTATAGACATGGCGGGCTGGGGCGTAGTAGAGTCCTACGAAATATGTGTCGTTTGATAGATTTACGACCATAAAGACATCATATGAAGGTAAGAACTAGTATACCTACTTCGTGTTTAGGACCACTCTATTTCTGTAGCGACATTTTTTGCGTCAGTTATTTTATTATTCATTGTTCAGCTTATTGTAATTCTCCCGGCTGATTTAAAGTTAAATACTAGCTTATAAAATCTTGAACGAACTGTCGTCAATGATATCCTCAAAACTAAGCCTCAAAAGTATTATCGCAACGCATTTTCGATATTAATATAATAAAAACAAACAAAAGTGATATCTTTTCCAGAAAAATCTAATTTTGGGAATAATTGAAACTGTTTAGTGTTTATTTAAGAAATTAAGAATCTTGGAAATTTCCCCATACATTGAACTTTTCATCCACTTCAAGCCCTGTAAGCAACTTTATTTTAGCAGGTTTCAACATTTATTGCGCTAACAACTTGTTCGGAGCGGCACACTTTGTTATAATTAACTTTTTCGTATTAGTAATGCGATTATTAATATAAATGCGATGTTTTTTTGTATTCTATAAATGATCGGCGAAAATAATGTATAATAATGGAAAAAATATCGTCTTCGAGCTCTACGAACCTCGTAGCATTTTCATAGCAAAATATCTTTTACAAATTTTAGCGTGCTCTTGCCAAATTAGAAATAAATTCTTTTTTCTGGTTATTTATTTATTCACATATTATTATTATATTCAATGTGATTTTTACCAGTAAACCCGCAAAAAAGAAAGCTACCTTACCAAAATAGTAGCCTAACATTTAATGCAATCAAGGCGATCGCCACCAATCTTGAGAAAATCGCATCTACTAATTAAATAAATATTAGCCAAAAACGTAGCAAACCTTTATAATGACAGACAAATTACTTTAAAAAATATATTTTCGTCTTGGGCAGGATTCGAACCCACGACTTTGACTCGACACTCTATTCCAATGCAATATCACGAATAATATTTTAAAAAACATTCTTCTTTTCAGTTTGCAATAAATATCATGAATATACTTCGATACACGCGAGATAAAATAAAACAATTCGTATCACGCTGCCATAGAAATGAACACCTGATGTTAACTACAAACCGACGGAACTACCATTAAAATATCAAACTAGAACCGCTCTTAACGCATACGCCGTACGAAACAAAATCGTGTGCTACGCTTGATATTCTGTTTGTACACCAAAATCCTGGTAAAAATTTTACGAAAACTGTGAACTATATCCGTTAAATCTATGAACCAGTGACCTAAATCTTGTCTATAAAATAAGAGGATTTAAGTGTGATACTGGCATAAAACAAAATACTTGTACGAAGCAACTATTACCATTATCAATGCCTAATATTGATTTAACTAACTTAAAAGTTTACTAAGATTACTTAAAGTGAAATTGGAATGGGGTTTCCTAAATAATTCCTAAGTTTCAAATACGGTATCACAGTCACGTCCTAATGTGGGTCATTATAGTTAAATAAATCGTTTGAACAATATCAAAGTGCGTATAACCGCATGTGCCAAATTGACAATTCTCGAACTTGAGGCCACGGTAAGTTGTAACAAAACACGTTTGAATGAAAGTTACATAATTTCGTGTCCCAACTGTACGCAAGGAAGACAACATTTGTGAGGGGTTGCCTAAATTCATTCATCGGATCGAAGTATGGGAAGCATGTCAGTGCACTGGCGGAGACGTGAGTGGAATCGGATGTTGATGTTTGTGGCGTGGGAGGGTGTGGTGGTGGTGGTCTTACCTTTCTCGGTGGGGGCTGCATGGTAAGCCGGCGCGGGGTCCGCGACCACTGCGAGTAGCGTCGAGGCGCGAGGCCGAGCTTCGCGACTGTAGTTGGGTAAGGGATCGATGTCACCGCACGGAAGCGTGGCCGCCCTATGCCGTACCACTGCCGCTGCTCCCTATTTAAACCATCTCGCGCCGCGCATGCTCTATGCTAACACGCACCATAGACTACCACATACCATTTTTCTAAATCCCGTACAATGCCTACAACTCAAAAATATTTCACGATTTTAACTAACATGAGGCTGAAGTCAATTAAATTTTATTTTTAATAACTCAATATATGTGTAAACAATACACGGATGGCAGGGGTGTTTCAATAATTCCGAGGCTGACATTAGAATAAAGCTAACCCCATCTAACGAAATACTGCGGCAGGGGCTTATAAAAAGAGAGCAAACAACAGCCTAAGCTTCTTGAAGTACATTTTTACGATATAAGAATTCAGAAATGAAAGCCTATAACCTGAAAACGTGTTGTTGAAAAAAATATTCTACGACGGGGCGACGTCGGAAGACTTACACTATGTTTATAGTAGATGGAGCACTTGATACGAGTAATACAGACGAAATCCCATCAACAAAACCATTGCAATATGTGCTGTATTTTATTACCTCTGCGTAGCCCTCACGTGTTCAAATAAAAATCATTTATTCGTCATCATAGGTAAAGTAAAATCAAGGTATAAGATCTCTATGACGTGCCATTCTGCATACGAAAATGACACTTGTTGGAGTGTTACACTTGTTGTGCTCGACTGCAAATGTATAGCCGACATTACGACGAATTTTACACACGGCCACTATACGCGATCGCAACATATTTGTTAGCGGTCGACTGTACTTATTCTATTTCTAGTTGTTTAGGTCGGAATTATTCACGTCATTAATTAAACAAAATAGCAACGGATGTGTACATAGGAACATATACCTTAGGTATATGGTAGCTGCTAAGGTATTAAGGTAACTGTGGATTTAACGGAAAGGGAAACGGATCCGACACTGAACTGAACAACTTTTGAATTAATAAATAAATTAATGTCTCGTAAAAATCTATCCACAAATCGCAACGACGTATGAAAAGTTTTTAAAAAATCGCGAATTTCGAAAAGTTTTCTTCTCTTTCCTTCGATTTACTATACTCTTTATACTCTTTGCTTTACTATTGTTATTTTAATATGCGCTTTGCGTCCCACTGTCTATAGTGTTTGAAATGCCAGATTCAGCAGAGCACGTGGAACCAGCGCCAATGGGTTAGGTAAATGGTTCTGACATCAATAACTGGCACACTATTTATAGCCACTGCACTGGTAAATGTCAGCACAGAAGGATTAATACTGCTCACTCATTATTTGCAGCTTAATTATTCGACTGGCGAAAGGGTAAAGGTTACTGTTCGAGTATGCGTATATACTCATATGTTCGGCCGTTCATTTGTGGCTTAATGGATCTTCTACAAATTATAAGTAATCGTTTCATCATTAGATTGGTCTTTGCGCGTTTTGATTAGAAGTAAAATTGTATGCGCAGGAGTTATTTTAAATAAACTTGTTTCATAATATTGTAACAATTAGAGTAATTAAGGCCAATACGGGTGTATGTAGGTACCCTTGCTCAAAAAGTGTTAAGGGTGTTCAAAGACTTGTTTAGATGGGTAATGAACGGCCCTTAGGTAAAGTGACAATTCACTTAGTTGGTCGACTATACAGCCAACTGCACTGAAGTATGATTTCGATGCTTAAAATGACGGTACAAAGTTGATAATACGCTATATATGTGCTGTACAGGGTGGGCTTGAATTCATTCGAAAAAATTAAATGGCATGTGAATGGCGAAAAAAAAATAACTATCAAAAAAATTATAAATTTGATGTGCTTCGTTCCTGTGCTTTGGAGTTTTTACATTTTTAGGTATATTTAATTTTTTGCAACGATTTATTTCACTGGAATTTGACCTAATGACCATTTCTAAGGTCATTGAATGACTTGTGACGTGTATAGTTAAATGACATTGCCACATTTCAATGGAGCTTTGCCCCACCTACAAAACTACGAGACCATTGAAGCTGTACCTATCATTTTGTTGGGGACTTGTTACAGGTGTTATATAGCATAATCACAGACAGTAAGAGTTGCGAGAGTAGTAGAAAATGATAACAAAAACAATGAATAATTCACTTCGATTTCATACTATTTTCTGAATTCTTAATTAAGCTGTTTTTTCTACTCGCAACTTGTACAAAACTTTATTTTGAACCAATAATTTTAATAGAAAACGGAGATATTTTTACATTTATTCGTTATCTTGTACATCATGCGGTTGATGGTGGGGCAGAATCTGGCATTGTCATTTTTTGGCAGTTTCGATTTACTAAAATACCTTATCTAATTTAGTATTATATTTATCATGAGTACACCCCCAGTTTCAACTTGTCGAATGAATTCAAGGACACTGTATATTCCGTATATTCAGTTGTTGTCGGCGAAGGCGACCGATGCTGGGTTTCGGTACTTAGGTACTTACTGACTTCGTTGGCTCAATGGCCCGAAGTTGGTCTTTGTTTCCGAAACGAGAAGATAATAGGTCAATCCTAAGCTACCTATCACGTCGGTATATGTGTACTAATCCTAGTATACCTATACCGACTCGCGCCACATGGTGAGTGTGCATCCAGTGGATCTAGTACAGTGGTTCACAACCAGTGGTCCGAGGACCATAAGTGGTCTGCATAAGCTAAAATATGGCCCGCGAAAGATTTTTGATGCTGTTAATTAGGCTTTAATGTCACTTTTAAATTTTACGATTAGGTACGGACAACAGCAGATCAATGGTAACACTTGCAGCACGATTTCAACTTTTACGACGCTGATAATAAGAACGGTCCACATTGTTAATGCGACGAACCGTTACATTTGCTGTGCTTTAGGATGTACACACGGATACAGAAAAGTATACAGGTGGACTCAATAAGGTTGAGATTTTCTCAAAAACTAAGGCGGTTTATTTTTTAACCTTGTGGTCCATGTTAATTGTAACGAAATCATAGTGGTCCCTGGTTCAAAAAAGGTTGGGAACCACTGATCTAGTACGACCGGACGCCGGACATGCTCGATGCAGATATGCTCTGCTCGGTTCGTAGCACGATCGCCTCCCACTCTCTCATATGTAGCACTTTATAAATTAATAACTCTGATGTTAATTGTAATATCGAAAACTAATTTCAGATCAGAGTATCACGCGACTTGATTTGTGTTATAAACAATTTTAATCATCTATTATAGTTAAGGCTTCGTATGCGCGTATTTTCAGTTATTCTACGAAGGCTACGTACGGCTTAACTACTAAAATTAAACGTCTGAAAAAATAAACTTATAGCAATCTTGGGGTATCTATTTAGAGACTGATGAATACCGATACACGATTGGACAAACTTCGCTTGATAAAACAAAAACAAAACAAAAAACATATCCCTTCCATGTCTTTTAAAATGAAAATTATATCTAAACCGAAATAGTTATTCATAAAAAATATGTATATCAAAATATAAGGTACTAAAAATAAGAGAGCTTGTTTTAAAAAATCTGATTTTTGTTGGCGTATTTTTATTTCCCTGCCAAAATTCATAAAAATACGATTATCGAGGCAGTGCGCCGTGCTCTTCACTCCGCCGCTGTCTTGTGTCTCACTCTTGCTTCTGACAACCATGTAACGCCTTAAGTAAGCCAATCTGCCCACTGATCAAGTAGCATGACTTTCGTTCACGCTAGTAGAATAGAAAGAAAAAGGGACAGGACAATCCTAGGCTAAAGAAAAAAAAGCATCAGAAATATTAATCTAGGTCAATCCTATACATTTACTATTCTACTACACAACGTTAAGGAACCACTTGGCTAAGAGGGTGGTTTGTGTTAGGCATTGATATCCGGAACTTTAGTGTTTGTTACTTGATCTATGATATGAGCTTACACGACTTAACGCTTTATGAGCAATACCTAAGGTGCATGTGTGCAACAGAGCTCTCGTCTGCTCTATAAAATGACAAAATTGTTGCGCTTTGCCCCACAAACAGGATTTTAACTTAATCTCTGGTCTTAGTGATACAAATACTTACAATGTTTGCTTACACAAAGTTGTCTATCTAAATAGAAAATATTCAACTATTTAAGATCGATGAGGTACTATTAAATGACAGATAGGTACATCGACAGCACATCAAGTGGAGTTTGGACCGTACTTATTGTCTCTGTCATAAACGTTGAAATCGTACTGCAAGTGTTACCATTGATCTGCTGTCGACTGTACAAAGGTACCTTGAATGTTCTTTGCAAAATAAACAAAGAGAAAATATGATGACTGATTATTAGTTTGTTTATGAATCAATTAAGGTACTTACATATATTTATACAAATGACAATGCCAGATTCTGCCCCACCATCTTGTACAACTTGTACGCAAGTTGTACAAGATAACGAATAAATGTAAAAATAACTCCGTTTTTTATTAAAATAATTGGTCTAAAAAAAGTTTTGTACAAGTTGCGATTCGAAAAAAAACAGCCTAATTAAGAATTCAGAAAATAGTAAGAAATCGAAGCGATTTATTAATTTTTTTTTGTTATTCTTCTATAGGAGTTGCGATTGTAGTAGAAAATGATACTGATTATGATTATGCAATATGAAACCTTTAATAAGTCCCCAACAAAATGATAGGTACAGCTTAAATGGTCACGTAATTTTGTAGGTGGGGCAAAGCTCCATTGAAATGTGGCAATGTCTTTTAACATGGCCACCCAATTACAGGCTACTATAATTATAATATCATAACACAATATATTAAGGAAATAATGTTTGCAATTTAAAACACAATTTCTGATTTCATTGACGTATAAGTTTGATTTTTTCACGGCTGCATGAAGTTGCGGACGTGAGTATTTGGTATTAATTTCAATTTGATCCGTCCACACGTTTCTGAGATATAAGTCTTGACAGACAGACGGACAACAAAGTGATCCTATAATATAAGTTATTATATCCGTGGGGGCCGGGAGCGCTAGAAATTTTTAAAGATTTGTCGGGGCGGCACACGTGACCGAAATGCTGACCTGTATTTCGCCCAAAGGATCAGCCTAGCGATCCAGAGGGGAAATGCCGCCAGCATTTTGGGCCCGTTGCCGGACAACGGGGATCGGTTGAACTATCTGTAATGCTAAGCCATTCAGATAGTTCAACCGACCTATTGTACTTACATATAGTTTTTAGTTTATGTATATATATATATATATATATTTTTAGGTTAGTATTATTTAAAATATTTATTTTTTAAGATTTTATTGTTGTTTGAATAAATGTTTCATTTAGTTATTAAGTTCGTGTGTTTGTTGTGCGAATTAAGAATCTCATCTTTTTTGGAAGTCGTTTAAAAGACAACAAACAAAGATATCTAGGTCATTCGTAACAGTTTAATAAAGGAATGTAATGGAAACAGCCATTTTCCTATAAGGTTATTATTTTAAGTACTAGCTCATATCTAGGACACAGCATTGAATACCAGTAAATGGTCATTATGTATGCACATTGCACGTGCATTAGAGATGCGCCGATTCTAGGCTTATCCTGGCTGATTATTGTGGACCGTTTCGGGACGAGAATAATCAATGAGCTTTGGTGTTGATTTCGTATATAGATTAAAATTTACATTAATTATTAATGCGGAATGTATATTGGTTTGTACTTAAGCAGCTTAACCTTCGTGTTTTCAATTAAAATAAATATATTCATTTGCTCACAAAAAGTTACATAAATACAAAAGCTTTCACGGCAATATTGTGGCAATTAAAGCTTTTTTTGCGATTCCGAATCCAACCTTAGGGGAGTACTCATCGAAGCCTTTTTTCATATGCGGTCAGGGCACGGTTGGTTCAGTTTTATTTTGAATGCACACGTATCACAATAAATATTTATGTGTATTTCGCCTAACTAACCATAGCACCACCGAACTCTCAAACTTATTATATATTACATAGTTTTAATATATTTAAGTTAAAAATACAAACAAATAACTAAACATAACTCTAAAAATCATAAAACTTAATAACTAATATAATAAATAATTATCTACCTATAGGCACGTCGTCGTCAAGGCCCGTCCCGCGCGGGATTAATTTATTTAATATTTTATATTAAATAAATTAAACAACATTTACTTAAATTATGACTTTATATGTTAGGTAAGAAACAGGGATGGTCTTGACCTTCGAATAATATTGTGTTTGAAGTTTAATTTATTAAAGTAATTACGATTTCTTAAACCAAGAATACTTTCTTAACCATCAAACTGAAAAGTAAATATAGTTTTCCTTATAATTATACGAAACAGGGATTGTCTTGATCTAAGAAATTTGTTTTTGTGTAGGTAGTGTAAATATTTCGATTAGATATTTATTTAAGCCACATTACAAACATATAATCGGCTCTAAACTATCTAAAATAAGTGTATCTTTCTAGTGGCCTAACCAAAGAAACCGCACTGGGCTTATATGTATCATGATCCTAGGTACATCTAACCCCACTTGCAATATAAGATAACTCTAGAACTCGTCTTAACCCTAGACAAAATGTATGGAGTTTTCTTGGGTTAAATGTTATCTCGATATTGCAAGATAATGCAACTGTGATAGTAAACCACTGAACCTAATCACAAATCAAAGGCCGCAATGCTGTCGAAATATCGAGACATCAATAAATAAATGTTTAACACGGTAATTCCCGTTTTATCTAATCAATACAAATCAAATTCTTTGCAATTATGAGGCAAAAACTTCTTTTCCATGATCCCTGCGTTTGTCAAAATATCGTAAAACAAAATCGAAGGAATCACTTAATTTAATACTCTAGTCGGTACATCACAGTATATCAATGCTCAATAATACTTTCATATGCTAATAACTAACTTACTTTCATGTAATTATTGGCTGACCCACTTAGTCAACCTTCCAAACTCAGTAGTTACTGTAATAGGTACTAATAATCAGTAACAGTCCTTGATATAAGTAAATAACACATACTTTTATAATAGATAAGGTAGACTTACCAAGACTCCAGGCCGCTTCCTCGATGTCCCATACTTTCGTTCGAAGTAAGTTTTCTCTGCTTGCATTCTGTCACTTCGCTTCTCCGGCGACTTCGTTTACTCTTCATCCTGCTCACGAACATAGTTATCGAGTTTATCTATTATTGTATTTAGGTAACACGTTTGTAATTGCAATCCAACTGAGCTGTTATCGTGATGACTGATAACGGTTACGCATAACAAGATAAACTACAATTTTAAATCAATTGATTGATAAAAAATATCAATACTTAAGTATAGTTTGTAGGATCGTCGGATGGATACTTTATTGTACTCTTTGAGGGACTAACTAAAACTTATTAAAAACTTTGTAGGTCAGGGCTTCCCAAACTGTGCGTCGCGACTCCCTGGGTCGATCTACATAGATTCGCCGTCTGTATCAATGGCAATTTCCAAACTTGAGCCCCATTCTGGGAAGCTGTGCTCAGAACAGCAAGCACATCCTTCTCATTACTAGCCAGCCAACAAAGTATAATAAATATTTCTTTTCATTCTCGTTCTTATATTTTTTCTCATTTTCTAATGAAAATTATAGAGGTTATTTGGAGTTTTTCTGATAACTTGTTACTAGGCTAGAACTACAACTTTGGTAGGTACTTTTGGCCAAAGGGCGGGACTTCGCGAATAAAGTGGCAAATTCCCAGGGTCGTCATAGTAAAAATAAATTTGGGAAGCCCTGGTGTAGGTGACAGATGACATGGTAGGTAAAGAGGAAGTTCGTCATTGATTTTATTTATCATTGCTGGGTTTAATTACCAACACTACGATTTTTTTACAGCAATGATTACAAAAAAATAATTTCGTTCTCATTTGTATCTGTTGGTTTCATAATCGAGGGTGTTTCTTTGGTGTGGGAAATTCGGCACAAGGGTCCTTACTCATACAAATTGACCATCAGTACGTCATGCATTAAAAAAGATTCCTTATATAGTCTAACAGTTACAAAACAGTCACCGAACGATCCTCTTTTTCTCACATTGTAGTTTATTACTTATTCAATGCTGTCCGGGCTTACGGTTTATACCTATCCTTTTCGTTCTAGCCATATACCCCATTATTATCTTTTATTTCACTATTATCGTTATAAATCCTATAAGTATTGCAATTGTTTTATT
This sequence comes from Tachystola acroxantha, assembly GCA_963506565.1. Classification (NCBI taxonomy): domain Eukaryota; kingdom Metazoa; phylum Arthropoda; class Insecta; order Lepidoptera; family Oecophoridae; genus Tachystola; species Tachystola acroxantha. The sequence continues at coordinate 19,461,897 of OY735870.1, forward strand.
ACTTAAATATTTGGTATTTATTTAGTTCTTGCATACAAGGTGGCATTGAATTCATTCGACAAAATTAAATGGATGGTTAGGCTTGTGACATACATTAATTCTGCACAGCGTTTTAGTAAATTAAAGAATTTGGGTAAAAATAATAAAAAATATTTACAATAAATTCAACTATCATAAAAAGTATTAATTTGATGTGCATAGTTACTGTGCGTTGGAATTTTTTTCATTTTATGGTCTTTTTAAATTTTTGCAACGATTTCTTTCACTGGAATTTGACTTCTAAGGTCAAATAAGATCTAATATGTGACTGTGACGTACTTAGTTTTTTTTTTCAGTTTTGATTTACAAAAAACCTTAGTAATTTCATATTTATCATGAGTACAACCCCCAGTTTCAATTTGTCGAATGAATTCAAGAACACCATGTATAGCCAACATGAGCACAAAACAAAGACGACTGGCGGACGCTCGAGGAGGCTTTCACCTAAGTACAAGGGGCTTATGGTATAAGAAAGACTATCAGAAACTGCTGGACCGTTTTAATAATTCTTTTACAGTTACATAGTTTTAAATTTCATGTCTCTCACAGAGAAGGAATTTTTGCAATAGTAGTTTGTGAGAAAATCTCAACCTTAAAAACTCTCATGTACACTTTGCTCTAAGTTACAACGTAGGTACAATGTAGTGAAGAAACTAGATAGTAGTACCTAAGTCGTGCTTAAGCCCTATGAGACCTGCAGGTTAATTCTGAATTCATGTTGGTCGTAAAAGACAAACAGGGGCCGCCACGCCAGGGGCCGTTACACTGCACAGAAACGTCTGTCGTTTTTATGTCAGCAAAATTAAATATTCACTCATTTTTATTGCATCAACTCACTCTTTGACAACGCTGAAGGCGAATCTTTTAATTGAAACCTGTTAATTGAAATATCGAAGAGCGACATTTTGTTTTTCCGTATTCACAATTAACATCAGAGGATTTTAAATGTATAAGTCTATTTGTTTTTTTATATATATTACAGTAACTTTTGATTACCTGTCGCTATCACTTTCTGATGCCTTATTCTGGGCTAGTTACATACATAGACCGGGTAGGCAGAGATAATGATCTTCCATTTGCTGCGATCTCTTCATTTATCAAACGTGATCGGATAGTCGTGATAGATAAAATATAAACATAAAAATTGTTTGTGCATTATTTATAGTTTAACATATTTCGAGATCACGGTTAGATCAGGAGGCTCCTGGAATATCGTCTGAGGGAGATAAGCCATGTTCAACCTTGAGAGCCCAGTACCTAGGGCTCGTAGGTACATATTTGCGCGCCTCGCCGCGAATGCGCTTGTTTTGAAAGGCTTGCGAGGTATAGTACGAGGTAAGTACGTAGTAGTGCAATCGGGGGGTGAGCCGCAACGATTTTTACTGGCACTCAAATCCTGTCAAAGTCAGCTTGCCGCAGACTTTGCCAGGACTTGAGCGCATAAAAAGGCCTTGCCCCTAACCTCTCTGTTTGCGCGTCGTTTCTTCGCCGCACTACGCGCATCCAATCATATTGTGCTGAAGAGGCTCACCATACATTGCAGCAACAGAACTGCACGCGTGCGGCGCCTTCGTCAGATCTGTACGAACCCTGTAATACATAGGTGTTCTCATATTCAGAGTCATGATTTCCTCATAATCATTTTGTGAGTTTTCGAATAATGAAACCTAGCTTCGTTACTAGGGAATGCATTACCGGGATCCCGAAATACCGGGAACCCGCACGAATTTTGCGGGATCAGTCCCGCACATAAATCGAGCGGGATCCCGCGGGATTAGCGGGACTGCATTAATCGCGACTATTTGACTTTTTTGTACTAATAAACAGAAATGTATTCTTATAAAGACTTTGCCAGTTCAGTAATTGTGTAGAAATACTTTTTTAAGAAAGAACATTCACAGACGGCTAAATGCAAATTGTGTATCTTGTTTTTTAAATTTTGTCTGTCTGACAGACTATTTTGGATATTTTATTTTGTTTAATTTTTAGTGCATTTATGATACACTAAAAATCTCTCTCAGCTCAATGAGTTTCAGCATCATGCAGGTTCTCGCAAATACCAGGATCCCGCGGGACTAAGGAAGGACCCTATCCCGCAAATACCGGGATTGGAATTTTTTTGCGGGATTGCATTCCCTATTCGCTACCAACAATGTTCCTGGTACCTGTAGTATAAAATATATTTTTTACTCCTGCTACTACTACTTCAGTTGTAAGACGGGACTTTTTATTCCCTTGTTACTACCGATTAAATTCAAACAAAGTTTATAGTTGCCTTGTCCAGTCTCAGGTACTGGTAGTTCAATTACTTCGTCCGGTAGATACGGAACTATTGAGACGTAGTTCGGTTGTACAAATACATCAAACTACTGAGTCTCTGTACTTACTTATCAAGAGTTTCATTAGTGATTTAAAATGCGAATGTATTTTATCAACGACTCTGTATGGCTGCCACACCTAATCTTTTAAAATCTCATGTAGGTAAGTTAAATCGATTGGTATAGTATAGTCACTCAAAAGTATAAAAAAATGGCAGTATGGGGGGGGGGGGGGGGGGGGTCTTTGCTTTGCTTATTTTTTATGACATGTGGGGGTGATTACGTCAGCAGTACCTAGTTATTTACTTTTTTACGCAGATGGCAACCTACACATTGTCTATGCTTGAAAACGAAACGCATTTTCGGGGATTCCCACAAATAATGAATATGTTCCATCCTAAACCATAAATAATTGTAATAAATCTGCTTACGTAATACTTGAACGGACCCTTATGTAAAAACAGCAAAGTAGATATCACCTTACATGAATTCAGGTTATCATTGTCTACTATGATATTCATAATTGCCCATGCTCTACATAGAACCGTAGCAACGTATTAAAATATGTACGAGTACCATTACGTAGGTAGTAGTGCAATAAATGTAAAGGGCAGCCCATTGCATTCAATTCATTGTTCTGGGAAATGGGTAAATGCTAAAGGTCGCCGAATATTGATTAAAAATTGTTATTGCATAAATGAGGTCACATGATATTTGAAATTAGTTTTTCGATATTACATGGTAAAACTCGTGCTTCATCCAGGCTTCAAATTTCGTATGGAGATTGTAAGACGTTACCTACGTCTATTAGATACCTATCCTGGTTTTCAAATGCCGCTAATTATTTTATTTGTCAAAAGATTTCAATTCTATTTCCACAATTGATCCTCAATTTATGTTCATCCATGAGACCTCCACCAGGATATACCACGCCTCTGGGGTTGGCTGTTACCTCTCCCAAAGAGAAGTAATACAGCGTTTGGCACGATTCCTTATGAAGGGGATCTTTCTTCAGTCGAAAACAGAGAAATGTTGGTATATTATCATTAGGGAAATAGGTAAATATAGTTTAGACTTTAAACAAGTTCCTACTCTAAACTTTAGAGTACCTACTTACGTAAATTGTAAATAATTTTAAAAATCAGTTAAGTAAAAACTTTTTTTTTTGAAAATCTTAACCTTAAATGACTCTCCTGTATCTACCTACCTATACTTTTCTCTGAGGACTGTAGTAAATAATACGATTTATATATTTGTAACTTTTCCTTAATAAACGAAAACATTTTTTTACAGAACCTTTCAGTGAGTTAGTTAAGACTGTAGGAACAACCGGCACTTCAGTTGCGATGCGGTTGTACCTATACGAGAGCTAATTCAATCTCAAATTCAGGTCTCAAAGACCTCGAGTCTTTGTTTATCGAAATTCCGCTTTTATTTCCTGACTGTTCCGCCTAACAAAGGACGAAGAAAAGTTCTAGTAAGTGGAATATCAAAGACACGTGGACAACCGCCCATCTGGTGGCCCGAAGCGATGGTGGCAATGAAAATGAAAATGCCATTCAAATATAGAACTTATTTGATACAGCACGACCTTTAAATTTCATTAAATAAACAAACTGTTCTGACTGCAGCGCTGCGATAAGTTCTATATTTGAATGGCATTTTATTATTGCTGCAACTTTGTAATGAAATGACGCGCGCGAATAGGTACCTATATCTAGACCTTAGAGGTACATATACCTATTGGTAGTTATAAATAGTACTCCAGAGACCTCTTCACCAACGAAGTTGATTCACGACGCAAGTCCAATGCTATTACTGAATTATGTACCTACAACTACATGACTGCTTATTAATAGTAGCGATTTAATTTAGTTTTAAAAACGCACACATATTCCGCTAAGAGATTTGGATCGAACACAGTTTAACGATTACGTAACCAGTATACAGGATGTTGTTTAGGCCAACGACGAGCGAATCAGAGATGATAATATACTTACACGATACTGATGCCAAACAATATAAAAAGTGGTGTAGGGTTCGATTCCCACAGTTGGTTTTTACCTACTCTGTTTCTATCTGCGTGCGTAGAGCGCACCCTCGCGCGTTGTCCATTTCGCCACGTCGCGTCGTCGTGTCTGCTGCGATCCTGACACACCTCTTCCAAACTCATCGTATCCCTCCGTACCTACAATCCAACGCAGCAAAACGGTTATTACCGTTCGCTTTTCTACATGTGGGTCATGGCGTAATGACTGGCTAACCTCTTCAACGTCTTTTCAGATACTTTTAGATTTCCTTGATCTCATAGTGGTACCACGAGTTCGGTCTCAGATACCAATACTTACCCTTAATAGTTTTGTTTGTCTCTGCACGTACGATTCGCTGATGTTCGTTCACGTGAACAATAATTGAATGGTCGGGGTACACTGCTGTGGTATAGTCGACAGCATGTTAAGTGTAACATATGGTCGCTATTACGCGCTGGAAATACGGCTTGTTTGCAATAATTTCGTATATGTTGATGTTTTGCCGACTGTACCAAGGACTAAGTGTACCCACATATCGGTCATACTATATGCATTTTTCTATCTATAGATAGGATATAGTATTAGATAGTAATAGGTAGAGTATAGGTACAGTCGAAGACAGACATAAGTATACAGGGGGCCTCAATAAGGTTGAGATTTTCTCAAGAACTACTGGACCGAATTTAATCATTCTTTTACAGTTACGTAGTTTTAACTTTATCTATCAAACAGTAAAATAATTTTTGCAATAGGTAGGTCAAGTAGTTTTTGAGAAAATCTCAACTTTAAAAACTCTGTGTTCCACCGTACGTACAGTCGTCAACACTTCAACTTGCACTAAACTAAAACTACACTGTCATCGCTGTGTCCAGTTCCCATGTGATACACTTGATGTGATGTCGACTGTAGGTACATAGATTGTATTATAAAAGTATTTGGCTGCTAAAGTTCACGCGTAAACTGAACAAAATCAATGACGTCGTCGTGGAAAGTGAAAATGCAGCAACTTTTAGCTTTTTTATTGCAAAAACATCCACGCCGGCCAATAGGACGTGAATCTGGGGGTTATTGCCCGTGGATCACCTCGGTAGTTCACCTGGGTGGTCTACGGGAATTTTTCCGTGGATTAGCTAACATTGTGAATCGGCTCGACTCCCACGAATACAATCCATTAGTTAGCGTATAGGTAATTCGTTCTTATTGACAAGACTTTAGCCAGCATTTCCACCTGCAAGAAATCTAAACTTCTGCAAGTAATGTCCGACAGCAGCTTGCAAGTGTAAACTCCATACTTGCTGCGCAGTTTACACTTGCAAGGTACCGTAGGACATTACTCGCAGAAGTCATGTTGCAGGTGGATAATCTGCTGATTTGAGAATCTGGTGAGTTGCGAATCTGGTAACTGCCCATAAGCGGATACGCGGCTTTCACTTTAGCCAGGTGGCGCCCCCAATCTTTAATCTGACCGCTAAAAACGACCGTAATTCCGCAACTAAGTATCTAAGCTACGATTATCTACGACTTACTGAAATTAAATCAAATTGTAAATGATTATTTAAAAAATATTATTTAGTATAATGGAAGCCTTCTAAAATGAAAGTCTATAAAACTTATTCTAAGACAATTTTTTTAAAGATTATGGCGGAACCTGGCTAATGATATGCGCCAAGGTGAAAGCGCACTAGCCAACACTGCAGCACGCATCCATTCTCAAATGCAATGTCTCACACCTACAACAGCCCCCATTACAGTTCTCAAAACGATGAAAACATATCATGTCATAGCGCGCCGAACAGAGACGCCGCTATACCAGCGCAATAGCATATCCCTATCACACACGACATGACATGGTATGATTCAATCTTTTTGAGAAGCAAGCCTCCTCCACTATTACAAGCGGATAAGTGCGCGTTCACCTTAATCAAGTTCAGTATTCATAATAATAGTAAGTTATGAAACTGATAAGCTGATATATTCTGGCGCGTGTATACCATATCTAAGGGGGACGAGTATTGGGGGCCAAGACAAGAGGATACCCACCCCTAATAAAACATTTATTACTACGATCCTTTATTTTTATTCCATTAGATAAAAAACATATAGTTGGAGATGTTCATAGTTAACATCAAATCAATTAACATATTTAATCTATGTTACTTAAAAGTTTAGTTTGAACTGTCTGATCGATCTAGTTTCATGGCAGGTTCGAATATTTGAGATTTTGAAAACAAAAAATAATAGAAAAAATCAAATCAGGAGAGGCATAGAAAACTAAAGGACAGAAAGAAAATTAAAAGGAAAGATTAATTGATCTAAAAAATTTATTAATGTATGAGGCGACTATGTGCACATCGAAAACACTTGTTATATTACAAGACCACTTACTTGTACGCTATTTACAACTCCTGCGGTACTACCCACTGGTACACGCCATCCGCCCTAATTACCATCCACTTACATTACACACTGTACATAAGTAGTTTGTACAAGTTACACTTACAAACTAACCTAAGCTACAATACATTTAGAAACAATGGAAATATTGTTGATCATAATACTTATACGGATAATGGTATAAGAAGTTACTTAAGGCTAATGCTTATATAGACTGAATATATCGGCTACAATATAAATAATAATAATATATGTATTGGATTGTTTAATCTAATGACTGGTACGAGTCTGTCAGCCATGGCCTTACATCTACATTGTGTCGCCCGCCTGAGGTTGCGACACGGCACGAACGTTACCTAGCATGGCGCGTTAATATAATGCTGCGTACCCATTCGGCCCAACGAACGCCGACGAATGCGTTTTGATGACCTTCGGTGGTCCTGTCCTGAACGGTTTAGCGCACAACAATCGCTTGTTGGCATCCGCCAGCAATCCGCAATGTCGTGGCAACATCAATGGAATCGAACCATTCGAACAAACGCGATGTGGACGGATGGTGAAGGACAACGAACGAAAACTCAGTTCACGAAGGAAACCGTGTCTTTGTGATCAAACAAATAGGTAAGAAATATAAATTAAAAACCAAACGATTCTCGGAATGAAATTGCTGGTATTTTTAGTTGGGATGTCACCATCGTCAAGAGGAAAATGGATTTTAATCAACGTACGCAAACTTAATCAGGTGCTAACGATCGTTTGGACGTATCTTCGAAGGCCAACGAACGAACGTGCAGTATGGTGCGGCAGCCAACGCCGAACGTTCTTCGTTAGCGTTCGTAGGGCTGTTCTGTGCGCAGCATATAGAGAAGACGCTTCGAGAAAACTAGTTTACGGCTTGGTTTACGACTCGCATAAGCTCCGACAAAGTAAACGTTAAGCCGGGCCGCTCCGGGCCGGCCCGTGTAACAGACTACCTACATACCAACGACACACTTACGATATAAACTTAATTACTATTCCATACGTGGAATTATTTAATATATCAACACACAGTAAACTAAAATACTCGACACAAAATCATGCGCTTATAGCACGTAATCTATTTAACATGACTATAATATAAAGTACCAAAGTTCATTACAATCGTTCAGTTTTAAAATATTACAAACGTTTTATAAAAAAATATTTATATAAACACAAGACGTTTTATTTTCTATGTACAGCTTTGATTAGAACATTATTTTTATTTCCTGCTACCGGAATTTCGAATACAAAACTTAAGACATTCTAATCGCTTTTTTAAGGTAGACATAAATATTAAAATAAATCACAGTAACAAGGTAAAGATTGCGGATGTTGATTTATATGTGATGTTGTTTGTCGAGTAGGTTGTGTGTAGTGTATGGACACCTAGGAATACACGTATCCGTGTTGCGGACCCTGCCACATAGGAGGGCTGTAAACGGTGCGGAAGTCTATCAACGTCGCGCTTCCTCAATCCCGTGACACCAGCCCTATTTATAGTACTACTGTAAATTGCTTCCCATTAGATTCGCTGGCGAACTAGTGACAAAAAAAACATTCCCATTCGTTCGGTCAACAGTACTCTACAGCAAAGCATAGTTTGCTAACACGACGAAGTGGTACTTTCACTTTTCAGCGAACTAGTAAGAACATTTTCCCCATTTGTTTGGTTAACAGAACTACTGTGAACTGGCCTATTATGCAACTGGCATATATTTTTTAAAAGATTATCAACAACTACATAAAAATCGCCGTGCTTCAAGCGACCGCACGTGTGGTTAGTGTGAAAGGAACTTATGTTTTAATACAAATTCGTGTTCGACGAAACTGGTCGATGCAATTTCTTTTTGACGCGTGGTTCGTCTGAATAGAGCTTACATGTCGCTGTTACACAATAGGCCCAAGTCCGGTATTAATTGAATTTTTAACATTGGGATCGATATGGCAATACCACCCCTCGCTTCTCAATGCATGCGAATAGCCAACTGATATATATAAAATATAGCTCTATACTTTGATCCCTGGGGATCCAGTTAGGGATTCAACGAGAGCGTTTATCTTGCTAACGAAGCGAAAAACAACAAAATGGACTTTATAATAAAATATATAAAAGCGGATAAAAAGCGATTTGCGACTAAGTTTTTCTAATCGAATGTTTGTGACGTTAGATTCACTTGCAATTAGATCGGAAGACTTATAAGGTTGGAGGAGAGGCTCCAGCTGTCAAATAATTGTTATCACAGCACACGTTGAAACCGATATTGATAATCAGTAGTTGTAAATTAAGAACAAAATGTGATTATGGGATGTTATACAATCCTACATCAACAAAATATGCTAATACAACTCTTCAAGGTCGACAGCTAACTAATAATGCCCTGGGTGCAGGTGTGCGATAGGAACTTATATAAAACAGCACCTCTCCGTCCCCTTAAGTGTGATTTTGTTATTTTATTTCATTTTTATCATAATAAGTTTGCAAACTGAACTCGGATGTAGACATTTCAATTTTGTCAAAAACACTGCGAGCGTGTATGCATTTATAACTTAACGTGATTCGGCGAAATTTAATTTCCATACAAAAATCTAAATCGTGCATAAACTCTTACCTACACATACATACATTTTGACCTTGAAATCATTCGGCTAAATTAAATGGATGGTTAGGCTTATGACATACATTAATTCTGCACAGTGTATAAGTAAATTAAACAATTTGGTGAAAAATAAAAAATAAATTTACAATAAATTCAACAACTTATCAAAAAAAAAATTATGTGCATCGTTACTTTGCTTTGGAGTTTTAAAGTTTTTACATTTTAAAATATTTTGAATTTTTGGCAACGATTTATTTCACTCGAATTTTATCTAAAATGGTCATTGTGTCACTTGTGAGGAACCAATTTTTTTGCAGTTTTGATTTACTAAAAAAACAGTTTCAATTTGTCGAATGAATTCAAGGACACGCCGATCACACGCGGTCTCTATTTATACAGGATAAATAGAGACCGCGTGTCGGTGATTATGTTTAGGTAGTTGATCAAATGATGAGCTTTCGTAAGAAGTAAATAAAAGAAATGCAAATTGATCTGTTTAGCTGAACGTTTTGTTTGTTATTTTATTAATGTTACATCTACTACAACCCATGTCACCCTGAAAACGGTTCATGCATGGCAAATAAATTGTTAACTATGCAAAAACAAAACGTATAGTCATATTGTAGCGCAACCAAGTGTCTGCAAAGGCTAATAATAAATAACATATAAATAAAAAATAAAAATAGTGTTCGAAAAGTTAGTTTGCAACTCGATAATTAGCAAAATCATTTCGTTTATAATTCTAATGGTGCTTTCTAATTGGCTTCTACAAATAAGCCAATTTCGATAAAAACCATTGCTGTCCCCAACGACTTTCTTGTTAAATTACTTGACGCTTTGATATGAATATAGCCATATTTTATTCATTTAAATAAACTATAACTTAAAAGATCGATGATAAAAATAGATATATATTATGTAGTACATTCCGAGAACAAGTCATACACAGCTTGTAAATCTTGCGTCAGTTCAGTCAGGAACTTTGTTGGGATTGACATCAGACTGGATGAGGGTGGACTCAAGTCGGCGTCAATCCGCTATTATTATACCAATCAATCGCCGCACTGAACTGAATCGATATTAAACATGTAATATATGATTTACTGAAATTTTCATTCTGTATTCAACTTATCTAGCCTTATAAATATCCCACTCTTAATTCCGTTGCGATCCTATAGTTTAGCCCACTTCATAATCAATTCCTGGGTCCATTAACTGTGGTTAAAATATTTTACTTACTTAATAATCATCATGATTGTGCTAAGTTATATATTATATACAAATTGTGTCACATTTACGAAAAACAGTAAGGACTATCATAAAAGTAATTGAAGTGTGATGTGATGACTTGAATGACGAGTAGGGCGAAAAATGTACAGTGATAGATAGTTCCGTGGACATAAATACTAATAACTTGACTCGAATTAGGCCAAATTTGTATTGTTTATATGGAGAGTGAAATAATAATCGTTATGCAATAGCTCGTAAGCCGAAGTTCCAATCGATCCAAAAATAATCAATTTATGTCTTAGCAAAATCTTGCAGACAGGATGGTATGAGCGACAGTAGCCCATTGCAAACATGTCAATACTTTCTAGAAATAAATAAAGCGATTGACAGTTGCATTTACTTTCTACCTACGGTCTACTGCATTAACGACGGATATGCCGGCTATCGTGCCTTCTAGACTTTTTAAATATTTAGAAGTTACGACGTCATCGAGATGGCCGCCTCCGCAATAACTTGTGACTTACTCAATCATACGGATTTACATGTGCGAGTCCAAAGTAACATATTACGAAAGCTTATTAAATACTTTAAAATATCCTTATGTTTACATTCATAAGTCACCGATTAAAAAATATTACTCTCAATAATATCGCACATGCAAGTGATTACTACAAAGTTATCGAATAAATAGAAGTATAGTTTAGACGGACGTATTGATGAATACATATCATGGCTGAGTGACGCCACAGCACGTATATTATTGGTCAGACTCAAATTTAACCGTGTGATGTTAAAATCGCAATGAGTTGTGATTGTTGTAATTGCTAACAATTTTCACGAGAAAACCATTGCATGCTAAGAATGATAGTCTAATCTAATAAATAGCTGTTTGCCGAAAACACATATATCTGTATATATATGATTTGGTTACTGTGAAATTATTATCAGAATTGTGAATGTTTCGTTTTAAGCTCTATTAATCAATCGACTTTAAAAGAGAAGTTCTCCATTGGACATTATATGACCCCTAATATCATCGCTTGTTGATAAATTCATAAATTATTATTTTTCATTACAATCAGTGTGTCTCATGACGCTGACTGCATTCAGAAATGAAGTTGATAGTTCAGAACTTGTTTTCGGATAATTATTTTTAATTAATAGCTATTTATTATACCTATTTACACGATTTCATTTTCCTTATGTTTAGTATACTATGCCATGGAGTTGTTCGTAAATACTACATTAATAAATATATTGTGTATGGTAGGTATCTGTAACTTATGGTAACATAACAATATTTTATTACAGTGTTCTACAGTATTATATGAAGGATAGTTGACAGCATGTCTATAATAGAAAACCGTTCCGATCTACGCCGTATTATAGCATACAATACGGCTCCATTACACGTTCAATCTGATATCAATTCACTTCAAAAGCTTACCCAATTTCTAAACACGTTTAACACTTAGGACTGAACTCCCGATGGATTGCTATCCTGCTGATAATATATGGAGATCAAGTCCGCCAAAATCATGACGCCAAATTGTCAGTCAACAAATAGAAAGAACCGTTCCAATAAAAAATCCAGACGATCAGTCTAGATCTAGTACCCATTCAAGTTCTCGGAATAAACTGATGGCGGATTGAACGTATGATTAAGCCCTTATAACTGATGACCTAGTATGGATCAACTACTTATTGTAATTTAGAATAACTTCCTACAGGGGGGGTATTAACGAAAATGAGTAATAAAAAATATAAAAGTAAAAAAAACTACAAACAAGCAGACATACCGAAACTCACTGTCAGACCAAATTATACGATAGAGTATACAAATTTATAACTTACACATTAGAAAGACATAATGCTGGTCTAATACATAAACTCGATTCCTTACTAATAGAAAACAAAGGTGCTTATGATATTCCGGAAAGATTGATGTTAGAAAACAAAAATGACCAATTGTTTGCACAAAGTTATTTCATACCTTCTCACACAGATCGAGTCTCAAGATCGTAATTGGCTATGTATATCATTTTTTAAAAGCTCGGTTCGTAGGAAAGCTCTATGCAGTGTCCTAGGGGAAATTCGATCATCGCTCCACTCTAATCTGCCTAGCCTTGGGATTCTATCTAAGCCTTTTCCCAACAGGAAAATATAAATGTATTTTGCACATACAAAATATACCATTTCACATGGCATAGATTCAGATGATCCGTCAGCTGTCGGATTAATAGTTGCACAAAGTGTTATTTTAGTCAGTCAGGACTCGAAAGTATGTTTAAAAAATTAAATGTACGAGTATCTTGACGAATTACCAAATTCATATCAGTAGTATTCCTATAGTTCGAACTGCAACATATCAAATAGCAACGCGAATCGCAACGCACAACTTGAGTTACTATTTGGAATCTCGCAACGCGTAATAAGAATTTGATAATTTCTCAGATACCATATACAATACATTATATTGACATAATGATGTGTATTGGTGGTGCTATGGTACTCCATGGATAGAGTAGGCACGTTGTCTGGACTGAATAAAATAGCTCCCTGTATATTATCAGCTGTACGTATAACAAGTGATATGATATGACAAGATATTAAAGCAACACCCCCTCTCACATTATGGAATATCAACATAAGTTACTAGTATATAAACTGCAGCTTAGTTAATAACATGGTCAGGTTAATCGTGCGTGAATACACGGATGTCTAAGTTTTCCCCGCCTTATCACGTATCGTAACATTACTTAACTAAGCTACAACCTATGTACTATTAATTACATTAGTAATTACAGTAAATGTGAGAGGGGAAGGTTACTTATTTGCGCGTCATCGGCAGAATATCACATAAATTGGCGAATAGAAAACTATTATCATCCTTTCTGGAATTTTCGCATGTCAACGGTTAACAAGCAATAGCTAAAGCTGTTTGGGCCTAGAGTGGTTCAAGTAAAACGCCAACGTAATCCAAGTGTGAAGATGACTAGAACCGAACTTATTTAATTTGTTTTCTGTTATGTTATAATACAATAAATCCAATCCTGCAGTCACAAAATAAGCACCATCGTTAACTATTCTCATTCTTGTACTTGGCACATTCAGTTCGGCATTTTCTAGTACAAACAAGCTGATCCGAGAAGAAAACATATTTACAAGACGACTCACACCGTTCAATGATGCCGAATGTCCAGAATAAAATATAGTGTTTACTTAGCAACTCTTACTAGATACAAAATTCATTAAAGATACATTACTTATGCTAAAAGAAAGTTGTCCTAAAACTATATACAGCCAGTGGTCATACAACCATGACTACGTAATGAGTATTGCCGAATATTGCACACCATTTGTGTAAAATCAAAAGTTTTTAACCAAACATACAGTCATTCAGTTCATTACAGTTCTATAAAAGCCAAATATAAAACTTTTCAAAATGATATGCCAATAGAAAGATACACTATAATAGTAGTAAAGATAAAAGTACATTCGCGTTTTATTTCGCTGTTGCACCGTAAAGTTTAAAAGTACAGCAAATGACACTGTAACTCGCAATAGTGAGTCTGTCTTCTATGTTGTAAAACAAACTTCGTATGTACAGTTGTCGTAAATCTTTTTATATTTTTATTTAAACCAGTGTTGATGTTGGGTTTCATAAAATTGTTCATTTATTATAAAAGATTACACAAATTACTGAGGTCAAGAGTAAATTTAAATAAGTGGTGTGTTTTGGCGACCTACAACACCTTGGTATCTGCTTTATCCTAGTACGTTAAAACTAAAGTCTGTCCCAGAATTCGAGCTAGCTAACTTCATTTGCTGACTCAATTTCTGGGACAGAGATTAAGTGTATTTCTGTTGTCATTGTAATTTGATGCGTCTAACCGATTTTTTACGCAAATTGTCGGTAATAGTTAATGCCCGTTTGTACATTTCTGATTTGAAATGTACGAAATGTACAGATTATAATACAAACTTCTCTTTAGCCTTTTGGAGCTGGCAGTGGAATTGGCTAACCACTTTGAATCGAAATTCGACATTGTAATAGTAATAAATAACTACTAATTATAACACGATATTTGATTATATTTACACATTGTATATTACTAGGTTTTAATAAATACTTATTCTAATTTTAGACATGAGACTTATTTCAGTCTAGTTAAATTACATATTAAATTATTAGTACAAAGGGATGTTAAAATAAATATAAAAATATATCACGAAATTTTAATCTCTTTTATAAATCCGGAACGTTTGATTGGAATTAATTTCATCTTTTTATTTTCTTGTCAAGTTGTTATAAATCTCCGCTCAACGAATATCTTTTAACTGAGAAATATGGTAACTTTTAGAAAACGACTCGGTGTGCTGATTGTCATTAGATTACTTTTTATACTATTCCACTTAAATATTTGCATTAATTGACTTCATACTACACTTTTATTTTTGGTTAATATTAATTAGAATGTTGGAATACCAACAATTTATTAGTGAGTCTTTGGAACTGCGTAGTAATCTAGGGTATGTAATGTAGCATGGAGTGGCAGCCGTGCCGCGGATGGTAATGCAATATGAAACTGTAGGGTAGTCTGTGGTATGTAATGTAGCAGAGAGGAGCAGATGAGCTGCAAATAGTAAGCTTATGTGGAACTGTGTGACATATATTACGAGCACCGCTAATTACGAATCCCGTTATTAAATAGGTTGACATATTACGTTAATTCATTTATTTTTATACTTATTTCCTAAATGTCATTAATAATAATAACATTTAAATACTATTCACATGTCAAAATGTAATAAATGCGTTTATTTGATAATTAATTTCGAACCTCTTGGTCAAAGTGAGAAGTCATTTACACCACGAGACACGCGCGAATAATGGTGGCATAAGACTGATCATGAATAATGAATTTGATGATAGTGGTTATGCGTGTGCTACGGCGAGGGATGTATATTAAAATATTGTGCTGTGTGTGTGATGTCTGTTACAATACAAAAGCATTACCTAATTTCAATAGTTTCACATGTCAAGACAAAATTAATGAGATTCCAAGTGAGTCACAAAGTAAATAGTAACATTAACAAAAATATATAATATATGCATATACTACATTTTAAATTTACTTGCGCATCACTCAATGCACCAAACTACACACTTAAATCTATGTACCTATTTCTTAGAATAACTTTTAAGTTAATCATTGAGCTTTCCATTTATACAAATAAATAATATAAGAAACTACATCACTAAAAAGAAGTTAATATTAATTTTAAAATATACAGACACAATGTTATATTTATTTATACAAGAGATTTTATGCTCGTTCTAAACGTCATATGGTCCGAACCTAACGCGCGGCTTATATCACCTCACTTCACAGTGTTTATTGACGGGGATCGGCAGCGCGTCTGCGGAGGCCGCGGCGGCCGAGGCGGTCGACGCGGCGGGCGCGGTGCCGGGCTCGCTCGGGCCCTGCATCACGTCGTAGCCGGAGCCCTGCGAGCTGCGCGCCAGTTTTAAGCGAATCGGCGTCACTTTAGCGGTCCTAATCTTGCGCATGGCGGAGGAGGCCTCCGAGTAGGAGGGCGGGTCGATGGCGAGCGGGTCGGGCGCAGAGGGGTCGTACTCGAAGGGGTCGACAGGCGCCTCGGACGCAGCGCCCGCGGCAACCGCGCCCGCACGCTGGCTAGACTCCTCCTCCTTCGGGCGCTTTATCTTTATTATCAACTTAGTAGCACGGTCACTTTCACTGTTAATCATTTGTCGTTTTTCAGCTTTTTTCTCCTTTTTCTTCTTACGTTTCTCACTCTTGCTGGGTTTGGATTTCTTGGTCTTCTCGTTCTCCTCGAAGTCGGCCATCACCATTTTCCGGTACTTCATGCTTTCGCGACGCAGATCCTCGAGACTGGGCTTCGGCGCGGGAACCACCGACAGCCGCTTCTTAGGCGGCCGGAAATGGAAGCTCGAATGGTCGTCGTTCACCTGCTGCACGATGTTGGAGCCGATCTTTATCTTCAGTTTGGGAGCCACCGGGGAAGTAGCGCTCTTGCTCGGCTTGGTGGACACGCGGCCGCGCCGCTTGTGCGCCTGGCTCGAGCTGCCGGCGAGGCTGGACAGCTTCATGTCCTCGGACGGGTCGGCATCGTCGTTCATGCTCACTTCCAGGTGCCTCAGCTCCCGCGACAGGCCGCTTATCTTGCGCTTCTTTTTCTCGATCGGTGTATCTATTATTTTATAATCCTCCCGGGTGGGTATGCTGGTCATGGAGGAGACCGCTTTCGGTATGGTGATGACGGCTCGCGCCAGGGTCGGTGGCGCAGCGGGCGGCACCACTACACCCATCGTCGCCGTGTTAGCCGGGTCGTCCATGTTCATATCCTGCGTCCAATACTGGCGCAG
The DNA here is from genome assembly GCA_963506565.1 of Tachystola acroxantha. Lineage (NCBI taxonomy): Eukaryota > Metazoa > Arthropoda > Insecta > Lepidoptera > Oecophoridae > Tachystola > Tachystola acroxantha. The sequence continues at coordinate 19,478,944 of OY735870.1, forward strand.
TAACTCTTTCTTGCGCATTCGTCGCAAATTGGTGGAGCCGGCGCCCATGGAGGAGGCCACACCGCTGGAGGAGCCCATCACGCTGCCGATGGGCTCGTGTGCGGGCGCGGGCGGCTGCGGCACCACCGGCTGTGCAGAGCTCGAGTAGTTAGCGTCGAGAAATGGACCTTTGATCTTCACTTTCAATTGATTTCTCGAGTCAGATAGCGACACTTTAGGCAGCTGCGGAGTGAACGTCTCCTTCGCAGGCTCGTTGGCCTTCAGGGCTGAAGCTGATGATTGTGGGACGGAGCCAGGTTTGCTCGCCATCAGTGCCATATGAAGTTGCTTCTCGCCTTCTTCGTCTATTTCTGCTAGCGGCTGGTCGGCCGTGCCGCTAGCGAAGGCCAGTAGATGACTATGAAAGCCGTCGCCGGCAACAGGCACGGGTTTCTCGAAGGGCTGATAGGTCCGCATGTCGACGGGCCCTGGTAGTACGGGCTGCACTTGAGAGAATCCAGGCCCACGCTCGGAGTTGCTTTTGCTGGAGGGAGATGACGACCCATCGCCGGGTTCAGGAGTGGGAGATTTTGCTTCTTTCGATTCAGTGGGAGGAGGTCGCTTGTTTGGCGGGGGGCTAGCCATGCGCGGTGATTGCGAGGAATCTTTATAAGAGTGTTCAGATTTTCTATCGTCTCTCATGTCTATAGATTTCCGTCTTTCTCGCAGTGCTTTGAGATCGACGCCATCGTTAGCAATTTCTTCGTCAAAATCGTACACTGTACCAACCAGTTTGCTTTGAATGGAATTGCCCATGTAGTCGACTGGGCCGTGAATACTTTGGCCGCGGCTCTTAGAACGACCTCGCCCTCTCTGACTCCGGCTACTTCTATTACTCGACCGCTTGGTACCCTTGGGTGCTTCGCTTTGCTTCGGCGAAATACCCGGACTCTTTCCGGGTGATTTCCCAGGAAACTTGGGCATAGTCTTCAGTTTAGGCGGAGATTTCGATTCCTGCGGATGCAAATTCGATATCGGCTCATTACTATCGTTGGACATTTTCGTAGGAGCTCTGCTATTAGTTTCATTATAAGATTCAATGCTGACGCTCGGACTGGAGACGACGTGAATGGAGAATTTGTCACTGCCTGTGACATCGATGTCGTCTCGTGGAGAGTCCATGGGCTTGGGAGTCGGTGGAGCGATCATTGCCGTGGTGAGCGCGATGTTCTGCGAGGACGACGTGAAGGCGGCGCAAAGCGTGGGGAAGGTGGTCTTGGCAAGTGGCTGGATGAGCGGTGAGGGCCCGAAAGCCAGACCGGGCGAGTAGAGGCCGGCGGGTGAGGGCAGCGACAGCTGCGCGGCGGCGCACGCGCCTGCGCTGAACAGTGGCAGGGAGCCCAGCGCGCTCATGAACGGCGGCCCGTCCGGCGGGTAGTTGCTCGAGTACTGGTTCAGTGGCATCGCCGGCTCCACGGAGCACGAGTACGCCGGCATGGGCGGGTACGAGCCGATCTCTGGCATCACGCTGCGCGGATGCGAGTCGCAACTATTGATATGAGAGTGCATGTCTGCCTTTTGTGAGCAAACCGAACCCTCAGAATTGGTACTCGAAGCGGAGGATCTTCTCGTTGCAATTTTACTTTCTCTCCATTTTGGAGTCTCTCGGCTGACGTATGGAGAGGAAATGGTGGCACAGTCCGAGTGTATTACAGAGTTGTTGTTGTCGTAATTGTGATTATCATGTGTCATTTCTTGATCGTTGCTATGTGTCGAGTGATCGACGACCGATAGCGGCTGCGAGTCGTCACTCTGTTTCGACAGCGAGATGGTGTCTGCCACTTCAGAGACCGATTGCGCGTCTGACTGCACTGTGGATGGTTCCCTGACTTCATCGTGATACGGCCCCACATTATCATACTTTCGCCGATCGTTACGTTCGAGCGACTCATCGCGTATAGGTAGATCTGGCCACTTCTCGTGGCTTGTCATGGGAATTGGTCGATCGCCCTTGTCAATCATGTTTTCTTTAGAAACATGCGCTACAAGTTTGTGCGGCGCATGGTTGACAGAAGAATGAGTTTCTTTTGGTGGCATTTGAAGGTCAAGGGCGGTATTTTTATTAAGCGGTGAAGTTTCTCGATCATTTGAAATTGAATTTGAAGCCACATTATTTTCTTCGCCTGTGTGTTCTAGATCATCACTAATGACGATAGACTCCTCTTCAGCAGAATTTTCGACAGGCATTTTCTTGGATATCAGTTGCATTCTGAGCCTATCGACTAAATTCAAAGTTTCTTGGACACCCTGCTCTTTGGAATCCTCCTTGAAGAAAAATTCATTGTAAGATGTAAACGGTTTCATCATGTCGTCATGGTTGAACCCGTCATCGACAGCCAACATATCAAACTCGAAAAGCTCATTATCTTTAGGTTGAGGGGAAAATATCGACCTATTAGGAAATGGATTTACTGCTGATGGTATTTTAGCACTCTTCGAGATCTCTACTCCCTGCACATGACTGGCGTCTTGAGTCATAAACTTCTTTTCAGTATCTAACATCGAACGCTTCCTAATATTTCTTACCGTAGGGTTTTCTTCCATTGGATCCAAAGTTATTGTCCTAGCATCCATAGGAGTTTTTGGTGACTTGATCATGGTATTTTCGTTCAAAGTGGCTTGAATCTTAGCTATCATCTTAATGCTGCTCTTATCAGTAGAATCTGAATCAAATGATTTATCTGCAGTCATATACTTCTGGTGATCACCAGGTTTCTCGATCGGTGGCGGATAGACTTTAGGGCTCGGTGCTTTCGGTAGACAATGTTTATCAGCACCGGGAAAGTTATCATTGATGAGTATGGGACTCTTTTTGTTGGCCAAATCTTTAACAGGCTTCTCAATTGTAGGCTTTTTAACAGGTGAAAGACTAACACGTTCAGAAATAGAGGTCTTGTGTGCGTCATGTCTACTCATTCTTCTCTCTTTCAGTGGTTGACACACCTCTGGTTCCTTTGCTTGTTCCTTTACGCGGTCTGAAACTTTTACACTCATTCTCCTGTTGGAAATACTCTTGTGTTTATGTTCAGTGCTCTTTCGAGGACTGGCTTCATCACTCTTTTGTTTTTGTTCAGTGCTCTTTCGAGGGCTGGCTTCAACGCTCTTTTGTTTATGTTCAGTACTCTTTCGAGGACTGGCTTCAATACTCTTTTGTTTATGTTCAGTGCTCTTTTGAGGACTGGCTTCAATACTCTTATGTTTATGCTCCGTGCTCTTTCGAGGACTGGCTTCAATACTCTTTTGTTTATGTTCCGTGCTCTTTCGAGGACTGGCTTCAATGGTCTTTTGTTTATGTTCAGTGCCCTTTCGAGGGCTGGCTTCAACACCCTTCTGTTTATGTTCTGTGCTCTTTCGAGGGCTTGCTTCAACACTCTTTTGTTTATGTTCAGTGCTCTTTCGAGGGCTGGTTTCAACGCCCTTTTGTTTATGTTCAGTGCTCTTTCGAGGACTGGCTTTAGGAACAAGAGTGGCTGCAGTAACAGGAGTGACTTTAGAAACTGGAGTGACTTTAGAAATAGGCGCGGCTTTGCTAACATGAATGTCCTCACTGAATTTAACTTTATCGTCTACAGACTCACTGTGTCTTTTATTTTTCGTTACCTTCGCCTTACTGTCAGTCTTGGCTGTTTCTGCAGCATGAGGGTCTTTAACGTCTTTCTTTACCTTCTCGTCCGCTTTCCGCTCCGGAGTTGGAAGTTCACGGGACTGGCTGCTCTCTTTGGGATGTTTATTTGATCCAGAGGCAAAGCTGGAGTCGCCTTTAGACGATTTTCTCTGTCGGGCATCAGACTTGTCAGGCAGATTTCCGCTTGAAGTAGTGCTTCTGGTCCGAGCACGTGTGGCTGCACGCGTGTCGCTGGGTCGGCTCGATTCCGCTCCTTCAAGAGCCGGTGATGGTACCCTGCACTCGGACCGCCGTTCGGAAGTTTTAAGCTTCTTGTCTGGGGCCTTGCGAGGGGACGCATCACTCGACAAGCTTTTTCCTTTTCTCCGCCTACGTGGCCGTTTAGGAGAGGGGCTGCCAGACTCCGAATATTTTGACCCTTTCGAACTTTCTGAATCACTCGAGGCACTAGTGGACGACAGTGGTCTCGACACCTTGTCAAGAAAGGGCAAGTCCACTGTCGGCCTGGAGCCTGGCGGAGAAAACATCGAAGGTTGCCTAATAACAGCGGGTTTTATTTCCCTCGCTTTAACAGTTGGTTTCATGCCTGGTTTTTCTTCCACCTCTTCATCTGAACTAGAAGATGATGAGTAACTGCTGCTGCTCGAGTTGGAAGACGAACTAGAACTTTCCTTTTCAGGAACTTTAGAAGTCTTATTATCATCTTTTTTGGGCGATGGCTTGGGGGTTTCCGATTTTTCACTTTCCTTTTTCTTGGTGTCAGTGTCCGTACTTTCAGCCGCTGGCACTTTGGTACCGAGTCCGCTTTTGATATGAGCAGCTGCTTTCTTTGCTGCCTGCCTCTGAGGAACATATGCAATAGGCTCTTTCTCCAAATCCTTCGACGACTTCTTCCTCCCCACTTTAGCAGGTTCTGATACTGATTCTTTGACTTCTTTACCTTTAGCCTTCACTTTGGGTCTAGATTTAGTATCATCGCCACTTGTTTGTTTCTCGGGAACCTGGTCTTCCTTTTTAGCCGCCGTGGTGGAGCGCATATTTTCAGATGCTTTCTTAGCAGCTTGCCTTTGCGGTACAATCAAATCGGTAGGATTATCTTTCTGCTTCGACGATTTGATATTTTCTTTATTCCTCGCTTCATCGTCAGATTCATTCGTTTTATTGGGAGTCTTTTTCTCTTTATTGGAAGGTTTTCGCCCTCTCTTCTTTGGAGCAGGCTTTTCTTCGGGTTTATCCGGAATCTTCTTTTCGGGTTGAGTTGGTACGAACTCCTTCATAGCTGCTTTCGTTCTAGGCAATGGCAACTGAGTATCATTTTCAAGTGGTGATTTTTCAGGTTTTGACTTCACAGGTTTGATCTTATCGGCTTTGCCTTTATCAGCTTTCGGTTTAGCAGATTTTTCGTCTGTTTTAGGAGGTGGTGCGTCTTCACTGCTATCCGAGTAAATGTCCATCGGGAATTTACTGTTTCTAGTCGATCTCATTGGTATTAGTTCGTCATCACTGTCACTAGCAGACTGACCAGTTTTTCCTGCAGCCATCTCTTTCTCCAGTTGTTGAAGGGTTTTGCTTCGAGATCTATCCTTTTTCATTCTAGCTTGCAAGCTGTCCTCCTCCTCACTGCTGCTCTCAATGATAGCTTTAGATTGAGGAACTTTCTTCTTCCTCTCAGACTTTCTGGGTGATCTCTTGGCCTTTGCTTTAGGAGATACCTTTTTCTTGGCCGATGTACTAGGTTTCTTGCTATCTTCGTCTGTACTGGAACCAATAGCACGACCGCGGTATCTCGTCGACCGACCTATTTCAGCAGCACTCTCTTCACTAGACATTCCACTGTACATGCTGCCGCTACGACGTGATCCATTCACATAGTGTTTTTTGTAAGGGTTGGCAGACTTCGGGCCCTTCACTAAACCATTACAATCGTTATTCTTCTCCTCCTCATCATCATTATTATCGTCGTCATCATCGCTGGAACGCGGAGGGCAAATGCGTGCTAATAGCTCCTCGAAGTCGTTCTTGTGATCAGGAGCGTTGGGATGAGAATATAGCCTGTCGTAAATAGATGGCCCGTGATTGACTTCTATAACAGCGGCCAGATCGGCGGGGGATATGTCGGGATCCTCCACCAGAACATCCACTTGTTTGTGGAATGTTTGTTCTCGCATCCGAAAGAAAGAGCGAGAGAGCTTCTCCCTCCTACTAACCATGTAGCATAAATTTCTCACTCTTTCTAAGTCTTGTCGTAGTTGCACGAACATTCTCATTTTGTCGAGGTCTGCTTGCTCTTGACGGTGCGAAAGCAGTTCGTTTTCGTCTGATTTGGGCGGCAGCAGGGGACGGTTGCGCCCTGCCCGCCTCTTCAGTTTCCAGTAGTTGTATATGTAGTTGATAGTGTCTTGGTCGACCTCGAGGACATGCGAGCTGATGTCCTTGACGCTGACGTGGCGGTCGAACTCCCTCTCGATCTCCTGCAAGCGCGCGGCTCGCGCCTGCGTCTTCTCCTCAGAGGTCATGTCCTTGCGTCGCTTCTTCTTATTTACCTCCTCCTCCGCCTCCGAGCCCGAACCGGCAGCTTTCTCCTTTTTCGAGTTGACACTATGTTTTTGACAGTAGGATCGTAGTTTGACTCCGTCGTCTGCGTTCTCGTCTTCAATAATCGCACGCATTTCTAGTCCATGTTTAAATGCACACGTGACGTGATACGCAGTCTTACAAGTTTTAACGGAGCACTGTATGCATGCACCTTTACGTTCGCGACACAATACGCACACTAACGACCAGCGCGATGCAGGTATAGCCGATATTTTGGTGATAGGTTCCATTTTCTCAGCGCAACCGATGGACACCTCCGGTATCCAGAGGACACAGCTTACGTGGGCCCACTTGTGGCCCGAGGGGGTGCACTTCATGGCGCCGCCGAGGTTGGGGCACAGCACGCAGGTGGGGCGCACGCCGTCGCCGCACGGCCTGCACAGCCACTGACCTGCAAGCGGAAGGCACGACCGTGGTGTTAGACTCCATGTTCCAGCCCCGCTCACAGTGCCGTACAGAAGGCACAATGGCTACGTGTACTCACCAGCCGGGATGACGGTGATGCCGTAGCACGCCTGGTGCACGCAGATGTTGCACGAGTCGCAGAACACCATCTCGTTGCCGTCCTCGGAGTCCGGCGAGCGACACACGTCGCAGATGACGTTCTCATCGTACTCGATGCCCAGCCCTTCCTCTGACTTCATGATCGCCTGGATCTTGTCCCACGTGCGGACCTGCAACCATAACACCCACTGTTAGGCACCGAATTCTTTATTCGTGGTTGTAAGTACGTTGGGTAGTTGGTACGACCTGAATGATAATTAACCTTAGGTTCATACAGATTCTTAAGGAAACCACTATAATTTTCTTTTAACATGTCTTTTTTGCCGTCTCCTTAGTCTTTTGATTGACACTTTTATAGCTTTAATCTAATTAACTTAGAAACCAATGAAAGTTTGATTGAAACAGTATTAAATGTCCCTAGAAAAATATTTTCGCGAAATACGAGTAATTTCGATTAAGATCATGAAATTAGGTTTCTTTACATTTCGCGAGAATTTTGCAAGAGGATAATTATGTTTCTAACTTCAGAATAGTACTTATTCGAAACATATTCCGTGAGAAAGTATATCAAGTGCGACGAACATCGTAAGTACGTTTCGTAACTGAGTTTTGTAATTGGCTACGCGTTAGCTATGATCAAAGATTTGTCTTTCTTTCAAATACAAGTTACGAACTAGTAATAAAATAAATGCCAACGTTTCATTGTTTCGAAATTAGCTATATCTATTCATATAATATAGGTAAGTTATTAATTTTACTAAATAAAATATACCAATAATATTTCATAATATAATATTGCATCTAGGTTTTGATAGAGTGCAGGATTTCAATTCAATTTCCTTGACCGCAAGCACGCTCCGCACGTTCCGCGGCTGTAATGGAATCAGCTTATACAAATTTGCAACTAGCGAACCAACTATCCTTGAAAATCTAGGGAACGTGTACTGAACGTGCCGCTTCACCGCCGGGGGTATCAGTCGCCCGGAAAAGCAGCGATTTCACATCCTGTGTTACATCTAAATACATATCAGATAATATTGTTTTATATAAACATTTTATATTTTATGATATCAACTTTTACACAGAGGCGAGTTTAATGCTTTGAGGAATTTTCTAGTTGGTCCTTGGGCGTGCGGAAAAGGGTTGAGATAAAAGAGTTGAGATTCATATAAAATTTAAAGAAAAAAAACAACAATTTCTTTGAAAGATTAGTAGCATATTTCTAAAGATTTTCAAAAGAGATCAATTCAATATACGGCGTTCTTCCATTCTCCTCCTTGAAGTAGGTACTAGCCGAACGAATCAAGTCTATATGCGATTGGAATTGAAGTGGTAGTGGTAGGGGGCTCTGGGGTAAGACTGTTTGTAAGTCCTACTGATATAGTATAGGGCGGCCACCACAATCTAATGAGAGATAGAATTGAGGCAACAATTTCAGAGCCATTGTTAAAATTCCATGGGCATTGCATATAATGTCTGTATTTGACAGAATTCAGAAGCGAATCCAGTGCGGTTGCACTAAAATTTCAACATTTACCTATTTTAACGATAATGCTTATAAATCCAGCAAACATTATAATTTTGTAACTTAATATCAAGTTGTTTTGTTGAGAGGAGAAGCACGATCCGTCTGGATACAAAATATAAACTTGGAAAAGTCTTGGAAAGTGCAACAAGTTTTGCGAGACGATATCAAGAAATCTGCGTACGTGCTTAGTCAAGTGACAACTTTTAACGACAGAGCGGAAGGGTATGTTCGGCGCGAATAAGTAAGTTTCACATTCACGATGCATATATCTTCATCATCTGTCTATTTTAATGTATAGGTCTTTTATTACATCAAGGAGCTCGGGCCAATATGCACTGGTTGGTAGAACATGCCTTAGATTGTTTTATTATACTCAGTCATATAAGATTCTTAATGATGTTTCCTTCACCGTTTTTGTAAGCAATTTCTTTTTGGTTTTTGTATGTTTCGCCCATATACCTCCGACAAGGAGGTCGGAGCCTTTGTTTGGCTTGACATGCTTTTCGTAGTGTTTTTTTTAACCTTGCTCTGACTGCTTATAGGGATCAATGCATACAATATGTCGCATGCACTGGTGACCCTAATATCCTATATTTACATACACCTTTAGTCAAAACATATAGGTACCTACTGTTCCTATTTCTAATCCCATCGCCAAATTTTCTTTTTGCCATTCGGTATTCTTTTTATTATAATTTTTTTTAAATATATTTTCTTTTAATCTTTTTTTTATCCCTCTCTCTGTGTTTCTATCGCTATGTTATGTATAACCTATAATCCTACTTCTATATTTGTAAGCAATTGGTAAATTTACATAAATTTCCCTTCCAAGGAAACCTCCATTAGTACATGGCCGAAATTCAATTTGAACCCGGGCCTACGTAACCGAAGTCTAGAGCGCCACCGAGCTCTTAGATGCACATATCTTACGGTGCACATAATTTATAAGACCTGCTTTCTGCATCGTGACATCGTCGGTTATCGTTTTCCCCGTGGGAGCACGATATTTTCTAGAGGTAAAATGTAGGTAGTAGTAGCATCTATATTTAGTACTGTAATGGGGACCCTGGGGAGGCGGCAGCGAGCTATGGCCGACCGCAGCCGTATCAGGGGGTTCGGTTAGATGCAGCCTCCTCTCCGGGACCTTAGGTAGATCACCCACCCCACCGCAGAAGGTAGGTGTCTATTACTAGATTCCCCCCTCTATAAACGCATGTTCAAACAAACGTATATTCTGGATACACGATCGATTAGGCATTATCTAGAATATATTAAAGATAATGGCTTACGAAAAAGAAGACAGTAACCAGGATTAAAAGAATATTACGAGATTTTTCATTCTTTAATATGCAAACAGATTCGAAGGCACTCTATATTACAGAGTCCGTACATACACGTTCAGAGTAATCCCTTTCACGTCGAGCTAAAGCCCCTCCCCCCTCTCGCTCCCCCCGACGAGCTAAAACCCATGTTTTTCGCTAGCACAGTCAACTCGACGGAAACTACGTTAGCCACAGACGAGAAATAGCCAAAGGCGAAATGAGTTTTAGACCACACGTCATTCACAGACTGGGAAATTAGTTAAACCAATTTTTCTACGATATTTCATTTGCGACGGAAACCACGGAAAGAGAAAACATTACAAAGAATACTCACTAGCTTAAATGTCAGTAGAAATTTGACATCTAAGCTAGTGACTACTTTATTAGATGTTACAATGCAATGGCCCAACTGAGTAGGTACATACAAAAAATAAAAGTTATCATGAATTTATAACTTGCGCTTGGCACACGAAGCCGTATTAAAAATTGACTAATTAAATCTAAGTCTCAAAAAGATAGTGACATAGACTTTTCGTTATGTATGAGGCCTGTGTGTCAAAAGTGTATCGTATTAGAATCAAAAATAGTCACAGTACTTTACAAATGTACATCGCTCATCGATGCTAATAATATATTCATTGGCTAACCTTTCTTTAGCCACTGCACTTGTACTTATGGCATTATTATTTCATTGGCCATGCAATTCCAATTTATTATTTATGGTTCCACCGTTTATCGATTAATCTGCTAATGTCTAGGTCGAAGATCTACATAGTAAGATCGGTTGCAGTTGTTCTATATAATTATTAATTACTAATCGAATTACATATTAATTAAAATCGTTTGACTTTCACCGTTTATAATGTCATTGGCGAACAAAATAGAGTGAATCACAAAGGGTGGATATCAAAAGCCTTGCTTGTGTGCACGTAGACATAAAAACCAGCACAAGCAGGACCTCTGCGTGCCAACTCACAACAAAAGAGACAGGCCAGTTAAACTGGACGTGTCACGTCTGAATACTCCATTTACACCCCATCTCGCCGAGAGGAAGTACTTATACAGTTACATGTTCCAGTATGGACGGACCTTTGTTATTACTCTTATTACCAACTAGTCAGCTACTCTACAGCTACAGCGATGTTGTCCGCGGTTTTTATTATACAATAAGGAACGACAAACAGGCAACGTGACCATCACCGTCCGCGTCGCCTATAGATACAATTACTATTTGCATTACTATTTGGCTGCGTAATTCTTCCTATTTTCGCAGATCTCTCACGGAGTCCTTATCACCACATAATAAAGCATAACTTTAAATTAGAATTTAATTCAAAGCAAGTGTAGCTAGCTAAATAAGTACATTATTTCGTGTCTGCCTAACAAAGATCAAACTTTCGCATTACAAATGTGAAATATTAGTGTAATTATTTCGTATTTTTATTTGTACCGTCTTCGCAAAGTATTCATTTCAGATTGAGGCCCGTGTATACGACATTTAATCATCTACTAAAAGAAAGATTGTTTAGAAAACATTGCTTTCGTCTATCATTTACTCCTAACAATCCAATAAATCAATACATCTGCCAAGCATTTAGCAATCTCACGACCAAAGAACATCCAATTTTCCTCAAAGTCTACTAACAAATATTATCCATTCCGCCGCTACGTATCAATAGCTAGAAACTCATTAAAATAAGCTTTCATCCGCAAACAACCCCCCCGGCCCCGATGTCACAAGTACACGAGGGAGACGGATGCACTTCATATTTATAGTTGTATATAAAATCACGCCGCCCGCCGTACGCAACAGGTAATAGAGCTCGCCCGGGACGCAGTTTTCAACGGTATTGATCGCGACGATGCACAATATAACATATCTATAGAATATACACAAAATGTAATTTCGAAGGGTCGTGCAATACGCATGTTTGTTAGGTCCCAGCTCGATACTAGCTCTCTACATGGCACTGCCCCTATTAATTACACGAAACTAAGTGACGAGCGTATATGCATCGTGCTTTGTCATCCTTTGTCCGTTATTTTCTGCGTTTTATGCCATGATTTGGGAAAACTAACGGACAAATAACGTAAAGAAACGTCTTGGCTGAGTGGCTGTTAATATAAATTTTGAAGAGAAAATCTTTTTAGGGTTTATAGGGGTTTGATAGGAGTTCATTAAATAATCCGTTTGTTGTCCGTCTATAGTCAAACAAAAGGTCTAGCTAGACTAGTCAGTCTAGCTAGACCTTTTGTCTTAAGGACGGGCAGATGTGTCAAGTTGAAAATAATGCCAAATAAAATACCTACCTTTAAAAAAATGTAACTTAAAGCAATCAAATTAATACAGGAATCTGTAGTGAATTTCCCTTAGTATTAGAATAATGAAATTTGGCACGATGCAACGTCTCATGTATCATCAAAACATAAGTAAATGGGAAAAAATACGAAAAAAAATTATATTTATCCCTAACAATATTACATTTTCAATCATTGGTCGTTTTTACGTTTTGTACATCCTGAAATTGTTCCGTTTCTGTAGTTCCGACGATGTATTGGTTATTTTCTCGGCCGCAAATCCAATTTGGTCGTTCAATCGCACTTACATTTTCGCTACGGATTTTCTAAAGATTTTCATCATGCAATTAGGTTTGTACTAAGCTCTCAAGCCGCTATTAGCACTCGCCCGATCTTTCTTTAAATTGCATACTTCTTATTAGTTTCCAATCCAGATTTTAATTTAGATCTACTATTGAATTTTGACGGGCTAAGAGCTCTACATCGCTACTTTTAATAGACCTTTGAGAGAGAAAAAATTACTTAGTGTTTCCTGCCCGTTACGTGGTTCCTCATAATATATCGAAATATTCTATAGCCTGTTTAAATATTAGTTTACGATATGTCTCAAGTGAAATTCGCATCAAAGCCCGCCGTCTAGCGGTGTTTGCGTGATAAATAATGTATGTACTAGTATGTAAACTGTCTATCTTCACGGTATACATTTTTTGGAGTTGGCAGAGAGGGCGGAACTCCTCATATCCTGTCCACAAGAATAGTGCGCCACTCCCGCATAGTTTTTATATATATCCATATGCCGTATTCAATATTAAGTAATGGCTCACCATATTTTTATTCCATAATTTTAGTTTTGTATCAATTTAAAAAAATATGATCAATAAACAGTCTCTGTGGGTAAATAAAAAGAATTGCTTGTAGCTTCGTACGAATTTATTACGTTACAAAGTGTAAACAGAAAAGATCACTGCAATGCACTTTCTGTTAATTAATTGTTTACTCTGCAAAATCGGACGTTTCGCAACAGAATTTAATTCGGTGTCTGTAAACAACTATTAATAGTTAAATTACTTTTGTAAATTCAGTAAAAACATTTTAGTGCGGTGGACCTCGCGTAAATCTAGGCAAAACCTTTGCTACTTAGGCCGTATTACAGTCGCGTAAAGTGTCCGTGTATTACACCAGCCAGATGTATCGAATGTATATAATCTCATAATAACCCAGGATCTTGTGATCCGATTTCAATTGTGTGTAGAGGCGATGCGAAAATCATAGGTACATAATATAAAGTCGTAACTGTCAATGACGGTAATCCAGGTAGAGTGGGAATGGTAGGTGCCCAAAACTCAAAAACATAAAATAACAGACAAAATGTCACATTTTATCTGACAGTGCGTGTGAATGTTGATGTCGTGACCCAATCGTTGAATTGCCCACATCACAAAATGGCCGACGCCCGACCATTTCATGAAATGGTGGCACATTATAAAATGGCCGATGCCCGACTATTTCATGTTGTGGCCAACTAGTACTGGGCATATATCGTTAAATCGGCAACGTTAGTCAATTTGTCATCAACTTATTGCTTCATGGGGTTGGCTGGAAGAAATCTCTTATAGGTTACCCTGTGTGCATGTATTTTATCTTTATGTTATTTATTACTTTATTTATTTAAAGATCGAAAACAAAATTGGTTTTCGTCAATGAACGTTAGCTCGGGCGCATTATGTGTCAAACCGTTGAAAATTCGAACCTCTAGTGGCAGGGGTGCCATATTGTTATATTATGTATCAGTGTGTACTAATAAAGTGTACTAATGATCGGTCATTTCATGATGTGAGCCATTTAACGATCTCGCCACGACATCGACATCAATTCATTTTTAATAAAAGTGCAGCTCCGTTTATGGTAGAGCACGCTAATCGATGGCCGTAAAGAAACTTGTTTGTTTTTCCTTTCAATTTCCATGTCAGAAATAGCCTAAGTGAATTTGCTGCTCCCGACAGGAAAATTGAAACATTTTCCTGTAAAAAGTGCTTGCAAATGCTGTCGGCTAAATTAACTTTTCCCGACTGCACCGAGTTGCGTTCAATTTTGACGGGAGCTTTGAGGTTGCTTTTTCCCCGGACGACGCGACGTCGACGGCGACGAGAGCTCCTTAACGATATTATGATTTTAAAATGACTTCAATAATAAACTGGTTTACATAAGCTTTTCAATATACATATTTTTAACTATTGATATTGTCATAATATAGTGAAACATTACACAAAAATTTAGATTTCAAATATATTCTTAAGTGTAGGTTCGAACCCATGGTCATTCAAGTTTTAAAAGCATATATGGGTCAATTTAATAAATATTTATATCACTTATGACATCTTAGCCTAAACGCACTTTCTGTGTGGTTCCGTCGGGTTCCATTCCCGGTGCCGGTGAAGAAGGTGTACCTTTAGGTTATATTTAAAACTATTTAGAGTATTTAGTAAATAGTGTCAATTATTTACTAAATAGTTATATTAATAATGGGGATTATAATCCACACTAGTAAATAGTATTTACTAGTCTGGTTTATAATTTGCTTTCGTATTTATGTATTTGCGCGTAGTAGGGAATTATAGAATTTAATCCCCATGTAAGCTTCTTACTCTTGCGCCCTCTCGTAAAATATTAAATATTATCTGTACACGTGACTTCGTACGCCTTGAAACTAGAACCTAACATTTTGCAATTCCAAGTCGTATTCGTATTCCTCCTTTCATATGGTCCCAAACAATTGAATGGAGGGACTGAACTGACAGGGAATTGAGTGGAAGAAAATTTCAAATTGGTTCATCCATATCTGACACAAAATATAAATATAAAACTCGACGAATTGGAAACGGGTGTAAAGTAGATCATACACAGTAAGTACGTACAATTATCGCACAAAAATTGTTCATCACTGTAAAGTCACCTGCCCAGATAATGAAAAACGAATAAAGTTGACGGTCGGTAGCTAGAAGACATACATCGAACTTGTCGCCGCCGGGCTGAAAACTTCAGTCGCTCGAAGAGAAGACAGTGTTTCGTGTGAATGGCTATACGTTTAGGCAAGGGCGTCGCAAAGGGGTGGGGCTAGAGCTTCAAAATAATTATCTATTAACCAAAAAAATTTACATTATGTATTAACTAAGTGTATGGTTTTACTTTTTGATTCTATATTTCTAATAAATAAGTAAGTCCTCCATTTATATCAACTTGCCCCTCCCCCATCGGCTGGCGACGCCCTTGCGTTTAGGTACATACAAATACAAACTGTCTTGCCGCGTACTTGCAAAATGGGGATCTGCCTCCGCCTTTACACAGAGCTAAGCTATGGGACGCTTCAAACAAAGGTTTTATCACACTTTAAATGATGAAATGCGTCCAATTTAGTACCTGCTTGTTAATATAACTCTCAACGTCGGCAGCGAGCCAGCAACGCCTCGGTATCAGGTGGTGCGTCTGCTTGCCTGTCCCCTTTATTCTAAAAACACCCTTAAGACGAGCGTGAGAAGTCAGGAGCGCAGCATGTGGAAGATCAGCAGAAAGTCCTAGCACATCTATGTGGGAGTGTATCTATGAACTAACCTCCAGTTCCTCGATGACCTTCTCGAATTGGTCCTCGCTGACTGTGGCCGCGCCGGCCCGCGCGCGCTCCGCGTTCAGCAGCTTCAGCCATGCCGAGTCCGTGGCGTCCAGGTCGTAGCTGCAGGCCGCCTCGGCGCGGGCAGGAGTCGTGCTCAACAGATGTTTGTCGGCCTGGTATTGCGCGTCACGACCCAAGTGAATGTACTTGTCTTTCGGCCTACAAAAGATTAAAATACTTTAATTGCTGTTTACTTTTAAAATAAAATAATATTACTTATGTCAAAATTGATCGGACCTGATATTTGATTCACTTTCATTTTTCTCATTATTAACAATCCAATGTACAAAATCAAAATAAATCTGGGCATCGTTTCTCGCTATTATCATTAACCCTACAGCTATCGCCTGTAACTTGGGGTTGGTGGTGGTGGTGGCCATGGTCGAGGCTTGTTTTGGATTCAACCCATTATAGCAAAACAATTTTTATTACGTATTTTGTATGGAGTTAATAAACTGTAAAATCACATTTTGTTTTTGCAGTATTTTTAGCTCCTGATTTATAATTCACATAATTTAGTTTTAACTGATTGCAATTTATTTTGCTTTAATTCTTTTTATATTTCTTATTAGAGTAAAGAAATGAATTTTATTTTGAATATTTCCTTTTTGAGTTTTTCACACTAAGTTCGAAGTGTATAAAATAATATTTTATATTTAAATGATTACTGAATCGAAACTGCCGAAAATTTACACCAGTATTTATTTGTTTTTATTAAAACACTGCCGTTACGTAAGGCGGTAGGAAAATTTATATTCCCACGCGGAATAAACGAGTATCCTGTACACCTATGTGCAAGTGCACTGTATAACAAAGTAATCGACGCAATGGAAGGGGTGACGCCCAGCACCGATATATGCGCGGCACAACAATTACCGATGCAGTCTCTAGACATACTGTTCGGCTAAAACTGCGATAAGCTATTCATTGTTGACTAAGCGAAATTGACCTCCAGAATGCGAAATGGAATATGTCAAAGGTTTATTTCAGTAGTAATATGAGTAAATACGTTTCAAATAAGCTCGCCCGGGCGCAGATGGGTCAATACGAAGTACAGTTAGGGCTTTATTGATATTCTGAGCGGGAGCGCAACAATTTTACCTAGGATGCTGAAATGTTGACGGTCCTATTTTTAATTTTACTTTCAAGCTCAACATGAGGTGTAAATTGTTTGCGCATGCAAACACAATGTATTGCAATGTGCCGAGGCCAAAGGTTGCGGTAACCGGGAAGTCTCTGATTGATGCAGATATGACTCTATTGCGTTATGTAAGATCGAAATGAAATTGTAAAGAGTTGTCGTCGCATACATGATTGAAGATGACCTCCTGTCATAATCAGTGCATCTGCCTTCTGTGCAACTAACCCTGAGATAGGATCCCAGGCTGGGAGGTGTTGGTATATAATGTATCACCTTTGTAGAACATGATTATGTATATCCTTTGTTATTTCGCTGAATGACGACTTGTCTTTTGCAAACGTATTTGGCGTTTAACGGTTTCGTAAACAGGTTGGACATCTTTTATATTAAATAACACCATAAAGGAGAGTTTTTGTGAATTTATTTTTATCAGATTGACGAAAGGAGGGCTATGTTTTTCGGATGTATGTATGTCGGTTTCTTTGTGGTCTCTTAGCAACAGCTTGATGGATTTTTGGATGGATGAGGTGTAATTAGATTGGTCTTGATAACGGGATGAACTAGGCTATGTTTTATACCTAAACGCAGTCCGTTTTTGTTATTATTATGTAATAATTAATTGAACAATATGTAACAAAATATGCTCACTTGAAAAAAGACAATTTATAGATATTTGTATTAAACAATCTTGCTACGGAGTTCATTCGCGTGTCCTGTAGGGACAAAGGCATTGCCTTACAACGAGAGGGTTCGGGGCATGAACCACCACGCGTGTCCCGTGTCAATTGGTGGATTACACAAAGGTACGGTGGAACACAGAGAAAGGTGTACAGGAGAGTTTTTAAGGTTAAGATTCTCTCAAAAACTACTTGACCTATTGCAATAATTCTTTCACTGTTTGTTAGATAAAAGTTAAAACTATGTAACTGTAAAAGAATTATTAATTTCGGTCCAGTAGTTTTTGAGAAAATCTCAACCTTATTGAGGCCCCCTGTATACTTTTCTCTGTCTTCGACTGTACCTTACATTGGTTTATTTATTGTTTTGAATATCCATCATCGTATTGGAATGGTGGATTTTTACTATTTGTTTAATTGTGTATTTACTTGATTACCCTAAATTGACATTGGCAAAAGTTTCTCTTTACTAAGAGGAAAGATCATTAAATAAAAAAGACAAGTGCGAGTCGGAATCGCGCATCAAGGGTTCCGTGCAACTTAACATCATTACGAAAAGATGAACTAGATTTATGAGCAAAGTTATCTTTGCCGTTCAATAAATTCTGTCCTCATACCTTTCAATTGCAAATATAAGTTTGTTTTGAGATGTGAGATGTACCTACATTTATTATTATAATTATTTATTATTGTGCTATTATAAGACAGTTCGGTAAACGGGAAGTAGATACCCTATGGGTTTTGATTCCCTTGCGGTTCCATACAAATGTGCGGCAAAACCTACGTCCACGCGTTTCTGAGAAAAAGGTCTTGACAGTCAGGCGGACGGACGGACAATGATCCTATAAGGGTTATTTGTTTTGGGGTACGGAACACTAAAAAAAGACGAAATATTTTTTCCCCGCAAGAATGCAGGTTTCCGCAAGTTTTACTTCAGCATCTTCAAAAAACTGAGTAAAAATCATTGGCTGACATAGTTTCGAACCTGCTACCTCTGTATCGAAAGTAATGTTCCAACCACTGGTACCTGCTCTTTATGGTGTATAATATATGTAAAATATAAACCCTGCTGATGCCAGACAATATGTGCAAATATCAAATTCGATGTGCATTGACGGATTTTTTTTACATCGTAGTTATAGATTACGTACAAAAGCTTCAACGTTATGTAAAACATTGCAAAGATGCGCCTGGCGCCGGCATTAAGCGAGTATTCCCATCGTCCCCAACAAGTCCTCCCCCATGTGGGGAGGATGGGAAAAAATCTCATTCTTCCCCAAATCATATAGGTAATTATATAAATCAAAGGAAATATTTTAGTAAAAATAAAGTTTCTAGATAGATACACTTTTAGTTCTAAGAGGTTGAACTTAAAACTTCAATCGTTATTCTGAAAATAAATCCAATACACTTCTTCATGTCAAAATACAAAATTCATTAAATTTAAATAGGGTGAGGATGGGCATTTTGTTCCCATCATCCTCCACAAGGGAGAACGCTTGCGGGAGAAAGGGAATACTCGTGTTTTTCGCTCTTTTTACATGTACTCACAATTTGAACTCCTGGAAGTCGGGCGGCAATGGATTCTCAATGATTTTGACCTTCGGCGCGGGAAGCGAGTCGGGGTTCACGGGCACTTGGACACCTCGCTCCCAATCTTGTTTCCACGTGTCTGTGATCACCCAGTACTCGTTCGAAGTGAGCGGTTCAGAGTCGGGCAGCTTCATCGCGCTTATCAGATCTTTTCTGAAATATCACCATCACAATACGGTCAGCTAGCTGTCAAAGGCAAGGGGGCCTTTCCACAACCAGCTCTGTACTCACCATAGGAGCTATATTTAGTACATTGAGCTATAGTCCATGAAAAAGCACAGGTCTGATCATAAACAGAAAATTAGGACCATTTTGATACCACCACCAGTAAACTTTGAATTTCGCTTAACAATAGATTTCCCTTAGATTTTTTTACATTTTAGGTTTAAACAGACGAACTCAGTACCTCCTTACTTTTGTAAGTTGGTTAAAAATCTATAGAAAACTCATCATCGCTTTTCATAAATTCATATATCATCACGTGTAGTTTGTGTATCATCCTGTAACCATTTTGGGATGAAAAGTGTTAGCATGTAACATAAATAAAATAGGG
Organism: Tachystola acroxantha; assembly: GCA_963506565.1. Lineage (NCBI taxonomy): Eukaryota > Metazoa > Arthropoda > Insecta > Lepidoptera > Oecophoridae > Tachystola > Tachystola acroxantha. The sequence goes on from OY735870.1 coordinate 19,498,486, forward strand.
CTCGTACTGCCTTTGCTGTTTTCAGTACAGTCATGGCAAAAAGTGTGATAGTCTGGCGAAGGGTAATTGAAATCGATACCCAGGTTGCTAAGCTCCCGTTTTAGAACGGCAAAAAACCTAAAAAGCTTTCATCGGCCGCGAGACATCTCAGTCGTTTCGACAGTCAAACGATTGATTTTAGAGAGTCCTGGAGTTCTATTTTACCGAGTACCAAAACGAATGAGCTTTTATGGCGTTGAAATAGGAGCTAAATTAGAGCTGTTTTAAACTACGATTCGGCGAGCGTAAACGGCGCAAAATTAATCTCCACCTCTGGACTATAGCTAGACTTGAATAAAAGGTATGCAGGGGTGGTTTTAGGTAGGGAGGAAATGATAACTTAAGCTTCATTGGTAAATAGATTGTCGTACTTGTGAGTATTTCGTATACGAATATTTCGATTCAAATAATAATACCACGGAAACCAGCATTCAGGAATTGTATTGGCAGGGTGATAGACAAACATTTCGTAATAACGTATTTAGATGTCTGAACAAACAGTTTACAATATAATATGAGTAATGAAGGTTGCTTGTATTCTTTCATGTCGGGCATTGGTAATTTAAGTTAGGGCATTGATATTTCAAGGTAGGTATTAATATTATATTATGAAGGTATTTTATGGTAGGCCCATAATGCCCCCACGCTCCATGTTACGGCCTCTAGACTTATGTGATGGACGAGAAAATAAATTAGCGGCCGACTAATCCCACTTTTCACCATGACTGTATTACTGTATTGACACAGAAAACTTTTAATTTTACGCATAATATTTTTCATGTTACGATTATTTCATAATAGGTATGTTTGTTTCAATTCTCTATTTACTTGTTAACTATTGATAAAAGTTTTAAAAAATATTATGAAATATATTAGTACCTACGCAAAGCATTTATTTGCAATGATATGAATATGAATTTACTTTGAACGCTGGATTACAATTTAATAACGCCGACTGGCAATGAGCGTTACAAATAACATAAGTACCTAATAGTAGTAAAGTGAACATTTTAAAATTTTAATCATCCATGTTATTGTTGCATTTGTCCTGCAATGCAAGTTCGGACGAGGGCGATATTGCAGATAGAAATATTATAAAACTATGTTCTATAAAAATAGTTGACAATCTGAAAGAATCACACATACAAAATATATGAAAAATACATTAATGCGATTATTATCTAACACCTTATTTTCTATTATACAATAGATTTTACAAACGCTATAAATAGATTTCAGTCTATGTATGAACCGGACAATACCTTCCTGAAAATTTGATGCCAAAAATTTGTTTGATCTAACATAAATCAATATAATATACGTAGTCTACAACTAAAATAAAGTTGCATCATTAAAAAGGACACAAAATCACACAATGATCATTCTTTAATGATGATCAAAAAATCTATTACGTATTCTGATACAGATACTGAAAAAAAATCAAAGTACATAATATGGAGTCATGGAATTAATCCCTATTGGGATAGCCGGAGATGCTATTAGAATCTTTTAAGATTGAAATGATAATGTAAATTATGACATGATAATGTAAAAATATATTTTTACCAAACAAATGATATACTGATTCTAATAGCATCCAAGCTCACTCTTCCCCTCCCTGAGCAGGTGGCACAGCCTGCTATTAGTCATATACCTAATTTAACCTTTAATCCCTTAACTTCCACAATTCCTTAAAAAATGTAAGTTAGGAATAACTTTAAATCATATTTATGGCTAACCACAATGTTCTCCTTCGCCATTTTAAGAACAATCGATAAATGTAGGTATGTAAGTCCAACATCAAAACACGGACAAAAGAAATTGTTATTCCAACTTTGTTTTGTTTGAAAGCAGGGTGGTCTACCTACACGATAGCCTAACGGAAACGCTGGGCTCGTATTTTGACTACAGCTTCTGCAGGATGTAGATTAAGATGTTTTTATTCTCCAGAATGCAACACTAGCAACTTTCGACTTAGCAATAGCCAAAACAAAACACTGATCTAATCAGCTGTAGTACATCCTGTCATTTCTAGAAATTTTAAACCTCTGGAGACGATAATAATAATCTTTTTTATTGACAAATAAATACCTATTTCATTTCTAGTAGTAGGTAATTTATTAGTTACCCTATTTTTATACCAGCTAAATATGGCTATGTACCTAGTCCAGCCATAAATTGTAACACAAATAGAGCCCAATTTTAAAGGAAACGGAATGATGAGCAAAGTTGAATTTATTTTATTGCTTATTAACAGAGTAACGAACAAAACAAAGAACCATGGCCATTAATAGATCGCGGTATGTGCAGTATTGTAGTGGTCCAAGTATTTGGTAAAGTAGTTTTAGACTTCAGTCATTATATAAAAAAATCATCAGATGGTGAGAGCAGCTGTTGTGAAACCTATTTAACTTGTGACAATTTGTGACTGGACTATGTACATCTATCTTACAAACAAAACCACTAAATGTATAGAAATTCAATTTTAATCTCAGCTTTTATATTTTGTAAGTTAACGTAAGATATTTAGATAACTAAATTGTATGTATTTAGTAAATACATACTTATATGTAAGCACTCAGCAGCTCAAAATACAATCAAATGCAAAATTGGCAACTTTTTATTGACATATGTACATATACCGAAGCCCAAATCAAGTGTCTTGTTTTATAAACAAAAACTACTAATATTTTAAGCTTTTTTGTGATTATTCATATCTAGTTATTTTCACAATATTTGATCGGATCACTGTATTTTCAATGATAAACAGGTTCAATCAATCAGTTCCTTCAGTGTTACATCGCAACAGGTATTTAAACGATCATATTTGTTTGCAAAATAAGACACTTGATTTGGGCTGCGGTATACATGACTATATTGTATAAAAATCAAATTGTTTATTTATTCAGGGGGATTTAGAAGTAGTATGCACCCATGTTGGAAGCAGTGCAATATTGCTAATCAAAAGTTCACTGTAAAGTTTCTAGGATACAAAATCTAATTTCCACAAAACAAAAAAGTAACAAACATATTGTCTTAGAATTCACAGAGTTTTCTATACCTATATTGTATTTATCACAAATAGTAACTTTTGATTACCAATCATGGTAAACTGTGCAGTGTCAATTTATTAAACAAGTGGGCCCTCTCCAACCACCTTAACTAAAATTCTCGTTTTTAGGTGATACTACAGATATCTGGTATACCGTACCCTACTTTATTCATAATATTACAAGCTTCACAACATAGAACTAGCTTATTATTTTGGTTTATTAATAGATTGCAACTAACACAATACCTCCCATTCCTACTAATATTATTTGTACTGTATAAATAGCAGAACTAACATTAAACAAATTCGCAATGCTAGTGAAATCATCATTAATTTAATAATATTGGCTTAGATACTGTCTATATAAATCATATATTTACTAATCATTTGTCAACCACTGCTAGGTTTTAAATCTAGCTACTTTGTACTGTGCAACAGGTCTCACTTCTAATATGATTTCCAAAACATAAATAGACAATAGACATGACATGATTTGTAATTATTTTAAGTAGGTATTTAAGTGAGGCCTCTGCTTACTGTGACACAACAGTCCACTTTAGGTTTACCTTAGTTTTATCAAATTCACATAACAAGTCACTGTTCAAAGACCCTCTCGTATCAGCAGTTATTTAGGCCAATCAGCTATTATATTCTACAGTTCAATGCACGGCTGTCGCAAATGCTAATTATTTATAAAATCAGAATTAGCTAGCAAAGCAAAAATTTTGCAAACCCAATAGGAAAGAATGATTACAATATTCACATAGCTGTTGATAAAAATAAATACATAATAGGTCAATATGTTGGCAAAATCTGTCCGTTCATACATAAACTGTACAATAAATAATGGTATAGTATTAGGATTCATATCAAATACATGGTGCACACAAACCTGAATAGTTCTGCAGGTGCCTCTGAGGCACTTCTGTTATATATGGAGGACATCTTGAGGTCGCTGACGGGACGGAGCTGCCAGAGGGCGTCCTCGGCATCCGTGCGGCGGCGCTTGGAGGGGCCAGCCACCGGCTCCTCGCTGCGCGCCGCGGTCGCCCTCTTCGTGCCTCTCACTGACATGGCGAACAGTTCGTTTCACAACCTACATGTTCACGAGCTCCCTACAGCTTTGCACTTGGACCGCGGGAGCAACATGGTATAGAATGTCACATCGTCCACTACATATTGCCACTTCAGTTCGCGACCATACCACACCAGCGCCCACTCCAGCCTGCAACACCATACCACACACTCATCAGCCCATCAACAAGTATACTAACACAGCATAACTAACGAATGGTGAGGGCATACCACAACCAACAGTCTGACAGTTCAGAATCACCTTACACAATGCATCAGACAACAAAACAATGCACGAAAACTAACAAAACACAGCAATAATCACGCTTTTGAGGTTAAAACACTGCGAAAATACAAATGTACGGAGAAATTCCGTGGAAAAGGCCTCTTTTGACGCAAAGAACAAAAATGACAATACAGATTCAGCATGATGCAGATACAGGTGCTAATTACCAAAGATGCAAATGTTGGTCTCACCACTTTTGCAAATACGCGAAATGTATCTAATAAAGAACTATTTCTGTGATGTCGATACGAAAACGAAGAATAATTCTTGTTTGACGTTTCACTTATTGCACGAGTAACATGTATGGCGGGCAGCGCCGAGTAGCTCTGTAAATAAGCGGCCCGCGCCCGAGGGAGCGCAGCGCGTCTGCTCCCTTACTCACGCCGCCACTATATAAAATGCACTCACTAGACGCCACCTCAAATCCCGACGATTCCATCATATAATATCACTATCCGTAAATATTTATCTCACGGACAGTCTCCATTACTACATAACAAAATTGACAACATAGATAGCAGCACTGTTTGTTGCCAGATTGACGTGAGTCCTACGCATCATTTCTCCCTCATTTCTCCATGAATGTATGCGATGCATGGTGCCAGGTAATTCTACAAGCTTAACTAATAATGAAATGTGTCTAAATACCTCATATTTTACATACATTTTCTGTAACAGACATTTGGCGCCATTGATCCAAAACCCACTTTGGTCACGTGACTAGGTACGAATCACCAACGCAAGCCAAGTAAAATGGCCAAAACGCACATCGAGTTCATCTAATGTCATTCGTTTTGAAAGGAACTTAGCGTATAACACATACATTGAGACAAGATTTTTAATGTGTTATAGCCAAAAACAAACCGAACACGAGCACATATTCAATAAACATCGGGTTTGTCAGCAAATAGCACAAATTAACAGAAATATATTACAACATGAACTTAGAGCGAGAGATATCAATAACAAGTTACTGAAATTAGCCACTAGCTGGCGCTTTCGTCTGAAAAATTAAAATGTTGCCAGCATCGAAAATTGAAATCCAACCATAGATAAAAGATGTTTTATTAGGGTCAATATACAATACACTTCACGCTTAATTTATTTTCAAAATTATCTTGGAACTTCTCACGCAAATCACTGATATGTTGCTGCATTATTTAAGTTTTAATACTTGTTGTGAAGTTATTTTTTCACCGCATAACAACTCGCAACGTTCAAATAATATCTTCGTGTGAAAATTACTTACCTAGTCCACTGTGCTACTGGTCATGTATGTGTATAACTTAAATGATGTTATTCATAAACCTAGTTAATAATAAGCGTCGATTTTTACTAGCCGTCAATGTCAGATTTTTGGTGAATATTAGAACAAACATTTCGTTCGCGCAGGCTTTGACAGGACAAGAAAGGCCAGCCGGCTCGCCCCCCTGGCTTTCTATAGTACAGGGCACAGGGTATCCTAGTTTTTCGACATTTAAAATTCATTTGTGTATATTGCTATTTACATTTTTATCGAAATAAGAATACTTATATGTATACTTAATGTAATTTCCGAATTAATAAACATATTTTTGCTTTAATCATCGAACTTGTTTAAAAGTTCATATGTGCCTCATAACATTGATATGAGGCACCCATTTTCGTGGTCATAACTTGCAAAACAAAATTGTATACAACAGTCAAGTAGCCATCATGTGTGCTGGCCCTAACGTCAGTGTTGCCGTAGTAATAAACACAATACAACCTACGAAAGGCGTGCGTTCCATTTCATCCAAAATGCTGATGAAAGTTCCGTTAGGTAGCGGTGAATATCCGAGATAGCTAATTGACGTTTTATGCAGTGCCAGAGAGAGACAGACATACTATTCACGTTCCGTGCTAAAGGAAATGAATGACTCACAACTACTAACTGGTAAAAAACGTATTGTTGCATAGATCCAATTTTTGCAATGAAATGAAAGTATTTCGAATGCAAATTTCATTTAATTATTATTCAACAATAACTAAAGTTCACGGGCACACTTTTGATCGGATTTACAAATAATGGGAAAACAAATTAGAGCGCTCCAGCATAAAATATACAGCCCAAATCAAGCGTCTTATTTTGTAAACAAATATGATCGTCTAATTACCTGTAACGTTGTTGTGTAACACTGAAGAAACTGATTGATCGAACCTGTTTATCATTGAGAAAATAAAATAATCCGATCTAATGTGAAAATAACTATGCATTAATCACAGAACATCTTAAAATGTTAGTAGGGTAGGGTAGTTTTTATTTACAAAATAAGACACTTGATTTGGGCTTCGGTTTACTTACTAAAATGTAGTCTAAAATTAAATTGGTACTTGGTACACATACTTACCTATAATTTTGAAATAGATTTTAGGGCTCAATAAGCACCCTACTTATGTATAAATGGAGGGTACTTAATTAATACAGACAAAAAAGATGCTCCAAATCCACTAGCTAGAAAGGCTATATTACCTCGCTACCTCCTTAGACACCATAGACCGTGTTAGACAGTATATTTGTAAGGATATAAGTCATTGGGATTTTTGGGATATACACTTCTCTAGCTTCTATTTAGGTGAATTGTTAAAAGAAGCAAGAAGTGAAATTGATTTATAAAATGGGATTGGGTTTTTGTTGCTGTTGGTACTATGAATTTGGTTGCTGCATAGCATAATAATATGAGCTAATTTAAAATTTCCCTAGCGTTTTTTTTTTACATTCGCACGTAACACCTACACTGTCTTGCAAAAGATTTAAATCGTCAAATGGGCCATACATTGGCCGCGCGCAGTGATGTGTGTGTGTGTACCATTACCATCAAAGCAGATCAAGTGTAAGTAACACTTTGGACCGTTCTTATTATCTGTGTCGTAAGAGTTGAAATCGCACTGCAAATGTTACCCAATCTGCTGTTCAGTAGTCCTTACGTAGTGTGTGAATTTCAAACATCAGCCCATTCATCAACCAATGTATGAACTAATGCACTACGATTGCGCGCATGTATGAGAGAGGCCCATCTGACGATATAAAGCTATTTGTTTAGGTTCTGTGGGGTCTGGGTCGAAAACGAAAACAAAGAAATAAATAATAATATTTTTTTATTGACAGTAAGTATTACATTTTTGTTAACAATTTATATATTAAAGTTTTAAACAATTTATTTACTTCTTTTATTTAAATATATAAAATTAATTCTATTTTCACATTCCCACCTCTGCTTTTAAAGCACGAAGTTCGTTCAATACATGACTATTTGTTACAATTAATTTATTAACTAGTTTATACCTACCTTAAAATACCCATTCCATTAAAACATAATTCAGAGGTATTCAATACAAAATATAAGGAAGGAATTACAGTTCGTTGTGTACATTGCAATAATTTATACATACATTAAAACTACTGTGTATTTTTCAATTAGTGTACTCCGTTCTCTGAAATCTAACAACCCTTCACCCCTACCCAACCCATTCTTTATTCACATTGGCAAATGTGAATTTACCAATTTAATCACTTAACATTTTGTACTAAATTAAAAATTACATAAATCACCTATAGGATAGGAATGGACATAAATGAAAGTAGTGAAAACATTACAAACCAAAAATAAATACGATATAAAATTTAAACTACATATACCTATACAATATAATTTTAATTAAGGAAGTATATATGTGGACATGGAAGAATATAGACACGTATTGCCCAAATTGATATAATTATGATATTCTAACATTATCTACCACGATATGGCCTCTACCGATGGTTTGGCAAAACAATTCTCCCAAAAATCCTACTAATTTTCAATTTGACAAAAACATATTGCCCATATTGGGTCAAAAATGTAATAACTTCCTCTAATATTGATTACTATACCATAGAATATAATGCTTATACAAAGTGTAACATAAAGGGTATATGAAGCTGAAGGGAGGTACTTCAATATCGGTAACTGAACAACTTTTCTTCTAAGACTTTTTTCTTTTTGTAAACCTATAAATTGTCCCACTGCTGGGCAAAGGTCTCCCCCCTCCTCTTCCATCCATCCCTGTCCTGAGCCTCTTCCAGCCACCCATTCCTGTATCTAACGATATCGTCTCTCCACCTACGCCGAAGTCTGCCCCGACGCCGACGACCGTCCGATGGTACCCATTCTGTGACAGTCCGTTCTAAGACTTATCGAATAAAAAATAAATTAATATCTCATACAAATCGATCAGCTGGCCGGTACGAAATGTATGAAAGGTCAAAAAATAAATTCGAGAAAATCGTAGAGTCGTAGAACAAAAGTTGTTCAATTACCGATACTGAACGCCCTCCCTTCGTCTTCATATACCCTTTACGTTACACCCTGTATATTTTCACTACCTACGCGTTTTAGTCGCAACTACTACTATGGACCACGATATGAAAGTTGTCGAGTCAGCACCGCGCTCATACTAAGGATTCATAAATCATTTAGTTATCTTTATTTTGCCTCTCCCATTGTAATTCCTAATAACAATATGTATACGGGGCATATACTTAAGGACCATCTACCAGTGACGGGCTCATGATAATACTAAACTATGGCAATAATAATGAACAAACTAATTTAACAGTAGAAAAGTAAAAAGTATGAAAAGACTGGCTCTTGCACCTGTCAAAATTCATAGCATGTAAGAGCAAGCACAATCTAGACACGCACTCAAAAACACGGTTTAAAAGTTTAATTTAACCACAGTTGAGATTTCTCATTAAACGCGACTTGTTTAGATTTCTATAAACGAGGGTACTTACAAGCCTTCTAGTAGAGTGGTCTATAGTATAATTTCTACAGTCACAAAACACAGTTATAGTTGTAGGCCTGATCAAAGTATTACAGTATAAGTAGAATATAATTATCAACAAAAACTATAATTAATTGTGACCTTTTGTGAACCTATTTGTAAAACAATGGCACTATTTCGAACGAAACTGCACCAAACGCAAGTTTAATAATACTTGTTATTAGGGTTTGCTCAAACCAGAGCGATCGAGCGTCTGGGAAGCGCGGCGGTGGCGAAACGTAACGTTTGCAATGCACAAAATACGCGATCGCAATGTTCTGCGTTCTGGGTGTACTTTAGCACTGGAAAAATTCTTACTTTCTTTATACATTGTTATACACAATTACACTGTGGAAGAAATACTTGCCCTCCAATGCTACTAGCGTCGTCTTTGCGTCGGCGCTTTCGCCATCCAACCGTGTTGGTAATGCAAACGTATTGGCTACAGATCCCTATAATATCTGTTCATATTATACAGTAAAAGTAGTATTTATATGCTCTTTAAGTGACACAGGGCACAACCTCTCCCGCCTCCGTCCCGCTTCCATTCCGCTTCGCAAACTTTTTGGTCATTTAGGTTTGAGCAAATCTTTCTAAGGCTGCATTTCTATATGCAAGAAGACTTCTGCGAGTATTGTCTGGCCGACTTGCAAGTGTAAAATACGTAGCAAGTGCGGAGTTTACACTTGCTGCAGCTGTCGGACATACTGTCGGACATTACTCGCTGAAGTTTTCTTGCAGGTGGAAAGTCCACACGTGTCTATATATGTATGTAAACAAAAACGACGATAATTTTAATGTTTGATGAGATTATTGCATTAGTTTTAGGTCAGATAATTAAGTAGTTACATTACACCACAACAGGTAATTAGACGATCATATTTGTTTACAAAATAAGACGCATCTGGCTTGTTTTTATAATGATGCATTGGTCAGCTCAGGAATGAGATGAAAGTTGTATGGACATTGTATTTTGTGTTACATCTTTATATTCATGTAATTTCTCGCAATAATAAAATTGCATAATAACAATGTACCTTGCAATCTGAACTAATAAACGTTTTAATTTTATATGCATGGAAGTCAGAACGGAAGTTAACTGTTTCGAATTAGTTAAATAGATTTAGAATTAAAATCAAAATTACAATTAAATAAGCCGTATTTCATTTGGAATACAGATACCAGTACATTTTAGTGGAGTTTGCTGAAAAGTACGTCTTTGCTAAAATCTGTTACGCAACTGTTTCCAAACTTTACAAAGTACATAGATATCTTACATGATACGAGGTGATTATATTGATATTCTAGCATTAAATTTATCTATAGGTACTAATTATAAAATGGCCACATTGGTTTAGCCAGTTTAAAGAAGACATTATATACAAATACAAGTTATTTTAAATATCTTATTATCATACTACTCTTTGTTATTTTTGGTATACAAGTATAAATAGCCTAGTTTTAAATCTCCATTTACTCGACTACAAAAGATTACCTACCTCTACTTAACATTACACTGAACGTAAAAGACAACTGGAATACGATAGAATTCTATCCCAAACTTCAAAGCAAAAAGTTTAATAGTTTGTTTTAGAATTCTGGTGTTAGCTCCTCACATCTCAATTGTAAGAATATCTTAAATTGAACTTAAACGTATGTTGTTAATATGCATGAATATACACAATTATTTTCAATCTTATATTATTTACATTACCTATATTAAAAAGAATCTAAATTCAAGTCTACACACAATCTTCAATAATAGGAATAGCGCAAAATGTATTACACCAAAATTTCCTAGTTATTTTTTTAAAGGTTTTGTAAAGTTGCGTTCGTCCATGACATTATTGAAATAAATATTATATAGACATAGAAAAAAATATATAAAGTACATTTGACACACGGACCGCCGCTCTTTCCATTGTATAATCAGATCCATAAATTTATTTAAATCAGTCCATTATTTTACGCATACACTCAGCGAGATACATTAGTTTGATTACTGGAAGAGCTGAGTTCAAGTATATTAATGCTGATGACACCTATCAGTACCTATTCTAGCCCAAAACTATCGATCATATTTTATGCAAATAAACGTATTTATTCCATTATCATAGTACATAACATGGTCCTACTAATATAGACATTTTCTCACCACAATAGATCTGGTCCCCGGGGCAAAATGTAGCAATGAACGTCTAAACATAAACGCCAGACATTCATTACTTCATGGTAGCATATTCAATTCAATTTATTTAATTGCATACACATGTCAGAATGTAAATTCATTATCTTTCAGAGTTCCCCAAACTTTATTATTATCCTGTAGTAAAAAATTTCACCCCCCCCCCCCCCCCCCCTTCCGTTCAGTTGATATTGCATTTTTGAACATTCGCCTTGAAATTCAAATGTGTATTGACTAACTGTAGTATGGTAGTGAGGCGTAGAAGAAAACAATAAATATTAGGTTTCCTATTTTAGTCTTGAGGTACGGAACCCCTAAAATGGAAGTTACGGCAAGGTCCCAGTACAAATCGTCGGACTCGTCGGTCTGTTTGTATGAGAGTTATGGTTAATGGAAAATGAGATCAAACTATCGTACACCCCCGTTTACATCTCATAGACCCGCATTTTTTTCCCGCTCTCATGGACCCCTTGTAGGTCGTCGACCACTGGGGGTCGATATAGACCACTTTGGGAATCACGGAGACAACTCTTAATTTCTTTTATCCGATAGGTGGCGCCAACGTCATTATACAAACGTATTTTAATGCGGAGAATTATATCACGTGGAAGATTTATTATCACGGTTGGAGTGACGTGCCACGAAATAGCTCCGTGGGTTCGTCGAATATAATTTAATAATACAAACAAAATACGTTTTTCTCCAGAACAAAGACTATTCAATTACAATTCGGCATTAACCTTGCCAGTAGTTATCATCTTATGGAAGGCATTACGGAAGGCGCTTTACCGAAACATACCACAAAAATATTATTACTTATTACAAACCATAGCAACGTAATCGGAATTTAGAATAAGTCGATGAAATCACAAATTCGGCGGGAGGACTCTTAACAACTTATCATATAAAGGTATAAAAGTGGCACGGTTATTATCTTATTGAGACAGTATGAAATCTTCCAAGCAAATATTTTGTTTCTATCGCATAAGAAACTTACACATAGTAATGTTTTGACATACAAATAAATATATACTTATGTGATGTATATGGGTTGTGATTGTGAGTAAATACAGAGTATCCTTGAAGTAATGTAAAAGCTTATTACGTAACAACTGCGCCTAGGTTATAGCTCCACGCCATTTCTATTTTACTGTTATAAAAATACGATTGTTTGAATGGCCACCAACACGTATAAAGTAGATAAAGTATGTCCAGATGCTGGGTGCATATGATGATGATTTTGTAGCTATAACCATCAGTGGAATAACCGCGAATACTTTTACATGACATCTGGGTATCTGTCTTAAAATGTGATTGATTTTTATATAAAAAATAAAAGGTATATCTATAATTTAACGGTGAAAATAAATTCGGTGTAAGAAAATAAGAATATCTAAGTAGCAATAAACACAATAACGACAAACAAGAGACGAGGTGGAAATAGAAATAATATGTATTACTAACTCTAATATAAATATTGTGTTAAAGCTTTAAATTCGTGATTTTATAGAAATTGTAGATTGAAACAGGATCCAAACAAAAACGTGATGTATAAAAGTAATATAATAAGTACATAAACAACATGGCATTACCGCATTAGGAGTTATATTAATCATCCTAGATACTTGTTTTAACAGTAACATACTTTTCACAGAAATTTTAATGTGGACAAAATTGAGACGTCAGGTTTTTCTTAACCTTTCCTGGATGTTGCTTTACTAAAGAGTCAACTAGAATTTAATTTAATTTTTTTATCGGCAGTACGAAGTATAGGAGAAAGTGAATGTTACTTTCGTAATTTCGTTTCATTTGCCAAATATAACGTTGTAACCAGTAGCGACACGGCGCGGCGCGGCGGCAGAACAATGTACTTTGGATACGTAAAATATCAACTAGATGGCGCTGCACCGCCAGATACAAGGCGGTGTCGTTTCGTCGCTGGGATTTGTACAATACGGGAGGCATTTTCCCAACATACGTTCTTTTCATTAAAGGACACAGGTGGTAAACGGGATACTTTATAACGGGTATCGTCCTGGCCTTTTTTGAAAAGAATCATAAAAACATTGAAACAAACGTCACATTGTGGCTAGGCTGCCTTACCGTCCTGGGTCCGTCACGCACGTAATTTAATCAAGTATATTCATCAAGTTTTTATTTCTATACAAAATATTTTCACACTTTAATACTGCACTCCTAATAAATTAACTACCCAATGAAATTATAAACGCGACTTCCGAATTCAGAGGATCACGGAAAAAATGTATGTAATTTTATGAATAAATAAAAAATTGTAATGCAGAGAACAAGTACGTACCTATTTTATATTTTGATTTTGTTATCAAATTACGAGTACGAGTTCAGTATTAGAAGTTATATTGTAAAGTTTCTTTAGAAGAGAGGATACATTCTTAGTAGTAGGAAATTTAATGAATACCGTGTATGTTATTTTGAATTTTACCTGTATAGACGTTCGACTGCTATTATGTTGGGATTATTCAGCAGGTATGTTTTAAACGATGAATATTGACTCTTGGTTCTCCAGTACGAAGTCGGTGAAGGCGTTAATGGGTGCAATAGCTTGTAGTGACATCTGTCCGTTGGGCGGCCAGGCCAAGTTGGGGCCAAACACGACGGCCAGGTTACTGCTGGTCATTTTATTCAGACAACTTCGGTCTTGGACCTGAAAGGGCGAATAGTAAGACCTAAGAAATAGTACCAACAAAATTTTGAACCCTTTAGATCCATTGCCCATAACTTTTCTCTTGATGGTTCTAATTGTAAATCTGTAGATCTACTGGGGACTTTATTTTTCTGTAGAGCCATTGAATCTAATAAGAATTTATTTTCTTAATGGATCCATTTTAAAGAGGATCTTTTGGAAACATGTTTGTTGACATATCAACAAGAGAATGGGCAATTTAGTCCAAAGGGTCAAGAATTTGCCAAATTGGACAAAGACACACACTTACACACAAAACACACCCTACAACACACCCTAAGCATAGGGTTGGTCCTAAACGCTGACCCTAATACATAAAATACACCCTAATATAATCAGACACACTCTAACACATCTCTTTCACCCTCTCCCCATTTGACTATGTGTTATTGCGAGGGAGCGTGTATTTGTGTTAAGAGTGTGTAAATGTGTTTTATGTTAGTAGTGTGTCATCATGCTGTTGTGTAGATAAGATAAATATTCTTTATTGCATAAATATAGTTATACAAAAGAAATAGGCTAATACAATTAGTATTACAATTGTCGGTCTTGTCGCTCAAAGCGATCTCTTCCAGACAACCTTTGAGACACGCATAACCACACATACGCATAATGACACACTTTTAAACAAAAACACATCTTCACACCCCAAAACACACCCTGGTGTGTATTTAAAGCGTATTTAACAGTTCAAAAACCTACAACAGACTAAAGCCTGCACTCCACCAAAGCGGAGACGAGAAGGGATGTTTTTCAGCTAGGGTGTATCTACTGAAGCTGTGCAGAGATGCGTACTGGCGGAGATATGTGCTGCGTTGGATGTTGAGATGACCGCACAGTTTAAAGCAGAACTAGCGACGCCACTCACTGCACGAAGCGCCGTTCACATCTCCTCTCGTCTCCATTTAACGACAACGCCCAGCTAACATCTCCGCTTTAATTCACACCATACAAATATGAGACATTCCGTCACGTCTCCGCTTAGGTGGAGTCCGGGCCTAAGACTCAGAGTACAAGACAAAACAACCGAACAATCATAAAAGCTCGCGGGTACATTCTTACCTTCCACAAGAACTGTATTATATATTTGAGTAGCTTGTAGTTATCTAGTGGCAGCCTTTCGAGTATCAATATCTTCACTTGTCGCGGCTTAGTTCTGTGTGACAATGCTGAAAAAAAAATAACATAAATTGCCAGTGTTCTTCATTATAAAGTACTGAAAAGTATCAAGATGTGCACAAATGACAAAGTTTCCGTACATTGAATTACCAGGGGAAGGAGATTCGGAAACTCGATTACAGTGCTTGTTATACAATACATTTTTCAAAAACAAAACCGAAAACAAAAACACTACTGTAACATTGAGGATTGAGGTTTCGATATTTCGACAGCATTGCAGCCATCAGACAGCTCAGTCTTCTTGTGACCATGGCAGCTGTAATACTGTCAAAATATCGAGACCTCAAGCTAATCGACAATTAGAAGTGTGGTTCAATGGCGTTGTCGAGCAGAACCGACCACAAATAGGCAGAGTAACACAAAGGCAAAGATATGTTTAACGGTAACTTACTTTGAAACAAGAGTATCTCTTCATAAAGATCGAAGGTCATCAGTGGCTCCTCCAGATCCCTAAGGAAGGTCTTCAGCAGGACAGCGGCGTTGTGAGGGTCACTCCGGAACGATATCGGCTCACCCCTGTTGCACGAACGTTGCAGCTCCTTTATCACCGATATGTTGGCCGATCTACGGAATATGCCCTCCGTTTCCAAAGCTGAAATTGCCGGGTCATTTATAAGAACTTCTAATTTATACTTTTCAATTTAGCTATACTAGTATAGGAAACTATAATAATCTATGCATTGCTATAAATAATAAATAGATCTATTATACAGGGTGTAACGGAAAGGGTATATGAAGCCGAAGGTAGGGTGTTCAGTATCGGGAACTGAACAACTTTTGTTCTACGACATTTCGAATAAAAAATAAATTAATGTCTCATACAAATCGATTAGCTGACCGGGACGAAATGTATGAAAAGTCAAAAAATAAATTCGCGAAAATCGAAAAGTCGTAGAACAAAATGTGTTCAGTTACCGATACTGAACACCCTCCCTTCGGCTTTATATACCCTTTACGTTACACCCTGTATCTTATATTATTGCTGAATACCCGTAATGGTGGTGTTAGGACTCTATGCAGACTTGCGAATTTCTGTCGTCTTTAGAAGAACAGAAGTGTGTGCTGTTGTATTTCATTATAAGGGAGCCAGTGTAATTAGCACAAGAACTCACATCTTTAGGCGGTAACGGCATCTGCTCTAAGCTAGATGCTACACCTGTAACTCTAGAGGTACCTCTAGAGTTAAAGGTGTATATAGGGTGCTGATGATTTTCAACCACATGGCCTGGCAGCATGTTTGTCATTCCTGTAGTATAAAAAATAAAAATAAACATCTTACCGTCAGGCTGTGACAGGAACTCGACACACTGCCTCACGACTGGCGGTATCGAGTCGATCATGTTGGAGTTGTTATCTTTTATGAACTGCAGAGACACCCCGAACTGTTGTGTGGGGGGCGGGGACAGGCTGTCTTTAGGGGCGGCTTTGGCGTTATCTTGTTCGGCGGCTTTCTCGGCACGATCGACGGGCTGTCGCGCCGCATCTGCTGCTCGCGGATTCTTCAATAGCAGTTGTTTGTCGTACCTAATGAAATTGCCATTTTTTTAGTACTATAGATGGCGTTAGCTATATCTAAAATTGTGCCTCAAATAAAAATGACATTGATTTTTTTAAATTTATTATGGCATGGCCCAATGTCATCGGCCAAAATAAATTTGGATTCACATTACAAATACGTTTAGTACATTTTAACATAACTTATTGTGTACTACTCCGGTCAAAAAATGACCCCTGAATATTGAAAATAGAGAAGGGCTACAATATTTCACTTACACTTTATTTTGTTTAAAGAGCGGTTATTCAAGAAAACGGCTCAACCATCAACAATTAATTTAAATCATACTTACTCAAGCACAAGCTCCGGTATACAAAGCTTCTCCAAGTTCAGATACTGTCGCAGCTCATGCAAATAGTTCACGTACATCATTTTCCTGCCGAATTTGACGCTAATCGCTGGCCGAAGCATTTGCCACACAATTCTTATGAAATTGGTGGGGTGTACGAGGTACAAAGCCTTGAGGTTCTTCTTATACTTTCTATCGAACGCTTTGTATGCTTTCCATAGCCAAGAGAGAGGCGGCTTGTTCTTGCTCGTTAACCCGCAGTGGAAGTAAACAAGACTGTAATCTTGCTCCACATACTTGTCCAGTGTGAACATAAGATACCTATAATAACCATTAAATTAGTTATTATCAATCACTTTTGTTCTACAACTTATAATAAACATTATCGTGAAAAAGACTTTCCTACATTATAGTATGTCCCAATACAATTTTCCATGGAGGCAAACAAACCACTAAGTCAAATCAAATCTTTTTTATTGCATATAAAAAGTAATACATAATAATAAGGGTAACCACACTTACTTATTTACTAATGATCACGATTCATTGCTTTAGCCAGCTTTGACTAGAACGACTTAAATGAGTCTGTTCAGAGTGAAACGACCGATCTCTAATTAGTCTAATATTGTTTTTGGTGAACTTTTAAACGCAATGTTTGTTTACATCCATTGAAAATTGGATTGGGGCAGACTATAGGGACATATTTTATATTGCGAAGGTAACTACCTCAGGAGTTTGTCTGGATGTAGATCTTTGCCAGAGGGGAGGTGGCAAGCCGATATGACAATAATACGTCGACCGATCTCGTCGTCCCCGACCACCTCAACTAATCCTGTGTCATTGAGTTCTGAGAAGGATTCCTCATCGACAGATGTACCTGATATCTGAGGAGAGATTTAGGTTAATGTTTAAACTTAATGCTGGCTCTTAACTAAGGAAGATAAAAGCAAAAAAAAGGATTGATTCTCATCCCATTCCTATAGTTATGTTAACCGTATTGTATAACCATTGGTTTATCGATGTTGACGAAGTATTGCAGACGCTAGCAAAATGGAGCTCATACCTCAGCATAAACTTCTGGTGCTGTAGCCAACTCCTCCTCAAAATTCTCTTCAATAGTGCCATCGCTGGCAGGCCGCTCAAGCAAATCATCAGTTATAGTACAGTACAGCAACTCTGGAGGCAGAGGCGCTGAAAGCACATGATAATAGTTGTAATTAATTAGATTCCGCTTACAAATATCACACTGCACCACATTGTCATCTGCCTCGTCGATTTCGCATTGAAAACACTTCATCATTTATTTCAGTGAGTGATATCCGTTTATATATAATAATTTCTAGTAATAGCTCGTTATAGTTTTAATTCTAAAATTATTTATTTCATTTAAAAGTATAGCATTACAGTCTTAAACTATTGCACTATACATTTCATAAATTATCTTATTATGTTGGTTATAATTAGAAAAACGTAATTTTAGCTCTAATGTTATTGACTATATTCAATATTCATCACATAATTTTCTACCTCGGTTAGATAGACATTGCACTGGGGAATTATTCAATTTATATTTACAATTAAATTAGTTATACCTTGTGTAGCCTTAAAAAATTCATTATGTTCTTATCTATATTATTCATTATGTTCTTATCTATATTCACAAATATTAACGTTTGTTAGTATTTTTTGGTTTATTTTGGTGACAGAATGTATAATCTGTGACTAGAAATTATTTGTTGTGATGGGTAACCTAACCTAAATCTTCGAAATGAAAATGCAAGTTTACAAGAATCCCATATAGATGAAAGGTTTATATGTACAACCTTTGTAAGTACTATATCTCTCCTACTTAGTGTCTAATTTGTCTAACATTTTTGGCCATTTGACCATTGTCCTTTAGATAGATTTTTATCACTATTCACAACTTTAGGCTATATATAATCTTTTTATAATGTTTTCAATAGGATTTAAGTACAAAAACTATTTAAAAACATAATTTAAAACACGACGCAATTTCCAACACTGTTCACTTTATGAGGGTAGAGAAAAAAAGTACTATATGCACCTTTGTTTTTTGGTTGTACCTTCTTTTGTGTATGTATTGTAGTGTGTTGCAGAAACGAATAAATGTTTTATCTATCTATCTATCTTTCTTTCTTTGTAACACTGTTCAGGCTCTCCTTACTTAGGGCTGTTTCAGTGCGATGGGGATGTCCTATATGGATGTCCGGACAGATAAATGTATTAAGCCTATACAGTGCGTTCAGTGCAACGCATAGCTCTCTGCTTCATGAATTAACACATTTAAATGTCCATTGCAGACATCTGAGTCACACTGAATTAGTCCTTAGATACCAAGCTCCCTGCAGAGCAGACCACAATCACATTAGGACGTTAATACTAGGGTAATATAGCTATGTGAAATAATTTGTTCTATTTACCCAAGCCTGTAGTTTGTATCTCTGAGTCGTCAAATTCCAAACTCGGCTCGTAGTCGTGGTACTCCGAAAGGCTGGTGTAAGCGTCTTCCTCCTGGCTGGTCCCGTGCAAGGCTGAGGAAAACAAATACGTCAGAAGCTGCGAACGTAAACAGGAAGCATTCCATTAGTCATCGCCATTTTATTGAACTATAATACCTTGAAAAACTCTCACGGGACTCAGCTTCGGATGATGCTGCGATTCCATCGCGGTCTATTTAGCAGCCCTGCCCAACTGTTATCAAAAATATGTAGGGTAACTATGTGTGTACTCAAGGTATTCAGCACACAAAATGTCACTTAATTACTTTACTTCTAAAACAGCCCGTAAATCACCAAAATTTGGCACATTGGCAACATATATAGAGAGATTTTAAGGCGCTCTACATTTATTCACAATGGAAAGAAAGGAAGGTACACGTAAATTAAAGTGAAACGGTGAAGAACTAGTAAAAATATTCGATAAAAGTTGTGTGCAGTGCACAGATTAGAGATATTGATATTGTTAAGGATTCTTCACAGATGGAAAGGCAAGGCTAACTGGAGCATACAGCCGGTCTGATGTTAGATTATAATTTATTATCCGACTGCGCAGCAAGGAAGGGTTATTAGTTTTTTAATGGACTCGACATTCATGTAAGCATTGGTCACATGACCAATAATAGTTCATGTTCGTCTGAACAGGCTGTATGGTCTCTGACCTTTGCCTGCCGTGAAGGCGAATTAAAAACAACAAGTATTGCCAGAACTACGGAAAAATCCGTAGATCTACGGATTTTAGACCTTGTTTAGGGATATACGGAAATCAATGGCATATCTACGGATTTTATGCCTCAACTAAATTTGCCATCAAACCATACAACAAAATACAACGTGATTTTTCTGGGCAAAACGTAGATCAACTGCAAAAAATGATGTACCGTATAATAATGATCCGACTACGTTATTTTGCATGTAGCGAGCGCGCAAGTAAAACTACTTACTTATATCAAAAATTCAATTTTGTTTCTGCGAGTTGTAAATGACAATGCCAAATTCTGCCCCACCACCAACCGCATGATGTACAAGATAACGAATAAATGTAAAAATATCGCCGTATTTTATTAAAAATATTGGTTTAAAATAAAGTTTTGAACAAGTTGCGCGTCGAAAAATCCATTTTAAAACTTTTTGTACGTTTTCCTCTTAGTTTTTCCGCTAATCATTCATTGTAACGTGACATATTTTTTATTGTGGGCCCACCATCAGACAATGTAACAGATAGTGCTGAGCGTTAAACATTAAGAAATCGAGGCGTATTATTCGTTACTTTTGTTATCATTTTCTACTACTCTCGCAACTCTTACTGTTTATGATTATGCAATATGAAATCTGCAATCAGTCCCCAACAAAATGGTACAGCTTCAATGTGCATTCAGTTTTGTATAGGTGGGGCAAAGCTCCATTGAAATCTGGCAATGTCATTTTATTCTAATTTTTAATTTCTTTGCCGGCTATTAGCAACATTTTATGATTTTATTTTTATTTAGTCAGACAGCTTATTAAAAAAACTCCGTAAAATTACGGATTTTTCTAAAGTCTAAAGCTCCAAAAGTTACGGATATCTACGGATTTTTCAGCCTCAGCCTACGGAATTTTGAAAAACGGATCTGGCAACAGTGATCATAGCTCTATGGTTTTTACTTTTTGTTTAGGCTTGTCCAAAAAAATAAGGCTTGTTGTCCTGTCCGCCTGTCTGTGGCACTGTGTATGTGTATTTTGAATATCCTCTTAGTAATTTGTGTTGTGTGTTTATTTTCAGATAAATAATCGCGAATCGATCAAAAAAACAAGAAAACTAAATTAAAAATGCTCGGGTACACCAGTGCTGGAATTCCTGACAAGTCATGGCAACCGCCAGTGGCTGCAATAGAGACTTCGTAAGTATACCTAATACCTACCGCATTGAACCAACCTATTGTGAAGTCTTTTCCACGTTCATATTCGTTACTGTTTGTTACAGTATGGGAAATATGGTAGTAGAAATGTATTGGAAGCACACACCGATTACATGTAGAAACTTCATGGAACTCATCCGAAGAGGTTACTACAACAACACGAAATTCCACCGGGTGATTCGTGATTTTATGATCCAAGGCGGCGACCCTACTGCCACAGGAAAAGGCGGCCAGTCCATATATGGTCCGCAGTTTGACGATGAGATAACATCAGACTTGAAGCACACTGGAGCTGGAATACTGTCAATGGCAAATGCTGGACCAGATACAAATGGGTCACAGTTTTTCATAACGTTAGCACCTACACAATGGCTGGATGACAAGCACACCATCTTTGGCAGGGTACAAAGTGGAATGAGTGTCGTTAAGAGAATAGGACTGGTCGAGTGTGATAAAAGTGATAGTCCAGTAGATGATGTACGAATTGTAAAGGCTTATATACCAAAATAACCCAGCATTTTCTATCTGCTACTGTGTATGTAAACTCATACAATTTACAAGATGATTTGAGACCTAACATTCATTCTTATTAATGTTATTGGGTGCAAGATCGTTATTTCTGACCAAAACATGTAAGGGGCATTGAGAGGTGCAGTTCATTTAAGTTTTGAATAGAAACAAGTTGAAATGTTGAGATACAAAAATGTTTGGCAGGTGGAAACACTATTCAAGGCTTAAATTACACACCAAATTAACACAAGATCCCGTTTTTGTTAGAAGTAACAACAGCTAGATTAGGTATAATAAATGTAATTATGCTTTTTTAAAATTTTTATTACACCAATTTGACGAACAGTTATTACATAATATTTCCCCAAAAAGTGATATTTTTTTTAAAACTACACATTAAATTATGTTTGCCCATTAAATATATTTAAATGCGATAATTATATTATGCATAATTAATTATAGTATACTCCATGCAGAGCAGAAACACCAATAAATAGTGATTACATTTCCTTGAAATACTTATATCTATCACTATGGGTAATTTCAAAAGGAAAGGATGGTGAGTGTCTATTATTTAAAATAATTGTGATTATATTGATTTACTGAATCTACTCATACATGTATTACTGAAAGAAATGTAGTTTATTACTGAATTCCTATTTGAGTACACAATTTTTTCTGTTCATTTGGTAATCAAATTGTATGCTCCTAGGAATTTAGTAATAAAATATATGCTGTAGGAATTTATATTAAAAAGAGGAATTAAGCAATGCCTTTAAATACGTTTTACATACACCAATTATCATATAATAATTTAAATAGATCACCTGCAATAACAATAGTTAAAAAATGCTAATTAAAATTATAATTAACAATAGATCTGTTAATGCAATAATTTATTTTAAAATAATGATAGTCCATGAAGAATTGTGAAGAAGAGCGTTATATAAGTTACAAACTTAAGTTAAATAAATTAATGCAATAAAATTATTTTAAAATAATACATCCTTAAAGCATTTCATCATTAAATTAGAACACACAATAATAAATTGTAGTTGAAAAATAAATACATCATCTATCACATATCTTTTATTTGTTATATTAAGTGTGATTTCATTAAATTAGGTAGGACCATGATGGTGAATAAATTAACACAAAATATATTTCAAATATGTAAAAGAAAATTAAAGAATTATCTCACTCAAAGTCGCAAAATTAAAAACACAAATGGATAAAAAATCAGCCAATAATTTGCAAAGCCATAAAATGCACTTAATATAACTTGGCCCTTTACAGAGTCCTGATAATATTTAGACTACTAACATCGATACCAGAACCTGAGAAAATGACGGAAATATCTACCTTAAAACTAGACGTTGATATCTGATCTGTTTTTTATGGGTTTTGACTCTTAAAAGATGTCAAACATCAATCAATGAAACCCAAGTTTGCACCTTATTATTTGCAGCCAAATCATTTTACTTAGACCGAGTCAGTCCATGAGCCAATATTCCGGATACGTGACTTTACCATTCGTCTTGCCTGTTAGCGAATTCGCGCCAAAAGATAACCAGAGTGTTAGTAACTAACCCAGTGTTGTAGTCACAAAAGCTAAAATAGCCTAATGATGGTAAATGAGACTGTAACGCAAGCGTCACAGATTAGATTCTCACTGGACACAATAATATTGCTCATATTACAAGCTTTTAGCTTAGTTGTAGTGCTTTAGTAATGTGGAAACATTGCTAATAATTGTCAGAAATAACACAGTTATATTACCTTCTAACACGGTTATAGGTCGCAAGGTTAACAGGTCATGTTAGAAAAAAACAAGCTGCAAACCTGACTTGCTATTTTACCACAGATTTTACAGTAAACCCGTAAGTAAGTATTACATCTAATTCTTAGTTTAATTGTGAATTATGGTGGACATAATTGCTTCAAACATTTGCTCGGGGAGTGGCGTGCAATGCGACGACTTATAATCTCGCATATAGCGCCCGATCTGAAAACAGAGGCGTGATATAATATACGTCATCCACAAAAGTTGCCTAAATTTTAAATGGACATAACATCTCGGTCTATTTTGGGTATAGTAGTAGTCCGACTGGTGGTACCGAATTGATGCCTGGACTAGGTAAATTAGTTCCAAAAGACGTTGCCGTCAATAATATTATAGTCGTGTCAATGAATGAGAGGAGGTGCTAACGAAATGTGTAGTTTGCGGACGTCCTCTCCGCTCCTTTTGCTCAAAGATAGTATTGTGGCATGAAACTAGACTCCAGTTCATGTAAATCTCACCATGTGCAAAGCCCTGCGGTCGATGTCGGCGAGTTCGCTGCGTTCCAGAGCTGCGCGGTGCGATTCGAGCAGTGCGATGAACTTGTCCAGGGGTGCGACGCCAGACTCCTTCACCAGAGCGCACATCTCGGGGTGACGTTTCTCGAGCAGCTTCAGTAAGAGATCGTTGCCGCGATTCGATGATAGTAAGCCGAGTCTGCACATGTTGAGATGATTATGATATTTTTGATCGACTGATGCGAAATTGGAATAAAGTCGTGCACAATGGAATAAATAGGAGGACAAGGAGCTGGAAAATAAAACTGGAAAAGGCTTGGAATTATGACACTTTTCAATGCTTTGTAGGAAGATTAAGACCATATTTGCAGAGTATACAGGTCTAGAGATTCCATGTTACTAAACGTGTCGTTCATTGTAAAAGCTTTTTGCTAAGATTTGGTGATTTAGGTAGGAAATTAATATGATAAATGTGGAAATATTGTTTATCTCCGACCAAAGAAAGAATAATATAATACAAAATGAAGTTCTAGCTACCTCAAGCAAATGATTTCGTCCTCAGTGCGGCGCACGAGACGCACTGGGCCAGAGTACTGATTGAGCAGTTCAGCGACGTTCAAATTCAAGTACGAACGGATGGCCTCTTTCACAAGGCGTCGCAACGAGTTAGGCATCTGGTTTAGGGCGAGGTACAGAAGGTCGTCGAATGTTGCATCCAATATCTGGTGAGTAAAAAAGGGCTAACAATATCATTAAATTCGGTGTTCTAATGTTGGCCCACACCAGTGAAACGTAACTGGGTTGTGTCATTTAATTAATTTTTAACACATCACATAATTATTAAGGTTTGTCGAAGTTGCATACATAATTATACTAGTTAAAATAATGGATTGATTTGTTTGGTTGAAACCTGTTTAGGCCGACCACATACGTCCGTATTATACGTCATATTATAATACTTTGAAGTAATGGCTCACTACAGTTTTAATTCTAATCACACTAGTTCTTACCAAGCCCTTAACAGGATAGTTGACAGCAGCCCAAGTGGCTGTATATCCGCCGATGCTCCAACCATACATAACAATTTGCTGAGGATCGAAATCCAGTTTATTGATCGCGTACTGGGTCACGGCATCTATAGCGTTATGCTCCTGACTTGGATACGGTACACCCTGCAATATAAGGTAGTTAGTATAGTAAATGTTTTTAATTTATGTAGGTATTTTGCAATGTTAACATTTAGATTTATGCAAGAATAAATTATGTTATGTGTTTGTTCGTCGTACGTTCGTAGAAAAAACAGTACACTTTTCTGTTTTCTAGTGTACGTCGGCCAAAAAACGACTTACAGTACTAGCAGCGAATCCTGGATGGTTCCACCCCAGGGAAGAGTAGCCAGCTTTCATCGGAGTTCCCATTATACCAATCTCATAAAACCCAGAGTTGCCTTCTGAGCATATCACCAATATTTCTCCTTTCGGAGACTTATTCCTGTTGTCTATGAACATTGTATCGATGAAGTTTCCATCAGCTGTAGCAACTTTTGAGCGTTTGCCACGGTATGTTTCGACCAGAGAAGTCCTGCCTTGGAATAGCGGTAGCGCTGTGAAAATGATGATATTATGAAAACAAACTTAGGGCAGATTTTTTCTGTACTAGATGCTTAACTCAAACACGATTAAGTATATATTTTTTATCGCATTTGTAATAAATAAAAGAAGAAGAAAAAATGTTTATATGCAGCCTGGGGCACCTCTGGGGCATTATCCTTGTCGCCAGGGCAGGGTTGACGTCAAGCGTCGAGTTATAAGCCTTTGATTGCTTTTTTTCTCCGCTTGTCGTAATAATTTCTGCTTGTCATAATAATTATGTCGCACTGCTGGCGATGGGTGTTGGGTGAGGCTGATGCTCCCTTGTGAAATAATGTGTATCTATCCACTATAGATTTTAGGATACCAACCTAACAGTTTATGGACGAGCTTAATACAGCCAGGATAAGCAAGACGTATGCCAAACGTGTGGGCAGCAACATATGCCAAAATCTGAATCACAGCACGCTGATACACGGGGAGGTCTTCGTTGGCACAGTTCTTGAATGGGTGGTTCTGCAGCCATGAGGGTCTGGAAAGTCGTAAATGTATGAACATAACATGAAAATATTGAAGAACACAGTGCATTGTTATTTTATAGTATCTGAAACGCTTATACAATCAAGGCAAGCCAAGGTGTAGTGGGTATTTGTAGCACATGAGTGTAATTCCCTGCAGGAAGGTTATTATTTATTTATTTATAATAATAATTTAATAATAATTTATTTGGTATCTAAATAAAAAAGTTCAGTTACATCTAAAATACATGCATACTTAATAAAATTTTAAGGTGTTTACAACTTAATATTTCGCTGGAGACAAAGGCTGTTATTCATAAACGTGATTTAAAGTTACGCTACCGTTTAGGCCCCCTATCCCTTTCTATCTTAACCTTTTTTAACGAAGTGTGAAAATGATAGCAACACGATTTAAGGGAAGTGAGGTTTATCTAGGTTTATGAATAACAGCTAAGGACTAAGGTTGCGTAACAAAAAATTAAACTAGTTGTGTATGTATTAAGCCAAGTTTGCTGCGACGTGTTACCGTGTTACGAAACACCGTAACATGTTTTGGTAACCGATTTAACAAAGGAAAATTGTTACGCCACGCCCCTAAATCGGATGTTACCGTGTTTCGTAACACGTCACAGACTTGGCTTTAAAGAATTAAGCCAAGTCTGCTGCGACGTGTTACCGTGTTACGAAACACCGTAACATGTTTTGGTAACCGATTTAACAAAGGAAAATTGTTACGCCACGCCCCTAAATCGGATGTTACCGTGTTTCGTAACACGTCACAGACTTGGCTTTAAAGAATTAAGCCAAGTCTGCTGCGACGTGTTACCGTGTTACGAAACACCGTAACATGTTTTGGTAACCGATTTAACAAAGGAAAATTGTTACGCCACGCCCCTATAACGGATGTTACCGTGTTTCGTAACACGTCGCAGCAGACTTGGCTTTAAAGAAAAACATTCATCTTTCGCAAGTAGTTGCTAACAAAGGAGGAAAATTCTTCCACCGCAACTTTTTGCGAAACATGGTTGCGAAAGCCTCTATAAAGTATAACCACTGTGCTCAAGATTGGGTGTAACTTCAGTTTATGTTAGGTGTCAGTGTAGAGCAATAGCAAAAGGAATCTCTAATTTGCAAGATGCGTACGATGTTTGAAAAGCACAAAACGCACCTGTATTTTGTTGGTGCTACTGCATAACTCACTGGCCATGCATGAAACTCAAAGTCATAGTCTCGTAGAGCGGCGGTGTAGGTTCTATGGATTCTTCCAAACTTCAAAGTTCTCATAAATTCTACGTATACTGGGTTACAAGCTCTCCCAATGGCCCTCATTAGAAAGGAAATTGCCATGAGGCATGACACTCCCCCGAAGATTTTAGACATGTTTAAGGCTTCATCCCAACTGAAGAATCCTCGCTTGTAAATGTACATAAGGATTAGTGGTGATGTGAACATGCAGACTGTTAGGCCTGTGTTCGCCTGAAACAGATTAGATCTTGGGATTTATTAGCTGCATACATTGATCTCCTATAAACAACTAGTCACACAGTCTGCCTTCTAAAAACGTCCGAGCGCAAAGAAGGTCCAAATGGAAGAATGGACCCACTCATTTGCTTTATTGGACATTATTTGGACGTTAACAATGGACCCTTATTTGGGCGTTTTTTAAATGGTTTTAGTAAGATCTTTGTGTATCTAGTTGTTTATATGAGATACAAAAGGCTGCATACAAAAGATCTAATGCCCCATTATATATTTTGGGCATCTGTTTTGTTAATTATTCAGTTGTACTTGACCAAAGGGTTACATAAGATTCAATACAAACCACAGGCAATCATCCTTTCGAGTCGATTGAACACATGCCTGTTTAAAACATGTTAATATGAAATAATGGGATACTAATGGCCTAAGCACACTGGGATAGGATGACAGATTTAAAAAAATTACCAATCAAACTTATCTAGTAGGAATACGATATAGATTTCAATATTTTAAATCAATCCTGTGGCATTGAAAGTGATTTCTTGACACGGCATTGAAGACCGTGCCAAGGGATCCCGTGGCAGGATGCCGCGCAGTATCTAATCGGTGGCAAAATCCTCTTCCGTCCCGGTGTGCATAGGCCTCACAGATAGAAGCCCCCACAAAGCATCAGTTTGCCTCCTTATTTGTGATGTGGTAGGTAGCAGGATCGTATGAAGGGAATGCATTGGTTATAATCATTTAGTAGGTCACAATAATAAATGTATGAAACAACCGCATCACTACATGCGTCAAAAATGAGAATCTGGCTTAAGATCAGATTTTATTCTCATACTTATTTATCTTAGGTAATTAAGGATTGCAGTGGTCTAGTATGAAGGGCTTGACCCTTCAATCGAATGTAGTTGAGCGCATGACGTTACATGTTTCGCAACGGCCGCCGCCCGCCGGCCGGTGGCGGGCGGAGCGGGGTATGCTTACGCGGCCATCTTGTTTTACGTATATTTGTGACGCCACAAGCCTGTTGCGTGACATGTTGGGCGTTTTAGCGCGTCATTGGTAACAGGTTAATAAAAACATGTTTTTAAAGTTTAACTGGCATTTTTTTTTTCGTAGGTATTTAATAAATATTAGAGGGTAAAGTACTTCTAGTTACTGGATACTTAAACGACCATATTAAGTTATGTCGTTATGAAATAATATAATATGAGATATTTTTACGTCATAATATGGGAAGTACATAAAGGTACAAGTCCGTAGCTGACTGCAGGCAGCAGCAGCAGACGACGTGTCGCCGGACACTACTGGTTTCCATGTATTCTTCCCTTAAACTGTGTTTTTTCACTTTCATCCGTATATTGAGCACTAAAGCCGGCTGTCTGTTTCGAAAACTTAAAATGGAACCAGGCATGGCATGTTTTCCATATGTTTTGAATTCGAGCCAACTCCAGCTCCATTTTATGTTATATGTTGATGTTTTACGTTTTTTAAGTAGGTATAAAATGTGAAATTTAAGTGATTGTTTTCCTGCAGCGAGATGATTTTGTCTCGGTAGTACTATTGATTTATTACTTAGATGTGGTTTGGTGGTGGTAATCACACTGGTCGAACTGGCGCCCCAGCCTTATACTTCAGATCCTCACCACCATTTAAGATTGTGTGTCACTCAATGGTAGTATTCGCATAGAGCTGTATTCATATAGTATTCCAAATGGGTGTGGCTCATTTTCCAAATATATTGAAAACGTGCCACGCCCAGTTTCATTTTATACTTGTTGCTTTTGTGGACACAATACGAGTCAGGCGCTGTAACTATGTATTCTTCTCATTCCTGATTCAGTATTACCGTAACCTGTAACTTACCGTAGTGATCACTTTGTCGCCCCATTGCTCCAACTTCGTGGGTTGATATGTGCTCTGTATAATAGAAATTTTGAATTAGGTGTTGTGACTTAAATTCAACAAGTATGTGTATGCCTGAGAGACTGAGTGAGAGGGAGTGTGCGTGTGTAGGTGGATGGTAGGTGTTTGTGTATTGCATGTTACTTTCCACCACATTTCATTGAATTCAAATGGCAGGTATTGTCTTCATCATTGATATTCTGAATATTTAAAAATCATCAGATTTTTTTGCATAAGTAATTACTTACATCTAGCGGCCCGTTCCTGTAGATCTTGAATAGTCTTGGTGTAAACATGCACCGCCAAGTTAACTTCACCCTGGCTCTCATTGTGCTGACTCTGGATGTATTGATCGCAAAGACAAAGGACAACGCCGACAACTTGAGTTCTGTGTAAAGTAATTCATTTGGCTGTTAGATAAATTACAATATCAAGAAAAAACACTACTATCTTTCGTTTTTACCTTAGATGTTTTACGAGAAGCAAAAAACTACATTTTTATTGAAGTCTACGCCATTAGCACTTTACACGGCAGCGGCACAATTTTTTTTAACTAGACTGATCGATCCAATCTCCAGGCTTGCGCTATGCATCCGATGCGCTGGCTGCGTGCACCTGCGTGCGCCAAATCACACATCAATAATCTATAAATACCCACAATGAACTTCATCCATCACTCCACGAGAATCGAGATATATTGGATGATATAATGTTTATTTTTATTTATTTTATTAATGGACTCGACAGTTCGTCATTTGCCAATGTCATGTTACAAAAAATTCAATGTAATGTCTTCTATCTTCCTCCAGGGGAGTCGCCGAAGCGTCATCACCCTGGGTAGCAGCGTCTTCATGTCTTCATCCACAGGAGACGCCGTAGCGTCAATCACTGCGGACGAAGCAGCTCGACAGTCACGTTCACTCCCGAGCTCGTAGTGGGAATCTTGACCATGGCGCCAAACTTCAGATCCTGCTTGAATTCTTCAATAACTTCACCATACTGTCATTCGCGAACATTTTCTGATTAATTTAACGTGATATTAAACACAAAATAGTCCCTGTAGACGTTAAAAGAAAAATTATTAAATAATTTTGCAACCGTCGTTTCCCGCCATTTTCAAGAGACCAAGATATAATGTTGTCACTTGTCGGACTTGTTGGTTGGCTCGCTTGTGATATAATATGGCAACTCTGTCTGTCTGTGATATATGTATGTTGCCATAGTTGGCTAGTTCATGCTTTTAAAAACTATAAAAATTACTATTTTATCGTAATGGGTAGGCACAAAGTATGTACATACTAATTTCTTTAATTACACCCCGGAATAAACCATCATTCAACTTAAACCTAATCAACAAGCCAAGGCTATGCTCTAGTGTGCTTTGCCTTTCGCTTTCAGAATAAAACTAAAGTGTTGGCTGACAAGACGGGTAGTGTTGCCAACTTAGTAGATTAACCACTTTTAGTGGGCGAAATTGCGATCAAGTGGCCAGTGGATTTCTTTTCTTTACTGGGCCAACGAACACCAGGGATTACCATTGGCTGTGCTCGTTCGTTGGCGAGGTGTGTACGCGAAGGATATCCCTTTCGGCCGCTGTGGTAATTGAGTTTGACAACCAGAAGGGTGACCGCGACTTCCATCGTTATCGTAATCGCTTTCAATTTGACACATGGACGTTATACATTGCTGCTATGTTTTTGCAAGTTTTAACAAACGACAACAAGACGCAGCAATGTATATCGTTCAAGTGTCAAAATGAAAACGAGAACGAAAACGATTGAAGTCGCGGTCACCCCCCAGAGGATTTTTTAATAGGTACCTAAGTATTTCTTTTTTCACAAGCGTTGTATTTCTGTATTATCTTTTTAGGTTCCTGCGCTGCCACCTTGTACTACAGAAAAAATAGGTTTCGTTGTGGTTTTTAAATAACGGCTTTTAGTGGGTACGCGAAATAAAAATTGGCAACATTGATGACAAACAAGCAAGGCAGGCAGGCAATTTTTTTTGCGAAAATCACTCTGTTTACTTCCATTGATTTCCTATCATAACCACATAATTAAATTAGTCATGAAATATGAGTTTCGTACTGGAGAAGGTGTTGATATGGATCCTTTTTACTGCAACGGCTGTAACATGCAGAATACACAAGTTGCCTCTAATGGTAAGATAAATCTGTTTAAGTTCAATAACATCCATAAATAAAGTACATGCCCTCCGAGGTATAATCTTTATGACTAGATAGATATTTTAAATTACTCTTTGGACTAGACTTAACTTAATTATCAAATGGGTTGTAATGTACACTTTGATGATGTTATTATCTTAAACTTTTGAACTGTGAATACATTTTTTTGGCCACAATGATATAGTGAAGAACGACAACTAAACGACTTAGATTCACCAGGTCTGCTCCACTAAAATTGCCCTTGATAGTTCATCAGAATCTCCTAACCTTTGCATAACTTTTTTTGACCAGACAATTAGTTTATTACATTTACATTGATAACCTAGACTGGAGAAGGCCTCTTGCATTGACGTTGCAAATTGCAATGCAATCATAAAGAGATAACATGGTATACTTTTGTTGCATTTGGAATAGTCAGTAGAAACATTATATCTCTGATCTGTGAAACAATAGCATGATCTGCGAATGAGGGATGGCTATCAATTTTCTGATCATAAAATAAGATTTTTTTTAAATATTGCCTGCTCATCAAATCTTCGATTTCAAAAAATAATTACTTTATAATAACAAAGGAATTGTGTATGTGGAAGTCTAATTTGGAAGATCCCTGTTGACCTCTTGCCTCATGTACCTGTCATCTGGGCAAAGATGTCAGCTTTATTTCCCAACATGGAAGATGCCATCACTTTTAGAAGTTTAAAGTTAGGTGTTATATGAATTTGTTGTACTTACATTAATGTTTATTTTTACATAGTTTTTTCTAAAGTATATGTATTTATCCTAGTAACATGCTATTTAATGAATTTATATAATTATAATGTGTTGGAGAACCTAAATAAATAATGTGAAAATGGCCCGAGCTCCCTGGATGTAATATCTCAGACACAAATAATATTCAAGTTCCCTTTTGGCATAAAAATTTGACTGGCGATGAATGTGAAAATAAGTAATTATTTTACAGAAAAAGCTACATATTTATTGGATCAATTGTATTTTCGTAGGAGGATGAAAGGCATTATGTGGACCTCACAACTTTCGGCTTCTTCCAAGGAGGCATCCTTGATGTACATATGGTCAACTTCAGGCTACCAGCGGGACTTGTTACTGGAGAGGTAGGTATTGTTCTATTAAATGTTAAATTCAATGATTTATTTGTGGCATCGAATGCGTATTCACAATTCCGCCAATGTCACGTAATGAAGCACATACACACTGGGGATCAGGTACAAGGTCGAAAGGTGTTTGATTATTCTGCGGAGATATCTAAAATAATACAGAACAGCACAAAATATATTAAAGATGTCACAATGTATATAATATTTATTTAAAAATGGGTGTGTATGTATAACCAGAAATCTGACGCTGCTCTTTGAGAGCTAGGTCATAGCATTATATTATCTTTCAGCTAGCTTCTATTAAATAGTTTACAATAGATCCCGTTTCACATATACTCGAAATTCATTATTTAAAACTGCGATTTTTGTATATTAACTGCTATGCGAAATTTTGTATTTTAGCTGTCCAATTAATTCCAGATAATATTTAAGTAGGTACTCTGTATATTGATTTTGTGAAAAAATTCTACTCGCATGAGTACGGGCTCAATATTATTATGCATCAAAGACTTTGACAGTCCCCAATTACCCATACGAAGGCTAAAATTGATCCATTGGGTCCCTAACTTGTAATGAACATAATTTTTTTTAACAAAGTGAGGTGTGGGGCCCACATGTGGTACCTAGGACTGTCAAAGTTTTAATGTGGTTCTTAATCATGAAATCACATTTATAAAGGTTATTGTAATTCCACAGTATGGGTTCACTCTGGATAGGACCGTCAACGATGCCATCAACCCATACCTAGAGGCGCATTCCGACACCTGTTTCCTCAAGGAAGATGAAAACAGTTTTGTCTCTCCCAAGCATCCAGCTATTGTCTTCTTGAAAATGGACTTCAATGCTATGCAGTAAGCTTATTATGTAACTTGTATAAATATGTAGGACCACCACCAGTGTCTTTATTTTGTAAACAAAGACAACTCCTTTTAACCTTTGCTATGATTATTGCATAAGCGTATGCTGTTGCTGTGTGCGGTCGTGAATAGTTCATTTAAACAGTTCCTTCTGTGCTTTGCTTTTTGAGAAAATATCAACCATAATGAATGGCTTTCCTGTAATAATAAAATTACTTTTCAATAATACGGCATTTGACAATTTTTTTTTATTGCATCAATCAACTCTCATAGTCCTATGAAGAGAACTGTGAAGTCTGTTTCAATACCGAAGACAAGTGTTGGGTATGCTCCATCTCTTTTTAGCATAATGGTCTTTAGTACAAAGTTTGTATGACGCTACCTCAGTATGATGTCACAGCCACAATACATCGTGAACTGTTTCTGTCTCTTTCTAACACAACTTTTCTAAATGCCTGTAGTTACTTCATTTTTCAACTAATTTCAATTTTTATTTCACAGTTGATCATTAGTTTGTGTCTGTTTTGTAATAATAATGAAAACTAATACTTGTCAAATACCCGGTTATGTATGATTTCAGACTAAGCATCACATGCAAGGGAGAGGTGACGGCGTTGCACCTCTACCAGAACAGGACGCTGATACCCATCGACAGGACCAAGCGGCAGTCGCAGTACCTATTCGTCAACCGACGACGGAGATATGCTAATGGTAACATATTTATTTACTACTAGTTCCCAGCAGGTCCACGATTCTATTGTTCTCAAAAAATTTAAGTTCATACATTAATTCCCAAGAGGTCCACGGCATTTTAAAATAATAATAAAAATATTTCCCAATAGGTCCATGGAGTATTTAAAACAGTCCAGTCAATGAAGAATAGATATTTCTTTAAATCAGTACTTACCTAGTTTTGAGAGGATTTATTCATGAAATAAACGACAATGTAACTATATTTATTTATTTCTTTTAGATTTTATCACCTCCTGTCTGAGATTTATGCCGAAGTAGTCGCCAAGGCGGACTTTATATCATTAAACCGATTTTGGTTTGATGGATTCTTTGTTATTACTTGTTACTTATACTACACTTTACTTAACTGATGACAGAAACATTGCAATTTCGACTTTATGTATGTGTACGTCGGTTCCTTTGTGTGTTCCTGTAGATTAGTTTTGATTATGACCCTGATTTGCCATACAATTATGCCAAAATTATGTCAGTGTTCCGTTACCCTAAAACCATCAAACTCTCATAAAAGCAGTAGTTGAAGGAGTTAATTGATAAGGTCTAAATTTTCATTATAAAAGTATCAATTTACATAATGTCCCAAATCCAAAAAATATTACTGTTTTGTGAGATCCCATGCATTTTTCTGTCTATTTTACTAGCGATAATAAAAGTCAGTATCACTTGGCTAGGCCGTGAAGCGGTTCGTTTAGGTATGCCACCCTGTTGCTGTTACCCAGAAACCCAGTTCAACCTCACCTTAAACCGTGTTTGTCACTTTCACACTTCCTTAAAAACGTTAATAGTAAGTTAGAATGCGACCGCGGCCATAAACATGATTTAAATTTAGTCCACGGTTTTATTAAACTTAGGTATATGGGTAACATAATTAGTAGGTAGTCATCTTATCTGTCCATCTCTCTAGTTCTAGATTAAGCTCAGTGATTATGGCGCGAATTCATAAAAGCGATTAAATGTTACGCCACCGTTTAGGCCCACCTGTCCTGTCATTCTATCTTAACCTTTTTTAACTAGGTGTTTTAGGGATAGGAACACGATTTAATGAAATGAAATTTATTAATTGTACGTTGGATACTTACATTCTAGATACAAATTCACTAGTCCCCACACTAGGATACCCTGTGTCGTGGGAGACTAGTTTCTTCCCTAGGTACATAGTAAAAAATACGCAAATATCACAAGTACAATCGATTACACGGAAAGAATTGTAAGCATAATTTAGTAGGTACACTAATAGAATGGAAGTTAGGTTTAACTAGGTTTATGAATAACAGCATATATTCGTTACTTTCACAGGAATGAATGCGGCGAAGCAGATGTGTTCGTATGCCAAGCTGCCGATTACAAAGGAAACACGCAATGGATTCGATTACTACAACACAAGTGTAAGTAAATAAATAAATACCACTCACGAAATACGAAATAAGACAGGCTCTATTGTAATTGACTCACATACTAACCACTCATAGTACTAAATAAGGGAGACCCTATTAAACAGGGCAATAATGACTGTATTGCTAAATGTACCTAGTATAATTTTTTTAAAGCAAATTAATTGTTCTAATTTGGTCCTAATGTACCGACAAACAGATAAAGGTGTACAGGAGAGTTTTTAAGGTTGAGATTTTCTCAAAAACTACTTGACCTATTGCATAAATTATTTCAGTGTTTGATAGATAAAAGTTAAACCTATGTAACTGTAAAAGAATTACTAAAATCGGTCCAGTAGTTTTTTGTGAAAAAGTAAACCTTATTGACGCCCCTGTATACTTATTTCTGTCTTCGACTGTTCGAGTAATCCGCATATTGACTAGAGTCTTGAATAGATAGAGTTGAAATGATTGCTAATGATTTGCAAGTACATCCTTTATAATTCAGTACACCGTGCGTAACTGTCTACCGATTTTTATAGAATATACGTAATAAGTATTTTCTGATACCTATACTATACATTATATAGTTATATTATACGATTACACCGATTTTTCTAAACAAAAAGGTTGTATCTTTCGAAAACATTGACGTAAGTATTAGTATCACAAAACAAATACAGAATTACTCGTTCTTCTTGACATTATTACGAGTTAGCACCTGAATAAACATATAATTTTGCTGTTTTAAAAACTCAATATTGTTTGTCTGTTGAGTACTTGAATAGTCGCAATTGTTTAACAACCGACTTTCAACAAGGGGGATCTTCCTTTCTTAATTCGTCGAGCTTATGTTTATATAGAAATGTCTCTGATGGTAATTGGCAGAGCTGATTTAAATATTCATGATAGCGTCAGCTCGTCCTGAGAATAGCTGGTACAGTGAACCCACCCACCCACAAAATCAAATTATTAATTAAAACTTCATATGTTACCAATAGTTTCGTATATTTATTTATATGGAATGAAATACTCATAACGTTAGTTATGTTTGCCATGTAAAATCATTTCAAAGTTTGTTGTCAACGACGCGCCTCCTATAAACTGTAGTCGTTTTCAATCAAAGTTAAATACCGAATTTAATGTGTGCGAAACAGACAATTAGCGCGACAAGTGAAACAAAATATATGTATGAGAAAATAGGCATAGCTAACGCTGCAGCACACGGTGCACCGTGCATTGCGGTGCGATGACGGTGTGTGCGTTGTTGCTAGTTGTACAGTCGACAGCAGATCAATGGTAACATTTTTTACTTTTGACAGTTCTTATTAATTGCGTCGTAAGACTTGAAAGCGTACTGCAAGTGTTACCATTGTACAAAGAGTCCAATAAATGTATGTATTTCTGTTGAACAGTTCGCTATGTACGTGGCATCACACAAAGAAGAAGGGCTGTACAACGTTTACTTTCACAACTGCCCGCTGTCGGGCAAGAAGAGCACCACGCCAGTCAGTGTGATGGTAAGCGTACATCATTAGTCTATTTTAGTATTGTACTGGGACCCACTGCTCGGGCACAGACTTACATCGAGCCCCAGTGAGAATTGCTGAATTACACAGTCATGCCGTAAATTATAAAGCAAAGTGGCAAAGTAAATTTAATATGTACTGCTTTTTGTGAGATTTTAATTTTTTAACCGACTGCGCAAGAAGGAGGTTTGTTTTTCGAGTGTATGTATGCCTAATTCGTTAACACGCCCTGCAGCCTAAACGGCTTGATGGATATTAACATATGAGGTGTCGTTAGATTCGTCATGAATTCAAGGACGCCTATTGCTTGCTGTTACCTATATTCCGTGTTTATGGCTAACAGCAATAGTATTAAGGGATGAACACGACTTTGACCCTTAATATCACTTGTGTATAATTCCAAATGTATCTTGCATGCTCACATGAGTTGATTTATTCAATATAGTGTAAACCGCAGCCAAAATCAAGTGTCTTATTTTGTAAACAAATATGACCGTCTAATTACCTGTTGTGATGTAACACTGAAGTAACTGATTGAATGAACCTGTTCGTCATTGTGAAAATAATAGTCCGATCTAATAATGTGAAAATAACTATGCAATAATCACAGGACAGCTTAAAATATTGGTAAAGTAGGATAGTTTTTGTTTACAAAATAAGACACTTGATTTGGGCTGCGGTATATGTATGTGTATCTAATTCTATGACACGAATTTTAAGTAATACTTCACTGTAGTTTTGATTCTAAAATACTTGATTTACAGATAGAAATATATGAGAGTAAAATACTTGATTTACAGATAGAAATATATGAGAGTAACGACGGTAACTTTCTCTCTGCTGGCGAGATGCCGCTCCCAGCTCTGTACTGCATGATGTCTGTCGTCTTCTTCCTGAGCGCTGGCTTCTGGACATTCATCCTGAAGACCAGCAAACACCCGGTCTACCGGATACATATCATAATGGGCGTGTTGGTGCATCTGAAAGGACTGTCGCTGGCTTTCCACGGCATCAATTACCACTTCATACAGACGAGAGGGGAACACGTGACTGCTTGGGCGATACTCTATTATATTACTCATTTGTAAGTATTGATTTATAATTTATATTGGCATAAATTGAACCTATTATTATACTCATATGAAATCTATACTTATAAGACTGTAAAAAAGTAGAAGCTCTTGTTCATCAACGTGATTTAAAGTTACGCCGCCGTTTAGCCACACTTTTCTATCTTAACGCAGTGTGAAAGGGATAGCAACACGATTTAAATGAGAGGTATAAAAAATATTACAAGTGCATAATTTTGTTCCTTGATCCCATATAATATTCATCTAAGACAACATGAGTCCATGTATGCAAAGTTTAAAAAAAAAATACGATAAATAACAAACAAACAAACGTTTTAATAAAGTTACATTCTATGGCAATCAAAATAGTGGTGTTATGATTGAAATATCGATATTGTATCGGTATTTATATATATACTAGAGATGTTTCCGCGACTTTGTGCGCGTTGTAATTTTTTTCCCGGGATAAAAAGTAGCCTATGTTACTCGGAGATAATGTAGCATTCTAATGGTGAAAGAATTTAAAAAAAACTCCAGTAGTTTTTTAGTTACATCGATGTCGTGCCTACTGATCACTTATTTGGTCAAAACATTATAACTGACAAACTAGAAAATAAATGATTGGAAAGAGTATACTGCGAATGGTAGCGCTCAATCTTTAGGCAGTGGTCCGACTGCCGGCGATGATCGAGTAGCGAATAAAGGTAACAAAGCGAGTATAGTTTTGTAGGTCGGCTATTACCGAGAGTCTCTGAGCGACGGGCGATTACTCGCTTAACTCGCCAGTGTAGCTCTGCGAGTGGGCAAGTATCGCCGGGCGACTGTCGCCGAGCGATGGGATGCACTCGCTCGGCGACAAAATAGCCGAGGGAGCACTCGCCGGCGGTGTGAACAGTCGGCGATGAACTATTAATATATGCATCTCTTTTGTTTACACGGAATGTAGTATCTTTTGTACGTTTCTTGGGCGAGAAAATAGCCGATATTTACTCGCTTTCTCCCCGGGACAACTGCCTTATACATATTAAAATATGATTATTATTGACTGCCCGTTTGTCATTGTGCAGACTGAAGGGTGCCGTGCTGTTCGTGACGATAGTGCTGGTGGGCACCGGCTGGAACTTCATCAAGCACATCCTGGCCGACCGCGACAAGAAGGTCTTCATGATCGTCATACCGCTACAGGTAATGCCAGTTTAACAGACTCTCTAAAATTTATTTAATGATATTCTATTGAAGTTTTCCATTCTTACTCCAAAGAAGTCGCCGAAGCGTCTTAAACTGTGGACGAAACGTTTTTTCACGAAGTGTGAAAGGGACAACGACATGGTTTAAGTTATGTGAGATTAAGGGCCTGATATGAGCCAACTAGCGCTGCCAATCTTGAAAAAATAATATCTTCCAATTTTATTAAAAAAGCTATTTACAAAATGTTTCTTACGATAAATACTATTTTTTAAATGCTTATTTATAACGTGATTCAATTTCGGTAAGTTGTAGTTCGCATAATTACGAAAAACGGCCGTTTTTGGCACATTTGTGAACTACAACTTAGCTTGTCGCAATTATGCCATGTATTGTATATTGAAAAATAGTATTCATCCTAATAAACATTTTGTAAATAGCTTTTTTAATAAAATTGATTAAATTGGAAGATATTATTTTTTCAAGATTGGCGGCGCTAGTTGGCTCATATCAGGCCCTTAAACTAGGTTTATTGTTAATAGCCCTAATGTATAATGATATTCTCGATCTTAAGAATATAACAAGACTACCTATATGTTCAGGTGGTTGCAAACGTGGCTGCCATCATAATAGCGGAGAGCGAGGAGGGTGCCGCCGAGTACAACGCGTGGAGAGACATGCTCACCTTCGTGGACCTGCTGTGCTGCGGCGCAATACTGTTCCCTATCGTGTGGTCAGTACACAGAACAATCATACAGATTAGATATGTCATGTAGTCGCTATACTACTATTAAGTGACGGGGCCGACCACTATTTTCATCGTTTTCAATCTAACACATGGACATTATACGATAACGTAACGATAACTACATCTTGATTAGCATAACTACATGTGTGTTGACGAAACTACATGTTGGTTGGCATAACTACATGTTGGTTGGCATAACTACATGTTGGTTGGCGAAACTACATATTGGTTGTCATAACTACATATTGGTTGTCATAACTACATGTTGGTTGACATAACTACATGTTGGTTGACATAACTACATGTTGGTTGACATAACTACGTGTTGGTTAGCATAACTACATGTTGGTTAGCATAACTACATATTGCTTGACGTAAATGCATGCTGATTGCCATAACTACATGTTGATTGATATAACTACATGTTGGTTGACATAACTACATGTTGGTTCGCATAACTACATGTTGTTTAGCATAACTACATGTTGTTTAGCATAACTATATGTTGGTTGACATAACTCATGTTGTAACACCCCCCAGGTCGATACGTCACCTGCAGGAGGCGTCTAGCACGGACGGCAAGGCAGCCATCAACTTGCGCAAACTCAAGCTGTTCCGACACTTCTACATCATGGTCGTCTGCTACATATACTTCACTAGGATCATTGTATCGTTGCTCAAGGTAACGTGGTAGGATTCGTCTATTCTTGCCGCGTGATTGGTGATAAGGCGTTCTATCAGTTGATCGCTTTGTATGAAACATTAATTTATTTTTATTCAAGAAATCGTAGAACAAGAGTATTTCACGTATCAATACTGAACGCCCTCCATTCGACTTTCCGTTAGACCCACCCTGTGTAATAATT
The DNA here is from genome assembly GCA_963506565.1 of Tachystola acroxantha. Lineage (NCBI taxonomy): Eukaryota > Metazoa > Arthropoda > Insecta > Lepidoptera > Oecophoridae > Tachystola > Tachystola acroxantha. Next base: position 19,540,079 of record OY735870.1, read on the forward strand.
AAATATGGCGTAGATATGTAGAATATTAATAAAATATAATGTGTGTGAATACAAACAAAATAAATCAACGGTGAAGTTAAAACTAAAATAACATGCGCGCACGTGGGCGTGAGTGTTGTGTCTCTCACACACACAGAGAGAGAGAGAGAGGGAGGGAGTGTGTGTGTGTGTGTGTGTGTGAGAGAGAGAGAGAGTAGTGTGTAAGTAATTCTTCTTCCGGTTACTTCATGAGTGCTCTACAAGCATTATGTTAAATTTTAGGAAGTGAAATAGTCGTAAACTTTGAAAACCTCTAGTTTTATACTTAACTTTTGACAGAGAACTCGATATTTTTGTATAGCTGAATAATCAATTAATCATCTCGTCTGTTACTGTGCCGCAGATAACCGTTCCGTTCCAATACTCGTGGATCGACGAGATGTTCCGCGAGATGGCTACGTTCGTGTTCTTCGTGATGACGGGCTACAAGTTCCGGCCGGCCGCCGCCAACCCGTACTTCACGCCAAACAACGAGGAAGACGACAAGGCGCAAGTGTTAGTGCTGTTTTAACTCTTGCGCATGCCGCTTAAGGCGCTGACATGAGCCAACTAGCGCCGCCAATCTTTAAAAAATCATATCTTCCAATGTAATCAATTTTATTAAAAAAGCTACGTTCACATTGTTTATTGCTATAAATAGCATTTAAAAAATAATATTTATAGCAATAAACAATGTGAACGTAGCTTTTTTAATAAAATTGATTATATTGGAAGATATGATTTTTTTAAGATTGGCGACGCTAGTTGGCTCTAAGAAGGCTCTTAACCAGGCCCGGAATTTTTGTAGCACTATTAAATGATGAAAAATAGAATATTTAAAAAATACCTCAAAAAACTTTTCATAGTTATCGAATTACAAAAAAACCAAATACTTGCTAAAAGTGATATCTTCCGGGTAACCGAAAAATCAACAATAGATGCCAATGACTTCAAATTGACCCTCTATAATGATTCTTGTAATTTGTTACAGGTTATCGGAAATCGGGGTGTTAGAGGGAGTAACAAAGATATCGAATAGGAACGAGAAGAGGCGAGATGACATGCAGCCTCTCATGCAGGAGAACGGATACGACTCAGACTAAACCGTTAAGTTACCGCTTTTCAAAGTGAATCAACCAATAATAATCTCCAATAGGTACCTGTATTTTATAAAACTCAAGATCTCTCTGGATACAGACAGCAAAATATTCGTAATCTGTTAGAAAACATTAAAATAGCAACAGAGAGGCAACGCCAAATGCACGAAACTATATGAAAGATGACAGCGATGACAGTCAGCGGATCAACATTACAACCATTGCCGCTGCCGTTTTGTTGCCGTTGCGTTTCCGCTGTTTTTTTTAATGCGTATTATTTACGAATACGATTGAATTGGAAGGAATTCAGTTGGTTAATACCTGGATGCACTGTGAACTGAGGCTTTGGCATAAAAAAAACACTTATTGGTCTACGTTTCTTTGGCGCGCGCGTCTGCCTGTAGTAAACAATATTTGAGGTGAAACAACTGAATTTTGTAAGTTATCTTCGCAAATTGTTCATTCTCTCACTTCGCAGCACTGTCGCTTGGCAAAATATGAGGTCCATGTACTGTCAGGATCTTTAAATTACTAAAATCTCGCTCAAACAATAGGTGTGAGAGAATCACCATCAGTCCCTCATCCCGATTCTCGGCCTTTTGAATTTCGCCTCTGCCACCTTGCGCTGGTCATTAATATTATAATACTCCATCAGGTAATGTGGTGGTAGTGTGATTCTATCGTGGCCATGAAATCTAAACGCAACTGTCACTGTCACTCATATGCTGCATCACATAAGAGTGAGCAAGACCCCTCGCTTTAAAGATTGCGCGCTTTAGAATCGCTACAAGTACATGTAGAAACATAATAATTTTCTTCTGTTGCAAAGCAAGCAGTGGGCTATTTCAAATATCTCCACTTGTGGCACAGTTCTCCCCTTACAATGAAGGGAGTTTGGGCCGTAATCCACCACGCAGACTCAGTGCGCATGGTAAATTGTACATGCCAAGCAAATGGACTACTGTTTTTGTGAGATTTTATGGTTTTAGACCTGCCGAGTAATGGGACAAATGGCGAGTTTATCCTAACTTTGCAAAACTAATCTCGAATACACTCGTTGCGAAAAACGTCAACTTTGTAAAACACCCGCTTGTCAACCACTGTGGATACAGTAAGCGTCAAAAGTTTGGTCATATTTACATGTTTGTATCAAATACAATATGTTGAATCGACCAATATGACAAAATGCAAAAGCGATTAGCTACTTTTGTTTCTGACCGTACATAATATCTACACGAGTACCTACTAATGATCTGTTTTCACTTTGAAATACGAGAGGTATAGACTAGAGCGTAGTGTATTTAATGTAATGTTTTTTATATTGTAAAAATATTAGAATACATAGGATCTGCGGTTCGACCGAGATTTTTATTATCGTATTCATTTTGACACATGGCATGGATGATGTACATTACTTCTTTTCTGTATCTTTTAATAAAACTTGCGAATATTGTAGTAATGGATAGCGTCCATGTGTCACAAAGAAAACTGTAAGGCAGTGCGCAGACCAGAGTCACGACTGTTTTCAGACAGACTATTGCTTTACAAACGTTATGAAGCGCGCACAATTCAAACGAGACGTCTCATAGACAAAGCTGTCTAATACCTACGAGAACTGCTCAGCGACAAGTCTGTCTTTATTTATTTTATTAATGGACTCGACAGTTCGTCATTTGCCAATGTCATGTTACAGAAAATTAATTGTATAATAATCTTCTATCTTCCTCCAGGGGAGTCGCCGTAGCGTCATCACCCTGGGTAGCCGCGTCTTCTTATCTTCATCCACAGGAGACGCCGTAGCGTCAATCACTGTGGACGAAGCAGCAGCTCGACAGTCACGTTCACTCCCGAGCTCGTAGTGGGAATCTTGACCATGGCGCCAAACTTCAGATCCTGCTTGAATTCTTCAATAACTTCACCATACTGTCATTCGCGAACATTTTCTGATTAATTTAACGTGATATTAAAGACAAAATACCCTCTGTAGACATTAAACTGAAAATTATTAAATAATTTCGCAACCGTCGTTTCCCGCCATTTTCAAGAGACCCCAAGTCTGTCTTAAAACAGTCGTGACTCTGGTCTGCGCACTGCCCAAAACCGGTTGACCGTTCGCGGCTGTTTGTGATACTGCGAAGGCAAATCGTGAAATGAAATACAAGTATACTTACTTACATTTGTGTAATGTAAAGCTAGTAAGCCTATTTAAAAGCCAACCTTAAAACAACAACCTTTAAAAAATCATATCTTCGAATATAATCAATTTTATTAAAAAAGCTATGTACGGAACACAGATAAAAGTGTACAGGAGAGTTTTTAAGGTTGATATTATCACAAAAACTACTTGACCTATTGCAAGAATTCTATCACTGATAGATAAAGGTTAAAACTATGTAACTGTAAAATAATTATTAAATTCAGTAGTTTTTGAGAAAATCTCCACCTTTTTAAGGGGCCTGCCTGTATACTTTTTTCTGTCTTCGTGTGTGTACCAATTCTTTATTATGATAAATACTATTTTTCTATTATACAAATAGATATAATTTCGACAAGCTAAAACGTTTTTGAACTTATCGAAATTGAGTCACGGTGCTAAATTTTAAAAATTGTACCTTATTATAAAGATTTGGTACATAGCTTTTATAAAACCTATTATTAGAAGCTATGATTTTTTTAAATTTGGAGCTAAGTGTTATAATATGACCCTTAACTGAACAACTCTTGTTCTACGTCTTTTGCATTTTATTCATAAATTATATAATATATTTATTTTTAATTAATGGACTGGACGGTTTGTCATTTGCCAATATTTTATTATCAGCTGTAGGGCTAGTATGAAATACCATCGTAATCGAATCGAGTTAGAGCTCGATGATGGTATTCCATGCTACTGATCGGTTTGTATGAGACATTCCTTTATTTTTAAGTTTATAGCTGTCAGCCATAACCGTGATTTAAAGTTAGTCCACCGTTGAAGCCCTTCCTAACTTTTGGCTGATTTACTACTACTGCACTAACTACTAAAATTAAACGTCCGAAAAAAATATAGTATATCAATCTTGTGGAATCTATTTAGAGACTGATGAATACCGATACGCGATTGGACAAACTTCGCTGGAAAAAACGCAAACATACCCATGTCTTTTAAAATGAAAATTATGTCTTAACCGAAATAGTTATTCATACAAAATATACCTATATCAAAATTTAGATAATTAAAAATACGAGAGTTAAAAAAAATTGAGTATTGTTGGCGTATTTTTATTCCCTGCTAAAATTCATAAAAATTCAAATATGGAGTCACTGTGCCGTGCTCTTCACTCCGGCGCAGCGGAACATCTTCTGTCTCACGCTTGAGTTTGACAGATGGGAGCGTCCACACGGTTTAATTAAGGGAAGTAAGGTTAAACTACGTATATGGCTAACAGCGTAAGAGTTGTTCAGTTTCGGCTTACTAGACATCAACAACAACATACTGTATAAAAGGAAAAAAAATGTAAAAGACGTATAGTAATGTGGTGTATAACGAAATAGGAAATGTGGATTTTTTTAAAACATATACGTATGTTGAATATTGTGATTTTTATATTACTTTTACAGTTGAAACCAAACATTTACAGGAACCTTCTAAACATTGTACAGTTAGTTATACAGTTTAATTGATTTATTAATATATGAAAATTAGACAGTTATCGAATAAATTAACTGAAAGTGACCGCGGTCGAGGTCAGTGCCCTCAACAGCTGACTGAGTATCGTTACTATTAAAGATGTAGGCGTCATCTCACTGTTTCGCCTGTTATTTCATCACATTAGCTTAGTAATTATGTCATAAATTACTCCCATAAGTAGATTCTCTAAATTCCACATCACAATTGATCACATTTCGTCGATAACAACACTGCACAAGTTATTTTGCTAAGCATTCCGGAGATCCAAAAATTGTATAAATGTATTTATTATATTAATTCTAAATAAATGTATATGAATTGGAAAACACGTAAAGTTAAGGTACAAGTCAGTAGCCGACCGCAGACACCGACGTGTCGCCGCGACACTACTGGTTTCTATGAAATACCCTCCGTAACTGCTAGCGGCAGACGACGTCCGGTCGGATACGGACTTGTATCTTATTGTTCCGAAAAAATATAAGATTACCATGTTTTAAAATTATGTACTAATTTTCTCCTGATTCATTCCACTTATCAGAGATGGGATCCGAATCATTCCACCACCAGTCTTTTGGTGGCACTTCACTTGGCTATTCGTATTTGCGTATTTCTCATAATTGCCATGTGTGGTTGGTATTCTTGACAAAATATTCGTCTTATTTGTATGGACGTCAAGTATTTGACAAATACGACAAACATCCAATAGAGAATACGAATAGCCAAGTGAAGTGGCACCATTACGCCATTGGCCATAGTCATTGGGGTATTGTGGCTAACAATATGTATAGTAATTCTAAAAGACAATTGTATTGTGCAGTGTTATTCGTTAAAAGACGATTTATCACATATTTACCGTAGACATAAAAATTTCATCTGTTATAATATTTATTAAGTAATAGTAGCGTAGGTTTAGTTTATACAATATATTAATAACGGAAAGAGTATAGGAATCTGAATGGAAGTGTTCAGTATTGATAACTGACACGTGTTCTACTTTTCGATTGAAAATTAAATCAATGTCCTATACAAATAGATCAGCTGATAGAGTAAAAATGAAGAATTTTCGCCAAAGTCGTAGAAGAAAAGTTCAGTTTCTAGAGTGGTCAGTAATTTGTGCATTCGGCTTCCTATACTTTCTGTTACACTCTGTATAAATGCGCAAACTCCCAGATCACAGGGAGATATCATATCAAGTATAAATGATTTTATCGAATTATTCATTCTAAGCATTTATGTACTAAAGACAGAAAATTAAACGTGCATGCTCGAGGGCTCGTAAAAATTGGCATAAACTTGGTAATCGTGGTTGAAGGCCTCATAGTTGCGAGTACGCGTTGAAAACGATTAAGTTAAGCAACTTTGGGCCAGATCAGTACTTCGATGGGTGATCTCTAGTAACAATTTCGTCTGAGCCCCTCCGTGCTGAGGTCTCTGTAGTTGTCGTTCGGCGGCCTCAATAACTCTAACAATAGGTTTGGTCATTAAACGACGCGATAAGAAGTCTGGTTCGAAAATCTTGTATCAATTGGTATTTAATATATTTATAAATAAATGAAGAAGAATTTGTTGTGGTCGTTTCCGAGAATAGTAGCGATTCTGGGTTTAGTTTTATAATTTAAATTAAATTTGACAGATCTAAAAATACTGCAATCCTTATCTTTGACTGAGCTTACGACAGAGATAGATTAATTCTGCTGCGAGTTTTATAAAGTCTAAGCTAATTATCACAGGTCTAAAATGCTGCCTCACTTTAGTACACTAAAGTTACAAAAAGGATTAAAATTTTGAAGAAGTGTCAAAGTTAGCTTAAAATTAGAAACAATACGAAATTAAATTAAGCTAAATTAAGACATACGAAATAATCACTACCATAGTCACATCACGAATTTAGTAAGAAGCGCAAATCAGAATCGCCCTGAATACAAAAATAACTGAGACATATTACTATAACAACAGTTACTGAAATATAAGGCCAAAAGTTTAGATTTTTAATGGTTATTAAATTTTTGAAATTAATTGTGTAATTAAGTCACTAATTATTCAAAGAGCTTTTTTATATTAAATAATTAGATTATAATAAATTAACAGTTACAGTCCGATGATTTGCTGTTATAGATGCATCTCGGTATACCTATTGATATATGAAGCGAATGCTCGATACACGCCACGGGCGCGCACTATGTATAATTTATCAAAGCAATAATCTACTACGTATATCGACAAATAAATTAACTCTATGCAATAAGTCTTCGATTTTTTGTAAAATATTATAATTTTGTAAATTCTTAATTTATACAAATACATCGTAATTGTTAAGATTATTGAGAGTTTTCGTTCAGCCACCGATCCCCTAACCACAGTTCCTAACCATGTTTTTAAAATTGAATATAAATATGTAATATATATTTTTTAAATTGTACTCCACTGAATTGTTTTACATTAATACCTACATAACCCGAAAAACATTACCCCTTGCATCAGTCGGGTAAATATACGAATATACGCGAGCATCACGCGAGTAAATCGGCCTAAATTACAATGGTTTTGCGTACGTGGGTGTGCTGTCGACTGTACAACATTTATACATTTCAATCACAATGACGACATGCGGCCGCCACGTGTAACTTTTAACAACTTCAACGTGTTAGCACGTAATTGTAGCAGCTGATTGGAGCTGGCTGCACGCCAGCCGAGCCAGGCATTCCAGTTGCATGCAAGGGCATCCGCAGAGTCAACTCCAGGGAGATATTACTAAGAACCACAAAATAGAATTGTATCCCATGGGATCAAAATTCATTCCAAGACCGCTGGTTAGAATATTCACGGGGTCGAATGTCCATATACTCGAATATTTCTTGAGTCGATACACGTAGAGTCGACTATTCGATCAGTCGAGTACCTATAGGCTTCTTCCTCTGTACATGGTATTTGACCGTAAGACGGTCGACCTAGCGAATATGCTAGCCTACGAATTTTGACAACGAATATTGAACTACGTATCACCGCATCGTTTTTCTAGCGATTCTTGAGTTAAAAGCGTAGAAATGTCGTTGAGTCTTATAAATAGAGACGGACGGAGTTCATTTATCAATCAATGGTGTTCGTGACCAAGTATAGTGTGACTTCGTAATTGTTTCAAGCGCCAGCGATCGATTCGGCCCCCACAATTGTTTAGTCGCGGAATTCCCATTTCCATGCAAGTATGAATGTATACAGAACAAGTAATAGAACGCTCTTGAAAATGGCGGGAAACGACGGTTGCAAAATTATTTGATAATTTTTGTTTTATTGTCTATAGTGGTTATTTTGAGATTAATATCACGTTAAATTAATCGGAAAATGTTCGCGAGTGACAGTATGGTGAATTTGTTGGATAATTTGAGCAAGATCTTTTTTTGAATTTTGAACTAGGGTTTCAAGCTTTTATCAAGAGTTCCCGCTACAAGCTCGGGAGTGAACGTGACTGTCGAGCTGCTTCGTCCAGAGTGAGGACGCTACGGCGGCGTCTCCTCTGGATGAAGACAAGAAGACGCGGCTACCCAGGGTGAAGACGCTACTGCGACTCCCTTGGAGGAAGATAGAAGACTATTACATATTGAATTTTCTGTAACATGACATTGGCAAATGACGAACTGTCGAGTCCATTAATAAAATAAATAAATAAAGTAATAGAACTTGGAAATTTCTTATATTATACAAATTACCTTATATCCGGTCATACCTTTGTATGAGATTCATTCATGTATGAGCGAAGGCTACCCTGGCACATGCATGGTCGTTATTATTATGAAAATATATAAGAGAAATCGATCGATCGGTTAGTCCTCTTAGTTCTACTAAAAGTTATTTGCTGTTATTCATAAACCTAGTAAACCTCACTTCCCTTAAATCCTGTTGCTATCTCTTTCACACTTCATTAAAAAAAGGTTAAGATAGAAATGGACAGAGGGCCTAAACGGTGGCGTAACTTTAAATCACGTTTATGAATACGCGCCAGTAACAACCCCAGATAAACTTGGTTTACCTAGACCGAAAAGGGGAACAATAGGCATAAGTCCAGGTCCCCTTTTGCGCTATCATTAGCTTAGCTACGAGTATCTCGTTTTCTCTAATCATCTCTCTATAATTATCATCTTTCGTAGTGATATCCTTAAACAATGGTTTAAACCACCGTGTAACTTTAATGCCGTTAGCTGTAAAATCCCTTTTAACTTAATGTTTTGAAGGAAGTGTGAAAGTAGCACAAACACGGTTTAAGAGAAGTGAGGTTAAACTAGGTACTTATATGGCTAGGTACTTATAGTCGCGTTTATCGCTACAATCTCTTATCTTTATTAAGTACCTTACAACTGTATGCCTGCTTCGTCTCCATTCATCTCTATCATACATAGCGATTGAGTCTGGGCCTCCGTAGCGGAAGTGGTACACTAACCTCCGCACCAGAGCGCCCTTCTATACTAATCTAGATTCTCCAATAGCCCTTACAAATGCAAGATCCCTTTGCGATTTATTTTCTCAGCAAATAAATAGTTACGGAAAAAGTCATTCATCACGATTAGTACTCCGGTGGGATCAAGTAAATGCACTTTCAGAATTTATACGGGGGCACAATCCCTACGTCGCCCTAAGGCTTAGATAGAAATTACCTATGGATGCAAGGTATATAAATGCACTTTAACGTCGAACTGTGCAATATTGCTCATAGTCCTGTCTCGTCGCCGTTCATGAAAGGTGTAAATGTGGAAGCAATTTAATGAACGTCCGGCCCTCGGGCTTCATTGCTTCATGGGCTATGCCGTACCTACTCTGATTGGTCGAACGCTAAAATTGTGTCGCCAATATTGTTGCTTTTTAAGGGCCTAGTACACATTGCCCCAAGCTGGTGGCAAGCCAATTGGCCATGCACGACGATGCGCCAATACCAGCCAGCATGGCCCATTGGCTCATTTCAGCCATGCAATCGCGACGGACGTGGAAGTAATCACGGCCGCGGCAATTTATTTGTATGCTACATGTAGCTATTGTAGAAAGGTGTACCGTAAAAAAGTAATAAATATTGAGGATTATTTATTGGGCCAACATTCCTTTGATGTGTGCGCGAAAAACCGACAAGTTCGCCATTGCTCGCCATCATGGGCCAGCGTCGACCAACGCGCGTCAATGCCCAGTGTACACAATGACGCCTGGCCTGTCATCGGCCAGCATGGCCCAATGTGTGCTAGGCCCTTTAGCGATATTTTCCCATGTGAATCCGGTTTTAAATGCATTCACAACCACAGACAGATCCGCGTCTTCTTATTGGCCATGCTTAACTATTCTTTAACCAGTCAGACCAATGTGACGTGACGTCTATGAGAGCGGAATTGTATTACGTTTTAGTGCAATTTCGTAGTGCCATTTCTAGCGCAATGGTCTTGCATCTATAGTGTTTTTAATCTAAGAGCCACTGATTTAAAACCTTGACCACAAAATACCTGCTACGTACAGAAGGTAAGCTCCATAGACACGCCGTAAACATACAACGTAGGTACACATCGCATTGAGACTACCTCAAAATGTCAATTTGTAAGTATTAGGAACGACAGCGGATGCATATTTTGGTCTTCATCGGTGATTTGGGGCGCAGTCTTAGGGCGCATTCAAATAACCAATGCTGCGGCCGCGCGATACTTCGCGACATATATGAATGCGCGCTTATATTTTTAAAAATACTCGGAAACCCTAGCGCTACTAAGTACGTAGTAGGTGATTTAGATCAAGAACACCGTGAGCCTACTTACTGGCGCTCTTGTATTTTGTGCCTAGACCGTGGCCTGTAAATGTCATTATATGCATGTAGATATGTTATGTATATCCGTCTAATTACATTGTCTAAGTAAATTACTACTGTTTGACTTGTCGATCAATCGATATGAATATGTCGCATACAGGTAATAATAGGTTACAATTACGAGTGGCAGTTATTTATGGTGGAAATTCTTACATTGCAATATTACTGTAAGTTGGAAATAATTTTCATGCGCGTCCATTAACAGATTAATGATTAATATAAAGGAAGCGAGAGTTGTGTCGCATCGTCTCTACCCCAGACAGACGTGAAAGTCAAAATAAGTACAATTATTTGACGTGAATTTATATGTAAGTAATCAATGTTTTAAAGAAAACAATTGTAAGTTAAACATTGATATATTTATATCTCAGTGAAGTTAAAATAGTGAAGGTAATCACATGCAACTTTAGGTGCTACCCAATGATTGATGATGAGGTAGGTCTATGTAAGGTCTGGACTACGGGATCCTCGGTGCGCGAGTCCGACGATCATTCGGCCGTTTTATTTGAAAGACATATCTTTCTTCAATTTCATTTTGTGACACGAACCACTCGCCCCCACATTGTTACAAGTTAAAACAGACGCTTCTCCCTGAAAGTGCATTTATGGCTTTACTCCTTCGCATATAAGTAACAGTCTAAAGACGGCCCCTGATGCAAAATAGAACAAAGACCACTAATATTTCTTGCTATCTTGATTGTAGGTACTTAGGTAGTATAAACTCGCATTCTGCTGACAGAATGCGAGTTTATACTACCTAAGTACCTAAAAAAAAATAAAAAAATTTACCACAGAAATTTGCAACGAACTTCCATGATTTTTATTACGACTGCTCAGTAGGAAAAGATCGCGCTTTTGAACGTCGAGGTTCCGGGTTCGGATCCTGCTCGCGAAAGCATTTCTATTTCGAATTTCAATCGTAGGTATATTCATCCTCGGATTTCGTGCAATGGGCATCAGCTTGCTTGTTTATTCAATTGAGTGATAGCACACAACCTAAAATTCATTGGATTTTTTAAATATAAAAAACATACCCATTTTTTAAATGTGTTTTTTTCTACATTTGGCATTAGTTAGGCAAGATGGTTGCTGCAGTTTATATCAATAGGTGGTCGGGTAAATCCGGCACGGTTCAAAGGGAATTGAATTGAGCGCTAGGGCTAGCATGGAACACTATCGCGTCATCGAATCGTGATCAAATTCGATGCAAGCTATATATGTGATTTTGAGAAGTTTTTATTTCCAAATCCGATGGTAGACGGCGCTGAACTGACATTCTCATACAAAATGGTATCGCTCGAATCGAGATCGAACTCGATTCGATGTCGATAGTGTTCCGTGCTAGCCCCACAGGCGTAGGCGGTGCGAACCGTACCACAGATCATCATATAAGTACAATACTGGAACGAACACAAAAGTTTTTTCACTTACAGATTTGAAGTGTTTGACTGCCTTACATGTCGTAATTAGAATTTAGTTTTGTATAACTTGCCTTTGTATCTGCCTCAGATATATCTATCTAGTAACATAATAATATATTGTACATAAGTTTGTACTTATATCTTACTTAAGCGCGCTGTAATTTTCAGAGCAGCAACGGGATGACGAAAATGGATCTAACTCTACTCTCCTGGTTAAATCTCCTATTTATTTGCTACTGGAATCATCCACCGGCCCTGGTCGTTGCCCGCCAAGATCAAGAGCCTGGCCTGTCGCCACGGCCACGTGCCTGCCAGGAAGCGGCGTAAACACGCGCTGATCTTGGCCAGATCTTGACCCATTAACACGGGGAACCGATGTCAGAGCTGTCGCTTCGTGTATTTTTAGCCGTGTGGCGGGCGCGATGCTGCGCCGCCATCGCATCGCCAGCCTGTAGAGTGTTTTGCCGGCAGTGAAGCGCGTGGCGGCGAGCGGGCATCATGGAAACCAAAATGTACTCATGACGGCTCCAAGATGAGTAGTAAGGCCACTGCCAAGCGTGGCAAAAAAACGCAGCCGCCTATCGTTAATCTTATAGTGATAGGTGCACCATGCGTCGGAAAAAGCGGTATGTATTATTAAAAAAAAAAAACATTTCGTATTTTTTTCTTCAGCAGGACGATGTTTGAGCAACTTAAAAGTTTTAGCCGGTTTTTGGTACAACTTCTGTAAACTTTGTGAACTAAAATTTGGGCTAGTTTATTAGTGAAAACAAATGAAACTTATTTTAAATTTACATTTAGGCGTGTTGGGCAACTAAATAAAATATGTTTCGAGCTTCAGGGACTTTTTAGTACCTTACTTACTCGTAGTTCCTGCGTTTCTGATAATATCTAAGCTGGGCTCGTGATTTTTCTATTTATTTTAGTCTGTTCCTGTGTTTTAAGACTTGGATTTATAGGAAATAAATATGACGTAGATAACTTTTTCTACACGTATAAGTAATTGAATTGCAGTAATATCGTAAGTGTTCCTCTGCAAATGCGAAGTCTGTATTATATTTGCATAAATAATAAATGATTGATTTTATACTCATCGATATGAAAAATCATCACATAAACCATTAAATATTCGTAGCATAATTAGAAAACCTATAGGTTTCACGAAGAAATATAACTACTTATTAATATTAAGTAACTACAACTCGGATAGACGAAGAAAGGCAAATTTTTAATTAAATCTGCTGTTCTAGAAAAATATTTTTTAAATAAAATATGATATTTTTGTAATTTGCGGTAATTGCGAAGTTAATAATTTGTTGTTAGTGTGTTATTTTTAAATTTTTATTTACTCTGAGGTATCTTTCCGGGATCTAGAAAACATGATGATGTACACCTGTAAATCTCGAGATTTCCGGGAATTATCAGAACTATGAATAATATTGAAACTCAACTCAATGTTAATTAATAAACGGACCAGTTACGTCACAATTCGGTAACTATTTTAATATTAAAAAAAAACGGCCATGTGCGAGTCGGCTGTCGGACTCGCGCACCGAGGGTTCCGTGCAATTTTGTTCGAAAGAAAAGATAAACTCGATTTAAGGACCAACTTATCATTGCTGTTCCCAAAATAATATGCCCATACATCGACATACTCCCCGACTATTTTGCCAACAATCTTCGTAATAAGAAAAAATATTACCTTACCCACACAGGCGCGATCTGCATGCGTTTCAACTGGCCGCAAGTCTTTCTAATGAAAACCTTTTGTTTGCTGATGATATAAAAAAAACACGTTGGGTCAAAATCGTAAAAATTGTATGTACACAATGAATAGTTTAAAAACTTTAAAAAATCGTTATAGTTAATCCGATTTCAGGACGCCAATCTCTGTCAGAGTATCTCCTGTCAGAGAGTTCCGTACACATTATTCCCGGGAATTCCCGGGAACGGTAACGAATAAACACTAGGTGTAATACAATTTTGTATATTTTCGAGGTTCTTCTCTTCATTAACTTTACGTAGGAAGACGGTGATCTGTCACTCAATACTAATTGTGTTACCGCAACGCACATTGAAACCGCATCGATACTATGAATTGCTAGCCAAAAATTTACTTTTTTCGCAATAAGGGAAAATTGCCGTGCACTTAATTAGAATGTAGCAGAGCTGGGAAGCCTGGAAAAATCAAAAGATACACAAGGAAAAGCCCAGCAATTAAACTTTTGAATTAGACGATTATTCTATTTTTTGCGGGATAACCTTTTAAAATAAAACCGGCCAAGTACGAGTCGGACTTTGCTCAAATGAAAAGATAAACTAGATTTAGAGACCAACTCATCTTTGCCATTATCAAAATATTATGGCTACATCGACATACTCGCAATTATTTGATCATCTGCAAATATAAGGTTGTAATATATTATATAAAAAATGTTTTTTTATAGACGTAACTACAAAAAGTTTTCGAATTTTTTCTTTACTTGTGCTATAAGATCTAGCTAGCTTCTTGCCAAATTTTATGATTCTAGGTCAACGGGAAGTACCCTATAGGTTTGGGTTTTCTTGCATTTTCATACAACTTGATCCGTGCACGCGGTTCTAAGATATAGGTCTTGACAGATAGACAGACATACAGACAGACGGACGGACAACAAAGTGATCCTATAAGGGTTTTTTCCCTTTGAAGCACGGAACCCTAAAATGTTTGAAATTGCCACAATATTAATTCGCAGCAATGCCGTCAGCTGGCGTGAAAGATGTGGTAAGAAAACGCGAGTTTTGGCTGAGATTCTGAGTCTAGCTTTAGGTATAAATTTCTATTGCACCATTTGATAAGAATATCAAATAGTTAACCCTTGTTTAACAAAGGGTTAACTATAATCGAGTTACGTAACCCAAACTTTGGCTCCAGTAGCGGTTATTATCTTATCTGTGACTGCAACCTGTTAAGGCGTAATCAGTCTAAGACAGTTTCCCCCCTGACTTGTACAAAACTATTATTTTCTAGCGAAAAACAGGGTTTGCTGACGCCATAGGTGTCGGGGATCATTAGTGCAAGCAACCTGCGTAACTACGCGTGGAGAAATAACAAGGCGAGCTGTCTAAGCTCAGGGCATCTAGCGCGTTACTTGTTTTGTATAATCTGCGAGACATTGGGATCCCACGCATTTTAACGACGCCCATTAAGTCTATGGCGACAACGTATTAATAAGAACACTTCGCGAATATGTATGCGCCGGTTCCAAGGCCCCTGACTATTTTCATAACACCAATAAATCGAATATTCTGATGTTATAAAATGTGGAATTTATCGCAGGCGTATTTCTAATCGTCTGTGTATTTGTAAAAGTCGACGCCTGTCTGTTCGCTTATAACTCTAATACTACTTGAAGGGAAGTGGCCAATTACGTGTTCCTACTGATAAATATCTCATATAAAACGTTTGTCTCATATAAACGAATCAGCAGAATAAATCATCAACTAAATTGAATGCGAGAGTTTCATTTTTGCCTGTCATTTTCTTTTATTTGTCTGTTTATGGGCAAATGATCTCAGCCAATACATTCATAATAATATGCTCGCGTGAAACCAAACAGGCGCTGCTAGTTGATAATAAATTGATTGTTGTTTCACTGCGCTCATGAGCGGTTTAACTGCCTTTGACGTATTTGAAAACAGCGACAACAAATGCATTACGTCCATTAAGGAAAAAAAATCGCCGCGTTCTGTGATGGAGAGATCCTAAAGTTTATTTTGCATGGGATCAGGTCCCGCCCTTGTTGTTACTTTCACACGTCAGAAAGAGACAGTGTTTTATAAGACTTTTATTGAAAATTGAGAGCTCGGTGGCTCAGTGGTTGGGTCAATGGTCTTGCAATACGGAGGTCCCAGGTTCGATTCCCAACCAAGGCAGCCACCAATGAGTTATCATCGTTTTTTTTCGACGGAAAAACTTACATACATTTACCGAGTGCTTTCAAAATGGTGAAGGAAATCGTGATGAAACCTACATGCCTTGGAAGAAGGAAAAAATCTAAGGCATGTGAAATCCGCCAATCCGCACTGGGCCCGCGTGGCGGTTGATCACGGCCCGAGCTCCCTCGATGTAAGGGAAGATCTGTGCCCGAGCAGTGGGTCAATATAGACTGATGATGATTGACAATTCAAATAATAGAAAAACAAATGAGTGACAGAAGCGCTAAAAGTCATGCAAGAGCGGTGCAGCGATGTAAATATGACTTACTCCATAGGTGTTTCTTCCTTCATGATTGTGGCGTAAATGTCTTCAGTCGATTGTTTCAAATTAGCCTGTATATATCGTTTCTAATGATTGGTTATTATTCACAATTATTTGCTCTGATTGACAAGGCCGTATTTGTTTTAGCTAGAAATGCACAGATAAGTAAAGGAGGCGGGTCTTGGCCTATAGAATATCACAGTCCCGGTGCGATTTTTATATATATAGTTTTTGATAAATTATTGTGTATAAGTAATAGATAATTCTAAATAGTCTCCATATCCCAGATCAGTGGTTAACACAAATATTGCCTAGTGTTTCTAGTACTATGGATAAATAATAATTTATTATTTTCGAAAAAAAATTAGTATTCATCCTAATAAACATTTTGTAAATAGCTTTTTTTATAAAATTTATTAAATTGGAAGACATTATTTTTTCAAGATTGGCGGGCGCTAGTTGGCTCATGGAAGGCCCTTAACTAAACATAACTTATACCTTTTACAACCATGAGGCGATTTTTTCCCGTTCATGTTTACAACGGTAAAACTTCGAGTCACCATGGGAAGTTTGAAAGTGAGAATATCGACGAGAATCTAAAGTAAGAGTATTCAATTTTCTCTGTTTCCTGCGGGAGCCTGGTTGACTCCCGGTCGGAAACGTGCTTGTATACCTGCAAAATAGCACATTTACTCTTTTGTTATTTTATTTCGTTAGCTGTTCGATGCCTTAAGGCTGTTGGAGAGGACCCACTACAAAATAAATTGTTATCGCAACACACTTTTAAGCCTAATCGAAATCAATGGTCAAAACAAAAGTTACTGTAATTAAGAGCCAAGTCTTGTTTTGTTACACTAGCTAAACATAAAAGAGAAAAATGTTGTACGTATAATAATAAAAAAACACAGAGATTGAAACTTTTGATTACCAAAATCGACAGCGTGTTTCGCTCAATATTATCTCCAGTATAAAATACTTACAACAATTTTATCTTTATTTTTACACGGAATATGATGAAAAACTAAGATTCCCAGTCTATTCCTGTGATTTCCAGCCAGAGACATATACAAATACAATCATTTAGACCCAGACTTGGTTAAATTATATAGAAGTCAAGGGATTCTAGATTTTCCGTTCTTGATTCATGGTAACTTTCCATGTGAGTTGAGATAACAATATATTATATGAAAGGGACCTCTTCGTCCTTCTTAAACAAACATTTTAAATGAGTACAATAATACCGCAGGTAGTACGCGAGGTTTTTGCATATACTTTGTAATAGGAAGCCGAGTAACGTTTATTTAACTTTGTAAAACTTAATTCAAGCGTCACGTTCAGTTCACTGAAGGCGAAAGGCACCTGTTAAAGAATTTTATTTATATGAATTCAGTTTCTGTGGACTTTTTTGAACAGGCAACCTTGTTTTTTCATTGTATCTGTACGGTACAATGAAAAAAACACAGGGTTGCCATGTAGCAGCTAAATTATTGCAAACAAAAGATACAACTCTGCAGTAAACACTCAAGTGTAACATTTTTGAGTATGGATCGTTTTTATTATCTGCGACATACGAGTTGTATTCGTAATCTAATAAGTATTGTGTATCATTAACCACAGCACCAGTCGTGTTGTAAAACAAATTGTAGAGATAAATCTTGGCGAAGTTGCAGCCACCATGGCCACGAGAAAACGGATGCTAATAGGTCCTATATAGTGCGATATAGTAAATCCATAAGGAGCAATATCTGTAAAGTACTCGTAGCAAAAAAATACATCCCATCAAAACTCGTTCAGGTGATGGACACTATTATATATAATATAAGTTTTATGTCCATCATAAACAAACATTCATATATAAACCATTACCATTTCAGAAGTCGTGCAGTTACTGGGATTTATTTAACTTCTCATTTGCATTGCCAAGCAACTAGATATGCGTCGATTTTAGCCTACATTACCCTGTAGAATATAAAAAGATAGTATATTAGTAATTTTCTGCGATACTTTGTGTTTTCTTATATTAAAACTAGTCAGGTTTAAAAATACTGCCTGTCTTTTTTATCAGAGTTAGGAAAGAGACAGTGTTTTGATACGTCAAAAGATTCCTTTGTTCTCTGTGTACCTAAAACGTAAAAGTGTAGGTACTAACTTTAAAATAGCTAGCAGTGTTAGTGTTCCCATTATGTGGTAACGACAGTAGTCGTGTATGGCTAGTATATTTAAATGGAGTTTCACACATATGATATGTTCACAGACATGACGACGGTAATAATATAGATGTCGTGATAATGGGAATAGCTGGAAACGACAGTCGTTGAACGGTAAAAAAACCGATACTACATAAGTGGGTACTGTCCCTTACAGTGCATTCTAGCGGGTGGTGTTGCCTGACACTGACATTGACCCTACACTCCTTCCGCCCGGCAGACAGGGTCGCAGCCAGAGTGGGAGGGAGGCCTCCCAGAGGGGGCGCACGGCCCAGATAACGTAGCTACGAACTACGTAGCTACCTCTACGGGTGAAATATAATTAATTGCATTGAAATGCAGACGGAAACGTTCAGCCAGAGGTTTAAATTGTGGTAAATTCATATGTAGATCAAAGCTAAAACTACCGAACTTTACATTATATTGTAAAAGGTGCAGAGTGTTTGTTTATTTTCCGAATTATGTATAATTCCAAAAAACGATAAAATATTTTGAAATCAATAGCAACTTTGTATAAAGTTGACTGATTTACTTAATCAGTATATCAAAATCAAATATCAAAATCAAAAAGAGAACTCGGTGGCTCAGTGGTTGGGTCAATGGACTTACAATATGGAGGTCTCAGGTTCGATTCCCAGCTAGGGCAGCCATGTACCAATGAGTTATCCTCGGTTTTTTCGACGGAAAAACTTACGTACATTTACCGAGTGCTCTCAAACACGATGAAGGAAAACATCGTGATGAAACCTGCATGTCGTAGAAAAAAAATCTAATGCATGTGAAATCCGCCAACCCGCACTGGGCCCGCGTGGTGGATTATGGCCCGAGCTCCCTCGATGTAAGGGAAGGTCTATGCCCGAGCAGTGGGGCGATATAAATAGACTGATGATGATGATATCAAATTGAAATACACATTTTTCTCGACTTGTCTGTGCTAGCTAGTTTGTCTGTGCTTATCTCACTAATTTAATGTATTTTGTAATCTCAAAAGTTCGATAAACAAATATTCTAATCAAGCTATGACAAAATTGTAAGTTATTGGACGTCAGGGAAAACTCATACCACAGATCAAAAATATAGATTTATAACGCTTTTAAAAGAAACGATTTTTATCACGATTCATTTTCTTTGGCGGTTAAATTAACTGTTTTTTTAGGGTTCCGTGCCTCAAAAGGAAAACAGGAACCCTTATAGGATCACTTTGTTGTCCGTCTGTCCGACGTCCGTCCGTATGTCTGTCAAGACCAACATCTTAGAAACGCGGGGACGGATCAAGTTGAAATTAATACAAATTACTTAGGTCTGCAACCTCATACAGCCGTGAATAAATCGAACTTCTACGTCAACGCAATCAAAAAATATAGCCGTTTATGTCGCATTTTCTCGCATATTTGCAGGAAAATGCAAGAAAACCGAAACCTATAGGGGTACCTCCCGTTAACCTAGAATCGTGAAATTCGGCAAGAAGCTAGGTTTTATAGCACAAGTAAAGGAAAAAATCCGAAAACCTTAAATTTGAAATTACATCTCACCAAAACTATTAATATATAAATTATTACAAACTTATATTTGCAGATGATCAACTAACCAGGAGTATGTCAATGTACACATAAAATATTTTGATAATGGCAAAGATAAGTTGGTCTCTAAATCTAGTTTATCTTTTCGTTAGAGCTTTCACGGAAGCCTCGCTGCGCGAGTCCGACTCTCACTTGGACGGTTTATTTATTTAGACCTACGATTTAGGCAAAGGGCAGAGGAAAATATTTTTACATCGACGATGTAGATATGATTGGCAAAAAGAAATGACTATTTCCAGGAGATTTTATGTGTATTTTGAAGTCAGGGTATATGTTTTTCTCGATATATTATCTAGGTATCCATCAAGAAGCTTATAAAGCTATTTGCTACTAGTTGATGTAGCCTACTACTTTGTGAGTACCTGCATATTACAACCTACGCTTCATGTTCATATGAATTTATTTAATATGTAATAATGGGTAATTTTGATATAACTTTATTAAGCAGAGCGATTTCATTACGATGCGAAAGTATGCATGTTATAATTTCAGACGAGTTGCATTTAATTAAAAATATGTTTAAACTTGATCGATGTAACTTAATGAAGGTCGAGGATACAGAAACAATTTTGAACACGAGAGGACATCTTCGTCAAAATAACAAAAATAGAACGCCGTTGTTTTAAGTAACAAAGAAAGCTTGTACATTTCCTCATAGGTAGGAACACTGCATTTTTCAGGATTCCGAGTTCTGTAAATTCTTAATTTACTTTCACCAGCTGTTACGGGGGGGGGGGGGGGGGGGGTTACGCCGGGAAAGCTGCTCTTTTACGTATTAAAGTAAAAAATATAAGGTCTTTCGGAAAATTAATTCCGAACCTTCTCCCTATTTGCGGCCCTGGGTTTCAAGGGTAGAAAATGCACAATCGAATCTTTGAATAATGGAATAATGCTGTAAATGCAATAATACATGCCACATTTCAAAGACACTTATTTTAAATAAACCATGCAAGAAAAATACTTGGAATGTTATCACACCCACACGATGTCCTATGTCGGATCGATCGATGCACCCATGTGAGTTTTAATGTGCGCGACAGTCAAGTAAAATATGTAGAATTTCAGAGATA
Source organism: Tachystola acroxantha (assembly GCA_963506565.1). NCBI lineage: Eukaryota > Metazoa > Arthropoda > Insecta > Lepidoptera > Oecophoridae > Tachystola > Tachystola acroxantha. The sequence continues at coordinate 19,561,212 of OY735870.1, forward strand.
CTTATGGAAAGTGGAAACGCCTGCAAGGCAGGAGCGCCCTGAAGAAAATTAATTGAGTTTTATCTGAGATGTCTCTAAACAAAACTATAACCATTAAAAAAATTAATTAACTGTTCAATTAATTTATTATTCGATTGTCTAACTGTTAAGCAGCACTGATTAATTAATTAAGAATGTGTAGGGATTGATTCTATGTAATGGAATTTATAGACACTTACGCAGGAGTTCGAAGCATGATGCGCATAGGGTGTAACGTCGAAGGGAGGGTGTTCAGTATCGGTAACTGAACAACTTTTGTTTCCGCACCTAGAGTGGTTCACTCACCCTCATGCGTGAAGGGTGCAGGCGGCGGCGCCTCTGGCCTGAACAACTTTTGTTCTAACGATTTTTCGATTTTCGCAAAATTCATTTTTTGGCTTTTCATACATTTCGTACCGGTCAGCTGATCGATTTGTATGAGACATTAATATATTTTTATTTTTTATTCGAAAAGTCGTGATGCAACGTTATTATTATTGATTATTATTGACTAGCTGTACCCCGCAACTTCGTTTGCGTAGAGGAGGAGATCAGGAGGCAGATCTTCCTCTCTGGATCCTTCAAAGAGACAAAAATTCTAAAAATTAGTGTTTTGGCATTAGTATCGATCCTAAAACATATTACAATTATTCTTTTCAAAAAATATCCAATGTACAGACACAACATTTTTACAGTCTTATTATATGTATAGATATGTCATCGAAAGCCGATACCATGCGTAGGTTTGAGCGACACCGGATGCACATAATTTCAGTGGTGACGGTTATGCAACGCTGACTGCAAATTAGCATATCTGCGAATTGTGTCTGTTACATCGATAAATAATTTTAATATACTTACACACCTACTTATATATCTCCCCTGCCACCACGGATAATGTGAAATAGTATATAAGTATAAGTTAATGTATCTGTTGTAATGGTGGAGCCTGGTGTCCTAAGATACAGGTTCATTCCTAGTTTAGGCACCAGTCTCCCCACAAACAAGGCTTATATAAATGATTATTGTATATAAAATATTGTAACTGTTTGTTGGGAGAAATAAACATTTTTATTATTTATTATTAATTGAGTTTTATACATACTACCGTAACGTAGGTATATGACAAAACGTCTAAAGCAAACATGGCATAAGTACATTAGTCAAAAGAAGTTTCCCTTTGGTATTCCAATGATTTCAACGTCGAATTGAAACCAAAAAAGGATTGAATGCTAATAAAACAAAATAACTTTCAACTGATAGAAACAGTCTGCTTTGATAGTGAAGCCGATAAAATTAAAAATACTTTTAATTAACTCTCGACATTTTCATCCGCAATTTTCCGCTGTTTTAATGTCAATAATAATTTATTGCGTCTCTATCAATTATCGTTATTACTATAGAGGAGCTTTCGGTTGGAAAAATCTTCTTGAACTATGCAAATGTGGATTTTGCATATCGCCCTTGAACTACCCTAGGAAACATCTAATCCAGAATGATAGAAAAGCGGATTTACCAGAACGGACTTACAGAGTTTATTTTACAAAATGTGAAAAGCGTAGATGACACTTCGTACTTTTATACAAACGAGTGGTCGGACTCATATTGTTGATTGCTTAAATCAACTTACGCGTGATTATGCTGATGAAATGAAACCTGAAATTAGCTTTTCGATATTCCAATTAACACGAGAAGAGCGCGGTGGCTCAGTGGTTGGGTCAATGGACTTGCAATACGTAGGTCCCAGGGTCGATTCCCAGCCAGGGCAGCCATGTACCAATGAGTTATCCTCGGTTTTTTCGACGGAAACACTTACGTACATTTACCGAGTGCTCCCAAAACGGTGAAGGAAAACATCGTGATGAAACCTGCATGCCGTAGAAAATAAGGCATGTGAAATCCACCAATCCGCACTGGGCCCGGGTGGTGGATCATATCCCCAGCTCCCACGATGTAAGGGAAGGTCTGTGCCCAAGCAGCGGGACAATATAAATAGACTGATGACGATGAATTAACACGAGAGATATTTAGCAAAAGGAACTTAATGTACTCGTACTTAAGGACGATAAATAATCCGAAGCCTAATGTAAATTAAACGTCTTAGAAATATGAACTTAGGAACAGAATCCAATCACTTGAGCGATGAGCTCTGGTGGCTCATAGCCACTGGCTTGGTAAGGCTTACCGTGTCAGGTGTAATCAGTCAGGAGTCACATGAGGAGGAACACATGCGGCTAGCTTCGTGTGAGATCGACTAGGGATAAATAGCTGAATTTGAAACTAGCTAGTACTCGTAGTGGAAAACAGAGAAAAGTATCATCATCATCATCATCATCAGTCTATTTATGTTGCTCCACTTCTCGGGCACAGACCTTCCCTTACATCGAGGGAGCTAAAAAAGTATACAGGGACCTAATTCAGGTCAAGATTTTCTCAAATCTACTGGACCGATTTTAATAATTCTTTTAAGCTAGGGATACAGAAAGAATTTTTACAATATTTCAAATAGTTTTTGAGAAAATCTCTACCTTAAAATCTCTACCTTATGGTGTACCCTTCTCTGTGTAAAACCGTAAAGTAAAGTTCATTTATACGCAAGCATATATGTTACAGGGTTCTTTAAAATTATGGTTTACAGTTCCACTATACTCTACCACACGGTGGTGTGCAAATATAGAGTCATATATTATAAGTTTAAAAAGTTATTACCGCTTTGTACCTGAGATGATGGAAGAAAAAAAAACCAGCACTACTTCAACTTTTTGTTACTTACTAAGTACGGTTACAATTACTACACTATTATTTTGTTGTATTCTGTTTTATTCTATGAATCGTTAGTCAGGCTCCCGTCCTTCCATTAGTACCAGAGTTTAGTCACAGTAATAGAGTTTGTCTTGCTCAGTTTGCTCTACACGTGCCACCGTTTCGGCCGGGTTTCCTAACTACCTATGTCATATTGCATTCGCCTACATTTTTGGCTGCTTTTCCACCACAGACATGTTAAGTTAACGCTAAGCTACGAATTAAATTATTATCACACAAATTGGTAAAAAAATGGTTATAAATTAACTTGAATTCGGTCCACAAAATCGATGGTGCCATGCCGTAATATTTGCTTGAAAGGTATTTATTTTGGTTAACAAAGGCGCAATACGGGCTCAGTTATAGTAATAAAAAAAAGTTAATTAAAAACTAATAATGATGTAGTTTCAGTAAAAATATGGAGATTTGGAAGATGGGAAAATTCTATATGTCTATGGGATATGTTCAAAGCTTTGTAAATTTTAAACATGCAAACGTTTTCCCTTATTGTACTACTACGGCTTGTAGCGATTAAAACCCCAAAAGGTGGCTGAACCACCGATTATTGTACGTCAAAGTCCACGAGCTCATGTGCAATGTGTTAATCGTCAATAATACACAATATGTATTTGTCTACGTCTGGCAGAGTGGGCGTAGATAAGGTAACAGGATACCAGACCGCGACTACTTACTGTTTTGACTCAATAAGAATGGCACTTAGGTATTTACAAAACATCAAGACCAACACCCATTATAAACAAAGTGAAGAGAAATCCGTAAATAGTTTCAATGCACTTTGTTGTATAAAAGCACTAATGGTTACAAAAACAATGTGCCCTTCAATGTAAAAATGTAAAATAACGTACCCTTCTATCTGTTTACGTTCATTAGCTTTTGCATCGACACAAAGACACAAAAGGTTACTGAGAATGAAAAGATGTGGGCGTGAAATCCATGCAACTGCCTTCACGGAGCCTTCTAAGAAGCTTTCACTGAAACGAAGTTGTTACTCGTATCTCTATAGTTTTAAAAGTCAGCGTATTTCTGTCTGACTTGTTTTCAACTCAAGTTCACTAGAGAGGAAGTTTTAAATTTAGAGTACGACCATCGGGAATCTTCAATAGTAGATTTGTGGATCGAATCTTTGACTCGTGCATGCAACATACCCGTATGTTCGTTGTATATAGTTCCACAGCTATTTAGGCTATTATGTGGCTTGTACGAGTATAGACGCCAGCCATGAGACTATTGTAACTACTCTCAACCAAATGTCTTATTTTGTAAACAAAAACGATTATTTTAAGCTTTTCTGTAATTACTGCATAATTATTTTCACATTTTTAGATCGGATTATTTTACTTTCACAGCGATGAATACACTCATTCCATCGGCTCTTTAAATATTACACCTTAACTTGGTAATTAGACGATGATAAGTATTTCTTTATAAAATAAGACACTTGGTTTTTGATTAGGTTTACATTAAAATATAAAGTAGAATGAAAGAGATGATTAGCTATCGGAAAATAAAGAATCATCGCTACATCCTCATCATCAAAATCTAGAAACCGTCGTTTCACGGATCCATCGATGGATGTTTTTTGAGTTCACGAGTACTTATATTCCGATTTAATATCTACGTTGAGACAGACAAAATACGAATTATTATAGACTGTTCACACCGCCGCGCTGCCGCCGGCCAGTACACGCTCGGCTATTTTGTCGCCCAGCGATGGGATACGGACGTAGGATACGGATGGGATGTACTCGCTCGGCGACAGTCGCCCGGCGATGAATTATGTCGCCGAGCGAGTATCGCTGAGTCTCTTTTGTTTACACGGAATGTACATACTATCTATTGCACGTTTCTTGCGCGAAAAAATAGCCCATGGTTACTCGCTTACTCGCCGGCGACCTATAGCCGAGCTACAAAATTGAACTCGCCACTCGCCCAATCGTTAGCTCTACTCGCTCATCGCCGGCGGTGGGACAACTGCCTTATACCCAGTAGACGGTAGGTGCCCATGTGTTGCCTACGAGACTCAACCCCTAAGCCTTCAATCGTAATGACTTCTGATACATCGACTCGCACACGCCATCTGACTTTGAACGCTAGTTCGCTTCGCTTTGAACATTTTCTAAGTTAAAACCCTATTAAGACCTATAAGTGCCTCATTAAGTATATTCTTTGATCCAGGTTTGTGGCAGAGTAGAGATCGAGGTGCGTACTTCAAATGGATTGGGCGTGAATATTAGTGTTTGTGTTGGCCTGGGTTTATTTTTTATAGATTTGTTTTCGAAAAGGTAACCAATAATTTACTTATTTATCCTACGGGCAATTTAGATATGTATTTTATTCAAAGCCGTATTTATTATTCACGGCGGCGCATCATACTTAGAAGGGACCTAGGTACCTAGGTCCAGTCGAAAGCAGAGAAAAGTTAACAGGGGCTGCGATGATTTTTACTAGCGCTAAAGTCCCATCAATGTTAGATTTTTGGCGAAAGTTAGTACAAAAATATCGTTCGCGCAGGCTTTGAAAGGACGAGCGTCAAAAAAAGGCCTTACGGCTCGCCCCTCAGGAGTTCCTATATGGTTATTTTCTTGAACGATTGTAATTTTTTTTTATACTTCGGACTGGCCAGTATAAATAAATTGTCGTTGACTTTTCTATTGCTGATACTATCTAAAATGCCATTAGATCGCAATGGGAATAGCAAGATAACCTTTAGATGGAAATGCTATTACCGCTCCCCACACTGTCCTTTCATGTGTAGGGAAATTCTCGTTACGTTTACCTTGCATGTGTTCAATGTCAGTGGTTAGGGCACAGAGAGGTCTAGGACATCTGGATGGATAGTTAGATTACATCCTCCCTGTCTGTTGCAACATCGGATGCACTTGAACAAGCACAAAGGTTCTCAAAGCGACCACTACCGCTCCCCAGTGGACGCTGAAGCCTTCTAGAGAGACCGTGATTACATTAGATTCTAGTGCAATTAGCACTGTCCTATTTTAGAGGAAATGACATTGCCACATTTCAATGGAGCTTTGCCCCACCTACAAAACTACGAGACCATTGAAGCTGTACCTATCATTTTGTTATATATCATAATCACAATCAGTAGGAGTTGCGAGAGTAGTAGAAAATGATAACAAAAACAATGAATAATTCGCTACGATTTCATACTATTTTCAAAATTCTTAATTAAGCTGATTTTTCGACTCGCAACTTGTACAAAACTTTTTTTATTTTAAACCAAAATTTTAATAAAAAACGGATATATTTTTACGTTTCATCGTTATCTTGTTCATCATGCGGTTGATGGTGGGGCAGAATCTGGCATTGTCATTTGGGCATTGAGGCAGTTTTGTTTCGAATAAGAAAATATTTACAAATTGAGGCAGATTTAAATATGTAAATTAGTATTTATTTATTAACGACAAAATATTTAAATGTAAGTAATTACAAAAAAAACACTATAAATATGTAAATTATACTTTACAACTAACGTTGCATTAAAACGTAGAAAGTGTTATTTTAATGACGACGTTTCGTATCAAGGATTTGTTTAGGAATTCACAGTGCGACGATTATCTCATACCTACTTCTTTGTTATTTTGTGCAAATATCAAACAGCTTCAACGGAATATTTTGCTTGGTGGTGGATGTAATAATTGGAAACCTAAGGAATAGCTAGACTAGGCCTTCACTCTTCCCTCGTTTCAGATGCACATGACAGTCCAATGCGCTTCCGCTAACAACACCCCTTGCTCGACAGAATTGCGGCGGAAATTGAACTGTCTGTCAGTGATTGTGCTGTCGACTGTCCTTGGAGCTCGTGCCCATAGGGAGGGGGGTTAAAAGAACAATCCTCCCGTACTTGTTCCCGACATTCGTATTAAACACAGGAAAGCTGGTTCCGATATTTGAATCTAGGAATTTCTCGAACAACATGTTTTCTTTTTATTGGAAAACCAACAACGGTTCAATAATACTGGACCAATACGTATAAGTTTTAACTATAGTTAAACAATTGAGCATTGCACACAGATAGATATATTCATTTATTTCAGATTACAATGTAATTTTTACAGTTATGTCAATAGAGTGTTAGCGACTGGCCACATAGGTTCCTTTAGTTTATTTTTTATATATTTAAATTATTGTTCTTTTTCAGTTTATTTGTCTGTTGCGTCCCTGGCCCCCTACAGATTGTATATTTTATCATTTTTACATTAATATATTTCGTTTTTTATCAGTTTTTCAGACTTTAATTTACCAGCGACCTTAGCTCCCCAACATTTGTTTATACTTTGTCAATACTTAAAATAATAACTATGTATAACATACATTTATGCATTGCATAAATTATGATTTTACCATTAATAAGTCAAATTCCTGAAAGGAATACAATTCGCTATGCAATAAAGCGGCCAAACGTTTCGTCATCTACTTCACCACGTAAGTCTGCGGGCAGTCTCTCATAGTAAGCGTAGACATACCTACTTATAACAATGCTTAAATATATATATATATATATATATATATATATATATATATATATATAAATATATATATATATATATATATATATATACTTGCCTATTAGGTTATTATCTAGTTTTTAATTTCAACTGTGTTCTTGAGAATATTGGTCTTACTTGCTTGACATATCGGTGGCTCAGTGGTTGGGTCACTGGACTTGCGATACAGAGAACCCAGGTCAAATCAGTCATGTACCTACCAAAGAGTTTTCCTCGTTTTTTTTCCAAAAATTTACGTATATTTTCTGAATGCTTCAAAACGGTCAAGGAAAACATTGTGATGAAACCTGTATGCCGTAGAAATATTTAATCCAGCCATCCGCACTGGGTCCACGTGGTGTAGAGAATGGTCTGTGCCCCAGCAGTGGGGGCATAAAAAATAAACTGATGATGATGACACGAAAAACAGTCACTTTTCTCCCGGCCAGGGCCGGTCGTTCATTGATTTCCTTTATGATTATGGCCAACTCCATTGAATCCGTCGACCGCTCGCCCTGGCTACGACCCTGCTCACCCGTCGATAAACAATTCATAGAAGATGGAAGTCTAAACAAAAAAACAATCTCTATAAGCTATTGGTTACTTTCTTATTTAATTTTCTCCGGCGTTTATTGCATGAAGCAAGTAACGTAACGGCCTATGGAGTAATCCATATTTACATCGCAAACTCCGCTCTTAAATGACCAATTTTAGCGTTTCTTCCACTCATTTCTTTTCCAATTCCTTGAATTTTCAAGAGAAGCCAACGTATAAAACAGATGTCTCTTTCTGTCCTTTGAGAGTAAATGGCGGAGACTTTTCCTTATACAAAATATACTTTAGGCTCTCTCCATAGAGCGCGGAGAATTTTTCCATCATGGTTTATTGTAAGAACCTAAGTAATGTCCAATATTTTTTGTTTTATTATTCTTACCTAAGTTCTTAGTACTCTTACAATGTTTATTCATTTACAGTATTTATAAAGTAAGTGACGAAAATAGGAATGTTCATCGATTTAATATTTACTGACTAAAGTATTTGGTGTTGGTTCGTAACTACGTACCTACCTACCTAATTTACCCGGAGAGAAATTTCTGACGCCTTTTTGAGAGTAATCAGTAAATGTAATAACGTAAGAGGTTGTGAAAACTTGAAATAAACACATCTTGCGTAACAGTTTCACAATCTTTAGGATGGCTTGCACCAAGAAGGGTTAGAGCTTAATCCGGAATTAAAAAAGAAAAATGTTTGGCATTTTCGCGAGAAGGCGCTATCACTCGGTTATCTTTTGGTACAAGACCTTATTGGATACATGTTAAGAACTGAAATCGTACTATAAGTGTTAGCTGTCGACTCTACCTGGGCATCACATTGACATTTTATATCATTTGTAAACGGACATACATTATTATTTACATTGAATCTCAATGTATTATTATTATTATACTAATATTATATTCAGTAGATACTTAGTCTTGTGTAATTATTAATGATATTAGCAACATATTAACTATTATTATTACATTCTAAAATAAGACGATCATCCTAACTACAAATTATACTTTTGTGAGAAAATTATGTAAAGATGAAATAAATGAAATCTAATCTAAAATCATCGACCCATCGAGCTGTATTAGTCTTATTAGAATTTTATAAGAGTGCTTATAAAACCAAACAAATCACGAATCACATGTTTGTTCCGGTTACCAAAAACACTGTGTTATTCCAGTGCTACTCCGACAGTTTTGCAACAGTGGGCGAGCGGCAGAACAGAAATAGTCCAGAATGTTGAAAATTCAATGATGTTTGAGCTATTAGCCCCACCTTGACTATTTCTCTATTGTCAGACTTTGGATCCTTCAATAAAATAAAGAAACATCGGAATTTAACTTCTGGAAACTTATATCACTTTTTAAACTTACACGGTTTGTAGACTAACGGAATAGACCGTAATCCTCAACGGTTCAAGGTATTTCTCGTTTTATCTCAATAATTCTTGTTATCTTTTAGACTGTTTTATTTTGGTAGATTTTTAGGTAGTTTTTAATGGATTTATAACTAGTTTTTAATATTTTAGGTAGTTTTAATTTATTTTGTAAGTTAATATTAGTTTTTAATTGAATATTTTTTTTACATTCTTGTTACTTCTTTCACATAACTTCGAATAATATGAACCCACATCATTAAAGGTCATTCCCAATTAAGTTTCCAATCATAATAAATAAATAAGGAAATGAAAAGGCTTGCGTATAACAGTCATTTCCATTTCATATAATGTTTATTATAAGAAACAATTTGATAACAAATTGCCAATTTAAAATACCTAATGCTTAAAATCGGTCGAGTACTTTTTGAGATAATCTCAAAAATAATTAATTGATATGCAATTTTGACAATATAGTTTTAACAATGTATTTGTAACTACTCTTATAACTCCATGCGGAAATCTATTTATACTTTGATTGGGTAGAGTTATTTTAGGTGTGCAGTATTAACAGTTATGAAAGGTCGTTAAGTCGTTCGAGTGCAGTGTAAATTGGCTGCAATAAGGTAGCAAATTCCTAGTTAAGAGCCTTCCATGAGCCAACTAGCGCTGCCAATCTAAAAAAAAATATATTTTCCAATATAATCAATTTTATTAAAAAAAGCTATTTACAAAATGTTTATTACGATAAATACTGTTTTTTAAATGCTTATTTATAACGTGATTCAATTACGATAAGTTGTAGTTCGCATAATTGCAAATAACGGCCGGTTTTGGCACATTTGTGAACTACAACTTAGCTTGTCGTAATTATGCCATGTATTGTATATTGAAAAATAGTATTCATCCTTTTTTTAATAAAATTTCATTAATTAATAAATTATATCGGTATTATTAGATATTTCATCCTAATAAACATTTTGTAAATAGCTTTTTTAATAAAATTGGAAGATTTATTTTTTCAATATTGGCGGCGCTAGTTGGCTCATGGAAGGCCCTTAAATGTTGGTATTAGTTTTTGGTCCATAACATAGATTCTGAAATTGGCGGTGGCGGGCGACTCGCCTGGGATGTAACGGTCAGGGATGCAGCAGCCTATTCTGGGCCTAGAATATACATTAATAAACTCTATTCTACGTAAGTGAATATTATTTGTTCTTTTTCTAAAAACTAAAAAAAAAACGACTACCAAAATAAATAACGGATAAGGCAAGAAATTTTGTATCGATTCAATTCAGTACACTTTATTGTACACAAAATACCCCAATACAAAAATTACAAGACAGCAGTATGTACAATTTTAGCGGCCTTATCGCTAAAAGCGATTTCTTCCAGATCGATCATGACTGGTTCAGAAAAATGGATCAATGACGTTGATATGTATTACCCATTGACCTACAAACAAGTTAACGGTATTACCGTATTACAGAAAAATATTGCTCAGAATTGGGAATTTTTTTTAGCATTAATTCCCCGGCAACAGTACTTGGAGCAATTCCAATATTATTCGGTAATGTTTAGGCTATACATGCTTCTTAGACTCAATATAGCTCACCGTCGCTCAATGTCGCCAATCTCAGAACAAATTAAATTGGTCGTGTAAGCGCCTTTGTTATATTTTAATTAAGACTAGTTGGACTTAAAGCCAAACATCGTTGGAGTAAGAGGAAGTTTATATGAAGTTGTAGAAACAACGTTGTTCAGTTAACAATACTGAAAACTATCCCCTTTCAGCTTACACTATACCCTTTACGGAACATCCTGTGTACGAATAGTTTTGACTGTACACGGCTACCTTACGATCGCTAGCATACCCTCCACAATGGTAATACAGCCTAGATTACAATAGCATGAACGCAAGTTGATGTGCCGTCGACTAATAATGCTATTGCCGTAAGCACGTAATAGTTCGTTTTACGGCGAATTAATCTTATTTTCAGACTTCCAGTCATACATTAATCCACATCTTACTCGTGTTATTTATAAACAAACTGTAGGGCTCGGGAAGTTATTTCAATCAGTTGCTTTTCATTTGATAATGACGTATTATAACGGAGAATAACCTAACACTATCGCAACTTTACTTAACTTAACTTTATTTCTGTTTTGTATTTTGATGAATAAATGTCTTTTATTATTATTATTCTCTTTATTTAATTTTTCTCTTATTTAATATATTTATACATTTGAATATCAAAAACAAATAGAAAATATATAAATATAAAAAATAGCCACCCACCGGCAGCGGGATGCATGCGCATCCAAGCTGCCGGAGGTTAGGATCCCAGAGTGAGGAACCTCCTCACAATGCGTGCCGTGTCCAGCAGCACTGCCTTCTGCATCCGGCTCTTGACCCGGATATTTATTATTATTATTATTATTTATAACGTAGGTAAAGTAATAACTTTAGTTAGAAGTTTTGGAGTTGGGATTTCTGTTGCACCCATAGAGGACTACAAGCTTCATTTTACGCAGTGGCTAGCGAACGACTTTACTATTACTAACAACTCATGGTAATTATTGTAGGTACTGAAGGAAGTCTACTGGAAGTTAACGTTAGTAGGTGTCTTTTACTTCACAACTGTGTAGCCTAGTTTGTTAAAGTTTATCAGACATCGCTCTGCACTTGCTTGTATCTTGTTTAAAGTTTTTAAGTGGTACAGCCATCTTTTAGGAATCTACGAATATGAGGTTCCGCTTTTTACCCGATTGCGAAAGAAGGAGGGTTATGTTTTTCGAGTGTATATATGTAATATGAGGTGTCGTTAGATTGGTCTTGATTGTAGGTGTGATTAGGCTATATATACAGTATGATTCTAATTTTTATAGAATAAAATCCTAATGAATATATTTATTTAAATAACTAAAAATATAAACTAACTTACCAAACTTACAATATTAAATTAAAAATAAAAGTACTTACTAAAATAAAACTATATGTACAAAATAGGTCGGTTGAACTATCTGAATGGCTTGCATTACGGATAGTTCAACCGATCCCCGCTGTCCGGCAACGTGCCCAAAATGCTGGCGGCATTTCCCCTCTGAATAGCCAAGCTAATTCTTTGGGCGAAATACAGGCCAGCATTTTGGTCACGTGTGGACTCCACGAGCCACAAACCCTAATTAGTTTATTATGTAGGTATATGATGAATGAAGTCTTTTTTCGAAGTGAAGAAACGAAATTGTATTTAACTGGTATCCGAGTACAAGTAGGAAGTAAACATTTTTATCCGAATGATAAGTACTTACCTAGTAGGTGCACAAGTAAACATGTATAGAGCAGACTCGTGGCGGATATTTGTTTACCTGTAGATAATAGTTTATTTATTTATTTGGTGTGGAATCACTGCGTGTTAGTATACACGCCGCTGTTTCAGTTTCCGATAAATATACAATATACATAGATAACGTGATTCAATTTCGGTAAGTATTTTATAATACTAAAAACTTCATAATAATATAATAATCTATATACATAGATTGAATAATTAAATGTTCCACTAACTTTCACATCATCATCGACATTTAACGTCCATAAAAGACATTTATAAAAGAATTACAATTTAAACAATTAAATACCTATCTATAAATGCATGGTATCTAATAATAAGTATAAATGATAATAACATAACAATAATCTTATATTTAACAACGAAATCTATAATGTATGTAATTGGCATGAATAAAGGCTATTTTTATTTTATTTTTTTATAAGATCTTTTCGCGCATAACTATTAAGGCGCTACCTCATCATTCTATTTTTATGTCCCCACTGCTCGGGCACAGACCTTCCCTTACATCGAGGGAGCTCAGGCCATGATCTCGGCTCATGACTAATTTTTTTTTTCTACGGCATGCAGGTTCCATCACGATGTTTTCCTTTACCGTTTTGAGAGCATTCGGTAAATGTACTTAAGTTTTCCGTTGAAAAAACCGAGCAAAACTCATTGGTACATGGCTGACCTGGCCGGAAATCGAACCAGGGACTTCCAAATCGCAAGTCCAGTGACCCAACCACTGCACCACCGAGAGGCGCTACCTTGTCAGTCTAAAATTGAAAATCCGCGCGTACGCACACTACGATTTTGTGCCACGCGAAATTTTTTCTCAGTTAAAATGGATTTGAAGTTTCGTATGTGCGCGTGTTGTCGTCAAACCTATACGTTGAATTTTCGCGACAAAATTATCGCGCGATAAAGAATCTTCCTGCGCGCCTGGCCTAATTCGGAACACGTTTAATCAATCGATGAAGGAAAAGCTCGGTCGTTCCTTGCTTCATGATGACTCAATCAAAATATTATTTTAATCTAGAATCGCGGAAAACACAAAAAAATTGTGTTTTTAGCCGACTGTCACTATGAGTGTAATGTTTTTCGGGAGTATGTACGTCGTCGGTTCGTTTGTGGCCTTCCGTAAGCCTAAACGGCTTGATGGATTTTGGAATTGTGCCAATACCGTTCTGTCACGGGCAATCACCAATGTTACAATCCGAATAGTAGGTGTTGTAACAATGATTTTAGGCTGATTGTTGTTTTTGTATTTTATGTTATTACATAGTTTTTTAATACAAGTTGAAAATTAAGTATTTCTCGTAACACAAATGTTTCTTCATGAGATTTCCTTATAGTTGAATAAATGGAGGATTGACGTAAATATAGCCGTTAGCACATCAACCTTCACAAATCCATTGCAATTGCGTAGAGTGCCTCTGTGATTCCAGGTGGACTTCACACGTGTACCTTCGACTGTACCTTCCTGTTATTTAAACCGATTTCAAGTTCAACCCACGCAGTAACGCTAATGCAATCTGGCAATCTACGAAATGCACATCGAACAAAGATTGCATTGAACAATAATATATTTGTTTACATTCCCAGTATCTTACCGTGATGTAATTTAAAGTGTGTACCTGCTGTATGCCAAAAACTTTTAGGTGAGGCACCTTCAGCCTGTAAAATGACAATGCCAGATTCTGCCCCACCATCAACCGCAAGTTGTACAAGATAACGAATAAATGTAAAAATATCTCCGTTTTTTATTAAAATTATTGGTTTAAAATAAAGTTTTGTACAAGTTGCGATTCGAAAAAAATCGCTTAATTAATAATTCAGAAAATAGTAAGAAATCGAAGCGATTTATTCATTGTTTTTTGTTATTCTTCTATACGAGTTGCGAGAGAAGTAGAAAATGATACTGATTATGATTATGCAATATGAAACCTGTAAATAAGTCCTCAACAAAATGATAGGTACCTACAGCTTAAATGGTCACGTAGTTTTGTAGTTGGAGCAAAGCTCCATTGAAATGTGGCAATGTCTTTTATGCGTCCCTAGATTGACAGTTGAGTACTGCGGGGTTACTCTCACCTCTTATAACGTCATTGTAGCAAATAGCGATTCGGTTCAGTTTAGGAACCTAAACTGGATCGCTATAAGAGGTGAGAGTAACCCCACTGGCCTTTCATGTATACTTTAACATTCCATTACTTATAAGTTAAATTATTATTATGATTTCCCAAGGTTTCACGGGTTTCAAAAACCCGAGTCCTTTGAAAGGCTTGCACGGAAACATAGGTCCAACGCGTAGAGGCAGAGCTTCAATTTAAAGGGTGAAGTGATGCAATTAGCGGGACCCGTCTCTGAGTGCATCTGAAGGCACTCAATGACAGACTCCGGCAAGTGCATAAACTATTGGAATCGATTGGAAATTATAACTTAATTGGGGCTATGGTTTAGGGTGTTGGTGGGTCAGTCAGTCTTGTCTATAGAGCGATTATTATTATTATAATTGCATTAAAACATTACATTTCTTATAAGGGGTTATAAACTTCATACTTATAATTCCTTATAAGGTCTGTCTGTGTTACATAACACCTTTGAAACGATTTGAAAGCGTTTTTTTTCTGTTTGATAGATGGTGTTGGCAAGAAGGTTCTAGATATATAGGATCCAGAGTCTGATGATTACCGGAAAGACAGCGTCGATATCTGGCTTTATAGTAACTCTTTTTAAAAATGTAAAAGCTTAATATTAATAGGTACCGAAAATCCAATCAATCTGGCATAGTGCATTTGCCTGTTGCTGCATCGATTATGGGATTCACCACCCACATCCACCCACCTGACATTGAACGAAGGACGCCCACCTGTGATATTAATGGCACATTCAACGGGGAATAGGATAGCTGACAAGTAACGAAAATTATATAAAGAGATCGGTGGCACTCTTGAACGTAGCTTTCAGCAACTCGCAACTGTTTCCACCAGTTGCGATGTAAGAGTTTTCCTCCTTTGTTGTTAGCAACTACTTAGTTGCGATTAATACACAATCAGTTGCCAACAAAGAATTTATCTTATGGTACAATTGCGATCCTCCGGCCGCCTACGTAACCAGCATCCCGAATTTCATAACAAGTTGCGAATGCCGAAAAATTTACTTACCTAATGCTATAAAAAATATCGTGAAGAATTCATGACTTATTGCCAGTTAAATAAAATGTATTTCGTTACATTGTACAATAAACAGAAATTAATTGTCAAATAAGATTTAGAAATTGAAATTAGTTGATTTAAAATAGTTAAAGAACTTCCTGCTATTTTTATATTTAGTAAGATTTGACGTCATATTTTACTAATGCCATACAAACTACATACTAATTAAGTTCGTTATACATGTTTAAAAATAATCGTAAGGTACAGCTAACAGCAGATCAAGTGTAACACTTTGGACCGTTCTTATTATCTGCGTCGTAACATTTAAAATCGTACTGCAAGTGATCTTCTGTTGTCCGTACCTAAATAGAATGAAAAAGAAGCAATTAAGTTCAGATGAATAATTCAATAGATACAAAAAAGTAATTCATGCAAAATTACAGGGAAAATAAAGCTTACTAAAACAAAAGACTAATGCAAAGTACTTCGTGGACAGAAATATTGTTTCTGTCAAGATTAGGAAGCTAACAAAGCTGACAGAATTACCTAATGGTTCGCGGATTATACAAATACTTAGCTCAGAAATAAACTTTCATGGGACTGAATGGGATTTGAAAACTAAAATCAAATATGACGACTATTTCATTGTAACACTTAATTATTAATATGGTTAATTAATAATATGTCAGTAATATAAATTCTAGTGACAATATAATTATTTATCTAATTAGGTACACTACCGTTAGTAAGCACTTAAGTACTAAATGATAATAAAACAATAGTGTCTCGTCGTATGTAAGCAAAGAGTTCTCTGAATTTTATTTCATAAAGCCCATTGTAGCCTACAATTCTTTGAAACTGCGTTGGTGCAGTAAATGGAGATAAATTTATTGCTATGCTAGCTTTTATGAGATTTCCGTACAGTCAGCTACGAAATTAGCTAAACACGTTTACTTTATTGTTTCGTGGTGGTTAGGGGGCCTGCAGAGTACGTCTAACTCACGTCTTGGCTATTTCTGATCGGAAATTGCAATGCAATTAATAGCATTGCTGTATTTCGATGTGAAGGGTATTAATTTATATGATCACGCGGGAGTTTACTAGCCTTCATCCAGAATTTAGAAATTCTAGCGAATCGCTACTCGTATATTGTTTCCGAAATTTATGTAGGTACTTAACAATTTATTATTTTATAATTGCTACTAGGTATTAGTCGTTTTTTAGATAACAGAAACTTGTAGAGTTCAACTTCATTTATAAGTAATCGGTAATATTTTATATCTCTTGTTTTTTCTAAATAAATAAACTGTATAAATGTATCGTAATAGTGTAGATCGGTAATATTGTTTTCGAAAACTTTGTCTTCCAAAATATAATTGTTAAATTATTATTATTTATTAATATACATAATATGTATATTAATATAGGTACATGCATATTAATTTTTATTATTATTTTTGGCCACTTGCTTTCAGCAGTCAAATTTATAAAACTAGTATTATAAATTTTAAAAAATTGCACGTAATTTTCTGGTAAACCACTTTGAAAAACAAGAGAAAGGTGCTAGAGTGCTGAGAACAAGTAGTGGCAAAGGCACTACGTCAAAGTAAAATAAATAGCAAAAATATTTCTCTAGAAATATATTGTCAGTTCATAGGCATCTGACTGTACCACCCCTTCCAATTGTTGCTTCTAAGGTGTACAGCGCGTCCTTGAACTCGTATAAAACCGCCGGGAAAGGTCGTACGTCCAGCCCCCTTACTTTTAACTCTTATAGCAGTATTACTTTCACAATACTTTGTTACTTCGTACAATGACGACCTTAAAGTAAGCTTATTAAGGTCGACATTGTACGAAGTAACAAAGTATTATGAAAGTAATACTGCTATAAGAGTTAAAAGTAAGGGGGCTGCTGTTATATTGCAATTTATTGTTTTCTCTAGGAAGGAATTTTATTATTATTCAGCAAGTTAACGTGCCCTGCAGGCAAATAATTAGTGATATTTTAGACCGCATAAAAATAATTGCCCTTGATGGGACATTTTTAGCCGAAATTGTATCGAAACTGCCGATATTTGGCGGAGTTCCCTGAAAGCGTCAGGTTATCGGAATTTATATTGTATCTTCACTGTCATACGACCTTCGTTTGGCTGCGTCTTAAACAGCGATCAAATCGCAGTGCGTCGAGCGACGACAACCTACTGTGCCGTAGGTACAGTCGACAGCAGATCAACGGTAACAATTTTTTACTTTTGACAGTTCTTATTATTTGCGTCGTAAGACTTGAAATCGTACTGCAAGTGTTACCATTGATCTGCTGTCGACTGTACTTGTACAGTACAAGAAACGCAACAAATAGAAATGTCATGACTGAAAGTCGAAACTGTAGGTACAAATATTTTGGCTCTTTAGATAGACGTTCTAATAGTGTTTTCATTGTTATTGTCACTTGATTAATGTCACAGCCTGTAGCGTACCCTTTGTATTTAATAAATAATGAAATGTAAGACTCATAAAACTGCTAAATGGTGCCTTATTTTATAAACTTGTCGCTAGTTAGGTACGCTCGCTACGACAATAAAAGTTTAGTACTGCTAGCAAAACAATGTCGTGTGATGAAGTCCAGCGAAAATGCATGGCGTAAAGTATGAGTCACGTTCTTCGCTACGTACTAGTTACTGCTACTATAACAATGCAGTCAATTATTTCTTCGACAATGACTGGGGTCATGAGACAAGGAATCACCAAAGATTTTTTTTTTCTTTATTATAAGTTTAGGGATTTTTGTCACAATTGACGATGTCAATCCCATCGTGCCTTATTACTAGCATTATTCCTATTTATTATTAAATACATTATAGAGTATCGCAGCAGATTTTGAAGTTGGGTTAGCCAGTATGCCGTGATACATTCCCACATTCAAGTGACTCAGTCCCAAGCTTACAACACAATGTCGTCTTCTAGACGCGTAGCGGACACAATCCAACAGTATGTGTTGTAAGTCTTCTACTGTTCCACACTGCTCGCCACCAAAGAGTTAGTCAAGTTAACATTGTAGACCCGCTTTTGCAGGACCATTAATCACGCCTCTACCATTTATTTTGTTTGTACATTGTTTGATTATAAGTCCATAAACAGGTGCCTTTTTGACGTATGAGAGTGAAAGTGCCAAGGGCGGAGATACGAAATAACCTTTAGGCTCTCTCCATGGAGCGCGGCGATAGTTTTTGTGCCGACGAGTTTTCTCAGTAAATTTCTTCCACGTGCAAGGAAATATAATTAGTTCACAAGGTTCTAGAATAATTGAGAATAATGTTCCTAGTTGGCTCGCAAAGTGAGACTATGTGGGAAGTGAGGGCTTTTGTCTTTAAGTCCGCCTGTCCCATCTATCCCTAGCCATCCCTCCTAGTGTGGAAAAGTGGAATTTTATTTCCACGTATCCATACCTGTGGGTCTGTTTCGTTTCTCAAAACGATCAAATCATACCATGTCATATCGTGTGTGACAGGGACAGTGCTATTACGTTGGTATAGCGGTGTCTCTGTTCGGCGCGCCATGATATGGTATGATTTCATCGTTTTGAGAACGGTAATAGAGGGGCAGGGTGGCCATTTCGCCGATCTTATTCCCTACTATAAAAATGTCCTTTCGTAATCGTCCCAAACTTAGTTTTAAATCGCTATCACATAGTTGGTAGTATAACACAACTTAGTTTTAAATCGCTATCACATAGTTGGTAAGTATAACACATACTTACCAACTATATGATAGCGATTTAAAACTAAGTTTGGGACGATTAAAATAAAATAGTGGGTACTTATTTTAGTCTTCTTTTTCAGCACTGTCCGTGCGCTTTTTGACGAAGAGGTTCATTGCCGAGTATGACCTCAAGAAAGGTAAATATAACTTTAATATTTTAATAGTTAATAAGACATACCTAATTAGCGACATCATCCCAAATATTTTAAAATCATTATTAATCGTGACTAACGCCTATACAAAAAGTCCAGAAGAAAGCGCCGAACCATGCTCAATGGAAAAATGGTAAAGATAGAGTCAACTGTTGATGATGAGATGAACGACGATTAATAATTAAAAAAAAAATCTTACTTCAAAATGTAAGAAAATCTGCAAAGAAAACTATAGTTAACTTAAAGATATTACTCATTTTAAAAATGTACCTTACGTGAAATCGAAACCTAAACGCAACTGGACTGAGCGTGACGACTCACTTAGAGACTATTTTTAATTAAAAGCGTTTTACAATCTGAAATTGCCACAAATAATACTACAACAATTAGACTATTTCCTATATCTATAAATAAAATTATACTGGCTTCATTTTAATTTTTTTTTACAATGTTTTATTTTTTTCGCAGACACTCGGCACCACAGAGATGTGACTATAGACAATGAACCAGTAACCATAGTGTTACTGGACATGGGTCCCAAGGTAAGATCTACAGTTACTTGATCTGCTGTTAGCTACCAAATCTCTGTTACTTTCAATAATACTTTGTCTGGAAATGTTGCAAAAGCAGTTAAATGAATAAGCTAGCCAGAATAACATGTTATGTAACGATGAGTCATATTTTGTCTATTGAACTGTGTTTATTATTTATTATAAGTCCCTCGACATTATTATGATTTGCTTCTGTTTTTTTAACATGATTAGACGTTAGATATTATTTTCAATTCAATGGCAATCGAATCTTCCCTGTATTTATAAAACTGAACGTCTATCATCCACTGGACGCTAAGTAAGGTGGCCAATTATTTATTTTTATTTATTCCTTATAAACATTGAATACCGACGGACTTCTCTGCTATTCTCTGACCACATGATGTGCGTTATATGGCATTGACTTTCGTTAACGCTAGTAGAATATGAAGAAATATATATGAGATTAATAAATAATAAATAAATAATTTCTTTATTGAAGTATAAGGTTACATGCACGAGCTTGCATGTGGGTGTAGAGTTATACTATATAATTATAAAACAAGACTGTACTGATGTAGTACACTAGCACCCCACACTAGGATTCCCTGTGTTGTGAGGGCTAGTAACTTCCGAGGGATCCAGAGTACCAACTCATCGTGAAGAGATGTGGTTGGCGTTGATATTTGAAACTGTAAAACTGAAAAAAATTCAGTATCCTATTATAATAACAACATTTGATTGACATTTAGCTAGCTAAATGCAAGTGTCAATCCCACATAGATTCATATTTCTCTCTGCTGATCCTAAACTAGGGTGTCCGCTGTATATGGGTAATTGCTAACCAAACCATAAGTATTTTAAATTCGATTTCGTCATTTTACGTCTCTATCACCACCCGAACCTCATGACATTTTCTTTTTCGTTAGTAAATGATAATCTCATAAGTACATTTTTATTTTTAGTCTACTAGAATGTAAATCGGTACCACTTCTTGGATGTGGGGCAAGGTCTGCAAGACCATTTTTAAGCGCCCAAGTCTTGTCAAAGTCTGCGCGAACGAATTGTATTATTTTTCTACACAAATCAGATATTGACAGGATTTGAGCTCCAAAAAAAATCATGGTAGTTCGCATGCGGACCTTTTCCTTATACTTATATTCTTTGCAGACCCTGAGCGATCTGCCATTGGAGAACGAGGTGATACAATGGGCAGATGGCTTTGTCCTGACCTATTCCATCACCGACCGCGAATCATTCAGCTTCATTCGCCGGGTCAAACAGACCATCCAGCTGACATTACCCACGGCTCTCGTGGGTAATAAATCAGATATGGTACATCTGAGACAAGTAAGGACTTTTTATAATTTTATTTCAGTTTGACATTATTTTTTCCATTTTTATATCTAATCTTTTGTTACATCTGAGACAGGTAGTCTGACCCAATAAAATTTTCCATGGATGTAAACAAACAAGGCGTTTGAAAGTTCACCAAAAATTAGACTAATTAGTGATGGTTTCTTATTGATCTATTTGTTGATTGTTAATTATTGATCGGCCACTTTTACCTGCTACTATGTGGTGTGGTATGTGGTACGTGAGAAAAGACGTGTTAAACTACTAATATGTACCATGGCGCTTCATGACATGGTATGATTTCATCAACATATTTAATTGGTTTGTAGGTCAGCCACGAGGAGGGAGAAATTTTAGCCAAGGATTTTGATTGCTTATTCGCGGAAGTATCAGCCGCCGAGCAGGTCGACGAGGTCGCCCAAGTGTTTTACGAACTAGCACGTGAGGTGATCGCGGGCCGTCGACCCAAGACGCTGCTGGGGCGCATGCTATCCCGGCCAGCGTACCGCTACAACCGCGGCAAGAGCGACAGCGCTCTGCCAAAAGAATAACGGCACGCCGGCTGCTGCACAATCCTCTAAATCGTTTGATTTAGACGTTGTGTATGCAGTTTATAGGATAGTTTATTAATTATACAAAATTAAAATATTTATTTCCAAAAATCGCCAAACGCGCACCGAGGGTTCCGTGCAACTTAACACCGTAATATTGATCTAAAGAAACGATAAACTAGATACATGGACAGACTTATCTTTGCGGTTCGATTGCTTCTGCAAGTATGGGCACCAGCTGTATAAATAAGTTTGTAATCGCAATAATAGCAAAAAAATCTTTTTGGATGATGTGACTACTTTACAGTTTTAGGATTTATTCCTCTACTCATGCCTCGCTTCTAGTCAAATTTAATGATTCTCGGACCTAGTATAAGTTTTGATTCCCTTGCGTTTTCATACAAATATGCGGGAAAATACGATGTAACCGGCAATTAATCTTTTAATTACGTTGCAGTAGAAGTTAGATTTGTTCACGGCTGCATAAGATTGCAGACCTGAGTAGGTATTTGGTATTAATTTCAACTTGATCCGTCCACGGCGCCACGCGTTTCAGAGAAAAAGGTCTTGACAGATAGATGGACGGGCAACAAAGTGAACCCATATGGGATCCTTTTTCCTCCTGAGGTACGGAACCCCAAAAATTTGAAAATAAAAAGTTCGGAAATAAATATTTTAATTTTTGCCTTTTTTTTAAATCAACTCACGTTAACTACCTATAGTGAAGATAAATCTGAAAATGATATTTCGAGTAACACCTAAACAATACAAATGTAACGCTGCCTCAGTGGCCCAACTTAGACTCCGACAACAAATACTGCAGCCCGAGATTGCAATTACAGCCATTTAGGCTGTAGAGTGGACCCATGTTTGCCTATATATATAATTATATTTGATGGGGCGGTCATACAATGCGTACAGGTACGAATTTTTTGTCAGTACTTTTTTGACAGCCGGCGACAAAATGTCTGCCAGGAGCGTAGAGAGAGAATCTAAGGAGGGTGAGCCGCGACCGTAGAGAGAGAATCATTCAATCTTTAACAGCACCTAAAAAGGCCTTGCGGCTAGCCATCAGCCAGTACCTTGTTGGTAAAATTGTCACCGATTTGTCCTACATTTGTATCGTGTTAACATCATAGCTTTTCTAAAAAGAAAAAAAACCCACGCACGATTATTTTGTGTTACTTGAAATATCTATCGCTCTGATCGCTCCACATGGTTCGACCGCGTGATTCCATCCATCGGACTATGTGAACTTTTTTCTACAGTTCGGTCGATTTTAGAATCGAGCCAGATAGACCATAGTTCGATTAAAGCCTGACACACACAGGCGTGATCTGCACTGCGGCCTAGGCCTCAGATCGCTACCTACTGGACGTTGACGAGGGAGAAAATGGGGCAGGGCATGCGTTTTAACTGGCCCCAAGCCGCGTGCAGATGGCGCTTGTGTGGGGAAAGACTTTAACGTGGTGATGGTGGTGGGACACTTAAATCTGGCTGCCCCTTACCGGACCACTGATAGCTTTTCTTTTCATGTAGTGTGTTGCAGAAACGAATAAATGTTTTATCTATCTAAAGAAATTAAAAAAAGCTGTAACCTATTTATGATATAACAATAGGTCGTTATACACGTGCGTATATCCGAACGCACAGTAGTGCATTCGGATACACGCTGGCTCGCTTGGATGCACAATGCACATACAATACTTATTATTTGGGTAAATGGTAATTATAAGTAGTACTATTTTGCCTGGTGTTGTATGTCGCCCATTGTATTGTGTTGTGTCTCCATCCGGGCCACCCTAGAATTCGGCCGCCCTGGACCATGGCCCAATTTTGTGCTTTCAGTGGGGCTATTAGGGTTCTCAAAACGATCAAATCATACCATGTCATATCGCGTGTGACAGGGACAGTGCTATTACATTGGTATAGCGGCGTCTCTGTTCGGCGCACCATGACATGGTATGATTTCATCGTTTTGAGAACGGTAATAGGGGGCCAGGTTTATCTTCACAATGAGTTGATTAAAACAACAGTCAGCATTTAGTATTAATTCAAAACAAGAAAGGCTAAAGGGTGTATTATTATGTAATTGTATGTGGGCGGGGGATTTATTTACGTGCTCTTACTGAGGTAACGAACGTGATGATAGAAAGTTAAATAAAGTAAAAGAATAGAAAGTTGATCGACTGTGTTAAGTGGTGCTGTATGGGATAGTATATTTTGTATACACGGATTGTATGGATTCGGGACCGGAAATCGAGTAGTACTTAGCGATTAAAAACTGAAATGTTATCTAATAAGTTAGCTGTAAGTGATTTGGTCATACTATGGGCAACCGGACCAATTGTACCATCAGTACCATGGATGGTACAACTGCTACGATTTGTCCCACTAGTAAGTACCACGACTCTACATGGCCTACATGGACCATTTATGTGGACATTTTATATTAGGGCTCTTTATTATACAATGTATTACGATTTTGTAGATACTTAAAAACCTAATATAATATATGTAATAAAAAAGTATTTACAATTTCTAAGAGTAAGATTATCTTACTTTCATTCAAAGGTTGAAGTGATTTTGTTGATGGGCAACCGGACCAATTGTACCATCAGTACCATGGATGGTACAACTGCTACGATTTGTCCCACTAGTAAGTACCACGACTCTACATGGCCTACATGGACCATTTATGTGGACATTTTATATTAGGGTTATTAATTATACAATGTATTACGATTTTGTATATACTTAAAAACCTAATATAATACAATATAAACAATAAAAAAGTATTTACAATTTCTAAGAGTAAGATTATCTTACTTTCATTCAAAGGTTGAAGTGATTTTGAGGCGATTCATCAGCTTTCAATTTTTCAGCATAACTTTTAATTATGTAATTTATGCTAGAAATAGTGATAGGTATGGAACTAAAAAAATTAAGACCTTTGATATAAACACATATCTAGGTATGTACATATTATATTCATGCGAAAAAAAAATATGTTTGATTGTGAATACTATTTTAATCAATTTTTTTTATCGGTAATTACCTACCTAAAATAACATGTACGTAGGTAAGATCTCGGAAAACACGTTACATGCGTTTAGATATTTATTACTATTTATACGTAAATATTACTACACTTACCTAATTATTAGCCACCATATCTCTTTCACCGATTGACTAACACACCCTCCCACAGCCTCTCTCTCTCACACACACAACCTCTTAAAGGCACACTCACACACACCTAAACCACACTAATGGGCCTACCACATACGGCTTCACCACAATTTTGCCTGCGCAGGCTGGTTTGTACACACGCCACGGTTTGGAACAGTCAACAGTAGTTAAAAAAAAAATTATATTTCTTCGAATTGATAACCTCCTCCTTTTTTTTAAAGTCGGTTAAAAACGGTATCACACGCCAATCCATGTGGTAGCTATAGTATGACCGTCTAAATCAGTCTTCGCCTGCGCGGTACAGGGATGCGGGGGTAGGACGACAACGGGGACCGAGAGAGGTGCGGGGGCGGGCGCGCGAACAGAAATGTATTGTAACACCGCGCAAGTACCGCGCAGGCGAGGACTGATTTAGACGGTCATACTATAAGTCTTTACATGCGAGAAGTTTCCGCAAACAAAACTGTGGTGAAGCCTGTTCGTGTGATAGGCCCATTATATAAAATTCAGTAGTACTGTAACGACTCGTACAGTACCTACCTATAATAAGATACTGAACCCTAAAAATGTTCCTTAATCCTTTTAATCGCATAGTTCTAGTCTGTTGAATAGCAATTTATATAAGAATGAATTTATGTAGTAAAAGACAGAAATTACGAATTTAGACCTAAGTAATATAGGTATTCATAAACGTGATTTAAAGGTACGCCACCGTTTAGGCCCCCTGTAACTTTCTATCTTAACCTTTTTTAACGAAGTGTGAAAGGGATAGCAACACGATTTAAGGGAAGTGAGGTTTATGAATAACAGCATAAGTGTTTCAAGCAGTTTCAAGTGTGTTTTATGATTAATAGAGTGAGGCACACAAGGGCTTACGGATTACATGGATAGGAGTGATTACCGATTCCATTCAATGGATGAAGAAAAAAAATTTAGAAAGCATTTCGTTAATTAGACATATAATAGATAAACTACACTTATTAAATTAATTGAATATAAGGTAGGTAAAGTGTAATTAAAAAAAAAAGAATACAAGAATTTAAAAAAGAAGAAAACACAATAGTTATACAAAAGTAACAAGTACAGTCGACAGCAGATCAATGGTAACACTTGCAGTAGGTACGATTTCAAGTCTTACGACGCAAATAATAAGAACGGTCCAAAGTTCAAATGGTTACCATTAATCTGCTGTCGACTGTACCTATATAGTACTCGTAATAAAATAAGTAGTAAATATACTCTTTCCTATCATTTATTTTCTCGATGACAGATCTAGTTTGACAGTTATAGTGTTGTGACTAAATATGTAATCAGTACGATATCGACAAATGGGCAAATCTACTAGAGTCTAGTAATTAGACACTTATTTTAATGCTACATTATCTCTGAGTAAAATAGGCTACTTTTTATCCCGGGAAAAACATCTCTAGTTCAATATGAATACCGATACAATATAGATTTCAATCATAACATCACTATTTTGATTGCCATAGAATATAGAATGTAACTTTATTAAAATGTTTGTTATTTATCGTACTTTAAAAAAAACTAATGCATACATAGACTCAATTTGTCTTTGATGAATATTATATGGGATTTTAAGGAACAAAATTAAGCAGTAGTCATATTTTTTACCTTGCATTTAAAAGTTAACTTTTGCATATGACGCAGTTACATTCTAAGGGAGCTGTCATCGAGAAAATAAATGATTGGAAAGGGTATAGTAGTAAGTTTAGCTAGTAATCTAATTTAAGAAGAAATGTTAAACCTATAATTATGTGTAGTAAATCGTTTGGTAGTAATCAAAAGTAGAAGATGATAAATAATCGTCTTCATTTTTAAAGAATGATATTTAACTTGAAATTATCAAAATAAAGATATTAAAACGTTATATTCCGTTGTTTTTATATTTCATATCCTTATTACAATCAGTCCCTTATCAATCCTATACCTACACAAGCGTGTTTGCCACAATACAGTAGCGATGTGAAATGAATATTACCTAATTAGGTATGGAATATTTTTTAATCAAGTGCGTGACTCATTTAGAAGTTATTGGATTTATAACTAGTAACTGATTAAAAAGCTTTGATGAACTGAAAATATAAATGTACATAAACCGAAGCCCAAATCAATTGTCTTATTTTGTAAACAAAAACCCTACCCTACTAACATTTTAAGCTGTTCTGTGATTATTGCATAGTTATATTCACATTATTAGATCGGAACACTTTATTTTTACAATGATGAACAGGTTCGATCAATTAGTTCCTTCGGGGTTTCAACACAACAGGTAAGACGATCATATTTGTTAACAAAATAAGACACTTGATTTGGGCTGCGGTTATACTTACATAGTTATTAAATTAACATGATATTAAACAACGCCTTGCGAGAGGCCTACGTCCTGATGGTGATGATTTGAATATGATTAGGTACGCTTATAAAGTACTAGGTGCTCCGGGCTAGTGCAACATCGCTGGTGTGTAGAACTACTTACCCCAGCCAGATTACGGTAAGTAGGTACCTACCGGTAAGTTATCGGAAAAGACATTAACAGTCATGGTCCCACAGACCACTTACCCCATAGACCTGTAACAGGAGGGCGCCCGTGTCTTCCCTCACATGAGCGCAAAATTGCTTCGCGACACAACGTGTAACCTAGAGATATTATCGACATGGACGCATCTCTTTAATACGGCTTCGTTTCTATGCGCTCATCGTTGACAGAATTTATCGCTTGGAAATTTGTACCGATTTCATGTCTATTGGGTAAGTGGTATGTACACCTACCTAAGACCGGACTCAAACTCAGGTCCCACTCAAAACTGTCTATGAATATCGACTTAAGATTCGGTAGAGAGGTATACACAGAAACTATCACATAACACATAGAAAGTATAGTTATACATTAGGTACACGTATAGCCAGAGAAAAGTATACAGATAGTACAGCTAACAGCAGATCAAGTGTAACACTTTGGACCGTTCTTATTATCTGCGTCGTACGAGTTGAATTCGCGCCTAGAAATCGAATCCATACAAAATTTTCATTAGACGTCACACTACCGACTATAGTATGACCGTCTAAATCAGTCTTCGCCTGCGCGGTACAGGGACGCGGGGGTATGACGACAACGGGGACCGAGAGAGGTGCGGGCGGCAGGCGCATTTCTGTTACCCCCGCATCCCTGTACCGCGCAGGCGAAGACTGATTTAGATGGTCATACTATAGTCTATGAGGTCGTCACGATACGATATCATATCTATCTCTTCCCTAAAACTTTCCAATGATACGAGCATACAAAGCAATAATGATCTGCGATTAAAAAATGACTAGCCGTCACAAAGGCAACCCTCGAGTCAACATTACAAAGGGTGCCAAGTGGCCCTAAATTAAAAATAAAAGCACCTCCCTTCGCCACGGGGTGCCAGCCATCTTATCCACCAATAGAAACGCAGCATTGCTATTACGTCACGCAATTGACAGTAGAATGACAGATTTGAAAGATGGCACCGTGATTTTAATAGATCTGTTTTTATTATTATTCTATTCCATCTATGTATTAGTTGGCATTATTATCAACTTTTCCTCTAAAAGCAATTAGTTTTGATAGAATATTAGAACTTTAATATTTCGATTTAATATTTTGATTCAAAACAGTTTTGGTATTATTATTTTAATTCATTAAAGTTATAGGTAATATGAGATTACGGCAGACGTATGTAACACCCCGTAAAAGGATAAGGGCCGACGTACAACGCCACGGCGCGGCGCCGCCCGTGCCGTCTCATGGCGCGGCGTCTGCCGGCACCGTCTACCAGTGCACGATGTCGGATGGCGGCGCCCGGTCACAGCCGGACAGCGTCGTGCTGGCGCGGTACACGGGCGCTGACGTGCGCCGGCGGACGCCGCACCGTTGCGTTGTGCGTCCACCCTAAGCGCCGAATTATTGAAAGTATTGAGTCATCGATTGGATCCGCCCTCATTGTGGAATGGGGCGGATTGTTTTTTTTTTCGTATTTACATGAATACTCTAAATAACTTGACATTGGCGAAATTATCTCTTGAATAAGAGTAGAAGCCATTCAAATAAGAATAGAATAGAATAGTATTCTGCTTCGTCGGTCTGCGCTAACCTTTAATGGTCTAAGAGCACAGTTTTTATACAAGGTCTATATTATATGGAATACGTTTCAATTTGTGTTTCTACGGTTTCTACATATATTGACTTTATTATTACATTGTATGTTGAAAACACGTATTTTTTTTCCTATCATATTTATAGTAGGTTATGGGGAAAATTCTATTTATGACTTCTTGTCGTTATCGTTGACAAGAAGTACTTGCGGCCATAGATTTATTGCTGTTATAAAAAATCATATTCAAGGAATTTAAAGTAGGTACCTAGTATATAAGCTCCTTTAAGTAGTTATTCAAGAAATGACGCATTCAAAATGATATGTAATCCCTTCTTGCTGCGCAGTCGGGTAAAAAGTCGATATGAAACTAATTTATTAATAGGTATGAATTAAATGAAATCCGAATAAATTTTCGGTCTAACAGGGGAAAATTATGGGATGAATATTGAATATTGTCTTGTATACCTACAGGTGGGCTTGGATTTATTATTCTCCTTCATGAAGCTTGTAGGTTTAACATAGCTGTCTTTTGTTTTATTCTTGTGTTATTTTATTATCGTTAGTTAGGTTTACGGGAGCTCGGTGGCTCAGTGGTTGGGTCAATGGACTTGCGATACGGAGGTCCTAGGTTCGATTCCCAGCCAGGGCAGCCATGTACCAATGAGTTATCCTCGGTTTTTTCGACGGAAAAACTTACGTACATTTACCGAGTGCTCTCAAAACGGTGAAGGAAAAACATCGTGATGAAACCTGCATGCCGTAGAAGAAGAAAAAAAATAATTAGCTTGTATGCAGGGTATATTTATAATATAATCATAACAATAAATTTTCTTTATTCAGGTAAAAATCCCAAAATACGAATATACGTAATATTAAGGACAATATAAAAATTGATCCAATATTTATGTGGAGGGTGTTGAAACTTCATGGTCTAAGGCAGTTTTTGTATAAGGTTTATATTTGGAATACGTTTAAATTGATTTTCTATGGTTTCTATTGCCTTTATTACATTGTGTTGTACGTGAAAACACCTATTTTTATTTCCTATCCTATTTACAGTAAGCATATTGTCCCCCATGGGATAGGCTTAAGTTCTCACAGGCGCCAGGCCAGAACGACAGGCCATGGGAACCGTCGCATCCGATGAGGCCTACGGTGGCCTGTTGTCGCCGTCTCAGTAGGTCTCAGTTAGGTTAGTCTTTCTCGCTGCCGACCTATATAGGGTGCGGTTTTGATCAAGGTCGAGCGACTCAGGGGGAGAATATACACGATACTAATGCCTAAAAAATCCACAAATAATGAAATTCGTTATTACATATACATACACTACCTATCGGGTCAGACCACGAGCAGCGAAGCGTGATTGGGCGTATTTTGTACCGCACATGACAGCGCCCATGCGCTACGATAATTTCAAGAGAACTTGAACATAGATTTATTTTGATAGTAGGTACAGTGCGCGAGGCATAAGCTCAGGTTTGCATTTGTGTGAGTGCACACAGATAGTGTAAATTGATATTCGGCCTGAGGCGCGACGCGTCCTACGCATACTTTATACACAGCGGGACGCCACCCTGCCGCGCACTTCACCTCTTGTACCTACCGCTAGCAGCTTGGCGATCACTCACACAAATGTAAACCTGAGCTTACGCCTCGCGCACTGTAATTGTGTTAAAAATAGAAAATAAACACAATTTTAGGAACTAAGATTATTTAGAATAACCCCTGAGTTGGGCGTCGCTGATCATGTTACCTATATCTAGTAGAGCTAACAATCATTTGTTGTTATTCATAAACCTGTTAACCCTCACTTCCTTTAAATCATGTTGTCTATCCCTTTCACACTTCGTTAAAAAAGGTTAATATAGAAAGGGACACTATTTATACACTTAGAGCTAACTTAAAATAATATGCGTAAAAGGACTGTGAACAGCTGAAATGCCGTGCCCAGCCACTGGGGTTTTCGTTTACCTATTCCCACTAGTTCAGTTGTCCAGTTCAGTTGACTGAACTATAGTGAGAAAAAATTTCCCATTGGTTCAATTTGATTTTTATAGCACTAAAGTCGACTATAAAGTTGGCTAGTAGGGCTAGTTGTGTCATCTAATCTTCTGCGATGTATCGAGATTCATCGAAGTTATCAATTAATATCTATTTACTTATAAATATTTTTAATTTTTAATTATTTATTTATAGTTTGTAGTTTTTTGTGTAATAAATGTATTTGGATGGAAGTTATCAATATTAATATTAGACGGGGCGGGCAGGGTTGTGCGCTCCCCTCCCGCGTCACATCTCGCAGCTCCCACACCCCGATGCGAGCTGCGCGTGCGTCACTCTCGCGCAAACCACCTCTGACGTAAAACTCACGTCACGGTGCGTTTACAAGTTCAAATGTGTAAAAGTGAAGTGACGGAGTGATTTCAGTTTTTGGAATTTTAAAGGTAATTTAACCCTTTATGTTTTTTAAGTGCCCTTGCGATTGTATTACTATGATTTAATTTTATATATTATTTTTTATTACTTTTTAGGGTAAGTATAATATTTTTGCTTATATTAAATTTGCAATATTTTATCCATAATTTATTAATAATTACAAATGTATATTTTAACTATTACATAAATATGACCGATTTATTAATAAAAAAATATCTTCTGTCAGGTAATGGATAAAAAATAAGCAGTAGATGTTAGATTTTTTGAAAATTAATGTGTCGAGGTCTCAGGTACAATTCCTGGTCGTGATTAATTTGTTCAGTGATTGAATCACTCTCCCAAACGCGGAAAATCGTATTGTATGTACCTTTATTTTTATTTTATTTTATTCAGGGAAACACACAGTCATATACAGACAATGATAAAAACTTAGATGCTAATAGACCAACAAACGAATGTTACATAAGGTCACAGGGAGCGTAGCTAGAGCTAGCACTTATAGCTAGTAACCTGATGTGTAACCTAATACCTATAAGAACAACATTAATATAACTACATAATTGTTTAACGGCTGTTAATTATCTTGTAAACGCTGAACGAAATGCTATTGCGAATAATTATTATTTACCTACTGAAAGTTTAACGATTTGTGATTCGAATAAAAATAATCGAACATTTCATGCGAAGACGTAAAATCTATGTAAGTGAAAGTTTTAAATGTGTACTGCAATGTAAAAATAGTTTATAAGTAGGTAAAAGACTGACACATCATGAATTACTTGCTTGAGAAGTTAAGAGTAGCTCTTGTTACGTAATCCGTAGTCGATTTTTCGTTTCGTAATCAGTTTACGAAAAAGGAAAAATGCTATTTTTAAACAGTGTTGAAACTTTTGGCTTGTCACAATAAAATTACAATACTTACATAAAACGGGAGATTTATTTTATGCTGTTTTATTTTATACATGGCAGATTATTTATTTGTTTGTATCAATATACATTCGTTATCTTTTGATTGTTCTGTCCACGTAATAATTGTGTTAATCATAATATTGCAGTAAAATAAATATAACTTTATTTTATATGGACCTATCTACTGAAGGGGGCGACTTTTACCTATAGCTTTATATATTTTTCTAGGTCTAAGTACGGACAACAGCAGATCAATGGTATCACTTGCAGTACAATTTTAAATCTTACGAAGCAGATTATAAGAACGGTCCAAAGTGTTACACTTGATCTGCTGTTAGCTGTACTACAATGAATATGGCTGCAATTGTTTATACCAAATCAAAATTGTGTATTTTTAGTACTAGTAATAGGAAAGAAATTAATTACTTAACTCATATACTTAATTGGATGACAATTTTAATGTTTTTATACAATTTTAGTAATAATATGTTTTCGTAAATTATCGCATAAAGTAATTCTCGTAGAGCTCGCTCGTAGCCCGTAGCATCTTGTCTACCTCATTGGTATCAAGATGCTACGAATCAATAGCTATTATAACTTATCTCTAATTTTTCTACTATTTGAATAATAATAAAAAGTCCAAAATTGTTGACAGAGGCTATAATACCACTTCTAGTTCAATATAAATAAATTTTTCGATCAATTCCTTATAACTTATATTAATAAGTTATAAGGAAAATTTCAATTCGACGCGACAGCGTGGGCGTGAGAATGCGATCACCTATTTAAATCGGCTTGCTAAAAGGAGGATTTGATTCTCATTTATATAATGTAATGTAATGTAAAAGGAAAGGGAGACATTTTTATTAAAAGTCGTAGAACAAAAGTCGATCAGTTACCGATACAGAACACCCGCCTTTCTATTCTATTCTTATTTGAGAGATAATTTCGCCAATTGTAATGTTACCCTCGCTCATCACCCACTCTCTCTCACGCACACACACGCATCTTGCTCTCTTGATTGGATATATATATATATATTTATTTATTTAGGTGTAGTGTTGACTAGATATAGGTAAGTATTTATACTTGTATTTTTTTTTTAAATACGTTTCATCATCATCAGTCTATTTATATTGCCCCACTGCTCGGGCACAGACCTTCCCTTACATCGAGGGAGCTGGGGCTATAATCCACCACGCGGGCCCAGTGCGGGTTGGCGGATTTCACATGCCTTAGATTTTTTTTTTCTACGACATGCAGGTTTCATCACGATGTTTTCCTTCACCGTTTTGAGAGCACTCGGTAAATGTACGTAAGTTTTTCCGTCGAAAAAACCTAGGATAACTCATTGGTACATGGCTGCTCTAGCTGGGAATCGAACCTGGGACCTCCATATTGCAAGTCCATTGACCCAACCACTGAGCCACCGAGCTCTCTTTCTCTCGAAATACGTTTAAGTAGTTGTTAAATAAATATAATTTTTATATTTATTTATTTTTCTCCTTTCTAAATCTCGCCATACTTATAGTATTAATTTTCCATACAATAAATAATGTATAAATTATAATAATCAATCAAGCTATACAAATATTGATGTACCTAATATACCTCGGGACGGAGGCCTGTGGACCTGAAATACAAGTTATTGACTTAGTTCTCCCACAAAACAATTGAAATTGTTACCTGATGTTTATGATCGTGGTGAGAAAATAATTGGTTAAGTTAGGTAGAGTATTCATGTAAATACGAATAAAAAATCAATCCGCCATTCCAAAATGATGGCGGATCTATTCTATACCCGCCTTTCGTCTGACTGTACCCTTTGATCACTCTGTATTAGACCTCCTCTTTGATTTCCTGGGAGGTCGATGAAGATCGAATGTCAAGTTGCATCTATGCGGGCGCCGAGAGGGTTGACTGCATGTAGCAAGGAACCGCCGATGCAGTTAGTCATATTCATATCGCAGACGCCGCTTTTGCATAAAAAAATTTCACATCTCTGCCATTCAAGTTTTCCTTTGTTCGAATTGTCAATAGAAGTCGAACATATGAAACAGATAAGTACGTCTCTTTATGACGTATGAGAATGAAAGTGACAACAAACTTGCCGCGTACAAAATATACTTTGGACTCTTTCCATAGCGCGCGGCGGTTTTTTTCTCCAGTGGTTGACTGGCATAACTAATAAGATTCTGTTCACTCACATAGGAGGAAAGAAGATTTTGTGCAAGTTGCCAATTTAACCATAATTTAGGCTAGTAAACCTCTGCATTATCGGTTTATATGATCAATATCATTAAAATATTATTGTAGTCAAACAAACCAGAGTGACTGTAATCTAAAGACTATAAGCTAAAGAGAGGATGCGTGCAAAAATGTACACAACGTGCTTACTTGCAAAAAAGATAAGATAGACTTGCGATAACATGGCTTATTCTATAGGTGGTTCCTTGCTTCATTTGTTAAAATTAGTGTGATTTTTCGATAACGTAAGTTAAAAAGAGTTTTCTTATAGGAAACAGGGATTGTCTTTATCTAAGAATTCTTCTATGTAAGTAGGTATAGCCGACAGCTATAAATCTGGTCAGTAAAATGAAAAAAATACATAAAAGTATGTGCGAAATTGCAGTGTAAAGTGCAATTCGTGAATCAATTACAAATACCGTTGATTGCTTGCGTTAAATTAATATGGAATTGAATTCGATAACACGTTACAGCGCTGAGTATTAACAATTCAAAATTAATTTTCTCGTACTTGTCAAGCCGTTAAAGTGATGTAATGGTCTTCGGATACGGACGGTGAAGTTAATTTTACTGTAACTTAGTTGTAAAGCATAACTACATTGATGTGAGTACGTGTTGAAAACGATCGTAACAGTTAAACAACGTTGGGCGAGGTATGTAGCTGGATGGGTGACCGTTAGCAACTGTGACTTTTGGCTAAAGAGTGGGACCACAACTCTACATATTATAACTTTGACTGGTAGGCCCACTAAGCATTGGGACCACGGCTCTACATTTTACAACTATTGTACAACTGTGACTGGCCCACTAAGCAGTGGGACCACGACTCTAAGTTTTACAACTATTATACAACTATGATTGGTCCACTAAGCAGTCGGACCACGACTCTACATTTTACAACTATTGTACAACTATGACTGGTCCACTAAGCAGTGGGACCATGACTCTACATTTTACAACTATGACTGGTAGTCCTAGGTTTGGTTACTAAACGAGAAAAAGAAGCAGCTTTCTCTGTAAAAATCGCGATTCGCTACAGGGAACAAGGGGAACATATTCGTATAGCATGTTTTGTGACTACACTTAGAGCTCTACATTTACCTGTTTTCGTTGGTTACCAATGACGATTTTACATTAATGTAAACTTGCTTTCCTTTTTTCCGTTGTATAACAGCGTGTATCGCTGATACATTCTATTACTGCCTTCTTAATCTTACCATACCGTATTCGAGACATTTCACACTACAAGCTCGCACGAATAACGAATTAGTTTTTAAACTACATCGCAAAGCCAAATTCACTGAAAATTCAAACAAATCCCCCAAAAAACTGCATTACGAGTCGGACAACAACAGTTTTTTTTTGTTGAAACTCAATTCTAAAAGCAAGAAGCTACCGACTTTCCGATGTTATTATCGACATCGCTTTTGTTAGTAACCCTCCGGAGCGCACCGGGCCGCTCCGACCCGGCTGGCTCATCCATCCATTGTCCTCGGCAGCGGCACTTACCCGGATTATCCATCTATAATTACCTGTTTTGCGAAACTGTAATTATGGTAAGCAAAAAACGTGACATTACATCTAAGTGACCGACAAACAATGGAGTGAGAATTCTGCTACTGGAAAGATTTGGTTGTTCTTTCTTATTTACAAACACAATGTCCTAAACTTTTTGATTTGAGATGTAAGACACTATTTCTAAAGAGACACTTTACCCGACTGCCGGAAGGAGGATGACAATGTCTTCTGGTTTGCGTGTACATCCTTTGTAGAATAAATGGTTGGATGGATATGGATATACTTGGGTAAGAGGTATCTTAGATTCGTATTGATCAACGTACAATATTATAATACATTTTATGCAGTCGAGTATTTATTTTTAAATAATTAATTGATTGATTTGAATGCACATTAAATCATTCAGTGTAATTTTAATATGATGCCTCGTTGGAATCCCAAATTTAATGAATAGATATTGTTATTGGAATCATATTAAACTGGGGTCGAGAGCTGCCGCCCAATACAAGTTGTTATCGTAATAATAACGTAGTGAAATCACAGAACACATAATTGAATAGTTTGACTTCTGTATTTAGAATATTAATTACAGGAATGTTTATAAGTTGTGGAAGCTATAGATAGGTGTGATTATTTTGTGGCCCCCAAATATAATTATAAAACTAAGCGCAACTGTCAGTGTCACTCATATACTACAACGCATAAGAGTGAGCGGGACGTTCTGCTTCCCGATCCTTAAAATTCGTGTAGGTACCGTTTAAAATCGCTACAAATCATGAAGGAAAAAAATTCGTCTTGCTTCATGCTACAAATACACTTACTTAGTCATAATAATTAAATTCGTCTCATAGTACTTAAATAAGAAGAATTTATTGTTAAATAATCGATAAAAAATCGTTCACACACATTAATTTTAGGTAGTTATTTTGTATGAAACTTGCAAGTGTTTCAAATGAACCACTCGATAGCGCTCGACGCAATAGTCGTTTAGCTCCACAAGTGACCGCTAGAACAATGCGAATAATCGACAAAAACACGAGTAGCACTCGGCTTTGTCACGAAAAAGATGTGCGCTTACAATAGTGCATTATTTTCTTACATTTGTGGCGATTATTCTTGATCGATTCTTTTCTTTTTACTTTTGAACTCGAGGACTCTTGTAGAACCGCAAGAGACGGCTCTCGCTTGAGGGTTATTTATTCGCACGATATAATTCAATGACGAGTGTGTGAATATTTTTAACGCTGCTTGTTTTCGTTTAAAAAAATTGTTGAGGCGATTCATAAAATTATCTTTTATTAGTTTTAATTTTGAACCCGTACACTAAGTAGGTACCAAATACAAGTATGTTATCCGTAGGTATTCGAATTTTTTTTTATCCAGAATTAATCGTAGAAAACCAACTGTAAAATATATAAAACTTAAATATTTTCTATGATTCTAAAGATTTCTAAATGCCAAAATCGCACTCAGAATTATTAAAGAATAGTTGTATTTTTATTATACAATATAGTTAGTAGTTTATTTATGTGTACCTTAGATAAGTATTAAGAGCTGGGCGAGTTATAGTTATCATTTAGTCGTAAAATTTAATTTCAAACAACTTTTGTTACAGAAACTATGAAGAATATTATACCGCAATAAGTCATGGAAATGCAAGCAATGCCAACTTCCTCAAGTAAGTTTCACTAAAATTATTGATACCACAGTCTTCGTATTCCTCAGTTATCCTCAGTGGCATACTGAGTCTGAGTAGAAAAAGTGGCAACGAAAAACGATATTTCAGCAGCCCAGCTTTAAAAAAGAATTTGGTAGACTTTCTTGAGCAATTCTTAAGAGATGTTAGGTATATGACAAAATTGTTATAGATATCCAAACGATTTTATAATTATCTATAGGTACTAAGTCCTACTCGTAATTGGCCAATTCCCTTGAAGTAGTATTAGAGTTATAAGCGAACAGACAGGCGTTGACTTTTACAAATAAACAGACGATTAGAAATACGCCTGCGATAAATTCCACATTTTACAACATCAGAATATTCGATTTATTGGTGTTATGAAAATAGTCAGGGGCCTTGGAACGGGCGCATACATATCTGCGAAGTGTTC
The DNA here is from genome assembly GCA_963506565.1 of Tachystola acroxantha. Taxonomy (NCBI): domain Eukaryota; kingdom Metazoa; phylum Arthropoda; class Insecta; order Lepidoptera; family Oecophoridae; genus Tachystola; species Tachystola acroxantha. The sequence continues at coordinate 19,599,878 of OY735870.1, forward strand.
TTATTAATACGTTGTCGCCATAGTCTTAAGGGCCTTCCATGAGCCAACTAGCGCCGCCAATTTTAAAAAAAATAATATCTTCCAATATAATCAATTTTATTAAAAAAGCTATTTACAAAATGTTTATTAGGATGAATACTATTTTTCAATATACAATACATGGCATAATTGCGACAAACTAAGTTGTAGTTCACAAATGTGCTAAAAAAGGCCGTTTTCGCAATTATGCGAACTACAACTTACCGACATTGAATCACGTTATACATAAGCATAAGTATTTATCGTAATAAACATTTCGTAAATAGCTTTTTTAATAAAATTCATTATATTGGAAGATATTATTTTTTTTAAATTGGCGGCGCTAGTTGGCACTATGAAGGCTCAATGGGCGTCGTTAAAATGCGTGGGATCCCATCATCCCAATGTCTCGCAGATTATACAAAACAAGTAACGCGCTAGATGACCTGAGCTTAGACAGCTCGCCTTGTTATTTCTCCACGCGTAGGTACAGTCGACGACAGAGATAAGTATACAGGGGGCCTCAATAAGGTTGAGATTTTCTCAAAAACTACTGGACCGAATTTAATAATTCTTTTACAGTTACATAGGTTTCACTTCTATCTATCAAACAGTGAAAGAATTTTTGCAATAGGTCAAGTAGTTTTTGAGAAAATCTCAACCTTAATAACTCTCCTGTACACCTTTCTCTGTGTTCCACCGTACGCAGGTTGCTTGCACTAATGATCTCCGACACCTATGGCGTCAGAAAGCCATGTTTTTCCTTAGAAAATAATAGTTTGGTACAAGTCAGGGACACTGCTGTCTGAACGTCTTAGCTCACAGACAATAAGCGCTACTTACTAAGATGCGTCACTGAAGGCCAATGGAGCATAAAGTTTGGATACAATATATTTGAACCGGGTTAATAAATATTCTTTATTGCACAAAACAGATACACATACTAAGCTTAAACAATTAACTCGGTTATATATCGGCTAACTCTGGTTAACCTTTTGTAGACAATGGTTAATTCTTTCAAAGGGTGTAAGAGTTGAGATTTGAACAGAGTTAGAGTAGGGTTTTAATACTTGTTAGTCGTAAAACCCAAAATTCTTACTAGTAAAATATGGGTTTAAAATGCCACTGCACTAAAAAACGATCTTTTTTAGTGCAGTTTTGTTGAACTTGCATTTGAATGGGACCAATTAATAAAGTATAGTTACCGGTGTCCGTTACTAATTATTGGTAAATTGCGACGAGATGACGTGCTGGGCCTAATTTGGCGTCGCGCAAGTGGCGTCATTCCCACGAGAGCTGCGCGGGCGCATCTGCCGTCCTCCCTCTCCCTGCGGAATACACGATGACACTATAGCGTTCATTTGTTTTCATTTTATTTTATCTATCTGTCTAATCATTACATTTTTTAATTTATAATAAAATTAGCATTGGGTACAATCAAACTCAGATAAAAGGTAGGTTTTAAGGTTTCCATTTTTTTTAAAACAATTTATTAAAATTATTTTACACATTTATTATTACAGATTAAGTATTTCTATTACATAGTCTTCACTGTGAACTTTACTAATGGGATAATTTTATAAGTCAAGTTACGAGAAAATCTCGATTCCAGAGTGTGGAACGCTAATTTTAATCGTCGAGGAGTCCCGTTGAATCTTACAACGAAACCACACTTACCTAAGTTAGGTATTGGAATGAAGCAAAGAACATAATATTGATTTAGCCGTATTTACATCAGAACCGCTCTTGCATGACCAATTTTAGCGTCTGTGCCACTCATTTCTTGAAAAATACCTTCATAGGCAGCGAGCTTAGGATTATCCAACTTCGCTGTTTATAGGTATTGGATATATTTTTCTGACAGACGTAGCCTATCATAATAGCCACATCAGCATGCCACAGAAACAGTAGGAATTAATGTATGTGTATATCACTTTTTAAACTTTCGCGGTTTGTATACATATTAATTAGATAAAAAAATGGTTGCCTGTAAAGTCGGTATACGGGCGAAAGTTTTACGTGACAACGACGAAGGGAAAGTGGAAGGGACGCGTGCCTCTCACTCGCTCTCATTGTGAGCGCATAACGTGAGCGGAGCGTAACGCAGTTTCTTGAAGTGTCACCCGGCAAACCAATTTATAAGACGTTGTCACGTCAAAAACGGGAATTATCGTGTTAAACATTTATTATTGATGTCTCGATATTTCGACAGCATTGCAGCCATCATGGTCACGAGTAGACTGAAGTCGGTGAGTGTTAAACGTCAGAAGGATGACACAAAACGATCTACCCTCTTTCGTATTCGCTGACTGCGTTGAGAAAAGTTGTTGATATTTGCAGGTACCCCCATTTTGCAAAAAGAACTAATTATGTCCGCTCGTTTGCACGCACTCGCCTTTGTGCCTCGTTTACATGAGTCGATCACTGGATTCCAAGTTTTTGACAACAGAAAACCATCGTGTGTAATGTTTAACACGGTAATTTCCGTTTTTATCTAATTAAAATGTATATGTAGTGCGTCTGGTATGTTTGCGGAGCACAGAGTGGATGGCTTTTATGCGATAATGCGTAGAATGCAAGCGTCCTTCCACACGCGAATTCAAAACTGTAAAAACAACCTAATTGTGACTGTGCTTAGAGTATTGTATAGGTTTGACAAAGGCTTTGCTTGTTCAAAGTAAAACTTATACTTACATGAATGACTAAGTATATAAATTATACACTCGTACATACTTTATTAAATAAGTTTAACGACAAGCCGAATCAACCCGTATTTATGTTGTATAATTGTTATATATATTGGATATTATATTGGTTGAAATTATATAAATTAAATGTTAAAAATATCAATTTATTCAGTAATAAGCTAAAAATACAAACGAATAACAATAAAAACTAATACCTATAATAACAAATAAAACGTGAAAGAAAAATATTATTTAGTTAACTATTTATTGTAAGTTTTTAAATTGAATTGTAAAATCTGGGTCCCTCTCTCTTGTGCCTGAAATAAACGATATATTATTATTAATAATAATTATAGATTCTACTTTGTATAAGATTTTTATAAAGTAAAGTTAAAAGGGTCATATTCCTATAAAATATTGTGCCTATTTCCCCGCTATCAACATCAACAAGTAGATAAGTACCAAAGTAGATTATAGGAAAATATTATTCTTCTCGGTAAAATATTTTCAACACGGCATTTAATCCATCCGAAAGCTGCTTAACTAGCTAGAAATAATCTTTTAGGTTCTATTTTTGTTTAAAGGCATAATATTTATTCTATCGAGTAGGTTACTATCGACTTCTATCTACTCGATAGAAAAGGCTGTATTGTCGTATTACTAAAACAGCAATTTTGGAATAATTATAAGAATTCATAATAAGGCATGGTTTAGTTAGGTAAATCTAGTTCAACAACTGTCAGGTTAAACCACTTGGTACACCGATTTTGATAGGAATTAAAGTGACGGTTCCTTTATTGCAAAAATCCTTATTTCAATTTAGAAGAGAGTAGACGTATGCATATTACAAAACAAACGAATGAACCAACTTTTACGTTAAACACTTAAATAGGGTCTTTCGACGCAGTTCATAAAATACGGTTGCATCCTACAGTCATAAAGGTATCACGCAATATTGGTAAATTAGTGTGGGAAGTGGGAAGCATCTCACTAAAGCCCATGAAGGAAATAATTTCGCCGCGTTCTGTGGAGAGAGGATAAAGTACTATACGTGTTGGGACACTTTCGCTCTCATATGTCAGAAAGAGACATTATGTTTTTCATACGTTCGACTTCTTTCGAAAATTCAATAAATAGAAAAACAAATGAGTGACGGACATACTAAAAGTTATGCAAGATCGGTGTCTGCGATGTAACTATGGCTCATTCTGTATGGCGTTCCTTACTTCATGCTAATACTGCTCTCAGCGACTAAAATGGTAATTTAAAAGCCCTATCCCGCTCCCTAACCGCTCGACTATTAGAACGGGCCATTCATTAGTATTGATTGGCATTGTTTAACCCTGCCAATGCAGTGGCCATGTCACGCAACCAGGTAATGTGTCACGCGGGTCATTTATGATGACAGCTATTTTCGAAGTGAATGTTTTAAGAAAATAAGGTCGTGTCAGTATGACAATAGGAGTATGTAATCGATATTTTTTATTTGGTATTTAATTATTGTAAAAGCCGTTTGCTTAAAAGTGATGATACTCGTAGTATAAATGACTTTGAATATATTGTCACTATTTTTTCGAATTTTGTCGAAAAAGGGATGAAGCGCGATTTCGATCATTAGCATCTCGGGCGTTAATTGGAATATCGAAAACTAATTTGAGATATATTTTCAGCATGGTTAGTGAGTTTATTTTAAATATCTTATTTTTAATAAAAGTCACAGCATAGAGACACGTGTGGGTCAACTTGAAGGAGGCTATCAATCGGGGACTCTCACTAAATAAATATATTAAAATTAATTTAATTTTATAATTGTAATTGAATCTATTATAATCGTTTTGTGGTCAATTATTACTCATACTCATTTATTCGGCCTTAGGTACACTATGTAACACTTGGTTACGCCACATTTCTTACATAATTAAATCTTTTTACATATTAATTAATTATATTTCAAATCACATGGCTGGGTGATGTGAGAGCAAAGAGCAGCACAGTACCATTGTTCATAAACCTAGTACATAATATATGAATATAAATTTGCAATTGTCATAATTGCAAGTTTCACTTAGTATATACTATATACGTAGTAAGTTAAACTTGCAATTTTGAAAATTGCGTGAGACAACAGGAATTATTGAAATGAAATTATTAGAACTATTATAAAATGCAAAAAATTATCACATAATTTTGTAATAATGTCAGTCAATAAAGGTCTTGAATACCTATTTGATCTCCTATAAACAACTAGATACACAAAGGTCTTACTAAAACAATTTAAAAACGTACAAATAAGGGTCCATTGTTAACGTCCAAATAATGTTCAATAAAGCAAATGAGGGTCCATTCATCCGTTGGACCTTCTTTGCGCTCGGACATTTTTAGCAGGCATTTTTAGTTGTTTATAGGAGATCAATGCCTATACCTAATTAAAACATATGAATGTTTTTATTTTAACCGCCGGTCATTACTGTTTGCAATTGAAGGGTTAAGTGCAGGGTCGGTGCGACACAGGTGACCATTCGCACGGGTCGACGGGAATGATAACCATCATTATTCGTTCGTGATGATTCGGATGCGATAGGGTATCACAATTAGGGCGATTCATCAACCTTTCAATGTGTTTTGGGGCAAAATCTTTTATTATTATTAACTAGCTTCCGTCCCGCGACTTTGTTCGCGAAACTCTATGGTTTCCCGGCGGTAAAAGGTATTCACCGACCATTGCTAGGGTACATTATTGACAGTGATTTTATGCGTTCCAGAAGTACGACTATCATGTGAAAGAAAAAATTCGCGGCGCTCTTTGGAGAGAGCCTGAAGTATATTTTGTATGGGGACAGGGTATCTGCCGGTGGTGTTACTTTCACTCTCATACGTTAGAAAGAGACGTCTGTTTTATATGTTCGACTTCTTTTCAAAATTCAATCAAATATGTAAAACCAAATGAGCGGCAGAGACGCTAAAATTTGTCATGCAAGAGCGGTGTCTGCGATGTAAATATGGCTTACTCCAAAGGGTTCCTTGCTTGGTGTATAAAACCGTTGAAGCGTGATTGTGTAACCATATACTTTAGCATTTCAATAGCTATTATTTGGTCCGCTTTATTTATTTTAATTTTGACGTCCAAATCGCCTAAATATTCCATATTGGTCATTTAATGGCAATGTCTTTATAGCCACATTTCAATGGAGCTTTGCCCCACCTACAATACTACGTGACCATTTAAGCTGTACCTATCATTTTGTTGGGGACTTATTACAGTTTTAATATTGCATAATCATAATCAGTAGGTAGGTATCATTTTCTACTACTCTCGCAACTCCTATAGAAGAATAACAAAAAAAATTAATAAATTAGCTTCGATTTCTTACTATTTTCTGAATTCTTAATTAAGCTGTTTTTCGAATCGCAACTTGTACAAAACTTTATTTTAAACCAATAATTTTAATAAAAAAACATTATTCATTATCTTGTACAACTTGCGGTTGATGGTGGGGCAGAATCTGGCATTGTCATTTGCTGGAACAAACTATGTTGATCTCTTTCATACAAACTTGCATTGCATGCTAAAAGGAGTTAAGCATATTAAAAGTTAAAACATAAACAATATCGAGCCTTGGCCGTAATGGCCGTGGTCCACCTGCGTTCACACGGTTTCACGGGCATGTTTTGTTGACCGCTAGCCCACCTTAAATACAATAATGTGAAATATATATCGCTTAAGAGCCTTCCTTGAGCCAACTAGCGCCGCCAATCTTAAAAAAATAATATCTTCCAATATAATCAATTTTATTAAAAAAGCTATTTACAAAAAGTTTATTACGATAAATAGGTACTATTTTTTAAATGCTTATTTATAACGTGATTCAATTTCGGTAAGTTGTAGTACTTGTCGCAATTATACCATGTATTGTATATGTCTATTTAGGGACACATGAATACACGATACACGATTGTACAAACTTCGCTCGATAGAAAAAAAAAACGCAAACATCCTTCCATGTCTTTTAAAATGAAAATTATATCTAAACTGAAATAGTTATTCTTACAAAATATATATCAAAATGTAGGGTAATATAAATACGAGAGCTTGTGTTAAAAAAATCTGACTTTTGCTGTTGGTATTTTTATTTCCCCGTCGAAAATCATCCAAAATTAATGAAACTACAAATATGGAATCACTGTGCTGTGCTCTTCACTCCGCCGCTGCGGGACATCTCCTGTCTAGCGCTCGAGTTTGGCAGCTGGCAGCCCCTTAAGTCACTGTTATTTATTTAAACGTGAAACAATCTACCGTGCAACTTTGTAAATTACCCTTTTTGTTAATAAGAGCCTTAAAGGAGCAAAAAGAGTGGTTATACTAAGACGATTTGAGACCAACTTTAGCCTGCCTTTGAATCTCGTTAACTTTAGCAGAATTTTGAGAAATATGTATGGGATTGACATATTTTGCTTTCTCGTTGGCAAATGTCAAAGCAAAAAAAACTTTCTATTCTACTTTCGCTAACGAAAGAAACTTGACTGGCTTTGACTTTCGTTAAAACTGGTAGAATACTGGGAGTTTTTTAAAGTCTAGCAATGTAAAATAAAATAACAAAAAAGCCCGTCTGCCAAAAATTAATTATAAATTTTTATAGCCTATGTCACTTCTACAATCAAGACGAATCTAACGACACCTCATATAAAAATCTATCAAGCCGTTTAGGCTGCAGGGCGTGCCAAAGAATTAGACCTACATACATACCTACATAACATACACTCGAAAAACATAACCCTCCCCTTGCGCAGTCGGGTAAAAACAGAGTTGCCTACATTTCACTTGAAATGAAAAATAATATCCCAGTGTCGCATATTTACAATTAAGTAATATCATATTTATTCAAATAACTAAAAATATAAACTAACTTACTAAACTTACAATACTAAACTAAAAATAAAAGTACTTACTAAAATATAACTAAAATAAAATAAAAATACAACGCATCATTAATTAATTACTTATCATGCATCCTAGTACTAATAATTTGCAAAGATTCGCAATTATGATCAACTGTTGACAGTCGTATGACAATATCAAATGACAGCTACAGCTGCGCTCTGCAAGCCAATATCAATATGTTGTCAACTTCATCAAAAATCAACTGATACTCACTTGTATACACGACAACAAATCTAGTTAACACGTACGCACTCTGTCTGATGGTAATACGGCATAGATCGCCATGATTTTGTCTAGATTAATGGTACATAGATAGTAAGTAGGTACTCTACTACATACTCGTAATCGAAAAGTGTTAATTTTTCAATCGAAACATAATTGAAATCAGTTACAGAATATCATAGTTAAGTTACAGATATTTGAAAATCAGATAGATAGAAGATTTTTTTTCTAGCAACGATTTTTACTAGCGCTCAAGTCCCGTCAATGTCAGATTTTTGGCGAAAAATAGTACAAAAATTTCGTTAGCGCAGATTTTGACGGCTTGAGCGCCGAAAAAGGCTTTGCGACTCCACGCTGAAATTGCCACAATATTGGCGGGAAATTGTGGCTATACCGCCCGCTGATTGGCAGGCGTGAAAATTGAGGAGTAAAAACGCGGTTTTTGCTGAGTTTCTGAATCTAGCTGGGTACAGCTAACAGCAGATCAAGTGTAACACTTTACACTTATTAATTGTGTTTCAAGTAATTTTATAAAACCAATCAATTTTATTACACTTTCTTCAATATTATTTTATACCCTTGTTATTTTATAGTTCTATTCTCCCTCGTGCTCTAACATATGGACCGTTCTTATTATCTGCGTCATAAGAGTTGAATTCGTACTGAAGTGTTACCATTGATCTGCTGTTGTCCGTACTATAATTGAATATCGGCTGACGTGTAAATTAGGTTACGCATCATAAGGCCGAAAGTTCATAAGACCGAATTTCATAAGGCCGAAGTATAAAACATCGAAAATCATAACACCGAAAGTTCAAAATGCCGATACCCGAAATACCGAAGTTTGAAACATCGAAAATTTAATGACCGAAAGCTCATAAGGCCGAAAATTAAATGACCGAAAGTTCATATGGCCGAAAGTACATAAGACATGCAGTTCATAATCCCGAATATAAAAATGTTGGTGTTGACACTTACTTTTTACTATGCAAACATTTACGTTGTACAGTCAACAGCAGATCAATGGTAACACTTGCAATACGATTTCAAGTCTTAAGACACAAATAATTAGAACTGTCAAAAGTAAAAAGTGTTACCATTGATCTGCTGTCGACTGTACAACTTGTGGGTTTATAGTGCTGTAAACTTTTTGGAACGTAAAGATAAAATCGAATGAGGCGTGATTAGGTAAAAAAAGCTTGACAGTTGTCATTTCAAAATGACACATAGAGACACTGCTTGCCACAACATGCGCAAACTTTCATCACTAGTCTTAGTTTCGAAAGTGATTATATACTGATCTAGACCTCTACTACTAATAATATTCGATACCGCTTTGATTTTTATAATATATAAAACGACGTGACGCTGGCAAAAATGTCCATAACGGACGATTGCCACTGCCATTAAGGCAAAAAAAAAAGTGATTATATTATTTTATTGAAGTGTGAAAATGAGTGAAGATAATATTTTAAAAGTATTTAAGTCTCAAAAAGGTTCATATAAACTACAATATGACGGCTTCATATTCAAAAAGAACCGCCAAAACTCTGATAAAATTTATTGGAACTGTGAATATAAGAAACACGACGTTTATAAGTGCCGAGCTACCCTTATTACTAACATATTCTCGGATGTTCAAAGGGCGTCTTTGGTAATGATTAATAACGAACACACCCATGAAGGTACACCATTTCGCGCCGATGTTGCTGACTTTGTTCAAAATTTGAAGTCAAAAACTATTGATCTGCCAGCCTACTGTCAAGACCTGCCAAATTTTACAAAATCACATGGCGTCTACCATTTCAGAGATTGTGACAGATATACCTTCCAAGAACGAGAAAAAGTTTTTTTGTTTGTTTTTCTTCTTTTGTTTCCATTTATTGTCTGTAATTTTTGTTTTATTTTTAGTTCTAATTTAAGTTTGTATCTGTTAAGTTTTGTTTTATTGATTACTTTGTTTGTGACCATTATTTGGCTGATGGCTTTTGGCCGAGCCACAATAAATTAAAAAAAAAAAAAAGCGCTCCGTCAGATAGTTACGCGCGAAAAGAATAAACTGCTGAAAGTACCGAAAGAGCCGACTACATTTGATTTTGACCTGGATTATCAAGCGGCAATGTATGTACAACAATGATAATAGTTCTGTTATCCGCTGTTTTCTCGTGGACCCACTAAGTTGACCCACTAGTGGGACCACGAGGGAGACTTATTTCTCGTAGACCCACTGCTTCATCGGTCTGAATTGGATTACTGTCGATAAAGGACAAAGCATAAGGTGTGACTACGGATCGGCAAGGTATACTTCCCGAGTAGTTGAAGAGCTGAAAACTTACTACTACTTAAACCAATACTTTATTTACTCCACTACCTTAAGCAGCTAGTTTGTGAATGGCCTAACGCATTTTATCAAGAAAATGACCTAATGATATTTCTCCGTGAATAAGTTGGAGTTGGTTATTCATTATATTATCATCTTGTTCCATATATTCTTGGCGGCGTGATGATGCTTCTGATACATTATCATCTTGCTCGCGAAAGATGTTCAATAAACGCAGTAATGATTTTGGGGATCGCTTCTTCACTTCTTTGTTCAGTTGCGAGTGCCAGCTCTCTACTACGTTATTGGTCATATGTCTTTCCCCATAAACATTCCATTCCATACACTTTTCAAAGTAGGTAGTAATCGGCGAGAATAACGAGTGGACGGGATGGTCACTTTGTGTATCTCTTTAAAATTAGTGCAGTTACGATGAGAATACAAACTGGTTTGTATATTTTTTTAATCAGGTATTTTCGTAACAAATTGTATACCGTCATCTTTTAATGCCTTTATTGCTTTTTTTGTATATTTGTGGGACTGGAGTGTCACTAAGACGAGTTTCCACTTTCATTTTACCAATAGATTCATCCACTTCATTCTTACCAAAGTCCGCCGTACAACTGTGGCTATTTCTTTTGATAATATGTGTACCCTGAATCAAAGGAAAAATCACGGACATAAATATACATAATGGTAATAGTAAAGTAAAAAAGTAATCCCTAAAAGTACTTAAGTATGAGACACGACACATTATGCAAAGTCCTACAAAACTGAAGATGATTCAATGCCCTATGTGAATTGTATCCGTATCAAGCAGTGGGTCTACGAGAAATAAGTCTCCCTCGTGGTCCCACTAGTGGGTCAACTTAGTGGGTCCACGAGAAAACGGCGCTGTTATCAAAGATATAATTTTTGCTGAGTCTAAAAGAGTGACATTGCTCAGTACCAAACATTTAATAACGGCATCGAAAACCACAGTAGGTATGTAGGTAGTTTTTACTCTCTTGTATAGCTAGCAAATTAACGACTTACTATTTATTAACAGTAAAAAATATCTCTATGGAAATTGAATTGCCGCTGTAGCTGTAAATACGTTGTCGAGTCGAGATTTAGTGATTTTGTTTTTGATTTCTCGATGTGTTCTGAACCCATCATTATCCTATCATCAAAGGTCGTTTTATTAAGGCGTATTTCAAATTGTTCCCAAGCTCCACTTCTTAGCTTTTATATTCCATATTTATTATCTATGGGCGGCAATTTTTTTTTCGTCTTACATTCGACACCGCGTTTCCTGCCTCGCAAGTGTAGAGTATTCACGTGCACCGGTTCATTTGAAATGGGACGTCTTATTGAATTGAAATGCCTTTGTGCCTTTTCGACTGCTCCGTGTTTGGAGGTGTATTAATAAAGCCGTATTATCTCTGCATTCGCTAAACGCAGTGTTGTGCCGTGGGACCCTATTTAGAGAGAAAATAATGAAGTCGGCTTTTAAAAAAAATGCAAGATTTTTTTGGTGGACGGCCGTTCAATGTAGATCGAAATTGAGATGAAATAGGGATGTTGGTTTTTTCACCGCGTAGAAATATAAGGTTTGGTAGGCATTGGACGCATTCTCAATTCGCCCAATTTGCAATTCTACTCAATTAGAACTTGTATCTATATAGAGCGGCGACAGACTGTTTCATTCTAGCACGACTTGACTTGACACAAATTAAGATCATCAGGTCAACGTCCAATGTCGAACAAATCGAGAGTTAGCTACATAAAATTAACATTCAAATGTCAAAAATAACCCTAAGTAAAATTCGAGTAAGTCTCTTGTTAAACAATAGGTCAGTTTTACCTATATATGATTGAACCGAGTTAATGTGACCTAAGTCGACTCGTGATATTTTAAACTTTATTAGGTGTGACCTACGTGGAAGCATTCCAATGTGTGACCAAAGTCTACTATGACCAAAGTGGAATAAGCCCTTAGATGTTGGCCTCAGAGCGGTAAATATGAGTCCTACCTACTGGGTGTAACGGAAAGAGTCATGATGGTAAGCCGAAAGAATAGATTCAGATTCATTTATTTTATTCATTAATAATGATTTACATGTCACTCATACAAATTATAAACATTTTACAATTATTAATAATTTATGAATACAATTTGTGATTGTAATAAAATAATATATACCTAAATCAGATTATTCATTCATTAGAAATTCATGGATGCTGTAAAAATGTTTCTTTTAACACCAAGTCGTTTAAAAAATCATTTAGTTTATTTTTAATCGACATGGTGGAAGGTGCTTGACCACCTAATCCGGTAATCGATTGTAGACCTGGGGCCCGAGGATGTATATTGACCTCCGTGACTTTGCTAACCTGTGCGATACCGGTGCCAGGTTATTCTTCGAACGCGTGTTGTACGAATGATTGTCGCCGCTTTTATAGTGTTAAATATCGGCTACATACATAACCTTTCCGTTCCACCCTGCACACGGAAGAACGTATCCTGCTAGCGCTTCATTTCTGTATAGCTATAGCTTCCCATGCAATCTCAAGCAAACGTGATTGCATTGCATTTGACGTCACGAGCGACGTTCTCAGAATATTGTCGAGTTGTAACTATAGATATATTAGCTCATCAATCACATTCATGAAGCAAGGAGTAAGCCTCATATATTTAGATACAATGAATGAAATGAAATGTCATACAGATATTATATTTGTATGATCTCTATTATTAATCTTCTATACATATAATAAGACTGTAAAAAAGTTGTGTCTGTACATTGGATATTTTTTGAAAAGAATAATTGTAATGTGTTTTAGGATCGATACTGATGCCAAAACACTAATTTTTAGAATTTTTGTCAGTTTGTCTGTGACTTTGTGCAAGTATCACGCCATAACTACTGAAGGGATTTTGATGAGAGTTTCAGTAGGAGATAGCTGAAATATCCGGACAGCTCATAGGCTATAAGCCGTGGCTGTATGTGATGTGGAAACAAGGATCCAGAGAGGAAGATCTGCCTCCTGATTCCATCCTCCTCTACGCAAACGAAGTTACGGGGTACAGCTAGTTTATTATACATCGCACAGACACGGCTCTTGCATGACATATTTTAGCTAGGTATAATTTGGAGTAAAATTTACAATAAGGGCGGAGGGCTCTCTCCGTAGAGCGCGCACGATTTTTTTTTCTCCATGCTCACCTCACCCTCGCACTGAGGTTGGCTATTTGTAATACGCGCCTGCAAAATGAAATGCACGTGGTTAGGTCCGAAACGTGATCTAGGCGAACTGACTAATTAATGATACTGAATATCCAGTTTCAACGGTAGACCCAAAAATTAATTAATTAATTCATAAATTAATTAATTCTAGGCTTTAAAGTTAACAACGTTCCACTTGAGATTAGGCCGATATAGTTTTGCATGCAGAACTCGCGTTTCACCTTAAGGCTGGGTGTTTCTGTGAAGGCTACGGCACTAACCACTAAAATTAAACGTCTGCGAAAAATATATAGCATTCTTGGGGTGTCTATTTAGAGACTGATGAATACCGATACACGATTAGACAAAATTCATTCCATGTCTTTTAAAATAAAAATTACATATATCTAAATCGAAATAGTTATTTATACAAAATATATCAAAATGTAGGGAACATATTATTGATGTCTCGATATTTCGACAGCATTGCATCCATCATGGTCACGAGTAGACTGAAGTCTAATTTATATATATACAAACCGTGTAAGTTTAAAATGTAGAGTATAAATACGAGAGCTTGTTTAAAAAAAATCTGATTTTTGTTGGCTTATTTTTATTTCCCTGCCAAAAATCAAATACAAATATGGAGTCACTGTGCCGTGCTAATCACTCCGCCCGCTGCGGGGCATCTTCTGTCTCGCGTTTGAGTTTGACAGCTGGCAACCCCTTAACAACCAACGTGTTCCACGTGAGTTTATGCCTACATAGTTTTGTATGCAGAATGGGCCTAGCGTTGCACTTTAACGATGATCGCACTGCCACCCTGTATTACTCCTATAATTACCTGTTCAATACAATCAATCAATTTGTAATTAAATGCCTAACAATGGCCGTAGTTTAGAGCGTTAACTACTTATTCGTGTTGTGCACTTGGCAGTTGACAGTTGGCCCCTTAGGACTGCATTAGACAATCAATTATATCCAGGGCCGCCACCCCTGGGGGGCGGAGCCCTGACGCTCCCGGCCCCAATCGGCATGCTCTTTTCATAGCATTGTACTCGAAAGCACATAATTGTGACATCTAGTGCCGATTTGATTTATTGAAGTTTGCTGCAATGAAGACGCCCTACGAGGATGAAAGCCATTTTGGCCAGAATAAATTTTTGATAGAGTCTTGCTCAGTATCACGAGCTCAACCCATTAAATTATAAGTATTCCCTTGTGACCCTTTCTTTATGGGCCACAAGGGCGCATTCTAGCCAAGTGGCGCCCCAAATTTAAAAAAATAATACCTATCGTCTGACGTACATACCAACCTAATCGATTTTATTAAAAAGTCTATGTACCAATCTCTACAATTTTAAATGCTCATAGCATAAGCAATGATTGAACTTCGGTAGTTGTAGTTCGACTGCCTTTTTCACAATTTTGCGAACTACAACTTAGCTTAAGTCGCAATTATGATATCTTTGTAGGTACTCTACTATAAAATAGTATCTATATTTATCGCGATAAAGATTTGGTACATAGTTTTTTAATAAAATTGATTCTAATTAGAAGTTACTTAACTTAACCACATACATTTTTACTTAAGAATTAACCCTTCATTAGCCTAAACATAAGGTTGACTTAGCACTGGCACTGAATACTAACCCACCCCGTGTCTCGTTCCCTGCCTCTTAGGCCGCATCCTCTACGACGTGCCTTGTGCTGTGTGCCGCGACCACTCCTCCGGCAAGCACTACGGCGTGTTCGCGTGCGACGGCTGCGCAGGATTCTTCAAGCGGTCCGTGCGGCGTGACCGGCGCTACTCGTGCAAGGCGCGCTGCGCGGGCGCATGCCTCGTGGACAAGGCACACAGAAACCAGTGCCGCGCGTGCCGCCTCGCCAAGTGCCTCGAGGCTGGCATGAATAAAGATGGTACATAGTTGCAAATATTAAAGATTAATTAGATTAGATTATTCAGAATTTGTATTACGCATTATGCCCTTTAAGTATGTATAATATTTTTTTATGATGAAGATTTTCGGTGGGCGTGGCGTGGCCTGTGGTGGCTCAGTTGGTAAGAGTGTGTCACGAAATGACAAGGTCGCATGTTCAAGTCTTGCCCACGGCAAGAAATTTTTCATCATGTTTTAATTAATATTATTTGGTAATGGTGGTCTTGGTTCCAGCTTCAAGCCCTAGGGTCACTGCTACCTCAAAGGTCTATTGTATCAAAGACGCTCATATTTGATGTTAATTGACGGCTTTTATGACGTAGTTGTAGGTTCTGTACAAAGCTTTCGATGGTAGTTAAAATTTTGCAAAAATGCTCACATGTCTGGCGCCGGCCTGACGATAATACTATTATATATTCTGTCCTATAATGTAGCTAAGTCTGTAGCGACCCTAGGTCGAATCCCTACACGCAACTATCGTGCATATATACTACTACTACTACTCTTCTACTACTACTTTTCATCGCGTTTACACCTCGGACACGTCGCTTAGCGGCGACTAATATTGGCGTATGTAATGCCAAAAAAATGTAATGTGTATTTATTTGATTTTACCAGAGCAAATTACCTATCCTAATGGGAATAAGTAGATGTGGAATAAAATTATTTCAGTTGAGAACTTTGGTAGAAATTGACACAAAGCAGTCTGCCCTTGGAGACGTCAATGAAATATTAAAGCCTAGAAACTTCACTTTGATATTTAGTGTGTTTGTTCCATGAAGCCTTTACAAAACATAAAAAGGTAAAATATGAAAGCAATAGAAATCTTATTAGCCTATTTTATTACAGCTGTTCAACATGAAAGAGGTCCAAGAAATTCTACAATACGACGGCAAATGGCATTGTTCTTAAAGGACCCAGCGATACCCTCTTCGGACATCGGGCGAGGACCACCACCTATCTTAGACCTGGCTTTGCCCAAGCATAGTTTGCTTCCACCACCGCCGATGACTTTATATCACAATCCTTACTACACTAGACTCTCTATGATGACCCCATCTCTAGCGCCTTGCCTGCCCAAGGCCCCGTCTCCACCGCCAATAACGCCCTCGCTCCTCACTCCATCCGACCCAGAAGCGATGTGCGAGGCGGCAGCGAGACTTCTCTTCATGAACGTCAAATGGGCGAAGAATGTGCCAGCCTTCACGTCTCTGTCACTATCTGACAGATTATTACTATTAGAAGAGTCATGGCGAGATCTGTTTGTGATCGGTACCGCTCAGTTTCTCTATCCATTGGATTTGAAAATACTAGCAACCGGGAAGAACTCGACGCTTGAAATGAAAGATGTAGAAGCGTTTGAGAGTGCCTTGTCAGAGATAGCCAGGATTCGGCCGGATAGTAACGAATATTCGTGTCTTCGTGCAATAGTTCTTTTTAAGACGAGCTTCGATAAAGGAGGAAGCAGTCCGACGAACAATGGGTCAGAGTTTAGAAGACTGCAAGATTTGCCTGCTGTTGCTGCTTTGCAAGATCATTCTCAAGCTGTTCTCAATGAGGTAAGGCCGGCATGAAAGGGTTTTAAAGTGTTACACTTGATCTGCTGTTAGCTGACGTATAATAACGAACATTACGTAATTTAACGTACATCAAACCTTTCCTATAATTCTAGACTAAGGCATGCAATCAGCAACATAATCTAGAAAGATTAAGTTTGTATGCTAATTCCATTTTTGTACCTACATGACAATTAGGCACCTGTTTGGAAGGCACTGGTCCCCACGACATAATTTGTGTAACTACTCAATGCCACGACACAGGGAATCATAGGGTGGGGACTAAAGTGCTTCAACAGAGACCTGACAGAGACAGATAAAGATTAAGCTTTCAAAAAATCCCAAGATGGTTAAAGTTAAGTTAAAATTGTGCAATATTCTACTAGTAACACTGATCCGCTGTAGTCCATGTGGTGTATAATGCATGGCCATAGCTAAAGACATTACCTTCCTTTGCTTGCACAGTCGGATAAAAACGCTGGCTTTAGTTTAGTTAAAATATTGTATTGCAAACAAATGGCAAAAAATTCGTTTTCTTAATTTTTATCGACAAAAGTACTAGATAAGATACTTAGTAGGGACTCAACATTATACAGGGGAGGGCAGCTGCCCCCCCCCCCCCCCCCCCCCCCGCCCCGCCCCTACCTGTGTACGCCCATGGTCACACGTATCCCTCTTAGGGTTAAAAAATGATGAAATTGCCACAATATTGGCATGAAAACGCAGGTTTATGCTAATAATTCCGAATGCTGTCGGATCGTGATCCGTATCACGATAAATATTGATGTGTAGCATTCCCCACTGTAAAAAATTATGTTGGACGGACATCCCTTAGGGCTAGAATTTCAATCTATTCATTATTGCAGTACGCCAGCCGCGCGTACCCGTTGGAGCCGCCGCGGGCCAGCCAGCTGCTGCAAGTGCTGTCGGTCATCAAGGCGGTTCCCAGCGCAACCATCGTGGGACTGTTCTTCAGGGCCACCATTGGGGAGATTCCGATAGAAAGGATCATTAGCGATATGTATAGAACCGGGAAAGACACTGTGTAATTACTGTATAACAAAGATTTCAGTCTTTTATATATTTATATATAAAAGACTGAAATCTTAAATTTACTTAAATCTGATATTTTAAAGAAAATTAAAATTGTAATTTCGAACCGTTTCGTGTAATTTATTAATTAAATAAAACGGGAATTATCGTGTTAAACTGTTATTTATTTATATTTATTACTGATGTCTCGATAGATATTTCGACAGCATTTCGAAATATCAATATCAAAATAATAAATGTTTAAAACAGTAAATCCCGTTTTATCTAATTAATATGTATACAAACCGTGTAAGTTTAAAAAACAATGTAAATTGTTACCGAATAATTAAACTTGAACTTGCTGACTGTCAAAAAAGTACAGTACCTACGGGTTAGCTGCAATGATTTTTACAAGCGCTCAAGTCCCATCAATACCAGATTTTTGGCAAAAATAGTACAAAAATTTCGTTCGTGCAGACTTTGACAGGATTTGAGCGCCTAGAAAAGGCCTTGCAGAAAACATTTTGCGGCTGACTGTCAAAAAAGTACACTGTAAGGCAAATAGTTTGTACAGACGCATCGTATGACCCGGTATGACCGTCCATCTAAAATATACGGGAGGCGCAGTCAGCGGCAAACTATTTGCCTGATGGGTCCACAGCATTGCAATAAGGTCGATAGTCACAGACTTAGTGTTGATCTCAAGCTTAGCGTGAGCTCGGTTTAATGTATGGATCTGACAGTTGTAAGCCCGAACTCAAACTCAGCTCGCACTCAAAACTGTCTTATGAATGTCGGTATAGCTATTTTCGGTAAATGTACCTACTATAAAATAAATGTCAATTAAATAACTTACAGCTAAGTAGCCATTAAAAACTTCGTCAATCAATCAATCAATCAATCAATCCGCAACTCTATAAAATACAAATGTAATACTCAACTCTCATTTTCCCTCATATCATATGCTAAAATCGCGTCGTCACTGATCTCCTAAATATTTTTGAAAATCTCTAATTGTCAAAGACTCATTAATTATTTTGTACAAATAAAGTACTTACGGTTTCGGTACGTTCGGTTTTTTCGACGGAAAAACTTACGTACATTTACCGAGTGCTCTCAAAACGGTGAAGGAAAACATCGTGATGAAACCTGCATGTCGTAGAAGAAAAAAAAAACTCTAAGGCATGTGAAATCCGCCAACCCGCACTGGGCCCGCGTGGTGGATTATGGCCCGAGCTCCCTCGATGTAAGGGAAGGTCTGTGCCCGAGCAGTGGGGCGATATAAATAGACTGATGATGATGATGCAAGTACTTACCAATATTCTTGAAAAAAAATATTGTTGAACTAGAGCGCCACACAAATTCACACAATATGGAATTTCCACTACCAGACGTCGGCCCGTACTCTCCATTGTTCTCTAAAGGGAGCTGTCGCCTCAAATAAGTTGTTATTACAGTACCTACATTGAAACCTGATGGATATTGGTAGCGACGTCGAGCTTTATCTATTTTTAAGCTAAATTTGCCATCGTTTTAATAACTCTAATGTAGGAAAGCGAGGCAGCATTTTTGTTTCTATACTGACGGCCCTACCAGGTGGAATAGGTGGGTGGTTAGGAATATTTATTCCTAAGGTGGGCAGTTTAGGATCGACCCTTTTTTAGAACTGACAGACTTAATTTTATTTTTTTAAACTCACGGATATGATTTCAGTAGGTAACATATTTCCTAAGATACTATAGTAGGTAAGTATTTCGTATAAGATAAGTCGCCAAACTTCGGTCGACGACCTATTGCGCTTACAAAAAATGTATGGCGTTTTGTTTGAAAGGGTAATCTTGATGCAAATTGCCCTTTTATTTGTAAATATTCTAGTCTAGTCAAAAATTTATTTTACGTATATTTACATTCCTGTAAAAACATATCCATACTTATTTAGTATAAGTAATTTAAGTAATGCAATTATAGTCAAAGAGCGTATACCAGCGGTTTCACTCCAATATAAAATCTTGGTCCCAAATGAACACCGATTACAGCCAAAAAATAGAGTAATTGGTGTCTTAATTTGTCAGTTACGAAACAACCGATTTTCATGTCGCAATCCAACGAAAATTAATCTAACTTTAACTCACATTTATCGCTAACAGCCCAAGACTATATGAAAGTTTTTGAACTGTAAAACATAAAGAAAAGAAAATATGAGGCATTCACAAAGATTATTTAACAACTTGTAAGGACCGGCGCTTTTCCGTCCTCTAGGTTCTTTTTAAAATCCTCTCGTTGGAGCAATAATTTGTATCTATCACGACCGACTCAGTTATTTATTGGAGTGGACCAGTGTTTACTCAACGACACGAACTAGCTAATGGAAATAAAATATTGAACTAAAATACCGCGTTTTATTTCACACCTAGGGGATACCCTAATATCACTCATAAATAAATACGTAAGTACAAAACTTCATCGTTACAAATACATGAATAACATACAGAAGAAACAAATTGGTAAGTATACAAACGTATAACTCAAAATCTTCTAAATTTCTCTGAATAGTTAGCTGTTAGAATAATCTACGTTGCATTCTGTAGTGTCGTAGCCAATAGATCTAAAGTCAAACCAAATCAAACCCCTTTCTTCATTCACATCACGGGGTAAGACTGTGTAAGAGTCAGAGAGACGTTTCATTACGCGGATTTATAGCGTGCGACATCCTGGAATTGACAATGTGCAATTCCAATCGCCATTTGGACGATTGCTGCTGCCGCAATATACGACTAGGTAAATACCTAGACATACTAATATTTAAATCATGGTAAGGATCGCGAAATTCTATATGGTTTTGACACATAGATGATAAACCTACCTACCGGTACTGCATTCTTGTATCGTTTATTAAAACTTGCAAAAATATCAAAATATCGCGTCCACTTTTCAAATTTAAAATGATAACGCTGGTTTCACATATGGCCTGGAAATCTGTACTGGCCGTATTGCATAATTGCCTTTTAACGATGTTCTAGCTAGTGCCTCATGTGAGTCTCCGTTCCGTTCGTTGGCGGGCCCGTACAGCTGTGTAACCAGCCTAAAGAGATCAATCCTCTGCTCTGCGGTTTTTACAAATTACAAGCGCTAGTTACGTGGTATTGGAATGTCCCCTTCGTTTGGCGACATTTCTGCGATTGAAAGCGTTACTTAAAAAGTGTGTCTAAAAATAGTTTTATTGGGAAAAGCATTAAAAATATACTGCTCGTTCGTTTAGAACGAAATATTAACACCCGCCGCGACTCCTTTGTACTTTTAGTATGGTAAACAATATGAAAACCTAGACTTATTTTTGTAATTTTATTGTATTCAATCAAACAGATGTAAAACGTACGTATGTAGTTAAGGCTATAACCTAACTATAATGTTGTTCTACTAATTCTACCTACGTGTCGTACTCGTACAAATCGATCAGCTTATCTTGTATCGAACTTGAAATGTAAACCAACTGGTGAAGGAAAAAGCGGAGGAGAAGGAGAAAGGCCAGGGAAACGAAAAGGAGGTGTTGGTAGGCAGGAGCGAAGGAGATCTGGAAAGGATAATAACGGGACATGCAAAGCTTTTGAAAGAAAGCAGCGAAAAAATGGATAAATTGAGAGAAGCAATTGAGAGACAGCAGGAAGTTCGGGAAACCGCCCTTCCTCAAACGTATGCCGGCGTGGTGGCGAGTGGAGGCCGCGGACAGCCTTCCGAGCAGGTGGCGATGCACTCGATCGCCATCACGTCCAAAAACGAAAACGAAACAGGAGACGAGGTTCTAGATAGGATAAGAAAGGCTGTAAATGCAAGAGAAGGAGGGGTCAAAGTAGACAAAATCAGAAAAGCAAAAGACAGAAAAGTGATAGTAGGATGCAGCACACGAGAGGAGAGGGAGAAGGTTAAGGAGAGACTAAAGAGAGCTGGAGACCAGCTAAATGTGGAGGAAATTAAAAACAAGGACCCACTCGTAATACTTAGGGACGTGCTGCAGTATAACACAGACGATGATGTACTTAGCGCATTGAAAAACCAAAATGACGCCATTTTTAAAAACATAGCCGCGGAAGACTCTAAAATAGAAGTCAGATATAGGAAGAAGACAAGGAACCCTCACACCAGTCACATTATATTGAGGGTATCGCCGAAACTGTGGCAAAGAATGACGACAGCAGGAACAGTGCACATTGACTTGCAAAGGATAAGAGTAGCGGATCAGTCACCCCTCATACAGTGCTCGCTGTGCCTGGGATACGGCCACGGGCGAAAGTTCTGCAAGGGTACGATCGAAGTATGCAGTCACTGCGGAGGACCGCACATGAGGACCCAGTGCGAGATGTTTCTGGCTGGTGAAGCCCCCACCTGCAGAAACTGCACTGTGGCAAAAGTGGACGTAAACAACCACAATGCGTTCAGCTCCGACTGTGCAGTTAGAAGGAAGTGGGAGGCTTTGGCCCGAGCCACAATAGCATATTGCTAAGGTGGACACGGATGGAAGGGGAACAGCAGCAAGCAAAAAGGGAAAGTCAACCGGTGCGGAGCCATACCTCATAGCCCAAGCCAATCTGCAGCGAAAGGGGCTAGCAACGCACGAGATGTTCATTGAGGCCAGCAAAAGGAAAATGGGTTTTGCGTTCCTCCAGGAACCATACGTGGGAGGAGTGGGGAAAATGCGAGACTACACAGGAGCAAGAATCTTCCAGTGCCTCAAGCAAGGTGATGGACCCGTCAAGGCAGCAATAGCAGTCTTTGACAACAACATGGACGTCATTCAATGTCCAGAGCTTACTACAAACAACATTGCTGTCGTGAAGGTCAGAACCAAAGCCTGGGAGATAGCAGCAGTCTCCTTTTACTTCGAGCCAGACAAACCCATTGAGCCATACCTGGAACACATAAGGAAAATAGGAGAGGAAATGGGACAAAGAAAGATAATCGTTGCTGGAGACTCCAATGCAAAAAGTACCTGGTGGGGCAGCGGAAAAGTGGACTATAGAGGGGAAGAAATGGCTGGAGCCTTGGAAGACATGGGCCTGCAGGTGCTCAATGTGGGAAACACCCCAACCTTCGACACAATAAGGGGCAATAAAAGATACACAAGTCACGTTGATATCACGGCCTGCTCTGAGGATATGCTGGGACTGGTGGAGGACTGGAGGGTGGACGACAGCGTGACGAGCTCCGACCACAATACCATAACTTTTAAAATTACGCTGGAAAAATCAAAAGGAATTAGTATTAAAAGGACTACAAGAATATACAATACAAAAAGAGTTAATTGGAACCAATTTCGTGAAGAATTGGCACAATTAAATACAGACAGAAAAATTACGCAAACAGAAATAACAAGAATTGAAAATAAACAACAATTAGACATAATGGTAGATACGTATACGAAAACAATAATAGAAACATGTGACAAACTTATACCTAAAAAGAAAAATGAAATGAAACTTACCTCGCCATGGTGGAGTGAAGAGCTCGCCGCGCTGAAGAAGGACGCAATCACGAAGAAACGCCGAATCCGATGTGCAGCAGATGTCCGAAGAGCGAAGGTCGTCGACGAGTACCTGAAAGCAAAAGAAAAGTATGAGAGTGAGGCTAAAGGGGCACAGATAGGAAGTTGGAAGGAGTTTTGTGGAAGGCAGGACAGGGAGGGAATGTGGGAAGGAATTTATAGGGTAATAGGAAGAACAACAAAAAGGCAAGAAGACCTGCCACTGACAAAGGACGGGAAAACGCTGGACCAAAGTAAATCAGCAAATATGTTGGCCGAGACGTTTTACCCGAGGGACCTACGGGAAAACGATAATGCAGAACACCGCCGGACTAGGGAAGCAGCTGAACAAGTAAACGAGGTGAGCCATGATGAACAACATGACCCACCGTTTACCTCTGCTGAGCTGAAACGCGTCATCAACAGCTTCAATCCCAAAAAGGCCCCGGGATCTGATGGTCTCACGGCCGATATTTGCATGCAAGCAATATCCCAGGATCCGGAAGCGTATCTCACCCTGGCTAACAAGTGCCTAGAACTGGGGCACTTTCCCACGATCTGGAAGGAGGCAACCGTGATAGTATTAAGGAAGCCTGGGAAGGAAGACTACACGAACCCCAAATCCTACCGACCTATTGGTCTCCTCCCGGTTCTGGAGAAGATCCTGGAGAAGCTGGTAGTGGGGAGAATAAAGTGGCATATACTCCCTAGGTTAAGTACTCGCCAGTACGGGTTTGTTCCACAAAGGGGCACCGAAGACTCCCTCTATGTCCTAATTCAGTACATAAAGAAAAAGATAGAACAAAAGAAAATAGTAACAATGATATCACTGGATATAGAGGGGGCCTTCGACAGTGCGTGGTGGCCGGCAGTGAGACTCAGACTGGCTGAGGAAAAGTGTCCTGTAAACATTCGAAGGGTGGTCGACAGCTACTTTCAGGATAGAGTGGTAAGGGTGAGATATGCAGGAGAAGAGTGTACCAGAGAGACAACAAAAGGTTGTGTACAAGGGTCGATCGGGGGTCCAATTTTCTGGAACTTGCTGCTGGACCCATTGCTGAAAGGATTAGAGAAACGAGGAGACTATTGCCAGGCTTTTGCAGATGATGTTGTCCTCATCTTTGATGGAGACAGGGCGGAAGATATAGAGAGACGTGCTAATGACGCCCTCGCCTTTGTTCAGGAGTGGGGTATCGCCAACAAGCTAAAATTTGCACCGCACAAGACCAACGCGATGGTCATTACGAAAAAATTAAAGTTTGACACACCACTGCTGAGCATGGGCGGGGTCGACATTGGCATGTCAAGGGAGATAAAGATCTTGGGTGTAACAATAGACGAAAAGCTCACCTTCAACACCCACGTAACTAATGCATGTAAGAAGGCCCTGAATATCTATAAACAACTGTCCAGGGCCGCCAAGATCAGTTGGGGCCTCCACCCCGAAATAATAAAAAATATATATACGGCAGTGGTGGAGCCGGTAATAATGTACGCGGCAAATGTATGGGCACCGGCATCCAATAAACTGATGGTGAAGAAACAGCTGTATACGGTGCAAAGAGGATTCGCGCAAAAGATCTGCAAAGCATATCGCACGGTATCCCTAAACTCGGCTCTGTTGCTGGCCGGATTGCTCCCGCTGGATATCAGGATACATGAGGCAGCCGCCCTGTATGAAGCGAAGCGAGGAGTACCCTGGCCGGCCATAGGGGACCGAGAAGTCGAGGAGAGAGTGCCGTACACGAAGTTGCCGCACCCGGCAGAGCGAGAGTCCGTGGAGTTTGCCAGCCTGGCGGACCAAGAACAAGTGGACAAGTACAGCGACCAAACGGTCCGCATATACACAGATGGTAGTAAGATTGAGGGTAAGGTCGGAGCGGCACTATCCCTATGGAGAGAAGGAGCCGAGATCAAAACCCTCAAACTTAAACTGGAGCCGTACTGTACAGTCTACCAGGCCGAACTACTGGCAATATATAAAGCAACGGACGAAATCCGAAAACGCACCGAGCAAACCTTCGGAATCTACAGCGACTCCAGGTCGTCGCTTGAGACGATAACAAACCCGGGCTCCGTTCACCCCCTAGCTGTTGAAATACGCAAAAATATAGAACAATGCAAACGCCAACAGAAGAAAGTTTCATTGTTCTGGATTAAAGCACACGCAGGACTGGAGGGGAACGAGCGCGCTGACGAGCTGGCGAAGGAGGCAGCATTGAAAAGAAAGACGAGGCCGGACTACGACCGATGCCCGATCTCATTCGTCAAGCGACAAATCCGTTTGGAGTCGCTCGACGAATGGAATCGGAGGTACAAACAAGGAGAGACCGCGGCTGTCACGAAATGCTTCTTCCCGGATGTAATACACGCCCACAAAATATTAAAGCGCACAAAATTAAACAATGTGTTGACTCAGGTGATGACTGGACATGGCGGGTTCTCGGAGTACCTCAGCCGCTTTAAATGCAAGGAGGACCCATCCTGTGTTTGTGAACCCGGTACGAAAGAAACGGCTCTACATGTCGTATTGGATTGCCCTGTCTTCGGAAAGGAGAGACACGAGATAGAAGCTCAAATAGAGCAAAAATTGGAGATTAATAATTTACACGAAATATTAGCAGATGATGGATGTAGAGACAGATTTCTGGAATATTGTAGAAAAATAGCAATCAGAGTAATAAAAAGAAATAAATAGTTTAAGAAAGAAATGCTGGGTGTATATATTGATATATATATAACTTCAGTATTTAAATAAATGTGTAATCATAATAAATATAAGATAAGTGTAGTAATAAATAATTGTTTTTGAGAAATTGTTGAACAATTTTCAGACAATGTATGTAGATACTAAGAAAATAATATGTGTAAGCCAAGTAAAAAAAAAAAAAAAAATCTAAATACAAGAAAAAACAAGAAAAAGAAAAAAGAAAGAATGAAAAAAAAAAAAAAAGGCCTGGCAATTTCCATTAGAAGTAAATAGACACTAAGAAATAAATATAAGAACAAGTGATATAACACTTGTGAAAAATGTATCATAGATAAGTACGTGATGTATTGTAGCAAGTCGACTTATTTGATCTATTTATTTATTTATTATTAATTATTTATTTATACATACATAGATATATATTAGATTATAACACTAGATAGCATATATATATACTGTTTACTAAAAGCATGAATACAAAATATATTAGTAAAAAAAAAAAAAAAAGTAAATTCACATAAATAGTACAGATTTGGACACTCAGGTAACCAGTGTACGCTATATGTGTGCCCTGGACCTGTCTTTCAGAAAAAGGTAGTAATTAAAAAATGTAGACAAACCATGTTAAGCAAAACAAAGACTCCGATCATCATGTCGGGGGATAGTAAGCATAACATACAAAAAAAAAAAAAAAACTTGAAATGTAAGGAAACTCACAAAATACCTAGTTCGTATCCGGTTTTATAAATTAGTAGATATACTTAGTCAGAGGCTCAGGTCAGAATCGACGTCTGTATACTATTTATACAACAATTTACTTAACTTCGTTAGATTACAAGACTTTTTTTTAATTTGTGACTTAAAAGTTATGGGTAGACTTAACGTCATCTTGGAAAGACAACTTTACGTTAACTGCATAATTTCTACATTCGGTTAATCTGTATGATTGTAATATAAAATTTGAACCTACCATAGATCTAAGGTTCGTAGGTTCTATTAGTTTTGTTTAAGTACTTATGGTACCGTTTTATAATTAAAACATCTTCCGTCCTGTAATCGCATTGCTTAGGAATGTGCACTACTGACATATTGCAACACGTAACCTAGTTGTTGATCCACTTGCAACATTGTATTTGTCTGGTGACACCTCTTAACGTTCATTTTATCCTGGTAGATGTTGTTGTCGTGATGTGCGTAAATATGCTATGCGTAGCAAATTTGATGACCAATTCGCAGAAAACCATGTTCTCGAAAGGTGTTTTATACCTAACTAGTACCTAATTACCTATACGGGGCAACTTTGTAAGTACGACATAAACACGTACACTTACACAAAGGTTCTATTTGTATTGCAATAAGTATTAATATTCCTAGCCATTCATATTCTCCTGGTACATCTAACATTGAAAATGTCTATATTGCATAATTAGTAAATGTAACAAGATACTTTGAGCAAGAGGATATGAGGCAAGGAACGTCCTATGGAGTAAGCCATATATATAATTCATTCATTATACAAACTATGAGCAAGGTAGTTTAACAAGATGTAAGGTGATATCACAGACGAAGCTCTTGTATGTCGAATTTTAGCGTCTATGCCACTCGTTTGTTTTTTCATGTTTTGAATTTTCAATAGAGGTCGTAAGTATATAATATAAAAACAGATGTTTCTGACAGATCATGAGAGTGAAAATGACAACAAGTACAGAGACCAGTCCCCATACAAAAAGTACTTTAGGCTCTCTCCATAGAGCCCGGCGAAATTGTTTCCTTCATGCTATGAACCGATTGCATTATGCACACAAGTGCAGCCTGACGGAAATGTATGTATGTAGTGAAGCTCAAGCTCCTGTTATATTATGCTCATCATCATTTATGTTCTCCTGGTAATCGGTTGAAACAAAAAGTAAAAAATCTCGATAATAAGGTAAATCCCACGGACTATAGGTACCTACCTAATATGAGCATGAAATATTTTATAAGTACATAGATAGATAGTGGTGTGGCCGCCAAGTACAAGCCCAAACCTATACATATACGCAACTGTCACTGTCTCTTAGGTATGCTAGGCATGATAATTATGCTACATCATATAAGAATCAGCGTTTAATTGAACAGTCCGGCCGGAATCGCTACAATTATTTGTTGTGAGTCGAGATTCCTGTTTGAGCTATAATACGATGCTACCCTAATGTCACGACGTCATTGACAAACAAACCGACGGACGTCATCGGCCCTGCCATATGTGCGCTTGCGACTTTATTGTGTCCAAATCCCCGATTAATCTCCAACTTTTGTGGGCTTTTGTTCACTCCCTTTAAAAACTTTTTTTAGATCTACCTCGCCTAACAATACTCTCTACTTTGCAGTGTAAACTCTACCATACCGTTAATAAATACAGATAATTTTCGATTGCAACTTCATATTCAACGACTGTAGCCATTTTGATCCTAAATAAGAAGGCTTATGTTTGATTTTTCAATGAATAAGGTCGAGTTAAATGCCAAATATTAACTTCTACAGTTTATAGTCTTTCGGTCGCGTCAATTTGTGTATTGTCATTTTGACATAATAGCTGAGCCATCCCCACGGGTTTATTGGTTAAAAGCTTGAAACCCGATGACAGTTGCCTCGGATTTTTGATAAATTTGCTGCTTTCGTCTCTGTTACTCACGATGAAATCAATGCATGAGAATGAGAAGGAAGAAGGAATTATGTTTGAATATTTGTAATGAAAGGCCTACTTAGCGAAATGTGGCTCGGTTATTGAGTGAATTTAATGAAGTTTAATAGGGTGACAGTCCTTTATACTGTGACATATCGTAGGGGTCGTCTGGCTACGTGATAATATTCCTCAATGTGACTTTGTCGACAGATAATGCCCCTCTAATAAGACCGATTTTTTGTTGTAAAACTGATTTGTATTATTAATACCAATGCATTGTGTAAAAAAAGATACCTACTCAATCGAAAAAGAACGTTGAGTAGTAGGTTGGTTAGGTACGTACTCAGTTATAGGTATGCCAATCTAGTTAAACGACGTGAAATTTTAGTGGTTGCTTTCCAGTGGCAGGATGATTTGCCCTCAGTAGCAACACAGAGAGAGGGTTTTTGAGGTTGAGATTTTCTCAAAAACTACATGATCTATTGCAAAAATTATTTTACTGTTTGATAGAAAAAATTTAAAACTATCAAACTGTAAAATAATTATTAAATTCGGTCCAGCAGTTTTTGAGAAAATCTCAACCTTATTGAGGCCCCCCGTATACTTATCTCTGTCTTCGACTGTACAGTCGACAGCTGATCAATGGTAACACTTGCAGTACGATTTCAAGTCTTACGACTCAAATAATAAGAACTGTCAAAAGTAAAAAAGTGTTACCATTGATCTGCTGTCGACTGTACTATCGATTTATTACTTAAGTATATGTTTGATAAATAAAGAAAAGACAGTGAGAAAATAAACTCTACAACGATCGCGAATCAATAGTAACACCTCAATATCGCAGGGCAACAGCGCGGAGCGGCCGATGGACAAGGATACGCATGCTTTTTGTAGGTACAACCCACAGATTAAAGATATAAGTTTTCCATACCTACCTACGTCATAGTATAATAAGAATAGAAGTAAGTAATTATGTTTCCTAAGGGGCCGGAGATAGCTTACTAATTTTATTTTACTATGCCTACTTCTAGTGAGGTACAAAACAGTTTTGAATTGAAAAAATAATTGATTTTTTCCAAGTTTAAACTGTAATTTAATAGTATTACTTATGGCAAATCATTCACGTTGTATTGTATATAGTAAAAAAATCAAGTTAGAAACTTACCTATGTACCTACGTACGTATACTACGTCATCTTATTTACTTACCTTTACCTACCTACGTAACTTATAAGTAGGTAGGTAAGTTACATACATAGTTTAATTTGCTTGTCTCCGTGTGGTGTAAGTTTGGTTGATACCTAACTACCTTGCAATGATAGATGTTAGGTTAGATGTCCCTACCTAGGTATCTATATAGTATAGGAACACCTAACCTACCATCTATTGTTCAGTACTTACCTTATACATTACATGTATATTTGACTTACATGTAAATTATAAGTGTAGACACTTAGGTCTAAGTCTAGACTTATAGACTTGTAGATACTTATACCAAATCGTAGATAATCTAAGTAATTGAATACATACGTAGTTAGTCGTAGGTTGTAGGGTAATAATTAAAAGCTATACGACAAGAAAAGAAGTCGTAGTCATAGTATAGCATTTTTGGAGAAAAGGCAAAATAATATAATATATCGATGGAAACTAGAAGTGCGATTTTATAAAAACCTGTAAGTACTTACAAAGTCCATTGCGTTACACATTTGTGTTATCGACTGTACCTACATACATACCTTACTTATGCCAAAGAGAGTGGTCGCTGGCGCCACCTAGTGGTGCATATTGCATTCTATGCTAAGTGTACAGCATCATTATTGTCAACACCACCTAGCGAGAAGTTACTGAATATCGTGCTACTTTTGTTACCTGGTCTAGCTAGTCAGTAGCAAATCAGTAGTCAGTCAAATAATTCACAATTTACATAATCATGTATTCTACATTTTGCACATGAAATTATGCATTTAATAATTTTTTAATAATTGAAAGACAGATATTTTTAATTTTTAATAGAAATCGGTTAAGTTTTAATTAATCAATAGCCAACGACCTTTACATTAATTCCTATACGTTGATATAGATGTCACTACTATCAATTGGCCTAAAAACTGCAGATTGTCAAAATTATTTGTTCACATACTGCTAGCGCTAGTGTCTATGTCATGTTGTCACTTTGTAAGGTTAAATTGCTAGTTCATTATTTTCTCGCACGCATTGTTAAGTTTGTTCTGCACAACTAGTAGGAAATGCGCGTGTGAGTGTGAGAGAGTGATTAGCTGCAGGGGAGTGACAGAGCCTTCAGCCAATGAGATGGCTAGTGGGGCCGGCATCAAAGATCCTTTTAGAAAAAAAACTGTCATATATTTGACAAACACGAGACCGTATTTAATTATGAATGCATGTTAATTTTTAATTCAGAATCTCAGCCCAAACCCACTTTTTTCACCGCAATTTCGACGCCAGCCCGTTAATCAATGGTATTTCAACGTGTTTACAACAATATTGCAGCAATTTCTAAGATTCATGATTCATAATGAAACGCCCTAAATTGACAACATTGTGTGCTAGCAACACAGCAAACTGCAAAGCCATATTAAAAAAAAAATTAAATATGGCGACGGCGGCGTTTGTTTTCCGTGGGGACTGCTAGTCCATTTTTTCTACGAGGAAACTTTACAAACGGCCACATAGTCAAAATGTCAGTGAAGGGTGGTTAAAAGTTCTAACAAAGTCTAACCCTACTTTGTTGTACCTCCCACAACAGAACTGGACAAAAGGTAAGAAATACTATTTAGATTGGTTCGTTCGCAACCCGTATGCAGAAATATATTTGAATTTTATGATGTATATCTTCTAGTTATAAAAATAGGGTCGGACGCTGACAAAAATACTATCTTATCTACATAAACTCTCCTTTTTATGATACCATCGGAAGGGGCACTTTGGGGATGAATTGTTGTTAGGTACTTTTTTATTTTAATTTTTTTTTTCCAAAAAAGACTTAAGAAAATTTTTCATCAAAAATATACTTAGAAAAATTTCGACCAGTTCCGATGTCATGATGACCCCCCCTTTTTATCATCGCAATGGACCAAGGACCTGAAGGGCAACAACTTTTGTCTGAAACTTTTTTTTGTGCGGGTCCGTTTTGTGACCCCCCGAGCCACCACCTGGAAGTTGCAGGTGACCCCCACCAATTTTATTGGTGCAACGGAAGGAGGGCACAAAGGGTGACAACTTTTGCCTGAAACACTTTTCTCTGCGACCGTTATTTTCTAAGTCTCTGAAAGCGGTGGTTGTGACGCTAAGGGTGCGTGGGACTTAGAAAATTTTCGAAATATGTTTTTTCATTTTTATTTTTTTTCTCTGAAAATAACGGTCGCAGAGAAAAGTGTTTCAGGCAAAAGTTGTCACCCTTTGTGCCCTCCTTCCGTTGCACCAATAAAATTGGTGGGGGTCACCTGCAACTTCCAGGTGGTGGCTCGGGGGGTCACAAAACGGACCCGCACAAAAAAAAGTTTCAGACAAAAGTTGTTGCCCTTCAGGTCCTTGGTCCATTGCGATGATAAAAAGGGGGGGTCATCATGACATCGGAACCAGTCGAAAATTTTCCAAGTCTCTGAAAGCGGTGGTTGTAACGCTAAGGGTGCGTGGGACTTAGAAAATTTTCGAAATATGTTTTTTCATTTTTATTTTTTTGTCTGAAAATAACGGTCGCAGAGAAAAGTGTTTCAGGCAAAAGTTGTCACCCTTTGTGCCCTCCTTCCGTTGCACCAATAAAATTAGTGGGGGTCCTCTGTCAAATTAGGAGGTGAAACTTCTTTAATCCCAGTAGCCCAATGGAACACCAGTTTACACATAAAACTTATTTTCCAACTATTGAGTAACATATTTTTTACCAGACGTAAAGAAGTAGAGTTCTGTAAGAGAAGTATAATGTATTTTGAGTGCATTCTATGTATGTATGTTGGTAATATAGGCACCTACATAATATTATGAAATATCTGATCATTAGGCTGACTTTCATTTCAATATTTAAATTATAATAAAGCTGGCCTGTTTTATATATTATACAAATTATTATTCATATTTTAATTTTTTGTTTTAGCCGTGATGCCTGAACAAAGTCTAAGGATGTCAGCAACTCAGCATAGCAATCCCGATCATCGCGTAAAAAGAGAATAGTGATAGAATTGGTATGTATACATACAGTACATCACATAGTATGTACATAATTATTAGTTCCAATATATTTTCTAACGAAATCTGCAGCAACCGCAATCTTGTCAAGTGCACATGTGTACTTTCATTTGAAATGATGTACCTACACTTTGTGTACAGTTGGAAGAATTTTTTTTTCATATTCTTAATGTACGGTTGAATGCATGTAAAGTACTTATGTAGGTACATATTTATATTATGATCACGGCACATTTTACCGCTTGCGCCGGAGACTGTGGCCGTGAGAGCGAGCTTTTGGGGAGAGGCTGTGGCCTATATTAATAGGCCACAGCCTAAGTTGCATGCGTTAATACCCATAGTTGGGTTAATACCCATAAATTAAACTCACTTGCAATAAAAGATGACCCTAGAGTCAAAAGAGTTAACCCGAGCAAAATGTATGGAGCTTTTACGGGTTAAGTCGGCAACTCTAGGGTTATCTTTTATTGCAAGTCACCTTAAGTAGGATTTGTTTAATAAATGTTTCAGGAAACCGTTCAACGTTAACGTCACCAGATGGTTCAGGGAATCTCTCAACGGCGCCAGATGAATCATTCAATGCCACCAGTTTGTATCGCAATTGTTCTCCATTGAAGGGGCTGAAGACACAGCATTGGCTCAGTACTCTTGTGAAGAATTTTTTTTAATTTCATTCAGTAGGTATATTGTCAAGTAATAAAAGTTTGTATAATTGTAATTTTTTTTATTTATTTAATGGATTCCTAAGAAAACATTTAATATTATGGTTTTAAATATGCAGAGGCATCGATATATATTTTTATCGTGGGACACCCCTAGTGAAAAACATCGAACTCGGTTTATCGACATGTCCCCGTCTCTAATTCTTGACGTCATCGGCGCCACTGTCTTAGGGCCATGTGGACGATGCCGGAACTAACCAATCCAGTAGTGATCCAGTAACGCCATCTCCAGGCAAGGCCAGAGTCCCATCTATTCGTAGAATATCCTCTTAGTAATTTGTGATTAGCTGTCAAAAATCGTCTGCAATGGAAACGAGTGCGAATATTTAGAAAATGATTTATAACACAATTTTAAGTTAGACTAAAGTTATGTATGCCTATACGTTTTGTTTAGAAGTTAAATTATCTTGTTATACAACAAGTAGTACTTATAAAAGGCGCCATGGTGCAGTGTCATCCGCCGTTGGAGTTAGAGGAACTGCCAAAAGAAGACGAAGAAAGGCTGGAGACTTTGTTTTCTAAATTAGACACCGATGGAAATGGGAAGATAGACATCCACGACCTCTCGGTGGCCCTCAAGGAGCTGGCGCCACACATCAACCGGAGCTATGCAGAGGTTAGAATTCAGACTTTCCACACGCCAGTCAGCTAACGGTGGTTTCACCTCACTCAGCCAGGCGACACGTGTTGAATATGATTCATTCCGTAATTATATTAATTTCCGAATGCGAAATTGCGCTGGTACCAGTAGGTTTCATTTACCAAACTTTGAATACTCACCCATTCTCTTGGGGTGCTCTCTTGTCATGACCAAGTTCTCTAACTTCCTAATTAATAAACCAATTTTATTTTTCAGTTTACTTTTTTTATTACCAATATTGAGGATATTACAATGTTTGGGGGAACCACTCCTCTTCCGGTTGTCATTCAAAATCTCTGCATTTATTGTTTTAAATTGAAATCGGCGTCTTCTCGGTCCAAACAGTCCCAATTGTCACTAAATTGGTCCAGACAGAAAATCAATATAGATACCTAAAGAAGAAAAGTAGGTCAAAACTAATTTAGCACTGCAGCAGATAAAACTATTTGGTAAACTTAGGTAACATTTTAAATTAGATCATGTTCTTTTGGTTCCTATTTTACCTTCATCCAAACTTTTGAGTAGGTGATACCCATCTATATGTAGTGTAAAGTCTATTAATATACTCATATAAATCCTTGTTCAAAAGACATTGCCACATTTCAATGGAGCTTTGCCCCACCTACAAAACTAAGTGACCATTTAAGCTGTACCTATCATTTTGTTGGGGACTTATTACAGGTTTCGTATTGCATAATCATAATCAGTATCATTTTCTACTACTCTCTCAACTCCTATAGAAGAATAACAAAAACAATGAATAATACGCTTCAATTTCTTACTATTTTCTGAATTCTTAATTAAGCTGTTTTTTTTCGAATCGCAACTTGTACAAAACTTTATTTTGAACCAATAATTTTAATAAAAAACGGAGATATTTTTACATTTATTTGTTATCTTGTACAACTTGCGGTTGATGGTGGGGCAGAAACTGGCAATGTCATTTGTAGGTATATAAATAAAAGTAAACTTACCAACTTCATTGAAGCAATTTTATTATTATTAGAAATAAAATGTATGTGAATATTTCTTAGGAAAATGTATTTGTGAAGTTGTTGTCCTAATATACTCATTATATTGAGGCTCTATAAAATATTGCCAATTATTTGATTTTCACCGTGTAGGTAATGTTATTCTAACAACAAAAAAACATCATCATACTTAATACAATTTTGATTATACGCAATCTTGTGTTTAAATAAAATTAGGTTCAAAATTTTCAATCATTTTTGATTGTGTGAAAATAATTGTTTGGTTTAGAATTAGAAAAACTCTATAACTTAAACTTTTTTAGATTTTGCCATGTATATGAAATCTCAGGTGTTTCAAATATTTATGTAATGTTGATAATCCACTGATAAAACTGTCAAGATTTACTTGTCTGCTGTAAAGACAAAAGATAAACCCTATCTAGACTTTCATTTGCTTAGGGATTACATAATCTGGAATTATGTGAACAAAAACCTAGTTCAGTTTCTTTGAAGAATGATTTCTGGAATTGAACTAATTGAAGTCTAATATAATATTTCATGAGTTGTTTCGATGGTTGGTAACACATAGTCACATGTAGGTATTGTAGGTATATAATTGTCATGAGTCTCTGAATAGTTTAATTAACGTTTGCTGCTCATGGCTTCATTTAATGAAACTAGTATAGTGCCATCATTATTTCAACAGAATATTTGATACAAAAAAAGAATGGCACAAGTTTAAGGTAATAACTACACTATACAAAATAGTAGACCACCGACGTCCAAATCAAATGTCTTATTTTGTAAACAAAATCTACCCTACCCTACTAACATTTTAAGCTGTTCTGTGATTATTGCATAGTTATTTTCACATTATTAGATCGGATTACTTTATTTTCACAATGATGAACAGGTTCGATCAATCAGTTCCTTCAGTGTCAATCACAACAGGTAATTAGACGATCATATTTGTTTACAAAATAAGACACTTGATTTGGGCTGTGGTATACATAGAAACATAGATAACATTTAAGACAATGAATTACAGTACATGAAGAGGAAACTGAATTTAGATCTTAATATAGGGATGTGAAACCACTGTTTTCTTTCCGACAACCTTGCAAGTGATGGTCTGACAATATGATAAAATAGTAATAAATACTTGTATAGCATTTATCCACAAATCATTCAAATTCAAAGAAGTTCCTCTGTAAATATTCATGAGTTATAGCAAAAGTATTACTTATTAGTTTAATCATGACTCTTGCTGACTATCTATTTCTTATGCATCATATAATTACAAAGTAGGTAGTCTTTGTATTAAACATGGAAGCATTCTATTGATGATGTAATTTCTATACTGGCCCTCTTATTCATTCAAGTCCTTGTCCTTGAGAAGCTTAGCACCATTAAAGTTATCAACTCACTCACTTCTATAAGATACTGCTTGTCTTGTATCTCTTTGGATGGGCACATAATGCCACCCGAGGATATAAAACTATGCTTCTGAAGGACATTGGGATTGGGAGCATGTAGCATGTAAAACATGTAGCGCTTCACAATCACAATAGACGTTTGAGGTCGCAGTGACACTTTGGCTTGAGCCAACACCTGTATAGTGTATAATAATATTCCATCTCTTTATTAATAGTCGGCTTCCCAGGCTGAGATCGATCGACCTCGGACGTCGGCGTCCCGTTGAAAGCTTTTAAGTTGCATTTAATAAAATTGTACTGTCTTTACAGAAATTTCTTGCGAAGTCGGGGAAGGAGGCGGGTGACGTCACCTTGTCGGAGTTCATCCATTATGTACGAGAACACGAGAAGAACCTCATGCTACAGTTCTCCCATCTCGACAAGAATAAAGATGGTGAGCAATTATTTGTGAAGGAACTGTAGATGAATCCTACAGATTATATACCTTTACTGACTTGTGAAAGTCAGTCACTTCTGATAACTATGTCTTTTGTTAACTATAAATCGTCGCTTCGCTTCTTCTGCTACGAACATCTTGAGGTGTACTCTTCTGGATTCTTCTTGAGGTGTACTCTTCTGGATTCGATGCCCAACCAGCAGACAGCCAAATGGTCGGCGCAGACATGCTAGGTTTTCAATACGATTTTCAATAAGTGTTCCCCTGAGCAATTTTTAGGACGAAGTTCTTTAACTTCGTCCTACAAATTGCTCATTAGTTTATTGTTCACATTTGTGGCATGCGTTTATTGAGATACATTACAGTCTTACAAGAAGTTTTGTTCCAGGAAAAGTGGATCTGGAAGAACTTATTTCCGCCTTCGCGGATTTGGGGATCGCGATCGGGAGGAACGAAGCTACAAATTTATTGAAAAGGTGAGTTTTATATAACATGTTTCTCTTTTGTATTGCTTAGCGATTGTATATTTACATAAAAGCTCAGTGAATGCATTTAATTGCCTAACTAGAATATAATTATGAACTAAAGTTTAAGTGATTTAACAAACTGCCAACTTTTACTATATTTCAAGGAATAATGTAGTCTTATTGAAAGTCGATTTTATGACTATGAGTCACGCAACAGGTTTCTTGTAGGAAATTGACCTCGGAAATCCGCAGCGATGATGACTGATCTAGGTATCTTTTCAAACATACTTAAATAGAACTGAAATACAGGAATCAGGATTAGAAAGAGACCCCACCAATATGTGATACATAACTTACAAACGTAGTATAGGCTGCACACCTACTCTAGGTCCATTCACAACCAAAGACAATACCCCTATTTATTGCCGCAATTTTCACGTCAACCAATCAGTGGACACATCCACGTCCTCTGATTGGCTGGCGTGAAAAACGATTCATTCTTAACGCATTATAAAATAACAAAGTAAAAAACGGTGAAGCACGTATGACTTTAATTATTAATATCTCACCTGTTATTTAAAAATGAAATATCGGAAAACGAATTTCATTCAATCTTATTTTCATTTGAGTAGTATTAATTTGAGTTGACTGATGCATTAAAATTAATTAAATTATCCTATTGAATTAACCTTTGGACATTCGATATTCGGTTAGGAACTCGACTATAAATTCGTCCAGACTATACACTTTATAGTACAGTCAATTGTCGAAGACAGAGATAAGTATACAGGGGGCCTCGATAAGGTTGCGATTTTCTCAAAAACTACTGGACCGAATTTAATAATTCTTTATAGTTACATACATAGTTTTAACTTTTATCTATCAAACAGTGAAAGAATTTTTGCATTAGGTCAAGTAGTTTTTGAGATAATCTCAATTTTAAAAACTCTCCTGTACACCTTTCTCTGTGTGCCATCGTACATGAAACATGACAATTTCATATTTTGTATCGTTCTTATTGTGTGGAAATCGTATTTCAAGAGTATTGATGACGCAAAAACGTAATAAACCTATTTCTATCATGCCAGTCAACTCCAATATATATATTTAATATAACATTATATTATAACAAAATATAAAAACAAAAAATACCTGCGACTTGCGAAAAATTGAATCTGCGATTACAGTACCAATAACAAGGCTCCCAAGATATATTAACTTAGATGTTTGAATACCAAATGTTTCAGAAAAGCTGGTTGGCCAAGTTTCTGGTGGTAAGTCCAATGTTAGCGATATCATGTAGTCGCTGAGGCTGGCTTGGACCGAGGAGACTGTCACCACATGTGCTAATAAAAAATTGTATTTGTCTATGATCATTTGTGGAGACCAAAGACTAACAAAGAAAATAGATGGGCCTGTCTGTCTGAAAAGGTTTGGGATTATTTAGCATTGCTTAGGCGACAGTAGTTTGTCTTTAATCTCTAATTTAAATCATCCCACTGTACTCATTGTGACAAAATTGTACTTTGTTGTGTATAGGTATTCGTATGCGAAAATTCGATGTAAAAGTCTGGTTCATTGTCATGTAGAGTAGCACTAAAATGCACAAAAATATATGTACTTGTAATAATTTTTGTTTATTGTGATACATTTTTTGTAAATATACAGTCAACATGCGTATCAAGTTCAACTCATTTCTGTATGTATTGTATAGCTAGACACTAGGTGCAATTCTGCCGTCCCCGCTAAATCTAAACCTAAATGAAACTGTCACGGTCACTAATATACTAGATTGTGCAAGAGTGAGGAAGACGTATCGTTTAGCGATGATTAAAAGACGGGTTGTGAACTTGTGAACCATAGTGGTGTAAATGACATCTATAATAATCAAATAAAACAGTTATTGGAAAACTAAAACTAATTATTGTATCGATTCGGCATGCTAATCCCTAAGTTTAGTTTCAATTTCGATTGTTTTTATTGTTCCGTACCTCAAGAAGAGCAGCAGGTAAAATTTAGCGTGCGATATTCCTGAATTACACCATATTAGTTTTTTGATGCGGTAAAATACCTTAAAACTTGTCCCTATTTATTTACCGATCGCAAGTTATAATCAATTCAGATAATGAACAAGAGCAATTTTTTCCCATATTTTACCGATCACAGCTCGCTCAACTTACGACAGCTGATCGATAATACCTAATCGACTCTAAAGAACTTATACGGTAGCAGCCCCACGGAGTAATCCATGAAAGAAGAAGTACTATTTTCTGAGTCGTGACGTCAGTAAAACAAAAATGGCTAATTAATCTCGTTCCGAAATTCGCTGAAAAAACAGGAATAGGTTTCACCCCTCCCCCCAACTTTATGACACGATTTTACCAAGAGAAGTTACGGCATCTCCTTACATTTCAGCACTCAGTGGCCAGTTCTAACTCCGGTGACATTGTTGCCGTCTCCCTCATTGCACCAATTTGCCCGCAGGATGGACCAGGATGGCAGTCTCAACATCAGCTACGACGAGTGGCGGGACTACCTCCTGCTCGCGCCGGCAACAGACATCCACGCACTCATACACTTCTGGAGACATTCCACGGTAAGTGCATTTACATTAACGTTATTTTTCAGTTTAAATGTAATTTAGGCGTGGAGATGTGAAAAAAATGTACTTCAAAATTCTGACGGATTATGATGTCATGCAGAAGCAGCTCTCCATGACTTCTGAATTGTTTAAAAAAATTACATTTCACAGCTGGAGTCATATGGGACCGAACGTCCTCAAATTCTACTCCTGGGGTCCATTTGCTATTGTAACGTGACGATTATTTAAATTTATTGAATCTATAAAATTTTATTTGCTGGAGATGAGAGATGCAAACGCAATATAATCTTCTTGAATATTATAAGTCAAGATAAATATTCTTTATTGCATAAAGTGTTCCTCAAGTAATTAGTGTCACAAATGGTGTGTATATCTTTCAGACAACCTAGGGTAGAGAAATCAGTCGTTGAATATATTTGCTTTCACCAAGAATGTGTATGTCATATTTTATTGTAACATACGTCGCATACGAGTCGATATGGCTTCAGATTGATCGTGCCGAAGTCAGTGCCACAGGCGTGTTAATAAAATAACCAATGACCCTCGGCGTTGTCAAGCCTGTTGGGGTACATACTGCATAAATAAATGTTAACGCAACCACACCGTTATAACCAGTGGGGCTATTTTGTTCTCAAACGATCAAATCGTACGAGTAGCATGTCGAAGCGCGCGTGACAGCGCTGTCGCGCGATATATAGCTGGTACTCTTTTCGGCACGCCATCTCTTGGTATGATTTCATCTTGGTATGATTCATTTTAGAACAGTAAAAACGGGGGGCTGATTACAGAGCTCTCAACACAAGTTATCAGTCAACAATACTTCGGAACCTTATCGATATGGGTATTTAAAAAGTTAGCATAAATTAAGAACAAATAATCTAATAATATCTTTTTGACATGTCAACTTGTATTGGGCGTCAACTCTTCGTCCCTCTTAATAGGGATTCTTCTTGAAGTGTCTGGTTTTACGAGCATATCAGTCGTTTGTCCACCTACATAAGTAGAAGGAACCTTTGGATATTTCGGTTACTTTAATACAAGTAGTGCTTTTTTATTGGACACTTATGAAGGCTCCAGCGATAAGAGGTAAGATTGGATATTTTTACCGACTGACGAAATAACAAGGATAATGTTTTACGAGTGTATTTGTGTGTCGATTTTGATGTTTCGGGATTGATGCATTTTGATGTATGAAGTGTCGTTAGATTCGTCTAGTTCATGGGACTAACATTGATTGATATTTTATGCCAAATTATGATATTGATTGATGTTTTATTGTAAAGAAGCCGCCGGTTTTTGTTTTGTTTCTGTATGTATCATATTCTCGATTTTCAAATGCCTGTATTTATTATTATAATTATATTATGTTTCAATTGATTTCAACTCAACAACCTGTGAACAACTGTTCAACTTACCAGCGCTTTAGATCTATTTTAATTTAATTTTGAATACTTGTCACTCCTTTACCAATCAAACCTGAACATGCATTGCCATTTGATGACATAAACTTATTAGGGGGTCATACTTTTCCAGCCGGGTGCAGTCGACGGCGCATCAAGTGTAACTTTATGTGATTGTAATACAGCATATAAAGTTACCAGCATACCTTGGGCAATTTATGTGATTATAATACAGCATAGCTTTGCAATGTATTTGTGTAGGTTGATGTGCCTGCACCACCACTAATAATATTATTGTTGGATGCAATTATTTGTAAACAAATCGGAATCTTTGGACTATCGATTACGAGTAGACCGATCACCTACAGCCTCAGGCATAGATAATAGACTTGCCCTACGATCTCTGGTACGGAATAGTAAATAAATACTGGCTGTGTGTTATTTATTAGTTCAAACTACACATGAATCCAGTCTCGAGGCCGTTTTGTCCGCGCCTCTGTAACTCCAGCTCCCGATTGGCGGAGTTGAACGTGACGTCATTAAGCGCTATCAAAATATTATTGTTAATCTTCTAAACTCGACGAGTGTGTTTTTCCGTCCGTCCGTTCGTTAGTATTTCCCAAAGTGACATTGTTCCCATAATGTACATTTCCCCAAAACCATGAACCATTTGAGAAAGTGGTAATTTTATATTTCTATACCTATTCTCTATATTAATTATAAAACTCAACGTCTGCCTGCCTGGTCTATTCGCTTATGTTATACTTTACTCAAGACGGGAAATATAGCGAGGCGGCCAATTATGAGTATAGATTAGGGCAATGAAGGTTTAAAATATGTTTTAGAGTATATACATACTAAACTGGAGGCGAGAGTTATACAAAATATTAGTTAAATATGACGACAATAAACTTAAGTCCGCAATTTTAAACAGCTGTTTTTACAGCCAGCCTTCAGTAATTCCCACTTTTGACTTATACCAAGAAGGTTTTATACGCGAGTGTAACTGCGGTGCTTTTAGCTAGTAAATAAAATTATATTTATTATTATTACATAAACTTTTAAGGTCACATTTGATCCCCTTGTCTTGCTGATATCGTCTTATCAACCTTAGTCTTATTTATCGTGTAGTGTAGATTATGTATTTGCAATACAACTTCCTGTTGAAATGTTTTGTTTGGAGACGAATATTTGTCCCGGATATAAATCTCCACTTCAGAGAACTACATAATTTATTAGAAAACAATGATAATGCGTATTTCTAAACAACAAATATGTTTTTGGTCTATAAAATGCATGTATGGTAGCTAAGCCATCTTTCAAGATACTTTTAGGTTCATCCATCATGTAATCTCAATCTAATATTATAAATATAATACAAGCAAATACAAAATATTGTATTATTATTACCAAATGACATAATTGCAGTCTTCAATGGAAGCTGCAAACTGAATGTCATATTCCATTATCCATATTCGCTTGTATTCTGACTACATGCAAAGAAAGCCCAGAAAATATACACTAAAATAACACTTTGTAACGCTCTACAAGCTACATTTGTTATGCGTGTCTCGCATACACTTCCATGAGATGTGATTCTATTGTGACCGCCAAGTCTAATCCTATACCTAACTGCAACTGTCACGATCACGTAAAGAGTGATAGAGAGACGTCGTATAGCGACAACTAAAATTACCGTACGACACTTTGGACTGGCTATAATTGCATTAGAGTAACGATACGTATACATAGTAGTACGTAAATAAATAAAGGTGAAGTTACATATATGGCTTCCTCAATGCCAAGGGCGGCCACGGTCGCACACACGTGATCTTTACCGATTTATTATTGGAATACACCTACATTGTACGTCACTTTCATGCCACTTTTAAAGACTGACATATAAACCTAAACTCATGCCTGTTTCCCATAGAGTGGTAGGTAGAGACAATGGACGTCTATCTGCTGCATCTTGGCACACAACCCTCGCTACCTCAACATTCATCAATCTCCTCATGCACATGCCTATTTCTCAAAATATCGTAAATTTGTACAGGAGAGTTTTTAAGGTTGAAATTTTCTCAAAAACTATTTGACTCAATGTAAAAAATATTTCACGTTAAAACTATGTAGCTGTAAAAGAATTATTAAAATCGGTCCAGTAGTTTTGAGAAAATCTTAACCTTAATGGGGCCCCCTGTATACTTATCTCTGTCTTCGACTGTACGACTTCTACCACTATCTTTAGACACTGAACTCCTACAACACAATTGACTACCTAATTGAATTATTTAATGGGTTCCGAGCTCTGTAACTTCTAAATTATATAACAGCTTTCTATTTTTGCTTCTACTTTTTTTGTAAACCCATATCGATCGTTTCAATTTTCGTTGCGATAAGAATTAGTGTGGAGAAGCTGAAATTACTTTTGTATTGTATTCTATCGGTACTGATAGAGACGTTATGTAAAACCCAGTGCTCTTATCTCTACTTGTTGTGGGTTAATTAACCGAGGATAGTTGAGAAACAATAATTATTATTAATAAGTACACCAACGGGCCGGAACAAATGAAACATTGTATCGAATACATACCTTCGTCGGCAGCTAAAAATAAAATTGGCAAAGAAACCGCGGACTTTACGCCGCCACCAAAATATTCGCTTAGACATTATGTAGCTCATGATGTGACGTAGGGACGCATCACTTTGCTGCGTACTGACCTTCTTTTGGAGTATTGCGATGTAGCAAGAGCGGCACCCCGCCTCCGGCAGCGCCTGCCACTTGTCAATTGACGGATCACTCGAGTGGATGATCAATACTACGAAAGAACACAATGGTTGCAATATGTTCGAAAACATCTGCTAAAGTCAGTACCCTCGTTTTCGCTTCGTCGTAATCGCCTAGACTAGAACATAGATAAATTAAATTGTTACCAGCAGTTCCTACGCGATTTCATCAACTCATAAATCCTAAGGTGCAGCCACAAAACAGAGGTTGCACGCCTAAATTGTGGCTCTTTCTAATCAATAAATATAGATATTTACAACCTTGGATCTCTTAGGTTCCAAATTAACTTCATATTTCATAAATCAAAATATGTTCATGGTTGCATTGTGCT
This sequence comes from Tachystola acroxantha, assembly GCA_963506565.1. NCBI lineage: Eukaryota > Metazoa > Arthropoda > Insecta > Lepidoptera > Oecophoridae > Tachystola > Tachystola acroxantha. Next base: position 19,644,683 of record OY735870.1, read on the forward strand.
CCTATAAACAACTAGATACACAAAGGTCTTACTAAAACAATTTAAAAAAAAACGTCCAAATAAGGGTCCATTGTTAACGTCCAAATAATGTCCAATAACGCAAATGAGGGTCCATTCATCCGTATGGACCTTCTTTGCGCTCGGGCATTTTTAGAAGGCATACTGCGTATCTAGTTGTTTATAGGAGATTTAACTGGTCATTTGGACATTTATTATTATTATTATTCATTTGATAGACAGACAGCATAATGCTGGTGTGTCTATATCACACTGTTGGTAAGTTCAGTTTCGAGCCGAGGCGATTTTTAAAAGAGTTCCCTGATGGTGCAGATACCACATCATCAGACAGTTTGTTCCATGCGTGAACAACTCTGTGATGAGAAGTGAAGAGCGATTTTGGTATTGGCGATAGTGCGGTAGATTTTCATATGGTGTCCTCGCAATGGACGTATGTCTTTAGTCTCAAAGAAACGAAACAAAGATTTGGGTCGGGTCTCCAGAATGGTATTCTTGCTGAAAGATAATTCGGCCAGATGCCATGAAAGCCAGGGTACCTAGATAGCCGCATGTCGGCTTCCAATGTTGTGATGTAAACATACGTTATTCACGCGGGTATTTCCTCTGGCTCCTGAGTGTTTTCATTGCTGTTTGTTGCCATCATGACGTAAAACGCGTACGGGGCTTGGCAACTTACTTCCGACCACGCCTATTGGGAGATCGATCGTCTCCTGAGGGTTGATGACATCTGTGACGTAGTGCCCTTAACACGTCAACATCTTGGCGGTCTACTCGTCATAAGTTTGAATTTATGTTATTGCAAAACTTACGGATATTATTTTCTCTAAACATCTCTTCGCGATCTTGTCTTATCTATGGCTGTTAGCCTTCGGTCGCTTTTTAACTTAACGTTTTTAACGAAGTGTGAAAGTGAGGTTTAACTATGTATATGCCTATAAAACTCAAAGTCCGTATGTTTCGCCGTGTCTGTTTGGTAGTATGTTCGCTTATTCAAAGACCTGCTACAATAGGTTTTAGTGTAAAAATCATCAAGCTATACCAAACTGGAGGCGAGTTAAAATATTTGTTAAATACGACGACATTAAAATTAATTTCCTCCATTTTCTTTTCAATTACTTTAACAGTTTTCGCAACGGCGAAAAAATCAGAATAACAAAAAAAATATTCATCTATAGACGTATCCGGACGAATAATTTAAGTGGCTAGTACGTGTCATTACAATACTAGGTTATGGAAATTAGACCTATCAGATCATAGAGTTTAGACATAGACAGGACCGATACGGAATACGCAATAATCTTACGAGTGTACTAACAATGATGGGTCCACCGAAATTGCGTGTCGTAACGTAACACTCTTAAGCTCTTAACTATAAATTGGATAGTTGTTTCGAAACCGTGGGAGTGGTTTCAATTCAATGCGACGCAGTACGGACGTCGTCGCAGAAAAAATAAATAAATTCAACGACATATTAAATAAATAAACATAAATAAATAGAACATGATTGATTGTATGTACCAAATCGGTTATTATTAATTTCGTTCTCAGCATTATTTTCATTCGGTGGAGTTCCGGTGTCTAGTCTTTATAATAACTTGTCTACGTTGACATAATCATATAGTAAGGAAGGACATGCCCCACTGACGACTCATCATGACGATGACGTGAAGTATAAGCCATCTATACAATTAACGGAGGTATTACAACATCGTAGAGAGATGGCGTTTACTTAATTCCAATATACAACATTTCTATGGAGTTAATTTCAAAAACATAAATGAATGCTTTTCTATAAATAATTATGAGTCTCTGCTATTTTCTTATACCTCTAACTTCATTCTGATAAAAATGTTTATGCCAGTCAGGTGATATTATCAATTTATCGGCAGCGGATTCGTCAATGTATGATAATTTTAATACTACTTTACAAGCCGAATGTTAGGTTATTCCCTGCGTCTACAACCTGAATCCAACCGGTCGTAGTAAGGGACTATGAAGTCAAAAGCGGGGCACATGATTTACCCTACTTACCTTGGCTTTACTGAAAAGGATCTCAAACTTTTAGGACATACCGAAAATGCCTCCCTTATAATACTTGTATACAAAATATATGGTTTCCAGTAGTAAAAGTTCTAATAGAATCTCTGACTTTTTAAGGGATAAATGTTGGATAAATGGTATGGTGACATTTCAGGGTATTTAATGTGGCGTTCCAAATGGCACACACACATCCCATATAAAATTCACATGTTTTCTTTTAATTTCGAAGTAAATTCGATAACTCTATAGAAAATAATGCTGTCTTCATATACAGCAGAGTAAGTATTAAATATTCTACCTCCTTGGTAATTTTACGTTATCGTATCGTATATTTTCGGTTTGTTACACCTAACGTGTAGCTACAGATGATCGACCGCGAACTTAATCGTTTTAATTTTGACATATGGATACATATTACTATTATGACTGTGTTCCTGTATTGTTTATTAAAACTTGCGAAAATATTGCTGCCAAAATGAATACGATAACGAAACAGATGAAAGTCTCGGTCGCCTCTCAGTTCCTACTGTACTCAAAGTATCTAACATACAGTTAGGTATCATCACAATGAGAACAATCCCGTCACATTGCGACCCACTACGTCGTAGACACACCCCTCACAAACAATCGGAAAGCAGCCGCGATTACTGCGCAAACAACCACTTAACAGCTCAAACAGATCCGTTCGCAACGAACTCGGTAGGGTTATACTCGACCGCAATCATGAAAGAAGGAATCGCTGATGGAGTTAGCAATATTTACATCGCAGATCTTGCATGCCAATTTTTCGCGTCCATGCCACTGACTTGTTTTTTCCATTGTTTGAATTTTCAATAAAGTGGGACACATAAAACAGATGTCTCTGGTGCAAGTGACAACAAAGGTGGTGACCTGCCTCCATACAAAATATACTTTAGGGTCTCTCTACGGAGCGCGGCGTTTTGTCGTTCATAGACGCTCTAAACTCCGATATTCATAGACACAGTTTCTAGCAAGAGTTAGTGTGATCTTCTGTCAAACGTATACGGAATTTGACATTTGAAAAAGCGAGCTTAGCGAGTTTGCGCTCAAAAATGTCGACTGTACCAAAAGTTTATTTTGGCTTCTACTAATATTCATCCTCGAATGTGCCTAGCTAGACTAACATTGTGTTAGCCTTTAGTTTGCAAATTAATTTCTGGTTGGCGGAGCATGTCCTAATAATTAAGTTATTCCACCCACTCACATAATTATCGATCAACAAGTACTAGCCAATGTGTTCGTTCTTACCCGCCCCAGTAATGTCTACTAAATTACTCCGAGTAATGTCTACTAAATTACTCCGTGTAATGTGGTAGGGGCCGTTATTCTCATTTTTCTTTCGCCTTAGCATATTTAACCGACCTCTACGTTTGCCTTTGGTTCGCCAACATGTGTGACCACATTATCTGTATATGCTCCATAACAGTTATTTTAGCTCTTCGCTGTCTTTTTTCTATCATTTGTCGAATACTCGCTTCATCAATCTCTCCTTGCTCATTCTTTCTACCTGCCCGACCAGATTTCTTACCCTACTGCCTAAAGGATGGTTCCTTTCTGGCCTCTTCTATATCGGCTTGCTGGATTTTTATGTATAAGGTATCGTTAGATATATGGTTATTAAACTGACATGCCGAAAAACAGTCCTCGCAGGAAGTGCTAAACAAGATATCGCGACAGCACTTGATATGGAGTTCACGCTTGTATATAAGTTGCTGTCGGACTTTTCTGGCGGAAGAAGAAACGCGGCCTTATATAAATCGCAACGTATCCGATTTTATATATATACGTCACGCAGCTGTTCGTTCGTCCAATTACATTACAGTATGCGCTGTAGGAATACTCCCTCGAGTCTCGTCACGTCAGTGCTAAGTACATACGACGACGGTCGCTTGACAACGAACGTAATGTATGCACTTTATTTTGCATTATCATTTCATTATGTATGCAGCGTTTCATGTAGAGTAATTTTACAAATGACAAGACGCGCACAGTAGGGCTAGCATGAACCACCATCGATATCGAATCGATATCGTGTTTGCGAGCAATTTGTACATGAAACAAGGAACCGACGAAATCGCCAATGGAGTGCGGCGAAATTTTTCCTTCATGAATTCGTTTGACACGGTCGTCGATGGGGCTTTATGGACTTTATTCTCGTGTGGTTTAGTGACCAAACCTATTGTCAGAGATGTTGAGGGGCGGTATACTTAACATGGCCGAGCGACATCAATCGGGACCTACTGCTTAACGTGCTCTCCGAGGCACGGAGAGGATGAGATGTAAAAATGGCACTGTCGGTTACCTATTCAGCCAGGTACAGCCCCCTTACCATGAACTCTTATAGCAGGTTTACTTCAATAATACTTTGTTATTTCGTAACATGACGACCTTAAAGTAAGCTTATTAAGGACGTCATCAATAATAAAGTATTATTTAAGTAATCCTGCTATAAGAGTTCACGGTAAGGGGGCAGACTTCGCCCAACGTTGCTCAGCTTTTACGATCGTTTTTAACACTTACTTCCAACTGGAGTGCCTTTTCTCTTACCGCAAACATCCTTACAACCTTGAATTCAACTTTGCAATAATGACGTTAACTAGTTTATTGTCATTTTTACAATGTTGAAGACGGTTGTAAGGATGTTTGTGCTCACAGAATAACACTCCTGGAATACGAGCTACTTCATTTATTGAACTAATAACATGTTTATGTTACCGTTTTTACCACGAACATTCTCAAACGCATTTCGCATCGAGCAGCCCCCTTACCTTGAAGTCTTATAGCAGTATTACTTTCATAATACTTTGTTACTTCGTACAATGACGACCTTAATGAGCTTACTTTAAGGTCGTCATTATACGAAGTAACAAAGTATTATGGAAGTAATACTGCTATAAGACTTCAAGGTAAGGGGGCTGGATCTCGATTCGATAACGATGTTGTTTCATGCTAGCCCTACAGCACTCAGACCATTTCTAGCTAGTATCCGCGAATCGTCAGGCACGTGAGGACTTTTTGTACTTACGAATCAACGACGACATCCTAGCCTATACTGTTTGTGCTGTTAGTAGTCTTGATTCTATTCCTGGTAGGTATGATTCTTGTACGGTATAAAATAGAGGTAAAACTATACAAGGATATCAGACGATTTTCTGAAAATCTGCTTGATATATTATTAAAAACTCTCTTTATACTATCTATTAGTGATTTTTTTTACATACGGTCTAGTAGTTTATGAGAAAATCGCAACCTTAATAAGGCTTCTGTATACTTTTCTCTGTTTTTCACTGCACATCCTATGTATAACCACCTTTTGTGTTTGTACTCCTACTTTTTGTTTGGTGGTATCTTTACCGGTATTTGATCGCTCGTCGCCTGTGCCGACCGCCACTACCGCCGAGGCCAGCTGAAAACCAGCGCGGTGGCCCGCTGTGGACACAGCACATGCTGAGCTAATCTCTTTTGGCGCTGCATGCCGCACAAGTACCACTGTATTATGTTATTGCTTTTTAATTGTTGATATGTTTTCATGGTGTATGTATTGTGGTGTCAAATAAACTTTCTTTTCTAATCTGAATGTCATTTTGTGATCGTATTTGTGTACACATAGCACAGGGAATCTTGCCCTCATATTGGAAAGTAATAAATCCTCTTTAGTTACTTCTACACATTGGAAAACGTATCAAAATCCGTCCCGCCATTGTCGAACTTTAACCAAACAGATACAGATCTAAATATTTACGATATCGTAAATGTTTACTACTATTACTAACTGTAAACTCAGACGCCGCAATTCCGGACGCACGTGATTGTTTAATGCAAACATTATTTGGCATTATGTAAGTTGACTTGACAATTTGCCAACACACTTCTAATGAGATGGCAACTGGATGGCAAGGCTCGGGTAATACGCAAATTATAATAGGTAAGATATTATGTTAGAAAGTAGCGAGCGACACATGTATATATTTTAAGACAATTGTAATATGTATACTACAAATAGACTTACTCCGCTGGCTCATTGATCCAAAGTGGGTATTGGCCATCTAATTCGTTTTATACCAAACAGAGAATATAAAAATAATATTCTTTATTTTAGAATTTGGTTTTAGTAATCACAATTTCTTAAATCAACAATAAATTCTGATATATATATATTCTTCGTCCATAATAATAAGTATTTATTTTTCCTTAAGCAACAGGGATTGTGTTGATCTAAGAACTCTTTTTTACGCATATATCTAATCATAAATGAGTATAGTTTATATAAACAAGCTAGGAGACGTATCTGCAACGTGAGGTGGCAATTAAACTTTGATCGTCGCTTTTGCTAGCACTAGCACTGATAAGCGTGCCCTGCGCCTGCGTCGCACATGTGATTGTAATTGTATACAATTCCGCTGTATACAGCGGAATTTTCTGTCCAGTCGTTCCGCATGAGTGGACGGATTCCTAGGGAGACCATGCTTTATACTACATCCAGGAATTTACGGAAGTATTCCAAGATCTATGTGTAAGAAAAACCGATTATGACTAAATGAATCAGTACATCAATATAGGTACACTAATCCATTGCAGTCTCTGTCGTATTTCCATGGCATAAAGTACTTCTCAGCAATACGATAAAATTGCACCTATATTTTTTATAAATTCATGGCGATCGGGAAGATCGACAACCTTATAAAATTGTGCGTTTATTATAACAAATGACAATTACAATTGGCACAACACGAGTAATATATTTTATTTTACGTCAATTTTGAAACAGCAATTCGGTGTCTCTGTTCAGATATATTGAAACAAACCACGAGTAGTTATGGGGATTATTTATTGGCACGCGGCAATTTGGTCACTCTAGTTCTAACGACTGAATATTATTTTTTATGTATATGGGTCAGCTTTATTCGACGATACGCTCTAGATAGCGGTTTAAAAAATGTATTTATTATGTTAATTGAATTTTGTATTTATTATGTAGTATTGTTTATTTACATGTAGTACCTACCTATTCAGTATTTTTAATGTAGGATTTCTCATTCGCGAATATTACCACCTATGTAAGATTGCTCTCTCTCTCTTTCTCTCTTTGTTTATTTTATTTGGGAGGCTTACAACTATATTTACATACCAATTTAATAGGTAACACGATGCTAATTACAAACGACAACTTAATTACAAACGACAACTTAATTAGATACTTATAAACTATAATGATAAGGTTACTTCGCCGTCGGGTACGCCCGTATCCAGTATTCCAAGAATATGGGGATCCCGACCGATCAAAATCCTCTGGCTACTGTCTGGACAGAAGCAGGTCAAGGTGGAGGGATGAGCTCAATATTGGTGGATGATGGAATGATGCTCATGACAGATATTACTTGTTACATCTTAGCCCAACAGTGGAACAACTTATAGGTAAAATAAAATTAATCATTACAAAGAACTATTTGCTGGTCACACGAATGTGCTAGTAGATTAATCTCCAATAAAGGCTCGTCTATATGCCAGCTAAAATTGCTAAGCGGTGACTTAATTTGTCAGGTTTGAACCACCGATTTTGTATGGCGAAATGTAGCTAAAATCCTGAAATCAAGCTCAAGCTATGGCTTGTAGGTTAATCCTAATTTTCAATAACGTTTATAGCTAACGACGAAACTGTTTCCTTTTACATTTTCATGTTATTAATAGTGTTATAAGAAACAAACGAAACAGATGCGACATTTATGGCCGCCCATACAACGCAACTACTACGACTGACACGAGTGTGATCTATTTTGCCCACTCGAGCTAACGAATCCGCTTAGACCATGAATCATGAAACGCACTGTGGAGTAAGCAATATTTTATTTTATTTATTTATTTTATTAATGGACTCGACAGTTCGTCATTTACGAATGTCATGTTACAGAAAATTCAATATATTCAATAGTCTTCTATCTTCCTCCAGTGGAGTCGCAGTAGCGTAGCCGCCCTACGCGTCTCCTCTGGATGAAGACATGAAGACGCGGCTACCCTGGGTAGCCGTAGCGTCATCACTCTGGACGAAGCAGCTCTACATTCACGTTCATTCCCGAGCTTGTAGCGGGAACTCTTGATAAAAGCTTGAAACTTCAGATCTTGCATAAATAATCCAAATACTTCACCGTACTGTCATTCGCGAACATTATCTGATTAATTTAACGTAATATTAAACACAAAATAGCCCCTGTAGACGTTAAAAGGAAAATTATCAAATAATTTCGCAACCGTCGTTTCCCGTTATTTTCAAGAAAACCTAAGCAACATTTACTTTACAAACACCGCTCCTACATGACAGATTTTAGCGTCTACCACTCATTTGTTTTTCCATTGTTTGAATTTTCAATAGAAGGCAAAACAGATGTATCTTTCTGACATATAGAGAGTGAAAGTGACAACAAGGGCGGAGACCTGCTATACAAAGTATACTTTAGGCTCTCTTCATAGAGTTTCATAAGCTTTTTTCCTTCATGGCTTAGACAATATATTGTCTTACAATACTATTTCTGTCTATTTTGCCGTCGTCCAGTACCACTCCACGCGATTGAAGGGCGTATTGTTTGTATACGATGGAAAATACACTTACACGATATTAATTTTATTGGTTTCCCTTTATCTTTGACGTAAACATGAAGTAGGTACTTTCTGTATCAAATATAATGAAGAAAATATTCGTATCACGGACAGGATTCGAACCCACGGCCTCGTTATTTCGTGACATGCTCTACTCAAACAGACTTTTGTTATTAATATTTCTGTGTTCAAAGAGTCGAATATAGATTCTTGTAATGATAAAATATATACAAATTAAATATAGGTTCAGACATTCAAAGCTAACCTAACCAGAATTGTTTAGGAACGTAAATTAAAGACATGGGGTCATTTAGAAAGATTTGCCTAAAGTTATCCTACCTTTCCGATAATTTTATCTCTTATTGACATAATCTGTTGGGGACTGACATTCACCGGTACATGTTTTTTAAATTCATTTTGAAACATTACAGTCTGACGCAGAGGAAATAAAATTTTCAACTTTTCTATGAGTAGACTGTTCATGTATTCGCAATAAAGTACGTAATTATATGTATATATACATAAGTGTATGTCTATTCTATTTTTATTTAAATGGCTTCTACTCTTATTCAAGAGATAATTTCGGCAATGTTAAGTTATTTAGAGTATTCATGTAAATAGAAAATTAAACAAATAAAAAATTAATCTGCCATTCCAAAATGATGGCGGATTCCGTAAATATTGTATAGTACAGCTAACAGTTTGAAAACCGTCCGAGGAAGAGAATGACATGACGTCTTTCTACACGTCATTTAACTCCACATTTACTTAGCTGTGATGATATTCACTTAGCGACAAGTCGCGTCTGGGTTTTGAAGGTTACGTAGTCTAATTGCATTCGTTGTGATTTGATTATGTTGCATATATACCTAATACTCGTATATATGTTACAAGATTGAAAAGAGTTGTGCTTGTTGGGTTATTTGAGAGGTAGAGCTGAATTCATGATATAAATACACCAATACTTCCATCAAAGCAGTATCAGTTTACTAACATGACAAATGTCACAACTTCCTAAGGACATTCAAGTTCGGCTTTCCAATCATGTGTTTTTAATAGTGGTTAATTAGTATATTTAATTAGGACTTAATAGCATTAATTTATTATTATACTAGTAAGCGTAGTGACACAGGAATCTTCGAAACGGATGTTCAGTTCCGTACATAACTTGCCTTGAATTTACAAACACATTGAATAATTCGTGCGTTGCCTACCTACTTTTGCTATTGGACATTCCTTATTTGTAGTGTAGCTGTTGGTCAGCTGTCGTCGCGTGACGTCAGAACTGCGTACGAACGTACTTTTCTCATTTACGCCATTTTTTTTCATCAGTCATCTACGTAGTAGGCGCGTTGAATATTTTACCAGATGTAGGTTAGAAATGTAGTTCACCAGACAACACGTCATTGGTAAAATAACTCTTATGGAGTAGGTAGTGAGAATGAAAAGTCCAGAGTTATTTTTTTATAAACTCACGCCTTATTCCCGTAGGGGTAGGCAGAGACGATGGACTTCCATCTGCTGCGATCCTGGCACACAACCCTTGCCTCCTCCACATTCATCAATCTCTTCATGCATGCTCGTCGGTTTGTAGTAGACCGTACATGACCCTTTTTCAAGACTTCGCCAATTTGGTCGACGTACGTTCTTCACGGTCTACCTCTACGGACTCTCCCGTCAACATTCGCTCTGTGTATTTCTTTCGTCCAAAGTCCAGAGTTATAGTTGATATTCTTGCGATTGTACGTAGTACCTACTTTTATGCTACTATTTGTTATAAATAAATTAAATAAATAGATACGCGTACTTCTACAATGAAGTAATCAATCAGATGTATTCTATTTTGTATTGTTTTTTATTTGTATTTTATTTTGTATATTTTGTACAGAGCACTAATTTTAAGAGCATATTAACGTATTTATAATAATTATTAAATTTTTATATTTATCTTGACAGACAGACAGACGGACAACAAAGTGATTCATCCTATAAGGGTTCCTTGTTTGCTTTTGAGGCACGGAACCCTAAAATTAATTTTTAGGATAAGAATTAATTAAAACAATAAATAATTCTCGTTACACATTTGTGATTATTCTTGATATTATCAAAACTATCTATATCCTAATCTACCTATACATGATTGTTTTAGTTCAGCGCTTAAAATATCATTTTTAGGTCATTTGAGTGAGAGTGTCGCGCGGCCAAATATAAATAGATGCACACGTCACTGTCGATAAGATGAAAAATCCGGTCAAGTGCGAGTCGGACTCACGCACCGATGGTTCCGGCCAATGTATGTTTCTCTCTAAAACCTTAAAACATTGTTTTGTGGTTCCTAGAATCACGTACAACTAACTATTCATGTTGTTAGCTATATACCTCGTGTACCTCAATTTCCTTAAACAGCGTTGCTGTCACTTTCAGACTTCGTTAAAAACATTAAGTTAAAAAGGGATGGCAGGCTTAAAAGGTGGTTAAACCTGGCACACTGCTTTAAAATATCATTAGGAATAGTTTTTATTTAAAAGCAGAACCCTATATAGGTGGCATGCTCCGCTTGTTTAGGCATATCTAACGAATGAATGACGAGAAATTGAAGCCAGCGAAAACGTAGACGTTCTTTGAGTGGTATGCTATACTTATAAAATATAATAAAGAAATAAAATAAACAAATGCTCAGAGACCTACTATATCCAGAGCGAGAGCGTATGTCCTCGAGCAGCGAAAGATGTATGAGAACAGGCATGGGACTTTTGAAAATGGTAGGAATGTAACAGAATTGCTTAATTATTTGATATTTTTATTAATTTTATTGTTTATTTTGTGTTTAATGTCACGTTAGATTAATCAGAGAATGTTCGAGAGTCAATATGTTGGAGCTTCAAATAATTATATGCAAAGTCTGCAATTTCGAGATCTAAGCTCCTGCGTTGCAATCGCTTCACGCGACTCTTCTGGGGGAAGATGCGAAGACTACCATAGAATATTGTTATTCTTTAACTTGTCATTGGCAATGACAGAACCTGTTGAGCCCATAAAAAAGATGTTGATGTTGAGGTCCATGTTGGATAAATAGTCGCCACTGTTTCCGTGTAAGTCGTTACCTAATTACAGGTAATTACTACGCATGACGTGAACCATAAATATTTTGGTTTTACCTTGATTTGATACTAATTCCCAAACGGTCGGTAATGTTGTCACTAATTAAAAATCAATTGACAACGAACTGGCTTTTAATACTTCCAAATGTGCCACAATTTAATAGGCCATCATTACTTTTTCATTATTATCTAATAGCTTACCTACCTTGTCGATAAGTAATAAAAAACAGTAACACCTGGGTAATGATATTATCATACACTCAAAGCTGTCTCTGATTGTCGGCCTTTCATGCAAGCAGAAACCACATTGACTCGGTTCTTGCTATATTGATAAAATAATATTATAAGCTCGCAATCGTAAAAATCTGAGTTATGTTTGTGTTAACAGTTGTTTGCAATGGGTTACAGTGCTCGAAGAATTCCTAATAAATATTTATGCCAACTGTTTAACAGTAGGCAGATGAAACAAAGGAACATACGTCAAAACATATCCCAAAATCGGTCCCTAACCAATATATCCGTTTGTTAAGTTGGTTGGTGAGTATTTCCGTCGTGACTTTTGATCCCTTTACTCAACAATGCACAACATCGAGTCTTTGGGATGATCACAATCGCATCAATTCAACTTTTACTAAGACCAGACATTGAGTTTTTCTTTCAGATCTTGCAAGGAACATCTAGCGGTATCCCTGGCTACGCCTACGCCTATCTGACAGTTTTTATCTAACAAATGTCTCTAGTATACCACCACACGTTAAAACCTGACTGATGTTAACCAAAGTCTGCAGTAAATTAAGTACAAAAAGCCCGTCCCCCAAATGGTATTAGGGTATTCATTGATCGGTAAATTCATCGAAACCCATCTGATTTGTCAATTAATTTCGACGGTATCTCTGATGATTTTTTTGCCTCGTATCTTTCCTCATTCCGTTTCCGAGAGAGATGAATCACTTTAGTGTTACAAAACAGTACAAAAAACTCAATAGCGGTAGACCTTGCAAATTCTTTGTGTTCTTGCCAAAATATTCAGTTGTTCCTACTCTTTTTTCTGGCCTACGCTCTATTAGATACAGGTTAATTAACTGGACTGCCATTTGCTATGTAATACAAGATGTTATCGCAACATACTCGTAGATAAATAGATACCGTGCAACCTGATCGATATTCGTAATCCAAAATTAACGTGCGCTAAGAACCAGAAAGAGAGAAGCGACCTGGGAGACTTTTGCTCAGCAGTGGGACGATTTATATAGAACAAGAATTCTATATTGCGTCAAAGATATAATGAAATAAATTATTCCAGCAATTCTAAATTTACAATAAATAGAAGGACGTGCAGCCCGGGATCTGGAGTCCTTATTTTAAATTTTACATTAGTCACCGATGTTTGTTCTTGTAGCTTTCAATATCTGCATTTGTAATATTTGATTACTTATACGCTTTTATATATTAGGCTTTCTCTTTGGCTTCTGTCAATACATGAAACCTCACCTCCAAACTCCGTTCCGCTGTTGAAGGGGCCACCCCACTAGTCAAAAAGTACCATCGCTATTCGCAACACATTAATCGATATTGCTAATAATGGTCCAATTCAATTAAATACAGGTTGCCGTTATACACATTTCCATCATAACTTCACGATACATTTCTAAAGACTGTCCTTAAAATGCTTACCTCGCAAGAAATAAAACGTGTTGGTTTGATATCTATGGATGATTAAATAGAGTAAAAATGCGTGGATATTTTTGCTAAAGTACATTTTTGTAGTGGTTGTCTACTGTTTGTTGTCTTGTTTAAAATAATTAAAATTCATTCGCCAGCGATGTCCCACTTACTAATGAATTCCGATATCACTTCGACTTTCACCTTCGTTCACTCACATTGCCATCACCGCTGTTGTCGTTACGCTACCAATCGTACCTTCTACATTTTTTGCGTCTCAAATCACAACGTATGGGCCGAGCCCCCAATGAACTTGTGGTTCGACCCGAGTGTTGGTTATTATCAGCTGTTATTTCCCCCGTACCACTGTATTCGGTTTTAGTGTGGAATTTGACGCGTTTGCCTGGTTAGTTGTGAAGTCGGGGGCGCTGTTAGCGATGCCAGCGTTTATTGGTAGCGGGTGGGTCGCCGTCAGCCACACACAACCGCCGGTACCCGGTTTTCTGTAAAGTAACCACGCTGACGACACTCAGTCACTCGATTAGCACCACTATCGCTGGCGCAGTGACGGTGACTGACTGTCAGTTCAGTTCAGTGTGAGAATGATCGTCCGCGTGGCGGGTCGCCTACCGTCCTGAGCTTATCGCGCGCCCACACTCGAATTAGTTAAAAGTATTACGCGATCTGATAGCTATAGTTCCAAAGAAGAAATTCGTCTGTGATTTAGTTTTATTTATGTAAAGTTGATGTAAACTAGACACAATGTCTTTGGAGTTGGAAGAAATTACGGGAACAACCGGGGATGTCTTCGAGGATTTCCTGGTCGTGTTTCGTCGATGCTTGGCAAAGGTAAATGCATCTATATTCGGGTTACTCGGGCTCGGTCCCGCTGCACAGACGATGCCAGAGTTGCATTAGCTGCAGCTGGATCGGGTCCAGTAATTACTTCCTAGATACGTACAAGACAGTGACTACTAGAAAGATGGATATGGATTCATATGGTGACATTTGGGAATGGATTTTAAAGGTATCGTGTTGTACGTAAATCCGTTTATAATCTATACTGACTTTTCGGTCCTTATTACAATATTTTATTAATCATAATCAACCTTGAGTAATTCGGTATCAAAATTAATTTCAACAGTTGCTCTTCGAATGTTTCCGAGACTGCTTGAATATATTCGACTGTTATCTTATATCTTTACACATTAAAATAAGATTTATACCTAGATGTCTTAACTTCGTTGCGATAACTAAAGTAAAGACATCGATCACAGGTTTCAGGTGTTGCATGCAGTGCATGAGCATACTTATTACTTTCACAGTATCTACGTATATCTAATCTACTGTCTCTTTCAGTTGTATCTGTGTTAAGTATGGTGTCTTTTTCACGCCAGGAATTCGCAGTCAGTGAACCACCACGTGGCCACTTGTTGCTAGGGAAAACGGTGACACTTAACTGGTCTAGCGGGAATACGCGCCGTGGTGTTTTTGGACTTGTAGATATAAGTAGTATCGTTCGACAACATTCGACCTTTACGAAACCGCGCCATTGTAATCTTGGCGTTATCGCTGGGATCAAAGTATAAAATAAAGAGGGATAGGCAAATAAAATTAACGCTCTCGAGGTGGATAAAAAACTTTTGTTTAATTATACATAGATGCATGTAAGAGAGATATACTCGAATTTATATGGACATCGAAATAATATGGACAGAAATAATACCCAAATGTAGGCAACTTTGTAAAATGTTTAGTAGTTATTTATTGGT
The DNA here is from genome assembly GCA_963506565.1 of Tachystola acroxantha. Lineage (NCBI taxonomy): Eukaryota > Metazoa > Arthropoda > Insecta > Lepidoptera > Oecophoridae > Tachystola > Tachystola acroxantha. Next base: position 19,659,888 of record OY735870.1, read on the forward strand.
GTTAAATAATTATAAAACTAACTTTTACAAAATAAAAGAACCTCGGTCTCGGGCCTCGCTCTGAATCGTTCCTGATGCAAAGGCTGTCCATAGCCATACAGCGCGGTAACGCCGCTGGTATTATGGGCACCTTTGCATCGGGAACGATCAGAGGGGGCTTATTCGATTAAGTTTTTAGTATTGTATAGTTGTATACTTTTCACTTAAATAGTTAATAAACAAACTAATAATAAAACTAAGTACTTAAATAAAATAAAAGAATATACAACGAAACTATATATTCAAAATAGGTCGGTTGAACTATCTGTAATGCACGATTACAGATAGTTCAACCTATCCCCATTGTCCGGCAACGTGCCCAAAATGCTGGCGCCATTTCCCCTGTGAATGGCAAGGCCTATTCTTTGGGCGAAATACAGGCCAGCATTTTGGTCACGTGTGGACTCTACGAACCGCCCCGACAGATCTTTACATATCTCAATCGCTCCCGGCCCTCACGGACCCAGAGTTTCTACCCCAAATGGCACAAATCGACACAATGTTTGCGCTACTTGAGGGATTCAGCCACTGCATAACCGCCACTCGCTACTTTGTAAAATTATAATTAAGTTACCTATTGTTCACAATATGTTCATTTCCATATCGGTTTTTTAAAGGTAAAACAAATACTGAATGAAAGTTTTTTTTATTCTTTGGGTTGGGTCGGGTACAAAATTCAATTCAATACATTTCTCGGAAATTTCACAATATCACATAATATTTTAACCCTGCCAATATTAACATACTCAATCTACTTGAATAAACGTATTTAATTATAATTATATTCTTTGAAGCATATGGACTGTTCGCATCCACGTCGTCGGCGGCGGTACGCGTTGTCTAGGCAACGAGCATACGTTCGTCTAGATTCTAGAACTTTTCCAGGCACTCCAATAGTTCCACAGTTTCTTACCATAATCTTATGCTTAGAATTATCTAGCTATGCGAAATATTAAATTAGTGTAACAAAGTTATTAATGTTACATTCTCTTTTCTCTATCGTACACATTGGTATTTCAATTATTGTATGCTTATGAAGCTAATTCATCACCCAGCCAGGACATTTCTCCTCAACCATTCCCATTCCAACTAAGCTAAAGGCTTGTGGTTATGAGCCTCCACCACATAAGTCCAGGGGTGGGACTCGGACGTATTATATGACTATTGCGCCTCAGTCTGTGCCCTAGCCATTGATATACTGTGACGAAATATTTCACATTTAAGCACAATTCTGTATGAACCAGAAAGCACTGGGATCCCACATGGAGAGGCATGCTCCCAGGAGTGGGCTGCAGTTTTCTGAAGATGAGATACACCATACAATAATTCTCCATTCTCATATGCATCATCCACCATTCTGCAGCGACAATTAATTCACAAATTATTGTAAAATGAAATATCTGTATCATACATGTACTCGTAGCCACAGCGAAAGGTTTTACATAACATAATAAGGGTGTACAAGGTGTAACATAATCCCGCTTTTGACAGTTTGCGGCGTTTGCGTTCAGTATACAGGCTGTAACCAGAATGGAAGATGTTCATGCATATGTAGAGGTTCCAGATTGTGGCACGCTAGTTTTAATCGTCCCGCTCACTCTTACGCAATTTAGCTTAGGAGTGAAAGTGACGTTGCGTTTGGTTTTAGCATGACAGCATCACACCTTTGTTCAACTGTAACTTGCACAGTTATTTTTGCAATCTTTGTGCGAATTTATTTATCTATACATATAGTAAGACTAAAAAAGTTGTCTGTACATTGGATATTTTTTGAAAAGAATAACTGTAATGTGTTTTTTGGGATCGATACTGATGCCAAAACACAAATTTTTAGAATTGTTGTCTGTTTGTCTGTGACTTTGTGCAAGTATCACGCCATAACTACTGAAGGGATTTTGATGGGAGTTTCACTAGGAGATAGCTGAAATATCCGGACAGCTCATGGGCTATAAGCCATGGCGGTATATGATGTGGAAACAAGGATCAAGAGAGGAAGATCTGCCTCCTGATCTCCTTCATCCTCCTCCTCTACGCAAACGAAGTTGCGGGGTACAGCTAGTCAATAATAATTTATTAAAATCATTTTATTTGCAATCCAAAAATATTAAGTTTCATGAATAATCTTTACTAAATAGAAAGGAGTTATTGCAGCGGACCGACATTTGTCGAGATGATAGGTGTATGTCCAATCCGTGAATCAATTTAACCATTTATCAATATTGACCATAACGCAACTCAAATTTTATGTGGTCACTCAAAATTGACCTTTGTGCAATAGAGTGTTACTGTTATCGATACCTATGTACTGAACATCAAAACAAACATTGAATGTGGGCATTGTTACAGCTTGTAAACCCACGCATTGCGATTTCTGCGAACTGATTGCCACTGAATAAACACTTGGACCTCAAGCCTGAATACAATGTAGGCTAGTACTACACAGTACATTAGCTGCCGCAGGTACGGTCTAACACAGGGAAAGCTGTTCAGCCCCCTTACCATGAACTCTTACAGCAGGATTACTTCAATATTACTTTGTTACTTCGTACAATGACGACCTTAAAGTAAGCTTATTAAGGTCGTCATTGTACGAAGTAACTTCATGGTAAGGGGACAGGAGTGTTTTTAAGGTTTTCTGAAAAGCACTTGACTAATTTGTGAAAGTTGTTTCCAATTAAATAGTGAGTACTCTAAACTATTGTAAAAATTCTTTCACCAGTAGATACTATGCGAATCCCAAATGGATTATTAAATTCGGCCCATAGTTTTTGAGAAAATCTCAACCCTAAAAACTCTCCTGTACACCTTTAATGGTGTTCCACCGTACCATGACGACCTTAAAGTAACCTCATTGGCGTCCTTAGTCATGGTACGAAATAACAAAGTATTATTGAAGTAATCCTGCTATAAGACTTTATGGTAAGGGGGCTGGTCGTTGCACATCTCTCTGGTATCATACTTTGCTCGTTTCGCTCTAGACATTCTTCTAGACATGATGGTTTCGTTCTAGACATTGATTGCGGTGTCTATAAGTAATCCCTCAACCAGCCTACCTGATATCATCATTACCACTTCAAATGCGATATTATGCGTCATTATTATCAACAAGTGTTTTATTTTAGTCGCCCGTCATGCTACAAGCGGTTTGAGTTCTAGATAAATGCCTCAATTTAGGTTAACACTGTATAACACAGCGTCATTCGGAGGACAGGCATGGACCTAGTAGGGGGGTTAGAGATCTTATTAATGTCAAAAATAATGTTTACATATCTTGTAGGTATATCAGTTATGTAACATTAAATACATGGTGATCGAGAAAGGGGTTTGAACAGGTGAGTTTAGACCTATTTAAAAATCATTTGCGCTACTCATGTATTTTTTATTTTACTTTGACACAAGTTCGACTATTCACACTTAATAGTATCACAGGGGGACTCGTAATATTTAAAGCTAAAATATTTTTATATTTAAAACTATAGTGCGATACTCACCTTCATAAAATAAAACGAAATAGTCGGTCTACATGCCGGCTTCAACCAAATAATTGAGTGATCCTTTTTGAAATGTTTTTTTCTGGAATAACTGGAATGGCGTTAATTGCTAACGATGCGACGTTTGCAGTTTTTATTATTCACTCTGCATTTGATTAGAAAACGGGCCCAAAACTCGATAAAAAACAAACATAAATCTAATAATATTTCTGAATCCCGTGACCTCACGAGTTAAATCGGGAGTCTAAATCTGTATCTGGCCGTATAGACTCGTTCACCTAGTTATGGGGCGTCATTCGCGTATCAATACATCATTATCTCGGTGACATCATCAGGATGGAGTACCAGACGACCAGACCTAGTAGACTTCGTTCCCGGACGTATCTCACTCGCATAGATAACTCGCGAATTTAGTTCATAAAAGTATTTTGACATTAAATCAATGTTTGTGTGCAACTCTTTGCGTTGTAGGTTATTGACTAGGTACCGACTATTGGCAAGGTCTAAATTTTTTTATAAAAATTCTTTGATAAAAATGTATGTAAAATTAAGGGTCCCATATTTTTTTTATTTTAATAAAAGAACGTCGTTTAAATTAAATAAGGCGTAAGTGACGATTACGGAAATAGTGTCGTTTCAAAATCGGTGAATACCCATGTTTCGGACGTTTTCGATATTTGTAAGAGTGTGTTCATTGCCATTTTTCTTGTGGACTCGCCAAATATGATTCTGACTACCTAGAAAGCATTGAAAAAGTGTTACAAACAAAAATACAATGTATTACTTGGCTGTATGGGTTAGAGTCCCTTTACCTACCACGTCAGAGCCACAGTACTTCCGGAATGCCTAATTTTACAGAAAACTTTTTTTTTTCGGAAATTATCTATGACAAAATTTTGAAAAAAAATCTACGTATTCGGAGAGACAAAATCTTGAAATGGTATTTTTCTTTTAGGATGTTAATAATTTTTAGACCTTGTTAATTGATCATACATGATCCGCCAGGTTGTATGCCGTTACTTTATTATATAAAAATATCAGGCCAGGCTGTATAATTTAGTTAGCCTTGCCACTCCCTTTCTGAACAGGTTTTTTTTAAAACTAGGTGTCCTACTGCTCTAAGCTTAAGCTCGTGTCCAGCGCGTAGGTACGCTTCTACGAGTGTCACAATTTACTCGGATGACGTTATCTACGTCGCGAGTTGCGTCATTCAGCATATACTGGAAGTCAGGCGCACCGCTCACGCGCGGGAAATCCTCATGTTTGCCACACTGATACACACACACAACACTCTCATCGTGATTCATTATTTTCCTGTTAGTGTTTTTTTGATAGCACCAAGAGCGGCAATCGCAGATAAATTTCTCAGTGTTACAAACGTCAAATTCCATAGACATTTGACAGTTATAAGTACGAGCTCAGCTGTCGATCGGCGTAACGCCTCGGGCGGGGCTGTCAAACTGACGTTATTACAAGGCGTTGTTTGACAGCTCCGCGGAACGGCGTTGACCGCTAATGCTGCGCGTGCTAGCACCCCTGAGGATCTTCCCTCACACTAGGATCTCCCCCTCACAACTGTCTATGAATCTCGGCGATAGACAGATTTGAGCGCCAGCTCAGTATGAGCTCGCTCTTACTAAATAAAATGTCAAATTACACGTCATGCTAAGCTTGTGTTCAAAACTATCTATGAACATCTGCAATATAACAGTCTTACATTACTTTTTGCCAGTTGGTAAGAGCGAGGTCACGCCCCAGGGTCCCACTCAAAATTGCCTATGAACCTCGGCCTAAATAAGAATCTGTTCGGATTGCCTTCGTTAACTCGCGTATCCTCCGAGGATGACTGCGACGGATTTTGTAGTTAAATGCTATACGCATACAGTTTATGTTTAGTGAGATCTAAGTTAATGAATTGAATTATTTTCAATTAGTAAGGGTCATAAGGCATAAGTATTTCATTGGTTAACGACATGAAAAACAGTATTTGTATTTGAAATACTTCTCAATTCATTATATGTACAGTCAACACGCCAAACAATGCAATTTAAGTTGTTATGACTACAATAAGGTGCAAAATCGAACGACGAAAGTGTTACACTTAAGTACTGCCGACTATTATAAACCAAAATATCCGTAAGCTAAACGTTTCTAATTTGAGCGTTTAGTAATTATACATTTCAAAATCAATAGCAGCTATGTTTTGAGACGAAGCACGTAGTTTCAAAAGCAAATAATCTACCACAATAACAGTCACGTTTTACAACAACGATATTATTATCTGTAATGTTGTATTTGTATTGTACACGAGTGATTTCTCAGTATATTAACATCCTACTTGCAATGTGACAATCCAAACGGAACTTCCTATGTTGATATAATTACTTGACATCGTGAAACCGGACCACCTTCATAGTATATCCGGTCGTAGGTAAAAGTATGACTTACTGGAGGATTAGCATCCAGTCCTGTCAAAGACAGCGTGAACGAAATTTTTGTACTATTTTTCGCCAAAAATCTGACATTGACATGACTTGAGGGCTAGTAAAAATCGTCGCGGCTCCTCTGAATTATTCTCTGTATCTCTTTGAAAAGTTTCAAAGATGAGTTACGTGACGTTATAAGAATTATTCTTATTAACAGTAACAGTTATTGAATACTATGAAACCCGTGCGGTTGTTCATATTGTCAAACAGCTAAAGATAATGGCGAAATCTATTTTGATGACGTCCTTTTTAACAAATAAGTTTAAAAATCGACTTAGTTTGGTGTAGCTTTGTATCACAGATACGCGCACAGACATACAGACAGGCATTCAACAGCAGACAAACTCATTTACGTAGAGAAGAAAATATGAATGAACGACAAAGTCACGATGATTCTGCGTGGAGTTGTGGATCGTGATTCAGTATTGTGACGTAGTAAATGTATCAAATAGACGCCATGTGACCATTGCCAGTATTATGTGCTTCACGCGTGCGCGTGATCCAGTTTTAGATCTATTATGACTGCGAAATACGCAGCCGTACATGCGTAGCCGCAATATTACGTCTGCAAGCACTGAAAATCTCGTATAGCAAACATTTTTAGGATAGAGAAACCGTCAGGAGAATGAAAATAAAACCACAATAATAACTTGATATTCACGAAAAATACCATGATCTTTCACATTTTATTTAAATGCCAACCCTAGCCATATACCTAGTTTAACTTTTGTCACTTTAACACTTCGTTAAAACATTAAGCTGCGTCTACCTATTAAAATTTTGTCGATATAAGTACAGACATTTTGGTCTTAATTTAGAACAATTTTTATTACCAAAATCGATCAGAATCAAGATGTGTTGAGATCATAATTTTGTGACGTCACCAGCCTCAAAAGCCTTCAAGTGGTTCGTTGGAACCATAAAACAAGGAAACATCTCTCTCATTTGACATACTAAGATGTTTTTTCCTTACGTTTCTATTCTGCCCACTGCAACATTGTCAACAGGATATATCTTGACTTGATCAAATAACGCTGAATACTGACATTGACCGCCTTATTGGAACATTCTCCTAACGCAGTCAGAAGGTCATAGCTGTAAGATACATCTGAAGAGGTGCCTAACCTACATATTTATTCAAGTTCATTTGCAAAGGTCATGTCTGTATATTGTAGATTGGAGACCTTGCGACATACCTTTATAGATTAGGCAATCTACCGAAGTAAATTGAAGTAACAAACGAGCCGAGCTTTATGAATATTTTAAGCCTACAATATGGACACTTATTAGTATTAGGTACCTACTACTATTAATAAAAATTTAAGGAGTATTCGGGTTTATTTCGCATCTATACTAGGGCAGGTAGAGACCAACGATTCTAAATGAGAGGGGCATTTATCAGTTACTAGATACTCTGTTAGTATCTTACCTACAAATTCTGATTTGTGTCTCGATACGCACAAGGATGTGTTTGCAGTACTTATAATATTTTTTCGAAAACCCGCTTTAAATAATCAGTATTCGTTATATCGTGGATCAATACTATGGCTCCGTGCGGATTGTCCACCGTCCTAATGACAGTGCCATTGATACTTTAACTGTGGTGTCCGGTTCGCGCCGGTTATGAACTCCAGCCTGCCGGATGATAGGAGCCCGTATTGGCTGGCTACTGTTCTGCGAGTATAGCCTCGAGCAGCAGAGGGTCGACCGGGACCTTTCATTGTTTTCATTTTGACTAGTAGACGCAATACATTACTGCAATATTTTCGCAAGTTTCAATAAACGATAAAGAAACGCAGTGAAATCTGTGAAAAGTGATGCTATGACGCGACTTTAAGTCTGTAAAGTCGCGTCGTCGCATCACTCATCAAGTTTGTTACTTTCTAATTACCCTACCACTGTTATTTGTTCTGTGACTGCATTTAGGTGGCATTCAAAGAAAGCCAAAGAAATTCGCACTGTCACATGATATGAGATTTTCTCTATATGGGTATGACCGGTTTGAATGACCCGGATGCATCCAGTAATGTCAACTGTCTATGCATTCGACATATACTTTGGCCAAAGAAACCTGGTTTGATAAATACCGAGGGCTTACTAGAAGGTAACTAAATAGAAAATAGCATAGCAGTTTTGAAATGAAATCCTAGTCGATAGTTGACTTTAGCCTGCCTTCTGTGCAAGGGGTTGATTTCTACTCGGGATGGTGCTCTTGTACGTAAGAGTTCCCGACTCTGGATGTAATATTTTAGATATATGGATCCTTTGCATGGGAGGCGTAGTTAAATCAGTTAAAATAGAAACCTCTCCCAGTCGTTCGTTAAAGGTTTTAATAACGATTTTATATTACTCTTTGGTAGCGACACACATGCGTCATGCCATCATGTCATCAATTTCTCAATCTGTCATTTGACCCATATTATTTTCTTTGATTTGACCGCTCTCTGGCTAAAATAAACGGAAGAAAACGGAGTTGTAATAAATTTAGAAAAAAATCCTAAAATGCCTCCACCGTTGTTTAATAGTTGACATAGCGGTTCGACCATGCATATATTTGTTAAACTTATACGAGTACTAAAAATTCTTGTTCACGCAGGCTTGTTACGGAAACATGTCACGAAACATCGGGATTTCTATATCGCCTTCATAACAATAACATTAGATTTGGACAACAGATTAATATGCTATTACAACGAGGCTATGGTAAATACTGTGTTTATTAGAGTTGATAGATATTCCTTTTTTCGCATCATATTATCGAAATAAAACGGGAATTGAACACTAATTGTGTCTCGATCGTAGACAGATAATCTAATCTCTCTACGATCTCGATATTACGGCGATATTGCAGCCACCCGTCATTTCGGACTTAATGTGTTCACGTGATTCATCTGAGATTATTAACTTCTATTAAAAAAATCGTATATAACATTATGTACAAACACAATACTAACTCCTATACACATTAAAATTAAGTACTATAAAATAGTAATAATGTGTATGCGTTGTTCGGAGAACTTTAGACGCGAATACCTATATTTTATATTTCGATTTGGTAATCAAATTGTGTGCATATAATTCAGTAATAAAAGTTATGAAGTAAAAAGAAAAACATTATAAGATAGAGGAATTTAAAATTCAAATTACGAAATGCTCACAGGATTATCCATAATCACAGACTGAAGTAATTATTTGTCTTTATGTATTAAAAATCCTTTCATCAGGTTGAACGTCAAAGGAAAGGCCAGCTGTGGTCCTTTGGGACCATACGGGCCAGTGTAGCGGCGGCCTGCGATGACGATGACGATCTATTATGTGGGACTGTGTAATACCGTGACCGATCCTTTGGCGACGTTTACACATCAATATTTATCGCGATCCGCAGGGCGCGATCAAAATAATCAACAAAATCCAACGGTTTACATTTCAGCGTTCTATGAGATTCTGATTCCACCATTATAAATAACTTCACCTAAACTTGGATTCCGTATCTCCAAAAATGCTAAATTTGACACAAAATTGTGCTGTTTGGTCGTTAATTCTAAATGCACCCATCACAAAACCCTTAAAAACCACAATATTGATGTGTAAACGTCGCCTTTGACTTATCACTTTCGTATATAAAATAAAAGATTTTTATAAAGTGTAGATCGAAAATCATCAATAGAATAAATATTTGTTAAATAGATTCTTGGTAGTTATAGTCACCGTAATATTCACCGATCGTAATCTTTTTTTAGATTATATTTTAGCAAAGTATACCTCCACACTGAGTTAAGACATTTTGCATCATTTTATTATGTTCTGCCCAAAGATGTTTTGACTAAACGGAAAATGTATTGTATTGACATTTCCTAACGAAAAAGTAAATTGTGTCGATATAGGTACATTTTTCTTTTTAATCCACTACAGGGCACTACTGTTCCGTTATAAATGAAAAACAAAATTGAAATAAAATGTTTACAAATCCTTTATTTGTTTGCAGTACCTCGACATCGGGGAGGATATGAACGTACCCGACGACTTCACCCAAAGCGAGCTACAGACTGGCAAGTGGTGGCGACATCTACTGGCGGGAGGCATTGCGGGAGCAGTCAGCCGGACGTGCACGGCGCCACTGGACCGGCTCAAAGTGTTCCTACAGGTGAGGACCTCCTCAGGACCTGTGCCGGTAACCGACACGGTTTCTGCTATCTTGAGAATCTGCTATTCTGAGAATAATCCCTCTAAACGACAGCCATCGATTACCAACCGCGATCTAATTGTGCATCTGACATTGACAGCAAAACCCAATTCCATAGTCAATTGCTGATTCATTAGTTCTGCCTGGATACAGCAACCGAGCAATGGATTATAGAAATTGGAATGGCTTTGCTATCGTTGTCAGAACCACAACAGGGGCGTTAATGCTGGTGGCGCGTCTAATTAACTGCCGCCATTTCCATATATGTTAGCCATAAACGAGATTTAATGTTAGGCCACCGTTTAAGCACTTTTAAGCCTTCGGGCCATTATCTTATCCTGATAATGCCAGTTAAGCTAATGGGTGCCAGTGTGGCGGCACTATTACCCTTTGGGATCTTTGGTGCTCTTCCCTTTCCTCGTTGAATTTTACTTCTCTTCATATTTAACACGCGCCACATCAATATCTTGTCTTTGTAGTTAATTTTTTATCCACCGACTCTAACAATTTGTTCTTAAACTTTCAGGTGAACCCAACTAGAGAAAACATGGCCAAAACATTAGCAAGATTGATCAATGAAGGCGGCCTCTCCAGTATGTGGCGGGGGAACGGTATAAACGTTATTAAAATAGCGCCCGAGTCAGCAATAAAGTTCGCAGCGTACGAACAAGTGAAAAGACTTATAAAGGGTGATGGAAGAAACCAGCCTTTATTAATTCACGAGCGATTCGTGGCGGGCGCGAGTGCTGGAGCTATTAGCCAGACTATAATCTACCCTCTAGAGGTGCTAAAGACAAGATTAGCTTTAAGAAAGACCGGGCAATACAGTGGGATCGTCGATGCTGCGAAGAAGATATATGCGCGGGAGGGGCTGCGATGTTTCTACAAGGGTTACATTCCAAACATCCTGGGTATTATTCCTTACGCGGGCATTGACCTTGCGGTGTATGAGACGCTGAAGAAGAAGTACATACACCGGTACCAGGCGCACAATGAGCAGCCGGGGATGCTGCTGCTGTTGGCGTGCGGTAGTGCGTCGTGCACGCTGGGGCAGGTGTGCTCGTACCCTCTAGCGCTGGTGCGCACGCGCCTGCAAGCGCAAGGTGAGAATACAAACTATTATCATAAGGTTTATGCTTTACGGCGTCCTTAGTTAAAAAACGACCACATGCGAGTCGGCTGCCGGACTCGCGCTCCGAGGGTTCCGTGCATCCCCGTAACTTTGCTCTAACGAAAAGATAAACTCGATTTAAGAACCAACTTAATTTTGCCGTTCGCAAAATAATGCGCAAAGTAATAGGGAAAAAATATTATTTTAATAGATGTAACAAATTTACAGTTTTGGATTTTTTCCTATATTTGTGACCTAGCTTCTTCCCAAATTTCATGATTCTAGTTTTTTAAGTAGTAACCTTTGCAGTACGATCTTAAATCTTACGACGCAGATAATAAGAACGGTCCAAACTCCAAAGTAATTCACTTGATCTTCTGTTAGCTGTACTGTGATATCTTGTAACACAAAATAAGATTTAAAAATCTAAAGAATAACTATTTGTTGAAACAATAGGATTTAAGGAAATAGATAAACAAACATATTTCCTTTCGAACTACATACGCATCTCATTGTATAATGCGAAGATATCAACGTAGTGGATGCAACATTTCCCATATGAAACGTATTCTCGTTATAGGATCGCCAGTAATATCCTGAATATTTCTAGATTATGCAATACCCGTTAGCTCTGTCGTCTTTCGCTAATTCTCGAATATATTTTATGAGTGTAGATAACTCTGCAAATACCTAATGTTTGATACGCTCCGTTGGACGTTATCAGGCTGACCTTATCGACTTCATTGCTTCACAGTCTATCGTCCAATGTCAGAGCACTGGCCGAATTTTTTGCGGTCAATGCTAAGAAACTACTAGCCAAGAGCAAGGACGCTTTTTACATTAAAAGAAAGGACATGTAATTACTCTAAAATGATGGAACAGCGAATAATTGAAACAGTTGCAAAGAATATGAAACGATCCTATCTGTCCTACTTTAATATCTGTATGACGTGTGCTATATAATATTTTGTAATTTTATAATGTTCTATATCATAATCAATCAACAATGTCTAACTCGTAAAATATTCGCAACTGCAGTTTATATCGCGTTGGATATATTCATTTTACACCAAATAATATCTAACTACATATCATAAACGCTAATTAATTCGAGCGAGGACAAAAACATTGAACCCCAACTTTCAGAATATACAAAGACTATCATCAATTGACACAGTAGAGACTCGGTCCATGAAACAGATATGCACATTTAGCACAGAGTGTTGATTGTGTTTTTTTGTTTGTTCGCAGAGAAAGCAGCTAAGGGTCGCGAGGGCACTATGCGCGGCGTGGTGCGCGAGATCGTGCAGCGCGAGGGTCTGCGCGGACTGTACCGCGGCATCACGCCCAACTTCATCAAGGTGATCCCCGCCGTGTCCATCTCGTACGTGGTGTACGAGTACGCGAGCCGCTCGCTCGGCGTCAACATGACGTGATCGCATCCGTCGCGCCGCCGCGCCACAACCCGCCGCACCGACGCCCCGCAGACGCGCACGCGCGCGCACGCAAAGCCACGCGCAAACGCGCGCACATCACGAACCATCATCACATTCTATAATAAGCATATTAGCAAATTTTGCATTTGATTGTACATAGCTCTCGTGTACTTTAAGTCATATTATTTATTTATTATTTTAATATTATTACTTAATGTAATGTGAATTATTCCATTATTAATAATGAAACGATTGCCGGATCCCTAATTTTAACTCTATTTTATTATATGAATCATTGGTTGCATTTGAGGTAATTTCTTGACCTGGTATTTTACGTGTTTGTGACAACGGCGTAACGCCGGATCTGCATCTGTGATTACAATAAATTATGATTTTTTAAATTTGGTTTTCTTTTTATTTTCGTTTTGACGCGTCATTTGTTCATTTTAATTTACTATTATTTATCGGATTTCATTTTTAATACTATTATTTTTAATCGTTTTTACTCGAGCTATGTTTTTGTTTCAAGCATCACACATACATTTTATATTATATTTATTGTTAGGGCGTGCGATGCGCTAATGTTACAATATTAAACATGTTCTGGTGAACCGCTGATTATGCCATAGTTCATTAAGTTGATTCATCAATTTAACTCTTTCATACAAAATTATTTTACGCATAAAAATTAATACTGAACTCGCAATTTAACTACATTACATACTCTCCAGATTCGAACTAGGATAACGGCTCCTATTCCTATGTTTGAAGATTTCATATAAATATAATACCTAATTATGTTATTTCTCAGAGATATTCTATTCCTGTTAATTAAAAGTAAAGAATATAATATATACTTATTAAATGCAAATAATATATATTTTTACCTGTTAAAAGCTACAGTTCAGTATTAAAATATATTATGCTGTATAGAAAGTGTGAAAGATGAAAGGTTGAGGAGTCTTTTAACTAAACCCATCCTATGTTAATGGTGGTAATGATTAATTTTGTTCATCATAACTATTGCTTGGTTGACGTGCAATAATTTATAATGTTACTTAAGAAACCAAGCAATGGGAATACCCAAGGAAAATCGAAATGAAATGCCACTTACACAATAGGCCTGAAGAAAAGAACACGTCAGCGGTCGTTTTAAATCCATGCCACCACATAAAAGGAACCTGGACATTGCTTTTAGTGTTAAAGCCTATATTTTTACAAGTCAAGGCAGGCATGAGTTATGTTATGATAAACACCAGGCTGTGATAAATAAGTGTAGACGATTATTTTTAGTTTAGTAAAGTATATAGGTGTGTTCTGAAGGAAAAAATTCCAACTTGAATTTAGGTCCCATTTTCTGTATTTTATCTTAGAACATACACTCTTGATACCTTGCCACACTTGCTCTATCTTGTAATTTTTGTGGTATAATGGAGTGCGCACATTATGCCGGGCGGCTGCGTGTCGGGGCGGGCCGCTGCGTAGCGCAAAATGCTTACTTAGCACATTAGTGACGGGCCTGGTCGCATCGCATTGACGGATTTTGAGTACAGTGTACTGCCAGATATCGTAAAATAAACACGAGCGTGCGTGCATTCCAATCCGCTTGCTATAGCACACTGTGTCGGGCCGCATCGCACGGACGCAAATGCGCCTCGCAATAATGCGAGCCGCTGCGGCCCGACAAAGTGTGCGATAGTTCATACAAATTGTATTAAAGCTATTTGAGCTGATTTTTGCGCTCCGCCCCGACACACTGCGGCCCGGCATAATGTGCGCGAAGTTTAACAACACCTTTAATAGGTATATTTACGTTACGCAATTACTTACCGTAGATATGATATCGACATCTTACGGTAAGTAATTGTTGTCGGCGATATTAGTATATGTAAGGGATTAATAACAGCCTTATTTTGGGTCAGATATGATCGGGAAACGGTTTCTTGCCCCTTCATATCACACAGCAGTACACATCCCAAATAATTTCTAATTTATGACATGTGAAAAGTGGAAGAAAATGGCCGATAGGCAATAGATAGTTTTGAGCACGAACTTAGCGTTACGACGGTCAAAAAGTAAAATTGTATGTAAACTGACAGTTGTAAAACCGAACTCATACTCTACTCAAATCTGTCTATGCGCCTTGTTATAAAAAAAATATTAAAAGTTCTAATAAGTATTTGCGCATAGTACCTACAGTCGAAGACAGAGACAAGTATTCAGGGGGCCTCAATATGTTTAGATTTTCTCAAAAACTACTGGACCGAACTTAAAAATTATTTTACAGTTACATAGTTTTAACTCTTATCTATCAAACAGTGCAATAGGTCAAGTAGTTTTTGAGAAAATCTCAACCTTAAAAACTCTACTGTACACCTTTCTCTGTGTTCCACCGTACCTAATTGGCAGTCATTTTAGTTCTTGAAAAGGAGCAAACATGACTACCACTTGCTATCGGTAAACATCACTTTCTGAACCAGAATAAGGCAGTTATCAACATCGGTGTCGTAATGTGAGTCTGTACTCAAACCATGGTTTTTACTACCAGTTTTTGTATGAAAATTCTGACTGGAATTGAAAACCAAATACTTCAATGTTTCGCTTCCATAACTAGAATTTTGCAATTTATTATGCGCATTTTAAAATAGAAATCTATACTTACATGAAACTTTAAAACTCCAATTCTCTTCTTAATATTTATTTTAAGTGTAATATATTGTACTAGTTTATGATATTACAGAATAGTTAATAAGTAAATAAATTTATTAGATAGCCTTAAAATAATTCTGACTCAAACGTGTTTTTCTCTAGATAGGTAGGATAGTATCGATTCTGGTTCGTGTTTGGTGAAGCCGTAAGACGAATGAGGGATTAGTATATATTTTCCCAAAAATAACCATTTAATTACACAACGTTTTAGTTCACGTGTTAACTATTATTATTGTTATTTCTTCCAGTCAACGTGTTAGTCTCGCTATACAGCGGGGCAACGCCGCCAACCTTTTGGGCACATTGCCAATTGTGGGGGACTTGGCGCAGGTTTTTTATTTATAATTTATACATGTTAGGTAGGTTTAGGTAGTTTAGATTTAATTTGTATTTATTTGTATATATTATTTCCTAATTTTAAATATTACACAAACACAATAAAACATACAATTTATAATACCCAAGAAATATTCAACATAAAACTAGTGCAATGTTTTTGTTAACTTTTATATCTGGGTCATTATCGTTTTAGTTTACTTTAGAATTCCTTCGTCTAAAGTACATATATAGATTCAATTATTGCCAATGACTTTTCACGCATAAACCAGAATCGGTCGATTAGTTAGGTATGTTTTAAAAATGCTCTCTATAATATTGATATTTTACTATTAATGTTTGAACACGTTTAGAACAATTTTATTATTATAGAACAATTACTGCCACTTAGAATTAGTATTGGATCCATTCCAAACATAAGTTATAGTCTGACCGCAAGCGCTGTACCGCGTCTTGGGTGGGGAGGGACGCGAGTGAGCGCGAGAGATCGACGTCGTTCTCTCTCGCACTTAGAGTTTTCCACCCCCGCGTCTCGCCGCACAGCTACCTAAGGGGCGGTACAGCGCTTGCGGTCAAACTTACTATGGTATGTTTGGAACTTGAACCTTATTATACGCACAGGCTTCACCACAGTTTTGTTTGCGCAAGCCAAGCCAGTTGGTTTTACCAACTACACTTACGTTTAGATTTCGCATAGCGCATGTGCAGGAAAATATCAAAACATACACGTACGGTCGTAGACTGTAGGCTTCTCTCTCTACGCTTACGGTGTTCCGTGTACATGAATGTGGTGAAACCTGTACGTGTAATAGGGGCATTATATTATAAGCGTTAGGATGACGCCAGTTCGTATTCGCAATAATGAAACTTTAGAACTCCCAAAATATTACTATATTAGTATAGGTACAGATATTTAACAGGATATTTCTACAATAACCAAATCACTACCCATTATAAGAAATTTAGCTAAAACGCAGCCATCGATATAACATTTTAATATGACAAGCTTTTGCCAATACTTAGATTTTACGAGTAGTTTATCATACTTATCATGATGCACTTTTAAACCAACTTCTTAAAAGTAGATTCGTCGAGTTACTAAGAAATTTCGTTATTTTTTAAAATCAACAGTTTCTCTTTGAATTGGTTTTAAAGCCGTTACCCGACTTTAAAAATTTCAAGACTTTGAGTCTTTCAAATTCAGATTGTGGAGTGCGGTCGACAGCACATAAAATGTATCAATCAACCATCAAATCGCAATCTACACAATATGGCTTATTTTGCGATTTGTTTGTGTAGGTTGTGCTGTAGACTGTACCTACCGTTCGTGATATCCATGGAAACTTCTCGGTAACTTGTGATCTTATGAACCCGACCTCCTAATAGTTTCCATAATCTTCACTGATCTGAAAATATTAACTAAACTGATCTGAAAATATTAAAAAACATGGTCCTAGGGGTCGGTTAAAATACATGCACCCAGAGCCGTAAAACTAATTTCAAAAAATAAAAATTTAACATTTATTAATTTTTATTTTTAAATAATTTCCTAGCGTATTCAATTTACTAGCTACTAATATATATTCAATTTACTAGCGTAAATTGGGATTCGTTTAACTTTTGGGTGTAATAATTTGCTTTTATTGTACTTGGTTGTTAAGTTGTATACTTAAATAGACAGACAACAAATTGTGTATCAGTCATGTCCTTAACACTTTACAAATTAATTATAATTATGCCTATAATAATAGTTATGCTAGACCGTCACGCTAGTAATTTTTCTTGTTGTGCTAGGTAGGTAGTTAGGCGAGGATAGGGTAGCTAATGAAAGATACGTTACTAAATATTATTTTACGCTGTTATTCTTGAATTTGTTATAACGTGTGAATTGAATTTAAATAACTATTTTAGAGATTTTTGCGTATTTAGTAAAAATATTGTTGTCTAGATAAAAAGATACATACGTAGTTGGTAACTCGGTACTAAAAGAATTATAATATTTAACAAAATCTAAATTCTTACAACTATGTAGCCTAATAAAATCTGGATTAGTAGATAATTACTTAGACAAATTGCAAACTAATACTTGGGTAAGTACTTTACCCATTTTGTTAAATTACATACATAGTAAACTGCTTAATTAATTCTAGTATAAGTATTATTGATTGTCCGTTGTTATTATTATCTCAATAAATAAAATACTACTCCCAAAACTGTGTTTGATTTCGTTATGATTTTCAATATTCCCGCGGGCGGGTGGCGGCGCCTTTAGACAAGAACCTACTTCCGTGAGATTATCATGTTACTTCCAAAGTAATTAATAGATGGCGCTGATGTTAATAGTTTCTCTTCGATGAAATATTGTCAGCTGTAAATTTATCGATATCAGACAGGCATCCCTATAATAAAGGGTTTTATATTTTTCATGATGGTTTGGTAATAATAATTTGGTCTAGTGAAAATGATAGTATGGGGCGGTGCATGATATGAAATGTGCCTAGCTAGATATATTAAATAGACAGGAAACAAACATTAGACACTTCATTACAAAACTAAATGTGACATCGAATCCATAGAAGTATTACATTACCTTACATCGGCATGCATTCATTACAGTCGATCTTTCAATTTCGCTGTTACAGCCTTAGAAATCTATCGGTTCATTCCGATTCTATCGATTACTACATTATCGACATCAATTTATTTTTAATGGATTGGGACACCACTACGCTCTGTCAATGAAAACGTGAAACCAAGTGTTGCCAATATGCGCTATATCTAGCGCAAAAAGTGTCAATTTTTTAATTTTTTTTAAATTCATTTATAAACTCACGCCTGACTCCCGTAGGGGTAGGCAGAGACTTCCATCTGCAGCGATCCTGGCACACAACCCTTGCCTCCTCCACATTCATCAGTCTCTTCATGCATGCTCGTCGGTTTATAGTAGTAGACCGTACTTGACCCTAATTTTTGAAATAAAATTGTTAATAGGGCGTACTATTGTATTCTTTCGTTCTTACTAAACATGCGTTCACAACCAACCAAACAGCATTTTATCGCCACAATTTTAGCGCACGGCTGATCAGACAGAGCAGAGGACAGCCTTTTGCCGATATTTCACATCAATCTCGCAAGAAACGCCATATTATTTGTTTATAATGTATTTCAAATCAAATGCCTTTTTTATTTAGCGGCTGCCATGCAGGTGCTTTCTTTTCATATCGTGTTTTTATAAAGACGTAAAAACGCTGGTGGAAACCAAAAATATCATAATAATAAAAATGGTTCGTTGGTTTGTATTTGAATTTAGTAGGTACTTACTCATTCTTCAATAACTCAATGTGATAGAAACGATCCGAGTAATGTCAATTTAGCAGTTTAGCGCATTCTAGCGCATTCTCGCAACATAGTTTTGGCAAATCCAACACTATTTCTGTCAATCAATTGTCTTTCTTTTCAAGTAGCACGTGTAGACGCGGACGACTTGCTTTATCATCCAATAAAATATTTCTAGGTAAAGTTACTTGTATTCGTAAAGAAACGCACTAAGGTACTTCGCAACAATGTCGAGTATCGTCAAACTGATATTTACTGCCACGTACCTTATAATACCTACGTGGAAAATTTTCGCGGAGTCTCGCGTAGTAGCAGTGCGTGGTTTTCCCCTTTCTATGTATGGTGTTTTACATTAACCTTGGTTTTCAGGCCACCACAATGCCGTCCGACGCTAAGAAACGGGCGCAGCAGAAGAAGAAGGACCAAGCCACGAATAGGAACAAGAAACCCGTGGCGAGGGTCACGGGAGATGAAAATGGCTCGGCCACAAACGGCACGTCGGAAGAGCGCGAGCTTACGACCGAAGGTAACCTTTGACATACCTAACTAATAGGGCATAGGGATACGTAGTAAAATATTATGACGGAGTTGCGAAAAAATCGTAAGGATGCGGAGCTGATTTAGATAGATTAGGTTACTTTTTAATAACCACGCCACAAAGAGGTCCTGAAGGTAATATACTAAGGCCTTGGCCAAAAATCTACAATTCACTGTACTGACTTGGATGGATTATGTTGGGTTACCTCATGACACATCTAGAAACTCGCATAATGCCTTGATTAGGATGACCTATATGTGCATAGGAAAATAATTTAGAAGACTTGTAAAAAACAGCAATCTAGTGAACATGGAAGTGACTCAAATGGGTTAAGTTTTTATCAATTATCGTTTACATGTTGCGTTTTAAACAGAATGATGAACACATCCACTTTACAGTTGAAAACAAATTCTCAGAACTACCAGTTGATATTGTATTCTCCATTATTCACTGACTTATTGACTTTGTAGTTTCGAATAGTGTGCTAGAATAGACTAGTGTGCTAGATATAAACTGTGATGGTACTTATTGCACTCTAGATGGTTAGCCTGGTCATATTGATGTTCATGTTCACTACCTAAAATATAACATCTGTTAACAA
Organism: Tachystola acroxantha; assembly: GCA_963506565.1. NCBI lineage: Eukaryota > Metazoa > Arthropoda > Insecta > Lepidoptera > Oecophoridae > Tachystola > Tachystola acroxantha. The sequence continues at coordinate 19,680,154 of OY735870.1, forward strand.
GTTTATACCAAAAGATTGTTTTAACCTTTTGAATGCCGCGTCATATTAGAAAGTGATGCACCCTCAACGCCTCCATAAATGACATTTTAGAATAAATTGATATGATATGTTGTCTGGTATCCCAACATTGTGTTCATGTCACGATTTCCCATTGTTGGCTATGGCCGTCTTTGGCGTTTAAAACGTTAAGATTGAATTTGAACAATATTCAGATAAGAGCAGTAGAACTTCACGATTAAAGCATCTTGTTTACTGACATGTTCTTCATGAGTTTATGGTGACATAGTTTTGTATGCAGAGAGGGGCCAATATTGGGCTTCATTTATACTAGGTAGTTTCAAATTATCAACATCAATTAGGTTTCAATATGTGTTTGGTTGTTGTTATATGATTGACCATTCTATCATTCTTTATAATAATGTTATGCAAGCAGTATGACCAATACAATCATCAATATTCTTGTTCTTTTTGCTAAGCACAGTAAGGTCTTGTAAGATAGCCATTGATCCATGACCATGACTGATACTTTCTATTAAGCGTTATGTAACTGCTTTAGATTGTCTGATGATGTCATCTATTTCTTTGTACTGTCTCAATACTTTATATCAGTCGTATCTGCTGCATCTAGTTTGTTATTCTTATTTAATGATCCAATGGCATTTTATAGCAGATACATATGTTAATTTCATAGTGTTTGAAACTTAAAATAAGGCAAACTAACCAATTTATTAATATCTAGAATTTAGATCTATTATTAAGGATTCTGCAGAGTGATGATATCATTTGGGAGCGAGTTCCAGACTCTAACATCTTGACAAGTATTGTAACAAAAGTTGTTAAGTTACAAATACTTGTTGGCTTGCTCCTTTTAGGTTTTTTTATAAACGTCCCTCTGCTTGGCACAGGTCTCCCCTCTCTTCCTCCATTCATCCCCTAAGTGAGGTCTACCCGACGCCGATGTGACAGTCTGGGTCCATCGGTCAGGCTGCATGCGGAAAACGTGATCTGTCCAGTTCCATTTCAATGTAGCTTCGTGGGCCACAACTGCTACGCCTGTCCTATATCACTGGGTTGTTCCGGACTTGCCTTTAAGACCCCACCAGTGCCGTATTTACGTATAGTTAACTTGAGCATGGCACAGGGCGGCCGAATTCTAGGGGTGGCATGGATGGAGACACAACACAACGGGAGACATATAACACTCAGCAAAAAAAAACGTGTGAATGCCTCTTTTACATGTTAACTAAATAAATAATTATCGTTTTTTTAAATTATTTCTATAATTTCTATGGCTTGAGCGGCGCTGTCACGTCAAACGGCGGCTTTCGAGCATTGTTCCCCTGCCTATTTTCTTATTCCTTTCCTTGGATGACAATGTATGAGTAGTCTCTACGTTGCAATCTGTAAATATTTTGTTATTATGATTGCAGAGACACTATGTCTGAAACTGGAGGAGGAGGCCAAGATGAACTCTGAGGCGCGGTCTTGCACCGGCTCGCTGGCTGTGCACCCTCGCTCCAGGGACGTCAAAATCGCCAACTTCTCCATCACATTCTACGGCAGCGAACTACTGCAGGATACACTGCTGGAGCTCAACTGTGGTCGGAGATATGGCCTGGTCGGATTGAATGGATGTGGTACGTACAATAGGATTTTTTTTTACAACATACATGATTATTATACTAAACTAAAAAACTGCTTCACAAATTTTAAATATTCTTTCACTATTAGGAAGCTACATTATCTCTGTGTATTTATTATTATTTGATTCTCTGAGTAACATAGACTACTTATTGCCATGTGAAAAAAATTACAACGCTTACAAAGTCGCGGGAACAGCTTATTTCAATATAATTACGGATACAATATCGATATATCATAACATCACTATTTTGATTGCCCTAGAATGTAACTTTATTAAAACGTTTTTTTATTTAGTTTGTTTTTTTATTTTAAAAAATACTGCACATATTATGGACTCAATTTGTCTTAGATGAATATTATATGGGATCAAGGAACAAAAATAGGCAGTTGTAATATTTTTCATACCTCGCATTTAAAAGTTAACATTTGCGTAACATGACGCAGTTACATAAGGGCTGTCATCGAGAAAATAAATGATTGGATAGGGTATATAGAACTTAATACTAAAATGCCTGTTTCTAGCCAATTCTCTAAATTCAATTTCACTGAAATATCTATGACATATATGTTTACAAACAGTGTAAATTCAATACTATTACCATAAGTTACAATAGTATTTTTGAGTACTGAAGCTATCGAGGTTTGTGATTGGTATAATTTTATAACTAAAATCGCACCATCGTGAACGACCGCGCGAACTTACTATTATAGCAATATTTGATTGTACTGAAGGTCATATAGCTAGGTCTGGCTAAGAACATTCAAGCTCGGAAAGAGACAATGTCGTACGACTGTATCGATTTGCATAGCCCTAAACTTAGACTTGTTAATGTAACTCCGCGAAAGTCTACCAGGTGGACGATGGGTTGTCGCTCAATACAAGTTGTAATCGCAACGCAATTTTAAACTTAGCAATCAAAAGTTAATTGTAAAATAAAATAGTATATTAAATAAAATAAAAACTATTACACATAAATGGTAAATTAAACATATCCATGCTTATAACTTGAATATGAGAGATTTTATAAGCCAGGAGAGGTCGCCAGATCCGACGTCGTACTCAAAATATACTTTAAGAAGTAACAGAGCTCTAAAATCTGAAAAATTCTACACAAATGACATTTATAAATGGTCAGGTTCTTTGCTTTCTAAATTGAGCAACAATGTTGGCGTTTTAACATCGGAATATTTATTTGTGTAAATGGTTAGGTTTACAAAACAATGGTGCTCAAAATACAACTAATATTTCACTTTGAATGACCAAGGCGTGCCTGTAGAGCATACAATTATGTTGTTTAACAAACATGTAATGGAGCTTTAAGTCCAGTGCTATAAATACAAATAGTACGGACAACAGCAGATCAATGGTAACACTGGCAGTACGATTTTAAATCTTACGACGCAGATAATAAGAATGGTCCAAAGTGTTACACTTGATCTGCTGGTTGACATACGTACAGTTATATATGAATTATGTATGTCATATGTCAATTGTCAAAACGATGATATATGTCAATTGAGAAAAGTAGATTATTTTGAATTTACTAACTTTAAATTATCAAATAGCTCCACTAACAGCTCCTCTACTATTGCGATATTAATATGTGACGTCATAGCCGCCACCCTCCTGGTCGTATTTACACATTATGCATTCTTTAGATGCATTGATCCCATATCAAACAGTATGTCTTTAGTCTTTCGGTCGGTGGGTTGAGTTGAAAGACGATCGATTTTATAATGTGTGTCTATAAATACTTGATATGTGCCAAGCGAATTGATTATTTACTCATAAGCGATATTAGAATTAAAATAATGGTATCACTAGTTAAAGTAGCGTTAATGTTGAGTCTCAAAAGAGGAAATCCGAAATCTCGTGACACTTCGTATAAAAGTATGTAGGCGCTATAGGTATGAATACTTGTTGCTCGTTTCATATAGTTTATAGCACATTTGCTGCGAATACAATGTATGTTTAGTTTTTAGTTGCAACGCTCGGCTACGCGACTGTAATCTTGGAAATGTTTGTGTAATTTAACTACAGTTGATTGTTTTGTGGGCCTTGTAAATGTTACCGAAATATATAAACTATATGCAGTACAGTTCATTTATAGCAGCATAAGTTAATTAAGTAGCAAAAACTTGTCAATTATTCATGTGACACAACAAAAAAATTACGCTACTGTTTACGCGAGATTTGGTGTTTTAGAATTTTGTTTTAGACACTGACGAGTACATGTACACTTTAGTTATTAATATTCTAGTCTAATCCTTATAACTTGTTTGTTATTTAAGTATTTTGATAGTACCACAAAATTAAGCTCAATAAAGAAATTTACAAGGCAATTAGAAATCATTTAATTATCATGGCTGGACGGAGGCACTGCTCAATTAGATGTTCACGTCATTGCGCTTCCTTTATAATTAAGTACCTACTACCTAAATGAGTAGGTATTTGTATTCGGAATTCCGATTAATTCGGATATAATATGATGATATTTTGTAAATTGTATAATATACAATTTCAATTTACAATTTACAATTTCAATTTACAATTTCAATTTACAATTTCAATTTACAATTTCAATTTACAATTTCAATTTACAATTTCAATTTACAATTTCAATTTACAATTTCAATTTACAATTTCAATTTACAATTTCAATTTACAATTTACAATTTCAATTTACAATTTCAATTTACAATTTCAATTTACAATTTCAATTTCAATTTACAATGTCAATTTACAATTTCAATTTCATTCCTCCCCAGGCAAGTCGTCCCTGCTAGCGGTGTTGGGTCGGCGTGAGGTGCCGATTCCTGAGCATATCGACATATTCCACCTGACGCGCGAGATGCCCGCCTCGGACAAGACGGCGCTCAAATGCGTCATGGAGGTGGACGAGGAACGAGTCAAGTTGGAGAAACTGGCTGAAGCGCTGGCACAGAGCGATGAAGATGGTCAGTCGGATTATATTATTCCTTTTCTTATGTGGACTTAGCTTATGGCGTTTAATTAAGTTTCCCAACCTTCACACCAGTGTTAAGGTAAAAATTAGTAGGGATTGTTAGGCTTCCTCAATTATTCCTCAAAACTATTTATTTAAAATCAAAACTACTACTAATCTTACGAATAAAGATTATTTAAAGAATTATTAATTATTATGGTATAACCATAGTTATGGTTTCCCTGTATACCCATACAGGGAAAACATAACATTAATAATTCTTTAAATAATCTTTATTCGTAAGATTAGTAGTAGTTTTGATTTTAAATAAATAGTCTAACTAAAACCTACTTTTATTCACGTGATGCGAAACAGCAATAAGAGCGCATGTCGTTCAATTGGCGGCCATCTTGATTTTATACATTTTTATAACGAGTCACTATATTTATTTGGAATAAAAACACGACATTTGCAGCTATTATTATTAAGAATATTTTTAAACAACAGAGGCGCAAGAGCAGCTGATGGACGTGTACGAGCGGCTGGATGAGCTGAGCGCGGACACTGCGGAGGCGCGCGCCGCGCACATCCTGCATGGTCTAGGGTTCACCAAGGACATGCAGCAGAAACCGACCAAGGATTTCTCGGGAGGTGAGTCGGACATACACACCAGACGCAGCCTGTGCCGATAGCAACATAAATCCACTAAAAATAAAATAAAATTTCCAAAGTCTAAGAACAGCATCGGAATATTTAAATATCTTGGAAACTCGATCTGCCTACCCAATGAGTCACCACGCACGCACGCATCTCCGCCTCCCTCCCATCTCCCCCCATCGGTCTAATGTTTCACGCACATTATACTGGGCCGCTGCGCAGCGCAAAATGCTTACTTAGCACATTAGTGACGGGCCGGGTCGCAGCGCATTGACGGATTTTGAGTAAAGTGTACTGCCAGATATCGTAAAATGAACACGGGCGCGCGTGCACTCCAATCCGCTTGCTATAGCACACTGTGTCGGGGCGCAGCGGGGCGGGGCGGGCCGCATCGCACGGACGTAAATCCGCCTCGCAATAATGCGACCCGCTGCGGCCTGACACAGTGTGCGATAGTTCATACAAATTGTATTAAAGCGATTTGAGCGGATTTTTGCGCACCGCCCCGACACGCTGCGACCCGGCAAAATGTGCTCGGACCTTTATTGTCAATGTCCATCGTCATCGACCAAACCTGACAAAGATGAAACATAAGACATGTCTGTATGGGTCAGATGAATCATATGATCTGTTGTGTCTTAGGTTGGCGCATGCGCATCGCCCTTGCGCGCGCGCTGTACGTGAAGCCGCACCTGCTGCTGCTGGACGAGCCCACTAACCACCTGGACCTCGACGCGTGCGTGTGGCTCGAGGAGGAGCTCAAACAGTGAGTCCTTCTTATGCCCGTGTTACCGTTGATTGATTGTCAGCTCCGCGTACTTGTCCCCATGGACGACAAGGGGCCGTTGCGCTCACCTGCCCCCCAGTCTCAATTTTTTTTCCTCCGCTATTTTGCCCATCATAATCACGGGCTAATAAATAAAGGAGACATTCATCTGAACATTGTACATAAATCATAACTTAAAATAATTTAGTTCCTCAGCGACACTGCTTTTCAGGTCTTTTCTACTCTTACATTCTCGCCAATCTCTAAGGACTATACATAATCAAAAACGAACAAAAAAATGCTGCTTATATCTATCAGTAAAAGTTCCATTTTGTGACATAAATACATAGAACAAGGGATAGGCCGGCGCCAGACATGTCAGCATCTTTGCAAAGTTGTAACTACCATTGAAAGCTTTGTACAGCATCCATAACTACGACGTAATAAAAAGCCGTCAATGGACATTGAATTTAAACATTTGAGGAAACATTTGCGCTCATGTCTGGCGCCGGGGTTACATACAGTAATATTGTCAACTGACAAGTTAACGTCACTCAATGCTCGGCACCAACAGGGACCAGACACGCCAGTGCTTAACCGACTATAAAACAACAAATAATAAAAAATATTTATTTGCAGTAGCCAACATAAAATTACAAAAAACAAAGTTATAGTAAGGCTATGGTGATGAGCACACAGTATGAAACGCTGAACTCTCAAACTAGGTTAAACCTGTAACATGGGAGTCAGATATCCGGCCGTACGCGCATTCCAAGAACAGCAATAGGATTTTTTTTGCATGAATATTATACTTATATCTAAAGTTTAGCGGTAACTTATATAATAAATTATTTAATTAATTAGTATTAATTAATATTAATAAATAATGTGTTTGTTCAGCTACAAGCGCATCCTGGTGCTGATCTCTCACTCGCAAGATTTCCTGAACGGCGTGTGCACCAACATCGTGCACATGAGCAAGCGCCGCCTCAAGTACTTCACGGGCAACTACGAGGCATTCGTGCGCACGCGCATGGAGCTGCTAGAGAACCAAATGAAGCAGTACAACTGGGAGCAGGACCAGATCGCGCACATGAAGGTAAGGGACAATTTAAAAAAAAACCGCCTGCTTCATTACTTTCATTAAATGTCTATAGCTTATGTGACTCCTACAATCAAGATCTACTTACTGCAGGGCGGGACAAAGAATTAGACATATATATACTCATCATAAACAGTCTATTTTTATGTCGTCGCTGCTCGGGCACATACCTTCCCTTACATCGAGAGAGCTTGGGCCAGGATCCACCACGCGGGCCCACTGCGTATTGGTGGATTACAATGCCTTAGAAATTATGTAATACATAGTCACATAGATAAATGCATACATACATACACTCGAACAAATAACCCTTCTTGCGTAAGGTAAAAAGTGAGAGGCTTACAGGGGGACCTGAATAAGGATGAGATTACATGATCCATTGTAAAAAAAAAAATTCATAGTTTAAAGTAAACACATTTTCAAAGATCGTCATTGACAGCTAGATCGGGCGGCCTGCGAGGCGCGCTTTGTAAATCAAAGCCTGTCCTTATTAACTGCGTCGTTAGAGTTGAAATCGTACTGCAATTGTTACCATTGATCTGCTGTTGTCCGTACCTTTGTGCAGCGCCCGCGGGCTGCGATAATTTCAAGATTTTTAAAATAATAATTAAGTATTATTTAGGCTATCCCTGAGTTGGCCGTTGCTGAACAAAAACACTTCCTGTAGAATAATCAAATTGTATTATTATTTATTTTCATTGCAGAACTACATCGCTCGTTTCGGTCACGGCTCTGCGAAACTGGCCCGTCAGGCGCAGTCCAAGGAGAAGACGCTGGCCAAGATGGTGGCGCAGGGACTCACCGAGAAGGTCACCGACGACAAGACGCTCAACTTCTACTTCCCGTCCTGCGGGAAGGTGCCGCCACCAGTTATTATGGTCCAAGTATGTCGCAAATGCCAATTAGTTTTGTATTCTATTTTTATATGAATGGCTTCTACACTTATTCAAGAGATAATTTCGCTAATATCAAGTTATTTAGAGTATTCATGTAAATAGAAAGTTAAACAAATAAAAAATCAATCCGCCATTCCAAAATGATGGCGGATATCCGGCCCAATTAGTTTTCATCGGTTTTTTTTGAATGAAAAACTTACGTATATTTACCGAATAATCTCAAACGGTGAAGGAAAACATCGTGGTGAAACCTGCATGCCGTAAAAATCTAAGGCATGAGTAATCCGCCAATCCGCAGTGGGCCGCGTGGTGGATCATGGCCCGAGCACCCACAATGTATGAAGGAAGTAATTGTCTGCCCGAGAAGTGGGGACATAGAAATAGACTGATGATGATGAAGTCGGAGATCCTTTACATAAAAGTTCTCTATTTGTTATTGTACTTGGCTGCACTGGCTGGGAATCGAACCTGGGACCTCCGTATCGCAAGTCCATTGACCCAACCACTGAGCCACCGAGCTTTTTAATTTATGTTTATTTTAATGAAAAATATCGTTATGTAGTTGTTGAGAATGTGGGATATTTCATTATTAACTTGATAAAGTGTTGCCTGTATAATGGGAAGCCCATATGCTGATGGTGAGTCGTTGTTGCAGAACGTGTCATTCCGTTACACCGATACCGGCCCCTGGATCTACAAGAACCTGGAGTTCGGTATCGACCTGGACACGCGGCTGGCGCTCGTGGGACCCAATGGCGCGGGCAAGTCTACACTACTGAAGCTACTCTATGGCGAGGTAAGTAGCTTTGCAGTGCAAGTTTGAGGTTACCTGAGTTTAAAACTAAACTGTATAAGCTGCTATTATATATATGTATTGACTGACTTCATTAGTGATAGCTTGTGACATTTTAAGTAAGAAGATAAATACTATTTTTTAAATGCTTATTTATAACGTGATTCAATGTCGGTAAGTTGTAGTTCGCATAATTGCGAAAAACGGCCGATTTTGGCATATTTGTGAACAACTTAGCTTATCGAAATTATGCCATGTATTGTATATTGAGAAATAGTATTCATCCTAATAAACATTTTGTAAATAGCTATTTTTAAAAATTGATTAAATTGGAAGATATTATTTTTTCAAGATTGGCGGCGCTAGTTGGCTCATGGAAGCAACGAAATGTTCCAATTAGTGTCATATTGTATAATGGTCGTTGTTGTATGTTCCCAGCTGGTGCCTAGTACTGGCATGATCCGCAAGAACTCTCACTTGCGCATCGGTCGCTACCACCAACACCTGCACGAGCTTCTGGACCTGGAGCTGTCTCCGCTGGACTACATGATGAAGCAGTTCCCAGACGTGCGCGAGCGAGAGGAGATGAGGAAGATCATCGGACGGTACGGGCTCACGGGGAGACAACAGGTGAAAACAATACAACCACAATCAAATTTGACTAAGTAATAACTAAATAGCCGTTTTTATTATCTGCGTCGTAAGAGTTGAAATCGTACTGCAAGTGTTACCATTGATCTGCTGTTGTCTGTACTATCGGAGAAAAGAAGTTGAATGATATATGTGCTGAATGCATTGATCTCCTATAAACAACTAGATACACAGTCTGCCTTCTAAAAATGTCCGAGCGCAAAGAGTTGGACCCTCTTTGCGCTCGGCTCACGGATGAATGGACAATTTAAAAAACGTCAAAATAAGGATCCATTCTTAACGTCCAAATAATATCCAATAAATCAAATGAGGGTTCATTTGATTTATTGGACATTATTTGGACGTTAACAATGGACCCTTATTTTGACGTTTTTTAAATTGTTTTAGTAAGACCTTTGTGTATCTAGTTATGTATAGGAGATCAATGGCTGAATGTTAAAAAAGTTAACAGTCAATGTGTTCTGCGTGAGCTTATGCGTAACATTCCCCCCTAAAATCCCTCCTGTATACGTTTCTCCATGTTAGAGCCTACCAGCCTGTGACATGTTCCCCCTGTTTCAGGTGTGCCCGATGCGTCAGCTGTCTGACGGGCAGCGTTGCCGCGTGGTGTTCGCGTGGCTGGCGTGGCAGACGCCGCACCTGCTGCTCATGGACGAACCTACCAACCACTTGGACATGGAGACCATCGACGCGCTCGCGGACGCAATCAACGACTTCGACGGAGGCATGGTGCTCGTCAGCCACGACTTCAGGCTCATCAATCAGGTAGGCTGCGAAGACGGAACCCAATTGAGAGATGGAGAATTGATGTTGTTTGTATTTTTGATAGTGAATGTTGAATTATGGAACATGAAATTATATGTTTTATTTAGAATTTATAGTAAACTAGCTGCTGCCTGCGACTTCGTCTGCGCAGGATTATAAATTATAGCCCATGTGTTATGTATGAGCTATATTATTGTAAAGGTTCATTAAAATCCATTCAGTAGTTTTTGCGTGAAAGAGACACAAACATCCATCCATACATACAAAATTTCGCGTTTATAATATTAGTAGGAAAATATTCTTACATATCTCATTCTTAGGGCCTGCGCAGACGGGGCGTACTGTCAGCTGCGTACTTTTTAGTACGTGTATATAGACAACATCTAACAGTATGACCACACGATAGACTATTATCGTAGCGAACCAAAAGTCTCGCGAACAACGATCACGCTCGGACCGGCGCGGTCAATAGTACAGTCGAAGACAGAGATAAGTATACAGGGCGCCTCAATAAGGTTGAGATTTTCTCAAAAACTACTGGATCGATTTTAATATTTTTTTTACAGTTACATAGTTTTAACTTTTGTCTATCAAACAGTGAAATAATTTTTGTAATAGGTCAAGTAGTTTTTGAGAAAATCTCAACCCTAAAAATTCTCCTGTACACCTTTCTCTGTGTTCCGCCGTACGCAGGTGTCCCCGAAATAATACAACGTGTCTAGGCCGCATCAACTCGGACGGCGCCGGCGGACTTTCGCCCTTAAGTCCGTCGCGTACTGTCCTCCGCGCACAAATCTTGTACAGTACGCGGAGGATAGTACGCCATCTGCGCAGGCCCTTATACAGGGTGTAACGTAAAGTGTATATGAAGCCGAAGGCAGGGTGCTTAGTATCGGAACTTGTGTTCTACGGCTTTTCGAAAAATAATAATAATGTCTCATACTAATCGATCAGCTGACCGTTACGAAATGTATGAAAAGTCAAAAAATACATTCGCGAAAATCGAAAAGTCGTAGAACAAAAGTTGTTCAGTTACCGATACTGAACACCCTCTCTTCGGCTTCATATACCCTTTACGTTACACCCTGTATAATTAATTGGAACTATCGCTTTAATCATGGACGTTCTTCTGTTTTGCCGTAGGTAAAATTGTATATTCTTTGGTCCTACGTCTTTCGTATACCATACGGATCTCTAACTTGAACCACACCGATTTCAGGTTGCAGAGGAGATATGGATCTGCGAGAACGGCACAGTCACAAAGTGGGAGGGCGGCATTCTCAAGTATAAGGACCACCTCAAGTCCAAGATCCTCAAAGACAATGCAGACAACGCCGCCAAGATACGCAAATAGTTAATTGCTTCACCTTTAGACATATTTACACTTGCTAGACTCTCTATCTTAACACCTATGATTAATATTCTTGCTGATCTAGAATTGCTGTTGAAACTGGGTCAGACCAGAGCTGTATCAGTCGACGTCACTCCACGATAAGTACGAATACTGCCAGGTCGCAAGGTGCCAAGTTGGTTTGTTGTCGATTGAAGCATGCGTTGTGTCGAGCCGGGACCACTGATGCTGGCAAAATTTGGGCAAACCCGAATTTCTATACTAATATTAAATTTCTACATTTTGACTTCCAAGAGTTCTCAATTGGTTGAGTTTGTAATTTTTTCCTCCAGCCTTTTAGCTTTCTGACTTTATCAGAACAGTGCTGTTTTTGATGGATTATAATGGCATTTCAAGTGTTACATTTGATGCGCTGTACATGACGGTTTATTTATTTATTTTATGGTTTTATTCGGTTGTCACAACTGACAGCACTACGCCAGTCCCCGCTGCTCACAACAGATTGACCTGAAAACACTCAATTATTCCCATGTATTCGTTCCTATAAATACCTTCGATATATAATTGATATACTCGGATCATCACAAATACTAGAATTGCGACGGAATAATATATTAGATCTAAGACTGTTCTTACCTTGTAGCGGACCATTTTCTTGCGCTGAAACTGGGAAGGTGAATTTGATGCGATTTATATACAAATATAAACTACAATAAAATTTTATCGGAAAAGAATTAAATTTTTGTCTCAGTAAAAATCCAGTAACGAGTTATGTCTTACATTTAAATGAAGTATACAATGAAATGAGAATACTGAACTGAATAATATAGATTTTTAACATCTACTTGCTAAATATAATTACCGCTAAACGAAACGTGCTCACTCTAACGTACGACGGCATTTGTCTAATTTTTAATCTATTTTGTGTTTTTAACCTTCCCAGCTTGAGCACAAGGGCACTATACTTTCCACACCAAATATAATAGGTGGTTTCTTATAAAATTTCATGAATTCCACTATATTTAATACAAATTTGTCTACATCATAACTGTTAATACTAACCTTGGTTCAGTATTAATAGAAATGCTGTAAGTAACTATATTCAGGGATCCTACATACCTGTAACTTACTAACAGTGGCGGGTTGCGTTTACCTCTGAACTAGGTGCCTTTAAGTCATGCATGGCCTTACACATAATTATATTTTATGAATTGCCAGTTAAATGTTAAGTTTAAGATTGTGCAACCCGCTCATTGGTCATTTCCGCTTTTAACCAATCGTAGTTCAATAGCGTAGAACAGTAAAATAGTGAATCAATTTTATTACTATGTTATGTATGTATCAATAAATATATTTTAATAATAATATTAGTATAGTAGTACCTCGTTTATCCGTACTAAATAAATACAGTTTTGAAGATCGTCACTCGATCGCCACTGGACTATTGTGGGGGAACGTAGATATAGCTTTAGCCTTTTTGAGGATAATATTCATAATGTATAACCATTCCTAAGTGCTTATAAAAATAGACAATAAATATTGAAATCGCATAAAATAGATTGTTATCGGGATAACCGGGGTTCTACTGTAGACGATAGTGTGCACATAGATACAGGCGCTAACTTTAATTTGGGGCTCATCTAAGGTCGAATATTCTGAAGTACACATTACGGCTCGATTACAACATTTTATCGTAACATGTGTCGCCTAATTTAGGATTTTCGTGTACCTTTTATCAGCTGTGTCACTGACACAAGTTTTAGATAATTTTATAATAAATTGGTTTTTGCATAGAGATGCCACTGAACTATTAATTAATTTACAAAATCTGCAATTTGGTTGATTCATACCTTTATAATAAATGCATGTTCTAAGAAAGTTTGTAAGTTTTAGAGACCTAAACTAAAGTTCGCGACTGTACCGTTGCTACTGCTTGGATCTGGAAGGATATATAACGTAGGATTGTCGCACCGCTTAAACTAAAGTCGTGTAAGAACGCTTAGCCGTGTCAGGAACTATATCACCAGGTGTTAATACGAGAAAGTCGCATAGACCAGTTTGTGATCGATGATATAGGATTGTGATTCTTTAAGCTGCCTATTTGAAGCATAGTTATAGAAAAGTATTATATGTATATTATTATTAAATAAAAATGTGTAGTATTTACATGTATACTGCAGTCTTATCAGGATTGTCTTTGTAAGAGCCAAATCATACCTAACTAGCGCCTTCAACCTAAAAAGATTATAACCTCTAAGATAATCAATTTTATTAAAAAAAAAAGCTACGTACCAAATATCTGTTATGATTATTATATTGTCTAATGTATAATAAATATCATAATTGCGCAAAGTTGTAGTTCGCAAAATTATACCAACTACAACTTACCGAAATCAAATCACGTTGTGAATGTGCATTGAAAAATAGCGTTTATCGTAATAGTTATTTGGTATCCTTTTCAATTAATATTATAGAAGATTTTAAGGTCGGGGCGCTAATTAGCTATGATCTTTAAACTATGAGTAAAATATACATACAGCAATAAATCAAGCAATGTTTTTTTTATAAATGTTGAAGTATTTATTTACAATTTTGTTAAGAAATCTGATGATAGAATTGAATCCTGCTAGTGTTGTATGGGAATTGTAGATGCATATAGCATCAGTTGTTGAGACTTGCGAAATTATTGTTTATCAATTTATAATATAAGTGATCAGTCTATTTTATGATCTCACAGATTTCTTTCTGACATTTGTAAGATTATATCCAGTATCGATAGTAGTTAGCCGTCCGTGATCAAGAAAATATTAAAAACTATCTCTCCTTTTCACATTACTCTATTTTAAAAAGTAACGATTATACAAAAAACAAAGCAATTATAAAAGAAAAACAAATGCATTTTACAAAAGACTGCGCTAAAATTCAGTAATGCTATTTTATTTTATCTTCTTAATTTTTTTATTTTTTTATTCTTTTTAATGACTTGACTAATTTAAATACATTGACATTTATAAATTTACCTTTTTTGATTAAAATAGTGGCCTTTAATATGTAATAAAATAAGCTTTATAATACAACATGAAGTTACGTTTACGATATGCAAACTGTTATTGAAATTATATGTATACAGTTTTTTATAAACGCACAATTGCGAGATTTTGCATGCACTTTGTGATTAGGGGGTTTGTAAGTCAATTAAATGTTGACCTGGGGATCGACCGATTCCGTCGGTTTCTTTTTGACACAAGGACCATATTACATTACTACGTTTCTTTGTAGTTTGATAAAACTTGCAAAAAATTGCAGTAATTGCTTGAAATCGATTACGAAAACGATGGAGTCGTGGTCGCTATCCTGGGGACCTATTCCGTAACTGCCAGTGGCAAGCAATGGGAATGAGTTCATTTGGAAAACCATGGCTGGGTTTACATGTAGCAGTATATTTTATTGCGTAGAAACCCAGCAGTGGTTATTTGTGTCGAAAACTACCTCCATTCTATTGTCATCGGATATCTGGGTTACTAACAGTCCTTAGCAACTCATGACACCATAAAATAATTATTGAATAATTCGTGTTTTTTGATACAATTTTGATTGAAGCGAACTTTTAACATTGAACAGCATTTTACTACCAAAACAAAATGTAAAGTATAATTTTAGCAGCGGTCGCGGAAAGCACTTGATTGTTAAGTATGATTTATGTGATATAATAACAGGGATTCCGCCATCATCTAGGAATGGCTGATTTTTTTTACTATTTGTTTGTTTCTATTTATGTGAATACTCTAAATTTGGCGAAATTATCTCATAAAACGAGACGCCATTATAAAAAAATATAATAACAGGGAATTAACAGGCCTAGAATATACTTTATATTTCGATTTGGCAGTCAAATTGCGTGTGCACGAGTTGAGTTCTAACATTTATCTATGAAAATATTTATTTACCAGACACTTAGGAAATAGTAAAAGTAAATTAGTATTGTACTGCAATGTTTGTATAAATGAGTAGGAATAGATGAACCGCCTAATTAAACGCTTGCATGAGTTTTACGGCGGTTCAAACCTCTGTAACTCTTGCGAGGGGGACACTGAAAGATTTGCAAGCGGCTTTTATGTTTCTTTAACGCTACTAGAATGAAGTATAGGATTGACATTTGCAAACGAAAAAGCAAAATGTAATTTTTCATTCCATTTATTTATTACAGTTCTTGAGTCGTGGCCTTTAGACGACAGGGTCTTTAAATGCCGAGGGAGTCCCACGCGGTACTTACTCGCGAGTCTTTCACTTTACGTCTTAATTTTTCTTTCCATTCTAATAGCGTTAACGAAAGTTAATGCCACTTGGCTAGGCTGTCAAAGTAAAATATAGCGTTCGCTTGCCCTTGCTAGAACCGCCGCTGGCACGGAGAAATGTGATGTAATGTCAAAGATTTTCCTGAGAGATCTACAGTTATATGTTATAGTCTGGTTGTAGTTGTTATTCCGGGCTGGTAGGGTCTCGGCTGATGGTGTTTGCGTATAGTACAGGCAGTTTGAATCGGCAATGTCCTCAGTCGTAATTGGCTGATGTTTTAATGCGTCAGTGTAGTATTCAATTTTAATTCTGTTGACTATTTGTTGTGTAACATTGGTCAACAATTGCACATAGATAACATAAAATAACGGCCGCAGTAACCCAATGGCTATGGTGTGAAACTGTGTGGCACACAGATCGCAGGTTCGATCTTCTATACCACTGTGATTCATTGTTTTACCTAAATATTAATTTTCTCCTCAATCACTGACAAAACAAATTGAAACCATTGCAGATCTCCTTTTAATTTAAAAATCGAGGACATATTGTTGGTTTAAAGTATGCCTCGTGTATTTGTGGTGAACAATTATTAATTGAATAATATATTACAACTTTATTTCCATTTGTATTTGCTTATTCTATTGCACGTGTGTTTTCAAGTTATAGATGTAGTTAAAAATATATTTTCAGTTAATAGTAATTCACCTAGTACTTAGATATTAATAGACAAATTGTTCCCGCTAAAATAGGTAGCGAAACGGATGCCTTCTCATCGTGTTATTGAATATTATTTATCATGTGGAGTGATATTATGTAAGTTGCTTCGTAAATAACCATTATATTTGTAAAATTAAGATACTGCTAGGTACAGTGTTATTGTAGGAAAATGATAAGTGCGCAAGTCCGGCTCGCTGCCGCCGACGAAGGTGCGGCGGTCACCATCCGTCAGTTATACCGTCATAGAGCGGACTATAACTGTCATCATAGTGTTGATACAGTGGACCCCCTTTCAAATCATTCATTGTTTGTTGGAGTGGTCAGATTTTATAATATACTATCATTCGTGATAGGTTTCGGTGATATATTATGTAAATGAATATTAATTAAGAAACCTACCAATCCAAAATACATAATGATTTGAAAGAAAGTTTATTGTAACATCTACTTAGTCCTAGAACGACTGTCGAGACTCTCAAACTAGATGGAAACGCGTAATAGAGGCCTGATTTCATTGTCAATTCTACAGATTCCACAGTGATGTGATTAGATGAAGTTACCAGTGTTAGTACCGGTTTTACTACGAGTGCTAAGACCGGCATTTTGTTACCGTGTAACGGAAAGGTATATTTCATTCTAATGCGGTCATGGTAATCAAAGTTCCATTATGAGGACCAATTTTCACAATTGTACGAAACGGGCTTGCGCACAAGTGGTTGCTTTGATATGAATTTGTTGTTAAAATTAACTGTAGTGTAACACAATCACTTTGTACATAACCACTGCCCATACAACACCAATTATATTAAAAATGCAATCTGAAAATAAAATGTAAAAAACACATTTTGTATTTCATTTCATTTATACACTACTACTACGACTACCCTACGCTAGACATCTAAAATACCGCTATAATAACTGCGAAGTCATTTCCATGCTCTTCTTCTTTTTAAATATTTGAATAATCTTCATACCACCTTCGTCCTTCATACACTTTAAATATAATTAATAAATCCGATAGTTGCAAAGTGAATACGAGAAGTTGTGCGGATTATGGCGCATGTTCACATGCTGACCTTTATGCGAGGTAACTGACGTTTTACTCACGAATAATAGTGACTCTGAGTTAACTGGCAGTTTAACGGCCAGTTAAGTTTTGGTGAACTCGGTCCTAGTTGCAGAAAACCACAGTTAAGTGAATAAAAGACTGCAAAACTTCTCTGTCTACGCTGCAAAATGAAACCAAAATTTAAATGAGGCATGTATAAAGTGTTTATTATCCTCTTTTCTCTCATTTTGTTCTGAATTCAAACTATGATGGACGCACGTCTTTTGTATATAGCAATCTGTCAAAATTTTAAGTCAAAATCTACAAAATTATCTGCAAGTAAAAAATTGTTCTAATATAAGTGAATTTCATCGTAACGATGTTTTCACAAAATAATAAATGATCTACCTAGGAGTTTAAAGTCGGCGTGAACAGCGGGAGTGTTGTAAAGTCGAGAAGTATACTGTATTAATGTTTGGTGCGCATATTTTATTAATTCGTGGTATCACATTTACATAAAGAGCTCGGTGGCTCAGTGGTTGGGTCAATGGACTTGCGATATGATGGTCCCAGGTTCGATTCCCAGCCAGGGCAGCTATACACACCAATGAGTTATCCTCGGTTTGGAATGGAAAAACTTACGTATATTTACCGAGTGCTCTCAAAACGGTGAAGGAAAACGTGATGAAACCTGCATGCCGAAGAAGAAGAAAAAATCTAAGGCATGTGAAATCCGCACTGGGCCCGCGTGGTGGATCATGCCCCCAGCTCCCTCGATGTAAGGGTCTGTGCCCGAGCACTGGGACAATATAAACAGACTGATGATGATGATCACAAAAAACTATTTAACTTCTATTTTTCTGTAAATATTTTTTTTTCAGATATCGAGTACGTAAAAAGAATTAGAAATGTCTGACAAAGGTAAAGCAAAAAAAGAGAAGGATGACCCTAATTCTCCGAAAGCGTTCCTAAAGGACTTTTTGGCTGGAGGCATATCCGCCGCTGTGTCGAAGACAGCCGTGGCTCCCATAGAGCGCGTCAAGCTGATCTTGCAAGTCCAACATGTGAACAAACAGATACCGGTGGATAAACGATATAAAGGTGATGTTATGTGGCGTCTATTGGTTTGTAGTCCATTACTCGTATCCTTTCGTAACAATAAAACGCAATTTTATAAATATAGAGGCATCCTTAAATGGGCCATCAACCTATCAATAGTTTTCTCCCACTAACCTGGAACTAAATTGGAAAAATCACAGCGTACTACGATTGATTGGATTCCTAAAGTACATCGTTTAGGTATGACCTGAAAATATACCTACCTACCACTTTAACAATACGTTGTCAATTTGGTACAGACTGATCAAAAACCAATTAAGTGTCTAGGTATGTTCTAATACCAGCATCGGTTAGCTTAGATAGATGACAGAATATACAGGAAACAGATTGTTTGATTGTCATCAAGTCTTTGAACTAACCATTGATTATTATGATTTCATGCATAGGTAAATGTTGTACGTACGTTGTTGTAGTTGTTCTTATAAATACTCGTAACAGTAGCGTTTTTGTACAGGTATTATGGATGCTATGGTGCGTATTCCCAAAGAGCAAGGTGCACTCTCGTTCTGGCGAGGCAATTTAGCGAACGTTATCCGATATTTCCCTACGCAAGCCCTCAACTTCGCCTTCAAGGATAGGTACAAGGCCGTTTTCCTGGAGGGCGTAGACAAGAAAGAACATTTCTGGAAACATTTCGCCGGGAACCTGGCTTCTGGCGGCGCTGCGGGAGCTTCCTCGTTGTGTTTTGTCTACCCCCTGGACTACGCACGGACGAGGTGAGCGTTGATGCCTTCTCAGTTTGTGGGCAAAATATCTCGGTCCACTACCTCCATTTTTACAGAATTATCGGTGTAAGATAGTACTTACTGGGCGAAGTGGCTCGTGGCCTCTGCAACGAAATGACACCAGTCGGGCCGGTCCTGCAGCCACGTATAGGAATGCCTGCATTCGGCGCCGGACGAGGTGTAAGATCTAACGAATTTTGATGCTCTGATGGAACCGCAAATGTTCCCCATAAGAATTCGGCCAAGAGTCGAATCGTTGCGCCACTTGTATAAGTTGGCCTGGCAACTATGACGAAGTTAGCCGAGGCTGGGCCAAATATTTTAGCGTCATATTAAAAGCTCGTACCTATCTCAGTTTGGGCTTCTGTTACTGACCGCCAGGTTAGCAGCGGACGTCGGCAAAGGGAAAGAAAAGGAATTCAACGGTTTGCGCGACTGCATCGTTAAGACCCTGAAGTCTGACGGGCCGCTGGGCCTGTACAGAGGGTTCGTGGTGTCCGTGCAAGGCATCATTATCTACCGCGCGACGTACTTCGGATTCTTCGATACGGCGCGGGGTATGCTGCCCGACCCCAAGAATACGCCGCTGGTGATCACATGGGCTATTGCTCAGGTACGTGCTATTTCTATCAATGTTTTAGGTACAGCTAACAGCAGATCAAGTGTAACACTTTGGACCGTTCTTATTATAAAAGTCAAAGAAATAACAAAATAAAACGGGAATTATTAGTAACGCATACAACCTAGTACTATTGAGACGAGGCCTCGAACTCTAGAATTCGAAATCTTGAAATCGAGTGTACCTACCTGGAACCAAGTTTAGTAGGTAACTTCTTAAATACATAATAATAATATAACCTTTGTTCCCAATTTCGTTATAACTAAATGCTTACATTATGTACGTAAGCATTATGTATGTATATCTTAAATACATAGTTGTTCCTAATATACGACCATTTTATATTACCAATTTCGATCTAATTTCAACATACAAGATGGCGCGTCTGCTCTTAGTTAGATATTTGTAAAACCTCATGACGTGTGTTTGCGCAGACAGTGACGACAATCGCGGGCATATCGTCGTATCCGCTGGACACGGTGCGGCGCCGGATGATGATGCAGTCTGGCAAACCCATGAACGAGCGCCAGTACAAAAGCACAGCCCACTGCTGGGCGACCATACTCAAGACCGAGGGCGGCTCCGCATTCTTCAAAGGCGCTTTCTCGAACGTCCTCCGAGGCACCGGGGGCGCCTTCGTCCTGGTTTTGTACGATGAAATCAAAAATTTGTTATAAATATTAGGGAAACAGTTATAGGAAGCTACACTGAGCACTTACATTCTCTTAAACGAATGGGCTTTGTGTCGATTTGTGTATACTTTTCCTTACAGCTTAGCTGTTCTAGTCGCTTAGGTCCATTTTATCACATTCCCAAGACGTCCTTCCCTGAAATGATCGCTTTTCCAAAATATGAACACTATTATTCCCTAAACAAGTAGCTAATGCAAAAGTTAGCCAGACTGCTATTTTAATATGATTATGTAAAATTAGTGATAGGTAATTGTGAAAGTGGCGTAAAGTTAAGTGCTTGTCGATACTTTGTGCAACTCGCTCTTATTCGAAGAGAATGTAAGTACGTGAGGAGTTTCGTTTTTCTAATAATGTTGTTGGTAATACTTGTACAAATTGTAATATTTTAAGGTTACCTGATATGTAATCCTTATGCTTATTTATGTACGTGTTTGATTATATACTCAGTAAATTATATTATTCATCGATTTTTATTTCGTTGAGATTTTTTTGCTATACGCTGGCTGACGGGGTCATTCGTGATGGGTAAAATATTATATATAAAAAATTGTCCTCTATTTACTGGTTCCAATTGGTAGTATTTTTACGTTTTATACATTACGCCTGACACTCGCAGCCGCATGCCCCGCCCAATTTTCTCCCGTCGTTAACGTCTAGTAGGTAGCGGATTGCGGCTTAGACGCCTGAATTAAGTTCTAGAACTTGTATTTCAATAAAGACAGGACAGATACAATTAAATAAATCAGGATTTTACATTTTATACTTTAATTACGACTTAAATAGCAACACACATTTCAAAAGGAACATTTCAGAAGACGTTTCAAACATCAACTATTTCCTCATGGCCTACTTTTGTCCTACCACGCGGAAGTTCTGCCTTGCCTGCCTCTGCCTCGCCTGCCTCCGCCTCGCCTGCCTGCCTCCATGTTTATTTGATGTCGCATAGCAGCGCGACTCCCCGGAGCGTCCAATGGCGCGGGTTGCTGTCCGTCTCGAAGTCGATCGAGCCCACGTACTTAGCGTCGGTCCGCTGTGGCTTGCGGTAGATAGGACACTCGTACAGACGCGGGTCTTTGCCCGCCGTCGTGTTGATCGCAAAGATGTATATCACAGGCATTTGCTCGTAAAGCACCTTGGCTTTAGACTCTATGAGCTTTCCAGATTTACGGTCCAACGATGCTCCTGCAAGACAAATTTTTTGCATCATTAGATTAAAAATACTAATATAGATGCAATGGCAATGCGCTGGAAATGGCACAAGGGTCAACGCAGACCGACGGAGTGGAATGGTGGCGAAGCGACTAATTTAGTAACAATTTGAATTCAACTTTATTTACTTCATAGCGTATAGCGAAGTAAAATGCCACTGAGAGCTACGTGTGACGGCGCTCAGAGTCGCGCGGAGGATGTCAATTCGCTAGGCGGCCGCGGTCTGTGTGTCTTGCGACGACCGACGCGGCGAATATTCTTCGCCGCCACTCCACTCCGTCGGTCTGCGCTGACCCTAACGTAAGAATCTGATTGTGTATTTGTTCTATCGCAATGAGCAGTAGAACAGTCTGGATTTTTTTAGTCCATTTTGTTCTATCGTAGAACTAATAGTATAACTAGATGGACTAACCCTCAGACATATCACAATCTTTCTAAACATGCATTCGTACTAGTTTACACAGTAAATTGTCGCTAAAAAAATTTGTGGATCTTCGCGTCGACGAGACACGACTGAGAATTACTATCCTTTATCGGATAGTAATTCTCAGTCGTATGTAATCTTAACAAAATGGATTGAACTTGTTATGTAAATTAATAAAAATATTTGATTTGAGTAAGGTTATTGTGGGCATTGCATATATTCCCCTGTAGACCTTAATGTGGCATCTCAGACCATTGCATACACGGTTGCCGTCGACTACTAGGATGCCAGCACCTAACAGGAGACCTGGCGTCGCCTACACACCTAGTTACTTATCAATATTGTGCTCTAGTGGCGGTTTGTGAGCGTGGTTGTGTGAGCGTGCGATGCATCTATAGGGAGTGTGTGTGTGTGTGTATCAAAACATAAAAATGCATCGGCACCGGACAAATAAAACTGCTGCGACTAGAGTTCATTTGCACACATGCAGTATGAGCAAATGCATTATGCTTTGGTCATTTTAAATAATAAATGATATAAGTATAATGCTTTAAGCGACAAGACCGTCAATTGTGATACTAACTGTATTAGCATATTCCTTTTTTTTTGCAATAAAGTATATATTTTATCTTTGTCTTATACAATATTAATTCATTACATTATAAAATAGGTTTAATAATTTTAAAAGGAACCGGTGAAGTGCGAGGGTTCCGTGCAACTTCGCCATAACATTTACTCTAACGAAAAGATAAACTGATAACGTCATATGCCATACCAGCAACTGTCAACTGCAAATATAAGTTTGTAATTACCAATAAAAATATTTTTTTCGTGATAGAACTTCAAAAGACATTGGCACATTTCAATGGAGCTTTGCCCCACCTACAAAACTACGTGACCATTTAAACTGTACCTATCATTTTTTTTGGGGACTTATTACAGGTTTCATATTGCATAATCATAATCAATATCATTTTCTAACTCCTATAGAAGAATAACAAAAACAATGAATAAATCGCTTCGATTTCTTACTATTTTCTGAATTCTTAATTAAGCTGTTTTTTTCGAATCGCAACTTGTACAAAACTTTATTTTAAACCAACAATTTTAATAAAAACGGAGATATTTTTACATTTATTCGTTATCTTGTACATCTAGCGGTTGATGGTGGGGCAGAATCTGGCATGGTCATATACAGTTTTCGGATTTTTTCCTTTACTTGTGTTATAAGACCTAGCTTCTTGCCAAATTTCATGATTATAGATCAACGGAAAGTACCCTATACGTTTTGGTTTTCTTGCATTTTCATACATATATGCGAGAAAATGCGACGTAAACAAACCGCGATATCTTTTGATTGCGTTGACGTAGAAGGTTGATTTTTTCACAGCTGCATGAGGTTGCAGACCTGAGTATTTTGTATTAATTTCAACTTGATCCGTCCACGCGTTTCTGAGATATAGGTCTTGACAGACGGACAGACATACAACAAAGTGATCCTATACGGGTTACTTTTTTCCTCTTGAGGTTCGGAACCCTAAAAATAGTCAATATTTAAAATGTCAATTCAGTTAATTTGTAGGTACGGACAACAGCAGATCAATGGTAACACTTGCAGTGCGAATTCAACTCTTATGACGCAGATAATAAGAACGGCCCAAAGTTTCTTTACAAAACAGTTTCCCTTTTTGAACTGTTTTGACGTAGTAGCTCGATAATGTTAGCGGATAATCAAATTAAAAGGTTGCTTCTGGTGCATTGTGTAAATGTCGGGTATTGCGTTTCCACTGCTGTTTTTAAATTGTCCGCGTAACAGATAAATCAATGAAAACTGAAATGGAATGGGTGCTACGAGAACGCTACGAGTGTTTGCGATGTGCACTACACCTCGTCCGCTGAAAATTGAGAAACAAGTTATTGCAGGAAAACAAACCTTATATGTTACAACATATGTCTAATTTTTTAATGAAGAACAACAAACAAATGTAAATTATTGACACTTTAAAATGGACCTTGTTACTATTACGTACAGAGATTTAATTTCGAATGAATAGCAGAATGCTGTTTCTATCTACTCTTCTTGGACAGTGTATTGAAATACTGCATTTTGTTATTCCGGATACCTCTCAACATTTCTTTTCTCCTGGTCGACTGCATCTATTTCAGTGCCCACGCATTGCACTTTTCAACTGATGCAATGGATGCAATGTACCTACAAACAACGTAGTACGTCGTATGTGATTGTAAGTTTTTGTAGACACGCGTAGTTTATATTTTATTTTTTACGTAACTTAAGTGAGTTAGTAGTATTTTATATTTATTTACTTATTGTGACTTTAAATATTTATTGTTTTTAAAATCTATCTCATTCTAACCCAGACAGGAAGCGATGCGCTTTCAGGAAGGATGCGCTGCTCAATTATAATACGAATTATAGTACAAAAAGGCATTAGTTAGCATATATAAGTAGGTTCATAATATAAATAATTAAATCATCAAGCTATATTTACTAAACTTTTAAAGACGAAATTTAAAAACGATTTTTGTTGTACGATGTTTTGTGTTAGTATTTCCGTTTGTCAATTTTTGTTCTGAATGAGTAGTATAGAAGGATGTTTCTATCGCTTCTTCATGGGCGGAGTATAGAAGCCTCTGTATCCAGGGTTACGGGTGTTTCTCAAGGTTTATTTTCTCCTGGTAATTTCATCTGCCTCGATGCCCACGCAATTAGTGCAACAAGTATGATAGGTACAGCTAACAGCAGATCAAGTGTAACACTTTAGACCGTTCTTATTATCTGCGTCGCAAGATTTAAAATCGTACTACAAGTGTTACCATTTATCTGCTGTTGTCCATACCTACCTAGGTGTTTAATTTATGAATAGGTAGGTATTCGTCTAGGGATGTAGGTAAACTTAGACACGTGTATTTACACGTGACGTGATTACTGATTATAGTGAGTGTTATAGGGATTACTTATGTGTATTTTATTTCTTATTCTGACTTTAACGTTTATTGCTCTGTAGATCTACTATTAAAGAGCTCGCAGGCGCTGTGGTTAGGGCACCGGACTGCCGTTCCGTAATCCCGGGTTCGAACACCAGGTCTACAATGTACGGACAACAGCAGATTAATGGTAACACTTGCGATTTAAACTGTTACGACGCGGATATTATATAAGAACGGTCCAAAGTGTTACACTTGATCTGCTTTGATTGTACCAATGACTTTTCCTCGTTTTTTTCGAAATAATTAGTTACAAATAAGTACTTATAAATATTTCTAAAATACGGTGAAGAAAATTACGCATACGCGGATTATTCTTGTAACTATATTTTAATTGCGTGCAAGTAAATTATGCACTAACTAAACCATGCATTTTGTACATAAGCACACATAAGTGTAGAAGAGAGAATTGGATTCACATTAATTATTCCATTCATCATCAGTCTATTTTATGTCCTCACTGCTCGGCTGTGCCCGAGCCTTTCCTTAAATCGAGGGAGCTCGAGCCATGATCAGCCACACGGGCCCAGTGCGGATTGGCGGATTACACATGCTTTAGAATTATTTTCTACGGCATGCAGGTTTCATCACGATGTTTTCCTTCACCGTTTTGAGAGCATTCGGTTAATGTACGTAAGTTTCTGCGTCGAAAAAACCGAGGATAACTCATTGGTACATGGCTGACCTGGCCGGGAATCGAACCTGGGACCTCCGTATTGCAAGTCCAGTGACCCAACCACTGCGCCACCAAGCTCTCCGACCGAGCTCTCACCGAATTATTCCATTCTAGCTATTAATTTAAAACAGCCTTGTTAGAATGAAAAGCAGGATGCCGGATGCAGTAATACTCTTCTTGCACAGAGGTATCGCAGTGTGCACCTCACTACAAATGCATTCATGACGGGTCCTCTCTCAATGTTTATGCTCTCCTGGTGATTGCAACTATTTTAGTGCACATGCAGTGCAACTAGTGCAACAAATAGTACCTAGACCTAACTTATAGTTGGTAGTTTTTCTATTTACTTATGCGAGAGCTCGGTGGAACTGTTGTTAGAACTTAGACTTCTATTACATAGAATATGGAGGCATGACTTCGATCTCCAGGTTGGAATTCCCAATGAATTTTTTCGGTTTTTCGAAATTTCGAAAGATATTTCGAAGAAATTTGGAAAGATTTCGAATTTTCGGAGGAGTGTCCATTACCGAATGCTCTCAAACCGCGAAGGAAAACATCGTGAGGAAGCCTACATTCAAGGCCGCGGATTATCCATTAGTTTCTAGAATCTACCTGCGGTAACTTATGACAGAATAGATCAAGGATGGTTTTACTTAGTATACTTAATTAAAACTGTATATGGCCTGACACATACACAGGCGGCCTGCACTTCGGCCAGTTGAAACGCATGCCCCGGCCCATTTTTTCGTCGTTAACTTCCAGTAGGTAGCGATCTGAGGCCTAGGCCGCAATCCACTACCTACTGGACGTTAACGACGGGAGAAAATGGGGAGGGCATGCGTTTCAACTGGCCGCAAGCCGCTTGTAGATCAGGCATGTGTGGGAAAGACTTTATACCCTTATTTATTTATTATTTATTTTTTGATGACAGCTCCCTTAGAATGTAACTGCGTCATGTTACGCAAAAGTTAACTTTTAAATGCAAAGTATATAAAATATGAGAACTGTCTAATTTTGTTCATTGATCCCCTATAATATTCATCTAAGACAAAATGAGTCCATATATTATGCAGTAGTTTTTTTCTTAAAGTACGATAAATAACAAACGTTTAAATAAAGTTACATTCTATGGCAATCAAAATAGTGATGTTATAATTGAAATATAAGGTAACACTGGATGCCAGAACAAAAGGGAAAATGTTTTGCTCTTTTAGATTCTCCCTTTACGATTAAAATGCACATGTCAGCGATACTCTTTTGTAAATTTTTTTGGCTTTCCCCGAATAGAAAGGAACAAACACAAATGTAAATTGATATTAATTGAAAATCGACCTTCTCACTGTGCTGATGTAGAGATTAATTTCAAATAAAACGCCGGATGTTTCTGTTTACTGCGAATTGCGAGTATCTCCTAACATTTATTTTCTCCTGGTGATTGGAATATGTATACGTGCCCACGCAGGTAAATAAAGGCGGAATTAATAGTTTTATTTTTTTATCGTACCGAGTAAGAAAGGAGCCTATTTCTTATATGAGGAAGGAGTTTTCATTCCGAGAGTAAGAAAAAATACATGGCTGACCTGGCCGGAGATCGAACCTAGGACCTCGGTGTCGTAAGTCTAGTGACCCAACTATCTGCGCCATCGAACTCTCTTCAACTTGGACGATGGAAATTACGGTTATTTACTTGCGACGAAATTAGAATTAAATAACCGGCCAAGTGCGCGTCGGACTCGCGCACTGAGGCTTCGTGCATACCACTTACTTAAGTTACGGAACTTAGCTGTGACGAAAAGATGTGGAGACCAACATAACTTTGCAATTATCAAAATATTATATCTATACATTTTGTTTAGTTGTTTAGTTGATCATCTGCAAATATAAGTTTGAAATAACAAAAAAATAATTTTGGAGGGATGTAATTTCAAATTTATAGTTTTCGGAATTTTTTCCTTTACTTGTGCTGTAAGACCTAGCTTCTTGACAAATTTCATGATTCGAGGTCAACGGGAAGTACCGGGTAAGTAAGTATAGGGTTTGAGTTTCTTGCGTTTTCATACAAATATGCGAGAAAATGCGACATAAACGCCTACTTATATCTTTTGATTGCGTTGACAAGAGTTACATTTTTATACGGCTGCATGAGGTTGCAGACCTGAGTATTTAGTATAAATTTCAACTTGATCCGTCCATGCGTTTCCGAAATATAGGTCTTGACCGACAGATATACGGATAACAAGTTGCCAGAAAGTGTCACGACGTTGACAAAGAGGAAATTTAAAAATATCATTAAAGGAACACTTGTTAAGAAGGCGTATCACAGAATAGATCACTATTTAATGGCAAAGGTGGTGGCGACGATAACTACAAGTAGCTTCTATCAAGACTGTCTGACTGGACAGTTTTACCTAAAAAGAAATCTATTCCAGTAAAATGTTTTACACAATATTTTATTTCGACTTGGGTATAAAAAGTTCGTTTTCGAAAATGATTTCGAACATGAAATAAAACTGTTTGGTCAAAGTAGTAGAACTAATTAAAAGAGCCTTTTACTTAGTTCTACTAAGTAAGAAATGAGTATCATATTTATTTGAATGTAAAGTATACATGTTATAAACTAGCTGTACCCCGCAACTTCGTTTGCGTAGAGGAGGAGGATGGAGGAGATCAGGAGGCAGATCTTCCTCTCTGGATCCTTGTTTCCACATCACATACCGCCATGGATTATAGCCTATGACCTGTCAGGATATTTCAGCTATCTCCTAGTGACACTCCCATCAAAATCCCTTCAGTAGTTATAGGCGTGATACTTGCACAAAGTCACAGACAAACAGACAAAAATTCTAAAAATTGGTGTTTGGCATCAGTATCGATTCTAACCCACATTACAATAAATTATTCTTTTCAAAAAATATCCAATGTACAGACACAACTTTTTTACAGCCTTATTATATGTATAGATATAGACGTACATTAGGTCTTGGGCAGAGGTATCGAAATATGTGTAAAGCAAACCTCTCAATATTTATATTCTCCTGGTATATCCAACTATTTCCGTTCCCACGCAATGCAAACTATGCAACCTACAAACAACCTACCTATAGTAAGTACTATGTAGTTATTTCGCTAACGTAAGTAAGTTACTTATGTTACGTAACTAAGTTCGTAAGTAGTACCTAAGTATTTTCTTTTAATAATTGAATGAAGTGTATTTGTTTGTGATTTCTTACTGAATATAGTAGGTATCTATATCTTATATTTAGTTATTCTGAATGGCCTTGTTCTATTTAGTCACAATCAAGTTACCTATACCAAACTTCCTTTAGGATTATAACTATTCTGCTTAGCTGATTAGTGCCGCAGGTACTTTACTTTTTTTAAATAAAATTCTTCCCAAAGAGAAATGCAAGACCAACTACATACAGCCCCGTCTGATCTTATATAATGTCTATTTTCTTATAAATACATACATATATACGAAGATAACAACCTAAACCGAGGCCCAAATCAAGTGTCTTATTTTGTAAACGAAAACTACCCTCCCCCACTAACATTTTAAGCTATTCTGAGGTTTTGCATAGTTATTTATACATTATTAGATCGGATTATTATATTTTCACAATGATGAACAAATTCAATCAATCAGTTCCTTCAGTGTTACATCACAACAGGTAATTAGACGATCATATTTGTTTACAAAATAAGACACTTGATTCGGGCTCCGGGCTCAACCCTCCCAAACCTCTAAACGAAATAACTCAACGATCCACGTCATCATCGAATTATGCAAGGAAACCTTGATAAGAGAATAGAACTTCACAAACACGTCTTCTTTCGAGCACTCCAATTAATATAAACTTTCGCGGACATCTCCTGATTAATCAATAAATATCACGGAAACTATCTAATTAAAATTTTCACAAAAAAAATAGCTAATGGGGTTTCGCGCACTTTTCAAGGAATCCAGGTACTGTTGTATTTTTTTCTGAATAGGAATGCATCTACTTGTGTATGTGTTGTACATCAAAAGCAAACGTAAATTCTTGTCAATTTAAAATCGAATTCACTGGGTGGGTATAGAGATTCATTTAGAATAAAAAACATATTTCTACACACTTGTTTATTCTTCATTGCTCCAAACATTCATATTCTCCTGGTGATTCCATACGAGTACGTACGTGCCCACAACGTAAAGTTCAAAGGTGCAACAGGTGCGAAATACGATAGTATTATGACTACAGTCAAGTTCGCGTACATTGTCGCAAGATTACTCGTTTAAGGGCCTTCCATGAGCCAACTAGCGCCACCAATCTTGAAAAAATATGATCTTCCAATTTAATCAATTTTATTAAAGAAGCTATTTACAAAATGTTTATTTGGATGAATACTATTTTTCAATATACCTACAATACATGGCATAATTGCGACACGCTAAGTTCTAGTCCGCAAATGAGCCAAAAACGGCCGTTTTTCGCAATTATGCGAACTACAACTTACAGAAATTGAATCACGTTATAAATATGCATTTAAAAATAGTATTTATCGTAATAAACATTTTGTAAACAGCTTTTTTAATAAAATTGATTATATTGGAAGATATTATTTTTTTAAGATTGGCGGCGCTAGTTGGCTCACGGAAGGCTCTTAATGTGACAATATGTACACACTATAATGTTATACCAGTGAAAAATTAGAAAAATAATTTAAAAATGAAATTTTTCCTCGAATCGAATAAAGTAACAAAATCAAACCATTTGTCGTTGCTCAAAAACATCTCAAATACGACCAGGACCAAAGATAATTTAAAATACTTGGAGGACCGCTACTTTGATAGAACCATGACCAACTCGATTTCAGCACTTGAATTGTAATTGGTCATTGCTGTAATCGAGTAGGCCATGGCATGTTCTGTGTTACGGATTGGTCGACAGTCGATAGCCGTGACCAACTCGATTTTAGCGCTCTGGCTGCGATTTATCATCAGATTTTTGGTTGCAAAATTATTTGATAATTTTTGTTTTATTGTCTACGGTGGTTATTTTGAGATTAATATCACGTTAAATTAATCAGAATATGTTCGCGAGTGACAGTATGGTGAATTTGTTGGATAATTTGAGCAAGATCTGGGGTTTCAAGCTTTTATCAAGAGTTCCCGCTACAAGCTAGGGAGTGAACGTGACTGTCGAGCTGCTTCGTCCAGAGTGATGACGCTACGGCGTTTCCTCTGGATGAAGACAAGAAGACGCGGCTACCCAGGGTGAAGACGCTACTGCGACTTCCTTGGGAGGAAGATAGAAGACTATTACATATTGAATTTTCTGTAACATGACATTGGCAAATGACGAACTGTCGAGTCCATTAATAAAATAAATAAAAATCATCAGATTTCGAGTAGGCCAAAGCGAGTGTATTTGTATTTCTACAATTTTATACAGTTTTAAAATGAGAATGTGATTGCAAAATAGCCAGATTAACTACGTACCAATGAGCTTTCCTCGGTTTATATCGAAGGAAAAATTCACATTGTATTCGGTAAATGTACCAGATACCTAGGTAGCCAATATCTGGAAAAGAAAATATCACGAGGACATATGCATGCCTGAGAACAATATGTAATGCATGTGTAATCGACTAATCCGCACTTAACCCGCAAGGTGGAGCTCCCTCGACGTAAGGTAAAGTGCCGTGACCAAACAGTAGAAACTTAATAACTTATTTATTTATTTGTTGTTTATTAGAAATTTCACAGCCCTATTTATTACAATCAATATTAGTGATTATACTTATATTAGCCAATTAAGAAATTTCATAGATTAACATTAATTTTAGAGATAACTTTAAAAGAAGTCAAACCGAAAGAGAAATTATCATAAAGATAAATGATTTTTTCATGATTTATCATGATGATAAAGAAAAGGTATATTATTTACTTAAATGTGTTATACAAATATTATATGTAAGCACATAGTGGACAGAGATATCTAAATATGTACCGACCCGATGCATTCTGGATTGCAAATGCAAACCTCTCAGTGTTTATTATGCCCTGGTGTTTTCATCTACTCGAATTGCATCCGATGATGCAATGCAATATACAAACAAGTACCTGTCTAGTAGTTGTTACATTTGTGTGAGTTTGTGTGACTATGCAATCTGAAGAGTGAGACAGAAGATGTCTAGTGGAGTAGCGGAGTAAAGAGCACGACACAGTGCATCGGCAGTGCATAGATGCATTGATATTTGTATTGTGCTGAATTTTGGCAGCGATAAAAATGCTACCTTTTAAAAATCAGATTTTATCGCCAATAAAAATCAGATTTTTTCCCAGAGCCTGTATATTTATAATACGATACATTTTTATATATATTTAGTATGAATTTAGTTTAGACACAATTTTGATTATAAATAAAAGACATGGAATGGGCAGGTTTGTGATTTTTTCTATCGAGCGAAGTCTTGGACAGACTAATCATGTAAGTATCGGATTAACTGACCACAATATTTGTATTTTCTGTTTCTTCTTTAACTTAAAATCACTGAACAAATTTTGTGCGACTTTCAGAATAATAATAAATTAAAGCCTCATAAAAATCGATCAGCCGAACAAATTACAACAAATAGTCAAAACGTTCTAATTATTTCTCGCGAAAATTTTATGAGTCGTAGGGCATAAGTTGTTCAATCACTGAATCAGTGGCTTCGGCCGTTTTCGAAACCAAGTGAACTAATAATAACGATAATTTAAAACAGACCTTCCCACTGTATTGGTATAGAGATACAATTCCACTAAAAAGCAGGATGTACCTAGTACTCTTCTCGGGCAGAGTAATACCGATTCATTCGTTCTAGATTGCGAAAATCTCCCGACATTTATGATCTCCTGGTGATTCGAATCTATTTCCGTGCCCACGCAAATTTCAACTGACACGAAACACAAAGGTATTATTATTTTGTATTTTTAAAGTGTATCGTAGGCATCCGTAGCACTCTGCGTAGCACTACTGCGTAGCACCACTTCGTAGTTCCACCAAAGTGCATTAATTAGGTAAGCACTACGTTCCACCACGGGACTTCATTCTACCATTGCACTATAGTACTGGTAGTGCAATGAAAAAAGCGCATCTCTGACATAGCCTGAGGTGCAGCTAGTTTCAATGTCTTCTAATTAGGTATTTATTGTAGGTACTCGTATTTATTGTACTTGTACTCGTACAATAAATACCTAATAAAATATATTAGGTATGTACTTAGTGTAGGTATGTAATTTTTATGTAACAAACTATTATACAATGCATTTTTTTAATGTATTTATTTTACAAATTTATTTATTTGATTTAGTAATTAATTATATTAATTAATGTGTAGGTAATTTGATATTCATTTATAGCTTATACGTAAGTCTATACTGGATTATTATACAGGGTGTAACGTAAAGGGTATAATAAGCCGAAGATAGGGTGTTCAGTATCAGTAACTGAACAACTTTTGTTCCAAGACTGTTTGATTTTCGCGAATTATTTTTTTGACTTTTCATACATTTCGTACCGGTCAGCTGATCGATTTGTATGAGACATTAATTTATTTTTATTTTTTATTCGAAAAGTGGTAGAACTAAAGTTGTTCAGTTACCGCTCCTGAACACCCTCCCTTCGGCTTCATATACCCTTTACGTTACACCCTGTATACACATTCTCGATTCCGAACAGGCTAGACTGGAAGAAATCTGTTTATTAGAGATAAGCTCGACTGAAGTACATCTGCTTTCTCGTAATATTGTATCTGTTTTAGTTTTCGTGTACAATAAAGTATAACCTAATACGTATTGTATAAGTAGGTACGTGTATTTGTTGTTAGATAGTTATCTTGAATTGCATTCCTTCAATTTCTTAAGTAAGTGCCTACTTATTATTTTTACTTAAATTCGCCTACCGTTTTGTTATAAGGAAGAAAGATTTAAGCCGGGTAAAATAGAAAAGTTAAATAAAGTACAAACAGTCGCAAGTACTTAGGGATTTGTTGGAAGTTTGAAAAGAAAGTATCTATTCGTCGAAGCAAAGAATAACGATATATTTCACAAGTTCACTGTTCAAGGTTCTAGATACAAATGCCTCCTGTACATTTATTATCTCCTGGTATTTCAATCCAATTGCGTGCCCACGCAGTAGTGTTTCTCAAAGAAATTAGACAAAAATGTGAATACAAAAATGTAGTAGTTTGAAAGGTTGCACGGGGGTCCTACGCGCAAGGCTTGATCGCTAATTAAAATCCAGGGGCTTTTGAAAATGGCTGGAAATAACATTTGCGAAATTATTTGATAATTTTCATTTCAATGTCTACAGTGCAGAGTAGTTATTTTGTGTTTAATATCACGTTAAATTAATCAGAAAATGTTCGCGAATGGTGAATTTATTGGATTCTTCTTCTTGATAAGTCTTGGTTGTTGTCATTCGGCAGCAGTAGTTAGACCACGCAAGAGGTCTAAGGCGGCCTAAATAACTTTGACAATAGGTTTGGTCACTACACCACGCGGGAAAAGAAAAGAAAATGGTCCGTAAGAATCAGTCCCCTAATGCCAAAATCCTAGAATGACCAAGTCCCAAATTGACCATTTCCCAAAATGTCCAATTACCAGAATGATCAAAATCCCAGATTGACCAATTAACAAAATGTCAAATTCCCATAATGACCAATTTTACGCTTACACTAGCTGTCGCCCGCGGAACATAATATTTTCCCGGGATAGAGAAAAAGTCGCCTCCTTATTTCATCAGCTATCTGCAAGTGAAGGTCCCGTCAAAATCGGCCCAGCCGTTTATGAGATTAACCGGAACAAACAGACAGCGGTTGGGATATACCAACAGTTGGACATTTTGGGAGTTGAGAATTTTGGGATTTGGAACAGTTTTCGACAAATTTGGACATTCTGAGACTGATTCGTTCGTAATACCTTCGAGGAACAGTCCGTGCACGTAGACGCCTTCCGCTGGCCCCTCGTGCACCTCCTCGCGGTTCAGCTTAGTGATGTGATTCTGCAGCACCACGGAGTCCAGCGCCCAGCCCTTGTGGCTGCGGGTCACCTCCTGCACAGAGCGGGGATTCAGAGAGCGCTGCTGGCACGTGAGGCTCGGCAACCTCCGCTGACCTGCAGTAATGATCTCCTAGTCTAGTCGATAGTGCGTCTGCCTTCCGTGTAAGGAGTGCTGGGGTCAAATCCCGAGTTTGGGTGTAATTTGTGATCATACATTAATGCGACGAACTAAATACATAAACAAAGAATTTTATTTTACTTCTTAAATAAGAAATGTTTGGTCAATTGTGGTTTCCTGTAGCCTAAACAGCTTTAGAGGTTTTGATTTTTGATGTAGGTGCGAGGTGCCGTAGAGAAGCCTTTATCAGGGGTCTGATATTGGATACTTTTTGTGCCAAAAAAACATGCGGGTCTTATTGATCTTCTTTTAAATTAGATTTATTAGAAGATTCCTTCGCTTCCCTCAACAACACCAGTTCGTTACCTGTCGCATGGCAGTGAGGAATCCCTGCGGGTTGAAGAAGCCCGTCATCCAGAAGGCGTGCGGGCGGCCCGCCTTTAGCCACGTGCGGTACTGCTGCTCGCGCTCCAGCAGCTCGGTGTACCAGAAGCCCAGAGTAGCAGACTCCCACGACACCTGATCAGTCAATACTAAGGCAAATATTCATAGATTTTGTATTTTTATTAATGGACTCGACAGTTCGCTTTTCCAATGCCATGTTACAGAGTAAATAAGATTCCATTGTAGGTCTTCTTTCTTCCCAGAGGAGTTGCCGGAGCATCGTCAACTCTTGACGAAAGATCTCAGCGTCGTAATTGCATCCTGCAGAGGAGTCGCCGGAGCGTCAACTCTGGACGAAGCAGCTCAGCAGTCACGTTCACTCCTGAGCTCAGTAGAAGATCTTGCATATAATTATTCGAAGACTCCAACATTGACAGTTCTAGTCGGAGCGAAGGTTGCACAAGCTCCAACCATATTCTTCTGGACCGTTTTCTTTTTGTAAAAATTATAGGCCGACAAAATACTGCGATGCGATACCACATCGCATTGCAAAAATCTAAAACGTACTCGTATCGAAATTGTCGTGACAGATCTGACCCCTTACCATGAGCTCTTATAGCAGGATTACTTCAATAATACTTTGTTATTTCGTACCATGACGTCCTTAAAATAGCTGTACCTGGCTGAATAGGTAACCGACAGTGCCATTTTTACATAAGCAGTAGGTCCCGGTTGATGTTGCTAGGCCATGTTAGAGACCTACGGACGGCGTGGGTGAATCAACCCTTATAATACTGTACTTAAGACTTCAAGGTAAAACCCCTGAGACATTTGCGATGCGATGCGCAGTTTTGTGTCCCTATGAAATAGTAGGTAAGTGCTTTATCCGACCTTGAGCTAATTTTGTGTCCCTATGAAATAGTAGGTAAGTGTTTTATCCGACCTTGAGCCAATTTTGCGGTATCCTTGCGTCGTACATGGCGTCGAGTGACTCGCGTAGCCCCTGGCTCATGATGATGGTGCCGTCGATGGCCAGCTTCAGGTCGCACAGGGTCGACTGCACGGTCTCGATCACCTTCTGGATGCGGTCGATCTCCTGTCTGCGGTCACAGGGAGGAGGAGGCCGGCATCATCATCAGTCTATTTTTATGTTCCCACTGCTCGGGCACAAACCTTCTTCGTCTCTTACATTGAGGCTCGGGCCGTGATCCACGGGCCCAGTGCGGATTGGCGGATTACATACCACTTTGATTTTTTTATTCTAAGGCGTGCAGGTTTCCTCACGTTTTTTTCGATGTTGTTAACGGTTGAACACGTGACGCTCAACAAAATCGGCAACGTTGCACAACAATGAGCAACGTTGCCAGCTGGCGCGCAACATGACCAAATCCCCATAAACACAGTATATACAATACATACCTAGGATAATTGAAAATGACGGGAATGTGACAGTAATTGCAAATCTATTTTCATTTTATTGTCTAAAGTGGTTGTTTTGTGTTTAATATAATTATTAATCACTAATTAAATGATTAGAAAAGTAGAAGTGGGTACATTTATTCGTAAAGGTTTTCGAAATATGTGCCAAAAATCAAATAAAAATATATTTAAAACCCCATTTCCCCACCTCCAACCCACCCCTCACCACAATACATTTTTTGTATTTTTAGTACGGTCATCATATCATACATAGCAATAAAATATACAAATTTTCTAACCTACATTGGTAGTGGTACAATTGAGAGGCAGTCTGGGAATGCCAATTCCCTCTCCGCGGCGCTAGGTGGCGCGCGGCTCGTTTTACAACGCGCTATCGCTTGGTGTCTCGGTCTCATCTATAGAGACGGCCCCGACTGTGCATGTTTGCTTGAGCTCGGCCTTTGGCCCATTGGCGGCCAAAAATTTTTGTACAGCGCTACAAGTGCCATAGGGACTTGTTAAGCGTTTATTTACACATTTATATTAGGCAGGTGGGTTTCTGTCGTGGTCGGTGGTCGCCATACAGACAGATCTACCACCTACCTATACCTAAACACAACTGTATGTCACGGTCACTCATAGCGTGAGCGAGACGTTCGTTTCGTTTAGGGGTAATGTAATAATTATTATTTGAAAAAGAAAAACGTATAACGATATTTTAATTTTTAAACTGTTTGCCAGTTCTTTTATAGTTTTGCTAGAACTTAAAACGAACATTCGGGGCCGATTTAAATTTTGAAATAAGTACATGTGATATTGATTGCTTGCTGCCAGCCAGCCAGCCAGCTCCCATAGAAATAATGAATTTCGATCCCATGGGGTCTAAATGGGGGATAATTTCGATCCGTCACAGCCGTCACATTTTGCTAAACTGAAAGGAGGGTGGGAGTTCGTTCAGTATCGATAACCGAGCAAATCAATGTTCTATGACTTTACGAAGAAAAATTAGGGAAAAATGTTTTACTTTGCGGCTTTTTGGTATCGAGAAGTCGTAGTACAAAAGTTGTTGAACTTAGTTACTATAGGAATTTTCGTTACATCCTGTATTCATTACTTACCTTAAGAATATATTCATGGGAAGGAAAGCGCCCATCTTCTGCAGTGCCTCTTTTACTTCAAAATCGACATATTGCATGGGCAGCTTCTCCAGCATGTCCTCAGCGAGCCGGTACACAATGCTCTCCCTGGTCTCGCCGCCCTGACTGCCGCCCTCCTTCGGCTGCACGCTGAGGATAGTATCCAGGATGTCCTTGGCGCTGTTGATCTGATACGTGATATCCGCGTTCCCGTGCAGGCCGAATACCTCCGGTGTATCCGTCAGCGGCAACTGGTTGATGTAGTCCACGTAGCCATGCAGGTTCCTCGTCTGCGGCACCTTGTAGCCCTTGTAGAACTCGAAGCCTGGCCGCAGCAGCACGTCGCAGAACCACACGTTGGTGAACGTCGTCAGCAAGCGCTTGTCGAAGTCGTCCGTCACGCGACCGCCGTACTGCACCTCACCGAGCATGTAGCAAATCGTTGGCCACGATATACCTTTCTTTGGATCGATTTCGTCCAGGTGGTTCTGTATAAACTGCACGCTGGCAGCGTAATCGGCCTGGTTGAACTCGTAGGGGATATTCCAACCGAGAGGGCCGAACTTTCTCCTTTCTTGAACTATAGTGTGCAGGAATGCTACGGCGTACAGAAGCGGCGGCCATTGCGACAGCGATGAGTAGTCCAGCGTATCCTGCGTGATGTTCTGGTACGTTCTCTTCATGCTGGCTCTAATACCTTGAGGAGGTTCGTTGGTGAATTTTATAGCCATCTGTAGGAGACCTATAGGGAAGTCGGTGTGCACCTCGGTGGTCAACCAGAGCCGGAAGGACTCCTGTATGTGCTCGGTCTCGATCAACGCGTCCATGGCTTCGACGCAGAAGGGGAGGGAGAGATGGATGTTCTGGAGTAACACCCAGCCGCCTTCGTTCATCGAATCGGAGATCATTTTGCGAGCGACGATCTCTTGCCCTTGGCCCATGGACACTGCCTTCAGAACTGCGATATGATATTGAAAATATTTTATATATGTCGCTAAAATGTTGTAATTAATTGAAGGAACGATGCGGGCATTGATGCCAGCTCGGATTTCTTTCCCCTGCCGATGCCTTCCATTTGGCCATCATCATCAATGCCCCAATGCTCCTGCGTCGAATTGGAATGGTTGACTCACCAATTTCCTTAGACTTGGCGAGGGCGGCGATTTGTGTGGAAGGGTCGGAGCCGATGGACAGGATGCAGATGAGAGGAGTGCGCGGCTCCGACTCGTCCCACGTGGCCTCCAGGTTGAGGATGCAGCCCTCACCGTACTCCGGACCCAAGGAATCTGCATCACAATGCATTGTCACACGAAGACAGAGAAAAGAATACAAAAAGTACTGGACCGAATTTAACATTTAATTTACAGTTACTAGTTTTAACTTTCATCTAACAGTGAAAGAATTCTTAAAATGCTAATGTTGAGATTATCAAAAAACTACTTTAGATCAAAGTAGTTTTTGATAATCTCAACACCGTTTAATCCATCACTCACCGACGATATACTTCCTGGCCTGTGAGAGCGTGCGGTCGGGGCTCCAGGACCTGATGAGGAGCAGCTTCCGGAACACGTCCAGGCTCTCCTGGTAGCCGCTGGGGATGGTCTCCTCCTCCGGCTTGGCCTTCTCGTACCACACGCGCCACTCTTTCTCGTTCGACGATATCTGATGGCACATTGCGCAATCATATAGTGTAGGTTGTCTACATAGTATCATATCGCCTTTTGGGTAGTAATAGATTACAATCTTACTGTCGAAAAAGGCGATAGTATGCGGTATAGGAAACATGAACCACGATTGCGCAAGGTCTGATCATTACACCTTTACACAAATGCACATTTATTGACTGGAAGTAATCACGACATCGAATCAGCGTTAATCCCGCTAAAATTGTTTGGGATATTTGTAACCACTATAAGTATATCGTTTTTGGAAAAATGATAAAACAAAAGTTGTTTAATTACAGATACTGGATATCATTTAGTTTATGGCAGAACCGGGAACATATATGTACCTACCGTAACATATCACAAGTCCTTACCCTGGTAAGAACATCCGAAAAAGTCTTCAGTTTACTAATTTCAACCAGATTCAGCCAAGTTATGTCCAGGATCCACCGGAATGGCTTCGGCGTGACCGCGTTCAGGTCCAAGGACGCACCTCCCTTCACGAACGCCATGAACTCGTCGTGCGATATCACCTCGCCCTGGCAATCGATCTTCATCGCCAGCATGAGAGTGAACAAAGCTTTGTGCCTCTCATATAAACTGCGTAATGTAAACGCCCACACTTCGTGCGTCAAATACTTCAAAATAATATTTATCCGCTCCTCTGTAATGCTACTCTTTGTCGACTTTGTTATAGAGTTATCGAAGATAGTTAGGAATTGTTTCAAGGAATTCTGGTACATGATATTCACATTGCTCATTTCCACAATCAAGAAATACAGTATCGAACCTCTGGCCGCGACCGCTCTAAATTCTTCCCTTGCTTTTATGATTTTCTTCTCAGTGACTTCTGCCACTTTGAGTTTTTCGTTGACTTCCTCTGCTGTTGTCTTTGTAATTTGTAGCACATGGATGAGAGCTTCGTCGTCGACCAAAGATCCAACGGAAGATGTCAAGCGACAAAGCAGGTTACTTTCTAGCTCTTTCATACTCCTCTGGTTCTTCATAACGGATTCGAATAGAGCGACTCGTTCTTCCTCCAAGTCTGATTTTTCCATCAATATCACCCTTCCGAGGAGTTGGTCTTCGAGGCCTTGCATTGTGACGGTGAAGTCGATGATGGAAGTCTTGGCGCTTATTTCGGGTGAGTATGCTGGATTTGGTAGTTTTGTCGTAACATACAGCATGAAGCCAGGCATGACGTCACATTCCTTATCGCCTACGATAACTTTCTCTATAGATCCTGATTTGATGAAATTCTTTTCTAATACGTTGTCGATTACGGGGTCTAACTCAACTCCGACGTCCTCGATCAACAGCGGCCGGCCGAGCGACAGGCTGTCTTCAAGATGTGTCCGAAAATATTTGTGGTTCAATGAGGTGATTTGCAGTTCGTTGGTGCTTTCCTTGTTTTTGATCCAGTTCTTTCCTTGGCTCTGTGGGTCTACTAGGAGCGGATAGGAGCTCGACTTGGTCACAATGAGAGCATTCTGCACAGATAGGTCGTCGTTAGGAAGGCCTTGGAGAGTCCATTCTGATATCGTTGCGTTTTCGACCAACATGTTTGTTATATTCAAGCTATCCGTTACAGGAATTTGTTTGCCCTTTAGTATCTCCATCCAGGTATTGAGGAGATTATTTCTGAATTCCTGATTGTAAGGGCCACAGTATGAGAGGAAGCCAGTGGCTAAGACAACATCGCCAACTAATCTTCCTAATTGTTCCTTGAAGTCTTTGCTTTGCTGGGTCCACCTTATTTTCTCGCCTCCTAACCCATTGATGAGGGCTGTGGCGGCAGTCATTTTCCTCAAGCACACATTAGCAGCATCTGTTAGTTGCTGTTTTTCTGACACAGCCGATTCATACTGTTCTTTCACTTTTCGTAATGACATTTCACGTTCCTCCAGTTGTCTTTCGGCTGATGCCAAGTCTTCCATGGCAACCTGAAATCAAGGTACCCAGTGTGAATAGATATTGCATTAAACGAGACTGTTTCGTTGCATAAATACTAATGCCGAAAAGTCCGTTGACAAACCTTCAACCTGGCCTCTTGCATCAGCAGATTAGCCTTTAACGGCAGCACTTCCTTGTTGACGCTGTGGAAGAATGCCATGGCCTTGGTCCAGGACAGCAGGCCGGCCACGTCGCCGCACACGCGCTTGGCCGTGTCCATGTTGTAGTCCTCCATCTCGAAGTACGGCACCAGGTGCTCAACCATCTCGTTGTTAATGATATCCTTCGGGTAGTTTTGCAGTTGGAGCAGGAATGTTGTGCTAGCCATCATCTACGCAACCAGAAAACAAAATCCTAAACTGAATAAGGTGGGTAAATTATAGCATATTTTCTTTTACATTACTATTCGTAATAACAACGATAAGTATTCACTATTATAATACGCCTAAGTAAGGACACTAAGAATAGGTTACCTTTAGCGATTCCGCCCATGATGGCTTCGGGCACGGTGCTGCCGTGTCAGGAATCAGTGGATGTAGTCTTCTTTGGAAGAGTATCAGCACGCAATCCATGATCCTCATGATGAGATGCGGCGGCCGGCCCAGTTTCCTCACGGTGGCTATATGCGCCGGTTTTATCGTGTTCAGGGCAGCTTCCGCCTCTTCTAAAGCAGGCTTAGCAGCTTCCAATTTCCTTTCAGCTTTTTCTTTCTCTTCAGCTATGTAAGCCACTAGCGCCTCAGCCTTTTCCTTAACTATCTGCACTTGGTTTTTAACAATCTCCGCCTGCATAGCCCTTTCTGTTACTTCTGTCAACACTTGCTCGGCTTTCTCCGAAGCTAAAGCCAAATCTTGCTCCATAACTGCTAAATCTTTTTTCAAAACTTCTACGGATATGGACGCTTCTCGAAGTTTTTCCAGCCCAGTATCCATTCTCAAGGCGCCGTCGCCTAACTCCTTCTGTTTCGTTTGATATATGGTCTTGTAGCCCCCAATAAAGTTGAGATACGATTTCGGAGTTACGTGCGAAGATCTGCGGAACCTCTGGAAGTATTCAGCTGACACTTGGGACACTACATCTTGGATGGTTCCCAGAACGGTGACCAGTTCTTTTTTGACTTCTTTAGAACATTCGATTTCGAATTCTGCGAGGAAATGGTCGGCCACGGATACGAGTGCGTC
This sequence comes from Tachystola acroxantha, assembly GCA_963506565.1. Taxonomy (NCBI): domain Eukaryota; kingdom Metazoa; phylum Arthropoda; class Insecta; order Lepidoptera; family Oecophoridae; genus Tachystola; species Tachystola acroxantha. The sequence continues at coordinate 19,723,138 of OY735870.1, forward strand.
TTTGGGCCAGGGTTGGAACCAGTCTATGGTGCATCCCGATATGAGGGCGGGAAACCGGAGCGCGCGGTAACGGAACGCTTCACTTACCTGAAAATATGGGAACGAATTAATTAATTTTCCTAGGTGATCATAGTCCAGTTACTAATACTGTTAAATACTCATTATTATGGTCCAGTTGGGAAAAAGTGTTTGGAAACATTTAGCCCTCAAAAATGTAAATTGGCACGGGTCACGGTACGGAATCTTGGACGAATGGTTTAATACCAGTGATAAAAATGGTTCCGCATTTATTTAGTAATTATTTATAAACCACCGTTTTGTATTTCATTTAAATTCGTATAAGTAATCAAATAATACCGTGGGTTAGAAATATATACATACAATTAATACTTGATTAAGAGTAGATTTCAGTTTATGGAGCAGACGTAACGCTTACCGGTGAGAAGCATAACACCACATGCAGATTTTGACAGGTTCTGTTCATGAAGTACTCCATCACCAACTCATTGGTCAGAGAACGTTTTTGGTTCTCTCGCTTCATGATCGGCGTCAGCTCCGATATGATCTCCTGCTGCTCGTCTTTGGTGAACAGGTTCGATATAACACCAGACGACAGGATATTATTCAGGTACTCCAGGAAACCTTCCTCTTTGATATCCAGGTCGGTGAAAATGAACGTAGTCCCCTTGCCTTGTACGCCACAAGACCTGTAGAGGAGTTTGAGATCCTCGAGGAAGTTGCCGACGTTGTACGATCTGGTTAGAGCTATTTGGAAGGACCTGTAGCCGGCTATGAAGGTGGATAGTTTTGTTAAGGACTGCTTGCCGGAGCCGCCGACTCCTACAAAATAGAATAATAATGTACTTATCGAATAGGGAGTCTATTTAACTACAGTTTTTTTTATTCAATCAACAAATACTCTTAAAAACAACGGGGACAGGAGATTTTGAACTACCCTTATATTTTGCGATGTATGTCCCCGTAGGATTCCTTGAGGCAAGCACGGCAAAACACCATACCGTTTTTTTGGGGGGAAAATTCTTAATAAATAGTTACCGTGGTGATCAGTGATTAATAAACAGAAGATGTTCGCGAACGTTTCTATTTATTGGAGTGATCGACAGAATTCGTATTTCTGAAGTTTCATGCTCTTATCAAGGATTCCTCGTATGATTCCTGGATGAGATTAACTTCGTATATATGTATTGATAAGAAAACTGACAATAAGCACAATTCTGTAGCGGCATCTAAGTCGAATCCTAATCCTACAGCTGCCAGTATGTTGTTCATATGCTACGTCGCGTAAGAGCGAGCGGGACGACTCGCTTAGCAAGTCTAATAGCGCACGCTAAGCATTCTAGAATTAGCACTGTTAACTATACTTAGCTAGATTAAATTAAAAAAAAAGTTTCCATATATTACCTACTAGCATGACGTTTCCGCGCGGGTGTCTGATGACGCGCGATATCTTGACTAGGTGCAGCATCGCGTCAGGGAAGAACACTAGGTCCATGCCTGAGCCGCGGACCATCTCGTTGAACTGCGACAGGAACATGTCGAGCCGGTCGCGCAGCTCGCAGTAGTCGAAGACGGGTTCGTACACCTTGGGCAGCTCCATGTCAGCGTCTTCGCCCTCCTCGCCAGTGGGCTCGGGCGCGTCCCTGATGTATAATGGTTGGTAATGATTCTGTAGTGCGGTTTCTAATTTAAGCTAAAGATGTTTCGAGAAATAGCTAGTAGAATCAAGTTAATTTAAGCAAGTATATATAAATAACAATATACGATAATTACAACATTGTGCATATTTTGACGGCCTATATATTTTTACGATCTTTAATCTGATTATTATTGATTAAATTAACATTTTAATATTATTACTGAATTCCCAGGGGCAGATATGATTTTTGTACATTTTAGTACGTAAAGCAAGTGTTTGTAGTTAAAGTTACATAAAAAAGTTTGTAAACTATTTTACTTATTTAAGAACTAAGTTGAGGAGGGGGGAGACATTTGCCCAGCAGTGGGACAATTTATAGGTTTACAAAAAAAAGAAAAAATAACTAACTTGGTAATAAGTCGCTAATGCCGCGGTGCGAGATTAGTGATGCCATTTGCAGCAACCTCGTGCTAACATCGTGTTACTCAGATTGATCTAGGACCTAAGCACACTATTTGTTGGTACTCTTTACCTAAGTACTAGGTACTATATTTTTATTTTATTTTATTTATATTCACGGTGACCTTGCATTCATTCGATAAAATTAAATGGATGGTTAAGCTTGTGACATACATTAATTCTGCACAGCGAGTAAATTAAACAATTTGGAGAAAAAAAAAACATTTACACTAAATTCAACTATCAAAATTTTCTTTAATTTGATGTGCATCTGTCCTGTTTGATGTGCATCCAATAAAACAATATTTATTTCATATAGTAGTTCATCTTTTTATTCAAACTAAATCAAGGACAGTTATTAGAATAAAAACTAAAATATAACTTATTATATAAAAACAATAATAATTTCACATACCTATATCACTTTTATTACATAAAAGTAGAAGATGACTATAAAATTGAAATTAAAATATTTATCGTTTTTTCCTACGCAATAGAAATTTTCGCGATTCGTGACGTCACTCTGGATTTTTAGGGATGCACGATTTTTTTTGATTTGTCGATCTTAGGTGGGTTTTGGTAGATACATTGAATTATTAATAATAATTCAAGTTTAAATGACATGTAAATGAAATATTTACCAATTAAATGGTTATGAATACATTTGAAGGCTCGTATAGCTAGTTTTAACCGGGTATTACGATTTTAACATCGTGTTTTCTCAACATCGACATCCCTAGCCGCGATGACGTCATGCCACAGATAATCATGGCGGACTGTTTTTGATCGAGTCTGGAATGTTGTACTTTAAATTAAAGTTTTTGGTGCTTTAAAGGTCTCAAAAAAATCTGTAATTTTTTGTACGGTGTAATAGAACGATTATTAACTATTTAAGACCAATTTTTTTTGAGTTTTTTTGTAGCCTATTCTATGGTTAATAGAATAGGCTAGTTCATATGTGTGTTACGCAGAGGAATATCAGCGTTCCTCCTAATCTTACTTCTGTAGAGCTCGTACCACAGCGCGCGATTGGACTTCAACAACAACACGAATACATTTACGAGTATCACCTGTAGCCAAAAGAACACATTCGCCGTCAGGATCAACAGTACCGATGTTAAACTAGTATCAGTCGTGAGAGACGGTATTGAGTTCTCAATAATAATAACAATGATGTGAATAACTATGAACGCGCCACTCATTATGAAAGCGAACGTCATCGCTTGCGTTCCCCTCCTTTCCCCCCTCCAGCACAATGCACAACAGATACACAAGAACACCACAACGTTCACAATTAGCGGCGCAAATAACAACACATCGTCTATAAAGCTCCATAGATCATAATAAGTCTCTGTTGTTCTTAAATTATCAGCAATCTTCGCGGCGGCCACGACTGCGGGGATTCCCCACGCGAACAGATTGCACTTCTGTATTTTCCTGGTGACGTCACAGGGAAATACCAGCACCAGGTCCACGTACAAGCTCGCGGTGAGCACCAGCAGCCAGGAGAAATACGCGTGTATGAATAACATGTGCACTGACTGGTGTATGTATAGAAATGTCTGGAAATAGTGTTCGTTGTTTAGGAGTATTGTCGGAATTATCGGCTCCAATGCTGCATAGCTGATTGGGACGAATGTGACTGCTAGACTCGTATTAGCTAGCACGTAGTTTCTGAATGTGCGGAAGCGCGGCAACAGCGCCCATGAGGCGGCGGTCAGCGCTAGCGTTATTATGGATACGGCATAAAATATGTGCCACAGACAGTTGTCGATAAATTCTCGAATCACTAACAGATCAGAAAGATCTGCTGCACTTTCTTCCATGCTACTCGTATTTACTCCTATCGGAGTGTCTGTTATTATGGTTTCGTCCTCCCATATATAATTTGTTTCGTTGGTATAGTTCATTGTTAATTTATTTTGCGAAATTCTGTACGTACTGATTGTGACGGTCTCTTGTAGGTTCTTTATACAGATTTTTATTAAAGAAATAAATAACAAAATGATTTTGCAATAACATAAAGTGTAGTGATTGCTATAAAATTCGTAACGCAACTATATATTTTTTCGCTAGTAATAATTAATTTACATTAATATCTACATGTTATCGAAATTTCAAACGCTAATTACCTCTGATAATTTTAATTGTCGAGTATTTGGGTTCCATAATAGGTTCGACTAGCTGCACCCCGCAACTTCGTTTGCGTAGAGGAGGAGGAGGATGGAGAGGATGGAGGAGATCAGGAGGCAGATCTTCCTCACTGGATCCTTTTTTCCACATCACATACCACCATGGCTTATATCCTATGAGCTGTCCGGATATTTCAGCTATCTCCTAGTGAAACTCCCATCAAAATGCCTTCAGTAGTTATAAAGTGATACTTGCACAAAGTCACAGACAAAAATTCTAAAAATTAGTGTTTTGGCATCAGTATCGATCCTAAAACACATTACAATTATTATTTTCAAAAAATATCCAATGTACAGACACAACTTTTTTACAGTCTTATTATATGTGTAGATTATATACACCATAAAAATAAACAAATGACTTAGATCGATCCTTCGTATTTACTGGCCGAACACAGTGTAAAAATTTGAGAGAGGTGCCACCAAGCTCCTGTACAAAAAGACATCTTCGGCGGTGCCTTGGTTGGCCAGAGTGTGGGGCCCACCAAGGCTAGACGGAAATACGGCTCGGCCGCTTTTGAGTGGCAGCCCGGCGGCACGAGGAGGCCAGGTCGTCCTGTACACAGACGTCCTGTCACTGTGCTTTGGAGTTTTTAGGTACTTTTAATTTATGGTAACCATTTCTTTTACTGGAATTTGACCTAATGGTCATTTCTAAGGTCATTGTGTGACTTGTGACTACTTAGTTATTTTTTTTTGCAGTTTTGATTTCATTTTTTTTTTAGTAAAAACATTACCCATTTAATAATTATCACGAGTACAACCAAAACTTATATATTTAATCTGTGAGTACAAACCCCAGTACAGTTTCAATTTGTCGAATGAATTCAAGGCCACCCTGTATATTTCATAGATCATTCTATTTTTTAATGATTACAAAATTATTTATTATACTCCATAATATGTCGCAATTAATTTAACAAACCAAAAATACAATTTTATTGCCTAGGAGGCGCCTCAAAATGCCCCCCGAGGAGTGCACCCTGACCAAACGTGCCCATGGTATATTTATAAATATCTATATTTCATAAACTTTTAAAATAGTGCTCAGAATATGTCGTGCAAAACCTGCCGGGCGGGCGTCCGCAGCTGATTTCTACCCGCACCATACCAGGATTACATGACTGATGTGGACACTCGTACCCGTCTCGTACCGCTTGCGCTCTCCAACCTGATTGGCTACGCTCTACTGTAATGGCCGCCGGGCTTCACGCAGTCGCAGATGCATTCAGTAGGGTTACAGGTGCCTACACGTGGTCTACACGTGGTTTCGAAGTCAGCGCGCATGCTCGACGCCGCGAAATACAAAGTTTCGCGATATCTCCTCGTAAGTCATATGTTCCTGGGACACATTTAACGAAAAAGCCACGTGGTTTCGATCGATAAATAGTACACTCAACAACATTACGACTAAAACACGGGCTCTTATGCCACGGTAATAAGGCATATAGGTGATGTGTTGCCGACTATGATTAGAGAGAAATTTTCACTAGGACATAATAAACAGGCAGAGGTTTTCAGGGAGCGTTCAGACCAAATATTATGTATGATGGAGGGTTCCGTATCATTATTGAATAAATAATGCAAATCCATATGAAAAACGGTTGCCGATCAACAAGAATGAACTGAAATGCCGATGAATCTCGTAACCTAATGTTGGTCAATAAATAAACATAATATCTAATACTTATTCTCAGAAAACACTACTTACATTTCATATATTTTTTGAGATGAACATAACTAAGATTGCGGAAAATATTTACTTTATAGTCAACACTAAAAGTTACGCAGGTAGGTATTAATTAATCCTTAACAAAATACATTACGTCGCGCGTCGCGAGGATTGTATCCCATCAAAACAATGTCTCATCGGGAGCGGTGCGTGGGACAATACCCAATAACAAGAAGGGAGTTTTGTTTTTGTTTAAACGATTAAAGCCTGACACACACACAGGCGGCCTGCACGAGGCTTGCGGCCAGTTGAGTCGCATGCCCCGGCCCCTTTTCTTCCGTCGTTAACGTACAGTATGTAGTGGATTGCGGTCTAGGCCTCAGATATACAGTATCTACTGGACCTGAACGACGGGAGAAAATGGGGTGGGGCAGGCGTTTCACCTGGTCGCAGGCCGCAAGCCGCGTGCAGATCGTGCCTGTTGGGAAAGACTTAACATTATGGTTATTAAACCCATATTTTAATAGTTTAAGAGTCATTAAAAGTTATCCATAAGATATTTCCCATGAGATACCTATCACAGTAATGGTGATCTCCCATGGCACTACTATGCATAGCAGGTAGTGCTACGCATTACGTAACAGTGCTACGAACTACGAAGGATAACCGAAAATTAGTGGGATATCATAGGTTTTCCCAAACTCATTCTTTATGTTCTCTTCGCGCGGTAGGGAACGAATAATCAAACACGCCTTGCGCGTGTAACAATATACTTCTGCTCGTATTAATAGTCTGAGCTCAAACCCGCCCTCAAGAGCGAATTCAGCTGATACACATTTAAGACGTGATCACCATCTCAAGTATGTCATTTATTAATAAACCAACCTTGAGGGCGTATCACGTGATGTCTTTCTCAAGTCGCGGTTCGTCTGCAATCAGCAAATACGTTCTCAAGTGCGAGTGCGAATTTGACAGTTCTCTTGAGAACTGAGTTTTGCTTATTAATACGGCGTTACTCACGTGATACACTATTCCTAAACGCGCACCTAAGTTACGTTTATTAATAGGAACGCCATTTTGAGGTCGTTCTTAAGATTTACTTTTGAGCTGAGAGTGATTTATTAATACGGGCGATTGACTGAATGAAAGCGCAACTGATTTACCGCGTGATTTCATGCATACGAACAAATGAATGAGTGATTGACTGTGTGAATGCGTTTACGCCAAGTTGCCAAGTCCGAGGTACGGGGGAGTTTAGCTGCAATGATATTTTATTAGCGCTCAAGTCCTGTCAATTCCTTGGCAAAAATCAGACATTGACAGGACTTGTGCGCTTGTAAAAATCGTTGCGGCTCGCCCTCCTGATATATGTTAATGACGCGTGGCGGATTGCGCGCGCGCAAAGAGCACTCTTGCCACTATATTCTCACGGTATCTCTTGTGCCTAAATAAATAACGTGCATTATTGACTGTGGGATGGAAATGCGACGTTTTACGCTAAGGCTGCGCTATTGCGCATGCGATGCTACAATATTCTTCAGCCTTCCTAGCACGCAATCACGCGTGCTACTATTACTATATTCCCGTCTTCTATTTCCTTCTGCAGCTGTCCAGTTAAGTTGACTGGACTCTCTTACGTCTAAAGGGGCCTGATATAAGGGTTTTCAATTTGACACTGTACTCTATTTGGAACAGGTATGAGAAAACCGATACTTCATCCTTGTCTTCTGGTAACGATCAACTATGTCTGTCACGCTCATACACGCCCATCTATCTCACCAGACTTTGTATACAAATGCATATCACATATACCTCGTCCAATGAAAATTTAGGAATAAATTGTTGCAGGAAAACAAACCTTAACTTCCACAGGATATGTCTGAGGTTGGAATGCGCAGCAACAAATCACCCAAAAATATTGTTAATTTAAAATCGACCTCATCAACACGGGAAAAGATTTCATTTCGAATGATACGACGGACGTGTTACTACCCTTCATACAGTACCTAGGTATATACAAATAAAATAAAACAATTTCTGCGACATCCATCGTTTTCATTTTAGACCTTTCAACGATTGTAATACGTATTAGTTTGTATTGGTCATCGTCGTATTCATAACAACCAAGGAATCTGTCGACGTTTCAGAAAATCGATATCCAGGCAAGTTCGTGAGACGTGTACAATCAGCGACAAAATAATGCGTTGTGATTGTGTATAGTCGAAAACATAGAAAAGTATGATACCTAATGAGTATTTAGGGTTGAAATTTTCTCAAAGTATCTATTAATTGTAAAGAATTTTGTAAATCCGTCAAGTACTTTTAAAGACAAAATTTACAAGTAATCTTAATGACTCTCCTGTAATAATTATACACTTTTCTGTGTTAGACATTGTCTACCTACACAATAGTTTCAAAAATTATTTCAAAAAACAAAAAACCCGACTGTCAAAAACCTATCCCTTGTGATTATTTTTTTATACCCTATGACACTCCCGTAAACAAGACGAATCTAACGATACCTCATACACCAAAATCCATCAAGCCGTTTAGGCTTCATGATGGCAGGAAGGAATGGACATACATGCATACACGCGAAAAACATTACCCTCCTTCTGGGACAGTCGGGTAAAAACTTACAGCGAGAACTCAAGAGAAATAAGGACTATTATTTCTCTGAGAGCGATAATGATTTTGTTCACGTTATCGATCCATCGCGCTGTTTGTTATTTCGAGACTCTGTTCTGTTACATCGATTGCATCAATGCTCATGATCTGGCGTATTCTATTCTATTTTATTTTTATTGAATGGCTTCTACTAAGTAATACAAAAGATATAATTTCGTCAATGTCAAGTTACTTAGAATATTCATGTTCAGGTACAAAATAATGAAATATAAGTAGTACCGCAGAGGCTGGGGCCCGGCTGGCAAATGCCACCTCGCCTATATGGCCAGTCCGATGCTGTTCATGTACTTAAATAGAAAATTAAACAAATAGGGGAAAAATAATGCGCCATTCCCAAATGATGCATGATGGTGTAGATGATGGAGTAAATGCTTTAAAAGTGTTCGTTAATTAAGTTGTTATTCGATCAAATGGTTTTAAATTTCTGGTAGCTAGATAAGTAGGTACATGCAGAGTTGCAGACCTACTGCCCCTTATGAGCGCTATGTCTAAAATGCAAAATGCCTGAACAAAACACGTGAACAAAGTGATCGCCCTTAAGTAATAGATTCTAAGTAATGTCGTTGGACTAACTCTTAGATATAAGTGCCAATTTATAGAAATTTAGGTCAAAATCAAATTACTTATTAGTCTTATTGTACTTAGGCTAGATCGTAATGTGAACAAAGTCTCATATTATGGCACTTCATTTAATATAAAAAAGTACGTAGTACGGGTATCGTAGACGAAGGAAATTGGGTCATCCATGATCATCAGCAGCAAGCGAAAATGTAAACTACACAAACCTAAAGTTAAAGCCCGGGTTATCTTATTTGTGTAAGTGCCCCTTAGAACGCTAATTCATTCCGTCCGATTCCGGCGGTGGGCAGCTGCGCGCGCATCGGAGCCACAGGTGGCCGCTGCGCGCGCAGCTGTGGCGCATACATTTTCAGTCACTGAACGCTCTCCCATTTTATGATATCCTAGTCCCGTACTCGGATTGTGGCCGTACAAGTAAGACTACGGCTGCTAAGATGTTGCGCGCGCAGCTTCGCTCCGTTCGCCGCCGCCCTGTTATACGTGCTGGTGGAATTTGTCGACATTTCATAAAAGCTATGGAGATGCCGAGCAGAACAGGCATCACAGAAACAAATGAAACTGTCAGAATAACCGAAGTGGGTCAACCCAATGGAAACCTAGCAGAAATTGACAATCTAGCAAAAAACATATCTGCTTAATCATCTCTTTTAATGTTATGTACCAAATCTTCATTACGAGAAATACTATTTTCGAATAAAGTTACCAACTTGCATTAGATACCATTTACTATTTTCGAATAAAGTTACCAACTTGCATTAGATACCATTACTTACATCATCATATAAGATTGTAACAAAATAATATGTGTAGGGGGGGGGGGGGGGGGGGATGGGGGGGGATAAGACAGCGTCTTGCCACATTTCATGATTCTAGGTCAACGGGAAGTCATAGGTTTGGATTCCCTTGCGTTTTCATACAAAATGCAACGTAAACGACATATATTTTAACTAGCAGCTGTACCCTGCAACTTCGTTTGCGTAGAGGAGGAGGATGGAGCAGATCAGGAGGCAGATCATCCTCTCTGTATCCTTGTTTCCACATCACATACCGCCTTGGCTTGTAGCCTATGAGCTGTCCGGATATTTCAGCTATCTCCTAGTGAAACTCCCATCAAAATCCCTTTAGTAGTTATGGCGTGATACTTGAACATAGTCACAGACAAACAGACAAAAGTTAGTGTTTAGGCATCAGTATCGATCCTAAAACACATTACAGTTATTCTTTTCAAAAAATATCCAATGTACAGACACAACTTTTTTACAGTCTTATTAAATGTATAGATTACCTACGTTGACGTAAAAGTTAAATTTTTTCACAGATAAATGAGATTGCATACCCTGAGTATTTGGTATGAATTTCAACTTGGTAAAATGTTTCTGAGAAAAAGGTTACAGACAGACATAAGGACGGACAGCCAGCCAGCCAAGAAAGTGATCGTATAATAGGGTTCTTTTTTTCCTCTTGAAATACGGAACCCTAAAAAAGTACTTAAGTATCATAATACCGACATAGTGTTCCTAATAAAACCAATACCTTTAGAAAATACATTTCTATGAGTGGGGGCACCGTTTAGCTCTGATGTGTCCCTTAACCCGAGTTAAGGCCTTAAACCTGTGTTATCTTATTAGTTTATGTGGCCTTTAAAACACTAATCAATATATTGTCAATGTCCCCTGCGCGCGCATCCAGGGTTGCCAGATGCGATGCTCTATTTCTCCCCAAGTTTGAAATTTTTAGTTTTACCCAAAGACCCTGACTCGTTTTTTGTTCACGGTCCTATGGCGTATTTCTAGTAGGTAGTAGTACCAAAAACAATTTATATCCTTGGTTTTACCATTAAAACTATCTACCTAGTACATATTTTTAAATAATTGTTCACTTAATTATTCACTGAAACATTATCCAAAATCCGAGTTTTCACGCCAATAGTGTATCAATATCAGCATTTTTAAGATTGTGAATCCAAACCTTACGGAAAGGTGATATTCAGAAAAACGCTGATTAAGACAATGTTGGAGTTAAGACGCATGTTTTGTTTGAGAATTCCGAAAATTAAATTACCTAAAATTCTTCACAATATTTTTTCCTCCTGCAATCATGGAGTTTCTCAAGAAACAAATTTTTACACAGTATTGCGAGAAAAATATCAAATTTGGCAACCCTGAGCGAATCTACGCGCCGCCCCGATTTCTGTATTTTCAATCTCTGATAGTTCATGATATCCTAGTCCTCCAGCCTGGCTTTTCATCGCGGTTTAGAAAATCGAGTGAAAGGAGTACAGTGCCATCTAGTGAAAAGCGAACCAATTACGACCTACTAACACTACCCAGGCTAGCAAATATATTATCTAAATTACAACAAAACAGCAGCTAGCTAGTTCAAGCCGCGGTTGTTAACATCTTTCGTAGATGGCGCTGAATTATACTGATTAATCGGACGGTCATCTTTATGACTAACATGAACCAACCGCAGGCGTAAGTTAACCTGGTGTTAATCACAAAAATACATGGCGTTTTTGTGTCTTAATTAACTCAGATTAATGCATTAAACCTGTGTTATCATATTAGTTTAAGTAATGTATCATCTTGTCTGCTGTCATTTTAAGTCACTAAAATGTTTTTGTGCCTTACTTAAGCAGGGATAATACATTATACATTAATGCTGTTATTCATAAACCTAGATAAACCTCACATTCCTAAAAAAATCGTGTTGCTATCGCGTTCACACTTCGTTAAAAAGGTTAACATAGAAAGGGACAGGGGGGCCTAAACAGTGGCCTTTAAAATCAATATGTCGTCCGCTGCCCGCGCCTCTGCGTGCGCCGCCCCGCCTGTCCGTATTTTCAGTCACTGCAAGTTCGCCAATTTTATGATATCCTAGTCTTCCAGTCTGACTTTCGTCGCGGTTTATGCCATCGAGTGAAAATAGTACAGTGCCATCTAGTCATGAGAGAACCAATTACTACCTACGAACACCATCCAGACTAGCAAATATAAATTGCAACCATTAAACAACAGCTAGCTAGTTCATGCCGCGGTTTTAAACTACTTTCGTAGATGGCGCTGAATTTTACTGATTGACCGGACGGGCACCTCGCCCATCTTTATGATATCATGCACAACCCGTGGACGAAAGTTAACCCGAGGTTAATCACAAAAATGTATGGCGTTTTTGTGCCTTGCTTAAGCAGGGATAATGCATTAAACATTAAGTGACCTTTAAAACACTAATCAATATCGCCGGTTGACCGCTGCGCGCGCCTCTGCGCGCGCCGCCCTGCCTGTCCATATTTTCAGTCACTGAAAGCCAGCCCATTTTATGATATCCTAGTACTCCAGGCTGACTTTTCGTCGCGGTTTACGCCAACGAGTGAAAAGAGCATAGTGCCATCTAGTCATAAGAGAACCAATTACTATCCACAAACACTATCCAGACAAGCAAATATAATTTGCAACCATTAAACAACAGCAGCTAGCTAGACCATGCCGCAGATTTAAACTACTTTCGTAGATGGCGCTGATCTATACTGATTGATCGGACGGTCACCTCGCCCATCTTTATGATATCATCCACCACCCGCGGACTAAAGTTAACCCGAGGTTAATTACAAAAATGTATGGCGTTTTTGTGTCTTGCTTAAGCAGGGATAATGCATTAAACATTAAGTGGCCTTTAAAACACTAATCAATGTCGCCGGTTGACCGCTGCGCGCGCCTCTGCGCGCGCCGCTCTGCCTGTCCATATTTTCAGTCACTGAAAGCCAGCCCATTTTATGATATCCTAGTACTCCAGGCTGACTTTTCGTCGCGGTTTACGCCAACGAGTGAAAAGAGCATAGTGCCATCTAGTCATAAGAGAACCAATTACTAGCCACAAACACTATCCAGACAAGCAAATATAATTTGCAACCATTAAACAACAGCAGCTAGCTAGACCATGCCGCAGATTTAAACTACTTTCGTAGATGGCGCTGATCTATACTGATTGATCGGACGGTCACCTCGTCCATCTTTATGATATCATCCACCACCCGCGGACTAAAGTTAACCCGAGGTTAATTACAAAAATGTATGGCGTTTTTATGTCTTGCTTAAGCAGGGATAATGCATTAAACATTAAGTGGCCTTTAAAACACTAATCAATATCGCCGGTTGACCGCTGCGCGCGCCTCTGCGCGCGCCGCCCTGCCTGTCCATATTTTCAGTCACTGAAAGCCAGCCCATTTTATGATATCCTAGTACTCCAGGCTGACTTTTCGTCGCGGTTTACGCCAACGAGTGAAAAGAGCATAGTGCCATCTAGTCATAAGAGAACCAATTACTATCCACAAACACTATCCAGACAAGCAAATATAATTTGCAACCATTAAACAACAGCAGCTAGCTAGACCATGCCGCAGATTTAAACTACTTTCGTAGATGGCGCTGATCTATACTGATTGATCGGACGGTCACCTCGCCCATCTTTATGATATCATCCACCACCCGCGGACTAAAGTTAACCCGAGGTTAATCACAAAAATGTATGGCGTTTTTGCGTCTTGCTTAAGCAGGGATAATGCATTAAACATTAAGTGGCCTTTAAAACACTAATCAATATCGCCGGTTGACCGCTGCGCGCGCCTCTGCGCGCGCCGCCCTGCCTGCTCATATTTTCAGTCACTGAAAGCCAGCCCATTTTATGATATCCTAGTACACCAGGCTGACTTTTTGTCGCGGTTTACGCCATCGAATGAAAAGAGTACAGTGCCATCTAGTCATAAGGGAACCAATTACTACCTACAAACACTATCCAGGCAAGCAAATATAAATTGCAACCATTAAACAACAACAGCTAGCTAGTCCATGCCGCAGTTTTAAAGCACTTTCGTAGATGGTGCTGAATTATACTGATTGATCGAACGTTCATCTCGCCCATCTTTATGACATTATGCACCACCCGCAGACGAAAGTTAACCAGAGGTTAATTACAAAAATGTATGGCGTTTTTGTGTCTTACTCAAGCAGGGATAATTCATTAAACATTAAGTGGCCTTTAAAACAACAATCAATATCGCCGGTTGTCCGCTGAGCGCGCCTCTGCGCGCGCCGCCCGGCCTGTCCGTATTTTCAGTCACTGCAACCTCGCCCATTTTATGATATCCTAGTACTCCAGGCGGACTTTTCGTCGCGGGTTACGCCAACGAGTGAAAAGAGCATAGTGCCATCTAGTCATAAGAGAACCAATTACTATCCACAAACACTATCCAGACAAGCAAATATAATTTGCAACCATTAAACAACAGCAGCTAGCTAGACCATGCCGCAGATTTAAACTACTTTCGTAGATGGCGCTGATCTATACTGATTGATCGGACGGTCACCTCGCCCATCTTTATGATATCATCCACCACCCGCGGACTAAAGTTAACCCGAGGTTAATCACAAAAATGTATGGCGTTTTTGTGTCTTGCTTAAGCAGGGATAATGCATTAAACATTAAGTGGCCTTTAAAACACTAATCAATATCGCCGGTTGACCGCTGCGCGCGCCTCTGCGCGCGCCGCCCTGCCTGTCCATATTTTCAGTCACTGAAAGCCAGCCCATTTTATGATATCCTAGTACACCAGGCTGACTTTTTGTCGCGGTTTACGCCATCGAATGAAAAGAGTACAGTGCCATCTAGTCATAAGAGAACCAATTACTATCCACAAACACTATCCAGACAAGCAAATATAATTTGCAACCATTAAACAACAGCAGCTAACTAGACCATGCCGCAGATTTAAACTACTTTCGTAGATGGCGCTGATCTATACTGATTGATCGGACGGTCACCTCGTCCATCTTTATGATATCATCCACCACCCGCGGACTAAAGTTAACCCGAGGTTAATTACAAAAATGTATGGCGTTTTTGTGTCTTGCTTAAGCAGGGATAATGCATTAAACATTAAGTGGCCTTTAAAACACTAATCAATGTCGCCGGTTGACCGCTGCGCGCGCCTCTGCGCGCGCCGCTCTGCCTGTCCATATTTTCAGTCACTGAAAGCCAGCCCATTTTATGATATCCTAGTACTCCAGGCTGACTTTTCGTCGCGGTTTACGCCAACGAGTGAAAAGAGCATAGTGCCATCTAGTCATAAGAGAACCAATTACTAGCCACAAACACTATCCAGACAAGCAAATATAATTTGCAACCATTAAACAACAGCAGCTAGCTAGACCATGCCGCAGATTTAAACTACTTTCGTAGATGGCGCTGATCTATACTGATTGATCGGACGGTCACCTCGTCCATCTTTATGATATCATCCACCACCCGCGGACTAAAGTTAACCCGAGGTTAATTACAAAAATGTATGGCGTTTTTATGTCTTGCTTAAGCAGGGATAATGCATTAAACATTAAGTGGCCTTTAAAACACTAATCAATATCGCCGGTTGACCGCTGCGCGCGCCTCTGCGCGCGCCGCCCTGCCTGTCCATATTTTCAGTCACTGAAAGCCAGCCCATTTTATGATATCCTAGTACTCCAGGCTGACTTTTCGTCGCGGTTTACGCCAACGAGTGAAAAGAGCATAGTGCCATCTAGTCATAAGAGAACCAATTACTATCCACAAACACTATCCAGACAAGCAAATATAATTTGCAACCATTAAACAACAGCAGCTAGCTAGACCATGCCGCAGATTTAAACTACTTTCGTAGATGGCGCTGATCTATACTGATTGATCGGACGGTCACCTCGCCCATCTTTATGATATCATCCACCACCCGCGGACTAAAGTTAACCCGAGGTTAATCACAAAAATGTATGGCGTTTTTGTGTCTTGCTTAAGCAGGGATAATGCATTAAACATTAAGTGGCCTTTAAAACACTAATCAATATCGCCGGTTGACCGCTGCGCGCGCCTCTACGCGCGCCGCCCTGCCTGCTCATATTTTCAGTCACTGAAAGCCAGCCCATTTTATGATATCCTAGTACACCAGGCTGACTTTTTGTCGCGGTTTACGCCATCGAATGAAAAGAGTACAGTGCCATCTAGTCATAAGGGAACCAATTACTACCTACAAACACTATCCAGGCAAGCAAATATAAATTGCAACCATTAAACAACAACAGCTAGCTAGTCCATGCCGCAGTTTTAAAGCACTTTCGTAGATGGTGCTGAATTATACTGATTGATCGAACGTTCATCTCGCCCATCTTTATGATATTATGCACCACCCGCAGACGAAAGTTAACCAGAGGTTAATTACAAAAATGTATGGCGTTTTTGTGTCTTACTCAAGCAGGGATAATTCATTAAACATTAAGTGGCCTTTAAAACAACAATCAATATCGCCGGTTGTCCGCTGAGCGCGCCTCTGCGCGCGCCGCCCTGCCTGTCCGTATTTTCAGTCACTGCAACCTCGCCCATTTTATGATATCCTAGTCATCCAGCCTGACTTTTTGTCGCGGTTTATGCCATAGAGTGAAAATAGTACAGTGCCATCTAGTCATAAGAGAACCAATTACTACCTACAAACACTATCCAGACTAGAAAATATAAATTGCAACCATTAAACATCAGCTAGCTAGTTTATGCCGCAGTTTTAAACTACTTTCGTAGATGGCGCTGATCTATACTGATTGATCGGACGGTCACCTCGTCCATCTTTATGATATCATCCACCACCCGCGGACTAAAGTTAACCTGAGGTTAATTACAAAAATATGTGGCGTTTTTGTACGTATCTTATTTAGGCAGGGATAATGCATTAAACATTAAGTGGCCTTTAAAATACCAATATCACCGGTTGTCCGCTGCACGTGCCGCCCCGCCTGTCTGTATATTCAGTCACTGAAAGCTCGCTCATTTTATGATATCCTAGTCCTCCAACCTGACTTCTCGTCGCGGTTTATGCCATCAAGTGAAAAGAGTACAGTGCCATCTAGTCCTAGGTGAACCAATTACTACCTACAGAATTACTACCTGTCGGATGTACCAGAAAATGCTTATTTAACCGGTCTTGAACCGAGAATTAGCTCTCGTAAAACTTAATAATAATAATAATTAATTAAAATACAGTATGAAATATGAGGAAAAAAGTTAAGCTGCACTTCTCCCACCCGCTTCCCACCCACATTAATAAGAAAGCCTACCACTTTGCATATATGATGCAACTGTGACATGACAACTAATAGAACAAAATCGTTAAAAAAATACTGTTTTCAGGTACAAAAAGTCTCCGACTAGTCGGAGGAAAATGGCAGAAAATACATTAAAAAAATATTTTTTTCGTTATACCATTTATATATTGTCAAAATAAAACTAAACTAAACAAACTAATAATACTACCTAAAAATACTTTAAAACTACCTAGAAAAAAAACCTTGCATAAAAACAGTTAAAAAAATTACTACCTACAAACACTATATGAGAGGTTTTCAAAGTAACAGCTAAAAACCCAACAGAACTTACGAAACGAGAATAACCTCATAAATAAACTGAAGGTTCCGTTTTTTCCTTTCCAATGTTAAGAATAAAGAGATTCAAAAGTTTAGTTTGGTTCTGTGCACTTTCTATAGACATCGATCAACATAAACAGTAGATGTCTCTTTCTGGCATATGAGTTAAGATTGGAGTAACAGTGACAACAAATAGTCCTTGCCGCGCACTACCTCATTCCTCACCCCGAAATCTGGCCTGATTGCCTGTATTTTCAGTCACTCAAAGCTCTATCACTTTATGGTATCCTAGTCCTGCAGATTTGACTTGTCGTCGTATAGTCGACAGCACATCAAGTATTTTTCATCATCATCATTCTTATTATCTGCGCTATAAGAGTTGAAATCGAGTGTAGTGAATACAGTGCCCTCTAGCCAAAAGATAGACTACTACGAACTACAATCAGTATCCAAATGACTAGTAAATACAAGTAGAAACAATGAAATACCAGCCAGCTAGTTCATGGAGCGGTTTCTAACAACTTTCGTAGATGGCGTTGAATTAACTGCATCGTCGGTCATCTCGTGGAAAGCTTGCGAATCTTTATAATAAGATGCACCACCAGCCGCTAACGAATGTAAACTCAGGTCAATCACAAAAAAGTATCGCGTTTTTGTGAATTAACCGTCGTGCTGTTCTGTTACTCATAGGTGGCGCTGGCGTCACGAGTTTGTCGACATTTCATTAAAAAGCTATGGAGGTGGCGCCTGGGATAACACATCACCCAAAACAAATGAAATTGTCAGGATAACCGAATAGAACCAATCCAATGGAAGTCAGAAATTAGAAGTCTATCAAATCGAGAGCGACTGTTCAATAATGTGGCGGCGTTTTTTTACAAGTAGGTACAGTGCGCGAGGCGTAAGCTCAGGTTTACATTTTGTGTGAGTGATCGCCAAGCTGTTAGCGGTACAAGAGGTGAAGTGCGGTGAGTGCGCGGCAGGGTGGCGTCCCGCTGTGTATTTTGTATGCGTAGGACGCGTCGCGCCTCAGGCCGAATATCACTCTACACTATCTGTGTGCACTCACACAAATGCAAACCTGAGCTTACGCCTCGCGCACTGTAGTCATACCTGTGTGTATATAACTAAATGTATGACTAGACGGAATACGCCCATAATGGTATATGAAAAAAAACCGTATATCAAACGTACCTCATAAAATCGACAAAGACAGGTTCCTTCTCCATCATCTTCTTGTAATCAACGCCCAGTATGTCCTCGGTGATGCTGTACAGGGACTTGTTGAACCAGTCCTTGTCGTTTTGGTGCGTGAACCGGTCCGAGAACACGCGTGAACACTCGTGTTTCCATAACAGCATCAGACACTTCTCCGACTCGATGACCGTGGGCAACGTACCCACCATGCCTTGCCACACTCTGGACAAATCCCTCAAGGAAAACACGTAATGAAACTTAGCAGGCGTCGGTAATAAGTTCAGCCGAGTTCGCATCCATAGCTCTCTCGTCAGTGGTATGACCTTCTTGATTAGGTTTCTGACTTCCACGGCGAAACCCCGTTTCGCATTGTAATGCCCCTCGCCGATCACTTTGAATATTTTGTCTATAGAGTCGTTGTTTGGCAACGGGCAGTTGAATATGGCGAATTGTCGTTTCAGTCTGGACGGCACGTCGTTTCTGCCGCCACCTAAAAAAGAAAAGTAATAGTAACTAATCCAATAGACTCCGGACGGGCAAAAATTACATAAAAATAACTACAGGGTGTAAAGTAAAGGGTATATGAAGCCGAAGGGAGGGTGTTCAGTATCTGTAACTGAAAAACTTTTGTTCTACGATTATTCGAATAAAAACAAAAATAAATTAATGTGTCATGCAAATTAATGAACTGACCGGTACGAAATGTATGAGAAGTCAAAAAATAAATTCGCGAAAATCGAAGAGTCGTAGAACAAAAGTTGTTCAGTTACCGATACTGAACACCCTCCCTTCGGCTTCATATATACTTTTAGTTGCACCCTGTATATAATATGTAGATAACATTTTGGCAGGAACAAGATTCGCAGGCAGGACCTCGTTTATACGCAGCCCGCTCTTTTCCAAAAGAGCCATACAATTCCATTATCGCATGACTACATTTTTACATTTGCTGGAACATGGTTACATTTTTTTGAAAATAGTCAATAATTTTGATAATATGAAATGATTACCTGGCTGTCCCATAGCTCCCAGAAACTGAATATCCACAATGGTAGTAAAATCACCGGGCTTTTCCAAACTGTAGAATCCACCCATGCTCATAGTCTGTCTCACGATTTCATTCGTAATCTGGTCTCCCCACTCGTTAATCTGTGGCAAGTTTATATCATCTATGAACACTAACATTTTCTTGCCGCCTGGTGGCCCGAAAGTCATGCCACTGCGTTTCTCGACGTAGCTCTCTATAGTTTTCTGAAACTGATAAGGGCTTGTAGCTGAAGAAAAATTGAACGATCTGCCCATGAACTGCTCCGGATTTGCGTTCTTCATATATGCCTTCATCATTACAGTTTTGGCCGAACCCTGTTCGCCCAGCAATAGAACTGCTTTGCCTTGCTTGGCGATACAGTGTATGAGGTAGTTGATCCTAACGTTATCGACTATAGGAACTAAAATACTCGAGTAATCCGGGGTCGCCGTGTCTGGATACTGGTAGTTGGTGACCAAGTCGTCCCACAGTTCCCACTTGCCGGGATGCTTGACGTAGAAATCGAAAGCTATGCACGGCTTATTATTAGGGTGTTTAGGCAATTCTAAGACTTCGGCAAAATTGTTTTTCAGGTATACGTCGAATCTCAGCCGGTCTGGTGTTTCCAGAAGGGAGCCGAAGCCCCATACTAGCGTAAACACGTATACTTTATGTAGGTGCTCGTGTGTGAAGAGAATGATTTCTTCTACTTTCTCTTTGTCCTCTTCTTCGTCAATGTCTCCATTGACTGACTTACTGGCCGAAGGGTCTTCGGTCTCCTCGATTTGTGGAGGGACCAGGCCCTCGAGAAGGTTCAGCATTTGGAGGATGATGTTACTTTGGAGCACTCGCATGCTAAACGTGAGGTTTTGCGTACACCATGTAAAGACGTTGGGAAATGTCTGCTCGAATAAATCGCTGAAAACTTCAACTTCTCGAGTAGAGCGTGTTTTGAGCCAAGCTCGAAGCACTGAAATGAAATTTAAATTTTACTTCATTTTTTGCAGGCACGAGGAGGGTAGAACCAGTCTCTTATCTTATCGTATCGTCACGGAAAAACTTATCTTATTTTGTACGTTGTTACAAATAAGGGTGATGCCCCACTAATGATTTGCGTTGCGTCGCGTCGTCGCAACGGATCAATGTATTGAGGCGTGCGACGACGCAACGCATCAATGTGGCATGCCATAAAAATATATGTAAAACGACGCAGCTGCGACGACGCAACGCAACGCACAGATGGGGCATCACCCTTTGTAGGTATAAACATTACCTGGGTCCCAATCCAACCCCGAAGCGCTCATATACACCATTCCGTTCCTAGAAACAGTTGCAGGCGATGCGTTGTCAATGTTTTCCGGTTCGAATATAATCTTCGATGTCGGCGACATGGTGAGACGGTCTCCATTGGCCAGAGTGAGGGTTTTGTTGTCATCGAGGACAGAGTTCAAGTTCTCTATCCAGATGCTGTCGACCGGCCCATCCAGGACCAGCCAGATGTGTTCGTCGGTCTTGATCTTGAGTGTTTTCCGCCATAAAGCAGAGAATATGCCGTCCGTCCAGTCGTTGGTGGCCACGTCGAGACGACCGAACATTTGGGCGGCTGTTATTGCTTTTGGGTTCATACGCATTTCCCTGAAAGCATTGGCACGCATTTAGACTTGTATACCTACACAGCGTGACTGGTTGAACGACGGACGAATTTAAGGGGAGCTAGTAGGTATTATTAAGATGTAAACATTCGTTATTTCACACTACCTACACTGTGCGATGCAGAGGCAATAGATCGCAATTAACGGAATTTATAAAATTTTAAAAATCAATGGTTATCGACTTCCTATTCATTAAGGACGTTAGATTTGAAAACTGTTGAAAGGCATCCCATGTCTTAAAAGAAACGTGTCCAAAATGAATAAAAAAAATATCTGTAGAAACATTAAAGATGCAGCTACAAATTGGCCATGAAATTTTTCAATGTTTCTTGTTGTCGATATAAAAAAATCGTCTTCTTTCAACAATTTACAATTTTCGACGAAATATACCTTTTTGGGTGGCAATATCAACAGCAAACCAATCAAATTATTAAAATTCTATAGCACTAAGGCCAGTTACAAAAGTGTGAAGAACGATTTAACCATATTAGTTTTATATCATTCAAAGGCAAAAAAATATTTATCTATTATTAAATATTTATAAACATGTTAAGCAACGTTGGGCGATGTCAGTACCTGAATGGGTGACTGTTATTTTCAGCGAAAGTTGTGTGCCAGAATCGCAGCAGATGGAAGTCCATCGTCTCTGTCTATCTCACCGGGAATCGGGTGTGAGTTTTTATACGTATGGAATTCGAGTTCGTTCGCGCGGCATCCATTGCGCGCTGTTTGGATTGCAAATATTGCAATGTTCGATGGTTTCCCGCGCGTAATCGATACCAGCCTTTATAAGATAAGTAATAAGAATATGAGTCAGTGAGGCCTCCGGGGCCAGGCGGACTGGCGCGTTCCTCGGCCAGCGCGTAAGCCTAGCTAATCAGTGGGGGAACGTCGCCAGCATTCTAGGCTCACTACGACAGGGTTTTTTTAGGATTTTTAAAATTTTTTTTTTTAGTTTACTTATTATAGTATCATATTTGAATGTAATATTTGTATCTATCTCTGTGTAATTAATAAACAAATATAATACTTTGCCAATAAGAATATAACATATCACTATCATCATCAGCCTATTTGTATGTCCCCAACATTGAGGGAGCTGTGGCCATGAACCATCACGCTTACCTAATAATTAATGGATTACACACACTTATTATTATCAAGCATGCAGGTTTCCTCATAATATTTTCCTTGATCGTTTAAGAGCATACGGTAAATATACAAAAAAATTCGTTGGACAAAAACACGAGGAAATGTTATTGCCAACAAACCCCGGCCTCCGTGTCCTAACCCCAGCGCCACCGAGCTCCAAAAATAATAAACACATAGGTAAATATATAACACAAATGGAGAAAATTCCACGAATACACAATACACACTTACCTACAAATGCATGAGAATACATATATTTCACATACTATATTTGTTATTTGGTTTGATCTACCATTATCATAACGACGATGATCATATCCGACGACGCACTCAGTAGCGTGCGCGCAGACACAGTAGATGTACACACACACCCTTACACGTTCACACACACCTCACAACATACTCGATTTGCGCTGCTCTTTTGTTTGTTTTTGTTTTGTGTAGGTACTTGCTAAAATAATTTTTGTGATGTGATGGTTTCTCTTTCGGTTTGAATTATTTTAAAGTTATCTCTATAATTAATGTTAATCTACGAAATTTCTTAATTGGCTAATATAATTATAATCACTAATATTAATTGTAATAAATAAGGCTGTGAAATTTCTAATAAACAATAAATAAAATAACTCAATATAACGATCGGGTTACATTAAAATGAAAAATTAAAAAGGTGGGAAACAAGGATCACAAAAATTATTACCGCAGCATGTTGAATGCTAACAGCGCAGATCTCAGTCCCTTTTCATTTAAGAGCGTTCCATGAGCCAACTAGCGCCGCCAATCTTAAAAAAATCATATCTTCCAATATAATCAATTTTATTAAAAAAGCTACGTTCACATTGTTTATTGCTATAAATATTATTTTTTAAATGCTTTTGTAACGTGATTCAATGTAGGTAAGTTGTAGTTCACATAATTGCGAAAAACGGCCGTTTCTGGCACATTTGTGAACTACAACTTACCTACATTGAATCACGTTACAAATAAGCATTTAAAAAATAATATTTATAGCAATAAACAATGTGAACGTAGCTTATTTAATAAAAATTGATTATATTGGAAGATATGATTTTTTTAAGATTGGCGGCGCTAGTTGGCTCATGGAACGCTCTTAATACACGAGCAGAAATTATTTCAAAAAAAAACAAAAAATCCGACTGCAATAAAACTATCCCCTTTTTAATTTTTAGGGTTCCGTTCTTCAAAAGGAACCCTTATATGATCACTTTGTTGTCCGTCTGTCTGTCTGTCCGTCTGTCAAGACCTATATCTCAGAAACGCGTGGACGGATCAAGTTGAAATGAGTATAAAATACTCAGGTCTGCAACCTCATGCAGCCGTGAAAAAATCGAACTTCTATGTCAACGTAATCAAAAGATATGGCCGTTTATGTCGCATTTTCTCGCATATTTGTATGAAAATGCAAAATATTTAGAGTACTTTCCGTTGACCTAGAATTATAAAATTTGGCAAGAAGCTAGGTCACAAGTAAAGGAAAAAATCCGAAAACTGTAAATTTGAAATTACATCTCCCCAAAAATATTTTTTTTCTTCAAACTTATATTTGCAGATGATGAACTAATCAGGAGTATATCGATGTATGGACATAAAATTTTGATAATGGCAAAGATAAGTTGGTTTCTAAATCTAGTTTATCTTTTCGTTACAGCAAAGTTACGGTTAAGTTACGTTGCACGGAAGCCTCGGTGCGCGAGTCGGACTCACACTTGGCCGGTTTTTTTAATACCCTATATGACACTCCCGTAATCAAGACGAATCTAACGATACCTCATACACCAAAATCCATCAAGCCGTTTAGGCTACAGGGTGGCAGGAAGGAATGGACATACATACATACGAACATACATACAAATACCCGAAAAACATTACTCCTTCTGGAGCAGTCGGGTAAAAATAGGAGAGCATCAAAAGGGAGAAAATAACACGTAAATTCAACCACCAAAAACCAAAATAGGAGTCAAAGGCGCTCTATAGGTCTTATAAAGAATTGTTCGGGTTTAAATATTTGCACATGCAATTTGCCCACGAAGGAGCACATCTGATGGTAGCCAACTTATTCCAGCGTGGCACGTGCACAAGGCACACTGGCACCCTTAGAGCGCGGACTCCCAGTCATTATATGACATCGATTTGTATTTATACTAAGTGCAGTGAAAATTTCAATAGCGCGTTTTAGGATTTGCTACAGTTGATTGTAAAGAGGCTCTTATGGCTCCGTTTTTAGGATCATATTACAAAAATCGTCTTTCATTACGACATTCGGTTCGTTATAGTTTTTGTTAATACACTGCTGGTGTTAATTATAATAAGAATATAAGATCATCAATGTTCATAATTTTTTGTTATAAAACACCTAACAATGGGCGCCGTATTTCACAAATTATTTACTTAAAGTTGATGTTTTAGAAAATTATCATAAAACATGTGGGTAAGTAAGTTTACCGACACATATTTGTTTATATTTTTCCTCGCAAGCATACACGTGTGTGTAATTAGTTAGAACTAATGCACCTAGTGCGATAGAGAATGTGGTGTACCAGGATAGCAGAAGACTGAAGTCCGTGCCTACACCTACGTGAGAAAGGCGCGAGTGTGTGTTGGACTGTTGAAAATGGCATGAACGTGTCAGTTTACTTTTAATTCGTTTGCGAATATCAACATGTTGGAGTTTACAAATAATTAATATATGCAAGATCTGCAGTTTCCAGCTAGATTCAAGAGTAAACGTGGATTGCAGCTGAGCTCGTTCGTCCAGACGACTCCTATGGAGGAAAACTGCCTAAAACCATAGACATAAACGTGATTTTAAGTTAATACACCGTTTAGGCCTTTGGTCCCTTTCTAACTTAACCATTTTTTAACGAAATGTGAAAGGTCAAACAACACGGTTTAAGGGAAGTGAAGATTAACTAGGTTTTATGGCTACGAGCCTAAGACTATTATGAATTATGAATAGAATATTATGGCGATTAATCTGCCAAATTGTAAATGCTGTTTCGTATTTTTGTTTTGTAATTGTTCATGTCTTTTATTTATTTATTTGATTGATTGATTGATTGATTGATTGAATGAATGTATATTCTTTAATTAACTTGAAATTGGCAAAGGTCAAAAACTGTCGAGTCCAATAACATAACCTAAAAAAATGTGTGTTGATATACCTGTGCGGGTCCTCGATTTCTGTGAGGGCATTCATGAGGGTATGGATGCAGGTGGTCTTGCCCGCGCCCGGCGGCCCCAGGGTCATGATGCCGTGCCGCACGCGCTGCGTTTCGTACAACTGTAAGACAATCGGCATCAAGTTTCACGTCACAGTGTATCCCGGCCTATAAACTCAGGGACGAGCTATATGTGGCGTACATTTCATTGGATAGTTTCATAGTTGTAAACCGTTGTTCCAAAAAATTTAAGTTGTCGGTACTATCCCTACCGTGTATGTATGTACAGTCGACAGCAGATCAATGATAACACTTGTAGTACGATTTCAAGTCTTACGACACAAATAATAAGAACTCAGTTCAGTTTCAAAAGTCTTTATTTATCGATAAACATTGACAGTATTTTATGACACAGTCTATAGAATACCTACACAATAATAAATTAACATTTCACCGACAAGAGTCTTTCTGAAATTTATATAATTGTATATTTGTACTAAAGCATGAATTTTTACACTAATCATATTAATTGATTATGTGCACTTTGTTAGTAATCACATTTATGGCCGAGATATTATGTACTTAAATAATAACTATTATATTTACCCACTAGGGTGGGTAAATACAGTTCTAATTGCGAATGCTATACGCAACAAACAGTCAACAGGTAGGTAAGGTTACCTACACTACACAAAACGCAATAAATAAATGTTCGCATCAGAACGGCTAGCGATCGTAACCGGCCGGTCGACCATAGGTACTTATTGTGCGTCATTAATAATAATAAGAACTGTCAAAAGTAAAAAAGTGTTACAATTGATCTGCTGTCGACTGTACATAAAAGAAATCTGCCTCTTCGTCAAACGATATACACATTGTTTCAAAAGTGACTCAGCGATGTATTTACGAGTATTAGGAACACTCGTCACCAAAATGTGTTATGCATACCTTCGATAAAACTAAAAATATATAAAAGAAATGTCTACGGTATGGCAGTATTGATATATACAAGCTGCCAAATGAAATAAAAGAGCTACCCAACCCCCTCTTTAAAAGAAAGTTGCACGAGTGGTTACTTGACAAGCGATTCTATTATGTTGACGAATTTTTAAATTATAGCTAGGATTATTTAATTAAACAAGGATATGACATGAAATTTCAATTAGATTTTAGTCTTTAAATTCATTTACATACTTTATATATTTGCATGCCATATAAATGGTAGAACGTATTAGGGGCTTACTATTGTATCATGAAACTAATTATAAATGCACCTACATTCGTGCAAATAAATGATTTCACCCACCGGAAACCCGACCAATATTAGTCAATAAATTAAGAATTTTTGTGGCGGCATTTATTTGAATTGGTTCGAATATCGCTCGTGACGAATGCCTTCTCAATGTTATTTAGATTATTGTTTCACACAGTGAATCCAAAAAATCCTACAAATCTGTCAGCTGATCGGTGTAATAATGTACCTGTGAGAAATCTCAAAATTTATTCACCTATATATAGGTTACTATAATTATGTCATACATTAAACCATGGTGCGTGCGTACGGCTAGGAAGAATAATAACAGGCGTAGGTACGCTACAGTGTACAACTATTCGCCCACATTGGTATTAGTCTCGCCTCACCAGGAGAAGATGAGTCATGAAGAGTTATGAAACTGCATTTACTGAAACGTGCAAAACTATAAATACAAATTTCAATATAGTGACTATATCACACTCAGTGCATTTCCCCCAGACGCTACGTCACTCGTGTTGCATTCACATTACCAGGAGAAAAGGAATTTTTACGACTATTTAATCAATAACTATGAATACGTTTTAAGTTAGTCAGACCAATACTAACACATTCGTACGCTGCAGGTACATTATTCGCACACGTTTTCGGTCTTACACCAGGAGAAAATGAAACTCGAAGAGCTAGAAAACTGCATTTTGCGCAACGTACATAAACTGTAAATACAAATAGTTTCTATATCATATTCAGTGCATCCCCCACCCGCCTACGTCACTCATGTTGCATTCACGTTACCAGGAGAAAATGAGTTTTTATGAGTATTTAATCAATATCTAATGTAGCTGTGTAAACTGAATAGCATAGTACCACCCGACCGGTAGTAGCCTTGTGACCGGTGCACGTGGTAGCTCGGATGTTCTGTCCGGTTGAACTACTGGGAATGAAGCGCTTTGAACAGCTCAAACAAAGTTCTCACATGGTACATCGATCAATACAATATTGTCTCTCTCATTCTCGGTGCACTTTCATATCCGCCCACTTTAGTGCATCCGGCAACCGCCCATTTTAGTGCATCCGCCCATCGTTATTGCATCTGCGGTAGCCGGGGAACATGAATTCTGAAGAGTAATTTTCAGAAGTGAATGCATTTTCATTGCGAACTGCAGCTACGAAATCTGTTGGTGCATCGCGATTAAAATCCTTGAACTAGCATATATAAAATTATTATCTACGTAAAATATTGAATTTATACACAATATGGTAGTTGACAAGTATTGAAAACTAAACTACCCACTTGTTTTTGTTAATTTTACAAAATAGATACTGTAGGTCTGTAGAAATATAATTGATACATGAACTTATGAATTCAAAAAATAGTTACAGGCTTTTGAAAATCAGAAATCGAATACAAACTCCATACGTTCTTCGTATAATTCATTTTGGTTTTGCTGAAAACGAATGAAGCCTGACTTTAACCATTACGCGGGCTCAGCTTAGGTGGATGGATCTATAGGTACATGTCTTTTATTTTTAGTTATCCAGATAAGGTGAAATATCACCTTTGAGGTAAGGTCATTTAAAAATATGAGATTAGCAACGTAAGGCAATAAATTATCTACATTCTAAGAGACCAAGGAGGAAGCAATCGGCGAAGAAATCACTCACAGTAATTATCGCAATACATTTTATACGTGAGATTCTATTTAAATTAATTTTAATTCCCCAAATGCGTTTATGTCGATAAACAGTTTTTGTTTAATCTAAACACAATCACAATATTAATATTATACTATGACAGTTCGATAAAGAAAATTTTGTTGTGCAAGATTTTAAACATGTTTTGGGGTTCTAATGTGATTGGGCTACTGGTAAACAATATTTAAAAACATTACGCAAGCCGCCATAAGAATAAAACATCCTTCCTTTCGCAAGAAAAACAAAAAGATAACTTTATTATTTGGTACAAAGTTGAGCCACGTGCATTAATTTCTTCCGAATTAAGAACTCTGTAACTTACAGGTACAACCGTTAGGTATGTATCTACTTTTAAGGATAAGTAACTATAATATTTTGTTCTTAATTTACCGTAAGGTAAGTATCTTTCGATTGCCAATGTATGTCGCTCAAGTTTCAGCGCGCATTGCGATAACAACAAACTTTTACTGAGAGACAGCTTCGTCCATCACAAAGAAAATTTGAATTTCGAGGGATGCAGTCCGCCACAATAACAAGAAAATATGAATGAATTCAATGTTGTAATGTTGGCCCTCATTTGCGAAACGTACCGTTAATAATAATAAACAAAATGTTTAAATCTTTTCTCAACCGTTTTAATTAACAATACAACTAGGAGAACATGAGTTAGAGGCGATTGATCGTTGCGTCCATTTTTGCACCGGTCATACAGCCTGCGCAGTTGCTACCCATCCCTACCACGGCAATTTATTAAATTACCAGGAGAAAATACACGATGAGGAGGCATTGGTATTTGATTGCGAAAACAACTGTACAGTTTGTTGCATGTTAATTAATGACTGCTATGCGAGGCGCTCCGAAATGCTCACTCTTTCACAGTGTAGCATTGGAGCGACAGTGACAGTTGCGTTTTACCTTGTACTATTATATTCTGTGGCTTAGGTTTCGACTTGGTGGTCACGATAGAATCACAGGTCACGAAAGATCTCCGCGCCTAAGTAATAAACAATAATAAAATACTTTCTTTTAGAATTTACATTTACACCACCTTGCCGGGGCTGAGGTGAAAAAGTAGCAGGAAAATGCACAAATTTATTGTGTATTTAATATTATATAATATATAAATAAAAGATAAAGCTTCTTTTTCGGATGGCCATAGAACCAACTAGTAAAAGTAGTCAATGCACAAAATAATATATTATTCACCCCCGCCCACGTTAATATTTTAAAATCACCAGGAGGATATGAATAAAGAGGAGTCTGTTTTCCAACTACAGTACCAGTGCACTTCGTTCTCTGCAGAGCAAAGTGCAACTAGGTATTCGATATTCATATAAGCTAGATTCTAGCCGTTATAAAAGTCTGAAGTACTAGGAATAAATGAATACCGAGACAGTGAGTTGTTGGTCAGTGTAAGGCTGTATTTGTTGTTACTTGGTTGTTATACCTTGTTGCTAATTGCTACCGATAACGTCACTTTATTAAAATATCATCAGGAAGAAATGCATGATCAGATAGATATTCATCATTTAAAATATTTTCATGTATAGACAGCTGCCAAGGTCAATTTAGGAAGATCAGTATCTATCACAACATCGTGGCAGAAGAAGTTGATGAATGTGCCGACGTATAGCACCCGGATAACCAACCGTGGTCGTCCGTCGGTCGCTCGAGATCGCTCGCCGGGTCTCCCTGAATATAGTCTCACCCGGTGGGATTGAGCCCGCCGCCGGCCGCCGCCGCCAATAACTAGAACCTGACACCATCCGTTGCCAACACAATGCCATCGGCCTACTCGTAACGGACAGTTTAAGTGGTAAGACATGATGAAAGGGGGGGGGGGGGGGGGGGGGGGAGCACCTCCGCCAAAATCCTCCTTTAAGCTTGACCAAACGTATAAAGCAAAACGTACCTACACTTAGGGCATGAAGATTAATTTTTTGCCGGTCAGGACATAAGTATAAAAATTGAGATTATGTAGATTAAAAATAAAAAGTCTGACATCGCAAAACGAGTACTAAATGCCCCGACATGTGGTCAATACCACTATAATCTCAGTGCAAATTCAGTGCACGTACACCCAACGTAAGTAATGCAAGACACCAGGAGATAATAAACGTTGAGAGGAATCTTCCTGCAATTGCGCTACCGCCTGCAAGTACATAGAAAGCGAAATGCAATGCAGCGAGCGCCCTCTATGCAATCAATATATCCTAGCGGAATTATGTGCATGTGGATATGCAGGTACATGCATAAGATTACCAGGAGAGAATAAATGCTTGTCATATCGCAGAAGCTTGCTATCTAACTTAACACACATGAACATTTCCGTCTGCCTGCACCTGTGTGCATATGCAACCATTCCACAGGTGTCTTGTTACATTTACCAATACCTACGTACACCGCCATAGCCGTTGTTTACATTTTAAATATCAGGTGTACCAGGAGAATATGGGTGGAAGGAATATCAATGTTACAATAAAAATAGTACCTTCGTGCACACGTCCGAAGTTTAGGTCACACATCGATTTTAAATTATTCGCTTCATATAGCTAGCTAGCAGTAGCTAGTGCATGGTCATAGGTTTTCAGCTGTGAAGTGGTAATACGAGCGTCTACGCATATTACACACGATTACGGCAAAAATGCCAGGATAAAATAAACATAAAGAGGTGTCATCATAAAAATACGTGTATGTGAATCAACAACTAGGTACTATGTAGGTACTTAAACGTGTTGGAATTTGTCATTTCTGGCGGTGCAATTACTACGCGGAAGGGAGATGTTTGATTTCGCGATCATGGCCCACACTAGGTTTTCCTGTGCGAATAAGAAAGATCAATTATAACCAGGCTCGTTAAACTGTTATGATGTAAGAATAAGTTAATATTTCGCAATCATAGATTGTCTAACTAACAGAATGCGGAAACAATAGAATATACTTAGTACAAATTCAGTTCAGTACTAAAAGCATCTAAAAGTATTATTTTGTTTAGAATTTCTTTAAATCGGACATAAAAGGATTTTCTAATGAGAACTTGTTATAAAACCACCTACTTTCGTTACTTATTTACTTTTTGTTTTGATATTTTCTTGCATATGCGCTATGCGAAACGAAAATCTAAATGATAAATTGATGAGAAATCTAAAAGATGATTTATTTACTTTTTATTATAAAAAATGGAAAAAGTAAAAATAAAAAAAAGTTTAATGGCTCATGTGGGGATCGAACCCGCGACCTTCGCGTTATTAGCACGACGCTCTAACCAACTGAGCTAATGGGCCGATGGCAGAGAGGGCGAAATACAGCATCCCTGTAAACCATAAACGTTAACGGTCTCTTTCTAACTTAATGTTTTTTAACGAAGTGCGAAAGTGACAAAACCATTTTCATTGGGGGAGAAGAGGCTAGACTACATCTAGACTAGGTATATGGCTACGTGTATTGTATCGTAGATACGCTACACACTACACACACATAGAAGCCACGGCTGCGGCTGGATTGGTAGAATGAACCACGACAGTCTGTTGAACTATTCTTAGGCCCGCTTGCAATAAAAGATAACCCGAGGTTTAACCCGTCGTGAAAACTCGATACATTTTGATATTGATTGTGAAATGAATGAAGTTTGTATGGAATTAGTGAGATGTGACGTGCGTTCACCTGAATTCAATTATGTTTACAGTTGACCACCTTCCACAACTTATGTCTTTTATAAAACTAACGCAATTATTTTTCTAAAATAATAATAATAATAATAAAATTTTATTTTCAGACAACAAATGGTCCATATCGTTAGTTAAAAATAAAACTATGTTAGTTTCCTTACAAAAATAATTAATTAAGTCTTGGGATTTCGTAGTCAGTTAAATAAAAATGTTGATGGTAGGTAACATCCATCACGCTAAACACATAGGTTAGGTACTACATTAGTTTTCTAATAATGCTTATTCAATTGTCAATCATTCGGCTATGTGGGTAATAATACTGGTATTTAACAGATAGATTTAAGTATTGGTTAATGTTAAGTAGTGGTTATATTATTACATTTACATACCTGAATGATCTTAAGTATCCACGGCGGGTGGCATATGAGTCCTGTTTGGTCGACCTGCTTTCGGATGGCGTCCTCTAGCTCAGGGTACGTGGTCTTCTCGAGGGCCTGATTGGGGAACAGGTCGGCGACCAGCGATATGAACAGGGGCTCGTCTTCGTCTATCAGTTTGGAGAGGTTCATGTCCCGGAGGACTCGCATCACTATGGTGCTCTCATTGTCTTTGGAGTTCACGCGTTTCACGGCGCCCAGGGTACGTAGGACGGACAGAATGTTGCGGAGACCGAAATCGTAATGCACCTGCGAAAGAGATTTATTATTATTATTACAAACTTATATTTGCAGATGATGAATGTAAGTAGTTTAATTACGTTTAGTGACCACTGACACAATACAGTGGGTCTGCCTTTGCCCTTCTGCCTCTTTGTCTATCGAGCCATGTAATATACATTATTAAAAATGTATGATCACAATATTATACAATGTATGACGTAACCAAGTGTTCCCTGTGTACCTAAGGTTAAAATAAATGAGTATGAGTATGAACTAATCAGGAGTATATCAATGTATTTTTTTTCTCTGGGATTTATCCGCGATCAGTCTTCGGACCATAAGCGAATGCGGTGAGCGAATATTGGCTTTCGATTCACAGCCTCCATTGAGACTGCAACCCTCTTAACTTGGATCTCAGGTTCATTCGTCCAGCTCCATTATTGTGTGTCGCTTTGGGTAGGGGGCGTGCAACAACTCAACGGCAAGTGTATTTAGGTGATTCAATGTATGGACATAAAATTTTGATAATGGCAAAGATAAGTTGGTTTCTAAATCTAGCTTATCTTTGCGTTAGAGCAAAGTTACGGTTAAGTTGCATTGCACAGTAGCCTCGGTGCGCGAGTCCGACTCGCAATTGGCCGGTTTTTTTTATCTTTCACCGTATAGGTACTTCGTATCGCGTCAACTTGTCAACTAGACCATAATTATTATAATAAGATACGTTCTTAGAACTTTTCAGCAATTTAAAGAACAGTTATCTGTTAATGTCTAGCTAAGATAACAGAATTTTTAAATTGCGGAAAAATGTCTATAAGTATGTGAATTTTATTGAATAAGTTACGTGCTTAGATTTTCTCTCTTAAACTTATTCAAAAACTTGAACTTATTCTTGTTCAATCTCAATGTCTTATCTAGGCATTGGTAACTGGCCTGTTTAGTGAGCTGTTCCTCGCACAATTTGTAAAGGGTGTAGAACTTCCTGGCGAGGGTGATGTTTTCCAGGAAGCCGCACGAGGCAAGCTTGACGCGGATGATGATCTGGCGGTCAGGTACCATCATCGCCACGGTGCGGAACTGGATCTTCAGGTTCTCGGGCAGCTCCTTGCGGCCCGCGTACCCGGGGTTCTGGCAACAAGCAAATATGCAAGGGAACTCGTCAGCCATGGCCCCGGAGGCAAGGGGTAAGTATGAAAACTATATTTCTTAGAATGGTCAATGGCTAACTTTTCTGAAGCCTAGGGGGAAGAGGCCGACGCCCTTGTTTATGTCAAAAAAAACTAAAATCCAGGTCAAAAGGGATCTGAAACTTTTCACTATGAAAGTTGGCATAGTCAGGTGGCGCTATCTGGCAGATGTTGGAAAGCAGCAGCAGTATCTGGACACCTCTGGACTATACGACATACCATTGTGATGAAGATGCCGAACTCCGGGCACATATCGGAGGAGTCCCCGTCCGTGAATATGAAGTTCTTTTTCTTCTCCTTCTTGGCGGAGAGCACCACGGCAACCTGCTGCGCAGCCACCGAGAGCACGGGCAGCTCGATGCGGTTGAACTCGTCGAAACAGCCCCAGGAGCCGGATTGAGCCAGCCCTTTGTAGATGCGACCGAGACCTCTGCATACGAAATAAGGAGACTAAGAAATTATAATCTTTATTTATTTAACGAAGAGCTCGGTGGCGCGGTCTTAATTTAAAAATAATATATATTTTCAACACAGCCAGTAACAGGTATTCGAATTGATTTTATACCTACCCACTTATTTTTAAAATTATGCCAGACATAGTCCTGTAAGTACTTCAGTTTATTTAAATATTAATGTTGAGTAGGTATGGTGTAAAAAAAATCTTTTAGTTTTAAATGTTTTGCAAAAGCGTGTCAACTTGTATAAAACGTGAATCCATTTTGTTAAATAACTGTACTCTTTATGGCAAAACATTTAAAAATAAAACAAACAGTAACCGGTATTCGCAAAGAAATACATGACATGACAACTTATCAAGTAGAGAGTACAAACAAACAAAGTCAGGAATAATTGAGGATTATATCATCATCAGTCTATGTCCCCACTCGGGTGCAGACCTTCCCTTACATCGAGGAAGCTCGGGCCATGATCGGCTACGCGGACCCAGTGCGGATTGCGGACACAATGCCTTAGATTTTTCTATGACATGCAGGTTGCATCACGATGTTTTCCTTCACCGTTTTGAGAGCATTCATTGAATGTACAGTTTTCCTTCGAAAAATAAAAACAGGAAATCTAACTAAACTGAACATAAAATAAATACAAATCCGTAATGCAAGCCATTCAGATAGTTCAACCGACCTATTTTGTACATATAGTTTTATATATTTTAGTAAGTACTTTTATTTTTAGTTTAGTATTGTAAGTTTAGTAAGTTAGTTTATATTTTTAGTTATTTTAATAAATATGATAATACAAACCAAACCATAATTGGTTTGTATTATCATCATCATCATCATCAGTCTATTTATATTGCCCCACTGCTCGGGCACAGACCTTCCCTTACATCGAGGGAGCTCGAGCCATGATCCACCACGCGGGCCCAGTGCGGGTTGGCGGATTTCACATGCCTTAGATTTTTTTTTTCTTCTACGACATGCAGGTTTCGTCACGATGTTTTCCTTCACCGTTTTGAGAGCACTCCGTAAATGTACGTAAGTTTTTCCGTCGAAAAAACCGAGGATAACTCATTGGTACATGGCTGCCCTAGCTGGGAATCGAACCTGTATTATCATAACAAAGTATTGCCGCGGTAATTTGTAAAAATGTGCTGATGAAAGACATTATTTGCTGTACTCGGCGATAGCACCTTGCTTTATTGTGGAGTGGCGTAAATTGTAAATGATGACGTACAAAAATATAATTGACGATATTTACTTACTTGCAATAAGCAATATTAAACTATACATGTGTGAGTGTGTGTAAACTACAAACACATTGTTATGTTGAATTACCAGGAGACAATGCATATTGAGGAGTTGTCGATACTGGGAATAGGCGGCGATCGATCGTGCTACGACGCTGTATAAGGTGTATTGGACAACCATCAGACATGCAACGACCAGTCAAACATCACAAAGGTCGTGAAAAGTACGAATAATCAAGGATGAACGATTTCAGGCTTAAGTAGTGGAAGACAGTGTAGGATCGGCACAACTGGCCGTTTATCGTTTCTCTGGTAACAAACTCAGAGAAAAGTATTAACGGAGGGACAAAAAGAATTAGATTTTCTCATTAACTACTTGGCCAATCGCAAATATTATTTCACTGATACTTAGATAGTTTAGAGTATGGGCTATAATATTTTAAATATCAGTCAAGTGGTTTTTGAGATAATGTCAAATATAATAATTAGGAGACTTAGACTGAACGAATAATGGAAACATTTCATTGGTTGCTATTATTCAATACGCTTGCACATGCACATCTCGCATCCAGGCATAACCTTAAACTGCCCACGCAAAATATTCAAATCACCAGGAGAAAAGAAATGTTGAGGAGACCCGGCATTATGACGCATCACTTGCATGCATACCTGGCTTGCTCTGACACAGCGAAAACCCACGTATATGCTTCCTTTTCTGTCGCCACGATGCTACATAAATCATATACGGCTATGCACTTACCTACATGTAGGTGCAAGGGTTTACTAGTAGGTATTAAAACACTTAAAACAGCAGGGGTGACGTGTATTGATATCATAATCACATTCCACATGGTTATGTGGAATGTGAACCTAATATGAAGGTCCGCAGTTCAATCCCCGTGTACCAACAATGAGGTTTTATCTGTTCTGTACCGATTTAACTAAAATGATGTCGCAAAACATCGAAAAAATCTGCAAACAAATATTGCGAACCTACCTACTTATGTAAAATAAGATATACCCTATTACAAATTGTCTAATACGAGCTCTTGATACAAAATGGATCTTGCAACAATTGAGAACACATATACACTTCAAAAGGGAAATGTTAATTGTTTTAATCCAAAAAAAAATCAAAAAATACATATAACTTTATAACAATAATTTTAAGTCTGTCCCACCAAGATCCCAATTCAAAAGCCCTCATGATTTTAATTTCCAATCACTGCACGGGGTCTGTCTTTGAGTGCATAGGTGCATATGAATGCACAATATATCTCAGTATTTTAAACCTCTCTAAGGGACCACTACTCGTTGGACCCAAGTTCCCGTACAAACCAAGTGCAAGCCTTTCAAAAGACCCACCAAGAAACCTTAGGAGATACAAACAAATAGTCTAATTTTTTTTTGGAGGTTAATTATTATTATTTTTACATAAAGTAATATTATACGCACACATTAGATAAAGATAAGATAAATATTCTTTATTGCAAAGTAAAAGGAATTACACAAAAGAAATATGCTAATACAGTTAGTATCACAATTGGCGGTCTTATCGCTTAAAGCGATCTCTTCCAGACAACCTTTGTTTACAGAATTCAGCGGATGAATAGTGTACATTGTAAGCTGACGGATGAACAATTTACACATACGATACGATTAGGTACTAAAATGTTTGTCTAACTTCATTGAGAAATATACTAATGCGTGGGCAAGCAATTGGATTGAAATACCAGGAGATAATAAATCTAAAGGAGACATTTGTATCTAGAACCTTGAACTTGTGAAAATGTATCGTTATTCATTGCTTCGACGAGTTTTCAAACTCCAACAAGGTTCCAACTTTATTTAACTTTTATATAATTCGATTTAGCACTAGGTGAAATGTTCCTAATTTGTTATTGTCAATAATCACGTTGAAAAAAGTAGGTATAAGAGAAAGAAATATTAAGGAAAAACAGCCTATCTAATCTGATATTAACGTGATATTAACAATTTTCTGGAATGATGTCATTATGTGTGATGTGTCAATATGCGTGTGTAAATACACAACTCACACACACACCCTATTCATTAATAGAAATTGTGAATCAAAAAAAAATATTTCCCGCATTGATCCAGTATAGTGAACAAATTATAAACGGTTAATACAGTATGAAATAATTAATTAATTCATTTATTTATTCAATAATTACAATTTCTTTACAGAACTTGTGTCTAATGCGAAACTTTATTAGTAGTCATACATTAAAGTGCATAAAAATTACACATTACATAAAATATTAATATTTACAACAGGAGTTCATATTAACTGTTAAAATATGTCATAAAAATAAATATAATTAAATTATTCCGTCAATTAATATTAAAATAACAATAGTAAGTATGCAAATACTATAGAATTAATAATAATATAAAACGTAAATAAAATACCTACATTAGGATTCAGTCAAAAAAACCGAATAAACATTGAATCAAACAGGTAATCTAATAATAACATAATTAAAACACCAAGTACGAGTTAACTTGACTTAAAAAATTCAAGACAAATATCGAATACCGATGCCTAACCTCACGGGGCGGAGGCCATGGGATAATGAAGTATCCTATGGTGGTGCTACGCAGAATGCTACGCAGAGTGCTACGCAAGTGCTACGATGGGATAGTAGATTTCAATGCAATGGTACGACCATTGCATGGAAATTTGCGTGGGCACGAAAATAGATTCGAGTCACCAGGAGAAAATAAATGTCAGGAGATATTCGCAATCTAGACTGAATGAATCGGTATTGCTCTGCCCGAGAGAAGTAATACAAACATCGTGCCTTTTTATTTGAAATGAATCTCTATACCTATACAGTGGGAAGGTCGATTTTAAATTATCATTATTAGTTCATTTGGTTTCGTGACGCCTCTGAAACAGTAATTGAACTACTTATGTTTTACGACCCTTCGATTTTCACGAAAACCATTTTGAACTTTTCATACATTTTGTACCATTTGCATAAGACATTTGTCACACAACATTTGTTCATTTATCGATATTACACCGTTTTTATACCGGCTTATTATACAAATTATTAAAATCCTATTAATTATTGCACATAAAAATACATTTTTGATATTTTTGCTATAACTACATCATTCGTATTATGATAATCAAAACATCATTCATGCCGAACTGGCGATAAACTGAGCCCATGCATTTTCACCATTCAAATAATCATCCAAGTAAATACATATTTAATCAAGTATTACGCTTTTTAAATAAGCATTTCTATTTCTATTTTTTTTTAAAGCTTGTAATATTATACTTCCTTGAGCGAATCTGTTGGTACTATTATCATAATTGAGCAGCTTCCCGCCTAGTTAGAGAAGTAAATACTTACATCATCTTACATGCTCTCACATCCCATCACATCCCACTAATCCCATCCAACTAATAAATAAATAAACGCGAAAGTTTGGATGGATGGATGTTGCTCTTTCACGCAAAAACTAATAAATGGATTTTAATGAAACTTTACAATAATATAGCTCGTAAATCAGAATAACACATAGGCTATAATTTATAAAGATCCTGCGCAGACAAAGTCGCGGGCAGAAGCTAGTAGTAAATAAAATAACTACTACTTAGATTGCCTGTTTGTTTATTGCAGGCAGATGCAATCCGTGCAATGCGTGGGTTTTTAAATATATGAAAGCACCAGGAGTAAATAAACATTGAGAGATTGTAAATATAGAATGCATCGGTCGGTCGGTACACATTTCGATACCTTTGCCCAAGACGAGTATTTTATTTATTGAAATTAAATGTGTTACACATTTAATAACATACATTTAAGTCATCATTAATCATCATCACTATATTTATATGTTCCCACTCTGTAGACTTTCCTTACATCGCGGGAGCCACCACGTGGCCTTAATGCAGATTGGTAGATTACACATGCTTTAGGTTTTTTTTGTTCTTACGGCTAAGACCTTGTCGCTGTTAGCAAAAGTATGGCGCGTAATTTTTAACATGGCAGGTTTTTAATTACGAAAATTGGGGTTAATTAAATGACATGGTTTTATTTTATTTCAGCTCCTTTGAGAGGTTTCAGTACCTCTCAAAAGAGCTGAAATAAAATAAAACCATGCCATTTAATTAACCCTAATTTTCGTAATTAAAAACCTGCTATGTTAAAAATTACGAAACGTACATACAAGAGATAGTGCATTCGCATTCTCATGTACATTACCTACACATGACGCAGATAATAAGAACGATCCAAGTCCAAAGTGTTACACTTGATCTGCTGTCAGGTACTATAGGTACCATAAAATCATATCATAATTGAGCAGCGCATCGCTTTTCGTATAGTTAGGGGTAGAAAAACCCAAAAAATATATACAATTCAGAATAACTAAATATAAAAACATACCTACCTACTATATTCAGTTATCAACCATAAGCAGATAGTGCTTATTTTCAGTAAATAACGAAAAGAAAATACTTAGTTACTCCACAGTCCACATACGTACCTACCTAAGTAAATAACTATCTACTTGCTTGCCTTGAAGAAATCAGTTTTACCGATAAGGCCGTGAAAATTGTACATGCTTTTTTGTATTTGTTTGTGTCTTTTATGTACAATACGATTAAAGTGTATTTAAATATGAATTGAATTTGGTTGTACTTATCCACAGCGTGGATAAAACTACCAGGAGAATATAAGTACTGCAGAGGTTTCGCAATCCACATATCCATTCCTCTACCCGAGACGCGTACCTAACTTAAAAATATATTTAAATATATAAAATATACCTTTTTCTACTGCTTTGACCAAAAAGTTCCATTTCATACCCCGCAATCACTTTTGGACCGACTTGCTTAAGATAAGATATTTTTATTTGCTTAAAATGTTGCGTTAAATGACTCTCGCTCGGCCGTTGCTAAATATTGTATTTTTTTTACTGGATTAGGTTCTTTTTTAGGTACATTTTGCCCAGCCAGACAGTCTTGATAGAATCTCGCCGACCGCCGGTCGACCATACGCAGCCAAAGTCTCATTCATCATCATCAGTCCACTGTTGGACGTGGGCCTCAACCAAAGAACGCCACTCAACGTCTCATTATATCATCTCATTGTGTCTCATATAAACTTACAATTTTGGGAAAAACTATATTGTGGTGATTTTTCTTTTAAAATAATTATAGATTCGACAAAAGTAAATTATGGTTTTTCAAAGTAAGAAATTAAATAGAAAAGTCTTATTTTATGAATGAGATTGTTACCGGGCCATAAGTAGGTGCTATGTGAGAATGTCATGTATGTAGTATATTTTGTACATATCTAACTTATTTTGTTATTTAACAGCACTAAAAGGTACTCTCGTACCTAGTACAAAATGGCTTTTCTCAGCCTCTTTCCTCGGATAAGACATAACCATTTTGTACTCGCTCGGTACGAAACCACCATTGTTGTTTTTCAGTTGCATTGCACCCAATCGGACCTTTTCACCTGCGTGGGCACGTACATGTATTGCAATCACCAGGAGAACATAAATGTTGGGAGATATTCGCAATCCCGAATGCATCGTCGATATAATAATTTGCCTAAGAGTAAGTATGCATTTTTATTCGAAATGAATCTCTATACCCACACAGCGAGGTCGGTTTTAAATTAATAAAAAATTACGTTTGTTTTTGTTCGGTTCTATTCGGGAAAAACAAAATAAAAAAACAAAACAAAGGACGGTACCGACGTCGACGCATTTTTTATATTTTCGCATGAAAGAAAGAGATTTTATATTGCTTGGTGATTTATGTTATATACAGTTTTATATATATAGTTTTAATAAAACTATACAGGATAATAAGAATTCCCCAGGAATTGTCCCTAGAATCGCTTTTAAATTCTGTTTAGAAAGAGGTAAGTAAACATATCAAAATACAAGAGATCCAATTCAGCATAACCTAATAAGTATAACCGTGTCTGCAGTAGTTAATAAAAGGAAAATACATACTTGCATACATCACAATCCAAGGGACACCGAGCTCTCGCATAAATAAACTACAAACTATACTTACTACATAGGTAGGTGTTTATATTGCGAATAGTGCATAGTTGGAATACTTGGGCACGAAAATAGATGTCAGCACCAGGAGAAAATAAATATTGAGAGATGTCCGCCATCGAGAGTGCATTGGTACGTACACACACACTTCGATAGCTCTGTGCAAGAAGAGTAAATCTCCTGCATCCTGCTTTTCATTTCAACTGAAACCTCTATATGTATAGTGACAAGGTAGATTTTATATTACAAAAATAGCGGCTCTCGTATTGCCTAGACAAGGTCCATAAAAAGCATTGTAACATTTTGTTAATTTATTAAACTGAGTAA
The DNA here is from genome assembly GCA_963506565.1 of Tachystola acroxantha. NCBI lineage: Eukaryota > Metazoa > Arthropoda > Insecta > Lepidoptera > Oecophoridae > Tachystola > Tachystola acroxantha. Next base: position 19,765,577 of record OY735870.1, read on the forward strand.
GTATATTAATAATACGAAGGCAGCGTATGAAAGTGAAACCTAAATTCTATTTTTGGACAAAGTTCAGTGCATCATAACTTTTAACAAGTTCAGCAGTACTTGCACAAAATATAACAATGAAATCATAGTATTATTCGCATGTATAGTTATGGTAAGCTAAGATCACGGATATCATTACGTTTATAAGTATTATTAATTCAATTCCGAAAAATTGTACTGGAGGCTAGATTTTCTTCATGCAAAATTTAATACCTACAATCTACATACTTACGAGTACTGCCTATATATCATTTTACATAAATACAAGAATAATCAGTGTACTTATGCAGGGAAAATCGAGACCTACTCATAATTAATATATGCCGACCTGGGGTTCGAACCCGGGGATTTCGTATATAACGGAAGTCCCGTGGACCAACCACATCACCAATGAGCTGTAAATCAGCAGGTATGTACTTGTACATCTAAGAAGCAATGAACAACAAAATCAGAAAACGTCAGAATTTGAATTACGCATTATCCATGCTCGGTGAATAAATTAGAACATGATGAAAAAATTCTTGCCGTGGGCAGGACATCAGAAAACGTATTACAAATAAAATATATTATACCATACCTCTTGTTGCACTAGTCGGAATGCGTGGGCTTGGAAATATATGAAATCACCAGGAGAAAATAAACCTTGAGAAGCACCCGTAACCCTGGATACAGAGGCTTCTATACTCCGCCCATGAAGCGGCGATAGAAACATCATTCTATACTATTCATTCAAAGGTCGATTTTAATTAGGTACCTAACAAAAATATACGTTCTGTTTAGATTTATTTACTCGGCATAAATGGAAAAACAACAACAAAATATGGTTTTCAAAACCGTCGCCTTTTTTGTTCTATACGAGTACTTTATGATTTAATTTTCTACGCTAAAGTATTTCTTGAGCAAATCTGTACTTATAGGTATTATAAATTGAACACCGAATAACTTCTAAAAAGTAGACCTAAAACACTAGTCATAATAAGTAAATAAATAAATAAAATAAGCTAAATTAAATGTATTTACACGTTTCTACAACAAATTACAGGATACACATACGATGTCATACTTGTCGGTAAGCCATTGCATCTGCAGCAACAATTGAAAAGTGCGATGCACTGAAATAGATGCAGTGGACCAGGAGAAAAGAAATATTGAGAGGTATCCGGAATACAAAATGCAACACACATTTCAATACTGTCCAACAAGAGTAAATAGAAACCTTCTTCTGCTCTGCATTCGAAATTAAATCTCTGTACCTATGTAGTAACAAGGTCGATTTTAAAATAACAATAATTTACGTGTGTTTGTTGCTGTTCATTAAAATTTTAGACATGTGTTGTGACAGATAAGGTTTGTTTTCCTGCAATAACCTGTTTCTCAATTTTCGTCGGATGATGCACTACTACTCACTCAACAACTTCTACTATGTATTGCAATCGCAAAAACTCGTAGCGTTCTCGTAGCACCCATTCCATGTTAGTGTTCATTGATTTCTTTGCTACACTGCCAACTCCAAAGCCGTAATGAAAACGTAAAACCCGACATTTACGCAATGCACCAGAAGCAACCTTTTAATTTCCACGAATCAGAGGTACCAAGTGGCGACCATAACGACATTATAGACGAGGGGCTACTAAGTCAAAAAATGCCCTACAGTTCAAGAACAATTTGATTCAAGTTTATTGCATCTTGAAGGCCTAATTAATTGTGGTTAAGTTTTTGGTCGAGGAACTTACTGTGATTTGAAGAATCTAATTACAAACAAAAGTATTACAAAGACATTCTAATCTAATGCAAAATGTCTTGATATTTAAAATAATTTTAAAATAAATTATTGTACTTGCAGACGATGTGTAAATTACATTACGTACATTTATTCCGGATCTTTAGAAAATCCATATCATGGTAGGTATTGAAATGTAGTAATCAAATTAAAACTTACGAGTATACGTAAAATGCACTTACACACACTGAATGCATTTTTAAACGCACACAGACAACATTATAGATGCACCGCACGCACACAAACAGCACTCGCTCAACACGACACGCACACACACCGCCACTAGATCCTACAGGCGACGCGACGCCAGGTCTCCTGTATCGGGCTGGAATCCTAGTAGCAAGTCACAAATATCTGACTTCAAAATGGCATGATCTGACTTGACTGACATCAGTTCTTTGACTATTTATTTATTATTTATAAACTCACGCAGGCAGAGACGATGCACTTCTATCGGTTGCGATCCTGGGACACAACTCTCGCTTCCTCCACATTCATCAATCTCTTTATCGTCGGCTTGTTAGATCGCACTTAGCCCTTTTTCAAAACATAGCTAATTTGGTCGACTTATCCTCAGTCTACCTCTGCTGACCCTTGTCCCTTCCATCAACATTCGCGAAAGAAAAAGCTGATTGCCAACCCTTGACTAGTTGGAGAAGCAACCCCAAGAACAATTAATACAGAAAATAAAATAGCAATTCATTATACAAGGTGTCCAAAAAGGGTATTTGCACTTTTAAATATCAATAAATCATTTGTAGATGGCAAACAAAAATATAATGTTATACGTGGAATTTATGGGAAATTTAGTTGCAATGGATTCGTATACCGGAGCATAGCGCGCATCAAAACAATAATTCGATAATAACAGCGCGCCGCTTATATCGCCCATAGTTCAATTTACGAGACATTTCTTTATCTCGACATTCGAGGCTACAGGGTCAACTGTAAAAAACATTGATTGCGGAAGTCCAAGAGAAGTAAGCGTGTCTGAAGTTATTCAAGAAGTTCACGAGTCGGCAAAGTAAGATCTGTCACTATCACTGTGTAAGAGTAGTCAATCCGTAAACATTAAAAAATCAACATTACACCTGATTTTAAAGAAGCATTTGCATTTACGTGCTTACAAGATTCAATTAGTGCAACAATTAAAACCGCTAACACCACCGAATATAAACTGCCAACACCATTTTTGGACACCCAGTACTTATATATTCCTATGTTATCTATTGTACCTGTAGTCCATCTGGTCTGAGCAGTTGAACACGACGACGTACTTGGCGAGCGTCTTGCCCATGTCCTTGACGGTCTCGGTCTTGCCCGTGCCGGCGGGCCCGCACGGCGCACCACCCATGCTCATCGCCAGCGCCTGCGCGAGCGTTATGTAGCATCTGCGGGCACCAAACAAGAGGTTACAGTTATTAGGTACCCAATACCTAACAAATAACAATATAAGAAGGTACATTTTATATCTAAAATGAAAATTACAAAAGTGTTTTTAAAATCGTATTTAAAATATTATACAATATTATTTCAAGGGATATTTATTACCAACGCTTTTAATTGGCGCTCAAGTCCTGTCAAAGTCGACCTTTTTGTTATATTTTTACAGTAGGGGTACGCAGATATGATGGATTCCATCTGCTGAGATCCTGACATACAAGTCTCGCTTTATCTATATTCATCAATCTATTCATTCATCGTTTCTGTGCCTAAACAGGCGAGAGTGAGATGATGATGATGTTCTAATTTATCGGCAAAAACCTGACTTGAGTGCTCATAAAAAAACGTCGATGCTTTCATACTTCTAGTTCTCTTGTACTCAAAATACCTATTATTTTTTCTCTTAAAAAACACTCTTAAGAATATAGATAGTTTTTACCCAGATTTGGCATAAAAAATTGAAAAATTGCATTTACACCCAGAGAAGCGGTCGGCAAAAGGCCGCTAGAGCTAGTATTGAATACTTTCCATGCAAGAGGAAAGCGGGAGAGAGTTCTCGCGTGTTATGACATCCTGGTATAACTGCGGGTTGAATCTATTGCGGATATTTCGCAAGCGGCCATCGAGACCATACGAAATATATTTATCGTTGGTAAAAGAGAGAGAGAAGTCTCTTTCTCTTGTACTCAAAATACCTATTATTTTTCTCTTAAAAACTCTTAAGAATATAGATAGTTTTTACCTAGATTTGGCATAAACAATCAAAATTACATATTCCGATGGAAGGCGTTAGTATCCGTCATACAGCTTTTTACCGTTTGTATCGTTTCCACATTCTTGAAACTTATTTATAATATATTTAATATATAATATATTGATAAAAATGTATACCTACTTTCAAGAAGCATTGTTCACTATTTTGTGTCAATAAAAATATCTTTATTTATTTATTATTATTCTATTATAAAGTAAATACTCGCCTGTCAGTGAGCGGCGTGATGACGAGGCGCTCTGTACAGCCCAAGTACTCATTCTGGTACGTGAACGTGACGTCCGTGACCGATATCCAGGTCTTGTCTGCGTCCTCCTTGAAGTAGAACCGGCACTGTTTCAGCCACTCGAAGTCGTTCGCAGAACGCACGCTCAGACGGCACTGGGCATACGAAAGGAATAAGGATATTTTAATTTTGATTTTATTTTTAATTTATTGGAAAACCAACCAAATTGGAAAACACAATACAAAACAGCCAATTACAGGTTTTCAATGTTAACTGAAACTCTTACACTGAAAACTAATAATTAAGTAATTTATTGGTAATAATCATATTTTTTATTTAAAATGTACAGCATTACAATTGCACATATAATACACAATCTATAAAAAATTCATAGTTAATAATTAAAATAAGCCATTACTATTTATCTTTAACGCCGTAGCGTCATCATTCTGGACGAAGCAAATCGACAGTCACGTTCACTCCCGAGCTCGTAGTGAGACTCTTTGACTATAGCGCCACACTTCAGATCCTGTATGAATCCTCCAATAATTTCAACATTTGCGAACATTTTCTGATTAACTTAACGTCATATTAAAAACAAAACAACCACCGTAGACCATAAAAATTATCAAATAATTTCGCAACCGTCGTTTCCCGCCATTTTCAAAAGCCTCCTCACAGCTCTCCAAAAATTGAAAAATTGCATTTACACCCAGAGAAGCGGTCGGCCAAAGGCCGCTAGAGCTAGTATTGAATACTTTCCATGCAAGAGGAAAGCGGGAGAGAGTTCTCGGGTGTTATGACATCCTGGTATAACTGCGGGTTGAAACTATTGCGGATATTTCGCAAGCGGCCATCGAGACCATACGAAATATATTATATTTATCGTTGGTAGGTTGGTTTGGTAGGTATGGGCAATATATGGACTCACTCACACACACTTAGTTATTGAGAAAATCTGAATACCAATTTTCATTTTGCATGCTTTGTTTACATCAATACTTTTATTAACGAAACTGTACGGTGTACGCACATGCACAATAACTTAATTATTGTTTATTATATTTAGATTCATGAATTTTTGTTTATGTTATTATTATCATTATTATTCAATACACAGCATTATTATTATTATACCTAGCATATGCATGGTGTAGAAATAGAATGTATGCTCGCAGGGGGCTAGCCGGTTGGCCTTTTTTGTCCTTTGAAACAAAAAAATTGTACTAATTTTCGCCAAAATCTGTCATTGACGGTTAGTAAACATCGACGCAGCGCACTCCCCCCGAGCCATTTAATCTTAAATCTTTTAAAAGGCAGTTTCGTTATTGAAGGAGGTATTTTATTATAATTTGTTTGTGCCATATAGTAACAATTTTTTTTAAACGTGCGGCTAGATTTATGAGTATGGCGGATTTTTATATATATTTGTATATTTCAATAAGCAATTTGTGTATAGGTAGAGATTTTTTTGTAGAAATGTTTTACGTTCAGGGAAGAGAGCGCTCGGACAAGGGCCGCTAGAGCTAGTTTTCAATGGTTATATTGTAAGATGAAAGCGGGAGAGGTGTCTCGGGATTATGACATCCTGGTACGGGTGCGGGTTGAACCTGACTGCGGATAAATTCGCAAGCAGCCATCGAGACCATACGAAATATATTATATTTATCGTTGGTAGGTTGGTTTGGTAGGTATGGGCAATATATGGACTCACTCACACACACTCAGTTATTGAGAAAATCTGAAAATACCTATTTTAATTTTGCATGCTTTGTTTACATCAATACTTTTATTAACGAACCTGTACGGTGTACGCACATGCACATTAACTTAATTAACTGTTTATTATATTTAGATTCATGAATATTTGTTTATGTTATTATTATCATTATTATTCAATATACAGCATTATTATTATTATATACCTAGCATGTGCATGGTGTAGAAATGGAGATTTGCACGACTAATGTCCAAGTAGAATAATGTCCAATGCAATAATAGCGCCCAATCATAAAATGTCCAAACATAAAAATGTCCAATCATCATGGAATGTATGCTCGCAGGGGGCTAGCCGGTTGGCATTTTTGTCCTTTGAAAGCTACGTTTGAAAGCCTGCGCGAACAAAATTTTTGTACTAATTTTCGCCAAAATCTGACATTGACGGTTAGTAAACATCGACGCAGCGCCATTTAATCCGAGCCATTTAATCTTAAATCTTTTAAAAGTCAGTTTCTTTATTGAAGGAGGTATGTTATTATAATTTGTTTGTGCCATATAGTAACAATTTTTTTTAAACGTGCGGTTAGATTTACGAGGATGGCGGATTTTTATATACAAATATATATTTGTATATTTCAATAAGCAATTTGTGTATAGGTAGATATTTTTTTGTAGATATGTTTTACGTTCAGGGAAGAGAGCGCTCGGACAAGGGCCGCTAGAGCTAGTTTTCAATGGTTGTGTTGCAAGATGAAAGCGGGAGAGGTGTCTCGGGGTTATGACATCCTGGTACGGGTGCGGGTTGAACCTGACTGCGGATAAATTCGCAAGCGGCCATCGAGTTAAAATATTAAATAAATTAAAAATTAAACGCGATTTTAATATTGTAAAGTTATGTTCTCTTTGAAGGCTAGCTTTTGTCAGGCAATTTTTAACTAACGAATTAAATTCGTAATAATGATTGAGATTTTCCTGAAAACAGAAGAAAATTGTTTGGTCCATTAATGACTGCAGATCGGCCACTCATCGGAGCTCATATAAAATATGCATGCCAATGTTTCACAATAATATTAAATTATGACACAATAATATTAAACATAAATTAAAATAATATAATATTAAAATTCAACAATATAATATTAAAATTCAACAATATAATATTAAAATTCAACTTTGAACAAACCTAATTTTGAAGTTTACTAAATTCATTTCAATCAAATATACCCTACGAAAAATCACTATCGCCCCCTCATATTACCAGGGTATCATAAACACGAACAAACCTATCACTGAAAGTAAAAGTGCAACTGGTATGGTGGTATGCAGGCGGACAGTGCACTAGTAAGTGCAGCCTGGTCCTGCGAAAATCTACACATATCCCGCTCAAGCCATCGCGTCGAGTGCGGAGTGCCACAGTGCACGTTTATTCCCACTATTTTCAGTGAATACTGCTCCATGTTTCTGAATTCCTAGTGATTACGGGATTGATTTTGCACTGGAAAAGTGCCAATCTACCCCTATATCACCCGGAAATCATAAAGATGAAGAAGGTTCACTGAAAACAAGGGCAGCTATTCGTCAGCGTCTGGACCAATCTGACCGTGGGCGGTTGTTCCAGCAACAAATGACAAATAGAGGATGGGTTTGTAGAAGACCGCCCTTGCAGTTACACAATAACAGTGTTTCATGTTTCTGAATTCCTAGTGATTCGGGACTAATTTTGCGTCGGAAAGTCCCAATCTACCCCTACATCACCAGGATAACATAACGGTGAAGAAGGTTCACTGAAAACAAGGGATGCTATTCGACAGCGTCTGGACCAATCTGACCGTGGGCGGCTGTTTCAGCAACAAATGAAAAATAGAGGGTGGAGTTTGAAAGTCCGCCATTGTAGTTTATACAGGGTGTATCGGAATTAGGTATACATATATATTATTTATGTACTTCGGAAGAGCAAAATCCATGTGTAAACGGCGCTTTACGATTCTGAATTCCTAGTGATACAGATTGGTTTTGTACTGGAAAAGCCCGAATCTGCCCCTACATCACCAGGATATCATAACGGTGAAGAAGGTTCACTGACAATAAGGACCACTATTCGTCAGGGTCTGGACCAATGAGACCGTGGGCGTTTGTTCCAGCAACAAATGAAACAGAGGGTGGAGTTGTAGAAGACCGCCCATGTAGTTTTTTTTCTTTTCTATACAATAACGGTGCTTCATGTTTCTGAAATCCTAGTGATACGGGAATGATTCTGCATTGAAAAGTTCCAATCTAATCCAACGTCACCAGGATATCATAACGGTGAAGAAGGTTCACCGACAATATGGGCTGCTATTCGTCAGCGTCTAGACCAATCTGACCGTGGGTCAATAGAGACTCCACCTTTTGTAGGAAACCGCCATTTTAGTTTTTACAATTACTGTTACAGGGTGTAACAGAATTAGGTACGGCTATTATTATTTATGGTCGCAGTGTACACTAGAATAACGTTGAGATAGAAATAAGGTCTAATGTGTTTTATATAGCCATTGGCATTGACGTTCGTGAACCCTAGTAGACAAGAAAAAAAAACGTAAGGGAACATTTGCTTTGTCGTTAACTGTAAATGTCAATCCCATACATTGATCTCCTATAAACAACTAGATACACAAAGGTCTTCTATTAGAGTTAACGAAATTCAATACCATGTCTTGGCTAAAAAGACACCGTGGCGTAAACTATATCTTGAAACATTTATCTCCGTACGTAAACATTGATGCCTTGAGCTTTGCCACTGCCTAAATGACGTCAACACAGAAATCGACAAATCTTGGTCCCGAACACCAGGATATCATAAATATGCCAAACAGCGTCCAGACCAGCTGGAGGACACGTGCACCTATATCAACAAGGGCAAATATATCGCATTGACGGTGGTCTTTTCGTTAAGTAGGTTCATTTTTGGACAGAATGCTCGCCTGCCTCCAATTGACAAGACCGTTGTTTACTGTATGAATTAATAGCCGTACCTACATCCATCTATTGTCTCCCGCATGTTGTTGTCGCTCATAGCAGGAATTTAAGCGGAACGTAATCTGCCGCCCCTTCGTCTCTGTGCTCAGCAGCAGGCGGCGGCGGCGCGGCGGTGGCAACACTCAGACTACAAACCTTGGACTGTGGATAAGCCACGTGGATACTTTCTAGATGAACGGTCCATGAGGCCGACCTATGACTGCATGCAACATGCATGCTACGAGGGACACTAACAAATAATTAATACAAATAGAATACAGTACAAATTACGTATCAATTCGATGAGCACGCAGAATAAAAATCGGTAATCTCGACGTTCTCCTCCTCGACCGAAAGTTGTACAGCTACTGCCACTGCTCAAATTTGCTTTTGAGTAATCAATCAAGCGGTCAGCGGTGTAATTGTGGGTATGCCAGTGACAGGAAACCCATTACCATTACTATACTCTATTGATGGCTTTCAATAGTAACATAAAATTTATTATCACAGCAACCGAGCAATGGATGCACGGAACCCTCGGTGCGCGAGTCCAACAGCGGACTCGCACTTGGCCGTTTTTAGGATTCCGTGCCTCAAAAGGAAAAAAAGGAACCCTTATCGGATCTCTTTGTTGTCTGTCTGTCTATCAATACAGATATCTCAGAAACGCGTGGACGGATCAAGTTGAAATTTATAACAAATAGTCAGGTCTGCAACCTCAGTAGCTGCAGTAGTGAAAAAATCAAACTTTTACGCCAACGCAATCAAAAGATATGCCTGTTTATGTCACATTTTCTCGCATATTTGTATGAAAATGCAAGAAAACCAAAACCTATAGGGTACTTCCCATTGCCTACATCTCCCCCCCCCCCCCCCCCCACAATTTTTTTTCGTATTACAAACTTATCTTTGCAGATGATCAACTAATAAGTAGTATGTCGATGTATGGACATAATATTTTAATAATGGCAAAGATAAGTTGGTGCGCGAGTCCGACTCGCACTTGGCCGGCTTTATTTATGAGTAAGTACTTTCAATTTCATATCATATTCAAATAGATTTTGCTCTGAGGTAACGTAGCGAACGTTTGGTACTGGAGATGGAAAACAGGCTCCTCTTTATTCATGATCTCCTGGTGATTTAAAAATATAAACGTGGGCGGGGGTGAATAATATATTATTTTATGACTATTTTGCTAGTTTGTTTCGTGACCAACAGTAAAAATTACGTGGCTAGGCCACCTTGCACCGGTCAACCCCCCATCTGGTCAGGGGCGTCCCACGCTATGTTTACCTGTTTGTGGCTCCCTTCTAGACAACCGCACTTTATTATATAGATTGTACCGTATGTACGAACGGGTAAACGTAACGTGGGGACGCCCCCGACCAGATGGAGGAATGACCTGCCCATGGTGGCTGGCAGAGACTGGATGGAAAATACTGAGTGTCTGGTTGAGCGGAGTGCTTTAGGAGAATAAATAAATAAATAAAAATAGTTTATAGGCAACCCCGCAGGTCACCAAGGCCTCATATGACGATGAAGTAATGAAAATGTTCAGGTAAATACAGAATTTGTGTAAATATTAGAACACACAGTAAGTATGAAATAAATAGGTAAGTAGATAGGTACCGATTTGCTAAAAACTGAGAATAAAAATCAGTCGCCTCCAAGTTCACAAAACTTGTACAGCTACTTACAACGGCATAAACCAATAAACCCTAGCCTTACATCCGATGTATTGAAATCCCCGGGTCAACGTTGCTTCATATTTCTGCTTTCCTAGTGATCTACTGGATGGATTTTCCAGAACATACCAAGAAATCCCTAGTAAAACACCAGGATTTCATAAACATGAAGAAGGCAAGAAACTAAGGCCGGCTATTCACGGATGCCAACCAACCGAACGGTCTAGTCGGAGGACCTTTACAGTAACCAAGGGTATATGGTAATAATGGTGGTATTTTGCTATTCAAGTGGTGACTGACTGGATCATTATTGGGCACAATTCTCGCCTGCCTCTTTTTTATCTGCTATCGTGGTCGAACATACATTGACAACATCGTTGTTTTCTGTCTGGATTTTGGCAATACATCCATCTTTTGTCTCCCACAAGTGGTTGTTGCCTACAGCAGTTATTGAAGGGATACGTAACCTTTCACCCCTTCGTCTCCTTGGTCATCAGCATGCAGTGGTGGTGAAATCTCTTTCGTTTTGTACCCTCGGACTGTGGATTTGTCTATGCTCAATTTCACTTTAGTTCATTGTTTGGTTTTTTCACAGTTCTAGTTTTAGTACCGAAAGGTCAGCATATTTCCGATAATCGCTAAAACTGAAATAACTCGGAAACTTTACTGTTAAATTTCGGATAATCCTATTTGGAACTCTATGGATTGATGTCTATCATTACCTTCATCTCTAGGCTTTGGTATATCGTATATCCGTGTGACACCCTTCATATTTACGGAGCGGAAACGAATCGACTGATTTTACCAACCATGTGGCAGGAACGACCGACCGCCTTTCCAACCAAGATCGCATTGGTTGCGACGTGAATGACCAGCTTTATTTCAACACAAGCAACGTCGACAGTGTACAGATAGTTTGAATTGAATTTGTGTGCTATGGGCGGGCGGGAGGCGTTGTCTTGTTGTGAGTCTGTTAGCCATAAACCTAGTTTAACATAACTTCCCGTGTTTTGTCACTTTCACACTTCGTTAAAAACGTTAAGTTAGAAAGAGCCGTGGCTCGTAGGATAACTTTTAAGTCACGTTTACGGCTATCAGTGATACTTTTTAACTACAGCTGTACCTACATGCAGCGTGTCCTCCAGCCTGTATACTGCTGAGGGTGGATATTGTTTAAACCAACAAAATAAATAATAAAAATTATGAATAAATTAATTGGATGTTATAAGTATTTTAATTGAAAAAGTTTTGGATAAAGTAGTCAAAGTGTGGATAATTTTAACAAAGCATTTCTACGAGTTGTCAAGATGCACACACTTGGTGGTATTTTATAGCACAGAGTGGATGTTATTACGAGTATAATCGTAACATACCTGACAGAATATCTGGCTAGTCCGAATATACTACACTACACTTAATGGGGTATTTGGCTTATATAATGAGATTAATGAGGGTTATATATAAGTATGTAACTATTCATCTCATACTAAAAGGGCAATTCAATAATGTTTTTTATTATTAATTTATTCGTACTATCAATAATAATTTCGAAAAATTAGTTCGATTTTGTAAATCAATAACCATAAACATAGTGCTATCTTTTATATCACTATTTGCGTCTTATTTAATTAATTAGTATCTATAAGTGAAGACCTATAATTAGCTTCTTGCTTTTATTTAAATGAAAATGTAGTAGTTTATAATCTGTTGGCTTTCCATGTCATAATAAAATAAAAATGAAATAAAATAAACTCTTACATGTACCGATCCCGTAAAAAAAACGAAACTACAAGTATTTTGTTGTTTATACCACATATAATCGCAGTCGCCCCCGCAGAATACTAGGACATCATAAACAGTTGCAACGTTTCCCGGTCAATTAATGTGCAGTTGTATGCAGGCGTGCAATATGATCCTCGTATTCGGAAGACCGAAAGGGAGGGAGCGCACGGAACGCTAATAAATTTGATATCTCTGTCCTCTTCGTGACACACATCGACCTAACACCTGTCATTCGTTGATTTTTACACTTGCACACATGTAGACAAGGCTGACCTAGCTACGAAATACCTAGATACAGCTGTTATTCATAAACCTATTTAAACCTCACTTCCCTTTCACACGTTAAGGTAGAAAGGGACAGAAGAACGGTGGAACTTTAAATCACGTTGGACATATACGAACTTTAGTATAATTGCAGAGAATATAATATTTTTTACCTTGGGATAAAAAGCTAAATCTCTACGTCCATTAACTGACCAAACTTCGCTTTTAGAATTTAAAGTATAGATAGCCTTAGATTCAAATTATTATATCGTCGAAAGCGGTCGAAACTATTAGTCTACACCGGCTCCGTGTACGTACATAAATCATACCTCGCTTTGTAAAATAAATGTGCACGTTTGCGCTAAACAATAGATGCAGTAACGCGCCGACATTTCCCGAAACGGACATAAGAAGTTCAAGGTACCTACGCGCCGACATTTTCCGATAATAATAACGGTTTAAAGTCTTACACTATCTGATGTTAGCTGTACCTACGAGATAAATGACAATGCCAGATTCTGCCCCACCATCAACCGCAAGTTGTACAAGATAACGAATAAATGTAAAAATATCTCCGTTTTTTATCAAAATTATTGGTTTAAAATAAAGTTTTGTACAAGTTGCGATTCAAAAAACCGCTTAATTAAGAATTCAGAAAATAGTAAGAAATCGAAGCGATTTATTCATTATTTTTGTTATTCTTCTATAGGAGTTGCGAGAGTAGTAGAAAATGATACTGATTATGATTATGCAATATGAAACCTGTAATAGGTCCCCAACAAAATGATAGGTACAGTTTAAATGGTCACGTAGTTTTGTAGGTGGGGCAAAGCTCCATTGAAAAGTGGCAATGTCTTTTACCGAAGATTGGTTGATTTAAAAGTGCCTTTGACAGAAATTCGCCGTAAAAATACAAGAGATACTAATTAGATCAAAGATTGAATACATTACAAAATAAAATAATTATTCATACATTGGTTGACGGACGACTAAGGAAGGACTGATGTTTAAAATATACACTCTACTGTGATGATTTAAATCTTTCAATTAGATAGCATTTCCTATTTTCCTCGAGCCCGGTATAAATTATACCCTCAACCAACATAAAATCACTTACCAGCATATCAAAAATGTCCCTCTGGTGAACGTGTATAGTGATTAGGGTCTCGAACTTGATCCTCTCGATCTTGAGCAAGTCCCTGGTGGTCTGGTCGATGAGAGTGTTGAGGAGTTCCAGGAACTTGTTGTTGGTTTCCATCATTATCTTCTTGTCCTGGCGGGCTTGAATGAGGGCCAGCTCCGCGTCTCTGGTCCAGATTATTTGAATTCCCAGGAGTCCAATCTGAGTGACAGAAGTCATCAGTTAGGGCTATGAAGTAAGTAATCCGCCAACGGTTCTTTACTTAAATGCTGTTATTCATAAACTTAGTTTTCCCCTAAATCGTGTTCTATTCCTTTCATATAGAAAGGGACTAAACGGTGGCGTAACTTTAAATCATGTTTATGGATGTGGTTAAGGCTAGTATAGGTAACAAAATAAACCAGAGATATGATTAACACTCATCGATGTGGTATGGGCCAAAACTTCGAAGTATATTATCATACCTGTGCGTGCATCATTAATCTCCTATAAACAACTAGATACACAAAGGTCTTACTAAAACAATTTAAGAAACGTCCAAATAAGGGTCCCTTGTTGACGTCCAAATAATGTCCAATAAAGCAAATGAGGGTCCGTTTGGACCTTCTTTGCGCTCGGACATTTTTAGAAGGCAGACTGTGTATCTAGTTGTTTATAGGAGATCAATGGCGTGCATACATGATTTTATCCGAAAAGGTGAACAATTTTTATAAAACTAATTAGCAAATCAACTTTCAGCAAATACTCGATTCACAAACTATTGATTAATATTTATCAAATAATCTCAATAACAGTGAAATTTTTTGGGGAACCTACATGCCTGTGAACTATAAAGATATCATGTCATCGATGTAACTCTTTTCCCCAAAATCTTGCAAATAAAAATAGGCAGATGATGTCGTTCTCATCCGAATGCTTACGTGTTCTCAAAACCATGTATACCGTCTTATTATACCTATGGGGGCGGTGACCATTGATCGTATTGAATAACACACACCTGCGCCGGCATCTTGTCAAGAAACAGCAGCATGTTGAAGCCAGGGTCGTTGAGGATAGCCACGCCGTTCCGTATGATGGAGTGCAGACTGCTCTGCGCCGACTGCAGCAGTGACGTCAGCCAAGTCTCCACAGAACCCTCCGCGCGCACAGGACGCTCCAACTTGATTTCTTCACCCTCCGAAGACACAATTGCTATCATCTTGTTGTACTCTGCGAAACAACCAATTCGATGTCGTTTCTTGCAGGAATTCAAAGGGCAACTGGGAATATTCCTGAGTGGGATGACTACCTACTTACTTAAGTTTCTTGAAGCGTAACAAATCTCAGGTATTAAAAGGTTAAGGTTAGGCGCTAGTTGGCTCATGGAAGGCTCCATGAGCCAACTAGCGCCGCCAATCTTTGAAAAATAATATCTTCCAATTTAATCAATTTTATTAAAAAAGCTATGTACATAATGTTTATTACGATAAATACTACTTTTTAAATGCTTATTTATAACGTGATTCAATGTCGGTAAGTTGTAGTTCGCATAATTGCGAAAAACGGCCGTTTTTGGCACATTTGAGACAACTTTGCTTGTCGCAATTTTGCCATGTATTGTATATTAAAAAATAGTGTTTATCCTAATAAAGATTGAGTACATAGCTTATTTAATAAAAAATAATAATTTGTAACATTTTTTTTTAAGATTGGCGGCGCTAGTTGGCTCATGGAAGTCCCTTAAAGAAATGAAACAGACGTTTACTTGAATACAATACTAAAAAACGAAAACACTAAAATATCATAGTGCACTCTTGAACTACTTTTGTTGACAAATTGTCATACACGTTGAAAGTGACCAAAAACCTCTAGAAATCTTATTAAGGGTGAAACTCAATATTGATATCAGGACTGTAATCGAGACACATAGGATCTGTTTTTAGAGTTCCGTACCTCAAGAGGAAAAAAGGAACCCTTATAGGATCACTTTGTCGTCCGTCTGTCTGTCAAGACCTATATATCTCAGAAACGCTTGGACGGATCAAGTTAAAATTAATAACCTAATACTCAGGTCTGCAACCTCATGCAGCAGTGAAAAAATCAAACTTCTTCAACCCAATCAAAAGATATGGCCGCTTATGTCGCATTTTCCCGCATATTTGTATGAAAAGCAAGGGAACCAAAACCTATAGGGTACTCCCGTTGAACTAAAAACATGAAATTTGGCGAGAAGGCCTAAGTAAAGGACAATATCCGAAAACTAAGTTTGTGGTTACATCTATATATATAAAAAATCTTATTACAAACTTATATTTGCAGTTGATCAAATAATTGCGACGATGTCGATGTATGGGCATATTTTTTGGGACCGGCGAAGATAAGTTGGTCCTTATAGCGAGTTTATCTTTTCGTTAGAGCAAAATTACTGGGATAAGTTGCGACGCGCGGAACCATCGGTGCGCGAGTCCGACAGCCGACACGCACATGGCCTTTTTTTTAAATAGTTACCTATGGCGCGTCAATATACAGTCTCCTAATTTAGGTAGGTACTTTAATTTTATATTTTTCTAAGCCTCTTCTTACCTATATCATGAAACTTGACGTATCGAATATTGTCAAATATCGACAAGAGATGATTTTGAATGGTGTGCGAATCGGACGCCTGGCCTAGGATCTCGAGCAACGCCGGGTCCGACACGAAGAAGAATCTCGGGAACATTGTCCTTTTCTTCTCCAAATACCCGCTAAGACTCTTCTGGCACAGTTCCAGTTGCTCCTGCAAGTGTGGAAGGAGTTGCCGAAGAAGGTCATCTCCGACGCAGCAGGAAACTACTCCCGGGGTCTCGTGGGCTCGCTGCATTATTTTCTGCCAGGACTTATCTATTTTTGAGAATCGTTTCGCTTCCTTCGGCAGTTGTTTGGCTATGTCGCCACCAACGAACACGGCTTCCAGGTAAACCCACATGTTCTGGACTAGCAGCCACCGCTCGAGGATCTCGTTGGTGCTTTGCAGATCATATAGCCATTGCTGGATTTGTTTTCGGAACGGCGCGTTGTAGCTTTAGAGAGAAAAACGATATTTGATTACACACAATCAAATACAATAGAACGTAGGCCTGTCTCACATTGAAACAGGTAGAAAATAACACATCTGCTGCGACCCTGATCCATCAACGTCGAGTATAGCCTCCTCCGCGTTTATCAATATTCTTTTATACTACCAACTAACTACAATGTTCGATGTTTAATACATACAATCAACTACGTCACAACATATTATAGCATAACTACGCCTGTCTCCCGTAGGGGCTAGTAGAAAATACCAACCCCTATCTGCTGCGTTCCTGGCACACCTACATCGCTTCGCCTCCTCCGCATTCGAACGAATCATATACGTATGTATTTAACACAATCAAATAATACAATATAATATCATAGACCCACGCCGCCGCCGCCGCCCCGCTGCCTCCCGTAGGAACAGGTCAAACTACTGTCTCCCATCTCCTGCGATCCTGGTACACAGGCACACCAACGTCGGCTCGCCTTCTGCGCATTGCATCAAAATTTTCTTGCATATCCGTTTCTAATGAAAATTGGAAAGAAATTTTTTAAATATTGTAACTACTTTGAATCTCCACGAAAACATAGATAGGATCATGCAATAACACAGCTACCTTTTACCATAGGAAAATACATTTCCCGTGGTAAAGACGAAAATAGTTGCCCTATATTATTTTGGATTTTTTTTACACTTTCGCATAATATGCGATATTATCTTTTCGTTTCGATGCTACGGACGAAGGGTGGATTTCAATCTAATGTAGGTTATGAGGTGGTTTCATTTTTAATCTAATGTAGTTTTAATTGCAAATTATCATTCATTTACATTAAATTCATGCACTGGGCTAGAGGATGGTTGTCAGAGCCAAAACTTTTTGCAATGCATGGCATGACCGACCAGTGCATGACCCGAGTAGTGAACGATGCCTCACTTGTGGATGAGAGTACGTATACGTACGTACTACACTGCAAATGCATAGTTGGTCACTAGTTTGCAGTTTGCACTACAACCGTCTGGCAACGTCGCACCGTGCACTATTTTCAGGTTAGGCTACCAGGAAATCAGAGCTAACAAAGAACACATCATGAAAGTATGAATGAACCTGGAATTAAGGGAATAAAATCCATACTGCAACTATCAGTACATTCGAGTAAGATAAGTAATATGAAGTCATTGAGTAATAAATACTACCTCTACATACACGGGTAATCTTTTGTTTACTTTCGTTAGATCCATTATTTTCCCTCCTTTTAAAAGAAAAACGTTGCACTTTGTTTGAGAAAAATCCGACAATTCACTTATTTTAAATACATTCGGTGCACATCAATTTTCACAATAATGGATGTAAGGAATGTCAACAATGTATGTAGATTTTTTTAAACTAGTTGTGAGGTAGGCCCTAGGTGGCTGTCTAACCCTTACCGGTTAGAAAGAAGCGAGCCGAGTATCATGAGGCTGTCTTCCAGCTGTCCGATGGTCTCGGCGGTGGTGTCTCCTCGCAGCAGCAGCTCGCCGCGGTTGTTGAAGGTCTGGAAGGTGAGCTCGTGCACCGACCACTCGTTGGTCACCTGACGCAACTTAGCTTCGATGTCCTTCTCCTTCATCGCTGATATGCAGATGTCCTGAGAAGTTAGATTATAGGTGACAATAAAATCGTGTAAAGGAGGATAAGACTGTTAGGCCAGTCATTCTGGCGAGCGTTTGTATGGAGACCCCAACAATAACTCCTCTATCGATGAAACTTTTTTGTATACTGTTTATGTAATGTTCATGTGATCCTGGGAGTTAAATACGGGGTGCGCAGCGAAAAATCCATACAACAAAAGTTGATCGTCTAAAAAAGTATGGCCAGGGCCTTGACATGAGCCAACTAGCACCGCCAATCTTGAAAAAATAATATCTTGCAAATTAATCAATTTTATTAAAAAAGGTATGTAGAAAATCTTTATTACGATAAATACTATTTTTTAAATGCTTATTTATAAAGTGATTCAATTTCGGTAAGTTGTAGCTCGTATAATTGCGAAAAACGGCCCTTTTGGGCATATTTGTGAACTACAACTTAGCTTGTCGCAATTATGCCATGTCTTGTATATTGAAAAATAGTATTTATCCTAATAAAGATTTTGTAAATAGCTTTTTTAATAAAATTGATTTTATTGGAAGATATTATTTTTTGGCTCATGGAAGGCCCTTAAGGCTTACACGATAATAAAATAACTCACGCTATGTTTTGTAGTGTGTCTGATAGATGGACCTGTAACAGGAGGGCGCCCGTTTCTGCCTGCACATGAGCGCAAAATTGCTTCGCTCCACGCGTAACCTTGACATATCGAAACTGGTTTAATTTTTTCGCCCCCGCTTCGTCTATTTGCGCCTATCGCTTGACAGAATTTTTCGCTTGCAAATTTGTATCGATTTCATGTCTATGGGGTAAGTGGTCTGTGGATAGGTGTAAGTCGAGATTCTAAGAATCAGAAGATTTATTTGTGGAATTGGGTTGGTTTACAAAACAGTTGAGTTGGTTTACAAAACAGTGGCCTGTATGAGTGATTGGAAGTTACATTTATTTTCACACTAGCTGCTGCGTCGACTTCGTTTGCACAGGATTATAAATTTTAGTCCATGTGTTATTCTGATTACCTATGAACTATATTATTGTAAAAAAAAATTAAAATCCATTCAGTAGTTTTTTGCGTGAAAGAGCAACAAACATCCATCTATCCATACAAACTTTCGCGTTTATAATATTACGAGGATTACTCTTAGTTTAGGAACATCACAGTCATTTACTATGTGTGAATTAAATGAACATTTAATTTCATAATGTTGGTCAGAAACTGGAAAGAAAGTATTAACCTTATAGTCCGGAACCATTTCCCTTGCAGTTTTTTGTTTGGACTTTGGAGAATGACTGGCAAATCTTGCCTAGTGTCATTAAAATAGGATCGGGTTTGAAAATAAATACAGATAGCAAGTAGGAACTACGCTTGCATAAACGTCTAGATATAGCGGTCGGCGGGCGGCGGGTGGAGGAGGGCGGAGGAAAGCGTCGGGCGGCGGCGGCGCGCGCCGCCCGTTCCAATTGGCAACGTTGCACTATGATGCACTGAGATGCACCTACATGAATTTGCAGGTTGTGCTACCAGGCGACCAGAACCAAAAGCAGATATTCCTCGGTAAAAGCGTGAACTATGAACTACTACCTTGTTCGAGGTGCATCTCACTAGCTGTTGTATCTCAACTTACCCCTAACAACAGAACATTATTAAGCAACCTATTCGTGTAATCATTGAAACAAATAAAATATAGGGGCGCTTACTACTGAGGTATGTACTCGTATTTTGGACCCTTTAACGCGCGTTTCCAAAAACTATAATAATGTGGTTTTATTAAGGGATTTTGGAACAAAATACTGTTTCTCGTAAGTGAAGTGATTTTTCTTCAGCGATCGGTTTTGCCAAGGATTCTGATCCAGGCACCAGAACCATTCTTAATTTTTAGGGGTAATTCTTAGGAGTATTTAAGCAACTTCATGTTAAATTTAATATCGATCCAATACCAAAGATTCATCCATGAAATCGGGTCAAAAATGTCTCCGGTGATATACCTACCCCAAAGGCCACGTTTAAGCTCGCAACAAAAAAAAAATTCCTAGCCCGCAAAGGCCTCGAGTCTATAATGTTATATGTGTATGAAAAAAAACAGGTCAGGGTTAGTTTCAAACATTTTCATACTGTAAAAATGTTTGAAATATGATAAAAGTATTATTCAAAGGTAAACGTTTCAATACGTTGCGTATCGACACGTCGTCGTCGTGTCGATTCTTTTTGTTGTGGTTGTGGCGAGTCTTCTCTCGCATTTGCCCTGCAATCGCCATTGCATCGCGTGTGATCGAAATTTGCGGGTTGTTACACCAGGATATCAGAACAGTGTAGAATGTGAAATTAGCGAGTCTGCCTATACTGTACTGCACCCGCATTGGGAATGCGCTTCTCTCTACGGCTGCGCTGGAATCGGCTTGGCAACAACGCTCGTAGCGTCCGAAATAATATGCCAGACGGCTGAACCACCCGGAGATCAGGACAGTGGAGAACGTTAAATCATCAAATACAAAATATACGATGCAATGTACGAGTAAAAATATATGTAACTTACTATACGTCGATACTGTTTGTAAGGCGAGTCCGCGAACAGTGTGTTGCATTCAGTCTCACTGCAGCCGTCATCGTCAATGGTCATCGCCAACGTCGCCGCCGTCGTTTCATCGCTTACGATCGCAATTGTGCCGTCTGATGCACCAGGATTTCAGAATAGTGGAGAATGTTGAATCAACACACACACACTTACTCATTATGTAGGGTATAAAATGTATACGTCTATTCTGTTTCTGGACGTGGCCCGTGGTTCAGTCGCTTTGAGGCTGCGCTAAGCTGCAGTCGGTTGCAACTTGCAATATCGCACGTAGCATGCACGATATCATCAGATTTGTTGCGATCGAAACATTCCGAGACGTCTGGTTCACCAGGAAATCATAACAGATGAGAATGTTAGTGAATTAGGTCAGGTACTGGCTTTGGCGCTACACTGCACTCGGTTTGACAACATCGCATCGCACGTAGTATAATCGATATATGCAACTGATCCACCAGAACATCAGAACAGAGGAGAATGTCTTCAAATATAAAACTTTATGTAGGGTGTAAGTAAAATGTATACGTCCATTTTGTTTCTGGACGTGGTTCAGTCGCTTCGAGGCTGCGCTACGCTGCAGTCGGATGCAACATCGCACTGTATCGGATGTAGCATCAGATTTGTTGCGATCGAAACATTCCGCGACGTCTGGTTCACCAGGGGATCAGAATATATGAGAATGTTAGTGAATGACGTCAGGTAATCGCTTTGGTGCTGCACTTGCCCTTGGTTTGGCAACATCGCATCTCACGTAGTGTGATCGATATTAGCGACTGATCCACCAGAACATCAGAATAGAGGAGAAAGTCTTCAGAATTTGTTTTATGCATTATGTGCCATGCTCGGTGAATTTTAAACATGATGAAAATTTTCTAGCCGTGAGCAGGACTTGAACCTGCGACCTTGTCATTCCGTGACACGCTCTTACCAACAGAGCCACCACGGGCCACGCCTCCAAAAAAGAAAGAAAGTCTTCAATTACAAAACTATACTTAAATGAGAATGTACGTAGTCATGGGGCAAAAGCTGGAATTTGTAAGATAGTTTCCTGGGAGTGCAGGACCCATCTTGAAGAGTTCACAAAAAAGAATACACGACTACCTATTTCCATCGTTAACTCATTATAACACCACAATGGTAGAATTGGAGATGACCACTGATCAGTGACCGCGGCCTCGGTGGCGTATCACGGTGGGTGTGGCCCGTTAACGGGGACGATGACATTGTATATTTTGTGCTATTGTCCCTTTGATACTTTTTCCCATTGGGCCCGTTACTAGGGATTCGCCACCGCTGCGCCGCCGCCGGGGAAAATGGGATTAATTCGTAATTCTCGTATGGGTTCTGTATACGTTTCATAAAACTACTTTAGCTAAATATAACAGATCTAGATTAGTTGCCTCATTTTTCTACACAAAAGTTTTAAAAGGATGGTACTACCTACTTAGAATTCAAATAGCTAAAACTGAAAGATTAAAATTAGGAATTGTACGACAGAATCGCTTATGTTGTGGTGCTTTTCATAAAACAAACAAAAGTTCATTTCATAGATGCGACAATAGAAATCCCATGTACCTATAATATGTAGTGTAATCATGAAGCAAGGAATGGCCTATGGAGTAAGCCATATTTACATCGCAAGCCCCCCTAGATGTCAGCCACTCTCTTATTTTTAATTGTTTGAATTTTCAATAGAAGTCGAGCATATAAAAACATGTAAACATATCTCAATACAAAAAAAACACGGCCAATTACGAGTCGGACTCGCGCACCGAGGCTTCCGTGCAACGCAACTTAACTCTGTAAGTTCTAACGAAAAGAAAAAACTAGATTTAGAGACCAACCTATATTTGCCATTATCAAAATATGTTGTCCATACATCGACATACTCCTAATTAGTTGATCATCTGCAAATATAAGTTTATATTTTCTAGGTTAATATTTATAATAGTTATTTTTAATTTTTATTGTTTTATGAATAAATATATATGTTTGTAATAATAACAAAAAATTAGCATGACCAAAAATCTTTTAAAATTAAGTACCTATGTGTGTGTTTAGTAGTAAATGTAATAATATAGTCCCGGAGAATATTATAATTTATATTTAGATTAGATATGGTATTTAAATTGTGTGCATAAGTTTAGTAGTAGGTACTCGCTTTGGCGCTGCAACGTTGCGTTGGTTGGAATCGGTTTGACAACAACCAAATCCACCAGGAGATCAGAAAAGAGGAGAGGAGAATGTCAGATCATCATATACAAAACTATATTTGAGTAACCGATGCAATGGGAAGAACTAGGGTTGTTCGATATTGAGAAAACATCGATGTTTTTGACGCTTATTGCGATTATCATTCGAGGAGCCTTCAAATGTATTTATTTCCATTTATTTGGTAAATATTTCATTCACATGTCATTAAAATTTGAATTATTATTAATATTATTAATTTCATTTTTTACAGTCATCTTCTACTTTTATGTAGGGTAAGTCCGGGGGAGATGGCCATAGTTTTTTTGGAGAGCCGTCAAAATAAAAGTATAGACTTTATTGTATGTATCTTTATTTTAAAATAAACTTTGGACTTCTATATATTGGATAATTATCACAATAGTAACAAATTGTAAGCAAAATGAACCTTAAAACTAATTTAAAAAAAAAACACAGTGGGCCATCTCTCCCGTAGCGTCCGGGTGAGTTGGCCATATGAGTAGGGGAGAGATGACCAGTACTTAATTGTATACTTTGTCATCTTCTTTATTGCCGTCTCCGTCTGCTACATCACACAAAACCGGTTCGGTATCTTCTTCACTGCTGTCAGATATTCTCCTAATTGACTTTTGCTTCCTCGCCGTACTTGGGTTTTTTTCCCACTGACTAGGTTCAATCTTACTTTATTTTTTATTTTTTGGTCTTTCAATCTTTTTTCTCTTCTACACACCTCCTTGTTTCAATATGTACATCAGATGTCAATAGTTCATACATAATATAACAACACAATAAAAAATAAAGTGTATCAGGGTTAGATGGACATATGGCCATCATACACCTACTATACATGGCCATCTCTCCTAATTGTCCGGGACAGATGGCCATACCTATAATGTAAACAAGTAGAAACAATTCATATGAAATTTTTAGGTTATAACACGACACCGTTCATGAACTATGCATAAAATACATAAAAACCCATTATTTTCACAAAATCATATCACCACGACATAAAACATAAACCATCTAAAAATGTTTAGTAGTATACGGAACAAATTAGAAGGATTTTACTCACTTTTCGTATTTTTTTTCGCCATAAAATTCCTGTGACGTTGCACTTAGGTACGATGTGAAGCGAACTGAGCGCTAACAAGCGACATCTGGTGATAAGTTTCCGAAATATTTCGGTGGGCCATCTATCCCGTATGGCCATCTCCCCCGGACTTACCCTAATAAAAGTGATATATTTGGGATCCTAATGTGAAATACTATATGAAATAAATATTGTTTTAATGAATGTCGATATGAGTCAACTAGCCTATTCTGGTGTGTGTTCTTTAAAACCAACCTAACTCCAACAGATCTACATACAAAAATTCTACCTCCCTTTTCAACAGCAAAGTTATAAAAAGAATGGCACTACTTTTAGAACTGTCAAAGTTAGCTATAATTAGGAAACGCACGACAGAATCGCTTCTAATATTAATATTGTGTTGGGGATTTTGAAAATGGCGGGGAACAAAATATTTTATCAACTGTCACGTTGATAAAATATTTTGTACATTTAATTTTCATTGCACTTAGAAGGTATACAGTGGTATCATGGTATGTTTGATGATATGTTAATTTAATCATAAAATATTAGCGAATATCAACATTTTGGAGTAGAGGTATTTTCGAAGTATTTCATTATTTATATTAAATATTAAATTTCTAATTAGGTAGGTATGCCGCGACCTTGAGCTTGACTGTCATAACGCCCCCATTTGCTTTTGGACCCACTACCGCGCCCACGAAAAGCTCCAGCGCCCACTAGGGGACGGTAACGCCCCCGTTGGGCGCTAAGCACGACGTTGACGGACTATACATACCTACAATGTTCGCTGTTTCGTCATAACATATAGTACAACTACGCCCTGTCTCCCGTAGTGGCAATTACAAAATACTGCCTATCTCCTGCGATCCTGGCACACCAACATTGCATCGCCTCCTTCGCATTCCTCAATATCGTATAAAAACACCAGCAAACTACAATGTTCGCTGGTTAATACATACAGTCAAATACGTCACAACATCTACGAGTAACATAACTACCCCTCTCTCCCGTAGGGGCAAGTAGAAAATACTGATCCCTATCTGCTGCGGTCCTGGCACACCAACATCGCTTCACCTCCGCTTTCTAACTTGGAAGAAAGAAAGTCTACGATAGAATATTAATCAAATAGCTGTGCAAGTAAATTGCAGTTTATTCTAAGTTCATTTTTCGAGCGGCCAACTGTGATTTTGCTCTACTACGACTCTGAAGCATCCCAAAAAGTCTTTTAAAAATGTATATGATTAGTAAATAGACCCGGGGAATACATAATTAATTTATATTCCGATTTGGAAGTTAAATTGGATGCATATAGAACATAGTACAAATTCTCGCTTTTGCGGTTGCTGCATTGCAATCGGTCGAGTGACAACATTGCATCGCTAAGGCTAAGCCTACGGTGCATCTCTCGTAGCCTGTGGTGTGATCGATACACGCGACTCATGCACCAGGGGATCATAACAGAAGAGAATGTTAAATCATCAAGTACAATACAAAACTACACATGAAAATATACCTACGAGCAAACAACTTAAGCTGGATATTGCAATAGTGAAGTGGTAGTTTTAATAAGTTTACGGTTTTGATCGAATCCTAGTTCTAATTTCTTATTTTTGTAGTTTATTGAAAAACTTGTGTGACAGGACAGTTTACATGCTTCCTGCGAGTGATGGAGTCATTTTGAAGATATTACAAGAAAACTAAAGCTTATTCCATCCATATAGCACTACCATTTTTAGTTTTGTGGAGGTTTTCAAGCGAAAGCAAAATAAGAAATTAAAAACCTTGTACGTGATAAATTGGCAAGTAAGCATTTATGTCTTATATTGTGTTTTGTTCAAGATTTTTTTTTACTTTTAAGCATTTTTCGAGGTCAAAACATGATCAACGGTATGTGTTCGCAAAAATCTTAGGATATATTTTGCCCTACTACGAAAGAGAATCACTAAAGCCGAGTTTCGTGAGTTTGCTTTTGAAACGTCAAATTCCATACATATTTGATTACAAGCTCAAAACGTTTATAAATCTTTTTAAAAACATGTTTAGTTTTATAAAGGAATAGAATAATTAATTAAATAAATGTAAGTCAACCTACGATAAAAATATTTCAAATTTTTTCTAAGTGTCGAGGAAGGCTTGTTTGAGGTTAGTTTCTATCCGCACCTATACCAGGACATCATCACTCGCGAGGATCCTCTCTCGTTTACCTTAGTTGCCCGCCATTTCCCTTAGCTTCACAAGTCATACAAAAAACCGAGATCCTAGTCTTGTAGAACTTCGACCATAATTGAGTTTAGACCCGAAGAAATTAATATTATATAGTGATATAGTCAACCTACGATAAAATATTTCTAATTTTTTAAAGGCTTGTTTGAGGTTAGTTTCTATCCGCACCTATACCAGGATATCATCACTCGCGAGGATCCTCTCTCGTTTACCTTAGTTGCCCGCCATTTCCCTTAGCTTCACAATTCATACAAAAAACCGAGATCATAGTCTTGTACAACTTCGACCATAATTGAGTTTAAACCCGAATAAATTAATATTATATCTCGATAGTTTATTTACGTGCATATGGGTTCAGTTTTAAAGTCCAAGTAAAAGTTACCGTGGTGTTTAGTCATTAATGATTACATTATGTCAATAAGGAAATATCCGCGAATGTTTATATTTTTTTGGAGTGAGCGAACCATTACGTGTTTGTGAAGTTTCTAATTCCTATCAATGATTGTTCGCGTGAGTCAGGGGTGGAAGAGTTCAGTTATTTTGTTTATGGTTGTGAGGGTTAGGTTATTTTTATTTGGTATAAATATGTAGACATCCAAATTTTCATCTCATCATCATACAATAAATATAGAACATGATGAAAAAAATTTCGCCGTGGGCAGGACTTGAACCTGCGACCTTGTCATTCCGTGAAATACTTCGTCGACGGTTGCAGTTTTATCAGGCGACTCCTCTGTAGGAAGATTTAATCAAATCAAATATACTTTAATTGCACACAAAAAGAATACGACGTTTACATATAAAACCAAAATTAGCTAGTGTATATTGCTTGCCTTTATCACTTTAAACGATTTCTTCCAGGCATCCTTGGGGTGACGGAGATATTTCATGAAAATAGTGTAGCTTAGTAGTAGTAGTAGCGTAAATTTAATTTAACGATACAATATTGTAATGACTATACCCCTTTACCCACTCTTTATTTGACACTAGCTGTACCCCGCAACTTCGTTTGCGTAGAGGAGGATGGAGAGGATGGAGGAGGTCTGGAGGCAGATCTTCCTCTCTGGATCCTTGTTTCCAAATCACATACCGCCATGGCTTATAGCCTATGAGCTGTCCGGATATTTCAGCTATATCCTAGTGAAACTCCCATCAAAATCCCTTCAGTAGTTATGGCGTGATACTTGCACAAAGTCACAAACATACAAAAATTCTAAAAAATAGTTTTTTGGCATCAGTATCGATCCTAAAACACATTACAATTATTCTTTTCAAAAAATACCCATTGTACAGACACAACTTTTACAGTCTTATTATATGTATAGAAGATTGGCAAATGACATAAAATTGTCGCGCCTATTTAATTTATTTGTAAATAAAATAATTGTTATCAAATATTTCCTATTTTTCAGTCTTACTCAATGCTGGCGGCCATTGAGTTACACGCAGACCGTTTCTACCCGCACCTGTACCAGGATATCATAACTCGCGAAGGTTATCTCCCGCTTTCCACTATATAACTATTCAAACTAGCTGACTGCCAGCTTCGGTGGGTGTAAAAATAGTACCCTTTTTACTTTCGAGCTACTCCATTGAGATCGTGTTGTTGAGTGCGTGTTGATTTTGCAAAAAGCTTCTATTTTGAAATATTGACGGTTTATAAATGATATAATATACTTATAAATATATCATACTCATGATCAAGTACTTTACTGACCCTAAAAAATAATGTGTGTGTGAAGATTTTTACCAGCGCTAAATTTTCGTCAATGTCAGATTTTTAGCGAAAAATAGTACAAAAATTTCGTTCGCGCAGACTTTGACAGGACTTGAGCACCTTAAAAAGGCCAGGCGGCTATCCCTCCTGGTGCCGCAGCGTAGCTATAATCGTGTTTAAATTTGACATTTGCCCTAGCCAATCTAGCCAAGTTAAAATAGAATATAATGTAGTATTGAAATTAGAATTTAAGGCAAAACAAAAATGTTACAATAATAGTAATGTAGCAAAAATAAAGAGCAGTGCAAATCGTGCGTGATGGATGGATGAGGTATGAGAGGAAGTGGTGTGAGAGTGTGGTATACTCTCCAGTCTACTGGGGGCTGAGCCGCATAGATTTCTACTAGCCGTCAATGTCAGATTTTTTATTTTATAATTAGTACAGCCAGCCGGCTAGCCTTTTTTCTCCTGCTCCCTTACGATGAACTCTTATAGCAGGATCAATAATACTTTATTATTTCGTACCATGACGTCCTTAATAAGCTTACTTTAACGTCGTCATGGTACGAACGAAATAACAGACTATTATTGAAGTAATCCTGCTGTGAGGCTTCATGGTAAGGCTCCTGTGCTGTGTGCAGAGAATGTTGGATGGGAACTTAGGATGGGACTGGGACCATGAATGTCGCTGTCAAGTCCCTTCGTACTCTTCCTTCATAGTATCTATCGGTAAGTTAGGAGTATTTTTTATTTTACCAATAATTCAATTATTTTACTAAAACAAACAAAAACTAAACATGAAATAGTGAATATTTTTTTGCACCTTGCGCGATTGCAAGTTGCGTTTAGTTATATGTGGAGTGCTAAAACAAAGCTGCGCCTCTGTAGCGCTGGAAATTTCAGCCGACCTTCATTCCATTTATCTGACACCGAGGCCCGTATTGACTAAAATCCCTCAAGCGCCCAAGCCGTCAAGAAGGAATTCAGCTGATACAATATCAAGACGTGATCACCATCTCAAATATATCATCTATTAATAACCAAACTTGAGGGCGTATCACGTGAGCGAAACAGGTTTTTCAGCCGAAACCGAAATTTCGGCCTAAGGCTCAGTTTCGGCCGAAACCGAAACTTACTTACATTTTTTTATTGTATACGTTTCTACGCAACCGATAGAAGTGCATCGTCTCTGCCTGAGTGAGTTTATAAATAATAAATAAATAGACAAATAACTGATCACGTCAGATCCCGCCATTTTGAATTCAGATATTTGTGACGTGCTACTAGGATTCCAGCCCGATACATGCGACCTGGCGTCGCGTCACCTGTAGGATCTAGTGGCGGTGTGTGTGTGTGTCGTGTTGAGCGAGTGCTGTTTGTGTGCGTGCGGAGCTTCTATAATGTTGTCTGCGTTTCAAATGAAAATGCATTCATTGTGTGCATTTTTATGCTTTTACATACTCGTACACTCGTAGTAGTTTAAATTAACTATTATTGCAAATTAATTTGATTACTACATATTAATACCTACCATGATATGGATTTTCTAAAGATCCGGAATAAATGTAAATAGTTTAATTTACACATCGTCTGCAAGTTACAATAATTTATTAAATCCTGTACCGTAATTCGAAGCCTAATAAAACAATATGAGAATAACATTCTTGATTTCCGCTTTCCGAAGTCATAATACGTCACGTCCGCAAGCCCTTTCCTCCCACGCGCACCCCGCACCCCACCACTACCGACGGCAGCTAGGCGGGGAATCGCCATTTCACTTCATTGGCATTAAATTTCCCGACCCGTACGGTCGCCTAACCTAACCTAGCGTGAGGTTGACCGAATTTAATTTATTTTAGTCATATTATACGTAGCAAAGTATTTGCAAATCTTTACTTATAAAAGTGAAAGATAAAATCATTTCACCACGTTTCTGTGGTGCATATTTTTAACGGTGTTACCGTTCGGTTTGATTTTATTAATTATAAACGTATTAGAAACGTCCGGCCCGCCAGCAGGAGGAGACGAATACGGAAGAAGGAAGGATAGCAGCAACAGGTGTGTTTAAGATGGCGCGATATTATGTTCTAACGGCGGTGCTCGTTGCGTTAAGGAATGTTCGCTAAACTGTAAGTTACATCGCTCATTACTTTAAGCATGCAAATTGAAGTTGTTTTCTTCAGTATTGGGGCCATTAGTGCTACGCAACTCGCAAGGTACACCCGAGTCCAAACATAAGGGTAATTAACGGGCACCCGAACACGTGGGTACTCGCACCCCCAGAATAGGGTAACTGGCCCAGGAGTACTGAATTCAATCGCTCTGTGCGCACATATTGGATTTCAACTATTTAACCTTAAAATACCCTCGTTATTTTCAATATTCATATTAATTTGATACACGTGGTGTTAATTTGCTTATAACTATACAAGAACTATAAGACGACCACTCATTAGGGCAGCGAAGTGGACAGAACACGATATTTTATTTCATTTATATACTTAACGTGATTTTGTATTGGAGATATGCATACCATGCAATACCTAAATACAATACTCGCAATGCACGTACATTGTGGCAACATGTTGGCGTCGCCAGCTGGCATTCTACGGCAGTCTGACGCCACTATCAAGGATTAACTAACATTAGGATAAGCTTTTTTCCAGGATTAACTAATTTTTTCAGCGGAGTAAGTCAAGTGTACGAAACATTAAACCCTGTATTCTGTTGACATCGAGGGAGTAAGACTGTTTTACAGTAATGTTCAGTGTAAAGATGGATTCGGAATCTCGAATACGCTGAAATTTCAAAATGGAAATCGTGGCAATGCTGATTACCATACACTGTAGTTTCCAGCTGATTGGCTGGCGCGCAAATTGTGGCACGAGTTGTTGGTGTGAGAACGCAATCTAATAGTTATTGTGCCGCGCAAACCGTGCCGCGCACGTGCGTTCTGGTTTGACAACACATGCAGCGTCGCCACAGGAAGCTGATAGTATGAATAAATACTAATGACAAGGATTGCATTTCCTGTGCACCACAGAAATATCCTTTTCCCAACTTGTGGGTCAACATCAGTAATGGTGCAATGAGACAATTGGAGAGGGGTAAGTAAGTACCGAATGACTAGAGACGTTCTCCAATTAACAGATCAGAGCGGACTCTTCCTCGTCCCACCGGGTCAGGAGAGTCGCGTCTAGCATGAGTCCTATGCTTTTCATGTCGATCAGTTGAGCTACCACCATTGGGAACAGAACGGGCTCCGCCCTACATTCCTATACCGGCTTCTACCTTATTCCGGTCATGACATCATGTTACGAGACTACAACACCAAGGATACACCGCGCCTCACAGAAAGAAAGCACAACGAGCTATTATCCCAAGGGGTCCTACAGTACTTCCCCAAAGGGTTTACTAACTGATGAGTTCAATTAAGTCTCTTAAACTCAACGAGTGTCGGACTTTCGCGTGACTCAGAACTACTACGACAACAAAAGTATTTGGATTGCCATCGTGTACCATTGGCTTCACCTACAGACGCTGTCTCCGATACGTCTACAGAGGCGGCCTCCATACCATATTTGCCACCCGGAACCCGAGTTACGCTCTGAGATCGCCTGGCGAATAGGTCTTTCATGTGGCTAACAAGTCGAAATATAATTTGAACCAGAATGAAGATGTATTGTCATTCCGCAGACATCGTAGAAGTTAATTTGATATTAATAAATTGGCTAAATGGGAACCAGTTTACCAAGGACTACCCACAAGCACACCTCATAATCCCCACGGGACTAGAGTTATGTACTATCATGCCAATCGAACTGCTGAAAGACGGCGAGGACCACTGCCTAGGTATGCTGAGCTGGTATGGTATAGAGGTCAAGGGACTACAGACTCCCTCTCGGACCCACAGACATCAGTTGCATTGCATTGATGTACTTATCATAATAGAAACTACCAATCTTGGTTGGAATGCGGAAATTAGACCTAGATCTACTCCTAGATCATGATTACCAAAGCTAGAAGAGTACTGTTCACATTGTATCACATTCTAATACAGAAGATACTATTACGTACTATTACGTCATCCATACTTCAAGCACCAACACCCGCGCTTTGCGGTTTCGTATTACGCCGTACTATACTAGTACGCGTATTGTGCATAATATGACATCTCCGTTCGCCGGGTTATTAATTTCCGAACACTTCGACAGACTCTAAACGATAACAACATTGTCGTCGCCTACCCTCACAACGAAGGCGCGACAATACGTAACGCAGAAAATGTAAACAATGCAATCTACTTGCAATAAGTGATATGAACCTGACTACATGATTAAAATCTTTCAACTTACAACTACCTACATAAAGACATTATGATAGAAAATAATGTATTCATATTATTATGGATATACGGCGATCGATTGCTAGAATCGGATTTTAGCGAACATAACTCCATCGTCACTGGTCACTCCCCCGGCGGAGCCAGTACATGGTAGTTGGCGCAGCACAGGCAGGTCGGCCCTTACATGTGCCGTGTTACGATACCTACTGGAAATAGAATAAAATGTAACTCAATTCTAATTATGATTCTCGCCCCAAAGGTTTTCGACCTTTGTCAGCGTGTAACAAAGTATCAGAGTTATATACGATAAGCCGGTTTTTGTAGCAATTATATCCGTCGTGTCGTGTAGGTATATGTTGCCTACCAACGGTGAGAGACAATAACATACAAACTGATTTGTTCTACCCACAACATCAATAATGTTGTTTTGTTTGAATCCCTACACTATTACAATTATCATAATTGTAGGTAGTGAATTTATTAGGGAACGATATCATCGAAAAATTCTCGTTACATTTCTACCTGTGATTTCTACCTGAAAAGGCTTCAAAGCGAACGTTTTTTAGGCATGATGATTGTGGTTTTGTGACCAACCCTATTCCATCTAAACCTGTCACAATTGTCTAACGACCGACTACTGTTAAAAGACAACAATCCGAACCGATTGTTTTACGGCTCTTACGAAAATTTATCTAGCGGTCACCCATCCAAGTACAAACTGCACCCAACACTGGTGAAAGTGTACCTACGATCCTTTTCAGCGCGTTCTCACAATCGGACCACGAACCTTGTGACTTGAAGCGTGGCACTGTTTGGTATATAGTGTACAGAAATTATATGTAGTGCCAGCCTTCTAATAGCTATGTAACTGCGGAGCGTCGGCTTCACTTAGCTGCGCTTCTCGACCATATATTCGAATTCAAAGTTATTTTCTTGCCGGCTACGCTGCGCATATTATACCTCCCGCCCGGTCGGGGGCTTCAACGTACAGTCAAGTTTTTTATTCCCATAACGAGTATACTTTAAATTATGCACTAGTTCATAGAAAATAATGAAGAATAGACATGGAACGGACTTAAACACACAAAAATATATAGAATGTTCTAATTTGTTCACCGAGCATGGATAATGCGTAATACAAATTCGTTTCTAACCGAATGTTAGACGTGGTTGTCGGAATACTACTACTATTGTCCGATATATGGATTTGCATAACATACCCTTTAAGTATGTATAATACGATGAAGATTGTCGGTGGACGTGGCCTGTGGTCGCTCAGTTGGTAAGAGCGCGACACGGAATGGCAAGGTCGCAACTTCAAGTCCTGCCCACGGCAAGAATTTTTTCATCAGGTTCTAATATATAGAATATATATATTTTTCAAAGATTTTACTTATCACGGCCGGTTCCTTGTGCCGTTTGTTGCAAACAGCGCCGCAGTGCGGTGGCAATGTGCAACTTATTCCGGTGAAGTTTTACAATACAGTTTATGGATAAGGTTTAATAGGAATGGTTCAAACAAAACTCGCCACCCAGGTCAGTTTTCGAAACCAATTCTTAAAATCTGTCGATTTAATTAATTAAACCGAATCAAATAAGGCCTCTAATATATAGCTCGTGAACGCCATTGTTCCCCATGTTATGCGAGCGAGACTCTAAAACTTTCCTCTCAGATACTAAGAAGTTGATGGGAGATCCACCGAGGTGAATGAGGATTTTCATATTGATACAAACTCTCTGATACATCTATACATTTTGTATATTATAGAGTTTACACCCAAACAATTTGGCGAATTTGAATCAGGGGTTTATTGTGTAACCTAACATCAAGTGTATAAAACCTACTTACGGTTTACCTACCTAGAGGTATACATTGTGAAAATTGTATTTTAACTCAAGGCGATGATTTATAACTAGATTAAACTGCACAGCTGTAAGTACAGCAGGTGATGAGAAATTTGTTGGGTAAATTAACTAAGGTACCTAACATATGCCCGCAAGCGGCACCTTTCTGTCAATACCTTCAAAAAGGTCAAGATATCCGATTTCATCACCTTTCTGTCAATACCTTCAAAAAGGTCAATATATCAGATTTCATATGAAATTAAGGATATTTTCTTTTTTAATCGATTAGATCAGCGCAAAGGCATACCATAGGTACAAATGTAGATAAACTGACAATCAGTTAAGTATTTGTTACACAAGTTACAAATGATATGGGTACCTACTAAAGGATAATGATTGTTCATAATCGTACTATTTCGATGCATAGAGTATGGCTCTTTTTGCTTATGTATTAAGATAATCTAGTATGCTCGCTCATACTACAAGGCTTTACATATTTTGCTTAAATCAATTAAGCAGATCACATTGGCATATTTAATTGGTACCACCACCACTACCACCAGGCGATAACAAACACGTCTCTCATATTGTTTTATTAGGCTTCGAATTACGGTACAGGATTTAATAGAGACGTTTTACCTGAAAATAAAACGTTTATTAAATACTTACCTAATTCGAAGCCTAACACTTTCTAATTCTGCCTGGTGGCTTTTATATGAGAGATGCAATGAAGTGAAATGGCGATTCCCCGCCTAGCTGCCGTCGGTAGTGGTGGGGTGCGGGGTGCGCGTGGGAGGAAAGGGCTTGCGGACGTGACGTATTATGACTTCGGAAAGCGGAAATCAAGAATGTTATTCTCATATTGTTTTATTAGGCTTCGAATTAGGTAAGTATTTAATAAACGTTTTATTTTCAGGTAAAACGTCTCTATTTTTTTACATTCTGAATCTTCTTTTTTAGGGTTCCGTGCCTCAAAAGGAAAAAAGGAACCCTTATAGGATCAATTTGTTGTCCATCTGTCTGTCTGTCAAGATATATCTCAGAAACGCGTGGACGGATCAAGTTAAAAAATTACAAGCTGTGCAAAAATTAGAGTCCGACCGAAACAGGTTTTTCAGCCGAAACCGAAATTTCGTCATTGGGCTCAGTTTCGGCCGAAACCGAAAATTACTTAAAAAAATTTACTGTGTACGTTTTTTTTATTAGTGACGCGATTAGTTTGTATTTTGGTTTAAGAGCCTTCCTAGAGCCAACTAGCGCCGCCAATCTTAAAAAAATCATATCTTCCAATATAATCAATTTTATTAAAAAAGCTACGTTCACATTGTTTATTGCTATAAATATTATTTTTTAAATGCTTATTTGTAACGTGATGCAATGTAGGTAAGTTGTAGTTCACATAATTGCGAAAAACTGCCGTTTTTGGCACATTTGTGAACTACAACTTACCTACTAGGAGAAAACCGAACGTTACAAAAATAAAGTAACTACGAGTAATGTACATATAAGGTAAGTAATAAGGTATAATATATTTACCTATAATTATAAAGAACAAATTAGAGTTCACCTCATATTGACAAAAATATGAACATTCTAATAATATGATTACCAGGATAACATGGATAGGAATAACAGTAGCGTAAATTAAATCTTACAATATGCTAGAGTGGCAGCGCATACGCATGCTATAACGATACCCGTCTCTTTCTAGAAACATTCTACGTATGTGCAAAATAGCTGACCAGAGTAATTTGCCGGAATTTATCTCATATTGCAGTAAATATAACATTTATATATATATTGTGTATACATGAAGTACCAGGAGAATATAGCTGGCGACTGGTGAGGTATATAATTAAAAAATAATACTTAGGTTTTTGGCGTCTTGGAAATAACGGCATACGCATATTACTCGAATTGAATACCAGGAATGAATAGATGTTAAGGAAAGCGCTTTGCACTAATATTTGTTGCAAACATTGCATACAGCCTTCAATAATAATATTATGTCAGATAACTTACATGCATGCAAGAGGTAATTAATTACCCTGTCAATTTTCCGTTTCAATTAAACGCAATGGCGCTGCGCTGCCGTCCGGTGCTGAAATTCATCTCATACTTTTGACACTACAACATTACTAGGGGGTGGGTAATTTAAGCTTCCATTTGTGCTGTACTTAGGTAATTTTTTGAAGTTTTGATTTACTAAAAAAACCTTACCAATTTACTATTTATCATGAGTACAACTCCCAATTTAACTTGTTGTTCAAGTTGTCGAATGAGTTCAGGGACACCCTGTATATACCTCCAGGAAGTACCTAGATAAATATTTGTAATTTATTTTACATTATTTATAATTTTAAAATTGTTTCTTACTAGTTCCACTCACTGTGAGTTATTTTAGTGGTGTACAAGTACCTATACATTGCGCTCGTATTCTATCATTCGTACATCTTTAAGAATAAATTATACATTTATGTTTAATAAAGTAATATCTGCAATAATTATAATTAATTAAGATGCATTGTCGAGCGAGACTGCCAAACGGCTAAGATGTAGATACAAGAACATTGAAATCTTCGGCGAGTAAAGTATGGCATACCTTGGCTAATATATAATAGCACCACAAGTGCATACGTCTAGCTACATTGATTATGAATTTCGCGCCTAAACGGTCAATGATTTGAAAAGTTCTGCGATATGCCTGTCGGTAGTTTTGACATTGAAGACGATTAGATTACTAGGAGATAATGAACGTTGTAGAACGTTTAAGTTACCACATGCATTTCCGTTTTCGCCTGCGCCTGCGATCATTTTAAGGCGAAGTCATTACCCTCATATTGTCATGAAACGTGTCGATAAAAGTACAAGGAGACCATGGACGGCGAAAGATATTCATATTACACCAATAAGATAAGGCGGGGCGCCGCGCCGCCGGCGCATGGTAACAACACATTATAAAGGGTAAGTTATACCAGGGGAAAAGAAATGCCATAGAAGTATAATGACAAGTGTCCATTAACAAATAATTATTTTCTCTCCCTTTCATCTCATCTCACATAATAATGTTGAATAAAGTAATATCTGCAATAATCTATTATAATAAGACTGTAAAAAAGTAGTGTCTGTACATTGGATATTTCTTGAAAAGAATAATTGTAATGTGTTTTAGGATCGATACTGATGCCAAAACACAAATTTTTAGAATTTTTGTCTGTTTGTCTGTGACTTTGTGCAAGTATCACGCCATAACTACTGAAGGGATTTTGATGGGAGTTTCACTAGGGGATAGCTGAAATATCCGGACAGCTCATAGGCTATAAACCAGGGCGGTATGTGATGTGGAAACAAGGATCCAGAGAGGAAGATCTGCCTCCTGATCTCCTCTCCATCCTCCTCCTCTACGCAAACGAAGTTGCGGGGTACAGCTAGTTATTAATAAGATGCATTGTCGAGACTGCCAGAATACTGAGATATCAGGCGAATAATGTATTACCATACCTTAGCCATATACCTGTTACTTACTTGTTGGTCATTACAATTACGTCTAGATTGATTATGAATTTCGCGCCTAAACTGTCAATGATTCGAAAAGCTTTCTGCCATATGCCTGTCGGTAGTTTAACATTGAAAACGATTAGATTACTAGGAGACAATGAATGTCGAAGAACGTTTAAATGTTGTAGGTATGCATTTCCGTTTCCGCCTGCGCTTGCGATCATTTCGTGCCTAAACTGTCAACGATTCCCAAAACTTTCTGTGATGTGCCTGTCGGTAGTTTTGACATTGACAACGATTAGATTACTAGGAGACAATGAATGTTGAGGAACGTTTAAAAGTCGTATGTGCATTTCCGCTACCGCCTGCCTTGCGATCATTTTAAGGCGCAGTCATTAACCTCATATTGTCATACATCGTGTCGATAAAAGTACAAGGAAACCATGGATGGCGAAAGATATTCATATTTACACCAATAAGTTTCGGCGTCCGGCGCCGCCGGCGCATGGTAACAACAAATTGGAAGGGGTAAGTTATACCAGGAGAAAAGAAATGTCATGGAAGTGTAATTACAAGCATCCATACCAAATAATTGTTTCATCTCTGAGAAGATGTCACTTTCTACATTTGCTTATAAATTACTCGTACTTTATCGTCATTCCGGTGTCAGTTCCACCCTATGTATCTGTATGACATTGAAAAAGTCACGATTACTAGGAGATAATGGATGTTGAGGAATATTTAACAATAACGTTTTCCGTTTCAATTCCGTTTCATGAATCCAACCTTTGATGCACTGCGCTTGCGCTTATTTTAAGGCGCAGTTTACCTCATATTGTCAAAATTATTAAAATGTAACGATAAAATTACAAGGAGACCATACATGTCGAGGAGTAATTTATCGTTACGTCAATATGTCCGAGTCATTGAGTAATTACTACGTAGTCGAGCGATAGCCGTGCATAGTAACAACAATGACCGACATACCAGGGGAAAAGAAATGACATAGAAATATTAAATAACCGTCAACCTGTTGATTCCTCTCTCGGACCGAAGAGGTCCTTATCTCTCTACATTTGATTGTGAATATCCCTTCTAACCAAACCAAACCATACAAACATCAACATCGGATAATGCCCAGCAGCAGTCATTTACCTCAAATTGCCAAAATAAATATAGTGATATAATTGTAGCACCAGGGACACATGAATGGCGAGGATAGTAAAGTTACACTAGTATGCTCGAGCGGCGCCTGCGCATAGTACGGAAAACAGCGGACAATGGTAATAACACTTGCAGTACGATTTAAACTCTTACGACGCAGATAATAAGAACGAAAGGTCCAAAGTGTTACACTTGATGTGCTTTGATGTGTACATTATGCGCATAGTAATAATTAATGTTTAAATTACAATAAAGCTGTTTGTTTCGATGCTTTCGATTATGAATCTCCCGGTTAAAGATCTAAATCAGTCTCTAACAACGAAATTGTAAGTTTCTACATTGATACTGATTGACTGCCTATAGTGGCTGCATTGAATGGCCAAAGATTCATCTCAAATTGCCAAAATTATTACAATGTAACGATAGGAGTACTAGGGGAGCATGGACAGCGAGGATACACCGATATATACGAACATGCCCGAACGAACGGCGCGCACGCACCGCACAATGCGCGCATGTGTGAGAATTCCAGTTCAGGGGAAAAGTACACACACACACTGTCAATAAAACGGGCTCCTGTATTATGTGCTCCGCCGCGCCGCTACACCAAATAAAACCACCTGCTTCTTCAGCCATCTTAATAATCATGCATGTATAATATAAGCAGCATCCGTTCATCTCATATTGCCAAAAATTACAATGAGATGTTAAGAGTACCAGGAAAACATAACTGGTGAGGTACACTAAAACAATAAAATAAAAGCATTAAAAATTGCACGTGCAGTCAAATAATTAGTAGGTGATACTTATAATGGTTATAATGCGCAACGGCGGTCATTCACCTCATATTGCCAAAATTATTACATTAATATGATAGGAGTACCAGGGAAACATGCATGCCGAGAAACAATTCATATTACACCAATATTCATGAGCGACGCCTACGCACCACAATAAGCGCGCAGTGAGGCCACGGCACGATAAAATAAAGTGGTCATTAGTGATATACCTAGATATTTTTATTTTACATTAGGGACACTTTCGGGTATATCTAGGACAGGAAATGAAGACATTCGCATGCAACCATATAATTAGGATCAGTTGAATGCGCAGCAGAAGTCATTCGTCTATTGTCAAAATTATTAAATTAATGCGTTCACCGCAACTAGTTCCTGATTAGGGCAACAATTAATTAAACCACGATTTATAGATTAATAATGGCAATTTAGCAATTTAAAGACGGACTAAATCGGTGGTTCAACAAGTATAAAATTAAACCATCATCGCTCACCTTGATACAAGGTACGAGTAGTATTAAGTTTTCTTACGAAATGTCCCATAGACTAGGTATGTATGTATTATACTCTCAGCGCCTGACGCTCTGTGAATATTGCTGACACAAGCAACACGGCCCGCATGCGCTACGAGCGGAGTGCTACGCGCTGCGACTCGTGCTACGACAGCGCTACGGATAAGCTGTTATATCTTAGGTTAGATTGATCGCTTCGCTCGCTTGTTGTTTCAATACTCTATAAAATCTACTTTTTTTAATCAACGGTATCTAAAATATCAGAGAAGGTTAAGTGTATGTTTGTTTGTCTGTCGGAAAAGGTTTTAAACCCTAGATTAAGACATTACTTAGAAGATAGCCAATTGTTATTTGCCGCGTCAGAGTATGATTTCATGCGCCTACATCCAGCACTTCGATTGAAAGTCTTTTCCATATTTATTGATTCGGCGAAGGCCTGTGACACTGTGTTACATACAAAATTTATCGAAAAGTTGAAATATGTCATGGACAACAATGTCGGAATTTCTCTGTGTTGGTTTGTAAATTAACTTTCGAATCAAAGTTTTTTGCGATTCGATACACAGACAAAACTGTAAGTGACTGCTAAAATATTAGTTTCGGGGTGCCGCGGGAAAGCGTATTAGTGTATATTTTATTTATTCAATATAAAGCTATAATTTATTGTCGCTGTATATTGAATAAATAAAATGGACACTATTATTACGGGATTCTTCACTTCTGATACAACTACAATGTGCTTAGGACACAACTGACGCTAGTAGATCAATTTATGTACCTACAGAGAATGCGGCTATATAAATAGTATCAGTTAATTGCGCAGCATCAATTATTCACCCATTTGCCGAAATTATTTATTTATGATAAGAGAACGAACGAAACATGGTTGTCGATAGACAACATTCGAGTCGATGTACACTACACCAATATTTTTGAACGACCGTAGGCGAATAGGTACGTATCACACTTACTTGTGCTAGGAACACCAAGGGAAAATAAAATACATACAAAGAAACAGTCAATATTAATAATATTTTTTATTGTATGTTTGGCCCTTTTCTACTGACATGGTCTTTTTTCGGCTTGACAAGGTTTGTGCTTTTTTTATGTACCTTACTCTGAATGAGACGGGACCAGTGCATCTATCTATATGGCATGCACTGATGACCCTGATGTCCGATGATTTGATATTATACATAATATAATTATAGTAATATAAATATTCATACACATATTAATAAATTAAATCCATTCCGCTGATGTAAGAGGTCGTTACTCCGTACACTTGTGGTTGCGCATGGTAGAACCTGCGCATGCAGCTATTTCATTAAACAGGGTCAGTTCAATACGTAGTGTCAATAAGTCATTCGCCTTACATGTCACCAAATTATTACATCGAGATGATACGCCTATCGCCATTTATATTATCCTGGTACTCTTATCATCTCAATGTAATAATTTTGCCCATCTGAGGTGATTCTCAGGATGCTGCGCATTAAGATCTTTTAAATTGTCGCATGCGCAGATCTTCATTATCTACCGCAACTCTCCAAAGTAGCGCAATCTTACTAAGTGTCAACGGCGGCGGAAGGAATTAGTATAATATTTTTAACAGCATCTCACATTCATCTTGGCAAAAATATTACACTGAGATGATAGGCGTACCAGGAAAACATATTAGTCAAGGGACAATAATACACGCAACAATAATATTTTTGATAGGCCTACGCATAATGCCGATTTTAATAATTATTTAGGCGCTGACCTTTCAAGAATGTTATTGTTGTCTTTAATATTGCCCCTTGTCGGCCATGTTTCCCTGGTACGCCTATCATCTCAATGTAATAATTCGGCCAAGATGAGGTGAATGTCAGATGCTGTTCATTAAGATGGTAATTAAATAGTCGTATGCGCAGACTTATCTACCGCATCTCTCCAAAGTAGCGCAATCTTACTATGTGTACTAGCAGCAGCGGGCGGAAATAATTAGTATATTTTAGTGGCAACGCACATACATCTTGCCCAAAATTATTACATTGAGATGATAGGCGTACTAGGGAAACATGGAAGTCAAGGGACAATAAAATACACAACAATAACATTATTCATTCATTAGGTCAGCGCCCACGCATAATGCTGATCTTTATAATTATTTATGAGGCCCTGACCTTTCAAGAATATCATTGTTGTGTATCATATTGTGCCTTGACTGCTATGTTTCCCTGTTACGCCTATCATCTCAATGTAATAACTTTGCCAAAACGAGGCGAATGTGAGATGAGGTACCATTATAAAATAAACTAATTCCTTCCTCCGCTAAAACAATATAAGATTTCACTAGTTTCGAGGGTTGCCGTAGACAAGTAAACCTCTGCTAAAAGATTTTAATGCGCAGCATCTATCATTGTACCTAATATTGGCAAAATTATTACATTGAGATGATAGGCGTACTAGGGAAACATGGCAGTCATGGGACAATAATATACACAATAATAACATTATTCATTCATTAGGTCAGCGCCCACGCATAATGCTGATCTTTATAATTATTTATGAGGCCCTGACCTTTCAAGAATATCATTGTTGTGTATCGTATTGTGCCTTGACTGCTATGTTTCCCTGTTACGCCTATCATCTCCATGTAATAACTTTGCCAAAACGAGGCGAATGTGAGATGAGATACCATTATAAAACAAACTAATTCCTTCCTCCGCTGAAACAATATAAGATTTCACTAGTTTCGAGGGTTGCGGTAGACAAGTAAACCTCTGCGAAAAGATTTTATTGCGCAGCATCTATCATTGTACCTCATATTGGCAAAATTATTACATTGAGATGATAGGCGTACTAGGGAAACATGGCAGTCAAGGGACAATAATATACACAACAATAACATTATTCATTCATTAGGTCAGCGCCCACGCATAATGCTGATCTTTATAATTATTTATAAGGCCCTGACCTTTCAAGAATATCATTGTTGTGTATCATATTGTGCCTTGACTGCTATGTTTCCCTGTTACGCCTATCATCTCAA
The DNA here is from genome assembly GCA_963506565.1 of Tachystola acroxantha. Taxonomy (NCBI): domain Eukaryota; kingdom Metazoa; phylum Arthropoda; class Insecta; order Lepidoptera; family Oecophoridae; genus Tachystola; species Tachystola acroxantha. The sequence continues at coordinate 19,809,101 of OY735870.1, forward strand.
TGTAATAACTTTGCCAAAACGAGGCGAATGTGAGATGAGATACCATTATAATATAAACTAATTCCTTCCTCCGCTGAAACAATATAAGATTTCACTAGTTTCGAAGGTTGCGGTAGACAAGTAAACATCTGCGAAAAGATTTTAATGCGCAGCATCTACCATTTTAGCTCATATTGGCAAAATTATTATACTGAGATGATAGGTGTACCAGGGTAATATGAATTATAAGCGATAATTAATATTAAACTAATGCGCTTGAGCGGCGCCTACGCATAGATCATAATTTATACTACGTCGCGAATGCCAGAATAAAAGAAGTAGCCATTATTAAAACATTATTTTTTCTACAATATGGCTTTCGAAATTTTCGGCGGGTAATTCACCCCATTAATACCAAAATTAATATAGTACGACGATAAGAGTACTAGGCACATATGGATGGGCAATGGCTCAATGCAATAATTAATATTTCACCAATATGCACATAGAAAATACCAGGAATGGCAGGGAAAATGTCAGGAATTCTATGGGAAAGAAACAACTTAGTTACTCAACCCCATTTAATAAATGAATTTATTTTGCTACTACAGGAGAGATTGCTATTTTCAGTGCAACTGAAGACAAAATTGGAATAAACTCGAAACACGACTCGGATGTTTATAGTCAAAAACCGGGCGAGTTTCATGGGAAGTTTGATGAATTGGATTTCGACACGTTGCAGTAGAATAACGAGAAGAAACATAAATGCATGTCGGCTCAGTTTGATAGCGGCGCGGCGGGGTGAAATAGCGCCTGGCAGTAATAAATTAAACAATTGTTTAAAGATTTTCATATGACAATTTAGCCATGTAAAGACGGAGTAAATCGGTGGTTCAACAAGTATAAAATTCAACTGCTGTCACTCGCCTTAATACAAGCATTAAGTTTGCTTACGAAATATTCCATACACTGGGACGGGTATACTCTCAGCGCCTGACGCTCTGTGAATATTGCTGACACAAGCAACACGGCCCGCATGCGCTACGAGTGGAGTGCTACGCGCTGCGACTGTGCGTGCTACGACAGCGCTACGGTCAAATTAAATTTCTCTTTTGGTCTCTCTTGCAGATTTTTTCTTTATCAACGGTATCTAATATATCAAAGAAGGTTAAGTGTATGTGTATTGTGTTATGTTTGTTTATTTTTCTTTGCCGCATAGTATGATTTCGGGCAGTCCGCCCTTAAGCACTTTTTCCATCTTCGTTGACTTGGCGAAAGTCTGTGATACATTGACATGTAATAATAGCTGAAAAGTTGAAAGTAATATGGTGTTGTCAGAATTTATCTGCGTTGTGAAGTAAGCTTTCTAATCGCAACTGGTACGATACTTGATTTTTCACAGACAAAACTGTCAGTGACTGCCAAATATTACTTTAGGGAAGCGTATTAGGGTCTATTTTATTTATTCTATACACAACGATAAAGAAGTAGACACTACAGGATTCTTCACACCTGATACAACGTGCTTTGGACACAACTGAAGCTTAGGAACTGAGGATGCGGCTAAAAATAGTATTAGTTAAATACACAACCTATCAATCATTCACCTATTTACAAAATTATTAAAATAAATTGATACGACACTACTCCAATTTCTCCTGGGGGGATAGCCGGCTGGCCTTTTTTGTCCTGTCAAAGCCTGCGCGAACGAAATTTTTGTACTAATTTTCGCCAAAAATCTGACATTGACGGCTAGTAAAAATCGGCGCGGCTCAGGGTCCAGAACGGCCGGCGCCTACGTCACAGAATGACTAATCCTACGTACGTACATTATGCATGATTATGCTAAAAATAACAAGGGAAAACAAATTACAAAGAAACCGTCATGCTGATGGCATGTACGTGATCGCGTTACACTGCACACTTGCGGTAGGTCATGAACTGTGCATGCGGCAATTTCAATAACAGGGTCAGTTTAGTATCAAGAAGTGAATGACCTTACATTGGTTTTAGTACCAGGGAAACATATGACAGTTGTGGTATAATAATTAATGAACATGTAAATCCACTGATACAATATGAAATACTTAGTTTCTTTGGAGGCTTGCGGAAGACAAGGAAGACTTGTACGCATGTGACCATTCATTATGATTTTAATACGCAGCATCTCAGATTCACCTCATATTGCCAAAATTATTACGTTGAGATGATAGGAGTACCAGGCTAATATAAATCGAAAGCGATAATTAGCGTTAAGTCGATTGGATCGAGCGGCGCGTACGCATACATACATACAACGACGCGAATACCAGAGTCAAAGAAAGAGAAACATGATTGAAAAAAGATGGCTGGATACTTTCTACATTTTCGGTAGGCAATGAAAAAGAATCTGCGCATCAGTCTGTAGGCAATGAAACAACAGTTCATTCACCTCATAATTGCCAAATTAATATATTAACCATGATAGGAGTACTAGGGACACATAGATGTGCAATGGCTCAATGTAATAATTAATATAGCCTCAATAATGCACTAGCGGCGCGGCGATTACGAATAGACAATTATGACGTGAATTATGACGTGTGGGAAAACAAGTAAAATGAAACAACAATAACATTCAATAAATTGATTTCAGAGAAACCGGAGATAGCAAATGGAAAGCTGAGAAAGAGAAAAACGGTTGCACAAACGAATCGCCGCGATCTATAAGGTCACAGAGCAACTACAAATGAGCGACATCAACATAGAAGCCTGGAGGAAGAGGGAAGAAGTGATCTTAAATTCACACGTGGCAACAACAACACTCTAGGCTTCGCTGGTACTGGCTGCTAGTCCGCGTTCATTGCACGCCGCACATGACTACCCACGAACCAAGGAAGACATCACCCACGTATGTCAACTGCGGAAGCGTTCACACGGCGAACAACATCGGGTGCCCGGCCGGTGTTCCGCAAAGAATGCTAGATCACGAAACTCGGAACTCTAGCCTCAATTTTTATTAGCGCCTAAGTCCTGTCAACGTTTATGCAAACGATCTTTTTGTTCTACTACCTAGGTACCATCTATTTTAGTTCGGCCGCCATCGCAACCATGTTCAGTTCAGTTCAGCAATTTATTAATGAATGAAAATTTACAAGTCAATTTCTCAAACAAATATATAACATTAAACTACATTACAGATTATCATTATAATTAACAATTTCAATAAATAATAATATTTAATTTACAATTATTAATAATTAACAATTGCAATGTTATGTTTGTACAGCAAACAGCAGATCAAGTGTAACACTTTGGACTTTGGACCGTTCTTATTATTTGAGACGTAAGATTTAAAATCGTACTGCAAGTGTTACCATTGATCTGCTGTTGTCCATACCTTCGCAGTTTCTGGTTAGGATAAAACATGGGAAAATATTAGCGATAGTGTTATTTCTCTGGAGGTTTGTTTGACTTTATTGCGCGACACTTAAGCGCAGACCCGGCCCATTTGTTGATACTTGATAGGTCAATGGCATTGACTCAATGCCGCTCCGTTTATAAATCGTGTACCTACCGACGTTTGATTTAGTGCAACCATAGCGGATATGCATCATCATCCGACGACATCCTCGTTATAGATTAACAAGGTACAGTTTGCATGCAATTGCCTATGCAATTTGTTTTCCGTGTAAAGTTTTAATTTCATTAAGGGTATTTGCTTGGTTCCTTTACTAAAATCATACTATTATAACTTTAATGTTTAGTAATAGAAACTAATATTTATTTAAACAAAAGATAAAAATACAAATAGGTAGATATTAAACTTATTAAAACTGAAATTATTAAACTAAAATAAAAGAAATACCTAACTATTTACAATTATAGCCAGAACACGCCGGCGCCGTCTAGCGCGGCAGGGGACCCCAGCACGCAGGCGGCGGCGTTTGCCCCGCTGGCTAGTGTGACTCAACCTTTACCTGAAGTAGGCGCCAGCTCTGGGGTCACCCGAGGCGAGGATCAGTCGGGTGGAAATAGCTTTACAATTTTATTTATCAATAAATTATCCAATAATAAACACTAAAGTTTCTTCATCATACTTATGCGAGCAGCTTGCATCAGCTCAGCTAACTACTTAATCTATGGAGTTTGATTTCCGAACGAAACCATTACAGAAGACTTCGACGGAACATCTAACCTTGGCTAAGTTCAACCAGACTGACACAAACGCCGCCGACCTACAACACGATCAATACAGCTATTACTAGGTATTTCGAACCCCTCAAAACAAACGTAGGTACATAGTACATACAGTACTCGTAAGTCTGGCAACGTTCGCTCAAAATACAAGACCACGTGCACACAATTTTACAGGTTGTAATACCAGGATCGCAGAATATATGAAAAGGTAAGGTAGTGAATAGGGTTAGTCTAGACTACCACACGAGCACAGATGCCCTGTCTCATTCGATGAGAAATAGTATGTTGCGGAAAATGAAACCTTAATGGACACAACATATGTTAGAATTTTTCTTGCAAGCAACAAAAAACGTGTCAATCAAAATCGACCTTATCATTATGCAAAAGAGATTTAATTTCGTATGAACGAAATATGTGTCTGTCTACTCTCTTTTCAATTACCGTCGTGACGTACATCATTGATTTACGCACACATATTGAAATACAATTTGCCGTCGCTGCGAATCAACACAGTAGGTAGATACTTACTATTTTTTTGTTTGTTTTGATAGCCTAATTGGAGTATTGCCCGCTGTAGGTACACCGAATCCATCTGTACGAGTTCGGTAGAAAATAAAACCGACCAAGTGTGAGTCTGGCTCGCGCACCGAGGCTTCCGTGCAACGTAACTTAACCGTAACTTTGCTCTAACGAAAAGATAAACTAGATGTAGAAAGAACTTATCTTTGCCATTATCAAAAGGCACTGATTTAAAGAGGCAGTTGTAAATAGCAGTTTTGGTAAGCTAAAAATTATAAATGGCACGTTTAATAACTAGTTCAGCAGTTAAAACTAAGCAGTAAAGTAAACAAAAATGAATAATAAAAAAATAATGAAATGGATCAGTGAATATATAATTGAGCAGTAAAATAATTAAATGGGCGGTAAAAATTATTGAACGAGCGGTTATGTGTTGGCAGTAATAAATTTTTATATTATTTACAGCAGTTTTTCTAAATAAAACAGCATTTTATTAGTCACAGTCGTCTTATTATTTATTATGTATGTATGTGAATAAATGAACTTGCTTTTTGAATACAAAAAAAAAATAACCTAACATCGAAGTCTCTGGCTTCTGAACCTAAACATCCGTGTCGGATCTGACATAGAATTTGCTTAGTAGCAGCTAGAATAAACTTATTGTATAATAAGAGCAGGTTTGGCTTGATCTGCCAAACTATTTATCGAACCGCTCATTCCATCATTTTTACCGCTCATTCTGTTATTGGACTGCTCAATTATTTTTAGAATTGACATTGTATGATAAAATAACCGACTAATTGATTTTTATTACTGTCCATGTTTTACTGTCGCAATAATTAATCAACCGCCATTAAATTAAATAACTGCTCAATATGTTTTCCAACTGATCATAATAACATCTCGAATATTTAAATAACAGCTCAAAAAATTAGTTCCCTTATCAAAATTGTATGTCCATACACCGATATACTCCTGATGATAAGTTCATCATCTGCAAATATAAGTTTGTAATAAGGAAAAAAAATATTTTTGGGTAGATGTAATTTCAAGTTTACAGTTTTCGGATTTTTTCCTTTACTTGTGCTAATAAGACCTAGCTTCTTGCCAAATTTCATGATTCTAGGTCAAAGGGAAGTACCCTATAGGTTTTGGTTTTCTTGCATTTTCATACAAATATGCGAAAAAAACGACGGTACTTACTATGTAAGTATTTAAATAAATAACAAGAGAATTCGGTCGCAACTGTAGGTCGGTCTAAACACCGACATCAACTGAAAAAGTGGGTGTTTTCTGTATAAATATTATAATAATTTAATAACAATAACTTAAATACTACATACCTACGTAAATATATTATGTGTAGGTAAATACAATAAAAACAATGCTTCACCATCTGAGTTGTGACGTTCGTAGAAACATTATAGGTACCTCGACTCTGACACCGAACGTGTCCAATGTCCTACTTACGCGTCCCCGCCACGATCGATGAGTTCACTGACATTGAAATGAAACCTTAACCTACTTCTGCTAAAGTGAAGTTTGAGTTCCATCGATTCCTTGCGCCCTGGTATTTTGTCTATCGGATACGCCGATTCCGTACGAGCATGCGTACTTCTGACGATGGGGTGCAAATCTAGACTTGCGCGAAAGGCATGCATATTTTCGATTTTGATTCCAGATAGACGCGGCGGCTGCGGCAGTAAGTTCGCTGGGAATGACCTAAGATAGGTCCTATTAATTATTCAGGATCGGGCATAACTTTATTACTTGAATGACGTCACACAAAATATTATCACAAATGATTAAATTAATAATTAAAATCAGTATAAGTAGTGCAAATAAAAAATCTTTTGTATAATTTAAGAAAATACGTATCTCACTCGGACGGAATACATGTTTTACGTAAGGGAAATTATTTTATCTTTCCGAACTAGATTTATAATAATCAGTCAATATCGTTCAGGTTTCAATTCAACATCGTCGTGTTGCGATAATATTTTTTGTGGCGTCATCGGCTTACAACTAATGAATCAGCGAGTCGACGACGTATGAAAATATTGTGAGGTTTGTATTGTCCCTGAAAAATATTGATTGATGGTCAATCATATTTATTGGTTCTAGTGAATGAAGTCATAAACCTATTTCGATGCAGTGACCCGTCGATATAGTGTACTGTCGATACTAGCTAGATAGCGACCGTCGATGTCGTGAACTTAGACCCTTTCGTCCGTGACTATGACAGAACAACCGCAAATTATGTTTTTGTCTTCATGTATAAAGAGGGACTCGAGCCATAATCCACCATATGTGAGGATTGGGGGTTTAAGTACTTTAGATCGCTGTGTAAAAATAATGCACGAAAAAATTGTTGTTGAATAAGGAGTGGTTGAATAACACAAATATTATTTGAAAATCCTAGTACAAGCTCAGCTTAGGGCCGTGTGAGCGCGGGTTTTCAGTTTTTCAATCAAGTCTATTGCAAAATTAAAAAAATTATATATCTACTGTAAGTGAACGCCTGAAAAAATTATATAGCATACTTGGGGTATCTGTTTAGAACAGGTATTTTACCGACACACGATTGGAAAAACTTCGCTCGATAGAAAAAAAATCGCAAAATCGCAATCGAAATGATTCCATTCCCTTCCATGGTTGTTAAAACGAAAATCATGTCTAAACTGAAATAGTTATTCTTATGATATGATATACTTTATTGGTAAAAACAAGTTTACAAGTCAGATAGGTATTTAATTTTTACATTGTCATATTTACAAAAAATATATCAAATTTTAGGGTAAGTATTATAAATACTAGATCGGGTATTTAAAAAAATCTGATTTATGTTAGCGTATTCGTCCAAAAAATACGAATATCGAGGCACTGTGCCGTGCTCTTCACTCCGCCGCTGCGGGGCATCTTCTGTCTCACTTTCTTGCTTTTGACAACCATTTAGCGCCCTAAGTAGTTGGAGTTTTTGAGAAAAAGAGTACTGTTAACATTCACTTCTATTTTAATAAAAGATATAATAATAGCCATTGGTATATTCATGCACGAATCGCAAGGCCCTCCCCGCGCGACGTTGCAATCCACGGATGCATTCTGTATTGCGAATATCTCCCAACGTTTATGTTCTCCTGGTAAATCCATTATGTGTACGTGCCCACGCGAGTGGATAAAGGTGCAACCGCCGTGTAATGGAAACTAGGCTATACTTATTTCGTAGCGAATACAAAATGAGGATAAATATTATAAGTAGTTTCACTACCTAAAATATTAAAAAAACTACTTAAAAATACATTAAAAACTACCTAAAAATTACCTAAATAAAAACAGTCGAAAAAATTTAAATGAGGATGGAGCACGGAACGCCTATCGAGTAAGCTGTATTTACATCGCAGGAATTACTATTGCATGACATTTTTACACGTATCTGCCAGTTTTTTTCCATTGTTTGAATTTTCAATTAGAGTCGAACACAATAAACAGATGTCTATTTCTAACGTATGAAAGGGAAAATGAAAATAAGGGCGGAAGCCTGTCAACATACAAAATATACTCTATTCTCTCTTCATGATCGTAATTACATCGCAGACACCTCTTGCATGACAATTTTACGCGTCTCTGCCACTCACTTGTTTTTCAATTGTTTGATCAATCAATACACGTTGAACACATAAAAACAGAATGTCTCTGCCGGACGATTTTTTTCCTTCGTGTAGGAACTTAAGCAGCATTACAGACTATGTTACCTCAATATCCTCCTTGTTAGGCAACAGCGGTGCTTCTAGGATGTTCTTCAGACAGAAGTCCTCGTTGTCCAGCTCGAAGATGTACTTGGTGACCTCCATGATGCGCTGCCAGTGGCGCGGCTTCATCGCCTTGTTGGCCATCAGCTCCAGCAGAGGGCACATGTCGTTGAAGTCGTCGATGGTCTTCTTCAGTGCGAAGAATGCGGGCCACTCTTTCAGACTAAGGGAACGAGTAAGGGAACGTAATTCAGATATTCATCGCACTCATGGGCTGAACTATAGTGGGTATGGTTACAATCTCCATAACACAGCTATAACATTACCCGTATATGATTATACAGAGGATTAAACGTGGTTAGCCATAAACGTGATTTAAAGTAGTTCCGTCCCTCTCTAACTTAAGGATTTTAACGAAGTGTGAACGGTACAAAGGGAAGTGAGGTAGGAAACCTAGTTTGGTTTATGGCAAGTAGAGCATGAATTGAATTTCTAAAGGGACATATTGTGGACAAGTAACTTGCGAATGGGGCGAGTTGTAAATGTACAGGTTTCGAATGGGGCGAGTTTTTAACAAGTTCAACGGGGTTTGGATAGTGGCGAACAAGTTGCCAATAAGTGACGAATTGAGGAGTTTACGAATTAAATGACTTGCCACTAAGAAAGGTTATTTTTTAGACATTATAGACGAGAGCCAAACTAACTAAACCGAAGCCCAACCTCAAGTGTCTTATTTTGTAACCAAAAACTGCCCTACCTACATTGATCTCCTATAAACAACTAGATACACAGTATGCCTTCTAAAAATGTCCGAGCGCAAAGAAGGTCCAAACGGATGAATGGACCCTCATTTGCTTTATTGGACATTATTTGGACGTTTTATAAATTGTTTTAGTAACATCTTTGTGTATCTAGTTGTTTATAGGAGATCAATGCTACCCTACTATCATTTTAAGCTGTTCTGTGATTATTGCATAGTTATTTTCACATTATTAGATAGGATCACTTTATTTTCAAAATGATGAACAGGTTTAATCAATCAGTTCCTTCAGTGTTACATCACAACAGGTAATTAGACGAACATATTTGTTTACAAAATAAGACACTTGATTTGGCCTGCGGTAATTCATCGTCATCACTTACCCTTTAGGCAACTTCCGGCACCGATTCTGGAACTCCATGAGCTCATTGTTGATTTCCTCGATGTTGACCTCTCCCCACGGTATGTCGTAGTAACTGCTGACGCGATCGATGACGTCATTGTACAGCTTGTATAGCTTCTGCAGAAGATTGAGCTCTTTGCGAATCTGCGCCAGCTCTGGGTACTCGGTGTGGGGCAGCCCGAATAGTTCCTCGCCGCTTTGGTAGGTCTGCAGCTTACGCCACATGCCGTCGAAACGGTTCTGAGGAATTCATATTCTTTGTTACTATTTGTATGTAATGAAACCGGACGGAATACTAATTTATGCGAGAACATTACATGGTAATGGAGTGGGAAATTATGTGATTACTACATTGGTGTCTTTTTTACTAACTTATACTTCTAAATTCCCAATACAAAAGTCTCTTAGTCGGATATATATTATTATATTACGTATTATGTAGGTATCCTATAGACTGTGTTGTAAAATACTGTAAGTAACTGATATGTTTATTGATAAACAAAGACCTTTGAAACTGAACTGAATTGAATAGGGTGGGAAAATTAGTGACAACTAAGTACCTTGCTTGGGTAAAATACTACAATAATATTAGATGACAAAAACAAGTAAGGTATGGTAACTGTAATGTGAGATGTCAGCTAGGTTATTCTATGCCAAGTCAAGTGTAATCCTTAACTACTGGTAATATAAAATATAAAGCAGAGCTGTCAAAACCCCCTCAAAAAGTACCTGAAACAGGATGAGCCGGTCGGAGGCCTCCCTGGGCGTGAGGCCCGACTGCATGGGCCCCGCGTGACGGTACTCATGGCAATATTCGGCGTTGTCCTCCCTACGATTAGATACATACCTTCTCAATATACAAAAAAAAATAGTTTTAAAGAAAATTAGCAATTTCAGGCTACTAATATTATCCTCTAGCACTACTAAGCTTTTACTAGAAGAAACGGCCACCACAATTAATAGTACAGAGATGGAGATCGGTGGCGCGCCGCAACGCGGTTTTATGTTTCGGCCCTAAGATGGAATTTGGCACAGACATACCTTACTAATATAGTTACAAGACTGTGTACCACTTTTCATTTTAGGACGACTTCCAAAAATTCAGGATTTATTTACAAATATTCAGTATACCTACTTCAAATACTTGTAAGCTTGTGTCATTGGTGTATGGCAATAAACATATTTTCTATTCTATTCCAAAAAAGATTTCTAAAAAAAATACACCATACGGAATCCTAAAAACCGCCCTAACCTAAACTTGTCCAAGTTATTTTTGAGGTCATCTTCGAACTGCGGCTGCATCTTGAGCAGCTGAACGTGTGACGCCAGAGCCGTGGCCTGCAGCTGCTGCCAGGTGTAGCGCAGGTTGTCCACCTGCTCCAGGTCCTCACGGCTCACAGGCAGCTCGTAGCGGGTTATCACGTTGAAGGCTTCCTGTTACACGTAATGGAGGATTAGTCCTAAAATGGCCAACTCCCAAAATGTCCAATTCCCAAAATGTCTGAAACCCATAATGTCAAACTCCCAAAATGACCAAGTCCCAAAATGGCAAAATATACGGTACCTACATAAAACCACATACGACAATTATATGGACATGCATGGTGTGTGTCGCTTGGTTCAGCATTTTAGATTGCTAATAATATATAATAATTATGAAATTACCTAGTTATTAAGAAATTGAATTGTTATTATTTTATAAGATAGAACAGAATATAATAAATGTTTATTTGGTAGTCAATCAACAAGATGCACGTTGAAAGTTTTTTTGCCACTTTTTCTCCTCAGCGTTATCACCTTTTCTTTTCCTTACCTCAACCGGATCAATCTTGAGTTCCATGTCGACCTCTTGCTCGCGTATCTTCTTGAGCGTGTCCATGACAGTCCTAACGTCGTCCAGGTCTCGGATGGGCCGCTCCAGCTTGCGTTCCAGGTCGCTCATTATCGCGTACACATAGTCCATCTCACGCTTGTACTTCTTGCGCATCGCTTGACTTATTCTGTGAGTGCCGTCTACAAATAAAATATACTTCGTTGGTATACAGTATACACTTTATTGTGCATAATAATATCAGACATGGTAGCTAATTCGGCCACTAAGTCGAATCCTGAACCGAAACCCACCTGTTTCCGTCATTCATATGCTACGTCGCGTAAGAGCGAGTGGGATGTGATGCGGCGACTAACAATAGCATACGTAAGCTGTAATCGCCACAATTGAACTTAAAAATTATTATGTACAAACGTGGACTTATCCCATGCAAGGAATAATGAATATTAATCATCATCACCCTATTTTTATATCCCCACTGTAAACCTTCCCTGACATCGAGAGAGCTCGGGCCATTCACGACGAGGATACAGTGATAATTAATTAAAAATTGTTCTATACTAAAACATGCAGGTCTCCTCACGATGTTTTCCTTCACTATTCGGTAAATCGACGAAAATTTCCCTTAAAAAACGAGGAAAACTAATTTTCAGACTTAAATATCGAACCCATCCTCCGTAACGGAAGTCTAGAAACCACATCTACAGATAGACAGGTACTTGTTTCTCTTCTCATTGCATGCATTGCACAATGTTGCAAAGAGAGAGGCACGAAAATAGTTGCACACACCAGGAGAGCATAAACATTGAGAGATGTCCGCCGTCCTGAATGCAACGGTCGATAGATGCCCTAGATGCACACTGTGATACCTATGCGAAAGAAGAGTACATTATATCCTGCATCCCGCTTTTCATTCACACTGAAATACATACTCCCGCATACAGTATACGTAGTACCTACGTAACTTAGTTTTACTACTGAACTGGTACATGGATTATAGTTTACTTTAAGCGGGCGGGTTAAAGTAAGTATACTTCGGATAGTATAATTTAACTTTGTATCATAGCGAATATGTCATAAAATTTTACGCTCAAAATTGTATCTAAATCTTTCCATTAGGCGTCGACGCGAAGATTGCGAAGAGAAAATGAAAGGTAGAAAACTAAAAAGTGGAGGACGACAAGGCAACCCTCGTAAGAAGTCGTTGGCATGACGGCGCCGCTGACAAGAGGTCGACGCTCGAATGACGATAGTGTCTCTAAATCTCCTTACTCCTAAGCTCCGTGGTGAGTCCCAGCTTGAGTTTGTCCGTGGAGACGGCCAGGCAGCGTCCAATGAGCAGCACGTCTGGCTCCGTGGCCAGCCTTGCTTCCAGCTCGCTGTGCCTCTTCAGCGACAGCTCGAAGTCGTTCAGACTCCACGCCAACAGCTGACGAAGCGTTTTCTCGCACTTCCACAAGTAGTGGTAAGGACGCCATCGCTTCACTAACGTATTCACTTCCTGAACAAAATTTGGATTTGTATCTAAAACAAGTTCTGTTCTACTGCTTAGGTAGGAGTAGATTAAAATAGAAGAAATACTAATATATTTTATTTATTTAACAGCATCTCATTTTATTAAATTGGTGATTACAAAGTATAAAGTTATTTAGGAAAATTTTGAATCATAAAAACCGCTACTCAGAAATGATGGCGGATTCCAGAAGAAATACTTCCAATCTGTTATAATTGATAATAAAAATATTCATTGGATATTCAAAAGACCTTTTTACTAGTTTCGCTTATTTATTACATTACTAAACTACCCGTTTCGGCTACTTCAGGCCATCTTCAGGTGAATAAATACAATGTTATGCGAGAGAATGAATTTGGGTTCCATAGCAAATTGCAACAACCCAAAACAAAATCAGTTTCAGCCGTAAGGTGCTAGATGGAGCTATAAATACGCAAACGACAATGTTTTACCTTAAAGACTAGTACGTAAGGTCTCTTTCACGATGGCTAAAAAAGGACATAAATTATTGATCAAAGTCATAAACGAGAGAGCATCGGCTACGGGCGAGTGCTACGAACGCGGCTACGGCGGCGTAGCCGAGCTACGCTGTGGTATGTTGCGCACAAATAATATTTTAGCAAAAAACTAATAAATAAGGAATTGAAACTATTGTAAATCTATTCTTGTGAGAATGTACTCTTGATTATACAGCTTACACAGGATGTTAAATAACGGTATCTATATGGGACTAATGAAAACCATGAAAAGGGACAAAACTTTTGAAGTTTACACGTTATCGGGACTTTGGTTGGCGCCATCAGCTGACGAGTTTAGTTGGCCCCTTATTAAAAGTGTTTATGTCAATTGACCCCTTATTGACCCCTTATTAAGAATGTGTCATATTATTAAGTGTCAGTTACCGTCTTTATATTCTGCGTGCACGTCGACAGCAGAGACAGAGTTTTCACAATCTCCTTGTTCTCCATTATGTGATTGTAGAAGTTCTTCTGTTGGAAGGGGAACGTCGGCTTCTCCTCTGATTCCAGTCGGTAGTGCTTCTTCCTCCTCATCTTGGCCGCTTCCATGACCTTGAGGGACTTCTGCGCCATCGCTAAGTTGGTCGCCGTCACTGATTGCACCTGTTCGTCAAGCTTCGTCACTACTCCGAGGAGGTGGTTCGGCTGTTGGCCCGCCAGCTTCTTCCAGCTCACCTGCTAGGGGGCGCATACGGGGACAGGAGACGCGGTTGGTGGGATGCGTTGGAGAATCAGTGTTAAGCGGGGAGACATAAGGCAGCAAGTTCAAGGGAGAGGTGTGAGGAATTTTGGTGAGGTGGTGTCCCAATTGAACAAAGAAACATTTTTTTATAAAGTATGGTCCGATGTATGTAGAAACGGGGTACAATTTCAAGATAATAACAATGAGGTATTTAGTATTACAGAGTTAGATAGACGTCAATAGCATTGGGGTATATGGCAAGTAAACCGAAATAATGAGGAATTGCATTTCAAAGATTAAACAATGGAAAGGATAATTTTATTTCGATAACAAATGGCAATGACAAATACAATAATGATTGGCACCAGAGAAAATTAGACAGCGAGTTGCATTACGAGAATACGAGGATAATTTGATTAAAAGATGTTTAGCAAATGGAGTGTCCAATTTAAAAACAAAATGGCGGACAGATGCCGTTAATTAGGGAATCAGATAATAATGTAAGTACACACATTTGACCGAAGATTCAATATCAAGACAGGACACAGGTATGGCCAAGGATGTAGGTGTTACATTCAAAAGGTACACATATAGCACATCAAGTGTCAGGCAAGGAGTAAGCGTGGTGACACATTGGTGGTGGTATTGCAGACGATGACACAGTCAATACACAAGTGTTGGTGCAAGACAAACAGTACACAAAACAGTTAACGACACATTGGAAAGTGAAAGAGAGAATGAAATAATTAAGTTAATTTTTTGTGATATTTACATTCAAGCGTTGACACAGAAAGACACGAAAATTAATTATTGAGAAACTTCTAAATTCAAGTACATATATAGCTATAGTCTGTCCCACCAATTTGCCATGGATAAACCAACATGGCATTTCAATATTCACCAAAAACAATATTAGACTAAGTAGTGATAATTACGATCGTTTCACTCCTGTTCAGAGTGAAACGAATTTGAGTCGTACTGGTCAAAACTGGTGGAAGGAATGGATCGTGATCATTAGTAAATAAGTAAGTACGGTTAGTGTTTTGTATACCTTCATGGAAAATTGGATTGGGATAGACTGTAGACATTGATTATGCATCAATGTGCCCAAACGAATATTTTGCTAAGATAAAAGGTCCACAATTATCGCAAGCGTCATTTATTTCGTCCGAAGCCTACCGTTGATGGTAATTTCCACGGAATATTGTTTATTTTATTTCGATTACGGAGCGAAACTTTAAACAACTTTATTATATTCAAATAACAAGCATTTTATATACAGCGTATTCTTTTAGCATTAAATTATAGGTTACAAAATTATAATTTAATATGAATATAAATTACATAACGCAGAATACTCTAATTAACCAAACTTTTGTAATTTCATTTATCACGTTTTGAGAAACTTTAGTAATTTCAATGTTACCAACAACAACAAAAATATAGGCAATCTTGTTCTGTCGAAACTGGAATAGTCAAGTTTTGAAAAGCACAACCTCAAATAATATATTTAGCGTGTACATACTCTGAATGTGTTCTCCCCGCTCCACTGCGCCACACCCTTGGCGAGCCCCGCGATGTGCCTCCCGGCGGAGACCAGCACCTCCTGGATCTCCTCCAGCGTGGGCTTCACGGACACGTTGGGGATCAGCAGCGTGGCGTGCAGGAGGAAGATGGCCTTCTTACAGCCTTCACAATAAGAGATACTTTACATGTAGACGCGGTCAGAAAGTCACGGCTTACCGATACGCCGCCTTTCGCCACTACCTTGTCGTAATGTATGGCGAACTATATCGCCGTCTTTTTATAGAACTTTTTTACTTGGTATTAGATGTATATTGGTCCCACAAAATATAAAAAATATGTTCTTTATCAGCGACTTTTACTATTAATTAACGCAACTAATATGAATTAAGCCCGCTTGCGAGTTTCCCGCAGTCAGTTCCTATCCGCACCTATACCAGGTGATCATAACTCGCAAGGATCCTTCTCCCGCTTTCGTAACACACGTTGAAATGTATTTATTTACTCACTGACACACATTGAAACTAATATGCTATAGAAAGAACGAGACAGCGTTATCGCCGCCGCGGAGATGCAAATTGCAACCACTGCAAGCTTGATAAATGCATTCGGGTTTACGGCGCGGCGTTATGACGATCACAAAAATATACGGCGGTGACGGAGGCTTTTGAAAATGGCGGGAAACGATGATGGTTTCATTTTAATGTATAAAGTGTTTGTTTTGTGTTTAATATCACGTTAAAATGACAGTACCTATGTTGCAATTTATGCAAGATCTGCAGTTTTGCGCTAAATTCAAGAGTCCTACTGTGAGTGAACTTGACTGCTGAGCTGCTTCCCATGACCACGCTACGGCGACTCCTCTGGAGGAAAAGACAATCTTATGAATATTACTATGATCAAGAACATTTTATGTAAGATGATATTGGCAAATGACGAGTGTCGAGTCCATGAATAAACTAAATAAATAATAATCTATACGGTCTGAACGAAGAAAATTATTCGAAATACTTGTTTTCGAATTTAGAGCTAAGAAATGCACCATAAGTGTATAGAAAAACAATATCGTACTTACCTTACCTTACCACGGAATCAACGTAGGTTTATTTGCGAAAATTCTAGCTAGTTGCGGCATATAAATATTTTATAAATACAAATTATTATATGCGTACAAGTTCAGTTTTAAAAATTATGCTAAAATTGAAGACTGACGATACAAAATAAATAATTAAATGTCATCCACAAAACATACGATAAACATATATTTGCTTTCACATTCTTTAATAATATGTGTTTGAAATAAGACCGGGTGCCGTATTGGGTGTATCCGCATTCAGTGTGTATCCGCAACTATACCAGGATATCATAACTCGCTAGGACCGTCTTCCCAGCGAGCTGTTGCCGGGTCCGTCCGTCAAGGCGTCCCGCCGTATTTGAAATCAACGAAATAGCTTGGGATTTTTCCGCCATCACTTTGGAATAGCGGATTTATTTATTTTACTGGATATTTGTTTCTTTTTCTATTTACATGAACACTCTAAACAACATTGGCGAAATTACCTCGAAATGACAGGAGAAGCCATTAAATAAAAACTGAACAGAGATTGCTCGAAAAGCGCACGAATCGACATAGTTTAGCACATTTTAAAAACAATGTGAGTTATTTCTTAAGATTCCCTTAGTGACGTCATTGATCCTCAATTTTTATTTAAATTGTTTAAATTCTAATTAATCTAAATCTAATAATTTTAATTATTAGTCTTTACTTCAGCGAATAATGATTAATTTAAGTTAATCAGGAAATGTTCGCGAATGTTTCTATTTAATGAGTCTGCGAAGTTTCTCGCACGACTCATAGTCTGATAAATCTAACTTTTTTGAATGAATTAAATTATAATTCGAATATAAAAGTACTCATGGACTCTCGATGCTATGCAAAATCAACTTATCTTTATCAGGTCGAAGGCAAGTTTTGTTAATCTCGGAAAGCTGGGAAAACATTTTTTTTTCAAAAACCTGAATTTGATAACTAGAAATACTAAATAGGTACTGGACGAAGCAGCTTAGCAGTCACGTTCATTCCCGACCCCGAGCTCAGTAGTGGATAGTATCATTTGTAATCAAGAAAAGCTTGATTACAAATGATATTATCAAAATAACTTTTCATACTATAATAATTTGGAATATCTGTAGGTACAGCTTACAGCAGATCAAGTGTAACTTTGGACTTTGGGCCGTTCTTATTATCTGTGTCATAAGAGTTGAATTCGTACTGCAAGTGTTACCATTGATCTGCCGTTGTCCGTACTAGAGCTTAATGTTGTAAAAAATAAATTGCCAATAATTATACAAATTACACATAAACATTTTATCGATAATCACTGTCGGCTATAATTTGGCTACACAACCACAAGTTTTTCAGGAACACCTTTTTTCAAGTAAAGTTGTAAATGTACTTATTTTTAACAAAAAATAAAACGTACCTACGATATACGCTAGATAGTACAGATACTCGCAATAAAACGATATAAATCCGAATCTTAGGTAGGTAGTTATGAACTCCTGTCACAACTAGTACCATATCAAAATATATTAAAGACAATATTTTCCGCAATTTAAAGCAACTCAATTTCGGTTCAGTGCGTTCGACTCAATTTTGAAAATATTTATCATAGGATCTAACACAGATTTGGTAAGTAGATTTTTCAGATTTTTTTAAAGCTATGATATGGCCCTTAGGTAAATAGGTTTAGCCTAAAAAACTGTGGTAAGTTTTTTGTTTATGTTATGTTATTAACATTAAGTATGCAAAAAATATTTCAATATGCGATTCAATAACCTAAAATTAACCTGTGGCATATCACAAGAATGTGTGGCGTTTTTATTTATTTAACAATATTGTTCATGCCATCTTGGTGCAAGTGGTCCTTAATAGGCTACGATGTCATTGTAACACGAACTTTTCCATAAATTGCCGCTCATGGCCCATTGAACCAACCCCGGACGAAAGTTAACCCGAGGTAAATCACAAAATGTAAAATGTATGACGTTTTTGTGCTTTAACTGGGGTTAAGGTACTTAACCTAAGTTATGTTATCAGTGGCCCTTAGAACACCAATGAATGCCGGCATTGGGCATCAAATGCGCGCGCAGCTCAACCACAACATATTTTGACTCGGCTCTCTGTATTTTCCTTGTATTTTCAGTCACTGGAGGCTCGCCCATTTTATGATATCCTAGTACCTCTGACTGGCTGGTGGTCGTACAACTTAGATTTCCGCCGGGAGGCCGCTGCGCGCGCCGATTTCCTTAAAGGCTAACACACATTGGATAAGGAAAAACAACGGCAATAACAACGGAGCCGCATCGCAGCAGCAGCGGTTGTAATGTATGAAACTCTATGATAGATAACACAAAGAACACGGCTTGTGGAGAATCGCTAAACGTACCTTGTAGAGAATACACATAGATTTTTGGTAGGGTATAATCATAAAGCATAGAGGTTTAACAAAAATTAACTATTAATACATGCCTACTATACATACCCAAGATGGGGTATCGAAATCGGGTATATTTAGGAATTTAACATTTTATTTGTTTGCTATTCAAACAGTTTTTGCTCTGCGCGGATCCAAAGTTATGATTGACTGAGATTTAGTAGATCTTAATATCAGTTCTTGTCGAAGTTGAAGAGAGACAAATACAACCGCTAAGTTGAAGAAAAACAGTTCATAATTTGTGGATAACAAGATGGTGACGCAACATATGGTGAATTCAGCGACTTGTTTAATGATTTGAGATACGACATGCGAAAATTCTACGAATATCTTCTACGAATTCTACATAATGGACTTTCAAAAATGAAACGGCATGACACGACGCGACGTGCCGCGGCATCCCACGGGTTGACTCGAAGAATCACCGAAGCGTCGGTGGAGCCCAAATACCCAAATTGGATTGGAAACTAGAAATAGAGTAACATGAATTCTAAACTCATAGAAATAAGGTCTTGATCAGAAATAAAATACTTTGCCGTGTAGCGACGTCTGTCAGCGCCGACCCTAAATCACTAATCAATATCGCCGGATTCCCTTTTCCAAACCGACGACCGCCCGCCCGCCTTGCGCGCGCCGTTTGGTGCCCGGCATTGTTCGCGCCTCATTCATTGAAAGCTGGCCTATTTTATGATATCCTAGTCCTGCAGACTGACTTTTCGTCGCGTTTTAGTCATCGAGTATACAAGAGTACAGTGCCATCTAGGCAGTAAATAACCAATTACGACCTACAAAGTTATCCAGACTAGGAAATATAAATTGCAACAATTAAACGCAGCTACCTAGTTCATGGCGCAGTTTTGAACAATGTTCGTAGATGGTGCTGAAGCATACTCGGTAACCTCGCTCACTTCTATGATATCATGCAACACCCGCCGCGGGTGCAAGTTAACCCGAGGTTAATCACAAAAATGTATGGGATTCTTGTGCCTTACTTAACCCGGATTAATGCATTAAACCTGTTTTATCTTTTCAGTTTATGTGCCTCAATATCACCGGTTGTGAGTTGCGAGTACCACTGCGCGCGCAGATCCACTGTCTGCATTTTCAGTCACCTCGTCCATTTTATGATGCCCTAGTACTCCAGGCTGACTTTCCGTCGTGTTTTAGTCATCGAGTGAAAAGAGTACAGTGCCATCTAGTCAATAGAGAACCAATTACGATCTACAAACATTATCCAGACTAGCAAATGTAAATTGCAACAATTAAACAGCAGCTAGCTACTTCCGGTTTTTTAAACCTTTCGTAGATGGCGCTGAAGTATACTTGGTAACCTCGCCCATCTCAATGATATAATATCCAGCGAAATTGAATGTGATATCATGCACCACCCGCGGACGTAAGTTAACCCGAGGTTAATCACAAAAATATATGGGGTTCTTGTGTCTTACATAACCCGGGTTAATGCTTTAAACCTGTTTTATCTTATCAGTGTAAGTGCCTTAATATCACCGGTTGTCCGCTGCGCGCGCCACTCCGCTGTTTGCCTTTTCAGTCATCTTGCCCATTTTATGATGTCCTAGTACTCCAGGCGGACTTTTCGTCGCGTTTTAGTCATCGAGTGAAAAGAGTACAGTGCCATCTAGTCAAAAGAGAACCAATTACGGTCTACAAACATTATCCAGACTAGCAAATGTAAATTCCAAAAATTAAACAGCAGCTAGCTACTTCCGGTTTTTTAAACCTTTCGTAGATGGCGTTGAAGTATACTTGGTAACCTCGTCCATCATCTCTATGATATACAGCGAAATTGAAAGTGATATCATGCACCACCCGCGGACGTAAGTTAACCCGAGGGTAATTACAAAAATATATGGGGTTCTTGTGTCTTACATAACCCGGGTTAATGTTTTAAACCTGTTTTATCTTATCAGTGTAAGTGCCTTAATATCACCGGTTGTCCGCTGCGCGCGCCACTCCGCTGTTTGCCTTTTCAGTCATCTTGCCCATTTTATGATGTCCTAGTACTCCAGGCGGACTTTTCGTCGCGTTTTAGTCATCGAGTGAAAGTAAAGTAAAGTAAAATTCATTTATTCGCAAGAATATAGGTTATATGGTTCTTAAAAATAGTTTACAGTTCCACTATACTCTACCACAAGGTGGTGTGCAAATATTTTGTTGAGTTTAATTTTATGTACTTGTATAGTCATTATGTTATAAGATAAAAGTCTTTTTCTGATATAATATAAAGAATAATTTTATGTCAAACTTTGTACTCCAAAAATTCCTTAACGCTATAGAAACATCGATTCAGAAGCCACACATTAAGCTGCCTTTTGAATGTTGTACAAGACAAACTTGTGAGTTCAGATGGCAGTTTATTATAAATTTTTAGGGCCATACAATAAACATTCCTCTTATATATCTGCAAATTACATTTAGGGATATATAATGTATCCTTGTGTCTGCTAGTAGTTTGTCTTGTAAACACGTCTGATTGCTTAGTTTTAAAATAATCTTGATGCTGTTTTACGAATATACTTATTTCTCTAATGTACATACATGCTAACGGTAATATTTTAAGTTTTTGAAAAAGTGGCTTGCAGCTCTCTAGAAACCATGCGTCGCATATGATTCTTATACATTTTTTCTGTATTAAGAATGCTCTGTCTATATTCACGGAGTTACCCCACAATATCAACCCATAACTGAGCACTGATGACACGTAACCATGATACGCTGTAAGTGCCGCCTGTTGGGACACTGTTTGTTTTAAACGTCGCAACGCAAATATGAAACGGTCTAGTTTATTACAAATATATTCGATGTGAGCTTTCCAATTACAGTGCATATCAATTATTATACCCAAAAACATGGTTGATTCCACGAGTTCAATCTTTTCGTTTTCATGTAAAACATTGATTTTAACCGGATTCGAGTTGTATGAGCGGAATTGTATTGCTTTACTTTTATTTATATTCACATGTAGGTTATTGGTCCGCATCCAACTCAACAACTTGCCCAATGTTTCATTTGTGCGAGATTCGAATGTCTCTTTATTATCACATTTTATTAATAATGTCGTATCATCCGCGAATAGAATGCACTGCCTATTAACGACACTGGGAAGGTCATTAATGTAGAGCAAAAAGAGCAACGGCCCTAATATGCTTCCCTGTGGCACGCCTGACTTATTAATACGATAATCCGATTGGAAATTAGTTTTTATTGGTTGTCGATGTTCTTTATTTAATTTTGAAATTTCTACGCACTGGTGTCTATTACTTAAATAGCTTTTCAGCCAGTTATGTGCATTGCCTCTAATTCCACATCCGCTTAGTTTTGTCAACAGTTTTTCATGGTCTACAAAATCAAAAGCTTTACTCATGTCAAGAAAAACAGCAATTATTGGTGTTTTATTTTGAATACTTTCGGTTATGGTGTTTATTAGATGATAACAGGCTAGCGTAGTGGATTTACCCTTTTGGTATCCAAATTGTTCTGCTTTAAGAATATTGTGTTTGGTTATAAAATCATATAGTCTTTTGTACATGACCTTTTCAAATACTTTTGAAATGATTGGTATTAGCGTGATTGGTCGATAATTGTTTAATTCGCTAGCTTGTCCTTTCTTGTACAAAGGCTTTACGATAGCATATTTTAACTTGGCTGGATATAAACCTTCCGAAAATGATTGATTAACAATATGGGTCAAGGGTTCACATAAATAGGGAGCACATAGTTTTAGTACTTTAGTATTTATAGCATCATAACCCACAGATTTACTATTGTTTAATGACATAATGATTCTAAATATTTCTTCTGCACTAGTAGGTCGAATGAATATTGTACTAATATTGGTTATTATAGGAGTGTTCTCATTTGATAAATTCGGCGGTATATCTTCCTTCCTCGTCAAGTCTATAAAATAATTATTAAATTTATTACATATAACTTGTGGATTCGTGTATTTTTTATCTTCGTGTATTATGAATTCAATGTCTTTTCTTTGTATTTTGTCAGTTATTGTATTTTGAATTGTAGTCCATGTCGCCTTGCATTTATTTGGATTATTTTGAATATATTTATTATTACAAATTTTTTGTGCGTTAAATAGACATTTCTTTAATATGGTGCTATACTGTTTATATTTCATTTTATTTGACTTTTTATCTGTAGCTGAATGTTTGTACTTTAGATAGAGATTTCGTTTATTTTTACTTGCTTTTTTTAATCCTCTTGTCATCCATCTTATTTTATTTGCTCTGTTAATTACTTTTACTTTTATTAAAGGAAAACATAGATTGTAAAATAAAGATATTAAATCGTGGAAACTTGTAAATGCCTTGTCTGGATCATTAATTTCGTATATATCCGAGAACTTCAGGGCTGATATGCAAGTCTGAAACTTTTTTGTATTCTCTGTGCTGTGATCGCGCCTATATTCAAACCATCGCTTAGGTTCTTTACCTTGCTTTACGTTGAATGAAACGACTTGTGCAGTTTCATGATCGGATAGACCTAGGTAATGCACCTCTGCTTTAACTTGTTTGATGTTGCTACATATCAGATCAAGACAAGAGTTGTTTCTGGTCGCGGTTTGGATATGTGTTTCAATATTATAGTTTTTTAGAGTACTCTGAAGCTCCTGTAAAGTGATTGTTTTTTTTAGCAGATCTATGTTCCAGTCACCACAAAGTACTATTTTGTGTTTGGGTTTATTTTTTGTTAGGGTATATAGTAATCTATCTAATTGTTCTAGAAATATTGCAACATGAGTTTTGGTGTGTTTAGGTATTCTGTATATGCAAATTATGATCAAGCCGAGCCCTATCACCTCGATACCACAACTTTCAAACCATGACTTAATCGCTAGCTCTCCAGAAAGACATAAAGGCCTAAATTCGTATTCATCCCTTACTAAAATACAGGTGCCCCCTCGTTTCTCAGTAGAACGAGAATAATGTGCCGCCAGTTTAAAGCCACAAAGTTTTAGGTTCGGCTCACTTCCTCTTTTTATGAAAGTTTCACTGAAACATATCGCATCTATAGTATCACCTTTGTCAGAAAATTCAGCTAATATCATTTCTATAGAGTCTAATTTGTTACAGACTCCTGCAATATTCTGATGAATAATTCGAAATTTATGATTAGTTGTTTTCACGAAAAAACTTGTCCGCGTTAGTGTCTGCTATTATATTTCCCGTTACATCATCCGTTACTACGTCGTCCACGTTTGATTTTGTTTTAGTTGTTCGTGGAAAGTAATATGGTATTGTCCCAGGTTTGGGTTTATTCATATCGAGTGGCGGACAATCTAATTTGCTTAATTTTTTTGATGTATTCGAGCGCTTTATTATGTTGGCAATATTTTTTATGAATTGCGTGTTATATAAAGCACTGTCAATACACATATTAATGTTTTTACATAGAATATTAATGTAATTCAGCCTGTCAGGGTAATAACATTGTGGGTCAACAAATGTACAGTTCTTGAAATGGCTTATCCATAGTCGTATATGGTTGTTTAACAATTTTTCATTTAGAAATTGATTGTTATACACTGACGCGACATAGACAGAGACATGTTGTAGTTTGTCGAGAGCTAATGCCAATTGTGAATGTAACACTTGTGGGTTTGAATCATGTCCCCCTACACCAATAATTACTATGTCCCCCTCAGATAACGTTTTACTAATCTCATGACAATTCTTCAAGATATGTGAGCTAGAGGCTCCAGGTTTTGTGATCGCCAATGGTTTATACTGGTCATTCCATTTTCCAGCTCTTGAATCAAGTATTGCCGCCGATAGGCCAGATATGGAATCGTCGCCTAAAATGAAAATCTTGTGTTTGGTTTTTTGTTCTTCCGACTTGAAAACTGTTTCAGGAGTTGATTTCTCGTCCGTGGCAGCTAAGTTTGGTTCCGGATTCTGTTGCTGATCTGGCTGAATAGATACCTCTGCATTCTCTGGTGATTCAGCGATTGGGTGTGTAAACAAATCTTTGAAACTTTGATTTTGTTCATCATGCTGTTTTTGGGATAAGACAAGTTCTACACCTTGCAGACTTGGACGTTTTTTCTTAACCGAAGAGTTCTTTGAGGTCGACTTACAGATTTGTGAAAGATAATTTATCTTAAGTTCACATTCAGTAACATGTTTTGTTAGTTTATGATTCTCTGCTAGTAGGGTGTCGATCTCTCCTTCCGCGCTCTCCAATTTCATTTGTAACGTGACTATTTTATCCTTGAGGCTTTCAACGACATTTGAGTCAATGTGTCTCAGCTCTGGGCAGCTTCTATTTAATGTGAGTTGTGTGGAATTAAAAGAATCATCCGAGATCGTTCTAGAAGAGTATTCAGGTTTATTGATATTCCTATTTTTTGTAGCCATACTTGGAGCAGAAGCCGAAACATCATCAAGGTCCACATCGTTGGATAGTGATTCGAAGGAGTTTTCTATAGCAACATTAATTACGCACTGTTGATCCAGGCCCGACTCGCTATTCGTTGTTTCTTTGGGTGATGTGGATGATGGTGTGCTCTGAGAATCCTGATGTATTAATTTTTTTAAGCGAAAATTTACAGGTGATGATGGTGGTATATTTGGAAGATTCTTATTTTTTAATGTTTTCGAGCTAACTTTTGTTGAAGATGGTTTAATAGGGAAGTCCTTTTGCTTGGATATTTGTTGGTGGACCTGTGACACCTTGGTCTGTTTAATCTTATTAGTACCAGTAGGGCATGAACCACATTGCCATTTCACACGTTTTTCTATATCCATCAAGTAATATCGTTGCATTGAAACATTGCAACATTCCGGATGATAATTTTGTTTGCATTGTTCACAGTTCAAGTATTGCCTGCTTAGTATTTGTTTCTGGCATTTACAGCATACTTTCACCATCGTGGTTCAATTGTATGGACTTAGTGTATTAGTTTATTTAAGTTACTCTATGGCTATTTATTGTCACTATTGGTAATATTAAAAGTAGGAAACACAGTTTTGTCCCTAGAGACCTCTATCGGTGAGTAGCACAACTATAGTTCAGGGGTCAATTCTCGTACTTCAAAGTTGGTCGATGGTCGCACGCATGTCGCACGTCGTCGTCGAGTGGTTTGCGAACGTACTTTCTCTTTCTGAACGAATATCTCGATGTGACTTTGACAGTTGATTTTGTTAAGTTGGCAACCCTGTTTATATTTATTATTCTAATTGTTCACTAACTTCACTTCAGTGACATTTTTTGAAACATTTGGGAGGTATTTTTCTAAAAAGTTTTAACTATGTGTGCAAAACGGGCTCAAAAATTGTGTCTGCGTCAATGTGTGTGTCGATCCTGATATTTTCAGTCACAGTTTTTTGTTCACTACGAGTATTATTTATCATAAATAACTTACACAAGTGAGTCTTTTGAGGTTAACTTCTGTTTTCTGAAACTTTTCACCGTGTTTTCTTCTTTAATATACTTAATTCTAATTTCTTTGCGTCACAGTATGTACGTTAGGTTTGAATATCACACACACAGTGAAAGTGTCATCTAGTCAAAAGAGAACCAATTATTACAGACTAACAAATGTAAATTGCAAGAATTGACAAGATCTAAATACTATTAACATCCTAAAAGAAAAATACCATTTCTACATTTTGTCTTTCTATACGTTGAATTTTTTTCAGAATTTTTTCGTAGATAAATTCCGATTTCCGAGAAAAAAATGTTTTGTGAAAAATTAGGCATTCCGGAAATAACGTGGCTCTGGCGTATTTCCGGTAAGAAAGCAAAGGAAATCTAACCCATACAATCAAGTAATGCATTGTATTTTTGTTTGCGTCACTTTTTCAATGCTTTCTAGGTAGTCAGAATCATATTTGGCGAGTCCACAAGAAAAATGGCAATGAACACACTCTTATGGTGGCACTTCACTGAAAACGTCCGAAACATGGGTATTCACGATTTTGGAACGGCATTAGCTTACTAAAGTGACGTCATTACACCCTTTAAATTTTCATGGTCTTAACTTAATTTTTAATAAATGACAACAACATTATTTAGAAAAAAAAGGAAAATATGGGTGTTTAATTTTACCTACATTTTCATATAAAAAAATAATAAAGGGGGTAAAAAAAATTAGACCTTGTCTAGGCGCGTATTCTTAAACGTGATTTAAAGTTACGCCACCGTTTAGGCCCCCTGTCCCTTTCTATCTTAACCTATTTTACGAAGTGTGAAGTGTGTGTGTTTGCAACACGATTTAATGGAAGTGAAGTTTAACTAGGTTTATGAATAAATTCAGAATAACAGCATTAGGTCTACACGTATTACTAGTTGGGGAAAGCCGAGTAGTGCTTCACGTATGTAGTACTACTTGGAGTTTTTTAAACATACAATTCTTATTCCAAACTGTTGTACATGCCGCATAGCTTTGCCTAGTTGCCCGCTCATATTTATAATATGGCGTTTTGTGTCTTAACCCGGGTTAAGACCGTAAACTTGTGTTATCTTATTAGCTCAAGTGGCCTTTATAACTAATCAATATCGCCAGTGTGGTCCGCTGCGCGCGCCAAGCACCGCCGCCGCCGCCCCGCCGCCCCGTCCCGCTGTCTGCATTTGCAGTCACTGAAAGCTCGCCCATTTTATGATATCCTAGTCCTGCAGACTGGTTTTCCATCATCGCGTTTTAGTTCTCGAGTGTAAAGAGTACAGTGCCATCTAGTCAAAAGTGAACCAATTACGACATACAAATTCAGACTAGCAAATATAAATTGCAATTAGATAGCAGCCACCAGCAGTACATAGGGCGATTTCTAACAACTTTCGTAGATGGGGCTGAGTTATATTGTCGAGTTATAGTGGAAAGCTCAAAATCATACATATATTTGTCTACAAATATAGTAAAGTTTTGTATTATTTATGCACTTGCACTCTTACAGTTAACCACCATCGCGGTACAAATATAATAATTAATTAACAACACAACATTTAAATCAGATAAATAATTAAGTCAACTAACAACATTACACAACAAATATTCAAGTCAATTCAGCCTATCCTGGGCGAACATAGCGCCCAATCTTATTTTTTTAACATATTCATTTTATTATAAAATCTATGAACGCTCAACTCATAGTGGTAGTGTAAATAATCGTACCTATTTATTATTTTTACATAAATCTAATTACTAGGTATTGAAAAAATATATATTCTATCTCTCTTGAAATTATAGCAGCGCATAGGCTTACAAATTGTGCGGTACAAAATACGCTCGATCATGTTGTCAGTGACCTCGCCGACAGGAGACGAATATAGGTAACAACGAATTTTATTATTTGTGGATTTTTGCATGTAAAATTAAGGTAGATTTTTTTGTATTTTTTGCACTAGCATCGTGTATTTTATCACCCCTGAGTCGCTCGTCGTTGATCAAAGTTGATCAAAGCTACATCCTGTATATGTCGTGCAAAATTTGTGCAAGGCCTATCGTCCGCAGCTAGATTCTGCCCGCACAACTACCAGGAGCACATAACGGGCAAGGACACTCGCCCGCGTCCCGCCTACTACTACGACAACCTAGGGGATTTATGTTCCATAGTTTGTGAGTTTATTTTATAAGTACATTTAATGTGATGTTAATTACAATGACCCGTTTCATGTAGAATCCACATTTAAGAAGAACGAGTATGAAGAAAAAACGTCAAAGTGAAATAATGTGGCCTTTCTCAGTTTCCCAATATTTGGGGGATATTATTTGACAGAAGTACTACACAATAGTCAATAAGTTATAAAATGTACTAAACGTATTTGTTCTGTGATTTCACAGACATTTTGGCCGATGGCATTGGCTATGCCATAATAAATTTGAAAAAATTAACATTTTTTGGGGGTACGAAAAGAATTTCAAAAGTATTTTATGTGACGAAACATAAGTGACCTGCTTCCCTTACAAAAATGTACTTTGGGATCTCTGCACGGAACGCGGTGAATTATTTTCCTTCATGGGCTGGTGCCCTAACACGTGGTCTACACTACACGTGGTTATGAAGGCAGTGCGCATGCTCGAAGTCGCGAGGAATATGCCACGTCAAAATACCAAGTTTCGCAATATCTCCTCGTCAGTCATATATTCCTATGACACGTTTAGCGAAAAAGCCACGTGGTTTCGATCGATAGTAGTACAGTAAACAACATTACGCCTAAAACATTGACTCTTATGCGACGGTATAATAAGGCATACACCATAGGTGATGTGTTGTCGACTATGCTTAAAAGAGAACGTTCTACTAGGACATAATAAACAGGCAGAGGTTTGCAGGGAGCGTTCAGATCAAATACTACTGTGGATGGTTCCGTATCATGTTCTAAAATAAATAATGTAAATCTCTATGAAAAACGGTTACCGCATCGATATGAACTCGATGAACGTCTTACATTAGGTTATGGGGTGATCCCAGAAAAAATAAAGCCGGTCAAGTGCGAGTCTGACTCGCGCACCGAGGCTTCCGTGCAACGCAACTTATTCCCGTAACTTTGCTCTAACAAAAAGATAAACTAGATTTAGAGACAAGCTTATCTTTGCCATTATCAAAATATTATGTCCATACATCGACATACTCCTGATTAGTCGATCATCTGCAAATATAAGTTTGCAATATTATTTATTTATTTAATAGCCTGTAATGTCCCACTGCTGGGCAAAGGCCTCCCCCCAACCCTTCAACTCATCTCTATTCTGCGCAGACTCAGACCACTCTGATAAAAACGTCAAGTTAGTTTCGCCATCGTTTGCGGGGACGGCCACGTAGCCTTTTCGCGTTCTTTGGGGTCCATTCGGTGGCGATTTTTGCCCACAAGTCGATCGGCATTCGGCATCCCACAAACATGTCCCGCCCAGTCCTACATTTGTAATAAGGGGTCAAAAAAAAAATTATATACACAATTTTTTCCTTTACTTTTCTATAAGATCAAGCTTCTTGCCAAATTTCATGATTCTAGGTCAACGGGAAGTAACCATAGGTTTTGGTTTTCTTGCATTTTCATACACATATGCGAGAAAATGCGACATAAACCGGACTTCATATTGAGGCGTGCGATGACTGAACGCAAATGGGGCATGCCCCCAAAAGATATGTAAAACGACACATCATCGACGCAATGCCACGCACAGATCACCCTTACACCTTAGCCACGAGCTTAGGAGGTGCGTCTTGCGAGCGGCGTTGCCCTGCCACGATCCGCTAGTTGCGGCGGCCGGCGGCTGCGACCGCGGCGGACGTATTCAGAATGTATCTATCAAAACTGTCACGATCCATTTCAAATTTACAGCAAGGTACATCCCCTCAATAACAAAAGAAGGGAATGTAGTGAATTCAAGACTTCATACAATGAGTACAATACAGAGAATATCCCGATAACTTTATTGAGTATACACTCGACACATCGATACATATTATCGGTCTCTGCATAATTTGTGATATAAAAAGTTTTGTGTGTATGAAAAAAGCGGCGAGAATTGAGTAGCACGCGTGATTGTGCGCGCGATAGAGTAAATTATCAGCACCGAGTGTGCAATAGCATGGACTTGTCGTTGTAAGACTTAAATCGTACTGCAAGTGTTGCCATTGATATGCCGTTGTCCGTACAAAAACACGTGAACGAACGGCCGGCCGCAGGAAAGCGAGTGCGTTTATACGCACGACTAAAAGGGTTTTCGATTCGAGATTATGCTCCTAAACTACTTGAAACAAGACATGAGAACACCGATATTAAATTGTACTGCATCCTTGTCTTCTGGTATACGCCCATATCACCAGACTTGGTATATAAATGTATACCATGTATACCTCGTCCAACGAAAATTGAGAATTACCTTATTGCAGAAAAGGAAACCTTAATATACACAGGATATGTCTGAAGTTGGGATACGCAGGAACAAACCAACAAAAGTTGTTGTTAATTTAAAACCGGTCCTATCACTAAGCGAAAATACTTCATTTCGAATGAAACAAGGCATGTGTTAGTACACTTAAGAGTGCCTAGGTCTATACAAATTTAATAAAACCATTACTCCGAAATCCATCGTTTTCATTTTAGACCTTTTGATGATTGTAATAAGTATTAGTTCGTATTAGGCATCGTCGTATTCATAACATCCATGAAATGTGTCGACGTTTCAGAAAATCATGTCCACGAGATGCGTACACTCAGCAAGAACATAATGTATCGTGATTGTGTAAAGATATAAATACCAATTTCCATATTTGTTGTACAGCATGACTCTTTGAATGGCCTTTCACCATCGATTAATCAATCTCGCTTTTTGTTATTTCGAGACTTTGATGCACCGTCATCAATGCCTGTTTAAACGACCCCAGTGTGGTGGCGCCTTCCCTAACAACGATCGAGGTAAGGCAATGATCGACCACACGGGCCCAGTGCGAATTGGTAGATAACACATGCCTCAGACGAAAAGCTTTAGATTATTAGACCTTATACATCATAGAATTTACGTTTAATTAAACGTTATGCATATGTCAGGCCCGAATTCGTTTTTAATTGTCAAATTGATGTCGACAAAGAGAGAGAGAATTACAGAGAGAATACTAAGTAAACTAAACAAATGTATTGTATTATCAGTACATACAATGTTGCAAAAATATTTAATGAACAATGACTGGTTATGCTTCTTGGAAATAAAAGTTCCATGTGAATTATGGACATTGCAACTTTAGTATTTAAACCTTTGCCTAAGTGTACCTAATTTCGGTCTACCTGCTCGCCAGTCATCGTAGCCTGGTAGAAATTCACACCGATCGTTGCGGAGTGTGGGTAGATAGATTAATTCCTCCTTCCATGGTTACTCCATTGGAGCGAGCGAGCCTCCATTGGAGGCAAGGCTCTGGGGGCGTTTTCGCGTTGAAAATGTATTTTGAGGTGGAAGTTCCAGCTCTGAATCTCTCTCACTTTCTCTCTATCATGTTAAATTGTATCAAGAGAAAGACAAGTACATTCCAGTTTGTTACGTAACATTTTTATGTACTTATCGTTTGTTATATTATTATAAAATGTACACTGTAATGTCTGTAATAAAGGGGTTTTTGAAAATGGCGGCTCACGTTCCCGCCATTTTCAAAATTAATCCTGGTGTTAAATTATTTGATATTTTAATTTTATTTTATTTGTTTTGTGCTTGATGTCACGTTAATTTTTTTTTTTTTAAATTACCATAAATATCAATATGTTGGCGTTTTCCAATAATTATATACAAAGACAAACATCAATTCATTGCTGTTGTTTTCCTGTTCCTAGGGAAATATCATTTTGCTGGTTCGGTCTGTCTGGTGTTGTACCAGGGTAGCAGAAATGCAAAGCTACGTATATTGCTAGTGTTCTGTCCTGGATATCTCTATCCCTGTCTAACTTATGGGTAAATAATTATTTAAAAATAGTGTTTTACCTTCATCAGTGGCCGGTACGTCGCCATCCATGGAAAACTGCTTGATGATCAGGTCGAGGGTCCTGCGCGTCACCCTGATGAGCACGTCGATCACTTTCCGGCTGTAGTACCGCCTCATTTCATTCACTGCGTTCTTCACCATTTCCTGATCGGAACATCATCACCCATTAATCACTTCGAGCTCCGTCGTCACCAGCTCAAAGAATTCCTAATAAAGATAAGAAAATGTGAATAAAAAGCTTTTGATACCTATGCAGCCAGAGAAAATTGACGATAATACAATATTTACCTTTGTGTTTATATTTTTTTTTTTAATCGGACATTATTTTAATGTTGTCGTATGTACTTAACAAGTATTTTTAATTACGCCTGCTCGCTCGTTTAGTAGGATAGCTTGATGAATCGATAAATTAAAAATCAACCAAGTATACTAGAGAAAATCCGAATTTCACAACTTTTTGAGTTATTTTTGATTTATTTTTGTATTTCATGTAAGTAAAAAAAAATGTAACAGCGTAAAGTTATTTTACGCCCAGCGAGACGGTCGATCAAGGGCCCGTAGAGCTAGTTTTGAACGGTTTATTGTAAGAGGAAAGCGGGAGAGATTTCTCGGGAGTTATGGCACCCTGGTACAGGTGCGGGTTGAAACTGACTGCGGACAACTTCGAGACTATGAAATACGGACAATAATGTGAGCGGACACGTGACATTTATTCCGTCCGGGCTAGCTGGCTAAATATTACATTAGGATTCTTTTAGATTTCAATTAGGATCCTCTTACTTTTTGCCAAGCACAACCCCCTTGCATGATAGGATTTTTTAAATTAATAAATGGGTAAATAAATGCAAATTCAAATAAAAATATTGACGACCAATAATATAGGACAGGTTTCTCGGTAGTTATGACATCCTGGTACAGGTGCGGGTAGAAACTGACTGCGGACAACTTCGAGACTACGAAACACGGGCAATAATGTGAGCGGACACACGTGACACGGCATTTATCCCGTCGGCTAGCCAGCTAGAGATTACATTAGGATTCTTTTAGATTTCAATTAGGATCCTCTTACTTTTTGCCAAGCACAACCCCCTTTGCATGACAGGATTTTTTAAATAAATAAATGGGTAAATATATGCAAATTCAAATAAAAATATTGACGACCAATAATATAGGACAGGTTTCTCGGTAGTTATGACATCCTGGTACAGGTGCGGGTAGAAACTGACTGCGGACAACTTCGAGACTACGAAATACCAATAATGTGAGCGGAGACACGCACGTGACACAACATTTATCCCGTCCGGGCTAGCCAGGTAGAGATTACATTAGGATTCTTTTCGATTCCAATTAGAATCCTCTTACTTTTTGCCAGGCACAACCCCCTTGCATGACAGGATTTTTTAAATAATTAAATAGGTAAATAAATGTAAATTCAAATAAAAATATTGACGACCAATAATATAGGACAGGTTTCTCGGGAGTTATGACATCCTGGTACAGGTGCGGGTAGAAACTGACTTCAAGACTATGAAATACGGACAATAATGTGAGCGGACACGTGACATTTATCCCGTCCGGGCTAGCTGGGTAGCTGGCTAGATATTACATTAGGATTCTTTTGGATTCTAATTAGGATCCTCTTACTTTTTGTCAAGCACAACCCCCTTGCATGACAGGATTTTTTAATTAAATAAATGGGTAAATAAATGTAAATTCAAACAAAAATATTGACGACCAATAATATAGGACAGGTTTCTCGGTAGTTATGACATCCTGGTACAGGTGCGGGTAGAAACTGACTGCGGACAATTTCGAGACTATGAAATACGGACAAAATAATATGGACGGACAAATGTGGTTTATTATGGGTCTAGAAAGAGATTACATTAGGATTCTTTTTCGATTCTAGTAGGATCCTCTTACTTTGTGCCAAGCTCAACTCTCTTGCATGATAGGATTTTTTTTAATAAATATATGTGTAACTTCATACAAAATATTGACGAAAAAAAATATTGGTATGTACCTAGACAATGTATTAAATTAACTTTAAGGGGCGGCGAGCTGTCAAACTCGAGCGCGAGACAGAAGATGTCCCGCAGCGGCGGAGTGAAGAGCACGGCACAATGACTCCATATTTTTATTTTTATTGATTTTGGATGAATTTTGGCATGGAAATTAAAATACGCCAATAAAGTCAGATTTTTTTAAAACAAGCTCTCGTAATTATAACACCCTACATTTTGGTATAAATTTCGTATGAACAAGTATTTCGGTTTAGACATAATTTTAATTTTAAATGACATGGAAGGGGTATGTTTGCGATTTTTTTCTATCGAGCGAAGTTTGTCCAATCGTGTATCGGTATTTATCAGTCCCTAAATAGACACCCCAAGATTGCTATATATTTTTTTC
Source organism: Tachystola acroxantha (assembly GCA_963506565.1). Lineage (NCBI taxonomy): Eukaryota > Metazoa > Arthropoda > Insecta > Lepidoptera > Oecophoridae > Tachystola > Tachystola acroxantha. Next base: position 19,844,118 of record OY735870.1, read on the forward strand.
AGACGTCTAATTTTAGTAGTTAGTGCCGTAGTCTTCATCGAAAAACTGAAAATACGCGCATACGAGGCCTTAATTAACTTGCAATAAACTATATGAAATCTGAAAATCTAATAAAATAAGGCATTGGGCATATTCCCTATTTCACACACACAAGAATAATTTGTGTACCTATGTAGGTTTCCTCATGATGTTTTCCTTCATTCTTATCAACATCTTCAACATATCAAAATATTTGTGTCGATTCCAGCGTATCAGCTCACTCTTTACGCGATGCAGCATGAGTGACAGAGACAGTTGCGTATAGGTTTAGATTTGTCTGACACAGCCAGGCCACAACAGCCACACACCTATTAATTAGCTACGGACAACAGCAGATCAATGGTAACATTTGCAGTACGAATTCAACTCTTATGACGCAGCTAATAAGAACGGTCCAAAGTAATACACTTGATTTGTTGTTAGCTATACTTACCTAATTTTATTTTTCTGATTTTTTAAGCTAGGATCGTGGCATTATTTTTTATTTCATGTTAACCAACGCCAACTAAACTTCAGTACCTACCTAGTTTTTGCGTACTTCTATTGCAAGCAAGGAAAGTGGGAGAATATGACTCGTGAGTTATGCTATCCTGGTACAGGTGCGGGTAGAAACTGATTGCGGACATCCCGCAAGCGAGCGTAGGTAATTCACAACAGTTAGGTTATATTATATAGTAGATGGATAATATTTATTTAATTGACATTTATTTATTATTAAAGGGGAACCCCAATTTATATATCCTTTTATTGCTGATTTCGTATGTACAGGATTAAAGTGCAAAGTTTTAATATTATGTTTAGTAACAATTTTCTCTATAAATAAATAACAATATTAATAGTAAAAATTCCAAATCATTGCTTTCTGGTCTAACGAACTATATCTATCTGATTTCAAACGTCTGTAACTGGGTATGTTATTTCTTAATGATTTTAGTACATAAATATTGTAAAATTAACGAAAATAATTTATTTTGAAATGCTTGTAAACTACCTCATTGGGTGGTAGTACAATAATAAAATATATAGCTACAGAGGTTCTATTATGATTTTCTAGGGTTCCATACCTCAAGACGAAAAAGGATAAGAGGGTCTTAATATCATTTTATTTGGATTCTAATATGATCCACTTTGTACCAAACTCAACACTCATGTCTGGTAGGCGACACAGCGAGTCGCTACTCTTTGGGGCCTATTCTATTTATCTATAGTAATCCGTGTGTGCAGGTTTCTTCACGAAGTTTTCCTTAGCCGTTGTATTAACAATTGGTAAATGTATGTAAGTTATCTAGAACTAAATTTAAAAAAATCCAACACAAATAAGTAAGATCACGCACGATGCTATCTTTCAAGCCATCATCAAACTCTGGATCCTTTATGTCTAAAAACCTTCTCGTAAATACCACCTATTAAACGAAAAAAAAACGCTTTCAAGTCGGACCATCCGTTCTGGAGCTACGTTAACCCCGACGCCAGACATGTGAGAGTCTTTGCAAACATTTACCTACCATTGACAGCTTTGTACAGAATCTACAACTACGACGTTATAAAAAGCCGTCAATGAATAACAAATCTGAGCGTCTTTGACTATGCTGGAGTAACACAGACAGACACACAAAGTTAGAATAAGAAATAAATATGAAATACAATAATTCCTATAGCACTCACTATAATCAGTTACCAAGTCACGTACAAGTGTATAAGAAAACACTTATACACATTAAGTAAAATACCTATTATACTTGTTTGTATATATCACTATAATACATACATACGCGTTAAGAAAATAGTGAAAAAAAGAGCACGTCTATCCACGGTTGACAAATTAGATAACTTAGACAAATGTGCCATAAAAAGGAAAGTTCAATAAAAAAAAATTTCAACTTTCCTTCTTATGGCACATTTGTCTAAGTCATCTAATTTGTCAACCGTGGATAGACGTGCTCTTTTTTTCACTATTTTCTTAACGCGTACGTACTATAGTCGGAATGCGTGGGCATGGAAATAGATGAAAGCACCAGGAGAAGATAAACATTGAGAAGCACCCGTAACCCTAGAGACGCACTTCTATACTCCGCCCCAGAAGAGGCGATAGAAACATCCTTCTATTCTGTTCACTCAAAATCAAATAGCTGTATCCATTATAAGATAACTCTTCATATTGAGCTTGAAATATTTGACTGTGTTATTTCAGATTACAATGTCATTATCAGCGTGGTTATCTTACAAGTTCGCTGGTCATTATATGCATTCAGATAAGGTACAATATTACTTTGATTTTTTTATAGCCTATGTCACTCCTACAAGCAAGACGAATCTAACTACACCTCATATATTAAAATTCAACAAGCCGTTTAGGCTGCAGGGCGTGCTAAAGAATTAGACATACAATCTCACACAAACCGAAGCCCAAATCAAGTGTCTTATTTTGTAAACAAAAACTACCCCACCCTACTAATATTTTAAGCTATTGATTGATGCATAGTTATTTTCACATTATTAGATCGGATAACTTTATTTTCACAACGACGAACAGGTTCGTCCAATCAGTTCCTTCAGTACCTATATCACAACACGTAATTAGACGATCATATTTGTTTACAAAATAAGACACTTGATTTGGGCTTCAGTTTACATACATAACCCTCCACCTTTTGCAGTCGGATCATAATAACTTGGAACTTATTTATGCTAACGTTTTCAGTTCTAGCACTGCTGTACCTGCATGCTCTTGGACAGTCCGCCTGCAGGCATGGACAGCAGTCTGTGCGGACTCTCGAAGCATTCCCACACCGCGGACCAGTCCTGCTGTCCACTGGACGTCGACTCATTCATAGTGGACGCAGCCGCGCTGCCGCCTTGGTTTTCATCTAAAGAATTAAACTAGGCTGAGAGCGAATTCGTGAAAAAGCCAAGTGAAAAATGTAAAAACTTGGGTCATGGTTATATGAGAAAATTATCAAAATAAAACGGGAATTATTTTACTATTATATAACATCATACGATATATATATAATTTTTTAGACTTAAGTACTTGATTTGTAAATATATTATCAACGCAGATCATGGTGGCTATAAAATGTCTGGTCAATGACACAATATCGGGAGCTGAATACTTGCAATTTAATTCCCCCTCTTATCTTAATAATATATTAACCGTGTAAGTTTATTTATAACAAACAGTTTCGGATTTATAAAATAATTAATTATGCCCCAGAATTTCATATATAATAATATCATTTAAGTATGAAAGTTGCTAACATAAATATTTAGATATAAGTAACCTAATTACACTAGTAAACCGATAATAATATATTGGCACATCCAAGTACCCAATGAAACGGTCATTTAAATTTTTAATGATACAAAACGCTAAACTACTTACTAGGTCCAACTGCCTTAAACCTTTGTGAAACCAGGTCTCTCCAAGTAAATGAACGCAAAACCCGTAACTTATTACCGCACCTACCGTCAGCAATGAGGAATTCGAAGTCTGGGTTGATCTCCGTAGGCTTGATCTGCTGCGCGGCTTTCCTCACGAGGTCCAGAACCTCTTCCACAGCCTCTTCAACCATCAGGCTCTTGCGGTTTAGTTCTACGCATGCGTTACTGTGCGAAGAAAAAAATAAGTGTCAGTAAATAAATATCAAAAAATCGAAGCGAATTTAATCATTAATTTATTTCAAACAGTCGGTTGGTGTCTTATTCGTCTTAATAGACTGTCGAAATAGTAATTAGTGACGGTTCGATTATAATATCTACACTAATATTATAAGGAGGATTGTATTTTTGCATGTTTGTAACTGGTTTGTAATGAACATACTCAAAAACAACTGGATCGATTTCAAAAATTATTTCAACATCAGAATGCTACATTATCCCTGAGTTACATGGGCTATATCATCCGTGCGAAACCTGCACGGGCCGCTAGTAATTCTTTAAAGTAGTACTTAAGTGACAAAATGCGGGCTTCATATTTTTTGCCATTAGCCAATATCATGGAGTAATCTTTTCCCAGTTTCATCAGAGAAGGCATCCGAAGCAACTTAGCAGCTCGACAGCTCCACAACCGAGTCTATACGTCATTCGACTCGAGCACTGGAGAAAGCGAAATATTACCGCCTCTTTCTCATTATATCCTAGTACACCCGTCATATTATATGTACTATGCGTAGGCAGACACTCGAACATAAGTTGATACTAGCGAGAGCGTTAGCAATCGATTTACTTTATTGTAATTATTTGTTCCTCGATATTCATATTCTCCTGGTACTCGTATCATTATAATGTAATAATTTTGGCAATATGAGGTTAATGACATTCAAGAATCTGTAAATCTCCACTTACACACATGGCTTATAATGTTTAGAAATTTTGAAGAAATGAAGCGGGAAATTCATATTTAAAATAAGTAAAACTTGATTTAGTTAGCGGCACCGCCACCATATTTAGCATTAGCAAGGTTTATTACATTATAATTTATTGATCCTCACAATTCATATTCTCCTGGTACTCGAATCATTATAATGTAAAAATTTTGGCAATATGAGGGTAATGATGTCCAAGCATTATCTCCACTTACAAGCGCTAATGCTTAGATAGAACTTTTGAAGAGATGAAGCGGGAAATTCATATTTGAAATTGAAATAATAAATGATTAAACTTGAATTAACGGTAGGCGGCAGCGCGCAGCGCCATTCATTATATTTAGCATCAATGTTTACTACATTGTAATTTATTGATCCTCGCAATTCATATTCTCCTGGTACCCATATTATTGTAATGAGTTAATTTTGGCAATGTGAGGTTAATGACATGCAAGCATTCTTTAAAAGTTCACATAATATTCGTCCATTGTCCACTACAAACGCTGATGCTGAATATTTGGAGAGATGAAGCGAGACGGGACATCATAGATGTATTTGATATAAATGTGTTGATTAAACGGATAATGTTAAAACGGTTGTTTCGGCATAGAAACAAGGTCGATTTTTAATTAACAATTTAACACGTTTAATTATTAATCAACAAATAAACGTAAGTAAGAAACCCTGACAAGTTGTACTTAGGGTTTCTTTTTACACAACAAGTTTTTCTTACCTCCGCTAGATGGAATACTACAATATAGCTCTCATTTTAGTATTCATATACCACTCCTCATATTTATAAGTCCCTGGTACTTCTATCGATTAGAATGTAATGAATGTGGGTAATATGAGATGTTAGCATACCGAGTAGGTACGCAAGCGCTCGGATAATTACGTAATGTTTGAAAGACAAAACAAACCGAGTTTGTTGTTTTTGGTCGATGAATAACTGCTTCATGTTTTTAGTATGTTAACAGTGATGTATATCACTTGTTCATTTATTATTTATTTTATTAATGGACTCGACAGTTCGTCATTTGCCAATGTCATGTTATAGAAAATTCAATATATTCAATAGTCTTCTATCTTCCTCCAGGGGAGTCGCAGTGGCGTCTTCACCCTGGGTAGCCGCGTCTTCATGTCTTCATCCAGAGGAGACGCCGTAGCGTCATCACTCTGGACGAAGCAGCTCGACAGTCACGTTCACTCCCGAGCTTGTAGCGGGAACTCTTGATAAAAGCTTGAAACTTCAGATCTTGCATAAATAATCCAATAACTTCACCGCACTGTCATTCGCGAACATTTTCTGATCAATTTAACGTGATATTAAACACAAAATAGTCCCTGTAGACATTAAAAGGAAAATTATCAAACAATTTCACAACCGTCGTTTCCCGCCATTTTCAAGAGAACCCACTTGTTCATTACATCTACACTACAACGCTAAGTGTTGTCGCAGCGTTTCAAGACATCATTACCAAAATAACAATCAAAAGTCAAATAAACGATTATTCTATTCTATTCTAACAGTTATAATAAAAACTCACCGACAACCCGTTTCTATATTTTCAAGAAACTCCTCCATGGACCATGGCGTTTCCTCTGAGAAAGAAAAGACATTAATTAAACAAGCGTTAAGGCTATCCGAGAGGGGTGACATAACCAAAAAATATTATCGCAATACAGTTCTATCATTAGTAATTAAAAGTTATTTTATTATAAACAAACAAACCATGTGTAAATCGTAAAAAAAATCTTATAAAAAGAATAAACCTCATGGCTGTCCAGGGATTGAACCTGGGACCTCTGTATCGAAGGTCCATCGTTTCAGCCACCCGACAGTAACATATCGATCGGTGCAAAAATCAAGGGGCAACGTTAACTATCGCTGTAACGCCGCAAACATGACTATGTTATTGTCAGTGTCATGTGTTTGACAGGCGTTTGACAGCTAGTTTACTGGGGCTTCAGGTTTCAATGGATTTTAAATTTGTTTGATTTTCTATTTACATGAATACTCTAAATAACTTGACATTGGCGAAATTATCTCTTGAGTAGGAGTAGAAGCTATTCAAATAAAAATAGAATAGATTTCAATGTACTTTATAATAACTTGTACAGAGGCGTCGTTGTCGCCGTCGGCGTAGGAACGACAGCTTAGGGTTGGATGGACCCACTTGTCAACAAATAAAACCATATAAAATCTAAGTATATTGGGCGCTGATAGGTATAAGTTGACAAGTCAGAACTACGTCTCCAACAAACTCTTACCTGGCAAAGTAATCAGAGAAACCTCTTGCATCCCAGTCAGCATGTAAATAATCCTGTTGGTGTAAATATCGTGTACCCTCGTGACCAGGACATCAAAGCTTTTGATAGCAGCATTGGCGCGGTCAATGAATTCTCTCCAGTCCTCGCTGGTCCAGCAGACGCTGCGCAGCCCGGGGAGCAAGAGGGAAGATAGCCGGACTACTTGAGGCAGAAAGAGAGGTCGAACTTCCAGCTTCACTCGTCGGACTGTGCGTAGATAGTCTTCCAGTAAGAACTGAGAATGATAACAACAAAAAAAAATTTTCTCCATTTATCATTTAGATTTTCGTTTCGCATAGCGCGTATGCAAGAAAATATCAAAACATATAGATAACAACATTGTTGTTATAAAACGATAAAAGTGCTGTATCGTACCAGTATCCAAACTAATGTGGGCCCAGTTGCTGTTATCACTATTACCTAAGCAAATTAGAAAAGGCGCAGCTGATCCCTTAAATGTTCTCCGCAATCTTACTTAAAATTCTTCAGCTGTGCTTCCCGGGAAAAACTCATATCTTATCACACAATAATAATAAGTAGGTCATTGACCTCCTATAAACAACTAGTTACACAAAGGTCTTACTAAAACAATTTAAAAAACGTCCAAATAAGGGTCCATTGTTAACTTCCAAATAATGTCCAATAAAGCAAATGCCCATTCATCCGTTTGGACCTTCTTTGCGCTCGGACATTTTTAGACGGCAGACTGTGTATCTAGTTATCTATAGGAGATCAATGTAAGTAGGTATAAGTATTCGTTCTCTGGTATGCCAGTAGATTCATCTAAAGCTCCTTTGATATTTGCCGTTACTCTCATATTTTGGACACAGCTAGCATTTTCCCTTAGGGGGATCATTTTGGACACCTTTACCTGCAGCGAGTCATTGACCAGCGTGAAGTAGTTCTTCTTGGCGTAAAGGGCATGACACACGATGGGCAGCTCGACGCCCATCTTGACGAGGCAGTCGGACTCGCGGATGAGCAGCCGGATCGTGTGGTCCAGGTTCACGCCCACGCGGCCGGCCTCGTCGATCCGCAGCAACGTGTTGTTCAGGCACTCGTCCACGTCCCATAACTGTCATAATCAAGATTTGCTTCATCGGACTTCGAAATTAGAATAGAAATATCTTTCTTTAGAGTTCAACAATATAAGTGAGTGATATCTTTTTATATATAATAATTTGTAGTAATGGCTCACTATAGTTTTAATTGTAGAAATATATTTATTAGGAAGTGCGCACACTACAATTTTTAGTGCGTGCGATAATTTTGTCGCAATAAAAATGTATGGATTTCACGTTTGCTATGTGCACTCTTACATAAACACATACGTTGCAGATCTACGACAAAATTATCGTGCGAACAAAAATCGTAGTAGGTACTCGCGCCTTAGGCAACAAAATTCGGCATTAAATAATTACCCCCAAAAAAATCAAGTACTTATTTAGGTCATTGATCTCCTATAGGTAAACAACTAGATACAGTCTGCCTTCTAAAAATATCGGAGCTCAAAGAAGGTCCAAACGGATGAATGGATTATTTGCTTTATTGATCATTATTTGGACGTCAACAATGGACCCTAATTTGGAAGTTTTTTAAATTGTTTTAGTAAGACCTTTGTGTATCTAGTTGTTTATAGGAGATCAATGCGCGTAAGGTACTTATTGCAATTGATAGCAAAAACGTCTCAAGTATCATCATATGGCATAGCATAATATATAATTGGTGTTTTAGAATACCTGACGAGTATATATATATGTACAGCTAACAGGAGATCAGGTGTAACACTTTGGACCGTTCTTATTATCTGCGTCATAAGAGTTGAAATCGTACTGCAAGTGTTTTGATCTGCTGTTGTCCGTACCTACACTACATGACTATTTACTAAACTCCTACATACACAATTCCATCAATCCAGCCATTGCATCTATCTATGTGTGTGTAGTGTGTGGCGTATCTACGATACAACACACGTAGGCTGTTGGCCATATACCTAAGACTAGATGTAGTCTAGCCTCTGTTTTCTGAATGAAACAGCTTTTGTCACTTTCACACTTCGTTAAAAACATCAAGTTGGAAAGAGAGCGTATAACGTTTACGGTTTACAGGGATGCTGTATTTCGCCCTCTCTGCTATCGGCCCATTAGCTCAGTAGGTTAGAGCGTCGTGCTAATAACGCGAAGGTCGCGGGTTCGAACCCCACATGGGCCATCACACATTTCTGATTGTTGTTTTTTTTAACAATCGAATGATAGAAACAAGTGTGGTAACTTTTATGATCCACATTCATTGACTACACAATCAAAACATATTAAATTTTGGAGTTATATTAATCATGAATTGTTTTTATATGCAACGTGAAATTTTAGTGGTTGTTTTCCCGCAGCGAGACGATTTAGTCTCTGTAGTACGGATAAAAGCAGATCAATGGTAACACTTGCAGTACGATTTTAAATCTTACGACACAGATAATAAGAAAAGTGAAAATCCAAAGTGTTACACTTGATATGCTGTTAGTACTATCGATCTATTAATATATATTTTTTTCTTAATTTAGAAATAACAGCTTAAAATGTAAAATAGCTGAACCTTGTTTATAAATACGCCTACATGTTTAACGCGATCTTAGATTAGATTGACTATGAATAAAGTACCTACTTTATTGGTCAAGCGATCGTCCGTGTTTTGCGTACGAATTCAGTAAGTAAAAATTTAAAAATGTATACCTAAGTAAAAGACATAAATTGTGATTCGCTCCAAAATTTAAAAGTAAAAATAGCATAAGGTAGGGTCCCGGGGCGCTTTGCAGGCTCAAGTACTGGAAAGTACTCGTAAATGTCCAAGGCATTGAAATGAATCTAGACAAGTGGTTGTCTCAGCCGAACACAGCTTCAGCCACTGTCGGTGCTTGTCAAATTGAACCCAGCTTGGCTAGCTCAACTGGTTCCCCTCAAAGCGCTGACCCTGATGGATGTAGGGTCGGAACTTGCCTATATACGTTTGTAAACGGAAAATTTCAATAGCGCGTTTTAGGGTTTTTGCTTAAAACTCCAAAATGGAACTATTTACGTGACTTCTAACTAGTGTTCCAGTATCCTATGAACTGTTAAACTCCTTTCGTTATCATTTTTTTACATGTTTCATACAAAATTGTCAATAATTTGACATATTTTGCTAAGTTGTGTTCAAGCTAGTAAGGAAATACGCCGATAGCGGCGCGATGGGCGCTGCACGGCAGACACCTACTTCAAAGGCACGTATTTTTCTTGAAGTGTTATGTATGTGTGATAGAAAACAGTATTTTATTATTATTTTGACGTTATTTTATTTTTTAGGGTAAAAAGGAACTCTTATAGGATCACTTTGTTGTCCGTTAGTCTTGTATATCTCAGAAACGCGAAGACGGATCAAGTTGAAATTAATACCAAATACTCAGGTTTGCAACCTCATGCAGCCGTGAAAATCAAACTTCTACGTCAACGCAATCAAAAGATATGGCCGTTTATGTCGCATTTCCTATTTTTTATTTTATTTATCGCATATTTTACACAAAAATGCGAGAAATAATAAAAAAAAGAGTTAACGTCTATCTAGATGCATGCATTATATGCAAATATTCACTTACATTATACATAATTATAAATATGGCTCATTTATTTAATTGACGAAATGCGACTATAAAAGAGAGCTTGAAAAATAAATTATTTAAAAAACAAACAAAATATAGTGTTAATTCTGCATCAGCCCCAACATCAACTCCTCACATGATCTCAAGTAACTTTGTGATAGTTCAAGAATAGTCTATTAGATGTCACTGTCAATAGGCACCATTTAAACAAATGATTTATTCCTTTGCTATCTCAATTTTTCAATCCTTTCAAAAGAAGTAACACTTTCCAAATTATTTACTTTTATCTGATTAAGTAAAGTCTGCCAGCTGTCAAACTCAAGCGCGAGACAGAAGATCTCCCGCAGCGGCGGAGTGAAGAGCACGGCACAGTGACTGCATATTTGTGTTTTTATTAATTGTGGATGCACTTTGGCAGGGAAATAAAATACGCCGACAAAAATCAGATTTTTTTAAAACAAGGTCTTGTATTTACAAAAGTATAAACAAATAAATGCCATATAAGTACAACGAGTTGTAACCTGAACGATATTCACAAACTTTATATTAACAACGACCCGCCCCACGGGGCAAACTATTTTTATATTTTTCCCCGGGGATCCAATGTTTTCCGGTGGTAAATGGATTTCCAAAGCTGTTGGAGCTCGATTGAGTAGCACACGAAGAAGAAAATAATTATCATAAAATACCTAAAAACTACGTTGAACTCAATGTGAAACTACCTACATATAACAGAATGTTATAAGAAAAAGTAAATAATAATAAAAATGTTAATCAGAAGTCATTATGTGCAAATTGCAATACATGTACTTAGGTTGTCGAAATTATCGCCAACTCCGCTTATTAAATTATTTATTAATGATATCTATAAATATGGGACTGATTGATCGAACCTGTTCATCATTGTCATAATAAAGTAATCCGATCTAATAATGTGAAAATAACTATGCAATAATCACATAACAGCTTAAAATGTTAGTAGGGTAGGGTAGTGTTTACAAAATAAGACACTTGATTTGGGCTGCGGTATACATATCGATCAATATTACAGTATAATGTTATAGACAACATTATAGATGCACGCACACAAACAGCACTCGCTCAACACGACACACACACACCGCCACTAGATCCTACAGGTGACGCGGCGCCAGGTCTCCTGTATCGGGCTGAAATCCTAGTAGCACGTCACAAATATCTGACTTCAAAATGGCGGAATCCGACATCAGTTCTTTGTCTATTTATTTATTATTTATAAACTCACGCAGGCAGAGACGATGCACTTGTATCGGTTGCGATCCTAGCACACAACTCTCGCTTCCTCCACTTTCATCAATCTCTTTATCGTCGGCTTGTAGTAGATCGCAATTAGCAAAAAAACTGCAAACTGCGAAAAAATCAAACTTCTATGTCAACGCAATCAAAAGATGTGACAGTTTATGTCGCATTTTCTCGCTTATTTGTATGAAAATGCAAGAAAACCAAAACCTAACAAACCATGGGGTGCTTCCCGTTGACCTAGAATCATAAAATTTTACAAGAAGCTTTAAGATCAATAAGGTCTTATAGCACAAGTAAAGGTATGCAGCGAGCTATGGAAGGAGGTGTGCTTGACATTTCTCTGTTAGATAGAATAAGAAACGAGTATATCCGCCAGAAGACAAAAGTGGTTGACATTGCTCATAGAATCAGTAAACTGAAGTAGCTGTGGTCTGGTCACATCTGTCGTAGAACCGATAACCGATGGGGTAGACGAGTTCTCGAATGGAGGCCACGAACGGGTAAACGTAGTGTGGGACGCCCCCCGACCAGATGAAGGGATGACCTTCGCAAGATGGCTGGCAGGGACTGGATGCAGAGGGCCGAAAGTAGGGTTGAATGGCGCGCTTTGGGAGATGCCTACGTCCAGCAGTGGACTGATACGGGCTGATGATGATGATGGCAAAGATAAGTTGGTCTCTAAATCTAGTTTATCTTTTCGTTAGAGTAAAGTTAGTGTCGCCGCACACGGGCCACACGCGACAGCCACAAACGCCGCCACGAGAAGCTAGAAGCGGCTACAAAGGTAGCTGAAGCGCGCGACAGCCACTTGTGGCCGGTGGTCGACACTTGCGGTCGGTGGCTGCTACTTTTTTTAACCCATGCGTGCAGTATAGTTTACTGAGGCAAGGGAGAGAGGGGCGCGGAATCGCGCGAGTGGCGTGTGGCGGATTTTTGTGTCGGCGTTTAGTGGCCGGTGCGAGCCACAAGAAGCAAGCTGCGACGATTTGTAGCGTGTGGCCGCCACCGGTGCCAACCGTGTGCGGCGAGTCCAATTCCATATAAAATGTATGAAAATTACAGGAAATATGCCTGTGGCGGCGTTTTGTGGTTGTGGCCGGTGGCCCGTGTGCGGGTACACTTAGGGTTAAGTAACGTTGAACTGAAGCCTTGGTGCGCGAGTCCGACTCGCACTTGGCCGTTTTTTTTTATTAGAGGCGCCACCGCGCCTCTTAGGCATGATATGGCCCCTAAGTTGTTTGCCCCATAGCTATACGTAGGTACATCATCATTCATAGTTTTGTATTTAAAGACTTTCTCTTCTGTTATGATGTTCTGGTGCATCAGCCGCATATATCGATCACCCTACGTGCGATGCGATGTTGCCAAACCGAGTGCAAGTGCAGCGCCAAAGCGAGTACTGAACTCGTTCACTAACATTCTCATCTGTTCTACTCTCCTGGTGAGCCAGACGTCGCGGAATGTTGCGATCGAACATATCTGATGCCACGTGCGATGTTGTCAAACCGACTACAGTGCACCAAGCGTCAACAAAGCGAGTATTGAACTCGTTCACGAACATTCTCGTCTGTTCTGATATCCTGGTACACCAGACGGCGGGGAAATGTTTTAACACGGTGGCGACTGGCGAGGAACCGTAACACGGCGGCGAGAGACCGTCCGTAACACGGCGGCGAGGAACCGTCCGTAACACGGCGGCGGAGAATACTCCGATGCTAGTGTGTGCATGAAAGCCTACGTGCGATGTTGTTTTTAAGGTTGGGGATGCCACTAAGGTTGGTTTCATATCTGTCTGGGACACGTACGGGCCCCCCTCCTAGAACAGGGACACGTGAGGTGCAAGAACATCGTAAAAAACAAAATGCATAACTTTTACGTGTACGGGTCTCCCGGACAGCTGTGAAAATATTATTTTTATGGTCAGACATAATCAGACATATCACATAACCCTAAAAATTCAGGACAAATAAAATCATTTGCTTTCACTTTCGCATCATTAATTTACAAGCTATTATGACGGTCGATTTTGATATACTTCTTGCAATGCTTGAGTCTCTTAATGTGGGTTCCGAGGCTGCTGGTTGGTTTCGTAGCTACTTGGTGGGACGTCGTCAGCGCATCCGATCTGAAGACCATTTTTCTAACTGGTGTGACATCACGGCCGGTGTTCCCCAGGGCGGTGTTCTCTCTCCACTTCTTTTTTCAATTTTCATTAACTCCATATCTCAATCTCTTTCTTCCTCTTACCATCTTTACGCCGACGACTTGCAACTATATATTAAGGACTCTGTTGACAATTTCCCTCTTGCGGTTGGTGTAATGAATAATGACCTAAATACCATTGCTTCCTGGTCTGCTTCATATGGTCTAGGCGTCAATCCCAAGAAATCACAGGCCATTATCATCGGAGGTTCCCGTCAGTTGGTTAGGTTGGATGAGTCAATGCTGCCCCAGGTTCACTTTGATGGCACTCCTATTCCGTACTGCGACTCTGTAAAAAACCTTGGTGTCATCTTTGACAGGACATTGTCATGGTCCCAACACGTCGGTGAAATTAGTAGGAAGATATTTGCGTCAATGAGCTCGCTCAAACGCCTCCGTAATTTTCTACCAATTCCCACCAAGATAGCTCTTGCGCAGTCGCTGCTACTGCCTATCATTGACTACGGGGACTCTTGTTTTCTAGACCTGACAGAGGAACTTCTAAATAAGCTGGAGCGGTTACAGAATGTGTGTATTCGCTTTATTTTCGGTCTGAGGAAATATGACCATGTCTCCGAGTTTCGAGCCAAGTTAAAGTGGTTGCCTATCCGGTTACGGCGAAATACACATGTTTTGTCCACCCTGTATACCATATTGCACAGTCCGTGCGCGCCACCGTACCTCAGAGAAAGGTTTGCGGCCAATCCCTCTATCCATCCACCTCGTGAGTCGACACAAATGCTGTTGAAGTACACCCCACAACCGACAAAGTATTACAGCCGGTCTTTCACAGTCAATGCTGTCAAACTGTGGAACGATCTCCCGTCACCCATCAGACAGGCCAAATCACTGGCAATTTTCAAAAATCTTTTGCGCCATCACTATCAATCTCAATGTGGATATCTACATGAGAAGAAGTAACCCTTTTATTTCTACATTTCTCCTCCCTACATTTGTGTGTAAATTATTTAAGTGTAAGTATGTATATTGTTAGTTAATTAGGTATATATTTATTATTGAAATAGGTATATGTAATTTATTTATATTTTTTATTAAGTAGTTTATTGTATTATATTGTAGGTTTATTTAACATATTTGAATACAATATTTTATTGCTTTTATAGTATTGTATTATGACATTTTTGCACCCGCTACGCTGTTTTTGATACAATATCTCCAGTGCAAATAAAGTATATTTGATTTGATTGATTGATTGATCATTTCGCTAAGAATAAACATCTAAAATATATATCTACATACAGGACTTAGCATTTACTTATTTATTTATATTATTTCCAATCATTTATTTTCTCAATGGCAGCTAGCATAGAATGTAACTGCGTCATGTTACGCAAAAGGTAACTTTTAATTGAGAGGTATAAAAATATGACAACAGCCTAATTTTGTTCCTTGGTCTCATATAATATCCATCTAAGACAAATTGAGTCCAGGTATGCAGTAGCTTTTTTTTAAAGTACGACAAATTATAAACGTATTAATAAAGTTACATTAAATTCTATGGCAATCAAAATAGTGATGTTATTATTGAAATATCGATATTGAATCGGTATTTATATTGAACTGGAGGTGTTCCCGCGACTTTGTAGGCGTTGTAATTTTTTCCCCGAAAATGTAGCCTATGTTACTCAGGCATATTCTATTATTAAAAAAAAAATTATGAAAGAATGTTTGAAATTTGTAGTCTGATACATTACGGATTTGTAATAGGATCGATATCGTACCCACAGATCACTTATTTTTGAGGGGCTCATAGTCCAGTTGCGACTACACGTTGAAAACGACCGTACAAGTTAAGCAACGTTAGGCGAGGTCAGGACCTGTATGGGTGAACGCTAGTGACACTTTCATCTGAGCCCCTCCGTGCCTCGGAAAGCACGTCAAGCAGTCGGTCCCGGTTGTTGTCGCTCGGCAGCAGTCGTCAGGCCATGTCAAAGGCCTACGGGCCTATAATAACTAAATAAATAATTCGGTTTGGTCACTAAACCACACGAGAAAAAAAATCACTTATTTGGTTACAACACTATAACTATC
The DNA here is from genome assembly GCA_963506565.1 of Tachystola acroxantha. Classification (NCBI taxonomy): domain Eukaryota; kingdom Metazoa; phylum Arthropoda; class Insecta; order Lepidoptera; family Oecophoridae; genus Tachystola; species Tachystola acroxantha. The sequence continues at coordinate 19,859,994 of OY735870.1, forward strand.
AAACTAGATCTGTCATCGCGAAAATAAATGATTGGAAAGAGTATTAATCTATTCATTTTCAAACAAATTAGTGCCCGACCACGTATTGTAGTTGATGTGTCGTTGCGGTTGTGGTACACACGAAAACGGACAAAATATCAAAATATACAATTATACAGTTTCGACCCTAAGGTTGACATTTTCTCAAGAACTTCTTGACCGAATTTAATAATTATTTACCAGTTGCATAGTTTTAACTTTTATTTATCTAACAGTGAAAGAAACCTTGCAATAAATATGTCAAGCAGTTTTTGAGAAAATGCCAACCTCAAAAACACCTGCACACTTGCAATCTATGTGTTAGACCGTACGTGTTAAACAAGTCTTAGGACCGAAACACAAAACCGCATTGCGGCGCCGCACCGCCAAAGTCGGCGGTGCTGCCCGCCGCTACGCCTCATTGGTTGTTTGGAATTCCAACGCTCGGCAACGTTGCGCAACTCAGTTTTGTGTTTCAGCCCTTGTGTACGGACAACAGCAGATCAATGGTAACACTTGCAGTACGATTTTAACTCTTACGACGCAGATAATTAGAAAAGTCCAAAGTGTTCCACTTGATCTGCTGTTAGCTGTACTATGTTTTTTGCATTCATGTCTCACGTTTTGGTTCATCCACACCGCGCGCGTGGTGTCCTCGTACGAGTGCATGAGCGCGCGCGCGCAGCCGTACTTGCGCATGACGTCGCCGGCGGCGGGCAGCGCGCGCAGCACGCCGTGCGCGCTCACGCTCGCCACCGTCTCGCGCATGTTGTACAACAGGCAGCGGCACCACTTTATGCGACCTACAACATAAACAACGATTCCTATAATAAGGTTTTTGATAAAAATACAATTAGGTAAAAAAATATTGATTCAAAAATAAATTAATATTATGAACGAGTAAACTTATTACGTAGTGTGGGACGCCCCCAGACCAGTTGGAAGGACGACCTGCGCAAGGTGGCTTGGGAGAGATCTATGTCCAGCAGTGGGCAGATAATATGGGCCGATGATAATAATTAGATTAGGTAGGTTACAGAGGAAATACTATGCGATAAACATAGAAAACCGATTTCAAGAAATATTGATGAAAATAAATTAAAAAGCAAATTGGGCTCTGGGAACAGAAAATAAATGTATCTTACCACATGATACCTAACTACAGAAAAAGAATTTGTCTAAAGTCCGGCCAGATAAGAGGAGGTAGGGAGTGAGACACAACAGTGTCGACGTTTGGCATGACATGGTTCTAATAAATAATTGATTCATCCTCAAATGGCGTACAACCTCACGGTAGGTAAATATGATGTACCTTCTCATTATAGTGTAAATAAAAATAGGAACTTATCTTATAAAACAAAATATAATAATATTTAGCAAAAATTCCACCAAAATCGTAGCCATTTTTGCTACGGCGTAGCACGCGTAGCGGTTTTGTATCTTACCATAGTCTTTCAAAGTTTGATAGCAATTTTCATATTTTTTTAGGCAATTGCTAAATTGCAGGTTCAATAGTAGTAACATAGAATACTAAATATACCTCATAATTATATAATTTTAATACAATTTTTTGGAGAAAGGAAGGAGCCCCTTCCTTTGAGGCAAAAAATATAAATTATATTAGTGTTATTCAGAACTTGTAATGTAATTTATGGTTAGGTATATGTATGTATTTAAAGGCGTACAGCTTTAGACCTGTCTTATTAACTGCGTCGTAAGATTTAAAATCATACTGCAAGTGTTACCATTGATCTGCTGTTGTCCGTACATGAACTAAGTATTTTCAAATTTCAATTTTTAAATTACTATATCTAGGCTATCAGTGCAGTATCAACTACAGTAATTTTGCCAGTGTCGAGTACTTGGGTGATGGATGACCAACAAATTGAGGAAATGTCCCCTGCACAGACAATTGGAGTAAACCAAAATCATTCTGATATCGAACGAAACCAACAGATGGCACGGAAGAGAAATAAACTACTTAAATATTTTATTTGGCATTCTGCTGGTATTCTGACATGAAAAGGTATATTGTAAACATATATTTTCAAAAATAAAGTTTGAAATTGATTTAATCCTCATTCATTATCTTATCCAATCACTTCTCGATAATTGTCTAACTCCTTATTGATGCCGCTAATTAATACTTAATTTATTACTATTGTTACTATTTTTTAATTGATTACTAATTTTCTACCTGCAACTGGCGAATAGTTCCGCGGCAGAGGCGGGTCCTCACGCTGCTTCTTGAACATCCTGGTGATCTTGTCCACTTCCTTCTCGCAATACTTCAGCACCCTGTCGTATTTCTCGCTCAGCTTCGTTATCTGAATCTTTTGGCTGACCTTAAAACCGAAACATTCTTTGATAATAATAAAAATAACTATGATTCATAGGGGCAGGTAAAGCAATAATATAAGTTATGTGTTTGGAATACTCCAAACAAATAATAAGTATAGTAAGAAAATGTAGGTGAGAAAAAATACATGAATGGAATAGGTAATTGAAACCATTCCAATGAACAACACGAAAAGAACCAAACCTTTTGAGTTTGTGTAGTGAAAACAATTCGTAGTGGTAGTGCGCGATTGTAAGACACATGAACAAAGTGATCGCCCTTAATAGACTCTAAGTAATGTCGTTGGACTCTTAGATATAAAGTGTCAATTTATAGAATTAGGTCAAAATCAAATTACTTATCAGTCTTACTGTAATTAGGATAGATCGTAATGTGACATAAAGTGTCATATTATGGCAATTTATTTATTAAAATAAATAAAAAATCCAATGAACACGATACCTCTGCTGTAACTTCGTGATGAGTTAGATATCCTGCTGATGTGATGCAGCATCAGGTCAAGGTTACCAATAAACATCATACTCATGGCCCAAACTAAGATTCTAGGTGCAATGCGACCAGAGACATAACAGTGCACAGATTCAAGTGTGTATTGTTAATGTTATGACTAGCTCTTTGAAGTCACAAAATGAAATTGTTTTTTGGTACATACTTGTACTTATTCATACTTATCTACGAATATTTGTAATGTGAACTATTGACTAGTTGGACTTAGAGTATACAATCATCTATTTAGGGTTATGTAACTCAAGGAAAAAGTAAGAACCTTTACAGTATCACTTTGTTGTCTATTACAGTGTAGATGAATTTCTAAATGAGAAAATATAATAATCATTCGCTACCTACTACTTCTTAGTTACTGCAAATTACATTATATTTGAACAAAAAATGTCGTCTCTCTCTTATGTTGCTGTGTCTAAACAAGGTCCATAAAGAACATTGTAACATTTTAATGTTAAGTATGTGAACATCTGTATTATAACTTATGGAATGCAATAAATATATTGAGTATTGAGTTGTATCATGTATGCCTGTGTGTATGTAGTATTGTGTGCCTTAGTCGGGTAAAAATTACCTTTTCAAATCTAGTGAGAAACTTGATGCCTTGCGGTGTCTCCCATACACTGGAGAAGTTCACTTCGATGGTATTCCCGATGGACTCCCGCAGCGAGTTGGTCTTCTCCTCGAAGGCCTGGTAGTCCTGATCGAACTCGCTGTTACGGTAGTCAAGGTAGTCGTACTGGCATGTGGTGACAGCCTTCTTAGCCTCTTCGAACTTGTGCATAGCCTCTTCTAAGTCTACGAAGTTTAATCAGGGTTCGAAATTAACAAAATAACGTTACAAGAATAAATGATGAAAAATTTCTACCCATCGCCAGAACTTGAACCTGCGACCTTGACATTCCGTGACATTGTTTGCCGAGCATGGCATAATGCATAAAAATAAATCTGAGAATAACAATAGTTCATGTTTTGATATTTTCTTGCATATGCATATTATATGTTGGAATAGAGCTTGCCACGGAATGGCGAGATCCTCCGGTTCGAAGCCCGGTCGTGTCGAAATTTTTGCATCATTTATTATTTAATAATAGTCATAAAAACTAAAAACACACGTTTTACTTAAGCACTAAAAAGGAAGGATTGGTAAAAGCTTTATTTAATTTTTATTTTATTTATTTATAATATTGCAACTCGAAATTTTACGGTAAAACTACCCAGGATTCTGACCAACTTTTGTTTGAGCTGCAATTTTATATCTCCAGCCGTTTACCTAGCTAAAACATGTGGGCTCAATGACAAGTTTTGAAGACGTCCAATATGACATCGTATTGTCATCAGACCAACATAAGAATGATAAGTTTCAGCCTAAAATTACATTTTAGAAATGGAAGATTCGTTTCCATTAGTTACAAGTCAACCTAATAAAAAAAAGTGTTAGAAACGATTTCTCAGTCAATTAATGAAAAATGAAATTAAAAAAATTAAAAAAAGCTCGTTGGCCCATGTGGGGATCGAACCCAAGACCTTCGCGTTATTAGCACGACGCTCTAACCAACTGAGCTAATGGGCCGATAGCAAAGAGGGCGAAATATAGCATCCCTTTGAACCATAAACGTGACACTGTCCTTTTCTAGCTTGACGTTTTTAAGGACGTGCGAAAGTGACAAACTAAGTAGTTACTACTTAGTTATAGTTTCCGGCAGCTAAGTTGACCCAAAATGGCGCCAGTTCGTGAAGGTCGATACGACAGCAAATTAATAGGCATGTACGTGGTATAGTAATATTCATCCTGTTAGCCATAAAAATGATTTACGTTATTCCATGGTTTACAACTGTAGATTTTGTACTAATAATATTTCGCGGCCATTTTGGGTCAATTTAGCTACCGGGGTCTGTATATGAATAACAACTGAACAACACTTATGGTTTATTTAGAAGAAGAAAAACTATTTGTCATTCAATTGTTTAACATATTAAATTTAAAAAAAAAGCTTCAGAAAAACATCCAAAAATATTTCATGCATGGCCCATGAGGGGGATCGAACCCGCGACCTTCGCGTTATTAGCACGACGCTCTAACCAACTGAGCTAATGGGCCGATAGCAGAGAGGGCGAAACACTGTATGCCTTTTGTAATACGTATACAAAACTTTACTTGTAAATGTTAGTAAATATATCATGTGAGCATTTTTATATTGTATTGGCCCTTGCCTGATATGAGCCTACTAGCGCCGCCAATGTTGAAAAAATAATATCTTCCAATTTAATCAATATCATTAAAAAAGCTATTTACAAAATGTTTATTAGGATGAATACTTTTTTCAATATACAATACATGGCATAATTGCGACAAGCTAAGTTGTAGTTCACAAATGTGCCAAAAACGGCCGTTTTTCGCAATTATGCGAACTACAACTTACCGAAATTGAATCACGTTATAAGCAATTCAAAAAATAGTATTTATCGTAATAAACATTTAGTAAATAGCTTTTTTAATAAAATTGATTAAAAAGGAAAATATTATTTTTTTCAAGATTGGCGGCGCTAGTTGGCTCATATCAGGCCCTTAAATAACGCAATACAGACTCTGAATTGAATTAATAAAAATAAAAATATAATGTGACGATTGTCTTATTTTATATTTTTAGACGTAAAATTGTATGTGGCGTTATTTGTTGGGTGGGATAGAACGTAGCTCGAAATATCAGGTCATGGGTTCGAATACTGTGCACGAAGAAAAATATTTCGACATATCTATACATATAATAAGACTGTAAAAAAGTTGTGTCTGTACATTGGATTTTTTTTTAAAGAATAAATGTAATGTGTTTTCTGATCGATACTGATGCCAAAACACCAATTTTTTGAATTTTTGTCTGTTTGTCTGTGATTATGTTCAAGTATCACGCCATAACTAATGAAGGGATTTTGACGGGAGTTTCACTAGGAGATAGCTGAAATATCCGGACAGCTCATAGGCTATAAGCCATGGCGGTATGTGATCTGAGCATAGAACTTTTTCTACGCAAACGAAGTTGCTGGATACAGCTAGTCTTTAATAAATAAAATGGAAACGAATTTGTAACTTACATGGCATTTAATATTCTACACTCTTACCTTCTCCCAACAAAAGTCCTTCCATCCTCTTCGCAAACAGATGGTTGTAATCGTCCATCAAATCAAACATGGCTATAACTTTATGAAGCCTCTTACAGAATGTATCAAATTTCCCAAACACATAGTTCTCTGAGAAGCTGAACTGTTCCGTGTTGGGCAAAAACGGCTGGTTCTTCACAAAAATATAGGTCTCCCTGTATGTCTTGTTCAGATTAATGCAGTGTATCAGCTTGTCTCTGACCAAGGTACGCTCTTGGGACCAGATAGTCTCCTTGAAGCGGCATGTAATGTATTGCTTGCACGTTTCGATCATTTGGTTTGTGATCTGCGGAAATAAAGTGGAAGTCATTGGATTGCTTCTTATTGGTGTTTTATTGTTTAAAGGGCACAAAAAAATTAACTTCCAGGCAAACTCCGTTCAAAAATAATTTTTAATCCAATAAATTAACTACCAAATCAATAACGGATGATATTTTTCAATTTACTATAAAATTAAATTCATGTAAGTATCACATGAACTTAAAATGCATAATGTAATTTACCCGAATAATTTTAATACTTAATATAAATTTTATTGACTATGTAGGTATGTAGGATAAACAAAAACTAAAAAAAGTTCAGGTACACCTGCCAAGCCGGGATTCGAACCCGACACCTCTTGCACGGAACTATCTACAAGCGGACCACTACCCGCTAGCTAGATGCCTAGGTGCCTAGGTCACAGCTCGAGCTGGCTGTATCGATTAGCAAAATCTCGCCGGGCGCTATTCGCATGTCGTGTTACCAGGACTTCAGAGCTTATAAAGGCACCTCTTGCACTGAATTATCTATAAGCGATGCATTGGCGATAGCTATAAGGATATGTCACCGGGAAAGTGCCTAGGTACACAGCTGTTTGAGCTAGCTGTATCGATTGGCAAAATTTCGCCGGGCAACATTCGCATGTTGTGCTCCCAGGACTTCAGGGCTTATACAGACATCTTTTGCACAGAATACCTATAGTACTACCGCTATCTAGACGGATAGCCCACCAGGCACGTACCTAGGCACGGCTCGAGCTAGCTGTATCGATTGGCAAAATCTCGCCGGGCACCATTCGCATGTTGTGATACCAGGAGTTCAAAGCTTACAAAGACACCTCTTGTCCTGCATTAACTTGCGATGCACTATCGATAGCTAGACGGATAGGTCACCGGGGGAGTGCTGGCTGTATCGATTAGTAAAATCCCGCCGGGCACCATTCGCATGATGTGCTATCAGGAGTTCAGAGCTTATAAAGACAGCTTTTGCACAGAATTACCTATAGCGGTGCACTACCGCTATCTAGACGGATAGCGAGCGAGCTAGCTGTATCGATTTGCAACATCCCGCCGGGCACCATTCGCATGTGGTGCTACCAAGAGTTCAGAGCTTATAAAGACATATTATTATCTTGTACAGAATTATCTATAAGCAGCGCACTACCGCTAGCTAGGTAGTAGATACCTAGCTCACAGTGTCACACACAGCACGAGCTAGCTGTATCGATTGGCAATCCCGCCGGGCACCACTCGTATGGTGTACTACCAGGAGTTCAAAGCTTATAAAGACAAGACACCTCTTGCATTGAATTATCTATCGATAGCTAGACGGATAGGTCACCGTTGCAGTGCTTAGGCACCGCGAGCTGTATCGATTGCAACATCTCGCCGGGCACCACTCGCATGACGTGCTATCAGGAGTTCAGAGCTTATAAAGACATATCTTGCATTGCACAGAATTACCTATATCGATGCACTACCGCTAGTTAGACGGATACGTCACCGGGGAAGTGCATATGCACACACATGAGAGCTAGCTGTATCGATTAGTAACATCCCGCCGGGCACCACTCGCAGGATGTGCTATCAGGAGTTCAGAGCTTATAAAGACATATCTTGCTTTGCACAGAATTATCTATATCGATGCACTACCGCTAGTTAGACGGATAAGTCACCGGGGAAGTGCATAGGCACACACAGGAGAGCTAGCTGTATCGATTAGTAACATCCCGCCGGGCGCCACTCGCATGATGTGCTATCAGGAGTTCAGAGCTTATAAAGACATATCTTGCATTGCACAGAATTACCTATATCGATACACTACCGCTAGTTAGAAGGATACGTCACCGGGGAAGTGCATAGGCACACACAGGAGAGCTAGCTGTATCGATTAACAACATCTCGCCGAGCACCACTCGCATGACGTGCTATCAGGAGTTCAGAGCTTATAAAGACATATCTTGCATTGCATAGAATTACCTATATCGATGCACTACCGCTAGTTAGACGGATACGTCACCGGGGAAGTGCATAGGCACACACAGGAGAGCTAGCTGTATCGATTAGTAACATCCCGCCGGGCACCACTCGCAGGATGTGCTATCAGGAGTTCAGAGCTTATAAAGACATATCTTGCATTGCACAGAATTACCTATATCGATGCACTACCGCTAGCTAGACGGATACGTCACCGGGGAAGTGCATGCATAGGCACAGCAGAGCTAGCTGTATCGATTAGTAACATCCGCCGGGCACCATTCGCATATTGTGCTACCAGGAATTCAGAGATTATAAAGACACCTTTTGCAAAGAACTACCTATAGCGGTGCACTACCGCTATCTAGACGGAGAGGGCACCGGGGAATGCATAGGCACAATATAGAAAGTACCAGTAGTTCGTCTTTAAACGCGCGTTCTAAAATCCGCACCTTAAATCCCTAGCCTAGTCGCGAGAGCGCCGCAAAATATTTTCTGCATTTCTTGCACCTATTCAATGAAATCATGGTAGTACTACTAACGAATTAATTTTTTACGTCTCACACCGTCTATCCGGCCACGTCCGTATTAGGTACGTAACTCAGGATAAAATATTTCGAAAATCTTTTAAAAGAAAACGTGTTAACAACATAATATCGGTATCGATTTACAAACAAATTCCTCCTCCATGTTTGTTTTCTTTCTTTAGAGAATGCGATTTTTATACACTCCTAAGTTTAATAAGTAACAAATACTCTGTACCTAATTTGTAACTAATAAATAATATTTTTATTATATTCCAGAATTCGAATAGAATTCGATATAGGTATTAATTAAACTGCGCAAAAATGCATTTTAGCCCATTTTATTATACTGACTCACAATCTTTTCTGAAACTTGAACAAAAACCCGCATGTAGTAATAATTAGAATTCCTAACTTACAATATTATTAATGAAAAGATAATTAATACGACTTTGTTACAGCATTATCAAATAAGCATCTACGTAAACCCAAGAGTCCGTTGAGTAACCCTACATCATGTGTACGCACGGAGCAGCCGAAGAATAATTAATAAGTAAACTATCGAGACAAAATACTGGTTACTTATCTGTATTGTGGCCTAGGTCACAGCTCGGGGTTCGAGCTAGCTGTATCGATTAGCAAATTCCGCCGGGCACCATTCGCAAGTTGTGCTACCAGGACTTCAGAGCTTATAAAGATACAACATTGTACGTCAACGGACGTATGAATGAATCACGGGGAGGCCCCCGCTCCCCTACGGAGGGGGACATAGTACGCTCGTGACGACACCCCATTGCACACTAAGGTACTTATGACGTACACACGATTCACAGTAAAACGACTGCATATGTATACAATTTATGAAGTTCAATGTGCTACGATGCAATGCAATTCAATAGACATACTTATATCAACATCAGCCTATTTAAATGTGCCCAGCTTCCTGTAGAGGGAGGATGGGCCATTATCCACCACGTGGGCTAATTTCGGATTGGTGAATTACACATGTACAAGTAGTTTTCTCAACCATGTAGGCGTCCTCAGGAAGTTTTCCTTCACCGTTCTTGAGGAAACTCATTCGAACGCAGACGAAGACAGAGAAAAGTATACATGGGACCTCAATAAGGTTGAGAATTTCTCAAAAACTACTGGACAGAATTTAATAATTCTTTTACAGGTACATAGTTTTAAATTTAACCTATCTAACAGTACGAAAATTATTGCAAAAGGTCAAGTACCTTCTGAGATAACCTTAAAAACTCTGCGTTACACTTTTGTATTCGACTACATTAACGAAGCCTGTTACAAAAGTTCCAACTACTCAATGTTCTAACTAGCGCCAACACTATTCACTACAGGTGGTTGTTGGTTGCATTGTTGCATTGCGTGGGCACTAAAATAGTTGCAATCACCAGGAGAATATAAATATGGAGAGATGTCCGCCATCGAGAATGCATCGGAAGTTAGGTGCACACTGCGATACCTCTGTGCAAGAAGAGTAAATATCATGCATCCCGCTTCACAAACCACGTGAAATCTCTATACCCACACTCCCGCACAGTGAGAAGGCCAATTTTAAATTAATAATAATTAAGGCCAATTCTAATTTACCTTCTATACAAAATAGATTAACTTTAATGTAAGTGTCTACTGTATTTGTTGTACGCATTAATTTGTTGTGTAACAGCAAATTAAACTAAATACAAAATATATTCTTGGCATTTTCTATTCATTTAATTACGATCGCGGAAATCACGACATTTTTTAATATTATTTAGCTGCATACAAATATGAAAATTATGTATTCTCCGCGTTTTGACTAATAAATCATCGATCTTCGAATAATTTTTTTATTGCCTAATTCATAATTCATTTATTCCTTGCTTTATGTGGTAACATGGTTCTTCGATAGTACAGTAAGTGCTCACATAAACCCTGTAAGGGCACCATAATACCATGGTAATTGTTTACCAGTAAATTTTCCTTGGAATAAACCGTGGAAACTCATTGGTTCATAGCCACCCTTGGGTTTGAATTGAACCCAGGCCTTCGTAACGGATGCCCAATGTCTCAGCCAAGCTCTCATTATCTATTAAACCCGATACTTACTTGTAACTCATTTTCAAAACAAACGTTTACAGTGAACGAGTATTTGCAATAATTATATTAAAATTTTAGAATTAAAACCATTAGTCTACTTATTAGTATTACTTCAAATGCACAGTTAACACTCACTTTTTAAATGAACCAGGAATTTAGAATCTGAATAACATTTTCGACAGTGAGTATTATTTGTCTAGACCTAAGACCGGAAACCAGTAGAATCTACCAGGATATCAGAAAATGGGCGTACCTTTCATCAAAGACTAATTCTCTCCTAGTAAGAGACGGTGCTGTACAGCATATCAACCTGAGAGTTTGCATTAAGCTTAGTATGGATCTTCACGGGATCGTTTTATGTTCTTAAACACGTACGCCATTGGCCATAATGAGATTTAAAGTTATTTAACGGTATAATTGGCTTCGCTAATAGACGTTAAATTAAAAAGGTCCGAACCTCTGCGAAGTTTGAAAAGGACCAAAACTTGGTTTAAAGGAAGTGAGAGTAAACTAGGTAATGGCTAACAGCATTCAATTTTAATATTATTATTGCAATAATTATATAAGTACTTCTTCTGCTCAGGATATTTATAAATTATAGCCTATGTGTTATTCTGATTTATGAGCTATATTATTGTAAAGTTTCATTAAAATCCATTCATTAGTTTTTGCGTAAAAGAGCAACAAACATCCATCCATCCATCCATCCATACAAACTTTCGCGTGTATATATTAGTGGGATTAGTGGAATGGGATAGTGAGAAGTGGGATGGGATAAAAATTAGAAATAAAACTATAGTGAGCCATAGGTACTTCAAGTTATTATACAGGATGTTAAGGAAAGGGTATAGGAAGTCGAAAGGAGGATGTCCTCTATCGACAATTGTAGAACTTTTGTTCTACGACTTATCGATATTCACGAATTTATTTTTCGACTTTTCAGACATTTCATATTAGTCGGGTCATCTGATCGATTTGTATGGGACATATTTTTTTCATGGAAGAACAAAATTCGTAAAACAATAGTTGTTTAGTTAACGATACGGAACTTTGGCCCTTTCTACACCCTGCATAAACAGTACAACACACTCACTTTTCTTTTTAAATCAAATAGTTTCGACAGTAAGGGCAGTCTGTTAGTTATTCTTTGATGAGAGTCTAAAAATCAATACTTGGACCCGAACCAGAAACCAGTTGAAACTACCAGGGTATCATAAAACGAACGTACCTTCACCATCAACGACGATATCCTCTCCGACGTATTATAGAACTGTGAGACACTGTGTATCAACCTCACAGTTTGTAGTAGGCTTAGTATGGAGTCCTTGATCTTTACGGGATCGTCGAGGTACAGCGAGTGGCAACACTTTTCCATGGCCTGGATGAACTTGGCGTTGTCCTTCGCTTCGTTGTAGCAGAAAGTGATCTTGTGGTCGGTTTCGCGCCACTGCTTTATCACTTTCGAGTTAGCAAGTTGTAGGCACGTGAGGGTCAGCTGTACTTCGTTGTCCTAGAAGTTATTGGGTAATAAATAAAATGTTGTAAAGCGTCAATGGTTGCAGAACGATTTAAGCTTTTCATGTTTTTGTATCGTTATTAAATAGGAACTTCCGAATACATCCACACATCATTGTGCATAACTTTTCATATGGAACTTAACTGTTATTCAGAATCGAAGTTGTGTAATAGGAGTTTATCCTATGTATGATTCCTTCAACGTTAACATTCAGTAGACGTAAATTTTCCTTCCAAAAAAAACACAAATGTTCAAAATGTACCAAAGTACATGGCCGTATGGGAATCGAACCGCGGGACCTCCGCAACAATCCAGTGTCCTAACCACATCGCTATCGAGCTCTTCAATGAATGTATAGCTACGAAAATACACGTATCACGATCGCCCCCTCATATTACTGGGATATCATAAACACTAACGATATTCCTCCAAGTAAAAACTCAGTTGTATGCAGGCAGAGAGCTCGGTGGCGCTGTGGACTGAAACAAATACTAGCGCTAAAGTCCCGTCAATGTCAGATTTTTAGCGAAAATTAGTACAAAAATTTCGTTCGCGCAAGCTTTGAGCGCCTAAAAAAGGCCAGGCTGCTAGACCTTATCGAGTTCCCCGACCACTTAATATTGGAATAAGATTAAATACTTTTTTAGAGATAACTACGTATTTATTGATCTATAATTAATATTCATAGTATGATTTTCTTACTGGCGGCGCACAAAAGTGGCCAAAATGGATAAGATAATACGATTATTCCTAATAATTATTAGGAAAACTAATTGGTACATGGCTGATATACGGATCGAACCCAGGGACCTCTGTAACGGAAGTCCAATACCCTAAACACCGCGCCATCGAACTCTTCAATGAATGTATAGCTACAAATACATATACGACAACTCATATTACTAGGATATCATAAACACTAACGATATAGCTCCCAACAAAAATTCAGTTCTATGTAGACAGAGAGCTCGGTGGCGCTATACAGCGAAAGTTTGTTTCAGTATACACTGAAACAAATAGCTGCGATTAGGGTATGGGACTTCCGATACGAAGGCCCAGGACTCCCCATACCAGCCCAGTTCCAATAAGATTTAGTTAAATTGGTAAACGTACCGTATATGACGTTACGTTTACCAATTGCCATGAAAACGGTGAAAGCAAACATCGATAAACATGCTTTGACAGTTAAAACTGGTATAAATGTGGTCAATAAATCAATTTGATATCTCCATAAACCTTTGGAGCGGGGTGAGTTGACCACCTCACATTTTAGAAGTAGTCAACTCACTCAGGTACTGGGCGAATCGACCACTAACAATTTTGAAAGGTGGAATCTCACCCATAGGTGAGATTTTTGGAGGGTGAGTTGCCACCTAAGCCGCCACATAGGGTCTTTTTTATTTGGGTTTAAATAGCAAATAGAAAACATATACCAAATGTTAATGTTTAAATATAAGGTAAGTATAAATAAATATGTATTGTACAACAGTGCGGGAAAACAATTTAATTACCTTTAGTGTGGAGACTAGGGACCAAACATACAAACATGAATACCAAATTTACTAGTATTTTGTACCTATTTTAAGTTAACTTGTTGTTGCGAAATAAAATTATTATTATTACCTACTAGAATATGAGTATAATATAATAAAAAGAGCACTACTATAATGTAACCTAAATAAGAAATCTCTTTATTAGAGATAAGCTCGACTGCTGTACATCCGCTTTCTTGAAACAATGTATCCATTTGACATAACATAACAAATACAAAAGTATAGTTAAAAAAATCAACAGTGCAGTCAGACAAGAACAAAATTAGTATACCTATCCCACTTCCCCTACGTGCATTTGATTGTAACTCGATGCAAATGGGTGGCTATGTGTGAGGGTGTTTGTTTGTGTGAATACGATACTTGTTTGTATGTATCACCAATTGAAATTGCGTGGGCACGAAAATAGATGAAATCACCAGGGCAAAAGAAACGTTGAGAGGTATCCGAAATCTAGAATATCGTTAGGTAGGTGGCATAGTGTGGGTTTCAGCCTCCCGCGTAAACCTAATTTGCCTCACCCTTATTTGAGCAATTTCAAAGCTTCGAAATTTATAGAAATTATTTTGGAGGTAGCACCTCCCCCGCACTCCGTACAATTGGCGAGCTTACAGGAAAGTACTAGGTTTTCAGAGATTTTTTTTATCGCGAGCTGAATGTGAACTCGCTAGTACGACATTATTACAGTCATTACAGTTGTAAAACTGAGCTCACACTAAGGCCGATACACAGTTTCGAGCACAAACTCAGCATGACCTCACACTTACGACTGTCAAAATTGTATGTAATCTGACTGTTGTAGAACCGAACTCAAATCTGTCTATAAATATCGTCCTAAAATTTCTTCTGAATCTGGCTAGGTATTGGTTTTCCAGTGATTAAAGCTTCATGTTTGCTATGGACTAGGAGCACAGGGCTTAGCTTGCCGCCGGCCGCATGCATCTTATGCCTTGAAATTCACAAGGTCCGCGCGGAGGGCGGCGCGGCTGTTGCAGCGCTGCTTTGTAAGTCCATATTTATTCATATGTTAATAAAAACGGCCAAGTGCGAGTCGGATGTCTCGGATGACTCGAGCACCGAGGGTTCCGTGCAACTTAACCCCGTAACTTTGCTCTAACGAAAAGATAAACTCGTAAACCAACTTAACTTTGCCGTTTGTAAAATAATGTGACCATACATCATACGGCAGCCAGGAGGCTACTTGGCCAAGTGTAAATATAAGTTTGCAATAAGAATTTTTTTATACAGATGTAACTACAAATTTACAGTTTTCGGATGTTTTCCTTTACTTGATATAAGACCTAGCTTCCTACCAAATTTCATGATTCTAGGTCAATGGGAAATACCCTATAGATTTTGGTTCCCTTGCATTTTCATTCAAATATGCAAGAATATTTGCGTGAATATATGCGACATAAACGGCCATATCTTTTGATTCAGTTGACGTAGAAGTTTGATTTTTTCACGGCTGCATGAGTTCACAAACCTATTTATTTGGTATTAATTGCAACTTGATACGTCCACGCGTTTCTGAGAAAAAGGTATTGATAGACAGACTGACAAAGTGACCCTACAAGGTTTTTTTTGTTGTTCCTCTTGAGGTACGGAACCCTAAAAACGCATGGCTGCAGCGCTGCAGCCGCGCGTTTTTTATATGGATTTAGCAACTGCAGGTGCCGCCTCCGTGAGGCACTTTACGGCAAAGAAGGCGCCCCTTACCTGCAGATAAGACACGAGTTGCGAGAACTGCGCGCCTCTCTTCTTCCAGTACTCAAGCTCGTCCTGCGGCCCGCTCGAGTCCACTTCGCGACGCAGTTGCTCGCTCTCACTCAGGATCTGTAGGCAATCAATCAATCAATTAATAATGATGAAACTAGACATGGTTCTAAAATAAATATATGTGACGTTCGCTACTTCCCACCACAAATAAAAAAGATCAATCAATCAATTAATAATGATGAAACTAGACATGGTTCTAAAATAAATATATGTGACGTTCGCTATTTCCCACCACAAATAAAAAAGTGTGCAAATATTTTTTTTAATTTCTCCATGTACTGTTAACCATATAGTTTAAGATCATTTCCCTTACACCCCGTTTTTGTCACATTCGTTATTCAAAGTTAGTCCACTATTTAAGACTTCGGTTCAGTTCCAACTTAACATAACTTATATGATGTGTAATTTTTTTTGTTGTTGCAAAGTTTAATAATTTTGAATGTTTTATGTTGTGACATTTAAACTATTTTAATTTTATTTTTGGGATAATTGACATAAAGTATATGTAATTCTAATTCAAAAGACTTCCACGAAATTTGTACGCTTTCGGGCTGAATATGGTGGTACTAAGACACAAATATGATATCTGTATTGTTTACCCATATTTACAAATAAATGACATTTCATTTCATTTCAAAATGTTAAAAATAACGAAGTATGGAAGAGACCAAAATACATTACGTTTGTGGCTAACAGAGAGTGTGTTTAATTACGTTTTTTTAATTTTTGTTTAGAGACCATAACAGTAGAGGTCCAATCCAACTATTGTAAATTATATTCTTTAATTTTACAAATTAATTGAATCTGTTTAAAAATAAAATAATTACAGGCCTCTGGAAACCAGGAATGTGACAGAAAGATTCGACGTCAGTAGCGGATTATATCCTTACATAAAATTAGGAAAGTGCTTCCTAGGTACCTAACCTCGCAATAAAACAATATAAATCTAATAGGTATTAATTAGGTGGGTGCTGAACTCTTGTCTCAACTACCACCACATAAAAATACGAGTATACTCGAAGAAAATAATTTCCGCAATCGAAAACCAGGATTTATTGACTCGGACAACCAATATAAGTAAGTCTCGATAAACCATAAATATATATTTCTACATTCGTATGAAATACAAAAAAATGTTTCCGCGATCCCCAGATTTTGAGGAATCATCTCAAGAAATCAATAATAGGTGCAACCTCATTATTTTATTTCATATACTTATAAAATGGTGTTGAGAATATGAAACTCAATGTCGTGGGGTGTCCGCCATCAATAACTACCCGCAGTAATACCAAGATCACATAACTGGCAAAGAGACACCAACCAAAGCGCTACGTTATATTGAATTCGTCTCCCGTGATTCAGTAGCTACAATGCAGGCGAGGGGAACAGATGCATTCTCTGCTAGGCAAATTGCGAATTTATTCGCGTGCGAGTTTCCGCGATAAACATCTACCAGGATCACATAACTGGCAAGCATACTCATGCTTTCCAACCTGAAGGATTCCTTTAAAATAGATGGCGCTACGTTCGATTGCATTTGTCTCGCTTAATTGATGCAGTAGTCAAAATGCAGGCAAGGTAGACAGATGTATTCTCTGCAATGCAAATTGCGAATTTATTCACGTGTGAGTTTCCGCGATAAGTCTACCAGTAGCACATAACTGGCAAGGAGACTCCTGCGTTTCAACCTAAGGAATTCCATGATGGCGCTACGTTCAATAACGCGCGCTAAGTACAATGCAATGCATGCGATGCTGAGAGATGCATTATCTGCTATAAGAGTTTCCGTGATAAACATCTACCAGGATCACATAACTGGCGAGGAGACTCTTGCTTTCCAAACTGAAGGATTCCCTTAGATAGCGCTACGTTCGATTGAAATTGTCTCGCTTGATTGATGCACTGCGGATGTATCGTAGTTCCCGTGGCTAGGCAACAATGGCACGAGGTGGAACCTCCCAGGAAGTTTAGTCGGTATTCCGCCATTCCGAGACTACTGATTTCCAAGTTAAGGGATTTCAGCGCTACGTTATATTGAATAGGCTAGTTGACTCATATCGAAATTCAATAAAACAATATGTATTTATTATATTAAAGAAACAGTAAATATAAAAATAAAAACTATAAATAAAAAATTTACCCTAAAGCAACGACCGCGGGGAGTGTCCCCAGAAGGCTGGCTGTATTGCCTCGCTGGATTGCGAGGCTAATGCGTTGCGCGAGGTATGCGCCAGCCCTCTGGTCATTAGACACATCCACCAGGCGCACAGAGATCTCTTTGTGGATGCTGTGTGCGTTTGGTCCCCACGGTCCCAGGGTCTCCACACCAAACGGCACAAATATGCAGTCTCCACTGAGACCTGCATATTTGCGCCGTTTAGTTGCCTCTGCGGTAGCTGCTGCAGCGCCGGCTTTTGATGATGTTGCTGGAAGATGGGACGGCGCCAGGGTATCCACGCAGGTGGATACAAATTAAATTAAATAAATAAATCATAGGTATTTATTTCATATAGTATTTCACATTAGGATTCCAAATATATCACTTTTATTACATAGAAGATGACTGTAAAAAAATAATTTAAAAATAAAATATTTTCTCGTTTTTCCCACGTGCCAAAAACGCTAGTCGGCCATGTTCGCGAGATTCGTGACGTCATTATGGATTTTTAGGGATGCCAACTACCAGGATCACATAACTGGCAAGAAGACTCCTGCTTTCCAACCTAAGGGATTGAATTTCATAGCTTGATGCAGTAGTTACAAATGTTACAATGCAATACAGGCGAGGCGGACAGATAGATGCATTCTCTGTATTAATTTTCCGTGGTAAACAACTACCAGGATCACATAACTGGCAAGGAGACTACTGATTTCCAAGTTAAGGGATTTCAGCGCTACGTTATATTGAATAGGCCAGTTGACTCATATCGAAATTCAATAAAACAATAGGTATTTATTTCATATAGTATTTCACATTAGGATCCCAAATATATCACTTTTATTACAGAAAAGTAGAAGATGACTGTAAAAAATTAAATTTAAATTAAAATATTTTCTCGTTTTTCCCACGTGCCAAAAACGCTAGTCAGCCATGTTCGCGAGATTCGTGACGTCATTATGGATTTTTAGGGATGCCCGATTTTTTTTGATTTGTCTATCTTATCTTTGTTTGCTGATTTCTATAAACAAAGGTTGTCTGGAAGAGATCGCTTTAAGCGATAAGACCGCCAATTGTGATACTAACTGTATTAGCATATTTCTTTGTGTAATTCCTTTTACTTTGCAATAAAGAATATTTATCTTATCTTATCTTATGTGGGTTTTGGTACGTACATTGAATTATTATTAATAATTCAAATTTTAATGACACGTAAATGAAATATTTACCAATGAAATGGATATGAATACATTTGAAGGCAAATTTATAGCCAGATTTAACCAGGTATTACGATAATAATATATTATGTTAAGAGTAAAAACATTTAACATCGTGTTTTCTCAACATCGAACATCCTTAGTTTATCGGATGCCACAGATAATCATGGCAGACGGTGTTTTTGATCGAGGTTGGAAAGTTGCATTTTAAATTAAAGTTTTTTTGTGCTTTAAAGGTCCCAAAAATTCTGTATTTTTTTGTACGGTGTAATGTAACGATTATTAACTATTTAAGACCAAAAAAATTGGGTCGACTAGCCTATACATCTCGCTTGATGAAGTAGTTACAATGCAATGCAGGCGAGGCGGACAGACGACAGACATTCTCTGCTATGTCAATTGCGAATATCACGTGCGATTTTCCGCGATAAACAACTACCAGGATCACATAACTGGCAAGAAGACTCCTGATTTCCAATCTAAGGGCTTCCCTGATGACGCTACGTTCGATTGAATTCGTCTCGCTTGAAGCAGTAGCTAAAATGCAGCCGAGGAGGACAGATGCATCTCCTGCTACGTAGATTGCGAATTTATTCACGTGCGAGTTTCGCGATAAATATCTACCAGGATCACATACCTAGCAAGGAGACTACTGCTTTCCAACCTAAGGGATTGAATTTCATCTCGCTTGATGCAGTACTTACAAATGTTACAATGCAATACAGGCGAGGCGGACAGATAGATGCATTCTCTGTATTAATTTTCCGTGGTAAACAACTACCAGGATCACATAACTGGCAAGGAGACTACTGATTTCCAAGTTAAGGGATTTCAGCGCTACGTTATATTGAATAGGCTAGTTGACTCATATTGAAATTCAATAAAACAATAGGTATTTATTTCATATAGTATTTCACATTAGGATCCCAAATATATCACTTTTTTATACAGAAAAGTAGAAGATGACTGTAAAAAATAAATTTAAATTAAAATATTTTCTCGTTTTTCCCACGTGCCAAAAACGCTAGTCGGCCATGTTCGCGAGATTCGTGACGTCATTATGGATTTTTAGGGATGCCCGACTTTTTTGATTTGTCTATCTTATGTGGGTTTTGGTACGTACATTGAATGATTATTAATAATTCAAATTTTAATGACATGTAAATGAAATATTTACCAATGAAATGGATATGAATACATTTGAAGGCAATTTTATAGCTAGATTTAACCAGGTATTACGATAATAATTTATTATGTTAAGAGTAAAAACATTTAACATCGTGTTTTCTCAACATCGAACATCCTTAGTTTATCGGATGCCACAGATAATCATGGCGGACGGTGTTTTTGATCGAGGTTGGAAAGTTGCATTTTAAATTAAAGTTTTTTTGTGCTTTAAAGGTCCCAAAAATTCTGTAATCTTTTGTACGGTGTAATGTACCGATTATTAACTATTTAAAACCAAAAAAAAAATGGGTCAACTAGCCTATACATCTCGCTTGATGAAGTAGTTACAATGCAATACAGGCGAGGCGGACAGACGACAGACATTCTCTGCTATGTCGATTGCGAATATCACGTGCAATTTTCCGCGATAAACAACTACCAGGATCACATAACTGGCAAGAAGACTCCTGATTTCCAATCTAAGGGCTTCCCTGATGACGCTACGTTCGATTGAATTCGTCTCGCTTGAAGCAGTAGCTAAAATGCAGCCGAGGAGGACAGATGCATCCCCTGCTACGTAGATTGCGAATTTATTCACGTGTGAGTTTCGCGATAAATATCTACCAGGATCCCATAACTAGCAAGGAGACTACTGCTTTCCAACCTAAGGGATTGAATTTCATCTCGCTTGATGCAGTAGTTACAAATGTTACAATGCAATACAGGCAAGACGGACAGATAGATGCATTCTCTGTATTAATTTTCCGTGATAAACAACTACCAGGATCACATAACGGGCAAGAAGACTCCTGCTTTCCTACCTCTTGCGTTTCCTAATGCTGCGTTTAGACGCATCATTCAAAGCGACATTTAACGGGCGCCCGCTGCGCGTGCTTGTAAATGCCGCTGATCGTGATTACTGTGCGACATTCAACGGGCACGAGCACGGGCACAAGTGTGTAAACAGGTGCTCGCTGCGCGTGAATGCCGTCGATCGCCGACGAGTGTCGGTTTTTTGACAAAGTTCAAAGGATGAATGTGCTTGCACCAGTGTTCACACACGCGGGCGCGCATGCTTTTCGGTCTATGAGTTTAGGGTGCTTATTGCTTGCACTAGTTGGCACACTCGGCCGCGTGTATGCGTTGCTTGTGCGCGCGACGGGCTGCACGCCGAGCTGCTTGCCAAGCTGAAGGAAATCCCTCATGGTACATTCACACGAATGTACCATGAGGGATTTCCTTAGACGGCGCTACGTTCGAATGAATTCGTCTCGCGTGAAGCAGTAGCTAAAATGCAGCGGAGGTGGACAGATGCATCACCTGCTATGAATATTGATAATTTATTAGTGTGAGAATTTCCGCGATCAATACCTACCCGCACTGTACCAGGATTACATAACTGGCAAGGAGAACGCCGCTGTCCAGCGTAAGGGAAACCGTCTCGCTTGACGCAGTAACGAAAGTGCAGTCGACGCAGGCACATGCGTTCTCTGCGATGCAAATTGCCAATTTATTCGCGTACGACTTTCCGCGATTATTATACCAGGATAACATAACTGGCGAGGCGATTGCCGCTTTCCAACTTGCGATTTTATTGGTCAACATCCCGATAGTTACAAACTAGCCATACCTCCATAACCTTCTTAATCCACTCGTTGACGCGTTCCTCGAGCATGGTGATGGTGGTGGGGTTCTTGGTCATCTCCTTGAGCTCCGAGTGGTCCTGAAGGCTTGCCATCAGCGCTTGGCCGTCGTCGAACAGATTCACTTGATTGCACACGTCCTCGCATACTAGAGATAAACATATATTATGGTTGAAACATATTATTTTTAACAACAACAACAAAAACCACGACTGACTAACATTAACACTGTCCTGCCTGTCACACTTGTGGGAAGCTGATGAATATTTTTCCTAACCTTCACACCAGGTTGACAGGACAGTGGTATCGTTAGTAAGTCGTGACTCGTGACGTGACCCACGACATTTTTGACATAATGTATATCCTTGGTCAGTACCGTGATCAAGACACTCATACATTAAAATCCACCAAGGTTACAGAAAACTACCAAGGACATTCATATTATTATTACTTTATAGTACACCAACAAAAACTACACAAAAAGACGATTTAAGACCGTACGGTGCTTATATCTAAAGAGAGATTACATACTGGCAAAACATTAACCTTCTGCTTTCGGCAGCCGGCTAAAAGAGGTAAATTCTTATATCTATCATAGCTCTCAGACTCAGTCCTGGAATTGTGTAAAAAAAATCAGTCTTTTTGAAAGTGAAATACAAAATTCTACTAAGTATGTGTAGAGGAATTGGCTAATTTTTAAGCCTTTATACATCCCAAAGCACATGAAGTGTAACATTTAGGTCCGTTCTTTTTATGTCTGTCGTAAGAGTTGAAATCGCACTGCAAGTTACCATTGACTGTCGTTCGCACTATAACTAAAAGAAGGACGTTAGAGCTTGATTGAATGGCAGACATCAAAACCAACAGATATGTATATATAAGTAATTAATATAATATGTATCCAATGTCATGTTACCAAAATCATAGAAATTTATTATTTCACATAATGAAATAACCCGGTACCTGTCGGGCAGTCCAGATAATCTAGGGCTCCCCAGATGGCGCTGTGCAATTATAAAACGCGCTATCGCTTGGTGCACGGAGCAAGTACTAGAGCGACTGAACCATATCACTCGTCACCTAGTCATTCCTATGTGTCTAAATAATATTGAAGTAATTTTATATTTTTGGATGCTATCTAAGGTAGTTTATTTGGCCTTAGATAGTATGTAATTACACTGTCAAACGCTACTTGGCGACCTTCTAGCCAATGCGTGCAAGGAAGGGGTCCCGAGTCCCAAGTACGCACGATTCCCAATTGGGAAGTTGATTCTGTAATTTATGTTAGTCAAAGTCAAATGACATTGCCACATTTCAACGGAGCTTTGCCCCACCTACAAAACTACGAGACCATTGAAGCTGTACCTATCATTTTGTTGGGGACTTATTACAGGTTTTATATAGCATAATCACAATCAGTAGGAGTTGCGAGAGTAGTAGAAAATGATGAAAAACAATGAATAATTCGTTTCGATTTCATACTATTTTCTGAATTCTTAATTAAGCTGTTTTTTCGACTCGCAACTTGTACAAAACTTTATTTTATACCAATAATTTTAATAAAAAACGGAGATATTTTCACTATCTTGTTCATCATGCGGTTGAAGGTGGGGCAGAATCTGGCATTGTCGTTTCTTTATTGCAAGTAAGCACGTTGTGTACATTTTTGCACGTCAACATATTTTTTGAATTTACATTTACACCACTTTGCAAGGAAAAGGTGCCAACGCTGAGGAGAAAAAATGGCAAAAAAAACTCTCAGCAGCACATCTTTTAAAATGATGATAACACAATTACATAATAACTAGGTATTACACAACTATTACTATTATTAGTAATCTAAGCTTTATCCTTCATGCGGAACCGGCGACACACACCATGCATTTGTACAGCTAACAGCAGATCAAGCTTTCGGGCTGAATATGGTGATACTAAGACACAAATATGATATCTGTATTGTTTACCCATATTTACAAATAAATGTCTAATACTATTGATCTGTTGTCGGTACCAAAAGACAGTGACTTGCGTAACGTGGCGTTTGGCGCGTTTTTCAAGGAATCTCGCATTGATTCCTTGAAAACCGCGCCAAACACCATCAGCTAATTATTTGTGAAAATTCTAATTAAATAATACAGTGGTGTTTTTACAGTGATTTATAATCATGTTAAGTTAATCAGAAGATGTTCGCGAACGTTTCTATTAATTGGAGTTCTCGAAAGAATTCGTGTTTGTGACGTTTCGTGGTCCTAGCAAGGTTTCTAGCTAGGTTATTTTCGTATATACATAATTATTGAAAACAGATTTTACTTCAGATTAGATGGACACCCTAGATGGCCATGCCTTTCCCTTAGGGAATAATTTATTTTAAAAAAATGTATGTATGTATGTATATATGTATGTCTAATTTTTTGGCACGCCCTACAGCCTAAACGGCTTGATGGATTTTAACATATGAGGTGCCGTTAGATACGTCTTGATTGTAGAAGTGACATAGGCTATAAAAATTTACACGGCTAAATTTTTAAATTATTGTTAATTTTAAATTGTTGTTATTGTTTTTTAATTATTAACCAGACGAATTAATCATAAAGTTTCAAATAATGGATCTGATTCAATCTTAAATTCGTCTTTTAAAATAATCAAAATAATTCCAGGACTATCGGATTAGTGCTCAATTTAAGGTTAAAATTATTTATTTATTAGTAAGATATGGGATCTATCAATATCATAGAAATAAAGTACTTCAGATAATGAAATAACCCAGTACCGTCGGGCAGTCTAGATATTCTAGGGCCCTCCAGATGGCGCTGTACGGTGTTATAAAACGCGATATCGCTTGGTGCACGGAGCAAGTACTAGAGCGACTGAACCATATCACTCGTCAGTCATTTAATCAGCTTCATTATAGTATAAGTTAGCCTTAACTAGTTTTAAGCCTACTGAGGTAATAATGAAATATTTTTGAATGCTATTTGAGGTATTTGACCTTAGATAGCATATAATTACTCTGAAACGCCATTTGGTCCTGTCTGGGACCTGGGTTCGATCGATTCCCGGTTGGGAACAGGATCGTACCTAAAGGCCCCAGACTTGCGTTACGTGTATTGTAATGTATCGTGAAATGTAACGCTACGTAAAAACAAGAGTGAGCAAAAATGTGTCGCTGGGACTTTGACATTTTGGGACTTGGACAATTTAACGATAAGGACATTCTGGAACTGAAGTTTACACTTGCTTGCTGTCCGACATTTCTTGCAAAAGTTTTCTTACAGCGGAAAAACATACAAGGAGTATTGTTGCAGACTGGGTTATTAAGACGTCACTGAACGGTTGCAAATACCACTTTTTAAACTTACACGGTTTGTATACATATTAATTAGATAAAACGGGAATTACCGTGTTAAACATTTGTTATTATTGATGTCTCGATATTTCGACAGCATTGCAGCCATCTTGGACACGAGTAGACTGAAGTCTGTGAGTGTTGAAGGTCAGAACGTCGAGACATCAATAATAATAAATGTTTAACATGGTAATTCCCGTTTTATCTAATTAATATGGTTGTAAATACTTTTATTAATGAGCATAACCCAAACTATAGTTTCCGTACTATATACGAGGGGCGTTCAATGTATTCTCGGTATCGGACTTATTACCTAATGAATTGGGTAATTTTATAACTTCATTAAATAGTTACTTTATCTGAGGGTATAAATATAAAATTTCATCTAATTATGATCATTAGTTCTCTAATAATCCTCGGTGAAAGACGATCGCAATGACTAACGCGACAATGTTGAAGAAAATAGAGCACCGCGTAGCGAGTTTTTGGAGCTCTGTGGTGACAATCCTACTAATATTTTTGACCGAATTGTTACTGGAGATGAAACATGGGTTCATCACTATGACCCTGAAAGTAAGCAGGAGTCTATGCAATGTCATAAAAAGGGTGCAGATCACCCTAAGAAGTTTAAAGTCACTCCATCTGCCGGAAAAGTCATGGCCACGGTGTTTTGGGATTCTAAAGGAATTTTGATGATCGAGTACATGAAAAAAGGTGAAACCATAAACGCAGCATCTAACGCAACCACTTTGCGTAATTTAAGGGAAAATATTAATGAAAAAAGGCGAGGAAAACTGACCGCTGGTGTGTTGCTTCTCCACGACAGCGCTCCCGCGCACACAGCGCGTGTTTCGAAGGCTGCTGTGCGAGGATGTGGCTTCGAAGAACTCAACCACCCACCCTATAGCCCCGGCCTGGCCCCGAGTCATTATTATCTCTTCCAAAATTAAAAAAAAATCTTCGCGGGAAACGATTTTTCGATGATGAAGAGCTCAAGACGGCCATAAATGATCATTTTTCCGACAAGGAAGAAAATTATTTTTTACAGGGGATTGAAAAGTTAATTTCAAGATGTAGTAAATGTATTGAGGTTATGATAAATTATATTGAAAAATAAAAAATAATCAGTTTTATTCGCATTGTTTTTCATACTGATACCGAGAATACATTGAACGCCCCTCGTATATACTAATTTAATTATACATTAAGTGGAGATGGGAACAGGCTAGGTTCACGCACGGCACGGCCCATGGATTATTGTAACAAGGTTGCGTGATCTTTGGACTTCCCGATGTCTTTACCATATCGGTACAAGTATCATACAAAGAGCTTTATGTTGTCAACAGAGTCTCACCTTTGAGCGCGCTGCAGAAGGATCGTAGGCCTGGCAGCAGCTGGTTCTTGACGATCGGGAACCTGGTCTCGTCCTCGTCGCCGTCGCTGCTGGGGTGCGCAAGCGCATTCATGTACACGTGCTCCATCACGCGCTCAATAGCCGTCACAAGACCGACTTTCTCTGCGTTCAGAACGCCGCAGAAACTAACCGGGAATAACAAAAACAAAATCATTTGTTTAACAAAACATTATTTTTATTTTTAACCTATTATTTTAAAAGCTATGAATTTTTAAAGCTGGCGCCACTTAGCTCTGATATGACCTTTAAGGGAGCTGCATTACGGATCATAGTTGTGTGTGTGAAACAGGATATATGTCGCAGCTTTTGTCGGGCCATTTTGAATAGGGCATTCAAAATTGTCTGACAAAAGCTACGACAGATTGTGCCACCTGTCGTGCATGAGGGGTTAAGCTTCGTTTTTGGTAATAATTTACTTGTTTAAAACATCAATCAACGAAGTGGAAGAACTACAAGGACGTCGCCAAAACATTCAAAAAATGTATCAAAACCAGTTGTTAGATTTCACTTGATATGTTTGACAGATCTTTCCTAGCTTCATGTGCTTTTGATACAACAATACATACAATTGCAATTCATACTTTCCCTGTCCTCCACTTATATAAACTTACCCCGCAACCCAAAATGTGTTGCGGTACTTCGGCCATGTCACAAGATGGACTCTTTCAACTTGGAGCGAACTATACTGCTCAGTACAGTTAATAGGTTTAGACCACGTGGTCGGAGACCAGCCCGTTGGACTGATACAGCTGTTAAAATCTTCGGCTTTGAAGAGGCTGTGAGAAAGGTACAAGACCGAGTCTCCTGGCGCCAGTTCATTCATGCCAAGACGGCACCTGCCTATGAGGGCCACGATCCTCATCACTGACGCAACGATTATGGAGGAGGATCCCCCAAACCCCGGGCCATGAGCTAGCGATGCCCTTGATCCTCAATATAACGGGTTATCAACTATCATTTTACTATCACTGGATATCGGTACTTACAGGTCCTTATGGAACCCTTCTTCCGGCAGCTGCTTGCTGACGTTGATCCGAAACATGTAGATACACCTCCCCGTGAACCTGACATCCCAGCCGTCCGATAGAAACAGTTTCCTTTTCAGCGTGACCTGCGGCGGAGGCTGCTTCCCTTGGCCTTGAAATACAATGGAAATAATTGAACATAGTATACAGATTCCCAACTTCCTCCCATGGCCCTACCCACCTTTAGTAACATAGTATACAATAGATACTTAATAGTATACACTATTTCATCATCAGCCCGTATGAGTCCACTACTTGAAGTAGGCCCCCAAAGCACGCCACTCCATCCTCTCGGCCTTACATCCAGCCTCTACTAGCCACCTCGGGCAGGTCATCCCTTTATCTGGTCGCACACTACGTCTCCCGTTCGTGGCCTCCACTCGAGAACCCGTCTACCCCATTGGTTCTACGAGAGAAGTGACCAGCCCATACTGCCACTTCACAGTTTGCTGATTCTATGAGCAATACCACTTTTATTCTCTGGCGGATATACTCATTTTTTTTCTATTCACCAGAGAAATACGAAGCGAAGAGACGTTGAATTTGCAGGTCAGTCTCACCAGTTCACGTTTCGGCACCGTATGTCATCATTGGTAGGACGCAATGGTTGATTCCCCTCCATTGCAACCGGTAATATTTATTGGTAAGTAAAAGAAACCAGAAGATTCCATCTCTCTCTGTCTCTCGCTATCCTTGTCCAGAATGGAAATGGAAAGAGAGATGGAAATCTTTAGAGGCCTTTGTCGAAGGCAAGTTGTTGCTGGGAAATAACCGATCGTCAACTTTATAGCTGTTATAGTTACAAAAACAATCGTAGTTTTTTAATTTTTTATTAAAAAAGAGAGCACGAAACCCGACCCTTGTAGTGGGTCGCTACCACACTTTGGGAGACACTGCTCTAAAGCTGCAGCATAGGAATAATTAAGACAGATACCTTGCTGCCGCGGCTTGGTGCCGTCCGCCTGAGGCCTCTGTTCCACCTCTTCCACGTCCTGGTAGTACCAGAGCAGCTTGTTCCTCATGTGCGGAAGGAACAGCTGGTTGATGTCGTCCAACTGCAAGAATGGAGGGTTGGAAGGAAGTCATAGACAGTTTTGAGCATGAACTCAGCGGTAGCTCGCACTTACGACTGTTACAATTGTATGAAAACTGACGGTTGGAAGAACGAACTCAAACTCCACTCACACTTAAAACTCTATGGACTATAGGCCTAAGACTGTCCCAAAATAATTTCAGAAACACAACTCTCGCTACTTATAGGTAGGCGTTTCTAAAGGAATACCTATAATTAGGAGATCTGTATACTTGTATTTATAGTAGCCTTTAGAATTGGAACCTTGGAAGTATCACGTATATGTTATTACAGAAGCAGTGATGACCGGTCCTTCCAAATTGGTATTCCACAACACGTTAGATTCGATTTGGGAGCTAGTAATCCAGTTGCGAGTAGATGTTGAAAACTATCATACAAGTTAAGCAACGTTGGGCGAGGTCTGTCTCCACGCACATTAAGCAGTTGGTCCTAGTTGTTGTCATTCGGCAGCTAGGCCATGTCAGAGGACTACAGGCACCCTGAATAACTCTGACAATGTGCTAGTCACTAAACCATACGAGAAGAAGAAGTTATATAACTTCTTCTGCTCGCTATAACTCCAGACATTTTAACTTTCCAAAACCTTTTTTTGAAATTGGAGTTTGCAGCAGGAACGATGATCAAATATGATGTGGCTAATTACCAGCTGCTTAAAGGTTTGACTGGTTTTCACGTCGTCCGATTATATGAAGACCTCATGTCACTGTTGGAAATGTGATGTCCCTTACCATATTGCCTTCGAACACATGGTCCATGATCGCGTGCCGCGGTAGTCCCGTGCCGTCGATCAGGAGTTGGAAGGTGAACTCCAGCCGGGGGTCCATCTCCCCCCTCCTCGCCTTTCGCTCGCATTCTTCCCGCCTTTTCTGTGAACCCAGCAATACATAAGGCATAAATATATGACCTTCCAGAGTCTTTTGTACATGCAGAAGAAGTGATGAATTTTTTTTTAGTTTGTTAGGAATTCACAAGTTCAATTTACGTTACTACACTTGTCTTAATCGGTATGTAATCTATAGGTACTCGTATTTCGCAGGTCAGTTGGAAGAAATCTCAAAGAAATAAGTGTCCTATTGTAATTTTTTGTTTGTTTGGCACAGTAATGTGTTTAAAAAATATGGACGATAAATTTTAATTATACCTAATTAAAAATATACATGATAGGTCGACAAATTCATGTGTAAATGTGAAAATAGAATCGAAATTAGATCTAACAGTCCCCATTTCTAATCACACAGTTTACAACCGTACTACTCATAAATACACAATAACAGGAAATCATCAGTCACTAGCTGTACAATTTAATTTGTCCACTATAATTATTATAATATTATACCTATTGATAAACAGCGCTGTTGGTTTAAAAAAAAATATAAATGGAAAATATATGAAAAATAAAATAATTACAGTCATATAAATCAGAAAGAGACAGTCAATAGCTCTAACGTCACAAGTTAGTAAACCCCAATACAGTCCAAACGTAGGGAACATCTCCCCATTTTACATAAGAGTCGGATGAAAATTGAAGAACATGTTTGGCGTGTAGCAATACTGATGGTATGCTGACTTCATTTTACAGTGGTGACTCCTGACCTGTAGAATATCCATGACATCTTCCTCCTCCTCTTCGCTGGAACCGGCTCTGATACCGCACACAAACATTGTAAAATCCTGATCAGCTTTGGCTGTGCCAAAAGATAGATTTTTAATTAAAGAAGTTGCATTTCAATACGAATTAGACCAGTATTCTAGCACCCATATTTTGTACTAATGAAAGTTTGCTGCTGCTTGAGTGATTTCCTTAGATTTTATTTTGTTTTTATTCGAAAAATGCTTCTAAAATTCCATTAAAAATTCTAAATTTTCAAACTATTTGTGTGTCTGCTCTGAACTGTCAAGGTACAAAGGTAATACTAGAATGGGTGAAACTATTGTGGTAATATGCAAATTAAACGGACAACCAGGGGGTGTCATTATAAGGGTAGGGGGTGGTACGGCGTCGCACTTGCTTGTACCACGATAACAGTATGAATAGAGTAGCAGTAATTCATCTTTATACAAGTCAGCTTGTGCGACAGTGTTCGCCAACAAACACGAATGTCAAGTTACTTCAGGAATATTAAGTGCTCCCATGGAATATGATTCGTTACACCGCACCTGAGGGTGTCTAAATTGTGCCTTTTTATATAAAAGGAGTCCATGACGTCAGCGAAGCAGGCGCAACTTGATCACACCAGAACTACCCATTTCATTGTGAATCACTTTGGTTATTGGAAAGTGACTTAATTCTCTGTAATTCTGTTCTCTTAATTTGTTACTCATATTATATATTACTGAATTCAGAAGATGTAAATATCAAAATTAAATATTCCCCCCAATATTTTGGAGTTAAAATATCGTTCAAAGTGTCGCATCAGTTATAAAGACGGACTTTATAATAGATACGCTTGTTTGGGTCATAAGTCCTATAAGAATCGAAACTAGCCTCACGAGGGATAAGTGCTTAGAGGCGCCGCCGATTGGAGTGTATGATGGACCCCTAAAACACCAAGTGACTTGCTGTTTTAGAGGTAGAATTTGCAACCATCATCGCTTAGTTAACGTACTGCCTATTACATAATTGCCATGCTTGTACGAACCGCCCGCGATGGCACGCAATGTCTTAAAATTAATAGTTGTGTATTATACCCGTTGTTGAGGCGTGAAGACCGAAATAGTAGACCTTGATGTCAATACTCAGTTCATTTATTTAGTGTCACTTGGCTATTAGGTGCTGCTATTCCTAATAGCAAGGTGAACACCTGCCTTACACGTTATTAAAAGCATAGGTACTCTCTTCCTTTCATTAGATATAAATATGGAATCCAATTCGATTTTAATTCTACTTTTTATTTAAAACTGAATATTATAATTATCTAACAAACACACACTGGACTTTCAATTAAGTACTTACTATTACTATAGCTCTTTTTGGGAATAGTAAAATATGCTTGCCGATTTACATTAACATTGACAATTTGAGATTTTTATACAAAACTTACCTCCACCTGTAAATGGTAAAAACAAAACTTATGTATACTCTACTCCGTTACTTACAAAGTTACTGATAATTCGTCCAAATACACTCAAATCCATCTTGAAAGTTGTGTCTAAACAGGTATTGAAACCATATCAACACATTATTTTAAATTTTAATAATCCAATTATCAACAAGAACTAACCGTTGTAAATAAATATTATTCTTTTATGATAAAATATTAATTAAAATAATGGTATTTATCATTTAATTTTTATATATTTATCTACAAGTTAAATACACCAAAAATGTTTCCTTTCAAACATTTCATTCGCCATCGAATGGTATACTAGAAAAAAAGCAATTCGTTGGATGCGTGCGAAAGGAATCGCAAGACTAAACACTAAACCTCAAATGTACGTGATACGGCTAGAAAATAAAAATATCCGCCGAGCTCATATGTCGGCCGATACCATCTATCGTGTCTGTCACTAGACATAGTGTCACTTATCACGAAAGTCGTAAAGAACTTTTGAAATATCCGAGAAGGTCGTCGGTAACCGATGCGAGACAAATGGAACCGCCGATGCCGTCTTGCTATGAAAATAATGTTAAAAAATGATTGATCCTCTCTATTTATCGATGCTAAGTGATTTTACTTCCTGAATGAATTATTACAAAAACAAAATTGCTTCTTTGGCATAAACGGTACTTATACCTACAGGATGGCCAAGAATTAAATCGACAAAATTAAATGGATGGTTGGACTTGTGAGTTTAAGTAAATTAAACAATTTGGTGAAAAATAAAATATTTATAAAGAAATCAACTATCAAAAAAAATATTAATTTGATGTGCATCGTTACTGTGGTTACTTAACTTAACTGTGCTTTGGAGATTTCTTTCACTGGAATTTTACCTAATGGTCATTTCTAAGGTCATCGTGTGACTTGTGACGTAGTTAGTGCAATTTATTTGGCAGTTTTGATTTACTAAAAAACTTAGGTACCAATTTAATATTCATCATGAGTAGGTACAACCCCCAATTTCAAATTGTCGAATGTATTCAAGATATGTCATTACAGTGAACTAGACTAATCTAACCACGAAAATACTTGTATGATATTTTATCCATCTGCTGACTCATAATAAGGCAGCTCCCAAAATAAGGCAGCTGGTTACTCAATATTTTATAAATTATACTTACAAAAATAAATACAACTGCTTGTAATAGTTTGTCGGCGGGGTCTCGAAAAAAGGAAAAGTGGCAGATTGACTACATACTTTTGTTAGTAAACGACTGTGGTTAAGTCCAATGCTCAGCTAGAGTAGACACCAGCTAGACCTGCTAGAGAAATGTAAGGCCAAGAAAGAAAACGGAGAAGAGTACACAAAAGAACTGCGAGTGCCAGAATTCGACGACGTCAGGAGGAATGTCTGTAGAGGAGACGCCATGGAAATATAGAATAAAAGGACTGGTACATAGGAGCTCAATGGGCGCCAATCGGTTTGAAAAATACTGCTGGTAAGATGTAGAAATTATTCGCATATAAAATGGTTGACTGTTATTAAAGTACATACTACATTCAAGGCCGGTGTAATACAATTAATAATGAAGAGGGGGAACATGGTAGCAGCTGTGTGCCAATGCGTATTGACATGCAAAAAAAAATCCAAACGGTAAGTAATTATACTGACTGATTTTAACCTTATAAAATAAATTCAAATGAGCCAAAGATATGCAAAAAAGTTTGCGATTTTCATAAAATAATTTCGGCAGTCTAAAAGCGAATCTTGTAAAAATAAGCAAGTATAATTAATTATTTATGTCGTTATGGCGATAATAAAATAAAAAATAAATCGATTATTGATATTTTGTTTTTACCTAAAATCAAATTCATTCGTCGTCACAAACGTGCAGACTGATGATAATGAATGAAGTTGCATTCAACGTACCAGGAGATCATGGTTAGCCCGGAGTGTTATTATGAAAGTACGGTCCAGTATGCTCTAACATAATACTATACTGATATGAAAACAATTTTGTCACGTAAACTATTACTGTCTAATGAACATTTGGTTTACCAAACAGTTTTTTACTGATAATTATTTAATTACCTGAATCACGGAATCATCCATTATTCTCTTGTATGTATGTACAGTACACGTCCACAATCAAGATTCAACAGTAATTTAATGGCATTTTTTTGGTTCACAATAATATATTCCGTGAAAGCATTAATTTCCGTGTGCTCATGTCACGTTTCCTACAAAAAGTTTGGCTGACTAGCGTGGAGATCTGCGTATATTCCATGTTATAACATGTTCGCTTCCATGTTGATGGCATGCCCATAAAAATGGGTAATCTGCATGGTAAGGTTTGCGTGGAACGTAATGAGACCTGCCCAAGTAATATGGCAATATGCAAATTGACTTGCACGAATCGATATGGTTGATATTTTCCGTCTCGTACGAGCATACTATTTTAGGATTAGAGAGCTTCGCGCGCTTAGACTAAGAAAATTTACTTCAATTAACCAGAGTCCCAGGTTCAATTCAATTAATTTCAATTACCCGAGTAAACCCATTGATAACCAGGGTATCAGAACCTGAATTTACCTACGGATATATTAGATCCAAAACTATTCGAGGAAATCTACGTTCAATGATAACATCTCTACAGTAAGTGTGATTCCTAAACTAAATGCAACTGTCACTGTCGCTCATTTCTTACACCGCATAAGAGTGAGCGGGACGCCTGGCTTAAAGATGGTTAAAATTAGTGTGCGCACTCTATACAGTACGGGTTCTATACTCTCTCTCTACTAGAATCGGTACAGTCGTCAATCTAAACAAAAGAAGGCAATGAACTTATCAGCTTCCTAACAAGTACATGGATTCCCTGATTCCTTGGACTTTCGAAACTGCACTCAGCAATATATTAACGGTTGTCGAACACCAAAATCTATAAAGACCAAAAAGATATATAAGTACCTTTGCAGTATACAAAAGTAGAACAATCCTCAGACTTTTCCTCACTTTTAACTTTCAAAAAACTGAATACACGAGAAGAAATATAGAATACCTCAGAATTCTCCTCATCTTCGTCGACGTTATGGTCGAATCTGGCGAACGCGAACCGTAGTTGGTTCTCAAAGTGCTCGCGTGCCTCGGCCTTCTCCTTTTCGTTAAGTTTCTGCATTCTAAACACTCGGCAACTACTAATTTATTCAATGTTCAACACGAATGAGTTACGCCTCCCACACTTAAAATATTATTTACTCCCAACGACGAAAACACAGGATGTGTATTAAGAAAAACGTGATTTGAACTCATATTAATTAATGCGATTTAGTCACACAAAGATGGTTTAAATCGGTGGTTCAACAACGGTCATATTAAACCACCGTATATATTTTATTTTATGAACAAAAGCTCTATTTTATTGAAGATTTATGCCATGATTTTAAAATTCAATGGTTTGTTCGGAAACGATGGAGCTGTTATGGTGTTAAAGTGTGAATTTATCGACAAAACAGAGGTGTCTGGGGGAGCGATCGGCGTTTCTTAGGTACATATGTAATTACGGAATACGTGGGAGCCGCTCGCGTTTGATGAATTATGGCATGTAGACATGCACCATAATGGTGATACACTTTGGTTCAATTTCGCCAAACATGTACCATACCAGCTATTTTAAATTATAATATTCTCAAGTGAATATTCCTATCTATAAACTCGCCCATTAGCGTTTATGGATCTAAATATACTTATTTGCGGTGTATTGAATTGAATATTCGCTCGAGCGTTTTAATATTTAACTTCATATAGTTATCTACTATCATCATCAGGCCGTATCATCAGTCCAGCAGTGGGGACGTAGGCCTCTCCCAAAGCACGCCACTCAACCTGACTTGCGAAGGTCATCCCTCCATCTGGTCTCTCTGGTACGAGTATCTATAAATTTTTATTGTAACGTAACAATTTTGACGGGTTTATAGCTGAAAGCGAATTCTTACAGGCGACCAAGAGCATGAGACTTAACTAAATTAATAACTAAGAAATTGCATGGCTGCCATTGGTCGTCAACTTACAGGCACATTCATACTTACATACATACGAGTACCTATATTGAAGTGGCGTGAACAAAGAGTTCCCATCATTCCGAAATAAATTTTATTAAAATATTCTTTAGTATTATGTATGATTAGTATCTGATTTAATTATGTATATTCATAAATGTTATTATAGTAATATCTACGGTCGAGTTAAATATAGTAGAAATTAGACAAAAGGCCCAAAGTACGGTCTAGCTAGGTAGGTACTACAAACCGACAAGTGTCGATGAAGCGAGAATTTCTGTACCAGGATCACAGAGGATGGAAGTACGTGGTATCGGTACGGGAAACAGGTGAAAGTGAGAGTTTACACACATTCATAACAGGAACTCTTAATACACTCCACCACTACGATAGTAATTTACACACACGCCTGCTTTTAGCCATAATACCATCAAAATTACAAAGTTATTGCAGGCAATAAAACAAGTGTTTATACTAACAGAAATATAAATATGGACAATAGATATATGTTTATATTTTGATTTGAAAATAAATTTGTGGCGTAAGACTTAAATTTAGATCGAAATTCACAGATTTTGAGCGCGAACTTAGCCTGAAGTTGCTCTTAGACATGTCAAATTCCCTCGGCGTATAAGTTATGCTACGAAGAGTATATATCGCAACTTATGGATTTTGACACAAAACGATAAATTTTCGATACCGAATTGAAACGACTTGTAGATCCCAATACCATATTAGACGAATATGTACGAGTATCCACAATTTCCTCAGATATGTGTACCTAAAACCTAGGTCCCTGTCGTCAGATAACATTTTTATTTTCCAATATAAGTTGTAGAGAAGTTTTTATTTCTCGACTAGTAGTTTTGCGATAGATAGCATGGCATAGATAAGGATATTTGCTTTATATTTTATGGATAATTACGAGTTAGGACCAACGCACACCTACGGCGATGAGGCCGATAAGATTTTATAACACATCAGCCCCGGCATGTGATGTTTTTACTAGTCGATGGTCGAGTGTGTGTAAAGAGTGCATGAGGTTATGTGAGGAGATGGATAAAAGATAACTTCACATATTTTTACTTACCTTTATGTTGTGTTCGTTTTTGGTTAGTATGCTTAGTTAATTTATACTATAGGTACTGTCTTTTGTATTTTTTTGGTATTGTTTATATACCAAATATGTTATTAATGAATTTCACAGTGCTTTAGTCTCAGTACTGTTATGCTGTGAAGTGTAATTTTAAATAATAATCAACCTTATCTGCTGAAAACCTCAAACGGCGCAAATACGCAGGCCTCGGCGATTATTACGTATTTGAGCCGTTTGGGGTTGAGACGCTGGGACCATGGGGGCCGGGAGCACACCGCCTAATGAAACAAATTTCACGGCGCCTGGTCGAGGCCACGCGTGACCAAAGGGCTGGCGGCTACTTTGCCCAACGGGTCAGCCTCGGTATACAGCGAGGAAACGCCGCCAACCTTTTGGGAACATTGCCAATTGTGGGGGACTTGGCGCAGGTTTTTTATATATAATTTTGTTTAAATAGTTTAGTTTAAATTTTTATTTTCAACATATGATATGTAGGTTGACCTTAACATCGTTAATGCGATATATGAATAAAATTCCTCTGTTCTATTCAAACTGATACATCATAACTCCTTAAAGTATTTTCGCGAAGATTGCTTTGTTATAATTTGGTTGGGTAGTTAACTTACTATTATATGGTTACAAGTCAGAATTTCGATGAATCATGTTAGTTATGTGATAGCGTGAGTTCAAACCGTGTTCCACTCTCAGCGTTCGCGGCGACGGCAACCACACGTCATTCAGACACACGAGTTGTGCTAACACGTATACCAGCCTACGCATTGATGGAACCGCCTTCCCTTATTACCCGACTGTCCAAGAAGGAGGTGTATGTTTTTCGAGTATATGTAAGTATGTATGTCTAATTCTTTGGCACGCCCTACAGCCTAAACGGCTTGATGGATTTTAACATATGAGGTGTCGTTAGATTCGTCTTGATTGTAGAAGTGACATAGGCTAAAAATTTTTAATCAAAGCGGCTTAAATTTTTGACAGTCGGGTTTTTTGTTTTTTAAATTAATTTCTGCTTGTTATTTCTGTACCCTAAGATACTATTAAATAGTTTTGTAAATAAAAGAGTTATAAACAGCTATCGCATAAGTTCTAAAACTTTTTCATATGCGTACTATGTGCTTATATCTTTAGCAGATTTCACATGGTACTTTTTACGATTATACGTCACATATACGAGTGATTCCTGAGCTTACCCTGCTTATCTCCTCCTCAGTCAACTGCTTAGGTTTCGCTACCTCCCCGTCATCCATTTCTAACAATCGACCTCCGGTATCCTCAAAATAATTACAAACTCAATTAAAACTTAAAGAAACGTCCCCGCGATGTCACTATTAATTAACTTGTCTGACGTTGTCACCAAATTAATAGGAATAGTAACGAAAGAAAGAAGTCAGCCGACGTCAGACAGGGGTAAAAAACAACTGGTTCGCATTACGGGGACGTTTCCAGAGGTTTATTAAAAGAAGTAGAAAGTAAAGGTAAATTAGAGCAATATGGTTTATTAATGTTAGAATAATTTTGTTTGGATGCGGGCCGGGCCGAGCGGCGAGATGGTGGCGTGCGGTCACGCGCGCCCGCGCCAGGCACCGCGTGCCACCGACCACATCGATCTGATGCCGGCATTAAACGACATTTAACTAAATTGTACTGTGATTTATTTAAAGACAAATAGCAACCTTATTACATTACCTCATTCCTTCAACCTTAATAGCAAGACTCTAGGTTAGAGCGAGCGACTCGTGCGCCGGTAACCTACTATGACTTTAAACGTGTTAGAATGTCGGAATTTTAGCCGGGGTTGTCTCCACCGATCCCGGGATCCGTTTGGATTGGAAACGGATCCCGGCAGTTTGTCTCCACCGATACCGGGATCGGTTT
The DNA here is from genome assembly GCA_963506565.1 of Tachystola acroxantha. Taxonomy (NCBI): domain Eukaryota; kingdom Metazoa; phylum Arthropoda; class Insecta; order Lepidoptera; family Oecophoridae; genus Tachystola; species Tachystola acroxantha. The sequence continues at coordinate 19,898,883 of OY735870.1, forward strand.
CCAACACAAAAAATAATTAATGTTTGTATCCACCGATCCCGCGGCTACAAGAAATAAATTATATTAATTGTGGAAACGGATTACGGTGTACAGAGATAAGAAAGGAATTATATTATTTTTCCAAAAAAAATCTTTTCACCTAATTTTCCAAACAATAGGTTCTTATAAATAAAACATATTAATTAATTTCATGAAGTTATACAGAGTGTTGTTTTGATTAACGACGAGCGACTAAGGGGTGGTAGTCTAAATAATCTTAGTTCCAAAATTGTGTTTATATTATTTTTAATTAACATAATTACTTTTAGAATTAAAACTATAGTGAGCCATTACTACAAATTATTATATATAAACGGATGTCACTCACTTATATTGTTGAAGTCGGCAATTGGACTTCAACAATATTAGTGAGTGATATCCGTTTATATATAATAACATAATTACTATTAAGTTATTAACATAGTTACTATTAATATAAGTATATTGTTGAAGTCTAATTGCCGACTTCAACAATATAAGTCAGTGACATCCGTTTATATATAATATTTGTAGTAATGGCTCACTATAGTTTTAATTCTAAAAGTAATTATGTTAATTAAAAATAATATGAACACAATTTTTGGAACTAAGATTATTTAGACTACCACCCCTTAGTCGCTCGTCGTTAATCAAAACAACACTCTGTATAACTTCATGAAATTAATTAATATGTTTTATTTATAAGAACCTATTGTTTGGAAAATTAGGTGAAAAGATTTTTTTTGGAAAAATAATATAATTCCTTTCTTATCTCTGTACACCGTAATCCGTTTCCACAATTAATATAATTTATTTCTTGTAGCCGCGGGATCGGTGGATACAAACATTAATTATTTTTTGTGTTGGAAACCGATCCCGGTATCGGTGGAGACAAACTGCCGGGATCCGTTTCCAATCCAAACGGATCCCGGGATCGGTGGAGACAACCCCGGCTAAAATTCCGACATTCTAATTTTTATTGCTATGAATTTGTGATATTTAATTTAGAAAATAGTGTAGCCTTATTTTTTTTTAAATACAATTTCTTTGAACAATAAATGTACTCTTTTTCTAACCTACATAGGTATTACTGAGCAGCCTAGGAATGCCAGTTCCCCGCTCCACGACGCTAGGTGTCGCGCTGGTAGTTGTACAACGCGCTATCGCTTGGTGTCTCGCTGTATGCCATATGTCGGCCCCGGCTGCACATAGTCGCTCGAGCTCGGCCTTTGTTTGGCCAATTGTTGGCCAAGAAATTTTTTAATAGCGCTACAAGTGCCATAGGGACTTGCTAAGCGCTAATTTATACATTTATAGTAGGTATGTGTGATTCTGCCGTGGTCAACAGATCTATCTATGACCTAAACGCAACTGTCACGGTCGGTCATCCATACATACCATATATTATGCTTCGTTGCGCAAGCGAGACGTTTCGTTTAGGGGTGATAATGATAACGTAAGGGAAGTAATATTCCGTAAGCTACCGAAAGTTCAGCTAAAACGATATCTTGACAGCATAATATGTCTTGCTATATTGTTACTGAGTCAACTATATTAGTTTCATCGTCAATGGGATTCCAACCCGCGACTTTGCAACCCCGTGGCCACCTCTTTCCCTCTAACAGAGCTATTACGACTGTACCGGTTCATGACTAAATTAGTGATCATGATGTACATGCAAAAAAAAATAGGGTACTTGACAAGTATTTTTACCTTAAATCAACTCAAGTGATCATTCTGAGAAAGTATTTCGATGTTACAATTCAATTAATCACAAAATGTTGTTAAAAATTGTGTTTCATCTCCTTTTTATTAAAACGCACTTAGTATGGATTGGTCTACTGATTTTCAAATGTCTGTAACTATTTCTAACTATGTCTGTAACATATGAATGTAAACTATTGACTAGTTGGAATTGGCGTATAGGGATACATCATTTTTTATATATTTCTCTACAATATGTTTAACGAATAAATGATTATCTATCTATGTTATTTTTAACTGGTTTCAATTCTATTTCCATAGGATGACCACCTATTAACTTTGTCTACCTTGTAAAATTAATGGCTATAAGTTGATTCACAATACGTGTCAGCTACCCTATTGTAGGATTATCTAAACCAGCTAATTTAAAGCTATAAGGTGTCAGTGCCAATTTATTTCTAGTTGGAGGCAAAAACAGTAAAAGGTACTTACCCAGTCGGAGCCTGCAGAGTCCCGAGTCCTTTCCTTCGGGCCACTTACCACCTACGCATCGCTCCTATATCACAACAATATTTCAATTACTGAGGTGAAATGGTATGAAACAACTAAGATTTCCAATGCCGCAGAATATATAAAACAACGGAATGTAAATATAGGAATTTATTGATAATATAATCATTTTGTATAGCTACAGAGTATGTTTGACGAACAAAAGCATTTGGAAGACAGTACAAATGATACAGCATGTCCGCAGCCCAAATCAAGTGTCTTATTTTGTAAACAAATATGATCGTCTAATTACCTGTTTTGATGTTACACGATCAATCGAACCTGTTCGTCATTGTGAAAATAAAGTGATCCGATCTAATAATATGAAATAACTATGCCATAGTCACAGAACAGCTTAAAATATTAGTAAGGTAGGGTAGTTTTGGTTTACAAAATAAGACACTTGATTTGGGCTTCGGTATAGATACATTCGTATATATGAATATGTGTCCTAAAGTAAATCTATTAGCAACGCTTTAGGAATTACAAGATTCAAAAGCAATATCATCTCTAATCTATCTTATAGCATTTAAGAGCGTGAGGTGCCCCCTTGGTTCTTATTAGGCCAAGCGGTAAAGGCTTGATGTACAATAGCATCTCACATTTTAGATGCTCTAAGATACTATTATAATATATCGCATACTGTACTTATTTCGTGGGAATGTATTAATACTATTTTGTATACATAGTGTTCTGCCTAAAATAGAGAAGAAAGCCACTACGCTACGTAAATAAATACAATGGCAATGATCTCTACAGTACACGGGTTGTTTTGAAAAAAAGTACAGTGCAAATGGAGTGATATATCCTACGAACTGGCAAAAAAGCGATTTTTCAAGCTTTTCCCCACTTCCTGTATTCGCAAAAGGCATCTCAAAGGCAACAATAATTCAATTTCTATAGAGATCCGCAAATATGCAATAGAAACACACAAATGTGAAATTCGGATAACATAATACTAGGAATGTAAAATAAAAGCTTGTAAAAATTGCCCTGTCCAAGTGCATATTGAAATCAAATAGTCTAAAGATAAGATTTATTTTTCATAAATCGATTTAGCTTTATTTCATTATCATAATTATATTTATACATTTTTATTTATACGTAGTTTAAAATGTATAGGTAACTGTAAAATTATCTTACAAATATTATTTGTCACATTGTATATTAAAGGCAAGTCTTATAAACAAGAATTCAAACACTGTATCTCTATTTGGACCACTGTCGTAATTTTCAGTGTGAATAAAGGAACTCTTAATCGCGTGTTAACCGCGGACTGGTTTAACGTGAATCCTTGAAATTAAACATCCATACATAATCATTTCGTTACATAATCATTTCGTGCATAACTTTTAATATTGGAAAGAGTCACTGAAAATAAAAATATTTTTTCGCGATTCTAGCTTAATATAACTATAAATGTCGACAAAATAAGCTTTGTAATTGATTTATATTCAAATAGTGTGTGTACATCTGTATTAAAAGTCATGCAGCAAAGAAATTTGTATGTGAAATGAACCTTTAGGATTCGCCTTAACAGGTAAATTTTATATTAGCACCGAATCAGACTTATCATTTAATTTTATCCTATTTTATAAACCGATTTCCGTAAAAGTAGGATCTTACAATGGCTAGCACCAGAACAAAGAGCCCATATAATTTTATGACCACATCTTTTGTGTGCAAGTAAAGCCGTGAACTTTAATTTGGGATCCATCTAATGACGAATATTGTAAGAGGGAATGGCTCTACAGCATTTTAACGAGTTAACTATACAGTAAACTAATGTCAGTGAATCAATATCCATGTTTAGCCCGTCAACTTCGTGCGCGACCATAAAATCAAAATATGCTTTACAGTTTACGGTTTAAGATATTAATTTCTCTAAAAATAAATTTGCTCATTAAAATACGTCGGTTACATATAAAACCATAAATAGATAGTGTACAGACAGGCTTTATCGACCGTCCTGCGAGATATATTTAAAAAAAAATATCAGTATTTGTCAATACTGCAATGTTTAGCAAATGAGTGTCCTAATTTTATAAGAAATGAGTTCTAAATTAAAGTTCGCGGCTGTACAAAGGTCACAAACAAAGACTGCGTTAACATGGAGTTATCGGCTGGTTTTCGGCAGTAATAAAATTGTATCACACATAACTTTTCCTATTAGTAATATTCAGCTATTTTATTTAGTAACTTTATGTATTTAAGTTTGAGCTTCAATCAGACATTGAAATAGTTTTTGTTTTTCCCTGACTTCGCTAACGGAGTATTTACTAAGGGTATTTTTACACTGACGACGATATACGACACGCATTTCAGCAAGCAAGAAAAGCTCACGTTAAATTTTTCTTGGATTATCCTTGACCTTAGAATGGTATCATTATCGCACATCGAGAGCTCAAACTATATATTGTACTGACATTTTAAAACTGCGCCTCTTATCGTTAGTGTAAATAGACCCTAACATGATAGGAGTTCAATAATTGTGACTAAAACTACATATTCATACTTAACTCTAAATATATGTTTTAACATTTCATTTTGGTGAAAACGGTAATTTTTAACAATTCATTCATAAATTTATGTCATAATATTTTGGTGTACGTAAGTATTTTGATACGATAATTTTGGCATAAAATGTACTAGTACAAAGACTATTATACTTATTTCATAATCTAAAATAATGACATTACATATAAGATAAAATGCACATGATCTGAATACAATCGCAATGCCAAAGAGTTACATAACGTAATAATAATGTAAATATCGTCAAAAGTACGTCAGCGCTTTCAAAACCACGTGTTTCATAAATCTAGTTACACAATATTTGAAGACGAAAGGTATTCATACAACAATATTACCAGTACTATATTGTTATTATTACGTAAACTATAACGTGATTGCAAAAGTGCTGACGTACTATAGTGTTGACACAATCGCAAATAGATTATCTAATATAGTCTATATTCTAAAGTCTATAGTATCTATATCATGGAACAATCAGTAACTCGACACTACCGGCGTTCAAATTATACAATATCTTTCAAATATTAAAAAAAAATAGTATTGTTTGTGATCACATCATCGCTTGAGAGGTGATGCTCCCTATAAAATCGCAAAACCTGATCGACTTTTCCATATTAAGAATGAATGAATCAAGCATCATATGAGCTTTCAACTATTAAAGACTACTTTAGCAAAAACTGTGCCTGTTATATGGCTGAAAGTAGTATATACAACAGATCAATGGTAACACTTGCAATACAATTACAACTCTTACGACGCAGATAATAAGTTCAGTGTTATACTTGATGTGCTTTGCTTTGGGCTGTACTAAGGATCGATCTTCTATTTAAATTTTTAATGCACATAGGATAGGAAGCAGCATAGGAATTCTGCAATAAATAAATTATACTGCAAAGACAGATGTGACCATTGCCATTTTTATCCGGCTGCGCAAGAGGGAGAGTTATGTTTTCGAAGTATGTATGTCTAATTCTTTGGCACTCAGCCTGCCTTGATGATTTTAACATATGAGGTGTCGTTAGATTCGTCTTGATTGTAGAAGTGACATAGACTATAAAAACGGGTAGTGTGAATACAATATCTATTGTAATGTAATCTAACTGTATGCACCGGTCTGCTTTTTGCCAACAGATTGTCCAACATAAGTTTAGTTTTTATTATTGTTCTCAGAGAAAATTTCTCTGCGATATTGTTGATTGACGTGATCAAGTGTACCTAGTGTTCCTAAGATCTGAATAAATGAGTAAAATTTAATCAAAGTAATGTATGAGGCAGTCTTTTCATTTTAATAATTTCTGCTTGTTATATGTTTATAGCTCCTGACTAACGCCTGTCGGTTACGTTCGAGTTACTGGTTGCCACTCACCTCACTACTCGACACATGCCTAAGTGATGACGAGCCGCGGGTTGGGCAGAATGTACACGTGCTCGGCGAACATCATCGCCGTCATCCACTTCAACTGGTCCTCGGTGACCGCGCCCGCGATGGTGCAACCGAACCACGGCCGCTCCTTACTCCTGTATGCCGTAAGAAAATATAATTTTAGCACACGAACACATGAAGACTATATTGTTTTATTTATATTGAAAACAGGGATTGTTTTAATTAAATCTAATAAAAAATTACAACGACAGACACAGACAGAAAAGTGATCCTATAAGGGTTCCTTTTGTTCCCTTTTGTTGCACGTTAAAATTAACTATTTGAGTCCAATAACGATTTAGATCTTACCGTTGCTAAGATCTTGTGCCTGTCGGAATTGCACATTATTTCTAACTATTTGAGCCCAAGAACGAATCTCCTTGATGTTTCCGTTGCTAAGATCTGGACCTTATATTTCTGGTCATCATCAGGCCCTGAAAGCACCAGGTCTCGGAGTTGCTATCCTAATTCCTAACTATTTGAGTCCAAAAACGAATCTCCTAGATGTTTCCGTTACTAAGATCTGGACCTTATATTTCTGGTCATCATTAGACCCTGAAAGTACCGGTTGTCGGAATTGCACGTAATTTTTAAATATTTCAGTCCAATAACGAACCTCCTAGGTCCTTCCGTTGCTAAGATCACGTACCCATCTTTCTGGTCATCATCAGGCCCTGAAAGTACGGGTGCCGGAGGTGCACCTAATTCCTAACTATTTGAGTCCAAGAACGAATCTCCTGGATATTTCCGTTACTAAGATCTCGAGCCTATATTTCTGGTCATCATCAGATCCTGAAAACAAAGGCTGTCGGAGTTGCAAGTTAAACCTATATTTGAGTCAAAGAACGAATCTCCTAGGTCTTTCCGATGGTATGATCTTGTGCCTGTATTTCTGGTCATCATCAGGCCCTGAAAGTACCGGGTTTCGGAGTTGCACGTTAAACCTAACTATTTGAGTCCAAGAATGTATCTCCTAGGTCTTTCCGATGCTAAGATCTTGTACTTGTATTTCTGGTCATCATCAGGCCCTGAAAGTACCGGGTGTCGGAGTTGTACGTTAAACCTAACTATTTGAGTCCAAAAACGAATCTCCTAGGTCTTTCCGATGCTAAGATCTTGTGCCTATATTTCTGGTCATCGTCAGGCCCTGAAAGTACCGGGTGTCGGAGTTGTACGTTAAACCTAACTATTTGAGTTCAAGAACGAATCTCCTAGGTCTTTCCGATGCTAAGATCTTGTGCCTGTATTTCTGGTCATCATCAGGCCCTGAAAGTACCGGGTGTCGAAGTTGCACGTTAAACCTAACTATTTGAGTCCAAGAATGAATCTCCTAGGTCTTTCCGATGCTAAGATCTTATGTCTGTATTTCTGGTCATCATCAGGCCCTGAAAGTACCGGGTGTCGGAGTAGCACGTTAAACCTAACTATTTGAGTCCAAGAACTAATCGCCTAGGTCTTTCCGATGCTAAGATCGTGTGCCTGTATTTCTGGTCATCATGAGGCCCTGAAAGTACCGGGTGTCGGAGTTGCACGTTAAACCTAACTATTTGAGTCCAAAAACGAATCTCCTAGGTCTTTCCGATGCTAAGATCTTGTGCCTGTATTTCTGGTCATAATCAGGCCCTGAAAGTACCGGGTGTCGGAGTTGCACGTTAAACCTAACTATTTGAGTCCAAGAATGAATCTCCTAGGTCTTTCCGATGCTAAGATCTTGTGCATGTATTTCTGGTCATCATGAGGCCCTGAAAGTACCGGGTGTCGGAGTTGCACGTTAAACCTAACTATTTGAGTCCAAAAACGAATCTCCTAGGTCTTTCCGATGCTAAGATCTTGTGCCTGTATTTCTGGTCATAATCAGGCCCTGAAAGTACCGGGTGTCCGAGTTGCACGTTAAACCTAACTATTTGAGTCCAAGAACGAAGCTCCTAGGTCTTTCCGATGCTAAGATCTTGTGCCTGTATTTCTGGTCATCATCAGGCCTTGAAAGTACCGGGTGTCGGAGTTGCACGTTAAACCTAACTATTTGAGTCCAAGAACAAATCTCCTAGGTCTTTCCGATGCCAAGATCCCGTGCCTATATTTGAGAGTAACTTATGCCCCAGGCATATGCCCTAAATGCTGATAGACCGGAAAGATCGGGACAAAAGTGGATAGACCGGGGAATCACAGGGTATCAAACCCTAGAGTTGCCTGGTTCAACAGGCGCCGAGAAAGCGGACTGTCTTGGCACGAAGCTGATAAAGTCCCACGGGCAGAACAACGTATGTGGCGCTAGAAGTCTAGACCGTGACGTGAAGTGTTTCGAGATGAGGATCACAGGATTGGATTACTCCACGACAAAAGAAGTGAGAACAACAATATTTCAGAAGACATCTGCTCGGGGGACATAAAAAGCGGTCGTGGCCTCTGGGCCACTTGCCTAAGACTTTGTGGTTAAACTAAATATACTGAGGGTTGGCCAAGGGCGCAGCGCTGAGCTGATGTATAAATAAGACTACAGAGACGACCCAAAATGTTGCAGATAGAAGATACGGAGCATGACTCACAACGCCGACTGCGTAATTTAGATATCATGAGGACTAGTCAGAATAAATTCGGCGGATGAGAAAGCCATATCAATAACGAAAGAGATAGGAACTGACCTCTTCGGCTTATTGTTCTTGGGTATGAATGTGATCGCCCATCGCGACTGCGGGTTCCGCTTCGGTTCGTGGCCGGTGTACCATAAAATGTCTTTCACGTTCCACTCTTCGACCCTCTGAGATCCCTGGAAACGACATTTAAGAAATTGGTAACAGCAGGCAGGTGACGTGCCAAAAATGATGAAACTTGATCGGTATTTGTAATAATTAACACCATTAAGTATACAAACATTATGAAATCTCACCTGTTTATCTTTGAAATAGCACAACTTCGAATTCTGAAACTCGAACATATGCTGTTTGAACGCTTTCGTGGTTTCATTGGCCAATCGGAGCTCGCCACAGACTAAAGACGTCGAATACTTCAGCACTTCCATTTCAAGCAGTATCTTGTTCTCTTTCACTACTAAGTAATTATCTTTTCTGTCCTCCTCATCCCAATACCCCCAGCGTAGAACCACGTCGAGTACCACTTCATCGATGTGAACGGGGCGTCGCATAGACTCGTTGCAGATGACCTCTTCTAGCATTAGGAGATGAGAGTCCATGTTCGCCTTCTCGCATAGCTCTATGCATACATCGGCGCACGTTTTGTTTGGTGTTAACTGTAAAAGGAAATATAACCATTAAGATTTACATTGAAGCATTATTCTTGTTTTAACAAGAAAATTATATTGACGTTCTTGTATGCTGAACCTGCGACTGGCCTATACTGCGGTATACGGAATATGGAGAAGAATTGACAGCGCCCTGAGGGGTTGCAAGAGCAGCACACGGACCAGTGAAGACCAGTGAATCGCTGAAGAGCAAAAGCGAGTGGCAATGGAAGTGGAGTTTAAAGGGAGAATATTGCATTTTGTTTCTTCACTTGCGTCAGACCTAGTACTCATCAAAGTTTTTGGCATTCCCGTCGATATGCCAACAATAGATAAAATAGACTCTGTTGCTCTCGAAAGTCCTGCTTCAAAGTCGGTTAAACCAGCAGTTGAAAGATCTCAATACAGCAGGTGCGAAAGTTTGGACCGCTGCTGGCGGCGTTGAAAAGTTGAAAACGGCAGTGACCCGGAGACCAAGTGGCACAGCAGTTTTCAAATTTCTTGCGGGTCAGAACGGTGTCACAGAATGTGAGCACAACCTCATACGCCATCGCGCTCCCGACCATGACACTTACAATGGTACCCTACCATGGAAGCAAAGTAGTGCACGTCCGACCACTCGGGCCACACGGCGCGGGTGTGCTGCACCCCGGTCCTCCGCCGCCCTGTAAAGGTGGTACGCTTTCGACGGCTCTCTGCCTACCACCCCGGCACAGGATCTTCCCGAAACAACCACGTTCCATGTGCGCTTATGTCAGATGGAAGGTTAGTGCGCCATGCATCCTTTATATCCAGTCCCTTGGGTGGGACCAGCCACGAGTCGTAGGTCGTCACGAGGGTATCGTTGGCGTAACACGGCGTAGCACCCAGTCTAGCTCAATGTTCCACTCGATGTTAGGGTAAGGAACACTGCACAACATCTGCCACATGGACCACTCATCCCGGGCTGGATGACACAATGGCCCGGTCGAGGAAGTAGTCTCAGTTCTCTTATATACAGGGTATGGCGTGATACCAGAGGGCGTCCTTCACTATCTGACATCTCCTAGGACAGGAGTGTTGAAGGCGTTCACTATAACTAGTGAAACTGCAATCACCACCCCGCTCTGATCGACTGCCTCCGCTGCAAGGTTCCGCACCCGCGCGATAGCCACTAGGGTTGACCTTCCACGCAGAAAGCCATACTGGGTAACTTGCAGATCCAGTCCCCCCGACCCTGTGTGCTTGACGAAACGAGCAGTGAGCACACGTTCAAGAAGTTTGTCCGTCACGACCGTCCGACACGATGGTCGGTGAAAGGCGAATCTGTAGGACGCCCAGGCTTTCGCAGAACGAGCTTCCATGCCCGTGGGAACCGACCCTGGGCCCTGTTGTCCAACAGGGCACCCGCATAGGTTCTCCCAGTTGCTACTCCCTGGCTGGGTATCCCGTTCGTCCCAGGGGTTCTATTCTTTACCCGCAGCCTTAGGATAGCAACTCCAATCTCAGAGACTGGCGTTACCTCTTCCGCCTCTTTTACGGTTCCTGGCACCGACGTAGACGGATGGAACAAGTTCCGCCGCGGCAATAGGCCTGTCACGACTTGGACGAACTGTGACTCGAAGGTTCGAGTTAGAGGAGGCGCCGAGGGGTGAAGTTTTTGCTGCACCAACATATAGGGGCCCCCGCGGGTGTCAGTTTAGGTCTAAAAGTCACTCTTCTTCGGCGGACTCCTTAGCCCGGTAAAATGAAGCAGTAGAGCTTTGCAGGCGGCCCTGTAAGCCCCGCACAATTCGCCTTACCGGGCCTAGTCTACTCGGACTCTTCTTCACCCTGACGGCGCACCGCGGCACACTCTGACCTCAGGTCGTTGCTTTCGTTGTGCCACCAATACTCGAGATGTCGTGCCGGAAGCGGCTTTGCTCTTGACATGGCCGCGTCACAGACGCGGGTCAGGCCGCCAACCAGCCGCTTCGCCACGGTGTGATATGGACCTGGTCCAGTCACCCGGCCCTGGCCTCTTCCTTATCCAGCTGTCCCAGCACCCAGCGCGGGCCGTCTCCAACAGAAGAATGAAGGTCGAACCGTCAGTTGCCTGTGTTAAGCCAGCGGTAAATGCCAGCTGTTCCGGGATCGAGGATGACAGTAGAAGCTGTTCCATTCGAATATTCATGAGAAATTGGAGTAAAACACTCATACTCCTATATAAGAAACTGCTGTATGACCTGTTTTGTCTGCTGAATGGGGACTTGTCGAGAATGGGGACCAAGATCGTGGCTTACGAGGCAAGATGGTGCCAAATCTGATCGAAGTCCAGACCAGAGCTACAGAAAACACAGCATCTGCAGCTGCAACTGCAGAAACCTTGAGTTCCCCCATCTAAATCACCAATAAAGGAAAGCTCAGCAGGCGAAATCCCACGATTACATCCAGAAGGAACCCGATCAGAAGTGTTGACACGATCAAGATCGACCCGAACGGCGTACTTGGGATATGTGGGACAATCCGCGATCAATTATAATAGAATTGATAGAAGATCGATGAGCAAGTGCACCGATCTCGGCCTTAAAAGACTTAGCCGTCGAAAGGCTATGAGTCAAGAACTGTTGTATATTTTCCCACAGTGAGCAACTGTAGAAAAGTTTGAAGGTTTTATAGAACTTGATGCAATGGATATACAACAGTTCTTTAAAATGTCCATCAAGTGCAGTAGGCTTTCACTATTTTGCAGTTGCTGGACATCATCATCAGCCCGTATCAGTCCACTGCTGGACGTAGGCCCTTCCAAAGCGCGCCAATCAACCCTACTCTCGGCCCTCTGCATCCAGTCCCTGCCAGCCATCTTGCAAAGGTCATCCCTCCAGCTGGTCGGGAGGGGCCCCACACTACGTTTACCCGTTCGTGGCCTCCATTCGAGAACTCGTCTACCCCATCGGTTATCGATTCTACGACAGATGTGACCAGCCCACAGCCACTTCAGTTTACTTATTCTATGAGCAATGTCAACCACTTTTGTCTTCAGGCGGATATACTCGTTTATTATTCCATTTAACAGAGAAATGCCAAGCATAGCTCTTTCCATAACTAGATGAGCGACTTTGAACTTGTGGGCCGGTCTCACCGTCAATGTCCACGTAGGTTATCACTGGCAGGACGCACTGGTTGAAGACCTTAGTTTTTAGGCATTGTGGTATTGAAGACGAGAAGATATGCCGTAGCTTGCCAAACGCTGCCCAGCCCAGCTGAATTCTCCTGTCAATCTCTTTCTCGAAGTTGTTCCTGCCCATCTGCAGAGTTTGTATTAAGTATACATATTGCTGAACAACTTCGAGGACCGTGCCATCGACTACTACTGGTTCCGGGACGACCAGATCATTGAACATGATCTTGGTCTTACCAAGTTCATCCCGAGTTCGACACGGCGAGAAGCAGAATTAAGGCTATCCAGCATTTCCTGCAGATCTTGCAGCGACTCAGCCATGACCACTATATAATCGGTAAACCGAAGGTGTGAAATGTACTCGCCATTTACATTGATGCCACGTCCATTCCAGTCCAGTGTTTTGAAGACATCTTCCAGCGCGTAAGTGAAGAGTTTCGGTGATATGACATCTCCTTGTCTCACACCTCTGCGCAACTGGATAGATCTTGTTTGCTGGTTCTGGATTTGGACGGTCATTGTGGCGGCGTCATACAGGCATCTCAGCACCTCGATGTATCGCCAGTCTACTTGGTATCGCTGCAAGGACTGCAGAACAGACCCGGTTTCGATAGAGTCAAATGCTTTCTCATAGTCCACAAATGCAAGACACAGGGGCCGATTGTATTCCTCTGTCTTTTGTATAATCTGCCTCACTGTGTGGATGTGGTCTATGGTGCCATATCCTCCGCGAAACCCGGCCTGCTCCGGGGGCTGGAAGTCGTCAAATCTCCGTCCAAGACGATTCGTAATGACTCTCGAAAACGGCTTGTATACATGACTCAGGAGAGAGATAGGTCTATAGTTTTGCAGTTGCTGGACATTTCTTGGAAACTGTTGTATCATTTTACACTGTGAGCGACTGTAGTAAAGTGGAAGGTTTTATGGGACTTGATGCCAATGATTTGATCCAAGCTGAACTAAAAACAAGAAACGACACATATACCTAAAAATTGGGTATACAGTCTTAGAAGATCTTTGCCTACCCTTTGTGGGGGAATTTAAATACTAGTCATTACCGCAACTTGGTGGCATGTGGTGCGGTCCTTCACATAGATCCAGGCTCGCAGGTCGCCGGCAGCCTTCGGCGCGGCCGGCGCGGAGTTGCTGAGGACCCTCATGAGCACGCGGCGCACGGCGGCCTCGCGCCTGCCTTCCGCCTCGGTCGGCTGCCATATCGCCTCGTAGTTGGCAATCAGGTCGCGCACCACGTACGCTTCCTTCGACGACCATCCCGTTGTTGGGTTGTTGGTCTAAGGAAAAATATAAAGATTATTTACAATATAAAAAGCCGACTACTTACGGCATGAATTGTATCATAATGTCAGTCTCGTGATCTAATCGAATCTAACGATAAATCATACACCAAAATCTTTCGAAGCGTTTCAGCTACAGAATGATTTAATGAAACCGACACCCGAAAAACATTACTCTTATAAATGTTTTAAATCGGGGGGAAAGGACTGTTTGCTGTGCCGCAAGGTGTAGGTGAAACCAGGGCTCACGGTGAGGTGGTTTTGAAATGGGCTTACTAAATGATGACCTTTAAACGGGCTGACGGTAAGGTGTTCTTGAAACGGGCTGACGGAGAGATGACCTTGACAATGTAAGACCGCGCTATAGCTATTGTATCGCGTCTGTAGCTATTGTACGTCAGATACTTTTTTCTGTATCTTGAACCGGGCTGACTGAGAGATGACCCTAAACCGGTCTGACAGTGAGTCGACCTTGTATTGAAATGATAGTGAAATGACCTTGAACCAGGATGACGTTGAGGTGCCCTTGAACCGGACTGATGGTGAGGCGACGGTGAATTGGCTTAAAAGTGAAATGACGTTGAACTGGGCTGACAGAAGAGCTTGAACCGATTATATGGTGAGGCGACCACAACCGAGTTGAAGGTGGAATTACCTAGAACCGGGCTGACCGAGAGTAAAACTTGAAACGGTTTGATGATGAGGCGACATTGAATTGGGTTGAAAGTGAAATAACCAGGACCCGGGCTGATGGTACCCCACCATCCAAGTTAAAAAGATGGTGAGGGCATTGCGCTCGAGCGCAGTGACGTCAATTCGTCTCTGGCACTCACCAACGCAGCGGGCATGATGGTGGGCGCCCACACTGCTGCCAAGTTCTCTGCGCTCATCTTGTTTGAAGCCACCATAGTGTGCACGAAGTGTAGGTGCGCGAACAGTTTGCGCGTCGTGTTGCAGGCCGCAGGTGCCAGTGACGTCATCACACGTCGGAACTCAGCATGCCGAGCCGACTCTTCAGGGATAACTGAAATATTGTAAGCCCAACTGTAATAAAAATAGTTTGGTAAACAATATCGGACTCAAACTTCTCTTCTTGCAATAGGTCAAGTAGTTTTGGAGAAACAAAACTGCTGAACCAATTCTAAGATTTCTTTCACTGTTAATCTTAACCTTCAAAACTCTCTTGTACACCTTTCTAGGTTTTCGCCCTTACCTAACGCAGCGATCAGTGCCTCGTGTTTGTCCTGAGGCAGCAGTGCCTCTGGCAGGTCGCGGAAGAACCGCTTGAGCACGCCCGCCACATCGTGCTCGGTGTGCTGGCCCGGACTGAGCTGCACGGACCACGCGTCGCGCCGGAACCGCGCCAGCAGCTCGGCAAGCACCACGCTGCTGCCCGCGCGACGGTATATGCCCTCAGATAGACTGCCTGCAAACACAATGGATACACAACGGTTAAATTCAGCGTATGTCTGAATTGGATTTATGAATTATTGAATAAGTTTGATACTTTGCCGCCTGTTCCGTTTACCCTAATACTGGCATACTAGGGTTGATACTCGTATCACGGACCTGCTCGGGTGTCCGAGTGGGCGGAGAGGTGTACTTCGACGTGGCGCGTCTCCAGGTGGCGAATAGAGGGCCTCGCGGCGGGTAGGAGCTTGCTCCCGCGGACCAAACACTATTTATTAGGGGGGTTCCTCCGCGTGTAACTCTAATTAGCAGAGGGCAGTACGAATGGAACCAGGGGGGAAGAAGGTGTGGCCGAAGTGGACCACTGGCAGGGCAAACCCGCAAACCAACCCGCAGGCGTTGGGATTGGAGGACGCCACCACTGTATGTGGGGGAGGAAGGCAACCGCTATTAAAAATGCCCCGAATCGTAAGCGGGCGGTGCAGCGTGATGGGATGAATGGTTGAACGGATTTCAGTCGCTACTGCACCACCGTCGAACTTTGAACACTAAACAGAGTCGTCAAGCTCTAGACGTTAAACGGACAGTATGGCGGAACTGAAAAATAAACTACCCCAGGTCGGTACCCGAAAGGGAGAATCCGACCCTCCTTCGGGAGGCAGCCCCTCCTATTCTGGGGAGGGCACAACCCGCTACGCGGAGACCGGACCGATCCTCCCGGTCCCACGAACCAACCAAGGCACCGGCGGCTGGCACGGTTGGCAAGGAGTCTGACACTTCCTCCTTGCTGTGGCTTGGAAATGGACGCCGAAATGACTAGTGACGTGGATGGAGGGCGCCAGTTAAGGCGCAAGCGGCTGAGACCGCAGAGGAGATCAGGCGCAGGCAAGAGCGCAAGCTCTGGGTCTGGGTCGGGTGAGAGCTTTATCCCGGCCCGGACGAAGCAGCCCTAAGGCCCTTGGAAAGGACGTGGTCGCCCACCCGCGGCCAGCAGGGCCGAGTACATGAAGCGCAGGCATGAGGAGCTGGCGCTTGAAGGAGAGGAGGAGATGACCGAACTAAGTCGGCGAGCCGAAACCTCAGGGCCCAACGTCTCTCGGCGGCATCGCTGGCCGGCGGCGACCAAAATGAAAAGTCCGCGTACTTGCTGAGGGCTGAGCTCCTCAGGCACGCGGACATCATCAAAGTCGAAAAACCTAAAGGCACTCTTCTCAAACGAGGCGAGAAGGCTGCAGGCGGGATAACCTCCGCCTGCAAAATGAGATCAGCGACCTCCGCAAGGAGCTAGCTGAGCTCAGAGTGGATCTGCAGCGGCAGCTGCTGCCAGGCAGCAACTCAGAGTAGCTGCGCTCGCCCTCAGCCGCCCCGATCGACATGGATGCATTTGCTCGCAGTATGGATCCATGATCAACGCACGCTTGGCGGCTATAGAGGATAGGCTCCTCACGGACTGTCGCTTGCGCCCCACGCTGGCAGCAGACCGACGCGCGAAGCAGGCCACTGCCGAACCCCTAGCGGAGGAGGCGCGGTCGAAGAAATCCCCGACCAAGACATTAGCCAAGGCCACGCGAGCACCGCCGGCAAGGCTAATGCGCCTGCCCCTACCAAACCCCGACAGGGCAAAGGTAAGGAGGCAAAGAAGAGTAATGTGCCTGGTGCCGCCACGGCGAATCCCGCTGCACCAACACTGACGCGCCCACTGCCGCCGTCGCCTACCTCAATGGACGAGGCCTGGAATGTGGCTGCTGGCCGCGGAGCGAGGAAAAAGGCCACGGGCGCGCCCAAACAGTCGCCCCCAAAGCAGAAGCCCGTGAAACTCCACACCCCGCGCTCCGCAGCAGTGCTGCTAACGCTGACACAGGAGGCGCAGGAGAAGGGGGTGACGTATAATGCGGTCCTCGCCCGGGCGAAGGATCGCATTAAACTGCCCGAACTGGGCATCGAAGGTGGTGTTCGATTTAGGACGGCAGCCACCGGCGCCCTGGTCCTAGAGGTACCGGGTGCTACGAGCGCCGCGATGGCTGACTCCCTCACTGAAAAGCTGAGGGAAGTCTTGGGCACGGAAGACGTCCGAGTGACCAGGCCCGTGAAGTGCGCAGAGATGCGGATCACGGGCCTCGACGATTCGACGTCTGTTGAAGAGGTGACCGCGGCGGTCGCGAAAGCCGGGGGCTGTGTGTCCTCGGATATAAAGGCCGGCGAAATCATCCGGGTTTCCGCCGGCCTGGGAACGTTGTGGATGCGGTGCCCAGTTGTGGCTGCCAAAAAGGTGGTGCAGGGCGGCCGCATCCTGGAGGGCTGGGTTTCGCCCCAAATCAAGATACTTGAGCCGAGACCGACCAGGTGCTACAGCTGCCTTGAATTGGGGCACCTAGGAGCCAAGTGCCTCTTCGCTGATGTCCCAGGGGATCGAAACCAAATCTCGCGGGGAGACCCTATGGACACCGCCCAATAAATGGCGCTCCGTGTATTGCAGGCGAACATCAACCATTCTGCCAGAGCTCAGGACCTTTTGCTCCAGACTATGGCAGAGTGGTCGTTTTCTGTGGCCGTGGTAACCGACGCCTACTGCGTTCCCCCCGGAATAACTGGGTGGGGGACCGGGAGGAATCCTTGACCGTCATCGCCGCCCAGTTAGCCACTGGCTCCCCGCCCTTCGATAAAGTAACGTCGGGACGAGGGTGCGTGTCGGCCGTCGTGGGCGGCGTTGCGGTGGTCGGGGTGTATGCATCGGTAAACAGGACTATCGCCGTCCTGGAACAAACGCTCGCTGATGTCGGAACTTTGATAGTAAGAATGCACCCCGCCCCCGTGCTGGTGGTTGGCGATTTTAACTCCACTACAAATACGCGTGGGGTTGTGCTGGAGGAGTGAGCGATGTCCATGGGGTTATCTGTTCTCAACCGGAGATCGGAAAACATATGCGTGCGACGACAGGGCGGTTCAATTGTGGATGTTGCGTTCGCAGAGGGCGCCCTAGTTCGTCGTGTGCATGATTGGAGAGTCGAGGTAGGGGTGGAAACACTATCGGACCACCTGTATATACGGGTCGATGTGTGTGAGAGAATCCGATGAGTTCTCGGAAGACTCGACCGCGTGGTCGCTAAGGAGGCCGCCTTGGTGGAAGCCTGGTCGATGGACTCCGGTCTCGGACACCAGCCTCGTCCTGGTGGACGCAGTGGCGGATCGGCTCGGTGAGGCCCTAGCCCGTGTCTGTGGTGCGGCCATGCCTAGAGCCGGACCTGTCCCTCCTAGGCATAAGGTGTATTGGTGGCGCCCAGAGCTCCGCGAATTGCGAAAGACCTGTGTGTCTGCACGCCTCCGGTCACGTGTACGGTCCTCCAGGACGAGTGGCTCGAAACGCTCAGCAGAGATCCGTGGGGGCGCCCCTATAAGGCCGGGGCAAAAAAGCTCCGACCATGCCCCCCCGCCTTCCTGACCACAAGTCTCGAGCCACGCTTTGTGGAAGAGGTCGTGGGAACCCTCTTTCCACAAAGCGGGGAGCGGTGGGTTCCTCCGCGAATGGGTCAGCCGGAGGTGCTCACCGAAGATGAAGAAATGCCGCCCATGTCGGAGGCGGAGCTTGGGGTAGCGGTGCTGAAGCTTCGTGCTAAAAAGACCGCACCCGGCCTGAACGGGGTTCCGGGCCGTGTCTTGGCGCTGGCCTCCGTGGAGTTGGAGACCCAGTTCTTGCGCCACTTAACGGCCTGTTTGCGGGGAGGACGGTTTCCGGCAAAGTACAAGACCGGGGGTCTCGTCCTCCTGCGCAAGGCGGGTCGTCCGGTCGAATAAGCTTCAGCCTACCGGCCGATTGTGCTGCTTGGCGAGACGAGCAAGCTGTTCGAGCGTATTGTCGCTGCCCGTCTCGTCAAGCACCGCCAATTCTGTTTTCGCAGGGGGCGGTCGACCATCGACGCCATCTCGGCAGTGATGGCGACCGCGAAGGAGCAGGTGGCCCGGGGGGGGGGGGGGGGGGGGGGTGATGGCGGTATCTCTAGATATCAAAAATAAATACCTTCAACACCCTTCCCTGGCCCACAATCAAGGAGGCACTAGTCTTCCACCGCGTCCCACAATACTTGCGAGACGTGGTGGTGGACTATTTCGCCAACCGGGCGATCGGGCGATAAGAGTACCCGACCAGTGGCGGCTGGGCGAGAAAGGCGATGGCGTGCGGTGTTCCGCAGGGGTCGCTTCTAGGTCCGCTCCTGTGGAACATCGGTTACAACTGGGTGCTGCGCGGCGATAATATCCGGGGGGTCAACGTAACTTGTTACGCAGACGACACCCTCGTGACCGCTCGCGGCAGCACTCACAGGGAGGCGGCCATTCTCGCCGCGGGAGTCGCGCACGTGGTGCGGCGTATCTCGGGGCTAGGGTTAGAGATTGCGCTGCACAAATCCGAGGCCTTAACATTCCATGGACCTCGGAACGCGCCTCCAATTGGGGCGCAAATTGTTGTTGGGGGACTTCCATTGCCGTCGGCAAGGCGATGCGGTACCTGGGCGTCGTCCTAGACGGGCGGTGGAGGTTCCATGAGCATTTCCGGCGACTGTCACCAAAGCTGGCCTTCGCTGGAATTCTCGAGGCGCTGCTCCCCAACATCGGGGGCCCGAGCGGAGCTTGCCGCCGTTTGTATGACGGTGTGGTTCGCTCCATGGCACTCTACGGAGCGCCAATATGGGCGGACTCCCTGAGTGCCCGAACAACGGTCTGCTGCGACGCCCGCAGCGGGCCATAGCGCTCAGGGCGTACCGCACCGTCTCCGGAGAGGCGGCATGCGTGTTGGCCGTGGGACCTAGAAGCCGGAATCCTGCAGACGGTCTACCGGCGATGCGCGCGTCTGTCCGTGGGCAGAGACAATGGACGACCCGGTGGTGAGCCGGGGACGTTTGGAAGCCGTTCGACCTGTGGTTCGCCCATGGGTCGAACGAAACTTCGGGTCGATGACCTACCACCTCGCGCAGGTCCTGACGGGGCACGGTTGCTTCGGAAAGTACCTGTGCGAGGTGTTGGGTAGAGAGCTGGAACCCCCGGTGTCACCACTGCGGTTCCGAAGTGGACACAGCGCATCACACCCGCGACATGTGCGTCGCCGGCCGCCACTGGAAACGACCTCTCGCTGCCGGCCATAGTGCGAGCAATGGGCAGCAAGGAAGGGTGGAAGATGGTGGAGGGTTTCTGCGCCACCATCATGACGGCGAAAGAGTCGTCGGAGTGGGAGCGCGAGAATGTCCCCCTCTCGCTCCCGCCGACGGCTAGCGGGCCGCAGGCGACGGGCGTATGTCCGCCGCCTGCCGCCCTAACGGTGACTTGCGGGCGTCGGATCGGGGGGTCCGGCGCTCGCTTAGAGGTCCTGAGCTGTAAGGCGTCTCGTCCTGTGTTCCGAGGCGCCTTAAGCGGAGGTATAGGGATAGACCTCCGAAAAGGGCCCACGAAGGCGGTCGCGGACGAGGTTGTGGTTGCTGCGTTCCCACAACCTCGTTCCAAACGCGATGCGTTGAACACCTTGGGGTTTTAGTGGACCTTTGGACTTCTGGATTATAGAACCGTGTTATGGCGGGAGACCCACATACTCACCGCGCGCCCCTTCACATTGGCGCGGTGAGATGCGAAAAGCATTTCCTCAAGTAAAAATAAGAGGTTGATACTCGGAAACGCGAATTAATCTATCCATTCACCCCAAACTAGACGGGCGAGATGGATAAACGGAATTCACTTCTGATTCTTCTTCGTAAGTGACTTATGTTTATCAGGTTGGATAAAGGGAATAACCCCGTTTCTTGTGGTATTGACAGGTCTTTTCGTTTTTGACAGTTCTTGTGGATTATGACAGTTCTTGTTTTTGACAGTTTGGACAGTTCTTGTCATTTTTGACAGTTAAAACTGGTATACAGGGTGATTGGAAATTCGTACATTCCTTGAAAGGGGTGATACTAGAGGTGGTTTGCAACAAATTAGACCCTATTAACGAGGGGTCAAAAATGAGAAAAATAATTCCACTTGCACTCCAACTGTGCAGCCCGATTGCAGTGGTTTTAACTTTAATCGGCCTGCACGATTGGTTTGCAGTTTTATTGCAGTTGGCGTGCAACTCAAACGACTGCACGCCAACAGCACACCGACTACAATCGGGCTGCACGATTGGTTTGGAGTTTTATTAGGAGTGTGCAGTAGTACTAACTGAATTCAAACTGCAAAGCAGTTGGAGTGCAGTTGAAAGTAAGTAGTTCATGAGGTAAAATAAATCACCTGTGGCCACAGACCACTTACCCCATAGACCTGTAACAGGAGCCCGTGTCTGCCCGCACATGAGCGCAAAATTGCTTCACGATACCTAGAGATATTATCGACATGGACGCATCACTACGGGTAAAAAATTACCCAAAGCACAAACCTCCCACCTTCGTGAAGTTGGTGCAAAATCTCTCACCCCCTTTAAAAATAAGAATACCCGTGGTGCTACCGGTAGTACTACCACGTGTAAGAAGCGAGCAGAAATGCAGTCCGTCTGTCTAGAGCCTAAGATTTCAGTGTCTGGGAGTTCGTAAAGCGTACCGTGCGCATATATGAAGCTGAGGCACTTGTCTACGATGACGGGCACATCCTCCTTGGTGAGCTGCTGGTGGTGGATGTGTGAGCCGTTGTTGTGTGCTGCCAACTTCACCATGAAGCGCCAACCCTGAAACCCAACAATATTAAGCTTATTTATAAGTAACTTTAATAGGTCTGTCTCCACGGATCCCCGGGGCTAGTGACATTATTACCAGGCGTTTGACATTAGTTTGACAGCTCCGCTGCGTTGCGTCGATCGCTAACGCAACTCGTGCTACAAGGGCAGATTGTATTGGATTGAAACGGATCACGGAAATAGTCAAACCGTTTCCATCAAAAAACGAATCAATGTTTTTACCCACTGAATAGCATGAGACAACAGAGTACAGAAAAATGTCTGCATTATAATTACATAAACGCTATGCGAAACGAAAATTTGAATATGAATGGGAAAAAATGTTTCTTCGCGAACGAGATTCGAATAAAGGACCACGCCATTCCGTGGCATGTTCTTCTTTAACGGGAATGCTGGAACTTGGTACAGTCGAAAACAGAGATAAGTATACAGTGGGCCTCAATAAGGTTGAGATTTTCTTAAAAACTACCTGGATCGAATTTAATAATTCTCTTACAGTTACATAGTTTTAACTTTTATCTATCAAACAGTGAAATAATTTTTGCAATGGGTCAAGTAGTTTTTGAAAAAATCTCAACCTTAAAAATTCTCCTGTACACCTTTCTCTG
Source organism: Tachystola acroxantha (assembly GCA_963506565.1). Taxonomy (NCBI): domain Eukaryota; kingdom Metazoa; phylum Arthropoda; class Insecta; order Lepidoptera; family Oecophoridae; genus Tachystola; species Tachystola acroxantha. Next base: position 19,921,493 of record OY735870.1, read on the forward strand.
TGTTCCACCGTACGATAGATGAAATTTTGGTCTAAAGGAATTGCTAATACCTACACCGATGCCAGACATGTGGCCAAATTCATTGACGGCTTTTTATGTCGTCGTGTTTATAAATTCCGTACAAAGCTTTTAATGGTGATAAAAGTTTGCAAATATGGTCAAATAGCGCCAATTTCACATGCAGTTCAAATTTTCTCATGTTACATCTCTAATCTAAGGAATCTTACTTGCCCTACTTTACCAGGGATATGCAGTGATATGTCATATCCGTTCATGCAAGCGTTAAATGGCTGCGGTTTAGTGTTGGCCCTAATTGGGATACTCACTTTAAGCTCCCGCTCGTGGGCGAAGCGCAAATAGAGAGTGGCGTGAGGACAGTCGAGCAGGAGATTCCCGCTGCCGTCTGTCGGGCACGCCTGCTTCGTCTCCTCGTCCGCATCCTGCGTCACTGCGGAACAAATGTAATGCTTTTTAAAGTTGGATAAATATTTACGTGATGTATGTAAACGTAACTAGAGTAGCAGCACTCATGAAGTTCCGTATAAATAAATACTACGTTTCGTTTGAAAGAGAACACTGTTGTTCATTGTCAACAAATTAAAATGTCGTTTCTTAAAATATAAAAAAATTATATTAAAAATAATTATAGTACTACAGAGGCGACACTCAATCATCTCGCTGCGTGAAAACAACCACTATAATTTCACGTTGAATAAGGTTTCAGAGTAATTATATGCTATCTAAGGCCAAAGAAACTACCTTAAATAGCATTCAAAAATATTTCATTATTACCTCAGTAGGCTTAAGACTAGTTAAGGCTAACTTAAACTATAATGAAGCTGATTAAATGACTGACGAGTGATATGGTTCAGTCGCTCTAGTATTGCTCCGTGCACCAAGCGATAGCGCGTTTTATAATATCGTACAGCGCCATCTGGAGGGCCCTAAAATATCTAGACTTCCCGACACAGATACGCACTGGGTTATTTTATTATGTGAAATAATCAATTTCTAAGATATATTTCTATTGATAAGTATCCCACATCTTACCAATAAATAAATAATTAAAAATATCTGTAAAACCCATTGTTAAGTTAGCAATTTTTGTAACACATTTTGCAAAAATTATAATAAATTTTACTGTTAAGATATTATGATCATTGCTATTGTATTATATTACATTGATAGGTAACTATATGTTATTTAAGTATACCTTTTAGATTAGCTCTAGTAACATATTATAACTGTTTGTTACTTAATAAAATAAATAAACTTTCTTCTTTAAATTCGTCAGAACTCCGATAGTAATAATTTTTAAAGACGAATTTAAGATCGAATTTGAACAATATTCCGATAATGGCAGTAGAACTTCGCGATTAAAATGGTTTTAAAAAGGTAACAACATGCTGTTACGGCAGCACAACCACTCTATGTTTATTTGGTGTGTTGTTTGTTAGCCACTATAATGTATGTCTTGATAAACGGATTACTTACTTACTTACTCTATGATATGACGTAGTTTTGTATGCAGAAAGGGGCCTAGCGTAGGAACTTAAGTATGTGTGCCGTCCGCACTATTAACGTTACATTGCATTACGCGTGACGCAAATTCTCGCCTTCAGGTACAAACACCTTCCCAACTGGGAATCGTTCGTACGTACTCAGGCAGGGCCTACCCCTTGCACACAGTGGCTAGGAGGTCGCCGACGCCAAGTAGCGTTTGACAGTGTAATTACAAACTATCTAAGGCCAAATAAACTACCTTAGATAGCATCCAAAAATATCAACGAGTTCAATACAATTAAATTGAGACTTCGACCACTTGTTACCTTACTTACTAGACTAGAGCTAAGTATAAGTATTTACAGTTACACGACGAGTATGTTGAGTCGATCTAGTACTAAACCCGTGCACGAAGCGATAGCGCGTTTTAAAACTGTACAGCGCCATCTGGCGGGCCCTAGAATATCTCGACTGCCCGACAGAAACACTGTTTACGTTTCAAAAACTCTTTCTTTTCACGTTTGAAAGGATCCAATTATATGATATAGATATCCCATATCCTACTAATAATGTAAAATGTTAAAGTGTGTTTTGTTTGCTTAATCAAGCTCGAAATATTGTAATTAAACTTGACATAGAAGTGGGCTTTATTAAACCTTATATTAGGCTTTTCCGCAAAATGATTGCTAATGTACAGTAAAATATGACAATTAAATAATCTACTTTATTTATAAATATGTTAAAATATACTCTAGTTAAAAATCAATCAGCAATGTTGGCGGATCTCCCAATCTTTTTTATTCCATCTGATATGAAATGACTAACAAATGAACAACGAAATTGTCAGAATATTAAGATCGCCTATATATACATAATTTGTGTACAAGCAATACCTAAGTTTACATCGAGGGATGTTAAGCACTTTGCAAGGGCGACGTTGGGTTTAGTGACCTGTAGGCTTCGGCTATGTTCGTAACCTAAATATCGATCGAGGAATTATGTTTCTGTACTGTTTACCCTCGCAGATCAATTTTCTTAAACAAAATGTGAATTGAAATTACACGAACCAAGTCTTATTGTACAATAAATCGTTTTATCGAACAAAATAGAACGGAAACTATTACGATGCTGATTCTAAAAATAACTAAAACAACGCTGAGATACAAGCCGCTTCATAGTATGCAATTTACATGGTTGAATGACTGTCGTCGCTAAACTGTGACACGACAATTTTGTGGCGACAAACTACAGTTCATTGTATGTATAGCTTAAGGTGGACAAAGAGAGAATTCACGTTTATAAAAATTGTTATCGCAATGCTCAATACATACTCAGCGGTAAAGGTAATCAAAACTTACCATTAAATTAGGAACAAAACCTAGTTCTCGCAAGACAGAAAATAGGTACGTAATTGTAAAACTGTTAAAATTACAGAGCTTTGCATTTCAAAAATCGATGTATGAGTTTTACGAGCTGTCACTTAATTTGCCTTTTTGTTTTCTACTAACTATATTTTTGTTCATATTTTACAGTAACTTTTCATTGTGATATCGCTCGTGTTTCTGTATGTATTCTGATAATAATTTCTACGGCGTCATCACCGGCTGCATCCCCCAGGGTAACAAGATAAAACAATGGATTCATTCACCCCTGAAAGGGGTGACCAGCCCCATTGAAAGGGACACCGGCCCGGAAAGTTTACTCGCTCCATAGAGAGTAAAGGGGTCGAGAAGCATGGCCGGCCAACCATTTAATTTGACCATGGAACCATAAACTCGTTTCACGTTCATTATAAGGAGCCAGCGAGATACACCTTCTAAGTAAAACTTGTGACTCATCGTGTAAACATGTGAAATAATCAAAGTAAATAAACTATTCGGTATCTGCTTATATAATAATTCATTACCGAGAATCGTGTTGATTCAGACTTTGTGATTGGTCATCTAGCGTCTAGCTAGGCCACTTCGCTTCTAAGACTTGCGTAAATTATAGGCGCGTTGAAGGCTTTTAAAGTAGGACACCTTAGTTTTACGGCACTTGAGAAGATCTTTTTGTAATTGTTAGATCCTATGTACTGATATTTTCTTGCATATACGCTATGCGAAACGAAAATCTAAATGATAAATGAAGAAGAAAAATATTCATCACGACCGGGATTCGACCCAGGGACCTCGCCATTTTGTGGCACACTCTATTCCAACAGAGCCACCGTGATATCGTACCCAAGTCGTCCAATTTTGTCTCCATATTCGATTAATGGTATATTATACGATTACTATTTCACGGTGGCTCTGTTAGAATAGAATGGCGAGGTCCCAGGTCGTGATGAAATATTTTCTCCGTTTATCATGTTAGACCCTAGTTATGTAACTTTGTAAAGAAATTAAAATTACGACGAATTAAGTACGTCTACGTCACATTAAATATCTATCCCCAGTTGATATGGGCCCAGATCCCACATTTACCTCAAAATGCGTCAATTTCGGGAAATATCGACCAAGAGCGGTAATGCTTACATAATCTAATTGTTGGCTATCAAAGGGAATAAGGGAAAAGGGAATTTACTTATTTATTAACTGTAAACTAAACTTAAACGAATTATCTAGTAGCGTGGTGACATTTCCTGAGCGGATAGATAAGACCGACATAAACCGGAGGCTAATCGTCATTTGCATTATCTCAAACTAAACTATTTGAGACATCGTAAACATAGTTCATCTAACATAAGCGTAACCCCTCTGACCCCTCCACTAATTCATATGCCATCAATTACTTTGAGTAAACTAATTATCGTGACATTTTTAAATACCTAATTATTATTCAGCCAACATGTATTGATTGCGCTCGGTTGCTATGGAGATGCAATGTCATGGAAACGTATAACACTTATACGTATAAACATGCCGATTACAGATGAAAATAGATACTTAGCATTATATTCTCTTGAATCCCTTCTTCAGAGTGAATGTTTACGTCACAAAAGTTGTGACTAGGTAGAGCGATACCTGATTGAAATTGGTATTTAAAAGTTACTGTAAAATATGATTTTCGCAAATAAAAAAGATTATAACTTTATAATTACGAGTACCATAGAACAATAATAGAGGTTAGAAATGCCATGTGGTACATCCGCTCAAACTGTCATTGTATGATATTCAAGTATGAGCGGACTTCTCCCATGTGGGAGAACCTATTGTTTTATGTTAATTACTAAGTCACATGGCTTAGTTAGAGCCATTTGTTATATGACGACACATAAGGGTTTTCTTCTACTAAATAGGGCTCTACCTACATACAGAGTGGCATGGGTTGTGAACGCCATGTTTCTTTACCTTACCGGAGTTTCCACATTGTACGATATTTACGTAGTTTCATTAGGAAATTAATAATACTAAATATTAGTTAAATATTAGTAATCTCTGTTAAAATAATATTTAACGGATGTTACACTAGTGAGTTGGTGTTCGAATGTAGATAGGATTTGATTAAAATACTGTAATAATGTTATTACACAACGAACAAATTTTCTGGAACAGAAATCGGATATAGCAAATGCGAAGATTTCTGAATCGATTCATGGTCATGCATAAAGTGCAGTCATATTTCCTAAGTCAGCACATTTATGGGTGTCATTTTGCATAAAATACAGGGTGTGTTGTGTCGTGGCGCGATATGACGTCATCTGACGCATATCTGAACTATACATTCACATTTATTTATTTTATTAATGGACTCGACAGTACGTCATTTGCCAATGCCATGTTACAGAAAATTCAATATAATATAATAGTCTTCTATCTTCCTCCGGAGGAGTCGCAGCAGCGTCGTCAACCTGGGTAGCCGCGTCTTCATGTCTTCATCCAGAGGAGACGCCGTAGCGTCATCACTCTGGACGAAGCAGCTGGACAGTCACGTTCACTCCCGAGCTTGTAGCGGGAACTCTTGACAGCAGCTTGAAACTTCAGATCTTGCTCAAATTATCCAAGAAACTCACCATATCATTCGCGAACATTTTTTGATTAACTTAACGTGATATTAAACACAAAATAGCCACTGTAGGCATTATCATTATCAACAAAAATTATCAAATAATTTTGCAACCGTCGTTTCCCGCCATTTTCAAGAAAACCTATTCACATTTATCACGAGAGATTGTGAATCTAGCCATAGCGAATGCACAGTTCAGCCCCTATAGCACGAGTCAGCGTTAGCGATCGCCGCAACGCCGCGGAGCTGTCAAAGTAACACTATTACAAGGCGTTTGACATTACAGCTCCGCGGCGTTGCGTCGATCGCTAACGCGACTCGTGATGGCCCCGCCGATATGCGTCAGATGACGTCATAACGCTACGACACCGCACACCACAAAAATGTGAATCAACCTTTAGCCTATATCGCCACACTGTAATGCTGGGTAATTTTAGTTGGTTTAATTACACGAAATATTCCTAGTTCTCCGCTAGTCTAGTTTAAACTCGGCAATTGCAAAAACCAAACAGAAAGGCAGACGCTTATTTACATAGAAGTTTTTGTAATGCCTGCAGCCTGACACAGTTAACCGACCTACTTTGTTTTTTAATGCTAAACGCTCGCGTTGTATCCAATATTTGATGTACAGCTACCAGCAGATCAAGTGTAATATTTTGGATTTTGGACCGTTCTTCTTATCTTCGTCGTCAGAGTTAAAATCGTACTACAAGTGTTACCACTGATCTGCTGTTCCGTACAAGTCTAAGATCGAGTAGGCAAACGTGGATGGATGTACGGGGTACCTTATATTACGACGTGGAAGCATGTATGACAAGAACACGAGATTTAAGTCAAACATCAATGGAACGAAACATGGGGACCTTGCGCGTTGCCATGGATGAATTGAGACTTCCATACAGCTCTTCCATTAGAGATTAAAATCATAAGTGGATGGAATGAAAAACGCAGACATTCCTCGATGTGGAAGGCCACACGTAAGAATCATATCGATATTGATCAATAACAGGTATTCTTATTTAGATATGGAGCATAACGGTTTAAGCTGACAGTGTTCCGATAACAACTTGTATGGGGCGACATACTTCCGTCCTTATAAAAAAAATCCAGAATTTAGTCATCCTGTATTCAATAAAAAAGAACAAACCCGACTTTCTGACGTCAGTCTGACACATGTACCTTTCACTGGCTTTCGCAAACTCCTACGCACGCATGTAGGACATGTATAATTGACACCAATTTATTACAATGCGCTGCTTTGCTTATGTCTTAGAATATTTAGAACTGGAGACTCTATTATTTATACCCATTATCTTACAAAATGTTTTATTTAACGGCAAAGTTGAGACTTCCCCTGGCACTCTCGCTGAATTGTAAATATTTTCTCCCTACGTAGATAATAGTGTGTGATAGGTCCTTCATCATAGGCGTATAGAAGAATGGAAATCTTCCGTTGATTGGACGCCTCCATTTTGTAATTATCTAAGGCGTACAAAACGTACATTGGTTGTCCTCGAACATCTTGTAAAACTACTGAATCCACCTCAATTAATTACTCGAAGTTAGGAAGAGTATTATTATCAGCTCGTATCAGTCCATTGCTGAGTTTTATGGCACTTTTTCTCCTCAGCGTTGGCACCTTTTCCTTGCAAAGTGGTGTAAATGTAGATTCAAAACTATGTTGACGTGCAAAAATGTACACAACGTGCTTACTTGCAATAAAAAAATTCGACCTTGACTGAATGTCGTAGGCGTTACCTAAGGCTCAACCCGATTCTAGACTTTTTTGTATCTACAGGCGAATTAAAATAACTCTAGACAATTGAGCCTCATAATGAAACTTGGTCTAAAATTCTAAAACGCATCAGCGTGCGAACATTCCTAAGGATAATAAAACAAATCTATTCCACTAATCCGATCAGGAGGTCTACTCCGAAATGAACCACCCGAAAGTTCGGATACTCTACCGAACTGTACATTGTTACCCTACTACGAAAATAGTTCGAAATTCCGACTGATGTATCATAGTCCGATTCCCCTCGATGTCAGGGAAGGTCTGTGTCCCAGCAGTGTAGGGCATAATTAGGTCGCCTTCCCGCAGAACTGTCTCAAAAGTGAAGTCTCTACGATCAGCAGCAAACCAACAACGCTTCTGATGCCGACGATGGCTGGTTACTAAGTCGAAAAGAATGTCTTACTCACCGACGCATCTGGTCTTCCTGAGGTCGACGGTGCACATGCCAGGCTCCTGATTCGTGGAGTAGACCAGCACCCTTCTGTTGAGCAGCACCCACGCTCCGCGCCAGGGGCCCGTCACGCCTTCCTGATTGACGACAATGACAATTATTACTTATCAAACATACACAGATCATCCTCCATTGACCTTCGATAGTGCTCCAACCTTCTGTGCAAGGGGACCTGGGTTCAATTTCCCATCGGGAAGGTATACATCAAAGAATATCAAGTGTAACACTTTATACTATTTTTATTATCAGTGTCGCCAGAGTTAAAATTGTACTGCAAGTGGTAACATTGATCTGCTGTTGTCGGTACTTGTAAAGTATAACCACTTTTCCGAGTCTGGGTGTATTTTGAGATCGATTCTGTGCATGTCTCTGGACTCTGGGCTCATAGCACAGGGAATCCTATGGGCCATGGGTCGTCTTATAACAGATCGGTGGCTCATCTGCTTCTCTGTTCTTATGATAATAGCGTAATGGCATAATGCTTAAAACAAATTCTGGTTAATAATAGTGTCCGTTTAATGCAAAAAGTTGAAACCTTATCGATATTGGTAATCAGAAGTTGACCAAAAATCTACGAGTAATTTCCTTGAAATGAGAATAAAAAGATAATTTTATTACAGAGGTGGTAATTGGATAAAAATTTCATTTGTTGGCGAATAGGAAAAAGGAAAAAAATGTACAGTCATCGAACCGAGTGGCGAACTAAGACCAGTCCCTGTGGTCAAGGTCAAATGCGGCCAAAATTGGAATGATAAGCTTGCACGAGTTGAATGACCTTTAAAACCTGATTTCGGCTCTGGTATAATATTTTGGAATAATAAAAATACATCTTCAATACATGGATACCTTTCCCATTGGTGTATCACTATTGAGTATGGCACGTGACAGTCCGTTTAGATTACCAACGGCTTATTTTAGTATAAAAATACCATCACAAGGAGACTACCGCGAACTCTACGAGCCAATGATGTATACTATACTTGCAGTGCGATTTCAACGCTTGCGACACAGATAATAAGAACGGTCGAAAGTCAAAAGTATTACACTTGATGTGCTGTTGACTGTACTATAGCGTAGTAGTAGTGTAGTGTATAATTATGGTGAATGATGTAAATGACTTGTATATTACGAATAAGTATAATATCTAATATTAATTTCATCGAATTTTGCCCGTAATCTAACTTAATTATTACCTATGAAGAATAGATGACGATTAAATAATTTTGATTTAATTTTGACGACCTGTTTTCCTTGCTTTTAAATATGTTATAAAATTTCACCGATGTAGAGTAATGAAAATAAAATGTATTCGCCATTTGCAAAAATGTTTTGAGTAAGAATAACACGAGTTGTGTGCGTGTGTGTAAAACCAAACATTTCGCTCGTAACTGTTGTTACAGAAAACAAACAATGTGAAATATATTATGAGAGCTAAAAGTCAATGTTCGCTCTGCAACAGCGCGAGGCCGCAACAATCGACGGAGGCTAAACAAAAAACCAATCGTTTCAGCTGATGACAGACAGCGTGTGCATTTGCGAGGCACGCGGTACGCGATCATTAACATCATTATAGATTTTTACACACTTTCACAAACAGTCCCTTCATGACTGTTACATATATCCAGAGAGTTAACGTCTCTTTGAGTATTATAATAAAAATTTTATTCACAGTTATGCAAGTCTCCTTTCTTCATATTTCTTCACGTAAGATTTCTTCGATAAATCGATAACAGCTGATGAAATGATAAGTTCATTGGAGATGGATTCTGGAACACGAGTGCTAAAATAATACTCTAGAAAACGCACGGCTCAGAGCCCAGGCTGAGCGACTGCGTCCGTCAGCAGTCAGTCTCCTCGACCAGCGAATATAGGGAGTTATTCGCAGCGCATGACTCGGGCACTGCTCGCGATATTTGTTTACAGCTTTTTACATACCACCTAGTCTTTTTGCAGTTCAGTGGTAACGCGACCTGAGAATATTAGCCGTCCAAACTCACACTGTAGTACAAAACAATACAATATTATATCAAAAACGGCAAAATAAAAGGTTTGTTCCCCTTTTCATAAACTCAACCCTTTTACTTATTAATGTTTGGTAAAAATACACGATACGCAACTTTATTTGCAAACTGATTGGTTCTTACCTATAGAATAAAAGCTTTTGACGAATGATAGTGAACGCGAAGAAATAGATGGTGTATCAATATCGAAATATGTAGCGGTTCATTCCCTCTGCCTCAAAGGGATATAGGGCGCAAATTTATTTTTAAAAAGGACATTTAACAATGTTTTCTACACTAATTTCCCCCGCAACCACTCCAAGCTAAAAGGTAGAGAACCAGCAGCAATTGCGGCGTAGTTCACTCCCTACCCTAGGCCATTGCCATTGTGTCAGTACAGACTACTCATAGTTCAAAGTGTGACAAACAAGTTTACGTACTTGTATAAGACGACAAAGCATCGAGCATACTGCGCATAGCGTAGGTTGTCTAACTAGACGGAATCAAGCCAGCCAATAACGGCAATGAAATGAGTCCATTCATTCGCATAGCAAATTACCTACATTGTGTTACTATAGAACTACGCCATAGGTATACATTTACGCGTACTATCGGCCAAGAATGCGGCTGAACTGTATAATTTGCTATATTACATTAAAGCCATATCGTAATATTCACATATTTATAATGTAACGAGCATGCGCCCGCGCTTCCACCTACGCATAAAATCTCCTTGGTTGTACGAAAATGATGACGGTCGATGAAAATGGGGCTGTATGGACCGAGATCCTTTGTCTATCAAATTCGAGATAAATTGATAATAAGTTAAGTAACGGGCGGACGTTAATTTTGTTATTAAAACGTAAAACTCTCGCCTCTCGATTGGTATAGATAGCTTGATGACAGTCCACATCATTCACTAAAACCTTCTTCTGGTGAACCTGTACTCATAATTGGCCACCATATCACTTCCTGTCTAGAGGTTGTTCAGGCGTATAATCGCCTAGACATACCGGCTATCGAACACAGAGACGTTTATATATATATAAAAATAGAGTTAAGTACATATTACCTACTATTCAAATACATAGTATAGATTAGGTAGATCGTCATAAAATAAATGCTGATAAATAATGTCACGTAATATTTAGTAATTAGATAACCAATGAATAGTAAATGCGACGATGAAAGAGGTATGTCTGGTTCTGAACATAGGTTGTAGAATATTCCATCATTTCTGTATTCGCGTTAAAAAAAAGCATGTGTCGTGAATTCATTATTTGATATCGTATGACAATTACATCATACTTGAATTACACATTTTTCCCTGTAACCATTGTGAAATAATTTGCCACTTGCTGACACCACGGTTCATTCAATAAATACATACTAAACTTTGCGGGAAGTTGTACCTAAAGATAAATCTGAATTCGACGCTATGGGACACAATAGCTCAATGAGGTGATTCATCTACATTATAAATGGATACTTAATGTACTGACAATAAAGTTCCAATCAACACTGATTAAACACAGAAGATTGAACCCTTTCATCCCGAAGGAATTTGCATGCCTAACAAATTGATTTGATATCAATGTTTCATAAAGGTCATTCATATAATGGCATGCACGAGTCCATATGACTGCATTGTGCATTCATTGTGTCTGTGTGTGGCTATGAATACATCAATGCCCCAGTTAAATATAATCAATAATATCAAATGGACGATAATATTAGTAAGATAAAACGAGCTGATATAGAAATACATAAGCAAACAATATGTACAAAATTTACACGCGAATTGCATATCAGTAAGGAACCATTGATATCATTAATTCATGATAAATAACGAAAGAAGAAAGACAGTTCTTTACTCCGGCTCACATACAACAATGTTGCAAAGTCGAAAGGACATCAATTATTTGAATTTTTCTTGCATAATGCTAATGGAAAATCAAAATATTAAATGGGGATAATTTTTTCGTTAGGACCGGGATTCGAATAAGAAACCTCGCAAGATCTTTCCAACAGAGTTACCATGATTCGGATAAGATGCACGAAATCTTCCTAAATGTTCCGACCCGAATAAGTGGTATGTGGACCCGAATAACAAACCAATTACAATAATGATAATCCGAGTTAATTTTTGCAACATGAATTAAAGGCAACTATATATAATTTTTTTGTTTTTATTTATATAATTATGAGGTTTCCGTTTACAGAATAGGACCACTAATCCTTTGAGAGGCTCGCGGTGCCATAGATCCGACATGTAGGAGCTTTAATATTAGTTTAACATATGTTATACTACTGGTAGTACGACTGGTACCACGGGGAACAAACGTTATGGAATATGGAAAGCGATCTATTTATTGTTATTATTATACCTGCTATTATTATCATTCTATATTTAATATATTATTAAATTAATACATTATCTATTCGCTCGAAGTCAGAGTTGAATAACATTGGGGACTGGTGGCGTCGAGGCGTAACTGGATCGGGAATTGATAACTTGATGCGCACGATTGACAGGATATGGAGTTAACGCGGAAATTACGACAGTATACTATTGTGTTAGGTAACGCATTTAGTGTACAGTCGAAAACACAGGAAAGTATACAGGAAGCCTCATTAAAGTTAAGATTTTCCTAACTACTTGACTGATTGTTATAAATCTTTTAAATATTAGTAGATAGAGTCGAGTACACACTACGTAATTTTAATATACTCTATTACGATTTCAACTCTTACGACGCAGATAATAAAAACGGTCCCAAGTCTAAAATGTTACACTTGATGTGCTTTCGACTGTATAATTGTAGATTTTGTATACAATTTCGCCGCTATATTGGGACAATTTATAATAGCTGCCGAGGTCTGCACTATAGCTTTAACTATCGATATGGTTCAGGGTTTTTTTCTTACTTGTATTGGGATTAGCGATATATTTCTCAGCTCGCGTTTCAATCACAGGCCTATTTTTACGCCAAGAGTTTTTAACGCCCATTGTTACAAGAGAAATCGTAAACAAGTTCAACCCACTGTCGGATTGCTCCAAACCATGCCATAAACTCAATCGTTTGTAATCTAGAACTACGCCTAAGCCTTTATTGAGACCACATCTCAATAAAGTTTGTAGAAAATAGATCAAGTCATGATTCATCTTTAAGGGGCTTCCATGAGTCAAACAACAGTCTTTAAAGACCATCAACTCTTTTGTATCAGCACCTAGAGCCTCGCGAAAAATATATGTGATTTAGCGAAGCGACATTTCATCTATATTTTTTGTGTATATTTTCTGTCTGCCTTTACCAAAACTATTTTTTTTTTAAATCCGAAGTGACCTCTGTTTCAACACATTTTATGAATAAAGTCTTTATTAGTAAGCCTATTTTGCAAAATTCCTGTACCTAAAAGTCTTTGAACCTAAATTTAAATATTTGGGTTTATAATGATGTTTACAAGCATACTAGTAGGTACGTATTTACAAGGAGTGAAGAACTTTAGCTGTGTAGTAATATAAAATGCGTAGAATTATACTGAAATCTCAATAGTTACTAGATGTATCAAAATTAAATTGAATAAAATTTACAAATAGGCGTTGAATTAATTACGTTACTATTGAGTCACTGTACCAATGTATAGGTACTTTTGTTTTAGACAGTAAACTAGCATATTAATAGCGCAGTACTGCTAACAGCAGATCAAGTGTAACGCTTTGGACCGTTCTTATTATCTGCGCCATAAGAGTTGAATTCATACTGCAACCATTAATCTGCTGTTGTCCGTAAGGAAAGTATAGCAGGTTGAATATAACACTAACCTTTAGATAACACCAGCCGCATCTCGTGAACTCGGCGGTATACTTGTTCGGGAATGTGTTTGTGAGGTGCGTAGCTATCTTCTGCGCCCAGTTCCGGCGCTCGGGTGCGCTGGCGCAGCTGAAGAGCAGTTTGCGAGGCGTGCTGCGCGCGCTGCCCGCACACATCGACAGCTCGAAGATAAACGAGTTGCTTGTCGTCCTAACAGGAAAGAATACTTCTTCAGAATTTGTATTACGCATTATCCATGCTCGGTGAACAAATTAGAACATAGAATTTGAAATACGCATTATCCATGCTCGGTGAATAAATTAGAACATGAAGTATGTATAAAGCGATAAATATTTTCGGTGGGCGTGGCGTGGCCTGTGATGGCTCAGTTGGTAAGAGCGTGTCACGGAATGACAAGGTCGCAGGTTCAACCAACTGAGCCATCACAGGCCAGGAATACTTCTTGTTAGGCAAAATAAAATCCAATCAAGTACTACATTAACAAACACATATCTCAATTGCCTGGCATATAGGTACGTACAACAGCAGATCAATGGTAACACTTGCAGTACGAATACAACTTTTATGATGCAGATAATAAGAACGGTCCAAAGTCTAAAGTGTTACACTTGATCTGCTGTTAGCTATACCTACATACACCAACACGAAACCATACATACCCATTCTTCAAAACATTATCTCTCTCATAAATACTGGATAGGGTAGAGGGAGGGAGGGAGAGAGCAATGGTGTGTGAGAATTATTCCTAATTACCAATTGGGGCACTTCACCATCATGTAAAATACATACAATGAGGTCTCGGTCACAGTATTCTTCATGCTCAAATTAGGTACCTATAATATGAAGTTCACTCATTTCTATTGTACCTAAATAACAGTATTATTAGCCAGTAGTCATTGCTTTGTTAAATTAGTTATGCCAAATTAGCAGCCAAATATTTGGTTTGGTTGGGTTGTGTGCCAGGATCGCAGTAGATGGAAGTTCATCGTCTCTGCCTACGAATCAGGCGTGAGGATATAAATAAATAAATAAAATATATGGTTGTTGAATAATACAAAGTATATAAAACAATAAATAATACAAGAATAAGTACTTTTTAGTAGCCTCTTCCAATATAATAAATTCTCTACCTGAAGGTTGTCTGGAAGAGATAGCTCTCAGCGATAAGACTGTCTGTTGTATTAAATTATGTTAGCTAAGTATAATAAATATCCTTTTTTGTGCAATAAAGTATATTTATCTTATCTTACAAAGTAATAAAATGCTTGGCTACTCTTGCTAGTTGACTGTTTATGTCAGGGGTGCAGTATCCAGTGGTATCACATTACCATATCATGATGCCTAAACATTATATTGACTGCAGCCATACTTCTGAGAACAGGAGCTGACCTATCATCTCATGGGATGTTGATTGATTACATTTCAGTAGTCATAATAATGACATATGAAATCTGATCATCTACCATGATAATAATATTTACTTACTGTCTGGGTGGCGGGAGGCGCCATACTATGGTCAATAGTTGCACCAAATTTTTTATTATTAATTATTTGAAGACTTGTACTTATTGTTGAATCCCCAGTGTGTATTTTTTTCGATATGTGACATTGGCAGAATTGTGAATATGCATTCGTTACACAAACAAAGCATATAAAGCATTACACAAATAAACACAAATAAAGCATTGAATTGGTTTCAGCTAAGTCCGTTTTATGTAAGTAAGTACCTACATTATTCATTAGCTGGTGGAATAATCAATAATAAAAAATTTAAATTAGTACAAAAGTGAATTATGTCACATTCATTCGGGATTATGCCTCCCTCCACCCTTGCAATAATAAAAATTAACATAATCAATGAGATAAAACCAGGAATTACCATGTTAAACATTTATTATGCCTGTTTCATCTCATTAATATTATATGGTATACGAACCATGTAAGTTTAAAAAGTGATAATCAAGTAAGATAGCCAAAATGTAACACTCACCCAGAAGACAAAGGCAATACAATCTGTATTGAGTAAATGCTGTCGAGTGTGTAGGCTTCTTTTAAAATAGAATTTGTAGGATCTGAATAGCACGCCAGCTTCTGATTAGAGAGCATACAGTATCGACTTTGAGAATTCTTGAACAAGTCCTCTACTACTCCAGAGACTATCCGTGTTAATGTCCCACAGAAGTGAGCTACGGGCTGTGAATTTACTGGCGGCCTTTCAACAACATCCACTTTGGGGGTGTTTAGCTTTGTAGTCTTGGATGTTTTGTCCAGCTTCAACATATGGGAGAACTTTTGCATCACAGAGTTAGACTGCTTCAACTCGTCATCTGCTAAAGGCTTAATCTCCGTGTCAGTGATGAACCAATTAGAGTTTCGATCTTTGTTGTCCATTGGTACTGGATCTGGTTCCATTGGGAACAGACTATCAGATCTTTCAGGTGGTGTGGGAGGATTAAAATATTCACTTTCACCAAAATCTTCGAAATGGTCCTCAGTGCTATCACGATCAGTCGATACAATGGTGCCATACATGTCACCAATGAGAAATGATTCCAGCAGCAGAAGTTCATTGCTAAGACCATCATATTTTGGTGTAGCTGCATTAGTGTTTAGAGGGTCAAACTCATAGATAGTGCTATTACTAGGTCTAGGAATAGTCCCTGATTCAGAATTATTGGGCGGTATAGGCAGAATCCAATTCTCATACAGTGAATTTTGCCTCATAAATTCCATTCTGCTCTCCCTTTTCTTCCGTCTCTCTGGTACCTCGGGAACAGACCGCATGCTGATCACGCTATTTGATCGTGAGCCTCTTGGAGTATCATATGTCATGTTTTCATTTTCTAAAGTCAAACTCGAGTTGGTCGACTGGTGGTGCTCCAACTCTCTGCTGTCATGCGAGAAGTTGCTGACAGTATCTGTAGTAGAGTCTGAATTACTTGAAAACAAAGATAGGTTATCAAAATGGGATGAGTTTAAATTGAGAGATGGTATATCCTTATTGTTATACAAAGTGTCACCATCCTTTGTATACCTCTTCTGTTCCAGCAGAGGAGAATGAAACTGTATATTGTCAAACAAGCTGACATCTACTACTGGCATGGAGGCGCATCTCGTGTTATCATCCTCCTCGCCGTTGTCTGGTTTCTTTGACCTTCGTAACCTCATCCCTGCAGTTCTGGTCCCTTCTATAACCGACTTGGTCACTGAATCTCTCATTGCTCTTGAGGTTGTGAGAGTCTTCTCCAGAGTTCCCTTGGCAAACTTTGAGGTATCTATTATAGACTTTTCTATCTTTTCGTTGGCTGTTTTAGCTGAGTTAGTAACTTTTATGGCTACATCTTCGCTTATTTGTTTAGAAACTGTACTAATTGAGCGGAATATGTCGGAAGCTGTTACCCTGTCGTTGGTCGGTGGTACGTTGGTGCGCGGGAGAGGTACAGGGCGCTTTAGTGGATCGTTTTGGGGCAGGAACGAGCTCCTTGGCTTCGGCACCGGCGGGGTATCCATCGTTGTAGGGTTTCAACGTCACAATCACACAATTATTACTTTACACCACAAATATACCATCGTGAAGTCACTAAATACGCATCACAAACAAATACCTGTGAGTCATTCTGGCTCAATAGATAGGTGCACTGTTTTAACCTAACTAAATTTTGACTTTCGGTGTAGGGCTTCAACTAGAATTAACTAAAAAATGAACAATGAAATCACAAAAGCAGAAACTTATCAGAACAAGTTGTCACAACCACAGCAAAGACACAAATAATTAAAAAATGTATACAAGGGTTGCCAGATTAGATTTTGCAAATTTCCCGGATAAATGTTTAATGTTTATCTCCATAATGAATATACATTTTACAAAAAAAATATCACAAATTTGGTTTAAAGCAATTTTAATAAAATAAAAAGGATTTCGCCATCTTCTTCGATGGATACTGTAGTGTACACGTATTCTGAGTTGAATTATAGCAGTCGGCTGAAACTTTGAACATCTGCCACGGGCTTTTAAGCCATATTTCACCCTTATTATTTAGTCCCAAAATTCCCCAACTTGAAAACTCTTCCCCCAAACATTTCCCCAACGTTACCACTTCCCCAACAGACTATTTTTCCCCCAAAAATGCGGGAAATACCTTCTATCTGCCAACTCTATAGATGTGTTTAGGGTTGCCATTTTTTAAATTTAGTACTGAGACGGCAGTGTTTCAAAACAAAGTTAACAAGTGGACGAAAAGTAATATTTTTATTTTATTTATTTATATATTTTCTCCCTCAGTCAGAAATTATTGCAAATGATTTTACAAAGTTAATTTAGAAAAATGAGTAAAATGTATATTTACCTATATCGCAAAAACAACACTGATATCATAAAAACAAAAATAAATACTTCGTCGCAATCTCAAGCTACTAACACCCTCGGCACTTTCTTCCCTCGGTAAACAATTTTACAAATGACTAAAGAATACCTACTATTTTATGACGGTCATCTGCAATTTTTGTTTTCAAACCTACAGCCGCTTTGTGTAAATGAAGTAATCTAATTTTCATTTTACAGTTTACCATTGCTGGGTTTCATTAGTAGTATCATTATAGTCTTTGTCATAGCATGGGTTTCTATATGAATAGGCCCACGGAATAAGTATGAAATGAAATGTTTATTTACCATACAGTATTTTACATTAACTTATTAGTCAGTGAAGCCCACACTAGGCTAAGCCTGTCTCGTGGGATTCTAAAAGAATTACAGTTACAAAACGACGGGTTTTTATAGTTTAAGTTACAGGTTGTTAGGTATACAGTTAGTTAGGGTAACAAATAATGATATCCAAAAGTTTAAATATAGATTGATATGATTTCAATATGTTCAGTGAGTTGTGTTGTGAGTGTGTGTTTGTATGAGGGTGTAGTGACGTGTGTGTGAAAGAGAGAATAGGCCCGCATACTCACAAGGTGTAATGTGGAGTGTTTTGGAACATAACCGTTGAATTTGTAGCCACACCATGGCCACACCGCCCTACGCCATAGAAAACTTATATCTTTAATCTGTGCGTGATCTGTGCCTACGCCCTAGCGGGCGGGCGAGCGAGCGAGCTAGGCGGGCGGGCGAAGATGGCAAAGGAAACTATACAAACTACGAGGAATATTGGCGAACTAAACTATGGGGTTCACACCGAAAACTACTGACAGACGGGCGAGCGAGCGGGACACTGCTATTCGAAAGACGAGCGTCGACTAGTCCGAATACTCGAAACGGGGAGGACGGGCGAACGAACCGGGTTGGCGGGCGAGCTAAGCTAGCGAAGCGGGCGGGTGAGCGAAGCGTGCGCGCCTAACGAGGTGAACGAGTAGTTTTGCTGGAATCGTTGCATATTTCGTTAGCTTCGCTCGCATCGCTGACGTAGGTTAGTCGGTAGCTCGCGGTGTGAACCGAAGTATGTAAAGAGGTGAAACGATGTTCGCCCGCCTACGTACAGCCTAGCTCGCTCGCCCGCCCGCTGGCGGTGTGGCCTGCGCTTTACGTAGGGTTGCCAATTTATGAGAATGTCGATGGGAAATTCTGCAATGAGCGTGTTTTCCGATTAGAGAACATTTTGTTTCCAAGTTGTTTCCTCACAATACGTCAGTATCTTAGATTTTCTTTCTTAAGGTCTATATCTAATATCTATTACTTTATACTTGGTATCTTTAGTATAAATAAAAACGCGGAATGCGGCGGAATGCCTAATTTATCAATATCTCAACTGTCATTGTCCCTCATTTATAAGGCCACATTGCGTAAGAGTGACCGGGACGCTTCGTTTAAATCGTAGAATCCGCAGTCGGTTTTACTTAACTTGTACTATTTTTCCGTATCGAGAAAGCTTATAGCCAAAACGACAAAATGCTGATTTCCAGGGAGACTTCAATAAAATAACCCAATATATTGTATTTTTATTTATTTCATGTTTCAGAAAAAAAAATCACAAATTTGTAAGCGATTACAAAGTCTCAACAGAGCATTACAAGACTCCAGTCCAAGAATTCGAAAATAATTACATTACAATCTTGTAACTAGACAATAGGATTTAGATATAAGTACCTAAAATATGTATATTATTTATATGAATATGCCCGAAACTACCGAACTGGAACTTGGAGACGATATAGATCGAAATAGCGCTCGCGATCTTTTTGAGCATTACCTACATGTTCGCTCGCTTGGACACATCATGTAATATCAATGCTTCTAATATTTTCAAAAGTTTGCTAAAATTCATTTGTTCAAAATCCATTGCTGGGTTGTCGTGCAACTAATTGTAATGGTGCTAATAAAACCCAGTAATGGTTAACAAAAGTGTACTTCAATATGATTGAAGTTATAACTGCACAAGTCCTGTCACTGCTTGGACAACGGTAAAATAATTATTTTCGATTTGGAATAACACTAAAATATAAAATCGCGTCTGTTTTTACATTCGTACAACGTGTATAGTTGACAGCACACCGAGTGACACTTATGCGACTGCAATACGGTACGGATTATAATGCGATGAGCTGCCGTCTGTACGCATCGCCGAATGCAAGTATCGAGCAGAAGACAGCACTAATTGCGAGCGTTCATTGGCGATAATATGAGAGCCGATAGTCTGTCTAACAATGTAGTCTGTTAGTTTACATGGGTTTTTGGATAATATTAATCGATAAAACATGCTAGTTAGCAAGCAACACAACATGGAAATAATATACTTATCGATCAAATCGAAAATTATATTAGCAAGAGATACTTAATCCAACTTAAGTAAATGGCAGATAATATTGTGATTTAACACCAGCGAGCTTAGTAGATCTTTCAATTTCGCTGTTTAACACGGAATAACTTTAAACTCCGATTGGGCTTACAACTATCTAGACAGGCTCCATTATGCGCTGAGGGACGGACTCATGCCATACTCGCGATAGCCAGCAATTAGTGCGGTCTTCAACAGAAATGTGATACAAAATGTTTACTGTGCGAATTTATTTATGACTCATTTTCATTAGTCGATAACTCGGTCGTTATTCCGTTTATGGACAAAAGACGATTCTTCGTTTCTACATGATTTCCATAGTTCGACCACACATGTGAGATACCGAGCAGTTTAAATACTTGTGATAAGGCCGATAGCCATATACAGTTTTGAGCATGAACTTCGCTCGCACTTACGTCTGTCAAAATTGCATGAAAACTAACAGTTGTAAGAACGAACTCACTCCACTTATACTCAAAACCGGCATTATTGTGCGTTGCGGACTGCAATGACATCTCTCGCATACGATGTTCGTTTCGTATTGACCATTGAAAACGGTGTCCGCAAGCAGATCTTAAAGCGTGCGTTATGACAATCACACGCACAGGCTTCACCACAGTTTTGCCTGCGCAGGCCAGTTTGTACAGGGAATATCGTGTAGTTGGTAAAACGGTGTTCCGCTGGCCTGCGCAGGGAAAACTATGGTGAAGCCTGCCCCCTTACCTTGAAGTCTTATAGCAGTATTACTTCCATAATACTTTGTTACTTCGTATAATGACGACCTTAAAGTAAGCTCATTAAGGTCGTCATTGTACGAAGTAACAAAGTATTATGAAAGTAATCCTGCTATAAGACTTCAAGGTAAGGGGGCTGTACGTGTATAGTCCGTTAACGTCGTGCTTTACGCTCCCACGGCGTGACAGGGGGTTGGCGGGGACGAGGTATATACAAATACAAATCCGTGCGCGTCGCGCTTGCGTGCCCGCCTCACCGCCCGTAGCCCCGCCGAGAACATATTCCCTCACCCCACCTGTACCCCTAGCGCGCGGCAAGCACGACGTTCACGGACTATAGTAGGCCCAGATACTTCCACATGTGAACGTACCGAATCGACTAATAAAAATACGCCATTATGTGTCTTACTCTAGCATATTCAAGTGCATTATGGGTTGATTGACGCGATGTCGGTCGCTTAGATATACGTTGTATTTACATTCCGTCGTAGGGCTATAAACCCTAACATTATGCTTAGTTACAATAATATAATGAAGGATTACAAATAACACATTTGTTCATTAAACTGAGTCACTTGTATATTTATAGAAAGTCGACTACATTTTCAAATATCCATATTATATTTTTAAACCAAGTGGCTGAACTTAGGAATTTCTCGTTTTCAAAGACCAGCTTTGACGCGGCTGGCTTTGAAAACAAAAGTTACAAGCTACAATACCGAAATCATGATTATAATTATAACATAAAATTAAATAACAAAACTATATGTACAATTTCGCAATAAATAATTACAAAAAGAATATAAGTAAATAGGAAATTTAATTAATATAAGTAATTAATTTGCAATGAAAAAAAATTCAAATCATTCTTTTATGACATTTTTCGTTCAAAACGTAATTGGAATGGATAACAACATAATAAAGTTCTATTCAGAGTGCATAATAGTAAATTTGATCTTAGTCAATTTACGAGTACATGCTCAATTAATCAATATTTATAAATTTGAAATTTTTGGTCAATACAATAGGGTATTTGCATGATATATTTTCGAATCAATACAAGAGACTTTAATGGTTGAAGTCAGGCTTTACGCCACCGTTTAGCCACCCTGTCCCTTTCTATCTTAACATTTTTTACTGAAGTGTGAAAGGGATAGCAACACGATTTAAAGGAAGTGAAGCTTAACTAGGTTTATGAATAACAGCACCAATAAGTACCAATTTTCAAACTCTTTCGTTTGTATGATGTTAGTAACCAGTGACGTCACGTTGTCTTGTGATTTAACGACTATTGCGGTCTCTTTCTAGAATTCTACAACCAATTTTATTTCTCGATTAAAATATTTTCACAAAATAATGCCTGTTTTTGTCGTCAAATACCCTATTGGAGTGAGACTGAGAAAGATCACTAAGACCTGCAAAGATATCAATTATCAAGTTAAATATAATCAAGAAAAATATATCAGTCAACAATACAATGTTGTTATATATTGAGTAGCTTAAATGTTGCAAAAAAAATGGCTATAGTGTCAATATATCACTGGTCTATCTTATTTAATGATAAGATTATTACAGGAAATAACTCTACCCAAAAATCGATACAATTTACATATATGTTTAAAACACGTGTATGTTTGTAACTATTACTAACGTTACCACATCGATAACTTGTCATAGATAGAATTAAGTGCATTTTAATACAGTCGACCCCACATTATCACATCTAGGATTCCTGAACTATTGGTCTAGAAAATACAGAAAAATTCAAACACCACTACTATTACAATATTCCAAGAATTGGAAAAAAGTTCTTAAACTTAGGAGGTTTCGAGCTCGAAAAACTCGAAACCCTTTGCACAGAAGGCATACTGCCTACTAGACTACGAAATAAGGCCTAGATGGCCATGACTTTGTGTAAGCTAACGTGCTGTCGACTGCACAAACCAAGATTTTGTATTAGCATTCATAGTAGTTTCGCTAACCACAATCGAAATTCCAAACTATTGATCACTTTTCAAAGTGCAAGAATTTTGTCAAAAGTATTTCAGTGAACCTGCCAATTTTATTGTCAACATTAAAAACAGAACCACGAAACAAATGTTTAACACATTAAATGCATTACACCTTTCATTATCTATATCCATAAACACTAAATTTAATTGTAATACATTTACATACACACTAGAATTACTTGATTCATAATAATCACAACAATATAATTGTGTATAATAACGGTACAATACAAGCTGCTCGCTCACCGACTATTAAATAATTTAACTGACTACTATAGATTGAACGACGATAGTGCGATCCTTCAGGCAGTATGTGAGGCGTGCGGTCAACCAATCACGACAGTCTATTTTCGGCCGCAAAGAATCTGATTGGTCGAGCGGGTCTCGCGTCCCGTATACTGCAGGAAACATCGTGCTAACGGCGATCAAGGTCCAATTATCCTAACAAAATACAACGTAATTATCCTGTCACTACTACCATAAGTAGAGTCAGATGCTATCATTGTCACGTAAATTAGGCAGAGGTGAACTTCTCACTGACTTTCATAGCCGCATAAATTAGAATCACCAGAAACTGTAATAATAGACGGGGAACCCGCAGACACCGACTTCAGACTCAAATGACTTTTTGTCTTAACGGGATACCAGCGTGGCGGTACTTCGACTCATTATTGAGATCTTTTGTGCATCAAATGACATTTTACCCGAATTTACGGGTACGCTTTTGAAAATTGATGTTTTCAGGCAACAGTCAGTGAAGTTCGACCTCTGAATATAGAGATATCTATCAGTACCGGGCTAAAGAGTAGGTAAAGTACATCTAAAGTAAAGTTTAAATGAATTTCAGATATCAGACTTACTTCAGTCTTCTATCGATTTTGGATACGAGCCAAAAATGTGCTGCTTTTCAGTTGATTTAAATCGAGCCCAATTCTGGCGTGCGTTCACTAAACCTAAACTAAAGACGAATAAAAAACTACGTCGTAAATAAAATAAAGCACAGAAAATAGTAGCCCTAATTTTATATAGTCACGTGAATTTAAAGGAGACTGGGCGTATTTAGAGCAAATTTCTCGCTCCAAAATAAACAAAACTACTTTCGGTAGATTTCACCTTCAACTTTTTTTTTGTAAAATGCTGACCCTACACAGTTTTGCCTTGATTCAATTTATGACTAAATCGGTTTCACCAGCTATAAACTGCATTTCAATATACATTTCTTCTAAGAAACGAACATCCTAGTAGATCAACAGAGGATTTCACTATAATAATATAAACATAAAACGTGGTATGGCGACCCACTCTCCTTTGTAATAGAAAACGCCCGCCACAATCGTGCCGAGTTTGAGCTTAGAAAATAGAACAGTCTTAAATATTCCGTTTCGTTACTGTCGATCTCGAGTAACTACTCAGTTTGGCGTCTCGCTTTAAAGTTCAGTTCAAGAAAGGGGCAAAGTGCTAAGGTTGAAGCAGTGTTAACTTTGAATTGTAGCCAAAAAAATAACGGATAAACCTATTTTGGAGGATGCCTTGTGTTTAGCATTAAATAATAGTACCTACGTGTATTTATACTGATTTCAGTTCATGATTTATACTTTAAACTGACAGCTGTAGCTTTCATCTCCTTTACTAAATGAAAAGGGTTGAAGAATAGTATCCGTTATCTTGTGTATAATTTAAATGTGTAAAGTTTTAATTGTAAAAGTGTTAATTTATTTCAGTAATAAGAAATGGTCATTGTAGAGTTTATGAAGATTAGGAGCTTGGATAAAAAAAAATATGAGAAAAACTCCATATCTTCTAAATTATACAACAATATCCTTAGTTGGTGGGTACAAGTTTTTTTTATTGTTGTCAAAAATATCTCCAAACTGTGTTTATCAATTTCATTGTGTCGTGCCCTATGCAACAACCTTCATACAGTCGGAATACAAGTCTAAAAGACAGTTGAAGGAGAAAAAATACTGACCCTACGAAAACGTCATCAATGACTTACGATTAACGATGGGACTGGTTTAATAAACGATCGATTGGGAGGTACAGTACAGACTAGTCACTCAAACAATAATTTCGAAACTCCATTGGCTCACTGACGTATTTGATGATATCGCTTGGTCCATCTGAATAGAGCCCATGGCACATCCGAGTTAGTTATGTTATGAGCCCAAATATTCGGCGTTTCCCAGTAGTCAGATTGATAGACTAGTCTGGCAAACGGTAAGATTTTTTCCCGTTGGTCAGATCTGTCGTCTAAATACTGTGAATAGATGTTAGGACCCAAATTTGGATTGATTAGTCTTAAATTGCCCCCTTGCCCCTTCTAACCTTGACTTGTTGGTCAGAATAAACTCTTTCGCTTATATATTTGTTTGAAACAAAATTAAATCCGAGAAGATTCGCTTTTCAAAGCGCTCACGGCATTAGTGACTAGTCTGCACTCTTAGGGTCAACGTAGACCAAATAAAATATCCGTTGATTATAATCAATAATCGTCTTTAAGAGGTAGGAAAAGCCGTCACTTTGTAATTTAACACAATTTGGAACCAGAACGATAGCTCTGTAACTTTTAATGATAAAAAATTCATGTCGTTTGTTGTGAAAATTAGGTTATGCTCCTAATTCGATAATAAAAAGTAAAGACACTTTTCATTATCAACACGATCAAGTATCGAAATTGTGTTGCGATAGTAACTTTTGTGACGAGATTGACGCTTCCGTTAGCCTTAATGTTGTTATACTAAAGTTCAAATTAGCATAAATGCTGTTTGCTTGGAGCAGTATTTGTACTCTATATAATTTAAAGACGATTATTGAATGGGAAAATGTTCGACCATTTTGCCGTTTGGTCTGTGTTGACTGCTGACCCTTTCATTCAAATTTACGCTAGGATAGTAGTATCATAGACAAATGGTAGTATATTATTATTATTCTCCTATAATACAACACTGAACATAAAATTAACATCCAGATTACAGAGAGTAACAACACATCTATATGGATCGATAACATGGCGATTCTTTATCGATAACCGAATAGCTTTCAATCGAAATGAAACGAACATTTTGTTTGATTTTTTCAATATTCCCCGATAGATGTCGCTATCTAATACTCGTAAGATCTATATGGAATTCTATTAGGTACAATTTTTTTACAATTCTTATAGGATCCATTTTGGTTGCACAGTTTATAGTTGTTATATGATGGCAAGATCCTATTATTTTTCAAACACGCTCACGATATTTTAATTCTATTCAAGTTATCAATAATCTCTGAATAACAATGTGAACGATGCATAACATATATTATGTTAAGGAAGACAGAAAGTTGTTACCCAATACTAGTTGTTATCGCATGTTGAAATCTGAGCGATATTGGTAATCAAAAGATATTGTAAATTGAGTAAAAATCAGTGTAAAGATATTTTTTTTGTATTATCAATAAGTTACAGATTTCGAAATTCCGCGTTACCCTTCCTAAAATGACTACGTTCCTAAACCACTTTCAATACGTTCTGTAACTTCTTAATTATATATTGATCGCTTTTTTTCTCAATTCACAACGTTTAATTATCAATCAATATTGCACAAGTTTCGCGATAACAATAGCCGGTTCCGTCAACCTTAAGCACACCCTTGGAGCTACCACCCTCCATTCCTACTACCGCTCCGATATGGCCTTACATGTTATAAGCTATGTAGATGGCATCTATTTGGTCGGAGAGGAATCCGTCGCGGAGGTGCATGCGTTGTTTCTCGCCGCGCGAGTTGATGGGCACGACGCCGGGGTCAACGACCACCACCACGCCCACGATGAGGTGGTGCTCCTCCAGGACCGTGTTGGTGACCAGCGGCACCAGGTTCAAGGCCTCGCTGTCGTTGCCGTCCAGCTCAACCACCACCACCAGGAGATTAGTCCACGTGAACACGGCGCTGTGAAGATAAAATAAAATAAAAAAGGGATCGCAATCTTAACAGGAATATTTTTTAACCAAATTATCAACTCGAATCAGAAACCTATATCTATGTTTCTAAAAACCTATTCAACATTGAAAGTACACTTTATGAGAGACAACATAATTTACAGGAAAGAAACCAACTCACCATTCGGCGATCTTCTTGTGGCACCGCATGACCGAGTTCTCGATGTCAATGGGGTGGTACCGCATGCCGCGCAGCATGACGGTCTCGTCGAGCGCGCCCACCACGAACACGGCGTCGTGCGTGTCGTGCCCGTCAGGTGCGCACGCGCCGCTCGCGCTGCCGCACCCCGACACCAGCGACTCGGTGTCGCTGTCGCGCGCGGCCAGCGACGCCTCGTCACCGCCGCTGCTGGACGGCGTCGCGCTGATCTCCGTGCGACGCAGGAAGCCCAGGTACCCAGTGCGTGCGTACACCTCGCCCGTATTGCCGGTCACCAGCTGCGCGCAGAAGTGGTCTGCGTAGTCGCTCTCGTCCCCGTATATGGTGAAGTACCCGCTCGCGTTGTGCGGCGACTGCACCCAGATCTCGCCCAGGTGGGAGTCGCCGCACTGCCCCTTCGTCTCCGGGTTCGCCGTGATCACCTTCACGCCCGGCAGCAGCTTGCCCGACTCCATCACGCACAGCGAGTGCGGGCTGCCGCGCTCCACGAGCGACACGCGGTCGTTGCGGAGAGCCCTCAGATCGACGTAGACACTGGAGGGCTCCGGACTAGAGGCGCCTTGGAGGCAAATGGCGATGTTAACGCGGCATCCGAACGACGTAGACACGGCGCGGGGACTCAGCCCGAGGGCCGAGAACAGCTTCGAGAAGGAGTTCGAGAGGTTGATCCTCGGTCTCTCCTCGGCGACGACCACGCAAGTTCGGACGCAAGCCAGATTGATTCCCTTGGCCTTGAGGTGGTTGACGGAGCTGCCGAGCCCCTTGGTGCAGAGCTCCATGACTCCGTACGAGCAGAACGTGTCGCGCACCTTGTGCTGCGACACGGCGGTGAGCCAGAGGGCCGGGTTGATCTCCACCTCCGAGGGCGGGATCAGGATCGAGTGGTGGCCAGAGTAGATGCTGCTGAGGCACCAGAGCGCGAAGCCGAGCCCGCAGTAGGGGTCGAGGCAGAGCGCAATGTGGCGCGACGGGTAGAGCTCGCACGCGATTTTCATGGAGCGGCAGAGCGACGTGACGGCCGCGTGCGACATCTTGATGCCCGCCAGCATGCCGGTCGTGGACACGCTGAAGTCGAGGTAGGCGAGCATCTCGGCGGTGGGCGCGCGGTACAGGATGGGGAGCTTCTTCTTGGGCATGTCGTCGGTGTCGAGCGTGAGGGGCCACGCCTTGCTGTCGAGCACGTTGCTCGCCTCCTTGGAGCGGAGCAGTTTTATCACAGATTGGTTGGAGAGGACTAGAGTCGCCTTGCTGACGTCGACGATCATGCGGACCGTGGGCAGCGTGGTGTGCAGGTTCTGCGGGTGCGGCGGGCGGATGGTGACGGGCACGGCCCCCACGTACAGGCAGCCGTAGAACGCGCAGATGAGATCGAGCCCGGGCGGGAATATGAGCGCTACGTGGTCGCCAGTGTTGACGCGCCCCTTCTCCAGCAGAAGGTTGCCGATGCGCTCGGCCTTCTTGTGCAGTTCCGCGCATGTGAGCACCTTGGCGATGGCGCCCTTGGAATTGAGCAAGGTGAATATCACATGGTCCGAGGTGCTCTGAGCTCTCCATCTCAGGATTTGTGATATGAACTGGTACTGAAAATAAATCATATTCTTGTTAGGTATACGAACAATGAATTTACATAATATCATGCTATATAAATGATATATTTATGTAGAATCTCGTCGTGACTTACCTTCCTGGCCGCGTCCGAGTCGTCCGTGTAGCCCATATCGCGGCCTTGCGCGGTGGCCAGCCGGTTGCCTTGAACCAGGTTGCCCACAATCACCGAAGCGGGGCCCACATCTGTCCAGATTATATAAATTATGATTATTTAAAGTGAGTAGTGATTATTTTAATCGTCACCTTCATATGGCTAAAGCGTGCCTCACACCACCGCGTAAGTTTTAAATTTCGTTAACATAATTTACAAGCCCTACCTGAATGTATTTCCCTCGGTTTCGGCAGGTTGGTAACGCAGGTATGTGGGCACATGAGCACGTTGGCTGGATGGAGCGTCCCGTCGAGGAACCTCCTCTTGCACTCGCTGAGGTGGATGCCCCCCAGCGGGGTCTTGGGCAGGTAGTTGGGCTGCACCAGCGCCAAACAGTAGATACCCACTTGGTGGATCGAATCAACTGCTTGGAGTACTCGGGACATCCATTGGAATGACTGGGGTAAGGGAAATTCATCAAAATTATTATAGCATACGTGATACACAATGGATTTTGCAAAAGTAGTTATGAAATGTAATATATCTGGAAGTATTAAATGGTTATTCAAGTAGCCAAGTAGTACCTCCTCCTCGCCGCAATCTGGCCGCTGCTCGGCGACGATGCAGATGCGCTCGTCCCGCAGCACGCGCACCGAGAACACGGCGATGCGGCCGCGGTATATGAACTTCATGGGCTCCACCGCCAGCACCGTCGCGATGATGTCGTCCATGTTGTGCTTGCGGCCAGTCACGGTCATCAGGCCATCGCGCGAGCCGCACACGAACACGAGGCCTGGCAATAAGGTGTTGTTATCATAGGGGGTTTATCCTGAATAAATATTCGGCAACAGCGGTTTACTGACGGCCTTATTGGATACGAATGTTCCAAATAAAGCCACCATCTCGTGGTAGTTACCACGAGTGCCTCTGTGTCATTTCATGTTCTTTTTTGTTTAATCTGCTTAATAAATTAAAAAAAAATATGCGCCATCTAAGGCAATTCACTGTGATTTTCACAGTGAATTGCCTTAGATAGTAAACACTTTTGTAATTTTCAGTCCGCTTACCGCCCGGCCCCAGGAAGCCCAGCAGGCCAGTCCTGACGTAATGCTCCTCCCCGATGGGGTCCCCGTCCGCGTCCAATGGCTGCACGCGGAACACGTTGGTAGTGAGCCCCGCGAGCCCCCAGTAGCCGGAACCGGTCGCGCCGGACAGCACGCAAATCTCGCCCACCTCGTCGGTCTTGCAGAGGAACGAGGGACCCTCCATTTTGCACACCACTATCACGCCTGTTGGAGTGGCAAAAGAATAGGTGAGATTCTGTCGTGTCTGTTAAATATTTTCCTAAGTGCAACTGTCACCAAAGCTATCACACATACCACAACCACACTTGCATTGTAACTGCAAAAAGTTCGCGAGAGGTCCAATTCGAGAATGGTTCAATTGGCATTTGGTCAAACGCTAAGCGGACTTAGAAATTTTTCAACAAGTCTTTTATTATAGTTATTCTTTTGACGAAAAAAAAAACTACTATTAATTTTCATACAAATTAGCGCTCGACTCGCTCGAGCTTGTATTGTAGTTGATGCGTGGTTGCAGTTGTGGGTTGGTTGTTGTAGTCTGAATTAACCAGAGTGAGTGCGACACGTCACTAAATGTACACTTCTGTACTCGTGACGTACTGTTCTGTAGATCGCAGCAGCAGAGCCGTTAAAATTTGTCATGCAAGACCAGTGCCCGCGATGAAAATAAGGCTTACATAAGGCGTTTCTTGCTTCATGGTAATCGCTGTTTAATCCCATAATACTCACACGATGGCATAACCTGCCCGCAGTCCTGCAGCGTGAGCGACGTGAGCGAGTTCTCCGCGTCCACGCGCACCACGCCGTACGACAGACCCGACATGGAGAGCACGCCGCGGCCCGCCGCGTTCCCCACGCGGCCCGCGCGACGCACGCACACGGTCAACGACTCGCTGCTGCATGCGCACGGGCAGATCGCGTCGCCGCGGACACCTAACAAACAGGACACAAAGATATTATAGCTACCATTATCGTTTTAGTTTACTTTTTTTAAAACCTCACCAAAAAATACATATATTTAATTATTGCCAATAGACACACAGAACGAAGGGTTCACACGGAACGAGCAGACTCACGAGGCATTTGCGGCGCGAGAACCCTGACACCGGCCACGCTAGGCTGCCTCGGCCAGTGAGTGCGAGCGCGAGGCTGCCACGAGCCCAAGGCATGTTTACTCAGTTGAGAATTTGAAGTAACGACCGCGGCACCTTTGAGCAATTACCGGCACCACCGCGCGGCTCGGTCGCGGCTGCGTTCGGGCCAGGCGGGCGCGTTGGTTTTATCCCTCGAGGCTCGCTCTGTGTGGATCCATTCAATGACTTTTATGGCTAGTGACCTGGGATGGTTGAGCTGATAGCGAGAGACAAATCTCCCACATTTGTGGCATAGGCCGAGATTCATCTACAATTTAAATTAAATGATGAAACATTTCTAGATGTTGGGCAGGACTTGAAATTGTTGACTTTCGCCGAGCATGGCATAGTGCATAAAAATTAAATATGATTTTTTACAGTCGTAACACTGCGCTCACGCTAAGACCCTCCTATGATCGGATATTCACGTATTTATGAGTAGTGTCTCACCCTTGCTCTCAAACACGGAGAGGAACTGGTCGCAGGAGGACAGCGACCACGGGTTGGCGCCGTCCGCAACCAGTAGCATGCGCAGCGAGCTCAGCGAGATCTCCTTGTGGTCGCGCGTGGCCAGCAGCCCCCAGTGGAGGTCGCGGGACTTCACGATGGCCACAGACGCCCTGCGGACCAGGTGTTGGTCAGTTATGTTATGGTAGATATCTTTATTTAGATAATAGAAAACAGTAGTTAGATTTACTGTTTTTCTTTATTTTTATTTAAATATGTCTCATCATTGGCATTGTGTATGTTTTGATTTTGTAATACACCTGTAATAAGCTGTCAAATTTGCTAATAAAGATAAAATACTGTACGAGTTAATTCGTGCAAAAAATATCAAAGAAAAACTTCTATTTTACAAGAAAAAAAAACAGCGGCTTTCATCTACGTACTTTATGTAGGCATACGAAATTAAACTCACTTTTTTATTTTTTATTGAATTGAAAAAGGTCTATCGAAATCGGTCAAAACTGTCGGCCTAAACACCGGTTTCAATAAAAAAAAAGTGATTTTAATTTTAATAATAAGTTTACAGAGTCTGCGCAGAATAAATATGAGTGTAAGGGTTTGGGGTGCATTTGCCCAGCAGTGGGACATTACAGGCTATTAAATAAAACGTTTAAAAACTCAATCGTTACCTGTACTTAGTGATCATGTGCATCCACGACGCCGGGCTGACCTTCATGAGCGCATACGGTATGAACACGACGTGCATCCCGTTGAGCACGCTCGCGAGCACGGCGTGCCACAGGCCCGTCTCGCGCTTGAAGTCCAGCACGCACACCATGTGCTCGCCCTCCGTGTAGTTGCATGCCACGGACAGCATGCGGCTGTGTGCTAGCATTGACGACCTATGACAACACAACGCTTTTGTCAGTTAATAGCACAGACCACTTACGAAATAGACATGAAATCGGTACAAATTTGCAAGCGAAAATTCTGTCAACGATGAACGCATCAGACGAAGCGGGGGACAGGGGTGCCGTATTAAAGAGATGCGTCCATGTCGATAATATCTCTAGGTTACGTGTCGCGAAGCAATTTTGCGCTCATGTGCGGGCAGATACGGGCGTCCTCCTGTTATAGGTCTATGGGTTGATATTTTCTCAAAAAGTACCTACTGAACTGTGGATCTTAATTGTGGAAGTGACAGCAAGCACATTCCCATTTCTATCATCCATTGCTCGGTTAGTGTGACAATGATTTTTATGTTATTATTGAAAGCCAGCAATGGAGTATAGAAACGGGAATGGGCTTGCTGTCACTGTCAGTTACACAATTTCTTTCTTTTCTCGTGTGGTTTAGTGACCAAACCTATTTTTCAGAGTTATTTATTTATTTTATTAATGGACTCGACAGTTCATCATTTGCCAATGTCATGTTACAGAAAATTCAATATATAATTGTCTTCTATCTTCCTCCAGGGGAGTCGCAGTAGCGTCTTCACCATGGGTAGCCGCGTCTTCATGTCTTCATCCAGAGGAGACGCCGTAGCGTCATCACTCTGGACGAAGCAGCTCGACAGTCGCGTTCACTCCCGAGCTTGTAGCGGGAACTCTTGATAAAAGCTTGAAACCCCAGATCTTGCTCAAATTATCCAACAAATTCACCATACTGTCACTCGCGAACATTTTCTGATTAATTTAACGTGATATTAATCTCAAAATAACCACTGTAGGCAATAAAACAAAAATTATCAAATAGTTTTGCAACCGTTGTTTCCCGCCATTTTCAAGAGAACCTTTGTCAGAGTTATTCAGGCCGCCCGTAGGCCTTTGCCGTAGCCTAACGAACGACTGCTACCGAGAAAACAAAAACATACAAGCTTTCTTAAGTTGATAATAGATGGCGTTGCACTGAAGTCAAGTGTCATAAGAAAACACGGCACTATGATTTTTTCTTCTTCAAATGGCAGCTGATACTAAAAAAATTGCGTCATACACAAATCTAATTTTAATTTTGACACTTGACGACGAAACAGTGCCATCTACCGTTTTTTAAGGAAAGCTATATAAAGATAAGTGCTGCGTTGTTAAAGTTCAGTTTCCGATACTGAACCCCTAATTTTCAGCTTACATCTCTTCCATTTAGGTTACTTCGTTTGTGGTAGGACCTAGAAGCAACCATGAACTCGCCCTCCGTAGTTACAGTAAAAAACGACAGGTGGCGCTGTTTCCGTAGTTAAAGCAAAATCTCATAGATGGCGCTCATTTGGTTGCCATGGCCACATTTCAAAATAATTTGAAACTGGCATATCATAGTAACTACATATTTTTGTTTTGTTACGTTTGGGCAGTGTTTACATAAAGGGTACGCCTTCAAATTTTTACGTTCAAATTATATATAATCACAATGTGAAACTCACGAGCACTCTACGTGATGGTAATAAGGTCTAGATTGCAATGGGCAGTTTACCAAGTACTGTACTACTGGGTTTAGTACAGACGAAAACTGAAGACGATTGACTTTTCCAATCGACCTTTTCAATCTATTTAAAGACAATGTAATAGTTTATTCATAAACTGTTGGTTTTCCATAATGTAATAAAAATAATTCATTAATTTATAAGTTGTTGGTTTTTTTTTTGTAAAAGCTCACGCCTTTATTTCCCCGCTGGGGAGAGAGATGGACTTCCATCTGCTGCGATACTGGCATACAATACCACACATATCCTGGCATACAATAGCACACACATCCAGGCATACAATACCACACATATCCTGGCATACAATAGCACACACATCCTGGCATACAATAGCACACATATCCTGGCATACAATAGCACACATAATATCCTGGCATACAATAGCACACATATCCTGGCATACAATGGCACACATATTCTGGCATACAATAGCAAACATATCCTGGCATACAATAGTACACATATCCTGGCATATAATAGCATACATATCCATCATATAAAATACGTGTCTGACTGACCTAGTAACAATGACGCCAATAGCGGACCCGTCGGCAGCGGTGGTATGCTCGATGTGCGCGGCGCTGTCCTCAGCGGGGCGCGGCGGGGGGATCCAGTCGCGCGGGGGGCGGGGCAGCTTCTCCGTCGACACCCACTGCAGCGACGGCCAACCCCGGAACGATACCACGTCCCCGGATGACGTCTTTGGTAGGCCTGGGGTACGTCACACTGATGTAATTGCTGCTACAATATTTAGCAATTTTTATAACGATTAAGCTTGACACACATAGCCGCGATCTAGCCGCGACTTGCGTCCTGCGATCAATTGAAACGCATGCCCCACCTCATTTTCTGCCGTCGTTACCTACTGGAAGTAGATCGCAGGCCTCAGATCGGGACATTAAAATGCCCAGAAAATCAGGCGGGGCATGCGTTTCAACTGATCGCAGGATGCAAGCCGCTGCTAGGTCATGGCTGTGTGTGGAGGGCATTAAGCGTACGTGTGACCTTTTCTCACTCAACATATGGGATTCGAAATCTATGGCCGATTTTCACTGTGACTGTCTACACTAACTTCAATTATTCATACACGTGATTTAAAGTTACGCCACTGTTTAGCCACCCTGTCCATATCTTAATCTTTTTTAACGAAGTGTGAAGCGGATAGCAACACGATTTAAAGGAAGTGAGGTTTAACTAGGTTTATGAATAACAGCATAAGAGAGTAGATGTAACGGGAACGCGACGCTCCGAGAGTTGACGTAGAGAGAACGCGATGCTCCGTCAATGATTCCTATTTAAAATGACGACCGTAGAGGTTATACACCCGTTGGGAATTATACTGAAATTATGAAAAATATGTAAGTAGTCGAATAAATTGACCTAAAATCGACTACACTTGAAAAATCGACTCCACTCCAGTCTGCTGATAGTAGTAAAACTAGACGAGACTTAATTGATTCCTACTTTGTTACTGCACTAGAACCAGTGATAGAACTAGATCAGTGAAGGCCCGAGTTCACTAAATATGAAATAATCGATGGTTTGCTGACCAGGCTGTTAACTTTAACGGCTGTAAAATTTAAGCGAGGTAACTGACGCTTTATTAACTATGGACACTTATTCTGAGTTAACTGCCAGTTTAAATCGTTCAACGGATAGTTAAGTTAAGTTTTGGTGTACTTAGGTCTAACCCTAAATTCTCTAAGATCTTACCTTTCAAACAAGCATCAGAAGTCAACGCATACTGGATGCTACAGGAACCGAGTAGGAACCCGACCTGCTGCAGACCGGCGTCCCTCCGCGTCAGAGGCACCTCAATAGGCACGGGCACCACGCCCGCTTGGAGACACCCGTAGAACGCGCACATGAAGTTGATGGGGTCGTTGTTCGGATACACCAGGGCGACTCGGTCCCCGGGCTTTATGGAGTTGTCTCCGGTAAGGGGGCCGCCGCTGCTGCTCTTGGATGTAAAGGTCTTGTTGAGCAGAGCGTAAGCGATCTTCAGCGATCGACTTAGCAGTTTGCCTGTGAATTACATTGGGTTTTAGCAGCTTGCAAAATAAATATGCAAATTCTCGTCCTGTATAACGGGCAACAATGGGAGATTTCAATTTGGGAACTGGTCACTATGACCCGGATCAACATTAACGTAACTTAGTGATGAAAACATAATTACATTTTAAAAACAATTCTGACTAAAACTTACCGTAAGTGAGTGAATTGCTGAGTCTGCCGTTTGGATCCAGAACAGTAGCCACATTGGCCTTGAACGATGCCGTTCCGTATCTCTGCAGAGCAGCTTCCAGGTTCCTCGGCAGTCCAGCTGGCACCACCAGCTGCTCGCCCACCGCTGGGGTCATGGTCCCGCCTTCGGGCTTCGGTGCGTTCGGGTCTTTGGGGTTGGCTGCTATCTCCAGCTCGATGTCGTCGTCTTCGTAGAACTCCGGCAACGGTCGCCGTTTAGGTCTCTTCAGCGTATTCAGCAGTTGCTGGATTTTTGCTGACACCTGTGAGGAGAAAGCGTGTTGTAGTTTATATTGTTCACGCCGGACTAATTCTATTAATTCACATCCAATTCACATATACTGGCATATAATTCATTACATATCCCATAGTAGTAACAAACGCAGAAAGAGAGCAATTCCCCAGTTCAAGCCACGGTCATCGCACAATTATTACCTACGTCGTAAGAGTTAAAATCGTACTGCAATTGTTACCATTGATTTGTAAACGTGTATTATTATAGGGCCTCGAAAATAGTATAAATTTGTCTCCTGACAAGTAATTTAATTAGATGAAGGCACCACATTCGCCCAAGGATGAAGGCATAAAGCAATTGTAGTAAGTAGAACATTACCCCACTTTCTAAAAAAAAACTTTTTAAGCTTTAAGTTCCATTGGTCTAAATTTAAATACATTTTGTATACTTTGTGGGTCGGATTTACTTATCGCGTAAATAAAATGCCCGACATATCATACGGTTCTGTTTTCTATTTTCAGTGAACGCCGACTGTCCGCAATGGATTAAGCTTACTTTTCGCCCCGCCACATGCAAAAGTGTTATTTGATGCTGGCTACCGACCGCGAAATTCCGTTTTATTTCTAACCATTTTCAATTTGACACATGGACGATATACAATACTGAGTTTCTATGTTGTTTATTAATTTGTTGCAATAGTAATGTAGTAATGGCTCACGTTTATGTGTCAAAATGAAAACGATATACTTAGGTACGATTCAAATTCGCGATCGATACTCAGAACCCGGCAAATCTTTATATATTTCGCATTTTAAACGTTTGTGAGATTAATTCTAAGTTGCTTTTGATCTATGCAAAAGACAAAATACGCATCGTAAATCATCTTGTGTAATTAGGTACTAACTCATATTACATTTTATTACACATGCGTAGCAAAAAACCAACCACAATAAATTTAACAATCGGAAAAACAATTAAACCTTGCAATTTAATAAAAAGATTTGCATTGTTTCACGTCACCAGTTAAAAAGTTTACATAGTCCACCACAAAATAATCTAAAAATAAGTTAACAAATAAATGTACGTTTAACGGTTGGGAAGTTGGAAAGGCTACCTGTAGCTGTCTAAACTTTGTCCGAAGCAACATCGAGAGAATTCCAGCCGCAACTCTCGTATTAAAACGTCAATTAGCACTTTTTTTCCTTTTTGTACACGATACAAGTTCTTCTGTTTCTCGCGTGGTTTGTTGCCCAAACCGATTGCATGAGTTGTTCAAGCCGCACATAGGACTCTGACATGGCCTAACGATTATTATCGAGCAAGACCAACTGAAATCAACCGGGCTTAGAAGAAAATGTCGCTAATCATCACCCATTCAGGTCCGAATAAGACTCGGAGTTGCTTAACCTGTCATCGTTTTCATCGTACACTCGCAACTGGACGAGTCCCTCGATTTTATTATCATTTTGATTTATTGGACAGAGATTAGGGTTCGCGATCACTCCGCCCCTGATCTAGGGGGGCAAATCGGATTACAATGAAAAAAAAACAGGGTTGCCTGCAGCTTTTATTTAGTTGTTGATTTCTAGGTAAAACAACTAGTAAACAACAGTTAGAGCAAGTAATTGTAAACAATAACCAATCAAACTAGCTAGGAAGATGAATAATGAATATATAGCAAAACACTAATCTATTCTCTCTGTGTACGTGCCGCGGGCGGCAATTTCATTCGTTGGTCTGACACTTGGAGTATCCGCCGCGGTCGGGCGCCTTGTAGTACGAGGGGTCCGGCGCGGGCCCGACGCGGTCGCGCAACGTACGCGTCAGCTGCCACACGCGCCCGTGCGTAGGCTTCATGTACGCACTACTATCCTTCATCCGCCACCCGTAGTCCCAATTCACACACTCAGCGAAGTAATACTTCTTCTCCGGCCAAATCTTCGTACGAATCTCCAAGTATTTCTCTCGACCGAACTCCGGCATGGGCTTGTGAATGATTCTGGTAATCTTTGGATCGACAGGTCTCATTAAGGGGTCGAGAGTTAAATCTGTATCGAGTTTCGCTAGTCGCGGGTCGTCTTCAACAGTCCCGAGACCGACATCCACGATGGAGTAGCCATGTCTCTGGTCGTTTATTCCG
This sequence comes from Tachystola acroxantha, assembly GCA_963506565.1. Classification (NCBI taxonomy): domain Eukaryota; kingdom Metazoa; phylum Arthropoda; class Insecta; order Lepidoptera; family Oecophoridae; genus Tachystola; species Tachystola acroxantha. The sequence continues at coordinate 19,960,179 of OY735870.1, forward strand.
GGCACGAATGTCGCATCCCGAATAGGAGTCCTCCTTCTGTTGTAACCGGCTGACTCGTGATCCCTGGTGATGGTAGCCAGGCCTCCCACCATGTAATGGGCTAGAACATCGTTCTCGAAGTAATTTGTTGGCTCTCTGTTGAGGACGGCAGCCTCCTGGATTCGCTCTCGGTGTTTATTGATCCAATTGAGACGGAGACGGTTCTCTTTTTCGTAATTCTCGAGAAGGAATTTTATAATTCTCGGGTTGGTTATGTCGACGGCCGGCATTTGTAATGATATGTGAATTTATCGAAATATAGAAAAATATTACAGTGTTTAGAAAATAAAAAGTACGATCATGTCACACAGCGATTGTCAAAGTTAAGTCCAAAGAAAATATATGGTTAAGTCACATACAAAGAGAGTATAATATCCTACGATAATACCAAAGAGCATTTGTAAGCACCACTATGTGGCGGCGGGCGAATCATTGCACCGTAGACTCAGGTTGATTTTTCTTTTATGAAAACGAAAATAACGACAAACGAATTAACTCAACGATCCACGTCCACTCCTGAGTCATGGAAGGATGCTTAATAAGACCACGAAACTTCACAAACACATCTTTAGTGCACTTGAATAAATATAAACATTCGCAACATTTCCTGATTAACTTAGCGTAATCCTTAAACACCACGGTAAAGAAGAACTTTCACGAAGAAAAGGCTAATGTAGATTCGCAAGCAGTCCCTAAACGTTCTGAAACTTGAAACATTCGCAGGCATTTCCTTATTACCATAACACGATCATTAATCAGTCAACACGGCAACTATTAATTAGAAATTTGACAAAGAAAAAGGTAATATCAATTCGCGCGCTTTTCAAGCAATCCCTAAAAAGTTCATAGATTTAAGAACTAGATACATTCGCGGTCATTTTCTAATTAACTTATCGTGCGTGATCCTAAAACTATAAACACGGAAACTGTTAATTAAATACATAAAGAAAAAAGTAATACAATATCGATTCGCGCGCTTTTGGAGAAAACCCAAAAAAATCTTACATTTACAAACTAGAAACATTCGCAGGCATAACTATATATTTATTAGAAATTTCACAACGAAAAAGGTAACGCGATTCAGGTGTTTTTCAAGCAATCCATAAGAGCCCCACCTCACCGCGTCGTCAGTGCGACGTCGCCAGCTACGTTTCAAAAAAAATCATTAATGTATGGCAACTATCTCACTTGGCGACGGCTTGACAACGTCGCCAATTTGGAATTTCGATATGAATTGTTCGGATACTTAGCTGGCAACGTCGCACTGACAAAGTCAGGTATGACTCTAAAAGGTTCTTAAGGAGTCTATACACCATAGCCGCCGACATCGACAGCCCTTAGTATACACTGCATTACATGACTAAGTAAATCCCCTTACCTTCCATCGTCCGGTGCCGGTGCCCGTGTCTTCAGCCGCGAAGCACTGTACGCGGTCGGCCACCAGCGCGCCGCCGCCGCGCCGCTGCCCAGACGTCGTGTGCGTCACGTCCGGCTGGATGTCTGCGCACGCGCAATACAACATGTAACTGAACCGCGAGGCCTTTTTTAGGCGCTCAAGTCCTGTCAAAGTCTGCGCGAACGTTTTTGTACAATTTTTCGCAAAAATCTGACATTGACGGCACTTGAGCGCTAATAAAAATCGTCGCGGCTCATCCTCCAGGGTTACGCGAATAGTTATTCCACGGTATAATCCACGGTCCCTATCTATAACTTAACGAAGTGTAAAGGGGATAAACACGGTTTAGTATATGGTTATACTTATACACCTATTGTTAACAGTAAGTACAGCGAAAAGGTAATGAGAATCACAAGAACATGATCACGAGAATGTTCAAAAAGGAGCGCGAGGCGCTTCTGTCTCGGAACTAATTAGGTACTCGATGCAGATATCACCGAAGTAGTGAGCACATCAAAGTACAAACTCAGTTGTGTTTGTAATTATAGCATCAATAAGGTATATGATATTGATAAATATCAAAAAGGAAGGGGACAAAAGGAGTATGAAACAGCGCGAAATACGCCGCAGAACTGTTCGCCAGTTGCAGATATCACTGACGTAGTTAAGCACTCAATAGGTCATTAAAGTGCCAACAATGGTCTTTTATCTCATTTGTTTCATTGCATCAGTCAACTCGTATGAACATGCAGATAAATCTGAAATGCGTATTCGATTAATTAATGGAGGTGCCGATCAATCTGTTCCTTTTAACAAAACGGTCTCGTAAAATGTAATTCGGACGGCGTATAAATTACAACAATGAAATATAATTCTTTTAAAATCAAACTGACTATGTCCAGTGTTAATTGAGCAGTCCTACGAGACCTTTGAAGCTTTCATGAACTTTAAATTCAGGTGTGAGGTAAAATTTAACTCAGTCAACTCTCTCCAACTGCATTAATAACTTTCGCAAGACAAAGTTTGCACAGGTGTCATATCCCTAACGAACTAGCTAACGTGGAAATTTCCTGTACATCGCCGCAGGTCAATTGTGGAATGAGCAGTTACAAAGTGCAATACGAATTAATCTGTGTGACTGGAGCACACAATTACAGTTGGTGCCGAGTTCTGACTGCTAGAGGCTCAGAAGTTTAGTTTGCTCGTTGGGAACTTTTGATTGGAACGACTCGACGCGTTGAGCCGAAGCAATCGTACTATTTGATGAAACAATTGTTCTATTTGCTTGTACAAAATAGTGTTTCGAATGTGATGTGAGTTTATGCGGTAACCAGCCTAAGCTGGAGGCTTTATGAATACTCGAGGTAGAATATCAGTGGTCCTCCGCTGCACTTAGGCAAAGCTCTACCCCGTCTTCCTAGACGGGGTAGACCTTTAAGTGCAATCTTAAAGGTTATTAAAAAAGAAGAATGTATTGCACACTATTCTAAGCATTTGATCGTAGGGCGTTATTAAAGTGCAAGCTGTCACAAGCTAATATCGGATGCATCTCGTGCCTTTGAAGATGAAAATAGTCAAGGGCTGGGTGGAGGAAGATTGAAATTAATGCCAGGGCAAGTGTTACAAACTAAGTTACAGGTAATTTAAAAAGTAAATAGAGTAAATTCACATTAGCGACGTGTATGTATAACAGCATTGGACGACTGTCACTTCGTTACTTTCATCAACCTATCTTAGCGCTAGCTTCTGTATAACCTCGTAACTTTCAGCCACTTTACGCGAATGACATAAAGCTGAGATTCCCTTGACGATTGGTCTTAAGGATTGCTATATTTAAATTGCGGTGTGAATTGTTTTTAAGAAGCCACTGACTAATTTCCCAACTTACAGGCCGGAACAGGAAAATGCGTCATGTCACTCAGGTCGATCTCGGTCCTCTCTCTCGGCGGGTGCTTCTTCTCCCTCGGGTGGTGGGGCTGCGGGGGTGGCAGGGGGTGCGGGTGTGCGCGGGGGTGCGGCGCGGCGGGGCGGCGCGCGGGCGGGGAGCCCAGCTCCGGTGGTGGGGGCAGCTCAGGCTCGCCAGCGCAAGAGTCCTCGTCAGAAGTCGAAGCTGCTACAAATATGTTATGTTACGTGCTAGACTACACTAAAATCCTTCGCAATAGGAGTACTAAATTGTGCAAGCGAGAAGGCGACATGACGTTCGTAAGGCTGCGTTTTCACCTGTAAACTTCTGCGAGTAATGCCCGACTGCTTGCAAGTGTAAACTGAGCACTTGCTACGCAGTTAGCACTTGCAAGCTGCTGTCGCTCGCAGGTGGCAACGCGTTTCTAGATGCCACATAGCTCTATGGATTGGTTGTGAGGCTACAGCGCTCAAAGCGTCGTCTTGGGTTTGGTGTCCACTTTGGACTTTATGGTGGGCTGGTTCTAGTTTTTAGCTAAGTTGGAGTTGAGGGGAATATTAGTAATGACTAAAAGCGTGCTTTGATTTAGGTTATAAGTCCCTGGCAGAGACACTGACCTGAAACATGGCGTTTCTGTACACGTTGGATTCCTTTAAGTACCATAATTGGAGTGCCTCAATGAACTCTCATATACTACCAACACGTTAGAATATAAGATGTCTTCAGCGCCAACTGGTTGGTATAACTGTTCCTTTAAGAACCCATGACCTAGCTAGACCAATACCCAACAAACAGAGCCAATCTATCCCCGTAGTAATTTCATCCACAGTTTGTTTGAGAGCCAGTGTTGATTCACAGCAAAATGCAGCGCAGACAAATAAAATTTTGTAAACGGTTTAAACCCCTAATAAACGTTAAAATAACAAGGGCGTCAGTCAGTTACATTCAGCAAATAAGGCTAACAAAGTTTATTTCAATTTGTTGGTGGAAAATGCTTCGCTTGCACTTTGCTGCATCCGCATTTCAAATCAAAACACGAGTAATATTTTCGGACAAGTGAATAATTTTATTCAGAGAAATGCAGAGAGATTATATTTTCATGAAATAAAATTTATTCACTCTGTTTCTGTTTGTTTTATTAAGAAACGGCAAACAAGCGGAAATAATACTTGATTGAAGTGGTCATCGTCGTGGTAATTTGTTTGCCGGTAATCTCTTTTGAGTTAGTTCGCCCATTCTGTTTCCCTTGTATTTTACAGTTCAAAGTTATTTTTATGCATATGTGTGGTGTACAGCCGACAGCAGATCAAGTGTAAAACTTTGGATTTTGGACCATTCTTATAATCGGTGTCATAAGATTTAAATCGTACTGCAAGTGTTACCATTGATCTGCTGTCGAACAAAACTGTACCGGGATGGGTGCAGACAGTAGAGGGCGAATCTAGATATAATAATAATAATAATCTAATCTAATCTTAGATTATCTCTCTACGGTGCAGACAGTAATAGTGACATTTTTATCTGAGCACCTCCATGCCTATCAATATCTCTCCCTCTTAGATATACTATAATAATAAAATAATCTTTATTACAAAATGTAATAACATCACGCGGGACCGTCATGTCGCGTTCTCGTTTCAGAAGCCAAGCAAGATCCACTTCGAGTGGCTGAGCCAGCGGAGTACCTAAGTATAATCTGATACTCATATCTTGATTAAAATCTTGAGTTTCTCCTGTACTAACTCAAGCCGGATTCATTCATAGACAATCTTGAGCGCGAGCGTACAAAGAACTCTCCTTACTGATGAATTTTTGAAAAGAGCGAACTTACACGAAGGCAAATCAGATACAATATAAAATGACATTGCCACATTTCAATGGAGCTTTGCCTACCTACAAAACTACGTGACCATTGAAGTACCTATTTTGGGGGGACTTATTACAGGTTTCATATTGCATAATCATAATCAGTAGGAGTTGCGAGAGTAGTAGAAAATGATAATTAAAACAATGAATATTTCGAGTCGATTTCTTATTTTCTGAATTCTTAATTAGGCTGTTCTTTCGACTCGATTGACGTATAAAACTTTATTTTAAACCAATAATTTTAATAAAAAACGGAGATATTTTTTGCATTTATTCTTTATCTTGTTCATCGTACCTTGATAGTGGGGCAGAATCTGCCATTGTCATTTTATACATTTTTAACAGTTGTAAGTGCGAGGTCACTCTCAGACCGTGCTCAAAACAGTTTATGACAGCCTTACTACAACCTGTCAACATCTAGTCTTTTAATTTAACAGTTGTGCCTGTGTTTCAGAACCTAATTAGTTAGTGTCTACAACGAGTACGATGTTGCTGGCTCCACACCGACCAGGCCACCTTGGGATCTGGCCACATGGAGGATTCATGGCATATGCCCAGGAGTGGGCTGCGGTATGCTGAGGAAGAAGGGTTGTAAAACTAAGTACTCACATAAATCATGCCTGTCCCTGTCCGGACTCTTGGCCATCATGGAGGTCCTCTTGGAGGGCATCGGCAGGGAGGGCTTGGGCCGGTTCTGCATCTCGGCGAGCGCCTGCTGAACCGCTTCCTGTCTCACTTCTGCAACACCAGAATTGGCTTAACACATGCACGGTCTAACAGAGAGAGAGAGAGAGAAAAGAGTACAGGTGAAGTATTAGGGTTGAGATTTTCTCAAAAAGTATACGATCAATCGTATACTTTTTGATAATTCTTTACAATTACGTAGCAGGGACTCTAATCAATCTACCAGTAAAAAAAAACAATCGGTCAATCAATCTATCAACCAAATAGGTATAGGTGACACCAAAATGAGCTGGTGTACTAGGCGGTTTATCGCTTCAAGTATTTCTTGAGAAAATCTCAACCTTATTGGTCCTGTATACTTTTCTCAGTTCTCGACTGTACATAGAAGAAGAAAGGGAGAGAGAAGCGGCCTCCTCACACCATGTTACCAAGTAACTGAATGGAACTACGCATAGGCTAATCATGCAATCTCGGGCCTGGCGACAATAATGTCAGTCGTGTGGCACGTCTGAATAGAAAAGTACGAAATATGCAACTCCAATACTGGAATTTGTGGTTTCTGTTTTAACTATAATTTCAACTTTCATAAACTAAACGACTATTTCCATAGTCTTTGTTATTTTCTTTTAATATTTTACAATACAAATAAAAAATTACGCAAACGTCCAATCCTTCCAAGTAGTCAAACATATCATGAATTCATGACTACATGGAACAAACAAAATAGGTAGTTTTTACATATTATTTAATGCATCAGAGATTGAAGTGGCACTGCGGATAGAATTTAAATTATATTACCTAGTCGATGACTAGGTATGCGTCGACCGCAATACTAATTTTACCAAATGCCAAACTTAAATTAAATCTATTCAACCATTTACAAACTGTGTAATAATTATCATGCACTTCATGCGAAATATAAGCTCGACCACAAACCAAAGAGACTGTTACCATGATATAAATAAGCGATTAAATCAATATGAGATTATTAATAATGGATGTGCATGCAAATGGAATATTAGTGCTACAATATTAGATTTACTAGAGTGCTATCGATTTGTTACTTACCATATTAAAGTTAGGTACCTACTCGTACATAATATATCAAATATAATAAAAGTCGTAAATACAAGAACAATACGTAATATAAGTACTTATAATCTAATATGTGCTAAATCTAAAATGAGATCTTCGAGAAATCTTCTCTTTGTGTCCTAATACGGAACTGGTATACTTATATACCTGTACAAAGATTAATGCGCATAAATTATTATCTTACATAACTATCGGACTAATCCGCATTAGGGCTAATTCGCATCAAGCCTGCCTGATTGCATTGCATCATTAGAAAAAGTCCTTCAGGTCCGTTGTGTCTACGTTTGGGGCGGAACTACTCGGAAATCCTCCGTCCCCCTTGTTAATACTACTAGGGGGCTGATATGATAACTTTTATAGACTAAACAAAGAGTAACATATAAATATTGCAAAGTACATCGTGTTACGTTACTTCGACGCCACGTGCTGTCAACAAACCATTCAAACTCATAGTTACGCGATAGTATTAAGGCCTAAATTGCAATGGCATTGTAAAGGTTAATGCGCTGGAGTCCGTCGACATAGAAATAGTGTCAAATTAATAAACAGCCATCGGATTTGACGGGGCACTAATGAACAAACCGAGCCAAAATGCAATACCTTGCTTTCTCGTGCTGCATGACATTTAATAAGAGATGAAGCGAGAATGCAATGAATGTCAATCTATCCATTGTTGCCCCGCGTAAAATCCGACGCGTGATAATAACGCTCGCCTGTGTACGGGCTGCAACAGTCAGGCTGGCTTAATAGCCTCACCGTTGGGTCTGAGCAATGAGCTGAAGCGGTTTATACTTTTTTTTTTTACCAATTAGCCCCATATTGAGCCACTAGATTCTTAAAACTACTGGTAGTGCCCATGTGGTTTCAGGAGCACATAAAATACGTGTACTGATGAATAAGTATAATTGGTCATAGGAGAACCTCAACAAAATCCACAAAAGAAAATTTGAAAACCAGCGATTCTAAACTTATAACTTAGAAGCTAACATACATCCAACAGACATTCGTTGAATATTATGAATATAGAAATTATTATAATATGTACAATTTAAAGTATGTATGAGTTTTTTGTCAACGCCACCCAATGTGAACCCATAGTAATTAAAGTAGTAGCTTTTACTGAAATAAATGATTCTACAATTTATATTATTATCTTGCAAGCACGCGTCGCGAAGCGTTTTGTATTAATTTCTATTTTATTTGAGACAATGATTGTCCAGCTTGGTCGTGAGTTGTTACTCCTTCACGCAAAAGAGGTGCATATTATGTTCAATTTCTCCTATTTGGCATTAAATGGGTTGATAATGATGGCACCGACAAGTGGACTTCGGTGTATCGTTATCCGTGGGACATTCTGTATGTATCATTATCGGTAGCGAGCTGTGACGTCACAGTGGTGACACTGGTTACACTTACTCTGTGTACCTGTGCGAGTAATGACCTCGACAAGTGCGGGGCACCCCTCTCTCACACCTCCCTCACGCTGCACCTCACCCCCTCACTTCAAATGACTGAATGGGCCCAGCCTTAAGTCGTTACAAATTCATGATCACCGTGTGTTTAATATTTACATTTGTCATTTCGCTACAGCCTAAAACATGGACGCAACCAATCATGGACAAGGTCGTTGTGATGTTGCCATCATGCCACTTTTTGTTGTATGCACATCCTCTTTATTATTCGCTATAATAAGCTATACATAACGTATACTTTGTTTATGATACTAGGCAGCGATTTGACACGCTATATACAGACATATATAGTCTGTGATGGACCTGCTTCTCAGGCGATAGACAGCTTCAAGACATGGAACGGTTGCTATCTTAGCTATACCAAGATCCACTTTTGGTCAGTGTCAAAGCGGATTAAGGTAGTAAGTAATATTTTGAAGTAAATTATATACCAAAGCAGAGTATGTATATTATGTAGGTAGTAGCACCTAATCAGTTATTTACAAGTTTCTTGCCACTTTTTCTAATCAGCACCGGCACCTTTTCCTTGCAAAGTGGTGTAAATGTAAATTCGCACATGTGGGCGCAATAAGTATATGATCGTTTATTGCAAGTAAATAGGCACTTAATTGCAATAAACTATCTGAATCTGAGCAGTATTTGTCTTAGTATACAATTAAAAAGTATAATAAACCATTCATATTACCTACAAAATGCGTTGTTTATTTAAGTTCCAACAAAAAATATCTATCAACAAAGTTTTAAAGCCTGTTCTTGAATCTTCAGTTTTGCTTTTCACTTATTACGAGTAAATGCTTTTTAATTAATATATTTCTGTTTTAGGTCCGTGCTTAGTTACATTTACATCCGTGCTCTACAAAGTTAAACGCTCCAAGTTAATTTCGAAGTTTGTAATTACAATTTGATTTGAATTTAGCAGTAAGATTAACCTGTCCAAACCATAGAAATTGTTTCTACTACCAGAATTGAAGAATAATGTAATTTTAGTATGTTTTTAGATATTATTATACTTAGATTTTCGTTTCGCATAGCGCATATGCAAGAAAATATCAAAACATGAAAAAGGAACGCGTCATCAATTAAAAACATGATTTCTAACTGCAATGTTAGACATGAATTTGAGTAATTGCACAATTACTGGATAGATGTCGCTACCGTCCCTCAGACGAGAATATAGAGACAAAATTCACGATCTGGATACGAATCACGATGGCTCTGTTGGAATAGAGTGTGCCACGGAATGGCGAGGTCCCGGGTTCGAATCCCGGTCGTGATGAAATTTTTTCTCCATTTATCATTTAATTTTAGTATGCTTTAGAAGCAATTGTACCTCATTCTCATTAGCGCTACTTTATGATTCTATATATTCGTAGTCAAGTTGACTAAGCATTTTTTTTCATTTAACGATTAGTGAACTTGTGAGTTTTTACATAAAGGATGCACACAATTCTTGGTCTGGGAACCTACTGATGTCGTTCTGAATAAGTTCTGGCAAGAGACGGTGTTAGTGAGGAAGGACTCCTAACAAAAGAAGACCATCTTTTTCTACGCTATTTAAAAAAAAACTAAACGTTGTCTGGTTGCTAATAACTGAAGATTCTCTGGATAGAAGTACGGTGGCCAATGATAAGAACTGATTCGCCAAAGGAAGGTTTTTATAGCATACATAAAAGTAGACTGCCAGCCATACTTATAAAATACTTGTACATAGGACGATAATTAAAATCATGTCCGCCATTTTCTATAGTGGTTGTTATTCAATTCGTACGCTGACGGAACTGCGGTCTTCTGTAGTCTAGTAAAATTACTCTCAACTTGCAGTTATCACCACTGTATGAAGTATCTACCTAAAAGTAAGTAAACCGTTCCGTAACTTCATATCATTATTAAAACACAGCTAAGTCGTATTCCACTACAGAATCACCTTCTGTTACACTTCAATACAATTCGTTCGATTGAAGTATAAATAAACCACATTTCACATTTTAAATGTTAAGTAGAGAAGATGTTAATGACAGTAGAATTAAAACTGTGGAAATGACGTTCATTGTACGTAGTAGAGTATATTCAAAAGCGGGTCATGAAAAAGACAGATGGAAAACAATAGAGGCCTCCATCCGACCGCAGGGCACTTGAACTGAGAACCTCGCCCACTGAATTCGGACCTGTCTAGTGAACAGTGCATTGTTCATGCCATGACCCGCGTGTGAATACAACACTAACATGTGTCATCCACAGACACAATCACACGAGCGCCTGCTATAGGCGAATGCTACACATCAATATTTATCACGATCCGATGGTTGCATTCAGAATTACCAATGTTAGTAATTCAGCGTTTTTTGAGATCCTGAATCCACCATTAGGGATGGATTCCTGTAAGCGTGAACTCAGAACCTGAAAAAACGTTGAGATTACCTCAATATAGGAGTGAAAACGCGGGTTTGGGCTGATCGAACCGTGAATAGTATCACGATAAATATTGATGTGTAGCGTCCGCCGTAGAGTGCACGTGTACGATTCGAGTAAAACTACTTTAAAAAACAAAAGACGATCAAATAGATTTTTTCGTAATGGTTAACATGTGATACGATACTACGGTGTAGTACCTATAGTAGTCATAAACCTATGACGAAACTAATGCAAAAAACAAACGAACAACTAACAATCCCCATCAAGTGGGACAAATCAGTTTCAGTTGTACCATTAATGGTACTGTCCAATGGTACTGCACCGTAGTATCGTATCACATACAATAAATCTGTATTGCCAGATTCCAGAAAACTTCCGCATCGATAACTGATTAATATCACCTTGTGTTCTCAAAGAAAATCCCGATATTAAATGGAACACTCTAAAATTTAACATTCATAATAAAATATCGTATCTTTAACTTCTACCGTATTGAAACTTAAAAAATTCGATATCAAAAATTCCTAAGTTCAGATCCCAGAGAAACAACAATATTACATTTTTCCGAGATTGATCGTAGTTTAGCAGAACTTGGAAGGTACAGACTTCATATTTTGATATGATACTTAAATTGTGTGCAAGAATTTAATATTAAAAGTTAGATAAAAGCTATTTGCTAGGAATAGTTTTGCAATTTAATATGAAAAATCTAAAGTTTCAAGTCGTTCCTTCATGAAAGTATTTCTTTATCGATGAACTTTTATCGAAAAATGGGGTAGATAGATGGCCGTTCGTCCCAGTCCAAAACTGGCCCAGCACCTTTTCTAATTTAATAGGTATTTGGACCCACACTACTTTAGGTACCGAGATAGTTTTCTAGGGGTTTATTGCTCCCAACTAGCGCCGCCAATCTTAAAAAAACAATATCTTCCAATATAATCAATTTCCTTAAAAAAAACCATGGACACAATCTTTATTAGGATAAATACTATTTTAATGCTTATTTATAACGTGATTCAATTTCGATAAGTTGTAGTTCGTATAAATACGAAAAACGGCCGTTTTTGGCATATTTGTAAACTACTAGTTAGCATGTCGCAATTATGCCATGTATTGTATATTGAAAAATAGTATTTATCCTAATAAAAATTGTGTACATAGCTTTTTTAATAAAATTAATAATGTAATATATTATTTTTTAAGATTGGCGGCGCTAGTTGGCTCATGGATGGCCCTTAAGTGATACTTGACCACTATGGACGGTAAATACATATCCAGCATAGAACCTGGTTAATAGCTAATGGCGTCACGTGTGACAACGCGTCACCTGCAGGGATAACATCTCTGTGGCCGGAGCAACTCGGTAATTGAATTCTGTGAGGAAATTTCAATTATAAAATGAAATGTGTTTACCACCTATCACAGCCAGGCGAGTAAGAAACAAAGCAGAGCATGCATCAAGTTTCATCAACGGTTCTGTTTAACTACGAGAATGTGTTCGCTTTTAGTACTAGAACTAATGCTTCAGTGGGATTTCGTTCCAAAGACGGCGCTCGCTCCCATTATGTTTCAAGCATTTGGTGTGTACGTAAGTTCCAAATTGAAAATTAATTTAGTTTCAAAATTGTGCAATATTGAAAGTATTAAAATGACGAAATATGTAAAGAGCGTATCTATGTAACCGTAAACTTTCCTATGTTTTGTGAGTTTCATACTTCTTTGAAAACGTTAAACTAAAACATAACCCTCCTTGCGCAGTCGGATAAAAAGAGTGAAATAATTTTATTCCGCGTTTATTACAGTAGCCATTTTTGTGTTATAGGACTTTCGAGTAGCATAATAAGAATAAACCAGTTTCACGAAAATCGCTCAACAAATCGGTATGAAATGTATGGAATTTGATGATGAATTGGTGTAATTTTTTAGTTGTTTTCTTCAGTTACCCATAGTAATAGGACTCATTCGTCTTGCTCCCATTTAGCCAATATCGACTTCGAAGAATTAGCCATCGCTTGGGCAGTTTTATTGCCTCACGAGCCTTTGTGTTACATTTGTACAATGTCGAAAAGACATTGCCACATTTCAATGGAGCTTTGCCCCACCTACAAAACTACGTGAACATTTAAGCTGTACCTATCATTTTGTTGGGGACTTATTACAGGTTTCATATTGCATAATCATAATCAGTATCATTTTCTACTACTCTCGCAACTCGTATAGAAGAATAACAAAAACAATGAATAAATCGCTTCGATTTCTTACTATTTTCTGAATTCTTAATTAAGCTGGGTTTTTTCGAATCGCAACTTTATTTTAAACCAATAATTTTAATAAAAAACGGAGATATTTTTGCACAACTCGCGGTTGATGGTGGGGCAGAATCTGGCATTGTCATTTTAAAAACTCGAAGTGTTATTAAATCACAGTATACAAAGTGTCGAAACAAAAACGTCTGATGTCAAGGTATAATACGATACGAGTATTGTCGAGCGAGGTGTAACAATACCCTTGCGTATGTACACTCTCTGACGGTGATATTAAGTGTACAAAGGGGACTTCGGTAGAGTGGTGACAGTATGGCGAAGTGGTCTGTGTCAAACAAGAAGAGACGATAGTCTTCCCGGGACCATGGTGGCTTTTAATGTGCCGACGGTTTTCCAGCAGATTTAGGTACCCTTTGGTAAAGTAACACATATACCTTTTACTAAACTTATAACAAAGAATTTTTATAATAAAAGTATTTTTAAACAAATGTCTAATTAATTGTTTTAACTTTGTTAATTAGGTACCTAATCCGGAGCCCAACTCAAATGTGTATTATTTTGTAAACAAAAACTACTAACATTTTAAGCTGTTCCGTGATTATTGCATAGTTATTTTCACATTATTAGATCGTATCACTTTATTTTCACAATGGTGAACAAGTTCAATCAATCAGTTCCTTCAGTGTTACATCACAACTGGTAATTATGCGATCATATTTGTTTACAAAATAAGACACTTGATTTGGGCTGCTTATAGATAGTAGATGTGATTCTATCGTGGCCACTAATTCTAATCCTAAACCTAAGAGCAACTGTCATTCATATGCGACATCGCGCCGACGCCTATGTCACACTTTGAAATCGCTACAAATAACATAAAATTCAAATACAATAAAGAACTTTACAAATCAAAAGTCGCGCCTTTTGACCCGGTTGCACCGGGAAACTTGAAAACCGTCGAAAGGGACGGAAGCTTAGTAATATTATAATATATTTCGATTCACGACCCATTGAATATAATACGTAGGTATACGAACGATAGCCAGACCGCAGCGATGCACCGCGCCCGCCCGCCCCGCGACATGTGTGCGACATTTGTTACAATTTATTACTGTTATCAATCACCCAACAAGACCCAGCCAATACCACAAGTAATTAGGTTTTACTTGCAGCAATGTGAAGTGCAGTGCATATTACTTTAGTTCACTTATCTTTTTGTAGTATGTTGGTAAGTAATTGTAGCGATTCCAGATTCCATACGTTAATTTTTAACGTCGCTACAAACTCCCTCTTACGCGATGTATCTGTCACAGTTAACTGGTTTAAATATATGTTTGATTAAACAGCTAGCACGTTAATTAGCTTGGTGGCTCATGGCCCAACCATGAGTCAATGGACTTGCGATATGAAGGTCCCAGGTTCTCGGTCGGGAAAAATTTACTTACATTATACCGAGTGCTCTTAAAACGGTGAAGGAAAACATCGTTTTGAAACCTGCATGCCGTTGAAGAAAAAAATCTAAGGCATGTGAAATCCGCCAATCCTCACTGGGCTTGCGTGGTGGATCATGGCCCCAGCTCACTAGATGTAAGGGAAGGTCTGTGCCCGAGCAGTGGGGCAATATAAATAGACTGATGATGATGATGATTGGCGTAAAACTGTTCAACTGGTCCCGGTGGACATACAAATTGAAAAATTCAACATATCTTCACTAATGAACGCATGTATTAAAACGAACACTATATTCAGTGAAGGAGTTTTTTGACGAACCATTATGAGGACATTTTATACTGGTGTAAACTGTAATAACCTGGCAAATAAATGTATTTGTATACATTAGCCAAGAGCCCATACATATCAGTGGAGTGTACTTTGAATAAGCTTAGGCAAATTCACCTAATGTCCCATTCACCGATGACGTAACATCTGAGCTCTGGTTCTGGTCCCGGAATGAGGTCAAGACGGTGTCGACTTGCTAAACTGGCTTCCCGGTTCCGGTTGGCAGAAATAAATATTACTGTTTAGTCCTAAGCCACCTAAGCTTTATAGACTAGTCTCTGACAGCTGCTGCGTCTGCGTGGGTAATGATACCACGCAGTAGATACACGAACAAGTCGCACTAATTAATATATATCTATACATATATAAGACTGTAAAAAAGTTTTTACAGTCTTATTGTTTTTGTTTTGTTTTGAAAAGAATAATTGTAAAGTGTTTTAGGATCGACACTGATGCCAAAACACTAATTTTTAGAATTTTTGTCTGTTTGTCTGTGACTTTGTGCAAGTATCACGCCATAACTACTGAAGGGATTTTGATGGGAGTTTCACTAGGAGATAGCTGAAATATCCGGACAGCTCATAGGCTATAAGTATAAACCATGGCGGTATGTGATGTGGAAACAAGGATCCAGAGAGGAAGATCTGCCTCCTGATCTCCTCCATCCTCCTCTACGCAAACGAAGTTGCGGGGTACAGCTAGTATATAATAATTTAATTCATTTTATATGCATTGTTGTAACGGTTTGTAAACATAATCATTTTAGAGCGTACGGTCATAAACAAAAGATAAGCAGCTGAGTTTTTCTTAAAAAGTAACCGATCGATTTTTAAATTTCTTTTTACAGTTAAATATAAGGCTCCAATATATCTATTAGTGAAATAATTTATACAATCGGTCTAGTAGTTCTTGAGAAATCAGCCCTAATGTTACCCCCTGTATATTTTTCACTGTTTTGTTGTTTTCGACTGTACAGGTTTACCATATTGCAAGGTTAAGGTGCCACCGCTGAGGAAATAAAATGGCAATATTAATATTCTCAGAAGATAAGAATAAAGAGGTAATATTCTCAAAATAATATATTATAGAAGATTTTTTATTATTAACTATGTCCTACTAAATACATATTTTTAATTATTCAAGCGTGTGTCGCCAACACTGAAACTATGCATTTTTGCCATGGACCAAAGGACGCGCAATAATCTAAAAACGTAAATGACAACCGACTCAAGCAACGCGGAAAACTACTTACAGTATGTCAAGTAGTGTTGCCCCATAGTTGTCCCTGTCGAAGATTTTTACCGTTCAAGTAAGAAGCTTCTGTAATTGTTCCTGTTAATAAATTAATTATGTTTTGTATCTCCCAAGGTCTCACAGCTTTGAGCCAGGTACTTAAAAAGGCTTGCGGCTGGGTCCGACGAATAAAATAAAGAACGGTATTTAAGAGCACGCACATTAGAGTCTTTTTGTTCTCGGGCTGTTTTATCTTATTATGGTTACGCATCATAAGGCCGAAATGTATGAAAATCGGCTAGTAACATTTTCATACCTCGGCATAAGATGATACAGCCCGAGGGCCGAAGATTCTAATATGTGCCTTATTAGTGCCAATGCATTCCGAATGATATTTTCATTTTAGGCATATTTAATTAATTTTTAATATATAAGACATTTTGTTTTTTAGTGTAACTAAAAGTTAGTCAACCAAGACGGTTTTCTTTTTCAGGCTTTCTGATCATAATTTGTCAAAAATATTGTCGAATCCAATTGTTTTCAAAGTAATAGGTAGATCAATAAATAGATAAAATAAATCCATCAAACGTCTATGTGATAAATGTAAATTGTGAATTGGATGATGTGACATTGTAATAAAAATTAAATGTAATGAATGAGATTTTTTAATTTAATTGTAAAAATGAATTTGAATACACATATATAAATGTAACTATAAGTAGACGTTAAATTTGAGAAATTGACATTGCATAATATTTAAATAGGTCAATTATAATTTTTAGTTAATTGATTTCCGACACAATAATAATTGTATATGGAATTAAATAAATGAAATGAGATATAAAACGATTTTTTGGACTTTTGATGGTAGTGACAATCAAGGTAATAATAATAATAGTCAATCCGCTCTGTCATGCACTACTTTAGTTACTACTGTCAGATGGCTATAATAGCCTTATTTAATTTCACTCGCACAAAAAACCGTGTAAAATTCTCGATCCCACTGAAAGCAATTAATGTTAGATGTAATAAGTTCTCCAATACCTGACCTCGGTATCGGCAGTCCAAGTATCCTAACCACAGCCACAGAGCGCATAAAGTTTCTCCCCTTTATTTGATCGCAAATTCGCAACTTATTATTTGTGGAACACATAAAGCTACAGAGTTTTACGTGTTCTGCTTTGCACATTGAAAAGTTGTTAACTGAGGTTACATAGTGAGACCTAACACTGATTGTGTAGGTGCGGCCCACAAAATGTAACACACCGAAGACATAAACCCAACAAAGACTGATTCACACGAGACTTTCCGATCCGTTTTCACCGCTAAAGAGTAATTTCCTTTCATTCCTACTATGTATGCCATAATGTATACGTTATTGGGACGGGCGCGGAGCACGCAAATCTAATACAACAAAGAAGCGACAAATAGGTCGTATTTTGATTATGAAATGGGTATCCAAAAATGGTAACGACAAAATAAGAAAGTTTGGTTTTCAACAGATCGACATGAGTATTCACAATTTCGAGTTTCGAATAGATGTGAAATTATAGAAGAGCTCCATGTTTTCGATTTCAACGTTTTCGTACAGAAGTAATAAACTATGTTGTATTGAATTATAAAGATACGTAGCAACCGACTTCGATTAGTAATTAATCGTCACAAGAGAGTGGGTGCGTACCTCGGCCAACGAATAAATTTGGCCATACAAAGGGGTAAATTTGGATGCGGTGTTCTACCTTTTTTTTACGTGGGGAAATGCTTTTCGCATCTCACCAATGAGGAGGGGCGCGCGGTGAGTATGTGGGACTCCCGCCATAACACGGTCCTATACCCACTAAAACCCCAAGGTGTTCAACGCATCGCGTTTGGAACGAGGTTGTGTGAACGCAGCGCCAAATACCACAACCTCGTCCGCGGCTGCCCTCGTGGGCCCTTCTCGGGGACGCGGTGTTCTACCTGTTACTGGTATCGGCCAGTCACAGCTAGAATACCGCGTCCAAGTAGGTACTTTATACACATATACTTAAATTTTTTTGTTTTCCCTTTTTATACCATTTTTTAAACTCTGTAAATATATACCTACTTAATAGTTTATTATTGTAAATAAACAAATCGTCACACAATTGCAGGGCGAGGGAGATGTGAAACCTACCCCTATCTTTCCCGTCACGTCGCATGATGTTTCTCTGCGAATGAGAGAACTAGAACCGACTAGAGAAGTCACGCCTGTTTCGCTGACGTCACTACTCACTTAGACAATAAAACTCTTGTGGAATAAAACTAGAAGGGAATTTAGTAATTTTGAGAAAATTTACATTCATTTTGACAGCTCATGTTAGTCGTTACAACCGTCTCCTTAATATACAGTAAATACATTTCATTGCTTATTTAAGAAGTTGTATATATTTGACCAAGCAGTATACAAATTGGTCACATTTACTTTGTACATTTATTTTCAAATAGACACAAATTGGTCATTAGTTGTGGAAATAAAAGTAAAATCAGTGGAGAAAAAAAACATAGTTACATACATTTGAAAATCGGATTGTACCTATATACCGACGCGCGTCGTCACTTCACTAATTCCATTTCTATTCTATATTAATTCCAAATCAATATGTCTGGAGTTAATTGGAATATCGAAGTACTAATTTTAGATGTATCTTAAGTATAATCACGTAATTTTGGCAATTAAACAGTTATATACATAATTTAACAGGTATAGATAAAGAAATAAATATACAAAATATACAGTATAAAATCATTGATCTCCTATAAACAACTAGATACACAAAGGTCTTACTAAACAATTAAAAAAACGTCCAAATAAGGGTCCATTGTTAACGTCCAAATAATGTCCAATAAAGCAAATGATCATCCGCCATTCATTCGTTTGGACCTTCTTTGCGCTCGGACATTTTTAGTAGGCAAACTGTGTTTATATGAGATCAATGTATATAATAAATAATACAACATAAAACAGGTGAAGTGAAAACAATAGTGCGGAAACCACCAAACCCCAGTGAACTATTTAAGTCCTGTACAAAGGGATGACGGGAATGCCTGGTCGGACTCGACTTCCAAGCTGCACTCAAGTTGGGAATTAGCATGAAAACGCACAGAAACTGTTCATCAATATTTTGTTAAGCCCTATATGTATTTTAACATCACAGAGGAATGAGAGAAGAACCTCATATTTAACTACTCCGTAGTTGTGGGCAATAAACAATGTTGAATCAGATACTAAAATACACTGATAAAAATATTCTTAGAACAAGACAATCTTCGTTTCCTACATAAAGAGAAGGAAAAGTATTTACATACGAGTACTTGGTTGATAATAGAGTACAATAATTTTTACTTGATAGAAATCGTGGTTACTTAAATCAAGAACAAAATATTATTTCCAGACACAGCGTTGCCAGATGTAATCCGTAGATCTAGGGATTTTTAGACCTTGCCAACGGAAATTGATTGCTAATCTACCTACGGATTTATGGAGATTAAATTTCGTTTATTTTGAATTTCCACTCAAATGTATAAAAAAAACCATAGGCACTGCTCTAAGTAAACTCGTAAACTAAGCACTTTGATATATAAATGCATAAAAAATTGTCGCATAATCCACGTAAAAATGATTGTCTTGATCTAAGATGTAAGTATTATTTTTACTGTGAAGCGAGAATCACTAGTAGAATAGAAAACGCGCCCATTTGTACAGGTCTTCAAGTTTAACAAAATACATAAATATATATAGAAAACCAAATAATGCATGTTAATGAATTAACGCAAACTATTAAAAATTTAGTCTCGTGGTAAATTTTAACTTAAATTTTTCTAGTAGGTAATTTTTAGAAAGTTAGTTGAAGAAAAATTTTCGTCACGATCTGGACTCGAACCTAGAAGGCCCGGTACTGTGCCTTTCCCTGGCACTATCTTTTCCAGCAGAGCCACCGAGACTCGACTAATTACGAGTCGTAGGTAGTTGCCGGAAATATTCTCTCGAGATTCGTCTTACATTCAATGATTACAAGACATGTAAGATAAATTATAATTATTTAAATGTGATTTTTCTAATTAAATATAAAGAGATTTTATATTTCTACACCATAATAAAATAATCATGGTGCATTTACCTTAAAAGAAATGATACGTTATTTCATTAACATGTTGTACAACATAAAGTAAACTTAAATAGTACAAAAAAGAGTTATAAACTGTACACCAATGAGCACACTAACCGCCGGCCGACAGTAGGTTCTTTATAATTGACTCACCCGAGTGGTAGCGACTCTCGTTTCTTGTAAGTCGCCTGTTGGTCCTTCCCGGCGGGGAGCGAAGCGCCGCCGCAGCGGATCTCGCTGCTACCCGATAAATAACCACACGTACACGTCACCCCCACACGTACAAAACAAATAAAATATTGAATTGAAATCGAAAACTTAACCACACTCTGAAATGATTAAATAATATTCAATATAAATTATTGGTACAAGTTAATTAATTCGGCACAAATTTTAAATTAAGTTATTATTTTATAGTATCGGAATTCAAAAACAAAACATTTAAAGGCAATAAAAGTATGACTTAAATATTTCTCAGTGTAAATTATTTTTAGTAGTTTTCGATTCCAAATTCAACAAGTCCGTCATAATTAGCTAATTATTACGTAGAAACGATACGATAATGAGACGATAACAATAGATTTAAATAAGGGTAGTATTTACTTAAAACTGATGATAGAAGAAATAGTAAGTAAGTGAAGTTGGTGTCGCGTCCGAGACTTCCCTGGAACTACAGACAGGATTTCTCCCGCCAGAGATCGCGTCGGAAGGCGAAGAGCGACTGGGGCTGGCGCTACAGCGCCGCTCGGCTCGCGCACTCCGATTACTGAAGATGATTTATAGGTACTACTGTGTACCTAGTTCGTAGCGATTAAATATATGTTATTATTAATTTGCTAATTCGAACCCTATGATAACCGCACTAGGTGATAAAAGGCTGTCACAAGTGATTTTACAGATGCTTGACACCAATAAATCGCAACAATAAAATACGATGTAACTTGATATAAATAAACACACACTCGTAAACCACGTTTTCAATCACCGAGTCCGTTCGGTTTGACGGTTTGTGCACACATTTCATATTTAATGCAATTCCCAAAAACGCAAATACCTTTTCGACACATTGCATTCCAGGACAAACCGCAAATATTAATATATGTTTTCATTTTGAAATTCTGTGCCTATTTGAAGCGTTGTTAATTTCACGAGAGTTATTTGAATTCACTATAAATATTTTGCAATGCTAATTGAGCTTTTCAGCAATAAAATATAATATCAATTTGGTAGCTCGCATTAATTGTAATATTGCATATAATAATTAATTATTCGCATATTGGTTAAATCCTAGGGATTACATGTTAGCGTAACCATGTAATATAATATGTACATATGTAACTATATTAAGGCAGTTAGGCGTAGCTAAGACGCTTTCAAATGAAGAAGGTAGTCATCCTAGGCATCCTAGTAACCAGCAGAACAAAGCGCCAAGCTCGGAATTATATCGATTTTTACAAACAAATACATTACGGTTATTATTGCTATATTATTTTTAACAGTTGTAATAATGGCCTCACACTAAGGTCACATTTAAAATTGTCTCTGAATTTAGACGTTAGGAATAAGTTTTCATTGAGTATAAAAAATTGGAAAATACCAAAATATTGTAAGAGGTTGGTGGAATTAGGACTCGCAGGCGAGCTTATAACATGTTACATATTGTTAACGATATATAAATTTAAATAGCCCTTTCGGCAAATGGTTTTGTTAAAAAGTTATATGGTCAAACAGACAATCAATGGACGTGTAGTGCATTAGCAGTACAGTTCTTCAATAAAGTAAATGTTTACGTCGATAACTTTACGCAATTATCTCTCAGATCTCGATGGCTGGAAGATGTTTGTTCAATGACTTCGAAATTTAACAAGCATTGAATGCAACTTCTGCTCGCTGCGCGGCACGATCGTCTCTTATCGAAGGTAGTCGATAACTTTGATAAGAGATGATCCGATCTCAAGTCGACGGACGGCGGTCGTTCTAGTTATCGATGAAAGGACTAAGTAAAGAGAGAGAGAGAGAGAGATCTGTACTGTCTGCAGGCAAAAAAAAATGGCTAAATGTGTCGGACATATTGGAAATTAAATAGGCAACTTAGTAATTTGCGCAAATAATAGGTATGTTCTCTTATCAAAATGGTGGGAGTCGGTGTAGGATTTGCACGACTGGCGTCTTCTCGGTTCGGAGGTCAAGAGTTCAAGGCGGACTTCCGATCGCTGTGTCAGCGGTGTAAGTAAATGCAACATATAGATTGGGCCTATGATAATTAGTAATATTGTACTCTGGAGTTTGGTAACTGATTAGGCGGTACGTAGTTACTAGTTAGTTAATGGTAAAATGAATTAGTGTAATTAGGTATTCGTGTATTACATGACAAAAAAAATTTTAAATATAAAAAAGTTGTATTATTAGAAATACTTTTTAACTACAGAAAGTATTGTCAATTAAGAAATAGTGAGTACTATCAATAATTTGTTGTAAATAAGAAGCATATTATTCTTCAACCTAGTGAGCAATTATTAAAGGGAAATAAGGGCTTGATAAATACGATTCTGTTATGGTTCAAAAAACCATTAAATTTATAAATTGTTATTCGTACGCGACGTCACACAATCTTGACCCATTGAAATACACTAACTATAGATATAAGCCGATAGCTATCGATGTTCCTTATTAGGCCTACAAATCCATAACAAAGCAACGGTACATAGTCCAAAGTGTAACATTTCCTGTGCTATTTGATTCCACCGCAGATGCAATACTTGGTAATACCCAATATTCCGACGACGCAACATGGGATGGACAGGTAAGGTTACGACTAACAGTCCATATCCATTTCACAGTTCAACTGTGTATCAAACGCAGAAACCAAGCTATTTTCGCCCCAATTTCAATTTGCAGGATTTCAGACCGCCTGGAATTGGATTGCAATGTCGCTGTCGGCACAAAATATTGGGCATGCAAATATTGTTACCTGCTCAATATTTGTAACTGTCCAATGCAGCTTTTACGGCCACTTTATTCGAAATAAATGAACAATAAAAATATATATTTTGGGAATCTTCTCGTAGCTTTATTTAGGCCTAGTCTGGAAAGAGATTAGGAATTTATTTAAAAATTGTGCTGGAAGTTTTTAAGCATTATGGAAGGGCTGAATTCGTACAGTCGACAGCAGATCAATGGTAACACTTTTTACTTTTGACAGGTGTTATTATTTGCGGTGTAAGACTTGAAACCGTACTGCAAGTGTTACCATTGATCTGCTGTCGACTGTACCTAAAGAGTACTTCGCTCGCCCACCCCATTTGACTACCCACTTAATTAGATCCAATATAATAGTAATTAAAAGATGATATTCTACAGATATCAATATTCGACGTTAGATTATAACATATTAGGCGGTAGCTGAAAATCAATACTATTTGTAAGGTAGTATGTAAATTCAGGACTGAGCCACTCTCACAGCCTTTTTGCTACAAATTACATACAGAGGTAAGTTTATAAGTAACTCGTATTATTAAACTTTAAGTTTACTTGATAATGTGACAAATAAATGATAAAATGATCATTAGGAATTGGCGACAGACTTTTGCATACTTTGTATAATTATGATGTAGGTATACGATGAATCGTAGTGTTTCTATTTATTTTAGCACTGAAATATATATCTTGGGATTCTTCTTGGTATCAGTTCACCCATCATAGGACAACACGATGGGACTAAGTGGGACGGACTTGTGACATCAGTCCCTTGGGAATACTGAGACAGAATAGTATCACACCATGGGACAGACCCGTTTTATTTACGTAGTCTGGAAAGAGATTAAGAATTTAATTAAAAAGGATGCTACAGTTTTATACAATGTTATTGTACGGCAGCGCCGTCGGCGGCGTGGAGTAAGAATGGCCGAGAACTGTCCCACAATTCAAGAGTGGTCGCCACGCATTTAAACCAAATATATTGTAAATTAGGAACACAAATTTAATGTAGAAGCCGCAGTTTTTTAGAGAGATTAAAAAGTTACCGCGATCTGGCGATAAGGGTTAAGGCGCTATATGGTTGTCAAAAGCAAGAGTGAGACACAAAGCGGCGGAGTGAAGAGCACGGCGCAGTGCCTCGATATTCGTATTTTTATGAATTTTGTCAGGGAAATAAAAATACGCCAACAAAAATCAGATTTTTTAAAACAAGCTCTCGTCTTTATAGTACCCTACATTTATTTTCATATATATATTGTATGAATAACTATTTCAGTTTAGATATAATTTTCATTTTAAAAGACATGGAAGTGTTTGCGATATTTTCTCTATCGAGCGAAGTTTGTCCAATCGTGTAATCGTGTATCGGTATTCATCAGTCTCTAAATAGATACCCCAAGATTGCTATATATTTTTTTCAGACTCATAATTTTAGTAGTTAATGCCGTAGCCTTCGTAGAAAAAACTGAAAATACGCGCATACGAAGCCTTAATTTCGAAGCGAGTGAGTTCTTAATTATACAACATTTTACTTTGAGCATTACGCCAGTTGACAAGTGTTTAATTATTTTCATTGACGGAATTTAATAACTACAGACATTTTGAAATCATCAGTAATCTGCTTGCAAGACAACGCCTTACTAATTCCCTACAAACATATACTTAATGAATTTTATCAAAAAAAGGACAACTTTGACAATACATATTTCATCAAACACCGTGACCGCGACTTCAATCGTTATGGTTATCGTTTTCATTTTGACACTTGAACGATATACATTGCTGCGTCTCGTTGTCGTTTGTTAAAACTTGCAAGAACATAGCAGCAATGTATAGCGTCCATGTGTCAAATTGAAAGCGATAGCGATAACGATTGGAAGTCGCGGTCACCCCACTGATGTATCTTCAACATGACCATGTGAGTTGATTTATGCAATATTTATATAGTCAACTAGCCTATTGCCTTAAATGCGTGGAGGAAGGAACGTCCTATGGAGTAAATCATATGAACATCGCAGACACCACTCTTGCATGACAAATAGCGTCTTCGCTACTCAATTCTTTTTGCGATTATTTGAAATTTCAATAGAAGTCAAATATTTAAAAACATGTCTATGATGAAAGTGAAAATTACAGCAAGGGCGGACACCTGTCCGCCATACAAACTATACCTTAGAGTCCAAGGAAAAAAGTTCACCGCGCTCTATGTAGAGTCAAAGGCTTAGACTCTATATAGACCGCGGTGAATTTTTTTCCATAGACTCTAAGGTAAAGTTTCGAAAAAAGTTCACCGCGCTCTATGTAGAGTCTAAGCCTTAGACTCTATTAGAGATTTTTTTTTTCACGCACATATGCCAAACTGATGCAAATTTAAAGTAAGTCACAACTGGCGACAACGGGTAAGCCTGGAGCGGGTCGATAGCCATCTATATTTAGAAGCTTTAAAAATGAATGATTCGCGAGCTCATTGCAACTGATTGGCACTTTATAGCCCGGACGGCGGACACACGGCCTGAATGGGGTCCATAGTCCGCGTCGGCGGAGGGACATCCTCCAAATAAAAATCCATTATAAGGCATTTTATTGCATCTACGACTGAGAAAAATTCGAAAGTATTCTTTATTGCGCAAAAGAAATACGTCGTTCATATATTACGCAGAGTTTTAGATATTTATAACTCTACCTTGTCAGGTAAATGTAAGCACTTTTATCCATTGGCTTATATTGAGCATTGGTATAAAAATTATACAGATTTTATATTGAGATATTTTATATCTTTAATTTTAAGGCAACCAAAATAATTGGGGGTTGGGCTAGAAAGATTTTTTTACCTTTTTTTAAATTTATATTATAGCTTTTGATTAGCAGTAGCGACCAGGATTCAACATACGTTGCTTGCGATAACAACTTGTATAGGACGCCAGCTCCCCTTAACAATAATATATTTCGATCAAATAATACCTCACTAATTGAATATTAAATATTTCCAGTTTATATTGCCAATCTAGGCAGGCTAGTAACCTGATGGTAAGTGTTCACCGTCGCTTAGCAACATCAAGGGTTTGTTTTACGTTTCCCGCGGTGAAGCCAATAAACGTTAATTATTTCATTTCTCATAAAATGTTCTGAAGAGCTCGGTGGCGCTATGGTTGGGCATTGGCATTCCGTTACTAAGACGGTTCGAACCAAAGCTCGGTCATGTACCAACACAGACCACTTACCCAATAGACATGAAATCGGTACTTTGCAAGCGAAAATTTATGTCAATGATGAGTGCATAAAGACGAAGCGAGGACAGGGATGTCGTATTAGAGAGATGCGTCCATACCGATAGTATCTCTAGGTTACACGAGTCGCGAAGCAATTTTGCGCTCATGTGCAGGTTATATGGTAAGTGGTCTGTGTGTACCAACGAGCTTTTTCTCAGTTTTTCGAATAAAATCTTATAACCGCAGCCCAAATCATGTATCTTATATTATGTATTGTAAACTGGGCTTGGGATTTATCGAATGCTGTCAAAATGGTGAAGGAAAACGAACAATAAAAAAGTCCAATGCTAGTCTAGTCCGGCAATTGGCACTGAGACTGCATAATGGATCATTGGCATAAGCTCCCTCGAAGGGAATGTCCTAAGTGGGGATATAAAATAGACAGACTGAAGATGATGAAAAGATTCTAAATATGTTTCAATAAATTATGGGATATTGAATAAATCCACATTAATATGAGATACTTGTAAATTCCAAGCATTTAACTTCACATTGTGTTCGGTAACATTGGATTGGAATGGTAAAATGAAAATGGATTTTATCGCGAGAAATATGATTTTCATCAGAAAAATTAACAAATAAGCGAGAACAGATGAAAATAGCCGGCGGCTATTGAACGGGCTATTATTTTCCATCGGCTTTTTAACCGACACGTGTATCGGATTTTCCTGAAAGAAGCTTATATTTGCTGGTAATGGTCGTACTAAGTTTAATTAAATTATTGAATTAATTCCATCCGTTATAACGGAAATACCTCAGTATTTTATTCAAATAATATATTTTAATTAAAATGTACGACAGTGACCGAAATATAACGGATTGGAGCTATCATAAGCCGTAGAGAGATAATATCAAGTATCTACACATAATACTTATGAAGCAAGGAGTGATTTGTCTGCTTGACGTCAGACCCGTAGTGGCGAAATGGAGTTTGATTATCATGTTCGAGTATCGTTTTATTAAATCATTTAAAATGTGATTAAGGGCCTTCCATGAGCCAACTAGCGTCGTCAATCTTGAAAAAATATTATCTCCCAATTTAATTAATTTTATTAAAAAAGCTATGCACACTATCTTTATTAGGACGAATACTATTTTTCAATATACAATACATGGCATAATTGCGACAAGCTAAGTTGTAGTTCACAAATGTGCCAAAACGGCCGATTTTCGCAATTATGCGAACTACAACTTACCGATACTTATTGAATCACGTTATAAATAAGCTTTTAAAAAATAGTATTTATCGTAATAAACATTTTGTACATAGCTTTTTTAATAAAATTGATTACTTATATTGGAAGACATTATTTTTTTAAGATTGGCGGCGCTAGTTGGCTCATGGAAGGCCCTTAAGAATAATAATTTAAAGAGAGTTTGAGGGGTCGAATATGCGATAATAATGCCTTAAAAATAGTACAAAACCTAAACAAAGATGTTATTCACATTCACAGAATAAGTAAATTAAATTCACTGCTCATGCTCATGACAGCATGAGCCGAAACACTATGAATCATTAGGGGTCGCTCACTAACCTCAGAATGATAGAATACCAAAACAGAGTGAAGTTTGGGAGCTGAGAAGACTTTTTATAAGTAAAATCATACCTACTATGAAAAGAAATAATAGGAACAATAACATACTATGGAATAGTGAGTAGAAGAGATTTAGGTATGATTAAACCTACATTAATCGTTTAAATTAAATTTTGAGACCATCGTTTAAAAGTAGTTAATTAAGAAAACAGTATTGATTTTACATGTAATATTTTTCTAAATTCTTCTTTTATGTTTATCGCGTAATATTTCTTTTATGTGTATTATTTGTTGTGTACTTGTGGCACATGTGTGTGGCAGCTAGGGTTCCGGGCGGGGACTGAAAAACAGCATCTGTGCTGAGATCTCGCCCGTTCACCCACACATAATTTTAATGTAGTATGTTTAATTATTATTCTAAATATTGTGTAATTGTATTTAATATGTGTGATGTGAATAAATGACTTTTATTATTATTATTATTATTGAAACTTTGCACTAAACTAATACGGATATATCTGGCCAAACTGTCACATTACACATTTTGCTGTGTTATTATTTTTAATTGTATGTATTATATTATAGTATTAGGCCGAATAAGACTGAATACGAGCACTTCACAAACTTTTAGTAATTGATATATTTTTATTACACCCACTGGCGGAACACAAATATAATAGATAATTATTAATTGTCAAAAAAAAATTACAAAAATATTCTATTATTTATTGTTCATTAGTATTTTCTTAAACTCTCGTTGCACTAGATATTTACACAAACACAGTTTATGATCGTTCCCTCAGCTCAAACGAGTATGGGCTTACTCATTTGGAATAAATCAATTGCACAATTATCCTCGCGAGCCTCAACTGTGACTTCACTAAGGTAATAGACATGTCGAGACGGCTTATTCACTGATATTGACATGAGTACCCACCGCTTACAGACCTACACGTCTGAAACTAGTCTGCAATAGGAATAGGAGGATATTTGACTCACATATTTTTTGCGTCAGTCAACCTGCTGAATATAAATCAGATATTCGTATTTATTTAAGCTGCATATCCACTAGGCAACTCGACATGGTCGGCAACGTTGCACAACAACGTGCGACGTTGGCAGCTGGCGTACAACATGACCAGTGGTACCAATCCGCAAGTTACTCGTTGCCGTACAACATGATGAGCAACATGTTGTGCAACATGTCGCGCGTCAAATGTTGCCTAGTGGATACGAGACTTCATACAAACAACAGAGACCACTATGCTTCATCAACAAAATCTTGCCTCCGACCATTTAAAAAAAACATTTCTAGGCGGTAAGAGATTAAATGATGATTCCATAAAAGTACATCTATATTAATAATACCGAGAACGATGGTTGTTTTAATTAAAATTGAACTATTTATGGAAATTAATTAGTCGCCAATCCGCTTATCGATACAAGTGTACCTGTCTACTTATTCATAAAGTTAGCTTCTATTGATCGATTGGTCGGTAAGCGAAGTTATTTACAGAGAAATGTAACGAGTGGCCACTAAATATCTAATGCGGCCAGTTTGGGGTGTATCCCGCTATCCCCCCGATTACAAGCTATTACTTTAATGCACTGATCGATATTGGTAAATAAAATTATGACCAGAACTGTAGTGCCTGTAAAAGCAAAGAGAAAATTGTGGTATAAATAAAGAACTTACGGAATCCATGAAAAATTCAATTCATTTACTTACAAGCTCTAATTTTCTATTTTATTTTACCACCAGAACCAGTACCTTTGCGTAACATACGAGTGCATTTCCCTGTAGCAACTCTGAGCTGATTTTGAGTTATCATTTCAAAGCACTTAAGTGCCCGGAAAAGCAAAGAGAAAATTGTGGTATAAATAAAGAAGAAACAGAGCTCGCAACCGTGAAAAATTCCATTTATTTACTCGTGGAAAAATTCCAAGCTCTAATTTTCTATTTTATTAGTTGCGGAATCTCATGGAACCAAGGACCTTAAGCCTCTTCCCCGGTACCATTACGTAACATACGAGTGTATTTTCCGGTAGCTCTAAGCTGCTTTGGCGAGTATCGTGCAGTCAAAGGTGTGTTCAGAAATTGAAGTTTACAGGGGAGTCACGAAGGAGAGCACTCGACGTGCATTCTATAGTCCCATATGGTGTGACAGGGAGGGTGGTGCAACCGCAACCTTCCGCCGAAGCCTTGCCGCGAGGGGACGGGAATGTTTTATTTAGTTTTGTTAATGGACTCGACAGTTTTTGTTATTTGCCATTGTCCAGTTAGAGAGCAATATTACTCTATCGTAGTTATCTTTCTTCCTTCAGAGGAGTCGCTTGGAGCCACTGCAACCTCGGGCAAAGGAGCTCAAGAAGGCTTAGGGGCAGAAGGCCCAATTCTCAACCGGGTCGCAAAAGGACTAATTCTCAAAATGCCAAATTCTCTGAATCTAATTCTCTATTATATATATATAAAATATGTCATACTTATAAAATACATTTAAGTAGTTGTTATCGATGATTTGAGGATAAATAAATAAAATATTCTCTAAAGGCGTAATTCGCAAAATGCCCAATTTTCCTAATGGCTAATTGTCTACAATTAGGATTAGGAGTATTCATAACTTTTTATACATCGTTATTTGTGTTATGGAAATTCACAATTTCCTCTCATAGAATAATAATAGTGTCCTCTTTTGCAAGCCAAATAGATATATTCTAAGATGAAGACACGTACCCATCGACACATTCCTACCGAAATACCTCGCAACTATTTTAATCGTTAATATTGATGGTAACTAAAAACCTTTAATTTTCAATGCTCGCAAATCCTATTGCCACACTGGAGCGTAAATGTACTTGTAACCAAAACATAGGAACTACATATTTATCAAACCTAGATATCGTTATTGTTATCAGTCCAAACAGATAGCCAACGTCCAATGATAAGAACATATGGCTTGATAGTTAGAGTGCTGTAGGTGATTCACCATATCCTCTGTTGCATATAAATTATTTACCGCATAAGTTTTAATACCTAGAGAATTATTACCTATAACAAAAGGAGGCCTTAATAGAAACCCCTTATATAATACATTAATTAGGTAGTTTTAGATACTATTTAATAACATTTCATCATCATCATCATCAGCCCGTATCAGTCCACTGCTGGACGTAGGCCTCTCCCAAAGCGCGCCAATCAACCCTACTCTCGGCCCTCTGCATCCAGTCCCTGCCAGCCATTTTGCGAAGGTCATCCCTCCATCTGGTCGGGGGGCGTCCCACACTACGTTTACCCGTTCGTGGCCTCCATTCGAGAACTCGTCTACCCCATCGGTTATCGGTTCTACGACAGATGTGACCAGCCCACTGCCACTTCAGTTTACTGATTCTATGAGCAATGTCAACCACTTTTGTCTTCTGGCGGATATACTCGTTTCTTATTCTATCTAACAGAGAAACTCCAAGCATAGCTCTTTCCATAGCTCGCTGAGCGACCTTGAACCTGTGGGCCAGTCTCACCGTCAATGTCCACGTTTCGGCTCCGTAGGTCATCACTGGTAGGACGCACTGGTTGAAGACCTTAGTTTTTAGGCATTGTGGTATTGAAGACGAGAAGATATGACGTAGCTTCCCAAACGCTGCCCAGCCCAGCTGAATTCTCCTGTCACTCTCTTTCTCGAAGTTGTTCCTACCCAGCTGCAGAGTTTGTCCTAAGTAGACATATTTCTGAACAACTTCGAGGACCGTGGCATCGACAACTATTGGTTCCGGGACGACCAGATCATTGAACATGATCTTGGTCTTATCCAAATTCATCCCGAGTCCGACACGGCGAGAAGCAGCATTAAGGCTATCCAGCATTGTCTGCAGATCCTGCAGCGACTCAGCCATGACCACTATATCATCGGCGAACCGAAGGTGTGAAATGTACTCGCCATTTACACTGATGCCACGTCCATTCCAGTCCAGTGTTTTGAAGACATCTTCCAGCGCGTTTGTGAAGAGTTTCGGTGATATAACATCTCCTTGTCTCACACCTCTACGCAACTGGATAGATCTTGTTTGCTGGTTCTGGATTTGGACGGTCATTGTGGCGGCGTCATACAGGCATCTCAGCACCTCGATGTATCGCCAGTCTACTTGGCATCGCTGCAAGGACTGCAGAACAGCCCAGGTTTCGATAGAGTCAAATGCTTTCTCATAGTCCACAAATGCAAGACACAGGGGCCGATTGTATTCCTCTGTCTTTTGTATAATCTGCCTCACTGTGTGGATGTGGTCTATGGTGCCATATCCTCCGCGAAACCCGGCCTGCTCCGGGGGCTGGAAGTCGTCAAATCTCCGTCCAAGACGATTCGTAATGACTCTCGAAAACAGCTTGTATACATGACTCAGGAGAGAGATAGGTCTATAGTTTTTCAATAGGGTTTTGTCCCCTTTCTTGAAAAACAGGACAACGATGCTCCTGTGCCATGCCTTCGGAGTTCTCCCACTCTGTAAGACGGAGTTAAAAAGCTTCTGTAGCTCCATCAGGACAGGAGTACCACCTGCTTTCAGGAGCTCAGATGTAACCCCGTCTTCACCGGGGGCTTTTCCATTCTTAAGCTGTTTGAGAGCCAGTCCGATTTCGTCAAGACTCACATCAGGCAGGTCTTCGGTAAAATGGCGTGTTAGCGTGGCTCGGGGATCATCGGTACTAGGCTCAGGTTGCGGTGCGTGAGGTGCGTACAATCGGCCGTAGAAGTCTTCGATCTCAGCGAGTATCTCTGGTTTGGAAGTGACGGTTCTGCCATTCGCCGACTTCAGTTTGGTCAGATGGCTTCTCCCCAACTGCTGCATGAATACTTTTGACCCTCGATTTTGCTCAATTGCCTCTTGTATGCGGCGTGTATTGGAGCGACGAAGGTCACGACGTATAAGCTTCCTTACATGCTTGTTGAGGGTCCGCTGTTCTGTCTGAGAGATTTGCGTAGCCTTTTCACGTCTTTCCTTCATAAGATCCAGAGTCTCCACTGAGAGCTTAGACTTCGTGCCAGTACGTTGCGACCTGCAAAACCTTACGCCTACGTCCCTGATGGTCTTCACCACTGTGTCAAACGCCTGGTCAACGTCAATTGTGGTTTCCAAGACATCGAATCTATTCTTCAGCTCCAGCTGAAATTTATCGGAGCCGGTTATGATCTGTTGCAGGTTAGGTCGGAGCGTAGACCTCATCATACGGAGTCTTTCTAGCTTAAAATCGATATTCAGGGTGCCTCGCACGAGTCGGTGGTCACTACCAGTGTTAAACCGGTTAAGTACAGAGACATCCCTGAATATATGCCTTTTGTCCGTTATGATGAAGTCTATCTCATTTTTCGTCATAGAGTCGGGGCTTTGCCAAGTCCACTTCCTCTGAGGCTGCTTCTTAAAGAACGAATTCATTAAGAATAGCCCCTCTCTCTCCAGGAAGTTAACTAGCATTTGCCCCCTATGATTCCTGCAACCAAGACCATATGGTCCGATTTTCGATTCGATGTTGCTCTGTACTCCCACTTTAGCGTTGAAGTCCCCCATGACAACGTTGAAGTGTGTCTTAGTGGTGTGATTGAGGGCTTTGGCTATGTCTTCATAGACAGCCTCCACTTCTTCATCCGAGTGTGCCGACGTTGGTGCGTAGACCTGTACTACCTTAAGAGAGTATCTCTCGGTAAGTTTCAAAATGAGGTACGCTACCCGTGGCGACACACTGGAGATCTCCATTACGTTGTCTACGAGGGCCTTATTCACCAGAAAACCTACCCCGCCTTGGGAGAGTTGATCGCCCTCTCGAAAGTAGAGTAGATGGCCCGATTCCAGGGTCAGTGTGTCCTCCCCCTCTCTTCGGACTTCACATAGCCCTAGGACGTGCCATCGTATCCTCTCCAACTCTACTTCGAGTTCCGTGACATGATCGTCCAGCCGCAGAGTTCGTCCGTTGTACGTAGCCAGGGTCAATTTTGTTTGGCAGCCTCCCGTAACCCGGGGATTCTTAGCACCCCCTGCCCCGCCGTTACCGTAGCCGCTGAATATATTTAATAACATTTCTAAGTTTATTAAGTCATGTAATTTATAGCCAAATATTTTAATTTTAATAAATAACTTAGTATATGTATGGTAGGTACATATGCTCGAAAAACATTGCCCTCATTCTTTCGGCAGTCAGGTAATAAATTAGGAAACTCTATAATCTTTTTTTATTATTTAAAAAAATGTTATATTCGAAGTCAGGTGCACTAAAAATGGCGGAAGATCATTCAAGTTTATACGTGTTACAAAGTACCAGTGTATGTACAAAGTTGCACCGATTTACGGAGGAAACAGGTCGTATTGTTTTATTGTTTGGGAAAATTCACACTTGGCGTATTATCAAAATTATTTTTAAATATGATGTAGTCCCATACTAAACAAAGTAAATTGGAAAAAACAAACTTAATATTATTGTAGGTAAAATCACCAAAAATAAGATAAAGTAAGAAATGGTTGAAATAAGTAATAAACAGATAAATATTATTTGTCGTATAAATAAACAAAGAATAGGCGTATATTTTCATTAGCACAGTCTTGAAAGCGCTATCTTCTCGTGCAAGAATTGGCGGTTTCTATAGACGAATAGACAGTTAAAGTTTGAGTAATACGATTCCTGCAAGGGCAGTAACGGTCAATCGTTATCTACCAGACAACCCCAACTAATAATAGTAGCAATGGACAATATGGCTGAAAGACTTACAGCTACAGAAAAATAATAGAGGTTAGACCTACCATACATAGCCGCTCATATTGAATTGCAAGTATGATCTAATCACCCCTGTGCCCCGCCACATGGCATTTCTATGCCAAAGTAATACATTAGTGGCATATGCATAAACCTAGATAAACCTCACTTCCCTCAAACCGTGCTATTGTCCCATTCACACTTCCTTAAAAAAGGTTAACGACGGCCTAAACGGTGGAATAACTTTCGATCACGTTTATGGATACGCGACATATATAATAGCATATACTCGTAGATGTGGATATTTACAGTTCAGTGACAGTACTTGTTCCCTCAACTGTCTGGGGACACCCCTTCGCTCCCGCCCGTATAATGCCCGAGGCATGGCGACGGCGGCGGCGACGAGCGTTCTGAACACACATTTTTGAACTTAGTTGCATACTAGCGGCCATACATGGACAGCTTGAGCAATCAAATTATACTGCTTGAAGCTGCCATTGATAACCGCTGCAGCAGCTGGTAGCAACTGGTTAGTCCATTTTGCTCAACAAACGAAACAAAAAGCGAGCATGCGGTAGGCGCGTGGAATGAAGAGCGCGGACGGAGGTAACTGCGCGAGAGCAGTCGACAGCTCGAGCAGTCAGTGTAAGCCGACTGTTTGACCGCATGACCGCCCGAAGCAGTCGCAACCGCTGTAGAAGACTGTACTTTGCTATGCAGTAGCAGCTTGAAGGAGTCGTTACCGACTGTTGAAAGCTGTCCGTGCATGGCCGCTCTAAGTACTCATATGTCGAGGAAGCTATTCAATACTTGCGCAAATATATCGGGGTTCCTAAGTATAATTAAGAAAGTTAGTCTACTTAAATGTAGTGATAGCAAGGAAGCAAGTAATAGTTGGTATTAGTTGGTAATAGTTCCTAATACTATAATACGAAACCTTGGATACGAATGTAAGTTGGTCTTCGGCACTTCGCCTGAATATTAATTTATCTTGCCAGAGACAATATCTTTGTAATTAAATAAGTTTTATGTATAATTGTGAGACCCTCGCTAATAACTTTTTTTTTTTCAACAATACCTTACACCAATACAAACTGCTTCATTTTCCACTGTAATGTTTAATAATAGATTTCTCCTGAAAGAAGCCATTTAGATAGAAATTAACCATGAAAGTTGTATTCTACGAGCTCTATAATACCTATCTGTACAAATTCTGTTGGTAAGAAAGCTATGCTTAAAAGTAGAAACAAATCCATTAATGGTTTCGTGCAGTGGAGTGGAACACCTATCCTACCATACTTCCTATCCTTTCGCCCGAATATTATAATATAAAAAAGCTTTTACATTTTTTTTGCTTCAAACTACGGCTTTAAAAAACAAAAATAAATGAATGACTTATGTTTTGAACTGCCAGCTTCGAACAATGTCATCAAAATGGCGCCAATCGTGAGTCAAAATTGTATTCAATTTTTGTAATAATTTGCTTACGGTTTAATTTATTAGACGACGCGAAAAATGACAAGCGGCGAGTTGTCTGATGTGGACCACAATCAGTTGCGACAAGAGTTGATAGGCGATCGCCGCAAACGAGAAACACCATACGAGATGCTGAAGGTGCAGCTGGCTAACAATCCATTCCTGCCTATAGGTAAGTAGAGTTCAGAACAAAATGGCGATGGGCAGGTCGGTGGCGCCTGAGGATATGTGACCCAGAAAGGTGTTGAAGTGGCAAATCGTAAACGGCGATTTGCTCTGTCTATTACAGAGCAAATCGTCGTAGATTGCTCTGCAACTGAAGAGCAAAATGTATTTCAGTATTGAGAATGTCTGTACTGAATACAATGCATTTAATTTGTGGCTGGTGCGAGCGGAACGGCCACGAAATGGTCTGTGCGGAAGCGGTTCGGATGGGGCAGGTCCTTGGGGACATTTTCTATTTACAGGCGGAAACAACCCATTTCATAGAATGTATTATTAATATGAAAAGGGTTTTAGATTATACTACACGGTCCTGTGTTTCAGAGTTTTAAGACTGAGTTCGCTCTTACAACCATGGAATTTTACAGTTATAAAAGCGAGCTTACACTAAGCTGCTCTCAAAATTGTCTCTGAATGTGGTCTTTATTTGAAATATTTTTGGTAACAGGTTGTGCAGGAACTGTGTTGGCTTTAACATATGGCCTGTGGCACTTCAAAAGCGGCAGAATAAAGCATTCTCAACGGATGATGAGGGTGAGGCTCCTCGCCCAGGGTTTCACCATCGCAGCTCTGGTGTACGGCGTGTTCATCAGCAAAAAGAGTACGACTGATAAAAACGCAGAAATACCACCTCGCTACAACTATTTGGTAAAGCCTATACCAAAGTGAATCAAGTAATTGGCTATTTCTGATTCAGTTCTCGAAATTATAAGTGTTTTTTTGGTTTATTTATTATGAATTCATGGTAATACGTGTTGTTTCTGAATAAAGAAACTCGTCTATGATATTCTACTGATTTCTTATGCTGTTATTCACGAGCCTAGTTAAACCTCACTTCCATTAAATCGTATTGCTATCCCTTTCACACTTCGTTAAGAAAGGTTAAGATAGAAAGGGACAGGATGCCTAAACGGTGGCGTAACTTTAAATCACGTTTATGAATACACGAAATAGAGTCTGAGTACAACCTAATTACAGAGGATGTCATGTACGGTTAAGGGTATTCAATTCCTCGGTATTCATGCTACTTTACTTATCGATTTTAGTTTTTACACTATAAAAACTCTCAAATACAATATACATACTTCTTTTTACGGCTTTTGTGCGGACACTCGACGGGTATTGTGCTTTAGTTTGCAGTAACTTTTGAGTATCAATATCGACCAGATTCGAACACGTGTTTCAACAACAATGTACTTGACAACCCTCTGCTTCGACTTAAGGCTGGGTGTGCGTGGATTATCAGTTTTTCTATGAGCCTGCGACACTTAACTACTAAAATTAATTAAACGTCTGAAAAAATGTATAATATTGCTACGTATTCATCAATCTCTAAATAGACACACCAATATTGGTGTGTCTATTTAGAGACTGATGAATACCGATACACGATTGGACTTCGCTCGATAGAAAAAAAAAACAGCTTTTCCATGTCTTTTAAAATGAAAATTATGTCTAGACCGAAATAGTTATTTATACAAAATATATATCAAAATGTAGGGTATTATAGATACGAGAGCTTGATTTAGAAAAATCTGATTTTAGATGGCGTATTTTTATTTGCCTGCCAAAATTCATCCAAAATTAATATAAATATGGAGTCATGTCCGCCGCTGCGGAACATCTTCTGTCTCGCGCTTGAGTTTGACAGCTGGTACAGTGCGCGAGGCGTAAGCTCAGGTTTGCATTTGTGTGAGTGCACACAGATAGTGTAGAGTGATATTCGGCCTGAGGTGCGACGCGTCCTACGCATACAAATTTATACACAGCGGGACGCCACCCTGCCGCGCACGCACCGCACTTCACCTCTTGTACCGCTAGCAACTTGGCGATCACTCACACAAATGTAAACCTGAGCTTACGTCTCGCGCAGTGTAGCCCCTTAATAACCTCAAACTCAGTGCCCTATTTATTCTATACTGGCGTGTAACAAAACAGGCAGGTACTCGTAGCTACCGAAATAGACCGAGCAACTAATTAATTAGCTTAATTTAATTACGAGTAGGTCCTAGACAGGGCGCTAATAACGAAATGGCATTAGATACGGGCACATACACCCACGCCTGGTACCGACATCGCGGTGACATCCGATCTATACAGGCTGTACTTGACTTCATTCGACCAATTCAAACTGGTACTCAAGATAAATATGAAATTGGTAAGGTTTTTAGTAAAACAAAACTGCAAAAAAAATTGAACTAAGTACGTCACAAGTCATACAATGACCATAGAAAGGAAAATCTGTTCTATACTCGTAGCTATGTTAATTATAGTCCGTCAAAGTCGTACTTGCCGCGCTATGGCGTACAGGGGTTGGCGGAGACGAGGTAACTACACAGCCGTGCGCGTCGCACTCGCGTGCCCTCCCGCCACAACGCCCGCAGCCCCGTATTCCCTCGTCCCACCAACTCCTGTACCCCGTGGGCTCGGCAAGCACGACGTTTACGGACTATAGTGTGAGACTATAGACACGTGTTTGAAAACTTTGCAATACGAATATACAAGCTCGCTGGTTGATTACAAAATTATATATTTTTTCCGCCTTAAAAATGCTCGATGTGAAAATGAACTTATTTGTAAAACACTGTAATTACATATACGAGGGGCAGCATAGATAATTAATTCATCGCACATCCACCTGGCGTGTAGTTTGAAAACACATTTATTTAATACTGTATACAGATTACAGACAAAGAAAACTTAAGCCCTATTTTATAAAGAATACATTATAGCATTAAAAGGGGATCCCCCTTATATACATATGTAGGGAGGATAATGCAGAGAGCTGGTTTTCAGCTGACCCTAGTAAGATACTCCGAACGTTTTCACCACGTGTCTAATTGTCTACTGAACAAAGAATTAAAATATGCAAAGAATACTCGTATATATTTTACCTAAGGTCCTATTGAAACTCCAAATAAATACCAGATGCTCAAAATAAGGTCAGGTAGTGTAGGTATCTGCCTTTTGTGCAAGTGGCTCTGTGTGCTAATCAGGTTGTTGGAATAGGGATGTTGACAGTACTTACTTAACCGAAGTAAAATTTATTATTGTTGCCAAGTGATCGTTTCTCGCATACCTAATACTCCTTAATTATAATCTTTATTTCATGTTAATTTCGTAAGGTTAATAGTAATTTTGATTAAATAATTTCTACACACGTGATGCTAAACGACAATCAGAGCGCATGACGTCACTATCTAGTAAACCGCGCATCATTAGGCGGCCCTTTTTAGAGTTCCGTGCCCGTCTGTCTGTCTGTCCGTGTGTCAAGACCTATATCTCAGAAACGCATGGACGGATTAGTTGAAATACGAAATACTCAGGTCTGCAACCCCATGCAGTCGTGAAAAAATCACACTTCTACGTCAACGCAATCAAAAGATATGGCCGTTTATTCTGGCTCGCATATTTGAATGAAAATGTAAGAAAACCAGAACTTATAGGGTACTTCCCGTTGACCTAGAATCGTAAAAATTGCCAAGAAGCTAGGTCTTATAGCACAAGTAAAGGAAAATATCCGAAAACTGTAAATTTGAAATTATATCTCCCCAAAAATATTTCTTTTTCTTATTACAAACTTAATCAGGAGTATATCGAATTACGGACATAAAAATTTTAAAATGGCAAAGATAAGATGGTTTCTAAATCTAGTTTATCTTTTTGTTAGAGCAAAGTTACGGACGGCACGAAAGCCTCGGTGCGCGAGTCCGACTCCGTTTTTTTACTCGTAATGTTACCTCAACTCCTATTTTCATTTCTTACACAGTATAACTACGTGCAGACAATCTGCCAGCCAGCCAGACGTTAAGTTTTGTAAATAACGAGAAGAAGCTCCAAAATTAGTCGAATAAACGTTCGTTATTGTTCTTTACCTAGAAGCGCTGTAAACTGCAAACCGGAGAGGTGTCTGGTTATGCGCATTGAAATTGCCTGCAGCTAGACATGCGGTAGCGAGGTGTGCTGACAGGCGGATACTATTTCCGTACTGCACACCGCTTATACTGCGCTTTTATGCCATGCCTAAAACAAGGAACCCCGTTGGAGTTAGCCATATTTACATCGCAGGCACAGCTCTTGCATGACAAAAGACATTGCCACATTTCAATGGAGTTTTGCCCCACCTACAAAACTACGTGACAATTTAAGCTGTACCTATCATTTTGTTGGGGCGTACTGGTTTCATATTGCAAAATCATAATCAGTATCATTTTCTACTACTCTCGCAACTCCTATAGAAGAATAACAAAAACAATGAATAAATCGCTTCGATGTCTTACTACTTTCTGAATTCTTAATTAAGCTGTTTATTTTTCGAATCGCAACTTGTACAAAACTTTATTTTAAACCAATCATTTTAATAAAAAACGGAGATATTTTTACATTTATTCGTTATCTTGTACAACTTGCGGTTGATGGTGGGGCAGAATCTGGCATTGTCATTTTAGACGCTAATTTGGTTTTTTATGGTTCCAATTTTCAATTGAAGTCGAAATTATAAAAAAAAACATGTTTCTTTCTGACATATGAAAGTGGAGGACATCAAGGGTAGAGTACCTGTCCCCATACAAAACATACTTTATAGATAGAGCGTAGCGTCTCTCCATAGAGCGCGGCGAAGTTTCCATCATGTTTTATTGTCAGAGGTAGAGTCGACAGCACATTAACACACACGCATTCTAATCTAAGCCGTATTTACTGCCGTATAGAGTGCCCGTGTAACGTGCTGTCGACCGTACACTGGAAAGCATGTTAAGTGTAACAATTTGAACTTAGTACTGTTCTTATTGTTCTCGTCATGAGTTGAAATCGTCATGCAAGTGTTACCATTGATGTGCTGTCGAGTGTATACCTGTAATCTTTGTTATGTGCTCATTAGTCTGGCAGCTATCGTGGCCGTGCCATTGTCTACTTTATTCTCAAGTGCACACGACAGCACCTGAATGCATTTGATGTACGATCTTTTATTATTATGCCGTAATTATCTTTTTTCTTGCAAAAAGATTTCACGTTACTATTTTCCTCGTCTACCACTCCCAACTAAGCTAAAAGCTTGTACTATAATTATAGGAGCCACAATAGAGCAGAGGCGGGGATTGAACCTGGTACGCTTGCGCTGCAGTCTAACAACCTAGTACTTAATTGAGAAGGCTTGTTTGAGAAGGGTACTCTCAGGGTACCGTATTAATAATCTGAGCTCAAGCCCTTACGAGCGAATTCAGCTGATACACTCTCAAGACGTGATCACCATCTCAAGCATGTTATTTATGAATAAACCAATCTTGAGGGCGTATCACGTGATGTCTTTCCCAAATCGCGGTTCGCCTGCATGATTGCAGGCGAACCGCGATTTGAGTATTTGCTGATGCAAATACGTTCTCAAGTGTGAGTTTGACAGATCTCTTGAGAACTGAGTTTTGTTTATTAATACGGCGTTACTCACGTGATACCCGATTCCTAAACGCGCACCTAAGTTACTTTTATTAATAGGAACGCCATCTGGAGCACGTTCTCAAGATTGACTTTTGAGCTGAGAGTGATTTATTAATACGGGGGTAAGGTTCAAAATGTTGCGCTTCACGTGATTGCATCTCTTCATATCGGGGACACTTCAAATACCGCGTAACTAGCACTTGTGAACCGCGGATCTGACAAAAGTTATTCAATTCAGATCGCATACGCGTTCGTAGACACGATTGGCGCGTGTCTAGGCACAGTCACATCAAGTGTAACACTTAGGTCTTTGGACCGTTCTTATTATCTGCGTCGTAAAACTTGAAATCGTACTGCAAGTGTTACCATTGATCTGCTGTCGCCTGTACTAACGTCAGATCAGATATGCAAACTATAAATTATATAGGTGCATTAGGTTTGATTCTGTTGTGGCCGCGAAATCTAATCCTTATCCTAAACGCAGATGTCATTGTCACTCATTAGCTACATCGCGTAAGATCAGCGGGATACGATTTGGAGCGCCACACTCTAGAATCGCGACATTTACTCAATTGTCAGGTAAAAAATCAGTACCCGTTCAATAAATTGTTGACGCCCTTATTTGACGAATACGTCAATAACGGCTATATGCCTATTAAAAAATCCAATATCACAATTAAATGTCTGTCGAATAAATGCAAACTGGCATTTTAATTGGCGATTGTGAAAACGGTTAAAAGCAAATATGTTTGGCAACTATTCGCGAAATTTTTTATTGAGCTTTGCAAAAGTACGTTCTCCACTGAAATTTAGTCGAACACAAATCCGCGGTATTTACAATGGGAGTTACGCGGTATTGGAGTCCCGACTTTACGGGAGCGGAACCCAAAGCCTCTTTGTGTTGTAAAAACTTAATAAACGTCAATAATAAACACGATATTTTCTAAAATAGAGATCGAAAAAGTGTGTTAGGCTCATTGATCTCCTATAAAGTGCCCTTACAGGGTTTATGTGAGCACTTCCTGTACTACCTAAGAACCATGTTACCACATATTAGCAATGAATAAATGAATTATGAATTATTATGAGTATAAACAACTAGATACACAAAGATCTTACTAAAACAATTTAAAAAACGTCCAAATAAGGGTCCATTGTTAACGTCCAAATAATGTCTAATAAAGCAAATGAAGGTGAATGGACCCTCGTCCGTTTGGACCTTCTTTGCGCTCGGACATTTTTAGAAGGCAAACTGTGTATCTAGTTGTTTATAGGAGATCAATGGTTAGGCTGCAATTAATCTTATAGTCCTATACTGGGCCCTGAGACCAGTTGACCCCTTTTCTAATTTGCTAATGTGCAACTAAGCCCTCATTAGTTTAGGTACTGGGACGATTCGCACCACTGAAATCTTCTGGGGGTTTATTGGACCCGCCCAGTTAAATGATACTGACTACAACCCTTAGACGCGTATTCATAAACGTGATTTAAAGTTACGCCACCGTTTAGGCTCCTTGACTCCTTTAACGAAGTGTGAAAGAGATAGCAACACGATTTAAGAAAAGTGAGGTTAGTTAAACGGTTCGGTTTATGAATAACAGCATTAAAAATCAGTGCCAACGCCAATTTATTAA
Source organism: Tachystola acroxantha (assembly GCA_963506565.1). NCBI lineage: Eukaryota > Metazoa > Arthropoda > Insecta > Lepidoptera > Oecophoridae > Tachystola > Tachystola acroxantha. The sequence continues at coordinate 20,003,730 of OY735870.1, forward strand.
AAAAACGTGAAGTAAAAGTTTTCCTAGCTACACCGACGATGAAAACATCTTCGGTCAGGCAGGTTACATTTAATTTAAGTAAGTGGCAGGCAGGGTAAGTGGGTTCGCAGGCGACAACTCAGAAACTTAGAAGTTATAAGTTCCCACTCAGAAATTTTCTCTTATAGAGAAAATTATAAAACTACCAAGTTGGAATTGAAAGCTCTTAGTTACGTGGTGGCGCGAGACGACAGTTTGATCGACTTCACTATTAGTTTGCAAGTAATAAGTTAAGTATGTAGTTATCATGATTTTCCATTTACCTTGACTAAACTTATCACGCGTCCTAATTCAATTATTTTGTCAAAGGCAAAGTGAACGTACGATACTCGCGTTACGATCGCAGTACGTACGCCGATGGGGTAGACGAGTTCTCGAATGGAGGCCACGAACGGGTAAACGTAGTGTGGGACGCCCCCCGACCAGATGGAGGGATGACCTTCGCAAGATGGCTGGCAGGGACTGGATGCAGAGGGCCGAGAGTAGGGTTGATTGGCGCGCTTTGGGAGAGGCCTACGTCCAGCAGTGGACTGATACAGGCTGATGATGATGATGATGAAAGTGAACGTGTTTCTTGCAAGCTCTCATGATGAGATGCAAAGTGAATTATAAAACGTGCACGTATTATAGACTTGCAATAGATGTTTTGGATTACTTCTGCGTGTTTCGGTGGTGTTTTATGATGTTTTTGTGTGCTTTGGGATGTTTTGAGTGTCATGAAATATATAAAATTTGTTAAAAAGATTCTTACACAATTTCAATAAAATTGTTGATTGTACGGTCGAAGACAGAGAACGGTGTACAGTAGAGTTATTAAGGATGTGATTTTCTCAAAAACTACTTGACCTATTGCTATGATTCTTTCACTGTTAGATAAAAGTTAGAACTATGTACAGTAAAAGAATTATTAAAATCGGTCCAGTATTCTTGAGGTAATCTCAACCTTATTGAGGCCCCCTGTATACTTATCTCTGCCTTTGTGTGTACGGTGGAACACAGTGAAAGGTGTACCACAGTGAAAGGTGTACAGGAGAGTTTTTAAGTTTGAGATTTTTTCATAAACTACTTGACCTAGTATTGCAAAAATTCTTTCACTGATAGATAAAAGTGAAAACTATGTAACTGTAAAAGAATTACTAAATTCGGTCCAGTAGTTTTTGAGAAAATCTCAACCTTATTGAGACCCCCTGTATACTTATCTCTGTCTTCGACTGTACCACGGAGACTTTGTAATCCCCGTGTTACTACTAGACGGCTAGGTAGTAGGTACCTACGACTGGTACCACGGGGAATAAACGATATAAAACAGTACAGTAATAGGAACGGCATTTTGATCAATTAGACGGTTGACAAAATATTGAAATTAAATAAATTGTTCACGTCAATTTTATAAATAAATTGGAGATCAACTGTAGAAACTGAATTGAAATCAGTTATTTGTTTAAAAATAACATACATAGTTACACACAAACTCCACACAGTCGACAGCAGATCAATGGTAATACTTTTTATTTTTGACAGTTCTTTTTATTTGTGTCGTAAGACTTGAAATCGTACTGCATGTGTTACCATTGATATGCTGTCGACTGTAGTTCGTTCGTTCGTAGTTCGTTCTTCCCGGGAAAAGGGAATCAAAACGGGCTGACGCACAACTTTAACCGCTAATATCTAATATCGAAAAACTAATTTCATGTGAATATAATTTGACTATTATTTTTTCGTTTATTTATCAGGTGAGTTGAATAATGAGGCAACAAAAAATAGTCAACACTTAAATAGAGAAACTTTTAATAAAGTTATTATTAATAAACTCAATGTTGATACATTGAGTTTATTTATACGAGTAGGTAACTAAAGGAAAAACGAACAGCAGGTGAAAGCTTCCAATCGGCAAACAAATTTAGATCTGAAAATATTTTTAATCTGCTAAATAAAATGATTGAGGGAACGTTGGCGCTGGAGGCGGGTTCGGGTTCAATTAAAACACGTACACACGACAGCAGACCAATGGTAACACTTGCAGTATGATTTGAACTCTTATGACACTGACAATAAGAACGGTCCAAAGTGCTACACTTGATGTGCTGTTGACTGTACATATGCGGCGATATGCGAACAGACGCAATCGCAATAAAATGCAGTTATCGGTTAGGTCGCGGTCCGGTGCCCGAGGCGCTCATATCAACAACATGTATGTAGGCCCAGCGATATCACTAACACTGTTAGCCATAAACGTCACTTAAAGGTTATTATACTCAGGAACATTTATGGAGAGATCAGACATCGCAGACACCGCTCTTGCATGTCAAATGACCATGCCAGATTCTGCCCCACCATCAACCGCAAGTTGTACAAGATAACGAATAAATGTAAAAATATCTCCGTTTTTTATTAAAACTATTGGTTTAAAATAAAGTTGTGTACAAGTTGCGATTGGATAAAAACAGCTTAATTAAGAATTCAGAAAATAGTAAGAAATCGAAGCGAATTACTCATGGTTTTTGTTATTCTTCTATAGGAGTTGCGAGAGTAGTAGAAAATGATACTGATTATGATTATGCAATATAAAACCTGTAATAAATAAGTCCCCAACAAAATGATAGGTACAGCTGAAATGGTCACGTAGTTTTGTAGGTGGGGCAAAGCTCCATTGAAATGTGGCAATGTCTTTTTAGCGTCATTGCCTGCCAGAGAGAGCGGCGTAATTTTTTCCTTCTTGCTATACTCTATATTCATTGCCTTCAACCTTAGATACTCTATGGAACACTTAGTTACGTCAATTATTAGTAAATTGAATTATTAAATTAATAACAAATTAAGTCAAGTAAGAAACAAATGTTAGCAGGATACAATGAGACATAGGGACAAAACCCTTCGTTTTATAATGACTGTAATTTTCTATGAATGAATTGCAATTTAGAAATATTATGGTTATCATGTACCTACAGCTAACAGCCGATCAAGTATAACACTTTGGACCGTTCTTATTATTTGCATCGTAAGTTTTAAAATCGTACTGCAACCATTGATCTGCTGTTGTCCGTACTTATATGTCACCGAACAATTGCGAACCACGGTATTCCGTGTTTTCTTTTCTTCCTTTCTACCTATATCAAAATCAAGGTGAATTTTCAACTCAGCTTCTATACATTTTGCTTACTATTCTACTAGCGATAACGTCAATGCCACGGCTAGGGAGGCAGGTCTAAACTGAGTCTTACTCGTGCCGTAAGCATTGTTTTGGCAAAGCATTCCAGTTGATTTATTTCTTGGCCAGGCTGCATTTACATTCTAAATAGTTTCAGCATTCGTGCCCGCGCATATAAACTAACCAGCCAAAATTAGCTCATTACAGCTACTTAGTATAATTCCGATATAATTGTTTCTCAAACTGTCACGTGTACGGAACACCGAACTGTTTACACAGCCTACCTACTGACCCGGGTACTAAAACGGTCTATTGCGAAATTACCATTCGTCCACGGATTTACATCACAGATGCTACTATATGGCGCTAACCGACCGAGTGAGGTGGTTGCAGCTTATTGAGAAGACACGGATGGGACGGGCACATCTTAGTTCGATAAAAGCTCAAGTCGTAAAATTGCTTTCTAAAGGTAAGTGTACATTAGAGATTATTAGGCGTTCAGTAAACATTTTCACGATTATAACAAATGTATCGACGTTCGCTTAGGTTTCTCATAAATCACTAGAATGGTAGTAATATGGTCGGTCAATGAGTACAGATTCAACCCATACTTAGACGATTTGAATATTAAAACAAAAATGGTGTCTCTTCTGCATTTCTGTACCTTGACAAGATCAATAAATAACATTGTATAACAATAATTTAGGGAATGCAAATAATATATTCAGTATTTTCATCGTACGAATAGGATCTAAAATAATAATTTTCAGCAGAAAAAATGCAGTCGTAAACGCATCAACTGTCCAAAGCGCAACTTTGGACTTTGTGCCGTTCGTATTGCTTGCATATAAGAAGAAAAACATCATTTATTTAGTTTTCAGAAAGTCTTAAATCAAGTTCAACAAGTACACAAAATACATTCACAAGAAATCGTCCATCAAGTATCAACATTGACTCTGTCAAATCAAATGTTTGTAATTCATAAAAATATTATCTCGCTCCCATTTTATGAAACTCGTCTGAACTATTCTCCGATTCAAAGCAAGCAACGCGTTTCAAATCGAATTTCAGTTCAAAAACAGAAATATCCACTAGCAAATATGTAGTGCAAATAAAATGTTTACTGAAACGGTTAGAGAATTCAAAGGGAATGTTGACTAGGAAATTGTGTAAAGGCTTCAATTTGGAGACCGTTTTGAGCTGAAACAAATATTTGAACTGAAAGGGAGCTGTCCTAATGAAAACATCAACACATGTCCTCTCGCTCTCAAAGGGTTAATTTTTGATTGCGATTTTGAGCATAAAATTGAAGCAAATAACCGGACGGTCATATTGAATCTTCTATTTCTGCCGCCAATTAGCGTCAATTTTCCGGTTTGAAGGGATGAGCCGGTGTATTTAAGGATGCATAAGGTAATATTATATTAGTCCTTATTGCGACTACCTAAAAGAAAGGAAGTGCGGCGAAACATTTTTCCTTTATGGCGACAACGGTATTTAATATTTTGAAATGGCGGGTTGATTTTTGTCCTTCCACGAGCCAACTAGCGCCGCCAATATTGAAAAAATAATATCTTCCAATTTAATCAATTTTATTAAAAAAGCTATTTACAAAATGTTTATTAGGATGAATACTATTTTTCAATATAGAATACATGGCATAATTGCGACAAGCTAAGTTGTAGTTCACAAATGTGCCAAAAACGTCCGTTTTTAGCAATTAGCAAACTACAACTTACCGAAATCGAATCACGTTATAAATAAGCATTTAAAAAATAGTATTTATCGTAATAAACATTTTGTAAATAGTTTTTTTTAATAAAATTGATTATATTGGAAGATATTAAGATTGGCGGCGCTAGTTGGCTCATGGAAGGCTCTTAATGTTATATTTCATTGATTACTGTAAGCAACTTGACATTAGCGAAACTACCTCTTTATGCCCTCCACACACAGCCGCGACCTAGCCGCGGCTTGCGTCCTGCGATCAGTTGAAACGCATGCCCCGCCTGTTTTCCTGGGCATTTTAATGTCCAGTAGGTAGCGATCTGAGGCCTGCGATCTACGTCCAGTAGGTAACGACGGCAGAAAAGAGGCGGGGCATACGGTTCAACTGACCGCAGGACGCAAGCCGCCTAACACCTAAATAGTATTTATTCTGCAGGATACTAGCAAACCTAGTACACACGAAGACAGGGATATATGGGGCCTAGGGTTGAGATTTTCTCAAGAACTACTTGACGGATTTTAAAACTATTTTACTATTAGATAGTTTAGAGTAGGTACTCTGTAACGTAATAGGTCATCATCATCAGTCTATTTATATGTCCCCACTGCTCGGGCACAGACCTTCCCTTACATCGAGGGAGCTCGGGCCATAATCCACCACGCGGGCCCAGTGCGGGTTGGCGGATTTCACATGCCTTAGATTTTTTTTTCTTCTACGACATGCCGTTTTCATCACGATGTTTTCCTTCACCGTTTTGAGAGCGCTCGGTAAATGTACGTAAGTTTTTCCGTCGAAAAAACCGAGGATAACTCATTGGTACATGGCTGCCCTGGCTGGGAATCGAACCTGGGACCTCCATATTGCAAGTCCATTGACCCAACCACTGAGCCACCGAGCTCTCCGTACGTAATAGGTACTTTGTAAAGAATATAAAAAAAAATTCAAAAGTCAGTCCAATACTTTTTCAATTGATTAAATTTTTATAGCCTATGTCACTCCTACAATCAAGACGAATCGAACGATACCTCATATGTTAAAATCCATCAAGCCGTTGCAGGAGGTGCCAAAGAATTAGACATACATACACTCGAAAAACATAACCCTCCTTCTTCCGCAGTCGGGTAAATCTCTCCTATACCTACATCTCTGTATGTGATATACCGTACGATACGAATATGTCTACAAAAGCTTAAATTGCCTGGCAAACTCGTCCAAGTAAGGAGCCTAATCGAAGCAGGATTGCAGTGGGCGTGTCGAACGCTCTGCCGGTCTATATCCGGTGTTCGAAGCGGCGGCGACGAGTTTAAACCGGAAACCCAGTCTAACCATGCTATCTAGTAGCGTGCCGAGCCTTTGACTGAGCACAGATTATACGACACATTTCCATGTGACGTTGGATCAGTCTATTTTAGATGAGTTAGAGAAAAAAGAGCAGTCAATGACGTCACAAAAATAGTCTCTGTGCATTTAATATTCTTAGCTCTTAGATGTTGGTCACCTGGAACGTCTGTCTGTCTGTCAAGACCTAGACGGATCAAGTTGAAATATCAAATACTCAGCCCCCCTATTACAGTTCTCAAAACGATGAAATTCTACCATGTCATGGCGCGCCAAACAGAGACGCCGCTACACCAATACCATAGCACTATCCCTTGCACTGGCTGCTATGATATGGTATGATTTGATCGTTTTGAGAACCGTAATAGCCACAAGTCTGCAATTAGTTCGTGGTAAGCTTCAGATTCTGTCAACATATGTATTGGATTTCAGCATACACTTGGCTCCGGTGACGTATTTTAAGAACTTCTCAATCTATTATTATTGGATAATGAGAAGGCAACACTCTGCTTAGGCGCCCACATCTAGAGTGGGTGCTTCTATAGTCTATTTTTAACACTGTCACTATTTTATCCAGGTATAGGTAAAATAACATATTGTATATCTCTATTCTTCCTTTAATATAGACAAAATGTGAGTAAGTGCTGTGAATATGAAGGAATCTACTATGAAAGAAAAAGATCGCCGCGCTCTATGGAGAGAGCCTAAACTATACTTTGTATGGAGACAGGTCTCCGTTCTGGGGTCACTTTCACTCACATACGTCAGAATGATACATGTTTTTATATGTTGGACAACAAATAAGTGACGTAATATTTGACATCTTAAATCAATAATTTGACTTGCAAGAGCGATAAATATGGCTTACTCCATAGGGAGTTTCATGATTCATGGTAATAGGTGTAATTCTGTCCTGGCCGCCACGCTAGCCTAAACCTAAACACAACTCAGTGTCACTCATATGCTATCCCGCATAAAGCCTGACACACATGCGCGATCTGCATGCGGCTTGCGCCCCCGGCGTCGACGTCCAGTAGGTAGCTGATTGCGGCATAGGCCTCAAATCACTACCTACTGGACGGTAACGACGGGAGAAAATGGGGCGAAGCAAGCGTTTCAACTGGCCGTGTGAGAAAGACTTAAGTCGCTTAGCAACTATGCTTGCCAAACTCTGGCATCGTCACCAAAAGTCTAAAGAGCACTTGAATAATATAGACTCCTAAAGTGGCAAGGTTAGATTTCAGGTCACTCGAGGTTAATATAAAGCTACTGATTGGCTAAATTGGTCATGTGGACGGCTCTTTACTGTTTACGTCGTCGTAAAGAGCTTTTATGAGCGCAACGGCAAGTCTTACAAGATAAAATTCCTTTTTTATTACAAGGACACTTATCTATCGACTTAGGTTTGATGAAAGGACTCGAGGATCTCAAGCGCAGCATCACTATATAATGTATTAAAGGTACAAATACCGAGGTTCGATGGCTAATTTCATATACAGTCGACAATACATCAGCCTTTACAAAACCATTGTAATCTAAGACATATTTACTGTAGCATAGAGTGTATGTACTATACCTGATGTCAAGTCCCGTCTATAGAACTAATTGAGTAGTGTCTACTCAAGCTACTGATTGATCTATCGAGTACTCATAATACAAATTGAGAAGCAAGTAGTGACTTAATTAGACGCATGACGTCAGAGCCACCGCCGCGCTCTGGTGAAATGCTGCATATATCAAAGTAGGGTGTAAAGGGTTCGATTTCAATTTGTGTCCCGCCCGTCCGATGGCTCCTTAGAAAATATAACTTAGTACTAAGTAACTTACATTATAAGTACTAATATAAGTCATTAACTTACATAAGTATGTAAGTATAAATAACTCCGATAAATAACAATATTCCCGATATAACTAATGGACTAAAGTAAAGTGATGAACTAATTAAAATATTTTAAAGCCGTCTTTAGAACCATTTACCTCCTTAACTAGAAAGTTTAATAGGTGATCTTATTAAAATACATTCACAGCAGGTTTTTGTCTAACGATTTTTAGATGAAAACATGTTTACTTACCATTTTATAGATTAAAAATAACTACATATTAATCTAATGTAAGTAAGTATATCTAACAACAAACCTCCCACTAATCTAAAAGTACAATTTAAGTGCAAATAAAGCATGTAAAGCTACAAAACGAAGCTAAATGGTGCACCACTAAAACTACAAGAAAGCGAACCATAGTCGAAACAATAACGTTACAAAAAACTAAAATGGCCTAATCATTGGGCCAGATTTCACTATCCGTCACTCCTTCCCAAAAACAGGTTCGGCGCGTTATATTGTTTAATAAAAATTAAGAAAAAAACTCACTAACTAGCACATCAATGCATTCAACAGTCATGCCAGAGTGACTAAGTGTAACGTGAACAGAAAAAAACGATCGACGCCTAACTACAAAAAGAGCTTAAAAATAGAGAAAAACATATTGAACTCAGTAGTACTACGTGATTCAATCGCATACAAGGTTGAAAGGGACCTGTTGATTGGTAGACGCCATGTTGTGTGTGTACGTGTGCTTGTGTTTATATGGATGTAAACATGTGTAAAGCAAAACGTATTTATAAACGGTTTCATATTATTTTATTAAGTTTAATTTAAAACAGGTAAATCTACAGTGTGATAAGTATCATTAATAGAGTCTAAAACCAATATTAAAAAGTTCAATAAACAATGAAAATAAATTACCTTTTCATTATTTTTGTACCGATCAGCCAATCGTTGTATATGAGACATTATTTTTATGACATTTTAATATCGGTTTAATATTCTATTAAATGTGATTATATTAAACTGATTATCCAGTTTCAAGCGATCACACTGCCATCCTGTATAGGTACGTCTATATAGGTAATTGTTTTGAAGAAGTTGTAAGGCTATTAGTTGAATTATTCAAAACGTATACTCTAATTTTCTCTCGAACTAATCTAAAATATTGTACTAATTAGTTTCGACTCGAGGTCTTTAATAGGATTTGAGTTTTATTTTTGAGACTCAAGTCTCAATTAATTTATTTTAGAGCTCAAGTCGTTTTGAGTTCCGTGTCTTTAGTCTGTTGTCTTTAGTCGTACCAATAAAGATTCGAGACGGAGTCCTTTTATAAAAGAACTACTGATATTGATAAGCCAGAACAGAAATGGCTCCCATCATACAAAGAAAATATATTTCGAAAAATAAGCTGTTATAGCATCGTTCGGGGGTATCGTAAGTAAGCCGTTGTGTGGAACCAAACCTAGATGTTTAAATGACATTGCCACATTTCAATGGAGCTTAGCCCCACCTACAAAACTACGTGACCATTTAAGCTGTAACCTATCATTTTGTTGGAGACTTATTACAGGTTTAATATTGCATAATCATAATCAGTATCATTTTCTACTACTCTAGCAACTCCTACAGAAGAATAAGAAAAATAATGAATAATTCGCTTCGATTTCTTACTATTTTCTGAATTCTTAATTAGACTGTTTTTTTCGACTCGCTAGATGTACAAGACTTTGTTTTAAACCAATAATTTTAATAAAAAACGGAGATATTTTTACATTTATTCGTTATCATGTACATCTTGCCGTTGATGGTGGGGCAGAATCTGGCATTGTCATTTAAAGTGACTTTTAATTATCACTATCATCAGAGTTCTTCGATGGTTGGATGAATCGACCATATGATAACATCCAGCTGTTACCGGTCTGACTAGAAGACACGAAATGAGTTTCTACCGAAGTGTTGTGCCGTAGCTTTCTAAACATAATTACAAGATTTTCTTATAGAATTTATATTCAAATGGCAACATGTTTATTACCATTAAAATGTTAGGACGAATTTGTGAGCAAACTTGTAGACACATCTTCGGCAAAAGGTATTTTGACTAGATTTTCTTTTGTTTATTACTAGGTTAAATAAGTAATAACATATGATAGATTCCGCCATCATTTTGGAATGGCGGATTGATGTTTTATTTGTTTGATTTTCTATTTACATGAATACTCTAAATAACTTGACATTGGCGAAATTATCTCTTGATTAAGAGTAGAAGCCATTCAAATAAAAATAGAATAGAAGTAATAACATATTATTGTTCAAACTTGGTGTAACGGAAAAGGTACAGTAAGCTGAAGGGAGGGTTAATCACCGGTAAATTAATATTTTCGTTCTATAACTTTTCTGGACTTTTCATACATTTTGTGCCTAGCCTTGTTGTTCACAATAGAAACACCGTGTACATGTACTCGTACGTTACGAGTACCTACACAGTGGCGTATTTAGGTTCAGAGCCGCCCCGGCCCACTTAAATCTGGCCGCCCAGTTTTTCTTTATGTTTTTCATAAATTATAGAAATAATTTAAAAAAAAGCGGTTAGTTTGGCTAACAGCAGATCAAGTGTAACACTTTGGACTTTGGACCGTTCTTATTATCTGCGTCATAAGAGTGAATTCGTACTGCAAGTGTTACCATTGATCTGCTGTTGTCTGTACTGAGTATTTAGTAATTCAGGAACGCTCGATTGTATGCACATTCAATATACATTATTTGGGTAAAAAGGGGCGTTGACACGTTGTTGTTTATTTGCCGAGTGTTACTATTGTAACACATTCCCCATGTATTGTGTCTCCATCCGAGCCGCCCCTAGAAATTGGCCGTCCTGGGTCATAGCCCAATTTGCCTATACGTAAATACGGCACTGAGTACACTAACAACGCCGGACACAGCATTCCACGAAAACCGCCGGTATTACACACAATGCAAACAGCCGCTGGGCCGCTTGCTCTACTGCAACAAACAACCGCGATGCGCACCTGTTTTTATTTGAGCGCTAGTTTGCCGTTTGCAACGTTTTCTCTCTATACAAAGTTTTGTGAACGAAAACGTACAGGCGACGGGGTTGTCTTTACCGATCCCGGGATCCGTTAGAGTTGGAAACGGATCACGGCAGTTTGTCTCCACCGATACCGGGATCCGTTTCCAACACAAAAACCAATCAATGTTTTTACCCACCGTTCACGGTATCCGTGGCTACAAGAAATAAATTATATTAATTTTGGAAACTGATCACGGTGTACAGAGATAAGAAAGGAATTATTTTATTTTTCCAAAAATGATTTGCTTTTCACCTAATTTTCCAAATAATAGGAACAGCACAACAGTAGGTACCATGCGGACTCTGTTTCTGTATTTAGGCGTAAGATCTAAAAACACGTGCCATTTTGTGAATGCTGTGGGCACCTGGTATTGTGAGGGTCTCACAGAACTAAACATCTATATGTAAATACTATAATATTTGTAAAAATATCAATTCCCATATTGCATTCTATGCCGTATTACCGTGACTTAGGGTATGTGCTGGCGATTGTACTGTAATTCCATAATCGAAACTAATAATTTGACTTCCATATACAATTCTTACGCGTATAAAACTTTTAATAATGAAAACATAAATTCATTAACCGACCAAAATATTGAACGAAACCTCACTTCTGCATTCAGAGTTCTTTCGGAGTGCCTAATGTTATGTTGTTATACTTATATTTGTAAAATATAGAATTTAAATTCTAGATTAGCAAAACTTTAGTTTAATTTTAATTTTTTGCATTAACTAGAGTTTTTATTCGCAAGGAAGTTGTGATTACTAATACGGATCATATTTCAACCTGTGTTGCGACGTCGCTTATTATACGAGTACGTTGCAAAAGTCTAGACTCGGTTCAGACAAACGAATAGCAATGTCTGAGATAGCATAATGCTTACTTTATAATCGGAAGATTTATAATGCAAGCTGTTAATAACACGTCGACAAGAGCTTCGCCGATGCTGAGTATTATAGTATATTTATCTTTCGATGTTGGTCGATTTTGATAGAATTTCTACTGAAGAAAAGCGCAAAATCAAATTCAATTAAATTTTTTAATTAATTGAGTATTTTTTATATAATTTAATTTGACTTTGCGCTTTTTTGCAGTTGAAATTCTATCAAAATCGACCAACATCGAAAGATAAATATACTATTATACTCAGCATCGGCGACACTCTTGTCGACGTGTTATTAGCCCGGACTTCCTATATATATATTAAGAATAATATGATCCTATTTGAGATTATAATAAATGAGATTGCAACTAAAACTATAGGTACTACTATGTTAGCCTTTATAATATTTATAATATAAGTTGTTGTCCTTATAATCAGAAAAGGTCCGAAATACTTTGCCTCATTTTCCTTTTTAAACCGGATTATAGACTATTTTCATCTTGTGTATTTATATTATAACTTGAACCTTTTTACGATGAAAGTCTAAATAGCATAAAAAACATTCGATGCTGAAGGCATATGCAATCCATATTATTTTAACCATAATCCGACAGTAGTTTGACAGCTCCACGGCGTTTTGCCGATCGCAATCGCTGGCCCCTACTCTCTGGGGGACTGGCAATCAGGGTGCAGAACAAAAATAAACAAAGTCAGCAGGTATCTATGTACGGTCTGTCTGGCCAACCTGTGTTGCCCACCGTACCTGGCGACAATTTCAGATACTGCTCAGAGCTCATTTACTTATTGCATAAAGCCGACCTTGACACGGATTTAAAAATAATATTTGTATAGACCAATGCGTCTGTACTGTACGACATTGTAATGAATAATTATGTTTTTGAGTTTATTAGGTTGTTAATTAAAATACCTGTAAGTTAAACCAATTTAAATATTGTGTAAGTATTGATACGATTATTCCCGACTTATTACAGCTGACACTCGACTTTTTCAAATAGCTATCTCATCTAACTAATCCTACATATTGTTAGCCATATAGTTAAACCTCACTTCCCTTAAACCGTGTTGTTGTTTTAACACTTCGTTAAAAACGTTAAATTACTACTGACAGTCACAGTTTGGAAATATTACAATACATCGATTAATTCATAATTAAAAAATATATATATTGATATGTATGGCACTCGTACTTAATACTATTTAACAAAACATTCTCGAATACGTGGTTGAGATGTGCCATTAAAAATAAACGCGTGAACTCGGCGTGGCACAGATATAATATATGTAGGCATCCACTTTGTTGCAGCAAAAAATCTGAATTTTAGTGTAGTGATTCACTAACAGGTCACGTTATGATGTTCGTTGGTCATACACGCCAACTGCCAAGCCTCGGAAGGCAAGAGTACCAAACAAATTGAATATAAATAGTACTTCATCACCATAACAGCTGTGTTAATAAAAACTTCCTAAACGATGCATTAATTTGACATTGCTGAACCATCGCGTTAAATTACCATTGTAAAGCAAAAACAAGTTAAATTGTGTGTTTTTAATATGAAAATCCTTACTCCATCGCATAACTTTTTAACCGCGTTAATTAATACAAGCCTTGTATGCATGTTATTATGAATCTCGCCCCAAACATGCAAATATTATACCAATGTTTTTATATTAGTGGTATTGGTAGTCCAAGCATTTGCTCGGTCAAATATGAATATAAAATGTAAGTTGTTGATTGATTTTATTATAGACCTTGAATTTTCCCCCACACATTGAATTTAGCCGAGCTCTGTAATTTCTAAATTACCAACAATAAAAAAAGATCAATCAACTATTTTTGTTTACCAACCTTTTCCGTAATTATATTTGTTTGCGAAAATTAGTTTTCTGCGCGATAATGTTTATGGGGTACATATTTTTTTTGTAAACCTATAAATTGTCCCACTGCTGGGCAAAGGTGGGAGACCTACAAATATATGTAAATATATATGGCCCCTTAAAGTGTAATTCGTTACAAAGCGATGTAAGTTACACCCGCATGTTCCATCGAACCGTGACCACACGTTAACAGAAAAGCATACAGAGTGTAACGGAAAGGGGTATAGCGGGTGCTCAATATCAGTACGGAACAACTATATATTTAACTATATAGCGATAAGACCGCCTATTGTATAATAGTTGTTTAAGCTTAGTATGTATATCTGTTTTTGTGCAATAAAGAATATTTATCTTTATCTTAACTATTGTTCTATAGTTGTTATAAAAAAAATGTCCCATACACTATATTGATCGGTACCTACGTATTGTTATAAGAATACAAGATTCTCAAAATAGCAGATTCTCATCATAAGAGGTTCTCATTATACCAGATTCTCTAACTATATCGAGTCAAAATTATGTATTTTTGTGAATATCGAAAAGTCGTACAACAAAAGCTGGCTTTAGCTTCGTATTCCTATTCCGTTATAATAGTTAGAGTAATAAAAGAGAATTCTAAAAACCAGTAAAATGAATATTCGGTCAAGCCGACCTGAATGAAATGGATTTCAAAGAGAGTGTAACACTACCCCTGATGGCTTTTTAATCCGCTTGTAGGTGCATGATTTTTTTTACATGCCTATATCCCATGTTATTAAAAGTTCTAATAACGTAAGCCTAATGAGGAATTTGATTTGCTTATAAAATTCTGTTGACCATAACTTTTAGTATTACCTACTTACAAATGAATGAAAACAAATCAATATCGCAGCTATTTTCTGAAATTGAAGTTTTGTAAGTTCTAAGCAGGGTCTGCTGCGCCGTGTTTATGTGTTTCCAAACACGTAAACATGCTATTTAGGGGCGTGGCTTAACATTTTTTGTTTTGTTTAATTCATAACCAAAAAATGTTCCGTGTTTGCAGCAGAATCAAAAAAACGTGGTAATATTTTTTCTATGATAATCCTAAAACATAAAAATTAAGTTAAAAATAAATTTCAATATAAAGTATAACAATTCACATAGACGGCCGTATCGTTAAATAAAATTATTAATGATCTAGCTAGTAGATTGTGTACGTACTAGTTTATAAACTCGTACTATAGTATTAAAAGTTCTGCAACGAAAGGATTCTGTACAAGAAATGCCAGCGGAGGATGCCCCTTAAAAGTTAAGAAAAGCTTTACTAATCAGAACGTACAAGTATTCTGCAAGTAACATGGATTTTACGTAATAATATTTGCATTTCCTATTCGCACCACGATTCAATTCAACGTGTGTTCTGTGTGACGTCACAGACAGACCGCCAGGTGCGCTCTACTAACACAGAATGGATTAAAACAACAACGCCGAGATGGTCCCTCGATGAGAATAGACGTCCTCAGTCGAAATTTAGTTTGGTTTTAGTGTTATCTCCCGTGGTGGCCACACAAGAATTGGACTCGTATTTGCGTAGCGAAACTGGTTATTGATCTACTGGTTTTCAATTCGTTTAAAGATGTTTTCCTGTTTTACGCGAATACTGTGTGTAAATAGAAAATTAAACAAATAGTAAACATCAATCTGTGATTAAACGCTGAATTAATTAAACTATTAAAGTATTAATGAAACGCTGCCAGCCTTTTGGGCACGCTGCCTATAGTGGGGGACCTGGGGCAGGTTTTCTATCTTTAATTATTATTATTATAATGTTATTAGTTTTGTAATGAGAAATTAAATAATCATGAGTCCAAAATTTGCAGAGCGATTTACTAGTCCTTTGGGCTAGCTTTACATTGAGTAATTATTACTTACTCAATTAATACAATTTTTTATTTATGCTAAGTTTTATTCGTTGCTGTGAGTCGTAAAGCGAATGAAGCTCATTTTGCGCTTGGAGAGATTGCTCGTTAAAACTTGCAATCTGCAAAGTGCAACAAAAAAAATTACTCAGCTTATTGAAAAACGGTTTCCGATTTGAGCTGATGTGTACCCAATGCCCTTCATTAATTAAAAATATGGCGAATGTCAAATATTTGGCGAACGGTTCGACCAATCACGATAATAGTGGACATGGGAATCAGTAATATGCGTTTCCAGATGGCTACTGCCAATCATGTGCAGTGTTTTACAATTATTCCAGATCTACGGCGATGATTTTAATTGGGATGATATAAATTGCATTACTGTATGCATTCGCTTGATCAAATCAAAAATTTTGGTAGTATCGAAAAATAAATTTATGATCACTAGTGAAATTAGTTACAGATATTTCTGAGACCAGAAATTAGGAAAAGATGCATATTACGTCACAGGAATCATAACAAAATACTACTACACTACGTAGTATAGTAATAGTATACAAGATGTAACGTAAAGGGTATATGAAGCCGAAGGTAGGGTGTTCAGTGTCGGTAACTGAACAACTTTTGTTGTAAGAATTTTCGATTTTCGCGAATTTATTCATACTTTCTTACTTCATACTTTTCGTACCGGTCAGCTGATCGCTTTGTATGAGACATTAATTTATTTTTATTATTTATTCGAAAAGTCGTAGAACAAAAGTTGTTCAGTTACCGTTACTGAACACCCTCCCTTCGGATTCATATACCCTTTACGTGACACCCTGTACATTAAGAGTTGAAGAAAGTGAAATTTTAAAGAATAATTTAAGATTTTTAAAGGTAGTTTTCGTACCCTATTATAATATAAAAATTAGTCAAAAACGTGCAAAATTAGTCAAAAATGTACTTTAAAATTTCATTCAAATCTCGTTTTAGCAGTCTGAGCGTCTAATGGAATGCGCTTTCTAATCATACGCTACGTTTTAAGAGTCGTTACTCTCGTGTGGCAGCAGACTAATAATTTAGTTATTTTTTGCTCAAGCCTTAAGGGGCAAGTAGAAGGTACCGCTCCATACATGTTGTTAATTAAAACCTTACCGATATTGACAATCAAAAGTTTCTGTAAATTAAGAAAGATAATACTACTACTATTCTCTACCATACGGTATCTACACGTATTCAAATAAAAGATGGCGCTTACGAAACATCTATTACGGATAAATACCGTGATAGACTTTTTTAGAGCATCTCATGGCCTATATTCGTTCAGCGTAAGTGCGGGCACTTACATCGAGATGTTATTTACGGTCTAGAGTTCGGTATCGTGTCGTTTATAAACCCATTTAATTCAGAATTCATTCCACAAAACCATTGCAAACTAGATCCTTTTACCGCCGCATAGAGATCCTGTATTCCACTTTATAGTAGGCTGTGTAAGTGTATTGAAACCGTTTTGCCTAAAACGCAAAACAATTTAGGTACATAAGTAAAAAGTAAGCAAAGGCCTTTTAAAGGCTTCCGAGATATTAAAAATAGAAGTAAATACACTTTTATTTCCCTTACAAACTAAACTTTGATGTTTATTCCATTTAGAAGTGGTTGTTTATTCCAATATAAACACAATTCCTATTCCTCGACATGAATCACTGAAAGTGCCCGATAAAGTGCTGAAAACCGTTTTTCAATTACTGAATGTAATATTTTTCTCTTTTGTTAGAATCAACATAAATTCAATTTGACAAAAATATATTTATTTCGTAGAAAAAAGTATCTAGATCACTGCCTTCGATTTACGAATTTACGTGACAATTTCAGAAAATATGAAAGAAAGAAAAAAAATACAAATGCGACTATTTAAGCTCCTCCTCTTTATCCGACTACCGAAAGGAAGGGGTAATGTTTTTCTAGTGTATGTATGCATATCGGTTAATTTATCGGGCCTCCTGCAGTATAAATGGTTAAATATATTTTGATGTGTCTATGTTATTTTATGCTAAAAAGCAGATTTATTGTTTTAGTAAGTAAATGATTTGTTTGAACGTCGAGAGAATGTACTCTATGCCGCGACTGAAATTAGCCAGATAATATAATATCTATACATATTTATAGACATGGCATGTTTTTGACGAATAAAAGGATTTAAGTAGTACCATGTGCAAAGGTACTGTATGTCAGTAGGTACGCCTGTTAACTAATCATGCGTAAACACCTCGATGTCTTTGCATAAGATAAAATCACGGTTACAAACAATCAGGCTAAAATTAAGGCCGTTAAAAAGGTAGGAGACGTCACTTTTATTATCGCAACGCGTGTTGAAACCCTATTGATATTGGTATTGTAAATGAACAGCAAAATTCAATTTTCTGTTAATCTAGACAAAATCTGTAAAATATGCTTATTTTATATATTCAGCGTTTCCACATTAAAATAAACTTGCGATACCGGGAATTATTTACTTTATATTTCGATTTGGTGGCAGAAATAATTATGTGTATTGGAGTCCAGTATTAAAAGTTATGCACGATTCATGAACGAATTTACCGGTAGTATGAAAACAGTTGATAATGAATCTATAACTATTTTCTCTGGAAAAACAAATGCTGCGGAACCACGACAGAATTCTTACGGTTCTCAGTTGAATCAATGTATGTGGTTTTTTTCAAACAGATCGCCTGACAAGCCGGAGGCGATGGTGGCGGCGCGTACGCATGCTAATCACGAGTTTTAAATGCACCGCAGGCACGCATCGCGGCCGGAGACGGGCGGCGCGGCGCGGCATGCTATCACCATAGTATAATATAAGAATATTAGGCTATCTCCGGCCCCTTAGGAAACTTACTTAAGTATACAGGGTGTTCGGTACATGGACCGAAAAAAAATCTTGGTGATTTGCAAGGTTTTATTTCATGTGACCATTTTTGTCCTAAGTGCCACGGGAACTGAGATACGGTTTTTTAAAGTTATTTTTTGGAATTATTCCTTAGTAAACCTTACTCTTCTTAAAGGTTTCATCTCATGTGACCATTTTTGTCCTAAGTGCCACTGGAACTGAGATACGGTTTTTTAAAGTTATTTTTTGGAACTATTCCTTACTCTTCTTATTATACTATGATATCGCTACATCTTAGGGTGAGATTCAACAATTTTTATTAGCGCTCAAGTCCCGTCAAAGTCAACGCCAACTAATTTTTCAACGAATAATAATCTGACTACTTTCGACGCATGTGGCCAGAAACGCAAATTGCCGTATACGCGAAATACCATTTTTCATATACGCAACCAAATGACCAGACAGGATCTTTCCGACGGATAGTACAATATTCGCATTTGACCAGGCGACGCGAATTGTCTATGAATTTGGGCATGAGAAACAATCGGATTCAAATGCAGGGAAAATTCTACTGCACTCTAAACTATCGAGAAGTGTAATTTTTACATTTAATTTTTAAATTAGGGAAGTAGATATGGAGAATATGTTTCCCTAATGATACTTTTTTCATTTGTACTAATTCATGCACAGATTTTATTGGTCTTTTGCAAAGTCGGTAGATTTTGTCAAAACTTAAAGACCTATAAAATAAACAAAGGTATTTCTAAAATACGCTCTAATGAAGTGCTACCCGACTACATCAGTCTACAAATTGGTTAGCTGCTAGTTCAAACATTTAAACTCCAATTTGAACTACTGGGAATAGACAAAGGCTTACACGGGCGACGCTATTTCGGTCCACAGATGCTAATTTACAGAATTTTGCGATCACTTTAACCAATATTGCTATGTATTTTACTATCGAATAGTTTATCACAAATCTTAATATTATTATGATGAAACGAAAATAACGTCTATAGATACTTTAGAATTTATATTAAGCTCCCTATATTTCTAGGGAGTTGAAGTCACCGAAATATCGGGACCTCATTTGTGTATGTGTATTATTTAAATCATGATAATCATGCACAATATATTTGATTTTCATAATACAAAATAGGCAAATAGTTCATATTTAAAAGTACCTTTTGTCTGTGTTAAGTGTTAAGATTAAAATGTTTTCATGCATGCGTGTGTGTGAGTGCATATACTACAGCATGTCATCTACCAATCCCAGCCCAGATACCTGAGTGGTATCTCTTCTCATTGTGCGTGACGCGTCGGTGTGTGCGTCGGTTCCTGGTGTGCTGCCGACTGCTCCCGCCGTCGCCGCGCGGGCCCCGCGGCGGCTGGCTCACCGCTGAAACCACCCGCGACAGTTCGGTTCCGGGCGAAATGGGAATACACCAACAGTTCTTACGTTATGTTCAGGCTACTTAATATAGGCATGGACCATATAACCCTAAAGGTTAACCATCCGTCCCCGATCTGCATACAAAGATGTTTCCACTTCAACTCACATATAACACTTATTTTTTTAAAATCCAGATGCATTATCGTGAAGATATACTTATGCCAACTAAATATCATCGGATTTTGTATTCAAATTCAACTTTAAATTCATTCATTCACTACTCCGATTTTAATTCTTTTAAAAGATGAATTATAAAAATTGAATTTCAACAATATTCAGACAGCGGCAGTGGAACTTCACGATTAAAGCATACAGGTTTAGAAAAGTTGACAACTGGCGTATTCTTCGTGAGTTTGTGCCGATTTAGTTTTGAATGCAGAACCCCCCCTAGCGTTGCACCTTAAGGATAAATCAATGCCAATTTTGGGTCAATGGTCGCTTTAAAATAATATTAGAAAGAAAAAAAAGTAAAGGGAAAACTGAAATACAAACATCAAACTTGTGTGTAAGCCAAGAAGCTTAAATACTAGATACATGTAAATGTGTTTAGCGTCCATCAATTGGCTGTCCACAAATTATGTAAACACTAGTGACGCACCGAGTCGGGAAAGTCGACAGTTTATAGTTGAAACCAAAAGCGACTAATAGCGGTCAAAACTTCTCCGACGCAAACGGGTCGTCAATTGGCCCACTACGATTTTAATACGAGTAATAAACAGCATTTCCTGAATTCCTGAATTGTTTTTTGACTACCTAGATAAGTGACGGTAAGCTGTTTGTTAGACTGCGAGAGAATATCATATTTCTCAAGTAATTTGAACGTTTTTCGATAAACAATAAACATGCCTGAGCTCTGTGATGATTGATTTAGGAAATTTCGTATTGCCAGAAACTTAAGTAGAATATTACAAATCAGGACAGTGAACAAGGATACCTTATACTATAAATCTAAGAATATGTTCAACAGACTGGAGACGCCGCCGATATAAAACTTTTGACATCACACAATTTTAGTCATAACATACAGGATATAACATAAATGGTATATGAAGCCCAAGGGAGGGTGTCCAGTATCGGTAACTGAACAACTTTTGTTCTACGACTTTTCGTTTTTCGCGAATTTATTTTTTGACTTTTCATACATTTCGTCGCGGTCAGCTGATCGATTTGTATGAGGCATCAATTTATTTTTATTTTTTATTCGAAAAGTCGTAGAACAAAAGCTGTTCAGTTACCGATACTGAACACCCTCCCTTGGGCTTCATATACCCTTTACGTTACACCCTGTATAATACCAACTAAAATATATAACATGTATTATCATGTCATGCAATCACGCAATCTTTGTACGATATGCATTTTGTGGCATTGAGTGAAGTTGATTTGATAACGGAATTTTTCGATAGACATACAAGAATTAATTGCTTTTAATTGTGAACCCGAATGTAAATATTGCCAATTATTAAATCATTAACGAACATGTAGGTTTATTAACATCTTAGATAACGAACGAAAGTAATTGCCATAGCTGTCATAGGGCCCAGTGACTAATAGAGTATTTCGGCTAAAACCGCTAGACACATCACTAGAAACTCCATTGATCTTTAAACAAACAATTTTGACACCGATAGTAGGTTATCGTTATCGGACAAAGAAAGTTATCACAGAGTAATTGCACAATTACTGGATAGATGTCGCTACCGTCCCTAAGACGAATATGGCGACAAAATTCACGACCGTACCCAGGTGGCTCTGTTGGAATAGAGCGTGCCACGGAATAGCGAGGTCCCATGGTTAGAATCCCGGTCGTGATGAAATTTTTTCTCCATTTATCATTTAAGGAGCGTTCACTATCCATTTGAATGTCCGATGTCGGAAAATAGCTCGAAATAAAAGTCTTTACCGACGAGGGTGTCAAAAATAATTATTTCCATTCCCGGGGCGGAGGCAGCGTCAATCTCGATAAAATTCATTTGTTCTAGGATTTCGAAATAAAAATGAGACCTTTCAAATTCATCCTTTAGTAAATCATTTGTGGAATCGCCTTTTAAGCGATATAAAAGAAATGTAGTTTTTTTAAGAATTTTCCTCTGGACACGAAATAAACAGATAAGAAAAGGTTGTTATTTTAATAAAGTGGTCTTGGTCTACAATCTGTAAAGTAAGATCTTATATTTTAAAGCTTAGAAGAGAGCTGAAAAGATTTCTGATATCTATTTCTACTAAAACATCTATTCAGCAAGTTTTGTTTTTATATCAATTGAGTGATGTTTTCATTTATCTCCGATCTGTAACCTGTATACCACAGGTGTCGGGTTATCACACGGGGTTGTTGACCTAACGCTGATAAGGTATCAGCTGGCGCAATGCAGACCCGAAAACGGTGCGACATTGAGGGCTAGCGAGGTGCGATCGATATGTCCCACTTTATATTCACAGTACAACAAAATTCGGTACAGTTGAAAGGAAATCTAGTAAAATATAGGTATTAGAAATATATATGCGTCAACCACGTACAGTATACAGGTTTAAATTACTACTGATTGTGATGATGTACGCGAATGTGTAACTCTACATCTTCTCTTTCCATATTGGAAGCAGCAAATGAAAGATGAACAAAGACGTATAGACTCTTGCTATAAGACCTATTCTTGGAGTAGCATTGATTAATCAGCTATGAAGTTGTTTTTTTACGTGTGGTTTAGTGACCAAACCTATTTGTCAGAGTTATTCAGGCCGCCCGTAGACCTCTGACGTGGCTTAACGACTGCTGTCAAGCGACAGCAACCGGGACCAACTGATTAACGTGCTTTCCGAGACACGGAGGGGCTCAGATGAAAGTGTCACTAGCGGTCACCCATCCAAGTACTGACCTCGCCCAACGTTGCTTAACTTGTACGATCGTTTTCAACGTGTACTCGCAACTGGACTACGATCCCCTCTTAGCTATGAAGTTAAAGACCACCTAGCTGTTACATTTGATTAGAAGAATGAAATCTTTTTGACATGTACCTATACCGCAGCCCAAATCAACTGTCCTAAAACAAATATGATCGTCTAATTACCTTTTGTGATGTAACACTGAAGGGACTGATTGATCGAACGTGTTCATCATTGAGAAAATAAAGTAATCCGATCTAATAATTTTTATTAAACTTTTATATCTAATAATGTGAAAATAACTATGAAGTAATCACAGAATAGCTTAAAATGTTAGTAGGGTAGGGTAGTTTTTGTTTACAAAATAAGACACTTGATTTGGACTTCGGTTTACTTACTATAATTGCAACTGCAGCTGCAACCGTTACATACTCTATGGGGAGATATAATTGTTTTGCTGTTTTTGATATTAGTTTTCTAAATAATAACTAATCAAAGTAGCGAGGATAACAAATAGCAAAAAAATCTGTCCCTATAGTTTGTAACGGTTTTAGCTGCAGTTGAAAACTCTTCTTTCAGTGTACCACACTATATTCCTACCAACACATATCGGCTTGAGATGAATGGACTTTATATGTACACACCCAGTCACCCACCCTAGTATAGTTCTAAGGGAAGATAGCACTAGGCTATCTTAGTTCAAGCTCGTTATCATACCGAATATCAGGTATACATGGCAGGGAAGAGGTGCATGTCGAAAAACAGCGCTGCACACCTCGGTGTCAGCTCAGCTGAAACATGCACCTTTTGCCACACCACTTAGCATAACTATATTGATAACTTACTACTGATTGTTTTTTTTTTTTGTAAGCTTATGTAATTGGTGTATGGCAATAAACATATTTCTATTCTATTCTATATGTTCGAGGTGAGAAGATATCACGCGCGGCCTTTATTCGTGTCACAGAAGTATTCCGGGCGGTATGCCTTCGACGGCGCGAGGACTAAACTCCTACATTTCGAATCTTTGACACGAGCAGATCGAATATTCAATGGATTGGCACGAAACGAACTCGATTTAGATCTGTTCACGTGGTTATTTGCGAATTTCAAAGACAGCTCCGTGCATATATCAGCGACATACTTGTAAAGTCAGAGAGTTTAGTACCGCGTAAGTGTGGATCTGACTATAGTTTTGGACCTATTACTGTCTGTCTCCAAGAGGTAGAGGCAATTCGATAATAAACGTTGTATTTTTGCTCTGCGACGCCCAACTCAAGGGTGGTAGACTAAATAATCTTAGTTCCTAAAATTGTGGTTTTATTCTTTTTGAACATAATTACTATTAAAAATATATCTGTTCAAGTTCTTTTGAAATTATCGCAGCGCATGTGCACTCTCATTGTGCGGTACAAAATACACTGGATCACGCTGTCAGTGGCCCGGCCGATAGGCCACGAGTGTATGTAACATCGAATTTTATTATTTGTGGATTTTTACATGAAAATTTAAGGTATATTTTTTTGGTATCGGTATCGTGTATATTATCACCCCTGAGTCGCTCAAAACAACACCCTGTATGTATAACTCAGGCAAAATAAGTCTAATTCAAATATCGCAACAGTCCTGTTGGTAGTCGCGATTGACACGTGCCTACAATTGCACAGTATCAATGGAAGTTTCAAATGGACGAATAGAGAAATATTTCATTTTGTTTGTTTTAATTTACAATTTTTGGAAGACCAACAACTACATAAAAAGAGACAACAATAATAACAGAAAGCCAATAATAGGTCCTCGTAATTATAAACTTAAAATCTCCTAAATGCTTCCATGTATACTTAGCTAACATCTTACAGTTTTAGTACGTAATACAACGTCCACTTTCTAAAACGACCACTTCCCAAAAGGTCCGCTTCCCAAAAGGTCCACTTCCCTAAAGGTCCACCTCCCAAAAGGTCCACCTCTCAAAAGGTCCACTTCCTAAATTGTCTAGGATAATTGTTATAGGAAGTGGACGTTTGAACCTAACCTAACACGGAAACATTGAAAAGATTTTTAGTTCATCTTTCCCTAATAAAAGATCGAACCAAGTAGATACGCGGTGTTCAGAAATGCTAATTACATAGTATTGAAGCATCCCCGACGATAAGTTGGAACAGTAATTACGAACAAGTAACTATACAAAGTTCATCCAGGCTCAGAAAATGTAGTTAATTTAAAGCCCACACGGAACCCCTTGCACAGGAAGGCGGCTACCGACCGGGACAGAACGTCGTATAATATGCATGATGTTGAAGACAGAAAATTGCGACGCTAACTCTAAGCACATAACATTATCTCATTTTGCAGCGTGATTCCAGAGTCCTTTTGACCCGCTTCTCTCAGCCATAAAGCGAGTGAAAAGTGCACACTTTCCGTTGCGAGATTGCTCATTATTACTTGCAAAGTGCAACAAAATGCACTCGTTTGACTGCACTCCTCCTAACATCTTTTATGTGAGAATCTAGGCAATATCTAGGCAACCTTCCTTCCGGAAATGCCTCGCACTGACGCAGAGAAGAAAATTCAATTTAAAAATTCTCTCCCATATTCATCTTAGAGAAAAATGTTTCATGATTTTATTAGGATATTTTACGATACTAATAGAATCCATTTTGTACATTCATGGTGGCCTGTCGTTTGCTTTTATTCGAAAATGTAGAGAGTGGTCCGTCACTTAGCTTTTATTTGAAAATGTGGAGAGAATTTTCGAACTGAATTTTATGCTTTCCGCCAGGCAACGAATTTTCGGCACGTCGGATGAGAGCTGTGGTGTTGTGGTAAGCGCTTGCTATATTAATAGAATGGCGATGTCCTGGGTTTGACTGGACATATTTTTTCTCCATTTAATTAGATTTTCGCTTCGCATGCTAGAAAAATCGTAGGCAATGTGTATTGAGTGTTTGTGTAACTTCTAATTGAATACAGTTCCTGTTTGTGTGATCCTAAATTAAATTGACAATAAGCGATGCGTCCCTTTCACTCTTACGCTATGTAAGTTATGAGTGACTGGTACAGTAGGGTTTAGGTTTAGGATTACATTTGGCGGTCACATAAAGCAAAAGCGGTCATGACAAAAACACGCCTACTTTATGGAAAGAAAATTCGGTATGTATTTATTTAACACACTTAGCGTCCAGTGGTTCTATTCTGTAAGCGGAAACAACATTGCCTTGAACGTTGCAAATATATGACAATCTAAGAGGCACAAAAGCAATGCTATCATCTTAGATGACGCTCACTCACTCTAAAGAGACATGAATATTAAAACAATGTATTACACTAAACAAAATTAAAAATCGATCATGTGGAAGTACTAGAAATGCATGGAAAACACTCCTGTGTATTTTACAGGTACTTTAAAATAACCGCAGAAAGATTCGGATCAAAATAAAATACCCCTTCAAATACGAAAGTAATAAAAAGTAATAAACTCGCCGGCGGCGCGGCGGGCGACTGGACGCGGGCGGATTTGTTTTCCTATCGAGTGTGCGAGTGTTTTTAGGGTGAATCAGAAGTATGACAAATCAGTAATTTCTGTGAAAATAGTATTTTTGTAAAAATTCTTCTGAAATTTCCTCATAATTGATTCCTAACAGCTGTGTTACCATTACAATAAAAACCACTATTCTTTGTATGTAACACATCCATCCATCAGATGGTCATGTGTTTCTTTCTGATGGTCATTGTTCGCCGATCGTTAAACACACACACGAGACTTTTCGATCGGTACGACAATGCGTCTGCATTAACATGATAACTACTGAGAATCCGGGTGTTATGGGAACAACCCGCTATAAGGGATGATAATAGACTTTAGGCAGATGACATTAAATAAATAGTCTGTCAAAGTGGGGAGGTACAAGCTAGACACCCCCAACAGCTAAAGTTTTCCTCACAGATAAGCAAAGACTAGTTTATATTTATGTTAGAGCAAAATTGCGCTCGTCCGACAGATGACTCGTACTTGGCCGGTTATTTTAATTAAAACATCGCCGATTTATAGGATTTGAATTTTTCTTACACTGCTATGCGAAACGAAAATCTAAATACGAAATGGAGAAACAATTTTCTGTCCCGGTTCGAATCGCGCGGCCGTTTTGTTTTGTTGCGGCGTGAAGTTTTTCCTTCATTTAATACTAGCTGCTGCCCGCGACTTCGTCTGCGCAGGATTATAAATTATAGCCTATGTGTTAGTCTGATGTATGAGCTATATTATTGTAAAGTTTCATTAAAATTAATTCATTAGTTTTTGCGTGAAAGAGCAACAAACATCCATCCATCCATATACAAACTTTCGTGTTTATAATATTATATTACAAGTGTAGGAATGATGCCATGTCAATTTAGTTAATATGTCTCGAGTATGTTTAAAAGTGATCTATAATGATATCATATTCGCTCAAAATTACGAGAGATTGAAAGGACCCTTGAGATTGGTAAAACATTGTATTTCACCAAGGGAAAATATCGGGTTTCCATGGAGACTGGAAAACTGGGAAACATAGGGCGGAGAGCTAGACAATTCAATAAATATCAGCAAGTATGACTTATTTTACATAACTACATTTCTAGAGAACCTAGTCTGAGATTGCCATGCGATGCAACCGGAAATAGAGGCTTTGAAGAAAATTCTCGTGTTTCGTAGCGCTCCTATTTCCTGTAATTTATTGGACATCCCCTTTGGAAAACCAGTCAGTTGCAGAAACTTATCCCATCAATACCAGAGGCTCAATCCCAGAGGCTTGCATCGATGTCTATATTTCATATACATATACCTACTTTATTTCTAACCCTACGGAACTTTACAGAGCACTTGGGTATGTCAACAACAATTAGGTAACGTAAAATGATACCGGGCCATGAATTCATTTAGCCGAAGAATATGATTTACAGTATACCGAATTACATTAATTAAACTTCTATGTATTTATTAAATTAAATAATTCGAAAAAAGCTGCTGTATAATTTGTCACATATCAAATTCAAAATATTTACCTACGAGTTTTCTAATGTTATTGTTGGGCAAAAATGTATTCTGTCTGATACTGTCCTAGAAGAATAATGTTATTTCGGCAGTGTTTTGACTTTTGATGCATCTACCTACATGTCTTCTATTCATAATTTCAAGCCATTTAGATAGTTCAACGAACCTATTTTGTACATATAGTTTTATTTTATTTTAGTTATATTTTAGTTAGTACTTTTATTTTTAGTTTATTATTGTAAGTTTAGTAAGTTAGTTTATATTTTTAGTTATTTGAATAAACGAAATATATACTTTCATAATTTTATCATCAGAGATCTCAGACAATATTGATGTAACAGGAGGTCATGTATTTTAAAATGAATACGAGTGAAATCATTAACTGTATCAAGCTGTGTAAAACCACAGAATAAGTAATAGTACGAGGTAGTAAAACTTCTAAAAATCTGTCTGACGCTATTTTTTTACAATTTATTGTTCTTGTTCGTCTGCACTCATACGTGACTAAACTAATTATCTTCCTTTTCGCAGAAATTGTTCCTCGGGTAAAAAAGTCAATACGTTTCGCGAAAGAAAAGATTTTCTATAACTCTAGGTGTCCTTGTCTCCATGATAGATATTCGCAACATAATATAGTTAATCAAATGGATTTAAAGAATTAAGTACCCATTTTAGGAAGAGGACGTTTTTTTTAGGAAAAGTGACCTTTTAGGAAGTGGACGTTGTGAACCTGATCGCTATTTTTATTTTCGCGGAAAAGTCGATTAAAAAAAATATTGCTAAAAATTTTTTTCAAAAGTTTTATATTTTCTTATTTCTGTGATAAAAATATAAAACCATCCAAAGACAATCTTCCTTTTCGTGGAACAGTCTGGTAACACTTAAATACGATTCGCGGAAAAAATATTTTCAATAGATCTACCCTTTGGTATTTCTGTTGTAATGTAATATCCCATCCCATCTCCCTAATATTATAAATAGGTAACTTCTGACTTGTTTGTTTGTTACTCAATCACGCTCCAAGTTGTCTGGAAGAGATCGGGTTGAGCGATAAGACCGCCAATTGTAATACTGACTTTATTAATATATTTCTTTGGTGTATTTTTATTGCAATAAGGAATATTTATCTTAACTTATGTATTTAGAACTTTGACTTTATGGTAAGGGAACTGTCCCAATAACCGTCACTTTTTGAACTTTTCACTTTTGATTTTGTAGCCACGGCCGTAGTATAAGACCCACAGGGAATGAAATAGTGCAAATATATAAACAATTTATTTAAATTTTACGTAATTAAATAATGTTTCTTTAATTTTAAGATTAAATAAGATATTTTTAGACTTATATGAAATAATACCCCTTTGCCCGGTATCCGGCATGTCCTTGTACAGATATCCGACATACCCATGTCCCAATAGCCGTCATATATGTATATAGTTTTTGTGTAGGTAATGTATGACGTATATATATGATTGATCAAAGTGTTATAGTACAAATGGAACACCTGATTGGACAAGCTTTATGTTTTCGACATTTCTCAAATATATAAACCAAAATAGTCAAAATATTCATTGTTGCTGTTCCAGCCAGTATATATAATTCAGGTCATTATGCCTATAATTACTAATGCACCCAAAGAAGTTTTAAAAATCCCAAAGATGTTTATTTTCTCTACCCTCAAAAAGTGAACAGTGTTAGAATTTGTATATCGTATTAAATTAATTAAATAATTAGTTTATGTGTCTAAACTACGCCAAAAACACGTTATTTAGTGAAATTGTGCATTGTAATAGTGGACAAGTGTTATCTCGCAAAAACTCCGACATTACATGGTGTAAAATCCAATTGACTTTTTTTTACGAAAAATTAACGATTTTTTGTGGCAAACTTGTTTCCAAAATGAAGTGCTTCCAGTGCGAGAATGATCATAGCGATGAATATTTGATACAGTGCGATGGTTGTAAACGGAACGTATGTCTTAGTTGCAGCAACCTAACAAGCAGCGAGGCTCGTGTCATGGGGTTGAAATCCAAACGCACCCTCATATTTCTATGTTCGCCTTGCCGCGAGGCCTTATTTCAAGTGCCTAAACTGATCCAAGCATATGATTGTGTACGTGAGGAATTGGACGACGGATTTCTGCACCAGTGACTCATGCAGTTTCTACTGCTACTCCGGCCACTTCCTTAGACACTAACAATATATCGGAGGAGATGGCGGAGCGTGATCGCAGAGCAAATAACGTGATCCTTATTGGTCTCCCTGTAATGGATACGGGTGACACAGCTATTCAAGGGCCCACTGATGAGGCCACTGTCAGAAGGATCCTGGTGGAGATTACGAGTGAACAGATATCTTCTGACAAACTGGTGAAAGTGTTGCGACTTGGTAAACGAGACAACTGTAAACCGCGCCACATGAAAGTGATCCTCAAGTCGCGGCATGATGCAGTGAAGGTCCTTAAAAACAAGAATAGAGCCATGGAGGTAAGAGTGTATGATGACAATACACCGATGCAGCGGGACGAGCTAAAGGAGCTGAGGCAACGTCTCCAGCTACGTACCGAGAGTGGTGAGTTAGATCTCACTATTAAGTATGTCAGGGGTGTGCCGAAGATAATCAAACAAAAAAACTATTTGACCCCAACAACCCCTACACTGACCTTACCTTCCTATACACCAACTTATGCTCGCTGTCATTAAAATTCGACCTATTTATTTTATATGTAAACACCAACAAGCCATCCATTATAATTGTCACGGAGACCTGGCTGAACAGCAGGGACAGAAACAGCACATTTGCCATACCTGATTATACTATATTTAGACAAGACCGGAAACATCGACCTAAGTCGCAGGGTGGCAAAACGCGTGGTGGCGGTGTTGCCATATATGTCAGAGACCGTGTCAACAGTATACCTATTATTGCAAGAACTCATAAGAAGTATGACTGTATGTGATCTTACGGAAGCCTTGTTTTTGGATATTCAATATGACTCTCACCATTTCCTTGTTGTTGGGGTCTATCGACCCGATGATAGGGAACCAGATATATGGAAACGACGTGACTCTAAATTATTGGCCAAGTTGCTTCAGCGAACAATGTGATAGTTATCGCTGGTGACTTCAACTACTCCGACATCCTATGGCCTTAAGACATCGAACAGGACCTCAAGGGACCCGAGGAACTGTTTAAGAACATGTTTCTCAACAGTAATCTTCATCAATTGGTCTCCCAGCCGACACGTTTCCGCACAGGCAACACTCCATCCTTGCTCGATCTGATCATGACAAACGATGAAAACTTAATCACTGGAATATGTTATACACCACCTATAGGAAAGATTGATCATTGCGTACTAGAGTTCAGCATCCAATTTCTGATACAAAGAGTCCACAGTCAGCCCAAACTTAAAAGATATTACCATTACATTGACTTTGACAACTACATGGAGGAACTGGAGAAGGACCTCGAAATCTTGGAATCTACTACTGACGTAGAGCGTTTTTGGAGACAGTAAAAACCATAGTGGATACAAACACACACAGACACGCTCCGCTTAGAAAAGTGAAGAAGAAGGAAGGTAATAAACCCTGAATCAATGACAATATATTGAAACTTGTATCTGAGAAGAGAATACTTTGGGATGTTTATATTGGCACAAATGATGACGAGGACTACCAGCGCTATAGAATCGCCAGCAATCATTGTGTGGCAGAAAGCAGAAGGAGCAGAAGACTGTATGAAACAAAACTACTGGATAACGGACAAAAACCCTTCTATTCCCATCTGCGAAGGTGCATGTCATCCAAAGTGAGCATTCCACCTGCAATGAGGAACCATAATGGCGACCTAGTTACAGACCCCACCGACATAGCGGAAACCTTCGCGCAGGAGTTTCAGAAAGCCTATTGTCGTGAACCAGATGTGACCATATGCTAACAAGTGACTACATTAGCCCGTGTGGAGCACTCGATCTGTGACATAAACTTTACACCCAAAGATGTTGAGAAAGTTCTAAAAGGACTCGACACAGGCTCTGCTCCTGGACCTCACAACATTCCCAGCATTATTCTAAAAAACTGCAGCAAAACACTTGTTCCTGTTCTCACTGAGCTTATGAGGGTGTCTTTTGAGGTCGGACATGTCCCACTTGACAGGAAACATGCTGTAGTTACACCTGTGTACAAATCCGGTGATAAAACAGACCCTGCCAAGTTTAGGCCAATTAGCTTGACAAGTATTGTGGGTAAGGTGATGGAGAGACTAATATGCAATAAACTGAAGAATTTCCACAACAGAGAAAATGTTATATCCAGCAGAATGGCTTTGTCGAGAAGGGATCCACAATAACGAACTTACTGTCATGTGTGCACCCGTGGACTATGGACGTGGACCGTGGCAACCCGGTTACGTTATTTACCTCGATTTTGATTTTGCTTTCGACAAAGTCCCGCATCAGCGCCTGCTTATAAAATTGGAGCATTTTGGCATTCGAGGTCGGCCTTTAGACTTGGTAAAGAGTTACCTGTTGGGAAGAACCTTCTAGGCCAGGATCGGTTACTCCTTGTTCCAGAAGAGGGACGTCCTGAGTGGAGTTCCCTAAGGATCTGTTTTAGCCCCCACACTTTTTGGAATTTTCATCACGGACCTTATTGCGCTGATAGACTCACAATCTGCATTTTTTGCTGACGATGGGAAATTCTTTGGCAACCCACTCTTAGTGTCTGGACAACTACAGAGCGATCTAAACAAGCTCCAGGAATGGACGAAGCAGTGGCTAGTCAAGCTGAACATATCGAAATGTGCTGTGTTGCATCTAGGTAGTAGAAATCCTGGCGTGGTATACACCATTGATGACACTGATATAAACACTGTGGAATCCCAAAAGGACCTTGGAGTTGTGGTTACCAAAAATCTAAAATGGGCAGAACACATTAATAGCATTGTCAAGAAGGCTAATTCATTTATGTATGTTATAAGGAGATCCTTTCAATATATTACATCCGAGGTTCTTGTCAAAATCTACAAAACATACATTAGGCCTCTTCTGGAATATGGATTTCAAATATGGAACCCATATTTTATAAAGGACATCCGATCTACCTACTACCTACTTGAGAGCATGCAAAGAAAGGCAAAAAATATTCCATATATTAAACTGCCCAAAAAATCCTATGAAGAAAGGCTTAAAATCCTAGGTATTCAAACCCTGGCAGAACGTCGACTCAGAGGTGATCTAATTGAGACATATAAAATTCTCACGTACAAATATAACCTCCCAGATGTCCACCGTTTCTTTGAGACTAAAGACATACGTCCATTGCGAGGACACCATATGAAAATCTACCGCACTATCGCCAATACCAAAATCGCTCATCACTTCTTAAGTAACAGAGTTGTAATCATGTAGTATCTGCACCATCAGTGAACTCTTTTAAAAATCGCCTCGACATGTTGTTAAAATCAAACATTATATAAATAAGCAATATGTGTAGAATCATATGAACATTAGACAACATAGACTGAACTTACCAACACTGTGATATAGACACACCAGCATTGTGCTGCCTGTCTATCAAATGAATAATAAAATGCACAAAAACGTCCTAAACCATAAGAAAACACATCGTAATGTTTGGGAGGTTTTTTGTGCATTTAGGGATGTTTTGTGTTTTGGGAAGTTAAAAAATATTATTTTACGGGTACTGGTGTGGAAAGTAAGCAATATCTCTATAGTTATCTATATATCATATAGATGACGGGTACTGGTACATTTTGCTGTTTGGTTGAACCAATAGCCGTCAACGAATTTAAAATGTTATTATTTAATTAATTAAAACAAATAGGCATCAAATCAAATTACAGAATGATATTAATATTAATAAAGTTTCATTTTAAACATCAACACTTACAAATAAGTAAATACATGAGCCAGCGTTGAAAAAAAACCGTAGTCAGTAAAAACAGCAGTTTAGTAATCGAACTTCGTAACTTTTTTACAAAAACGTGAACACAAACTATAAAGTGATATTATATTATGTTATTTGATGTTTTACTGTATTTTTGCCAGTTAATTAGCAGCAAAACAGTATTTATTTTCATAATATTGCAGAGAAAACGAAATAAACTACCATTTTCGTGAGATATAGGTAATTTAAGTTGACTTGACGGGCATACGTACATTGACGGCTATATGTACACTTACCTTACTATCTTTTACGGGAAAACATTGAGTGCCCAGAAGAAACTTTAAACCACGCGTAAAGTCGCGGAGCGGAAGTTAGTAATTTTAAGCCATGGATTGCGACTACAGATTTATCTTCATTATTTGTCTAGTACGTGTATATTTTAAAAGCGATTCGCGGAAAAATTTCACTGGATCTAGCTTTAAATTAGAAAAAATCTATACATATAATAAGACTGTAAAAAAGTTGTGTCTGAACATTGGAATTTTTTTTGAAAAATTAATTAATTTAATTTTAAAAATTTTTGTCTGTTTGTCTGTGATTTTGTGCAAGTATCACGCCATAACTAATGAAGGGATTTTGATGGGAGTTTCACTAGGAGATAGCTGAAATATTCGGACAGCTCATAGGCTATAAATGTGATGTGGAAACAAGGATCCAGAGAGGGAGATCTGCCTCCTGATCTCCTCCATCCGCCTCCTCTACGGAAACGAAGTTGCGGGGTTCAGCTAGTTAGAAATAAAAATTCCGTGATAAAATAAATCCTGGATTCTAAGAGATTAAAACTGTTATAACGTAGCACCGAAATTATATCAAAAAGATTTTTATTTATTGCGAAAACATTTGTAGCATCAGGAAAAAGCTTACACATAATCCCTTATGAACAAAATAAATGGGTACGTAAATTATTTTCATTGCAAAACCATTCTGGGAAAAAAATATCCTACATAATTATTACTAATCAGGATAATCTCAATGAATTCGTGAGCAAAATCCAAGAAGATTGTTTTGTAAATACGAACCAAGAAAAGAGGTAGAATGGTGTTTCGATGTAAATATTTATTTTTAGGGGCGAGTTGTTTTTATATCTACTTTGTTAAGGCTGTAGCTGGATGAGAGCTCGGTGGCTCAGTGGTGGGGTCAATGGACTTTCAATACGCTGTAGGAGGGGCCAATTGACACAAAATATTATCACAACACAAATTGGAATAACTAGGGTAACAACATGATTGGAATAAATGATTTGAACCTGATCGATATTGGCAATCTAAAGCCAGTAAATGAAGCATCTACATTTCGCAAAAAGCATTAAAGTAGGTAAAAAATTAATTAAGCAGTAAAAGAGCATGGGCATTTTCACATATACTTATCGATTTTTTGTTCAGTCCAAGCTATGTTATGAAGTAATTGTACCTAGTATTAGTAACAGTATTTTCCAACGGAAACGTTCTGAATTTACAATACCTAACTTTTAATTACTAGCATCGTCGTTAGAATCGGCTAGTTATAAGAATCGGCCGATCTCCGCCGCCTTAGTTGCTATGGTATGTGAAAAATCACTGAAACAATTCAACATATTGAGGAGTTATTTCAGTATGTGTGCCATACCACATACCGTAACGGTTGTTACCAATTATTTCGATAGAAGAAAACAATACCGGTCTTTATGACGGTCATAAAAATAGCTATCTTCCGTAATGCTACATATTTTCCGTTACAAAAATGTTTTACTATACTTGTATCTCACGCAACATTTGTAACGAAAGATAGGCAATACTACGTACATTACGATTAAAGACTGGCACACACAAACGCGATCTGCACGCGGCTTGCGGCCTGCGGTCAATTGAAACGCATGCTCCGCCCCAATTTCTTCCGTCGTTATCGTCCAGTAGGTAGCGGATTGCGTGCTAGGCCTCAGATCGCTACCTACTGGACGTTAGCGACGGTAGAAAATGGATGGGCATGCTTTTCAACTGCCCGCAAGCCGCGTGCAGATAGCGCCTGTATGGGAAAGACTTTATGTTGGCCAATACGTATGAAAAACGTCAAACGTGCGTATCGTTCCGAAACGATGAGCAGTGCTGAGTTGCTGACGCCAAGTTGTGGGCATGGTCAGTGGACGGAGCGGGAGCGAAAGCAGGAAAATATTTGATGCGGTATCATATAATAGTTGAAAGATATTCTTTGAAAATAATACTAATTAACCCATAATTAACTACCTTGTGCTAATAATACCACAAGGTGAACCAGTATCTACAGGTCTCGTTAAAATGTTCGTTATATTTTTAGGACACTACTACATACTACCCGGTGAATGGATACATACATTAATCTATACATATAATAAGACTGTAAAAAAGTTGTGTCTGTACATTTGATTATTTTTAAAAGAATAATTGTGATGTGTTTTAGGATCGATACTGATGACAAAAAACTAATTTTTAGAATTTTTGTCTGTCTGTGACTTTGTGCAAGTATCACGCCATAACTACTGAAGGGATTTTGATGGGAGTTTCACTAGGAGATAGCTGAAATATCCGGACAGCTCATAGGCTATAAGCCATGGCGGTATGTGATGTGGAAACAAGGATACAGAGAGGAAGATCTGCCTCCTGATCTCCTCCTCTACGCAAATGAAGTTGCGGGGTACAGCTAGTTATTAATAAATGTTCGTAGATGTCATTGCAGTTAGACTATGTAATAATAGGGCTGCAAAGCAATAAAATAGTGGCAGAAATCAATATTCGGGGACGTTGTTTTGAATTACCTAGGAGTCGATGAATAATTTACTTAATTCAAGTTGAATTATGTGTCCACAAATCGTTGTTGCGGTAGATATTGTTTTATCTGTTCAACTACATGAAAGGAGACATGGACAAGGGCAATTCGCTTCCCGCTCCGCTCGCCACCCACATTGACAAGCCGTCCGGTGCGCACTGCACTGACTGACCACTCCACTTGCCACTGCATCCGTCTAGTCCAGCCACTGGCACGCCGCTCGCCGCCACAACGATTTCACTGGCAATTAATAGCCAATTACTGGCGAAGCCTCATTTATATGCTCATTAGTTAGTGAGAAATGGAAACCGAACCGAGATTCGACTGTGGTGATATGATAACAAAATCGATAGTAATCAGTAGATTTAAATTGTGTGCTGTAATGTACGAATGAAGTAACAGAATACGTTATTGGAAATATATAATATAATTGTCTCGTAATTATAGACAAGAATCATGAGTACTTGTAGTAAAAATAAACAGACGTTCTTATTATGTGGAAGAAGATTTGCTCTGCTAAGTAAATCAGACAATGGGATGCTCAAAATACATAACATACGAGTACTAGGAGACACGAGTATCATAGCTCCGAATGCAGACAATAGCATCATACATTTAGTTGGAAGCGAGTTCGCGAACTAAAGCGCGCTGGCCAATGGAACAAAAGGAAAACTCTACATTCATATACGTTTGCAATTTAATTAAAAGTACGCAAACTGCTCACTGAAACTGCAAATATTATTACTGAGCTCCAAAATATTCTGCGGAACAGGTACTAATTTAGTTTATTTGCGAGTTCTAAAAAGGTTGTGCTTATGAGTAAGCCAGTCTGCATGTTTTATTATCGCTCTCGGAGAATCTGGCTATGTCTGAATTTCAACCAGTCCCTATACGTGCGCAGCGTAGTATGCAAATTTAATTTGTCAAACAAAAAATTGTATAAACCACGGCGTTATATCACGCCGCGTAGCCGCGCCTTAACGACCGTTTTGATTTCATAAACGCCTCATGACGACACCTCGAGCAAGAACTTTTGAAACGCATCTTTTTTGTGAGAAAAGTTACACCGGAAGCTATAAGCTGTTTCTTTTCTTGATAAAATTAATTTATTGCTGACATATGTAATTCAATTACGTAATTGGGCATGCCAAGTCTTTACCGATATATACAGCATACGATTATCTGCATAAAATATCGTCAGCAAAACATTAATTTTGTGCTTCGACGGTTTTAATCTAGATTAAGGTCATTCTCACACGAGGCTGCTAAAATGAAACCAGTTACCAATTTGGGTTACCTATTAGGTTATTTTTAGTTACTGCACTGGTTTTCTATATAATAAGGGGCATCAATAGGTAGAAGACGGGTCATCTGGTGGTTAGTGATGACTGTCGTGAATATACACCTAGAACTCAAGAAGCAAGTGCCGTTGCTACCCTTAGGACAAAGAGTAGCCTCAAGTGCCCGTATATAACTACATATATCTTACCCTTAACATCGGAACACACAATGACAATGCACAATTATGACGTCAGAAAGAGGTAAAATCCCGACTTCCATGCACTAAATTTGTATGGAGATTCGCACACGCGCTGATTCGGTAATCAGTACGTGATGCGTGTCTAGTTTAGTTCCGAGTACAAATACAAATGCAGTGACCAAAAACAAACTGATTCGTAAACTAAATTGGTAACAAGTTTCGAATAGCGTCATGTGAGAATAGCCTGAGTGCAATTATGACTATTTACGACGACTCAATTGGTACGGGCGGTGATAGTGTGGTTGACGTGCGTGTGTATCACCAACTAAACCATAATGAAATAATAAAGAACCAGGGAAACGTGGTAGGGGAAACAAAACAATAGAAATTAACTAGTCGATGGCCGCTGGCAAACTGTTGATTCGGTAGTCCAGCTAGATTTGTCGGTGTGATTGCTTTTTGTCGCGGCGCGGGCGGACTGAAGGTCACGCTCATTATTTTAATTTCTACTGCCGCTACACCCAATTGTTTTGGTAACGACTGTAGCTTCACTTGCGTTGGTGACATTATTACAATAGTTCGAAACATAACCAGTGATTTTAAAGCATTAACGTCCGGGCAATAAAAAAATATTTCGAGAACTTTTGACATTGAAATCTTACCCACAAGTATTAATTACCATCAAATCAGAACATAACGTGAATATGTTCCGAAGAAAAGAATTTAATATTTAACAATTTGTATGAAATTTCATTTTTCCTAGCATGACATGAAATACACCTATAAGTCATTTCTATTCTGATTTGAGAGTAATTGTGGGCTTACTAGTTCAGGATTAAAAGTAGCGCATGAAATATTTTTTTAATAGCGGAGGATTCCCATTAAAATAGATTGGGCAACCTTCTATATGAATATGGCTGACATGAGCTCAAGTTCAGATTGCAGATTTAAAATAAATTAAAAGCGGAAACCAACGATTAAATTAACACGTTACGCGATGATGTAGGTAATTAATATACGTGTTATAAATATTATACCTACTATGCTATTATTAACAACAACACGTACCTAATAAATTTGTTTTGGCAACTTTTGTTCCAAATATCTGTTTATGGTTGAAATAATTAAGTGTAAACTGACTTTTTAGTAAATAATTTGGATTTACAATTCTCGACCAAACTACTAGCTGTCATTTTTAACTTAAAATAAGATCGTACATCTACCAAAATCGTTTTTTAGTCCGAGTTCATATCAATTCGGTCAATAGTACCACGGCGCGTGACTTTGCACTCTATATCAGTTTATAAATAATGCCGATAATTATACCGCAGCCCAAATCAAGTGTCTTATTTTGTAAACAAATATGACCGTCAAATTACCTGTTGTGATGTAACACTGAAGGGACTGATTGATCGCACCTGTTCATCATTGAGAAAATAAAGTGATCCGATCTAATAATGTGAAAATAACTATGCAATAATCAGCTTAAAATGTTAGTAGGGTAGGGTAGTTTTTGTTTACAAAATAAAACACTTGATTTGTGCCTCGGCTTATGAAATAACACGACACGATTGTGCACGCATATAGATTGCCAACGCAAGTGAAGCGACTCGTAGAAATTAAATAAAGCCCTTCATTGCAATGATAGGAAGAAAACGGATCGAGTTCATCGCTCCCTCGTGCTAATTTCAAACAGTCGGGGTCCAGATTCAAGATGGCCTCTCCGTTTGACCCTCGTTGCGGAATCAGAGCGCGCGGCGATAGTTTCGCGATGTCCAGCGTCCATCGACGGCGACCAATTGACATTCGACCCCAGCGAGGCGTTTGTCGCGACCTTGGACTCGTCAGTACTGGGTGTTAGGCTGGGACGCGCGAAGAGAGACATTTGAGACTTCCTGGTGAACTGGACATTCTAGGCACCTAAATTGAAAGTCTCAGCGGTGCGCCGGAGTCACATAAGTTCACTTAAAACCCCTTAAAATACTCGCAAAACTCCTTCCCAGAATTGAAATCTTAGGGTATCATTGTGGTCATCACTGAATCTGACAAAAGTTTCTAAAATAAATTGTTATTGTTGTCAAATTATTATGCTTTTTAGTCTTCTGTCTTTTCAGTTATTTACTGAAAGTAATTTCCATTAGCCCTGTCTTTTATTTTAGTTTAGAAAGTAAAGTAGCCATAAGTCAAAATCGGTTCTCCTGTAAACTAGTCCATTTAATTTACAACTGTCGAAGACTATATCTTTACGGCAGGATGCAATACAATATGCCAAGTACTCGTTAAGGGGATCGGAGCCGGCGATGACGTCACACACAGTATTGTCGCAACACATGTTGTAACTCTATCGATATGGCTAACTAAAAGTTACTGTAAATTAAGACCGAACATCTAGATTCCGCAACAAAAAAAGAGAATATTGTTTTCTAACTAAGAAGTTACAGAGCTTGATTTATTTAGTCTAATTAAATTAATATTAACCCAGTTGGTCGGTGGGGAAAAATCCCATTGGTACAACCCGTTGGATATTGCAGTTGGACTACAATAACCCCAAAGTTTTTCCATACATTGAAAAAAAGTCTGAGGCCAGTTTCTTAATTATTCAACAAATTTGCTTTTTCATGTAAGTATTCCTAAGACCTGTATGTAACTATTATTCAGAAGGTAGAGGTAGGCTGGTGAAACATTCAAATTGTGCAGAATTGCAAATTGGACGAATTGAGAATACGTCCAATGTCGACCAAACCTTCTTAATTATGCAACAACTTTTCTTATTATTTTATTTGCGAAAACTAAAATTATCATCATTAATTTACAGAAACTTTTGTTTGATAACATCGGTCAGTTTTCAACGTGGCGTTGCTATAACAACCTGTACTGGGTGACAATTCTCCCCATTAAGCTATACATTAGCCCTCCTAGGACATTTACGACCCTCTTCGTGCGACCCTATTGTTAGATGAGTGACGTCATCAAAGCAAAGCCAGTACTGCCGAGTCGTGAAGGTGTATTCAATTAGCTCAGGCCATTGTTAGCAAAGGATTTGACGATGTACAGTCGATAGCACATAAGACATCAACACACGATTTCGAGACTTATTTCTTGAACAATATGACTGTTAACCAAAACTTATTGACATAACGGACTTCCATGAGCCAACTAG
The DNA here is from genome assembly GCA_963506565.1 of Tachystola acroxantha. Classification (NCBI taxonomy): domain Eukaryota; kingdom Metazoa; phylum Arthropoda; class Insecta; order Lepidoptera; family Oecophoridae; genus Tachystola; species Tachystola acroxantha. Next base: position 20,045,185 of record OY735870.1, read on the forward strand.
CGCCGCCAATCTTAAAAAAATAATATCTTGCAAATTGTTAATTTTTATTAAAAAAGCTATGTACACAATCTTGATTAGGATAAACACTATTTTTTAATATACAATACATGGCATAATTGCGACAAGCAAAGTTGTAGTTCTCAAATGTGCTAAAACGGCCGTTTTTCGCAATTATGCGAACTACAACTTACCGACATTGAATTAAGTTATAAAAAAAAAAACATTTAAAAAATAGTATTTATCGTAATAAACATTATGTACAGAGCTTTTTTGCTTTTTTAATAAAATTGATTAAATTGGAAGATATTATTTTTCAAAGATTGACAGCGCTAGTTGGCTCATGGAAGGCCCTCTCTATTTATATTATTACTACGTATTTTGTTACTTCGTTTAAAAACTTTAAATTAGAAAGAGGCCGAGGCTTAAACCGTGGAATAACACTTATTCGGCTATGAGCCTAAGAACGGTAAGTGTGCTATCGATTGTCCACATCAAGGCAGATCAAGTATAACACTTTAGACTTTGAATCGCTCTTATTATCTGCGGCGTAAGAGTTAATCGTACTGCAAGTGTTACCATTGATGTGCTGTCCGTACATAATTATAATTTTTCAATAAATACCTGGAGGCTGTGGCTGTGGAATGTAGGGTGTGAGAAGGCGGGCCCTCTTCTTCTCATATCCCTTCTGTGTGATGTCACCTAGACAAAACAGAACATATTTACATATATATGTAGGTATATAGTTACGTAATATGAATAAACACACAAATAAATCATTGTAATATACTCGCAATACTTGTGGATTATTATATAGTATTATGATTAATATATATAATAGTAAAACCAATGGTGCAAATGAAGACAGATAAAAGTATACAGTCGTCAATAAGGTTGAGAATTTCTAAAAAAAAACTAGTTTTACAGTTACATAGTTTTAACGTTTATCTATCTAACAGTGAAATAATTATTGACCTATCAAGGAGGTTTTAATATAACGTCAACCTAAAGGTGCGATTCCGATCCACGCCGCAGACGGCAGACAGCAACTGCAGACGGCAACTGCAAGTGCCGCGCGACCCGTCTGCAGTCGTACTCGGAAACGGTCTCATACAAATTAATACTGTAAAGCAATGACGTCTGCCGTCGCGGCACATGCAGTTGCCGTCTGCCGCCTGCCGCGTGGATGAGAATCGCACCTTTAAAAACTCTCCTGTACACTTTTCTCTGTGTTTAGACCGTACCTAGAATACCGTAGGTATAGTAATTGATACGTGTTAAAAGTTCAAAAAAGCCTGACACACACAGACGCGATCTGCACGCGGCTTGCGGCCAATTGAAGCGCCCCTAGGCATCAGATCGCTACCTACTGAACGTTAACGACGGGAGAAATGAGGCATTTGTGTGTCAGGCTTAAAGGTGTAATATATAGATTCTCGATTCGCATTGCATAGAAAAAAGAGGCAGCATTTTCACACCACCTTACAAAGTCTTACAAAGTACCATTTGTCGCCTACATGACTTCATGTTAAGTCGACATAAAGTGAGGTGTAAACAGGGTGGGTCTTACGCGGAACAAGGTAGAATAAACATATCCTCCACGTTAGCTAGTTACGCTGGGTTTACACGAGTCGATTTTCGCCGTGCAGTTAATCGCTTCACAAATGGGCTAACAATGCCGCACATTTTTAGAAGGCAGACTATCATACATATCTAGTTGTTTATAGGAGATAAATGTTTTCACGGTCGATTTTAGTCATAAACCGCATGCGGCCGGGTCTAGTTCACATCGAAAGTCACTACATCGACGGTCGCTATATCGAAAACGTTACATCGACGGGTCACTGCATCGACAGTTCATAATATCGATGGTACGCTGCATCGACAGTACGCTGTATCGACAGCCCGACCCAAGCCAGTCCCAAATTCCCCAGTCGCATTGCCATGGCCTAATTGCCATTTAAACGTAATAGTCGACCGTGTAAACCCCACAGTTAGCAGAGGTGTTCGGATTGCAGTCAAACGAGCGCATTTAGTTGCACTTTGCAGATTGCAAGTAATAACGAGCAATCTCTCAAACGGAAAATGAGCTTCATTCGCTTTACGGCTCAAAGCAACGAGGCCAAAGGACTTGCTACGCAAATCGCATTGCAATGGAAGTGTTTCTACAAAACGTTGTTTAATTAAGTTTGGCGCAGCGCAAACTTTCAAAAGAAAATACCTTTCTCGTAATTCACGATGAAATGTGACTGCTGTACTAGAATTTCTAGTTTCTTCGTGATTTGTTTTAGGTGTTTGGTCGAGTGCATACTTTGTACAGCCAACAGCAGATCAATGGTAACGCTTTTTACTTTTGACAGTTCTTATTATTTGCATAGCAAGACTTGAAATCGTACTGCAAGTATTGATCTGCTGTCGACTGTACAATGCAGTATCAATTCTTAATAAAAAATAATGATTTGGATAAAATAGTCTTTCCTTCGCCAGCGGACTAACAGAACTAAAATACTGATAAATATTTATTAGTAGATTGATAAGTATTACAATAGCCGTAAAGATATTTATTTCACAGCATTTATCCCTTATCAGCTGAGCAGAAATTGTATTGGACTGCAACCTCATGCAGCCGTCAAAAAATCAACCTTCTACAACTTCATCAACGCAATCAAAAGATATGGCCGTTTATGTCGAATTTAGGCGCATATTTGTATGAAAACGCAGGATAATTAGTACCCTATAGGGTAGGTACTTCCCGTTGACCTAGAATCATGAAATTTGGCAAGAAGCTAGGTTTTATAACACAAGTAAAGGAAAAAAACTTATTTTTGCAGATGATCATCTAATCAGGAGTATGTCGAATTGTCGATGTATGGACATAATATTTTGATAATGGCAAAGATAAGTTGGTCTCTAAATCTAGTTTATATTTTCGTTAGAGCAAAGTTACGGGGTTAAGTTGCATTGCACGGGAGCCTGAATGTAATCTCCGACTCGCACTTGGCCGGTATTTACATTTACATAATACAACAATGCAGTAGAATAATGGTAATTTTCTATCAATTTATATCTACTTACATACAACCTCAATTAACTTGCCAACGAATCAAACGTGGAATCAACACGTCAATACACCGGGCCTTGAGTGATGTCGTAACAAAATCACAAAATAAGAAAAACAACTGAAACACGTCTACAGGATTGAGTAATGAAATTTAAATGAATTACTACACTGTAAACGATTTCTACAGGAAAAGAAACTATTGAAGTGTAAAAGGATTATACGCTAATAAGTGCCTTAATACCTTGTAGTGCATAATTTAAAACACTGATTTATAATTAATTGATTGCCTGTCTTTTATAATAGTATAATGTTCAAAGTACGTTCGAGTTTAGTAATCCTAGTTACGGGATAAATATAACAGCGTGGCCTTGATTTCATTCGACAAAATTAAGTGGATGGTTAGGCTTGTGACATACATTAATTCCGCATAGCGTCAATTAAACAATTTGGGGGGGAAAAAATATTAACAGCAAATTCCACTATTAATCAAAATTATTGATTTGATGTGCATCTTTACTGTTGGAGTTTTTTTTATATTTTAAGGTAGTTTTAATTATTGGCATTGATTTCTTTCACTGGAATTTGAATGGTAATTTATCGTTATAATATAATAATAAAAACGGCCAAGTGCGAGTCGGACTCGCACACCAAGGCTTCCGTGCAATGCAACTTAACCCCGTAATTTCTCTCTCATGAAAAGATAAACTAGATTTAGAGACCAACCTTTGACAATATCAGAATATTATGTCCATATTGTAATAAGAATTTCAAATTTACAGTTTTCGGATTTTTTCCATTACTTGTGCTATAAGACCTAGCTTCTTGCCAAATTTCATGATTCTAGGTCAACGAGAAGCACCCTATAGGTTTCGGAGTTTTTGCGTTTTCAACAAATATGCGCCAAAATTCGATATATACGGACACATCTTTTGATTGCAGTAAGGTAGAAGGTTGATTTTTTCACGGCTGCATGAGATTGCAGACTTGCATATTTGGTATAAATTTGAACTTCATACGTCCACGCGTTTCTGAGATATCTTGACAGACAGACAGACGGACAGAGAGGCGGACAACTGATCAATTAGTTGCCCTATAAGGGTTCCTTTTTCCTTTTGAGCCACGGTACCCCAAAAACAAGTAAAATTATATTACCAATCAAACTAGCTAAAAAGACAAATAGCAAAACACTTGGCTGTCCCTTTTCTTTCCGTGTACCAATATTGATGAAGTTGTGACGAGCGTTGACCGATAGGTCTCCGGACCTGGGCAGACATGGGACTAATTAATTTCAATTATTCCGCGAGTTATGCGCCTACCGATCCTACATTATTGTGCTAATTGGAATGCGTAATTGTGCTGGCCATTCTGCGGTTGCACCAGTTATACACTTACAATGTATATTACATTTGACCTAATTTGTCTTTCCTTCAATTACTAATTACACCTCGTCCTATGTATAGTCCAAAGCGCTGCAAGTGGGACTTTGAACCGTTATTAGGGTTCCGCGCCTCTAAAGGAAAAAAAGGAACCCTTATAGGATCACTTTGTTGTCAGTCTGTCTCGTTTGTCCGTCTGTCAAACCTATCTCAGAAACGCGTGGACGGATCAAATTGAAATTATCCCAAATACTAAGTCTGCAACCACATGCAGCTGTGAAAAAATCAACCTTCTACGTCTACGCAATCAAAAGATATCGCTGTTTATGTCGCATTTTCTCGCATATTTGTATGAATATGGAAGAAAAGCAAAACCTATAGGCTACTTCCCGTTGACCTAGAATCATAAAATTTGACAAGAAACCTGTAAATTTAAAATTACATCTCCCCAAAAATATATTTATTTTTCATATTACAAACTTGTATTTGCAGATGATCAACTAATCAGGAGTGTGTCGATGTAAGGACATCATATTTTGATAATGGCAAAAATAAGTGGGCTTAAGTTGCACGGAAGCCTCGGTGCGCGAGTCTTTTGTTTGGTATCCTAGCTAGTTAGTTATAAACAATAACCAATCAAACTAGCTAAAGAAAACAAATAGCTAAACAATTTTCTATTCCTACAGCTTGTAACAAACTTCTACTTGGCCTTGTTGAAGGAGAATATCATGGCTCAGAAACTTACGCCAGTGGTACGGCAAGAGTACTAGGTATCTAGGTAGGTATATAGGTAGTGCAGAATGCCATAATGATCGCCAACTTAAGAAGACGGCACCATATTGTAACGGTTATAAGTAGCTGCAGTTACGAACTCTTATTTCAGTGTAACGGAAAGTATGTGTGAAATCTCTCTAACCCTGCGAAATGACTACTATTGCTAACTACCTACAACATGGCTAGCCGCTTGCAGCCGTGCCACTCGGTCCCACCAAATATGCAGCGTTATTGTTTGAGTGTTCGGCTGACCTGAATGCGGAGTGTCCTGCGATTATACGAGTACTTACTGAATACAATATAGGATATGTACCGCGAACTAACCAAGTGTTTTAACTTTCGTTAACGCTTGTAGAAAAGAAAGATAACTGTAGGTATAAGATTGATATTTGCTAACGAAAAAGCAGATGTCAAGCAATTCTAAATTCAAATATTCCTTATTTCCATAAAAACATTGTCTGTATTACGTAACGTACGTATAATATATTGTAAACGTCGACATTTTCACGAGAACTACAACTATTGTAATAATTCTTTCATTAGTAGATAGCTTAGAACGCAGACTATGTAATGTAAAAAAAATATAAAAAACCGGCCAAGTACGAGTCGGACTCGCGCACTGAGGCTTCCGTGCAAACAACTTACTTAACCCCGTAACTTTGCTCTAACGAAAAAATAAACTAGATTTAGAGACCAACTTAACTTTGCCATTATCAAAATATTATGTCCACATCGACAGTTTGTAATAACATTTTTTGGGGGGATATAATTTACAGATTTCAGTTTTTTTTCCTTTACTTGTGCTGTAAGACCTAACTTCTTGCCAAATTGCATGATTCTAGGTCAATGGGAAGTACCCTATAGGTTTTCAGTTTTTTGCTTTTTCATATATAAATATGCGCCAAAATTCGACACAAACGGCCATATCTTTTGATTGCGTTAACGTAGAATGTTGATTTTTTCACGGCTGCATGAGGTTGCAGATTTGAGTATTTGGTATTAATTGCAACTTGATCCGTCTACACGTTTCTGAGATATAGGTCTTGACACATGGACAGACGGATAAACAGACAGACAACAAAGTGATCCTATAAGGGTTCCTTTTTTCCTCTTGAGGTTCGGAAACCTAAAGCGCTTTATTAAATTTTGAGAAAATCTCAACCTGAATTCAACAAGTCCTGTGTATAAGTAATTTTCTTTGTACATTATTTCGACGAAATTTCTCGGTTATTTATTAATCGTAGGCAATAAACAAATGTACGGCACATGATTAAATTCACGTGATTAAACAGCGATCAAAAAATTCTACCAAACAGTCGTGTCCCATTATGAACTACTGGGAATAGACGAATTTTTAGATAAAAAAAATAAAGTGATTTTATTGACACAAAATAAAGAACAATGCTTCTTGAAAGTAGGTATACATTTTTATCAATATATTATGTTTCAAGAATGTGGAAACGATAGCATCCGTACTAGTTAGAGCGAACTTGTTACTCGCCAAGTTACTCCAAACATTTCGTATCGATACGAGAGTACAGCAGGACCACAGGCTAGGTTTTAACAAAGAGTAATGGATTTTCCTATTAAGTCCGTACCCCCCTATAGTCTCCCCCAACGCCTCCAATTTCCTTTGAGTCCACTAACGCCCGCGTAGATGACTTCACTATAGAGCGATGCCCCTTTGAGAACCTATGAACTGGAACAAACAAACTTGCAGTTCAAGTCGCCGCAGAGGTGACCTTAATCCTTCATGAAAATGTTTGCATTATAGTCAGTAATTATTATAAAAAAATGCGTCAAAAAAACCGACTGCATCATTTCTCCGATTAAATTTTTATAGCCCATGTCACTCTTATAATCAGGACGAATCTAACGACACCTCATATGTTAAAATCCATCAAGCCGTTTAGGGCGTGCCAAAGAAGTAGACATACATACTCACATACATAGATACACTCGAAAAACATAACCATTCTTGCGCAGACGGGTAAAAATTTCTCAATTATTTCACAAAAACTACAAGTAATTATAAAAGATAATAGATACTTTCCAGCGCATCGAGGCAACATGCCCAAATCATTGGCAGCATTCAACGGATAATGCGCAATTTTATTGATAAGATTGAAAACATTAGCTCATGGATTGAGAACATTGGCTCGGTTTGAGTCGCAGAAAGGGAATTAAAGATAGGAATATCATGAACATCATACCAAGGGCTTCAAAAATAGCTGATGCATCTTGCTTGATTCTTTGAAACTTGCAGCGAATATTGAATTTTTTGTGTTAGCAAAGTTTTCGCAGTACTAATTATGATATTCTAGACAATTCCAACTAAGTTTAAAATATTCCTATTCCTTTCAGTACTCGGAAAAACCAGGAGCGGCCACAACAGTAGTTCCGAGTCAAGTGCTAATCGAATCTCCATAGCTAATGGGTACCACGGCTACTATCGCATTTGACACTGGATTACAAGATAGGTATGGTGCTGGTGGCAGGCAGGATGTGGAATCTCATATCCAGGAATCATAATTTGGATAAAAAGTGCAGATATACTGAAACAACATTGAATAGCGCAAAGGCAGATAGTGATACGTCGAAATCTCTGAGTCATTGTGCATCAGTGGACTGATAAAGCGGTCAGCGCTAGTCGGTAAAGATAAATGGAATAGATAACATTCATTACGGAGAAAAATGGAGTTTTGACAGTCCGCCTACTTTATATGATGATGGCTTTTGTTGCTGTCCGTACGACAGCAACAAAAGCCGTTCAACACTTTTACATAACCCTATTAATAAAAATAAGGTAGTTGATTAATAAAAAAACACATTGCATAAATCGACTCATGTGATTATGCTGAAATTAGTTTTTCGATATTCCAGTATACCGGAGATATTAATGGCCAAAGTTGTACTTCATTAGCATTACTTTTAACTTAACGAACCTTTAGCGAACTTAGTATGGAGTTTATATGGAATTACTAAGACGTGACGTTAATTCTTAATTTCAGATTTTCAAATATCTGTAACTAAGTTATTTTCAATTATAATTTTCAATTCTGTTACCACCTTGACCATCAAATATCAATTTATACGTACTTTTCAAATTCATTTATTCATTCATAATGCATGAAACATTACAGATATGTCCAAATCGTCACATACATTTAATCATTTAATATAATACATCATAGTATTTTTATTTTTAATTATTATCTTTATATCACAGTTATTACACACACATATATATGTATAGCTTTTATTTTATAATATCACATTTTACATCTTGTTCACACACTCATACTATATCATCACATACACGTTGATTACGTTGCACACACACACTTTATATTAATACTTGTCGAAGATCCGCCATCATTTTAGAATGGCGGATTGATTTTTTACTAATGTTTTAATTTTCTATTTACATGAATACTCTAAATAACTTGACATTGGCGAATATCTCTTTAATAAGAGTAGAAGCAATTCAAATAAAAATCGAATAGAATTAATACTTGTCATCTACCCTACTATTTATAACTCGGTACCTACGTTGGTAAGTATACCTACACTGAATTTTATAGACTACATTTTCTGACTTATTCGTCAACTGGCGAGTGGGTGAAGTGACATGACGTAGCGTAGAATTACCTCCCTCTATCCAGAAACGCAGGATGGGACAGTCCCACCTGTCGGCAATTAACAGGGGGCTATTAGGGCTAACAATTAATATATATGAAACCATAATTTTACATACCTACAACCGAAATAATAGTCAAATAGGTCATTGCTGTGTTACAGTATGAAGGCAAGGGTACGAGAGCCGTGTAATAATGGTCAAACGAAGGTTGCATCTCATGGGATAAACATCATACTATCGATGAGCGTTGGATTGAAAGTACATTGGCACGAAGTTCAGACAATCGAATATTTGCTGAGTCGATACACGTAGAATCGGCTCAGGCCACAGACCACTTACCCCATAGACCTGTAACAGGAGGGCGCCTGTTTCTACCTGCACATGAGCGCAAAATTGCTTCGCGACACGCGTAACCTTGACATATCGAAACGGGTTTAATATGGCGCCCCTACCCCCCGCTTCGTCTAATTGCGCCTATCGCTTGACAGAATTTCTCGCTTGAAAATTTGTACCGATTTCATGTCTTATTGGGTAAGTGGTCTGTTGCTAGTCGGATTTCGTAGGTTCGCTCGCATATTCGAGGGGTCGAAGCCCCAGACACCTGTAGGGGGTCTATATGCAGATAGGTAATACTAAATATACTGCGTCTATGCGACGGTGATCGATCACATACCCCGAGGCAAGGGCCGCCCTTACACAAATTAAATCTCTACTCAAAATACCTACTAATACGAGGAAATACTGTAAATGAAAATATAACGCAAACAATCCTAATTCTGTTGTACCTAATGTAATATTCTCTCTCATTATTTCCATAAATAATAAATACCCTGCAGCCCTATTCTGGGCCTGCGGTCGGTAAAAAAGGGGGGAAAATATTTGTCCTCTCTATTTATTATTGTTAAACTTTTTACACAAAGTATTATAAAGGCGATCTTAGCATTTTCTACCAAAAAAAAAAAAATAACATCTATGGTGATAAAAAAAACTTTATGTAAAATACTTTGGTATTTAGTAATTACCGATCGTAAGTTAAATAAGTTTGTGAAACGTAATACAGCATAAACAAAATAAAAAAGACGATTGACTTATTTTACATAAAATAAATGTATCGACAATAATATGTAACTTCTTATATCCAAAAGATAACCCGAGTATGAGGGACGTAACCGCTGGAACGGTCTACAATTTAATATTCTCATTTAACCCCGTGTTAAGCGCAAATCCTGCTGGGTGCAATAGGACAAAACATTACATAGCCTGCTTGCGGCAGTGTCGCGTAAAAATTAGCAAATACGATTACCAATTGCAATCGGTAAATAGAGAGGGCAAGCCATTTTTACGGTATTTTACCGACCACGGGTGGCCCAGAATAAGGAAGCTAATAACGCAAGTACCTACATGTATTATTTACCGAGGTCGTTTCGCTTTCCTACCAAAGTAAATGGTAGACCAGGTGCCAGAACCCATTCATTTGAATGGCGTAAGTCATGCAAATTACAAACAAAATACTAAATAAACAGGAAGCTTTCACATTTGAAGGGAAAATTATATTTATGTCGGTGGAAATACAAAATTGCGAATAAACAGTATTGTAAATTGCTAGTTAGCGAGCTGTATTAAATTAAGTAAGTACACAACACATAAGGTCCGTTCATACGCACCAACTGGCGTGCAGAAGTACCAAACCGTATGTGCAAATGTTTGTTCAAATAGCACGGAACGTTGTACGGACAACAGCAAATCAATGGTAACACTTGCAGTACGATTTCAACTCTTACGACGCAAGAAATAAGAACATGGACATATACTTTTTTTCTGAATCCATGTACAAGATAGCAATGCAACAATTTTTATAGACTAAATCTTAAGGACATAGAATGCCAGTGTAATTACGGGGGCACACGAGACATTATATTTTAGTCCTAAGGGCTGGCATGGTAACGTAAGGTACGTTCATCTCTCATGAGAGATGTCCATAGGCGACTGTGACCACTTACCATCGAGTTCTGTCTGCCTGTTTGCTACAAGTATGCCTAACTATAAATCAAAACTACTTCTAATTATTTTTGTAATAATATACTTGGTCAAATCGGAAGTAATCAATCCTGCCAGTTTGCGCTAGCCGTTTGCTCGCTTGTACGGACTTTGGAACATTCTTATTATATGTGTCGTGGGCAAGTAAGCATGTACGTGTAAACGGAGCAGGAGCTTTATTCGCAAAAAGAAAATCTAAGCCTTATGTTGTGATATTTAATGTAAAAGACAATGGAAAAGCTTCCATCTGAGAAAATATCAGACAGTAATTCTACAAACGAAATGTTGGTTCTTAGGTGAAAATAGGTAGCTAGCGATCCTGTCGTAGATCAAAGAAATATAAATTAGGGAAAGACAATACAAAAATAATGAATGCCAAGCTTCGTAAAACCCACAAAGTGATTTCTTTAGTACCTATTTGCCTTTTACGATTCTATACATAAAAAGCAAATACTAAAGACAAAAAACTCTAGAGAATATGTACCTACTGTAATCACGTTCAAGTAAGCTTTATCCAAAAGGAGGAGGTAATCAAAGTTTGCTTTTATAATGATTTACCTAGGCTATAAGCTACCTATATTCTTATTCCGTAACAGTGTGGACTAGTACCAGTAGAAAGATCAACTCAAATTGAAGGTAATCCAGTAAATAAAGTCACTGCAGTCGAATAGACAAAGACGTTAAATTAAGTCTGGTGATGGGTATAGTTCACGACATCGAAAGTCGCTACATCGAAAACGTTACATCGACGGGTCACTGCATCGATAGTACTTACCTAACTATTTTTTTAAAAGCTCATAACGACTTTTCTACGATTCAAGTATATTTCGAATAAGTATAAAAGCTAATAAATAAAAATAGCTACTCCAATGTCATATTCTTATTTTATTAAAGAGGTAATTTCGCCAGGAACTTGTAACTTTACAAAGCTGCATTTAAATACCTAAATCGGTGTGTATAGCGTGGTAGTGAGCCATGTTATCGCCCGTCCTAATTGAGTATTAACCCATTGACACAAAACAGGGGAGTCAGACAGTGAACAGGCAAGTGACTGCCTTATTTAATTCTGAACTGGAGTATCGTACTATCCTATCACGTTGTGCCACCGCTCGCAATTATCGGAGTTTCTATCGGAAATGTGGACATTTTCCCGATGCAAACGTATCTATTTACGTCGGGAACAACGCTTTCCAATCGTAAAAGAATTTTTAATTAAAGCTCAGTTCTTGATGAGATTGTAGAGTGCGAATTAGTTCTCGGAAGTCCTTATATTTTATTTGCTCTGTGCCAATACCGTCGTGTATTAATTATTGTGCTGAAGGAAAGAACCTTTCATACTTTATTCATTAATACAGAATCAGATCTCTTTTTTGCTATTGAATTCAGTTCGTACCTATATTTTTTCACGTCAACATTTCTTTTCTGAATTTATAGTTACACCACTTTGCAAGAAAAAGGTGGTCCGCGCTGAGTAGAAAAATTGGCATAAAACTTTCAGCAGCACATCTTTTAATAATAACAATTAAGTTTTTTTAAGTATAGATACCTAATAACACAATTCTTATTATTAACAACCCAAACATACTCATGCGGTACTGGGAATACACACCATGCATTTCCATCGTTTAAATAATCATCTTTCTGTAATACGTTTTTTTTGACAAGACTTTCTTTAATATAATGAAATTTTTAAATTGTTAATGTTCATGCGCACCGTAACTGGTAGTCATTCAATATGCTACTATTCATCCTACATACACATCCCAATAAATACAGGCACTATTACTTTTCCTGCACCGAGGATAAATTTAATCCCGGTTACATCGGATTTGAGGTGGTATTTCAATTCGCGCGCCCGTCATTTCAACATTTCAAATAGCAATCGACACAATATCAAGTGCAACAATGAAGCAAATAACCTGTTATTGAGTTGAGCTCAGATCAGTAAATAGGAGTCGAGTGAAACAGACTTTACGCGATGGTAATATCGCATTAATTGCAATGGTTTTGTGTACCTACTGTTGGTCGAATTTGGAATAATGAAACACTGAAATGGTGTCAGAATAAAAGTTAAATAAACACTCTCTTTTTTTTCTGATATATAAAAAAGTTTTCACATTTTTTTTCCTTATTCCAACAAAACACAAAAATTGCATCACTAGTCCAGACGCGGTTGGCGCCCTAGCCATTGAGCTGCTGTGACTAACTTCTATTTTAAGAATCGTTACAAAAGATGGTAGGAAAGTAGTGCAGCGTGTTGGTCAATTTATCTCGTATTTTATTATACCCACGCGTAGCGTATCAATCATATCGTAGGAGAAAATAGGCCGATAAGCTCACCAGGGCGAAAATAAAAATCAAGAGTTGGGTTTGGGCGGAAGGAGCGCAACATAGGATTAGCGGATACTTACGTATGCTTACGAATATTATCGGAAGTCTGAGAATAGGCGAATATGTGTTATAGTTATGAGGGCTGACGGTGCGGTGCCGGCGATGTCGTCACTAATAATCTATACATATAATAAGACTGTAAAAAGTTGTGTCTGTACATTGAATATTTTTTGGAAAGAATAATTGTAATGTGTTTTAGGATCGATACTGATGCCAAAACACTAATTTTTAGAATTTTTGTCTGTTTGTGCAAGTATCACGCCATAACTACTGAAGGGATTTTGATGGGAGTTTCAATACGATATAGCTGAAATATCCGGACACCTCATAGGCTATAAGCCATGGCGGTATGTGATGTGGAAACAAGGATCCAGAGAGGAAGATCTGCCTTCTGATCTCCTCCATCCTCTCCATCCTCCTCCTCTACGCAAACGAAGTTGCGGGGTACAGCTAGTATTTCATCATCATCATCATCAGCCCGTATCAGTCCACTGCTGGACGTAGGCCTCTCCCAAAGCGCGCCAATCAACCCTACTCTCGGCCCTCTGCATCCAGTCCCTGCCAGCCATTTTGCGAAGGTCATCCCTCCATCTGCTAGTATTTAAATAAATTAAAATCAAATCAACTGTTTTCCATTTTTTTATGTTTCAGGAAAATAAGAAAAAATGGTTGTATATAAGTATAATTAATTAAGAAGCTTAGAACCTGAGTACATTTGTACCGTTTTTCAGTTTTCATAGCAATGTAATTTCGTAATTATACAAAAAATTATATTTCCTTTTTTTGTTTTTAATTTACATTAACTTTTCATTACCCATATCGATTAGGTTACCATTTATTACGTCGTCGTCAGTTATTGCGTCGCGATAACAACTTATACCTACTTGGCGATAGATCTCGCTCGGTCCTCGAAGAATTTTAAATCGTTTTCATTCAAACTCAGTATTGGATAAAAGAAGAACAGATGGTTCCGGTAGAAACATCCTGTCTTATTTGATCTATTTTCTGATTACTTTCTCTGTAGTAGACATGTTTGACAATAAAGGACCGCAAATACTGTTCAAAGTGCCGTTTGTTTAAGAGCCTTCCATGAGCCAACTAGCGCCGCCAATCTTAAAAAAATCATATCTTCCAATATAATCAATTATATTAAAAAAGCTATTTACGAAATGTTTATTACGATAAATACTATTTTTTAAATGCTTATTTATAACGTGATTCAATGTCGGTAAGTTGTAGTTCGCATAATTGCGAAAAACGGCCGTTTTGGGCACATTTGAGAACTACAACTTTGCATGTCGCAATTATGCCATGTATTGTATATTAAAAAATAGTGTTTATCCTAATAAAGATTGTGTACATAGCTTTTTTAATAAAAATTAACAATTTGTAAGATATTATTTTTTTAAGATTGGCGGCGCTAGTTGGCTCATGGAAGGCCCTTATGTCAATAAGTTTTGGTTAACAGTCATATTGTTCAAGAAATAAGTCTTGCAATCGTGTGTTAATATCTTATGTGCTATCGACTGTCTTGTCGCAATTATGCCATGTATTGTATAAAAATAGTATTTATCGTAATAAACATTTTGTAAATAACTTTTTTAATAAAATGGATTAAATTGGATGATATTATTTTTTCAAGATTGGCGGCGCTAGTTGGCTCATGGAAGGCCCTTAAGGAAAACATTGGCAAAAAATCTGTGTATCCGAGGTGAAATTCGTAGGCGTTTATTGTTCCAATAAATATTACCTTTCCTTAACCGTTTGTACACAGTTTACTTTTAAAGGCGCAACGGTTTCCCTTTTATCATCAAAGTAAATATTATGTTACTCTCCCCAATAAACATAGTGTTATTTCACAGTGTTTCCAAATCTTTTCGCACGTCCATGACGAATGCGTTGCGCAAGAGATGACGGAACTCTGTAAATTATTGACAGGCTATTGAAAATCACGTTTAATTGAATGTTAGCTTATTTTATTGCATACAAAAATAACTTCATACTAATCTGGTAAGGTAATGGACGATAGTCCATTGTTTCCTTCGTTCTATTTTGTTGCATTTATTATGTAAATATTAAATGATATTTTATTGTGTCACGTCCGAATATTGAAGTCAAATATGGAGGAAGATTTCGACAACCTGATCCGAGTCACAATAGGTCTGCTGGAAAAGAGCGATCCACGAAGCTGAATGAAGAAAAAAATTCTCTTTTCGTTTCGCTAGCGTAGGAAAACATCAAATTTATTTATGTAGTTTGTCTGGAAGAGATCGCTTTAAGCGATAAGATTGCCAATTGTGATACTAACTGTATTAGCATATTTCTTTTGTATAATTTTTTTGGCAATAAAGAATATTTATCTTATCTTAGTTTAAAATAAATAGGCAACAAACAAATTCCTTGTAGATACTATAACAGTAACTCTTTTTAACCGTATCTACATTACTGATAAATTGAGAAAAAATTTCATCACGACCGGGATTCGAACCAAGGACGTCGCCATCCCGTGGCATGCTCTATTCCATTCCAACACGGAGCGTGCCGCGGAATGGGGAGGTCTCTGGTTCGAACCCGATCGTAATGCAAATTTATCTCCATTTATCATTTACATTTTCGTTTCGCATGGCGCATATGCAAGAAGATATCAAAACGTACATTAATGATTTCCGAACTTGGTTATACACATACAAGAAGGATTTTTATGTCATAATTTTCTTACAAACTTACCGCAACTAAGCTTAAAGTCTTGCAAACCTCCACAGTAGTCCAGTAAGGATCGAACCTGCGACGTCTGTGGCGTATCACTTGGCTATTCGTATTTGCGTATTTGTCATAATTGCCATGTGTGGTTGGCAAAATATTCGTCTTATTTGTATATAGGTAGGTACGTCAAGTATTTGACAAATACGTCAAACATCCAATAGCGAAGTGAAGTGGGAGCATTACGTCTGCCACTGCGCTATTGTGGGTGTAGACCATTCGTAGGTACTTCAATCGATACACAGACATCGGATGGGAAAATGAAAATAATCCTGACTACAAGAGATATAAAACCGAAGCTAGAGCAGAATACGATAGGATAGATAATACCGGATCCATTCAGATTAAGTTTCTGTAACTTGTAGAAGAACTTGTCATATCTCGTAGCAAGGATAACTTCGATATTGAAACTATTCCGAACTGTTCAGTTGCACTAATGATAGATAATAAACTTCAAAATGAAGAAACCTAGTCCACCCTAGCGTTTTTACCTATCATAAGTGGTACCTATAGTTTAGGAAATGGTTATTTTCGGCGTGGTCTTTCTAGGATACGAACGTGAACATCTTGAGAACAGCGGGGCTAGCGCGAGTCGCGTTAGCGATCGACGCCACGCTGCGGAGCTGTCAAACTAATGCCAAACGCCTTGTAATAATGTCACGTTAACGCTAACGCTGACTCGTGCTACAAGTGTTGGACCTTTTAGAAAAATGGAAGTTAGGTAAGTATGTCATTTATAAGCTACTGTTCAGGAACTAAAATGACTACGATATGCGATCGGTAAAGAGATATGGCAATCATTTTTTTTACCTTTATTTTTATATCAATATTTTACCGACCACGACCGTTCAATTATTTTGCCTTATATCGATTGTGGCGCCTGCTGCATACTTTAAATAACAGAAAACATACGTGTGAACATTAAACAGTTTCAGAATTATTTACGCTACCTTGGAAAGTTGCAAAATATGCAAACATTGGATCTGGTGTATGTCGGAACCGCGGCCGCGGCTCGCAGACTACGTGCCGTAAAAATGCGGAAAATGCGAATTCACAAACTTTACGTTAACTCTACTTAAGAATTCGTTTAAATAACTTGAAAACGAAGCGCAGACCATTTTTCTCCTGTAATTGGCTTTGCATACCTTTTCTCTCTGTTAAGTTTCGAATTGAGTATCTATTATTTATGTACAAATTATGTAAATTGTTCTGAATAAATATTTTGACTTCCTCAAAGTATTTAGTTTTTCAATGATTATTTATTTGTACAGTCAAAGCATATGAAATGTAAAGTACTAGGTGTGACGACGGTATTATCTATCAATAGGATGCACGGTTGATGTGCCGTGGTTATATTATACATACCTATTGTAAATATTAGAGTTTACGGATAGACAAATATCGTATTGAGTGTACGATCTAAATAGAAACGTCTTGGTATGTACTTACGTATTTTTATCTAAAAGTAGGACAGAACATAGTACAAACTGAGTACGTACAAACATAAAATCAGCATGAATAACTTTGCCGGCGTATAAAGCGCGGTCTGGCTGACGTACGACCCCATACAATGCACTCGGAAACTTTCAAAATATACTCTATTGTGTGACAAACTAGAATAAGCATGTATTATGATATGTTACCAGAAGCGTTGTGCTTCAGCAATTTACTCGTCGACTGCACTGCTACCTATTATACTGCATTACCGTAATGGAGATATGTGTTCCACTTGATGTGCTGTCGACCGTACAATACTCGTACATGGAAATTTCCCTTATTATAATAAGTCGTACATATAAGCTCTGTAACTTCTTAATTATTTACCTATATACCTTTCCTAGTGTTATTTATAACGTAATCTGCATGTTCTGTTCTTAAATTACCTATATTACATTAATAAAGAACTTGCCAACACTGGCCTAATTACGAATAATAGAGGTTCGGTTCAACAATTCCTGTGTACATCAAATGTAACACTTGTGAATCAAAATCATATCTCTTCGAGTAAATACAATACACAGTGCATACTTTTACACATCCACTTTACTTTGGAACTTACATGTTCCAAGTTGAGGAGAAAAGTGACCAAAAAACTATCAGCACATGTTTTAAATAATAACAATCAGATAATTTATTTATTAATTAGTTACATTATAATAATATTGCTTACAGTGAAATGTAATAATTGTAATTAATTATTTTAATTCTAATTGTCTCTGCCATTAAAGTTGTATTGGTACGGCCGAACGCAATTGACAATGCCAGATTCTGCCCCACCATCAACCGCAAGTTGTACAAGATAACGAATAAATGTAAAAATATCTCCGTTTTTTATTAAAATTATTGGTTTAAAATAAAGATTTGTACAAGTTGCGATTCGAAAAAAACAGCTTAATTAAGAATTCAGAAAATAGTAAGAAATCGAAGCGATTTATTCATTGTTTTTGTTATTCTTCTATAGGAGTTGCGAGAGTAGTAGAAAATGATACTGATTATGATTATGCAATATAAAACCTGTAATAAGTCCACAACAAAATGATAGGTACAGCTTAAATGGTCACGTAGTATTGTAGGTGGGGCAAAGCTCCATTGAAATGTGGCAATGTCCTTTTTGACAATTCTGTACAATTACATAAATTATCTACTAGTAAAATAATTTCTACAATCTGATACATTTCACTGTTGTCGACGTACCAAGTGTTATACCATTGATGGATAAATGTGCCTCAAACGAAAATCATTTCATGTTCGATAGTCGCTAATTGGTTATCGGCAACACGTCCGCTTTTGAGCCCTTGTGTATCACTAACACCACAATTTACACGTTCCGGCCATATCCCTGTGAATCCGATTATGGAGCCTCCGCTCAGGTCAGTGCGTTGCTATCGGATCAAACACCTAGGCTAGCCTATGCCAAGGATTATTCTGCGGGCAGCTCACAAGCGTATTCAAAGGGCTTGTGATATTCTGTAGAGCTGTTTGACAATACATGCAGTTATCGCAAAGCACATAAGCCAGATGGGTATTGGTAATCTCATGTACGCGTTCTATATAGTTTTTGAAAACTACATAATTATAAGTAGTCAAGATTTTTGGAATATGTACTTGTACAGGAAATATAGCTCAAATGTAAACTTTCAAAAAATTTGACTATATATAGCGGTTGCATTACAGATTGCTCTCAATACAATACTTATATTTACTACTTCGAAAACAGTGACGGAGAACATTGTCAGGATATTACACATTATTTTCTGAATAATTTGAGTTACTGACCCACCTACATTTATTAGAGGTGTGCTTAACAGAGTCGATACTATTAAAATCGTAGAAATCCTAATAGAATATCTGGCTAGCCAGCTAGGAAACAATGCCGTGAGTACTTGTCATTTATTCAAAACGAAACACAACAAATGCTGACTTATTATTGTGGTTTTAAAACGCAATGGGGCCACGAACCATTGGCTTAGTCAGCCAGTCAGCCACCGCGTCACACAAACTACAAACGGGTTTGCTGATGCGTCATGCTTTCCCGATGAAACGGCCTAAGTGCGCGTGCGCCGATAACCTGACACAAGTAGTGAATCAGGTACACTGGCCTACACTCTATACAACAGACAAACTTAAACGCAAAGAGAGCTCGCCGTCGCGGGCAGGACCTTCAGATAGGAAGGTCCAGGTTCGATCAGCATCAGCACATGTATTGCACCAATGAGTTTTAGTCGGTTGTCGAGATCACTTATGTACATTTACTGATTTTAATTACCTACTATATGTATTTGAAATAGGGCAGGGAATTTCCAAATTAAATATTGCGAAATAAAATCTAACGCTCAAAGAGAAGCGATAATAGAGTGTACCACTAGCGAGTTTCACTATTCGTCCTACAAAAGAACAGATGGATAACTAAATTTTCAGCCAGCCCGTTGTGCTATTCCGAAAATTTTAAAGGGGATGAGAAGAGATACTCGAATAAAATCGTGCTTCGTCGATGCGAACGGGATCCGATACTGCCGACACTTCCTTTTTTTACGTTTAGTGAGAGCGTCGATCTGTACTGTCTACAGCACATAAACGTACACAAAACCTTGTAAATTATGAAGTATTACCGTTCCATAAAAATCCCCTGTGTCACACTTGATTTGCTGTCGATTGTACATACCTACCTCGCGTCATATTTCGTCGACAATTTAGAACCCGTGATCACAATGAACTAATGACCTAATTTAAGGAACTAGGTATATGACCGCTGATCAATTTGAAGACTTGCCCATTTTAGTTGATAGCAGCAGTGATAGTTTTGACTTTCTTGATAGCAATATTTTTGTTGTTACTTGGCCAATATTTGCGTAGGTAAAGATAGCACTCGTCCACGATAACAATACTGTGACGATGTTCGGAAAAGTTAAACTAAATTTAACAAATCGATAGGTTATGATAGTAATACTTGCGAACGTTTTTAAAACTAATCTAAAGATGCTCCCCTCCCTTTCTTCCCAAAGGACTATTTTTAGAACTTTCAAAGTTAGTTTAAAATTTGAAAACACTACAAAATCGCTACCAATAATAAGTAATCAATTTCCTAAGAATTCTAAAAATTGGGGTTTTGGCGTCAGTGTCGATCCCAAAAAACATTTCTCTTTGTTTCAAAAAAATTCCAATGTACAGTCTCAACCTTTTTACAGTCTTAAATATTGTTTCCAATCGAATATCATATCAGATACCGACGTAATTTCGTGGTAATTTCCTTATCCTTTTTCCTGAGAAACTAGTGAATTTCATTGACTAGACTGGTTTACATACTTAGAGTTACATGTTTACAATAAGAAATAAAATAAGTGTACTCAATGGAAACATTTATTTCATAGATTCACCACAAGGACACTTAAGAACTTCCGATCCTTCTTATTGTGTGGCTGAAAGTTTCGTATTTTGTCTTGATTACGAAAAGTGTAACCTCTGTTTATTTCTAGAACAGTCTTCCATTTCTTTAGTAGTTATCTCGAGTAATGGACAACTTGCACTCTGTAAAGTGTAAAGTTTAGTTTTAGCTACCTATATATTTTTTATCTGAACTAAACGTGACGTGACTAAAAGTAGTTGCAACCTTTTTATTGTCGATAGTGAAAGAACAAGATGCTTTTTAGAGCTGTCAAGTTTAGTTTAGAAAATTCAAGTGAGAATCAACAAATTTTAGAAACGGATAGAGATATACCTGGAGGGAGAGACCTATGAGAATTTAGATGACATTGTGAAGAATTAGTTCACAAGATGTCATACATAACTATTATAGAAAGACTTTACGAGCTTCTCGCTTTCGTAGATCATGCCGACGACGACGCGACTAATTTCTAGTTCAATGGCCGCCTGCCTGTACACTAATTAACTTGATTTTGTATGTATATAACAAAAGTAACTTTGTGCGAGCAAATAAAGTACCTATATTTGGTTGCATTTGATTCAATTCAATTATTTTCTCAAACTCGCAGTGTTTCTTGGCTATTAACGACTCTTTGGCTAGTTTAATCGAATCTAGCAAGAGTTCCTTTCAGCCGCATCTAAAATTACCCAGAATAAAGTACCTACATAACAAAGTTTACCATGGATTAAATTCGAACATAAATGAAAATGTACTACTACCTAAATTGGCATTCATTGCGTCCTCGCTTTATCGATTATGAAATGTATTGTAGCGCGAACAGAAATGTATGACATTTTGTGGATTCTGCCGTGGTCCGTCACACACATCCCATATCTGGGAAGGAATAATGTTTAGCTTAGGTAATTGGGGGTGTGAAAGCTCAGTGACAGGGACCGCTGCAGACATAAGGTTAGGACACTAGATTTTCAACACGGAGACCTAGGTTCTATCCTCAATTTAGTGCCCATAGCACGGGATCCCTTTTTTTCGCATAATTTTTTTGTCCTATTTTAATTTAGCATAATGAGTTAGGCATAATGTTTTTTGTCATAATCATATTTTGTCATAATTGTTTTTGGGCATACAATCTAACTAAGCATAATTCTAGTTTGGGCTAATCGTTTTTGCCCTAATTTTGATTTCCATATTGTTTTATGGCATATTGTTTATTCGTCTAATAGATATTATACATAAATAACAAAAGGCATAATTGAAACACACTCTAATAATTTAAATGTATTTATTCATAATGTTTGTTTGAAATGAATGTAATGTTTTTTTTTACTATAATTTTCATGCAATATAATTCCTTTCATTTTAAATGTAAATTTTTAGCAATAGCTTGTAAATAGGCAAGTTTTGAAGTGTATTCATTTTTATTGTTGATAATTTTGTCAAGGCGGTTATGTTGGTCTGTGTATTTCTTCTTTTTTGTTGGTATTGGTGTTGTATGTATGGTGTATTAGGTAATAGTAGGTTACGGTGCGGCGGGGGTGGCCCTTGGGCCACCCGTAAGCCGCCAACATGATTATTTTATATACAAACAAAAAGTAGGTATTATGTATATCAGATATAACTTAGGTACCATAGTGTAATAGTAGGTTACGGTGCGGCGGGGGTGGCCCTTGGTTTAATTTTTGTTTTTAAAACTTCAGGAATATATTTTTCGGCGAGTAATTAATATGATTATTACAATTATGTTTTAATATAATTATGACAAAGTTTATTTAGGCTTTATAATATTATTCTTAACAATCTTTATGCTGTTTGTAGTTATGCTTAATAATATTATGCCTATAAAATTATGCCTAATGACTATTATGCGTAGTTATTACTAGGACAATTTAAGGTATGCCATGTTATATTATGACATAAAAATTTATGCACAAAAATAGGGAACCCCCATAGCACGCGCCAGTAGTAGCATCGGCGTAACGCCGCGGAGCTGTCAAACTGACGTTATTACAGGGCGTTTGACATTGGTTTGACAGCTCCGCTACCTCTGGCGCGTGCTAGGAGAGCAGTTCGAGAGAATTTACGTACACTAGGCCAAACAGAAAGCTGACCGGGAGCGTTCCGGGATTTTTGTATGTATGAATTTGTATGGAGTGTGACACAGAGACCGTGCAGGCCCCGCGCGGCACATGTCGGTCTCTGTGTGGGCACCATCCATACAAACTCATACATTCCAATAAAATCCCGGAACGCCATAGGTTCGCTATCAGGGTGGCCTGGGCTTATAACCTAATCTCGACACTGAAGAAAAGCGTCGTAAAAAGGAAACCTGTGGGTGGGGCCAAAACGATCAAATCATTCCTGTCATGTCGTGCGTGCGTGACAGTGTATAGCGCTGGTATAGCGGCGTCTCTGTTTAGCACGCCATGACATGGTATGATTTCATCGTTATGAAAATGGCAATAGCCCCACTGATTACTTGAATCCTCGGGTTATTTTGGTGATTACTAAATTAAAATAAATACCTATTACCCTTTATTTGACAATTATTGATACCTATCAATAATTATTGTCAAATAAAGGGTAACACATAAAAAGCAAGGACTGATTATGCAGTCTGTCATGCAAACTAACAATCAATAGCGACATTTATTCATACTCAAGCTACGCGAAAATTTTCGAGGTGCCCACAGGCCGTGTTAGCCAATCGGAGACGCCCATGCGTCAGCATACAACAGACCAAGCTAATCTCGTACAGGCAGTTTTGAAATTATTATGTTAGCGGAGGGTACCCTGCGTTGAGTGGTTGTAATTATAGTCATTCGTTGCTTTGCCACAAAGAGGACCTAGGACTAATTAGTAGAGCTTGAGATGTCATGTCATGTCAATACCGTTTCGCTTATTCTTTCTGAAGCCATTCACATGATTAGTTTAGTTCCTAGGTTATCTCGATATTGCAAGAGACGTGGTTGTAGTGACATGGCTGGAGAATTCAAAATAGGGTTCATTCTGAATTACAAAAAAGCTGAACTTGCCGCAATATTGGCTTGAAATCGTGGCAAAGCCGTTCGCCGATTGACTGGCGTGAAAGTTTTGGCGTGAAAAAACGCGGGTTTTGGAATCTAGCTTTAAGGTGGATTCACAATTACAGATTTAAGGTCAAAATTGTGGCGTTCCTTGTGTGATTGGTATGAAACATTGACAATGCCGTCCGCTGATTAGCTGCCGTGAAAATAGCACAATGTGGTATGTGATTGTGAATATGGCTTCTTAGCGTAGGTATATTGCACCAAATTTCGCATTGGCCTATCAGAGGATGTGAATCTGTTTTCTGATTGGCTGGTGGGAAAATTGTGGTGATATTTGGCGATGTTTTCATTGTTTGTGGTTACTGTAAAGGGGGAATCAGAATCACAGTTTTATCAACAAAGTTATGGCGTTTCTTATGCGTGGCGTGGCGTAACGATTGGCGTGTAAAACATTCAAAATTACAGATTTAAGGTCAAAATTGTGGCGTGTTTTGTGTGATTGGTATGAAACCTTGGCAATGCCGCGGCGTGCCGGCCGATGATTTGTTGGAGTGAAAATTGAGGCGTATATCGCGATGTAGTCTATGATTGTGAGTGAGCTTTACAGCATATTGCAACTATTTTCACGCCGACTAATGAGAGAATGTGTGGATCGGTTTTTTGATTGGCTGGAGGGAAAATTGTGGCGATAATATTGTAGTTAGGATTTCATTGTTTGGTTTTATTGTTAAAAATGTATTCACAGTCACATACATCGCGACAAGGATCTTTTGACACTTGGATGACATTGGGGGGCTGTTCGCAACGAAAGGTGACGTTTCGATGGTGTTATCTCCGAATTTCGCCACGTACCAAAAGTCGATTGTCGATCTGTACTCGTACAAACACCGCGATGTACGGCCGCAATTGTAGCGCCAGCCAATCAGCGGACAGATCCACATCCTATGATTGGCCGGCGTGAAAATTGTGGCGGTAAATCGCAGTGTTGGCTGCGATTGTGAATTTAGAAGTGTATTCTATATCTGAAGTCTCTTGCATGATTAGCGTGAAAGCTTATGTTGGCCCAGTGTCGCCCTATGATTGGGTGGTTATATTGTCGCGATAAAATTGCTGTATTGACTGGTTTTTAATGTTTGTTTGCCTTCTATTCTAACGAAATAAAAGGTTGGCAGTATTTTGGAACCATTAATTTATTTAAGTTATTTTTAGCTAGCTTTGTAAATCAATGCCTACTTGTGTTATTTGTTAATGGCAATACTTCGCATATGCATAATAGGTACTTATCATGTGATTTAAGTAAACAGAAAACAATAATGAAAATAAACAAACATTCGCATTGCTACAATGAATAACATATTCAAGTCAAGTAGGTAGGTATGTACATAAGAATGTAATCAATGATTGAAGGTTACATGAGTTGGGTAGGTATATAGAAATACACTTGAGATAATGAGAAGAGATTACAAATACTATATTTTTTTTTTTTAAACAAAGCTTGCTGCAATTTATTTTTGCAAAGGTATTTCTTGTTATGTATTTGGTTGAGGATAGGTTTGTACTGTAGTTAAAGGATTCTAAGAATATGATAAATTATTGGATTTTAAGCCGGACTAATAAAAATCCAATAAGAACATAATAACAATGTAGAATTAAGGTAAATGTCTCGAGCTGTGGTTTGCATAAGAAATAGACTGTAACTGACTTTTTTTTCAATTTTCAAATAGCATTAGAAAATAATACCAGTTTTGTTTTTTTATAGGTAGATTTACGAATGTTTTATGCTGGTTAATTAACTCTCTGTATACAAATATCTACATTATTGTAGGGGCCAAAAAGTTAACATAGGGAATCATACTGAGATTCCAAGACAAAGTGCCGTCTACAATGTACCGGTGTACTTAATGCAGTTAGATAATTTCTTACTGGTGAATTTAAAGTCCTTATAGTAAGATGCTGACTCTTTTGCATCTATTGCAAAGAAAAAGGACAACCATACTCCAAATCCAAACACAAAGGATATGAGTAATTTATCTAATACTTGACTTACTAAGAGCATTCATGCTCACTAAATGTTTGATTTATAACCAGACTATTTATGTTGTACACATTTAGTAGGAATATAAAGGCATGTAAGTATGTGTATATATAAATATACATATGTATAGTGCAGTGAATACACATGTATAACATCAATAGACAGTACATGCATCACTGGCCGATCAATTAAGCAGAATTAGCGTAAATTATAGACGGCCCTGGCGGCGCAGCGGAGGTAAGAGACAGAAGTAGCAACTACAGTTTCCTTCGATAAGAGCGATTTTTAATTATACTGCCTCATACACCACATTGCATTCCTTGACAGACGATGTGTGACAATGGACCAAGTCGACCGTGCACAGCCAATAACACAAATAGAAACACGCAGAGCGGCCACGGCGTCTTTACAACAAACTTTACTTATTTACTTAAAGATCAGCTGTCAATGATTACGTCAATAGCCGAAAAACCTGTTTCGTAAATTCTTCGATTACAAAAAAATAAGCTACAAAAACAAATAAAGTGCCAGAAACAAAACTTACAAAGTTAGTTCACGAAAAATAATATAAATTAAAAAAATATCGATCTTACGAGCTTAGGCTAGTTAGTTCCACTTACCTTCGGATAATTCCAAATCTAATTCCGCCAATTTATCTTTTATATCATCCGGCAACTTTGATACATCAACACTTAAGTCAGCCATCGTGAAAAAACACAATTTTCCACACAAAACAATAAAGTTTATGAATAACACTTCAAGACGAAACCATCGTGACACATGGCCATCTTGAATTTTGAATATTTTCTGTCCGAGTTTTGGCTTCGAACTGGCTAATGTCCGAGTCAGCCACAAGAGGGCGCAAGCGCCATAGCAATTATGTTGTTAGTATGTTTTCAATTACATTACTATTGCGCAAAGTTGTCTCTGATTCACGATAAACAAAGCCCGCTAATCTCCTACCGACATAAAATCGGGACACTAGCTAAATTTACAATGAGGGTTTTTCTATATACCTACTTTTATGTGACAATTCTTATTAAATAGTTTCCGTAGTATTTAGTGATTAATGATCACGTTAAGTTATTCAGGAGATATGCGCGAACGTTTAGACTATTAATTGGAGTGCTCGAAAGAAGTCGTGTTTGTGCTCTTAGCAAGGTTTCCTTGCATAATTCGATGATTGCGTGGATTGTTGAGTTATTTCGTTTAGGGGTTTGAGAGGGTTGTGCGTAGCCTAAACCTACGATATCTTCATATACTATATGTATGTATTTAATAATAATAATAATAAATATCTTTATTTCAGGCATTAACTTTTACACACAATGTACAGTCATACCCATATTAAAATAAAATAAAATTAAAATTTGCCGTTCTCACATCGGTGCATGGCCAACCAGTGTTTTAGGAATGAGTTAGTATGGTCCTCGTGTATGGCAGCCAAGATTTTGTTGCGCGACAGCTGCAGTCTTTCCCGGAACGAGGCCGTCCGAGACCTGAGGATGGCGTAGAAGTCGGGGACTCCCGCGTCAGCGAACATGCCCTTCGCACTGCAGTAACGGGGCAATTTCATCAATATGCGAAATGCGTCGTTGTACTGAACTCTCAAGACGTTAAATGATCTCTTGGTAAACTTTATCCACAGTTGGCAGGTATAAAAACATTGGCAAAATGCTTTGAATAAAGTAATTTTAACGTCTCTCGAGCAGCGTGCAAATCGGCGTGCGAGCATGTTGCACCGGACAGCGAGAGCCCTGCGCTCCCTTTCCATATCCGCGTCATCACTGAGGTTCTCCGTGAGAATATGACCTAGGTATTTAAAACTCTTAACAACCCGAATTGGCGAGCCGTCCAAATACACAGTAAGCACGTTCTCCGGACCCCTTCCTGCTCTAAATACCATCATTTCCGTTTTAGACACGTTGTATTTTAAGCCATGTTTTTTTGCATATTCTTCACAGATGGCGAGCAGTTTTCTAAGGCCGTTTATCGAGGGACTAAGGAGTACCATGTCATCCGCGTAACTCAAATTGTTAACACACAGGTTACCAATGTGACAACCGGTGGCGGCACCCCTCAGTTCCTCGATAAGATCGTTTATATACAGATTGAAGAGGTCCGGAGACGTGAGACCACCTTGACGAACGCCACAGTCTAGTCTAAAACCACTAGACAGTGCTTCGCCCCATCTTACTTTATTGGTTTGGTTTTCGTACCAGAATTGCAACACATTAACAACTTCCCTAGACGTACCGGACCGCAGTAACTTTGTCCAAAGTAGGTTGTAGTTTACTAGGTCAAAAGCACGGCTCAGGTCAAGAAAACACGCATATACTGACGTGTCCCTATTACCATAATAGTTGACAGCATATTTGAGACTCATGACAGCTGAATCTGTTGCGAGTCCGGCACGAAAACCAAACTGCGCGTCATTAATATTAAAGTGTTTCGTCAATTCGGGTTGCAAGAGTCTCTCGAGGACCTTACCTACTATTGTGCCTAGGGATATAGGCCTGTAGTTTTTCAGGCTAGACAGATCGCCGGTTTTGTTCTTTAAGATCTTAGATATTTTATTAACATCTGACATGCTAATTGGCTTTGCCTTTCCCTCCGGGAAGAATTTTACAAAAAATGAGCGTATTTTAAAGTGATATGAAACATAGTACCGATAGCTCGGGTAAATGGCATTACGTCTGTAGGTCGTAGGACCTCAAAATTAAAGAGCACCAATGCACGGGCTAACATGTGAGTGAGCGACAAGCTATCATATTCGACGATATTATGTAGGTCGAACTGAGTCGAAGTGTTATTTAACCATGATCTTGACCGCGGCTCATATCGTTTTCGTTGTCGTTTTAATTTTGATGATATTATGTACTTAGTCACAGTACTCACAGTTGACCCTCAGCCTTTGGTTAACTTCGTAATTCTCGCCGGGTCAGCTTGTACTGGTTACACGATTCGATTCTGTTCGATCCAAATCTTAGCAGAATTGCGGATATAGGTATGTTGATCGCAGAGTACGAATTAGTCGGTAAATGTATGGCAGGCCTTGTTTTTGTTTTCTTTTATCACTTTACCAAAGACAATGATTCGATTTTTTCTACATGGCAATACCAAACCTATGTTGTAGTAAGTTTACGCTAGATGGCGCTACGACTTTGGAACTATAAAGGGCCTCTTACACTACCCAAATTGAGGAAAAAATTTATTGAGTGGGTAGAGTAAAAAAATCTTGTTCAGTGGGTTTTCTTCGAGAAATCCATCTCCGAATATGTATTGCATGTATTTGTCTGTCTGAAACCACCCAGAAAATATATAAAGTATATAAGTGTACTTAACATAGTTTATTTTTGAATAGGGTGTCCGACTGGTATGAAAATATGAATTAATTTTTTGCGCTCCTAAAAAATCGTATTTTTAGACCCATTTTCTATGATTTCTGTGAAAAATACCGCAAAATTTTAATCAAAACTTTTTTTTTGAGTTTGATCACATGATCTAAAACGCTCGGTATTGGTTGAATCTGCAGTGACGTCAGCGGTCAGTTTTAGTTTCCAAGATAGATCAGTAAGTGATTTACGAGCATTTTGGCAAGATTTGTGATTTTTAATTAACCCATTTAATTTAAAGTTAAACCCATGGAACCAAACCAATGGAAAGCAACTTCGTGAAAGTAGACAGTAGAAATCTTTCTAAAACTGACGCAATTAAGATCGAAGTTATTATTCTTCTAAAAATACTACCGATTTTTTATTATGCAGAACCTAAAAATGTGGAAACTGGCAAATACTTACACTTTCATTTCAATTATCTAAACAATGAATTTCATCGTTTTCGTAATCGTTTACTTATATATTTATTTGTTTCAAATTTTGTTCAACATAACAGGTTGCCCCAAGGCGTAGGACTTTATTATACTTACTTACATTATGTATAAAAAACGTAAGTACATAAGGGCTTAGAATATTAATTATACAATAGACTGCAATTTATCATTCTTCTCGTTTTCACTTTTTGTGGTAGTACCCACTGATTGTAGCTGCCAGTTCGTAAAATTATTGCTACCATTAACAACGGGACGAAGGAAGATTCGTTGGAATATATTGTCATTAGATTTGCATACTTTACGATTCGATGCAATCGAGCTGGCATTATAGGTTATAAAAATCAATGTCCCATACTTTTGGGAAAGCGAAGTTTTTTTCTACAAAATTGATTGTATGGCTAGTGTAAAGGGCCTATTTGATAAGTTGTTGTTTTCTTTTGTCAGTTTACCTTTTCAACAAGTATTCAACGGACACTACTTGATTTTTTCTGCTTGGCAACACCAAATGCCGGTTTTGTGTATCCGATAGGTGGCGCTACGGTTTCCTTCTTCCCGTCATTCTCATTCGTCGTCTAGTTTTCTTTTTACATTCGTAGCTAGATTTGTTGGCTGTAAAATGGTTAAATTTATTCTCGTAATGGCTGCCACGCTAAATGTGTAGCATATTGGTTATGTCATGTATGTAGGATCGGTGTTCGTATGTGGTATCGGAGTAACTCAACAAGTGTTCGGGGACAATGTTCGCATGAAAGCAGTTTAGTATCAATCTCCCTGGAACGTTTCTTCTTTCATGTTTCCTTTTATGGCAATTAAGTTATGGACTCGGCGTTTGTGTACTACATGTAATAAAAACATAATCTATGAGAGGTGAAAAGTGTGGTTCGGGCTCGTATTGAGTGCGTCGTGGATTGTCAAAGAGTAAAAATGACGGATACGCGTTCGTCGTCGGCATTATTCAAGCGCGCGGAGCAGCTGAAGCGATGGGAGGAATCGGACACGAACAAGCAGTCGCCGACCCCGAAGCGGGCTTCGAGGATCCAGTTCTCATCGGGGATCGTGTTCCTGGCTGCGTGCACCTCTGGCGACAAGGACGAGGTGCAGAGGCTGCTCAAGATCGGCGCAGACATAAACACGGCGAACGTGGACGGGCTCACGGCGCTACATCAGGTCAGTACATTTTTTAACTTCTTTTCTTGCTGCAATCTATCGCAGGGACATTTAGCTGCACTTTATGAATTTGTCTATTGATGGTATGAGTCCAGTGACTGTCTACTGCTGAGTTTCGCAGCAAATCTTGTAGAGCTTTTCTCTTCAATCTCTTGAAGGCTCCTTGGAGAACTGAGAACCACCCAAACATACCAAAAACTGGTCTAATATGCGAAGCTTTAAAACAGTTTTGTACTATATTCACGAAACACTGAAAAATAAAATAAAAATATTTATTTACCTTTCTCAAGTTAGACTAGAGACACAACGAATGTTGGGGTTCTTCTGTTAAGTATCAGGTGCCTGTGTCAGGAGCCCCCACTCTTCCACCTTTCAGTCAATTCTAATGAAGAGTTGAGTAGATCTTATAACACGATGTGACTTACTCGCTGGTTCCGAGAGTATTTTTTTTTAAAGTCCAATAAGTCTGCTGGCTAGGGTTCTTGAAGTGGTTGTCAAAAGGTACTAATCTATATGACATTACCTAACCCATCAGAGTTGATTTTGTTGACTTTGCATCCACCATATAACTGTAAAACCACTTTAGCAAGCCCTAACGGTCTTTTCCCCCAGTGCCAACCCTCTGCTGGCTCAGTGACCCAAACTAGATCTTGGCCTCTGATATGAAAGCACACCACTGATCTCTATCTTACACTTTCTGCTGCCAATTGGGCAAGCTCTCATAGAACTTGATTGTAACTGAGTGTAGATTTTTCAATGTTAGTTTGACTTTGACATACAAAAGGGCATGTAATACAAAATTCCAATAACTTTATTAGGTATTATGATAATGAAAACCCAGCTGCTTATGTGGGATAAAATGTCAGTCCTGTGATTGAGATGAATCTAACAATTCATATACTGCGTAATGTCAAAATCCATCAAGCCATGATTCAAGGTATGATGCCAGAAAAGAATTAATATGCACTGTAATATTTATTTTATGTTGGATAATCCCATTATGGTCTTACCATCCATAAAATAAAATACAACGGGTTACTGGAGCTTTCCTCTAAGAGATAGCCAGAACCGAGTAAAATAAAAGTTAAAAATTTAAGGTATCGGTGCTGTAAAATGAAAATTAAATTTGGAAAATTATATAATTAATAAATAGCACTGACCTTAGTACTAAATCGGGCGCCAGAGAATCCAGACATTCTCAAAGAAAAAGAAAAAAAGTAAAACCATGACTCAGGAT
Organism: Tachystola acroxantha; assembly: GCA_963506565.1. Classification (NCBI taxonomy): domain Eukaryota; kingdom Metazoa; phylum Arthropoda; class Insecta; order Lepidoptera; family Oecophoridae; genus Tachystola; species Tachystola acroxantha. The sequence goes on from OY735870.1 coordinate 20,077,397, forward strand.
GTAATGTAATATCATATATATATTTTATGAAATTTAAAAGTTACAATAAACTGCGTTTATATGAAGCGTTTTATAAAGGAAATACCTAAGATTTAATTAGAAACTAACCGCTCGGATTTATGTCACACATAAATGTACTTACTGGTACAATCGAGAAATGCAAAATTTGACAAATAATTTCTTATCAATAAATTAAATTTAAGGTTATATTAAAGGTTAAAGGTGTTAGTTAATAATACTAATTCACTGATATTAAACGTTCAAAAAAGTCTCCGATCACAAACATGTGGCTCGGTCACTAAAGGTGACTCGGTGAGTAACGGACTCCTGTGTAGCAACTGTAGAAAATAATGAGAACGAGCTGACCTTAATATCTCCGAGGTGCTCACGTCATATAGGACGGAGGCGACGTAGGTCTCGTAGTGGAAAGTCTAGACTTGCATCCCTTTTCAAAAGAGACCACGAAATGGTGTCGACGAATCAATCCGACCGAAAAATACGGCGATCTGGGGTCGTCCGTCTAGGATTCCATCCCGAAGGTGGCGAGAAAATCCATTAAGAACCGAACTCGTCTTGAAAAATTTAACTAGATATAAAAAAAAGGCTGAAAACATCACAAGTTATCAGAAGAGAGTTCCAATTGGAAAATAAATCGAAATATCGAATAAAAATACAAAACGTGTCTACTAACCGTATTGCCTTTTTTTTATCAATTTAAATCCGATTAGTTATATTTCCTTTCATTCCAGTTTATTGATATGCCCGCTCCATTGGGGTTTGAGATTGAGATTTTCAATCTATTTTAAAGTAAAATAGCCCATTTGGCTTAAATTATTAATTTTATTGCCACATAATGATGGCGACTTGACAAGTTCCACACGAAAAAAGCCATGAACAAAGTGAAGCTTGCAACAGATAAACCAAAAAGTTGCCATTCGAAAAAATATAATTTAAAAAAACAAATAGGGAGGTGACATGTCGATTGAGTATCAATTACATAAATAGGCTAAATTATTGTGAATAATCGACATCCAGGCCATAAAAGTTGAAAAAAAGGAAAGTTAAGAAAAACATAACCTCAAATTTGGAATAAAATAAAAAACCGTTTGTAACAAACTATGTATGTTACATTACACCCTCACTAAAAAATAAAAAGAAGAAAACTCCTTTTTAAAGTTAAATGCCAAAAAAATTAAATTTCAAAGAAATTTTGAAGAAACTACTCCTATCTACCAAATATTTATAATAAATAGCCATCTAAACCATTCCTTGGAGATGAGAAGCACAAAGACTTACTCACTCGAAACACACTCGAAATATGTACTAGAGATAGGTTAGTTACTATCAACTACCTACTCGCCGAACTATCCAATACTATAAAAATATTGTTATAAATAAATATTTCCAAAAAATTCCATCAATACAATACTACGATCCTTAGAGATGTCGGGCACAAAGACCAGACACTCGAAACCACCATGACTGTCCGTGACTAGTTTACTGGAGATAGGTTAGTTACCAACAACTACCTACTCGGGTACATTCCAAAATTTTAGAATACAAATAAATAAACTCGACGTGTCTGCAGTAGAACACCGCCCTTCGCCTGATGGGTCTGCCATAGAACACCACCCTTTGGCTCCTTTCTTCAAACAACTACCCCTGAGCGTACAAGGGACGACTCAGAGATAAAAAAATACACAGAACTGAGGTCGGCACAACTCCACTGACTTCCCGAACACAGTCTGGTAAAAAGGTGGAAACAAAGGTTCCAAAATACACAGAACTGAGGTCGGCACAACTCCACTGACTTTCCGAACACAGTCTGGTAAAAAGTGTGTGAGAACAAGGGTCTCAAAAAATATATAGAACTACGGCCGGCACACCTCCACTGACTTTCCGTACGCAGACTACATATAAAAAATAAGGAAAACACGAGTTCCTATAAAGAAAACCACAGTACTACGATCGACGGAAACCTTCGGACATGCCGAATCGTAGACGGGGAAAAATAAATGGAAATAAATTCCAAAATAAATCCACAAGTGAAAAGTCACTTGGGAAAAAGTAAAATCCGGGTGTATAAACGTCACATCCGAGAGCTATGTACAAGATATACAGTCGTATCCTAGGGACATGCACGAACTGTACAATATATGTAAATATATAAATTTTAACTAAAAAATGTGTGAAAAGTTACAACAAAAAATGTGAACGACCTTAAAATGAATGGTCGGATCAACAAAACATAAACTATGGTATGTACAAACAGAAACATAACAAAATGTTTTATAAAAAACAAAAAAAATGTTTATAAAAAAACATAACCAAAATGTTTGAAAAAAAAACAACCAAAAATGTTTAAACAAAAACATAAACAAAATGTTTGAAAAAAAACAAAAAATGTTTAAACAAAAAATGTGAACAAAAATGTTCAACAAAAATATACTTAAAAAGGTTAAAGGTCTGAATCAAACAAAATTGGTCGGTTCAGAACTAAAACGTTAGGCTCCAACAAAGGTGATGAAACCTAAACAAGACAGCACAAACAATAATTAAGATCATACGAGTTGGATCGAAAGAGGTGTGAGGAGAAGATTAGGAGTAAATTTAGAAAATAACCATATCTGAAATAAAATATTCGCAGCTTTAGCCTTACATATAGATATTAAGTTTTTCCCACATACATCCTCATTCAAGTGGCATTTATTCATACATCAACTACATTCTTCATCATACAAAACCACAATAACTCAACCCATATGTAATTCCAAAATATTAAATATTGAATTTAATTTTAAACTTTAATAATATCTTTAATGTGAAAACGATTAACGGTACCTTTATCCAAATCTTTCAATACGTACACATTATTAGAAACTTTTTCTACAATTTTACATTTGATAAATTTAGGTGCCAACTTAGCAGAAAAGTATTCGGCCGCGTTGGACTGAACAAAATTTCTTCTCCACACAATATCTTCCAGCTCGTAGGAAATGGCTTTCCTATGTTTATTATAATAAGAGGCGTTCCTCTTGTAAGCTTTACAAAGAGATTTAACAACCAGTTCAAAAATAGTTGCCAAGTCATGCAAAGAAGTAGCATAATCGTGTCGACTACCCAACTCAACTTCATCCAAAAGATCAAGCGAATCGTCAAAACGATGTAAAGATGAGTCTACGATTACTTCTCTCCCGAACATCAGAAAATTTGGGGTAAAATCTGTAGCCAAGTTAACACTACTATTCAAAGCTAGTTGAACGTGATTAATAAATTTTGACCAATTACGTTGATCATCTAGAACGTAACATGCAATACAAGTTTCCAAAGTCTTGTGATACCGCTCCACAGGATTATTCTGGGGGGTATACAAAGTGTTGTAAAATATTTTATGAATATTATAACTTTTCAAGAATTCTTTAAAATTCTTAGATGTAAACTGTGCTCCATTATCGCATATAATAACCTTGGGGCAACCAAATTTAAGAAATATTTCTTTCTGTAAAATTTTAGTAATAGACTGTGTAGTGGCATTACAAATAGGAAAAAGCCAACAGTACTTCGTAAATACATCTACTGCTGTAAACATATATCGGTGACCAGAGTAAGCCTTTGGCAGTGGGCCAACCAAATCCATCGAAAGCATAACCATCGGACGATTTACAAGTTTTTGATTAGTCATAAGACCAAGAGGTGGCGCATTAGAATGCTTATACGCCTTACATATCTCACACCTAGAAATATACGACTGAACATCATTAAACATCTTCGGCCAATAATAATGTAATTTTAATTTATTTAAAGTTTTATGAACACCTAAGTGTCCTGAATTTATATCATCATGATTTTCTCTAATGGTATCTATAACATCTTCTTTAGGTATAACTATTTTCCATGATAAACTATCTTGTAAACTAAATTTGGGTTTGCAAAATCTATATAAAATATTATTCTCAATTCTAAAGTTTTTATAACGAGTTGGTGTCTTTTGACAATTAATAAAAATTCGTTTATACCAAGGATCGTCAATTGAATCATCAGGTTGAACAATAGAACAAACGTGGACAGTGTCAATCTCAATACGTGACAGCGCGTCGGGAACTGTGTGAGCACTACCTTTCTTATGAACGACATCAAATGAGAACTGAGCGATACGTGCAGCCCATCTTGCCAGTCTGCCTGACGGATTACTTAAAGCAAGTAGCCACTTAAGGCTGGCGTGGTCGGTAACGATGGTAAATTATCTTCCCGAACACACGTCTTCCCATCAAGTTCAAACGTAAAATGTAAAACGCAAATAAAAAATTAAATTTACAATTAAATGTAAATATTAAATTATAAACATTAAAGAATGTTCAAATTATATTTAAAGCAAGCAATTAAATATCAAATTAATAATGTAAAGTATGTGTAAAAGCTATAAGATTTCACCACCAAAAATATTCAATGTCGAGAGAGGTAACGCAGAGCAAAAATGCAAAACAACGTGTAAATGCAAACGCCGAAAACAACGTCCCAACAAAATAAGCGAGCGTCTTAAACAAAGAGCGTCGAAAAAATAACAAACGTCGAAAAAGAAACGAACGTCGTGTAATAGATAAATGAACGTCACTAAATAGCGAACGTCATCCAAAATAAAGTAGTAAACGTCAAAAAGAACGTTACTAATAACAAAGCATGCTAAAAGAAGCGTTATAAAAAATAAACAACTCAAAATAGGAGCTATTACAAGTATAAACTTAAAGTTAACAAAGTTATACAAAGGCATAAATTGTTACAATATAAATTAAAAGTTATTGTTACAATGTAAATTAAATGATATACAAAACATTCTGTGTCATACAAAAGTTTCAAGCTAAGTTGTAAAAAATTCAAGTTAAATTATAAATCCAAGGGAAGGGATTTAATAACAAATGTTATTTCAAAGTCCCTACGGAGGGCGCAAATTGTCATATTTATTTTATGTTGGATAATCCCATTATGGTCTTACCATCCATAAAATAAAATACAACGGGTTACTGGAGCTTTCCTCTAAGAGATAGCCAGAACCGAGTAAAATAAAAGTTAAAAATTTAAGGTATCGGTGCTGTAAAATGAAAATTAAATTTGGAAAATTATATAATTAATAAATAGCACTGACCTTAGTACTAAATCGGGCGCCAGAGAATCCAGACATTCTCAAAGAAAAAGAAAAAAAGTAAAACCATGACTCAGGATGTAATGTAATATCATATATATATTTTATGAAATTTAAAAGTTACAATAAACTGCGTTTATATGAAGCGTTTTATAAAGGAAATACCTAAGATTTAATTAGAAACTAACCGCTCGGATTTATGTCACACATAAATGTACTTACTGGTACAATCGAGAAATGCAAAATTTGACAAATAATTTCTTATCAATAAATTAAATTTAAGGTTATATTAAAGGTTAAAGGTGTTAGTTAATAATACTAATTCACTGATATTAAACGTTCAAAAAAGTCTCCGATCACAAACATGTGGCTCGGTCACTAAAGGTGACTCGGTGAGTAACGGACTCCTGTGTAGCAACTGTAGAAAATAATGAGAACGAGCTGACCTTAATATCTCCGAGGTGCTCACGTCATATAGGACGGAGGCGACGTAGGTCTCGTAGTGGAAAGTCTAGACTTGCATCCCTTTTCAAAAGAGACCACGAAATGGTGTCGACGAATCAATCCGACCGAAAAATACGGCGATCTGGGGTCGTCCGTCTAGGATTCCATCCCGAAGGTGGCGAGAAAATCCATTAAGAACCGAACTCGTCTTGAAAAATTTAACTAGATATAAAAAAAAGGCTGAAAACATCACAAGTTATCAGAAGAGAGTTCCAATTGGAAAATAAATCGAAATATCGAATAAAAATACAAAACGTGTCTACTAACCGTATTGCCTTTTTTTTATCAATTTAAATCCGATTAGTTATATTTCCTTTCATTCCAGTTTATTGATATGCCCGCTCCATTGGGGTTTGAGATTGAGATTTTCAATCTATTTTAAAGTAAAATAGCCCATTTGGCTTAAATTATTAATTTTATTGCCACATAATGATGGCGACTTGACAAGTTCCACACGAAAAAAGCCATGAACAAAGTGAAGTTTGCAACAGATAAACCAAAAAGTTGCCATTCGAAAAAATATAATTTAAAAAAACAAATAGGGAGGTGACATGTCGATTGAGTATCAATTACATAAATAGGCTAAATTATTGTGAATAATCGACATCCAGGCCATAAAAGTTGAAAAAAAGGAAAGTTAAGAAAAACATAACCTCAAATTTGGAATAAAATAAAAAACCGTTTGTAACAAACTATGTATGTTACAGCACATAGGTAGATCCCTTTTTAATATATGGATATTCATGCCTATACCTACTTTCAAACTCATTTGGACTCTCTTCAATGTGTTTTCACGTAGGTAAATAATATCTGTATTAGGTAATTCATTCTGGGGTATCTATCTCAGGATAAATTTTTACATTTTTGTGTAGAGTAGAAATAAATAGAGTCTAAAACAGTTCAGTAGTTTTGTGACAATTTTGGATAGTGTTACATTTGAGTTCCTTCTGTTAGGGCTTGTTGATACTATTATAATAATCTAGACTATTAAATGTTATTTAATTGCTTACTTATTATTTATGGTTAAGCGATTCCTGGAGATATCTATAAATATGATCATTTCTCAGACATTTATCACATGCAGACCACCCAGAGATTCTGTTGAGATCAATCATTAATTACCCATTATTTCTGATACATTTGATGTTGTTTGAAGTAATCTAACTGTATCAGGTCAGGTTCAATGATCTAATCAAGTCAGAATGCAAAATCTCCACCTATATTTCGTTTGATGCTAATTTCTTTAATAACTTTCATTAGGGTACTCATTACGAGAGCAAAGTTATACATATTTTTCAATGATGTTTGTTTACTATCAGCATTTAATGGTAATGACATTTGCAAGCCATATGCAAATATTTACCAATATAACATACATTACCATTAAGCCCTTATCATTCAATTCAATAGTGGTCTTTTTGTCTTTGTCTCGAATAGAGCTGTGAATCAGATTACAAATTGTAGAAATGAATTGGCTCATTAGTACAATTAGAATCCAATCAATTGAGGCAATATATGCTTGTGTCAATTTTATTGACTTCATCAATCAATGACTCACACAAGGCAATATTTATAGCATACATACATACTAGAGGGGTACATATAAATAGGTATCTTTTGCGACAGTTCGGTGACGCAGTGGTTGGGTCACAGGACTTACGATACGGAAGTCCCTAGTTCGGCCCTGGGCAGGTCAGTCATGCCACGTGTCTTCCGCGGGTTTTCGGAAAAACTTACGTTCATTTACCAATGTTCTCAAAACGGTGATTAAACCTGCATGCCATTGAAGAAAAAAATTCTAGGGAATGTGTAATCTTCTAATCCGCACTGGGCCCGTGTGATGGAACATGGCCCAAGCTCCCACAATATAAAGGAAGGTTTTTGCCCGAGAGCGGTGACATAAAAATGATGATTATTTGTTATACTATGAGACCACAGTGGCGTTGAGGTTGGAACGATATTTTTCCGTCACAAAGGTCTGAGTTCGAACCCCATGTGGGCCATGACCTATAAGTTTTCCTCAGTTTTCACAAAGAAAATGTATGTACATTTAACTCTCAAAATGGTGAATCACAATTGTGTATAATGATGAGCAATCGTGCACGATGGCGGACAATTTCTAATGGACAATGGATCGTGGCACGCAATGGTAGTGTTGTCCGTTTTTTGGGCACAATTCAAAAGGAATCGTGGCGTAACGTGGCTGGTGATGAGACTGCAATGAACCATGCACCATTGTGCACACAACACCTTTTCGTCGACCGGTGATGCTGGTTTGTCGTGGCATATGGTCATGCATGCTGCGGCCATCTGTACTGGGGCATCTATACCTAGTCTTTACATCACATGTAAAGACTAGGTAGTGAGTACAATTTATAATTTTAGCTGAATTAGGTACTTTATAACATGTCTTTGATTGTTATTTTTGTCGATTCTGGAGTGCGCTGGCTAATTTATTCTTCGGTAAACAAACGAGTCGTCTGTACTTTTACGCGATGTACCTAACTAGCATATGACTGAGTGATAGTTTCAGTTGCGTTTAGGTTTAGGATTAGATTTGGCGGCGGAGGAATTTCACCTGTTGTAAGCTATAAACTTGCTATATATCCCGTCAATCAACTGTAACAGTAATATTTAAACTGCGGTGTTTTTCAGACAAGATCGAGTGATTGCTAGGATAATACTCAGTTCCACTTCCGCGTTTCGCAAATTCACCGAGTACGCGTCTGTCACATGTGCTGGGATTAGTACTCGGAATAACTTGCGATTGTGATTGCTCCCACCGCCATACGTCACGTCACCCGACGGAATTAGAACCTAACGACGTCTGTGGTATTATGTCGGAACTGTCCATTACTGCATCCCTATGTGTATAATAATAGACTATGTAAAAGAGCAGCAAAGTATTGTAAAACATGAGATGTAGTAATATTGCCTAGTTTGCCCTAAGTTCTGAAAACACGCAGAGGGCGCCCGCCGGAATATTCTCTTCACGGATGATATAATTTTTTGCTGTTGAAGAGATTCTTAATCGTCAAAATGATAGTGTCTATGCACACAGCTCAAACTTACTTATTTACTGACTTGCTATTGGATATTGGCTTCTGAAATGAGAAGACGCCAGTCATGTCGGACCAGCACCCAATCACGCCACGTCCTGTAGTCGGTCCAGATCGCTCTCCACAAGAAGCTACTGATATAATTCCGAAAGTCGAAAGAGGCTGTCATGGTTTGATGTGTCTTACGATGGCGTGACAAAGCTCCATTTTTGTGAAAACCATAAGCCATATTTTAGAGATGATGGTTCAACCATTAGTAACACTATTTAATGGTAGACACTGGATATTTTAACAAGATACCAGCACCAGCGCACAAAGCGGAATCAAGCCAGCGCTGGTTAGACGGGAATTTAAAGGATTTTATCGCCTCTGAAGATTGGGTCCCTGCAAGTCCTCATCTTGATCCTTTGGATTATTGCTTATGGAATATTTTTGAAGGGAAGGCGCAAAACCGCATCGAAATATTGAGTCGCTAAAAGCACATTTAATGAAAACAGCCGCCGCGAGACCATTGACAACGGTACGTGCGGCCTTAGTGACTGGTCAGGACAGGACGTTTGGAGAAATGTGTAAAAGTTAAAGGTGGTTCATTTAATTTTTTTCCCTGTACGATGGACATAGGTATTTATTTTATGAGAGACTGAATTTACGTCACGACTAGGTAATGTCTTACGCCGTGGTTATGCTTCTGTTTGAGGTATATTTGGTCACCTTTATCACTTGTCGCATGTCTGGTTCTCTTATCTCTGTCCTGTGAGTGACAGGGCGACCATTATGCTGCATTTTTATAAATACGCGTATGGCCGAGACGTGAGCATAAAGGACTCATTGTAGTAAGATTATTTAGACTGCGATCCGAAATATTGTGAAATTTAACGCTAACAAAGTTGTTGTTCATGATCAGAGTTACTTCTTTTTACCTATCGATTATCCATTTATTGACACGCTCACGATCCCTTTTCGAAACAGCCGCTTACAATTAATTTTTCATAACCTATACAAGTATTATTTAGGTAGTAGATACCTACTAATATTTTACTCCATCCATCACAATCCCATTTGATGTTTGGTCGAACAGGCAATAGTTAAATTACGGATATGAAGTTGTCCTGATTATGCTGTAGCCGCTATCAAAATTGTACATTCTAATATCAACCCTTCTTATATCGACACAGGTAATAAGGTCGAAGGGCCAGTCGATATACGTAGGTATACTAGGCAGTCAATGCCCGCAGGGAAGCTAACGTAACGAGGCTTAATAGATGCAATTAATATGACCCGACCGGATTGCCGCGGCGACCCGACGACAGGATCGTATAAAAATGTGGACGTATTACTTCGTCATTACTATACCTAGATACTTACAATGTTATCGACTCATGTCTTTTTTGTAGGGATTGATTGTTGTATTATCGTCGAACTATCGATATTAAGTAACGTACATAAGTATACGAGTACAGACGTACTTAAAGTCATACCTGTTTCCCGGGCGTAGACAGAGATGATGGCCTGTCATCTGCTATCCTGGCATCTTCTCATTATCCACATTCATAAATCTCGTCATTTTATAAAAGACCGCACTTAGCCTTATTTTAAAAAAGAGAACATCGTTTTCGATCCTTCTACCAACAGTCATCATCAGTCTATTTATATTGCCCCACTGCTCGGGCACAGACCTTCCCTTACATCGAGGGAGCTCGGGCCATGATCCACCACGCGGGCCCACTGCGGATTCGCGGATTTCACTTGCCTTAGATTTTTTCTTCTTCTACGGCATGCAGGTTTCATCACTATGTTTTCCATCTCCGTTTTGAGAGCACTCGGTAAATGTACGAAAGGTTTTCCGTCGAAAAAACCGAGGATAACTCATCGAACCTGGGACCTCCGTATCGCAAGTCCATTGACTCAACCACTGAGCCACCGAGTTCTCTCTACCAACAGTCACTCCTATGTATTTGTTTCACGATTACGCTTTCTTTCATTATTGGAAAGTAAAGTTGGCAAACTTTTTACTTACTCCGCTGGCTCAGCGACAAGACGACATAGGATCTTGGCCTCCGAAACGAACGAGAACCCGCCAGTCGGATCGGTCCCGCACTCTCCCGCCATGTGTGTGCCTGTCGGTGTAGGTCCTTCTCCACCCAATCATGATTTGATTACTAATTATTTTTCACCAACAAGCTATTTGTTAAAATACGTTAAATTATTAATTATTTTTAAAATCGCAGGCTTACTCATATTTGTTTTAAATGGCGCTTATCTGAAGAATTCTGCTAATGTCAAATCGGTTATGGGACAATCCTTCCGTAGTCACTCCCTGTTGTCTGTAGGTCTTCTCAATTAATTGCCACTCTTTACGGTCTCCAGCTTTCATCACCCAATTCCTTCCAGTAAGCGTTATTTTGGCTCCACTCAAAACGATCCCTATATTTTGTCTTTTCATTGCCCACATTACATGTGCATTTTTACTGAACGTTAACCTAATTTTCCGGAGAATTTGCAGGCGAGGACAAATTTAAAAACATCGTTTAATACGAAGAGATCGCATAATATGTTTCGATCCTGAAATGAATGCTTTCGAGAATAGTATAGCTTCCAAAGAAAATATTGACACTAAATCTTGTCGCTTCTATAAACACTATTGTTGATATTACAGGTATGAATGGTAGCGATGTGATTCTTAGTATTGTACAATTAGAGCTCTGGTTTTGTTATTGGAGCCTCGGCAAAGCCTTTTTTTCAATTAGACAGACGTACGGACGGACAACAGCAGATCAATGGTAACACTTGCAGTACAATTTCAAATCTTACGACGCAGATAATAAGAACGGTCCAAAGTCCAAAGTGTTACACTTGATCTGCTGTTAGCTGTACTTAGGCCTCAATTTAAGTATATATTTTTGGGTTATCAATAATATTAACACGTCATGATCGATATGACTTTAGTTGGCTAATATAAAATAGACAGACCTACAAAAATGCCATCTTTTTATCCACCACTATCTTCATCTAAGACTTATAGTCCTATTAAATTATGTTTAGTAGGTACAAGACAAGATACAATTAGATTATCCTAACTTTGAATTGAGACTGTCGTTATTCTAAATCCCAAAGAGCTACGATACATACCTTTTCTGACCATTTAACGTTTGTATGACTTTATCCTAGAAGAGCCAGGACCTTTCAGTTTGTATGTAGCAGTGATAATAGGTATATTGTTTCCCGATTTACTCCAAAGGCTATTGCATCACAAACCCGCGAATGACGCATTGGAACACGATACTACTCTGCGTTGCTCACGCGCCTGTGAAAACGCGTGTGTCGGTTTAATTAATGTCTTTGCTATGCAATCAAGTATACCTGAGATTAGTAATAAAAGGAAAATAAACTTTATGTAGAGTACTTATTGCATTTAATCCGGAAGTTTAGGATTTTGTACAAATAGGTTGAAACCCCGGTTGTATCCCATTTGATTATTGTACATATTCTATCTAGGTATCTACTATATCATTGATTATTTCGCGCGCAGATAGTAGCTCTTTCTTTAACTAGCCATACGGTTAATCCTTTATAATATAAACTTTATGTAGGCGACTTGTTGTATGTAATCCGGAAGTTTAGGATTTTGTACAAATAGGTTGAAACCCCGGTTGTATCCCATTTGATTATTGTACATATTCTATCTAGGTATCTACTATATCATTGATTATTTCGCGCGCAGATAGTAGCTCTTTCTTTAACTAGCCATACGGTTAATCCTTTATAATATAAACTTTATGTAGGCGACTTGTTGTATGTAATCCGGAAGTTTAGGATTTTGTACAAATAGGTTGAAACCCCGGTTGTGTCCCATTTGATTATTGTACATATTCCATCTAGGTATCTACTATATCATTGATTATTTCACGCGCAAATAGTAGCTCTTTCTTTAACTAGCCATACGGTTAATCCTTTATAATATAAACTTTATGTAGGCGACTTGTTGTATGTAATCCGGAAGTTTAGGATTTTGTACAAATAGGTTGAAACCCCGGTTGTGTCCCATTTGATTATTGTACATATTATGTCTAGGTATCCACTATAGCATTAATTATTTCGCGCGCAGATAGTAGCTCTTTCTTTAACTAGCCATACGGTTAATCGTTTATAATATAAACTTTATGTAGGCGACTTGTTGTATGTAATCCGGAAGTTTAGGATTTTGTACAAATAGGTTGAAACCCCGGTTGTGTCCCATTTGATTATTATACATATTCTATCTACGTATCTATAGCATTGATTATTTCGCGCGCAATTAGTTGCTCTTTCTTTAACTAGCTATACGGTTAATACTTCTGTACGTAGTAGATACTGTTCTGTGGTAATGTGTCGACCATAATAAGTTGTGTAGTACTCGCACCTCTTACTAAGATTTTGTATCTGTGTAATTCTAGCACACGCAGGTGTAATACTTAGACACTCGTGGTTTCTAATCGCAAACGATAAAATCGATCCATTAGCGTCTTTTCCACTTTATGGCTGCTTCCATTGTACCTACCTACTAATTACTAGATTTACTATCGTCGATAACTGTTCTTACCTTTCTGTGCATTTCTTCGAGTAGGTAGGTAATATTATGTTGAACAAATTGATATCACGCTGCTCTTTTAATGGCATAATCGTCACTACATTTCGTAATAGTTCTTCCAAAACATACACATACAGTACATTATAAATCATGCTCAATTTGAGTAGGTAGCATAAAACTATTCTCGACTATACATTATTCCACTAATACTACGCTTTTTTTTTACGGAATTCGTGCCAAACGAATGGCCCAAGTGCTAATGGACGCTTCCGTTTTTCGTTACGTACGGTTACAAAAAATCAACCAATTATTTTTTTATAAAGAATTTTCGCGTAGTGTGACTCCCACTGAGAACTATGAAAATACTGGGTGACAAAATTGCTATGAAATATGTTAATTTTCCGACCACCATGAACTTTTTTTATCCGTATTGTCCTAAACAATAGACCAAAATAGCTTTCTATTAGTTTGTTCTCGATTACTAAATGTGTTATCCTACTATTAGGGATATATTTGATGTTCACTATTACTTTATTTGCCCTACTTTGCAGATAGCTTGATTGCTTAGAAACCATTAACTTTTGTACTGAAATATTTGTTGATATCTTTGCTAACAGTATTGTCTGTCGGAGTGGTCGATGACGTCACAAACAATATTATCAAGTGACACATTGTACTCGAATAGTGTAATCCTGATCGATATTGATAATTAGTAGTGATTATGGATTGATCAAAAATAATATTAGTATAAAAGAAGAAGTTGGGCTTGGAATTTTACTCATATTGATAGGTACATATATTGAATATTTCATGGATTTTATGATCTTACGAGTACTGCTTTTCCGTTTTTGTGCTCTAACTAAAACTAGAAGTTTGGTTCTTACAATAACTTATGGTTACCCAATATCGATCAAGTTTCGACGTACCGTTGCGGCAACAATTTGTATTGGCTACGTACAGCTCTCCTCTCATTACTTACTTTAGTTTACATAGATTAGGTTACAGATGGTCCTATATCCAACCTTATTACGTGACCGTGGTGATTTAGGATTAACCTATCGGCATCCCTGGCGCTCGGGCTGTAAGTAGAAGATTTATCGGCCTCAGATTGCCTGCTTGGCAGCCGTTCCGACACCGCACCGCTCAACCGTTACCGAGACCGCATAAGTGCGATATCTATGAGACTGTTTCAACTACATACTTTGTGCTCTTATGTATGTACTTAGATGTGTTTTATCTTATTAGGAGTATTGGGTAGATTTGTTTACCTTTCGAGTGAAATATCTACGCTAATGAGAAAGCGAAAATTACAAATAATACAATTCACCTCCGCAAAATCGTTATAATCGTGAATGGTATAAGTTTATTTATGTTCTTCCGTAATTGTTTTATGTTATGGATCAATTATCCTGTCAAAGTATGATTTTTTAAAGATTAATGCAGTATCGAGACTCATATAATATGTTGGTCTTAAAATGCAAATGTGTAGCCTCGCAACGTGATATGCCATAGATTTTGTATTCTAAATCTGCATAATGTTATTGTAGACTATTGCAAACCTTAGCAGTGCGTGTGGCTTGTCGATGTATCGGCGATAACCTGACCATCGACTCTAGACCTCCATCCAAAACAACGATTCAAATATAAACAGCCTTGTATTTATAAATACAGAGTACTGTTGTACATTGCGGGGGCCGAAACATTGAAAAGCGGATACCTTGTAACTTTCCGAAGTTATTGTATATGGGCAGTGGGATATTTTAATAATATCTCGAATAGTTCATAATATTTTCACTCTAACATTGTAAATGTTGCGCTATAGTAGAGCCCTGCACTTACGATACTAAGATCCAGGTTCGATTCACAGGTCTCCTAAGTACCGATGAGAGTTTCTCGGCTTTTCCGAAAATACTTACGTGCTCTAGATATGGCGACCAAGAAATTCTGTACACTTATTAGTTATTATATTATTATGTGCGTGAAATACTATAAATAAATACGTCTTTTGTATAACATACATTACATTGAAATATGAAATTGTTGAAACCATTTCAGATTTTTAAGAAATGCCTGTAGTAGGAATTAGAAATTCCTTTAAATTTTGGGAGTAGGTAGGTACTTCCATAAACCAGAAATGAAAAGTCTCCCACCCCACTGCCATAGTCCATGTTGCTATAGTTTAGTTAGATATTGCAAATCGAATTTCGTATTCATTCATGTTAATTGATTGACTGGATGAAATGTAATTAATAAATAACCCTGTTGTATGTTTTTGAGTCAATAAAAATGATGAAGTCATTTGTCTATTATTTAACTGAATCAATTGAGCTTTGTCTAAAGTCAATTGCGGTCGTAGAAGAAGTGGTGTGGTGACTCAGGCCACTTCGTTAGAGATTTGTTTGTGAATGTGGGTTTTGAATGTTCCGAGGGACTTGGTATTGACATAGAAAGAATTTATAGCTGTCTCGGCATTGATCTACTTTTCGTTTTTACTTTTAAAATATCCACTAGAGATGGAAAACTGTTACTTAAAATTTACAGGATATGCTATGTTACATTTAGATGATGATATTTTATAAGGTTCTCACGAATGGTACGTGAGGTATGGCCATTTGTGCGTCATTTATTTCATTAAACTAATGTAAATTAAAAGAAATGTATAAATAAATATTACCTTTTGGATAGAAATTTCGGACATTTCGTCCTTTGCAGGCTAGAGAAAGATTTTATTGGGATCGTTTACGATTACTTTGTTCCAGGCTCTTTCTTCCTAATCTTTTTCGGTCTTAAAATCCGCTGCAAATTCATTTCATTTTAGTCATTTAGTCACAAACCGGAGTCGGGTCCACTGCTGCACATTTATAACTTTATAACTGATCTGAAGTCGCATAAAAATACTCGCTGTGATATTTAATCAAGATTAAATTCTGGTATTTTTATTCAGCAAGACCGAACGAAATCCTAAATGTAGCGTTTACCTTTGAGACCACCTTCAGAACATGCAACGCTCCAATACTTTTGGCGGGCTTCATTGATCTGAGTATTCGTTATTATAATATTTATATCTACAATGTCTAAAATAACGACGATATGTATTCGGGTACACCACTGCCTGTTGTGGGATAGTTTTTTTTTTATTATTAATGGACTCGACAGTTCGTCATTTGTCAATGTCATGTTACAGAAAATTCAATATATAATAGTCTTCTATCTTCCTCCAGAGGAGTCGCAGTAGCGTCTTCACCCTGGTTAGCCGCGTCTTCTTGTCTTCATCCAGAGGAGTCGCCGTAGCGTCATCACTCTGAACGAAGCAGCTCGACAGTCACGTTCACTCCCGAGCTCGCAGTGGGAGTCTTGACCATAGCGCCAAACTTCACATCCTGCGTGAATCCTCCAATAATTTCACCATACTGTCATTAGCGAACATTTTCTGATTAACTTAACGTGATATTAAACACAAAACAAACACTGTAGACATTAAACTGAAAATAATTTCGCAGCCGTCGTTTCCCGCCATTTACAAAAACTCCTATGGGATAGTTTGAAATCTGTTGAAGAGAGGCCTCCTGTAAAAAAATTTACAATATGTCGCAAAGCAATCTATGTTTATCAAAAATATCTGTCAGTTACACCAAAGGCCAACTGTACTGATTACAATATATAGCATTTGTATCGCTCGGAATGTGCATTGAGTATTGGTTAGTCTTTTGATTCAGACTTTCAGATACATAATTGCCCAATTTATGATAGCTATAATATTGTTTTTATTATAGCTATCATAAATTGGGCAATTATGTATCTGAAAGTCGAATCAAAAGACTAACCAATACTCAATGCACATTCCGAGCGATACAAATGCTATATATTGTAATCTGCGTACTATTTAGAAGCTCCGTAGTACGCACGTTACCCCATTTTGTTCGTCTGCCCTACATACTGGTAAGCACGCACGATTATCCGGCGGGCACGCATTCGCCTCTGTTTACAACATCGCGCCCATCAGGGCCGCACTGATCATTTTATCGATTGCTATACGTTTTTATAGTTGTGTGCCGCATGCGCATCGCATCTGGATCGGCGTGTGTGCCCTATTTATAAAGTGCGGTTAGTTACCTTAGTACAGTTATGAGACAGACACGGCAGTATTTTGAGATTGCCATTTCATTATTGCACGTTGGCGATATTTATTACACGTTCATTTCATCCAGTTAAATTACAATAATATTGCTGGGCTGTTGTGGTATTTTGCTCTACATTTCCTCGCTGCTTTCCTGTGCTTACTGTCCTTTAGTATATAATTATAAATTGCAACCTTGTACTTATTTCCTTTGGTTTTCATGTTGTAGAGAGCTATCTGTGTCTACCTACATGTACAACATAATGTGGAACTCTCAACAACTTTCCTTACCTCCGTAGAAGTGACTGTAGATGTCCAACATTTTATGATATTTAAGCTAGAATCGACAGTTATCAGAGGCGTTGTTACGAGATCTTGTCAATATTCAAGATATTTTATTTGCATAAATAGTGTAGGGTACGTCTGGCGTTGGTCTGATGATATTTGGCACAATATGCTAACACAACGTCAGTTTCTGTAAAATGATTTGGTAAAGCAATTTTCTTCCAAGCAAAGTTTTTTGATTTTTAAAAAGAAGATCGAAGATAAAGTAACAGTAAGCTCTCAGTTGCTATGTTACAGGACTTTGTATTATTATAGTGTGTGCATATGATCGTCCGACACAGTCTAAGCCTATCTAAACTTCATATTTTCCCTAAACTGATCTACAACTTCATAAAACTACCATAAAATTGATTATGTTTTAGTTACTTACCACATTTAAACATTCGGACATCCGCATTCGCTTCAGGAAGTTTTTTTTTATAATTACAGTCTAATTCGTTAGCCAAACTAGCCGTTTAAAGAAATAGCACATACAATATATAGATCACGCTAACTCATAACTTTCAGCACTTTGGAGTTGTCATGTCGTATACAAGTCATGTACGCTTCAGCTATCATGCGTTGACTTATTATTTTGGCAGCGCGTGATCGCGGATGCGTTTTGTCTCCGCTATACGTCTCAGATTGTTTTATCATAGTATTTATAGTGCGCGTGCGTCTCGTTGGCTAGTCCGGGAAATTGGGTCGATGACTTTTGTAGTTTGCCTAGCTACGTCGGTGTTAATAGCGATAATTTGATTTAATTCTTACGTGCAGCTTTAAAATCGATTGCATTACACTTATTAACTGCAACCTAAAATGGCCGGCAGCTAAGACTTGCTAAAATATACACGCCCCAATTATTGTTGTAATGCCTAAATAAACCATCTCGATTCTAGATCTCCGCTGTCATTGACCGACCCACATATTCTGCTGTAGGGGAATGATGTATTGCTGAATGACAGAGTGCCGCATAATTTTAGAACTGGACGAGAATTTTTTTTCGAGGTCACGCCGGAGACGAGCGACATTTGTTACGTCACGCCGCACGCACCCCGATTTTTAATTTTAGTGTTAATTGTTATGACGTAACCTGATTCCGGTGACCATTACCAGCTAATGGAATAACTTGATTTTGATTTTAATCGGCGGTGAATGGACAGCATAATTTTCGCCATTTTATAAAATTGTATTTTTTAGCATAACAAAGTGGCGATTATGTTTCATTTTTCATTGCGTCACCCAAAGTAGTCAGGACAGGAAATAATAAAAAATTGGAAAGGAATAATGCAAGGATAAGAAAGATGGTCACATTTTGAGGGCTCAAACATGCGTAATCGTATCGTTTATGATGTTACTTTTCCATGCATGTCACTCGCATGACTATCACTAGTATCATCACAGTGTGGTGATATAATAAAATGACATAATTATTGTGTGAACCATCACGGCGACGACGACACAACGCGCCGGTTATTCGATGCTCACGACCGCCGCATCCGGACAGAGATAATGATTACAATGCCACCAACATTATGTCTGGGTGTATGAAACTAATCACCACAATCTATACTTTTTATAAGACTGACCGCGATTGAACTCAATCTCATTTGATGGTAAATGAAGATGAGGTCGAAGTGGAAGTGTCTTTATGATCTGGCCTTGAAAATCCCGAGGCTGAACGTTTCACATTGTTTTCTTTGCACAGAGTATTCTCAATATTGATCTTCATTGGTCCTTATCAGCTAAGGTATTTGGAACACTGAGTAAAATTGATTATACCTACCTAGTCCAACCATAAATTCCATCACTAGAGCCTAATTTTCATGAATAGGTACTTAAAGAAGTATTTCCTCACGAAAAAAGGTACTTAAAGAAATTACCTCGCTTAGCGGCGATTAAAGGAAAGTAGACATGCAGAATCGCTGCCATTAACCGATTAATAAACAAAACATGAAATATATTCTCTTGCTTGCACGCTCGTCGGTTTCTAGTAGAAAGACCGCACATGCCTTTTTGTAAAAAAAATCGCCAATTTCGACAATTATCCTCCTCGTTGCCGACCCTTCAACCAACATTCCCTTTACATATTTCTTTCGTTACTCTTCTTTCATTAATCTGCTGTGCCCCAACCAGCGCAATATACTCTTTTTATTCCTGTTTACTAGATTTTCTCTCAACCCACTCCGTTTTCCGAACATTTATCCTGCCACTCATTTTACTCCACATTCACGCAATGAGCGTATCATTGATTATAATCTCATTATACTTCTGTTATACTCATCATATTTAGTACCTACCTCTATGTTTCAAAATTTTGATGTTAAAGTCCGAGGTGCATAGACCATTTTGAGTCCAAGCTCAGTCTGAGATCGGTTTTAAAATTGTCAAAATTGTATGAACTGTTGTAATGCCGTATTTCCACCTCCAACCAAACAAACTTCTGCGAGTAATGTCCGACAGTCTGTCCGACATGACAGTAGCGAGTGCCGAATTTACACTTGCAAGAGCTGTTTTCTTGCAGGTGGAAATGCGACCAACGCGAGCTCAAGCTAAGCTTTCATTCAAAACTGTGTATGAATCTCGGCCAAAGTCTCAGGTTTGTTATTGATAGATAGCTCTAATGTATTGTCAATGCGAATATGTCTATTTGTAGTTTAGCCTTCAAAACTAGGTCATATCACAATGCACAAATCACCGCAATTTTAACCCTGGCAGCAATTTGAGTAATCGGAGGATGCGCATTGTAGCAAACCCTTTGGGTCGTAACAACATTGCTGCGTTTTGTGCGTTATGTATGACCCCAATTGTACTGTTAAATAAGTAATAATGATTTCTGTGAATGCTACTGTATATCCGGCAGAGCGATGGTTTATTGATCAAAATGCCTGCGAATTGATATTGTTGTACCTAGTTCAACTCGTTTCAAGTTCGTTGTAACTTTGAGAAACTATGTAATGGATAGTGTTTAATTTTTATTATTATTATAAAATGGGTATACAGTACATATGGATTCCAAGAAATATACTCTATGGACTTTTGAAAACGGCGGCAACACGACTGTTCCGAAATTATGTGATAATTTTGATTTTATTGTATGTAATGATTGTTTTGTGTTTAGTATCCCATTAAATTAATCAGAAAATGTTCAGGAATGTTAGTATGTTGGAGTTTTCGCATAATTATATGCAAGGTCCGCAGTTTCAAACTAGGGTCAAGAGTTTCACTGCATAGCTCATCAGTGAACGTCACGTCACTGCTGATCTGCTTCGTCCAGGGTTGAAGACGCTTCTGCAGTTCTTATGGAGGAATAAAGAAGACGATATGAATTACTTTGTAATATGACATTGCCAAATGACGAACTGCCGAGTCCATTAATAAAGTAAATAAATAAATGCCCGTAATGTGAGCTGCGCGTGTAACCATAGTCTGAAGTATTTACCGCTGAATGCATTTTATAGTTATGCATCTAGGTTCCGCCACGCGCGAGCGCCTGTGGCACTGACCCTGGGTTCCGTACTGCTTCATAATACATTTATTGTAGCTCAGCGAGATTTTATAACGTATTCTGTGTATTATTATTTTATTACGTACATATCTATTAATTTCCAAAAGACTAAACTTTCAAGCGAATAATATTTGTACATTTGTAAAGCCTTATTTATTGGCAGGATATTTCGTCCAGCAAAGCAGTCAGAGGGATTGGAAATAAGAATTAGTAGTAGGAATAAAAAAATAATGAATTTTCTAAACGGAGACAAAACTAAGTCAGATGAAATAAATTTTAGCCGACTACAAGTGATTAAAATTGACATTACATTGGCTATCTCATGCTGTATGCCGTTTAATAAGCGATAACGCGAGAGCGCAATGAATGTAGTCTAATAACAAATCCAATCTGTGGTTATAATTACTCGTCTAATAAGCTTGTAGGCATTTAGTTTTGAAATTTGATTACTGTGTATTTCTAAAAGCCACGATTGTTTGCAAAATAATTACGAATGCTTGGTTTTCCTGTTGGATGTAAGTGTTGAAATGTTTTATCAATAATTTATTTTAGTCACTATACAACCGATAGCTAAAATTACACAATTACTACGCTGTTATGTTGATTTATTAGCAATGCAAAACACAATGCTATGCGAAAATATTTTCCCTGCAACACTATATTTAACTAATACAAATACGTTTGTTATTTAACGAAAATGTAACCTACAATTTCGTCGATTAGTCACACAGAAGCCGAAGTGAGATTCAAATTACTGCTACACGCTCGGTTATGAAAGCATTGTAGCCAACAGGACCAGGAAAATTTAAAGGCTGCAATGGATTTACAGATAGATAACACATCATCATCAGCCTATTTATATTGCCCCACTGCTCGGGCACTGACCATAGTATGATGTAAAGAATACATCGAGGGAGCTCGGGCCATGATCCACCACGCGGGCCCACTGTGGATTGGCGGATTTCATATGCCTTAGATTCTTCTTCTACGGCATGCAGGTTTCATCACGATGTTTTCCTTCACCGTTTTGAGAGCACTCGGTAAATGTACATACGTAAGAGGATAACTCATTGGTACATGGCTGCCCTGATTGGGAATCGAACCTGGGACCTCCATATTGCAAACTCAGTAGTTGGGTCAATGGATTTGCAATATGGAGGTCCCAGGTTCGATTCCCAATCAATGCTATGAATCGAGCTCTTCACATAGCATAGATAACACATGTACGATTATAACACTGATGCATTGACTCCAGAGCTGAGATAGTTATCACGCGTGACTAAACCCTACAATGCACAGAATATCAACAACGCAATAATTTTTGCTTTAATTTATACAGTGAAAAATTATTTTCAGTCTCTTCCTTCTTATTAGCAAAAAAAATCATAATATTGCATTGCGAGTTTCATGATTGATTTAATGTTGTATTAATATCGTAAGAGTAGAAATGTTGACAAAACGTAGATTAGATTTAGGTAGGTACTTAATTTCGTAGGAGTTTAGTATTTGTTCGAATATTTGTTGAGTCGATACACATAGAGACGATTCGTTCAGCGAATTTTCATCAATTACGGTATTTGATCGCGTGACTTTTGACCCTGCGAAAATTCGTGCTGATAGGTACCTGTAATTCAATAACTTATGTGTCTATAGGCGACGATGATAATGATTATTTGCAAACCCAAACGCGTTTAGCCGTCCCTAGTTTTAAAATAAAATGTGGTATATTCACATACAGGAATACGTAAATAGTGGTTTGTTTCCTCGTAGTACAACATACAAATGCGGTCTAACTCGTCACGCCGTTGGTTCCAGGCGTGCATCGATGACAACCTGGATATGGTGGAGTTCCTGGTCACACATGGCGCAGACGTCAACCGCGGCGACAACGAAGGCTGGACATCGCTACACGCTACCGCTTCCTGCGGATTCCTCAGCATAGCTAGGTACGTATGACCTTCACATTGATAACAAAGTTACAGACTCCTTACAGCTTAGTGGAATGAAAATGACGGCGAAATTGTAAATATGATATACAATTTTATAGTCAAACAAAAACACATCAAGTGTAACATTATAGACTTTTATTATCTAAGTGTAACCATCATCTACACTCCAGTCTACCTTACGAACTTCCCCAATTTGGGTCAACTTATCTGCTGGGAACTCTAATAATGGTTGGTTTCCTGGTGGATCTTCACAGTTCTCCGTAGGAATGGTAAGCTGGTCTTGGCTGGCCACCTACAGCGGTGTCAAATGCTACCCGTAGCGACGGGATCGATGCAATGCCAGTAGTCTGGTTCATGTTCGCGCCACTGTGAATCTCAATTTAGCCGGATGAGTTCTTGTTCAGGAACGCCCTTCGAGCACCGTCTTGATCAGCGCCTTGATGAACCCGAACGATTGATAGAAAGCAACGATGGAAGAATATACAACCGGGATCCGTTGCGGCGCCAATTCCAATGGCCTTAATAATTAAGAAAAGCCTACTGCTTTTCTACATAAAACGTATCAGTTTCTTGATCAAGACGAATATGTTGATACATCATACATAATAATCCATCAAGCAGTTTGCGCTACAGAAGATAAAGGGCCGACGTATCCACACCTGAAAACTTGCGAAAGCGACATTACCTTCAACGCGAACTTAGCGACAGGCCGAAACAGTAGGCGCTCGCGGTCTTTGTGTTCATGTTAAGAAAGTTTTCGCTTGGGCACATACGAACATTGTTTCGAACTAACATGGACATACTAAGTTTATTTGCAATTATATTAATAGCTACAAAATGTGTACAGAAACATATTGTTTGGTTTCAAAAGCACACAGGGTGGTCCATAGAAGGGAGACCCCACACGCGTTTGTTGCATTAGTGAATATTATTTCTGCCGCAGCTAAGCTAGGTCCAGGGTCGCTAAATTTAGGCGTGAGTTTACTACTTACTATTGGAGTAGTTTCTCAGAAACAATAATATTTCCAGCTAAATCCTGCAAGTGAAATAATTAACGGCGTACATTGTATGCACTGGATAAAACTTCTTAGATCAAGACTAGTATCCTTATAATAGGAAATGGAGTGTTTGATTAAAGAGGTGCTGGTAGCGATTCTGTCATTCGTTTTCTAACTTTTGACCAACTTGACAGTTTTAAAAGTAGACCCATCCTTTTCATACTTTTGATATAGGAAAGGCAGGCAGCATTGGTAGACCTGTCAGATTTAGTATCTATAGTTTTAAAAACAGCACGCCAGTATTACTCAATGATGAATCAAATACTAAATGCCTCAATTCTATACAAAACAGCATTTATTTATTTTATTTACATAAATCTCATACAGCATTACAGTCAAAACCATTGCGCTGTGTAATTCAAACAATAAAGCAAATAGCATAAGTTTTAAACTCACGCAATTTGACTACCAAATCGAAATATAAAGCATAATTCTGGCATTTAGAGTTCTGTTAATCTAGGATCGCGGAATAATATTGGCGCAAATTCTCAATAGTTTGCTAATGCGAAATGAATAATTCTACGCCGACGGTACGTCCGACACTGATAATTGCGACTGACGATTATTTATTATTGTAAACAACTGTGAGTCAGGCTGACCTGGAAGAGGTGACGGCGAAGCGAGCGGAGCGGGAAGCGATATAATGAGAAATGGTAAAACAAAAGCCATGCAATGCCGTGCCATTGCTGGTATCAGCGTCAAAGGTTCGACCCACAATTCTGTACTGTTGTGGTCGACCACTCCTAGTACTGTCGACAGCGAGGCATTACATCAACATACACAAAACCATTATAAATGTGAAAACATTACTGACTTTGCTGGCTTAGAGTTTCAATGTTTATCTTGGTCTCCGCAACGAAAAAACGCTCCTCGTGCCGGTTCTGCCGCCCAACAAGTCAAAAATATTGTGGTAATAATATTCTGTGCTCCAGACATCGTTTTATCATATCAATCATCCATCAGTAGTTTACGAATCAAATGTAAAGTTACTAGATGCAAAGATCAACTAATTAATAGTTTAGTTATATACATACCGGCTCAATACATGGACTCGTCTTATTGTGTTCATAACCTTAGGGAGTTCCTGTGGCCAGGCCTATTCATTGTATTTCATGAATTGCTCACAGTTCGATAAACATTTTGCCTTATTGTCTAGACCGGCGACGTTTAAAATATACTTGCATTTCAAATTCATGAGTTCAGATTACTCTTGTTAGCATCCAATAGAATGCCATCAAACTCGTTGGAGCGCTAAACATGGATAATACAGTCGTAGAACAATATTGTTGTTTCTATATTTAAATAAAACTTGATTTTGATGTCCTGTCTGCATTTACATTACGTTATAATAAGCTAATTAGTAACGTAACACATTCGTAATCCTTTCCGTGTATGATACATATGAAAATATACTCACTAACAATGTATAGCTCTATTTGAACATGGAAAACGGTAATATTCTTTATTTTATAATAAGGAGCGGCACAACTCTTAGCGTAACTCTTATACCAGGATTACTATAATAATACTTTATAATTTCGTAATAAGCTTACTTTAAAGTCGTCATGGTACGAAATAAAGCATTATTGAAGTAATCCTGCTATAAGAGTTTATGGTAAGAGGGCTGACCTGTAATATTAAGGTTCCTTCTATTAATGCATGTTCGATACATTCCTATCGAAAGAAGTGTCAATCGAAATTTTGAATGTTAATCCAAAAATTGATACATTTCCAGATATCTCCTCGAGAACGGCGCAGACGTGGGCGCGGTGAACTATGACGGCGAACTGCCAGTCGACATCGCCGAAAGCGACACCATGGCGGACTTGTTGCAGAAAGCAATTGACGACAAAGGTAAGGTCGCATAAAAATAATATTTTCGAATTTCTCTTGCTACTCCGACCATGTAAAAGCAAATAACAATTGCTTGTTGCACTGAAAATTGTAATCCGAAGTCTTGTTATTTATTTTCGTGTCAACCAATTATGCTAGAAATAGTGCCGCATTTGGCGAATATGTAGTACATTTTTATGATATTTTCCAAACGCATGTCATAGGAGAGTGGACAATTTTCTAATTAAATTTTTCCTCCTTTATTTTTACAGCCTTTACATGTTTTATATCTCGTATGATCTGTCTTCTACTTTATGTATTTTATGTGTGCTGTTTGTGTTAAATAAATATTCGTTCATTCAGCTTTATTTAATCAATCCAGTAAATCCGTATTCTGATTTAGGTGTCGACTGCGAGAAGTCCCGTAACGCCGAGGTGGACACACTCATGACGGACGCGAGGAACTGGGCTGCCAACGGTTACGTGGAGGTGCGGGATCCGAAGACTGGCGGGACACCGCTTCATGTCGCGGCCGCCAAAGGATATTTTGATGTAAGTATCATGCTAAAGAATGAAATCATCAGTGGGGCTATTATGATACTCAAAAGAAGTAACAGAGACAGTGCTATTGCGTTCGTATAGCAGCGTCTCTGTTCGGCGCGCCATGACATGGTATGATTTTATCGTTTTGAGAATCATAATAGATAAGAAAATGTAAACAGGATTGAAAAGTGTAGTTCTATAGTTTAGGCATTTAGGGCGATATAATGAAACTTGAAGAGTCACAAAAGAACGGTATGGGGAATTTTGGTGGGAGGATCGGCAGACATAGACCAACGAGGACATACATCGACCAATTGGATAATGTACACAAGAAGACAGAGATAAGTATACAGGTGGCCTCAATAAGGTTGAGATTTTCTCAAAAACTACTCGGCTGAATTTAATAATTCTTTTACAGTTAAATAGTTTTAACTTTTATCTATCAAACAGTGAAAGTATTTTTGAAATAGGTCAAGTAGTTTTGGAGATAATCTCAACCTTGAAAACTCTCCTGTACACATTTCTCTGTGTTCGACCGTACTAAAAAGGACCAGGTACGGTTTACCACAGATAGAAAATATTGATGAACGTGGAAGAAACGTAGGTGGTGTGCCAGGATCGCAACAGTTGATCTTCTTTTGTTACCGCTACGGGAAATATTCTTTAGTTTATGTATCTTTTATATATCCATACTGATAAGAGCTTACAGTCCATAACGTATCGTCACAGGTGGCAAAGACTCTTCTGGAGGACTGCAACGTGGAGCCCGACTGCATGGACTACGAAGGTTGGACGCCGCTCCACGCGGCTGCGCTCTGGGGACAAAAGGAAACAGCTGCGTTGCTTCTCAAATATGGCGCCGATCCACACCTAAAAAACTACTCTGTAAGTTGTATTTAGAGTTGTTACAGTAGGCCACCGTACTGTAACGGTAACTTACCTATTGCAATTATTTATTTAACATAATGATAACAGTCCGACACCTGAAACAAAAAAAAAATGTATGAGAAAATAGGCAAATCTGGAGCTACGCTCCGCGTGACCATGTGCCGTCCAGCGGCGCAGCAACGCATGCGCGAGCGCTGCTTGCGCTATTGCAAGTTTTATTGATTGTATCCTCGCGCATTTTGTTGTATTGCATTTTAAGATAATTAATAAAAATTATTCAATTACTGTTGAGGCGATTAGTGATATTTTAGTGTAGTGTTAAAATGAATAATACTGTGGGTCAGTGACATGAAGTGGAGCTTTGTATCCGCAACGAAAATACACCATTCGTGCTGCTTTTTTCTTGCACCGACTTTCGCCACGTGAGTGCCAGCAGTGTTATTCTCTAAAGTTGACAGCGTTGAGATCAGTGCTGTTAAGTTTAGAAAATAACACCGCTGAAGTCGGTGTTTCTTCGCAGCACGATCTTATCCCATTCTCCAACGGTATTACATGTTGGATACGTGTTGCTCTCAAGTCATTTAATTATAACAAAACACGTTACAGGGTCAAACATGTATGGACCTGGTGGACCCGAGCATATCGCCGTGGCTGGCCGACGCGACCCTGAAGGCGTCCCCGCGGCGCGTCAACAACAACAATAACAACAACAAACGCAAACTGAGTCCGCCCCAGCGCGACGTCAAGCGTGTCGAGTTGCAGATCACCGGACAGACAGACACCGTTAACGGTGAGTACCGAGTATTATTATAATTATACATGTGCAATGCATGCAGTTACTTATGCTAACGATATTAAATGTATCTTGTTAATCCGTCAATGTTTTAGTGAGTGTTTACTCTATACTTACTGGGTGTAACGTGAATATGTTGTGGTAACCACAAGCATTGGTCAGTGCTGGTGACTATTTTTTTATTATCTATCAGCTCATAATTTTTAATACTTGCAATTTTAGATCATTTTAATATGGGGGGTATGACTATAGTTTCTGTATTGTGTAATACCTGAACCAAAAGTTTTTTTAATCCAGGTTTTTTAAGCCTTTGTCATATG
The DNA here is from genome assembly GCA_963506565.1 of Tachystola acroxantha. Lineage (NCBI taxonomy): Eukaryota > Metazoa > Arthropoda > Insecta > Lepidoptera > Oecophoridae > Tachystola > Tachystola acroxantha. The sequence continues at coordinate 20,105,997 of OY735870.1, forward strand.
GTGACCATGCCAGCCTCATTGGGACTCACCAAATATACCCATCAATTCATTTATTAATTGATAATAATCGGTATAATGTTTATGAGAAGTGAATAATGTTCCTTCGCGAAATAGAAAGAGTAGTAGAACCAAAGTTGTTTAGTTACCGACGCTGATCACATTCGGTTTACCCTTTACGTTACACACTGAAGAGTTCGTGTAAACTGCAAATTAAGGGGGCTAAAATGTTTTATATAACGCGCTATAGCCAGCGTAATGAACTACAAGTTTGACATAATTAATTTCTCATTATTGCCGAATATATTCCAGAATTTTTTAATTACATCTAGTAGATGGATCATTTTATCTAACCGCCAATATTTTATGGAATCTGACATTTCCTGTGCATCAAACAACATCCTTTAGCGGAAAGCTGTCAACTTTTAGCCCCTAATTAGCATGTGTTTCTTTGTTTCACGTATCTGTGTCACACCAATTTATATTCATACTCATTAGTTCACAGCGCCCCTACCGAAACTGCATTTTGTGTCATGCACCTATTGTATCATACCTCTCATTTTTATTTCACCTTCCATCACCGCACAACAGACAAGCCGCCGGCGGCGCCGGAGATCATATCAAAGATAACAGAGGGCAAGCCCCCGAAAGGACGCGCGCCGTCGCCGGAGTCGGCCGAACCGGCGGACGGCGTCGCCGCCAACGACGAGGCGCCGTCGTGGCGTCGCACGTCATCGCTCCGCACCAGACAGCCGGAGGCAGCTCGTAAGTTAGGCTACGGTTTACTAGGATAGCGGCGCCGTTACATGACATCCGTAATACAGCGATGACAGTAATGTCACCAATAATAATAATAACCACTACCGTCGTAATTAGATTTTGGGCACTGATTTCCATCAGTGGTGGACGTAGACGTGGTGAATCAGAAGCAAACCAGTTAAACAATACTGTAATGCTACAGTAGCTAAATACAGCCACCGCTCTCATAGGAAACGAAAGCTTTACAGCTGTATTTGTCTGTCATCACCTGGGCACTATCGACACACAGGAGTACTATTCTCTAAACGCAACACATCCAACATTGAACTCAACGGTAAAGGCAAGGTTGTAAGGATGTTTGCGCTTACAGAATAGCACTCCTGATTGATGTCGCCGCATGCGCACAGAATCATATCACGACACGAATTCGGCAATGCACCAATCAGGGCGGCCGCACGGCATGCATAGGCGCTATGATAGGACTGGATATTACTTGCTACGATTGGTTTAGATCGTAATCTACTTGTATAGAGAGTATCGCAAAGGGAGTTCAATGTTGGTAACTGAATAACTTCTGTTGTACGTCTTTTCCATTATACAAAGATTTATAACAGTTAATTGGTATTATATAAATATAATATCCCCGTTGTTCCATTACCGATACTGAAAAGCTCCATTTCGGCTTAGTATACACCCGTTTCGTTATTCCCTTTACCAACTTTCTGAACGGTTACACAGACACGTCATACCATACTTGGGTCAGAAATTAAACACGATTGTGCATTTTACAAATGCAATTGTTTTAAATGAAACCTTTATTGTTTGCCTCTTTACAAATAAAATGAACTGCAGTCCCTTGAAGTATCAGTAGTTTACATTTTTATTGAGATAATTCATTTATCTTCTTGAATTTTTCAGGCGAAAACAACAAAACAGCAAATAACGCCGTAGACAACGATACCATACTGAGGAGAACGCATAGCTTCGAGAACGACAAGACGTGAGTCAACGCATGAATTTACCTCGACCATCTACTGTTCTGTTACTTTTATTCTGTTATCTATGAAAGTTTGAGGACACAAACATTCCTTAGCATGCATTATGCAGATATACTAAAACGTTCATTGTTAAAAATCATTTTTATAATGATGCTTAGTGTTGGCATAAATGCAGTGGGGTGGAGCCAAAAACCTCTCATCTTATAATGAGCTTTGAGATCCTTTTATCAGACTATGGCATACTTTCAGCCAATTTTCACTGACCAGCAAGCTAAACTCACCCTAATAATAGCCAAATGCCAGCATTATCCAATACAAATTACAATCCATTATTTAATTTTTCTAATAATGTTCTCCAAATCGACCGTCTTTTAACTTATAACGTGCTAACTACATTTCTTTACACGATGCAAAGATTGATGGGTATTATAACTGTTGTTTTCAGAGTTAGAGAGAAACGGGACGTAGTCAGTTTGTTGATTAGCCGTTTCGATAAGTATTCGAAGAGCCAGAGCGCAGTCGAAGAGATAAATGCTTTCGTTAAGTTAGTCCATATTGTCCTCTATTTGTGCCGTCGTAGAGTTTAGATTGTGTTGTCCATTATGGTGTAGGGGTGGAGGTTTTCGAAGGACTGATTGGCGGATTTGATGGGACATGTTGAATCTTACGAGTTCGGAACTAAAACGGAACTGTAATGTTCATAACAAAAAAAAACGCTGGTAGTAAAATTTTAACCAGCTTACATCTTGATAGTCGTTCGTCAGTAAAGGCTTGCACACCTTTTTGATTTTTGTGGCCCAACTGAAATATTAATAAGCAGGCTAATAATAATACTCATTTATTACATCGTACTCTCTGGAACACTTGGTTACGTCAATATTATCACTAAATTAATTTAATTTTGATAACAGATTCAAGAACAAAGCCTAGCTATACACAGAGGCATAGGGACAAAAAAGCAGGCCATCGTCAATAATGATCACACAACACAGTGTTGATAAAATTATTAAAATCATGTCATGATAGTATAAAATACAAAAAAAAATAGCAGCTGTGATATTACTATATGATGTAACCAAGCTATAATATGCTGCATACCTCTGTCATGTTACTAATTTTTTTTCAATATCTTGGTCATCCAAATTGAATATACGAATGTCTAGACAGACCATTAATAAATACTACTTCGCTGGCTCAGCGACAGAAGTGGCTCTTGTTTGAAACGAGAAAGAACCATTCATTCCGGTCCCACACCGCGCCACGTAGAATATTAACAGTAAAGTATATGTGTATCTAAAACCACTTTGCCTAGTCTAAAGGAAGGTACAGCACGCCCACCGTCGTCCGTCACAGTCCTCAGTCTGTAACATGTGAATACGTGGCATGCTTGTGTGTTGTGACAGTTTCTACCAGCGTTACCGCGACGTGACTGCGCGTATCAAGGCGTCGTCGTGTCCGTCGATACCGCCGCTCCCGGCGACTTTAGCCGGCAACGACAGCAAAATGGAGACTAACAATGTCACTGAAACTAATGAGGATGTTCAGACCAGGTGCTTACGCGACCACGCTTAGGGGCATTTAGAATGGGGACGCCAATCAACGCATTTTAGTTATTATTGATCTATTTTTATTTAATAGATTCTCCGCTTATTAAAGAGGTAATTTTGCCAATGACATACACAAAGAATATTATACAAATAGTGAAAAAAATGGCCATCGTGAAATGATGGCGGATCGTCCTCCAATAAATATTGTATTTACATTTATGCTATTATAAATGAAATCTTTAATGAAAAATTATTCACAAATTAATTAGAGTGAAGCTTGCTTTAAATAAGTTAAAAAACAGATTTAACTGTCAGTGTATTAACTAAACAATGAACACTGGTGCCTAAAAAAGAGTTTTAATTAATTAAATTAATAAATCGTTCCCTTCTAAATGCTCTAAAGTCAGGGCTATCTGTTTTGGTTGACAGGTGTCGTCGGTGGTGTAGGATTTATTATTGAGCATTCTATTGGATATTGGTCATCCACCCAAATAATTACAACGCCACATGTTGTAAACTCCGCTCCCGCGGGTCGCTAGTAAGGTTGCACCTACAATGTCTAAATATGTACCTTGGTACTAGATGGCGCTGAACAATATAGCTTTGTTTGTGTAAAAGTATTAGTAGTTGCATGGGCTCAGCGCGCGAAACTGACTTAGTATGGCCTAACTTACTGGATGATTGACTGACCGCTACGGCGATTTGCTCATAACCATCCATTTTTGTAAAGTCTCCCTTTATGGATGACTTAAATAATTCCGCGAAAATAAAACGTCACCGCGTTTTTTACGTTTCGGCCTAAACGTAATATTAAATTTTTTTGTTCGGTTATATTATACTGCATATGTAAAGTGGAAATTGTGATAGTTTAGTAACAACAACGAATAATAAATACTCTAACGTAGATACAAAAGTGATATTCTATTCATTCACTATATTCGTGATACACGAAAGTTATATTATGAAGTGTATTTAATTAAACTATGAAAACTAAATCGGTGTATTCGTTTATAATTAAATAAAATTGATGTGCATCTAGTTTATACTGTGGTGTTCTAATTTACTTTTAGTGTCGCCAATTTACATGTGGATAATTTAGGAAGTGGATGTTTTAAGAAGTGATTGTTGTAGGAAGTGGATTGCGAACATAGTTTCCAGGTAATTTTATTACGATTTGTCACCACATGACGATTTCTTACGCCACCTGTCACACACGTTCACCAAAACCGATGGTCTTAGTAACACGTCACATTATAACATACATCTAACAGTCTTTAATGCCATGTATGCTTCCTATTCTCAAATTCATCTATGTATGTATGTACAATGTATTTTTGTTTCGTAAATTCCATGTATCTATGTACTTTTATGTTTTATTTTCAGAATATTTTATAAATACTTGATATTTTTAGTTTAATATCTTGAAAATGATACTCGAACAAACTTATTACAAAACCTGTTGTCTCTGTTAAGCCGATTCTAGAAATTAACTTTTTACAGCCATATTTGAGATGACTAGCGCCCGCACCTTTATAAATCATGTCTTATAATAGAATCAATTTTATTAATAAACTATGTATCAAATCTTTATTACAATAAATAGTATTTTCTAATATAATAGTATATTTGTACGAACACTCTTATGTCTCGAATTATCCTGTTATTTTTAGTCTCGGTGTCCCAAATTAAAAATAACCAAGTTTTGGAACTCACGGAAAATTGTGGCTTTGAATTTTTCGATGTAAAACTGTATTTATATGTTTAGAATAAACCCAACGGAGCGGCGAGAAAGGGAAGCGAACACCTGGGCGCCGTCGAACACCAGCGTTAACTCTAGCCCCACAAACACCACCACACAGACGACGGTCAGGAGGTACGTACACAGATAGTAAAACATCTATGCTGTTATTCATAAAGCTAGTTATACCTCACTTCCCTTAAACCGTGCTAGACGCGTAACCATAAACGTGCTATAAAGTTATTCCGCCGTGTAGGCCTTCTGTCACGTATTCGTATTAGGGAAAGGCAAGCCCAAACCAGGGCATACAGCCTGGTCTGATGTTAAAATAATGTCTGATTTCTTATAAATACATTCATATATGCGAAGATAATCTAACCTACACACAACCCTCCCAACCCCCTAAACGAAATAACTCAACGATCCACGCCATCCTTGAGTCACGCAAGGAATCCTTGATAAGAGCACAAAACTTCACAAACACGACTTCTTTCGAGAACAACAATTAATATAAACGTTCGCGGACATCTCCTGATTAACTTGAAGTGATCATTAATCACTAAATACCACGGTAACTATTTAATTAGAATTTTCACAAAAAAGTTTTATAGGAAATTTCTGACACTTTCTAACTTAACCTTTTTTAACGAAGTGTGAAAGGGATACTGTAACAACACGGTTTAATGGAAGTGAGGTTTAACTAGGTTTATGAATAACACTTGATTGTTGGTCATAACCATGATTTAAGCTTAGTCCACCGTTTAAGCCCTTGGTCCCTTTCCAACTTGAATTACCATTTCAACTCTTATGGTTCCATAAGTACACTACGACAACACTTAGGACTTAGTGTTGCACTAGTTGTGCTTTCTCTAAGTGTAGTCTGTCCCTTATCTTATTACTTTATAGACTAATCGGCGTCCGTATCTTTATAAATCGTAATAATTATTAAGAAAATCTATAGACTGTATATCAGTGAGACTTCAGTATATCGGTACTGGAAGTTAGGATTTGGGACTAATTGTGGGAGGATATAAGTGGCTAATTATGCAGGCTGTCCGCAACAATATGTGTAATGTGGAGTTTTGTGACTAAGGAAAATATATACGCTATAATCTGAGTGAAAACGCTTTAGCTGCGCTGTAAGTTTGTATCACATATCAAGGAGCTGCGACAAAATAAACTGGCTCCGAAATCGAATTATTTATACATAAAGTAATTAGCCATTTGTAACATTTATGCCATTACAATTCATTTTTACAGACGTTTAGAAACGTCCCCAGGATTTTTGACAAATATCTTTTTATAACTAGTTTAACTAATGTGGTTTTTGTATCAACTTATCTTATACTTGGGTTATTTCATTCTATAGATTGTTCTATACTGGCGGTGTTATTGACCATGTCTGGGGTTAAAAAACTAATATGTATCATTCCGGTGAAATTTTAGAATTAAAATTATAGTGAGCCATTACTACAAATTATTATATATAAACGGATCTCACTCACTTATCGGAACTCGGTCGAAACTGTCGGTCTAATTGCCGACTTCAACAATATAAGTGAGTGATATCCGTTTATATGTAACAATTCCGGGGAAACGGGGAAAGAAAGAGGGAAGGAAAATCAGGGTCTTGTACGTATATCAAAATTCCTTTCAATAATAAAAACAACAACCTTTGTTTATTTCATATTCCACGAAACCTTCTGATAATATTCGTAGTGTAATTAAAACGTATGTAATAGTAGCAGTAAAGTGAAAGAAAAAGAAATAATTACGACATTAATTTGTCCTTCAATCTTCGTTTTTCTTGATTATTTTAAGGTTAACGTTATAGATATTTGTATTTATTAAAATAGCACCTTATATTTATATTCACAAGAGTTACGTATGCATGACAGTTCGGAGAGCGTAGAGTCCAACTCGAACAGTAGCAATTCGACGCCGAGCGCCGCGACGCCCACCAAACTGTCGCCAGGGAACATTTTCAAGAACTTCTTCAAGTACCTACCTACCACCTACTGTGGCTTATGCGCTTGTTTGAACATTTTTTTAAATCAATTCTAATAACTGTAAATACGGCTTTCGGAAAGATATCACCCGCTATTTTTTGTCACATGTTTTTATATATATATTCATTATTATACACCTATTATTAAATGAAGCTGTAAATGAAGAATATTTGCTTTCGTTTGAACATTTTTTTACTAGTTTATTAATAATGTTTTCTTAACAACATACGATATACAGGGTGTCCTTGAATTCATTCGGCAAATTGAAACTGGCGGTTGCACTCATAATAAATATTGAAAATACTCATAATAAATGGTAAGGTGTTTTAGCAAAATAAAATAACTAAGTTCGTCACAAGTCATACAATGACCTTTGAAATGACCATTAGATCAAATTTCAGTGAAAGAAATCTTTGCAAACAATTAAAACACCTTTAAATATATATAAAAAACTCCAAAGCACAGTAACGATGCACATCAAAATAATATTTTTTTGATAGTCTAATTTATTGTGATTATTATTTTATTTTTCCCCAAATTGTTTAATTTACTTAAACGCTGTGCAGAATTAATGTATGTCAGAAGCTTAACCACCCATTTAATTTTGTCAAATGAATTCAACCTGTATAAATATATTTATGTACCTATTTGAGAAATAGGCACCATCGTATTTCGCAAATCGTAGACAAATATTATCCGTGGCATAAATTGTAATGAATGTTATGATAATATCTTTTATAATTATGTATATTGCAATTACATATCACCAATTCTTAACGTCTAAACTAAACAATGGATTAAAACCTATTTTATGAAGAGAAAAGAATGTGCAAACAAGGTTACCCTTTTCTGTGTGTAGTTTCCTTATGTTGGCTTCGTCCAGTTTCTGTGGGACATTGTTTCATTTGCAGGTTTTTGTTGTTTGATGTTCCTAATATATTGCGCATGAATCTTACTAGTGTAAACGTTAATCCCTACTGTAGTCATAATATTGCATGTTTTGATGGATCATTAACCGAAGCAATATAATTAGCTTCTTTTAGTCAACCTTTTATGCATCGTTTTTTAGTCAGCGTGGACTGTCGATGTAACCAACTCAAAGTACAATTAACCAGACTGTCAAACGATAGCTTTGACCTTTGACTCTCCCCAAATTCACCGACGTGGAATTAGTTTATGACCACTACAGCTTATCTGATCACGGCGATTGTCTGCAAGGCTTCTACAAGGTGTCCAAATAGGGTATTTGCACTTTTAAATATCAATAAATCGTGTTTATGAGGGTAGATGGCAAAGAAAAATATAATGTCATACGTGGAATTTATTGGAAATTTAGTTGCAATGGATTTGTATACCGGAGCACAGCGCGCATTTTGCATACGAGCTTATTATCAAAACAATAATTCGAAATAATGCAAGTGAAATAACGATACTCACTAACGTTGTATGTGAACGTGTCATAGGCAATTTACGGCCACGACTTGAGGAGTGTCAAAATCGTAATGGACGTTATTTAGACAACATAATTTTTTCGTAGTAAATTTTCCATTTATTTATTTATTTACAAAATCTTACACAGCATTACAGTCAGAAACCAATGCGCTGTGTAATTCATAATTATTATAATAACTTAGTCAACTTATACAAATAAAAATAAAAATAATTAAATGTCAGTCTATGTCATAAGAAATGATATTTAAACCATTATATGTACTTTTTGAAAATAGTAATAAAATTATGAAAGTATATGTTTTTCATTTATGATTTTCGGATATAAACTGCCAACGACCTTTTTGGACATCCAGTATATCCGAGTAAAGCTGATTCCGCGTCTACAAAACATGGGGAGACACATACTTGTGGAAAAACTATAATCAACATTGTCTCCGCAGATCGTTCGTACCTCCAACACGGGACGAGGAAAGCGAAACTCAGAGGAAGGCGCACGCGAAGCGAGTCCGCGAGACTCGTCGCTCCACACAGGGCGTCACCCTGGACGAGATCAAGTCGGCAGAGCAGCTCGTCAAGAAGAAGGCCGGCAACGGCACCACCGAGAGCCCTTCGCCCGGCAGCCCTAAGAAGAACAGCGAACCAGCCCCTCTCAACGCAGACAACAGTTCGGTATGTGAGCAAAAAGGCTTAAAGGTACAAAGTTGCGATCTGTCGGTCAATATTGAATATTAAATTGAGATGGAGTAATTTCAATGAATTTGGTTATCATAATCGATTGCTTAGTTTATAAATAATACTAATAATATTAATTTGGTGGGGTACTCGATAAATTTTAACAGTCTAGCTTCATTTTTTTCTACGTAAAATAGCTTTATTTTGTATTTATTTACAGAAATCGAAATTATGTATATTAGTAATTGCTTTAATTATAAGATACAATTTGAATTATGTATATACGTTGAGATTGATCTTTCCGTATAATGTGTTCACATGAGTTTGGCCACCTCTCACCGACCCTTCAACATGTTTGCATTAATTATTAACTGTACAGTAAAATAATGCACAATAATTACTGTGTGTCGCTCGTGTTAATATGGCCATAATCAAAATAATACATGTTCATACTCCATTAGCTGAATTTAAATTGTACGTTTGACAGTACAAGTGGGATGGATTCGTATACAGCGGAAGAATTAATCTAGAATACTGCTATTTACGTTAAAGTCTTTCCCACACAGGCCCATGCCCCGCCACATTTTCTCCCGTCGTTAACGTCCAGTAGGTAGCGATCTGAGGCCTAGGCCGCAATCCGCTACCTGCTGGACGTTAGCGACGGGAGAAAATGGGACGGGGCATGCGTTTCAACTGGCCGCAGGTTCAGATCACGCCTGTGTGTGTCAGGCTTAAATCAGGAAAACTTTTTAGCTTTTGTACCTAAAATTTGTCACGCTCAAAACTAGCTACAAATAAATATGTCATGACAATGTGCAATCGACACTCATTGCTTTTGCATTAAAATTTAGAAAGCAATATTAAGTCAAACTAACCATATTAAATATAATTGTCAAGTGAGATGTCGTAAATAAAGTTCTTTTCCAAATTGTTAATAATAACACGACGCATTTGGTCAAAACGCTTTAGAATTCTATACAGTTTAGTTTGGTTAAATGGCTGTATAGTGACGTTGTGCGTGTCGCTCAGGCGCGACCGGTAACCGGCGCAGGCGGCGACGTCGCGGTGACGTTAGCGCTTGCGTGCGCGAGCGCTACTGCCACGGCCACCATTGCCGCCAACTCCGAGAGGCGGCCCTCGTGGCGACTGCGGCTCGACCCCGCGAATAAGGTCCCCGGCGCAACATCCGGCGCGATTGTCACTCGTTTCAGCGCCGTCTTACCTCCAGGATCTGTTGGAATGCTACCTGTGGGGTCGTCGCGTTGTATTTCATTTGGCGGGCGTGATAATGTTGCTTATCAAAAAGACAAGCTCAGAATCGATTTTGATCATTTAATTTAAAAACTAACAAAGGAATTATATATCGATAGTCCTGATACCTTTGTTGACCTTAATTCCTCATTAATGAAGCGATAATTCAAGGATCAATTAACAGAAAAAATATAATTATTATTGAAATTGCTAGCGGTTCCTGCAGCAGTTGCGAACTATATAATCAGACAAGGCCACGTTTGAAACTACTGACAATCGCGCTTGACCGCTCCGTGTCGTGTCGTGAATTGAATATTCGTCAAACGCGCATGGTGTGCACACCTACCGACCAAAAACACAAGTTTAATGTTGCACAATAGTCGTACGGGATTCGGTGTTGAGCTTTAGGCATTGAAATCTTAGTTATTACCAGGCATGTAGTCTATTTCTTTCTCTCTTCGTAGGATATTAAATTTCGAATCATTTTTGTGACTGACACCATAATTGCATGTGATAGGGCTGGCGTATATCTTCTAAAGTATCATTAAAAGTATTTTACCATAAGTACGAGTATATTTGTATCAATAGGTAAACAAATTGGTTGCCAAACGCCCCTGAAACTAACTGGGCCTCTCGCCATAAACGGCGACAATAACACTACGAGGACGTGATTGAGTGGCTGGATAGCCTCCCACTCACGGTCTGATCTCCTGTCACGTCGCCGTAACCATACGAAAAATAGATAGTTAAACAGGCCCGATTTTGATGATCATAATAGACTTTGTTTCTGTTGAAATGTAACGTTAAGAGCACATGGTTCTTGATTATTTATAAAACTATAATCTGATGCCTTTGCTAAATATACGCCAGCCCTTAGGTTTAGTCACGATTTATTAACAATAACCGAAATAGAAGGCCTTTCTCAAGGTGAATGCGACTCGCCCCTATCGTAGTCGACGGCGTTTGTCGCACTCACCTTGATAAAGGCCGTTCAAGTCGGTTGAAATTCTCGGCCTTTGGAAAAGTGGGTTTAATTCGTGTTATTTATAATTTAAGCAATGGCGCATAGTTTAAATTCTAAAATCATAAAACATTGTCGACATAAATAGATTTTTTAATTCAAAATAGCAATAAATATTTGTTTATGGATTTTTTTTCCGTATTGCATATTTATACCATCTTTCATTACACTAGCATACAATTACAGATCTGTTGACAATGTTTTTCAGTTTTATGTATCTATGTTGTATGTATGTATGCTGTGAACTAATGTTGTGTACTAATGATATACTCCGTGGGTTTTTCATTTGTGTATTTATCGTCGTGTGTATGTGTTTGGTGCATTAGTATTTGGATGTTATTAGATGCGACTGACTTAAAAGATCGTTATCGATCTACTGGACTTGATTGGTCAAACAAGTTGCCGACAACTAGTTGCCGGACGCCAATGGGGTGTTAGCTAGATGTAGGTACTTTATGAAATAAATGAAATATTATGTAAGGGTGCGTTCCTAAACTTGCATTTATTATCCGATAATGGGTGCTAATTACGTTAACTAGTTAATCACAAGATTGATTATTCTCATTGTCAGTTGCCTTTGTCATTATTAAGCCGCGTCTCCTGCGACGCGTTACCGTGTTACGAAACACGGTAACATCCTATTTAGGGGCGTGGCGTAACAATTTTCCTTTGTTAAATCGGTTACCGAAACATATTACGGTGTTTCGTAACACGGTAACACGTCGCAGGAGACGCGGCTTCAGATGTGGAACCAGTATTATTGCACAAAAACAATTGTCAAGAGAAAACTGAATTTTTTTGAGGTAATGTTTGGTATTAGTTTTCCGAACTGTACATACATTTTTATTCATATTTTAGGTCTAACAATCTGAGAATCTAAACGAAACAGTATCTGTATTCCTTGTTTGAATTATTCACGTTTTTGACCAGTTTCAAAACAGATTAGTAAAAGTTTACGCAAGTTTTAGTAAAATTACGCGACAATGCTTTGGAACGCACCCTGCGAATGAAACGTCGATTACCCTGCTTGTGTAGGATATTTGTTTCACCTCATTTATGCCCCCCGGTGATCAGTCCTGCACCTTTGCACCGTTCCATGCCTCCTACACTCGCACTCTCAGATATCTTCGCCCAATCACAATACACATATTATGACCGGTGTTCATACTTTGGGACTTTAATGACGCAAGCGCACAAAATCATATTGCTACACGAATCTCGGTCTTATGCTGAGACTTGCAGAGTGATGCAAATATAAATTCAAAGAAATGTTGACATGCAAAAATGTCCACAACGTGCTTACTTGCAATAAAGAGATATGATTTGACTGCAAACAACAACCGGCTCCGTGCAAAACAAGCTTGCCAGTTAGAATTGTCGTGTAGTTTTCTATGTAGCCCAGTATAGTCCGGGTCTTATTTCCTTTGCAACGAGCAAAGGAAATAAGGGCCACTGAGATTTCGTATAGCGATCTTGTTTTGAAGACATCGAAGTGTGAATACCGGTATAATGCGTCTATTTTGCTTGTTCTCTGATATCTTCGCCCGTTCAGTGCATAACACATTGTTTGCGATGACAGTTCGAACTGGAGGACGCTGTGTCAGCGCCCAGGACGCCAGCAGCCCCAGCGGCCGAGGCGACGATCACCATCCCACTGCGGCGCCCGCCCACCGGCGTGATGGCCACCACACCAGTCACCAACGCCACGCCTGGCAAAGAGGAGAGTCGCACGGGTGAGTGCATTAAATTAAAAGTGATATAATTAGTTTTCAATTCCAAAGTATAGAAAACCTTGTATTCAAAGATTTTCATACAACTCACCTGGCTCGAAAGCCGCACTCATGACTTGTTTAGTAGTTTAAATGTTTTTTTTTGACTTTATCTTTGAATGTCATTTTCTTCTACTCTAAAATCGACAATGTTGTATCATATAACTAATAGGTCCAGACATCTTTTAACAATCACAAAACTTAATACATTTATTATTATTTTATTACTAGCCTGTGATGTCTCACTGTTGGACAAAGGTGTCCTCCCAAGCCTTCCACTCATCTCTATTCTTTCCAGACTCTGACCACCCTCTCTCAATACAATAAATAAGGCAACGCAATTAAATGCATCAATTGTATTTCTTGTCACAATGTCTACACTGTTGTTACTTTGTGCTGCAAAAAGTTTTCTTTTTTTCTTTATCAAGTCGACTGTTACCAATCCCGTTATTTATCAAATTCCTACCAACTCATATGGTATACTTTTTATTCTCTATGGTCTGTTAAGGCGAGGCCATTGGGCCATTTGAGCCTAGTGAGGGGGTGAGGTGCGGGGCGAGGGAGGGGCGAGAGAGGGATGACGCGCATTGATCGGGGTCATTACTCGCGCAGGTACACAGAGTAATCGTAACCAGTGTCCTCACTGTGACGTCACAGCTCGCTACCCATAATAATACATATACAGAATGTCCCACGGATAGACGATATATCGAAGTCCACTTGTCGGTGCCAACATTATCGACCCATTTAATGCCAAATAGGGAAATCCCAGCAGAGCTCGGTGGCGCAGTGGTTGGGTCAATGGACTTGCAATATGGAGGTCCCAGGTTCGATTCCCAGCCAGGGCAGCCATGTACCAATGAGTTATCCTCGTTTTTTTCGACGGAAAAACTTACGTACATTTACCGAGTGCTCTCAAAACGGTGAAGGAAAACATCGTGATGAAACCTGCATGTCGTAGAAGAAGAAGAAAAAAAAAATCTAAGGCATGTGAAATCCGCCAACCCGCACTGGGCCCGCGTGGTGGATTATGGCCCGAGCTCCCTCGATGTAAGGGAAGGTCTGTGCCCGAGCAGTGGGGCAATATAAATAGACTGATGATGAGGGATATCCCAAGTCTCACAGCTTCGGAGTTACTTATTTCAATTTTCGCGATTGTCGGAAAATATTTCTTTCAATCTTGAACTTTTGTCTATACTAAATGTTGTCGCACATTATGTCAACTCGGAACCGTATCATCATCACCCCTCCTGTTCACCTCTCGCCGCCAACCAGGCTTCAACTTCTACACTGGCCCTAACACGGGCTGTGCTCGTGACTATCCCATACCACACCCACTAATATTATGCGCAAGTTTGGATGGATGGATGGATGTTGCTGAATGAAACTTTACAATAATATAGCTCATATTATACATCAAAATAACACATAGGCTATAATTTATAATCCTGCGCAGACGAAGTGGTGGGCAGAAGCTAGTTGACAATAAAGTAAAGCAATTTGTACTTTTAAACGTATTTATTTATACGGAAGGTCATAAGCAGACATACGTTAAACCGACCGTCCGGAGTGGGTTCAGTGCAATCAAATTCGCGTCTACAGGTTATATATTTTAATTATTTTTTAAGTTATTTATATTGACGTATGATAGTATGACGTAGTAGAATAAAATACTATGTTAATACTAATCTGACGGAAAAAAAGACCTGTTATAATAGGAATGTCAATTAGGTAATATTGTTGTAACAAAATCAATAAAAGTGAAAAATTGGAATAATCAAATTATTTGCTAGGGGAATATATTTTGAAAGTACTTTCACGCGATTTAATAAAAAATGGTAATAACCATAGAGATTACATTACAACAAATCTGTCTTTGACAAATTTAAGTGACAAACTGTCAAGTGTATCAATAAAACTAAATAAATGACGAATTTTTTAACGTGATGTTAGGTAAGTATTATTATTGGTGTCAGGTGTGACGTCAGTGATGGTGAAATCTGGCCCGTGTTATCACTGCGTAGGGTAAAACATGACACACATTATGTGCTGTTGACTGTACTTTTAAAAGTAGGCACAGTGTATATTGAATCAGTCTATAACTACGTAGCTATTGAAATTTGGCCCGTATTATCACTGTGCTTAGAGTAAAACAGGTATATATCGCACACCACATTACAAACCACAGCTACACTTGCATAGCTATTGAAATCTGGCCCGTATTTATTATCACTGTGCGAGTGTGCGTAGAGTAAAATGTGGCAAACTTTATGTGATGTTCACTGTACATAGTTTTACAAGTAGCAACTACGTATAAACTATTTTAAGTTCGATTGCTGTTTGTTTGTTTGCTCTGTGGGACAAATCACCGTCAATAGTCATTTGTTTTGGCCTGTTCCACTTTGGTCAATTTGGAAGTTACTGATCAGCCCCCCTATTACCGTTCTCAAAACGATGAAATTATACCATGTCATGGCGCGCCAACCAGAGACGCCGCTATACCAATGCAATATCACTGTCCCTTTCACGGCCGCTATGACATGGTTTGATTTGATCGTTTTGAGAACCGTAATGTTATAGCCCCACTGTAATGTTAGCCGACTTGTCTTCATCTGCAATTATCAGACCACTGCTCGCTCCCAATATACGACACTCGACACTGGTGTTCGTGTCGCGTGTAATATGATGACTTCAAAAACATGGTTCGCGAAAAATCTATTGTGTTAAGGAATATCTGTTTTAGGTTATGAGTCCTTTTATTTATTCAAAACGATGCACAATCATTCCGTGATTAGTAAACTAATAATCTTAAAGTATAGGTGTGACCAAATTCGACTCGTATTATTTTAAATTTTATTACGTTATGACGATCGTGGGAGCATTCCAACTATTCCAAGGTAAAGACCAAAGTGGAACATTTGGCAAAAATCGATACAGGTCCGACCTCGGCAGCGCCCAGCGGCGCACTGAAGCTCGTAGCGCCGTGCATTTGTATTTATACAAATTGTGTTTTTTCTTAAATTTTGCCTGGTATAAAAAAAACGTTAGAAACAACAGATTTTTAATTTATCAAGCTCCTCTATTTATAATAACCTACATTTTGATATATATTTTGTATGAATAACTGTTTTAGTTTAGACACACTACTCAGTGAAAAGACAGGAAAGGGGTATGTTTGTGATTTTTTTCTATCGAGCGAAGTTTGTCCAATCGTGTTTCGGGAGCCAACAGTCCCTAAATAGATACCCCAAGATTGATATATATTTTTTTCAGGCCTTTAATTTCAGTAGTTAGTGCCGTAGCCTTCATCGAAAAACTTAAAAACGTCCCAACACCTCGCCTTAAACAGTAATAAAATATTAGTCACGGCATATGACTTTGTTGGCTACCAGTGTAGATGTTCAGTTATATTTTACCTTTCAATCTCAAGTGTTCAGAGAAATAACGTTCTTCAAAATCAATGCAGATTTTGTATTTCGGGGTTTGAACTACTTATATTGTCATAAAAAGCCACAATTGTCTAACGGTTAGGGTATTGCATACACTACTCTGCATGCGACGTAAAATTTCAGAATCGAACCTTTGAACCATCGTGGCGCACAGCTCCTAGTGCACGCTTTACCTTAGTTGCAGTGGTATGGAGTAAATTAGCAAAGTGTATCGTAAAAAACTAACAGTGACCCGAAAGAAGTCTTCAATACTTTTTCCTGGATTTTTATACTGTCTTAATTGTTTCTGTGTCATTTGATCCTGTCCTTGATAGTTATTTCCCTAACCTTTGATATTTCTTTCCCTGACCTTCAATCCTGTCTTTGATCGTTCTATCCCTGGCCTTTGACCTTGTCTTTGATCATTATTTCTCTGATCTTTGATAGTTACTTTCCTGGCCTTCAATCCTATCTTTGATCGTTATATCCCTGACCTGTGGATTTCTTTCCCTGACATTCAATCCTGTCTTTGATCATTCAATCCCTGACCTTTGACCTTGTTTTTGATCATTATTTCCCTGACCTTTGATAGTTACTTCCCTGACCTTCAATCCTATCTTTGATCGTTATATCCCTGACCTGTGGTCTTGTCCTTGATCATTATTTGCCTGACCTTTGATAGTTTTTTATCCTTTAAACCTGTCTTTGATCGTTATATGCCTGGACTTTGACCAGATTTTTGGTCATTGTTTCCCTGACCTCTAATCTTGTCCATGATCGTTATTTCCCTAACCTTTGATCCTGTTTTGACCGTTATTTCCCTGACCTTTGATAGTTCTTTCCCTGACCTCCAGACTTTAATCGTTCTATCCCTGACCTTTGATACTTCCTTCCATGGCCTTTGATCCTATTTTACCACTATTTCAGCATTTATCGTACCCAATACCAATTGTTATGGTTAGAAGGGTGTATTATCACAAGAGGGATGGCACAGTGAGGTTTTGTTCAGGCGAGGAGGACAAGGAGCGGGAGGGCAGTTCGGAGAGCAAGTCTTCGAGCAATGCGTCGCCGGCGAGCACTCAGGCGGCGCTCAACGTCATCCAGCGCCGGCGCCGGCCGAAGCGGCGCTCCACAGGCGTCGGACATGTGGATATGGATGTGAGTCTTCGCTTGCTTTGCCTTTTCTACTAACGTTGGACAGCGGCAATGGCTGTTACCTGCAACACAGGATTCCTAGTGTAGGAGCAACAGCGACACCTACTTCTATAGCTTAATTGTCGCCTAACTTATGGTCTTTTGTCTAAATTACTGTTATACTCACAACATTGTATTATATTAGGTTACGAATAATACTAATAAGTATTTCGGCGCAATAAGTAACTTTGTTGCTATTCTAATTATGACTCATTTCATCTAGGAATCTAAAAAATTCCAAGTAGTTCTACATTATCAATCGCTGTCTGTAGGACTAAAGAACCAGTTCTGCAATCAGAGCGATCACGCAAGTTCTTCAAGTAAACAGGAAAGTTCTTCAAGAAAACTTCAAGTAACCAAACAACGCTCAAAGCCATACACTTTATATGCTATAAGTTAATAGTCTTATTGCTTACTTTAGCCTCGAAATTTACCGTTAAGAGATTGAATATAGTGGACGAAGCGGGATCGGAGTACCAGGAAATTTTTTGAAATTTGAAATTTGAAATTTTGAAATGAAATTTATTTGTAAATATGGGTTAATGCAGATATTATACAGTTGTGGTAGTATCACCATATTCGGCCCTAAGGCGTACAAATTTTGTAGTAGCAAAATTATTTTTAATTTAATCTAAGTATTATTAATTACATGTCAAAAGTCAATTTAAAATGTCAAACATATTATATCTACATTTACTATATTAAAATTTAAAAAAAAAAAACACTCATGGCTAGATTTAATTGAATTAATGTCACAGTATATCATCAAGGAAGTCAGTCAATTTATAATAACATTTATCTAAAAGCAATTTATAAAGTTTAGCTTTAAACTTCGGCAAACTTAGTATTACAATGTCTTTAGGCAACCTATTGAAAATTTTGGGGGCCATACATACTACACTTTTGTGCTTGAGCGCTGTTACAGAGCCTGCGAGACACAATCGTCGAGACAGGATCGTAGCAGATGGAGGAAGTAGGCTGTATGTGCCTAAACGATCTTTTCCGTTGCCTCATTAGTGTAACGTAACTGTGACATTGCTTGATTATGCTAATATTACGGTCTTTCGCAGGATATCGTGAACGATCGCGGCGGGGGCGGCGAGGGTGACGGTGACACCGAAACTGTGCAGGTTGGTGATATGCCCATAAATAAAATGCGTAGATCCGATTCATTAGTTTATTACACACTTACTTGACTTAAAACTACCCTTAACTGACACAATATTAGTGACTTATATATAATATTGTATTTAAAACTTACGCGAATTATAACATAACTCTTCATTTATAGCAGAACTTTTCGTACTCAATAAATTGTAATTAATATATTGTGTGCGCACGAGTTATATATAAAATTAAATTTAATTACTTTAGAATACATATGAATATGGAACTTTGCATATTTATTAATTTAATTATCATGTAATCCAAATATAATGTACGTAGTATTATCGATTTCACGGTATCGCACGGTAAATTTAAAACGACGCGTGTATTATACATACATACATACATGTGAACGAGTGATGACAGTTTTATTTAGGTTCAGATTTAGAGACCACGACATAATCGCACCTAATGTCTGTAAAAGTTGCTATTCTAGGATAGTGGAAAACGCTGACATTTTAAATATTTGTGAAGGTACAAAAATACGAAGCTAAATACATAATTTTAGTTTAACAGGACTCAACAAAGGTAATCATAATTATGCATAATTATTTTTTGTTTTGGGTTAGTGTATGGGTACATGTTCAATATTAAATGTACCGAGTCCATATACGTATATTTAAGTCGTAGATATATTGGGACTATAGACGCTTTAACCTAATTTAGCCCGTCCTCTGTGCACGAAAAAATGTTTTTGTACAAATTCGACTCTATGCTACACTAATTAGAGTCTTGAATTAAAATCTTTCAGATAACAAATTCGTCTCTCTTTTGCAACATGTGCCAAAACACGACGTGCGTACATTGTGCGTAGGATTTTGAAAAATTACTAATTACTTAGTATAGTCGAGAGCTGAATAATTGCACAGTTTGAAAGGTTCTTTTTACCTGCGGTATAAGTATAAAAATCGTATTTGAAGTGGCAATTGATGTCATGTTGTGTTTACCTTTAGGTTCGTAAATACGTCTCTTCAACATTCATTGCTGTGACAACGACTGACTTGTGTCTACTGGCCATTTATCATCAGGTTATTTATACCCTCACAGGTCTTAAAATTTGGGTACGAAAGCATAGATCCATCACTCCAGACTAATGCCGGTTTTCTCAAGCTGAATATATTCTCAGTTCTTTCGTATTATGACGTGTTTATTCGTCGATTTAAGGCGTTTCAGGTGACCATCCGTCCACCAATAACTTTTGTTGTTATTCATAAACCTAGTTCCCTTAAATTGTGTTGCTATACCTTTCACTCTTCGTTAAAAAAGGTTAAGACAGAAAGGGACCCCCTGTCTCTTTCTGTCTTAATCTTTTACTTAACGGTAACGTAACTTTAAATCAGGTTTATGAATACGCGTATTTATGTATAGTAAATAACACACGGGCACCTTTAGCCACGGTATACGGCCTACATTATAATAGGATAGTGTAGGTTGATGTTCTGTCGACAGTACTAAAGCTTCAGCTTGGTATTTGGTCTCTGAGACATAACCTCGGATCTCATATCTTAAAGAGTCCAAGAAGATAGTTTCTGTCAGATAAACAGACTTGACTTAACAAGCTAGTTAATAGAAAATAAAATTTATTGCCAAATAAATTAGGAGCAAAAAGTAAACCAACATTCCATGCAATTAATTTCATTGGGACACCGAAGGAAAAGAAATTAATTACTAGTTTGGTCAGTAGGGCCTTCGAACCGTGATAAAATAACCTTATAGAACTTGATTATGAGTATTTCAAAGATATTTTTGGTTATGCACAATAATGCTATATTCCCCTCCCACGTCACAATTAGAACGGGCGTCGTCGGCACTGCGGTGATGCGAATAGAGATGCAAACATTGTAATGAAAAACATCGATGATGTAAAATTAAACGTCGCTGTCTCAGCTTTGGTTTGAAATTATCGATGTATCGAAACATTGTTATTTACAACCTTCAAGAATTTTTAAAAAAGAAAAATTATGTCGACATAAACAGCGAGTATAATTAATTAAATCTTCTTGGTATAAACACAGGGTTCCGAAGGAGTTTGAGTAAAACTAAGTAAATAAAGAGTTTTGTTCAATTTGATATTCCAAGCTCTTGGAGCTTGTTATCACAGGGACTTCTTAAGAAGACAAATTTTTACTTCTTTCCACGCTGTACAACACCTTCTGGCTGACTCGTATACACTTCTTCTTCTAGAAGAATTTCCGTGGTATAGTGTGCCCGGTCCTCCGCAGGGGGCCGAGCTTACTTTCCCTCCTCCCAGAGCGCTCATTTCCAATCGCCACCTAATTGCGATCAGTGGTCTATGCAGGCATCTGGGTAAGGCTTGTCCTAGCTGGTGCAGCGCCTTTCATTCATTCATTCTGAACTATACAGATAGATTAGAATAGTCTAGAAAAGCTTCATTCAGCCAAAGCCTTCTGAACCTAACCATCGATCGGTGTCGGATCATGACGACGACCGGGTCTTTTCATCCCTAACTTCGAGAGAGATGTGCGGGCTTTGAGGTATACCCTCTCTACCCGGGCATGTGTACGCCGGATAATGATCTGACGATGAGATTGGAGCCGCTTGGGATGCGGGATTTGGGGAGTTGGGCGGGTCGGAAATCCCGGTCCACGGTCATTGGGGAGCTCAAACCTGCCGCTTAAGGCGACGGGGAGCCCATCATATGTCGTATTCATTTCTGTCATAGCCCTAACATCGATAAATCGATATGGAACATCACCCCAGATCATCATCAGCGCGTATCAGTCTGCTGCTGGACGTAGCCCTTTCCCAAAGCACGCCACTCAACCCGTTTCTCGGCCTTTGGCATCCAGTCTCTGCCAGCTTTCGAAGGCACTTCACTCGAGATAACTTCGATGATTTTAGATTCGAGACATCGATTCGATCGATCGATATTTTTTCATTTGCGTCCCTGGGTCGGAGCGGTTTTGGTGACGCATGTCAAACTTGGTGCGGTGATTCAACAATGCAAATATAGTCTGAAGTTGTTGGAGGGAAGTTGGGATTAGTTTACATTAGCTTTGAAACGTTTCATTTCACGAATCACGTTTGCGTTATTTACGGAATAGTTGTTCAACGAGATTTTGCATAATTATTTTGTAAACTGTTATGAAGTGTGGTCGAATGGATTGGATTTATCGCAGCGCGCCATTTCCCGAGGGGATCGGACCAAAATAAACGGTCGTGTATTGAAACTAGTAGTTTCCGCGCGGTATCAGCAACGCATAAAACTCAATAATCTAAGGCTTATAGTCATAGACAGTTTTGAATATGAATGGAGTTTGAGTGCGGTCTTACAACTGTCAGTTTTCAGACAATTTTGACAGTCATAAGTGCGAATTCACTCTGAGTTCGTGCTCAAAACTGTCGATGACTCTCGGCCGTATTCCTCTAGCTAGTCAACGGCCGAGATCCACAGCTTCCAAAATTCAATGCTCATGCTCTATTAGCAGGTGCTCTAAACTTTCAATAGGCATACATATCTGTTGTGTTACTTACATACAACCTTAAAAACTACATTGGGAAAGGTAAACTCGATTTACCTTAGTTTATAGCTTCCCCGAACAACCAGAGCCAGCGCTTCAGCGGAAAGACAATGGTTTATATATAAAACTGGGTTCATCGTGCCCCAATTAGCATAAATACATGCCGTTTAATTACGTTGTCACGCTGTCAAAAGTACGCAGTTTATTTGTGCAATCGAGCAATATCTCAACGCCGATATGTCAAGTCGGACGCACTTTTGTGACAAGCGTCTCTGTAATGGCTGCTAAAAATACATTGCCCATTGTTTGCTCACGTCATCGTCAGTGCAGAAAGCTACATGCGCGGCTAAAATGTCGCTCGGCTTACCTTTTAGCAGGTATATTGTGTAACTGCAGGACCTATGGTGATAAACATGAGTCCATGTAACATTTGTTGTGGAATGTGACTGGCCAGAGTCTTAGCCTATACGGAACTCCGTATAGGCTAAGACTCATATCAGAGACTCCGTCTTGTGATAGCGGACCTAAGTTGAGAAAGGACTATAAATAAAAGGGGAGCGCACTAAGTATTCCATATGGGTCGCCCCAAAAATGACGGTCTATCAGGATATGGTAGGCATTTACAGGCGACGGTGACCACTTACTATCACATAACCCGCCAAATTGTTTGCCGTTCCTTATTATGAAATAATATTAACTAGACATTCGAGTAGTTGCGGATTTTTAGGTGCGTTTATACGAGAAGAAAGCTTGGACAGGTGGGTCGTGTGGGCAGAACGTTTGCTTGCCGTGTGCCGTCACGCGCTCTAATGATCCGACATATAGACCGCATGTTACACATATAAATCATTACATGAACGTTGAACGTGAACGCAATTTATGAGCAAGTTTGTAGTGTATTTCAGTTTAGGGGTCGATGATAAACACAATTACAGTTGTGCCCAAACTTCCTAGAATTGGAAATGAATTCAAAGTATGACAATCTACGATTGAATTCTAGTACATAACAAAGGGTTAAGTAACTGTAAATGGAAGTCTAACGCCTTTCCTCCGATAGCCAAAAATGTACGTAACATCTTCAGGTTACGTAGCAATGAAAGAAGTAACCATTTCAATTACTTTTAAAGATTATTTCGGTCACAAACCTGGTACAATTTAAATTCAATTTCTGTGTACTTACTTTATTTTATTTATTTAGATTCTCAGTCTACACATACATTTACTTTTGGTATGTGCTGATGCATGTGTATTTTACAGGACTTTATAAATACTTTATGAAATGAAATACTAAATGGGATACAATTTTGTATTTAATGCGAATAGCCGGCCGAAGCGGAATTATGAGAGGCATAATTCAGTAATTTATGTGTCCAAATGCAAGGTCGATGATATACGAAGCTTACACACGATATGTTTCTGGCAAGTGGCGCATCACGGCATTCCGTGACGTCGGATGCACCGACTGACAGTTTCATTAGTAAGATAACACTTAAACGGGCACTCGCTCGCTACTCGAGCGTGATACTAAAAACCAGAACTATATGATTATATCAATAAAAATACCAAGCGACCTACCTCGTACGTATTAATCTATACTACGTATTAAGAAGTCCCTACGTCCTTTTATGGCATATTTCGTTAGTCTTCTATCTGCCACGATCCTGACACACCTGCACTGGTTCTTCCACATTCATTAATCTCTTCACGCACACTCGTCTTTGGCCGTACTTGGCCATTATTATTATAATAATAATAATAATAATAGCTTTAATTCAGACATACTACTTTTCTTAAGATAAATACTTATTTTAAATTGCCTCGACATCCCTGTATGTTTGCCTTTTGGCAAAGGCCTCCTCCAACTGCCTCCATTCCTCTCTGTTTGATGCTTTCCTGGTCCATGTTCCGCCTGCTACAGCTTTTATCTCGTCGACCCACCTTTTGAATGGCCTACCTCTGTTTCTTTTTCTATCCCTTGTAAACCAATACGTAATTACTTTCGACCATTTTTCTTGTCCTCTAATTGTATGTCCTGCCCATTTCCATTTAAGCTTTCTTGTGCTGACAGTAACATCTCTTGTTCTTGTATGTTCTCTAATAATTGTTGTTCTTATTCTGTCTGACAAACTTCCCATGGCGTTTTGGCCATTATTAAAACATCACTATTTCGGTTGACGTATGCCCTTTTCTGTTTACCTCTGCGGAACTGTCTCCGTAACTTTCGCTCTATGAATCTCTTTCTTGACTCGCTCCTGTCATTCATTTGTTCCGAGTGTCCTAAACACGGACCACTTACCCAATAGACATAAAATCGGTACAAATGACAATGCCAGATTCTGCCCCACCATCAACCGCTAGATGTACAAGAAAACGAATAAATGTAAAAATATCTCCGTTTTTTTATTAAAATTATTGGTTTAAAATAAAGTTTTGTACATCTAGCGAGTCGAAAAAAGACAGCTTAATTTAGAATTCAGAAAATGGTAAGAAATCCAAGCGAATTATTCATTGTTTTTGTTATTCTTCTATAGGAGTTGCGAGAGTAGTAGAAAATGATACTGATTATGATTATGCAATATGAAACCTGTAATAAGTCCTCAACAAAATGATAGGTACAGCTTAAATGGTCACGTAGGTAATGGTTTTGTAGGTGGGTCAAAGCTCCATTGAAATGTGGCAATGTCTTTTGCAAGCGAAAAATACTGTCAACGATGAGCGCATAGAGACGAAGCGGGGGACAGGGGTGCCGTATTAAAGAGATGCGTCCATGTCGATAATATCTCTAGGCTACACGTGTCGCGAAGCAATTTTGCGCTCATGTGTGGGCAGACACGGGCCCATCCTATTACAGGTCTATGGGGTAAGTGGTCTGTGGTCCTAAAACATACTATAAAGATTATTTATAATAAAACGTTTTTTCGTTATTAAATCATAACATAAAACAATGTAATAAAACGTTTTTAAATAACTCAACTAGTGTTTGGTAGTAGCGGACTGGACGAAGGTCATTGGGCAGACCATCGGTTCTATGATACACCAGTTAAGACGCCATGGTGATACCTAGAAATCGCGTATCTCGAGCCGACGACCTTTTCTATTATTGTGCGTAGAAATAATTTAACGACTCAAATATACACAGAAAGCCGTGTGATTGTTTAAACCTCCTGATTAATGGTGGGTACAGTGACGGCACTGACATATTGGCTTCAATCCAGGTCCAGCTTTGCCGACTACACATAAATTAGTAGCACTATAATATTTCCGTTTTATTTGCATTGTCATTTATACAGGACAGGATTAAAGTCGTAGTATAGTCGAAGACAGAGATAAGTATACAGGGGGCCTCAATAAGGTTGAGATTTTTTCAAAAACTACTGGACCGAATTTAATAATTCTTTTACAGTTTTAACGTTTATCTATCAAATAGTGAAAGAATTTTTGTAATAGGTCAAAGGTTAGTTTTTGAGAATATCTCAACCTTAAAAACCTTTCTCTGTGTTCCACCGTACATACCAATTTGTAAATTCGGGGCCTGAAAATGTCACCCACTACAAATTGTTAACGCAGCTGAAACCTGACCGAAAATAAAACTTACTGTAATAATAGAACAAAAAATGTAGGTTCTGGAAACAAATAATAATCAAGAAGCTATTATTTTAATCGCAAACGCTAATAGGATATCTGCCTAGGCCTGCAAAGGATATAATGTACAGTCGAAGACAGAGATATGTATACAGGGGCCCTCAATAAGGTTCAGATTTGTTCAAAAACTACTGGACCGAATTTAATAATTCTTTTACAGTTACATAGTTTTAACTCTTATCTATCAAACAGTGAAATAATTTTTGCAATAGGTCAAGTATTTTTTGGGAAAATATCAACCTTAAAAACTCTCCTGTACACCTTTCTCTGTGTTCCACCGTACCATGGTTCTATACATGCACATAGTATCACGCTTCTGTGGAAATAGACTTTTGCCTCGCAAGGCGTGTTTACAAGAAATATTAAATGGAAGTACGAAACCTAAAGCCGCCATTCCGGTGAATGTTTCCATATCAATATTAGAGCAAGCAGCGTCAGTGATATAAAAGGGTTACGGTAAATATAGAATCACGTTCTGTTTGTTATTCGAATGTATTTCTCGCTATTCTAGCGAACGGTGGCCGTTCGAATTTCAACCACCCCATTTCCCTTCTTTATTTGGCTACATCCTGTTTCAACATGGTCGTATTTAGCATTGGCAAGGGTTTGTATTCGTGATCCCAAAGACGTTGTATTCGTGATACAAAACATTAGCGCTTTGGTTGTTTTAATAAACGATTGGAGTTATAACAAGTACAGTCGACATCAAGACATTCTACGCGGTAGTATGTACCTATATGTATTTGTATAGAGTGATGTGCTATAGACCATCCGTAATATTTATTTTCTGGCCTAAACAGTACTCCATTTGTTTTGTAGTCATACTTCTCTAAATTTATATAAAGTCTTCATCTGTGTCGGGAATTATTAGTATAGATTCGTCCAATCCATAAACATGTTCTGACGCAAGCTTAGCGTGAGATCGCTACGAGACTGTCGAAATCTGATAATTGTAAGACCGATCTCAAACTCAGATCGCACTAGTCTATAAATCTCTGCCTTAGTATATCAATTACTATGCCAAACTGGAGGCGACAGTATTTTGTAAATATTGCGACAATAAAATTAATGTCGACCATTATTTTTCATCAAAGACAAAATCTCGATCCATATTTTTTTTCATAATGTCGATGTTTTTGTTCATTTGTAATAATACCTCAGAGGTTTTATATGCGGATGGTACCGCGGACACAGACTCGTAATATGTCTAACGCATTGAAATGGGGCACTCCAGTGAATTTGTGAACTTATTATTTTTAGCGTATCCGCCGATGACGGCTCCGTTTGACCGTACACATGGCCGCGTGACGTCATTCGTCGTCCGTACACATTGTAAATGGCTCCATTACCTCCGGATATTATAACCTGACGCTTGTCTACTTATAGAGCTGAGCGATCGCCCGTTCTTCAGGAACGGCATAGCGACAGCTACCAGCTTGACAGCACCAGTCTGTTATCAGAAAATTTGACGGACAGACCCTGGAACTTTCGTAGCATTTTAAAAATGTTAAAGGGATTGCAGTTTATCTTCTTTCGATTGTTCAGCCAATAGATAATGTTGATAAATTGATCGACTAATCGATATACAAATGCACAGCGACAAAGTTGTCCCCGGGCATGAATTTGTGCTCAATTCTTTTGTGCACACTACAGGGTGCCCCTGAATTCATTCGACAAAATTAAATGGATGGTTAAGCTTGTGACATACATTAATTATACACAGCGTTTAAGTAAATTAAAATAAATAAAAATATTTGTAATAAATTCAACTATCCAATTGTTTTTTTTAATATGATGTGCATCGTTTATATTTTGATGTATTTTAAATTTTTGTGCAACGATTTCTTTCACTAGAATTTTACCTAATGGTCATTTCTGTGGTCATTGTGTGACTTGTTACGTACTTAGTTCAATTTTTTTTGCAGTTTTCATTTACTAAAAAACCTTACCAATTCAATATTTATCAAGAGTTTAGTATACAACCCCGAGTTTCAATTTGTCGAATGAATTCAAGGACAGCCTGTATATTTCAAACAACATTTTAGCATGCTGTACCCCAATGTACAATCTCCATTAGCTTTGTGCACTAATTCCGTGGACCTATTATTGTTTCAACAATATACACAACGAAAAACCATGCGTAAAGTCGCAAAGAAGATATTCGGTCGCAGTGATAAAGTGAATCGTATAAATATCTCGTCTTCATTGAATGCTCGTGAGAATGGCCGCAAGATGTCAACAGCCTAAATTCAAAACAAAATTAGGCCGCAGTCTCAGTGGAAAACGGCGTAACTGTTGAGAGTATTATTTGTGATATTGGTTTCCTCTGCTACGACTGGATTCGTACGAATCAATATGTTGTTACTCATATGTGTTAGTTGAAATAGTTGAGTTGCTGTAGAAGCCAAGCCAACGCTTAGCGTAGAATGTTTTCTAATATCCGTTACAAGTACACTGTTTAAATGTTGCTTTTTTGTACAATACGCGACCTCACGGTAACGTGCATACTAAAATAATTCAAAACAAACGAACAATTTTTTTTTGGAAAATTATTCCCAGAGGCAAAGGCAAAGCCAACTAGGGCATACAGCCTAGTCTGATGTTAATAGAATGTCTGAATTCATATTAATACATACACACGATATATATTAAGATAACCTAACTTAAACCTACGCACAACCCTCCCAAGCCCCTAAACGAAATAACTCAACGATCCACGCATTCATCAAGTTGTGCAAGGAAACCTTGCTAAGAGCACAAAACTTCACAAACAAGTCTTCTTTCGAGCACTCCAATTAATAAAAATGTACGCGGACATCTCGTGATTAACTTAACGTGATCAATAATCACTAAATACCACGAAAACTATTTAATTAGAATTTTCACAAAAAAGTAGCTAATGTCGTTTCGCGCGCTTTTCAAGGAATCACAAACGAACAATTGTTTTGGTAAATAAACCACACAAAAGAAAAATAACACAGGTTACGAAATTGCATTACATCACCTAATGGCCACAATCCTTTAAACGTGGTAGTGCTGTGTCGCAATGACAGCTTCTCTTCCGACTATTTCTGTGTTTCCAGTGTCTCGTGTGTGAATTCCAGTCAACGAACGATCTCTTAGAGCCCAGATAGTATTTGGGTCAGCGGCATCTGAACTGAACCCGACTTGCGTAAACTTGAAAATAGAATTTATTATTAGCCCACGAAGACAAAAAGCTAATGCTCTGTGATTTAGCTGGGTTCCCACGCTATTATAATTCATTGTAGCTGTTTTATCTTCGTGAATGATTCTGTATACCTTAGTTTTTGCTGTACGTGTAGAGAGATTGTCGTAAGATCTTGTGAATTTGTATTTTGTGTATATTAACTGCAGTCACGCTTCTAATTAGTATTCCCCTATGGAAAGGCTCTCGCTATTTCTTGCGGGTAGTCAGCCTTCCACTTTTCCACTATTGTCTGCTTGTATATTGTAAGAATCTACAACCACATATCAAACAAAAACATCCGCACTTTTAAATTGTATTGTATGTAAGTTAGATTTTGTAGGAGGAGAAGGAGATCTTTGCTAGAGTTTGGGACAGTTATTTCATTTTCTTCTCTCTGTAATCAGTCCACCGCTGTACTTAGGAGTATTAAGATATCCGTAGCCACGTTCGTTTTATTTGAAGGCACTTTATAGGCCCCATTCAATTTGAATTCCAAAAAAGCTCTTTCGACTTCAGACGCAACTATTTTTAGTTCTATAATACTAGGTGCATGCGTAAATATTGCATTTGTGTACAATATACTCGCAGATGCGCGCCCAGGAGTCTGTTAGCCATCTTCCAACGGCTGCGCTTGCGCAACATTACGAGTTTACGTAATTGCAACTGCATCTACAAGTGTGCACGTATCCGTTTTGTACCGGACAGTTTGTTTAGTTCCTGTGAGCATTCATGACAGTTTATTTATGTTAGATATAATATACGACGTCGGTAGTAAGAAGCGATATGTATTTTTAGCGTAGCGCGTGCGTACCTGAGTGGGGCGGGCTCACGCATTAACTGTGGCCTTCGATACCCTTGCCAATTTCGAAGGAAACCGCTAACTGATCGATGAGGCGTCGCCGATAATAATAACCGACATTTTCTAATCGGTTTTTGTTAAACACGACAGGGCACCCAACGCAGTTGTCTCGTTACACCTAATCTGGATTTATTGCTCTAAGTTGCGTCTGTCGTGTCCAGTCGGTATATTTACAGGTGATGCTCCCCTCACGTGCCCGTCTGTGTGCACTGTCTGTGCTCACACGTCACCGAAGCCTCGCGCGGACTCGCCTGCGGGGTGTGGGCGTCGACAATATTTTCTCTGTAGAATTAAAACACGGGAAACAGTCAGTGTGTTTTCATAGTGCGCGCCGTTCGCTCGTGTCGCGCAGTGATGTGACCGAGAATGAGTCGGAAGCAGGATAGGTACTCGTCGCGACCGCGCAGCCTCACCACGCACTATGGCTCGTCGCCCAGCATGCTGGGCTCCGTGCTCAGCGGCCAATACAACCCTTACTCGAGCAACTACTCGAGCTCCTACAGCCCTAGCACATACAGGAACTATAACCCGTACAGTGCCGGTTTCAGTCGCTCCGGTCTCGGTATCTATGGGGGCACAAGTTCGGGGTACGGAGGGGTTTACTTGAGTGGGGCTACGTTGGGGTCGTTGAATTTGATGACTCCTGTGTTAAAAAAGTTGGACAAAAGGTTGTTGGCAAGTCAGAAGAACTTTAAGCCGAAGCCGGTTCCGGCTCCGCGTGTGACGGAGGCCGTACCCGAGCCTCTGCCGGACGTGCCCCCTGTGAGGCCGGAGAGGAGGAGCAAGAAGGGTCTCAACAAAGAGAAGTCGCGCTCACTGACGGCCCTCGATGACTTCGGCACGCTGAGCGCGCGCTCATTAAGCCTCAACTCGCTCGCGTCAGATGGATACTGTGTATGTTCTGTTATTTACATTGGTAGCTAACAAAATACTCGTAACTTATGGAAACATTTTTATTAGAAGTCTTTGAAATTATTTATCTAGCATTAAACATAGCTGCAGTAGCTCCGTCAGTGTTAGACCAGTTGTTAAGTTACCTTTACACATTTTCTAAACTATTGAAAAGACTTGATACGTACTAACATTAAAGTAACCTTTTGTTCCGAAATCTCTAATGTGCTTAAAATAAATGTTGCGTATTCACGATTTTCCAAATATGGCGTTTGAAGGATCTATGTGACTCACTCTATTACTGTTATGGAATCGGATGGAAATGCCAATTTTCCTTATGTGGCATGCGTGAAGTGTAGGCTTATTTGTGTAATTATTTGTATAATTTTTTCAGACGTTATATTTTAGTAGTTAGTGCAATAGACTGGATTGAAAATTGGAAAATCTAAGACTAGATTGTAGACCCCAGTGGCCGGTTCACTGAACATATGATACGGATACAAAGAGGAAATGCTGCCAGTGTTCTGGGCACGTTGTCTCGATGCGACGCGCTGGCAGGCATCTTGAATTTATTATTTGCATTTGTAGTTTTTGTGAAATAACTAAACTGTGTCTTGTCTGTATTGCAGTCTGGCAGCGAGCGCACCGATGACGGCGAGGAGCGAGACTACAAGGCGCTGTACGAGGCGTCTGCCGGCGAGGTGCGTCGCCTGCGCGCGCTGCTCACCACCTCCGAGCAGCAGCTGCGCGACGCGCGCGCAACCATCACCAGGCTCACGCAAGTGGTACGAACATAACACATTGACACCACAGACCCGCCTTCTTGTAGGCCATATCTTAACGACGTGGCACCTTAATAAAGAACCCTACCTCACCCACTGACGTGCCACTACGTATCCAAACAATGCGGGTGTGAGTTTCCGACCACAGACTGTTATCACATCTAACTTGGCTACCAAGGTACCGAAAACTGGGAATTTCCTCAAGTATTTCGCCACAGAGTTGCACAGGAGTGCAGTCAACATCACATCCTCTAGTTGATTGTTTGAGGACTTGAGATTAGACTTGAGCTCCTGGACATATACAGAAAACCCGCCCCAAGCCTTCGTGGCACCACGAACAGTTCCGGACAGCTCTTCTGTGCTCAGTGCGACCGAGTCTTCATGAGTTTGGATTCGCCAGCCACTTCGAGCACATGCCAGGAGTCAGTGGGAGTCGCCGTTGTCGGACACGATGAGGAGGACACCATCATCTAAACTATTCATATTGAAATTCCAAATAAGCGACGTGACCAAACCGTCGCCAATTCAATATGAATTATTTGGATACGTAGCTGGCGACGGCTTCGCACTGACTTCCCGTTGAGGCAGGACTCTAAAAGTCATGTCTTCTACTACTTACCTTCGCTGGCTCGGTGACCCGAAGTGGATCTTGGCCTCTGCAACGAAATGACTCCAGTCGTGCCGGTTCCCCACCGACTGCCGCCAGTCAGTGCAGGTCCTTCTAGACCTCGTACTTCCAGCGGACGCCCGACCGGCCGACGGACAGTCGCTAGTCCCAGATAGCCTAGTTTGGCAGCACGATCTTCTCCCATTCTCTCAACGTGGCCAGCGGAGGCGAGCACACTTGATCTCGCCGATGATGTTGGGCTCGGATACTAGATCTTCAATGTCCCTGTTATTCCTCACTCTCATACTTCCATCTACCTTCTTATTGTACCCAGTATTCTACTATATATTTTTCATATGTTTTGATATTTTCTTACATATGCGCTATGCGAAACGAAAATCTAAATGATAAATGGAGAAAAATTCACGGAATGGCGAGGTCCCGGGTTCGAATCCCGGTCGTGATGAAATTTTTTCTCCATTTATCATTTATATATTTTTCGTGCGGCAACTAGTAGAAAAAAAACTACTGGTTTAGTATACTACTGGTACTAGAGCAAGGAGTATGCAATCTTCAAGCTCCGGGTAGACCAACCCCAACTAATTCGTTTTGTAGGTGTTTTATGGGCTCATGATTATCACCACAGGCTTTAAAAAGACACCACGCGTGGCTCTACCTGTAGTGTCAAGGGGATCCCCGTATTTCCCTTAACCCGGAACGGACCTTGATGCCTAATATAATGATATTCCTTATTTTACTGCGCACCCGCGATTTATTTTGTGTTTGTCAGCGAAACGAAAATATACCTAGGTTCTTTTCTAAGGCCAAATACAGTCCAGATGAGACGTCTCGTTAGTTCTAGTACTACCCATGTATGTTTTGATTACATTTAACAATGGTAAGGTCGATGACGCGGAATTATTAAGTGCCTTTTTACTCTAGGTTTTATCCAAAGGGTATTTGACTCAATTTTTTTATTCATCAACCTCATCCCTCAACTCTCATATTCCTGCTGAAGAGAACTGTGGAATCAGTTTTTCGATATCTCAACTAATACCAAAGATATTAAGCGATTAAGTCAAGTGGTGGGGAGATGCTCTGTCTCTTTTTAGCAAAATGGTATTTAGTATGAACTCTGTATGACGTCAGAACCACAATATGGCGTGTGTACTGTTTCTGTCTCTTTCTAACACAACTTTTCTAAATGCCTGTAGTTACTTTTACAATTTTGATTTCACAGTTGATCATGAATCTGTGTCTATTTTGTAATAATAATGAAACACATTTAATTTTCGATACTTGTCAAATACCCTATTGGGTGTCACAGTTACAGAAGGGATAACTAGAATTAATTATGTTATATTTGTGTGAGCGAAAGTTACAAGTCAATGAGCATTGCGAGTGTTAAAAAAATTTATGGCCTAGATTATAGATATAATACTTTGTTAACTAAATGCGATTTTAACCTTTATTGTACTTTTAGCACATGGTGCTCATTTATACATTTTGTTTCCAGAACCAAAACTCTTTATCTGAGATCGAGAAGCGAGAAAAGAGAGCCATGGAAAGAAAACTGTCGGAAATGGAGGAGGAACTAAAGGTAACTTTTTTTTTAATGGCCTCGCTAACATCCAACCACACAGTACATACACATCACATTATGTATATTTTATATACAATACAACATATAGTTCGATTGGTAAAAACTTAGGGTAGAATGTTTTGGATTCAAAATGGCGGACGTCAAGATAGCGTGGTCGCCGTCTTTAGACGTGGTTATGAATAGATGCAGTACCTCTCGGGGGGTATGATTTGAAAATGGTAGGTAATTAAGCATGACTTTTTAACAAATAAGTCTCGAAAAAGCTTAATTTATTAGTGATTTTGGTAAAATTTACGGCCCCTTTGATTGTATTTCATGGGTACAGTCGAAGACAGAGATAAGTATACAGGGGGCCTCAACAAGGTTGAGATTTTCTCAAAAACTACTGGACCGAATTTAATAATTATTTTACAGTTACATAGTTTTAACTTTTATCTATCAAACGGTGAAAGAATTTTTGAGAAAATCTCAACCTTAAAAACTCCTGTACACCTTTCTCTGTGCTCCACCGTACATACCAGCAACCCGAGGATCTGCGTCATTTCATCACCACTCTTTATTGATGAGTAGTAATGTTGGTGTTCGTTTTGTAGCAATTGCAAAAGCTAAAAGCCGAGAACGAAAGGTTGAGGGCCGAGAACCGTGCCCTAACGAGGGTCGTGAGCAAATTGACCAACTCTGCCGCAAAATAGGTAACTGTATGTGGATGAGCGTTGGCTCAGTGGCGACGCGTGGCGGTTTGCGTCTTACATTAAAAACTATAGATGCAAGGACAATGCGCTTGAAATGGGGCAACCAAAATTGCAATAAAAGTATCGTATAATGCAATCTCGCTCTCAGTCGTCACCGTTTTGACTGGTTAAGCTTAGTTTACATCTACAGACATTGAGCGTATCAGGCACGTGATAAGGCAGACAAAATCGTATTATTCTATACAATGTGTCTGTCCGCGTCTGCGGGGCCGTGTACGTTAGTTATAAATACGTTCATACATTATAGAAGAATATTTTGTCTGCCACGGCACGTGTCTGACAATGTTCAATGACTGTAGATATAAAAGGGCTTGAAGCGTTGCTTTTGCAACTATTCAACAATCATCTCACGGGAGTCGCGTGAAGGGCGGCCAGAGACAACTGAGAGCGAGATTACTAGGCGTTGTTAATGTTTTAGTGCAACTTTCGGTGACCTTACATCTATAGTATTTTTGATCTAAGGTTTGCGTGCTGTTTGCTGGTAGTTAGGTTGTCGCAATGTTCGTCTGGTTTCGTTGTTTATAATGAAATCGCCAGGCACTCGTTTACACGAGTAAGTCTTTACAGACATAACGATTAGCGAGATGTATGATTACTTGATGACATCTTTGCAAAGAAACGCCGTAGAATTGATTTGGAACTGTCGATATTATAGCAAATCCTAAAATTTTAAGAAATTGGTCCTAATCTAAATTAAAAACGAGGCTAATTTATTTTAAATATGGTTTATTCAATATCATTGTCTCATTACTGCAATTTGATTTCGACCTTATAACAAATGCGCGTTCAATGAAAGTTTATACTAAAGTCCTAAATTAAAATGGAATAGATAATGCCCATTGTAGAAGCGACTCTCGTCTGCCAGCAAACGGTATCCGGCCCGCTCACGCTCCGCCTTATTTGTCGCGAGTCCCCATAGTGTAATAATATTAACCGTGTGCCATGGCCAGCATGCTTTGATCCGTGTCTAACTTGCGAGCGGTGCGTCTACGCAGTTTTGGAAGATTATAATATCTAGACAACGTTTACACATCAATATTTATCGCGATCCGCAGGGTGCGTTCAAAATAATCAACAAACTATTTCACGCCAATATCGTGGCACTTTCAGCGTTTTTGAGATCCTGATTATAACTTCACCTAAACTTGGATTCCGTGTCTCAAAAACGCTGAATTAGACACAATATTGGGCTGATTGGCTGTTAATTCTGTATGTACCCATAATAAAACCTTAAAAACGCAGGATCGCGATAAATATTGATGTGTAGACACTGCCTAAGGTAGCTAGTTGAGAGGAGGTTCTATCTCAACCAGCCAACCTGTGTATGTCTAGTATATACTGAAAGGTGTAGACGTGTCGTTAACGGATTGTGTTTTATCAGAACTGTACTTGATTTGGATTTGAGTACGGACCGGTACCTTACCATAAGGCATAACGTATAATTTATATTAATATTAGATAAAATAGATGATTCTTAGGTTAGCACTATTGACATCAACTGTACATTGGTTAAACTGTAACTGTCAATATTTAATAAATAAATACTTAGACCTAATTTGTAAAACCTACATTGAGTGCAAGTGCACTGAACCGTATTCCTTTTGCACAGTTTTAATTTGCACATTATATATAGATGTTTATACACTATCTTATTTTAATGTAAGGGTGAGCACAGCAGTTAAATACCGTTATATAAAACATTGTGTAACACAATAACATTCTTACAGAGCTATTGTGTTAAAAAATATACGTTGTACAACTGCTGTGTGGTGCTCCCTTAATTATGAGGGAAAGTAGTAAATTGAAAATCCATAGATTTAGAAAATATACAAACTTAAAAGTCCGGTTAAAACACAATGCTTGCAAAGTATTGGCTAGAGTGTGCTGCATGTCCTGTTATTGTCCGTACTATTGCTGTAAAGCGATTAGGAATCTTTGGAACCATTTTCGAACAAAAATAGTTATATTTAATAAGACAAATATGTTACCAGTACTATAAATATATATCTATATAATATAATGTCATATTGAATAAAGAAAGTGTAGTGAGCAGAGTTGAAAGTTACACTGGCATGGGCATTTGTGGCGAATGTTTGATGGAAGGGTCGGCAGAGGTAGACCGAGCAGGACATACGTCAACCAAAAAGGGCGATGCTCGGTATACTAAAAACCGATGAGCTTGTATTAAGAGATTGATGAATATGGAGGAAGCGAGAGGGTTGTATCAGGATCGCAAGAGATGGAAGTACATCGTCTCTGCCTACCGCTAACAGGAAACATGCGTGAGTTTATTTATGTATGTGTCATGTTGTTTATTCTAAGCACTTTAGGAGGCTTTAAATAATAAATTTGTAATTTTGTAACATTCAATTAATTAGACCTATTCAATTGTTCTTCGTATTTTAGGTATCACGTAAAATTTGTTTTGTGCTCTAACGGTTTTCATCACTTCACAATTTGGCAATTAGTTGGCATAAAGAGATTTGACTAAATCGGCTTTAGGTAGATCTGACCACTCTAACACCATCGCATCGCATACCTTGTACATACTCCTTGTAATATAGCTTATAGTTATAATAAGATAACGTAAATACTATTTGACCACGTTAATATGTAACAGAGCCAACGCGGGCTTTCCGTTCACGCATTCACGTAGTAAGTTGCCAAGTCCGCGCACGCGGTGCTTGTATAATGCTGTTCTCTCTTTCTCGCGCGCAATTACCCCCCTTAAATGTGGTCATACAGTATTTATGTTAGCTACACATTGATCTCCTATAAACAACAATAATAATATGTGTGATTTTGGATTGTTTGGACACACCCGATGTTTCCTCACCGGAGATCCTAATTTACTTGACCCATGAACAGCAATCAAGAGAAAATACTGTTCCTGACTTTCAGAATGATTTCCGTGTACAGTTTAACTCAGAGAAAAGTATAGATTGGGTCTTATTATGATTGGAATTTACGCATGAAGTAAAATAAAAATATTTTCCATTCATAAGACTGCACGGTGCGGCAACGCCGTGCGGAGCGCACCGTTCCAATTTTGCCTATTTTCTCATACAAATCTTTCTGATTCACGTGTCGCGTTGTGGCCAATTGTCTCTTTCACACTCATTGAATTCAGTATTTAACTTTGTAAACAAACTTCGGTTCTAGGTGCGCTACGATGAGCTCTCCAGCCCCACTAAGTATGAAATAATTGCAAAGATAAAT
The DNA here is from genome assembly GCA_963506565.1 of Tachystola acroxantha. NCBI lineage: Eukaryota > Metazoa > Arthropoda > Insecta > Lepidoptera > Oecophoridae > Tachystola > Tachystola acroxantha. The sequence goes on from OY735870.1 coordinate 20,144,044, forward strand.
AAATTTAACTGATGTTATGATTCATTAAAAATAAATGAGATACTGTTACTTACTGTAATACGAAAGTTTAATTAATAATTTAACTGTCACTGCACCAGGGCTCGTTAGGACGAGCCGCCTCTAACAGAATACTCGTGTTATTACGACGATTAAATTTAGAGTTCCACACTCTGGAATCGCTACAATAGTCTGTAGTCTCTCTTTATTAGCGAATGAAGCAGTTTTAATAAAATCTCAAAATTAATGATACCGCATACTTTTCTCTGAATTAGTCTATACAGGGTGTAACGTAAAGGGTATATGAAGCCGAAGGGAGGATGTTCAGTATCGGCAACAGAACAACTTTTTATTCTACGACTTGATTTTCGCGATTTTTTTTAGACTTTTCATACATTTCGTACCGGTTAGCTGATCGATTTGTATGAGGCATTAATTTATTTTAATTTTTTATTTGAAAAGTTGTTCAGTTACCGACACTGAACACCCTCCCCTTGGTTACATATACCCTTTACGTTACACCCTGTATAATCCACTGAATATCCATAATATAAATGAGATTTTTTACTGATCTTGTATAATTTTGAATACTTTCAGTATCAACAGGCGCTGCAAGCAGAGAACCAGCGATTGAAGGATGAGAATGGAGCATTAATCAGAGTGATAAGCAAACTGTCCAAGTGAATGTCGCCGATACACCTACTGTACACATGCATGGTTTTCTACGTAACCTTACAGATATAGTCTATAGATTCGTTATGTATACTTAGTGCAATGCAGTCGAGCAATATGAGCTTAGAAGAATAACGTGCATTTATTGTATTTAGATATTGAAAATGGTTATCTGTCGTCATATAATATAGACAAAAAGGGCCATTGGTATATCATATAAACACAATTCGCAATGCAGTACAACCTAACTCAGGAAACCTAATACAGGAGCCTCATTTAGGTAGAGATTTTCTCAAAAAAATACTTGACAAACTTTTTTAAATTGCCTTAACGTCTTACTTTTTTTTCGTTGCTATGGTTACGTGGCCCCCTTTGCGTCGTACCGCATACCGCACGCATGAGACCGGAAAATCGATTGCTGGGCATAGAACTGTACTCTAATAACTATACTAGTTTAAAAAAAATAAAAACACGGTCAAGAAGGTTTTTGAGAAAATCTTAACCTTAATCAGGTTCCATGTATATTTTTCCGTGAGACAGACTGTTTACGGTTGGATCGAGACTTCTGTTACGTAGGCGCAACTTACAACGCAAAGGAACACCGCATATAAAGCGATAACTGATCTACTTTTAAATTACTTATACGATTTCTTACTCATAAATCACAACTAAAGTCGTACAGTTATCCTTACCGCAACCCTTGTATATTATATTATACTGTTATTTCGCTTGACACTTCGCTTACGCTTTGGTTACGCTCTAAACGAAGAGTTTATTCCCATCTCTTTTTGTTTATTATGTTGAAAAGAGAGAGATATTAAATGAATTATTCCGGTGGGCCGGTGGAATGTTAGACTTCTCATTTTTATGAATATCTACGGTTTTACACCTTTTAGTCCATTTTACAAATACGATTGCTGGATCGATTGTAGTAATAGAGAATAAAGATATGAAATGAAACTTGGCATGTTTGCAGTACAAAATCCGTATGTAACTACTAGGTTTATAATTCATTTTATGTATAAAATATATAGAAGTTCTTTATTTTCAGATAATAAGTTTAGTTTATGTTTTTTGACAGTTATACAAAGTACATGAGCTTTGATTTATGTTCTCATAATACGATAATAATATAATTTTTATTGACTTATTCGTATATCCACGGTATTTAGAATTTTTACTTTATTATGATTCTTTTGGAATATGAATAACCTCATTTATTTACTCGATAGGGTGTCGATTCTGGCGTGTCGCTAAATTTAATCATCGCTTAACGAAAGTCCCGCCTACTCTTGCAAAATCTAGTACCTATTTATGAGAGACCGTGACATGTTTATTTCGGTTTAGTTTTAAATTTAGCGACCCCCACAGAATCGGACTTATTTATTATTATTTATCCTATGTTGTTAATGAAATATAAAATTAATATGACCAAGATTAGAAAACATCAATAATAGGTATGTCTAATAGTACCTAATAATAAATAATTCGGAATCATTTTGGAACATAAGTAAATGAAATTTGTGATTCTATATGTACTTATGTATTTACAACATTCATTTGGTTAGGTTACTTGTATATCAATGACGAAAACCAAACAGTAAATATGGTCCACTCCTTTTTATACGTATTTTATTAACAGGAGTGCAATCGTCTGATTTATACCCAAATTAAATGTCCTATCAATGCTGTTGCAGTGGCCGGTGACGTCACAATCGTTGATATGTTGAAACCTGATTGATATTGAAAAGTTATTTGGCGGTAATTCGTATTTTTGTTATTTACACTAAGTTTTCATTACTGTTATCGATCAGGTTTCTGCGTACGTTGCGATAATAACCGGCATTGGACGACAACTCTCGGTCCCCAAGACAGAATAGGACAGTTGACAATTTATATTCTATTCATTCTTCACCCCTTTTTGACAAAACCAATTTAGTATGTGTTTTGTATGGATTTAATAAGACATGACGTCACTTCTTACTATTTGATTTTCAAATATATGAAACTATGTTATTTTTCAACTGATTTTTATTCTGTTTCCACATTTCACTTAAGTCAATGGAAACCAATCTTTATCTAAAATTATGATCTATATTTCAATACTTGTCAGCTATCCTATTTGTTTACTCATTCTACTATCTGCCAAATACAATTAGAAATAGTACTATTGTGACTAGGTTAGAGAAGTCACGTGTCATTGTATTCGCTCATACTTGAACCTCATATAATGCAACTATGAGCGGTTACACTGCACCATTTCTAACCTTTATTATTGTTCCGTGCTTGTGACGTATGCGATGTGTGTATTCGAATTGTGATGTAAAGGGAGAGTAAGCCGAAAAGAAAGTGGTCCAGTATTGAAAGGAATAATAATATATCGCTTTATTACTATTTATTTTTCTATTTTCTTGTTCTAAATAACTTGCCATTAGCAAAATGCCATTAAAATATGATAAAAATGAAATGCAAATATGAAAATTAATATTATATGATTCTAATGTTATTACAACTTATTCAGGCTCCGATTCTAAACACTATCCATTCGGCTTACTATAGATACAATTTAAATCATGTTTAATGTTTATACACAATATTCTAGTAATGTGTTCCGTGAGATGAGATATAAAATTGATTGAAATATATGATACAATTTCGAATAGGCTACTTGACGCAATATTTCTATGAATTGTTTTTCTCTCCTGCTTTCTTCCCCCTGAATTAAAAGCATATGACTTTTTTATTTATTTAAACAAGCCTTATGTATTGAATGAAACTCAATACTGTTTGGTTGTCAGAATAAGAAATACATACAATAATTCAAGGGGTCGAAAGCAATGTTTAAAGAGACGTTAGAAAGAATATTAAGTTATGAATTGGATTTCAGCTCATCCTGGAACTGTTGACGTGACCTGTGTGTTGATATTTGATGTATTCCTAAAAGAGTTAAGTGTAATAAAGTAGGTTAGTTTATATCGAAGCTTTTATAGCGGATTTCGGACCCGCACAGTTATATTTTCATGTAGTTATATCTCGAATTATTAATATTTACGTATATGCAACATATGTAAACCGAAGCCCAAATCAAGTGTCTTGTTTTGTAAACAAAAACTACCCTACCCTACTAACATTTTAAGCTGTTCTGTTATTATTGCATAGTTATTTTCACATTATTAGATCGGATCACTTTATTTTCACGACGATGAACAGGTTCGATCAATCAGTTCCTTTAGTGTTACAGCAGGTAATTAGACGATCATGTTTACAATAAGACACTTGATTTGGCAGAATATAATTATACTTTCATACATTGTATAGATTTCTTTAAGCAATAGGACGAATTGGTAATGTGATATAGCGATTTTGTACACCATTCATGGACATTGTGTAATGATGAAATTAAAAATTGTTTCTTTTCTGTTAGCGATTTAGACTGTTTTTATATTGTAACAAAGGTGTAATGAATTGGTCTACCTACAGGGACCATATCGTTATAATGAAATGAGGACATTGCGATTTGTTCAAAATATATCTATAGATGACGTGACATTTTGACAAATACAAATAGTATTTTCGTAGAAATAGGAGTTAGAGCGTTATTTGTGCCTATTTCTATAGTATTAATTTATTTATTGACATCACGTAAGTGAATGTACTGTACATTTATCTCAAATTGAACGGAATTTATTTGCTTCATGAATATCAGTAATGTTGTACATTTTGGTGGAACACTTCAGTTTATTGCAAATTGAAGATGGACGGCAAATGATCTTTGATAACTATTGTAATGTATAAATTTGTAGCATTTCTAACTTAGCGGTTCTAAAAGTTTGTTCATTGAAGTTTTTATTTATTTCCAGAGATAAGAGTTAAAATAAATTTCTTCATTAATTTATTTTCGTTCGTTTCTTTTTTTTTCCTTATTTTCTTTGGCAGTTTCCCAAAGTGCCTTAAGTTTTTAATGTTTTTATTTGATTGCGAATGAACATGACTGTTTTGTGCCTTCTGTATGTCTGATATTTTAGTCGAATTTAGTTTATAAGCGGGGCTTCCATTCGCTGGCACTAATTGGAAATGTTAAGGCTTAGGTTAAGGGCACCAGATGAGTATGAACAAGACACAGGCACTTGTTTCGCAACTAATGAGGTCTATCTAAGATCTTATATCTTTATACCAGATATAAGAGGTGGGGGTATTCTATTGGTCTCTGCATTGCTGGATACAGAACCTATCATGTTAGGCCTATTGGAGAGTAGATGATATTATTGAAACGTTCGTTGAAACCTGATCGATATTTGTTAGGTACGATATGCTTCGTTGAGAGGTGCGTCAAAAAGAGTTATCTCTTTCTGATCCCAGTCATACCTCATAACAGAGGATGTTGTTAGGGTTGCCACGAACTCTCTTGAACAGGGAAGTCGTGTTTGTCCTTGGTTCAACCCTGTGCTGACACTAGGCTCACGTGGCGGGAATCAGGAGGCGCATACTGGCGCGTTGTCATTGCTTGGACGAATTAATCAAAGACGCGAAATGGTCGAAGTGCCATACTAATATCTTGCCTGAATTATCACGGTATGTGGCAGAGGAAGATAAAGGCCGCGTGTCGTGTCCATTGGTTAATTCGTTCAAGTGTCATTGTGAATGTTGATTCGATGGCAATGGTGTTTCGCTGCTAGACTATGGGAGTAAGTACAGCTGTTCCCGGCATCTAAATTTACCCAAAATGGCGACAGTTCGTGCATACACGCGCCGCCATTTTGGGCAGCCAAGTTCATCCAAAATGGCGGTGAATTTGTAAACAAAATCTTTAACTTAGCTACCGAGAACTGTAATTAACTTTCTTAACACCATCGATCAGGTTCGAACGTCGATTGTAATTTATTTTCGAAGGATGACCTCTCTTTAGCATCAATAATATCCCATTGTAACTAGTTTTATGTTACTGTTTTGTGCGTATCATATCCTAGGAATAATAAAATTATGGATAAATATGTAACTTCAGTGATTAGTTGAAAGTTGAAATAATTGATACTTACTAAGAGAATGGATGGAATGTAGGTACTGACTACAAGAAAAAAGTATTTTCGAAGGTTGAAGTTTGCCTTAGTGTTTGTATTAGGAATAGGGTACACACCACATTGCCTAAAGTATGATTTAACAGGAATAGGTGCATGTACAAATAATATAATATCGTAATGTCATAATATTTATATCCTTTGTACCTTACGTGTTAAAAATAATGTATAAATTATCGTATCGTTGTTGTCTTCTTGATGTCTTGTCAATTTTATACGATTACTTGCTTTACCTGGCTATAAATATAATGGGAGTGGTGACACTCTTATTATAATTTAATTAATACGTACCTATTTTAAGTAAGTAATAATTATAATTTGTTTCTGACACAATCAAAGTCTTTAGTATATGTAAGACATTTATTTAAATAATCAAATTTATCAAATGATTTAAAAATATGTACTTATTATAAAATTATTCATTACTCTTCAAAATATAACAAAAATATGGTTCTAAGGTATAAAGTTTCGAAAATGAACACTTAAAACTTAGGTGGAATCACATATAGATATCAATTAAAATTAATGTAAAATTGTATGAAACTGGCGGATTTCTCAATTATATCAATTATGTTGAATTCGTTGTTGTTTTAATCATATCCTTAAACGTGTTTGCTTTGTTGTAAGCATACAATGTTCAATCGAATTATAATTACTTATAGGGAAGTTGACTAATTTTTATACATTGCATCAACTCGTAATCACGCTGAGAATACTTACATCAGAAATTGTCGTGCATCAAATCAACGAGTTTGTATCACTTCTCTATCTGATTCCTGATTTTCAAATAACTCTGTTATTTTTCCACTGATTTTAATTCGATTTTCACATAATTTTGTTTTATCAATATTAGTCAACTACCCTATTATAATATACGTACACGCAAAGCCATCACAACATATACCTACACAACACACCCACACTACCGCCAACACATAACTAACATTTACAAAAGACGAGGGCTACATCTACACAACTAATATTTACAACAGACTTAAATATTTATATTTTATCCGAAAAATATGAAATAGGCACTTTGATAAATATTAACTAGGTACTTATTACGAAAAAGTTTGTTCGAATAGCACTTAAGAATTTCAAGTGGATATTTCAGAGGAACGACAAAAATTAACCTATGCTAAAGTTACTTTCTATCAAGCAATAGCAGTATTATTTTGGCATCAAATTCTATTTTTATTTAACATATATTTAAATACAAAATAGAATAATAAATACATTAATTTTACTACGCTAATTGAATTTTAATATTTTCAGTTTATTTTAAAAGGCATACGTGTAAAGATGATATAAAGAATTATAAACTGAAAATATTATGTTAGGATAGACTGCATTTCTTTGCATACCAATTAGACAAAGCTGGTCTCACATTAAAGTAATGTAAATTAACAGTGGTACTTTCTCTAATAAATGCCTATATATATTAATTTAATGTCTCATGATAACAAAGAATTACAGCCTTCATAAAATCATTTTATGCTTTTCCAACACATTTACATCTTTGGTTCAATACCTAGTAAGGGTTGGTTAATCAAATCAAACATTCTGGAATTTGTAATACTTAAAAAATAATGATTTTCTTAAACTAACGTATCAGTTTTGAACACTCGACTTTAGGGAAAATGGTAACCATTCAAGACAGAATATACGTTTATGTGATTCTTTGAAATATAATTTCCAGTGCAAGTCTTTTGTGCATATCTTTTAACTAAGCCTGCACACACTTATATATAAAAACTACGATATCCGTATTCTGAAATTATGGATTGCAGTTGAATGCGGAAAATAGGTAGGTACATAGACTTTATTAAATGAATTTTGGTATGGTGTGTGCGAGTTAAGTATTAAAAGTTATGCTCCAAAAGAAGTGTTATTTATTAGAAATAGAGCAATTTACGATTTGCCTAGAAATTGAAATACATTCAGATAACGAGTTGGCAATCAACACAAAGAGCCGGGATAGCCAATAACAACATTAAATATTACAACGACTATACTTTCTTATGTAGGTATGACACATCAGGTAAATGAGTCTACAATTGATACGATATTTTGGTTACCTAATACACACTGTTGGTGCAATTTAACCCAGAGTAAAATATACAAGGACCTCATTACAGTTGAGATTTTATGAAAAAATACTTATTTTTAAAACAAAGTTGCATTACAAAATATAAGATGTTCCTTTAAGTTAGAGATCTCTTCCAGCAGACCAGTGTGGGAACGAGATCTTGGACAGGAATAAAGTACTTACACGCAGAATTAATGTTTTATATTATACCTACCTACATGCAAATTAATAAACATATCTAACGTATCCATTCAATCTAAGGAGCTAAGTAATTTTTACGTTCCATAAAATAGTTTTTGATAAAAACCCAAACATAACGAGGCATCTTCTATACTTTTACATGAGTTACTTCGAGCCAGATTGTTCGATTCTCGAAGATTCCTTTGTAGACTTACGAAGGTCTCACTGCTCAACGTACGGCGACGCCATTGATCGTGACAACGGCGTTGGGGCCCGTCGGTTCGGGTTCGTAGGCGGAGTCGGTGTCGCTTCTTTGGCCATACGCAGCGTTGTCTGCCACCTGTGCGCTGTACGGCGAATCGTATACGTTGTCGCTCACGTGGTCGTAAATGTGGCGCCCGTTGGTGTCGTGTAGTGTCGCATAGCTCATCACAGCAGCGTTCTGGTCTTCCTTCCGTTCGGCGCCTTCTATGTTCTCGGTGTTCTTGACTGGTGTGGCTTTCCGGCTGCAAATTTAGTTTATGATTATTGACACGCAGATATAGGAATAATAATACTAGATGTATCAAGTCAACAATGCCGAAAGTGCCGAAAGCAAATTAAAACTGTACCATACGCTTACATAATAAGCTACATTGTTTTTGTTCCCAATATTTATATACCTATCTTCTTTCGTGTACAATAAAGTAATTATTTATTTAATAGCCTGTAATGTCCCACTGCTGGGCAAAGGCCTCCCCCCCCCCCCCCCCCCCCCCCCAAACCTTTCACTCATCTCTATTCTGCGCAGACTCAGACCACTCTCTCATAAAAACGTCGTCGTGGTCGTCCCCGCAAACGATGGCGAGACGAACTTGACTTTTTTTTAATAAAGTAATAATACATTGAATACTGATTAATATTGTAGCTATAATTCTGTAGGAGCCACTAAGCCGAATCCTAAACATAAAACGCAACTTTCGCTGTCGTTCATATGCTACATCGCGAGAGCGAGCGGGACGCTCAAGCTAATGTTACATTAGCTTAAGCAATTTGTAATCGGTACAGTCAACAGCAGATCAATGGTAACACTTGCAGTACGATTTCAACTTTTATGACACTGACAATAATAACGGCCCAAAGTCAAAAGTGTTACACTTGATGTGCTGTCGACTGTACAATGGATATTTTTCCCGCGATGTCGATCGATACATTGTAACTAAATTCAATCCTACCTACACAATAAAAAAAATATGTAGAATCTATTGTGTATGTCATGCTGTATTATTAGGTAAGTATTACGTTTTCTGCGATCATACAAATATGTAGGTACAGTCGATAGCAGATCAATGGTAACACTTTTTACTTTCGACAGTTCTTATTATTTGCGTCGTAAGACTTGAAATCGTACTACAAGTGTTACCATTGATCTGCTGTCGACTGTACATACTACCCGTTTTGATTGGGTAGTAAACTGCAAGTGCTCCAATTTTCATCCTCCGTGGAAAAAATTACAAATGTATGATAGACGAGATAAATTTGTGATTCGCCCCAAAATTTAAAGATGAATTTGTGGTTCACCCCAAAATTTAAAACCAAAATAGCAAAAAGGGGAAAGGGGTCCCCCGCGCGCTTTGCAGGGTTAAGTAAGTACTGGAAAGTACCTACTCGTTTAAGTCAAGGCAATGAAATGAATCTAGACAAGTGGTTGTCTCAGCCGAACACAGCTTCAACCACTGTCGGTGCTTGTCAATTTAAAATCCAGCTTGGCAAGCTCAACTGGTTATCCACAAGGCGCTGACCCCCGAACGAATAGGGTCGGAACTTGTATATATCCTTTCAAAAACGGAAAATTTCAATACCGCGTTTTAGGATGTTTGCCAATAATTTCAAACACTGTTTATTAGTGAAAGTTGCAGTATTGTAAGAACTGTTAATCTACATTATTAGACATTGTTTTTATTTTACATACATAAATTACATATTATTATGTTCTGTACTCTGTAAACATGTGAATTGTTATTAGGCCCATTGATAATAAGGTCAGGTTACGCCATCTATGTTAAAGTATTCACAAGTTATGTTTCAACTTTCAACTTGAAAGTTTCAAGTCTAAAATAAAGCCTTAGTTTTAAATTTCAAGTCCTTATTAAAATAAAGAATAAAAAAAAAAGTAATGCCAATGCATTACTTATGCTAAATATTTTATTTTCTTCTAGATGCAAAAGTCTCGTGTGGCGTGCTATGGAAGAGACCGTTCAGCAGTTGAATGATAAATAAGCTTCTCAAGGGTTTACTAGTAATATGGCCAAACTAAATATTCAAAAATAAATTATAATATAATCAGCGCTGTCAGTTTTTTTGGCCAAAGCGGCATTTAAAACTTTTTGAGTGAAAAAAGCGGGATTCTCACGTCGAAAGCGAGACTTAGTTAAAAAAACCCGGCCAAGTACGAGTCGGATTTGCGCACCGAGGATTCCTTGCAACGCAACTTAACTCCTTGTTCCAGAAAAGCGGGACCGAGCCTGTCACGCGCGAGACATTTAATTTTGATTAAAAAATCGGGACGTCCCGCCAAAATCGGGACGTCTGGCAATGCTGACTACAATAGCAATTACTTATGTTAAAATTATAAAATAACAACTTTAGTAACTAAGATTACCCCTGAGTTGGGCATCGCTGATCAAAAACACTACCTATTGCTGTTATTCATACACCTAGTTAAACCTCACTTCTTTTAAATCGTGTTGCTATCCCTTTCACATTTCGTTAAAAAAGGTTGAGCTAGAAAGGGCCAGGGTGGCCAAACGGTGGCATAAGTTTACCTAAATCACGTTTATGAATCTGTATATTATAATAATTTCACTATAGAATGCGTCGGGGCAGACCTCGGCGTAGGTAGAGAGACGATGTCGTTAGATACAGGTATGAGTGGCTGGAAGAGGCTTAATACAGGGATGGGTGGAAGAGAAGGGGGGAGGAGAGGAGGGACGATTTATAGGTTAAAAAGTTTTAAATCTAAATACTCACAGTCTCAAATAAATGATTCCCAGCAGCATGAGTAAGAACACGACGACACCGCAGCCGACGCCCACACTCAGCGGCAGAGTGCCGCTGTCGGCCGGCTCGTTCTTGACCAGGTCGCAGATCGGCTCGTCGCCGGACCACTTGCCGTCGTCCATGCACTTGCGGAGGAAAGGCCCAACGCGGTGATGCTGAGGGAGGCAATGGTACTCGATGCTGCTGCCGTAGAGCGTGGAGCCGTTTGATGTGATCACCCTGCCGTTTTCGATCGTGCCGGGCGACTTGCAGTCGATTGCTGGGGACAATTGGTAGGGGATTGTTGCGTCATTCAACTCATGTGAACAAATACGCCTGTAGGGGTAGGAAGAGACGATGGACTTTCATCTGCTGCGATCCTGGCATACAACTCTCGCTTCATCTACCAACGAGCGTTTATGAATGATGAATATCATTCATAAACGCTCGTTGGTTTGTTTATTTATCAATCATAATATTACGTATAAAACCATATACTACAAGTGGCGCCCTCACTATGAAAACTAAAAATATGTTTTCTTATATGTATATGTTCTATTACCAAAATAATATTATATATAAATGTAAAAATACAATATTTTTTTTTCTTCAAAAGACTCCATAATGTTTTGGTTAACCAAAACGCTTACGCTTTGCGTTTTACCTAAGTATTGAATATTACAAAATAGTAAGTATTAGATAATATTAGTAATTAGAGATTTGGTACATAATGTACTTATAAAAAAAAATATTATAATAAAATTAGCAGACATGATTTTATAAAGTTAGGGGCGCCACCTGTTGTATATTATCATAAACTCAGTAACTTTGGCAAAGTAGGTATCCTAAAGACACGCAACATTATAATTAAAATAACTTAAATTATTATATCCACAAGTACCTATAGTCCATTACATCAATGCACAATGGTTCATTGCGGACCTTTGGTTGCGCATTACTTCTTGGGATTTTATCCGTCATGCTATTGAGATAATTCGTAATGAGATTTGCGTAAGTTAATTTTTAAAATGAAAAAAAAAAGGTTTTTATATGAAAAATCCTAGAAAAATTCATTAGTGGACCGGTGATCGAACCTAGGACCTCCGTATCGTGAGTCCAGTTTACCAACCACGGGCGCCATCTAACTCGTATGAGTATGAATCACTTCCTCAGATCAATAGCTAAAGAGATCGTACCGGTCTTGAATTGTGTGATTCTAAAAATCAATAGAAGCTGAAAGGCTAGGTGTAAAACATTGATCTCCTATAAACAACTAGATACACAAAGGTCTTAACAATTTAAAAAAACGTCCAAATAAGGGTCCATTGTTAACGCCCAAATAATGTCCATTAAAGCAAATAAGGGTCCATTCATCCGTCTGGACCTTCTTTGTGCTCAGATATTTTTAGAAGGCAGACTGTGTATCTAGTTGTTTATAGGAGATCAATGGTGTAAAAACAACAACTTTTAAATTTTCTATAATCTGGCTGTACCTACTCGTCGATACATAATACACATACCTACATAATACACATTTTATTCCCCGTGTTACTACTGTAGTACAGCTAACAGCAGATCAAGTGTCAACACTTTGGACCGTTCTTATCTGCGTCGCAAGAGTTAAAATCGTACTGCAAGTGTTACCATTGATCTGCTGTTGTCCGTACCAACTAACGTAAACTCAGGGCATTCTTTTCCGAGAAATATAAATTATAGATTTCACTTATTTTTCATTTATTATGATCTCATCGAATTTTAACTTACTAAATCTAAGTACCTACTAGAGTATAAATATATAAAAGTATAAAAATGTATTTGTTTATATCATATAAGTATAGTACAAAAGTTGAGTTAACCTATAAGTAAGGCATTGTATATGCATGTTAGTGAAATAAGAATTTTAACTCTGTTAATTACGGTGTATTGTTGGCTTCCTATATAAATAAATAAATCTGTACTACGGGAAACAAACGGGCTATTGCCACTGTCCAACACAATTTTATTTGTGTTATTTTTTATTGTTTCCTGATGATCAAATGTATGTAGGTAATACGTACAACAGCAGATCAATGCAGTACGATTTCAAATCTTACGACGCAGATAATAAGAACTGTCCAAAGTGTTACACTTGATCTGCTTTGATGTGTACTCTAGTACATGTCTACATGAAGTACGATTTCACCTCTTACGGCGTAGACAAAATCTAACGACACCTCATATGTTAAAATCCATCAAGCCGTTTAGGCTGCAGGGCGTGCCAATGAATTGGACATAGGTACCCGTCCTTCTCGCGCAGTCGGGTAAAAAGCAAATGCCAATCTCATACATACATTTTCCTTTCTAATCTACTATAATTACGAAAATCAATGTTTTCAGTTATCCAAAATACTCACGGAAGCAAACAGGCGGCGAGCCGTTCCACTGTCCTCGCGGCAGACACTTCCTGGTCTGGTTTCCTTTCAGGCTGTACCCTCGCTCGCAGCGATAGTGCGCCTCTCCTCCAATGCTGACGGTCGACGTGGCTACCACCAGGCCAGTGCTGCCCTTGGCTTGGATTGTCGGGTCCGGACAAGTGATTTCTGTTGATAGAAATATGTGATAAGTACACGAATTATATTTCTCAGGACATTATTCACAGGGAAAACAATTATGCTGTTAGCTATAAAAGTGATTTAAAGGTAGTACACGGTTTAAGCCTCTGGTTCCTAGGCCCTTATCATGAGTTGCCAACGTACGTTCGCTCGCTAGCAACTGCGTAAACCACACGTGCGACCTTCGCCGTTATTCAAATTTGTGTTTAGCGGCCAGTAGCGAAATCAAAGTCCCATCAAACCCGTGCATCTCAGCGAAGGTATTTATGTAGTCGCTTAGCAAGCTTACTTACATTGCTAACTCATGGTAATGGTAGGGTATCTACAGATGATAATGTCACTAGAGGTCACTCATTCAGGTTTACAGACAGCACCCAATGTTGCCTAACTTATACGATAATTTTCAAACTCGCAACTGGGCCACGAGCCTTCAAGGCTGTTGATATAGCTGGAGTGCTGCTTTACACAGGGGCGTCAACGAGCTCCAGATGTTGTTGTCATAGCACAGGCGTCTGGACACCCTGTCCAGGTGCCAGGGTCAGACATCCAGGTACAGCCTGACTTGTACGATAGTTTTCAACATGTACTCGTACTGGAGTTTCGTGGGTCAATGCTGTCAATAGTGTTCGACATACCTTTACAGATGGGCGCTTCCGCGCTCCAGGTGACGTTGTCCTGGACGACTTAAGAATTGTTCCGGGACAACTACATCATTGAACATGACCTTCATAGTGCCTTGTAAGCTGTTAATAATGCTGGACTCACCTTTACACAGGGGCGCCTCTGAGCTCCAGGTGCCGTTGTCCTGGCACAGGCGCCTGGACACGCCGTCCAGGTGCCAGTGGACGTCACACTCGTAGAGCGCCGTCGCACCGTAGTACGTCGCGTTCGTGGCCAGGGTCACCTTGCCATTTGTCAGCAGTCCTGGGTCTCCACAGTCCACGTCTGCGAGAGTTATAACAAGATAAAGATGTGCTTTTTGCCACATTACAAATTGTAAACGTAAATGTAGTAAACTTAAAACTACAGTCGACCTTAACATTAATAGGAGGTACCATATTGCCCCCCTATTCTGCTAATATATATTGGATCGAACGATGGTGTAACCAGTTTAAGGTAGAATGACAAAGTTAACTGAGGACGGGCTAGTTTATACTGCTTACGTAATCGTTCGATTCAAATATTTTAGCGGATTTAGGGGACAGGATCTAGGCTGACAACCAACGTCGCGATACACTATTGGGAGAGAGAGTTTTGCCCCCTCCCCAACCAATTACAAGAGTGGCAATAGGGGATGAACTCAGTGTCTGCTGGTAACAACTCCACGAGTGAATTTATGTCATATTTAGAGATGTTAGAAATAATTCACTGCCCTCCGATTCAGCTAAGGCATCAAACCTCATTGATCTGAGGATCAAAAATACACGAAACGTTGCGTATCTACCTATCCAATATAATCTTATAGTACTCACATTGACATTTTGGAGTGACACCACTCCACTGCCCGTTATCTTCGCACGTGGAAAGACTCTCTCCGATCACCTTATACCCTCGCTCACACCGGTATTTCACCAGCGCTCCGATTCGGTACGTATTGCCGCTGCTGCTGCTGACGGATGTACTTGTGCGCACGAGTGTACGCCCGTGCAAGCGATCGTTGCCAGTTACTGAGACTATGCTATTTTCAGCGAACATCGGCTCTGGGCAACGTATTTCTGAAACAATGAGATGACCAGGATATTAAAAAAGAATTCACTGTAGAAGGTACTCATCTCAGATCAGACCTGAGGTACCGATGGTACTGAGGGGCTTAGGCCGTCCAGGGTAGCAGAAACCCTGGGGAATGTGGCAGCATATTATGCGATGGCCGCACGCTGCCGCGTCGGGAGGTTTTGGGAGGCACACACCTTCCAGGACGGGCCTCTGCCAAGGGGGGCACTGGGGCATTCCGTATGAGAACCCGGAGCCCTCCGAATAGGACGTGGTCGGCCATCGAGGGGGGTTTACTGGGTACAAATCCCACATAGCATAACCCATGTGACTCTCTGGCTATAGGAATCGAAGAAGAGTCTTTTGGGGTCGGCCTATCCGGAACCTAAAGATTACAGGCTCTTTCCCATGAGCTGCATAGCTGACCTATTGAGTTATATCTTTAGGGAGGAGGAACAAAAGATCCCAACGGGTCGAAGTTCCGCTATCAGGATAAGATAACAAATAAATGAAGAATAAAAAAATGTACAATCAATATTGTTGCATACGCATCAAAGCACATCAAGTGTAACACTTTGGACCGTTCTTATTATCTGTGTCGTAAGAGTTGAAATCGTACTGTAAGTGTTACAATTGATCTGCTGTTGTCCGTACCTTCGCATCTGGGCGTGGAGTCGCTCCATTGGTGGTCCTGAGTGCAGACTCTCTTCAGCGGCCCCACGAGCCGGTAGTTGGTCGTGCAGGAGTACTGGATGACGCTGCCCAGGTGGGTGGTGCCGTTGAGCAGCTCAGCTGACCCGTACGGTAACGGGGGCAGCTTCCCGCAGTCCACGTCTGTATGTAAAGGAATTGAGTTTAAAGATGTGCTACGAGTATCTAGTGTACCATTCGATGTTAGGTAGATTTTATTTTATTTATTTTAAAGGACCAACACACAGACACAAAGCTTTGGGCGTGTATTCATAATCGTGATTTAAAGTTACGCCACCGTTTAAGCCCTGTCCCTTTCTATCTTAACCTTTTTTAACGAAGTGTGAAAGGGATAGCAACACGATTTAATGGAAGTGGGGTTTAACTAGGTTTATGAATCGGGGGACGGGTGCCGTATTAAAGAGATGCGTCCATGTCGATAATATCTCTAGGTTACACGTGCGCTCTCCTATTACGGGTCTATGGGGTAAGTGGTCTGTGTGCATGTGCAAGCCATTCATATTGTTCAACCGACCTATTTTGAACATGTAGTTTTATTTTATTTTAGATATATTTTAGTATACTGCTGCTATTCTGAATATTGTTAAAATTCAATCTTAATATGATCGTCTTTAAAAGGAATTTTAAGTTTTTCCCACACAAGCGCGATCTGCACGCGGCTTGCGGCCAGTTGAAACGCATGTCCCGCCCCGTTTTCTCCCGTCGTTAACGTCCAGTAGGTAGAGGTAATATGCATATGAGGTATGTATGCAGAACCCCCACTATTAGTGTGCGCGAGTCAGACTCGCTAGCACTTGGCCGTTTTTTTAAATATTGTTATTATTGCATCATCCCTAAAAACGCGGTCATACATAACATGAAGCAAATGATATAAGTGACGTGACCCTGACCATTGCGTTCCGTTTAGGTAGGTTAGGTGGTAGATCTGTCGACTGCTGCGCTGCGACAGACTCACCCCTATCTACTGCAAATGTATAAATTAGCGCCAGCAAGTTCTTGGTACTTGCAGCGCTGTACAAAAATTCTTGGCCAACAAAGGACCGAGCTCTAGCGATCATGTGCTGCCGGACGGCTAAAGCATACACTGGGACACCAAGCGATAGCGCGATGTACAACTGGCAGCGCGCCACCTAGCGCCGTGGAGCGGGGAACTGGCATTCCCAGGCTGCCTCTCAATATACGACCTAATGTTTAGAAAATAAGTGTACAAGACATCCTAATCATACTGATAGATATTAATTTGATAAATCACAATAATAAATATACAGGTTCTACGAGGATAAGGGGTGCCTACTACCTAAAGACGAAGAGTGCGAGTGTTGTGTGTGCTGCTATGCCTGTGTCATTGAATGTAGGTATGCGTTAGTTTTTATCTGTAATATTTTATAAGTTATTTTTATAAGTTGGTACAAAATATTAAATCTTTTTTTTGAATATAGGAAGTATATAATTTACAAATAAATACAAATTAAATCTAAACTATCTAAACCTACAAAACGTGTAAAATTATAAATAAAAAACCTGCGCCAAATCAATTGGCAGAGTTCCCAAAATTACAAAATTAATAAAATTCATTTGAGTTCAAGTAGTTCGCGTATGGCAAATATAAGTGGTCTGGGGGCCTGCGGCTCGGCGGCTGGTGAAAGAACTGTCGTCGCGCCTGCGTGAGGCTTCCGGGGACAGGCGAGCTGGCGCGTTCCTCGGCCAGCGCATAAGCCTGGCTATTCAGCGGGGGAACGTCGCCAGCATTCTAGGCACACTACCACAGGGTGGGCAAAGTATGAATGAAATTTTTTATTTGTAATTTTTTATTAATTTTACCATTATAATAGTTATTTGTAATTTTTATTGTTATTAAAAATTAATATGAGTGGGTCCCCAAAATATAGTTTATCGTTTCGTTAGAGAATCGAATCTCACCGCGCCGCGTCAAACGACTGTCAGCGACAAGGTCGTGAGGCCGTGAGGGTGGACTTTTAATTTTAATTTTATGCCAGAGGGTTCTCTTGGCCAATCCATGCTTCTTCCCTAAATCCATCCCAACCAATAATCCCCAGACTCCGTGCCGTATTTACGTATAGGCAAATTAGACCATGGCCCAGGGCGGCCGAATTCTAGGGGCGGCTCGGATGGAGACACAACACAAAATGGAAGATATAACTCGTACAGTACAACACTCGGCGAAAAAACAACGTGTGGATGCCCCTTTTTACCCAAATAATATTTGTACGTGCATCCAAGCGAGCGTGCGTGTATGTATAACTAAACACCGTTTCATAAAGCTATCAGCAGAATTAAGTGGCCCAGGGTGGTTTTGTATACGCTACTGTCAGACTCACATTCGCACTTAGGGGATTCCCCTGACCACTCTCCGTCCTGCTGGCACACCAGACTGCTCTCGCCCAGCAGCCGGTGGCCGCGCTCGCAGTGGAAGTCGATGCTGGAGTGCACGTTGTAGTCGTACGCCTCCATGTAGCCACCAGCGGGAACCTCCGGGTCGGGGCACGTTATCACTGCAAGCAATCACACGATTAGATCGATTACACGATTAGATAGAGGTCATAGATTGAAAACAATCTTCTGATGGTCTTCTTCTTCTTTTCATGTGGTTTAGTCACCAAATCTATTGCCAGAGTTGTTCAGGTCACCCTTCTGCAAACATCCCTGACGCGCTACAACATCGCGACATCAGTAATTATCTTAACTACTCTAACTATGCTAAAAGCTTGTCCTTTGTGTAGGAGCGACCACCACAGTAATTAAGCTAAAAGTTAGACCTGTGATTTTAGTTTAGTTGGGTGCAGGGCATAGCCAGCCGATGGAGGACCGGAGAATATATGAAATATGGATACAGTCAAGAGCACATGAACCTTCGGGTGAAGGTGGAACACGTGCAGGAATGATCGGTCAAGTAAGTGGACTAAGGACGAGTTTACTTTGCATCTGGTAACCAAATAGCAACTTGGAGACGCCTTTGCTTAGCCCTCAGACATGGGCTGACAATTGTTGCCGAGCAACAGCATCCGGGATTTCCTTTGCCGGTTTGAGAGTTAGATCAGTTACCGATTCTAAGCCTCCTATTCGACTTACTATTCCGTTAGGGTACTGTTAGAGCAGTCGCTGGCGTCTAAATCATCATTATGTATCAGTCCACTACTGGGCGTAGACCTCTCCCAAGGGGCGCCATATTTGCATGCAGTTCCTACCTTCCACACGCCATCCCTCCATCTAGGCGGGTGTCCCACATACCGACATCATCATATAGGTAATACTTACTTTCGCAAGAAGGTATGTCATGCGACCATTTGCCGTCCCTATTGCATGTGAGCACCTCTGCACCCGCCAGCCAGTAGTCGGACTCGCAGTTGAACTGCGCGACTGAGCCGTAAGTGGTGGTGCCGTTGAGGAGTCGGAAGGAGCCCTTGTGGACCTGCGCGGGAGTGCCGCAGTCCACGTATTTACAGGACGGCGGGGTGCCAGACCACACACCTCCCAGGGTGCAGGTTACGCTCTGGAAACAGGTTAAATGAATGAATAAATGACGACTTCCTAGCCTAGTCGGCAGTGTCAAATCGCTACGTTAGCAGTATGTTGACCCAGTCTTAGTTAACTTAGTCATGTCTAAATCAGGCCAACTTATATTGGTGGTGAACTGGTGCAGCAATTCGATTCCGATCGAGCTGAATATCAGCGGAATCAGGGGACGGCTTCGATACTCGCCTGGAAGGTGCTTCACCCTATAGTATTAGTTCGTCGCACTTGTAGATATGTCTCAAACTGGACCCATAGTATTGGTAATCCTAGTTGAACCTTGAGCGTGATGTGATGTCTTATTGTATGCCAAAGTATTTCATCGACATAGGAGGGTCAATAGGTGAAAATTGAAGATTTCATTAAATATACAATAATTGTTATTCTTGAACAAAGCAAATTGAAATAAATTTGAAAAAGTTTGCCTTAATTTAGTTTGGGAACTCTGCTGTTTCCGTGTAAGTTTTTCAAAAGCCTGAATTGGTCTTAGTTCTTTAAAAAAATATTGGCATCTCACCGGTGGCCCGAACAGTATAAAACCGTTCTGGCAGGCATACGTGGCTAGGGAGCCGGCCTTGTGCCCGCTGACCGTAACTGTGGCCCCAGCCACCGGCGGGGGCTCCGGACACCAGTCGAACAGACACTTGGGGGCCTCCCCAGTCCACAGGCCCCCGTCGCCGCATCGTCTCTCGGCGTCTCCGACCAGGGTGAAGTTCTCACGACACGCGTAGATTGCTCGGGCCCCGTGGGTCGTGCGCCCGTCGCCCAGTGTGACGTCACCGTCTTGTATCGGCACCAGGCTTCCGCAGTTCACATCTGAGAACCGATGATAACCGTTACATTGATACCTGCTATCGGTTTTTTGAGAACTGAGGTAATAAGGTTTACTAGTGTACTTGTTTCGTATATCGATATTAACCACAATGTATGGGAATAATAACATTTGCTGACGAAAAAGCAAATGTCAATCAATCTTATAGATATTTCTTTCTATTCAATAACAAGTGGCTAGGGTCTTTGGTGTGCGTGAGGAGTTGCTTTGGTGTGTTCACTACAGAGCCCATAGCTTCCCATAATGCGCGGAGGAGGTCACGGTGGGGTTCTAGTCGGTGCGGTGTGAGTTCGACATGACCCGTTGTTACTCCCCGGGGCTGCTGGTATGCATAAGCATTTCTTAACGAAAATGGCCCTTCAATGTCCTATGGAATCATTTAAAGTTCATCATCAGCCCGTACCAGTCCACTGCTGGACATATGCCTCTGCCAAAGCGCACCACTCAACCCGATTATCGTAGCGTCCCGACCCGATGGAGGGATGACCTGCACAAGATGGCTGGCAGAGACGGGATGCAAAATACTGAAGGTTGAGTGGTGTGCTTTGAAGTTTTTTGTTACGAAAATATTTCAAACTCACATTTACAGCTCGGCGCTGTGCCCGACCAGAAGCCGTCTGGGTTGCACTCCCTGGTCTTGTCTCCCAGCAGCATGTGGCCCTCGGGGCACAGGTAGGCGATGGCGGCGCCAACCTTGTAGCTGTCCCCGACGATGGTGGTGTTGAGCAGCTTGTCAGGACTCCCGCAGGAGTGCGGCACTGCACAGGAGATGGTAATTTAAGATATTTATTGAATTTTTTTTACAAAAGAGACATACTTAGGTCAATAGGTAAGTACAGTGAAGCCGTGTATCCACTACGCAACATTTGACGCGCGACATGTTGCACAACATGTTGAGTGACAACGAGGAACTTGCAGATTGGTACGATAGGTCATGTTGCGTGCTAGCTGGCAACGCCGCGAGCTAGCTGCCGATCTTGTTGAGCGTCAATTGTTGCCTATTGGATACGGCTTGCATCACAATCGGCGGTCTAATAGCTTAAAGCGATCTCTTCCAGACAGAGAATTCATTTAATGAATATGTACCTAGCTTGTTGAGCAATTAATTAAACGCTGAAGTGTAAAGGTGGATAAAGCATTTCAACAAATACTAATAAGATAAATAAGAAAAACATTAAGACAAACATTAATAGAAATAAGACTGTTTGGAATTTATTTAATAGAAAACATTTGACACACACAAAACACGCTTACAATACAAAAGAATGAAACAATGAGGGGGGAAGAATTCGCCGGCATCCGCGCTCGCGATTTTGGCTAACTCCATCGGCGGTCCTTTGCTTCATGGTTTAATACAAAATATGTGCTAGAAGTTGCGAGTGTGTAAAATCACAAGTGTTAAAAAATATTAAATAGCAAGTGTTTTAAACCGCACAGTGTCGATCGGTGAATTACAGTTCGCTTAAATTATTTTACCTATATTTTATATTTTTTTATATAGTTTTATTTCTCAAGCATTCCTCAAGATGTTTTCCTTCACCGCTTTGAGAGCATTCGGTAAATGTAAGTATGCACTTTACATTCGAAGAAAAAAAGGGCGGAAAACTCATTGCTAAACTTACACGACCGACATGGGGATCGAATCTGGATCTCCTTAAAGGAAGTACTTATAATGTTCTAACCACAATAATGTTCTATTAAACCGTTCGCTCGAAGGTTAATATATAGTAGCGATAACAAAATAATTACAAAGTTACATTTGGTTAAACTGATTCAAATGCATGTAGCAGGTTTATTTAATCAAGCCTTATAAGAAAATTTTCGCAATAGCACACAGCGTTAAAACGATTGACAATTTAATTGGTTAGGTAGTTCTATAATAGATATTACGCCATATAACTTCAATTGAAAAAATATATGCTAATCAATGTGATGTAAGCAATTGTAAGGCTTGCATGTATAAATAATTGCATATGCAAAATCGAATTTCGCTTAGGCTTTGTAAAAAGTTGAACATTCATTAGCGTACCAACAGTGATTATTTTCTGATCTGATGAGCGAAGGACGAGCGAAGCGAGCTAGAGAAATCGCTCGTCTTTCGCTCATCATAAAAAATTGCTCTCATACCATGGCAAATTAAATGTGGATTGGATATTTTGCATTATATTAAATCTCAATTTACAAATAAAATAAAGTTCTCCAATGAAAAAATTATTGACTGGCGAAGTTGTTCAAGATTAATATAAAATATCCCTGTGTGTACAGTCGACAGCAGATCAATGGTAACACTTGCAGTACGATTTCAAGTCTTAGGTACGTACGCAAATAATAGGAACTGTCAAAAGTAAAAAGTGTTACCATTGATCTGCTGTCGACTGTACCTATTTATGTAAGTGGTACCTAATGGAGGCTTTACATAGGTTGATGACACCTTCCCGCGGGACTGTTGAAAATGGGGGGAACATGACAGCTCCTTAATTATTTGAAATTTTTAATTTTATTGTAAGTACCAGGTATCCTAACCTAGTTGTTTTGTTTTTTTGTCATGTTAAATAAAACGCAAAATGATGTCGCATTACTTTGGTAAATATGTTCTAACCTTTATATTGTTTTGACATTGTTAAAAAAATAGTTGACATTTAATAATTAATAATTTCCCTAATTTTATACACCGAATGACAAAGCCTCTTAACAGCTGCTATATAATATAGTCCTACTAAGTGAAACCTGCAATTATGACAATTGCAAATGACAATGCCAGATTCTGCCCCACCACCGAATGATGAACAAGATAACGAATAAATGTAAAAATAGGTATCTCCGTTTTTATGTAACTTGACATAGGCAAATGACAAAAACTGTCGAGCGAATAAAACTTAAAAAATACACCTTCGCGTCACGTACCATATTCGTGGCGAATTCGCTCTTGCATATCAGAATAAAGGTAAACATGTACCTATATAATAGACGACACTCACGGTACTGGCATATCCAGTGCAGGTAGTCAAGGTTGCAGCCCACGTCGTTCCACAGCCACGCCCGGCCGCCGTCCAGGACCACGCAGTTCTGTTCACCGTTGTAGTTGTTGGGCTGGTCCTTGCCCCACGTGGGTCGGGAGACCATCGCTCCTGGGAACACATAGATGATACACATTATCAATTCGCTCTTGCAAATGCGACTGAGATAATATTTGAGGGTACTGGTAAGTGTCAGAGATATTGCGATTTGCGGGACCGACCTACCTACTCATCAAATTAAATAACTTCACCACCACCGAAATGGAACGAAACCGACGCGCTGCGGTCAGTTTGAATATTACGGTATGAATCGTCGTTACGATAGGTACTACGGTGGAGCACAGAGAAAGGTGTACAGGAGAGTTTTTAAAATTGAGATTTTCTCAAATACTACTTGCAAAAAAAATCCTTTGACTGTTTGATAGATAAAAGTTAAAACTATGTAACCGTGAAATAATTATTAAATTCGGTTGATATTTGAGAAAATATCAACCTTATTGAGGCCGCCTGTAAACTTATCACTGTCTTCGAGTACCTACGTCGTTTCAGATAGATCGAAACGGCGAATCGATAGTTATGTCAATATCGTTAACAGTTTGCTTGGTTACCCCAGTAATACACCTAGGTGAACTATGGGAATTTCCTTTTCCCCGTGGTCCTCCTGGGCTTACTTTATTGACTCGAAGACGATATGGGGGATCGCAACAAAAATTCATTAAATCTTGATATCGTATCAATTTTTTTTACTTATACTATTTTTCGCCAAAAATCTGACATTGTCGGGACTCGAGCGCTAGTAAAAAATCGTCGCGGCTCATCCTCCAGATCTTTAAGTATCAGTATTTAAAGGTACCAATACACTATGACACGCCTCGAGTCTCATAAAATGCTGTCGCCCCACCGGTAGTTTATAGGGATTGAATGACACCACCGGTGGTGCGATTGGGTGGTGTCACGGGTCCGCCACGCATGTATGGAAATCGCAACGTCCAATCGTTCCGTCTGTGTCCATGCTAAGTCGGGTCGGGGACTGTGGGCCGCGGGCGAGATGTCCACTTTTTGCAACTGCTAAGGTAAATATTCGCCCGAAATAACTTTAAACATCAGGCGAGAGTTGTACCCTTCTAAAAAAAATGGGATGTATTCAAGTTAGGAATTCAACATTCCGGCCCAGAATGTTGAATTCCTAACTTGTCACGCAACTCACCGTCAACCCATTTCCACGTCCTTGAGGCGATTCCCGGTTCCTTCTGAGCTCCAATCCATACGAGCTGCGTCTTCAGCTGAGCCTTCCGCCTCTCCAACTCTTGAATTATGAAGCTTGACGTGGCGCCCTGGACAAGCAATGGTATTTGTTTATCATTTTACGGCAACGGATAAGTAGATAGATTGTTTGATGCCAATGGCTTGCCCATATAAGTAGGCAGAAGAGCAATGCGAACCCTGTGTAATTTTAACCAAAAACTGAGTCATGTGTGTGTGTCTATTGAATGTGAATCATATAAATTCCTACCATTGTAGATGGTAGGACCAAGGGAATAGATTTTCGTTTTCTTTCGCACACAGAACTTACAAGTGCCTATCATGTCCAGAAAACCTGTGCACGCCACTGTTTGACTTCGTATGCGTACAGAAGTCGCTGGCTACTAATAGACCTCCACGAAGTACTTTCCATGTACTGGGAGGCAACTCTTCCTATATGGTTCCATGTTCCACATCACATTCCGTAATGCTTTATAGCCTATGGAGCTGCTCAAATATTTGAGGTATCTCCTAGTGAAAGTCCCATCAAAACCTTAAAGTGGTTTTGGCATTATGCCAGGAACATCAACATAGACAGACAGATAAACAAGAATCTCAACTCTTTTACATTTTTTATTATTATAAGTATTGATCATAGTTTGGCATATAAATATATAGTGTAATGAAGTTTCTTTGTACCTGGAAGTCGTGTATAAGGTCTCCGCCGTGCGACTGGCACTGTTTCCTAGCGTCGTCGAAGGAGCCTCCCTTGTTGACGGTGAACTCATAGCAGTTCCTGGAGAATGCGGCCAGCTCGATGTCGTCTGACGCGCCGGCGGGAGCGCAACGGTCGTTGGAGAACTCTGACAAACCACAAATGTACTTATTAATCTAATAATTGAGGGGCTCGAAGTCCAGTTACATACGAGGTCAGTCAGTACCCGGATGACCGTTATTGACATTTTCAACTGAACGGGGGCTCGGAAACCAATTATGCAGTTGGCCCCGGTTGCTGTCGCTCGGCAGCAGCTGGTAAGCCACGTCAGAGGCCTACGGGCGGCCTGAATAACTTTGACAATAGGTGGTCACTAAACCACACGAGAAGAGAGAATATAATCAATTGAGGGGGATGGAATGGGTGTAGATACCTATAGTTGTAGCTACTTTATCCCTGGTCTAAGCAACAAGACATGCTATTCCTCGCTCTCACTTGGAACTCCCCTGCCGTTCGAGAATTCTGACAAACGACAAATGGACTTATTAAGAATCAATTGAGAGGACGGAAAGGGTGTACTGGGTGCAGATATATTTGTAGCTTGTTTTCCACCTGGTCGAAGCAGCAGGGCATACTATTCATCGGCTCCCACTGGGATCTAACCTGCAGAACAAAGTGGGAAACCCGTTGGAGCACGATAAAGCTCCCGTCAGTATTGCATGAAACGCTAAAATTGCGTCGATAAATTGTGGTTTTTTGCTTTAGCTCTTAATGGTTGACACCAAAAATCTAGTTAATCTAGCAAATACTAAACATGTAGCCATGACCTTGGGACACCATGACAGGATGAGATTGACGGATTCGTCCACCTGCAGGACCTGTATGGCGATGAACATGAGTCCATAAAATACTTCCAGTGTTAATGTGGCGGCTGAAAGAGGATGAGCCTTCTTTGTTTAGCCTGAACCTGAAGACTACAGACTCCTTCCCATGAGGTGTATATTCATATACCACTATTCAATATTTTCTAGGAGTTTATTGGTCCCACCCAATCAAAGGTTTGAGCAAAGAGCCCCCCGCTCACCTTCCGTAGTGAATACCTCGACCTCGCAGAGGGACAATGAGCCCTCGACCCCGACGAGCTGCAGGAACACGTGCTGGCCAATCAGAGGTCGGGCACATGTGAACGTATTCGTCACTCCTTCGTCTGCAACAAGAGATACAGCGGTTACTGAGGATCATTGAGGGTCTGTAGTGATGAGTCCCGTCGCTAATGACACCAAAATATGTTGACAAACCATAGTATATTATCTATAATGTATCGCAGATTAATGTTCATATTCATTCATTACTTCCCGTAGACCTAGAATCATGAAAGGGAAGAGGGCTTATAGCATAAATAAAGCAAAAAATTCGAAAACTTAAATTACATATCCCAAAAAATATTATTTTGTTAGTTATTACAAACTTATATGTATTTGCTGATGATCAACTAATTAGGAGGAAGTATGGATATAATATTTATAATGTCAAAAGTTATGTTGGTTTCTAAATATAGTTTATCTTTTCGTTAGAGCAAAGTTACGAGGTTAAGTTGCGTTGCACGGGAGCCTTGGTGCGCAAGTCCGACTCGCACTGGGCAGGTTTTTTTTCACAAGAGCGTTCACTGACGCTAACGAAACGCTACGGAACGTTATCGCTTGTCAAAAATGTAACTTGGCTATTTCTATTCTACTAGCGTTAACGATTGTACAATAGAAAGCCACTTGTCTATAGGCCCTGGTCGCCGGCGTGACCAATGTTGTATCCGAGCAGAGTTGTATAACACTTATTAGAAAAACGTTTTCGTTACATCGACGATTTAATTTACCTCACGCATGCCAGTCGAGAGATCGGTGGCGCAGTGGTTGGATCAATGTACTTGCGATACGGAGGTCCTAGGTTCGATTCCCAGCCAGGGCAGCCATGTACCAATGAGTTATCATCGATTTTTTCGACGGAAAAACTTACACTTACCGAGTGCTCTCAAAACGGTGAAGGAAAAATATCGTGATGAAACCTGCATGCTGTAGAAGAAGAAGAAGAAGAAATCTAAGGCATGTGAAATCCGCACAGGGCTCGCGTGTTGAATCATGGCCCCAGCTCCCTCGATGTAAGGGAAGTGCCTGAGCAGTGGGGCAATATAAATAGACTGATGATGATGATGCCAGCCAAGTGTAAAACATAGAAATAGATTAAACTACTCGTACATAAGTTAAAGCATAAAGTCGGCGCCACAGACCGACATTACAAGGCTATTTAAAACAATGGCATAAGCTGCTGGCTTCCTAGTCAGTCGCGTGATGATTGCAGCAGATTGCGATTATGAATAGCTCGCATACCTACTCAAACACCCGGCAGCGTTTGTCAAACGGACAGTTAGGTTAGTACGAGTAATGGGTTGCTGTGCAAAAATGACAGGTTGCTAATGTAACTCAGACCCAGCAATGACTGGTTATCAAAAATTAGCTTTATTCAAATCAGTTTTTACAATTGTACTAATTGTAAAACAATAAAACTGAAATTACAAAAACTGCTATACTTTTCCACTGATTTAGTTAGCCAATGAGGGGTTTTCAAGGTTACATTTAAAAAAGAAAGAAAGTACCGATAGTCCCTGTAGATGGCACTGACTGGTCTAATGTCAACATTAATTGCGTTGTTATTGTTTATAACTTGTGCTTTTCATATTTCATACCTAGTATTAATTTGTACTGTATTGTTTAAATTACACAATCAAACCAATAATAATAAATTATTCAGCTGACATAGATTTTTTTTTCATGATGCTGTGTTTTTTTACGATGATATCGCACTTCGGTGCAACTCCATCTATTATCAACTTAAAAAGCTTGTTTTTTTTCTTACAACTGTCACTTACAGGGTGGCCTTGAATTCGTTCGACAAAATTAAATGGATGGTTAGGCTTGTGACATACATTAACTCTGCACAGCGTTTAAGTAAATTAGACAATTTGGGGAAAAATAAAAAACAAAATATTTACAATAAATTCAACCACTTATCAAAAATAAATTAACATGATGTGCATCATTACAGTGCTTTGGAGTTTTTATATTTAAAGGTATTTTAAATTTTTGCAACGATTTCTTTCACTGGAATTTGACCTAATAGTCATCTAAGGTCGTAGTGTGATTTGTGACGTTACTTAGTTATTTTTTTTCGCAGTTTTGATTTACTTACTAATAAACCTTACCAATTCAATATTTGTCATGAGTACACTTCCAGTTTTAATTTGTCGAATGAATACAAGTACACCCTCTATTGTTCAACACGGCAATTCTCCGTTTATTTCTGTAGTTTCCGTTTATATCTTATTAATTAGATATGTTACCCTCGAATGAATGTTATTACGACATGGTTACGCGACAATCGCCGCCGTCGCCAGTCTGCGTAACAGAGTCATTATAACACGAACAGCGATTTTATTGAGTGTGGGAACCGTTTGTGCCGACAATTGTCGCCGGCTTAGAACTGGGAGTAATGCTTAGAAAGCGCAAGTGGAGCAACACTTTCACTTTTAACGATTGCCATTTGCCCTTTCATGCTTTTTAAAAATTCCCATTACGCGTGTTCTAAAGTAATAAAAATTAATGTTTACGTCTACGGTGTAAAATAGAGAAAAGTATACAGGGTGCCTCATAGGATATAGTGTCTTCAATTCGTGTTGCAATGTGACCGCAGTAGAAAAAAAATGGCGTAAAACAACAACAAGAGATTCACTTCCACCCATTAGTTAACTAGAAAATAAGGCCGCCGTGAAAGTCTAAAGTAGGTACTTAATTAAAAACCTACACGTCTGCGACAACCCTCGTAATTTGACAGTTATCGATCCACAATTTGTATGGCAAAGCGTGTATCGCCACGAACCTTCGAGAGCTTTCAGATAAATAAAAACATTACCCTCCTTCTGGGGCAGTCGGATAAAAATAATAATAATTTCAATCGCGACGATGGTTTTCTGTTGTCAAAAACTTGGAATCCAGTGATCGACTTATGTAAACGAGGCACAAAGGCGAGTGCGTGCAAACGAGCGGACATAATTAGTTCTTTTTGCAAAATGGGGGTACCTGCAAATATCAACAACTTTTCTCAACGCAGTCAGCGAACACGAAAGAGGGTAGATCGTTTTGTGTCACCCTTCTGACGTTTAACACTCACCGACTTCAGTCTACTCGTGACCATGATGGCTGCAATGCTGTCGAAATATCGAGACATCAATAATAAATGTTTAACACGGTAATTCCCGTTTTATCTAATTAATATGTATAAAAATAACACAATTTTATGATGAAAAATTTCTAGCCGTTGGCAGGACTTGAACCTGTATGCGACCTTGTCATTCTGTGGCAGGTTCAAGTCCTGCCAACGGCTAGAAATTTTTCTCTATTTAAAATTATTCGTTGAGCAAGGCATAAAAAATAAATCTGAATAATAACACAGTTAAACAATATTTGAATTGAAACCGCTTCCATTTCTTCTTTATGAGTAGCGCTATAGGAAAGCCATTTGTGTATATCCCACCTATCCGCACTAGGAGGACATGTAGAAGAGTCAGTTAGCTCGTGTGAGACCGATCTTGATAGATGTTGTACAGCATCGATCGATTGTCAACCAAATGTGATACAATCAATTGATTCGTTTTTGCGAACTAACTGAGAATGTAGAACAGTTTCTCCATCGACCTGTGGTTGTTCTGAAGCATTCCCACGATCCTAGAAGTACCTACTACAGTCGAAATCACATCGGTAGGTAATACTTTTGAGATTGTACACTTGTAGGCCTTATTGTGTGCGCCATACAGCGAGCTTAGACCTTTTAATGTCGCTGGCGCCATAGGAGTTGCAATGGTACCATTGATGAAAAGAAGAATGATTAGACAAATCATGTTTCCACAAAGAATAATCTCGGTTGAAAAATACATGATATCCATATTGATTTTCGATATAAACCCATAGTTCAGAATTTGTTTTATGCATGCCATGCTAGGCGAACAATTTAAACATTATGAAAAATTTCTAGCCGTGGTCTAGAAATTTGGCAGGTCGCAGGTTCAAGTCCTGCCCACGGCTAGAAATTTTCATCATGTTTAAATCCACAGTTTATACAATATTAAAAATAAGGAGCAGTGGGACAGAGCTGCTCCATACTTGATAAAAAAACTAAATTTTAGACAAAAAATCGCACCTAGAGTAGTAATTATTCCCATGATCAAGATTAGCGTCACCGCCAGCGAGTAGCGAGTTAAATCTCGGCTATTTTTTGCGAAAGAAACGTACAACAGATATCACATTCCGTATAAACAAAAGAGACGCAACGTTACTCGCTCGGCGACACTTGCACAGCGATTAACTATAAAAATATGTCTCCGAGCGACTATCGCTGCATCTCTTTTGTTTACACGGAATTTATTATCTGTTGTACGTTTCTTTCGCGAAAAAATAGCCGGGATTTACTCGCCGGTGGTGGAACAACTGCCTTCACCAGAATTCATCAAGCTGTTTAGAATACAGAATACTCACATCCGATAAACATTACCTTTCTACACGGCAGTCGGGTAAAAAGTGAATAAAATATTCGCAGGTCCGTTCAGTGGCGCGAGAAATTATTTTCGCTTGTAAAGTGTATAATTTGTTGCGTTCTTGGGCTAATTGTCCAACTGTCTGTGACGACGCCTTTTGAGTTATGCAAATATATTCTCTTTGTGTATTCATTATATAAGAATCTGACTGGACTGGAATCCAAGATACTCGTTCCTTTTTAGTCAAAATGATTGGTACGCAATTTGGTGTCATTTCTATTCCATCTAAAATGTAAATGTTGATTAAAAGGATGTCAATTTATTTTTATCTATCAAATCTCGGTAAATCGTCCTAACTTAAGACTTTTTTTATTTTAATTTATAGTACCCTCCTTCGCTTGTGCAGTTGGTTAAAACGAATCATTCCTACAGCTATAGGATAGATACGTCTACCAAGTAAGTAGCAAGTCAGGTGAACTTTATTGCAAAACGTAACATAATCTCGCTGTTTATGTTTTCTGTGGCCACCGAGCGTGAATTGGGAACGAGAATAGGTACCTACTATTATGCAAGAACGCACACTATGTATCCATTATAGTTTGAATAAGTACCTATATCTAGTCGATGGCCCCTCAAATGACCAAGATGGGTGGGGAGGGGGGTCATCATTCTTCAAACTATTTTTATGTCCCTACTAGTTAAACCTCATTTTCCTTAAATCGTGTTCAAAAAAGGTTAACATTTATATCTAAATTATATCAAAATATGACGAGGGTCGAAGTCTTGGGTTCGATTGCCATCACGGACAAATTGGACTTTTAATTATTGAACAAAATCATAACAAAATAAACAACGTGAAATTTTAGTGGTTGCTTTCCCGCGGCAGAATGATTTGTAGCCTACCTACTATTGAATTAGAGAACTAAACTTGAAAAATAATTTACATCGCCAAATGTACGTAATTTTGCCGAAAACGCGTCATGATGTCCATGGTTCGTCTAACTTTATAGCCTTAGGACCGAAACACAACGCCACGCGCCGCGGCGCCGTCCACAGGCGCGGTACATGTCGCTGCCGATGCCGTGCGCCGGCGGACGCCCGTGCCGTGGCGTTGTGCGATCGGCCTTAGCGTACGATAATAAAGTAACTAACATTGCAACAGGTTCCCATGGCACCCCACAGAGAGAGTATGTGAATGTCATCGGTAGCAACGCGATTTCAACTTTCTTCTTATCTGTAGAGGTAAAGTTGGAAACTTGAGGACGTGAGAGAGCCCTGAAAACAAATTGTTATCGCATTCGCTGCTCTACGCAACCTACTTCAAATCAAATTCAAACTAATGAAGTTGAAGCGAAACCCACGCCACTGCGGATCTTTTTATTACTACACTGACTTGTTTCTTAAAGTACCGAAGGAAGAACGAACACTGTTAGATCTTAATTATTCATTAAAAATCGAGTTTAAAGTGCACCAAATGTGTATTTTAGAAGTGACTGATTTTAAGTAGTAGACAACATAATTAATTAACTACAACCAATTTTAATTTAGAGAATCATTAGGTATGTCTCGGTCGTCGCTCAGGTCCTCATAATTTTTTTAGAACTAAATAATTGTACTGTACTACCTATTATATTTTTCTTCAATCAAAAGTAAATACCGATAATAGTGATTTTGCTTGTGATGCGGCTTGTCACGGCGTCTGCCTGCACCGTCTACGGGTGCACGACGTCGGCCGGCGCCGGTCACAGGCGGCAACATTCGTGCCGGCGGACGGCGCCGTCTACTGGCGCGGTACACGGCGTCGTCCGCCCCGGCGCCTTATCAAGGTCTAATGTTCGTTACGATAACAATATGTTTAGTGCGGCAACTCTCCATCCACTCCTATTTACGAGTAAATACTAGTCGTTAAGGTAGTTTCCATGAGCTATACTTGCGTAGTTCTTACTTATTTTTTCTACTTATTGGTCTAACTGGGCTACTTGACAACTTATACATATAGATACTTAAGTCATTACATTAGTACATTAGTAAGTAAAGTCTCTGCATGAGTATTACCGTAGTTTCTAGTCAATAATAAGCTATTTTAGAGGCCCTAAGGCCCAAATGCGCTAATCTCGGATTAAAATTAATCCGTCTTAAATCACAAAGATACTTTCATAGCATTGTTTTTGTTTAAAGCGGGATTAGTCTCTAATACTAGCATGACATCTTAACGCAAGTGAGTCTTATAAATGACATTGCCAGATTTCAAAGGACCTTTGCCCCACCTACAAAACTACGTGAACATTGAAGCTGTACATATCATTTTGTTGGGAACTGATTACAGATTTCATATTGCATAATCATAATCAGTAGGAATTTGCGAGATTAATAGAAAACTTTATTTTAAACCAATACATTTATTTAAAAAAGGAGATATTTTTACATTTATTCGTTATCTTGTTCATAATACTTTGATAGTGTGGCAGAATCTGGCATTGTCTTTTTATCGTACATTTGTCTCTGGATCCAAAGGTTATCATATCTTACTATTGATGCTCACCAATATTTAAAAGTGAGTGATATCCATATGCCACCTTTCAATGCACAACTATGACGTGAAAAAGTATACAACAGTTGGCAATATTTAAACACGAAACTGAAATCTTTAAAATTATTTTTATATACTTTTCAAAGATTAGTCATATTCTATTTTTACTTACCCTACATCGCTAACCCTTCAGGTAAAAAATAGCCCTAAGATAAACAATTCGCAATGCATTTTCACAGATAATAAATCAGTACCTATTCAGTTTATAAAATAAAGCAATAGGTTGCCCTAAAGGATTTCATGATCGGAGTGGTATCGTCATCGGCCTCCTTTCGAGTCTATAAATATAGATAATTGTGCGCAAGAGCAGACGAAAGACAACTGTACCTACAATCGAAAACACATCATATGTAGCTATTTTGATTTTGTACGGCCCTTATTGTCTTCGCCGTAAGATTTGTAATCGTAACAACTGATGCAGTTAGTTAGATTGATAGTTATCGAGTGTATGATAAATTAGTACAAGTTTTAGTGCTCGCAAAAAGTATGGTCAGTTAACAAAGCTCTTGGACTATGTCAGCTCCATCTTAATTTTTTCACGCATACTTTTATATAACCATCAACATAAAACATAGTAAGAACCTAAGCAATTTCCGTATTCAAAAAAACATTTTTTAATGTTCTTGTATTTTTATTCATTCCCTCGCTTTAAAGAACCAGTACAATTTAATAGGAATATATGCGAAATGTATTATAATTAATTAATATTTTGTTCTAAAGTGTACCTATGTTTAGTTAGAACAAAGTAATTTATGATTAGTCCTCGAGACATCTATAATAGGCGACAGTACCAGGGCGTAAAGTCCATTGCTGTAATTCATAAACCTAGTTAAACCTCACTCTCCTTAAATCGTGTTGCTATCACATTCGCACTTCGTTAAAAAAAGTTAAAAGATACAGGAGGCCTAAACGGTGGCGTAACTTTAAATCACGTTAATGAATACCCGCCATTGAGTTCTCATACAGTTTCGAGATTCTGTCAATCATCCGTCAAGTAACTGTATACCTTAACCTCCGAGAAATAAGGACCTTAACCTTAACTTTAGGCAAAGTCATCGTTTATTTAATTAGTTTATACTATTATACTAAGACACAGAGCCAAGGGATATCGTTTTATTTTTTTACAACAACGCTACCTATTAATTATTGATACAGACGATTTTAGACGCAAAGTGGGTTACGCACTTTTATTGCCGGTGGTACCTTCTTACACTTTTTATTCACATTTTATATTAAGAGCATGTGTGAACTCTTGAAGATAACAGTTGTGAAATTCAGCGGCCGTGATTGGATGGTTCATGATTTCACACTGCTGTAACGATTCTTACTATCAGTAACGAACGTATTTTTATTTAAAACTCATACAATAAGAACGGTACCATAGTGTTTCTCTTGACGTGGTACGACTGTGCCTTATAGCGATTTTGTAACTTACCGATGGTCCCAGGAAACCAGGCACATAACGGGTTCCTCTGAAGGTCTGTGCTGCTGTTTCCCACTCTGATCTCCAGGTCTTGCAGCGGCTGGTGACCTGAAATATTAGTAACATTGAAATCTTTCACTTCACTCGAATCCTAAGTACCTATCTCTTAGATGGTAAAAGCCCCAGTTGAGATAAATAAGTGAAATTCGTTTTGCAACTCTACCGGTAGGGATGGATGGCAAATTGTCTATGGTAAAGCTAGAAGCTAGAGTAATGGGTTTGTTGTTGAAAGTGAAAGCATAACCTACACTCGACGTCACATCAATCATGGTAACTTTACGTAAAAATCCTATAGACGCAAGGTAGATGCGCTGAAAATGTCACAACAAAAATTGCACTAAATATTAAATAGTGCAATCTCGCTGTCAGTCGTCACATTCTTCCAAACTTCGTTCTTCCTATAAGCTTCCAACTAAATGGTCAACTCGTTGCTATTACTTACTCCTTTTAACAACACCTTAATCAAACTACAAAAATAAGCCCTCGTGAAATAAAGATTGGTACTAACAACTAATATTTATTTAAACCTGTAAATTGGTCACGGATTCAAGATTGCCAAAATCGGAATGGACACCATTTAGACAATATAATTTTAGGGCGAATTTTTTCCCGTAAACTGTAAGTACTTTTAGATAGCAAAAAGTCAATAAATAAAACATTTTTCATCTATAATTTTTAATACTACAACTGCGTTCTTTTTGGACACCCAATTAAAATATACAAGTAAATCATAAAACCTATGAGATCTTCCATATAACTGGATAAGGTAATTCAAATTACTATTTTAACTCTATACGTTACACTTGACTGTATAAAGATTGCCTCCATGTACATTATCAATTACTGTTAGCAAACTCATATTGCAATGTGCGACAATACGAGTATGTCTCACGTCGCCCCGACCGGTCGTGTTGCATGTTGCTGTTGCAACATCGTTACCCATCCGTGGCCGGTGAAACGGGCTGCATTCTAAACGACTTGCAATGTTTCTACTGTTGACATAATAGGACTCTTGGCTTGTAGGAGGACCGCGGTCCACCAATACAACTTGTTATCGCACCTGATCGATGCTCGTAATCAAACACAGAATTGTAAACAGGGATGTTACCTAACTAGACTTTGATACTATTTTTTAAATGCTTATTTATAACGTGATTCAATGTCGGTAAGTTGTAGTTCGCATAATTGCGAAAAACGGCCGTTTTTGGCACATTTGTGAACTACAACTTAGCTTGTCGCAATTATGCCATGTATTGTATATTGAAAAATAGTATTTATCGTAATAAACATTTTGTAAATAGCTTTTTTAATAAAATTCATTAGGTATATTGGAAGATATTATTTTTTTAAGATTGGCGGCGCTAGTTGGCTCTATGAAGGCTCTTAAGTATTGAAATTTCCACAAAGGAGAAATACCATCGCAGGCCCACCCCCAATAGAGCTGTGCTGTTATTGAGACCATATTCAATATTCATCCCACAATTTTCTAAATCGACATACAAATTATACTGGGAAATTATTGAATTCATATTTACAAATAAATTAGTTATTTATGACTTTTATTCCATTTTGAATGCGTCATTTCCAACAAGCGTCAGGTCAACTACTCACAAGGGCTCTTATCAATAAAACTGTCTATCGATGGCTTAACTTGACAGTCGCTAAATCACCGATTTTGTATTTCGAAGTATGGCGTAAAGCACAGCCTTGCCTTTAAGTCACATTGATCGCAACGAGCCAAGAAGCATCATACAAGGAGTATACTGTGCTAACACACACAGTTTTAAGCAATGTTAGAATCTGCGCACATTTCAGAGATTGAGATTTCATACCACGAGTCTAAGGAAGGTATGCATGAAGAAGCAATGATGCTCCAGTCCTGGGTACCGACGACCGCGCTTCAATCGTTCTCATTTTGACCATTGGAAAAGAAAATGCCGCGCTCTATAGTTCCTTGTTCAATGATTTTGACACTTGTATTATACATTACTGTATTTCGTTGTCGTTTGTTCAAACTTGCAAAAATATTGCAGTAATGTATAATGTCCATGTGTCAAATTGAAAATGATGAAAGTCTCGTTCGCGGTCGTCCCCATAGACCTACATTGCTTCATGGGTGTATGTAATAAAACAGAAGAAGCTTAGTACTCACCACAGCATCCCCTGGTAGTGACCCTGACGACCTTGACAGCGTAGTGGCGCAACAGGTCCACCTGCCACCAAGGAGAGGCCTCCCGTTGGGTCTCCGTGCACCGCTTGCCATCATGCTCCGTGGTCTTCTCGCCGTCGTTACCGTTCGCGGCACCACCTCCGCGGACAGTAGTCGATTGATTCGCTGGTTTTCTGAACGCGACGTTAGTACCTGAACGATAATGTTTATTAGGTAACTTTCTTCGTTTATTCATAAGGGTGATTGGAGGGAAAGATTGAGAGAAGGAGTCAGAGAGGCAAACTAGTGGAGACGTTTGTGGCCTGAGAGGGTGCAACTGAGCAATGGACTTTTTTTTTCTAGGTTTTTTCTGAGGCTTTTGTCACTTGGTAACCATGCCAGTCTAATGGACTTTAGAATGTAGATGTAAGAGTGGTTAATAAGCTGTTGTGATTTGAGAGCATGCAGTAAATGTACCTTTTTTCTTCGATAAAACTGAGGAAACTCATTGGTTTATTTATGGCTGGCCTGGCGGGGATCCAACCCGAAACCTCCGTATCATAATTCCAGTGACCCAACCACAATGCCACCGATATCTTCTCTTATATCTTTGTTCCGATAACCGGGTCCTTTCGCCCCTAACATCGGGGGAGAAGCGCGGGCGTTAAGGTATACCCTCTACCCTCCACTCAAGTACTCGTCTACCCCATCGGTTCTACGACAGACATGAGCATTAGCTCGACGAGGATATATCTTTGTTACTCACCACAAAAAGGTGGTTCTGCAGTCCACTCCCCCCTCAGAGTGCACTCCCGCTGGCGCGCCCCGAACAGCTCGTAGCCCTCGTCACACTCGTACGATGCGACGGCTCCTGGTGTGATGTCGCTGTCACTAGGGAGTGACACCCGAGCGTTGGGCGGCACTGCAGGATGACCGCAACGTCGCTCGGTCACTGGAAGAAATGGGAAATGGTTAATAATATGGAAGGAGTTAATTATTTATTGCACCTAAAGCACAGAATATATAATAGTACAAGTACAGAAGAGTCTCTCCTAAAAACCGTTAAAATAAATCGCGAGTCTCGCAGCGACGCAATAAAGTACAATACAAGTACAATTCAGCTCGCGCAGCGCGATGTGCCTACAATTATATTCACCTACAACGTGCGTCTCTTTCTATCGGGTAGCTCTTTACTCTTCTGACACGATTAGGGCTGCCGGCTTGTGAAAGATAAATAATCTGAATATTTAATGAACATATATTATTATACCACTCTATTATTCTACTTTTGTAAACAAACTGATATTTCAAATATACCTACGGTATTAGATCACAAAAGACCATAGGCATGCTATCTTCTTACACTTTAATGGGTGTCTACAATACTAAACATAACTCTTTTAGGTTTTAGCTAGGTACAATCTAGTCCGGGAGCCGAAACCCATATTTACATATTTAAGATGCAAGAACTAGCCTTGCGATTTATTATATAAATCTAATCTAATTATTCGTTCATTATTCATTCAATTTCATTCAATTATCTGCAACTATTCTCTAGATTGCATGGTAAAACTACTCGTAAGTTAATGGAGAATAAAATCGGGGAATAAAAATAACCCTGGGATAGTTACTCCAGTATAAATTGAAGTTTGGTCGAATCCACCCTAAATAAAATAAATTATTATGGTAGGTACTAAATTGTATGAAAGAATATTTTAATAATTTAGACCAAATTCTTGTCACGATTTTTTTCTTCCGATACAATGAAAGACGGCTAAATACGTCGCAGCGCGGGCGCAAAATAGCGGGCTACGTGCAATCAATCTGGCGCGCAGCAGCCCACTGAATAGCCGCGCCGGCGCGGCCCAAGGCCGCCCGCCCGATATACCTGTAGATTTATACCTAAAGCGCGGAGTGAACCAGGCCTGCCTAAAGGAAACATTCTGTGGTTGTTAAGTATTCGCAACTGCAGTTACAGCCGTCGAACTATGGTGCGTATTCATAAACGTGGTTTAAAATTACGCCACCATTTAGGTGTGCCTTTCTAACGACCTTTTTTAACGATGTTTGAAAGGGACAGCAACACGATTTAATTGAAGTGAGCTTTGACTAGGTTTATGAATAGCATATAGGGACAGACAAGTGTTTTAATGTTTTTGCTATTATTTTTGCTAGTTAGCTTGATTGGTTATTGTTTACAACAAAATTATTTGCTCACTGATAAGGCGGTTGTTGTACTTAGTAGTTAGAAATCAACAGCTTTATAGCTACCTAAAAACAGACAACCCTGTTTTTTAGTGTGGAGTTTTATTACTGTAGGGGTGCTGGGCACGTATGCTGAATTCACCCAGATAGGGACCAGGCGTATCGTAAGCTTCAGAACTAGCTCTCCAGAAAGGGCACGGACCGCGGTTACCAGATAGGGGCCAGGCGTATCGTAAGCTTCAGAACTAGCTCTCCAGAAAGGGCACGGACCGCGGTTACCAGATAGGGGCCAGGCGTATCGTATGCTTCAGAACTAGCTCTCCAGAAAGGGCACGGACCGCGGTTACCAGATATGGGCCAGGCGTATCGTAAGCTGCAGAACTAGCTCTCCAGAAAGGGCACGCACCGCGGTTACTCTAAAGCGGTTGCGGGATAACCTAGGCAGCTTCCGCCCTGCCCTCCTAGATTATTTTTCACATATGTAATTTCATTTCTTAATCCACAGTTTAACAATAAACTTTTATGTGTTTCCATATTGTGCTATAAGGCTCTGTGCCAATGTAACATTATTCTGTATACCTGCCTAACATTAGATATAAATTCCAACGTAGTCTTACGTAAAACCGTTATAAAAACCAATTGCCCATGCGACTTTCGCTTTATACCATTTGTTGTCTACAAAAAGGTAACGCGAAACAGTTTAAACTAATTTGATGTTTGGCTATCGACATTACACAATCAATACATCAAATCACATTTATTTGGCAACATCTCCATCTAATACAATTTAAGCGAAATGTCAGTCTGTCCTTCACTTGGCGAAATGCTAATACCCATACCATAAACCATTACTAGAACTGCACAATCGTTAATCAAAGTTCAAAAGTAACCATTGCTCGTAAAGTGTAATGGAGTTTTAAAGTCTCTATTCTGCAAGGAGCGTTGTAAATCGAATATTTAATGTTTGCAGTTATATTCGAATTTACGATCATGCAATGTTTGTGAATTTGCAATGCAATTACTCTGTCAAAGAATAAATGCTATTTGCGGGTCATTTGTAATGTCATTTCATTAATTATCAGGCGATTCGGTTGGAAGATGGGATGAAGAATTGATAAGATACGTAATAGAAACATAATTTGCAATAATGACATAAACACGTGAGGTTTAGGTAAGTCGTAGCATTCAACCTATTACTGTACTCATATTGAGGAATAACTTGAAGTAAACTAAAACATTATTAACGTAGGTATTTTAATTTTTTCTTGTGGAAAAACGTATTATTGTACCAAATATAATCGGTGGATTAAAAGATTGCCAAATATTTCAATTTCAGCCTATATAGAGCGGCATGTTTCCTTCTCTTTAAGACAGAGCTTAAATTCCTGATTTCAAAACAATGTCGGCAAGCACAAAGGCATTCCGCATTCAGTTTAACAGTCTACTATAAACGCTAATCATAATGTGGTCCGCCCCGGGTTTGCGTGTCGCGGTTATTGCTGCTGGCAATTAAGGAGAAATGCGTCTTCCGCAAGCAGTCAAGCAGGTCAGAGGGTCCTGACCCCCCTGGGAAACTGACTGTGCGACGCGTAGTTCATAATTTTTCCAATTCCAATTCATACAGCTAATCTGTCACATTCAAGAATATGCGCAAGCCATCGTTTCCTCCACATCCATCCATCCACTTGGCACATTTTGTGAAACATCGTCAATTTGGTCGACGTATGTCCTCCTGAATCTAGGTATAAAGTTACTAGGTCGGAGCGTGTAGTGGGACATTTGCATAATTGTTAGGTAGAGCT
This sequence comes from Tachystola acroxantha, assembly GCA_963506565.1. Classification (NCBI taxonomy): domain Eukaryota; kingdom Metazoa; phylum Arthropoda; class Insecta; order Lepidoptera; family Oecophoridae; genus Tachystola; species Tachystola acroxantha. The sequence goes on from OY735870.1 coordinate 20,185,231, forward strand.
TAACAGTTCACAAGAATGGGATAGGGTGCCGGTTTCTACAAGAGTCAGTGTTGGGACCACTCTTCTTTATTAGAATATCTCATGAGTATGAGTGGTCTTCCCGACAACTCGACGGCTACACCCATGGTGTCAACCTCAGATTAGATCAGATTTACTGATCTGATATGTCAACTAAGTTCCCGTGCTACTTCAGAAATTGACTGTACCGATTACCGTCACAAACAGAACCAGGTCGATCTAGTCACGTACTGCCGTTGGAGCGTGACGACTCCGCACTCGCCACTGACGGCTGCTAGTACAATACAGATCATGGCAAGACGAGTGCTCGCCAAAGTTACCAACAATCGACGCATGACTAAAGGATTATAGGCAGTTAGTAGGTACTTGCTTAAGTGGGACGGACTGACGACCTATAGAGATGTTGGTGAAATCTGATCGATATTGCCATAATATTGCTAATCAAAAGTACCTAATAGAAATTAAATTAAGTAGTTACTACAAAATAACGTTTTTGGCGTAAACTGGTTTGATCATCTCTGGCCTAAATGGGAGATGCCTCAGAATCGGAATGTCTAACTATGGTATCAGCACTGCCCTTCAGGAACTGCTGCAAATTTTGCGTATTTAGTTATGGAACCCTGACCGATGGGCCCGGTCTGTCACGGAATGGGTGTCATTGGATGGTCGCCGGCGTCGGGGCGACCCCGGCGAAGGTGGTGAGACGATCTCATTAGATACAGGAATGGAAGAGGCTCAGGACAGAGATGGATGTAAAAGAGGGGGGAGACCTTTGCCCAGTAGTGGGACGACCTAAGCTATATAGGTTATTAAAAAAAGTTATGGAACCCGTCCACGGTGTACGCTTGTAAACAATCCCTTATATTCAAGACTGCATAGCAACCAAAGTCAATAGTTATTACGTGTTCCACCCGTGTGAAGTTTCATGTACCTACATGCAGTTCATATTTTCCCCGTCCTCCATTTATAACAATTCCCAGGGGGAGGCCTGGGTCACCGGCTGGCGATGCCCTGCATCCAACTAAGTTAAAAGCATAGGTCAAACTTTTAGCTTAGTTATATGCTGTGGTGGTCGCTCCGTCGCAAAGGGCAAGCTTTTAGCGTAGTTGGAGTAGTTTAGTTAATTACTGCAGGTGCAGGGCGCCATGATTTAGCGCGCCAGGGATGTTTGCAGAAGACATCATACTCAAAACGTTAGTTTAACGGCATCCTGATGGAATTGCTGATACCATGGATAGTCCGATTCTAAGGCAAGGGACTGCCACTGCTAACATAGTTTTAAGTACCGTTTATGGTTTTTGGGACTGCAATATATCGTTTGCAATAATCATTTCAATAGTTTTGCTGATTTTATAATGTAGAGGAAAGTCAGTTTCTTGACCATAACGAATCTGATGATACTTTTACATCAAAATGTATCCTGCATCCTACAGGATAAAGTATCATACATACCAAACATACATCTGGAAAACATTACTCATCCTAGCGACAGTAGGGTATTTAAAGAAAATATTTATTTATTTATTCATTACAATTTTCTTACAGATATTAGATACCTATTTCAACAACTATTCACTGATGTAGACTAAGTCTTGTCTGGAAATAATTATTCCGTAGACCCAGTCCCGCAGCTAGAATTCGGAGAGGATTCAAGGATAATCCCTCCGTTTACAAGTAGTAATAAAACCATGTTTGAATTGAAATGTACCTATCTGGAAAAAGTACGCAAGGGAAGAGACAAATTCAAAAATACAGATGATAGAGACAAATTGATGAAACAAACTTCGTATCTCGTAAATAATGACATTTGCAGGAAAAAAATGGTATTTTTTATTTTAATCTGCTGAGTTTGAGTTCGGTCTTACAACTATCATATTTCATACAATTTTGACAATCGTAATTGTGAGGCCACGCTAAGCTCCTTCTATTTCAGGCGGCGGGTTGGTACCGACCCCCTAACCCCCCTCTGAATACGGGCCTGTCTAGACCTTTCACATTATCTTCACTGACCTGTAAATATAACTAGATAACTTAGTCCTGTTAGGAACTAGGAAAGCTACTGGTGTGTTAAGTGCAATCAGTCAGTCGGCAATAATTTACACGAGGAGACTTGATCAATACGTCTCCTCGCGTAAACAAATTATTGCCGACTGACCGATTACTGTTACAGGTCTGCTATTTTCAGATTGACATCTTTTCAGACGACTTCAGTCATATTTACGAAAAATATGTTTCAGAGAAATTTCTGTAAGTACATAGACGAATTTTATTTTTTAAACTTATACACAATTCGATTGATTTTGATACAGATATGTCGTTACGTTGGATAATGATCAATTGAGAACATATAAAATATATAAAAAAACAATAGTTTTACCGAATATTAAAAAAAAAACTCGTTACTAGTAACACTAGGCAATATTAATGGGTTAACCACTGATCTCGGATATGGGGAGTGCCTATTTAGAATTATTATACAATTTATAATATCAAGAATTATGAGATAAGTTTTTTTGTGCGCCGGGACTGGGGCTTATTTTTAACAGAGACTGTTAAAAATAAGCCCCAGTCCCGGTTCCCCAGTTCCTTTGATAAAAATATCGTTATAATAAAGAATTAAGTGAAAAGCTTGGTATCCATGAAAATTTCAATGTATGCGAGTATTTTATAGCTGTATTTTTATGGGTACAGCTGGTACAGAATAAGGGAACACTATTGTTTTCGTTTGGAGGATTTATTACACTAATTAAATTTACATCCGGTTCTATTTGTATAGCCTAGAAACGACCCTGTATTAGCTTCACACGGTATCGTCGTATATCTCACGGCCATGGACCTATAAGTCGTTTATCAAGATTTTTTTATATGTTAAAGTGATTCATCAAAATTCAACTTCCATACAAAACCCTTTCGCGTATTTCGATCACGTTAAATAAATATTTTCAAAAATATATCTACATTTATAAAAACATATTTCTTGCGACTCTACATTCAATCTACTTTAAATAAACTCATGATGCCGTTTTCTATATATACCTACTTAAATATGGACTTTAAAAAATGAAATCAACGTAAGTATATTTGTATATTTTGATTTAGGGATTTTTCAGCTGCCCTTTAGAGCGCCTACCGTAAAAGAATTTTGAAAATCAGTCGAATACTTTTGAGAAAATAAAAAATCTCAACCTAGTTTTCTCTGGTTTTAGACCGTACAACTTCCCAGTGAAGAGACCCCTCCCCTCGTTTCTTTGCGGCCTTGTCGGCCATACAAAATGAGCCCTAAATATACTCCCACGCCTGGCGTCGGACCTTCGAACTTCGAATTCAGCACACCGAGGCCGATCGGCTCGCATGTCCGAGATGCCGACTAACGGTGTACGATTGTTCTAACACAAAAACCTATACTAGGAGACGTGCGTGCCCCACTTTGGGCTCCTCATGTTATACGCGAACAGCGGATAAATCAAGAACAATCGCAATAGGCTGAACGACTTTTTCATTCACTGGTGTAATATTTGCCTTGCGAAAAACATAAATTAAAAGTAAATTAATGCGAACGTGAACGAATGATTGTTAATAATATTTTTGTCATAATTTTTATTTTTAATTGGTGGTATCGTAATTTGGATTGAATTACGATTATGACACCAAATTGAAATGTATATAAGTGGCTACTAGTACGAGTATGTACGTTGGTTCCTTCGTGATCTACCTATTTAGATTTTGAAAATAAGCTATAAACATTACAAACAAACCGTAGTCTACTGTCACCTGTCACTGTCAACTGAACGGCTTGATGGATTTTGATCGTATTTTGATGGATGAGGTATCGTTACATTAGTCTTGATCATGGAACTGATATAAATTATTATACGTTTTATACCAAAAATAGGCTAGATTTTTGATGATTTCATTTTGAATATTCTGTATTGGTCTCCACAAAAATGGTGTTGTAATACAAAATTAGTAGGTAATCTGCATATACAGCCAATCAAATTGGTATAAATAAAGTTTAGTATCCTGCAAAAGTGATAAAATAACTTATCAGGAAACATCTGGAAGGTCGCCGGCCACTTGTGTCTTGTTCCACGCTTACTGGTCAAGACCCAAGAGACATACTGTACGTAACCAAACCAGTCGTCGCGGCAAGTAAGCCACGCGACTCGTGCGCATACAAACCGGCAGATATTGCAAACCAGCCCGATTAATGTAATGTCTGGGATGAACATATTACTATTGTATCCGTTTATTTCCTCGAATACATTTTATTTATATTAATAACTTACTCAAATAATCGTAATAAATTTCTTACATAGCTTTTTTTAGTGAGAGGTCGGTGGCGCAGTGGTTGGGTCAATGGACTTGCAATATGGAGGTCCCAGGTTCGATTCCCACCCAGGGCAGCCATGTACCAATGAGTTATCCTCGGTTTTTTCAACGGAAAAACTTACGTACATTTACCGAGTGCTCTCAAAACGGTGAAGGAAAACATCGTGATGAAACCTGCATGTCGTAGAAGAGAAAAAAATCTAAGGCATGTGAAATCCGCCAACCCGCACTGGGCCCGCGTGGTGGATTATGGCCCCAGCTCCCTCGATGTAAGGGAAGGTCTGTGCCCGAGCAGTGGGGCAATATAAATAGACTGATGATGATGATGACATAGCTTTTTTTAGTAGATAAAATTGATGAGGTATATTAGAAGTTATTAATTTACTAAGATGGGATTGCTCTGGGTACTTAGGCCCTTAAGTTACACACACACTACATACACATAATTCCTAATTTTATTTCTTATTTTTAATTAACTAGTAAAACGAATGATGAAGTTCATTCTATCGATAAACGCTGACTCAAATATTCGTAACGGGAAATCTCGAATATTAGTAGTGCAGAACTCATGTACTATTTTCCCATGGGAACCTAAACCCACGGGGCAGAGATATGTATAGGTACTTCATGTATGTAAAATTAGATTGCTCTGTGTATTTCAAATTAAGTCTAATTCGACATAATTTCAGTCGAAATTCGTGGGGTCGAAGAATATTCATGGGGTAGTCCGATGATTTGTCAATAGAGTCAACAGCAGAGGTGCCCCGTCTGCGCTGACCTTTGTCAACCATTGCACTGAACTTAGCTCTTTAGCTAAATATCGGACTAAAAGGCTCAGCAGTCCGATGATTTGTATTGATCCGCATCATCGGACTACTGAGACTGAAAAGTCTCATCAGTCCGATTCTCGGACTAAATCATCGGACTTCTGAGACTAGCCCGTTTAATGGCATCCCGTTAGACTAAAATGGACTATTCAAGGCCACATTGTTGCTCTCTTTTTATGTCGACATTGAAGCTAGTGAAATTCACATCCAATAACGTATGTAACTCACGATGTCTCGTGACTCACCTTGAATCATCATACAATACATACTTACATGAATAAAGTCGGTCATCCACCTCACTTTTCATTTCGGTGACATGGTAAATAATAAGGACATAGGTACAGTCGAAGACAGAGATAAGTATACAGGGGGCCTCAAGGTTGAGATTTGATTGATCTGCTGTTGTCCGTCCCAAGTTATGTCTAAAAAGCGAGAAAACCTCTTCGATATTCATGCTTCCTTAATGGAAGTCCACCGGGCCGAAATTCATTCTATTGACTATGAGATAGAAGTGCTGACGATCATTACTTAAACGCTAAAGATGGTACCTATCCAAAATGATTATTCAATTAAGCAATTACACCTTTTATATAATTATTTTTCACTTATCTATAAAACAAAAACTGTGGCAATTACAGTCCTAACTGTGGGAGACTAGTCACAATGGCTGGTTACGACATACCTGGTGTACCTACTGGTTACCCTTGGCCGTCCGGTCTTTGCCACTTTGCCCTCCGCATAACATATTATTAACTTGTAGAATAAAATACTTAGAATTAATACATCCAAATATATGCAATATAATAAGACTGTAAACTGTGTGCATTCGCTGTAACACCTCTAGTTCAATATAAATACCGATACAATATCGATATTTCAATCATAACATCACTATTTTGATTGCCATAGAATGTAACTTTATTAAAACGTTTTTATGGTTATTTACAAAAAATAGTCATTTGTTATTTTAAAAAAAACTACTGCATCTATGGAATTATGGACTCAATGACCGTACTGTAAAGCTAGGTATTCCGAACATGTGAAATAAAATAATACTCTCTCGACGTAGGGGTCTGTGCCCGAGCAGTGGGGACGTAGAGAGAGAAGCCTACATAAAAATAGACTGATGATGATGATGATGAAAATAAAATAAAGCGAAGGTCCTGACACACGTAGCGTCCCAGAGTCACTACGTAAATTATTGTAGAGCATTTAAACAAGTAAAATAAATTGCAAAGTCAACTAACCTACTTTGGCCAACAAGCTTAGCCAACAAGGCAATTAGATATAGGACAGGACAGTGACATCATTCATAAGGTCGCGTCCACGACAGAGACATATTTTTGACTGCTGTCTGTGTGCCGCCATTAGGGACACCATCTTAGACTTTTCTTTAGGACTTTGAGTATTGACTAATTGGGTTTAAATAAAATTAGGATTAAAATAATATAAATGCATCCTTTTGGATTTTTTTAAAGGTCCTACCTGATTTTATATATTCCAGCATGACGCACGCGAAATCTAGTCCCGTTCAGGCTCAAGCACAATAAAAACATTTCTTGCATGTTTGGCATGAATTGGCGATTGATTGTACGCTGAAATTGTAGCAATAAATGGGTGCTTGTACGGTACGTGGTCCACCTGTGTAGACCACCTGGGTGGACCACGAGAAATATTTTTGCAAATGAAGGAATATTTGGACTTCTAATTAATTCATTTTAATATTTTATGTACTAATTACTAAAACTGTATAACTGCAGTTAAAAAATAATAATCGGTTAACTTCTTTTACAGCAAATCTAAACATAAATAACTCTACTTGATGTTTTTTAATACTATATTCGAAAAGTAGTTAATTAACTAATCAATATTAAATTCCTTTCGGCTTACTATTCGTTACACCAGGTATAACGTAAAGTATACTGTCTTGAACTATAAAAAAGTATTTTATCCTCGTGCCTGGTTGGAATCATGGTTACCCTCACGCCCACCAGTGTTTCACAGATGTCGTCACGTCGCAAGATCACTCGCGGACAGATTTATGATACAGTGGAGCGACGGGGACGGAGGACTGCCACCTCTTAATATATTGTTATGACAAAAGTTACTGTAAGAACAAAAAATGTAGAGTTTCAATAAAGAAAAGTGTAATTGTCAAGTTACATTTGAGAATCTGGAATCAAAGAAAATTACAATGTAGGTCTATCTGGGTATTTATTAAAAGAGCGGGAACATTTTAAATGTTCATAAAAGAGATCGACCAAACTAGACCCACCCTTTAAATAGCTGTAGGTACTGTTATTAAGACAATATTTATCCCACATATTTACTCCCTCCGGTTAGATCGAAATATTATTCGGAATACATTCAATTCATATTTGCGAATAAATTATTATTAGAACCTTACGTTCAAATGTTTTAATTCATTATGACTAATTTCATTAAATTAATGAACATTTAAAACTAAAACTTAGGTAAGTTCTAAACTATTATTACGTACTATTGTATTATAATTATTATTGTTTACCTGACCAATAAATATCCATAATAGTTCACATGTTGTGATGATGGGTTGTTAGATCATTAGTTTCCCTATTTCTTTATTATTTCCAAGCTATTAAGCTTGTTCATTGTATGGTTTTAGAGTTTGGAGTATACCATTTTACTAACTAATTGTAAATTATAAACAATTCATCCCGTCCCGTTATTTTGTAGTACAGCTAACAGCAGATCAAGTGTATCCGTTCTTAATCTTATTATCTGCGTTAGTGATGGTCAACTCGTGTTAACTCGTGTTAGGCGTAACTCGAGTTGAATTCTCTTTGACTCGAGTTCGAAAACCGAATGGAACCGACATGAATTTTTACTTTAGTCAGTAATACTCTTCTTCCAATCCTACTAAAACTATAAACGCAAAAGTTTGTAAGAATGCATGGATGTATGTTTGTTACTCTTTCACGCAAAAACTACTGAGTGGGTTTTGAAGAAAATTTGAACAGACAATTTTCTTATCAGTTTAACAGATGAAAAATGGTCTGTTCCTTCTTTAACTAGTAATACAAAGCTGAGGGAATAAATTAGTAAAAATTAAAAAAAAGACATTCACTCTTCCATCCAGTTAACTCGAGTTACGTAACTCGAGTTCAACCCGAGTTACGTGAATTTTAACTCGGGTTAAATCGAGTTATGTTTTTTCCGAGTTGGCCCATCACTAATCTGCGTCATAAGAGTTGAATTCGTACAGCAAGGCAAGTGTTACCTTACCAATGATTAATCTGCTGTTGTCTGTCCGAGTCCGTCCGTACCTATAACGGGACGGACGGGAAGAAATAAAGAAATGCCTCTATTTTGTTTAATGTTTAATAAACCTTCCAGTTGTTACACAGGAGAAGGTATTAAAAAATACATATACTTAATACGAAATTACGATTGGTCAATGTATAATGTTGACTAGTCTAGTAATATCGAAGCGAACGAAACGATAGCGCGTTTTATATCTTGGTACCGCGCCATCTAGCGGGAGCGAGTGGTGTGGGTTTTAATATATAAGTCGTATGCGTAGGGAATATTTTAAACAAAATGACTAAATAAATGTAATTCTATCATTTAAAAATTATATGAGTACCTATTATTCCGTTTGAAATTTATGTCAACTGTAATGTGGTTGTATGATATTGTAATCACATAATCACCCAACTATATAAGACGTGATATTTACTTACATCAGCATCTGCCTATACTCTACAATCTACATAATGAGTTGCTGTATTTGTAACTGTAAAATTAGATATTAGAGTACTTAACTTAAATACCTAAAAAGGTTGTTAAAATAAAACAACCTCTTAATAAACGTCTCTCGTCGCGATAAAATTTTGTTCTTCAGGTGTCGCCTTCTCCAACAGCCTTAAGGTTTTTTTGTCTTTTTATGGGGTATATTTTAGTATTTAGGAAGTTTAAGTGTATGTAAGTTATACCTAAATAACAGGTCAGGTGGTCCGTGTAACGAAAATATACATTTTAAACTTTATTAGGTACGTGGAAGCATTCCAAGGTGTGACCTAAGTCTAAGTCGACTAGGACCAATGTGGAACAATCCAAACAAAGTAGGGTACCATAATGTGATTAAAATAATTCATTCTCTTGGCGTCGCAATGTAGACCCTGTCTGGTTCGAACCTTTCTGGAATAATCCAATATCGCAATTTGATAAATGATGAGTTCATGTAAGTACATATTTCACAAATACCTAGTAAGGATTTCAGTTTATGTAGTTAACAATGGTTATATGAAACCTTGTTGCTGCATGTTCGACATGCAGCTGTTTAATATTAATTACAAAACATCGCAAAAGGTAAACTTAGCTTGCATGCAAAAGCTCCCCTTTCCCGGTTCTCCCCTCAACAGGAAACACATATATACGTGATTACTGGGTGATTATTTATTAGGTACTGAAATGCAGCCTTATTCTGAACCAGCAGTCATGATCGGTAGAGTAAGTATTTTTTTTGCACGCCTTTTAATTTACCGATCACAAGGTTAATTTTTTAGAAGTATTCTATTTTTATTTAACTGTTTTATTAATTTTTTATTTTTTTATTTATGTTTTATAATATTATTAAAGAGGTAATTTCGCCAATGTCAAGGTAGTTAGAGTATTCATGTAAATATATACTTAAATTAAAGAAATATAAAAAAAATCCGCATTTCCTTTTTCCGTATTCGGAAAAATAATTGGTGTGAAATAGTTTATTTACTTTAATGAATATGCTAATTTACCCTCAGAGAAATAATGTCCTTATTTCTCTGAGTAGTTTACCTATCAATTTAGGTAAGTGGCACTTTAGTTGAAATTTGTTAAAAAACGACACATTTTAGCCAAAAATATATCATACTAGCTTTTGCCCGCGACTTCGTCTGCGCAGGATCTTTATAAATTATAGCCTATGTGTTATTCGGATTTATAATCTATAGGTATTATAGTGAAGTTTAATTAAAATGCATTCATTTGTTTTGCGTGAAAGAGCAACTAACATCTATCCATCCATACAAACTTTCGCTTTTATAATATTAGTGGGATATTCTGATTTATTATCTATAATTATACAAATAAAATAATATTATATTATCTTAAGTACCAAATAAATAATTCAATAAATATCTATAATTATTGTAAAGATTCATTAAAATCCATTTTTAAGTTATTTTTTAATAAGTTTTTGCGTGAAAGAGCAACGGCAGTCGATTAAAACGACTAGCTCTTAGGATCGGGTAAGTTGGCTCAGAATAGGGCAGTTGAGTTTCCGTTATGGAGTGTGCCGATGGTATTCGATATGCCCTGGAGGAACAAATATAAACTCAACTTGGTTGCGATTATAGGAATTTATAGGACTAAAATAATAATTAATGGCTAATAATTCAAAAGGCTAAGTATTATTATGAGGGTTTAAGACTATACTACAGTACTTACAACCGCAGAGCATAGATTACATGTTCGTAGCTTCGTACATACATGTTCGTACATAATGGTTTAACATTCACATATGTGAGGAGAGGCGACAGTAGTTTTCAACAACTTCAAAAACAAAACAATAGCTATTGATTTTTCGCATCGCTGTAAAAATCTAACTCTTATAAGTATTTTTACATACAATTTACTTTGGCAGGTAGTTTTAAACATTTATTTTTCGAATTTCATTTGGTGCGATCCAAATAGTCAACGTATTATTTTTGAGAAAATATAAACCTTAAAAACTCTCCTGTACATCTTTATTGCATCACCTTGCAGCAAAACGGCTTACCGGCGCCCGCTTTTCGCCACTACGTGGGCGTGATGGGTGGCGAACGGGATCCCTTTTTTTCGCATAATTTTTTTGTCCTATTTTAATTTAGCATAATGAGTTAGGCATAATGTTTTTTGTCATAATCATATTTTGTCATAATTGTTTTTGGGCATACAATCTAACTAAGCATAATTCTAGTTTGGGCTAATCGTTTTTGCCCTAATTTTGATTTCCATATTGTTTTATGGCATATTGTTTATTCGTCTAATAGATACATAAATAACAAAAGGCATAATTGAAACACACTTTAATAATTTAAATGTATTTATTCATAATGTTTGTTTGAAATGAATGTAATGTTTTTTTTACTATAATTTTCATGCAATATAATTCCTTTCATTTTAAATGTAAATTTTTAGCAATAGCTTGTAAATAGGCAAGTTTTGAAGTGTATTCATTTTTATTATTGATAATTTTGTCAAGGCGGTTATGTTGGTCTGTGTATTTCTTCTTTTTTGTTGGTATTGGTGTTGTATGTATGGTGTATTAGGTAATAGTAGGTTACGGTGCGGCGGGGGTGGCCCTTGGGCCACCCGTAAGCCGCCAACATGATTATTTTATATACAAACAAAAAGTAGGTATTAGGTATATCAGATATAACTTAGGTACCATAGTGTAATAGTAGGTTACGGTGCGGCGGGGGTGGCCCTTGGTTTAATTTTTGTTTTTAAAACTTCAGGAATATATTTTTCGGCGAGTAATTAATATGATTATTACAATTATGTTTTAATATCATTATGACAAAGTTTATTTAGGCTTTATAATATTATTCTTAACAATCTTTATGCTGTTTGTAGTTATGCTTAATAATATTATGCTTAATAATATTATGCCTATAAAATTATGCCTAATGACTACTATGCGTAGTTATTACTAGGACAATTTAAGGTATGCCATGTTATACTCGTATTATGACATAAAAATTTATGCTCAAAAATAGGGAACCGTGGCGAACGTAAGTAGGTGCATAGGAAACCTTAGCGTTTCTTTTCACGCCCCTAAAACAATTTCGCAACTCAATATTGTTTATCGATTGTTCCGTGGCATTGTTTAAAAATGGTTTATTGTTTTCACGAGAAACAAGCGATTGTGTTCGCTGTGTCGAAAAATTTGGACAGTGGCGAAAGGAATGGATAGACAATACTGTGAAATAAATTGCAAGTAATTTAAGACCGTTATGCGATGTAGGGCTGGGCCTCTATATGTTTCAAGAAGGTCATTCAAATCTATAGATAATTAAGTATAGGTGCAGCTAAAGCTACGGCAGATCAAGTAACACTTTGGACCGTTCTTATTCTCTGTGTCGTAAGATTTAAAATCGTACTGCAAGTGTTACCATTGATCTGCTGCTTAGCTTACCTACCTACGTAGATATTAACAAGTTACAAAATAATATAAAACATAAATTTTTATTGGGCATAAATTTGTCAATGTCATGATCAAGATGAAATTATTTATTTAATAAATGAATTATTAAAGTAGTAATAATAGCTCAAGTGCATACAGCCAAATATTACCCTCCTACTTCGGCAGTTGGGTAAATAACCAAACATTCTGTTTGGTTAATTACCCGACTGCACTTTTGGTGACACAACACTAAAACTGAATGTTTAGTTAGGTAAACAAAATATACTAGTATTTTTATGTTTTATCAAAATTTGATTTAATAAAATTAAATAATACGAGTATTTAGGTAGGTATGACATAAACGTCAAGCTATTAGCCTAACTAAACCGAGATGAGAACCTAAGTTCCACACAGTGGAAGCGCATCGTATCGTCAATTCCACAAAGTAATGCACATTACGCTTCGATGCACTTCGATTCTGCATTAGCATGATTTCTATTCACCACAGGGCATCCTTCCTATCTTTGAAAATCTGTGTTAAGGCGCTATATGGTTGTCAAAAGCAAGAGTGAGACAGAAGATGCCCCGCAGCGGCGCGGCGGAGTGAAGTGCCTCATATTTGTATTTTTATGAATTTTGGCAGGGAAATAAAAATACGCCAACAAAAATCAGATTTTTTTTTAAACAAACCCTCGTATTTAGTTATTGTTACTACTGTCCTACATTTTGATATATATTTTGTATGAATAACTATTTAGGTTTACATATAATTTTCATTTTAAAAGACATGGAATGTTTGCGATTTTTTTCTATCGAGCGAAGTTTGTCCAATCGGTATCGGTATTTATCAGTTTCTAAATAGACACCCCAAGATTACTATTTTTTTTTCAGACGTTTATTTTTAGTAGTTAGTGCCGTAGCCTTCGTAGAAAAACTGAAAATACGAAGCCTTAAACAAAACCCATAAGCCTCGTGAGAGCATTAGAAACAATAGTGAACAAAGATGGGTTTCGACACATGTGTCCATTTTAGTTTTGAGCGTGACAAATTAGCATTTTTTTGTTTTCGTGGAATTTCTGAGAATGTTAGTCGCAGATGTACTGGGTAAACAATTCGCTATAGTTGTGCCTCGGCGAGCATATTCAACATTTTACTACCAATTTGAGATATGCAAAGATTTTTTTGCCTGCGTTCTGTGCGTGGGGATTCTGCATTCTATTCACAGTTGAGAAGGTGATACCTACACCAAAAGAAAAAAAATAGATGTGGTTGTTAAAAGCCTTCCATGAGCCAACCAGCGCCGCCAATCTTAAAAAAATAATATCTTCCAATATAATAAATTTTATTAAAAAATAAGGATGAATAATATTTTTTAAATGCTTATTTATAACGTGATTCAATTTCGGTAAGGTGTAGTTCGCATAATTGCGAAGAACGGCCGTTTTTGGCACATTTGTGAACTACAACTTAGCTTGTCGCAATTATGCCATGTATTGAAAAATAGTATTCATCCTAATAAATATTTTGTAAATAGGTTTTTTAATAAAATTGATTAAATTAGAAGATATTTCTTTTCAAGATTGGCGGCGCTAGTTGGCTCATGGAAGGCCCTTAAGGTTCTAAAAATGGATTTCAGGCCTTTAGCATAAAGTAAACGATGACGAAAGCGACGGAACTGATGCAGTCTAGGATCTAGATCATCTTAGTTTGTACAATAATAAAAATGTAGTCATCTACTTAACGATGTCCTCCTTTCGCAAATACGTATAACAGCTTGGGAATGACAGAAATTAGGTCGCAGATTAATTAAAAAGTATTTAAGAACTATCCAGCCTAATTAGACACTTTTTGCTTAACTACATACAAGCAACGGCATCCTATCTTACCCTGGTCGTGGACAAGGACATCTGCAATAATAACCAACATGATGATTCGCAAACAAAAAATAAATGTATTTGAAATACGAATTACGTTATAAATAAGCATTTCAAAAAAATTTAATCACGTTATAAATAAGCATTTCAAAAAAATTTAATCACGTTATAAATAAGCATTTCAAAAATAAACATTATGTAAATAGCTTTTTTAATAAAATTGATTACCTATATTGGAAGATATTATTTTTTTAAGATTGGCGGCGCTAGTTGGCTCTATGAAGGCTCTTAAGAGAAAATAACAGAACCCTTAGGCCCCTTGCTATGATAGATAATCCTCGGATTATGTATCATTACAACTCTCGAGTTAGCGACAAGTTTCATCTTTAATATCAATTCGGGCCATATAGGACCACTGTTGTATTTTATTTTTAAACGGATTTCAATTAAATTTCCACAGTTGACCTTGACTTTTGTAAAATTGGTGAGCAAAATTTAATTTTCATTCTATTGCCGTGTCTTTAACTGTAAAGTTATAAAATGATGTCGGCAACTGACAAAATCAAACGACAACCTAAAAATCGCAATTTTTTTGAAATCACAAAAGCGTGACCGAGCGAGCTCCGAGAACGGGCAATTTATCAAAGATCAACGTGTCACAGATATTGTCTCACAACTACCGGCTCGTTTTTGTCTCTTGTCAATGAACACGCATTACTGCTTGCCCACGCGCAAGATTTTAGACGCAAGGATTGAGCGGCGACTAATATGCTGCTCTAGCACCTAAGTACAATTTAATTTAATACAGAACTGAGGAAAACAATTTTTTCGAAAACAATAAAAAATAAAAATAACTATTATAATATACTATATTATATATATATAAATATTATATTACATTACCTAGAAAATATAAACTAAACTAAAAACTATATATACAATAGGTCGGTTGAACTATCTGAATGGCTTAGCATTACAGATAGTTCAACCGATCCCCGTTGTCCGGCAACGTGCCCAAAATGCTGGCGGCATTTCCCCTCTGGATCGCTAGGCTGATCCTTTGGGCGAAATACAGGGCAGCACTTTGGTCACGCGTGGACTCCACGAGCTGCCCCGACAGATCTTTCAAAATCTCCATTGCTCCCGGCCCCCACGGACCCAGCGTCTCTACCCCAAACGGCACAAATATGTAGTCTCTGCCGAGGCTACTATACTTGCGCCGCTGAACTGAGGTAGGTACGCCGGTAGGCGACAGACTGCATAGGAACCCTCCTGTGGAGGGTAACCTCTCCCGGTTACGATCCAAGGAAATCCTACCACCATGAAATTTAATTCTTCATTCATATACAAAATTATTAAGTATACCGTTGAGGTATACCTGAACTCGCACACAATCTAACTGCCAACTAAAAATGTAAAGTCTATATATTCTCGTAAATGTAAAGTCAATTCGTTCCGTAGGTACATCGCAATGGTAAATATTAGAAATCAAGTCATTGGTCATAGCTTACATAATTATATTTCGTATTTTATCTCGAAATTTCATTTCATTAGTGCAGTCTAAAAGTTCTGTTATCTTGGATGGGTAAATAAATATTTAATTTTTAGATTTTTATTCTTACTTAAAGGTAACTTAATGCAGAAAATAATTTCATATAGAAGTCAAATTCGGAGAAACCCCGTTGCGCCTTTTTAGCCGCCCATTAAAGTATGGGGAACTCACAAATACGTTTCGCGTGTAGGCGAAGTGTAGGTACGTTGCACCCGTCTCTCCTTGACTTTTCCGTTCAAAATACCACTTTACTTAGATTCAAATTAAGGCGAGCCTTGCCGAGGTATGCGCGTTGGTGTACTTGATTAAGATTCGACCGTCGGACACTTAATTTAAGGTGAAACACTAGGGGAGTCCTGCATACATCCTCGCGCACTGGACAACCCACTAAGAACGCGCTAGTTGTTAACTTTTCCAAACCAGCAATCGTGAAGTTGTATAGAACTGAACTGTACTGCCGCCATCTGAATATTCTTCAATTTCAATCTTATATTCGTCGAAGAATTAAAATTATTCTATTAGTGTACCTACCTACATTTGAATGATAAATGTGCTGATGTTGAAGCAAGTATAACATCACGATCTGGTTCTGGATGCTAAAAATCATCAACCAGTTGTCACAGGTGAGTATAGTAATCAGACAGCTTGCTTCCTCGATAATTAATAATTAATTAATGTAAAAGAAGCTAGGGTGTAATGGAGTACGAGGATCGCAGCGGATGAGAAAGTACAGTGTCTGTTTGTTCACAATGTTTGTAAAGTCTATAACTTAGTTATTACTCTTGTTAATTGTTTTTAAACAATTTCTCCATTGTTTTTGAATGAATGAACTACGATCTTGTTACAGGGTTAAACAACTCAGGACGTAACGTGCAACATTGTTGATGGAGATAGTGCTGGTTACATGATGTCCTTATAACAATGGTCGTGTGTCTGTCTCATAGCAAACATTGTCTTGAGGTCTGGAAGGTTGTATTTGTATTCAGCTACGAGATAACCCTCAGCAGTCAGCAACCTATATCCTTATCTCATCTCAGTACATTGTAAAAACAGCACGCCTTATGTCTGCATGCTAAAAAAAGCCACACAAAAACCGCACCAGTTTCGTGCCAGCGACAACCTTAACATTTGGTTTCACTTCACAAAAAGTTACACAAAACGCGATTTAATTTGATAAAGTCCATTGTTGCGACATGAAGTTGCACCATGTCCAAGATCTGACGTCGGCTGCGAGCGCGCAACTCGCAAATAGCTGAATCATAAACAATAAAGATCGATATTTTTGCTTATGGTTTTAAAAAGTAGAGCAGAGGTTGCATCATGAAAAGCTTTTAACACACACTTGTTACTAAGTGCCTCGTAGGCTCGTAGCCCAGTTACGCGTTTAATGATCGTACAAGTTAAACAACGTTTTGCGAGGGTACCTCGATGGGTAACCGCTAGACACTCTACATCAGCCGTTAGACCATGTATGGACGGTCTGACAACTGTGACAATCGATGGCTTTTAGTCAACAAACCACACGGAAAGAAAACGTGAGAAAGGGGGCGTATTTGTGGACAAGTATTTTGCCAGCAACTAGATACACTTCATAAGTGTAGAGTCCATTAGAGTTATAATAATGGTAAGGTCTACCTTTCATTTCAAATTGTAGCTTCATGAGGTTTGCTGGAATAAATCTCTATTAGAGATAAGTTACAGCCTTTATACATGTATAAGATATAATGGTTTATATCTACATTGAAACATAGATAATAAAAGTTGTCTATGTTTCCATGTAGTGTGTACAATAGATTGAAAATCCCCCTATATATAATAACACTAAATAAAATCTATCTCATTAGAATTAGAAAACATCTACTTCCCAATTTGGATATGTCTCCGTGCACACTATGCATATGAGTAGGTGTGTTTTGTGAAAGCGTGTCAATAGGGTCGCATAGTGTGGTCGCACTGTGTCGACGCCGGCCACAGACCACTTACCCCATAGACATGAAATCGGTACAAACTTGCAAGCGAAAAATTATGTCAAGCGATAGGCGCTATTAGACGAAGCGGGGGGCAGGGGCGCCATATTAAACCAGTGGGGCTATTACGGTTCTCAAAACGATCAAATCATACCTAGTCATAGCGGCCGTGAAAAGGACAGTGCTATGGCATTGCTGTAGCGGCGTCTCTGTTTGGCGCGCCATGACATGGTATAATTTCATCGTTTTGAGAACGGTAATACGGCTGTTTCGATATCTCAAGATTACGCGTGTCGCGAAGCAATTTTGCGCTCATGCGCGGGCAGAAACGGGCGCCCTCCTGTTACAGGTCTATGGGGTAAGTGGTCTGTGACGCCGGCATATGTCGTGGAAAATGGCGGGCCGGGCGACCTTCGGCGAACCACGGTCGCCTGCTAAACGTCCGGCGGCGGCGCCTGGTAATAATCCTATTACAATTAAGTTAATAGTATATCATTCTTGACTACTGATACCTTCTTGATACCGTTTAAATTAAACTGTACTTAGTTCAGCTATTGTAGCGGAAATGGTTTCGTAACTCGAAGGGAAGGTGTCGTACCGATCGATTTGTGCTAAAAAATTTATGCTAATAGCCTAGCCATTTTACCTTTACTTACCTTAAACCTTGTCATTATGTTAGAATGGAATGGAAGGCTTAAACTGTAGAATACATTTAAATCACGTTTATTTGTTAACCGCGGTTGAATAAAAAATAAAATAAATAAGGCTGCGATCTAAAACTTCTAGATTGAATTTTATATTACCTTATAGGAGGTAGTATAAAATATATATTCTTTTATTAGGAGTAATAAAAGAATTTCTACAATCGGTCAACCTATTTTTATAATACAAAATCTCAACTAATTGAGATTCTTGTACTTGTCAATACACTATAAGTGTCTTGAGATATGTAACTAGGCGGAGTATAAAGTTTTGTAAAAGGTGCCTATGAATAGGTGCGAGGTCGATCAACCTTGGTCAACTTTGCTGACCTTAGCTTCACTGGGCGAAGTTATCATTAAGTTAATCGTAGCATTAACTAATCTATTATATTCGTAAATAATTGATAAGTGAAAATTGTTGAATAATTTAGAAGTTACAGAGCTCGGAAAGGAATCCAGAATTCAATGTAGTTACGTGAAAACTATGTTGTACCTAACTTCATCATTATTTGTTTGTTAAACTACTTACATTATCCCGTATCATTAATGTACGTACTCAATATATAAGTATTACGCCCGAGTCCGCTTTCGAATACTTTTTGTGCATTTTTCATAAGAACGGGGGAAGACCAAGCTATGTGATGGTAAGCGGTCATCGTCGCCTAGAGATACCTAAAACACTCATTAACATTTCTTGTTAATTATTGTATACCTTTTTTTAAATGACCCTGTATACATTATCGTATTGGGAATACCTCATATATAGTGCTAATGAAAGCAACCCATATCATCATGCATAGCTCTGTGGAAATAGGCGTTAGAGATGGGAAAAGGTTTAATTTTACAATTTAGATAAGTACCTATATAAAAAAATGTTTAATAATGAAACCTTAGACTTTTGTTAATTGGTTAGGCTATAGGTTTATAAGTAATAAATAATGTATTTAGTACTTTTTTATATATTATTATTATTTAGTACTTACTAATTAAAAAACAAATAAAAATACCATAAATGTCCCAATCTATCTTTAGTGGCGTCATGCATGTGCATGACACATCTCATTCCTCTCTACGTAATTCACAACACGAAAAGAATTTGGCTAGCGGTGTTTGCCGCCTATCTAATTGATGCTGAGTAGCGGTACATAGCCATTTTGTGTCGTTAGCACCTGCACGGTCCACTAGGCTCGTAGTATGGAGATGAGTAGGGCAACTCGATTTTATTTTACAGCCAAGAACAGTAAATTTACGAAGAAAAATTCGCCGCTCAGCGGAGAGAGAGAGCCTATATTTTGTACTAGCTGTAGGTACCCCGCAACTTCGTTTGCGTAGAGGAGGAGGATGGAGGAGATCAGGAGGCAGATCTTACTCTCTGGATCCTTGTTTACACATCATATACGGCCATGGCTTGTCTATGAGTTGTCCGGATATTTCAGCTACCTCCTAGTGAAACTCCCATCAAAATCCCTTCAGTAGTTTTTGCGTGATACTTGCACAAAGTCACAGACAAACAGACAAAAATTCTAAAAATTAGTGTTTTGGCATTAGTATCGATCCTAAATCACATTACAATTATTCTTTTCAAAAAATATCCAATGTACAGACACAACTTTTTTACAGTCTTATTATATGTATATAATATAGATAGATGAGGGGTATGTTATGGGTATGATATTATCGCAGCGTATAGGCGCTGTCATAATTTCTAGAGGACTTATTGATCTCCTATAAACAACTAGATACACAGTCTGCCTTCTAAAAATGTCCGAGCGCAAAGAAGGTCCAAACGGATGAGTGGACCCTCATTTGCTTAATTGGACATTATTTGGACGTTAACAATGGACCCTTATTTGGACGTTTTTAAAATTGTTTTAGTAAAACCTTTGTGTATCTAGTTGTTTATATGAGATCAATGAGAGGACTTGAACAAAGACTTTTTAATAGTTAGTAATTATGTTAAAAATAATAAGAACACAATTTTAAGAACTAAGATTATTTAGACTACCAATCAACTCTGAGTCGCTCGTCGTTGACAAAAACAACATCCTGTATAATAGAAAAAACAAGTGAGTTGCGGGATACGGGAAAAAATGACATGTGATAGATATACATAGACGATATACATGGATGAAATTAGTGAAAGACTTGGACGCAAAGGTGAAAGGTTGTGTCTCTACCGTCGCTTCCCTGTACTGTGCTTCTACGAAGTCGAAAATCATTTTTTAACGATGAAAAAGTTGGTAATTGCCGTTGTACAAGTACCTAAAACTAGGCTTTATACTTGAACTACCTTTACATTGAATAGCATTCATAGGTACCTATCGCACCTATTTCAATCATATCTAAACCGAAAGGTGTGTAGTACAGTCAGTACCGTCTTTACCATATGGGCACACGGGGCCCGTGCCCAGGGCCCCCACACTCACGGGGGCCCCGAAATACCGATATTACACTTCACAATTTATCTTATAATGTACAGTCGAAGACAGAGATAAGTATACAGGAGGCCTCAATAAGGTTGAGATTTTCTCAAAAACTACTGCACGGAATTTAATAATTCTTTTATATTTACATAGTTTTCGCTTTTATCTATCAAAGACTGAATTTTTTTTTGCTATATGTCAAGTAGTTTGTGAGAAAACCTCAACCTTAAAAACTCTCCTGTACACCTTTATCTGTGTTCCACCGTACATTTGAGCTGCACTAAGAACTAGCGCCAACATTTCCAAGTCAAAATGCTAATCGGTCACCAGATAAGTCTTCTAAATAGTGAAACTATTTTTTGTTATCATCCACTTTTTATTTTCTGACAGCGAATTTTTTATATTCTTGTATGCCCAAGCAAATGACAATGCCAGATTCTGCCCCACCATGAACCGCAAGTTGTACAAGATAACGAATAAATGTAAAAGTATCTCCGTTTTTTATTAAAATTATTGGTTTAAATTAAAGTTATGTACAAGTCGAAAAAAGCAGCTTAATTAAGAATAGTAAGAAATCGAAGCGAATTATTCATTGTTTTTGTTATTCTTCTATAGGAGTTGCGAGAGTAGTAGAAAATGATACTGATTATGATTATGCAATATGAAACCTGTAATAAGTCCCCAACAAAATGATAGGTACAGCTTAAATGATCACGTAGTTTTGTAGGTGGGGCAAAGCTCCATTGAAATGTGGTTATGTCATTTAGTAGTTAGTGCAGTAGACTGGATTGAAAAACTGAAAATCCGCGCTCACGCGGCCTTAAGTAAGATTTTGAAATTCCTCATCGACAAAAACAATATCGAATAAATGAATAACCAAAGAGAAAGAAAGAGAACCAGTCCCAAAACTGAAATACCTCCGATTTGTTCCACGTTCCACTCTAACGTTTCTAAAATCGTAAGCTTGGCCGTAAAAGTCATAAGTTGACATCATGTCCTTTCCGTTTAGCACAAACAGATGCGGACCGGTCCGGCGATGACGTCACAGCTTATGTGGGCCGACTCGCTTCCATCTGACCGTAGCCAATATATTGCAAACAAGCTTCCTCAACTCGAGTAATACTATTGGGTCATCCCTAGAAGTGTAACTAGTGAAGTTAATACTTAAATAAAACGACTAATTTTTGCATATATGTCAATCTCGTGATCAAGACAAATCGAACTCGAATCATACCTATGCATCAAAATCCATCTGCTACAAGTACGGTCGAAGACAAATTCACGAAAAGAAACTTTCCTGTACAGTCGACAGCAGATCAATGGTAACACTTGCAGTACGATTTCAAGTCTTACGACGCAAATAATAAGAACTGTCAAAAGTAAAAAGTGTTACTATTGATCTGCTGTCGACTGTACAAGGAGAGTTTTTAAGGTTGATATTTTCTCAAAAAGTACTTGACCGATTGTAAAAATTGTTTCAGTTTTAGTTAGATAAAAGTTAAAACTATGTAACTGTAAAATAATTATTAAAATCCGTCAAGTAGTTCTTGAGGAAATCTGAACCTTATTGAGGCCCCCTGTATACTTATCTTTGTCTTCGTGTGTACATCCCCACTTATTTTTGAGCCAAAATGTTCAGTGTAGGTCTACGATTTTACTATTATTTATAGATAGTTAGTACCTAATGTTGTTAGTCATATACAACCATATACCTAGTTAGCCATCATCTCCCTTAAACCGTTATATCCCTTCCACACTTCGTTAAAAATAAAAACGTTAATTTAGATAAGGACCGAAGGCTTATGCGGTAGACTAACTTTAAATTGAATTTATCGCTAAGCCATCTAGATTGAATAGGATAATCGCAGACATATAGGTCAAAATGAATAATATTAGTTAGAAAAACGTCTAATTTATTATGTTTCAGTGTACTGATATTTCCGACACGATGCCAATCTAAGGCTAAGAACTGGTCTTTCGTATCCTGAGGCATGTTTAGCTCACGAAGGAACTTTCTCCTCAAGAGCTGTAGAGATATTGATCGACTATACCAGTTTTTATAGAAATTATTCTATAAGTGCCTAATTAGTAGGTAGGCTTTTGTAATTAACTTATAGAATTAGCCTAATGATATTTTCTGACAGCAGCTTGGTTGATATAGAGGATGTAACATTTAGTAGTAACAATTCAGTTACAGAAATAGCTCATAGAATGGTTATGAAACTTAGGTCAGAGCTTAATATTTGATCAGTGCATTTTGTGCTTATGTGTGTGTAGAGACGAAACAAATTATCGATATTCGAACACACCGAGTTTCGAGTTAAATGTCAGAGGTTATTTGACTTCATGGTCAGTTGAATTCAATAATTCCAGATACGATTAAATACTCTCCGTTTGTGTAAATAGGGTTCACTTTCAATGGCAATTATTCTTTAAACAATTCCCCCACAACTACATAAAAATCAAAAAGAATTCCCTGCCTTGGAAAGTACACTTACTTATTAATTAAAAGTCTTTTATAAGTGAGTGAGGTGTGTTAAGACATCAGTGCCAACTATAGTATTATCGAAATTTTATCCGAATTAACCAACTTTCTACATCCTTTTTATCTAATTATGGATAGACAAATCTCTAAATAAATAACGAATATACAATAATACTTTTGTTGAACTATACAACTGTTAATGTCGAAAGGGGCACGCCGTATTTCACAGAAGTGATGGTAATTTGACTATGCATAGGTTGTTAGGGGTCACGCATCGAATAGAAATGACATTTTGATTTTGTCTGTATTTTGCGGTCAACTTTCGCCAACAGTGATAGCGGCTCTTAGTAGTCTATGGTGTCTATAACTTCTAATAATTCGTAATGCATCAATGTATACCGAGGCCCAAATCAAGTGTCTTCTTTTGTAAATAAAAACTACCCTCTCCCACTAACATTTTAAGCTATTCTGTGGTTATTGCATAGTTATTTATACATTATTAGATCGGATTAGGTACTTTATTTTAACAATGATGAACAAATTCAATCAATAAGTTCCTTCAGTTTTACATCACAACAGGTAATTAGACGATCATATTTGTTTACAAAATAAGACACTTGATTTGGGCTCCGGTATAAATGTATTCGCTGATCAAAAGTGTTAGCAGATCGAAGAATCCACTCTTGTTTTTCAAAACAAGTATTCTTTTGCTATCATACCCAACATTGCAAAACTCTGATTCACAACCACAGCAGAAGCATAGGAGGACACTTCATGCCACAATGGGATATAAAAAATAGCCGGCCCAATTCTCGAAGCACGTTAGACTTAGAAGTGGTTCGCGGGTCACACAGACCTTTGAGGTCGCAGTGACCCTTTGGCTTGTACAAACACCCTGATGCCCAAAAAATCCAATATTCTTATCTATAATTATAATCACAATTCGAAGCCTACTATAACATTAACGTGAATAATTATTACGTACATGAAAAGTTACGTATAATTATTACGTACATAAGTAAGTAAAGCAGTAAAACTACAATCATTTGCTGTAATTTATTTTACTATGACGTTTGTATACCAAATATTATGTAAGTATGAAAGTATAACCATTTATCAATCATTAAACATTGTAATTAAAGCGCTATACATGCTAAGCAATATGCCAGGGACGGATTGCCTATCAATAAACTTATGTATGTAGGCGTTGGCAGGAGAAGACACTCTTGGCTGAAGAATTTACG
This sequence comes from Tachystola acroxantha, assembly GCA_963506565.1. Classification (NCBI taxonomy): domain Eukaryota; kingdom Metazoa; phylum Arthropoda; class Insecta; order Lepidoptera; family Oecophoridae; genus Tachystola; species Tachystola acroxantha. Next base: position 20,209,837 of record OY735870.1, read on the forward strand.
TGATTGGTTCGGCTGCAGCACCGGCTCCTTGTTCCGGGCAGCCGTTCAGAGTCAATTTTTAATAGAACAAAAGTTGTTCAGTTACCGATACACCCTGTATAACTTAAAACTATGTAAATACTTATCTGTAAAATAGTTATTATATTCGGTCCAGTAGTTTTTGAGAAAATCTCAACCTTGTTGAAGCCCCCTGTTACTTGTATTTTTGTGGTATTTCATTTTCTTAAATATAACGTACGTGACCCCATATGCATCCCTGTGTCCGTAACTGGAATTGGCAACCGGTACGCTATATCGTTCAGTGGAACAGGCGGCCGGTTACCCGCAGACATGCGTACGCGCATTCATAGCGTCTCACTCACACATTTGAGGATAAGTGAAAGCAATGCTCACGCGATCCCGTCTCAATGGAGTTTTTCAAGCATTTTGCTATTTTCTTATAGAAAAGTAATTGCTTGTAGCAGGCATTTGACACAACTGCTGAAGATAAATTAATTTATTTATTTATTTTATTAATGGACTCGACAGTTCGTCATTTGCCAATGGCATGTTACAGAAAATTCAATATATTCAATATTCTTCTATCTTCCTCCAGGGGAATCGCAGTAGCGTCTTCACCCTGGGTAGCCGAGTCTTCATGTCTTCATCCAGAGGAGTCGCCGTAGCGTCATCACTCTGGACGAAGCAGCTCGACAGTCACGTTCACTCCCGAGCTTGTAGCGGGAACTCTTGATAAAAGCTTGAAACTTCAGATCTTGCATAAATAATCCAATAACTTCACCGTAATGTCATTCGCGAACATTTTCTGATTAATTTAACGTGATATTAAACACAAAATAGCCACTGTAGACATGGAAAATTATCCAATAATTTGGCAACCGTCGTTTCTCGCCATTTTCAAGAGAACCCTGAAGATAAATCTTTTGGGTTTGTTCATTTTCGGCCAGCTAAATGACATTGCCACAAAGAACTAAATATTTTTTTTTAAATAAATTCATCCATAGCCATACAGCGCGGTAACGCCGCTGGTATTATGGGCACCTTTGCATCGGGAACGATCAGAGGGGGCTTATTCGATTAAGTTTATTATTATTATTATTACTGTAGACATTAAACTGAGAATTATATAAAAAAAAACATTTTTAATATATAAAATGTAGAGATTCCGGAGTGTAGCACGATAATTTCAATGTTCGAAATGCGAGGCATCCCGTTCACTCTGCGATGTAACATGATAGCCGAAGTTGCGTTTAGGTTTAGGATTGGATTTAGCGGACACGATAGAATCACGCCTAATGTTTTGCTTTAGGGTTGAAAAATTAAAAAAAAAAACTTATTTTTTTATGTAGAGTCGCGGATTAAAGTTAGTTAAGTACATGAAATTTTAATTTAAGGCTTTTTTGTGTGATTACAAAGTTGAGTTAACTTTATTGAAATGATTAGGTAACGGAATCCTTACTCATTTACACCTAATCATGAAAGGCAAGATGGTCTTATACCACAAGTAAAGGAAAAAATCCGAAAACTGTTTTGTAGTTACATCTATATAAAGATATTTTATTCTTATTACAAACTTATATTTGCAGTTGCCAAAATAGTCGGGGAGTATGTCGATGTATGGGCATATTATTTTTGGAACGGCAAAAATAAGTTTGTACTTAAATAGAGTTTAAACAAAATTACGGGGATAAGTTGCGTTGCAGGGAAACCCTCGGTGGGCAAATCCGCCACCCGACTCGCACTTGGCCGTTATTTTTATTAATACATTCGCGTCACCGACCACTATATAGTCATTAGCAGACAATGAAGTTGCGGCTAATTATCTTTTATTAGCGTGTATTTCCAGTTTTTTCACTGTGTTGTTTTGAAATCATTTCAACATTCACACTTGATAAAATAGGCATTGATTTAATTTGGATACAACCACCTAACAATTAATTGAAATCCATCCAAATTTAGGCCGTATTATCTCTGTATTAGAATGCCAGTGTTTATTTGACGTGATATTCCAAATTCCAGTGTAAGAAATCTTTGCAAAATATTAAAACTACCCTAAAATATATAAACTTTAAAGCACAGTAATGAATGCGGCTTAGGTGCGAGTCACCCTCCAAAAGTACATCAAATTAAAAAAAAAATGACAGTTTAATTTAATGTAAATATATTATTTTTTATTTTTCCCCAAATTGTTCAAATTACTTAAACGCAGTGCAGAATTAATGGATGTCACAACTTCACAAGCCTAACAATCCATTTTAATTTGTCGCATGAATTCGTAATGTGTAGACCTTACCTATTTATAGTACAATTTGTATCGTCTATCTATTGCAATAAACGATATAAATCTGCTCGTTTTAGAAGGCATTAAAAGCGTGCAATATAAACGAGGTCTTAAATTAATAGTCATTAAAAAACCAACCATTAGTTATTACTTATTACCTAATTGCATGTGATTAGATCATATTACGAGTACTACTAAATATAACCGAAATATATATTAATGTACAGTCATTACGTACAAAAACACATTCAAAATAAGTACAGGGTGCATAAATATCTAAGTATATTATTTAGGTAGCAAGTGTAAGTATTTACCTAGAGTTACTTATGAGTCGTGACATCTATTAATATTTCTAGTCTTGTCTGCCCTGCAATTTGTCTACCTTTTACATGAAGCAAGGAACCCCCGATGGAGTTGGCCATATTTACATCACAGACTCTATGCTCTTGCATGACAATTTTACGCGTCTCTGCCTCTCATTTGTTTTTCCATTGTTTGAGACGTTAACTATTAAACAAAATACTTAAATTATTAATTTATTTATTTATTTTATTAATGAACTCGACAGTTCGTCATTTGCCAATGTCACGTTACAGAAAATTCAATATTCAATAGTCTTCTATCTTCCTCCAGGGGAGTCGCAGTAGCGTCTTCACCCTGGGTAGGCGCGTCTTCATGTCTTCATCCAGAGGAGACGCCGTAGCGTAATCACTCTGAACGAAGCAGCTCAACAGTCACGTTCACTCCCGAGCTTGTAGCGGGAACTCTTGATAAAAGCTTGAAACTTCAGATCTTGCATAAATAATCAAATAACTTCACCGTACTGTCATTCGCGAACATTTTCTGATTAATTTAACGTGATATTAAACACAAAATAGTCCCTGTAGACATTAATAGGAAAATTATCTAATAATTTCGCAACCGTCGTTTCCCGCCATTTTCAAGAGAACCCTAAATTATTAATTATAAAAATACGCTTTTAATGTCTGCCTTCAACTCTACTATAACAATAAAGACAACTTAATTTCTTATTTTTCCAATACTACCTAAAAAGCCTACATTACAGTATACAAACGTCTCTTTCTAACGTATGAGAGTAAAAGTGACAACAAGGGAGGAGACCTCCCCATACAAAATATAGTTTAGGCTCTCTCCATAGAGCGTGGCGAAATTTTTCCTTCAAGACCTCTTTTAATTTTCCTCTTACATTTTTGTGCAAGCGTTTGCCCGCGGTTTCACCCGCACAAAGCCTCAGTTATGTACATAAATACATAATAATTAGAACTGGCGTAAAAAGCGCTAATGACAGCCGTGGAAATGATTTTGATTATAATTAAAAAAACAAAAACATTTTGGTTTACTTATTTAAATACTAATTTCTTATTCAACATCGTATTGCTGTTTTTTTGGTTAAAGATAAACAAACATGGGATGAGTTTTCTAAATATAGAGAAGTAGTCAAAAATATGTATTATATAAAAGCATTGTAATCTAGACTGTAGAGTGATGTCGTCTATTGACACTCTACTTTATTATACCCATATCAAACTGTACAAAAAATTGCAGTGTAAAAATACTCACAGGCTGTAAAGAGTATAAAATCGACAATTTATTGGTAATGTAGAGCTAATTAGTGGTTATTGTTTGGTACGGTCGAACACAGAGAAAGGTGTACATGAGAGTTTTTAAGGTTGGGATTTTCTCAAAAACTGCTTGACCTATTGGAAAAAAATCTTTCACAGTTTGATAGATAATAGTTAAAACTATATAACTGTAAAAGAATTATTAAATTCGGCCCAGTGGTTTTGGAGAAAATCTCAACCTTATTGAGGCCCCCTGTATACTTATCTCTGTCTTCGACTGTACCTATATTACTGTCACCCTAGAGTAAAAATATTATTTTTGTATACTTAAATATTATACTGCTATGAAACTTACTCAAGTTATAGTAGAGTATTCGAGTAGAGATATTCAATGGAGTTGTAACTGTGTGCGAATTGGTCTATAAAACATCCTGTATCCAGTTAATTGACGCATTAATTGCGACGCATGCAGTTTTTCGCATAATAAACTTAAAGGAAGGAGTTTTGTGCATTGTTCCACTCACCTTGTGCCAGAGCCGGCGCAAGGGCGCTCCAAATAACAGCCCATAAGCACAGCAACATTTTGCAATTGTCCCTTAAAACGGTAACAAAAATCACTTCGGCATAACTTGTGTAACCTTCATAACACAACACTCACATCACACACAAACAAACAAAAATAAAAAAGACACTTGCGCGCGAAAGTAAAAGTTTGACATTCGAATTTGAAACGTATCGAAAGCTCCGGTTGGTGTTCGGCAAAACTCGGTATCTGGCCTGCGTGCGCCCGCGCCGCGTCAACGTCCAACTGTCATGGCTGCCGAGCCTGGCTGCGGCTAGCCCCCACTTTGCGTCCGCCTTTCACCGTTACAATTCGTAACCCGAAAGACTGCGTTGAGCAAGGCTGTATGACGATTGACATTCAACAAAAACAGGCCGCTTGCTATACGGAAATAGCATGTTTACAAGCTTAGCCTATAATGGTCCAGGGAGGAGCTGTTGACAGCTTTAAATAAGGAATGATTGTTGTTGGAGATACAACAGAGAATTTAATAGTTCAGTAGTGCTAAGGCCACTTGCTCTAAAGTACGGGTTCAATATGTTTGAAATGGCTTACCGGGGTTAACGTACCTATAGTTGGGCAAGGGTTAACTCGAATTTGACACGGTGCTGGAGAATGAAGGGGCTACGAGTATCTCGCTATGCGCAAGTGGCTCTAACAATCATACATGCCCAATTTGACCATGTGACTTGAAATGTTGTATGAAAATTGAACAGGAACGGTGATCAATTTTGCGCCAGCTTAACGAACTTACTATAGTCAAGTTTTTGAAGGTTGCAGCACACAGGGGCCTTATCATGAAGTCTTATAGCAGGATTACTTCAATAATACTTTGTTACCTTAAAGTAAGCTTACATGGAACGAAATAATAAAGTATTATTGAAGTAATACTGCTATAAGAGTTCGTGGTAAGGGGGCAGGTAGGCCGCAATGCAACAGAATAGGCAAAGGTATCCTTTTTCTTAAATTTTAGGGCGCCTTGTACCAATGAATAAATCTGGAGCTAAATTAGAAACCTGTATGGCGTTTTCATGGGTTAAGTCGCTAACACTCGGGTTATATTGGTGCGAGACGGGCTTTTTGTGTCAATTTAAATACGATTTTTTTAAATTTTGGGTGAACATGAAACGTCATATAATAAGTATATTTCCAAAACAGATGTACCTAGAACATTTCTTCTTTCGGGATGCAGTATTCGAAGTCTCATTTTAATTGATTTGCTATCATGTAGCTACAGTCAGCAGCAAAAATCGAAATTAAATCTTGCTATTCCCTGATTTATCATTTAATTTTTGCAGTAAACACTTTTCTTCTTCTATTCAACATGTACAGTCGACAGCAGATCAATGGTAACACTTTTTACTTTTGACAGTTCTTATTATTTGCGTCGTAAGACTTGAAATCGCGCTGCAAGTGTTACCATTGATTTGCTGTCGACGGTACCTACACTACTTATTACGGGTTATGCTTTCGACCGCAGTCAAGATCTCAGTGGAAGACCAGCAGCTCTACGCCCTCGGGCCTGGCACTATAGTGTACTGTCGATACAGTAGCCCGTCGATGTAACGTTTTCGATATAGAACGACCGTCGATGTAGTGACTTTCGATGTCATGAATCTAGACCCATGTTGACCTTGGGACCTGTATAGCATCTGAGAGCTGTAAGTCTGCTGAGCACCATAATTTCCTGTATAGCATCTGAGGACTGTACTAAGCACCATAATTTTATATTTTTTAACCCTCAACGCAAAAGTAGGGGGCGGTATAATTATTTTATACGATCTGTACTTCATGTACTTAGGCATAGTATGTATGTGAGCGGTTTATGTTAGATAAATCCATTCCTAAACGACTCCCTATTAAAAAGCCTTTTAACGACTTCTGCAGCTGACTGTATGGTGGATGGGTGAGTATAATAAAATACGACCTCCTGTACACTACAATTTTATTGCATAATACACGTAAATAGAGTTGTTAATATACATTATACAATTATCAACAGCGATTTACATAAAATATAATATAAGTATCCAATTACATTAAATAAGTATAATAATATTTTAGACAATTCCTTCATGAAAGACAACGTGGTCACTTTTATACGACAACACGGACTACAACAATTAGTCTGCCAAATCTTGTTGTGTAAACATTATATAAAAGCGTCTAAACCGCGGACAGAGTTGGCATCTCTGATACATAGAGCTCAATGTTTCGAAAGATTTCCACTGTAATTTGCTTTATACTCGATTTTTTACGACTACCCTGCACAGTTAGATTTGTCAGACTACAGGGATACGATAAGACGCAATATTATCAATTATCACATACATTTATTTCACTCTTACCTATAAAGTCATTTAAAAGACTAAGACCGAATATAAGGAGACATAAATTAGGGTCTCCTTCATTGATATACCTTAATCATAATAAATGGAAAATAAGTTTAGAAGGAACTCTGAAAATCATGCAAAATTTAAAACATTTTGATCACACTTATAATGTAAAAGCATGTAAAATTTTCAAAAAAATTGTGGTGTAACAAGTTTTCTATATGTTTGTGCTACTTAACTCTTAAGAAAAACTTCCTAGATAAAATCCTTGTATGCAGAGAATACTGCGTTATTAAGTATTATACGATAAAAGAACTACTTATTTGGTTTAAAACGTCTATTTTTGTGCATTCAACAGTTAACACCTAGAATACTGAATGAGTGTGCTTTATTTTGATTTTATGTAATGTGAAATTCCTTGATGATTTAAAACTATCTTATAAGTGATGATATTTGATAATAAATTCGGCGGTTCACTCACTTTCGTTCTCTCTTTTTTAAACTATATATAATTCTTATGTACGTGTTACCAATTCATTCAAAATTAGGTCCTGACTCCTGGTTATATCTATTAAGACAGTATATATACCGCAGCCCATATCGAATGTCTTATTTTGTAAACAAAAAACTACCCTACCTTACTAACATTTTAGGCTGTTCTGTGATTATTACATAGTTATTTTCACATTATGAGATCGGATCACTTTATTTTCACAATGACGAACAGGTTCGATCAATCAGTTCCTTCAGTTACATCACAACAGGTAATAAGACGATCATATTTCTTTACAAAATAAGACACTTGATTTGGCTGCGGTAATACGGGAGCACTTGTTCAAGCTGGTATCATTTTCACGTTTCTACTGATACTTTACAGCCAGGATCGTATCCCGTATGCCAAAACCTAATTTTAAGCGAATTAGAATTTTTAGGGTGTTACCATACCAATAGATCGATAAATCGATCGATGGCATCATTTACGTTATAAGTAATAATAATTATTATAGGTATATAAAATCTAAAATATTATATAAAATTAAAAGCAATAGGTAGGAATAGGTATAAGGTAAATTGTCCAGATATGGGGAATATTTACGAACGATTGTTACTTATAATTCAAAACTTATTAAACCTATGGTAAAACCAGTCTTCAATTAGTTAGGTTACATATATAATCATGGTGCATAAGTAATATTAATTGTATAATAGGCTCATAATTAAGAAATATAAAATAATACTTAGGAAGATTCACGGAAATTAGTTTAAATTCCCATTCTCTCATCACAGGCAGCTTTAGATTAAAAATTCCTGTACCGAAATAACAATTTTAAATATAAGTACTGTCTTTCTTAAATAATGATAAGGGCATTTGACACAAGGCTGAGAGTAATTTTGAAATGCACATTTCAGTCTATGTCAGATGGTGGTCCATCCGTTTTAAAACGGCTTCCGAAAGGATGAGGTTCTCAATTCCGCCGTATTTTGTAGTAAAATAATTAATTGTTTTTGAATGTAGTTTTAAGGCGTTTGTAACCACATTAACATCTGTAGTGAATGGAACTATTTTATGTTCTATTAGTTTCGTTTCATTTTCCATATTTGAACATAAATTAATATGTAAAAAAATTATGAAAACTATGTATCAAATACCCTTAAACGTAAATAAATTAAACATTACAAACTTCCTACAGCTTAATTACTAACCTAACGAAGAGTATCTACTTAATCTAAACACGTAGAAATTATTTCATTGGGAATATGTATAGTAAATATACTTACAACTAAAAAAAAATTTTTTTATAAACAGAATTAGTCGTCATTATATTAGAGTTATAGATTATAACATGCCGTGGGAAATATGTAAAATAAATAATAAATATAAGTAAATCAGAAAATTCCAACAAACAGCAAAAAGCATAAAGGTAAGTAGGTAAAATAAACATAACATAATATATATACAAAAGAAAAACACGTAGATACTATACTAATTAATTAAACTGATAATTCGTAACATTTTATAATCCAGATTCTAAGTATCTAGATATATTCTACATTAGGAAATGAAGGAAAGTTCCATTAATATATTTGCTTATTAAATTCTCCATTCAATCTATAAACTTATCAAGATATACTAACGTAAATTAAGCCAATACATAAGTACATATATAAATTGCAAAATATAAAAACAAAACAAGATCACAGTAAAATAAAACAGAACACGTCTACTAACATATATAACAATCTTACTAACATAATTATTATTCTACCTCTACAAAGTGCCTATCTAATAAAAGTAAATACTTACATAAAAACAGCACATTTTACTTGACCTTTTCAACTTTAAGAAAACAATATTTTTTTCGAAGAATATTATTAATATTTTTTTCGAAGAATATTATTAATAAACATTATAGATAATACTTAGCTTTGCGCGATAAAATATTCATAGCCAAATTCGGGCAATACTGATTACATACGTGTTTTAATAAAAAAAAGTGTATCAAACATTTAAACAATGTGTTATTGTGTTAATTAGATACACAACTTTTTTAATTTTATTAATTAAATATTTTAAGTATAATTTCATTTCAAAATAGCACTGCATCAGAGACTTTTATTTTAGAATACAAATATAAAATAAATATGTTGCCCCTAACATTTTTTATTAGTAATTAAGAATATTACGCAATATTACGCAATATAAAATATTTGTTTAGGTAAACTCTTTTTATCAAACGCTCTCATTATATATATATTAAAATTCAAGTCTTATATAGTTTTAACGAATACTTATTGAAATAATTTAAACAACAATTAAGTACTAAGGTAGATACCATAAATATATTTTTAATGTTTCTTTGAATAAAATATGTAAACTAGATATATTATGCTTTATCGTTAGATGCACTACTTACAGGTATAATATGTTTTTTTTAATTTGAATACCAGTAAAGCCTGCGCAGAAGAAATGCTTCACGAATACATACCTATAATAGTCACCGTAAGTGTGTAGGTATACTTTCTCAAAAAAGTAGGTCTATACTTTTCCAAATATACGACAAACTCATAAAATACGCGTAAATATACGAAAATATACCCAATATATCTGGTTGTACTGTTATACAAGTACTACATAAAGATAAGCATTTTCAATTAGGTACATATATATGTATAATTTAACATGTAGGTAGAAAACATGATACAATAATGATATTATAACATTTCACTGGGATAATTCGCATTATACAATTTATTCGCAGTCATTAATAGGTACATAATATAATTAATTATCAAATAGCAAAAACACTGCAGCTCCAAAATGTATATTTATTAGAAAAACTATATTATATATATATTTATAAGGTTCTATGCAGGGTGAAATTAAAAATGAAATGGTCTTTGTTTGACGATGATTATATATATTTTTACTGTATTATTAAATAATAGTATTTAACGTATTTGTGAATTAATTCACTTATTCGATAAAACAATTACACGATTATATGAAGGGAAATAATTACTCGTATAAATAAATAATGTTATATGTATACATATTTTAATTTCACCCTATATACTTGTTTAACTTTACATAGTCAAGTATTTTAACAAATCGTATTGTCGTATAGATTATATCAAGAGTTAAAGAATAATTTTAAATAAAATATCTAATTGCAAATTAAAAGATTATTTACCAGTTTATTAGGTATTAAATTAGGTACCTACATTTAGCAAACAATAAGCCCAGGATTATACATTATACAACCTACCTACGGCTGTAAGAACATGAACTCAAATAGTTGTGAATGTACGAGTATGTATTCTGACTCAACTTCTTGTACATCAGAAAGCTGGAAATGAAATAAAAAGACGATTATAATATAATAGTTAAAGACGATAAGAAAGAAATCTATTAAGCAGTACTTACTTGTAGGTTTTAAGATTAAAATTCTACGGTTTTTTTTATATTTTCTGAAATACGATTTCAAACATCTATCGGACACAAATTCAGTAAAATTCGCTAAACATTTAAATAAGCCCTTATCGGAACTGTAATAGACACATAAGTTAAGAGGATTCCTCAATTTCTCTTTTCATACCGATCTCTTTAAATAGTGCCTAGATCATTACGAATGTGCATTGTTGGTAATCTTCTAGTGCTGCTATTGCTAATTAATAGACACAGATATTTAAGAATTTGATTTGAAATACGTTAACTATGGTATACGTTCAACATTGAAGCTGAGATAGGTAATATCATAAAATGAATGAGTAATGAATGAATGAACATTTTCTGACAGCTTTTGAAAAAAAAACAAGATTTTATTTTAAAGCAAGAATTTTTTCATCATGTTCTAATTTATTCACCGAGTATGGATAATGCGTAATTCAAATTCTAAGATTTTATTGTTTAATTAAATAGTCATATTACGACTCCACGAATTTAAAATTAAGTATTAGCTTATTAGAGAGGTAATAGAGAGTTCGGTGGCGATGTAGTTAGAAATAATAACCCTGGACTTCCCTTATGGAGGTCCGGGTTCGAGCCCCGGTCGGAAATATATACCAATGAGTTTTTAAAAAAATATTTATGTACGACTGTGCGACAACCTTAAGTATTTACGAACGCTCTCAAAACGGTGAAGGAAACCCTAATAACAAAACCTGCATAGAACAATACAAAATAGCACAAACATGTGTAATCCCCTAATCCGCACCGGGCCCGTGTGCTTGAGCCATAAGGCCCAAGTACCCTTGGTGGAAAAGGGCAGGCATGTGCCCTGGAATTAATAATTATAGATTTTACTTAAAAGAAATACATACTATAATTGGAAACAAATAACCATACCACCGGTAACTCCTATACTATGGCTTTTGGAAGCATGGAAGTAGGTACGTTACACCAATTGCAAGAACGTTAAGCTGCCAGAAAAAAGCTCGGGTGTTTTAAATGGGTTCCTTGTTATCGTTTCAATAGCAGTTTATCCAAAGGGCCCGTACACAGATGATCATAACTCCTGAACCTCCCTAGACGTGCCCGCTCGCTGGGGGTTGTTCACACTGACCGCCTGGTGCATAATGTGGACCCTGACGTCGGCGGGCTTGTACTCAATCGCGCGCCGGTGCCGGTTACTGAACGACCCGGACAAAGTACTCTTGCAGCAGCAATAGTTGAACAAGTGAGCAAATGCGCGTCGGAAACTCCTATTCGTAGCACTGTACAGTAAGCTGGTAACGACAGAACGGCACACGCCCATCCAAGCAAAGTGGTAGAATTTATTATCCTCGGTCTGCGGGTACTCGTATATAATGATGATGTAAGGGATCCATGCAGAGACGTACAGTAAATAGGCGATGATGTTCACGGTAGTAGTGGAATGATCTCTCTCGTACTGCTGCGAGCGCTTGTAGTGGGTCTGCTCGCGGGCTCGCTTGCGGATCCTGACAGCAGAGCAGATCAGACCGAAAAGAGTCAAAAGGAATGGTAAAGTATGGAATATTACAAAAGTGGCAATCTTGAACGTGAAGTTTCCGTAGTGTTGGCGCTGGCAGTAGTCGTAGTCGAGGCCCATGTACACGCCGAAGCCAGCGACGGTGGTGCTGGTGATGAAGACGAGGACAGCCACCAAGCCCACACGCATCGATAAGAACAGCTCATACTCGGCCGTGGAACGGCAGAGTCTGTGGTAAGTTTCGGCGGAGACTAACTGCGGAAGACAATTAACTAGCTGTAATCGCGTTTTGGAAGGCTAGGTAGATAAAGAAGTTTCGTGGTAACATTATATATAATTCTAAATCTAAAATAAAAATTCTAATTCTGTCTAAAGAAGTCATAATTATAATGAATTAGCTTTTTGCAACTGTACCGCCACCTCAGGCTTTTGAAAATTGTGCGAAAGATTGACAAGATATTAAAGTATGAAAATTGGTGAGCAACCCTAGTGAATGTTTTTCTTTACTTCAAAGTAAAGAAAAACATTCACGAGGGTTAGGTAAGTAAGGAATTTACATCGGTATTATTGCTTTCGCTAACATTCTTGTAACAACGAATGTCAACGGATCCTAAATACCTACTAAAATTTCGTATAACACTGAATAACCGTGTAACCAACCAATGTAGTAAAATAACAATACAAAGTCAAAAACTTACGGAAAAGAACATGCTGTACGAGTAGGTGGATGTTTCTGTCAAGAAGTAAAGGGCTTGGCATACCGACACAGTGTCCCACTCAAGCACTTGACCTTTTGTTTTGGACAAGATGACAACAGCAGAAACCGGCATCACTGCTGTGGTTAATATCAGGTCAGCAATGCCGATGCAAGCAAGAAAGACATTTCCTGCGAACAATTTAATCAAAGCTTTACAGTAGGTAAAGTTTAACGAACCAAAGACACCAGTATATGGAATACGGTATCAGAACTAGATGCCTCATCGCATTCTTGAAACCATTGTACCTATAGCTTTTATAGCCACACAAAAACACACGGCTTACCGACTTTATTCAAAGTATGTTCGACAAAGAAGGCAGCGACAAAGAATCCATTCATGGTGCTGCCCAGACATGAGCAGATGACCACGAACAGCAGTCGTTCCAGTTGCGGCCATTTGTGGTTGAGCGTAACCGGGTAATACTCCCGGGTGAGGTTTTTCGCAGTCGCATTGGCCGCTCCATGCATAGGGACAGATGTACCTGGAAAGATGGAATACCCTGTAATGGAGTCTGCACCCAAAGCCTATGACACAAAGAATCAGACTGTTACCGGGTATCAGCTTTGGTAATAGACGTAATATATCTCTAAACAAAATCGGCTATAAGTGAAGATTCAAGGAGTACTAACAGTGCACTCCACAGCGAGGATAACAGAATGCGACAGCAGGCGCTGCTGGGAGTATCCAAGCGCTTGAGACCTTTAATCTTGGCGGCTGGCTGCAACCACAGAAAGCAGTAAGTAATTATTTTGGTCACAGTAGCTGCAAATCAATAAAGCTATAGCGCAGCCCAAATCAAGTGTCAAATATGATCCTAGACGATCACTGCAGGAACTGATTGATTGAACCTGTTCATCATTGTGAAAATAAAGCGATACGATCTAATAATGTGAAAATATCTAAGCTATAATCACAGAATAGCTTAAAATGCTAGTTAGGGTAAGGTAGTTTTAGTTTACAAAATAAGACACTTGATTTGGGCTTGGGTATACTTAGATGTCATAAATAACGCGGTCCTCCTCTATTACTTACAATAGACCTTCGTGAAGTGTAAGTGGCGTGTTAGGCAAAGTGCAGGTCGAATATTACTGTGAAACACAATTTACTGAATATCACACAGACACAGAGGCGTCAGGCGTCATAGCATAATTGGTACTCGATATTGATCATGTCATGCCTTGAACCAATAGTTAATTACTTAGATCAGTGGTTCCCAAAGTTGTCTGAGCTGAGACCATCTAATACTACCGATTAGTGTCCGACCGAAACTAGATTTTAGGGCCGAAACCGAATTGCGGACACGGTCTTCGTTTCGGCCGAAAATTAAACCGAAACTTCCATATAAGGTCATGTATTCGTGGAAAAAAGAAATAGACAATTATAATCAGTCAGTTTTTTATTTATAAATCATATATTAAACAATTCAGTCACACTACATATTATCACTCCCTTATTTCAAATAAATTATTTACGCTTTTAATATTATAGGCTCTCGAACTCAGTTTCGGTTTCGGCCGTAGTTTCGGCCGGATGGCAGCCGAAACCGAAACTAAGCCGAAATCCATTATTTGCCCGAAACTATGCCGAAACCGAAAGTTCGGTCGGACACTACCTACTACCGATAAACAGTTTTAAATTCGCGGCCCACCATGTCATGACATGAAGCCAAAAAAATATTGTCGTCGCAGCTTCATCAAATTCATCTTTAGGATATTTCAATGTTGTTACAATTGATTTTTTTTAGCTTTAACGTCTACTTGGATTTTAGTAAATTTTAATAGCTTTGAGTTAGATACACATACCTATAACCGAAGCCCAAATCAAGTGTCTTATTTTGTAAACAAATATTATATATAGTATACATCTAATTTATTCGACACGGCCTAGGTACTTAGTCGATATGTTGTGTGCGACTATAATAGTCCTATTAGTTTCAGAGCTCCAATATCCGCTCGCGACACTTTGGGAAAGACTGAGTTAGAGCCTAGATATTACTTTATTACACGCCCATCAGATATCGCATCGTATAGGTAATGTATAACCAATGTCAAGTAGGGTAAGTATAGTATGTATGTATAGTAGTAAGGAAAGTATGTATGGGTAACGGAAATGTGTAAATCGAAGGGATGTTTAGTATCGATGACGGAACCACTTTTGTTATATTGTAAGTACGAGTTTTCGATACTTATTCGTGATTTTTTTTTCTTTTCATACATTTTGTACGGTACTCCCAGTCCATTTATTGTCACCGCGCAACGGGATTAGGTACAAGAACGCAGGCGACGACCAATTTGTGTGAGAACCCTGACGCACGAACCGCGACTATACCGATTTATTATTCGGAAAGTCGTAAAACAAAAAAATGATCAGATACCGATACCGAACACCCTCGCTTTTGTGTATATCCTTTCTGTTACACCCTGTATGGTTGAAAGCAAATTAAATGTTAATTACTTTGTCTTTTCTACTGTAGGTATCGATCTTATTATATGCACAAAAAGATCGATTGATTAACTTGAAATGTTATCATTGAAGTCCTGTCGAGAGTACACAAACAATTTATTTCTACTGTTACATTTAGTACCAGACACGTGGACATAAATATAAAATGTGTGAAAGCGAATTACGGCTTGGCAATAAATAAGACCGAAACATAAAAATTGGAGCTCGGATTAGGCCGGGATTACTGAGAGCAAAAGCTTTTATTATCTTACCTACGTCATCGTCATCGCGGTTTATGAAACGAACGCAAGTAATTTTCAAACAAAATAACTTTGAAATTAGAACTGCCATTTGCAACGTTTTGCCGCGAACTACCGCTACCGAACATTTCGCATCGATAACGAAACCGAATTACCTTTCGCTAAACATTGTTTTATTTCGGTATCCTTGACGTAGTGAGCGCCGAAAATTGTTGAAAATTTTCAGCGCGCCATGGAAAATGTACCTAATTCTGTTACGGTTTATTGTCTAGTTTATGGGACAATGACGCATCTAGATTGTTATTTGCCAGATGTTGATCGTACGGCGAGAACGATTAGCCCAAATAATGATTTGGTAGATAGGTAATGGAATATTTTAACTATTAAATACAAAAAGAAAAGAAAATGTAATATCTCGTGGATATCTTTCTGGTCAGACTCTGATAGATCCTTATGTCTAAGATCCTTCTCGCCAACGCCACCTATGAAATAACAACAAAAACTGCTTTCAAATCTGACCGTCCATACGTTCCGTACGATACATCATCATCAGCCCGTATCAGTTCACTACTGGACGTAGGCCTCTCTCTCTCAAAACTCGCCACTCAACCCGATTTTACAGACATATTTATCAGACAGAAATTAGACATGAAACTTTATAATCTTTGCGTAACACCGGTTGTGAAAAAAAACAATTTTTAATGGTACATTTTAAAAATACGCATTTAATCTCTAAGTCCGCTTTGCCCACCTTTTTAAGCCCACTGTGCGTCGCAGGCGCAGCATGATGCACTTTGGTCCAACAAGCACCCCTGTGTTATAGGAACTGACTGTGACAGCAAACTGATACCCCTTCTACAGTAGGTACAATGCTAGTTTTCATTAGTATCTAACGTTATAATTCTCGGCACAGCAACCGAGCAATCGATTATGCAAATGGGTTTCCTGTCACCACATCACGATCCGCACAAATCTCGATACAGGATTTTATTAGACTATGATGCAGCCGAGAACCTGCTACAGCTGTTTTGGAGATGGTATTCATCGAACAAGATCTATGCCCAAGGCTATGTCCAAAGATAAATTAACCTGGAGAAGTCAGCAGTCAGCACCCCCAAGTTACGAATGACGACCACGACGTAAGGAGGATAAGAAAAACATCAAAATAAACTAACAATTAAGGTACAGTCGACGGCGTATGGACACTTTTATTTAAGTGACGGTATTACGGCGTAGGTTCGGTTGCATTGGTTATATGTAGATTGGTTGACTGTACCTGTATCTATCTCTGTAAGTAGGCTGTATACCTGGTATCTCAAAGAACTAAACAATACATAATACCAATAAATTACATATGGTGGGTCCTAGTAGTACAATACGTGAACAAGACAATTTTAATAACTTGACGTTGGTAAGTACTTAAGTACTTATTAAGAATGCGTGTTGTGTCACATTGAATACCTACACCTTGTTGTGTCGTCGTATCTAACATTAAAACCTTGTTAAATTAGAAAGCTACCTTATTTCTAGATACTCACCTCGACCCTCCAAAGAAACAGATGCGAAATCTTCAAAAATGAAAACAAAAACAAAAAATCACTTAACGATAACTTTCCAATAAATATTTTACAATTACACAAATGACAAAAACATCACGAAAGTCCAATAAGACACCACTGTAAAACCGATTAAGAATATCTGTTTTGTTATTCTAATAAAAATTCATCGAAAAACGTGTGCGAGAGACAATCGCGGCATAAATATGCAGCTACCGCCTTCAATATTAAAAAATAAATGGATTAGGTTCTTTTATGTGTCGACATCGGTCCTGTTACTAGGCGTGGTGGTGGATGTCAGGGGTTGGGGCGAAGCTGCGCGGAGGGCCGAAAACGCTCTTTGCGCAGTCTCCCCACACTTGTTTTCGGGTGGCTGGGCTGCCGATGCCGGCGTCAGTCAGCCGGCAGAATGACGCAAGATGGAAAATCAAAGACATATTATAGAACATTCCTAAGGGCCTGTCTATACGAAGGCTATATACATGTACCTTATAACAACCTAGCCGGGAGGAAGGTCGTTACTTAGCTAGAATCTAGAACATCTATATTTAGTACTTACTTTTATCTAGGCAGGCAAGTATGTAGGCCGGTACAGGTCGGTAGGTAGCTGATGAGTATAATGAATAAAGAATTACTTCCAGTCGAAATCATGTCTTTCAAATGCCACTGTGTATCATACTTTAATTACTTACTAATTAATCATAACGCCTATTTGTGTCACCACTGTTGGGCACAAGCCTTCCCTTACATCGAGGGGCTCGGTCTATGATCGCGCGGGACACTGCGGATTGGTGGATTACACATGCCTCTAGATGATTGCTTATTCTCAGGCTGCAGGTGAGATGAGAGCATTGTAAATATGTATTATGTATGGTTTGGTTATAAACCCTCTATGTATACCTATGGCTGACCGGGATCGAACTGGGACCTCCTTAAACCTGTGGGACTACTTGAATATAATTTAGACCTTTTTAATTTTAAGTCCATCATGTCTGTCTAATCCAATGAGAAACAAGGGACGAGTTCATGTAGCTATATGCACGTACATACCTGAGAACCATGTGTAAGTCTTTAGACTAACATTATTGTGTCTGAGCCTTAAGACCTGAAATCGTATTTCAAAGTGTTAACTACCCAGTGCTGTGATATACAGTCGACAACAAAACCATTACACCAACGTAATACCACCAGTAAAGCGTCCATGTGTCCATAGTGCACTAGATGTGCTGGCGACTGTATCCAATCTCATCCTACATCCTTTGTTCACCTAAAACGCAATGTACCTATCTAGGCACAGGATATAGGAGTGAATGCAATTTCCACTATTGATCGTGCTATTCGCGTAGGAGGGGCACTGTCACACTTGCATTTAACACCCATACATAGATATGTCGCACAGGAAAATTCGCAGTGTGCTAAAGTCACAGACCACTTACTCCACAGACATGAAATCGGTACAAATTTGCAAGCAAAAAATTCTGTCAAGCGATAGGCGCTATTAGACGAAGCGGGGGGCAGGGGCGCCATATTAAACCTTTCGATATATCAAGATTACGCGTGTCGCGAAGCAATTTTGTGCTCATGTGCAGGCAGAAACGGGCACCCTCCTGTTACAGGTCTATGGAGTAAGTGGTCTGTGGCTAAAGTGCTCTGTAAAGCCAGTTTCACAACGAAAATGTTATTATTAAGTAGCCTATTTTTATGCCCTCACTATTCGGGTCTACCTATCGAGGGAGCTACGACCATGATCCACAACGCAGGCTCAGTGCGGTTTGTTGGATCACATGCCTTAGGTTTTGATTTTATAATATGTAGGTTTCACTGGTTTGTGAGCGTTCGAAAAATTTGGAAATTTCAGTGGCACAAGACCGACCTGGGGATCGAATCCTGGCCTCCGTGACGGAATCTCAGTGTCCTAACCACCGAGCCACCGCTCTTTCAATCATAGCAGAACCAAACATCTACTTAACCGCATCTTTTAGGTTAACCAATTCCAGGATGAATGCACGTCTAATGATTGGCTGGCGTAAAAATTGGAGCAACAAAAACATTGCATTTACAATTTTGCTTCATTTCAGCGGTTACAGAATCCTCACATACAGCGCGACCTGGATCTTTTGGCTGGTAGATGGATGACTAAAGACATTGACAGGGGGCGCTGTTCGCAACGAAACATTAGCGAACTGCACTGTAGTACCTACACGTAGATTTAGTTCCGATCTTTGCCTCAAGCCAAAAGTCGTTAGGGGACTGGCCTTGTAATTAATAGTGACAAGAAAACAATTTACATTTAGGTAGGCACAACAGCAGATTAATGGTAAAATTTGCAGTAAGATTTCAACTCTTACGACGCAGATAATAAGAACGGTCTAAAGTGTTACACTTGATCTGCTGTCAGCTGTGCTTATTGTTCGAATTCATGTAAGTAAGCTTATAATTTGTGGCGCAGCAACCGAGGATTGGACTCTAAAATTAGAATCGGTTTTCTGTCAGTCCTAGTTACTAGTGCAGAGTGTAGCTGACAATGACAATGATGTGTACCTCTGACGGCCCGTTAATTAACAGATATCCAGCATCCAGTTTCGGAACGTACCTTCTGCCCGCGAGATATAGGTAGTCTGTGGTGTGTTGAGTATTTTTGTGATGGACAGCGCGGGCATTTTGTGAAGTTTGTAAAAAGTTATTGCCTCTCAACCTGGAAAAAAACTGGTGAAAAACAAATAATTGGTTTTATTACCAATCCCGGACTTATACCGAACCCTATACAGATTTCATTCAGCGTGGTTCCGAAGGTACGCGAAATGCGAAGCTCTTTTTGCGAGGTTAGTTACTTTATGATTTAATAAAATAAATAAATAAGTCACTGTTTCAGCTAGGATAGCGAAGTCACGCATTTTTACATACATATACAGGGTGTAACGTAAAGGGTTTATGAAGCCGAAGGGAGGGTGTTCAGTATTGGTAACTGAACAACTTTTGGTCTACGACGTCCAATGCCCGTATTAATAGTCTGAGCTCAAACCCTCAAGAGCGAATTCAGCTGATACACTCTCAAGACGTGATCACTATCTTACGTAAGTATGTCATTTATTAATATACCAATCTTGAGGGCGTATCACGTGACGCCTTTCTCAAGTCGCGGTTCGCCTGCAATCAGCAAATACGTTCTCAAGTGTGAGTTCGACAGTTCTCTTGAGAACCGAGTTTTGTTTATTAATACGGCGTTACTCACGTGATACCCGATTCCTAAACGCGACCTAAGTAACGTTTATTAATAGGAACGCCATCTTGAGGTCGTTCTCAAGATTGACTTTTGAGCTGAGAGTGATTTATTAATACGGGCCTTAGTAAGTTCACAAGGTGGCGAGTACGTAAATACCTTAGCTAAGACTTTAGGGATTGATGGCATTTCAGTTCCGTTACGAGAGGTCAACAAATTGGAGAAAATTCTTATGCCCCAACAGAGTTGAGCACGAAGACGATTTATTATTGGAAGTCGCGGTGTGCCCTCTGGAAATATCGGTTAAGCATTTATCACGGGTTATGTCCCAGAAGTTCTAGGACTTAACCCGTGATAAATATCGAAATAGAACAAGTATGGCCTTCTGGGCCAGAAGGCCATACTTTTCTATATTTTGCAATGAACGGGAAGGGCTCTTAGTCAGGAGTTTGACTTCTTCTGAAGTCAAAATACAGTGTGACATCGGCTTTTCAAAAGCTAATAATAATTGGAAATGATTCTGGTTTGGACTGATGTGGTTACGTTCATATTGCCCGTATTAATTAAAACAAAATTAAGGACATCAAATATCGCATCTCCTTCTCTCCTAGGTTTAAAATATATACTGTTCTCGGTCTAACCGTTTTTGACGTCATCAGAATGTCGATCTATAATTCGAATAACGACCGTTGCGTTTCATTTCAGGCAGGGCAGTGCTGTCCTACTTATTTATCTTGTGGATTTATTTGTCAACTTATACAAATTTTAATAAAATATGTATTAAAAGCAGCGAAGTTGATACAATATATAGGGCAATATATAATATTGCGTTAGCGTGTAGAGTCTACGGTGTAGAGAGAGAAATAGATTCGAACGTAAATTATTTTCATGTGTCAAAAAAAAATATCATTGATTTTTTAAAATTTATTATGGCATGGCCCAATGCCATCAGCCAATACCTATGTCTTTGAATTGATTTTTTTACCCCCCCCCCCCCCTTTCTTGATTTTTTTATATGAAAATATACCTAGGTAAAATCAAGGGACCCATATTTTCACCTTTCTTCAATAACGTCGTTTCCATTTATTAAAAATTAAGTTAAGATCGTGAAAATGATAATGACGTCGTTCCAAAATCGTTAAATACTTTTAAATACCCATGTTTCGTATGTTTTCGGTATTGTGGACTCGCCAAATATGATTCTGACTACCTAGAAACTCAGAGAAATATTATTTCTCTGAGACCTAGAAAGCATTGAAAAAGTGTCACAAACAAAAATACAATGCACCTACTTGGCTGTATAGGTTAGATTCCCTTTGCTTTCTTACCGGAAACACGTCAGAGCCGTTGTATTTCCGGAATGCCGTAATTAAAAAAAAAATCTTAGAATTTAACATGAATTTAACTACGAAATAATTCTGAAAAAAATTTTACGTGTTCTGAAAGACAAAATCTAGAAATGGTATTTTTCTAGTTTAGTACATTTAATATTTTTTTTAACTTATTGTGTATTAATACTCCGATTAAATAATGACTGAATATTGGGAAATTGAGAACGGCTACAATATTACACTTGCAATATAAGATAACTCTAGAGTTAGCGACCGGTCGGTCGGGGTAATCTGTGTTAGCGACTTGACCCGAGCAAAATGTATGGAGTTTTCTCGGTTTATCTCGATATTGCAAGAGACCCCACAAGTTTTTGTATCATCTTTGTGCTGCCATCTTGTTTTAAAGATGGGTTCTACAAGAAAACGGCTCATTGGCTTCCAAAGAAAACGTAAATAAAAAATGCTACGCAATAAGACAAAGTTCAGGGAACTGATTTATAGATGGCGTCCCTGTAACAAATTCTCTACGCATGCGCCGCCGCTGCCACCGGCCGGCCTACCTAGCTCTTCCAGGGTTGCCAGATAAGAGGTTTTTCTCGCAATTTTGGGGAAAACTTTAGCTCTTGGGGAAAATGACATTGCCAGATTTCAATGGAGCTTTGCCCCACCTACAAAACTACGTGACCATTTACGCTGTACCTATCATTTTGTTGGGGACTTATTACAGGTTTCATTTTGCATAATCATAATCTGTATCATTTTCTACTACTCTCGCAACTCCTATGGAAGAATAACAAAAACAATGAATAAATCGCTTCGATTTCTTACTATTTTCTGAATTCTTAATTAAGCTGTTTTTTTTCGAATCGCAACTTGTACATATCGGTATTTCGGGCCCCTCGTGAGTATGGTAAAGACGGTACTGACTCATAATAGGTAAGATAGGTACCTATGAATGCTATTCAATGTAAAGGTAGTTCAAGTATAAAGCCTAGTTTTAGGTACCTGTACAACGGCAATTACCAACTTTTTCATCGTTAAAAAATGATTTTCGACTTCGTAGAAGCACAGTAAAGGCAAGCGACGGTAGAGACACAACCTTTCACCTTTGCGTCAAAGTCTTTCACTAATTTCGTTTTAAATTTAAAAACCGGAGATATTTTTACATTTATTCGTTATATTGTACAACTTGCGGTTAATGGTGGGGCAGAATCTGGCATGGTCATTTGGGGAAATGGCATTGCTGGAGAAAGGGTTTTCAAGTTGTGACCACATAATAAATAAGGGTGAGATAAGGCTTAAAAGCCCGTGGCGAGTGCTCAAAGTTTTAGCCGAATTCAACTCAAAGAACGTTAAATATGTATAAAATGTAGCACTTTACGCACTATTTGTTATCACTCCCTTATTTCAAATAAATTATTTACGCTTTAAATATTATAACGTTACATGCTTATTATAGGCTCTCGAACACAGTTTCGGTTTCGGCCGGATTGCAGCCGAAATCGAAACTAGGCCGAAACCGAAAGTTCGGTCGGACACTAGTAAAATGTAATCATGTGTTATCTTGACAAGTGGTCTTGTCTATCGACTATTTATTAAAAAAACACCATAATAATGTTATTACATTTAGACATCTTTTTCTAAAAAAATTTAAACGTATCATTTTGGGGAAAAAAAATTTCAATCCGGTGAAATTTGAAAAACCCAATCTAGCAACCCTGAGCTCTTCCCCCGCACAGTCTATTCATTCTCATCTGTGGCGCACTCGCCCGCCCGATCCATATTTTCAAACCAAATCTATCCAGCTAACATATTTTTCATTGCATTGTATGTCTTCGTACACTACGTACTTATCAAAATATAATGTACCGCAAACCTAAGTCAGTAGTGGTTAACTATTTGTGGAATCCTTTTTCATTGAAATCTTCGAAGTAAAGTGGTAGCAGTTTGCAGAACTTATTGGATTCTCTGGTAAGCAAGATCTATTAAAATTCTTTAGGTATCTGCGTGCTGCGCGACTATTGCTTCGGCCTTGGGACGAATTGAGATAAAGTGGCGCGGCAATTGATCGGGCGATCGCGGAAGTCCCCTGCCAACCTAAATTTGATTTCAGCACCGTCCACCGGTTGTAACCTTTCAATTGACAATAGGTGATTTATGAACAAGCAAAAGTGATGCAGGTGGTGTACTTCGATTTTGGCCACGCCCCATTAATTGTACAACAATTTTTTATTATTTTGAAAATCCTTATGGAACAAGAGGGTGGGGAGAGGGGGGACCACCCTTTTTTCCACCCTCTTACCACTCTGATCGAAATTTGTACAAGTGACAGCACATTAAGGCCGATCTTCACAGAAAATTTTGAGGTGAGCTTAGCTTGATCTGGCTCCTCCAGCTGTAAAATTTGCTCAATTTTGAATGGAAACCTAGCATGGGCTTGCTATCTATGGAATTTTACAATTCCATAGATTTTTGATAGTTGTAGGAGCGAGCTCATTCTAAGCTTGTACTGAAAACAGTCTGAATTTCGGCCTAAGTGTTCTCTATGCGATGGTAACATGTCCTAGTCTGCTCTGGTTTTGTGTAGGTTGATATGCTGTTGACTGTACCATTACCATACAATAATATGTCAAATTGGCTCATTCCGGATAAACTATTTTTTTATTCCCTAGTTCTGCGAAATGCGAGCCATGCGAAAATCTATCAATACATTACTATCTATGTCATGTACCATCAATACATTGTGTGCTGCGAGGGGCAAATTCTTTACATAGGGTGTGGCCAATTCAACATTTGGTTAGGGTGTAGTAAAGGCAGCACTGAGGGAAAATTGATTGATACACGGGCCTTGAGGGAGCGATACGAACTTGACATCGGGTCAGATCCCAGCTGGATGGATAGCTTTAGAACTCTTTGTTTCAAAATGAGGCAGCTTCACTAGACCATTCATTGTTATAGGTATAATATTATCTATTTAAACTTTCTTTGCGCCACCTTATCAACACTCTTTTTTGGAAGAGCACCGAATATGCTAGAAAATAATCATGATTCGCAGTGGAAATCCATTAAAGGGTTCTTTCTGTTAGAAAACATTGTATCCTCTGTTAAAATTTTTGTGAATTTTGCATTCAATTCATGTGTTCAAAGGTTTTGTCCTTTGTCTTTGTCCAGGTTTGACACAACTTCTAGATACCCCTGGTGCAAGAGTCTAATAGAATGTACTCTTTAAGTTGTAACTACAATGCTAAAAGATAGATAATCCAAGTAAAGATACTTAAACCTAGAATACCATTACACGTCATTAGACATTTATGCCACATTTCCACCTGCAAACTTCTGCGAGTAATGTCCAACATTCTGTCCGACATCAGCTTGCAAGTGTAAAATACATAGGAAATGTTGTCGCAACAGCTTGTTTAGCACTTTCTAACAATATTGCAAGACTTACACAAGTTTACTACCAGGCAGAAGCGTAGCTTTGCTCTTAAAGGTTACTTACGCTCACATTGTTGCTAGGTAGAAGATATTAAATTAAAGTGACTTTATATCTTCTACCAACGGCGCCCATTAAATGTAGCCCACACCCTATTGCACTTTAACGGAGACTTTAAAGAACAGCTTTATGATAGGTGTACTAAGGAATATATGTTAGCTATTTTGGATCAGGATAAGTTTTCGCAAGGGTTGTGAGAACGGGCGACTACTAACCTATAGATACTTTTTGGGAAAAATTAGTAATGCGATTACGTTACGTATTATGTTAATAATTATGAACTAACGATATTAAAAGACAAACAAGATTGCCTTTGTTTCTTGAGACAATAAGACTTTCATATTGTCTTCTTTAGCAATTACTCCGTGTCCTTTCTTGAAAAACTAATATTGCTGTTTTATTAAAAACTTACGAAGAATGATATTGTTCCAGCCATTTCTGAAGAGGCTCCTTATTGTTTGGAGGATGGATGAATGATTGTATTTATTTTGTTTAACTGTCCGTCCTGCTCTTAAATATGAAAATTATAACACCAATACACAAAAAACATAAAAAGACTAGGTTCTTGCTTTAAAGGAAAATCTTGTTAAGTGATGTCTGAACCTTTTAGTGTCTATTATTGAGAAAAAAACCCAGTCATGACGGGTGTCTTCCAAACTCATCGTATCTTGCAGCCCTCCATTGATGTTGAACCTGTATACTATAGAAATTACATAAAAAACTTGATTGGTATATTTATTTATCAAACTTAGGTACAGTTTCCCTAAGCCCTAGTACACACACACATCTTATTTAGGCAATTGTTATTTCCCGTTAAAATCTTGAAATCGAAATATTTGCTATAACATTAGTGTGGCTCGATAGTCTAAAGTCACTTGTCTAATATACTGCATTGTATATAATATAAGAGTGCCCGGGACATTTATTTATTCTTCATACACAATATAATGTACAGGCGAACTTAATGCCATTTAGTTTAGCGACGATTACATTTAGCGTGCGACATTTAAAATCTAAAAATTTGCGTGGTTAAAGAATTAAGGTAAATTCGCAATCACAGACAACGTTTATTAACGTTAATTAGCCTGTGATTGCGAATTTATCTTAATTGCCTATATGTTCTGTTTTCAGGGTGCCATAATTCGTCAACATGGGAGTCACGTTGTTAGAGGGTGTAGCGAATACACTCAGCACGATTACAATTATATCGTGCGTATTCTTGAAGGTCCCGCAGATTAGGAACATAAAGAGGAGGCGCTCTGCCGAGGGCATTTATGTGCAAGCTATGGTGATGGAAATCATCGGGTAAGTATCTCAATCCTATCTTCCGCAGAAGTACAAAATAAACCTTACGTTACCTTACCTCTTGCAATACCATCCTCTTACTATACCGTCCTCTTACATCAATTTAAAATCTATCAAGCCTTTTAGATTGCATCAGACAGGTACAAAGGAACCGACATAGCTATATTACCTGCTATAGGATTGACAAACACCCCCATTCCCCTTCCGGATGCAACAGGACTACGGGCGGCAGTGGGTGGGCGCCGTTGCTAGGCAACCTCCCAGTGCACCTGCATCGATCGTGTCTGCTTTTGCATACCTAACTATGGATACTAGTTAGGTACTTATAACTACACTTTGCTGATACCTACTTGAATCCAATGGGGTAGTTCACTTAATTTATTTTATTACTTGAATCATAACTTATTTCAATTCTGTTTCCACAGTTGACTTTCAATATACCTTTGACTATTTTGTAAAATTTACGAAAATAATTTATTTTTCGATTGTGGTCAACGCCCGCCGCCGCCGTCGTCTCTTAATTGGTACTAAAATAGTAGCACCAATCAAGTTTTTAGTTCTATAAACGTTGATGAGATCAGGTGCCTTCGCTTTTCCACGGTTATTCATTATGTTCTTCTCGAGCGGTAAAGGGCGCGAATAATCACACACGCCTTGCGCGTTTAACAATATAGTCGCTCGGTGATTGACTGGGGGGCGTAGTAATTTTATAATAAATTGTATTATAGCCCGATTCGATGACAATGTTGTTTCATACTACTGAATTAGTCGTGCGTGATTTTACAATTTACCATATAATGCATGTTGACGAGTTTACATTATAACTTTTACAGTCCTGGGTACCACATGGGCCAGACATCTCACTCATGTTATTGGAGAAAAAAAAATCCCATTGGGACTCCACAGTACAATTTTAGCCTTTGTATGGAGACTGTCAAAGTGATAATTTTATAAAATTATTTTTATAATAATAAAAGAATTCGATGTTAAAAAAATATTTTGATTTTTTTACAGGTTTACTGTCGTGATCTTGTACAATTTTATTAACCGCTACACCATAATGACGTATCTTGAGTACCCCATCATCTTGGTGCAAGTCTACGTGCTACTGTATTACACTCTGAAGTACAAGAAGATGTTGGACAACCGTGCTTTACATGTGATAACTGGGGTGTACTTTACTTTGGTGTTCGCCTTCGCTGTGGAGTTACTGCCGTTATATATGCTGACTTATATAATGGTAATCGTTTTTCGGATTATACATTATAGTTATACTCATTTTGTTACACCTTATAAAGTCCTGTAACGGATAGCAAGCCTAAAGGAGGGTGGAGGGGAAATTTTATTCAGCGTTTTTTGCCACTTCTCCGCGTTGGAACCTAGTCTTTGCATGTGGTGTACAGTACATGTAAATTTAAAAAATAATGTTGTCGTGCAAAAATGTACCCAATGTACTTGCTAGATATGATTCTGTCCTTACCTTCGGGAACCAGTCAAGCTAGTTTCGAGGAGTCAAATAATATTATTATTATGAGTGATCATTCAATAAGTATTGTTTAAATATTTCCAGCCCTTCACCAGCTCTCTGAACGGCGTCGCCAAAGTGACGTATGTGTACGGAATCGTCAAGACCGGCAACGCTGATACGATTTCCCTTACGACTTGGGTTATATCTATATCCACCAATTTCTGTAAGTATTATTCGAGATGACATCCACGGAGTTTAAAGAATTTGTGCTTAAACCTAATAGTATTTATCGTAGGCCTATACGGTTCCATTTGCTGCGATTCTGGTAAACAACTGCTGCTTTTTTCATCTTTCATACATATTCCTTAATTGGTTGTATGTTTATAATCCACGACACAAGAGGGCTGTTATAAGTTTAACATGTGCTATAAATTAACTATCAGTTTATACCTAAATAAAAATCATACTAATTCTTTCATTTTCAGCACGACTCTTCACAATCTACGTGGACTCCGGCGACCTAGGGCTTATCTTCAATCTGATCGTATCGGCTATCCTGAGCGGCTCCGTGCTTGGCACCGCCATGTATTACCAACACCTGGCCGAGGAGGAGAGTCTGGCTAGGCTGCAGTGCGAAAACCACTCCCACTTCAAGGTTAAACATCGCCACAATGACTAGGACACCATGACGCCGGGAAGGCGTAACCGACGAAGGGGAGGCGTGTTTAAAAAAACTTTTGAAGACTGGAAAAAGGTTTACTAATAGATTACCAGGTTGTGTATGATTCCGAATTAAATATTCGATTTCGGTCAGTTTTCTGGCTTCCAAAATTAAAGAATTCCACCTAAATTGCCAAATATAATTTAAAATGCCACATAGATAAATTATTCAAAATCGAATGGTTAGAAATAAGTACGTAAGGTAATCTATTAGCAAAAAATATAAACTTGATTTACTAGTAAAACACGACGGCATGTAAAACATTCAGAAAGTAAGACTTCGGTAAGCGAAAAAATAAAAGGTGAGGTATTAAATAAATATTTAATACAGGTTGGAAATGGCTGTCACTCTCACGGATAAGACTCACCCTGTACATCGCTTTTTCTGCCATTACAGACGTTACTAATAACGCGACTTCTCAATAGTTATTTTCGTTGTCTTGGGGCCCAATAATTTTATAATTCTAATAAGATAGGTACATTTATTTTATGAAGACACTAACCTCTCTTTCACCATTCCCATAACTTTTTTAATGTTTATTATTTAACTTAATTTTAAAGGATTTTTACATTCTGTATTGACTATTTTTATATATTTTTTTAAACATGGCACAGAAAACAGCGGCAGGTAATATAATAACGGTCTGTGTATAGTTTTTAAATTTTCAATGTTATCGATGTATTAATGTAGGCTAAATGTTTAATTAATGTGTAGATGTATTTTTTTCCAATTGAAATATATTAATTTCAATTGTTAGTTATAAAATATACTAGTCATTTTAACGTGCCAGTGAAACTGTGAACATTTTATCCTTTAAATTAATCATTCAAATGTACTGGCATACGATATTAAGGGACGAATTCTTTGAGGCGCATATCCCGGCCAGGTGGCGCTACCGATTGAAAAAATTTTTTTTTCATAGAATATGTTGTTTTAGAAAACCTATGTACCAAACCTCCATGCTAAAAGATTGGTGGCGATGCACGATGGCGACATCTGACTATGAATATAAACCTTAAGTTTTCGACAAACTAAAAAACGGTTATATCTAACCGAATAGGTACCTAATGTTATTTTTATTTGCTGATACACGTTTGCGTGCTTGATCTTCTATTATATGAGCTTTAGATTGTAGATTTGTTATTTATTTAATATTTGTTATTCTAGAATTTGACGTGTAAACACGAAAATTAACATGATTAAGTAAAATTATGGTAAAATATATGTATTCTTTGAATATAACAAAATTGACTCGATAACAATTTCGATTTAAAAGGGAGAATGAGAGGTGTAAGTAATATTAATTTACCAGAAATATAAATTGGAATCCTTATTTCAACAAATAAGCATGTTCCGTTCACTATTCCGTTCCGAGCACTATTGTCTTTACATATTTTGTATTGTATGCCTCCTTTCAATAATTCATTTTGTAAGGTTTTATTTTAGAAATTATCAATAGATAATAAAATAATCATCCTAGATGTTTGTAGCAACTAAAAGTAAAGCACATCTTTAAGACTATTTTAAAAAGACAGTAGTAATAATATGAGCTTCTTTAGAAATGTTAATGTTAAGGTGTGTAGGTACATACATAGATATACGTGTCTATGAATATTTTATTGCACTATATAAAATTATCAATGTAAACTAGGTATATAAAAATGGTGTTTAAAGTGGAATGTTACTAGGTATTTTATGATTTCAATTTGTTTCATTATAAAGTTTGTAACAGAATTACAAATATTTTTGCTTGTAGGATGTACTTCTACCATACTCCTAGAACAAAATAAATTAAAGCAACTTATAGAGGTTCACGTAAAAATATTGTATTTTGTGGTACAAACTGTATAACACAAATTTTTAGTGCCAAATGAGGCTATATTATGATACAATTAAACTATTGCAATTAAGGAAATATAACGGATATTTACCGCGCTTGTGTTTTATTATTTACGCACGGAATGTGCAGTACAAGTACTACATAAGCCTATACAAAACCATTCTATTGTGTTTCATACTTATGCCGAATGTGTGCTATAGAATACCGCATGTAGATACAGTGAAGTGATCCTCCAGGAACACACTTCTTTGCTGCAATTTGGGTTTACTATGAAGTATGAACGTTTTCTTTCTATAACTTCCTTTCCTACACGACGGGATCATTCAAGGTCTTAACCGATACTTATATAAAATGCAAAACCCATTTATTCATCGTCATTTCTAAGTTGTTGAAATTTCTGAAGAATCTTCTGCGCGGGCGACAGTTCCATGTACGTCGATGATTTAATAGTCAGAAGATTCGATCGAATCTTACGAGGACTGTCGAATTGACGCCTGTACTTCGACCTGGTTTTCAACTTCGGTGTTTCTCTGGACGAATGTATGCGCTTTCCTAATAAAAGACGGGAACAGAGTGATCTAGGAGATGTTTCTACGGAGGAAGTAGACGTAACTTTCGTTCGCGGTGAAGTCAGGTTTGAGCCGTGGCGAGGGGAGCTTATGTAACATGGTTCACATCTGTATACGTCATGCGACGGACCAGGACCATATGTATGAGTATCGTGGGATGATTCTATAGCAAGACTCTTGATTGCCGGTAGCGCTGGCAACTCCTCTAGGTCAGACGATTCCTCAGAAAGCAACATATTCTCTATTTGTTTCATCCCCTGCGGTTCCTGTGCTGCAAAACTTGCGCGACTCGCTAAACGTCTGCCTTTGCACCTTGCCCTGGCTTTAGCGATTTTGGCAGCGCTTTCCGAACCAATCAAGTGTATGTTCTCGTCGATATACTTGCAGACCGCTTCGGCTTCCTCTTCAGGAGACAAATGAGCATCGCGAAAGAATCCAAACCCGTTGCGGAGGTCGTGTATTCCTTCCATGACTAACCAAGCGAGTGTGCTTATAATGAGCGCGAGGGTGGTGACGACCGCCACCGCTGTAGTAGCGTCAGGACTGGATAGACGATATTTAATTTTTCCCAGTACTCCGTAGGTTACGATGTTGTGCGTGCGTTTATTCGCGTGCGCGCGGCACGTGTAGAAGCCTCTGAGGTCGTTGTCAGCTGATGCAACCAGTCTCAGCACTCTCCCGTCGTCCACCGATCGCACTGTCTTGTCTCTAACGGCTCCCTTTATACTCGTATCCAGGAAGAACCAATGAGCAGTATTTGGCGATCGAGCATTCCTGGCGTGCAGGCAGGTCAGGTTTAAACGATTGGACTTTCCCCACGCCATTTCGTGGTAAGATCCAGATACGCTTGCTGTTCTCGAGGAAACTTGCACATCGCCATCTTTATATCGCTCAACGCTATACTTGTGAAGATCCAGTATAACATTGTTAATACTTACTGAGGCTATAACTCCTGTGAAGGACGCAAAATCATATGATGTGTTGTAGCGCCCTATTTCGCCAGGTATACCTCCGACGTGAAATTCGTCGTTACACATGGACACTGGCACAACTAGCTTTTTCGGGTGGTCGGTTCCAACTACTGTGTTGGCAATAGTGCATACATTGTGTTTTAAAGAATTCGAATGAATTGCACTTTGTAGTCCGTATTGGGATGAAGATTCCCGTCGCTCTCTCGTGGTTTCTTCCTCGAATACTACATGTAATCGTTCTCCTGCATTGATTGACGCTTCAATAGTATTACTATCTCTTTTCTTTGTTAAGGTTACGTCAAGCCACTGATTAGGAGGACATTCTGTGGAACTGCTACTTTCAGATCGAAAATCACCGACAGCAATCTTTAACTTTAGTCTCATATTCTGTAAACCCATGTGAAACCAAGTATCCCCGGTATCGTCTCGTAAAAAGAGTATCGTGCCCACTTCTCTTTTTGATTTTATAGTCAATTCCAGTCGCCATTCGTCTTGATCGTCGAAACATGGTAGACGTAGGTACTGCTCATTTTCTAGATGCAAATATGCTTCGTCTATAGGCGCAGTTTCATAAACTACGTTCGAAACAGAGCTGGGACAGAAGTTACACCTTTTGGAGCGCTCCCGTTCAAAACCCATGTCCAGAGGTATAAAATTCAAAACTAGCTCTTGTAATCCGCCGTGAAACTTCTCACCCACTAGAATATTCATATTTTCATCGGGCAGGTCCGGGTCACACAGGAAAGTGGATCTGATCGGAACCCGAGAATCGTCAATTCTTAATGTCGCAGCTTCACTAGAGACGGTGATCATAGCAGTGTGCCAAATAGCGGGTTCTACAACAGATGGAGAACAAATTCTTGGAAGTGTGCAAGTCATCGATGAACCACCTGCATCTAAACAGACGTGCCATTTTTGAAGACTGAGCCGCACATGTGGAGTGCGCACAGTCCCGCGACGCACTAGTGTGCCGTGCGGCGACAGCGGCATAAACCTTACGTAGAACTGAAAGAGTGTAGAACGCTTATTCTCAAAGTTATATTGCAGCAACGATTCTCCGTTAAGCAGGGCGACGATATGCGAATGTGCTTCACAAGGGTTTAAATAACACGATCCGACTTCTGCTTTTAGACCGCTGCAATGGGTTCCGCCTCCCGCGGGTATAGGTCGCGTGCAAGATCTGGTCCTGGACTTCTTGCCGGTGCCGCAGGGTTGCGAGCATGGTCCCCAGGATCCCCAGCCGGACCAACCTCCGTCCAGGAGACACTCTTTTCTTTCGCAAACTTCGCATTCGTCGTGCGGGCCAGCACAGTGGGTGCCCCAAGTGCCGACGGCGCGGGATGACGAGGGTTCGACGCAAGTCCGGCGGCGACGTGTGACGCCGTACCCACAGTTTTCGGAGCAGGGTGTCCAGGCACCCCAGGGTCCCCACGCCTCTATCGCGTCACGTTCTACGTCTAGAGTGCACTGATCGCCCTCGCACTGTTCCGCTTGCAGCGGGGTGCCGGGACAAACCAGGCGCGAGCCTGAAGGAGGTGGTGTATCGCATCTGCGGAGCCTCCAACGGGACCCCTCGCCGCAGCGCGCTCCGCACGCCGACCACGCGCCCCAGACACCCCACTCCCCAACTACAGGGCAGCCCATGTTGTGCTTGACACACTGCAGCGAATTCCACAGCGCCTCAGGATTCAACTGCCAGATATTATCGTTGGCTAACGCTCCTTCGATTGCTTCGAAGGGGCATTCGACTTGCAAACAGCGTTCCATTAGCGCTGGAACGGCCTCCAGTTGATGGAAGGCTTCGGATCGAACGAGATCACCTTCGATTACTTTTCGGTAGTCTTCAACGGTGCAGTTGGTTAGAAAGCAGGTTTCTATTTCTTCGTCGGGCCCGGTGCATGCTGTGCCGTCTTCGGTGGGTGGTGGGTTGTTGCAGCGCCTGGTGCGGCGGCGGCGGCCGAGGTCGTCGCAGGGCCCGCGACACGGGCTCCACGGCCCCCAGGGCGCCCAGGCGCCGTCGACGGGACATTCGGGGTCGCTGATAACGCCGAGCTCGCATTCGAGCCGCCAAACAGTTTGCTGACGTTTGCTAAAAGGCTTCGAGCCTTGAGTTAGACTTGGCAGAGATATAATAACTAGCAGGCACGTCGCATAATGAGTAAGTCGATGTACACTGAACATTATTTATGTTTGTTTCTGGTTTTGATATTCGCCTAATTTGCGACTCACGCCCCAGGGGCGGAACTTGAGGGCGGAATGAATAATGACCTAGACTTTTGACAGTAAATTACTTACTCAATGTGACGGTTGTAAGCATCTAGTTGAGTTCTAAATAAGAAACATTATCTCTTTTCTGTGATTCTATGTCAGTAATGCGTATTCATAAACGTGATTTAAAGTTACGCCCCTGTCCCTTTCTATCTTAACCTTTTTTAACGAAGTGTGAAAGGGATAGCAACACGATTTAAAGGAAGTGAGGTTTAACTAGGTTTATGAATAACAGCATAAGGGAGCTGTCATCGAGAAAATAAATGATTAGAAATAAATAAGTAGGTACAGTCGATAACAGATCAATGGTAACACTTGCAGTACGATTTCAAGTCTTACGACGCAAATAATAAGAACTGTCAAAAGTAAAAAGTGTTACCATTGATCTGCTGTCGACTGTACTACATTCATTAATACCAGACCAATGGTAACACTTGCAGTACGATTTCAAGTCTTACGACGCAAATAATAACTGTCAAAAGTAAAAAGTGTTACCATTGATCTGCTGTCGACTAATATTAATGAATGCAGTCATAACAACGCAATGCACACGTAAAGGTCACAAAATGTAGAATTTTCAATTCTAACAACTGCTTTCCTAGAAGTCATTTTCATAGGGTTTTTTCTCTACTAAGTATAGTTCGCATAGAGAGAAAACTTTTATTTTGCTAACTCGTAGTTACTTTAAGGGAGATACTCCTACAAAGACAATAATTTGAATAGAAATTATCACATCAGCGTTTAATACATCAATCTCATAAATATAACAAAAGGAAATTCACAATAATATTAAAATTCGTATAAAATTATGCAACAAATTGGAAACATTATTATTTAACCATCACTTAAACTTTATAATTATAGTCGTAATTTTATTACAATAAATAAGACATAGTAAATCAAATAATACCAAATCAATCCTAAGGTTACTTACCACAGAAACAAATGAATAAATGTTGTATTTTCAAAAAACACAAAATTTTCTTAGGTATATAAATTCTGTGTGTACAATCGACAGCAGATCAACAGTAATTACAAGTGTACGATTTGAACTCTGTTTGCTTGAAATAAGAAAGGCACAAAGTCGGAAGTGCTCTCTGATGTGCTATCGAATGTACACATAAAAGAACATTCTGCTGTTGTCCGTACATGGGAGTAAGCAAAATCCAGTTATAATATAGCTATTTTGTTACACCCTGTATATTATAGTGTATAGTACAAGTTCGCTGTGCACTCGCATTGCCATATTATTTATAAGATTATAATTTAAGTTACAAAGATAAGTTGGTCTCTAAATCTAGTTTATCTATTAATTTGATAAAACGAGAATTACCGTGTTAAACATTTATTATTGAAGTCTCGATATTTCGACAGCATTGCAGCCATCATGGTCACGAGTAGACTCATTTATTATTGATGACTCAATATTTCGACAGCACGAAATATCGAGACATCAATAATAAATGTTTAACACGGTAATTCCCGTTTTATCAAATTAATATGCATACAAACCGTGACAGTTTAAAAAGTGATGTCTAGTTTATCTGTTCGTTAGAGCGAAATTACGGGGTTAAGTCGCATTGCACGCAAGCCTCGGTGCAACGCAATTTAACCCCGATCAGAAGAATAAATTAAATTTCAAAGTCCTTTTATATAAATCAACATCCAATTTTGCGGATGGTTGTACGCGAAAAATATGGGACAGTGTAGTACTAATGAGTAGGAAGTTTTGTCGACAGACTGTGATACTTGTATCCATTTTGACAGCCATTTTTTCATATCATTGTTAGTTAAATGGGTGCCATTCAATCCTCGTATTAAACAGGCGTATCTTAAAGATTCAGTGGTTAGATTTTCCACACCACCTTCTCTAACTATGGCTTTGTCCATCTCTAAGAGAATGAACGCTCGAAACTTTAGTTTGTTGGTCCTTAACATGTTTTTTCTTAAGCCGTGCATCTTTAGTAGGTTACCCTGAAAACAAACATTGGAAATTATAAGCAAATGCTAGTTTTTTTTTGATAATAATGGGAAGGCAAACTACCTGATGATCGAGGCGTTATTGTCTACATAAAAAACGTTGAACCAATAAACTTACCATATGACTGTAAGACAAATTGCTTAACTGATATGGCTCTGTCGAAAACAAATCTTTGCAATCCAACACATCCTGAGGAGTGGGGTGTACGCCAGAGCCAAGTAACGCTAGAACCTTCCGCCATTTCTCCTTTAAATCGCCATCAGGTATAGAATCCAGTTTAGCTTGTAGTGCTCGGAAGACTGGACGATTGTTTTTAAGACGATCTGTCAAGTCCTGTATTGAAAACTCCGCCCGTTGTTGTATGGACCAAAAATGAGAACATAACAGCTTCTTTGGTTTGAGAAACCTGAAAGTGATAATTTTCAGTTAACACCTTAGTAGGTTTACACAATAACATGTGTTAATTTAATTGAAGAGTACAATTGAATGTAGACCAGGTAATATTCAATCCAATTAGCACCTAAATACTAGGTTGTTACAGCAAAGTTTCAAATAATTCGTATTCATGTATGAAGATAATCTTCATATTAACTCTGACTGAATACTCTAATCGCAGAATTGTTTAACAATAGTTTTATAATAGAACTTACGCTAAAGGAAATATGACATAGTTTCCAAATGGTATTGCCGACAATATTAAAACTGGAGCTATTCTGAACATATCTTTTGGCATTTTATGGTACAGTTCTATATCTTCACGACTCATTTTAGTGAAGCCTTTATCTTTTGTCATCTTCACTCTCAATAATATGTAGGCTTTGAGGTCCTTTAAGAAATCTTTAATGCCTACGCTGAAAACTCTGTACATGTTCATTGCCGCCGGAAACCTCTTTTGGAGTAAATCAGTGTAGTTCTTAACATAGTCGATGTATTGTTGGACAATATACATTCGTACTTTTTCCTTTTCATTTTTGAGTGCCTTCTTTGGTCGTTCTACTGTTAAAAATCTGAAACTGATAATTTTTACAATTGTATAGATATTCTGAGCCCTGGACCTACCTGAGAATAAGTTGCCATAATAATAGGACTCAGTCACCTAAGTATGTTCCGAAATTATAGATTAATAGTAATTTACCTACTTCTAGTATTTAACCGCCTATAAATACTATGACCCTGAGCCTATCCTCACAGTTAGTCATCTTTAGTTCGCCAAGAACGTAGTTGAAGCAGTGCAAAGTTGCAAATAGAACAACAGGATAAATAATACTATTAGCATTTGATAAACAACTAAGTGTTGTTTACTATGAAATGAATTCAACTTAGCCCAAACTAACCTGTTTACAAAAACTAAAACGATCAAAAATGATGTCATTTTACGTACCTGTATTTGTTGATTTGCTGTTTATTTGATTGTAAAACCACATTGGAACGATTACTCTGTAAAATAACACGCGAAATTGCTATAATTCTGTGAATACTCATTCTGCAAAATATTCACTTCACTTTTTAAAAATATTCTATTTTGATATTTCTATTTTTTTTTTCTTCTCTTTATGGACTCTACTTTTTAAGTCATTTGCTAACGTCAACGTCAAACATAAGAATTTTTTTGAACTATTATGCTACCACTTCCTAACGCACTGCTTCTCTACCCAAAGGTTGTCTCGAAGAGATCGCTCTCAGCGATAAGACCGCCTATTGTATAATAGTTGTTTAAGCTTAGTATGTGTATCTGTTTATGTGCAATAAAGAATATGTGGCGACCTCCTTGGTCACCACCTACGCCGGTGCCTAGCAACCATGTTATTCTGGTTCTGTGCTCGGCTCCTGTACAAGGTCTCATGTTTTATAAATTGTAAAGATATTATTTTATAAATATAGTTGTGAATGTGTACCAGTGTTTCATTCCCAACAATTGGTGACCCCGAGTTTGATTTGAACTTTATTATTTATCGAAATTCCGTACCTAAATGAAGTTTTTTTCACACAAACATTTATTTGTGCAAACTTTCAAACAGAACTAAGCAATTTTGTTTTTCGCAAATTCGTCATTGCCGATCGCCTAATAACTACAGAAGATCGATCGCAACTTTGCGGTTAAGTTGAAATAACCGCTGCATTCATCAGCCAATTCACAACTGATGTCCAACACATCAAAGGTGTCGACAACGTTGTCGCTGACACCATGTCTCGTGTCGAAGCCATTTCGCTCGAGGATAATTTCATTGCTCTTGCACAATCGCAGGAACTGGACGACGAGCTCCGCCAAGTTCGCTCCAGCTCCTCTCTTAAAATTGAACCTGTTCCAATTCCAGGCATGAACGGTACGCTACTCTGTGATATGTCTACTGGAACACCACGTCCTTACCTCACGCCACCTTTCCGCCGTGCCGCCTTCGATAAATTGCACGAACTGAGTCACCCTGGAGCACGGGCCACTGCCCGCTTGGTAGCAGACCGTTACGTATGGCCCAAAATGAGGAAGGATTGTCGTACATGGACACAATCTTGCATTCCATGTCAGCGCAGCAAGATAACGAGACACACATCAACACCATTAGGCCACTTCGCCATTTCATCTTCTCGCTTTCGGCATGTCCATCTTGATATCATCGGTCCATTACCTATAGCAAACGGTTTCAATTACTGTTTGACAGCGGTTGACCGGTACACGCGCTGGCCAGAAGTTTGGCCTATGGTCACTATGACCGCTGAAGAAGTGGCCAACACTTTTATAAACGGGTGGATCTCGCGCTTTGGTACACCGTGTATCATAACGACCGATCAAGGCCGACAATTTGAGTCTGCCTTATTCAATCGGCTTATGAACACTTGCGCCACCAAACGAGTGAGGACGACCAGTTACCATCCATGCGCCAACGGCATGGT
The DNA here is from genome assembly GCA_963506565.1 of Tachystola acroxantha. Taxonomy (NCBI): domain Eukaryota; kingdom Metazoa; phylum Arthropoda; class Insecta; order Lepidoptera; family Oecophoridae; genus Tachystola; species Tachystola acroxantha. The sequence continues at coordinate 20,249,118 of OY735870.1, forward strand.
TGAGCGTTTGCATCGCCAACTCAAAGCTGCCATAATGTGCCACACATCGGACACATGGATTAAGGCCTTACCTTTAGTGCTTCTTGGCATACGCACTGCCATTAAAGAAGACCTGAAGACATCTTCAGCAGAGCTTCTCTATGGAGAACCACTTCGGTTACCTGGAGAGCTGGTAGTTCCCTCCTCACAAGGAACCACAGCTGACGCGACAGACTTTGTCACACAATTGAGGCGCAGGATGTCCGATTTGCGACCAGTTCCCGTCTCTCGCCATGGTCCTCAGCGCGCAACCTTCGTGCACAAGGAACTTGCAACAGCTTCGCACGTTTTTCTCCGCGACGACACTGTTCGGAGACCGCTGCAACCACCTTACACCGGTCCGTACCTTATTGTAGACCGCAAGGATAAGACCATTACCTTGAACATCAAGAACCACGACGTAGTTGTCAGCATCGATCGAGTTAAACCGGCCCACATTGAATCTCCCATCGATACGAATTCAACCAAAACCAAACCAATCGACTGTGGGCTCCCGGCTCAGCCAACCACGCTGCCGGCTCCTGCTCCTGATGGAGTGACGACAGCTCAACCAGCATACACTACAAGATCTGGACGAAGGGTACGCTTTGCTCAGCCTTTCGATCTTTAATTTATGTTAAGGTTTATGATTTTTCTTTCTTTTTCTTCAATTTTACCCCATGGGTTTCCTTTCTGCCTATGGGGGTGGTGTGGCGACCTCCTTGGTCACCACCTACGCCGTTGCCTAGCAACCATGTTATTCTGGTTCTGTGCTCGGCTCCTGTACAAGGTCTCATGTTTTATAAATTGTAAAGATATTATTTTATAAATATAGTTGTGAATGTGTACCAGTGTTTCATTCCCAACAAATATTTATCTTATCTTTATATTATATTTTTATTTAAATTTAAAATGTTAAGGATGGATTACAAGTTTAATTTGATTTTATAATACAAGGGACGCAATATAATATCGTATATTTCTTGGTTATTATGGTGAAATAGTGATTGGAACTTAGAGAAAGAACCCTAGATTGGAAAGATGTGGGGAGAGGTTTTTATATTACGCTCCATCGCTCGCCGAAAAGTGGAGGGAGCGTGGAGGGAGTGAAGTGTGTTGTCAGACTTGTCAGCGTAAATCTACGGCGTAAATGATGAGTTTTGCAAAATTTAAGTCTAAAAATAAATAGAGCCAATATAATTTATTTAGACACAAACGTATATTTGCCGTTTGAAAACTGCTATATAAGTACCCATATTACCCTTGGATCGTCATACCTACTCTACTCAGCAGTTGATATACTTGTATAAGCACATACCAACGCAACGCCCAAGTCAAAAATATTAGCCAAATTAAACTCGTATGAATATCGGCGAAAAGTGTAGGAAATTTCTCATGCTGGTCACACCATATATTGTGGCATTTTTTAAATATATATTTACTGGCCAGGTTGCAGAGAGTTTGGCCTATTTTTGCCTTTTAGCACGTAGATGATATTGAAAGGGAGGCGCTGTTCGCAACGAAACGTAACGTTGTAAAAGGTGGCAGTGTTAGTTCCGAATTTTACCACGTGACAAAATATCCTTGTCGGTCTGTACAAGATACGATGATGATAATGGATTATCTCTTTCGATCGGTCAGGCAAGGTGTCTGATGAACGACGACGAAGGTATTGAAAGACTGTATTTCCATGGTTACCTTACTATTTTCCTACACATGGTAGGTTAATTGCACGAAACATAGCGTAGCGTTAATGCACGCCTTCTCGATGGCGAGTGTAGAATTATTTGACTTCGTATTGTTAGTAAATTCAAAGAGAAAGTAGTTCTAAGTCTAGTCAAAACGTTAATCTGTCTACGAGTCAAAAGATACCACTCAATATAAATTCATAAATTGTGTGCTACAGTGCCATCTGCCAAATTCTTGAGAATCTATTATAAAATTGCACTTTGTTTCAAATAGGTATTTTGTTGCACCCTAGAACCCAAAGGAAAACAGGACAACCTACCGGCTTTCATAAATTGATACCTAGATGGCGTCCTATGTACGCTACTAGGCATTTTTATCAATCGACACAAAATCTGGCTTGATTGAACGGAGTACGCGTAGATAGAGAAGCCTATAATCCAAAGATAATGTAATACTACGTCTATAATCAGTCTATGTTTGTACGACATTCTTTCTAGTTTATGCCAAAGATAAAAAAAAGGAAAAGCATGAAATATTTACATCACAGATTAAATATATAAGTTTTCTATTAGACACATTGACTTCACAAATTACTAAGAGGATATTCTACGAATAGATGGGACTCTGGCCTTGCCTGGAGATGGCGTTACTGGATCACTACTGGATTGGTTAGTTCCGGCATCGTCCACATGGCCCTAAGACAGTGGCGCCGATGACGTCAAGAATTAGAGACGGGGACATGTCGATAAACCGAGTTCGATGTTTTTCACTAGGGGTGTCCCACGATAAAAATATATATCGATGCCTCTGCATATTTAAAACCATAATATTAAATGTTTTCTTAGGAATCCATTAAATAAATAAAAAAAATTACAATTATACAAACTTTTATTACTTGACAATATACCTACTGAATGAAATTAAAAAAAATTCTTCACAAGAGTACTGAGCCAATGCTGTGTCTTCAGCCCCTTCAATGGAGAACAATTGCGATACAAACTGGTGGCATTGAATGATTCATCTGGCGCCGTTGAGAGATTCCCTGAACCATCTGGTGACGTTAACGTTGAACGGTTTCCTGAAACATTTATTAAACAAATCCTACTTAAGGTGACTTGCAATAAAAGATAACCCTAGAGTTGCCGACTTAACCCGTAAAAGCTCCATATATTTTGCTCGGGTTAACTCTTTTGACTCTAGGGTCATCTTTTATTGCAAGTGAGGTTAATTTATGGGTATTAACCCAACTATGGGTATTAACGCATGCAACTTAGGCTGTGGCCTATTAATATAGGCCACAGCCTCTCCCCAAAAGCTCGCTCTCACGGCCACAGTCTCCGGCGCAAGCGGTAAAATGTGCCGTGATCATAATATAAATATGTACCTACATAAGTACTTTACGTGCATTCAACCGTACATTAAGAATATGAAAAAAAAATTCTTCCAACTGTACACAAAGTGTAGGTACATCATTTCAAATGAAAGTACACATGTGCACTTGACAAGATTGCGGTTGCTGCAGATTTCGTTAGAAAATATATTGGAACTAATAATTATGTACATACTATGTGATGTACTGTATGTATACATACCAATTCTATCACTATTCTCTTTTTACGCGATGATCGGGATTGCTATGCTGAGTTGCTGACATCCTTAGACTTTGTTCAGGCATCACGGCTAAAACAAAAAATTAAAATATGAATAATAATTTGTATAATATATAAAACAGGCCAGCTTTATTATAATTTAAATATTGAAATGAAAGTCAGCCTAATGATCAGATATTTCATAATATTATGTAGGTGCCTATATTACCAACATACATACATACATACATAGAATGCACTCAAAATACATTATACTTCTCTTACAGAACTCTACTTCTTTACGTCTGGTATAAAATATGTTACTCAATAGTTGGAAAATAAGTTTTATGTGTAAACTGGTGTTCCATTGGGCTACTGGGATTAAAGAAGTTTCACCTCCTAATTTGACAGAGGACCCCCACCAATTTTATTGGTGCAACGGAAGGAGGGCACAAAGGGTGACAACTTTTGCCTGAAACACTTTTCTCTGCGACCGTTATTTTCAGACAAAAAAATAAAAATGAAAAAACATATTTCGAAAATTTTCTAAGTCCCACGCACCCTTAGCGTTACAACCACCGCTTTCAGAGACTTGGAAAATTTTCGACTGGTTCCGATGTCATGATGACCCCCCCTTTTTATCATCGCAATGGACCAAGGACCTGAAGGGCAACAACTTTTGTCTGAAACTTTTTTTTGTGCGGGTCCGTTTTGTGACCCCCCGAGCCACCACCTGGAAGTTGCAGGTGACCCCCACCAATTTTATTGGTGCAACGGAAGGAGGGCACAAAGGGTGACAACTTTTGCCTGAAACACTTTTCTCTGCGACCGTTATTTTCAGAGAAAAAAAATAAAAATGAAAAAACATATTTCGAAAATTTTCTAAGTCCCACGCACCCTTAGCGTTACAACCACCGCTTTCAGAGACGTGGGACTTAGAAAATTTTCGAAATATGTTTTTTCATTTTTATTTTTTTTCTCTGAAAATAACGGTCGCAGAGAAAAGTGTTTCAGGCAAAAGTTGTCACCCTTTGTGCCCTCCTTCCATTGCACCAATAAAATTGGTGGGGGTCACCTGCAACTTCCAGGTGGTGGCTCGGGGGGTCACAAAACGGACCCGCACAAAAAAAAGTTTCAGACAAAAGTTGTTGCCCTTCAGGTCCTTGGTCCATTGCGATGATAAAAAGGGGGGGTCATCATGACATCGCAACTGGTCGAATTTTTTCTAAGTATTTTTTTGATGAAAAATTTTCTTGTCTTTTTTGGAAAAAAAAATTAAAATAAAAAAGTACCTAACAACAATTCATCCCCAAAGTGCCCCTTCCGATGGTATCATAAAAAGGAGAGGTTATGTAGATAAGATAGTATTTTTGTCAGTGTCCGACCCTATTTTTATAACTAGAAGATATACATCATAAAATTCAAATATATTTCTGCATACGGGTTGCGAACGAACCAATCTAAATAGTATTTCTTACCTTTTGTCCAGTTCTGTTGTGGGAGGTACAACAAAGTAGGGTTAGACTTTGTTAGAACTTTTAACCACCCTTCACTGACATTTTGACTATGTGGCCGTTTGTAAAGTTTCCTCGTAGAAAAAATGGACTAGCAGTCCCCACGCACACCGCGTTAAGCATCTTTGAAAATAAAAACAAACAGTATTCAGTTGGAAAACAAACGCCGCCGTCGCCATATTTAATTTTTTTTTTAATATGGCTTTGCAGTTTGCTGTGTTGCTAGCACACAATGTTGTCAATTTAGGGCGTTTCATTATGAATCATGAATCTTAGAAATTGCTGCAATATTGTTGTAAACACGTTGAAATACCATTGATTAACTGGCTGGCGTCGAAATTGCGGTGAAAAAAGTGGGTTTGGGCTGAGATTCTGAATTAAAAATTAACATGCATTCATAATTAAATACGGTCTCGTGTTTGTCAAATATATGACAGTTTTTTTTCTAAAAGGATCTTTGATGCCGGCCCCACTAGCCATCTCATTGGCTGAAGGCTCTGTCACTCCCCTGATTGACTTATACCTATGGACATGCCCTATTCTTCTATATTACTATTTGGTTATACAAATATCATGCATTTCGACGTTGAACTCTTAAATATAATGCTATATCTTTTTAACTATCATGAATTTCAATAAGTGGACAAGGACGACGCTAGTTGTGTCAGTAACAATTTTGGCAACACTTATTATGTGGCGTCGCGACCCGTGGGAAAGTGCCCAGTCGCCATATTTGTTAACGCATTTGTTGAGTACTTCATGTGTCAATTTGCTGTTTTGATTGTGATTTTTAACTAATTAAACCTTGTTATCAAGTGATATAGCGCATAAAAAGTACAAATTAATGTAAAGGAACAATGACTAAATGAAGTGTAATAGTTTGTGGTTCGAGGAAGACCAGGAATAACCGAAATTTTAATAATATAACATTTCACCGGTAAGCAAGACATTTTGCTATGATATATCGTCTAATTCCATATATTTCCACTTCTTGTTTTCGAAATTCAAAGCAGATCCTAATTAAGTACATTTTAGATAGGCTAAACTACTGTTCTAAGCCATATTTCAAGAGAATTTGACTTTGTAAAAATAGCAATAGTTGGACGATAGTGTTGTTCTTTTGTTATTGTGAAATATCGATATATTCATTTTTTTTTCTCTTTTTGTACTCTAATGCAATATATTATATAACGAATGCGTTTTGTTTGATTTCAGGATATTTCTTTTGAGAATCATAAGAAATTGAAGCAATAATTATGTATGATTCAAGGAATAAAAATCAAACGATTAACTGAGAAAATTCGCAGGTAGAATATTTTTTTTTTTGAAAATATTACGAAAGATTAACGCAAACGGAATTTGTTAAATAACGAGATTTCAATTATTGAATATTTACAAGGAAAGACTTCATTAATTCCTTAAAATCTAGAGGTTTGCCTGTGGAAAAACAATATCCGGAAGATATTGAGCAGAGAGTAGAAGATTTGCTTTAACCCTTCATTTTTTCTTACATTTAACGTTTTACGGACGAGATTTACTGTCGGGTTATTCAGAGTTACATCATAAAAAAACTTGAATAACATTAATGAATTGTAGTCACAGTACTTGAACACATATCTAAATTAATTAATCAATCATGTACGTAGAAAGGATGTGTAGTGTACCTAATTAAGTTAATAATAAATCATATTTCTAAACTGTTTTTTTATTTGTCTAGATCGTTATGGCCTACGCTCGAGGACGGCACAGTATGGCTTGGCACGGCACAGTATTTATTTCTGATCAAGTTATTTTAAACCTTATTTCGATGATTTAAGGATGATAATAGAGGTTAGATATAAAATCTATGGGGAAACTGCATTTACCGTCTCCGGTCAATATCGATAAAAGTTATCGATGAACATCGAGGCTGCACTACGACAATCCGCCATATTTGTTCCCCACAAAGTTTAGGTAGGCAAGTTATTTTCGTAGGTATGCCATGTCCATAGGTATAAGTCAATGATTAGACATCCGCCATCAATTTGGAACGTAGATAGAGAAGCCTATACGCTATGGATAATCGTCTACGTTTTGGAATGACGGATTGATTTTTTATTCGTTTAATTTTCTATTTACATGAATAAAAATAATAAAATAACTTGACATTGGCCAAATTATCTCTTGAATAAGAGTAGAAGCCATTTAAATAAAAATAGAATAGAAGTTTTCTATTAGACATGGCGTTAAAAGTAGAATAGAATATAACTTATTTACATTTTTAATTTTGTCGAGTATTATAGTTTGATTCGGCTGACTATTGGAGAAATACGTATTAGAATTAAGTAATAAAATGGCAGAAGACCAGAAAAAGTATGACTTATTTCAAGCATACAGGTAAGTACTAATCAGTTTTAAAGGAATGTCATATGATTTTACCTACACTAACCACTATCTACACAAACCATTGCAATCTGGGTACCAATTATTGCCCGTATACTCGTGTAAAGGGTTGTTATCCTTTGATTTGTATTCATCATCAACCTATTCACTCTTATATAACAGTATTACAGTAGCGTCGCCGGACTGCAAGACAAACGGCTCATCCCCATGGCTTGATTATTGGCGGTGGCCCCTCGTAGCACAAACTTGAGAATTTAGTTATGTTAAAGGTCTGAACCGAACGCACTAGGCGGAACAGCACAGCAGCGGAGCGACACGATACTACGCGGCTCTCTTAGTAGGTACACCGCACTAGAACTGCAGCGACGCGACACTTTTTGTCCGACATTCGTTCGACAACCTCTGAGCAAGATGAATGAAATTCACGAGAATGTAATAACATCGTCAACGACAAATAATTGTAAAGTATGCTGTCAGGAGGCCAAACACGTTACAGAATTGAATTACGCCTGCACAGTGTCGCGCAGTTTGCTATACCGCACTACGCGGCAGCGGAACTGCGCTTCACAGCACGACGAAGCGACAGTTTTGATCAGAAACATCCCCAAAATGATTACTACGTTTGATAAAAAATAATCCCCCAAAAAAGAAATTAATGACCTTAACATTTTTCAGTGTTTCTTTAAAAAAAAATCTTCTAGACAAATAGTCCTGTCTGTCGTCAGACAGGACCATTTGTCTAGAAGACACATGACTACATTTTATATTTAAAGTTTTCTAAGTTGGATTTTAGAAGTCGATATAAACTTTGAGCATCCGCCACGGGATTTTAAGCCATATCCCACTCTAATTATGTGATCACAGCTTGAAAACTTTTCCCCAGCAATGTCAGTTCTCCAAAATTAGCCAATTTATTCCCAAAATTGCGAGAAAAAAAACCAATCTTGGCAACCCTACTCGACCGCATGTCGCTGCAGTCTGAGGTGCAGAATGGTACCTTTATGAATTTTGGTACTTTTGTTCTCAGACGTATATACTAAATACCTAATTACTTAGGTAGGTACACACGAAGACAGAGATAAGTATACAGGGGGCCCCATAAGGTTGAGATTTTCTCAAGAACTACTGGACAGATTTTAATAATTCTTCTACAGTACATAGATTCAACTATTATCTATCTAACAATGAAAGAATTATTGCAATAGGTCAAGTAGTTTATGAGAAAATGAACCTGACATGACAACCTTAAAAACTCTACTGTACACTTTTCTCTGTCTTCGACCGTCGACACACAGACACACCCTCACACACACCCTCTCACACACACGACACACAGTGGACATCAGATCTCGACTGTATATTGTACCTACTTAATATGGTATTTTATATGAGATATCTAGGAGCTTAATTGCCAGAACCCTTCCCCCAGTTTTATTATTTGAACTCTACACACCTAATTAGTGTACACCCTCGTTATAGTATAATAATGAATACCCCTCGTAGCCTCGTATACAAATGAGTCACTAATCTCAGGGAGATCATTATTAAAAGTTACTATCTAGGGCATCTATAAGCCTAGCTACGGCACATCACTTTATTTGAATCGACCCTCCATTGTATTTCCCCAAGCATCAGACCCGGACATAATAAGGGCTTATACGTACCCTAGCCAGTGCCGCCCACAATCTTTAAAAAAACAATAAATTTTACGCTACGCTAATTTTAGGTAAACCCACGTAGCTTTTTTTGATACCGAGCAAATTTTTATTACGATTTTAGTAATGTTCAATAGATATATACCGCAGCACAAATTAAGTCTCTTATTTTGTAAGCAAATATGATTGTCTAATTACCTGTTGGGATATAACACTGAAGGAACTGGTTGATTGAATCTTTTCATCATTGTGAAAATAAAGTGATCCGATCTAATAATGCATGGATCTAATAACAAGTGTACACAAAATTAATGTTTTATATTCATTAGCATAATTTTGCGTAAGTGCCTAGGTATGCGTACACCTTAGCTTTTGGCAATTATGATACCTATACCGCAGCCCAAATCAAGTGTCTTATTTTGTAAACTAAAACTACCCTACCATACTAACATTTTAAGCTGTTCTGTGATTATTACATAGTTATTTTCACATTATTAGGTCGGATCACTTTATTTTCACAATGATGAACAGGTTCGATCAATCAGTTCCTTCAGTGTTACATCACAATAGGTAATTAGGCGATCATATTTGTTTACAAAATAAGACACTTATTTTATTATACCTTTTATTAATAATCCTATAAATTGTTTTGATATTTTCTTGCATATGCGCTATGCGAAACGAAAATCCGTCCCTCAGACGAGAACATGGAGACAAAATTCACGATCTGGATACGAATCACGATGGCTCTGTTGGAATAGAGCGTGCCACGGAATGGCGAGGTCCCGGGTTCGAATCCCGGTCGTGATGAAATTTTATCCTATAAATTGTTCCACTGCTGGACAAAGGTCTTAGGTCTCCCCCTCCTCTTCCATCCATCCCCGACCTGAGCCTCTTCCATCCATTATTATACCTACAACTATTTTATTTCAGTTCTATGCAATTGCTTTCAGATGCCCGTCTACATGCAAAGGATGTAGGCCTGTGTGTTCAGGGCAAAGAAAATATCATAGTAATGAAGGTGAAAATTATAAGGTTCGTTTTAGCATGTTAGATTTGGTAAAATGTTACAATAGTCTGGGGGGTAAGTGGATGTCTTTGGAACTTGGACGAATTAACGACAGGCGGCCATGATTGCCATTACTCCCTACCGTGATAATTCAGCCATGGTATTCGTATGGCACTGTCAATAAGACTCAGGGGTTCTGACAGCTGCCTCTAAACCGAACCCCAAAACAAGTGTCCTATTTTGTAAACAAAAACTCCCCCTACCCTACTAACATTTAAAGCTGTTCCGTGATTATTGCATGGTTATTTTCCCATTATTAGATCGGATCACTTTATTTTCACAAAGTTGAACAGGTTCGATCAATCAGTTCCTTCAGTGTTACATCACAACAGGTAATTAGACGATCATATTTGTTTACAAAATAAGACACTTGATTTGGGCTGCGGTATAGTTAGGTACCTACGTGAAATCCAGCACTCAAACAAGGTTGTGGTCACAGCCACCCGAAAATCAGCCAAGTGCAAGTCGGAGTATTAACTCGCTCATGATCGATATAGTGCATTCATACAAAGGGGATGTTTACAAAATAAGTATATGATGCCCTGACCAATATTTTGGACAGTGTCATTGATCTCCTATAAACAACTAGATACACAGTCTGCCTTCTAAAAATGTCCGAGCGCAAAGAAGGTCCAAACGGATGAATGGACCCTTATTTGCTTTATTGGACATTTTCATGGACAGTGGCGGCATATGCCGTACTTTGAGTATTCGGAAAATGACAGTACGGCGTATGACGTAGTATTTTGATGCATTTAAAAAGACACAACGGCATCTCCCGCGGCATTCGTAGGCGGTTTTCTTTGTGGAGCGGTCCCACTGTCATTCTGTGTAGAAAATAGGTATGTGTACTGTCAAAATAAAGGTTGTAGGTACATTTTTGTCGGTCTTGACACGCACATACTTAGAATCCTCCACGGTTATGACAGTAGTTGAGAATTTTCACTGTCATTTCGTAATTTCTACTGTCCATGAACGTGTTATAACAATGGACCCTTATTTGGACTTTTTTTTAAATTGTTTTAGTAAGACCTTTGTGTATCTAGTTGTTTATAGGAGATCAATGGACAGTGTAGAGTTCGCCCCACGGCTTGCCCCTACTACAACACAATACTAAATTAATCGTGACCGTCGACCGAAGGTGTGACGTCACAAGCCTTTTAGGGTTGTGGGTATGCCCATCGTACACTAACGGCGGATCCGCGCTTGCGTGAAATGTAAGAAAGTAGGAAACAGATTCGTTTACGGCGAAGAGATTTGCGTTATGATCGGGTAGGCATCCGTCAACGGTCCGGCCGGTTGTGTCTAATTATCTGAATATCTAATCTGATAGGTTTATTTTCCAAAGTCAAAGTCAAATTTCTTTATTGCAAGTAAGCACGTTGAGTACATTTTTGCACGTCAATATATTTTTTGGAATTTACATTTACACCACTTTGCAAGGAAAAGGTGCCAACGCTGAGGAGAAAAAGTGGCAAAAAACTCTCAGCAACACATCTTTTAAAACAATGATTACTTAATAACTATACAGTACGTAACTATTACTATTGTTAGTAAGTTTATCCCTCCTGCGGAACCCGAATGCTTCTAGAGTCTAATTCTCATACCCTCCCCACAATATTGGTTGACTCGATTCTCAGAAACTTTTCGATCATTTCGCCTTTGGTTAATTCGCCCAAGCGTCGGACTATGGCTAATTCATAACCTGATTCACCCTGTCCCTTTCTATCTTAACATTTTTTTAACAAAGTGTGAAAGGGATAGCAACACGATTTAAGGAAGTGAGGTTTAACTAGGTTTATGAATAACAGCATAAGTCGTTTATAAATTGCCTAAAGTACGGACCAGAGATAATGTAATACTACGTCCTGTACCTACGGATCGATAATGTAACCGCAACGTGCAGGTCCCTCGTATTTGTTCAACTTATTTGCATAGCGACTTTTAATAACGTCACCATTTATACAACCCTGGGCCTGGGTCGCTTAAGGGGCGGCGAGCTGTCAAACTCGAGCGCGAGACAGAACATGTCCCGCAGCGGCGGAGTGAAGAGCACGGCACAGTGACTCCATATTTGTATTTTTATTGATATTGGATGAATTTTGGCAGGGAAATTAAAATGCGCCAATAAAAATCAGATTTTTTTAAACAAGCTCTCGTATGTATAATACCCTACATTTTGATATATATTTCGTATGAATAACTATTTCGGTTTAGACATAATTTTCATTTTAAATGACATGGAAGGGGTATGTTTGCGATTTTTTTCTATCGAGCAAAATTTGTCCAATCGTGTATCGGTATTCATCAGTCCCTAAATATATACCCCAAGATTGCTATATATTTTTTTCAGACGTTTAATTTTAGTAGTTAATGCCGTAGCCTTGATCGAAAAACTGAAAATACGCGCATACGAAGCCTTAATAACTAGCTAGGGCTTGTTTAGTTTCCTGCAATAACGACGTGGTATTTCCCTCGAATCCAAATATTTATTTAGCTCTCCGATGTACCCTACACTGGTACAGTCGACAGCAGATCAATGGTAACACTTTTTACTTACTAAATAAGATAAGTAATGAATGTATCTGTATATTTGTGAAAAATATATCAAAATACATTTAAACAAATTAGAGATAAGTAATAATTTGTATAGTATTGTATGGATTAGGCATAGACACTAAAAGTTATTTATAAACGACAAAATTATATCTATAATAGTAGGAATAATATAAAGTAGATGAAATAAGGAAAGAATGTATTCGTATATTATGTGTTAATATAAATGAATATATTTATATTAATAGATAATAAGTAAACAACAAAGAATAAGTATAAAATACAGAAATCAAATTGGGCATTCCATTAGTAATGTATAATTGTGACATTAATGCTGTGAGACTGATGTGTGTATCTTTATATATTTATATATTAAATAAGGGCTACCGGTCGTCATTTGTACAATACGTACAACTGATATATAAATAAAGAGCAAAGTTAAAAAAAAAAAATGTACGCTATACAAAGTCTCCGATCACCATATCGGAGGAAATCCTGGCGAACATACATAAAAAAAAAAAAACACTTTTTACTTTTGACGGTTCTTATTATTTGCGTCGTATGACTTGAAATCGTACTGCAAGTGTTACCATTGATCTGCTGTCGACTGTACAAAATTTCGGGAAATGAATGGTCCGGATTTTAATAAACCCTTTGACGTTAGCAGAGAATGTATTGCTTGTACTGACAGTCGACAAAACATCAACGTAAAGTAAACTACTGCAAACCACTACAATGGGTTGCTGTAAGTTCTATAAGTTCACTCGCTATCGAGTAAGTAACGTTAGCTAAAAAAATCCGTGATTGGTTACATTTTAGTAGCATGCCTAGCGGGCAGTGAAAATAAAATTCTCCTACGGTATTACGCGAGCGAATTTACTATAGAAACTGTGACGACATCAGCAGTACGTTGCTAGGTTACTATCTTGTTTATTGTGTACTCTGTGCTTTTGCTATTATAAAATTATAATATATTATTATCCCATAATGTCTGTCCTTATTGTGATGTGGTATATAAGTCTGATAGTGCTTATAAAGCCTTGTTAGACTTGATAGGTTATACGTGGAAAGTATGGACATACTAAGAACAAATGTTTTGCTCTAAAGAAATTGAATAAAGAGAGCAAGAAAGAAGTTCAGAAGGAAGAAGGTGATGCATTTATTGGTCGCAGTGACACTCATGAAGCTAACTGGATTGTTGACTCTGGAGCGTCTCATCACATTACATCGAATTCCAACTGGTTCAGAAGCTATTCATCATTTGACAAGCCTAAGCCACTTCGTTTGGGCGATGGTCGGATAATGTATGCCTACGGACATGGTAGGATTGATGTTGAGATGTCTGTTGATCGCAAATGGAGACCTGCTCATCTGAATAATGTTTGGTATGTACCGGAGGCAGAACAAAATCTATTTTCTGCTGGTTCCGCTCTAGATCACGGATTGTTAGAGCTGGCTGACAAAGACAGGCGTATTTTCAAAAATAGAAGTGGTCAAGTCGTAGCTGTCAGTGTCAGAGATGGCAATCTTTATCGATTATTGATGCGAAATAAATGTGAAAATGTTTGTGCAGTAAATGATGGAATTAGCCTGCAAATATGGCATGAGAGACTGTGTCATCAAAATAAACGACACGTGAAACAATTTCTCTCTCGCAACGGTATTGTTGTTCCACCCGATACAACTGATTGTGATGGTTGCATTTATGGAAAAATGACGAGACTGTCTTTCGGTACGAGGCTGCAAAGAGGTACAACACCTGGCGATCAGATTAACGCTGATGTTTGTGGACCCATGCCCGAGGTATCAATTGGAGGAAAGAGATACTTTGTTGCATTTAAAGATGACTTCACTAAATTCAGAAAGGTTTACTTCATGAAAGAGAAATCCGAGGTAACCAGTATGCTAGCGAAGTTCCTATCCGAAGTTAAGACTGTTGGTCATGTAGTTCGAGAATTGCTTACTGATGGTGGTCGTGAGTTCAATAATTCCGATGTACATCATATTACAGACGAGGCTGGATTGTCTCATCGTATAAGTATGCCATACACGCCGCAGCAGAATGGCGCAGCAGAAAGAGAAAATCGAATTCTTGTAGAAGCCGCGAGAAGCATGCTTTACAGTAAAGATCTTCCCAAGAATCTGTGGGCTGAAGCTGTTAATACGGCGAGTTATATATTGAACAGAACTGGACCAACTGGTGTTGAAGGAAAAAGTCCTTATGAACTGTGGTATGGAAAGTCTGCTTTTATTCAACATTTGCGTATTTTTGGTACTGAATGCTTTGTGCATGTGCCTTCTCAAAAACGCAAGAAGCTTGACAAGAAAGCTATGAAAGGCTATTTAGTTGGCTACTGTGATAACAATGATGGTTACCGTGTATGGATTCCGGAGAATAATGACGTCATATTGTCAAGAGACGTACAGTTTAGAGCAGAGAAAGCTTCAAATGACTTTTGTGAGTTACCGTTATTTGTTCCTACTGATACGGATGTAACTAGTAACCCAAGCTCATCTGGCTTCTGTGAGTTACCGCTATTTGTTCCTACTGAACAACATGTAGCTAGTGACCCAACTGCTACTGTGCAAATTGAACAGAAAGATGTCGCTCCTAATGAAATTGAAGTCGATTCTGAAGAAGTTGTCAATAAGTTGCCTGAAGTCAACAGAGAGAAACACCGATATAATTTAAGAAGCAGAGGGCCTCCTCCTTCTTTACAAAAGGATCCGAATAATAACGGTTTTATGTTTCTTGTTGAAGATGAACCTCGAAACATGAAAGAGGAAATTACATCTGAGAACTATATACAATGGAAATCTGCTATCGATGGAGACATGCGATCCGTTGAAGAAAATAAAAACTGGTTGCTCGTGGATCTGCCTGATGATAGAATTAAGAAAAGTAGATGGTTCTATTGAAAGGTTTACGAAAAAGATTTAACAGAAGTTCGATACGTTCGATACTCTGTGATGACACCGATGGAAAAGTGTCAAATGTCAAATGATTTGGAAGAAAAAGAAATTGACATGACAGATAAATTTCGTGAAGGAATTGATTTTCGTGAAGCAATTGGATCACTGATTTATTTATCAGTTGTTAGCAGACCCAATATTGCATTTGCTGTAAATTATCTCTCACAATTTCTGGATAAAGCGTGCGTAATACACTGGAAAATATTGAAACGCATATTGAGATACATTAAAGGTACGATATCTCTTGGCATTCAATACAAAGATGTTGGCTGCTTGTTTATGAAGTCTTTTGATGCATATAGTGATACTGATTATGCTGGAGATGAAGCCACTAGAAGGTCAACCTCAGGTTTCGTGTTTCTAGCGTCAGGGGGAGTTATCTCCTGGATATCAAAAGGACAGAAATATCAAGTTCGTGCGAGAACTGAAGAAGGGTGACTTGCTGTCGAGTATACTGCCAGCTCCAGTAATAAGGCTGACATTTTTACTAAAGCCCTTTCGAAGGTTAAGTTCCTGGCTATTAGGAGTGACCTTGGACTGTCTGCTGTAGGGGGAGTGTGACGACATCAGCAGTACGTTGCTAGGTTACTATCTTGTTTATTGTGTACTCTGTGCTTTTGCTATTATAAAATTATAATATATTATTATCCCATAATGTCTGTCCTTATTGTGATGTGGTATATAAGTCTGATAGTGCTTATAAAGCCTTGTTAGACTTGATAGAAACTAATTGTTACTTGATTGTAGAACTGACATAGGCTATAAAAATTTGATCAAAGCTGCTTAAATGACTATGCCAGATTCTGCCCCCCCATCAATCGCAAGATGTACAAGATAACGAATAAATGTAAAAATATCTCGGTTTTTTTATTAAAATTATTTGTTTAAAACAAAGTCTTGTACATATGTCGAAAAAAACACCCTAATTAAGAATTCAGAAAATAGTAAGAAATCGAAGGGAATTATTCATTGTTTTTGTTATTCTTATATAGGAGTTGCGAGTGAAAATGATACTGATTATGATTATGCAATATGAAACCTGTAATAAGTCCCCAACAAAATGATAGGTACAGCTTAAATGGTCACGTAGTTTTGTAGGTGGGGTAAACCTCCATTGAAATGTGGCAATGTCATTTATAGCACTCGATTTTTTTGTTTTTTAAATTATTTATGAGAATGTTTCAGCCGAATTGTAATTTTCTTTCAAATGGTATTTACAGTTCTCCAAACTTAAGAAAGACAATTGGAAGTCGGCTAACCAATGTTAATTCAAACCATATCCTTTATTTGCCATTAAGTACCCATGTTCACATATTATTTATACAATGGACTGGGTAAATCCGTGCTCCTAAATCCTCTATCGCGGGAGACCGAGGAGAATAATATTTTACTATTTTTATTTTATTTATTTCAAGAAAGATTTACAACTATAATAACTTTAGGTTACTTAATAATATCTAGAAGCTAATTACAAATCGTCACCTTTAGAACTATAGTTATATTGCTAAACTTAATTAGCTCCATAGTTTTATTTCATCGACTGAATTTAAAGGTGAACACTAAATTCCTCTTTCTATACAAACTTATTTCGTACTACTATTAATACTGAACTTGTAGGAACTCGATTTTGACTCTTACCGAAGGAAATATAACGTCTAAAGTTCTGTAGACTAGCATCTAATTAACATAATATTTTATTACAATCACAAATTGTATTCATAAATTATTAATAATTTGTAAAATGTTTATAATTTGTATGAGTGACGTGTAAATCATTATTTATGAATAAATGAATCTGAATCTGCATCGCGAACAATATTCAATTTTTATACCTTTGTACGACATGGGATATTTTTCTTTCATTAATATCGATGTTTACTATGTCTGTAGGACTGACTATTCCTACAAGTTCCCACTAATACAACTCGCACGATGTTCAAAATGCACGAATTAAAATATGAAAGTTTATTCTTCGATAACTCCCGTGAACGCTGTCACAGGAAATCTGGTACCTACATCACAAAGCCAGCGAACTTTGCAGTCTTCTGGCTGGAAGCTCTGAAAGTCCGATCGCTTTTATAAGAACTTTTAAATTAATAAATGAATATTGCGGTGCCTGCTAGTCAGACAAGCGGTAATTGCTTTTGCTAATAGTTTCTAAACCTCAACAAGTTGGCTCTTTACTTAATCTGTCTGTGGAACACAAAGTAAGCTGTAGCTGTGTTTACACTGCTCCCAGTCTACATTGGCTCCTAATTTAACTTTTTAGAGAGAAGAGAAACATGAGACCGAAACAATAAATAAGGATGATAAACGTAAGTGTAAATACACCGAAAAAGCAATTAGGGACACCCACAGTACCACAGACTCAGAACTACCCAATAAATCTAAGTATTTACAAGGACTACGTGAGTTGTGTTATTTTAGTTACTTAAATACAAGACTCGGTACCTATAAATACTATTTCAGGGTCTGAGTAGAATGTACTAAAGAAAATCATTAGATACCTAAGGCTGACAGAAAAATCTATATATCTACCTTTAGCCTACCCTTAGAAAGTAGACAATTTTGTGTATCACAAGTAGTTTCAATAAACTAATTTTAAAGTAGAAGTAGTTCCAGGCCACTCAAAGTGTTTGCAATGCAATACGCTACTGCAACAGGTGACTGGTTTGTTGGATGACGTCCAAGAGATAAGAGGAAACGAAGCGAGTGGAATGTGCACCCACTGTAACTTGACGGGCCTATCAATAGGATGCAAGAAATGCTGCCAGTTAATCAACTCATTCTTGAACAATAAGGTCCAAGAATACCAGTCACAAAAGGAACAATTTAACGAATGGCTCAATAAAGTAAAACATGTCTTACGAGGAATTTTGGAAACTGATACAGTTTGCAAGAACAAAGAGCATCGAAAATATTCCACTACAAATGAAGAGTTAGAAAACCTGTTAAAACAACTACAACCACGGCCTATGACAACCGATCGTAGATTACGAATAAGCCATTTTCCTTCTACTGAGCTTGAGACTAAAAGTGATGTTGATCTGACTGATAGTGCAGACGTTCTTAAGAAGATATTGCACAGAATACAGAAAGAAAGCGAAAGATTATCGATAGAAAAGTTAGAAGGAGGTAGAGAACAAGGTGAAACTAGTATTGAAATAAAAACTTTACCTTCTCTTACGGATTTTAATTTATCACCGCATGCACAAGCGAAACAAATACCGCTGATACACAGGAGAAGCAGATTCGCGATATTACCACCGTCAAATGAGATGCTAGAACAAGAATTCAAAAAGAAGATCGCCAAGGGTTTGAATTTAACAGTGAGCATTGACAACGAGAAAACGGTTACATGGGGAGCTATCCGTAGGTCTACAGGTGATGTTCCAGGAGCAGTTAAGGGTGTAGATAAAGATGTAGGCATTCGATCTATAGTTAAACGAAGTGTTAAAGATACTGATTATATAAGAGAAAGATCTGACCGAGAAGCGGATACAATAGGTTATAAAGATGCGTCTAAAGTAAGCGATAAAGTAGCTGGTAAAGGTACTCTAGCAAAAGGAACTGAGCTAAAATCTGCGTTGAATAAGAAAAGATATAATGCTTTAAATAGAGCTAAAGAAGAGAAACCAAACTTAAGAGCTATAGAAAAGCAAAAGAAAGATGACAGTCAAGTAAGATTTACAAATAGCATCTCTATTTAAAGTTTAATTAGGTATCAGTTAATACAATAGAAATAATTTTGAAATCAAATTCATGTTATTTAATTAGTTCCCCTGTAATTTATTGTGTGGGACGTTGAAATTAAGAGGAACATATCATAAGTAATTACTTTGATAATGATATTATTTCATACTTTTAATTTCATATTTTATTCGAACAGATTGGTAAAAAGATGCCCGAAGAATTGGAACAAACATCTTCAATGCTGTTAACGGCAGACAAACAGCAAGACATGAAGACTTTCGCAAAGCAAATAGCTTCAGAAAAAATTAAACTGAATGAATCGACTAATAAAGAAATAGAAGAAGGGAAACACACTGAAAAAAGAGAATTAACGCTAGAAGACGAAAAACTGTCTGAAAATGTAAAAGATTTAAAGACTACACCGAGCCAAACTGAAAATTCAGTAAACATGAAAAAATCTAAATTATCATTGAGTCCAATATTAACTTCGAAACAGCAACTTACAAAATTAGGGATGACACCGGTTTTAGGTAAAGATAAGGATAATACAGGTATTAAAGATGTGAAAGAAGGCAAAGAAGAAAAAGATAAAGTACCTGGAGGGCTAGATAATATATTTTTGGAGAAAGCAAATAAAGGTGACGTGGAAATAAAAGGAAAAAAGAAGAAAAAGAAAGAAACAACAGATGGTGACGATATGTCAGACGATGATAAAGAAAATAAGCAAAAAAAAATATCATCAAAGAAACTGAAACCAACTGCTTCGACCAAATTATTTTTAACATTATTGAAGGAAAAAGAAAAGGAGAGGGCAAAAAAAGAAAAGTTGGAACGGTTAAATGCGAAGAAAATTAAGGCAATTAAAATACCTGTTATAAAACAAATATCTTTGCCAAAACTGAGTAAACGTATCAAGGATAAAGATGACACATCATCAGATGGATCTTCGAACTCAGATGCCACAGATAATGTGATCGGAGCGGGTGGTCAAGGTGACGTCAAATGTCTAGATACTGAAAAAATACAAGGCAATAAGATAGTACCTTATAACTATACCAAAAAAGAATTAGATGTAAAGCCTATACTGTTTAGAAAAGTACATGTATTTTGTCCTCTTCAACAGTCTACCAATGTCACAACTGCACCCGTGAAAGATCCAAGCTGTAGACGAAAAAGTAACCTTAGCGTTTTTGATTCACAGTCCGATGTAAGTATCTATAATTTTTATAGAATGTATTTTATATTAAGTACTACTTGTGTTCACTGTACAGCTGACAGCAGATCCAGTGTAACACTTTGGGCCGTTCTTATTATCTGCGTCGTAAGAGTTGAAATCGTACTGCAAGTGTTACCATTGATCTGCTGTTTTCCGTACAATAATAATTGCAAGCTGTTAAAGCTATTTAAAATTATACACAAGTCCAATGCACAATTATTTAGGCGTATATTACGTTATACAAAAAATGAAAGTTTATTTTGTATTTAAAAATTTACAGCTACGAGTACATTGCACTTGATTAACTCGTACTTATGTAGTACTTAGTATGAAATACTCTCGAGATCTTGGTTCGAGTGTCTCAGCATAGCCTAATTAGTTGCTAATCGAGTACCTATGGTAATGGACATACATCATCGATCGGCATCGATGAGAGAGCGTTACAATGTTCTAGTGACGGGTCAGAACCCATTGGTCTCCTGAAATTCGCACCCAGTGCCCACTCGTCCCCTAAAATATTTGAGGTTTCCACTCGTCCCCTGAACTGTTATTTTTTTTTAATAATTTATATTTCCTCGCGCTCTACTATTTTAGAGATTTCTTTTTCTTTGAATTTATCAACGATACAATATAATTTTCATAATACAAATTAATTTCGTTAAAGTGTTGTTCACAAATGTACTGTGTCAGCGCTATTTATGTAAAAATATGGCTGGTTGTCTATCAGCAGTTGCCGAAGACTGAGCAGGGGACGATTAGTACCTTAAAAATAAATTAATATTGCCTCATCTCCTGCCGGGGGACCAATGGGCACCTATATAGGAGCCGAATCTACAACTTTTAATCCCGGGGACGAATATTAGGGGACCAATGGGTTCTGACCCCTAGTGACGACCCCTAACACCTAAACTCACCCTATTTACGTGTCGAGATTCCAGAAACAGTGACTGACAAAATCTGGTACCTCGTACTGCGATTATTGATTGCGAACTCTGTATTGACCTCGTAAGTAGCTAAAATGAAATGGTATTCCAGATTTCCAGCAGAAAAGGAATTATGAGATACAAGTTATCAAATCCAGAGTTTATTGACAACGGTATCACAATATTACCTTCGATGAAAATTATGCGGAAGGTAACATTTTTGCTTTTAGAAAGGAAGAGTGAATTCGCTGAAAGTACTAAAAATCTATTACGGCATCTAATAGGGGAATGAAAACTTCCAGTCTCGAACTATTTAGATTTTCACGTACTCACTAGCAAGTAAACTTACAATAGCAACACGTGGTAGGGGTAGAGTACTGTATTTGTGTTTTCATATGACGTAATCACAACTCTCTACCTCCCTGGCAACCCCTTCGTTCCACGAACTGTTCACAGAGGACGGTGCAGCCCCAAACAAATGTGCACTGAAAGCGAATATGCAGAGCTTTGTACGTTAGTTGGGTCGGTCGGTAAATATTTACTGTAGGCTTATTAATTCAAATTAATTATTGCAGTCGCAAATACCATAAATGCTAGTACAGCTAACAGCAGATCAAGTTTAACACTTTGGACTTTGAATGATTTGTTCTTGTTTCGACCAACTGGTTCGCCCAAGATTCTTGTTTCGACCAACATTGTACGTTGTTCTCGTTTCGCCCAACTTTCAAGATACTGTCAAAAGTACAGTCAGTAAAAGCATTGGTAGACGAATCAAGGTGTGTATAGTATTAATTAATAAGATAGGTAAGCATTAGAAACAGACATTTCAATGAGTACTAATAACCGACGACGTATTATTTTACATATTCTCATTTCTTTTTGCCATAAAAATAATACAAACCTGTAACAAAAGTTAGTTGGGCGTAGCAAGAATAAAAAATAAGGCGAAACGATAATAAAATGTTTGAAATAATAAAAAAAAACAAATTCTGGGCGAACTGAGACTAAAATGTCGGTCGAAACAAGAATTTTCGAAAGTTGGTCGAAACGAGAACAAATCCTTTGGATTGTTCTTATTATCTTAAGAGTTGAAATCGCACTGCAAGTGTTACCATTGATCTACCGTTGTCCGTACCTACTAAAAGGTTACATAAAACCACTAACAGGGTTACATAAGGTGTATTAATGCCATGTGCCATAGGCCGATAGTCATAGACAGTTTTTAACACGAACTCAGCGTAAGGTCGTCTTTTGACTGTCAAAATCTTATGAAAACTAACAGTTGTAAGACGGCACTTGAACTCCACTCATGCTCAAAACTTTAGACTATCGGTCTCAGGTTCGACTCGATAATAATACTGCAGTGTTTTTTTTTACTCAATTACTTTCCGACGGTTGTGTGATCCTTTTTTATATTAAATAAAGTGCTATAATATGACACTTTATTCACATTAAGATCTAGCCTAAATACAATAAGCCCCGTATTAATAGTCTGACCTCAAAACTTGAGGGCTTCAAGAGCGAATTCAGCTGATACACTCTCAAGACGTGATCACCATCTCAAGTATGTCATTTATTAATAAACCAATCTTGAGGGCATATCACGTGATGTCTTTCTCAAGTAAACGTCACGGTTCGCCTGCAATCAGCAAATACGTTCTCAAGTGTGTGTTTGACAGTTCTCTTGAGAACTGAGTTTTGTTGATTAATACGGCTAAACTCACGTGGTACCTACCCGATTCCTAAACGCGCACCTAAGTTACGTTTATTAATAGGAACGTCATCTTGAGGTCGTTCTCAAGATTGACTTTTGAGCTGAGAGTATTAATACGGGCCTAAGAGTAATAAGTAATTTGATTTTGACCTAAATTTCTATAAATTGACACTTTATATCTAAGAGTTAGTCCAATGACATTACTTAGAAGTCCATTAAAGGCGATCACTTTGTTCACGTGTCTTACATTCGCGCACTATCACTACGAATTGTTTTCATTACACTACACTAACTCAAAAGGTTTGGTTCTTTTCAGTCTTCTCACTATGTACCTACGTGTTGTCGAACTATGGTCATCTTATCTTAAGATAAGAAAAGACAAGAACTATGCTCATATAGTATGCTCATGTATTAGTGGTCCCTTAGTCCATCGACTTTGTTACCTCGTCCCCGCCGTCTGTCTGCACCCCACAGGAGGTTGCCGGACTAAATCTAAATTCAATATCGCAGACAACACCGCAATTTATCGTCACAATTTCACACCAGCCAGTCAGCCGACGACATTGCCAACATTTCACGCCATTCACGCAAGAAACGCTATAGTTTTAACACTTAATAGGTAGTAGCGAGTAACACATAATGTATTATTTTATTTAAATTAATGTAAGAAGTAGAAGAGGAATGTATGAAGAATCTTAAAATTTGGGCCAAATTTTAGAACAAAAGTTGTTGACACTTGTTGTTGTTTATATTTGTCCGTTTTCGTAACCAGTTGGTAATGCTAATTACCTACCACTCTTCCCCCCAAAGCGATCCTTTTGGGGGAAAAGTTTCAATTTATCCTTTACGTTAGGTATTATAAACAAACCGTTTCTTATTATATTCATATTAATCTAACTACAGAATAACAAAACTTAAAATTATACAAGTAATAAAAAAGTACCTATTTACAAAATATTTACATTATAAGCATATCACCTACCTCGCCCCCATGCGGCAGGGTTCCCAGGATAAATGGATTATACATTGTGGGCTAGTACAGCCTACAATGGGGAGTGCTCGGGGCGCCAGTCGGGTCGCGGATGTATCGCAGTTCCCGGGGCTCGGCAAGAATGGCACGAGGTGGAACACCCCAGGAGGTTTAGTCGGTATGCTGCCCCTTCAGGGCGGTGAGCCCGACATAATCAACACGCTCCCCCGGGCGTGGTGGTACATGATTTTGCATGTTTTACCTGGGTTATATACATATAATAAAAAAAGGGTTCCCAGGACGCTGGCGGCATTACCTCGCTGAACGGCTAAACTCAGCCGTTGAGTGAAGTAAGCGCCAGCTATGAGATCCCCTGTAGCGAGGACCAGTCGTGTAGATATATTTTTCGAAAACATTTTTGTGTCCGACGACCACGGACCCAATGTTTCCACAGCCAGCGCGACAAATTCATAGTACGCGCTGAGCTGTGAATACTTTCGCCGCTTGCGAGCTGTGCTGCTGACATGTAGGTATACCTTTACTTACGTAATTTTCAGATGAATGTTTACAAAATGGTGCCGACACACAGGGATTGCAATTGGTTTCAGCGACATAAGAAGCAAAAGATGTTGTTCTACGACTCGAGTGAGAAATTGGCAGAGATTGATGACGACTGTCATGGGCGGTGGTACTACAGGAACGGAATATTGGCATTGGATTACTATAAGGCCACAGGTTTGTTGATTGAGGGGGGCAGGTTGTTATCGCCCAATACAGGTTGTTATAGTAACTGTGAAGCCCGGAGCCCTAGAGGGACAGCGGTTGCAGTCAAATACCAGACAAGTGGCCCGCCGCCGTTCTCTCCCTTGCTGTCTGCTGATCAATATTGGCAATGAAAAAGACATTGCCACATTTCAATGGAGCTTTGCCCCACCTACAAAACTACGTGACCATTTAAGCTGTACATATCATTTTGTTGGGAACTTATTACAGGTTTCATATTGCATAATCATAATCAGTATCATTTTCTACTACTCTTGCAACTCCTATAGAGGAATAACAAAAACAATGAATAAATCGCTTCGATTTCTTACTATTTTCTGAATTCTTAATTAAGCTGTTTTTTTCGAATCGAAACTTGTACAAAACTTTATTTTAAACCAATAATTTTAATAATAAACTGAGATATTTTTACATTTATTCGTTATCTTGTACAACTTGCGGTTGATGGTGGGGCAGAATCTGGCATTGTCATTTACGTTAATGAATCTACGAGAAGTATCACAATAACAAAAAGATAAAATTGTTTAGGGTTGCGTGCACCATGAGGGGTTAGCTCTACCTGGGGTTAGATAAGAAAAATATACCTACGTTATTAACACTCGGATTATATTTTGGTGGTTATTAAAAAACTACTTATTAATTTTTAAATTCTAAATCTAAGTGAAATAAAAATATATTACATTGTTGTAGACGTTAAATTTATTCCTAATTAAATATCAATTCCCTGTATCTAACGATATCGTCTCTCCACCTACGCCGAAGTCTGCCCCGACGCCGGCGACCGTCCGATGGCACCCATTCTGTGACAGTCCAGGCCCATCGGTCCGGCTGCATGCGGCACACTGCGTGTGGCTGGAGGAGGCTTAGGACAGGGATGGATGGAAGAGGAAGGAAGGGGGGAAGCTTTGCCCAGCAGTGAGACAATTTATAGGTTTACAAAAAAAATATATCAGTTCCTCACTAAACCGCAATATTTTTGCCATTGATTTCCTTTAGTTCCTACTGACCCAAAGGCTTACACTATCCTGCAGTACCTTCTGTCGACACCTAGCATTATTTGAAATATGTACGCTAGCAGCAGATCAAGTGTAACACTTTGGACCGTTCTTATTATCTGCCTCACAAGAGTTGAATTCGTACTGCAAATTGATCTGCTATCCGTACGAGAAATAATCAAATTCAAATATTATCTACCTGTGTTAGTTTCACTCGATTACAATTAATCTTACCATTTCGTCGTGGCCAAATCAGTTTGTGACAATGAATATTCCCTTGAATAGTAAGTTGGTACTAACAGAAACCGTACCGTCTAATGCACTTTGAAAATTAGCTAATCTGTACTAACGGAAATGTTGGGAATACGTCGAGTTATTATGGCTTTGCATTTTAAGCTAGGACCTAACTCCCTATGAGTCGAACAGACTTTGATAAGTACATAAAAGCTAGACCCGTACCAACTACCCTGCGTCGGTAAAGCCCTACTATAAGTACTAGAAAGTCAAACTGGTAAAAGTTTGAGGATGGAGGGCATCTGTCAAATAAATTGTTAACGCAAAACTCTTTGGCATAGCTGATCGATTTGGATATGAAAACAATTCTGCAAATTGAAAAACTGGAAGTTTTAAATTCATGATAAAATAATATTATAAAGTATGGTTTACATTTTATTACAAAATAAAAAAACAATAGTAGGTACCTAGTCAGTTAATTTGAATTCCTAAATTGTTGAATTCCCGAAATATTGAATGTCAAAACGTCGAAAATTTCGAAACTTTACGAAACTCAGGTTGCATAGGGGGCCGAAGGGGTAAAACAACAATATTATATGTGCTGAAGTAAGGAGCATTGCAACATTGAAAATACATAATTATGTACTCACTGCATTAAAATAAAACAACATACTCGTAAAAGAAATACTATTTTAACAAAAAGAAAATTGTTGTTTAAAACTTCGGAGTTTAGAGTCTTAAAAGAATCGATGATCGAGAATCTATAATAAAGGTTGTGATAACAAATTATATGGAACGGAACCTCTCCGTCCCTTCTAATGCTGAGTTGGAAGCTTCGAAGCCTTTTAGTCATTACATTAGTGTTCCAGGAAATGTTGCTCATGTTCACATATTAGTTAGGAAAACTTTTACGGTTGGAAATTTAATTAGAGAAATTACAATGCCACATTCAACTTTACTCGGCGCAATTTAAAAAAACATTGCCACATTTCAATGGAGCTTTGCCCCACCTACAAAATTACGTGACCATTTAAGCTGTACCTATCAATTTGTTGGGGACTTATTACAGGTTTCATATTGCATAATCATAATCAGTATCATTTTCTACTACAATCGCAACTCCTATAGAAGAATAACAAAAAAAAATGAATAAATCGCTTCGATTTCTTAATATTTTGAGAATTCTTAATTAAGCTGTTTTTTTCGAATCGCAACTTGTACAAAACTTTTTTTTAAGACCAATAATTTTAATAAAAAACGGAGATATTTTTACATTTATTCGTTATCTTGTACAACTTGCGTACAAGTTGTACAAGATGGTGGGGCAGAATCTGGCATTGTCATTTGACTCAATTTTTTTTATTGCATCAATCAACTCTCATATTCCTGCTGAAAAGAACTGTGAAATCAGTTTTTCGATATATCAATTAATACCAATGATATTAAGCTTCATCACCATTAAGATATGTTCTATACTGGTTCTATATTACACTATAATTATATAATCAAGTAGCGTGCAAGTAATACGATCCGTCAAGTGATTGAGGTATACATATTCAGACACACATACTTATTACCACATAAATTATTTTATATTCTTGTCATCAGTCTATTTATATGTCACTGCTCGGGCACAGACCTTCCCTTACATCTCGGGAGCTGGGGCCATGATCCACCACGCGGGCCCAGTGCGGATTGGCGGATTTCAACATGTCTTAGAAATTTAATTCTTCTTCTACGGCATGCAAGTTTCATCACGATGTTTTCCTTCACCGTTTTGAGAGCACTCCGAAAAAACCGAGGATAACTCATTGGTACATGGCTGTCCTGGCTGGGAATCGAACCTGGGACCTCCGTATCGCAAGTCCATTGACCCAACCACTGAGCCACCGAGCTCTTATTTTATATACTGAGTAAGATTCTATTAGAAATTAATTAAAATCGGTAAACACCGCCCAAAATCTATGTTCTAATAATATATTGGTTGATTATCGGGTCTCGCACGTTAAATTTAATCATCGCTGAACAAAGCGTCCCTTTCATTTTTACACAATGTAGGTAGTTTGAGTGTTCGTGACAGTTTAATTTAGGTTTACTTTTTAGCGGCCAACGGCACACACAGGCGCGAACTGCACGCGGCTTGCGGCCTGCGGCCAGTTGAAACTTTTGTGGAACAATTTACGAAAATGAATAATAATTACTTATACTTAATATTCCGATGCAATTGGCATGCTATTTTCTAGAGCAACTTCGTTTAAATAAATATAGGTACCTACTTAAAAGTAAATATCCACCAAGGAATTTGATTAAAGTCAGATCACGCCTGTGTGGGAAACCACACAGGCGTGATCTGCACGCGGCTTGCGGCCAGTTGAAACGCATGCCCCGCCCCATTCTCTCCCGTCGTTAACGTCCACTAGGTAGCGGATTGCGGCCTAGGCCTCTGATCGAAGAATGGAAGACAGCTAGCCGCGTGCGAATCGCGCCTGTGTGTCAGGCTTTATGGTCTAATATCTGAGAGATTATTGAGTCATATCAAAATATATAATTTAAATAAATAATTAATTATTATTATTTATTATAGAATATGAAGAAATTGCTCTTTAAATAAAATTGCCGAGAGTTCAGTAAAGTGAGGTTTAGACAAGGACAGTAATACCTATGCCATTTCCAGCACTGTTTAACTACTAAACACTAGTTTTGTACAAGCTGGACTTGTACAAAGCTGCCTGTCCATTGGCAACCCAATCCAGTGATAATTGGGCAGCGTATGTATATATGTATGTATGCATGTATGTATGTATGTGTATGTATGTGTATGTATGTATGTATGTATGTATGTATATGTATGTATGTGTGTATGTATGTATGTATGTATAATCGCCCTGCAGCCTAAACGCTGCTTCAATAGTGCTTTAACTTTTTTCTGTTGTAATATAATATAATATATATAATGCTTCTGCTTATTCAATAATGCTTTAACTCTTATCGATCTTGTGAGGACAGTTTCCGTACACCAGTACCTCCGTATTATTTCAGTTCAACTCGTGGTCGCCACAATGATCAATGCACACACCTAGCGACGCGCAGCTGACTGTTTATACTGTTTATACAGACAGTGCCAGTGACTGGTCCAAAACGAAGTTAGCTGGACCCAGTTACTGCCATTGTGTAAATAAGCCCCTGTTAGATTTAATAAAGAGAAGCGAATATTCCTCGAATATAATATTTAATAATATGCACCTGACCGGGTATTCGTGTGCACTCAGACGTGCTCAGAGACGGTGTTGGGCGCATCAAATAACAAAAGTCCGGTTTAAATTAAAGTTCTTAGATTCAGAGAGAATTTCAGCGCGTGAGCGCGAATTACCATAGAATAGAATACGTTTATTTACACACAAACAATGCCATGAGTTGCTATGGTAAATTCGCTAACGACTTAAATCTAAATACTCAGAATTTGTTTTATGCATTAGGTAAGCCATGCTAGGCGAACAAATTAAAATGATGAAAAATGACATTGCCAGATTCTGCCCCACCATCGACCGCAAGTTGTACCAGATAACGAGCCGTTTTTTATTAAAATTATTGGTTTAAAATAAAATTTTGTACAAGTTGCGATTCGAAAAAAACAATTTAATTAAGAATTCAGAAAATAGTAAGAAATCGAAGCGATTTATTCATTGTTTTTGTTATTCTTCTATAGGAGTTGCGAGAGTAGTAGAACATGATACTGATTATGATTATGCAATATGAAATCTGCAATCAGTCCCCAACCAAATGATAGCAGCTTCAATGTACACGCAGTTTTGTATAGGTGGGGCACACCTCCATTGAAATCTGGCAATGTCATTTCTAGCCGTGCGTTGAACCTGCGCCTTTCCGGTGAGAAGTCATGGAATGACAAGGTTCAAGTCCTGCCCAGATATTTTTCATCATTTTGATTAGATCTAAATAATTGAAGGGTTTTTAGTTCGGACATGTAATAGGGGTGTAACCAAACCCAACAACCAAGTCTAAAAATAGTGCTTCCGCTTCCAAAATCAAAGTTACAAAAATGATGGTATGGTCGAACTAAAAAAAGGTGATATAAGGACAGAAGAGTTTATTAAGGTTGGTATTTTCTCAAAAAGTAGTTTGACTGATTTTTTTTTTTTTTTACAATTTTACAGTATAGTGAAAGAATTTTTACTATCGGTCAAGTAGCTCTCGAGAAAATTATATCTTCTAAATACTTTTCTCTGTTAGCTACAACTTTTGAAACATTCAAAATTAGCCTAAAATTCGAAACAGCCTAACCGTTATCCAACTAATTCGTACTATAGAGCTGTAATTAAGCACCTCTAAAGAGGTATTACGCGTTAATGCGGTCACGCGGGAGCTGCCTGGTAAACTAATTAATCAGTTGCCCGACTGGAATAACATTGACTGCAAACAGCAGGCTGCAATCAGGCGCTAGATTGCAGTCGCCGGGGGCGGTGATGGTGTAGTGAAGCCGTGAAGTAAATAACTAATTTAACATCGGAATAGGGCTCATTATTAAAAGTCATGGGACAGATTTTTCTATCGAGAGATAAAGTGTTAGTTCGATAGCGTGCTTTTATAATATAATAATAAAGGCACTAACTATAAAGTTAAATTTAAAACGTTCTCAAGTATAGGAGTCTTTTCACTACCTAAATTTAGAAATAATATCACTTTGTAAATCGTACATTTTAAAATGTAATCCGTGGATTACGTTGCTAGTTATACGATACGTAGGTACCTCTCATATTAGTACGTAAGTTTATGCTAAGTTAAAATAAAAATAAACTAAGGGCCCGCAATATTTTTTACGAGACGATAATTTTGTCACAGTTAAAATTAAAATGAACTTAAACTATTTGCATATTTATATACATATAGGTGCTTCTTAGATCACGAATCCATCTTTCTCACTGATATAAGGAAACTGTCTGATTTTTTTTTCTGCATTTCTGATTACAAACAAAACAAAACAAATCGGATTCACTATGTTACAAATGCATATTTACGCAATTGAGTACATTTAATATTGACCAATTAAATACATCCATAGGTAACTGATAAATACATGAATCGGCGAATTATTTTCGGGCTCAACTGAAAATATTTGCTCATACATGGAATACAGAATAAGAGAGGAGTTCTCGTTTGTCCTTTCTGTGATTCTTCTTCTTCTTGTCGTTTTCAGTTGTCCATGGTGGGACATTGCCCCCTAAACAATGCTTGTGGAAACTTATCATAACATTATTTCCTACAGAAACAAATGCAGAACACAGGTACATAGTATATAGCTCTGGAGAAAAGGATGCCTTAGGAAATTCAAGGTGTATCACCGTTCTGGCGAGCTTTGACCATCTCGGCAACGGTGTGGCCTACGACCATATTGGCAATGTTAGGTAAGCAATTGTCGCCCTTACATGTTCCTAAGTCCCATACCTGAAGTCTATACAGATTTTAGTCACGTTCATTTGCATATTTAAGTAGATTAGTACCAAATAGAATTACCTACGCCCCGACGCGTGTAGGTAATTCGATTAGGTAGCCTAATTAAGTTGCAGTAGAACATAATTAAAGGACATTGTTCATTGGGCCATAGATTAATTGCAACATGGAACATGAATGGACCAATATTTTTCCTCTTCCACTGTAATTCCCATATTAATAAGATCGACATAATATTCTACCAATAATAGTCTACAGTGAAGGGTCTCGCGAATGCACTATGTCAATTATTATAATAATATATGAACTATTTAAATATTAAAAAAAGATAATGTAAGAAAATAGCCCTCCATCGGAATAGTTGTGACCTGTGACCCTTTCTTGTAACTTGTAAGGTCTTTGGTGGAAGCGAGAGGTTCTGCTCGGACTCCACTTAAGTGGCATTCCGTTCCACTTCATTCATTCTCTGTGAGTGGTACTCGTGTGTGCGCTTCTCTACGTCGTCGACCGTATCCATATCAAGTGAATTTGGTCGAGTTTACATGCATACGTAACGATGCCAGTTTTCCGTAGGGCTAGGTACAGACGATGGACTTTAATCAGCCTTTAAATCAATGGTCCGGTCTAAAAAATGTTTTACAATGTTATTTAGAACACACATACTTAATTGAGAGAGAGAGAATTGATGTACACAGGCGTGAGGAGAGATTTCTTCTAGGAAAGCCCAAGAACATAATAAAGCAACAAATGAGCAGTTTATCAAACTTATGTTTCAGACTGAAATACAACCAAACTGAGGGTGAAGTAGTAGATGACAAGATAGGACCGCCTGGCAGATGGAAGTGGCATGGTTTAAATGATCCCCCAGCCTTACATCCGGTCTACATTGAAAATCTGAATGTTCGTGACACCAGATTACAAAAAATAATAGCTAATGCTGAAAATAATGCACAAGAAGACAAGACCAATGAGGATGTGCTATACGAATCTATGTTAGCAATTGAGTTTGAGAACTACATGAAGGAGAAAACTAATAAATTGCTCCAAAGCTACAAGCCTTTTCAGATAAGAGTGAAGGCTTTTAAGTTAAACGAACAATTCTCGCTTCATGTTGTCGACCAAGCGAACATTTATCTGATGTTTAGGGATGGGCAGGTGTCACTGAAACTGAATTTAGGTATGGTGTTGGATAACCACGAGATCTTAGACACAGAGACTGCTGACGTGACGCAGGTGATGACGTCGTATGATCGCAAGCTCCCCAGGTCGGAGAGTGTAGCGAATATTAAAAGAATTTTAGTGAGTACGAGGAAGAAATTTTCGGTATCTAGTTCTGTTCATTAAATGATGATTGGCACGTCTATATTCGACAGTATATATTAAGTCTATATAAAGCCGGCGCAAGACATGTGAGCATCTTTGCAAAGTTTTAACAACCATTGCAACCTTTTTTTTATTTTATTCATGTTAGAAAACCAACAGTAGATATATACAGATTATGGTTCAGCCAATTACAGGTTTTCCCGGTTAATTTTACAATGTTTATGATCGTAACTGACAACATCAGATCAATGGTAACACTTGCAGTATGATTTTAACTCTTACGTCGCAGATAATAAGAACGGTCCAAAGTGTTACACTTGATCTGCTGTCAGCTGTACCTATAAGTGTGTTTGTGGTTTGTGTTGTGAAAGTGAGCTTTGTCTGTGTTGTGTTTCTATGTGAGATTGTGTTTTCTGTACAGAATGTTCTTTGTACAGAATCTATAACTACGACTTCATAAAAAAATAGCCAATGAATATCGAGTTTGAACATATTTGCAAACATTTGCGCACATGTCTGGCGTCGGGGTAAAGTC
Source organism: Tachystola acroxantha (assembly GCA_963506565.1). Taxonomy (NCBI): domain Eukaryota; kingdom Metazoa; phylum Arthropoda; class Insecta; order Lepidoptera; family Oecophoridae; genus Tachystola; species Tachystola acroxantha. The sequence continues at coordinate 20,282,415 of OY735870.1, forward strand.
TACGTCTAAAGTCCGTAGTCCTTATAGTATAGCAACGCGTATTCGTGAACTAAGCGTTTCTGTGTACGAGCAAGCGACTACGCATACATTGGAATGCATAGTCTGTACAAGGCTTTATACACGCGAATGCTACACAGGTTAGATTGGAATGTTTTCTGTAAGTTGGCACGTATACTGTGATGTTGGAAAAGTTTAACGAGTTGTTGAAGTAAGGCGGAGGAGTCTGGAGTTTTCTTTCACACTTTCTTGAAACCTTAACCTTAACTTTTGATATGAAATAAAGTAATACGCACTCAATGTAACTATCAAATAAAATAATTGTAAAGAATAAGGTATTCTCCGCAATTAAAAAAAACGACCTACATACTTACTTATTTTGTATATTTTTATTAATGTAATGTTTAATGTAACAAGTGTAATTAAAATAAATGTCAAGTGCTTTTAACGGTGATTTAGGGCAATTTTTTTTTATAGTTTTAGTTTGCATATTTACTGTCTTTAATACTTATAATATTTTGTCGTTTAAAATAAAGATTTGTTTTTAACGTTAAATTGCTTACATTTAAGACCGTAGTTATTAATTATTTGAGTTACAGATATTAATAAGTAATATATATTGTTTATCACTTTAGAATAGCGTCATGGTGGAACTCGATAAGATAAGAAATTACAGTGAATACCAGACTATTATTTTCAAATTAAATAGATACGGTTTTCATTTATTTTAATTTGTTGTTTAGTAAAAAATAAATATAATACTTATAAGATACTTTGCTATTTCAGTGCCTGTTAATTACGAGCATCTGTACCTATTCCAACGAAATATGAGCGAAATATTGCGTCGTTAGTTTAATTATTTTATTAGTATGGATTGAAACCATTGGATAATACTTTTTAGTTGAAGTCGGTACCTATTTAGAGCGACAATTGACAAGGTCTAAATTTTGTTACCTCCCTTTATTATATTTTTTTATGAAAATATAGGTAATATTAAAAGACTCATATTTTTTCTTTTATTAAAATAACGTCGTTTTCATTATTTCAAAATTCAGTTAAGATCGTGACGTGTGGTTCTCTTGAAAATGGCGGGAAACGACGGTTGCGAAATTATTTGATAATTTTCCTTTTAATGTCTACAGGGACTATTTTGTGTTTAATATCACGTTAAATTAATCAGAAAATGTTCGCGAATGACAGTACGGTGAAGTTATTGGATTATTTATGCAAGATCTGAAGTTTCAAGCTTTTATCAAGAGTTCCCGCTACAAGCTCGGGAGTGAACGTGATTGTCGAGCTGCTTCGTCCAGAGTGATGACGCTACGGCGACTCCTCTGGATGAAGACATGAAGACGTGGCTACCCAGGGTGAAGACGCTACTGCGACTCCCCTGGAGGAAGATAGAAGACTATTGAATATATTGAAATTTCTGTAACATGACATTGGCAAATGACGAACTGTCGAGACCATTAATAAAATAAATAAATAAATCGTGACGTGAAAATTAAAAAGGGCGTAAGTGACGAAGACGTCTCATTACTGAAATAGTGTCGTTCCAAAATGGGTGAATACCCATGTTTCGGATGTTTTCGGTATTTGTAAGAGTGTGTTCATTGCCATTTTTCTTGTGGACTCGCCAAATATGATTCTGACTACCTAGAAAGCGTTGAAAAAGTATTACAAAAATACAATGTATTACTTGGCTGTAGGTATGGGTTAGATTCCCATTGCCTACTACGTCAGAGCCACAGGCCACAGTACTACCGGAATGTCTAATTTAACAGAAAACATTTTTTTTCTCTGAATATATCTACAAAAAAATTCTGAAAAAAATCTACGTATCTATTAAGAGACACAAATCTTAAAATGGTATTTTTCTTTTGGGATGTTAATAATTTTTAGACTTTGTCAATTTGGACCGATTTCGAAATACCGTTGAAAACGTTCCAAAGTCCAAACTGTCGGTCTAACTACCGACTTCAACTAAAAAGTATCTAATACCAAGATACCCATGTGTATAAAATAATAATTTCATAACATATCTTGATATACGTAACGAGTGGCCTACTTTCCGGAAAATCCTACAATTAGCTGAAGCACTAAAAGCGGAAATGCACGAGTGTGACTGTGATGAAATAGTATGTTGCGTTATTAAAGGCGGTAGAGACGCAATTTACAGAGGGGACATTGGAAGCCAGAGCTGCGGGCGAGCACTTTAATAAAACCCCATGTTGTGTAATTGCCTACCGCTCTTGTGACATGCAGGTTTTTCAACGCACATTTTACGATGAACTGAAAAAGAATGAAGTGTAACGAAAATAGCCTGATGGAGACAGATGATAACAGATGGAGGGATGACCTGTGTCTGGTTGGCAGAGATTGGATGCATAAAACAGAGAATCGGGCTAAGTGACGTGCTTTGGATATCCAGCAGTGGATTATCTAATGATGATGAAAAGTAAATATTTTTTATTCTACAACCAGAAATGTTTATAGGCCGATGGAATCCTCAGATCTGAGACATTGATCTCCTATAAACAACTAGATACACAGTCTGCCTTCTAAAAATGTCCGAGCGCAAAGAAGGTTCAAACGGATGAACGGACCCTCATTTGCTTTATTGGACATTATTTGGACGTTAGCAATGGACCCTTATTTGGACGTTTTAAAAATTGTTTTAGTAAGACCTTTGTATATCTAGTTATTTATAGGAGATCAATGATCTGAGAATAAGAATCGATCGATAAGTTAGAAAGAGCGCGTAACTAAAATCCTGTAATAACTTTTATTCCGCGTTTATCAGTAGGCACTCTACTCGTAAACCCTTAACCAGGCCTTCTGATGTATACTTAGGTATTTCTGAGTGGGACTGTACTCCTCCGTCCGTCCGTCCGTCCGTCCGCCCCTAAGTATAAGTAAGATAAGTTTGTCCCTAAATCTAGTTTATCTTTTCGTAACAGCAAATGTTATGGTGAAGTTGCACGGACCCTCGGTGCGCGAGTCCGACAGCCGACTCGCACTTGACCGATTTTATTTTTTAATTCAAATGATTAGGTACTACTAGTCGCATTTAATTAATATCTAGTGGAAAATAATAATAATTTATAAAGCCTTAATACATGACCTACATTTCATTCGTGTTATAATTATGCGTCACTTATTAAAACTAACAAGTTGAATTGGAAATATGCTTGCATATTCAGATTCATGCCCGCAAATACGCAAAGGGTGATTCGACTCTCGTGCGGTTCTATGTATTTGAGGGCCCTTGCCTTTGCACGTTGATTGGACGGCATTGCTCACTACCCGTTTGCAATATTGAAAGAGTTTTTATTTTTATTAAGTCGATAGTTTTGTCTTTTTACAGAGTATTCTTAGTCTTTTTTCTTCCTCCAGTGGAACCGCCAAAGCTTCACCAACCCTGGACTAAAGATCTCAGCGTCTTCCTTTCCTCATCCAGAGGAGTCGCCAAAGGCTCGCCAAACATGGACGAAGGATCTCAGCGTCTTCCTTCTTCCTCCAGAGGAGACGCCAAAGCTTCGCCAACCCTGGACTAAGGATCTCAGCGCCTTCCTTTCGTTATCCAGAGGTGAGAGGAGTCGCCAAAGCTTCGCCAACCCTGGACGAAGCAGCTCGACAGTCACGTTCACTCCCGAGCTTGTAGCGGGAACTCTTGACAAAAGCTCGAAACTTCAGATCTTGCTCAAATTATCCAATAAATTCACCATACTATCATTCGCGAACATTTTATTAATTTAACGTGATATTAAACACAAAATAGCCACTGTAGACATTATAACAAAAATTGACAAATAATTTTGCAACGTTTCTCGCGATTTTTAAGAGAACCTAGAATGTTGTTTCAAATGCTTTTAGCGTGCTTTTAGTTACGTTTGAAATCGTTCGAAGTCAATTTCTTAGCTACAGAATAAGGATTTATTCTCGATATAAGCAGTCACTTTAATTAAAGACAGGATCCGAGGTATTGACTGACCACTTAACTAGACGAGATTTCGAATAACAGGGGCGAAAGAGATAGATAATAAGTAAGCACATTTTCTTCCAGAATTCTAGCACCTGTTTTTCACGGCTGTGGGAAAAAGACTAATGGTTTTCGAGTTATGTTATTGATGAAAACGGTTTCGAATAGAGAAAGTTATACATGAGAGTTATGAAGGTTGAGATTTTATCAAAAATACTCGACTGGTTTTTTTTTAATTCTTCACTATTACATAGGTCGTGTGTACTCCTAAATAAGTACTTTTTACAATCGGTCAAGTAGTTCTTGGGGAAATCTCAACTTTGGGGGTGCGCTGCGTCGATTTTTACTAGCCGTCAATGTCTTATTTTTGGCGAAAATTAGTACAGTCGAAGACAGAGATAAGTATACAGGGGGCCTCAATAAGGTTGAGATTTTCTCAAAAACTACTGGACCGAATTTAATAAGTATTTTACAGTTACATAGTTTTAACTTTTAACTTTTATCTATGAAATAATGAAAGAATTTTTGCAATGGTCAAGTAGTTTTTGAGAAAATTTCAACCTTAAAAACTCTCCTGTACACCTTTCTCTGTGTTCCACCGTACCGTATATTAGTACAGTCAACAACAGATCAATGGTAACACTTGCAGTACGATTTCAAGTCTTACGTCGCAAATAATAAGAACTGTCCAAAGCAAAAAGTGTTACCATTGATCTGCTGTCGACTGTACGTCGTATCAAGAATTATGCGACCGATATTATGATAGTAAATATGCTGTTACTAGTTTAAAGTACACACCTGTAATTGTAAAGAGTTAAGAAATCAAAAATTAATCAAATATCTTTTGAGATAATCTCAACCCCTTTCTTTGTGTTCGACTGTAATCGCCAGATGCAAAACTAACGACTGCGAATGTATTTCTGCCCCCGTTATTGCAATAGTGGTTATTTACTTACTTCAACTGCAAAATCATTCGAGCGAACTATGAAAGGAGCCGTTCGCTCTCTCCGATAGAGTTCCCAATATCGTTGAAAGGAAATAACTTTTGCTCGTATTTCGCTCTCCATTCTAGTCCACTGGCTTTGCCATTGCGCAAATTATTCAGTACAAACCAAACAGACGGGAACTATTTGAAATGTCACAGCGCGAGGCGCGAGCGTACCGTTTTTTTTAAATAAAATTATTTCCAAATGGAAAGTCAAGGACAACTGGAGCATACAGCCTGGTCTGATGTTATATAAAGTCTGTTTTCATATAAATACATACATATATACGAAGATAACTTAACCTAAACCTATGCACAAGCCCCCACCCCCCTCCCCCCCACCCCCCTCCCCCCCACCCCCCAAAACCCCTAAACGAAATAACTCAACGATCCACGTAATCTTCTTTCTAGCATTCTAATTAATAGAAACGTTCGCGGACATCTCCTGATTAACTTAACGTGATCATTAATCACTAAATACCACGGAAACTATTTAATTTGAATTTTCACAAAAAAGTAGCTAATGTCGTTTCGCGCGCTTTTCAAGGAATCCCCACTCTAATCCATTTTTTTTTGTAAAATTCTTCTCAGGGTGTCTGATGTTAGTAGAATATCTGAATTCTTATAAATACATACATATATACGAAGATAACCTAACCTAAACCTACGCACAACCCTCCCAAACCCCTAAACGAAATAACTCAATGATCCACGCAAGCATCAAGTTATGCAAAAGGAAACCTTGCTAAGAGCACAAAACTTCACAAACACGACTTCTTTCGAGCACTCCAACTAATAGAAACGTTCGCGGACATCTACTGATTAACTTAACGTGATCATTATTCACTAAATACCACGGAAACTATTTAATTAGAATTTTCACAAAAAAGTAGCTAATGTCGTTTCGCGCGCTTTTCAAGGAATCTCCGCTCTAATCCAGTTCAGAAATATTTTTATTTGAAATGGACTCGGTAGTTCGTCATTTGCCAATGTCATGTTACAGAATATCCAAGACATCATAGTCTTCTCTCTTCTTCCAGAGGAGTCGCCGTAGATCGTTACTCTGGATATCAGCGTCTTCATTTCTTCATCCAGAAGAGTCACCGTAGCGTCGTGACTCTGGACGAAGCAGCTCTACAATCACGTTCACTCCCTGGATTCTTGACTCTAGCTAGAACCTGCAGATCTTGCACAAGTCATCCGAAAGCTTCAACATAATTATTATCATTCGAGAACATTTTCTGATTAATTTAACGTGATATTAAATACAAAACCAATTTGCAACCGTCGTTTCCCGCCATTATCAACATAGAAAAGTGTACATTAGAGAACATTAAGGTAGAGATTATCATAAAAACTACTTCACTCGTAGAGGGGGAAGATTCTTCCCACCTCTCCCAAGATAAGAATTATTTCACTATTAGATAGGTAGATAAAAGTGAAAACTATGTAACTGTAAAATAATTATTAAATTTTGTCCAGCATTTTTTGAGAAAACCTCAACCTTATTAGTCCCCCTGTATACTTTTCTCTGTCTTCGTGAGTATCTATATCCAAACACTTATTATAGCTGACACTGTTTCTCTTTCTCATTATTGCAGAAAGAAGGCATAGTGAAGTAAACACATAGTTACACTGATTCCCGAGACACGTCCCTCTCGTTCAGGAGACAGTGTTTAATTTTCATTATTGTCTCAAAAGGAGCCTTCATAGAGTCAACTAGCGCCGCCAATAAAATTAATAATATTTTCCAATTTAATTTTTTTTATTAAAAAAGCTATTGTTTATTACGATAAATACTTACTATTTTTTAAATACTTATTTATAACGTGATACAATGTCAATAAGTTGTAGTTAGCATAATTGCGAAAAACGGCCGTTTTTGGCACATTTGTGAACTACAACTTAGCTTGTCGCAATTATGCCATGTATTGGATATTGAAAAATAGTATTTATCGTAATAAACATTTTGTAAATAGCTTTTTTAATATAATTTATTATATTGGAAGATATTATTTTTTTAAGATTGGCGGCGCTAGTTGGCTTTATGAAGGCTCTTAATGTACTTAGTAATAAAAGCACCTTGTAATCACTCCTTCACCTTAGTTCAAGTAGTTTCTACCTTAATTATTATTTACAGTACCTACTTATCTAAAGATTAATTACCAATATTAATCAAGTTCCATCCTGTATTGAAGTATTAACTACCTGTCTACATTTTGCTCCAACAACCTTTATTAATTTCGATTGATAGTAATACGATTACGAAAATTGAATTTCATGCTTCACTCGACAGCACGTTTGATAAATTTATAGCTACTTTGATTAAATCTGAGTTTTTTGAGGCTGTATGGTTTGAGATCATTTGTCTGTAAACAAAAACATGGCCAGTAGGCCAGTCATTCTGGCGAGCGTTTGTATGGAGACCCCAACAATAACTCCTCTATCGATGAAACTTTTTTGTATACTTAATAGCATATTTATAAGAACAATTGTCAGAGAATCTAATAATATTTCGAGACGGAAGTTACTTATTTTAATTGAAATTCAACATTATACCGTATCTTTTTCTGGAACAATGTTATGGTCATAATTCTTTTTCTATAAATTGTATTTTATTAGTGTGCTTCTGTACATTCATAAGTAAAACTACTTTTTAATTCGAAAGTGTAGGTATTTTAATAAAATGTCTTTTTTGGCCGTAGTTTCCATAGGATAATTGCTCCGCCGGGTTTCTGTTTTTAATATGCCTTCAAATTATTATTTCTAGTATAAGTACGAAAATCCAACAAAAAAATCCAAATGAAACAATTCATTATACAGAATTTGTCTTTTAACTATCTCTGGAAAATTACTCTATCAGATATTTTTTACAATTGTAATGAGATACCCAAAAATAACCTGATTTCAAAAGAATCCAACAAAATATCCAGGCGGAACACCATTATTTCGAAATACCTATCAAGCGCAGGCCAGCGCGGGGCCCGAGGCGGGCGAGGGGCGTCGAAAACCGGTCGCGCGGCGGGCGAGTTTCTTCTAGTAGGTTAATAGGTACAGCTAACAGAAGATCAACACTTTGGACTAAGTACCGTTCTTATTATCTGCGTCGTAAGAGTTGAAATCGTGCGAATGCGAGCGAGTATTACCATTGATCTGCTGTTGTCTATACGTATGTATGTATGTATGTATGTATGTATGTATGCATGCATGCATGCATGCATGCATGTATGTATGTATGTATGTATGTATGTATGTATGTATGTATGTATGTATGTATGTATGTATGTATGTATGTATGTATGTATGTATGTATGTATGTATGTATGTATGTATGTATGTATGTATGTATGTATGTATGTATGTATGTATGTATGTATGTATGTATGTATGTATGTATGTATGTATGTATGTATGTATGTATGTATGTATGTATGTATGTATGTATGTATGTATGTATGTATGTATGTATGTATGTATGTATGTATGTATGTATGTATGTATGTATGTATGTATGTATGTATGTATGTATGTATGTATGTATGTATGTATGTATGTATGTATGTATGTATGTATGTATGTATGTATGTATGTATGTATGTATGTATGTATGTATGTATGTATGTATGTATGTATGTATGTATGTATGTATGTATGTATGTATGTATGTATGTATGTATGTATGTATGTATGTATGTATGTATGTATGTATGTATGTATGTATGTAGGAGGTTGATCTAAACATCACAATTTAATTATTATTATCGTCATCGTTTCGAGACATACGAACGCAGTAAATGTAATATGCGTATTGCCTTGTATAAGTTGAGTATATAGTGTGTGTTTTCTTCGCGACACGGGGTCTAGGATAAACTAACCCAGAGATTCCTTTAGAGTGTCTTTAACTTAATTGGGCGCTTAGTGTTTTTTTATGTTACTTCCAGCTGTAAGAAACGCCCCTGTTGTGAATCTGTACTAGATTATTTGCAATTTTGTCGAAATCTAGTCGCGTTCATGTCTCACGCTGGTGCATGAGATAGTGTTTGATAATTTCGCCACGCCAAACAGCGGGCGTATTGGTCGAGCGGCTGGAGCGGTCGCCTCCCGTGCACGCGGTTCCGGGTTCGATTCTTAGCTAAATATATATTTTTTTTGTTTCGTGTTTTTTTTTTTTTTTTTAATTGTGTTTCGAATTTGGTTAGTATTTTATCAAACATTTTGTTGTAATTATCTTTGAATTTTATTTGAGCATAAACTCTGAACTGTCGCAGCTGTCGCAGCATCATGTAACATCTATACTTAACCGTGAACAATGTTGTTGGGTCTACAGTTACCTTAAATATCTTAAGTTTAAATAATTAAGTAATCCTTACTGTAACCTGTTTTTTGTTCCAACTAAATAAATTGAAAAAAAAAAAAAACTCATTTATACCGAAGTAGGTGTATTAGGAGAGCTGGGAATCTGTCTGTACTAGATTACTTGCAATTTTTTCGAAATCTAGACGGAGCGGTCCGTTCATGTCTCACGCTGGTGCATGAGATATGCTTGGTAATTTCGCCGGGCTAAACAGCGAACGAATTGGTCTAGTGGCTGGAGCGGTCGCTTCCCGTGCACGCGGTTCCGGGTTCGATCCTTAGCTAAATATATATTTTTTTTTGTTTCGTTTTTATTTTGTATTTTATTTTAATTTTTGTACATATAGTTTTATTTTAGTTTAGTTATATTTTAGTAAGTACTTTTATTTTTAGTTTAATATTGTAGTTTAGTAAGTTAGTTTATACTTTTATAGAAAGTATATAATTTTAATCGTGTTTCGAATTTGGTTAGTATTTTATCAAACATTTTGTTGTAATTATCTTTGAATTTTATTTGAGTATAAACTCTGAACTCATTTATACCGAAGTAGGTGTATTAGGATATGCTTGGTAATTTCGCCGGGCTAAACAGCGAACGAATTGGTCTAGTGGCTGGAGCGGTCGCTTCCCGTGCACGCGGTTCCGGGTTCGATCCTTAGCTAAATATATATTTTTTTTTGTTTCGTTTTTATTTTGTATTTTATTTTAATTTTTGTACATATAGTTTTATTTTAGTTTAGTTATATTTTAGTAAGTACTTTTATTTTTAGTTTAATATTGTAGTTTAGTAAGTTAGTTTATACTTTTATAGAAAGTATATAATTTTAATCGTGTTTCGAATTTGGTTAGTATTTTATCAAACATTTTGTTGTAATTATCTTTGAATTTTATTTGAGTATAAACTCTGAACTCATTTATACCGAAGTAGGTGTATTAGGATATGCTTGGTAATTTCGCCGGGCTAAACAGCGAACGAATTGGTCTAGTGGCTGGAGCGGTCGCCTCCCGTGCATGCGGTTCCGGGTTCGATCCTTAGCTAAATATATATTTTTTTTTGTTTCGTTTTTATTTTGTATTTTATTTTAATTTTTGTACATATAGTTTTATTTTAGTTTAGTTATATTTTAGTAAGTACTTTTATTTTTAGTTTAATATTGTAGTTTAGTAAGTTAGTTTATACTTTTATAGAAAGTATATAATTTTAATCGTGTTTCGAATTTGGTTAGTATTTTATCAAACATTTTGTTGTAATTATCTTTGAATTTTATTTGAGTATAAACTCTGAACTCATTTATACCGAAGTAGGTGTATTAGGATATGCTTGGTAATTTCGCCGGGCTAAACAGCGAACGAATTGGTCTAGTGGCTGGAGCGGTCGCCTCCCGTGCACGCGGTTCCGGGTTCGATCCTTAGCTAAATTTTTTTTATTTATTGTTTTTGTTAATTTATTTTTTGTTTTGTATTTTGTTTCGTGTTTTATTTTGTATTTTAACCGACTTCCAAAAAAAGGAGGAGGTTATCAATTCGTCGAATTGAAAAATTAATTGTGTTTGGAATTTGGTTAGTATATTAGGCAGATCACCCTCACTTGTAGATTTTTGTGGTTGCAGTTGCGATTACATATTATTAGTAGGTGAATATCTCACGCTCATCGTACAAGTGTAGAATTTAAATTTGCTTAGCTGTAGTCGTCAGTATGACGTAAGTAATAAGACCTATGCCGCACGCAAATATACCCGTAGTCGATGTGCGAGCGAGTTGAAAAATAACAAGCTGTCTTTGTTACTCGAGGGGGTGAGGGGGGTCCGATCGCATGTTGCACGGTGCACCGTTCCGCTGAATCACTTATTGACTGATAATCTATTTTGATTCTAATGATATCACAATACAGTAGGGTTTTATATAACAGATAATTATAATTTTAAGAAATAATTTGATACACGCACACCAAACGAGATCCCACGGCGAAAAAAAAGTGTTTTGCCATTGTCCGTACTAACCTTGACATATGTTGTCGTACTTATGCGTTGATGATACGGACTAGATTACGTTTTGTGTTTGTTGGCGTAGGTACTATCGTCTCGGTCGAGCTTACTTAAACATTCCACGTAGTAGGTACCTAGTAAGTACACATAAAAACACATCAAGTTGTAACACTTTGGACGGCTCCAATCTATATATCTATCTGCGTCGTTAGAGTTGAAATCGTACTGAAAGTATTACTATTGATCTGCTTTTGTCCGTACTAACCTTGACTTGACATGTTGCGCTTATGCGCCGATGATACGGGCTAGATTACAATGGTTTTGTGTATGTTGGCGTAGGTACTGTTGTGTCGGTCGAGCTTACTTAAAACATTCCAAAATCAGATCAAGTGGAACCGTTCTTATTATCTGCGTCGTAAGAGTTGAAATCGTACTGCAAGTGTTACCATTTGTTTTGCTATGTCCGTACTAACCTTGAAATGTTGTCGTACTTATGCGCCGATGATACGGGCTAGATTAGAATGGTTTTGTGTATGTTGGCGTAGGTCGGTCGAGCTTTCACCACTCGGTAACGAGTTAACCTAAAATAAACCTTATTCGTATAACTGTAGGTAAAGTACAGAATCCTATCTCCAAAATATTTCTCCAGTCCACGTTACCGATGCGATAGATATTTTCTACTTGTATAGGAATAAGGTTTGTTATACCTTTGACTTTGAAGAACAGTTCGACTAAGATCGTAAGTATGTTCATAATGATAAGAAAAATCGAACTTAGCATTTTTCTCAACTCTAATTTTTCGTCGATTTCTAGAAAACGCTTGTCCGCATGGATCTTTACTGGAATTTAGTAAAGAGTTAATCTACAATTAACCTTATTTGTACATGAGTAGACAACAGAATCCCATCTCCAAATATCTCCTCCGCTCCGTCCAATTTCTCGTCCGCGTTCCCGCTGTTCTGTACGTGTAATAGGAATAAGGTTGTTAATCGGCCGCAGTAGCGATCCGCGCTCAGTGGCGCATGCACCGCCGCGTTGATTAGAAATATTTGAATACAACTCTATTTGATATTTATGTGCTTCGCCTGCATTTTTTATTGGAAAACTTGAAAAGCAGTTTTAATAAGATAGTCTGTTCATAATGACAAGAAAAATCGGGCTGAGCATTTTTGGAAACCCCCATTTTTCGTCAATTTCTGGATAACGCTTTTCGGTCTGGATTTTTTATTGGAAATTCATAACTACTTTCGAAAGTAATATTTTAAATACATAATTAAATAGAAATTGGAGTGAGTAATTATCCCTTGGAAATTACGGCAAAAAAACACACTTTATTAAAATATCTATATTTCCATATGGAAATATGGTTGGATATTCTGTCAACACATGCCTATAGGTAACTAGAACTTGTAAAAAAAGAATTTTGGATAGAGCAATTTTCCTGTAATTGATACCACGTAATTTAAGTTTGACCTTGAAAATACCTAACTTCCGTTTCTACAAATTATTGGATTCTATGTCAATTCCAATCTACATATGGTACTCTATCACTGTGCCAAATTTCATAGATAGAGGAGTTACTGCTAGGGTCAACTCCTTTAATGACTGGCCTACAGTGCCGTGCTAACAGCTAAATTGCAATTAAGGTTCTCTTGAAAATGGCGGGAAACGACGGACGGTTGCAAAATTTATTTTATTGTCTACAGTGGTTATTTTGAGATTAATATCACGTTAAATTAATCAGAAAATGTTCGCGCGTGACTATGGTGAATTAGTTGGATAATTTGAGCAAGATCTGAAGTTTCAAGCTTTCCCGCTACAAGCTCGGGAGTGAACGTGACTGTCGAGCTGCTTCGTCCAGAGTGATGACGCTACGGCGTCTCCTCTGGATGGAGACAAGAAGACGCGGCTACCCAGGGTGAAGACGCTGCGGCGACTCCTTTGGAGGAGGATAGAATACTATTATAAGTATATTTTCTTAACATGACATTGGCAAATGACGAACTGTCGAGTCCATTAATAAAATAAATAAATAAATTGCAATTGATCTACCTAACAATGCAGAATACCTGCGTTGCCGGCATCCTGTCGACAACATTATGCTGAGTTGAGGCCCTTTTCGCAACGGCACGGCATCACATCCGCTCTATGTTTATTTTGGTGTTTGACCATTGTAATACCTACTTTCAGCAAATAAATTGTTTGATTGATTGAGAGCGTTCTCTCTCTTTTCATGAAAATGGCCTGTTTGTTTTCCCAAATAAAATGAAAAATTAATAAGAAAGACGCACCGCCTATGGTGGTGGCGCAAATATATAGCAATGCCTCGGTTGCTGCAGATGTCCCTGTGGTCCGTTTGATGTATACTCTAAACCATGCAACGATGAAACGTCTGCCCTAAACCGTCTAGTGCATGTAAGGTGATATAAAGTTTTAAAGACGTCGTAAAGTCCGTGAGAAACGTATCAGAACCGTGTAGTCCGGCAGCCACTGTTCCGGAGATCCAAACAAACGAATACTATGTACTAACCTAACTTAGTTTTTAATTCCATGGACATTTTTGTACGAAAATTTGCTAAGTAGGTAGCATTTAAAAAGAAAGGTTTAGTTAAGTAGTTACAATGTAGTACTTTATAAGCTGTTGGTTTTACATAATGCAATAAAATAAATAAATATTTAATTAATTACTTTTTAAACTTACACGGTTTGTATACATATTAATTAGATAAAGCGGGAATCTAAACATTTATTATTGTTGTCTCGATATTTCGACAGCATTATAGCCATCAGTCTACTCGTGACCATGATGGCTGTATGCTGTCGAAATATCGAGACATCAATAATAAATGTTTAACACGGCAATTCCCGTTTTATCTAATTAATAAATAAAATAATACTTACGTCAATAAATAAATAAACTCGAGAGCTTGGTGGTGCAGTGGTTGGGTCACTGGATTACGATACGCAAGTCCCAGGTTCGATCTCCGTCCAGGTTAGCCATTACCAATGAGATTTCTTCGGTTTTTTTTAAGGAAAAACATTATTACATACATACATATTACATATTTTATCGAATGCTCTCAAAATGGTATCGTGATGAATTCTAAGGCATGTGCAATCCGCTAATCCGCTCTAGGCCCGCGCTGTGGATCATGGCCCGTACTCCTTCGATGTACTTAAGAGTCTGTGCCCGAGCAGGGGACATAAAATAGACTGATGATGAAATAAATAAACTAAACTAATCTAATCTAAAAGAAAACATGGAATGTCCCTAGCTCAAAGGCCCCCATTACGCTAGCCGCATTGCCGCGTTGTATGGCCAATGAGAGCCTTTGAGCCGGGAACGAGCCTGAGCGAGGATCGAATCCTGCCTTTGAGGGCCTTCCATGAGCCAACTAGCGCAGCCAATCTAACAAAAATTACATCTTCCAATATAATAAATTTTATTAAAAATGCTTTTAAGAAAATATTTATTAAGATAAATATTTATTATCAACATGATTAAACGCTAAGTTGTAGTTAGTTAGCATAATTGCGAGAATCAGCCGTTTTTAGCATATTTGAGAACTACATTACAACTTAGCTTGTCGCAATTAGGTATGATATGACTGTGTTGTACATTGTAAAATAGTACTTATCCTAATAAAGATTTTCTAAACAGCTTTCTTTAAATAAATTAATTATATTGGAAGATATTTTTTTAAATATTGGCGGCGCTAGTTGGCTCATGTTCACCTTTAAAGCCCC
This sequence comes from Tachystola acroxantha, assembly GCA_963506565.1. Classification (NCBI taxonomy): domain Eukaryota; kingdom Metazoa; phylum Arthropoda; class Insecta; order Lepidoptera; family Oecophoridae; genus Tachystola; species Tachystola acroxantha. The sequence goes on from OY735870.1 coordinate 20,297,464, forward strand.
AGATAGCCCCGGGTCTAAGATTTAGTCGAACTTGGGCAAAACTTGATAGTGTCAACCGTTGCTCCATTAGATATAATTTTAATGCCGTTACATTAGGAATAGTTAAATATTTAATACTAGCTGTACCCCGCAACTTCGTTTGTGTAGAAAAAGTTATATTCTCAGATCACATACCGCCATTGCTTATAGCGAGCTGTCCGGATATATCAGCTATCTCCTAGTGAATCTTCCGTCAAAATCCCTTCAGTAGTTATGACGTGATACTTGAACATAGTCGCAGACAAACAGACAAAAATTCTAAAAATTCTAAAACACACATTTAAATTATTCTTTTCAAAAAATATCCAATGTACAGACACAACTTTTTTACAGTCTTATTATATGTATCTCAGATATGTATAGATTTAATCCGTGTGACATAAAGGTTCAACGGGTTTAGCAAAGATGTTGCAAGCGAAACTCAAAGCACTACTTATCTATTCTATGTCTGCAATGAAATCGTCCTAGGAAAATCGTTACAAAGTAAGGAGCGTTCTAGAGACTCGTAGTTTACTTACCAATCCAGTGGAATTACACTGAAGCCTGCATTATTTCTTAAGTCCACTAGACGACACGAACGTTTAATAAAGTACCTATACCTAGTGGAGTAAATTTTATTGCAAGAATCTTATCTCGCACGGGGCTCGTACAGTTGCGAGTACATGTTGAAAACCATCGTAAAAGTTAAACAGCGTTGGGTGAGGTCTTTTTTTTTGTATTATAATAACAAATGAATACGGGCGAAAATAAAAATAAAAGTACTTAAATACTACAATATAATGTAAATATTGTTATTTGATAAATAATGATGACTACATTCTATATACATAATGTATTATAATAAATAAGTATAATATGGCAATTCAGAGAGGGAATGCTGCCAGCCTTCTGGGCACCGTGACTCCCGATGCCCTCCTAGAGGACATATTTTATTTATATGTGGTTTTAGTTTTTAGTTATTTATTTAATGTTAGCTTTTAGTAATTTTATTATTTGTTTGTATTTATATTCTAATTAATAAATATTTGTTTAACATAACTAAAAAGTATAATATTAATAATAATATAAAAGAAATTGGTAAGTATTAATATAAGATATGAAATGATTATGTATATAAATAGAGTAAATTAAATATATGTATAAATATCAGTGTACATAAATATAATATAAATAAATATATAAACAAATAAATAAAAAGCTTCTTTGATTTAGTTGAAATGCGCTAAAGGGCGGAAGTGTTCTCTTCCCTTGGGCGAGGTCAGTACCTGGATGGGGGCCCGGCTAGTGAGATTTTCATCTGAGACCCTCCGGGCCTCGGGTCATTCGGCAGCTGTAATTAGGCCATGTCAGCTAACGAAGTTGTATTTATCAGGTTTGGTCAGTACAGTAACTAATTCCAATTCTTAAAATTGACACTTAATCTGTGTCTGTTTTGTAATTATTATTGTTTAAGTATTTAATAATGTCCCACTGCTGGGCAAAGGCTTCCCTTCCACGCATCTATTATATATAGTAATGTAAAAGAAAAACATTTAAAATTCGATACTGTCCAACTAGGGATAAAGTCTAGATTACTAACAATACTAATAGTTGTGTAATACTAGTTATTAAGTAATTGTGTATTATTATTATATTATTTTAAAAGATGTGCTGCTGAGAGTTTTTTGCCACTTTTTCTCCTCAGCGTTGGCACCTTTTCCTTGCAAAGTGGTGTAAATGTAAATTCAAAAATATTTTGACGTTCAAAAATGTACACAACGTGCTTACTTGTAATAAAGAAAGACTTTGACTTTAGGTACTCTAGGAGGCCCTAGGTGTACACACCTATCTATCTATACACACGTGACGCGACGTATGACATTCCCGTTCTATTCAAAGGCTTACTTAAATAGAGATAAATAAATAAAAGCGCATAAAACGGGGCAAGTAAATAAAAGGGGTTTGCATTCGATGAAATCCTGAAATCGCTTTCACGGACTTCGGATATTAAATTACTCATCCATGCACGTCATTGTAAGCGCCAGAGCGTGCCCCCATCCACCGTCCGAGGCTTTAGTGCAACCGCATCCCCTTAATAACCGGATATTAACCAGATATACCTGAATATTATCCAGTTTATTATAAGAGAGCTCGGTGGCTCAGTGGTTGGGTCAATGGACTTGCGATACGGAGGTCCCAGGTTCGATTCCTAGCCAGGGCAGCCATGTACCAATGAGATATCCTCGGTTTTTCCGACGGAAAAACTTACGTAAATGACAATGCCAGATTCTGCCCCACCATCAATCGATCTATATGTACAAGATAACGAATAAATGTAAAAATATCTCCGTAATTTATTATAATTATTGGTAAACAAAGTCTTGTACATCTAGCGAGTCGAAAAAATCAGCCTAATTAAGAATTCAGAAAATAGTAAGAAATCGAAGCGAATTATTCATTGTTTTTGTTATTCTTCTATAGGAGTTGCGAGAGTAGTAGAAAATGATACTGATTATGACTATACAATATGAAACCTGTAAATAAGTCCCCAACAAAATGATAGGTACAGCTTAAATGGTCACGTAGTTTTGTAGGTGGGGCAAAGCTCCATTGAAATGTGGCAATGTCTTTTTGGATTTCCCCGAATATTAATTTGGATAAATACAAAATCTATTTACCGAACGTGTAATAATTGATTAATTATTGTTTAATTAACATCATCAACAGCAGATTTTGCTCGTTCTAAATACTGTATTCATGTTGCTAACCACACCGCAAACCTGCTGCCCATTAGAATTAGTAAATATTGCAATGTTAAATCAATTTTCGCGTCAGAATTAATACTATTTGCTCGGTCGGACGAAACACAATTCCGGTTACTAAATGAATAAATTGAATAATATTTGTACGCTAGTTTTGCAGTTTCCTAGGTAGGTAACGATTATTTTATATAGCGTATAAGGGAGTACCTTCAACGTTGTCATGCAATACTACAATACTTCATTTATTCAACCTTAGGAGCTCTAGGGAACACTTGGTTATGTCATACATAATGTAATAATTTACAATAATATAAGAATACAAACTAGATTACAGAACATTGATTCAGAAATAATGAAACAAAGCGCCGCCGGTTTTTACTACTTTTTTTTGTAATCCTATAAATTGTCCCACTGCTGGGTAAAGGTCTCCCCCCTCCTCTTCCATCCATCTCTGTCCTGAGCCCCTTCCAGCCACCCATCCCTGTATCTAACAATATCTCCACCTACGCCGAGAGACGATCTTTTACTACTACAGACTTTTATTATATTTTATTATATTCTACTTGATAAGTACAATTGGCCAAAAGTTCTTCAAAACTATGGACTCTAGTCTATTATCATCGCCTTTAAATTTTTTTTACTACCACCTAAAAGTGGTATCAGTCTGCTGGAAAGGCCTCTCCCATAGCGCGCCACTCAATCCGATTCTCGGCCTTTTGCATCCAGTGTCTGGCAGCCACCTTTCAAAGGTGGGTGGCATCTGGTCGGGGGGCATCCCACGCTACGTTTACCCGTTCGTGGCCTCCATTCGAGAACTCGTCTACCCCATCGGTTATCGGTTCTACGACAGATGTGACCAACCCACTGCCACTTCATTTTGCTGATTCTATGAGCAATGTCTCTTTTGCTCTCTGCCGGATATACTCATACCTATTATGCTCTTTGAATCTCGCCGCCCCAGTTGTTCTAGCTGCAATGGCTAATCCGTAGCGTTAATTGGCTATCGTATCACTTACCGTCTAGTGGATCGTGAGAATAGATATCCAGTCAGACATAGTTGAGTTTCATGAAATGAATAGAGTAGGTAATGTATACTTACGACATAGACAGAAACATGTTAATAAAACCAGCCAAGTGCGAGTCGGTCTCGCGCACCGAGGTTTCCGTGCAACGCAACTTAACCCCGTGATTTCGTTCTAACGAAATCGATTAAAAATAACTGTTGTAATATTAACCAAAAAAATATAGTCCTTGACAGACGGACGGACGGACGGACGGACGGACGGACGGACGGACGGAGGACGGACAGACAGACAGACAGACAGACAGACATATATACAGACAACAAAGTGATCCTATAAGGGTTCCTTTTTTCCTTTTGTGGCACGGCACCCTATCTAATAATAAATATAATACTTATATGAAACTTTGCTATTTCAGTGTCTGTTAATTACGAGTGGCTACATAATGTAGAGTCAATAAAGGCTTTTTTATTATTTTTATTTTATTTTATTAGTTTTACGGAACCCTAAAAACAACAGAAAGGCACCGGCACATCAATAATAACACGATTACGAATGCATACAAGGGTACAAAGTCCAAAGCTTTGATGAACACTTTATGTGTTTTTGGCTATAAAATAAAACTAGTTGGACATTTCAGTCCACGGGATTATACCCCGGATTCATTTTGTACCAAGCTCATCCTCCATGCATGACAGGAGGCACGATTGATTACAGATGGACTCAGCCTATAACCCTTAGGGGAGAAAAACAGGCTTTTCACCAACGAATGCAATCACATAATCGTATGTATGAACGAGTAAAGTATGTGACACACTGATCTCTACAGGGTTTGCTTTTGATCAACAACGCGCGACTCAGGGGTAATCATATAAACGATACTAATGGCAAAAATTTACAAAATATACCTACCTTAATTTTTCATGCAAAAATCCACAAATAAAATTCGTTGTTACCTACTCTAGTCCCTGCCGACGGGTCACGAGCTGACAGTGATCGGGCGTACTTTTTACGTACGGACAACAGCAGATCAATGGTAACACTTGCAGTACGATTTTAATTCTTACGACGCAGACAATAAGAACGGTCCAAAGTCCAAAGTGTTGCACTTGATCTGCTGTTATCTGTACGATGACTGCGCACGCGCTGCGTTAATTTCATGACAAATTGACCGAAGATTAAAAAAAATGGTAATTATGTAAAAATAATAACGCAGTTTTAGGGACAGTCGACAGCAGATCAATGGTAACACTTGCAGTACGATTTCAAGTCTTACGATGCAAATAATAAGAACTGTCAAAAGTAAAACGTGTTACCATTGATCTGCTGTCGACTGTACTAATATTATTTGGACTAAAACCCCTGAGATGGGTGTCGGTGATCAAAAACTCTTCCTATTGTAGACTACCACAATATAGTGGTCAGAGTGAAGTGACATCAATTTTGTATGGGAGTCCAATTTTAACTAAAAATAAATTATTGGCCCTTGTGGCCAAACAATGTTGCCGAAGTGATTTGGCTACGAATTTTGCATATTGACAAATGTAATTCCCCTTAGCAATACAGCCTGTTTGGTACATTGTAAGTAACTAATGTAATTTACCAATCTGGAGATAGATTAGACGCCAAAAATAAAGCAAAAAATTCTAGTTCTGAAAGAATGCAATGTTACCTACATTTCATACCTATATATATAAAAAATACAACTCTCTCCAGGAAAAAGTTTCAAATTATTATAAACTACTTAATTAAAACTAACTAAAAGTCTATCTAACTAAAACACTCTAAAAACCCGGCCCTCTTGGAAGGGTGCCCTCACACTGCCATTCTCTCCATATAATCACAATGTATCTTTATTCAATATTTTTTCTATGTAATTTAAAATGTAACAATGTTCGGACTTTTTTAATAATTTTCTGTCAAAATTGTAATGGTTAAAATTTTTAAACAAAAGAGGATTTTTTGTATTATTTTTGATATTATTAAGCGCGTCTATATGTAGGGCCGGTCTGCATACTCCTCATGGCAACTTCAGGTGGCCAAAATAGATTAAATTGCTATCGCACTCCACAATGTTGCAACGTACAATATAAACCTTTACCTCCACTCCACAGTGGGCTAAAATAACAAGCAGTCAAAGGAAGAGTAGCGCGCCATCGATTTCACAGTGCACTCCACCCCGATCAAATATTCAGTAGTCCCCAGCTAATGAAAACTCCATAGTGCAAAGATACAGAATTATTTCGTTGATTTCCGGAAACTTTCCCAGATTAGGATTTGGTATGTGGTCGTTTTTGGAGTGATACTTTATTGATGTCAGGGATGTTGTTATACTTGGAAGATTTTATTTTTGAAGTGGCCAATATGGAACGTAACCCCCCCCCCCTTTTATGGACCGCCCCCCCCCCCCCCGGGGGTCCATAAAAGGTCCCCCGAAAAATTCGTAGGTATTTTTTTCTGGAGTTAAGTTTCTAACTCTAGGGTTTGTGGAGTAGGCAGAGATAATATAGCGCCACACTAAAAAAGTCACGAATCACCTAAATGGTAGTACCTTCTCCAGGTTACTCCAGTTTTATTATTACATTTATAAGAGTGATCAAACAGCGGAATATTTCCCGAAATTTTCTTGGACTAACACTGGGAATACTTCTTTACATGGAAACGTCCTTAACCACAGTGATCGGGAGACTGCGTCGTAAATTGATACTCGGGAGTCCCTTTATAAGTACGTTTTGCCAATTTAATTGAAGTTGAATAAGTAGAACACTAATTAATTGGACTATTGGATCTCACCGGATTGGAATGCTTTGAATAACCGTTCCGAGTACTTATCTACGTTATCTCCACTCGACATTCAAGGAAAATTTTACTAATTTGAATGTCGTCTAGGTAATATTGTGACAAAGGTGCTCACAATTTTCAAGTTGATCGTGAATTAAATTGTTGATGGACAGTTGAAATCACATCATGTTGTGTAATTGATGTGCTATCAACTAGGAACGAGTGGAGTAAACTCGATTAAATTGGACAGTGAAATCCTTCATGTTTTTTCCCGAAAATCAGGGCATGCGTTCGCACTTCGCAGTAGTGCACCGATAGCATCTCTCATCTCATCCAATATGGGCCACATACAGGGGGTTATATATTTTACCTGGCAGTAATATTTCATTTAGTAATTAATTTAGTTTTACACGGATGGCTACTTTTGAAAATTTCTAAGTAAGGACTATAGTACGAGAGCCCACGACCAAAACCATGTCTCATAGCAATACGGCAAAAACCCTATAAAATCGTTAGATTGTATGATTCTGAACCCGACTAGGTGTGTAGTAACGGTCGAAAGTGTAGCAACTGCGTGGGAGGCCATTTCTGCTGTGTCAAAAAAAAAAGGCAGTCGGTATTATAGCAATACGTCTGATAGTGAAAATGTACATAGATTTTATAATTGTATTACGAAAAAGTTTGTTTTCAGACATTTTGCGCGTAGCACATAGCCTGAGCGCATTTTTGAAAATGTCAACAAATTTAGCCGACCTGTATCATAGCAATACGGATAATTTTTTTTTTTAACTTTTCGTATTGCTGCCATGGTTACCAAAAACCTGTTTTCAGACACTTTAAGTGTAGCATATACTCCCAAAAACGAATTCAGTTTTCGTGGTTCTCTGGCAACCAACTACCTGAGTTGAGCAACGTTATTTTGGACGACAAATCATCATCCACAACAGGTACAGTTTACATGGCTTTTGCTGTTAATTTCATAAATAATTTCGTGATTTTTACTAACGATGTTTATTTTACAGAAGAGGACGTTGAAGATCTCCCGAGCGACGTCGAGAGTGATTTCGAAGACGACGATTCCGAATCCGACAGCGATTGAATACGAGAATATTTTGTAACTTTGAATAAACCGTTTTTTTTTTCAACTTCATCCCAGTTTCCTTTTGTGCGATTTATTTCAGTCCTTCAACTTCAATGTTACGGTTTCGGGTAAATTCTTTGTTAATTATCATCTAATAAATTCAGGGTCGCAACGTATTCATTGGTTTGTAACAGAGAATTCAAGATGCCTCAATACGATTTTTAAATGATATCTGAGTATCGAAAAGTTGTCTGATAGAGAAGGTGCTACACTTAATTTGTCTGATATAAATTTTTCGCACATGTGGACAACTTATTTTATCATGTTCAACAATTTTCAGACATATTGCTATGATACCGATCGGTAAAATTTGTTAACATTTTCAAAACTGTCTCAAAATTTAATACGTTCACATTTCCGTCTGAAAATTGTTTTGTTCGCATCAAATAACCAAAATTTACTAATAAAAAAGATTTTCAGACGTATTGCTATGAGACATTTTTTTTGTCTCATTTTTAATTTTTTTAAGTGATTTTACGGGTTTGAGCTACACCACTAACGTCTGAAAAATATGTTTCCGGTATCTCAGAACTATCATTCAACTACAGTCTGCAAATCAGACATATTGCTATGATGCAGTTCGGTAAAATTCTTTGACAATTTTTAAAATTCGGTCAGATCAAACGCTACGCGGAAAATGTCTGAAATTGGTATTTTCGAGTTCAGGATAATCGTATCTATCGATTTGATGCGGTTTTGGCTGTATTGCTATGAGACAAAAATTTTGGTCGTGGGCTCTCATACTACTACATTAAATATGCTATTCTAATGGTGCTTCACTTGGTAATTCGTAATTGCGTATTTGTCATAATTGCCATGTGTGTGGTTGGTATTCTTGACAAAATATTCGTCTTATTTGTACTTACAGCTGACAGCAGATCAAGTGTAACACTTTGGACCGTTCTTATTATCTGCGTCGTAAGAGTTGGAATCGTACTACAAGTGTTACCATTGATGCTGTTGTCCGTACGTCAAGTATTTGACAAATACGACAAACATCCAATACCGAATACGAATAGCCAAGTGAAGTGCCACCATTACACCAAACTGTCAGACACGCCTCACGCATGACGCCTATGGTTTTTTAAAGTTATCATTTTGAAACTATTCCTAATTCTTGCATACTAGATCACAATTTTTTTTTAAATGACAGCACTTGGGACCTTTATTATTTTAACTCAATGTGGTCAAAATTAGGGATCTAGTATGCAAGGATTACTAAGGAATAGTTTCAAAATGATAACTTTAAAAAATCGTATCTCAGTACCCGTGACATTTAGGACAAAAGGTCACATGAGTATGACATATATAGTATTTAATGACCTCACCAGTCCACAAAATTTTTTTGTCGATACATATGCCGATCACCCTGTATATGTAGTGCCCGAAGAATCGTCACCGGGCGGCGACGCGGGCGTGGCGCGCTTACCTTGAGAAAGATCGTCGAAATCGGTCGAAACTGTCGGTCTAATTGCCGACAACGAAAATATATATCAAAATCTAGGGTATTATAAATACGAGAGCTTTTAAAAAAATTTGATTTTTAATTGCGTCATTTTACTTCCTTGGCAAAGTTCATCCAAAATTAATAAAAATACAAATATGGAGTCACTGTGCCGTGCTCTTCACTCCGCCGCTGAGGGACATCTTCTGTCTCGCACTCGAGTTTGACAGCAGCCCCTTAACGCCTCGGGGTACTTTTGTAACATCCTGTGTACGCACGAAAATTCCATTTGCACTGACGAATTCTGATGCAATGACATTTACGACCGTCACTCGCACTCATCTCACTGATTCACTACCAGCCTTACTACCTAGGCATCCAATATCATTGTGCGCCTGAATTAAATTAAAGGCATATCTTAGTTTCCACTCGAAAGCTCATCTATTCGAAAGGTAGTAAGGTGGCCATTTATGAAAAGTCTTCTAGTTTCAGTTTTAAAGCAAATCATAATAAACGTGTTTGTTGTAAAAGTAAAATAAAAGTCTAGGGCTTCATAAACGTGATTTAAAGTTACTCCACTGTTTGGGCAACCTTTTTTAACGAAGTGTGAAATAAGAACACAATTTAATGGAAGTAATGTTTAACTAGGTTTATGAATAAGAAGAGAGTGGGGTCTATCTAGGCACAATATATTTTTGAGTGATAAATTATTAGCCATAATATTTTGTATCCTGTTTCGGTTATGGCCTCAAATGTATGGATTTGACATTTTTATCACAATTTTTTTAAGCTTCTTTTCTTGCCGCAATCTGTCACAGGGACATTCAGCTGCACTTTATGAATTTATCCATTGGCTTGCGCGGTACGAGTCCAGTGACTAGTCCGCTGTTGAGTTTCGCAGCAAATCTTGTGGAGCTTTCCTCTTCAATCTCCTGAAGACTCTCCTACTGCGCATTATACATAGTCACAGTATAGTCGTTTTTTGTTTGTTTAATTTGTAATAACTGTTAAACATTGTCTTTGATTTATACACGCACGCACCCTGATGGCATCCACGCACACACATAATACGCACGACCGTGATGTCCTTTGGTCATGTTACCTAAGATATAATTCACCTGTATCTCCTGCGTTATTGCAGTGTGTTAAAGGAATAAATATTCATCTGATCCCGTTCACGTTTGTTCAACTTTTAATACGGGAAAATATCCGGTTTATATGCGGGAAACTCGACGCTCGTATCGGAAAAGCTGGGATGCAGCGAAATGATAAATGTCCAACCATTCGTATCCCATATTTGTTTACCTACGATTTTTAATACTGGGGAATATCGGGTTTATATGGGAAACTCGAAAAGTGTGGGTTACAAAAGCTGGATTACGTTATAAAATATTTATCAAACTTTATCAATATCGCATGTGAAGTTTGTCACGACCATAATTTGTTGGGCGGATAGTAAACTTTCATATGAAAAAGCAATTTTATTAAACAACTGCAATAATAAAAAACTTAATCGAATAAGCCCCCTCTGATCGTTCCTGATGCAAAGGTGCCTATAATACCAGCGGCGTTACCGCGCTGTATGGCTATGGACAGCCTTTGCTTATTGAAATACTAAACTTCTCACATGCAATTATCTGTAACTTTATACCGACTTTAGTAATTTTCGAGGCATAGTTCGATATTTGTATTGGCATTTTGTGATGCAGTTAATGTAGTTGATATTAAGCGGTTTTGTCACTTTATTCTCAGAAAATAAGTAACTAACTATACTTAAATGTAAAAGGCTGTAGGTATTGTGTATATTTCTTGGCATGACGAGTACTATGGATGAAGATTTAGCCGGTCTGATGGTAGTTCTATTAGAAAAGGGCAAGGTTCGCTCAGCGTATAAGAAAATTTGAAACTCACTTTGTGAACTAAAAAAAATTTCATTTCATTTCATGTCTTAATTAAATTATAACAATGCTTTTTGAAACAATATTTCCGCATACAAACCCTAATGAAAGTCTGGGGTAAAATAACGAAACCCAGAACATTTTCAGATAATTCTGACGGCAACCCTACTATAATATCGGCAGTTCAGGAACAGATGTAACGTCATCTACTCAACTTGCGAAGTCGCTGAGCTTCGACAAGTTTCTCCTTGCTTTGAAACAAAGCTTGTTCTGTAGCCGCTCATCGACTGTAAGTTTGGAGCTTAAGGCGCTATCAGCTTCCACTTTACGGCTTTGCGATTCGTTGCGGATGAAAGGCAGCACAGTCGACAGCACAACAACTTTACTGCACCAATGCAATCTATAAAGCTCATGGGCAGAGGTCTCTTGATTGTTGCGATCGAGAAATTGAGATTATCATTAGGAAGTATTTAATGGTAAATCATTGTTTATTATATAAGTACAAGATAAATGATATTTATTAATAACCTTAAAAACAAATATAATAAAACTAAACTAAACAAACTAATAATACTACCTAAAAATACTTTAAAATACTTTACACTTTTTACTTTACTTTAAGTATTTAGTGTTATACCTATTTCGATTTTCACACGTAGGTACGTAAGATTTAAAATAGTACAGCAAGTATTAGGTACCATTGATCTGCTGTTGTCAGGACGTAATCACAACATAAAAAAACCTACAGCGACAGTCACACATGCAGTGGTCCATTTTTAAAAAGCCATCAATAAAGCACTAAACTTCTTATTGAGGTCTTTCTATTTAAGGAAAATTATATTGCCTGGAAGTCTGGTAAGTAAAAGTGTAGAACATTTAATTAACCAGCTAGCCAAGCTTATCCCAGTGCCCGGACGAGAATAGACAGCGTAGATCCAATTTCGATAGGATCGAAGGCTAATTAAAGTAGGCAGCATTGAAGCCTAGCGACGACAGGTCTTGTGCTAGTTTTAGGCTTCGTACTTAGTGAATTTCTTTTGCTTCTGGGTCAATCTGGGTGGAAGTGGTGGAACGTATTTTTTCATTCTCTTGTTATTATAATATATTTTAATGCACTTACCTTTATTTTTCTATATAACAATTTTATTTCAAAAAGGAACATTTAAAAGTAAAAAGATACATTCAATATTTAAAAAACCTAAACTTAACTATTAATAAAATTTTGAGTTATAGGAAGAGTACCCAAGACTGGCAATTACCTATATATATATTTTATTTCTACTCAGTAATAATAATTTCTTTCCTAGGTGTCGTGATTTTAATTTATAAAATTATACAAACCATGTAACATTCCATATACTTACATACGTACGATGTTTGTTTGTTTTTAAAATATTACAACGTACATTAAAGCCTAGATAGATAAGTAACTTAACCATGGTACAGTTTTTAGGTTAATCATATTAAAAACTTTAGCAAACATAACTTAATAAGGTAGATTCGTTTTGCTGAAGTTTTTAAAAGACATTGCCATATTTCAATGGTGCTTTGCCATTTTGTTGGGGACTTATTACAGGTTTCATATTGCATAATCATAATCAGTATCATTTTCTACTACTCTCGCAACTCCTATAGAAGAATAACAAAAACAATGAATAATTCGCTTCGATTTCTTACCATTTTCTGACTTATTAATTAAGCTGTTTTTTTCGAATCGCGACTTGTACAAAACATTATTTTAAACCAATAATTTTAATAAAAAACGGAGATATTTTTACATTTATTCGTTATCTTGTACAACTTGTGGTTGAGGGCATGGTCATTTTACTTACAATAAGTTTATCGTAGGTAGGTTAGTTAACCTATACGAAATTTCGCCTGAAAATCTATATAAAAACGCAGTCTTTGATAGCGAGTGCTCTCGCCCTCTGCGACGGCATATTTTTAATTAAATACCAGACCGAGAATAGAGGGTCAGGCGAGTCGTTTAACAATGACGAATCAATAATGCTAAAAGGCCCGGTATCCACTAAAGCGGAGAGGAGATGTGTTTTGAATAACCAATCAGATTTCGTTATTTCCACATCTCCTCTCCCCTTAGGAGAAGGAACCAAATCTGATTGGTTATTCCAACACATCTCCTCTCGTCTCCTCGCCTCTCCGCTTTGGTGGAAACCGGGCCTTAGCTATACTTGAATGACATCTTTTAGTAAATAAGATCGGGCGTCAACTAAACGGATGATTGAGACAGTTGCATGCGACTTACCAAGGTTTTAATATGAAAGAACATAAGTTTAGTAATCATTTTGTTATCACATAAATCAATGTCTCGTAGAAATCGATCAGCTGATCGGTACAAAATGTGTGAAAAAGTCGTATAAGAAAAGTTGTCTCTTTGTCCACCTCGGATGTTCACCTCGGTGGTCGTTTTTTCCCGTGGTACACCACAGGTGACCTTCGTCTATAATGTAATTTCGAACCGAACATTTATTTATAATAATAAAAATTTTCACAGAGGGAAAGGCAATGCCAACTATACACAGCCTGGTCAGATGTTAAAATATTGTCTAGTTCCGGTACTGAACATCTTTTGACTTAGGTACATCCCCTTTTTCCTATTCCTATTTTCCTATGAGAAAATTAGGCCAATTTTCTGTATCATAGTAGATCAAATATGAGTGAAAATGACCAATTTCCCCTATTAGTAGACATATTTAGAGCACATAGTGCAGCTTCAGACTGCAGTGGAGACTCCCTTTAACCTTCCCTTTGATGCAGAACACGTTAGGAGAGTAAACCAATTACCTATTAGACCTAGGGTTAACAAGTTTAGTTTGCATGGTCGACAGACTAAACACATTAGCCTAGGGCCGGGGCGAACATAATCAAATTTCACTCGAGATAAAAAATATACACAGCACTTCCGGTGCTTTGAACATGTTATTTTTTTATAATTAAATTCGTCCCAGAGTGAAAGGCAAAGCCAACTAGGGCTGACAGCCTGGTCTGATGTTAATAGAATGTCTGAATTTTTGAACTCTTACGACGCAGATAATAAGAACGGTCCAAAGTCCAAAGTGTTACACTTGATCTGCTGTACCTACCTTTATTTATTAGTAACTGCGAAACAGGAGGAGGCCTTCATCCAAAAGGGGTCCATATCGCAATAGACTTTATTAAATTATGATTAAAATTATACTATGCATGACATTTATTAAATAATTGAATGATATGATAATTAAAGTAAATTAAGACTGATATATACAAGTGTGGACAATAAAGGCTTTTTTATTTTATTTTATTTATTTAACTGTGAAACACTAGAAACTTCTAAGTACCATTTAGGTACATTTTCCGTTCCATATAGGTAGTGAAATAAATTAATGTTTTTAGACAATCGAAAAATTAGTCAACTAGGTACCTTATTGCTTTCAATTCATGACCGTTGCATAAAGTACTGCTACACAAAAGTCCGTGAGAACTCAATGCATTCCGACGACAATTGTGAGAGCGAGCGAGTTCAAATAAGCTCGCGCTAAAAGTTGTTTAGGAATCTGCGTTTGTAGTTACCGTTTGTAAAATGTTCTGTGAAGTCTAACTTATTACATTCGTAATGCTCTCAAAAGGCAAAGGGTATTGCATGCCAGTAACATTGCAGTTATTCATTTCTCTACTCCGATATATTGAATCCTCTTACACTTTGCATCTTTGTTGGGATCCGCATTAGTGAAACTCTTTGTTTCTGGCAAAGTCTTTTAAAGTTCTATTTTCGATACTCGACTCGCTTTTTAGAACTCGCGACTATAGAGACTCTCAATTATTTAATTAAAATTAAGTATTAATATAAATGTTATTGAATATATATATATGTATATAAATCTATGTGAAAATATTTATAGAGTCATTTGAGTCCTTTTGAGTAGTTTGATTCAAAGTGGTTTGAATGAAACTCGAACTTGAGCGCCAAACGCCAATCAGATGTCAGTTATTTTAAAATTCAGTTTTCGTTCTATGGATGTTCACGTAGACAGATGATGTTCATGTCTGTTTTGGGGTTAGACATATTTATTAATAATTGTACACTTTTTACTTTTGACAGTTCTTATTATTTGCGTCGCAAGACTTGAAATCGTACTGCAAGTGTTACCATTGATCTGCTGTCGACTGCAGGTTACCTATTTTAAAATGCAATAATGACGTGAATTTTAAAATAATATAATAAATTATAATAGTCATATTAATGTAGATAAATTAAATTAGATACAAACTAGTTATCGAGAAAACGAGTCGCGCTCTAAAATATATAACGAGTATTAGAAACTTGAATCTCAAAAATAAAACTCAATCGGAGGACTCAATTGACGACGGAACCCTTGCTTTTTGGGCGCCGTACTGACATTTTTATTTTACTTTGTGCAATTTAATTTTCAAACTGTCAGGCCCAGTATATTCGCTGCAAAGCCAAGAACCACATTTCTAATGGGAATTGCTACGCTTTTCCCAGAAGTTGCGCTTTATAAATTTTTAGTTGAAAGTTCGTTCATGTTAGGAGCTATATTGTATGACATGTACGTACAGTCGACAGCAGATCAATGGTAACACTTTTTACTTTTGACAGTTCTTATTATTTGCGTTGTAAGACTTGAAATCCTACTGCAAGTGTTACCATTGATCTGCTGTCGACTGTACAAGTAACTAACTCCTGTAAACCGAAGCCCAAATCAAGTGTCTTATTTTGTAAACAAAAACTACCCTGCTAACATTTTAAGCTGTTCTGTGATTATTGCATAGTTATATTCACATTATTAGATCGGATCACTTTATTTTCACATTGATGTACAGGTGTTCTTTCAGTGTTAGGTACATCACAACAGTTAATTAGACGATCATATTTGTTTACAAAATAAGACACTTGATTTGGGCTGCGGCATATATTTGAATGCTTCGGCTGTGTTCGTAATTGAGTTTGGCTATGATAAAGGATTTTTTTAATGTTTTGTAACCAGGTTACGAATGAGGAACGATGCAAATTTTCGCAGACCACCGAGGTGATCCACGGGCAATAACCCTATTTGTTTTTTCTCAGACGTAGACATTTTTATAGGCATGTCTTTTTTTTTGGAATATTATATTTGTATTATTATTTATTTACAACAAACTAATAACATATACTTATGCATAAACAAACAAAAAAATATAAAAAAATGGAAAAATAAAATACTTAAAAAATAAAATTCTAAAAAAGTACGTACTTGGACGCGGTATTCCAGCTGTGAGTGGCCTCTACCAGTCACAGGTAGAACACCGCGTCCAAGTCGCTCCCAGGGTGCCCAAGAGAGCGGCTGCGTTACCCCTTTGTATGGCCAAACTTATTCGTTGGCCGAGGTACGCACCCGCTCTCTTGTCACCCGTGACGTCGACCAGACGACTCGACAATTCTTTGAAGAATTGCCGAGCATCCGGTCCCCACGGGCCCATCGTCTCCACTCCAAACGGCACAAATGTATAGGTAATTCTGGCCGATAACAGCATGTCTGGCAGATGTCTTTGTTGCATTTTAATTTTAAATTTAATTTAATCTTACGTCCCGCAGTTCATGAATAAAATATTATAAAAACCGCACGTCATTTAAAAAGTATGTCTTTCATTAAAGCACCTTTGGTGTAGACAGTCGCTCTCGAGTGAAAATGTTGCATTTATTTCTAACATTCTAACGCTTCTAAAATCCAGCTACATTAAAAAGCGCTTTAAACCATATCTACATGATGCACCCTCGTGCACGGAAATATCTTATTTGTATAGCAATATGTGAGAGAAATGTTCTCGTACTAGTACCACAGGTAAACAGGGCCGTCTTAAGCATACGGCACCAGGGTGCGAAAGTCAACTTGCGCCCTCAAATCTTGTCAACCATAAATAAACGACCATATATTTTGATTGCGTTGACTTAGAAGTTAGATTGTTTCACAGCTAAATGAGATTGAAAACCAGAGTATTTGACATTAATTTCAACTTGATACGTCCACCCGTTTCTGAGAAAAGGATCTTGACAGACTTATGGACGGACGTACAGACAAACAAACAGACAACGAAGAAATTCTATAAGGGTTCCGTTTTCCTCTTGAGGTATGGAACCCTAAAAACAGAGTAATATTTATGACAAACTTTAAGATCCAACCATTAAGACTCAATTTTCATAGTTCTTCTATTAATATCAATCAGTGACCGACACTAACTGGGCGCCGCGCCGCCATCATCTATGGCTTTAAACAAACCTACACCTAACTGTGGAGACTTAGAAGACATTTCGCTTTAGTGGGCGACGATATCAAAGGGCACATCACGCTCTTTGAAATAGATATTTTGCATGCGTGGTTTACATACAGGGTTGTGTCAGAGATTTATAAGTGGTCATCTTGCGCCCCCTAAGAATTTGCGCCCGGTTGCCACTGCACCCTTGTACCCATGGCTAAAGAGGGCCCTGTATTCGTTTATACATTCCGTAACATAAGTAATGTAAATATTACTTAAACTAGATACATACGATCTTACTTAACTTACATATATTATACGTAATGCATACCCTATTCCATTACGTAGTCTAAATAACGATTTATTTTTCATGAATTTTAAAAACAGCTCAAAGGCCCTTTGATGTTTGTGAAAGTCTTGAAGATAGAATCTTAAACTTTTCATCTCCTCGAAGCTAGGGAAATGTAGTTGCTTTGTCGTAACTCTCTTTACACGAGGTACGACAATCTTTGGAAAGTTGCGGGATAAACTTTGCCTTAATGAAGTCCCGGGCTATATTGGTATGCGATAAATACGGTTCATGCTTTCATTATTAGTAAGGTATAAGACAAATAATAGTTATACAATAAAGTTTGTATTTATTATCTATTCTTATCCTCAAATAAAGCTCTAACAACAATCAAATACTTTCTCTTTCATTCCGTTTATAATTCATGCAGTAGAGGGCTAAATATTTCTCAAAAAGTAATCGGCCGATTATAAATTCATTTAGGTACTTACATTTTTACATAGTCTGCGCTTTATGTTATCCAATCTATTAGCGATTTTTTTTTACAATCGGTAAAGTTGGTATTTAAGAAAATATTAGCTTTAATGTGACTATACTCTTCTCTGTATTCTATAATATATATTAAGCTATATTTACTTGCTATTGATTTTTTTTAAATAGTTAAAGAAGTTTATTAATTATTGTTCTATAAAATATAGGTTCCTACTTAAAAACTAAACCTAATGTAAAAATATAATACTATTTATAACTAACAATGGAGCATATCGTCCAGATCCCCACACCAAGGGTCGTGCAAAGGACGCTGATGACGTGATGTGGTCGTGGCGAAAATTTTCCCCATTTATTATTTAAACCGTTTAAATATTCAAATCCCATGAGATGAGTAATCCATACGACTCATGAAACTTTACTGAATAGGTACTTTATAAAGCACAAGCAGATTAGCGCGCGTGCTTTATAAAGTATTTTGTCAAAGCGCCTTTGACGATTCTAAAATCACTCTTGAGTGAAAATGTCGCGTACCTTATAATTTTTGAAGCGCGTCTCAAACAATAGTCCTACCCAGAGAGGGACTCAGAGTTTTGTATACGACATTCCAACCAACTCGCCTAACTTCATAATAGTATTGTCCTAAGCCCGAATACGCCGACGGCTTTTGCAGGCAGGAGTTTGCATTTAGTTTGTAGAGTCGTGATATGACTGTGTAAAGCAAAATGCGACTACGGTGTTAATACATTTTGCTATCAAATATAATTTAATTAAGGTTTTCTATTGTGAATTATTTCTATCATATATTATGACTGTGAATAATAAATAAAATATGAGAATGTGCACAATTGGTGTGAGGGTGTGTGTGTATTTTAATACATGTTTATTAGGATGAATACTATTTTTCAATATACAATACATGGCATAATTACGACAAGCTAAGTTGTAGTTCACAAATGTGCCAAAACGGCATTTTTTCGCAATTATGCCAACTACAACTTGCCGACATTGAATCACGTTATAAATAAGCATTTAAAAAGTAGTATTTATCGTAATAAACATTTCGTAAATAGGTATGATGTCTGCAATGCTGTCGAAATATCGGGACATCAATAATAAATGTTTAACACGGTAATTCCCGTTTTATCTAATTAATTTCGTAAATAGCTTTTTTTAATAAAATTGATTATATTGTAAGATATTATTTTTTTAAGATTGGCGGCGCTAGTTGGCTCATGGAAGGTTCTTAATATAATATTGAAAGAAAACATTCCGTATTATTTTAATAACTTATCAATTTTGGAATGAAAAATGAATTTAAAATTATTTCATACACGAAGTACGACAGAATTAGAGAGACAATGAAATAATCAAGTACTTGTTTGTTCGTGTTTTTCGTATATTTTTGAAGAAATCATGTCTTTTGTGGGCATAAATTAGGCAAAATAATTTACAGTGACCTAAAAATTTTTTGAACCAAGGTAAATCTTAATTTTTTTCTTCTTAAATTAACATTTTTCAGGTGTTTTTTTTAAAACGACGATAGACAAGACCAATTGTCAAGAAGACATTTTATATTTAACGTTTTCTGTCTGAGTTAAATTTTATCAGTCGGCATAAACTTTGAGCACCTGCGGTTTTTATATCCCACCCTAATTATGTGGTCAATTTCCCCAACAGCCAAATTTTTCCCCAAAATTGCGAGAAAACCCGCCAATCTGGCAACCCTAACCCTAATGTGAAGGGGAAAATGGTTTGTCTTTGTCTTTATAAAACCCTTCCAATTTCCATTCTGGGATTGGAAAAGGGAAAGGTATTCAAAAATTGCCTTAGTGATATAATTAAGCATGTTGAACCATATGCAGACTAGTCTTCATTTGACGGTAACGAAACGATAGCGCGTTTTATCTTTGCACAGCTCCATCTAGCGAGCGTTGCAGGGTAACATTAATTTTGGTTATTCTGTTTCTAAGCTGCTTATCAATTTGATGTGGCATAATTTTTTAGCGTCAAGTTACTTATATTTAAGTATTAATGAGAGGTTTGTAAAGTGACAGTTAAAAAAAATCAAAAACAAGCTTTCTTAAGTTTCGTAAAAAATACACATTCCATTCTTAAATAAGTATGTAATAGTTTTGACACTTGACAAAGAATCAGTGCCATCTACCGGTACTTTTTTTAACTGTCATTTTGAAAATATCTCATTATCTTTAAAATTATGTAAACACGCATATTATATTATTTATGGACTTATGACCGAGTTGATCGACACAAAACATAATACTATTATCAATTGCGTGATGTAATAATATTTATTACTCATTAAATTGGATGAGTTTAATTAAACTTGGTCGAGTCGATCGACAATCGACATTATTACAATGTCGTTAAAGTTTTTATCTTTGCACAGCTCTATCTAACGAGCGTTGCAGGGTAATTTATTTAGGTTTTTCTGGTTTTGAGATTTTTTTTAGATATATTAAAATGACATATTAGGTAGCTATATTATTATTTATTTTAGATAATATAATACATAGATATATCAATGATGATTTCACATCAAAACAACTTAAAGATTAATTTTAACTGAGAAAATATCACCTAAAAATATTATTGTACATTTTTAAAATTGATCGTTTGTAAGTGCAACACTTTGGACCGTTCTTATTATCTGCGTCGTAAGATTTAAAATCGTACTGCAAGTGTTATTGGTCATTGGTCTGCTGTTGTCCATACGTGCTCTAGTTGATTCCAATTCCAATCATAGAGTCCATATAAATGCAATCCATTTTCAGGAAGTTGAGAGAGATTTTCTCATTTTCTAATTTTCCAAGCACCGTAAGCTCGAATCTAGTACTGTGCGACAGAGTGCTTTGTAAAGGGGTCCTTTTGTACGACTACGTTTTAATAAGCTCGGAGTTTTATTAACTTAGCTCTGCGTCGAATAGAGAAGTGAATCACAAACGGACGGAGTTTCCTACAGGGCTTATAGCTTCTAGGACTGCTAATCTTGCAGTCTTAATCTGTGTCAAAGTAAGGCACCACATTAAATTAAATAATCATTTATTTGACACAGTAAACATAAACCTGTCCGACAAACGTTATGTGGGTACTTGTGTTACATTTTAAGCTGCAGCAAAAATGCAAGAAGTGGCTTAGTGCTAAATACAATATATGCATAGGTAATAGAGTTTTGCTTTTCAGCCAGAACGGAGGATGATTGTGTATGGTGTATGTGTGGGTGGGTATGAGGGTGTGTGTGTGTGTGAGAGAGAGAGAGAGGGGGTGAGGGAGGGTGTGTGTGTAACACACACACTCACACACCATCTCCCTCATACCCACACACATCCTCTCTCTATGTGTGTGTCTCGCTCTCACACACATACCTCTCTCTCACACACACACACCCTTACCCTCACTCATGCACATCCTCTCTGTGTGTGAGTGTGTGAGAGAAGGTGTGTGAGGGTGTGTCAGAGACACACACACACACATCGATCTCTCATACACCCTCTCACACCCTCACACACACCTTCCCTCACACTCACACACATCCTCTCAGGGTGTGTGAGAGTGTGTAAGAAAGATGGTGTGTGTATGTCCGAGGATCAAATGTCTAGACTGATGATGATGATGAATAGTTGAAATCGTACTGCAAGTGTTACCATTGATCTGCTGTTGTCCATACATTGGAGAGTGATTAGGGCGAGATTTTCTCAAAAAATACTTTCACATTTTTTTCAATTAAGTAGGTACATAGTGTGGACGCTAAACTATCTATAGTAAAAGTATTTTTATAACGTGTCAAGTACTTAGTTCTTGAGAATATCTCAATCCTAATGAGGCCGCTGTATGTATTCGACTGTAAGGTGTACAGGAGAGTTTTTAAGTTTGAGATTTTTTTTTAACTACTTAACCTATTGCAAAAGTTCTTTTACTGTTTGATAGATAAAAGTTAAAACTATTTAACTGTATAATAACTATTAAATTCGGTCCAGTAGTTTTTGAGAAAATCTCAACCTTATATACTCTTCGACTGTACAGGAGGTCACAAAGGGACCGAAAAGTATCCTCTTCCGTCGCATAATTAAGTTTGCATTTTTACATCAAATATTAGGTACCTACTCTTTAATAAAGTAAGTTGAGTAAAATGGTACGGAGAACGCGGCCGGGAGCCGCCGCCGCGCCGTCTCCGTTATTGCATTCTCGTAGCTATCATACGTTCGTAAACATAGTACTTACCTACTTACGTTATCTTATTATATTCCGATTTGAATTTTATTTAAGATCATGTTTGTGTCGCTGGAAAGCATATCCTGCCAGCTAACGTTTATTCAGGATATAGTTAAGTGCTTATGGTGATTCCATAGTGTGGCATGCCAAAGGAGATTGTCCTTTTTTGTATGGATCGTAGTTTCATGTCAGTTGATTTTTATGATAGACTAAATTAGACGCACCAAATAGAAGAGCACTTAAGGAAATAATTATGAACCTACCATCTATTAACGATTCTTCTCTACTTCCATTTTTATTTCGAAGGTTTTATGTTATGTTAGTAGGCATTAGACAAACAACACTCATTCATCACAATCTTGTCATTGGCAACAAAAGTTAGTTTATAATTCGTGGTTTCAATATCGATCTAACAGGCAGGAGGTAGAAATATATATGCAATGTTGAACAATGAATATACTCAATAACATTGCAGCTGTATAAAGGGTGGGCCTTGTATTAACATTCTCCTTTAATAATCGCTTAGCTATATCCATCAAGTCATTTAGGCCTAAATAAACTTCTGTCTTAGTTACACGTATGTATTTATTTATTTGTAATTAAAAATGCATTATGGTAACAAAAAATTAAAACTAAACTATTTAAACAAAATTATATATAAAAAACCTGCGCCAAGTCCCCCACAATTGGCAATGTGCCCAAAAGGCTGGCGGCGTTGCCTCGCTGTATAGCGAGGCTGATCCGTTGGGCAAAGTAGCCGCCAGCCCTTTGGTCACGCGTGGCCTCGACCAGGCGCCGTGATATCTGTCTCATTAGGCGGTGTGCTCCCGGCCCCCATGGTCCCAGCATGTCTTAGTTTGTACACAAATAGGTATTGTCTAAAATAAATAAATTATGTTGCGGTATAACACCTGTAATAGTTATCAAGAAGTCGGTTTTGTTTACGTAATAATACACTAGCTTTGGGCTTAGTTATACCTCCTACCTAATATAGACTCAATAGATATGAGTTACAATCCTTAGTTAGGTCAAAAAATAAGGATAAGTAGGATAAGTACCTTTATTCACAAATGTGCCTAATTTAATCGGATAATATAATAAACTTAATTTTGTTTATCCTTCAAGATTCTCTTGAAAATTAGGGCCCTATTCAGAATATTCCTATTAACGAGTATAATATGGGCAAATAGTCTGAAAGTCTGTTGACAGGGCGACGGAATGGGGGCCACAGAAATGAGTACCAGAGAGGTAGTAAATTGGTACCTAATTTGTACCAATTTCAAAGAGCCGGACGCTAAATCTAAGCGTCGCTAAGCGGATAATCCTGCGCACATGATCTCAACGTTCTTATTAAATGAAATTTTTTTTTCGATGAAATCGCACCTCGGTGTAACGCCATCTATTATCAAATTAAAACGCTTTTTGGCTTATAACTGTCACTTTGAAAACATCTCATTGTGTTCAAGGCTGCACTAATGTAAGTGTATGTACATACTACATACTAATGTGAAATATTATGGTTATATCTCATTAGGACACCAGTCGCCGATCCATAATGGACATTGTTCATTTTTGTTAATTTAATGAACATCTTATGGAATGCAATAAAAATATTGATTATTGTAATATAGTATGTAAAACAATACACAGGAGGTGTAGATATATTAAAGAGTTATTTTGCATGTACAAATAATTATTAACATTATACGCACGAACACATTTTGTACTTTATACCGATAGCCTGGCGCTAATTAGTATTGTTCAAAACTCTCATATTCTGGTTAGGTACCATACCCTTCTACGTTACATTTTACGTGATATAATAAAAATAAATTACGAAGGCTACGTAGTAGATAGAGTATGTTAGTAGATAACTATTTATATTAAAAGTTGACGCATCGTGCAGGTAGAATTTCATTAAACTGGAAACTGCACTGCACGAGCTAATATGTCCTTTGTTGACACCACAGTACACGCACGCACTGACCGTTATGACATCAATGAACTGGCTTTAGTAACTTTTATATATCTATATTTAAAGGATGCGATGAAGAGGCGTGCTGTTTTCGAATTCATTATTGCAGTCAACATTGCATTTTTAAAATAGCCCATAAAAAAGTTACAGGGTTTTAAAATTAAAACTATAGTGACCCATTACCTACTTCAAATTATACAGAGTGTCCCACGGACAGACGATATAACGAAAACCATGGATCGGTAACATCAATATCTACCCATTGAATGCCAAATAGATATCTGAGATATTTCAGTTTTAACGATTGTACCTATATTTTTGAGTTTACATTTACACCAGTATTGTTGAAGCTGGAAATTAGACCGACAGTTTCGAGTGATTTTGATTCAAGGCGGCGTAACGCCAACGCCGACGCGGGTGTATCGCATTCACCTATTTTAGTGGTTGTTTTCCCGCAGCGAGATGATTCTATCTCGGCAGTACCTACCTACTATTGAATTATTAATCCAACATTTTCTCAGTAAAAAATTTGCATAGTAACAATTGAGAAAGACCGAACCAGAAAGCGTTCGCAAACCAATAGTAACACATCAATATCGCAGCGAGCGCGTAGGTAAGCGCCGTTACACAATAATAGTTTCTCGAAAGCGTTCAAGCGAGAATATCAGGCAAGTACGAGTGCATTCTTGTCTAGTGTAAAAAAATCGAACGAATCGTATGGAGCGTACTCGCAAACGAGAATGTCTTACCTGGACAATGGACAATGAACGACGTTACCGTCAGATGGACACTGTCATCCTGTTTTCCTGTTTGTCGCATGTGGGGAAATGTTGCTTTCTACCTTTAGTTTAGTTTTTATTAATGGGCTTTAAATTTAAGATTTTAAAGTAAGTACTTATGCGAAATTAGCGAGTACCTATGTACTCTGAGATTAGCGAGGTTACCGAGATTAGGACCGGCCTGAAAAGCAGCGTACAGCTGAGGTCAGTCCTATTCATCTGTATATGTTACGTTATTTCTATATGTAAGACAACCATGTACCTACCTACAACATTGTGCAGATGAATAAATGTCTCTTTATTTTATTTATTTACCTACTATATTCTTGTGTACTGTAATATTGAGCGCAGCGAGGCGCGTGCGATTCAGTAGGTAATTACTTACGTCAAGTTACTATCGTTTCTCATGCTTTCGAAATATATAATTAGAAACTAAACATTTTAATTTTTTAATTTCTCGTACTATTTGGATAAGTTAGCCTGAGCCTGTATTTATTTCTCTAACGAAAAGATAAACTCGATTCTTTGCGTTCCCAAAATAATATACTTACTCATACATCGATATACCGATATACTTGCAATTATTTAATTATAATTAGAAAAAAATATATTTTATATAGATGTAATTACAAATTTTCATTTTTTGTCTTTCCCGGCGCCAACCATTTTGGGAGATGCATTCATCTCACCGGCCGAAGGCGCCAGAGTAGTTTCCCGCCTGGTCCTGAGGGTATCTCCAATGTCGCTATCCAGCAGCTTCCGAGGAAGGGTGCTGGGTCGCCTTGACCAGACTTTTCAACGGGATCTTTCGTACGGGTCATTTTCCATCCATATGGAAAACGGGTAAGGTGATCAGCACGATCAGCTAAACCTGAGAAAGACCGGAGGCTTCCTACTAGTTATAGGGCCATTCACCCTTCTTGTGGTGTAAATTCAAAAATATGTCGACGTGCAAAAATGTAGGTACACAACGTGCTTACTTGCAATAAAGAAATTTGACTTTGACTTTCTTCCAAATTTAGCTAACTCTTGAGAGACTGCTCCTACAGCGACTGAGCCCGCACTTGCCTCTGCACGAGGAACAGTTCGGTTTCCATAGTGAGCAGAATGACCACCTTACAATTAGTCCGGGTGCTCCACATTCTTGTGCTCGAGCGGAACTTCGAGCGGCGCACGGTGGCGGTATTTCTCGATGTCAGACTTCTATTCGTTGCGGGGGGCCGATATTGCTGCTCGTAAAATGCAACGACTACTCGACAACAGCCTGGATGGCTCGACAAGTGGAAAGTGGCCGTCAATGTGGGAAAGACGGCCGCACTGCTTACCGGACACCAGCGCAAACTTCCTCCCCAACTTAAACTGCGAGGGCAGGATATTGGGAATCGTCAGTGATGTACCTGGGATGCCACATAGACCGGTCGCTTAGCATGGTACCGATGGTCGAAGGCCTGGTAAAACAGAGGCAGAGGGCCAAGCTGCAGGCGCAGCAAAACATTGCCCTTCATATTTGTACCGGTGCAGGTCGGACGTGCGGGTTGAGTCGATCGACGCGTTCGTGCTGTAGTTGACGCGGTAGCAACCTCGCTGACAACAGCAGGCATGCTCATCTACGCAACGTCGCACGCGCACCCTCCGGAAGGCCACTGCCTATCTATAGGCCTGGTGAATCTCCTTTATTTTATAACAACTTGACATATTGAAATAGAACCAAACGTCAAATTTTACAAAAATGTCTTGCATATCTCCCTCGACATAGGTATTAAATCAAGGGGAGTAATGAAACGCAATGAACTTGGCTTAATAGAATAGAATGATTAACTTGTTTATTTTAGAAACAATACAATTTTACACAGAGATTTTTAACTAAGTACTTATGTTTATCAATAACACGTGAGTAAGTATAATTTATGCTACCAGGAGGTCAAATGTGTCTACCCTCTGCTACGTCCCTAAGGAATAATCGTGTAGATATGTTTGCTCTTGATTACATTTTTGCTACTGTAAATTACAAGTAACCGTCAGCTATATTATAATAACGTCAAATTTAGATAATCTATTATTTCACAAATATCAATTTAAGAGCCTTCATAGAGCCAACTAATCTTAAAAAAATAAAATTTTCCAATATAATCAATTTGATTAAAAAAGCTATTTACAAAATATTTATTACGATAAATACTATTTTTCAATATACAATACATGGCATAATTGCGACAAGCTAAGTTGTAGTTCACAAATGTGCCAAAAACGACCGTATTTCGCAATTATGCAAACTACAACTTACCAACATTGAATCACGTTATAAATAAGCATTTAAAAAATAGTATTTATCGTAATTAACATTTCGTAAATAGCTTTTTTAATAAAATTGATTATATTGGAAGATATTATTTTTTTAAGATTGGCGGTGCTAGTTGGCTCTATGAAGGCCCTTAAGGAAAATTGACAAGGTCTAAAAATTATTAACATCCTAAAAGAAAATTACCATGTATAAATTCAGAGATAAAATTAGACCTTGTTGATTCTCTCTGAATATAGGTAAAAGGCCCGGTTCATTTTTATAGTGACGGAGAATTTTAAATGGATTGCCAATGTCATGTAAAACAAATAATTCAAATACTCATTGTAACTATTGTAACACACTATAAAAGTACTTATGTATGAATTTTGTTTATGACTTTACAATTGTCAGGCTGTGGACACATTAAGCAAATAATTTGCGGCTAACTATCGGCTCGCTGATTCTGAGCTGACATTTAAAAAAATCTAGTTAGTTTTTATTCCATAAAATAAAATATGTGCGAGCATGGTTTTTTACTATTAGATATCAGACTGATTATATGTTCTAATAAAAATTTTAATTGATTTAATTCTTTGTAATGACCCCCCCCCCCTTCCCCTTCCCCTTCCCCTCCCAGTCAGCTGCAAACTATTTGGCTAATGTCCACGGCATTAAGTCTCGTCCGCTCCTCCCAAAGCAAATGTCATAAATTGTATTGTAAATAAATATGATCGTCTTAATACCTACCAGCGGGGTTACTCTCACCTCTTATAGCGATCCAGTTCCGGTTTCTAAACTGACAATCTGCGAATCGGTTCAGTTTAGGAAACTAAACTAGATCGCTATAAGACGTGAGAGTAACCCCGCTGTTCTGGTGGAACTGATTGATTGAATCTGCATATAATTTTGAAAATAAATTTATTCCATGTAATAATGTGAAAGTAATTGTGCAAAGTTTAAAATTATATTTTGCTCTTTTTGATTACTAATACACTTGATTTGGGACGAGGAATGTGTTCTTAATATCCCCTCTTAAAATTAACGATACGACAAATGTAAATACTTCTAACATAACGTTTGCTAAACTAATATTTTATTATTTCAAAGTGATATTGAATCAAAGAATTTGTAGTTATCAACGTTATACAGGTTTAATTACATGTGCTAAGAAATCTATAATTATAAAGATAAAAGTAGGTACATAAAAGATAAAGTTATTAATGGGTCGTTATGATATTTTATTTTAAAGTAACCTGTTTTTTGTGTTGTTGTTTTAACTTTTAGATTATATACCTACTCATCGTGCTTAAAATATGTATCTAAGTACCTATAATAATTTAGTAAACAGTACTTCCTTTATTAATGTTGATTATCTTGTTACTAATACAATGTTATTAGATTATATGTAAGCAATACGATTATAGAATTATACTTACCTAAATCTGTACCTATAATAATTTAGTAAACAGTACCATTTTATTAAATTTTGATTATCTTTATTAATGTTGATTATTATGTAATACGATTATAAAGTTATACCTAAAAAGTCAAAAATTATATTTAAAATTGTTAATTTACGCGTTATATAGTTCCTTTAATAATCATTTATGTACAATAAAGAGTTTACAAACAAACAAACATGTTATGATAATCGAAATGTTTACACTACTTTTTTAAAATTTTTAGATTAAGAGTAACATCTATAAACTTTTTATGCTACCCACTTTATATTATACATAAACGAATGTTGTAAATTGGGTTAAAGTGATGAATTTGGTTTTCGTTCCAAAAATTTAAATAATACTGCAAGTGTTACCATTGATCTGCTGTTGTCCGTACATGCAACACTGAACTGAACGCCAAACAAATGTCTACATTAGAACATGATGAAAAAATTCTTGCCGTGGGCAGGACTTGAACCTGCGACCTTGTCATTGCGTGACACGCTCTTACCAACTGAGCCATCACAGGCCACGCCACGCCCATCGAAAATCTTCATCGCTTTATACATACTTAAAGGTTCAAGTCCTGCCCACGGCAAGAATTTTTTCATCATGTTCTAATTTATTCACCGAGCATGGATAATGCGTAATTCAAATTCTAAATGTCTACATATTTCGCGTTGTGTAAATCGAACACTGCGGCTCGATTTTCAATTGGCATTGTTCACAATGATTCACATATTTTGCCAGATATTATGTTGATATTATGTAGCCAACGAAGAATTCGTGGCATGAGTCATTTGAGCGATGTAATGCAATGCAAACAAAAGGAATGCGCCTCGAATGAATTCATGGACTGTCCATTATCGTATTTTGGATTTCGGTATCAAATGGCATGTGATCGCGTGTTAATGAGATTGTGGCTAAACTATATTGCCGAATTAACATTACCGACAGAATGGCGCGGACGAACTCCCAGGTCCTCGAGGCCTATCCTGGACTGATGTACCGCTAAAGCTGGAATTAGTGACGGAGTCTCATAAAAGTTATAAGTCTTTAAAGGGGGCCGCGCCAACCTGACGCTTGAAAATCTGAGTGATCAAAATCAAATTAATGAACCCATATGGAACAAATTTGATTGATAAAACAGGCTGTGACGCTGAAATGATGAGCAATTTTCATGTTTCAAACATAAACAGGTAAAAAGATATAAGCCTTCATAGGGGGCCGTGCAGAATCTCGCACCCCCTGGATCTCGAGAACCAGACAAGCTACACAACAGCTGATTGCATGAGGACATAATGCCGCAGAACGCTGAATTCGTGACGGAAGAACCGACATTTAAACCGCAATAGATCAAAAGTAATAATCATAATAACTTTTCGGACCGTCAGGATGGCGCGGCCCCGGCGCTCCAAGTTTAATATTTGCTGAGAAAACAAAAAAAACTAATTTCTATGGAGGAAGTCGATAGGGTGACAATGTTACTGAGTTTTACCGGACTTATACTAAGACTATGTAAAACAGGTGATCTTCCGTCACGAATTCAGCGTTCTGCGGCATTATGTCCTCGTACAATCCGCTGTTGTGTAGCTTGTCTGGTTCTCGAGATACGGGGGGGGGGGGGGGGGGGGGGGAGATTCATCCATCAAGGCTTATATCTTTTTACCTGTTTATGTTTGAAACATGAAAATTGGGTATATGCTCATCATTTCAGCGTCACATCCTGTTTTATCAATCAAATTTGTTTAATATGGGTTCATTAATTTGATTTTGATCAGTCAGATTTTCAAGCGTCAGGTTGGAGCGGCCCCCTTCAAAGGCTTATAACTTTTAAACTATTGCGTCACAAATTATGAGACTCCGCCACTAATTCCAGCTTAAGCGGTACATCAGTCCAGGATAGGCCTCGAGGACCTGGGAGCTCGTCCGCGCCATTCTGACGGTAATGAATTAATTACGAGCTTTATCGTTTAACCTTTCAATTACGCATTAATTCTGGAAAATTAACATACTTATTTAAAAAAAAATACAATAAGTCATTAAAAGATCATACCTACATCTAATATTAAATTCTAACTTGTATGTCGAATGACTACTATGACATTCGGCTGTGCTTTACGATACTAATGCCGAAAATGAATAAGTACGGTGGAACACAGAGAAAGGAGTACAGGAGAGTTTTAAGGTTGAGATTTTCACAAACTACTTGGCCTATTGCAAAAATTCTTTCACTGTTCGATAGATAAAATTTAAAACTATGTAACTGTAAAAGAATTTGAAATTCGGTCCAGTAGTTTTTGAGAAAATCTCAACCTTATTGAGGCTCCTTGTATACGTATCTCTGTCTTCGACTGTACCTATTCCTTAAGTTGAATATCGAAATCTTGTAAAGGAATGGCCATGTTCTTGAATTTCCACTTTCCAGTAATTTTCACCGAATATTCACAATCCTAATTAGTCCCTGTTATAAACTCTTTCCAGCAATGTTCAATTTTCTAAATGATTTCACTGAATGTTCACAATCCTATATTGTCCATCTTCCTTAAAGTTCACATGGCGCATTCTTAAAATTAAAGTGTAGGTACGGTGGAACACAGAGAAAGGTGTATAGGAGAGTTTTTAAGGTTGAGATTATTTTAAAAACTATTTGACCTATTGCAAGAATTCTTTCACTGTTTGATAGATAAAAGTTAAAACTATGTAACTATAAAAGAATTATTAAATTCGGTCCAAAAGTTTTTGAGAAAATCTCAACCTTATTGAGGCCCCCTGTATACTTATCTCTGTCTTCGACTGAATATGGTGAAATGGGCCAAAGTGGGAGAGAAACGTAAATTACAGCCGAATGTTAATTTTTCCCTAATATTAAGCGTCACACAACGTGATCTCATTATATTAATCATCTTAGTTTAAAACTACGTTTTCCCTTAATATTAGAACGTGTCGCCAGTATCACACAAATCTCATACATACCTTAACAATCTTATTAAGTATTATATATAAACGAATGTCACTCAATTATATTAGTTGAAGTCGGTTTGACCGATTTCGACGTTATACTCCAGATGAGCGCGCCACGGCCGCGTCGCCGCGCCGGTGACGTTTATTCGCGCACTATTGATCAGCGCCCTCTGGCCCACTTCAACAATATAAATGAGTGATATCCGATTATATTTAATAATTTGTAGTTTATATTTAGTAATCTTAGTTTAAAAGTATGCTTAGAATTATTAATATTTCAAATATTCAAATCGAAAAAAAAAAGTTAAGAAAGTTTTTTTTTATAAATAGTTTGAAATGTGGGCTCGAATCTGCTTGGGCAGTTCGAAGCTTTGATTGTTATTTGTTTTTTGAATTCTTGGTATTCCCTGTATGGTAGAAAAAAAACCTGCCATTGCGTTACTTCTGACAAAACTCTATGAAATACTCCATCAGCTTCATTTATTTACTATAACAATTGAATCACAAATTACAGTTACTGTAATGACGGTCTCAGAATATTCCGTTCGCAAGATAATAATAAATAATGATGATATTAGTTGTTAAGTGCCTTCATAGACACTAGCGCAGCCATTCTTAAAAAAATAATATCTTCCAAAATAATCAATTTTATTAAAAAAGCTATTTACAAAATGTTTATTACGATAAATGCTATTTTTTAATATACAATACCTACATGACATAATTGCGACAAGCTAAGTTGTAGTTCACAAATGTGCCAAAAACGGCCGTTTTTCGCAATTATGCGAACTACATCTTACCGACATTGAATCACGTTATAAATAAGCATTTAAAAATAGTATTTATCGTAATAAACATTTCGTAAATAGCTTTTTTTAATAAAATTGATTATATTGGCAGATATTATTTTTTTGCTAGTTGGCTCTATGAAGGCCCTTAACTATTCTCCTTTCATAGTAGCGTCAAATCAGAATCAGAGTCGACTCAATTTGGATTCAATTATTGATGTGATAAATAATTTGATATATTATATAAATATGCGTTATGTAGATATTTTATTATATATTATATTCTTTGGAAAAAAATGTATTATGTACTGTAATTAAATATTAAAATAATAAATATATATTTGTTGTATTGTTATTATTGAGTTCGATGTATATTGACGTAAATATTTCTCTCTTATCACATGAATTATTATTGATGTTATTATAAATATATACCTCCAATAATAGACTAATAAATATATGTATATAGCATATGGTTAAAATTTAAATAATCCCTCTGTTATCACGATATTATGTAAATATTTCTCTTTTATCACATGAATTATTATTGCTGTTATTATAAATATATACCTCCAATAATAGACTAATAAATATATATGTATATGGAATATGGTTAAAATTTAAATATATATCTCTTTTATCACGATATTATAAATAAATAATTCTCTATTATATATAGACTAATAAATATATGTATATGGTTAAAATTTAAATATATCCCTCTATCACGATATTATGTAAATATTTCTCTTTTATCACATGAATTATTATTGATGTTATTATAAATATATATCTCCAATAATAGACTAATAAATATATATGTATATGGAATATGGTTAAAATTTAAATATATATCTCTTTTATCACGATATTATAAATAAATAATTCTCTTATCACATGTATGTGGGGACTAGATGTTGTTAATATATTGACTAATAAATATATTAGGTATATATATATATAGTTAAAATATAGAATATGGTTAAAATTTAAATATATATCTGTTTTATCACGATTATGGGTACATATATAGTTAAAATATAGAATATGGTTAAAATTTAAATATATCTCTCTTTTATCACGATATTATAAATAAATAATTCTCTTATCACATGTATGTGGGGACTAGATGTTGTAAATATATTGACTAATAAATATATTAGGTACATATATATATAGTTAAAATATAGAATATGGTTAAAATTTAAATATATATCTCTTTTATCACGATATTATAAATAAATAATTCTCTTATCACATGTATGTGGGGACTAGATGTTGTTAATATATTGACTAATAAATATATTAGGTACATAATGGTTAAAACTTAAATGTATTTCTCTTTTATCACGATATTATGGATGGTATAAATGGTACAGATAAGTTAATGGCCTTCCATGAGCTAACTAGCGCCGCCAATCTTGAAAAAATAATATCTTCCAATTTAATCAATTTTTTTAAAAAAGCTATTTACAAAATGTTTATTAGGATGAATACTATTTTTCAATATACAATACATGGCATAATTGCGACAAGCTAAGTTGTAGTTCACAAATGTGCCAAAAACCGTCGTTTTTCGCAATTATGCGAACTACAACTTACCGAAATTGAATCACGTTATAAATAATAAGCATTAAAAAATAGTATTTATCGTTTTGTAAATAGCTTTTTTAATAAAATTGATTATAGAAGATATTATTATTTTTTTAAGATTGGCGGCGCTAGTTGGCTCATTGAAGGGCTCTTAATGAATCAGATTATAGAAATATGCAAGGTATAAAATTAAGTATAAAACGCGCCGTCTCGGGTCGTGTCTCGTCGAACGGTGAGTATAATATATAGATATTTACATAAATATTTTAATAATACGAATATATAGCAGATACAGTTAAAATATCAAAGCCGGCAGAATGGAGTAGTTCACACAGTTGAAGACTAATTTTCATCATTACATCGTATCTATCTGTAATCTACATTCGTCGCTTGTAGTATCAATTGGTGTAAGGGACAATATAGGTACAGTCGACGACAGAGATAAGTATACAGGGGACCTCAATAAGGTTGAGATTTTCTCAAAAACTACTGGACCGAATTTAATAATTATTTTACAGTTACATAGTTTTCAGTTTTATCTATCAAACAGTAAAATAATTTTTGTAATAACTTATGTAGTTTTTGAGAAAATCTCAACCTTAAAAACTCTCCTGTACACCTGTCTCTGTGTTCCACCGTACGATTTTTCAGGAGAAGTTTTTTTTGAATTTAAACATTCCTGTAAGTATTTAAGCTTGTACAGTCTGGGTTTTACCGAAATACTAACAATCGCAGCATCTACGCATTCAAAAGTTCAGTGTGTCTAGAAAGTTCTTAGTTTACGAGAATGATGTTCCTTACAAGATTTTTTGTGTGTTGAAAAACTGTC
Source organism: Tachystola acroxantha (assembly GCA_963506565.1). Classification (NCBI taxonomy): domain Eukaryota; kingdom Metazoa; phylum Arthropoda; class Insecta; order Lepidoptera; family Oecophoridae; genus Tachystola; species Tachystola acroxantha. Next base: position 20,332,444 of record OY735870.1, read on the forward strand.
CCTTACTTGAAATTAATTATTTACCGAATCAACTGTAAATCTATATTATGGTATTTCGAATGATACTTGGACTTGGACACAGTTGCGAGCAGTTACAACAATTTGATTTTTATCTTTATAGGTGAATGTACAGTCGAAGACAGAGATAAGTATACAGGGGGCTTCAATAAAATTGAGATTTTCTCAAAAACTACTGGACCGAATTTAATAATTATTTTACAGTTACATAGTTTTTACTTTTATCTATCCAACAGTGAAATAATTTTTGCAATAGGTCAAGTAGTTTTTGAGAAAATCTCAACCTTAAAAACTCTCCTGTACACCTTTCTCTATGTCCCACCGTACCTTACCCTATTATTTTGCACCAGAATCAAAAAGCCAGACAGGAAAATTGGCATTTTACCTAAAATAGATTTTTTTGAATGTACCATTCGAAAGCGCAGAGCGCGGCGAGTCGAGCTGTATATTTAACTCATTTTTGACAAAATGTCCCTTACACCAATTGATCCTACAAGCGACGATATACAAGTTAAGCGATTAGTGTACAATAAATAACATAAGAAATAGTAAGATTTTTTCTCTGTTTTTCGAATCATCGTGATAAAATTAATAATAATAGTTATATTACGCTAACTCTACTTTTTTTTTGTATTTTTTATATTTTTGTTATTATTCTACGATATATGTTTTTAAAATATTTAATATAATTGTCACAAGTCAATGTATTGACTAGTTTAGGGATGTATTTTAAAGATAATGTACATACTTCTATTACTATAGTCACGGATGACGAATATGTAACATATTATAAAGAAAAATGTGGTGCTATACACCACAGAACTACTTTTTTTTCATATTATTCTATCTTATTCTACAGGCTAAGTGCCAAAATTCTATTATATACCTACCTACTACCTAGTTTCAACTACAAGATAAAGCGTTAATATTCTATTATTTATTCTTAAATCTTTACGATTAAAATGGTTATAGAGCTATATTATGGCTTTAGAGCACATAAACTTAGTTTTATTATATTTCATCAATTACAAGCTATTACAAACAATTATTCACTAAAATAATCTATGTTTTAAATCTATTTTCATACTGACAAAGACTGATGCAGAAGTGGGTGTTTTAGTTACGATTTGCCACGTTAATGAAAGATGTAAGTATTTACTGTATTTTAAATCACTGGATCAAGCCAATATTTTAACATACAAGAAACATCATTTGCTTCAGTCTTAGCCTTTTACAACATTCATAATATTTTTTGTTGGTTTTCGATATTTCTTTTGATTTTTTTTTGTGCAAAATGTTACACTACCTAAAAAGTTGTTCCAATGGGTTTCACTTCAGTATAAAACCCTCAAGTGGACAAATTTATTTAGAGTGGGTAGCAAATTGCATTTTTTAAAATTTTTAAGTTTTTTTGGATTTTTATTTTTAACTTTTTTTGGATTTTTATTTTTAACTTTTTTTGGATTTTTATTTTTAACTTTTTTTGGATTTTTATTTTTAACTTTTTTTTTAATTTTATTAATTTTTAAACTTTTTTTCGGTTTTTTTTGTTCAATTTGAATTTTTTTTACTTTCTTTTTTCCTTTTTATACATATATTTCTTAACATTTATTAGACTATTTAATATTATATAGATAATATAGATTCTTCTTTTATCCTCATCGCCCGCGTGTAAGACAATTTATTCGGACAAATATCATTCCTGATGGTTCTAGAAGCGAAAAATCAGTGTCCGCTTTTATCTCGTGTCTCTTTTTGATTACGAGTTAGATCAAAATGGCGATGCTGCGTCTTTAAAGGTGACAAAAACATTCTTATAAATTGTGCCAGTCGCGCCATCTGGTCTGAACCGAACCTAAGAGAGGATATATGCCCCATACTGCATATAGAATAATCCAGAATTCCTTTAAAAACCACTACTGGTCCTCCACCTGGAGATCAGATCTTTTATTTAATAGTATGTAATCAAAATCTGATCTCCAGGAGGAGGGAAACTTTAGCTTAGTTCACTGTGCTTTAGGCTTTATCTTTTATTAGTATAATAAAAACAATAAATTATTTAATTTGAAATGATGCTCGCACTGCCCATGCGTGCTATTTCGCTTTTTGCTTATGAGCAAAAGAAAAAGGGTGAGAAAATGAGATAGATAATTTACAGATTATTATGAGCGTGTCCACGCGCATGTCCATAATAATAAATATTACGACGATGTCTATACAAATGTGTATCCCTTGCATCTCTATTTTTTCTTTCTGATCTTGCGTGATAATACAGATATAATACTATAAGCAACAAAGTTAACGATAGAATTGTGGAAGTATGCAACATTTTTTTTTCTGCTTCAATATTAGAGTTAAACGAATCAAATACAATACGCCTTATGTCACTTAAGACTTTGTTTAACAAACAAACAATAAAATAACTTTGTTGACTTAAAAATTAGTTGGATTCTTCTCGGGCTTTAATGAAGTAAGTTATTAAGTCTATCGGCAGGGGAAATACGATGGTAGAATTCTTCTCAGCCGATATGGTGTTTAATGTCTGAAACAAATAAAAAATTGTGAAAAAACCTCTTTTCTGACTAAACTTTATTCTGAACTCTTGCGCACAATTTAACTACCCGAATAAAAAAATTAAAATATGATATTATACTCGTATGTTATGTTTTAAGGGGAACCACTAGTCACTGTTCTGCATACAAACCATATGTTTTGTCGTGAGGTTTTACTGCCGTTATTTGATTTTGTTCAAATTCTAAAATTCGTCTTTAACACGTCCATGCATACCAATTTGTCCATACTATAACTGTCGCCCATGGTCTCCCCATACAAATTTAGAGGACGCTTATACACGTTCTGATTCATAAACGCAACGCGTCAGTACCGGTTTTCACCAAAGCGGAGAGGAGAGGAGACGAGACGAGACGAGAGGAGATGCATTTTGAATAACCAATCAGATTTCGTTATTTCCACATTTAGGAGAAGGAACGAAATCTGATACGGGCCTCACTGACAGTATGGAGGAGCAACGTATGATGACGCTGTGAGTGTTCATGCAAGAATCTCAATTTGACCATACTATAAAGTTGTGGCGCATGGTCTCCCCATAAAAATTTAGGGTGACGTTTATACAGTCATGTCCCGAGTTCCCGACTAATATTAAACGCTACAGCATGACGTTGTGTGCGTGCTTTCGGAATGACTCATATTCAAGATGACAAAAAAAATGGCATCGCTAGAAGTCCGAGATTGAAATACGCTGTGGCGCTATAACGTAGTTTTATCATTCTACGGCAATTCAACGTTCTGTACGTTCTGCGTTGTAATCTGAATTTTATTTCGACGTGATACATAGTCTGATATTCGATGTATAACAGCGTTGTTAGCATGAACGTGTTAATATAATTTGTTTACATAATTCAGTTTGCATCAATGAGATTTTTAAGCTTGCATCTTCTGCACAAGTTCTTGAATTTTTGGGGTAAAGCACCGAATTTTAGTGTATGTTATTGCTTCTTTACACCAAAACTTCAGTTAAAGTCTTTCGCGGACCAGTGATGGTCCGCGGACCACTGGTTGAGAACCAACCAACCAGTTGAGTGCAATGGGTTCACCCCCTATAAGTAGAGAATACGCGCATCACGACTCGGTTCACCGGGTCCTAAGCTCTCGCAATGTATGATTTTGTGGTGTACCTGCAAATATCTCAGTTGCAGAGCAGCTGGACTGTCTCCAATGACCTCGGAGGCTTCGCGAAGAGCTCGGGAGGCTTTCTGTTCTCCTTCGGCAGCAATGACCTTGGCACGTGCTTCTCTGGCTGCCTCGGCTTCAGCAGCCATAGCACGCTGCAGTTGAACAGGAAGCCTTACGTCCTTGCTGTTGACAAAATTGTTTGGTCACAAAATCATAAATATAATCGGGTTTGAGGGGGCCGCAGTCCAATTACGCCTTTAAATTAAGACCCTGTGTATACTGCTAGTGGCATTTGCTGCTAAGTCCCTCTCTGTTGCAGAAAGGTCGGACCATATCAGATACCCTAAGGGATGGCCTGAACAACTCTGACACTAGACTCGAGAAGCAGATCCAATTCCAATCAGGATGTTGTCATCGAAGCTTCGATGAGATCGAGTTTGAAATTATGTGTATAGACATTTTCATACCGTTCTATCTCCTATTGTCGACATAGTTAAGGCAAAGAGGTTAGGTGTATGAGCTCCTTGCCTCAACTATATAAGGGTGTTATGAATTTTCAATGGGTTCATTCGGACCAAACCACATTTGGTGTTAGTATTGCATATGTGTTAATTTTAGTCTCCATATCTGTATGTTTCTTTAACAAATAAAATCATTAAGTATTAAAAATAAAAAATAATCTTCATTTCAGAAAAGTAGAGATTCATTAATGTGTTACACTTGAATGAGCAAATGCTTGTAAATCGATAAAAGTACGTCTTCTAGCTCACCTCTAACTTATACATAAAGTTCATCGACATATCGATTTGATTGAGATATTTCATACGTAGCATTCGTATATGTTGTCCTAATTCTCACGCCTGTGATAACTTACGAACAGGCAACGACATGACATCTACTTTAATCCCTTGACGTAGAGATTGAATTTGTGTGCCTGTCTGGACTAACTTAGGTGATGTTTACAAAATGATTGACAAAACGCTGCTTTGACGAACTCTATTCGAAAAGCCACTTGAAAAAAAAACATCCTGCCAACGAAGAACTAATTAATTAATTAAACAACGTTCAATTCCCAGTCCATAAGTTATCCGACGACCGCCAAAAAGAAATGCTTCATTATCGGAGCAGTACTTTAACTTTCAAAATGCGATTGTTTTCCGTATTGTTTAGAATCGATGTCGTTTTCAGTACAACTTTAAAAAAAGTTTTATTTGTGGCTTCTAACAGCGCGACTGCTATTTACTAGAAGTGCTGAATTTGTTAAATGCAAAAAGAAACTACTATGTATTACTGTAATTCAATGTTCAAAAGCATGGGTAAAAATATTTATACCTATAATAATTTTTAATACCTCCTATTCTAAATAGAAAAGTATTTGGTGAAGTATTATTATTTTTATTCTATACTAAATACTTCATTTATTCAACCTTAGGAGCTCTAGGGAACACTTGGTTATGTCATACATAATATTTACAATAATATAAGGTACAGAATACAAACTAGGTTACGGCTGGATGTACGACCAGAGAAACAGGGCAAAGAACCGACCCATCTATTTATAAATCATACAGTATTTTAGTTTCATTAAATGAAGCTTAGAATTTTAAAGAAATAAATGTTAATACGTATACGACGTCGCCCTGGCTTGCTATTGAGAAACAAGTTTTGTTTCATTGCACAAAGACAAAGCTACAGGCTGTGTGCCATGAAAAGCTGGACATTCGTATGATCACAACTTCTGATGTGCACATTAACTAACTTCTTTATGTTCTCGACTCGACTAGTGTTCGATGAATTGACGAGTTGACATCTTGTTGGCACCTATTTCATTCGAAGTTGAATTGACATTTTCATGTAGTGTTTTCACAGTTTATAGTCTAGACACTTTGTTTTCGATACGGCTCCATCTATGTGTATTTGTGGATCGTTTCTATTGAACTAGGGTTACTAGGCGGAGTAATGAGCACCCCAGGGGATCTCGTCTGAAGGACTCAAGATTGGTAATTGTCGCTCGTTTCGACGGCGAGGTTATTTTAGGTCTGAGGTTACTAGGTGAAGTAATAAGCGTCTGGCGACTTTCCCCAGGGGGTCCAAAGAGTATGTCTGACCTAAATTTAAAAATCTTGTTTCATCCACCTTATTTCATATAGGTACCTATTACCCTACCCAATTAGGTCGTTATGTATTTTTATAATAAAAAACGACAATAAATGACAAATAAAGCGACTTTTGATGGCATTTGGATGGTAAGGGTTACCGTCGCCTGTGGAGTAGAACTAAGGAGTCTAAGGACCAATAAGTAATCCCTCATATGACCATAATTATCATACCCGCTCTCATATATACGTTTATTTGTACAAGTAGCAACCAACTATTTTAGTCAGCTGTTCAATTAACGACCTAAACGGTTAATCTAAATTGCGTATTTGAACTAAAAACTTGAATAATTTAGTTCATACCGGCTAACCGGCTGCATAATCGACAACCTGTTGTTAACTACATCCCTGACTAGTGATGTGAAGCAAGGTCGCGGATCTGATAAGTTCGGTTGAATTGAAGGCAAATTGAAGGTTATGGTGGGACAGTTGAGGCTTTCCTGCTAAATGTCAGTGAGTTGTTAGTTACTTGGGTCGACAAATTGTATATAAAAAAAATTCTATGTAGTTTTAAAGTATTTTTAGGTTTTTTTTAAATATTTTTAAGTTGTTTATATATTTCGTAAGTTTTAGTTTTAATTATTATATACTTATTGTGATTGAATGACCTGAAGAATTGTATAAAACAAATACTTAATTAAATAATTTTCCTACAATCTGAATCTATATTATGCACTCTATGGATGGATAAAATGTGTGAAGTATACATATATTAACAATTCTTTAACGTACTTTGGAAATAACTATTATTGACATAAAAGAGTAGCCTACTAAACAAGTTCCATGTAAGTTTAGTGGTTTCCACAGCAATTTAACTGTCGAAAATAATGTATTAGCTGTGACCTGGTAAAATAGAATTGTGTTTAGTCAAAGATTATTTTGTGTAACGGTAAGACAATGTTTAATATTAAACGTGAACTTATTGGTAACATTTACTAAGTTAAATGTGAATAATACTATGTAAAGATTAAACAGTACATCGTGTAATACAGTACATGCTAGCTAAGCTAGTAATGTCACCAAAATATCATTAATATTAAACAGAGGAAACTATTTCCTGAAACTTTAGGTATCCAATGAGTATGATTTTTAACTGTAATATTATGATATTGTTATTATGATCAATTCATTGTTTGTTCGTTTGTTTTCAAAATAGGTAGGTATTTGTTTGAATTCAAAATATTTTATAAAAAGGTCATTCTGTATGCCGTCTCAAAGATTTTTATCCCAAAAATCTTTGAGGAGAAGTTTCTTTGGATTGATATTGAACGGGTAATAATAAGATAATTATCTGATTCGTTATTGACGATAAAAATACGGTCATTTAAAACAAACAAGATAAATCTCATTACCTACTTGGGGTTGACCTTCTGTTGACAAAATATTCTTTGCTAAGGATGAAGTAGAGCCGATGGGAATCGGGTCATACCGTGACGAATGGTCACCCTAGAGTATTTGTAACGGTCAACCTACTTTCATATATCGATCCACACTATCACTGTCATCAGCTGTGTAATTAGAGAGTTGATTCAACCGAAGTAAAATAAATGTGTGAATGGACGGACAACACTAATCATTATTGGGTCATCATTAGTAACTAAATATTAACGAACTGGAATTGCCACAGGAATCGTATACAGGGTGAAACGGAAAGGGCATATGAAGGGGGGGGGGGGGGGCAGTATCAGTACATCGAAGACAGAGATAAATATACAGGGAGCCTCAATAATGTTGAGATTTTTTCAAAAACTACGGGACTGATTTTAATAATTCTTTTACAGTTACATACTTTTAACTTTTCTCTATCAAACAGTGAAAGAATTATTGCAATAGGTCAAGTAGTTTTTGAGAAAATCTCAACCTTAAAACCTCTCCTCATCTCGTCAAATAGTAAATTCGCGAAAATCGAAAAGACGTAGAACAAAAGATGCTCAGATATTGAACACCCTCCCTTCGGCTTCATATACCCTTTCCGTTACACCCTGTATAATATCCTTTTAAATTTTACATTTTACTAAATAAAGTCATAGGTAAACTCAGAGAGATGTATTGAGGGTTACTGATGATATCGAAGTTACTCGAATAACGTTGCAACATCAATTGCGACTTTATTCCCCTTAAGCCATCGCTTTATATCGACCACTGTGATCAGCTGTGCAATTAGAGAGTCGATTCAAATGAAGGGCAATACAAACATGTCGTATACAATATTACTTGTGGTTATGTAGAGTTGTAAACGGGGTCAATTGTTTGTTGAACCATTGCTACTTTGTGATCAACATAAAATGTTAGTGAAATGTCAATGTTTTTCATTTTATAAAGCAAAGGTACTCGGGCCTTACAGCCTCAATTCCCAGGAGGGTTTAATCACGACTGAAATAACTCAATTAGTATGTTTGCATTCTTTTAAACCTAATACGTTCAAAATTTCAATACTCTACAATAAGTGCTACGAGCTACGAACTTGCTACGATATCGTAGCAAAATCATACATTGCTACGTCCGCATGCTATATCGCTGCATTTACTTATAAATTAGGTATTCGATATTCCAGTAAACAGTAGATACGTATATTAATGGTAGTTTTTAATATTTTAGGTAGTTTTAATTTATTTTGTAAGTTAAATTTAGTTTTTTATTGAATAAACCATTTATATTAATGGTCAATTTGTATGGATTTAGTTACGATGTTACTTTAGTAAGATGTTAACCTAGATTTCTAAATTATGCAGTGGATATAAGATTAGGACTTCAAATTGATTAAAAAAATACAAACACAAAGCGCCCTTGTTTGGGGGGGGGGGGGGGGGGGGGGGTTGCACTGATTGGGTCCGTGTCTAGAAGATATACAATAACTTTGTAACCATATTAAATCGTTCTGATATTACCATTACATACTATGCTCGCGTCTTTACATACTACGCTCTGGACATGTCAGCGCTTGTCACTGGCTACTCGCAAAACTTTTCATTGCCAACTACCACGTAGGGAGTCAAGAAACATACGAGTTACGAGCCTTGTCTGCAGGCTAAATAAACAACTGAATAGAATGGCCTGTCTACTACTACTGCCTGCAAGTTTGCTGTATAGCAGATGTAATGCCCATGCACATCTTCTGGGAGTGTGATGCTTTTATTTAAATTCGAGCCTTGGATAAACACTTGATATCAGCCGCAGATATAAAAATATCATCAAATGCATCAATTGAACGGAAACCCAAAAGCTATTATTAAACATCGGCAGATAATTTTTTTAGAAAATGTACAATATTTTTGGAGTTTATGTGCTGATTTCCTATAAAGTACGATCTTTGTATATATCTATTCTTATCGATGTCACAATGTAAATATCCAGTGCGTATACAAAAAAGTGTTAATAAAGAAAAATAATTCCCTCTTGGTAATTGGTTACGACATTTAGTTAGGACGGCTGATTTCGAGTAAAGATTAAAAAGGTTTTCGTTCGAAACCGGTTACGAAAGTAGTTTATCCTCATTTGCAACTGGTTACGAAATGCTGGTTACATAGGCTGTGGAGTATGGCATCTACCTACATATTTCATATATTTCTCATTATTATTGTATTGTAGGTAGATACGAATATTGAATAAATCCGTCTAAGCTCAGCACTCGTGTTGTTTGATTGTCTCGCTCTTTACATAGGCGACCGAAGGGATATCATGTGAGACATTGGCCTTGGGAGCGAGATATAAAAACTTGATACGAGGTCACAATTGACCTTTAAGTTTACAGTGACCTTCGGGCTTGAACAAACACTCTGTTAGCCAACAATAGTAACCTTGCACATATAGTATTTTTAACCTAAGGCCAATATTGATTAGGTTTCACGCTCGTTACCGTAACAAGTACTGTCGCCCTATACATCATTCTCAGTTCATTTAACGACGTCGATATATTACAGGTGTAGCGTACAGGTTTATCGAGTATGACCTTTAATAGATAATGAAACAATTTGAGTAATAACTCTAATTAGTACACAAACAAACATGGAATGTTTTTTACCATGAAATGGGTCCTATGTCGGTCAACGATGAAGATGAATTTAACGTACATGAATCTATCAAGTAGTGTAGGCAGAATACCACAAACATAATCACATTTACATATAATTACAGATAATCAAACAATGACCTCTAAATAATACAAAAACGAAAAATAAAGCTTTTGGTCATAAAATTTATCCTATATCAGTAAGAGAATCAAGATATCTAAAGATTTTATCCAAAACAAATATAAAGAGCTAAACATAACGATATCAGTACATCGAAATCCAAAACATTACCTACCAAATTAATCTAATTTATATTATACTACTTTATTCGAGTAATATAAATATAAGTAATAAAAATTAGGCCCTTATTCAGAATATTCCTATTAACGAGTATAATATGGGCTTGTGGAATGAAATGAAAACGACGGAGATATAAAGGTAGTAAATTGGTAATTTGTGTCAATTTCAGAGACGCCCCGTGGTCTTACTACTTTGTAATAGAGTTAATTTTCGCAATAAAACAGATAACATTTTTGTACACGACGATAGTTGGGTAAAAAGTTACATATCAATTAAATTGACAGTTATTTCGGTTGACAATGAGTTTCACGTTTCAACAACAATAAATTCCTTCTTCATATCTGGTTACAATACAAGAAAATAATTTATCGATCGTAGCCAGTTACAAAAGTCAGAGACGTCACAGATGCCAAACTTCATTCATGTTTTAACAAAATGACGTATAGATATTATATAGATACGAAGTAGATGTTATTATATAAAATATTACAAATATGTGTGATAAATTATAACGTCCATCAACCTCGAACTCGAGGGGAAGAAATATTAAAATAAATATTTTAATAATAATATTATAAATACATCCTGACATTGGAGAAGTTTTACAAAATAACTGCAGATCGTAATAATATAAAATACAATAATGATTAAACATTCGAATACTTAATAGTACATATAATTTTTTAATTGGAATTACAAACCGTAATAAAACTAGACTGAACCAACTAACAATTATATCTATACTAAAACTAACCATGTCTAAAAATAATAAAAATATTATGACATAGACCAGGGAAAAGATTCAATTTCCAATCTCTTTAACTGTAACCGCATACAATTTATAGACGCAGTAAAATGGTTCAGATTTTTTTACCCCTAGCAGGTTGTGTCCAGTAAAAAAACCTACTTCGATTACAACACTTTTGGACAAGTATCATTTCTTTAAGAAAAAGGCTGATTTCTTAAAGTTTAAAACACTATTATTACACGATTATTACATTGAAATTGGTTTCGTACAATGATTATTTTATTCCTTTTTGTACACTGGTTACGAAAAACCACTTGAATGAATTCAAGGACATCCTGTATATGTTGTGAGTAACATTATTATTAAAATATTGTACTCACATTTCAACACGTTCCACTTTTATACCCCATGCTTCCGTGGCTTCATCGAGCGATAGTTGCATATTACCAGATATCGTCTCACGCTCGCTCAAAATTTCATGCAGCGGCCGGGTACCCATAGTATTTCGAAGAGTGGTCTGCGCGAGTAGACGAGTCGAATGATGGGCATTCTCCACATTCGCAATCGATATGGTTGCATTATGAACCCTATAATACACTACAGCGTCTACTGACACAGTGACTGAGTCCTTAGTTAGAACCTGAAATAGTGTTATTTTATCAGGCAACGAGGAAGTTATGTCATAATATAAAAACTGTAGTGGTTGTTTTCCAGTAGCGCGACGATTTAGTATCGGTAGTACTATGGATTTATTATTATAATATTTTAGTTAAATGAAGAATTGTGAAAAACTGAACTCAATAGTGATCGCGAATCAATAGTAACACCACGATATGTTTGGTAGGTACCTACGTCTAGTGAGCTACTATCGTCTCTTGTTTTCAAGTTCAATAAATAAATTGAAAATTCAATAGTAGGTAGGTACTGATGGCAAATCATTCTGTCGCGGGAAAGCAACCACTAAAATTTCACGTTGTAGTAACACACATGCGTAGGCGCATACACCAAATAACACAAAGCAATGACTTAATTAGAAGCTGTATTTTTAAGGTCATCGCACTTATCAACTCTCGATCAGGGTTTCATCTCGTCTACTTGGAAAATGGAGACGGTATTTCTCCATGTGCGATGGTCTTTAAGGTTCCGTGGGTTTGAACCCTGTCCTTTGAAAAGCTGTATATCCATTAAATTTGTAATTAATTACCTCCTGGGGTGGTACGTCGTAAGTACGGGTACGTAGGTCAACTCTAGCATAAGTGTCTATACACGGTAATATGAAGAAGATACCTGCGCATGAGCACAAGACAAATTAGTAATTGAGAATAGTGCGTTTCAACCACAGACCACTTAGGTACCCAATAGACATGAAATCGGTACAGAGGTGCCGTATTAAAGAGATGCGTCCATGTCGATAATATCTCTAGTTTACACGTGTCGCGAAGTAATTTTGCGCTCATGTGCGGGCAGACACGGGCTGCCTCCTGTTACAGGTCTATGGGGTAAGTGGTATGTGGTTTCAACAAATCATTAATGAATGGGGTTTGAGGCTCAAACCCCATTCATTAATGATTTCTGCGGAAAGTTTGAAACCACCCGGTTTCGAACTTTCCGGCCTAGCTAGGAAAACTAATGTTAAAAAGTAGGATTTTGAAATGCCTACATATACAGGGTGTAGTTTTGGTCAACGACGAGCGACTCAGGGGTGAGGAGTGGGAGGTGTGGGAGAGGTAGGTACAAGATACTGATGACAATACAAAATATAAAAAGTACTTAATTTTTCATGTAAAAATCCACAAATAATAAAATTCGTTGCTACATATACACTCGTGCCCTATGGCCGGGCCACTGACAGCGCCCATGCGCTGCGATAATTTCAAGAGAACTTGAACAAATATTTTTTTTTAAATAGCAATTATTTATAAAATAATAAAGACACAGTTAAGTAAGAATTAAGATTATTTAGACGAACACCCCTGAGTCGCTCGTCGTTGATCAAACCCCCTGTATATCATAATTACTCAGGTACCTAGATTTTACCGGATACTACGATTCAAAGTTCCCTAATAGTTGAAATTTTTTGAGCTCTTGAAGAGAGGGGGAGGCCCCGCCACCGCCTCGCCAATCTCCAGAAGGGAAATTGGCTTCCCCTGTGGCCCTCGTCTACCTGACTGGACAGGCCTCCACTCAAGAAAGGGATGAGTCAAATTTCACCTGTTCATATGCGGATGAATTTAAGCCAATAGGGATAGTCATATAGTCTGTCAATAGTCAGGGACAAGAGGACCCCACCAAACCCAAGCAAGTCGCGATTCCCCAGATATAATATAGATACATAAACAATATGGCGAATGCAAAGGTATAAAATACCTTTGAATTAAGTTACGAACTTATTGAATTTACGAACTGATAGATTTTTTAAATTCAATTGTCTGCCCACACGGGCTGCCTCCTGTTACAGGTCTATGGGGTAAGTGGTATGTGGTTTCAACAAATCATTAATGAATGGGGTTTGAGGCTCAAACCCCATTCATTAATGATTTCTGCGGAAAGTTTGAAACCACCCGGTTTCGAACTTTCCGGCCTAGCTAGGAAAACTAATGTTAAAAAGTAGGATTTTGAAATGCCTACATATACAGGGTGTAGTTTTGGTCAACGACGAGCGACTCAGGGGTGAGGAGTGGGAGGTGTGGGAGAGGTAGGTACAAGATACTGATGACAATACAAAATATAAAAAGTACTTAATTTTTCATGTAAAAATCCACAAATAATAAAATTCGTTGCTACATATACACTCGTGCCCTATGGCCGGGCCACTGACAGCGCCCATGCGCTGCGATAATTTCAAGAGAACTTGAACAAATATTTTTTTTTAAATAGCAATTATTTATAAAATAATAAAAACACAGTTAAGTAAGAATTAAGATTATTTAGACGAACACCCCTGAGTCGCTCGTCGTTGATCAAACCCCCTGTATATCATAATTACTCAGGTATCTAGATTGTACCGGATACTACGATTCAAAGTTCCCTAATAGTTGAAATTTTTTGAGCTCTTGAAGAGAGGGGGAGGCCCCGCCACCGCCTCGCCAATCTCCAGAAGGGAAATTGGCTTCCCCTGTGGCCCTCGTCTACCTGACTGGACAGGCCTCCACTCAAGAAAGGGATGAGTCAAATTTCACCTGTTCATATGCGGATGAATTTAAGCCAATAGGGATAGTCATATAGTCTGTCAATAGTCAGGGACAAGAGGACCCCACCAAACCCAAGCAAGTCGCGATTCCCCAGATATAATATAGATACATAAACAATATGGCGAATGCAAAGGTATAAAATACCTTTGAATTAAGTTACGAACTTATTGAATTTACGCACTGATAGATTTTTTAAATTCAATTTCCAATCAATTTGAGTATAAAATTACTGAGATGGCCTTATTCAATAACAATTAGGATATTTTAAATCTCTTAAGGTCACTACGTTAAGGTTAAGCAATTATAAAGTGCCAGTAAACAAATTATTTCAAATAATTTATTTAACATTACTATATTTTATTCATGATTATTTCTTCATGAATACATTCAATGCAAACTCAAGGTTTACAAATAAAGCTCTGCAGAATAATTTTCCAGCAATTATATTGAACTTTTAATTTCAGAAGAATGAGAACGACAATGTTTTGGACATAATTACACCATGGTTCTATTTTTCCTGGCCAGACCGGAGTCGTTTTGACTTTTGACAAAACCCGAGAGTTTGACCAACGTAAACTGAACCAACCATACATCTGTATTAGAAAATTCAAGCAAAGTTACTACTACAAGCCATGCAATAAAGTTTGTATGGAGGATTCATTGGCCTTAAACTTGTGTACAAGGAGAGTTTATGTAAGTAAAACTGATAAAATATCTGAAAACACGAAGATTGTCTGAAGGCTTTTTTAACTGGAAGCCAAATGTACCGTTTTTAATAAATTAAATGATTAATTGAAGCTAAAATCAGTCAACGGCTAAATAAAGTGTGAATGTGGTACCATTATCGAAATTGTACTTCGATCAGCTGACTTCAGTCCGCCATCTTGCAATTGTCAGTTTCTAGGTTTCATGATAATATGACGATCTTTTTCAACTATAAACCATTTCGTAATGTGGAAATCTTCGTTGGATTAAACTATGGTGTTAAAAATCAGTTTTTTTCATATGCTTTGCATAAACTTTGATTTGCCAATAATAAAATCTCATAGAAATACAGGCTAGAGTTTAGAGAGATATACTAGTAAGCAAGTAGCATGATATCATTTACCAGGTCCCTTGGCGCCGCCGGATAGTAATCTACCCAAACGAAATATTACGGCCCTCTCATACTCCTGCACCACCTGCAAGTTAATATGACCATTGAAGCTTCGTAACTTAAAAAAAACTTTTGAGAACAAACATTTAATTAAAAAAGTAATGTCGATCTCAAAAGTTATTTTCGACGGGCATAGAACATTAGAAGTGGAAATGCCTTAACGATTGAACAGAACCGCACGATTGTTCGTTAAAAAGTGTTTTATGACATAGTTAACAAAGTTCACATTAGTGGTAAACCTAACATATAAGAGACAGAACACGGGCAGATAACAAATGCAAAGGCGCCTCCATTCATTAATGTTCTAAGCCAATGGGGTTACTACACAAATACTATGCATTCTTTTACAACAACATTTAATACTGAATAAAGCTTAATTCACAATGCAGAGATATTTAGGAGATAAATATAGATTACACTGAATTTCGAACACATTGAACATTTTTAAATGATGAAAAATTTTTAGCCGTGGGCAGAACATTGAACATTGTTAGTGAAAATAAATATGAAAATATGAAA
Organism: Tachystola acroxantha; assembly: GCA_963506565.1. NCBI lineage: Eukaryota > Metazoa > Arthropoda > Insecta > Lepidoptera > Oecophoridae > Tachystola > Tachystola acroxantha. The sequence continues at coordinate 20,348,235 of OY735870.1, forward strand.
TAATTTCTGGAGAAACCATTAAAATAGATTAAAATCTTTATTGCAAGTAAATACATTGTACCTATATATTTGTAGGATTCTAGAATTTCGGAGTGCGTGACTTCTTGGTTCGACCTATCTGACACTACTTCTGTTTGATCGGATCAATTGGTCTGGCTGAGATATGGTCAGACCGGAAAGAGCTGCAAACGTTCCATCATGAACGCTGAACGCAAAGTACATTCGCAAGGTATAATAATTAATAACATTCGCAAAGGTAATGTGACACATGTTTTACATTCGCAAAAGGGTGAAATATTCGCAATGTGCATGTAATTGCTGTGAAATCTACGTGTTATGTGGAATTACTATTGCAACCTACTTACATCTAATTGTGCCTGTTTATATGGAGAGTCGTGAGGGGTACTACACAGCTATATTAAACATTTATTCATTTGCACACATAAATACAACACACTACAATACAATTTAAAGATGAAAAACACAATGTAGTACAATTAAAATATTACGAAGAGGGAATTTTACAGATGAAAGAGACACAATCTAGCATTTAAATAAGTAGATACTAAAGAGAAGGAAATGTAGATGAAAGACACACTAATACATAAAAATGCGGATATTTAAAAGATAAGGATACAATTGACGGGGAAGGGGTTTCAATATATATAACTGAATAACTATATTCCTGAAATGTTTATGTGTTAGATATTGATTTTTTTAATATTTTAGTAACATAAGTTGTTCAGTTACCGATACTGAAAGGTTTACGTCTATAAATAAATATACTTGACAGAATTGTGATAAGTGAGTGTACGTACAAACCTGTAACAGCTGACGTCACGGGTGCGAGGGTGCACAGTGTTTTTTTTATTAATCTTTTATTTATAACAATGTCTTTTATGTCGTATTATTTAAGAAAAATCCACTTTTAATAGGTAAGTATTATATACTTGTTCACGCGTAGTGTACCAATTGTTTTTTTCATATGTTAATGTTTTTACGTCTGGAATTAAATTTCACTCATTCTTGCAATACAAAATTCAACTTCTCCCAGATATTTACTGGGAGCAACTGAATCTTGACTCCTTGTAAAAATAGCCTAGCCGAAATTGTTTCATAACAAAATCGGGATCGGCGGCTGTTTTAGGGGTGTATACATGAAGCAATGAACATCGCTTCATGAATTGATGTGAGTATTCTAATATAGTATATACACATCGAGCTAGTAATAACACAATAATTGAAATGTAACACAATATGAACAGTGAAAGTCGCATTACATTATTGCAGAGTTGGCTTTGCGTAGCATAGTCATCTCTCTCGAGGACATCATATGAGGCGCCAGGCCGGTCACGTGACATATCTGTCAGTCGCATCCGAGCTGCGGCAGGGAGCGGACGTGTGCACTTGCATAACGGTATATTGGCGAGCCAGTGACGAGGCGGGCTCTATCGGATATCATTTACACTACGATTATAAAGTGATATATGAAGTTATTAGAAAGCTTAAACTTTATCGTCTACTACTCTGGGCATTACCAGTAGTAGTAGATCATATTATATCCTAGTCAGCGTGGACTGGGATATAATATGGTTACACTGAGTAGAACTACACTACTAGGTTGGTTACATCGTACATTGCATCAGTTATGAAGCAAATAACCAACATTGTCAATGCGAAGAGACCCGTGTCTCCAATGCTACGGCCCTACGTGGGTACCTATAGTAGGTTAAAGTAATTAACCTACCATACGGTAAGTGGTTGCCCCATTCGAATCAACTTGATGCCTCGCAACCACCCGTGGAGTCCAACCGCGCCTCTAAAGGTGCCTGGCCTACTGACTCCCCCGCCTTACCCAATACACCAGAAGCCTTATGATTCCTGATGCATTCATATCACTTCGATTGATTAATAAACGCAAATAATCAGCACTTCTTGCGTGGCCCATGTATCCATCGCCGATTTATACCTTATTTAAAAGTATCACTTTTTAAACTGTTTGTATTATGTCACCGAATAATTGTGAACGCAGTAAGTTTAAGAAAACTAGCGAAATTGTAAACTGTGGAGAAATAGTGAACAGGAAAATTTAAATCACAATAAATGCGATAGTTAATAAAAGTTACAAAAAGAGAAGCAACACTTACAATTTTGGCGGCCTTATAGCTATAAGTAATCCTTAACATTTAATTTATATAAGTAAATAGTTTACAATGTGGTCAGACGATACTTGTATTATAATAGATAGTAGTTCAATAATAACAATATTTTATTCACGAAGATTTTATTGCTATTGCGAGTATAATATTAGATACTAAAATGTCATAAAGTTTTGATGAGCCAACCTCGTCTCATACATTCCAAGTCCAACTTAGTTGCATACCCAAGAGTTGCATATCGGATCTGCAATTACTTACAGTTGATCAACAAACTTTGCTCAACAGTAATGGATTAGCCTAATTCAATTTGAATACAAAGTCTAGTTATATGGAACGTTTCAATGCAATAGTTTTCAATCTAAGTAAGTAATCCAACTTCAATGTGGTTTCGTCCTAGATGGATCCAGACCACAGATGCATCGCTCTGATTAAGGTTGCTCGGAATTCTGTTATCTGCTGTCTTACAAAGAGAAGTATATTAACAAGATACATGCTACTATCATAAATGTATATGGTTATAAAATATCGTTGGAATTAGGCACAAAGTTTGTCTCATTATAATAGATTAGTACATTTAGTAGTTTTACGGTTATGCTTATGTCGTGTTTAAATATGAATTATTAAGTATATAGAATAATTGTGAATTACATACTAGACTAAACTATTGATATACTGTGGTGTTATTAGTCACATAGATGTGGAAAGGTAAAATGCATTATTTTTCTTCATGCTTCATTCAGTTGGATTTAGTTCCGCCTCTTCTAACATAGATGCCAGCAAATTCGGCGAAAAAAGTTCGCGGCCTCGGGATACAACTTCATACCATTGGTCATGTACAGGGACGGCCCTTCTGTTCCTGGGACGCCTTCTTCTTGCATTTCTTCCGCGTGCTAAAAGTAAATCAAAATTACCCACATTTATTTTAAGAAAACGAGGTTCCTAACTATGATTATGCGAGTTTATTATTCTTATTTCAAAAAGGTTGTACCTGTAAAATGTTAAAAAAGAAACATTCAATATTATAAAAACCTAAATTAAATTATTTTTTAAATTTTGAGTGATAGGAAGAGTACCCAAGACACTGGCAGCGTCACCTCGCTGGATTGCAATGCTAATCCGTTGCGCGAGGTAGCGAGTTTATTAATTCAAGAAAATTAAAATTAAACATTAAAGTAGGTAATCACATTATATACTAGCTACTATTTAGATTTAGAAACACCAATAGTTATAATGAAACACATTGTAAATCCCACAATGTATTTTAATGAACTAATTCTATCCCAATACTTACTCGAAGATTCATTCAAGCAACAGAAGTGCTGTTGACTGTAACTAAAAATAATATTAGCCATACAATTTATAAAAAAATATATTTTGTTCCATTACAAAAATTTGCATGTTTTGGAAAAAGCCTCGAATCTTCCGCGGCGTTGTATGTTTGCGTTTCTACATCAAAATTTACCAGGGTACATTGTATACGCATGTGCGGCCTAGAAAACTTTGTTGTTGATACTCAGAACCAGACGAAGAACAGTTTAGGTATCTGCATCTTGCAGAGGATGAGGAGGCCATGGGCTAGACAGCAGTAGTAGACCGAGATTCAGAATTCGATTTGGTAACAGAGCTTACAATATATTTTTAAAGTTGTAAAAGCTTCGGTTACAGAATCGCCTCTGAATCTCGACTCTTTCACGACTCTTGAAAAATAATAGGTACTTAAATTATAAATAGAACAAAACCACGTTAAGAACATTATTTTCATCATTAGCGTTGTTCCCTCTAGTCGTTCGTTTTTTCTTTGAACAATCAAAACTTGCTAATATTAACATAATCAGGTGTAACCTGATTATGTTAATATTAGCAATCACATATTATTTAGGCATAACATAACAATTTAAGGTTTAAGAAAAATGCTCTCCATATAGATATATTACATTAGTAGATAGTCATATGATAATGTAGGTAAAGTTTACAAATGTACTTTGTTAGGGACAATAATAATACGATCAGTGTTAAAAAAAAATCATTGTTATAATATTATTACAAAGTTTCTATCAACCAATTTTTAACTCTAAATGTAATAGAGGTATTAAAAGACCGATTCATTCCAAAAAAACTTTTAATAAAACTAATCTCTAACAAGTGGTTACAAATTTATCTGTGGCCGGTTTCAAAGATAGTCATTTGTTGTAATTTTACAACTGACTTTTTTGTAATTGACTTCAAAGATAATTTAGTTTGTAACCTCCATGTGTCGATTCTACGGAGGTTACATTGTGCTCAGGAAACTTGTCTTTATAGACAGGTACATTTAAGGCTAGGTTTAGACAAGGACAGTAATATGCCAGTCCAGCAACGCAATCCAGCACTGGCTAACAACTGGGTCCGTGTAAACACTAGTTTTGTGCCTGTCCAATTTTATCACAGAAAAATATTAGAGATATAAGTGCTATGTTGGTTGGGTAGATCGATTTTTTTAAAACTCTTACTGTAAGGGGTATTAAAAGACAAGTTCATTAATAAAACATACTTTATTAAATTTATATCTAGGAAGTGATCAGAAAATGATCTTAGGCCGATATTTATAAATAAACCTATCTAAAGCGCAAGCTTAGTAATGTATGAAATCGTCGCACGAACGAACTCAGTCTCAACTCGTATGAATATCGGCCTAAGGCTATGCAGTCGCCCATACAAGCATTGTATGAGATTTAAGTATGAGCAGTTACGTTACCCCGCCAACATGGCACTATTGACCTCTAATATTGTTATGTACCTACGAGGCTACCTTAGGTATTAAATAACATACCCAAGGTAGGTGAGTGCCCCGACTCTCGCACTCATCCGTGGAGTCCAGCCACTGCCTAACTGACTCCTCCGCCAAAAATATTATATTCTGATTTTCTATACAAATATTTCATTTTAATCTATTGTAACTGGTATGAGTAGACTTATGTATTTAGTATCTTAAATGTACTTAATATCTAAAATGGATTTAGTGGCTTAAATGTACTTAGTATCTTAAATGTATTTAGTAAAACTGTAAATTCTGATAATACTCATTAAATTATTATTATTGTAAGCATATTATTTGTTTGTTAATCTGTTGCATTCATGGTGACATGGAATTTCCAGTTTGACATTTAATGCTAGGTTTAGACAAGGACAGTAATAATATGCCAGTCCAGCAACGCAATCCAGCACTGGTAAACACTACTTTTGTGCCAGTCCAACGTATAAAGCCTTTTTACAATACTGTATTACCAATTAGTTACTGTCACACAACTAGCGACGCGCAGCTGACTACTGTTTATACAATGACTAGTGACTAGTCCAAGATTAAATTAACTAGGCCCAGTCACTGTCATTGTGTAAAACACGCATTATTCTGCGATCCGACGTAGATACGATACGAAGAAAGTGCAATGTTGTGTAGAGATGAATCGAACTCGAATACCGGCTGCGTTTTCAGAATGAATGATACTGTGATAAGAAGTGTCAATTATTATTATAAAATTGGGTAACCATCATCACAATGTTATTCAATCCGAACCATACCGCCGAACATAATCACTTGCTGACTGTGGGTGGGTGTTCTTGCTGTTTCGACACACATTCTTCAATTTTAACCTAATGTAGCTAGTTTATTCATGCATATTTACCTATCCACTGTAGTACCTATTTACTTTATTAGGAATAATTAGAATGTAGTACTAAAACAATAATAATAAAATTAGTGACTCCCGATGCCCTCTTAGAGGACATATATTATTTATAGATGGTATAAGTTTTTAGTTTTATTATTATTGTAGGTTACTTATTATGTATATTCTTAAATATTTTAACTACAGATCCTTAATTATATCAATACAATGTTTTGGTAAAAAAACATACAAATATAGTTATAAATAAATAAAAATGGGGCTAAATCGCTGCTCCGCGGGAGAGTGGCCAAAAGGCTGGCGACGGCGACGTTACCTCGTTGTTTAGCAAGCGATATACGCTGGCCGAGGTAAACGCCAGTCCTTTGGTCACCCGACGAGTCAATTAGGCAGGCCTTACCAAGGCTTATAGCAGGATTACCTGCTATAAGACTTCATGGTAAGGGGGCAGTTCCTTGGACAGTCGCCGCGCCTTTGGTCCCCATGCACGGCCAATTATTTATCTGTTGAATTCACGGTGATATCTCTAGGTTTCCATTTTCAATTACAATTACCCAACGTTGAACCATCGTCTGGCTGATTATAAGTAAAACTAGAAACGAATATAGATGCTGAGTGTAACCGCCGAACCGGATGATGAATCTTGATGTTAACGATGCAGTATGCCTAAATTCTGAATTGATTATAAATAGTGGCTTCGTACTTTAAAGCCATTAGTTATAACCCTCTTCGAATTATGGCATTGGTCTTCGTCACCACCTGTACCTAGGAAAAATGAGAAATTATTTATCTATCAGGAACCATTACATCCTGATAGATAAACAAAGTTTAAATTTTTTTAAATGACAATTATAAAACACTCAACGCAACGGCCTCAATAAAGTCTATAATACGGTATTTAACAAGTAGGCAAGTATTGAAAATTAAGTATTTTTTTATTATAATTATCATCCAGTCCCCAAGTGATGTTCAAATGTGAAAACGTGTGACACATGTGGTTGATAAATATCTGTTTGAAGAATCGATTCTGAGTACATTATAATATCAAATGACAATGCCAGATTCTGCCCCACTATCAAGGTACGATGAACAGGTTTCACCCAAAGCAGCCGAAAGCAGAGAAAAAGTACCTATACAGGCGCAGAATTAAGGTTGAGATTTCCTCAAAAACTACTTACGTACGTAATCAAAGTCAAATCTCTTTATTTGTAAGCACGTTGTGTACATTTTTGTACGAAAACAATTTTTATTTGAATTTACATTTACACCAAATGACAACGCCAGATTCTGCCCCACCATCAACCGCTAGATGTACAAGATAACGAATAAATGTAAAAATATCTCCGTTTTTTTAATTAAAATTATTGGTTTAAAATAAAGTTTTGTACATCAAACTAGTCGAAAAAACAGCTTAATTAAGAATTCAGAAAATAGTAAGAAATCGAAGCGAATTATTCATTGTTTTCGCTATCATTTTCTCCTACTGATTATGATTATGCAATATGAAACATATATAATGAGTCCCTAACAAAATGATAGCTAGCTTCAATGGTCACGTAGTTTTGTAGGTGGGGGGGCATTGAAATGGGGCAATGTCATTTAGGTTTTAATCTATATTGGAGAATAACAAGCTCGTTAAGAAATCTAATCTAACACAAGCGTATATTATTAACTCCTAGGTCTCACTTCAATATTGCTAAGTTAATAAAGCTCCGAGCATATTAAAACGTAGTGGCATAAAAGGCTCCGTGGCAAAGCAGTCTGTAGCACTATTAAAGCAGTGCGAGAGAGTGCTTGAAAAGTGAGAACACTAAATACTTTTAACTTACGAGTTGATTTTAAAACTTGACATCTCAAGGTAAGTACCTCAATAATTTTAAATGTAAGTAGCGGAAGATTTTTTGCTTAAAAATATAAATCACTCACAATTATAGCTCACATGTTATCTTATCTATATTACAATATAAATATATTAATCCCCCCCCCCCCCTTCCCCTACATTCAATGCATCAAACTATCCACCGCCGTTTTTCGCCACTACGCGTGGCATAGCGTGATGGGTGGCGAACCTCATCGCCGTCTCCGAGGACATATTTTATAATAAAGTCTCGCTGTGGTCCCACGAGTATAGATGACGGGAAAGGATTTGTAGGAGTTATTGGATGGATATAAAGGGATACTGTTTCCACGGAAGGGTATGGTAATGTATGTAGTAACAGTAGCTCGAGGAGTCCGGGGTCGCGCACCCGTATCCACCTAGTAGCCGCCGGACAGACGACTCATAGGAGAATCCTCTGAACCAACGTGAATAGATTATAATTAGTTGTATGTAATTTGTAACTAAACCCTTGATAGTCGATTGTGGAAACCCAGAAAGATGGTTAAAATATTAAATTCATGAAACGTGGAATTTTAGTGGATGTTTTCGCGCAGCGAGATGATGTTGAATCGATAGTAGCTTCTATCGATTTATTAATAAGTATAGATTTTTTGTTAAATAAAGAAATGGCAGTAATCAAGTACGTGTATCACGTTTATAAGTTACCTCGGTAATATTCGTCGACGAAGAAAGAGGCACCCTTACCCCGCCTAGACACGATTGTAAACATAATTGAATTATAGACCTTACGGTATGAAATTTAAAGCTAACAATAGAATGACACTAGAACGCTCGAGGTATCTCGCTCATCCCGACGCTTCTCCAACAAAATCAGAAGGACGCTATGAATGCCGCCAAACGGCGCGCGCGCAACCGACCAATAGCTGTGTAGATTTTTACCCGCGCCAAAGTGGTGCTTTATATTTGACTAAAAGGTTGTTGTAACAACCTCTCTATTTCTTGGTAACACGATATATTGTAATGTTTTTATTAAGTAGTTGGTCCTCTTGCATGTAGGCAGGTAACAAAATAAATAAATTCGCACAACCCCAAAGATTACAACTGTTGAATTTTCGCAAATTTTAGACTTTTTACTCATTTTTTACAGATCAACTGATGGATTTGTTGAGATATTATTAAGATATTATTTTTATATTCGACTAATTGTAGAATAATGGTTGATCAGTTTCCTACCACTACTGAACGAACACCCTCCCTTCTTCATCTCAAGGATCTTCAATATCTTCATATATGTTCACATCTGAAGTGCAGCTTATGGCCAATACCTTGACTGTAAGTATGACCAAATGTATATGTAACTTAGGTCATAATTTACACAAAGTTTATGGCAAAAGCATCCTCGAGTCGGGCTTTCTGCTTACTCAATTGTGTTGCATTTGCTTCTGATTCGTCATCTATTCTTATGTCACTTCTAATGAAGTAAGATGATTCTTAAGTCGACGAGTGGCTGACAATTCGACGATTCTTCTAATAAGTTTTGACAGCCACTCGTCGAGTGATATATTTCTTTAGGTTAAGTTCAGATCACTACCTCTAATAGTGGGCTTGAATGGTGTAGGTACGCTAACAGCAGATCAAGGGTAACACTTTGGACTTTGGATTCACAATTTTGTACAATTTGCTTCATATTCGTCTAGTCTTCTTCATTATCTGTCCGATTCTGCTTTGTGGTTCGGCAGTTGTTTGGTGTATTTTTTTAGGGCCAGGGACGTATATCTACTGGAACTTGAATGGTATACAAGTGCGATAAGGTATACAGTCCCCTACCTAAAAAAACTAAGGCTTCAACTATGACTTTTATTTTTATTTTGATAACTTTACTATACACTTTATGCGATTGCCAATGTCATGTAAAATGGTAATGTTAATTTGGTATTATCTATATTATACATATTGTAGGTTTACATATTATGTATAGTTAGGAAATCAAAATGCAACTGGAATTTCGAGCGTTGGATTCGAGTAATTTGAGCATTAGCTAACATTTCCTGAATAATCTAACATTATAAGAGCAATCAATTATTAAACGCCATGGTAACTATTAATTATACGGAGTGTGAGTTTGATCAACGACGAGCAACTCAGGGGTGAAAATATACACAATACAACTAATGCAGATGCATACACACAATGATATCTATGTAACCGTTAGAGATGTGCTAGTTTTAAAAAGACAAGTAATGACTGTTTTTGGGACACTTTGGCACTAAGAGGTCATTATAACGAAAAAAAAACACATTTGCAAGTTTACAATGAATATGACGATCATACACACTTAAATGCTAGAAAACCAAAAGTCCACATGTTATATTTTAATTTAAACTCTGATGCGTCCCTCTTCTTTTACGTCGTCAATCGAATAGGTACAACTCCTATGAATCATTCCATGATTATGTTACGCGTCGTGGTATGATTTCATCGGAGCTATACCTGGTTCGCTCGTTGTAGTTATCTCGTACGGGCGACCTATAAACTTTGAGGCTGTTATTCATAAACGTGATGTAAAGGTACGTCACCGTTTAGACCCTTGTCCCTTTCTATCTTAACCTTTTTAACGAAGTGTGAAAGTGATAGCAACACGATTTCAGGGAAGTGACTTTTAACTAAGTTTATGAATAACAGCATAATAGTTTAGTCAGCGTCACAAACTACGCACGAATGTGACGATCATACTTTAAATGCTAGAAAACCAAAAGTCCATATGTTGTGTTTTAATTTGAACTCTGATGCGTCCCTCTTCTTTTACGTCGTCAATCGAATAGGTACAACTCTTTTGAATCATTCCAGGATGCGATATGATTATGTTACGCATCGTGGTATGATTCAATAGGAGCTATACCTCGTTCGCTCGTTTTCCGATATAGTTATCTCGTACGGGCAACCTATAAACTTTAAGACTGTTATTCGTAATCGTGACTTAAAGTTACGTCACCGTTTAGGCCCTTGCCCCTTTCTATTTTAACATTTTTTAACAAAGTGTGAAAGGGATAGCAACACGCTTTAAGGGAAGTGACGTTTAACTAGGTTTATGAATAACAGCATAACAGTCTAGTCAGCGTCACAAACTACGCTGTAACTAGATTACCCGAAAAAAGCACATTTGCAAGTTTACAATGAATTCAATTCAAATACACTTTATTGTACATAAAACACCACAATTACAGAAACAGATTACAGAATAATACAAACATAATGTACAATTTGACGATCGTACACACTTAAATGCTAGAAAACCAAAAGTGCATATGTTGTATTTTATTTTAAACTCTGATGCGTCCCTCTTCTTTTACGTCGTCAATTGAATAGGTACAACTACATTGAATCATTCCAAGTCGCGATATGATTATGTTACGCATCGTGGTATGATCCAATCGGAGCTATACCTCGTTCGCTCGTTGCAGTTATCTCGTACGGGCGACCTATAAACTTTAAGGCTGCTATTCATAAACGTGATTTAAAGTTACGTTACCGTTTAGGCAATTGTCCCTTTCTATCTTAACCTTTTTTAAGGAAGTGTGAAAGTGATAGCAACACGATTTAAGGCAAGTGACGTTTAATTAGGTTTATGAATATCAGCATAATAGTCTAGTCAGCGTCACAAACTACGCTGTAACTAGATCACCCGAAAAAAACACATTTGCAAGTTTACAATGAATGTGACGATCATACTTTAAATGCTAGAAAACCAAAAGTCCATATGTTGTGTTTTAATTTGAACTCTGATGCGTCCCTCTTCTTTTACGTCGTCAATCGAATAGGTACAACTCTTTTGAATCATTCCAGGACGCGATATGATTATGTTACGCATCGTGGTATGATTCAATCGGAGCTATATGTGTACTGTACACCTGTAGGTACCTAGCAAATTTATAAATTATTTATATATCAGTAACCAATACTTCCTGATGATAAACGAAGTTAATCAAAACTTTTTACGACATTTATTGCTAATGGTCATCAAGGTACGATGAACGAACAGGCAGGACAACGAAAAAATGTAAAAATATCTCCGTTTTTTATTAAAATAATTGGTTTAAAATAAAGTTTTGTATATAAAACGAATCGATGAAACAGCTTAATTAAGAGTTCAGAAAATAGTAAGAAATCGAAGCGAATTATTCATTGATTTTATCTATCATTTTCTCCTACTGATTATGCAATATGAAACATGTAATGAGTCCCCAACAAAATGATAGGTAGCTTCAATGGTCACGTATTTTTGTAGGTGGGGGCATTGAAATGAGGCAATGTCATTTAAGTTTTAATCTATCTTGGAGAATAACAAGCTCGTTAAGAAATCTAATCTAACACAAGCGTATATTATTAACTCTTGTAGGTTTCACTTCTCTATTCGAAGCAGAATATCGCTAAGGTTATAAAGCTCCGAGCATATTAAAACGTAGTGGCATAAAACGCTCCGTGGCAAAGCACTCTATGGCACTATTAAACTAGTGCGATAGGGTGCATGAAAAGTGAGAACACTAAACACTTTAAACTTACGAGTTGATTTTAAAACTTGACATCTCAAGGTAAGTACCTCAATAATTTTAAATGTATTTTTTGCTTATAAATATAAATCACCCACAATTATAGCTCACATGTTATTTTATCTATATTATAAATATATTTATTCCCCCCCCCCCCCCCCCCCCCCTTCCCCTACATTCAATGCATCAAACTATCCACCGCCGTTTTTCGTCACTACGCGTGGCATAGCGTGATGGGTGGCGAACCTCATCGCCGTCTCCGAGGACATATTTTATAATAAAGTCTCGCTGTGGTCCCACGAGTATAGATGACGGGAAAGGATTTGTAGGAGTTATTGGATGGATATAAAGGGATACTGTTTCCACGGAAGGGTATGGTAATGTATGTAGTAACAGTAGCTCGAGGAGTCCGGGGTCGCGCACCCGTATTCACCTAGTAGCCGCCGGACAGACGACTCATAGGAGAATCCTCTGAACCAACGTGAATAGATTATAATTAGTTATATGTACTTTGTAACTAAACCCCTGATAGTCGATTGTGGAAACCCAGAAAGATGGTTTAAAATATTAAATTCATGAAACGTGGAATTTTAGTGGATGTTTCCGCGCAGCGAGATGATGTTGTATCGATAGTATCTTCTATCGATTTATTAATAAGTATAGATTTTTTGTTAAATAAAGAAATGGCAGTAATCATGTGCGTGTATCACGTTTATAAGTTACCTCGGTAATATTCGTCGGCGAAGAAAGAGGCACCCTTACCCCGCCTAGACACGATTGTAAACATAATTGAATTATAGACCTTACGGTATGAAATTTAAATCTAACAATAGAATGACACTATAACGCTCGAACTATCTCGCTCATCCCGACGCTTCTCCGACAAAATCAGAAGGACGCTATGAATGCCGCCAAACGGCGCGCACGCAACCGACCAATAGCTGTGTAGATTTTTACCCACGCCAAAGTGGTGCTTTATATTTGACTAAAAGGTTGTGTAACATACAACCTCTCTATTTCTTGGTAACACGATATATTGTAATGTTTTTATTAAGTAGTTGGTCCTCTTGCATGTAGGTAGTAGGTAACAAAATAAATAAATTCGCACAACCCCAAAGATTACAACTGCTGAATTTTCGCAAATTTTAGACTTTTTACTCATTATTTACAGATCAACTGATGGATTTGTTGAGATATTATTAGGATATTATTTTTTTATTCGACTAATCGTAGAATAATGGTTGATCAGTTTCCTACCACTACTGAACGAACACCCTCTACTTACATCCTGAATATGTAATTATAGAAGGACACAGTGTATCAAAAATTTAAAAGTTAAAACTAATTCTTATGTAATTAGGTAGTTACAAATTCTAAACAGTACCAATAATATGTGTACTACAATACAATGGTACCAATGGTACAATCATGAAACAAGGAACGACCTAATTGAATAAGCCATAATATTTACATTGCAGCCTCCGCTCATGAATGACAGATAGGATAGCGACGAAATTATTTATTCATGATTACCTATACCTATTCGATAAACTATCACAATAATTGATATAGGTATAAACTGTTATATAAAATGGTGATATAAACACGGAAAACCCTCACTTACTTAATTAAAAAATTACCAAAATAACCTGATAAAATCATCGAAAATCATTTGAAACTGTCGATGTCGCTCTGAATACCGGCTGCAACAACTGAGTGTATTCCATGATTTAATAATTTGAAATTAACTACGTAAGTAATTGTAATTCTTAAGATCTCTACAATCTGCAAAATCTTCATCTCTGTTCACATCTGAAGTGCAGCTTATGGCCAATACCTTGACTGTAAGTTTGACCAAATGTATATGTAACTTAGGTCATAATTTACACAAAGTTTATGCCAAAAGCATCCTCGAGTCGGGCTTTCTGCGTTCTCAATTGTGTTGTATTTGCTTTTGATTCGTCATCTATTCTTCTGTCACTTCTAATGAAGTAAGATAATTCTTAAGTCGACGAGTGGCTGACAATTCGACGATTCTTCTAGTCAGTTTTGACAGCCACTCGTCGAGTGATATATTTCTTTAGGTTAAGTTCAGAGCACTACCTCTAATAGTGGTCTTGAATGGTGTTGGTACGCCAACAGCAGCTCAAGGGTAACACTTTGGACTTTGGATTCACAATTTTGTACAATTTGCTTCATATTCGTCTAGTCTTCTTCATTATCTGTCCGATTCTGCTTTGTGGTTCGGCAGTTGTTTGGTGTATTTTTTTAGGGCCAGGGACGTATATCTACTGGAACTTGAATGGTATACAAGTGCGATAAGGTATACAGTCCCCTACCTAAAAAAATTAAGGCTTCAACTATGACTTTTATTTTTATTTTGATAACTTTACTATACACTTTATGCGATTGCCAATGTCATGTAAAATGGTAATGTTAATTTGGTATTATCTATATTATACATATTGTAGGTTTACATATTATGTATAGTTAGGAAATCAAAATGCAACTGGATTTTCGAGCGTTGGATTCGAGTAATTTGAGCATTAGCTAACATTTCCTGAATAATCTAACATTATAAGAGCAATCAATTATTAAACGCCATGGTAACTATTAATTATACGGAGTGTGAGTTTGATCAACGACGAGCAACTCAGGGGTGAAAATATACACAATACAACTAATGCAGATGCATACACACAATGATATCTATGTAACCGTTAGAGATGTGCTAGTTTTAAAAAGACAAGTAATGACTGTTTTTGGGACACTTTGGCACTAAGAGGTCATTATAACGAAAAAAAAAACACATTTGCAAGTTTACAATGAATATGACGATCATACACACTTAAATGCTAGGAAACCAAAAGTCCACATATTGTTATATTTTAATTTAAACTCTGATGCGTCCCTCTTCTTTTACGTCGTCAATCGAATAGGTACCTACAACTCCTATGAATCATTCCATGATTATGTTACGCGTCGTGGTATGATTTCATCGGAGCTATACCTGGTTCGCTCGTTGTAGTTATCTCGTACGGGCGACCTATAAACTTTGGGGCTGTTATTGATAAACGTGATGTAAAGGTACGTCACCGTTTAGACCCTTGTCCCTTTCTATCTTAACCTTTTTAACGAAGTGTGAAAGTGATAGCAACACGATTTAAGGGAAGTGACTTTTAACTAAGTTTATGAATAATAGCATAGTAGTCTAGTCAGCGTCACAAACTACGCTGTAACTAGTTCACCCGAAAAAAGCACATTTACAATTTACAATGAATGTGACGATCATACTTTAAATGCTAGAAAACCAAAAGTCCATATGTTGTGTTTTAATTTGAACTCTGATGCTTCCCTCTTCTTTTACGTCGTCAATCGAATAGGTACAACTCTTTTGAATCATTCCAGGACGCGATATGATTATGTTACGCATCGTGGTATGATACAATCGGAGCTATACCTCGTTCGCTCGTTTTCCAATATAGTTATCTCGTACGGGCAACCTATAAACTTTAAGACTGTTATTCGTAATCGTGACTTAAAGTTACGTCACCGTTTAGGCAATTGTCCCTTTCTATCTTAACCTTTTTTAAAGAAGTGTGAAAGTGATAGCAACACGATTTAAGGCAAGTGACGTTTAATTAGGTTTATGAATATCAGCATAATAGTCTAGTCAGCGTCACAAACTACGCTGTAACTAGATCACCCGAAAAAAACACATTTGCAAGTTTACAATGAATGTGACGATCATACTTTAAATGCTAGAAAACCAAAAGTCCATATGTTGTGTTTTAATTTGAACTCTGATGCGTCCCTCTTCTTTTACGTCGTCAATCGAATAGGTACAACTCTTTTGAATCATTCCAGGACGCGATATGATTATGTTACGCATCGTGGTATGATTCAATAGGAGCTATACCTCGTTCGCTCGTTTTCCGATATAGTTATCTCGTACGGGCAACCTATAAACTTTAAGGCTGTTATTCGTAATCGTGACTTAAAGTTACGTCACCGTTTAGGCCCTTGCCCCTTTCTATTTTAACCTTTTTTAACAAAGTGTGAAAGGGATAGCAACACGCTTTAAGGGAAGTGACGTTTAACTAGGTTTATGAATAACAGCATAACAGTCTAGTCAGCGTCACAAACTACATTGTAATTGTAACTAGATCACCCGAAAAAATCACATTTGCAAGTTTACAATGAACGTGACAATGACACTTAAATGCTAGAAAACCAAAACTCCATATGTTGTATTTTAATTTAAACTCTTCTTTTACGTCGTCAATCGAATAGGTACAACTCCTTTGAATCATTCCAGGATGCGATATGATTATGTTACGCATCGTGAAATGATCCCATCGGAGCTATACCTGTTTCCCTCGTTGCAGTTATCTCGTACGGGCGACCTATAAACTTTAAGGCTGTTATTCATAAACGTGATCTAAAGTTACGTCACCGTTTAGGCCCTTGTCCCTTTCTATCTTAACCTTTTTTAACGAAGTGTGAAAGTGAAATAACACGATTTAAGGGAAGTGTCGTTTAACTAGGTTTATGAATAACAACATAATAGTCTAGTCAGCGCCACAAACTACGTTGTAATTGTAACTAGATCACCCGAAAAATCACATTTGCAAGTTTACAATGAACGTGACAATCACACTTAAATGCTAGAAAACCAAAAGTCCATATTATGTTGCATTTTAATTTAAACTCTGATGCGTCACTCTTCTTTTACGTCGTCAATCGAATAGGTACAACTCTTTGAATCATTCCAGGACGCGATATGATTATGTTACGCATCGAAGTATGATTCAATGGGAGCTATACCTCGTTCGCTTGTTGCAGTTATCTCGTACGGGCGACCTATAAATTTTAGGGCTGTTATTCATAATCGTGATTTAAAGTTACGTTACCGTTTAGGCCCTTGTCCCTTTCTGTCTTAACCTTTTTTAACGAAGTTTGAAAGTGATAGCAACAATATTTTAGGGAATTGACGTTTAACTAGGTTTATGAATTACAGCATAGTAAGACTACTATGCTGTAATTGCTAGTCAGCGTCATAAACTACGCTGTAACTAGGTCACCCGAAAAAAGCACATTTGCAAGTTTACAATGAATGTGACGATCATACACACTTAAATGCTAGAAAACCAAAAGTCCATATGTTGTATTTTAATTTAAACTCTGATGCGTCCCTCTTCTTTTACGTCGTCAACCGAATAGGTACAACTCTTTTGAATCATTCCATGACGCGATAATGATTATGTTACGCATCGTGGTATGATTCAATCGGAGCTATATGTGTACTGTACACCTGTAGGTACCTAGCAAATTTATAAATTATTTATATATCGGGAACCAATACTTCCTGATAGATAAACGAAGTTAATCAAAACTTTTTACGACATTTATTGCTAATGGTCATCAAGGTACGATGAACAGGCAGGACAATGAATAAATGTAAAAATATCTCCGTTTTTTATTAAAATAAATGGTTTAAAATATAGTTTTGTACATAAAACGAATCGATGAAACAGCTTAATTAAGAATTCAGAAAATAGTAAGAAATCGAAGCGAATTATTCATTGATTTTATCTATCATTTTCTCCTACTGATTATGCAATATGAAACATGTAATGAGTCCCCAACAAAATGATAGGTAGCTTCAATGGTCACGTATTTTTGTAGGTGGGGTATTGAAATGTGGCAATGTCATTTAAATGTAAGTAGCGAGTATGGATGAAGGGAAAGGATTAGTTGGAGTTATTGGATGGAGTCCAGGATAAAGGGATACTGTTTCCACGGAAGGGTATGGTAATGTATGTAGTAACAGTAGCTCGAGGAGTCCGGGGTCGCGTACCCGTATCCACCTAGTAGCCGCCGGACAGACGACTCATAGGAGAATCCTCTGAACCAACGTGAATAGATTATAATTAGTTATATGTAATTTGTAACTAAACCCTTGATAGTCGATTGTGGAAACCCAGAAAGATGGTTAAATTAAAATACTAAGTTCATACAACGTGAAATTTTAGTGGATGTTTTCGCACAGTGAGATGATGTTGTATCGATAGTATCTTCTATCGATTTATTAATAAGTATATATTTTTTGTTAAATAAAGAAATGACAGTAACCAAGTACGTGTAGCACGTTTATAAGTTACCTCGGTAATATTCGTCGGCGCAGAAAGACGCACCCTTACACCGACTAGACACGATTGTAAACATAATTGAATTATAGACCTTACGGTATGAAATTTAAAGCTAAAAATAGAATGATAGTAGAGCGCACGAGCTATCTTGCTCATCCCGACGCGACTCCGATAAATGGCAGAAGGACGCTATGAATGCCGCCAAACGGCGCGCACGCAACCTACCAATAGCTGTGTAGATTTTTACCCGCGCCAACGTGGTGCTTTATGATTGGCTAAAACGTTTTCGCGCCCTTTTTAAAATATGACCATTGCGCAGGTACGCATCGGGGTAACTTATAAAGTGGTACAATTTTAACTCGATAGCGATCGCGAATCAATAGTAACAGTTATTTACACCTCGGAGCGGTCGGCGGACGAGGCGTGCGGTTTGGCATGTACCTACATCTAGTGAGTTACTACCGTCTCTTATGTTTTAAATACGACTATTTTGTGTTATTTAATATTTTGAAATAATAACATTTGTTTTGACATAGGTACGCTGTATCAACGACGTCCATTTATTTTTAGTTATTCACTTATTTGTTAATTAATATAGAAAAAAAACAATATTCTACAGAAGATCAAATATAACATACAACCTCTCTATTTCTTAGTAACACTATATATTGCAATGTTTTTATTAAGCAGTTGGTTTTCTTGCATGTAGGGAGGTTAGAATGAATTCGCACAACCCAAAGATTCACATCCTAGCTCTATAACTAAACGTATCTGATATCCATAACTGACCAACTTTTGTTTTACAACTGTTGAATTTTCGCAAATTTTAGACTTTTAACGCATATTTTACTGATAAACTGATCGTAGAATAAAATTTGTTGAGATATTATTAAGACATTATTTTTTTATTCGACTAATCGTAGAATAAAAGTTGTTCAGTTTCCTACCACTACTGGGAGGCCAGCCGGCTGGTTTTTTTGTCCTGTCAAAGCCTGCGCGAACGAAATTTTTGTACTAATTTTCGCTAAAAATCTGACAGTGACGGCTTGTAAAAATCGACGGGGCTCAGCCCCCTGAACGAACACCCTCCCATTCTACGTACCTACATCCTGAATATGTACTTATAGATGGACACAATGTATCAAAAGTATAAAGAGCTAAACTAATTCTTATGTGATTAGGTAGTTACAAATTCAAACAGTACCAATAATAGTATATTACAATCGTACAATCATGAAGCAAGGAACGACCTAATTGAATAATCCATAATATTTACATCACAGCCTCCGCTCATGAATAACAGATAGCGACGAAATTTTTCTTCATGATTGTACCTAATCGATAAACTATCACAATAATTGATCTATAAACTGTTATTTAAAATGATGATATAAACACGGAAAACCCTCACTTCTTTAAATTAAAAAATTACCAAAATTACCTGATAAAACAATTGAATCTGTCGATGTCGCTATGAATACCGGCTGCAATAACTGAGTGTATTCTATGTTGTAATAATTTGAAATTCGTAAGTAATTGTACTTCTTAAGATCTCTACAATCTTCAATGTCTTCATCTCTGTTCACATCTGAAGTGCAGCTTATGAGCAATACCTTAATGTAAGTTAGACCAAATGTATATGTAACTTAGGTCATAATTTACACAAAGTTAAGCCAAAAGCATCCTCAAGTCGGGCCTTCTGCCTTCTCAATTTTTTTGCATTTGCTTCTGATTCGTCATCTATTCTTCTGTCGCTTCATTATCTTAAGTCGACGAGTGGCTGACAATTCGACGATTCTTCTAGTCAGTTTTGACAGCCACTCGTCGAGTGATATATATTTTTTTAGGTTAAGTTCAGAGCACTACCTTTAATAGTGGGCTTGAACGGTGTACGTACGCTAACAGCAGATCAAATGTAACACTTTGGATTCTCAATTTTGTACAATTTTCTATTGGTTCGTCATCTATTCGTAGACTAGAGTCTTCTTCATTATCTGTCCGATTCTGCTTTGTGGTTCGGCAGTTGTTTGGTGTATTTTTTTAAGGTCAGTGACGTATATCTAAAGGTAATTGAATGGTATACAATTGCGATAAGGTATACAGTCCCCTACCTAAAAAAATTAAGGCTTCAACTATGACTTTTATTTTTATTTTAATAACTTTACACACTTTATGCGATTGCCAATGTCATGTAAAATGGTAATGTTAATTTGGTATTATCTATATTATACATATTGTAGGTTTACATATTATGTATAGTTAGTAAATCAAAATGCAACTGGAATTTCGAGCATTGGATTCGAGTAATGTGAGCATTAGCTAACATTTTCCTGAATAATCTAACGTGATACTAGCGATCAATTATTTGCGTTTGCTATTTTAACTATTAATTATACGGGGTGTGATTTTGATCAACGATGAGCGACTCAGGGGTGAAAATATACACAATACAACTAATACAGATGCATACACACAATCATAACTATGTAACCGTTAGAGATGTGCTAGTTTTGCAAAGACACTTTTTTGGGGCACTATGGCACTAAAAGGTATTTTTTCCAAAAAAAGCACATTTGCAAGTTTACAATGAATGCGACGATCACAGCATACTAGCATACACTTAAATGCTAGAAAACCAAAAGTTCATATGTTGTATTTTAATTTAAACTCTGATGCGTCCCTCTTCTTTTACGTCGTCCATCTAATAGGTACACCTCTGTTGAATCATTCCAGGACGCGATATGATCATGTTACGCGTCATGGTATGATTCAGACGGAGCTATGCCTCGTTCGCTCGTTGCAGTTATCTCGAACGGGCGACCTATAAACTTTAAGGCTGTTATTCATAAACGTGATTTCAAGTTACGCTTCAAGTCGGGCTTTCTGCTTTCTCAATTTTTTTGCATTTGCTTCTGATTCGTCATCTATTCTTCTGTCGCTTCATTATCTGAAGTCGACGAGTGGCTGACAATTCGACGATTCTTCTAGTCAGTTTTGACAGCCACTCGTCGAGTGATATATATTTTTTTAGGTTAAGTTCAGAGCACTACCTTTAATAGTGGGCTTGAACGGTGTACGTACGCTAACAGCAGATCAAATGTAACACTTTGGATTCTCAATTTTGTACAATTTTCTATTGGTTCGTCATCTATTCGTAGACTAGAGTCTTCTTCATTATCTGTCCGATTCTGCTTTGTGGTTCGGCAGTTGTTTGGTGTATTTTTTTAGGGTCAGGGACGTATATCTAAGGGTACTTGAATGGTATACAAGTGCGATAGGGTATACAGTCCCCTACCTAATAAGTTTAAGGCTTTAACCATGACTTTTATTTTAATAACTTAACTATACAATTTTATGCGATTGCCAATGTCATGTAAAATGGTAATGTTAATTTGGGATTATCTATATTATACATATCGTAGGTTTACATATTTTTTATAGTTAGTAAATCAAAAAGCAACTGGAATTTCGAGCATTGTTTTTACAAAGACACGTGAGGACTGTTTTTCATCATACACACTTAAATGCTAGAAAACCAAAATTACATATGTTGTATTTTAATTTAAACTCTGATGTGTCCGTCTTCTTTTACGTCGTCAATCGAATACGTACAACTCCTTTGAATCATTTCAGGACGCGATATGATTATGTCACGCATCGAGGAATGATACCATCGGAGCTATACCTGTTTCCCTCGTTGCAGTTATCTCGTACCTATAAACTTTAACGCTGTTATTCATAAACGGAATTTAAAGTTACGTCACCGTTTAGGCCCTTATCCCTTTCCAATTTAACCATTTTTAACGAAGTGTGAAAGTGATAGCAACACTATATTTTAAGAGAAGTGACGTTTAACTAGGTTTATGAATAATAGCATAACAGTCTAGTCAGTGTCACAAACTACGTTGTACATAAATCACCCGTAAAAATAACATTTACAAGTTTACAATGAATGTGACGATCATACACACTTAAATGCTAGAAAACCAAAAGTCTATATGTTGTATTTTAATTTAAACTCTGATGCGTCCGTCTTCTTTTACGTCGGCAATCGAATAGGTACAACTCCTTGGAATCATTCCAAGATGCGATATGATTATGTTACGCATCAAGCAATGATTCCATCGGAGCTATACCTGTTTCCCTCGTTGCAGTTATCTCGTACCTATAAACTTTAAGGCTGTTATTCATAAACGGAATTTAAAGTTACGTCACCGTTTAGGCCCTTGTCCCTTTCTATCTTAACCTTTTTTAACGAAGTGTGAAAATGATAGCAACACTATATTTTAAGGGAAGTGACGTTTTAATACACACTTAAATG
The DNA here is from genome assembly GCA_963506565.1 of Tachystola acroxantha. Lineage (NCBI taxonomy): Eukaryota > Metazoa > Arthropoda > Insecta > Lepidoptera > Oecophoridae > Tachystola > Tachystola acroxantha. The sequence continues at coordinate 20,370,916 of OY735870.1, forward strand.
CTAGAAAACCAAAAGTCCATATGTTGTATTTTAATTTGAACTCTGATGCGTTCCTCTTCTTTTACGTCGTCAATCGAATAGGTACAACTCTGTTGAATCATTCCAGGATGCGATATGATTATGTTACGCATCGTGGTATGATTCAATCGGAGCTATACCTCGTTTGCTCGTTTACCAATATAGTTATCTCGTACGGGCGACCTATAAACTTTAAGGCTGTTATTCGTAAACGTGATTTAAAGTTACGTCACCGTTTAGGCCCTTGTCCCTTTCTATCTTAACCTTTTTTAACGAAGTTTGAAAGTGATAGCAACACTATTTAAGGGAAGTGACGTTTAACTAGGTTTATAAATAACATAATAGTCTAGTCAGCGTCACAAACTACGCTGTAACTAGATCAACCGATAAAATCACATTTGTAAGTTTACAATGAATGTGACGATCATACACACTTAAATCGAATCGAATAGGTACAACTCGTTTGAATCATTCCAGGGAGCGATATGATTATGTTACGCATCGTGGTATGATTCAATCAGAGCTATTATACCTCGTTTACCAATATAGTATGTTACTTCATGACTTCTCAAGGTAAGTATCTTATCTATATTATATTAATCCCCAAACATTTAATGCAACAAACTATCCACCGCCGTTTTTCGCCACTACGCTTGCCATGGCGTGATGGGTGGCAACTGGCAAACCTCATCGCCGTCTCCGAGGACATTTATAATAAATTCTCGCTGTGGTCCCACGAGTATAGATGAAGGGAAGTGATTTGTAGGAGTTATTGGATAGAGGTCAGGATACAGGGATACTGTTTCCACGGAAGGGTATGGTAATATGTAGTAACAGTAGCTCGAGGAGTCCGGGGTCGCGCACCCGTATCCACCTAGTAGCCGCCGGACAGACGACTCATAGGAGAATCCTCTGAACCAACGTGAATAGATTATAATTAGTTATATGTAATTTGTAACTAAACCCCTGATAGTCGATTGTGGAAACCCAGAAAGATGGTTAAAATACTAGGTTCATACAACGTGAAATTTTAGTGGATGTTTCCGCGCAGCGAGACGATGTTGTATCGATAGTACCTTCTATCGATTTATTAATAAGTATAGATTTTTTGTTAAATAAAGAAATGACAATAGAACGACAAATGGCAGAAGGACGCTATGAATGCCGCTAAACGGCGCGCACGCAACCGACCAATAGCTGTGTAGATTTTTACCCGCGCCAACAACGTGGTGCTTTATGATTGGTTTTCGCGCCGTTTTTAAAATTAGACCATTGCACAGGTACGCGTCGGGGTAACTTATAAAGGTGGTACAATTTTAACTCGATAGCGATCGCGAATCAATAGTAACACCTCGGAGCGGTCGGCGGACGAGGCACGCTGCGTGAGGTTTGATAGCTATCTACGTCTAGTGAGTTACTACCGTCTCTTTTGTTTTAAATACGACCATTTTGTCTTATTTGATATTTTGAAATAATAATATTTGTTTTGACATAGGGACGCTGTATCAACGACGACATGCATTTATTTTTAGTTATTCACTTATTTGTTATTGTTATCTCTCATCGTGGTAAATATAGAAAAAAATAATATTCTACAGCAGATGATATGACATACAACCACTCTATTTCTTAGTAACACGATATATTACAATGTTTTTATTAAGCAGTTGGTTCTCTTGCATGTAGGGAGGTTAGAATAAATTAGCACAACCATAAAGATTCACATCCTAGCTCTATAACTAAAAGTGTCTAATATCCATAACTGACCAACTTTTGTTTTACAATCGTACAATCATGAAACAAGGAGAGGCATGGTGACTGATATTGAAAAACTGTTCTATATTGTTTGGAAGTAGCATCTAATTCCTAAAAATATAATATTTCCGAAAAAAATGAAGATATATTATAAAATATATCACATTAATTTTAAGTTTAAATTTTGACGCTAAAACGCTCCAGGGTGTCATGGCGTCCCGTGTGACGTCACTTAATTTGTTCATGTATGAAGAATTTGAAGTTTGCTTACATTTAATCAGTGTTGCCAGATCCGTATTTAAAAATAAGAATTTTTTAGTGGGGCGGGGCTGAAAAATCCGTAGATTTCCGGATTTTTTTTAATAAGCTGTCTGACTGACTAAAACCATGAAATGTGATTGATAGCCGGAGAGATAAAGAAATTAAAAATTAGAACAAACTTTACAACTCGCATTTATATTTGAATTTTTTGTATAGTTTTACTTGTGCTCTCTTCTTAAATTACTGCGTGAACTGAAATGAATGAATAAAACGTGGTCGGATTATACATAATTTTGCAGTTTATCAACGTTTTACCCAGAAAAATCACGCTGCGTTGTAAAAAATCCGTAGATTTGCCATTGATTTCCGTATATCCGTAGACAAGGCCTAAATTCCGTAGATCTACGGGTTTTGCCGTAGGTCTGGCATCACTGCCCCAATCGTGACGTCATTCGCTCTGATTGGTGTTTAGCGTAATATGGCGGATTGAGCTTTTTAGTAGTTTTATTTTATCAAAAATAATATCAATCTAGCTACGAATAGAAAAATAAATGTGTTTTTCAAAATCTGTGTCTTATTTAATTAGATAAAGACATGATTTTAGAGATTATTTGGTACTGTCACCATGCCTATTGAATAAGCCATAATATTTACATCGCAGCCTCCGCTCATGAATGATAGATAGCAACGAAATTTTTTCTTCATGATTATACCTAATCGATAAACTATCACAATAATTTGATATAGGTATAAACTGTTATATAAATGGTGATATAAACACGTAAAACCCTCCCTTTTTTGAATTACAAAAAATTACCAAAATAACCTGATAAAATCTCGAAAATCATTTGAAACTGTCGATGTCGCTCTGAATACCGGCTGCAACAACTGAGTGTATTTCATGTTTTAATAATTTGAAATTTACTACGTAAGTAATTGTAATTCTTAAGATCTCTACAATCTTCATAATATCTTCATCTCTGTTCACATCTGAAGTGCAGCTTATGGGCAATACCTTGACTGTAAGTTAGACCAAATGTATATGTAACTTAGGTCATAATTTACACAAAGTTTATGCCAAAAGCATCCTCAAGTCGGGCTTTCTGCTTTCAATTATGTTGCATTTGCTTCTGATTCGTCATCTAATCGTCTAGTCTTCTTCATTATCTGTCCGATTCTGCTTTGTGGTTCGGCAGTTGTTTGGTGTATTTTTTTTAGGGCCAGGGACATATATCTACGGGTACTTGAATGGTATACAAGTGCGATTAGGTATACAGTCCCCTACCTAAAAAAATTAAGGCTTCAACTATGACTTTTATTTTTATTTTAATAACTTTACTATACACTTTATGCGATTGCCAATGTCATGTAAAATGGTAATGTTAATTTGGTATTATCTATATTATACATATTGTAGGTTTACATATTATGTATAGTTAGGAAATCAAAATGCAACTGGAATTTCGAACGTTGGATTCGAGTAATTTGAGCATTAGCTAACATTTTCCTGAATAATCTAACGTGATACTAGCAATCAATTAATTTGCGTTTGCCATGGTAACTATTAATTATACGGGGTGTGATTTCATCAACGATGAGCGACTCAGGGGTGAAAATATACACAATACAACTAATACAGATGCATACACTAAATCATACCTAGAGATGTGCTAGTTTTGCAAAGACACTTTTTGGGGGCACTTTGGCACCAAAAGGTAATTTTTCCGTTAAAAGCACATTTGCAAGTTTACAATGAATGCGACGATCATAGCATACTAGCATACACTTAAATGCTAGAAAACCAAAAGTTCATATGTTGTATTTTAATTTATACTCTGATGCGTCCCTCTTCTTTTACGTCGTCCATCGAATAAGTACAACTCCTTTGAATCATTCCAGGACGCGATATGATTATGTTACGCGTCGTGGTATGGTTCATACGGAGCTATGCCTCGTTCGCTCGTTACAGTTATCTCGAACGGGCGACCTATAAACTTTAAGGCTGTTATTCATAAACGTGATTTCAAGTTACGTCACCGTTTAGGCCCTTGTCCCTTTCTATCTTAACCTTTTTTAACGAAGTGTGAAAGTGATAGCAACACGATTTAATGGAAGTGACGTTTAACTAGGTTTATGAGTAACATCATAATAGTCTATTCACCGTCAGATACTGCGCTGTAACTAGATCACCCGAAAAAAGCACATTTGCAAGTTTACAATGAATGTGACGATAATACTCACTTAAATGCTACAAAACCAATAGTCCATATGTTGCATTTTAATTTAAACTCTGATGCGTCCCTCTTCTTTTACGTCGTCCATCGAATAGGTACAACTCTGTTGAATCATTCCAGGACGCGATATGATTATGTTACGCGTCCTGGTATGATTCCTACGGAGCTATGCCTCGTTCGCTCGTTACAGTTATCTCGAACGGGCGACCTATAAACTTTAAGGCTGTTATTCATAAACTTGATTTAAAGTGACGTCACCGTTTAGGCCCTTGTCCCTGTCTATGTTAACCTTTTTTAACGAAGTGTGAAAGTGATAGCAACACGATTTAATGGAAGTGACGTTTAGGTTTATGAGTAGAGAGCATAATAGTCTATTCACCGTCAGAAACTGCGCTGTAACTAGATCACCCGAAGAAAAGCACATTTGCAAGTTTACAATGATTGTGTGTGACGATAATACACACTGAAATGCTAGAAAACTAAAAGTTCATATGTTGTATTTTAATTTAAACTCTGATGCGTCCCTCTTCTTTTACGTCGTCCATCGAATAGGTACAACTCTGTTGAATCATTCCAGGACGCGATATGATTATGTTACGCGTCGTGGTATGATTCCTACGGAGCTATGCCTCGTTCGCTCGTTACACTTATCTCGAACGGGCGACCTATAAACTTTAAGGCTGTTATTCATAAACGTGATTTAAAGTGACGTCACCGTTTAGGCCCTTATTCCTTTCTATCTTAACCTTTTTTATTAATAAGAGCATAATAGTCTAGTCAGCGTTTTAATTAGATCACTAAAGTCTTTCCCACACAGGCGCGATCTGCACGCTGCTTGCGGCCTGCGGCCAGTTGAAACACATGCCCCGTCCCTTTTCTGTAATCGTTAACTTTTTACCCCCTTTATTATTTTTTTTTATGAAAATATAGGTATAATTAAAGGACCCTTATTTTTTTCTTTTAATAAAATAACGTCGTTTTCACTATTTACAAATTAAGTTAGGAAAAACTAGTAACTTAAACTTAGCTTTCGTGAATGTTAAAAAGGCGTAAGTGACGTTGACGTCACATTACTGTAATAGTGTTGTTCCAAAATCGGTGAATAGGTAGATATTAAACGGAATAAAAACTTTAAGAAAATATAAAAATTACACATTGATTACCAAAATATTGCAGGGCGTCAATTGGCCTAGGCATAAAATGTCAACATGATTTTTTGTTAGGTTAGGTATCTAGCACAGAGCAATCTTATACATAATAAAACACTACAAAGTTTAGGTATATAGACGTAAAGGTTATAGTATTGGAACTGGATATCTTTTGTTTTACAATAGCTATAAATTCATTTTGTGACTTTCCATTTATTCCGATCATTTCAACGATTTTTTTTTCAAATTTAAACCTGACTGACAAAACACAGAATGTATTTAATCGAAAAACAGTAGAACATAAGTTGTTCAGTTCCCCATACTGATTAATCCTACGAATTTTACAATAAAAGAAAAGCCTGTAAATTGACATTTTTTTTTTGAAAGTTCTTATTAATAGTTACCATACTCCACTGGAGGAACATATATATGTATATTATAATATATTTTACTTGACATTTGGTAAATTACAGTAGGTATTGTATTTTCAAGATTTTTATAAATAAATAACGCGTCCGCTTACACAAAACCATTGCAATCTAGACCATATTTGCAATACTAATGAGTTTTTGTATGTTTTACTTCACTAAAGCTTGTATTGAATAAATCAACCTATAGCAACAACTTAAATTAAATTTTCGAAATTCCTATCAACGTCAAAAAATTTAAAGGTCATGGTCATGTGCTACAAAGCCCACAAATTTAATATATGTAAACTTACCATGATTACATATCAAGTAAGTGCTAAATTTAAATTTAATTAAGTCAATATTAAGTAAAATGGCGCCACTGGCGACCTCTTCCGGCTCATATAATCTCTCACAAATGAGATTAGAGCCCGGAAAGTGCTATAATTCTTTGTAACCCTTTTTCAATGAAATAAACAGTTTAAATTTTTTTTTTATGTTTTTATAAATGTTTTAATTACATTGTTAGAAATCTGGGACCTATCCGTACCTACTTAATATTTTTCTAATGAATCGTAGAGTCAAAATCATTTATTTTCAAATAATATACCTATAAGTACGGTGAAACACAGAGAAAGGGATAAACTTTGATTAAATAAAGCAATGTAAAATATTGATTGTTTAACTCTCAAGGAATAAAGTTTCCCATTGAAAATCAAGTTATATCCACACTGTGAATAATTTTTCTCTTACTGGTCAAAACGAACGTCTTACTATCAGATTATCGATTTTCAAAAGCCTGTAATTAATTAATATTTAATTTTAGATAAGTAAGTATCTATCTACAAGTTTAGATTTAATTGTTTTTAGTTTTCCGTGTATAAATTGAATAAAAAATGGCATAAACCTAAAAAAATATATCTATTACTAATTCAACTGATTTCAACTCTTTAATATATATAATTTAATGATATACAACAAGCTGCCAAATGAAATAAAAGAGCTACCCAACCCCCTCTTTAAAAGAAAATTGCATGAGTGGTTACTTGACAAGCGATTCTATTCTATTGACGAATTTTTAAATTATAGCTAGGATTATTTTATTAAACATGGATATGACATGAAATTTCAGTTACATTTTAAACATTAAATTCAAACAAGTAATATACTCTATATTTGCATGCCATATGAGTGGTAGAATGTATTAGGGGCTTATTATTGTATCATGACAACTGATTATACATGTACCTACATTCACGCAAATAAATGATTTGACTTTAACTTTGACTTAAAAAAGTTTATCGCCTAATTACCTATTTAGTACCTACTGCGGTGTCGCCGATGTCTCACTACTGCTTGGTTACCCTTGCCCGCCTAGCCTAGTGGTTTCGTTCACGCTTTTAGAACACAAAGAAAAGTGTATGGAAATCGCATTTACTTTCGTTACCTGCCAATCCTATTTTATCTGTTCTATTACCGTCAAAGAAACTAGGCACTTGGCTAGGAGGGCTTGTACACACAACACACAAAGAAAAGTATACAAAGGGCCTTAATAAGTTTGAGATTTTACCAAAAAACTACTCGACCGAATGCATAATTCTTTTACAGTTGCATAGTTTTAAATTTTATCTGTCTAACCGTGAAAGAATTATTGCAATATGTCGGGAAGTTTTTGGTTAATCGCAACCTTAAAAACTCTATTGGACACTTTTATCTGTGTTAGACCGTACGTTAAGGGTAGAATGTGTGCCCCAATCCCTCGAAAACAACGTGAGGCCACGCACACAATCGTGGGGTCCAACCAGATCTATCTACGGACCCCTCCGCCAATGCAGTCAGCTTTTTTCTACGAATGCAACGGCACTAACTACTATAAATTAAACGCCTGAAAAAAATATATAGCAATCTTGGGGTCTCTATTTGGAGACTGATGAATACCGATACACGATTGAATAAACTTCGCTCGATAGAAAAAAATCGCAAACATACCCTTTCCATGTCTTTTAAAATGAATATTATGCCTAAACCGAAATAGTTATTCATACAAAATATATATCAAACTGTAGGGTACTATAAATACGAGAGCTTGTTTAAAAAAAATCTGATTTTAGTTGGCGTATTTTAATTAAACAATTTCCCTGCCAATATTCATCCAAAATTAATAAAAATATAAATATGGAGTCACTGTGCCGTGCTCTTAACTCCGCCGCTGCGCGACATCTTCTGTCTCGCGCTTGAGTTTGACAGCTGGCAGCCCCTTAACGCCAGTAAAGTAGAAAGAAAAACGTATGTATGTACCTATATGATTGACATTTGCTAACGAAAAACTAAATGTCAATCTCATACATTTCTCTTTATATTCTACTAGCGTTAACGAAAGTTAATGTTCAGAATGTGTTTTAGGCATTATGCCATGGTCGCAGGTTCAAGTCGTGCCCACGGCTAGAAATTTTTCATAATGTTTAAACATGTCTGTACATACACAATATTATGTACCAGAATGTAAAGTCATAATTTATTTCCCGAAAATCGAGAAGTCATTGAACAAAAGTTCTTCGGAATATTTGAACATTGTATATGTATATTATAGGTACCTATTTAATTTTCGTGAACCGATTTTGATGTTTCTTTTCTTATTTCTAAAGGTGTGAACCCCAAGAGTGGTCCTGTATTTTTTGTAAGATAGACAAAGAGTGTACCGTAAATATCTATCTCATCGGATACCAATGAAACCCTGCAGTCAGGTCCTGTAGTCATAGACCTTACTGTGGTTACTGTGAATATCTGTCTTGTCGAATACCACCATGACACTCGGACATATGAGAGATCTCTACGATAGTATTTAAAGTACAATAACCCAATAGTTAGATCGATATTCATAATTATACAGTTTAGCGCGTAAACTATTCTAATCTCGTGCTCAAAACTGTAGATAGGTAAATCTCGGCTTAAGGTCAGGCGCGCACTGCGATTTTTTAATCGCGCAATAACTTTGTCGCAGAACCGTACGAGTATCTATGAAAGAGCGTGCACATACACACGTGAAATCCATACATTTTCCTAATTACTCCTAATTAGGTAAATACCTAGTAAATTTTTTTTTGGAAAAAAAACATTTTATTATCATAACGCGACAAAAAAATTGTAATGCGCGCAAGGCCTTATAGGGCCAAAAATCAAGCATTTTGTAGGCAGAGCGCATTGAACGCTGACGCGTATTATGTTTGAGAGGCAGAACGGATGGATTGTCACCACGAATTATGTTTTATTGCTATTCCGAGTACTTATTTTTGCTACTTCGAATATTATTATTGCTACTCCGAGTTTTATTATTACTATTCCGAGTATTATTATGGCTAGTAGGAAAATTATTAGGTGTTGCTAGTTAGAAAATTATTATTGCTAGGCCAAATATTATTACTGCTACTCCGAGTAATATTATTGCCAGTCAGATAATTATTATTGCTAGCCCGAGTACCTATTATAATTGCATAGTGAGATAATTATTATTGCTGCCCGAGTATCTATCATTATTGCTAGACAGAGAATTATTATTGCTAGTTGCTAGACCGAATGTTATTATTGCTACTCCGAGTATCATTATTGCTAGTCAGAGAATTATTATTGCTAGCCCGAGTATTATTACCGCTAGCCTGAGTATTATTGCTAGATGGGGCCAATGGTATGCACCAGCAGTGGATTATTAAACATTTTATGGCACTCCATTCGTTTTACCTATCGAACTTAATTTACGGCGGCAGCAGCGCTCGATGTGCTCATTGAAGACGTTTTTTTATACTTATTTTCCGTTCGCTGTTGTAGAACAGTCGATTATGAACCTCGCTGGTGACTGCCACGCTGACTCCTCCTCGGCGAATGCTCGTGATTTAAATCGGTGCAGCCAGGGCCCTTAAAATGAAGTCTTATAGCAGGATTACTTCAATAATACTATGTTATTTCATACCATGACGACCTTAAAGTAAGCTTGTTAAAGATGTCATGGTACGAAATAACAAAGTATTATTGAAGTAATCCTGTTATAAGAGTTCATGATTGGCAGTAATCTCTTTCCGTTCGGTGCAACGATTTCCAGTGCTTAGCTTTTTAATGAAAAAAAAACTTCAAGGTTCGTTATTTTCTTTGTTACGAGTTTCAAAATGCTTACTTGGATCACTTAAAATTTTTAAATTCACGTGTTTCTCACACACCAAAAGACAATACAATCAGATATTTTTCGCTATGCCATTAACGCCAGATTATTAATGGCCAATGTCGTAGTTAATCCCTTTTGGCAAAACGAACTTATGTAGAGTGTGTTTTTAGTTATTCAGCTGAGTCGATTACAAGGTTTCATTGATGCAAGTTGTCATTCATTTTATCTGGTCTGCCTCTGGTCTCCCTATCTTCTTCAGCTCGAATTATGCAAACTTGGTCGAAATTGGCTGAATTAATCGATCTAAGTCGAATTAGGTCGAATACGATAGAATTTTGTCGAATTATGTGAATTATATCGAATTAGGTCGAATTTAGTCCAACTTAGTCGAACTTGGTCGAACTTGGTCGAACTTGGTCGAACTTGGTCGAACTTAGTCGAACTTGGTCGAACTTGGTCGAACTTAGTCGAAGTTAGTCGAACTTAGTCGAACTTAGTCGAACTTAGTCGAACTTAGTCGAACTTAGTCGAACTTAGTCGAACTTAGTCGAACTTAGTCGAACTTAGTCGAACTTAGTCGAACGTAGTCGAACTTAGTCGAACTTAGTCGAACTTAGTCGAACTTGGTCGAATATTTGAACTCGGACGAACTTGACCGTAAAAGGTCCGAATTTATCGAACTTAGTCGAATATGGTCGAAATTATCGAACTTGTGCGATATTTAGAACTCAGTCGACTTCTTCGAACCTAGTCGTATTTTTTGAACTTATTCGAATTTGACTGAAATTATCCTAATTTTTCGAACTTAGTCGAATTTGGTCGACATTTGCCGAACTTGATAGAATTTTTCGAACTTGGTCGAATATGACCTAATTTATCGAGGTTTATCGAATTTAGGCGAAGTTTTCGAACCTAGCCTTTGGCCGAAATAGCCGAATTTTTCGAACTTAGTCGAATTTGGTCTAAGGAGAAAGACCATCTAATGCCCACCCTCAATAGAGCTGGCCGATTATTGAGACAATATTCAATATTCACTCCATATTTTTGTACCTCCTGCGACAAAAATTGTGTTATTCAATTCATATTTTCAAACTTGATCTTTGGTCGAATTTTCCGAACTTGGTCAAATTTGGCCAAAGCTGGAGAATTTTTCGACCTAAGTGCATTTTTTCGAAATTGATCGAATTTTGTCGAATTTTTCGTTCTTTGTCGAATTTTCTGAACTTGATCGATTTTTTCGAACTTAGTTGAATTTGGGCGAAATTGGCATAATTTTTCGAACTTGGTCGAGTATGGCCGAATTTATTAAACCAGCTCGAATTTGGGCGAATTTTTCAAACGCTAAGTTCGAGTTACTTTGGCGAAATAGGAGAATTTTTCGAACTTAGTCGAATTTGGCCAAATTTTTCGAACTTGATACAATTTTTCGAACTTGGTCGAATATGACCTAATTTATCGAGGTTGATCGAATTTTTCGAACTTAGCCTTTGGCCAAAATAGCCGAATTTTTCGAACTTAGTCTAATTTGGTCAAAGGAGAAAGACCATCTATGGTATTACCCCACCCTTAATAGAGCTGTCACAATACTGTTGAGACAATATTCAATATTCATTCCATATTTTATACCTTCTGTTAGATAGAAATTGTACTGAAAATTATTCAATTCATATTTTAGAACTGTATCAATTTGGACGAACTATCTGAACTTAGTCCAATTTATCTATTTTTTTTTTACTTGGAACTATGGAAGATTTGCGCGTAAAAATTAATAATATTTGATTGACGTTAAATAGTTATGGGCTTTGAAAGATATAAAATAAATATATAATGCTATAGAATTTCAATAATTAGATTCGTTGCTGTTGACATTGCCACCACAAAATATCTCTTACGTCGAAATCTGTGAATTGATGAAATAAGACGATTTTTTATATAATAAACGAGAGTCATTAAAAACATTTTCACAGATAATTTGTAGCTGCGTGATTCAACATATGAAATATATTTTTTTTAATTTGAACACGTTTTTATACATGGGATGCCAGCAGTACCTTTTGCCTGTCTAGCCTCAACAAAACAACATTGGCTGTTTTAAAGATATGTCGCCAATTTAAAGACCAAAAATCGTATTTCATCTAATGATGCATAACTTTTTTGGATCGATAGCATTTAACAATTAATTTTAGAGTTTCTCAGACTGACTAAAATAAGCTGCTAAAAGAATGAGATACTTTTAGCATTTTCAGAGTGTGCGTAATTCATGTGTGCGTGTTTTAAAAAGTAATAAGTCTGTCAGGTGTAAAATTGCTGGGCCTAGCGCTATCCTTTTTAAATAACTTAGTGTAGTAAAAGTATTTTGTATAAGTACCTACTAGCTATAAAAATGCTGGCGCTATATTTAGACACGTAAAATTAAAGATTACAATTAGGAGACGCACGACAGAAATGCTACCACTGATTTTTGTGATTTCTGCTACTTTCTGAAGTTCATTGAGAACGGTTCCCTACGCATCCTGCATATATCTTTTTTATTGGCGCGCAAAGCTAATTACTACGCTCACGTCCATGAATGAACAAGCGATCCAATTCAGTCTGTCCTCGGCCTTCGGAGCAAGGACTCGTCGCCCTGTTTGCGTCTCATCTCGAATCCCGATTTACGGAGATCGCAACGTTTGCTTTCGCGCGATCGCGTAGCAAAATGGTTTAGAAAACTGTTCTTTAGTTTGTCTTCTAGTGGTTGATTTGCGTGATAGTGAAATTATAAATCAGCCCGATGGCCTGTGGACTGTGAGATAAAAGGTCAAGATTGATAATAATATGGGTTTATTTCATAGTGCTTTAGTCTCAGTACTGTTACTGTGAAGTGTAATTTAAATAAATAAATAAATGGGCATGTACCTATGTGATTGCATTAAGTGAAATTAAGTAAGTTCAATAAAATAAATCAGTTTTTAAGTTCGGTTCCGACTATATCGGAAGTCGAAAGCGGAAGGCGAAAGTCGAAGGCGAATGTCGGAGGCGAATGTCGGAGGCGAATGTCGGAGGCGAATGTCGGAGGCGAATGTCGGAGGCGAATGTCGGAGGCGAATGTCGGAGGCGAATGTCGGAGGCGAATGTCGGAGGCGAATGTCGGAGGCGAATGTCGGAGGCGAATGTCGGAGGTGAATGTCGGAGGCGAATGTCGGAGGCGAATGTCGGAGGTGGAAGTCGACGGCGAAAGTCGAAGGTGGAACTCGAAGACGAATGTCGAAGGTGGCAGTCGAAGTTGGACGTCATAGACGAAAGTTGCAGGCGAATGTCGGAGGCGAATGTCGGAGGCGAAAGTCGAAGACAAAAGTGGAAGGCGAATGTCGAAGGTGGAAGTCGAAGACAAAAGTCAAAGGTGAATGTCGAAGGTGGAAGTCGAAGGCGAAAGTCGAAGGTGGAAGTCGAAGACGAATGTCGAAGGTGGCAGTCGAAGACGAATGTCGAAGGTGGCAGTCGAAGACGAATGTCGAAGGTGGCAGTCGAAATTGGACGTCAAAGAGGAAAGTTACAGGCGAATGTCGGAGGCGAAAGTCGAAGGTGGAAGTCGAAGACAAAAGTCGAAGGTGAATGTCGAAGGTTGAAGTCGAAGGCGAAAGTCGAAGGTGGAAGTCGAAGACAAAAGTGGAAGGTGAATGTCGAAGACAAAAGTGGAAGGCGAATGTCGAAGGTGGAAGTCGAAGACAAAAGTCGAAGGTGAATGTCGAAGGTTGAAGTCGAAGGCGAAAGTCGAAGGTGGAAGTCGAAGACGAAAGTCGAAGGTGGCAGTCGAAGTTAGATGTCGAAGCCGAAAGTTAAAGGCGAATGTCGCAGGTGGCAGTCGAAGGTGGACGTCGAAGGCGAAAGTTGAAGTCGAAGGCGATAGTAAGTTAAAGGCGAAATTTTAAGACTAAAGGCGAAATTGTAAGGCTAAAGGCGAAATTTTAAAGATAAAGGCGAAATTTTAAGGCTAAAGGTTAAATTTTAAGACTAAAGGCGAAATTTTAAGACTAAAGGCGAAATTTTAAGACTAAAGGCGAAATTTTAAGACTAAAGGCGAAATTTTAAGACTAAAGGCGTAATTTTTAGAAGTTAGTTAATGGCGCTGTTGACTTCAACGTCGAATACGATTTCGATATCGAAAAAGAATTATGGTGAAAATCATTGACTGCTCTCTATAGGTAGTTTACCTAGCTACCTACAATCGAATTTAAATGGTACACTTTCAGGCTTTAAAGTTACAACCACTTGCAATCTCTTAATAGAGACAAGCATTTTTTTACGTTATTTTGGTGATCACTTCTGACTCGCAGAATTTCAAACGAAATCAAACTTAAATGTAATGTTAAAGAAATTTGCTTTATTCTAATGTAACTTTCATTGCATTTTTTTTAATCGGCGGCTTTATGGTAATAAATACCTTATTAAGAGTAGATAATATTTATTTTCCTTTCGGTTGATAGTTTTTTGTAGTAGGTATTTATTGGTAAGTGATTAAAAATTCGATATTTCTTAAACTAATATATTTATTTGGATAAATAATCGAATATAACTTTTACTAAGTAGGTACTTGACATATAGTCTAACATTTATTAAAATATATTTTATGAGCTTATATATTTTATATAACTATGCTAATAAAAAATAGTAGTTATCTTTTCCTAAAATTTTAATATAAGATATATAATTTTTTACACGATAGCCACACTTTTCTTGGTTCGTATAACCAATAATGTTACAGTCGTTCCGGCCGCCCTGCCCGTAGGCCTCCGATAATGGCCTAGCGATTGTTGTCGAAACAAAACCATGTTGTCCGAGGCACGGATTGGCTAAGATGGGCCAGTCACTACGGTCGGTAGTATTGTGTGCAAAAAAAAAAAAAAAAAAATACTACACAAAAAACAAAATAAAAAATAAAAACGACGACACAAAAAAAAAAAAAAAAATAGAACCAATAAGAAAAAGAGCAAGAAAACCGCCATACACAATATTGCATTACAGTATCGTTATTAACCGTGCGAGAACATTTGCCAAAACCCCCCTCCCTCTGAGGGGCCACATCACCGTCGGCCCGTTGGCCGACGAGACCCTGCCGGGGCAACAGAGGAGACTCTAAGGCCCATTCGCTCCACCCAAAGATTGGAAGGAGCAAGACCTGTCGTCGTCGTGTGGCCCGTTGGCCGACGAGACCCTTCCAAAGAGCCCATCTTTGGTTGGGGCGAGTTGGGCCCTTTCACGGATACCTTCGTCTTTGTACTCGCAACTAGACCACATATTACCACAATGGTTCAGGCCAAGTACAACTGCTTTTGCGTCAGATTTTTGTAGTACCTAGTTGATTGGTAATTTGGTACTCAGTCCCCCTAGTCAAGTGGCATCGACTTTCGTTAACACCATTAAAATAGAAAGAAAAAATGTAAGTATAGGGTTGATCATTTGCTTTTTCATTAGCAAATATCAACCTCAATACTTTTTTTCTTTCCTTTTTTTAAATTTACGTAGGTGAAAACCAATTAGCTAGGAGGTCCTGGTAACTTTATGATTGAATTACTATCGAGTAAAAATTGTATATTCCTTATATTATTATAAAACAAGTTTTAATTGATATATCTTATAACTTTATAATTGATATAACCCTATATCTATTAAAACCTGTTTTAAACAATTACTTAACATAGAATATGTATTTTCTCTAATTTTTTTTACTGCGATTAAAATATATTATTTGTATTTCTATATTTTAAATATATATTTTAACTTCGATAAATAGATCTACTATGTAACAAAATTGTTTCGAACAACAGTTTAACATTGAGATTTTTTAAATAACATCTACATTTTTTTGGTACATTTTTTTGGATTTAGTAGCTACGAACAACAAGATCGTAATATTTTAATTATATTATTTAGTTGTAGTATTAATTTTGCCAAGCGGTTTCACCTTGCAAAAAGAATTTTAGACAAAACATTCGCAGTTATTGCCGATGTTGAATTTTTTGTTGACGATTTCCGCGGTGAGCAAACCAACACAAGTTATACATTCGCGATATGGTGCAATTGTGCAAATGTGGTTAAAACTATTTTTGCAGTGGGACAAACACCCGTGTAAATAAGCATTTTGGATATTATAAATATAGCTGGTACACTTAGCTACGTTCCTATTTAAAACGTCACAATAAATATTTCATAAAATATTTTAAGATATCTCTTAATTACAAAATAATGTAATGTAAATACTTGTAGTAATTATTTGCACAGATTTATTATTATTAATATGCAATAAAATATAACTCGTGAGTTAGCGACTTAAGCCAACCTTATAATATATGCCGCAAGACGCCCATAAAAGGTTAAACACTCGCAGTTTTTAAATGCTCATTTTTTGTTTACGATATCCGCAATTAGAACCCCAGTGCAAATGATCATTACAAGTATTCATAAAAAATACCTTAATTTGGCGTCCCAGAAAGTGGAGACATATTTTTTAAACATTAACTTAACTTTTTTCATAAAATTTAAAATAATTAAAATTTATGAACATTCAAACAAATTGCAAATAAATAATATAATAAGTAACACTTTTTAACGGGTCCTAATATAAAATAGAAAATGAACAACAAATAAATAGTAAATGACCACTATTTTTAGTTCAAAAGAATATGAGTTAGCTAGGTAGAATAATCCAAGGCTCACGTTGGTGCAATACATTAAGGTGTATATGCTTATGGGGCCGTCGTCGTTGTCATCGCCAACAACGGCGGCGTTAATTGTGTGTATATATCTACTCGCCTTATAGCAGACAAATAGCGAGAAAGGCATAGTAAGTACCACTATGATCCATGCCAATATGATAAATACTTTTCCGCTAGTTTTACTATCGGAGTCGACGGCTTCTGCTGCTAAAAAGAAAACAAAGATTCTTTACAATAAAGTCCTTACATTCTTAATATTATTATTTATTGACTCACAACTTTCCAAAATACTTACTTGCAGTTATAGTCGGATGCAACTGCTGCCGGCTAGACATTTCTATCATCACTATGAATTTTGCAAACTTTGTAAAGTAAATAACACTTTCACAAGTATTTTATTTTAAAATATTTAATTTTTCCGTCTTATTACCGTGTGCGTAACCGTCAGCAGTTATTTAGTAACTACGAGTAAGAACTGGCGTATGGCCTATTAGAATGACATAAAATATTCACGTGGGAATTTAAAAGCTGTCGCGTGTTCGATTAAAAATTCTAAAAGTTTATTATTGCTGGAAAGTTATGTTTCTTTTATAAAAATATGAAGTATGTATCAGGAATTTATACACGAGTCACTGTTTTAAACTTACCAATCTCCGCAGCTACTTGCAACACCATATTACAGCTTTTTTTGAACTTGGTCGCGCGCGACACGGCTGCACTAATAATTTCGTAGGCACGTCCACAAGGAACGGCTGCGTCTGGCGGAATGCCGAGGTGTGTCAGGGGAGGGGTATTTATAAGGCTTTGTTGGGTGGGATGGGATGGGAGTGGTTTGGGCTTGGGGGCGGGAACAAATGCCTTTGTTAATTGACTGAAAGGGTATATGAAAAATCATTTTCACATTTTAAATATGTAGCCAGATTTTATATTTTTATACGTAGATAATATTTTCATAGATCCCTTTTATGGATGTATGTACTAATACATAGAAAGGTGTAAATGAGAGTTTTAAGGTTGTTTAAGGTTTTCTCAAAAAGTACTTGTCTAATTTTTGAATTTTTTTCGGTCGGTCGGTCTAGTATTTTTTGACAAAATCGCAACCTTAGGTATTGAGGCCCTTTGGTATAGGTACTTATCTCTGTTGAAATCTTTTCGTTTTGTATGGTATAAATTATTGACAGAGGATTGTGACGTAAAACATAGTTGCTCGGCCCGAGCACGTCCTGTTGTCTTTACTCTGTCCCAAAGCTACCTATAGACCTGTCATGTTTCCAGCTAAGAACTTACCTAACATTGGTTTTCAATTAATAAGGATTAAGAAGAATAAGTATTATTTTAGCTAAAATCTGCAAAAAGAATTAATGCTTCTTAGATCAAAACAATATTATTTTCATTGGTATCCATGTATTGGCACTTATATTATTCACTATGGGGTATGTAAGAATATAGGCATGATGTAACTTTGGAATAGAAAAGTGATAGTTTGGCTTGCCTCCATGTTGACGTTCCTTCCTTAATGCATTAACCCGGCGCCAATGACGTTCAAATAATTACGCGGCCGATGACGTCGGGTCATTTTTACCCGAACTTTAGACTGTAAATATTGACTATCTTGATATGAAATGATTAATGTTAGTATATATTTTAGGACTTGAGGGTTTTATATATAAGAAAAATTAAAAAAAAATAAACAATACATTCCATCAACCACACTTTTAACAGCTTTCCAAAAAACATGAAAAATCCACTTAAAATGATAACTTCCGTATTGTTTTCTTTTTTCAATGACTAAACTTAAAAATTGAACATAATCAACCGTTTCAAATTCTAATATAGAGATTAAAATACTTTATTTATCTAAATAGGACTATAAAATCAGTTTTCCGATTACTCATTCACTGACATGGAACTGCTGCAATTTTCGCAGTACGAAATCATTTATTGTATGGTTTTTTTGGAAGAATTTTGTAAGATTGTCAAAAGATTGACATCATCCGATGAATCTGAACCTACATCCGTATTAATTCCATCTTGTTCAGTTTCGCTACTTTGGCCTTGTGTCTGAATGCAGCAAAAGTAGCGAAATTGAACATGATTTTCAATTTCAACGTCTGAATCCAGGTTTGGATCATTTTCACCGGTGTTCGACTCTTCCAAATTCGCCTAAATTATTTTTGATTATTCTACAATACCATTTTTGTTAAAAACCTAAAAATAAATAAAAACCATAATCAATAAACATCAAATACTGACATTATACACTGTTACGAAATCAACGCGCCACCAATGACGTTGGGTCATATTGACCCGTCTTGGTGCGACCCATGTGTTTATCGCTGAGCAGGCCGGCGTTGCACTGAATACTACACTGCTACAGGGAGAGGAGGGCTATAGCTCCAGCTACACAAACGCTCAAATGTTCGGCTCGCGTGAAAATAAAAATATAGCGGTTTCAAATCGACTCGGGTCATTATGACCCAGCGTCATCGGCGCCGGGTTAAGTACCTATATTTAAGTTGAAGTTGACGTCTTTAACTTAAAATCTTCTTAATCGTCGTATGGCGTAATCTACTCTATGTGTTCATACGTTTATATTATTCCAATGCGATCCGGCACCTCTATACCCATAGGTACTCTTTAAAAAGCCATTTTTTTGCATTATACCTACATCTCGAGGTAGTCTCAACTAGCCTACTTAACACAATGCCTATTTCGCAATGGGCCTAGTGTTAAAATAGGGAGAAAATAAATCGACAATTAAAGCTAGCACGCCCGATCGTCTAAGTTTGATATTCAAAAATATAAAGTAAGTTTTAGATAGGTACCTACTTAGATATTTTTAGAGAAAGAAGATCTAATACAGAGAATATTATATAGTCATTTAAGTTGAGATTTTCTCAGAAAATACTAAATTTATTTTTATAAAATTTTACTATTATAGACCCTGCACTGTGAACTATATACTAGTAAAAGAATTTTTACAATCGGTCAAATGGTTCTTGAGAAAACCTCAACCTTATGAGGCCCGGTTGTAAACCTACTATTATCAGATATTATACAATTTTATATAAAACTGAATATCGGAAATAGGATAGATAGGTTCTACGGCACCTATGATATTCTGCCATTTTGTGCAAGATTGCATTCGTAAGCTCCGGGTTCAAAACCAGATTATGCCTACAAAATTCCCTTCCCACTTTTGATTCCTTTTTGTTCTGTTGCCACAATTGTAATCGGCTGTATATTCCATTACTTAATTTTAGTAGGCTTGGTTCGTGTCGTAACTAGAAATTATAACGAATTATTACGAAAATAAAAAAATCGACTGCATTTTGGAATAAAATGTATCATATATTAGTGATTAGTTCAAGATGAATCTAACGATACCATTTACATAAAAAACCATCGAGTCGTTTGGGCTACAGCAAGGTTATAAATGTCTACAGTAGTATCGAATTGGTTATACATTACCTACATTAGGTACATTTATTTCCTCTTGTTCAGATCTGCGCTTTTTCGGGTTTGTGAAAACTTATCTTATCTTACAAAAAAAAAATGGTTGCCTGTAAAGTCGGTATACGGGCGAAAGTTTTACGTGACAACGACGAAGGGAAAGTGGAAGGGACGCGTGCCTCTCACTCGCTCTCATTGTGAGCGCATAACGTGAGCGGAGCGTAACGCAGTTTCTTGAAGTGTCACCCGGCAAACCAATTTGTAAGACGTTGTCACGTCAAAAACGCCTGCCATATAAAGCATTTAATGAAAGAATAAGCGAAATGTTTACGGCAAAAAAAAATCGACGGATTTTTGGAATAAAATGTATTCTAATACTAGTCATGAGTCAAGGCAATTCGAACCCTACCATTTAGATCAAAATCCATCAAGAAGTTTAGGCTATAGCAAGATTACAAGTAGTCACGATCATTTCTTATTGGTTTCACATTTATTTCTTATTGATCAAATCTGTGCCTTTTTGGGATTTGTTGAACATAATCATATCATACAAAACGCCCTCCATAAAAACATATTTTAATAGAAAGAACAAGCGAAAATTTTACGATTTTTTTAAAATACATACAACAAACATAAAACTCCACTGCTTTTTGGACTAAAATGTATCCTATGTTAGTGAGGAGATCAAGAGGAATCTAACTATACTATTTACGTCAAAATCCAATAAGCCGTTTAGGCTATTGCAAGATTACAAGTGGTCACGATCTTTCTAATTGGTTAAACGTTACATTTATTTCCTCTTGTTCAGATCTGTGCATTTTCAGGATTGTGAAAACTTATCTTATCATATAAAAATACTGGCCATAAAAAACATATTTAGTAAAAAGAATGAGCGAAATTTTATGACAAATTATTATTCCCCAAAACAATACCTCCTACACTCGACTGTTTTTTGGAATAAAATGTTTTATATATTAGTCACATATTAAAGCGAATCATTCTATACCATTTACATTTAAATTCATCCCGCCATTTAGGCTACAGCAATGTTACAAATGAAGTCGTATATCGGTGAACACGAATTTGTTAAGTAGATACACATTTATTTCTTCTTGATCAGAACTGTGCCTTTTCGAGATTTGTTGAATCTTATCTTATCATACAAAAACGGGTGTCGTAAAAAGCACATTTTAATAGAAATAATAAGCGAAATATGAAAATTATTATTACGAGTTTAAAAAGTGATATTATTACGAGTGAAAAACAAGAAAACTCGATGTTTTTTTGGAATAAAATGTATTCTATAATAGTCACAAGATCAAGAGGAATCTAACGATATCATTTAGATCAAAATCTGTCAAGCTGATTTTCGGCCTATTTCGCAATGGGCCTAGTGTCAAAATAGGGAGAAAATAAATCGACAATTAAAGCTAGCACGCCCGATCGTTTAAGTTTGATATTCAAAAATATAAAGTAAGTTTTAGATAGGTACTTAGATATTTTAAGAGAAAAAAAGATCTAATACAGAGAATATTATATATAGTCATTTAAGTTGAGATTTTCTCAGAAAATACTTAATTAATTTTTATAAAATTTTACAATTATAGACCCTGCACTGTGAACTATCTACTAGTAAAACAATTTTTACAATCGGTCAAATAGTTCTTGAGAAAATCTCAACCTTATGAGGCCCGGTTGTATACCTACTATTCTCAGATATTATACAATTTTATATAAAACTGAATATCGGAAATAGGATAGATAGGTTGTACGGCACCTATGATATTCTGCCATTTTGTGCGAGATTGCATTCGTGCGCTCCGGGTTCAAAACCAGATTATGCGTACAAAATTCCCTTCCCACTTTTGATTCCTTTTAGTTTTGTTACCACAATTGTAATCGGCTGTATATTCCATTACTTAATTTTAATAGGCTTGATTCGTGTCGTAACTAGAAATTATAACGAATTATTACGAAAATAAAAAAAAATCGACTGCATTTTGGAATAAAATGTATCATATATTAGTGATTAGATCAAGACGAATCTAACGATACCATTTACATAAAAAACCATCGATTCGTTTGGGCTGCAGCAAGGTTATAAATGTCTACGGTAGTATCGAATTGGTTATACATTACCTACATTACATTTATTTCCTCTTGTTCAGATCTGTGCATTTTCGGGTTTGTGAAAACTTATATTATCGTACAAAAACGCCTGCCATAAATAGCATTTAATAGAAAGAATAAGCGAAATGTTTACGGCAAAAAAAAATCGACGGATTTTTGGAATAAAATGTATTCTAATACTAGTCATGAGTCAAGACGATTCGAACCATACCATTTAGATCAAAATCCATCAAGCAGTTTAGGCTATAGCAAGATTACAAGTGGTCACGATCATTTCTTATTGGTTTCACATTTATTTCTTCTTGATCAAATCTGTGCCTTTTTGGGATTTGTTGAACATAATCATATCATACAAAACGCCCTCCATAAAAACATATTTTAATAGAAAGAACAAGCGAAAATTTTACGATTTTTTTTTAAAATTACATATAACAAACAAAAAACTCCACTGCTTTTTGGACTAAAATGTATCCTATGTTAGTGAGGAGACCAAGAGGAATCTAACTATACTGTTTACGTCAAAATCCAATAAGCCGTTTAGGCTGTCGCAAGATTACAAGTGGATCTTTCTAATTGGTTAAACGTTACATTTATTTCCTCTTGTTCAGATCTGTGCATTTTCAGAATTGTGAAAACTTATCTTATCATATAAAAATACCGGCCATAAAAAGCATAGGTACTTAGTAAAAAGAATAAGCGAAAGTTTATGACAAATTATTATTCCAAAAATCAATACCTACACTCGACTGTGTTTTGGAATAAAATGTATTATATATTAGTCACATATTAAAGCGAATCATTCTATACCATTTACATTAAAATTCATCCCGCCATTTACGCTACAGCAATGTTACAAATGCATTCGTATTTCGGTGAACACGAATTTGTTAAGTGCACATTTATTTCTTCTTGATCAGAACTGTGCCTTGTCGAGATTTGTTGAATCTTATCTTATACAAAAACGGCTGTCGTAAAAAGCACATTTTAATAGAAATAATAAGCGAAATATTTATGAAAATTATTATTACGAGTTCAAAAAGTGATATTATTACGAGTGAAAAACAAGAAAACTCGACGGTTTTTTGGAATAAAATGTATTCTATAATAGTCACAAGATAAAGACGGATCTAACGATACCATTTAGATCAAAATCCGTCAAGCCATTTAGGCTACAGTAAGGTTATAAAAAAGTGCCTACGTACGGTTATAGCGAATTGGTTTCATATTTATTTCTTCTTGATCGTTCAGTGCCTTTTCAGGTTTGTGAAAACACATCTTGTCATGCTAAAACGCCCTCCGTAAAAATAATATTTTAATAGAAAGAACATGCGAAAAATCGAAAAATTCTAATCACAATAACAAAAAAACTCGACTGCTTTTTGGACTAAAGTGTATCCTATGATAGTGAGGAGATCAAGAGGAATCTAACGATACCATTTAGATCAAATTCCGTCAAGCCATTTAGGCTATAGTAAGGTTATAAAGTACGTACGGTCATAGCGAATTGGTTTCATATTTATTTCTTCTTGATCGTTCAGTGCCTTTTCAGGTTTATGAAAACACATCTTATAATGCAAAAACGCCCTCCGTAAAATGAATATTTTAATAGAAAGAACATGGGAAAAATTTACGAAAAATTATAATCACAATAACAAAAATAAACTCGACTGCTTTTTGAACTAAAGTGTATCCTATGTTAGTGAGGAGATCAAGAGGAATCTAACGATACCATTTAGATTAAAATCCGTCAAGCCATTTAGGTTATAGTAAGATTATAAAGTACGTGCGGTCATAGCGAGTTGGTTTCATATTTATTTCTTCTTGATCGTGTAGTGCCTTTTCAGGTTTGTGAAACATATCTTATCAAACAAAAATGACCGCCATAAAAAGCATATTTTAATAGAAATAATAAGCGAATTGTTTACAACAAATTATTATTACACAAACAAACAAAAATAATGACAGATTTTTGTGATAAAATGTATTCTATATTAGTCACAGATTAAGACGAATCAATCTATACTATTTACATCAAAATCCATCGAGCCGCTTAGGCTATAGCGAGATTGCAAGTGGTCACGATCCTTTCTAATTAATTCCACATGTATTTCTTCTCGATCAAATCTGTACCTTTTCGGGATTTCTTGAATCTAATCTTATCATAAAAATAATGCCCGCCGTAAAAAACATATTTTAATATAAAGAATAAATAAGCGAAGCATTTACGGGAAACCATTATTACAAAAAAACTCGATTACATTTTGGAATAAAATGTATCTTATATTAGTCATGTGACATCAAGACGAATCTAATGATACCATTTACACATCAAAACTCGCCGTTTAGGCTATAGCAAGATTACGTGTGTTTATACGGTCTTATCGGATTGGTTACACAAATTATTCCTCTTGTTCAGATCTGGGCCTTTTTAGGATTTGTGAAATATTATCTTATCACACATAAACGCCTGCCGTAAATAGCATATTTTAATAGAAATAAACTAACTTGCGACTTTGCTATAATAATTTGGCAGTTGGTTATCGTTCTTCAGAAAATCTGAAAATACATTTTTTAATAAATTAAGAAATGGTAGCTCCAAAAAATAATGTTACTGTCTTCTTTTAGATTGGTTTAGTTTTAGTTTACTTGTATGTATTTTTTAATTATTTTGTCCTTTTCCTTTCTTTATGACTATTAAATTTTAAAAATAATAAAATTTCTAATATAACCACTTTTTAAAGATATTGTTTAGCTTGGACGTAAGGACATAGGTAGGATGACTTGGATTATTTTTAAAAAATCACTGTTTCCGGCGTAACGGTTATGTAAACAAGGCAACAGATTCACATGTATAATTATCATTAGATGTATGTATCATCATTACATGTAGCTATAGATATCGTTAGATGCTGTCCGTTTTCATCACTCAAATATACTTTGACATATTATTACAGCAAATACTTAAACTTTACTAGCTTTTGCCCGCGACTTCGTATGCACAGGATCTTTGTAAATTATAGCCATTTGTAGCTATACATCAGAGTAACATATAGTTACTCTGATGTATAGCTATATAATTGTAAAGTTTCATTAGAATCCATTCATTAGTTTTTGCGTGAAAGAGCAACAAACATCCATCCATGCATACAAACTTTCGCGTTTATAATTTTAGTGAGCTAATATTATAAACGCGGGCAAATTAGGTAAAAAAATTTTAGTGTAGAGAGAGAATTAGATTCTCCCTCTACGTTAGGTAGGTAGGTAAATAAATAAAACTACGGCCCATTCTTAAATGAAAATATAATATCGTCCCCTCAAATAATAACATGGCAATATGCTATTACCATACTTTTAGTGTTTTGTAATTTTGGACATCTACGGCCTCAAATACACCTTGTAAATTTTTCTCAGATATTATTCTACTGTTATGTATAAAATTGTTATCGTTATTGCTGTTAACGTTTATTGCCATAGTTATCTTTACTGAGTATCGCACACCGAGGTGAACCACGGGAAGAAATAATTTCCCGTGGTTCACCTCGGTGTACCACGGGAAAAAAAACTTCCCGTGGTACACCGAGGTAACAGCCGAGGTGGACCACGGGTAATAACCCGAATAATATCGTATTCGCCGGTTGTGATATAAGCTGCCAAAGTTGTTTTCTGGTAAAGTGCAATTTCTCTAATAACATTAGACTGGTTCATAATATTGAAATGGCATATATAATAGTATGAACATGAGTTTAAAGGAGTTGTAAACAGATTCAGTTTTTTTATTTTTCCTGTATGATTTGAAATTGGCTTTCGAAGGGGTATATGGGGCTATATGGTATAAAATTGTTTTAAATTAATTATTGCAAGTTACTCTTAAAGTACATTGTTGATGCTTAACGGTTATCTAAACAAAGGCAACAGAATTACACACATATAATGTATGTACTGTTTCTTCACTCAAAATATGTAGGTACTGATTGCGCACATTTATTTACAGTAAATAAAGATTATGATTAGATTAGATTTCATTTATTTCATCTTTACATAATTGTCTCACAAAAGTATAATTTGTAGTCCTATTTGTAAGGATGATCGTCTTATTTTAAATATAATAATAAAAGTTAATATGTTGCAATAATCATTAACAGTTACACAAGACTAAGTAGTAGACGATCTACTGAATATAATATTAGTATAATAATAATAATACATTGATATTCAATGTAAATAATAATTTATGTCCGTTTACAAATGATATAAAATATGTTTTATATTTATCTTTATGTTATACACGGCTACAGTATGGAAAATAAGTAAAACTACGGCACATTCTTAAATGAAGATATAATATAAAATAGCTTTTAATTAATTATTGTAGGCTACTTTTAAAGTACATTGTTGGTGCAAGGCTGTTGGACGTAATTGAGACAGAAGCCCCTGTTGTCTAGGTCCACCGGGGCCTCGACGTTGTCAGCGTGGAACCACAGACGGAAAGGCTTCACAGTACCTGAAAGAAAATTACATTATTATTTTCGCATCTATTTTTAAAACGCTTTTATTAGGTTTACTTGTGTCTAGGCACCATACTGGCTGCTCTACTTTGAAAGGTCTAGTTGACACAGACCCATTGACGTTTTATTAATTTGAATCATTCGCAACCAAATGATTTTCTATTATACATTAAATCCAGCTAATTATCGCCCAAATTCATCAAAGTCCGAAACACGAAATATTTTTTTTGTATTTTGTGTATTCTAAAAGAATCTAGTAAGTTTAGAATCTAGTAGTCTATCATGTTTTTAAGTAATTTTATGTAGTCAAAAAGAATCTAGTAAAAAAATTTTGGTCTAAATGCCATTTTTTTCAAAAATAAATGTCATTGCCTTTTTAAAAATAAATGTCATTGATTTTTAAATTTATTACAGCATGGTTCAATATTATCGGCCAAAATGTCTTTGAATTCACATTACAAATACGTTTAGTACATTTTACAACTTACACTACTCCGATCAAATAATGTCCCCTAAATATTGGTAAATTGAGAATGACCACACTATTTCACTTTGACGTTTTTGACTCATACTCGTGCTGCTATCTGGATTTAAAGATGAATTCTAAACGAAAACAGCTCATTTTTTTTTTGACTAAGCCTATTTGTCCTCGTTATTAAGGCCGCCCATAACGCCTCTGATGTGGCCTAACGTCTGCTGCAGAGTGATATAAACTGGGACCAACTGCTTTCCGAGGCACGGAGGTGCTCATATACCACTTAACACGTTTCTATTTCAATTTTCAGCGAGATAGCCTAGTGTCATGAGCACGCATTCAACCATGTAATTTAACCTTTAGCTAGTTTACCTAGTCTACGTCACTCATGAGTGCCTGTATCTGTTCTCCCTCCAACCTTGCAGCTCGAGGTCGTCATAGATTCTCAATCTGGGGGAGGATCCACAAAGCTATGAAAGCCAGAAAAAAAATATTCGTTTTCATTTATTTTTTTATTAATACCTATTTGTATTTTGTATCTATTGAGAGATTGTAATGTATTACTTACTGCTAGTTTAATATTTTGGATTTAAAGTATTTTTGTTTAACTTTTTTCATAACTTCGAGACAATGATTATGGCAGGTGTCCGAAGTCTCGCTCGATAAACCAGTCTGACTGACCTACCAACACCCCAAACCTGTAGCCCCAATTAAGTTGTAATTTCCAATCACTGCAATAGTTTATGCACCTGACGGGGTCTGTCATTGAGCTACCAATGAGCTTGCCTTGGTTTCTCGAACGAAAAACTGACGTACATTTACCGAATCTAACGACACCTCATATGTTCCAAACACTGACCACTTACCCCATAGACATGAAATCGGTACAAAGCAAGCGAAAAATTATGTCAAACGATGAGCGCAATAGACGAAGCGGGGGGCATGGGTGCCATATTAAATCCATGTCGATATCTCTAGGTTACGCGTGTAGCAAAGCATTTTGCGCTCATGTGCGGGCAGAAACGGCCTCCTGTTACAGGTCTAAAAGAATTAGACATACATATACACTCGAAAAACATAACCCTCATTCTAGCGTAGTCGGGTAAAATTACAAGATGGTTTTGTTAAAATTTGACGGTTTTCAAACCCGATTCAGGCAGGCAATTATTATTTTAAGATAATGAATGCAGTTAAAATTGTTTTCAAAATCAAAATGAAGTCATCTTTCCGTAAAATTGTCTATCTCTTGTTTAAGGTACTTTCCCTCCGTGTGACATCGCCGTGGGACACTCTGTATACGGATCATGAATGCATTTTGTCAGTACATGACATGCAGATGAGCATGCTCAGTTTGTTAGAAACTTTTATTATGTCAACTTTACTAGCAATGCGAGTTTTGATGTAAAACGTGCGAATCATAAAGTTCGCTGCAGTGGAATAGATGCCGTGGAACACCTCATCCCATTAATATGCAGTTTCAGTTTGAGGTCTCAACGGCTAGAACTACTGTAACTCAGTTTTTTTGTTGGGCGATGACTGAACTTAGATAATGATTCTTTACGCGATTATAACACGGCAATTTTCTCGTTCGTGAAAATCTTAATATTTTATTTTAACTTACAGTAATGTATTAAATTAAATGATGATGTGACAATTTGGACATAATATCTGTAATGTTTCATGCATTATGAATAAATAAATTGCACTCTTAAGCTGCCTTTTCGAAAAGCGTAAAGTCTCTACCTAATAAAGGTGTGTTCAGCCTGTTGTATTATATAATTGTTTAAACTAAGTACCTGTACGGATAGCAGAAGAACAATGGTAACACTTGCAGTACGATTTTAACTCTTACGATGCAGTCCAAAGTGTTACACTTGATCTGTCGTTAGCTGTAGATGTATTTTTTTTTATTTGTCATAACAAAATCCAAAGCACTTGATATTAAGTTACATTTCAATTTAAGAAATAACATACTGCCAATGACGTATTTACAATTTTAGCACTTAACAGAAAATTAGAGAAGTTAAGAGTGTTAGGGTGTGTGGGTGTGTGAGAGGGTGTGTATGTGTGTATTTACTGTAGTACTAATAACCCCTAACAATGCCACGACAACCTTCTTGAAGGTGTTCCTGCTGGTTTTTGAATAGGTCCAGGACTGAGAAGGTCTTATTTAATGACCTCTGCATTCGGTAAACAATTGAATTTCGTGCATAGTTAGTTCCGCTAATTGGACATGAAACAAAGGTGTATGTCTGGAGCGTCTATCCGGAATACAAAAGTTTAAAGCCAGGGAATATAAATTAGGGTATTTATAAAGTACCTATATCTAAAGTTATTGATGTACTGGTCGATTGTAAATAAATGATTGTACAACGTGAAATTTTTGTGTTTTTTTCCCCCTCGAGACGATTTAGTCTCTGTAGTAACTATCTGTAAGTACTATCGATTTCTTTAGGGCCTGATATGAGCCAACTAGCGCCGCCAATCTTGAAAAAATAATATCTTCCTATTTAATCAATTTTATTAAAAAAGCTATTTACAAAATGTTTCTTAGGATGAATACTATTTATCAATATACAATACATGGCATAATTGCGACAAGCTAAGTTGTAATTCACAAATGTGCCAAAAACGGCCGTTTTGCGCAATTATGCGAACTACAACTTACCAAAATTGAATCACGTTATAAATAAGCATTTAAAAAATAGTATTTATCGTAATAAACAATTTGTAAATAGCTTTTTTAATAAAATTGATTAAATTGGAAGTTATTATTTTTTCAAGATTGGCGGAGCTAGTTGGCTCATATCAGGCCCTTAATATAAAAAAATCTAAATTAAGAAATGACAGTTTAAACCGCAGCGTGGCAACAGCGCG
This sequence comes from Tachystola acroxantha, assembly GCA_963506565.1. Lineage (NCBI taxonomy): Eukaryota > Metazoa > Arthropoda > Insecta > Lepidoptera > Oecophoridae > Tachystola > Tachystola acroxantha. Next base: position 20,401,027 of record OY735870.1, read on the forward strand.
GAGCGACCGGCGGACGAGGCACAATGCAAGGCGCGTCCTGTTTGGTAGTCCCTAGTGGTACCTACGTTTAGTTAGTTACTATTGTCTCTTATGTTTTGGAGTTGAAAAAAATAATTAAGAATTTAACGATTTATTTTTGAATGACAATGACAGATTCTGCCCCACCATCAACCGCAAGTTCTACAAGATAACGAACAAATGTAAAAATATCTCCGTTTTTTATTAAAATTATTGGTTTAAAATAAAGTTTTTTACAAGATGCGATTCGAAAAAAACAGCCTAATTAAGAATTTAGAAAATATTAAGAAATCGAAGCGAATTATTCATTGTTATTGTTCTATAGGAGTTGCGAGAGTAGTAGAAAATGATACTGATTATGATTATGCAATATGAAACCTTGTAATAAGTCCCCAACAAAATGATAGGTACAGCTTAAATGGTCACGTAGTTTTGTAGGTGGGGCAAAGCTCCATTGAAATGTGGCAATGTCTTTTAACTCCATAAATCAACAGTACTACTGATGGCAATGCATTCTGCCACGGGAAAACAACTAAACGTTGTATAATTCAACAAAATTGAGAAGCGCTGCCTTTTATGTTCATGTAACGTTGCCTTGTCTGCCTAGGGGAAACCAAGGCTGCCGTAGCTTGCATATATGCGCTGTCATGTCTAAATTTTAGTCTAAACTAATTATGCAGAATATATTTATTAAGACAACAAATAGCTAATAAATATTCTGCTTGAAACTGACAGCATACTAAATACAAATTAAGCATTACAAAATACCAGAAAAATATTATCCCCTTTTGAATGCATATTCAAAAGCGGATAATATTTTTATGCATGCATGCATACATACATACATACATACATATATAATACATACATACATACAAGGTTTATGGCTAAGTCACTGATTTATTTATCTGCTGGTGACATTGCGTAATAAACGCAAAAATGCCACCCTGTCTTGAATGATGGATGATTTTAGCACCAAGTGAAGTGTCCCGTACAATATCCTAATAGAATCTGTTAGTTTGAAATATTATATTTTGAAGTTTAATGTTTATCACGTTAACTGGACTCAAAGTTGTAACTAATACATACATTCTCGTAGCTCGTAGTGCTCGTAGCAACGACTGCTACGCTCAGTGCCTACGAATAGCTACGAGAAGTTGTCGTAGAATATAATTAGCACAGAGCGAAGCAAATACAGAAGGGAATATGAGGAGAATTAATAACTGATATACAGGGTGTAAAGTAAAGGGTGTATGAAGCCGAAGGGAGGGTGTTCAGTGTCGGTACCTGAACAACTTTTGTTCTACGACTTTTCGATTTTCGCAAATTTATTTTTGACTTTTCATACATGTCGTACCGGTCAGATGATCGATATTATGAGACATTAATTTGTTTTTACATAAATAAGCGAGAATATGCGATATAAATAGCGATATCTTTTGATTGCGTTGACGTAGTAGGTTGATTTTTTCACGGCTGCATGAAGTTGCAGACTTGAGTATTTGGTATTAATTACAACTTTCGTCTATGCGTTTCTGGGATATAGGTCTTGACAGAGAAACGATCAACAAAGTGATGATATAAAGGTTCCTTTTTTCCTCTTGAGGTTCAGAAACCTAAAAATGTATAGGATTGACATAGCAAACGTAATTCCCGTACCTTCCTCTTTCTATTTTACTAAGCGTTAACAAAAGTCAATGTCATATCGGTAGGGAGGTAGTAACTCGTGGTAGAGGAACTGTGTTCGAGAGCGTGCCATATCGTCTTAACGGTTTACCGACGCGGTCAGAATGCTCGCTCGCTTAACGCCATACGCAGAACGTGGAACGATTTAATGCGTGACAGCCTTCTGTCTGCTCGTACCCTAAGGTAGACGAGGAGTTATCGATCAATAGAAGTCGGTATCTCCACACGTTAAAACCGCCCGTAGCAAAGTGGCATTGTCTTTCATTAACGGTAGTAAAAAATTAAAATAGTGAAATAAAAGACAATATATTTGCTAACGAAAAAGCAGATGTCAATACCATAATATTTGTATTTCTATTCTACTAGAGTTAACGAAAGCCTAGTTTTAGCTACGGGGGCTGATAAAGGTGGATTTTTAGTTCTTACTCTTTCCAGCTCCTAAAGATGTAACTCATTAGGTCTGCTATGAAGGTCATGTGTTATGACTCTGTAATCTTCTGATTGCGGATACCTAGGTATCCGCTGTATTCTGGGTGGCAGCTGTATTCTGTGGTTACCCTAGGGTAACCACAGAATACAGGTAAGTCTCATTTAACCCATGTTTTCAACACAGGCCAGGCAGGAGACTCCGTCAAGGGCATCACTTGCTTGACCAATTAATTTCAATAAAAATGTTGGTAGTACTACGGGGAATTTTTATTCCCCGAAGTACTAGTTTATTTATTTTATTAAACGATAATTGCTGGTCGTGTTCCACCCTCGTGAAGCTTTATGTGTTCTTGACTGTACCCATAATTAATACTTCCCTTTCTTCATTTACATCGACTACCCGTCTCCTGCCCCGTGCCATCGGCTGGTGACGCCTTTCTACTCCGTCAATCTCATTCTGCGTTCAACTTACTTAGAACACTAGAAGCTTGCATGGACAGGTCAGCGGAGAATGTGCCGCCGCATATTCTGTCGGTGCAGAGCGCCTGGGCCGGCTGCAGTCTGCCCACGTTGGCTGCGCACGGCACGAGCAGCCAGTCGTTGGCACAGTTGTTGGGGCCGGCGCCAGAGCCGATCATCGAGTTCACCGGGCCGTTGCTGTTGCCGCTCAAGGTGAAGGCTCGGGAACGGTTGTTCACTGAAAGGGTCATAAAGTAGAAATAAAAGAAGTTGGCACGAATTATTATACAGGCTGATTGGAAATTCGATACATTCCTTGAAAGGGGTGGTGAGTTACGATAGTTTTAATTTTATTTAGGAATTTTCTAACGTGTGTACTAAAAAAATTTGATGTTCAAAAACTGCTCTACTCTGAGCATTGAAATTATACTTTTCTGAAAGCTGATAAATTAAATTATTGACAAGAATGGAACCAAATAAACATTGTTATTATTATTATTTTGGCATAAAAATAGTCTAGCCTATAGTTAAGCCTACTTTTTTAACTGAAAAAATTAATGTTTCCTCTGCCAGTCCCGTGATCAAAACGAATATACCTCATATACCAAACCAAAGTCCATGCATTCATCAGTGTAGGATGTCATAAAGGAACGCACATTTATTACACTGATAAAAATACTCCTCTTCGTCAGTCGTAATAAACACTTTATTGCACAAAGCCCTCCGGCAATTTCCAACCGGTTGATGTCAAAAAGGAAAAAAATAAACTTTTTTGGCAACTGATTGCGAACTCAGTTTTGCCTGACGCCCGAACAGAAGCAAAACAAATAAAAGTTTGCAGGGACGGTTTGCTTTCAAAATTCATTCTGTAACATTTTTATCGATCACGGATGACCCTTAATAAGAAATAATTGAACATGGTGAATGTTCAATGAGGTTTTTAAGGAGAACTTACAAACATAGCCATTTTCTTTGAAAATAGTGGTCATAAATAAACCACATATGGGTATTTTTGTGGGTGTAAAATATGGTAGACCCTACCTAAAGTATATAAAAATTTACAACAAAATGCCCCCAAAATAGCGACTGATTATGCCACGTCACGCATGAGATATGAACTTGACCCAAAATGAATCCTATCACAAAAGTAGTTCAGTTATCGATACAGAGGGCATATTGTTACCAAATGTCGATCTCTTACATTTTTCTAAAAATTATTGAAATATTAAAAATATTGAAACAAGTGCACAACCTAAATGCGTACAACCTAGATAAAAGGACTTTTAACACTGTGAAGTAACCATAGTTTTAAATAGTATATATTTTATATTGTAACTAGTTTTATAAAGGCGATATCAGCCTGGAGAAAATAGATCTTAGTCTGTTACTTTTTTAGGTAAGTACTAGGCGTTACAAATGTGTTATTTATATTTTTTGATATTTTCTTGCATATGCGCTATGCGAAACGAAAATCTAAATCATAAATGGAGAAAAAATTTCATCACGACCGGGATTCGAACCCGGGACCTCGCCATTCCGTGCCACGCTCTATTCCAACAGAGCCATCGTGATTCGTATCCAGATCGTGTATCTTGTCTCCATATTCTCGTCTGAGAAACGGTAGCGACATCTATCCAGTAATTGTGCAATTACTCAAATTCATGTCTAACATTGCAGTTAGAAATCATGTTTTTTTAATTGATGACGCGTTCCTCTTTCATATGTTTTCCTCAGACGAGAATATGGAGACAAAATTCACGATCTGGATACAAATCACGATGGCTCTGTTGGAATATAGCGTGCCACGGAATGGCGAGGTCCCAGGTTCGAATCCCGGTCGTGTTGAAATTTTTTCTCCATTTATCATTTGTTATTTATATTTATTAAATAAAGAATTTTGAAAATCAAAAATCAATTTTATGGTTATTTTCCGTATAAGTAATTATAGAAGGATACAGTCTATCAAAACAAAATGCCAAGTATCGATCTCCGATACACAGTAGCTCTTGCTTATAAAAGATACTCAAAGCTACATTGTATCCGAGATCTAACTGATCCGTAACTACGTAAATTGTTTGTATAATTAGTACATACATTGTTTGTACGGTCTAGTCCCTAAGTTCCTCGTAGGATGCCATGACACGTATTCGAGCTCAGTTACAATGTTCCAGAACAGTATCGCTCTCAAACGCAAATATTAATATTAGGAATATTATTGGATGCAGTATCAACTCTCTCGCTCTGGTTATTGAATAGTTCAATCATGCAATACTGAATGCTTTATTGCGTTCCGATGTTATGAAAATATTTCTATTGTAAAGTATTATTGCGAATTCTATTGAGCACACAATTAGAAGTAGGGCAATCAGATCTAAGTTGAAATATTTAACTTTACTATCTTTATTTTAAGAAATCGTAGTCTTAGGGCAATTTTAAACTAATTTGAGTGTGAGTTTTGAGTGAGTTTGCTCTTACGACTGCCAAATAGTGATTTTTTAAGTATCCAAATCATATATGAATATTGAATACGTCAGATATTTTTTTGGTTAGACAAAATATCAAAGTTTCGTTCTCTTAGTCATATTTTGAGCGCAAGTTTAGTTTGAGCTCACTCTCAAAAACCTAAGCTCGCTGCTTAAACTAAGCTGGAACTGAAAATTGTTTCCGAATTCCGTTCTCAAACGTAGCATCATGAAAATTGTAAACTGCATTACGGATGAGATATTATTATACTCATATTAAGTACACTGTATTGCACAAAGCTTGTGTAAATGTGCAATGGAATAGAATCTCTTGCGGTTCTCTACACGTGTTGACCTTCCTATGCTTAATTAGTTTCAATAAGGCCTAGGTATAAATGGAATGAACCAGCTCGCTAGCCTGCATAATCGTGTTATGTGAACCATGACTTATCTAGTTATTGATTTACGTTGTAAGGTTGTAACATTATAGATGTTAAATAAAAACAGATAAATAATGAAAGGGCAATGTAACCTTTAGTTAATAATATTTTAAATGTCATTTTGATATTTAAAAGCTTACTTAGATACCAAAATAGATAGAGGCGATGATGAATTTCCTCATACTGCGGTCCTCGCACGCCACTTTTGTTTTCTTTTCATGCAAGCTCGTCGGTTTGTAGTTGATCACACAATGTCATTTTTTTAAACATCGCAAAAATCACCGACTTATGTCCTCTTAGGTCCACCTCTGCTGACCTTTCCACCATCTAAATGTCTATTTATATATCTAAATATGTATTTCTTTCCTTACTCTTCTTTCATTCATCCATTCTAAATGCCCAAACCAGCTTAATACCTATTCAATATGGTATCTTTATACTAAAGATAAATTATAGCTAAAATAAATAAAATTGTTACCTGAATCAGTGCACGCAGTGTATTGGATCCCACAAAAGTTTCTTTCCATCCGTATGCAAATCCCATAATCCTGGTTACTGAGTTGCAGGCCAGATACAGGGTCGTAGTTGAAAGAGCGAAGTTGACCCGACACCCCTGTGTAATACTGCAGGCAACCTTCATCAGCTGGAAATTAAAAACTTGTTTCAGAAATTCTGAAAATAAAATGTTAGGGCATTTTGTTTTCGAGTCGATTGTACGATGGAACACAGAGAAAGGTGTGCAGGAGAGTTTTCAAGGTTGAGATTTTCTCAAAAACTACTTGACCTATTGCAAAAATTCTTCCACTGTTTGATAGATAAAAGTTAAAACTATGTAACTGTAAAATAATTATTAAATTCGGTCCAGTAGTTTTTGGGAAAATCTCAACCTTATTGTGGCACCCTGTATACTTATCTCTGTCTTCGACTGTACGTTTGTAGGGTTCCCACAATACGAGTCGGAGAACGAAGCCTCTAGAAATAGAATAGAATATAGAAAATATTTAATATTCGCCGGCTTGCACTCATCAGGGATTGTATATCGTTGTTGAACGTATAACGGGCAGTGTTCGCTTGAAATAATATTTCACAAAACATTTCCCTCGCGTTGTCAGTTAGAGCCTGTAAAAGCTGTCTCGAGTATTCTGATATTCGGTTCTTAGAATGGTTGAATATGAAATTGCAACTACAGTCGGTGAATTTGGAATTCAGCGATAGATATTCGGATCTCTGGAAAGCTTAGCTATCGATTATTATTGTGTAGTAGTGTTAGCTGAGCTTAATATTTGTGTGAGCTCGGGTAGGGAACAATACCCGTCTACGGCTATTGAATGCAGTCTGTATATCGGCCCTTGGAGAATGAAATGTTGGTTTGAAGCTTTCTGAGCCATTCGTGCTCGGGGGTTATTTTACACAAAATAAAATCTTGATGCCGTTTTAAACTTGCCATCAGTTTTAGAAGATCGCTCTGTATTTTGATCTGTACAAAGAAGTATAGGTGGAAAATGGTATTAAGGTTACGACATAATCAAAATGAGAAATACCTATACCGCATCCCATATCAAGTGTCTTATTTTGTAAACAAATATGATCGTCTAATTACCTGTTGTAATGTGCAATGAAGGAACTGATTGATTGAACCTGTTCGTCATTGTGAAAATAAAGTGATCCGATTTAATGATGTGAAAATAACTATGCAATAATCACAGAACAGCTTAAAATGCTAGTTAGGGTAGGGTAGTTTTTGTTTACAAAGTAAGACACTTGATTTGGGCTTCGGTATACGTGCGACGTCGATTTCGGGGTGTCGTTCACTAAAATTAACCTGCAGTGAATGCAAGTTATTTTGCTAATTTGGATGTAATTTTTTTATGTTTTACATTATGAAATTAAATTATGTTAAAAATGGATTTTCACTATTTGACGTACCTACTTAAGCCAAGGATACATTAGGGGACAAATGTCCTGCGACACGTGTCGCCAGGGACGTCGGGTGAAGTAGCGCGACGTTGCCGGACTTCGCGCGACATGTCTGGCAACATCGCGCGACACGGGTCGCCAGGGACGTCGGGTGAAGTAGCGCGACGTTGCCGGAATTCACGCGACATGTCTGGCAACATCGACATCGCTACGGACATAAGTCGCGCGATGTCGCCCGATATATCAAGCGAAGTTTCGCGAAGTCGCACGACTTCGCCTGACGTCGCTACGGACATAAGTCGCGCGATGTCGCCAGATATGTCAGGCGAAATCGGCCGGCTTCGCTTGACATGTCGCCGATACATATCGTAGGACATTTGTCCCCTAGTGTATGATTGGCTTTACTCATCATTACTTACGTCGAACGTAAGTAATGACGTACCCACCATACTGTCTCGACATTAAAAAGTAAGACGGAGCTTTCCGATCAGTGTGGTATAAAATACATTGTAATCTATTCCGTCTGCTTCGTCCATATTTATTCCTCCGGCCCGGAGATGAGGTTTTGATAGTATACAGATTTAAGTCCCTTGTATGCATCCGGGATATCCACGGATGCATGTAAAGGTGCTCCAACACATAATGCTCTAAAACATTATGTAACACAACACGAACGTTAAAGGTAAGTATGTAAGTTTTGTTATATTTTGTTTAACAACAAATGTTATACTCTAGAGGGAGTCTCCTTTTGAGAGACTTGAGAGGAGATCCTTTAAGGTCAAAGTCAAATTTCTTTATTGCAAGTAAGCACGTTGAGTACATTTTTGCACGTCAATATATTTTTTGAATTTACATTTACACCACTTTGCAAGGAAAAGGTGCCAACGCTGAGGAGAAAAAATGGTAAGAAACTCTAAGCAGCACATGTTTTAAAATAATGATAATACTTCAATACTTCATTTATTCAACCTTAGGAGCTCTAGGGAACACTTGGTTATGTCATACACAATATAATAATTTAAATTAATTTAATAATATGACTAAGATAAATTATGAAATGTATAGTGCATTAGTTTAAGACTGTAATGCTAGACATTTGGATGAAATAATAAATAAATAAATAAATAAATAAAGTAATATAAGGTACAGAATACAAACTAGGTTACGGCTGGATGTACGAACAGAGAAACTACAATTATTACTTAATAACTATACATGTACGTAACTATTACTATTGTTAGTAAGTTTATCCCTCATGCGGAACCCTGCATCTTCAACGTTTGCATGTTCAAGGTTAAAGGATCTAAATTCAAGTCTCTGAAAAGGGGACTGTCTCTAGAAAAAATGTAGTATGGAAATCCTACTACGGTGAACATTCTAGAAATAAAGGTAGAAATGGGGTTCTCTTGAAAATGGCGGGAAACGACGGTTGCGAAATTATTAGATAATTTACCTTTTAACGTCTACAGGGACTATTTTGTGTTTAATATTGACAGTACGGTGAAGTTACTGAATTATTTATGCAAGATCTGAAGTTTCAAGCTTTTATCAAGAGTTCCCGCTACAAGCTCAGAAGTGAACGTGACTGTCGAGCTGATTCGTCCAGAATGATGACGCTACGGCGTCTCCTCTGGATGAAGACATGAAGACGCGGCTACCCAGGGTGAAGACGCTACTGCGACTCCCCTGGAGGAAGATAGAAGACTATTGAATATATTGAATTTTCTGTAACATGACATTGGCAAATGACGAACAGTCGAGTCCATTAATAAAATAAATAAAAGGTAGAAATGAAAAGCTGAAAATTACTTTTCAGCTCGAATTCAATTCGTTAGCTCGCTTAATTAAGCATTCGAACCGCAGTGTGTGGCGTTGGCATCCTTGTAATTGATATTAAGGGCCTTCCATGAGCCAACTTGCGATGCCAATTTTTTTAAAATAATATCTTTTACTAAATTTTATTAAAAAAGCTATGTACATATTGTTTATTACGATAAATACTATTTTTAGCTTATTTATAACGTGATTCAATGTCGGTAAGTTGTAGTTCGAATAATTGCAAAATCATGTCAGGCCGCAGATTCTCTAGCTACGTGTCAGGTCCTTAAGGGCCTTCCATGAGTCAACTAGCACCGCCAATCTTAAAAAAATAATATCATACAAATTATTATTTTTTATTAAAAAAGCTATTGTACACAAACTTTATTAGGATAAACACTATTTTTTTAATATACAATACGTGGCAAAATTGCGACAAGCAAAGTTGTAGTTCTCAAATGTGCCAAAGACGCAATTATGCGAACTACAACTTACCGAAATTGAATTACGTTGTTAAGCATTTAAAGTTGTAATAAAGATTTTCTTTATAGCTTTTTCAATAAAATCCATTATAGCACCTACCTATTGGATTTTTTTTTGGTAGATTGGCGGCGCTAGTATGTTGATGGCAGGCCCTTAAGGTTGTTTATTAGTAACTGAAACTGAACAGAAAGTAGGTTGCGCTTGCGATCGAACTATTTTTCCAACGTAAATTACTTTCCTTCGCAAGGTACGGTCGGCAAAAGTTGAGCGTTGATAACTTTGTCGTATTTATTTAAAAGTCTTCTCTGCCTTGCAAAAGTGGCTGCGGTTGATGAGATTCCTGTCCTGTGGAAACTACTTTCTGTGATTAAAAGTGCTGTTTCATCGCGGTCGTGCTAGCAGGACTAGGGTAGAAATTCAGAAATAATTGGAGTGAACGCTTATCGGAATCTCTCTCTCGTAAATGTCAAAAAAATTTGAACACCTATCTAACCTAAAATTACAAAAATATGACATGGCCAAAAATACGGCTTTTGACACAATTAATTGTGTATGTATCTATGTCATTCCTGTGACAAACATACATACATACACAGAGAGAGAATGCGACTTAAGAGCCTTCCTAGAGCCAACTAGCGCCGCCAATCTTAAAAAAATCATATCTTCCAATATAATAAATTTTATTAAAAAAGCTACGTTCACATTGTTTATTGCTATAAATATTATTTTTTAAATGCTTATTTGTAACGTGATGCAATGTAGGTAAGTTGTAGTTCACATAATTGCGAAAAACGGCCGTTTCTGGCACATTTGTGAACTACAACTTACCTACATTGAATCACGTTACAAATAAGCATTTAAAAAATAATATTTATAGCAATAAACAATGTGAACGTAACTTTTTTAATAAAATTGATTATATTGGAAGATATGATATTTTTAAGATTGGCGGCGCTAGTTGGCTCATGTCAGCGCCTTAATGTAGAGTCCAAAATTGCATTTACGACAACATTATCGGTATATTCCAGTCTGAGCTCTTCCCCAAATTAATTAAGGTTCGCTAATGGACTATGCGGTACAGTACTGTACAGGACCACTCGTGTCTGTTAGGCGGAGTCTAGCAGACACGAGTGGTTGCATTTAATCTTAGAATTTAAGATTAAATGCAACACAGTAAGATGAGAGCTTGATGACGCAGTAGTTGGGAGACTAGACTCACGAGGTTCGATCGCAAATGAGCTTTCGTAGTATTTGTCCACTGGGAACCATAAGTACAATTACTGATGAAGGAAAACGTCATAATGTCCCGATCTCCATTTATGGTACCAGATTATAATTCAAATGTTCTTTTATTTCTTCCACATTCAGTACATTTTACACAGGATTAGAGGTGCTCGGTGTGTGGTCCCAGGTTCGATTCCCAGCCAGGGCAGCCATGTACCAATGAGTTATCCTCGGTTTTTTCGACGGAAATACTTGCGTATATTTACCGAGTGTGATGATGAAGACAACTGGCAGTTAAGTTCGTCTTTATATAAATTTTTGTGTAAGAAGTTTAATAAAAAAAAGATTTCGACTTCGAAATTGAGAACCTCCTCCTTTATTTTTGAAGTCGGATAAAAAAAAGACACAGTTTGGTGGAAGACTTACACACATTACATTTTTATTTTTTTTGAGCGATTTTTCAGAGTTTAGATAATAGCAATAGATGTAGGTATAACTTTTTAGCAACTAGAATCGATATGTAATGGAAGCCATACCTCTGTTTTGTTCGATTGTATCATTTTATTCTTTATTCACTTTTACCCACACAAAAATCTTTTCAGAATGTTCCGTGCTTATTGTTGGACACTTAAAATTTATAATATATTTTGTATTTCCCTAAGTTAAGTGGATTATATCCATTTTTTTAGAGAAACAAGTATCTAAAACCGTAACCGTATTATTTTCAATTAGCAAGGACGTATCGTAATATCCATTAAAATAGTCATAAATAAATTAGTATGAGGAACTGGATGATTCCTCATACTAAATTAATTCGTGTGTATTCCTCAAAGTTACCTTTGTAGATGGTGCTGCACGGTATCTGTGTGACTTTGACTTTCCACGTTCTCTCGAAGGAGTTCCCGCTCGTAACAAAAGTAAGCTTCACTGGGTTTGTAGTTCCAATGCCGGCATCCACGTACACTGTGGCAAATTTTTTTTTTTTTAAATAAATCATGAACATTTACTAGACTCATTAAATTATAATAACAAGCAAGCATTTAAAGGACCAGGTTTTTTGAAACCCGTGATACTCCTATAAATAACTAGATACACAAAGGTCTTACTAAAACAATTTTAAAAACGTTCAAATAAGGGTCCAATAAAGCAAACGAGGGTCCTTTCATTTGGACATTACATTCATGAGTTTCTTGATTGAAAACTTATAGCTAACAGCATTCTTTGGAAACAATTTACAAGAGTGTGAAACGATAGCAACCGTACTAGTTTAAAAAACTGTATAACGGATGCTAACGCCTTCCAATCGGGTTGTAATGTCGCATAATGTAGTGATTATGAACAGATTCTTTCAATCATTTCCTTCAGACGTTCATATTTATTTTTCTTCAAAATAAGATTTCTCCAATAATTACAGAAATAAGATGAGGCGCGTATGGCCTAGGTATAACACATACCCTCACCTACACTCTTTCTCACATACTCACCCTCCCTCACCCTCACACATACACACCCTCCCACCCTCCCTCACACACGCACACTTAGTTTATTTCGTGGAACAACATTTGTTGGCCAATTTACTGTGCGATACTCGGCAATTGATATGATTATCATCAATCAGGTTTTGATTGTTGAACAAACAAATTAGGCAGGCCTACTTGACAACCTGTAGGAAAACATTTCGCCGCGCTCCAATGGAGAAAGCCTTAATTATATTTTGCATGGCTAGTAAGATACTCGTACATCTGTTTTATATGTTCGACTTCTATTACAAATTCAAATAACTGAAAAACAAATGAGTCGCCTGAATGAAGGTTGCCTGGAAGAAATAGCTTAAAGCGATAAGGCCGCCTGTCTGTACACCAGCTAACTTTGGTTTTATATGTAACTGATGTATTTTCATTTGCGTGCAAATAAAGTATATTTGAATTGAATTGAGTCGCAGAGGAAAAATTGGTTTCTTTATTACTCCATTGGGCGTTCCGTTCCCGCTTGGCAACAACTTTATTCGTCCTCTGCAGACTGAATACCAGCCAATTAATAGATACTTCAACGGTATATCGCAAAAATATTAAAGAAACAATATTAATAAATTGAATGATAACATTGAAATTGAACAGAGAAAATTGATCTTCAGGAATGAAATTTAATAAGGTCTTATTTGATTTTATTAGGGAAACTTGTTTGTTTATAAGTAAGTATATACACAAGTCAGTATTATTGGACACTTGAATGCCTGGAATTAAATTAGCTATGCTAACGAATACGGAAATATAATATGTAGACTATAGTGAGTTTGATTATTTAATAATCAAATCAAATTTAATTATATAATAATCAAACGTGCAAGCTCACTATAGTCTAGTATAGCTAATTTAATTCCAGGCATTCAAGTACCTATCAATTTTCCAATAATACTGACTTGTGTATATATCTACTTATAAAAAAACAAGTTTCCCTAATCAAATCAAATAAGACCTTATTGGATATCTTTCCCATAAAAAAATTATGCATACCTGGTATTAAAGCCACGAGTATTTTTCTGCTGACTCTACCTAGTTTCCAACAATATTGTATGGATAGTTTGAATTTCAAGGGAATTCACGTACAGATGTGTTTTTTGCGTTGCATCAATTTTAAAGTTTAATTAAAACATACACTAGTTTTAACTAGAATCTGGCGTGTTCACGGTTATTTATGCTGAAAACAGACATTGTTTATTCCATGATTTAAGGCAGTTGTCCCACCGCCGGCGATGAGCGAGTAGCGAGTAGAGCTATCAACTATAAAACGAGTGGGCGAGCAGCGAGTGGCGAGTATAGGTAATTTTGTAGCTCGGCTATAGGCCGCCGACGAGTAGGTAAACGAGTAACCATGGGCTATTTTTTCGCACAGCCGACAGCAGATCAAAGGTAACACTTTTTACTTTTGACAGTTCTTATTATTTGCGTCGTAAGACTTGAAATCGTACTGCAAGTGTTACCATTGATCTGCTGTCGACTGTACAAGAAACGTACAATAGATAGTATATGCCGTGTAAATAAAAGAGACGCAGCGATAATCGCTCGGCGACATAATATTTATAGTTAATTGCTGAGCGAGTACATCCTATCGCTCGGCGACAAAATAGCCGAGCGAGTACTCGCCGGCGGTGTGAACAGTCGGCGATGAACTATTAATATATTCGTCTCTTTTGTTTACACGGAATGTAGGTACTTCTAATCTTTTGTACGTTTCTTGGGCGAGAAAATAGCACAGAGAACTCGCTTATTCGCCGGCGGTGGAACACCTGTTGTAAAATTTTGCATACGAGGTTAAGAGTAACTTGACGTTCACGTGTATATGCTGCGAGCCGTAACTTTGATCCCTCGGGGTTCGTTCGTGTTTGGTATGTGACGCGCAATGTATATCGCCGCCTATTGGTATGAATCAAACAAAGTTTCCCACGATGCTTTGTAATGGAGAAAGGAGATGCACAAAGGAGAAAGACCATTGAGCCTTAGAGCGCAGGCTCAAAAAATGATGTTTTTTCAGATAGCTCAAATTAGACACTAAATAGGAGAGATATCGTACTTACAAAGGCTGTATCACAACAAATAACTTCTAGTCACAGATTATACATTCTGTCACCAAAATAAAGGGAAGAATACTATCAAAGAGTTTGCTACTTACGGTAATATGAGAAATAAGGACATAATGACTTTTTTTAACGCTACACAAGGAGTATTACACTTTTTAATGTTACTTCTCCTTTTTATGTGACATGACTTCTAAGTGTCATTGTAAAATGGCCAGACGTCACTATTGACGAATAGTGACGTCTGGCCATTTTATAGTTTTTATACCAAGACATTCTCTTTGCTTAAAACTGAAATTATATTCAAGGAATTTAGCACAATATAGGTAGATGCGGGGTTCTCTTGAAAATGGCGGGAAACGACGGTTGCGAAATTATTTGATAATTTTCCTTTTAATGTCCACAGGGACTGTTTTGTGTTTAATATCACGTTAAATTAATCAGAAAATGTTCGCGAATGACAGTACGGTGAAGTTAATTGATTATTTATGCAAGATCTGAAGTTTCAAGCTTTTATCAAGAGTTCCCGCTACAAGCTCGGGAGTGAACGTGACTGTCGAGCTGCTTCGTCCAGAGTGATGACGCTACGGCGTCTCCTCTGGATGAAGACATGAAGACGCGGCTACCCAGGGTGAAGACGCTACTGCGACTCCCCTGGAGGAAGATAGAAGACTATTGAATATATTGAATTTTCTGTAACATGACATTGGCAAATGACGAACAGTCGAGTCCATTAATAAAATAAATAAATAAATAGGTAGATGCTTCTTGGCTCGTTGCGATCAACATGACTTAAATATTAGGCTGTGCTTTACGTCATACTTCACAATACAAAATCGATGGTTTAGCGACCTATCAAGTTAAGCCATCGATAAACAGTTTTATTGATAAGAGCCATTTTGAGTTTGATCAGGAAATGACGCATTCAAAATGGAATAAAAGTCGATATGTAACTAATTTATTTGTAACTATGAATTGAATAATTTCCTAGTACAATTTCTATCTGACCGAGGTAGAAAATTATGTGATGAATATTGAATATTATCTCAATAACAGTACAGCTCTATCAAGGGTGGGCCTGCGATGGTCTTTATCCTTTGTATATTTAAAAGTAAAGCACTAACTATAACTAACCTAATAAGTATACAATTTTATAAGTACTAACCAATCCTCAAAGACTAACTGGACTTGCATTATATACCTAACTAAAACTAAGTATTTCTCATATAAGTGAATTGTAATTCTTTTGAGAAAATAAATATCTTTAAACGTAATTCGATGGCTACCCCGTATTCGTGGGCTGTTTGAAGAGTTTCCTAAATATATTTTGTAGAGGGGTTCAAAGTCCAGTTGCGAGTACACGTTGAAAACGATCGTACAAGTTAAGCAACGTTGGGCGAGGTCAGGACCTAATGAGTGACCGCTAGTGACACTTTCATCTGAGCCCCTTCGTGCCTCGGAAAGCACGTTATTGGTCCCGGTTGTTGTCATTTGACAGCAGTCGTTAGGCCAAATCAAAGGCATACGGGCGGCCATTGACAAATAGGTTTGGTCCCTAAACCACACGAGAAAAGAAAGAAGAATAGCTTTTGTAAATATAGATAAGGTTATCTTGAAAATGGCGGGAAACGACGGTTGCGAAATTATTTGATAATTTTCCTTTTAATGTCTACAGGGACTATTTTGTGTTTAATATCACGTTAAATTAACCAGAAAATGTTCGCGAATGACAGTACGGTGAAGTTATTGGATTATTTATGCAAGATCTGAAGTTTCAAGCTTTTATCAAGAGTTCCCGCTACAAGCTCGGGAGTGAACGTGACTGTCGAGCTGCTTCGTCCAGAGTGATGACGCTACGGCTATTGCGACTGGGGAGTCGCGTAGGCGTCTCCCCTGGATGAAGACATGAAGACGCGGCTACCCAGGGTGAAGACGCTACTGCGACTCCCCTGGAGGAAGATAGAAGACTATTGAATATATTGAATTTTCTGTAACATGACATTGGCAAATGACGAACAGTCGAGTCCATTAATAAAATAAAAAATAAAAATATAGATAATTATTTATAGTATGACCGTCTAAATCAGTCTCCTGCGCGGTACATTTCTGTTACCTCGTGTGGTTTAGTGACCAAACCTATTTGTCAAAGTTATGTCATACACTAAAGGACGGTACCTACTCAACGGGAGCATTCGTTTCACGAACGAGCATTTAGGACGGTACTCAACGGGAGCATTCGTTTCACGAACGAGCATTTGTTGCTCAAACATTTGCGAATTCGATTTACGATGTTCGCGAAATAGCACTCCCTCCCTGTGAGTACCGTCCTTAATTAAGTAATATTGAAAAATAATTAAAATTCAATCACAAACTGGTCAACTAATACAATTACCAACGTGATTGAATTTTAGTCATTTCAGATTTTCAACATAGGTTTTGCTTTTAACGTTAATGCAAGCAGGGCTTTCAGAGCTTAATGAATTTTATCGAGCGAAAATTGTCAAAGGGTTTTCATCGGTTTTATCACAAAGGATTTTTTGGCCAAATGGAAATAATGGAGAGGCCTAAAGTTTATTATGTATGGTTACAGGTATCTGCCACTGTTGTGGCTTTTACTACCAAATTTTCACTCCAGTATTGTATTTTTTATTAATTTTGGATGAATTTTGGCAGGGAAATAAAAATACGCCAACAAAAATCGGATTGTTTTAAAACAAGCTCTCGTATTTATAGTACCCTACATTTTGATATATATTTTGTTGTAATAACTATTTCGGTTTAGATATAATTTCATTTTAAAAGACATGGAAGGGGTATGTTTGCGATTTTTTTCTATAGAGCGAAGTTTGTCCAATCGTGTATCGGTATTCATCAGTCTCTAAATAGACACTCCAAGATTGCTATATATTTTTTTCAGACCTATAATTTTAGTAGTTAGTGCCGTAGCCTTCACCGAAAAACTGAAAAACTGCCCAACGCTCCGCCTTAAACTTCTGTTGATAAAAAATATCCACTTGTATCGTACAAATGCTGATACACACAATTACAATACTAGAAATAAGAACAAATTGTCAATTCCCCGCTTTCGTCTGAGTAAAGTCATTCATGTTCATGGGTAATGGAATTAACTTTTATAACAAGATCCCTGATGATATTTTATGCCCAACCGAAACGAAGTTTAAATCTATAAAGAAAACCCTAATGATAAATGGAGAATTTTTCTTCTTACGGGTAAGTACCTACTTCCCGTTGACCTAGAATCATGAAATTTGGCAAGAAGCTAGCTTCTTCTATAGGAGTTGCGAGAGTAGTAGAAAATGATACTGATTATGATTATGCAATATGAAACCTGTAATAAGTCCCCAACAAAATGATAGGTACAGCTTAAATGGTCACGTAGTTTTGTAGGTGGGACATAGCTCCATTGAAATGTGGCAATGTCTTTTGAAATTACATACTTAACCTCCAATTTTTTTTGTGGTTATTACAAACTTATATTTGCATATGATCAACTAATCAGGAGTATGTCGATGTATGAACATAAAATTTTGATAATGGCAAAGTTAAGATGCTATTTAAATCTAGTTTATCTTTACGTTAGAGCAAAGTTACGGGGTTAAGTAAGTTGTTTGCACGGAAGCCTCGGTGCGCGAGTCCGACTTGCACTTGGCCGTTTTTTTTTCACTAGCTTCAATTTATGATACTCCTCTACACTATGTGTTTTCTCAATAAATTTCTAATGTTCTCAAAGTTTTTATCCGCTATAAAATCGAGAATCATCAATGTCACGGAATAACAAGGTCGCAGGTTCAAGTCCTGCCTACGGCAAGAATTTTTTCATCATGTTCTAATCATCAATATATGAGCAAAATGTCTCTTTTAATCATTGATCTCCTATAAACAACTAGATACACAGTCTGCCTTCTAAAAATGTCCGAGCGCATAGAAGGTCCAAACGGATGAAACCCTCCTTTGCTTTATTGGACATTATTTGGACGTTTTATTTATTTAAAAGCACAAAACAAACATTGACATAATTATTACAAAAATTAAATTATATGGTGGTGAGCTAGTCAAAACATGCGTCACGATTGCACAATTAATATCAAAACAAGTCGTGTAAAATCCCTAACTAGTTAAATACTACACATAAAAATAAAACAAATAAATAATAATAAAATAACTAATTTACAATCACAGCAATAGTTTATGCACCTGACGGGGTCTGTCATTGGTACAGTCAGATGCGCTCAGAGACGGGTCCCGCTAGGTGCATCACATATCCCTTCAAAATAAAGTTCTCTAAGGGGCCTCTACACGTTGGACCTATGTCTCCGTGCAAGCCTTTCAAAGGACCGGGTTTTCTGAAACCCGTGAAACCTAGAGAAATAACTAAAATGAAAGAATGGACGTTAACAATGGACCCTTATTTTGACGTTTTTCAAATTGTTTTAGTAAGAACTTTGTGTATATACCTAGTTGTTCAAAAGCATCTCGTGACGTCTTGTATATCACGGGCGCGGACGAGCGCCGCCGGAGACCGCTGCTCGAGCTCACCGACGGCGTACGGACGCAGCACGCGAGAAATGCGCCTACGGCTCGTGCCGTAGATTTAATTAACTGTTTCAAAAGAGCCTTCCTAGAGCCAACTAGCGCCGCCAATCTTAAAAAAATCATATCTTCCAATATAATCAATTTTATTAAAAAAGCTACGTTCACATTGTTTATTGCTATAAATATTATTTTTTAAATGCTTATTTGTAACGTGATGCAATGTAGGTAAGTTGTAGTTCACATTTTTGCGAAAAACGGCCCTTTCTGGCACATTTGTGAACTACAACTTACCTACATTGAATCACGTTACAAATAAGCATTTAAAAAATTAGCGATAAGGCCGCCAAAATTGTACATTATGTTTGTATTATTCTGTAATCTTTTTCCGTAATTGTTGTTTTATGTACAATAAAGTGTATTTGAATTTGAATTTGAATATTTATAGCAATAAACAATGTGCACGTAGCTTTTTTTAATAAAATTGATTATATTGGAAGATATGATTTTTTTAAGATTGGCGGCGCTAGTTGGCTCATGTCAGAAGATACTGATGTTTTTGCCGATCCATTGTGTTCTCTGTATAAAATATTGCTAGCTTAACAGCAACACTAATTTACACTAATTATATTTTTTTATTTTATTTATTTATTCACTATACAGAAATATATAACAGCATGGTATTTTGATTATTCTAATAAGTACCTATATGTATTGAATATATGCA
Organism: Tachystola acroxantha; assembly: GCA_963506565.1. Classification (NCBI taxonomy): domain Eukaryota; kingdom Metazoa; phylum Arthropoda; class Insecta; order Lepidoptera; family Oecophoridae; genus Tachystola; species Tachystola acroxantha. The sequence continues at coordinate 20,420,815 of OY735870.1, forward strand.
TGGAGAGGGTTGGGGTTTCCGCTAATGGATACGTTTACTCCATCCCCCTTCCAAATTAATACGAGTTTATATTATTAAGAATTATTATTAATTATATTGTAAGAATTATTATTATATTGTATCCACTGACTCTGTGCTTTGGTGATATCAGTAAACCAGTCAGTTATGTATTGAATAAATAAATAATAAATATAGTAATTGGGGCTTAAGCTAGTAGTTCCATGTCCAGAACAATACAATATGTATTCAGAGAGAGAGAGAGAAGCTAACCCCAAGATTGTTGTATATTTAACTGACAATTTAAGTTTAATTATTTTTATTAAGTTTAAATGACAATGCCAGATTCTGCCCCACCACCAACCGCTAGTTGTACAAGATAACGAATCAATGTAAAAATATCTCCGTTTTTTTTATTAAAATTGCGAGTTGCGAATCGAAAAAAACAGCTTAATTAAGAATTCAGAAAATAGTAAGAAATCGAAGCGAATTATTCAATGTTTTTGTTATTCTTCTATAGGAGTTGCGAGAGTAGTAGAAAATGATACTGATTATGATTATGCAATATGAAACCTGTAATAAGTCCCCAACAAAATGACAGGTACAGCTTAAATGGTCACGTAGTTTTGTGGGTGGGGCAAAGCTCCATTGAAATGTGGCAATGTCATTTAGTGCCGTAGCCTTCATAGAAAAACTGAAAATCCACGCGCACCCAGCCTTAATTTTCATGTATTTTTTATTGTATATCACCCCGGTTTCAATCTGTAATGCAATTACCTGTGACGTCATCACTGCCTGCATCCCCTGTAATACAGCTCTGTAAATAGAGGTATATTAATTGCAGGATTCTGGGAATATTCCCTGCAGCAACGGATATCCAATTAGCGCTCCCTCTGGTATCGAAGTGCAACAGCGATGTAAAAAAGGCTTTTAAAAGTAAATTGCACTGATTTTGATGGACCATTCTACTCGATACAACGCGGACGTAAGCGAATGTAAGCGAAGTCTGGACCTGAACGGCGTAATTTAAACCCGACGTCGTTTTTAATAAGTCTATTTTGTACAGTCGACAGAAGATCAATGGTAACACTTGCAGTACTAATAATAAGAACTGTGAAAAGTAAAAAGTGTTACCATTGATCTGCTGTCGACTGTACCTACCTACTGTACACATATATTATAATTATTATTAAATAAAGTGCCATAAATAGGTCACTTTATTTACATTACGATCTAGCCTAAATACAATAAGACTAATAAGTAATTTGATTTGGGCCTAACTTTTTATAAATTGAAACTTATATCTAAGAGTTAGTCCAACGACATTAGGTACTTAGAGTCCATTAAGGGCGATCGCTTTGTTCACGTGTCTTACATTCGCGCTCTATCACTACGAATTGTACCTACAGTTGACAGCAGATCAATGGTAACACTTGCAGTACGATTTCAAGTCTTACGACGCAAATAATAGGAACTGCGAAAAGTAAAAAGTGTTACCATTGATCTGCAGTCGACTGTACATATTTATAAAAAAAATTGTTACACGACTTTTAAAATGAAATATAGGTACGGTGTGAATAATAGTTTACATAAGTTTTATACATTCAGATTCATTTAGATAAACTGCCAAATACTTATTATTATTGTTTCGAAACCAATTTCTAAATAAAATAGAATTATTTCTCTTATTTGGCAAGCAGTTTCCGAGATCAATATTTTTTCGAAAACAGTTGCAATTTTTTTTCTTTAAGTAAGTAAACCTATTTCAAATTTCTATTTCACCCCCAGGCGGCGGCGAGCTCGCTACGGTATACCGAAGCACCATCCACCGATGGAACGGTTCGCCGAAAACACTTAGCAGACGATTTGTACTGCGAAAAAATCATTCACAGATTGAACGCTTCGCCGAAAATAGGCGTAGACAGTTTGTTCTACGAAAATCAAACAAAACCCGACTGCCAAAAAGCCGCTTTGATTAAATTTTTATAACCTATGTCACTTCTAAAATCAAGAATCTAACGACACCTCGTATATTAAAATCCATCTAGCCGTTTAGGCTATAGGGTGTGCCAAAGAATTAGACATACATACATTCATACATACATATATACATACATATACATACATATACATACATATACATACATATACATACATATACATACATATACATACATATACATACATATACATACATATACATACATATACATACATATACATACATACACATACATATACATACATACACACTCGAAAAACATAACCCTCCTCAAGGTCAGGTAAAAAATCATTCTCCTTTTGATGCTTTGCCGAAATCGGTATAAAAATTATTTCCCCGAGACAAAAAGGTACTCAACTGTGTCCTCCCTGGTTGACGCCACATATTGCTGGCACCGGGTTGCCGCCAGACACGATGAACTGGTCCTGGTTGCAGACATGGTTCATCTGCTCCGGGCCCGAGATGGTGAACCGGTTGAAGTCCAGTCTGTGGAAGTAAGGGTCTATCATTAAGACGGATATCACTCACTTAAATTGTCTTATTACCAACTTCAACAATATAAATGAGTGATATCCCTTTATAATACTAGCTGTACCTACCCCGCAACTTCGTTTGCGTAGAAAAGTTCTATGCTCAGATCACATACCGCCATGGCTTATAGCATATGAGCTGTCCGGATATTTCAGCTATCTCCTAGTGAAACTCCCGTCAAAATCCCTTCAGTAGTTATGGCGTGATAATTGAACATAGTCACAGACAAAAATTCTAAAGATTTGTGTTTTGGCATCAGTATCGATCCTGCAACACATTACAATTATTCTTTTCAAAAAATATCTAATGTACAGTCCCCACTTTTTTAAAGTCTTATTTATTATATGTATAGATAACTATAGTTTTATTTATGTACCATGTTGTGTGTAGAAATGAATAAATATTTTATCTGTTTATCGTTTCGTCATTGGCAAGTTTAAAGCGACTATATGACTATTATGATATTCCGTCATCTCTGTAGGTGTCCATCAACACCACCGCAATGTCGTCATCGTTGACAAGAATGACGTGTGGCCATAGTTTTATTACTGCTGTTTAATTGTATTCAAGGAGTTTAGTGTATAAGTTATATATATTTAACATTTCACAATATTATTTATAATTTCCAGTTTCCACTGACCTTAGATACACATTTACTGATTTTCTTGACTCAATACAATTTGTATTTATTCAACAAACAAACAAAAAACTAAAATTAACTTACAATTTTTTTTACAAATAATGAATAAGTTGTAAGTAGTTATTCAAAAAATAAAGCATTTTAAATGAAATAAAAGTGAATAAAAACAATTTTTTTTAGCAAATATGAATTGAATGCATTCCTAACTCGAATAATAAAAGTCTAAAGGACCGGCCTGGTTTGGTAAATCTCCTTTGAAAAATCAAAAAATCAATTTAATTTTTAATACTTATCAACGTCCGAATATTCTTGAACGTCGATAAAATAAAGACGTCTCGGAAAAATGGCTCGCCTACATCTATTTACCAACCACAAGTAAATAATTATCACGACCCACCCAGGCATACTAGCCAAATGCACAAAGCGTCCACCTGTCTGGAATTAGTGCATAGTCTCTCCCCCCGGGAGTCGCATTGCCACCCTCAGTTGTTATGGCAACGCGTGTTGAAATCTGATGGATGTTGGATCAAACTGCAAATATTGTTTCCGCAAAGAGAATGTCGTTGTATAGGTAATTTACAAGTTGATTGTATTTACAAGCTTTTGTTGAAATTATTGCCCGTTTTTCTATTGACTTTAAGGCCGATCGATAGTCATTTATACACTTTTGAGCACGAACTCAGCGTGACCTCGCTCTTACGAATGTCAATTATAAAATCTGAAAGCTGTTGTATGTATAAGATCGAACTCAAACTGAGCTCGCATTCAAAACTGTCTATGACTATCGGCCATAATAATTTTTCGTGGAATTAGAAAAATTTCTGTTTTTACCATATTGATGACGTCATAGTTACGGCGCCATCACAATACATTTTCCGCGTTAGCCTCTCTAGCCAAGTGGTTACTTTCGAAAACGCTAGTAGAATACCTATACTTATAGAATTTGCATTTGTTTTCTTCAGCAAATGTCAATCGCATACATTTTTAAGTAGGGGCTGACCTTACTAAAGATTTTTAAAGACGGGATGTGTGGAAAAAGTATGTAATGTCATACAACAAAAGTTGTTCAGTTACCGATACTGAACACCCTCCTTTCGGCTTCATATACCCTTTACGTTACACCCTGTATATTGCCAACGCCGAGTAAAGTCCAACTAAAATCTGAAACGTTGAAATAATTTGAACGCCAGCTCAATATTTCATTAATCCGGCTGCAGGTCCGTACTCGTACCTCGCTCTGTGACCGTGACGTCAACGGCAGATGAAGTATTCAAGATATTTAATTAGGCTTTAGTTAATCCTTTGACGCAGTACGAATTAGCGAATATTAATGTGCCAGTTTCTTCTTGGAAATGCAGATTTTCTCATCACAATTTTGCATGCACTTTTTCTTAGCTGAAATTCATAATATTTCTTGCTAATGAAGCATGGAACGGCCTATGAAGTAGGCCATATTTACATCGGCCATATTAATTTTTATTGTATAATCGTTGTTTTATTTTCATTGTTAGTTTTAATTATGTGAATTTTATTATATAGTTACATATTAAGAGCCTTCATAAAGCCAACTAGCGCCGCCAATCTTAAAAAAATAATATCTTCCTATAATAAAAAAAGCTATTTACAAAATGTTTATTACGATAAATACTATTTTTCAACATACAATGCATGGCATAATTGCGACAAGCTAAGTTGTAGTTCACAAATGTGCCAAAAACGGCCGTTTTTCGCAATTATGCGAACTACAACTTACCGACATTGAATCACATTATAAATAAGCATTTAAAAAATAGTATTATTAATAAACATTTCGTAAATGCCTTTTTTAATAAAATTGATTATATTGGATGATATTATTTTTTTAAGATTGCCGGCGCTAGTTGGCTCTATGAAGGCCCTTAAGTACTAATAATAGTAATAGTTGTGTAATACCTAGTTATTAAGTATTAATATTTACTGTGTTATTATTATTTTAAAAGAGTTTTTTGCCTTTCTTCTCAGCGTCGGCACCTTTTCCTTGCAAAGTGGTGTAAATGTAAATTCAAAACATATATTGACGTGCAAAAATGTAGTACATAACGGGCTTACTTGAAATAAAGAAATTTGACTTTGACGTATGTTTCTGGCGTATGAGATTGACAGTGAAAATAATGGTGGCGACCTGACCTCATACAAAATATACTTTAGGTTCTCTCCATAGAGCGTGGCGATTTTTTTACTTAATGTTCTTGCTAGATAGAGCGTTCATAATTTTCTCTCACCACAGGTTAATTAATCCTTTGACAAAGCCAGTCCATTACATAAAACTTTATCAAAGGGTTTCTTTGAACAAAGTTATCTCTATAGCTTAAGGGCCTTCCACAAGCCAACTAGCGCCGCAAATCTTAAAAAAATCATATTTTATAATCAATTTTATTAAAAAAGCTATGTACACATTGTTTATTATGATAAATACTATTTTTTAAATGCTTATTTATACCATGATTCAATTTCGCTAAGTCGTAGTTCGCATAATTGCCAAAAACGGCCGTTTTTGGCACATTTGAGAACTACAACTTAGCTTGTCGCAATTATGCCATGTATTGTATATTGAAAAATAGTATTTATCCTAATAACGATTGTGTACATATCTTCTTCTATACATATAATAAGACTGTAAGAAAGTTGTGTCTGTACATTGTATATTTTTTAAAAGAATAATTGTAATGTGTTTTAGGACCGATACTGATACCAAAACACTAGCTTTTAGAATTTTTGTCTGTTTGTCTGTGACTTTGTGCAAGTATCACGCCATAACTACTGAAGGGATTTTGATGGGAGTTTCACTAGGAGATAGCTGAAATATCCGGACAGCTCATAGGCTATAAGCCATGGCGGTATGTGATGTGGAAACAAGGATCCAGAGAGGAAGATCTGCCTCCTGATCTCCTCCGTCCTCTCCATCCTCCTCCTCCACGAAAACGAAGTTGCGAAGTTTTTAATAAAAATGATTCATTTGGAAGATATTATTTTTTTAAGATTGGCGGCGCTAGTTGGCTCATGGAAGGTCCTTAATTAGAGTAAAATTACATGGGTAATTCTAGTTATTCTAGAGCCCTAGATATTAAACGCTTAGGCTTAAACTGTTATCTGCCATGCTAATCATTGTTTGCCTCGTGAAGGCACGTTCGGTCCTAATCCTGTGTATACGTTTACGGGGCTCTGCTGCTTAGGGGCTGCCAGCTGTCAAACTCAAGGGTGAGACAGACGATGTCCTGCAGCGGCAGAGTGAAGAGCACGGCACAATGAATCCATATTTGTATTTTTATTAATTTTGTATGAATTTTCACAGGGAAAAATACGTTAATAAAGATCTGATATTTTTTAAAACAAGCTCTAGTATTTATACCCTACATTTTGATATATATTTTGTATGAACTATTTCGGTTTAGATATAATTTTCATTTTAAAAGACATGGAAATTTTTGTAATTTTTTTCTATCGAGCAAAGTTTGTCCAATTGTGTATCGGTATTCATCAGTCCCTAAATAGACAGCCCAAGATTGCCATATATTTTTTTATATTATTTATTATATTATTTTCGGACGTTTAATTTTAGTAGTTAGTGCTGTAGCCTTAATAGAAAACCTTTGTTCTTGAGAAAATCTTAACCCATCGATTGTACAGTCGAAAGCAGATCAATGGTAACACGTGCAGTACGATTTGAAGTCTTACGACGCAAATAATAAGAACTGTCAAAGGTAAAAAGTGTTACCATTGATCTGCTGTCGACTGTACCAATGAGTTTGATTAAAATGGGTACATTTTGTTATTTCTCCCACCATTTCGCCTAATTACTGGCACATAAAATGTTTTATAAAAAATTATATTACGAAAATTAGGTATTGGTTTGATTATGTCAATATCTAATTTGCATTTAAAATATGATCCAGCTAGATATAATTATTGGCAAGTTATTACGCAGTGTGGCTGCTGTTATAATGTTTGTAATCCGATCAGTGTGACGGCAATCGATTTTGCTGATAATTACATGCAGCGTGCATTTAACTTGAGCTTCTTAGAAGTGAATGCGAACGAATTTTAATTAATTAATTACTTTCTTAAGTATGGTTTGACTTTGTCTTGCATATGCGAAACGAAATTCTAAAGTATTTTTTCGTCAATAAGTAAATTCTCAGATAGCTCTAATTTTTGAATAAAAATGAACTAACATAGTAATCTATCGTAACGTACGAAAACATTCTACCCCCACGTGGAGGTGGTTGGGAAAAAAATTCCCGTCCTCCCCCACGTGGGGGACAGCGCTTGAAGGCGGATGGGAATATACGGATTATTCTCGTGTGAGTGAAATAGGCCCTTTTAAAAATATATTGACGGAAACTAGCCCAAAAGCAGCGATAAGCTGTGTAACCTGTCATTTCTAAATGACACAGCACTTCACTTGGCTATTCAAACGTCAAAAACTTGACGTACATACAAATAAGACGATACTACCTAGATAAATATTGGATGACTTAACCTTTTTTTTGTTGGTTTATTTCGTTTAACCGTGCATTTTCTCAATTCGTTGGTCATCACCTAAGTACTCGACACTGGCAAAATTACTGTGCCAGCCACGGTAGAAGCCATAATTTAAAAAGTGAAGTGAAAGCTTCGTCCAAAAATCTAAGCCAGTTCACGGGTTAGTATGGTACTTTAGAGGTATTGACATCGATTAACGAATAAGAATAATAAGAAGAATAAGTTATAAATTAAATAATAAGTTAAATAATATTTTGTCAAGAATATCAACCACACATGGCAATTATGACAAATACGCAAATACGAATAGCCAAGTGAAGTGCCACCATAACGGTTGAAATATTAGATCCTATTGAATCTGGTTATCGAACAAGGGATAAAACTGAATTATTTATGTAATTTAAAACCAGCTTTAGATCCTAGGAATACACGTTTAATATAAATATTGTTTTATGAATATTAATATCGAAGGCAGCCTTCGGTTTCTACGAGTACTCTTTATTGGTTTATTGTTTATGCACTCCCGCCGTCTAAGTAAGATGAATGCAGCAAACAAGAATTCAGTCTCTTATTTTATTAAATAAAACCACCTTACCATCGACTACTTTCTTGCTACGGTTAGAAAAATGTGAAAAGAAAATTCTTCTACGCGACTAGGTACTAGTCGAGACAGGATAATTGATCGAGCACCACTGCGCACTCACCTGTACTTATGTACCTACCTGTTGTTATAGACTCGTATTGCGAAATTGGAAGCCTTGAATCGTGGCTGGTTTAATATTGCGTTTAGCAGCTAGATTGCTGCGTAGTCAAATGTATCACCTGCTTAGGCAGCAAAGTATTATGATTAATTATTTTAGATCTTATAGGTATGGAATTAAGTCATTGTTTTGAGATTAGGGCTTGTGTGACGTGAGATATGATTTTTAATAAGTTAGGTTAGTCTTATAATATCAATATAGATAACAGAGTGGACCAACCCGTGTTTAGGCTCGGTATCCACTAAAGCGAAGAGGAGAGGAGATGTCTTTGAATAACCAATCAGATTCCGTTATTTCCACATCTCTCCGCTTAGGAGAAGGAACGAAATTTGATTGCGTTATTCAAACACATCTACTCTCGTCTCCGCTTTGGTGGTCAATTTTGGCTTAGCCATGATTACCTTTACGTTACTTATACCTTTTTATAGGAAAAACTATTGAAGATTATAGTTTATTTAATTTATTTCAAATAAAGTAATCGTGCTTAGGTACTAAAAATCAAGGATAATTTTCTTAAAATTTTAGAGCGATTCATTCCATGTTTCTTATGGGTATAAACGTTGACGTAATATTGACGTATTTTTCCTTCCGTGTACATTTTAAATTTTTCATTGCGTCGTATGTTTTATTCTGGGAAACAAGCTGATGTGAATAGGACGTTTATTTTGTAACAAAGCCTTTAAGCTGCCTGAGGCTTTCACACGACAGCGGCAAAAGTGTCGTCGGACTGAAGCTCGCATGGCTATCGCACGTGATTCGTGAGATTGAAACTTTGTGTTGTCATACAAATGACATTGCCACATTTCAATGGAGCTTTGCCCCACCTGCAAAACTACGTGATTTTTAAGCTGTACCTATCATCTTGTTGGGTTTTATATTGCGCATAATCATAATCAGTATTATTTTCTACTACTCTCGCAACTCCTATAGAAGAATAACAAAAACAATGAATAAATCGCTTCGATTTCTTACTATTTTCTGAATTCTTAATTAAGCTGTTTTTTTCGAATCACAATAATTTTATTAAAAAAGAAACGGAGATATTTTTAAATTTATTCGTTATCTTGTACAACTTGCGGTTGATGATGGGGCAGAATCTGGCAATGTCATTGGTGACAATATTGTTTCTGGCGTCCGTCTGAACAGAACCTAAGAGGTACAAGTTGTTATTGCGACACTATTATTATGAGCGACGTGGCCGCCTCAGGACAAATTGCGTTTCTTGTCTTATTACGGTTTTTATTGCATCTTATCTATAGACAGCAAAGATGCAGAAAATTCATTGTTGAACGCAGAAAATAACGGGAATATTGCAGTTGCAATTCATTTCATTCGAGTTAAGCTAAGGTTTTTTTTTGTTTGTTTTCTGTTTACCAAATGTCACTTTAACGAATATCGAGATGTTAGAACTTAGGTTTTGGTCGACATTGGACATTGGGACTGCATTTCAACTGCACTCCAAATGCAAATTTACAATTTGAATGCAGTTGGTACGACTGCAAACCAACCGTGCAGCCCGATTGCAGTTTGCGTGCTGTTCCAACAACTGCTAGCTTGCAGGCAGCAGCGTGCAGTCGTAGAAACTGCACCCGGCTACAATCGGATTGCACGGTTGGTTTAGAGTTTTATTGCACTCGTAGATACTAACTGCATTCAAACTGCAAAAGACATTGCCACATTTCAATGGAGCTTTGCCCCACCTACAAAACTACGTGACCATTTAAGCTGTACCTATCTGTTTGGGACTTATTACAGGTTTCATATTACATAATCATAATCAGTATCATTTTCTACTACTCTCGCGACTCCTATAGAATAACAAAAACAATGAATAAATCGCTTCGATTTCTTACTATTTTCTTAAGCTGTTTTTTTTAATCGCAACTTGTACAAAACTTTATTTTAAACCAATAACTTTAACAAAAAACGGAGATATTTTTATATTTATTCGTTATCTTGTACAACTTGCGGTTGGTGGTGGGGCAGAATCTGGCATGCCAGATTCAGTTGCAGTTGGAGTGCAGTTGAAATGCGGTCTCTGTCTAGAGCATTAGATAATTAAGTTTGAACGGAACCAAATACTAATACTAATAATATATGTGCATTACTATTGATTGGTTCATGTCTCGGGCGATCCCAGGGCTGGCAGATACCTCGCTCAGCGGCTGAGCATTGCGATACAGCGACGAAATGCTGCCAGCGTCCTGGGCAGCATGCCACAGAACGGGGATCTTGACGACGTGTTCGTTCTTTAGTATTTAGTTCTATTTTATTTTATAAGTAATGAGTATATTTTTAGACGTAGTTAGTTTTGCTTTATTTAATAAATAAACAGTGCATTACGTTATTATAAAATAAATTTTAACTTTTAAATTGACTGTCGATGCGCTTCTAGAGTAGAAGCACATCGACCGCTGTAGCATGAATTGTATTTCTCTTGGTTGTTCAGTTTTTTAAATCACCTGATCTGGCAGACATCTTGGTGCGATTTAACGACGGTCAGTTCACAGGAGCCGGTGCCGTCGTATGCGGCCGGGTAGCCGGAGTTAACGAAGTAGGTGCCGTTCTCAGACGTTGTACTACCACATGATGTCATAACTGAGAAATATAAATAGGTAGGTTATCTCCTTGTTAGGATTTCTCCCTGTATCTTATCAATAACAGTCCCCTTAGTCAAGACGTTGACTTTCGTTAAAGCTAGTAGAATAGAAAGAAAAAAAGGAATTGCGTAAATACGTCGTAATACAGACTGTAATTTTGATCAATGACGCGCTACTCAGAGGTGATAATATACATGATAGAGATGCAATTTTTATATTTAAAAATACCTTTATTTTTTTACAAAAATCCTCAAACAATAAAATTGGTCTTTACCTTTTACTACGCGTCGTCTGTAGGCTGGGTCAACAGCGAGTTCGGAGCGCGAGGCGCGCTTTGTACAGTCGACAGCAGATCAATGGTAACAGTTTTTACTTTTGACAGTTATTGTAAGGCTTGAAATCGTACTGCAAGTGTTACCATTGATCTGCTGTCTACTGTACCTACATATTATAGTGTCCACGCGTTGCGATAATTGCAAGAGAAATTGAACAGATTTTTTAAAGAGAAGTAATTAATTAAATGTTGAGCCGTTAATAAATTTGGTTAGCCACAAAAAACAGCATTTAAATAATTTAGTCAGCATAAAAAGATTTAATTTTGCAACAAAAAAAATCAAGCACCAATTCTTGTTCCACAAATAAAAACTTGAAGAAAAATGTGTGGGATTGCGCAAATAACCTAAGATAAGTATACTCACAAATACAACATAAGCCGAACCCATTCGCGCAGTAGCCATTGGCCGAGCCGCCGCGACTGGAGCACTCCCGCGCAGTCATACAGGTCCCGTTGTCGCCGGATGCGCCTGCGCAGCCGCCGTTTGGGAACGTCACCACAGTGAACAGGGACAGAACTGCAATAGGTTCGAAATAGGGGTATAGTTGTGCTCATTCTAGAATTAGCACGATAAAATTAGTCGCTTCTAAGCAAGGCGTCCCGCTCGTTCTTACGCGACGTAACGTATGAATGAGCAGGGCAGGAGCGTTTTTCACCTGCAATTTTTAATAAGGTAGATATTTTCTCAATAAACTACTCGACAGAATTTAATAATTATTTTACAGTTACATAGTTTTAACTTATCTATCTATCAAATAGTGAAAGAATTTTTGCAAGGTCAAGTAGTTTTTGAGAAAATCTCAACCTTAAATCTCTCCTGTACACCTTTCTCTGTCTTCCACTGTACCTAGTCTGATAAGAATTTGAATAATTTCATTCAAGGTATAAACTTTGTTATTTCGTACCATGACGTCCTTTATTAAGCTTACTTATGGTCGTCATGGTACGAATACTTTGTTATTTCGTACCATGACGTCCTTATTAAGCTTACTTTGAGGTCGTCATGGTACGAATACTTTGTTATTTCGTACCATGAAGACCTTATTACGCTAACTTCAAGGTCGTCCTGTTACTAAATACCAAAGTATTATTGAAATAATCCTGCTATAAGACTTCATGGTAAGGCCCCTGAAGGCTGCTCCGCTATATCACATTAAATGCCTTAACGAAATAACTAAAAAACTTTTTCAAAAATTTAATCGTATCTTAAAAGACCAAAATATAATGTATGTTATCTATGTTATTATTTTATAATTTAGTTAAAATTGTAGTGCCTGCAATAATATTATACCGATTTTGATCCTGTTCATATATTTACAATAACATATTCTGTATGAAAATTTACTTAATATAATAAAAGATGTCTCTTTCTGACGCATGAGAGTAAAAGTGACAAAATACGCGATCTGTCCCAACACAAAATATACCTCTCCGTACTAGAGCGCGGCCAAATTATATTCCCTCATGTTGTTCACGAACAAAGGACATACTGTAAAGGCCCCAGTACACATTGGCTCATGCTGGTTCATGCACGGCGATGCGCCACGACAGGCCAGTATCGACCATCGTCAGCGAGAAGATTCACACAATGGCCCATTACTCATTCATTCTAACAAAGCGACGGACGTCGAAATAATTATAAGTATCAAATTATTCGGCCTTTGGTAAACTATGGAAAACTTGGTTACGGTCACGTAATAATATTTATTATTATTATTGCTTGTTAAAAGTGCATTATCATGTCACCGGTTGGTGACGAATTGTTGACAATGGGCATTGATCTCCTATAAACAACTAGATACACAAAGGTCTTACTAAAACAATTTAAAAAACGTTCTTATTGTTAACGTCCAAATAATGTCCAATAAAGCAAATGATTCAGCCGTTTGGACCTTCTTTGCGCTCGGACATTTTTAGAAGGCAGACTGTTTATCTAGCTGTTTATAGGAGATCAATGACAATGGGTTGTGTGAAAACCTGCCATGCTGGGCCACGATTCCTTTAATATGTGCGCGATACACCGACAACATTGTCATTATGCGCCATCATTGGCCATAGTCGGTCAACGGCCAATGCCCCATGTATCTACACAATGGCAATGGCCTGGCTGCGGCTAGCATCGGCTAGCATCGGCCAGCATCGGCCAGCATAGGCCAACATCGGCCAGCATGGATCAATGTGTACTGGGGCCTTAAGGTCTGTATTTGCACTGCGCAGTACATTGAATGCACATTATTTAGCCAAGCATACATCTCTATTCACCGTTCCACTAAGGTATATTCCGGTCGAACAGAATCTGTTGGCCCCAGCATAAGTTGACCCAGTGTAGGCTAACTTCTCAATGCCAGTCGGACCATCTTATACTGGTGGCGCGACGATTCGAGCTGAATATCCTAGCGGAATTAAGGGGCAGGTCCAATCCCTGGAACGTCCACTGTCATATAGTTACAGATTATATACCGTTATATACCTAGTTTCTATGGAACCTATGTTATTCTAGGATGATAAGCGATAATTATTTCACTATGTATAGTAGTACTAAAATTCCACTGGATATATTCCAAATACAATGGATTTTCGATGTCAAACCCCAATATATATAACTTTTAAATTAGAAAAACTTTAAGGCGCTATATAGTTGTCAAAACACGCCAACAAAAATCAGATTTTTTAAAAAAAAGCTCTCGTACTTATATAACCCTACATTTTGATATATATTTTGTATGAATAACTATTTCGGTTTAAATATAATTTTCAATTTAAAAGACATGGAAGGGGTTTGCGATTTTTTTCTATCGAGCGAAATTTGTCCAATCGTGTATCGGTATTCATCAGTCTCTAAATAGACACCCCAAGATTGCTATATATTTTTTTCAGACGTTTAATTTGAGTAGTTAATGTCGTAGCCTTCGTAGAAAAACTGAAAACTTAAGTTATCTCTATCTTTCTGGTCATCAGACCATGTATTATGTTTAAGAACCTTCTCGCTAACACCGTCTATCAAACGAAAAATAAAACCGCTTTCATATCGGGCTCCATTCTGGAGTTACGAGGGCCCAGACAGACAAAGGCTTGAAACTTATAACACCCTCTTTGCATTGCGTCGTCGCGTCGGGGGTTATAAAGGGGTATGAGCTTATAGACTGTGAGCTCTACAACTTTCGGAAATCTATGAAAGGCGATTGCACAAGCGAGCTCAAATTAAGTTGGCGTTAAAAATGTCCGAATATCGACATATAACACACAGGTACACGTACACAAAACACTCAGAAACAATGTAATCCGACAATAATTGGCATTCGTCAGCCTCCCGGTAGCTCCGGTAAATCCGAAATATTAATATTGTTGTTTTGTTCAAAGCTTATGTTTGAAAGATTTGCTGCTGAATGGTTTTTGGCAAATAATTGTTATTCTGTATTAAAGGTTGACTAGTAGAGAATGCCGCATAGCATTAAGCCCGTCACAGACTTAGCTATAATATATATTAATATACCGTATTACGGTATAGCTTGGTGACGTCACAGAAATATATATTATAGCTGAGTGTGCGGTCACTCGAAAATTAGTATAGAAAATGTATAGTAATATGCCTAGCTATAAAAATATTAATATATATTATAGCTAAGTCTGTGACGGGCTTTAAGTTCGACTGTGCATGAAATCGTGTATAAAGAAATTAATAAAATGGCACACTGAAAAAAATATTGTAATTAAATAGCTGTTACGTTATTTTTTAGAATTAGAATTAAAACTATATAGTGAGCCATTACTACAAATTAATATATATATATATATATACCTTGAAAAAGACCGTCGAAATCGGTCGAAACTGTCGGTCTAATTGCCGACTTCAACAATATAAGTGAGTGATATCCGTTTATATATAACAGTTACGTTATTTTACAAAATGAATTAAATAATAATCAAGTAGGTACACGCAATTTTATTATCATAATAGGCAACGAAAGGCAGAAAGCTGGAATTAAATAAAAATAAATAGGTACTACATTTTGCAGTTAAAATATATAAATTATTTGATCACACAAGTTCGCAAGCGAATAATTAAGTTATGTTAATTCGAAGTTTCCGAATTATCTACTGAGGCGCGTATTCATAAACGTGATTTAAAGTTACGCCACGGTTTAGGCCCCTGTCCCTTTCTACCTCAACCTTTTTTAACGAAGTGTGAAAGAGATAGCAATACGATTTACGGGAAGTGAGGTTTAACTAGGTTTATGAATAACAGCATGACTCGTTATGTGGCAAGTTTGTCCATTCAATATTTGATATTGTCAATATTTCCCACGATTGTGCACGGGTCATATTTATTTTATGTCTATGTAATATAATTGTCGCGTTCTATTGGCCGCGAATGATCTCTTGAAAATAGTGAAAGTAATATATAAGTACAGTCGACAGCAGATCAATGGTAACACTTTTTACTTTTGACAGTTCGTATTATTTGCGTCGTAAGACTTGAAATCGTACTGCAAGTGTTACCATTGATCTGCTGTCGACTGTACATTCATACATTCCACGTCTCGGGCGATCCCAGGGCTGGCAGCTACCTCGCTCAGCGGCTCAGTATTGCGAAATGCGGCCAGCGTCCTGGGCATTCCACAGAATTTTTGACGACGTATTCGTTCTTTAGTATTTAGTTTTATTTTCTTTTATTAGTACTTAGATGGATTATTAGTAAAGTCAAATTTCTTTATTGCAAGTAAGCACGTTGAGTACATTTTTGCACAAATGTTTATTACGATAAATACTATTTTTTAAATGCTTATTTATAGTAACGTGATTCAATGTCGGTAAGTTGTAGATCGCATAATTGCGAAAAACGGCCGTTTTTGGCACATTTGTGAACTACAGCTTAGTTTCTCGCAATTATGCCATGTATTGTATATTGAAAAATTTAATAAATTGGAAGATATTATTTTTTCAAGATTGGCCGCTAGTTGGCTTCATGGAAGGCCCTTTTAATGAAATGAAATGTTTATTGTTGTTCACAAAAATAGCATAAGACCATAATGTTCCTGGCTCCCAAACTAGGATTCCATGTGCTATGGGAAGCCAGGTCTTTCGTCCTTAAGACTATTGCAGAGGTACCTCCCCGTCCATAATGTCATCCGGCTTGCTGCCCGCACCATGCCGAAATACAAGCCAAAAAGATTAATGAAATTTTTGAATTTCCTCTCTGTCAATATCGTGACACTTTCTGGCAACTTGTTATAAAAGCGAATACAGTGCCCCATGATGGATGTAGTAGGTATAACCAGTTAAAATAATACTTACATCGACTGTCTTTCGACTGGGGCCAAAATCTTCCTGCCTTCCTCGACTCGGGAACAGCCTTCTTAATGTACCCCCTTTGCCATTTCGGAACCGAAAGACCCAACACACTCCTACCATTAAGTGTGTTTTCTGGGTCTTTGAGATCACTCGATTCACACAATTTCAACAACGCATATACTAATACCAATTTCGTTTTCATCATCGCGGATGTGACGGCTGTAATATTAGAATGGATATGAAACATGAAATAAAATGTAAATGTGTTATATATTATAGTATTAGGAAAGGGAACAATGGTTGTTTTCTCCTATTATGTGCGGTGGTGACAATGGCCACTTTGGTGTTAATGTCTTTGGCTGTTGGTTTTGCACGCACATGTGGCCAACGGTTCGGAACGAGGTTCATAGTTTGTTGAAATGACAATGCCAGATTCTGCCCCACCATCAACCGTAAGTTGTACAAGATAACGAATAAATGTAAAAATATCTCCGTTTTTTATTAAAATTATTGGTTTAAAATAAAGTTTTGTACAAGTTGCGATTAAAAAAAAAAGCGTAATTAAGAATTCAGAAAATAGTAAGAATTCGAAGCGAATTATTCATTGTTTTTGTTATTCTTCTATAGGAGTTGCGAGAGTGGTAGAAAATGATACTGATTATGATTATGCAATATGAAACCTGTAATAAGTCCCCAACAAAATGATAGGTACAGCTTAAATGGTCACGTAGTTTTGTAGGTGGGGCAAAGCTCCATTGAAATGTGGCAATGTCTTTTTCGCCTTTTATCTCGTAGTCAAGTGCGATGATTGTTACCTAGTAATGTATAGCCGTAGCTATTAATGGAATGCATTATTAAGTACTTAAAAATCTCTAAATTAGAAATAGATATGCCTACCTAATATAAGTACATAGGTATGTTACGTTATGTCATTTTTAAGTTAACTTAATTTTAATATAATAATATCGAATATTTTATTCGGTATAAGTAATTGTACTCTTCCAATCGCACTGTTTCTCTACCCGAAGATCGTCTGGAAAAGATTACTCTCAGCGATATTTAGTTATTGTTTAGAATTCTTTAAGCTAAGTCTTATCTGTTTTGTGCAATAATGATCTTTTAAATATTAATATAATCTGGTATTGTTTTGGACTTTTCGTTGTATGAAATATAAATCCGGGAGCTATCCAAAGTGTACCACACGTAGCGAGAAGTTGCTATAAGAGAGACTCCACGTAGCGAGAGTTGACGTAAAGAGAGTTGCGGTAATGGGAAAGCGAAGTAAAGAGAGTTGCGCTTACGGGAAAGCGAGGTTACGGGAATGAATCGAAAAAACAGGGTTGGCAATTTCAAATTGAGCGTTGTTTGTTTCAATGTTTAATGACGTCATTATTACAGACTAGTCCCGAGTGGGAATCGAATAATGACACTGTTAAACTCTTTATAATTATATTGCATCACGTACCATATTTCATACAATCATAATATTTTATTTACAATTTACCACTCTCTCTGTACTTCCGCCGATTAAATATTATGAATAGCAATTACTATCTAAGGGCTCTGTAGTATAGTCAGGTAGCGCCGCCAGGCTTAAATAATATATTCTAACGCAGGGCTTCCCAAACTTATTTTTACAGTGACGCCCTTGGGAATTTGCCATTTTTTTGCGACGCCCCGCCCTTTGGCTAAAAAGTAGCTACCAGAGATGTAGTTTAAGCCTAGTAACAAGTTTTCAGAAAAACTCCAAATACCCTCTACACTTTCACACAAATACTCACCCACCTTACACACGTACACACCCAGTCACCCACCCTAGTATAGTTCTAAGGGAAGATAGCACTAGACTATCTTAGTTCAAGCTCGTTATCATACCGAATATCAGGTATACATGGCAGGGAAGAGGTGCATGTCGAAAAACAGCGCTGCACACCTCGGTGTCAGCTCAGCTGAAACATGCACCTTTTGCCACACCACTTAGCATAACTATATTGATAACTTACTACTGATTGATTATTTTTGTAAGCTTATGTAATTGGTGTATGGCAATAAACATATTTTCTATTCTATTCTCTATAATTTTCATTAGAAAATGAGAAAAAAGCATAAGAACGAGAATGAAAAGAAATGTTTTACTTTGTTGGCTGGCTATTACTGAGACAGATGTGTTTACTTTTCTGAGCATAGCTTCTCAAAACGGGGCTCAAGTTTGGAAATTGCCATTGATGGAGACAGCCAATCTATGTAGATCGCCTCGCGACGGCCCGCCGGGGATAATGCCGCGGCGCCCCAGGGCGTCGCGACGCACAGTTTGGGAAGCCCTGTTCTAACGAATTAGGTACAGTCGACAGCAAATCAATGGTACACTTGCAGTACGATTTCAAGTCTTACGACGCAAATAATAAGAACTGTCAAAAGTAAAAAGTGTTACCATTGATCTGCTGTCGACTGTACTTGTATAGTGTAAAGTATAAAAATAAAACGAAACTAAACCTAATCAGCCTCAGAATTGCCACAGAATTTGAATTCATACTGCAAGTGTTACCATTGATCTGCTGTTGTCCGTACTTAAATATCATATTATATTAGACGCGTCTAACTTACTATATTTACTAAACTATCTAAAATAACAACACGAATATTGCAGTATATATATATTTATTTAAAACATTTTTGTAATCGGATTAGCCACTAATAAAATAACAATAATATATATAAGTGAATAATTACGAAACGAAAAGTTTGATAGAATTTTATAGTTATATATAATTTATGTAACCAACTTTTTTATTTTTATAAATAAACTTATACAGCTTAACCAAAAACTTAAACATGAAATGAATACAGTGAAAAACTTTAAAGTAATGTTACTACCAATTTGGCATTCCCGATTAAACTGTGTTCCTCATTTGGTTATGAACATAACAATTATGTGAATAGAGAAGTGTTACATACTATTTATTTCTAATAAATATAAAGTCTTTCCCACACAAGCGCGATCTGCACGCGGATTGCGGCCTGCGGCCAGTTGAAACGCATCGCCCATTTTCTTCCGTCGTTAACGTCCAGTAGGTAGCGACCTGAGGCCTAGGCCGCAAGCCGCTACGAAAATGGGGTTTCAACTGGCCGCAGGCCGCAAGCCGCGTGCAGGCCGCAAGCCGCGTGCAGGCCTGCGTGTGTGTCAGTCAGGCTTTACTTAAAATTTATCGAAGGTGACATTATTAGGATTGATTGATATTAACATATAGCATAACATGTCGAAACCAATATAGCATGTGGAATATATTAATGAGAGTAGCAATCATTATAAATTTACACGAATATCCCTCTTTCACCAAAGAAATAGAACGCCGTTTACGAAATTTTACAAAATAATTATTTTACCTGACTTTGCGACTAAACACTGACAATAAGATTTTTCGTAAAATTATAGTAGTAATTCGGGCATGAGTGTTTTAAAACTAACCTAAATATGTCAGATATAAAAATGCAGTTTTCCATAATAATTTTTTTGTATTTGTATTTGCAGTTAAAAAAAAATCTCAACCTTAAAGCCTGACACACACAAGCCTGCACGCGGCTTGCGGCCTGCCCGTCGTTAATGTCCAGTAGAGGGATTGCGACCTAGGTCTCAGATCGCTACTTACTAGACGTTAACGACGGGAGAAAATGGGTCGGGGCATGCGTTTCAACTGGCAGCAGGCCGAAAGCTGCGTGCAGGCCGCCTGTGTGGGAAATACTTAAATAAATATTGTATTATTATTTATTAGAGGGCTCCCCTTTACTTGCACAGTCGGGTAACGAGAAGTAAATTCAATTATACATGGTGTGAGGTAAATTAGTGGTCCAACTTAAATGACATCTTGTATCGACATTCAAGGACGTCCTTGAATTCATTCGACAAATTGAAATTGGGACTTGTACCTACTCAGGATAAATATTAAATTGACAAGGTTTTTTAGTAAATCAAAACTGCAAAAACACAGAAACTACGAATCACAGAATGACCTTAATTACATAATAAATGATAATAATCACCATTAAGTCAAATTCAATTAAAAGAAATCATTGCAAAAAAATAAAACTACCTTAAAATATAAAAACTCCAAAGACATCAAATTAATATTTTTTTTGAAAGTTGAATTTATTGTAAATATTTTTTTGTTTTTCCTCAAATTGTTTAATTTACTTAAACGCTGTGCAGAATTAATGTTAGTTACAAGCCTAACCATCCACTTAATTTTGTCGAATGAATTCAAGCCCACCCTGTATAATGCACCGCAATTTGATTTTTTACGCAACGGTATGATAATAATTAAAAATTTAATATTATTGAATAAATCAATGACTTGCGGTACTAAATTTGTTGTAATTTGGATTTTTTTATTATTATTACTTTTTTATTTTATTACTTCTGAATATGTAAGTACTACATTTATCCACACCCTGTATGATAACGTAAACAATAGATATCAAGAAACCTTGTCACAGTGAACCGAAAGTGACTGTTGTTCTAGCCTCCTCCTTAATCGTTGCCTCAGTGCTGAGGATCGTGACCCTCAACAGCAGGTGCCGTCTTGGCATGTATGAACTGGCGCCAGGAGACACGGTTTTGTGCTCTGCTGTTGTTCTAGCAAAGAAATTATAATTAGAATTACGAGTATTTAATATTTATTTGTATTCATGAAGTAAGGAATTTGCGCCGCGAATTCATTCGTATTACATTGTTACTTCGAAACGTAAGCATATTTTGAAGAGTTTCGGGGGTTTAAAAGAGTTGGAATAAAGTTGGTATCGATGAAAAAGGAGATAAAATTAACACGTTCACAGTCTTCGTACAAAAATGTTTTGATTTCCTTGTAGGTAAGTCCCGCCTATTATTTCAATCTCTGTGCAAGTCGAAATACATCAAATTTATTATGTGAGAACTTCAACACTGGGTGGAGCACTCTTCTGATGACAATAGGACGTGACTGAACAGCAGCATCCACCAAGGACATCGTATTTACTTACCTTCAGAAAAAAATACCCTTAGTGCGGATCTGTTAGGCACATACATTTTTCATCGTGCCACATATGTGGGGCACGGGATTGTGAAGCTAGTTCGTCGTGCTCCATATATGAACGTGTTAGGAATTGCCTAAAAAATTCATACGTTTACTTTGAAATATAAATAACTGAATTGCTGACGATACGGTTTTGCCGCTACGGCTGCCGGAAAATGGCGCGTCCCAATCTGACTGCGCGCGGTTTTTACGAAATCAAATATAAAATGGTTTGTTGCATTTATTTTGGTGCGGTTTTTAGGCACGAGGGCCTGTTATTGATTTGCTCCCCCGACCGCGGGCCCACCGCCCACTGTGCACCGATTTGCTAGGATATTTGCTAGGATATTTGCTGAATATTAAACAATGCATTCTATGGCCATCACATAACGCAGTCAGCACTTTTAGTCAGAAAACTTTAGGATCAATTATTTCGTGGTATATCTGTAATATAGCTCTAATATCATTACATAATCCTTTAATAGCTATCAAGATTGCGATGTAGTGGAGAACGCTAACGCCAATATTCAAAAGAACCTACTGAATTTGTTTGAAGGTGAAAAATATCAGTGGTACAGGCAGTGGGCGAGTTTTTGATGTTTATTTGTTCATATAATTAACTAATAAATATAACCATTTTATCGGCAATGAATAAATTAGGTTTGAAATAGTAATACTGATTTCTATTAGATGTAGGTAAACCATACATCAGTGATTGCCCTCCATATAGTGATTGTCACCAGTAAGGACATCCATTTCAATCCGTTCCCAATGGATCTAGTTCTAAGGACTAGCTAGATATCGAGGGCAAACGTTTCGAAGCATTTCAAATACAGAAATGGTAACACCAAGAGATAAAAAAAAACCATTACGGCGAAAATTTTTTTCATCGTGAATATGGAGACAAAATTCACGATCTGGATACGAATCACGATGGCTCTGTTGGAATAGAGCGTGCCACGGAATGGCGAGGTCCCGGGTTCGAATCCCGGTCGTGATGAAATTTATCATTTAGATTTTCGTTTCGCATAGCGCATATGTAAAGATAATATCAAAACATGTGTCTACATCTTGTTAAATAAAAAGGTTTAGAGGGTTTTTTCTTCACTAAGTACTTATAATCACAAAGACATTGTAATTATTGCTTGATGATCCTTTAGTTCAAACATTCATGGTACGATGGAACAGGAAAGGTGTACAGGAGAGTTTTTAAGGTTGAGATTTTCTCAAAAACTATTTGACCAATTGCAAAAATTCTTTCACTGTTTGATAGATAAAAGTTTAAACTATGTAACTGTAAAAGAATTATTAAGTTCGGTCCAGTAGTTTTTGAGAAAATCTCAACCTCATTGAGGCCCCCTGTATACTTATCTCTGTCTTCGACTGTACCATAGAAATAAGCATTGATTAGGATTTCTTCATAATAAAGGCTTTTATGAGGAAAAACTTGAGGCAATTTCTAATGTGGGCAATCACTATAGTATGGTTTACCATACCTATTGTAAAATACAACATATTTATAAGTCATGGTTCGCCACAATATTATGCTTTAGGAAAGCTTTAGAAGGTAGTACCTACTTATAAGTTTATTACACTGATTATATAATATTTTTTCTTAGTGCATAACATTGAGAAAGTTACAAAGCAACGTCTCTCTCTCTCTGTTGCTTTGAGTAACTAATATTAGCTTCTAATGTTTATCTATAAACTAATTAAACCTACACACACATAATAAAGATGTTGCCCTGACTTGTCATGAAAACATAGGGTAAAATGCTACAATATAGCAAATATGGGGTTATTGCCCGTGGTCCACGGGAACAGAAATAATTTACCGTGGTTCACCTTGGTGTACCACGGGGGAAAAACCGAGGTGAACATCCGAGGTGGACCACGGGCAATAACCCCTTATTTGACAAGACAGCGTATTTTAGCATTTTACTACTAAGCTCGCTGATTTTAATCTACAGTACATACACGCTAGGATAGCCGGTTTGACAAATTATAATACGAGTAGTGACGTGAAATGTATAATTATAGGAAAAAAGACATTGCCACATTTCAATGGAGCTTTGCCCCACCTACAAAACTACGTGACCATTTAAGCTGTATCTATCATTTGGTTGGGGACTTATTACAGGTTTCATATTGCATAATCATAATCAGTATCATTTTCTACTACTCTCGCCACTCCTATAGAAGAATAACAAAAACAATGGATAAATTCCTTCGATTTCTTACTATTTTCTGAATTCTGAATTATTATATTCACTGTTTTTGGTTATCATTTTCAACTACTCTCGCAACTCCTACTGATTGTGATTTCGCTATATAAAACCTGTAATAAGTCCCCAACAAAATGATAGCTTCAATGGTCACGTAGTTTTGAAGGTGGGGCAAAGCTCCATTGAAATGTGGCAATGTCATTTGCAAGCGAAAAATTCTGTAAAACGATGAGTGCAATAGACGAAGCAGGGGTGCCATGTCGATATCTCTAGGTTACGCATGTCGCGAAGCAATTTTGCGCTAATGTGCGGGCAGACACGGGCGCCCTCCTGTTACAGGTCTATGGGGTAAGTGGTCTGCGATAGCAAGTCACTACTGACAATAAAGAACAGCAATTTCTCTCCTTCAAGCGTAGTATTGATTATTGCGAAACTTCATGAGCGGACAAACGTCAAACCGGCCATCCTAGCTTAACTTTTATAGTTAACGATGCACAAAATCTAGGTGGGTACATGCTTAATTATCTTAGCAAGACGTCATGAGTTTAATTAAAATTACATACTTAGATAAATTTGCTTACACGCTTACAACACTGTTATTTTTATATTTCGTCACCTCCAACGAATATTAATATCTATAATAATACTCGTATTTTGCTAATTTCAGCGTAATTGATCTCAAATATAACTCGAATATTGTAATCATTTTTAGTGATGATGCAGAATTTATTTTGTTCAACGTTTCTAGTTAGTTTTAAAAAATTATATCGATTTTTCAGGCTTTTGCGATTACCACATTATTCGTTGAAGGCGACCATGTTTTCTACAATTAAGAATACCTAATTCTAATGTTAGTAAAACAGGAAAGTGGTACAAATAATTTGACGAAACAAATGGTATATAATATATTTGTACCTGACTGTTTGCCTTAGATATATGAAAAATGTCACACAGTGAATCAATTTCGTGGAATATTTTTTTGGTGGAATGTTTCAAACAGTGTAAAGGCCTTATAGTAGCTAAGGCTGGTTTCACAGCTAGCCGGGAGACCAGTACGGGCCGCCCGTAAATGTACAAGTTAATTGCAATTTGCTTTTTACGATGTTCTGTGTGAGGCTTGACGTGTCTCCGTTCCGGGCGTACGAGACTTAAAGTATTAGATGTCACAGAGTGAATCTAAGTCGTGGAATTTTTCTTCATTTAATTTTAACATTTTATTTTTCAAACAGTGTAAAGAGATTGACATTACCTTTTAGATGTCACGTAGTGAATCAAATTGGTGGAATTTTTATTTATTATCTTTATAATATTTTATTTCACAAACAGGCATAGGAAATATTATATTAGCTGATGTCACGCAGGAATCAAGTTCGTGGAATGTTTTTAATTTTATGTTTCACACAGTGTAAAGACATTGCTAAATGTACCTTTTAGATGTCACGCAGTGAATCAAAGTCGTGGAATATTTTTTTTATTACACTTTTAATATTTTATTTTTGAAACAGTGTAAAGGCATTACCAAGTAACCTAAATGTACCTTTTATATGTCACGCAGTGATTTAAATTCGGGATTTTTTTTTCTATTTTTAATATTTTATGTTTCAAACAGTGTTAAGGTATTAAGTATCTAAATGTATGTCACTCAGTGAATCAAGTTCGTAAAAATATTTTTATTTGATTTTTAACATTTTTTGTGTCATACAGTGTTTTAGATGTCACACAGTGAATCAAATTCGTGGAATACTTTTTATTTCATTTTTTTAAATTTTATGTTTCAAACAGTGTAAAGGTAGGTATCGGATGTCTTGCAGTGAATCAAGTTCGTGGATTTTTTATTTATTTTATGATCCAAACAGTGTAAATATTAGTATACCAAGGGCATTAACCCATTAGCTGTCGCTGTACTCAAATGAGTACAGTTATATTTTTTAATATATATCCGAATTTAATAGATTTTTCTGACTTGTTTTTTTGAATTATAATAAAGGGTAATATTGCTTCCTATATTATAGTAACAAAATGCGGGTAAAATTAAGTTTAGTGTGATTTGGATTTAATAACATTCGCAGTTCTACGGACGACGGAGTTAGGCGTTTTGTATAATCATTCATATTTTTGTTCAGTAACCTAATATCATAATTAGTGCTAAATATAGTCGGAAACATTGTTATCTCTGATGTAAAAAATCATCTCCTACCGAATTGTTTATATTTGGTGACTTTTGTGAAGATTTATACAACTGTACTCAGTTGAGTACAATGGCCACATTGATATCAGAAATGACGGGTTATTTTTCAGAAAGTTCAACCATGAGTCGAAGACGTTTCAATACTGCTGATAACGCAGAAACCTTCAGAAAGCTATTGAAGTTATTTTAGAATTGTTCCTAGCAGTGGTAGTAGGCCAAATTGGTCTATATGACTTTGGCGTAGTATATTCAGCCTTTACAGGTTTCCTTAGTATGACCACTGTGGCTTCCTCCAGTCACATTGGTCGTACTAAGGAGTGGTTGGGGAAAGACCACATTCAAGGCATTTGTTCTCCAGTGCTAGGAAAATTTCTGGGTCCAGGGTTATGGCCTCATGAGACATATCTGACGTCAATTCATCTAAGCCTTTTAGCAGTGAAGCTATCGACTGCAGTTTCAGTTCTTTCATGTTGATAATCATGATCCTATACGTTCACCAGGTCAGCAGCTTGCCGTATCACCAGGTGTTGCTCATTGTCCTCCTCTTTCAGCTCATCCGGGTAAAACGTTACCGCCAGCAGCTTAGCAGATTTCATTTGGTTCAATGTAGTCCCTTCTCTGACCAAAGGCAGGTCTTCCTGTTTAGTCGTTCTTATCACTCTGCAACTCCCTTCCCATAATCCTTCCTTATCCCTGTTTCTCGCAGAATTCCTTTCAGCTCGATATCTGAGCTTTCTTAGCTTCACTATTTTTCTTTCAGGTACTTACCGATAACTTTCTCATCGGTTTTGATTATGTAGTTGCTGGACATGGGTATTACCAATGGTTGGCGGTTGCATGTTTTGAGCAAAGACCGTATGGATTGAAATTGAGGAGCAACTACGTTGCATTACTTGTCATGCTAGAGTCAGCTGGGAGTGCAAGAAATGTCTAAAAATACATTGCGACGAAAAGTCTTGCTTCGAAAAATTTCACCCATAAGTGGCCAGTGTACTCATTTGAGTACACCCCCTAAAATCCCCCAAAAACCCAAAAATATCAAAATATTTTTTTGGATATGTTTTCTTGACCTTTTATATTATAAAAATAAGTAATTTGTATGAGTAACAGGTTTTCCATTTCTGTTTGGCCTTTAATGGGTTAACTTAAAATAAATGTTAATTTTTCTTAAAGATATGAAAAATAGCCTATACTCATTAAGTTTTAAAAGGTACAGCTGACAGCACTTAAAGCGCAAGACAGCAGTTTACGCTGCGGTGATACGGCCTAGATTGCAAAGGCTCGTTGTCAACTGTACAAGTGTTTTGGTGTGACTGAGTATTTTTTTAGAAGTGCCTCAAACATCAATCAGTGCATAAAATCTCAGTACACCAAGATACAGTCGCGGCTTAGATGCTCTTGTTGAACGACTGAGCTGAACGAAGCTTCTTGCGGATCCTAGGGGAGCTCCAGCGAGGGATCACGCGGGTGTCTGCTGGCGATACGCCTTCATCCACATCGTCGGCTTCGGTTTTGATCTCCATTTTCTACAACCACAAAAACATCATAAAACTCATTTATTGATTCATTAAGGAGCTTAGGACAACGACCAGCAGGGTTACTGTCACCTCTTATGACCTATTATGGTTTCACTTGATGTTTTCCATCACCGTTTTGAGAGCATTCGGTAAATGTAAGTTTGTAACATATGTTTTTCATTCCCATATAACGTACCTGCACAATAAGTCTGATCAGCGTGTGCTGCTGTTCCATTAGTTGAGACATGTCACGCAGGCGACGCTTCTGCTTGTCCAATTCAGTTGTGATATAATCCTCATTGCTTTCCAGCACCAGGTCCAGGCCAGCTGGTTAAGAAATTATTTGATTGGAATACGGGTTTGCAGGTGCAGTCTGTCACAATCCAATTTTCCATGGATGTAAATAAACATGGTGTTTGAAAGTTCACCAAAAATCAATATTAGACTAATTAGGGGTTCCTTGAAAAGTGCGCGAAACGCCATTAGCTAGTTTTTTTTTATGAAAATTCTAATTAAATAGTTACCGTGGTTTTTGGTTTTGAATGATCACGTTAAATTAATCAGAAGATATCCGCGAACGTTTCTATTAATTAGAGTGCTCGAAATAAGTGTTTGTGAAGTTTTGTGCTCTTAGCAAGAATTCCTTGCATAACTCGATGATTGCGTGGATCGTTGAGTTATTTCGTTTGCGGGTTTGGGAGGGTTGTGTGTAGGTTTAGGTTAGGTTATCTTCGTACATGTATGCATTTACAAGAATTCAGACATTCTATTAACATCAGACCAGGATGTATGCTCTAGTTGGCTGTGTCTTTCCCTCTGGGAAGCATTTTACAAAAAAGAATAGTCTAGTGATTGGAAATTTTACATCGTTTCACACTGAGCTGACCCATATCATATTATTTTGAATAGAAAACTTATATCTTTAATCTGTGTACCCATATGAGTCGTACTGGTCAAAGCTGGCTAAAGCAATGGATCGTGATCACGCAAATTGGATTAAATGCGACGAAACGATCACTAGTAAATAAGTAAATCAGGTTAATGGTTTGTTTACCTCCATGGAAAATTGGATTGGGACAGATTATAGGGATCACATAGGTTCGAAATAACAGCTGGAATAACCGCAATGATTTTTTATGTTCTTACGATTTGTTTGGTACAGCTTTCTTTATACAAAATACCGGTCGGTATTGCAAAACAACGTTACGACACTCTCACGGGTATTATCGGTCGTTATTCCTCCCGGAACGTCGCACCGTGTGTGAGAGCCTTTATACTCCCGTATATTTTATTTTATTATTCATAGACACTAGTGTAACATAAAATTTATCTCGATGCAAATGTTCTGATAAAATGTAACAAGTTATGGTTCAGAATTTTTAAAATTGAAAAATAAAGTTTATTTCTAAACGCCGTGAGACTTTTTGTAATGAATCGGGATTCATTACAAAAAGATTAACGGGTCATGACCGTAGACTGGGATTGGATAGTGTAATTGAACAATTTCCAAACGCTTTACAGTTCAACATTCTAGTTAATTTACTTGCTGTCGATTTCTTTATTATACACCTGTCTGTATATAGGTTTTAAATGGTTGACTGTGAAGTCCATGTCAAGTTTATAATATTATTTTCTAAAGATTGTTTTATTTAGTATAAAATATATTGTTTCAGATATGTCTGTAATCTACAATTGGAATAACAGAATCGAAATGGAAGAGCGTAAAACATTCAAGTCTGGAATAGTGGAATAGCTTTCAAGAACTTAAAAGCTCGAACGGAATAAGGTTAAATATTTACCGTCGTCGTTGAAAGGATTGCAGAACCACTTGCGTAAGATCAGGTCCAAGAATCCAAGCTTGCATTTGTTATTGTTTGGGTATTCAATCAACTCATTCTTGTCTACTTTTTCCAGAAGAAAGGCCGGTAGCTTGCGCTCCAACTCCGTGTGAAGAACCACCTGGAGGGAAGTAACTTTATAAGCAGACGCCTTAAGTACCTACACCAGTCGTAGACGCTTAAGGACATTAGTAGTAGAATTTTAAGAAACATCAGCTGTAGACGCTTAAGCACTTAAGGCGTAGACGCTTAAGGACAATAGTCGTAAAGGTCTAATGACACCAATCGTAGCCTCTTTAAGACATCAATCCTAGACGCTTATTACACCAGTCGAAGACGCTTAAGTACGTAAGTCGTAGACGCGTAATGCCCCCAGATGTAAACGAAAAATCACACCAGTCGTAGACGCTTAAGGACACTAGTCGTAGACGCTTAAGGACATAAGTCGTAGACGCCTAATGATACCAGTAGTAGACGCCTACAACACCAGTCGTAGACGCTTAAGGACACTAGTCGTAGACGCCTAATAACACCATTAGTGGACGCTTAAGGACACTAGTCGCAGAATCTTAAGGGACAGCAGTCGTAGCTTAAAAGCGTAATGGGCATCAGTCGTAGACGCTTAAGAACCCCAGTCGTAGATGCTTTAGGACACCGGTCGTAGATGCATAAGGGCACCAGTCGTAGACGCTTAATGACACCAATCGTAGACGCTTAGGTACACCATTCGTAGTCAGACGCTTATATTAATAAGGGCTTAAATGTTTGTTTAAATTTCTCACCTGCATAGCTAGTCTTTTCAGCTGAGCATTCCTCCTGACGCTTTCGATGTCGCCAACAGCCAAACCGATGAGCAAGTTCATGAGTAGTATGGGCATTAGAACCATAAAGATTGACAGGATCAAGAACGTTGGCATCGGGAACGGCAGTATAGTAGTGGTCCCGGTCTTGTAGAATGGTTGAACGTAAGTCCCGACAAAATCTATTTCCCCGAGCATCATGGAGTAAGTTCTTATAAGAGACATTGGAATGCTGCTGAAAGGTAAATGATCGCCCTGGAAAAAGAAAATTTTAGAAATACTTCGCCAGGTAATATAAAAATGTCCAAAGAATAACTTTCGCAATTCTAGAAAATGTACGATGTTCGCATTGCAATGTTTTAGTAGTTTGCCTAATTAGAATTTAATATTAAATTTAAGTCATGACGTCATGATCGCAAGCAGTCGAAGAATCTCCTCGTTCTTATGTTCCAAGTATTGTTCAATAAATGCTACAAGATAAATGACTAAGTCTGAAATGACAGTGCGAACGTCTTGTTTTGCCAGCAAATGAAAAGAGCTATGAAAAATTAACACCTTCATCAAACCAGTATTATAAGCAAAGCGACTCAGGCATTAATTTATGTAAGTACTTTATGAAACTGGCAAATAAAACCGAGAGATTCTTTTAGATTAACCTAAGATAAAAATGATAATACACACTTTCGAGAGAAGCACAAAAAATGCCAGGCCGAAGGCGATGATGAGGATGGAAAAAACCAGCAGCACTTTGATGAGGGTTTGCAGGATTTCCAGGAACATCACGACGTACAACCCAACTTGGTCGAAGCGTTGAAGAAGGAGAAGTAACTCGAACCACGACAGGAATACCGTGATTGCCGCTGCCGAGAACTGAAACCAAAGGTATTTTACAGAATAGAAATCCAAATCTACGAGTATTAGACACAAGGGCGTCGCCAGTGGATGGCCAAGAGTTGATATGAATGGAGGACGGGGAAAGTATGAATTGGGGGTAAAAGCCAAGAGCACACGAATCTTCACGCGGGTGGAACAGGTGCAGGATGCATGATTGGTCAAGCAAGTCAAGAGATTGGACTAAGGAATTCGGTTGCTTTGGCTACATGTTTTGAATCTCTAGAGGAGGATTAGGGTCCGTTCACACAGACCGGCTAGGAGAGGAGAGCATCATTGAAATAAGGTTTATTTTTCCTCTTTTGTTACATGATAATGCTTGGCAGCCGTCCTAGCGCGCTTAGTGTGAAACAATGAGAGGAGCCGACCGGGTGCCTCTGATTACTGGCTTCTACGCTCGCGCAGCCGATCGGCTTCTTTTGCGTGCACTGTCGCACTCGCTCTTTAACAGTGCTCTTCCAGCCGGTCTATCTGAAACGGCTTGGTCGGCTCCAGCCCGTTCCCAGCGTATAATCCGCGCCGGTCTGCGTGAAAATAAAAGCGCACTCCGATGCTTTCCGAGCCGCGCGCTCTATGTGAACAGACACTTAAGGAGCAAATGGCCTTTGCGACGCCCTTGAATCAGACTTACGATAGATCTGATATATAGGCCCACCTGTAAGTCTGTGCATTGTCCCGTGAGCGTCGGAAATACCATCATTGTTGAGCTGATGTACAGAGTCCAGGATACCAAGTTTGAAGGATCCACCAAATAGTGCCACTTCTGTTCCTTCATGTTGCAGGCCTCGCGGATCATGCAGATGGAGTTGTATACGAGTATAGCCACTGTGCTGGTGTACATAGCTAGCACCGCTTGAAAATCTGTGGGCATTTTTATTTACATCGACAGGTTGTTTTCATTGTTTTTACAAAATATACTTTAAATGGTTCTTAATGGTGGAACCAAAATTAGAAGTAGGTACCTACTCATTTATTTCAGCTTAGATACACAGGTTTTATAATACACAACAATCAAATAAATATAAATACATGGCTTAAAATAAAGGGCAAAAAGCAGACCCATTGTCTTGAAATCAGTTGAAAAAGAACTTCAAAACTCGAGAATTTAGATAGAAAACCATGCAGTACTCCATACTAAGATAGTTTTGCCAATGAAGGGGTGGCTCAGGCTCAAAATGTCCACTTTCCCGAAATGACAACTTGTATTTCCCAAAATGACCACTTTCCCAAAATGACCAGTTTCCCGAAACGCCAACTTTTTCCTAATTAAAGTTGATTAGGTACTAATAACATAATAAATTCTATAATTTTGTTCGATGACTAATTATTTTTAATAATTAATTACGATTTTAAATTTTTGACAGATCTTGTCAAAACTGCCAAGAGCTGTCAAAATTGACAACTGTAAAAACTGACAAACCTGTCAGGAACTGTCAAATCTGTCAGAAACTGTCAAATCTGCCAGAAACTGTCAAATCTGTCAGAAACTGTCAAATCTGTCAGAAACTGTCAAAAATATCAAATCTGCCAGAAACTGACAAATCTGTCA
Source organism: Tachystola acroxantha (assembly GCA_963506565.1). Lineage (NCBI taxonomy): Eukaryota > Metazoa > Arthropoda > Insecta > Lepidoptera > Oecophoridae > Tachystola > Tachystola acroxantha. Next base: position 20,453,546 of record OY735870.1, read on the forward strand.
GAAACTGTCTAATCTGTCAGAAACTGCGAAAAAATTTCGGCAGTTTTCGGCAGTTTCTGATAGATTTGACAGGTTCTAAAAGAGATCAGAAATCCATTTCTCCCGACTATTTGAAAAAGTTGACATTTTGGGAAAGTGGATACTTTGGGAAATGGACATTTTGGGAAAGTGGTAATTTCGGGAAAGTTGACATTTTGAACCTGAGCGGAAGGGGTGCATGAAGCCTTCAATTATCTCTGGAGAGAATGATCATGAATATCGAATAACTAATTCAAATGATACTTCAGCATTCACATAGTTCATTTAGTCAATAAAAATAAGTACCTACCTACCATAATAATTAGTCAACTACCATAGTAAATTATTTTATTTCTCATGTTTCATATTTCCTGGAAAAATGATTTCTATTGTATAGTTTTTAAATGGAAATACAGGAAGTGCTCCGGTACAATAACGACGACGCGACGCTGAAATAATGAATTCAGCGAAATGCAGGCACTGAAAAGCGCGCACAAGATTTCCGAGAATGGAAACAGACTGAATCGTGAACAAAGGACTGAAAAATATAGACGGAGCAAAATTATTACCGGTAGAGCCAATATCAACGCCCATCCTTTGTCTGTTTGTGTAAACACTATTTTAAAATGTACCTTTTGTAATGATATATTAGAATCAAACAGACTGAAATGAAACGTGTATTGCGGAGAAATACTTTTAATGCTTCAATCAAGTCACATGAACATGCCGATTTACATTTTCAATTCTGTTTGTTGACCACTAATTTATGTACATGTCGTAACGTTGATGAAACATGTCGTCGTTTATTAATTTTCGATGTTTTTAACTATATTACGATGTGTATGAAAAAATAAGTTAATATTTTCAGACTTTTACCCGCATTAGTCAAGTTTATGTTATTTATAACCTACCTACAAATGTTTCTACAAGAAAACTTTATTGCAAAACAAATACAATAGTAATGTATAACCGAGGCCCAAATCAAGTGTCTTATTTTATACACAAAAACTACCCTACCCTACTAACATTTTAAGCTGTTCTGTGATTATTGCATATTTATTTTCACATTATTAGATCATCACTTTATTTTCACAATGATGAACTCGTTCGATCAATCAGTTCCTTCGGTATTACATTACAACGTGTAATTAGACGATCATATTTTTTTACAAAATAATTATAATTATTATTATTTAATTATGTACAGGCAGCTCATCGCTGATATCTCCACTTCACAGTGTTTGTAAAGTCTATCACTTAGTGGTATTATTCTTGTTAATGGTTTTAAAACAACTGTCCAATTTGTTTTTGAATGCATTAACTGAGATGGCAGAGACAACGTCGTCTGGAAGTGAGTTCCAGGCCTGAACAAATCTGTTGCTCAGGAAGTGACCTGCGACATTGGTGCTGAAGGTGGTTGGAAATAAGACACTTGATTTGGGCTACGGATGTTGTATACGCACCGCACCCTTCCTACATATACCAGATTGTAGACTCACCGTCGTGTTTAGTCCCCTTCTCTGTTTTATTAGCAGATGCCCCCGAGATTGTATTATCAGAATGATTCGCCGTTGTCAGATTTGAAGAGTTGCATTTAGCCGAGTGCTGCGATATCGGATAGGGCTTTGACATCAACAAGAAGATGTACACCGTGACGAATGTCAAGAAAATGCTGTAGAAAAGCAGATTGGCCAGGTGGAAGTACTTTCCATAGGAATTCCACTTCATCTGAAGGTATTTCTGACTCAGCGGGTGAGCCAAGAGCTCTACCCTCCCGTGATTAACCATGGCCTGAAAGAAATTGAGGTTTAGTAAGGACATTAAAACTATTTAGAGATGAAAAACGAAATGAAGACGAAAAATGGCCTCTGTTGACCTGCCCCCTTACCTTGAAGTTTTATAGCAGTATTACTTTCATAATACTTTGTTACTTCGTACAATGACAACCTTAAAGTAAGCTCATTAAGGTCGTCATTGTACGAAGTAACAAAGTATTATGAAAGTAATACTGCTATAAGACTTCAAGGTAAGGGGGCTGTAGTCGTAAGTATTATATCTAGATTAAAGCGCGACTTTATGAAATTAATTTTAGAAGTTATTAAAGGTCTTTTTTCAGGCTTCATATCGATATTGAGGTTTTATCTCCAGAGTATACAATGGTAAGGCAACACACCTTGAAATTGATACTAAATTGATCATCAAATGTTGCTGTATTTCTTTTATTTTTATTTCCTCATTACAAAATACGTTTGTCCAATAACAAAATAAAATATGTAATTCAATCTCTGTATTTTCATAATTTAAAAGAAATCTCTGTTATTTTCGAGTATTAGGTATAACAGCTGTGAATACTAAATGTGTTGTTACTAATGCACAATGACTTTTGATTATCAATATCGACCAGGTTTCAACATGTGCTGCGACTTGCAACAATTATTATCATGTCATTGACGGCCCGGTGAGCCGTAATTGGAATTTATTCCATATGGAGTGCAGGTGCCACAAAATACATATGTACGTGTCGATTGCGGGTTAATTCTGTATCGATATAGAACCAATTTTAATATAATAATAATATAACAATAAATGTTCATCTCACATCAAAGATACGAGTACAGCACAAGAATAAATAACTACGACTAACAGATTCTTGGATGTGAAAGTCTGGTGTCTGAGCTAGGTAAAACCGGTGTTACAAGATGACCAGGCTCTCCACATTTTAGAAGAAAAGAGTAGGTAGGTATAACAAAGTTTTACAGTAAAATAATAAACATAGGTATAAGTACTCTAAACAGCTAGAAAACAAAATAAATTAAAACAGAATGCACGGTGTTTGTGTGACGGTGAGTATGAGTGTGTGTGTGTGTAGGGTATGTGTGTGTGTGTGTGTAAAATACGAATTAACTAAAACTGGAAGCTTATACCGCTTTTTCTCCTCACCGCTAGCATTTTCTTCGAAAAGTAGTGTAAATGTATATTTTAACAAAAAACAGACGTGCAAATAATTCTATGAATATGAATTTAAACTATTCTTTTATTTTTTATTGACTTTATATTTTACTGTCTTTGTTCACTACCGATTGTCCAGAATATTACTCAGTCTATATTTAGAACGATTAATTGATGCTGGGGCAGCATGTCCCAGATGCTCGCTAGGCACTCTATTATTTAGAACAGTGGTTTCCAATTATTGGTACGCGTACCCCAGCAGGGGCATGAATTTAAATCAAGGGTATTTCTTGACTATAATAATTTAATAAATAAAAACAATTACGCGATCCAGAATTGCCAAAATAAATACAAAACACAAAACATCGTCGTTCATCTTTTCTATTCTATTCTATTTTTATATGAATGGCTTCTACTCTTATTCAAGAGATAATTTCGCCAATGTCATGTTATTTTGAGTCTAAATCATCTCTTTACATGAATACTCAAAATTTTAATGTAAGTAGAAAATTAAACAAATAAAAAATCAATCCGCCGTTCCAAAATGATGGCGGCTATCCCGTTTATCTTTTCAGTCAGCTTCAATCTGAAGTGTTTCAAGTTCAAGTCTGTCAACTCGAAGACCATGTCTGACTGAAATTGACCTAAAAAAAACCAGATTTTTCAGAGTTGGACAAAGAAAAATGTGCACATTTGTAACATTAAACTGATTTTCACTGTCTTAGAATTGTATTTCGATGGTATTAAATGAACGGATCAGATGAATAACAGCTATTGCCATATACTCGTATAATGAATAAACTGAGATATTAATTATTGAAAGTTATGATTAGATTTTTTTTACACAAAACAGTGACTTTGAATATTAGTGCCTTGTTTGTTTTTGGCAGAACATTGAGACGAGACTGTAGTATTTAGTCAAACTGCATTGCTAGTTGAATTTTTTTTATTACAAAAGCTGTTTTTCCCATCCAAATATTAAAGCTAATTTAATTAATTATTTATTATTAAATTCCTGCAATAGGGGGTACGCAACTGTGAGGTCTTTTTAAAGTGGTACGCAAGATGAACTGATTGGGAACCACTGATTTAGAGTAGTACGTCCAGGGTCCTTGTGTAGGACAGCGTGTACGACAACCTCATGTTAATGGGCCCTATGTACATCGCTGATAATGAAAATCGATTATAGGCCGAACCAGTTTACTACAAATTGATGGTCATTTCACTACAAAGGTGACTAGTTACAGGGCTTGCCTGCGCCGTCGGAAATTGTTATTGATCGATTCTCGTTGAGGGCATGTGTGATGAGATGGACATTGCTACACGGTTACGGCGTCTCTATGTTATAGATTTAACAAGTACACTATGTGTAATGGTGGCACTTCACTTGGCTATTCGCATTTGCGTATTTATCATAATTGCTATGTGTGGTTGGTATTCTTGACAAAATATTCGTCTTATTTGTATGTACGTCAAGTATTTGACAAATACGACAAACATCCAATAGCCAATACGAATAGCCAAGTGAAGTACCATCATTATAATTAAGTGGGATCATCACAGGTATGCTATGTGTAATAAAATATTAGTATCATTGACTGGGACATGGCATTAGTATCATTAGTACAGGGATGTCAAACTACATTAAATCAAAAGTGATTGACATAGAATTAATTATTGAATAAAATGAATTGAAATTAAATTTTACACTTTTACATTGAAGATGTGTGTGTGTGTGTGAGAGAGAGAGAGAGAGAGAGAGAGAGGATGTGTGTGAGGGTGTGTGTGTTTGTGTGAGGGTGAGGGAGGGAGTGTGTGAGTGTGTGTGTGTGTGATATTGCAATACTTAATGTGTTGTTAATTGTAAATGATTTCATAATAAATCCGCAACCTGTGCTATTGTGATATTGTAGGCAATCAATCGTGTTTGTGCTGAGTTAGATATTAAATACAAGTACACGAAAACAAGCAAACACATCCCATAACCACCATTACCATTATATTGTAAACATCTCTATCGACATATTAAAGTATGAGGGTCCCATGATTTCGAAAAGGGTACGGTTCATTGCTCACGAGTCACAAGAATATGATTTTTCATCGCAACTGAATGCGGCAACAATCCGAGTCTACCTCCGATCGTCATAAAAGCCAGCGCGAGTATGACCTAACTGCCTTTAGAGGTTAAGAAGTAATCCGCCGTTGTACAAAATTCACACGACTGACTAATCCTCAAATTGTTCTGCTACACTGGTGTGAGAAACGGCAAAATAATTTCTGACATTAACGCCGCCGTGAATAAAAGACCCTATAGTACCTAACTTGGATTACCTAAGCATTACTTTCGACCTGTATAGGATTATTATATCGACGTGAATAAAAGACCATATAGTAACTTGGATTACCTAAGCATTATTTTCGACCTGAATATTATTAATCAGAAACAGTGCTATTTTGTGAAAACGAATCATTGGTCGGTTATTCATAAAAAAAATAGTACGAACTCAGCATAAGTTCACACTTAGGTACAACTGAATCAGAATTATCTATTTATTAAGTTACTACAGTTCGTACGTCAACATTTTTTTAATTTACATGTATAAATTTAATGAAAACGAACAGAGGGGCTAGCCGGCTGGCCGTTTTTGTCCTGGCAAAGTCTGCGCGAACGAAATTTTTGTACTAAATTTCGCCAGAAATCTGACATTGACGACTAGTATAAAAATCGACGCGGCTCAGCCCCCAGGTAACTCCGGTGCCAGACATTTGCAAATATCTTCAAATTCGATGTTCATTGACGGCTTTTCATGACTTCGTAGTTATAGATTACAAAATTCAAAGCTTTCAACGGTAGGTAAAACTTTGCAAAGATAAATCAAGTCTGGCGTCCGTCGCGCCGCCGGCTTAATACGAGCTTAAATTCCACTCCAAAATTATCTATGACTCGGCATGGAGACCAAAACATAGTGTGTTTTATTCGGCCATGAATAAATGTTTTGAATTTGAATTTATGTCTTTGACATAAACCCTTTGGCGAACTGTTTAATCAGGCCCGGTGAGACCAAACGTTGAAAATGCTTTTAAATAAACACACAACTTTACTTGCCCAGACAGGTAATAAACAAGCGACAGAGTGACGTCAGCACAGCATAAAATGGCGGCGGAGAGGCAAGTTGTTTTATTAGACACAGAATTTTTTATTTACGTTTATGTATAACATGGAGAAATTATTTTCATGAAAAGAAAACCTATTTTCCATCAAGTATTTTAATGCATCACGTTATTTATTTCAATAATTATTTCAGCAATTTTGCATTAGATAAGGTCTAACACGGATAAAAGTGTAAGGGAGAGTTTTTAAGGTTGAGATTTTCTCAAAAAGTACTCGACTGATTTTTGAAAATTCTTTACAATTAGGTAAGTAAGTTGTTGTTTAAAATCTTACTTTCGGTCAAGTAATTCATGAGATAATCTCAATCTTATTGAGGTCCCTGTTTTTAACTGTACTTAATTTAATTATTACCGTACGAGTATGAATTATAAACATCAATTTCAATTAAAACAAATAACCCCGTACGTAAAATAAATATGTTATTTTTAACGTCCATCGTATTTAATTTACCATAAACTTTGTTCATCACACCATAATTATAGCAACCCTTTTATTGCACATGATGGCAATAGCAAGTACTCGTATTACTGTAAACATACAATAAAATCGAATTTCATTTTAGTGTAAACAGGGAATGATATGGACTTAGTCGACTTCCTAAAACAGAACAGTAATATCTCTGTCGCAGACACTTTCGAATTTTAATTAATAATAATTGATTTAAGAATAATCACGACAGGTAGACTGTCTGTCTCTATTTAAATAGTCTACCTAATTATTTAAACGGTCTATTTATCTATTTAGACGATTTAAAAAACAAGCTTTACATACTAAAAAGAGAAAAAATCCCAACTTTTAGTCATTGACCAGGATTCTGAACAACTTTTGTTAGAACTGCAATTTTCTATCTCAAACCATTTACCTAGATAATGTAGTTTGAAGTCCAATATTATATAATTGTATTGTCATCAGACTAATGTAAGATTGTAAAGTTTCAGCCTAAAATGACATTTAGAAGTTGATGAAAATTGGGTGTTTTGTTTACATAGTTACAACTTTACAAGTTAACCTAATACAAGCGTGTGAATATAGTTACAAGTCAAGCTAACAAAAGCTTGTTAAAAAGGTTGCTTTAATTTACGGTCTTGTGGACGAACTTTACGGTACACGACGGACGGATTTTCAGTCTCGCCAGACCGGACCTGCTACATTGTATGCGCAAACCCTAAAGGACAAACAGTATACAACAGAGTATTCAACAGACAAATGCAGGAAGCGTCACGAACGGTGCTGTAGTTAGGGCACTCACGTTGATCACACTCAACGGTTCAGGTCGATATTTTGGATTGTTCATCGCCACCCTTAACGCTTCTATCTCCTCCTTCGAATTTTGGTATTGATTGAAAGAGTATTTAATCTGTGGTAATGTGAAATTAAAAATAATTACATTAGGAGGCCTAATGGTACACAACTTACATTGAGGGCAGGCAAAGGTATTTTCTGCGATTTCGGAACGCCTTCCGTCTTCTTGCTCTCCTGGTCCTTCATTTCAGGACATAGTGCGTCGAAGCTGTACTTGATCTAGATTTTGCATATGAATTAGATTGCAAAATGGTTAAACATTCATTTACATTGGGCATAATCTCGTACTGACATTGAACAATCATTCGACATGTATAAAGAATTAAAAGAATCTACAAGTTCAAACAGGAAAGTTTTAAAGGAAATAGAGAATAGAGAAGAAACATGTCCATTAGAGTATAAACCTCAGACCTAGCCAAGTGGTTTTGACTTTCGTTAGCGCTAATAGAATAGAAAGAAAAATGAATGACGAAAAAGAAATTCTACTAGCGTTTACCGAGAATCAAATCCACTTAGCTAGGATATATAAAAGCATCGGGGAAACCTTCCACGGCTAAAATCGCCACTTAAAGTACTTATTCAAAATAATAAGTTAAAGAGATTTACACTCTAAGGTGACCTTAGATCTTTGCATGGCACGAGTATATGTAAATCAGATTTACATGCGACGACTTGGGTTCTTAAAATATATATAATATCATCAGACTAAGGCCTCTACATATTAGGTAAGTCTTGATTTGTTTCACTTACGTAAAAGCTTTTAGAATCTTTCTTGCAGTTAGCCTTCGTGATGCATTTATCCTGAACTGCCTCGAAGACACGCGGCATGTAGGCGATCAATGCCAAGGTAACGCAGGGATGGCGATCAGAGCGTAGAGCCATTACCTCGCCCGCTCTGAATTCGAGACAGACGAAATCATTGATTGGAAGCGATATTTAAAGATATATAATATACTAGCTGTACCCCGCAACTTCGTTTGCGTAGAGGAGGAGGATGGAGGAGATCAGGAGGCAGATCCTCCTCTCTGGATCCTTGTTTCCACATCACATACCGCCATGGCTTATAGTCTATGAGGTGTCCGGATATTTCAGCTATCTCCTAGTGAAACTTCCATCAAAATCCCTTCAGTAGTTATGGCGTGATACTTGCACAAAGTCACAGACAAACAGACAAAAATTCTAAAAAATAGTGTTTTGTCATCAGTATCGATCCTAAAACACATTACAATTATTATTTTCAAAAAATATCCAATGTGTAGACTCAATTTTTTTACAGTCTTATTATATGTATAGATATTGTGGCTACAACTTGACCTTCCAAAAAATGGACGATATCGGTAACCAACAGCCAAGTCGAATTAATAAATACTTCCTAAACTGTGGTCTTAGTTTAATATTTAAAATATTAACTGAAACATGTTTCATTTTAAATATTAGCTGAAACATGTTTCACATTATTATATCGTAATAAATACCTCTCTACTCAACAAAGTCAAACGTTATAAATGAGGATAAGTGCATGTAGCTATAAAGTTATAGTAACTTTTTTTTCTTCTCGCCAATTTCTAAAAAGGTTTTATTTTTGAGAATGTTAATAAATTACATTTCATGGCAGTGTCTCTAAAAGATAATGCGTTTCGTATGGCTGTTTTTACGCCCAAGGCATTACATAATTATACTTAAGATGGCAGCTCGTAGCGACATCTTCCTGGCGTTTTCAAACCTACTAGTCTAAGCATAAGACGTATCCTGTGTTTGCATCTTACTCCGCGGCGAAAACCATCAGTCAGGTAAACAGTAGACCGTAGCGACATCTATCAAAATAATTTTTCCGAGGGTTCTTATATTATGGTGTGCTTGCACAATTTCTCTCCGTGCCGAAACTAACCATTTTCAGTAAACCGTAGAGAGTAGCAACATAAATTAGTGTTCTTTTGAACCTATTCTATTTAGTACAGAGCTAATAAAATAGATTTTCTGTACTTGCACCTTTTCTCTGTTACGAGAACCATGATTTCAGGTGAAACAGTAGGTATACCGTAATGACATCTGTAGGTTTCTGGTGAAACTACAGCTAGTAGCGACATCTTCTAAAATTGGTGTTTTTTTAGGAATTTTTCCTAGCTGGTTTATTTACCTTTGCTCGTGTGTGACCATAGCGAGAGCCGCTTCAGGAAACTTGTAATAGATGGCGTAGTCGATAGCGCTCATGTCCAGGCTGTTGTAGGTGAGACTGCATCCCATGGACAGCAGTAATGCAATGGAGCTCGGCCTGTTCTCCATGGTGGCAAGATGTAAGGGAGAGTTCTGAAAAACCGTGAATAAATATGTTAGTATCGATGGTAAGCAATAAAAAGTTTGTCTAAGTATTTTATTTCTAACTTAACCTTTTGAATGCCCCGTCATTTTAGAATGTGATGCACCCTCAACGCCATTACACATGACATTTTAGAATAATTTGACGTGATAACAAAAGGTTAAATATTTATGTAGGTACTTTTCATCTTGGTATGCTTTAAGTTGAAAACTAATTAAGAACCTTTATTCAGCAAATGTTCTTATATCTATTTTTTATTCTTGATAGTCCACAGTTTCGATACGTATTTTATTTCGTACTGTAATGTATGGGAGTTTCTACTATCGGAAAAAATCGGGGCGCTGGGAAGCTAAACAAAACAAAACACTCACCCCATCTTTATCAGTTTGGTCCAACAAATGCGAGTGAACTGAATGCAACAACTCAATAGTTTGAGTGTAGCCACTCATAGCTGCGAGATGTAAAGGGTTGCGGCCGTTATGGTCCCTGTGAAGCAGAGCTCCTCGGTTCAGCAGTAACTGCACCACCCTGGTGTGACCCTCGCGACAGGAGATGTGCAGGGGAGTCAGACCCTCGCCGTCGCTCTCATTGATGATGAAGGTGCCTTTATCGGAGTCCAAGAGCTGGCAAGCAGTGTGATAGCGGCCGTAGCTGGATAAATACAGAAAATATTCATAAGCAAACAATGATCTTTCTAAAGGTAATGATATATGAATTTAAACTGTACTTTAATTTGTGAGATATTTTAATAATTGGTAATACCTTGTTTGACCACAATAGACCTTTGAGGTCGTAGTGACCCTTGGGCGTGTACCAACGCCGTGATATTAAATAATAATACCTTGTTTTACAGAGCTTACACTATACAGTTTATGTTTTTATGTGTCGTGAAAATATCCAGGTTCCATCGAATAATGACACAAAGTATCATGAAGGAAAAAAAATCGACTGAAGAGGTTGATTCAAATCGAATTAAAGCGTCGAGACACTGGGGCCGTGGGCGTCGGACGCTCGACAGTTCGTTAAAGAGGCTGGCAGCTACCTCTGCCAACGTATTGCGTTGGCAATACAGAGAGGGAATGCTGCCAGCCTTCTGGGCACCGTGACTCCCGATGCCCTCCGAGAGGATATATTTTATTTATAATTAGTTTAGGTTTTTAGATTTTTAAAGTTAATTTTTAGCCATTTTTATTATTTGGATGAATACTATTTTTCAATATACAATACATGGCATAATTGCGACAAGCTAAGTTGTAGTTCACAAATGTGCGAAAACCGGCCGTTTTTCACTATTGTGCGGAACTACAGCTTACCGAAATTGAATCACGTTATAAATAAGCGTTTAAAAAGTAGTATTTATCGTAATAATCATTTTGTAAATAGTTTTCTTAATAAAATTGATTATATTGGAAGATATTGTTTTTTTAAGATTGGCTTATGGAAGGCTCTTGGATTTTTGGCTCTTGGACCATAAAATCTCTTACCGAGCAGCAAAGTGCAACGGGCTCTCGTTGTTATTGTTCTTCAGGTTGATGCAAGCCCCGAGTTTGATGAGGTTCTCCAGGGACCTGATGTGGCCCTCCCTGCTGGCGTAGTGCAGCGGTGAGCAGCCTGTGTTGTCCTTCTCATTGAGGAGCTGTTCGAGACTTTTCTCGCAGCGATCCTGCAATTGTGAATGCTTTGTATGAAACAACTATTTATTTATTTATTTTATTAATAAACTCGACAGTTCGTCATTTGTCAAAGTCATGTTACAGAAAATTCAATATATTCAATAGTATTCTATCTTCCTCCAGGGGAGTCGCAGTAGCGTCTTCACCCTGGGTAGCCGCGTCTTCATGTCTTCATCCAGAGGAGTCACCGTAGCGTCATCACTCTGGACGAAGCAGCTCGACAGTCACGTTAACTCCCGAGCTTGTAGCGGGAACTCTTGATAAAAGCTTGAAACTTTAGATCTTGCCTAAATAATCCAATAACTTCACCGTACTGTCATTCGCCAACATTCTGTGATTAATTTAACGTGATATTAAACACAAAATAGCCCCTGTAGACATTAAAAGGAAAATTATCAAATAATTTCGCAACCGTCGTTTCCCGCCATTTTCAAGAGAACCGAAAGCATGACTAATTCAAGAAATTGTAATATTGATTTATGCAAGTTTCAAGTTCGATTGATAACACCTTGATAACATATTGATAAAGATTTCTATTTTTATTTTAATGGCTTCTACTCTTATTAAAGAGATAATTTCGCCAATGTCAAGTTATTTAGAGTATTCATGTAAAATAGCAAATTAAACAAATAGGAAAAAATTTAAAAAATCTATCCACAATTCCAAAATGATGGCGAACCCTGGGGGTAGAGTAAAAAATTGTAAATCCAAAACAAATTTCTTCATAATTCTGTTATTCATAAATCTAGTTAAACCTATTCCCTTAAATCGTGTTGCTATCCCTTTCACACTCCGTTAAAAAGATTAAGATAGAAAGGGACAATGGTGGCGTAACTATAAATCACGTTTATGAATACGCGCCTAGGAGATAAAGATTTATTTATTTATTTTATTAATGGACTCGACAGTTCGTCATTTGCCAATGTCATGTTACAAAAATATCAATGTATAAATAGTCTTCTATCTTCCTCCAGGGGAGTCGCCGTAGCGTCATCACCCTGGGTAGCAGCGTCTTCATGTCTTCATCCACAGGAGACGCCGTAGCGTCAATCACTGCGGACGAAGCAGCTCGACAGTCACGTTCACTCCCGAGCTCGTAGTGTGAATCTTGACCATGGCGCCAAACTTCAGATCCTGCTTGAAATCTCCAATAACTTCACCATACTGTCATTCGCGAACATTTTCTGATTAATTTAACGTGCTATTAAACACAAAACACCCATTGTAGACATTAAACTGAAAATTATTAAATAATTTCGCAACCGTCGTTTCCCGCCATTTTCAAAAAGCCCGAGATAAAGATAAGGCGGGTTATTTTTTAAATGACTTGACCACTGTCAAGCTTTTTGAGTACAATAAACGTAGACAGAGAAGCCTATATATGGCCGTAGACAGAGAAGCCTACAGTCTACGTATATGGCGTTAGCTTGGCGACGGCTTGGCGACGGCTTGGCGTTAGCTATGGCACTTACGTCAAATCTTTGAAATTTTTTTGGCATGCCCAATGCATGGCCCAATGCCATCGGCCAAAACATCTTTGAATTTACATTACAAATACGTTTAGTACATTTTATAACTTATTGTGTACCTACTACTCCGGTCAAATAATTACCCCTAAATATTGGGAAATTGAGAAGGACTACAAGTTTGTGTTTCATCATTGTGCTGCAATCTAAGTAGTTTTAAAGATGGGATCTTAAATGAAACGGTTCATTGTAGGTACTCATTAAGATTCCCAGTTGAAAAAGACTCGGAAAACTCATTGGGTATCGAACCTCGTAATTCTAGTCTCCCAACTACTGCGCCACCGAGCTCTCATTAATTAAATTACTGTGTTACAAACATTGATCTCCTATAAACAACTAGATACACAAAGGTCTTACTAAAACAATTTAAAAAACGTCCAAATAAGGGTCCATTGTTAATGTCCACATAATGTCCAATAAAGCAAATGAGGGTCCATTCATCCGTTTGGACTTTCTTTGTGCTCGGACATTTTTAGAAGGCAGACTGTGTATCTAGTTGTTTATAGGAGATCAATGGTTACAAATCAAAGGTTAATTATTAATCCGAGAATTCCTAGGCTCCACCTAGTGCTCGAGTGGTCCTTTACAATACGCATAGTCCATTAGCAAAACTTAATTAATATGTGGAATAGCTGACCGGCATAGCGATAATATTGTTGTAACGCTAAGTTGTAAAGGCAATTTTAGAATCTACATCTCTCTCTCTCTCTCGCGCGCGCTTTTGTGTGTGTGTGTGTGAGAGAGAGAGAGAGAGTGAGATAGAGAGGGTGTGTGCGTGTGTGTGTTGTTATCTAGTTTTAAGTTGGGTTCTAAAAGAAAAGGGCTCATTGTTATTAGCCATTTACCTAATTTAACCCCAATTCCCTTCAATCGTGTTTTTGTGAATTTCGCACTTCGTTAAAAATGATAAGTTAGAGAAGGACGGAAGGCTTACACCGTGGATTATCTTTAAATTCTGCGTTTAGGATTACGAGGATCTAATAGAGGTGTAGAGAGAAGATCTAAAAACACGTCATTGGCTAACCGCGTATGTCTCTAATCTCTGTCTGACTTTGATGACGAATGATGAATGTCGAAAATTAGGCTGTGATAATAAGCTGGTCTAAAGATGTTAGCTTTCTTCCCATTAACGGTGGTTCAGTAATAATTAAGTTAAAGTCACCGTTTAGTAAGGCAGATTTTATTTATAAGAGCCCTTTTCTCTACGCCAAGAAGACGCCAAGTATAGTTCCTATATTCTAAGCCTATATTAGTATATGCTATATTGTCTTTGGATAGCTGTTAAATATTTAGCTTATATTTGTAAATAGAGAGGTAAATAGTAATGAATTTACATTATTTTATATCACTGCTAAGTATATTACAAGTTAATAAGTGTTCTTTGTTATCGCGATACAAAAACAACCACTTGCATGACGTTCAAGCGACGCCTTATTATAATTTTCCGAGAGGTTACGAGAATCCAAATGTTTTTAACTTTCGGAAAACCGTGTCAACACGGCGGCGGCCGTACTTAGTGTTCGAAAACGGAGAACCCCCGGAGACGTACGTTTGGTATGATACTGGTTCAGTTCGAACCGAAGACCTTGCATACATTTGGGATGTCTGGCCGACGTTCTCGCAGTGGTCCTATCGATTAACAACGACACCTCCAATGCTAACGACAGAAGCGATGAAATCAAAAAGAACCTGGCCATCTTACTTTCCTCCAATGAAGTCAAGGAAACAAGACCCAAATTCTCTCATCATAAGACCCACAATTCCTTTACAAATTCAATATTTTACGACAGCTGAAGGTGAAGAGGCATTCGGAATTTTTGCCACTGACAATATAGATGGAAGACGAATTATGGATGAACAAAAAGGAGGTCATGCTACGATAAAGAAAGATAGGGGTATGCTAAAAAACCTGAGAGTGACTATAGGAAATAAAATGGTAAGTACAACGTTAATTAATATTGCTTATTATGATTTTAGTGCAGTATAAAATTTGTAGGTTTGCAAACAAGAATGGCATATTGTAGCGTTATTATGGTGCCACCAAAATATTCAAGTATTTGGTTTATAGGTAGTTGATTTTACAAGCATATTACAAAGAGTTCTTGTAGCAAGTTCGATCGCTAGGAAGTAAAAATAAATACTAGGTAAGTCATGGTAGTGACAATGAGTAGTGATATCAAATCGACAGTCATATAAACCTCGTTACACAATTTACAGCCACCACTGCTGAAAACAACGCCAGTGCCGATGATGAAACCTACACCAACAACAAACTTCACATCGGAATCGCCATTTCCGCCATCTTCAACATCGACGCCTTTTTATGTGTTAATGAACCAATCATCCGTAAGTATTTCCATGCTTTCTCCTTTCGGTGATATTTACGGTGAATTTGCCAGCCTCTTTAGAGGTGAGGCTAGTAGCGGTGATAGCGATAAACGTGGCGATGACGAAAAAAACGCTAAAGATGGGAATGATGGGGATAAAAATGGCAGTGTTAGAAATGACAAGGACAATGTAAATAAGGTTAACGGTGACATTGGAAACCAAGATGATGATAAAGGCATCAATGATCATGGCAAAGATTGGAATGATGCTCAAACTAGCGGCTATAGCGACGGGAAAAGAAGTGAACATAGCGCCTATATTGGAGATAAAGACGTTGACATAGGTAGAGGAAATAAAGGCAGTGGTAAAGAAGGTGACGGTAATAGAGGAAGTGGTGAAAAGGAAGGTGGCAATGAAGACAGCGGTGATGGAGGTAACGACAAACGCAGTGATAATGTCAGAAGTGATGACTCTACGTCAAATTTATATGCATCTAAAACATCAAAATGCTACAAGTGTGGTCTCAACTCAACCGGAATACCGAGAATGCCTGGCTGCTATCACGTATTTGACGCCGAAGACAAGCGAAAACAAAAGTTTCGGCAAAATTACAAGACCCGCTGCAAGTATGACACTGACTCCCGCTTCGAAAATAAAACATTTTTCGGGCCAAACTACATTGGTGGATGCTTTAAGAGATTTTTGGATATTGGCGTTGAATATATCGAAAGGGGTTGTAGAACATGGCCGCCGACAAAAGGTCGAAGCTTTGCATCCAATCGGTACAGAAGACTGGAGATACTGTTGAAGGGTGCAGAAGACGGTTGTGTGCACAGCCCACAAGCCTCTCTCACTCCCTTCGCTCGCAGTATATCCCTATATGTACGTTACCACGTATGTGTCTGTACAGGAAGATATTGCAATGGATCACAACATTCATCACCAACTTACAATTTAACTCTTATTAGCATGATTTACGTTAGCGTTAATAACGTATTAAAATAATACAATTAAAACGTTATTATGTATAAACGGATATCACTCACTTATATTGTTGAAGTCGGCAATTAGACCGACAGTTTCTAGTTCGTTTTAGTTTCAGTTTTTTCAGTTTTTTATAAGTGAGTGATATCCGTTTATATATAATAATTTGTAGTAATGGCTCACTATAGTTTTAATTCTAAAATTAAAACGTTTGTAAATATTTCTTACCTTGCAACTAGCAGCAAAGTCTTCAAGCCGCCCCCCGTTCATGACTACGAGATGCAACACGTTCCTCGAGTTGATGTCCTTCAGTTGGATGTCGGCTCCAAGACGAATCTAGAATTGGGGTATTTATTATTGGGGTTCCATTTTTAGAGATTTCATGGATTCACGTCATTTAGTTATTGCTGCGTTAGTTTAATAACGTTAAGTTATGTGAATATCTGGCATTTTAAAACTTAGAATTATCCAGGACTATTAACCCAAAGCCGTTTACCAAAGAATGCACCGTCCTCCATCCAGCTCTGGAAGCAGCCAACAGTAGAGGAGACCTCCTTTCCTTGTCCAGAGGGTTTACATCAGAGCCTTCATCGATTAAGTAGTTGACGATATCAGGGTGATCAAACATAGCTGCGCAGTGGATCGGCGTCATCTTTTGCACGTCACACGATTTCAGACAAGCCTCTTTCTCGGCAGGTTGCATGTTGAACATTAACTGAATAATTTCTAGTGCTCCCTGGAACAAGATTATTAATATGTATTCCTTGGTCACCTAATTGGTTAATTAAATCTTGACAAACCAAAAAATATAATTATTCTTATACCTGCGCGCATGCAAGGTGGACAGGCGTTGACAAGTCATGTTGTTGAGTCGAAATCTTTGCTCCTGAGCGCAGACAGAGTTCCACTGCCTTGATGTCACCTCCATGCACTGCCGAGTGCAATGGAACGTTGCCCTCGTTATCATACAATGATATCATTCTCTCCCGAGTGCATCCCTTAGACTCGCCCCATTGGAGAAAGACTTCCATTGTCCTCGAGGATGCGTTTTTAGCAGCCTCGTGAATCGGGTAGTATCCGTTATTGCAAGGACGCTTGCAATGAGCACCCAAGTCCGTTATCTGTTTGGATAAGATGTGTTTAAAAGATTATTGATGTAAAAGTCCTCGATTTAAAGGATAGATGTCCCGAGCTTATTGAGCTAAATTAGATAAATGATTCCTTCATAATATGACAGATTGTGTCGATTCCGGGGTGTTGCAACTCACAAGCTACTATTACCTAATCTCTCCAACACAGTTTAGTTATGAGTGACGCCGGTAGTTCCCCAGCAATAACACTTTCGACAACTTTAAATACGTCGTTGTATATCATCCTGTTTTACCTATACATTTATTTATCCTTGGTTGTCACAGGCACATTAACAAAAAGTCTTTATTAATTATTATTACAAATATAATTTCCAATATTTACCAAAACTCGGGCACACAAGTCGTGATCATAAATGGCAGCGATGTGAAGCGCGGTCCTACCATGCTCTCCCCCCTGGTCGACGTTGAATAGGTCCCTGTACTTTGAGAAGATCTGCAGAATTGGCACCTGATGTGGGACAACATGTGTGATGTAGACAATTTATATAGGTAACCACACTATACGCGTCCATAAACCATCTAATTCCAATACTTCAATTTTAACACGTTCACAGAACAAAAAAATGTTTTGATTTCCTTCCAAGTCCCGCCTATTATTTTAATCTCTATACAAGTCGGAATACATCAAATTTGTAATGTGAGCACTTCAACACTGGGTGGAGCACTCTGAGCACTCTTCTGAAGACAATAGGACATGAACAACAGCATCCCCTAAGGACATCGTATTTACTTATCTTCAGAAAAAATAGCCTTAGTGCGGATCTGTTAGGCACATACTTTTTTCATCTTGCCACATATGTGGGGCACGGGTTTTTGAAGCTAGTTCGTCGTGCTCAATATATGGGGCACTGGACTGCGAACGTGTTATGTCAAAAATTGGCGGTACTAGAGAATGAAACTTAGCTTCAAAACTGTAACTTGGAAAATCAATAGGTACCTACTTTGGTCGTTTGGACTGATAAATTATTGATTGGTAATTTGAACTTTTCCAAGAGGCAAAGTTTGTTTCCAAAAATATGTTCCGTTTAGTTTAATAAATAGTCCGAAACCCGTATTAAATTTAGTACTTATTTCTTATTTAATTTGCTGCATTTGTAATATTATTTCATTACTGTAGAATCCACATTATTGGTTTGTCTTGCGATCGCAAATAGAGGAGAGCTTTCACGATATTAATAATGTAAGTATTAGTGTAATAGACGGAAGGCGGTATTGGTTTTTATTCTTAGTTCTTTCTCTATTGCCTTCCCAGCGAAGAGAAAATAGTATTCAATTGAATTAGTTCCTTTTAGTTTAATATTCCGGAGGCAATACCGATCAATGTATAATAGTTTTACAATTCATTGTGAATTAAATATCTTACCTTATTCAACTCTGTAGACAAATGAATAGGTGCTTGAGTCTTCTCATTCAGTAGCCCAGTATCAACACGGCTATAATAAAAATAATCCAATATTGTATGTTTAATAAAAAAATAATCTTCAATGTAAAAATATCGGAAGAATTATCGCTAACTCAATCATCAGTGTTAAACCATAATTTTAGCGATTCCAGATTGGGCAAGCTTATTTTTAGTAATCGCTAAGAGAGGCGTCCCGCTCTGTAGCATACTATATCAGAGTCGGTGATACTTAAATGAGTTTAGGTTTTACTACAATGGAACTTTCGTACATAGGTACATTCGGAAAACATTACTGTCAGCCTTCGGCGATCGGATTATGATTTAGATTAAAAAAAACTCAATGTTCTAAAATGGGTCAGAACTCACTGGTCTCCTGAAATTCGCACCCTGTGCCCACTCGTCCCCTAATATATTTGAGGTTTCCACTCGGCTTAGTCGCAAACTCGCCCACAAAATAACTGGTATGCGGGCGAGTTTCCCTTTTGTAAATTTTCACGTAGTAAACTGGCCCACATGCTTTAATGATACTGGGCGAGTTGCTTAAGGGCGAAAATTACAATTCGTCCCCTGAACTGTTATTTTTTTAAATAATTTGTATTTCCTCGCGCTCTGATAAGGAATCAATCCCTATGCATAGTAGGCACCTTCTATTTAACCGTCGAATCGCACCAACAATGACAAACTTAGCGCTAGGAGAATATACATGTAAAATTTAGGAGATTGACATTTGATTTTTCGTTAGCACATATCATTTCCATACATTGTTATTTTCAGTCTACTAGCGTTAACGAAAGTTAATGCCGCTTGGGGCTGGGGGCTGTAATACATGATAATGGTCCAGTTACTTACTGTCTCAGAAGGCTATCTATAGCATCCAAGGCGTCGTGCTCAATCGCCACATGGAGAGGGGTATTCCCATTGTTATCCTGAACGTTCAGATCTAAGAAAAAAGAATTTTTTTGTTCAGATCTAAGAAAAATGAAAAATAGTTTATTATATACTTTACTATATGGTCTAAAGGTAAGTATGACCATATACAGGGTGTAACGTAGAGGGTATATGAAGCCGAAGGGAGGGTGTTCAGTATCGATAACTGAACAACTTTTGTTTTACGACTTTTCGATTTTCGCGAATTTATTTTTTGACTCTTCATACATTTCGTACCTGTCAGCTGATCGATTTGTACGAGACTTTAATATATTTTTATTTTTTATTCGAAAAGTCGTAGAACAAAAGTTGTTCAGGTACCGACACTAACCACGCTCCCTTCGGCTTCATATACCCTTTACGTTACACCCTGTAGTAAAGTGTACAGAACAGTCATTACGGTTGTGAATTTCTCAATAAGTACTTGACTGGTTTCGAAAATTCGTTAGGTACAATTATTTAAGTATGTGTGTAATCTAGACTACAATAGCCGATATAAATTACAGAAGTGTGTGAGAACAGGCGACGACGCGGCCGCGTGGACGGAATAGGAGAGACAGTAGTACTCTCCTCTCCCCGCTCGCTCTCGCCTCATCACCTTTCCAAGACCTGACTTAGTACCTGACTAAGGACTTTGCATTTGGCTGGATATTTTTTTCCAATACTTGGCGACGCCCTTGGATATTTGTACACATAGTGACAATGTCAATCCCATCGTAACTATTCTAACTTATCTATTTTTGACTAAAAAGCGAGAACAACATTTAGCTGGGCCTGAAGTTGGCTCAGCTAAAATGCCGTGGAATATACCTACATCTAATTTACATAAATCTAAACTATTAATAATATTTTCTCTTTCCGTTGTGTACCGGACACACTCCATCAAAATATGTTGCAAGTCTTCCTTGGTCCCACAATCTTCGCAGTTAGGAGATTCAACTTTGCGCATTAAGAATGCAAAAGATTTTAGATGGAATATGTCCGGACCGCAATCTATATGCCGTAATTATATACTGTCTACTTAGTCATATACTAAATTCTACATATATGACTTAGTTTTAAAAAAATCCAAGTAATTCTATACGTTCTACATTGATGCCTTCGATATGTGGTGCTGGAGAAAATTGCTGAGGATAACCTGGACGGCGCATCGGACAAACGTATCCTTCAAGGAGCTTAGGATAACGGCCAGGCTGTCAACCATCTGTCTCAAATAGGATTCTTGAATACTTCGGTCACATTGCCAGGAAGAGTGGCGACAACCTGGAAAGATTAATGGTGACGGCAAGGTAGATGGACGGAGACCTCGCGGATATGTGATGCTGGAGATAATGACTGAGGATAACCTGGACCGCGCATCGGACAAACGTATCCATCCTCAAGGAGCTTAGGATAACGGCCAGGCTGTCAACCATCTGTCTCAAAAGGATTCTTGAATACTTCGGTCACATTGCCAGGAAGAGTGGCGACAACCTGGAAAGATTAATGGTGACGGCAAGGTAGATGGACGGAGACCTCGCGGATATGTGATGCTGGAGATAATGACTGAGGATAACCTGGACCGCGCATCGGACAAACGTATCCATCCTCAAGGAGCTTAGGATAACGGCCAGGCTGTCAACCATCTGTCTCAAAAGGATTCTTGAATACTTCGGTCACATTGCCAGGAAGAGTGGCGACAACATGGAAAGATTAATGGTGACGGCAAGGTAGATGGACGGAGACCTCGCGGACGAAGCCCGATACGTTGGTCCGATCAGATTTGTACCAATCTCGATACCGGTTTTTACGATGCTCTTCACGTCGCCGAAGATAGGAACAGATGGCGAAATATTATCAGAGTAAAGATGATCCAGAGGAGTCACGACCCTCAGCAATGAGGAATACAACGCAAGGAGGGAGGGGAGTTATACACGTAGGTATGTATGTACAACTACATGGACTCCATTAAATAGGCAATTCTTAATCCAAGCAGTCAATGCAAATCAAATTCCATCTAGTTTAAACATAGGAAAATAAACATGTTGTTGTTGTCTGCGGTCTGGTGCCTTTGAGTATGACTTGTGTTTCGAATACATACCGCCTCCGTAGTTGCTGATGAAGTCCAGAATGTTGGTGTTATTCCTGGATGAAGCCTGGTGAGCCGCGGTGCGGCCGCGTGAGTCGCGGACAGTCAGACGCGCCGGCTCAGTCAGATACAAGCGCATAAAGTCGTCCACATTGCCGCTTTCTGCTGCCTGTTAACGAAAATATATCGTCACTGCTTTATCTCTATTGCTGTTATTCATAAACCTAGTTAATTTATTTATTTGATTTATTTTAGTATTACGATACACTTAAACCTCATCATCATCATCAGTCTATTTATATTGCCCCACTGCTCGGGCACAGACCTTCCCTTACATCGAGGGAGCTGGGGCCATAATCCACCACGTGGGCCCAGTGCGGGTTGGCGGATTTCACATGCCATAGATTTTTTCTACTTCTTCTACGACATGCAGGTTTCATCACGATGTTTTCCTTCACCGTTTTGAGAGCACTCTGTAAATGTACGTAAGTTTTTCCGTCGAAAAACCCGAGGATAACTCATTGGTACATGACTGCCCTGGCTGGGAATCGAACCTGGGACCTCCATATTGCAAGTCCATTGACCCAACCACTGAGCCACCGAGTTAAATCTCACTTCCCTTAAATCGTGTTGCTATCCCTATCACAAAAAAATAACCTATCGTTAAAAAAGGTTGATAGAAGGTACAGGGGGCCTAAACGGTGGCGTAACTTTAAGGCTTCGTATGCGCGTATTTTCAGTTTTTCTACGAAGGCTACGGCACTAACTACTAAAATTAAACGTCTGAAAAATATATATAGCATCTTGGGGTGTCTATTTAGAAACTGATGAATACCGATACACGATTGGACAAACTTCGCTCGATAGAAAAAAATCGCAAACATATTCCATGTCGTTTAAAATGAAATTATATCTAAACCGAAATAGTTATTCATACAAAATATATATCAAAATGTAGGGTACTATTAATACGAGAGCTTGTTTAAAAAAAATCTGATTTGGTTGGCGTTTTTTTTAATTCCCTGCCAAAATTCATAAAAAACGAATATTGAGACACTGTGCCGTGCTCTTCACTCTGGCGCTGCGGGGCATCTTCTGTCTCACTATTGCTTTTGACAACCATAATAACGCCTTAAATCACGTTTATGAATAACAGCCTAAAAGTATAAAGGCTGAACACATTAAAAGTGGGGGAACCAAGTTTGTTCCTTCTACAGTATTCCCCCTTCTTAAGGCTTTGTATGTATAAAATAAAAATAAAAAGTCAGATTTTTTTAAAACAAGCTCTCGTATTTATAATGCCCTACATTTTAATATATATTTTGTATGAGTAACTATTTCGGTTTAGACATAATTTTCATTTAAAATACATGGAAGGTTTTTCTATTGAGCAAAGTTTGTCCATTACTTACATTCTACAAACTTGGTAATTGGCGTCGATTTTCTGCCGACTATGACTATTATATTATCTAGTTATGATTCGCTTATACAGTGTAACATCTTCATTCAGCCCGTATGAATCCAATGCTGGGCATTAGGCCTTTCCCAAAGCACTCAGCCCTATTCGCGATATTCTACGTATGTCATTAAATTTTTGTGTGCTCTATCTTCACCAAGATCCTCATAAACACGATTTATTAATATTTAAAAGTGCAAATACCCTTTTTGGACACCTTGTAGGTATCTATGAATGACAATATTTAAGAGCCTTCATAGAGCCAACTAGCGCCGCCAATCTTGAAAAAATGATATCTTCCAATTTAATCAATTTTATTAAAAAAGTTATTTACAAAATGTTTATTACGATAAATACTATTTTTTAAATACTTATAACGTGATTCATTTCGGTAAGATGTAGTTCGCATAATTGTGAAAAACGGCCGTTTTTGGCACATTTGTGAACTACAACTTAGCTTGTCGCGATTATGCCATGAATTGTATATTGAAAAATAGTATTCATCCTAATAAACATTTTGTAAATAGCTTTTTTAATAAATTTGATTAAATTGGAAGATATTATTTTTTCAAGATTGACGGCGCTAGTTGGCTCATATCAGGCCCTTAATTGATCATGCCAGATTCTGCCCCACCATCAACCGCAAGTAGTACAAGATAACGAATAAATGTAAAAATATCTCTTAATTATTGGTTTAAAATAAAGTTTTGTACAAGTTGCGATTCGAAAAAAACAGCTTAATTAAGAATTCAGAAAATAGTAAGAAATCTAAACGATTTATTCATTGTTTTTGTTATTCTTCTATAGGAGTTGCGAGAGTAGTAGAAAATGATACTGATTATGATTATGCAATATGAAACTTGTAATATGTTGTAACGGTACGCAGGTGGTAAATAAATATTCCTAATAAAGAAATGCTCTTCCAATTTACTTGCGCAGGCCACCGCTCCATTTGGTGGGAGGCACCATGCGTTTACTAACGGTATCTGGTTTGAGGCACGAGCCTGGCGTCGAGGGGGCTCGGGCCGTGATCTAGCGCACGGGCCCAGTGCGGATTGGTGGCACTAAGGATGTCTAGGAATACACGACACGTGTAAAGAGAGCCCAAGGCTGGGCGGTGAAACATTAAGGAAGCGGTTTTTGATTGTGCCTAGATCTTAGTATCAACAAGCGCTCATGTTATTCAAAATTAGTGGGATAGGTAGATGTAAGGAGAATCATGGCTAGGTATGATGCCAGGCGGCAAAACTCAAAAGGTGAGACCTTCAGTTGTGGCTGGATCGCAGCACAAACAAGAGCTCTGTTGTTTAATATTCGGCGCCGTCAAAGGCTATTTCAGATAAAGCTGTAACATGAAGCTGAGAAGTCTTAGGCATCGAAGAATGTTCCAGAAACATAGATTAGGTAATCGAGGCGCAGATGCTGAAATAGGCAGCAACACATGTCTTATACAGTCATCGGAAGTCAGGTGTGAGGCTTCGACCCTTGTATGGTTCTTATTGTAGTCGCCTTAGGAGTTAGAATTATTGCACTTCAAGTAGGTTCGACATATTGGGCGAGTATATCTAGGTTACTTGTCTATCTGAATCGCCGCTATCTTATTATTGAAAATCATGTGAATTTATATTCATACTGTTATTTTAAATTATTGCAAAGCCTCAGAGACAAACCAAATAAAATGGCCAGTCTCCGAGCTCGCTTGCTCATTGGAGTAATGTTTACATTAAATCATAACAATAATAGTGTCACACGAATCGAGTTAGAGGATTAGGTTTATTTTGACCAAGCACTACGGTCTCGGTCTCTCGAAAATAATTAAAACTTAGATATTTTGTAGGAAAGTATTATACCACAAACTAAATAGTCAAGTGTCTTAGTTTACAAACCTCTAGCGAATATGAATCTTTGGGTCACTCTGGTTTCGTTTTCGGGAACGGATTCGTTCATTTAGGGCATCTCTATGAATTTGAAGTGAAATAAAACCGATTGCGTGACCTGGGAGAGGGAGAGTGAAGGGATAGTCAGTGGGCAGTTAGTCCAGGATTAGTGTAGAAGTTATTTTGGGTGACTCGGGGTGTAAATAGCTTCACGTCGCGGTAACCAGAACCTAGGATACCTAACTAGGCTGGATCAGTCAAACTCTGAGTGACCCCGAAAGTGCCTATTTGAAATCAATTAGCTTCACGTCGCGGTGTGCAAAGCCTAGGAAACCTAGCTAGGTCGTGACGGACCTAACCGCATAGGTTTACTGTCTCCTAGAGGTTTCCTCACGCGGTTCGGCTGATTCGATCTCATCGATGAGAGTTAGCTGATAGGGTAGCCACCCTTCGCGAGTGTAGCGTATATCGCAGTGTTTATTGTGTCGTAATAGTGATAAAGTCTCGTCGCGAATTTATAGCAGTTGATCGGTTCCTTTCGCATAGGAAATCAACTGTTTACGTGAATATAGTGAAAGTGTAGTGAAGTGTTGTGTTAAGATTTAACTTCGAGATTCTAGGCACTCTAGTACGCGGGCTGGGTCATTTATATTAGATCTCAGCAATTAACAGTTTAGACTCAGACTATAAAATAAACTAGATGTCTCGGTGTTTATAAAATAATTACAAGTTTGGATTTTAAGTGCTTGCTAATTTTATTTTCTATAGATTTTGGTACGTGTGGCAGAAGGTAAGGTTTACTTGCTACAGTAGAGTCTTTGGTAAATTTTTCATTTTCCTTATTTTATTTCTTTATGTATGGCGTTATAATGTAATCAAAACCTGTGGTTCATTGTTAAGACTTTTATGAAATCCAAGGACTCTATTTTATAGGTAAATCATTTCTATTATTGATTGATAATTAAATTATAATTATGATCGGAGAAATGATTTATTTTGCATGCTTATGCTTCGCTTCTTTTTACAACGTGTGCAGTCGAGGCTCCTAGGAAGTCTGAGGAGGACTTATCTTATTAGATTTTAAAGATAGAGTCAGTGAGAGTGTTTTGCTGAATAGTCTGGCTGCAGAAGTCAAAGACTAAGCTAGATTACATTTTCTACCTGAACTGATTGGTGATGCAGAGACCTATTAACGTATAGGTAGTGAAGTGAAGTGATTGTTTTTGTTTGGGTTTTGCTAGAGTCCTCCTTGGCTGGGGTTGGTACTTTATTTGCTAGGCTTTATTGGATCTATAACCTAGGTTTCCTTAACTATAATCTTATGCCTCTATTATTTGTCTATTACAATCGTCTTAGATCCAATTTAGTCATCTGTATGGGAAAAATAGGTGCAAAAATATTAGACTTTGATATTGAATTGATTATTACAAAATTAAGTAAGTAGATTATTTTCACCTATTATGAACATACTTTCACTGCTTTCTATTTCACATTGTTATTTTTGACTACGATGTTTTATGTTTATCTCCATCTCAACTATTTAGCCTTTAAATCTTAACTAATCATCGAATTTTACATGAATATTACCACGGTAAAATATTATAATCGTTTGATGCGTTAACACCGAGTGTCCTTGTATGCTCTTTTGGTGTTCCCACGGTAAAATATTATAATTCCTTCCTAAGTGATGGTGTCGATAATGATTCTGCTAGTGGTGGATGTTAATGTCCCTACTGGTAGTTTTGTTGTCTCGCAGTTGCTTGGATTCGCACTTATCAGCCGGGTTTCCTTTAACCTGTGTTGGTGGATCTGAGATAATTGTAGGCATATGGGTCTTCACCCTTTGCTATACACCCACTTACCACTAAAATATTATAATTCCTTCCTAAGTGATGGTGTCGATGATGATTCTGCTAGTGGTGGATGTTAATGTCCCTACTGGTAGTTTTGTTGTCACGCAGTTACTCGGATTCGCACTTATCAGCCGGGTTTCCTTTAACCTGTGTTGGTGGATCTGAGATAATTGTAGGCAGATGGGTTTTTACCCTTTGCTATACACCCACTTACTCAACGTAATATTAGATTTAAGCAAACCCAAACACTGGATGTCGCAGTACACTCCTTTAGTGTTTCGTTGGGAGTTATTAGATTTAAGAAAACTATATACACCGGGTGTCGCAGTACATTCCTTTGGTGTTCCTTCGGGAAATATTAGATATAAGAAAACCATATACACCGGGTGTCGAAGTACATTCCTTTGGTGTTCCTTCGGGAAATATTAGATATAAGAAAACCCTATGCACCGGGTGTCGCAGTACATTCCTTTGGTGTTCCTTCGGGAAATATTAGATTTAAGAGAACCATATACACCGGGTGTCGCAGTACATTCCTTTGGTGTTCCTTCGGGAAATATTAGATGTAAGAGAACCATATGCACCGGGTGTCGCAGTACATTCCTTTGGTGTTCCTTCGGGAAATATTAGATGTAAGAGAACCATATGCACCGGGTGTCGCAGTACATTCCTTTGGTGTTCCTTCGGGAAATATTAGATGTAAGAAAACCATATACACCGGGTGTCGCAGTACATTCCTTTGGTGTTCCTTCGGGAAATATTAGATATAAGAAAACCCTATGCACCGGGTGTCGCAGTACATTCCTTTGGTGTTCCTTCGGGAAATATTAGATTTAAGAGAACCATATACACCGGGTGTCGCAGTACATTCCTTTGGTGTTCCTTCGGGAAATATTAGATGTAAGAAAACCATATACACCGGGTGTCGCAGTACATTCCTTTGGTGTTCCTTCGGGAAATATTAGATTTAAGAAAACTATATACACCGGGTGTCGCAGTACATTCCTTTGGTGTTCCTTCGGGAAATATTAGATATAAGAAAACCATATGCACCGGGTGTCGCAGTACATTCCTTTGGTGTTCCTTCGGGAAATATTAGATATAAGAAAACCATATGCACCGGGTGTCGCAGTACATTCCTTTGGTGTTCCTTCGGGAAATATTAGATTTAAGAGAACCATATACACCAGGTGTCGCAATACATTCCTTTGGTGTTCCTTCGGGAAATATTAGGCTTAAGAGTATTGATTACACAATAAAATATTATTCCATACTGAATTATTTAATTACTAACTGAAGAATGCGATATGTTTTAAGTATATACACACACACTGTCTGAGTAGGTAGTTTTAGCTAAACCATAGGCAGGTTTTCCAGTAGGCTGCTGAGTTCTTTACTGGTTTCTCTCAGCGGGTCCCCTTAGGAACCAGAGTTAGGTTAGGCCCAAAAGAAAACTCCCGCTTCAGGAGGACCGGGTAAGTCCACTCGGTACAGCGAATATAGCGAAAAGGCTGTACCGCTCGGTCAAGTTATTCATTTAGCGCGTTGGTAAGTCGCATTGGTGGTTTCTTGAAGTAGGGCCAGCTTCTTTCATAACGTTCAGGTGTTATCTTATGTCCAGTAGGGATCGAGCCCGCTCATACCTCTATCAAAGAATCTTAGGTTACTACATCTTCAACACAACGTATTAGTACGGGGGCGCATTGCAAAAAACTTACGTCATCAGACACCAAGATGGGACCCATATGGGGTGGTTCGCTGATGGATAAGCTTCTCAATTATATAGGGTTGCCTGAGCTAAACCTGGAGCGTTTTGTGTAGGAGGCAAAATGAGTGTTGATTTTTTGGCAAAATTTACGTCATCGGGTACCAACATGTGACCTTGCACATTAGTTGAAGCTCATCAAGGACTACTTAAAAAAACTAGGTTGCCTCATCCTATCTTGGAGCTTTTTGGATCCGGCCAGATTTAGTGGTTGTAAAAAAAAAGAAATTTACGTCATCGGGTACCAAGATGAGAATCATACCATGGGATAGTCCTAGTGTCCTAACTCATAAAAAAAATGGGTTGCCTGGCCTCAGCCTGGAGCATTTCTTTTCCGGCCATGTTTAATGTTGCACGGACGACTTACTGCTAAAGACTAAAATCTATCAAAATTTCGCTCGTAGATACATGGTTTTTATATATATTGTTAGGATACCTAAGAGTATTTTATGCCTAAGTTTTCAACCCTGTAGACACTGTGCAATTTCCATGGTGCTCGATAACTGCAATGTTCTGGCATTTTTGGCAGATTTTTCGATATATGTACCCAAGGAAGAGAGTTTGGGGTATCTTTATTATATGTGATTATAAAGTAAACTAAATGTGCATAATTTGAGCCTAATACCAGCTCTCTAGGGCCATTGGTTGCAGAGATAGAGCCATTCAAAGATTAGCATTTTTGTCCGTAGCTATTTTCAATACTGGCGGGCGTGGCGTTATCCGAGAGCTGGTATTAGGCTCAAATTATGCACATTTAGTTTACTTTATAATCACATATAATAAAGATACCCCAAACTCTCTTCCTTGGGTACATATATCGAAAAATCTGCCAAAAATGCCAGAACATTGCAGTTATCGAGCACCATGGAAGTTGCACAGTGTCTACAGGGTTGAAAACTTAGGCATAAAATACTCTTAGGTATCCTAACAATATATATAAAAACCATGTATCTACGAGCGAAATTTTGATAGATTTTAGTCTTTAGCAGTAAGTCGTCCGTGCAACATTAAACATGGCCGGAAAAGAAATGCTCCAAGCTGAGGCCAGGCAACCCAATTTTTTTACGAGTAAGGACACTAGGACTATCCCATGGTGTGATTTTTATGGGACTATATGACGTAACTATTTTGCAGTGCGTCTTTGTATGTACCGGAAAAATTACGTTATGAACAAAACTGATAATCTTCGACTAGCTCTATCTCGGCAACCAATGGACATAGAGAGCCGGTGTTATGCTTAAATTGTAGAAGATTTAGTTTTCTTTATAAGTATATAATGAAGATACCCCAAAAAGGCTTCCTTAAGGTACTTATTTCGAAAAATCTACAAAAGAAATCGTATTATAGATGAAAATGGTAATCTTAGACTGCCTATATCTCTGAAGCCAATGGACTTAGAGAGCTGGTGTTAGGCCCAAATTGTAGCAGATTTAGTTAACTTTATAAGGGTATATAGTGAAGATATCCGAAAACGCTTCGTTATGGTACTTATTTCGAGAAAATTGAAAAGTGCCAGAATTTCGCTGTTTAACGAGCACTATGGAAGTAGCACAGGGTATACATACTGCGTATTGTTAGGACCCCTAAGAGTACTTTATACCTAACTTCGCAACCCTGTATACCCTGCGCTACTTCCATGGTGATCGGTAAACTGCGAAATACTTGCACTTATTGAAGATTTTTCGAAATAAGTACCTTAAAGGAACGTTTTAAGGTGTCCTCATTGTATACTATTGTAAAGTAAAATAATCCTGCTACAATTTAAGCCGAACACCAGCCTTCTATGAACTTTGGTTGCAGAGATAGAGCCAGTCGACGATTATCATTATTTTCCATAATGTGATTTATTTTGCAGATTTTCCCAAATAAGTACCTTAAGGAAGCGTTTTTGAGTATCTTTCTAGTATTCACTTATAAAGCTAACTAGATCGGCTACAATTTGAGCAAAACAACCGCTTTCTAGGTACATTAGTTGCAGAGATGTAGCCAGTCGAAAAGTAACTGTTTTGTCAATAAAATGATTTTTCAGGTAGCGTCATATTCTAAGACGCACTGATAAAAAGTTACGTCATATAGGTCCATAAAAACCTCACCATGTGATAGTTCTAATTGTCTAAATCATAAAAAACCAGGGTTGCCTGGCGTCTGGTCCATTGCATTCAGAAATATAGCCAGTCGAAGATTATCATTTTTGTCCATAAATAAATTTTATTATAGGTCAACCATGTAGCATTAAACATGGCCGGAAATGAAATGTTCCAAGCTGAGGCCAGGCAACGCTGTTTTTTTATGATTTAGGTAATTAGAACTATCCCATGGTGTGATTTTTATGGCTCTATATGACGTAACTTTTTTGCAGTGCGTCTTAGAATGTGACCGTACCGGAAAAATTACGTTATGGATAAACTACTAATCTTCGACTAGCTCTAGCTCTGTAACCAATAGACCTAGATAGTCTATGTTAGGCTTAAATTGTAGCAGATTTAGTTTACTTTATGAGCGTATACAACGAAGATACCACAAAACGGTTCCTTAAGGTACTTATTTAGAAAAATCTGCAAAATAAATGACTTTACGGATGAAAATGTTAATCTTTGACAGCCTGTATCTATGAAGCCAACAGACGTAGAGAGCTGGTGTTAGGTCCAAATTGTAGCAGATTTAGTTAACTTTATAAGCTTAAATAATGAAGATACCCGAAAAAGCTTCCTCAAGGTACTTATTTCGAAAAATCTGCAAATGGTGCCAGAATTACGCAGTTTTTCGAGCACCATGGAAATAGCACAAGGTATACAGTGTTGCAAATTTGGGCATAAACTACTCTTAGGGGTCCTGACAACATATAAAAAAACCATGGATCCTCGCGCTAAATTTGGATCGATTTTGGGACTTAGTAGTGGGTCGTCCATGCAACGTTAAACATGGCCGGAAAAGAAATGCTCCAGGCTGAGGCCAGGCAACCCATTTTTTTTATGAGTTAGGACACTAGGACTATCCCATGGTATGATTCTCATCTTGGTACCCGATGACGTAAATTTCTTTTTTTTTACAACCACTAAATCTGGCCGGATCCAAAAAGCTCCAAGATAGGATGAGGCAACCTAGTTTTTTTAAGTAGTCCTTGATGAGCTTCAACTAATGTGCAAGGTCACATGTTGGTACCCGATGACGTAAATTTTGCCAAAAAATCAACACTCATTTTGCCTCCTACACAAAACGCTCCAGGTTTAGCTCAGGCAACCCTATATAATTGAGAAGCTTATCCATCAGCTAACCACCCCATATGGGTCCCATCTTGGTGTCTGATGACGTAAGTTTTTTGCAGTACGCCCCCGTACTATATGGGTCCGCCCTTGACGATCACAGCCAGCACAGCTATCACGGCCATGATAGTTTATGAGTTTATGTATGTATGTCCCTTTTATGGATGTTCGAATTTATGGATGTTCCATCCATTTTTATATTTATTTAAACCACCCTGAGGGGGGCGGTTGTTACAATGTCCTTAACAAAATGATAGTACTACAGCTTAAATGGTCACGTAGTTTTGTAGGTGGGGCAAAGCTCCATTGAAATGTGGCAATGTCTTTTAACCGATTCTAAATTCACACTGATTCTAAAAAAAACGCCAAGTTGTATTCTACTTTCGTTAAATCCAGTACAATAAAGAAAAATATATGGGATTGACAATTGCTATCGAAAAGCCTAAAAAAAGCTAACGAAATAGACGAATACGCCGTCTTAATCTTGTCCTCATAACCAAAGGTTGACTGGTCGAGATTGCCGCATGGGATTAAGTTCGCCTGTACAAACTGTCAACATGTCACAATGTATAAAAAAGAAATGTAGGTATTGTGTATGAAGAATAAATGAAATTAAAAAGAAAATATAATAGATGTCGCTACCTTCCCTAAAACAGGGTCCGCTGCGCCGTCTTTCAAAACACTAACATTTTTTGGTAACCAACAAAGAAAATTGTTACGCCACGCCCCTAAATCCGATGTTAGTGTTTTAAAACACTGAAACACGGCGCAGCGGACCCTGCTTAAGACGAATATGGAGACAAAATTCACAACCTGGGTACAATATCACGGTGGATCTGTTGGTATATATTCCAACAGAGCCACCGTTGCTCTTGCGTGCACGGAATGGCGAAGTCCCTGGCTCGAATCTCGGTCGTGATTAAAAAACAATTCATTTATCATTTAGATTTTCGTTTCGCATACATTGATCTCCTATAAACAACTAGATACACAAAGGTCTTACTAAAACAATTTAAAAACGTCCAAATAAGGGTCCATTGTTAACGTCCAAATAATGTCCAATAAAGCAAATGAGGGCCCTTCATCCTTTTGGACCTTCTTCCCGCTCGGACATTTTTAGAAGGCAGACTGTGTATCTAGTTGTTTAAAGGAGATCAATGTTCGCATAGCGCATATGCAAGAAAATATGAAAAAGATAATCTCAATCCTATACATTTTTCTTTCTATTCTAATAGCGTTAACGAAAGTCGAAGCCACTTGGCTAGCTCCTGTTAACCATCACGTTGTCCCAATGACCATGAGGTACCTACTTGAGTTATAGCTCTGCTGCGCCGAGTTGGAAAAACTCGTCGCATCCACCCGAACTTAACTTGCACTTTTTCCGCCTCCACCCCGACTCCCTTCTCAACTACACATATATCTGTGGTCATTGCCATAGCATACGTATTCCCGATAATACCGTCGTCGAACCGTTCCGAATAACGGCGGAGGAGCGACTGCCGAGGAGACGCCAAGGACCGCGGGCGCAGCGGAATCGGAATCGCAAGTGTCTTATTGCAAGCTACAGTCTACTTTTGCACGGCAACAAGTTTATTGAATTTACATCGGGCTTTAATTAAATATCCATGGAAAACTCCGTCAAACGATTTATGAAATAGACTTAAGAAACGACAAACAAGTTGGATAATGGTCATCGTTACCTATACACACATTTGCAGCAGAGAAATTAGGTAAGTTTTTAAGGTGGAGATTTTCCCAAAAAGTAATTGACTGGTATTTTAAAATACCTTAACTTGCTCCGCGCAAAAATATACTTTTGTGATGCACGAAACATACAAAAACCAACTAGTAAAAGAATGTTTGTAATCAGTTTTGTAGTTTTTGAGAAAATCTCAACATTAAAATCTCTTCTATCTGTGTTAGATCGTACAACAGATCCAGGATCAAATCAATTATCGCAAATAAACAGAAACGCCAAATGTGTTTTTGGTCATCGTTTTTAGGGTTCCGTGCATCAAATGGAAAATAGGAACCCTTTTAGGATCACTTTGTTGTCCGTCCGTCTGTCTGGAAGCTAGGTCTTATAGCACAAGTAAAGGATAAAAATCCTAAAACTGTAAATTTAAAATTACATCTCCCGAAAATAAAAATCTTATGGCGGCTCTTCACTTGACTATTCGTATTCGCTATTGGATGTTTGTCGTATTGGTCAAATACTTGACGTATGTACATACAAATAAGTCGAATATTTGGTCGAGCATACCAACCACACATTGCTATTATGACAAATACGCAAATACGAATAGCCAAGTGAAGTGCTACCATTACAAACTTATATTTGCCGATGATCAATTAATTAGGAATATGTCGATGTATGGACATAATAAATTTTGATAATGGCAAAGAGAAGTTGGTCTCTAAATCTAGTTATTTTCGTTAGAGCAAAGTTACGGGGTTAAGTTGCGTTGCACGGAAGCCTCGGTGCGCTAGTCCGACTCGCACATGGCCGTTTTTTTTTTTAATTACTTTAACACAGTTACTTTATTTTATTTTCTTTATTAGGGAAAACTACAGCTATTTACAAGTAATAGGTCTTAAAAATATGATTACAACTGAAAAGAGCCAATTACAGTTTTCCACGAATTTACAAAAGCAAAGATCAAATTACAAATATTATACATATAGATAAATAGATAGAGCATCACAGTTATATTAATAGGTGCATAAATTACTAATGATTAGTTGTGTACAAATAAATAAATAAGTATAAATAATATATATATTACGGCATACTATTATGATACTTAAATAGGACAAAAATGATTATAATACATACTACATAGAGGTAAGTACTTGCAAGGAAAAGGTGACATCTGGGAATTTTATTAATTGATAAATCAATACAACCATTTATCAATCAGCATGATCAACAACAGCTCTCGGAATAGAGCAGTCTTTCTCAAAGTGGGCTTCACTTGTGGGCGCTGAAGACCTAAAGGGGGCGGTAAGGGCTCCAGAAAAAATTAGGGGGTGTTGAAGTGTTTTAGAGGGTTTGTTTAAAATTGATTATTTTTGTTTTAATTTGAATTAAAGATACTCTTAATATTATAAAGTTTTTGTTTTATTAAACTTTTTACACGATCACCTATTGTATAAAGGCGAACTTAATTGTTCTCACTGGTGAAAGATTCTCGTTTAGTATGTAAGTTTAAACTCCAGACCAGACTAATATAGCACAAATTAAATTTATTAAAGTAACTAATATCTAAGGCATGTGAAATCCGCCAATCCGCACTGGGCCCGCGTGGTGGATTGTGCTCCCTCGATGTAAGGGAAGGTCTGTGCCCGAGCAGTGGGGCAATATAAATAGACTGATGATGATGATGAAAGTAACTAGTGAAAGTCCCATCAAAATCCCTTCAGTAATTATGGCGTGATGCCTGCACATAGTCACAGACAAAAAATTTAAAAATTGGTGTTTTGGCATCAGTATCGATCCTAAAACATATTACAATTATTCTTTAAAAAAATATCCAATGTACAAACACAACTTTTTTACAGTCTTATTATATGTATAGATAAATGCCATTGTGGTTTTTTAACTGTGATAAAGTAAAAAGAAAATAGGGGCGCTGAAAATTAATTGGTTTTCAAAGTGGGCGTAAGAGACAAGTTTGAGAACATCTGGAATAGAGGAGCTCGGCTCAAAATCTAATCTAAGCGTTGCAGTCCGACGAGGCTACTGTGAATACTGTGACATACGAGTGAATACGTTGATGATGACGAATGCACTTCAAAGCACAACAACCCTTTATACGAGTATACGAGCAATAATTAGTACCCAGATTATGCGGTTAGTGGGGTTGGTCCGTTTGTCATACTATAATATTATTTAGTTCTACTAGTAGAACAGAATGAACCAAATCCCGTTTGCTACTAATACAATACTACCCACTGTGACAAACTGGAATCAGTAAAAGTTGAAAATGACAAGAACTGTCAAAAATGACCCTGTCAAAAGTGACCCTGTCAAAAGTGACACTGTCAAAAATGAAAGAACTGTCAAAAACGACAAGAACTGTCAAAAATTACAAGAACTGTCAAAAATTACAAGAACTGTCAAAAATTACAAGAACTGTCAAAAATTACTAGAACTGTCAAAAATTACAAGAACTGTCAAAAACTGTTAAATCTGTCAGAAACTACAGGTAGGTGCTTGTCATTTTTAACAGTTAAAACTGGTATAGATGTGGACAATGAATCAATTTGATATCTCCATAAACGCAACCTTTGGAGCGGGGTGAATCGACCAGTAACAATTGTAAAAGGTAGCATCCCACCCATAGCTGAGATTTTTGGAGGGTGAGTTGCCACCTAAGCCGATTGTTATGTCATTCCCTTTAAAACTGATTAGTACTTAGATGCTTGAGTCATACTTTTTCTTCGCGTAGTTACGTAAATTTATTATTTTCACCAATAGCCGAATCAATTAAGTATAATTACTCGACAAATTAAAAATGTAAATAAATTCTAGCCAACTTGTATAAAGGGCCTTCCATGAGACAACTAGCGCCGCCAATCTTAAAAAAATAATATCTTCCAATATAATTAATTTGATTAAAAAAGCTATTTCCAAAATGTTTATTACGATAAATACTATTTTTTAAATGCTTATTTGTAACGTGATTCAATTTCGGGAAGTTGTAGTTCGCATAATTGCGAAAAACGGCCGTTTTTGGCACATTTGTGAACTACAACTTAGCTTGTCGCAATTATGCCATGTATTGTATATTGAAAAACAGTATTCATCTTAATAAACATTTTGTAAATAGCTTTTTTAATAAAAATTTATTAAATTGGGAAAAAAAAATCAAGATTGCCGGCGATAGTTGGCTCATGGAAGGCCTTTAAGTATACTCGACAAACTTATTTTCTTCGTAAGGTGTAGTATGTTTATCACTCGAGAGAAACTAGAGAAAGCGCGACTCCCAATTCATGTGAATTGAGACCGAAACTACACCCTCGTTGGTAATCGGTACTATCACCCCTTCCACTTTCATCTTCCCACATTGTACGGATAACAGCAGACCAATGGTAAAACTTGCTGTACGAATCCAACTCTTATGACGCAGATAATAAGAACGGTCCAAAGTCCAAAATGTTACACTTGATTTGCTGTTAGCTGTACTACCCACTATGCAATAGTTGGAGTTAGTAAACCGATATCGTTGAGTTACTACTGAATAAAGAAAAATAACGAGGAATTCTTCATTTTGCGAGAACATCGATACTGTTGGCGTAGTAAGACGGGTCCACGAGTTTCAAACTATGTACAATCGCTGAATAATTTAGCTGATCATCTTATTAATGTATTTAGTTATATTAAGGTCCGCACATTTTGCCGGGCCGCGGCGTGGCGGAGCGCAAGAACTATCGCACACTGTGACCGTTGTAAAATTTCGGCGTCATAGTATTCGATATTTCGAATTTCGGTATCACGTAGCGCACTCCTTATCCTCGTAATTTTGCTCTAACGAAAAGATAAACTCGATTTAAGAACCAACTTATCTTTGCCGTTCCCAAAATAATATGCCCATACGTCGACATACACCTCGACTATTTTGGCAACTGTAAATATAAGAATAAAATATTTCTTTTATATGTTACAACGTTATAGTTTTCGGATTTTTTCCTTTACTTGTGATATAGCCTAGCTTGCGACCTAGCTTCTTGCCAAACATGATTCCAGGTCAACGGGAAGTACCCTATGGGTTTTGGTTTTCTTGTATTTTCATACAAAATCGTCCATATCTTTTGATTGCGTTGACGTAGAAGTTAGATTTTTTCACGGCTGCGTGAGGTTACAGACTTGAGTATTTGGTATTGAATAATTTCAACTTGATCCGTCCACGGGTTTCTGAGATATAGGTCTAGTGCGGCAGGAGGGCGGGCGGACGGACGGACGAACAGACAGACGGACAACAAAGTGATCCTATAAGGGTACCTTTTTTTCCTTTTGAGGCACGTAACCCTAAAAACTACTGTGTACCATAAAATTAAAATTATCATATAATTTTGCAACCGTACTGTTCCCACCTTTTTCAAAAAGTTCTGATCATCTTATAAAGAATGCTGTAACTTTATTAGACTATTGTAACTACCCTGTCAGATATGCTCTGACCCTAAGGCTTAGAATCCTATCCCAAAGCTAGTTATTCATACAAAATATATATCAAAGTGTAGGGTACTATAAATACGAGAGCTTGCGTATTTTTATTTCCAGGCAGCCCCTTAATACAGAACTCGTATGCACACAATCATAAAGCTACCAAACCAAGATATGAAGTCTGAATTTAATCCCAAAAAAAAAAATTATGTTTTATTTAAGTATATATTACAAAGTTCGAAATTATTAAATAGTGACCAAAAGGCTGGCACATACTTCGCCCAGCGCGTTAGCCTCGCTATACAGCGGGGCAACGCGGCCAGCCTTTTGGGCACGCTGCCAATAGTGGGGGACCTTGTGGGCAAGTTTTTGAACTATAATTTTTGACAATTTTGCAAGTCTCTGGTACTTATTTGTTTTCCATTTGGTAGAATTTCCAATAGAGGTCGAACATATAACGTGGGTCTTTTGAAAATGGCGGGAAACGACGGTTGCAATATTATCTCTTTTTAAACTTTCACGGTTTGTATACATATTAATTAGATAAAAACGGGAATTACCGTGTTAAACATTTATTATTGATGTCTCTATATTTCGACAGCATTGCAGCCATCATGGTCACAATATTGTTATTATGGTTGCAATATTATTTGATAATATTTATTTTAATGTCTACAGTGGTTATTTTATGTTTAATATCACGTTAAATTAATCAGAAAATGTTCGCGACAGTACGGTGAATTTATTGGATAGTTGTAGCAAGATCTGAAGTTTCAAGCTTTTATCAAGAGTCCCGCTATAAGCTCGGGAGTAAACGTGACTGTCGAGTTGCATCGTCCAGAGTAAAGACGCTACTGCGACTCCTCTGGAAGAATATAGAAGACTATTAGGCATATATTGATGTTTCTGTAACATGACATTGGCAAATGAAGAACTGTCGAGTCCATTAATAAAATAAATAAATAAATAATAACATATAAGGTGTCTTTTCTGGCGCATGTGAGTGAAAGAGACAATAAGGGAGAAATCTTGTCCACATACAAATATGACTTAAGCTCCACTTCATGATCCTAATGGTCTCTCATAGTTAATAATTAAAGACTGGTCGTCCAGTGTAAGTTGAACTCGCTCCTATTACCCATAATGTGTTTATTTTTAAATTCTTATTTGTTTTAGTTTAGGTAATTTGCAAGTAGCGCATCAAACGTAACACGAGCATTTAACGCGATGGCAATAATGGCCAGTTTACAGTGATTTTGTGTAGGTTGATTTGTAATTTTACCCTTATTTTATTCAGGAATACCTTGTACTTATTACACTTAGATTCATAGATAATTTTGAGTGAGAGATTAGTGCGAGTATGAGCTGGATCTCACAACTGTCAAAATTGTATTGAAAGTCATAGTGCAGGTGGCTGACTGGCTACCGAAGTGTACGAGGTGCCGCCGCCTAAGTAAGGGCCCGGGCCCACGGACGCAGTGCGCGAACCGCACGGCGCCCGAGTGGCTCGAGGCTCAGACGGGGAGGAGGAAAGTGATGGATGAATGGATTATACATTGTGGGCTAGTACAGCCCACAATGGGGACTGCTCGGGCGCCAGTCGGGTCGCGGATGTATCACAGTTTCCCGTGGCTCGGCAAGAATGGCACGAGGTGGAACACCCCAGGACGTTTAGTCGGTATGCTGCACCTTCAGGGCGGTGAGCCCGACATAACCAACACGCTCCCCCGGGCGTGGTGACACATGATCTAGCATGTTTTACCTGGGTAAAAAAAAAAGGTGACTGGTGAAAGATCGCCAAGATTGGAAAAATATAGAGGAGGCCTATGTCTAAACATGGGCACCCGAGTAACTGTTTTTTAATTTCATGATGTTATTAATGTGAGTGAATGAATTTGTTAGGTATATATAAATGGTTCTATTATTATTACATATTATATTATCAATGTACTTACATATTTTGAGAATCAACCTATGTAGGTATATTATTATTATGGGCTGGATCTCTCACAACTGTCAAAATTGTATTGAAATCTGAAAGTTGTAAGATCTAACACAAATTAAGTTCGAGCTCAAATTTGTCTATGAATATCGGCCTCAGAGCACAATTAGTTTAGTATGAGCCGCGCTCATAATTATCTCTGAATATTGGTATTACAGTACAATTTTCAATCTTTCAAATAATATATGTAAAGCCACGCATAGGTAGACATTTTCTGTCGACATAGCGGTTGAAATTGATATTTAGCCTACGTTCCAAAGAACGTGACATGTAAGTGTAAACTAAAAATATGATATACAAAAATAATCACTACCTATTTTATTTATTAATGGACTCGACAGTTTCGTCTTGCCATTGTCATGTTACAAAGTATCATATTATTGCATATTGTAGGTAGTCTCCTTTTTTAGGGTTCCGCGCCTCAAAAGGAAAAATGGAACCCTTATTGGATTACTTTGTTTGTTATTCGTCTATCAAGACCTAATCTCAAAAACGCGTGGACGGCTCAAGTGAAATTAATACCAAATACTCAGTATTATGGTACTCAAAACGATCAAATCATACCATGTCATAGCGGCCTTGACAGGGACAGTGCTATTGCATTGGTGTAGTGGCGTCTCTGTTCGGCGCGCCATGACATGGTATGGTTTCATCGTTTTGAGAACTGTAATAGGGGCTGTTCTGTAACCTCATGCAGCTGTGAAAAAATCAAACTTCTACGTCAACGCAACCAAAAGATATGGCCGTTTATGTCGCATTTTATCGCATATTTGTATGAAAACGCGAGAAACTCTAAACCTATAGGGCACTTCCCATTGACCTAGAATCATGAAATTTGGCAAGAAGGTCTTATAGCACAAGTAAGTAAAAAATCCGAAAACTGTAATTTTTAAATTACATCTCTCCAAATCTACTTTATTAAAATAAAACTAACTACTATCTAAAAATACATTACTTATAAAAAAAAATTTGTTAACCTATAATTTGCCCAGCAGTGGGACAATTTATAGGTTAACTTAAATTACTTATAAAATAAATAAAAAAGAACTAAATACTAAAGAACGAACACGTCGTCAAGATCCCCGTTTTGCGGAATGCTGCCCAGGACGCTGGCAGCATTTCCTCGCTGTATCGCAATGTATGTATAAAATAAAATATATTGAACACAAATATCTCTCCAAATATATTTTTTTTCTTATTACAAACTTATATTTGCAGATAATGAACTAATCAGGAGTATATCGATGTATGGACATAAAATTTTGATAATGGCAAAGATAAGATGGTTTTTAAATTTAGTTTATCTTTTCGTTAGAGCAAAGCCTCGGTGCGAGAGTCCGATTCGCTCTTGGCCGTTTTTTTTATGAGGGACATTGTTTTAGTTTGAGTGAGTCGATTATAGTTTTATTGATGCAAGTCGTGTTTCATTTTCTGGTCTGCCTCTGGTCTTCCTATCCTCATCATCTTTCATTTCAGATGAACAGTCGGATGGACAGAAAATTTTACGGTCGGTAAAACTATACTACCAACCGAAGCTGTTAGGTTCAAGAAGTAAAGCTCAGCAAGCGCCTGAGGGAGGCGACGGGTGACCCTCGGCTGAGTCTAGCCAGCCAGCGCGGGAATGCCGCCAGTGTGATGGGCACCCTTCCAAGAGGGCCGAGTTTTTTTCTCTGTTTTTAGTTAGGTAGATTTTTAGGGTAGTTTTTAATGTATTTTAAGTAGTTTTGAATATTTTAGGTAGTTTAAATTTATTTTGTAAGTTTATTTTAGTTTTTTATTGAATAAATACCTTATCAGAAATAAAAATGACTTGTACAAACCTTATGAACAATAACTGTAAGCTTGAAATCGTAAAATAAGATTTAATTAGTATATAATTAGGTACATTTTCTCATTTTGAGTCATCATGAAATAGTCGAGCTAATAATGATCGTACAAAACAATTGAATTTAGGAAGCTATTTTAATAGCATCAAGTAATTTACATCTACTATTTTCTAAAAAAAAAAGTTGTTGCGACTAACGCAGATAACATTTTTTTTTAATTACAATGTCTTCACATTTTATTATTTTCCCAATCATTATAACTAAGCTAAAAGGTAGGGGATTCCGCCACATAGCCGAGGATCGAACCTGGGCCGCTTGCGCCATTACGCTTTTAAGGGCTCTGAAAATGTGTTGTAATCTAAAGTTTTTAAAGAAAATAAGACTTGTTAATCTGGGCGAGCGTAATTTTATTGTGTAATACGTACCCCTACGTCCCCAACACGAGAATGAGTATTACCCATGTTAGATTTGTAATGTCTTGATTGATATGATGGTATGCAATGTTGAAGTTAAGACTTGAGAATTTCGAAAATACACTGCACCGTGATAGAATATTAGATCCTATATATACCCCATCCCTCGACATTGGACTTGTTGACATAGCTTTATAACTCAGGTGTGCTCAACCATTGGAAAGTTTCAAAACCTGTTTTATAGTATTATTATTTATTTTATTAATGACCCCACAGTTCGTCATTTGCCAATGTCATGTTACAGAATATTCAAAATATCATCGGCTTCTCTTCATCCAGGGGAGTCGCCTAGCGTCGTCACCCTGGGTATCTGCGTCTTCTTGTCTTCATCCAGAGGAGTCGCCGTAGCGTCATCACTCTGGACAAAGCAGCTCGACAGTCACGTTCACTCCCGAGCTCGTAGTGGGACTCTTGACTATAGCGCCAAACTTCATCATGTATGAATCCTCCAATAATTTAACCATACTGTCATTCGCCAACATATTCTGATTAATTTAACGTGATCAAACACAAAACAACCACTGTAGGCATTAAACTGATAATTATTAAATAATTTCGCAACTGTCGTTTCCCGACATTTTCAAAAAACCGAGTATAGTATAAAATAATTAAATACATTGAGACGTAAATCGTTATCAGTCTATGGTTATGTCCCCATTGCTTTGCCACGAGAGAGACCCCGGGTCGTTTCCCCCCTTGGGGAGAAATGCGGGCCTTGTTACCTCTCTACCCGGGTATGAGCAGACCTGCTTTGGACCTTCACTTACATCGAGGGAGTTCGGGCCATAATCCACCACGCGCGACCAGTGATGTTAATTTTATAATTATTTATTGTATGTACACGAAATACATTTACATAAAGGGTCACTGAATTATCCTGTTTTTAAAATTCAGGTACTGGGTAAAAATAACCAAATCCTAATTTTTAATTAGTAGGTAATGTCTCAGTTTTCTTATTATGTGACAAAAGCTGTTTTTCCACTGACCCCTTCATATACTCCATATATGCGAGTTAATGATATACAGTAGGTACATAGGCATGCTTATCTCTATAATGAGATATAATATAGCACATAAGACAGCGATTCTACTCGTATTATGATTTTATACTATTCTAATAGTAAGTATCCTATTCCAGTTAAGCTCAACCCTCATACATGACAGGTGGAACATATATGGATTTAGATAGCTTTATTCTAAGTATAGAATAAATGACTGAAGGGAAATATTCCGCGGGCCGAAAGTTGTCCATATATGACGAATATTTTTATATTGAATTTGACTTACACAACGGTTACAAAGTAATATCCTGTCGCAAATATTAAAGGACATCTTCCAA
Source organism: Tachystola acroxantha (assembly GCA_963506565.1). NCBI lineage: Eukaryota > Metazoa > Arthropoda > Insecta > Lepidoptera > Oecophoridae > Tachystola > Tachystola acroxantha. Next base: position 20,497,383 of record OY735870.1, read on the forward strand.
ATTCGGCTTCCATAGAAAATTATTTTGTGCATAACTTTTTAGTATTGAACTCCTAATTATACATATTTATCCAGCGATCGAAGTTTGTTAATCGAAGACAACCTACTTACCTACGATTAAAAAAATCACAAGAACACGTTAGGTATTAAAAAAAATACAACCATTGAGAATTAAAACTTATGGGCGCTTTTATAATTTATCCATAGTACGGCACGGTACGATTTTATCGTCACGGTACAATAGGAAGGCAAAATGTATGGAATAGATGTACATGGTATGACGTTATCGTAGACAGAATTATAAAAGTCTCTTCGTGGATAGAAAACTGTTTACAGAGGTACAAAGGTGATAGTCAAGAGGTCATTTTTTGTAGGTACAAAAAATGCAAATGCTGATATATGATGTACAGGATCATTAGTGCTTTCTTTGCGGACTTTAATCATAAGTATTGTCGCCCCTAATGTTAGAAAAATCATATAAGTATTCTACTTTTATTTAAAAAAAGCTAGGTAGGTACTTACTAAATATCCAACTATAAATGCTATTTTTAAATCACATTCACAACGTGACTCAAAGGTTCGCATAATTGCGAAAAAGAACCGTTTTTCTCGATTTAGCGAGTTTTAGCTTTTTAGACTATTTAGCTTGTCGCAATTATGATATCTATATAAGGTTGGAAGGTAAGGTAAGGATATTAGAAATTAATATTTCTTATCAAATATTTGGTACGTACCTTTTTTTTAATAAAATGTATTATTAGAAGACATTTTATTTAAATTGGGTGCGCTTTTATTATAAGGTCCTTAAGAAAGGAAAGCTAGATACAAATAATAGCAGGTGCGTACCTCGGCCAACGAATAAATTTGGCCATACAAAGAGGTAACGCGGCCGCTCTCTTGGGCACCCTGCTGCATGGGAGCGACTTGGACGCGGTGTTCTACCTGTGACTGGTAGAGGCCACTCACAGCTGGAATACCGCGTCCAAGTAGGTACATTTTTAGAATTTTATTTTTTTAGTATTTTATTTTTCAATTTTTTATATAATTTTTTTGTTTATGTAAATATGTTATTGATTTGTTATAAATAAAGAATATAAATAGTCCTAGTGCCTAGAATTAGGTTGATAATTATTAAGTACGTATATTTGTTTTTATACATTAATAATAATTATCATTACAAGGTACTTTTAAAGCTAAATAAACAATAATGTTAATGCAAATGTTTGATGTCAATTTTCATTAGTGTTCATATTCATTTCATATTTGGTATGAGAAAAAAAATATTCAACCAACTTAATAGTATGACTAATAATGATGCCGAATGACTAGATTATAAATAAGATAATAATGGAAACTCGTATGTTCGTCATATGATACCTTCGTAGGGCACGCGTTATTCACAATATTGACGTCAGACCCAATTAAATTCAACTTGTCGAACTGTAATTAACATATATAAAATACTATTTACTTAAACCTGCAATGACACAACTGAAAAAAAAAAATGTTTACTCGTTTCGTTTACCTTCAATGCAATAAGTAAAAATACAATTTACTTACAATGTTATGCCTACAACTTACTTGCATAAATTCTTCTGCAGACACCTTACCAACATGAATACGGAGCATTTTAGACCAATGAAGAGGGAGTTTAATAGCACTAGTTTGCATATTTCGCAAACCCTTCGCATTGGAGGAACCCATCACAAATCAATTAATTTAAGTAATTAATTGGATTAAATTGATTTCACAAAATTAAAGATAAAGTTGGTCATAACTTTTGGCATATCGGGCGAGGAAGTAAAACGCGTAGCTCGCCCGGCTACGAAACTCCCACTGAATGCTACGCGTCTACAATCCTCTACGACGTCGCGACGTAGTCACTACAGCATCTCAGCGTCGTCATCGGTTGTATAACCGAAATACTAAGATCGAAAGGGTAACAATAGTTCGATATCGGACAAATCAATCGAACCAATCTAGGAATATATTACCAATATTATAGAGTAGGTTCAGATACATTATACTTATAGGCGCGTATTCATAAACGAGATTTAAAGTTACGCCACCGTTTAGGCCCCCTGTCCCTTTCTTTCTTAACCTTTTTTAATAAAGTGTGAAAAGGATAGCAACACAGTTTAAGGGAAGTGAGGTTTAACTAGGTATATGACTAATAGCAATAGAGTAGAACTTGCATGTCTGAGAATATGCGTGATTTAACTAGTTATTGTATTTAGACCAGAGGGCTGGCAGCTACTTTAGCCAGCGCATTAGCCTGGCCGTAGAGGAAATGCTGCCAGTGTCTGCGATCGATTACTGGCGTAGCAGACGTGGCCCGTAAAGCAGCTACATTAAAGTGGAACTATGCGGGCCACGTGTGCCGCATGCAGCCGGACCGATGGGCCCGGACTGCCACAGAATGGGTGCCATCGGACGGGCGCCGGCGTCGGGGCAGACCTCGGCGTAGGTGGAGAGACGATGTCGTTAGATACAGGGATGGGTGGCTGGAAGAGGCTCAGGACAGGGATGCATGGAAGAATAGGGGGGAGACCTTTGCCCAGCAGTGGGACGATAAATAGGTTAGCAAAAAAAAATATTGAATAAAGAACATAATTTTACAACTATAATATTGTATAATTAAAACATACCTGGGTTATTTTCGTTGGCGTCAATGTTATACTCGACAAGGTGTGTGCACGACGGATTAACCACATCTTTTGCTGACTATAGTTTCATCTTTGGATAATAATTACTCGCAAATCCATGATTTAATACTTTACTTGTTATCATCACTATTATACCTAATGCAGCATCAAGTTGTAAGACTTTAGTACATACCTTTATAACGCTACGAGTTAAAATTCTACTATTAGTATTGCCTCTTATGTGCTATAGAATGTACCTTATAAATGGTTAATCATAATACAAATTGAGATGTATTTAGACTTTCATTTAATTAACAGATCTAGAAAATTATTAGCTATATTGAAGGCAATATGCTTAATTTATTTGTAATTTATAAATTGTGTTGGAAATTAAAATAAACACGTTTAAAATACTATCTTGCTACTTTAGTAACTTCACTTGTAATATTTTAGAAATCTGAAGGGGGTTCTTTAAATTCGAACTTAATTTGGTTTAATGAGAGTGTCTATTGTACTATGTTTAACTTAAAATTTGTGAAATAAGTATTTTATTTAAAAAAAAAGCTCTTAAAAATTTAGTCTGATGGTCAGAAGATTACTAAACTTGGCAAGACACTTACATCCAGTTAGAGCTTATTTTGACGTTTGTTCTGTAATCTAAAAAGCCTGCTGTAATCTTGTTATCGATTGTAATCATAAAACAGCATTAGTCCATTACTGATTAACAAGTTTTAACTTATCAGAAGGGCCGACGTGATCAAAATGAAGTGCTTAGGTTGCATACAATATTTCGCGACGTATAATCTATCATGTACTTAATGCACCAATCTGGTACTGGGCATATATTGTAAAGGTAGGTGAAATGTAGAATTCGCATTAGCCCAGAATCGTATATTGTAACCGTACAGTCGAAGACAGAGATAAGTATACAGGGGGCCTCACTAAGGTTCAGATTTTCTCAAAAACTACTAGACCGAATTTAATAATTATTTTACAGTTACATAGTTTCAATTTTTATCTATCACAGAGTGAAAGAATTTTTGCAATAGGTCAAGTAGTTTTTGAGAAACCTTTCTCTGTGTTCCACCGTACATTGGGTCATATTTGAAAACATCGGCTGTCGGCACTTCGTGCAAAAAGCCACAAGCTGAGATATGGACCGATTTGTTTAAGTTTTGGTATTTTTACTTAGTTGAAAATACATTTTATAAGATAACTTTTGTGTTTATAACAAATTAAAATTGTATTAAAATACATAACAGACTATACATATAAGTAAATAATAATGAAAAATGAAGGAAAATACGGGATTTTTATGGAAAAAATATTAAGGCATTGATTTGTAATTATACTGTGAATGCTGTGAGACTGATGTGTGTATAATAGTGTATTTACTTACTTACATTATTTTATTATTGTACCTACGAACAACAGCAGGTCAATGGTAACACTTACAGTACGATTTTAAATCTTACGACGCAGATAATAAGAACCGTCCAAAGTACAAAGTGTTACACTTGATCTGCTGTTAGCTGTACTACGTGTTGTAATTTGTAAAAGTCGTAGAACAAAAGTTAGGAAGAAAGAAAGAAAGAAAAATGCATTTATTTGACGCTACAATAAAATACTGACATATATACAGTGAATAAATAAGCGAAACACAAAAACACTAATACAATAAACACTTAGAGACAGTATATGGTGCGGCATGTAACGTCACAAAAGACCAGCTCAGCATGTGCTGTAGCGGGGCCACAGCGCTGGTTTTAAGCTGGCCTCGGCAGCGTCCACGGCACAGGCGGACAATGGACAAACACTCCTCATAAAAAGTGAAATATATTAATCGTAGTTGTTCAGTTATCGATACTAAACGCCCCCTTTACGGCTACCCTGTATTTATTATTTTATTTTATTTTTATTTGATAGGAAAACTTACAGCTTAGGTATATGTATGTAATATGGATTATAAACTTAAGTTAAAAACTAAGCCATTTACAAGTTTTCGCCAATAATTTTACAACAATGCTTATAATAGTGAGTGCCATACATTAGGGAATATGACGATGAGTTCATACAGAGCGAGATTTAATATTAGAAATCATTATAAATGAGTGATTTACAGCGAGATGTCTTGTTGAAGAGTATATCCATGCGAGAAGAGAAGTTTCTGTCAAAATCTTATAAGAAGTTTCTGTTATAAATTGTATAGTATAAAAAAATCATAAGTCAGGGATCCGGTATGATATTGGGAGTACAGCCCAAAACACATCAAGTGTAACACTCTGGACTTTGGACCGTTCTTATTATATGCGTCGTAAGAGTTGATATCGTACTGCAAGTGTTACCATTGATCTGCTGTCGTTCGTACTCCCCCAGAAGCTATAGAAATAATCCCCAAAACATGACATACTCTTATTAGAGAAGCTTTAACATTGACGAAGCAGATTAGTCACGCAATTGTCATAGTTAGATCAATAATGTACCCTAATCTTATCTCGAGTGTTTCCGGTCCATTAATCGACTACAGACCGAATCGAGACTCATGTTCTGTGCAAATATTGCTTTGACGTTGCGCCATATGACACAAAAATATGTAAGGGTCAATTCATGCTACATGACTCGAAGCGCTTCGAAGCGTCAATTTAAAAGTCGACACTTATCTCCACAACGTAATGCACATATTTGTTCTGATAAAAATACCGGCCAAGTGAGAGACGGACTCGCGCTAACTTTGCTCTAACGAAAAGATAAACTAGATTTAGGGTCTCCCTCGGCCCGTGGGGTCCCGGCGCTTGGTCGCTATATAACGAGATAAGCAAACGAGTAGTAGATGCCACTGGTGACCCAAGAGCTGGCGCTACCTCGCGCAACGGATGAGCATCGAGATCCAGCGAGGTAACGCTGCCAGTGTCTTGGCTACTCTTCCTATAACTCAAAATTTTATTAAATAATAGTTTAGTTTAGGTTTTTTAAATATTGAATGTCTCTTTTTAATTTTTTATTGTTCCTTTTTGAAATAAAATCTCGGATTTAGAGACTAACTTATCTTTGCCATTATCATAACTTTATGTCCATACATCGATATACTCCTGATTAGTACATCATCTGCAAATAAGTGAAGTTTGTAATAAGAAAAAAAAAATACTTTTGGGGAGATGTAATTTCAAATTGACAGTTTTCGGATTTTTCCTTAATTACTTCTTGCCAAATTTCATGATTCTACGTCAACGGGAAGTATAGTTTTGAGTTTCTTGCATTTTCATACAAATATGCGAGAAAATGCGACATAAACGGCCATATGTTTTGATTGCGTTGTCGTAGAAGTTTTTCACGGCTGCATGAGGTTGCAGACCTGAGTATTTGGTACCAATTTCAACTTGATACGTCCACGAGTTTCTGAGATATAGGTCTTGACAGACAGACGGACAACAAAGCTCTTTTTGAGCCACGGAACCCTAAAAAAGACGCGTGAATTGAATGGAATACGCGCGTCTTCGAGCGACCAGCGAAAATATGTTCATTACGTGGGGTTCTCTTGAAAATGGCGGGAAACGACGGTTGCGAAATTATTTGATTATTTTCAGTTTAATGTCTACAGTGAGTGTTTTGTGTTTAATATCACGTTAAATTAATCAGAAAATGTTCGCGAATGAAGGTGAAGTAATTGGAGGATTCATGCAGGATCTGAAGTTTGGCGCTATGGTCAAGAGACCCACTACGAGCTCAGGAGTGAACATGACTGTCGAGCTGCTTCGTCCAGGGTGACGACGCTACGGCGACTCCTTTGGATGAAGACATGAAGACTCGGATACCCAGCGTGACGACGCTACGGCGACTCCCTTGGGTGAAGAGAAGACTATATGATATTTTGAATATTCTGTAACATGACATTGGCAAATGACGAACTGTCGAGTCCATTAATTAAATAAATAACAATACAATAGATAGGATACGCTGGTCATAATTATAGTGTAATTCGATGCCGTTACATTGTAGTAGCCTTAGCACGATACGCTATCGTCATCAAATGAAATGCGAGATCGCTTAGAGCTGTGCAATTTGTATTAGAATATAAATAGTCACCTACGAGCGGATTTGGACCTTAAAACGGTAGCATAATGGTAGTTTATAGAAAGCCAAGAGCCGTTGATACACATGAGTGTGTGTTTAAAAAATTAGCCTTCGCAGGCGCTTTTTAATACCGTCACACGAGTGTTTTATTACTTATATGTGCAGTTTCATGCAACACTCTATCTTCGCTCATATTTGTACCTATTTTATTATTATTAATGGACTCGACAGTTCGTCATTTGCCAATGTCATGTTACAGAAAATTCAATATATAATAGTCTTCTATCTTCCTCCAGAGGAAGCGTCTTCACCCTGGGTAGCCACGTCTTCTTGTTTTCATCCAGAGGAGTCGCCGTAGCGTTAACTCTGGACGAAGCAGCTCGACAGTCACGTTCACTCCCGAGCTTGTAGCGGGACTCTTGATAAAAGCTTGAAACTTCAGTTCTTGCTCATATTATCCAATAAATTCACAATACACAATACAATTCGCGAATATTTTCTGATTAATTTAACGTGATATTAAACAAAAAACAACCACTGTAATCATCATAAAATAAAAATTATCAAATAATTTCGCAACAGTCGTTTCCCGCCATTTTCAAGAGAATCGACATTTTCTTTATCGACTGCGACAAAGAAAGTGTCAATTCAATTTTGTCACTGGACAAAAAAAATCACTACTTTATAAGTTTTTTAGTTCCATAAGCGTATAAGGTGGCCATGAGCACTGATATTCTCATATTTTTATTTTTATTTATCTAATTTGACACATTAATTAATTAATTAATATTTAAGACCTTTGACATCCTTGCAGTTATACAGGTTGTAGCGGAAAGTCTAAGACGATGAGAGGATGTTCAATATCGATAACTTAACAACTTTTGTTCTACGATATTTTCAATAAGAAATAAAAATAAATAGAAATCGATCAGCTGACCGGTACAAAATGTATGAAAAGCATTGATTTCCTATAAATAACTAGATACACAGTCTGCCTTCTAAAAATGTCTGAGCGCAAAGAAGGTCCAAACGGATGAATGGATCTCATCTGCTTTATTGGACATTATTTGGACGTTAACAATGGACCTTTATTTGGACGTTTTTTTAAATTGTTTTAGTAAGACCCTTTTGTATCTAGTTGTTTATAGGAGATCAATGATGACAAGTCATGAAATAAATTCGCGAAAATCAAAAAGGGGCTTACTCTGAGTATTCTGTATGGGCTCTCGGCTAGAAGGCACACGTCTCCAGAATTAATGTGGTCCATGGTCTGTGGCAGCATGATCTGCAGTTCCCCGCCAGGGTCGGCCTTCGCGCGCTGCTCGCGTTGACGACCGATTATAGTCCACACCCAGTCCTGTGGAACATTAAAAAAAACATAAAAACATGTGTCACATTTGGCGGGTTCGATTCCCGGCTGAAGCTTTATTAAATACTGCTTTTTTTTTTTTAAAAAAACCTGTTAATGCAGTTCGACTTCTTATTAAAAATAAAATTATGTCTTCTTTCATTAAAATATCTTATCTTCAATATTTAAAGTACAGTCGAAGGCAGAGATAAGTATACAGGGGGCCTCCATAAGGTTGAGAATTTCTTAAAAACTACTGGACCGAATATAATAATTCTTTTACAGTTACATAGTTCTAACTTTTTTCTATCATACATTGAATTTTTTTTGCAATAGGTCAAGTAGTTTTTGAGCAAATCTCAACCTTAAAACTCTCCTGTACACCTTTCTCTGTGTACCGTACGTTCCTTCCGTGTGGCATGGCTGTGGGACGCTTTGTATATATGGGCGTTCTTCACTTCTTGCATTTTAGCATTCGTTAACGCTAGTAGAAACTAATACTGAAATGTATCTCACGATTCGCTCAGGCTTCGGGAGTTAGCGACTTAACCCGAGAAAACTCCAAACATTGTTCCCGAGCTAATTCATCAAATCTCAGGTTATCTTTTATCGCAAGCGGGCTTTACATAGAGCGATAACTCTCGCCCCTTTAATATTACGTATTTATTTGATCATTATAAATAGCTAGATAGCTCATTCATATCGTAACAGGTCAGTGAGTGTCAACAAACAACATGAACTCGTCTCGCAGTTTCCAGTTTAATAAAACATTATACCTATGTGGTCCGTACACTTTTAATATAAATGGGTGCTGATGCTGCTATATCCACCAGATTATTACTCTTTGTACTCTTTACAAATAGCAAATAGTAGATGATGTAAATATTGCTTACTCATTCCTTGTTTTATGCATGATCTATATATTGTATAAGAATACTTACTTATAATAAGACATGTATCTATATTCATATAACAATAATAAAAATTAAAAATAACTATTATAATATTTACTTACCTAAAAATATATAACCTAAACTAAAAACTATATGTACAATTGACTGAATTGAGCATTACAGATAGTTCAACCGATCCCCGTTATCCGGAAACGTGCCCAAAATGCTGGCGGCATTTCCCCTCTGGATCGCTAGGCTGATCCTTTGGGCGAAATACAGGCCAGCATTTTGGTCACGCGTGGACTCCACGAGCCGCCCCGACAACTCAACTTTTTTAACCTTTAACTGGTGACAAGCGGTCTCACGAGCTACTATACTTAATTTCTATGCTATAGACCAGATACGGCAGCGGCATCTTAGGCCGCTCGTCACCAATTATGTTACACAAAAACCATTACACAAAAAGTTGACAACATTGAATATTTATTTTAAAATAATAATAATTGTAGTGTATTTTAGAATCGATACAATGACAAACATCTATTTTTAGAATTCTTGTCTGTCCGTCCGTCCGGCCGGCCGTCCGTCTGTCTGTGTCGATGTTCAGGCGCCACACCAAAACTACTTTAAAGGATTTTGATGGGACTTTTACTAGGAGATATCTGAAATATCTCAGCAGCACTAGGCTATAATCCGTTGCGGTATGTGACGTGGCACCACGTAACCAGAACGAAAGAACTGCCTCCTAGTACATTGAAAGTACTTCGCGGAGGTCTAATAATAACCAGCGTACCTATTCTACGCACACGAATTGCGTTGTACAGCTCTTCAATAAATAATAATACATCTGTTTGGTAAAAATAACAAAAATAATTACATTGACACGAGTTCATTTATTATAAACTTATTTTATGAGGAACAATAATAATAATAAATACTTATAAATAAAAAATTGACGCCAAATAGCTACCCTGTGGGAGAGTGCCCAAAAGGCTGGCGACGTTACCTCGTTGTATAGCCAGCGATATACGCTGGCCGAGGTAAGCGCCAGCCCTTTGGCCACCCGACGAGTCAATTAGGCGCGACGATCATTAATTATTAACATAATTATACCTTTATTTAGTTTATTTCAAAAAGGTACAATATAAAATAAAAAAGAACCATTCAATATTTAAAAAAACCTAATCTAAACTATTTTAAAAAAATTTAGTTACAGGAAGAGTACCCAAGACACTGGCAGCGTTACCTCGCTGGATTGCGATGCTAATCCGTTGCGCGAGGTAGCTGCCAGCTCTTGGGTCACCAGTGGCATCTACTATTCGTTTGCTAATTATACCTATATATTGTATAAACAATATTTCCATACTTGTAAACTACGATTGTAATATACTAACCTTTAAACCTTCAAAGGTTACAGCGATCGAAATTAAGGTCAATCATTCATTACGCAAGTTAGTTTCATGTTGGGCCGTGTGATCTGGCTTCTGTACTAGTAAGGAGTCTGTATCGATCCATTTAGGGAGCTTCTACACCAGAGATGTGCTATGCTACGTTGCTATGGATGCGTTAGATATACACCAAACATATTCATTGGTCCACATAGCAAGCACTGGTGGAAACGATTTCAATTAGGCTTTTTTTATATGCGTACTATGGAAGCGTATATAGGTGCGGTGGAACACAGATAAAGGTGTACAGGAGAATTTTTTAGGGTTGAGATTTTCTCAAAAACTACTTGACCTATTGCAAAAATTCTTTTACTGTTTAATAGATAAAAGTTAAAATATAATACCTACATACAAAGACATCATAGCATATCTCTGGTGGAAAGGCACCTTTAAAAGTTCTTGAGTTGAGCCCGTCACCAGGCCAACAGAAGTGGAATTTACTCTTATATTCCTTTTGTTTTTCCATCGTCTCTAAGCAATTTCAATTATAAATGCCCCAGAAAAAATCGCTCTTTATGGAGAGAGCCTAAAGTATAATGTATGGGGGCCACGTCTCTGCCCTTGTTGACACTTTCACTCTCATACGCCAGAAAGATACATTAAGATAAGATAAATACACCTTTATTGCACCATTATTACAGTTTAAATTACATTATATTATTGTATTATTGACGGTGAGACTGGCCCACAGGTTCAAGGTCGCTCAGCGAGCTATGGAAAGAGCTATGCTTGGAGTTTCTCTGTTAGATAGAATAAGAAACGAGTATATCCGCCAGAAGACAAAAGTGGTTGACATTGCTCATAGAATCAGTAAACTGAAGTGGCAGTGGGCTGGTCACATCTGTCGTAGAACCGATAACCGATGGGGTAGACGAGTTCTCGAATGGAGGCCACGAACGGGTAAACGTAGTGTGGGACGCCCCCCGACCAGATGGAGGGATGACCTTCGCAAAATGGCTGGCAGGGACTGGATGCAGAGGGCCGAGAGTAGGGTTGATTGGCGCGCTTTGGGAGAGGCCTACGTCCAGCAGTGGACTGATACGGGCTGATGATGATGATGATGATTGTATTGTTGTGATATTTTCGACTTCTAATTGAAAATTGAAACAATGCAAAAACAAATAAGTGGCAGAGACACTAAAAGCCATGCAAGAGCGGTGCCTACGATGTAAATTCGCCTTACTCTATATGGCGTTCCTTGCTTCATATAAATACCCTTAAATACAGTAAACAACCCCTTATAATATAATCCCCGACGTTGTACGGAAAATATCGAATTACTAAGAAATCGAGTAAACGTATAATCCAAAGTACATATTTTTACTAAAACCTTTTTACTCTAATATTTGGCAAATGAGATAATAGATGAAACGATGTCTATCGGCTAATGATATCAAGTTGATAACTTACTATGTACGAGTATATAGTGTATGTTGTTTACTTAGTAGATGAAGGATCTACTTAATCCAATAATCTGAATATTTTTTTATTTATATTTTTATATTATTCACAGAAATGAAGAGATTCATTTAAAAAATTTACGATTCTCATAGAATCACTTTGCGCCGAACTCAACTCTCATGATAGGTAAAGCCTATCTAGAGGCTCTTGGCGCGTATTCATAAACGTGATTTAGAGTTACGCCTGTCCCTTTCTATGATAACCATTTCTAACACAGTGTGAAAGGGATAGCAACACGATTTAAGGGAAGTGAGGTTTAACTAGGTTTATGATTAACAGCACTTGAGTTATAAAGGCTGAAACACGTTTTTAAAAAGCAGGAAATGCCACGGCGGTAGCGTCAATGGTTGTAATGTCTGAAACTCTATAAAGATGACACCCTGAACCTGTCATGGAAAATACCTTTGCCCTGCCATTTAATAACAACGAGTTCGCTAATTGAAGCTCTCGCTCTGAAGTTCTGGAAAGTAGATACAACATAATTATTTTGTATACCTATCCACATAAGTGGAGTCAAAAATATGAATTTACGAAAAAAAAACATTTGTTTTTTTAGTTCTTTGCTTGTTTTAGTTTATTAAATACTAGCTGTACCACGCAACTTCGTTGTTGCTGTTTTTTCGACTCACAACTTAAGAACTCAGAAAAAAACTTTATTTTAAACCAATAATTTTAATAAAAAGCGGAAATATTTTTACATTTATTCGTTACCTATCTTGTTCATCATGCGGTTGATGGTGTGGCAGAATCTGACATTGTCATTTACCCGTAGTCCTTTAAGCTAAGAAATCAACAGTTAAGTTGTAACTGCTACATGCAACCCTGTTTATTCCATGCATGAACATATAAAGGGTTGTATGTAATTTAGCAGGAAAGGTAATGCCAACTAAATTGACACAACAATACCCGTCCACTTAGGGTAATTTGTTACCTCCCAAGTGGGTGAGCAATTTTGAAAAGCGTAGCTCATGAACGGGACATTTTCATTGAGGCAATTTCTAGGAAAGAGACTATAAAAATGTAACGATCTATACATATAATAAGACTGTAAAAAGTTGTGTCTGTACATTGGATATTTTTTTGAAAAGAATAATTGTAATGTGTTTTAGGACCGATACTGATGCCAAAACACTAATTTTTGGAATTTTTGGCTGTTTGTCTGTGACTTTGTGCAAGTATCATGCCATAACTACTGAAGGGATTTTGATAGGAGTTTCACTAAGAGATAGCTGAAATATCCGGACAGCACATAGGCTATAAGCCATGGCGGTATGTGATGTGGAAACAAGGATCCAGAGAGGAAGATCTGCCTCCTGATCTCCTCCATCCTCCTCCTCTACGCAAACGAAGTTGCGGGGTACAGCTAGTCTGAAATATGTATGTACAACGCCAACCTACGGAAAACGTGACTGCGGTTTATAGGTAGTTACGACGACGGCACATCAAGGTATCCTGGACTCTACGCGGTTGTAATAAAACTTGCATTGCAATGGTTTTGTTTAAGTTGCAAACTTTAATTACCACAGTACTTTTTAGAGATTATCGAAGTAAAATAATGGATGGAAAATGATTCACGTGTTCTTTTTATTATTGAAATATTCGTACAACTGAAAGCTCATTAATTTATAACAGAACTATTGCAAATTGGACCGTATTATCGTCGAGTAAGGTGCTTTAAACAAGGTGATTTCGACTTTTCAGTCTATCTCAGTGAAATGTATACAGGGGGCCTCATAAAGCCTAACACATACACAAGCGAATATAAACTATTTGACTCATTTTAGAAATTCACAAGTGGTGTAACACCACTCAAACCACTCAAACCACTCACTCACCAGTCAAATAGTTTATGGTCGCTTGTGTAAGTGTTAGGCACCGGCCGCGCCGAGACATTGTGCGTCGGCCCTTAGAAAGGGACTGATGGCTTTGACCGTTAAATAACACGTACATCGGAGGCTCTTGAAAATGGCGGGAAAAGACGGTTGCAAAATTATTTGATAATTTTTGTTTTAATGTCTACAGTGGTTATTTTGAGATTAATATCACGTTAAATTAATCAGAAAATGTTCGCGAGTGACAGTATGGTGCATTTGTTGGATAATTTGAGCAAGTAGGTTTCAAGCTTCAAGAAGAGAAAGAGTTCCAGCTACAAGCTCGGGAGTGAACGTGACTGTCGAGCTGCTTCGTCCAGAGTGATGACGCTACGGCGTCTCCTCTGGATGAAGACAAGAAGACGCGGCAGCCCAGGGTGAAGACGCTACTGCGACTCCCCTGGAGGAAGATAGAAGACTATTGTATATTGAATTTTCTGTAACATGACATTGGCAAATGACGAACTGTCGAGTCCATTAATAAAATAATAATAATAACACGTACATCCCAAAAAGACATCAACTGCAACACTTTGCACTTAGTACCGTTCTTATAATCTGCGTAGTAAGAGCTGAAATCGTATCTACTGCATGCAAGTAGGTACTTACCATTGATCTGCTGTCGTTCGTACCGTATGGCTATTGGACTGCAGAAAGCATACTTACAGCTAGTCCCTTTTTGCTCGCATCACTGAAGTCATTAGCGAAGACCCCCTGACACTGATGCCGAGGCTCAGCTGTAGCCGTAGTCCAGGGTATCGGCGGGGAATCCCCGTCGGGGGCCGCTATTGTGGGGATTCCCGTGGGTCGCGGGCCGTTCTGGCGGGCATTCTCGCGCAATGCCTTGGCGCTGAAGACCCACATGCTGGGCATCACATCTGACCCTGGAACAATGGCAACGTCTTGATGACTCTATATCTAGATTTATTTTATAGCCAGTCACAGCCTGCTTAGACATAAGTAGGTATATCTTTTCACCTAGAAGAATAATCTCTTTATTGAAAGTAAAAACATTGAGTATATTTTTGCACGACAACATTCTTCAGGAAATATATTTTGTACGACTGATCTTTCGGCAAACGTTTATTATTATTCTAGGTTTGTTTTCAATTTTCATGAATCAAAATATATTTCGACCAAATCAATAAATAAAATAATTAGCTAGGTAATTCTAATACAACAAAACAACAAAAATACAAAATATAAATTGTAATTAGGTAGGTACTTATTTTGTTTACTCTCTTAGTGTCGCTTATCTCTAGTTGGATTAAATTACACACTCGTTCGTACCTTTGTTATCATTGCAAGTTGCAACCGAATCTGTGCAATATATGTATCACCTTATAACTTAGTTTAGAACGATACGCCCTCAAATCAACAAATGTAAGTTTGTAACATTGATATCCTATAAACAACTTTTTACAGGAAATATACATAGGTTTTTTCCCCAAATCTTGTCATACAACTTATCAATGTCAACCGGTAGATATATAATTAGGTACCCTACTTTTCCTCTTCCTAAACCCTATACATTGCACCCACGTACATTAATTCAGTCATCTAACCGAAATAATTGGACAATTGCTCAGCAATATGGTAATCAATTTGTGTAATTTGATGGTGACGCTATCAGACCATCGTTCATCGCACTAATGGCGGCCACACCTTTAGCAAGTTTGAGTGGGACGGTACTTGGTAAAACTTAAGTGGGAAGGTACCTGGCAAGGTACTATATACAATACATATGTAACTTAACATTGTGATTGACAGAGCTCGGTGGTGCGGTGGTTGGGTCAGTGGATTTACGATACCAGGTTCAATTCCCGGTTAGGTCAGCCACACTGTACAAATTAGTTTATCTCGTGGGTTTTTTTTTTGAAGGAAATAGTTAGATATATAAATGACCATGCCAGATTCTGCCCCACCATCAACCGCAAGTTGTACAAGATAACGAATAAATGTAAAAATATCTCCGTTTATTATTATAATTATTGGTTTAAAATAAAGTTTTGTACAAGTTGCGATTCGAAAAAAAACAGCTTAATTAAGAATTCAGAAAATAGTAAGAAATCGAAGCGATTTATTCATTGTTTTTGTTATTCTTCTATAGGAGTTGCGAGAGTAGTAGAAAATGATACTGATTATGATTATGCAATATGAAACCTTTAATAAGTCCTCAACAAAATGATAGGTACCTACAGCTTAAATGGTCACGTAGTTTTGTAGGTGGGGCAAAGCTCCATTGAAATGTGGCAATGTCTTTTAGCGAATTCTCTCAACAGCGGTAAGGAAAAAAAATATTTTAAAGCATGTATTCACCATTAATCACTGGGCCAACGTGGTGGATATGGCTCGAGCTCCCTCGATGTGTTATTGGCCGTTGACCACCTCCGTAGTTCACCTGGGTAGCTTCGTGACAATTTTCATTCTAGGTCAACGGGATTTAAAGCATGAAAATTCCATACAAATTGCGGCTATATCTTTTGATTGCGTTGACTTAAAACAACTATATTTAATCTGCCTGTCTGTCTGCCAAGCTGCTAACCTGACTGGATCGGGTCGCTGCACTCTGGGTCTGGTAGCAGTTGGTGGCGAGGCACTTGCCGGACAGCCAGCTAATGCTGTGCTTGGTCCCCAGGATCCAAGAAACGAACCCACCTCGGGGCTACACTTTGGACTACCTGACTGGCTTTAGTTCCAGCCTATATCTACCTACCTGGACACGGATCGGCAAGTCTGAGCTGCCGATGCTCGAAGATGCAAGAAGATAATTTTGACGCAGTAATAAAATGTATAGATTTGACGGTTCGTGTGAGCACAGTGCACACACTTCCTTAGAAACCCATACGTTGCATTTCTAGTCGTATGTATGGTCGTCATTTGATACATTCTCACTTCGTCCAATTCGCAATTCGACACAATTCTTCTTTCTTTTCTTTCTGTCGAACTTCGATTAAGGCTGCCTTTCCACCAGAGATGTGCTATTGTACGTTGCTATGGATGTGTTTGATATTCACCAATCATATTCATTCAGATAGTGCTATGCTATGTATATCAATAAGTATGATTGGTGGATAGCTCGTGTATTATTATGTACTACCTAAACTAAGTAAGCTTGACGCACGGGGTTGACATAGGACATTCTCATTTTTTTGGTATTTTTTTTTCAAATATGTTTTTTAATTATCAACTACAGATCCACTTGCAATAAAATATAATTGTATCTAGAGTTAGCTACTTATCACGTGAAAATGTATGGAATTTTAATACGTTAAGGTCTCAATTAGGGCCGGCGTACAACGTCATGGCGGGCGCGGCGCCACCGTGCCGTCGCATGGCGCGGCGTGTCACGGCGTCTGCCGGCACCTTCTACCGGTGCACGACGTCGGCCGGCGCCGGTCACAGGCGACAACATTCGTGCCGCCGGACGGCGCCGTCCGCTGGCGCGGTACATGGCGTCGTACACGGCGTCGTCCGCCGGCGCCGTTCTGTTGTACGCTAGCCCTTACGGCGTCCAGTGGCACCGGCCACCGATGCACGTTGTCGGACGGCGCAAATTACCGGCGGACGGCGTCCGAAGTGATCCGATCTAATAATATGAAAATAACTATGCAGTAATCACAGAACAGCTTAAACTGTTAGTAGGGTAGGGTAGTTTTTGCTTACAAAATAAAACAATTGATTTGGGTTTCGGTTTAAGCATAGCAACTCATTGAAAAATTAGATAAGTTAGCGTTGTGTTTCAAACTGTAATCTCATGGACGTAAGCTCAGAAGGTCATAATTAAACTGACCGAAACTACGTCATGAAGCGTAGCTAATTAACTCGTTGTGTGACTAAATAGGTAAACAAATGACGCGAGTTTGTAGCGAGGCATGAGCATTGATTGGCTGGGAACCCGCTATGCCTTTACCTTTTGCAAAAGACATTGCCACATTTCAATGGAGCTTTGCCCCACCTGCAAAACTACGTGACCATTTAAGCTGTCCCTATCATTTTGTTGGGGACTTATTACAGGTTTCATATTGCATAATCATAATCAGTATCATTTTCTACTACTCTCGCAACTCCTATAGAAGAATAACAAAAACAATGAATAAATCGCTTCTATTTCTTACTATATTTTCTGAATTCTTAATTAAGATGTTTTTTTCGAATCGCAACTTGTACAAAACTTTATTTAAAACCAATAATTTTAATAAAAAACGGAGATATTTTTACATTTATTCGTTATCTTGTACAACTTGCGGTTGATGGTGGGGCAGAATCTGGCATTGTCATTTAGCCCAATTTTTTTTATATATATTTTAGATTACTATATATTTTTTTAAAGGTTTAATTTTAGTAGTTAGTGCCGTGGCCTTCATAGAAAAACTGTAAATCCACGCACACCCAGCCTTAAGATATTTTTATAATTTCTTAGAATCTCTTATCTATGTTGTTATTGTCGGTCATCATAGGTAGTAACTTACGCCACATCGCATAAGAGAGACTGTGACTTGTGATGTCTCTCTTAGCGACGTTTACGTTTAAATTCAGCGTATCTATCTAGCAAATATAGGTATATAGAGCCAACTAGCGCCGCCAATCTTAAAAAAATAATATCTTCCAACATAATCAATTTTATTAAAAAAGCTATTTACGAAATGTTTATTACGATAAATACTATTTTTCAATGCTTATTTTTAACGTGATTCAATGTCGGTAAGTTGTAGTTCGCATAATTGCGAAAAACGGCCGTTTTTGGCACATTTGTGAACTAGAACTTAGCTTGTCGCAATTATGCCATGTATTGTATATTGAAAAATAGTATTTATCGTAATAAACATTTTGTAAATAGCTTTTTAAAAAAAATTGATTATATAGGAAGATATTTTTTTTAAAGATTGGCGGCGCTAGTTGGCTCTATGAAGGCCCTTAAATAAATGGTTGGTTTTCTGGTTGCTATAGAATAAATTCTAAGTTGTATTCAACAGAGCATATTTCTGGGTTTTATCAATAATGTCTAATTTATAAATACAAAATCAACATACTTACCTATCTATTGTAAACTCGTTCCATTCTTTGATTCTTAGCCGAAAATACAAGAAGTTTTAGTAATATAGGTAGGTACGGTGGAACACAGAGAAAGGTGTACAGGAGAGTTTTTAAGGATGAGATTTTCTCAAAAACTACTTGACTTATTGCAAAAATTCTTTCACTGTTAGATAGATAAAAGTTAAAACTATGTACTGTAAAAGAATTATTAAATTCGGTCCAGTAGTTTTTGAGAAAATCTCATCCTTATTGAGGCCCCCTGTATACTTATCTCTGTCGTCGACTGTACCTAGTAACAACTCGATTAACCAGTAAGTTAAGTGTAACGTTGATCTGAGTACATGTCATGGCCAGTGATTCCCCAACGCTCGCGTTATCATGTTTGCTTGCCTGATTACGTTGATATATGTATGGGCACTGTCACACATACTAATTACCTTCAATGATCCATTCCAGCTCATCTCCTTATAACATTTATATAAATTACGATAAATATAAATAGATAAATAGATAAATATTTATATTACCGTGCACTTGGTTTTTCCCCTCTCTATTATATTACTCGGTGGAGTCATGATATAAAAATAATCCCCAAAAAATCAAATGCACTTCATTAACGACTCTATTACTTGGTGGTATCATGTTATAAAAATAATCCCCATGGTACCACCGGTGGTGCCATGGGGATTGAAAAATACCCATGACACCACCGGTGGTGCCATTGGGTGGTGTCACGGGTCCGCCACGGTTCTATCTAATATACAATTATTCTACACTACACTGTTATTCATAAACCTAGTTAAACCACACTTCCCTTAAATCGTGCTGCTATTTCTATCACGCTTCGTTAAAAAAGGTTAAGATAGACAGGGGGCCTAAACTGTAGCGTAACTTAAAATCACGTTTATGAATTATGGTTTGAATTTTATTTAAAAAACATAGTAAATATCCTGGCCACTATTTCTAATACAAAACCTAAATACAATTGTCACTGTCATTCATATGGTACATCGCATAAGAAAGAGTGAGATGCCTCGCTTAGCGACGATTAATTACCGTATTAAACATTTATTATTGATGTCTCGATATTTCGACAGCATTGCAACCATCGTGGTTACGAGTGGTTACGAGTAGACTGAAATCGGTGAGTCTACTCGTGACCATGATGGCTGCAATGCTGTCGAAATATCGAGACATCAATAATACATGTTTATATATTATTGATGTCTCGATACTCTCCTAGGAAGAACATCATGGCTTTATACATACAAATTCGGAAACCTTTAGTTTTATGTAACCATCATCTATCCAATCAAATCATCCCTTGATATTATTGATAAATCTCTGGGTACATGCTATTTTATTCATCCCCTAGCCCGTAGCCTTAAGGGGTGGGATATGATATTCTCGCGTTTTACCAATGTTAGTGCTAACAGAATAAATTACAAAGTTAAATTAATTGGAATACTTTTGTCCAATTAGTTCAACTAGTTGAACTTCAACGTAGACAGAAACTTCAAGTTGAACTTTGTGGAATAGACGAAACTCAAATACTAAATAGTAAATTAGGATATTTGAAACTACATGTGTCTAAAACCATAAACAAAGACTGATGTCACTAATATGTGACATTGACATTTGTTTCAAACCTAAGTTTCAAATACTTCTTTTAGCTTTTAGCCGACTTATACTGATATTTTGGGGAATTTAATTTTATATCTTTAAAATATTATCTTCACTATTTTATATAAATAATTTACTTAATAGTTTCTAAAAGTGTAATTTACATTATGTCTTCAGAAGATTCTGACCCAAAAGAAGATGTCAAGGTGGTGTTGGATATCCAAAGTTTGGAGAGCACTGAAGACCCTCCCATGGAGGAATGGTCCTCCTTACTATTCGATATACCACAAGAAAATGAAAAACGAATCGCTTTCGAAGAGGGCCTTTACCATCCTGGGAGTGG
This sequence comes from Tachystola acroxantha, assembly GCA_963506565.1. Lineage (NCBI taxonomy): Eukaryota > Metazoa > Arthropoda > Insecta > Lepidoptera > Oecophoridae > Tachystola > Tachystola acroxantha. The sequence continues at coordinate 20,518,122 of OY735870.1, forward strand.
AGACATATGCAACAAGTACATTGCCATGTCCGATAGCGAGGTTTTCAGGCACCCTTACTATAATTACCCCGCTGTTCTCGACCCGGGAATAACAGAGGCAGTGAATGATCCAGAAGATAAAGTTATTTACCCAGATGACGGCCGCGACTTATACTTAGCTATTTGTAAAGAAATGAACCAGTGTCCTATCTCTAACTTTCATAAATCACTATTAGACGATATCGTGGACCTAAGTTACTATTGTGTCAACCCTGCCGGGGTCCGTGCTATGACAACAGCCATGCAATTCAATAAATATGTTAGGGTTCTTAATTTGACGGATAACTTTTTGAGTGACGATGCATGCTTCCATTTAGGAGACATGTTGACAAAGAATTCTACGTTGAAGGAAATTAATTTATCGGGCTGTAGAATAGGACCAGAAGGTGTCAGGCGATTATTAGCTGGACTAGTCGTGAATAGAGAACTAGAATCGCTTAATCTGAATAAGAATCAGCTAGGTGATCTAGGAGCGCTTCATATCGCTTCAGCCATCGACAAAGGTATCGATCTTAAAAAGATATTTTTGAGTTATAACAATATCGGCTCCAAAGCTGCTACTGCATTAGCGGATGCTATGGATTATAATAATAAGTTTACGCATATAGATCTATCTTGGAACAGTCTCTTTTCGCCTCTTGGGACGTGCAATTTACTCAACCGTCTCCAAGAAAATACCGAGCTTGAGGAATTGAATTTAGCATGGAACTCTCTAGCGGGACCTCGTATTGGAAATGCTCTTAAAAATGTTTTATTGGCACCAAAGCTGCGTCATCTGGATCTCAGCCACAATAAGTTGGAAGGAGACGCTATAGATAATATCATTGAAAATTTAACTAAAGCCAAGAAGCTATTGACTCTTGACATGTCTTTCAATCCGATGAATACAAATGACGCTTTAAAATTAGTGTCTAAAATGAAATTTAATACCGTTAAAATTCAGAATCTCTACATGGACGACGTGTGTGTGGATAATGCGTTCATAAGCACAGTAGAACGGATAAAGACTATGAAGTCGAAGAAGAATAGTGTCATTACTCATGGGCGAATACAAGATAAGTACAAACCTAAAGGCCAAGATGCGAGGGAATTGGTATTGAATAGAGTGGACTACGTAGCTATGAAACCGAAGAAGAACAAAGTCGATATAGCCCTTGTTGTTATGCAATTGGTGAAAGATAAAGTTGACATCATTGATACAAAGTCTTTTGGGGCAGTCTTGAGTACTGCTGGTGCTAAGGTGGATGATAGTCTTGTAGAAGAAATTGCTGTTGCTTTTCCTGGACCGTCATCTAAGAAATCGAAGACATTGAATCTTAAGATCCTCTTAGAGTATATAAAGAGGAAATGGCCAGACAGGAAGTTGCCTCCCACGCCGCCACCTGAGCCAGAACCCGAACCAGTGCCTACAAAAAAAGAGAAAGATAAGGCAAAAGGCAAGGGCAAGGGAAAAAAATAATTTTTATATGTTATTCTGTAATTAGCATTATTTTATTACCTATACTTAGTTTTGTTTTTATTAAGAATTTAAGTAATTTAGAAATAATTATTCTTTATAAATAAATACATAATTATCTGTATGTTTATGACATGTTTTTTCCCAAATTCATGAGAATATATAACTTTACCATTGTTTCGTTATAGCCATTGCCATATTATCTTATATTTTATTGTGCTAGCTAAATAATTTAGAATGAAAAACTTGTTGAATGATGAATACTAATTCAGTTTTTATTCAACTTAGAACACTATTTCTACCTAATAATTATACTTACTAACTCAAATCATTGAATAAATACTCGAACAAACAGGTTTAGTTAATGACATCCCTTTAATACAAAATCGCTATTTGCATCATAATACTTAATCAAATAAAATAAAAGTCTACGTTTACTAAGATTGTGATGTGAATACCCAATTAAGTAGGTAAACATAATAATCTCAAGAAGTTGTTTACGAAATTGGAAAAAAATCTACACTGCTGCTTTTTATGGCTTACAATCTAAGTATACAGATAAAGTCGTGAAGCATATTTATACGTCAAAGGTTCCGTAGATCGGTTGCATGCACACTTAAATAACACTTCCTATCAGAAACATAACTAAACATTTTGATAATAAAATGTGCATCGATCTAAGATTGCATTACACATTACCATATTTGTTTACATTTTAGTACAGTCGAAGACAGAGATAAGTATACAGGGGGCCTCAATAAGGTTGAGATTTTCTCGAAAACTACTGGACCGAATTTAATAATTCTTTTACAGTTACATAGTTTTAACTTTGATCTATCAAACAGTGAAATAATTTTTGTAATAGGTCAAGCAGTTTTTGAGAAAAACTCAACCTTAAAAACTCTCCTGTACACCTTTCTCTGTGTTCCACCGTACGTACCTGCCTTGTGCTATGATTTAAATAGTGTGCATGCATGCATGCATGTATGCGAAAAGTTTTATATAGGCACCTTTAGTCTGTAAAAGGTAATGTGTTCCTAGATTGTAAGCCTCGATTTTAATTATCTTGGTTTGTAATATTTTTATATAAGTTCAATAAAGAATTTTAAAAATCAAAATCAATCAAACAATTTGACAATGAGAATCAATTTACAATCTATTTTATTTACAATCTCAGTGATTCAATTGTATCGATCGATTTTGCTCCAATAATCAGTAAATGTACCTCTTATTTTTTTATTTGCATTCTTATCTACATGGTAAGTCTAAAATATTTTGAGCTCTCATCATTTCTTCTGCAGCATCAAACGTTTGAGGCATATCCTTTTTACTTGTTTCAGGGAGCCCCAAAGAAACCAGCGCTCCAAATGCTGCAGTACCACCGACTATTACAAGAGGCAGCCAATACATGTACACCTCTAAATACACAATGAACGGAGATATGACAGTGCCAATGTAACCACAAATATGCACTACCGATACTCCAGAACCCCTCACTGGTGTAGGCAGCATTTCTGCGGCCCACTGCATAGCGGTATTGCAAGTCATGTTCACACAAAATCTCGCCACAACGGCGCACAAAACTGATGGCAAACCATTAGCTACAAATGCTGTTAGAACACTAAATATACAGCTTATAGAGAATGTGACTAAGGTCAGCCATTTCCTGCCCGTCCAGTCCAAGATGAAAGATATCAAGATCAGTGAAGGGAATTCAGTAATGGACATCACAGTGAATGATAAAAAGAAATCGAATTGCAGAGACCCGATGCATCTCACCAGTGCGTCGAACACAATCATGCAGCACATGTAGTTCAAGCACATGCAAATCAACATTTTTCTCAATAAAGGCCTTTTCAGTATATCTAGTAAGTTACCACTCTCATACTTTGTATTTAAAGTCGTTTGTTTGAACTGGTCTATCAGCTTGGGTGGAATTTCTTTTTTATTTATTCGTCCGATAGTTAGAAGTTTGTTGACTGCCTCGTCGATTCGACCTTTAGAGAGCAGCCACCTCGGGCTTTCCGGTATTATAAATGGTGCTAATAAAGATAATGCCATGGGAACACTAGTCACTAACGAAATCACTTTCCAGTGACCACAAGCACGGGATATCCACGGCAATGCTACTAAACCTGATGTGAAAAATATGGCAAAAGGCATATTCGCTATTAACGTCCTATATTTCGGTGCAACGTATTCGAGAACGAGCAGGTACGTCATCATCATGCAGTTATCGTACGCCATGCCAACAAAGAAACGACATATAGCGAATTGCCAGAAGTTCCACGCAAATGTACTGATGATGCCGGCCACGCAGCCGATCATATTGCTCAAGACTGCTGCTGGTAATCTTCCGTAGCGATCTGCCACCCATCCCACTAGGAAACCTCCCACGATGGATCCAACAAAGAATATCGATTGAGCCGTTGCTTGATAGCTATTTCTTTCACACACCCAGCCCATTTCGCTGGATATAGTGGGATAAGGTATTTCACTTTTATTGAATTCCCACCCATATTGACACGGCTGCGTACTCCACGTTGAGTTGGGTTGTGTTTCCACACTCAGTAGTTCACTCCAGTTTGCTGTATATGAGCGACATTGGGAGTATCCAAATCTTGACTCTTCATCTGAAGGTATTGCTAACGATCTTCTTTCCACATCCGTCAAGTTTGCTAATTCTGGTATCCAGCACCAATGGTTCGGAGACACTTCTGTCATAAAAAGTTGTCCAAAGTAGGCGAAGACTCCAAACCAGTAGAAAGGGAATGTCGAGATGAATAGTAGGACTTGGTATAGTCCAAATTCACCAGCTGATGCCAATAAGTCATCGTAATCAACGTTATCAGTTTGGGATTTATTCTTAGTTGTGCATGATGTTTGATTTTCTTCGTGTATTGTTTCTCCTGCCATATTTTATATTTACTTATTCATTTTAAGTTATCCGGCAGCCAAGAGGCGGTTTATCTATTACTGAGAACATGTTCTTCGGCAATCTTTTATTTATACGAAGTCGCACAGTATAATTGTTAATTTAATTACACGTTTTATGCTTTAGTGATAAGAAGTCGTGTACTAAATAAAATATGACGTAATATTGCTATAGAGTTGATGAGTCTCATACATTTCGAATACACAAGATTAACAATGTTTATTTAAGGATTTCCTAGGGTAGTTTATGGTTGAGGATTCCCCATTAACAAAAACATGTGCCATATTTAATTAAGTGTGAGAGCAATACCTTCTTCTAGGGCTTCCAAATTACTTCGCTTTAGGCCTCTCCCTGCCATGGGTTTGTTTACAAGTGAAACTATTCCACCGACTTCCTCCGAAATTATTATTTGTCGGTGGAATATTTAGTGCAACGGTCTTACGGTATAGAAAAATCGTACCGCTTCAATTGTGTATCAGTAATTAAATGTGCAATTTTTATCCTAATATTTTCCCTTGACATTTTTTTTTAGGACACACGTGTGCAAACAGGATTGACGTGAAATGATAAAAGATCAAGGCAATGTTTTCGAGACTAACAGTTATTATTTTCATTGGCTTTAGCACAATTTAAATAATAGTTCAACAAACCTGCTATATCTACAGGTGTCCTTCAATTCATTCGACAAATTGAAACTTAGGGTTGTACTCATGATAATTTAATTTAATTTAACACTTTATTGTACACAACAGAGTATAAAACATCTTAATAAAAACAATTTGTACAAAGGGCTCTAAGAGATTTCTTTCAGCTGCAAAAAAAATTAACTATGTCACAAGTCACACAATGACCTTAGAAATGACGATTAGGTCAAATTCCAGTGAAAGAAATCGTAGCAAAAAAAACACCTTAAAATGTAAAAAAGTGCAATTTTTTTTTGGATACTTAGTTGAATTTATTGTAAATAATTTTAATTTTTCCACGAATTGTTTAATTTACTTAAACGCTAAGCAGAATTAATGTACCTACGTCATAAGCCTAACCATCCATTTAATATTGTCGATTGAATTCAAGGCCACCCTGTAGGTATATCCTACACAGAATTATAAATATTTTTACCGCTAATTATTAGGACGATATGACCGTAACCACATTTATTTTAGATTTCATGCTTACCTTCATAATACATTAAACTCACACCTGCCTGTTACCCTTTTCCAAATAAATATTAAAACCAGGAACCAAGATTCCGTGGCACATTTTTTTCCAACAGAGCTACCGAGACTCGGATCGGATCGGCGAAATCTTCCTCAATATTCGTCTTATGGACGAGATAAATCCATCGGGAAATATTGCAATTATTATTTAAATTTAATATTTATATTTTCATTTCGTATTAGCGGATATGCAAGAAAAAATTAAATTGTCTATTTCCATTATATTTATAAATAATTCCTTTGCTAACAAAAAGTGGTTAACCTTTCGTCTGTGGAGCGGTGACTACACGCTCTAGGGGTTAATTGAAATAATTAAGTCTTTGTGACACCCTGTACCTATTAAGTTATTATTTTAAAATAGACCGAGCCTGCCAATTACCTACCATGACCATGGTAATGAATTTTTGGCGCATGCGTGTTAACTAAGAATAATTTAAGTCAACATTTATATTTTTTCGGTTTACATCAATTGTACAATCGGCAACACATCAATCGACACAAAGCCATTGCAAACTATGCTGTATTACTGATTAATGGAGTACCCGTGCGGCACTCGATGTTGACTGCCTATATGATGCCATTTTTATTTCCAAGTATCATTCAAATGAGACTAAATGTAAGTTAATTTGTAAACAGACATTAAACATGAATTACTTATAAGGCTAGGAAAAGTTAGGACAACGGTCTAGGCAGACCTTAAAATAGGAAATAGATACTCAAGTATACCTAAATAATATATAGAGTACCTAAGTAAGTCTAGCTTACATCAACATACCTATAAGTTAATTATTTACATTGTAAGCTATAGAGGAAACTAGATTGTCACAAATATTATTCATCAATTTCTTTTTTATTTCAAAAATGGATATAGTAGAGACTTAATTAGGGGAATTTCATTAATAGGGATATTAATGGGAATTATTATTTGCACTTCAAACTTGTTCAAACTCACCTCTTGCAGGAAAACCATTTGATTTCACGCACTATTTCGGATCGTAACTGTTTTTTTTTAATTTCTTTTTTCTTTTTCAAATTTTCCGTTCAGAAACGCGAGATAGGAGCGCGGCCGCGAATCCCGCGGTCATTATAATGTGTGGACTGCGGAGGCGTTTTCCCTTGCGAAGCACGCGTGCCACATTCGCATTGAATGGGCGCTTTTCAAGGGTTTCGGAACGCCACCATGAAACCAGATGAGATTGTTCAGGTTTTCAATTAGTGAGTCATTATCACGCTAAAAGGGCAATCGATTCTGGGTGTGACACTTTGACGCTAAAGTAGAACGATAAGCTTAGAAAGTAACGGTCATTTTCGTAAATGAAAATGTAATACTTAATGTTTATTTCGTTATCCTAAAACTTAATGTTTGTTAAGTTGGATAGTTTGCGGTTTTGGCGAAAATATTTTAAAGCCCAATTGATATTAAATACGGTATACAAGATAATATAGCGAATTATTTAGTTATCCTGGACTTAATGTATTGTTGTATGGTTTGCAATTTTAGCTAAAATATTTTAGAGACTTATAAGGATTGCGGCCTAGGCCTCAGATCATACCTACTGGACGTTAACAACGGGATAAAATGGGGTGGGCATGCGTTTCAACTGGCCGTAAGCCGCGTTCAGATCGCTCCTGTGTGAAGACTTGGTGGATATTTAGGTACTTGGGTTCTCTTGAAAATGGCGGGAAACGACGGTTGCGAAATTATTTGATAATTTTCCTTTTAATGTCTACAGAGGCTATTTTGTGTTTTATATCACGTTAAATTAATCAGAAAATGTTCGCGAATGACAGTACGGTGAAGTTATTGGATTATTTATGCAAGATGTGAAGTTTCAAGCTTTTATCAAGAGTTCCCGCTACAAGCTCGGGAGTGAACGTGACTCAACTGCTTCGTCCAGAGTGATGACGCTACGGCGACTCCTCTGGATGAAGACATGAAGACGCGGCTACCCAGGGTGAAGACGCTATTGCGACTCCCCTGGAGGAAGATAGAAGACTATTGAATATATTGAATTTTCTGTAACATGACATCGGCAGATGACGAACTGTCGAGTCCATTAATAAAATAAGTAAATAAAAAGTAGGTACCGGAACATTAAATATAAGTAATTATTATCCATTAATTTAAATTATAAATGGAGAAAAATATTTCATCACGACCGGGATTCGAACCAGGGATCTCGCCATTCCGTAGCACACTCTATTCTAACAGAGCCACCGCGATATCGTACCCAGGTCGTGAATTTTGTCTACATATTCTCGTCTTAGGGACGGTAGCGACATCTATCCAGTAATTGTGCAATTACTTTCCATTTATCGCATAAAAAGTAAAAGTAACGAGAATCATAGAAGTTGTACTTACTAACTATATGACAATTCTCATTAAACAGTCGTATACTTATACCTAACCCAGAAGGTAATTTTTATGAACAATTTCGAGCTGTTTAGTATTCCAAACTGACTTCGGTAATTTTCTATGATGACAAGACTAGCAAACATAATAAAGATAATAATAATGAACATTGTTATAGTACGAAACGTGCAGCATAAATAATAGATGTAGGTACAGTACAGTCGACAGTATATTAACCTGCACGAAATCATTGCAAATTATAGTACGTACGCGTTAAGAAAATAGTGAAAAAAAGACCACGTCTATCCACGGTTGACAAATTAGATGACTATGAAAATTTTATTGAACTTTCCTTCTTATGGCACATTTGTCTAAAATGTGCCATAAGAAGGAAAGTTCAATAAAAAAAAATTTCAACTTTCCTTCTTATGGCACATTTGTCTAAGTCATCTAATTTGTCAACCGTGGATAGACGTGCTCTTTTTTTCACTATTTTCTTAACGCGTACGTACTATAGTCCGTATTTCAGTCGCTTAAGGTGATCGGTTAGACAGACGACAAAAGTGATTGACATTGCTTATAGAATCAGCAAACTGGGCTGGTCACATCTGTCGTAGAACCGATAACCGATGGGGTAGACGAGTTCTCGAATGGAGGCCACGAACGGGTAAACGTAGTGTGGGACGCCCCCCGACCAGATGGTGGGATGACCTTCGCAAGATGGCTGGCAGAGACTGGATGCAGAGGGCCGAGAGTAGGGTTGAGTGGCGCGCTTTGGGCCTATACGTCCAGCAGTGGACTGATACGGGCTGATGATGATGATGAAGGTGACCGGTTAATTTCTTGATGTCTTTCGACTGTAGATGTCTAACTTACATGATTGTAGGTAGTGTACTGTATACTTGAGAATTTGAGATTATCTACCAGTGAAATAACCTTTATAATCGGTCTAGTAAAAAGATTTAAGAAAATCTTGGAAAATCTATCTTAGGGTGGGGTTTCACTGAGGCGCTCCGGACCTTAGCGCCACTTAGTGTAAGATTGCGACCATTATGCGATTGGTCAATTCGAGCAACTCCACTTCGCCTCATCACGATCATGGGCTTAATTCGTGGATTAACTTTAAGGCTGTTATTCTTAACGTGATTTAAAGTTACGCCACCGTTTAGGCCCCTGTCCTTTTCTATCTTAACCTTTTTAACGAAGTGTGAAAGGGATAGCAATACGATTTAAAGGAAGTAAGGTTTAATTAGGTGTATGAATATCAGCATAAGTTACGTTCAAACTAACTTTATGTTTAAAATAAAGTTACGTTTTCGCTAACCGAGCATAGGTTGTCTATCTACAACTCCCTAGCAACCAATTTAAATGCATAAGTCAGAGATAGTCTCGGGTTTCATTTTACCACGTAGGTACGTAGGTACCGATATCACTTTTACCTTGCACTGCACTACCTACACAACGACGAAGAACCGCACACCATCACATATTGTTACTTTTATTCATCATCAGCCTATTTTTACCCGACTTTGCAAGAACTTCAGTGTTTCGAGTGTATGTATACCGCAACCCAAATCAAGTATCTTTTTTTGTAAACAAAAACTGTACCATACATAATAGATCGGATCACTTTACTTTCACAATGTCGAACAGGTTCAATCAATTAGTTCCTTCAGTGTTACATCACAACAGGTAATAATAATATTTGTTTACAAAATAAGACCCCTGACTTGGGCTGCGTTATATGTACAAAATCCTATGTCTAATTCGTTGGCACGCACTGCAGCCTAAACGGCTTGATGGATTTTAACATTATGAAGTGTCATTAGATTCGTCTTGATTATAGAAGTGACATAGGCGATAAAAATTTAATCAAAGCGGCTCAAATTATTGGCAGTCAGGTTTTTTGTTTATTAAATTATTATACCATGGACACACCACCACCACGCGTGCCCAGTGCGTATTGGATGGTACATTCTATTATCTTTGTCTATAAAATACACATAATTATAATTTATTTAAGTAGGTACCTATATTATTGTGTAACCTATACTTAGGTAATTTTATATAGACAAAAATAAATTTGAAAGATAAAAGTAGGGTAGTTAATATATTTTTTATATTTTATCGTTATTTATTTATTTTTAAGATAAAAGTATTGCTTCGGACCCACGATACCCCTGGCGATACCCGTGGTGGTATCGTGGGTCTTTGATATTAGATATAGAAGTATTCATAGTTACTTTGGCGAAAAATACTTACGGTAATACGGCGCCATCTACACAATGATATGAGTACTACGAACTAAGCAACCACACATTTTTTCTAAAAAATTGTTTGTTTGCTAAGTTTGTGTAGAAGAATCGGTTGCGATGCGGTAGCTCTTGGATTTACAGTAGTTTTCCGCTAGATGTCGCTACTATGATGATTTTAACAAATATTAAAAAATAATGCGGGAGATCATCTATTTGGTCCGGTTATAATTAAAATTTGAATTGAGTAACACATCAACATTTTATTACTCGAATATCTATATAAAATCTATATTTAATTGATTTAACTAATACAATAAGTAATCAACTAAAAATCTTAGAAAAATACAGTGGTGACTTACAAAATAAATTCTTTATAAAACTATATATTCCCAGGATATTCTGTTCTAATGATACCGTATTTGTAGTCATGACGACTCTGTTCATCCCTGTAAAAGAAACATTTGTATTGGTTGGAGAGGGTTCATTGATCCCACTAAAAAAACATGATAATGAAAAAAAATAATAAGTAAGTAGGTACATTATGGTCAAATATCGAAGCTTTTTACTTGTAGGTACATACATACGTGCCTACAATATAATTTATTCATGCATAGACTAGAATTTTATTTAAAAAAAATTACCGATATTGATAAGGTTTCAAATCCCACGCATGACCCAATTATGTCCCAAAAAAAACCAATACCTACTTACTTACATAAGTATATAATATTTTGTCAGGATGCCATACTTACTCGATTACTTTTCTATTTTTTAAAACTGTTTTTTTCCTATATCTCTATTGAAAGTATTGAGTGACTCCATCACCCTTAAAAGTGTATTCACAACCAACCACAATTTTAGAGTTTCTTATTGACTTGAACGTTAGCAATGCCGCCCCTCTGATTAGCCGAACGCTAAAATTGTGGCGATAAAATAGCTCTTTACTCTTGCTGTGTAGGTAGGAAGTAGGAACACAGTTCAAATGGACGTGCCTACATACTTATTTTATTTTTTGCAGTCTGTACCTACATTGCGCGAGGCGTAAGATCAGGTTTACATTTGTGCGAGTGATAGCGGTACAATAGAAGTGCGGTGCGTGCGCGGCAGGGTGTATTTTGTTGCGTTTGTATTGGACGTGTCGCGCCTCAGGCCGAATATCACCCTACACTATCTGTGCGCACTCACACAAATGCAAACCTGAGCTTACGCCTCGCGCACTGTACTGTACCAGACAATAGACAAAACATCAACCTACGCAAAACCATTGCAATCTACTGGTTACACTTGATTTGGCGATTAAACTGAAAACACATAAGACCTAACAGCAGATCAAGTTTAACACTTTGTACCGTTCTTATTATCTGCGTAAGAGTTAAATTCGTACTGCAAGTGTTACCATTGATCTGCTGTTGTCCGACGTCCGTACCTCAACCACATAGTGACCATCGGAATTGTCAGGTATACCAAATATCCAACAGCAACAAGAACTACTCCGCATATCGCTACAAATACGTGACACCTGCCCTTTATTATAGATCTCGCTTCTCTTGTGATCGTTTTAAACACGTGACGTGGTGGTTTACGACGCCTGAAACAGAAATAAATTGTTAAATCGAAAAAAAAATACCAAAATAATATTTACCAGACAAAATAAAGATGAACTCATCGTTCCGGTACTTTATAAATAATTGATTGGAAATAATTATGCCGGACTAAATCCAGAGACAATTTTGAGCGCAATACTCAATTGCATTCCATAAGTTATAATACAGATGTTCATTTAATTAACAATCTTTATGGACCTTGTCTAGGCATAGAAATACAAGAGAGAGAACACAACTTGATTCAAAACAATGTAATTTTCAATAATTAAGTAAGTAAGTAGTAAGTATTATTATTTTTCTCGTTCAGAAATCTAAAAGCGGAAAGGCCACGTCAGCGGAACGCCAGCGATACTTGTTCTAATGTAAACTCTATTAAAGATCAACTGAACGCCGCGCGATTTCCACTCTTTGCATTGCCGCTGATGCTCCGTTGCGGCGTTCAGTCTGTCACCTTTCATAGTCTCAACAACCACGGCCGCTGCCGTTCCGCTGACGTTGCTGTTACGCTACCTAATTAATGTTTCAGCCTTGAGCTCGCTCTTTGAAAGACAGTTGTAAGACCAGCTTACACTAAGCTCGAACTCGTGACAGTGTTGAAGATGAAGTACCTTGGTTCTGGTAGCGGTACAGGTGGCTCGCGGCCATATCCAACCGGACACCTTCTGGCTTTCTCCACTGGTAACAGGACCAATTCCAAGTTCACCGCGGCCTTGAATTGCCATACAGTTATTTTAATTATTAAAAGTTTGTTCATGGAATTCAGGGTTTGATTGGACAGGAAGGCCACTACCATTTAAACCACAAAAATTGCATTAGGTACTTTTGATAAATGGCCTTTCGTTTATATGTCAAATAAAAATCAAGAACCTAGTTGCTGTTATACTTTGTATACCTCTAAACAGTGCTCGAAAAGTAAAAATTTGTATAGCGCAATAGATCGATAGGACCCTAGAAGCGTGACTATTTTAAAAGCGCTAAAATAACCTTTAAATGATCCTGATAAAGGTTCTGAACATCAATATGTACATCACATCTTAAATATCTTTGAAGAAGGAACAGAATGATACTCACAACGGGTGATATCTTGCCATGATTCATGTCGACGGTGACGATCGGCCACCACCTGCGTAACGTCAGCGTCGAGAACATATTGAACTTCCTGACTGTGTCAATAGTTTCTATCGTGCATTGACGCGCATGCCTGGTACCTCGAGACATGCAGTTTAAATTCAACCGGAGTGAACCTGAAAATATCCGACTTTTAAAATTAGGCTTCAGAATACGCAATGTATCTCTGAGCAGCATATCTGGGAAGCTGTGCAAATCTTGTTCAATATTTCTTCCTCAAATGCCAATGCAAGGCAAAATCCTTTGAATGAGATTGCAACGAACACTGTTTATTGACGTGATAATACTAAATTAAGGGCCTTCCATGAGCCAACTAGCGCCGCCAATTTTTGAAAAATAATATCTTCCAATTTTATTAAAAAAAGCTATGTACATAATGTTTATTACGATAAATACTATTTTTTTAAATGCTTATTTATAACGTGATTCAATGTCGGTAAGTTGTAGTTCGCATAATTGCGTAAAACGGCCGTTTTTGGCACATTTGAGAACTAGGTATAACTTTGCTTGTCGCAATTATCTATGCCATGTATTGTATATTAAAAAATAATGTTTATCCTAATAAAGATTATGTACGGTCGAAGACAGAGAAAGGTGTACAGTAGAGTTTTTAAGGATGAGATTATCTCAAAAACTACTTGACCTATTGCAATATTTTTTTTCCGTTAGATAGATAAAAGTTAAAACTATGTACTGTAAAATAATTATTAAAATCGGTCCAGTAGTTCTTAAGAAAATATCAACCTTATTGAGGCCCCCTGTATACTTATCTCTGTCTTCCGACTGTACATAGCTTTTTTAATAAAAGTTAATAATTTGTAGCGCTACGTGGCTCATGGAAGGCCCTTAATATAAATGTAAGTATGTATGAATAAATAATTTCAATTAAACGTTCAATTAACTTACCTAAAAACTCATCCGTTTCGTTATCCAGAAGCTGAAGTATAAGATAAGGCAAACGGTATTCCTCACATTCCGTAAAAGGACCTTGATCTATGTTCACCAACTGCAAAATGAGAACCAACTTTTGTTAATTCTATTATTTGACCAGATAATATGTACAAAAAACTTTAGCAGAGACGTCGACATTTCATAAAAAGTCCTTACGTAACAGACCGAGTCATAGACCACTTACCCCATAGACATGAAATCGGTACAAATGACATTGCCAGATTCTGCCCCACCATCAACCGCAAGTTGTACAAGATAACGAATAAATGTAAAAATATCTCCGTTTTTTTATTAAAATTATTGGTTTAAAATGAAGTTTTGTACAAGTTGCGATTCGAAAAAAACAGCTTAATTAAGAATTCAGAAAATAGTAAGAAATCGAAGCGAATTATTCATTGTTTTTGTTATCCTTCTATAGGAGTTGCGAGAGTAGTAGAAAATGATACTGATTATGATTATGCGATATGAAACCTGTAATAAGTCCCCAACAAAATGATAGGTACAGCTTAAATGGTCACGTAGTTTTGTAGGTGGGGCAAAGCTCCATTGAAATGTGGCAATGTCTTTTGCAAGCGAAAAATTCTGTCACACGATGAGTGCAATAGGCGAAGCGGGGGGCAGGGGCGCCATATTAAATCCGTATCGCTATCTCAAGGTTACGCGTGTCGTGAAGCAATTTTGCGCTCAAGTGCGGGCAGAAGCGCCCTCCTGTTACAGGTCTATGGGGTAAGTGGTCTGTGGACCGAGTGGACACTCAGGACCACTCAGGCAAGTTGGACCTATCCGACTTTAAACCAGTGAAATATCTAAGCTAGGCCTTAAACTGGACAGCCTAGTACTCATTTCTAATTATTCGGCCCTTGGAACAATAAACTTAGTTACTTACAGAACTAAATGATTTATATTACATATTAATAATATTTCACATCACATGCCCTGGTGATGTGAAAGCAAAGAGCAGTAGGAACAGTCGACGACAGAGATAAGTATACAGGGGGCCTCAATAAGGTTGAGATTTTCTCAAAAACTACTAGACCGAATTTAATAATTCTTTTACAATTACATAGTTTTAACTTTTATCTATCAAACAATGAGATAATTTTTGCAACAGGTCAAGTAGTTTTTGAGAAAATCTCAATTTTAAAAACTCTCTTGTACACCTTTCTCTGTGTTCCACCGTACATAACTATATAATAATATACCTAGTACAAAAATTTAAACTTGCAAGTGTAATGATCGCAAGTTTCACTAAATATACTTGTAAAACGGCTGTAAAGAGGCCTTGTCATAAGAGGCCTTGTAAAATGAATTCACTTGCAGAAAATGAACTGGATGAATTAATTGACTTACTTCATCAACGTATTCCAGATTGACAGTAACATAAGGTAACATTTTAGTGCAACACAGAGAGTAGTAAAATTTAATAAGAGTGGTCCTCTTATTAAATTTTAAAATGACAATTTTAAATTACTTTATGGTAAATATCCTAATACAACCTACCCACTAAAACACCAAGGTGTTCAACGCATCGCGTTTGGAACGAGGTTGTGGGAACGCAGCGCCAAATACCACAACCTCGTCCGCGGCCGCCCTCGTGGGCCCTTCTCCGGGATATCCCCAATCATTAGTAATTTCTCATCTTACCCTTTGACGAGCATGCTGGTATACAAAATTGAATATCATTCGCCAGTTGAAATTAGCTTCACCGTTTGTAATATGGTAATGAACATCTGTAGTTTGAGCCTTAGCAGCTGATCCTATCCAGCTGAAACAATCATATATGCTGCTATTCATAAACCTAGTTAAACCTCGGTTCCCTTAAATCATGTTGTTAATGTTGCTATCCCTTTCACACTTCGTTAAAAAAAAGTTAAGATAGAAAGGGACAGGGGGCCTAAACGGTGGCGTAACTTTAAATCACGTTTACGAATATGCGCCATAACTTGTAAAGAGAAATATGAGATCGAAATTGATGATGTTAAGCCAGGTTAACTTTCATATGACGACGCAACGAGCATTTCTAAGAATACCAAATGACTCTTAATAATGACTAAGAGCTAGGTACGAGCGCCATCCCTTGCTTTCCGAAACATGGTGTGTAAGACCAACTAATGGGATACGTATGTTTATGAAGACTAATAGCGGTACTGGTATGCGTAGGTTCACATAGGGGACATTCTTATTTGACACTAGCTGTACCCCCGCAACTTCGTTTGCGTAGAGCATGGAGGATATCAGGAGGCAGATCTTCCTCTCTATATCCTTGTTTCCACATCACATACCGCCATGGCTTATAGCCTATGAGCTGTCCGGATATTTCAGCTATCTCCTAGTGAAACTCCCATCAAAATCCCTTCAGTAGTTATGGCGTCATACTTCCACAAAATCACAGACAAACAGACAAAAATTCTAAAAGTTGGTGTTTTGGCATCAGTATCGATCCTAAAACACATTCCAATGTACTGTAAGGTACAGACACAACTTTTTTACAGTCTTATTATATGTATAGATTTAAACTTTGTAGATTCTATGGGATACTTACGCTTTTAAATAAATATCAGCTCCAAAGAATTTATTTCCAGAACGATTACAGTTATCCAAATTCATGTTTACATCCCAAATTGTAAGCCTGAGTTCATAATCCACATTTTTATCGGGATCTATATTGAAGGCAGGTGGTAGTGCGTATCCTCTATGTGTGTCGAGAGGGAGAATGTCCACCCACAATTGTATTTTGCCCTGTGAACAGAGACATACTTATTGCTACTTAGGTCACACCCATGCTGCTGCAACGAGTCTCTCTCGGGTCTTGCTAAGTAGAACAGCTGCATCGATCCATCCTTGGTTCTTCGCGAATAATCGCGATGGTGTAACAGTAAATCCTATCTAATCTGAATATGATAGTATCGTCGACATAAAAAGCAGATGATCCAATGAAAAATCCACTGCCATCAAGAACAACAAACATTATTGACAGTAGACTTATAGGACAAACATACTTGAATGCAGAGTAGACGCAGTGAGTACATACTGCGTGACGAGACCTAATGTGAGTGGCGGTAACTCCCCGACAAGTGAGATCGATCGACAAATCCAGCTACAGCCATCGAACGCACCGTCATCGGCGCGGCGGGACAAGTTATATCGGAACGCGCCCAGAGGGCGCTGATCCGCAGTGCGCGAAATAACGTCACCGGCGACGCGGGCGTGGCGCGCTCACCTTGAAAAAGACCGTCGAAATCGGTCGAAACTGTTGGTCTAATTGCCGACTTCAACAATATAAGTGAGTGATATCCGTTTATATGTAATAATTTGTAGTAATGGCTCACTATAGTTTTAATTCTACAAACATACTTGTTCAGATCCAGGTTTGTCAGGATTACAAAGAGTCCTGGTTTCCACATGCTCTGGAACCAAATGATATCCACACAGCGGCATTGTATGCCAGTTTTTTAAAAGACTCAAGCAGATGTTCTCTGTCCGTTCCGCTGATGTAGCAAATGACTTATCTGGTTAAAAGTAAATGTATATTTTAGACATTGCCACATTTCAATGGACCTTACCCACCTACAAAACTACGTGACCATACTGCACCTATCATTTTGTTGGGGACTTATTACAGGTTTCATATTGCATAATCACAATTAGTATCATTTTCTACTACTCTCGCAACTCCTATAGAAGAATAACAATAACATGAATAATTCGCTTCGATTTCTTACTATTTTCAGAATTCTTAATTAAGCTGTTTTCTTCGACTCGCTTGATGTACAAAACTTTATTTTAAACCAATAATTTTAATAAAAACGGATATATTATTACATTTATTCGTTTACTTGTACATCATGCGGTTGATGGTGGGGAATCTGGCAATGTCATTTGAAACTAAAGAGGGTTGTAGTTGATAGAACAAAACTGGAACAATATCGGCACAGTTAGTTTCATACCTTTCAAATCATCCTTATATTCGATCCCATTGACCACAACACTGTTAGAGTCAGGGAACATTGGAGGCGAGAGGTGGTTCTTCTCGCACAGCTTTGCAAGAATAGCCGATGGCTTCTCATTATCACGCCATTTGGCTGCCCCTGTTCTGCAATTGATATTGAAAACGGCGGATAGGCCATATATCCGATTAACATTTGACCAAGCACATAAATATGCAATCTTATAACAATATTTTTACAATAGATAGCAAGGACCATAAAAAATAGACTCTAGCTAATAGAAACCATAACTAAATAAATAGAGGAATACAGTGTCAGCCTTATCTGTTCTAGGAATTAAAGTTTGTTGTACGGTCGAAGACAAAGAAAGGTGTACAGTAGAGTTTTTAAGGTTGAGATTATGTCAAAAATTACTTGACCGATTGTAAAAAATATTTCACTGTAAGATGGATAAAAGTGAAAACTATGTAACTGTAAAGAATTGTTAAAATCGGTCCAGTAGTTTTTGAGAAAGTCTTAACCTTATTGAGGCCCCCTGTATACCTACCTCTGTCTTCGTGTGCACCAAACCAACTTATATTGAAGTTACACAATTAGTAAATGAAGAATGTAACTTACAATTTAAATTCAGGAGAGAGTCCAACTCTTGCCCTGTGTTTAGTATAAACTCTATCCTCTAAATCTATGGTAGTACTGCCAATAAGCTCATCGGGTGGTATAGAGTCGTAATCGTACAGAGACACAGTTAGTGAATAGTCTTCTGGTAGAGAACAACGAAACTCATACATTCTGTAAAGCAAATCGTTAATGAGGTGATTATCTGAATCCTTTAGCAGCTAAGGGCCTATAGTAATTCATATGTTACGCCTCTCTTAGTCAAGCCAAATTATTACATATATACAATCACAAATTGGGCGGCGAATGCGGGACCTCGATCTCGGGCCTCGCTCTGAATCGTTCCTGATGCAAAGGCTGTCCATAGCCATACAGCGCGGTAACGCCGCTGGTATTATGGGCACCTTTGCATCGGGAACGATCACAGGGGGATTATTCGATTAAGTTTTTATTATTGCAGTTGTTTAATAAAATTGATTATGTCAAAAACTAAAAAATAATCACAAATTACTTACTTTCCGAAAATAGGATCCACAGTGTTCGGCACATATTGGTTTCGGTCTCCCAAATGTTTTTTTCCGCAGCTGATGAGGACGTATGGGTTTGATTTTCCTGTGAAATCTTTTGCCATGACATTTATTACTCGTACAACGTATACGCGAACCAAGAATTTTCTGGGATCATTGCTTGGGTGGTCAGCAAAGAACCTGTTAAATGTAAGCGTTTTTAAGAATCAACATTATCCATATGTTTTCTTGGACATAGTTGACTTACCCTTCATTCAAATCTACTCCGTTAAGACTAACTGCCACAGTATTTCCTGGGGGTGGCCATTTGTAAATGGCTATTCCAGCTTTTAAATATCCGCATTGAAGCTGTTCGTCTTTCTCAGGGATACCGGTCTTCTTGCCATTATACAACTTCAATGTTGCACACCAATCCTTAAACTTGTTAAATTCAGGTCGAAGTTCCAGCTCTGTGCTGTATATCTAAAGAAAACATAAACTATTAAGAGCAAGATTTATTTAAGAGTAGTTTTGTTCTTTACTCTTTAAATTTGTATGCGCCCTTACTTACAGTTACATTTTCAACCTCATTCCTTTCTCTATCATTGTCATCAAGTGATCCCTATAAATAAAAATAACGATTTTAGGATTATAAGTTATAATATTAACAAGCTATAATATTTTAAATATTTAGGTTAACTAAAATAATCATTTCTCATTTTCAAAAAATAAACATTTCATTTAATTTGCATTTCACATAGTTTCGTTATCTCATTTTAATCTTATATAAACCAATTGTAAAAAAAATACCTGAGAACAGTGAAATCTCAACCACCAGTCGTTGTATTCCATGAAATGTGGATACATCTTGACAACATTCTGAATCATTTGCTTCTTAGCTGCTGGCAATAATGCGAATTGCTCCTCATCAGGTTCTTTTGAACGAAATAATCGTTGCCAAATAGACTTCCTCGTCATGGTCTGCGTAATATTACTCCGCTGCGATGCAATACTAACAACATCAACATTGTCTTCTTCAAATATACTGCTCTTACTCACGACGACCATCTGATTAACTGTAACTACCATATTTTTCATTAATTTGCTAGCAAAAGGTAACAAATAGATGTCTGTTTTATTAAAAATGTTATAAGTATTTATGCTTTCTTACCTTGGCAAAAATTTGATGACATCATAGAGGCAGATTTAATTGATGCTTCTCGTTCCGCTTTGGGTAACCAATTCACTATATACTTGTTTGTATTCTTTATTACATTATTCCCTAGAAACAGGGTCCTCCCAAATGTGCTGCTGTCATACAATCTGATATTTATTGGCGAATTGTCTTCATTCAGTGGAGTTTCAAATATTTTCGTAGTTCTACCATTAGGAAAGTTACTATTTGGTTTCTTATTACAAATAACGTCAGATTTTATAGTTAACTCGTCAATTTCAAGTTCAACACAAGGTTTTCGTGTAATATTCACTTCTCTTAAGCCCCACCAATAAACATCGACTCTGTGAATCAAATAAATTTACATTCATTTACTATTTAATTTACTACCTTTGTATATTCGATATACAAAGAATAGCAGGCACTATCTTACTTGTAACTTGAAGACTTTGGTATAAGATTATCCGGCAAAGGTTCTACATCATTGTTCAATAAGTCAGCGTCCCTCACACCCGAGGCGTAAAATATTTCTTCATCAGGGGAATAAATCGTGGACTTCAATAATTTCTCTGGAATCTTAGGAATTATTTCAAGAGATTCATTGTATGAGGTTAGCTGAATGACTCCTACAAAACAATGACTTACCTGTAAAAGCTGAACGGACATCAGGACTTGGCCAGTATACTCGACACCCTTGTGTATATCAAACCACTGAAGTTTTGGTGCATACTCATAATCTTTTCTATCATCCACCACAGGTTGTATTTGAAAACGACCTACCAACTCTGTTTTATTCTAAAAACAAACATTAGAATGAAGAAGCGGTCCTATAGCCGAACCTTGAGGTACCCAATAACGAACATAGTATGGCGGTGCTCTATATTATAAGTTAATCTTATTGCAACATGCACTGGGTAAAAATCGACATCATCGCTTACGTAATGGATGTACAATTTAGTAATTGTATATTCATTTTCTGTTTTACTTTACCTAAAGTATTAGACAATTTCCAAACTCTGTTACTAAACAGTTATCATTAACTTGTTTACTCCAGTAAGTAACTCTGATTGCCAAAATATCAACCATCATCCAAATAATGTCACAATATTTTTTACGGATGCCTCTCCAACAGTCTAAATTACTAACAACCAAATCAGTTCCATAGATTTCGACTAATACGACAGGCGGACTTGTTATCAGCCTGTCTGCAGTTGTGAACATCAATCGTTGTATCTTCAACACTTGATTCCATATAGGGGTGCACGTATTTTGCGTAATCTAAAAATATTATGTACCTATTTTAAACAAACCAATTACGAGATGTAAATGAAATTTCTTCAATTTGAACTTACATTCGTTTCTTTAACTGTATTCAGTGCATTTATTCTTAAAAAAGGATATGTAATTCCCGAATTCTCAAAGCTTCCAGTTATTTTAGCCCTGTATATAAAAGCACGGCATTCAACCATCTAAAATAGGTAAGTAAAAGTATATCGATAAAGGAATTAAGCAGTCCTCTTAGCTAACGAGTTCTAGATATATAGTTATAATAGCGATTTCTTTTAATTTTCTTTAATTTTTTTTATTTTCTAAGCTTAGTATACTACAATATCTGACTCGCATTTTAAGGTCTTCTAATTATTTAGCTCAGTTGTAAATACATATAAGTAAAGAAGGTACCGTGATAGATGACTTGACACACATGTCGTAACCTTTCACTTTGAGACGATATCCAAGAGGCATGTAACCTTCGAAAGCAGATTTGTGTCTATAGAGTCCCATCCACAATAGCAATTCAACTTTTCCAGCGATGCAGAAGCAACCAGTTGCTAAGGTATTGATGTGCTTCGGACATCTGAGTGGCTGAAATACATGTTTCATCATGCTTTTTATTGCTATGTTAGTTCGTGTAATTACTTTTATTTAGTTCGTGTTATAACTCAAGAAACATTAGTTGGAATTTAATGCAATTGTTCCGAGAATCAAGAATCCTCGATGAAGTTTTCAGACCATTAAATTACTTACTATCACGCAAGTGAAACCATCCGTAGAAGATGGCTAGTGTTTTATCATATCACAAGGGAGTCATTTAATTGAAATTTAAAGGGCATTTCAATACGTAGGTACCTTCATATAAACAGTTTGTATTCGGCCACAATTCCTTCCGCATTGTTCAGGTATTATAGAATAAACTATGTCTGCTGTGGATATTCTGCTATATGCAACTCTAGACCCGCTGTTCAGTAGCCATACAACGATATCCGGCCAACCGTCTCCGAACTTGTAAATGACATTATTCAGACTTTGTGCATAGGCTTTAATTTCAGCTAGAAGGGTCTTGACTGCCTTCCTGGATGTAGACTTTCCTTCCTTGACAGTGCCAACTTCTTGAATAAGATCACAAGAATACTTGTTTCCTCGTCTTGTCATGCGTTTGTATATATTTTCCTACGAAATTCCCAAATTAGCATGTCGTTGCAAATAAAATGGTTATTAAAAACTTAAGAACATTTAGATTAGATTAGATTAAATCATATCTTTACAAGCTCTTCCTTCTGTAAGCCCATCTGTTTCTGATCCAGCTCTGTACTATACTGCTGCACAGTGTCTTCGCAAACGTGGCTTATGATATCAAGAAATTTCACGATATTGTCGAGAGTGTCATCAATAGCTTCATTAAGCTCATCCACGAGTTCTGTTGCGAATGTGTATTCGAAACGTTGAAGCCTTCGCTCAACATCAGTTATCACCAACTCCTGTATATTGATAAATAACGGAATGATTATGATTAGTCTCTTAATCTCAGCTATTCTTGCAACTGCATCTATATTCCATGTAGACAATATAATATATTGTCTACATCGGGAACGTTTGTCTACAAAATCGCGTGCAAAATTATCGAATTTTAATTTTAATTGTGCAGCAGTATCTCAATTAAAAAGTTCGGTGGCTCAGTGGTTGAGTCAATAAACTTGAAATACGGAGGTCACAGATTCGATTCCCATTCAGGGCAGCCATGTACCAATGAGCTATCCTCGGTTTTTTCGACGGAAAAACTTACGAACATTTACCGAGTGCTCTCAGAACAGTAAAGGAAAACATCATGATGAAACCTGCATGCCGTAGAAAAATAATCAAAGGCGTGTGAAATTCGCCATTCCGCATTGGGCCCGCGTGGTGGATCATAGCCCGAGCTCCCTCGATGTAAGGGAAGGTTTGTGCCCGAGCAGTATGACAATATAAATAGACTGATGATGATCTCAATTGTATTACAGCAAGTTTCTCGCGAAGGAATACTCACCAAATCAGCCACAATATCGTGCACCATATTATTTCTATACATGCGAAACCTGAAGTCTGGGAGTCGTGTCGCCAGTTGTAGCACCGGAAATGAATTCGGAAATTCGAGATGTCCATATACTGGTCTATCGTTGACTACATCGAGGCTTCCGGTATAGTGGAGCTTCCGGTTGCCTTAAATCAATATAATTAAAACCATAATAGACTCTAACCGACCAACACAAGAGTCGTTTATTGCAGCCAAGCCTGCAGATCGCGACGAAGCAGAAACACGAAGAGAGAAAATAAATTATAGCCTAGGCTAGGGTTGTGAAACATGCGGTATACATAATAAATTTTTCCTGGGTAACAAAAAAAAAAAAGGGTTGTGAAACATGTGACAGTTTAATCCCCATCTCTGGACTATTGTCACGTCACTCCTTCGTATACGTGATTGTATCTGAATACAATAACGGTTAGATACTTCATCGAAACATTTACTAAAGAGTTTACGCACCGAAACTGATATATTGCAACAACAATGGCAAAATTAAAACTTACTCATTTCTTTCATCATGAGCTCGAATTCTGTAAAAACAAATTAAGAAAAAACACTAAAGGAAAAGGCAGGCATTCATAAAGCAATAGAATGAAATACCATATAGTAGGAAAATGTGACCTTAAGCTTAAGGTGCCATTGAGGTGGTCAGATCACATTTATGTTTCTAGTCCTATAGGCAGTTATCCGAACGCCGGCGATGAGCTAGTAAAGCTATCAACTATAAAACGAGTGGGCGAGTGGTAAATATAGTTTTGTAGCTCGGCTATCAGCGAATGTCGCTAAGCAACGGGCGATTACACGCTTCACTCGCCAGTGTAGCTCAGCGAGTGGGCGAGTGTAGCCGGGCGATGGGATGTACTCGCTCGGCGACAAAATAGCCGAGCGAGTACTCGCCGGCGGTGTGAACAGTCGGCGATGAATTATTAATATATGCATCTCTTTTGTTTATACGGAATATAGAATCTTTAGTACGATTCTAGGGTGAGAAAATAGCTGGGATTTACTCGCTTAGTGCTCCCGCACACGGGCCACCGGCCACAACCACAAAACGCCGCCACTGGCATATTTCCTGATATTTTCATACATTTTATATGGACTCGCCGCACACGGTTGGCGCCGGTGGCGGCCACACGCTACAAGCTTCTAGCTTCTCGTGGCGGCGTTTGTGGCTGTCGCGTGTGGCCCGTGTGCGGCGACACTTACTCGCCGGGTTGACACCCGGCGAGTAAGCTTATGTCAGTTGTGACCAACTGCCATGAGCTATATACCGTAAAACTTTTATTATCTTGTCAGTTAAAATATTATCTGCTATTGAACATACCTTCATCGGCCCTTTTCTCGCTAGCAACGTCTCCTATAGTTATAGCAACTCCACACAATTTACCGGCAATCTTTCGGTCAAGCATTGATACTTCCAAAATGGGGCAAAATATACAAAACTCTTCTTGTATCCATAAATTGCCCTAAAACATTTTAAAATTTCAACTTCTGGTCTACATAGAAAGCGTGACTTCTAAGATACTTTTACATTGTGCAACCGGTTGAACTTAAACTAAACAAATGCTTAATAATATGAACGAAATGAAATACGAGTAAATGGACCCCGTGAAAATAATATTGAAGAACTTTACTATACGGTATTAAATGTACTCACTCGTATCATAAAAGCCGACGATAATATCTAAAAACCTACAGATGTCACTAATAACACTTTTCTTTTAAAATATTGAGCTGGTAATCTCAAAGAACAACTGCGGCCCGAAAAACTTGGTTACATAAAAAAAACAGCGCTGAGCGGAAAAGCGTACTACATATGGCCCCAGAAATATATAATAAGATACCCAATGATTTAAAGAAATTACCTACAAATCTATTTAAAGTTAAATTACGCAAAATGTTAATACACAAATGTTATTATAATTTAGTGGCCTTCCTGACGGATTCATCGATTTGACATAATTTATAAATTTTATTTCTATTTTTTAATTTACATGCATCTTTTATAGCTATGACATTACGATTCTCAATGAAATTTTTGTATGCTCTAGATGGGCAAGATTCGGAGAAACCTATAACATTACCAAGATCACTGTAACCCGTTTCTACAAATAAATATATTTGAATTTGAAACGTAACCGGTGAGATTGGCGTAACTGGCTCCACATTGACAGTCCTTAATCCTTGTTGATAGAATGGCACTGTGGTTTTAAGGGAAACGAGCAGTGCTCCACGATGGAACGGTCCGTCTTCTCCAGTTGTACCTAATGTACCGACGTACGAGGTTCCGTACATATGGAGCAGAGATGGGCCGAATGTTGGTAGGAAACCTGATGGACAGTATAATACAGGGCCTTGAATTCATTCGACAAAATTAAGTGGATGATAAGGCTTGTGACATACATTCTGCATCAGCGTTTAAGTAAATTAAACAATTCGGGGAAAAATATTATTAAAATAAATTCATCTATCAAAAAAAAATTGTTAGGCAGCAATTGCAATTCTAGTATCTCATAACTCTCGAGGATTTATCCTTAATTAAACTCAATAGTGGGAAAGAACTAACTTATCAAACTTTAATGGATTACTCCTTCAAAGTTTAACTTGTAATTAGTTTGCTCGCTGGTACTATTTTTGAACTATTTACGTAAGGAATAAGTTCTTTAACTTGCTAATGAAATGTAACTATTAATACCAGACATATTAACGATGTCTGGACCTTTGATTAATCTACAAATCTTTCCATTACTAAATGTACCTTACCATTTTCTCCGTCATGCGATATTTGACTTAGTGTCAGATCAGATGAAGCCAAAACTCTGTTGTATACCCCCTCAGCAGAGCATACCTCCAGGCGGATCGTTTGATTCATATTTGGGAACATCTCCACAATTGAAATTTCCTCGCAGTACATAGGGTTATTATTACGGAGCTGGACAGCCGTCTTTGCCTGCATTAATAACCATCATTAGATCCTCTCAGGAATAATCCTGTCAAATAATTCATCACGAGACCTAATGGTACCATAGATACAACATAAACTCACGGCTAATTCCCGTATAGGGGTAAATAGACGAAAGAATTCCATATATTGTTATCCTAGAACACCACTCTCGAATAAAACTTCTCACATACAATTAGCCTGCATAGCAGTTGCTCTGTGATTTGGTGGGTTTAATCTACCTTCATTTATCGTTAGTAAAACTTCTGCATCACTCAACCCAAGTCAGTAATCGTAGGAGGGCTTCCCAAACTTGGTGGCGAATCTAGAAAGTCCTCAAGCAACTACGGATTTGCATTGGGTTACAACTTGCCGAATAAGGCCCGGTTTCCACCAAAGCAGAGATGAGAGGAGACGAAGGGAGATGTATTTTGAATAACCAATCAGATTTTGTCATTTCCACATCTCCTCTCGTTTTAGGAGAAGGAACTAAATCTGATTGGTTATTCAAAACACATCTCATCTCCTCTCTGCTTTGATGGAAACCAGGACCAGTATACCTACCACAAGCCCACAAAAAGCTACTCTGACAAAGGTATTCGGCGGTTTCGCATATCGCCTGTCCCCGGCACCGGCGCCAGCACCGCCATGACACTTAGCACCATTAGGGAGACTGAAGGCACCGTAGATAGTGACTAGATAGTTTGCCCGTTGCTGTTCAGATCCAGAAGGAAGGAGTAAGTTACTGAGAAAAGGAGAAAAAGAGAAAATGTAACTAATATTAACTCTTGTTTAAGACATAAGATATGTACAAAAAATCATTTTTTAAATGCTTACTCTTCCAATGTTTCATCGCTTACGACAGCGGGAATTACTTGGACTTCACCTCGGAATATAATCGATAGATCTACCTTCAAGAAGCCAACCGCACCAGCTGAAGAGTCTCTTGGTAAAGTCAATTGAGCCCATTTGTGGTATACTTGATGATCTGAAAGGTATAACCAACTAAATGTTGCTCCGCTCATCGATCAAATTGGTGAAGCAGCATATAAAAAGAATCCTTAATACGAGTATAGAGGTAGGCTTTATCATTCATGTGATAATAACAAATTAAAAGAACACCTAGTTTCATTGCAGGGATGGCCAAATCGTTGTTCCAGTAAAAGGGGATAGGTTTAGATAATCCTTACGTGGCTGGGCCCAAATAGCTCCAAGATCGATTGTGGCTTCGCCCACAAGGCGTGGTGGTCCACAACACCTGGGCTCCATCACTGCCAACCACAGACTGGAGCGTTGGAGGTCACGTATGCTCATGTATAACTCAAATGTAAAGTACTGCAAAAGTGATGACATAAACTTTAAGAAATCGCTGCAAGACTTTCAGTGTACGGTCACTGCAATTAGTATGGAAAGTTGAAGCTTTCCTTAACGTCCGCAAGTAAAACGAGTAGTTTTAATATACGAGATTGTCAAAGATTTCAATTTCACCCTGTAAAATAATGGGATACGTACCTCTCTATAATAAGGCTCCTCTTTGCCCCTCCTGATGCTGGTTCTGTGTTTCTTCTTGCCGAGGACTACAATCACGTAGGAATTAGTCGACTGAGGGTTAGACCACGACAGCTTGCGAGCCTCCAGCACGTTCACTGATACCTACCGAGTTATGAAGTAACTCTACATCTTTTAAGGTATCACGGGTCGAAAAGCCCGGTCATTTGAAAGGCTTTCACGGGGACATGGGTCCAAAACGCAGAGGTCCATTGTTAATATACTGGGATATGTGATGCACCTAACTGGGCCAGTCTCTGAGCATATCGGAAATTGGGAATGCACTCAAAGACAGACACCGTCAAGTGCATAAACTATAGCTATAGCAGAGCCGCCCTTAGGACTTAGATGTAACGCCTGTTGTGCTCGTCCGGACTCCGGAACACAGCAATTCTGATGCATTGGATCGTAAGTACACCTTGGCAAACTATTTTGCACAACCGACATAGCTGATCGACCAGTTTTCCACATGTGTTGCGTAAAAAAATGGTGACATCACCAGCCTCTCCAACAGCCTATATAAGCCTTCATGACAACAATTTATTCTCGAAATCATCAAATCATGCGCAGAAGCAAGTCCCAAGCAAAAACGACGAGCGCAACAACGCAATCCGGAAGAGCCCAGAGTTCTCAGGTTTCGTCGCAGTCACCGTGCTTATAAATTATTTATTGTACAGGCCCTTATTGGCGGACGGGCGATCGGTCTTGTCTTTTTGCTTTTTGCAAATACAATGGATGCCTGGCGACGTCGAGTCCATTGAAAGAGGACGTATGTTTTATGTATGCCTGGTAGCTGGTGGGCAGTTTTTATCAGCTTATGTTTGCAGTTATATTTGTACAAGGTACTTAATTTTTATGGGAAATTACAAACTATAATTTTATAAGATAGAAGAACAGATCATGGACGAGACTTCAGATGGTTAGCGGTCATTGTCGCCTAGAGACGATTTCAACAGCCTAAACCTTGGTTTTCAATCCCAGGCAGCTATTTTCATACATACAACGCCATTTTTAAAAGGCGTTACTGGTTCGCTGCCGACTTTAAAGAGCTCTAAGTCACATATTTATTGATGTATCTCGCATCAGTAGCATTACCTCAAGCTTCTACATAGCAAGTTCGCTCGCTGAGTACGTAAATACCGTAGCTACTACGTTTGTGTTTGGTGCGATAGTAGATTTGCTACTAGCCACCAGGGCGGGAGAGAAAAGCTCATCACGAAAATTATATTAGGTACGCTGTAGGCAACAGGAGTGGTTAGGGATGTTAATAGTGGCACAAAAGGACGAAAAAAGAGTCGCTGATGATTGGAAGACGAAGGATTATAACCTGAAAATACTGCGGCATTGCTTCTGGGTTACATTCGTTCTCGATCCTATATGTCGGAGGTTTGACTCTCGGTCTGCTTCTTCTCTCGATGGCTCTTGTTTGCATGCTGCTGAAAACACCGTATAAAAACCTAGAAATAACCGTATAAAAGTTGTAATCTTCCCCCAAAGTCATCGGGGACTTCGGGAGCACAGATTATAGAAATAATATCTCTATAATCTGTGGATATAGCGTCAAGATTGCGTCAAGGTTTCGATCGGTAAGCGCAAAGAGAATGTATTACTACATTCAGTGCGTAAAGAGATTTAATGTGACAATCACACTAGATGTCCAAGGAGTAATGATGTTGAGAAAAAAGTTTTTGCTAACGCATGATAATGTAGGTATGTAGGTACGCTTAGATTCTCTCTCTATCTCTCTATGTACCGCTTACAGCTAGCATCCCTTCTTTAACATTTGCAGACCAAGGGCATCGGCATATATCGACATAAAGACATTGTAAAGATATTCCCGCCAGTCCTATGAAATTGGTATCAATCACGTTACTTCGTGACTATAATCGATACTACACTTCGTCGTTTAAGTCACGGATCCTTTCTAACTCAACGTTTTAAAACAAAGTGTGAAATAAACATCGAGTAAATAAGCTTAAAATAGGTATAAGTATGAAAGCATTGATCTCCTATAAACAACTAGATACACAGGTCTTACTAAAACAATTTAAAAAACAAGGGTCCATTGTTAACGTCCAAATAATGTCCAATAAAGCAAATGAGGGTCCATTCATCCGTTTGGACCTTCTTTGAGCTCGGACATTTTTAGAAGGCAAACTGTGTATCTAGTTGTTTATATGAGATCAATGGTTGCAACCGAATCTGTGCAATATATGTATCAGGTTATAACTTAGTTTAGAACGATAAGCCCTCAAATCAACAAATGTAAGTTTGTAAGCATAAAATTGGACTTTCGTACCTATGAATGTAACTAGAGAACCCTTCTTTGCGCTCGGACATTTTTAGAAGGCAAACTGTGTATCTAGTTGTTTATAGGAGATCAATGTATGAAAGTGACAAAATACGGTTTAAGGAATGGAAGATTTTTACCGATTTAAGTACCTACTTAGTAAACAAACAAATAATATGATAAGTTTAATATTTTTTATATAAATGAAGTATAATACGATACCTACGATGTATCACCAATAGTTATAACTATAAATCGATACCCGACATCTTCGAGCTACCGAAACATGCGCGCTATGCCACCTTGTTAAAATTTCTAGAGCGAATTTATTGTGTTCTATGACTATTTTAATTAACTCGTTAATAATACTACCTTCTGCTACAAAAGTATTCCCAGTATCTAGTAGTAGGTCTGACTAAATAGGAATATAAAAAATTTAATAGAGACGGCACTGTACAGAGTACCTTTGCCTGATCAATTATTATCAATCAACGACCACACACTACCAAGTTCAGTGTATTATAGAGTTGACCAAAGTGGAGTTATTTGGAATAAAGCAAAACTACAATTTCAGTGTTATATTTTAATGTCAATATATTATTATCATTCTCGTATAAATATTATTAACGCTATAACTAGTCTAACTTTGCTAGATCCACATTTAAAAAAAATCTACTGCTGACCATTGATCTCCTATAAACAACTAGATACACAGTCTGCCTTCTAAAAATGTCCGAGCGCAAAGAAGGTCCAATCGGATGAATGGACCCCCATTTGCTTTATTGGACATTAACAATGGACCCTTATTTGAACGTTTTTTAAATTGTTTTAGTATGACCTTTGTGTATCTAGTTGTTTATAGGAGATCAATGCTGCTGACCTATACTTATAACTTATCTAAGTTTAAATACAAGTAAGTATGCAGAGGCCATGAGTAATGGTTTTTTCTGATACGAATACATTCATAATGATTACCTTTTTATCAAAGCCTATCGGAATATGGAGCCTTTGGTCTGTATTTTGATTTTTATGATATTATACATACTTACTCAAATTTAAAAACACCTAAGTATTCTTAATTGACGATTCCTACGTGTTTCGAACATTCGTTGAGTCTAATAACAAATATTTGAGCCTATGACACTCCGAATATACAAATATCGACTGAACGAATTGACTATCCGAGGTGTCTACGTGACAAAAAATTAATATATTCGACAAAAATTCGAGCGTTTCAATTTCGTGCCAACGAACGAAGTAAACAATACCTACAGAAACAAATTATTTTTAGTTTTATCTTGAGAATTATTAGGAACGGCGCTCCATATTCCGCATTCATTCTTTTTTGCATGCTTTATTTCTTGTGCAACCTAATTAGATAAAACCTTATCAATTAAACATCCATAATATAAGATAATGTACGGCTATTGTATAATAATTATAACACGAAAGTAAGGGGTAAAAAATTGTTGTGTACACACGACAGAGAATAGTATACAGTGGACTAAATAAGGGTTGAGATTTTCTCAAAATCTGCTGGACCGAATTTAAAAAATCTTTTTCAGTTACATAGTTCTAACTTTTATCTATCTAACAGTGGAAGAATTCTTGCAATAGAGTGTTTTTGAGATAATCTGAACCTTAAAAACTCTCCTGTACACTTTTCTCTGTGTTAGACCGTATTATTACTATGTATTCTTCAAGAGCATAGCAGGGTAGACCTTGATGAACTTATAATTTCGAAAGCATTTCGTTTCTATAATAATAATATGCTGTGTCCTTGAATTCGTTCGACAAATTGAAATTGGGAGTTGTACCTACCTACGTAAGTTTTTTTCGTAAATCAAAAGACCTTAGAAATGAAAATAATTATCAATAGCTCAAATTCTTGTGAAATGAATCAATGAAAAAAATTAAAACTACCTTAAAATATAATAACTCCAAAGCACAGTAACGATGTACATCAAAATAATATTTTTTTGGATAGGTGAATTTATTCTAAATATTTTTTTTTTTATTTTCCCCCGAATTGTGCAGAATTAATGTATGTCACAAGCCTAACCATCCACTTAATTTTGTCGAATTAATTCAAGGTCACCCTGTATAGCCAAAGCAAATTACTTAAATTCTTGGTTTATTTGTTTTAACTAAGACATTCGTCATTTTTTAAATTAACTTTGTTTTTATTAATTATCATTAGTTAATTAGACAGGAGGCCCCGCGAGTGGCCCTATCTATTCTTATTTAAAATATACAAATCTAAATCTAAAATTCGTATATTAGAGTTGATAGACTTCGTAACAGTTATAACTAAAAGTTAATTTCGTATTTTATTTGGCACTGTCCCTAGATTAACTATAATCTTGGGTATTTAGTGTAGTAGGTATATCCTGTGATTTATTTATGGTCACCCTATTGTTAGTCTTGATAATCGTTTCTTCTCTATATTAATAAAACTCTATGTAGAGTTGATTATATTAGTTGTTAAATATCACATTAAAAATAATTTTCTTTTGTTTTTAAATGTCTAGAAATAACCTCGTTTCTCCGACTGTAATCGACGTTTAAAAGTATAACGTTGGCTTACTCCATCTGGGACCGCCATAGAACCCTGTCACACCTATGGTACTTAATCCCAACTTCTTTGCTAAACGCTCTATAACTGTTATTTTGGATTCAATTCGAGAAGGTTCCATGCGACTGAACGCACGCGGACATAGAGGAATTATATTTATACTTACTCGTATACAATAAATATGGGTGTTTATTTTATGTTACAAATCTAAAATTCGCATTCGTGCACTTATTTATTAACTAATTGCTAAATACTTAAATACCTACAGCATAGTATGCTACGCTTTGTGCTGACTAGTATCACGTTATTTACACAAATATTATCGTTATTATATGGAATGATTATCGGTATAATAATTAATATGAGTTCAAGGAAAATTAATATAAATAATTTTGTACAATCTAAATAAACTTAGTAACGAATACAAACTTAATGTACATTCATCCAATCCCATTAAATGATGCTAAAAGTACTTAGGCCGAGATTCAAAGACAACTTTGAGTTCAAGCTTAGTGTGAACTCGATCCTACACTATCTCGATATTAGAATAAACATCATTGAGTTACATATAGAAACAAAAGACAGTGCTATAATCGCTGCCAAAGACTTGAAAAAGTGCCAGTTTAATCGAAAAAAAGACAATAATCTGAAGTAAGCCTTGGAGATCGAACCGGAGACAGAGGCTTATATTCAGTAATTCAGTATCTTCCCACTCCACCATCCTATCGATTAGTTTCCTCCGCCCCTCAACACTATCCTGAATCCCTCACCCCACGACCTCCTCCTCCGATTGTCAGTACATCTCATTAAACGCTATTGGAATCTGATGGGGTGTATGCACCCTCATGTCCTCTATCGGTTGATGCGGCTCAGACAATAGCATTGTTGGAGCTCCATTTGGGGGGCCTAACCCCCCATTCATGTGATGCCCGTTCCCATTGGGGGTCATGGGCCCGTGATGGTTGGACTCCTGCCTCATTATGTTGCGACGCCACTTCGCTCGAGCGTTTTGGAACCATACCTGAGGATAATATAGTGAGTGAGTGAATATTACACATAATGTTGTGATTATTTCTCACACCATCTCTTGAAGACTCTGCGGATTTGGAACCCGGTTCTTTGATAGGTTTGCATGTAAACATTTGTCCAACGAGTAGACCTATAAAGGGAGTTTTAATATGGATACGGGTATACCTGTCTCTGAGCGCAACTGAATGCACTAAGGCAAATTGATTGAAAATTAAAATTTGAACGGAACTAATGGTTTGGGATGTTATGTGAGTCAGTGGTACATCAAGTCTTCAGACACCTGCCTTATCATGGTATCGAAGTATTAGAAGAAGAAGAAAATAGCAGGCGGTCACCGTGTTGTTACCGTAGGATGCTTAGGATAAGCTGGGTCCAGAGAGTCACAAATGTCGAAGTCTTGCGACGCGCCGGTAAATCCCGGGAACTCATGACCACCACCAAGAGGTGAAAAGTGGCCTATCTCGGACACGTGCTATAACACGAGACACGAGAGGTAGCAACCCATAATGATGAGCAAGATTGAGAAGATAGGCAGAAGGAAGAAATCGTGGCTCCGCAATATTAGGGAGTGGACAGCGATAGCCAGCGTCGAAGAGCTTTTCCCACTGGCTCAAGACAGAGGGAGATATGCGGAGCTGACGGCCAGCCTTCATTAGTGGACAGACACTGCAAGAAGAAGAAGACTCGCCACTCGCTAAAAACCCAAAATGGTAGACTGTTGGGGACGCAATACCTACCTGTGTAAGTTGTTTGCAACCAAATTACCTACGAATAGTCAATAGTAGCCTAAGAATCACTGATCATGACTGTAGAAGGAAATTTCCGGAAGTTTTAACCAAATCTCACCTGTAAAACCCTCTTTGAGAGTCCAGTCTTCTGGGCTAGTTGCTTCAGGTCCTTCGCGTCTGGGTTCTGGTTGATCGCGAAGTAAGACTTCATGGTGCGGAGCTGGTGATGCTTAAAGCTAGTTCGCATGCGCTTTGTCCTCTGCGTATGGCTGGACACACTGCCTGGAGACGCCACAGATGAGTCGTAGGCGAGGGACTCCATTGAGGATGACAAGTCGCCGCGGTGGAGTATTTCTGGAACAAATAAACCAATTTAAACCGTCTACCGCTTCGTCTACCTAGTAATCGGCATTTCGTAACCTGATGCGAATAGGGAAAAAATAATCCTTAAGCACCTTCCAAAATGTTGTAATTTTCTATCACACGTCTCTTTGGGGAAGGTATGGAATTTACCTACTACTTAGTACTTTAATAGAAACATATTACTTTAAAAATATGATACTGTTAATGATACAGCTAGGTAGTACGTAAAGGAGGTAGCATTTTTAGACCAGTCAAAGTCAAAGGTTTTTATTGCTGTCAGATTTAAACGCACGACAGAATTACTCGATAGTTATTTTAAATTCCGGAACTGCGGCTCCTAAAGTTGTAGCAAAAAATCCTGAGATTTGACGCAATTTCTCTGCGCAGGCGCATGTAACCACAGCCTCCGGATATGCAATCAAACGCTGCATCCAATCGCTTCCCTTCCTGTCACCAATAATGGAAAAAACTGTAGGATGTGGTCAATGGCTAAATCGTGGTAACATCTATTCTGTATGTTACCGAGTGGCCAAATACATTTGCTTGTTTAGTAGACGGCCATCATTAATTGTTATGCTTATTTTAGTTATAATTATAAAATGTACGAGCATTAGGTCAGTACAGTCAAAAGCTCATGAAAAGTTGTCTGCGCGTTACGAGTTGAAATCGTACTTCAAAAGGTTCTAGGTAATACAGGATACTACACCCATTCCGTGAGGTGATATAAACAAATTAGGTAGGTACCTATACATAATTGTTACATTTTGATCAAGACTCATCATCAAATTCTCAACAAAAAGACCTTTAAAATAATGATAAATCGCAAAAACCGATCCAAAATTTCAATTTCTACAACAACGGACGATTTACACAAAAAAAAACATCGGGCCCACTTACATGGTTGTCATAGCAAATAATGCTCTATGATATTGATGATGAATGTACCGATAATTGGACACTGTCCGATCGGGCGATATCACGTAATGGACAACCTCGTAATGGCCAGTGGTTCCCAAAAAATAATTTATTAATTTCTCACCCCAAAACGAAAAGCCGCACTTGGGTGGTTCGTTGGAGCCCACCAGACCAAGGAGGGCTAATTATTAAATTCATAATTAAATATATTAGACAGTGAGAGTGATTTAAATGTGGGGTCGCGTGGAAGGCAATTATTTTTTTGTTGTTTTATTATAGTTTTTTTTCTGTCAAAAGGAAGTGAATGTAAGTTTTTCATATTAGATCGTGTTTTGTTGAGTTATTGGCCAAATTGTGTAGTAATTGCCGCATTTATCAAATTTATATCAAGGAACGGACATAGATAGACACAGATAAGACAACTCCATATACTTATATTATACTTACCTAGAAATATATTTGTATGTTTTAATAAGTAGGTACAAATTACGTAGGTGGTTCATTTATCTTTTTTTAAATGCTTCAATATACTCAATTGCTAGCTGTGGATTTAAAATTTAGGATTTCATTCCTAATATTAAAAACCGAACAATAAACAATTAGGTATAATTTGAGTATTAAAACTACAATGAGTCCTTTATTACTAAGTACAAATTATAACCTTCAACAATATAAGTGATATTAAATTATTATTATTTCATTAGTTGCTTCGACCATACCTAATGCTTCTATCAAACAAAACTCGCCGAGACCATCGCGAGCCAAAGTTTTACTTTTATAGACAGAATTAACATGTTACCGATTTCGTGTCGAGTTTTTTTTTCTTAGAAATCGAGTAATAAAGCATCGGGGTCGTAAAGGCTTCGATATTAACGATTGGTTATAAAAAAAATAAAGGAGCTACGCTGGGATGCGTGTTTTATTGCGCCCACAGGCGCCGGCTTACACAGGCTTCAAAGCATAGGCGGCAGCGGGAGCGGGCAAGATTCAGAAAATAGTCGTAGAAACCTGTGACAGATCTAAGTGAAAAAGTGGTTGATTCCCCATGACACCATCCAAAATGACCGGGGTGTCATGGGGAATCGCTATTGGGGTAAGTCCGCCCGTTCATTCCTCATGACACCCCGCGGTGGCTCCTTTTGGTGGTGTGATGAACGGAATGGAATTAACGGAATATGGAATGAACGGAAAAAGTGTAAAAAGGTTTTTTTTTAAACCTCAGACATTTTGGTCATAGAATTATATAATTTTGAAAAATCAACTTGAGTCACCTCACCGCATAATTGGGACAATAGAAATGCTCCATGCCCAAATGCCCAGCACTATTGAAATTATAAGCAGTGCGTTCCGCTAACTCTAATGATTTGGTACACTTGCATAATAAACATTTTGGTAGACCTTGTAAAATGATATTGATGTGAAGCGAAAGCGGCTAGGTCAGTACTAAACCAAAATATACGATAGAATTTGTTGTGATTACTCGAGGCAATTAAAGCTTTTAGGTCCGCGAGTACGTCTGATCACTATTTGCTGAACTGTTTAAACAGAAACAACATAGGGAATCCAAAATCCATACTGTTGGCCGAACGAAACGCAGAGTATCTGTGCAGAGGTTGCCCCCTGATGCAAATATGTGCTCAAAACTTGCCAACTATGCACTTGTTTTGATATTTTCTTGCATATGCGCTATGCGAAACGAAAATGGAGAAAAAATGTCGTGATGAAAAAAAAAATTCTCCATTTATCATTTACATTTTCGTTTCGCATAGCGCATATGCAAGAAAATATCAAAACATGAAAAAGGAACGCGTCATCAATTAAATACATGTTTTCTAACTGCGATGTTAGACATGAATTTGAGTAATTGCACAATTACTGGATAGATGTCGCTACCGTCCCTCAGACGAGAATATGGAGACAAAATTCACGATCTGGATACGAATCACGATGGCCCTGTTATAATAGAGCGTGCCACGGAATGGCGAGGTCCCGGGTTCGAATCCCGGTCGTGATGAAAAATTTTCTCCATTTATCATTTAAACTATGCACTTTCAGATCATTGAAAGCTTTTTAAGACGCTGTAGTTATAAATTCTGTACAAAGTCTTCAACGATAAGTAAAACTTTGCAAAGATTTGCGAGAAATTTGAACACATAGGTATACTTATCTCGAGGAATGGGAATGAAGACAAGCCTTCCGACTTCAGAAACCTGAAAAAGTGGAGCTGTCAACCGGCAACCCTGCCGTGCTATTTCAGTGAGCTAAAACTAGGGTTGTTTATTAACAACCCTAGTTTTAGCTCACCGATTCCACAAAAGTAGGAGTATTCTCCTACTTTTGTGGAATCGGTGCAGTCATTCCCCTCCACTTAAGAATAGATAAGAAAGACAAGAGCAATCGAGCGGGGTGA
This sequence comes from Tachystola acroxantha, assembly GCA_963506565.1. NCBI lineage: Eukaryota > Metazoa > Arthropoda > Insecta > Lepidoptera > Oecophoridae > Tachystola > Tachystola acroxantha. The sequence continues at coordinate 20,556,438 of OY735870.1, forward strand.
GATGGGTTAGATGTCTATGAGACGAGCTCGAGCTACCTTACAGTCGAAAGCAGAGAATATACAAGGAACATCATTAAGGTTGAGATTATCTCAAGAACTACTTGACCGATAGAAAAAAAATCTTTCACTAGTAGATTTAAACACACTATGTAAATGTACTTAATAAAATTAAAAAATATGTCAAGTACTTTAAGATATCAATCTTAAAGTACTTGACATATTTTTCTCCTGTATGTATCTGTGCTAACACAGAGATCGTTTCTAAAAGACATTGCCACATTTCAATGGAGCTTTGCCCCACCTACAAAACTACGTGACCATTTAAGCTAATGATAGGTATACACCTATCATTTTGTTGGGGACTTATTACAGGTTTCATATTGCATAATCATAATCAATATCAGTTTCTACTACTCTCGCAACTCCTATAGAAGAATACCAAAAACAATGAATAAATCGCTTCGATTTCTTACTATTTTCTGAATTCTTAATTAAGCTGTTTTTTTTTCGAATCACAACTTGTACAAAACTTTATTTTAAACCAATTATTTTAATAAAAAACGGGGATAGTTTTACATTTATTCGCTATCTTGTACAACTTGCGGTTGATGGTGGGGCAGAATCTGGCATAGTCATTTCTAATAGCTTGGGACAACCCTAGGAGCTGCGAAAGCAGGCGATGTCGGCGTTAAGCACTCAAAGGTTGAGCCACTGTTTGTTTGTGGTCACAGTTCCTCTGTAATTAATCGCATCGCAGATTGGTCTGTAAATGAAAGTGCAAAAGGTTTTTCATTCACCATTTTGAGAGCATTCGGTAAATAAATTCTCTCGGAATACTAAAAAATTAATTCAAAAGGTAGTCGGAAGTGTAACCCAACCACAGAGCTACCGAGCTGCCTCATTAAATGAGTTTACTTACATGATATTTAATTAATTATGAAATATGAATACCATAATTTAATGACATACTTTGTGGGACTTTGCGTTGACGACAAGTCGTAGGTACACAACTATAGCAAAATTGCACCATCCGATGTGGAATTTGCATTTTATAGTAGTTTAATTCTAAGGTCGATTGTCCATGTGAATTATACACTACAGGGTGAAAAGACACAAAGGACATTGCCACTTCAAGGCCCACCCTCTATAACGGTACCACTACTAGATACTACTCTACTAACTGTAATAGGTACCTATTATTGAGCGAATATTCATTATTCATCCCACATTTTTATACCTAATAAATAATAGGTACATTTTTATTGCCTTTGTACCCAAGTACGACATAACCTATCTCATATTTGGTGTCAAATTTGGGCTATCTTACTGCGGGTCTCCTGCGACGTGTTACCGCGCGTAACATGTTTCGGTAACCGATTTTACAAAGGAAAATTGTTACGCCACGCCCCTAAATCGCTTACTAATTTTCTTTGTTAAATCGGTTCCCAAAAAATGTTTCAGTGTTTCGAAGTACGGAAACACGGCGCAGCAGGCCCTGCTTTATAAATCAATTGAATTGAAACCGCGCTCCATCTGAAAATGAACATTAAAGAACTCGGTCGGCTCGGTTTGTTATAATATAATAAATTTAATTTCTATAGAAATGTCCTCATGACGGTTTTTGTGAATGAACTCTCAAGTCGGCACTTTGGTCGAAGTGTCGTAATGTCCAGACCGTCGGAATGTCGTCTGTATCGGCGGCCACATCTACCAACATCCGTTCAATAATGTTGTTGTTGGTAGCTTGTAGTGTGTTTCAGTCATAAATTAAGTGTGGTAGCTTAGAGAACTTGGGATACTGCACTTCTTTTTCTCATGTGATTATTGTGACCAAACCTACTTGTCAAAGTTATTCTGGCCTCTGATGTGGCTTAACGACTGCTGCCGAGCGACAGCAACCGGGACCAACTGCTTAACGTGCTTTCCGAGGCACGGAGGGGCTCAGAATAAAGTGTCACTAGCCAGGTCCTGACCTTTTTTTTTGTTACCCAGGAGAAATACATTATGTATGCAGTATACATAAAGTCCAACATAATCGTCCGGGGGAACGGACGATTATGTTGGACTCGCACCAACTAAAACTCCTGGGGTGTTGATTTATTTATATAGAGATGTATATAGAGATGTAGAGAATGGCCAAAGTACCCTTGCTGTGACATTTGTTAAACAGAGGAAAAAAACACGTACAGTCAACTTGAGAGTCCTTCTATTGGAACTCAGTTGAAAAGACTATCGTATTTTAAAATACAAAAAAAGTTAATTAAAAGTCAATGTTTAAAAAACAGCAATAAAAGCTACTAAAGACATTCCACCCCAAGATAATAAAAACAAAACACTATTAACAATAAACAATAGTAATCACTTAAACAATTCTAAGGTCAAATTAAAAAAGAATAGATCGTTTATCGGCACAGACCACATTTTATCGGTAAACAGACCGCAATACCACCTGTCCCCTAAAAAATTGGTCAAATATAAAGTTGAGAATGGCATGAAAATAACCTACCTTAACAATAAACTTTAATAAAAGAAAACCAGAAAATTGTTGTAAAATTAATAAGTAACCTAGTAGGTATATTTAAAGGTGAACGCATACTTATCCGGGCCTAACGAAGGAAACCTCTCACACAAATATCGGATAATTCGACGCGGGTTTCATAATAAAGAATTCAATTCGTTCGACGAGGTCGGCTCTCATAAGTATGGCTTGGAAAATAGTCCACACAATTTCACGATTTTTCCCAAGTTTACATGGATCCAATACTCTGAGAGTTCTAAGAGGCCATTAAAGGCCAGAATTTACTTTTCTCTTTTTCGTATTTCAGCTAGTCGGGTGTTCGTATTCGTTCTAACAAGGGTCGTGCTTCCAACTCTTCCATTCATCTCTACACTCAGGCCAAACAAAGATTCTGTACATAATATTAGAATCGATCCTAGTAAAATCTCTGGCTAGCAAATGTGTAAGATTTTTGGATACTAATTATCACCTAAACATCACACAAATATCAATTCATAATATTTATATAAAACATCACAAAAGCCGCTAATGTTTTCCGTTTCTAAAAGTGTTACTAAAACTAAGTATTAATGACACTTTTAAAACTCTACAATAGTTTTTAAACTGTTTTAAGACGAAGGTAATAAAGCACAAAATTCGAAGCAATCGTTTTATGAAACAGTCAGGGTCTAACTTGGTATCTCGATGGGGGGTTACGATAAGCCCCAGGTATGTCATTCTCGGCATGCGATGTTTTTTTAAATATTTTATTAATTAAACGAAGTTTCGATATTGTATGTGCCGTTCCGGGTGAAGAGACACGCATCTGTTTTTAAGAAACTTTTTCTTCTTCTTCTAATTAATTAACTGAATTATCCAGTAGGTATCAGCAAACCCTTACGTAACCTTACGGTCGAAGACAAAGAAAGGTGTACAGTAGAGTTTTTAAGGTTGAGATTATCTCAATAACTACTTGATCTATTGCAAAAAAAAATTCACTGTTAGATAAAATAGATAAAAGTTAAAACTACGTAACTGTAATCATTATCATAAGAGACGCGCCGAACAGGAACCGGTGGAGACAAATCATCCGCTCCAGATGCCAACCTGATGCTGACCACGATCCTCAGACATGAGGAACTGAACCTCAGACATGAGGGACCGAACAACTGCTGGACCGAATTTAATAATTCTTTGACAGTTACGTCTCTCTCTCTTATTATTAAATTCGGTCCAGCAGTTATTGAGAAAATCTCAACCTTATTGAGGCCTCCTGTATACTTATCTCTGTCTTCGTGTGTACCTAAAGGACAGTTTGAAACAATGACATGCATTGGGAGCTTATTTCTGTAGATAATTATAAAACGGTGATAAACGGTTCGGTTGTAAACGGTTCGGTGGTAAACGGTTCGGTGGTAAACGGTTCGGTGGGCTATTTCTTAAGTGTCATATACAATATCACATATATTTATACTAAACCGAATATTACAAGCTTTGATGATGATTTGCATATAGAATTTCACTGCTGTCCCATCACTAACACCCTACCTTTATGTGGCTCTTCCGAACCCCCGATCGATATTTGGATGCTCGATAAGTCACGAAACGGGCTCAAGGGTTCTTAGTTCCCATTCTCGCCGTCACGTGCGCATGTCGAGTGGCGCTGTTGTGCAAACAGTGGCGGGAAAATAGACAGATAAGGCGTTTCTGGGGGATAAGATTTGAGATATCGTGTAGTATCGAGGTAATAAACTGCTTGCGACAGTTCGCTGAATAATAATTGACCTTCGTTCGATTGAATAAAAATATCTATAGTGAATATAATATGAGGTTTGATTTGATTTTAAAAATTCTTTATTATGCATGATTTTAGTTATAATAACAAAATAACACTTAATTAACAAAGTTATAATGATAGACATGATAATAATAAAAAACTACACTTTATTAGGCTGATAGCACCTTTACAAGTTTTCTAACAATGGGTATTTGGAGACTCTTTAACATTATATTGTTATAAAAACTATTAGTTCAGTTCTTGTCGTAATTTTTGTTTGCGAAATTATTGTTCTAATTTTACTTGTATCATGTAAAAAGTTTCAAAATAAATCTCAGGAAATAGGGAAAACCCTAAAATACCATGTATACAGACAGTTCAAAAGTAAATTCTTTTTTATTGGCATAATATTTTAAAACGCTTAAGCCTATTCGGTTGTTACGAGTAAAAGCTCTAACGTCCAGTATTATTTGGCACGAACAATTTATCTACGAGTAGTTGGCCCAATTTATCGGTTACTCTTGATTTTATATCGAACGATGAAAAAACAGCATGATTTTAAAAATACTCTAAGGTTTCATTTGTGAAGAGTTCATTATTAAGTAGGTATATCTATAGAAAACTCATGAGTTAGTCTAATTTGGTCACTGTGCAATTTTGTCATACGTATAATGAGTCCAATTTGGTAACAACTGTATTTTTAAATTTGTTTTGCATATTAAATACTGAAAATAATGTAATTTGGTCACAAACAAATTCGTTTCTAATTTTAAAGAGAAAATTGGTAATAAGAATTATACTGTGTTATTAAATTAATTAATCAATTAGTTTAACAAAAGGATCAGCCTCGCGATCCAGAGGGGAAATGCCGTCAACATTTTGGGCACGTTGCCGGACAACGGGGATCGTACATATAGTTTTTAGTTTAGTTTATATATTTTTAGGTTAATTATAATAGTTATTGTTGTTATATGAATAAAGTTATTAATTAGTTGATAAAATTATATCAATAGGTTTTGTATATCAGCGCTAAGAGGCCACCAATTTTTTGATTGTATAAGTGAGAAATTGTAATAAAACAAGTGACGATATGACGTAAACAAACAGCCATCGATTTTAGACCAACACAACACATGATCGGTAAAGTGAGATCGACAGTGAAACTATTCCGCGTGAATCGGTTTAGGATTGTTAAGGGTACAATAGACGACACAATTTGTCGGGTTCAGTATAATTGTTATGTTATATTCTATTTAATTTGAATGACTTCTACTCTTATTGCAGAGATAATTTCGCCAATGTAAAGTTATTTAGAATATTCAATAAAAAATCAATCCGTCATTCCAAAATGATGGCGGATTTATCAGAATTGTTATGGTTATATTTAGGTAGGTACTTAGTTATTTTTGTACTAGATCATTTAGTTATTAATTATTTCGTAAGTGATATGTAATGAAGGACACTCAATGAACGCGGTTAACTTGAACAAAAATAATCTAGTAAAATTATGAAACTACATTTCTGAAACAGAATGAATACAGAAGCAAAGGTGAGGATGTGTAAATGTAAATAAAAAACATTTAAAAGCACCATGTCAACACTTCTTGGTAACATAACGACGTGTCGCCCGCCGGTCCATTCAGACCGGCTTCATGATAAATCGGGTCGAGAGTCGAGAGTCCCACAACCTGAATTCACCTCAATGAGTGCCTCGCATTTCGACGCTATGAAGAATAATCCAGACGAGGAACCCTAACAGGAGGCCCAACTCACGAAATTCCCTGCCTCTCGCTCCAACTTGCGGGGCCACAGCGAGCCGAAAGGGGACCGTCGGAGGTTTGTGGACCCGTCACCTATTCATTAGTCTGTGATTACGACCCGCGGGATGAATTGACATCTGGGTCGCGCGGGGAAGGATCCCAAACCAAAGCTTTCCTTTCCTGAGGTTTGTGCTAAATTTCAAGCGAAGAAATATTTGTGACGTAGGTATCGAAATACCTGTATAATCAATACAGTTTGAAGCCTGAATGCCTATTCCTATTTTTATTTTTTTTTATTTTTAAATTTATTTAAAATATGTACAATAACAGAAACTTATAAAATAATAGACATAAAAACTAATTAAATACAATAATAATAATAAACTCTAATAATAGTAATAAAATCCTAATTAAAATCACACAGACATACCAGCTCCATCTTCACATTCAATCCCTCGCACTCGTCGTCTTGTACCCCTTAATCTAGTCGAAACAGCCCTAATTATTGATATTTGAGTCTTGACTCTGAGCCAGCCAAGCACTTGGGAATAGTTTCTAGACCTGTACCCCTTAATCTAGTCGAAACAGCCCTAATTATTGATATTTGAGTCTTGATATATATTATATATATATTTGATGCCTATTTGATATATTATATATATATATATATTATATATATATTTATTCCTATTGGCAACTATGAATAACTTGAACTAAGCTGAAGTTTTGATTGGTCTTGGAAGTTTGAAAGACTAATTATCGAACCTTTGATTGTAAAGTTGTTGAACTTGTAAATACTACTTTGATTGTTTGATGTAATTGAATTTGCCTTGTCGTAGATTAGTACTTGGGCAGCTGACTACCTTCTATGTATTCTCTAATAATAATAAGTATTATTCGGACGTCAAAAAGTAATTATCTGCTCATATTTATTGGCATATAAAAAGGTGGAAAGTTATGTAAAGGTCGTTAACGGTCTGTGGCTTACTCTTAGTAAGTACCTAAGTGGTGAAAGAAAAATCGAGGAAAATAATTAAGATACAATTTTTAAATACATTTAATATATACCTACCTTTGAAACAGCTGACAGCACTCAAATCTTTCTTGTCGGAAAAATATTAGTTGATGTTTAAGTAGAATTTTTTAGACAGTTTTGAGTACGAACTCAGCGTGACCTCGCACTTAGGACTGACAAAATTGTATGAAAACTGACAGTTCTAAGACCGAACTCAAACTCCACTCATACTCAAAACTATCGGCCCATGAATCTCGATCTAAGACTACTTATACAAAAATACACCCTGTACTTACGTATTTAACTAATCTAAGACGTAGATAATAATTTTACAAGTTGTACCTTATTGCTAATAATTTGCCTCTAATTCAAACACTATGAATTTTATTTGACGTAGATATTTTTCAATGGTAGGGGAGATCGTTCCAGATTTTCGCAGCAGCATTTATATAAAATGTCCCCGTGAGTTTAACTCAGACGTACTAAAATGATCGAGTTATCTTTTTGGGCGGAACACCCAGACCTAACACCATACAATACAAGTTTACAGCACGTCGAGTACAGTCGAACAGGAATTGTTGAACCAACCAGTACTTTAATTAAATTGTTAACGTATTAGGTACTACCTAATAGGTTAACAATTTTTATTTAGTCAGGTAATACAAACATACGAGTTTGTATTATCTGACTAACCACCTAATTTGGAAGGGGGATGGAGTAAACGTATCCAATAGCGGAAACCCCAACCCTCTCCATGCATATATTCAATAGATATAGGTACTTTTTTGAATAACCAAAATACCATGTTGTTATATATTTCTATATAGTGAATAAATAAATAAATTATGTAACCAGTACTTGAACTTGGCCGTATTTGAACTTATCAGCTCGACTTACGAGACAGGAAAGTTAAGGAAGTCGTAGCTCATCCATACCAATTCATAAAATTCGCTTCGAATTAATTCGCATCGCATAGGTAACTTAACTAAACAAAATAATAATATTTCATGCCAATTTATTATTTATTTTACACTACCCTACCACGCCGATGGTTCCAAAAAGCAGCCTGCGACGCGCCACAGGTCAATGACCGTTCCGAGCATTATGATAGCATAACCCATATTAATTTATTAAGGACATTAATATTATATCGGTTTTAGATTAGAATTCTTCATAATAGGTACTGAATATCCAGTTACAAGGTCAACGGTGATCACACTGTGCGTGTGTAACCGATCCGAAGACAGATACTAGTACCTATATCACTTCTGAAAAGGCTTAAAAACTCACCTAAAGCGGTGCTGGCCATCCTCATGGTTTGAATCTGCATGTCATCCGGTGACCCCTGGACGGTCTTTCGTTTCCTTGGGCGGCCTTTCTGAGGTGGTCCTCCAGCGTAGTATTGGGAGGGCGAGTCACCTTCGCTATGTTCTTGACATCTGTTTTAAAGTTTGTTTATTTAAAAGGCATCCTTCTCTTTCATTTCTGGCAAGTACAAAATTCTTTTGTGATTCGTGACCTATAATACTGAACTTTATAAAATCAAAACATAAAGTCTATATTCGTCAGATCAAGTTTTATACAGGGTGTAACGGAAAGGGTATATGAAACCGAAGGGAGGGAGTTCGGTATCGGTAACTGAACAGCTTTTGTTCTACGACTTTGCGAATGAAAATAGAAACAAACTAATGTCTCATACAAATCCATCAGCTGGTCCGTGCGAAATGTATGCAAAGTAAAAAAAATCGCGAAAATAGAAAAGTCGCAGAACAACAGATATGCAGTTATCGGTACTGAACATCCTCCCTTCGGCTTTGTATACCCTATCCGTTACACCCTGTATGTCATATTATTATTTAATGGCAAAAAAAAATTTGGGTACCTATTTTATACGCTTTGTTTGACTTTGTATTCAGTACCTATTCGGTGAGAAAGAGGCATTGTTTAATATTCACCTATATATGTTATTGATATCTTCATCACAGTAATCATCAAGGCAGGCGCTGTCGTAGTGCGGCCGGCAGTAGACGAGTCCATCTCTCATGCCGAAGACATCCCCCTTAGACAGCAGGGTGCCGCATGCCACGCAGGTGAAGCAAGTGAGGTGGAACACCATATCCCTGGCCCGCATCACCAGCTCATTGGCGGTGATGCCGTTGTGACAGCGGGCGCAACGCTTCACGCAGAACAATCTGGAACAAAATTCTTACTTGGGAACGTTCAGGGCGAATCAATAAGACTTTTGTGTCGCGGAAACGCTGAATTAAAATCACTGTGGTACGTGATTGATTTTAATAAAAGAATTACAATTGCCGTGTAAGTAAGTACTTATAAATTTTGTTTTCGAAATTTAATTTAAAAAGATGTAAGCACGGACAACAGCAGATCAATGGTAACACGATAATGGTAAAACGAGAAGACATTAAAATAAAAATAGAATATATAGTAGACCTTTTGCTTCTTCATTTAATTTACTTTTAACACGACTTATAAAAGGTAGTAGGTATAATTTTTGTAGACCCTAATTTTCAATATTACCTATGTGTTTCCCCATTGCTAGCGATACGAAAAAGAAATGAAATTGAAGACTGGTAAACATTTTCATGTCGCCACTGTAACAGCCGTGTTGACGTAAATAAAGTTGAATTCAAATTGTTACTAACTTGCTTGCTTCACCGCCACTCCGTCGGTCTGCGGCGACCCTTATGTGTAACATATGAACACCTTACGCGGTGGCAATACATTTTAAATTGCAGTAATTTTGTGTATTTTGATGGGTTGTCGACTTTACCCATAACCTGTCGCGTCCCCTTGACGTTCGAACCCGCACAGCAATTACACCGTATGTGCTACATCAAACAAACCATAAGCACCCATAAAGGTAGATAATTTAATAATAAATGTTGACATACTCAAAGACGAGATCCACCATCCCAGTTTACTATATCCAGTTTCATTATTAAGGGTAATAGCATACCTAACTAGCCCAAATCCTTAAAAAAATCATATCTTCTCATCTAAAATCATATGTTGTTTATAGGAGATCAATGTATCTTCTACTATAAGTAGGTAATCAACTTTCTTAAAAAAGCTACTTACCAATTCTCTGTTCTATTACGAAGTTATGATGACAAATACAATTTTTTTTTCTAATAGAGGGACAAAAGGTAATTTAAAATAATTGCGACAAGCTAAGTTGGCATAATCTTTAAAAAAAATATATCTTTTAATAATAATCAATTTTATTAGAAAACCGAATCTGTTACGAAACTATTTTCTGTAACAAAATATAATTGCGACTGTACTACCTGGCTAGTAGGTACGAACAACAGCAGATCAATCAATACTTGCAGTACGATTTTAAATCTTACGACGCAGATAATAAGAACGGTCCAAAGTACAAAGTGTTACACTTGGTCTGCTGTTATGCTCCCACTTCACTTGGCTATTCGTGTTCGCTATTGGATGTTTGTCGTGTTTGTCAAATACTTGACGTACCTACATAAAATAAGACGAATATTTTGTCAAGCATACCTATCAACCATACATGGCAATTATGACAAATAACTACTCGTACGCAAATACGTGGCCACCATTAGCGTGCGTAACGTACTACTAATGAAATTGAGTCACGTTGTGAAATTTAAATTTTTTTTCGTACTTAATAGTACGAAAAAAAATTTAAGTTCTTTATTTAATGGTAGTAGTTTTTATTTTATTTTTATTAAAATTGTAAGATATTATTTTTTTAAGATTGGGGCGTTCTATAAATAAAATACAGGATTCTTTTGATTATCAATATCACACAACTTTTGTTGCGATAATATTTTTTATAACATTATTGACGTCTCTGCCATCGCCGTAGCCTAAGTACGTGATATAAGCCCATCACACACGGGGCAGGTGTGGGAACGCGCATGTGTGTCGGACCGTGAGTGACAGGTCGGACGCCGTGTGGACGGCACCCTTAATTGTGCCGGCTTCTTGACATGACAAGTGACAGTGACAACTGTCACTAGCCACTAAATAGGATCCCTGTCGTGTTGTTCCTTGCAATGAACACAATTTTTTAAATTGACTTTTTTGTGTAGTTTTTTTGGTTTAAGTGACGATTTCCGGTCGATTGTATTGTGTAGCCTTATTGGGTTAAAATATAATTAATTAAAAAGTAATAAGGTTCGGATATACTTGGTTATTTGATATTTAATTAAACTTTCCATTTATATTTCTTGAAATATATTTTAGAGTATTTTCCGTTCGATAACCACTCCGTGTGTTATTGTGATTCTAAAACTTTTGATCGACACTACAGTAGTAAGTTTTCTCACTAGTGACTAGGTAAAAACGGTAGCTAATAGGGCCGTGTTTGGTGAGATTTTCGTTACAGGTCCTTTTTAAAAACATCGCCAATCGGCTCGACTTTCCTCCTCGGTCTACCTCTAAATAAAAATACGATCAAAAGAAATATTCTGTTTGAAAAATATATCTATTGAAGGTAGTAATATTATGTTAATACCTCTTGAGTTGAGTACCATTGAATAATAACAGTAAGTAATAGGTACCTTTTGAGTATCAACTTAGTTTTACTTACTGGAACACCTCTGAAAAATATCTCGGCACAAGTCGATTGGTCGGAATAAAATAAAACATTTGTGTGTTAAACATTGAAGTATAATGTAATAGATGGTGTTAAATGACAATGCCAGAATCTGCCCCATCATCAACCGCATGATGAACAAGATAACGAATAAATGTAAAAATATCTCCGTTTTTATTAAAATTATTGGTTTAAAATAAACATGCGAGTCGAAAAAACAGCTTAACTAAGAATTCAGAAAATATAAATATCGAAGCGAATTATTCATTGTCTTTGTTATCATTTTCTACTACTCTCGCAAGTCCTACTGATTATGATTATGGAATATGAAATATTAAAATAAGACCCCAACAAAATTATATATGAGCTCCAATGGTCACGTAGGTGACCAAAGGTGGGGCAAAGCTCCTTTGAAATGTGACAATGTAGTGACTTTTTCTGTGGTTTAGTGATCAAACCTATTTGTTGTGGATTCTCCTTAGAATGCTTATATTTTCTGTTTACTTGTCACATTGATGTGCAAAAATCTGTTATTTTGTTCGTTCCTTGGGTTGATATCGATTTACGTTTCAGAAGTGCTAATATATATTTATTAAGGATTTCATGGATTCTATAACTTTTGATCTTCAAACGGTTGCCCGAACGACGTATGACCGACATAACTTTTAATCGACACTACAGTTGATCGACGCGACTTTTGACCGAAGAACTGTCAAAAATGACAAGAACGTTATCAGTCGGGCGAAAGTCGTATCGATCAAAGGTTATGTCGGTTATAAGTACGTCGTTCGGGCAACGGTTTGCCAATCAAAAGTTAGAGAATCGATTTCCTGTGCTTATTTACTGAGCTGCAAGCCGCCAGTACACCCGCAGGCGTCCATCACATATGGCAACCGTGACAGGATGCCTGCATTGTCAGAGAGTTGAGGAATCCCGTAGGCCTCCGACATGGCGACAACTGCTGGCGAACGAGACTACAATGCTTTCCGAGCGTAGAGAGGGATACTCAGTCTACGTTTCCGAGGCACCGTGTGTTTAACAAATAAAAACTATTGCTATCGGAGCGGTAGGCATGTGCCACAGATCACTTACCCCATAGACCTGTAACAGGAGGGCGCCCGTGTCTGCCCCCGCACAGGAGCGCAAAATTGCTTCGCGACACGTTTAACTTAGAGATATTATCGACATGGACGCATCTCTTTAATACGGCACCCCTGTCCCCCGCTTCGTCTCTATGCGCTCATAGTTGACGGAGTTTTTCGCTTGCAAATTGGTACCGAATTCATGTCTATGGGATAAGTGATCTATGGCATATGCTGAACAAAAAAAGCCAATTAAATAGTTGTGGGTAAAATAAAGACATTCATTCATGATAAGCCTGCTACCACCACATCTTTGCAGACGCTTCAGCTCCTGGTGAGTACCTAAACACAGCCTATTGTAGTTTTTCTGTATTTTCTCATAGTACCTACATTGCACTTTACACCTAATTTACTAATAAGTATACAGATTGAAATGAGTATGAAAAAGTTGCAGAACAAGAGGCTTTCAATCTCTACACCAGGGTTACTCTCACCTCTTATAGCGGTCCAGTTTAGGTTCTAAACTGACAATTTGCTACAAAAACGTCAAACGTCATTGTAGCAAATTGTCAGTTTAGAACCTGAACTGGATCGCTATAAAAGGTGAGAGTAACCCTGCAGGATTTTTACACCAACAATACAGCAGCAAATAGGTACAAAACGCAAAAAGTCAGATATTATTAAACTGTTACCACAGCAGTGTAATAATTGACTACGCACCAAAAAATGCTGAAGTTCGCAAATAACAACGCAAAAAACAGTCTACGCAATCCTTCGCTTCAGCAAAATAAATATCGTTAGCAAAAAAACAGTTCCATTTATTCGATGGGGATGTTCGAGGAATTGGGAAATAAAAATATAGTACAGTCAACTGCTCATCAAGTGTAACACACGGGCAATCTACGCGATGGTAATACGGCCTATGTTTTGTTTTGTTTAGGTTGATGTGCTATCGACTGTACAAATCTAGCCGTGATTGATGCCATTATTCTCTTCTGTCTGTAAAAGTGTAAAAGTTTATCCTACTCGTACGGACAACAGCATATCAATGGTAACACTTGCAGTACGAATTCAACTCTTATGACGCAGGTAATAAGAACGGTACAAAGTCCAAAGTGTTACTCTTGATCTGCTGGTTAGCGTACATACAACTGTTTAATAACAAACAAACAAAATACTTCGTTTTGGTTTAATTTCGAAAAGAAATATAGACCAGGTATCATACTTTTTATTTAATAAACCATCACAATAATCAGTTCTTTGAAACCTTATCACTGTGGAAAGATTCTCAATTGATAACTTAATTAATTTGAGGCCACTAGAAGGGATCTCTGTTTGCCAAAGTGCAAACAATGACCCAAAGTGAACCCTGGAAAAGACAGCAGTATCATATGACCAGTGTCATAATATGTCGTGAGTTTCTTGCAGATGAAACACATCTATCGTGACGGAAGTCAAGTATAAATGCTATAGAAGGTGATCAGTGCGGTCCGTAATAGATATCGGAATACTCCTAATAGGCCAGTCATTCTGGCGAGCGTTTGTATGGAGACCCCAACAATAACTCCTCTATCGATGAAACTTTTTTGTATACTTAATAGCATATTTATAAGAACAATTGTCAGAGAATCCAATAATATTTCGAGGCGGAATTTACTTATTTCAATTGAAATTCAACATTATACCGTATCTTTTTCTGGAACAATGTTATGGTCATAATTCTTTTTCTATAAATTGTATTTTATTAGTGTGCTTCTGTACATTCATAAGTAAAACTACTTTTTAATTCGATAGTGTAGGTATTTTAATAAAATATATTTTTTGGCCGTAGTTTCCATAGGATAATTGCTCCGCCGGGTTTCTGTTTTTAATATGCCTTCAAATTATTATTTCTAGTATAAGTACGAAAATCCAACAAAAAAATCCAAATGAAACAATTCATTATACAGAATTTGTCTTTTAACTATCTCTGGAAAATTACTCTATCAGATATTTTTTACAATTGTAATGAGATACCCACAAATAACCTGATTTCAAAAGAATCCAACAAAATATCCAGGCGGAACACCATTATTTCGAAATACCTATCAAGCGCAGGCCAGCGCGGGGCCCGAGGCGGGCGAGGGGCGTCGAAAACCGGTCGCGCGGCGGGCGAGTTTCTTCAAGTAGGTTAATAGGTACAGCTAACAGAAGATCAACACTTTGGACTAAGTACCGTTCTTATTATCTGCGTCGTAAGAGTTGAAATCGTGCGAATGCGAGCGAGTATTACCATTGATCTGCTGTTGTCCGTACTATACGTATGTATGTATGTATGTATGTATGTATGTATGTATGTATGTATGTATGTATGTATGTATGTATGTATGTATGTATGTATGTATGTATGTATGTATGTATGTATGTATGTATGTATGTATGTATGTATGTATGTATGTATGTATGTATGTATGTATGTATGTATGTATGTATGTATGTATGTATGTATGTATGTATGTATGTATGTATGTATGTATGTATGTATGTATGTATGTATGTATGTATGTATGTATGTATGTATGTATGTATGTATGTATGTATGTATGTATGTATGTATGTATGTATGTATGTATGTATGTACGTACGAGGTGCAGCTGTTCAACAGGCTGCCCGCAGAGCTCAAGGGCAACATCGCGCTCACTCGGTTTAAAAATAAATTAAAACAAATGTTATTGCAGAAGTGCTTCTACACAATAAAGGATTTCCTAGATATGTAACCTTAATCTTATATAAATAATAGTTATGCAGATATGACTAAGTTATAATTAATAATAGTAATAATAATAATACTTCGAAACAATTTGACATGACGCCTAGTAATGTATATTGTTATTGTCTTTTTTGTTGTTATTGTAATTAGCTTTTAATTTATTTTTAATTTATACTTAATTTCGAACACAAAGTGATTTGTTGACGAATAAATGAACTTGAACTTGAACTTGTAGGAGGTTGATCTAATTAATTATTATTATCGTCATCGTTTCGAAACATACGAACGCAGTAAATGTAATATGCGTATTGCCTTGTATAAGTTGAGTATATAGTGTGTGTTTTCTTCGCGACACGGGGTCTAGGATAAACTAACCCAGAGATTCCTTTAGAGTGTCTTTAACTTAATTGGGCGCTTAGTGTTTTTTTATGTTACTTCCAGCTTTAAGAAACGCCCCTGTTGTGAATCTATACTAGATTACTTGCAATTTTGTCGAAATCTAGTCGCGTGCATGTCTCACGCTGGTGCATGAGATAGTGTTTGATAATTTCGCCACGCCAAACAGCGGGCGTATTGGTCGAGTGGCTGGAGCGGTCGCCTCCCGTGCACGCGGTTCCGGGTTCGATTCTTAGCTAAATATATATGTTTTTTTGTTTGTTTCGTGTTTTATTTTGTATTTTATTTTAATTGTGTTTCGAATTTGGTTAGTATTTTATCAAACATTTTGTTGTAATTATCTTTGAATTTTATTTGAGCATAAACTCTGAACTCATTTATACCGAAGTAGGTGTATTAGGAGAGCTGGGAATCTGTCTGTACTAGATTACTTGCAATTTTGTCGAAATCTAGACGGAGCGGTCCGTTCATGTCTCACGCTGGTGCATGAGATATGCTTGGTAATTTCGCCGGGCTAAACAGCAAACGAATTGGTCTAGTGGCTGGAGCGGTCGCCTCCCGTGCACGCGGTTCCGGGTTCGATCCTTAGCCTAAATATATATTTTTTTGTTTCGTGTTTTATTTTGTATTTTATTTTAATCGTGTTTCGAATTTGGTTAGTATTTTATCAAACATTTTGTTGTAATTATCTTTGAATTTTATTTGAGCATAAACTCTGAACTCATTTATACCGAAGTAGGTGTATTAGGAGAGCTGGGAATCTGTCTGTACTAGATTACTTGCAATTTTGTCGAAATCTAGACGGAGCGGTCCGTTCATGTCTCACGCTGGTGCATGAGATATGCTTGGTAATTTCGCCGGGCTAAACAGCGAACGAATCGGTCTAGTGGCTGGAGCGGTCGCCTCCCGTGCACGCGGTTCCGGGTTCGATCCTTAGCTAAATATATTTTTTTTATTGTTTTCATTTTATTTATTTTTTGTTTTGTATTTTGTTTCGTGTTTTATTTTGTATTTTTAACCGACTTCCAAAAAAAGGAGGAGGTTATCAATTCGTCGAATTGAAAAATTAATTGTGTTTGGAATTTGGCTAGTATATTAGGCAGATCACCCTCACTTCTAGATTTTTGTGGTTGCAGTTGCGATTACATATTATTAGTGGTTCACTAATGTTTGACAAAAAACGTATGACAAATGATCATTTTACAAATTATTTTTGAAAAAGTAATCATTTGACAAACTTATCATTTACTAAAGTGATCGTTTTAAAAGTGATCATTTGACAAAAATCCATTTTATAATTATTTAACATAGCAAATGTTGTGAATGCTAAACCGTCATTTTGCAATTGATTAAATGACCAAAGTATTCCTTTTGCAAGGTCGCCATTAGACAAAATATTGGGTAAATAAGTGGGTATTTTATATGTATAATTGTTAATAAATGAACTTGCTTTTTGAATACAAAAAAAAACCTAACATCGAAGTCTCTGAACCTTCTGAACCTAAACATCCGTGTCGGATCTGGTTAGAGAGTTGGTCGGGGTGTCCCTTCATTTGATAAAAAAACAAATTACAATTACCAAACAATGCATTTTGTCAAAGGTTTTTATGCCTTGCGTTGTTTTATCTATTAACGTATATAATAAGTGAATAGTTTGTTAAGTGATGTTTTGAAGAAATAAACTTTGTTTCGTAATTGTTTTGTCAAATGAATTCTTTATAGAACCATTACTTTGTACAAAGATGAACTTATAAACCATAATTTTGCCAAACGTTGTTTGTGAAATGAAATGTTTGTAATTTGTTTTTTATCAAATGAAGGGACACCATTATTAGTAGGTGAATATCTCACGCTCATCGTACAAGTGTAGAATTTAAATTTGCTTAGCTGTAGTCGTCAGTATGACGTAAGTAATAAGACCTATGCCGCACGCAAATATACCCGTAGTCGATGTGCGAGCGAGTTGAAAAATAACAAGCTGTCTTTGTTACTCGAGGGGGTGAGGGGTGTCCGATCGCATGTAGCACGGCGCACCGCTCCGCTGAATCACTTATTGACTGATAATCTATTTTGATTCTAATAATATCACAATACAGTAGGGTTTTATATAACAGATAATTATAATTTTAAGAAATAATTTGATACACGCACACCAAACGAGATCCCACGGCGAAAAAAAAGTGTTTTGCCATTGTTCGTACTAACCTTGACATATGTTGTCGTACTTATGCGTTGATGATACGGGCTAGATTACGTTTTGTGTTTGTTGGCGTAGGTACTATCGTCTCGGTCGAGCTTACTTAAACATTCCAATTAGTAGGTACCTAGTAAGTACACATAAAAACACATCAAGTTGTAACACTTTGGACCGCTCCAATCTATATATCTATCTGCGTCGTTAGAGTTGAAATCGTACTGAAAGTATTACTATTGATCTGCTTTTGTCCGTACTAACCTTGACTTGACATGTTGCGCTTATGCGCCGATGATACGGGCTAGATTACAATGGTTTTGTGTATGTTGGCGTAGGTACTGTTGTGTCGGTCGAGCTTACTTAAAACATTCCAAAATCAGATCAAGTGTAACACTTTGAACCGTTCTTATTATCTGCGTCGTAAGAGTTGAAATCGTACTGCAAGTGTTACCATTTGTTTTGCTATGTCCGTACTAACCTTGAAATGTTGTCGTACTTATGCGCCGATGATACGGGCTAGATTAGAATGGTTATGTGCATGTTGGTCGGTTAACCTAAAATAAACCTTATTCGTATAACTGTAGGTAGAGTACAGAATCCTATCTCCAAAATATTTGTTCATAAATAAATAAATAAAATAAATAAATAAAATAAATAAGGTTTATTATAAATTGACTTTGACTTTGAAGAACAGTTCGACTAAGATCGTAAGTATGTTCATAATGATAAGAAAAATCGAACTTAGCATTTTTCTCAACTCTAATTTTTCGTCGATTTCTAGAAAACGCTTGTCCGCATGGATCTTTACTGGACTTTAGTAAAGAGTTAATCTACAATTAACCTTATTTGTATATGAGTAGACAACAGAATCCCATCTCCAAATGTCTCCTCCGCTCCGTCCAATTTCTCGTCCGCGTTCCCGCTGTTCTGTACGTGTAATAGGAATAAGGTTGTTAATCGGCCGCAGTAGCGATCCGCGTGCAGTGGCGCATGCACCGCCGCGTTGATTAGAAATATTTGAATACAACTCTATTTGATATTTTGTGCTTCGCCTGCATTTTTTATTGGAAAACTTGAAAAGCAGTTTTAATAAGATAGTCTGTTCATAATGACAAGAAAAATCGGGCTGAGCATTTTTGGAAACCCCCATTTTTCGTCAATTTCTGGATAACGCTTTTCGGTCTGGATTTTTTATTGGATATTCATAACTACTTTCGAAAGTAATATTTTAAATACATAATTAAATAGAAATTGGAGTGAGTAATTATCCCTTGGAAATTACGGCAAAAAAACACATTTTATTAAAATATATATATTTCCATATGGAAATATGGTTGGATATTCTGTGAACACATGCCTATAGGTAACTAAAACTTGTAAAAAAAGAATTTTGGATAGAGCAATTTTCCTGTAATTGATACCACGTAATTTAAGTTTGACCTTGAAAATACCTAACTTCCGTTTCTACAAATTATTGGATTCTATGTCAATTCCAATCTACATATGGTACTCTATCACTGTGCCAAATTTCATAGATAGATGAGTTACTGCTAGGGTCAACTCCTTTAATGACTGGCCTATAAAGCCGTTGCTCATCGACGTTTTAGTGGGTAAACAACATAAATATAATAGGCCTTATACCAAGGACATCTTATGACTTTACTAGATTTCCTGTCTCACCAACATACCTGTAGTAATCCTCCTTACAGTAGATGTTGCCGTCTCTGGAGAAGCAGGTCAGCTCTGAGTCAAGCGGCATCCGACACTCACAACATCGAAGACAGGAGCCGTGCCACTGCCGGTCCACAGCCAGGAGATAGAACCTGTGGAAAAATTTATATGGTTACTGGACTAGTATGTCTATGGAGACATAGTGTTCAGAGACCCACTGGTGGGTCTGCTTGGTGGGTTGCCCTGAAGACTAAGCGAACGAGCGCTATAAAACGGGAATGTCCCTGTAGGAGGGTGAGTCCCGATGATTTTTACTAGCGTTCAAGTCCCAATGTCAGATTTATGGCGAAAAATAGTACAAAAAACTCTTTCGCGCAGACTTTGACAGGACTTGAGCGCCTAAAAAGGGTCTTGCGGATCAGTGAAGATTGAGGTCTCGATATTTAGACAGCATTGCAGGAATCGTGGTCACGAGAAGAAGTCGGAAGTGTAGAACTGAAAAGGACGTAAATCGATCTATCCTTTCGTGTTCGCTGACTGCGAAGAAAGTTGTTGATGCAGATACCCTATTTTGCAAAAAGAACCGACTGTGTCCGCTCGTCCGCAAATCGCCTTTTTACCTGCCGCTACGTCCACTTGGATCCTTTGGTTGGATCCAAGCAGACTATTTTGACCATTAACCAATAGTTTTCTGGAAATGAAACCAAAAACACTCCTCCGTTTACTTGGATCCTTATATCAAGAGGTCGGTTGTTACAAATGCATGTGTTCGCGAATATCTACAGCTATTTTCAACGCCATCACCGAAGGTAGACCGATTTATATCGTCCTTCTGACATTCTACATTCACCGACTTCAGTCTTCTCGTGACCATGATGGCTGCAACGCAATAGAAATACAATTTCCAAGGTGTACAAGCTCGTTCGCTCAAGATGACCTAAGGAGGGCTATTTTCCGGGCTATAGAGGTCGCAGGGTGGAGCGGGAAGATTTGACAAACCCAAGAAAGTTGCTTACCATCTTCACACATAAAAAAAATTGAGACTTATACCTGACAAGGCTGGTGGGAACTTTAGACCACACACAAGTTTTATCGCAATGCGCATAAAACCTCACCTGTCCTGTATTCGTCCCCCGCACCCCGCGCATTCGTCCGGTGAGGAGGGCGAACCCTCGGAACTGTCTTTCTCCTTCAGCATCGCCTCCGTCTTGACGTCCTCTGTATCTCAGAGAACAAGGCCCATATCCCGCTGCGGCTGCACTGTCTCTTCGTTGCTCGTCGTTGCCATGGTGACGAAGTGTTTGTACGAAATGCCTTCGCTTTTCCGCTGGACCTGTTTAGGAATAAGTAATTGATACTTATATTGAGAAACTCAGAATCTCTCCCTGAAGGACTCCCTTTAATTAATTGACGACGTAAAAAAAGAGGGGTGTAATAAAAGCCATCTAGCAAGCATGGCTCAATCCATCGGACTATGTGAACTTTATTCAAGTTGGTTCGATTATTCCAACCATGTTCTTGAAAATCCTAATACTTACTTAGATTCAATCATTCGAACTATGTAAACTTTTTTCGAGCAGTTAAGTTCGATTAATCGACCCTATAGTCGAACATACGTTCATGTAATCGAATACGTACGCGTCATTAACACCGTCCACATCTCTATAAGCTCATAAAACATTGTTATACTTAGTGATGATGAATACCTCCCTGAATAGTAGATCAGTAAATGAACGGAAGGATGTTGAATTATTACGTTCTCGTCATTGTACCTACAGTATTATTTCATAACACCACCGACTTAAGCTCAGAATACGTTAGTGCCTTTCGTGAATGCATATCGGATCTATATTGCATACATACGGTACGCAAAACGTGCAGCAAGGTATCGCCCGGAAATCTTTTATCAGAAGGCAGATCCACTTTCATCCAAGCGAGCCGTATATGCGCTGATCTCACGCTTATAGTGCCTTCGAAATATATGCAGGCACCTATATTTTTCCACATAAGGTAACTGAGTTATACAGGATGGAGATAAATATGTTTGTGCTCAGATCTAGGTCGGTATCAGCGGATTTAAGTTGAGCATCGTTGCTATCTACTAGTGAACATACCATTAAAATCTGTTCCAAGATTATTAGTACGGGGAAGAGAACACGGAAGGGCCCCGACCAGATGGATGGATGACTTGAGCCAGGTTGCTGACAGAGACTGGATGCAAGAGGCTGAGAGTCAGTTTGAGCGCGTGCTTTATTAGAGGCCTATGTCCAGCAGTTGAATGATACGGGCTGATTATCTG
This sequence comes from Tachystola acroxantha, assembly GCA_963506565.1. NCBI lineage: Eukaryota > Metazoa > Arthropoda > Insecta > Lepidoptera > Oecophoridae > Tachystola > Tachystola acroxantha. The sequence goes on from OY735870.1 coordinate 20,578,475, forward strand.
ATGATGATGCGAACAAATAGACCAAAAAAATTTATTTATTGATATCTAAAGCATATTTTTTGTCGCTTATGCCATAGATTTCTTTTTGGAGAAAAAGACATTGCCTCATTTCAATAGAGCTTTGCTCCACCTACAAAACTACATGACCATTTAAGCTTTACCTATCATTTTGTTGGGGACTTATTACAGGTTTCATAATGCATAATCATAATCAGTATCATTTTCTACTACTATCGCAACTCCTATAGAAGAATAACAAAAACAATGAATAAATCGCTTCGATTTCTTACTATTTTCTGAATTCTTAATTAAGCTGTTTTTTTCGAATCGCAGCTGGTACCAATCTTTATTTTACACCAATAATTTTAATAAAAAACGGAGATATTTTTACTTTTATTCGTTATCTTGTACAACTTGCGGTTGATGGTGGGACAGAATCTGGCATTGTCATTTGGGTAATTTCAAGCACACGAGGATTACATTCAGTCCTCAATGACACCTGCAAGTTCTAAAGGGACTGCTGCCTAAACCCGATGCTCTCTCATTACTAAAAATATATGCAGAATCATTTATTTCAAAAACAATAAAAAATAAAAATAACTATTATAATATTAACCTAGAAAATATAAACTAAACTAAAAACTATATATACAATAGGTCGGTTGAACTCTTAGCATTACAGATAGTTCAACCGATCCCCGTTGTCCGGCAACGTGCCCAAAATGCTGGCGGCATTTCCCCTCTGGATCGCTAGGCTGATCCTTTGAGAATTAATTCATATACCTATACACAAACAACTCACTATTGCGTATTTCTGTGGCACCCCGTATAAATAACGCAAGTAGAATAGTAAATATTTATAATACATTTTCCATACGCCTTGGAGCTTCTTAGCATACCATTTATTATTCGATCGTGCTGGCCGCAAATCAGCATTGGTATACAATGGGCAGCTATACAATTGTATGGCTTATGTATGGACCGCCAGAGACAATGGACGCCCGCCGTTTTGTTTTATTTGAAGGGACCCTGATCGGTAGATGTCACGTATTTTATTAGACGAATACAGCACAAAACCAGTTTATATACATGTACAGGGTGACCTCGAATTCATTCGACAAAATTAAGTGGATGGTTAGCCTTGCGGCATACTTTAATGACTTAGGTGGCAACTCGACCACACAAATCTCGGCCGATGGTCGAGTAGCCACCTTTCGAAAAAAGGTAGGTGTCAAGTCGAGCACTCGACCACAAATATCTCGGCCGATGTCCGAGTGGACAACTTACCTGAACTGTTAGTGGTCGAGTCGACCAAAAGCCCGAGGGGTTGACGATCTGGTTACCCTACGCCTTATTGACAAGAACTGACAACTGTCAAAAATTACAATAACTGTCAAAAATGTAGGAACTCACTGTGAAAATTTTAGTATGAGTTCCAGATTTTAACAAACAGTTAAGCCGATATTTATACACAGTTTTGAGCAAGAGCTCACCCTTACAACTGGAAAATATCTATTGGAATTTGACATATATAATAGCGAGTTCACGCTAAGGTTTTGCTCATAACTATCTATTTTTTTAGGTGTCCTGTTGGGGCCGCCCAATACATCGCATCAGGAATGTTCTTGGAACGCTCTGCAACTGTTTTAACAACCAAATGTGCAAAAGAATATCATGAATAACCAATTGAGAGGCACCCCAACAGCCTCCTGAAATTAATGGCGGTCAGATGGGACAGTCCTATCCTGAGTTCCGTTTCCGGGTGAAGTGAGGTACCTACGTTACCTAAGGTTTTGCTCAAAACTATCTATTTTTTTTCGAAAGGTGGCTACTCGACCATCGGCCGAGATTTGTGTGGTCGAGTTGCCACCTAAGTCACTTTAATTCTGGTAAATTCAACAATTTGGGGAAAAATAAAAAAATATTTATAATAAATTGACCTGTTTTTATGAGTTTTAATTTTTAATTAAATATTAAGGTAGTTTTAATTTTTTGCAATGATTTCTTATACTGGAATTTGACCTAATGGTAATTATTACCATTTCTAAGGATGTGACGTAATTAGTTCAATTTCTGCAGTTTTGATTTAGGTATGTACTAAAAAACCTTACCAATTTAATATTTATCATGAGTACAACTTCCAATTTTAATTTCTCGAATTAATTCAAGGCCACCCTGTATATTATAAATGGTTGTTGACCAAGGAGACCCGTGATCCTATTTTTTGTGAACCTTAGTCATCTTCGTCAGCTCGTATGAGTCAACGCGATTCTCGGCAAAATCAGAATTATCTTTATTGCAAGAAAATACAATATGTATATTTTTGCACGTCAACATTTCTTTTCTAATTTACATACCCCTTTGCAAGGAAAAGGTGCCAACGCTCGAGGAGAAAAAGTAACGGAATTCTTAGCAGCACATCTTTTAATATAATAACAATTAGGTAGGTAACAGAGATAAGTATTCGCAGGGGGCCTCAATAAGGTTTAGATTTTATTAAGAACTACTTGACTTATTGTTAAAATTCTTTTACTAGTAAATAGTTTAAAGTACACTCTGTATAATTATTGTAAAGAATTTTCAAAAATCAATCAAGTACTGAAACTAACTTGAGAAAATCTCAAAGCTTCACAAACCCGTGCTCCACATATGTGGCACGATGAAAAAAGTATATGCCTACCAGATCCGCACTAAGGGTATTTTTTCTGAAGGTAAGTAAATACCATGTCCTTGGTAGATGCTGCTGTCTATTCACGTCCTATTGTCTTCGGAAGAGTGCTCAGAGTGCTCCACCCAGTGTTGAAGTGCTCACATAACAAATTTGATGTATTTCGACTATAAGTCTATATAATAGAGATTGAAATAATAGGCGGGACTTACAAGGAAATCAAAACAATTTTGTACGGGGACTGTGAACGCTTTAAAAACTCTCCTGTAAACCTCTGTGTTAGACCGTACATTTTCGACTCTTTGCATCCAATCTTACCAACTACCTGCATAGGTCTCCATCGTCTGAAGCGTCCCACACTACGTTTACCCGTTCGTTGCCTCCATTCTAGAGCTTGTCTACCCCAGCGGTTATCGATTTTACTATTAGAAGTTATCTACGTGCCACTTCAGCTTGCTGATGCTTTGCGTAATGTAAACTATTTTTATTCTATGGCTGATAAAATTGGCTTATTCCACTTTGGTCATAGTAGACTTAGGTCACACCTTGGAATGCTTCCACGTAGGTCACACCTAATAAAGTTTAAAATATCACGAGTCGATTTAGGTCACACTGCCATCGGTTTCCGATCAGTAATGTTGGCCGACTAAAACATAGTGCGCGCTTTTATTAACTTTTTTGCATACACACGAGCATCTTCACGCAGTGTCCCTTGCATGGTGCGTCCAAGTTTCGATCGCATAGGTCTTCGCTGCTCACAGGTAGGGGCAATACAAAAGTACAGCAGGGTTACTCTTACCTCTTATAGCGATGCAGTTTAGGTTCCGAATCGCTATTTGCATCAGATACAATAATAATATGTTTTTATTTTAGCCGAAATGACCACATTGGGACACCACTTGTTGATGATTCGACATCTAACAATTGGTATGGGGATATTTTATTAGACGATGAAAATTTTTGTGCGTGAATCGTTACCTACCTAATTAAATTTTCATGCATTAAGGGGCTGCCAGCTGTCAAACTCAAGCGCAAGGCAGACAAATATGCATCGCTTACTTAAACAAGTTTATACACTTCGTGGTACCGATATTATTAGCTAGCAGTCATTGTAAATGTTGTCGAGTAAAAATAGAAAGGAAAAAAGTGCAATGAAATTGACGATATTTTTATTTACAGAGAAAATACCTGTTAGTTACAACTTCCGGTTTCATGAATGGATGCCTATTACAGCGTCTGCCCGAAGTCTGCAGTTTAGTAATAACTTTTAAAAGTCATTCCATCTGTAAGGATTTATTTTCCCGGGAAGTTAAAAAGCAAGAAAATGTCGCCATTCAGGAAAAATGTACAGTTTAAGGCTTCGTATGAAAATACGCGCTTTTCAGTTTTTCGATGAAGGCTACGGCACTAACTACTAAAATTAAACGTCTGAAAAAAATATATAGCAATCTTGGGGTGTCTATTTAGGGACTGATGAATACCGATACACGATTGGACAAACTTCGCTCGATAGAAAAAAAAATCGCAAACATATCCATGTCATTTAAAATGAAAATTACCTATGTCTAAACCGAAATAGTTATTCATACGAAATATATATCAAAATGTAGGGTATTATAATTACGAGAGCTTGTTTTAAAAAAAATCTGATTTTTATTGGCGTATTTTAATTTCCCTGCCAAAATTCATCAAAAATCAATAAATATACAAATATGGAGTCACTGTGCCGTGCTCTTCACTCCGCCGCTGCGGGACATCTTCTGTCTCGCGCTCGAGTTTGACAGCTCGCCGCCCCTTAAGAATAAAGTGTCGTCTTCCTAAATATCTACGTTAGATTGCAGGTAAAGTAGCAAACTTTAAATTGCCAACCAACTAAGTGTGAATTCTGTGAGTAAGTTGAGCAAATGCGTCGATTACACGATTTTATTCTGACACAAGTCTAATTCCGATTTGCTAAATTTAATACGCTCGCTTTACATAATTCACACTTAGTTGGGTGCCAATTTAAAGTGTGCGACTTTATCTGCCATCTAACGTAGATATGATGGAGATCTCCACGTAAATATTATCTCTAATGAGTATCAGTCATGGTTGATTATCTTCTGTAGTAATGGCACAAGCTTTTCCAAGATAAATTCTATTTTCTACAATAACTACCGAGACTAGAGGAAAAGTCATGTAATTATTTCAATTGTTATTTCATCTCAGTTTGCGTTTCCAGGGAAAATATTTTACTAAACATACATATTTACTATTGAAGATGAACTGTAGAAATTGAATTCGAAAAATAATAATAGTTACAGGAATTTGACAATCAGAAATCGAATAATAAGTTATGAGGTATAATGTCTTACTAATTTCATACCAACTCAATACTAAAGGATAAGGCACGTCTTTCACGATTAAAATATTTCCGGTGTTAATTGGGATATCGAAAACCTTTTTTTTTTCAAATGTAACTACAGGATTAGCACATCAGTTGTTTAAAAAAATTGTCGACTATCCTATTACTGCAATGACGTCAATATTACCTGTATTCCCTTCAATCACGACATAACCTCAACATGGTCATTATCTTATTTTTGGCTGCAACGTATAACTTCGTTGGCTCATGATGCAGTATTTAACATGTTGTGGAATACCCATTAGCCAGTATCGTGGAAAAACAGCTAGGGTAGTTAAATATTTTAACAGGTTAAATAAAGTCGTTGTTTCCCCAAACAATAGGGTTCAACAATAGTTCGCAAACGCGAGCGGCTAAAGTTGAATGAGTGAGAGAATCACGAGCTACGAACAATGCTTTAGTAATTGAGATACAGTCGACCTTTGCGACCACTTTACACTAGAAACAAAATAATTGGAGTCGTTGTTCTACAATTATTACTTTTAAAATATTATCTGACTAAAAAGGGCGGGGGCCGGCTTTACTCAATCTCCTTTAATCTATTGCAGAGATTACAAATATTACATTCAAATACTGTAATAATTATTTGACTAAATACGTATATTACATAGCCTTATAAACTATGTCTTCCTCCAGTAAGAATAGGCAAAGGTGATGCGCTTCCATCTGCTGCCTGGCAAAACCTTCGTTTCTTCCACATTCATCAATCCCTTCATGTACGCCGGTTTTGTAGACGACTTGATCCTTAGTTAAAACATCATCAATAACATGATCAACGCATGTCTTACTCTATCAGCTCTACCAACTATTTCGCCAACAAAATGCATGAATCTCTTTCGTGTCTCTCCCTGTCCTTTATTCGTTCTAATTCTGCTTTATCATTCAGATCACACTGTTCTAAAAAAATACCTTAATTTACCATCTCTTACTTGTCTTCATTCATTCCATTATTTTCTTCTTTCTTACTAAATCATCAATGCACCCAAATCCAATCTAAATAGAGTCGCCGTGAGTGCAAGTTAAGTAACTTGCAGTAGACTTTATTATTCAATATATGTTATTGTCTGCAACCCTTATGACTGTTAGAAAAGGATGGACAAAAGTCAACAAAGCGGTGGTAATTTCGCGAAATGGCTACTCTTCCATTGCCTCGAGGCATTTAATAAAAGTAGTGATAATCCACAATTTGATTTGATCCCAAACTAACCTTATTTATTTTCTCATAGCCGCCTCTACGTCTCTGGCTACTCGTAGTTCCTAGCGGCGGCGCCTGCGCATAATTTTTGCGCTTCGGCGACGACGGACGGGACGCGACGACGCTCGTGATTCGCCCCGCCTACAGCCTCAAGCGCAGGTACAGGCGTGAACTAAAACTCTTGAATGAAACCGAACTGTTTCGTATACGAGTATTTATATATCCGTTAATTGTCAAGGTACTATTAACACGCTAAAAGAAAAATATCGTTTCTAGATTCTGTATTCCTGAACACGTAGAATTTTTTTTAGAATTTTTTCGCAGGTAACTTACGAGAAAATAAATATTTTGAGAAAAATTTGGACCTTTTTAATTTTCACGATTTTAACTTAATTTTAAAATAATGAAAACGACGTTTTTTAAATAATAATAACAAATATTGGTCCCTTAATTTTACCTATATTTTCATAAATAAATTAAATAAAGGATGGTAATTTTTTTTAGACCTTGTCAATTTACTGCGACGGCGACCCCTATCTCTTTATTTCATTTCTCTCTAATTACTTTCTTCAATTTAAATAATTACAATGTCAAAATAAAAGTAAACTAAACAAACTAATCTCTTTATTTGTATACTTAGACATTAATAAATTCTAATAAAATAGACCCAAGAGTTTTATTAAAAAAGCTATTTACAAAAGTATTATTTTGTACTACAAATTTTATTAAAAAAGCTATTATTATTAAGACATTAATAAAGTCATTTCTGATTTCCTGAAATACCTATACTTGATATGATTAATAGGACCAATTCGAGATAGTTTTAACTTGGCGTGAAGTCGTAACGTACTTATGCAAAAGCAAAGCAAAATTCAAATATTCTTTTTAGCAGGATATTATTTACAATATTATGTATTATCAATGGACTCCGCACTAGGCGAACCTGTATCGCGAATCTGTATACCTACTTAGGTACTTAATTTATTTACTTTACACTTTGGCAAATGACAATGCCAGATTCTGCCGCACCATCAACCGCTAGATGTACAAGATAACGAATAAATGTAAAAATATCTCCGTTTTTTTATTAAAATTATTGGTTTAAAATAAAGTTGCGAATCGTAAAAACAGCTTAATCAAGAATTCAGAAAATAGTAAAAAATCGAAGCGAATTATTCATTGTTTTTGTTATTCTTCTGTAGGAGTTGCGAGGGTAGTAGAAAATGATACTGATTATGTTTATGAAACCTGTAATAAGTCCCCGACAAAATGATAGGTACAGCTTAAATGTTCACGTAGTTTCGTAGGTGGGGAAATGCTCCATTGAAATGTGGCAATGTCAATTGTCTCCTGATTAGTCGATTGTCAAAATTAAAGCCCTTTTACTGATTGACTTCCATATTGGCCGACATTTTTTTGTTTAAACAATAATTGTTTTATCAATTTTATTGACGACTGTACAAGAAGTTGATAAAATCAAATGTGTTAGGTACTTACCTACTTGTTTAATATTATAATATGTGTAGTTTATACATTATTCTAAAGCTTAGAAAAAGACAGTATTACATTACTTACATATAATTAAGTGAACACCAAACTTAGGAATTTTGATGAAGTGACTACATTTTATACGAGTAACTAACTAAGTAAGACATTTATTTTAAGTTTAAGTTAAATTATTGTTATATATTTAGCTCAGAAGCGCCGTGGTTAGGATAGTTGACTTTCGATACATAGGTCCCAGGTTTACCTAGGTTATGGTATCGAAAGTTGAGCATGCATGGTGTGTGTCGCCGGTTTCGCATGAGGGATAAAGTGTAGATTACTAACAATAGTAATAGTTGTGTAATAACTAAGTAGTTATTAAGTAATTTTATTGTTATTATTTTAAAAGATGTGCTGCTGAGAGGTTTTTGCCACTTTTTCTCCTCAGCTTTGGCACCTTTTCCTTGCAAAGTGGTGTAATGTAAATTCAAAAATGTACACAACGCTCTTACTTGCAATAAAGAAATGACAATGCCAGATTCTGCCCCACCATCAACCGCATAATGTACAAGATAACGAATAATTGTAAAAATATCTCCGTTTTTATTAAAAATATTGGTTTAAAATAAAGTTTTGTACAAGTTGCGCGTCGAAAAATCAATTTTAAAAGTTTTTGTACGTTTTTCTCTTAGTTTTTCCGCTAATCATTTCTTGTAACGGGACATATTTTTTTTATTGTGGGCCCACCATTAGACAACGTAACAGATAGTGCTGAGCGTAAACATTAAGAAATCGAGACGATATATTCATTATTTTTGTTATCATTTTCTACTACTGTTTATAGTTGCGAGAGTAGTAGAAAATGATACTGATTATGATTATGCAATATGAAATCTGCAATCAGCCCCCAACAAAATGATAGGTACAGCTTCAATATACACGCAGTTTTGTATAGGTGGGGCAAAGCTCCATTGAAATCTGGCAATGTCATTTGACTTTGAGTTAGTTGAGGATTGACAATGATTGACTATGACTAGGTCTGCAAAGTCACTTTGAGAATAGAAGCAGTACCTAGGGTCATCGCGAAAATAGGGTTCACTAAATAATGTGGAATCAGCAAGGTCTTAAAACCCTTTATTAGTGTTATTTGATAAATGACAATGCCAGATTCTGCCCCACCATCAACCGCAAGTTGTACAAGATAGTAACGAATAAATGTAAAAATAAAATTTTGTACAAGTTGAAAGTTGAAAAAAAACAGCTTAATTAAGAATTTAGAAAATAATAAGAAATCGAAGCGTTTTATTCAATGTTTTTGTTATTCTTCTATAGGAGTTGCGAGAGTAGTAGAAAATGATAACTGATTATGATTATGCAATATGAAACCTGTAATAAGTCCCCAACAAAATGATAGGTACAGCTTAAATGGTGACGTAGTTTTGTAGGTGGGGCAAAGCTCCATTGAAATGTGGCAATGTCTTTTACACAAAGAAAGTGGACACTTTGCATTGCTGGGCAATACGAATTATTTGGAATAGACGCTTGCAGTGTGCGATTCTTGCGATAAAACCATATAGAGCAACTCTCTGCCTCCGTCGCCTATAAAAACTGTCTGTCCGTTCGTCACGCATTATGACTGGACCCACACGTGAATTAAAACTGACATGTATACTCCTACTTTATTGTAGACTAAGTTACACTGAAGCTTCCTAATTAGCTCTAGGCACGGACAACAGCATATCAATGGTAAAACTTGCAGTACGATTTTAAATCTTACGATGCAGATAATAAGAACGGTCCAAAGTCCAGTGTTACACTTGATCTGCTGTTGTACAGCTTACAATCGAAATCATATCAAGATATAACTCTTCGGAATTCCCAGACTCTTATTGTCTGTGCTATAAAATTTAAAATCGTACTTCTAGTTTTACCATTAATGTGTTACAGCTTATATCAAGAACCTTCGTTCTTCCTTTAAGTGTTACTGGTATTTCGAAATCTTTTAAAAGGTAACATCCTTCTTTTATACCTACATTATACTCGTGTGGACAACAGCAGATCAATAGTAACACTTGCAGTACGATTTTAAATCTTACTACGCAGATAATAAGAACGGTCCAAAGTCCAAAGTGTTACACTTGACCTGCCAATATGAACTCAAATATTTAAAGCTTGAATTTAATTATGAATACGAGTATCTCTGGTAACACTTTGGACTTTGGGCCGTTCTTATTATCTGCATCGTAAGAGTTAAAATCGTACTGCAAGTGTTACCATTGAGCTGCTGTTGTTCGTACTAAATGGGATATGACCACATGAGTTATTGTTAAAAAAATATTCTAATACTTACCCTATTTCACAAAGATCCTTATTGATATTATTGTAATCAGGTTAATGTAAATAAAAAATCAATAAAAATCTATCGATATAAATTGTTATAAAAATATAATTAATGCTGAGATGGAGCCGTCATATCATAAATAAGATGGATTAAAAGTCACAGAACTATTTTTCAAAATTTTATAAGATCTAATCCCTATTTTTTAAACCACATCACTACAATAACGCTGTGTTAAAAGCTAAAAACAAATAATGAAGCTAAACTTTCTTATCTAATCGCTAACAAAAATACTGTTTACCTATTATCAACGGGCTTACAAAGCACAAATTGTAAATCGTTTTACGATAGTTGTTAGTACTGATAAGGCCGGAGAGCCTTTTAATATTCGAAGCTATAAAAGTGAAGCTGTGTTCATTAGACCCGTTTCCGAGTTATTCGTTCCATTCCACGTGACCTGTTAACTTTACAGGGTGTTGTTTTAGTCAATGACGAGCGACTAGGGTGATACCAAGAATAATGTAAAAAATATAGCTACTGTCAAAGATAGAGATAAGTATACAGGGGGCCTCAATAAGGTTGAGATTTTCCCAAAAACTACTGGACCGAATTTAATAATTATTTTACAGTACATAGTTTTAACTTTTGTCTATCTAACAGTGAAATAATTTTTACAATAGGTTAAGTAGTTTTTTAGAAAATCTCAACCTTAAAAACTCTCTTGTAACACCTTTCTCTGTGCTCCACCGTACCTAAATTTTTCATGTAAAAATCCACAATTAATAAAAATCGTTGTTACATACACTCGTGGCCTATGGCCGGGCCACTGACAGCGTGCGTTGGGCTATTTTGTACCGCACAATGACAGCGCCCATGCGCTGCGATAATTTCTAGATTTTTTTAATAGTAATTATGTTAAAAATAATAAAATCACAATTTTAGGAACTAAGATTATTTAGACTACCCCTGAGTCGCTCGTCGTTGATCAAAACAACACTCTGTATAACTCACTATATAAGTAAGTACAGCCTGTAGCACATCACATGGAACACTTTGGACCGTTCTTATTTTCTGCGTAGTAAGAGTTAAAAACTTAAAACCGTACCGCAAGTATTATTATTCGTCATTGGTAGTACTACTATCTAACTATAAAAGAACCGAAGCTTTTACTACTTTTGAATTTTTGAAATCGAATTTTTTTCCTTAATTTTTTTTGCTAAAATGCTTCCTACTCATGTTAGTAGGTATTTAAATTAGGTATGTACAGTAGCTTTTGACTAATAAAATCACAGCTACGGAACCCTAAAGTCATAAAAACATATCACTTTACTAGTCATTGTTTTGCGCTAAACAAACTATTAAAAATTTACGATATTTTCGTCATATTTTTTTATGGCAACCGATAATTTTAACGATCTTTTATTTTCCTCGTTTTGACTAACATTTTATTCCTTTAATTAACGGAATACTTGTGTGTTTATGCCCAGGAATTTATAGAAAATTATTTGCTTACATCGAAATCGAAGATTCCATTCCGGGAATTTTGTTCCCATTAAAATAATATGGGCGAAACATTCCGGGTAAATGAGAATATTGGATCACATTTATTCCGGGAATCTATGTAGAGCTATTCTGAATTCATGTAAAATCCTTTAACTACTGACTATCCGTTAAATAAGCACTGCCGCTACGATTATTATATTATGTGGAGAAAAGAAAATTTACATCTCATACTCTACATTTAAGTCATATGAAAAAAAAATGGAAAAATCGAAATCTATTCGCAAACACCGTAGTTTTAAAGTAACCCCTATAATAAAAACATGTGCATCAGAAATTAAGAGTCTCCTCCTTTTGGAATTCGATTAAAACTGACACTTTCTCATTGTATCCGACATTACATTTTTAAGCGCAAGCTCTTATAAATGTCAAAAATTTCACAGATATTTAACAGTTGTAGAGCGAGCTCATGCTAAGCTTGTACGTAAAACGTGTCAAAACTAACTATAAATCTCGGACTTAGTCAAACATCGATTTAATACTGATTTTGTGCAGCACAAACTACACAAAATCATTGCAATCTACACATGATATATCGATTGGTTCACAAACAAAAGTAATCAGCAAAGTATTCACTAAAAAGTAACTTAATATCATTGCCACAAACACGCATCACTCAAAAATCACTTTCAACTAATTGGCGAGAAAAAGAATAAAATGAAAAAAAAAATTGCATCCGTACGCGTTAGGGGCTCAAACGAGGGTTCGGGAGAAACCGCCCTCATCCCTTTTGGGCGGCCCTGTGACCCTCTCACCCTACCCTCTCCCTCCGAAATTCAAACCCTCCAGGGTTGTTGCTAAGATGTCTTTAAGGGTAGTTCAGCCAAGTCTCGGACAGACCAACCGGAAGGTTACACAGGGAGTAACGTAGGGGACAGTAAGATGGTGTACAGTATTTTGTAACTAACCTAAGCTTTCGTCGCAGTTCCAATTATTTTTAACTTTCAAAGGAGAAATACCGTATAAGGCCCAGCCTGTATTAGCTGTAATGTTATTGAGACAATAATCAATATTCATCACATAATTTTCTATCTCAGATAGAAATTGCACTGGGGAATTATTCAATTCATATTTGCAAATAAATTAGTTACATTTTTTTTAACAAAAGTTCTCCCCATATTACTAAAATTTTGTTTAAGTAACTTTGCTCCTAATTCACAGTGTCTTTTGATTATGTTAAATCGAAAAGGTTTCACGGTGACAATATAACCACTAAGAATGAAGTCTGTTATAAGTCTTTATTTGTCTTAAAAATTAACAATTACAATATCTAGTGTAAATTATAAACATCCTAGCATGTAATATCTAGGATCATGTCATGTCAGAATGACGTCAGTGTTAACCATTCAATTTGTTTAATTTTGCACCATACAGATATTGAACAAGATCGTGGCTGATTTGGCGGCATATTGGCAATATTGTACACAATAAACGTTATACAGTACAGCGTGCAGTGTCGTCAATCGATTAATCCAGAACATAGCAAGATTATTCCATTCATCTATCTTAATAGACTGTTGCTTTGGACCCAGTGATGTGAAACAGGTAATTGTCGATTGTGTTATGCGATGCGTCTAACTAAATGCAGGCTAGGGATGTCACCCATCCGTTTTGGCGCTAGGACTAACGATTATGACTCGCTACTGTGTTTATGAAGACGCGAAAAAACCAGAGACGCCAAAAAAATACTGATTCATTTTCAGCATGTTCATTTGAATATTATGAGACTGATGAAATTTAATTGAACATTGAGTCAAATATCCTATTTATAACTAAAGAGGGCTAATTAATTAATGACCAGGGAAACGAAGAGTTGCCACAATTTTCAAGATTTGTGATTTCTTAAAATTCATTTTTATGGAACTTAAACTTTTACAACATTTTTTTAAATTACAAGATATCTCGCGGACAGTGGCAAAGCTTTTAAGTTTTAAAATCAACAAAAAATGTTTTTGAAAAACGAGAAGTTACTAGAAATTGTCTATTAATAAAACAAATACTAGAGAGATAGCGGCCCTTGGAAAGTGCATTGGGTTGAGCGGCGTCTGCGGAACCTTGGTCATGGCATGACCCTCGTTTTGAATCGTTCCTGATGCAAAGACTGTCCCATAACCATACGCCGTTTATCTATTACGGATTGAATAATATCAAGGAATATTTATTTAAAAAACTATAACTACTTTAACTTGCAACAATTTATATTACTTAAATAGGAAAAAAATATCAATAATCAATGTTAATATAATCATTGCTTATTTGTATCGACAATTAGGCACAAACTATCGCCAACTATATTGAGTCAAAGTAAGCGCTTGAAAAGAACTGAGTAGCGACTTCTAGCGACTTTTCGCTACATAGAGATGCAGCTAAGGCAATTATACTGTACGGCTATGGGACACGCGCTTTGTAATTAACATGCCTATAGGTGTGGTAATTACACAATTTCATTCAATGTAACCCTATCCAGTGCAAATTACGTACCTACCCACCTACGTGTGGAGGCTTCGAAGGAATCTTTAAGTATATTAATTATATTGTAACTCAATTGTATGTCTGTGGTTCTCAATAATGACTAGACCAACAAGATATAGAGTCGGGTGTCGACAAGTTACGCATAGGTAATTGATTTAGTTTTAATTGTTATAATAATTATGTAGCTAGAGCACTATGTGATGTTGACTTTTTTTTGCCTATTTTTCTCATCTTTTCATTGAAATGTGCTGTGCTATTTAAATATACAGGGTGTAACGTAAAGGGTATATGAAGCCTAACGCAGGGTGTTCAGTATCGGTAACTGAACATATTTTGTTCTGCAACTTTTCGATTTTCGCGAATTTATTTTTGACTTTTCATATATTTCGTACCGGTCAGCTGATCGATTTGTATGAGACATTAATTTATTTTTATTCGAAAAGTCGTAGAACAAAAGTTGGTCAGTTACCGATACTGAACACCCTCCCTTCGGCTTCATATACCCTTTATGTTACACTCTGTATATGTACAAAAATATACACAATGTGTTTACTTGCAATAAACGTTATTAATCTGAATCTATAACTTTAGCTAAGCATTTTAATATCTAAAATTTATGCAGTGGTGGGTAGTACCTATCCATAAAATTCAATTTACATTTAGTTACAGTACTTTGCAAGGAAAACGTGCCAAGTGGGACGTGGGAAATAAACTTTCAGCTCCACTAAAACATCGGATATCTAATAATCTCACTCTCATTTATGTCTCCATCTTAAATAAACATTCACCTATACAATTATGATATAATAATATTGTATAATTATGTATGCCCTTATAATACATACAACTAAATACCAATAAATTTTAAATAAAATGTTAAGTAAGCAGCCCCTTAAATAACCTACCCGTTATTTTATTTATTTAGATAAGTTGGAAAACTACAATTAACACAATTGCAGAATCTACAATTTCTATAATATGTTATATCGCCTACATACAACAAAAAGTCTAAAATCTCAAGGAAAACTTGAACTAGACCAACTAGGTTGTTTACCTCGTGATATCGAGAAAACTTTTCTAGTCACAACATTAACTCATAAATAGTTCGCAACCAGTTCATAACAAAACCGATAAGTCCTATTTATAGATTTGTACAATAATAGTCTATCGTCGGCGGACTTTAGAGAATCACAACACAACATAAAAGTACTTTCACACTGCCATTATGTATATTTGCTCAATAAACTTGTACTAAGAGTTTGTTTGCCACTCTTTCTCCTTAGCGTTGACAAGAAAAACCTCACACGAAGTGGTGTAAATACTACAGACTAAAAAAATGGTTTGCAAAAAAATCTTTCACAGCATCAGCTATTAAATGATGAAAAATTTCTAAACATGGACTTGGACCTGTGCCCTTATGGCTTAATCATTAAAAAAATCTGAATATCTCACATGCGTGCAATAAAATATGAGACTATTTTAAATTGATGTAACCAGCTGAGTTAAAACTGTTTACCGGTTGGGATCGAACCCGATAACTCTGGCTTTTAAGACAACCCGGCGCGGTAACCATTTCGCCACTGAGCTTAACCTCGCTGCCTTCCATTTTTTTACATAATTTGAGTGGGATATATATAGAGCATCTGATTTACCTATCTATTTTAAGGATTCATTCTACGATGAAATTTTATTTTTGTAAAGCTTATGGAGCCTTCAGTTTAAAGTTAGGTGGGTAAAATATTTATTGTTATCCTTATGAAACAATGTTTATTTGATGTGGTTTACAGACCACAATAAACATCGATTTAATATGAGGTGTGTCATTTTCATAAATTATTCTTTGCACGCTTTGTGTAGGTAAATAAATAAGTACCTATACGTAAAATTCGTGTAAAGTAAAATGCTAGATTTTTCATAAAAATATGCCAAAAGAATAATTAACTACGCACCCACTATAAAATCTACACGCACTAAGAGATGAGTAATAGAAAAAAATCCAGAAACAGTAACTAAAAAAAAAATCACTTGCCTCTAAGAGAAAAAAATCATAACACTGCTCTAACATAAGGCTGTATACAGGCTGGCCACAGAGCGTAAGAAACGTCAAAATTATCGTAAATTTTCAATAAACTTTACCTTCGTAGACGTAGTGAAAACTGGCAACGTCGCGCGGCAAAAATCCGCTGTCAAAACGGTTACAATACGCATTCAACTGTTCGAATTCAGAACACGGCACTGTACGAAGCCGGCGGACATCTGAGGGAGTCTCGTGGTCTGCCACAGACCACGCCCACATCTCCGCACAGACCAATCAGGATCCAGTTTTAGCACACTCAAGTTGAAAGGCGAACGGTTTCAGAACGACTGTCTCCCTCTGGAAAGACAAATAACTAGTATTGAAGAAGGAGATAACGTAATTACGTTTCAGTCCCAAATTCAACAGTTTTATCATGAAAATCGGTGTTGTGATTTAGCAGATATCTCTATCCGATATTGGATTGTGTGTCTAATCTCGTAAGGTTTAGTTTTGATTTTCGAAATTATTCTGTTATTTGGCTACAAACTTGAGGAAATGTCTACCAACGATTTGCGGGAGCAAATCGATTTAGACTTTTGGCCGCATTGAGTATTGTTTGAAACCACGGCGCGGCGTAATTGAATCCGTATTGATGAAAACGGTATATTGGGAAATTGTTTCAATATTGTTCATTTAATAAATGGCATTCTGTGAAAATCGCTTCTAGAGAAGAGATTGGAAATAATAGGCTGTATGAGTTCAAGGTCACCTACAGTCGACAGCACATCAACCTTAAGTATAGCTTGTGCAATCTGGACTTTATTACCTCATCGTAGAGTATTTACTTGATCTATTGATGTAGACTCTACATTATGAACAGCAGAAATAAATTTTGTTTTTACAGAATAAGTATTTAATAAAACTTCCCAGCAAGTGTGAAGTGTGAGATGTAACGCTTTTGCCAATTCTGAGAAGTGATTGATAACATTTTTCACTTGTCGAAAGGAAATATACCTACCTACCTGTTCAGTAGAGTACCTACCTAAACAAATGGTTCTGGATAAATTCAATAAAAAAACTTATTTTTGGGGTAGCTAAAGGGGTAGCTTAAGAATTGTAATACTTTGGACTTTGGACCGTTCTTATTATCTGCGTCGTAAGATTTAAAATCGTACTGCAAGTGTTACCATTGTTGATCTGCTGTTGTCCGTACATATTTTAAAAGTTACAGAACTCAGAATCCATGTAAAATATTTTTATACTTATTGTATCGGATAATTTCCACTTTAATTAGCTATGTCTAGGTATTTTGTAAAATTTATGAAAATAATTTAATTTTCACTAACCACGAGTAATTGTCACCTACTGCTATTGTTTCTATCAAATTGCTAATTAGGAATTACGTAAAGATACGCACCAGTCTACGTCACTAATTAGTGGCTATTTATCATCATAGAGCCTTAATGTACTCTATTTCGAATGCAGCTCCCCAAGACGTTTCTAGGGTAAATAATCGATGTACGAACAGATAAGCCTAATTAATGTATTGTAAATATGAAAACAACATTTTGTTTTAATTTAAATTAATAAAAAATGTAGATTTCCTACGAGCAGATGTAACCCCCCGCAGGGTGGAGTGGTGTTACTACGCTGCTGGTTTATGCGCTCGGTTTGTTTGTGTATTTCGTTGACTTTTATAATTATGTGGTGGTATTTCGATGTTTTATACGATTATTGTATAGAATGGTATGCTGTAATGACATTCTTAGGGCTAATTATTACAAAAAATACTAGAAAAATATTCATTTCAATAAACATCATGCTTTTTACATGTTAATTCTAGTGGTTGTGAATTTAATAAGTGTTTGTATTGTTCAATTAAATTAACTTATACATACTGTTATAATATTATGTTACTGTTGTTCGCTCACAATAAAAAAATTACAAATTAAACATAAGCTATTTACTTTTCCAAACCGGACATTATAAAAAGTTATTAAAAGTTATAAAAATTATGACGTCAAGAAAGATAAGATAAAAATAATCAATGTCCATCGGTATACAGTCTCATTTTTTCAGCTTTACGTAACTATATCATGATTTTAAGTGCTGGTGGTAATGAAAGTTAATAGTGCGGTGAATAACATAAACCAGTATCCTAAAGTAAACTGTAGACTTTTATACTTCAACTAACAAAATCAAGCTAAGTAATAACTAATAATTTAGACGACAGCATCGCAATCAACCCGCAAAACCTCTAATACAATCTAAACCCTAGTAGGTACCTACTGTTGCATAAATGTAGAGCCCCGTGTGTAAGTCGATGATACAAAGTGTATCACTTGAACAATTACTGTGTTTTTCTGCAATTCAGCAGTTGGCCACTTTATAGATTTAAAAAAAAATGGAATGGTATTAACAACTCTATGCGATATACTGTCGGGTACCTACATACTACGCTCGCCGGTCCGATACTACGCGATACCGTCCACAACAGCAATAAATATTATTAACAGTATATGTACCAGTAATGTGAAACTAAATATAAATAATTATAGAACTTATAGAAAGAGTGCCGCGATCGCCCCCTTCGATAACTTATCGCGGACTTCCGTTGATACCGACTTATGAAAAAAAATAATCTTTTCGGTTTTATTGTTGTTTAAAACTATTAATAACGGTGTGGTAAAAATTAATCTTTACATCGCTGATAAGTTTATTATTATGGTGTTAATAATAAATTAGAGGATCCAGACCGTTGCGTCTCTCACAAGTCTCAACTGACCTATCAAGGAAGGGGAAGGAAGGGGTTCTGGGTTCGAATCCCAGACGGAAATGTTCTAACACAGAGAAAAGTGAAGTACTTTACTTACGTACAATGTTTACAACTGCTATCTTTTATAACGTGTTTCGAGCAAATAAACTCCATCCTGTATAGATACAGTTGTACATGTTTTTGAGTTTTTCGTTCATAGTAGGTACAAAGGGCTTTTTGAAAATGGCGGAAAACGACGGTTGCGAAATTATTTAATAATTTTCAGTGTAATGTCTACAGTGGGTGTTTTGTGTTTAATATCACGTTAAATTAATCAGAAAATGTTCGCGAATGACAGTATGGTGAAGTTATTGAAGAATTAAAGCAGGATCTGAAGTTTGGCGCCATGGTCAAGATTCCCACTACGAGCTCGGGAGTGAACGTGACTGTCGAGCTGCTTCGTCCACAGTGATTGACGCTACGGCGTCTCCTGTGGATGAAGACAAGAAGACGCGGCTACCCAGGGTGATGACGCTACGGCGACTCCCCTGGAGGAAGATAGAAGACTAGTATACAATGAATTTTCTGTAACATGACATTGGCAAATGACGAACTGTCGAGTCCATTAATAAAATAAATAAAATAGGTACAAAGTTCGTGTTTCACTTAGATTATAATAGATTTTGAAATATGATGTCACGAAATTCAGCACCCCTCCCACCCCCTTGTCACACAATGTCACACTTCGACCCCCTCCCTCCCCCCTAACATGTGACGTAGGTAATTTATGGATGGCCCCTAAGTATTTCGGCTCAATAAAGCACAAATGTACTGTGTCAGCACTATTTATGTAAAAATATGGCTGGTTGTCTATCAGGGAACCAAAAAGTACCTGAGCAGGTGCCGAAGACTGAGCAGGGGACGAGTAGGTACCTTAAAAATAAATTAATATTGCCTCGTCTCCTGTCCGGGGACCAATGGGCACCCATATAGGGGCCGAATCTACAACTTTTAATACGGGGGACGAATATTAGGGGACCAATGGGTTCTGACCCAGAACAGGTAGACGATCATATTTGAAATAAGACATTTGGTTTGGGCTTTATTACATACTAGAATTACCATACTCCTTTGGATAGTCGGGTAAAAAGACACCATCTTACCCTTTACATTATACTTACAGCCTGTATACTAAAGGTGTATGTACTATGTCGTCAGACGTCAGGTTACCTTGTACTTGAACCCACGTCAAGTCACGTCAAGTCACGTCATATAGCGCACGTGGCACCATGAGTGTTAGCACTCGGCTTTCCTAATGGTCGCTCAACGACGAGTGATGGGGCAAAGAATAACAGCTATAGTATCTTACAGAGCTGTCAGTAGGACAGTAGGTTTAATAGGCATGGTGACAGTACCAAAGAATCTCTAAAATCATGTGTTTATCTAATTAAATAAGACTCACAGATTTTGAAAAACACATTTATCTACCCAAAGGTTGTCTGGAAGAGATCGCTTTGAGCGATAATACCGCCAATTGTAATACTAACTGTATTAGCCTATTTCTTTTGTGTAATACTTTTTATTTTTTTGCAATAAAGAATATTTATCTTTATCTTTATTTTTCTATTCGTAGCTAGATTGATATTATTTTTGATTAAATAAAACTACGAAAAAGCTCAATCCGCCATATTAGGCTAAACACCAATCAGAGCGAATGACGTCACGATTGGGGCAGTTATATTAGAACATAATCCATGAGTAACTACTTACTTAACAAGTGATGACTCCTTAATTTTTCAGGATTTAAGTCATTAACTCTCGGGCCGAGCTCTATAGTTGTATTTTCTTGCAAGTGGGTCTATGTGACAAATGGGGCTGAAATGACAATGTCAGATTCTGCCCCACCATCAACCGCATGATGAACAAGATAACGAATAAATGTAAAAATATCTCCATTTTTTTATTAAAGTTATTGGTTTAAAATAAAGTTTTGTACAAGTTGTGAGTCGAAAAAACAGCTTAATTAGGAATTCAGGTAATAGTATGAAATCGAAGCAAATTATTCACTGTTTTTGTAATCATTGTAATAAACCATTGGTCGATTTCATCAGTAATATTAAGTATACTTATACCAAATCCAGCAATAGGTAATCCTGTGGGAGTTAACGCTCACCAAATTGTATTAACCTTACCTTACTTACCACTGTTAACTACTATAGATACTTAAGTATTAATATTTAGTTACAATGCTTTAGTGAAATAAACATTTATTATTATTGCCATCTATCATAACATAAGTCATTAACCAGTTACACAATATAGTGACAAAGTAATAGATGTCTCTCAGAGGCTGCTCTACATAACCTAATAACAGAACTCTCAAACACAACTCTTCTAAGCGCCCGTAGTCTCTCAGAGGCTGCATCCGCGTATCCAAATAACAGGACCGGGCTTGAAATATCTACGTTCTGCTCTATGCCCAGGCCAGGGGGAGTCAGGGCAAAGGGCGGTGGTGGCAGCGGCACGCTCAACTGCGCTCAACTCACGCCCGCAAACCAATGATGCGCAATCACCTGCACATAACTTCTCGCCGTTCGATTTTCAAATATTCAGAAATTGAATTCGAGAATTTCACTTACACCACTGAAATGTAACTTACATTTACCCTCAAGAAGTTTCTAACCGAGCGAGGTTTTGTCGACTCTGTAAGTTTCTTGGAGGCTACTTATTCTATTTGTGCAAAAGTTTACGGTGTAGGTAAATAGTGCTTCTTGGATTTTCGTTTTGACTTGGTATGAAACTTCGGATCCAGCTTTTTCAAAGTTCCTTTTGAATAGTGTTTACAACGAAAACTAATGTGCATGGGTACGGATTTCTTTTGTAAATAAGTCCTAGGTGGCTAGACCTACCTACCTGCCGTGCGCTCGGGTACCGTCAAACTTGCCTTGAATCACCGCAGTCTCTAAATCGATTCAACTCCCCGACGAGACACGTGCCCAAAGTAAGGCCCGTATTAATAAATCACTCTTGGTTTGAGCCAATCTTGAGAACGAGCTCAAGATGGCGTTCCTATTAATAAACGTAACTTAGGTGCGCGTTTAGGAATCGGGTATCACGCCGTACCTATTAATAAACAAAACTCAGTTCTCAAGAGAACTGTCAAACTCACACTTGACAACGTATTTGCTGATTGCAGGCGAACCGCGACTTGAGAAAGACATCACGTGATACGCCCTCAAGATTGGTTTATTAATAAATAATAAACTTGAGATGGTGATCACGTCTTGAGAGTGTATCAGCTGAATTCAAATTCAAATTCTTTATTATGCTTGCCACATGGTATATAAGATGTTACATGTCAAATGTTCATGCATGTGGCACCCCGTGGGGGCACCGCATCTGAATCTGAATTTGCTCTTGAGGACGGATTTGAGCTCAGACTATTAATACGGGCCTAAGTCAGAATGCGAGCCTGAACTAAAAGTTCTCGTAGTTTTGCAAAAGTGCTGTCGAGCTCGACTGTCTGAATCCCTTTCCTCTTTACGTTACAGACTGTATAAAAAATGTTTATTCCTTTATAAAGTTGCCACAGCTTTTGCTGTGAAATGAGGCGCAATATTTAATTCAAAGCGTGTAATTGCGTCCATAACACTTGTTCGTGTGAATTTGCTCTCGCCACACAAAATAAAACTACACAATGTCCCTTCGCTGCGTCGGCGACAGATTTATAATAATTAGGAGCGGTGCACACGGCCGTTGCGTTCGGAGAACATCGTATTACACTGGTTAAAGATATTGTTACAACTACAAAGGCTCCTGCTTCACTTAGTCGAGAACGTGACTGTCTTTTCATGAACATGAACATGAACATATAGCACCACTCCAGCCAGGTCGTGCCTGACCCGGATAGCCCGAGGACTATCCAGATGCACCGGAGGGCACTGATTTTGTATGGGGGAGACACGCTCTGGGATGGGAAGGAAGGTAGCCCAACCGCAACCAGGCTACCACAGCCAACGGATTATGCAATCTAGCGCCAGCAGGAATTAGGTGGGATGGGTGTGAGCGTTGATGATGATGCCGCTGGTGCTGCCGTGGGTCGCCTATTTTCGAATTCTTTCTCTGGTTTCCTTTTATATCTTGACGGCGGAGCTCTGAGGATTCACGTGGCAATCATTCTTTGTTCATTCGTCTCGCAGTGTCCATTCCAGTGTCGGATTCGCGTATTTAGTAGATTTGGTATTCAGCTGTCCTAATTGATGGTTGTCCCTGGCGAGTTCCTTCCGTTATGATTGTACTTAATTATAGTAGATGAAGTGACATGGAGTGTCTCCTCTTGAAGTATTCTTCACGCGATGCATGATGGCGGTTTAACGAATGTGGAGCTGCGGTCTTAGGATATGGTCGTTTTTTTTTGCATTCTTCACCCGCGAAATCTGCGTTTTTGATCTGCTGTCTGATTCATTACATTTTGAACTATGAACCAATTGAAATCACACTCTTTATTTTTGACTCGTTGGTCGTAATAACCACTTGTATTGTGGCATTTCTCCGGCAGCCAACAGGTAGTACCTTTTTTGTGATACTCGTAGATTGCCCTATGAGCGAGAGGACGCGCGGCTCCTGCATTGTCCATTTTGTCACACGTGTTTGTGTGTTTACAGTCGAGGCCCGTTGTTCATTACTTCGTGAGTCCTTGATTTAATTTAGTAGTTTTGGCTTTCTGCAATTTTCTATTACACAGTTATATCTTCACTACTATATTAGCAAACGATGCACCTGACGTCGCAAGCATAATTCACTAGTATATATTTTTACACAAACACATCACTAAAGTAAACTCACTAAAAAGTACTTAATCCTGACAACATAATTATGTTGTTATATACATATATTTCTTCCTTTCCATGTATTGCACTGTAAGTCGCCTCTTCCAAAAGAATAAATTATCGACCTGAAGGTTATCAGGAAGAGATCGCTCTCAGCGACATGGCCGCCTGTTGCAATAAAATATATTTATCTTATCTTATGTTGAGTATCATCGTGTTGCGAAGAGGCGTGGTTTAGTTTGTTGTAATAGTTTCGCTGTGCGAGAACGTTGCTGTCGTTGTTCGCTGGCTCTGCAGTGCTTCATTCTGGACTCCGCGTGTTTGTCGATGCTGCTGTCGTCGTGTTCGTAGTGGGTGCCTTGTTGCAGTAGCTACGCTGTTGCACCTGTTTCTTTTGCCTTAGGGAGTGGGTACCTATATTGAGACTGGTTTGTAATAGGTAGTCAGCACAGTAAGGTTGTTGAGCGTCTCTTCATAGGTATTGTTACGGTGATTGTATCACCGTCCTTAATTTTTTTGGTAAACGTTAAATTAATTAACCACTATACACCTATACCGACACTAGGTACACTCGAATAGATAATCACAAACGTAGTTACAATAAGTGTTAGCCAAAATTACACAGCAACGCAAAAGTTTCCCTCCTTCGGGCTGTTATATACTAGCCCTTATTGAGACCTTTGTGTACTCATCTTAAACATCAGCCGATATCATGCGAGCTTTCGGTCACGTACGCCATAGACCCTTATCACAAGGTCGTGACCTCATTTATTAATTACTTTATTTTTTAGTCTTTATCAATTCATTTCTAGCGGTACTTCTAACGAAGCGTTCCACGAAATATTTAATTACCGCCATTAAAAGGTTATAACCTGCGGGATCTTCAAAATAATTGCAGTTTTATCAATTATCTTTGCCCATAAATTTGGTTAGAATATAGAACAAACAGAACCATTAAAAATTGCCAAAATAAAACTATTAAGATAAGCAATTCATATAAATACCGCTAACTCGTCAAAACCCTTAGAGTTTTTCATCAGCAAGCACACAGTCAAGACTAAACTATTCTCTTAGAGTCTTCGCGACTCCATTATTCTCTTAAGAGTCTTCGCGACTCACAGTCCTCGAGACTAACTTAGAATCTGCACTGATTTAAATAAGAGAGACGAGAGATTGCAGTCAAAGTCATCAAGAGTGAACAGACCTTTAAAGGAAAGGATCAAAGACGCTGAAGTTTTCTGGGGCGTACTAAAATAAACGCAAGGAGAACAAATAAGCTGAGATTTCATTTCCGCCGTTGTATCCCAAAACCCCACGTCCTGACAAGGGATATAACATGAAAATTTGGTGTCAGAAGTGGGATACCTTCTACTTGGCTGCGAGTCAAGGAGGTTCCAACCCTTAAGAAGGTATACATTAGATTTCTGTTTCAGACGACTCATCGACTGTGTTGCTATCATCTATTTTTGACGACATAAGATTTTCCGACCTGCCACCATTGACGACGCTGTCATATGCTCCGACGGAATACCACAGCATTTCACCGCTGCCGACTTCAGCCTACTCTCCACAATCTCCTGCCTATTCTCCGCCGAATCAGAACTACTCGTACTACGTGCCGCCAGTAGACTATTCCTACACAGTTCAAGAAGGATATACTGTGCGATCGCCACCACCACCGTACCAGGAGAACGAACAAAGTTTTACCGGATCATGGACTTCTTTTCTGTAACCTTGTAAGTCACTGTTTCTGTCATTTATTTTACGATTCACTAGTTACCTCTCCTAGTGAATCAATCGTCAAAAATAGTGTCATATTATAAAAAATAGTGTCATATTATAAAAATAGTGTCATATTATAAAATAGTGTCATCTTATAAAAAGTGTCACCTCATCTCATTTCATCATCATTAATTATCTTATTTTATTAACACACAAGAATACTTCTTGTATTTAAATTTTAACTCAAATCAAATCGCGTAAATCCTAATTAAAACAAATTAAAATGGATAAACACGTCCAAGACTTGAAACAAGCTATAGATGGAATTGACGTTCCACCTAGTGCAACGCGAACCATAAATCGTATAAATATAGACACACTTCTTAAATTTATAGATTCCTACGATGGCAATCGTGATGATTTAAGTTCATGGCTGACTAACTGCGACAGAGCGTTTTCTCTAGCATATTCAGACCAGGAACCAATCTTATTTGCTTTCGTCCAAAACAAATTAACTGACAAAGCACAATCAACTTGCTCAAATACAATATTTTCTAATTGGAAAGATTTAAAAGAATTCTTGAAATCTAGATTTGGAAATAGAAAACATC
The DNA here is from genome assembly GCA_963506565.1 of Tachystola acroxantha. Classification (NCBI taxonomy): domain Eukaryota; kingdom Metazoa; phylum Arthropoda; class Insecta; order Lepidoptera; family Oecophoridae; genus Tachystola; species Tachystola acroxantha. The sequence goes on from OY735870.1 coordinate 20,604,531, forward strand.
AAACTCATTTACTACTGGAATTGCAGAATTGTAAGCAAACTTATAACGAAACAGTCGCGCAATATATTTTTCGTATAGAATCCTGTTTAAAAAGACTTCTATCATCAATTAAGCAATCTTGTAACGACCCAAATTTATTACCGGGACAAATTGAAAGCACAAACCAACTTGCACTCCATTCATTTCTTCTTGGGATAAATCCTCAAATATCACAAATGTTGCGTTCAAGAGAACCAACGAACCTTAATGATGCGTTCAACATGGCATTAGAAGAAGAAAAATTTAACACTCTACAAAATTCCAAAAATAAATTCTGTACAAAGTGTCACAAGCCGGGACACATTGCTATCTATTGTAGAAAAAATAATTCTCAACAATCTAAGCCAATCTTTCAAATTCAATCAAATACGAAATTCTGCAGATATTGTAAGAAGGAAGGACATTTAATTGAGTACTGTTTCAAACGTCAACGAAAGAATAACCAAGGCAATGGTCAAAACTTCCATACGAGTAAATCAAATCCTGCTCCTCCTTCGAACAATCAAAGAAATCCAAATAAAAACTCAAGTCAAACCAATTATTTAAACTCTTACCAACTTGCAGAGGGTGCCGCTACCGCAAGTTTAGTAGATTTAATACAGGCACAAGAGAATTAAAAATCATGCAAGTAAATAATTCAAACAATACATTTCATATTACGGTTCATTGCCAAGAATCAAAAAATAAAGACATTCCATTAAAACTCTTAATTGATACAGGTGCCAGCATATCTATTATTCAAGCCAATAAACTTGTAGACGAAACTCAAGTTTACACGAATAACATTTTAAATATAAATGGAATCACTAAATCAAAAGAGCAATGTAAAACCTTAGGACATGCTCATCTAAATCTTTTCATCGGAAATTCATGGATAAATTCCAAATTTCATATTATAAATGATAAAGAAAATATAACTCTCAATTACGATGGTATCATAGGCAACGACCTATTATCTAAATTAAATGCCAAAATAAATATTAAAGATAAAGAAATCTCAATCAATGGCATTATATTCAAACTTATAAATAGAGATGACGAATATCTCTACCGTTTAAAACCTAGAAGTGAAACTCTTCTAAAGGCTAATATTTTGAACCCCCAAGTTAGGGAAGGCACCACTAAAAACATTAAAATATTAAATGGTGTATATTTGTCCAATTCTATTACAAAAGTCGATAAAGACAATCAAGCGTACGTTTCAATTTTAAATACTCTCGAAAAAGAGGTCTTAATAAAACGATTAGATATCGTTCTTGAACCATTGAGTTCTATTTTTAATGAGTTCAGCACACCGAGTGACTGTAACCATTCTTCTACGTACGATCAATTCATCAATTCTATGAACCAATCTGATCATTCTTTTAATGATGACTGCGGAAATTCGCGTTCTTGCAACCACATCTCATATGATCAACACACTCCGAAAACCTCGGATCGCGTTAAAATATTGATGAATCAAATAAGGACAAATCATTTAAATTCGGAAGAGAAAGATTCTCTCTTTAAATTATGTCAAAAATATAAAGACATATTTTATTTAGATGGTGATGCATTAACTAGCACCCATTCTATTAAACATGAAATTAAAACAAGTAGCGACGTACCCATTCAAAGCAAAACTTATCGCTACCCAGAAGTACATAAAGAAGAAGTTAATAATCAAATCGATAAAATGGTACAACAAAAAATCATTAAACCTTCGACTAGCCCGTGGTCTTCACCACTTTGGGTAGTCCCTAAAAAGAAGGATGCTTCAGGTAAAACCAAATGGAGAATAGTAATCGATTACAGAAAATTAAATAACGTTACTGTAGGAGATGCCTATCCATTACCGAATATCGCGGATATTCTCGATCAATTAGGATATTCTAAATATTTTACCACGCTAGACTTAGCAAGTGGCTTCCATCAAATTGAAATGGATCCTAACGACACACCCAAGACGGCATTTTCAACTCCTCGTGGATTATATGAATACGTCAGGATGCCTTTTGGACTAAAGAACGCTCCTGCTACGTTTCAAAGGTTAATGAATAATGTATTAAGTGGATTACACGGAATTTATTGTTTTGTATATCTAGACGATATAGTCATTTATGCAAACTCTATACAAGATCATGCTCAAAAACTTGAGACAGTTTTTGAAAGGTTGAAAGAAAACAATCTGAAGTTACAACCTGATAAATGCGAATTTATGCGACACGAAGTTGCTTATTTAGGTCACGTTATAACTAACGAAGGCGTTTCGCCAGATCCTAACAAAATCGAAGTTATAAAGAAATTCCCAGTACCAAAGAATCCCAAAGATATAAAATCATTTTTAGGACTAATCGGATATTACCGACGATTTATCGAAAACTTTTCCAAAATAACTAAACCTTTAACAAAATTATTAAAGAAGGATACCCCTTTTGTTTGGACAGACGAACAACAAGAGTCATTCGATTCCCTTAGAGATGTTCTAATCTCGCCAAAGATATTACAATATCCTGATTTCACTAAAGAATTTATTCTTACTACTGATGCAAGCAACTTTGCCCTAGGAGCAATCCTAAGCCAAGGTGAAATAGGTAAAGATTTGCCAATTGCCTATGCATCCAGAACACTTAATAGTGCGGAAGGAAATTATAATACTACAGAAAAGGAATTACTAGCCATTAAATGGGCAGTCCAACACTTCAGACCATATCTCTATGGTAGACATTTCAAGATCGTTACCGATCATCGACCTCTTACGTGGTTATTCAATGTCAAAGACCCAGGTAGTAAATTAATCAGATGGAGACTACAATTAGAAGAATTTGATTACGAAATTATTCATAAACCTGGAAGAATTAATTCCAATGTTGATTGTTTATCAAGAATAAATATAAACACTTTAAGTTCAAATTCAGATTTAGAAACGTATAGTGATTTTCAAAATTTCTTCAAAAATCAAGAAGAATTTTCTGTAGAAGATTTTCTAGAAACAGATAATCATCTATTCAATAACAATCACGATACTATTGCATATTGCACTAACGTTACATTCGACGAAGAAAATCGATTCGCTTTAGAAGCTTTTAATCGTAGTAACAATATAGATCAACTGCTTTCTGAAGATAAAGAATTATATCAAGTATTTAAATCTGAATCAAATAATCAATGCATATATCATTGCATAGCAAAACAAAATCATTATGATAAACTTACCTTGAAAGATTTATTTTATACACTTAGAAACCTTCGAAATCAGTTATCCAAAGATAAAAAAGAATCTATCTATCTACCAACCTTTGTTGATTCTTATAACTCTTTACATCCAGATAAAATTAAACAAGTTATATTCTACGTATTTCGAAATATGAAAATGAAAATAAGAATGTGTCATAATAAAATTGTTTCACCAGAAGAATCATTAATTCCAACTATTTTGAAAGAAAATCATGATAGTACATTTTCCGGACATAATGGAATTGTAAAAATGTATTTGCGAATTAAATCCAAATATTCATGGCCCAATATGAAGAAGCATATTATTGACTATGTAAACAATTGTAAATCATGTCAATTCAATAAAACTATTCAAAAGAAAAATAAAGCGCCAATGATTATAACTACTACTTCCACCACTGCATTCGAACGAATTGCTATGGACATCGTAGGTCCTTTACCTACTACCGAAGATGGAAATAAATACATCCTTACCATTCAGGATGATCTTACCAAATTTTCACAAGCTTTTTGTATTGCATCTCACGAAGCAAATATTGTAGCTGAAAAATTAATACTATTTATTTCTTATTTCGGAATCCCAAAAACAATTCTCACGGATCAAGGAAGCGAATTTATGTCAAACACATTAAAAGAATTATCAAGGCTATTCAAAATAAAACGTTTAAATTCTACAGCTTATCATCCTCAAACAAACGGAGCTTTAGAAAGAAGCCATTCTACTCTTAAAGATTATTTGAAACAGTATGTTTCAGACGAGCAAAACAATTGGGATAAATATATACCTCTAGCAATGTTTTGTTATAATACAAGTGTTCACTCTAGTAGTAATTTCACACCTCACGAACTTGTATTCGGACAAAAGGCTACCTTGCCAACGTCAATTGATAACAATGAAAATGAAACAAACTACGACAATTATGTTCAAAATCTAAAATATAAACTCTCAAAAATACAATCAATCGCAAGAGAAAATCTAATAAAAAGCAAAGAAAACTCTAAGATACGTTATGATACCAAACTCAAATTACCTAATTATAACATCGGAGATTATGTCTTATTATCTTCTAGATTTGATAATAAATTGAAATCAATATGGAAAGGTCCATATGAAATTGTATCTTTAAATTTAAACATGGCCAATGCCACAATCAAAGTACAAAATGGAAAACTAATGAAAGTACATTTGAATAGAATTAAGCCTGCTTCCAAAAACTTTATAAAGAAAACTAAAGTAAACCCTTTTTCAGGTTACTCATTGCGACCTCGCAAGCCGTTGAAATAAAGACAATTAATCAAAGTTCAGGATTATATTTTGATAGAATCGGATCATTGAAAGTCCATATAGATAATTGGAAGTTAATAACATTTAAGGATATAGAGAACATTCCAAAATCTATTCGATTATTAGAATCTCGCTGTAAATACACAACAGTGCATTGTGAAGACTTAGAAGACATAAGTTCTAATTTTAAATGTAAGAAAAGGCTAAATGCAACCAACAAAAGCCTAAACAAAGCTATAGAACTTTACGAATCGCTGGAACATTTAACAAGCGTCCGAAGAACAAAACGCGCATGGTTCGATGGAATCGGTTCAGTTTTGAAAACAGTATTCGGAACTCTTGATAGCGATGATGCTAATTACTATGACGACATTATTAACAAAGTACTTCAAGACGATAAAGAAATTTATAGCATTATGAAGAATCAAATACAAGTAACCCAATCAGCGATACAAAACTTCAATAATACTATAAATAAGTTAAACGAAAATGAACAAGCTTTAGATAAAAACTTTCTAGCAATGAAAAGTTTTATCAACAACCTAGCAACTAATTTCTCTATTACTGAAATTAGATCAATCCTAAATACTCATTTTAGTATCCTTACTAATATGATTGAAGATCTCACACAAGAGATTAACACAGTTATTAATGCAATTCTATTTGCGAAACAAAACGTTCTACACCCTTCAATTATATCACCTAAACAAATATATGTTGAATTAACATCTAATATAAAATTCTTAAAACAAAATAAAGAATTCCCATTACCTTTAAATCTCGAAGACATTCATCTTTTAATTGATATTTCAACATTAGATGTATTTTATACTAACTATAAATTAGTATTTCTTTTAAATATACCTTTAGTTACCCCTCAAGAATTCGAGCTGTATCACGTATTTCCTTTACCGATACCTCACAAATTCCAAGATCTTACTTATGCCTTAGTGCAACCATCTAAACGATTTATCGGCATAACTACAAACAGACATTCATACGTTCAATTCAATTATTTAAATCAATGTAAAAAACTATCATCGGAACATTACGTTTGTAAAGATGTAAATGAATATTCATCAATGTCAAACCCTTCATGCGAATCAGAGCTAATGACCAAAGTTTTAAAGAATTTACCAAAAGAATGTGTAACTAAATTAATGTACGGACAAGTAGAAATCTGGCAAAAACTAACTAACAATCGCTGGATTTACATATATTCAAAACCAACTAAATTAACTGTAGATTGTCTTATGAAAGACCTTAAAGAGTACGAACTCTCAAATGTAGGAATTATAACATTAGATAAAAATTGTAAAGGTTACGCCAATCTCATACAAATAACCGCAACAAGCGATATAATAACAAATTATACGTCACCAAAAATTGATTTAGATCTAACTAAAGACAATTGTTGTAATGATTTTAAAATAAATGAAACTAAACATTTATTCACACCATTTCATATAGGTAACATTCAATTAGATGATTTAAATTTGGCCTCAGTAAAACTGCATTCGATAGAAGAACATATTGACACGCAACAAAAGAAAAGATATGAAGTAAAATCTAGTTACATACACATACCATATATGTTATACACTATATGCGGTATTGTATTAATATATATAATGTACAAATTCTGTAGGATCATGAAACCATTTAAAAGTATCAACCGCCATGACGACTCAGGATGCTGCATTCAGATTTTTAACCAATGTAACACCAGGAGACAGACAGAAAATCGTGTTGAACCGACGATGACCCTAAGCGAATTACAACGCACCGACAGAGAACTAAATGTAACTACTCCCCTAAGACCTAATAGACTAGTTCGATCCCCTAGCATAGAGTCTAGATCTAAGTATACTTATAATCTAAATAATTAAGAAAGAAAGAAAGAAAGAAAGAAAAGAACAATTTGCAATCAAAAAATCTTTTATTATCCCTTAACATTATGAAACATTGTAAATTTTACGAAATATAATATTGAATCAAAAATCTTTTATTTCTCCCCAACATACCGATGAAACCAATGTAACAATTATTATTCTGTTTAAATTCAACCTTAATTTTAAACATTTTTGTAAAATAAGGTAATATTAAGTCTAACCTTAATTTTATATTCCTTTATAAATCCTTTTATACTTTGTAATCCTAGATTTTAGTACTAACCATTCTAGATTGTATAAGTATTTTATAATGCATTTTATAATGTTTACAGAACTTTACTTATACTTTTACAAGTTTAAAATTTTGTTATGTAGTACTAGTTCTAGAATATTGTAACTTTTAAATTGTAATTAAGGATCAATTCTTTAAAGGAAGTTCAAAATTTTAATACTTAATTTAAATTCATTTTCTCTCGAGCTCTCTCTCTCTCTCACACGCTCTCTCTTGAAACAAAACAATTCATTTTACCTATTGTTTCGTTTAAAACATGGGAAGTGTTATATACTAGCCCTTATTGAGACCTTTGTGTACTCATCTTAAACATCAGCCGATATCATGCGAGCTTTCGGTCACGTACGCCATAGACCCTTATCACAAGGTCGTGACCTCATTTATTAATTACTTTATTTTTTAGTCTTTATCAATTCATTTCTAGCGGTACTTCTAACGAAGCGTTCCACGAAATATTTAATTACCGCCATTAAAAGGTTATAACCTGCGGGATCTTCAAAATAATTGCAGTTTTATCAATTATCTTTGCCCATAAATTTGGTTAGAATATAGAACAAACAGAACCATTAAAAATTGCCAAAATAAAACTATTAAGATAAGCAATTCATATAAATACCGCTAACTCGTCAAAACCCTTAGAGTTTTTCATCAGCAAGCACACAGTCAAGACTAAACTATTCTCTTAGAGTCTTCGCGACTCCATTATTCTCTTAAGAGTCTTCGCGACTCACAGTCCTCGAGACTAACTTAGAATCTGCACTGATTTAAATAAGAGAGACGAGAGATTGCAGTCAAAGTCATCAAGAGTGAACAGACCTTTAAAGGAAAGGATCAAAGACGCTGAAGTTTTCTGGGGCGTACTAAAATAAACGCAAGGAGAACAAATAAGCTGAGATTTCATTTCCGCCGTTGTATCCCAAAACCCCACGTCCTGACAAGGGATATAACAGGGCCATTGAGCTAATATTAATAATAGCTCAATGCTTCGGGCATAGTTTTGGAAATTCCAAAAAAAAAAATTCAAGATGGTCTGTTTTAGGTCGCTTGCGGCATAGTATTGTCTTCTATTTTTATGGTAGGGTCGCATCGCAACGCAAGCCAATTCGGAGAAAGTCGCACATCTGCTAGACAGATTCATTTGAGCTTGTCGTATTGTCTAGTTTTTTCTAGTGTTGGGGGACGCTTACATTGCTCTTGGAAATTAAGTATACTTGGCGTGGCCTTGTCATTGCCTTGTTAATGCGCAAAAATACATTCATTATTACAAAAAATAGTAGTGATCGTGTCCCTATGTCCTGTTGCAATTGCACAAAAAGCCGTACTAGGTACTTAACTCCGATCGCTGTTCTTGTAGCTAGGTTGGTGTAAGTGCTGTACCATGCGTATAATTAAAACGGTCTCACCCGATTTGTAGGTCCTGCCTGTTAGTAGAGTTTCAGCCGGCTTCGATAATATGTAAAGAACTGTGTCTTAAATAAATCACTTAACCCAATCACTATATTCAAATGAAACTTGTACTACACTTCACTCACTTTAGAAATATAATTACTTAAAATTAGCACTGTTTCACTAGCTTTTGACAAAATTGCACTTTTCTATGGAGAGAGGAGATTGCGTTGTTTTGGACTGTAATCCAAGCGGTTACGGTTTACTCGATGGCACTGCGTTGGCGCAGGCGTGGCGGCCCGGGTTTAAACAAAAGAAATGTTTGGGACAAAGGGCCGTTTCGTTCGGGCCGGACTCGTCTAGGGACACGACCGCTCTCCTTGCCGGCCCAGATGGCTCTCGTCGAGAACGTGACTGTCTTTTACCTCTTACGTTTGTAGCGGAACTAGGTAACAGAATTTATGTCTGAACGTGACTGTCTTTTCAGACATAAATTCTGTTACCTAGTTCCGCTACAAACGTAAGAGGTAAAACATTATTAAAATTATTTTATTTAGATAAATAAGTAATGGATGATGGAGGATGGAGATGGAGGGATGACCTTCGCAAAATGGCTGGCAGAGACTGGATGCAGAGGGCCGAGAGTAGGGTTGATTGCCGCGCTTTGGAAGAGGCCTACGTCCAGCAGTGGACTGATACGGGCTGATGATGATGATGATGATGAAATAAGTAATAGTTATTTAAATGAAATCTTTATTTTCTCAGCATAACCAATCAGATTTCGATATTTCCACATCTCCTCTCCGCTTAAGAGAAGGAACGAAATCTGATTGGTTATTCCAAACATATCTCCTCTCGTCTCCTCTCCGCTTTGGTGGATAGTTGGATACCGTGCCTCAATCTATTCAAAATGTCAACTTTAATGTCAACTTTTCCCTCCATACCATACAAGTCGTTAGAAGTTAGACTGTAGCCTTTTCTTGCTGTTCATTTCGTGTTCACCTCTTCTTCTTTTGCTTTAAGTCTGTCTTCTTTCGTCAACATTACTCGATCCAGCTGCAAGTTATTACTTATTACTCATATGGGAGATGAATACCTTACGTTACCTATAAGGTGAGTCTTCCAGTCTCCTTTTATAATATCGAAGTCTTTGGAGCAACCCGTTACAGGAATAGTTCCCTATTCTACTGGACCGTGTGTCTCAATATTGTAGTTGCCTAAAATAGACTCCATCGCTTTCATCTCGTTATAGAGCGACAATTATATCTTCGCTGATTGACGGCGTCACTTCGACCCTGTAATTCCAAGGCACAAGGTTTGAAATACGACAGCCAATTATATTAGGTATTCAACACAATTTAGAGTCGTTACGATTTGTTATGTACACATGTCGCAGCCAACACGTTTAATCAGCCGTCCAGTTAACTGCCTAGCCCGTTACTGAAACGGCGCTTAAAAAGGTGAATGACGTTTAGCTAATATATTTTATGTACTTACGGACAACAGCAGATCAATGGTAACACTTGCAGTACGGTTTTAACTCTTACGGTACAGACAATAAGAGCGGTCTAAAGTGTTACAATTGATCTGCTGTTAGCTGTACGAGTAAAATGTCAGATATAAGTACGGACAACAGCAGATCAATGGTAACACTTGCAGTACGATTTCAACTCTTCCGACGCAGATAATAAGGACGGTAAAAAGTCCAAAGTGTCACACTTGATCTGCTTTCGACTGTTGCAACTCACAAAATAACCATTGATCACTGGGTGAATAAGCTAATACGAGCCTGTCGTATGAACTTTCGAAGGCAAGAAATAACCATATTTTGAAGCGAGTGTTACTCGGTTGCCAAGGATTTTTTATTGGTGTTAAAAAATTATAAAACTAACTTTTACAAAATTAACCTAAAAATATACTGTTACCTATATTCTTTTGATTTGGTAGTTGTAAGAACGAGTCCAGACTAAATTCGAGCTCAAAATTGTGTATCTGAATCCCGGCCTTGTGACGGGACGGCCTATTACAACCATTTCAAATTTATTAAATACCTATCCATGCAATTATTGTTCCAAATGGCCGTACTCAAAACAACGAATATTTCAATTTCTCAAATACAATTTCAATTAATTCTTTTACGATAATTACGACAGATCAATACATTCGACAGTGCATCAATAGTAACAATACTTGAAGTACGATTTCAGTTCCTCGGGCGTAGACAATAAGAATGTCCAAAATACTATCTGATTAATTTGATTTTCTGTCGACAGTAAACGAGCTCTAAATAAAGCCTGTTCACACGAGGTGATTCGGGTATTATTTATTCCGTGACAGCCTCCTATAATTTTTATTAGCAAAATGTTAGTTAGTTTTTGTTTGTTTCAACACAGACAAATGAAAGAAATTAGCGCGAAAAGGAGTCTATAACGTTTCATTTCACTTCCATTCCTTTGACCAGATATTTACCAAAAAAAAATATTACATGGCGTATTTTTCTGTAAGTATAAGAGCCCCGACCATATCGTCTTGACATGACGTCGACGGTCTAAAGACGCTAGTGTGTAGAGTCTCTAAAAAGAGGTACAATATTATATGGGTTGCTAGGCGATTTTTTAATCCAAAGAACTTAATATCTATCAAAAAGTGTTGCTATGGAAATATAGCCTTTTAGAATTGGCTTACTCCACAGCTCATTTAGCGAATATTAATCCGATCAAGCCCTGCCGAAATGCGCTCTCGACCAATCACGAGCCCGGGATTTGAGCGGATTAAAAGCGCCAAAATAACGTCAGAACGATCGTACTCGAGGCCTTGTTGTGAGGGATTGCTTTAAAATAAATTCATTCCGCGTTTTATCCACATAATTTTCAGCTAATCAGCGGATGGTATTGCCAACGTCTCACGTCAACCACACAACGATATTTGGGATCGAAAAGCTGACCCCAGTTAGCTTCGTCATGATAGCTTACGTTACGTAATGGTTCGACTCTGTTCGTTCCAAATACTTAGCAGAATTGGAGAGGCTGATCCCATATCAAATGGATGTAGGATCTCATCAACCAGACGCACAACAAAGTGATCCTATAAGGGTTCCTTTTTTCCTCTTGAGGTTCGGAGACCTAAAAACGTATGTAGCCGAAAGGTAGTCATTACACAGTTTTTAGTATGAGTGGAGTTTGAGTTCGATCTTACAACTGTCAGTTTTCATACAATTTTGACAGTCGTAGATGCACATGCTGAGTTCGTGCTCAAAATTGTCTAAGGCCCGTATTAATAAATCACTCTTGGCTCAAAAGTCAATCTTGAGAACGTCCTCAAGATGGTTCCTATTAATAAACGTAACTTAGGTGCCCGTTTAGGAATCGGGTATCACGTGAGTAACGCCGTACCTATTAATAAACAAAACTCAGTTCTCAAGAGAACGGTCAAACTCACACTTGACAACGTATTTGCTGATTGCAGGCGAACCGCGACTTGAGAAAGACATCACGTGATACGCCCTCAAGATTGGTTTATTAATAAATGACATACTTGAGATGGTGATCACGTCTAGAGAGTGTATTAGCTGAATTCGCTCTTGAGGGCGGGAGACTATTAATACAGGCCTTAGACTATAGGCCTATTCTCGGCCCTTGATAGTCCTATGAATCTCGGCCCTCGCGCGCTATCGCCTTGTGTGGCAACGCCCTAACGACGTATTTATCGGGATTGCAGCAAAAACGGCGCACGGCTATCTTGTCATCGCCAAACCGCTTATACGGCCGCGCATGTGCAGTCGGTTTTTAGGGTTCTGAACTTCAAGAGGAAAAAAGGAACCCTTATAGGATTAATTTGTTGTCCGTCTGTCTGTCCGTCTGTCAAGATCTATATCTCAGAAACGCGACGGATCAAGTTGAAATTAATACCAAATACTCTGCAACCTAATGTAGCCGTGAAAAAAATCAACCTTCTACGTCAACGCAATCAAAAGATGTCGCTGTTTATGTCGCATTTTCTCGCATATTTGTATGGAAATGCAAGAAAACCAAAACCTATAGGGTACTTCCCGTTGATCTAGAATCATGAAATGACAATGCCAGATTCTGCCCCACCATCAACCGCAAGTTGTACAAGATAACGAATAAATGTAAAAATATCTCCGTTTTTTATTAAAATTATTGGTTTAAAATAAAGATTTGTACAAGTTGCGATTAAAAAAAAACAGCCTAATTAAGAATTCAGAAAATAGTAAGAAATCGAAGCGATTTATTCATTGTTTTTGTTATTCTTCTATAGGAGTTGCGAGAGTAGTACAAAATGATACTGATTATGATTACCTATGCAATATGAAACCTGTAATAAGTCCCCAACAAAATGATAGATACAGCTTTAAATGGTCACGTAGTTTTGTAGGTGGGGCAAAGCTCCATTGAAATGTGGCAATGTCATTTGGCAAGAAGCTAGGTCTTATAGCACAAGTAAAGGATAAAATCCGAAAACTGTAAATTTGAAGTTATATCACTAAATAATAACTTTTTTTGTAATTACAAACTTATATTTGCAGTTGACGCCCGGTATATCGATGTATGACGTTATGAGTTTCGAAAACGCAAAGATAAGTTTGTCCCTAAATCTAGTTTATCTTTTCGTTGGAGCAAATGTTATGGTGAAGTTGCACGGAACCCTCTGTGCGTGAGTCCGACAGCCGACTCGAACTTGGCCGGTTTTTTACGACAATTCCACCTCATGAAATTAATATCAATTGTGGGACCGCCTTCTATAGAGCTATAAAAACACGTTCGTCGCTCGTCGGTGTGATGAGAGCCAGTGGTCGAGAGACTGCAATTTTTTTGCTGAAGAATCGGAAACGGTAGGTATATTGTTTTGTATGAGATATTGGTTTGCGAGTTTGTGTATTTCATAATTAAATACGATTCAGCGTTAAAAAAAGGTACTTACCTACTGGAATCATTTTTGATCACTCAAACCCAAAACTAATGCAAAACGACGCAAAATAAAACTAAGTTTACGTTATTTTATTTATACAGGGTGATTCAAAATTCGATACATTCCTTGAAATGGATGCATCGAAATAGGTATATATATAATGTTGGTATCTGTGTATGGTATGTATTATATGTGCATATAATATGTAATAAGTATACAGGGTGTAACGTAAAGGGTATATGAAGCCGAAGGGAGGGAGTTCAGTATCGGTAACTGAACAACTTTTGTTCTACGACTTTTCGATTAAAAAATATAAATAAATTCATGTCCCATACAAATCGACCAGCTGACCGGTACGAAATGTATGAAAAGTCAAAAAATAAATTCGCTAAAATTTAAAAGTCGTAGAACAAAAGTTGTTCAGTTACCGATACTGAACACCCTCCCTTCGGCTTCATATACCCTTTACGTTACACCCTGTATATAAATAAATTATTTACTTTAGTTAAGAGTAGAATTTGGGGGGGGGGGGGGACAACTCTTGTAAACATCGCACCGCCTTAACCTTGTCAGCAAGCCAAAGGTTGACTGGTCGAGAATGCCGCATGGCATTAAGTCCGCCTGTACATTATATTGTGTATGAAGAATAAATGAAATGAAATGAAAGGGATGATACTAGAGGAGGTTTGCAACAAATTAGGCCCTATTAACGAGTTATCCTCGGGTTTTTAGGGTTCCGGACCTCAAAAGGAAAATAAGGAACCCTTATAGGATCACTTTGTTGTCCGTATGTCTGTCTGTATATCAAGAGCTATATCTCAGAAACGCGTGGACATAAATTAAAAACTCTTGAAGCCGTGATTTATTAAATGCTTATTCATAACGTGATTCAATGTCGGTAAGTTGTAGTTCGCATAATTGCGAAAAACGGCCGTTTTTGGCACATTTGTGAACTACAACTTAGCTTGTCGAAATTATGCCATGTATTGTATATTGAAAAATAGTATTTATCGTAATAAACATTTTATTAATAGGTTTTTTAATAAAATTGATTATATTGGAAGAAATTATTTTTTTAAGATTGGCGGCGCTAGTTGGCTCTATGAAGGCCCTTAAGTTAACGGGGTTAAGTTGTGTTGCACGGAAGCCTCGGTGAGCCAGTCAGACTCGTACTTGTCCGGTTTTATTTTGTATGGACACACACATACGTAACCTACATGGTTATTAACCTGGGCGGGGATCGAACCTGGGACGCCAAGTAACCAGTAACCCAACCACAGCGCCACCGAGCTCTCAAGCTAGCCTCACCCTCGCACTAATCAAAGTCTACACCAGACTTTAGACACAAGATTGTCAGCACATCAGTAATAAGGTGTCGTTTAGACGCGGCGCAGACGCAGCGCGTCGCGTTACAAAGGCGGTGGATCAAAGGGCGCGTGCCGATACCCGCCGGCTCGGGTTACAGGTTCGAATCCCGACGGCGCGCATTTGGTGTCCTATTTTAGGAAGGGGTGGCTGGGTGGACTATTGATTTGTTTTTCTGGTTATTTTAGCTAATTCTGTAGCTATAACTTATATTATTATATATACATTTATAAGTAGGTAGGTACCTACTGTGCACATTATTGTTATGGCTAATGAAGAGCGGAGCCTCCTGGCACAGGCATAAAAGCCTAAAAGGAGACTACGAATACAGAAAAATGTAAACACTTTTAATGATGTCAAATAAATTTATTTTATTATTATTTATTATAAGTCACCTAAAAGCACTCCGTGGCTCAGTGGTTGAGTCAATGGACTTGCGATACGGAGGTACCGGGTTTGATTCCCAGCCAGGGCAGCCATATACCAATGAGTTATCCTCGGTTTCTTTCGACGGAAAAACTGTGAAGGAGTTGAGTGTTCTCAAAACGGTGAAGGAAACATCTTGACGAAACCTGCATGCCGTAGAAGAATAAAATCTAAGGCATGTGAAATCCGCCAATCCGTAGGGGGCCCGCGTTGTGTATCATGGCCCCAGCTCCCTCGATGTAAGGGAAGGTCTATGCCCGAGCAGTGGGGCAATATAAATAGACTGATGATGATGATAATGAAGTCCCCTAAACGCATCTGTCACTGTTGCCCATGCTACGTCGCGTGAGAGCAGGACGCCTCGCGTAAAGAACCAGAATTTTTACAGTTTAAACTTGAATCTAGATACAATGGTTACTTAGGTTTTAAAGAATGTAAGTAACACTAGTCTCCACATGGGATTCCCTGTGTCGTGAGGACTAGGAGGCAAGTAATATTAGTGTGCGTATTCTAGAATTACCTTTTTTTTTACCCAGGTAAAACATGCAAATCATGTTGTGTGAATCGAGCGTATATCGGAAAGACCAGCGGACGGCTGCTGGAAGGGTATCCTAGGTATTTCTGGCTACAGATCTATGAGAGCTTCAGTTGCCAGACAGCGCAATGAAGTACAAACCCATGCTATGGCTCCGATGACAAACCGAATACAGGAAAACAGAATACAGGAGGTCATTGACCTTCTTTTTTTACCCAGGTAAAACATGCAAATCATGTGTCACCACGCCCGGGGGAGCGTGTTGGTTATGTCGAAGGGGCAGCATACCGACTAAACGTCCTGGGGTGTTCCACCTCGTGCCATTCTTGCCGAGCCACGGGAAACTGTGATACATCCGCGACCCGACTGGCGCCCGAGCAGTCCCCATTGTGGGCTGTACTAGCCCACAATGTATAATCCATTCTAGAATTACCTAACACTATTCAGTTTCAGTTTATTTATTCACAAACAATTTTTACATTCTGTTAGAAAGCATGAAAAAGATGGAAAAAATTAACCATTTTAATTAACTTAAAATTTATGGAAAATGATACTCGTAGTTTACTCACTTGCGTTCAAATAGCTGTCGATTTTTAACCCCCTTCCAGTAAAAAGCCGGTTACACACAAACACCCTCCAATTATCATCAAGTTAACATCGCACCGTGAGTGCATACTTAGCACCTATTCTAGTAACCAAAACTAAATTGGAAACAATAGGTCCTTTTTGTGTGTGCAGGTGTGCCTGTTCCCAACGTCTCAGTTAGACGTCAAGGGTGTGAATGTTTCAATTATATTACTTTATTGACTTACTAACTACGGCTTGTGACTTCGCTCGCATAGATATTGTACACCGTGTCCATGAAGCAATGAACCGCCCATGGAGTTAGCCATTACATTTATTTTCTTCCACATTCGGTACATTTTACAAAGTATTAGACACGGGTACGGTACCTATGTAGTTTCGATAGACGTTCTCGTGAATTTCTTTTTTGAGTCATACGCTAGTTCGAAAAATCATTGGATCGAAATCTGCTGTAGCGAATGACGTTGTTCCGAAAAACATTTTGAGATTTCAAGTACTTTATGCTAGATTTTAAATGACAATGCCAGATTCTGCCCCACCATCAACCGCAAGTTGTACAAGATAACGAATAAATGTAAAAATATCTCCGTTTTTTATTAAAATTATTGGTTTAAAATAAAGTTTTGTACAAGTTGCGATTCGAAAAAAAACAGCCTAATTAAGAATTCAGAAAATAGTAAGAAATCGAAGCGAATTATTCATTGTTCTTGTAATTCTTCTATAGGAGAAGAAACTGATACTGATTATGATTATGCAATATGAAACCTATAATAAGTCCCCAACAAAATGATAGGTACAGCTTAAATGGTCACGTAGTTTTGTAGGTGGGGCAAAGCTCCATTGAAATGTGGCAATGTCTTTTTAAGCTCGTTGATGTCTTTTGTAGCGTCATCATCATGCTTCTCTTTCTTCTTCTTTTAAGAGTTGCCTATGCTGTGCTTAGACACAGTTTAGTGGCAAACTGGTGCTCAAGCTAGGATTTATCCTGTGTTTTGAGTCACCAGGCCTCCACCTTACAGACACTTGCATACGTTTTCCATCGGTAATTTTCAATGAGAATGAAAGTGACAACAAAGGCGGATTTAATTAAGCGTATGGCGTAAGGACGCAGTAGGAAAATAAAAATAACAGAAAAAGATCATTGTCCATCCGGACAGTTGTCTTAGTTGGCAGATGCGGACTGAAGGTCCAACATCTTTAGTCTATTGGTTCTTAAAAGGACCTTTGTGACTTGAAGTTGCCATGAGTTTTTATTTCCTATGTGTATCGCCTCAATGTCGTTGCTCGTTTAACACCTCCCAGGGGACACGTGCAGGGTGCGATCGGAAATTCCCTGCGGACGCGAGTAACGATCGTCCCCCGAGTAACAAAGGCGGAAACCTGTCCTCATAGAAAATATACTTTAGCTCTCTCCATGGAGGGCGGCGAAGTTTTTTCATTCATGTGATACATGCATTTATAGGCAAAACAACATATCGACCTACACAAAAACATTGCAATATATGCTATTTACAGTTGAATAAACGTACCTGAAGTAAAAAAAAATTGAAGGACGTTTCGATTTCCATTATGGCAAAGTCGAAAGCAAGTCAAATCAAATACCTACTACTACTACTAAAGGACTATGTACGGTGGAACACAGAGAAAGGTGTACAGGAGAGTTTTTAAGGTTGAGATTTTCTCAAAAACTACTTGACCTATTGCAAAAACTCTTTCACTGTTTGATAGCTAAAAGTCAAACTATGTAACTGTAAAATAATTAATAAATTCGGTCCAGTAGTTTTTGAGAAAATCTCAACCTTATTGAGGCGGCCTGTATACTTATCTCTGTCTTCGACTGTACCGTTATTGTAAATAATCAAAATTCCCGAAAAATGTACCGATGTCATGACTTTTGCAAGTTGTAAGTTACCATCGCCATTTTTTTTTTAAATAAATCATGAAGTGCTCTTTTTAACCCTGTATAATTTAACATGTATTGTTGACAAAAATTCCATTCGTTTTATAGTTTTACAGTCAGATCTACATTATAATTTGAAAATACCGAAATGTCTTTATTAAGACTATTTATAGAGAGTGGTTAGTTTTATAGCAATACGAATTATACGTAAACACATATCATTTGTGGCATTATAAAATGAACGACGCGCCTGGTTTTAATGTCCAATGCCATTATTTTCATTTTCGTACCTTCAGTGACTTAAACACTACCTGAGGCGTCTGGTCATCAACCAACCAATCTCAGTAGTAATCAGAGTAGTCAGGGATGGACTAAGAACAATTTGCGCCCCCCTTTTTTACTCATCAGCCTATTTTTTTCACCTATGCCAACGATAAACTGAGTAGAGCTAATAATTTTAAGAAATATATTTTTTTGTATTGAATTTATTTAATATAACCAATATCCCCCCCCCCCCCTTCCCCTCCCCTTGTTGGAAGACAGACCTTTCCTGACAGTGATCTAACGGACCATGATCCACTTGAGCCCAATGCGGATCTTTGTTCGTTGGAAGGAAAACTTTCTAATATGGCCCAAAAATCTTACCGTTGTGATTTTCTGCGGTCCTATATATAGATTTACGTAATAATGTATTATATGTAGACTACAAATAATTTACATTTTGAATTTCAATAATATTGGCTAACGAGGTTAGCATTGGCATTTATACTGACCTAAAAGTATAGAAAAGAGGACTTACATTTCCTTACCAATTCATAAGTACCTACAACTTTTCTGTACTGTATTAGAAAAAAAAAAAAACTTTGTAAAATACACAAAAAGTGCGCTTTCTATTTTAATTAAAAACCCTTGATCAAAACACTCATTTTGTGACACTGAATCCAACTCTGGATATCTTGTACCTCTAATTATTCGGAGTTATGTCTTAATCTCGAAGTAGCTAGTTCATGTTTTATTATTCAAAGTGGACATAAATGAGACACTAAAATTTATGCCCATTTTAGATTAAAACAATAGCTTTATATAGTAAAGACATCAAGGTTTATAACGATAAACTCGACTTAAAGTTAGACGGTGATTTATATTTAGAAATTTCAAATGACGAATTTTCTTTTCAACTAAGGCTTTTCAATTAATAAATCACTCTCAGCTCAAAAGTAAATCTTGAGAACGACCTCAAGATGGCGTTCCTATTAATAAACGTAACTTAGGTGCGCGTTTAGGAATCGGGCATCACGTGAGTAACGCCGTATTAATAAACAAAACTCAGTTCTCAAGAGTACTGTCAAACTTGAGAACGTATTTGCTGGTTGCAGGCGAACCGCGACTTGAGAAAGACATCACGTGATACGCCTTCAAGATTGGTTTATTAGTAAATGACATACTTGAGATAGTGATCTCGTCTTGAAAGTGTATCAGTTGAATTCGCTCTTGAGGGCTTGAGCTCAGACTACTCCAGGAGCGACCTACCACAGTAGTCCAGAGGTAGAGCATTGAACCTAAGGAGCATGGGTCGCAGTCTCACTCCATTTGAGACTATTTAGAGATAAACTTAAATCCCAATTTGCCTTGTCCATAGATATTGGCCCCAAAAACACATCAACATACAATACTATACTACCTATACATATTACACATTTATGTGTATCGTAAAACATATTACCTATATAGTTTTACAACCCGACGGCGCTTGCCCTGTAATCAGGAATTTATTGCACGTAACTCTATCAAAAAAGAATACCAGTATAGTGGCCCGTGAGAAAACGGACTTTGGTCTTCCAAGAAGTTGTATTTAATTTTGGAAATAAAGAAAAAATCCTACTTTTATTGAAGGACTTTTTTTTTGCCTACTTGGAACTCATAGAGACATAAAACCTCAAGTGCCTTTTTAAACTCGAGTGTTTTGGTAAACGATTTCGGTGCTTTTGGCTTTACGATTTTCACAGTAGCGTCTTTTGGGAGAAAAAAACAACAATAGTTCCAAAAGTGTTATTATAGGATGTGAGATTTTTTGCGGAGTCACTGTTACGAGAGTAGTTGTTACAAGGTAGGGATCGAACCATTGGAGTTGTTGGGTTTCAATAGAAACAGGTACTTTTTGCACGGCAACCCGACAACGGTTATCAAAAGTTAACTTCATTAATAATCGTCATACAAAATAGGGCTAAGCGATACCTATTGGTATACAAAATATATCTATATTCCTCCCCCCCCCCCCCCCCCCCAAAAAAAAAACGGTCAAGGTTTCCGTGCAACCCAACTTAACCCCGTAACTTCTCTCTAACGAAAATATAAACTAAATTTAGAGATCAACTTATCTTTGCCATTATCAAAATATTATGTCCATACATTGACATACTCTTGATTAGTTGATCATCTGCAAAACTAACTTTGCAAAAATAACAAAAAAAATATTTTTGGGGGTTTGTAATTTCAAATTTACAGTTTTCGAATTTATTCCGTTAATTGTGCTATAAAACCTAGCTTCGTGCCAAATTTGATGATTCTAGGTCAACGGGAAGTACTGGCAGAAAACGTTGAATGAATCCATGCATTAACAAAATATATAAATTCCATTATACTCATCTTACATATTTCAAATAGTACAATTTTCTGTTTACACCTCATATAACATAAAAACACGTCAAAATCGCAAATAAAACAACGCATTGTGAAGCGAATTCATTTAGCGGCGGCAGCTCATACATCAGACTCTAAACACACACGGGCCCGAGTTCGATTCCAATAGTTATGCAAATGGCAATGGGGATTGTAATGAGTGGCCGGCAGTTATTTAGAACCGCGTCGTAAGTCAAACGATGGTTCGAGATTGAACCTGGGACAGGGCAACAGTGGAGTCGGTCGTTTGGAAAATATTTTATTGTACACAACCAAACAAAAAACTGCAAATAAAGTGATTTGGTATTAAGACATTGGCTATACGTCATCTGATTGGTCTAACGCCGAAAGTGTGGCTTCTTTGTCTGTATTTTCCAGTGCAACTAAACTCTTTTAAAAGAGTCGGTACGAAAATTATGCAATTTATAATGCCCAAATCTCATGTAAGTAAGTAATGCCACTCTAATTATAGACCACAATTATTATTAAATAAAACATTACCTTCCTCCTTTAGGTTTTCCATATACTTATTAATAAAAATATTAATTAGATTGACCGATGTCCGTGCCTGCCTTTGCAAGCTTCTTTAGTTAGACCCACAAGCAATTAACTAGAAAAAGAGAATACAATAGCTTGGCTAAATGGCATTGACTTTCGTTAACGCTAGTAGAAAAGAAAACAAAATATACAGGATTGGCATGTTTTATCGTTAACAAATGTCAAGCACAAACATTTTTCTTTATATTCTACTAGAATTAACGAAAGTCAATCAAATTTTTTAAAGTATTTTATTTTTCAATTTTTTATATAATTTTTTTTGTTTATGTAAATATGTTATTGGTTTGTTATAAATAAAGAATATTACATCTAAGGCATATTTTGAATACGAATGGTATTTACTGATACATGCATAGAACCAAAATAAAATATACCAGAAAGCTACTCCACAGACTCCGCTGTGACCTCATCTCACACCTCAGCCGGCCACGAAATTAATAACATGTTGATTTTTAATTTTTGTTCTCTTGCACTTATTATTATTTAAACTGAATTCCGAGATATTATTTATGACTATTTATATAACATATGTTGATCATTTTTCAATGTTTCCACACAATTAACACTTCATTTCACTGTTAATCTCTTTTTGGTCGTTCAAATGGTTTTGTTTTTAGTATTTATGCATTGCAATTGGTAACATAAATTATTGTTTTGCAGTAACAGTGCACTAATGGCTTTTAGGTGGTCGAAGACGAATCGTGCCCTTTTGACGCCGAACGTGTTTTATAAAGGTGGCAAGGACTTTTGAAAATTGCGGAAATATGACGGTTGCAAAAAATCTTGAGAATTTTGATATTATTGTACCTATGTAGAACCACTAGGTACTTATATGTTTTTTTTATTTGGTACACAAAACAGATTACAATCATTGTATAATTGAAATATCAGAGTCTTAAATGTATGGTCTAGACAGTAATCCAAAAATATGTGTACACATTGAGATTTGTACCTATATCGTGGAATTAATCAAAAAATAATCGCGAGTAGAATATTTTGGAGTTTTCGAATATTTAGGTTAAGTGCAGATCTGCGGTTTCGAGCTTGATTAAAGAGCACTGCACTCGAGAGTGATATAGGGTCGATCGCTGAGATCCTTCGGCCAGGGTTGACAACGATTTGATAACTCCTCAGGAGGAAGAAAGTAGACTACGATCATTGATCTCCTACCTACAACAAGTTGTTTATAGGAGATCAATGACTACGATGCAATATATATTAATTTGAACATGACATTGGCAAAGGAAAGGTCTAGGATATACTTTGATGATTTTAGTCATACAAAATCGGTTCAACAACTGTCAAATTTAAGCGCCGGCGAGTAAGCGAATAAATCGCGGCTATTTTCTCGCCCAAGAAACGTCCAAAAGATACTCCATTCCGTGTAAACAAAAGAGATGCATGTATATTAATAGTTCATCGCCGACTGTTCACACCGCCGAGTACGCACTCGGCTATTTTGTCGCCGAGCGAGTACATCGCATCGCTCGGCGCTACTCGCCCACTCGCTGAGCTACACTGGCGAGTGAAGCGAGTAATCGCCCGTCGCTAAGCGACACTCGCTGAGCTACTAAACTATACTTGCTGTCGCTGCTCGCCCACTCGTTTTATAGTTGATAGCTTTACTCGCTCATCGCCGGTGGTCGGACAACTGCCTCAACCATGTAAGACAGACATGACCATTGCATTATAGAGTTCCTAGGTTGAATAAATGCCGCATTAAGTATTGAATTTTTAATAACCAAGCTGTCATTGCAACATTGTAATTAACATTTATAGCCTAGATAGATCAATCGATGTTTACAATTTTTTCCACTTTCCCGTTTTTAGGTACAATTTACCGATCCTTACTATCCGCGGTAGTTTTTGAATACCTGATGTCGTTTATTACCGCAATTATATTGGATTTTAGGGATCCGCAAAATACCTTTATTTTATGTGAATTTTCCCCTTAGTTGGACATTTTTTTAATATGATGTTTCTATTTTATTTTTTGTATTGAAAAAAAAAGTGAAATGCATCCAATAGAATAGTTGATAAGTATACCTGTCGAATTGGCATCCGTTGAAAAATAACGTTAGATAAGTATAGACATTTGAAAATCAGATACGTATGAATGGAGTTAGTCACGTTTTGAGACAGCCTTACTTATAATCGATGATTAAAATTAATGCCTTGTTTAACAATTGTTTAAAAAAATGTTTACTTATAACCACTATTTAAAGTTAATCAACTCCTGAAGAATCGAATAAGTAGATGTCAGTTTAAACAACGTCGTAGGTTTGTTTAAATGGTTAATTAACAAAATGGCGGACCGAATTCGGAACAGCTGATACATTTGACACTGCTGATTATTTTTTTAAGGACTTTGGAGTAGGCATTACCCCAATTTAGACCAAATTTTCGTTCTTTTTTTGAATTCATTCAGCAGTGTTACCGTACCTAAATATTTTTTGGTGTTTAAAATGACGATTAGCTAATCATTCCTATGCTATGTTATTAAATTAATAACAAATAAAACAATCTAAATAAGGTACATGTCAAAAAGTTTATGGAATAAATAAAGTACTTACATTTTAAATAAGAGTCAAAATAGAAACTAAACTAAAATAATTATAATGTCAAAAATAAATGCATATTTCAATGTCAATGGATGTTAATTCGTTTCCGTACTTAGTGTCATAATAGGACAGTTGTGCGAATTCTTGAATGCGCACGCTAAATAGCTACAGCGAGAGTCCCGTTTACTCTTACATGATATAGCATATGAGTGACAGTGAGAGTTGCGCTTAGATTTAGTATTAGGCTTTAGAGGTGCCAAGACACCGGGACGAGGGGTTCTTGACTTTAGCTCGAAACTACATAGGTAATAATTATTCGAAACCTCCAATATTTTCGTATTAATTTAACGTGATATTTAGATAAACCCACTAGGTATATAACCTACAATAAAATCCCAAAAAATGCAACAGCCAATTTCAAAAGTCATGCCAACCATTTTCACGTACGGAACCTGGAGTTATTAAGTAGCCACACACTGGGCCAATTTTTTACCACTCGTTTTTATTGTTCGTCGGTTTTACAGTCGGTTAGTAAACGTAGAGACCGATAGGATTTTGTTACGCCGTAAAATACGATTGTTTGGTTTTAAATTGCTTTAGTGAGGGTTCGGAGTTCGGACGCGGATCGATTTGGACTGTAATATAAAAACGTATTCATGTTATACTACTTACACTGGCAGTTAAAAAGTTATTGAATAATAGACTCTACATAAGACTCTATGTAAGCCGACGAAGAGATGGTTTTCAGTATTGAAACAGCTTTTGTCGAAATAAATTAGTCTCTATAATACAAAAAAAACTTTAGTTTATCCTAAGATAACTGACTACTCGAAGATATGGTTTTCAGTATTGAAACAGTACCGTACAGTATCGTACAGTCGACAGCAGATCAAAGGTAACACTTTTTACTTTTGACAGTTTTTATTATTTGCGTCGTAAGACTTGAAATTGTACTGCAAGTGTTACCATTGACCTGCTGTCGACTGTACCTATTACCATCTGATCTCTGCTTGGTACGGACAACAGCAGATCAATGGTAACACTTGCAGTACGATTTCAACTCTTACGACGCAGATAATAAGAACAGTCCAAAGTGTTACAGTCGATCTGCTGTTAGCGTACGTGGAGTTTTGGGTCCAGTTATTAAAAATGAAATCCAAATAACATGCAATGGCATTTATGAGAATCGCTCTCAAAATTGAAAAGGTACTTTATGACAGGAACGTCTAAAAATAAATTTAATTTTACGATACGCGGGCGCCAGTAGCTAATTTAAATGGATAATTACTGTTAAAACTTAACGATTGGCTGTTATGCCAATGAATAGCAAATAAGAATGAATAAAAATAAATTAATGTCTCATACAAATCGATCAGCTGAATGTATGAAAAGTCGTAAAATAAAATCGCGATAATCGAAAAGTCGTAAAACAAAAGTTGTTCATTTACCGATACTGAACACCACCTTCGGCTTGATATACCCTTTACGTTACACCCTGTATTCAAAATGAGAAGCTGTCGACTACCTTTTGTTTCTTAAGGCGCTATATGGTTGTCAAAAGTAAGAGTGAGACACAAGATGCCCCGCAGCGGCGGAGTGAAGAGCACGGCGCAGTGCCTCGATACTCGTATTTTTATGAATTTTGGCAGGAAATAAAAATACACCAACATAAATTAGATTTTTTTTTAAACAAGCTCTCGTATTTATAGTACCCCACATTTTGATATATATTTTTATAACTATTTCGGTTTAGATATAAAGACATGGAAGGGGTATGTTTGCGATTTTTTTCTATCAAGTGAAGTTTGTCCAATCGTGTATGAAAATACGCGCTTACGAAGCCCAATCCGCGTTTTCAAGCATTTCAGGGTGTTAAGCATGGTTGCCAGATTGGATTTTTCAAATTTCCCCGGATTGATAATTTTTTCCACCAAAATGATACCAAAAAATCCCCCAACTTTTTTTTTCAAAAACTAAATATTTTTATTCTCTTTTTTCATGTTTTTTTTTAAACGACGATAGATAAGGTCACTTGTCTAAAAGACACGTGAGATTACATTTTATATTTACCGTTTTCTGAGTTGAATTTTAGCAGTCGGCTTGAAGCCATATTCCACCCTAATTATGTGGTCACAGCTTGAAACTTTTCCCTAGCAATGTAAGTTCAGTTCCCCAACAGCCAAATTTTTACCCTAAATTGCGAGAAAACCCCGCAAGCAATAACTGGTGTTAGTGTTCTGTCTGTGTTTCCTTCCAGGGAGGAAATAAATATGTATCTCGTCTAATAAACCTTCCCGTACAACCACAGGAAGATTATCAAAAATTGGAAGTTAAAGTCATGTGATAATACTACAGTTTCAACTTCTGTATTCTTAAGAACTAAACCACTGACAAAGCTAGTACAAATTCCCTGAATCAGTAGACTTGTAATACGATATCGAAGCCGACGAAACGATAGCGCGTTTTATCTTTGCACAGCGCCATCTAGCGGGTGGCGTGGGTTTTAATTTTGACTGCATGTTTTTAGTTTCAGGTTACTTATGTCTTAAATTATCTTTAAAATTATTAAAAATAGGGTGTTTAAATTGTAATTTGTAATCTTATTAAGGGCCTTCCATGAGCCAACTAGCGCCGCCAATCTTAAAAAAATAATATCTTACAAATTATAATTTTTTATTAAAAAAAGCTTTGAAACTTTTTATTAAAAACACAATCTTTATTAGGATAAACACAATTTTTTTAATATACAATACATGGCATAATTGCGACAAGCAAAGTTGTAGTTCTCAAATGTGCCAAATACGGCAGTTTTTCGCAATAATGCAAACTACAACTTACCGACATTGAATCACGTTATAAATAAGCAGTTAAAAAATAGTATTTATCGTAATAAACATTATGTACATAGCTTTTTTAATAAAATTTATTAAATTGGAAGATATTATTTTTCAAAGATTGGCGGGCGCTAGTTGGCTCATGGAAGGCCCTTAATAAACAGCAAAAATATACTTCAAAGTTACTTTACAACCTCCTACACCTACCCAACCAACTGCGTTTATTCGCATTTGTCCAGTCAGTTCAGTTGACTGATCTAGTGAGAATTTTTTCCCGTTGGTTCAGTTGACTGAAATAGTGTATTTTTTTTTTATTTGTTCAGTTCAAAAATCAATGAAAACACAATTTTACCTACGAGTTTATCTTTTCTTACGCACTAACAGGCAGGGAGAGACAAGGGTAGGTACTTTTTACAACCTGAAAAATCATGTTCCTAGCTGCCGACTGTGACGTGACTGTGACTCATTACTGTTACAAATCTCCTTCGTATTTTTATACCTACGACAGCGGACAGTTGTCTATGTTATTGTCTTGACAAGCTACGAATTAAAACACGTTATTTATCTACGATATTCTTTTAATTATTTCATTGGCGACGAGGATTTAAAAATGAATCCAGAACAATTTACAGAGTTTCTAGAATTACAACGAATTCAACAAGAACAGATTTCGAACATTTTACGATGTTTAATGGAACAGCAAATTAAGGCGACCCCCACACCAGTTACAACGCCTGGCACGGAGTCGACCAGTTTGCCCACCAACAGCGGTAACACTAACAGACTTTCAATTATAAACAGTTTTAAATGCGACAAGTTTGACCCAACAGTAACGACAGTAGAAAACTATATCGATTATTTCGAAGCGAAATGTAGCATATGGGGTGATGAGTGTATTAAAATACAAAAAGAGCTACTATTTACATGCATAACACCAGAAACATACCATCAGGTTAAAGTTGCGCTTACCCCAAATTTTGAAACGAGTACCTATGAGAACATAAAAACTAAGCTCCTCGATTTATACCGCACAAAGAAAACGAGATACAAGGCCCTTACTGATTTTTGGAGTTGCTTGAGAGAGCCAAACGAAACAATGGAACACTACGCTAACCGGTTGAAGGAAATTAGTAAGAGTTGTGGCTACGGTGATGAATTGCTAGAGCGGCAACTACGCGACCGTTTCGCCACCGGCCTAAACCATCAGGAATTACAAATAGATCTCAAACAAAAATGGCCTGATCTTCTAGAAAATTATGGTGACAAGGTCGTAGAAGTTACTTTTGCACAAATATTTTCTATTGCGCAATCCAGAGAACTAGCAGAAGGTGATGATAAAACAGAACCAAACGTCAATAAGATTCAGGGAAAATTTAGAAACAACAGTGAAACGAACAAGCAACATACACAAGCACGAAAACTAAGACCTAATCAATGCCGCAGATGTGGAAAACATGACAGACATAATATCGAGAATTGTGCAGCTAAATGCCACACCTGTGAAGAATGCAACACCCAAGGACATTTTGAGAGTTGCTGCATAAAATCTGGCAGAGCATATATGACATATAAAAGACACGGAACGACACGCGATGATCGGAAGAAGAACAAACTGAACAAGATTAAAAACAAGCCTTCCGGAAGCGGGCACTCATCACAAACCTCAGATTCATCCACAGCAGTTGATAGTGACGATGAGAGTGACGCAGTATATAAAATTAACAAGAGAAGCAAGGACAGTAAGAAAATAGATGTACTCATTAACAATGTCAGTTGCACCTTGGATTGGGATCCAGGTTCACTGTACTCTATTATAAGCACAAGACTGTGGAAACAAATTGGTTCACCAACTTTGAGGGAGGCGCCAAAACTACGAGCTTACGGGAATATACAACTCAAACCGAAAGGTCTCACAGACGTAACAGTAGAAGTCGAAGGACAACAAAAACTTTTGCCCGTAGTGGTGATGAAAGCTGCTGAACCTATGCTGTTTGGTCTAAACTGGAGTGAAATGTTCCACATGAACTTCCCAACACCAGTATATTCAATTAAAGGCGATTGTACAACACTTGAGCAAGTACTCAAAACGCACAATAATCTCTTCGATAACAAACTAGGAAAAGTAAAGGACTATGAGGTAAACATTCACATTAAACCTTGCGCCGAGGCCAAACATATTTCGGCTCGGCCAATTAAATTCTCGATGAAAAAAAACATTGAAGTTGAATTAGATCGCCTAGTTGCAGAAGGTATAATCACCCAAGTAGATCCGAACGTAGTTCCTGTGGAATGGGCAACACCAACAGTAAACGTGGTAAAGACGAACGGTCAAATTCGGATATGTGGAGATTACCGAAGCACTATCAACCCCGTACTAATTACGCACGCACACCCAGTGCCATTATTTGATCAATTGCGTCAAAACCTTGCCAATGGGCAAAAATTTTCAAAAATCGACCTCAAGGATGCTTACTTGCAATTTGAAATAGCCCCACAATCTAAGAAGTACTTAACTATATCAACACATAAAGGATACTACCAATATAACCGAATGCCATTTGGTATATCTACAGCACCATCCATATTTCAACATTACCTGGACAAACTCCTAGAGGGCATACCACGTGTGGCAGTTTATTTTGATGACATAGCTGTGACTGGCGATAACGATATTGATCACCTGCGGACACTTGGTATCGTTTTTAACAAATTGGAGCAAGCGGGCCTAAAAGTAAATTTAAAAAAATGTTCATTCATGCAGTCAGAGATAGAGTATCTTGGGCATACCATTAACAAAAATGGGGTGCGACCAACGAAATCGAAGATTGACGCAATTTCTAAAGCTTCGCCTCCTACGAACGCAAAAGAATTGAGATCTTTCCTGGGCTTGGTAAATTTTTATGAGAGATTCATACCACATTTACATACCTTTTGTGCAGATCTCCATGCCTTAACAGGAACCCGTCAGAAATGGCGCTGGACTGATATAGAAAACAAAGCTTTCGAACAAACAAAGACATTAATAGCTCATTCTAAACCTCTTATAGCATTCAATGATAAAACACCTCTTTTTCTAGCATGTGACGCATCGGAGAAGGGCGTTGGAGCAGTTCTTTTTCATAAGAAGCATAACGTTGAACAGCCTATAGCGTTTGCATCTAGGAAGTTGCGTCCTGCCGAGACGAAATATTCAGTCATCGATCGCGAAGCACTGGCCATAGTTTTTGGAATAAAGAAATTCGATCAGTACCTGCGTGGCATGCACTTCACCCTCGTAACTGATCATAAACCATTGATACATGTATTGGGGATTCAACGAAACTTACCAAAACTAGTCAATAACCGCCTAGTTAGATGGGCCCTGATTATAGGAAGCTATGACTATGACATTTCGTACATCAAAGGAGGAAATAACTTTATCGCTGATTATCTCTCTCGAATGCCCAACCCAGAAGAACCACCGTCTAAGGCAGAAATATCAGTTCACAGAATTGATGCGATCCTACAAACCAACAAGGTAAGCGATCTTGCCCTCACTGAAGATTTGATAAGGGATGAGACAAGAAAGGATATCCTACTCAAACAAGTGTCTCAATATATTAAAACGGGTTGGCGCGAACATGAATATTCAAATGATTTCCGCCCTTATGCACGTAAGCGTAGTGAGCTGTCACTGGAAAACAAAATTATTATGTGGCAAGGAAGAATCGTTGTACCAAAAGGTCTAAGGCGCACCACCTTAAACTATTTGCACCTAGGACACCCAGGTACATCTGCTATGAGAGCACTTGCTCGTTTTTATGTGTGGTGGCCATCAATCGAGGAAGATATCGACCTGCACATTAAACGTTGTCGCAAATGTCAGGAGAATAGACCGAACAGAGCCGAATTACCGATTTATTCGTGGTCGATGCCTGACAGACCGTGGGAGAGGCTTCACGTAGATTTTGCCGGACCTTTTGAGGGAAAATATTGGCTCGTCCTATCAGATGCCTTTACTAAATGGATAGAGGTCAAACCCATGAATAAGATCACCACATCTAAACTCTGTGATGAACTGGACACAATTTTTACCACCTTCGGACTGCCTCAATTTATAGTCTCCGATAACGGCCCCCAGTTCACGTCACAGGAGTTCCAGGGTTACTGTAAAGACAAAGGCGTAAAACACATCAAGTCATCTCCCTATCACCCTCGAACAAATGGATTGGCGGAACGTCTAGTGCGAACATTTAAGACCAGAATGTCTTCAAGTGATGACGATGCACTGAATCTTAAAAAAAGGCTTGAGAATTTCCTGTTTACATACCGCATTACGCCTCATAGTACTACTGGCAAATCTCCAGCACAGTTGATGTTCGGAAGACAGATGACTTGCGTATTAGATAATGTACGACCCAATGCTAGGAGGTCACTGGAATATCGGCAAATCCAAGCAAATATTAATGCCGACAGTCAGGTACCATGCTACCAACCAGGCCAATCAGTCTACGTTCGTGCTAGAGACGGGTCTTGCTGGCAACCAGCAACTGTTCTCAGACGCACGCACCGTTATTCTTACGTCGTAAATACTCCTGACGGTGTAGAAAGGAGATACCACGCCGATCACATCAGATGTCGAGTAGCCGAAGACACTATTCACAACCAAGATACACCCGAAATAAGACCAGTTATACCAGCAGTAAGACCAGCGGTTGCTTCCATGGAACCGGTGTCAATAGGATTTGACACTTGTAGGCCTATATCCTCACAACCGCTAAGGGAAGAAACACCAGCTCCATTACCGGAACCAGAAACATGTATAGTCGGTACGCCGTCTGTTCCGACAGGACCAGTAGAAGCGTTACGCCGCAGCAAGCGTACCATAAGGCCACCGCGCCGCCTCATTGACGAGATGTCATAGGACCTCAGAGGGTTAACAACTTCGATGAGGGACGAATGTTACAAATCTCCTTCGTATTTTTATACCTACGACAGCGGACAGTTGTCTATGTTATTGTCTTGACAAGCTACGAATTAAAACACGTTATTTATCTACGATATTCTTTTAATTATTTCAATTACGAATCAAATTAAACGACAATTATTACAAAATAAAAGTAGGTTTAGCTGTCAATTACTATACTACCAACCACACCATTGTTGTTGGCAACAGCCGAGGCAAATCGGCTGGTCACTAGCGTGAAACCCACGGGACGTGCGCGGGCGCAACCACATACCTACTAATACAACATAAAGGCTTTAAGTTTCGGGTATCATACAAATGGATACTAAACACCACGGCAACTATTTATTGGAATTTAATTTTCACAAGGAAACGCTAGCTTTCATACAATTTTGACAGTCGAAATCAGATCGATTCCGGGTTCTAACAGCCAGAAATTAAATTCTAATTGTTTTTAAAATGAAAATCTTCTTTAAGAAAAAATGTTGTCTACAATATTTAAGGTATCCTTCCGTGTTGCATAATAGTGGGACAATACATTTTTAGTAAACTAATTCGTGTTCAGCCATGTTCATAACTTTCGTAAAAAGACATTGCCACATTTCAATGGAGCTTTGCCCCACCTACAAAACTACGTGACCATTTAAGCTGTACCTATCATTTTGTTGGGGAATTATTACAGGTTTCATAATCATAATCAGTATCATTTTCGAGGTATTCCATTTAGCGCACCGTTTTGTTGCGCACCATTCGATGCGCACCAAAACTATTCCACTTAGCGCACCGAACGGTGCGCAAACAATACATGATAAAATTATTTATAATTCTATTCCACTTTGCGCACCTGCGGTCATAGTTTATATAGAGACGGGGAATAAGCAAATTATAAATATCGATAGATTATTTAAAAACCCCGATTACTAGTCACAATTTGTTTTGTCTACTACACTCGCAACTCCTATAGAAGAATAACAAAAACAATGAATAAATCGCTTCGATTTCTTACTATTTTCTGAATTCTTAATTAAGCTGTTTTTTTTCGAATCGCAACTTGTACAAAACTATAACTAAAAAAACGGAGATATTTTTACATTTATTCGTTATCTTGTACAACTTGCGGTTGATGGTGGGGCAGAATCTGGCATGGTCATTTCGCCGTGTATTGTGAATAACAGCTGTTCCAGAGTGATGACGCTACGGCGTCTCCTCTGGATGAAGACATGAAGACGCGGCTACCCAGGGTGAAGACGCCACTGCGACTCCTCTGGAGGAAGATAGAAGACTATTGAATATATTGAATTTTCTATAACATGACATTGGCAAATGACGAACTGTCGAGTCCATTAATAAAATAAATAAATAAATAACAGCTGTTACGGGGCAACTGCTCAGCCCCCTTAATTACATTTCTAAATCGAAGGTCTGAAGAGTATATTTACCTTGGAAATTAAACAATCAACAGTATGCACTGCAGTTGTCTCGTAAATCAGAAACCTATCTTTGGTTAAGTATAAAATTGACTGCTACACACACCGACGACGAACGTGATTTTTCGAATAAGCAGACATAATGTATATAATGTATGTACACTTCGAAAAATCGATAGTTTCGTTCGTGTATGAACAAAATTCGGAAACCATTTCTCCAGATATAAAACTACTTAGTGGATAACCCTAAAAAACATATTGTTATACATTTTTAAAATCGAAATTAATTATTCATCTGTAATGCTAAGCCATTCAGATAGTTCAACCGACATACAGATACACGACAACCGTATACGTGTAACGTAAAGGGTATATGAAGCCGAAGGGAGGGTGTTCAGTATTGGGAACTGAACAACTTTTGTTCTACGAGTTTTCGATTAAAAATAAAAATAAATTAATGTATCATACAAATCGGTCAGCTGACCGGTACGAAATATATGAAAGGTCAAAAAATTAATTCGCCAAAATCGCAAAATTCTGTTATCGATACTGATCCCTTCTGCTTTATATACCCTTTACGTTACATCCTGTATAACATAATATTATATTTTATTTTGATGTTTCCTTTGATTCGTCTTCAGGAGAATGCCAAAAACAGTCGTTTTGTTTTTTGTAATAATAAAAGTATTATTATACTTGCATACACATTCACCATTGCATTAAATGAATCAATCGACCAATGGTGTTCGTTGAAATTAAAATCGATCAAATGACTTTTGAAGTTACGTAGGGAACCCATTAATTACGACACGGTGTGAGCGGCGACCGTAGTAATAAGACGTTCAAATGAGAATTTCTCATTTTCGCCGGCCGTCCGGTCAGGCCGTAAAATTTGCAATATTGCTGGCGATTCCAATTTCATCCAAACTGCGTATACAAACCTATTATTAAGTCATCATTGCCTGTCTTTAGGAATCATTGGCAGTTACTGCGAAATTAAACTGATGAATAGTTCTTCAGTTATGTTTGGCACGCCTATTGTGTATCCAGTTCTAACGGGGGTAGAATTATTTTTACCCGACTGCAAGACGGGGGAGGGTAATGTTTTTCGGTGTACGTTAAGATTAGTGTTTGTCACGAAATTGACATAGGATACCTTCATTTTATGAAGGTATGTCCCAGCAGCGGCGGAGTGAATTAAAACAAGCTCTCGTATTTCTAGTACCCTACATTTTGATATAATATATTTTTTTCTATCGAGCCAAGTTTGTCCAATCGTGTATCGGTATTCATCAGTCCCTAAATAGACACCCCAAGATTGCTATATATTTTTTTCAGACGTTTAATTTTAGTAGATAGTAAAGTTAGAATCGTAAGTCGTGCCCGATGAAGATTTTCTCGAAAACCATTCAATATTGGAACTTTACAAAATAAATGAAAATTTTTAGGTACGGTGGAATACAGAGAAAGGTGGTACAGGAGAGTTTTTAGGGTTGAGATTTTCTCAAAAACTACTTGCTCTATTGCAAAAATTCTTTCACTGTTCGATAGATAAAAGTGAAAACTATGTAACTGTAAAATAATTATTAAATTCGGTCGAGTAGTTTTTGAGGAAATCTCAACCTTACTGAGGCCCCCTGTATACACTCTGTCTTCGACTGTACCTATATAACTTCGGTATTTTGTGTGGCTATACTTACTGATGCTAACCACTTATGCAAACAGTCCATACGTAAAGTATTTATCAGTTTACCACCCATACATCTAAAGTAGGAGGTCGCATCACTCATCAGCGTCCAAAAGTAAATAATAGTGGCCTAGAGGCAGATAGGTACAGTTTATCTTAGCACTGATCGACACACGTCTCCGCGGGCAGACGAGGAGATTCGTCTTGGCCACGGAAATAGATAAATAGGGACAAAGATTTATCACTTACTATCTTTTGCCGTAGGCCCTATAAACTACAACTATTTATTTATTTATTTTATTAATGGACTCGACAGTTCGTCATTTGCCAATGTCATGTTACAGAAAATTCAATGTATAATAGTCTTCCATCTTCCTCCAGGGGAGTCGCCGTAGCGTCATCACCCTGGGTAGCCGCGTCTTCATGTCTTCATCCACAGGAGACGCCGTAGCGTCAATCACTGTGGACGAAGCAGCTCGACAGTCACGTTCACTCCCGAGCTCGTAGTGGGAATCTTGACCATGGCGCCAAACTTCAGATCCTGCTTGAATTCTTCAATAACTTCACCATACTGTCATTCGCGAACATTTTCTGATTAATTTAACGTGATATTAAACAAAAAACACCCACTGTAGACAATTAACTGAAAATTATTAAATAATTTCGCAACCGTCGTTTCCCGCCATTTTCAAAAAACAACTACAACTATAGTGGAGCCGCTGAGAAAAGTCCGATATGACGTTTGGGGAAGGTGCGGCCGACATAACTTTGAAACGGTGCACAAGTTACGGATAAATAATTATTGTCTTGAATTCTCATTTACGTAATCCATTTTGTACAAAAATAATAAAATTTAGGAATTTCGTAATGATTTCAAACATGCAACAGAGTAAATTCACATTCTTTCTTATGAAATTTTTTTTTATTTAGTTTTCCATGAAGCACAGTTACAATGTTATGTCGTCCGAATTAAATCGTAGAGAAGAGATTAAAATACTAGGTAACGATATTTGGTATCACTTACTAATATCGCTATTATATCATCACAGGAAAAAAATATTTTTCTTTACTTTCGTTCAGCCTTAATTTCAGAATGAAACTGGTGTGCTGGATATCTTTGTATCAAATTAAATACAAAACAGTTAAAAATAAATCTTTAGTAAGGAAAGTCGCCGACAAAAGCTAGTCAATACTAATACGTTACCTATGGGTACATCACTATTAACGTCATAGTGTCATGTGTCATATCGGGCCTATTAAAACGGCCATACTATAAATACATTCTTCTTACCTATCGTCAGATTCGTCGGTTCAGCTCGTTCAGCTTCTTTTCTAGTGTGGTTTAGTGACCGATTATATTTGTCCAGAGTTACAAAAAAAATTAAGTCGGGCTGAGTAACGTACACGTAGGAGAGGTTTATGTCCGTGACTTAGGAGAGGTCTATCTATGTCCAGCGGTGGACTGACACGGGCTGATGATGATGACGAAGTCGCCAAAGCCAACCAAAGTATATTTAACTGTAGTTAGTCTTAGAGCATCAGCCAAAAAGATGTTTTGAAAATATCGTTGCTAGAGTTATCCTACTCGTTGATAGAAGACTGATCCTTTGAAAGCCAAGTTTGAAAGACACAAAACTAATCTAGTTAAAAGGTATAACTAGCTCAACCTTCGTCGCAGGCTCGTCGCTTTCCTCTTATATTAGCAGCCTTATTATGTGCCAATCGGCGATCGATAAAATAGGTAAGAACAGTAAAAAGTAACTTGCGCTCTCTATTTATCGTTATCTATGTAATAAGCAGATTTTGATGGCTCCACCTGCCTCTATCTAACATATTGCATAACTACCAAAATCATATGTAAATAAAAGACAATGCCAGATTCTGCCTCACCATCAACCGCATGATGAACAAGATAACGAATAAATATAAAAACATCTCCGATTTTTATTAAAACTATTGGTTTAAAATAAAGTTTTGCACAAGTTGCGAGTCGAAAAAACAGCTTAATTAAGAATTCAGAAAATAGTATGAAATCGATGCGAATTATTCATTGTTTTTGTTATAATTTTCTACTACTCTCGCAACTTCTACTGATTGTGATTATGCTTACATAAAACCTGTAATAAGTCCCCAATAAAATGATAGGTACAGCTTCAATGATCTCGTATTCTTGTAGGTGGGGCAAAGCTCCATTGAAATGAGGCAATGTCTTTTATTTAATTTCATTTTAACTTTGTCATGCTAGCTTAGACTAATATCAGCATATCACTGGCTCGGAATAAGACAGCAGTATGGTATATAATATAAGATTCTTACGCTATTACGTCCAAGATTTACATAGCTCAGCGTAGGTATTTATTCAGTACCTAAGGAATGCCTTTAGACTAACGAAGCCACAGTACAGGTGTACAAAGGATAAGTTTTACGTTTATAACCGTTGCGGAATCACAAGTGACTTTTACGATGATCCTAAATTGCACAGACAGACAGACGAGTATGTCAGTATTACGACCGGTACCTAATGCTATAATTTATTGTGAGTACTTAGAGGGATTGACTGTGTGATTGCGAGCGTTACGGCGGGAATGTAGTTTAGTTATTTTATTAATGGTCTCGACAGTTCGTTATTTGCCAATGTCATGTTACAGAAAATTCAATATATTCAATACTCATACTCATACTCATTTATTCGGCCTTAGGTACACTATGGAACACTTGGTTACGTCACGTTTCTTACATATTATATGTTTGTACATATTGATTAATTATATATCAAATCACATGGCTGGGTGATGTGAGCGCAAAGAGCAGCACAGTAACACTGTTCTTAAACCTAGTTTATACAATAGTCTTCTGTCTTCCTCCAGGGGAGTCGCAGTAGCGTCTTCACCCTGGGTAGCCGCGTCTTCTTGTCTTCATCCACAGGAGACACCGTAGCGTCAATCACTGTGGACGAAGCAGCTCGACAGTCACGTTCACTCCCGAGCTCGTAGTGGGAATCTTGACCATGGCACAGAATATATAATAGTACAAGTACAGAAGAGTCTCTCCTAAAAACCGTTAAAATAAATCGCGAGTCTCGCAGCGACGCAATAAAGTACAATTCAGCTCGCGCAGCGCGAAGTGCCTACAATTATATTCACCTACAACGTGCGTCTCTTTCTATCGGGTAGCTCTTTACTCTTCTGACACGATTAGGGCTGCCGGCTTGTGAAAGATAAATAATCTGAATATTTAATGAACATATATTATTATACCACTCTATTATTCTACTTTTGTAAACAAACTGATATTTCAAATATACCTACGGTATTAGATCACAAAAGACCATAGGCATGCTATCTTCTTACACTTTAATGGGTGTCTACAATACTAAACATAACTCTTTTAGGTTTTAGCTAGGTACAATCTAGTCCGGGAGCCGAAACCCATATTTACATATTTAAGATGCAAGAACTAGCCTTGCGATTTATTATATAAATCTAATCTAATTATTCGTTCATTATTCATTCAATTTCATTCAATTATCTGCAACTATTCTCTAGATTGCATGGTAAAACTACTCGTAAGTTAATGGAGAATAAAATCGGGGAATAAAAATAACCCTGGGATAGTTACTCCAGTATAAATTGAAGTTTGGTCGAATCCACCCTAAATAAAATAAATTATTATGGTAGGTACTAAATTGTATGAAAGAATATTTTAATAATTTAGACCAAATTCTTGTCACGATTTTTTTCTTCCGATACAATGAAAGACGGCTAAATACGTCGCAGCGCGGGCGCAAAATAGCGGGCTACGTGCAATCAATCTGGCGCACAGCAGCCCACTGAATAGCCGCGCCGGCGCGGCCCAAGGCCGCCCGCCCGATGTACCTGTAGATTTATACCTAAAGCGCGGAGTGCACCAGGTGACCATGGCGCCAAACTTCAGATCCTGCAATCTTCAATAACTTCACCATACTGCCATTCGCGAACATTTTCTGATTAACTTAACGTGATATTAAACACAAAACACCCACTGTAGACATTAAACTGAAAATTAATAAATAATTTCGCAACCGTCGTTTCCCGCCACTTTCAAAAAGCTGTAGTTAGAGTTACATAAATGCCGCAATGGGGGTTCTCAAAGTGACATATCAAAGGTA
Organism: Tachystola acroxantha; assembly: GCA_963506565.1. Lineage (NCBI taxonomy): Eukaryota > Metazoa > Arthropoda > Insecta > Lepidoptera > Oecophoridae > Tachystola > Tachystola acroxantha. The sequence goes on from OY735870.1 coordinate 20,643,219, forward strand.
AAAACTAGCTTTGCTAGTTGATAATAGATGGCGTGGCATGAAGTCACTAAAATACACAGTAACCTTGAAAGAAATATTGTTAATATCAAATGAATAATTTATTTTTTGGTTTGAGTAATTTCAAACAATACAATTTAATAATTTTAATAGGTACCACACAAAAATAGACATTCAATTAATAAACAAGGTTAGGTTAGTGAATTAATGCACGGGATTGATGCTCTTTAATTTTGAGGTGCGAAGTCGAGAAATCAGTGCCATCTATCCGAGCTATCGGTACCATTTTTCTTCCTAAAATGTCACTTTGAAGAGCCTTCATAGAGGCAACTAGCGCCGCCAATCTAAAAAAAATAATATCTTGCAATATAATCAGTTTTATTAAAAAAAACTATTTACAAAATGTTTATTACGTAAAATACAATTTTTCAATATACAATACATGGCATAATTACGACAAGCTAAGTTGTAGTTCACAAATGTGCCAAAACGGCCGTTTTTCGCAATTATGCGAACTACAACTTACCGACATTGAATCACGTTATAAATAAGCATTTAAAAAATAGTATTTATCGTAATAAACATTTTGTAAATAGCTTTTTTAATAAAATTGATTATATTGGAAGATATTATTTATTTAAGATTGGCGGCGCTAGTTGGCTCTATGAAGGCCCTAATGCGAAGTCGAGAAATCAGTGCCATCTTTCCGAGCTATCGGTACCATTTTTCTTTATTAAATGCCACTTTGAATACCTCTCATTGAAAAATGCAAAGTTTAATTCTTCATTATGCCCTTTGCTAAACATCTCACATGTGGGTATCCTTTGTCAGACAAATGAAGTCGTGGGAGAGGAACCCAGTGCAGTCAGTAGGTATGTAACTTTTGCCTATTGTAAGCAACTACTCATTAAAGTGCAAAGTGAGCTCCAATTAAACAAAAAGAAATCGTAAACTTTTCTGCATTTAACAATAGAACTTCAAACATACCGCAACAGTGGAGAGAGCAAATAAAAAAATTAAAACATTCAAACAGCTCTGAGACTAATTTCGAAAAGTAATACTTTTTTCGGTTCGCCATCCGTCAAGGCTCGTTAAGTTTGTAAAATTTAGAAAAAAGCATCGGCCTGCATCGGGGGGAGCGCATTCCTGCGCGCCACTCGTGACCCCGAACACTGCACTGCCGGCTGGGGTGTTGATAGCTGGTAGTCGACCCTTGTATCGACTCAACAAATATTAGAGCTCATGGCATTCGACTCAACAAATATTAGAGCCTGTCGCATTCGACCACACCAATATTCAAGCCAGTAGGTACTCAGCGTCGCCGGGTCATGAACATAGCACAGACACAATATGTGCAAACGTGTCCAAAGTCCAATTCAAAGTCTAATTTTCTGAAGCCTAAACTTAGGTTTAATTTAACTTAAATACTACCTATATCATACGAGTAGACAAACATGTACATCTCCTCAACTCTGAACTGTAATGATTGTACTTAGCAGGAGTACTTCAAATACATTGTAACCATATTCTTATTAGAAACACCACATCGACGCAAATATTTGAACGCAGTTATAATATCAATCAATGCAACACAACTTATATCGTGATATATCCGATGCGTTACCGCTAAGACGCTTACCTACCTATAAGTAGGTACCACAAAAATTACAATTTTTTTTTCTTCATCTAGACACAAAAAATCAGCACGTCAAAACCAGCTTGCAAAATCATTAGTCATAGTTTATACTCACGATCTGAAAGGACAACGTAATACCTAATACCAATAATTTTGGGAACATTTGCCAAATCTAACATCACTGACAGAAACTGAAGTACCTTGATCACGTGAATGGATGGCAGAGAAACGCGCAGTGAATCGAGCGTATATCGGAAAGACCAGCGGACGACGGCTGGTTGGGCATCCTAGGTACTTCTGGCTACAGATCTATGAGAGCTTCAATTGCCAGACAGCGCAATGAAGTACAACCCCAATAGGCTATGGCTCCGATGACAAACCGAGCTCAGACGTCGATTAAGCGGACAAATGTACGGAACTAGCGAAATAATCGTTGAAAACCAAATGCAAAATAAAACAGAATACAGGAATGGAGGTCATTGGACCTGCTGATGAAACTATAAGCGAGAACACAAGAGTCGATTGTTGCAACTAAGTATGCAGCGCTGATTGCGACGAAGCAGTGACACGAAAAAAAAGAGGAAAAAGACAGCGCAGGAGCTGACAAGAAGAGAATAAAAAAGACAGGTCAAGATAGGCTGCAGTGGCGCTCTTTAGTACCTATTGGAGGACAAAATCCAATTTGGATCTCTGACCCAGCGATACGAAAACGATTATGCAATAATAAGTCCCCATCAAAATGATATATGAGCTTCAATGGTCACGTAGGTGACCAAAGGTGGGGCAAAGCTCCATTGAAATGTGGACTTTGTATGGATGGATGGATGTTTGTTGCTCTTTAACGCAAAAACTACTGAATGGATTTTAATGAAACTTTACAATAATATAGCTCATATATCAGACTAACACATGGGCTATAATTTATAGTCCTGCGCGGACGGAGTCACGGGCAGCAGCTAGTATTACATATGTTCTTTTAAATGTAAGGCAGTGCGCAGACCAGAGTCACGACTGTTTTAAGACAGACTTGTCAGACTTGTCGCTGAGCAGTTCTCGTAGGTATTAGATAGCTTTGTCTATGACACGTCTCGTTTGAAGTGTGCGCGCTTCATAATGTTTGTAAAGCAATAGTCTGTCTTAAAACTGTCGTGACTCTAGTCTGCGCACTGCCTAAGAGTACTTGCCACGCCTGATTTCTGTTGCCCTGACCGGATCAGACGGTAAGTCTCATTCATTAAAAAAAATATGTGACCGATTATTTTGAGGATGTGTCGTGTTTTTGCTGCGTTGCGCTTGAGTGGAGTAGCGGCGACGGCGCCTCGGCGCGCGCGCAGTATCAGGTTACAAAGGATGCCCCGCGGCTTCTCACGCCACATGCACTGAACGCGAGAATCGAGTGAGATTGACATTGCTATTGTTTACTGTGGACACAAGAAGACTGTGAACTTACGTAAGACGGCAAACAGCCTTATTCTGAATTGATGGTAAAATAATTATAATAGTGTGTTTATATTTTTATGTAAGTAATATTATACAGAAATATGTAATTCGAGAAAGGTTATCTTGCTTATGTTGTACTATGTAGTATGTCCACTGCATTACTTAGTACAATATGACGACCATGGACATGCCAGACTGGAATAAATATTTTTAATCGTTTTAATTATTTGTACACAATACGTTATACAGATACAATATTAAAAGGAATCGCGGATGTAAGTACATAAGTCGACCTTATCTAGAGATATAGGTATTCAGGCTAAAATTTATTTAAGCTATAAAAGTATTTTTAGTTAAATATATTTTTGTACATAAAATTGAAACACAAAACAATAAAATTCAGTTCAAAACAAAATCGACAACTCGTAGTTTCGTATTTCAAACCGTGAAACCAATTCTAAATGTCGCTTATTCTCTCAAAGAGTGGGTGTTATATGTCATAATTTATGATATATTCGCTTTTGAGGCGAAAAAAATTGCGCCATTAAGAACCTAAACGGTAAACTAAGGATTTAGTTTCCTTCCCAAGAAGCTTTGGTACTACCAAGTTGACGTTACAGTTTTTGAGAGTAAAGTTACACGATTTTGGTCTTTAAGTCCCTTGAAATATTGATGTGATAGAGTTGTTGTGGGTGCATTGTAAGGGTTGCCAGTTGGTAATTCATTAGGCGGGGTTGTCGAGTCGTTTTTCACAGTATATTTTTGATGGATTGCAAAAGGAAGTGATATAGTCGCAGTATACTTTCGCTTTTACAAAAATATAGAAGTACCTACATAGTACGGTCTAATCAAAAATCAGTGAAGTATTTTTTGAGAAAATTGAAACCCTGAAAACTCTCCTGTGTACCCTGTTAGACAGTCACAGAGAAAAACATAGCTTTTAAGGTGGAGATTTTCTTAGCACTTAAAATTCTACTAGGAAAATAATTTTCACAATCGATCAAGCTGTTCTTGACTCGGCCCTGTGTGTATTTTGTCTCTATCTTCGTGTGTATGACATTACATATTACACATTCTTCATCTTCTAATTGACAAGGTCTAAAAAGTATTATATAAAAATAAATACTTACCTAAATCTAGCGAACACTACACCTCGTCTAGGCCCGTCCCGCGCGGCAGGGTGCCCAGCGCACTGGCCGCATTGCCCCGCTGTATAGCGATGCTCAGGCGCTGGGCAAAATACTCCCCAGCTCTGAAGTCCCCCGAGGCGAGGACCAGTCGAATAGATAATTCTCTTACTATTCTCTTATGCTGTTATTCATAATAAACCTCACTTCTCTTAAATTGTGTTACTACCTCTTTCACGTTTCGTTAAAAAATGTCAGGATAGAAAGGGAAACTCTCTCTCTCTTATACTCTTCTCTTACTGTGTCTAAACAAGGTCCATAAAGAACATTGTAACATTTTAATGTTAAGTATATGAACATCTGTATTATAACTTATGGAATGCAATAAATATATTGAGCACTAGCTGTACCCCGCAACTTCGTTTGCGTAGAGGAGGAGGATGGAGAGGATGGAGGAGATCAGGAGGCAGATCTTCCTCTCTGAATCCTTGTTTCCACATCACATACCGCCATGGATTATAGCCTATGAGCTGTCCGGATATTTCAGCTATCTCCTAGTGATACTCCCATCAAAATCCTGACAAACAGACAAAAATTCTAAAAATTAGTGTTTTGGCATCAGTATCGATCCTAAAACACATTACAATTATTCTTTCCAAAAAATATCCAATGTTTTACAGTCTTATTATATGTATATAGATTGAGTATTGGGACAGGGTGGCTAAACGGTAGCGTAACTTTAAATCGCGTTTATGAATAAAAGCCTTAGTGCCACGATCAAAGCAACGACCTCTTCTTCTTACATTCCTAATCGTACAGACTTTTTTACCCGACTGCAAAGCAAAGGGGTTATTTACCTGCGTAATCTTGATTTCCGTAATGCCCCATTCTACGGATCGCTGTCGTCATGTGCTCATGAATCGCTCAATCAACAAACTAACACGTTAGCCTTTATTATACTTATACATCAGAATGTGTGGCGTGTATGGAACGGCCGCCGACCGAAACCGCGGTGAGTCGACGCTTTTATTGAGTTTAAGGTGTGGTGTGAATGCGAGTCCACAGCGGGGTTCAATCAGAATCCAAAAGAGAAAGACCGTCTAAGGCCCAACCTGAGGGATTTGATTCTCTTAGAATAAGGGTGATTATGATTGCAAATCTATCACTGGTGTCACAAATCAACAAATAATTGCATAACCATTTGAATCATGATATAATAGCTATGTAGCTTCTATGGTATCCTATGTCATTATATTTTCACCTAAAAATGCATTACTTAACAAACCTCTGGTATATCTGTCTGGAATATCTGTATATTCCAGACAGATATACCAGACCGACTGCGCAAGGAGGAGGGTTAGGTTTTCGATTGTAAGCAACATGTCTAATTTTCGGTGGATTTGATGGATTTAACACATGGGGTGTCGTTAGATTCCGTCTTGATTTTAGGAGTGAAATTAGGCTATAAAAATTTATTTAGGACATAAACATATGCTGATGATGATGATCGGAATAATCTCCAACTATATTGGTAAACAATCTAAAACTTGCACCATACAACACAGGAGCAACAAAAACCGTAGCTATCTCGCAATCATCAATAACGATTATCATTATATCTGGCGGAGGATGACTGAATGACCCGCGCGAACACGGGAAGTGCACACTATTCACTACGCGTCTTTATTTCGTGGTGTTGCTAGGTCATCAACTAAAATTTACCAAATTTGAGAAAATTTTATAAAAAACTTTCACATCTCATCGCTAGCAAATGGGTGACCATGTTTATGAGCTGTCCGGATATTTCAGCTATCTCCTAGTGAAACTCCCATCAAAATCCCTTCAGTAGTTATGGCGTGATACTTGCACAAAATCACAGACAACCAGATAAAAATTCTAAAAATTAGTGTTTTGGCATCAGTATCGATCCTAAAACACATTACAATTATTATTCTTTTCCAAAAATATCCAATGTACAGACACAACTTTTTTACAGTCTTATTATATGTGTGTATAGATTGGCAGGTCTACCGATGAATCCGACGATGTCATGTGCGTGTCATAAATCCTGTCTCATCGTGTCATGCACTTAAAAAATCTATGAGTAAATTATCCCTGATATTGACCAACTTAGTCAGACTTAAGATTTCTACATCGGTTATTTTGTAGATGCCGATATAGTTTCTGTGATGTCGTTTTTTGAACGTTCTCAAATTCACACCTGGTCTCTTTCAGTACATGGTAGGTTAATCGAACCAGAAATCCCTTGCACCGAAGACGGGTGTTTACCCAACAATTGGGTAAAGTTCGCTTTGTGTTGATAACCCAGAGGAATGCCTCGAACAAGTGGTCAGCGGTAACGTATCAATCGGCGCTAGTGCCGACTCACGGTCGCTATCCACACGAGGAGTTGACTGCCCTGGAGTAGACATTACAGAACTATATTAGCGGTCGCAAGCTTCGCAGGGCCTCAAGCAATAGAGAATGGGTTAGGCGATAATTGATACCAGTCCCAAATTGGTCCTGGGTTCAGTTGAACCCTTTTCTAATTTGCTAACAGTCAACTATGCCCACATTAGTTTAGGTACTGGGACGATTCGCACCACTGAAATTCTCTAGGGGTTTATTCGGCGGCACTGAACAACCTATTGGGATCTTTTGTGTGAGAACTAGGTAGGTATATGTTTTGTTTAGCCTAAGATCTCCTCAGCGTTGGCACCTTTTCCTTGCAAAGTGGTGTAAATGTAAATCCAAGAAATATATTGACGTGCAAAAATGTACTCAACGTGCTTCATCATCATCAATCTATTTATATGTCCCCACTGCTCGGGCACAGACCTTCCCTTACTTCGAGGGAGCAGGGCCATGATCCACCACTCAACGTGCTTACTTGCAATAAATAAATTTGACTTTGCTAGTCTAGTTTATCAATAGTTTGACACTTTCACACTTCTTCAAAGAACGTTAAGTTAAAAAGGGAAGGGTTAACCCGTGGACTAACTTTAACATTTATGGCTAACCGCCAGAGTAGGTATCGTTTTTCTACGCCAGTTCTCTGAGTAATCACTGATCCAATAGCAGTAGTCTCTGAGACGCACAGTCGTCGCGTCATAGCTCGCCGTCCGATTTGATAAATTACGCCACGACGGCTACTTATTCTGCCGAGTCTCATCGCGTCTTCATTTGTGATATTCAGTCGGATTAAATCTCAGATGCTGCGGGCTGGTGCAAGGCAGGAGGTGACGCGGGAATCTCATTACTGCCTATTAGAGAAAGGTGTACAGAGCCTAATTAAGATCGAACTAGCAAAAACCTTGTACCTCGTTATGAAGCAGTCGCAAATTTACTCTTGTTTGCCTATTAAAGCAACTTACGATATTATACATATATATCTCTGAGTTCAATTCAATTCGACTGCTGCAAATTGGCGATTTATTGGTATATTTTAGTCAAGCTATCGTTAGATTCTTCGATTTGAACAAGCACGCCCAAAAATAACAAAAAAATATATTAAAAAGGGATTAAGCCGATTTTTAGAGTAGATAATACAAATAAAGCCAATATGTTGCGAATTGCAACACAAGTGCAGTTTTTTACTTGATTTTTGTACATGAGATTTAGAGGCATAACCTTCGCATGGTGGCAGAGACGGATGAAAAAGGCCGAGAATCAGGTTGAGTGGCGTGCTTTGGTAGAAGCCTAAAGTCCAGCAGTGGACTGGTACGGGCTGATGATGACGATGACATGCAGATTACATGCTACAAGTTACGTTACGGACAAACACTCGTAATATATCTAATTGCCTTAATCTCCTCTAACACAATAACAACATTAAATGCGCTTATTGTAAATCGTATCTACGTAAAGTAAATAAAGCCTAAAATGAAGTCTTATTTATAGCGAAACATGAGACATTGTAGACTGGCTGTATTGCTAGAGGCCATGATAACAATAGCTAATTGACTCTTTAGATATTGGTTTCATTGGATAGAGCTCCTACGTGTTTGAAAACATTCTTGGCATCACTCCCTCGGCGGAACGTCTCATCGATGAAATCGGGAAGGATTTCCGCTCATGTGTAAGTTCCTATGTTATGAGGGATAACATACATGTACAAACGACAGCAGATCAATGGCGCTTGCAGTACGATTTCAGCTCTTACGACGCAGATAATAACGGTCCAAAGTGTTACACTTGATTATCTTTGGGTTGTTTGTATATGAATGTTTGCAGTAATACGAAATACAACAAGGTAGTAATGCGAGCAAGCGAGTAAATTCGGGCTATTTTGTCGCCCAAGAAACATACAAAAGATTCCGTGTAAACAAAAGATATTCATATTAAGGGCCTTCATAGAGCCAACTAGCGCCGCCAATCTTAATAAAATAATATCTTCCAATATAATCAATTTTATTAAAAAAGCTATTTACGAAATGTTTATTACGATAAATACTATTTTTTAAATGCTTATTTATAACGTGATTCAATGTCGGTAAGTTGTAGTTCGCATAATTGCGAAAAACGGCCGTTTTGGCACATTTGTGAACTACAACTTAGCTTGTCACAATTATGCCATGTATTGTATTTGAAAAATAGTATTTATCGTAATAAACATTTTGTAAATAGCTTTTTTAATCAAATTTATTATATTGGAAGATATTATTTTTTTAAGATTGGCGGCGCTAGTTGGCTCATGGAAGGCTCTTCCGACTGTTCACACCGCCGCGCCGGCGAGTACTCGCTCGGCTATTTTGTCGCCGAGCGAGTACATCCCACTCGCTGAGCTACACTGGCCCACTCGCTGAGCTACACTGGCCCACTCGCTGAGCTACACTGGCGAGTGTGCGAGTGAAGCGAGTAATCACCATCAGTCGCTCAGCGACACTCGGTGATAGCCGAGCTACAAAACTATACTCGCCACTCGCTGCTCGTCCATTCATTTTATAGTCGATAGCTCGCTACTCGCTCATCGCTGGCGGTCGGCCAACTGCCTTAAATGAGTAGAAAAATGTCGTGATATTTTTCTTATTTCTGATCTTCTGTCTTCTTCTTTTCTTGTACCAGTTTTAGAAGATCGCATAATAAACTTTGCACCACACACTCAGGGATTGTCCGACCTTACAAGAACAAGGAGCAATCACGCACATTCCCGCCTGTTCAAACAAGTCTTTGTTCCTGTAAGACTGGTAGTGGCGACCATTGTACACGCACCGCGCTAACAAAAGGCCGAGACATGTTTTCATCACCGCCATATTGACCCGGCATTTGATTGACATCGGCGATTGTTTGTTTTTTAGTGGTAACATTTTCGTCTTCATTGGTTGCGTGATGAGTTCATTTGTAAAGCTCTAGGCTCCTTATTCTGACAGCCGCCTTATTCTGGGCTGATCAAGTTAATGTTTCTTGCTGTTATTCATAAACCTAGTTAAAGCTCACTTCTCTTAAATGGTTATGCTATCCCTTTCACACTTCATTAAAAATGGTTAAGATAGAAAGGGACAGCCCCCTTACCATGAACTCTTATAGCAGGATTACTTCAATAATACTTTATTATTAAATTTCGTACCATGACGTTCTTAATAAGTTTACTTGGTACGAAATAACAAAGTATTATTGAAGTAATCCTGCTAGAGTTCATGGTAAGGGGGCAGGAGGCCTAAACGGTGGCGTAACTTTAAATCATGTTTATGAATCACACGAAGTTTTATATATCTTTGAACATACTATTTTGCATTGTTTTTGTGTTGATGTGATGTCGACTGTACTAAGTACTTGATGCTTTCCGTTACCCGTTATCCACCAAATCTGACTGCGCATGATTTAGTGCGGGGCGCTGGGTGCGCGGGCGCAGTATCGCGCGTCATCGGCGCACGTTGCCGCCGCAGATAGCTACGTGTAGCCCCGTGTAGGAAGTTGTGTGAATGCAGATGGCTGCTACATGCTGATCGCAGCCTCAGATCTACCTCTAGAGAAAGTATCCGACACTCAAACGTTTTGCTTAGAAATGCGATTAGAATATATTTTTTTTGTAACTTTCCGTAAAAAAAATGTTTTCATATTACTAACTAGCTGGAAGGTGAACCGTACCGATTTTTACCATGTGCCATGCAGCTAATCCCTAGTAATCCACAACTTCGTATGGGTAAAATTCGCCGGTTACTATGGACCTCCACGAAGTACTTTCAATGAACTGGGAGTCAGCTCTTTATCTCTGGTTATTTGATTCCACTTCACGCAATGGGCTTAGTATAAGTTGCCTAGCCATTCGAGCTCTCCCATTGAAAGTCCCATCAAAATCTTTCCAGTGGGTTTGGCGTGATGCCTGAACATCGATACAGATTGATTTTCATACAAATATGCGAGAAAATCCGACATAAACGGCCATATCTTTTGATTGCGTTGACGTAGAAGTTTGATTTTTTTACGCATGAGGTTGCTGACCTGAGTATTGGGTATTAATTTCAACTTGATCCGTCCACGCGTTTCTGAGATATAGGTCGTGACAGACAGACGGACAACAAAGTGATCCTATAAGGGTTCCTTTTTTCCTCTTGAGGTTCGGAACCCTAAAAGTTGTTATGGCAACATTGTTGATCCTAAAACACATTACAATGATTATTGATATTATTGATCTTTTCAAGAAATATCCAATAATAACTCAACTTTTTACAGACTCACTAGTACCATCATGGAACTGTACAATGGAACTAGTGAGAATAATCCCTTATTAACGGTATAAATGACAATGCCAGATTCTGCCCCACCATCAACCGTAAGTGAACAAGATAACGAATAAATGTAAAAATATCTCCGTTTTTTTATTATTAAAATTATTGGTTTCAAATAAAGTTTTGTACATCAAACGAGTCGACAAAACAACTTAATTAAGAATTCAGAAAATAGTAAGAAATCTAAGCGAATTATTCATTGTCTTTGTCATTTTCTACTACTCTGGCAACTCCTACTGATTATGATTATGCAATATGAAACCTGTAATAAGTCCCCAACAAAATGATGGTACAGCTTCAATGGTCACTTAGTTTTGAAGGTGGGGCAAAGCTCCATTGAAATGTGGCAATGTCATTTTCTCTCAATTAATGCGTGTATAGACTAAACAAAGTAATTCTAGATCTCTGCAGTACTTAATATATATTTAGTTTAGTTTAGAACGGTAGCCGTAATAATACCTTTTTGTATCCGAGAGGACAACAATTTTGTCACCGCCAATTAGACCGTCCTAAACACTTAACAACCTGTAATAATGATTGTAGCACGTAAAAAGTGGTTCGGAAGGTTTTACACGCAATGTCATCCAATGTCATCGATAAATGACGACTAGGATTTTTTTAACACTGATTAAAAAAAATGCAACTGTTGGGTTACCATTGATCTGCTGTCGACTGTACCATGACAACCAATTCACCTGGTTGGATTCATCGAAACATAAGGAATCCCAGGTGTTGAGGAGCTAGGCTCGCTGGTAAATAAAATGCTGAAAAACTGATAAAAAACTGAATATATTAATGTAAAAATGATAAAATATCAACTGACAAACAACTAAAAAAGAACAATAGGTTTAAAAAATATTAAAAATAAACTAAAATAACCTATATGGCCAGTCGCTAACACCAGGTTTTCATAATCCGACTTCCTATTGTATTTTGGAACCCAACATAGCTAGGAAATGCCTAATTTACAGTCACGCAATGCTACAGTAATTTTGATATACTGAAGGGTCTGGCCTGTCAATAGTGATAAGTGACGGCTAAGCTAACATACCTGTTGTTATATTAAGGCGGTTAAAAGGCGCCGAACTCGATTTTGAAGAACAGTCGTCGTAGCACAAGTGTTCCCCTCTCACCTTTCCCGCTTACCAGTCCCCTCTCGGGTAACCCAGACTGACGTCCTTTCATGCCACCGACTTGCGGTGAGAGAGTATTCTCAACTCCGCGATATATTACGAACGATGTGGTTTTATCTATAGCAGAACTGCCCCCCCTATTACAGTTCTCAAAACGATGAAATTATACCATGTCATGGAGCGCCAAACAGAGACGCCTCTATACCAATGCAATAGCACTGTCCCTTTCACGGCCGCTATGACATGGTATGATTTGATCGTTTTGAGAACCTAGCCCCGCTGAACTGCAACCATCCATCTCCTTAAGAACATTGGCGCATTGTCAATATAGCTTCATGAGTAAGAAAATAAAACTGAATCAAGGATCATCTTTGCTATGGGAAAACGAATTCTATTGACAACTTAAGAGGTGGCTAGAGTTTCAGTACTTTTCCTCTGAGAATAGAACTTCTTGCATACCTATGGGTGAACTGAACATCACCAACTAACCTACTCATATGTCCCACAAATTCCATTCTAAAATTGCCAGTTTAAGTAGATTGGGATCGAAGGTCATATAGTATTGGTATTGATGAGCGCTGGGTCTAAAATTCGTTATAACAATGTAGAGGCGATACTCGTACCGTTGACAATTCGTTCAGTCGAAATTCATTCATCCAATTCCGGAACCGAGACGAAGCAAAGAATCGAAATTAAAATGTCCGTATTAGTTGATAATAGGCCCCCGTAACATGCGAAACTGCATCGTCACTGCGGGGTCTACAATCATGGGCTCCTCAAGATAATTTAATTCGTGCGTAATTTGTGCCGACAAAAAACCATCACAGTCGAATAATGTAATTATGTGTGTTTTCTACGAGTGTGAAACGACTAGTTCAATAGGGTGCACCTTACGTAGGCGGTTTGGGGTTTGGTTTAAAACTAAAAATCATTACATAAAAACTGTAGGAGAATGATAATGTTATTTTTGTAGGAACGCTGCTAGAATACATTTTAGCTTAGTACAAAGTATTTTCTTCTTAGAGCTGCATATGCTATGAGAAGGAGTTTGTATTCAGTGCTGAATGTATGCCCAAAGTATGCGTCGCGAAACATATCGGATTATTGAAAAACCGATGGGTGATACTTTTAGTTTGGGAACTACTCGTTTATGCAGCATCGGAGCCCTAATACTTGTTTGGGGAACGTCTGAAAGAGTCGTGGGTGACAAAACCCCAAATGAGTCGAAATATCACTTCAAAAAAAATTATTCAAGCAAGAGGAATATTAAGATAAATATTAAGAAGCGCGAACGTATCTGAAGTATCCTGCAAAATTGTTGAGTCCCGGTAAAGACTCTCATTATTGGATGCTCAGGTGCTTTCATAGGATAAGACTTGGTACTAATTGGAAGCTTTTGAGCTCAGTTAATCCATAAAATCTGCTCGGAACACTTGACTGCATCAAACTGGGGTGCAATCTGAATAACAGGGGATGAAATGGGGATTAACAATGTACTGTAGAACCGACAGCGCATTAGCACAAACCTGATTCATTATAGGCCGTATTACCGTCTCGTAAAGTGTAGCAGCTTTACAGTTTGACGTGCTGTCGACGGTTCCTATTAGCTATTGCTCCTTTACGCTCTGTCGCATTTGGGGAGCTTTCATAAAATACGGCATTCGATTTTGTTGTTTGTTAATTGTATTCGGTTTTGTTTTAATGGTGGCACTTCACTTGGCTATTCGTATTTGCGTATTTGTTATAATTTCCATGTGTGGTATTTGTATGTACGTCAAATATTTGACAAATACGACAAACATCCAATAGCCAAGTGCAGTGCCACTATAACATACAGATTATCTTAAGAACTACTTGACCGATTGTAAAAAATATTTTATTAATAGATAATTTAGGGTAGGTACTTACACACTATGTACCTAAATGTAAAGAATTTTCAAAAGTCAAGTAGGTACTTTTTGAGAGAATCTCAATGTTAATCACTCTCCTGTAAGTACATCTTTCTCTGAAAGACCGTTATGGTCATAATGTCAAAACGTAACTTTCATTTGACCTCTGAACATACAGGTAGCCCAAAGGCTAAAACTTAAAACTACTTATAATAATAGTGTTTCGTAAAACTATACTGAGGCCTAGATAAAAAAAAATGTATGGGAATGACATTTGCTTTGCTTGTTCGTTATCAAAAAAGAATCCCGTACGTTTATCTTTCTACTCTATGAGCGTTAACTAAAATAAAAAGCCACTAGAACTTCTGTCAAGTTATTGCCCTTGGACCACCTCGGTGGTCTATGGGAAGAAATTGTTACCCGTGGTACACCCAGGTGAAGCAAGGGAAATTATGGCGTGTGTCCCTCCGATAACCCACGTAGCGCATAGACGACCCCTGTCGCCGACACATCTGATCGAACACCTGTGCCTGTATGATTTCATGACAGTATCAGCTCCACGTCAAAAGATAGGGCAGCAGTTAGAATAGGGTAAGCGCAACTGTTCTTACCCGCGGACAGCTAGAACTCGCTAATAAATATATAATATTATATATTTTTAAATCTAATCTCATCAATCGGATAATAAAACTTTTAAAAGGGGCCGGAGAGGTGCTCCATATTAATTGTTATAGCTACACGATTTGAAACCTTATCAAAATTATACAATAAACCTATTGACCTCAAAAAAACTAGATTGAGAAGAGGTTGAATCAGAGGGAAATTCAATATCATGGAAAGTTTCCAATCTCGGACAAGGAACGCCTGTGGAGTAAGCCATATTTACATCGTAAACACATCGCAGTATGACATATTTTAGAGTCTCTGCTACTCATTTGTTTTTCTATTGCTTGAATTTTCATTAGAAGTCGATATTTCTTATAAAATCAGATTAGAACATGATGAAAAAATTCTTGCCGTGCTACCTTGTCAGTCCTGCCCACGGCAATAATTTTTTCATTATGTTCTAATTTATTCACCGAGCATGCGTAATTCAAATTCCGAATAACATCAGATGTCTCTTTCTGACGTAGGTATGATTGTGAAAGTGACATTGACCTTTCCCCATAAAAAAACTCTAGGCCTAGACTCTCTCCATTCATTTACTGTAAGTGACGTCTAGGTCAAAGGCAAGTTTAATTTAAAATAAACAAGTGGGCAATAGCCGCCTTGGATACCCTACTTAATAATAAAACAGCGTTTTAACGTTGTATTTGCATACGATAAGCAAAGCAAAGTGCTGCCGACGCATTATGTTTCAGTGTTCTTGTTAATTTAATGCATTAAACAAACACATATTAATGGATGTGGTGGTAGCTTTTTTTGAATCTTTATCTACTTTTTTGACCTTATAAAAGTACTGACAGCCTACTAGCCTAGTGGATAGTACGGTTTTGTCTAATACATAGAAAAGTTATTTACGATTAGATTTTCTAAAAAGTAATGGGTCGTTTAAATTTATTTATTTATTTAATGTGGCTCGCCAACAACACAATGTATCAATCTATTGTTACATTAAGAGCCTTCCATAAGCCAACTAGCGTCGACAATCTTAAAAAAATAATATCTTCCAATATAATCAATTTTATTTAAAAAGCTACAATTACAAAATGTTTATTACGATAAATACTATTTTTTAAATGCTTATTTTTAATGTGATTCAATGGCGGTAAGTTGTAGTTCGCATATAATTGCGAATAACGGCCGTTTTTGGCACATTTGAGAACTACAACTTTGCTTGTCGCAATTATGCCATGTATTGTATTTTTTTTTAATTTACATTTAGGTACATCATTTTGCATATTCTTTTACATTACAAATAGCCTTTTACATTACTGAACCTTGTAACCTCGGGACGAGGTCTTCACTTTAAAAATAATAATAAGTTTTAATTAATTACTAACAATATGTTAACTAGAATTAGACACATTTATAGACAGCAATAAGAAGGGTTTTTGTTTGTTATTTAATTTATCTAGTTATTTAGAGTCACGAGAGCGCGACCTACTTAATTGAATTATAAACAAATAAAGCTGTACAAAGTTACAAGTTTACAATAGTAATCGTAAGTGTATCATTAACGATAATGATGTTAGCCACAAGCAGCCTCGGAAGTGCACAATAAAGGTATGGGCGAAAGAATAGGACTAATAGGACACCCTATACGGTATGTCCTTGAATTCATACGACAAATTGAAACTGGGGGTTTACTCATGATAAATATTAAAATGGTAAGGTTTTTTAGTAAATCAAAATAGCAAAAAAATTAACTAAGTATACGTCCAAGTCACACAATGACCTTAGAAATGACCATTAGGTCAAATTCCAGTGAAAGAAATCATTTCAAAAAATTAAAAATATTTTAAAATGTAAAAACTCCAAAGCCCAGTAACGAACTATATTAAATTAAAAAAAATTGGATAAGGAGTTGAATTATGCGTAACCGCAAAAATTTGGCTGTATTTTAGGGGCTCGCAGGACTCCAACACTGCATTGCTGCCCAGTGTCAGACTTCTGCTCATCCACGAGGTATAATTTCAATATCCTAGTGCCTATATCGAATAGCTAGAAATAATGATTTCTCCCTTTTTTCCCAGTTCCATCCAGCAGGCAAGCATCAGTAGCGCGCCAGCAAGCACAAATTGACTAGTAATATATCAACCTCGATGATTATCATATCAAGCGGCGAAAACCATAAAATTAGCTCCCCAGTGAGCTAGTATAGGGTTGAGCGCAATGAATGGAACAATTACTGGTTGCGACAATGTCTCACAATGACTTCATTAGCGGTGCGGCTAACTGCGCGTAAGTACCTACCTATGCACATGGCAATGGCGTTTCGAACACACCTTCTAATTTAATATTTTATTTAATTTTATTTCATATGTATGTAATTATATTTTTGTGCCGTTCGGGGTTGAAACGATGGGCCTCTTCTTCTTGGGGCCTTTCCTCTTCCTCTTCTCGTTTTTAGGACCCAGATGCTCGTAAAATATACAGTGGCGATGTTTTCTTGCGTTTTTTATATTGCTAATCAAAACTTTTGTAAAGAAACCAAAAATATTATTTGATAGTAATTAGTTTTCTTGCAATAAAAAATCATTACGTAAAGAAACAAAAGCTTCTCTCAAATTATCGCAAATAACACCAAAGGATAACATTATTGTTAGTTGCTGTCGCGTAGTTTTCCACATTTCCGAAAAACTTCGATTGCTGAAAATATATTTCCTATAAATTTCGATTTTATGGCAGAATTGTGTGCAGTAAAATAATGAAAAGTTATGAACGGATAACCTCTGTATGGAAGTTAAATATCGAAGAATCACGTTGTCTATTTTTCAATAACATAATGAAAAACATTTAACTGACGATACCTTGTTCAATGCCCTATTGAAATCATTCAAATTCAACACTTTATTGTACATAAAAGACACAAACAATTACAATACAGAAATACAAAACAATATGTACAATTTTAACGGCATTATCGCTAAAAGCGATTTCTTCCAGGCAACCAACTGTTGATGGTGAAAGAGGTAGAGATAGAAATACAAGAAGAATAAAATGAAAAATAATTGAATATCAAATGATGATGTGGAACACGATAATAAAACAATCGAACAACTTTAACGAGCAAAGTGTGTAAATTTGACAGATACAACTTGCCGCTTGATTGGAGATAATGAACCCCAAAAAAGGGGAAAATTTCGCCGCGTTCATGGAGAGAGTCTAAAGTATATTTTGTAAGTAAGTAAATACGCTTTATTGCACCACAAATACCATAGATATTAATTACAGTATAAATTACAAATAAATGTAATAAATGATCGTTATAATAATATTAATACAAATACGAATAAGCTGCCTTTGTAATTGTTTAAGTAAATTATTGTGTCCGTAAATGTACTATATTTTTTTACTTCCATCTATTCTATATAATAAGAATAACTTACAGAATGCAAAAAAAATTTAGATTAAAAAAAATACCTAGTTCAGACACTCACAATAAAGAATAACATTAGCTTACAGCTGGGATAAAAAATTAGTTAGGTAGGTAGATAACATTCTTTAATGTGTCAGATCTGACACTGACATAAAAACTTTATTTATTTATTAATGATAAACACGTAAAATTTCGGTGGTCTCATAGCTACGAGCGATTTCTTTCAGACAACCAATTTTGTCTGGTGGCAGGTCTCCGCTTTTGTTGATAGTTTTACTCTCATACGTCAGAAATATACATAATATTACGTTCCACTTCTATTGAAAATTCAAACAATGGAAAAACAAGTGAGTGATGATAATAATTATAGGGTCGCAAAAAATTGTGATGCAAACACGGAGTCTACGATGTAAATATAGCTTACTCCTTCGGCGGTTCCTTGCTCCACGAGGAACCCCCTGACAGACCGGGAAGGGACATATGTCAGTGATCATCCCCCAACCCCCAGCCACCCCTTGCCAATTACGGGGGTAAGTACGGGTCGGATTATTTGGTTTATTGATAAAATTACTGATAATAATCTATTTGGCTTGTTGTACCAAATAGATTTTATAATTTAAATTGCTTGTGATTTTAAGGTCTGGTTAAAAGAGCTCGGTGGTACCGCTCACTGTACACATCAAAGCACTTTGGACCGTTCTTATTATCTGCGTCGTAAGAGTTGAAATCGTACTGCAAGTGTTACCATTGACCTGCTGTTGTCCGTAATTATATTACGGAGGCCCGAGTTCTCTCAAATCAAGCGTTTTCATGAAGTCAAATTGTAGGGTAAGGTCGCTCAAGTCGTCCCTAAGGAAATAATACTGTAATATTCAATGCGATTGAAATAAAACTAAATCTTCTGCATCTACTGAATCTTTATTTAGTTGCCTTTTAATTAACAATCATAGAAACCTAAGTAATAAACAAATAAGACATCTAACTCATGCATGGCCCAAACTAGATTTCCCTGTCCTATAAAATATGATAAAATTATTTAGAATCGTAAACCTTATACTAGAAATTAAATCGTTACCATTGATCTCCTATAAACAACTAGATACACAAAGATCTTACTAAAATAATTTAAAAAACGTCTAAATAAGGGTCCATTGTTAACGTCCAAGTAATGTCCAATAAAGCAAATGATCCGTTCGGACTTTCTTTGCGCTCGGACATTTTTAGAAGGCAGACTGTGTATCTAGTTGTTTATAGGAGATCAATGATCGTTACACATGAATTGACCACATTTTTTGTTGACAGATCTTTTTTGTATATTTAAGCCGTTTCATACATTGTAAAGGTTGAAACCATCAGACATTACATCAAATTAGCGATTATTGTTTATAAACAAACCTGGAATAAAAAATAACAATAAACAATGGTTCTCGAGTTTAACAATCGGCGAACAAATACCTACAACCCTTGCGTTAATATTTTAACGTCACCTAGACTCTTGTAAATAAGTTGCATGTGAGTTAGAAGCGAAAGCGGTTACCGGCTTTTTTAAAATTCAACATAATAATAGGTAGATATCGGCTATCAGTACTATAGCTGTTAAATCTGCGTGATGTGCCGGTTTAATCCAAAGGAAACAATCAGATTTAACGCTGAAACTATAATTTCGATAATTTTTACGTGCTCCTACAATGAAAGCTAGACTATTGACATCCCTGACACAATTCTAAACAAAATTACAAATTGTGCTTAAAACTAATTAAAACACCATGGTGATAGTGGCTGTTTCTTCACCTCTTTATTAAGTTGGAATAGTTAAAACTTGAAATTATAGCATTTTTTCACCAACTAAAAGTACTTACCTACTACCTACCTCTTGCGATCTGGAAATAGAGAGGTAGGTAAGCAATTTTATACCGTACCGATCCCAAAATATGGCTGCAGATACCTTTGACAACTTGGCCTGACAGAGCCATCGGCAGAATATATCTTGTACGAAAATTAAGCAAATCTATTGGGTTAATTTTATTGTAGAATGAGTTAGGAAAAATATTACATATATTATTGATAGAACAAGCGGGAAAGGGTAATTATACAGTGATTGGAAATTCGATACATTCCTTGAAATTGGTGATACTAGAGGTGGTTTGCAACAAATTAGGTCTCATTGACGAGGGGTAGAAAATGAGTTGTGTTGTATTTGGTAGAGCAACTTATATTCATAGAATAAAATGTAGAAAAATAATTAGAATTTTTGGGCCGCGATATTCGGCGTCGTCGATCGCATTTATTACTTCACCGGAACAATAAGTTAATTAAATCGCTCACGCTAATGACTCGCACCACGATTCAACAAAGCAAATAATACGCGGGTTTAAAAAAACTATAAACAGTGGGGTGCGAACAAAAGTTCTATTGGGGTTGTAAGTTGGCAAATATTATAAAACATCATAATTTCACGGTGCCACTGGTGCTCCGTAGGTCTTGGCGTGATTTATTTATTAGCCCTATGCATATTGTTGGTTTAATCTCGCCTATTTAATCGTTCCCCTTGATACGCTTTTCAAATATACTATAACTTTGTTAATTTCGTAATTGTAGGTAGGTCATAATTGTCACGGGTCATCAACTAATTAAGTTACTTAAGCCGTTACTATATTGAATGTGATATTCATTAAATAATATGTAGGTATATCGTAACTACAGTGTTGTGTATATTTTATAGTAATTACATATTAACGTAAATTTACTGTTATCTCTGAGTAATTGTACTTGCGATATTTGCGTAATTTCGGATTATTGCCCGGCTGTTCACCTCGGTGTACCACGGGAAGTTTTTTTCCCATGGTACACCCAGGTGAACAGCCGAGGTGGACCACGGGCAATAACCCATATTTTCCTATGAATCTTGGAGGAGACTATAGTCACCCGCGAGTCACGTGGGGTCTAGTGAATTTGTAACTATAGTATGTACTAGCTGCTGCCCGCGACTTCCTCTGCGTAGGATCTTTATAAATTATAACCTATGTGTTATTCTGATTTATGAGCTACATTATTGTAAAATTTCATTAAAATCTATTCATTAGTTTTTGCCTGAAAGAGCAACAAACATCCATCCATGAACTTTCGCGTTTATACATACCTATATTAGTGAGATGAGAAGTATAAAGTAGGTACAATTAAATTATTTCATTTCATTTAAAAAATATTTGATATTCGACAGTATTTTTTGGGTCTAATTAAAAAGTTAGAGAGACTGGAATCCATCAAAAAATTTTAATGCATGAAGAAATGTCCAAGTTGTGTAACTTTTTAAACATAACTTCATAAAACGTCAACTTCCGCGTATAAGGAAAATGAGCGTAATTTTCCTTATTTAGGAATATAGAGTTGTGTTCTCAATTTACACAAACTTTTAATTGCCTTTTGTGTCGTTTCAGACACGCTAAATTTGTTCGACGCTAAACGAGGCATCCCGCTCACTCTTACACGATGTTCCAAGCATGTGAGCGAATATGACAATTGCGTTTAGGTTTAGATTTGGCGGTCACGTCAGAATCACACTTAATATCGATTACATTTCAATGCTCTTAATAATAGGCTAGTTGACGATAATGAATTGGCTTTTAGTTAACATTAGGACAAAACAAAATAGACATAAATTCGTGATCTGTGAAAATAAAATAAAATATTACATGAATTGAAATCAGATTGTAAATAAAATAGTTGCGGGCTTTGGAAATTAGACAGAGATGGAATTGCGAAAAACGGCCGTTTTTGGCACATTTGAGAACAACAACAAAAGTATTCGGTTCTCTTGAAAATGGCGGGAAACGACGGTTGCGAAATTATTTGATAATATTCCTTTTAACGTCTATAGGGACTATTTTGTGTTTAATATCACGTTAAATTAATCAGAAAATGTTCGCGAATGACAGTACGGTGAAGTTATTGGATTATTTATGCAAGATCTGAAGTTTCAAGCTTTTATCAAGAGTTCCCGCTACAAGCTCGGGAGTGAACGTGACTGTCGAGCTGCTTCGTCCACAGTGATTGACGCTACGGCGTCTCCTGTGGATGAAGACAAGAAGACGCGGCTACCCAGGGTGACGACGCTACGGCGACTCCCCTGGAGGAAGATAGAAGACTATTATACATTGAATTTTCTGTAACATGACATTGGCAAATGACGAACTGTCGAGTCCATTAATAAAATAAATAAATAAATAAATAAAACAAAAGTATTCATCCTAATAAACATTTTGTAAATAGCTTTTTTAATAATATTGATTAAATTGGAAGATATTATTTTTTTGTTGGCTCATGGAAGGCCCTTAATACCTATAACTACCTAACAGCTTTCTTTAAAAAAATACTTGGACAAGCGTCGCTCATTTCATGGCCGCATCCTAAGTGTAAGTTTTTTATTTTATTTTTTATTAGATACAAACGGACATTTTGTCAGTCAGCGCCTCGATTTATCGGCGCCGGACCATCTCCAGCGAAGGGTTGTAGTATAACTGATGATGACAGCTCTCTAAGAAACCCATTCACACGTAGAGACCTCAAGATAAGCAGCTGTCCTCCTGATAGCGGGTTTCCGTTTTAGAATAGGGATGTACTTGTTTACAAAGCTAGATCTCAGTGAATTCATATGAACAATGCACTTTTTGCTCTGACATAGGTATTAAACCAATCAGAATAAGGTTATTAACAATTTATTCATTGGTCATTCAATACAAATACAATACAAATACAATACAAATATTAAAATAATTATTATAATTTTTACACGTTTTGTAGGTTTAGATAGTTTATATTTAATTTGTATTTATTTATAAATTATATACTTCCTATATTTTATTACATAAAATTTCTGTCGAATATTAAAATTAAGGACTTAAATAGTCGATAATTTATTGTTGTTAAAAACACTTCCATTGGTTTTTGATTAAGTATCCTTTTTGTATTTCAAAAACCTAGATCTAGATCAGATTTGACCATTTTTTGAACAATAGGTACTATTCTATTTTTATTTGAATGGCTTCTACTCTTGTTCAAGAGATAATTTCGCCAATGTCAAGTTATTTAGAGTGTTCATGTAAATAGAAAATCAAACAAACAAAAAGTCTTGAATAATACTATCGAAGGTAGCTTAGGAAGGTAGGGTATTTCCGTTGTCATCCGTTAAATTAATGTCATGACATGACACGTTGAAGAGCGACAGCGCTATACTAACATACTAACGCATCTGTCTCTTTCACACACATCATTTCATGACACAAATGAATCATTTTGAGAACTTTAATAAAGCCCACGGTCAGATTCAATAAGATTTACTTCATTCCGGGTATTCGCTGTCAGATTTATATAGCCAACAGCGTACCAAGTGCACTTTGTGAGATATTATATTACGGTGTACATGGAAATGGTATGTGGTTTGGTCGATATTGGATACATTTTCAATTAGTCCAATTCGCAATTCCACACAATATGCTTTTCAGTCAACCTTAATTTTACAGACTTATATAGGCAGTCAAAAACAGAGAAAAGTATATATGGATTCAATAAGTTTAAGATTTTATCTAGAACTATTATTTGACCGATTGTAGATTTTTTATTTATACTTGTAGATAGTTTAAAGTAGGTACGTATAGTACTAGTAGGTAATTGTATAGAGTTTTCCTAAACAGTCATTTATAATTTGAGAAATTCTTCTGTACACCTTTCACCATAAAACTTCTGTGTTCTGACCCGCCCATTTTGACGGGTTCCCATGAGTGTAGATTGAGCTGCAAACTATGCATACATTAAGGTATATTTATAAAATAAGAAATAAACAATAGTCTAAAACCGCTCTGATCTGAGTACATTTTTTGAATAATACTTTTAGAGCTCTCGAGTCTGGCAGCGTGCGCTCATGCGGTCTGGGCACGCGCACTCATTAGAGCGCCCGGCGGCGGCGCCCGCGCAGCCACGCGCCTCTCTTCATTACCAACTTTATTATTTTCCCGCCACGCGCCTATTATAGCGGTCACCATTCTCCTATTCTTTTTATCAGGTACTTTTTTATGTAATCCGATATACTGGGGGCTTAGCAAATTAATATAATGGCCGATCGTGATATGTGATTCGATCAACATAAACAACCTATTTATGAGCTCGAGAGGTTAATAGTGGTATTAGTGATAAGCTGGGTTTGATGATGTTTTACGGGATGGAAGTACTATTGAAGTTGGAAAGGTGGCATCTGTTAAATAAATTGTTTTCGGAACACATATTGAAACCTGGTCGATATTTGTAAATGTAACTGTAAATTATAAACATAATCAATCTCCGTGAAGAGTCTGCCTAAATACAAAATGTTTTATTTGAACTATTTTTTTGTAAACCCCTAAATTGTCTCACTGTTGGGCAAAGGTCTCCCGCCTCCTCTTCCATCCATCCCTGTCCTGAGCCTCTTCCAGCCACCCATCCCTGTATCTAACGATATCGTCTCTCCACCTACGCCGAGGTCTGCCATCACACCGGCAATTTATTTACTTACTAGAAATTATATGTTTATAGTTACCTAAATATGTGCAGACGAAATCCGCGCTCCAATTACCTTCTAGCATTATATAGGTATGTAATTATTTATTAAGATCTACTCAACTCTGTCATTAGAATTTACTGAAAGGTGGACGAGCGAAGCCTCCTAACGTACCTGGTACTTAAGAGTAGAACCCCAACATCGTTGTATCTTTAGACTAAGTTGAGGAAGAGTACAATATAATTTTCATAATACATATTTTTTAATTAATTTCGTTAAAGTTTTGTTCACAAATGTACTGTGTCAGCGCTATTTATGTAAAAATATGGCTGGTTCTCTATCAGGGAACCAAAAAGTACCTGAGAAGGTGCCGAAGACAGCAGGGGACGAGTAGGTACATTAAAAATAAATTAATATTGCCTCGTCTCCTGCCGGGGGACCAATGGGTTCTGACCCGAATAAAATATATTTTCATACCGTTGCCGTAAACTCGTAGGTAACGAGAAACGTTACTCTTTGAAATCCGAGGGAGTTATCGCTCAACGGGACGTCGTCCGGATGAGATTTCATGGCCACGATCCCTGGGAGGGAAACTCCGGGTCCCTGCGGAAAGCACACTCATTAGTGAGGCCTGTCGGCTTTCTGCCATTCAAGCAAGCCTATAGAACTTGCGTCGAGTTCTGAAATCGAGTAGGATTTGTACCGGCGCGTGGCGGCCGCGTGCGTCCCTTCACTATGCGCGATTATTTGTTTTTACGTGATTTAACATGTTTATTTGGTGAGATTTTTTTTTGGTTTATTTTTATATTATGGTCTACTAGCGTGTGATGCTTGCGAAAGGGATTTTGCGTCTACCACTCTAAGATTAAATTATTATATGTAATACAACGGATTTAATACTCAGTTTTTTCACACTCATCTTTATAAATACTGTCGATACATGCTGAAAACAGCTCCTGCTAATGTGGGTCACGATCCTTAGCATGGACGGTCCAGTCCAGCAGGAGTGAGGCCTAGGTCGCAATTCGCGTGCAGATCGCGCCTTTGTGTTTATAAGTAGATAAATGACGTAACCAAGTGTTCCTTGTGTGCCTAAGTTGAAATGAAAGAGTATGATTTAGCGAAAGTCAAAACCACTCCACTGGGGCAGGTGTAAATACTCGAAGCCGTCGAATATTAACAATTGCACCACCTGTGAGCAATAAAGCTTATGTGCGCCATGTTTATCAAAATTGGATTATTTCCGCGCTACCAGAAGTCATTCATTACTTGTTAAGTTTGAGCTTCAGAACGCAGGTGTGTGTAATGAATTTTGGGGTCTTTGGACATGTTACCTACACCATTCGAATTAAGTTTGGTCGAAACACTTTTAATCCACAACTTTTCGTCACAAAGTGATGGCCCTTAACAGACTCTAAGTAATGTCGTTGGACTAACTCTTAGATATAAGTGTCAATTTATAGATTTTTTTTAGTTTTTATTGAGGAAGTAAGTATATAATTTACAAATAAATACAAATTAAATCTAAACTATCTAAACCTACAAAACGTGTAAAAATTATAAATTTAGGTCAAAATCAAATTACTTATTAGTTTTTTTTTTGAGAATATTTTTTTGGAAAAATCTAAAAATTACATGTAACATTAAAAACCAAATGAAAAAAACTAAAACTATATGTACAAATAAAAATTTAAAGATAAAAAACTTGCCCTCCCCCACAATTGGCAGCGTGCCCAAAAGGCTGGCCGCGTTGCCTCGCTGTATAGCTTTATTTTTATTGTATTTAGGCTAGATCGTAGTGTGAATAAAATGTCATACTATAGCACTTTATTTAATAAATTAAAAATTAAAAAACTTTTCATCGAAACTACTTTTTATCGAAGCTACGTCGATGGTGCGTTTGATCGAAACCACGAGGTCTCGTCAAAAATTACAAGAACTGTCAGAGATTGACTAGATTATGAATAACAGCATAAGACTCGAACTTTGAAACAGACTTTACAGTCCATCTGTAGGTAATTTCGATAAAATATTCTTGACCTAAACGTAGTGTAAACGTAGTGTGGGACGCCCCCCGACCAGATGGAGGGATGACCTTCGCAAGATGGCTGGTGGGGACTGGATGCAGAGGGCCGAGAATAGGGTTGATTGGCGCGCTTTGGGAGAGCCCTACGTCCAGCAGTGGACTGATACGGGCTGATGATGATGATGATGATTCTTGACCTACTATTCTAAAAATTCATATTTAAAACCCACGGGAAAAAATATGCAACCAAAAAACTACTAACCACTTTTTTCCCAAGATCCCACAGTCTTTTGTCTTGAACCAAAGGGCGCAAGGTAGGGGCGAAAGGGAAACGTGAGTTTTGGCCTGTTTTATGCCCTAACAATGGGGCGGGAGAGGATACTGGGGTTCGCCACGTGGCGCAGAGAACTATTGTGAATGATATTAACGTAACTACAATACTCGCGCCGGAATATCAGCTTATAGTTTCAGATAAGCACCCTTAGCCAAGTGGCTTTGACTTCCGTTAAATTTAAACTGAAAGATAAATAGGTATGCCTATGGGATTTTGTACCGAAAAAGTAAATGTAAATCCCATTCTATTATAACTATCGTTAACGAAAGTAAACGCCACGTAAATCTTGAAAAGATATCATGAAATTAAGAATGATCTTAATTTAAGTTAAGGACCATCCTGGATCCTAATTTGATACAGTCAGCGGTTTTCATACAAAAGTTACAATTTTATGGATAACATAGAGGCATACCAGAGGGTTAGTTTATAATTCACAAGGTCTATTTTTTTATGAAAATATAGGTAAAATTAAGGGACCCATATATATTCTTTGAGATGAGTAGGTATAGGACAGCAGATCAATGGTAACACTTGCAGTACGATTTCAAGTCTTACGATGCAAATAATAAGAACTGTCAAAAGTAAAAAGTGTTACCATTGATCTGCTGTCGACTGTACCTATGTTAATTACTTTATGGCCTCGTGACCATGTAACCTAAAGGGCTTCATGGATTTTTTTGCCAAAAAAACAGTAGGTTTTTTGTTCATTTTTGACACCATTCACTTGTTTTCTTTCTAAATTCTAGAACAATCTGTGAATGCCTAAAACAATTCAAAAGACTTTGTATTAGTGAGCACTTTTGTCAGAGGGTAAAAAATACATCATTATTTTCTAACCCCTGATTTCGCCATGGATACGCCTGTTACCTTTAGCTAGAGGGTGTACACAAATTCGTCGTGGCACAGGGGATGTTACGTCTCTACATCTCTAGGGTGATTACAATTATACGCTGGCACGATTCAATGGACAACAACGATAATTGATAGACGAAATAGGAAGTTCTATAGAAGAGTTTTATGCCTAAACCGAAGGCCAAATCGAGTGTCTTATTTTGTAAACAAAAACTACCATACTAACATTGTAAGCTGTTCTGTGATTATTGCATAGTTATTTTCACATTATTACATCAGATTACTTTATATTCACAATGATGAAAAGGTTCGATCAATCAGTTCCTTCAGTGTTACATCACAACCAGTAATTAGACGATCTTATTTGTTTACAAAATAAGACTTTATTTGGGCTGCGGTATAGAGTTACTATGCTCCATAAAA
This sequence comes from Tachystola acroxantha, assembly GCA_963506565.1. Taxonomy (NCBI): domain Eukaryota; kingdom Metazoa; phylum Arthropoda; class Insecta; order Lepidoptera; family Oecophoridae; genus Tachystola; species Tachystola acroxantha. Next base: position 20,671,375 of record OY735870.1, read on the forward strand.
GTTTCTGTATTTTATTAGGCAAAGGTCTTCTTCTCCACTAATCTCAATCATGGGAAGAAAAATAAAACTGTAAATTAAGAATAGAGCATCTATACCGAAGCCCAAATCAAGTGTCTTGTTTTGTAAATAAAAACTACCTTACCCTACTAACATTTTAAGCTGTTCTGTGATTATTGCATAGTTATTTTCACATTATTAGGTCGGATCACTTTATTTTTACAATGATGAACAGGTTCGATGAATCAGTTCCTTCAGTGTTACATCACAACAGGTAATTAGACAATCATATTTGTTTACAAAATAAGACACTTGATTTGGGCTGCGGTGTAGATAAAAGTGTTAGTTTTGGATTAACAATAATAAAGTAAGTACGTATTGTAAAGCACGTCCAAATACATTTGATCGTGACTTCTAATGTCAAAATACCTTCCGTTTGCGCGAACGCCAACTCCGAATGCCGTTCGTTAGCCTTCGTTGGCTTGGCCTCCTATAAACAACTAGATACACAAAGGTCTTACTAAAACAATTAAAAAAACGTCCAAATAAGGGTCCACTGTTAACGTCCAAATAATGTCCAATAAGGAAACGAGGGTCAATTCATCCGTTTAGACCTTCTTTGCGCTCGGACATTTTTAGAAAGCAGACTGTGTATCTAATTATTTATAGGAGATCAATGCTGTTCGCGGCAAAATTTTAAGAAAAAAATAAAAAAAGTCTGTATGCACCATTGATCTCCTATAAACAACTAGATACACAGTCTGCCTTCGAAAAATGTCCGAGCGCAAAGAAGGTCCAAACGGATCATTTGCTTTATTGGACATTATTTGGACGTTAAAATTGTACCCTTATTTGGACGTTTTTAAAATTGGTTTAGTAAGACCTTTGTGTATCTAGTTGTTAATAGGAGATCAATGTTATGCACCTAATAATATAACGATTTTTCTTTTTGTTTGTTATCAAACATCAATGAGCTATCATCGCGCTTAGACCACTTTCTATGCTCATATCAATAACAAATCTCACGACAGCATACGTATAAAATCATTTCTTAACACATCGACAAAAAAAACCTACAAATTTTTTTGGGATATGAAGTGACAAAAACTATGGCTTGACAACGTCATCGCACCGATCTCATCGGTTACTAAGCTAAAAAATCAGATTAGACGCAAAAGGACCCCGTACTTGTTTAAAGATCTATTATTTGCATCAATGCGAACTCTATATCGGTAAGTAGGCTTGAAATACAGAAATAAATTGTTATGTGGTTCGAACCCCTTTAAGGTTTTCATACAAATTGACACAAACATGTTTCATTCGGTTCATTGGACACAATTGAGCGCTAGCCGCAAAGTCTACTAGCCAAATATTTAATTTAAAATATATTAACATCGACTAACCTAAGGGCCCTAAGGGCTGACGTAACACAAATCTTTGCAGTCTACTTACTTTTCTCCAGGGCAATCGATTCGTGAACCTAAATCTTGAAAAATCTAAGTGGATATTATGGCTTTTCACAAATACATCGAGATTGAGCGACAGCGAAATCGCTCCGCCACCCGCCTCATATAAGCTTTCGTAGCCCGCCTGTAGAGAGTTGTGTTGGTCGAGATTCGTCCAATAAGTCATTCCCAGTCCCTCGTGATCAGCAATCGATCAATTATGTTTGAATCATTGACTCCCCGGCCACGGATCGCGTCTCCGTCGCCTCCAAAATATTGTGATTTAGATTTTATCTCACTAAAACTAAATTAATAAAAGGATGACTTAAAAATAAACATATTTTGATACAGAGTTTTACAAATACACCGTTTGCAGAGTTATCCAGAGCGAGTAACATGACAACATACTATGATGAATAAAAATCACCATTAGATATTTACAGCGAGCGATATTTCTAATTTTTTTTGTCATCCGCCAATCTTAAAAAAATCATATCTTCCAATATAATAAATTTTATTAAAAAAGCTACGTTCACATTGTTTATTGCTATAAATATTATTTTTTAAATGCTTATTTGTAACGTGATTCAAAGTTGTAGTTCACTAATGTGCCAGAAACAGCCGTTTTTCGCAATTATGTGAACTACAACTTACCTACATTGCATCACGTTACAAATAAGCATTTAAAAAATAATATTTATACCTAGCAATAAACAATGTGAACGTAGCTTTTTTAATAAAATTTATTATATTGGAAGAGATGATTTTTTTAAGATTGGCGGCGCTAGTTGGCTCTATGAAGGCTCTTAAGTTACATTTCAATTTAAGACATAACATACTGCCAATTTCGTTGGGTCATTATCATCATCAGTCTATTTATATTGCCCCACTGCTCGGGCACCTTCCCTTACATCGTGGGAGCTCGGATCATGATCCACCACCCGGGTCCAGTGCGGATTGGAGGATTTCACATGCCTTAGATTTTTTTTTCGTCTACAGCATGCAGGTTTCATCACGTTTTCGCTGGGTATTTATTGTGAAATACTGCGATAGTAATTCATTTCACATTTTATAAAACAATTGGTCATGCAATAAATAGGCACCTTTGACTTTGACATCCCTTTCGACCGTCGACCTAATCAAGTGTCTTATTTTGTAAACAAATATGATCGTCTAATTACCTGTTGTGATGTATTGAAGGAACTGATTGATCAAACCTGTTCATCATTGTGAAAATAAAGTGATCCGATCTAACAGTGTGAAAAGAACTATGCAATAATCACAGAACAGCTTAAAATGTTAGTAAGGTAGGGTAGCCGAAGGGAGTGTGTTCAGTATCGGTAACTGAACAACTTTTGTTTTACGACTTTTCGAATAAAAAATAAAAATAATTTAATGTCTCATAGAAATCTATCAGCTGACTGGTACGAAATGTATGAAAAATCAAAAAATAAATTCGCGAAAATCGAAAACTCGTAGAACAAGAGTTGTTCAGTTACCGATACTGAAAACCCCCCCTTCGGCTTCATATACCATTTACGTTACACCCTGTATAATAATCTCATTTGCTTTATTGGGCATTATTTGGACGTTAACATAACAATGGACCCTTATTTGGAAGATTTTTAAATTGTTTTAGTAAGACCTTTGTGTATCTAGTTGTTTATAGGAGATCAATGCCCGACTATCTAGTCTGTGGGCGTGGATATATTCGCTTTGGCACAAGGAGCTGTTTTTGCCTCTGACGACCCCGCCGTGGTCGCGGACCATTTCTTTCCGGATGCGGTTAGGGGGCGCGACCTATTTCGGTTCGGGGTTTTTTGCTGGCGGCGCCGTACAGAACACCCTAGCGACGAATGCTACTGTTCGATCTACTTGTGGAACTGACAGTAACAGCAAGGCCATTTATTTATTTTATTAATGGACTCGACAGTTCGTCATTTGCCAATTTTCCTACGCCGTTCGGGGATGCCGGGTGTGGAGGCTCTTTTGTCGAAGGGTCAACTTAGATGGTGTGGCCATATTGCCCGTATGCATGACTGCAGATTGCCTAGGTCCGTGTTCTACTCGGAACTCTCGTGCGGGAAACGGAATTCGGGCGGACAATACCTGCGCTACCAGGATGTACTGAAGCGGAACCTTAACTCTTGCGGTATACACTATGATCGGTGTGAGGAGTTGTCGCAGGAGTTAGTGGGAGTCGCCGTCGTCGGACACGACGAGGAGGACATCATCATCATCATAATTTGTCAATGTCATGTTGCAGAATATTCAAAATATCATATCGTCTTCTCTTCATTCAAGAGAGTCGCCGTAGCTTCGTCTCCCTGCGTATCCGCGTCTTCATGTCTTCATCCAGAGGAGTCGCCGTAGCGTCGTCACTCTGGACGAAGCAGCTCGACAGTCACGTTCACTCCCGAGCTTGTAGCGGGAACTCTTGACTATAACGCCTATAATCTATACATATAATAAGGCTGTAAAAAAGTTGTGTCTGTACATTGGATATTTTTTGAAAATAATAATTGTAATGTGTTTTAGGTTCGATACTGATGCCAAAACACTAATTTTTAGAATTTTTGTCTGTTTGTCTGTGACTTTGTGCAAGTATCACGCCATAACTACTGAAGGGATTTTGATGAGAGTTTCACTAGGAGATAGCTGAAATATCCGGACAGCTCATAGGCTATAAGCCATGGCGGTATGTGATGTGGAAACAAGGATCAAGAGAGGAAGATCTGCCTCCTGATACTCCATCCTCTCCATCCTCCTCCTCTACGCAAAAGAAATTGCGGGGTACAGCTAGTATTTAATAATGGTATTAAATATTAATACAATTATTTCGTACCATGACGTCTTTAAGAAGTTTACTTTAAGGTCGTCATGGTAAGAAATAACAAAGTATTATTGAAGTAATCCTGCTATAAGAGTTCGTGGTAAGGGGGCAGATCTTCTCACCAACTACGAGTAGATGTTCATAATATCACTTGACACGACCAAATGTGAGTCGCGACGCCCCAAAGCTCGAAACTGCACGCCACATTTCATACACGCATGATTTATATGCGCGGGCGCACAAAAACGGGCTAAATGATCCTACGCGCTGCGGTATGCTCTTTGCTCTATGTCGTTTAATACACTAGCCACGGTTTCACATGTGTTTAAGTTAACTATATTCACGATGAGTATAAAAGTTTCGAGAAATAATTACGGAGTCAATTCGCGATGGCGCAGTAGTTGGGTCACCAGACTTACTATCCGGAGGTCCCAGGTTCGATCCCCGGCTAGTTCATCCATGTACCAATGATATTTCCTCTGTTGTTGTTATTTTTTCGAAGGATAAACTAACATAGGTATAACAAAAGAATAAATTCGCTACCTGAAGGTTGTCTGGAAGAGATCGCTCTCAGCGATAAGACCGCCTGTTGTATAAAATTATGTTAGCTAAGTGTGAAAACTATGTATTCTTTTTTGTACAATAAAGTATATTTATCTTATCTTATAGGTACATTTACCGAATGCTCTCAAAGCGGTTAAGGAAACAATCACGATGAAACCTGCATGGCGTATAAAAAATCTAGGGCAAGTGTAATCCGCCAATCCGCACTAAGCCGGCGTGGAGGATAATGGCCCGAGCTCCCTCGATGTAAGGGAAAATATACTAATGATGATGGAAATGATGACGATACGAATCTTCGAAGGCCAACGAACGTGTTGTACGGCCAATAGCAGATCAATGGTAACACTTACAGTACGATTTCAAGTCTTACGGCGCAAAAAATAAGAACGGTCCTAAGTGTTACACTGTCTGCTGTTAGTTGTACCTACGGCAACGTCTAATGTCGTTCGTTGGCCTTCGTTAGCCTAGTTTGTACGCGGCTATACAGTGTGTAACGTAAAGAGTATATGAAGCCGAAGGGAGGGTGTTCAGTATCGGTAGCTGAAAAACTTTTGTTCTTTTAGAATTAAAACTATAGTGAGCCATTACTACAAACTATTATATATAAACGGATATCACTCACTTATATTGTTAAAGTCGGCAATTAGACCGACAGTTTCAATTTTCGCGAATTTATTTTTTGACTTTTAATACATTTCGTACCGGTCAGCTGGTCGATTTGTATGGGACATGAATTTATTTTTATTTTTTATTCGAAAAGTTGTAGAACAAAAGTTGTTCAGTTACCGATACTGAACACCCTCCCTTCGGCTTCATATACCGTTTACGTTACACCCTGTATATTTATTTATCTATACCTATACTTACCACGCACGACATACATAATATAAGACGCTCCATTATCTGCATACCCCGAAAATCACCTGAAGATGTATTTGTATTTTGTCTCAATAAAATTGGTTGGAAGAAACTGCCCTCGACAAAACAAAAAGCTTGAACCAATAAATACTGCACCTAGGGTTGTCATAGCTCCTGTTCTTTGACAATACTTAGTCGATACTTGGCATGCGTTCGAATCGAAATGGTTCAATACCAAGGAACTCTCAAAAGTATATAAATATTATATTTATTTAAACACAACCCTGCGATCGATAACTGGCGTAGCAGACGTGGCCCGCAAAGCAGCTACATTAAAGTGGAACTGTGCGTGCCCCGTGCGCCGCATGCAGCCGGACCGATGGGCCCGGACTGCCACAGAATGGGTGCCATCGGACGGCCGCCGGCGTCGGGGCAGACCTCGGCGTAGGTGGAGAGACGATGTCGTTAGATACAGGGATGGGTGGCTGGAAGAGGCTCAGGACAGGGATGGATGGAAGAGGAGGGGGGAGACCTTTGCCCAGCAGTGGGACTATTTATAGGTTTACAAATAAAATAAAATGCCCCAGCGAGTGTGCTAGACGAACTGGAGTGGTCTGAGTCTGCACAGAATAAAGATGAGTTAGTTAGGTTAGGGGGAGGTCTTTGCCCAGCATTGTGACATCACTAAAGGTGCTCCCAGACAGCAGCTATATAACGTTAGACACTGTTGCTTAACATTTGTTGTCCGACTTTTTACTTGTAAGTTACACCCTGTTATAAAATGTTATCGTGTTACACAATGTTTTATAACGTTATATAGCTGCTGTGTAAAAAAAAGTAGAATAATACTTACTCAATGTAAAGCCTCATTTCCACCTGCAATAAAACTTCTGCGAGTAATATCCAACAATCTGTCCGAGATTTTAGACTTGCAAAAAACTGTCGTTCAGTATTCGACTTGATTCCTTTCAAAACGTTTTCATAAAGGAAGGAACGTCTAATTCTAATTAGACGCCGAAAATCTAATTAGAAATATTCGAATTAGGATATCGATGTTTCAAATTGACCGCATGACAACCCTAATTGAACCGAACCCGAAAACTCGTCGCCCCGTTATGTGACTTTACAGTTTGTCCTTTTCTGTTACATAATGGCGGCGTGTAGCGTTGTCTCGCTCACTCTTGAATGGGTACTACCAGATTGCAGATTCTACAAGAGCGTGAGACCAGTTTTTGTTTAGCAATCTTTGTTGTTGTTGAGCCATCGATGTCTACAGGGTGACCCTGAATTAGTGAAAAAAACGTTTAGGCAAGTCTGTTCCAAGTTGGTCTACTGGCAGTCGATAGCACATACAATAATAATTATGAGTAGGTTCTCTTGAAAATGGCGGAAAACGACGCGGTTGCAAAATTATTTGTTAATTTTTGTTATAATGTTAAGTTAATCAGAAAATGTTCGCGAATGACAGTATGGTGAATTTATTGGATAATTTGAGCAAGATCTGAAGTTTCAAGCTTCTATCAAGAGTTCCCGCTACAAGCTCGGGAGTGAACGTGACTGTCGAGCTGCTTCGTCCAGCTATAACGGCGTCTCCTCTGGATGAAGACATGAAGACGCGGCTACTCAGGGTGAAGACGCTACTGCGACTCCTCTGGAGGAAGATAGAGGACTAATAAAGTTATTTTATATTATAATTATAGTGTGTGCTGTAAGTTATCTACTAGTGAAATAATTTTTTCAATCGGTCAAGTAGTTTTTGAGAAAATCTCAACCTTATTGAGGCTCTGCATACTTTTCGTTTCGGCCTGAGTCATTGATCTCCTATAAAATACTATACACAGTCTGCCTTCTAAAAATGTCCGAAGAAGGTCCAAACGGATGAATGGATCCTTTGCTTTATTGGACATTATTTGGACGTTAACAGTGGTTCTTTATTTGGACGTTTTTAAATTGTTTTACTAAGACATTTGTGTATCTAGATGTTTATAGGAGATCAATGACCTGAGTGTATGATGATAACGTAAATCAAAGAAAAGTTCTTCATGGAGCCAACTAGCGCCGCCAATCTTAAAAAAATCATATCTTCCAATATAATCAATTTTATTAAAAAAGCTACGTTCACATTGTTTATTGCTAGGTATAAATATTATTTTTAAATGCTTATTTGTAACGTGATGCAATGTAGGTAAGTTGTAGTTCACATAATTGCGAAAAAACGGCCGTTTTTGGCACATTTGGCTCGTTGGCTAGTTGGCTCATGTCAGCGCCTTATTGAAAATGCAACAAAAAAATTTAACACTGATAAGTAGGTATAATAATTATAAATTATTTGTTTACTTTATTAAATTATTTTTCAATATGCAATTAGCTTCGAATATCTGATATTCCTTGTTTATAAATACGAGGAAACGGTTGGAAATATTAATGTTAATACGAATATTTCGCTAAAGTAGGTAAGTGGGTACTTATCAATATTGAAAGTACTTATTGCCGGACAAGTAAATAAGTACTTATACCTACCTACACTCCGTTAATTTTAATTGGAGCGGGATCGTGAACGATTAAATTATGAAAAAGACATTGCCACAGTTCAATGGAGCTTTGCCCCACCTACAAAACTACGTGACCGTTTAAGCTGTACCTATCATTTTGTTGGGGACTTATTACAGGTTTCATATTGCATAATCACAATCAGTATCATTTTCTACTACTCTCGCAACTCCTATAGAAGAATAACAAAAACAATGAATAAATCGCTTCGATTTCTTACTATTTTCTGAATTCTTAACTAAAGTGTTTTTTTCGAATCGCAACTTGTACAAAACTTTAGTTTAAACCAATAATTTTAATAAAAAACGGAGATATTTTTACATTTTATTCGTTATCTTGTACAACTTGCCGTTGATGGTGGGGCAGAATCTGGCATTGTCATTTATCAGTAAGTAAATAAAGGAGAAAAAAATTCATCACGTTATCAAACCGACCGACGATAAATAATATTTTATGTACTTAAGGGCCTTCCATGAGCCAACTAGCGCCGCCAATCTTGAAAATATAATATCTTCCAATTTAATCAATTTTATTAAAAAAGCTATTTACAAAATGTTTATTAGGATGAATACTATTTTTCAATATACAATACATGGCATAATTGCGACAAGCTAAGTTGTAGTTCACAAATGTGCCAAAAACGGCCGTTTTTCGCAATTATGCGAACTACAACTTACCGAAATAAAATCACGTTATAAATAAGCATATAAAAAATAGTATTTATCGTAATAAACATTTTGTAATTAGCTTTTTTAATAAAATTGGCGGCACTAGTTGGCTCATGTAAGGCTCTTAAGTACCTACTTACCTACTTTATGTTAAAAATAGTTATAATGGAAGCTAAAATAAATAAAATTAAAATAATCAATATCAGACTATTTTTAAGTCTCTTGCTCAGGCACAGACCTTCCCTTACATCTAGGGAGCACGGGCCATGATCCACCACACGGGCCCAGTGCGAACTAGCGGATTACACATGCCATAGATTTTTCCAGCATGCAGGTTTTATTACGACGTTTACCTTCACTGTTTTGAGAGCATTCGGTACATGTACAGGCGACAGCAGATCAATCGTAACACTTGCAGTACGATTTCAAGTCTTACGACGCAAATAATAAGAACTGTCGAAAGTAAAAAGTGTTACCATTGATCTGCTGTCGACTGTACGTAAGTATTTCCTTCGACAAAACCGAGGAAAACTCATTGGTACCTACAATCTGCTCCGGGATCGAACCTGGAACTTTCGTATCGTAATTCCAGTGACTATAGGTACAGTGGAGTACAGAGAAAGGTGTACAGGAGAGTTTTTAAGGTTGAGATTATCTCAAAAACTACTTGACCTATTGCAAAAATTATTTCACTGTTAGATAGATAAAAGTTAAAACTATGTAACTGTAAAATAATTATTAAATTCGGTCCAGTAGTTTTTAAGAAAATCTCAACCTTATTAAGGCCCCCTGTATACTTATCTCTGTCTTCGACTATACCACTGCGTCACCGAGCTCTTTAAAATTAAAATACTCAAGGATTACTTGAGAGCTTTGATATAGACTATAGAGCGTGCCATGGAATAGAGAGGTCATTAAGTTCGCCTCTGAACAAAATTTTTCTTCATTTCTTCCATGGATGAACTGGTCCTCGCTACAGGGGGGATCTCAGGGCTGGCGCTTACTTCGCTCAACGGCTGAGTTTAGCCGTTCAGCGAGGTAATGCCGCCAGCATCCTGGGAACCCTGCCGCATGGGGGCGACGTAGGCGATATGCTAATTATGTAAATATTTTGTAAATATTACTTTTTATTATTTGTATTATTTTAAGTTTTTATATTAGTATGCTAATCTTATGAGAATAAACACAAAAATCTTCCATGGAATACTAACAAGGATAATATTAGAATCCATTGAATTATTTTGTCTTACAGTTATTAGGTTTTAAATACAGCTGATATTTGTCGTACTGATAAAGTTTGGAATTCGGAAAAAAGGCCCCAAAAAGAATCCGATCGGGACCACCCAGCCGACCGACGCCCAGCTGCCGGTCTTGGGACTTATTTATTGTTTTAATTAAAACAACATAACTCAGGGTTTCTTGTACGCGCCTATGTGACAGCTCGTAACTCTAAACTTTAGCTTCTGAAGAATACTCGTATTAAAAAAACTAAGGCACGTGTAATTACTAATTTTATTAGGTAATTTGGGTGATTCATTCCCGTAACCTCGCTTTCCCATTACCGCAACTCTCTTTACGTCAACTCTCGCTACGTGGAGTCTCGCTATATCAACTTTTCGCTACGTGTGATACAGTTAGCAAAAGAAGTGAATCTTTTACGAAACGTGAATTATGAATTGAATTATTGTAATTAGAGTATATGTATTACCCCACTTGGATAATGTAGGAGTCTCCTACTAAAACCTTACACCCCCAAGACCTATCTTTTTAATATAAAAAACCGGCCAAGTGCGAGTCGGCTGTCAGACTCACGCACCGAGGGTTCCGTGCAACTTCACCATAACATTTGCTCTAACGAAAAGATAAACTACATTTAGGGATTAACTCATCTTTGCGTTTTCGAAACTGATAACATCGACATACCAGGCGTCAAATGCAAATATAAGTTTGTAATTACAAAAATATAATTATTATGATAGACCTTCAAATTTACAGTTTTCGGATTTTATCCTTTACTTGTGCTATAAGACCTAGCTTCTTGCCAAAATTCATGATTCTAGGTCAACGGGAAGTACCTACCCTATAGGTTTGAGTTTTCTTGCATTTCCGTATGCGAGAAAATGCGACTATAAACAGCGATATCCTATTCTATATATTCTAATTTCAACTTGATCTGTCCACGCGTTTCTGAGATATCGATCTTGACATGACAGAAAGACGGACAACAAAGTGATCCTAGGGTTCCATTTTTCCTCTTGAGGTTAGGAACCCTAGAAAAATATTTTTAAGAAAAATACCTTTTTATAGTGCCTTAGTTGCTTTTTAATACGAAGTTTCTTCAGAAGCTAAAGTTTAGAGTTACGAGCGACTCGTAGGCTGGAAAATTATGTTCAAAAATTATTTATATTGAATCTAAATAGGTTATCTAAATTCGATGAATCATATTCATGAAGCAAATAACCATCATTCATCAGTCATTAATGGTACCTACTACATTCATTTGTAAATCAAATTATCCCTAATAGAGACTAGCTTCTATTTGGGCAAATATTATTTACCTGCCTATCTCGTGGAAAGCAAAATTAATTAACGAATTATATCATTCACATTTTTGGCTTTGTCGGCAACGTTTATTGCCATATTATTACCATTTTAAAAGTGCTAAAAGATTTGATAATGAACAATTACATTTATGTTTTATATCTCTGAATACCTCGTTATAAAGAAATAAAAGTAGACACTTTAAATTGGAATATTTTTATTAACAGATCGTTATAATTTTTAGTCACAGGAATAATTTATGCGGCTATATTAAATAGTGGTAGCATTTTCAAAAATCCTGCAGTCTTATTCCGGGCCAGTCGACATTGATAAAATACGTGAGAAGAACTATTTAATCGATCGCAAGCCAGTGATTGTAGTTTACGAAAACTCGATAAATAGAACGGGGAAAGTGTATTTTTAAAGTTTTAACTTGTCCGGAAAAAGTCAGTCAGGTTCTACGAACTGGAATTTTTATTATTTGTCAGCTTCAAGTTTTTACATAATAATAATAAAATTGAACAGTACATCGATTACTTGGTGTTCGCTACTTACATGCAATATTGCGGATTATTTACTTTTAAATGTACTATAAAACTATGCAAAAAAGGAACTAAGAGTGCGTGTTCTTCGCCGGAATAATTATTATACACTTAGGTCATTCTTACAACTACATACAATATAGGTAGTCATGTAATTACATTCCCAATAAATTGGCAATAATAATATCAAATCAATGTTAACAATATTTTACGACCGGCTAATATATTCTAACGCGTTTTGTCCTTCCACATGTATTACAATTACTACTCGTATCATATCTAATTTATTAATCTATGGAAAAAATTCACATGTAACTATAATTACTTATGCTAATCTTAAATTTTATATTAAACATCAATAAATAAATAGTAATATATTAATAAAAATCCTTCAAAATTGGTTGGATGCACCAATCGTTTTACAAAACGAAATATTCATTTAAATAAATTACTTGGGCATGGCATGTTAAGCGTTATACGACGTCCAATAGGTATTGTATTAATACAATATTATATTTCAAAATTACCAGGGTCATATATACGCTTTGTAATAACGCTGACACAGCATATAGGTTTCAAAAATGTGACAATGTAAAATGGACGGACATTAACTCCACCATGCGCGTAAATGTAACAGGACAGGAGATACGTATTTACATTCATTCTCTACAGTACTCGTCAATTTATTTTCAATAGTTTTTAAATAGCAACACCGTCAATTTATGTTGACGAAACCATAATTCACAAAATACATTTACAACCTTCGAGATTCACCTGGCTGAATATCCGATTTTTATGTACTATTAAGTACAATAAAATCGTAAATTCGACGTTAATATATAAAGATTCATGGTTACAATATGGTTAAGCTTCTAATAAGTTACATAATTTTGATTTTCCTACATAAAACACTTGCACAACCATTAGGGACATCAACTTTTTATCACTCTCACTATTGCATCGTGCACTCGCAGTAAACGTCTGGTACAAGAGAATGGAGGATTCAGCATCTTACAAAGTAACGTGTCGTCACTCAGAAATTTGTCCACAAGTTTCCTATATCCAGTCAGAACGCAGATCCATTGCACTGTCACGGTAAAGTTTAGAGCGCTAATAATGCGCAATACTGGGGCTATGGACAATCCATAGAGTTTGGACTCGGCGGGCCGCCGATCACACTGTAGGAAGGACTGTGCGGAGGCAGCGACTGGATCGACCCCATGGGCCCGTGGTACATGTCCATCTCGAGCGAAGCGTCGGGAGAACACTTCTCCGCCATCTTGTTCTCCTGCTTCGTCACCATTCGCCGCCATTTTGCCCGCGCGTTCTGGAACCACACCTGGGGACAAAAAATAAGAACATTCAATGTCGGGCCAGAGAAGCGAAAAGTGAACCGTCGCGAGCAAAACGATAAAGTCGCCTTAAAAATAATATAGAAAAACACTCGCAAAGCAAAACAAAGTCACATAAAAAAGTGTGTAGCATCGAGATTGCAGTCTTCGAATGTTCCTCCATGATATGCCTGCGTTATTCGGAGTAATTTGCTTTCGTACTCGCTCTGGATGCGGAAGCTCGATTCTTTTCTTTTGCGCATTTCTGCACGGCTTTTTGTGGGGCACGTGAGAGCGTTCCGCGGATTTGCCGTTGTGGGTTGCTTGCGTTCCGAAGTGCAGATTTTATCTGTAATTAGCGAGATTAGCGCTGGACGCCGCCTCGGAGCGTGACGCGCTGTCACCGGCCAGCGCACACCGGCCGGCCACAGCATTCCGCCGCAGTGTTCGCGCCCGGGACAATTACAGCTGATACAAGTGCAAGTTTATATACGGTCGTAGGTTATTCATAGACAATTTTGAGCACGAGCTTAGCATGAGCTCGCTCTTAGACTGAGATTTAAAACTGTCTGTGAATCTAGGCCTTAGGACTGTCAAAAATGAATGAAATCTGATAGTTTCGCACTAGGTACAAAAATGTAATAAATCTCGGCTCAAGCCAGAGAAAATAAAGGGAAATGGTTTAGTAAGATATTAGCGAAAACTACTGGACCAATTTTAAAAACTATTTTACTAGAAATTTACAGATATTTCACAAGCAACACGAATTGAAGACCAAAATTTTGACCTCGGTTGACCACGGTTACTTCTATCCTTCTCTAGTTACTAAGGTTCTTGGGTTACAGTACCTAACACCAATACTGCAGTAACTCTATAGGACGCAGCAAGAGCGCTATATAGAGATTTCACAAGTAACACGAATTGAAGACCAAAATTTTGACCTCGATTGACCACGGTTACTTCTATCCTTCTCTAATTACTTGGGTTACAGTACCTAACACCGATACTGCAATAACTCTATAGGACGCAGCATGAGCGCTATATCTGTTTCTTATATTATACACTTGCGAGTTCTAGAGATTCGATAATAGGACCTCGACATCCCAAGATTTCGAGCTTGCCGCGTTCCCACGGCACGCGAATCTCATGGCCAATCGCACGCGGCTGCGCGCTGGCCCCGCCCTCCGCGGCATGGCCGCTATAGTGCTTGCCTAATGCCAAAAGTTGAGTAGTGGTTCTTAGCTGGCTGCCGGTGACCAGCTCAGGGCAGTAGCCAGAGAGGGGGCTCGGGGGTCCAGGACCCATTGTTTGTGAACTTATGCAAAGTGTCTCATGAATGCTTATGGGGAATATAGAGTGAGGGGTGATCTACCAGGTCAAAAAATGATATTAGTATAAACTAATACAATTTTTTGACCTGGTGTGATATAGTAATAAAAATCACTTAAAAATTGTGGCACATAAGTGCCACAAATGACAATGCCAGATTCTGCCCCACCATCAACCGCAAGTTGTACAAGATAACGAATAAATGTAAAAGTATCTCCGTTTTTTATTAAAATTATTGGTTTAAATTAATGTTATGTACAAGTTGCGAGTCGAAAAAAACAGCTTAATTAAGAATTCAGAAAATAGTAAGAAATCGAAGCGAATTATTCATTGTTTTTGTTATTCTTCAATAGGAGTTGCGAGAGTAGTAGAAAATGATACTGATTATAATTATGCAATATGAAACCTGTAATAAGTCCCCAACAAAATGATAGGTACAGCTTAAATGGTCACGTAGTTTTGTAGGTGGGGCAAAGCTTCATTGAAATGTGGCAATGTCATTTCAAGTGATTTTTATTAGTATGCGTGTATGTAAGGTTTATAATATTTTAAAATTTTATATATTAATATAAAGCATTTTGTGTACTTTTCCTCTGCCTGCTTCAGATCTCATCTCTCTCACACCGTTAATGTACATATTATTCCATTGCTGTATTGTAGGTAATCAACATTATGTACATTAATGAATTAAAAGATTTTTTTTATTTTTTCGAAAAATACTTATCATATTTTCATTTGTCATTTGTTGCTGTGTTTACAAATAAGCATATAATTAATTAGGAAGGTAAAGGTATCATAGGGACAACACGGTGCGTTATCATATGATTGAGAATTACGGAAATTCTTATTTGAATGTGGTACACAAACTAAGTATACCACATTCAAATAGGAATTTCCGTAATTCTCAACAATATTCGAGACATTTAATGGCCGTGCACCGCCCGCTACTGTCACTGGCATTCATAAATCCCTGACAAGTGAGACGTGAGTCGATAGTGTCACCGGGCGAGATGAGAAATGGTTGAAAAGCGCGGTAGACGTCGCGCCCACGATTGATGATGCCCCGTCCACACATGCCACGCGATAAGACCTGGTGGTCCGCGACAAAACTCTCATTATGAATGACATAGTTCAGTTTTCGTTCGGGTCCATTCAACTGTTAATACAAGCTGTGGTATTGAGGGTCAGAACCCATTGGTCCCTTAATATTCGTCCCCCGGATTAAAAGTTGTAGATTCGGCTCCTATATAGGTGCCCATTGGTCCCCCGAGAGGAGACGAGGCAATATTAATTTCTTTTTAAGGTACCTACTCGCCCCTGCTCAGTCTTCGGCACCTGCTGATAGACATCCAGCCATATTTTTACATAAATAGCGCTGACACAGTACATTTGTGAACAAAACTTTAACGAAATTAATTTGTATTATGAAAATTATATTGTATCGTTGATAAATTCAAAGAAAAAGAAATCTCTAAAATAGTAGAGCGCGAAGAAATATAAGTTACAAAAAAAATAACAGTTCAGGGGACGAGTGGAAACCTCAAATATTTTAGGGGACGAGTGGGCACAGGGTGCGAATTTCAGGAGACCAATGGGTTCTGACCCGGTATTGATCAACGATGCGCGACTGTCATGAGTAAAAAAAATCCTTAATTTTTCATGCAAAAATCCACAAATAATAAAATTCATTGTTACCTAACGCGTGGCCTGACTGCCGGGTCATGCGTGACATCGACTTGCATGAATTCGACTCTTACGACGCAGATAATAAGAACGGTCCAAAGTCCAAAGTGTTACACTTGATCTGCTGTTAGCGTACGTAAGATGACAGCGCGCATGCTTCGCGATAATTTCAAGAGAATTTGAACAGAGATTTTTTTAATAGTGATTAAGTATGTTAAAAATTATAAAACACAATTTTAGGAACTAAGATTCTTTACGCTACCACCCTGTATAACAGTCAGAAACAGAAGGTTATGAAGCACTAAAGTTGAGATGTCTCAAGAACTACTTCACCTATTGTAAAAATTATTTACTAGTATATTGTTTCGAGAACACACTATTTAATTGGAGAGAATCTTAAAGGTCGTTCAAATATATTTTGAGAAAATCTCAACTTTAATTGACTTTCCCGTGAACTTTCTCTATTGTCTATACTTAGTTCCTTTTATCGATTGATAAATGAAGATATGGGTTTGTAGAGAAGGTTGGTTACCAAAATGGTTTAATTAAAAATGTGAAGATGTATTGTATAATATTTTTAAAATTTTCCTTGAAAAATCAGTTCTACCTAGAAAACTTACCTAGAGGTACTTTTTATTTTTTATTTGAGACCACATAGCGATCAATACTTAATTAAGGAACGATATTTAATTAAGGTTACATTAAGGTACCTATGTAACGCACAAAAATCTTTTTTGTGTGTTGTAAAATAAATGAAATAAATTAAAAAAAAATATTCTCGCAAATACCTAAGGCAGTGCGCAGACCAGAGTCACGACAGTTTTAAGACAGACTATTGCTTTACAAACATTATGAAGCGCGCACAATTCAAACGAGACGTCTCATAGACAAAGCTGACTAATACCTACGAGAACTGCTCAGCGACAAGTCTGTCTTAAAACAGTCGTGACTCTGGTCTGCGCACTACCTAAAAGTCTATTCGTAAATGGATTGGAAGTACCGAAACTACACCACAAATATTTTCTGCTGAATCCAATAAACATCCATATAATTGACGTGTATTAACAAGCGCAGCTAGCACAAATACCGCATGATGCTCGTTATCTCCACAACATGATACCTATTGCATAAGAGAATCTTAATAATGAGAAAAGTCACGAAACGACGACTATTTTCAATTGTTAGACCACGGAATATTTTACGTGCAGTCGACTGAGCGCAAGTGATCTGTGGGATTTAAGCGTCGAGCTTCGAGCGACAATTTAATTCTAGTTTAAGTTATTTTAGAACCAAACCTTTTGAGTTAGTGTAGTGAAAACAATTTGTAGTGATAGTGCGCGAATGTAAGACACGTGAACAAAGTGATCGCCCTTAATAGACTCTAAGTAATGTCGTTGGACTAACTCTTAGATATAAGTTTCAATTTATAGAATTTTAGGTCAAAATCAAATTACTTATTAGTCTTATTGTATTTAGGCTAGATCGTAATGCGAATAAAATGTCATACTATAGCACTTTATTTAATATATAAAAAACAGTTATTTTTTGGCGCTTTAGTGATCCTGAAGGCTAAGGCGTTCAGTTCAGAAGAGGCACATGAAGCGGTGCAGTACTGAACCTTCGAAGTGGGAGGCATATGCGGAGAAGTGCCCGGAGTGGAGACGCTTGGTACAACAAAGCGTGTATGCCTTCGAGGACGCCAGAAGATTGGACCTGGATGCTAAACGTGAGCAACTGATAGCCAGATCACCGGCGGCCATTCAATATACCTAACTGCGCTAACTGTGTCCTCACATGTCCGCGATGTGCAAGAAGCTTCACAGCGAAAATTGGCTACAATAATCATACGAGAACTCACCAGAGGGCAGACCGGCGGAGCCTTATAATAGCCCCTAAAGCGTCGCTGTAGCCCAAATCGGCCAGGAGAGAATAAAAAACAAATACCTTTCCTAATGAGAATCGAACCCATAAGTTCTTGCACAAAGGCAGACGCACTACCGACTGCTAGAGAAGATCGTTAAAATGATGTCAGCGATTTATCTGACAGCTATTGAAAAAGTAAATCCTAAACGCGAGCGACGATCACATTTACCGTCACTCTGAAATCACAAGAGATAAGGAATGGTTATCAAAAATGGACTTCATTCTCATTACCCGACTATCAGCTATAACGATAGCTGATCACACAATCGGTCACTTTGTTCTGAATTGTCGCTAACCCGCTCCCCGCCTATAACTTGCAACTCCACGCTATTCTTACCGCAGCGAGTTTGCAGAAGCATTCCTTTGCAATGGCCACTCCATTTGTTACCCTGACATATCGACTTCCATCACAATCTAAAACAACTCCTCTGATATTATTTCTACGTTTCAATTTGCCCTGAAAACATTATCACGCGTAATTTCTCAACGCGAACATCGGAGTTTCGTTCTCGAGATATTTTAATTAAAGAAGAAAGCGAGTGATTAATTTGTAGTATTAGTTATGTTTTATACTCAATGATGTATTAGTTTTAGCAGCGAACTTAAGTGGAAAAATAAATACTATAGACGTGAAGTCATTGAAAATTGCAGTAAAAATATCGGATAGTAAAATTGCACTCAATAAATTGTGTCCCGAGAAGAGTGTTGAATTTTTTTTAAAGCAACCATTTTTCCAGCTGGAAGAAAGGTTACTAAAAGTCAGATTACACTATCCAATGTAGTGCAATTTTAATATTAATATATGCAATGCTAAATAGTATTTTAGGTAAGGTCAGACTAATTGGTTTACAACTTAGATCAAGTAATATAATCTGAGAATGAGTAAAGCAAAAATAGTCAATTGTTAATTTTTAAAAATCGGTTTTTCCCCTCAACAAACCAGCGACTCCATGCATAGAATTGTATTGTTCACTAAGACAAATAAGTACCTTGTAGACGTAGAGAAAGACATTTGCTACTGTCTCTAGTAGCACTATTCGTCTTTGAGATACAAATCTGAGATTAGCCTAACAGTAGGACATTGACTGAATACTGTTTGTGCGTGTTATTGATATTTGTACGTGCATCTACTCGTATGTTTAGTATGCGCATAGTACCCACCCACATTCTTATTGCGACGATTTAGGGGTTTCTTATTGCGACGTTTTCACGACTGAATTGAATACCATTCATCACCAGTTGCGAAAGAACTATTATCTTTCTCGATTCGCAACCAGTTACAGTGCTTTAGTTATGAATATGGAGCACGATTTCGTAGATTTGCTCTTAATCATGGTAGAATCATCATCACCCACGGCTGGACATGGGTCTCTCGCAAAGCACGCCACTCAACCCGACTCTCAGCCTTTCGCATTCAGTCTCTGCCATCATGTTCTCTGTAGTCATAGTAGTATTGATTGAGTATTCGTTATTTAGTCCAATTAAACAGTTGGTCCCTGTGAAAAAATCACTTTGTGGGACATTGCAGTCGGACCACGGGTATACCCAACTATTAGTGGTAGCCAAATGGCATCGACCAAATAAACAGTTTAGTTCTGTGGTCATCGGTCAAAACGAAGTAGCGTAAGTAAGTAGTCAGTGTACAAATTCCTTTAATCCGTCACGTACATTACAGTTGACGCCTGTAATTGAGCTGTGGCCAATTACCTGTGACGGCGTGGCGCAGGGATGACCAACTGCGGGTCGAAAACGCAAAGCTTGCGGTCCGCGCGCATCCATGTCACATACGGACCGCAAACGAAATGAAATGTTTGTGTGTGATTTCATCTAGACTGTCACTTTTTCATAATGTGAAGAAAAACAAGGCACTTATATCTTTTATGAGAGTAAAAAAAGTATTGTAAGTATGCAACTGACTGCTCATAATGAGGCACTTATGATACTGAATCAAATTCTAGTTTGTAAAATTCATTTGAAGTGAGTTGGAGTATCGCTTTTTAAACCTATCGGTTCGTAGATATATTAGCGATATAAAATAATCATTATCGTGTTTATCACTGATGATTGTGGGCTTCCAATATGAACACAGTCAATAACACGCAAGAGAGAAGACCGACTTGTTTATCTCCCAACCTGTCTTCTCGTGCCCATGGCGACTACTAATCTGTCTTCGAAATTTCGAAAACTCTATTCTCAATGGAAAACACCTTAATCCCCGTTTAAGCACGTTAATTGGCTAATTTTAATTGTCGCTAAGCGAGGCGTCCCTAGACAAAATAAACCGATAGAGACATTCTTTATTAGCAATTAGACATTAAACATCATACGAGGGGCAGTGACAGTGTTACGCTTAGATTTAGGATTAGATTTGGCGGAACGACAGTGTCAAAATATGTGATGATAACTTTGACTCATTGTACATAAAGTTTTTCGTTTGTTTCAAAGGATATGTGAGGTTTCGTTGAGGCATTCTGCCCCATAAGATATTATTATTTGTCCCGCGCTCCATTGCAGTTGGTATCCCCTGGCGTTGCTACCAAATGAGCGCGATCGCTCAGCGTATAGTAGGTATGAATGATTCGTACTCGTTTGTTCTGGGCGGGTGCGCGCGCGCAGTTCGCGAGCTATCATAGCTAGTTGTTAGCGTAATGAGCTGTGACGGGAATTGAGCCGTCATGTGTATTTGTATTTATAATGCAGCTAATGTGTGTCTCTATGTATAACATTAAATCGAATAATCCGGCAACATTTTAGAATGGATCGATTTTTACCATTTGTTTATTTTTTATATTTAGGTACTTCATTATCTAGCTAGATAACATGATGAAAATACGTCTTTGATAAGAGACGCCATTAAATTAAAAATACAATATTTATTAATAATAATTTCATTAAATCGTCCAACATTATTAAATTAATACTTTGTTGTAAATAAATTCGATAAGATAAAAAAAATAGTTGTATGATTTATGGTAGTAAATTCCTTGCACTCTCTATTTACCGATCACAAAAAATTACTACCATTTGCGATCGGTAAATAGAGGACAACCAGCTTTATACCATGTTTTACCGACTGTCTTGAAATAAGGGTGTTTCTCAAAGAGATTCACCGCTACCTATTTTAAAAATAGTACCTAAATTAGATTATTATAGTAAAGTAACATCAAAAGATTAAGATAAGATAAGATAAGATAAGATAAATATTCTTTATTGCAAAAAAATAAAAAGTATTACACAAAAGAAATAGGCTAATACAGTTAGTATTACAATTGGCGGTCTTATCGCTCAAAGCGATCTCTTCCAGACAACCTTTTTAATATAGGATCTCAAATTGAATTGCCTAAGAAAAACTGAGACTGAAAAACTGATAAAGTCTTCATAAAAGATCTGACAATATTTCTTACAGTACAACAAAGTTTTACACTATTATTAAAAAATTAAATAAATATCAACGAAATATAAATTAGTTTTCAAACAACGCGATGTTCCGTTTATAAAATTAATATCATTTCAAACCTCAACGAAACACTCTACATAAAGAAAAACTCTGACAACTTTACAGAACTAGTGACTTCGTGCCAATATTTTTATAGTGTAAATTTTCAACCAATAAACCAATATTTGTATTCACACACCGCGATATTGCCTTTTAGGTAATACTTGAAACATTTACAGAGAGCTATGAATTTATAAATGACCAAACCATCGTTCTTATTCAGCGTTATTTCATTCATCGGCAGTTCTTAAGGGGATGCCAGCTGTCTAACTCAAACACGAGACAGAAGATCCGCAGCGGCGGAGTGAAGAGCACGGCACAGTGACTCCATATTTGTATTTTTATTAATTTTGGGTGAATTTTGGCACGGAAATAAAAATACGCCAACAGAAATCACATGTTTTTAAACAAGCTCTCGTATTTATAATACATAGGTACATACTACACCCTACATTTTACATACACCCTACATTTTGATATATATTTTGTATGAATAACTATTTCGGTTTAGACATAATTTTCATTTTAATAGACATGGAAATGGTAAGTATATTTGCAATTTTTTTTTTGTCGAGCGAAGTTTGTCCAATCCTGTATCCACAGACCACTTACCCCAAGTGGGGTAAGTGGTCTGTGCCTGTATCGGTATTCATAAGTCTCTAAATAGACACCCCAAGATGGACATATATATTTATCAGACGTTTAATTTTAGTGGTTAGCGCCGTAGCCTTCATAGAAAAACTGAAAATCCACGCCCAACCTCAAATCCTGCTTTCTACATTTTCATTCGGACCACACCGCAAAATGGAGTTTAAAAATTCATTTTGTATAATTTATAAGTTGATCAATTACTTAAAACCGGAACAAAGTAAATATTATCGAAACTCGAGCCATGAAAAGCTGCCGGCAGGTAACTAAGCATGAAAGCCGTAAGGAGCCCTAATAAATGTCTAAACAAACACGATCAAAGACGCTCAAACATTCCACAAAATGTGAATAAAAAAACAGATGTGATTAATAGTCGCGTTTTCCTTAAATAAATAATATTTGAATAAATTAGGAGGGAGGCACGTCCGTCCGTTGCGCGTTCGCGCAGTCGAAGACACTTCCGATTTATAAGGGGGGTCGTAAGACAAAGATTTGCTTATGACCCCCCGTGACATTTTTGATTCGTCGCTAATAAACTTTTATTTTGGATGTGAATAATTAATCTAAATCATTTTGTCACTTATATGATATAGTGTAACGAAATTACAAGTACTCCATATGAATAATTTTTAAAAGGGGACACTTAGGTACGTAATTTTTGACTGTAGCCTGAACAGTGACACCGGGACTGTGAGTGAAAATAAAGATTGGATTTGCCATAATTTATATTCAAATTCGAATTTTAATACATGATCAATTCGGATTTGTTCCATTAATTAATAAAAATTTCAAGTTTTACAAGTACATTTTCATCTTTTTCTATGAAAGTATTCAATAGATAACTCTACTAAATATTTTATTACGAGCTGTGATTTTTTTAAACAAATGAACCCATTCTACAGCCTTAATTAAATAAGTGTCTGTCATTCTTACATCTTGATTTTAGAGTACTCCATGTGTAACGTTCCCCGTTCGAGTCCCCCAACTGAATCCGCACCTGACCAAGTGACAAATGGATGCCTTTTGAGCTCTCGGCGGAAATTATCCGCCCAACCGAGCGTCGCAGGACGCGGCTGTACTAATTACTAGCGAGTTTGATTGTGATCTTTACACCTACCCTCACACAATTCTGAACCCTAAACCTACAATACATTAGACACAACTTTAACACAAGAAACTCCATTTATAATTGTCACGAAAAGTACTTAGAAAGTAAAATTATATGCGGCCAAATGTCGAGGTGTGACCATCCGGTACTAATTGCGGGGGCTGCTGAGCAATCTATGTTGGCCGGGTTATTTGTGTGCCGTTCTGGCATCTTTATAGTATTCGAATTCAAGGCGTGAAAATGTTTCAAAATAGACGAGATGCTCTCTCATTATGCCCTATCTATAAAGATGGTTATTCAGACGAGAAACTTGAACCAAAGAATAAACGTGAACCAAAGAATAAACGAACAAAAATCTAGATGCAGGAAATTTGATATGACGTCAGAATATACTAGTGGCGAGACGCGACTCGTTATTAAAATTTTAAGTAGGAAGGAAACTCTGCTATCACAGGACGTCGCCGTAAGCCGCCGTTGTTGCCTCCCGTCCTACGTAACTAGAGACCTAATTATGAAAATAATAACGTAGGTACGTCATCTACCTAGTACCGTTACTATATTTGATCGGCATTACTAGTAAAAAGTTCTCAGCGTCTATATATTGCCTTAATTAATTTTAAAAGATCGCCTGTTTAAAGCGACACATACAATTAATAGATCGATTAACCGGTAGCATTTATTGAGTATAAATCGACAATAAAGCCGAACAAGGAAAGGCACTTTTTCAAGACTAATTACTTTGCTACTTGAACTCGGACCATTTTTCAGAGGAAATGAGAAAAAAAAACGGGGAGGGAGTGACAAATCACGTAATTGCAGACGCACGAAGAGAAATATGGCGCGGTTTGTTTCTAAATGCGCGCGCGCAGGGTTTGGGTGACACTGTATCTATATATTACCGTGGAGCGCCCGCATAGGGCTGTCGGCTTGCACTTTTCAGGATTAATTTAAGATTTGGAATTTGTATTTTCATAGTTTAGGAACGATTCAAAGTACGTTTTGGAAAAATTCCTATTAATAAATGGCTAAACGTGATTTCGCTATATTTTGTAATTATGTCGTGCCAGCTAATCAAACCCATAAACACAAACTTCATTTCATGTGTACGTATTTATTGATACAATATAATTACCACTTTGTACTTGATGGAACCTAACTTATATTGAAGCACTACTGTATTTGGTTCCATTTATTTTATTATAGATCTTTTTACAAAACTCTCTACTTTTTCGGAAAGTTGAAACCGGTAGTTTTCTAGCGGATGGTAAAAAAATCTTACATAAATTAAGTGGAACCCAAAAATGTATCACAATATTGATAAAATAACTTGTACGTGCCAACCCTAGCCGGCGTAACAGTATTTTACCGAGTGTGCCGGCCGCCCGCGTCAATTATACGACTACAAACATACTGTATAATATAAGCGCACCTGCTAACTCTGATTTCCAAATACAAATACATTAACTCATTATTTTATTACCAACACATTTATTGGGTTAGGTCAGTCCGTGCCAGTGAATCCACAAAAAAGACATTGCCACATTTCAATGGAGCTTTGCCCCACCTACAAAACTACGTGACCATTATCATTTTGTTGGGGACTTATTACAGGTTTCACATTGCATAATCATAAACATTATCATTTTCTACTATTCTCGTAACTCCTATAGAAGAATAACAAAAACAATGAATAAATCGCTACGATTTCTTACTATTTTCTGAATTCTTAATTAAGCTGTTTTTTTCGAATCGCAACTTGTACAAAACTTTATTTTAAACCAATAATTTTAATAAAAAACGGAGATATGTTTACATTTATTCGTTATCTTGTACAACTTGCGGTTGATGGTGGGGCAGAATCTGGCATTGTCATTTGGCTCCATTTCGAGTATTTGCAGTTAATTAACTAACTGTATTTATAGTCAGATATTCAAAATTTTTTTTTAATAAAACGCGAACGTTACCGTTGCATTACTCATAGAATCAGTAAACTGAAGTGTCAGTGGGCTGGTCACATCTGTCGTAGAACCGACAACCGATCCATATATACACAACACATACATACATACGTTCGTGAACATTTTCTTTGTGTTAGATCGTATCTAAGTAGGTAACATTAATTAACAAAATATTTTCTTTGTAAAAGATGTCCTGCAGAAACTTCATAGACGTTTTTTTCTGGTCCGCCGGCACTTCTCCCTCGCAAAGTGGTGTAATATTAAATTGTAACTTGCAGTAAAAGAAATGAATCTGAATTTATCAGGAAATCGTTCGCGTCTTTAAATATTTTTTTAAACACCTCAAATGTAATTAATACTCTTTTCCTTCCCCGAATTTAAAAGCAATCGAGAAATATACAAAAAGTGGTCTGAAAATTTACAGACAAATGACAATGCCAGATTCTACTACTCTCGCAACTCTTACTGTTTCTGATTATGCAATATGAAATCTGCAATCGGTCCCCAACAAAATGATAGGTACAGCTTCAATGTACACGCAGTTTTGTATAGGTGGGGCAAAGCTCCATTGAAATCTGGCAATGTCATTAATTGACCTGATTCTCAAATCGATCCTAGCTATTTCTCAAAAGTCTTACGTTGCTCTTGATTCGATAATAAACCTGCAAACGAAAGTTATCAATAACTTCGTCAGTTCCATTAAAGGAACTACTGATACCAAGCCGTCAAATAGGTACAGTCAACATCACATCAAATGTAACACTAGATACTCTATGCGACGGTAATGCGGTCTAGATTCCGAGGGGTTTGGGCAGGTTGATTGTGCTGACGACTATGCATAAATGTCGGAGCTTACTGCAACTTTAAAGTTCGCTTTTGTGAATATCAAATGCTTTGGACAACTTTGCTCCAGAGACACAATTTCGTCTATAGATAATTTAAATCAAGAATGCGATGCGATGGTAACAATTTAAAACCAACTTATAATATGACTACAGTTTTTCGTAGTGTTAAAATGTATGTTTCAAAACGTAACACCTTAATTAAACAGGTTACTACCTCTTTAAGTAGTTCTAATGTAACCAAAATATTCACATTATATCACAATATACAACTATTCTCAGTCGCACGTCGAAATATTTTGCTTAATTAACGCAAAATATATGTTTATATGGACGTTGCATTACGTCTAGCTGTTAAAATAACTAAGGAATTTTGCTTAAAGGAGGTCTGACACGCACTTTACAATTTTTCCTAAAGTCCTCACGGCATGTGGTAGCGGTAACTAGCATTTTTTACGTCACATTGGGATATACAGGATGTGACCTTTGTGCTATTAAGGCCAGTATTAATAGTCTGAGCCCAAACCAATCAAGAGCGAAATCAGCTGATACACTCTCAAGACGTGATCACCATCTCAAGTATGTCATTTATTAATAAACCAATCATGAGGGCGTATCACGTGATGTCTTTCTCAAGTCGCGGTTCGCATGCAATCAGCGAATACGTTCTCAATTGTGAGTATGACAGCTCTCTTGAGAACTGAGTTTTGTTCAGATCATATCCGCCATCATTTTGTAATGGCCGATTGATTTTTTATTCGTTTAATTTTCTATTTACATGAATACTCTAAATAACTTGACATTGGCGAAATTATCTCTTGAATAAGAGTAGAAGCCATTCAAATAAAAATAGAGTATACAGTTTTGTTTATTAATACGGCGTTACTCACATGATACTAAGTTACGTTTATTAATAGGAACGCCATCTTGAGGTCGTTCTCAAGATTGACTTTTGAGCTGAGAGTGATTTATTAATATGGCCCTTAGTAGAGCATTCGGGCTCAGTTGATGCAAATTCAGTCTTGATTTAAAGAACCTAAGATTGCATGTTTCTAAAAAACACATACGTCGTATGAGAAAACAAACGAAGGAAAACACGAATGAAACTCACTAGCTGTAATTTTGGCTTAGAGTTTGGTAGTCGGATTTTAAACTCTTTTCATCGTAGTCTTAACTCTTTACAACTAGTTCAAATAACCCTTTGTATTGTAAGCAAAATTGACATTTCAAAGTCAGTCGAAGGGTTTAATCTGAAAGCTATTTTTTGCATCTGTAAAAGTACCTATGTAGGTATGAATAGGATAGAAACAATAAATGCAAGCTATTCACAATTACACCCTGTATAAAGTTAAAATTATTTAATTAATCAGCGCAATTTACGGCGATAATTATTTGATAATTAATTTATTTAATAATTTCAAAAACAAAATGAAGTTATGAAACGATTAAAATTTATGAACTGTGATTTTAGTCGGTTAATATTGTATTGTCGACCGCGCCGAGGAATTTCAACATTTTCATTAATTAAAAGCAGAAACGGACGAATTGAAATGTAACGGAGAATTTAAAATAAATATGAAATATTTGAATTGAAGTTAGTTAGCTAGTGTTTCGTGGATTCACTGAATAGGGATGTTGGAAAGTATTGAATATTAAATTATTTTACATTTAAAGAAAGTCAATTATTATAGAAACAAAGAAAAACTAAATAATTACAGGTATTAGGTACTTTAAAAATAAATTAAAGGACTTTCTGTTAGAAAGGTGTTGTTACTCTATTGACGAATCAAATCTTTTTTTGTTGTTGACATTCGTAGTAGTTTTAGTTATTGACATGCCTAATAATTGTTTAATTTGTTTAAACATTGTAAAAGTATACACATTGATTATTTAATTACATTGTTAGGAACTGCATGCAGCACTGGCTGATTCTTTTTTATACTTATGTTGTTGCCTTGGTAACATGGAATGTTATTACAGATTACATTGAACTTTCATCAAGCAAAGGCGTGATTTTCATTGTATATCTCTATTATCCATACAAATATCCAGCTAATCATCCAAACTCATCATCAACCAACCCCTGGCTTCGCAAGGAGCCAACATACATACTAATTATAAAATTCGCATACAATGTTATTGAATAAATGAAATGAAAAAAAAATGATTTATTGCGTTTTGCAAAAGGATGAAGCACGATTTTGACCATAAATAGATATCTTTGACGTTAATTTATCGAAGGACTGTTTTCAGTTATATTTATGTCATATTTCTTTTAATCAACATGCCCGCCCATATCTCTAATAGATTTATATTATTGTTATAAGTCATACATCCAAAGAGGGATTCGGCATTCACTATACAGATATTCAGATAAAACTGAAATCAATAGAGATAAGCTTTATAGATTTACGCAGAACCATCATACACCTCGTCCTATTCACTGACGTATCAAATCTGACATCAAAACCTCAGCCTTCAAAGGATTCCAAGCCCTTAATTGCACACCGCTTCTATTACAAGGCGATAAGGCTCAAATTCGCCGAGGAAAGCAATTAGTATCGTCGGGCAAGGTAAGGGGTATAATATAAATCTTTCAGTTTCAGGCGCTCCGCTTATTTATAACTGTTAAGACGTCGTTTTTCAGTTAAGACTCGGGATTTATGAAATTTGCGATGGTTTATGGGTTTAGCAAGTTTACGTGGAATATAGAAAATTGTTTATTTAAGTATTATTATTTATTTATTTATTTTAATAATGGACTCGACAGTTCGTCATTTGCCAATGTCATGTTACATAGAACATTCAAAATATCATGTCGTCTTCTCTTCGTCCAGAGGAGTCGCCGTAGCGTCATCACTCTGGACGAAGCAGCTCGACAGTCACGTTCACTCCCGAGCTTGTAGCGGGAACTCTTGATAAAAGCTTGAAACTTCAGATCTTGCTCAAATTATCCAATAAATTCACCATACTGTCATGCGCGAACATTTTATGATTAACTTAACGTGATATTAAACAAACAAAAACCCACTGTAGACATTCTAACAAAAATTATCAAATAATTTTGCAACCGCGTCGTTTCCCACCATTTTCAAGAGAACCTTTATTTAAGTACTTATATTCTAAGAAGATACGGTTTAAAACAGTACCGGAGTAGCCTCATACGTGTTATGTTAGCCATATTCCACGGTTTAAGTCGTCGGTTCCTTTCTAACTTGAAGTTTTTGACGAAGTGTTGAAAGGGACAAAAACTCGGTGTAGGCATGAAAAAAGGATTAAGACTTTCTCCATAGAGCAGAATGTTTCCTTCGTAGTTTAGGGAAGTAAGGTTAAACTATAGGTTAATCTGAGCGATTTTATAGCGTAAACTAAAAAAGTGATATAACAGGACCTGCGTATGACGAAATAACAAATGTTACTATTTTGTATTTAAACAAACTTCGTGCTCGTGGTTGAATATTTCAGCACAACTTCCCTTTCATTTTAGATGCTTCATAACTTAAGTCTAAGTATTTATTATTGCACTGTCGGAGATTTCATAAACGGTATTCCTAAAGGATAAAGACATTGAAGTAGGTACGAGCTTTTACTTCAAGCTCAAGGTGTTTAATGAAAACTTATAACAATTCTCATTTGCTGGGGAAGAGAATATTGGCGCACAGCAGGCATTCACTTTCAAAGGGGCTGTGTTTTCATTCACAGGTTGACCGGGAGTTGAACCCTGGGCCTCCTAAGAGAAGTGCGTCTTTGAGCTCTCGAACTAAACATTAATTGATTATAATAGCCAGCCATATACAATCTCAAGAGTCTACATAACATTCCTAAGTACCAACACATCAAAAAGAAAACATTTCTCTGCCGACCCGCAACCGAAACTGTAAAACGAAAAAGTCCTTATCTTTGCAAAATGGCGACGCAGTGCGGTTCACTTTTTGTGGAAAAAAAATCCCGATCAATATTCGGAGGTCGGGCGGAGGGTGTCCTCTCCTTCTTATAATTGGTTGGAGGGAATTTATGCGTCGCTCGCTATCGTCCTCGGGCCCGCTCGGCAAAGCTCGCCTGGATAAACGCTCCCGAAGGCCTACACGACAGGGCTGGTCAACCGTTACGCGGGGGTTTTATTTTATTTATTACAGAATTAAAAAAATTGGCATCAGTATCCATCCTAAAATACATTAGAATTATTTACCTATCGTCGCAACTTTGCTGGTTACTATTACATATACCTCCACGAATTACTTTCAATGTACAGGGAGGCAGGCTGCCTCAGACAGCTCTTCCTCTCTGGTTACGTAGTTCCACATCACATACCGCAATGACTTATAGCCTATGTGCTGCCAAGATATTTTAGATATATCCTAGCTAGGGAATGTCCCATCAAAATCCTTCCATTAGTTTTGGGATGATGCCTGAACATCGACACAGACAGTCAAACAGACAAGAGTTCTCAAAATTGGTGTTTTGGCATCAGTATCGATCTAAATCACATTACAATATTTTTTTCAAATAATACCCAATGAACGAGTACAGGCTCAACTTATTAAAACTTTAGACTAATAGGCTAATAGTATCGGACAGGCCAATTATTCGGGGTTTAAGCGACGGACTAAACAGATGCACGATTTTCGCCGCACTGCAATTAGTCGAAAATACTCTACTATGGCGTTTACGTTTTCTATTCAGTCGATTTAATATTTATACGATCGATTTAAGCCGTGCGGCTTACCGTGCGGCTTAAATCGGATGACGAAAAACAACCTGTGTAACGTGTAAACCCCTTTTTATACGTCATCCTACCATTTTAAAACGACTGCCGCTCCGTGGAGGTTTTCGTACACATAACCTTTAAATGACGGATTATGCTAGAGTTCCACGGGTTAACATAATCCTACCTATTCATAGTTGAAGAGGTTATCTTCTTTCTTACAGGGTACCCATTAGTATATCCTTTATGGCCTCCTGTAGCCTAAATGTATGGATTTAGCTTGATCACAGAAATGGTATAGGATATTATAGCAGCCAGTATTTTTGCGTAAGTACGGTGGTTAATGTTTAATGGAGAGATAATTACAATTTACCATCAATTACAATTGATTGAATTGACTTTTTCATATTTTTATTTTACAATAAACCACCAGATTTTTTTTTCAGTTTTAGTCACGCATCTAAACGTTTTGTGGTAACACCCTAATACTTTTACGTTTATCAAATTATTTCGATTGGGCACCGCAATTCCTCAACCAAATGCCGTGCCCGAATTATTTTGTCGTGCCATTGGTTCGCCAGCCCTGATGTAGGAGCTATGTATGGTACAATGAAACCCGCTGCGGATTTATAAGGAATGGTATAATGTATTGTCCTAGCCGGCTTTTGTGATTCAAAGTTGGGATCGTAGGACATAAGAAGCGAAACGAGCGATTGTGGGTGGACGAATCGTGATTTTCAATGTTCAACCTATAATAGGGATAAAAAATATTTCTTAGATAGCTACGAGTATGTTTCCTATATAAGGAAAACTATATTTACTTACTTCGAAAATAATACTATAGTATGACCGTCTAAATCTGTCTTCGCCTGCGCGGTACAGGGGTGCGGGGGAAGGCGACAACGGGGACCGAGAGAGGTGCGGGCGGGGTAACAGAAATGCGCCTGCCGCCCGCACCTCTCTCGGTCCCCGTTGTCGCTCCCTGTACCGCGCAGGCGAAGACTGATTTAGACGGTCATACATAGACCTATTGTTTTTTAAGGCATTATCCTTGATTTGAGAAACTATATTACAACGAAAACTGATATAGAAGCTTTTAGGGTTCCGTACTTCAAGAGACAAAAGGATCCCTTGTAGGATCACTTCGTTGTCCGGGTGTCTGTGTCAAGACCTTTTCTCTAAATATACCTACCTGTCATCCATTTACTATGTTTAGGAATATAGGCAAGTTTTATTCCCCAACCACAATCCCCAGAGCCGTCTTCATCTTACCGAAGCCTGCCTTAATTTCTTCGTCACACAAAAACAAAAGCGAAGCGTTATGTAACAAAAAACTAACTATCGTAACAAAGAGTACTTTGAAGTCGCCGTATGGACCCGTTTTAAGGGGCCGCGTACAGTCAACAAATTAAGCGCAATATGAAGGTCTAAACAGTAAGACGCGCCGATGTGTGGCCAATGCATTAGTGCGCCTGCGCGGCGCGTCTAATGGCGCACATGTGGCAAGTGCGAGCGCTCGCTTTTGGACAACAGAGCCAGTTTGTACGAATAGTGATAGCCAGAAGACTGTACTACGTAGTACTACCTACAGCATAATCCTATACAAACCCATTGTATTACCATTACGTAGAGTACCCGCGTGATACACTTGTGTTCAGATAACGCGCGCTGACGGCAAAAACGCAGGACGGCGAATATAGTTGCTAATAACTTTAACAGGCGCGTGGCTTCACTAAGAGTATAATTAAATTGTAGGTACTTATGATTTGACTTGACTGCTGACTGTACTTGTGGTTTCAAAATAAGTAGGATTTTTATGCACACAGTACAATTAAATATATTTTTCAGTATACAATACATTTATTGAGTATAATTTAATTTACATTTCACTTCATTATTTATGTAAAAATATTATATTTTCTATTTTTATATCAATTTTTGTATAAATATGTTAATTACTTGTTATAAATAAATAAAAATTATTACTTTATTCATATAAGTATTATTGCATATCTATATTACAATATACCTATAATAAATGATACCTTGAACTAAAAACCAACAAAACGTTGTATTAAATATACTAATCCTAGTAAAAACTACGAGCATTGAACAATATTTGTTTATCATTACGGTATCACGCGATCCGTTACAGTAAGCGGTATTTGTAAATGTCATGTAAACATGTAGGTAGAAGTACTGGTCGTTTATCCAAAATCATTTACTTCCAACATTGTAATATTAAAGATGTTATCTTTAACGCCGCGATATAATGGCGATGTTAAATAAAATAACGCCGCTCATGACACGGCCGATTCGGACTTCCTCGTCCTCTAATTTCGGTGGCCGAATAATAACACGTGTCGATATGCAATTTTAGTTCAGCAAATAGCAAGCAAATTGTTTATTTTTTTCACTTAGCCACACGCAAGTTCCACGAAGACATAATGATAGGAGTCGTTGACAGTCGCGTGTTGTAGGCACTCCGATCCGAAACTCAACTCACGAACTCTGAGTATCCTTGCCACCGAAATTATAAAAAAAATGTTTGTAATCTCTGACACTAAACGCCATCATTAGAGACTCGAAATAACACGAAAAATGGTTCTCTTGAAAATGGCGGGAAACGGCGGTTGCAAAATTATTTGATAATTTTTGTTTTATTGTCTACAGTGGTTATTTTGAGATTAATATCACGTTAAATTAATCAGAAAATGTTCGCGAGTGACAGTATAGTGAATTTGTTGGATAATTTGAGCAAGATCTGGTGTTTCAAGCTTTTATCAAGAGTTCCCGCTACAAGCTCGGGAGTGAACGTGACTGTCGAGCTGCTTCGTCCAGAGTGATGACGCTTCGGCGTCTCCTCTGGATGAAGACAAGAAGACGCGGCTACCCAGGGTGAAGACGCTACTGCGACTCCCCTGGAGGAAGATAGAAGACTATTATATATTGAATTTTCTGTAACATGACATTGGCAAGGGACGAACTGTCGAGTCCATTAATAAAATAAATAAAATAACACGAAAAATTATAATGTTGCAAACTATTAAAGGTAATAATATTGTGATTAATTGGTTCACAGTATTCACTCATGAGTGGCAAAATTAACTTTGTAATTATTTGTATTGATAATAAAATATTGAGGCAAATAGAGCTATCCAATATTCATTTCATCATTGAGTGACGTTACTGTCAGACGGACACCGTTACCGTAGTGCATTATTATATTATTCTAGTACTTAACACAGATGGGGACTTTCATGATAGTTTTTTCTGTTTTAGTTATCCTTTTTTGTGGTCTTCGAGATTAGCGAGACTGTACGAGAGTAGGAAAGGCCTGAAAAGCAGCGTGTCGCTGAGGCCTTTCCTATTCGTCTGTAACAATAGGTACTACTATAACTAACTTACTTTTAAGTTCTAAATTATGTTTCAGATGAATAAATGTATCTTTATTTATTTATTTATCCAATATGACGTATATTATTATGGCAACATTATATTGAAACCTGATTGATATTGTAAAATAAAAATCATTGTTTTGGATGACAATTCTCGGTCCCAAGCCCCGTTTTAAATTAAATTATTTACCCAAAGTACATTTCAGTACCTACTTGTTATTGTGTAAGACTCTATTAAGACACACACCGACAAAAGTGTTGCCAGGATAAAAACCTAAGAGTTCATGAGAATGGAATTACGACTTTTCATACGAGTACAAATTCTTGTCTGGCGACTTTTTGTCGCTATGTCGTTGTCGTATGGTCCATCTGAAAACCCTGGAACGTGTAAAATAAACAATCCAAAATGACTTACCGTGTGACGCCCCGTTCAATATTCGCTACCTAAAAAACTAAATCAAAATTAGTAATTATTCCACTATTATCAATGAGATCAATTAAGTACACATTACATAATAAAGTAATCGCTTACTAATATAGATTTATGACAGCATTCCATGTTTTTGCAATTATGACAACAATAAACTTATGAAAAAGAATTTTAATTTTGCTAAAATATTTCATGTGGCAAATGGAACGTAAATCTATAAGAGTGAACAATAACCGCTTGCATAATTAATTATAATTATTTTAAAACAAACAATTCGCGTCGCCGCAATGCGTATCCTTACACGAAATTCGCATTAGCTACTGTGCAGTTCCAAAACGCATTTTATGCTTTGATACACTTTACAAAAATACTTTTCCCCTTGCAATTTTATTCTCACTCATCAAAATCCGGTAAATTTAATTAAAGAGTCTCTAAAAGATATTTGAACAAAAGTCAGGCGACATTTCAATAAGATGTAATAATTTCCAAGATTATTAAATTGTCAATATTTCAATTCAAGACACTTTTGATTTCAACGCTTCGGTAGTCGTTTTTATTTTCTACCTTTTCAATCAACGTTGACTTCGTGACAATTCATTTTTGGATATTGAGTTACATTTTTATTGAGAAGACACGTGAGCAAAACTTCTAGTGAGTGAGTGCGCTTACATCACACACCACGTCAATACCGCACCGTTAATGTTGTTTCTGGTGGCATATTAAACGTATTGGAAGCTTTTAGAGATCTCTTTCGTGGCCAGAAATTTTTAACTTCCAAGATTGGTATCAAAGCATAAAATTCATAAAACAATGCCTATTTAAATTACCTGTAGCACTCTCTTCGGTAGTCCAGTCTTCTGACTGAGCTGTTTGAGGTCCTTCGCGTCGGGATTGTGGTTGATCGCGAAGTAAGACTTCATTGTGCGGAGCTGGTGATGCTTGAAGCTGGTGCGCATGCGCTTGGTCCGCGACGTGGACCCCAGCGCGCCGCCGCCACGGAATCCCATCTCCAAGTATTCGGAGTTCAGATCTGGTAGAATAGAATCAGACTGCTAAATGCTAAAAACAGTAGTTTTAAAATAAGTTAATAAGTTAGTATTTTCACTTGTCAAATTCCAAATACGAAAGCTGGGATTATATGGCGTCCGGTTCCATACCAAATCTCTCGTTTTCTATAGAGCTGAGGATGCAGCGAGGCTCAGACTATAGTCTGAACTTTAAGACCAAAATATCTATCTATACTCTTCCAATTTTAGATTAATTTGGGATCGAAGAACTTGCAAGAGTAAATAAGTAAATTAGATAAGCCACCTCGAACAAAATGTATAGGGGTATAGCAACTGAACTTTGTATCTAGTGGCGCCAGCATGAACTATGCATGTAAGCGCAGTCACTCACATACATCTGCGATGAACGTAAACTCTTCACTTCAATCTTATACTCAAAATTTTATAACTTCCATCAAAGTTACGAAGCTGATTATTTTATTCAAAAAAGTACAACTCATGAAGACTCAGTTAGAAAAAGAAAATCTTGGAAAAGGCTTCTATTTTTTTTTCTAGAGATTATTTTATTGGTCACATCAAAAATTGTTAAAAATTCAGAAAATAATTCATAACTCGAAAACTACGAATATTCGCGGAACATACATGGGGGTGATTCGGATACCCCACGACACGAGGGACTTAAATTTTTTGTTGGACGTCACTCTTCCGGCCACCCTGTATTTGTTCGTGGTGCCTTCGATAAGGTAATTGGAATTTGAGAAGTGGCAAATATAAATAGAAACGAATATTTTCAGTATAATTAGATTGAAAATAGTTTTAAGAAGGTATCGTAGAGACACACAACAGCACATTTGTGGTAATACTTTAGTAGGTAAGTATTAATAGTATTATATAAAGTACGGTCGACAGCACATCAAATGTACGACAAGAGCATTCTACGTGAAGGTAATACGGCATAGATTGCAAAGATTCTATATAGGCTGATGTGTTGTCGACTGTACTATTACACTTGAGAGACTTGTTATTGTGCACTTATTGAAGTTAATTGTTTATTGACATTTTATTAATTAATTGGCATTATTTATATATTATCATTTGTTTATGTAATTATATGACAAAGCCTCTATACAGCGACAAAAATAGTTCTTAGTTTTATGATGAAGCTTACGAGTAGGTCCTTTTTAAAATGGACTCTATGTAAGATGTTAATAAACAAAAAACTTCTATGACGAATAGGTTTTTCTTTGTTGTCTGTGCCGTAATATTGAATAAGTTTGATTGTAATAATAGAATATTAATATATTTTACATTCTTTTTTTTCATGTACTGTCGAGTGTCGACTACATTATTGGGGACAAACACATATTAGACAAACGTTAAACACAGCTCTTAGCAATAAAAACTGACTAAACGGTGCTTTAATTCGACATTTGCTTAACCACCGCTTTTGAGGGCGAGTCTAGCTAAAATCCTCAAACAATGGCGTAAACCACCGCCTAACTTTTTTTATCGCTACGAGCCAAGGCAAGATAATTGTTTTAAAATAACAGTTCACAACCATTATAAAGTATTTATTTAGAGTCAATATAAAAGTATCATTCTCATATAAATTCGCTTTGCTAATTCGCACAATAATTTTGGTGGCAAAAATTCAAAATAAGAATTTTGGATTCATGTAGAGATTAATTTACACGACCTCGGGTAAATATTCCAGTATTTATTGCACCAGGAACTCAGAAGAGCGCATTTCCAACCGGCCGGTTTCATAAACACTTTGGGTCTAATTTTTGCTCCATTAGCATACGGTTCGAGTTTTAAAATAGCACTTGTAAAAATGACGTCATATTCTGCTACATGAAAAAAGATGCCAATGTTTTATCTAGAAATAAATTAATTTTGTGTGGTTTAAACTATTTTCGAGCAATTACAATACTAGAATCACTACTCATTTAACCCTTCCTATAGGTTTCCTTTTTCGACTGCATGTAAAGAAGGATTTACTTCACAGTGCCACTATTATGACCGCAAAACGTTTCCATATCGCATTCAGGTCGTAAATCGGTCGTAACGTGGTCGTAACACGCACATTGGTCATTGTTTTCCGTTACAATTTCTCGGTTATACCGTGAAGCTAAGGAACATTGCCGCCGTTTTAACGACCAATAAAAACTCCTGCCAATAAAATATGCCCAAACTACAGTGAGTGGACACAAAAACGTTCATAATTTTGGTGTAAATAAGGTGATACGTTGGTCGCTGTACCTCACAGACCACTAACCCCATAGACCTGTAACAGGAGGGCGCCCGTGTCTGCCCGCATATGAGCGCAAAATTGCTTCGCGACACGTGTAACCTACAGATATTATCGACATGAACGCATCTCTTTAATACGGCACCCCTGTCCCCCGCTTCGTCTCTATGCGTTCTTCGTAGACATAATTTTTCGCTTGCCAATTTCTACCGATTTCATATCTATGGGGTAAGTGGTCTGTGCTGTACTTATACGGGTTGAGTATCTCTCTGAAGTATACATATTAATACGTTCTCTTGAACTTGGCGGGAACGACGGTTGCGAAATTATTTGATAATTTTCATTTTAATGTTTACAATGATTATTTTGTGTTTAATTAATATCACGTTAAATTAATCAAAAAATGTTCGCGAATGACAGTACGGTGAATTTATTGGATAATTATACAAGATCTGAAGTTTCAAGCAATTATCAAGAGTCCCACTACGAGCTCGCGAGTGAACCTGTCGAGCTGCTTCGTCCAGAGTGACGACGACGCTACGGCGACTTCTCTGGAGAAAGAGAAGACAATGATATCTTGAATATTCTGTAGGTACATGAGATTGGTAAATGACGAACTATCGAGTCCATTAATAAAATCAATAAATAAAACATATTAGTTTAGTTGTCCTTGTTGATAATAGAGGGAGTTGTATTGGATTTGTCAACTATTGGTATCCGGGGATTCTGAACAACTTTTGTTTGAGCTGCAAGTTTCTATCTCAAACCTATTAGGTTTAAGGATAACACATTAGGTTTTGAACATTTTCCAAATCGAATATATATCTAACCAATAGAATTTTTTACATTTATTCGTTATCTTGTTCATTGTACTTTGATAGTGGGGCAGAATCTGGCATTGTCATTTGTATTGTCATCAGTCTGATGTAAAGTTTCAGCCTAAAATGGCATTTATTGATGAAAATTGAGTTACTAGATTTGTTTACATACAAGTCAACCCAGTAAAAGCGTATTAAAAAAGGAGACCAGTCTGTATGCTCTAGCTAGCTTTGCCTTTCCCTTTGGGAAGAGATTGAATAAAATAAAATGAGACGCGACAGTTCCGCCCGTTCCGAAGACTTAGCGCGAACAATTAGCTTGCAGGTAATTATGCAGGAGTCGCTGGACCATTTTACTCCCAAGCTAATAAAGGCTGCACTCGATTCGCATAAACGAATCGTGTTTCCGAACGCTTCGCTTTTAATTTGTTCGCTAAATTGACGAGTTGCTGAAACGAATTCTTAGATCAAGATAGACCGTTTCTTGAATAGGAAAAACTATTTTTATTTATTTTATTAATGGACTCGACATTTCTTCATTTGCCAATGTCATGTTACAGAAAATTCAATGTATAATAGTTTTCTATCTTCCTCCAGGGGAGTCACCGTAACGTCATCACCCTGGGTAGCCGCGTCTTCTTGTCTTCATCCACAGGAGACGCCGTAGCGTCAATCACTGTGGACGAAGCAGCTCGACAGTCAAGTTCACTCGTAGTGGGAATCTTGACCATGGCGCCAAACTTCAGATCCTGCTTGAATTCTCCAATAACTTCACCATACTGTCATTCGCGAACATTTTCTGATTAATTTAACGTGATATTAAACACAAAACACCCACTGTAGACCTTAAACTGAAAATTATTAAATAATTTCGCAACCGTCGTTTCCCGCCATTTTCAAAAAGCCAGGAAAAACTATATTGCATGTTTGTTCGCATTGACCTATAACCATTGATCTCCTATAAACAACTGGATAAACAAAGGTCATACTAAAACAATTTAAAAAACGTCCAAGTAAGGGTCCATTGTTAACGTCCAAATAATGTCCAATAAAGCAAACGAGGGTCCATTCATCCGTTTGATTGGACCTTCTTTGCGCTCGGACATTTTTAGAAGTCAGACTATGTATCTAGTTGTTTATAGGAGACCAATGCCTGTAACTCAATGTTGTTCTCCAAATTGACGATTTGCTGAAGCGGATTCTTAGATCAACATAATCCATTTCTTAGGAAAATCTATATTTGGATAAATAATAAAATTGTTAAATATACTTTATTTATAATCTTTCCATTCATTTGTTTTCTCGATAATTTAAATAGAAACCCCATTTACCCTATATTTTTTTCAGAAGTTTAATTTTAGTAGTTAGTGCCGTAACTATAAAAAAAAAACTGTAAATCCACGCACACCCAGCCTTAAGTTCACTCGGCACTTAGCTACAGTGCCTGTCTTCTGGACACTGTCACTGTAGCTAATGTGTCCAGTTTACCTACTCGCTAGCGAGTGACCTTACGTTCCCAACTTATGGTAGTGGCACCGAGCCTTTACCAACACAATAAAGGTGGTCCCACACCGATCGTGGCCGCGATCCCAGTGACGAACGTCTGTTTACTCGACATGATTTACACTTCTTCTGTACGATAACTCTAACCAATATCACAAGACATCTGTAAACTCGCACATTGCTCCAGAAAGCCACCTAAAATGCTCGCAGGGAACGAGGATAAGGCTCGAACTAAAATGGTCGCGATGAATCGCCCCGGGCGTTCGTGAAGCAAGAAGCCGATACGGTCTCAGCAAGGGATTTTAATTCAAAGCAATTTTCATATTCTTTAAGCATTTCACTAAAGTCTTAAGAATGCTTTGACTTATAATGACGAATTTAATTATAATAACAAGACATTTAAAACTTAAGTATCGTAATATAAGAACATTGGTTGTCGGACATCTAAATTTTAATACGACACATCAATTTAAAAAAAACCGCTTTAAAATCAGTCCGCACACAAGTTTTAACGTTTGTAGGTAAATTTAAAATACGCATGGGTAGTGATGTTCCGGCATAACACTATCGATAAATGGGATCGCAACACAAAAAACGTCGCGTCCACTAAAAGGAGACATTATTAATAGATTGAGACACAAAATGTACCGAGATAACACACGGGATTGAAAAAAAGCGCCACAAAAAACTGGGTGGGTCGTAAAAAGATCATTGTGATCTCATAAATCGTACGCACCATTCATGT
Organism: Tachystola acroxantha; assembly: GCA_963506565.1. NCBI lineage: Eukaryota > Metazoa > Arthropoda > Insecta > Lepidoptera > Oecophoridae > Tachystola > Tachystola acroxantha. The sequence continues at coordinate 20,712,548 of OY735870.1, forward strand.
TTTAAAGTCGGCAAAAAATTTGATTTCCTACAAGATATCGTTCCGTCCGGTGGCCACTAAAATTGTGCTAAGTTGATGACGCAGCGAAAAAAAGAAATAATAAATGTGGCGTTTATAATAAAAATTATGAATCTGATACATTACAAGCTACTAAAAAGATTTTCCGAATCGTCAGCATACCAAGCAAGTGTACAAAAAGAGAAATGAACAAATACGGCGGCGTATGTGTTGTATCACATAACGTGCCAGCAGGGGGCGCTACCGGTGGCCCTAACTCATACCAAATGAGTGGCGCGGACCTTTTCGTCAGTGTTGCTGAATTTTGATATCTTCCAGAAATGAGGTATTTTAGTTTGTTTTAGGATTGAATACGGAGCTACTACAAAACGACAAGTGTGCATGAAAAGAATGTGAATGTGGGAAAGCGAAGGTGGTTTACTATGATCACAGCAGATAAGTCCACCGTATCTGTCTACCCTTACAAAAGAATGAGTTACTATTGAATGGAAAGAAGTTTTAGTGTACAATTACATTCAAAGCTCACTTTAAATTAGTTTTCGTGCAGTTTTTCAAGTACCAGGACAAAGTATTTTGTATGAAACATTTTCTATAAAATAGCGCTTTCAAAAAATCAAGGTATTTGTGGCTATAATTACGATTATTTGTGTGACCTAATAAAATATAAGTGAAATAATTCTTCAATTTCTATTTTATAGGGAAAGTAAGGAACCAATCTAGCAACACTGCTACCGCTGCTCATATTTCAGAACGTTATTACTAGTTAAAACGGTAGAGTTATATGGCGACGATAGACATCACATACAACGACATTCGATGACGACGAAAAATATTTTTTATAGAATAGTGAAGTTCTTTACGTCAGTCGGACAAGTCGATGGTTCTTATGCCGACGCATTTTAATACATAAGTATCGACTCGATAGATGGGTACATAATGTGAAAGTCTGAATATATCAAAGGTTATTTTTAGCGCGATATACAATGACATGGCGTGCGACATGCGTGAATGAAAAAGATGTGAGAATTTATAAAATTGGAATATTTTTTTCGATACACCAGTACCTTTACCTGGTTTGAATTTTATATTATTTATAAATCTAATTAGATGGCCTAGTCTAGTCGGTAATGCACTTACTTGCCAGACTTCTGTACTACCCATTCCAGCCTATTACCGTACTCAAAACGATGAAATCATACCATGTCATGGCTGGCGCGCCTAACAGAGACGCCGCTATACCAACGCAATATCACTGTCCCTGTCCCGGCCGCTATGGCAGGTATGATTTGATCGTCTTGAGAACCGTATTAGGCTGGAATGGGCAGCCCCACTGGTTCAATGCCTAACGTGTAACCACGTTTTCTAAGTCTGAGAATAATTGGTGTTAGTTGGTATATGTGTACATTTCTGTAATGGTACTTCATTTATGGTATAGATAATCCTAGTTTTGGACATGGGTGATGTCTTGTATCGATCGATATTTTTCTTATGTATCCTGACATGATGTTTGTTATTCGTTTAGCAAGTGCTAATAGAATCCCAGTAAAATAGAGTATCGAAATGATCGCGCGGTTTTATCGATAACAAATTATCGCAACACTATTTATAGGGGCACCCCGCTTGGCCCAAACAAAACTTTTATCAGCGCGTTTAATGGGCACACCCGTTTTAATGTACACTTTTATTTGTTAGCATAAATTAATAATATTCAATCGAAGCAATTCGTAAAATAAAACGGCTGAATTAAAAATCATTTTAAGCTAATACCTAATAATAAGAAAGCAAAATCTCAGCGTGATTTAAGAATTTCGCGATAGTTCAATCTAATCTTAAAATCGGTGGTTCGACAAGAGATCATAACTGTATTTTTAAACTTAAGGCGCTATGGTTGTCAAAAGCAAGAGTGAGACAGAAGATGCCCCGCAACGGGGCGCGGCGGAGTGAAGAGCATGGCGCAGTGCCTCAATATTTTTATGAATTTTTGATGTATTTTGGCAGGGAAAAAAATACGCCAACAAAAATCAGATTTTTTTTAAAACAAGCGCTCGTATTTATGGTACTCTACATTTTGATATATATTTTGTATGAATAACTATTTCGGATTAGATATAATTTTAAAATTATATATATTTGCGATTTTTTTCTATCGAGCGAAGTTTGTCCAATCGTGTATCGGTATTCATCAGTCTCTAAATAGACACCCCAAGATTGCTATATATTTTTTAAGACGTTTAATTTTAGTACCTAGTTAATGCCGTAGCCTTCGTAGAAAAACTGAAAATACGCGCATACGAAGCCTTAACTAAATATTGGGTTTTCTTCAAACAATGGACAATTCAGGTACAATTGAGTATATCTCTATTTGCGCTGCAGTTTTATTTTAAAATACGGCTTATGATCTAAAGCTTTGGAATAAAATTTTAGATTTTTTAAGCTTTTTTATAGGAAGTCGTTTAAATGTATCGAATGCGAAAAGGATTTGTTATTTTATTCTGAATTCGTCAGCTTACAAAAATATTTTGCTTTTTGTACAGATTCGAGTGAAACCAGTTTCCGTACTCTATCAATGTTTTGTTTTTGAACAATGAAAATCGTTGCAACGGTAACTCATTTGTGAATGTTTGTATTCCGAAAATGTAATGGGAAATATGAATTCCTCCCTTTCATAGTATTTCATGCAAAGCTTTGGATAATGAACTCCCCAACTCCCTTTACAATGAAACAATTGAATGTACAAAATAACTAGAGTTATTTTATACATATTCGGGATCCAAATTCTGCTATTCTGGGTTAGCGGAAAACTTGCATTCAAATATAAAATATTATGTGTATTCCAAGGTTGTGGTTTAAGGCTTCGTATGCGCGTATTTTCAGTTTTTCTACGAAGGCTACGGCACTAACTACTAAAATTAAACGTCTGAAAAAATATATATAGCAATCTTGGGGTGTCTATTTAGAGACTGATGAATACCGATACACGATTGGACAAACTTCGCTCGATAGAAAAAAATCGCAAACATATATAATCCCTTCCATGTCTTTTAAAATGATAATTATATCTAAACCGAAGTAGTTATTCATACAAAATATATATCAAAATGTAGGGTACCATAAATACGAGAGTTTGTTTTACTAAAAATTTTGTTGGCGTAAATTATAAAACCAAGTTACGTATTGGAGTACGAACGCCAGCAAATCAATGGTAACACTTGCAGTACGATTTCAACTCTTACGACGCAGTAAATAAGAACTGTCCAAAGAGTTACACTTGATGCTATACGTCGTGCCGACATCCCAAGCCAACATCCCTATTCCGTCACCGTTCGAAAACTCTGTTCTAAATTCGATAAAGGTCGAGTAATAAATAAGGCGTTCGATATAAAGCCATTGGGCCGGTGTGCCACTGATACAGATGTCTCGGGCGAGATAGCGGCGCCCACTAAACGGACTAACATGGATAACACATTAACGGGCTGACGGGCAACCGACGAGAAACTGAGTACTTGGTATTCTTACTTACATTACAACATTTGGGACAAAACGACCCTTCAGTAAGTGTAGAGAGAGTAATTTTGACCAATAGTAGTTATGACCAATAGTAATTTTGACCTATAGTGACTTTGACCAATAGTAATTTTGACCAATATTAATTTTGACCAATAATAACTTTGACCAATATTAATTTTGACTAATATTAATTTTGACCAATAGTATCTAATTTTAACCAATAGTAATTTTGACCAATAGTAATTTTAACCAATAGTAATTTTGACCAATAATAATTTTGACCAATAGTAATTTTGACCAATAGTGATTTTGACCAATAGTAATTTTGACCAATAGGTAGTAGTTTTGACCAAGAGTAGGCCAAGACTAGCAAAAGTTGATATTGGTCAAAATTACTTACACTACTCAGTCAAGGGCCATTTTGTCACAAATATTCTAAGTAATACAAAGTCGGTCTAACCTATAATAAAATATACCATTAAAGTTGAGACATTCATTTTCCAAAAATTACTTGTTTTTTTTTCATTCTTGACACCTACTATTCTATTCAAAACTACAAATAATGTTTGTTTCCAGCTAATATCAATATTTTAAATAATACTTGCTTGTGAAACTGAGCAAGGCAAAGTTTATTTGAGCCATAATGAGTTTTACTTTCATTCCCGAAAGGTCGAAAATTCACGTTAAGCGTCTACTTAATCTACGTCTCAGATATATAATATGGTAAATTAACTGTACTTAACACTCGGTACATGTAGTGTTGATAATATGAAAATACACGAGTAATAATGATCCCAAATTTTGACGGTAATGTCTATAATTTTAATAAAATTCTGCATTATTTTATAATTAGACGACGTGAGGTGCTTCAACCAGCAAAATTAAGTAGACTGGTGTAATTGCTATGTCTAGACTTTCCATTTTTTGTTTAATATATAAAATATAAATTAACTAATGCCCTGAATAAGTATAAAATATGAATAAGTACTTAACTTTTTTTATTTGGCGCTAAGTAAATACGAAAAGTTTAATTGATTTATGATTTTTGTCTTAACATAAATGTTGTGAAATAAAAGAGAGGTAAACATGCTTGCTAGGTAACCCATAGCTCTAAGAATACAATTAAATTCTTCGTAACTCACTACTATTTAAGAGAATTTAAAACAAATCTTTATTAAATTATAATAGATTAACTGTCAAGGGATAAATGCCGCGTGAGACCATATGTAAAACAAAGACAAAAGAAAATAGAAGATGGTGAACAGTTTTCTTATTTCAGTTCAAAATAAAATACAGCCTTTTGTAACCAACTACCGTCGGCGAGGGAACGCGCGGCCACCCTATCGGCATGATCGTCGGATCGGACGCTACTCCAACTGTCCGATACAAAAAATACAAAAAAAACAAATGCCGGGCACATATTTTGGCAGGAAATAAATCACTGGCCGCTTGTAGACGTGGCTATACGAAATTTATAGCGGCACCGCAACGAAACCGAACGCTGCTGGTAGAAAATACTTAAAAGTTTTTAAAAACAAACAAAAAACAAAGTAAAGGTGATACCACGTGATCCCACAGCAGATGCGACAACTTCATTACGGGGCATAATTTACCTCGCTCCCGTTATTGAAGTAGGAAGCGTTTTTTTCCCGCCCGTTAGAAGTAATTTATGGTCACCGTTCGGAAACTTAGGGACGAGGCGAGTTTTCGAACGAAGTTGAGAAAAAAAACTATAATTATTATATGAATTAAGATCAGTAACCTTCACGTAATTGTTCACAATTATACATTTAATTGTTGTAGAGAATTCCATGAATTTCGTACTGAGAAATGGGAAGGTTTTTTTTATGAATACTGTCACGTATGACATGACATATTAATAAAGTGTGTATGTAATGTGGACGCATGCGCCGGTGCGAGCCAATGATTATTGCTGTAGTTTTATTAACGAGTTACAAAGCTGTCTTAGTACATAAAAAATGGCATCAAGAATGATGGTATGCCTTAGGTATCTAGAAGAAACATGGGGCAAAAAATATTAACATTAAATTAACTGCATGTTAAATTCTTTTGCAATCTATATTATTAACTTAAGTATATTGGTATATCTATGATGTTAAGATGGGGTTTTTATATATTAACTTAATTCTTATACTCAATACGTTATTTAACTCATTTTAATTGCATAAATCAACTCACGGTTATCATGTTGAAGGTACGTACATAAGAAAAAAGATATCGATTTTCCAATTAACACCACAGACATTAGGTTATAGTTGACACTAGTTATAGCAAAACGATCTTAGTTACCTTAGTGTAAATTGTGACGTCACATTTTACAAGATTTCCCTCATGAGCGCTGCACAGGCGCTATGTCGCTAATATAATGCCGGAAACGCATAATGCCTGGAACGTATAATGTCTACTATGCAAAATACTTAAAACGAAAAATGACTACGAACTAAAACGTTATAAATTATACACTTGCAACCGTTTTGCACAAGTAATAAAGATTGATGTCGTTTTTTCTATTGCCTGTATTATATTTTTCAACTCAATCCTGATTTAACTAAAAGCATTTAATTTTTGACACTGTATCCAGTCTTGGTTTAGTGACAAAAATAACGTTTTTGTTTTTGGGAGTGTGATAGGTATGGATATATTGTCAAAGGTCAACATAATAATATAAGATATACTTAGTTTCAAAAGAATTGGTTGGCATGATAGTTTAGTTACTTACTCTAATATTTTTGTTATTACGACACGTCTGAATGTGCTATAAGTACAGCTGACAGCAGATCAAGTGTAACACTTTGGACTTTGCACCGTTCTTATTATCTGCGTCCTAAGATTTAAAATCGTACTGCAAATGTTACCATTGATCTGCTGTTGTCCGTACATAACCTACCAAACTTGAATTAAATAAACTGAATTGACGTGCAAAAACATTCTAGTATATTGGCAATAAAGAGGTATGGTTCTATAACCAACCCGCCTACGCCTAGTGCTTTCGTTCACAGCTGTACGATACAAATCGATTTACGCGTGGATAGACTGCGCGCGCGCACGTGGGGTGTGGTCACGCTAACACCCGCCCCTGCGTCACGCGACCGCGTAATTTGCGCTATAAAATTACGCATGCCAAAATTTACGCATGCGATAAATTATAGAATGATATTTTTGTCTTGGGGGGGGGATAGGAATTAGGAATGAATGAACAGTTCCTATGGTCCTATACATAGATAGGTGTCGACAGCATTTATAATAAAAATATCGTATAACATATAAAACTTGAGTCCGTACATCATTTATCTCCTATAAACAACTAGATACACAGTCTGCCTTCTAAAAATGTCCGAGCGCAAAGAAGGTCAAAACGGATGAATGGACCGTCATTTGCTTTATTGGACATTATTTGGACGTTTTTTAAATTGTTCTAGTAAGACCTTTGTGTATCTAGTTGTTTATAGGAGATCAATGTCGTACATTGGATATTTTTTGAAAATAATAAATTATAATGTGTTTTATTATCGATACAGATGCCAAAACACCAATTCTTAGAATTCTTGTTTGTTTATCTGTCATATCGATGTTCAGGTATCACTACAAAACTACTGGAAGAATTCTGATGGGACTTTCACTAACAGATTCTTATTCTAAAATCGCGACCACTGATAATCTAATAACGCCAATATTATATAAGTTATCTGGTCTATCGTTAATTTTAAGAAATAATCAGACTTGGCCTCTTGTTTGTTAGAGTAATCAAGATATTATGTATCTCTCTAGGTTTCACGGGTTTAAGAAAACCCGGTCCTTTTAAGGCTTGCGCGGAGACACAGGTCCAACGCGTAGAGGCCCCTTAGAGAACTTTAATTTGAAGGGATATGTGATGCACCTAGCGGGACCCGTCTCTGAGCGCATCTGACTGCACTCAATGACAGACCCCGTCAGGTGCATAAACTATTGCAGTGATTGGAAATTACAACTTAATTGGGGCTATTGGTTTGGGGTGTTGGTGGGTCAGTCAGTCTGGTCTATAGAGCGAGACGTCGGACACCTGCCATGATCACATTGCGAGATATTATTATTATTATTCTATTGGCGATATCTCACAGATATTGTAGGTACTCAATACATAGTTACAATTCAGAACTATATTTTCCATGATTTATTGCAAGCAATCGATCAATCCACCTAAATTGAATAGCAATCAATCATCATTTCAACCAATCAAACTGACCGTCAATCAACCAAAATAATGATTAAAAGAAATTCTAAATAATTGCTAACATATGGACTGCATTAATTCTTATACGTACAGTCAACAGCAGAGCAATGGTAACACTTGCAGTACGATTTCAAGTCTTAAGACGCAAATAATAAGAACTGTCAAAAGTAAAAAGTGTTAGCATTGATCTGCTGTCGACTGTACGTATTTTTTTGCAAAACTTAAAACACTGCGACAAGTTGTTGTTAAAAAAAATTATAGGCATTAGATTCATCGGCCCAGGCCGAAACAGTTTAACACATTATACTCGTAGTTAGTATTGCTCCAACTAAAGATTAACTGAGTTAAATTACAAAAATATATGACAATTGTGACTTAATTCGGGGTAAAATCTTAATGGTGTAAATTACCTCTTGCATAACTATTGAATAGCGGTTTGACACATTTTCTTTTCTGCTGAGATTTGTATCACATTTGCAGAATTAGAATTAGATTTGCAATAAATGCAATGAAACTGAATATGAGTTTGAACCTACTTTGACATTTCGCGATATATATTATTAAAATAACTTATTCGATAGACTTGAAAATCAAAAGAGTACCTACAGTCTAAAACATAGAAAAGCAAAATGGCATTTTAACAAAAACTTTGGACTGAATTTAAACAAAAAAAATTCCAGAGCGCTTGCATAAATTTAATCGTCCCTAAGCGCGGCATCCCGCCCACACTTACGGGATGTGACAAATGAGAGACAGTGACAGTTGCGTTCAAATGTAGAATTACATTTAGCTCTCATGCCATAATCACATCTGTCCACTTTAAACTATTAGTGCAAGAATTTTAACCTGTGGTCAATTAGTTTTTGAGGCGAAACCAAACTTTATTAAGGGTTTATTAAGCTTTCGACTGCAAGTTTTCCTCGCGCAAATATGGCTCCAACCTCCTGCGGCTACTCACGAGGCGTGGGACAGTCCTCCGCCTTTCACTGTTACGCAAAGCCAGCGTTCCCTCATAATTGATATGGTTGCGAGAAGGGCCCAAAACGGACCGCGGAAAAAACTGGTCCAGTCGCGAAAATGGCCGCCCGACTGGCAGGCAGCAAAAACGCGGCCTGACCAAATGCGGCCGCGGCGGGCCATCCGCGCAAAGTGTCGCATAATTACCGATGGGAGTGTACCGGTCTTACGATAAATCGCTTAATTCTATAAACAGGTGCGACATAACTCTTATTAGTCGAATGGTGGACCATATTCGGCTGGGCAAAAAGTTTAGCAAGATTCATATAGAATAGAATAGAAAATATGTTTATTGCCATACACCAATTACATAAGCTTACAAAAAATCAATCAAGTAGTAAGTTATAATCCAATATAGTTATGCTAAGTGGTGTGGCAAAAGGTGCATGTTTCAGCTGAGCTGACACCGAGGTGTGCAGCGCTGTGACTCGACATGCACCTCTTGTTTATTGCTAGACATAAACCCAGTTTAACCTCACTTCACTTAAACCGTTTTTGGCACTCTCTTACTTCGTTAAAAACAATTTAGAAACAGACCGGGGATTTAACTGTAGAATAACTTTTTAAGTTACAAAAAACACATTCATGTGTTTTAGAATTAAACGGAAAGGGTAAATTTTGTATGGAAGGCAAAACAAATAAAACTTTTCACGGAGGAAAAAATTACTAAGGATTCTTTATACTTATGAATTTATAAATAAATAGTTACAGTTACGTAATTGCAAGTTTTTACTAAATGGTATCTTGTTGACGTCTCGAGATACAATACAAAATATTTGCATGTGCGGAATTTTGCACATGTTGGGTGTAATTAATGAATTAAGCCACATAAATTGTTGGGGTTTTTAGCACCATACCTTGTATGTAGAGTACGGGTGCAGGTACTGCCTTATGAATTTATGAATGACTACATTATATTACAAAGTTGTAAGGTTAGTCATCGTACAGTCAAAAACAGAGAAAAGTATACAAGGGGACTGAAAAGGTTAAAATGTTCTCAATAACTATTTGACCAATTCTTTTACTAGTATACAGGGTGGCCTTGAATTCATTCGACAAAATTAAGTGGATGCGGTTAGGTTAGGCTTGTGACATATTTCAATTCTGCACAGCGTTTAAGTGTAGTATTTATTGGGATAAAACTGATATACCTATAAATTTTACGAAGTTTGTCCAATCGTGTATCGGTATTCATCAGTACCTAAATAGACACCCCAAGATTGCTATATATTTTTTTCAGACGTTTAATTTTAGTAATTAGTGCCGTAGCCTTCATCGAAAACTGAAAACCTTGCCTTAAATGACACCCGCATTCAAACAAATTCTTTTGAAGTGATTATATTAAAAGAAAGATTACAAATAATAAATAGTGATATCATATCACACTATCCCCCAAATAATAGGCGACAAATTTATATATAAAAACTGTCAGTCCCGCCCCCATCCGGGAGAAGATTTATGTGTACACACTACCCATACATATACTTAGGTCCCTCGTAGAACGAGAATCGAACCTCATATTTCGGTATCTTATTACTTGGGGCGTCCCCCTCGTCATAATGAAAAGAATCATAGTGTAGCGAATAGCAAAAGCAACATAATTAGGTAGATAGTTAAAACCATGAAAAATTTCTAGCCGTTGGCAGGATTTGAACCTATGGATTATACATTGTGGGCTAGTACAACCCACAATGGGGAGTGCTCGGGGCGCCAGTCGGGTCGCGGATGTATCGCAGTTCCTGGGGCTCGGTAAGAATGGCACGAGGTGGAACACCCCAGGAGGTTTAGTCGGTATGCTGCCCCTTCGGGGCGGTGAGCCCGACATAATCAACACGCTCCCCCGGGCGTGGTGGTACATGATTTTGCATGTTTTACCTGGGTTAAAAAAAACTTGAACCTGCGACCTTGTCATTCCGTGACACGCTCTCAACGGGTCTAGTTCACGACATCGACGGTCGCTGCATCGAAAACGTTCAATCGACGGGTCACTGAATCGACAGTACGCAACATCGATGGTACGCTGCATCGACAGCACACCATATCGACGGGTCACTGCATCGACAGCACACCATATCGACGGGTCACTGCATCGACAGTACACCATATCGACGGGTCACTGCATCGACAGTACACCATATCGACCGGTCACTGCATCGACAGTACACCATATCGACCGGTCACTGCATCGACAGTACACCATATCGACCGGTTACTGCATCGACAGTACACCATATCGACCGGTCACTGCATCGACAGTACACCATATCGACCGGTCACTGCATCGACAGTACACCATATCGACGGGTCACTACGTCGACAGTACGCCATATCGATGGTACGCTAGGTCAAGTAGTTCTTGAGAAAATCTGTTTTGAACTGTAATAATCTCTACATTTTTTTTACGGAAACTAAGCTTTTGCTCTTCACAGTAACGTTTAATTTCCAATTTTTTTTTGTTAACCTATAAATTGTCCCACTGCTGGGCAAAGGTCTCCCCCCTCCTCTTCCATCCATCCCTGTCCTGAGCCTCTTCCAGCCACCCATCCCTGTATCTAACGATATCGTCTCTCCACCTACGCCGATTTCTAATTTCGACCAGATTTCAAAATTCGTTGCTAGAATAACTTGTATGGCTATTTCGTCCCCTAAATTAAAAAAACATAATGTTGACATTGCACTTCATTATATGAAAATAAAACCCCATAATTATCAAGTTCACAAGCCAAGGGCCCGAATAGTGTAGCAATTAAACCCATGGAGTGGAAACCACTATTTTAGGGTGTACCTATTTTCTGTTATCTACAACCGAATGTGACTCCCGAAATTTTAAAATTAATGGTTTCAAGTGTCCATAAAATTTTATTTCGAGCCATAAATCTTCTTTTCAAAACCTATAAACCGAAGCTTTCACCTACTGGAAATGTCGTAGTCAAATTGTGAAGTTAGACAAATTATAAAAGTCTTATTCATTGATCTCCTATAAACAACTTATAGGAGATCAATAGTCTTATTGCGATCATTTTTTTACAATAGATTTTTTTACAATTTCACTACAAAGAAATTACTAGTATAAATGCGTGAAATTTTGGCTAACTGCAGAAGTAAATATGGTAAAACATTGTAACCATGCGGCAATAACATTAAATAATCTGAGACCCTAATTCGAATCCCGGTGTGACGAAATTTTTATCCATTTAATAAGTATTTAAATAGTTATTCAAACTCCGGAAATTGAAAACAAATGGCAAAAATATTACGGTTTCTAAAACATATTTTAAGTAGGAAGTAGCTATATTTCAACTAATTTCATTTATTTTTCCAGAGTTGACCGTAAATTTTTTTTAAAACGGAAATTAATATTCTAATCCCCGATGTGTAAAACTTAAATAATATTATCAATATATAATCCGCCTGATTTCTCAATTTGTCTGCAACATTTACACCTCTACACCATTTACAATATTAGCATGTATTACAAGTCAGTAAAGTAGTTTGCGGTGAATTTAAAATAACACTGCATATTGTATAAGGTTTTTTCTTCATTTTTTGTCGTCAATGATACCTTGAAACGACCCAGTACGCGATAATAATATCGTTTTAATTGTTTTAACACTTAATATTGCCACCATACACACAGACAGGCAGATTCGCGTACAAAATTATAATAAGACATACTCGTGACCTGACCCAAACTAATAGTACGTCAACGTCGTGCTTGCCGCTTTCACGGGGCACCAGGGGTTGGCGGGGACGAGGTACCTCTATACCACAGACCACTTACCCCATAGACCTGTAACAGGAGGGCCGAGTCTGCCCGCACATGAGCGCAAAATTGCTTCGCGACACGCGTAACCTAGAGATATCGACATGGATATACCCTACATTTTGATACATATTTTGTATGAATAACAACAAATATCATTTTAAAAGACATGGAAGGGGTATGTCTGCGATTTTTTTCAATCGAGCGAAGTTTGTCCAATCGTATATAGGTATTCATCAGTCCCTAAATAGACACTCCAAGATTGCTATATATTTTTTTCAGACGTTTCATTTTAGTAGGTAGTGCCGTAGTTTTGATCGAAAAACTGTAAATCCGCGCATACGACGCCTTAAGATGCCTTTTTATTATATTATAAGACATTACAATGGGCAAATCACGCGTATTTCGGTGTCTTATTAGCTGTTCAATTCATGGAAATACGGTGGGTATGATGAACTTAGCATCACGCGAACCGAACGCTGGAATGGACACGTGGGAAACCAGTTCTTGCGTCATTATTTAGCATTTTATGTACAATTTCCATGTGTACAGTCAACAACACATCAACCCATAAAACCATTGCAAAATAAGCAGTATTAAAGTCGCGTAGAGTGCCTGTGTGTCACACTTGTGCTGTTGACGGTACCTGAAAGTTATTTTTAGATCGCTAATCATGTTCACATTTTGTTCGCTTAATTTGACTAAATTGTTTAAATTCAGCTGTCAGGAAAAAGCCGAAGATATGACTGAAATTAGTATCTGGATATTTCAATTTACACCAGATAATATATTATTTATTTATTTTATTAATGGTCTCGACAGTTCGTCATTTGCCAATGTCATGTTACAGAAAATTCAATATAGAATAGTGTTCTATCTTCCGCCAGAGGAGTCGCAGTAGCGTCCTCACCCTGGGTAGCCGCGTCTTCATGTCTTCATCCAGAGGAGACGCCGTAGCGTCATCACTCTGGACGAAGCAGCTCGACAGTAACGTTCACTCTAGAGCTTGTAGCGGGAACTCTTGATAAAAGCTTGAAACTTATACTTACTTGTCATTCGCGAATATTTTCTGATTAATTTAACGTAATATTAAACACAAAATAGTCCCTGTAGACATTAAAAGGAAAATTATCAAATAATTTCGCAACCGTCGTTTCCCGCCATTTTCAAGAGAACCCAAGAATAATTTATTATGACATCATTAAATAATATTGTGTCTTTTTATTTTTAAACTAATTTTAATTACGTTTTCACATTTGGACAAATTAATATTTAGCTTTATGGCTAATGAAAACCATTTATTAGGTATATGTAGGTACCAGAATAATGGATGTTTTGGTAGAACATCCGACATATATATTCTCTAAGTGATATCATTTATTTAGTGTTATTATTAATGAACTCGGAAGTTTTTGTCATTTGTTAAAAAATCTACTTACCTAATCGACAGCACGCTTGTAAACAATTTTACCACTTGAAATGTATGGGGCACACAATACACTAAGAACAGTATAAAGTCCAAAATGTTATAATCCATGCTATTTCGACTAAGCACCTATACCTAGTATACCTATTTGTCAAACGCTGCGTTGCGCGATAACAACTTTTATGAGGCGGCTCTCTCTTTAAAATCATATGTAAGCACAATTTTTAAACTGTAGCTTATTTTACGAACTAATGAATGGTCGAGCGAAATGTAATGAACATGTATTGTGCAATTAAAGCGCCTAGGTTTAACTGGTTAATAGCAGTTATGAAGCCATTGAACCATGTAGCCGAGTAATTTTATGTATTTCAATTAATACCTTTGCACTATTAAGACTTTAATAACAGCCCTTTGGCTTTGTATTACATTACAGGTGGTATGTGCTGGAAATGTTAAACCTTAGTACGAAAGCATAATACCATTGCAATTTTCAGTAAATGATACCTAGTAAATGTTCCAGGCTCCCAAATTACGATTATTTAAAGCTTTATTACATAATCACAATAAGAATCATCCAATTTTAATAAACCTTCAAAATAATTAGGAAAATCTTTGCTGTTAGTAAATTAAATGTTGATTATTCTATAAGTATGATAAAAATTATAATTACGATTGTTTATTCCCACTAGTTCAGATGTCCAGTGGGGTGACCGCGACTTCCATCGTTATCGTTTTCATTTTGACACTTGAACGATATACATTGCTGCGTTTCGTTGTCGTTTGTTAAAACTTGCAAAAACATAGCAGCAATGTATAGCGTCCATGTGTCAAAAGCGATTACGATAACGATTGGAAGTCGCGGTCACCCCACTGTTCAGTTGACTGAATTATTGAGAATATTTTTCCCATTTGTTCAATTGAAAATGAAACATAGTTTGACGCGGTTTGTAATTTTTGACAGTTCTTGATATTTTTGACAGTTCTTGTCAAACTTAAATTTTTGTTGACCAAACTGAGACTGCTTGTGCCGAATTTACTACCAGGGCGAAACTCAGCAGATACTGAATTATGCATTGCCTGAAAAGACTACATCAAATTTGAAAAATAGTCAACTCGAGTTTTTCTTTCCCGAGTTGCCCTCTAAGCCGAATCTGTGTCTCTTTTGAATTAGAGTGGTCATTTTAAGAATGGTATTTCTAGAATGTGACCGTTTTGGGAAATGGATTTACAAAGTAGACGATTTAGGAAATGGTATTTTCAGGAATGGTCTTTCTAGGAAGTGGACATTTCGGGAAGTGGACATTTTAGGAAGTGGACGTTGTGAACCTGATCGGTTTCCATGTGCCACGTAGACAACTATGTATATCATTTTCTTATTATTAATTTAAAATCTTTTAATAATTTTAAAATTCAAGTTCAGTAAAATATTATAACGTTCTAAAACCGAAAAAATGCAATTCTCGTCAGGAGTGGCAACGAGCGAGGTCCAGATAAAAAGAACTGGTTTCGATATCTTAAAAAACAGCAAGTTGAAAAAACACGGGAAGTCGCCTCAGATATCTGCTGAGGTAAATGCAGTTTTGACTTTAATATGTTAATAAAATTGTAACCGTTTTGTAAGCGAAACCAACGGTTTGTACCATTATTGCTCTGCGATTCAAAATCTTGAAATGATGCATTTCAATCGTCCGCTTTTAGAGTGTTACACAACGGTTGCACAACTTTACTGCGCTCTGGATTGCGGCTTCTTTGCAGTCCGATTACAGTCGCCCAGACTGCAAGCGGACTGCACTCGGTCTGTTGAAACCATAATCAGAGTGCAACTCAGTAGACTTCCAGTCGAAATGTTGTTCGTCTATATGCCCTAAGCGTCTGAAACAGAGGCGTATCCAGGCTGTCCCCTTCTCCCCTCAAAAGGTCCCTCAACAGGTCAATACCCGAGTCTGACATCCTTGCATAAAATACAAGCTTTAAATTAAGTAAATTCTATGACACGGCGTTGGACTTTAGACAATTTCACAGTTACACATCGCCAAATACTTTATAATCGGTGTAAAATGTTAATCACTCAATTTGAGATAAGTAAATTGGTCTATGTACTAAAAAAAGTAAGTATCTAAGCTAAGTAATTAAAAATAATTCGCATAAAGCGCGCATTTCAGCATTAAAACACAACTCACCGAGATTCGCTGTCATGATTTCTTGGTCTTTTGGCTTCTTTTTTCTAGGGCGTCCTTTTTGTCTCGGTGGTGGTGCTGAGGTCCCGTTGAAAAAGGGCCCTTTAGGAACATCGGCGTCTGCCCGAGCGAACTCGGGAGATGGGTAAGGAGGGTAGTGTGCGCCCGGCGGGAGGCCCGCGTAGGGCCCAGGACACATTTGAGGCGGCCCTGGCACGGCCATGTGAGGACCGTACTCCGGCATGGTTTCGTAGTGCAGCCTGCGAAGCACAAATACAGGTAAAAGTTAATGAGTAATTCAAGTTATTGTGACTAGAAATTAAGGGATCTATATTTTTCTTTCTCTTCTACTAGCGGTAACGAAAGTAACAGCCACTTGTCTAGGGGGCTGGTCTATGTATAGCACATCTCTGGTGGGAGAAAGTACCCTGAATAACTAACCTGCTGTAAAGCAGAGGAAACCCCAATGCGTATCCTCTGTGAGTGTGAAGCACTCATTCATAGCAAAAGCAGAGCTTTAGGTGGGCTGGACCAATGCCACCCGAGGATATATAAACTCTCTCGCCGAAGTGCATCATACGATTCCTGAAGTACGTTGGCTTTAGGAGCGAGATCTCGGTTCGACCACTATGGACCGTTGAGGTCGCAGTGACCCTTGGGCTTGTACGGTGGAGCATTGAGAAAGGTGTACAGGAGAGTTTTTAAGGTTGAGATTTTCTCAAAAAACTACTTGACCTAATGCAAAAATTCTTTCACTGTTTGATAGATAAAGGTTATAACTATGTACCTACTGTAAAATAATTATTAAAATCGGTCCAGTAGTTTTTGAGAAAATCTCAACCTTATTGAGGCCCCCTGTATACTTATCTCTGTCTTCGACTGTACCAACACCCTAATACCAAATAATAAAACCCCACCTGCAATAAACAGCTGAGTCTCTGATGCCGAAGGTGTCTCCTTTGGTCAGCGGGGCGTTGCACAGCGCACATGAGAAGCAGTGCACGTGGAACACCAGGTCTCGGGCCCTCATTACCAGCTCCGAGGCCGATATGGGGGTGTTGCACCGCGCACACCGCTTTGAGCCATATAACCTGAAACAAATGGTTTAGTTTAGGTTGATGGACCCATTAGGGAAAAGTTTGCGGATGATTATCAAAAAGTACTGTTACATACAGTATACATTGTTTGAACTATATAAAATACTAGCTGTACCCCGCAACTTCGTTTGCGTAGAGGAGGAGGATGGAGGAGATCAGGAGGCAGATCTTCCTCTCTGGATTCTTGTTTCCACATCACATACCGCCATGGCTTATAGCCTATGAGCTGTCCGGATATTTCAGCTATCTCTTAGTGAAACTCCCATCAAAATCCTTTCAGTAGTTATGGCGTGATACTTGCACAAAGTCACAGACAAACAGACAAAAATTCTAAAAATTAGTGTTTGGGCATCAGTATCGATCCTAAAACACATTACAATTATTCTTTTCAAAAAATATCCAATGTACAGACACAACTTTTTTACAGTCTTATTATATGTATAGATGTGGGAGGCAGACAGTCAGCCGCTAACTAGGGAAATAACCGGTTTCCGAGACTGATGGGTGTGATTTGTTATCGATGTATGTCCCTGGATCCATAGCACTGGGAATCCTAGTTTAATCAAGAGTGTGATGTCTCTTTAACAGAATAATATATAAAAATTCTTTATCTAAAACTTAATAGTTACACATTCAAGGTTATATGAAAGGGAATCTATAAATATTTCGAAACCCACAGAGTCATCTTAAACGACCCGTGACACCGAACCACGCGATATTGTTCTAAGACTGCGCTATTTATTTATTTATTCATTCAATAATTACAATTTCTTTACAGAACTTATGTCTAATGTGTACTCATACATTTTATTATAATGCATAAAAATGGCACATATTACATGGAATATGAATATATTATATAATATAATAGCTATAGCTGTGTTAATGCTAAGGCCCGGTTTCCACCAAAGCTGAGAGGAGAGGAAACGAGAGATGTGTTTTGAATAGCCAATCAGATTTCCTTATTTCCATATCTCCTCTCCGCGTAGGAGAAGGAACGAAATCTGATTGGTTATTCAAAATACATCACCTCTCGTCTCCGCTTTGGTGGAAACCGGGCCTTATAGAGCCTTTTTGAATAGCAACCCAAAAATGGTTATGTAAAAGAACCGTTTATTCCAACTAGCTAGTAGTCCAGTTCAGTTGACTGAACTAGTGAGATAAAATTTCCCATTTGTTCAGTTGACTGAACTAGTGGGAATATTTTTCTCACTAGTTCAGTTCGAAAATCAGAGCAAACACACTCAAGAAACTGTTTTGGGCATAACTTCTATCCTATGTTAGTCTCGTGATAAATACACTGACGACATCATTCATCAAGCCGTTTAGACCACAAATGATGGCTATATAAAAATCGAAAAACATTATCCTCCTACTTCCAGCAGTCCAGTAAAAATGAACAGTCACTCAGTATCATCGGCAGGCATGAAATTAATTTACAGTTCCATTTCAGACGATCCATCATTGTTTCAATAGACTTAGGTTTTCAGGCCGGCGACACTTTTGTCGGTGTCAGTAGCTGTGGTCGCGTCCTACGACGTCTTACAAGGAATATTATCCTTGTCGTTACCCAGCCGTCGCTGTACGCCTCATAACGTGTCGACAGATAAACAAGTCCGGTTTGGGACCTCTGCCAACGACCTTTTAATTTTAAATGCCATGCCAATAGCAACATTGATTGAATTCCAATGAAAACATAAATGCTTTCCATCGAAGACACTGTCTTGGGAAAATTCTGATTTCTCTCATTAGTTTATTCCCATGCTACGTCTCTACTTTTAGGTTATGAACCCATTAAGCAAATAGTTTGCTTATTTACCTAAATAAATACATTGACTGCTTATTAATTGAAAATTGAATTATTAGAAGTACTTATAGAATTGGTGGATATTGGTTAATTTTGAATTTGAACAATGACTTTTAATAATTATTGACATTGAATATTGTATGCCTGATAAGGTACTTGAACTGTGAAACTGTGATGAATCATTTATACCAACTGTTTATAACCATGTTCATACAATAAAAATTTCTGATTTCTAATTTGTGGGCTCACTGTACGCTATTTTACAGTACTTTTTTGACAGTCAGTCGCAAACTATTTGCAGGTGTCCACAGCCTTATATAATACAGTTCGTTCGGCATCATTAAGAGCCTTCCATGAGCCAACTAGCGCCGCCAATCTTAAAAAAATCATATCTTCCTATATAATCAATTTTATTAAAAAAGCTACGTTCACATTGTTTATTGCTATAAATATTATTTTTTTAAATGCTTATTTGTAACGTGATGCAGTGTAGGTAAGTTGTAGTTCACATAATTACGAAAAACGGCCGTTTCTGGCACATTTGTGAACTACAACTTACCTACATTGAATCACGTTACAAATAAGCATTTAAAAAATAATATTTATAGCAATAAACAATGTGAACGTAGCTTTTTTAATAAAATTGATTATATTGGAAGATATGATTTTTTTAAGATTGGCGGCGCTAGTTGGCTCATGTCAGCGCCTTAACTGAAACATTTTAGTTCTACATTTCGATTTAAATATGAAACTAAATAAACATCTCATGCAAGTACAAATCTACCTGCTGATCGGTATAAAAGTAATTAATATTCATGTAGAGAAAAAAATCTTATTATACGGTTCAGAATTATAAATAAAGCGATTACAACACTTTATTACTGCTATCACATTTGTTTACTGCCAGTGTTTGTAGACGAATGAAATGTAGGTAGTTTAAATTAGAAAACAAATCAGGAAATCTAAAAATATCATGTTTATATTTTAAGACATTATTGTCCTCAAGTACGTAGCCAAAGTTATTTATTTAAATATTTTAGTAGGGTAATTAAACCGTCCGGTAACGGGCACCGGGCCCTGAGATCGGAGATAGCGGGTTCGGATCCCGAGTGAGACATCTCCGTGTGGTCCCAGTTCCACGACTCTACTATCTCGATCTGGACTGAGTACATTCTGAATCTCAATGTTCTATACTTTTTATTTGTAATCTATACCTCTTTAGGAGAGCTTTGTAGAGACGGTGGAGCTGTGGTAGAGCTGTGGTAGAGCTGTGGTAGCGCTGTGGTAGAACTGTGGTAGAGCTGTGGTAGAGCTATGGTAGAGCTGTTGTATAGCAGTGGTCGAGCTGTGGTAGAGCTGTGGTAGAGCAGTGGTAGAGCAGTGGTAGAGCTGTGGTAGAGCTGTGGTCTTGTGTATCGCCAAGTTCTATTCGCTCTGGTCAATGCCACTTTCTCTCTTTTCGTGTGGTTTAGTTATCAAAACTATTGTAAGAGTTGTTCAGACCGCCCGTAGGTCTCACAGCTGCTATCCAACGACAACAACCGGTACTAACTGCTTAACGAAGAACGGAGGGGCTCGAAAATCACTAGCGGTCACCCATCCAGGTACAGACTTAGCCCAGCGTTACTAAACTTATACGATCGCTCGCAACTGAACTACGAGTCGATCAATTAACAAATCATTCAACTCAATGTTGACATAGCGACCAGAAAAGCGTCCCAAGATACGGACTAACAACTAGTTTGTGACGCAATTAGAACAGGAAAATGTAACTGAAATGTTAAAGCTTTTACGGACTAAGAGTTTCAATGTATACGAGGTCAGTTACATGTACACAGGAACGCTTAGTTCGTACCTGGGCGAACGTGCAGGTACGGACTAAGTGTGCATGTGTATACGTAACCGAACGACGCATACATTGGAACGCTTAGTACATATATTACTTTCAATTTAACCTTATGATCATTGCATAGTTATTTTCACATTATTTTTGATCGGAACACTTTATGTTTACAATGATGAACAGGTTCATTCAATGCTTCCTTCAGTGTTAGATCAGAACAAGTAATTAGTAATATTTGTTTACAAAATAAGACACTTGATTTGGGCTTTGGTACCTACATCAATACGCAATCTTGCAGATACGGACTAAGCGTTTCTGTGTACGCGGAATTCGCATACATTGGAACGCTAGTGGTGAGAACGAAACTACGCGTTCACATACAAATTCGTACACGGCAATTTTGACACTATTATATTATATCGTGTCCGTGATGATGTAATTTTCGCTTTGTCTTATAATCATTTAATACTAATACATTATACGCAACCAAAGCCGAGAACTGAAGCTAGTATGCGTTTAAATCACAAACGTCATCTTTCCATGTTCTACAAGCATTAAAACACAGTAAATTAAAAATAAAAACTTCACTTTTTGATTGTCATTCACACCTCAGTAAAACTGGTGAAATGAAAACTAGTTTTTTTTTAATTTGTAGTCCATGCTCTATAAGCCAAGTGGGATAAATTAGCAATTTATGAAGAGTAAACATCGTTAGCTTTTATTGTTCCGACGACGTGCAAGAATCGAACTTTTTCAACTAGGATTCTGTACAAAGCGATCCTATCCAATTACGTAAAAGTACTTTGAACAAACTATGCAAAGGCACTAAAGTACCTTGTCACAATAAACAAATTGTATAACTTTTCGTTTGAATATAATGGTTTCTCATATTTTATTTAATAAATAAATGTTATAAAACACCTCTGATATTAATTGTAAGTTTTATTATTTGATTCGTACGTTGCCGTTCGTCGGAACCATAAAAGCCGATGTCACTTTGGCGACTATTAAATTTAAAATAAATAAAGTCTACCTTTTTCTTCTAACTTCTTCTTACCATTGACCTGCTGTCGACTGTACATCGCTACTACCCTCGTCTCTTTTTTCCTACCTTCTAACAAAGTGAATACTTTGAGTTCTAAGTATTTGGCCTCGTCGATAAATTCACGAACAATCGTAATGTTGATTTATGGTTCACAAAGTTTTAATGAACATTTAGTTTTCATATTCGAGCCGCTTATCGCCAAAAATAACAAAATAAATAAATGAAAATTATGACGTTTTTTAAACCGCTCGCGAACATCAAAAGTATGTTAAAAGTAACGGAACCACGTTGTAAAAATGAATTATGAATGATATACCGTCTCCTAATACAGTACTACACTCGAGTAGACGCGTTGAAAACAAAACAGCACGCGATATTTTTATCTTTATGCCAATACTTATATCGTCCAAAATGGCTCACATTTAAAATGCAAGCAATAAAGATATGGGGCTCTAGTACAATTGAAAATTGCCAAACCGTAACCTACGTGGGTCTTATGCCGATGTAGTAAAGTTATTGTTTAGCCTAAAATGTTACAAATTTATAACGCGTTGTCGACAGTATATTGTGAAGTTTTTATTAAAGCACAAATGCACAATTAAAGCGGCATTACGGTGTGAATTATAAACTTGATTAATAAAAACATTGATTCGGATCAAGAGATCTGACTTCGGTGGCCATTGAGATTCTAATGTGACAAGCTTTGATGACCACATTTCTACACTGCCTGAACACGAATATTGGCTGTTTAATCAAAATTAAAGTGTTTTATTTGCCAAAATGTTATACATTATAAGATGGTTATAAAAATATATGAGCCCGCAGCTGGAGTTGACAAATTAGCGAAGCAGGCGACTAAAACTGACAACTCATTTTGGTGTCTTCTTTACTTCAACCTGCCTCTCGATGTTTCTGAAATACACATGCACTAAGTCATATGTTGTGCTTCATATAGTGTCCGACCGAACATCCGGTTTCGGCCTAGTTTCGGTCAAATAACGGGTTTCGGCTTAGTTTCGGTTTCGGCTGTAATCCGGCCGAAACCGAAACTGGGTTCGAGAGCCTATAATAAGCATATAACGTTATAATATTAAAAGCATAAATAATTTATTTGAAATAAGGGAATGATATTGAATGTCTGGCAAAGACTGTAATGTCCACAGAATATGATAGATACACTCTTCTCTTGTGTATTTCAATCAGCTTCTATTCGTCTCTTGTTCATTTCAGTCCACTTCCCGCTGTTTCCGGCATATCCGCATTTAGGTATAAGTATATAGTTTCTGACAGTTCTTGTCAATCTCTGAAAGTTCTTGTCAATCTCTGACAGTTCTTGTCAATCTCTGACAGTTCTTGTCAATCTCTGACCGTTCGTTCTTGTAATTTTTGACGAGATGTCGTGGTTTTGATCAAACGTACTCATCGACCAAATGTAGCTTCGATAAAAAGTGTTTCGACCAAACGTAATTCGTAATGGTGTAGCTAACCCGCTTGAACTGTACTCTCTAAAACCTTCTCCAGATGGCCGGCAAAGACTGCAAAGGCCTGATATTATACGTAGTATGTATGATACTTTCTTCTCCTGTGCATTTCAATTAGCTTCAACTCATCTCTTGTTCATTTCAGTCCGCGTTCCGCTGTTACCGACGAACCGCTCTCACTTGGCTACGCCTCGCTTTTTGTACGAGGTTAAAATGAAGCCATCGCAGCGCAGGCGCCCACGACTGGCCGGTCACGAGCGATGCTATCTCGGCCACACAGTCCGAGCCCTGTAGTGAGTGACCTAGGTTATTCATTAGGTACTTTATTGAGATACATAGTCCAAGAGGTCAGCAAAATGTTCCTAGATACTGAATGAAGTGAACTCCTTATTAGTCGCCAACCTATTATTTTATTGGTAACTACTTTATTTATTTTTATTTTGTCGCCACGTTAAACATGTGCCAAAAGAATCATGTCGGTTTCCAAGACTTATTTTTTTAAATACAGGATTGATTAGACCCTTCGGCGATTTGGTCCGCTTCCTAAATTGTCCATTTCCAAACTGACCACTTCCTAACATGTTCACTTTTAAAATGGTCAATTTCCAAAGCCGCCACTTCTTAATTTGTAAATTTCCAAAGTTGACGTCCTTCTAGCCTAGTTGGTAGAACCCCTGCCTTCAGTGCAAGTATTTATTTGTGTACAAAAAAATAGAGTTGCATTTTAATTCAGAAATAGTTATTGCCAGTCAACGACTTTTAGTTGTTTCGGAGTGAAATGATAGAAGGCCAATGTTTGAGGATGGGCCCCTTTTGACCTCAAGTCTGACCTCGTAACTAATGCATTTAACAAGTTTTACGTCGCTTCATGTTTAAATTCGCAAACTGTGCGCGCCATGAAGGAAAACATTTCGCCGCGCTCTATGGAGAGAGCCGCAATTATATTTTGTATGGAGGCAGGTAGATGCCCTTGTTGTCACTTTCACTCTTATACGTCAGAAAGAGACATCTATTTATATGTTTGTTGAATATTCACACAATTAAAATTAAAATTGCGACGTTACGTTTACCTGGAGTTGATCAGTTAGCTGTAGCTAAGTTATTGGATGGAATGACGTTTTTGTTATTGTTATTGAATTGTATTTATTATTATTTAGGAATGTAACAATTTCCTGAATTATTAATATAATTTTTATTGTTGTAATTAGTACTTATAGACTTCTAGTTAACATTTTAGGATACGAGTAATTTCAAATTGACTGCAATTTACTATTGGGTAGGTAATCCTGTCAAAATTGTAATGGTTTTAATATATTAATAAGTAGCAGAGACGCTAAAAGTCATGCAAGAGCGGAGTCATCGATGTCAATATGTCTTCCTCCATAGGCCGTTTGTTGTTTCATGGTCCGCGCTGATAAGACGCGCGCCGGCATGCAACGCCGCACTCGTTTAGAGTGCACCTTCATTATGCATTCATTCCGTAATTTTACTTCATCCAGTTTATAAACAACTATCGTGCCCGTTTTGGCCGCATCGTGCCATAATATTATTGGGTCAGTCACCAACTGGACGCATGCATGTCCAGTTGAGTGAGAGGACATGAGCCAACTAGCGCCGCCAATCTTAAAAAAATAATGTCCTCCAATATAATCAATTTTATTAAAAAAAGCTATGAAGAAAATGTTTATTAGGATAAATACTATTTTTCAATGTACAATTTAATACATATCATACTAGGACTACGTGCTCCTCTGACCAAGTGGCTCTGACTTTCGTTAACGCTAGTAGAATAGATGAAAAATTATGAGATTGACATTTTGCTATTTCGTTGGCAATTGTCAATACCATACAATTTAAAAGAGAATGCCCATAGGCCAAAGGAGCGAAGTTAAAAAAATATATTTTTTATTATTATTTTTAAAACTAGTTAAATCGAAGTCACAGGCGCACAGGTAAATGTGTGCACCATCAATCCATTCTAATTTAGCTATGCAGAGGCTAAAATTATGAACCTAAGAATAAATCAGTCGTCGCCTACCCCTACCATAGGAATATGTAGCGAAATGGTAATGTTTTTTATACATATATACGTTCTACATACCTGTAGGTATCATCTACCTACAGTCATGCATATAAACGTTTAAATAAAACCTTCTTATAATTTATTATTTTATTTTAATTTCTTTATTTTTATACATTTTTCCAAACTTATTAAAATAAATAAATCGAATTTATTTTTCGGCCTTTACGAGATATCCGTCAGGCGGGTTGATGAAGCAGGATGTTTTTCGGGTGTATTGTATGTATGCCCATTCCTTCCTGCCATCATGTAGCCTAAACGGCCTGATGGATTTTGGTGTATGAGGTATCGTTAGATTCGTCATGACTACGGGAGTGTCATAGGGTATAAAAAATTAATCAAAATAGGATAGCTTTTTTGGCAGTCGGGTTTATTGTTTCTTGGAATAATTTCTGCTTGTTTAAACAGTGGTACCTAATTAATGAAAATTTAAATAATTTATATTTCCTCTCTGTCAACGTCATGATACTTTCTTTACTGAGTCATCAGTCTTCGACATCGAGTTCAATGAGTAGGGGTGCGTGCGAGTCGTTCCGGGCGATTGGTGCGCGACACCGTGTCGCGGCGCGGGTCTGCGCAGGCGCGCGCTCTAATTAACGACGCCGCCGCGCCATCTATCGGCGGCGGCCTATCAATCTCGCAGCGACTGCCATTTGTCCACGAACATTTGGGGCAAACAAATGGTTGGGGGAGCTACTTGTATCACTTCATGACGGAGAATTTACAAGAGACAATTCTTGGGAGTTGTAGCATCTCACCGGGTTGGCCCGGTGAGATGCTACGTACTGTATAAATAACTATGTAAACATAAACTCACAAGAAAATGTAATTTTTTTTGTTAACCTATATATTGTCCCACTGCTGGGCAAAGGTCTCCCCCCTCCTCTTCCATCCATCCCTGTCCTGAGCCTCTTCCAGCCACCCATCCCTGTATCTAACGATATCGTCTCTCCACCTACCAAATGTAAATAGTTAACTTTTTTAAACCTGATGCTTAAAGCGTTCCACACACATTTTCTGGACATTTAACGTCCAATAGGTAGCGACCTGAGGCCTAGGCCGCAATCCGCTACCTACTGGACGTTAACGACGGCAGAAAATGGGGTTTCAACTGGTCGCAGGCCGCAAGCCGCGTGCAGATCGCGTCTGTGTGTATCAGGCTTTAATCGTTAAGTTGCATTGCTGTTATGTGAATATTGTTCAAATTCATCTTAAAAAAAATTTAAAATCAACTATCGGAATAGTGATGAGGTTGACATTGAATGATACTTAAATGTGCTGATATTCAAGTAAGTAGTATAATTCAATTGTTTCACTTTTTCTGCAGCATGGCTGACCGAGGGATCAAACCTGGACCTACGTAACAGAAGCCCACTGCCCTAACCACTGTGCCGGGCAAGAGCTCTCAGAAAAGAGAATTAAGAAATAATAACACAAGATAGATTATATTGATAACGATGCTATTTAGTTACTTTATAAACTGCATAAATTCCCACTATACATACAAAGTCAACCAGTTTATCCAGTATAACTTCGAGCTCACAGTTCCCAATTGACCATGAAGCAAAGAAACGCCGATGGAGTAAGCCATATTTACTTAACAGACTCCGCTGTTGCTTAACAATTATTCCCGTCTCTACTATTCACTTGTCTGATTTTTTATAGAAGCTGGACACATAAAAACAATTGTCTCTTTCTGATGTAGTGACAATGACAACAAGAGAGGAGACCTGTCCCCATACAAAATATACTTTAGGCTCTATCCATGGAGCTCTGCGATTTTTTTTCCTTCATGCAATTGACGGTAAAAAATTACTCCCAATAATTACCCCGCGGTAAACTTATTGACTACATTAATCTTTGACAGACGAAGCCTTAGCCTTTATAGGTTTTAGACTGTATTAAAAAGAGGATGTCACCACCTGTCATTATGTCTGGTTAGGCATAAATGTCAACTTGTTCAATACCGAAGGACCAAATTAAAAATACTTATGTTAGTTATTTTTAGATGAATTCACCATTTTCAGTTGTCATACGTTTACAACATGAGTTTTAATACACACTTGTACAACCTTACTACCAAATCAAAATACAGAAGTATTATACTGTTCATCTGATCCAAAGTTAATGGTTACTCAAGGAAACCATTTCCTTGTCCTATATTATGTCGAAAGCACATTAATCTACACAAAACCATTGCATTCTATGTCGTATCACCATCGAGTAGAATGTCCAAAGTATGTCTTAATGGTATGTCGTATGTACTGTTTTAATTTGTATTTTTTTTACAAAGTTAAAATCAAAATCATGAACATTTTGCATTTGGCTCGTATCGTTTCCGGAAAATATTTCTTACTACATCTAGTTTGTAATCGAAACTGTTGGTCTAAAAATCGGTCTCCTAAAAGAAAATCACGAATGAAAATTATGTCGTATGTTAGTTAAATTGTTTTATTATGTGTTTAAACAAAAACTAATACTAATGAAACTTTCGGCTCTAGTTTGGCCTTAGCCTTTTATATACCAGCGCATCATTTCGAGTGTAACTGTTTTTGACACATAATCCAAGAGACAGACATTGTGAGTTTCATAAATAAAAAAACCGGTCAAGAGCGAGTCGGCTGTCGGACTCGCGCACCGAGGGTTCCGTGCAACTTCACCATAACATTTGTTCTAACGAAAAGATAAACTAGATTTAGGGACTAACTTATCTTTGCTTTTTCGAAACTGATAACGTCATACATCGACATACCAGGCATCAACTGCAAATATAAATTTGTAATTACAAAAAAATCATTATTTACAGGTTTCGGATTTTTTCCTTTACTTGTGCTGTAAGACCTAGCGTCTTGCCAAATTTCATGATTCTAGGTCAACGGGAAGTAACTTATAGGTTTTGAGTTTCTCGCGTTTTCATACAAATATGCGGGAAAAGGCGACATAAGCGGCCATATATTTTGATTGGGTTGACGTAGAAGTTTGATTTTTTTTTGACGTCTGCATGAGTTTGCTGTACTGGGTATTAATGTCAACTTGATCCGTCCCCGCGTTTCTGAGATATAGTATAAATATAAATATTTCAGTTACTATTTTTAAGTTAGCTATCAGAGAATAAATCAACCATAATCATTTTTTTTTAAATATTTCCGTACTTAAATTGTGGTGGGAAGTTAGACACAAAAGGTTATAATAGGCCAATACATTTATTAAAAAAATAAAATATGAGTTATGAATTAATTTTAAAAACCATGCAAAATCAACTTATCTTTATCGGACTATAGGTCTTGACAGACAGACGGACAACAAAGTGATCCTATAAGGGTTCCTGTTTTCCTCTTGAGGCACGGAACCCTAAAAAGATGTAAGACGAAATGACATCGTATCCTCGATATGCATACAAATTGTGGGTGTAAGTATACGTTGAGTGGAATGCCGTAGGTCGATTGTGCAAAACACAAACTTCTCCACATCGCACGTCCGTAGATTGGAATCACTCGCCCACTTATGTCCATTTTGAAAGACAGTTTACAAAAAATAGGTAAGTACAGTCTACGACACATCAACCTACACACAAAACGTTGCAAACTAGGTATTACTACAGTCGCGTAAGAGGATTGTAGGTAGGTTAATAAAAAGATTTATTGTCGAAATCAGCTCACGTTAGAAGGCTTTTGAAAATAGACATTAAACTAAAATGATTTGATAATTTTCAGTTTAATGTCTACAGTGGTTGTTTTGTGTTTAATATCTAGCCTAGGCCTCAGATCGCGACCTACAGGCCAGTAACGACGGGAGAAAACGTGGCGGGGCATGCCGAGCAACTGGCGTGTATGTGGCTTTGGCCTATTCCCGTTTCAACCGTGCTTTATAAAAAGCTCAAGCGGGACGATTTTTTTCCTTCGTTGCTTGCTACACTTCACTCACAGAAGTTACAGTCACACTTTTGTTGTGATAACGCTAATATGTAAGGGACCTTTCACACGGTATGATCGAACGGTTGTCTCTAATCTTGGGACAAGGCGAGAGACCAGTATCACTTGTCCAAAATTTATCTCCGACTGTCAGCCGAGCAGCGCCGATTATCGGCGGGTCACTGTACCAGTAGCTAAGCTAATAGTCCGAGTGGTCACCGTCATAAATTTAACTCATCGAGCACCTTGCAATGAGTGAGACCACTACTAAATAAAATAAGCCTTTATTGCTGTTTAAGTTTTTTTTTTACAATACTAGTTACTTAAGTCTAAATTTGGAATATTTTTCAGTTATCGGCAAACGAGTCTACTTCATGACAGCTTGTCCTTCGACAAAGGCCTCCTCTAAAGACTTCCATTTTGTCCTGTCCTTTGCTGTTCGGGTCCATACCACTACTAAGTATATTTAATTACAAAGCTGAGAGTCTAGCCGTGAGGCTTTAGCTTTCGTTAACGCTAGTAGCACAGAAAGAAAAGCGAATAGGATTGATATTTGCTTATTCATTAGCAAATATCAATATATTTTTCTTTACTTTTATTAACGAAGGTCAATGCCATACATCATATGGATGGTTGAGGTGCGGAACACCCCAGGAGTTTTAGTTGGTGCGAGTCCAACAATCACTCCCACAATACACAATCACACTCATAATCAATACCACGGACGGGTGGTACATTATGTATTTCTCCTGGGCAACAACAACAAAAAAGTAGCCACTATCACAGTTTAGTCGCATAATTCCAATCAATGCGATTCTTATCTAAGAATCGCATCACTGATACAAACTGCAATTTGCTGTCAAAAAATGATGAGTGAATCAACAATCCCTATTCGTGATTTCGAAGGTTGCACAGATAATTCTGCTCATACATTTTTTAACTTTAAAATAGATTTTCTTATATTATTTTATTTAAATGCTACTCGATGAGTTAAGGAGTCAACTACGGCCTCTTGGACTATAATGATGTGCAATGCGATGTGGCTAGGAGTTCATATCTAATCACAGAGAATACAGTTATTTCGAACTGGGCTGGCCCTGTCTGTCTGTAGCTTTGCCCGCGGCGATCTCGCGGGAGCAGGACAATTTCCCGCAGTAAACTCACTCTAATTGGGAAAAATATCTTAAAGTTTCCTGGTATGGCTAAAGAAAACTATATTTACTTGGTTGAAGAATATTGTTCATCTAATAAAATTCCTGATATTAATAAATTCTTGAATATTTACAAGTATTTAAGAAGCTTCATTATGATCATTCAGTCGTTATATCGAAAATCTGATTTCAGATTTTTCTTCAGCATGTCTATGTTAGTTGATGGACGCAGTAAAATTCTACTGTAAACCGAAGCCCAAATCAAGTGTCTTATTTTGTAAACAAAAACTATCCTACCCTACTTACTGTTCTGTGATAATTATTTTCACAATGATGAACAGGTGCGATCAATCAGTTCCTTCAGTGTTACATCACAACAGGTGATTAGAAGATCATATTTGTTTACAAAATAAGACACTTCATTTGGGCTGCGGTATACGTGATTTCTCGAAAGAGAATTTATTTATTTGTGTTACCTATATATTTGTCATTAGTCTGTCATTGTTAACTGAGGATGTTATGATTATTTCTTTATCTAATATTTTCTGTATTATAAATAAACTAATACGCCTCAGTATGTTTCTATGAGCTTAATGTTCACAGAGAGGTGGCAAGACAAACTGGCTCACCTACTCCAAGAATGACAGATTGACGGTGTTCATTATCAATAACTGAACGTTAGTTCTAGACTTTTTGGGGCTTCTCATAGACTTTGTACGGATAAAAGCTGATCAATTTGTATGAGATATTAATTTATTGCTAATTTTCATTCAAAAAGTCGTATCACAAAAGGTGTTATATTACAGATACTGGCCACCCTGTGGCTTACTTATATCCTTTTCGTTCCACCCTGTATAATAGTGACCGTATCAAAAGACCACATTGACTATAATGGGTGCCCAGCGAAAAGAAAGACGTCACTTTTTCCATCCAAACAAAAACCTCGCCTAACGCCCGCTACATGCATCTTCATTACGGAATCAATAATTAAATATAAATGGCCAATAATTTGATTTTCCACACCATTTACCGTCAATGGTGGCTCGGAAAAAGGCAGCCACGTGCGTGCAAAAAAACCGTTCACGTTACAACGCCTATTAAGTGAACTGTCCGAGTGTGTAAGTGGGAATGTGAGGTTAAATTGCACCGCAGTTTATTTGCAATCAAGTGTAGTGGCGGCTAAAGTTTCGAACAATTATCGCCCTTGTATGGAGGTGCAGTGAGGTTCACAAAAAGTGTATCATTTATTTTTGACGTTGGACGGAATTAAATAATGATTATGGTTATTACTACATTATTATGATACGTTTTCGTTGGAGGAAAAGAAACTACTCGACAACGAGTTAAATAAATTGGGATTCAGGGTAGTGACCGCGATTTTCCATTTATTTATTTTATTAATGGACTCGACAGTTCGTCTGCCAATGTCATGTTACAGAATATTCAAAATATCATAGTCTTCTCTTCATCCAGAGGAGTCGCCGTAGCGTCGTCGCCCTGGGTATCCGCGTCTTCTTGGCTTCAGCCAAAGGAGTCGCCGTACTGTCATCACTCTGGACGAAGCAGCTCGACAGTCACGTTCACTCCCGAGCTCGCAGAGGGACTCTTGACTTTAGCGCCAAACTTCAGATCATGCCCAAATCATCCAATAAATTCACCATACTGTAATTCGCGAACATTTTCTGATTAATTTAACGCGATATTAAACACAAAACACCCACTGCAGACATTAAACTGAAAATTATCAAACAATTTCGCAGCCGTCGTTTCCCACCATTTTCATAAGCCTCTCATGATATTGTATCGCGATATATTCGATTCGTCGCATTTGGTCAAATGTCCCAATTCGCGAATGGTCTAATGTTGTTCAACCTACTGCTTGTAAAAGAGATGGACTGCGATTAAAAATAGCGATTCTTACTTCAAATTGGTGATTCAAGATTCTGAAATTTATTCTCATGTCTCTCATAATTTTTATTAATTTTTTTATTTATTTAATTAAAGTTTACAATTACAGGCTACACCTAATTATATCTTAAACATTTTTTTTTAAAACAACACATTGGGTTGATCTTATGTGTAAGTATAAAATAATAAATAAAAATAAAATATTGTATTTATACTTCGCGTCACATTTGTAAAATATACCATGTTTATTGAGGAAACTTCATGTTAAACCATTGACCATCAAGCAATATAATTAGGTATTCGTTTGTATTACTCCAGTGCCAAAACCGAGAATGTTTTGTTCAGTTACAATTGCAAAACATAATAAATACCTAGCTACAGTGTAAAATTTCGCTGTGACAGTTGAAACGAATACGTTAGAATATCTTATATTTCGAAGATGTTCGTATCATCAAATCAACAACTTCTACTTAAGGTGAATCGTCAATTTTGGTGTCTTTACGGCGTAACTTATAATTTATTGTATAGAATTTAGTTAGTTACATTTTTACATAGATCCTTGTGTGTGCTAAGGCAATACAATATTTTAATAATTGAATAATAATATTTTTCTTAAGTAGGTTCATTAATAATCGAGAATAAACAATTGACTTTAAATACAGTTTAATACCGAACGATGGGAATTCAAAGGACATAAGTTAACTAATAATTACAATATAGAGAGATATATTAATTTATTTCAGATTACAATGTCATTTTTAGAGTTATGTCAATACTTAAAATACACACTAGTTGGCAAATGACGAACAGTCGAGTCCATTAATAAAATAAATAAATAATAATAATTTGATCGTCAATTTAAAATAATAATATAACTATGTCATAACAACATTATGCATTGCATAAATAGTGATTATAACATTAAATATATATATTTATAGGTACTTAAATATATTTATAGGTAAAGTACATATATATTACAATATAATTATGTTATGTATATCTTCTACAATTACTGTTATGTTCTGGAAAGCTAGAATCGCGGACTTTTTTTTGTGTTACAATTTGTTCATAATTATAAGTTATATAAAGGTACGAGTTAAATCTTGAGCACTCACCTTAAGACTTTGACGTCACAAAAGTTGTTATTGCAACATACACTGAAACTTGATCGAGACTTATAATTGAAACTTATTTTAAATTAATAACAAAACATCTACGCGATTACCCATGAACGCGATTTAAAGTTAATCCACGGTTTAAGTCATCGGTCTCATTCTGACTTAATGTTTGTTTAACGAAGTGTGGTAGTGATAAAATGTGGTTTAAGGTGAGTTAAACAAGGTTTATGGCTAACAGCACTAATGGAAAAGAAATGAATGAAAAGTATTAGCAAAGATTTTAGAGTGATTCTTCGTAGGCATGGAATTTTTAATCAATTCTTCTTAATTATAAACTAAACACTTAATAATAAGTATCTATATTATTTATTTATTCAGAATTTATTTAGTACGATGAGATTATTCGAAAATCTCAATTAAACTACTTAAATACCTTTTCATTGATACATTTAAATAACCAAACTATACTTGCATTTAAAAATTGCTATCAGATGTAGGTACAAAACTTTAACGGTGTTCTGAGCAGAATGTCGAAATAGCATACCTAGGTTTAAATCTAGCTGCGGCCTGCGACTGCTCGAATAAAGTCGCCGGCGAAAGTTAGTTTTATACATCCTGCTTATAAATTAAATTTGAAGAAAGTTATCGGTAAAATATTTAAATAAAACGAACGGTTTTAGAGCCCGAACTCGAATCAAACTTTTTAACCGATTCTTGTCGATCGTAAACGCCGCATTAAATTACTTCGTACCGGCGACATTCGTCATTCAAATTTTACAATATCCATCAAACTTTATCTAAATGTATTTTATATCTAAATGTACATTTTATTTGTCCATTCCGTTTGTTTCCTACCGTTTTACAATTTTATTGCTGTGTCGCCGCGATAGCGTTGAAAGGCTTTCAAAATAGGTGTTTCTTTTTATTTTATTTCCATCGTATGGCAAATCAAAAATATTGATTATTTTTATGCCCAGCTAATGGAGCCAGAAGGTCAGAACATGTAGTCGTAAAATGTCGCTCAATATTCATAGTATAAGACAAGTTGTACACCTGTAAAATACTTACAGATGCCGCTTTCACCGTAAATAGGAATTCATCATGTATTTTGGTGATCATAAAACATGCATAAAATTCACCGTTGGCAAATTAATACTACCTAACTCTAACTTTTGAGATAACTTATCTATCTAGGTAAATACTTAAATTTTATTTATGATGCGTTTTAGTATAATCATAATAAAAGTAAAACTAATAAAATAAAAAGGTGGGTATTTTCGTAATGCATTATGTTACGTTTTTTTATCGCTCTCTTAATTATTCTAGCAGGGTTGGCTGGGGCACAGATTTGATCCAGGCAACCTATTTTATGTACCTAATTACCTATCATATACCGTGACATATTTACTTATACCTTATGCCGTTCGCGAAACCTAGTTAGGTATTTGAATCTGAATTACCTACCTCTACATCCTAAGATTACATTCTTACTTTGTTAGACATAAGCGTGATTTATTCTACAGTACCTAGTTTCAGTTTTCAGTTTTTCGGCATAAACTACTAAAATCAAACATGTGTAAAAAATATATAGCAATCTTGGGGTGTCTATTTAGAGACTGATAAATAAAATACCAATACACGATTGGACAAACTTAGCTCGATAAAAAAAATCGTAAACATACCCCTTCCATGTCTTTTAAAATGAAAATTATATCTAAACCAAAATAGTTATACATACAAAATATATATCAAAATGTAGGGTACTATAAATATAAGAGCTTGGTTTAAAAAAATCAGATTTTTGTGAGCGTATTTTTATTTCCCTGTCATTCATCCAAAATTCATAAAAATACGAATATCGAGGCACTCCGCCGTGCTCTTCACTCCGCCGCGCCGCTGCGGGGCATCTTGCTTTTGACAACCATATAGCGCCTTAAGATCTATGTACCTATATACTTTCTAAGACAAATAAAGCACTTGAATTTGAATTTAATCTAGGTTTATGTCTAACAGCCACAAAGTCCATCGATCCTTCTTGCTGATCGCTTAACTCCGAATTCGGTCTGTAATCTCGCATATTCAAAATTGGACCCCAAAACCAAAAAGCCGGGGACACAGAAACGCCCCGCGACTACGCGGAAGTACAAATGTATCCATAGCGAACATACAGGATGTTCGGGAAAAAAACGACATTATTTTATGCGATAGGTAATATAGACTTACCTACTTCATCATCAGTCTATTTATATTGCCCCACTGCTCGGGCACAGACCTTCCCACATCGAGGGAGCTGGGGCCATGACCCACCACGCGGGCCCAGTGCGGATTGGCGGATTTCACATGCATTAGATTTTTTCTTCTCATGCAGGTTTCATCACGATGTTTTCCTTTGCCGTTTTGAAAGCACTCAGTAAATGTACGTAAGTTTTTCCGTCGAAAAAACCGAGGATAACTGACAAGGCTGCCCTGGCTGGGAATCGAACCTGTGACCTCCGTATTGCAAGTCCATTGACCCAACCACTGAGCCACCGGGCTTACTTACTGAGTCTAACAAATAAGCAAATATCTACTCATTACTTTAAGAAAATTTTCTTGGGAACTAATGGTAAGGAAACTTAAGAGAGTATAATGCTCTTAAAAGTTACTTGATACGGTCCTTTGAGTATGACTAGATAATTTTCAACTAAACCAAAATAAAATGGTAGACATAAATCATAAAAATCAGGGTGCTAAAACTATTGTGATACTTTAGAGTTTATTAAATGAACATAAATTTTTAAAATTATTGTTATTAGTAGTAGGTAATAGTTGTATGGTAATATGAATGATTGTTACTTTTTATTTTTATTTATGTAGGTAGGTAGGTAGGTACTTAACGTAAGTACCGTTAGTGATAGATATTTATTATTGCTCAACAAGCTACCTATGCTTTATGTAGGTGGAGAGACGATATCGTTAGATACAGGGATGGGTGGCTGGAAGAGGCTCAGGACAGGGAAGGATGCAAGAGCAGGGGGGAGACCTTTGCCCAGCAGTGGGACAATTTATAGGTTAACAAAAAAAAAGCTACCTATTCATACGCTGAATTCTCTACCCAAAGGTTGTCTGGAAGAGATCGCTTTGAGCGATAAGACCGCCAATTGTAATATTAACTATATTATCCTATTTCTTTTGTGTAATTCTTTTCTTTTTTGCAATAAAGAATATTTATCTTATCTTATCATAAACGTACGTACATAACATAAGATAACGTAGTATATTTTATTATCTTTAAAATTGGATTAGCCTTGTATACGTACTTTTTAACCGACATCAAAATGGAGAGGTTTATCTACTCATCGAGTATGAATTTTTATTTAAGACAGTGATCCCAAAAATGGATGGAAATATGCAATAGGGAACACATCCTGTATAGTATATATTACGAGCCAGAGTATCGTATTACTGTAAGGTAACAAATTGCAATATCCACCGCGAGGGGGTCACACTCCGCGGGGGGGCGCGTTCTGTGTTTGCAAATAAACACCCGGCAGAACCCTGGGGCACACAATAGTCCGCGCCAGGGCTGTACAATGGTGGACAGCGGGACGCCGGCGGGGCGCCAACGTGGGTCCTGCGGGTCTTTCTCACGTGAAATAGGAAATGCGCCAACCCTACTGCATTTCTATAACTTCATGTTTTGGTTAGGTATTATTATTTTGTACTACATGCTCAAATGGTAAAGTCGACAGTGACTCAAGTGTAAAAAGGCACTTTAAGCCACAGTAATACGGCATTGATGTGACATGGGTCCCACAGGCAGGTCTTTTTCACGTGACCGAAATATGTTCACGTTACAAAAATCATCCAGACGTGCAAATGACTTGGAATTTCCTCATTCTAAATCTGCATTATTAGGAATAATATTGTCTACCTTTCGGCTAAAATTTATAATGCTTTGCCAGCAGATATAAAAACCAAGCCAATGCCTGAGTTTAAACGTAAGCTTTATGAGTGGCTTGTGGACGAGTGTTATTACAGTATAAATGACTACTTCAAATATATAAAAAATATTGTGAATGTTCTAAGTATGTACTTGTAAAGATTTTAATAATTATGTATATCAAATCAATAATTTAAATTTGAAATAAGTATACCATTTTATTAAATATTAATTATTGCATGCCTTAACAAGGTAGGTTATAGCGATAAGCACTTTCTAATCCATAACATCTGTAATACCTATAACCAGCAATAAAAATCCTTGACTTTGACTTTGAAATAGGTAATGTGCCAACCCTATTGGATTTCTATAACTTCATGTTTTGGTTAGATATTATTATTTTGTACATGCTCAATTAGTACAGCCAACAGCACTCAAGTGAAACGCAGGTCTCTATGTGACAGTAATACGGCATAAAATGACGTGGCTCCTTCGGTAACCCTACTGGATTTCCATAACTTCATGTTTGGTTAGGTACTATTATTTTGTGCTAGATATTCAAAAGCTACGGTCGACTCAAGAGTATCGCAGTCACTCTAGGCGACTGCAGATATAAAATATGCGCATGTAAATGGAATGTTATCTGAATAACGTTTATCGTTTATTTATAACATTTTTACCATCACTTTATCAATCTTTCTAATACCTATATCTATTTTAAACAATATCCTATGCAGTTTTAACGTCAAGACCGTTAAAATTGTACCATTAAATGTTATTTTACCTACTTACTTGTTTTTGTTATCAGCCTATCTCCAAATTACGCTTTATTGGTTGATGTAATTACAATCATTTTCCAGTTTTAATTCGAATAGTTACTCTTCGGAACTTGAATACAATCATTGATTTCCTATAAACAACTAGATAAACAAAGGTCTTACTAAAACAATTTAAAAAAACGTCCCCATATTGTCCAATAAAGCAAATGACGTCCCATGTCCATTCATCCGTTTGAACCTTCTTTGCGCTCGGACATTTTTAGAAGGCAGACTGTGTATCTAGTTGTTTATAGGAGATCAATGAATACAATAAATAAAACAATAACAATGAAATAGTGAAGTACCAACGTTGCTTTGTTACAAACCCCGTCAATACAACAAACATATTATGAAACACAAGCGATGAATACGTCCTCAAACGACACAACTCCAAAACTCATCTACGAGACGAACAAATAAACATGAAATAACAAACAACGTTTCGAACAAAACAGAATCAGCCCTCACCTAACAACTTTACATTTCAATCGAGCTCTCGAAATCAACTCGAAAAATCAAAATAGACTATATTTTCATTGGCTCCGAGTCAAGGGCTGGCACCCTTTCATTCTGTGACACGAGAGAGTAGTAAACCGCTTCAAGTGTCACGGGGCGACGAGCGGTTACAATTTGGTCATCGCATTATAGATTTTTTTTAATATATCACGGACGTAATTTAGTGTTATTGAATGGATTAAAGTTATTTGTCCCTTTCTAACTTGACGTTTTAACGAAGTGTGAAAGTGACAAAATACTAAGAGAAGTAAGGTTTAGTCTGGTTTATGGCTAGTAATGTAGTGTACAGTTACGATTGTCACACATCTGCGTTAACTTAATTTAAAATGTGTTAGTAATAAATGTCTACAACTTTGCGACAATTTTCAGCTTACCGAAAGTACCTATGCCTTATTTGCTAGAAACAGAATTTCATCTAAATACCACAGAATAATCAGAATGGATGGAATTATCATACAAAATCTCATAGTAATAGGTCAATACCACTTTGAACTCCCGCAGTCAATCCTAGCAAAAATTATAAAATATTTTTTTCATTTAATAATGGATTCGAAAATTTATTAATTATCTAAGTATTCATTATGGAGAAGACGACTAATAAATAAGTACTTATATAAAACGCAACGTACAAATTGAATATTCTGGAATCGAATGCTAAGACCGCGCTAAATACATATTTTAAATGATAATGCCAGATTCTGCCGCACCATCAACCGCAAGTTGTACAAGATAACGAATAAATGTAAAAATATCCCCGTTTTTTATTAAAATTATTGGTTTAAAATAAAGTTTTGTACAAGTTGCGATTCGAAAAGAACAGCTTAATTAAGAATTCAGAAAATAGTAAGAAATCCAAGCGATTTATTCATTGTTCTTGTTATTTTTCTATAGGAGTTGCGAGAGTAGTAGAAAATGATACTGATTATGATTATGCAATATGAAACCTGTAATAAGTCCCCAACAAAATGATAGGTACAGCTTAAGTGGTCTCGTAGTTTTGTAGGTGGGGCAAAGCTCCATTGAAATGTGGCAATGTCTTTTTGCATGAAAATGTTTAAATTAAATGTTTTACATGTTCTCTAGCATAACTTAACTTTAAATTCGGACAATGCATTTATATTTGGTGCGACAGACGCAATTCAAACTGTGTTCGTACGATTACAGTATCAAAAGTTATGCTATAGAGTTTGTATAGAATACAGTTTAGAATTCACCTAAATTATATGACAGTCTGTTCTAGTGCTTCACTTTCTGAATGGAATACTAGAGTCCACCTTTAGAAATTGTACCGCTGGGCTTTTAACAATCCCTACGCGACCGCTGTCACACGTAGGGTTGCCACTACTATAATAAAGTCATTTATTTTCGAACGTTACGTGAAAATAGAAATCATGTTTTAAGATAAAATGTTCTTCAGTTCGGTGTGCCTTTTGGCATAGGCCTCCTCCAATTGTTTCCACTGTACTTGTACCCACTCTAAAATAGAATATTGTCCTCTTTCTCGTGTAGTCCATGACACTAAATAAAGTACTCTAAAATGTTTTATTTGCGTAGCTCTAGAGTGTTTTCTCTCTTATGAATGTAAAATGGATAGACACAAAGAACAAAGGTTCTCTGAACTTAATTAAAAGCGAGCAGATTATACTCGTATGTTTTAATTTAATTTTTATATTGCGGAAAGATTGTCAAATATCTGCAAAACAAACAAATATTTGTTAAATTTTGTGAAAAGTAACAAAAATATATATTAAAATTAAATAAATAAGTACTATTCGCTACTACTGAAATGAATAAATAATTTATTCGCCCCCAAAAGGTGGGAACCCTAGGCACACGGTGGGATGAACACGCAACACGCATAGAGCTTTCTTGAAGCGTTAAATCGTATTATTATGCCATACCTCATCCGACGAAAGTTGAGAAATAGTTTGTTGTTGATAACTAACCTTAATTGTCACACCACAAGACTGAGTTTATGATGTACAGAGCTTGCACGTAAATGTAAATTGTTAATTTAAAATGAACCTTGCCGTTATGGTAAGAGGTTTTATTTCGAATAAAACGCAAAAAGATTTTTACATCTACTCTTCTTGGATAGAGTAATAAGTTTGTATTCTAACTGGGGTGGTTTGTTTAGGTGATTGTTTTCAAAGTTAAAATTTTATTTATTTTTCACAAAACGTATGAAAAAAATTGCGTCCCGCTATCCTCAAGATTCCCATCAGATATTGAGATACATAATTCACAATCTCTAAAGCCTATAAGGTTCATTTTGTACTTACTTTTCAAAAACTACTATACCTATTGCACAAATTATTTCACTGTTAGATAGATAAAAGTTAGGACTATGTAACTGTGAAAAAATATTAAAATCGGTCCAGTGGTTTTTGAGAAAATCCAAACCTTATTGAGGCAGGGGGTCTGTCTCCGTGATGAAGAAAGTTTATAATCCGAAAGGAAAAGGGGATGAGTATTTGGTACTTACTCTTAATATTGAGATGTATTATTTCATATCAAAAATACGGCGTTCTTTTTCTTTCCTCGTGTGGTTTAGTGACCAAACCTATTTGTCGGAGTTATTCAG
Organism: Tachystola acroxantha; assembly: GCA_963506565.1. NCBI lineage: Eukaryota > Metazoa > Arthropoda > Insecta > Lepidoptera > Oecophoridae > Tachystola > Tachystola acroxantha. The sequence continues at coordinate 20,753,971 of OY735870.1, forward strand.
GCCGCCCGTAGGCCTCTGACGTGGCCTAACGACTGCTGTCAAACGACAGCAACCGGGACCAACTGCTTGACGTGATTTCCGAGGCACGGAGGGGCTCAGATGAAAGTGTCACTAGCGGTCACCCATCCAGGTACTGACCTCGCCCAACGTTGCTTAACTTATACGATCGTTTTCAACGTGTACTCGCAACTGGCCTACGAGCCCCTCTTAAGGCGTTAATATATTATCATTGACCTAAGATAATATTTATGTTTACATTTCACTTGCAATTTATTACGTGAACTTCAAAATGTCCGAGCAATACTTTATGCCACATAAATAAATTATACATAAAAAATCCTAAGGCAAAGGAAGTCACCGAAATGGCTCGGAAGGTAATCCAAACCCGCAAGTATTCAGTATTAGCCCCGGGACACAAAGCCGTGTTTACAAAAACATTTGACCTATAAACGCATTGTCACAGCGCGACAGATGCCACGGAGGAAGCGGGACTACGTTTTTTCTTTAAGTTTTTAGGGTTCCGTACAATGATATTATAACCACTACGTTCTAAAACTTACTCGCTTAGAGGAAACGACTTGGAAGGGTGCATATCTGCAGTTCTACCACAAAAACAAGCTTCAATATTAATGTATTCGCTGTTGTAGTGTTGGCCCACACTTGTGAAACGTTAATGTTTAGTATAATCTGTGGACTTTTTAAAACTGAAAATGTAAGTAAAATTCAGATAGGTATTCCAAATATGAAATAAAATGCATATTTAAAAAAACTTTTTCTGAATCATTAGGAGAATAGAGTTTCAGCGCATGGAAGTTTTAACAAAGAATATAATATTACCCTTGTAAGGGGCCATCCATAAAGTACGTCACACGAATTTCAGGATTTTTTGAGCCCCCCCCCCCCCCCCCGCCCTTGTCACAGGTGGTCACATTTCTGAGACCCCCCCCCCCCCCCCCCCCTCCCTAGTGTGACGTCACATGTTTTGCAATTTCACATCGAAAAATTATTAAATTAAAACAGCAGTTCCGAAATTAGTTTTATTTCCATTTAAATTAAGTACTTTTTTTATGAAATCAACATTATATCAAATATTTGAAACAATAACAAAGCAATAAACCATTGAATATAAAGAAAAAGAAGAAGAAAGAAACTCAATCATCTTCAGTCTCTAGATTTATTATATTTTGAAATGTGATGTCACGAAACTTAGGACCCCTCCCACCCCTTGTCACACCATGTCACACTTTGTCGACCCCCTCCCACCCCCTTTACGTGTGACGTACTTTATGGATGGCCCCTAATTAATTTTCGGGGCATGTGAGAGAATTCTTAAACATTTTCTTTTTGTTGGTTTCCAGTCGGGAACATCCAAAATACTAATGCACTTCTACAGAGTACCATAATATTCGTACATTTCATCTGTGATGTGAAATAAATATGATTATACCTATTTACTTTATTTATTTATTTTTGCCTTTAGTACGCGACTGTACCACAACCACAGGGACCGAAAAGAAATCTCTAAAATAGTAGAGCGCGAGGAAATATAAATTATTAAAAAAAAATAACAGTTCAGGGGAAATATTTTAGGGGGGACGAGTGGGCACAGGGTGCGAATTTCAGGAGACCAGTGGGTTCTGACCCATTTCATATCATCAGTAGTGTAACAACAAGTTAATTTTTCAGTTAAGTTATGTAGGTTAAAATACACATCAGTAATTTGATCGTCAGTTTAATACTACAAGTTTCGTTAAAGGAAATATTACCATCATTTCTGCGATGGCTCGTCTGCTTATATGCCCTTATAAAAAAAGAATAGATATAATTCGCTATCCGGCGACCAATTTATGTACGGGACCCTAAGCACGCAAGTTTAACTTACGCTTGACTATATTTTTTTGGTATACGATTGTAATGTGGGTCATAGTATAATACTGTGCGACAAATGAATGATGACAATTTATATTGTGTGGCTTTGTGGTATTGTGCAACCGACGACGACTCTATTTGTGCGGAACCGGCGCAGGCGCAGGACAGGCGCAGTGTACAATGATTTATTTCCTACTGATTTTTGTTGTTCAATATTATTTTGGTGCGAAATTCTATACCGAGAGGCAGAGGAGACATTTTTTTTTAAATACTGTCTGAATCTTATACATCAGAAGCCGTTATAGATTGCAGGACCAACAATACCTATATTTACATACTGACACTTGTAACACATTACACGTTTCCTTGCCTCAGTCGTGTAAATAGTAGGACAAATGGGAACGACCTTTCAATTTGACAACAAGTATTCAAGAATACCTAAACGAGACAAGTTATTGTGGTATCAAATGCGGACTACCAGGCGACCATAAATCGGCAAGAGCTAATTTAGCTCAATAAATCCCAATCATAGACGATAGTCGAGTGTCGGTCAGACCAGCTCACCCGTGCGGAGCGAGCTCCGATAAATACATAACCGACGATAACACCGTCTCTAGAGATGTTCATAAAGGCGCATACATAACCCCTGGGGATTTAATTGAACTAAATTAGCTCTTGCAGACTTATAGTCGCCCGGTAGCCCGCATTTGATACCACAACAGCTTGTCTCGCCTAGGTACTCTACATGAATATTACTACGGTACTAGGGTTTATGTACATAAAATCCCGCCCGTCTCCCTATAGGGGTCGGCAGAGAGCCAGAGACGTAATTGCATCTTATGCGATCCTGATACACCTCCTCTAAACATATTGTATATCACATCCCTCCAGGAACATTCATAGCAGCTAAACGGCTTACCGCCGCCCGTTTTTCGCTACTACGTGGGCCATGATGACGTGATGGGTGACGAACCTCATCGTATCTATCGTAATTTGTAAAATCAATGAATATTATTAAATTTTCAATACTATTAAACTACTGAATTAGGTGGAGAGACGATATCGTTAGATACAGGGATGGGTGGCTGGAAGAGGCTCAGGACAGGGATGGATGGAAGAGGAGGGAGGAGACCTTTGCCCAGCAGTGGGACAATTTATAGTCAAAGTCAAAGTCTTTCTTTATTGCAAGTAAGCACGTTGAGTACATTTTTGCACGTCAATATATTTTTTGGAATTTACATTTACACCACTTTGCAAGGAAAAGGTGCCAACGCTGAGGAGAAAAAGTGGCAAAAAACTCTCAGCGACACATCTTCTAAAACAATGATTACTTAATTACTATACAGTACGTAACTATTACTATTGTTAGTAAGTTTATCCCTCATGCGGAACCGGCGACACACACCATGCATGTTCATCGTTTAAATAGTCATCTATCCTGTAATACGCCTTCTTAACAAGTGTTCCTTTATAGGTTAACAAAAAAAAAATTAAACTACACTATTGTGAACTAAATATGATAAACTTAGTACACTTTTAGAAGCAATCGTATCACATTAAATGTGTGAATTCGAAATTGATAACTCAACAATAGCGAGAAATAATTACGTTGAACGCTCTCAAATATCTGGCAACATAACGCTATCATTTAACTACCTACAAATTGATTTAACGAGGCATTGCACTACCAGCTATGAGTATCAGAATCCCTCTTAGGTGAGATAGATTCTGTTACCGTACCGCACAGATCACTTACCCTATAGACCTGTAACATGTGCCCGTGTCTGCCCGCACATGAGCGCAAAATTGCTTCGCAAAACGCGTAACATAATAAAAGAAGTGCCACTCAAGTATACATATAATAAATACAATAAAGCGTGATTTTTGTTAGTAAACCGTAGAGTAAATTCTAAAAATGATGTAGAGTTCTACTATATTTCATTGCACGCAGCTCACGCTGTAATTTTAGAAGAGAACACAAGTAAATTTATACAATAAATTCAGTTTTGTTTCTGCGAGTTGAAAAGTTTGTTCTAATTTTTAATTTCTTTACCGGCTATCAACCTCGCTCTACGGAATTTTTAAAAACGAATCTAGCAACACTGGATTTAGGATACATTTGATGTCAAAAACAGTGGGATTTTTCATTTAAAAAACCTTGGTACCTACAATTTATTCAGTAAACGTAGCTACGATCGAAGACAAAGAAAGGTGTACAGAAGAGTTTTTAGGGTTGAGATTTTCTCAAAAACTACTTGACCTATTACAAAAATTATTTCACTGTTTGATAGATAAAAGTTAAAACTATGTAACTGTAAAAGAATTATTAAATTCGGTCCAGTGGTTTTTGAGAAAATCTGAACCTTATTGAGGCCCCCTGTATACTTCTTCGACTGTTCAAGTAGGTATGTGTATATTAGCTATTAGAATGCAGTAATTACTTGAGTAGGTTTTATACGAGTAGCATACACGCGATGGTTATCTGTGTAAGTAACCTTAACGTCCCTTTGTCTTTGGCTAAGGCCTGTACGTGGGTTTAAAACGTTGGTTTTGGAAGCTTAACCGCGGATTAACTAATAGTTCCTCACGGGCTTACCACTCCCGTTTTTATTTGTGAACCGTGACTTCTTATAAATAAAGTATGATGATTTATTAATTCAAATATTTTAATATTGTATTTTAATATTGTATTTTTTTTTTGTAGAAGAATTATTTTATTAAGAATTGAATAATATAATACATGAATAAAAACTAACATTAAATAACTAAAAACTAAAACTACCTATAAATTGTATTTTAATATTGTATTTTAATATTGTATTTTAATATTGTATTTTAATATTGTATTTTAATATTGTATTTTAATATTGTATTTTAATATTGTATTTTAATATTGTATTTTAATATTGTATTTTAATATTGTATTTTAATATTGTATTTTAATATTGTATTTTAATATTGTATTTTAATATTGTATTTTAAAATTGTATTTTAATATTGTAACTTAATATTGTATTTTAATATTGTATTTTAATATTGTATTTTAATATTGTATTTTAATATTGTATTTTAAAATTGTATTTTAATATGTATCCTACTTCTGTGATAAAAACGAATCTATCGATATTTGAAACCTAATACTTCTAAATACATTAAGCCCTTTAGGCTAGAAGGCCTCAAATAAACCTACATACACTGAAAATCACTAACCTTCTCCGTTCGGCAGTCGGATAAAAACAGTTGAAGGTGCTCCTCAAGCCGAACTTCTGGCCAGAGGAGGTGGTCTTCCGAAGCTTTAGGGAAGCGGTAATGAAGGAGCAAAATCCCGAGATATAGTTATTGACACTAACGTAGTTTTAAGTTTTACTAACAACTATGGACCATCGTAGTCTGATAATAAAAAATTATTATTATTATAAACAAATTGCAGTACCTATATGATTTTAAAACACTAAATCCAAAGGCACTATCCTTGAGTCAAATTCAATATAAATACACTTTCTATAGAGCTCGGTGGCTCAGTGGTTGGGTCAATGTACTTGCGATACGGAGGTCCCAGGTTCGATTCCCAGCCAGGGCAGCCATGTACCAATGAGTTATCCTCGGTTTTTTCGACGGAAAAACTTACGTACGTTTACCGAGTGCTCTCAAAACGGTGAAGGAAAACATCGTGATGATGAAACCTGCATGCCGTAGAAGAAGAAAAATTAAGGTATGTGAAATCCGCCAATCCGCGTGGTGGTTCATGGCCCCAGCTCGCTCGATGTAAGGGAAGGACTGTGCTCGAGCAGTGGGGCAATATAAATAGACTGATGATGATGACACTTTATCGTACAAAGAGACAAACAATTACAAGACAAAAATACCAAACAGCATCTACAATTTTGGCGGCCTTCACGCTTAATGCGATGTCTTCCAGGCAAACCAACCAAGAGTTAATATTTGTAATATATTTATTTATGATATGACAATTAGTATGTAGTATATGTAGATACGTCGTATATGTAGTGTATGTTATTTATTGTATTATTATTTATATAAATATAATGTATATATTATATTCCTGCTCTTTGTAAATACAATTTGTTTTTCAATTATTATTCATTTTATTCTTCTTGTATTTCTACCTCTACCTCTTTCACTTTACTATTTTAAATTCCATCAACAGTTGGTTGCCTGGAAGAAATCGCTCTGAGCGATAAGGCCGCCTTTGTACAAATTGTTTACTATCTGTGTTCTATGTATATGCTTCTTTGTGGAATAAAGTGTTTATCTATCTATCTATCTAAAGTGTATTTGAATAACTAAAGTACATTTGGTACAACAAGTGTATTTGGCTAACGTCAAAACCAAATCGTACCCGCAAGTCGGGTCACAGAGCATTACCTATGCTCTGTACGCCACTAAGTATACATTGTATTCATTGCAGTATCTTATTTATAAGGTTAACGAACTTACTACATTATAGACATCTCACGTAAGGACATAACAGAATAAACATTTTGATTTGACTCTGTAATCTGAAAATCAAATTATTGTAACATTACACGGGTTCAAAACCCGGTTCTTTGAAAGGCTTACACCACATTGGGTCCATTGCGCAAACCTTAAGCCCGTATTAATAGTCTGAGCTCAAACCCAAGAGCGAATTCAGCTGATACACTCTCAAGACGTGATAACCATCTCAAGTATGAAAGAAATGGCAATCGGTGACTCGCCACTCACTGTGAGGAGAATCCAAGATGGATCTGGGCCGATGGAGAATAAGAAACTTACCTATATAAATAAAGGAAAATAATTATCGCGGTAACTACTTCGCACAATGTACGTAGGTATATTAGCCTCACTATACAGCGGGGCAATGCGGCCAGCCTTTTGGGCACGCTGCCTATAGTCTGATAGGGCAAGTTTTTTTTAAAGTTTTTTTTAACCTATAAATTGTCCCACTGCTGGGCAAAGGTCTCCCCCCTCGTCTTCCATCCATCCCTGTCCTGAGCCTCTTCCAGCCACCCATCCTTGTATCTAACGATATCGTCTCTCCACCTACGCCGAGGTCTGCCCCGACGCCGGCGACCGTTATTTAGTTTTTTTATTATTTAGTTTAATTTTTAGACAGGGTTAGTTTAATTTAGATATAATATTATTACATTTAATAAAGTATTTAATAAAGAGAATAATAATATATCAAACTATTTATTAAGTATTTATCTTTATTCTTGTAAGTATTTTCTTATCTTGCAGCGGCCCAGAACCCTCTTGAATACATGTCTCACAATGCTCGTCTTATGTATTCGACTCTGTCAAGCGAGACTTGAGATGTTGGTCGATTATTATTATCATTATTATAACTATTTATTGTACATTGCCCTTTGAATGGGGTCACACCTATGCAATACGTAGTCATTGTGCAATAATATTAAACATTTAGAGATTGCTAACTGCGACTGATAAAAACCGCTGTTAGCTTAAGGCTTCGTATGCGCGTATTTTCAGCTTTTCTACGAAGGCTACGGCACTAACATTACGGTACTAAAATTAAACGTCTGATAAAAATATATAGCAATCTTGGGGTATCTATTTAGAGACTGATGAATACCGATACACGATTGGACAAACTTCGCTCGATAGAAAAAAATCGCAAACATACCCTTCCATGTCTTTTAAAATGAAAATTATATCTAAACCGAAATAGTTATTCATACAAAATATATATCAAAATGTAAAGTACCATTAATACGAGAGATTGTTTTAAAAAAAATATGATTTTTGTTGGCGTATTTTTATTTCCCTGCCAAAATTCATCAAAAATTCAAAAAAAAATACGAATATTGAAGCACTGCGCCGTGCTCCATACTCCGCCGTCTGTCTCACTCTTGCTTTTGACAACCATATAGCGCCTTAAGTAGGTTGTCTCATATCTGGGACCCCGCAGTTCAGAGGTTTTATGCGTAGAACGTGTAAGGATTCGGCCCGATTTGCCTGCGGAGAGGTCGCTGTCTTAACAACTGATAGTGAGGGTACGAAGGCCTGAGTGACCCGGACACGACCGATAACTCCGTCTGCCCCGCGTGACTAGTCTGTTTGTAAACAAACGCTGGATCAGAGCGGTTCCGGACTCACTGACGCTGACCATGCAAGCACTGGCCAGCCCCCCTAGCCAGGCTTTGACTTTCGCTAACGCTAGTAGAATAGAAATGATTAAAGAACAAACAAAAAACGACGGCATCATTACTTTGGTTAAATTTTTATAGCCTACACTCCTACAATCAAGACGGATCTTACGACACCTTGTATATTAAATCCATACATACATACAGTGCGCGAGGCGTAAGCTCAGGTTTGCATTTGTGTGAGTGCACACAGATAGTGTAGAGTGATATTCGGCCTGAAGCGCGACGCGTCCCCAGCGGGACGCCAACCTGCCGCGCACGCACCGCACTTCACCTCTTGTACCGCTATCACTCACACAAATGTAAACCTGAGCTTACGCCTCGCGCACTGTACATACATACACTCGAAAAACATAACTCACCTTCTTGCGCAGTCGAGTAAAAATGTATGGGATTACATTTGATAACGAAAAAGCTAATGGCAACCCCATACATTCTTCTTCATATTCTATTCAGAATCGACCTGTCCAGAAATATTCTTTAGGTATTTTTTTATTTACGAATTTATTCTTGAGTTAAATAGACCTTAAATCAGCATAGCATTAGGTACTAAAAAAACTTATATCAACACTAATTAATCTAAAATGTATCCTAGTCAAATCCGTCCAAAGGTTTATCAGCATTCATACATAGGTACTCGTACATCCGTCAAACATACCCGCTCCATGCGACAGTCGGTTAACAAGTGTCGCAACTCAAAACCTCCAACCTGTTACGCGGGCATGGCTCAAAACTGGCACTGAAGTAGCGGAATTAGCATTTTTTTCGTCTCTGGTCATCGCCCCACAGTGAGAACCTTCACAGACAATGCAGTCCCACATACGATAGCGATCGCTTATGAATGAACTTGTACTCGCACGGACGATCGCAGACCAGATAAGTGAAACTTAAGCGATGGATTAAACACGCGGGGTTATCACAGCTTGATAAACGACGCCACAGAACATCTTAAAATTAATCGTCCGGTACAACATATCTTCGTGACGTTGCCGAGACTGCAGCTTGATGTAACGTTCATGGACTGGCCATTCAGGGACGCTCAGGGAATTGGAGGTTCAGGGAATTGACGTTCTAGGTATTTGAGAATCAGGGAATTGACATACAGGGCATGGCAGATTCAGGGTATTGACGTTCAAGGTATTGGTGAAACAGGGAATTGAAATTCAAGGCATTGGAGATTCGGGGAATTGACGTTCGGGGTATTTCACGGTCAAGGTATTGGAGATTTATGGAATAAACGTTCTGAAGATGAGACAAAATGGTCCGACTAGAGTTTTCGCCAATGATACGTAACTTAGATGCAGAAAACAACACCATAAATGGAATACAAATGATATCTGTATGTATTGATCTTCTCTACTATCCCCAGCCATTTACCCTAAGAAAACTGTTTATATATAAATGATTGATTCAATTTGACAAGTGAGTCAGTGACGCTAGGTATGAGGAAGTATTCTGGTAAGGAGTCATTTAGCAAAGTGGTCATTTTGAGAAAGTGGTAAATGGTATGTGGCTCTATCTCATAATTACCTTATGAGATAGAGCCACAGACCACTTACCATAGACATGAAATCGGTACAAATGGCATTGCCACATTTCAATGGAGCTTTGCCCCACCTTGAAACTCATATATCATTTTATTGCGGACTTATTACAGGTTTCATATTGCATAATCATAATCAGTAGGAGTTGCGAGAGTAGTAGAAAATGAATATTTCGATTCGATTTCTTCCTATTTTCTGAATTCTTAATTAAGCTGTTTTTTCGACTCGCATGTTGTACAAAACTTTATTTTAAACCAGTAATTTTAATAAAAAACGGAGATATTTTTACATTTATTCGCTATCTTGTTCATGATGCGGTTGATGGTGGGGCAGAATCAGGCATTGTCATTTACAAGTGAAAATTTCTGTCAAACGATGAGCGCAATAGACGAAACGGGGGGCTGCCATATTAAATCCATGTCGATCTCTCTAGGTTACGCGTGTCGCGAAGCAATTTTGCGCTCATGTGCGGGTAGACACGGGCGCCCTCCTGTTACAGGGCTACAGGTCTATGGGGTAAGTGGTCTGTGGATAGAGCCGTCCGCATCACTGCTACAGTAAACAACTCTACTGCAGTTGTATGTGTGTATAGGTCGTTTATAGACTCAGAGAATTTATAGACAATAACTTGTTCGTCTTTATGTTCATAATATCTTTTTATAAATAAATCAGGAATTTTATCAGTCTTAAGTGACGGCGACGTAGGTACCTAGCATATAACATAGGTATGTACATAGCTTTGAGTCACGCCGCGATTGAGTGTATCCCACTGTTTATATTTACTTGCTGATAACAACAATGTGATCGACATTTCAATTGGACTTAATATACGTAAGTATTCTTTTTTATCTGCACCCGGACTTAATGTTAAAGACGCAGTAACTCGGGTATTCGTATCGAGAGCATTACTCTCGATATTGTTTTATAGAAATAAACGGCAATCAGGTCACCCTCACGGCGCGGCAGGTCAACTGACGACGTACCGGAGTGTAGCCTAAGGGCCCGGGCCCACGGACGCAGTGCGCGAACCGCACGGCGCCCGAGCGGCTCGAGGCTCAGATGGGGAGGAGGAAGGTGAGGGATGAATGGATTATATATTGTGGGCTAGTACAGCCCATAATGGGGAGTGCTCGGGCGCCAGTCGGGTCGCGGTTGCATCACAGTTTCCCGTGGCTCGGCGAGAATGGCACGAGGTGGAACACCCCAGGACGTTTAGTCGGTATGCTGCCCCTTCAGGGCGGTGATCCCGACATAACCAACACGCTCCCCCGGGCGTGGTGACACATGATTTGCATGCATGTTTTACCTGGGTTAAAAAAAACGGTCAACTGACGAGTAGGTAATGTCCTGTTCACAGACCACTTACCCTATAGACATGAAATCGGTACAAAGCAAGCGAAAAATTCTGTCAACGATGAGCGCATAGAGACGAAGCGGGGGACAGGGGTGCCGTATTAAAGAGATGCGTCCATGTCGATAATATCTCCATGTTACACGTGTCGCAATTTTGCGGTCCTGTGCGCGCAGACACGGGCGCCCTCCTGTTACAGGTCTATGGGGTAAGTGGTCTGTGGGTCCTGTTGTTCAGAGCACACTGAATATGAGCTTTTAAAAATTAAATTTTTATATCTTACAATGGTAACTTCTTTAGGTAATTTAAATAAAAAATAAATTTTCAGTTTCTGGTAGATTACAAATCGAGGAGCTCGGACGACCATCGTTGATATTTGAATCTGAACTAGATAGATAGAACGATGTTAGCCATATACTTAAACAAAAACCACAAACATACCGATGTCTTTTAAAATGAAAATTATGTTTAACCCGAAATAGTTATTCCTACAAAATATAATATCAAAATGTAGTATTATAAATACGATATCTTGCTTTTGGCGTATTTTTATTTATCTGCGAAAATTCATCCAAATTAATAAAAATACAAATATGGAGTCACTGTGCCGTGCTCTTTACTCCGCCCGCTGCGGGACATCTTCTGTCTCACGCTTGAGTTTGACAGCTGGCAGCCTCATAATGCACAAGCTGCCAGCATCAGGAAAATTAAGCACATGGAGTATAACTACGTTGTTACGAAATTGTTACGTGCTTATTAATTAGATAAAACGGGAATTACCGTGTTAAACATTTATTATTGATGTCTCGATATTTCGACAGCATTGCATTGCAGCCATCATGGTCACGAGTAGACTGAAGTCGGTGAGTGTTAAACGTCAGAAGTTTGACACAAAACAAAATGGGGGTAGGTACCTGCAAATATCAACAACTTTTCTCAACACAGTCAGCGAATACGAAAGAGGGAATATCGTTTTGTGTCACCCTTCTGACGTTTAACACTCACCGACTTAAGTCCACTCGTGACCATGATGGCTGCAATGCTGTCGAAATAGCGAGACATCAATAATAAATGTTTAACACGGTAATTCCCGTTTTATATACCTAATTAATTTGTTACGTGCTTCCACCATATTAGATGCACTGACGCTTACACTGGAAAACTTTTAAAAGTTATTCTAGAGAAACCCCGAGTTGAAGTTTGTAACCGAGAAAATAGCGGTTGCGGTTAGCAAACTTCATGGAATGATGTAAATGCCAGCGAGTTCTACTTGAGTATTGTGAATAAATGCAAGTTTTAAACTTTTACACACTTTCTTACTAGAAATTATTTTCTAGTTGACAACAAATATTTTTATCGCAACTGGTTGCGAAACTTAGTTGTCGTTGGCACAGCCATCCGGGCTACTCGTGTAATACGAAGTAGGTTAGTTGGTAGGCCCATTGATGCTCTATTTTTTTTAAGTTTGACCTAAATCTCAACTGATTGATTTTGATTTTTAAAATTCTTTATTATACTTGATTTTAGTGATACTATCAAAATAACCAAAGTTATAACGATTAGACATAATAAAAAAACTACACTTTATTAGGCTGATTGATGACTCCTTTAAAAGTTTTCTAACCATAGTTATTTTGAGACTCTTTAACATTATATTTTTTATAAATAAAATATAAGTAATATAATTTAAAAAATATTAGTTATTATACATTAATAATTAAAGAAAACTTGTATTAGCATTGGGTACTAATATACGATTTCGTAAGTTGACAACCGACACAAGCATCGTCACTTACCATCACCGTAAGTGACGATGTGATGGTAAGTGACGATGGTAAGCACGAATGACTATAGTTCGATGATGGCTGGCAGGGAATGGAAGTCAAGACCGGAGCCAAGATTTAATTTAATGGCTGCTTTACAAGATCAAACAACAATCTTGTAAGTAGTGGTAATATGATCAAACTTGGAAAGGTTCTTAGGTCCTTAAATAGTTATATAAAAAGGAAGCTCTTTCATAACGAAGCCACTGTTAGCTGGCCCTTGTGCCTATAGTGAGGGATACCACTAGACCACAGATGAACAGACTAGACATAGACGATAACCCCTACGTACTAGGGTTATCTCGCCAAAGTCGCACGCGCTACGTAAGACATACTTAGCGTTATATTGCTCTCTTATCATACTGTTTCATGTTAATATTATGTCCTCAGTGGGTGGGCTGAACTTTAATCAACTGATACCCGCGTGACCTTAGCGTTGTCGAAAAAAATCGCTCGCGTGATCCGCTGGAGTTTGATCGCGCTAATCCGTCAAGCTGTGCGCCGGCGCACCGACCGTGGCGTCACGCGAGCTTCCGGCGGGAACATTTCTATGCAACCGCAATTTTAGTTATGCACCCCTGGCCCAACCCGGCAACTTACTTTCAACTCTATTATAAAGGCGACAAGATGTACGAATACGAGTTCAGGGGTAACCAACATTGCTGGGAGAGTTTATGGAGACACGGTCTGATAGAGAAACTGATCTCAGACAAGCTGAGGAGTTATATCCATCAGATTGATTACTTCTTGGTGTTTATCTAAAATTCAATTAGGTTTTTCCTGTGATAGTGCACATAGGCAAATAAACAGAAACTGGTTTGTTTTAGCCATTTCTGCAACATTGTTGTGAGGTAAGTACTTACTAAAGTAGTTTTATAAAAAAGCACACGCAAGGTATTGTTAAGTAATGTTAATTTAGTTTGAAGTAGGGGCTTGAGTTCCAAGTAGTGAGTCAGTAAATGTAGTTAATTCGTATTTTTTTATCCGCCGAGGTCACGAACAGGGGCAAGGTCAAGTTGCAATAATGCAATATCCAAGGACTACCATAGAGCAGCGTAAATCAATAAAACTTTAAAGGCATGGTAGATCTACTACAAAGAGATTCATTATGAAGACAGCGAGAGTAGCATACCAGGATCGCAGCAGATGGAAGGTCATCGTTTCTGCCTATTACGGGAAACAGGCAAGAGTCGAGATATAGGTTTAAAGATATTTTATTGTCATAACACTTATATTAAAAGAAGGTAAAAGAATAATAATGTACGGTGGAACACAGAGCAAGGTGTACAGGAGAGTTTTTAGGCTTGAGATTTTCTCAAAAACTACTTGACTTATTGCAAAAATTATTTCACTATTTGATAAAAACTATGTAACTGTAAAAGAATTATTAAATTCGGTCCAGTAGTTTTTGAGAAAATCTCAACCTTATTGAGGCCTCATGTATACTTATCTCTGTCTTCGAGTGTACCATAGTATGAATCATACTTCCAGGGTTGCTTTAGGGGACAATCCTGGAAGTAGATTCAATTCAATTCATTTATCTTACTCTCAAAATACCATTACACAGATTTACAAAAATTAAATATAATTAAATGAGCCGCTCGTCTAAATAATGGTGTGAGAGAGCTAGACACATTGGTGAACAAACATCGTGCTGTCCTGTACCCCCCTGACACTAGGCGAGAGCCTGTGTAGTGGGGCCGCCGGCCGGTCAGATTAAAACAGCTTATTCCACTTTGGTCATAGTAGACTTTGGTCACACATTGGAATGATTCCACGTAGGTCACACCTAATAAAGTTTAAAATATCACCAGTCGACTTAGGTCACACTACCTAACTACGGATTAATAGATACAGTATTGCTACTCTTTTACTTGACATTAGCAGAAAAAAGTTGGTTATTATCAGTTGCGCGGTGACGGTGTTGTTGGCTCGGCGACGACAGCCATTTTTAGGGCACTGCCATCAACATCAAAAACATCTAAATCTCGTACATAAATAAACTAACGAACGCGACTCGAGATGAGCAGATAAGGCACCACGGGAGGACCCCATAAAGGGGACACAAATAGTAATTAACTCTATCTAGAGATGTGCCTGATAGCATCGGATGTTATAATCGATTCCTGTTTTCATATGATACGGTTGTCTAGTTATGCGACCATCTTGAGGTAACTAAAATACTGGTAATAACAAATACTTGTTGTGTGTTTTTTGTAATATTAAATTCTGATGTTAGGATGTAAAGCCAACGTAATGCTCAATGATACACATAGGTGCTGTTATTCATAAACCAGTTAAACCTCACTTCCTTTAAATCGTGTCGCTATCCCTTTCACACTTCGTTAAAGAAGGTTAAGATAGAAAGGGACAGGGCGTAAACGGTGGCGTAACTTTAAATAACGTTTATGAATTCGCGCCAGGATGTTCAAATTACTCCTAATTATTTTTGCAACGCACTGCCGTTTGTTTCCTTACATCTGGGGTTGCCTGGAAGAAATCTATTTGAGCAATAAGTCCTCTTTGTACAAATTGTTTTACTTCAACTTTTCAGCATATTGATGCTTCTTTGTGCAATAAAGTAGTTATCCTTCTATCTCTTGAAATCTGGCAGTCCAGCTCCCCAATTCTGCTAGGATAATTATTTAGATCGAACGCCTACATAACCAGTATAAGCTGGCCCGGCCCCAGTTAACTTCATCGTCATGCTAGCTTATACTGGTTACGTATAATTATATTACGTTCAACTCTTGTCGATTCAAATATCTTAGCAGAATAGAGGCATAATAGTTTAAGAGGAGATAAGTACCTACTCGTATCGCAAAAACGAATTGATCTTCAACATTATCTATTTGTAATAATTTTTGTTCCCAATAAATATCATTAAATGGTATAGGTACGAAATACTGCATCGATATTTAACTTGGTAATAAAATGCGAGCGTAAAAGATTATTAAAATCATGCTGTAAAGAAATGTGTATGAAAGAGAAGGATTCAATCCTCTTAATGTGCATTTTATGAGCAGTTTCATTTAAAAAGACTATATTATAGGGTACCCTGTATAATTTTCGCATACGTATAGCAAGCCAGCATCAGACAGAAACACAATGTGCCGAGTCATAAATAAAACCACTTGACGCCACAATGGCCCATTCCACTTTGCTCCCAGGTAGCGCCATAGTTTCAATAAAAACTGGCAAAAACAGTTTTAAGTCTACATAGAGATAACAGTGGCCTACCAAACTCTTGTCATTGCAGAATATTTGACAGGCGTTTATTACGCTTCTGTCTCATGCTAGATTTGCAGAATAGTAAAAAAAATATATTACTTCGAAACTTTAGATAAAAGAATTAGACCTGTCAAAATTTATTTAAATTATAAAACACAGGAATCGCTACAAGTATCAACCGATTTCATTACGACAAGTGAATAGTTTCAGTGTTTCATGTAATAGCTTAATATAGGTACAATTATAGTTCTAAATAAGAGATGCTTTATATTCCACATTTCTGTGAGGATAACAAAAGTAGATACGTTGAAATGAATTTGTGTACATATGCTAAATGAAAGAATTTAGGCTTACTTTCTCCTTCTGGGGACGAAGAATTTTATCGTCTTATTGATGACAAATTCCTCCAACTTTAGACCATTCATGCTAATAAGTAGGCAATGCTTTAAAAATTTCCCCTGGATTGTTAATAAAGTTTTCTACCCACTAATGTCATCATAGTCAATCGTTTATATTTGATTTATTAATATTAATTAGAGATTCTGTAGTCAAAAGTGGATTTACTACTCATCTATTAGCATTTTTTCTCAGCAGAAGCCGTTTTAAAACGGTATTGGCATGTTAAATATCAAATTAAGACCTGTTTTATTTGTCTAATAAATAATTTCTTTTCACATAACACCACGCATGTTTTTTTTACAAATGAGCAGAGGTCGTATTTAGGCGAGATATTTGCATAGTAAATTAATGTCATTAAATCAAGATCTATGCCAAACACAGCGCGTGATATTATTGATTGGTATTCGATAGTGTCAATTGAATAGATATGAAGTGATTTTTTAAACTGATAAAAGTGTGGAGAAGAATTTAGGTATACGTAAAGGAATGCAGGGGCCATATTTCCATAAAATATGTTTATGATTTTAAGGTGTTCAATGGTTATGTAAACATTAATGAACCCTAGAAATCTTGCAGGAATTTTAAGCTATTTCACCATATATTATTACACAAAATACAGGTTCTCTCTAGATTCTAATTCAAGTTTTGTAATCTTAAGGAGACCGACAGTTTGAAATTATTCGTTTTCCATAATTACACAAAATCTAATAAAATAAGCAACAGAGAATTAGGGGGTGTATTCATTATGGCGCAATAGGCCCAAACCTTTTATTAAACAATAGCCCTAGCGAGGTTCCCACACGTATCACGACTTTTATTTAACATTTACACGGTTTATAATAAAGTTATTATAATATGATCTAGTTTTGTGCTAACAGTAGTATAGTCGAAAACACATCAAATGTACAGCTGACAGCAGACCAAGTAACACTTTGGACCGTTCTTATTATCTGCGTCATAAGAGTTAAATTCGTACTGCAAGTCTTACCATTGATCTGCTGTCCGCACCACTTTTGTTCTACGCCTTTTCGAATCATCATAATCAGTATACTTATATGTCCCCCTGCTCAGGCACAGACCTTCCCTTACATCGAGGGAGCTCGGGTCATGATCCACCACGCGGGCGTAATGAGGATTGGCGGACTTCACATGCCTTAGATTTATTTTTCTGCGGCATGCCGGTTTCATCACGATGTTTCCTTCACCGTTTTGAGAGCACTCAGTAAATGTACATTACGAGTACGGACAACAGCAGATCAATAATAACACTTGCAGTACGAATTCAACTCTTATGACAAAGATAATAAGAACGGTACAAAGTGTTACACTTGATCTGCTGTTAGCTGTACTATTAAAAAAAAAATTTTTCAATTCGTCATTTAGTTTTTTTCCCCATTACCTTAAAATGGTTCCCGTTTTGCTAAAATTATAAGTTGATGGTCTCATCTTGGGCGTCGTATTGGCCCAGTGTTTGGCCGAATGTGTAACACATACAAGGCGTCAATCCGGCTCTAATTACCGTAGTTCGTCTAACGGGGTCTCGCTTGTAGTCGTAGGCGCCGTAACGGATCAAGGCCGGCCAATGTGAACGGAATTCATCATATTACTTACTATGATTTGCGTAGGCGGGGCGGACTAAGGCTGATTTTGAGACAATTTTCAACGGTCGCTAGCATGAGTTCGCTCTTAAGCCGTGATTCAGAGACAGTTTTGAGCGCATGCTTAGTATGAGCTCGCTCTTATAAAAGTCAAATTCCATAGAAGGTTCACAGTTGTAAGACCGAGCTCATGCGAAGCGCTCAAAACTGTCCATGAATCTCGTACTGAGACACATTTTGAGCGCGGGCTTAGTTTTACAAATGTCAAAAGTCTATGCAATTTGACAGCTATTATTAGAACTTGCTCAAACCAAGTTTGGACTCGCAATTTTCCCTAAATCTTGGCTCTACAGCTGTCAAAAATTTATGCAATTTGACAGTCGAGCTCAAAATTAAATTATTTGTCTACTGTATATGTATACTAATTATTATTTCAATCTTTATGTTTTATGTTTATTAATGTATGAATGGCCATATTTTTGTAATTGACATATTCTGTAATAAAATTGTAATGAATGAATAAATATTTAAAATAAAATATTAAAAATAAAAATCTATTGTTGGAATATTGGGGTTGTTGTATATTCGTCACAAAGTAAATTCGTCACAATAATAAAAAATATGTGTTAATTTGTCACAGATAGGTATCTGGCATTGTCATTTAACCTTACATCTACGTAAAAATCACAGTTTTAAAATGACTGATTTGCCTAGTACCTACTATAAATAATTAAATCACACTTTGTACAAATGTACTTTCATAATCAATTTTTTTCCTTCATTTCGAGCGCTCAAAACTAATAAGTTAGATTGCTATCACTACCTTATGCAAAAAAAATGTAAACTGTGACGAATTTACACATAGTATTTTCCGTGACGAATTTACTTTGTGACGAATTTACAACAACCCGAATATTGATGGTCACACTTTTAATTTCCAATATCGATCAAGTTCCAAGATGTGTTGCCACAATCACGTTGTGACGTCACCGGCCCGTAGCAGCCTTACGTAATGGAGTCGTCTCCCAACATGACGTTAGGCATTCAAATCTGTTCCCAGATCTCCAAACGCACCGGAGCCAATCAAAAACGCCGATGCACCAGCGTAATAAACCCGGCGTAATATACGCGCGTGCGTTGCGTTGAAGACTTTTATGAGCAATTTAACAAGTGTCTCGTACGAGCGGTGTTTGATTTATACCCACATAACCATGCGTTTACGACGATCGTTTATTGTTTCTCGGCTCTGACCACTGAAAGGTGCAGATGCGACATTGGGATTCACAACCGAAGACAAAAGCACACTTATCGCATCAATAGGAAGTTGATTTCTTTTTTCGTAAGATAATTATTCTTTATTGAAAGAAAAAAGGAATTGCATAAAGAAATATGCTAATACAGTTAGTATCACAATTGGCGATCTCATCCAGACAACCTTTGGGTAGAGAATTCAGCGAATGAATAGGTAGCTTGTTGAACAATAATTAAATACCTACCTATCCATATAATATCTTATCTATTTTGTAAAATTAACGAAATTTTTTTAACTTTCAATACCTAAGTCTATACCTGGTAATTTTATTTATTCTATTTTGGCCTTTTGTAAGTTTCGAGTAATTTCTCTGTTTTAGATTCAAATGAAACAATTGATTTTTGACAAAATTGGATTTTACTATACAAGTCATGGTTGAGAGGTCGATTTTTTAGATTTTTTGTTTTTGTTTTCGTCGTGATTTGCTGGATTGTGTGATCTATATATTTTTATCGGTCTGGGAGCTGATGTGGTGATATTTGAGAGGCAAAGGACGCCGGTTTGGAGTCAGCCCAACCGATCAGATTCCGCAATTAAAGACAGTAATCTGTG
Organism: Tachystola acroxantha; assembly: GCA_963506565.1. Lineage (NCBI taxonomy): Eukaryota > Metazoa > Arthropoda > Insecta > Lepidoptera > Oecophoridae > Tachystola > Tachystola acroxantha. The sequence continues at coordinate 20,773,820 of OY735870.1, forward strand.
AGAACATAAGTATTGTTTTACACAGAGTATTATTATTATTTCAAACATTTATTATAGGTACCCACTCGTTACATGCTCTAGAAAATTAGTTCACACCATAAAATAAAAACCGGGCAAGTGCGAGGCTTTTGTCGGACTCTTTTTCACGGCTACATGAGGTTGAAGACCTGAGTATTTGATATTAATTTCAATTTTATACGTTCACGAGTTTCTGAGATATAGGTCTTGACAGACAGACGGACGGACGGACAACAAAGTGATCTTATAATAGGGTTCCTTTATCCTCTTGAGGTACGGAACCCTAAAAACAGACAGACGATAAGTTAGCAAAGCAACGGAGTGAATTTTTAACCATTACTGGGTTTCTGTTCAAATATTATAATGTAACCAATGAAAGCCAGCAATGGTTATCGAAAAACCATTTTTTTTTCTCATCACAGTTACACTAGTACTCAGAAACTAAAAAAAATAAAGAGTATTTTTATAACCAAAAATGTATGTCCTTTTTTTTTACTTGGGGAAATGCTTTTAAGCATTCCACCACGCCCAGTAAACATGAAATCGGTACTTTGCAAGCGATAAATTATGCCAAGAATGAGAGCATAGAGACGAAGGGGGGGACAGGGGTGCCGTATTAAAGAGATGCGTCCATGTCGACAATATCTCTAGGTTGCACGTGTCGCGAAGCAATTTTGCGCTCATGTGCACTCCGCACTCCTGTGACTATTGGGTAAGTGATCTGTATACATACCTATTACAAAAAAAGACCTGGTCGGGGATTGAATCTAGGATCTCCGTATCGTACTCATACTCATTTATTTTAACCTTAGGTACACAGGGAACACCTGGTTACGTCATACATTGTATAATGTTGTGATCATACATTTTTAATACTGTATGATTACATGGCTCGAAAGACAAAGAGGCAGAAGGGCAAAAGCAGACCCACTGTATTGTATCAGTGGTCACTAAAAATAATTAAACTACTTACATTCATTAATAATTAATTAAAAATAGTAACAATCGTAATAAATTAAGTAGCGGCTGTAAAGAGGCCTTGTCAATAACAAACTATAATAAAATGATCTACATTTAGTATAATGTCAAGCCCAGTAACTCAACCACTGAGCCACAGGGACTACAGAAAACAAGGACGAAAATACTTTTAAACAACAACACGGAAAGGCTTTCATTGAAGTTAATTGCTGAAGTGGATTTCCATTTAATAAGTGTGATTTTCCTTGAATTCCGCTTTACTTTTATTTCTTGCCTACGAAGCTACGAGCTTTGCCCCTGACACGGTGACTTCGAATTGTATAAAAATAGAGAAGTAAAAGTTTTAGCTCACCTTTATAAGAGTTCACTACCAAGGGTTTATTTATTTATTTTATTAATGGACTCGACAGTTCGTCATTTGCCAATGTCATGTTACAGAAAATTCAATATATAATAGTCTTCTATCTTCCTCCAAGGGAGTCGCAGTAGCGTCTTCGCCCTGGGTAGCCGCGTCTTCGTGTCTTCATCCAGAAGAGACGCCGTAGCGTCATCACTCTGGACGAAGCAACTCGACAGTCACGTTCACTCCCGAGCTTGTAGCAGGAACTCTTGATAAAAGCTTGAAACTTCAGATCTTGCTCAAATTATCCAATAATTCACCATACTGTCATTCGCGAACATTTTCTGATTAACTTAACGTGATGTTAAACACAAAATAGCCACTGTAGACATTATAACAAAAATTTACAAATAATTTTGCAACCGTCGTTTCCCGCCCTTTTTAAGAGAACCTACACCTATAACAGCGAATCATGGTAGTGAACTCTTACAAGATGGACTAAAACAGCCTTACGTATAATCGATGATTAAAATTAATACCTTGTTTAACAATTGTTTAAAAAAATGTTTACTTATCTATACATATAATAAGACTGTAAAAAAGTTGTATCTGTACATTGGATATTTTTTGAAAAAAATAATTGTAATGTGTTTTAGGATCGATACTGATGCGAAAAGACTAATTTTTAGAATTTTTGTCTGTTTGTCTGTGACTTTGTGCAAGTATCACGCCATAACTACTGAAAGAATTTTCATGGGAGTTTCACTAGGAGATAGCTGAAATATCCGGACAGCTCATAGGCTATAAGCCATGGCGGTATGTGATGTGGAAACAAGGATCCAGAGAGGAAGATCTGCCTCCTGATCTCCTCCATCCTCCTCCTCTACGCAAACGAAGTTGTGGGGTACAGTTAGTAAACACTATTTAAAGTTAATCAACTCCTAAACAACCGAATAAGTAGCTGTCATTTTAAACAACGTCGTGTGGTTGTTTAATTGCTTAAGTAGGAAAATGGCGGACCGAATTTCGAACAGCTGATTACATTTGATATAGCTAAATTCATGAAAAAATTATTTCGGCCCGCTCTTTGGAGAGAGCCTAAAGTATATTATGCATCGAGACAGTTCTCCGCCTTAGTCGTCACTTTCACTCTCATACATCAGAAAGAGACATCTGTTTATTATTCGATTCGACGTCTATTGAAAATTCGGACAATGGAAAAACAAGTGATTACTTGAAAATGAGAAATTGTCATGCAAGAGTCTGCGATGTAAATATGACTAACTCCATCGGCAGTTCCTTGCTTCAAATTGTATTTGACATTTTATTTTTCTAGGACTTTTTTATTGACTTTGGAATAGGCATTACCCCAATTTTGGCCAAATTTTCGTTCTTTGTATGAATTCATTCAGCAGTGTTCCCATATTAAAATATTTTTGGGCGTTCAAAATGACGGTTAGCTAATCACTCCTTAAATAACGTTTATAAGTAAATAAAGTTAATCACTGATTTACAGTTTAAATAATGATTATTTAATATGTTGTTCAGTGTTTGACTAGTGTTTTCTTTATAAGTAAGGCTGTTACTTCTCTATTTTCGCTACTAGTACGTAATCATATTAGCTACAAGGTCAGTGGTTGGTAAGATTTTTTAAGCACCCTAATATCCCACCAATCTCGAAGGATGTAGCTAAGGTATTTACGAGCGAACTTACAGTCTGTCCCAATCCAAATTTCCGTGGAGGTAAACAAACCACTAACCGCACTCACTTAATGATCACGATCCATTGCTTTAGCCAGCTTTGGCCAGACTCAAATGAGTCGGTTCAGAGTGAAACGATCGCAATTTTAGTCTAATATTGTTTTTGGTGAACTTTCAAAAGTTATGTTTTTTTTACATCCATGGAAAATTGGCTTGGGACAGAAAATACGCCAATTATTAAAAAGGCGCAGGTACAGCTAACAGCAGTGTAACACTTTGGACCGTTCTTATTACCTGCGTCATAAGAGTTAAAATCGTTCTGTTCTTACCATTGATCTGCTGTTCGTACCTATTTTAATAATTTTAGGTCAAGGAAGGATGCGTTTAAGGCCGGCCTTGGACTTGTATTACGTAAAATTACCCAAAATAAAAGATTATTTCTTGCTAACGTGGGAAGACCTAATGGCCTCACATAAGCCGCGATTGTTATTATGCTTCTACTAATATGTCATTTTTACGAGTAGTTTTTAAGATAAAAGTTACAAACAAATTGAGAGACGCATTTTGTATCGACTTAAGTAAAATATCTTCAAAATAGCGACAATTTTTTTATTATTAATTAAGAAATTACAGAGTTTGAAATTTATGAATAGTTCAATGTACTCGTAGATTCTCATGGAAATAATTACGTATACAGAAGCCCAAATCAAGTGTCTTATTTTGTAAACAAATATGATAGTCTAATTACCTGTTGCGATGTAACACTGAAGGAACTGATTGATTGAACCTGTTCATCATTGTGAAAATAAAGTAATCCGATCTAATAATGTTAAAATAACTATGCAATAATCACAGAACAGTTTAAAATGTTAGTAGGGTAGTTTTTGTTTACAAAATAAGACACTTCAGTATAAGTATGTTCCTGTATGTCTTTTTGTAGCTTACACGACTTTACGGATTTTGGTGTATGAGATATATTATCATAGGACTATGTCATGTATCGTTATTTGAACAACTTATGTAAGTACGACTTTTCGATTTCGAAATTATTTCTTGACTTTTCCTACATTTTGTACTGATCATCTGATCGATTTGTATAAGACATTAATTTATTTTTATTTCTTATTCGAAAACTCGTAAAAGAAAAGTTGTTCAAATGTTCAGTTACCGATACTGAATATTTATATACAATAAAATTTAAAAATTACGTAAGGCGTAACAGCGTTAACAGACCTAAAAATCATATTCCAATCAACGTCTGTCGTAACATGGTTTTGCTTTCGAGTGTCGCAACAGCGGAATAAAAACACCTAAATTCTGATGTCGATTGTCACATCCGATCGTCGATACGAGCCCGGCGTTTGTGTCGACGATAATCGAAGTGACCGATGCACATGCACTTGTCGACGCAATGGCCTTTGCCACGTTTTTTGTCGGAACTACAGGCCATAAGATTATTTCAAAAAAGATGCACGAATAATGTTGTCCCACGCTGTCAATAATGTTTAATAAAGTTCAAATACTTAAGGGCCTGATATGAGCCAACTAGCGCCGCCAATCTTGAAAAAATAATATCTTCTTATTCTTATATTTAATTAAAAAAGCTATTTACAAAATGTTTATTAGGATGAATACTATTATACAATACATGGCATAATTGCGACAAGCTAAGTTGTAGTTCACAAATGTGCCAAAAACGGCCGTTTTTCGCAATTATGCGAACTACAACTTACCGAAATTGAATCACGTTATAATTAAGCATTTAAGAAATAGTATTTATCATAATTATATTTTTTATTCGTTAAATTTCTATTTACATGAATACTCTAAATAACTTGACATTGGCGAAATTATCTCTTGAATAAGAGTAGAAGCCATTCAAATAAAAGTAGTAGTAGTAGTAGCTTTATATCCAAAACATTTTTCTTTCCGTCACTTGGCTAGGGGAGCTGTGAGAGAGACATCTCCAAGTATTAAAAAAACATTGAAAATCGCGCCCAATGTGGCGGGACGTAGTCAAAAATAAACTTTCCCGAGTTCCCAGCTTGTTATTATTTACGGCCTGTCTTCGTCTCGTCTCCCTTATCGTTTCAATAAGACTTATCGACGACAAGTCATAGTAAAACGGAATATATGACGAATATAAAAAGAAACTTAGCTAATACTGGCGCCTGCAGCTTGAGTCACAAGATTTACGCGGGCAATATAGCGATTCTGGGTTACTATTTTTACCAAAATGGCAGGACCAATGGACTCCGTTTACCTACACGTTGCTCCAGTTCCTAAGACCAGTAAAATTCAATTAGGTATTACTTGAGATATGGGTCATAGAGACGTGTACTTATATAGGTATACTGATGCCCAAATCAAGTGTCTTATTTTGTAAACAAAACTACGTAGGGTAGTCTACTAACATTTTAAGCTTTTCTGTGACTATTGCATAGTTATTTTCACATTATTAAATCGGATTACTTTATTTTCACACTGATGAACAGGTTCAATCAATCAGTTCCTTCAGTGTTACATCACAACCGGTAATTAGACGATCATATTTGTCTACAAAATAAGACACTTGATTTGGGCTGCGGTATACGTATTACTATTTCCCTTTACTGACAAGTCGCTCCATTCTCAGAATATCTGAACATTTCAATTCTAATACGTTGCCGCTCCCGCTACCGCTGCCGCCTATCACTTCACCCATAGTCCAATGTGGCGTCCCGTAGCGATGTGACACAGAGATGACTTTTACTTAGACGGCGCTCCAGTCTGAACCTTTCATATCGAATACGCTGCCGCTGCCGCCTATCTCTTATCCCACGGTCCAGTATGGCGTCCCGTAGCGATGGGCCGTAGAGATGCGTACGTGTCGCTGCGCGCGCGCAGATAGCCCAGTGACTTGTGGCCGGGGTGCGCCGTAAAGCGTACATCAGATGGAGCGCATCAGATACCTGGTGCATGGGTGACGGCTGTGACGGCTAGGTCGAAACCTCGTGTGGTGAGAAAAGGTTTCTCTTAAGACGTGATAATAGGTAGAGTCTTGCGGCATGATAAAATTTCGCCACGCTCCACGGAGAGAGTCTAAAGTTTATTTTGTACGGGGACAGGTCTTCTCCCATCTTGTCACTTTCATTCTCATACGTCAGAAAGAGACATCCGTTTTTATATGTTCGCCTTCTATTGGTAATTCAAACAATGGAAAAACAAGTGAATGGCAGAGACTGGAAAAGACATTGACACATTTCAATGGAGCTTTGCCTCACCTACAAAACTACGTGACCATTTAAGCTGTACCTATAATTTTGTTGGGGACTTATTACAGGTTTCATATTGCATAATCATAATCCGTATCATTTTCTACTACTCTCGCAACTCCTATAGAAGAATGTCAAAAACAATGAATAAATCGCTTCGATTTCTTACTATTTTCTGAATTCTTAATAAGGCTGTTTTTTTCGAATCGCAACTTGTACAAAGCTTTATTTTAAACCAATAATTTTAATAAAAAACGGAGATATTTTTACATTTATTCGTTATCTTATACAACTTGCGGTTGATGGTGGGGCAGAATCCGGCATTGTCATTTGGAGGGCTTGTCAGATATCTAAACTTAAAAAAATTATAATTTAACCCCCTCCTGTAACTAAATTACTTACCCTTTACTTATTTATCATTTCTAAATAACACGATGAAATATTCAGAAACAGATCCAAAAGGTATAAAAAACATAAAATACTCCAAACACTAATTAATAAGTCATCTGCTAACATTTTTAATATCCAGATATACTTCAAACATTCCAATTCGCACGCCTCTGTTCGCACCTCACCCGATATGGTATGAATTCTTCAAATTATTATTATGATAAACGGAGGTATATTTACATCGTGCCATTTTTGGATTTTGTCGTTTTTAGAGTTCCGTACCGCAAGAGGAAAAAAGGAACCCTTTATAGTATCACTTTGTTGTCCATCTGTCTGTCAAGACCGCTCTCAGAAACGCGTGGACGGATCAAGTTTAAATTAATACTCAATCCTGAGTATTGCAACCTCATGCAGCCGTGAAAAAAATTAAACTTCTACGTCAAACGAATCAAAAGATATAAGCCCGCTTATGTCACATTTTCCCGCATATTTGTATGAAAATGCAAGGGAACCAAAACCTATAGGGTCTCGTGAGCTAGAATCATGAAATTTGGCAAGAAGCTAGGTCTTACCACAAGTAACGGAAAAAACCCTAAAACAGTAAATTTGTTACAATTACATAAAAACATCTTAATACAAACTTATATTTGCAGTTGATCAAATAATTGCGAGTATATCGATGTATGGGCATATTATTTTGGAAACGGCAAAGATAAGTTGGTCCTTAAATCGCGGTTATCTTTTCGTTAGAGCAAAATTACTGGAATAAGTTGTGTTGCACGGAACCCTCATTGCGCGAGTCCGACAGCCGACTCGAACTTGGGCGGTTTTTTGTAGTGTTGGTATTGATGGGACTGACTCTAGAATTACTACCAATATTGGACCGGACCGGACCTTGAACAAGGTGATAAGTATTAAAGATGTAATTTTATTGTATGTTCAAGTTCATAGATAGATAGATAAACACTTTATTGCACAAAGAAGCATATACCTACATAGAAAACAGATAATAAACAATTACAAAGGCGGCCTTATCGCTCAGAGCGATTTCTTCCAGGCAACCGAGGTCAATGGAAATGACAATGCCAGATTCTGCCCCACCATCAACTGCTAGATGTATTGTATTTTTGGCATTGACACTAAAATATGCGACATTACAACCCGATTGGAAGGCGTTAGCATCCGTCATACAGTTTTTTAAACTAGTACGGTTGCTATCGTTTCACACTCTTGTAAATTGTTTCCAAACAACGCTGGTAGCTATAAGTTTTCAATCATGAAACTCTGTTCTGTTATTATTATGTAAGGCCGCGTTTCCACCAGCAAGAAAACTTCTGCGAGTAATGGCCGACAGTTTGTGAAAGGGCTTGCAAGTGTAAACTACTAGGGGCCATAGATTAGCAGTTGAAACAATGAAGTACGGCCCTGGGCGGGTCGGCACCAGGGCCGGACGTTCGATGCTTCATGGCAGTGGCAGACTTGCCTTATTGTTTTAGCTAGTGTCCGACCGAACTTTCGGTTTCGGCCTAGTTTCGGTTTCAGCTGCCATCCGGCCGAAACTAAAACTGACTTCGAGAGCCTATAATAAGCATATAACCTTATAATATCAAAATCGTAAATAATTTATTTGAAATAAGGTAGTGATAATATTATGTAGTGTTTAAGGATTACTTCAAATATCAGAGACTGAATTGTTTAATATGTGATTTATAAATAAAAATTGACTGATTATTATATAATTGCCTATTTATTTTTTCTACGAAAACCTGACCTTATATGGAAGTTTCAGTTTCGGTCGGACACTAGTTTTAGCTAAGAAATCGCCAACTAAGTGAATTTAGCTGCTACAGAAGACCCTCTTTGTTCTTTGTATACCCAAATGTAGTAGCCGTTTGCCACCTGTCGCTCGGCTCTCAGATCCAAGATAAAAAGCCAATATGAAAATGACAGTGAAGCCGACACATGTCCGCCAATATCGTAAAACAGCAGTAAACAATCGAGGACGCCGATAAATAGGTGCTAGAGCAATTAAACGCTGTATAAACGCATAAGCCAAGGGTTTACGTCTATAATTACGTTGTAAAAATTACATGTCCCTGTCATCGACGATGTAAAGCGATGGAACTGGTTTTATTTTTTAATTACAACAAATTTAAATTGTAATGAAAGTTGCACAGCTGTTATTAAAAAAATCGTAGTTTTTGTTGGTTTCTGTTGAACCTAGTAATAGAATATATTCGATTTCTAGTATTTTACAGAGTGTAACGGAAAGTAAGCCGGGGGCAGGGTGTTCGATATCGGTAACTGAACAATTTTATTTGTAACACTTTTCAATTTTCACATAAACTGATGTGTCGTTAACGTTGACATCTATAATTAGATCTTATTTAAAACAGAAAGCGCAATTATTTGAAAAATACCCAATCAAATAAATAAATCAAACAAAGCGTAACTTTTTTTTAAAAGTCTAAAATAAATTTAAAAACAGACCGACAACTTTTTGAGAAAATATCTGAACCTTTATACTTTACTTTGTCTAAGACCGTATAATAAAATCACACTCAATCTCTCAACTCGCCTGAAATAGTCGTTCTCGCAGAATATATTGCTATCTCGCGCGTAGCAACGCTGTTCCAAGTCGAGTTGCAACTTGCACTCACAGCAGCCGAGACAGAGGGTGTGCTAGCGTCACTCCAGCGCCAGCAGGTAGAAGCGTCGGTGATTCGGGCTTACCATCACATGCACTCAAGACGACCTTAGGAGGGCTACTTCCCGTGCTATAGAGGTCGCAAAATACTGGTGCGGGAAGATTTGACAAAGCCGGGAAGACTGCTTATCACGTTCACAAGTTCTAAAAAAATGCGGGTACTGCAGGGGGCTCGTCCGGGATTTCCCGCTTCCGACACGAGGTGCCCTGCGGAGTATTACAAGCCCAACTCAACTCATCGAACTCACCTGAAATAGTCGTTCTTGCAGAATATGTTGCTGTCTCGCGCGTAGCAACGCTGTTCCGAGTCGAGTTGCATTTTGCACTCGCAGCAGCGCAGGCAGAGGGTGTGCCAGCGTCTCTCCAGCGCCAGTAGGTAGAAGCGGTCGGTGATGCGGGCTCCGCAGCCGGCGCAGGCGTCTTCTGGCGGCGGCGCGGGCGGCTCGTCCGGGGGTTCCCGCTTCCGACACGAGGTGCAGTCGCGCGGGGAGCCCGGCGAGGCGGCCGGAGCCACGGGAGACAGGTCGCCACCCGCTTCGTACGAAGATAGGTACCGCTCACTTTGTTGCTGAAATTACATTGGGTTATTCAGCTTCTATTCTTTCTACAACGGAAACTGACATGGCAACACGACTGTGTTGGAAACATGAGATTGTTATACCTCGCTGGCTATCCAGAGATTCTATTATAATAGTTGCCTGAAAGAGATCGCTCTGAGAGATAAGACCGCCTTTGTACAAATGGTTCCACTTCTACTGTTTTCTGTGTCTTTGTGCAATAAAGTGCTTGCTTGTTATTACGATTCTGTAAGGATCGAATTTGTGAAATCTTCAACGACTATGCGGATACCCCGATATGAAATGTAACCTACCTACGTAATGTTCACAAATTAGTTGTAAATATAGGACTCAACATGGCATTTAAATATCGACTAGATATTTAAATGCCGTCTATGTATATTTGTTGGTAGGAGGAACTACTAATGCTTCGATAGGAGGTACCTACTCAAAGTTATGCACAAAATACTTTTCTATGGAAGTCAACTCTGGAAAATGATTTTTAATGTTTGCCTACAAAATATTTTTTGAGAAAAAATATTTTTTTATCATGTTGGTTCGCGTAATGATAAAAAATGCTAGTATGGCTTAATTTTACAATCTTGTCAAAAATTACGATTTAAAGGCAAGCTACATCTGTAGGATTTAGAAAATAAATAGATGATTATGCGAACGCTTGTAGCGATAAACGAGACGGATTTTCGCTGTATTTGAATATATTTCCGTTAATCGTAATTTAAGTATTACCTATGTTGTATACAGACATAATAATAACAAACATATCCTTAGCCCCAAGACCTGTGCTCATCTCTGACCTAGGCAATTAGGTCATTATAACCATTTACTTTGACGGCTAGTAAAACAAGAGTGATAAAATAGATTTATAGATTGAATCTTAATACGTAACTAATATGTTTTATCTAATGAAAAACATAGATAAATTAAGTAGGTACCTATCTAAGTATATTTTAAATACATAAGTTTAATAGTTCATGCATGCATAATTGCATATAATAGATAGTAAAATATAAATATTCTGTACGGTTGATATTAAATAAAATATTTTCACAATGTTACCCCGACTTGCACCAAATTATTAGTGAATTTAAAATACGCCATACATTTTTGTTATTTACCCCCCGAGCTAAGCGCTAACCCTCCGAGCTGCAAGACATATCTTAATTGAATGATTCTTTAAATAAAATTCAAGCTGAGGAGAATGGCAAAAAAACTTACTGCAGTGTGCTTTTGAAAATTTGCAATTTTTATTTATTTAAGTATTTAACTTAATTTATTTTTCAAGTTTAACTCGATATATCAATAGTAGGTACTACAGATGGCAAATCATTCTGCCACGGGAAAACAACCACTATTTCACGTTGTATATTAAAATATAAAAATAAATCAATGTCTTATATAGAAATTGATCAGCCGATTTACGTAAAACTTACGTAAAGCCACAATTTTTTTCGTGAAAATGGTACATAATTAGAACAAAATTGTTCAGTTCAAATTCTGTTATAGGCTGGCTCCATTGATCTCCTATAAACAACTAGATACACAAAGGTCTTACTAAAACAATTAAAAAAACGTCCAAATAAGGGTCCATTGTTAACGTCCAAATAATGTCCAATAAAGCAAATGAACCATTCATCCGTTCGGACCTTGTTTGCGCTCGGACATTTTTAGAAGACAAACTGTGTATCTAGTTGTTTATAGGAGATCAATGGCTGGCTCTCTTTGATTTTCATTTCTGAAATTTTTTATTTCTTTATAAAAATATATATACCTATTTCCGCCTAATATATTATTAGAAACTGGTTGATAATGTTTCGTCTAAGATTTTAAACTCCTACCAAAGCCTACCAGGGCAGTCCGTCGGCAATTGTATAAAAACTGCTACTTAAAATCTACCTACATGTATTTTATTAACTAAACTAAATTTCACATGTCTAAAAAACACTACAAGTGTCTCATCATCAGTCTACTTATATTGCCCCACTGCTCGGGCACAGACCTTCCCTTACATCGAGGGAGCTCGGGCCATAATCCACCACGCGGGCCCAGTGCGGGTTGGCGGATTTCACATGCCTTAGATTTTTTTTTTTCTACGGCATGCAGGTTTCATCACGATGTTTTCCTTCACCGTTTTGAGAGCACTCGGTAGATGTACGTAAGTTTTTCCGTCGAAAAAAACCGAGGATAACTCATTGGTACATGGCTGCCCTAGCTGGGAATCGAACCTGGGACCTCCATATTGCAAGTCCATTGACCCAACCACTGAGCCACCGAGCTCTCTTCAAGTACAAGTGTCTACCTACGTTTCATTCGTAAAATTAAATAGGAAAATAATAGCTCCAAATAGGTATTTTATTGCAAAAATTTCTACAACGGGGATCATAGCCGTTCAGATAGTTCAACCGACCTATTACATATAGTTTTTTTAGTTTAGTTTATATTTTTTAGTTTAATATTATAATAGTTATGTTTAATTTTTATTGTCATTTAAATAAATGTTATAGAAATAGGCCTAATATAAAGTCATGTTGGTTGATATGTTATAAATAAATAAGAAATGAATAATCTAATTTTATATAGGTTTAGGTAATATTATTTTAGCAATAAAATGAGTAAAAAAATCCTAAACCATAGTTTATTGAGTGTTAGAGCACCTAAACCATGGTTTAGTGTTCAAGCCACGGTTAAACATATAGAACAATAGCTGAACTCAGCTTACGCAATTAAGATTTTACAAAAGTTAAGTTTTTATAAAAGATTTCAATGTTTTAACATTGCTACCGAGTTTTCTCCTCAAAATATCGACTCGGATCGACATACACCATTCCTATTTACCGTAAACTTTTATAAATATAAAAATACATATTATAATATTCTTTCAAAAACTTACGTGTTAAACATATTGTAGTATGTTAACACACCCTCATTGATATATAGTACCTACATTATTATAATAGAGATCCGACGGACGACTCTTGTAATGTAAATATACCAGCCTCACATTACCTACCACTAATTGTAAACACTTTAGTACTTTGTCACAGTTGCTCTATTGTATTTTGTTACCTACAATTTGATTCCTTATACAAATATTTCGTAATATGACAAGGTATGACTAAAGTCTCGGCTACTTTGCACTTGCTGTAACTAAAACGGTATAAATAAACGGTAAAGGAAAATATCGAGAGGAAATCTACACATATTATGTGGTTAAGTTTGTGGCTTATAGGTAGGTAGTGCAATATAGGTAGGTTCTATTAAAGATGACTACGCCTGGTATCCTCAAACTACAGCGTGGATCGCGAGAGGCTCGATTCTCGAAGTCTGTTGTGAGTACTTAAATGTGATAACGAAAACAGATAAAAGTATTCAGGGGGCCTCAAATAACGTTGAGAAAAATAAATAATAAATAAAATAGTTTCGAGTACGTATTTGTAAGAATTTTTTTAAAATCAATAAAATACTATTTGAGAAAATCTCACCCTTAATGCTTGTCCTGTAAGCTGGTCTCTGTTTTAGATCACACATAACTACATTGCCTATACCTTTTGACCAGGGCCGTATCAATGATACGGGGGCCCCGGGCTACAAGGGCCCCCGAACGAGTGTGAGCAAAAATTCTTAAAATGTTATCCACATCCGAGACAGAAACTACTTTATTATTCTCGTCATTATTGTCTGTCTAGTCAGTAAATCTAGAAAAACTATAATTGTTGTCAGCTGTGGATGTTTTAATAAATAAATTAGCTTGAAAAAATGCTAGAAAAGTGTATATTTGGCTAACTTAGCTCCTAGGAGAATTGTACGTAAAAAATAACTTATAATGAATATTATAATTCAATGCTAGCGTTTTTGTTTCCTTTGTGAAAAACTTGACACTTCATTTGGGCCCTCAACAAATAATACAGGGCCCGTCCAAGGCAAGCTACGCCACCACTATTGGCAATATTGAAAATGATTACAATTTCATCCTGTATAGTATTATAATCTAAGTAGGTAGTGTACATTGCCCACTTTTGATTAATACAGAAAGAATCCAAGGACAGAGGTCAACTTATTCGATAAAAGGCTATCGTGTGCCGTTTCCGCTTCTGCTAGAATTATTATATACTAGTTAAGTTCCATGAATTCGAATAAAGGAGTAATATGCTTTTAATAACAATAGAGGTGTGACATTTACTACGTCGTTACGCTCGTTACAATGTTAATTTCAAATATTTTCCAGCTGTAAGTAGTTTGACTACGAGAACGACCCCGATTGTACAGCTAACAGCATATCAAGTATAATACTTTGAATTTTGGATCGTTCTTATTATCTGCGTCATAAGAGTTTAGTCTAGTCTAGTCTTCAGACACAGTTATATGTAGGTACAGGCGACCTTAATGCCATGGGGCATTTTCTCCCAGTCAACCATCAGTTAAGCAGACAAGATTAGACAGTTATTTGTGATTTATTTACATCATACTAATATATGCATAAATAAAATAATATAGGTACCTCATTGATCTCCTATAAACAACTAGATACACAGTCTGCCTTCTAAAAATGTCCGAGCGCAAAGAAGGTGCAAACGGATGAATTGATTTGCTTTATTGGAAATTATTTAGACATTAACAATGGACCCTTATTTGGATGTTTTTTTAAATTGTTTTAGTAAGACCTTTGTGTATCTAGTTGATTATAGGAGAACAATGAGGTACCTATACAAAAGTAAATACTATAAATAAATATAATAAACTTAATAGATAACTAACATAAGATGCATGACCACATTTAGTTGATAAAGGCAATGAAAAAAAAATTCTACTACCCCATTAATTTAGAACTCCGATCAATATTTTCCTAATACAGATTCTATATTAGTTATCTGTGATAATTACAATTAGTACTAAAACCATTTGACACCCAAATCCGTAGGCGTTGGCCTACGCCACGCGCGTAGCGGCTTGCTATCCCATAGAAAAGACTTCAACGACAATCATCAGATTTACAACAAATAATTTTATACGCCAAAATTAATTAAAGGGTCTATATATAATTTTATAAGCTACGTAGGTAATATTAATAAAAGATTATCTTATTACTTTCTTACAAATACTTCCCGCTACTTGAGTTATATGTTATTTATAAGTAATAAACTGTTTTAAAAATCTTGTAAGGCAACTTAAGCTTATTTGAATGAATGGTCTAAAAATTACAATAAATAATATATTATAGTCTTTTATTTATACTCTAATTGTCATAGGTATACTTTACAGTACCTATAACTAACCCAAGCCAAAATATAAGTTTCATTTTATTAATTCGCATAAGTAGGTACCTATCATATATAATTTTAAAAGTAGGTAATCATTTTTCACAATTCTAATTTAGCAAAAGCTTTATTTATAAGGTATCGTATTTAATTATAAATACGATACCTTATAAATAAATCTCGACTTAGATTTTATAGTACAATTTGTTTGCGCAGAAGTTGTGAATTGAAACCCGCGCTGTAAAGTTTGTAAAAGAAACTAGGTAGGTAGTTTCAAACTAACACTTCGTTCACCCTAGCATTCAATCAAACTTTTCATTATTCAATCCAAGAATCTAACTTTAAAAGTATAGTTTTTTGTATGTTTTATTGGAAATCTTTTAGAGAAGAGTTAGGTACTTAGCAATTTTCCTATTACATAACTGTTAAGAGGGCCAGGTTTACAAGAGAAAGAAAGAAAATACATTTATTCAGACAGCACATCATACAAACAAATTAAAAATAAACACATACGCTTAAAATTATGTAATGGGAATGGCTATAGGATAGCTATAATTTCTGTCTAGTGTTAATGAGAATCTTTAATAAAAAAAAGTTGCCGGTAACTATCTTAAAAGTTAATCAAACTGTCCACTAGTGGTCTGGTCAAGCAACACTCACCCAGTGCATAGCTCCCCTCTCCTCGTACACTCCCATCTGGGGGTCAATTGTTCCGTTTTGTATTTTCGAACGACTGGGCGCTGCGCCCCACTTCACAGAGCACTCACTCGCGTCGCATGCCGTCCTGACGTGCGCGCGGGCTCGCGGCCGACGGACAACTGGCGGCCTGTGGGCCCTAGGCCTGCGGGTGGGGGTAGGGCGGCCGCAAGACGCCCCCGTCACGCCCCACGGGGGCCGACGGTACCGTAGCGGCGGCCTCATTTTTTGTGGAAAAAATTTGTCTTTAATATTTTTCTGGTATCGTACGCCTAAGAAACAACACTCAAGTCGTTATCGTAAAATTTTACATTCATTCCCACTAGTTCAGTCAACTGAACTAGTGGGAATGAATGTAAAATTTTACGAAAACTAGTAGTTCAGTTGACTGAACTAGTGAGAATTTTTTTCCCATTTGTTCAGTTGGACATTACATTTTTGGCCATTGCCAAGCAGTGGGACATTACAGGCTATTAAATAAATAGTGTCCGACCGAATTTTCGGGTTCGCCTTCAGCCTAGTTTCGGCCAAATAACGGGTTTCGGCTTAGTTTCGGTTTCGGCTGCCATCCGGCCGAAACCGAAACTGAGTTCGAGAGCCTATAATAAGCATTTAACGTTATAATATTAAAAGCGTAAATAATTTATTTGAAATAATGAGTGATAATATGTAGTGCTAAGGATTACTTCAAATATCAGAGACAGAATTGTTTAATATGTGATTTATAAATAAAAACTGACTGATTATAATTGCCTATTTATTTTTTCCACGAAAACACCTTATATGGAAGTTTCGTTTTCTTTTTCGGCCGAAACTAAGACTGTGGCCGAAATTCGGTTTCGGCCCTTAAACCTAGTTTCGGTCGGACCCTATAAATAAATAATAATAATTGTTCAGAATTTGTTTTAAGCATTACGCCATGCTCGGCGAAACAAATTAAAATTATGAAAAATTTCTAGTCGTGGGTAGGACTTGAACCTGTGACCTTGTCAGGTTCAAGTCGTTACCTAGAAATTTTTTATCATTTTAATAATGTTCAGTTGAAAATAAAACATAGTTTGGCGCCAGGTTAAATTATCTACCTACTCTAAAGCCTTTAAATACCACCACTTCTAACATACACAACCAGTAGAAGACTACCAGAAGCTCCCTTATAGTTGGAATTATCATAAAAAAAAATACTACAGGTAAACTTATAACATCGTAATATAATATTCGTTTAAGAAGCAAAAATCTCACAAATTGGTAATTTTATAATTTGATTTAATAGTTAAATACTTTAAGAAATAAGTTATTTATTATGTAAAGCTTAAAACTAATACAATAATATGCTTCATAGTTAAATTGCGTCAAAAATTAAAACAAAACACTATTTTAGAATCTTTCTTTATTTTTATATTTTAATTTTAAATTCACTTCATTTTTAGATAGTAGGTAGGCGACTTGACTACTTTGTATAGTTTATTACAAGACAAGTTATTTTAATTAGTTTAGTTTTGAAAGAAATAGATAGATATTATAAAATGTTAATTATTGAAGTTGGTAGCATGGGCGTGCTGAAATGTTGCCACCTGAAAAAGGCACAATTATATGAAAAGTTACAATACTGAGTTACGATTCGTACATTACGAACACGAGCGAAGCCAATGAAATAAATAAAAACACGCAACTCATGGCCCAAAATAGGAAACTCTATCCCTGGCTTCAGAGACATAATAAATATTAACTGAAACTATGCACGTAAAAGTTATCATAACAATTATCTTCTCTTATTCTCTGTTGATATTAGCCATATAACATAGTTTGATCTCACTCCATTTAAATCGTGTTTTGTCACTTTCACACTTCGTTGAAAAAGGTTAAGTTAGAAAGGGACGCAAGGGTGAAACCTCAGATCAGTAAATAAGGTTGCGAGCCTCAGATAAGAGGCTAAAACAGTAAAATAACTTTAAATTACATTTATGTCTAACACCGTAAGTCTTAAATACAGTTTAACTTCACTTCTGTTACACCATTTTTTTTTTCATTTTCACGCTTCCTCATAAAACGTTAAATTAGAAAGTGGCATACCTAAACCGTGGAATAAATGACATTGCCACATTTCAATGGAGTTTTGCCCCACGTTCAAAACTACGTGACCATTGAAGCTGTACCTATCATTTTGTTGAGGACTTATTACAGGTTTCATATTGCATAATCATAATCAGTAGGAGTTGCGAGAGTAGTAGAAAATGATAACAAAGACAATGAATAATTCGCTTCGATTACTTACTATTTTCTGAATTCTTTAAGCTGTTTTTTCGACTCGTTTGTTATAAACCAATAATTTTAATAAAGAACGGAGATATTTTTACATTTATTCGTTATCTTGTTCATCACACGGCTGATGGTGGGGCAGAATCTGGCATTGTCATTTTCGAGTTACGTTTATGGCTAACAGGGTATACCTACTTATATACTTAATTCAATTTCTGTCAACACGGAATATTCTATTGCATGCGTAACAATTCCTAATATCTATATTATCCTAATGATACCGCGAATCTCTGGCTGGCCCGCAAGGAATAAATTCCGAGAGTCTGTCGGTCTGTCTGTTCGCTTATAGCCCAAGATCCGCTAGAAGGGCAGGCTCTGATGGCCAATTAAGTGGCTTATAAATATTTGCTAAATAGGTCGGGTACGGTCTAACAAAAGAAAAGTGTACAGGAGAATTTTTAAGGTTGAGATTATCTCAAAAACTACTTGACCTATTGCAAGAATTATTTGACTGTTAGATAAATAAAAGTAAGGGCACCATTGCACGGGTATGACAAGGGGTGGGTTATTTGATTGACGACGGTTCAACGAATAATTTAGTTTTAAGTACATTATTGTATTAGTTTTATTTAATTAATTTCATTGGTGATAATACATTATAGGTAATAATAGTAGGTATTAACTGTAAAAGAATTATTAAATTCGGTCCGGTAATTTTTGGGCAATCTCAACCTTATTGAGGCCCCCTGCAACTTTTCTCTGGTTTCGTAACAGCAGATCAAGTGTAACACTTTGGACTTTGGACCGTTCTTATTATCTGCGTCGTAGGATTTAAAATCATACTGCAAGTGGTACAATTGATCTGCTGTTGTCCGTACCACGACAATAAAATTAATGTTCACTATTTTCTTAACATACCCGCAGTTCCAAGGAGGTTTTATGCGCGGGTGAACACCACACGCTATTCATCATTCTAAACTAAATTGAAATGGAACGGTGTTGACGACAAGGCTGGATGTTTTGACTTAGGCCAGGTAAAGTCGAAGACAGAGATAAAGTATACAGGGGGCCTCAATAAGGTTGAGATAAAAATTACCGGACCGAGTTTAATAATTTTTTTACAGTTACATAGTTTTAACTTTTAATCTATCAAACAGTGAAATAATTTTTGCAATAGGTTAAGTAGTTTTTGAGAAAATCTCAACCTTAAAAACTCTCCTGTACACCTTTCCCTGTCTTCCACCGTACCTATCCTTTGAACGCTTAAACCACTAAAGCCAATAGCATATAGGGGCATCCATGTGGCATCGTTATTTCCGCATTATCATAAAGCTAACTAAGCATATCCTACTTCTGTTTAGCTCCATTTAGTTGCCTATCTATACTAAGCCTGATGTAATAGTATAGTTTATAAACCGTATCTTACGGTTCGTTTGCATCCAAAGTTTCCGAAGTCTCCTAAGCCATAGCACGCCATAGTATAGGTAAGACCGGTAAGACCTAACATATTCCTACTATATTTCTGATTATTTTGATAACGCAACGCCATCTATGGTAAATGCTAAAAACATGACCGCCAAATGCACCTTGAAAATAGTGGCTGCTATAGCGATCCCTACTACACTATTTTGCTCGTGCATGCATGACATTTTAGTTCCTCTATTAACGTAGAGGTGGCGTTTTCAAAGAGTAATGTTTTGAATTCGACCGTTAGCAATTCCATTGATGGTCTTGGTCATCAATAAAATAAAACCGTCCCTAACGCTAATATGGAGCAAAATTTTGCCGACCCGTCTAGGTACGAGTCACAGTAGCTCTGTTGGAATAGAGCGTGCCACGGAATGGCGAGGACCCAGGTCCGAAGTCGTGCCGAATAAAAATTCCATTTCATATTTATGTAAATAAATTTAAAGTCATTCACGTACCATCCCAAACGTATATACGTGGTCTAGTGGTCGAGTATGGGTAGTATGCCTTTGCCGTGGCGCTGTGATTTTCCTCGTGTGGTCGGAGCCAGCACTGGCTTCTGGGGCAGCATGAGAGGCAGAACTTGGCACAGTCCTGGCACGGAAGTCGATCCGTCTTATAATGGATCCAGCCGTACCACTCAGGCGTTATCTATTACGGAATATCAAATATTGTTCAATATATTTTTTATTTTTATTTATTTATTACAACTACAATATCTTGACAGGTATCCCCAATACGATAATGTATGTACAGTCATTTGGAAAAAAAGGTATACAATTAGGAACAAACACAATTAAGCTAGGTGGACAGGTGCCTCAGGGCCGCGTCTGTGAATTCCGTAAGCGAACACTGCACCAAATCAATGGACAAGGACACTGCGTTCAGTACATATATTGCTCTCGTAATAATATTATTTGGATTAAACAAGATCTGAATATAGGTATACATTCGTTGAGAAAAAAAAATAAGGCCTAACGTAATGACTACATACAATTTGATCTGTGGGGCCAGATACCGTTCTCAAAACGATTGAAAT
The DNA here is from genome assembly GCA_963506565.1 of Tachystola acroxantha. Lineage (NCBI taxonomy): Eukaryota > Metazoa > Arthropoda > Insecta > Lepidoptera > Oecophoridae > Tachystola > Tachystola acroxantha. The sequence continues at coordinate 20,794,496 of OY735870.1, forward strand.
AGGTATCATGAAGACGCTCGGACAGATGGAGGTAAGGAATGAGAAACAACAAGTCTGACATTTGGCTAGGTATAACACTGTGCGATTTTCTATAAAGATGAGCTAGGTATACTCGTAGATACTTGTGGTCACGTCAGTCCTCGTAAGGTAATCGGGCGGCGGTAAGCCGTTTTGCTGCAATGTGTACCTACGCCGATGGATGCGAGATACCATGACTTAAACTTAAGAGTAGAATTAACGGACCTGCGAGGCGTCGTAGTTCCAGCTGACGTCATTATTGTACTCGACCCAGCGACTGCGTCCCATCATGTAGTAGGGGTTATCGTAGTACTTGTTGCCGAAACTGTCGCAACCCACCAGCCTGCCCGTCTGGTCGGTAACAAGGCGGTAAGGTCATCATCATCAGCTAGTATCAATACACTGCTGGACGCAAGCCTCTCCCAAGGCACGCCACTCAACTCAATACTATTGTCGATTCAGCCCTTCATCCAGTCCCTGCCATTGCATCCAGTCCCTGCCTTGCGCAGGTCTGCCGTGGAAGTATGGAGCGACCCACACTATAGTATGACTGTCTAAATCCTCTCTCGGTCCCCGTTGTCGTCATACCCCCGCGTCCCTGTACCGCGCAGGCGAAAACTGATTTAGACGGTCATACTATAGATACATTTACCCTTTGTGTGGTGTGATCGGTTCTACAACTAACCTACTGGCACTACAGTTTGCTTACCATAGTGTCAACTAAACTATTATTCTCTGGCGGATAATCGAAGAAGTAAGAAGGTGATTCATCAATTTTCATGTCACATGAAAGAACCTACTTTACAGCATGCATTGGTACTCACGAAAAGTACAGAAGTATACAGAGGGTCTCAATAAGGTTGAGATTTTCTCAAGAACTACTGGACCGTTTTTAATAATTCCTTTACAGTACATAGTTTTAACTGTTATCTATCTAACAGTGAAATAATTTTTGCAATGGGTCAAGTAGTTTTTGAGAAAATCCTAACTTTAAAATCTCTCCTGTATACCTTTATTAGTCTTCGATCGTACAGTCACTCCATTTATCCTACTGCGGAAAGGATCGTGTTTTTCATATGGTCACCTGACCGCCAGTTTCGTAAATCCGGTGACCCAACCTCTATTTATTTCTCGACTTTCGACAAATTCACGAACTATGAGCCAGTGTAGTCAGAATTTGAATCCGTCGTGATGTCGTTAATCGTCGTGCCAAAGTAAGCTAGTTACTTACCTTCAGCGTGTCATGCCGCCACACCTTAGAAAGCGACTTGAACGGGCCGCCATTTTCATGAATTATTTTGATAAGGCGAGCCAATTTTCCAAGAGGCATTTTGAAATGTTAAAACTAGGGTTTTTCCTCTAAGGTTAAAACCTTATAAATAAAACAATGTTTGTTCATATCTTTGACATGGCAACTTTTTGACAAATTGACGGACACCACAAAGGCTCATCTCGTAGCTATAAATGCGACTTAAAATTAGACGGTGGTTTAAGCCACGGTTTATACAAAATTACTTCTCTTCACTTCACTTTTTAAAATATGGCTTCTACTGTGGCTGGCACAGTAATTTTGCCAGTGTCGAGTACTTAAGGCACGGTAGACTTAAGGTGATGACCAACGAAAAAAAAAACGTCAAGTCATCCAACAAAACAGATAGATGGCAGCACAGGTTTTATGCGGAAATTGCGTAGAGGAAATATTGAATTTATGAGGAAAATAAGAAAATAAAAGGCAAAATAGAAAATACAAAATTACAAAATCGGTGGTTCATCAATTGAAAAAACTACGTCACGGTGACCCAGCAAAAGACATTGCCACATTTCAATGGAGCTTTGCCCCACCTACAAAACTATGTAACCATTTAAGCTGTACCTATCATTTTGTTGGGGACTTATTACAGGTTTCATATTGCATAATCATAATCAGTATCCTTTTATACTACTTTCGCAACTACTATAGAAGAATAACAAAAACAATAAATAAATCGCTTCGATTTCTTACTATTATCTGAATTATTAATTAAGCTGTTGTTTTCGAATCGCAACCTGTACAAAACTTTATTTTAAACCAATAATTTTAATAAAAAACGGAGATTATTTTACATTTATTCGTTATCTTGTACAACTTGCGGTTGATGGTGGGGCAGAATCTGGCATTGTCATTTTAATGGCTATGAGCCAAAGATAATGGTTTAGGCTTAAAGGGTTCTTGATCTAAGGTAGGGACATAAATCTATTCTACAAAACTACAACACTAATGTCTTTAATCAGTGGGCCATAATAGCAATCCAACGCTGTTAAGTATAAACGTGACTTAGCCATAAACTCGAATAACTTTTAAGTCATATGAATATTTACAAAGTCATGTAAATAAAATACTAATCTTCCGAATACAATTTAATAAACTGCATTTAAAAATATCGTATCAGACAGAACAGAAAACAAAACTATTTATCCTTATTACTCGTACAAACTTCATTCTAACTCTAACACCCGTAGAGAGATAATCCAATCTCTACGCTAACCCCATGGGCCATTTAACGTAACACTCCTCCAATGGTCTTACATTTCTGAATGGGAACCAAATTAGGTACTTACAGCTGACAGCAGATCAAGTGTAACACTTTGGACCGTTCTTATTATATGCGTCGTAAGAGATAAAATCGTACTGCAAGTGTTACCATTGATCTGCTGTTATCCGTACTTACTGAATAACGTTGCTTGTATGAATGAAATTGGCATACTTCGATTTCTTGTGCCAGAAAGTCATATATGTAATGTAATTTGCAAAGGGGCGCCCGTCAAATAAATTGTTATCACAACATGTCTTGAAACTTGGTAAAAGTTACTGTAAATCAATTACGAAAAATCAGTAATACTATTAGATTTTATTACGACACCAGGTAGCATAATTAGCTATAATATCGATTACTTGAATATACTAATTTAAGGCCGCTCGGGCCTCGACAGGTTATCGATAGAAAATCGATCCTTTGACAACACTAGCAGGCGCATGCGCAAGAAATATAAAACCATTGTTACACTTATATCCTTGTTCTCTATCACATACACATCCTTAACAATATTTCCATCTTACCAAGATCTTACCCTACTGTCCACTCACTATCTCCGAGATTACAAAACATGGCAACAAAAATGATGTAACACAAAAATATCCTTACGAAACTAAAAAAAATGTATACTTAATGTAATGAATAAATTATAAAAATGAGCTTCACAAAATACTTCGATTAACGAATAAATTCACAACACATATTCTAAAGTTAAACGTCTACCACATATTATAACGTTTGTGTAATATAATTATAAATATGAAACTGTATCGAAAATATTTAAAGGAAAACTCGTTTCAAATGTAAGTCTTTACAAACGTGAACAAATAATTATCTGTTGCAAATGGGGCCGCGCTATTTAAGTAGGTATCAAGCTGGTAATTTATAAATATTGGCAAACAAAACTATATAAATTAAGAAAAATCAAATATAGTTTTCAAGATTTTTTTAAGAATTAATGAAAAGTTCGGGTTTGAATAATTCAAAGTTTCCATAATGTGAAAAATTTGGAAACTTGTTGTACCTATTTATTGTACAGCAAATTAAGTGTAACACTTTGGACTTTGCACCATTCTTATTATCTGCGTCGTAAGATTTGAAATCGTACTGCAAGTACATTGATCTACTGTTGTCTGTACAATACATTTCATAAGCAATATCTATTAAATTCATACAATACAATTCTATATTTTAATTCGAAGCTATAAAAGCGATGCCCCTTCACTTCGGTTCCCATTTTATATTCTCAAAACTGATAAACACAAATCATGATCAATGCAGCAAAACTGATTCTAACTTTGTAGAACTTTGCCAGTGTCTTGGGTACTCTTCCTGCACCTAAATTTTTTAAAAATAGTTTATTAGGTTTTTTAAATATTGAATGGTTCTTTTTATTTTATATTGTACCTTTTTGAAATAAACATTTACTTTGTAGAATATATTATAATATGAATTGAAATATGAATGAAGACGTGTTTTCTTTCTCGATAAAACGATATGTTATGTTATTGTTTAATGAAAAACAGGATATTGCATACCATAGTTAGTGTTATAGTAATAAACCCGCATATATGTATGTGTAACTTTAATTATATTTTTTATAGTAATAATATTTCTATAAAAAAATATGTCATTTGCTGAAGCCGTTGTGGAAACCTGCTAATTAAGAATATATATGTTTATACATGATTATTGTTATTATTGATAATTTTCATCGGTATATGAATATCTAAGATCAACTGCTAGAGTAACAGTACTATAAATAATGATTAACATTGAGTTTGACAGAAATGTGAGTGATTTGCTTCGTTTAAATATCGAATAATTGTCGATTAGATATAAGTACGTAACTATTGGAAGTACGCTCTTAACATAAATATTATGTATTATCAAGTAGGTAGTGGAAACTATTTTAGGTTTAAGTTTGGTATACATATATATAAGTTTTATATAATATTATCATATATACAGGGTGTAACGTAAAGGGTATATGAAGCCGAAGGAAGGGTGTTCAGTATCGGTAACTAAACAACTTTTGTTCTACGACTTATCGATTTTCGCGAATTTATTTTTCGACTTTTCATACATTTCGCACCGGTCAGCTGATCGATTTGTATGAGACCTTAATTTACTTTTATTTTTTATTCGAAAAGTCGTAGAACAAAAGTCGTTCAGTTACCAATACTAAACACCCTCCCTTCGGCTTCATATACCCTTTACGTTGCACCCTGTATATAAGCAAACTGATTCGATTTGCATTGTGCCAAGTCACATGTTCATTTAGCAAATCTTTAAAAGTCACAAATTTAAACCGTTATCGACCGATATTGATCACCGCTGCAAACTATCACTACATACCTATATATTTTGTTATACATAATATACATTCACATTTTATGCCTGTGCGGTTAGATAAGTTGCTTTCACAGTTTAGTTGTTAACTTCAATGAAATCAGGCTAAATTTGAATTTTGCATTTCAATGTTGGTACAGTCGACAGCAGATCAATGGTAACACTTGCAGTACGATTTCAAGTCTTACGACGTAAATAATGAGGACTGTCAAAAGTAAAAAGTGTTAATCTGCTGTTGACTGTACATACAAAGACAGATAAAAGTATACAGAGGGTTTTAGAATTAAAACTATAGTGAGCCATTACTACAAATTATTATATATAAACGGATATCACTCACTAGGACCTAACGTGAGTGGCGGTAACTGCCCAACAAGTGAGATCGATCAACGAATCCAGCTACAGCCATCGAACGCACCGTCGTCGTCGGCGGGACAAGTTATCTCGGAGCGCGCACAGAGGGCGCTCATCCGCAGTGCGCGAAGAAACGTCACCGGCGACGCGGGCGTGGCGCGCTCACCTTGAAAAAGACCGTCGAAATCGGTCGAAACTGTCGGTCTAATTGCCGACTTTAACAATATAAGTGAGTGATATCCGTTTATATATAATAATTTATACAGAGGGTCTCAATAAGGTTGAGATTTTCTCAAAAACTACTGGACCGAATCTAATAATTATATTACAGTTACATAGTTTTAACTTTTATCTATCTAACACTGAAATATTTTATACAAACCGTCAAAATAATCTCTCACAAATGAGATTGAGAGCCCGGAAAGTCTTTGTAACCTATTTTCACTGAAATAAACAGATCAAATTTTTTTTTTTTAATTTTATAAACGTTGAGAAAATCTTAACCTTCAAAATTCTCCTGTACACCTTTCTTTGTCTTCGACCGTACGAATTTATTCTGAATATCTACTTAAGACTAGAACATTAAAGGTTGCATCCATACCAAAAGTAGGATCACATAAATTTTATACATCCAAGAAACATTTAGTATTAGACTCACATCACATTGGCCTCGATTCAGTGCATTTCTGTTCAATCTTTCAAAACTTTATTGGACTGGGTGCTAATAAACAAAATTGGCATACGCTGCGTTTATGGGTCATCGCTTACAAAATGTAAAAATAGAGACTACGACCTTTTGCGATCTCGTAATTTTACAAACTAGTGTATATGATACCAACCCAAATATACATTACATAGCGAGAAAGTAAACGAGGTACATCAATTTTGTCATTAAGAGCCTTCATAGAGCCAACTAGCGCCGCCAATCTTGAAAAAATAATATCTTCCAATTTAATCAACTTCATTAAAAAAGCTATTTACAAAATGTTTATTAGGATGAATACTATTTTTCAATATACAATACATGGCATAATTGCGACAAGCTAAGTTGTAGTTCACAAATGTGCCAAAAACTGTTGTTTTTCGCAATTATGCGAATACAGAAATTGAATCACGTTATAAATAAGCATTTAAAAAATAGTATTTATCGTAATAAACATTTTGTATATAGCTTTTTTAATAAAATTGATCATATTGGAAGTTTTTTAGATTGGCGGCGCTAGTTGGCTCATGGAAGGCTCTTAAGCCCCGTCAAATTCGATGTCTATTCACCAAACGCAACATTATACATTCTATTCTACGAAACCTCTCTTCATTCGTGCCTAAATCTGAACTGAGCTATATTGAATTTTAAGGTACACTTTCTGACCTCTCAGCCCCCTTACCTTGAAGTCTTATAGCAGTATTACTTCCATAATACTTTGTTACTTCGTATAATGACGACCTTAAAGTAAGCTCATTAAGGTCGTCATTGTACGAAGTAACAAAGTATTATGAAAGTAATACTGCTATAAGACTTCAAGGTAAGGGGGCAGGTATCCGTAAGTATATAGCAAATCGAACCAAAAAAGACGTACATACATTTGTGCCACAGTAAGAACATTTATTAAGTGTAATATGTGTAAATCGATATAATAAAATATATATTAATATTATATTAATGACGATGACTACTTGACTACAACTCTTCCTACGTTATTTTATTTATGTACTAGCTGTACCCCGCAACTTCGTTTGCGTAGAGGAGGATGGAGGAGATCAGGAGGCAGATCTTCCTCTCTGGATCCTTGTTTCCACATCACATACCGCCATGGCTTATAGTCTATGAGCTGTACAGATATTTCAGCTATCTCCTAGTGAAACTCCCATTAAAATCCCTTCAGTAGTTATGGCGTGATACTTGCACAAAGTCACAGACAAACAGACAAAAATTCTAAAAATTAGTGTTTTGGCATCAGTATCGATCCTAAAACACATTACAATTAATCTTTTCAACAAATATCCAATGTACAGATACAACTTTTTTACAGTCTTATTGTATAGATTTGATATTAAATATTTAGAGATTTTTCTTATATTACAGACAGGATTCGAAATCAAGACCCTGCCTGCCTTCTTGGCACACTCTATTCCAATACATATTTTTTTATCTCCATATATTTCATATTAATAAACGAGTCGATAATTACCTTGTAAGTATTTAAATACATGTATTTTATTTTGTGCACATGGCAGACACAACCTATTTATAATACAAATACCGATAAAAACAAGGTGCGACATAAAATTTTGGGTTCCGTACCGAAAAAGGTGAAAAGTCGATATGGACCTCAGATTTTAGTTATCGTTTTAATTTTGACAAATCTAAACAAAGAAAATCTTGGAAAAGCGCGCACTGTCTATTGTGATATTAGCATACGTAGTCGTAAATAAAGGTTTTTGTACTTGGCTGAATCGGTGTAGAGGTATTTTTTACAATATGTTTAATGAATGAAAAATGATTATCTTATTTAATCACGACAGTATAATTTGGGGATGTGTACGGAACCCTACCAAACGAGTTAAACTCGTAACTCATTCATTTCAATACCAATTTAATAAATATACATGTATATAGATATCAATAATTTACATGTGTGATATATGAATACTTATAGCTAACTTAAGTGTTTTGTAGATCAGAAAGATTTGCAATGATTGAAACTATACTACACATAAATGTGACGATTCCAGAATGAATCGGCGCTAAGTAAGGCGTCCTGCTCACTCTTACGAGAGGTAGGGTATGAGTGACAGAGATAGTTGTGTTTTGGTTTAGCATTGACTTTGCGGTCAGGATAGAATAGCTTCTATAATGTTTTTAAACTTCAACTATTATTGCGTTAGAATATCGTATTATTGCAAACGCATACCCACAATTTAAGGCATGTGAAATCCGCCAACACGCACTGGGCCCGCGTGGTGGATTATGGCCCCAGCTCCCTCGATGTAAGGGATGGTCTGTGCCCGAGCAGTGGGGCAATATAAATAGACTGATGATGGTGATACCCACTCGGGTCGCTCAATGAAATAAATATGAAAACAGACGTTATTTTAACATAATACCAGGCCGTATGCTCTTTCATTTTGGGGAGAATTTTATTTAAAAAAATAAGGTAATTGCAAATCTTTTTGGTGCATTGTATCACACTTATACGTTCTCCCTCTACGCACTTATAACTAGACAACCATTAAACCGCTGACCTAGCCATATCGTTTGTGCATACAAATATATACTATTCATCTCTTTGTTATCAATATTACAACATCCAGTATATTTATGCATTTATTGGGTCTCTTCAATTTTATCGACACGAATCACGATCAGTTACTGAATTTATATTTGGGGTATAATCAGAATATTTCTTCACGAATGAAATAATTACATTTTAGGGTGTAGTAAAATATGATTATTTATTATTATTATTTGATATCACGGCGTTGGTACACGCCCAAGGGTCACTGCGATCTCAAAGGTCTATTGTGGCCGCGCACCGAGTTCTTATATCTCGCTCCCAAGGCCACGTCCCTCAGGAACCGTACAATGCACTTGGGTGAGAGTCTTGATATCCTCGGGTGGCACCATGTGTCTACCCAAGACTCGGCTTCTGCTGTGAATGAGCGCTTCACACTCACAGAGGACATGCATGGTGGTTTCCTCGGCTTCGCATCAGAATCTACAGGCAGTGGTGTAGTAAAATATGATGTGAATACTGAATCTTGTCTCAGGGTTGGCCTTGCACTTTGAATTATCATTGTCCTTTTGCATATAATTTTACTACCACCAACCTCAAATATTCCGCAAAGTTTTCTTAAGGCTTCGTATGCGCGGATTTACAGTTTATCTATGAAGGCTACGGCACTAACTACTAAAATTAAAAGTCTGAAAATATATATAGCAATCTTGGAGTGTCTATTTAGGGACTGATGAATACTGATACACAATTGGACAAACTTCGCTCGATAGAAAAAAAATCGCAAACATACCCCTTCCATTTCTTTTAAAATGATAATTATGTCTAAACCGAAATAGTTATTCATACAAAATATGTATCAAAATGTAGGGAATTATAAATACGAGAGCTAGTTTTAAAAACATCAGATTTTTATTGGCGTATTTTTATTTCTCTGCCAACATTCATCCATAATTAATAAAAATACAAATATGGAATCACTGTGCCGTGCTCTTCACTCCGCCGCTGCGGGGCATCTCCTGTCTCACTCTTGCTTTTGACAACCATATTTAGGATCGCGATATTACATTTTTATATGTTTATAATGTAACCAAGTGCTACAAGAGTACTTAAAATTAAATTACTTGGACGAATTAAATGAGTATTTGTACAAACATAAACAAAATTTTATATCCGCGATTTGTGTACGAATTTTATTACCTATTATATCCGGTATTTAGTAGTATTTACATTTCTATTTAATATTGAAAGAAAATATAAAAGTTGGGGCTGTCTGTTGTGTGTCGATAAAAGTATGGAGATCCTTACCCTATGTATAACGGACTATACTAAAGGCAAGCGTAGACATGTCAGCACGGTTTTTTTGTGAAAATACACGTACTTGTATGACAAAGAAAGTGAAGTCGATGTGATGCGTACCGAAAGACATGTGGACGCTTACCCTATTACATGACTATTTTAATATTAATATAAATAATAATAAATAGGTTACAAGTATAGATTATTTCTTAACCGACACAGTCATCAATAATTTAGGAATTACTTTAGTTACATAATAATACTATTAAATACCTATAATGTAATTTCACATTCAATATGTGTATTTCCTTGTTATTAAATTAACCGTTTTGAGACTGCTCGTTTTACTAATGATTAAATATAACTAATATATTCTGATATTTTGCGTAATCCTACAATACTAAAGTGTTTGTTTCGATTTTAATATATTTTTAAATATGTATTCAGCTCATTAATATTTACAATAACTTGATTCATAAGTCCTCTTTTCTATACAAAGAAAAACAAACGCGGGTTTAGTCCATCATAAAAAAAAACATAAATTCACTATCAAATGAAATTAACAAACAAAAAAACATTTTCTTTCCGAAATTACATTAAAAAAAAATTAGGTGTTATCCGTGAACCTAGAATAACAGATCGAATATGAATATTGATTGGATACCTGATTAATTTATGTGAGTAGAATTTCATTAAAAGTTCAGAAAAGATTATTGACTTACAGAATGAATCACTTTAACATGGAATGTCTACATTTCATCGAGTATATAATATATTAATCACTATTATCCATTTATAATTAATTTTACCAGCGCTCAAAACGGCCGACTATAACATAAGTACTGATTATAGACACTGATTATATTTGGCACTACTACTTGGGAAGAATCATGATTCTGTATTCAGTTAACATTACAATCCTATAAAAGACAAAAATATTTTTATTATGTACCTAAATCTAAGTGTTATAGTTTTTAGGATCTAAGTCTAAGTAATTATGTTTATTTTATTAAGTACTTGATTACGTTCTTGGCATCTACATTGGAAGATTTTGGTCTACGTATTGTAATAAATAAGTTATCTAAGACTTATAAACTTACTTTCGGAATATTTTTTAAGTACGTTTTAGAGTCTATGAATTATCTTAGTATAAGTAACTTCTTGTAGAGTGGTTACGTAAAATATTTAAGTATTGATAAATCTCCATTTTGTTATACAACAAATATGTGCAAGTCGAGCAAGTTAACCACTAATGTAAACAAGCCTTCATATATACAAAATTGGCTTTTTACTAGTACCTATTTATGAGACTTTACTTCACCGCAATCGTTAGTATAAGAATTATAAGTTTAGTTTAATATACAACTTACGTTACCCCTTAATTCAAAAAGTTTAAATACATGCGTCCAACCGCTTTCATCAAACGCTCATCTTAATAAACATTATTTAGAATTCAATTCTAACTCCCTGTAAATATAAGGTTATCTAATCACTAATTAATTAATATTAATCAATCAAACATACCCTCTCATGTTATGCGTATCATATTCATGAAGAGCCTATATTATAAATGAATTTAATTACTCACAATTCACGCACGATTTCAAAAGATATGGAAAACTTATTTTCCTTCGCGTATTAAGTCGCTTATAAACACACTAAATTCGCCCCCTGAGCTAAAGTTAAACTACAAATAATCATATAAATATTAAATAAGAGCCATTAAAGACCCAAAATATACAATCATGTATAATTATATAGATTCACGATATTTATTTAATTTAATGTAATACAAAAACCTGAGGCCGTTAGCTATAAACGTGACTTGAAGTTAGGCGGTAGTTTCAATTACGGTTTAAGGATTTTCACGGATTTTGCTATACAAAATAGGTGGTTCAGCGACGGTCTAATTAAACCACCGCTTTTATTGCTAAGGGCCTCAGAGTACTAATGTAAGTACGTGCTTAAGTCTGTGAGGAGCCGTAAGTGCCCGGCGGGGGGCGGTAGTCCTCAGGTAAGTCCATCACCTGCTTCTTAGTGAACGCGTACTTTTTGACTCCTATATTTTTGAGTGTATTCTCACGCCGACAACCCTCGCTGTAAATATGGAAACGTATTATAAAATATTAAATAGAATATAGATACATTATCTCAATCTTTTAAAATAAGACTCGTTTGTTCAATTAACTGAACTAGTGAGAATAATTTTCTTATTTGTTCAGTTAGAACTAGTGAGAATTCTTTTTATCGTATGTTCAGTTAACTGAACTAGCGATAATTATTTTCTTGTTTGTTCAGTTAACTGAACTAGCGAGATTCTGTTCTCGTTTGACTAAATTAGTGAGAATTATTTTATCGTTTGTTCAGTTAGGTGAACTAGTAAAAATTATTTTGTAATTTGTTCAGTTAACTGAACTAGTGATAATTCTTTTATCTTTTATTCAGGTGACAAAACTAGTAAGAATTCTTTTCTCGTGTTCCTTTGACTGAATTAGTGAGAATTATTTTCTAGTTTGTTCGGTTCAAGAATAATAGGTTACCAGAAAAAACAAATAAGGGAGCGGACTGGACAGCGACGGATAAGCTCTTCGACGCTGGGTAGAAGAGCTTTACCGTCTGGCTCAAGATAAGGAAGATATGCGGAGCTAACGCCAGCCTTCAGTATTGGAGAGGCACTGCAAGAAGGATAAAAAGTGTTCTAACCTCCTCATGATGCTGAGCGCCTTCCGTCTCTCATGGTCCGCGAGGTGGTACTCCGCGGCGAGCACCGCGCACTGCTCCAGGGTCACCGACATGCCGGTGCGGTCCTTAGCGCTCTTGCACGAAGTGTACCGGATACCTGCAATGGGACACCGGTCATTACGGATGTATACCGCAGCCCAAATCAAGTGTCTTATTTTGTAAACAAACATGATCGTCTAATTCCCTGTTGTGATGTAACACTGACCGAACGTGTTCATTATCATGAAAATCAAGTGATCTAATAATATGAAAATAATAACTATGCAATAATCAGAGAAAAGATCAAAATATTAGTAGGGTATGGTAGTTTTTGTTTACAAAATAAGACACTTGATTTGGGCTTCGGTTTAGTATGGAGATCACAGAACACTATTACCCTGATGCAGTTGTGGAAAACAAAATAAAACTGGCAACAGCGCAACGAGCGCGCGCGGGGATCCTGCCGCCGCGCCGCGTCACTGAACTAGACTGCACGACATGGCAACGTCGCGTGGATCACCTCTCGAGTTTTGCATCTTTTCTTATTTATTATTATTTATTTTATTAATGGACTCGATTTGCCATGTCATGTTACAGAAAATTCAATATATTCAATAGTCTTCTATCTTCCTCCAGGGGAGTCGCAGTAGCGTCTTCACCCTGGGTAGCCGCGTCTTCATGTCTTCATCCAGAGGAGACGCCGTAGCGTCATCACTCTGGACGAAGCAGCTCGACAGTCACGTTCACTCCCGAGCTTGTAGCGGGAACTCTTGATAAAAGCTTGAAACTTCAGATCTTGCATAAATAATCCATTAACTTCACCGTACTGTCATTCGCGAACATTTTCTGATTAATTTAACGTGATATTAAACACAAAACAGTCCCTCCCTGTGGACATTAAAAGAAAAATTATCAAATAATTTCGCAACCATCGTTTCCCGCCATTTTCAAGAGAACCCCGCATCTTTTCTTATACACATATTTTCTTTCATGCCTCGTGTTTTGGCGAATAGTCTCTTTCGGGTCCATCGAATTCAGTATTCAATTTCGTAAACAACTTCGGTTTATAGGATCGCACTGTTTTTTCCAGAGAAATATAACTGTAGTTATGAGTCGTTCATTAAATATAAAATAAATATTAACGCTACTACTAATAGAATACTAAAGGATCCTTAACCTTTAACTGTGGACGCGCGGTCTCACAGACCGCTCGGAGTTTGCGATATCCGTGTTTAACCCCCTCCCTGCATTCCTCGCTCCTAAGGTGCTCAGTACCTTCGGTTTTAGTGGCGAAACGACTGGTGAAGCTGGAGGTGTCGTCGCCGGGTGAAAATCGGGTAAGTTATTTTGCTTCAAACTTTAGCCGCGGTCTGTCAGACCGCGCGTCCACATTTCCAATACAAAAATTTTGGGATCGATATTATGTTTGTTTTAGGTTATTTTGTTTCAAAATGTCAAAAAACAATTAATCAAGGACTGACGCATCAAATAGAGTTTCAAGGTCACCGTTACAACAGCGTACCAACAAAATATTTCGAGTTGATGATCCTTCCTTTGAAAATGAAGTAAATAACATACTTTTTTAGAGTTAACCAGTCAGATAATGAAGAAGTTACTGATGATTGTGAATTTTGAAGCTGACTTCATACAGAATCACGTGAGCGACCAAGAACAGGACGAGGATAGCCCCAGCACTGATGACAAGATACCATTATAAGAAATAACAGTCCATGTAATGATAAAAACTGCCAATAATTTTACTAATATTGGACCAGTGTCAGAATTTTTCTGTTTTATTTTATGATAATGTTATTTAATTTTTTCTGTTTCATATACTTTATATTTGAAAATAATTAAGTAGATTTTTCAAAAAAGTTAAAATCTTTTATGTTTTTGTTCCTAAATTTAATGTAAGGTAAATTTAGACTGAAATGTGCCTTAAAATGTTACTTGCCTAGATATATAAAGAAAATAAATAAATAACGAATTAATACATACAAATTATTTAAGTTTGATACCCTTTCAAAATAATAAAAATATTGACTACTAATAATATAACTATTTTCTTATAAATTCGGCCTTGAAATATAGCGGTCCGTGAGACCGCGCGTCCATGGAAGTGTGACAAAAAAATGACGTCCACAGTTAAAGGTTAATAATTTAATTTGGAGGATTGGGAGTCGGAGTTCACGCTCCTTAAGGCCAGATATCCACCAAAGCGGAGAGGAGAGGCGACGAGGTGTTTTGAATAACCAATCAGATTTCGTTATTTCCACATCTCCTCTCCGCTTAGGAGAAGGAACGAAATCTGATTGGTTATTTAAAATACATCTCTCGTCTCCTCTCTGCTTTGGTGGAAACCGGCCTACGACGAGCCGCTGATCTGATCGGTCTCGGAAAATGTCCTTCCAGTCAACCAAAAGAAGGTCAAAGACGTCGGTTACTCACCGTTCATTTGCCTGGTTGCCAACGCAGCCAAATGCAGTACTTCGATATTCTTTGGCACTTTCTTGTGTACTGCTATACGTAAGTTCTCCATCACCTCGTCAAGCGGCTTCGTTCTTGAAGATGCTGCGAGAAATATAAATATTTAAAATCGGCATATGAACATTGAGGTTGCGATCTTATGAGAGCAGGTAATGCCATTTCTATTATTTTATTAATAGACTAAACAGTTCTTCAGAGAGCTCGGTGGCTCAGTGATTGGGTCAATGGACTTGCGATATGGAGGTCCCAGGTTCGATTCCCAGCTAGGACAGCCATGTACCAATGAGTTACCCTCGGTTTTTTCGACGGAAAAGCTTACGTACATTTACCGAGTGCTCTCAAAACGGTGAAGGAAAACATCGTGATGAAACCTGCATGTCGTAGAAGAAGAAAAAAATTCTAAGGCATGTGAAATCCGCCAACCCGCAGTGGGCCCGCGTGGTGGATTATGGCCCCAGCTCCCTTGATGTAAGGGAAGGTCTGTGCCCGAGCAGTGGGGCAATATAAATAGACTGATGATGATGAAACAGTTCTTATCATTTGCCAATGTCAAGTAACAATATTATATCGTAGATATCTTCCATTATTCATCCAGAGAAGTCGCCTAAGGCGACCGCAACCCTAGACAAAGGAGCTCAGCAGTCTACGTTCATTTCTGAACTATTTCTTGAACCTAATTCGAAACTGCAGATACTCATGGGGTCTCACGCTTAACCCGTACGTGGCCTCCATTCGAGAACTCGTCTACCCCATCGGTTGTCGGTTCTACGACAGATGTGGCCAGCCCACTGACACTTCAGTTTGTTTATTCTATGAGCAATGTCAACCACTTTTGATCTCTGGCGGATATAAATGAGTATTTATTATTCGATCCTCCAGAGAAATGCCTGCCTGCTCCAGATCTCATCTCTCTCACACTAGTTTGCTGGTAGAGAACTCTAATCTAGAGTAAAGCACACCTTATGTACATCTTATTCCATGTATTGTATTGTAATCAACTTTGTGTACATTAAAGAATTAAAGAAATGCCAAGCATAGCCCTTTCCATTGCTCGCTGAGCGACTTTGAATTTGACAAAAATCAATCCATAAATAAAACTAAACAAATAAATAGTCCTTAACAGTAGTGGAAAAATCCGTAGATCTACGGATTTAGGCCTTATCTACGAATATACGGAAATCAATGGATTTTTTGCCTTTTCTTAATTTCTGGGTAAAACGTAGATTAACTACAAAAACATGATATATAAACCGAACACGCTTCATTGCATGCATCTCGCGCAGTAATTTAAGAAAAGAGCACAAGTAAAACTATACAAAAAAATCAATTTTCTTCTGCGAGTTTGAAAGTTTTTTCTAAGGATTTTTCAGTTTCGCCCTACGGAATTTTGAAAGACGGATCTGGCAACACTGAGTTGTGGTATCTAGTTACCTCTAGCGGCTGTCATGTGGTCGTTGAACAGCTTGCTGTACTTCTGGTAGTACTTGTTGAGCCTGTCCAGGTTGTCGCTGTTGGAGTGGTACTGCGGCGTGGTCTCGCCGAGCGCCTCGGCCAGCGTCGCCTTCTCGTTGATGCCCACGTTGAAGAACACGGCCGTTATCGTGAACGTTAAGTGCTGAAAATTGCACATATATTAAGGGCCTGATATGAGCCAACCAGCGCCGCCAATCTTAAAAAAATAATATCTTCCAAATTAATCAATTTAATTAAAAAAGCTATGTACACAATCTTTATTAGGATAAATACTATTTTTTAAATGCTTATTTATAACGTGATTCAATTTCGGTAGGTTGAGAAAAACGGCCGTTTTTGCATCTTTGTGAACTACAACTTAGCTTGTCGCAATTATGCTATGTATTGTATATTGAACAAATGAGAAAAGAATTCTCACTAGTTTAGTCAACTTTCACTTTATTATTTATACCACAAAGAATATTTTATCTTACATGAAGGCATTACAATATGATCCAGCAAAAGAAACATACTTTGAAATCTAAACCGCTATGAGAATAACACAGTCTGATGTAGTGTGAAGTAAGTGAGTTCCAATCGTACCTCTTTCGATGTGAATTTGTTAAACAGCGAGTCGGATACAGGCAGCTGGACGGTCAACGCGCCTCGTGTGCCAGTCACCTGCGGCACAGCGGTACTACTGAAACCAAACGAAACTTTAGTGGCGGGGACTATTTGATAATTTTATTATACACAGTCGTTTTGTGCTTGATTTCACGTTAAATTAATCAGAAAAGGTTAGCAAATATCAAAAAAATTAGCTTGTGCTCAAAACTGCCCATGAATCTCGGTTTTATTCGACCGGGTAGCTTACCTGTGTCCAACTTTCACCAGCGTGAACACGACCGCCTGCAGGTCCTCTACGGCCACCACCATGTCTCCCCACATGGCCTTCTCCGTGGAGTAGAGGCTGAGCAGGCCCTCGAAGCCGCACAGCGGGCCCAGACCAGAGCCCAGCAGCCGCGACACCACATCGCCGGGCACTGAGCACAGCCAGCAGAGCAGGCCAGAGGTCACGGTGGTGAGCTGGAATAAGTCGTATATTC
Organism: Tachystola acroxantha; assembly: GCA_963506565.1. Lineage (NCBI taxonomy): Eukaryota > Metazoa > Arthropoda > Insecta > Lepidoptera > Oecophoridae > Tachystola > Tachystola acroxantha. The sequence continues at coordinate 20,812,091 of OY735870.1, forward strand.
CCACATGTGCAACAATGAGTTGCGTAAACATCGTAGGTATAGCTAACAGCAATTCAAGTGTAACACTTTGGACTTTGGACCGATTTTGTTACCTGCGTAGTAAGAGTTAAAATCGTAGTGCAAGTTACCATTGATCTGCTGTTATCTGTACGATGACTCTGCTACTGGTTTTAGTTATGTTTCTCAATATTTAAACTCCACATGAACTTTATGTCTCGCTTGAGAGTGAAAACCTCATATGGCGCATTTTCTATGATTTTTTAAAATGTTTGAATTATAATGAAAAGCTCGTAGGCTACATTCTTCATTCATTAGAATTCCAATCGTATTATTCTAGTGCTATCTATGCTCTTAAGGCGCTGTATGGTTGTCAAAAGCAAGAGTGAGACACAAGATGCCCCGCAGCGGCGGAGTGAAGAGCAAGGGAAATAAAAATACGTCAACAAAAATCTGATTTTTTTTAAACAAGATCTCGTATTTATAGTATCCTACATTTTGATATATATTTTGTATGCATAGCTATTTTAGATATAATTTTCATTTGAAAAGACATGGATAAGATAAGATAAATATTCTTTATTGCAAAAAAAGAAAAGAATTACACAAAAGAAATAGGCTAATATCGTTAATATTACAATTGGCGGTCTTATCGCTCAAAGCGATCTCTTCCAGACAACCTTTGGGTAGAGAATTCGGCGTATGAATAGGTAGCTTGTTAAGCAATAATAAATATATATCACTAACGGTACTTATACTTATGGAATGTCTAGATGGAAAATATATGTTTGCGATTTTTTTCTATCGAGCGAACTTTGTCGAATCATGTATCGGTATTCATCAGTCTCTAAATAGACACCCCAAGATTGCTATATATTTTTTTTCAGACGTTTAATTTTTGTAGTTAATGCCCTAGCCTTCGTAAAAACCTGAAAATATGCGCATACGAAGCCTTAAATGAGAACCAAAAACATGCTTAGCAGACGGTTCTACGAAAAAATCCGAGCAGACAGCGCACGCACTCCATGTGGGCTAGGGGTGCCACTCACCGCCTGCGCGAAGCACGCGTCCCTGCGCAGCTGCAGCGCGGCGTGCTCGCGCGTCCAGTGCGGCGCCTCGCAGCGCAGCCGCAGCGCCGCGTGCGCCGCGCGCAGCCACCGCACGGCCGCCTCGGCGCTCGCGCGCACGCACTCCATGCCGCCGCGGATGTCGTCCAGCTCGGCCTCGGACACGGGACTCGCTGCGAACACGTGACAGTTTACAGGACTTTTGAAAATGGCGGACACGTGCCGGTTGCAAAAATATTTGTTGTCTTTTTATAATTTGGAGACAAACAATTATTTTTGAAATGACAATGCCAGATTCTGCTCCACCATCAACCGCAAGTTCTACAAGATAACGAATAAGTGTAAAAATATCTCCGTTTTTTATTAAAATTATTGGTTTAAAATAAAGTATTGTACAAGTTGCGATTCGAAAAAAACAACCTAATTAAGAATTCAGAAAATAGTAAGAAATCGAAGCGATTTATTCATTGTTTTTGTTATTCTTCTATAGGAGTTGCGAGAGTAGTAGAAAATGATACTGATTATGATTATGCAATATGAAACCTGTAATAAGTCCCCAATAAAATGATAGGTACAGCTTAAATGGTCACGTAGTTTTGTAGGTGGGGCAAAGCTCCATTGAAATGTGGCAATGTCTTTTAATAGGTAACCTAAAAAGTGAATTGATGTCGAAATCAGCTTTCTAACTTCAATTTTTAACACCACACTTAGCAATGAAGTGTGGAAGTATCAAGACAAGGTTTGAGGGGGAGGGAATGCTGAGCTGTGTTTGTGTCTAGTAGTAATTAATGTTACAAATAGCTCGTCATAGTGCAGAATGAAGTGTTCAAGTGGTCATATCTTAAGTATTTTGCCGACTTTAACAATATAAGTGAGTGATATCCGTTTATATATAATAATTTGTAGTAATGGCTCACTATAGTTTTAATTCTAAAATATCTTAAGTATATTAGATTATTTATCAGTGAAGACCTTTAATTGGCTATCCGAAGTATATTGTATCTTCCCATTACTGTTTAATGTGCCGTTGGTTATCCATCTATACATATAATAAGACTGTAAAAAAGTTGTGTCTGTACATTGGATATTTTTTGAAAAGAATAATAGTAATGTGTTTTAGGATCGATACTGAAGCCAAAACACTAATTTTTAGAATTTTTGTGACTTTGTGCAAGTATCACGCCATAACTACTGAAGGGATTTTGATGGGAGTTTCACTGGGAGATAGCTGAAATATCCGGACAGCTCATTGACTATAAGCCATGGCGGTATGTGATGTGGAAACAAGGATCAAGAGAGGAAGATCTGCCTCCTGATCTCCTCCATCCTCCTCTACGCAAACGAAGAAGTAGAGCTAGTTGTAAATAAAATAAATCAGATTAAACCCGCGTTTGACCTCAATCTCACCCGATGGTAAGTGACGATGAGCCCGATGAAGCACGCGGGCACAGGAAATGTCTATTGTATATCACCAGCCGTATATGTACAGTCGACGACAGAGATAAGTATACAGGGGACCTCAATAAGATTGAGATTTTCTCAAAAACTACTGGACCGAATTTAATAATTCTTTTACAGTTACATAGTTTTCAGTTTTATCTATATAATAATATAATAATAATAATATTTATTTTCATAAATTGAATGGTTACAATGTGCTTAATATGTAACATATCTATCAAACAGTAAAATAATTTTTGTAATAAGTTATGTAGTTTTTGAGAAAATCTCAACCTTAAAAACTCTCCTGTACACCTTTCTCTGTGTTCCACCGTACCTGTGTCTGCCGCCCTCGTGACCGCGTCCGCGACCGCCGCCACGGCCGCCTGCACGGTCGCGCCCACGCCCCGCAGGTACGACAGGTTGTGCTGCCGGCTCGCCGCGTCCAGCTGCACAGCGCTCGACACGGACAACGGGTCGCGTCTCTGCTCAGAGTTCTACAAACATACAACAATAAAGTAAATTATAGTTATTATATATAAACGGATATCACTCGCTTATATTGTTGAAGTCGGCAATTAGACCGACAATTAGTGGGCGTCACCTTGAAAAAGACCGTCGAAATCGGTCGAAACTGTCGGTCTAATGTAGGTCTGTGTAGCAATGGCTCACTATAGTTTTAATTCTAAATGATGGTTGTTTTTTATTTTATTTTTAAAGAGAGACAAAGCTTGAAAAAAGGCCAGGACCATCATGTCGATGGAACTAGACGTATTATAAATTGAAAAAGAAATACGGGAAGTATTTTTAATGTATATTAAAAACAAATATGTAAAAGTCTTATAAACAATTCATAAGGGGATTAAATTACATGCATTATGTCTAATTCGCAAAATGGCGAAAAAAATGTACGTAAGATAAACGTTCTTAGTCAGCAAGATGTCCAACTATGTAAAAAAAGATCGCATTTCAACGAAATGTCCATGTAGCAAAATGTTCAGCTATGCAAAAATACGTATAAGCCAAATGTCCAAATCGCATAAGCTAAATGTCCAATTCGATTTAGCTAAAAGTTCAATTCGTTTAAGCCAAATGTCTAATTCGTTTAAGCTAAATGTCTAATTCGATTAAGCTATAAGTTATTATCAAATTCGCAAAAAATCTCCAGTTGCGCAAAAAGTCGTATAAGCTAGTCGCCCGCCCACACATGTGTGATGTGATAAGTAATCCAATTTTCAAACCGTTAAATAATAAAACAGGTCGCTAAGCTAATATTCATGTAGCAAGTCGTCCAACTATGCAAAAAGTCGTATTTTAACAAAACATGTAGCAACGTGAACTGTACAAAAAATCTTATGAGCTAAATGTCTAATTCGAAAAATATCTCCAATTATGCAAAACATGACGTCAATGTAGTCAAAATGACCTTACATGCAACTACGCAAAATACTTCCAACTACGCAACACGGCGGTTATTTGCAAAAGCCCTCCAATTATGCATTATGTCATACGTGGGTTAAAACATAGTAATACGTAACGTATGTCCCAACTATGCAGTAAATGGAATAAGATCAATGTCCAATCTAAAGTCAATATCGAAAAATGTCAAACTCGCTACACAAAGTAGTCGCTATACTATTTATTAGCTCGCTACATAAATATCTGCAAATTTAACAATCGCTTTAGCCATAAAAAGGAACAAATGTGTACATTTCGAGTTATTTAAACTACACTACCTAAATTAGACACAAGTTAAATATTGGTTATATGTATTACCAATATTCACGATATACCCCTTCAAGGTAAATAGGGATGAGAGAACGATTCGTCAAAGTTTAATTTTTTTGTTGTTGCTAACCTATAATTCGTCCCACTGCTGGGCAAAGGTCTCCGCCCTCTTCTTCCATACATCTCTGTCCTGAGCCTCTTCCATCCACCCATCCCTGTATCTTATTCTACGTGTATCGACTAAAGTAATATTCGAACCAATGGCGTTCGACCTCACGAATATTCGAGCCCATGGAATTCGAATGAACGAATTGTCGGTTCTAACTGTATCGACTCAACAAATATTCGAGCCTATGGCATGCGACCTCATGAATATTCGAGCCAGCGCTCATCGATATAATGAATTTGGGTCCCACTCGTATATTTTAGCACGTCGACGTTTTTTTAATCTACACTTACATCACTTTGCAAGGAAAAGCTAAGGAGAAAAATGGCAAAAAATACTGTAACTTCATATAAAAAACACAACACACCTTTCTCTTATCGTTCCCGCTCAGGCTGTCCATGAGACACCTGTACGACACCTGCTCCAACGAAGCCGAGCTCTTGAAGTCGTGCCTCAGACTGCCACTCCTCGCCTTATGCGAGTCAAATGACAGACTCTGCGACTCATCCAGTTTAGCCGACCGGACCGACCGAAACGAATAGTTCAGTCGGTCATTGCGATCACAATTGAAATAGTCATTATCGAACTGTAACTCTGTGTTTTCTATAAGCTCTTTGTGTATTTTGGAGCAGTTGTTCGGGCATATGTTTGGTACGCTGGAGGATAATGCTGGCAGGTCGACGGTCGGCGAGGCTTCCTTTGAGCTGGATGAGGAAGAGGCGTCGAAGGTATCGCAGTCGGAATTTATGTCGAACATGCTCAGTTGTTCTGTGAGGCGCATTATTGTTGTCATTGTCTGGGGGAAAACGTAGATCTTCATAAAGCCAGTATCATAAACTTTCTCTCACAGATTAACATAATCTAATCATAACATAAACGCACATAATACAAACACACATGCATACTCTCTCTCTCTCTCTGTCTCACACACGCTCACCCACACCCTAGCCCACTCTTTTATACATAATAAAAATAATTGACGATCAATACCTGATTATCGGTGACATTATTAGCAGCATTCTTGGGGCATCCTATAAAGGACAACGTCTCTTCTATCACAGCCGGGTCCCACAGCGAAAACATGCTTTTTGATTTGCTTTTTATTCCTGCAAACAACAAAATACTATTCATTAAATCCATAATACCAAAATTATGTCAAATTAAACTTTACTAATAATATTTGACTACCCTCCAATCACTATATACCATTACCCATTAACTCACATGATGTCTCTCTCTTTTACACACACACGACATCTCCCCTCCTCTCCAGGTCTCCAGCCCGTCATGTCTTACCGTCGAATAAACTGACCGCCTCCTCAGTCCGCCTGGCCTACAGCATCATGACCATCGTCTCCATGTCATGCACGATGTCGTCGCGTAGTCGGCGGAGTCGGATTGTCGTACTCCGCTCTGATCATGCTCACATACCGGGAGCTACTCTTTTTATGCAATTCTAAGTAAATATATTACAAGACTCACATCCTATCTCTCTCACACACACACTCGCCTTCCCTCTACCCTCCAATCAATATATACCCTAACAACACACCCTCGCCATCCCTCTACCCTCCAATCAATACATACCCTTACAACATTCACATCCTATCTCTCTCACACTCACACACACCCTCACCACCCCTCTACCCTCCAATCAATATATACCTTTACAACACTCACATCCTATCTCTCTCACAGTCACACACACACTCACTATCCCTTTACCCTCTAATCAATATATACCTTTACAACACTCACATCCTATCTCTCTCACACTCGAGGGTGAGAGAGATAGGATGTGAGACTCCTCTCCAGCGAATCCAAAAAGGCTTCATTGCGCAATTCCTCCGATCGCAATTCAGTTCCCGAATTTCTAGCAGCTGTAACTGCTATGAATTGTGAAATGACGTCTTTTTAGACCAGCTGAAGTCTTGGCAATTCATTTCCCGAATTCCTAGCAAATAAATAGCTTTCAAAGGAATTGCGCAATGACCCGCTGGTCTCCAGCCCAACATGTGTCTTACCGTCGAGCAAGCTGACCGCCTCCGCAGTCTGCCTGGCCTGCAGCATCACGACCATCGTCTCCATGTCGTGCACGATGTCGTCGCGTAGTCGGCGCACGGCCACCATATTGTCGTACTCCGCTTGGATCTTGCTTGCAGTCACGGAATGCAACGCCGCCTTTGAACTGTTTATGTCCTTTACTTGCTGCACCAATCTACGGGTAGAATATTGGTATGTAACGAACTGTACACAATTAATGAGATAAAACGAGATTTTTTTTTGGAAATTTGAGGTTCAGATATATATATAAAGATCGGAAAGTTTATGTGCCGATATCATAGAAAGAAAGAACGTTAACTTATTTGTCTTTCTTTCAAACACACACACACCCTCTCTCTCTCTCTCTCTATCTGTAAATTTTTCTTAACAGCAACTCCTCGCCACAAGTATGTCTGGTGAATGTATGTGATTGTGGTAAACAATTTCAATTTAGGAAATACGAGTATCTTTGTCACATATTAATTAGATAAAAACGGGAATTACCGTGTTAAACATTAATTTATTGATGTCTCGATATTTCGATAGCATTGCAGCCATCATGGTCACGAGTAGACTGAAGTCCGTGAGTGTTGAACGTCAGAATGGTGACACAAAACGATCTACCCTCTTTCGATCTTTCTTTCTTGTCTTTAAAAAGTGATAACTTTGTCACACTAAAATAATACTTATCATAAAATAGACAGTTTTATTGTGACAAAGTCATTGCCTCTTAGCATCTCCTGACTTTACCTAATGAGTCCGCCGGTCCGTTCTGACTTGTGCGCGTGCGCAGCGAACGCGCCCGCAGTCACCACGTCATGGAAGCCTGTCTTGTTGAGCGTATCGTTGTGCACCCACATTCGCTGTAGGTGCAAGTTGATAGGAGCGAACTCCAGACTTGCGTCGTCTGACAGAAGACAATAGGGTAAATTATTATGGACACGTGGATAACACTCAATTATCTGATTGAAGCCGGCATTTAAACCGAAATTTTTAAAACTGTTCTCTTTGACGGGTTTGCTAATACAAGTTACTCGCTTACTCGCCGGATGCGGTCTAAATGCCGGCATGAACAAAATAAGTGAGTGTTATCCGTGGGTACGGTGGAACACAGAGAAAGGTGTATAGGAGAGTTTTTAAGGTTGAGATTTTCTCAAAAACTACTTGACCTATTGCAAAAATTCTTTCACTGTTTGATAGATAAAAGTTAAAACTATGTAACCCGTAAAATAATTATTAAATTCGGTCCAGTAGTTTTTGAGAAAATCTCAACCTTATTGAGGTCCCCTGTATACTTATCTCTGTCTTCTACATATACAAAACCATGACCAGTACATTAAAAAAAATTATGTATGAAGTGTTAGATTCGTCTTGCTCTCAAAATTGACGTAGGTTACATTTGTGCCAAACAGCAATCGTCTTTGTTTTAATAACTGTTATTATTACCAATAAAGCTCTATGGCGAACGCTACACATCAATATATATCGTGATACGGATCGCGATCCGCAGGGTGCGTTCAGAAATATCGGCCCAAACCAACGTTTTCGCGCAAATATTGTCGCAATTTAAACGTTTTTTGATATTCTGATTCCATTATGAATGGCTTTACCTAAATTTGGATTCAGAATCTCAAAAAACGCCGAATTTGATAATTCTGGATGCACCCATCAGATCGCATTCCGGATCACGATAAATTTTAACTATGCGTTTTCATACAAATTCGTATCAAAATATGGTGTAGTTGTCGAAAGGCGTGTTTGGCACAAAGTGATTCCTATTGGAATCGTAAGGCCACGATTACACATCAATATTTATCACGATCCGCATCGCGATCCGCAGGGTGCGTTCAAAATAATCAAATCGAATTCACTTTTTTTTGTTTAATTGAAAAAACGCTGAATTTGACACAATATTGGGTTGATTGGCTGTTAACTCTAAATGCACCCATCATAAAACCCTTAAAAACTACAATATCGAGATCTGGATCGCGATAAATATTGATGTGTAGGCGCCGCCTTACAGATTCTAATAGAACCTTTGGTTAGTGCAAATACAGGGTGTAAGTAACATAAAGGATAGTAGGCGGAAAGGATGGTGTTCAGTATCGGTAACTAAACCACTAATGTTCTACGACTTACAATTTCTCATTTATAAAATGCATGAAACATCACTTTGTCGAGAAAATTGAAAAGACGTAGAACAAAAATAGTTCAGTTTTGCATTATTTATTACAAAAGCTGATGAGCCACCTGTGGTATGAGGTTATTATTATTAATGATAATGTGTGTGCAGGTCCCAGTACAGGCCGATGCTGGCCCATTACAGGCCGTTGTGTACAGAGGAAAATAGCACATGATGGCGAATTATTGCCATTTCTCGTGGCGCGCATAGGCAATGTTATCGGCTTTTGGTGCACACTTCGAAAGGAATTGTGGCGTAGCGTGACTGGTGATGAGGCCGCAATCAGGGCCGTCTTAAGCCATTCCGGGGCCCATGATTTCTGTCCTATCAGATGTCCTTAAAAACTTGACAATCAAGTTTAAGTGGCCTATCAGATGTCCATGAAACTTTATAATCAAGTTTAAGCGGTCTATCAGATGTCCTTGAAACTTGATAATCAAGCAAGATATTAATTAAGCAGTTATTTCAAGTGGTGGGGGATGCGCCATCTCTTTTTAACAAAACGATATTTAGTAATGTAGTTTACATGGCGCTACCTCAGTATGACGTCACAGCCACAATACATCGTGTACCTTGTAATTATTTCAATTTCAATTTTGATTTCACAGTTGATCATTTTGTGTCTATTTTGTAAAGATAATGAAAATTAATATTCGAAACTTGTCAAATACCTTACTACCCCTTGTGGTGGATAAGGGGCTCGTAGGCCAGTTGCTAGTACACATTGAAAACGATCGTACAAGTTAAGCAACGTTGGGCGAGGTCAGGACCTGGACCGCGTGCCACTTTCATCTGAGCCCCTTCGTGGAAAGAACGTTAAGCAGTTGGTCCCGGTTGTTATTGACAGCAGTCGTTAGGCCACGTTAAAAATTCAAATAGGTTTAATGATTTAGATAACAATATCCATATTGTTTTGGTAGTTATACTTAAATCTATGTTAGTACTTACAAAAACAAGTAGGAATGTAGGTATGTGTTCATCTCCCCCACGAGTCGACCAGACAGTTTATCTATCTGATTGGCATGTGAAAGAGATGACACATAATTGGCGAATCGTACTTCTCAACTTTAGCCTTCAGCCATAGACTTGATCGCTACAACATAGCGAGCATATTACATCTCACCGCCAATGCCCTGCGTTTCCTATCAATATCAGTTAAAGGGCGGCCTGAATAACTTTGACAAATAGGTTTGGTCAAAAAATGGCAATCATTTAATTTTCGAAACTTGTCAAATACACTACTCCACCACCACTAGTCTTAATTACCGATACCAAGCATCTCCCGTTCCGCTTACATTACACCCTATATACACAGAGTTGCCAGCTAACCCTTCTTACTGCTGGCCTTGAAGTGTGGTGTCTCCGCGTGCTGCATACACCGCTTGGAGTGACAGTAGTGTTTCAGAAGCGACACGTGTATCCCCACTAAGTCCAACTGCCGGTTCTGCCACTGACCACACATTTCTCCCACCGATAGCAACTCTTCTAGAAGCTCCTTCTCCCTTACGATGTATATGTCCCTGAAAAAGAGAAGAATAGAATAGAATATAAAATATGTTTATTATACACCAATTACATAAGCTTACAAAAAATCAATTAAGTAATAAGTTATAATCTGTTATAGTTACGATAAGTGGTGTGGCAAAAGGTGCATGTTTCAGCTAAGCTGACACCGAGGTGTGCAGCACCTCTGCCAGAATATATACCAGTAATAATAAGCCTGTGTAGATGATAGGTACTGGAGCAATAAATATAAATGTTTTACAGTGAATGTGGCTGGTTACAAAATACTTACAGCAGCTGTATAGGCATCTGGTAGCATATTTTCGGCTCAGCCATAATCTCGTGTACCGTGATATCACCCCCGAGCCCAGAATGAAATCTGTATGTCACTTGATGACTGTTGACGAAGTTCTGCTTTATAAGATTTCCGTACGACGGGAATTTCAGCTTCAGTCCCAGTCTTGGCGGGAGAGATTGTGACCGCCTATGGCAGAGGAGCTTCTGGGGAATGTCGATGCAATTTTTGTCGTTTGTATGGCTGGGACTTGTGCCGATATATGAGGGCTCCAGGCTCCATCCGTTGATGGTAACGAAACCAACAGTTTTGTTCTCTCGGGTAAGTAACGCAACTCGTAGTCTTTGGGCTTCCTATGGATAAAGAAAACTGAATGTTAAGGAAAGGGGAGCGGCTTGTTTGACCCTGTATTTTGTAGAGTATGCGATATAGGGTCCGCCCCATCCCTGGCTCGCCGACACACCGTTATGCAAGTGCACACGTCCACTCCCGCCTACGGCTCGGGTGCGACTGACAAATGTCACGTGTCCGGCCTGGCATCACATATCGGATGTGTTCGAGACAATGAATTGGCTACGCTGCACGTTTCCGGAACCACTACCTATTTAATTTTGTTTTAAGTAATATACAATTTATTCAATAGTACATTACAACGCAAAAGATACAGCTTATAATTGTACAGCAGATCAAAAACACTTTGGACTTTGGACCGTTATTATTATTTGCGTCGTAAGATTTAAAATACTACAAGTGTTACCATTGATCCGCTCTGTTGTCCGTACATTAGGCAGCTGTCTCACCGCCGGCGAGTAAGCGAGTAACTATCGGCTATTTTCTCGCCCAAGAAACGTACAAAAGATAGTACATTTCGTGTAAACAAAAGAGATGCATATATTAATAGTTCATCGCCGACTGTTCACACCGCCGCCGGCGAGTACTCGCTCGGCTAGTTTGTCGCCGAGTGATGGTATGTACTCGCTCACGCTCAGCGAACGACATTCATTATGTCGTCGAGCGAGTATCGCCGCGTCTCTGTTGTTTACACGGAATGTACTATCTATTGTACGTTTCTCGCGCAAAAATAGTCCATGGTTACTCGCTTACTCGCCGGCGGCCTATAGCCGAGCTACAAAACTATCACTCGCCACTCGTTGCGCGCCAACTAGTTTCTAATTTCTAACTTTACTCGCTCATCGCCGGCGGTGGAACAACTGCCTTATGAATACTAAATAGAATGGTATCGCAGTGCTGCATCGTCTCCGATGTTGTACAAAGTGAACTTGGCCGCTGTTGCGAAAAGGGGCATCAACTCAGCTGCTGTCGACAAGAGTGCCAACGGCGCTGATCTTCCGTTGAACCCCGACGGATATAACCCGAAGATCGTGAAGCTAATATTGCATGTCGGATGCTAACTCCCCTTTATATCTGTGATAACGCGGTACGCCTATGTATAAAACCGCTGTAGTATCCATCAGTTGGACGTAATAAAATCAATGATATAATCGCAAGATGACGTAATGACCTATTTTTAAATCATTTGCCCTGTCCGTGGTGGGCCTATTTATAATTTATATGGTTAGCGTGTTACTGTAAATGTCTGTCTTTGGTTTATGTCGTGTCGGTCCAAAATTGGTAAGTACCATAAAAGCGGATGTCAATGTCAATATCATTTCTCATCAATGTCATTTCCCGAGGGTATAGATTCGGCCTACTTGGTCAATCAAAGTATTGACTTTGATTAAGTAACACATAGAATTGTCTATGTCAACTATAAATGTTACTTAATTTTGATGTTTAGACGTTTGACAAGTCATACAATGTACGTTAATGTAATACAACAATTCTACTAAATTCCTACATCATCTAAATAACTTATTTCGTTAATAATTAATACATAACTGAAGAAGTTTGAAAACATATTAAATTACCTATAACATACACTGAAGGTGGAACAATGTAAATGCCGAACCATGGTAACAATAAGTAAGTATATAAAATATCGACGATCAGACTCTTCAATCTTGGACAAGTCTACATTAACTGTTGGACAAACATTCACCGCAACATAAATATTACGTATACTTTCAGATAATAATATTTTGCTACAACTATTACACCCACTGTCCGGTCCGTTATTAGAAAAACAAATGACGTCATCACGTAGATAAAAGATGGAAGAGGTGACATTGTGTGTTGTTCTGCAAACGTGATATAAGTATCACGTTAGGACGAGCCAAGCACAACAAAAGCTGTATTGTACTAAAAATATGTATTAGCAGAATGTATACTCAACCATCGCAATATGGTGGTTCGCAAATACTTAAATGAAATGGAGAAAAAATGGCTTCAAGACAGGGCCTCATTAAATAAACCGGATGCAGAAAATCTTTCTTTCTTAGGCTGTTATTCAAAACGTGATTTAAAGTTACGCCACCGTTTAGCCACCCTGTCCCTTTCTATCTTAACCTTTTTTAACAAGTGTGAAAGGGATAGCAACACGTTTTAAAGGAAGTGAGGTTTAACTAGGATTATGACTGTTATGTTATGTTTAGTTAGAGTACAGACTATGTAAGAGCGTTTACCATGCGGTGCGATTTTTGCCAAAATGTACCCCGCAAGTCAAGTGTAGGGCTCAATACAAATTCAATGGCTACTAATTCAGGCGCCATGTGTAAACGCCCTAATTATAAAATATTTCAAAATTCGATCAAGTAGTTTTTTGAGAAAATCTCAACCTTAATGAGGTATAAAATACATTTCTCTGTTATGCTGGCACTTTTCACTTGGCTATTCGTATTCGCTATTGGATGTTTGTCGTATTTGTCAAATACTTAACGTAATACAAATAAGACTAATATTTTGTCAAGAATACCAACCACACATGGCAATTATGACATATACGCAAATACGAATAGCCAAGTGACGTGCCACCATTAGACTGTACATAAATGTTATCACAATGGAAAGAATAAAGAGCTCCACGCCTTTGATATCAAACAATATGTCGGAAAGGGTTGCTATGTGTGGAAGCTCTTTGAAGCCCTAATGGTGTCTTTCCATTAGTAATTGATACATGGTATTTTGTTACTGAATCTGTAGCACAGAACGCTTTTATGAGGTTAGAAATGTCATACACTCTCCTGACGGCAGTGTAAGTAGCTACTCATACTTGCTCCACGTGTCATATCTAACCTCCTTCATTGTTCTATTGCTTGTCGTTATTTGAAATAAGCTTTGTTCTAAGAAAAGAGTTCGAGACATTCTAGAAAACGATCATACAAGTTGGGCGACATTTTCATCTGAGCACCAATATGCCTCTGCTTCTGCAATATGCCTGAAAGCACGTTAAGGAGCTGCTAGCTATCAAACTCGAGCGCGAGACAGAAGATGCCCCGAAGCGGCGGAGTGAAGAGCACGGCGCAGTGCCTCGATATTCGCATTTTTATGAATTTTGGGAGGGAAATAAAAATACGCCAATAAACGTCAGATATTTTTAAAATAAGCTCTCGTATTTATAATTCCCTACATTTTGATATATATTTTGTATGAATAACTATTTCGGTTTAGACATAAATTTCATTTTAAAAGACATGGAAGGAGTATGTTGGCGATTTTTTTTCTATCGAGCGAAGTTTGACCAATCGTGTAGCATCAGTCCCTAAAAATAGACACCTCAAGATTGCTATATATTTTTTTTAAACGTTTAGTGCCGTAGCCTTGATAGAAAAACTGTAAATCCGCGCATACGAAGCCTTAAATAGTTGTTGTTGTCTCTTGGCAACAGTCGTCTGGTCATGACAGAGGCCTACGGGCGGCCTGAACAACTATGTCAATAGGTTTGGTCACTACAAGAAGCAAAGATGCGATTTCTATACGTTAAACTAGGCCAAATTGAAAAGTTGATGTATGGTTACATGCACTCGAAAGCATAGTAGCTCGCAATAATTTTCCGCTTCATTGTACGTCGCCAGTCGTAGATTCTTGTACTTTCGACTTATATGTATTATGAGAGGTTTCGTTCAGTCACGTAGTTTTTCGAAGTTCCTTAGCCCTTTTTTGTCCCAGGTAAAACATGTTACCATGTACCACCACGCCCGGGGAGCGTGTTGATTAAGTCGGGCTCGCCGCCCTGAAGGGGCGGAATACCGACTAAACCTGGTGTGTTCCACCTCGTGCCATTTTTGCCGAGCCACGTGTACTTAATTACTAGACTGGTTTTGGTACATTTTATAATATGCCTCAGCAGCGGGCGATCCCACTTGCCGGCGATGACCTCCAAGAGGCTGTTGGGGCTGCCCCGCACTCTGTGCAAGAGGGAGGCGCTTTTCTTGCGCAGAATCACGCGAAACCGATTTACGACTTTTGACAGTCATAAGAGCGAGTGCACAAATCTCGAGCTCAAAATTGCCTAAGAATCTCAGCCCAAGAACAGTTTAACTCTAAGTCAGACTCTAGACTTAGAATCAAACTGTTCTTAGATCGCTGTTAATTATACCACCATTGACGTCATACATTAGGAATGCCATGAATAGAAGTCATGACAATAAAGTACCCAGCCACTTTACATACAATAGACTCTCTATTCATATCAGACTCGAGGTTAATTCAAACGCTTAATGATTGATAGTACAGTCGACAGCAGATGCAGTACGATTTCAAGTCTTACGACGCAAATAATAAGAACTGTCAAAAGTAAAAAGTGTTACAATTGATCTGCTGTCGACTGTACATAGTGTAGTAGTAATAAAACACATGGCAGAACGTCATATCTGTTAATATGGATTTTTTTTAAATATTCAAGACTTATACATTGTACCTACTTTTTAAATATCAAAATTGATCGATCAGATGTAGGTATATATTTTAGAACAGAGACAAAATACAAAATATTTTATTTATCAGTACATTTACAGTATACATTAGCTAATAAACTCCGCACTAGGTTATACCTGCTGTGTCACGGTAGTTCTTTCTAATTTGCGATATCTATCATTATAATTATGATAACAAACGTGACCGCGACGACTTAATTTTCGTTACAATCGAGTGTAGATCATTTAAAGTTATAGAATTATATTAAAGTTATATTTGTATAGGTACCTAGTAATGGTATTAATTGCTTTGTATGTACAGAGGCATAACTACTAACAATTATTAACGTAATTTTCCTAAAGTGAATATTTTTAATGACGTTAATTAAGGGCCTTACATAAGCCAACTAGCGCCGCCAATCTTTAAAAAATAATATCTTCCAATATAATCAAATTTATTAAAAAAACTAAGTATACAATCTTTATTAGGATAAATACTATTTTTCAATATACAATACATTGCATAATAGCGACAAGCTAAGTAGTAGTTCACAAATATGCCAAAAACGGCCGTTTTTCGCAATTATGCGAACTTGACTTACCGAAATTGAATACGTTATAAATAAGCATTTAAAAAATAGTATTTATCCTAATAAAGATTGTGTACATAGCTTTTTTAATCAAATTGATTATATTGGAAGATATTATTTTTTTAAGATTGGCGGCGCTAATTGGCTTATGTCAGGCCCTTAACAGTAACTCAGTAGATAGTGTATATTTTGTAGCACGCTGTATAAAAAAACTCGTTTATCTAAGAGCTATATGTAATCGTATTTTAAGTATTATGACGTCACCAAATGTCATCATTTCTCTGGCATTAATGTGTTATTTATCAGGGCTCAATGTCAAGTATTGATTTGTTGTTGTTTTGTCATTATCTTTTATTCTTGAGTCGCTTAATATCAATTATTGATTAGTAAGATTTAATGGTTTAAAAAAAACGATTTAATTTTGTCTATGCATTCATCATCATCAGTCTATTTATATTGCCCCACTGCTCGGGCACAGACCTTCCCTTACATCGAGGGAGCTGGGGCCATAATCCACCACGCGGGCCCAGTGCGGGTTGGCGGATTTCACATGCCTTAGATTTTTTTCTTCTTCTACGACATGCAGGTTTCATCACGATGTTTTCCGGCCTTCACCGTTTTGAGAGCACTCGGTAAATGTACGTAAGTTTTTCCGTCGAAAAAACCGAGGATAACTCATTGGTACATGGCTGTCATAGCTGGGAATCGAACCTGGGACCTCCATATTGCAAGTCCATTGACCCAACCACTGAGCCACCGAGCTCTCTTGTCTATGCATTAAAAGGTGAAAATCTGAACTCGATAGCAATCGCGAACGAACAGTAACGCCTCGATATCGCGTGGTAACAGGCGCGGAGGCCCGGAGGTGCCGGTGTTCGTGAGGTACCTATATCTAGTGAGTTACTATCGTACCTCATGCTTTAAAAATAAATTTAGTTTTGACTCTATGATTCCTACTACTGAGCGCAAATCATCCTCGGAAAAACAACCACTAAAACAGTCTTTAATCTAAAATATTTTATGCCATAATCTTATTAACAAAACGTACCTGAATAGTGCTGAGCTGCAGCGCCGTGAATCCCATAGGCACAGCGGTCTCGGACACCCGCTCTCTGACGTCATACGCCACCAGGCGCACAGTGGCCTCCCCCGTCACACCGTCGCTGGCTCGAAACAGAACCGTCTTCGAGAAACACGGGTTGCTGCAAGTCTGTTGGAGAAACGGGACCTTTAACATTATGCTTCCACTTCACATGGCTATTCGTATTCGCTATTGGATGTTCGTCATATTTCAAAGTCAAAGTCAAATTTCTTTATTGCAGGTAAGCACGTTGAGTACATTTTTGCACGAAAATATATTTTTTGAATTTACATTTACACCACTTTGCAAGGAAAAAGTGCCAACGCTGAGGAGAAAAGTGGCAAAAAACTCTCAGCAACACATCTTTTAAAACAATGATAATACAATGATTACTTAATAACTATACAGTACGTAACTATCACTATTGTTAGTAAGTTTATCCCTCATGCGGAACCGGCGACACACACCATGCATGTTCATCGTTTAAATAGTCATCTATCCTGTAATACGCCTTCTTAACTAGTGTTCCTTTAATGAAATTTTTTAATTTCCTCTCTGTCAACAAATATGCAAATACAGACAAATACGACCGTCCACACATGAGAGCCAAATATAAACACACAAACACACAATCAGCGCGCTGAAACGCGTATTTGGTATTTGCTGTGTTTGTCCAATAGGCAAATAAGACGAATATTTTGTCACATGTCCACACATGGTAAAACTTATCAAATATAACAACAAATACGCAAATACGAATAGCCAATTGAAGTGGGGGCAATACGTCATTTAGTTTTACCTTTACTTACTATATATAGGTCACCTGTATATAATAGACTATAGTTAATTCTGTATCGGCTACTAAGTCCTAATCCTAAACGCAACTGTCACTGTTGTTCATATGCTACGTCGCGTGAGAGCGAGCGGGACGCGATTTGGCGGGAGGGCAAGCGAGCGCGACGCGCACGGCTGTGTATAGTGTTACCTCGTCTCCGACAAACCCTGTTACCCCGTCGGCGCGGCAAGCACGACGTTGACTGACTATAGTCATAGTACAGTCCCACGGTCTCATAATAGTTACTATAAATTATTCTAATTTATACTCACATCAACTATTTCAGTGGCGCCATATCTGACACTCAGACCCTTTGGGAACCTCACGTATACAACGATGAGGGGCGATGGAGGCCTGCCGTGTGCGTCACACAACAGGTTGTCGCACGACAGCGCTAATTCACACAGCGGTATTTCGTTCATATCTGTAAACGATTGATCATTAAAACTAATTCATTGATTGAACCCTGTTATGCTATTTTAGAACCCTGATACACTTTTTTTAGAACTCTGATACCTTAAACCGAATCTTCATGATGAAGGTACGAGTATGAAGTTCATACCCTAAACCGAACCCTGACACCGACTTTCAGATCCCCAACTAGTGACTTGATTGGACCCTGATATCTATGTTATTTTAGAACCCTGATACCCTATTTTAGAACCATGATACCCTATTTTAGCCTCCCATAAGAAATGCGACCCCAAAAAAACACTGATTATACTGAGATGGGACCATACTATGTTTAGCTGGTTTTTAATTTCAGTCAAAGGTTTTCATACACAAATAGCATTTTTTGTATAAATCCACCGATTTATACAAACTGGAGTTAATAAACTAAGGGATATTTTCGAAGCATGCTTTACTAATTTAGACCCCGCTTAGATACCTAGTTTAGTATTTAGTATTCTAAAACACTGTAGATGTTTTAGAACCCTGATATGCTAAGTTAGAACCTTGCTATACTACTTTAGAACCCTGATCTTAGCGACCTAATCTTACCTGTAACAATTCCTTTATGCAATCTGTAAGTCGCTATATCTAGTACAGGCCTAATCCGGTTCAGTCTTTCCTTTAGGGACGCCAACTGCGAACTGATGGCGTCGTATGGCGCCATTTGTATGGCCTTCAACCATAACGTGCGCTCTGATTCGTGGAATGTAGCCAGTCTGTAGCACACGCCGTTATCCCACACTGTATAGGGAAAATAACATTAGTAAATGATAAAAAGCATTTGTGAAATAATAAATATTGAAAATTTATTGAGAGTTTAGGGGCACCTTCGCTGCAAAGTGTTGCGCGGTGGCTGCCTTGTAAATCCATACAAAAATACGCGCGGCACTTTGCGGCAAAGAAGGCTAGAATGTTGAAGGTCGATTGGTCGTGATTGTCATAAGATTAGTTATACTAATAGGACAGAATGAACCAAAAAATTCCTGTTATGTTAGTTCTACTGATTTTCCAGTATGACAAACTAGAGCAGTAAGGTAAATGTACATGTACTCATCAGTGTCCTGATAGCGGTAAAGTATTTTAAAACAAAAAACCATAAAAACAATAGTTGTTATTATTTGCTGTGACTAATTGATAATTGATTTTATTACTGATTTACCTACTTACACGGCTATAAATATTTAAATAAGCTATTGTTATTTCGAGACCTTGCGGTTTACAATACCTACATTTCATTAGGTGCCCTGTATTCTCTACGCTCCCGACAGACCTCTCAAGTATATTAAGGCGTGTCAGTCCAGACACCCACGCTAATGTATTTTCGCAATTACACCAACACTCTCTCGTTGCATCCCTCGGGAGCCATTACGATAATGAAACTCTCCGTAAGCTGTGCGAATGCATGGACGATTCTATTCTCGATATTAGATTTACGTGCACTGAGATTTGAAAAGAAAATAGCTTGATTCTAAGTTGTTTTTAGTTAGATTACATTAGAATCTATTCTATCTTATTATAGCATATAACATTTATAGAAACTGCACACATTTCATTGTAACATAATTTTTGTTGTGTCCTTCTATAAAAGACATACATGAGCAACTTTTTATTAAATAATGTTTGTTTGAGAAACTAAATAAAATAAATAAATTTAAGCAGTTAAGGGTCGGCAAATGTGTGCTCACTCTTAAGGGCCTTCCATGAGCCAAGTAGCGCCGCCAATTTTAAAAAAATAATATCTTACAAATTATTAATTTTTATTAAAAAAGCTATGTACACATCTTTATTAGGAAAACACTATATTTTAATATACAATACATGGCATAATTGCGACAAGCAAAGTTGTAGTTCTCAAATGTGCCAAAAACGGCCGTTTTTCGCAATTATGCGAACTACAACTTACCGACATTGAATCACGTTATAAATAAGAATTTAAAAAATAGTATTTATCGTAATAAACATTATGTACATAGCTTTTTTAATAAAATTGATTAAATTGGAAGATATTATTTTTCAAATATTGACGCTAGTTGGCTCATGGAATGCCCTTAAGACCTCTATCATAGACAGTTTTGAACACAAGATTAGGTGAGTCTGTCCTTACAACTGCCAAACGTCTATGTAATTTGATCTTAGTGAGAACTCATGCTAAGGATGCTTTTGCTTAGTGCCTATTTACACCCACCGGTTGGTAACTGGCCGGCGCCGGGTATCATGACATTATATCCGGCACGTTTCCCATAGAATGCCATACACTTCGCAACTGGATACCCGGCGCATAGACCACTTACCCAATAGACATGAAATCGGTACAAATTTGCAAGCGAAAAATTATGTCAATCGATAGGCGCAATTAGACGAAGCGGGGGGACAGGGGTGCCGTATTAAAGAGATGCGTCCATGTCGATAATATCTCTAGGTTACACGTGTCGCGAAGCCATTTTCCGCTCATGTACGGGTAGGCACGGGCGCCCTCCTGTTACAGGTCTATGGGGTAAGTGTTCTGTCCCCGGCGCCCATTACATGGCGACCGGCATATGAAATGGGACTTAGAATGACTAATATCCAATTAACAATAAGAATATACAAATATAATACAAAAACGTTTATTTGGATCTAAATATATATAGCTCAGTACAATGTAGTTCTAGATTGCATTTACTTAGAAATATTTGACAATTATTAATTACAGCTATCAATAGATAATTTATATCTATACATATAATAAGACTAAAAAATTTGTGTCTGTACATTGTATATTTTTTGAAAAGAATAATTGTAATATGTTTTAGGATCGATACTGATGCCAAAACACAAATTTTTTGAATTTTTGTCTGTGTGTCTGTGACTTTGTGCAAGTATCACGCCATAACTATTGAAGGGATTTTGATGGGAGTTTCACTAGGAGATAGCTGAAATATCCGGACAGCTCATAGGCTATTATAAGCCATGGCGGTATGTGATCTGAGCATAGAATTTTTTCTTTGCAAACGAAGTTGCGGGTTACAGCTAGTACCTAATAAAATAATGCATTTAACTTAGGAAACTAAATACATATTATAAGGTACAATCTTACAAACAACTTACCAATTTGAAATGGCCAGTGTCCATTCTCGTCCTGATTTTGAAGCTTAATCTGATGGTGTCCTAGTACTACGACGCCCATGGGCTCGTACCATGGCTCTGGTCCCTTGAGGTAGAACAGAAGGTTGCCCCTGAGGCGGAACCATCGCAATGAGCAGCCTACAATGGAAACGACTTTATTTCATAGGAAACTAATTTAGTTTACATGTAAAACAAGGTATGTGAAATACACACTGGGTCCACGTGGTGGATCATGGCCCGAGCTTCCTCGATGTAAGGGGAAGGCTTCCTGCGCAACGCTTAACCCCATAACTTTGCTCTAACGAAAAGATAAACTGGATTTAGATACCAACTTATCTTTGCCATTATCAAAATATTATGTCCATACATCGATATGCTCCTTGATGATTTGCAAATATAAGTTTGTAATAACAAAAAACATATTTTTGGGGAGATGTAATTTCAAATTTACAGTTTACGGATTTTTTCCTTTACTTGTGCTATAAGACTAAGATAAGTTTCTTGCCAAATGATTCTAGGGCAACGGAAAGTACCTGAAGAAGGAAATGCGACACAAACGGCCATATCTTTTGATTGTGTTGACATAGAAGTTTGATTTTTTTAAGGCTGCATGAGGTTGCAGACCTGAGTATTTGGTATTAATCTCAAATTGATCCGTCCACGCGGTTCTGAGATATAGGTCTTGACAGACAGACAGATGGACAACAAAGTGATCCTATAAGGGTTCCTTTTTTCCTTTTGAGGCACGGAACCCTAAAACAACAACTTGTCTTCTCCTTCAACTTGTCCTTTATAGAAAACTAATGTTGACAATAATACACGATAACGATAACACATTGTATATAAGTAGGGACAGTAATAAAACTAAATAAACAAATACAGCAACATGAAGTGTAGACACCGCCCATATTTACCTGCACAAATTGCGATCTAAGACGTATTACCATCGCGTACACTTAACGCATGTTAACTTGATACACTGTCGACTGTACAATCTACCCTTCGGTAAACAACTGATAAGATTTTATGACTGACCTTCTGTTCTGCGGAAGAATCCATCCTGACGCTCCTTCAAAACCAGCACCCCTTCCCTATCGAAGTTTTGCGACGTCTGCGAAGCCAATGCCACCAACTCATGCTTATTATACCTCATATTTATTGAAACCAAGGCAAAAACATCACATCACACCCTTTCCCAAACTCATTGTTTCCAATCGATACGAACAAAATAAAACAGATTTTGTTTATTTTAGAATATGGCATGAGTCCAGCCGTGACGGATACGAAGTAAAGTAAATCAAGGATGTGGTTTCACTTCATCGAATAATGTGGTAAGCTTAGCTTTCACTGATTTCAGGACATATTTATATCAAAAATCAAAAATATTTCTTGTCTTGGAGAATTTCAACGAAAAGGTGAGAACGAATGAATGAAATGAACGAACGTCGAAAACAACTTGGAATGAATGAATGAGGAACGTAATGAACGAAACTAGTGATGTATGTATATTTGGCGTATATGGAGATAAGGGTGTATCCACATTAGAACGCGACGGACGGACTTTTGAAAATAGCGGGAACGCGGCAGTTGCTATAACGTACACTACGTAACGCCGCCGTCGCCGGCTGCAGACACGAACGTGTCGCCGTCACACCTAGGTTTCTATCTATTTCTAAGCAGACGACATGTCACCTAGCTACGGAAGGTATTTCAATGAAATACATAGAAGTCTATAGTGTCGCGCCCGCCGCCACGTACGTCTCCTGCTGCTGTCTGCAGTCGGCTACGGACTAGTACCTTATTTGACAATTTTAATTTATATTGAAAGTACTGTGGTTTGTGTATCAGTATGTTGGAATTTGGAATAAATTATATCGGTTTCGAGCTAGATTCAAGAGGCCCTCTACATATAGCTCAGTAGCGAATGTGGACTGTTGAGCTCCTTCATTCCGGGTTGCAGTCGCTTTTTGATGACTGTAGGAAGGAAGGAGAAAGAAAGTAACAGAAAAGACTACAATTAACATGTTAAAAATTAATTAACTGCAATAAACTATCCCCTTTTGATTAATTTTTTATACCCTGATACTCCCGTAATCAAGACGAATCTAACGATACCTCATACACCAAAATCCATCAAGCCGTTTAGGCTAGGATGGCAGGAAGGAATGGACATATACATACACCCAAAAAAACATTACCCTCCTTCTGGGGCAGGCGGGTAAAAACTTCCAAGTCCAATAAAACTAAATAAATGTTCACTTCTCCGATTGATCATTTCCATGTGGGAAGGTAAAACTAAAATGAAACATCTTATTCTGTTAGATAACTAAATAATTTATATTCAACATCGACACAACAACCTTGTCGCACAGAATATGAGCGTAAAGAAAGTACAGTCATACAGTTCACTATATGAACGTCATACAGACAGGCCTATTTCCAACAAGATGGAAAATCGTAATTATATAAAATCGAATAAACGGCATCCTGCGAGAAGCTTACATTTCAAAAAAAGTGTATCAAAAAATAATAACATTTTATCGTTTAACTTTTTATAGTTTTTTTTGATGTACTGAGATAATCCGAATGTTAATCACACCTGCATTTTTATGATTTAACACTGATGTAGTTACACAATAAAAAAGTTTTAGTTTTAAACAAAAATGTAGTCGACTTGTCTTATAAAGGTAAAATGTATCTACAGGATGTAAATCTAAATATTTGCACTGTTTTATAATTGCACAGCGATTCAGTGTCAATAATATTATAATGCATTTCGTTCTTCTTCGCCATTAAGGCATTATTATTCGTTTAGTTACCTAATAGTACAAGCATGGATAGTACATTGCAAACCGTATATACAAATGTAAAAATAAGAAGGCAAAACCCCTCCGTTCGTCATAGCAACGAAGCTTCGCAACCAGACGCCAAATGAGATAAACTTAACTTGCAACCAGTTGCCAAATGTATTCTATGTTATCACAACTTAAGATCATTCCGCGATCTTCATATTCAAAATGTTGAATTCACAAAATGTTGCATCCTAAAATGTTGAATTCACAAAATGTGTGTGGGTGGAGTGATGTCACTAAGCAACATTGCTCGTAGATCCGGTTTGTAAAAGGCATTGGAGTGGTTGCCGCGTAACGGAAGACGAAGTATGGGCAGGCCTCTCACGAGATGGATCTCTCAAACGATCAGAGGGGCTATTACGATTTTCAAAACGATCAAATCATACCATGTCATATCGCGCTGAACCGAGACGCCGCTATACGAACGTGATAGCTCTGTCCCTGGTAAGCACGCCGTGATATGGTATGATTTGATCGTTTTGTGAACCGTAATAGACTGGTTAGAGTCCTGGGAATCCACTTGGAAGACTTTGGAGTGAGGCATATGTCCAGCAGTGGACATAGGCATGTATGTAGTATGCATGCATATTGACTTATCAAACACACAAAATAAAAAGTTAAGTGTAGTATTGTATGTATATATTTTGGGATTCAACGTTTTGCGGCTTCAACATTTTGAACCTAAAGGTGCTGCGTTCGTGAAAATAGTTAAAACGTGGTATATCTTTGAGTAATGATTAGTGTTATATTATAGTATATCCCAGTATATTATCTGTGACAACTGGTTGCAAAGCAAGTTCAATAGTTTGACAACTGGTTGCGAAATTCAACTCAGTTGCCATGGCGACAGGAAGGGGTCAACCCACCGTCAAACGATGAAAAAGTTTCGCAAACGAGGTCCAACAGATGACCTCAAGTCAACAGCATTGTACTGTAACGTAACCAACAACAAGCGACATTCGAACGGAATAGGTAATTGACAAGTATGGAAAATGAATTGTTTTCTTTCCATGATATTAATTCATGTGGATTAATTCATGTAGTTATGAATATAGAAAAGTTGGATGCGAGGGATCTCAAATATGTCCCTTTTACTACCCAGTCTTATTTACAGAAAAACTTACAGAGGGTTGAGATTTTCTCAAGAAGTACTTGGCCAATTGTACAAATTCTTACACAGATATATTAGAAAGACTACGTACATCTTTAAAAGAACTTTAAAAATCGGTAGCAATTGACGCCATCAATCATAAAGAAAATATTACATATACATATATACACATGGATAACATTTACTTATAACATTGTTGAAGTCGGTATTTAGGGTTAAATCGCATTAGGACGCCAGTGGCGGCGCAACCAGTCGCGCTACCAACAAAATGTATACCGCTGTGTGGAGGGTACCCCACCTGGCGCCCGCTTGGTTGCGCAACCAATTTAGAGAAGATTACCGAATCACCCGCTGGTGTCCTAGTGAGATAATGCGCTTAGACCGATAGTTTCGGTATATCTCAAAGTTCTTAAAGAAATCTTATCTTCTAATAGAATGTTTAAATACCTATGTTCAAAATTTGCATTTGGGAATATTCATTGACATTCAATTTCGATAGCATAACCGTGAAATACGACCTAATTAACTAACAAATATTATGCTGAATATTGCGCAATGTGTTGCAATTATGATATGCATTGCAAACATTGATCTCCTATAAACAACTAGAAACACAAAGCTTACTAAAAACGTCCAAATAAGGGTCCATTGTTATGTTAATGTCCAAATAATGTCCAATAAAGCAAATGAGGGTCCATTCATCCGTTTGGACCTTCTTTGCGCTCGGACATTTTTAGAAGGCAGACTGTGAATCTAGTTGTTTATAGGAGATCAATGATTGCAAATCAGAATGTAGTATTTTATCATGATAGGTATTGTAATAAAACTAAGGGCTAACCGCACTAACTGCGGATTTAACTTAACCCAAGTTACGTTCATCTTGTTAGTGCAAGAAGCCCTTATTATACAGCAGAAATGGAGGTGTTTAGTATCGGTAACCGAAATAATGATCTACGTTTCGATTTTTGAGAAAAAAATCAACTTTTCATACATTTTGTACCGATATCAGCTGATCGATTTGTATGAAACAATAATTTATATTTATTCGAAAAGTCGTAGAACAAAAAGTTGTTCAGTTATCCCTTACTATATCCTTTACATCGTGATGAAACCTGCATGTCGTAGAACAAAAAAAAGAAAATCTAAGGCATGTGAAATCCGCCAACCCGCAGTGGGCCCGCGTGGTGGATTATGGCCCGAGCTCCCTCGATGTAAGGGAAGGTCTGTGCCCGAGCAGTGGGGCAATATAAATAGGCTGATGATGATGATATCCTTTCCGTATTAGAAGACCTATATCTTTACAAGATTGATGGCGCCTGTTAAACTTTAATGCTGTTAGCCACATACCTAGTTTAACTTCAATTCCCTTAAACCGTGTTATTGTCCTTTTCACACTTCCTTAAAATACGGCTTAACGGTGGACTAACCTTAAACTACGTTTATGTCTAACAGCCTAGCAGCTTGCGTAACGTTCGTAAATATTGTGTAGCAGTAGCCTAAACGCATTTACGTATTTAACATATTTCACATCAAAATTTAAGTCCTTAAACAAGTTTATCGAATTGCCAATACACTAAATTGTATTTAAAATAAACATGTTTAACGACATAAACGCATTTATCTAACTAAAATTAAATTTAAATAGAATCCAACGCAAGCCGCCCTAAATGTTTATTCGTCCAAATACAAATGATATGCCTTTGAGAAAATCTCTTTGCAAACTTATGCCACGTTTTCACCTGCAAGAAAACTTGAGTAATGTCCGATAGCAACTTGCAAGTGCAAACTTGCTTGCTACGCAGTTTAAATTGCAACTGGCGACACGTAGGGCACATAAAGATCAAACATTTTTGCCCAAAATCTATACATATAATAAGACTGTAAAAAAGTTGTGTCTGTACATTGGATATTTTTTGAAAAGAATAATTGTAATGTGTTTTAGGATCGATACTGATGCTAAATACTAATTTTTTGAATTTGTGTCTGTTTGTCTGTGACTTTGTGCAAGTATCAAGCCATAACTAATGAAGGGATATTGATGGGAGTTTCACTAGGAGATAGCTGAAATACCCGGACAGCTCATAGGCTAAAAGCCATGGCGGTATGTGATGTGGAAACAAGGATCCAGCTAGTCTACAGCTACACGAAGGTACAGCTAGTCCTTAATAATACAGTAGATTGTATGCCAATATATGTGTGTTATTGTATGCCAGGATATATGTATATTGTATGCCAGGATATGTGTGATGTATGCCAGGATATATGTGCTATTATATGCCAGGATAGCTATGTGGGCTATTGTATGCCAGGATAGCTATGTGTGCTATTGTATGCCAGAATATGTGTGCTATTGTATGCCAGAATATGTATGCTAATGTATGCCAGAATATGTGTACTATTGTATGCCAGAATATGATTGCTATTGTATGCCAGGATCGCTGTGTGCTATTGTTTGCCAGAATCCCAGCAGATGGAACTCCATCGCCTATGTCTACCCCTGATACGGGAAACCGGTTGTCGGACATTACTCGCAGGTTTTCTTGCGGGTATAAATGCGACCTTATAGCGCTTCACTGTAGGTATATAATTTCATACAACCTAGACGATTTTCTCTTGTATGAACGGGTGTGTTAGACAGTGGTTGACGGACGCTCGCTTCGTCGGGTCGAGCATGAGCATTCGTTCTAGCAGGTCCTTGAGTTGGGCCACCTTCTTGGCCTCGGGCGGCAGGATCCGGTGGTGCGGCGGAGCCAGCTCCGTCTGCAGGTCCCGGCTGGGTTTTATGCTGGACATTATTACTACTTTCTCCTGTAAAAGAATTATAGAATATATATTTTATACATATTGGTCACTCTCGCCATAGAATACTAAATATACAAGTAGCGACACTCTCCGTCCCGCACCGAACGTAAAAATACAATGCACTACTTGGCTGTTTGGGTTAGATTCCCTTTGCTTTCTTAACGTAATTACGTCAGAGCCACTCTAATTCCGGAATGTCTAATTTTACACAAAACATATTGAAAAAATTCTGAAAAAAAATTCTCCGTATTCAGAGAGACAATCTAGAAATTGTCTTTTTCTTTTAGGATGTTAATAGTTTTTAGATCTTGTCAAATCTCGCTCTCAACGAAAATTACAGAGAATGTGATTGCACACAGACTTGTATACAGAAACTGTTGACTTAAATCTGCAGGGATTCTAGTACGGTGGAACACAGAGTGGCACAGGAGAGATTTTAAGGTTGAGATTTTCTCCAAAACTACTTGACCTATTGCAAAAAATCTTTCACTGTTTAATAGATGAAAGTTAAAACTATGTACTGTAAAATAATTATTAAATTCGGTCCAGTAGTTTTTGAGAAAATCTCAACCTTATTGAAGCCCCCTGTATAATTCTCCACAATCCTCTATCTTTTAATTACCGCTCGTCGGTTTTATGTATGCAAATTAAGTAAACTCACCCTTTCAGTAACCCTATCCAATTCGTGGTACAAAAAATTACAATTAGAGTCGAAATGCTGTTCTTTGAACGCGCCTCTCTTTACAATCTTGTTGGGTATCTTCCCTTTTAGGTCCATGAAGTATTTTAGCATTTCATTATTCGATTTGCCGACGAACATTATCTTTCCTGTGGACAGCTCGTAGACCGTGCAAGCGGTTGACCACATGTCGATGCCGTGTTCGTACGGAACGCCCAGGATGATCTCTGGTGCTCGATAGAAACGCGAGACGAGGTACGGAGTGATTTCATTGTCAGTGACAAGCGACGCTGAGCCGAAGTCGCAAAGTTTGAGCATCAGTTTGCTTTCGTTGACTAAGATATTGTCCGGTTTTATATCTGTGGATAAATAGGACAAATGATTGGTATATCAATCCAGCGGTACTGGAAACATTATACAAAATTATTTCAAAAACCGACTACAATAAAACAATCCCCTTTTGATTATTTTTTTATACCCTATGACACTCCTGTAATCAAGACGAATCTAACGATACCTCATACACCAAAATCCATCAAGCCGTTTAGGCTACAGGAGGGCAGGACATACATAAACAGAAACCCAAATCAAGTGTCTTATATTGTAAACAAAAACTACCCTACCTTACTAACATTTTAAGCTATTCTGTGATTATTGCATAGTTATTTCACATTATTAGATCCAATTAATTTATTTTCAGAACAATGAACAGGTACAACCAATCAGTTCTTTCAGTGTTACATCACAACAGGTAATTAGATCATCATATCTGTTTACAAAATAAGACACTTGATTTCGGCTGCGGTATACATACATACACTCGAAAAACATAACCCTGCTTGCGCAGTCGGTAAAAAAATCAGTCAATTACTCTTCGAGAAAATCTCACTCATGCAAGTAAAACATGTATCTAAACGCAGCACAAGACGCACTAGTTTTTTAGTTCTACCAAAGACGCGAACGAAAATCGGTAAACGAATGCTAACATACGAGGGCGCGCAACTTTATAATGATCTACCTACAGCAATTAAGAAAACAAACTCTTTTTTTTGTAAACCTATAAATTGTCCCACTGCTGGGCAAAGGTCTCCCCCCTCCTCTTCCATCCATCCCTGTCCTGAGCCTCTTCCAGCCACCCATCCCTGTATCTAACGACATCGTCTCTCCACCTACGCCGCGGTCTGCCCCGACGCCGGCGACCGTCCGATGGCACCCATTCTGTGACAGTCCGGGCCCATCGGTCCGGCTGCATGCGGCACACGTTTTAATGAATTAAAAAAAAACTGTTATCACAACATATTTTTCTGCAAAGGTAGCCTATTAATTTAATAAATAACCTACTAATTTAATAGTGAAGTGTAACAATTACTTGTATTTTTATAGATCGAAGTGAACGTATATTTTTAATTTACTTTTACCTACTCATGAAAGTAACTTGTAATAATAAAGAATCTTTAACCCTAATATTAAAAACTCTACTGTACACCTTTCTCTGTCTCCGGCCGTACAACTCACCCGCATGCAAAATCCCAGTTTTCTTCAGCAGTTTCAAGGCCAGCAGCATCTGCTGCGTATAACTCCTGACCGCCTTTATATGTATGCCGCTGTTCTTCCCGTACTTCTTGAGGACCTCCCTCAGGTTCATGGAGAGAGGTTCCATCACCATGCACAGATGGCGCTTGTGGAAGAAATGGCGGAACAACCGGAGACAATGGAACTTGTCCTCGGCGTCGGCGTCGTTGAGGCGTTTGAGTATTTCCAGCTCCCGAAGACCCGTTTTGTGCCTGAATGATTAGATATTTAAATAAACTCAGAAGAATATAAAAATTATGTGTACCAGTGGTTGTGGGGTGAGCACATCACGCTCATAAGGCCCGTATTAATAATCACTCTCAGCTCAAAAGTCAATCATGAGAACAACCTCAAGACGGCGTTCCTATTAATAAATGTAACTTAGGTGCGCGTTTAGGAATCGGTTATCGTATATCGAAACGTGAGTAACGCCGTATTAATAAACAAAACTCAGTTCTCAAGAGAACTGTCAAACTCACACTTGATAACGTATTTGCTGATTGCAGGCGAACCGCGACTTGAGAAAGACATCACGTGATACACCCTCAAGATTGGTTTATTAATAAATGACATACTTGAGTTGGTGATCACGTCTTGAGAGTGTATCAGCTGAATTCGCTCTCAGGGTTTGAGCTCAGACTATTAATACGGGTCTAAGCCATGTGGCTTAGACCCGCATAAAGCATCGCACTTATAAGTAAGACATCATACCTATAAGTAAGACATCATACTCATAAGTAACACATCACACACGTAAGAGTAAGAAATTGCACTCATAGATAAGTAAGACATAACACTCATACGTAAGACATCAGACTTATAATTTAAATGATAAAAAAGTTCTAGCCACGGGCAGGACTTGAACCTACGACCTTGTCATTCCGTGACACGCTCTTATGATTGGAAAGGGCATAAGGGTATTAAACTTATAAGTTTCAAGACATCACACCCATAAGTAAGACATCACACCTATAAGTAAGACATCACACCCATAAGTAAGACATCACACCCATAAGTAAGACATCACACCCATAAGTAAGACATCATACCCATAAGTAAGACATCACACCTATAAGTAAGACATCACACCCATAAGTAAGACACCATACCCATAAGTAAGACATCACACCCATAAGTAAGACACCATACCCATAAGTAAGACATCACACCCATAAGTAAGACACCATACCCATAAGTAAGACATCACACCCATAAGTAAGACATCACACCCATAAGTAAGACATCACACCCTTAAGTAAGACATCACACCCTTAAGTAAGACATCACACTCATCCCATAAAACAAGTTACTTTCACATTTCGATGAAGAAACTTTAAAAGCTTGCGCAGACGAGGGATTTTTGTCCGCGGACTTTTTTATCCGCTAAAATAGATAGCTTACAACTGTATCGAGTAACGCAAACGAGGGATTAAAGTACCGCGTATTAAAAGTCCCCCGAATCAGCAGGGAGCGGACCGGACCAAAGTACGGGGGAGTCCCCGAAAAAAATAGAACTCTCGTGACTAGGAGAAGCAACGCACATGGAGGCCTTTAGTCCGCGTTGTGCGCTCGAGAGTGACGTACGTATAAACGAGGACGCCGTGTGCGTTGAGTACGCGGTAAATCCGCGGCGGACTTTTTATTCGCGGAGCATACTTTTTTCTCCGCCGCGGAATAAAGTCCGTCGTCTGCGCAGGCTATAAGTTAGAAGGGGACCGCGCTGTTTAGGGTTTATTTATATCTTATCCCAAAACGAGCCTTTGAATGCGAGTGAAAACAGGTTCTAACGAAACTTTGTCTGATAGAGTAGGTTGCTGGATGATGTGACCACGTGACCGTGACTCACATGATCTCGTTGTTCCGTATGATCTTGACTGCGACGTCCGTGTTGCCGCGCGACTGGTCTCGCGCGCGCACAACGTTTGAGAATACGCCCTGGCCAGTGTACCCGTACACTGTGTAACGGTTGTCCAGACTCTCGCCGATACGGACCCTAAAAACAAAAACGTACGTCGTCTTCGTTTCACAGTCCAGCCCCCTTACCATGAACTCTTATAGCAGGATTACTTCAATAATACTTCTATTATTTCGTACCATGACGTCCTTAATAAGCTTACTTTAAGGTTGCCATGGTACGAAATAACAAAGTATTATTAAAGTAATCCTGCTATAAGAGTTCGTTGTAAGGGGGTTGTGCCCCATATATGGAGCACGACGAACTATCTTCACAAACCCGTGCCCCACATATGTGGCACGATGAAAAAAGTATGTGCCTACCAGATCCGCACTAAGGGATTTTATAAAATAGCAATATTTTCATATTACTATGCACTCAACCACTCCAACTTAGCTACAAAAACTTGTGTTGTGAGACGACAAGTCGCAACAGCATACAAAAACAACATAGACTAGACTATAGATTTTAGTGGCTTGGCTTTGGAAATGGAATATAAACAAGGCAATTATTTATAACATGGATATGATTAACTAGCTGTACCCCGCAACTTCGTTTGCGTAGAGGAGGAGGATCGAGGAGATCAGGAGGCAGATCTTCCTCTCTGGATCCTTGTTTCCACATCACATAACGCCATGGCTTATAGCCTATGAGCTTTCCGGATATTTCAGCTATCTCCTAGTGAAATTCCCATCAAAATCCCTTCATTAGTTATGGCGTGATACTTGCACAAAGTCACAGACAAACAGACAAAAATTCTAAAAATTAGTGTTTTGGCATCATTATCGATCCTAAAACACATTACAATTATTCTTTTCAAAAAATATCCAATGTACAGACACAACTTTTTTACAGTCTTATTATATGTATAGATAACATGGAATTTAAGCAAGGTTTATTATTATAATAAACGCCATTTCTTGCCTGTAATAGCCTTCGGCGTCGTCCCAGTTGTCCGTTAGCGAAGGATTCTCTATAGCGTACTTCGAATTTGGCCTGCCAGCTGTAGGGGTCTGCAATAATAATAAAATTAACTATTACTCATACTCATTTATCCGGCCTTAGGTACACTATGGAACACTAGGTTACGTCATGTTTCTTACATAAATATATATTTTTGCATATTAGTTAATTATATTTCAAATTATATGGCTGGGTGATGTGAGTGAGTGATTAGGTCTTATATTACGATAACAATTACATAGTACAATATAACATATAAGTCATCTTTTCAAAAATATTGGAGAAACCAGCCTAGTTGGCGATGATAAAATATTTAAAAGTAAAAAGATATATCAATAGCTGGATTAGCAATCCAAATGGCCATAGACAATTTGGAGTCACTTACGACTGTCAAAATTGTATGAAAACTAACAGTTGTAAGAGCGAACTTAAACTCCACTCATAGTCAAAACTACCCATGCCTATCGGCCTGTGAGTAACAACCTAGTGCATACGTGGCACGCGGTCCATAAATACAAACTGAGTATACCAATGAGCTTTCCTCGTTTCTTCTTTAAGAAAACTTACGTTCAAAAGAGTGAAGGAAAACAATGTAAGGTATATTGCCTGAAAATAATTAGAACTCACATCAAGAGTATCTAGAATATCCTGATCGGCGAACATATCCCATTCGCCACCTTTAACTAGTTTCAGACTTGATTTGGGTTCATTATTGTCATTGACTACACCGTCGACGTCTGCGTCCTTTACGTCGTTCTTCGCGTCGCCCTTTACGTCGCTCTTCGCGCCGCCCTTTACGTCGCTCTTCGCGTCGCCCTTTACGTCGCTCTTCGCGCCGCCCTTTACGTCGCTCTTCGCGTCCTTTACGTCTTTATTGGAGTCTTTCTTGGCGTCTTTATTGGAGTCTTTCTTGGCGTCGCTTTGCTTATTGTCTTTAATTGTAAGTAATTTGGCCAAGGAGCTAATGTCGCGGGGTTTCATGACGGGGGTGTCAGAGCCGGATTTCGAAGATAATAAATCCACTCTCGGCGGCATCTCGGGGGTTGCACGAGAATTATCGTCGTTAGTGTTGACATTGCTGCCCCCAAGTCTCTGTAGAGAAAATAATACTTTAAAACTACATCCTTCATGGGGCCCTGTAAGTTGTATAACAAATTGCCAGAAATTGTCATGACATTCACAGAGAGGATATTTAAAAAGAAACGCCTATTAAAATTGATTGATTGATTGATAATGTTAAATCTTGTAAAGTTTCGTGATATCCGACTTGTTGCACCGTAAACATACCTGCATGAGCTGTTCCCTCTGCTTCCGTCGGCGCTCGATGATCTGTTCCTCGCTTTCCTCTTCATCATCAGTGTTGATGGAGATGTCCAGCTCTTCATCGCTGGAGCTCGGAACCACCTGAGCCTCATCGTTGTTGGAGCTCTGAGAACAAGTCATCTACATTAGTATCTTATCCAGGATGCCATAACGGCGGTACTTTGAACCGTTGAGATATTTTGTGCCCCATTTCCTTTATGACGGAGTATAAAGGAAAGATATAACTCAATAGGTCTGCTGTGCAGCTCATGGCAAGGAGTTTACAATCTTCTGGTTACGGATAGGCTAACCCCAGAAGACTCATTCGCTTCCTAGCCAGTGAGTCGCGTTCACACAACCGTTAACAGGTTCAAGTCCTGCCCACCGCCAGAAATTTTTCATCATGTTTAAATGTTGATAAAATAATCCTGTTAAATTAAATGTATGGGTTTCGAAAGAACATTTATGTTAAAACTGTTTCTCATACCTTACGCTTATCCCGAGAGTCTTCTTTAGAATATCTAGAGTCCCGAGAGCGTTCCCAGTGGCGGTCGCGGATGCGGTCGGAACTCCGGTCGCGGAAGCGGTCTGGGCTGCGATCGCGGATGCGGTCGAGGCTGCGGTCGCGAAGGCGGTCGAGGCTGCGGTCCCGGCTGCGGTCGCGTGACCGTCGGGCGCGGTCCGCTAGACGCGGATCGCGACGCAGTACCGGCGACCGTCGTAAGCGCGACTCTCTCTCTCTCCGCCTCAATTCCGCCGATCTCCTCTCCCTCTCCCGTTCCCTTTCTCTCTCTCGTTCTCTCTCACGCTTTCGCTCTCGCTCCCTTTCTCTCTCCCGCTCTCGCTCCTTCTCCCGCTCGCGTTCCCTACGCTCTCGCTCCTTTCTATCCCGGTGATCTCTCTCCTCCAATCTCTTCTCAACTTCCTTCCTATTCTCCCTATTTATGATATCTCGCAAGTCTTCCTCGCGCCGCCGAGCCTTGTACCTGTCACGTTCCGACGACCGGTCTTTACTGGATTTATGTTTACTGCTACGCTTGTGGTCGTGTTCACGGTTCTTCCGTGACTTTTTGAGGGATTTGCCGTCGTCGTTTGTTCGTGTATCATTCGCCGAGTCTTTGGCATGTTCATCGTCATCGCTCTTGTCGGAGAAGTAAGCCACTAACCGGGCTTGGAGCAATTCTTTCTGCTTCATTAATTCCTCTAGGTTTAAATCGTCTTCTATCCCGTTGAGTTCCGGACTCGCGCAGTCTTCTTGATAGTTCTCCGTGTCGGAGTTGGAAGAAATAATTTCCAGGGTTTCAGTGGTAGGGTTTTCTTTTACATGATTATTTCTACTGTTGTTGAGTGACTTTGCTATAGACGTGTCGCCGTTTTTTGTCTTCTGTTGCCGCGTGTCCGCGGGTTCTGATGGCGGGGAGACGACGGAAGAGTTTTTTGGGGCAGGCTTGCATTGGCGGCTTTTCTTTAACAAGTCTTCTACGTCAGACAGCGATGTCTCGCTTTCTTGTTTGGGGCTCTTCTGTTTATCTTTCTTTGATTTCTTTCTCTTCTTACACGCCTTTTCTTTGTCTTCCTCGTCGTCTACTGCTCGTTTGCGTTTCTTATGCTTTTTACTTTTCTTCTTTTTTCTGCTTTCGTCATCAAGGTTCTCCCCGTTCGCCGCCTTTTTAGGTTCTAGCTTAGATCTGAAACAAGTAAATAATTATGCTGTACTTACAAGTCCATTCTGAGTTTCTTGATCTTCACCTTTTGCTTTTACAACATATTGAACAACTCTGTAACATCATACAGGCAGGTCAGATAATAATCGTGAATACTGTATGTATATAGAATATGTTGTGTGAAGTATTGTATTGTTACTTTCGATTGATCTATATTATTATAATACATTAGCAAACTATGGCTTTCCTACAATACAAAACACTTATTTTACACACACATAGAGCGAAATACACAACTTGTGTACAAAGAAACGAGATAGTGCAGTTTTGTGGTGTAAAGGCTTCCAGCACCCGAATTCTGATAAAATAATTTAGATCGAATGGAGACGAACCATTATGTAACCAGTATAACCTGGACATGCAAGCATGAGGATGTTAACCGAGGCTGGACGACCTTGTACTGGTTATGTAACGGTTTGACTCTGTTTGATCCAAATTGTCTTACCAGATCTAATGTACATAATATCAATACATGGTAATCAAACATTCTCTATTCTATGTGTGTGTACGTACTCAGAAGTTAGAACCAAAATCTTGAGAATATTTACCTTGTCTTCAAGTTAGGAGTATTAACAAACTCAATACTTATGTCGATTGTGCATTGTGAACTTTTCATAGCAATGTTGAGAAGAAATTTTAACTTAACTAAGTCATATTTTGAAATTATTTATACACAAAATTATTATTTTTTAAGGTTTTAAGGTTATTTGGTTAT
The DNA here is from genome assembly GCA_963506565.1 of Tachystola acroxantha. Lineage (NCBI taxonomy): Eukaryota > Metazoa > Arthropoda > Insecta > Lepidoptera > Oecophoridae > Tachystola > Tachystola acroxantha. The sequence continues at coordinate 20,849,061 of OY735870.1, forward strand.
GAGACAATAGTGGCATCTGTCATTGTCCAGAGAACTTTAAAAAGATTTAATTAGGCAAATATATGAAGAAAAGATTTGTTTTCGTTGTGAATTCTACCGTAGTAGGTAATATTATTGATGTCTCGATATTTCGACAGCATTGCAGCCATCATGGTCACGAGTAGACTCGTGGTCAGTCTACTCGTGACCATGCTGGCTGCAATGCCATTAACGACTTAGACAAGACAATACTTAGACCAAACGCTATTTAAAAAATAAGGTTAGGCATAACGCGATTTAGACGTAATGCATTTTAGGTACACAGAGCACAAAGGAAAATATATATGCTTTGATTCTGAACATGGATGGTTACATCAATGATGTAAGGCTTGGCGCAAACGGACCACCGACCACAGGCACCAGTGTGGCGGCGGTGAGCGACATCCACCAATATTCGAAAGCCGCTACATTTTAACCCGCTCATGTGCAGTCTCATGATGGAATGTTTGTTCGTGTACCACATGCGATGGGTAGGACGCCTACGGGTAACTGAGTGAGGGTGAAAGGGGGGCGGAGCGCCCCGACCCGACTAGTTACGAGTGTCGGCGTCTTGTGTGGCCCATGTCAGCCACAAGTGGCGAGTCTTGGACACTGCCACCGGCCACTCGTATGAAAAAGCGTATGAACGTATGGACCTCTTCCAGCTCATATAATCTCTCACAAATGAGATTGAGAGCCCGGAAAGTGCTATAATTTTTTGTAACCTTTTTTCACTGAAATAAACAGTTTAAATTTTAATTTTTTTTTAACTGCTTGTCGCTCCCCATCGGTGGCCCGTTTGTTAATAGAGTTAATATTTCAATTTCGCCATGAACGCCGCAGGAGACATAATTCAAATATAATGCCAAATGGCATTTAATGATAAAAGTTTACATAAAGATATAACTTTTAAATAACCTAAAAGTAATACTTACTCATTGCCCATGTTAACAGCTTAATTCGTAAAGGTGAATGTTGATATTCTGAAAATAAAAATCGTAGCTAAGTATATAGAAATATTACTATTTTAAAATGTATGATGTCTGTCGTACAAAGCCTAGGGTTATATTGTTTGCAATTACGAGCTTTCTATCTCTTTCTCAGACCAAAAATGGCTCCAGTTAAGACAAAGAGATGGCTATAGACAATCACCCACTTCCCACTTCTTAATTTGTTCCCACTTCTTCCCATCTGGCCTAGAAATATCACATTACAATCGGGATTACAAATAGTCATATGCGCAGAGGTTGCATGGAGGAGGAAACAGCAGCACATGTGTTTCTAGAGTGCTACAAAGCAGCGGGCTACATTTCTCGAGCCACCAAGGATGCTTCCAGAAGTCTGCAGTGTAGTTAATAATAATAAAGCTCTCTAAACGGCCTCTACACGTTGGACCAATATCTCCGTGCAAGCCTTTAAAAGGACTGGTATTTTTGATACCCGTGAAACGTTAGGAAATACATAATAATAATAATTTTATTAACGAATAACAGAGATTCAACATTTCGTCGATGATAGTACAATACCGCGAAACTAGCACCTTGTAATACTGCGTATCTACAAAAGTAGCAAATTTGCGATTTTGCACCAAGTAGTTGCTACCGGCGATTGGCTCCTTGCTGTGCCTTTAGATGATACTAACGGCCAATGAGAAAGCTCAAATCACATCTAGCCGAAACCGCGTCAGTGGCAGCTCGCCTACAACATGTGACAAGTTTTTTGTCTCTAGTGTAAAGTTTAGCAGAAGCGACTTACGGGGTATTTACAAATGTTAGTCACGCAGTATTGCACTATCACTGACGATTTGTTAGTAAGGTCTTATACACTATATTAGTAACTAACCAGTTATATTAGTAGTTAAGAAACTGGTAGTCTTCCTAGTTGAGCTCAGCTGACTAGAGTAGTAATCTATCTGGCCATGGCAACCGAGTTTTGAGGCCAGTTGTTTGAAGCTGAGATTAAGGCCGAGATTTGCAGAGTTATGAGCGGTAGTTACAAAGATCAAATTCCTTATATAAAAGAACGAGCTCACACTAAGGTCATGCTCAAAACTGTCTGTGAATATCAGCCTCAGGGAATTTTGAGTGCAAGCTTAGGCTGAACACACTGTTGAGTGTTCGGCCGAAACTCATAGACAGTTATGAGTATGAATAGAGTTTGGCCTTACAACTGTCAGTATTCATGCAATTTTTACAGTTGAAGTACAACTCAGAGTTCGTTTACAAACCGGCCTATGACTATCAGCCTAAGAATAAGCTCCTCTCAGAATTGTCTCTGTATCTCGACACAAAACACACCACCACACAGCAGGGTTATTTCAGCCTGTACAAAAACGTTTGTGGTACCTTATCAAGTTATTAATGCTCTAAACAAGGAAAAAGACAATGGCTTGAAAACTGCAAAACTAGTCTTCTAAAACTGGGAAGCTATGTGCATCATTTCTAGGGGAGACAGGCCTGAGTTTATGTGTGGATGTAATTGGTTATCTGATATGAGAAAAAGCTTGACCTGAGTATAGTATAGCGTACCTACGTAATTTGCCACAATAGGTCCTACAATAAGGAACACAGAAGAAAAAAATCAAGCCCAGCAGCAACCATACGTCACAGCTTAAGATAAACATGAAACATACACGCTTGAAGGATATATCCCACAGGTTAATGATGCATTATAAGAATTTCTCTGTCCTAAATAAAATAAGCAGTTACCTTAAAAACCAACACGAGCGACGAGTGTCTGGCGTAACTATGAAAGTATATACACGATTATTAACTAACTTTAAAATAAAACAAGGTTTCTAACACGTTCGAGCTCCTAATAATTTACGTAAATCACTTCATTTCGTTTCCAAATATACAAAATCGAAATGTGTAAAACGTGACATTACCATGACTTTACCCACTTTTTTTTTCGTTTAGAAAAAAAGTTGCCGCTTCTCTTGACGTTGACTTGACAGTATCTTGCTTGCTAGATAGTTGCTTGCCACTTGCAGTTGCTCGCCAACGACCACTTGCCTTGAATGTCATGGCATTTTTTGGGTTACCATTTTTTATTTGAATAATATAAGTATTCTTCTCGAGTATTCGTTGCGTATTCGCTTAGTATTCGTATAGTTTTCAAGAGATTTTTAAAATAGAACATCATTATGGTTGAACTAAAGGTATGTAACCAGGCCAGAAAATTAAAAAAAAATAAAGTACGGGGTTGCCATTTTAATTGGTTTCCTGTTAGATATAGCGGATTGGATTAAGATCAAGAGGGGATATTTGTCACGACTGCTGACGGATCACGGAATTTATAATCGAATAACGAAATCTAAGATTGTTGTTTTATTCAGGTTATTTGTATAAATGCTCATAAAACATTTAATCCATAGTTTATAACTGGAAATCTTTACGAAGTGACAAACCATTTTGAGATCGCTAGACTAAATTCCAAAATTATAGTAGGTAACACTATAAATAAAAAATCGGCCAAGTGCGAGTCGAATTGGTACCAAGGATTCCGTACAACTTAAAACACCGTAACGTCTCTGTGACATTGCTCTTATAAAAAAACTAGTTTATGGACAAACTTATATTTGCGATTAGATTACACCTGCGAGTATAGGCGCCAAGTGTAAATATAAGTGTATAGTCGCAAAAACATTTCTTGTTGTGTGACTACTTTACAGTTTTCGGATTTTCCCCTTTGTTTGTGCCATAAAAAAAAACCTAGCCTCTTAACAAATTTCATGATTCTTGGTCGACAGGAAGTACCCTGTCTACAGGTTTTGATTATCTTGCGTTTTCATACAAATATACTTACGGCAAAATGCGACACAGACATATCTTTTGATAACGTTGACTTGATGTAGAAGTTTGTAGGCCAGTCATTCTGGCGAGCGTTTGTATGGAGACCCCAACAATAACTCCTCTATCGATGAAACTGTATGTGTGTGTGTTGATTGTTTCACGGCGGCCGGCATGAGATTGCAGACTTAAACTTGATAGGTTGTACACGTATGAGAAAAAGGTCTTAACCTACGGTCTTAACAGACAGACGGACGAACAAAGAGGGTTCCTTTTTTTCTATTGTTTGAAGTACGGAACTCTAACAAGTAATGGCGATTGGCGAATCGATTTGTCGGGTTTGTTTGTTGACTTTGTTGTGTCTGTCGCATAGACATTTTTTTTATCGTGTGCTCGATTTCATCATAATTTCATGTAAAATTTAACGTCCACGATTGAAATTAAAATATTGATAATAACTAAGGATTAGGTAAGTAAATATATTTTTGAGGGCCACAGTAATGTTACTTGGTACAGTCGTTGGGTTAGCTAATTTATGTGTTTTTTACAAATTGTGTTTTGCCCTCAGGTATCCGGCCATCCAGCTAATATGACGATCATGCAGGGATTTGGCTGCGACGACGAGACTGGCGAAGTATTGTGTTTTAACATAAACCGGGAGACGGGTGAACCGATAATCGACAACGACGGACCCCCATCTTATCTTAGGATTATCACCACCCCTTCAGTGTCTTCTAAGAAGTACACAGAATTCCCTAAAGGCTACATAGCAACGACAAAGAAATTTCAAGCATTAAAAGCGAATATCTTGGCAGGGTCCAACCGAATCAGTTACCGACTGTTGCTCATACCGACCAGTATTATCTTTCCTGGATTTGTTTGTGTCATACTCATGTTGTTGGAGATATTTCTTCATGTTAAGTGTCATAAGAAGAATAAGGAATTGAAGGATCCCAGTGTGTACTACCGAAGCCCTTTCCATGCGGTCACAAGCGTCTTCTGTGGTGCATGTCGGGAGAGTGACTCTGCATCGAAAGTGGGGCAGCTTCAGGATAAGAGGCGCTTCCATTACGACTACCTCAGGAGCATTGCAATTTGAGAGTTAAAAGCCGAACCTAATCGAACAATTTTACTTTGTTTTCAATTCCTTTTGGTTTGTGAATTTAATACTTTATTTTATATTCACTGTTAACTTCTAATTTGGTTTCCATTTAATATTCTTTTGTGCACAACTTTTAGATCAAGATATTTTGAGTGCGAACTCAGCATCAGCTCGCATTTGCGAATGTCAAAATTATGAAATATGTCAGGTTGTAAGAGCGAACTCAAACCTTACTCATACTAAAAACTGTCTACACCGACAGTTCTACCTCCAAATCAAAATGTTAAGTAAATATTTTTTTGGGGACAAACATTTATTATTAACTCGGACTGGGCAAAATAATTAAAAATATTTGCTTATTGTGATCCTATACTAACATTTCGAATCAATGAGAATATGGATTTCACATTTTGGTATGGCAGTTGGATTCTATAGTTAACCCCAGCGCCAGACTTTGTCAAAGACACTCAAATTCGATGTTCGTTGATAGCTTTTTATGACGTCGTAGTTATAGATTTCTTACAAAGCTTTCAATGGCAGGTAAATGTATGCAAAGACGCTCACATGTCTGGCGCCTGTCTAAGGGTGTTTTTACACCAGCGATGTGCTATGCTACTTGCTATGGATGTGTTTGATATCCACCAATCATATTCATTGGTCCACATAGCATAGCTCTGGCTGAATGAATATGATTGGTGCAATAGCAAATGTCATAGCACATCTCTGGTGGAAAGGCAGCCTGAGACTAGTGTTCAAAGTTATGCATGAAAGAATTTTGTACAAAAATGCGAATTACGTATTTTTTTCCTACATAACAGACACAATCTGTGTAGTTTTATTATGGCAACCTAAATAAGCTCTCTGTTTCCATTTAAATGTATATTCATAGTGATCTTGCTGTAGATAACCAAGCTTTCAAGCATTGAATGCTTTGCTCAATCAATACTCATTGCTGCAACACTGCAAATTTTTGTGATGAGTTTTGATCCTTTAGTTAGAGGATCTCCATAGAAACTTAAGCCTTAATACCTGTATTGATAAATTGATAGGTAAGCTCAACTCAGTATTGATAATTGTGTGATTAGCAGCTATACAGGATGTTCGGCACATGAACTGACAAAATTTTTGGGTGAATTGGTGGGGTTATTTGCAAGGTTAACTCATCTGACCATTTGTCCTGAGATACGATTTTTTTAAAGTAACTTTTGGAATTATTCCTTAAAAAACAGACCTACGTTTTCTTTTAAAAAAAGTTGTCCAGTTTATAGCCTTTCCAATGACATGCCACATGTCGGTCAAGGCTTACTAAGAAAAATACTTCAAAAGATAACTTTATAAAATCGTATCTCAGTACCCGTGACACTGAGGCTAAATGGTCACATGAGTTAAAAACTTGCAATCAATCCACCAAAAAAATTTGTCGGTCCATGTGCCGAACAACCTGTATAATTCACCTTTTAGTACTTTAATGAAAAGTAATTCAAATGGTGAATATTTTACGAAGGTTACACAAGTACGATCTCTTTTCAAAACTTCTACCGAAGTTAATTTTGAGATCTACTCGAACATACCTGGTTAAGATAGGTAGATGTTGTTGTTTTTTCAGTTCTTTTTTAATAAGGTGATGGGGTCTTTAGGTAATAATAGTTTAAGATACAAGTGATCTAAATTGTTCTTAAATTTAATCGAATTTAAGTTAAGTTTTGGCTGTAAGCTTAAATTTTTTGGAAATAAAGGTTTTTTGGACAGATAGCGTTTTTTCCTCGTAAAACAGTTATTTTAAAGTCCCCAATTTTAGAGCATAGGCCTTTCTAAAGTGGATTCACCTATTTTCTGTTGTCAAGTAGAGTTTGGCGATTCAGCTAATCAAAGTTTGCTATGATATGCCCATTCAATCATTCATCGTCTATGTTTGGAAGATATTCTGGATAGGTATGTAAATAAAAAATAATTATATAGTACACATAATCACTTTATTATGAGCTGCAATATTGATATAATGATTCAGAATAATAATAAGATTCCGGATAGCTTGTCTTAATCACTTGGAATAGAGCGTGTTCGTCGGTCCTACATTATATTAGATCTGGACAGTTTCCAAAGTCGCATATTACATTAGAGCCAAACTACGTACAATATTATCGATTATTTATTACAGAAGGCAAGTAAGAAGACAAACTTGCACAATGAAATGAGTATTATTTTTACTAGCTGTATTGTATAAGTCTATTGTATTATGTGATTTCAGCTACAATATGTATGTAAATATATATATTTTTAAGGCATAGACCACACAACTGAAGACGCAAGGTAAGGCCGCGGCACACAAAGTAAGCATCGTCGTCGCGCCCCGTGACCCCTTCCTTTGCAAAGATTGATATCTTAGCTCCTGTATGTTTTTCATTGTGTCGTTTCGTATGAGAATTTAATTATCATATTTCAAACAGATGTTACTTATGTAGTTTTTTTTATGGATTTGATAGATGTTAAAGGAATATATCTGCCATTTTCTGTGTGCGCCGCGTTGTAACTATGTCATCCTGTGTGGCCTATGCCTTAAGGACCGAAAACTGTTGACTGGTTTTGCCGAATTGACCACGAATCTCTACAGGGGGAAACTCGACAGAGACTGAATTATGCATTGCCCGAAAAGACTACATCTTGGTCAACTCTGCATGAGCCGAGTTTTTTCTTGCCCGAGTTGCCCCTTGCATGCCTTCTGTTAAATCGGGGTTTAGGTTTCAATAGACACAGATTAATTAAAATATCTGAACAGACAAAATATTTCTATTATGTAGACATATATTACGATCAATATGGACCACATCTATTCTTTTCAGCAGTGCCGGATTAGCCACTTAGCTAGAGTAGCAAATGAGGCAGGGCACCTACGCCTCTCTGATCATATCTACAAACATCTAAATTGCCCTCACCTTGGCGAGCATAGAACATGATTTGGTCGGGAAAAATGATATGGATAGTGTTATCTTTAAGTTGGTCCATAATAAATTCAGAAAAGTTTATTTGTAGCAGTTTTTAACACCCTAAACTTAAGAATCGAAACCAAATCGAGGACCCCTTGATAGAATTTGCTACGGGCCCCGCGCTGGCTAAATCCGGCACTGTTTAGCGTGCATAGGTATATTTTTTTGCATAGTTGGCCTTTCTGGATACCTGATACATTTGTTGACACATTTATAACATTTTGCTGATTCCTACCTCACGTCAATACAGTGCCTGGCTACACGGGCGATTGTTTATTGCTGCGTAGCCATGCCACTCTCACATACAGGGTGGTAATGTGATAACTGATCACCGTTGATCATGAAACTGGATCATCATCAGTCTATTTATATTGCCCCACTGCTCGGGCACAGACCTTCCCTTACATCGAGGGAGCTGGGGCCAAGATCCACCACGCGGGCGCAGTGCGGGTTGGCGGATTTCACATGCCTTAAATTTTTTCTTCTACGGCATGTAGGTTTCATCACGATGTTTTCCTTCTAGGCCAGTCATTCTGGCGAGCGTTTGTATGGAGACCCCAACAATAACTCCTCTATCGATGAAACTTTTTTGTATACTTAATAGCATATTTATAAGAACAATTGTCAGAGAATCCAATAATATTTCGAGGCGGAAGTTACTTATTTTAATTGAAATTCAACATTATACCGTATCTTTTTCTGGAACAATGTTATGGTCATAATTCTTTTTCTATAAATTGTATTTTATTAGTGTGCTTCTGTACATTCATAAGTAAAACTACTTTTTAATTCGAAAGTGTAGGTATTTTAATAAAATGTCTTTTTTGGCCGTAGTTTCCATAGGATAATTGCTCCGCCGGGTTTCTGTTTTTAATATGCCTTCAAATTATTATTTCTAGTATAAGTACGAAAATCCAACAAAAAAATCCAAATGAAACAATTCATTATACAGAATTTGTCTTTTAACTATCTCTGGAAAATTACTCTATCAGATATTTTTTACAATTGTAATGAGATACCCACAAATAACCTGATTTCAAAAGAATCCAACAAAATATCCAGGCGGAACACCATTATTTCGAAATACCTATCAAGCGAAGGCCAGCGCGGGGCCCGAGGCGGGCGAGGGGCGTCGAAAACCGGTCGAGCGGCGGGCGAGTTTCTTCAAGTAGGTTAATAGGTACAGCCAACAGAAGATCAACACTTTGGACTAAGTACCGTTCTTATTATCTGCGTCGTAAGAGTTGAAATCGTGCGAATGCGAGCGAGTTTTACCATTGATCTGCTGTTGTCCGTACTATACGTATGTATGTATGTATGTAGGAGGTTGATCTAAACATCGCAATTTAATTATTATTATCGTCATCGTTTCGAAACATACGAACGCAGTAAATGTAATATGCGTATTGCCTTGTATAAGTTGAGTATATAGTGTGTGTTTTCTTCGCGACACGGGGTCTAGGATAAACTAACCCAGAGATTCCTTTAGAGTGTCTTTAACTTAATTGGGCGCTTAGTGTTTTTTTATGTTACTTCCAGCTTTAAGAAACGCCCCTGTTGTGAATCTATACTAGATTATTTGCAATTTTGTCGAAATCTAGTCGCGTTCATGTCTCACGCTGGTGCATGAGATAGTGTTTGATAATTTCGCCACGCCAAACAGCGGGCGTATTGGTCGAGTGGCTGGAGCGGTCGCCTCCCGTGCACGCGGTTCCGGGTTCGATTCTTAGCTAAATATATATGTTTTTTTTGTTTGTTTCGTGTTTTATTTTGTATTTTATTTTAATTGTGTTTCGAATTTGGTTAGTATTTTATCAAACATTTTGTTGTAATTATCTTTGAATTTTATTTGAGCATAAACTCTGAACTCATTTATACCGAAGTAGGTGTATTAGGAGAGCTGGGAATCTGTCTGTACTAGATTACTTGCAATTTTGTCGAAATCTAGACGGAGCGGTCCGTTCATGTCTCACGCTGGTGCATGAGATATGCTTGGTAATTTCGCCGGGCTAAACAGCGAACGAATTGGTCTAGTGGCTGGAGCGGTCGCCTCCCGTGCACGCGGTTCCGGGTTCGATCCTTAGCCTAAATATATATTTTTTTGTTTCGTGTTTTATTTTGTATTTTATTTTAATCGTGTTTCGAATTTGGTTAGTATTTTATCAAACATTTTGTTGTAATTATCTTTGAATTTTATTTGAGCATAAACTCTGAACTCATTTATACCGAAGTAGGTGTTGGAGAGCTGGGAATCTGTCTGTACTAGATTACTTGCAATTTTGTCGAAATCTAGACGGAGCGGTCCGTTCATGTCTCACGCTGGTGCATGAGATATGCTTGGTAATTTCGCCGGGCTAAACAGCGAACGAATCGGTCTAGTGGCTGGAGCGGTCGCCTCCCGTGCACGCGGTTCCGGGTTCGATCCTTAGCTAAATATATTTTTTTTATTGTTTTTTTTTATTTATTTTTTGTTTTGTATTTTGTTTCGTGTTTTATTTTGTATTTTTAACCGACTTCCAAAAAAAGGAGGAGGTTATCAATTCGTCGAATTGAAAAATTAATTGTGTTTGGAATTTGGCTAGTATATTAGGCAGATCACCCTCACTTCTAGATTTTTGTGGTTGCAGTTGCGATTACATATTATTAGTAGGTGAATATCTCACGCTCATCGTACAAGTGTAGAATTTAAATTTGCTTAGCTGTAGTCGTCAGTATGACGTAAGTAATAAGACCTATGCCGCACGCAAATATACCCGTAGTCGATGTGCGAGCGAGTTGAAAAATAACAAGCTGTCTTTGTTACTCGAGGGGGTGAGGGGGGTCCGATCGCATGTAGCACGGCGCACCGTTCCGCTGAATCACTTATTGACTGATAATCTATTTTGATTCTAATAATATCACAATACAGTAGGGTTTTATATAACAGATAATTATAATTTTAAGAAATAATTTGATACACGCACACCAAACGAGATCCCACGGCGAAAAAAAAGTGTTTTGCCATTGTCCGTACTAACCTTGACATATGTTGTCGTACTTATGCGTTGATGATACGGGCTAGATTACGTTTTGTGTTTGTTGGCGTAGGTACTATCGTCTCGGTCGAGCTTACTTAAACATTCCACGTAGTAGGTACCTAGTAAGTACACATAAAAACACATCAAGTTGTAACACTTTGGACCGCTCCAATCTATATATCTATCTGCGTCGTTAGAGTTGAAATCGTACTGAAAGTGTTACTATTGATCTGCTTTTGTCCGTACTAACCTTGACTTGACATGTTGCGCTTATGCGCCGATGATACGGGCTAGATTACAATGGTTTTGTGTATGTTGGCGTAGGTACTGTTGTGTCGGTCGAGCTTACTTAAAACATTCCAAAATCAGATCAAGTGTAACACTTTGAACCGTTCTTATTATCTGCGTCGTAAGAGTTGAAATCGTACTGCAAGTGTTACCATTTGTTTTGCTATGTCCGTACTAACCTTGAAATGTTGTCGTACTTATGCGCCGATGATACGGGCTAGATTAGAATGGTTATGTGCATGTTGGCGTAGATCGGTCGAGCTTTCACCACTCGGTAACGAGTTAACCTAAAATAAACTTTATTCGTATAACTGTAGGTAGAGTACAGAATCCTATCTCCAAAATATTTGGAGATAGGATTCTGTACACGTTACCGATGCGATAGATATTTTCTACTTGTATAGGAATAAGGTTTATTATAAATTGACTTTGACTTTGAAGAACAGTTCGACTAAGATCGTAAGTATGTTCATAATGATAAGAAAAATCGAACTTAGCATTTTTCTCAACTCTAATTTTTCGTCGATTTCTAGAAAACGCTTGTCCGCATGGATCTTTACTGGACTTTAGTAAAGAGTTAATCTACAATTAACCTTATTTGTATATGAGTAGACAACAGAATCCCATCTCCAAATGTCTCCTCCGCTCCGTCCAATTTCTCGTCCGCGTTCCCGCTGTTCTGTACGTGTAATAGGAATAAGGTTGTTAATCGGCCGCAGTAGCGATCCGCGCGCAGTGGCGCATGCACCGCCGCGTTGATTAGAAATATTTGAATACAACTCTATTTGATATTTTGTGCTTCGCCTGCATTTTTTATTGGAAAACTTGAAAAGCAGTTTTAATAAGATAGTCTGTTCATAATGACAAGAAAAATCGGGCTGAGCATTTTTGGAAACCCCCATTTTTCGTCAATTTCTGGATAACGCTTTTCGGTCTGGATTTTTTATTGGATATTCATAACTACTTTCGAAAGTAATATTTTAAATACATAATTAAATAGAAATTGGAGTGAGTAATTATCCCTTGGAAATTACGGCAAAAAAACACATTTTATTAAAATATATATATTTCCATATGGAAATATGGTTGGATATTCTGTGAACACATGCCTATAGGTAACTAAAACTTGTAAAAAAAGAATTTTGGATAGAGCAATTTTCCTGTAATTGATACCACGTAATTTAAGTTTGACCTTGAAAATACCTAACTTCCGTTTCTACAAATTATTGGATTCTATGTCAATTCCAATCTACATATGGTACTCTATCACTGTGCCAAATTTCATAGATAGATGAGTTACTGCTAGGGTCAACTCCTTTAATGACTGGCCTATTCACCGTTTTGAGAGCACTCGGTAAATGTACGTAAGTTTTTACGTCGAAAAAACCGACGATAACTCATTGGTACATGGCTGGGAATCGAACCTGGGACCTCCGTATTGCAAGTCCATTGACCCAACCACTGAGCCACCGAGCTCGATATCAGTAATATAATCAAAAAATGTCATTAACAATACAAACGATTTGATTGTGTAGATAATGGAATTTTATGTATCGGTTTTCGATGCTAATAAGACACTGATTATCCAGTTTCAAGGTTAACGGTGATCATACTGACACCCTGTATAAAGGGTGTAAGGAATATACCCTGTATAACGGAAAGGGTCGAGGGCAAATGTCGATAACTATACAACTTTTGTCATGGGTGTGAAAATTTCGAATAAAAAATACTTGCTTAAATTAATGTCTCATACACTTTGGCTGATATCATAAATTAGCTAATATACAGGGTGTAACGTAAATGGTATATGAAGCCGAAGGGTGTGTGTGAAGGGTGTTCAGTATCGGTAACTGAACAACTTGTTCTACGTCTTTTCGATTTCCGCAAATTTATTTTTTGAATTTTCATACATTTCGTTCCGGCCAGCTGATCGATTTGTATGAGACATTAATTTATTTTTATTCGAAAACTCAACTCCCTTCGGCTTCATATATCATTTACGTTACACCCTGTATACAAAATGTTTGAAAAATAACAATGAAAAATTTCGAATATAAATAAGTTGTGGAAAAGCTGTAGGTATAAAGTTTTGTTTAGTTATCTATACTGATTGCTGCCACCTTTCCGCTTTCCGTTGCACCCTATCCCGTAAACTTACATCATCACATTTTCTAAGCGAAAATATATAATTTTATGGTAGGTTGTCCTCATTTGTCCCTTAGAACATCCTTAACTATAATAAACATTTAATTAAATAGACATTTTATTCTATTCACGACATTTAATTATACTTAAGTGGACAGTCAATAGCGGGCCCACTCGGCTAACTAGCGCGAGAGAGGGAAGATTGGCGAATGCTGGAAGAGGATAGGACTTTGTGTATGAATAACAATGACCGTAAGGGATCTAATCCATTAATGGCCTTAGTCAACTGACGCTAAGTTGAGGAACTTAAAAAAACATATCTTCTAATATAAACAATCCATTACGATGAATGCTGAGCCTTCCATGAGCCAACTAGCGCCTCCAATCTTAAAAAAATAATAGAGATTTGGTAAGATTTTTTTTAATATAGTTTATTATGTTAGAAAATATGCTGTTTTAAATGGGCGGTGGATAGTTTGCTGCACTGAATGTACGGGTCAGGGATGTTAGATAAAATTTGATAAGTTTGCTATTGTTTGCCAGGATAGGTGTGCTATTGTATGCCAGGATCGCTATGTGTGCTATTGTATGCCAGGATCGCTATGTGTGCTATTGTATGCCAGGATCGCTATGTGTGCTGTGCTATGGTATGGTAGGATCGCAGCAGATGGAAGTCCATCGTCACTGCCTACCCCTGTGGGAAATAAAGGCGTCAGCTTATGTATACCGCAGCCCGAATCAAGTGTCTTATTTTGTAAACAAAAACTACCCTACTAACATTTTAAGCTGTTCTGTGATTATTGCACAGTTATTTTCAAAATGATGAACAGGTTCGATCAATCAGTTCCTTCAGTGTTACATCACAACAGGTAATTAGACGATCATATTTGTTTACAAAATAAGACACTTTATTTGGGCGGTGGTATATGTATGTTGTTTTAAAAGGTTGGGGCGCCACTTGGCTAGGTCGTGGCCTATAACTTAATTTTATAACACGTAACCATTGATCTCCTATAAACAACAGCAAATGAGGGTCCATTCATCCGTTTGGACCTTCTTTGCGCTCAGACATTTTTAGAAGGCAGACTGTGTATCTAGTTGTTTATAGGAGGTCAATGCACGTAAACTATTTTTGAGAGCCAGAAAAGAAGAAAAAAAATTGAAATTGAAGAGGACTAGTTGCATTCACAAACAAAACAGCAATATTATAGCCACAATTTTAATGTTCGACCAATCAAAGTGCGAAATTTCACGCGGATAACATAAGAAACGCTTAAATTGTGGCTCTAAACTGAACTAAGAGTGTGGACATTATACAAAATCGCAAAGGTACTTCATGTTTGATATTGGTTTGATCTATGGAGCCATTTACAAAATAAAATCTTTAAAATAATTTGATAAGAAAATGACGTCAAAAATAGGGCCAAATTATATTTATTTCAAAATAGGATATCGCGGCTCACACGCATTTCGTCAGATACTCAACTTGTCAAATACGCATTTCGTCAGATATCAAAACGGATACTCAACTCGTCAGGTTCGCAATTGGACAGACACGCAACTCGTCAGACTCGTAACTCGTCAGAAACGCTATTCGTCAGAAACTCTACTCGTCAAATACGCATCTCAGATGTTTTCGTGTCATGGAGAGAATGGGATAAACTGAGTAAAATAACAAAATACTTAATAAAACATATAATTAGTTATGTAATAAAACCTAGCAAGTCTTATAACCACCATGTACCTATCGTACATACTCGAATCGAACATTGAAAATCAATTTGAAAATAAACAGAATTATATTTATAATTATATTTTATACAGAACTATCCTGAATTCGTGTAATTTTTCATAATAGTGATTCATTGATTTCCTATAAACAACTAGATACAGTCTGCCTTCTAAAAATGCCCGAGCGCAAAGAAAGTCAAAACGGATGAATGGACCCTCATTTGCTTTATTTGACATTATTTGGACGTTAACAATGGACCCTTATTTGGACGTTATTAAATTGATTTAGTAAGACCTTTGTGTATCTAGTTGTTTATAGGAGATCAATGAAGTGATTGGCCAGTTTCAAGGTCAACGGTGATCGAACACACTGCCACCTGTATTTTATTATACTTATCTAATGATACGTCACAGACCACTTACCCCATATACATGAAAGCGGTACAAATGACAATGCCAGATTCTGCCCCACCATCAACCGCATGATGAACAAGATAACGAATAAATGTAAAAATATCACCGTTTTGATTTAAAATAAAGGTTTGTACAAGTTGAGAGTCGAAAAAACAGCTTAATTAAGAATTCAGAAAATAGTATGAAATCGAAGCGAATTATTCATTGTTTTGTTATCATTTTCTACTACTCTCGCAACTCCTATTGATTGTGATTATGCTATATAAAACCTGTAATAAGTCCCCAACAAAATGAATGATACAGCTTCAATGCTCTCGTAGTTATGTAGGTGGGGCAAAGCTCCATTGAAATGTGGCAATGTCATTTGCAAGCGAAAAATTCTGTCAACGATAAGCGCATAGAGACGAAGCGGGGAACAGGGGTGCCGTATTAAAGAGATGCGTCCATGTCGATAATATCTCTAGGTTACGCGTGTCGCGAAGCAATGTTGCGCTCATGTGCGGGCAGACACGGGCGCACTCCTGTTACAGGCCTATGGGGTAAGTGGTCTGTGGATATGTAGATATATGCAGTTTATTTACAGTATGCATTTTTAATTTATATTACTGATGTTGCTTATGTAATTACCAATCTATGTTAATATTGCACATCAACCTCAGCATATATCCGTCGATTTCTCTACCCAAAGGTTGTCTGGAAGAGATTTCTTTCAGCGATAAGACCGCTAAATGCGATGTCATAGATTTTGAGTATGAGTGGATTTCAGTTCGGTTTTACAACTGCCAATTTTCATACAACTTTGACAGTCGTAAGTGGTTCGCGCTCACTGGTTATGACTACGCTGCTTTTCTTTGTGTAATATTTTTGCAGTAAAGAATATTTATCTACAGAGTTTACTACTCACACGAATTCAGACTCATCCTGTATATAGATTACAGTACAGCGCGTGTTTCTAGGCTAATCGCGATCGGTAAAATGTCGTATTAAATTGCTTGCTCCTCTATACAGAATGTAACGGTAAGCCGAAAGTTTGTAGAACTTTCTTTTGGACTCTGCATACATTTTTACTATTTATTACCGTTTTTTACCATTCACGGCTGACGCAGAATAACGCGGATAAACAACAAGTAAATCAATTATATAAAAAAACGTAATTCCAATAATAGGTACCTTAAAAACAAAAAGTGCAGATTTAATTATTTATAAAATTCCTAGAACTTTATACATACTACCTAACCATTATTTACTTCGTGATTTGATACCACAGTTATTGATATATGAACAGACAGCGGCGTGCAAATAGCCGCTTATATAAAAAAAAGTATTGATTTTTCAATACTGTTTTTATAATAATAAATGCGGGGTAATTGTGGCGATTTCAGAGTCGCACGCTAAATAATAATGCGAGATTCTGCCCCACCATTAACCGCATGATGTACAAGATGTACAGCTTCAATGTACACGCAGTTTTGTATAGGTGGGGCAAAGCTCCATTGAAATCTGACAATGTCATTTAATCGTTTTAAAAGGGAGACGTATAGCTCTCTTATTCGATATAGCATACGAGTGCCAGTGACAGGTGCGTTTAGAATTAGATTTAGTGGCCACGATAGAATCTCTTAATATCAGGCGATACAAATATTTCATAAATGTCCACAAGTCACAAATAAATGTAATAATATTAGGGTTTGGACCCACTACATTAATTTGGTTTTACATCGCCCCATAACATACCCACACTGCATAACTTTTGAAATGGTTTATCAATATGAGCCCCCCTGAGTTTAAATCTAAACGTTGAATTTAGGCCAGCCATGCAATCAGCACAGCTAGGCGCTTCTTGTTCTAGCGAACGATATTTGTAAGCGGCAGGAATAGTTTCAGGAAAATGCGATGCCAGGTGTAGTGGGGAGATAAGGAGCATAGCAAATGGGTAATAACGGTTTTAAATTACAATACTCAGTAAAATATGGTTCGAATGCCAACCTGAAATCCTCTAACCATGTAATGGCCAATAATTCACGATATTAGATACATTTCATTGCAAAACCTGCATTACGGTTCTTAATTTATAAGTAGACAAAAAGGTCGACCGCGACTTTCAAAGTTGTTTTCATTTTGACACATGGAGTTACATTACTGCATTTCGTTATATCCCATTAGCATTGCCGCACACGTACCCACCCGGCACCGCCTCGTTCCTCGCTGTCAAAATAACGCGATGCGCTGCCGTTACGTAGGAGATTAGTGTGCGTTGCAGTATAGTTTTAAATGGGCACTTCACTAGGCTATTCGTATTCGCTATTGGATGTTTCTCGCAATTGTCAAATACTTGACGTACATACAAATAAGACGAGTCAACCACACATGGCAAGTATGACAAATACGCAAATACGAAGCCAAGTGAAGTGTGAGCAATACAAATAATAATGAACGAGTCGTGGCGCTTATGTCATGCCGGGGCGATACGTCTGCGGCAACCTTTAATGTATCAAAATGAAAACGAGTCGTGGTCGATCTCCAGATGTCTCTGTCCATTCTGCATACGGTACCTCACTAGTCTACCACCCAGCTGAGATATTGACAGGCTCCTCTCAGTTATTTCTACCGATCAGCCCCCTTACCTTGAAGTCTTATAGCAGTATTACGTCCATAATACTTTGTTACTTCGTATAATGACGACCTTAAAGTAAGCTCATTAAGGTCGTCATTGTACGAAGTAACAAAGTATTATGAAAGTAATACTGCTATAAGACTTCAAGGTAAGGGGGCTGTTCCTTTTCTTTTAATGTCCTCTCGCAAACATCGATTAATCGACAATTCCATTTTCATATCACAACATGTTAACAATCTTTTCGTTGCATTACATTAACTAGACCACAGGAAACGTACAACTGTAGATTCTAAACAACAAATAAAGAGAAAACTTTACGAAACCTATTAAAAACATTTATTTAATATTAAATATAACATTTAAACATACGAATGCAAAGTCTCCCCGTTGACGTCTACAAGAAATACAATTACATAATAACATTTAATTAAACATTTCAAGATTGTTATTTTATATAAACATTTCAAGATCGTTATTTAGGTGCTCCCACAAAACAGTTATTGACGTTAATAACTGTTGTGTTGGAACACCTATTAATTAAACATTTCAAAATCGTAATATTATAAACAAAAAATGTATGGGAGTACAATATTGGATTGGAGATTAATTGCAATACAAAAAAAAATGTTTTCCCCAAATGAAATCACTATATAAATGGACAACGAATATGTGCTTTCGAACGTTTACATTAATTTTAAAAGCAAAATATATGTCGGATTTTGGGGAAATGACGAAACAATTTTTACGCGGCGATAATCAATGAGCGAATGAGAATGGCCTGGGGTCGTTTACGAACCGAACTTGAATTTGGTTGGCACCTGCGGCGGCACGGTGAACGAATACCCTGCAATAAAGAAACATACTTGTTTAGTAATAATTAAAATCACTTTAGTCGCAATAGGTCCTTTGGAGGAATAGGCCAGTTGACTCATATCGCCATTCAATTAAAAAATATATATTTCATATAGTATTTCACATTAGGATGCCAAATATATTTCATTACACTTTTATTACATAAACAACTAGATACACAAAGGTCTTACTAAAACAATTAAAAACCTCCAAATAAAGGTCCATTGTTAACATCTAAATAATGTCCACTAAAGCAAACGAGGGTCCATTCATCCGTTTGGACCTTCTTTACGCTCGGACATGTTTATAGGAATTCAGTTGTTTATAGGAATTCAATGATAAAAGTAGTCATTTATTAATAAACCAGCGTATCACGTGTATCTCAAGTATGTCATTTATTATTAAACCAGCGTATCACGTGATGTGTTTCTCAAGTCGCGGTTCACTTGCAATCAGCAAATACGTTCTCAAGTGCGAGTTTGATAGTTACTGTTGTCTTGAGAACTGAGTTTTGTTTATTAATACGACGTTACTCACATGATACCCGATTCCTAAACGCGCACCTAAGTTACGTTTATTAATAGGAACGCCATTTTGAGGTTGTTCTCAAGATTGACTTTTGAGTTGAGATGTCCTTACCGCCGCTCTGTTCGATGCGCTTGCTATCCTGTTGTGCTTTGCGCTGCGTGGCGAGCACGAACACGGCCGACAGCTGTTTCTGCTGCTCCTCGTTGAGCACGCTGGTGAGTGCGTGGTAGAATGCGGGCTCGGTAGCAGACAGCGCTGATAACACACGAATAAATCAAGCAATGAGTCGTCTTTTAGATTTAACCTAGTGGCATTTTACTTCGCTGTACAGTCATGAGTAATAACATAGAAACATCCTTAAAATTCAAATTCATGTAACAACTTTAAATCGCAAAAATAAGTATGCTAAACTGTGGCCAATAATTATGTAAACGCTAAATTGTATCAAAATAAAGTACACACCCCTTGTACAACATTTCCTTGGTGGGGTGTGTACTTTATTTTGATACAATTTAGCATTTACATAATTATTGGCCACAGTTTAGCATACTTATTTTTGCGATTTAAAGTTGTTACATGAATTTGAATTTTAAGGATGTTTCTATGTTATTACTCATGACTGTACCGATTACAGTCGTAGTTTAAAGTAAATAAAGTTGAATTCAAATTGTTACTAAATTAGTCGCTTCCACTCCACTCCGTCCGTCTGCGCTGACGCTAAGTGGCTAGGACCTTTGGTACTTCGAGACGTTTCTAAGCCACGATATTCCTATCTAAACCGAAGCCCAAATCAAGTGTCTTATTTTGTAAAGAAAAACTACCCTAAACTACTAACATTTTAAGCTGTGTGCTCGTAGTCCAGTTGCGAGTACACGTTGAAAACGATCGTACAAGTTAAGCAACGCTGGGTGACCCTTCATCTGAGCCCCTTCGTGTCTCGGAAAGCACGTTAAGCAGTTGGTCCCGGGTGCTGTCGCTCGGCAGCAGTCGTTAGGCCACGTCAGAGGCCTATAGGCGGCCAGAATAACTCTGACAAATAGGTTTGGTCACTAAACCACACGAAAAAAGAAGATTTTAAGCTATTATGTGATTATTGCATAGTTATTTTCACATTATTAGATCGGATCACTTTATTTTCACAATGATGAACAGTTCAATCAATTCCTTCAGAGTAATTAGACGATCATATTTGTTTACCAAAATAAGACACTTGATTTGGGCTGCGGTGTGCCTGGCATTTTAACAATTACAAATAAATAATAAAAATATGATTACCTGCCAGTGTGTTCTTGAATTTGATATATTCGTCGACAGGACAGTCCTTTTCGTCTAGAGGTGTGGTGTAGCATTCTATGGGCGTGTCCTCAGCGTCAAAATCGGTGTCGTCCTGCAGGACAATTCCCTTTAAGATAAGTGGCGGAAATCGAATCACCGCCACTTGACAGAAACGGGCTATATAACCACTTGATTGTATATGCGACCAACACCGATTTTTACCAAGATTTAAATCGCCCGTGCCATACATCGGCCCCGCGCAGTCGTAATGAGTGCATTCCATAAATCGGTCGAAGGATCATCATCATCAGCCCGTATCAGTCCACTGCTGACCGTAGGCCTCTCCCAAAGCGCGCCACTCAACCCTACTCTCGGCCCTCTGCATCCAGTCCCTGCCAGCCATTTTGCGAAGGTCATCCCTCCATCTGGTCGGGGGGCGTCCCACACTACGTTTACCCGTTCGTGACCTCCATTCGAGAACTCGTCTACCCCATCGGTTATCGGTTCTACGACAGATGTGACCAGCCCACTGCGACTTCAGTTTACTGATTCGGTCGAAGGATGCCCGATTCGAATCGATTTTTTGGAATATCGATCCTATTGGATACGATCTTATGCTGTTATACATAGACCTAGTTAAACTTCACTTCCTTTAAATCGTGTTGCTACCCCTTTCACACTTCGTTAAAAAGGTTAAGATAGAAAGGGACGGGGTGGCTAAACGGTGGCGTAACTTTGAATCACGTTTATGAATATAAACATAAACAGCCTTAGATATTAAAAATACTCGTAAGATATTGGTCGGTTAATATATAATACTGTCGGTTATCCATCGGTTATTTGCTTCATGGATTACGAAGAGAAAGATAAACAATGTTTACCATCCACATATCACTATTAAAATTAAACACATCATACAAACACTCGTCGTCTGATGCAGACAGTACAGTGATGAAACAGCTTTCAAAGGACATAAGTTTCCTCGATTCTTGGAGCTTTCAAAACTGGACACTGGCAGTAAATGTAACTCACGTCGTCCGTGTCGTCATAGTCCTCAATCTTGGCGGCGACCTGCACGCCAAGGCTGGCGCTGCTCTTGACGGCCATCCGCGCCAGGTTCTCCAGATACTCATTGCTCATGTCCTCGATGTCGTCTTCGTCGCTCGACAGCACCTCTGTCAAACAATACTTTGTAAATCAACAGCAACATAATGCGTTCAGGGGCCTTACCCTTAGTCTTATAGCAGGATTACTGCAAGAGCTCGGTGGCTCAGTGGTTGGGTCAATGGACTTGCGATACGGAGGTTCCATGTTCGATTCCCAGCCAGGGCAGCCATGTACCAATAAGTTATCCTCGGTTTTTTCGACGGAAAATCTTATGTACATTTACCGAGTGCTCTCAAAACGGTGAAGGAAAACATGGTCATGAAACCTGCATGCCGTAGAAGAAACAAATCTAAGACATGTTGATATCCGCCAATCCGTACTGGGCCCGTGCGGTGGATCATGGCCCCAGCTCCCGCGATGTAAGGCAAGGTCTGTGCCCGAGCAGTGGGGCAATATAAATAGACTGATGATGACTTCAATAATACTTTGTTATTTCGTACAATGACAACCTTAAAGTAAATGATAAATGGAGAAAAAAAATTTCATCACGACCGGGATACGTACCCGGGACCTCGCCATCCGTGGCACGCTCTATTCCAACAGAGCCATCGTGATTCGTATCCAGATCGTGAATTTTGTCTCCATATTCTCGTCTGAGGGACGGTAGCAAAAAAGTAAAAGGTAGAGGTGAAAAAAAAAAATCTCCATTTATCATTTAGATTTTCGTTTCGCATAGCGCATATGCAAGAAAATATCAAAACTACCTTAAAGTAAGCTTAGGACGTCATGGCACGAAATAACAAAGTATTATTGAAGTAATCTTGCTATAAGAGTTCATAGTAAGGGCTCAGGTAAACGAATTGCCCATTTACCTTCGTCATCTTCGTCATCATCTTCCTCTTCCGAGGAGTCGTCATCAGCCTCCGCGCGTGACTCGTACGCCCGCTTCAGGCCGTCGAAGAGGACCAGGCAGGACGGCAGCAGCCTCGGCGCGATCTCCTCCAGGTTCGGCCGCTGCGGACCCATCTCAAGCAGCGTGCAGATGCCCAACACACACAGCTTTCTATCGTGGAGACTGTGGAGGAACAAATATGGACTTTAATTAAACTTACAATTAAATTTAAAATTAAACGTGTACAGTATTTATGATTTTTGAAAGTTCTTTACACAGTGCGTACTCTAAACTGTCCAATAGTAAAAAAAATTACAATAGGTCAAGTTGTTCTTGAGAAAACTCAACCTTATCGAGGCAAAGAAGACAAAGAAGGGGTGTCTTCGTGTGTACATTTTCCTTGCAAAGAAGTGTAAATGTAAATTCTAAAAGATGTTGACATGCAATACAATACACAAGGATATGATTCTAATACTGTGTGTCTAGCTGAGTAATTGAAACAACAATCCGTATATTTGTTAATTACCCCAAGAAACAGTCGGTTGTTAATATTTGTTAAATACCCCCATGAAGCAGTCAGTTGTTATATTAGCTATTTACCTCATGAAGCAGTCGCTTGTTAATATTTGTTAAATACCCCATGAAGCAGTCGGTTGTTATATTTGCTATTTATCCCATGAAGCAGTCGGTTGTTAATATTTGTTAATTACCCCATGAAGCAGTCGGTTGTTAATATTTGTTAATTACCCCATGAAGCAGTCGGTTGTTAATATTTGTTAAATACCCCATGAAGCAGTCGGTTGTTAATATTTGTTAATTACTCCATGAAGAAGTCGGTTGTTAATATTTGTTAAATATCCCATGAAGCAGTCGGTTGTTAATATTTGTTAATTACACCATGAAGCAGTCGCTTGTTAAAATTTTGTTAAATACCCCATGAAACAGTCGGTTGTTAATATTTGTTAATTACCCCATGAAGCAGTCGCTTGTTAATAATTGTTAAATACCCCATGTAGCAGTCGGTTGTTAATATTTGCTATTTACCTCATGAATCAGTCGATTGTTAATATTTGCTATTTACCCCATGAAGCAGTCGGTTATTAATATTTGTTAATTACCCCATGAAGCAGTCGGTTGTTAATATGTTTTAATTACGCCATGAAGCAGTCGGTTGTTAATACTTGTTAATTACCCCATGAAGCAGTCGGTTGTTAATATTTGTTAATTACCCCATGAAGCAGTCGGTTGTTAATATTTGTTAATTACCCCATGAAGCAGTCGGTTGTTGATATTTGTTAATTACCCCATGAAGCAGTCCGTATCGAATATCCACTGCTTGATGAAGTGCTGCGTAATGGACGCGTTGGGCACGGACTCCTGCAGCTTGTTCAGAATGGTGAACAGCAGGGGCGGGTTACAGTACAAGATCGCGATCAGCACCTGGAACAACGTATCTTGCTAAGTGCCTGACATGAGCCAACTAGGGACGCCAATTTAAAAAAAAAATATCTACCAATATAATTTTATTTAAAAAAAGCTATGAAGATATTTCAATATTTATTATAATTGCGACGTTGTAGTTCTCAAATATGCCCAAAACGGCTGTTTTTTTGCAATTATGCGAGCTACAACTTATCGAAATGGAATCACGTTGTTAATTAGTATTTAGGGTAGAGCGCCTAATACAATGTATATGAACGTATTTATATCTACCCAAAGACCACTTACCCAATAGACATGAAATAGGTACAAATTTGCAAGCGAAACATTCTGTTAACGATGAGCGCATAGAGACGAACCGAGACGAGACAGGGGTGCACTCCGTGCGCTCATTAAAGATATGCGTCCATGTCGATAATATCTCTAGGTTAAACGTGTCGCGAAGTAATTTTGCGCCCATGTGCAGGCAGACACGGGCGCCCTCCTGTTACAGGTCTATGGGGTAAGTGGTCTGTGTATCTACCAGACAGATGTATTGTATAGAATAATATGATTTTGTCTGCCACTGGCCACGGCACGGCATGTGCCGGACACGCTCAATGTCTGTAGATGTTGTGACGTTTTGTAATCGTCTTTTTAGCTGAATAGGCAACCGCGGTAAGTACCTCCTTTCATATTCAATGCATTACTCTACGCCAGCATATTTTTTAATTAATTTGCCTCTTGGTGGTTATTGCCAAATCCTTACCTGCAGCAGCATGGTCCTCAGCTCCGAGGTCCTGACCTTCCTGGTGAGCCGGTTCAGCACCAGCTCCACAAATGAGGGCAGGCAGTTGTCGATCTTGCCCGCGCACTGCAGCACCATTACTTCCAGAAGTTTCCCTGCATAGATTTCGGATTCGTCCTCCGCATCCGAATTTAGTATCTGCAAGATTGGGTGATGGTGAACTTTTTTTTTGGAAGACCAACAGTTGCATTCATGAATATCGGAGAGCCAATGATAGGTCTTTAGTAATAAAAATTGTATAAGTTACATAACTAACAAAATACAAATAACAGATTGCTTAAAAGTCGCTTCGCTTTGTTACAAACCGGTATTAAATATATCCATACTTAGACGAATTAACCATAGATAATTCTACGACAACTATGGGACAGCACTACGTATGACACGTAATATGCTCGGAAATGTCAGAAGGTAAGGCTGTTGTGTTGTGTTGCTATAAAGTTTACCAATACAATAAAAATGTGATTATTTATATTATTCGACAATTTAGAAAAAAAGAATATATAATAACAGTACCTAATTAAAGATTTTCAATTACTATTATTAAGAAAGTTGAGTTATACTTCTCTTGATTGTAGAAGTGACATAGGCTATAAAAAGTTAAATAAAGGCTTAAATTGTTGGCGGTCGGGTTTTTTGTGTGTTTAAATGAATTGCTCTATCTTCTAATATCTATTTTTTAAATGCCGCAAAAACATCAGTAATTGCTTTTACTCGTTTCAAACGACGCGCCATACGCCCGACACGTCACGCGGCATCTTGTGACGTCACTCTTACAAAGAAACGTATCAAAATGGCCGCCAAATGTGCATGCGCGGTTTACAGGTAGTGACGTGGTGGGTTCTGATTGGTGCTTCGGATTACGTCAATAACAGTTGTTTTTTACGATTTATTTAATTAAAATCACAAGGAATGGTAGATATGCAATATATACGCATAGGCTATTGTGCATTGTGTACTCGCAATAAGGACATCTGAGCATAATTCTCGTGAAATAGACAAACAATGTCTATAATGTTTGAATGCACGCTTTCATACACAGATCGTTGCACTCACGTACGTAATAGACGAGTCTTATCATTATTCTGCTTAATTGACAATAATGTTACTGTTTATAAGGTACATAAAATACTAGGAATATGGAGCATAAATATTACAAAGATATAACTTACTATATTATTACATTATGTAACTTGCTTGCTGATAGTTGGTTGAGTGTAGTGAGAGAGTGTGCTAGGTATTGTGAGAATTACTATAAATTGCATTCGTCTATTGTATAATTAATATTCTAAACACTTACGTACTTACGTCATTTTATATATAATGTAAGTAAGTATGACTGTTCTACACCTTGGGGCAACCCGTTACGTTGGACACAATATGAAATAAATAAATAATGAAAAATAAACTATACTGAACACCCTTGAAAGCGGTCAATGCCGTTATATTGTGTACGGAAACGATATAGTAAGACGAAGGGAGGGGGTTCAGTGTCTGAAACTAGCTTAACTAAAATATATACGAACTTGTTTCAAACATTAGTTGGAATTTTCAAATAGTAGTTTAGAAAGCCTGGCTTTAACGTCACATGCGTTATATTCGCCAGCCAATCGCGCATATCGAATAGGCAGGTATTTTTGAAGCAAGGAACCGCCGATGAAGTAAGCCATATTTACATCACAAACCCGTCAATTATTCGCATAACTCTAGTTTTTCCATTGTTTGAATTTTCAATAGAAACAGATATCTCTTTCAGACGTATAAGAGTAGCGTAAGCCTGTCTCCATACAAAATATACTTTAGGCTCTCTCCGTAGTGAGCGGCATTTATCCTTCATTAATGAATCACCTATACGTTTCAAGGCGTGGCGTGTGTTCTGTTCGCTTGCCAGACAAATCAATGATCACTCATACCGAATAGCTATAGGTCAGTGGTTTCAAAAGTTGACTGGACCGAGACCCGTCTATTAAAAGCGTCCATCACGCTGTATCGTGAAAACAAAACAGCAGCGGTATTTTGTTACCACAGCATTTACTTATCGTAAATTCGCCATCATCATAAAACTCAATTTTTTTTTAATATTTTGTCCTATGCTGGAAAGGCAAAGGAACTCAGTCCTATCTTATGTTTTGTCTTACAGTCAGTACTTATATACAGTCTTGTCTTATGTTTTAATTTTTCTTGTCCGTTTTCTAGTAAAGCCGGAGCCAACTCTTCAACATAAAACTTAATTTCTGTTAAGATTGTTTGTTTGTTAGTTAGTTACAATCGAAAGTCAAAGTCAAAAGACATTGCCAAATTTCAATGGAGCTTTGCCCCACCTACAAAACTACGTGACCGACCATTTAAGCTGTACCTATCATTTTGTTGGGGACTTATTACAGGTTTCATATTGCATAATCATAATCAGTATCATTTTCTACTACTCTATAGAATAATAACAAAAATAATGAATAAATCGCTTCGATTTCTTACTATATTCTGAATTCTTAATTAAGCTGTTTTTTTCGAATCGCATCTTGTACAAAACTTTATTTTAAACCAATAATTTTATTAGAAAACGGAGATATTTTTACGTTTATTCGTTATCTTGTACAACTTGCGGTTGATGGTGGGGCAGAATCTGGCATTGTCATTTCTTTATTGCAAGTAAGCACGTTGAGTACATTTTTGCACGTCAATATATTTTTTGAATTTACATTTACACCATCGAATTTTCTTATTATTAAAATTATTAGACGTATTTCAATGAGAAGAATATGTACTTAAACATGGTGGCCCACGGATATAGGCAAAACTGAAACTATTCGAGTTAGAGAATTTGGTTCTAATCATGACATCGATTTTGAAGCTTTCAAAGATTTTTCAAATAACTCATACACAACTCGGGAATCGTACCTAGCCGATTTCGTTCAGCAAATTGCAAGTTCTTTTTATAGTGGTAATTGATCGTGCAGTTGCAAGAATGTGTCAACAATAAAAGGAAAATGCCTGACGTAATAAATTATGCCGGAAGTTTTATGATATCATACACAACATAGGTAGAACTATGACTTTAAGTCACTTTTAAATACCAAAATAGCAATTTCCCGCTCGATCCCCAGTTTGGGAAAGGCCACAGGTACAGCGTAGATCGCCTAGTGCTTGAGCGAGAGTGAGGCACGATCCGGTCGCATGTCACCGAGCGAGTATTGATCAAACAATCAAAGGGTGAGGAATTACGCATTGTGTTCGACTCAGCGTAGCTACAGGATGTAATAGATATCATCGCTTAGCGGACACAGTTTATAGTTGTGGAAATTCGCAATAAGAAACAAAAGTCACTAAAACTAAAGACATATCTGATATGTATTATTGAGTTGGTCGCGATTCCAGATTCGAGTCTTTAATGTTCTGTTTAAGAGTACGAAAGCAGGCATAGAAAAAAATCGCAGAAGCAATGTCGTTGAAAACAAAATTCTCCACGACATAAACCACGAAATAATGATATAACGTTTATGGCTCAAACCAGGATACCTTGTTCTATCACGTCCCGGTGATATAGATAGAAAAAATCGCAAATTACACTAAGACTCTGCAAATGTTGCTGTATCTTAGATACAAGCACATTCCCAACACGTCCCACGGAATCGAACCCAGGAAGGATGGCGCACACCGACTATGCTAGGAGATCGTATATTGGGCTAGGGGGTCGGATATTGGGTTAGGAGGTCGGATATTGGGTTAGGAGGTCGGATATTGGGTTAGGAGGTCGGATATTGGGTTAGGAGGTCGTACGTTGGGCTAGGAGGTCGTCTATTGGGATAAGAGGTCGTAAAATGGGCTAGGAAGTTGTCTATTAGGGTTAGGAGACCGTCTCTTTGTCTAGGACGTCGTATATTGGGCTAGGAGGTCGTCTATTGGATTAGGAGGTCGTCTATTGGGCTAGGAGGCCGTCTATTGGGCTAGGAGGTCGTATATTGGGCTAGGAGGTCTTAAAATTTTTGATGAAACACGAAGTCATGAATATGACAGTGGACGAAGCGAAAGAATATCTGGATGTATCACTCCATACTCTTTTCCTAACTACGCTACCTTTGGACCGTCTTATATCTTAGATATCATTGTATATGAGACGAGATACGTCGTTCGCAACAAATTAGAAAATAACACTTGATTGATAAATTGGCATAGGTACTCTTGTTTGCTTGACAAGTCTGCAATAGATGCATTTCATGTAATACGATCCCGAGTTTGATTCCAGCACTTTACGTTCGATTATATTTGAAGGTGAGTTAGTTACAAAGTTCGTAGACTGAAGGTACTGTGTTCAACATGTGCCCTTGTCGTGAGCTTAAGTCGATAACGGAGCCCAATTAGTTTGTATTTAAGTTGTTGCTAGACTAAATTGTTCGCTGATGGAAAATTCGCGAAGCCAATTAGATGTTTCAACTACATAACGATTACAGATTTACTTTAATACCCTCTAATTGGATGCTTTGTTAGACTTTCTTTATTGTTATATTAGAAGGAAAAGTATACAATTATAATAGTGTCAGGAGTCAGTGGAGGACGAGAATGTGTACCTTCGATTTAGAGGTCAAGGTCAACATCAGTTTGTTGAGATACCGGAGTATTTGACAATAAATTGGAAATAAATTAAAATTACAACCAAATAAATCATTCAAAAAGGTGCCCAGTAGGTCTTATTTGCAATGCTGGAGTGAAAATCGAAACATAATAGGAGCTGAATCGATGAGGATTGACGTAATTTTCAGCACTGCACACAATCGATCGAGGTGCAATTACGATCGTAATTCGTACGATTATTATAAATATTAAATGGCAATGTTGAAGAGTGCAGTCAACAAGTGTAACACAAGGTCACTGTGAGCGGCAGTAATAAGGGTATTTAATTATTTTGTATAAGTTGACGTTCTCCAAGCTAATAACAGCTAAAAAATAGGAAATATAACAATCATGTAATGAGTATGCATTGACATAGTATGTCAATCTAGAACAAATATTGGGCTGTACTCTTTACGACTCGCCGGTTATGAGAAACTCTGTATTATTCAAATGTAAAGTAATTCCAAAATGCAATATGTAATAAATAGGGCCAACTAACTATAAAATGTTGGTCTGAGTCTGCACAGAATAGAGATGAGTGGAAGGTTTGGGGGGAGGACACATCAGTGGGACATTACAGGCTATTAAATAAATCATATAATAAATAATAATTCGAACTGTCGCTTTTTATATGACATTAGTATGTTTACAGTAGTATTTATTATTATTATTTGATACCAGGGTGTTGGTTCAAGCCCAAGGGTCACTGCGACCTCAAAGCTCTATTGTGGGCGCGCACCGATTTCTTATATCTCGCTCCCAAGGCCAACGTCCTTCAGGAATCGTATGATGCACTTGGGTGAGAGAGTTTTAATATCCTCGGATGGCATTATGTGTCCACCTAAGGCTCGGCTTCTGCTGTGAAAGAGTGCTCCACACTCATAGAGGATATGTTTACAGTAGTAGGTAAAATAAGTTTGGTCACTAAACCACACGAGAAAAGAAAAGAAAGTAAGTAAACTACACATATTGTTTGGTAATACTTACAGCTTTAGCCATATTGAACATGGCGAGTATATGGTTCTCGTTCGAGAGGAAAGCGTTCGTGTCCACTGTGATGTAGTTGTGGAGGACCGGCATCATATCGGTGAAGTAGTCAAAGCCTCCCTTCTCGAACACTTGGTACAGAAGCTCGAGAACCTTCCACATGTCCTCCGATATCGTCTTCTCGGACAAAGTGCTCAACAGTGTCATAGCTTCTTCATAATATTCTGAAAGATGACGTTATTATAAGGGCGTACACATCGCGAATGCTTGTTGATGTTGAAAAGCGATTAGTTCGTTCAATTGCACTAGTCATGAGCTAAAATTATTACGACTTAACCTGAGTTATATTGGTAATATTAGTGGCCTTGAGCGCGGCTTTATCCACTTTAACAAGATGTTAAAAAACCAGTATTTGAGAAAATGTCAACTGAATTAGGTAATTACAAAAGTCCCTCTCGCAATAAAATATAACTCGACAGTTAGCGACTTGAACCGAGAAAACTCCTCACGTTTTCCTTTTTTAACCCCGGGTTAAACGGTAACCCTCAATATAGCACGACGCGCTAAATACAGTATGAAACTCACCAATAATATTATTATGAAGAATATGCCCAACAACACGCAGAATAGTTTTCTCCAACTGCGCCATAATCTCGGGGCTATCTTCCATCACATTCAACACCGTTTCCATGGTACTGAGGAGGCCCATAGCCGTGATCGCCTTCTCGTCCGTCCCGGAGTCGGTCTCGATGACATTGCTGAACGTGGTCGCCAAGTGGTCGGTGATCTCAAAGGCCATCGGCATCAGCTGCTCTGAGTACAACGGGACTATCTTCTGCAGCACGTTGGCAATGTTGTCGTTCTCCGTTTCCCGGATGACTTTCAGCAGTTCAGTTGTGACCTCCGTCACTTTGGGCTCCAAAAATTTGTGTACCTTCTCCTGGGAAGTCAGGAGCATTTGAAGAGCGATCGCCGCTTCCACTTTCACTGGCAATTCCGCATCGTTCAACAGTGAGTTGACTGTCAGTCGCACCGCATCCATTAGAAGCGGGTCACTCTTGAAGCGGACGGTCGCGAAGCAGTGGAGGACCCAACAAGCCCTGGCTCTGAGGTAGCCCAATGGGTTGTGGAATTCGGGGAAAACGTACTGACTGAGGAGGGAGTCGATTTCCTCCTTATAGAACTTCTTCTTGATGAGAAGGTCGTTCAGGGTGCCGACCATGTGTAGGACGCCGTCGCGCTGCCTGGGCCCGGACCCGCCGTTCTGACTAGTCAAGACTTGCATGCACAGGTGCATGGTGCGCTCCAGCATATCTTTCCGCTTCTTGCAGCAAGATATGAGCAATGTCTGGGCGGCCGTTACGGGCGATACGAAGTCTTCGAATATGTCTACAAGAACGAGGTATTACTGTTTTAAAAAGAAGATTACTAAGAAGATTCAGATGTTTGTTCATTGGTGGGTCTGGCACATTTACGTCTAGTCTTTGTGAATCTGTGATAGTTTTTGAGAGCTAAACAAATTTTGAATGTATTCTGGTTTACGATTTTACTATAAACTTAAAGTAGCTCCTCTTTTCTAACTTTAACAAATTAAAAGGATGGCAGTATTTTAGGTCAGTCTAAATTATAAAACACACATCAAAATCGACCAAATTGTCTTAGTAGCTGTAATCACCTATTTTTTTAGAAATTGAACTTTTTGATAGATTAATAGGTCATGTCACTGGGTGTGAGATATTCACGTACTTTTAAAACACTTATCCACCACTTACCGAACTTGATGCGTATGTACTCGTGTGGGTCAGTGTTCCACAGTTCCTCGTCGGACTCGGAGTACGACATGAGCGGGAAGAGCACGTCTTGAATGATGGCGAACATGTGCGGCTTCAGCAGCTTCCACGAGTGCGCGTGACTCACACTGTTACAAACACAGTGCTCGTGTTGACTAATTGGGACGGCAGAACTGACGCCAATCTCGCGCGGAACGAACGCGAATCTCTCGCTGGACGAATCGATCGCTCATTTAAGCTACCAACCACAGATGACACCGCGATCTATCGCCGCAATTTACACGCTAGCCAATCAGCAAGAAATTACGACAATTGTGTTGTGAATCTTCTGTGTGAGAAGCTAAAACTTCGTTTACAATCATATATTTAACTGAATCTTGCGTAAATGACAAAAGTTGGCAATACCGTCAGTGATTTCGAATTTAGCTTTGCGACTTCTTGCGTGGTGATAGGGTTCCCAAACATACTGTTAAAACAGTTTTTTTGTTAATACTTTTTACTGTTCAATTCATAAAATTATTAAATTATAAAAATAATTTTTATATCCGCTGGTATCCGGTGACATAAATTTATGTCAATATTAACTTAAATTGTAGGAGAGGCTTATGAATATTTCAAAAATGATAATAAATTGTTAAATTGTGCAAGCTCCAAAAAAATACTGTTCATTTTATTTTTCCGACCTTAATATAACCCACTGGTGACAACAATATTTCTACCATATCTGGTCCAAACGCGTTGATTTAGCTGCATCTAATTTCAAACTTCATACAAGTTGAATTCGCGTGCGATTCGCGTCAGTTTGAGTGGAACTTTTAAAAACTGACGCGAATCACATCCCGCTTGCGATTTGCGTCAGTTCAATAACGCTTTAAACACTGCAGATTTTGGTACAAGTTGGTTGGTGCAGCCGGGGCGAGCGAATCGCGTCCCGCGTGCGATTCGCGTCAGTTTGAGTGGAGCTTTAAAAGTTGAAGTATTTGTTCCCGATATTCCAATCCACTAATGATCACAAGAAAATTGAATAACATATCTATTATACTTGTACGTAACTCACCACTGATCGATGTAGCTGAGGGTCTGCTGCAGGACTCTGGGCGACACGTAGACCTTGTGCCGGTACTGGTCCAACACCCTGAGGAGCACCTCCAGGATCCCGCCCGTGAACGTCGTCAGGTACCACTCGGAGAATTGCACGTACTCCTCGCGTGCGTTCACTGGACTGCCGTATCTAGTGCAAATGCCAGCGGTTTAATATACATTACTGCGTATCTTAATCGTTTATTAAAAGTTGCGAACATATTGCAGTAATGTATCGCGTCTACTTATCAAAGACGCGTTCCTAACCGACCACCTGAGTTGTCCACCTTTACGAAAACTATGATATTCCCTACAAACAGGCGCATTAAAAACCCACTTTGACGAAATTTTTATAGCCTATGTCACTTCTACAATCAAGACGAATCTAACAACACCTCATATGTTAAAATGCATCAAGCCGTTTAGGCTGTAGGGCGTGCCAAAGAGTTACACATACATACATATATACACTCGAAACACATACCCTCCTTCTTGCGGGTAATTAAACAAAATCTTGCAGACTAGAGCGTCTATTGAGTCGACCATGATAAGAAATTGAGAAAATCGCTAAGGCCGATATTCTTCAACAGTTTTGAGCACGAGATACCGTGAGCTGGCTCTTACGTCTTTTAAAATTGTACGAAATCTTGTAGCTGTAAGGCAGCACTCAAACACGAGTCGCACTCAAAACTGTCTATGAAAAAACGTCTAAAATAGAGATCGACCGTGAGTGAGTGTACGGTACGAGGGCTTGAGCGCCTAGAAATTAACGGTCCATAGCGACCAGACTACCAGCTGTTCAAATTCTGATTGTGGAGCTGATGATGGTTTGTCCCTTAAGGGAAACGCAAAGGGAATCTAGTCCATACACATTGGTACTGTTCCGGGCGATATTCGGGTCAGTTTGAGACGAGCTTCAATGTTATGACAACTGTTCTGGGACGATAACCGCAAGTAATTTGTAATGCTTTAATTAAGTGATTATATTAAAAGACACAGGAGATCTGGCCCATACAGACGTCCTGTGTATTGATTTTTAGAGGCAGCATTCATTGCCGCTCGAGATTCGCGTCAGTTTGATTGAGTGGAGCTTCAATGTGAGTTCCGACGACTAATTTGTATTAAGTGACAGCTCAAGGCAATTGTTCCACCGTCGGCGAGTAACTATAGGCTATTTTTTCGCGCAACGTA
Source organism: Tachystola acroxantha (assembly GCA_963506565.1). NCBI lineage: Eukaryota > Metazoa > Arthropoda > Insecta > Lepidoptera > Oecophoridae > Tachystola > Tachystola acroxantha. Next base: position 20,883,702 of record OY735870.1, read on the forward strand.
CTATAGATAGTACATTCCGTCGACCGTCGCTCAGCGATGAACTATAAATATAGAGCGGATATCGCTGCGTCTCTTTTATTTACACGGAATATACTATACGTTTCTTGCGCTAAAAAATAGCCCATAGCTACTCGCTTAATCGCCGGCGGTGGGACAACTACCTAAAGTACTTGTAACGCGTTATTTTTATGCTTGCAGTGTAGCCCTAGATGTCAAAGTCAAATTTCTGCATTGCTACTTGCACGTTGAGTACATTTTTGCACGTCAATATATTTTTTGAATTTACATTTACACCACTTTGCAAGGAAAAGGTGCCAACGCTGAGGAGAAAAAAATGGCAAAAACTCTCAGCAGCCCATCTTTTAACGTACTGTTCCAAACGGTTCCGCTGTTCTCTCGGCACATGGTCACCAGGCAACCATCGCTTATTCATCAAAAGACCTTGAGTATGAGGGCAGAAACTTCCAGTTCAATTTAATTACCATGTATAAATAAACAGGTACAGTCGACGTTAGAGGTTGTCGGTAACTATCGCCATCTACACAATATTAACTATAGCGTTCGTAAGCTAACACTTGTTTTGTAGTCGACCGTACATCTTTGCAAACTCTTCAAGATTGCAAATTGATTACTTCTATTCCAATGAACGGGAATTTACACGGAGTATAAAATAAGAGAGGGGGCTTTTGAAAATGGCGGGAAACGACGGTTGCGAAATTGTTTGATAGTTTTCAGTTTGATGTCTGCAGTGGTAATTTTGTGTTTAATATCGCGATAAATTATACAGAAAATGTTCGCGAAACTGTCGTATGGTGAAATTATTGGAGGATCTGAAGTTTGGCGCTTAGTCAAGAGTCCCACTACGAGCTCGGGAGTGAACGTGACTGTCGAGTTCCTTCGTCCAGAGTGATGACGCTACGGCGGCTCCTCTGGATGAAGAGAAGACGATATGATATTTTGAATATTCTGAAACATGACATTGGGAAATGACGAGCTGTCGAGTCTATTAATAAAATAAGAGAGGAGCTGCCGTTCAGTCACTTGCTATAACTATGAGATGAAAAAAGAGGTTAAAATGTCACTGGATTAGCCACGGCTACTACGGACTCCTTTCATGTAACAGGACATGGCACGATTCCTAGCCTCCTCTCTTATACCGTACTCTATGGCAATTTACTAATCTGTGAGGTGAAGCACTGAATTATGCAGGGATTACATCACGCAACAGAGGAAAGAGGGTCTTCACTTGACTCTGTAAGTTTCGAATATTAAACGTGTTTCGTTAAAATTACAACAGCCATTTAATAAATTGATATAGGCATTTAGAAAACAATGTTAGAAACAGACGACAATATTTGTATCAATTATAATGGCATCACAATAAAAGATTGCTAAAAAGCGTCGCCGGGAAAAAATTTCAAGGATCGAGTCGCTTGAAGATGTATCTAAGTGTTTTTATTTTAAATATTTTCGTACTTTACCGCTGAGGCGTGGGCGGTCTAAATAGAGCCTTAGGGTACCTTTCCACCGGAGATGTGCTATGCTACGTTGCTATGGATGCATTTGATATCCACTAATCATATTCATTGGTCCACGTAGCATAGCGTGGAAACGAATTCAACTGAGTTACGTTTTTATGTGAAAAAATGCGTGTTATATACGTTATGCTATGCTATGTTTTTATGTGAAAAGATGCGCTCTGGATGCGCGAGTGGCTCCCCGCGCCTTCTCGGTCGATGCATCACATAGCTGGATCTGCGCATCTTCCTCGCACAGCTACCTCGCGGCGCTGCATCTTCATAGCTCATCTTACTCACTCTGTTACACTACAGTGGAAACGGTACCATAGCATAGCTTTCGCAGAGCACATCTCTGGTGGAAAAGCAGCCTAATACCCTCCAGACAAGCTACCCCGCGCCTCCTCGCTTCCAAAAACACGGCACTCTACGTTTTGACGATTTGAAAGCCTTAGTAATCCCTAAACATCTGAACGCTTTAATAAACAATTTCAATGTACGAGCTCCCAATTAAAATAAAATAACGTTTGTAATATTATTTCAGAACAAAATAATAAGCTGTCGAACGTAACCATGAAGGAAAAACTATTTCGCCGAGCTCTATGGAGAGAGCTATGTATCTATCTATATCTATATATCCATCCTTGTTGTCAATTTCACTCTCATACGTCAGAAACAGACATGTCATGTTTTTATATCTTCGGGTTCTATTGCAAATTCAAACAACGGAAAAACAAATGAGTGCCAGAGACGCTAAAATGGTCATGCAAGAGCTGAGTCTGCGACGTAAATATGGCTTCCTCCATTCGTTCATTGCTTCATGGACATAAGACTTAGATACAAAACCCACACGAAGGTTTCATAGCAGACATTGTATTAGAAATACATATAAATTGGAATGAATATTTAATTTAAATGATACAATGTACCAGTGGATAGAGTGTAATACTGCGGCGCAAGTGTTCCAGGTACAGAATAGGGACTCAGACACAATATTGAGCGCGATCTCATGCTAAGCTATCGCTCAAACCTTAATCTCGAATCTACGTAACCACATATCGTAACCAGTAGCGAATGAGGAAAAATTTATCTTCATGCGCAACCGGTTTTTGAAGATCATTTGACTGTCTTTGAATGAAATCTGACAGTTTAAAGACCGAACTCAAAGCCATCGCGCACTCAAACCTGTCTATAAATCTCGGTATCACAGCTTCTGACAGTTGTAAAAGCGCTCAGACTGACGTTGCTAAACCTTTTAAAAAACATGTTTGTTTGTGAGACGGTGTTACGACAACACCGTTTCACACATACGAGATTCGCTCACTATAAGAGTACTTACATCAGCATACTCGAAAAGATACCACACAGCACAACTAGAATGAAGTTAATACCCCCGGGATCGCCCACGTAGTTACTTATCGTACAACGCAACAGTCCTATTCCGCAACTCATCATATCATAGGATGTGTCTTATGATAGTGAATATACCTTGGAATCCTGGAGGATACTGATGATACACTTGACTCTTTATCATATTAAGACCTCATTAGTCAGTTTGCAAATGTGTTAATTAGAGTGAAAATTTCCGCCTAGTATCAGTAGTTCGGTTTTGGTCCGGCAATGCAGATCTCTCTTTCTAACGCTCAAAAACAAGAGTGTTCTAATAAAAAATATACTTTAGGTTTTCTCCATTAATCGCGGCGAATTTTTTCCCTTCATAGGTGTAATGTAATGTAGATTATAAGGCCAATAGTCATATAGTTTGTTGCACGAACGAACGACGAATGCGATACGCCTTTTCAGCCACTGAAAACATTGATCTCCTATAAACAACTAGATACACAAAACAATTTAAAAAACGTCCAAATAAGGGTCCATTGTTAACGTCTAAATAATGTCCAATAAAACAAATGAGGGTCCATTCATCCGTATGGACCTTCTTTGCGCTCGGACATTTTTAGAAGGCAGACTGTGTATCTAGTTGTTTATAGGAGATCAATGACTGAAAATAATAAAGTTAACAGAATTCCGCATTCAATTCCGGTCTACAGAACAATGATATGGAAAGAAAACGTATAAAAAAAAAATCAACGTTCGGAATCTGATGTCTGTTTCTTTGCCACGTTTTTTTCTACATAAGATTTTTCAGGTTTTTAAAAATGCGTAAGTATCTAACTCATTTCGTTTTGTGGGATGTACATAATACGGAAAGCCATATACGCGCCCAGGAAACGGCTGCAGTATGCTGAGGAAGAAGAAGTGTAGTTTCCACAGCCACTTACCTTTCGAACAATCTGTACAAGGTGTGTACGGCCCACTTCTTGCACTTCCACCAGGGCAACTCCATCCGCTCGTCCTCGTCCACATGCATCGTGTGCTCAGGCACCGGCTTCTCCATCACCAACCTCAGCACCTCCATCCACTTGGTGAACATCTCCTTCGTGATCAGATCCATTGGGAGTATGTACTGCAATATTATTGTAGTGTCAATTATCTGTTGGTGACATCTGGCCATATCATAGAACCGATGGGGTAGACGGGTTCTCGAATGGAGGCCACGCAAAGGTAAACGTAGATGCTATTCATAAACTTAGTTAAACCTCACTTCCTTTAAATCGTGTTGCCTTTTACACTTCGTTTAAAAAGGTACAGGGTGGCTAAACGGTGGCGTAACTTTAAATCATGTTTATGAATAACAATGTGGAACCCGAGTAATGCGAATAAAGCCGAAAACATACTGTTAAACCGCGACGCGACGCGGGTTTTTCGGTCGGGTGTTCAGAGTGTGATTCTGGCCATAGAAAATGTACCGATTTGACTTGTTCAACGCGCGTCACGTCGCGTGGCGTTTTAACAGCATGTTCGGGCGTTAAACGTGATATAAACGGCGTTATATGGAAATATGTACGTATTTTTAAACGCGATATGTTTTAAAACGAATTCAAACAATTTCATTTCATATGTAATTAAACTATTTTGAAAGCCCCAGTTATTAGAACCAAGGCTCGTAGCGATAAACACGACTTAACGTTAGGCGGTTTATGGATATTTGTTGGGTTTTCGTCATACAAAATCAGTCGTTCAGCAACTGCCAAATTAAGCCATCGTTCAGACATTTTTATTGCTAAGGGCCCAAGGGTATATCCATCGAACACCTTTAGTACGTAAGTGGGTGGAAGGTGGGTGGGGGGTTATGGAGAGGGTGGAAAGAATTTCCAATAGCAAAGAGTCTCACGTTATAGCGTTCTTTTCAAAGGTATTAAAGTTTTAATTGGAAGCTCAGAGGTTCTCGGGAGAGATTATCGACAATTTAAATTACGATTTAAATTAAATCCTATGAGGGGGGGGGGGGGGGGGGGGGATGATGCGCTGTACTAAGAAAAAACATCTACTGGACGACGATAAGCCGAGGCACACTGCGAAAAAAGTCCGCTCGTAAATATATTTTTTTGAAATCACAAGTGAATGTACGGGCAACAGCAGATCAATGCTAACACTTGCAATACGAATTCAACTCTTATGACGCAGATAATAAGAACGGTCCAAAGTGTTACCTAAACATGTTTCCACTTAGCGATTTTTGACACAGTACAGCCTCGGTTGTACAGCTGACAGCATATCAAGTTTAACACTTTGGACCGTTCTTATTATCTGCGTCATAAGAGTTGAATTCGTAATGCAAGTGTTACCATTGATCTACTGTTGTCCGCACCTTTCTACTAGTAGTTTAGAGGGCGCTACTATTTGTTTTATTTTAGAGGCACTCTGGACTTGGCCTTGTGTGCCCGTAACTACACTCCCTCCTTTACCCTTTACACAATATAATGTTATTTGATGCCAGAAATATGTACGGTACTTACCTACGTGGAATCTTTACGACAAATTATGTGTCTACTATTGAGAGTTAAATTAAAACATCTAGTAAACACACTGGCACATTTACCAGAACATCATTTAATCAAAAGAACAAGGAGACATGAAATAACTAAGGGTTAGCGCAGTTACACGGAGTAACGACGGCGAAGCGAATAATTTAGTAACAATTTGAATTCAACTTTACTTACATACGACTGTAATCGGTATAGCGAAGTGAGAGCTGCGCGTGACGGCGCTCGGAATCACGCGGAGAATCTCAATGTAAGATTTGAAGTAAATAAAGTTGAATTCAAATTGTTACTAAATTATTCGCGGCTCCGCCACTACGTCAGTCTACGCTGACCCTAACGGAGAAAAAATTCGTCGCGACCGAACCAGGGTCCTCGCCATTCCGTGGCACCACTGATGTAAGTAAGAAAAAGAAAGGCTCACCTTTATTAGGCCATAGAAGCACTTCAGAATTTGCTTCTGTATAAGAACAGACTCCACAGACTGATCTGCTTGAAGATTCACGATTAGATTGTACATCATCGGCAGGAGAAGGTTCATAGCCTCGATTAAGGGGATCCGTTTATCCGCCTGATGGTATTCGTAGTTCTTTATAAGCTGGTAGAGGCACAGGAGTGCTGCCATCCAGCTGGCCGAATCAGGGTTTTGTAAATAGATGTGAATTTTGTCTACAATTTGTGTCCAGCGTGCCGGAAAGTCATGTTTTATGATGGTCTTGAGACATACGCATAGTTGCACGCGGATTAACTCTGGTGATTGTACGATTGCATCCACGATAATGTCGCGGATCATAGCGCGGTCCTGTTCGTGTATGTGGAACGGTATTGGCTCCCCCTTTTCCACTTCTTTTTCCTGCCACCCTGAGGTGACCAGGTTCTTGAGGTACACGGCGCCAGCTTGACGGACGGGTATGGGCACGTCATTTAGCATAACAACTTGCAGCAGTGATGGCGCAAATCCAATTATTTTATGTATCTGAAAGTTGGTCAAACACTTAGGAAGATATTCATAAACAGCTTTGACCGCAAGCTTGCTCTTCCAAATGTGAAATTTCAGACGTTAGGCAGTTGTAAGAGCGAGTTAACGCTAAGCTCGGGCTCAAAACTGGCTATTAATCTCGGACTATCTGATCTATAGATGGAGAAAAGGTCGCGATTCCAACTGCAAGTAAACTCGCGCAAGTCTCACATGATTAGTTATTTGAAATATTTCCTGCAACTATTCGCAGGAAGTGCTAGACACTGGCAACGGAGTTTACACTTGCAAGCTGTTGTCTGACAAACTGTCGGACATTTCTTGTAGATGTTTTCTAGCAGGTGGAAACACGGCCTAACAGACGCCATTTATGAATTATACGGAGAAGTCAGGAAGTGTTTAGTAGCTAGTGTTTTAGGCAACAATTATGTGAGATAGGGTGAATGTGAAGTCATTGGCATCCATTGTACGTAACTAAAATAATAATGGCTCATATATAAAAGTAAAAAAGCTACTAACGAGGTTGAAGATTTTTATTTATTTAAAGCCTTTATTGTATTGATTTTCGCGTTTATTTGCAATTTTTCACTACTACTACATACTCGTACTATGCTAATACATACTATACTAATTTATTTTCCAGTAATTTAATATAAGTTTAATTTTTTAAATGTTAATTGGTATCATCTTATTTTGAGGTTTAGTGACCAAACTTATCTGTATTAAAGTTTACAAGAATGTCAATGATTTCCATTGCATCCTGTTGAATGCAGTTGCAGATGTAGTCATTGCGGATGTAAAATTATGGACATCCACGGATGCATGAGTGAATTAGCGAAAAGCGCTCGCTCGCTGACCCCGCCTACAATATATCGTCGCGACTTCCACAATACGCGTTTGTAAAAGCTCCGAATTGATTTTAACGGACGCGGATGTCAAAATTAATGCGGTTGCAGATATTGGAACATCCCTGGATCTTACAGATGTCATTGGGCACGTGGATAATGGTAAAAATATTGATCTGATTACAAGTCTTCCTGTTACATAATGTAATTCATCGATTCCTCTCCAAAATTTATATACAGAATAACTTTTAATACTGAATTCGGACACTCAATTTGACTACCAAATCGATACAGCATGTTTAGGTACATTGTCCATATCATAGTCCTGTCTAGAATCCCCAAAAACAGTATTTTGGGTTTATAAAGGGGGAGTTTATAAATACAGGGCTATCCTTAAATTCGTTCGACAAATTGAAATTGGGAGTTGTACTCATGATATTTATTATTATATCAAATTGCAAAAAAAATATAACTATTTACGTTACAAATCACACAATGACCTTAGAAATGATAATAATCACTATTCCAATAGTCAAATTCCAGTAAAGGAATTCATTGAAAAAAATTAAAACTATCTAAAATATAAAAACTCCAAAGATGCACATGAAATTATGAATTTTTTTTGATAGTTGAATTTATTATATGATTTTTTTGGTATTTCTCAAATTATTTAATTTACTTAAACACTGTGCAGAATTAATGTATGTCACAAGCCTAACCATCCACTTAATTTTGTCGAATGAATTCAAGGCCAAGCATTTTACCAATAAACGGTGCACAGACTAACAAAAGTATACAAAGGAACCCTTTCAAACTTTAATATTTGTATGATGTGACAAAAGCATGGTTTAAGGCAATACTAGTTACCAGCATAAAAGTGTGCTCCCCGTAGTACAACCATATAGTTTCTGTGACAAAACCTACAAGACTTGTAGGCCTTGCCTTACTTAGTTGCTATACTGCTACACCATACATTGGGTAAAATGACATTGCCACATTTCAATGGAGCTTTGCCCCACCTACAAAACTACGAGACCATTGAAGCTGTACCTATCATTTTGTTGGGGACTTATTATAGGTTTTATATAGCATAATCACAATCAGTAGGAGTTGCGAGAGTAGTAGAAAATGATAACAAAAACAATGAATAATTCGCTTCGATTTCATACTATTTTCTGAATTCTTAATTAAGCTGTTTTTTCGACTCGCAACTAGTACAAAACTTTATTTTAAACCAGTAATTTTAATAAAAATGTATATATTTTTACACTTATTTGTTATCTTGTTCATCATGCAGTTGATGGTGGGGCAGAATCTGTCATTGTCATTTGATGGGCATCCTAAATATGTTATGTGTGTCCAATCCTACATAATATGACATGGGATAAATAAATCAGCTAGCTTAAACTAGGTATGCTATGAAAAACAGAATTCTAAACCACAAGTTTCAGATGTCCCTTGCTCAATTGTCGTGTCATGCATCATGTATGTTGAATAGACAATGACTGATGGCCCATTATTTAATGTTAATAGTTTTCGAAATTCTAAAATACCTATGTAGGTATCTGTGCATGATGTACGCAGCATGTATGCTTGTTTTTAATACTAAATAATTACCTGTTTAGTGACAGTGAGTTATCTTACACAGATATTATAGAAGAATAATCTAGTTTTCATTTCATTTACTCTTCATACACAATATAATGTACAGGCAGACTACGTTAGTTATATACTACGTTAGTTACCGTAGTATATAACGTTGCTCAAGTGTGAATACCTCATATGGTGTTTTTTCTATGAGTCTATTTGTGCAAATTACATTTAGATTTTCGTAAAACTAAATTTAAAGTATAAAGACTTATTAAAGTCTTGAATAATTTTCTTTTATATAATTTTTTTTTACCTCTGTAAAATATCTTCCTCTGTGCACATGGTTTTCACTCTCAAGCAACCATAACTTGAAAACTTTAATTGCAAAGTAGGTAATATTTTTAAATATAAAATACTAATTAGATACCTATATCATTATTAATCATTGGTGCTGTTATTCATAAACCTAGTTAAACCTCACTTCCATTAAATCGTGTGCGTGTTCCCTTTAATCGTAGCTATCCCTTTTCACACTTCGTTAAAAAAAGCTAAGATAGAAAGTGACAGGGGGCCTAAACGGTGGCACGCACCTGGATGCTATGTGTTTGCATGATTGTTGGTTTATTTAATGCCCAACACAAATACATAATAACATACAGAAACAAATTAGCATAAAGGGCAAACTAGTTTATATCAAAAGAGATTTCTACGAGCATGCCAATTAACCATTGTCAAATATCATTTAGACATGTAATCTGCAAACAATACTTTAATAACATTCTGTTTGAAATTGTAGTAATCATCTATGTATTAGCATGTAGGTACAAAATGATAATAAAGAACATTGTAACATTTTAATGTTAAGTATGTGAACATCTGTAGGAATGCAATGAACATATTGAGTATTGATTAAACTGTGAATTATTATTTATTTATCAAGAGATTTAAGATTCATTCGTAATAATATTACATGTACTACAATTGTATAAATACTCATAAAATAATAATTATTAACATATGTACAGTGGACATTAAAATATGCATGTCAGGGTCTATAAATTCCTTGAAACTGTAAATGCTTCATAATAAGCCATTTCTTAAGACCATGAAATAGAATATGCTGACCAATAAATAGTTAATGTTATTCATTATTATTTGGTCAGGATAAATATCTATGAAATTAGGTACCATGATAATGTCAATTGCTTAGAAGATCATTGCTGTCAAGACTTGAAAATCAATTTGCCAGCATAATGTACCTAATATGTTTTGAGTTTCTATGTGTTGAGGGTAGAACAAAGAGATGCAGAATAATTGCATCCTGAAGGAATGATTGCAGACTTCATGAACAAGTGTGTTTGGTTATAACTCTATATCAGGGACTCGGCTTGTTCATACAGATATCTCAACCGCAGTATGGATATAAATAGATTGCAGAAGCGCGCTCAGGATTTGTGCCTAATAAAAACAAATAATTCAGAAACTATGCGAAACATAGTCTAGAAAAATCATACACCAGCGCGGCATGTCAATAAGCGATCGAGTTACGATGTTGAAATGCAGCGAGCATTTTTTTGGCGTGCAAGGGGTGCTTCAATTCGGTCGCTTTATAAATTTTTCGAGCATGTGGAAAGACTAAAATGACGGATCCACTAACCTGGGAGAGCTGCTCCTCCGCCTGCTGCCTTTGGCTGGGCTCGATGGTAGCGCGCAAAATTTCGGTCAGTTTTCTCGGATCCATTTTAGGGTATTGCACATTAAAATTTACGAAATAATATGCTTTTCACGGAGCCACGAGCCGCCGCCGGGCGTGGATGTACAAAGAAGACAGATTTTCAGTCACGTGACATGACGTTACCGCTCGTTTGCACGCTGCGCAGCGATGACATTAGCTTGCTACTTGCCTGCTTCATTGATTGATTTTACAAACGCTATATGTTTGGTAGACGGAGAGAACGCTACATTCATATAGCGCTATCCTTTTCATGCGTAGCGTAGACTCCTTGAAAAATGGACTACACGCAACGCATTTTTTGCGAAGCCGAGTACTGCGGGGCTAGCACGAGTCGCGTTAGCAATCGACATAACGCCCGCGCCGCGGAGCTGTCAAACTAATGTCAAACGCCTTGTAATAATGTCACTTTGGCAGCTCCGCGGCGTTGCGTCGATCGCTAACGCTGACTTGTGCTACACGGGCAGACAGGGCAACAAATACAAACGAACGGTATTCGCTTCGCTGGACCTTCGAAATAATATTGTAATAGTACGATCGGTAGACGGTCTAGCTTCGAGCAACGGAGTTCGACCAAACGTGCGTCGCAAAATCGGTATTCGATCTCGCGTAGTGGTCCCCCAACGGTGGTTCTTTTGCTTTGGCCAACTTTTCGCCGTGTGTCAGCAACGTCAAAAGCAATCAAATTGGTTTGGCCGAATCTACGGGCCGAATGCTGTGAGAACGGGTTGGCGAACACAAAAGAGTCAAAAGAACGAACGCTAAATGAGGAAAAGGAGTATATAAATAATATATTAATTTTAGAATTTTATTTTTTAAGTACCTATTTTATTTTTCAATTTTTTGTATCATTTTTTTGTTTATGTAAATATGTTATGTATTTGTTATAAATAAAGAATATATACGTATGAAATTAAATGTTCATTTAGTTTCAAAAAGTAATAAAGACAAATAATGTTGCTCCCAAAGTAGGGTTCCCAGTGCTATACTGCTATGGGAAGCGTGCGACGTTGCCCTATCATCGTCAAGAAGAAAATTACTATTGCTAAACTTTGGGAACCGTGACACAGAACACTAGTACTTGGACCTATCACTTGAATGATATTTATTCCGTGGAAGGAGGGACGCTACACATCACAGAAAAGTATATTCACATTTTTCATTTTTGTAATGCTTGTGGCTGATGGAGTGAGTGGGTGGAGCGTTGTGAAAACGATAACTAAAAGTCGACTCTGCTAACTGTTGGCCTTCCCTAACCGTCAACAGTGCCGTCAACATAAGGCCCAATTATTACATTAAGGCGGAAACACACTTTTAAAACGCCACGCCACGTGACGCATGTTGAACAAATCAAGTCGTTACATTGTCTATAGCCAGGCTCACGCTATGAACACCCGACGTGTCCGAAAAATGTATGGTAAATACGCGTCGCGTCGGGTCACGTGGCGTTTTAACAGTATGTTTTAGCCTTTATCCTTGATGAGGCAATTCGTTGGCGTTTGTTGGCCCATTGCCATATATGGCTGTATGATATATACCCTTTGCCTTTCTTAATAAACCAAACTATCATTGTAAATCATCGTCATCATTGTAAATATAACCTCACATTATATTAGAATTTTAATTTATTATAAATAAACCTATTTTATAATGTAATTTAGGAACTACAAACCAGTGTCTTTATTGTAGCAAACTACTTATTTTACTCGTTTCGTTTGTGGTTATGGAGTAGGTGCATATGAAGGTAATTTGTATTTAGAATTCTTTAATTTCGAGATTTTATTTACTTTTATCACTAATTTTCCGTTGTTAAATGAAAATTCATATTTTTCTTTCTTACTGTACGTTAAGTGTGATTCTGTCGTGGCCGCTAAACCTTGATGCAACTGCCATGCCATGATCACCCCTATTAGATTGTGTTAGACGTTGCGTTGTGACGATTTTTAAAACTAGGCTTATATAATTTGTTTAATTACCTGTATGAGAACATACATAGTTATATTATTGCATATATTTACCTCTGTATAGGATGTCAGCACCCGAGCACATATCCCGAGTCAGAAGGCTGTACAAGCTAATATTCCGGGTGCACCGCGCTATGCCGCCGGAACTGAGGGTCCTCGGCGACAACTACGCAAGGGACGAATTCAAACGACATAAGAGTTGCAATCCGGAGGAAGCTCGGATATTCCTTAAAGAATGGACTGTACGTACTTACTGAAACCACCAGATACCTCTTTAGTAAAAAATTAGTGGTAGGTCATCCAATGTATACAGTTTTTTTGCCACTTTTTCCCCTCAGCGTTCACCTTTTCCTTGCAAAGTGGTGTAAATGTAGATTTATAAAATATTGACGTGCAAAAATGTACACAACATGCTTACTTGCAATAAAGAGATTTGGTTTGAAGTAATAGCTTCATTGACAATGCGTTGGGCAGTCGTTAACACCGGGCAGGTGATTAGTTCAAGCCAGCCATCTGCTCGTTACTAGAGTAGACCGTGTCAGGGTTTCTTCAGTCAATTCTTATATTTTCAGGATTATGCAATAAACCTGGCTAAGCAGATGAAGCCACTGCAGCAGGCCAGACAGAAGGCTGTAGGCAAGTATCTCAACCCTGAATTGTTGGATCATATGACCGATGAGCAAATAGTCCAATTGTACGAGTTACACAAGGCTGCTTCGGGGCCTCCGGACGGATCTGATGGACCAGGGGAGCAGAGGAACTGAGTAGGCTTCAGTATTATTATGGGAGCATAGTAGCTCATAATAACTTTACGTTGTGTGTTTATTGCGGGTTTTCTTTAACGTACGATAAAATCACAATCAAAATAGTTTGTATGATATTAATAATTTGCGAATTCAATGTGGTCAATAATAATTATGTAGCTGCTACTAAGTCTGATCTTAATCCTAAACGCAACTGTGAATGTCGTTCATATGATACATTGCATAAGAGCTACTAGGATGCCTCACTTTGCAGGGAATAATATTAGCGTACGCAACCTGCAATCGCTAATACTATTGCATATTTGTCGATGGGTGTATATCCTGCCTAAGACAGTAAATAGCACTCTTGGAAAAAAAACATTACAGACCGACCGTTTAAAATACCCTTGGTGGTACCACAGGACTTGCCATGAAATAATGAAATTTCAGGTCCAAATCCCACCTCCAAACCATTGTCGTCAAGCTTGTAGCGTTTGCGACTAAAATGTTTTACAATCTACTTAATTTCCTTTAAGTTGCCATGTATTCGATTCTAAACTAATTTTGATAGGTATTTATTTTGTAAATAATGTAGATTATTGTAGATAGTGTAATTTAGATTTTTTTCAAATATAGCAGATAGATCATAATATTGATTTGTGCTTTCGTTTTATTATTCGTTTCTACTCCTATAGAGGTAAAATAGAACATTTTTAATTAATTCCTAATCTAAAATAAAAGGTCACGATAAATATTTTTCATGCTTTATTTGTCAAACTCCAGAAATAACTTTTTAAAACAATTATTATTTGCTAGATGCAATGATTCATTATGAAGTCGCCTCTAAAAGCTATTTCGATAATATTGCTAGATTTTTCATTCCCAGTATTCCTTTTAGCACAAGATACTTTTTCAGGTCCCTGGAATTGAAAAATACTAGTTTATATAGGAGGTCACATATCTAGGTCACTTTCAGGAAGAGTTTTAATTAAAACAAAAACTGAAATATATTTTTGTTCAGCTTAACCTTGTGCCGAAACAAATATGCCGACCTGAATATGTGTAGCATCCTCAGCTTACATTATTTAAGGCGATTCAGCGATTCCTGTGTTCCATACAAATCTATTTACCACTTAACTTTTAATTATGGTACAAACACAATTTCGCTGCCAAATCAAAATATAAAGTATGCAATTTATCATGAAATCACTTCAGGTTCGACCATCGTCGTAGTGGACGATGTTACCAACATTTCGTTTCATGAAGTGTTAAAAACGTAAAATGGCTTTGATTCTTAATCCAGCATAATGTTTGTGCACAATAATATAAACTTTTGTGTTTTCCGCAATCAGATTATTTCGCTTTATTTATAATTTTGATTTGGTATTCAAAGGTAACAGCAAAATTGAGATTTCAGAGCAGGAAATGATGAATCGTCTCAAATTTTTCAGAACCAATTCGGTGGATGTAATATTGAAAGCATTTTATAATTATTTACACATAAGTACCACAACAACAAAATTATGCAATAATTATCATTTTCATTAAAAACGAGATCGTTGAACAAATAACAGAAAAGATGGCTTGGTTTCTATAAAAACTTAAGAGTAATCGTTGTTCAAACTTCATCATAAAGACTATTTTGAGATGAAACCAAGCATTATTAATATCCTAAGCAAAATATTGTCACAGTATGCTATTTTTAACATAATATATATTTTTATATAGTTGGTGTTTACCTAAATAAAGATGATATTTTTAATATCTCAGTGGTGAAATAAGCAGACGTATCTCACTAGTGGAAATCGAACCTTATAAATGGAGGTTCGATTTCCACTAAAAATAATAAAAAAATTAAATTTTATTTTTGGTGATTTTTTTTAAATTAGTACATTTTTGTACCAAGGCGAACTTAATGGCTTGCCGCATTTTATTCCAGTTTACTTAGGGCATGGGGCTTTTGAATTGTATTATGCCGCAATGGTATGTACACAAAAATTGTATCTCTAAGAAATTTAATGAAAATCATAAAGTTCTATAAGCACATTACATATATAAGGTATACACACAACACACATATATATGTATTAACACTATTAAACACACACAACACATATTATATAGAATAACACATTAAAGATACCAAAATCGTTAAAGACATCAATCACGTTACAACTTGCGTTACGATTATCGTTATTTTTATTTGTATCCGTTTTTCTCTGTTCCCTTAAAATGACCGATCGTTTTCGTTAGTCGTTGAAGTAAAAAGTAATAATCGTAATAATTATGTCAATAAGGGCAAATTGCACGAAAGTTCGGGTTAAATATGCTAGCGGGATAACTCAAACTTGATACGGCGTTAACATCGGCCTTTTTGAGATTCGACTCGGGGTTAACCACTTAACACGGTGTTATCTCTTAGCACGAAGTTCGTGCACGTAGCTGGCATGTCGTGGTCCGAAGATATCCCAAAATTCTATGGTTAAAACCAAGGCAACTAAAACCCCTGCTACAAATGCGAATAAAATTATCATTTAACCCCGGGTTAAGCGCTAACCTTGGTGCAAGTCACACTTATTGTGTACCCTACTACTAGTCTTTGAATTTCTGATCAACTGTTATAATTTTTGCGTGCCAATGTTCGGCAACCATAATATTTAGTGAATCTTTTATCTTATTAATAATTTATGAAGTTTAAAATTAACAATCAGTCAATTTATTGTGAAGCAGAGCTCTGTTGTCGTCTTCTTAACACATCAAGGCGCATTTCAGCCACTGAAAAAAAAATTACGCTGTATAAGTACTGATAACACGAATGGTGAAATAAACAGGGACTGAATTCGACGCATAACGTTAACCTCGCCTGTGGCGAAATGGATAACGCGCCATGCTCTGTATAAGCCTGGGATGAAATGTGCGATTCGCTCGCAGTTTTTCTCTGCTTATTTCACCGTTTAAAATGTGATAAGATATTTATTTTATTACGAAATCACGCCTGATTCCCGTAGGGGTAGGCAGAGACGATGGACTTCCATCTGCTGCGATACTGGCACACAACCCTTGCCTTCTCCATGCATCTCTTCATGCATGCTCGTCGGTTTGTAGTAGACCGTACTTGGCCCTTTTTCAAGACATCGCCAATTTGGTCGACGTACGTCCTCGGTCTACCTCTGCCGACCCTTCCGTTAACATTCGCTCTGTGTATTTCTTTCGTTACCATACCTTCACTCATCCGCTCCAAGTGGCGAAACCAACGTAACATAAAGATAAGATACGAATCATTAAAACGAAATCATATTTGAAGTTTATGTGTTACGTAAAGGTAATACACACTTTAAATAATTAAAGACATTCAACTCATCGGTGGGAATCGAACCCGCAATTTTCCGAACCGAATCGAACACCTCATAAAAAGTAATTTTAAGCCTAACCTCGGTGTAAAGTTATCTAGAGGTTTGTGTGATTTAACCCGGGTTGAGGCACACTTAACCTGGATTATGTTGTTGGTGCAAGTGGCTCTTATAACATTATAGCACCATGTTGTGTGTCGGGTTCGATTCTCACACTTATTCTTAACATTTAAAGTGTGATACAAGTTGTCAAATAATTTCCTTTATATGCCATGATTGATCTTACCTCTGATAGGGCTAAGTTAATGCTCTCCGCCCGAGGCGAGTCGTTTGTGTAGAACACATCTGTAAAACAAAGGAAAAGTTTTAATGTTAATTCTCAATTTTAATTTCTCACGGTCATCATTTTGAACGCATTCGGTAAAAGTCGTCTTTGAAACGACCGATGAAATCTCGTGGGTATGAACGTAGACGGTTCTTGCTCTAAGACGTAAACGGCAAGCAAACTGACAGGTCCTTCGACCCGACAACAACAGCACAACATGATAAGGTTGTGATAACTGTGTCAAAGTTAAATCGTATCGTGAGTCCAGTGTAGTAGATATAATATCCGCCATATCTTCATAAACCATCTCCCCTTTAACAATGATAAACGTATACTAACTAAACGCTCGGTGTAGATGCATGACAGCGGACACGAAGTCTCCAAATCGGAGCATGCCGTCCTTCCTCATGTATCTGAGAACCAGCAACGCCATTGCGCGCTCAGGCACCACGAATCCAACCTGTATCATCAGAATAATATTATAATGTATATGAATAAAGATACATACAGCCTGTGTGGCTCGTCTGTCTGCACCCCTTTCTCAAAAATAAACTTGAGCGTTCATCCTGGTGAATAATACTATTATACTCATACTCATTTATTAAGATCGTCGGAACACTTCGGTACACTTGATCACGTCAGTAAACTAACAAAATACTTAAGTATACAAATAAAAATCCTGTAACAGCGATGCGATACGTGGCCGGAGAATGATTCATGTGGTGCGATGTGGCAGGCTTCACCAGGACAGACCAGTTATTTTCGCGGTAATGTGGTCTGTCCTGTTGAATATAGTCTAACTGCGATAAATCACGACTCGCATTAAGCCCTCACAATAATAGATGTATTCAGTATCTCAAAAAACCCCGCTTAAAACCGCTATATTAGCGTGAAAAAGCAATGTTGTCCGTTGAATGGCTGGCGTGAAAACGCAGCTTTGACTGTGATTGTCAATAATATGTCAGCTTCCTTTCATATCAGATTCACCTAGTGGTAACGCTTGTTAGCAAAACTTTATACAATATACTCGTAATATCATAATGTCCTAAAAGTTATAAATGTGACCTATTAACAAGTGGGTCTAAAAACGAAACGGCCTCTTTGACTTTGGTCCGATATGAGTTTACCTCGCGCAAAGCGTCGCGCAGTCGCTCCGCTCGCAGCACGCCCATCTTCTCGCGAGCATGCGTCTTGAACACCATCTGCCAGTGCTTCAGGCTGCACATCAGGTCCTTGAAATCGGACAAGGAAATGCGGCCGGTACCATTTTTCTGGACATATTTTTAAGGAATTATCATATTAGATATGTCTGATAACAAATGCACACTCGACATCAATGGGAACACATGTGCTCGTAGCCATAAATATTGATGAACGGTGGTTTTGTTTTGATAGTTGCTAAACCACCGATTTTGTATGGCGATAACCAGCGAAAATCGTAGCTTAAACTTTAAGTCACGTGTATAGCTAAGAGCCTTAACGCTTAACTTCAACTCTTATGTTTCAGACAATAAGACTAATATAACTGTCCGCCGGTTGCCATCGACCCTACACTACGCATGCGACTTAAATGCCACCTGGCATGTTATCCATTTCAACCGCTACGATTTCAACATAAGAATACTATAGATCGAATCATCTTTCAAACAAAAATAAAAGAGGCTTATCTTATAACACCCCCTTTTATGCGAGGGGTTTAAATGAACACAATAAAAAGGATACATCCATAGACAGCACAATCTGTCTACATGTGTCGATAGAGGCGCAACTCTTTATGTAATCATTCGGCAGGCACGCGTCCAACAACTCCTGTAGTTCGAAAGCATCAATGGTCCGGTGCTCGTCGGCCAGCTGAAGAAACACGGCTTCGTACTGCGAGAAGCTGCTGGTCTCCACTCCTGGAGGGGCTCGAATCAAAGCAGCCTTCAACATCTGCGGCGCGTAGTCCAAGACCTTCATTTTCAAAGGCTTGTTTGAATATATTCTCAGAGAGAAGTTGGCTTCCTCGCGAGGTTCGAATGTCGTCGGCATAATTAGGAATGCACCCGTTTCGAGATAGCATCTGGAACACACATAATTTGCCAAATTAAATCCTAAACTTAACCGCAACTGTCACTGTCTCTCGAATGCTACATCGCGTAAGCATGAGTGGGGCACCTCGCTTAGCGACGATTAAAAGCGTGTCATATTCCGGAATCGCCACAAGTAGGTAAATAAATACTATATATTATTATGTATGGAGCAGATAGAAATAATAAATAGTACTCTCGGCAGCAGATTACGGTAACGCTTGCACAAAGTGCTTGGTACAAAGTGTCACACTTGTTGTGCTTTCGCCTGTATAGCAGATGTTAAAATAATAGTAGCGAAGTCACATGTCTTAACACAAGTATTAATTAGAGAGAAAAAACGCTATCTAATTTATCAATCATATCTAAAGACTTTCGCTTTAAATTCGCACTGCGCTTTCGCTATAATTCGCTATTCGCCTTATTCAATAGCTCGGTGACGTCGTGGTTGGCCTTCCATTACAGAGGCCCAGCTTCAAACCGAAGCCATGTACCAAATAGTTTTCTCGGTTTTAGATAATACATACATTTATTGACCGATTGCTCTCAATACGGTACAGGAAAACCTCTCAAGGAACCTTGCCTGATAATTATAAAATCTAAGGCAAATGTAATCGACCAATCCACACTGGGCCGTGCAGAATCATGGCCCGTCCTCTCTAGATGTAAGAGGTCTGAGGGGTGATCGATTTTCATCGATTTTGTTATCGTTTCATTTGGACTATATACATTACTGCGGTTCTTTATCGCGTCCACCCACTTGTGAAAATGAAAACAATGTAAATCCTCTAATAGTGGAGGCATTTAAATAGGTTGCTAACGTTGAAATAGTACCTGTGACTGACTTGACGACTGTTCGTGTATTGCGAGTTGATGGCACTCTTAATCCTCTTGAAGACGAGAGGTGACGCGGTTTCCGTGAGGAACTTCGGCATCTTGTAGATGCTGAATCCTATGACCTTGGGCTCCATGATGCTGTGCTGGTTGAGGGAGACAACTACGGTGTCAGACTCGTTAAGTACCAGTTGCACTTGAGGGTTCATGTGGAAGAAGTCTAATAACAAAAACAAATTAATTAACCCTCGTCTATTCCAATTCTTGTAAAGTCGAAAACATACTAAAATATACAGGGGCCTCATTAAGGTAAGTAACTTATTACTTTTTGAGAAAATCTCGACCTTAATGTCGGCGGGAGGGTGCAGGAATTAAGTCACTGAGTATTGCGAAGAATTTTCTAATGACAATGTTTTTTTTCATGTACCTGTGTTATGTGAATCTGGAATGTCGTCTGTTTCACTTATTTAGGTATTAAGCAGGGTCTGCTGTGCTGGGAACCGGTTTAACAAAGAAAATTGTTATGCCACGCCCCTAAATCGCATGTTTCCGTGTTTAGAAACACGGAGACATGCCGCAGCAGACCCTGCTTTACAATGGCGAAAATTAAACGATGGAACAAGCAGATAAAAAAACTGTCCGCCACCAGTGGCAATCTGGACTTTTGCGTAGTCTGGCACGTTATCCATTTCGCCATGACGGGGTTAACGTTATGAGTACTTGATACTCTGGATAGCTCCAATCGGCTACCTTACAAGACTTAATACGGTCTAACACAGAGAAAGTATACAATAGAGGTATAGTTTCTCTATGTTAGAAATAATGTGTTAGTAATATCTAAATAAGAAAACAGACAATATTCTAGATTCACATAACGCACAAGCACCTACGTGAAAAAACATTGTTATTCAAAAATCCTTCGCAATACTCACTGACGTAATTCCTGCATCCTCCCGCAGAAACCCCCCTCCTCCAGCCCCCCTGGTGCATCTTCATCTGCCACTTATGCTTCTCCGCCAATGAGGGCTCCGCGCGGCTGGTCTCCGCATCAAGGTGCACTATCTCGAGCCTGGTGAATACGCGCTGGAAGTCGGTATACAGCATCCAGAATCCTTTGGGTACGGTGTTTATGCGATCCAATTCGTACATGGGGATGGTTTTCCACCTGCATTAGTAGAAATGTTGTTTTAGCCATGAGTTAAGTAGTTTCACCTGACGTATATTTAAGTAAAGCTAATTGATCTATAATTAATATTATTATAGAAGCAAAAGTATGTTTTACGTCGAAGAGTTGTTTTGTTACGCTAGCAAAATATAAATGTTTCATATTTTAAAATTGTAAGATAATACTAAAATGGAGGTAGAGAATGCTTGAGATTGATAATTCCTTATAAACTACTCGACCGATTGTAGCAATCCATGTGGTAGCTTATGCATCCGGATTCTGTAAACCTACCACCAACACTTACTTAGCATGGTCAAAGACCACGTGTGCGATGGGGACTTCCCCAGGAGCCAGCGGTCTGCGTAGGCGCACCAGGTGCACCGGGCCTTCTGGTGTGGACACCTGGATACGTGATTGTGATTCATTTCAAATAGGATATTTTTGCAAAGAAGATTTAATAGCATTGTTTTTTCTTACTAAAAATTTATTATGCTGCCTTTGTCTTAGGTGAGAAAAATATATTTAACGCTAATAAAATATAAAGAAAAATGTTTACCCCCTAGACAAGTGGCTTTGACTAATGAATTAACGCTAATAGAATATAAAAAATATGGGATTGACGTTTCCTTAAGAAAAAGCAAATGTCAATCCCATATATTTTTTCTCTCTGAAAATCAATGTTATTTGGCTAGGAGATCAGACACATTTGATTTTTGGTTGACAAATGTCAGTCGTAAACATTTTTATTTCTATTCTACTTGCGTCAACGAAAGTAAATGCCACTTGGCATGAAGGGGGCAAGCATGTTATTGGGTGTTCTATTATTTAGTTAGATATTACGATGGCGAAAATTAAATGATGAGAAAAACCCGCCAGGTGGGATTCGAAACCCCCTTCTACGCATCCTAGCGCGTTATCCATTTCGCCACGGCGAGGCTGATAAATGCCACTTGGCTAGGGGGCAGCTTCGGAATATCCATGGCCACCAATGTCCACTCCCTAATTTTTAATTTTTTATCCTCCTACCAACCCATCTTCTGTCTTGCTCATCTTTATTACTAGGAGCTAGAGTCTCGTCTTATATGTCATAGATAAGATAGTCTAAATAGCATTAGATTAGTTTAATAAATATTTAATTATTAACGGAAAGATGAACTCAAAAAAGGCATTGGATTAAAAAAATATATTACCTTTTCTACGTTGTAGACTCTGTAGTTCATTTCTAGATCTAGACCTTTCAATCTATCTTCGCTGACCTGAAAATATAACTAGGAAAGTTAGGTCTTGTTAGGAGAGGATAGAAACTACTGGTGTGTAAACTGCAGTCGGTCACCCGGGAATAATTTACACGAGGAGAAGTGTCGATCATGAACGAAAATTTTTCGTCGCGCTCTATGGAGAGAGCCTAAATTATATTTTGTATGGGAACATGTATCCGCCTTTGTTGTCACTCTCACTTTCATACGTTATAGAGAGAAATTTGTTTTTATATGTTAGACTTCTATTTTAAAAATCGACTATCTACATAAATAAGAGTGGCAGAGACGCTAAAATTTGTCATGCAAGAGCGAAGTCTGCGATGTAATATGGCTTACTGCATAGATCGTTCCTTGCTTCATGTGAATCGATACTCTCCTCGCGTAAACAACTTATTACCGATTGACTGATTACAGGCTAGAATATGCAAATGCATTGCATTTTAAAACTCTTTTAGTAACGAAATTGAAATTTTTCAAAAGTGGTTATTATATTGGCACAAAATGTGTCCTTAGACGAATCCATCAAGCAGTTTAGACTATTTTAGGATAGGTCGGTATAAAGGAAGCGACGGCCTTACATACACCTTACATACCCTGCTGCTTTCGGCAGTCGGGTAAAGCAACACAATAGATAATCTCGTTTAAAAGTCTTAAATTCAAAATGTGAGCTCGGTGGCTCAGTGGTTGGGTCAAGTCCTGCAATACGGAGGTCCCAGGTTTGATTCCCAGCCAGGGCAGTCATGTACCAATGAGTTATCCTCTGATTTTTCGACGGAAAAACTTACGTACATTTACCGAGTGCTCTCAAAACGGTGATGAAACCCGCATGCCGTAGAAAAATATTTTTTTTAAGGCATGTGAAATCCGCCAATCTGCACTGGGCCCGCGTGATGGATCATGGCCCGAGCTCCCTCGATGTAAGGGAAGGTGCCCGAGCAATGGGCCAATATAAATAGACTGATGATGAAATTAAATATGCGGCCTTTCTACTCACGGAAGTGAAATGGTGTGCAGTGACCACACTGGTGGTTTTAAGCAATGAGGCGAGAGTGTTGGGATCTGGCATTTCTTGGATAATCAGTGACTCCGTGATCCCTCCGGTGAGGTCTGCCAGGCCGTCCAGCAAGCTGCCATACTTCAAGGCCTCGTACGATCCGTGCAGCCTATCAACATAATGACATCATACGTATCATCTCTCCAATTCTCCTAAGATATTTGAATTGAACGATTACCTTCGTACGTATAACCAGTATAAGTTGGTCCGGCCCCAGTTAACTTCGTAATTTTTTCTAAAACGTGTGAAGGTTATAAACAGCCTTCCTGGCTTTGTCAAATCCTCCCGCACCAGTATTTTGCGACCTCTATAGCCCAGGGCTACCCTCCAAAGGTTGTGTTGAGTGCATATGATGGTACACTGGGGGCATTGCGACAGATAGGTGGTGGTTTGGATCTAGCATCGGCGTACGGATCCAAAAATCCCCACTTGATGAGATTGTCTTTCGTCCAACCACCGCTCTCACACGGTTTAACGTTCTCAAAACCGCCAACTGCCGTTTTGATCCGACAGGCAAGTGCTCAGCTGGTTCAACCACCGGGGTTTAGTGAGGCCTTCCACGCCTAGACACGTGCTTCTTGCGCTGTTCTGTGCTGCAGTATGGGATTTGTCACGAAGCTCTTCCTGGACTTCAGACGACCGGGTACTGGGTTTTGTTAACTTCGTAATGCTAGCTTCACACTGACGGAACACGTGCAAGAATGTTCGGTCAAGCAAGTCAAATGAAGAAGGATTTCTTTGGAAGTCGTCAATCTAACATCTCTCTAGCTCGAAAAATTAATCTAGCCTCGGGTAAATGGGTAACTTGATGGGTATTGGGTGGCCCCAATACCCATCAAATCATCAATCTGGCGCCCTACGGACCGCGGTGTGTACCGTCCAAGAACTTTTTGGAATCGGTCGATACGGACCGCAATTTTTAATGGGTGCATTGGACAGAGAGGATAGTATTATTACACAACTTGATAAACTAAGAGATAGACTATTCAAGAAAGTAAAAAGACCCAGGGTCCGATCTTTTTGGCAAACTCAATATTAGTTTTCACGCCTTGAATTTCATTGCACCCATCGGATCGCAATGCATCATAAATAATACTGATGATAGCGTCTGCCTATAGTTTTGAAGAGCCTGGACTACGATAATAACGCAGAACCCGAATAAGACTCACTTTGCATAAGCTTTTTCCAGCAATGCCGGCCACAGCTGCTCGGTGTGGCTAGTCTGCAAGAACGCCAGTTTGCCGTTGACAGTCGGCAGCCGGTCGTCTACCAGCACCTCCAGCCATTGACCACACCACCACAGGCGAAACCTGGAAGTACATAAACCTGCATAAGTGAAGTAAATAACCTAAGAGGACTTTCGTGCACCGAATAGGAAATATGCGTAGAGTTATTATATATAAAAACGGATATCACTCACTTATATTGTTAAAGTCGGCAATTAAACCGACAGTTTCGACGGTCTTTTTCAAGGTGAGCGCGCCACCCCCAATATAAGTGAGTGATATCCGTTTATATATAATAATTTGTAGTAATGGCTCACTATAGTTTTAATTCTAAAATATGCGTCATACGAAAAGCCTATAAATAGGTAACAATTGGTGTATTTCTAGCTCTACCTCTCTATTTTATTATTCTTTAATTCCATCTTCTTTTTTTCCCTTTCCTCGTCATTCCTTTAATGTACATAATTAAAGTGCATTTGAAATATCCTTGACTGTCGCGTTCGGGCCAAAAATAAACTCATCTCGAAAATGACACTTTTGTTACTATACTGTAATTTCTGTCACCACTAGCCCCTAACTATCTTCCCATTTAGTTTGTCGTAACTATTTATTCAAACATTGGTCGGTCTTTACTTATTTTGATCGCATAAAGGTTAGCATGACGATGGAGGGACGAACTCAGCAAATGGTTGAATGGATGGTAAAAGAAGACTCATGGCATTGAAGGATATGGCAAGAAACCTTTGCCCACTGTGACAATTTTTATGTTAGGTACGTAGGTATCTTCTTCTTCTTCAGCATACAGCAGCCCACTCCTAGGCATATGCCTATCCATGAATCCTCCATGTGGCCCTATCCCAAGGTTGTCTGGTCCACACCGAGCCAGCAACCTTCTTTATGTCGTCGGACCATATGTATGTACTTATGTATAAAAAGTGCAAACCTGAAAACGCCTGCGTATGGGACATCCATCTTCTGATCAGCCGGCACCACCCTGTAGAAGAGACCCTTGCTGAGGCAGAGCACCCCTAGGCAGGACACCAGCCATTTGTCCCCTGCAACCAACACCTTACGTCAACGAGCACACGCTGATAATCTATGACGGCTTTAAAAAAAACTCAAAGTTAAGCGATATATGTCGGCATGTGTGAATGGACCTTGTCAAAGTTAAGGTCCCATTATATAATTTGTCGCTTTAACTTCGAGAAGGTTCTAAACTCATTGGCGCGAATTCATTTAAGGGCCTTCCATGAGCCAACTAGCGCCGCCAATCTTTGAAAAATAATATCTTCCAATTTAATCAATTTATTTAAAAAAGCTGTGTACATAATGTTTATTACGATAATAACTATTTTTTAAATGCTTATTTATATCGGTAAGTAGTTTGCATAATTGCGAAAAAAACCGTTTTTGGCACATTTGAGAACTACAACTTTGCTTGTCGCAATTATGCCATGTATTGTATATTAAAAAATAGTTTATCTTAATAAAGATCGTGTATATAGCTTTTTTAATAAAAATTATTAATTTGTAAGATATTATTTTTTTAAGATTGGCGGCGCTAGTTGGCTTATGGAACGCCCTTAAAAAGCGATTTAAAGTTACGCCACCGTTTAGGCCCCCTGTTCATTTTTTAACGAAGAGTGAAAGGGATAGCAACACGATTTAATGGAAGTGAGGTTTAACTAGGTTTATGAATAACAGCTTTAGACTTTTAATTATGTATTAACTGATCTGTGGGGTGACCGCGACTTCCAATCGTTATCGCTTTCAATTTGACACATGGACGCTATACATTGCTGCTATGTTTTTGCAAGTTGTAACAAACGACAACGAAACGCAGCAATGTATATCGTTCAAATGTCAAAATGAAAACGATAACCATAACGATTGAAGTCGCGGTCACCCCCCTGAGTGTATTACTTTATTGTAAATTCGCACGACATTTAAATCGCATTAGGAGACGTCATTGCAACTTTATTATAGCAATATATAGTTAATTGATAATCTTACGATTAGGTTTATTTTCGCATAGCGTACATACACATCGTTATTTTATTTAAATTAAAGATAACATAATAACTTTCGCGAAATGATATAAAAGCATCCAATAACAAATATTAATTTACAAGGACCTCTACTATCACGACAACAAATCGTTCGTTGTAGGTACGGCCGAAGACAAGGAAAGGTGTACATTAGAGTTTTTAAGGTTGAGATTTGACCTATTGCAAAAATTATTTCACTGTTTGATAGATAAAAGTTAAAACTATGTAACTGTAAAATAATTATTAAATTCTATCCAGTACTTTTTGAGAAAATCTCATCCTTATTGAGGCCCCCTGTATACTTATCTCTGTCTTCAACTGCACTTACCAGCCTTCCTGACTTTCGTTAACGCAAGTAGAATAGAAAGTAAAATGTATGAGATTGATATTTGCTTTCTCGTTATCAAATGTCAATACATTATTCGTTCTATTCTACTAGCGTGATTGAACAACTAGATACACAAAGGTCTTACTAAAACAATTTAAAAAACGTCCAAATTGTTTACGTCCAAATAATGTCCAATAAAGCAAATGAGGGTCCATTCATCCGTTTGGACCTTCTTTGCGCTCGGACATTTTTAGAAGGCAGACTGTGTATCTAGTTGTTTATAGGAGATCAATGACTAGCGTTAACAAAAGTCAATGTCAATTGGCTGAACAACTGTTACGATAACAATATCTTGAAAGAGAATACTCACCCAGTTTTCCAGGCACTACATCGAACGTGTCACAGTTGTCCAGGACAAAGGTTGGGTTATTGTAGATCTCCTGGAAAGAAGGACATTTGTTAATGAAATAGTTTTTCGGTATACTTTCGAAACGTAATATACAAATTGTCAATTTCCTAATTTAAACTAAAATTATTGACTATGTCGTTTTTTATTACTAAAAATCCTACTAAAACTTCTGTGCCTCAAAAGGAAAATAAGGAATCATCTTATGTGTCAAGACCCGCGTCTCAGAAACGTCTCAGAAACGCGTGGACGTATCAAGTTGAAATTAATATCAACAACTCAAAACCTATAGGGTACTTCCCGTTGACCTACAATCATTAAATTTTGCAAGAAGCTAGGTCTTAATAAGTCTAAATAAGCATTTAAAAAATAGTATTTATCGTAATAAACATTACGTACATAGCTTTTTTAATAAAATTGATTAAATTGGAAGATATTATTTTTCAAAGATTGGCGGCACTATTTGGCTCATGGCAGGCCCTTAAGTTAGGGGTCAAGTTCCGTTGCACGGAAGCCTCGGTGCGGGAGTCGGGTTTTTGGCCTGTTTTTTTTATTAAGACCATTCAGTGACTTTCGATATCATTCGAATTAAATTGTTTGAACCCAGTTAGTGGTTTAAATGTTAACCTACACTTAACCCTGGTTAACATTATTGATTGACAATCGACAAACGTTTTCAAGATTTTCCAAATTATATTTTACGAGAAATTTTGTTTCGAGTTTTGATGCATCGAATGGATATAATGAAAGGTTGGGCGTAGACGCTTCTACAATGTCAGCTGAGTGCTATACCTCTACCAGCCCACGCCCATTATTTCTCTCTAGGTACCTATACTTGCGCAAGACCTAGCTAAATTCAGGAGTTTACACATTACGGCACGCGATATTTATGTTCCAGTTCCGTAGTTTACTAAAACAGGAATTTGTTATTAGTTCTCAACTTCTCATGGCCATTCGCTCATAACAATGTAGGAGGGAAATAGGAACCATTGTAAAACATCATATATATTTACTAAATAGTAAATATATTTAAACTCTAACAAAGTAATTGGAATGTACTTGTACCTACATCCTGTAGGTAATTAAATCAACTTGCATAGCTACGTATGTTGGGTGAAACGACCACTAACGTTTATGAAAGGTGAGATTTTTGGAGGCTGAATTGCCACCTAAGCCAAAACGAATTTTCAGCTGTCCTTTCAGTACTTTTTATTCGTCTATCCTAGGTATACCTACTTATGCTAGCATTCCTATGATGGCAATCATAACAATGTACCGGAGCCATAAAATTAGATATAAAAAGGATGAGTAGTCTGTCTAGTTTCTGATTAGGCTGAGTCTATTCGCAACCGGTCGCTCTGCTTGTCTATGAGGAAAAAAGCAGTGTTGCCAGTGGGAAAAAATCGAAAAATAGCAGTGTTGTCAGTGGGAAAAATTGCAAAATAGCAGTGTTGACAGTTGAAAAAAATGAAAATGTTGCCAAAATTGATTATTTTATGGCCTTTTTTGGCCAAATTCATACCATGGACAAGATAAAGTACCCGCTGGAAATAGCCACCATACATTGGGATTTGTATGAGCTGTTCAAATTTCCCGCAAATTTGCACAGATTAGAAATCACCGAAATGAAACCGGAAACGAAACAAGTTTGTTTTGCAGTTTTACATTTCATCAAAATCTTGGAACGGCGGATTTTCTATTGGTTTTCTATTCGATTGATTACTCGAAATAACTTGAGATTGTCGAAAATAGGAGAACATTTTATATACGACAAATGTGATTGGGATATTTTCCAACAGTTTCTAATATGCGAAGGATATGTGTGTGAACTCAGTGTGTGAAGCAAGTGCTGGTCGTCGGCGGTGATAGTCCTGTATCTGGATGACGGCATTCCTTCACAGTGGCAGCAGACCTGTCTCTGTCGTTATCCTTCTAGACTGGCACATAACGTCCTACCGAACCAACCATGAATACCATCACCCGCAGGACAACCAAGGCCTTCGAAGTAGTAGGAATTGGAAACAATACTTCTCAGTTCGTAGTTTGTGAAGTGATTAGAGAATGGTGACCCCTAACAAACTCCAAAGATCAAGCAATCAAATGCCATGAGTGTTCGATAGAAATACACCACAGATTGTGGGCCAGCAATGTCTTCTCATGCCAAGAGTTATCTCTACGACCATACCAATAAAGGAAGACTATGGTATTTGAGGTAAGTAGTAATTATAAACTATAAGTGTATAAGTATGGGTGGGTCAGGTGTGTAACATAACACATGTGTTAAATTCCTTAAATGGCAACCTCACATTATTCATATTTAGGACAAAATAAACATCTAGGTACTTCTAATAAGTTTGTGCAGAGACTCTCGCCTCGTTAAAACTCTTAAGGGTCTCTTGCAATATCGAGATAACCCTGGGTTGAGAGAACTATACATTTTGCTAACGTTAAGTCGCTAACTCTAGAAGAATGTGTAGGTTTTCCGTCAGTATATTTAGGAAACATTACCTGGATTTGCTAGATAATATTGATTGATAAATATTCTTCATTGCAATTACAGAAATATATAAATAAAGGTCGGGATATACAATAATATCACAACTTATCGCTGAAAGTGATCTCTATTTTCTCCTAGACAAGCGTTGAGAAAGAAATGAGAGAATGAATTAAGTAGCTTATGGTTCAAATTGTCATTTATGTGTCTTTTTAATCTGAGCTGATAATAATATAAATTTAATATTCTTTATTGCAATAACATTACACAAATACATAAAGGTTGGGTGATATTACAATAGAATCACAACTTATGTAGATCACTTTCAGCTGAGTATTCAGCTGAAAGTGATCTCTCCTACAACTGTTGCGAGATAAATGAGAGGATGAATTATGTAGCTAGTTGTGCAGTATTAAATTGTCATCTATGTGATTTTGATAAGCTGATAATAATGTTATAATTTTGTTACAGCCTAAAATGTGAAAAGGTGATGAACGGGTCACGTCGTGAGATAAGAAAGACAAAATGGACAAGAGACTCATGAACGGCGTTCTTGGGATGACAAATACTGAAAAGGGACAGCAGTGAGGAGACTTGAGAGGATGCCGAATCCTAGAAAGAGAGACGGCCACAATTGATTTGTTTAAATATAATTTTGATTTCAATTTGTTATTGACTTTTATTATAATATACATTGAGTACCCATTTCTTGTATGGTATACTCAGAGAAATAACTCTGAGATGGTAACTCAATGTCTCTGTTCATTTACAACTCAAAGATTTCCTTGACGGAAGTCCTACAAGCAAGAATGCTCCATAGAGAGAACCTAAAGTATATTTTGTATGGGGGACAGGGTTCTGCCCTTGAAACAGTACTTTCACTCTCATACATCAGTAAAAGCCATCTGTTTTTAAATGTTCGATTTTTATTGAATAATTAAACAATGGAAAAGCAAGAGCAGTGTCGGTTATGCAAATATTGGAGTTATCCACAAGATGTTCCTTGCTTCATATCTACATGCAGTTGCTTTAGTATATAAATTATTATTATTACTTATGCCTAAAATTACAACAATTTAATTAGACAAGTCTTGATTAGACAACACTTCAACTGACTTTCACTTGACATAATACCACTACAAAACTGGATACGTGTTTCAATTTTCTATTGTACCATATTACAATTAAACTAGTTGTGTTCCTCTAAATGACAATGTAATTAGGTACTTTTAATGACAGCCTCTGATGTTGTTTTGCCTATATCACTTTTATCGTCAATTGCTACAGCTTTTATTAATAATCCAGGCTTCTCCAGTTCCAATGTGGACAATGCAGCTTTAATGGTCACATCATCACCGGGGTCCGTTATAATAAGCATCTTCAATTACTCCATTCTTGCCAGGGCATAAACGCAGTGTACAGTACATCCGGTCAAATCCAAATTTTCAAGACTTGCCATTCTGTCCAACTAGTCTATCCAGGCACCACACATCAATGTATTTGTTATTCTTCAGACTCAACCATTTCAGAAAATTGAGACCGCTTAGGTTCTGTATTCCCTCATACCGAATGCCATTGTGATGGACGTTTGTGCAGTCCACAGCTTTTATGAAGTAGCCATCAGTATATCCAATCTTTCGAATTTTTCAATCTGAAAAAGGTCAACTTTAAGTATAAATATGTGAGATTTCATAATTCTTGTAACATATATTACTATATTTGAAATTTATTTCTATTTCACCATACAGATACAAGTTATATTTATAAAAACGAACCTGACAGCGCAGTGTCGATATGTGAAGAAATGTACAGCAGCTAAATTTAAACCAAGAGACGACACTCTTTCTGGCAAATATTTCTGATTCTGTATCTCCTGGACCACCTTCATGCTCGTCAACCAATCGTTCACTGTTTGGACGTCCATATACGGTAGCGTAGCCTTTGCAATGCATTCATTATTTCTGGGCTGGGATTTTTCCGCGTGAACAGTGACAGTTTACTGGACAATTCGTTATCACGCTGTATCCAGGGCTTTCTCCATTCGGGATAAGGTTTTCCATGAACGGTTTGGGGTTGTTTGCCTTCCTGATAAATTGATTTTTTGGTACCTTCGGGAGGTTATGTAAAGGCAGCGCGAGAATGTATCGCAAATTAAATGTCATGTAATGTATGTGTTCAGAAAACCAGAAAAAGATTATTATTACTGTAGTCTGCTGTATCGTATACAATCCAAAATCACAAAAAGGAAAGAAACATAAAACATTTTGTTTGCATTTTGTAGCTTTTTTTTGGTAAAACATAGGGATGCCCGATTCGAATCGATCTTGTTGAATACGATCTTCGATTTTTTGAATCGATTCACGTGAATGCGATCTCGGCTCAGATCGAATCGCATACCTAGAAGATCGGATCAAAAAAATCGAAAGATTGTTATTGTGAGGAACTTTGTGCCAAACATCAAAAAGGGCACAATATAAAAATTTCCACCATATTAGCCCTCAGACTTTAAAATATACTATTTACCGACACTCAAATATGTGCAAAAGCACTAATCGATGTCACAAATTAAACTGAAAACCTTAATCGACTAGATCCCGAACGTATAAGGTATTGCTTTTGAAATGCTATAATAGATGTTAGTGTAGGTAGTTGATATCCAGTAAATATATAGTATGAATAGAATAATAATAAAAATCGGTCATTTACTCCATATTTCGATATATTTTTGGGTACAAAACGATACGATTCGATCTTTGCGAAATCGATTCAAACCCATACGATTTAATCGTGAATCGATTCAATTAATTACGATTCATTGCGATCCACAAGATCGATTCTAATCAAAAAATCGAACATCCCTAGTAAAACACTTCTTCCTTCTTAGAGGGACAGGCAAAGTCTACTAGATCATACAGCCTAGTCTGATGTAATAAGAATGTCTGGGTTTTTATAAATACGTACACATATACTGAGCATATATACGAAGATCGCGAACATCTCTCATGATTAACTTAACGTGATCAGTAATCGCTAAATGCCGCGGAAACTATTTAATTAGGATTTTCCACAAAAAAGTAGCTAATGACGATTCGCGCGCTTTTCAAGGAAACTTACTTACATTATGTGCTTTGATGTGTAAAGGTGGATATGGTATTTTTAATCCCGAACGGTAGGTATGTATATAAATAACAAAAAAAAATGCAACAGACTTGGACGTAAAAACATGCAAGTCTTTTGCCCTTTCACAATCCATCCATAAAGAATAGTTTGACACTGACAGTTTTTTTTATAAATGTAGAAAAAATGTCTATGGTCTTATTTGTAACCGATCCTCTAGATTGTTTATGGATATTGTCTATGGTTAAACCATAGACAATGAAGACGACCCGCTGGGAATAGCGTCGCCGTTCTGATTACAAGAAACGGATTTGGCTTTTTGAAAATGGCGGGAAACGACGGTTGCGAAATTATTTAATAATTTTCAGTTTAATGTCTACAGTGGGTGTTTTGAGTTTAATGTCACGTTGGATTAATCAGAAAATGTTCGCGAATGACAGTACGGTGAAGTTATTGAAGAATTCAAGCAGGATCTGAAGTTTGGCGCCATGGTCAAGATTCCCACTACGAGCTCGGGAGTGAACGTGACTGTCGAGCTGCTTCGTCCACAGTGATTGACGCTGCGGCGTCTCCTGTGGATGAAGACAAGAAGACGCGGCTACCCAGGGTGATGACGCTACGGCGAATGTGAATGAATGAGTGAAAGCGTGAATTTTCTGTAACATGACATTGGCAAATGACGAACTGTCGAGTCCATTAATAAAATAAATAAATAAGAAACGGATTTGTTGAATGTGATTTTCATAATTAATATAACTCCAACTGAAGATAACAAGGCGTTTTATTCAATCCACTGCTATATGAGCTCTGCTCATAATTCCTTTTTGGCAAAACGAATTGATTGTGTATGGAATTAGTTAGAAATGATGTCAAGTTTTACTATAAATGATATTCCTGATTTTAAACACCTAATTAAGTAAGCTAATTATTTAATTATGGCTCTAACGTCTGTGTCAAATTTAGTTTTAGTCTGTGCTGTTTTAGTTTAGTTTATTATTATATACTATTTTGATTAGAAGACTCAAAACAATAACTTTGTACTTGAGCATAATTGAATTCTTATGGAAAATAAACATCATTTCATTATACGCCGTTTTATTTTTGTTTCCACATTAATATTCAATACTTGTCAAAATTCTTCCGTTAGGTCTCTCACACACGGCCGACAATAATCGCGCAGAATTCGGCGAAAATAGAACAACTTACCTATTACTTCGAGGCCTACAAATATTCGGTCCTAGCTCCTTCGGCCGGACCGAAGTCGGTCAGCCTGGCCGTTGTGTATTGTCGGCGGAAAAGATAAAACGAGTTAACTAACACGCGCCAACGAACACGACCGAGATTTTAGTCGACTACCGTGAGCCTCTGGCACACGGATAAAAAAGATTGAAAGACATAGATATCGCATCCCAAATAAAGTGTATTATTTTGTAAACAAATATTCTCTAATTACCTGTTGTGATGTAACTTTGACGGAACTGATTGATCGACCCTGAACATTGTGAAAATAAAGTGAGCCGGTCTAATAATGTGAAAAGAACTATGCAATAATCACAGAACAGCTTAAAATGTTAGTAGGGTAGAGTAGCTTTTGTTTACAAAATAAGACACTTGATTTGGGATTCAGTTATACACATCAAGTGTAAAAAATGGACTTTGGACCGTTCTTATTATCTGCGTCGTACGACGATAAAATTAGTATTGAAAGACATTTAATAAATTGGTGGTGAACCACAGAATATATATTAAGTGGTGAACGGTGAAAACAGAATGGAAATTAATTGAAAAGTAACATGACTGATGAATGATGAAGCAATTATTTTCTTCTTTTTTCATCATTTACAATGAGAAATAACCAGTATAACATAGGTACCTACTTAGTTACAGATTGGAATATCTAAAAAGTTCATTCAGTCATCAGCATTTAACGCGATTTGATTTAGGCTACAAATTAAGACAACTCTACCTTATTATAGTGAAAACATGGGATTATCTCGATCTAAGTATTGGATAGGATTCTTTAAAAAAGGATATGTCAGGCAAGCGACTGACGCCGACTAAAATTGGTCACCGATTAAAAACGTTCATGTGCATTGGGCCTTAGCTATTTAAGTGTCACGATCAAAGATATCCAGTCACACTATTATATCATAAACTAACTACATAGGTATACACGAGTATAAACAAACACATCACAACAGCATTAATACATGTCTAGGTACATATATACATGCGTGCGTATATGCTTTGCACGCATTGTACCGTAGCGTAGTTACCGGTAATATTATGATCTGCTTATATTTCCTGGATATTATTTTATAATAAATTAACTTAACTAGGTAGGTCAGTGTTATATTTTTCCCCTAAATTTGAATAACTTTCAATTCAATTCAAATACACTTTATTGTACATTATGTACAATTTTGACAACCTTATCGCTAAAAGCGATTTCTTCCAGGCAACCAAATGTTCAGGGAATATAATAATAGTAAAGTAAGAAAGAGGTACTTAAAGGTAGAAATACAAGAAGTATAAAATGAAAAACAATTAAAAAATTAATGGTATTTACAAAGAGTAGGAATATACATAACTTTATATCCGTCCGTGTCACATTTAATATTTGGCACCGATCAGGTTAGGTAAGTTTTCTAATTGTTCCTGCAATATTCTTTCTTATGTTTATCTATTTATTATTGATAATCTCACGAACTGGCATTGGCTGTGGTGAATATGGCAGAACTCATTTGATTTAAAAACAACTATTTATACTGATTTGCGAAGGTCATCGGCAATAAAGTAATGTACCTATCTTGCTTTTCCACTGCGCTCGTCATCTCCGCAGCTTTATACTCTAATCAATCCAGAGGCACCCAAACTTTGGCCATTGCGAACCTATGTATGTAACTCATGCTATCACTTCACTTGGCTATTCGTATTTGTTATACTGCATTTGTTATACTGAATGCTGAAGATCTCGTGGGTACAGCGAGTTCGAAATGAGACAGTGCTCCAGAGAATGGGCAAAGAGGTGGAGATTCTTAAGACCATTAAAAAACGGAAACTCCAGTATCTAGGTCACATAATGAAGAATAGAAAGTACGATCTTCTACAACTGATTCTTCAGGGAAAGATCCAGGGCAGAAGAAGGCCAGGTAGAAGGAGAATATCATGGCTCAGGAACTTACGCCAATGGTACGGCAAGAGTACCAGGTCTCTGTTCCGTGCGGCGTTGTCGAGAGTGCAGAGTGACGTAATGATCGCCAACCTTCGTAAGAAGACGGCACCATAAGAAGAAGATTTGTTATACTTGCCATGTGTGTCATACCAACCACACATGGCAAGTATAACAAATACGCAAATACGAATAGCCAACTGAAGTAGGAGCATGACATGACAGGAAAACTGTTCCCATTTTACAACATTACAACCCCCTAAAACTTATATATAAAGAAAAATGTAATATATTGACATTTGCTTTTACGTTAACAAATGCCAATCAATCTCACATATTTTTCTATCTATTCTAGTAGCGAAAGCCATTTGGCTAGGGCCTGAAGACCGACGGACTATAAATGTCAGTTTTGAGTGCATGATTAGCGTGAGCTCGCCCTTACAAATATCATATTCCAACGTCTCAACACTAAAACTCGCACTCAAAACTGCCTAATGAACATTCAGACTCAGAAAAAAATACAGTGAAGATTTCCTCATCAACTGAGCCTTCTTCTTCAGCATACAGCAGCCCACTCCTAGCATATGCTTCACCATGAATCCTCCATGTGGCCCTATCCCAAAGTTGTCTGGTCTACACCGAGCCAGCAACCCTCTTTATGTCGTCGGACCATGTGGCCGGTGGTCTGCCCACGCTTCTTCTACCCGTCCGTTCAACAACTGAGTGCTTTACTTAAATTCTTAGAAAATCCATGCACACCCAGCCTTAACACATCACGAGCGAGGCTACGTCAGTTTGAGAGCCGCAGCCTTATTTATACCGCTAACGGTACGGCGGCCGTTTCGCCTACTTGCTCGTTGCCTTACAAGTCTAGAATCTTAGATAGTATGATGTCATCTATGAAAGTTTTGTTTCCATTTTGCATAATAATGTTTGCGTTCTCTGTTTGTGGTTTTGGGCGACTTGTGTATTGTATACAGGGTGTAACGGAATGAGTAAGACGAAGAAAGATTTTATTATTGATTGTTAAGAGACGTTTTACTTTTCGAATAAGAAATAAAAATAAATTAATGTCTCACACAAAATGTATGTTCCCATTTTTTGTTTTTGAAAAAACTGAAAGTGGTAAGTTTTAAGGTTGTTCATAATAAATACCAGTACTATATCGCACGTAACATGACAATTTTTAGGGTTCCGTGCCTGAAAAGGAAAAAAAGGAGCCCTTATAGGATCACTTTGTTGTCCATCTGTCTATCAAGACATATCTCATATCTCAGAACCGCGTGGACGGATCAAGTTGTAATTAATACCAAATACTCAAGTCTGAAACCTCATGCAGCCGTGAAAAAAACAATGTAAATTAGAAATTACATCCTTTCAAAAATATATTTTTGTTATTACGAACTTAGTATAGTTGCAGATGATCAACTAATCAGGAATAAGTCGATGTATGGACTATTTTGATAATTGTAAAGTTAAGTTGGTCTCTAAAACTCGTTTATCTTTTCGTTAGAGTAAAATTACGGGGTTATTTTGCGTTGCACGGAAGCCTCGGTGCGCGAGTCCGACTCTCACTTGACCGGTTTTTTTTAATGTGTCACTCTCTGCCAGTGGTCGATAAATGAGTGAAGGACAACGGGATTAGGATATAAAAAATATGTATATATATTTATTTCAAAAATTACAATACAAAATATTCAAGAAATCTTACAAACTAATATAATAAAACTAAACTACTTAAAAATTCATTAAAAACTAAACTAAAAATCTACCTAACATTCTAAAAAACTTGGCCCATCACACTGTAAAATTGTAGCGGGACCTCGACTTTATTAATTTCTAAAGCAGTGTGAGATACCCCTAGTTTAGTGAATCGTAGAGAAAAAAAATATCTAACTTTATGCGTAGAATATAGTACAGTATAGTATGTACGTACCTACTGCGAAAGAGAAAAAAAAATCAAATGCACTTTATTAGGGACCTATTACTTGGTGGTATCATGTTATAAAAATAATCCCCATGGTACCACCGGTGGTGCCATGGGGATTGAAAAATCCCCATGATACCACCGGTGGTGCCATTGGGTGGTGTCACGGGTCCGCCACGGGCAAAAACTACAAATATTTATATTTTCTTTTTTTTTCGATATAAATATCATTGTGTAACTGACTTGACATCAACGATTCCTTATTTACAATATCGCTAGGTTTCCTTAGTAACATTAGAATTCTTGGCGCAGCAACCGCTCAATGGATAATGGAAATATGTTTCCTGTCAGACAATAGGGGGCAGACCAATTTGTATGAATGTCACAACATACTTATTATTTCGTTTGGTCCCCTCTGCGATACTTTTTAATATTTAAATTATATTCTAGATCTTGTTATTCTCTTTATAATACCTAAACGTCGGGTTTTTGTTGTCGGGATGTGCGTCACAGCGACGGGATATTCTGAATAATTATGGGGGGCTGCTCCTACGTACTTTGGCTTAGTAACTAGATTTGGGAGAGGAATATACCTTGAAATAGTAATAAGAAAGAAATATTTCAAAAAACAAAAACCCGATTGCAAAAAACTATCCCTTTTGATTAATTTTTATACCCTATGACACTTCCGTAATCAAGACGAATCTAACGATATCTCATACACCAAAACCCATCAAGCCGTGTTGGCTACAGGATGGCAGGAAGGAATGGCTGTAAAATTAAGTTTACTGGTGTCAAAACTTAATTTTACAGACTTTATAATAATCATAACAACTTGTTCAACGTCGCTCACGGGTTTTAGATTCCGTGGAAAAATACACACACACACACTGCACGGAACAAATTAAAGCAGGTTCTACCTATATTTTAAGAGGTGCTTCGATTACTGGATATACGACACGGAGGTCCCCATGTTCGATGCCCGGATCAGTTCGGTTTTTAACGAAGAAAAAACTTATATTGCTTTCAAAGCGGTCAAAGAAAACATCGTGAGGCAACCTGCATGCCGAAGAAAAAGTAAAGCATGAGTAATCCATCAATCCGCATTGAACTCGCGTGGTGGATCCAAGGCCGTCTTAGGCCATTCCGGAACTCATGGGCACACAAGAATATGGGTCCCTATTGGAAAATTTAAATTTTCACTGTTTAGAAGAAAAACTGGTCCAAACTGGTGTGTCAGATTAACATTTTGACTTAGAAATGTTGGTGGTAATTCTTAGTCAGCTCAAATATAAATCGTTCAAAATAGAAAATAAATTGTAAATCGGTCTTTCGGGGCCCCCGTGAGGATGCCCCCTGGGCACGGGCCCCATGTGCCCTTATGGTAAAGACGGCACTGGGTGGATCATGGTGTGCCCGATCAGTGGCACAAAAATAGACTGATGAACGGGTTCTCTTGAAAATGGCAGGAAACGACGGTTGCAAAATTATTTGATAATTTTTGTTTTATTGTCTACAGTGGTTATTTTGAGATTAATATCACGTTAAATTAATCAGAAAATGTTCGCGAGTGACAGTATGGTGAATTTGTTGGATAATTTGAGCAAGATCTGCGGTTTCAAGCTTTTATCAAGAGGTCCCGCTACAAGCTCGGGAGTGAACGTGACTGTCGAGCTACTTCGTCCAGAGTGATGACGCTACGGCGTCTCCTCTGTATGAAGACATGAAGACGCGGCTACCCAGGGTGAAGACGCTACTGCGACTCCCCTGGAGGAAGATAGAAGACTATTGAATATATTGAATTTTCTGTAACATGACATTGGCAAATGATGAACAGTCGAGTCCATTAATAAAATAAATAAATAAATAAGACTGATGAACAGCTTAGGAGTATTGTAAATCTTTAAAAGCAAGTCCAAAGGTGTCTTACCGTCGCTCGCTTCCAGATGAAGTGGAAGGGCGGTGTCTGGTGATAGAACACGGAGGTCTGGGTCACGGGGAAGTCGGGGTCCTCCCACAGCTCGCCCCGCTTCAGGCAGGTGGACTTGATGCGCTCGTAGTCAGTCATCCTGCAATGAGGGAATATATTTAGATAGATTTAAGGGTGTTACTGTCGGTACTTGCCCATGGTCCCCCTGTCTAACCCCCCTTTCAAGTATTTTTGCCCGTGGTACTCCATGTAATCTAAAACGAACGCTGGAACAAGCTGAAATTAATTTAAAAAAAAACCGACTTCCAAAAATTTGATTAAATTTTTGTAACCTATGTCACTTCTGCAATCAAGACGAATCTAACGATACCTCGTACACCAAAATCCATCAAGCAGTTTAGGCTGCAGGATGGCAGGAAGGAATGGACATACATACATACAACCGAAAAACATTACTATCCTTCGGAGGCAGTCCAGTACAGAGACCATAATGTTGGCAATATATCTACTGTCGTATTCGCCAAGTCGAATCCTATACCTAAACGCAACAGAGCTTAGACAAGATGTAAAGACTTTCGTTAACGCTAGTAGAATAGAAACAAAGATGTAGCTATGTGTTTAGGTTTATAAGGTGTAATAAGTATGTGAGATTAATATATATACTTACAATTTCATTTCAAATACGAGTACATGCCATACAGTCATTATTGACTTATTAATAAAAAATATCGGTCTATCTTTTATCACCATTCCATTTCCATAAAGTTATCTTAACTTTGTATGAAATGTGGGAAAAGAACCTTAGGTATTGGCTAATATCCGGTACCTAAGTCCACGAAGGAATGAAAACGATACTATAAAATATTGAGTACTAAATTCGCCATACCGCGTAGGTACCTCATAATCGTAATGTTTCCGATAGCGTTTTTGGTTGAACTGTTTTCTCTTGTTCAAGGTTTTCTCCCATTCCGATGGAAATGTATCGATTGTTTCTCTTCACTATGGGAAACGCATATTAATTCGAATCGCGATTATCTACGATTTCCAACTTTTACTGATTCTCTTGTAAAGGGGGACGTAGATGCTGCTCCTAACATTTCAATATTGGCAAACATATGATGGCCCGTATTAATAAATCACTCTCAGCTCAAAAGTCGATCTTGAGAACGACCTCAAGATGGCGTTCCTATTAATAAACGTAAGTTAGGTGCGCGTTTACGAATCAGTTCTCAAGATAACACGTGATACGCCCTCAAGATTGGTTTATTAATAAATGACATACTTGAGATGGCGATCACGTCTTGAGAATGTATCAGCTGAATTCGCTCTTGAGTTTGAGCTCAGATTATTAATACAGGCCTAAATACGGTAGGATGGCTGTCTTTAAATTGAGTTTTCTTATATGTAATTGGTTTAATTATAAGTTAAAAATTGTTCAAATAATTCGAGATCTCGAGTTGTAAAAAACTCTAAGAAAAACTGCATTAAAAGTTTTTTTTGTAAACTCGCATATACAAGTCCTTTGAGCTTTCTTTATCTTTTATCTTTTTCTCCAAAGCTTTACAATCTCAAGGTGAATACGGAGTGGCTGGTTGGAACTAGTCCGTTCGACCCACATGTTCAACTCTCCACTCCGCATTGATGTGGGGAAACGCAGATGTGATGTGCGGACTGAATGACGATTGGCGGGTCTACTCATATGGTAACAACTGGTAATGTACGGTGGACACATAGAAAGGTGTACAGGAGAGTTTTTAAGGTTGAGATTTTCTCAAAAATTACTTGCCTTATTGCAAAAATTCTATCACTGTTTGATAGATAAAAGTTAAAACTATGTAACTGTAAAATAATTATTAAATTCGGTCCAGTAGTTTTTGAGAAAATCTCAACCTTATTTAGGCCCCCGGTATACTTATCTCTGTCTTCGACTGCAAATGGTACTAATATAACAATTTCTAATTTTAATACAGCATCAATTACATGATTTTGTTACAGACGTGTCACGTGATTTATCTAATTTATTATCTAAGTTCAAGTTAATTTTTCGGTATCCGACTGCGGAAGGAGGTGGGTAATTTTTAGATTTTTGTTTGAACAACCGACTGTAATTTCTTAAATTTAATTTCTCTAATCTACTCTAGCTTTAACGAAAGAAATACTACTTGGATATGTATGACTGCATCGTTTATGTTTAGACGGTCAAACTTAGCCACTAATAACCATACTAGGGCCATAAATTATAAGAATTGAAGTAATACGTCAAGGGTGATTGATGCCTGTTTAATTTACTTACAGTGTGAGAGATTCTGTCGCCGCCGCCAAGTCTTCGGAACCGTCGCTGTCAACCATTATGCTTTATCAAGGATATAGAGTGTCGTGGGACGACGATTCGTAGCGAGCGCTCTCTGGAATCGCTATACAAGGACTAGCTAACGCCTAGCTGCTAGACGTTTACAATAACTCTTCATTAACTATTCAGATATCGATCAGATTTCAGCATAATGGGTTGCGATAATAACTATGACGTCACTAAGACATTTTACGCAAACGCCTCATAAATAAAACATTAGTAAAACTAAATGTAACATAGTAATAAGCTGTTTGCGCACCAGTATAAGTAAGGTCGTCCGCTTTCACTCGAGCCTGCCGCGCGTGCACCCTGAGAAATGTGCTATAGTACCGGATGTGCCATGTTTTTATTGCCGGCTTATAGACTAAGCGATCACGGTAGCTCAGGCTACCTCATCGAGTACCGGAGGCAATTTTTA
Source organism: Tachystola acroxantha (assembly GCA_963506565.1). NCBI lineage: Eukaryota > Metazoa > Arthropoda > Insecta > Lepidoptera > Oecophoridae > Tachystola > Tachystola acroxantha. The sequence goes on from OY735870.1 coordinate 20,926,425, forward strand.
GGCAGATGAGAGCGAAAATGAGACGTGTCTTCGAATGCCAATTGGTGGATTTGGTGGTTCGGTCTTATTCTGAAACTAGAATCGCATACCACGAATAAGAATTATAATTGATTTTACTTATTTATCGTTATGTTTTACATTGTGTGAGGGGATAATTCAAATTTTCGTGGTTTATCCATCAATCCCCTTAGAATACCTAAACTGGGTTATCCTAAATTCGAGTAAACACCGTGGACACACCATTCTTCTTATGTATTTCTCTTTCACTTTATGCTCACAGCGGTCGAGATTTATCGTGTCAAAATAAAAACACCCACAGGAAATTGTTGCACAACAATCATGGCTAATTAACAGATTTTGCTCGAATTTAGGGTCAACCTTTATATTGGTAACACGAATAAAAGTATATAGGGGGCTTTAATGAGCTTGAATTTAGATTTTACCAACAATCATTTGAGCGAATTTTAAAATACAAACCGTCGGCGCTGTAAAGCAATATTTTACAATCGGTCAAGTGGTTCTTGAGAAATATGTAACCTTAATGTGACCCCTGTATACTTTTATATTTTTTTGACTGTACTCGATTAGTAAACCAAACTACCGTGACCTCTTAGTCTATTAACTCGGAGGTGATCACGTACTACCATTCATAGTCACCGGCTAGGTATTGTGCTGTGAACTTTTGCACACTTTTAACCGGCGCGTACCACGTGGGAAGCGTGGGTGGGACTGACACTTACGCGATGGTAATATGACATAGATTCCAATGGCTATGTTGGTTTATGCGTCGGCTGTACTTACGATGTTTTTGCCGTTTTTAACCGATTAAAAATTTACACCTACTACAGGGTAAAATGGGAAAGTAAGCTGAAGGAAGACTGTTAACTCAATATCTTTTGTTCTACAGATTTTCATGTAGGTATAAATTAATCATAGAGACAGAAGAAATGTATATTAACCAACAGCTAATCGGTATAAATTGTATGAAATTAAAAAAAAGTACTTAGTAGAAAAGTTATTAGCTACGATATTGAACGCCCTTTTATCTTACAATAGGTACCGTTACAGTCTGTGTAAATTAATTTAACCGATTCAAAAGGAGATACACCTTTTTATGTATAAAATTAATAATACTTAGTCTTCGTCGATCAGCTAATCGGTACAATTGTATTTTTTAAAAGTTGTAGTAGAAAAGTTGTTAGTTACCTACCGATACAAACGCCCTTTGAGCTTACAATACTGTTACACCCTATGTAAATAGATTTATTATTACTATTATTGATCGACTAAACCCGCGTTTGGCCCCGATCTCACCTGATGGTAAGTGACGATGAGGCCGATGATGAAGCACGCGGGCCTAGTAAATGCCTATGATGATGATGTGTGAGATGTGTTAATTAAACCGATTTAAAAGGAGATTGCTCTCAATTCGTCGCGGTAGAATTTTTTTAACTACAAAAACTTAAGAAATATTCTTGTTAGCATCGATGTAACTGATGATTATCTGGATAGGAAGTCGAATCGCGGCGTGACATTTTTTAGATCTGTTGAAGGTGCCGTTCTCCTACTAACAAATATAGATATTTTTACGTCCGTTTCTTGCTTGTTGGACTGATTAGGCGAACGCTAAAATCTAACATCGTGGCGTTTTTATTTTACCGTCATTTTCCTTTGTAACCATGCTATCACCATAGCGCTTCTATAAGTGACGATAAATGTATGGGATTGACATAATATTTGATGACGAAAATGTAAATGTCAATCTCATATATTTTCTTTAGTTTTTTTTTGTAGAACGATCATGAGTTCGCTCTTCAGACTGTCTTTGTGTGAAATGACAGTATCAAGACCGAACTCAAACTCAGCCAACACTGTCTATGAATATCGGCCTAGGTATTAATTTTGAGTAGGTACGAGAACTCGCTCTTAGAACTGTCAAAATACTTGGTGGCTGTATGAGCGAGTTCAAACTTAGCTGACCTCGTAAAGTCTTATTGTCTGCGACATGGAGTTCAAATCTTCACCACCATTGATGGACTGTCGAGTGTACAGTAAGCCATCAAGAATCGATGACACTGATTTCTTGTAATGGCCGAATCATTTCGTAATATGACTTAAATTGTGATTAGTGAGATTACGATCAGTATCTAAGCTGTTACTAAGTCAATTAAGTTTAATAGCGTTAAGTCTGATGCAATGACTTGTCTGAGAGGCTATGTAACTTACTGGTGTAACTTGGGGTGTAAAGGTATAAGTGCGGAAAGTAGGGTTTAATAGAGTAGGTTTTAATTAGATTTTAATTTATTACGACTTTTCGGTTAGGAAATTTCTCTCAGTGTAATTGATCACCGAGCAATAAGCATGGAAATATTACTTAATTTTTTTTTAAATAGTTAAGTAATTTTTGAGCGCATTTTAAAAGCACGTGCCAAAATTTGTCTCTGTGAGAGTGTTTGTGTTTTTTTCTATTCCGTAACATACAGGTAATTGCACCATTATGCTACCACTTCCAAACGCAGTTTCTCTACCCGAAGGTTGTCTGGAAGAGATCGCTCTCAGCGACAAGACCGTATAATAATTGTTTATCTGTATCTGTTCTGTGCAATAAAGAATATTTATCTTATCTTATCTTACATCCACCCATATCTTTATTCAATAAAATAAAACATTAATATCTATAAAAAAACATTATTATATAACCTAAAATAAAACTAAACTAAACAAACTAACTAAAAATACTTTAAACTACCTAGAAAAAAAAACCTTGCCTAAAAACAGTTTCAAAACATTCGGCCCTCTTGGGAGGGGTGCCCATCACACTGGCATCTTACACCTGTATACTTAACAGGTAATACTTTATACAATTTAGATATCGCAGAATGTCAAGTTTGTCTTAATTAATACCGGACTCATCTAGCCAACTTGTAAAATATCTTGCATATCTATTACCTGCATTTAAATTAATATTAAATAAATGAAAAAAAATGGAATGCCAAGGACATGGATGCAAATCTCGTTCGCCAGACAATAATGAATTGCCATTAAAATGCCAACAGTCAAGTCAACAGTGCATTAAATTAACGATATTATGGACATGATAATATTGATAATGATATGGACACTTAAATGGGACCAAATATAAAAATGATACCATCGCAGGATAACTTTCACTTGAAATTAAACCCCGCTTGCAATAAAAAAAACCTCCATATTATTCTCGAGTTACGTGGTTAACCCTAGGGCTGTATTTTATGGTAGTGAGTCTATGATTGATATTTTATCAAAACTTATGTACATTACCGATTTCAGACTACTTTTTACAATAATTGGGCAATTAACTAATTCTAATATTACAACATATAATTACTATAATAATAAATATAAATAACAGTCAGTAAATGCACAGTGGTATATGCTGTCCCTACTACTTATTTGAGAAGTTTTTCATTATGCGTAGGTATGTATTCAATTTATCGAAGTACAATAGCAAAGGAAGACGTTAGATTAAAAAAATCATATATTCCATCTCGTCTTCACATCCTATCAAGTGATCAATATTAAACTCGACTCGATATACTTAGCCGAGTTTGATCTTAGGTATTCAGTCTTATTAAAAAACCTCTCACACCTACATGAGTTACATGTAATGTAACGGAACATACATACACTCACACCTGTTTCAAGTTTTGTTTCAAGTTGAGGTAGAGTCGATGGACTTCCATCTGCTGCGATGACACCACTTTCGCTTCGTCCACACTCATCAATATCAATTATTGTAACGGAAATTACAGTAAAAATTGCTCTATCACAGGAAACGTAAAGTAATGTCAAAACTCTACGTAGTTTTTATTTACTAAACTATGGAAAACAATGTAAAGCTAGCGAAACAAAGGCTAAACCCAATCATTTATTGATTGATGTCTTTCTTAACGAAATCAATAACATCAACACTCAAAACTCTACTTCGTAAAGTAGCTTATTGCCCAACCGGTCCGCGGAACAATCGAATTACTTCCAAATAAACTTAAAAACACAATGACAGTATTCTATAAACATAGATTTTGTGTAAACATTACTATTGTATAACTTTACTGACCTTAGTGATTGGGAAACATTGTCGAAAACTCACAGCACAAATCACAAAACTTGAGGAGGTCTTAACAGTCCACTCCCGCGCAGTTCGTAGTAGAGGCTCGCGACGGTACTGGTTCCTCACCGCCTGCCGACTTCTCGAAAGAGGTCTCCCCTCTCCCTCCCAAGTGAGGTAGAGACTGAGTATGTGAGTGAGCGGAGAGCGGAGAAAATGTTGGCATTAGTTTCAGACATACTTTCCGTGGACTTTGGACGATTTTGATTGGGGGTAGATTTGGAGTATCATGATTTTGTAATGATAATTACTTGCCATTTTGATTTTAACAATGGGTCGATAATATTTCGTAGATCGCGTCGGGTCGTAAACTGCATGGCGTAGAAAGAAAAAATGTATGGGATTGACGTTGATTTATTATGTCCGCAATTAGACCGACAGTTTCGACCTTTGGTCTTTCTCAAGGTGAGCGCGCCACGCCCGCGTCGCTGGTGACGTTTCTTCGCACACACTTGCCGACTTCAAACATATAAGTGAGTGATATCCGTTTATATATAATAATATAAACGGATATCACTTATATTATGGGTGTCTTTTGTTCACCTCGGAATAAAATCATCTGGGTGAAATGTAAAGCTCTAAATAACCGCTCCCGCTTCGGCCGCCATTGTGTCCGCTTCCCTAGTAATCTGCGCGCGCGCCGCTTTCCGACGTAGAGACAAAGCCTCGTGCGGCCATTCTCAACTTCCCTCCACTTTCTCGATCGCTCTAATTTGTGTGTCGATGATTAAATTTTGATGGGATCATTATCATTAAGTGTACTTAATTACCTTGATCATTGTGCATGTATCAAGATGCTATTTGATACTAATCACGCCATGTTTTTGTAGCAGGCTTAATAAAAAAACAAAACCTATACCATTTTTATACTTACTTACAAAGGATTATTTTTTAGATCAAGACATCCCTAATATTTTTCCTTACAAAGGAAACAGGGATTGTTCAAATTTATTTAGAATTGTATTTTTCGAATTAAGGCTCCTAAGATGGGAAAGATGGGAGAGTAGATTTCAAATGTATTTTTATAAAATGTCATTAAACAATAAATTAAAAAAAATATGGTTGTCAAAAGCAAGAGTGAGACAGAAGATGTCCTGCAGCGGCGGAGTGAAGAGCACGGCACAGTGCCTTGATATTCGTATTTTTATGAATTTTGGCAGGGAAATAAAAATACGCCAACAAAAATCTGATTTTTTTTAAAACAAGGTCTCGTATTCATAGTACCCTCGAGCGAAGTTTGTCCAATCGTGAATTGCCACCAGTAAATAGACACCCCAAGATAGCTATATATTTTTTTCAGAAGTTTAATTTTAGTAGTTAGTGCCTTAGCCGTCATAGACAAACTGTAAATCCGCGCATACGAAGCCTTAAGTAATCGCAACTTCTTGTAAAGTAGCGTGGGACGCCCCCCGACCAGATGGAGGGATAACTTGCGTAAGGTCGTTGTTCGACAGATGCAAAAGGCAAAGAATCGGGCTGAGTTTGAGTTGTGAGAGGTCATGCCCAGCAATTTTTTTTATCTATTTTATATGGCGGATTGATTTATAACTATTTGTTTAATTTTTTTACCTATACGAATACTCTAATTAACTTGACATTGGCGAAATTCTACTTCAATAAGAGATGTCATTACTAAAAATAGAATAGAATATAAAACATTCGCAGGGCGTTGCAGCCTGTTGCCAACAGCAAACTACTCGTAAGTATAACAACATTTATAGCGCTATAGTAGAGCCATTTATGTGAACTAAGTAGAGAGCTCGCCCCAAAAAGGCGAGCATGCATACGACGAAATGGCAGTACGAAGTCGAAGTGAATATGATGATAATGACACGTGACTCTATTATCCCTAGCATGATTAAAATTATCTAGGTTTGTTCTACGACTTTTCGATAGTCGCGTTTTTTATTTGACTCTTCATGCATTTCGTACCAGTCAACGGATCGATTTGTAGAGTCATTAATTTATTTTTATATTTTATTCGAAAAGTCGTAGAACAAAAGTTGTTAAATTACCGATACTGAACTACCTCCCTTTGGCTTCATATACCCTTTCCGTTACACCCAGTTGCTGTTATTCATAAACCTAGTTAAACCTTTTGCTATCCCTTTCACATTTCGTTAAAAAAGGCTAAGATAGAAAGGGACGGGGTGGCTAAACGGTGACGTAACTTTAAATCACGTTTATGAATAACAGCCTGCAAGGTAGTTTGTAACGGTTAACGGTTGTTATGTAGCTGCAATTGCGAATACTTTAATATCACAGCTAATATTTTCTTTCGGTGTACAAACGCCAACTGTCGGATTGTTTTATACTACTTCCGTTTTACTTGATGGGACGACCGCCTCCAGAGGGAGTTGCTGCGCACCAATGTACACCAAATGGACGTACCGACCTGCATAATTCCCCAAATCCCAAATCCCGCATCACAAGCGGGTACGGTGGAACACAGAGAAAGGTGCACAGGAGAGTTTTTGAGGTTGAGATTTTCTCAAAAACTACTTGACCTATTGCAAAAATTCCTTCAATGTTTTATAGTTAAAAGTTCTATGTAACTGTAAAATAATTACTAAATTCGGTTCAACAGTTTTTGGGAAAATCTCAACCTTATTGAGGCCCCCTGTATACTTATCTCTGTCTTCGACTGTACAATCTCACCGTCGGATCAACATCCGGTGAGCTCATACCTGGGTAGAGAAGGTATACCTCAAGGCCCGCACTTATCCCCCAAGGTTAGGGGTGAAAAGACCCGGTCGTGGTACTTGATGGGACTAAAAACGGAAACAGTGGTCAAATAACTAATCTAATTTGATCCCTATTTCCCAAAAAGACAATTTAGTACCCCTAAATTGCCAGAACCAAGGTTCTGTAAACGAACTCTAACGGAACCCCGGTTACTGAGCTGTGTAGATAGGACGTCCGTCCGTCCCACAGACCACTTACCCAATAGACATGAATTCAGTACAAATGACCATGCCAGATTCTGCCCCACCATCAACCGCAAGTTGTACCTACAAGATAACGAATAAATGTAAAAATATCTCCGTTTTTTATCAAAATTATTGATTTAAAATAAAGCTTTGTACATGTTGCGATTCGAAAAAAAAACCAGCTTAATTAGGAATTTAGAAAATACCTAGTATGAAATCGAAGCGATTTATTCATTGTTTTTGTTATTATTCTATAGGAGTTGCGAGAGTAGTAAAAAATGATACTGATTACGATTATGTAATATGAAACCTGTAATAAGTCCCCAACAAAATGATAGGTATAGCTTAAATGGTCACGTAGTATTGTAGGTGAGGCAAAGCTCCACTGAAATGTGGCAATGTCTTTTGCACGCGAAAAATTCTGTCAACGATGAGCGCATAGAGACGAAGCGGAGGACAGGGGTGCTGTATTAAAGAGATGCGTCCATGTCGATAATATCTCTAGGTTACACTTGTCGCGAAGCAATTGTCGCACCCTCCTGTTACAGGTCTATGGGGTAAGTGGTATGTGGTCCGTCCGTCCTCAAGATGCAACATTAAAATAGAAACTTCAATTAAAATAACACGGCCTCAACAAAAAACTACTCACTAAACCGCAGATGTTACCAGCAATTAATAAATGTTCGCGTGTACTTTAAGATAGCGGTACAGTAGCAGAACAGAATAACTCGTCTATCTCCAATAATTTCTGTAAACGGTGATCTGGTATCGAGTGGGTTTTGCGATACGCTCTGTTAGGTAATCACGTTAAAATCGACCCACTACTAGGGTTGCCACTCGATCGGATAAATCCGGTAACAATACTTTAGTTTATGTTTGTTTATATATCACAATTATTAATACTAACAAACAAACAAAAAATACAATTTTATTGCCTAGTAGGAGACTCGTTAAAAAGCCCCGCGCGGAGTGCACCCTGGCGGGGAGCTGTGTCTCTCGTGGAGCTGAAGCCTCTCTTGGAGGGACGCCGCGCGCGTCCTCTGTTGGGGGTTGGTGACTCCGTGTAATATACTTACATATTATATTAAAAATTAGAACTCCCCATCGGCATACAAACCATACGTGGTTTCGCCTAAGATGGGAAAGTAGATTTCAAATATATTTTTATAAAATGTCATTAAACAAAAATTAAAAAAAAAAACGACTATGATACTGGCCGCATTGCCTCGCTGGACGGCGAGGGAGATCCTCTGCGCGAGGAAAAAGGTGGAGTGGGGGTCCCTTCTTCCTTAACCGGCGACCCAGTTCATGAACCAGACTCAAAACCTCGGAGCCCCACGGTCCCGCCGTCTCCACAGCAAACGGCACGAAATCATACACCGACTCCAAGTCAGCGTATTTCCTTTGGGTCGCTGCCTCAGCAGCCGCGCCGGTGGTCTGCTGAGTACTGGCGAGGTAGCAGAACGCAAATGTGCTAACATACATTGCGTCCCAGAGGAGACAGCATCCCGCCGCCATGGCGTCGGGCCGCTTGCCGTCCGTTCGGGACAAACCTGGGGGCAATACTTTAGACGAAAATTAGGCCGATGTTTATAGGCAGTTTTGAGCTTCGTGCTCTTAAGACTGTCAAAATTATAATATGTATGAAATCTGACAGTTGTAAGACTCAAAGTCAGTTCGCACTCAAAACTCTCTTATGAACCTATAACCTTGTGTCGTTATTACCTTTCACAAAATTGAAAATACACACTTGGTTTTGATCGTCAGTTTGGCATTTAATTTAGTTTGACTAGCAGTGGCGTAACTACACTGTCGGGGGCCCGTGGCAAATTAATGGAATGGGGCCCTTCCTCATTAAAAAAAAACCAATGTTCTAAAAATATCAATAAATTCTAAACCCTTTTCTAATAAATTGGCGTCATTTAAATTTAACAAATGACATTGCCACATTTTAATGGAGCTTTGCCCCACCTACAAAACTACGTGACCATTTAAGCTGTACCTATCATTTTGTTGGGAACTTATTACAGGTTTCATATTGCATAATCATAATTAGTATCATTTTCTACTACTCTCGCAACTCCTATAGAAGAATAACAAAAACAATTAATAATTCGCTTCAATTTCTTACTATTTTCTGAATTCTTAATTAAGCTGTTTTTTTCGACTCGCAACTTGTACATAACTTTAATTTAAACCGATAATTTTAATAAAAAACGGAGATACTTTTACATTATTCGTTATCTTGTACAACTTGCGGTTGATGGTGGGGCAGAATCTGGCATTGTCATTTGCAGGTTGCAAGATACTGAAATTGGGAACAATTACATTCATTCCATGGAAACGCGATTTCTAAAACTGAGCGAAGTTTTCTTATTTCATTTCATTTATTTGCCTTCAATTGCAGGTTACAGAGATTTTATACATATATTTAATAAAGTGCCGATACAATTTTACCCAATCTTGGGTGTAGCAAAATAAAACTTACTTAACAAAATGAATTATGCTTCTGAATGTGTTCAAATCGCGATACATTTTTAGTTAGCTTACTAACTAAATTTTGATATAATACAATTTTAGGTTCCTTCTTCTGATCATGGCCCTCTGGGGGCCCTCTCAGGCCCGGGGCCCGTGGCATTTTGCCCGTCATGCCACCCTATTGTTACGCCACTGTTGACTAGGTAGGTATGGCCGAGTTACAAAGACATAAATGTCTGCGAGTGCGAAATTAGCGTGCGGTTGCTCTTACAACTGTCGCAAGCCTATGAAATGTGACAGTTGTAAGAGCGATTTCACGCTAAAAAAATAAAACTTCAGAAATGTCTCTGTATCTAGGACAGATATCTTTAAGCGCGAGCTTAGTATCAGATAGCAGTTAGGTACATGTGTCAAATAAATGCTATCTGACATTTGTAATAGCGAGCCTATAATTATGAGTTCACGCACAAAACAATTCGGCCGTGAAAATAAAGATAAAATCATTTTCAAAATATAAAAAAGCTCTCAATACTCGTCCGGATATTAAAACGTTGTTGGCAGCCCTATCCAATACTAAGAATAAATACGAGTAGTTGTAGGTACACACCTCACCTGGCTTAGTAAACGCCTTTCACTTTAGATTCTTAACAATTAACAAATACGGTTGCAAGTCCAACAGCCAAAACGCTGTAGATACGGTGTTTTACCTTAGTAGCGCTAAGACTTTGTTTACGGAATAAAGGTCTTAACTACTGTGCATTATGGACGCTAAAAAGTAAAGGATTTAAGTTCGCTCTTGACGACAGTGATTTTTTTAAGTTCGCGGGTGGCATGTTATGCCAGCCAGGTTTTATTTACATAACAGAGCCGTGACTCACCTTTGCCAACGATTCGGAAAACTGCAGACATAGCAGCATGCTGTTACCTATATTATGAGCGACAGTAAATTGTAATTTTTTTATATATTTAGGCCCGTGTCAATAAATCACACTCAGCTCAAAAATTTATCTTGAGAACGACCTCAAGATGGCGTTCCTATTAATAAACGTAACTTAGGTGCGTGTTTAGGAATCGGATCACGTGAGTAGCGCCGTATTAATAAACAAAACTCAGTTCTCAACTGTCAAACTCACACTTGAGGAACGTATTTGCTGATTGCAGACGAACCGCGACTTGAGAAAGACATCACGTGATACGCCCTCAAGATTGGTTTAGACATACTTGAGAAGGTGATCACGTCTTGAGAGTGTATCAACTGAATTCGTACTTGAGGGCGGGTTTGAGCTCAGTCCTAATACGGGCCTTAAAGTACGATTTCAAACTAGGTTTATGAATAACAGCAAAAGTGTTACACTTGATATGCACTGTATACTTCTATAATTATCGATTTTGGTTACAATTTCGCTGTTTTATTTGTGTCCACTCAGCGGTTTAGGTTTGTGTTCCTAATACTTTTTGGACTTGCGACCTATTGCATGTTAACTCAGGGCCTACTTTTATTATACAAAAGCTGAGAGTTAGTGCCTTAACCAGCCACTTTTTACAGGTCATCCCTACATCTGGTCAGGGGGCGTCCCACGCTCGCTACGTTTACCCGTTCGTGGCCTAGATCCGAGAACCCGTCTGACCCATCAGTTCTACTTACCACAGTACGTGGCCAGGCCACTTCAGTTTGTTGATTCTACGAGAAATATCCACCACTTCTGTTCTCTGGTTCCTATTCCACGGGTTTTCCATAGCTCTGCGAGCGACTTGAACTGGTTCATATGTTCGTAAATATATACCTACTTTTTTTTGTAAACCTATAAATTGTCCCACTGCTGGGCAAAGGTCTCACCCCTCCTCTTCCATGCATCCCTGTCCTGAGCCTCTTCCAGCCACCCATCCCTGTACCTAACGACGTCATCTCTCCAACTACGCCGAGGTCTGCCCCGACGCCGGCGACCGTCCAATGGCATCCATTCTGTGGCAGTCCGGGCCCATCGGTCCGGCTGCATGCGGCACACGTGGCCCGCACAGTTCCACTTTAATGTAGCTGCTTTGCGGCCACGTCTGCTACGACAGTTATGGATCGCAGGGTTGTTTCGGACACGGTCCGTTCTCCTCACGCCCAATATGCTGCGTTCCATTGCGCGTTGGCAGACCTTGAGTTTGGACGTCTGATCTTTAGTGAATGACCATGTATATCTGTAGGTTAGGATATACCTACTTACGAGCGACTTTTTATTGTTCTATTTTAAAAAATTACCGTCATAGGGTTAAGGTCGATAAAAAAAGAAGTTATTTTGATACCTTTATTGAAGAAAAAAACCTTAATCTATTTTAACATTTAATAAATTGACAAGTTCAAGAAGAAACTTGCAATTTTATTAGTTTTTAAACATTTAGTTTAATAAGATACATTTATTGATCATAAAGTATATTATAATAACAACTTCATCTAAATACTAACACATAGAGTTTAATGACCTATTATCTATATAATCATGCATGCCCATCATGGCACTTATCATCACATTCACGACCGCTCCGCTAAACGGCGCGTTCCTCTGTCGTAACGACAGACAGCCGTGTGCCGTGGCTTGTATAATTTTAAAGTAGCTGTTCACATACAGTACGACACAATGTATGTATCGTCCACGAGAACAGAAATAATATAGATGTCGTGATAATGGGAACGCGCCTTAAGTAGGAGCGGCCCATCATTTCTTCAGATTGATCGATTCAGTCCTAGATATACTATACAAGAAGTCAGGGCCGTAACTAGAGTTTATATTATATGGGGCAGTGATGATTTCAGACAGTCTGGTAAATTGTAAATCGAATTGCTATGACTATATTATTAATTATCGGTGAACCTGAATTTTTGCTTCTAAAAAGTTTACGACCTGTGTCCATATTACTATTAAATGCATTATTATTAAATACGTATTAGTTATGGCTAAACCCCGACTAATTGCGTGCGAAGATTAATAAGCGATAGAACTAGTTAATAATTGAAGTTAATTGAATTATCTTAAAAGACCTCCCCCATATCGGCCATATCCAGGTCGTAGATACGTTTGTTCTGGTATGCGACTGAGAACTTTGAGTTATTTTTGAAGAAACGTATCATATCCTTGGCTGCCGGAGTTTGGTAGTCCAATTCAGACGTAGTAGGAGTGTTGGGGGGCAGCGGCGACGGGCTCCGGCTCCGAGGGACCTCCAACCAGCACTCGGTACGTCTGCACCGTGGGTAACTGGGTGGTGTAGGTCTGCAAGCAGCACATGACTTCACATACATATGCATGCGGGCTCTTTTTAGCGATTGACGCCATGCACAAAGATAAAAAGAGGTGTTTTAATGACAAATGTCACGTTTTTAAAATATAATAGATGGCGTTAGTTTAACTAACCTTTATTACGTCTTTATTAAAATAAAATTCTTCCCAAAAGGCAAGGCCAAATAGGGCATACAGCCTGGTCTGATGTTAAAAGAATGTCTGCTTTCTTATAAATACATACATATTATGTATATACGAAGATAACCTAACCTAAACCTACACACAACCCTCCCAAACTCCTAAGCGATCCACGCCATCATTGAGTCCAAGGAAACCTTGATAAGAGCACAGTCAAATGCTTTTGATGCATCCAAAAAAGTATTGATTTTTTAAAATTTTATTATGGCATGACCCATCGGCCAAAATGTCTATGAATTCACATTACAAATACGTTTAGTACATTTTTAAACGTATGGTCAAATAGTATTGGGAAATTGAAGGGTTACAATATTTCATTTTCAAGATTTTGTTTCATCCTTGTGCTGCCATCTAGTTTTAAAGATAGGTTCTAAAAGAAACCGGCTAACGCAATCGTCTCCCTCTACGAACGCAATGAAACACTAACGCCATCTAGTGTACTAATAAAAGCTGACAATAATTGTCTTTTTTTTAAACACCTCAAAAAATAAGCCTGACAGTTTATTTTATTAATGAGCCAACTAGCGCCGCCAATCTTAAAAAAATAATATCTTCCAATATAATCAATTTGATTAAAAAAGCTATTTACGAAATGTTTATTACGATAAATACTATTTTTCAATATACAATACATCGCATAATTGCGACAAGCTAAGTTGTAGTTCACAAATGTGTCAAAAACGGCCGTTTTTCGCAATTATGCGAACTACAACTTACCGACATTGAATCACGTTATATTAAGCATTTAAAAAATAGTATTTATCGTAATAAACATTTCGTAAATAGCTTTTTTTTTTGTCAAGAATACCAACCACACATGGCAATTACGACAAATACGCAAATACGAATAGCCAAGTGAAGTGGTACCATTAGACAGAGAGCTAGTTGGTTCACTATAAATGAGTTAATACTATGACAGAAGGCCAGTTGGTTCACGATAAATGAGTTAATACTATGACAGAAGGCCAGTTGGATCACTATAAATGAGTTAATACTATGACAGAAGGCCAGTTGGTTCACTATAAATGAGTTAATACTATGACAGAAGGCCAGTTGGTTCACTATAAATGAGTTAATACTATGACAGAAGGCCAGTTGGTTCACTATAAATGAGTTAATACTATGACAGAAGGTCAGTTGGTACACTATAAATATTCTTACATATTCGTATGACGGCATCTGGTTTACGGTGATGTTGGTGGTGGTTAATGCGCGCTCATCTCGGGCGAAGTCAGGCTCACGGTGGAACACCCCTGCGAAACACGAGATATAATCATCATCATCATCAGCCCGTATCAGTCCTCTGCTGGACGTAGGCCTCTCCCAAAGCGCGCCACTCAACCCTACTCTCGGCCCTCTGCATCCAGTCCCTGCCAGCCATCTTGCGAAGGTCCCTCATTTTGGTCGGGGGGCGTCCCACACCACGTTTACCCGTTCGTGGCCTCTATTAAACGAGAATATCCGCCAGAAGGAGTAAACTGAAGTGGCAGTGGGCTGGTGACATCTGTCGTAGAACCGATACCTGATGGGGTAGAAGAGTTCTCGAATGGAGGCCACTATTTAATAATATTTAACATGTTGGTTGCCTCCCACAGATGTATTCTATTATTTTTTTATTTGAATGGCCTCTACTTTTATTCAAGAGATAGTTTCGTCAATATCAAGCTATTTAGAGTATTCATGTAAAGAGCATGTGAGAGCTCGGTGGCTCAGTGGTTGGGTCAATGGACTTGCAATATGGAGGTCCCAGGTTCGATTCCCAGCTAGGGCAGCCATGTACCAATGAGTTATCCTCGGTTTTTTCGACGGAAAAACTTACGTACATTTACCGAGTGCTCTCAAAACGGTGAAGAAAAACATCGTGATGAAACCGGCATGTCGTAGAAGAAAAAAAAAAATCTAAGGCATGTGAAATCCGCCAACCCGCAGTGGGCCCGCGTGGTGGATCATGGCCCGAGCTCCCTCGATGTAAGGGAAGGTCTGTGCCCGAGCAGTGGGGCAATATAAATAGACTGATGATGATGATGTAAATAGAAAACTAAACAAATAAAAAATCAATCCGCCATTCCAAAATGATGGCGGAATAGTCAGAAATTATTTTTATCCCCACCCCGTAAACCCCATCAATGTGTCAAAACTATAGCGTAAACAACGAAACGAGACTTTGGTCATTTAGGCTATTGTTTCGTTATTACCACGTAGTTACCATCTGCCCTCTCAATACTATCGTCGGTCTGTTCCGTTGCGCCGTGCGAGCCGCGGTAACGTCGAGTGCAGGCGCCCTTAACGCAGATGCTGATCATGACTACAAGTATCATAATGGCAGACGTTGTCGATATTATATTCATCCACTTGCCGATGAGCGTAGGACGCGATGTGTCTTCGTCGGGATCAAATGCTGGAAAAAATAGTGCTCCATTCAGATGGCTTATTTATTCAGTTTAGACTCGACAGTTCGCCATTTGCCAATACAGAATATTCATAAGGACACGCGAGCAATGCGCCTACGGCTCGTGCCGTACATTTAATTAACTGTTTCTTAAATGCAGTAAAAGATGCTGATGTTTTTGCCGATCCATGGTGTTCTCTGTATAAAAAAATATATTGCTATCTTAACAGTAACCTAATTTACACTAATTGTATAATTGATTATTGTAAGCATTATTATTATATTGTATCCACTGACTCGGTGCTTTTGTGATATCTGTAAACCAGTCAGTTATGTTTGAATAAATAAGATATCATATGACGAAAGATTTCAGCGTCTTCTTTTCTTTCTCCAGCGGTCTAATTGTGGATATGACAATGACAGCCAGCACATTCCCATTTATATGTTCCATTGCTGGGTTTCATTACTACTTATAACTCGTGCCACAGCAACCGAGCAATGGATTTTAGAAACGGGAATGAGCTTGCTGTCACTGTCAGTTACACAATAGGGGTTAGCAAGCACAGACCACTTGCCCAATAGACATGAAATCG
Source organism: Tachystola acroxantha (assembly GCA_963506565.1). NCBI lineage: Eukaryota > Metazoa > Arthropoda > Insecta > Lepidoptera > Oecophoridae > Tachystola > Tachystola acroxantha. The sequence continues at coordinate 20,942,423 of OY735870.1, forward strand.
GTACAAATGACATTGCCACATTTCAATGGAGCTTTGCCGGATATATTTTTACATTTATTCGTCAACTTGTTCATCATGCGGTTGATGGTGGGGCAGAATCTGGCATTGTCATTTGCAAGCGAAAAATTCTGTCAACGATCCGATCAATTTTGCGCTCATGTTGCGGGCCAGACACGGGCCTCCTGTAACAGGTCTATGGGGTAAGTGGTCTGTGATAAGAACGGTCCAAAGTACACTCTTTCGGCTGTATATGACATTGGCAAATGACAGACTGTCGAGTCCACTTACGATACAATAGAATAGAATAGCGTACTCACTGTATGATTTCGGAATCTCGCTCGTTGTGAATGGCATGTGAAGCTTTGCGCTGCGGCCGCGGACGTTGGCTGCGAACACCTCGGCTGTGAAGTTGCGGTTGGGCTCCAGACCCTCGACTAGGAAGTGGCCGGTGGTATTGGTCCCGTTGTACAACATTTTATGTTTCGCATCGAAGAATTCGAGATGTATAGTCTGTGGTCGTCCGCCGTTCCAGCCTATGGGAAAGTAAACAAATTTATTTTGGAAAACTAGAAACTAGAAACTTAGTACAGCGCAGTAACAACTTATTTGGACTTAAGTATTTATTACACAAAGAAAGGCTGAAAACTGTGCAGATGGAATTCTAGTATCCGCGATAGGTTTCAGGGTGTCAGATTTGCTGTAGGGGCTGAAAACTTGTTGTTAAGAAACGTTGGGCGAGGTCAGGACCTGGATGGGTGACCGCTAGTGACGCTTTCATCTGAGCCCCTTCGTGCCTCGGAAAGCACGTTAAGCAGTTGGTCCCGGTTGTTGTTGACAGCGGTCGTTAGGCCACGTCAGAGGCCTACGGGCGGCCTGAATAACTTTGACAAATAGGTTTGGTCACTAAACCACACGAGAAATAAAAATTAATAATAAATGGAGAAAATTATTCGTCATAACCGGGATTCGAACCGGGACTTCGCCATTCCGTGGCACGCTCTAATCTAACAGAGCCACCGTGACTTCGTACTCAGGTCGTCGAATTTTCTCTCCATATGGCCGTTCCTCTCCATAGGACCGTTCTTATTATATGCGTTGTCAACTGTACTACTGAGAGCAAATCATTCTGCCACGGGAAAACAATCACTAAACTCGGTACAATAATTTGAAGTAATAGCTCACTGTACTTTTAATTCTAAGACCTTTTTCGGCAAAAATGACTTGAGCGCTAACAAAACTCGTTAACACCCACAGACCACTTAACCCATAGACCTGTAACAGGAGGGCGCCCGTGTCTGCCTGCACATGAGCGCAAAATTGCTTCGCGACACGTGTAACCTAGAGATATTATCGACATGGATGCATCACTCCTGTCCCCCGTTTCGTCTCTATGCGCTCATCGTTGACAGTATTTTTCGTTTGCTAATGACAATGCCAGATTCTGCCCCACCATCAACCGTATGTTGAACAAGATAACGAATAAAAGTAAAAATATCTCCGTTTTTTTAATTAAAATTATTGGTTTAAAACAAAGTTTTTTTTACATCAAACGAGTCAAAAAATAGCTTAATTAAGAATCCAGAAAATAGTAAGAAATCCAAGCGAATTATTCATTGTCTTTGTTATCATTTTCTACTACTCTCGCAACTCCTACTGATTATGATTATGCAATATGAAACCTGTAATAAGTCCCCCAACAAAATGATAGCTACAGTTTCAATGGTCATGTAGTTTTGAAGGTGGGGCAAAACTCCATTGAAATGTGGCAATGTCATTTGTACCGATTTCATGTCTATTGGGCAAGTGGTCTGTGCTTGCTAATCCCTATTGTGTAACTGACAGTGACAGCAAGCTCATTCCCATTTCTAAAATCCACGAGTTATAAGTAGTAATGAAACTCAGCAATGGAACATATAAATGGGAATGTGCTGGCTGTCTATGTTAACACCCCTCTGAAGTTTCGCACCTTTTCCGCAATTCACCCTCACAGTATAGGCTTTCGTCTGCGTCATTACGCAGGTGGGTTGCTTGGGCGCGCCGCCGGGAAGCAGCTTGATGTAGCACGGGGCAGCCTGTTCGCCGAATGCGTTGATCGCCCGGCAAGTGAGTATTCCCACTTCATTCTTGTTAGCAGTCCACGTCAGGGTACCCGTGTACAGGTCACGATGGCCAGGGGTTTTCTATCAACCATAAATGTTAGTATCCAATACAAGTGAACTACAATGATACAGAGGAAGTAATGGGCACTGGTGTATAGTAACCCAGACCCCACATCTCCAAACATCATCAGTCTATTTATATTGCCCCACTGCTCGGGCACAGACTTTCCCTTACATCGAGGGAGCTGGGGCCATGATCCACCACGCGGGCCCAGTGCGGGTTGGCGGATTTCACATGCCTTAGATTTTTTTGTCATTCTATGGTATGCAGGTTTCATCACGATGTTTTCCTTCACCGTTTTTGAAACCTCTCGGTAAATGTACGTAAGTTTTTCCTTCGAAAAAACCGAGGATAACTCATTGGTACATGACTACCCTGGTTGGGAATCGATCCTGAGAACTCCGTATTGCAAGTCCATCGAACCAACCACTGCGCCACCGACCATCTCCAACCATTGCATCCGGAATACCAGCCACCCATATCTCTTCATTCCTCAAGTATGCCACTCCCTGACACAATTAGTGAAACCCCCAAAACATTTATATACAAATTATATACATTCACTCATTGCACGCTCACGCACACACCCACATCTATACGCACAACACTAACACAACACTCAAATAACCTACCTATTTTAAGTTACATGGAAAATTGGATTGGGGCAGACTATTGTAAGGTTGTATATGTACGTAAATGTTCTCAAACATACCTCGGCGCTAGTATAAAGCTGTTGCGAGTTTGCGAACGTCCACGAGACCCGCGAAGGTGCTGGTACCGCCTCGACGGGGCACGTCACGGTCTCGACCTCGCCTTGCACTATGCCCAGTTCCACTTCCTTCACTTCCAAGCATTTGGGGGGGTCTGCAAATAAGAAACCAAGTTGTAACCAGAAAAGATCATGAAATTTGTGAATTTTGGCATCTAAAACATTTACAAATAGTCTATTTTTTAATTTTACAATAATTGTATGACAAGGCCCCTTTACAGCAGCTTCTAATTTCATTTATATTTTATGGACATAATACATAATGCTTACATATACACACAATTTTAACTTCAGTATAGATTTAATACAATTAATAATTATAATAAATAGCTGCAATTCTGTAGTGAAACGGGTAGTGTGAATATATATATTGTAATGTAACCGGTCTGCTCTTTGCCAACAGATTGTCCAACATAGGTTTAGTTTTTTATATTGTTGAAAATTTCTCTGATATATTGTTGATTGACGTGATCAAGTGTACCTAGTGTTCCTAAGATCTGAATAAATGAGTTATCAGTTATTATTATTATATAGAAAGTACTCACGGCCAACGTTCACAATGACCTTTGCGTCGTAGGTCTTGTCTGGGATGCGTGGGTTACGCGCGCTGCACACCAGCTCGCGGCCATTGTCGCGTTCAGACAGAGACAAGGTCAGCGAAGACATGGTAAAATTACCATCATGGCGCTCCTGGGGACGAGGGACAGTTGACAACACACACAGGAACTCGAATAAAGTATACTACTAGAGCAGACGTATTATTAACTGAGTCGTCGGGCACTTCTAACAATTCTTAAGGTTGCCGCTCACTAATCAAACCGGAACCGTAACATCACAACCCCGCCTCATCACTTCGCCGTCAACCAGGCGTCTACCTAAGGGCCGACGCCCAACGCCACGGGGCGAAGAGCCGTGCCGTCGCACGTAGCGGCGTGTTACGGCGTCCAGCGGCACCGGCCACCGGTGCACGTTGTCGAACGGCGCCAGTCACCGGTAGACGGGGTCGGCGGACGCCGTGACATGCCAAGCTATGCGACGGTACGGCGCCGCACCGTGGTGACGTGCAGTGCTAGCATGAAAATATGCACTCACCATATGCACTCTGGATCTCAGCAGCTTTCCCCCTAGCATCCACGTGATGACCGGCGGCGGCACGCAGCCCACAACCACGCAGTCAGCAACGCGAGGCTTACCGGCCTCGAAATTAAGGTTGTTATCCAGACGGATCTCCACATTCAACGGGGGTACTGGCAATGAAAATGTGCAGTCAGATATACAGGCAGTATTTTTGATCAGCGACCAACAATAACATTGTGCAGTCAGTATTTTTGATCAGCGACACCCAACAATAACATTGTGCAGTCAGTATATACAGCAAGTGTTTTTGATCAGCGACCAACAATAACATTGTGCAGTCAGTATATACAGAAAGTGTTTTTGTTCAGCGACCAACAATAAAATTGTGCAGTCAGTATATACCGGCAGTGTTTTTGATCAGCGACACCCAACAATAACATTGTGCAGTCAGTATATACAGTCAGTATTTTTGATCAGCGACACCCAACAATAACATTGGGCAGTCAGATATACAGTCAGTATTTTTGATCAGCTACCAACAATAACATTGTGCAGTCAGTATACCTATACAGCAAGTGTTTTTGATCAGCAACGCCAAACTCAGGGGCAGTAGTGTTAATCTTAGCTACTAAAATTGTCTTATTATTATTTTTGACATACCTAATTACTATTTAAAAATCAATAATAAATAAAAAAAGAAATTATCGCAGCGCATCGTACGTACAAAGTATGCCCGATCACGCTGTCAGAGACCCGGCCGACAGACGACGCGTAGTGGATAACAACGAACTTTATTATTTGGGGATTTTCGCATCGAAAAATTAAGGTATATTTATAATATTATCATTTGTATATGCAATCATTATATCTCCTTTCTAGTAATTACTATAAACCAAGGTTTCTCAAAATGGGGTTCACCATTCGACGGTAGGGGATTCGCGACAAGATTTACGTAATGGTGATTAATTGATGCTAAATCAGAATAAAGGTTAAAATTACTATCAAAATTGACTCGAATTAATACTATAAGCATTGTATTCATTGCGTTTTATTGTTATAAAAAAACCTCACTTTCTTTAACAGCTCATTTTGCCTTCTTTGGGCTTCAAAGTTTGGGGGTTCGCCGTCATCTGGAAACTTTACATAAGTTTGAGAAACCGTGGTATAGACCATAGTTTTAACCGATTTACATAAAAGGAAGATGTTGCCTGATCACAGCCTACATTATGCATATGGATAAGGCAAGATTAACTTGTTGCCAAGCTTGCTAAATATTGATACTTCTAACTAAGACAAGCGCGCCTGACACTTTGTAATAAAGGAGGTCCCTTAGAAGATCACTGTTGTACATAGATCAGGCGGATTGCTAATGCCCTGTCGGTTGTAAAGTATTCTTTAAAAGACTCTTTTTGAAACGTCCCTTATTTTATCGTACCGCTGGTAATCATTGGGTAGTGGACCCGATAGTTTCTTGTAACGGACGACGATACTCTGTACTTATAATGGTGTGCTTAAAACTTAATGCAGCTACTGAATATATTTCTATTTTATGGTACAATGTTTCGCTCGGAACACCACACGTGATGTAATTTTAACAAATTGCAGTATGAATATTATCCTCTACAATATATCCCAGTATTTGCAATGGGGGCCATAGATGAATATTGTTACTGTTTAATTTAATAAAATAGCATTGCAGTCCAGAGATTGAAAAGGGCTACAATAATCTGACTCGAACACTGGAATGGGTACATTCCAGTGCACAATATTCACATGTTTCTTCACAATATTCCAGTGACATTGTAGCACTGGTTTCAATCCCGGGATGTGAACCAGCACTGCAATGCACCGGGACTGGAATATACTCATTCCAGTGAGCAATGGAATAAGTACATTTCAGTGCATCTTCACAATATTCCAGTGACTTTGTAACACTGGTTTCAATCCCGGGATGTGAACCAGCACTGCAATGCACCGGGACTGGAATATACTCATTCCAGTGAGCAATGGAATGGGTACATTTCAGTGCATCTTCACAATATTCCAGTGACTTTGTGCACTGGTTGCAATCCCGGGATGTGAACCAGCACTGCAATGCACCGGGACTGGAATATACTCATTCCAGTGAGCAATGGAATGGGTACATTTCAACGCATCTTCACAATATGCCAGTAACTTTGTAGCACTGGTTTCAATCCCGGGATGTGAACCAGCACTGCAATGCACCGGGACTGGAATATACTCATTCCAGTGAGCAATGGAATGGGTACATTTCAGTGCATCTTCACAATATTCCAGTTACTTTATAGCACTGGTTTCAATCCCGGGATGTGAACCAGCGCTGCAATGCACCGGGACTGGAATATACTCATTCCAGTGAGCAATAGAATGGGTACATTTCAACGCATCTTCACAATATGCCAGTGACTTTGTAGCACTGGTTTCAATCCCGGGATGTGAACCAGCACTGCAATGCACCGGGACTGGAATATACTCATTCCAGTGAGCAATGGAATGGGTACATTTCAGTGCATCTTCACAATGTTCCAGTGGCATTGTAGCGCTGGTTTCAATCCCGGGATGTGAACCAGCTCTGCTATGCACCGGGACTGGAATATACTCATTCCAGTTAGCAATGGAATGGGTACATTTCAGTGCATCTTCACAATATTCCAGTGACTTTGTAGCACTGGTTTCAATCCCGGGTTGAACCAGCACTGCAATACATCGGGAATGGAATATACTCATTCCAATAACGTGAACCGGCCACTTGACAAATGACAAAAAAAGTCGCGTCCGTTCATCAGCACCAATCATCGTCATAATGTCCACTATATACAAGCATCAAGACGAACTAAGTACTTCTCGTGCTATACAGGGTGGCCTTGAATTCATTCGACTAAATTAAGTGGATGGTTAGGCTTGTGACCTACATTAATTCTGCACAGCGTTTAAGTAAATTAAACAATTGGGGAAAAAATAAAAATATTTACAATACATTGAAGTATCAAAAAAAATATTAATTTGATGTGCATCGTTACATAGTAGCTAGTGTTTTTTATTTAAAGTATTTTTGATGTTTTGCAACGATTTATTTCACTGGAATTTGACCTCATGGTCATTTCTAAGGTCATTGTGTGACTTGTGACGTACTTAGTTAAATTTATTTTACAGTTTTGATTTAGGTACTCAAATATCTACCAATTTAATATTTATCATTAATACAACCCCCAGTTTCAATTTGTCGAATGAATTCAAGGACGAGGTAGAGGTCGCAAAGTGTGCGGGAAGATTTGACAAAGTCAAGAAAGCTGCATACTACTTTCATGCTTCATGCGATAAAAAAAATACAAACTCACAGTTCATGTCGACGACTACACTCGCCACGCTCGGTAGCCTGGCGTCCAAGGAATCTACGACGCACGTGTATCGCGCGCCGAGCTCATCCCGAGACACGTTGCTAAAGCAAACCTCTGCGCGCAGTACTCCGGACGAGACAGGCTCCGCTCGCGCCACCATCACTCCGTTTCTTTTCACTCCCATCAAAGTACCCGGTTCTATAGGGGAAATTGAAGGCATTGGCCATCTTCTAAACTAACCAATGAGGACTTAGGACAAAAATACGAGGAACATGCGTGTAGAGATGATGAATGCAGAGGAAGCGTGTGTGCCAGTATCGCAAAAGACGGAAGTCCATTGTCTCAGCCAACCCTTAGGTACAGCTAAAAGCAGATCAAGCGTAACACTTTGGACTTTGGACCTTTTGGACGTAAGAGTTAAAATCGTAGTGCAAGTGTTACCATTGATCTGCTGTTGTGCGCTGTACACGAAATAGGCGTAAGTTTGTTACACTTATTACAGTATTTGCCAAACGTAAATAATATTAATCATCTCTAAACATAAAAATAATTCTTCAAGTCTCTAAACATCGCCACAATGCATGTCGGTCGGTTGTTTTTAAAACTTCCTGGGTCATTATCATTTTATTTTACTTTAAAATATTCCACAGGTCCTCCTCCTCTTAATAGTAGCCTCAGTGTAATGTGTAAACTGGCGCCAGGAGACCAGGTCTTGTGCCCTTCGCACAGCCTCTTCAAAGGGCACGCCGAGGGTTTCAGTAACCGTATATGTCCAACTGGCTGGTTTGGATCCTCAACTTATAACGATGGTTTTGGTTCAAGACCAAGAGTCACTGCGACCTCAAAGGTCTATTGTGACCGCGCACCAATGTTCTATATCTCGCTCTCAAGGCGAACGTATCCTCGGGTGGCATCAAGTGTCACTAAGTTTCGGATTCTGCTGTGGTTTAGAGCTTCACACTTAGGTATATATTAGCTGTATTGAAGTGTCTTACCATCCGGAACTTCACAAAGAAGTATCGCATTAGCCCCGAGGTTGAGCGGGCCCATATATTTTGTTTTTATCTCCGCCCCAAAGCTGTCATACAACTTAGGTTTTCCTCGATCGCCTGAAAAATAAACACAAGTCAGGAGACTACTCTAACGCCTACAATCGAACGTGATTACTTACACCCAGATGTAATAAAAATAGGTGTAACCTTCACGTAACTGTAAGTTATTCCCTAATATAACACCTTAAAAGTGATCTCATGTTTGTGAACTTTAAGGATATTCTTCATAAGTAAGTAAAGTAATCCTCAATACATCTTTTATGGTAGGACATTGAGTAGATTCAATCTTTTATCAGATACCTCAACACCGAACCAACCACTTAAATGCATCTGCAAGCCTGTGGAGTATGACGAGACTTGCAGTTTACATCGATTGCCCCCTAAGCCGTATTATGTATGGAGATTGGACGACGCGCTCTTCTCTACATGACGTTCTTATCTTATGGGATCCCACGACCCGCCTTTTCACAGGCCAGGCCAGGCGACAGGGCGGCCGGGCGCCAATAGGCCACATCGGATGCACTGTTCACATGGCCCATCGACCTGGTCTGAGAAATGGCGGGCCGTGGGATCCCAGCTTTACACAGTTTCTGCGACGGCTCCATAGACTGTCAGGAACTGACGTCCTTGGTTTTAAGCATTTGTATTCCTGATAGACGCTCTATAGTATAGGTATACCTCTGTTTTCATATCCAGCTTACGCAAACTCACTGTGCGCAAAATTCTACTTTTTAAAATACGGTTCACACAAACATTTATGTGATTTAAATCAACTTTTGAACTTGAATGCCGTAGTCAACGAACACGAAAGAGGGTAGACGATGTAGAGTGCCAGAGAGATCGGACGACGAAATGACAGAGTGAAGTGAGTTCCACCCTGGCGTCTCGCAGTGCAGCTACCTAAGGGTGATGCCCACTAGTGCGTTGCGTCGTCGCATCGGATTATATACTGAGGCGTGCGTCGACGCAACGCAACGCACGGATGGGGCATCACCCTAAGGCGCAGTACAGCACTAGGAGTCAAACTATCTAGCAATGTAACTCTAATGGTTACACCGAAGTGTTCCAACTGATATAACCACAAGACCGGTCTCAACAATAACATCCAAGACATTATTAGGGATACATACACATACCTACTGTGCTAGTGTTAAGACTTCATAGTTTATATTTAGACTATATATTTACAAAAATCAGACTAGGTATTTTTTTATAAATCTCAACCGTAATAAATCTCCTGTACACTTTTCTCTGTGTTCGACTGTACATAGAATGGTCAATTAAATAAAGGGTGCCATAGTGTGCAAAAAAGACTTAAACCCGTGTGCATATGCATTATGGACATTGGCAAATATAAGCATGAAAAATACCCGTTATTCGGGCTGGTGATCATTCAGATATGGTGTCTTATTGTGCCAAGCGAACAGAGCACTAATAAAAACACTCTGCGTGATAGTAAAGGCAGTGTATTAAAGCTATGACGGTCTATCTATCTAAACATAATATGAAATCTGCTCCTTTGTTTGAAAATCTACGCGAAAATTGTATTTTCAATATAAGATATCCTGATAAATTAATCCTGCCATTTAAAAGCAACACTTTTAGGAAAAAGAAAAAAATATACCTACACAGGACGTTACTTTTAAATTGTTAGAGTAAAGCCGGGCGCCAGATGCGTGAGCGTCTTTGCAAAGTTTCACCTACCATTGAAATCTTTGTACATAATCTATAACTACGACGTTATTAAAAGCCGTCAATGAACATCGACTTTGAGGGTCTTTGACAAAGTCTTTGACTAGTCTAGTCCTTTGACATTTCCTTCTTTGTATATTAATAGATATTTACATCCTTTGACATAACTTTGTATTAAAAAGACATTGCCACATTTCAATGGAGCTTTGCCCCACCCACAAAACTACGTGACCATTTAAGCTATACCTATCATTTTGTTGGGGACTTATTACAGGTTTCATATTGCATAATCATAATCAGTATCATTTTCTACTACTCTCGCAACTCCTATAGAAGAATAACAAAAACAATGAATAAATCGCTTCGATTTCTTACTATTTTCGTCGTATTTTTCCAATCGCAACTTGTACAAAACTTTATTTTAAACCAATAATTTTAATAAAAAACGGAGAAATTTTACATTTATTCGTTATCTTGTACAACTTGCGGTTGATGGTGGGGCAGAATCTGGCATTGTCATTTATTTTGTAATTGACATTATCTATGACAATTTTATAAATTATGATATATTTTGTACTTGTTTTGCACTATAATGTATAATATAATAAAGATGGGACTATAGGTACTGATCTACCTATGTAACAAAACAACCTTGTTCTATGCGAATAAATGATTACAGTTCTAAGACTTATTATTTCACGTCAGCATTGCCACCACGCTTCTCAGAGTTCTCAGCAAAGATAATGTAATTAATACTTTAGTTATCGGCTTCTCGGTACGAGTAGCAATAAGCTGAGTTGAGGTCCCTTATCGCATCATTGGCTGAGCCAGCAAAATGTCGATACAATGTATTTATTAATTGTGCTGTTGCAAAATAATGAGACTGATGATTTATTTTTATTATTTTATTCTCACAGTGACATCATGGGGGTGTTGAATAACAAATAACGCGATAATGCTGAAATTGCATTTAGATTGTCGCTTTTTAGATCTTGTTGGAAAAACTATTTAGGGATAAGCACTAACTGTGTACATTAAGGTTTTAATTAAGTTAATGTTTACGTAAATTTTTATTTTATTTTTATCATGGGGTGGGGATGTTGAATAACAAATCACTTGATAATGCTGAAATTGCATTTAGATTTTCGCTTTATAGTTCTTGTTGGAAGAACTATTTAGGAATAATATATAGATAGGGATAACTAACTGCACATTGAGTTTATAATTATGTTAATGTTTACGTAACTTCTTTCATGTACAAGTTACAACAAAGTGATAATAATAAAGACAGTAGCTTGGTGTGAACCTGAGACCATAATGTTACTTATCTTAATAATTATGTATACTCATATGTATTAGTATTTAGTTTTATTTATTTATTTTATTTTATAAGTATTTTTAGATGTTTGTTAAACATGTAAAGGTGATAAAAGCAGCCTTCTAGGCTTTGTCAAATTTTCCCGCACCAGATAGTAGTTAGTTTTATTTTAATGAATAAATTTACTATTACTCATATTATAATTATTATTAGTAGGTATATAGATAGGTATTTGTATTATGACTTGTTAATTTATTTTTCTTTATTTATGTAGGTAGGTACTTAACGTAAGTACCAGTTAATTATAGGTATTTAATATTGCTCTACAAGCTACCTATTCATACGCCGAATTATCTACACAAAGGTTGTCTGGAAGAGACCTGATATTAATTGAGCGATAAGACCGCCAATTGTAATACTAACTGTATTAGCCTATTTCTTTTGTGTAATACTTTTTTATATTTTGCAATAAAGAATATTTATCTTATCTTATTTATCTTAATGGTAGCAAATTTTATTATTTGTGTACATACGTACACAAACAGTGCGCTAACTAACAGTAACTAGCGGCGCTATGTACAGTGACTGTTTGGTACTTCTTCGAATAAATATTGCAAGGATGCAGTTTAGCAACAGGTTCAAGAATCTCACTACAGAGCTCGGGAGTGGCCGTGACTGCTGACCTGCTTCGTCCAGGGTTAAAGTCGAAAATTGGTGGCATTTGGAGGAAGAAATGAAGACGGTGAGCTCTTTCGTCCAGAGTTGCAGTCGCTGCGAGGAAAAGACTGTGATACCTATGTTTACACAATATAAAATAAATAAATAATACAACTTTTATTTAATTTTATTATATTTGGCTTGCTTACAGCTACATAACTTATATACAAATGTGCTAATTACAAGCTTCCAAAACCACACTAAAGTATTGCTGAAGCGAAAATCACACGGCACACCTGACTCACCGACTAGTGTCACATTTACTATGTGATCGACCGACCTCTTTCTTTGGTAATGAATCCGGCAGATGTAAATGCCACAGTCATTCTCATCTACGTCCTTCAATACAAGTGTTGTGTCTTCAAAACATTTGTTACCGATACACGTCTCACCGTAAACACTGTTCAGTGATCCCGTGATAGGCAGTGAACTGAAAATTATTTAATGGTAAATAACCCCAATCTAATTATATACAATTAGCACTCTTGGAGTAGATGTTCTTTGTGATTGTAATGTATTTTTATCTTTCACATTGATATTTTTTCATCATCATCAGTCTATTTATATGTTCCCACTGCTCTGGCATAGACCATTACATCGAAGAAGCTCAGGTCACTACACGTACACATGGCTTAGATTTTTTCTACTGCATCCAGTTTTCATGACGGAATTACTGCGCATGCGGGACCAATTTGCGAATACCCATTTGCGAGTAATCCGATAAATGTACGTAAGTTTTTCCGTTGAAAAATCGAGGATAACTCATTGACTGCCCTGACTGGTAATCGAACCTCCGTATCGCAAGTCCATTGTCCCAACCACTGAGCCACTGAGCTCTCAATGTTTTTTTCTTATTGCATTCCAAATATGCTATCGAATGGAGTGGTCACCTCAATACAGCTCAAAGAGAAAATGAGGCAAGTCAGTACAAAGATGAAGTCAATAGCAGAACCACTACACCTAAGACTAGTGAGAGGGAAGACTGAAGAATGCTGGAGTGAGAGCTTTCTGTCATATCACATGCTGACCGCTAGGGATTTCAAATTATAATTTAATTTTAGTAGTACCCGAAATGTAACCGGCTTAATATTGGTCGGTCAAAACCTAGATTCAGCAGACTATCAGTGAAAACCTACGTTTTCACGCCAACCAATCAGCGGACGGTATTGCCACAATTTCACGCCACAATTGTGGTAATTTCAGTGCTTTTTCAGATCCTGAATCCACCTTAACTATGAAAAAAATATTCATAGGGCCTCATAGATTATTGGTATGTTTCTTTAGACAAAAACACCAATAAATAATAAACATAATCTTGCCTTTGTATACCTACTTATTTCCTAAAGAGAGTCTTTTTGCGTTTGCTAATAATAGTAGGTTAGGTACTCATCTAAAAAGCCCCATGTTTTTTTTCTCAATATATTGTAGCTACCTACCCGCATATTGCATTATTCTGTAAAATTAAAGTCTTTGTATTCAAAGACTTTGCTAAAGATTTCGTTTGCATTAATGCTGAGACGTTACAATAGTTGGTGTCACATAACAGCACCATACACCCATGAAACTCTGTCGTGCTCTATGGAGAGAGCCTAAAGTAGGGTCAGGTCCCGCACTTGTTGTCACTTTCACTCTCATACATCAGAAAGATACACCTGTTTTTATCCGACTGCCCCAGAAGGTAATGTTTTTCGGGTGTATGTATGACCATTCGTTCCTGCCATCATGTAGCCTAAATAGCTTGATGGATTTTGGTGTACAAGGTATCGTTAGATTCGTCTTGAGTATGGGAGTGTCATAGGGTATAAAAGAATAATCAAATAGGATAGTTTTATTGTGTCGGGTTTTTTGAAATAATTATATGTTTGACTTCTATTGAAAATTCAAACAAAGAAAAACAAGTGAGTGGCAGAACTGCGAAAATTGACATGCAAGAGTGGTGTTGATGATGTAAATAATAGCTAACTCCATTGGGGGTTCCTTGATTCATTCATAAACCTCTACGTAGGCGAGATTCTTAAAGGCAGTATCTTTCCCACAGTTATTCAATTGCTCCTGTATGGACTTTCTAGTACCGTTGACAAAGAGGAGATTAAACAGATTTCATTTATCGAATAACGAGCGGATTGGACAAAAGGTGTCAATAATATATGATGCAAAGTAACAAGATAATAACTGTGGCTGACAAAATGGCGTTTGCATTGCATACGAACTATTAATAGACAAGGCACTGCATTTCTGTGCGTGATTATATTTTGATTAGGTACACTACATACATATTGGAAGGATTATTCGAATTTGCATAGTATAATGATAGGAGAATGTATACCTAGGTACTTTATATTTTAATTTGGTATTCTTTTATGTATTTAACATCATAGGTGCCTATTAAAGATATAAAAAGTCCTGTCTTGATTATTAATTTGCCCTATCACTCATCCATTGTCAGAATTAAGAAAAATTAAGGGATTCAGTTCATCGCTGCACGAATACACCTTTGTAGCTATTTCCTAGCTACAAAGGTGTATTCCTCAAAAATCATTCTGCTTGAGAAAATACACATGTAGAGTAATCACTTCACATCAGTTGAAACACACCCCAGACAGAGGCCGGAAAACAGCTGTGCTGAGCCCCGCCCGTTCACTGACACAATCTTATACTACCTAGTATGTTTAATTACTTTGATAAATGACTATTATTATTATCATCATATAAGCAGCTCCAAAAAGAGTTTAAAAAATGAAATAAATAATTACTGACCTTCAAGAATCTACGTTGCCACCTGAGGTTGTCACACTAAACACTACGAATGTTTTTCTTTGGTCCATATTAACTCAACAACAATAACTAGGATTTTTATGTGGAAACAGTTTCATTAATACATTTAATTATGAATAAATAACTTATCACTGATATGTCCGTTTCACAGTGTAGGAAGAGACTATAACATAGTTAATTGTTCATTATTAAAATGTGGTCTAGTTTATTTTTGCATGAATTCACTGAAGCACCCGAGATGTTGTTGGGTGCATGTTCCAGAAATGAAGCACTGTCGTTCAAGAAGAGAGGTGCGACTTCGGTATCAGATAGTGTAGCGTATTCTCAGATGTTTAGGCAGCAAAGTAAAGTAGGCCCAATTTTAGATTAAAACACATCGATAATCATAATGCATAAATATTTTTCACTATACACAATTATGTTAATAAAACATAACACAATTCAAGATTTGCTTCTCGCAATTGGCCTCAAACTCCTGCAATAGTGTATCGATGTTATTATCCAAGTCACTACTCTGGGCCATTTCAGTGACCATGTCACAAATCAAAAAGGAGCCTATGGTAGCCTCTTCGTGGTTGTCCGTTATGTCTATGTTCACAATGTGAACGGGCTGATTGTAGACACACTTCCTAGAGAAGAAGTGTTCCAAAACTTGGTCGTACACCCTCTCCTCACAAGTTATCACTACGTCGAAACGTTCGGTGGAGTCTTGAAATCTTTCAGGAAATCGTTTCACTCTTCGATTTCTTTCCAACATGTTCAACAATCCATTTTGTGTATAGAATTCTTTATCTTTCGCTTGCAAATCATTGTAGATGTCTTGGTACGGGACACCGAAATCGTAGCAATTAGGCCAATCGATAGATGGTCCAGGCAGCTTCACTTTGTCGCTTGTGCCGTAAGATCTAACTTTGAAGCCCTTTTTAGCGAGAAAAGCGTGGGCCTCCATACTACGGTTCATATTAGATGAGCACACTACTGCGAAATATAATTCATCCGTCGTGGACATTTTCAAAAGCTCCACCCACTGTGGTTTCCTATGTTTCTGCTACTACTGCCGCCCGTGGCACAAACTCTGAGACGTACCGACCGATACTGATTCGTCCAACTCAACAAGTCCTACAACTGGCGGGACTAGTATATTATAAAGATATATTACGAGACAAAGAACACTGAATATAATACTATCTATATCTAAGCTTCGTTATGATAGATAGGTAGTCAAAATCAATATTCCTGTCTGTCTCAAATTCTAGGAAATGCAAGTTACAATTTACATACAGTGCATATCCAATCAAATGTAATATTTTGAATTTTGTACAGATCTTAAAGACTGCGACATAAGAGTTGATATCGTATTTCAGTGAAACTGTTTGTTTATGTGATGTCAGGTCGTCAGTACCAAGCAAACCAAAGATTACAGAAGGGAACCATAAAAAAGCAGAGTGACATTAAGTTGCATTCACAATCACAGTGACAAGCAAGTCTTAGGGTGGATTCAGAACCTCGAACGCTGAAAGCGTTCGTATTGGCGTGAAATGTTGACAATACTTATATTGTAGTCGAACCGTTAATAACCAGTATAAGCTGGCCCGGCAAGTATGACGAAGTTAACAAGGCTGTGCCAGCTTATATTAGTTAAGTAACGATTCGACTTCGACTGCAGAGCTTACGTCGAACGTTGTCGAATGTAACCGGGATCCTATGGTGGATTCAGAGTCTATAAATTGCTGAAAACGCCACAAAATATGGCGTGCAATTAAGGAACTTGGTCCGCGGTTGGCTGGCATGAAAATTGTGGCAATAAAACGCGGACAACGATGAAATTTCGCAGTCGTGGGGTTAGCCTGTTTTTAACTGTCCTGTCAAAGTCGTTGGTAAAACAAAAAACGTTAAAGGTTCGCGATCGCGCATGGTTCGCGCAAACTTTGACAGGACTTAAGTGAGGGTGAGCCGCGACAAGGCCGCGACGATTTTTACTAGCGCTCAAGTCCTATCAATGTCAGATTTTTGGCCAAAACTAGCACAAAATATGTTTTTTTTTTAAATATTCGCCATCATTTTGGATTGGCTTTTTGGATTGTATAATTTCTTATTTGTTTAATTTTATATTTACTTACATGAATACTCTAAATAACTTGACATCTTGAATAAGAGTAGAAGCCATTCAAATGAAAAATTGAAGAGAATCAACGTTCGCACAGACTTTGACAGGACTTGATCGCCGAAAAAAGGCCTTGCAGCTAGCCCTACTTAGTGCCTAAAAAGGCCTAGCATAGCAACTAACCCCGCGGTAGCTTACTCCGTCATTCCTTATCATTTTCTTCTTCAGTCAGTCAAAAAAGGGGCCAAGAAAGACCCGAGTCTAACGGATTGAACGATAACCCCACCGCCATCCTCTAATTTGGCTAACCATACGTCTTTGCTAAATGGTTACTTACCGTGTTAGTCTGTTAGCATCTGGGAAGCGATAGATTAAATCATTATCGTTTTTTAACCACAAGACGTACGCGGCTGGACCATCGAGAAATACTTGACCGTCCCCACAAGGTATATGGGCGTCTTTCCCCATGACCGCTCTTAATATTACGGCTGCAAAAGAAATACTAATAGATATATACTTAGATATTTAAAACATTTATTCATTCATTTCTACAACACATACCTACACAGAAGAAAGACACAACATGGTAGATAAATAATTAGATGCAATAATGAAGGCAAAAATTCGCCAAGCAATCCTTGCTCATGGATATAAGTCATATAAGTACTTAAAAGGTTGAAACAAAATAATAATCTTATAGCTCGATCGGTCTCTGTCACGCCACAGAGCAGTAGCGATCGGGTAGAGTTGCAGCTAACGCCGTCGCAAAATACATTATAATGATATTTTGCATAATTTTAAATTAACATTTTAATGTCAATCATATAATTTTCAATGTAAGTAATTAATAAAATTTTAAATAAGATAATTCTGCTACCACAAAATTTATACGTCCGAATATGGTGACCTACTTATAAAATATAAAAAACTATATAAATAACATATTACAAATAAATGACATTTCATTCATTTGTGTCACTTTCGCACTTCCATAAAAGTTAAGTTGCAAAGGGGCGAAAGCGTAGACAGAGAATGGATAATCAGTCTACGGGCGAAAGGCTTAAATTGTGAAATAACTTTAATTAGGTAAATCACGTCTGTACGTAGCCTGTAGCTAAAACGAATATGTTGATAGGTACGGATCGCTACCGCTAGCGCATGCCAGGAGCGCCGGGAAAATTATAATGGAAACAATGGCACATATTAGGCATTGGCAAATGACATAATATTATATTTAACCACAATGGTGTAAATGAGGTAAGTTTTCGCTAGGCTGCAAATGACATGGGGTTAATGTGCGAGCCTTTACGCTGACAGGCGATGCTGGCCAGTCGTGGTGCATGACCACAATTATGGCATGGCTTTTAAATCAGCCAATCAGAGGAGAGGTTCCACGTTCTTAAATTGAAAAATTGAGGCGAATTTAAAAGCTAACAATGAGAAGATAAAAAGCGAATAAAGAGCTAGCTAACAATGATAAAAACATAAAACACACAATTTACGCAGGTTACGTAACAGTTCCACTCTGTTTGATCAAAATTATTCCTCCAAATCAGAGTGAAATGAATTCATTGGCAAACTAAGATTACATTAAAACTAACATTTAAGAAATTATTTTGCACATTAATACGTAATATAAATACTGACTTACCTAAAAATATTATTATTGGCGGACATGGTTGGTAATTAGTGACTTAAGTAGTTTAACACCTTATTTTCTCATTTTACTGATTACCGACCAACCCACAACTCAAACCGTAAGAAAGTCAAATTTCACCAGCATTCTAATAATAATCATCTATGTCTCCAACTCTTGACTATTATCATACAAAACTATAGTGAGGCATTATTACAAATTTTTATATATAAACGGATATCACTCACTTATATTGTTGAAGCCGGCAATTAGACCGACAGTTTCGACCGATTTCGACGGTCTTTATCAAGGTGAACGCGACACGCCCGCGTCGCCGTTGGCGCCTCGACGAGCACTCGCTAAAAACTCTTTAAACTGTCGATCTAATTGCAGGTTAATATACGTATATACGACGAGGCTATAATATACAAAAGGCGGTATAATTCATTATCATACCAAATACTCGTAATATGTGTCTAATGTGTTAGTGTATTTGTATGATTGGTGACTTCTACCTTTCGCTTTATGTGATTGTATAAAATAAACCTATAAATCATTATAATGTCATTCCAATGACAAATGGAGTGGACTGTCACACTACAAATCCAAGGCGAGCATCAAGATTTTTATTATAGTCCGTCAATGTCGTGCTTGCCGCGCGCTAGGGGTACACGATCAGATTACCTGACCTGAGGGTACAGACATGGCGTGGGCGAGGGAATACGGTCTCGACGGGGCTGCGAGTGTTCGGGGAGGGCACGTGAGCGCAACGCGCACGGCTGTGTGTGTGTGTATAGAGTTACATCGTCCCCGCCAAACCCTGTCCCGCCGTGCGTGGGAGCGGCAAGCACGATGTTGACGGACTATACAGTGCTCAAGTCATGTGAAAGTCTGCGCCAAAGTCATTTTTAGGGTTCCGTACTTTAAGAGGAGAAAAGGAACCGTATGTCTGTCAATACCTATATCTCAGAAACGTGTGGATGGATCAAGTGGACTTAGGACCGTCTGCATGAGGTAGTCTGCAACCTCATGCAGCCGTGAAAAATTCAAACTTCTACGTCAACGCAACCAAAAGATATGGCCGTTTATGTCGAATTTTCCCGTATATTTGTATGAAAACGCAAGATAATCAAAACCTATAGGGCACTTCCCTCATGAAAGGCAAGAAGCCCTTTATAGCATAAGTATACGATAAAATCCGAAAACTGTAAAGAAAAATTACATCCCGCCAAAAATATTTTTATTGTTAATTATTACAAACTTATATTTGCAGACGATCAATGTTGATGTATGGACAAATTTTGATAATGGCAAACATAAGTAAATCTAGTTCATCTTTTCTTTTCGTTAGAGCAAAGTTAAGTTGCGTTGCATGGAAGCCTCGGTGCGCGAGGCCGACTGGCACTTGTCGTTTTTTTTTGTTTGTTTTCTCTGCAATATATTGATCTTGGGACTCTTGGGAGTCCCAAGATCCCGTTACAAATTAGTGCCGCTGTACATCGAAATATTGATGGTAGTCACGTCATCTGTGACGCGATATTTACCGAGTTATTAGCATTAAGAGCCTTCCATGAGCCAACTAGCGCCGCCAATCTTAAAAAAATAATATCTTCCAATATAATCAATTTTATTAAAAAAGCTATTTACAAAATGTTTACTACGATAAATTCTATTTTTTAAATGCTTATTTATAACGTGATTCAATGTCGGTAAGTTGTAGTTCGCATAATTGCAAAAACGGCCGTTTTTGGCACATTTGTGAACTACAACTTAGCTTGTCGCAATTATGCCATGTATTGTATATTGAAAAATAGTATTCATCCTAATAAACATTTTGTAAATAGCTTTTTCATTAAAATTGATTAAATTGGAAGATATTATTTTTTCAAGATTGACGGCGCTAGTTGGCTCGAGGAAGGCCCTTAAGAAGGTCCGTTCCGCGCCACTTTCTAACTATTGCGTTATAAATGCTGAAGGCAAACTTATCTTTGCCGTTCGAAAACTATTGCACCCGTACAGTCGGGGTCAGTTTATCCATCGTCCATTTTTTTATGAACTAGAACACACTGCTTCTTGTCAAACAGGTATTGCTAGATTCCTTTGAGATTTGTCAAACTTTGCGGCAGGGACGTATCTTTTAACTGCGATGACTGATTTTTTTCACAGCTCGAAGGAATTAATGCCAATATTATTATTTAATATTATTTTAATAAAATTGATTACTTATCTTTATCTTTATTAGAATTATTATTAGAATTATTGCCAGTTAGGTATCGATATATATTTAATTATTGCTCAACAAGCTACCTATTCATCCGCTGAATTCTGTAAACAAAGGTTGTCTGGAAGAGATCGCTTTAAACGATAAGACCGCCAATTGTGATACTAACTGTATTAGCATATTTCATTTGTGTAATTCCTTTTACTTTGCAATAAAGAATATTTATCTTATCTTTTATCTTATTAATTTCAACTTGATCCTCCACAAGTCCACACGTTCTTGAGAAAAAGTTCTTGATAGACACACACGCACGATCAACGAAATGATCCTATAATTTTTTCCTTACAGCCTCCCTAGCACGCGCCAGCGGTAGCATTCGGCTTAGCGCCATGGCGCGCCACTGCGCTTTCAAACTGGGAGGTTAGCCGCGCGGCCGTTTTAGGCGCTCAAGTCTTGTCAAAGTCTGTGCGAACTATTTTACTATTATATCGTCCCTTAGCTTACAACACCACTCAAGTCGAAAATTGACGGTTTTCACATTTTAATGCCTTTAGATGGAGCTGCTCATTGCGCGTCTAACCATTGGTCACATCATATAGAGTTCAGCCAATCAGAAGCCGTAATTCGAAAAATAGTGACAGCGCGCAAGACGGTTGGCCTCTCAACAGTTGGCAGCTTTTTTCGTCTCCTATAAAGTTGGTAAAAATGACTTATGCGGTGTTGTTAGCTAAGGGACGATATATTACTTTAAGAGTATAACATAATATCTTCCCCTGTTTGTATATTTTTTCTGTCATTAGCAGGTTAGCTGGAAGACATCTCTTAACAGAGATAAGTGGCCCTTTGTATAAATTTTATTTCTAAGCCTTTATTTGTAATGTTGTGTAAAGTGTTAAATAAATAGGGACTATTTTTCGGCAATAATCTGACATTGACAGGACTTGAGCGCTAATAAAAATCGTTGCAGCTAATCCCCTGTCTTTAGATACTTATTTATTAAGTAAGTACAAGACGTTTTACATTGGTTTGACAGCTACCACTGGGGTCGTGCTAGGCCCGCTGAACCCTAAAACAAAATATTGGAAAACCTTAAAAATAAAATGTTAATGTTAAGTTACCTTTACTGTCATCATCCATGGCGACGACGCTGCACGTGACAGCCACCACCGTCAACAGGAGCCACAAGGTCTTCATTTCGTTTTCTGAAAATAAATACAATGCTGTAAAGGTGCCTTTATACCAAGCGACCAAGAACTAGAGCTAGAACAGATGCTCTTATATTTCTTTAGAATAATTTAATAGGGTGGGGATATAATGATTCGTTCGTCTGACTGATGTACCTAAATCGGCCTTAACATATTTTTAACGTATTTCGGGAACAAATGTAAGTAGCTAATTCTGTATTGGCCTATAAATCTAAACCTAAACGCGATTTTCACTGTTCATATGCTACATCGCGTAAGAGCGAGCGGGACGCAAGCATCGACTTAGAGTATACGCGCAATCTGGAACTGCAACAAATGTCAACTGTATTGCCACGTTTGGCAAACTTCGACAAAACTTCAACAAACGCACGCGTGTGAAAGGGGTTTTGTGGCTTGGCTAGGGTGAGTTTGCGTTGATCCCGGCTTGAGCAACAGTAGATGTGACTATCGTAGCCATAAGTCTAAATCCTAAACCTAAACGCAACTGTCACTGTCGTTCATATTACCTATGTTACATCGCGTAAGAGCGAGCGCGCCTGCCTTAGTAGGTGACGAATAAAATAAGTAGATCACACTCCTGGAATCGCTAGTTACTAAACCAGTAAACCCGTCACAGCACCATCGCTGGGTTTTATAGGTAATATTATAATTCGTAGCTTTGCAATCGAGCAATGGACTTTAAATAGAAATCGTTTCCTGTCGCTATTGGTTCCACGATAGATCCGCCGATCGGCCCCCCTACTGTGTAACCGACACTCACAGGAAATCCATTCCCAATTCATAATCCATTGTTCGGTTATTGGCCAAGAATGAATGTTACAAAGAAAAACCAGCAATGTACTGTAAAATGATAATCGGGTCGCTATCACTGTCGACCCCACCCTCAATCAACCCCCCAATTCCGCTAAGTTATTCGCTCTTTGCATCGAAGTTGGAAAGGAATCGAACCGTTACGTAACCAGGATAAGCTAGCCCCGCTAGCGTGACGAAGTTAACCAAGGCCGGGCCAGCTTATATTGGAACCCGATCGACTCCGGTAGATTTACGCGTAAACTATGTCTGTAGATTTTCTAGATTAATTATTATTGAAAAAGAATAGTACCCATCGTAAAATAGCCTAAACATGAGTCATTCATTCAACCCAAACCAAAGACATTATGGTAAAGTCACACAACCCCATCTCCAAGGCCTGCCAACTTATCTTGACCTTTGCATTTCATAAATGTAGTCGATATTTCGTCCAATTATTAAAAGGCCTGGAGGGGTGGTTAGCTCAAGTTATGGTGGTACAGAAGTGCACGCAATGGTGACTCACCAAGTATTGTGTTAATGAAGTTAATTGACAAGAAAGCTTCGATTTTTGACGCCTATATCCAATTTTTTAATGAACACTGCTCTGCATCTTTAACTAAAATGACCTACTTAGTCCTAAATTATTACCTACATTTCGTTTCACAGGTACCGACCTAAATTACAACAGCGAATTCATTGTGGCGGAAATGGCTGATACCATTCGAAATTCAAAATTATGAAAAAATAGACAGGTCGGTTAGGCTAGTTACTATACAGGGCGTCCCACGGCCATGCCTGCCACTCGGAGAGAAAGTACATTAAATATTGAAGATAGAATATTTTACTAAAAGAATATATCATTTTACTTTTAATAATAAGTAGAACTGCATTCACAGATTCTTTTTAATTCTGTCTCAGCCGTTAATGGAACCCGCTAAATATAAAAAATAAAATGTAATTTTATGATAACGGTCGAAAGGGTTGGTTAATCATGAGGATTATTTTTTCCTAAGTAACATAGCATCTTAAATGAAAGGAAGATCATATACGTCAGCTGAATGGTAAGAAATGGTACCTACTCACCAAATATAAAAGTAAAGAAAGTCAAAATATTAAATTAAATGGAGAATTTTTTACGTAAGGACTGTGATTCGAACCAGGGACCTCGCCATTCCGTGACCTTAACAAATAGGTACCCTCCTACGACTGCGAAAATCGCGAAGATATAACTTACATCTACTGCGTTTCTTTAGTGTTTATTAAAACTTATGATTATATTAACAGTAACGCATCGCGTCTATTTGTAAAAACGAGTGATAACGAATATGATTGAACTTCGCTGGGTCGGTGCAATGGTACGTTAGATAGAGGTACCCACCTACTTATTTATTAAATTGAAATATCTACGTATCAAAACCAATTTCCGATGTTTGGGGCTTGATGCAATACTGAAAATGTCAAATATCCATTGGACAATTATATTGAAAGGACATTACAATAATCCCTTTGACTGGAAATGCAAGAGCGGCTTACCGTTTCTCTTTGAGCGGAGCAATGGTTTTTACAGAGCAAAAGACTGAATAGTGAATATTCAATAAATACGCGTTATATTTTCACTGCGCTGTAAAACGTAGGCCACACCACCAGCGGGCGGGCGAGCGAGCTAGGCGGGCGAACACCGTTTCACCTCCTTACATACTTCGGTTCACACCGCGAGCTACCGACTACCGACGTTTCCTTCTCTCGCTTCGCCCGCCCGCCTAGCTCGCTCGCCCGCCCGCTGGCGGTGTGGCCTGCGCTTTAATATTAAAATATCGAAATAAAATGAAAAATGAATTAAACCAATACGAATGTACCGAATATTATGTTTCACCAGTTTGCGTCATGATTTCTACGAATTTTTTACGCTGATGTAGGTCATGGAATAATAAAATGCATGATATAGGTCAATATATTACTTGTTAATCCCAAAAACGATGACGTACATAGAATACGCGGAAAAGGACGTGATCAAGTTGCATTTGTATTTCCGCGAAATTCATATAGGGCAAGAGGGGGGAGTGACATTCACTTAACGAAAACACGCTGTATTTTCAAATATATTTATTTTTTAACAATTTTTTTAAATATAACAAAGTCTTTAACTATGAAATAATCAACATTTTAACACCAAACGTACATCTTTGACAGTAGTAGGAACACTTTATATAAAAACACAGGTTTGAGCACTGACTTTGAGTAATGCCAGGCTAAGGCTACAATTAAACAAGTATGGTAAAGTCTTAAATGCTTAATTAACTTCAGTTATTATTATTAGAAATAATCGTAATGAGAAATAGTAGGATTTATCGTTAGACACAAAAATCACAGATGTATCCATCTGGCGAATCCCATCCAGAACATATAGCTTGAGACCCCGCAGGTGGTACAGCGATACCATATCTCGTTATTTTTTTCACAAATTCTTCCCAAATAATGCATTTGTTATAATTTTCATCACCCACATTCATTTCTTCGTCACTGTCGTCGTCGCAAAGGTGCATGTCTACAAAACAGTTAGGTATCATTGTGATAAAGCTTCAAGCTTTACAAATTTTGAGAAGTTGCAGCTTCACACTAAAAGTAGAGAGAAAACCGTACACAAAAACTATGCTTTGCTTTTATTTATAATTGATATATTTAGGTCAAAGCTCTGGTTAAATATGGAACCGGGTTAGTTAGCCCAGTTAAAACCAATTATTTGACAAGGATTAATTAGATTTAAATCCCATGATTGTTGAGCAGTATCATCTGTAACTACGAACAGCTGTTATTTATAATATGGTCGTGTTAGGCACTGAGTTATTGATTTGATAGACGGCAACTTGAAACATACAATTTGTATAAGTAAGGGTGTTACCACACCAATATCGATCGATGGTAGAATAGAATAGTCGACGTAGATCGATCGGTCTAGTAGAAACTATCGATCGACGTCGACTAATCCATTCCACCATCGATCGACGATCGATCGATTGGTCTAGTAGAAACGACGTCACCCGCCGCCGCGATTCATCAACCGGTATCCGTCGATCAGCCATACAACCACACCAATCAATCGATGTCGGTCAATGGTATCGATCAAAATCGATCGATTAATGTATGCGTCTATCAGCCAAAGCTACCACACCAATCGATCGATGTCGATCGATGGTATCGATCGATGGTATCGATCGATGATCGATCGATTGGTGTGGTAACACCCTACCACCGCCAGATTACGAACACAAACCATAACACTATCCTGTCCTCAGATCAGTTAAATCCTGTCACACTTACTCAATATGTGACCTACTTATAAATTCCAATTTTATTTTTGAATGTCTAATGATTCTAAATGAACCTCGAAAGTCGAGCTCACTTGCATTGTACATTAGTGTCGAAGGACTAAGAAAATAGTTCAATGTCAAGCAAAGCAGACGATCGATAGGTCTACTAAGATGCGAGAAGCTTTCCTCGGAGGCAACTAAGTACCTATCTAATAAAAGTATTTGTGTCGATATTAAAGAATTTTGCGTAAAAGACATTTTGCTAAAAAGGAATGACGGCTAAAATTTACTATCGCTAAGCGTAGCGTCCCGCTCACTCTACGCAATATAGGTCCTTAGCAGCAAGGTAAAAATATATTAATATATTTCATGGTATGAGTGACAATATTCACAAGCTGTGATTCTGTCAAGGCCGCCAAATCTAATTTACCGCTGTTGGAGTATATGCCTTCCCTAAATCGAGGAACTTCAGGTCTAGATCCACCAGACTGGCCCAGTGCGGTTTGGGAGATTACACATGCCTAAGCTTTTATTATTATTCAGACACGCAGATTTCCTCACAATGTTTTCTTTCACCGTTTGACACCGAAAAACTAATTAGTACCTACATTACATAGGTAACCTGTCCAGGAATCGAACTTGGGATCTTTGTACAGTTAGTCCAGTGATGCAACCACTACGCCACCGAGACAAATTAAATGATGCAAATTAAATAACTCAAAACAATTCACAACGCATGCTCCTATCTGGTAAAATCGTAATTTACGAGTTATAACTGTTTTAGACAAAAATTCATAAGCAGGCAAAACCAAAATGCATCTCAGTATAAAGTAGTTTTACTTGAAACTATAATTCATTAAGGAAGTAGTTAAATATTTGTAGAGATAAATTCTAAAATATTTAATAATTGCTCCAAATATTTTTTTACTTAAGTATGTTCACAAATAGATGTTTCCACAATAGCTACAGATTCCAAAGTTACTGAAAACTGATCGAACACCAAGTTCTTTCAGACAAAGAAAATATTCCTAAAGGTAAAATACAAAAAAAATATGTTAAGCTCTATTATTTTCCAAGCCCACAAAAAATATTACTTAAACGTAACTTTGTGTAACCAAGGAATATCAACTTAACAAAGAAACTTGACTCGGTCACCAAATAGAGTATAATAAATAAGTAGTAGCAAATAAGCACTTACTATGATCTAAAAATAGAATCTGTAATTGTAGCAACCTAATTTTAATTTAAACTTGCTGGCCTACTTAAAATGAGCAAGCGTAGTAATAACGTATGGAGAACTTTCCATGCATTTTGACGCGACAGTTCAGTAACAAAAGTTATTCAGTAAAATTCACGGAACTCTCCCCTTTTGTCTTGCTGCCTTTTACTACGTGACAAACAACCTGTAACACTCCGTATTTTTGGGTTGTGCACTGTTAATATTTTCCATGTTGTCGCATTTTATAATTTTAATAAATTCTATTTTTGGAATACGTAAAGTTGGCATTATTTGTGTTACTTCACGTTGTATAAAAATAGTACCTGTGTAAATTTTGTTTCTCGAGTTATCTCATCATGCTGTAAGACGTAAGGTTCACAAGGGATGACTAATATTTATAAAAGGAAATAACTTTTAACTGAAGCTAGCTACTTCTCATAGCAAAGTAGTTAAATAACCTAGATAAGTGTTTGCTAAACTTAATGCATATCCTCAGTAACACGATGTTTATCGAAGAAAGAGACTGGGGCCGTTTGGGGCGCTAGCCGCCTGGCCTTTTCTGTCCTTTCAAAGTCTGCGCGAACGAAATCTTTGTACTAATTTTCGCCAAAAATCAGACATTGACGGCTAGTAAAAATCAACGCAGCGCACCCCCCTGTTCGACATGGACGCATTCTAAATTCGCAATTCGTCCCAATTTGAATTTTTCAGCCAGGCTCCAATATTTAAAAAAAAATTAAAGGAACAATGCAGGGCTAAAATAGAATACTGACCTACATACGATACTGCGAACTGATAAAAATCCAAACGCCAGCGAAAAAACAGTAAACCAGGACACGAACAAAACACAAAACTCAAATAAACAAAAAATGACATAACAGAATAAAATTTTGTGCTGTTCGTTGTCACCGTTTCAACTTGATTTCGTCATTGTTCTATAATATTATTACAAAATGTTACGATTTTTACAGGATATTTTTAGTTTACTTACTTTATTTTATGTTAAAGTAAAAACCTAATTTTTTTTAAATAGATTAAGTACTAGATTATTAATTTTGCAAGTTCCGATGCTTGTTACATAAATTAACTAAATCAAATCAAAGTGATCATTATAATCTGAAAATAGTTTTTAAAATTTTACCTCCAGAGATTGAGTGTAGGTAAGTTGAACTTCATCCCTTTTTAGCCAAACGAACTTCTTAGCAGGGAGTTTGTATGAAATAAGTAAGACGTGACGCCACTTCTTGCTAAGATTTCCAATTTTCAAATGACTACGAAAGTATGTAGTTTTTCAACTAATATTAATTCTGTTTCCACAGTTGATCTTCAAATTATGTCTATTTTGAGACCATAATAAAAAATAATTTTTCATGCCACCAACTTGGAAAGAGGGCAAATTCTCCCTGTTAAATGATACCAAAATTGTACTTTATTCCCAAGGGATTGTCCTAATAAAATATGCGGGAGGACAGTAAGGTTTCCCTAGGGAGGGATCCCTAGGGAGTTTCACTTTCCGCATTTGAATTTCGAACACTAAATTTTAAATATTTCTGAACTGATAGCGCGACTAAAAGATCAAAACAAAAATGTTTGAAAATGGAACTGGCAACCTTTATGGCTGCTCAATTTAAAAAAGAGCGCGAAATCAATTTCGTCGTATTTTTCATAGAGATCCGTGAAAATTTTACAGTGTAAGAAATACTACTTGGTTTGGTTACTGAAAAAAGTCGTTCTCTTTCTTATTTTCTTGCGGTAAAATTGAGTAAATTATTTAGCGATTGTGTTTCCAGTAAGAAGTATTAAAAGCGTGCTTTTTAATTTCTCCATAGGGCGGAATGAAAAGTAGAGTGTGACACACAGGACCAAAATTATTTCCACCTCAGGCTCTAATTTGAATCCCTCGCTCGCTACGCTCGTGATTCTAGAATTCTTCGCTTCGCTCTGGATTCAAAATGGCGCCTACGCAGGAATAACCCATTTTGCTCCCTTGTAACACAATCTAAGTATTATATTTTCATAGTGGTCAAGTTAACAATGCGATTAGCGCGTAGAGAGAGGATCTCTCTACGGATTAGCGTAGGTAACACATACTTAGGCACATAATATAATAGTCATAGTACATACTACGTAGTAAGAAAAGTAGGCAATCTTTTTTCATGATGCGACCTCCTTAGTATGTAAGTTTTCACGACCCTCCGCTGTTTTGTTTCTAACTTGTTTTTTATTATGGTAAAATATTAATCCGCACTTTATTTTTATAATTAAGTTAAGTAGGTATCTGTTTAATACATAATCAAATATATCTATAAGATGTCTTTATTTCATTTTTTCTTAGAAAATAATTTAGATTTTTTTTTGTTTCTTTTATAGGGCTTCGCGACCCTCCAAGCGACAGCTTAACTAACACCCACATATTGAAAATCACTGTCCGAGTTGATTGGAAAAGAAGTGTAGTAAAATTAAATGTGGCAGTATACTTAAGAATTTTAGTTAGGTATTTTCTTCTCTCAATATAGAGATATTGAGAGTGAAGTAAGTATAGAAACAAAAAAACGCACCCAATTGTCGATAGAGTGGTTAGGGATTAAAAATGCCCTTGTAACCACCCGGTAGTTCGTTCCGTTTTGGGGTGGGTGTCATGAGTGCGTCACGAAACATTCTACTAGTTTTAATATTTATTTGATCAGTGATGAATCCGTTTACTCTTTTGAGTGGTTCTGGCGCATTGCATATCCGTAAAAATAGTATTTTTAGAAACCTTTTAAAAGGATTGTTTCAAAAACGGGTAACCTTTGTTACTTGTTAAATTTCTTTAAAATGCTGTAAAACCGAGACAGTTAAGCGTCGAGGCTTGCAATCTAGGAACACATTGCGTTTTATAGGCCGAAGGTGCCTATCTAAGTGCACAGTGTAAATCGTTGCACAAAGTTGCGTACCTACTCGTACCTAGGATGTACACAAATCCCGTAATGCAATCCCCTCTTAGTATATTGTGATGCAATCTTTGTTCAATGTGCATTTTGTGTTTTTTACTACTCAATAAAGTATAAAATAAAAATAAATACTTTAGAAAAGTTTCAGAAAACTCGACTTCCATTCCGCAGCGTAGCTGTCGTTGAAAGTCTGTAGACTTTACTTGCCCATCTAAGAAATGTTTCTAATTAACTAAAAATTGTAATTTTTAGCACTTATTAAAGGATGCTCTGCTGAAAGTTTTTGCCAGTTTTTCTCAGTAGAGCAACCTTTGTAAAATGTAAAAGCTAAAAATAAATTCGTCGTGCAAAACGTACACAATATTATTTACTTGCAATAACGATGTTGTATCCGAATGAAGGAGAAATCGATGCACAGTATCGAAAATTGGCACACGCGCATTTTTAATGGTGGTACTGGATTTTTTTTATCAAGGCGTGTTCTCGTCTTTTATTTTATTATTTTATTTTACAATTTTAGAAAGACCAACAGCTTCATACATGAATATGTGACAGAATAGTATCGGAGAGCCAATAATAGGTCCTCGCTAATAGAAATGGTATAAGTTACCATGAGGCACTATAACACAGCGTCTTAAGAGCTAACACACACACTACGTCTTTTGTATTAGTTACTGTATATTAGGGTGTGTTTTTGTGTATCAAGGTGCCTTCTGTTAGGTATAGAGTGGTTTGGTATGTATTTGTGCCTCTTCTGTGTTTATGTGTTTTAGTGTACCTATATTTTTAGGTCTTGTTTTGCGCCTGCAATTTTCTATGTCAGAGTTTTTTTATTTGTCTAGGTGTATTTAATGTGTTAGAATATGTTTTTATGTATTTTTGATATGTGTCTGGGTGTGTTACTAACTGCTACGAATGTTTTACGCGAGCTTTATGCGTTTTTGTATGGCTTGCGTGGTTGTGTATTCGCCCTGTATATATATTTTTAATATTTAATAAAGTATATTATTTCACTATTTATTCCTCACAATATGTAATACGTAAGTTTTCCTGTAAAAAAACGAGGAAAACTCATCGTTACATTTGCTGACCTGGCCCGGGATCGAACATGGGATCTACGTATCATAAACCCAGTGACCCAACGCTACCGAGCTGTTTTATTTTTAAGTACCTACTTAACGTAAAAGTACCAAATTCCGTGATAGTACATAAATACGGGAGGACACAACTTTTGACCGACACTACAGTTGATCGACAAGACTTTCGCCCAGACACATGGCCGACATAACTTTTACTGACGTTGATCAAAAATGACAAGAACTGTCAAAAATGGTAAAAACTGTTAAAAAATGATAAAAACTGGAAAAAATGATAAAAACTGTCAAAAATGACAAGAACTGTCAAAAATCACAAAACCCAAAAAATAAAAAATAAAAAGGACGAGAACTGTTTGTTATAAATGACAAAAACTGTCTGAAAAACTGATTTTGTGACTCCCGTAATTATTTTCCAACATTTACGGTGGTGAACCTTATTGCGGGTATTACACACTTAGCAAAAATAGGGAGGGATTGTTAGGGTTTTACTTTTAATTGATTATAGTTGCATTCAATCTCTTTTACATAATATTATTAATAAACACCACAGATTATTGTGATGTAATTACGGGATAGGATTTTTTTTCTTTTAATATATATAATCGAATCCGAAATAGTTACTTTTTTATGAAATACGAAAATCAAAACAAATTCAATGTTATATTTCATAAAATAATTAAAATATAACAATTGCTAAGCTAAATTACTTGTTGCGCTAAATATTGTGATATCTCCCGCTGATTTGTAAAAAAAAATATGCCTGAAAAGATTTAAGATAACCACGTAGTATATGGCTTCCTTAATAATGTACACGTATAAAATCCCTTTAGGTCCCAAATTCCGGGAGTACAAGGGGAATAGCTTATGGTGTTTTCATTCAAGCATATTCTACAATATAGTTTTTTTAAATAAAAAAATAAAATATTTACCAATTATAGCTCCAGTTATTTCGTAATTATATTAGTATTTGTAGGGAACACAGTAGGGTTTACTAACACCTTTTTCAGCTCATTTGAATGGTTCCTAATATTTAGGTATTAATAAAATATTGCGATTAAATAATGTTTTATTACTAATTTTGTTGCAAAAGTAAGTTTTAGGAGGTATCACGGATTACGTGCATCTTATGACGTGGAATGCAAAAACAATCTTAAATAAATTTTATACAAACAATTTATAATAAAACAGCTTATATCCGCGGCAACTTTTTACTTTTTCTAAAAACCTACTCAAACTTGAAAAACATTCCGTAATATGGTATAACCTATCAAATTAAAATGGAGAAAAAACATACGTCACATCAGGATTCGAACCGGGGAAATCGCGTTCCGAAGCACCACAAATTAAAATTTAACTTCGCATTTAGCGTCGTTGCATGAGCGAAAACTTAAAAAAAATTTAGCACTCTTGAAGTATTTTGTACCTAAACGCTCCTAAATAATGATAAGTTATCATTAAAATCGATTCACAAGTACCCACCAAAGTTATAAAAACCAAGTTAAACTTTCTTTTTCCTATCTTATAATATTGGAAATCCATGAAAATTTAAAAAATAATTTAAAAACTGCTTAAATTGCCTTTAGATTTACTTTTAAGGAACTTTTTCTTATGCACCAGCAGTAGTTAGACCAAATTACCCGTTAATTATTTCCTAAAATAAATCAGTCAAAAGTTTTTCTTTGTCCTCCCATATGGATTGCAGAAAAATGTTGCATTTTTTTAAATAAAATTAAATTTAATCCCCTAAAAATTGCTTTAAATTATTATTACCTGCTGTCACAACCACTGAACGAGTAATTGAAATTTATTATTTTTATTGGGAAAAGAACTATTCGGGACAGTCGCGACGCGTGTTGTCCCGCCAGAAACTCGATGGCGAATAAACGAAGGTACGTGCCAGGGCCACCTTTAACGCACAGGTAGGACTTTCCTGGAGCGCACTGGATACGCCCCCGTACAAAGTTAAAGTACAGTGGAACGCATACACAAACGTCACTTTAAACCCGTTCTTAACGTCTACGCGATAAGTATGGAAATTATATTTCTAGTTGTAACTTCTACTATTGATGTAACTATCTGCCTACCTGTATTTTTATTTTTTTAAACTCTTAAACATTCATGTACAAAATTATGAATATGGCATTTTGTTGCAGCACAAAATTTATTATAAGTTATATAAATATATTTTCAACGAAAACTTGTCGATAAATAATAGTTTACCTACGTGAGACGTAATAATAGATTTAATGTTGAGAAGTATTTAAATTTTTTGTTTGTTTGTTAATTTAATAAATATATTTATATTCAAAGTTAACTATAGAAATATGATTGTAATCAGATAATAAATATAATAACAATTTATTAATGGCATTTGAAAACAGGAAATCAGGTCATCGGACGTGACGTCAGTTACTCCATCCGAACTACGTGTTTTGCCAAAAAAGAATGAAACACTACGTTAACCATCTGTTATTAATTTTTATTATCGAAAAACCAATTTCAGATATTAATATATTTTCAGAATGATCGTGTGTTTTAATATTATGCAATTAAAATACTTTAGTCAATCCAATTTTTCAAATCGTTGCAGGGATCGGTGAAAGTCCGTTGCCCAGCAGTGAGATGAAAAATATTTTCAAAATTAGACTCCTACACATGTACATACGTAATACATACATTTTTTTGTAATATAAATAACAAAAAAGAAGATCCCGTTATCCAACATAAAATTTGAAATAAATATATAGTTTATATAGTTTTTAGTTTAGTTTATATAGTTTTTAGTTTTTAGTTTAGTTTATATAGTTTTTATTTTAGGTTAATATTATAATAGTTATTTTTAATTTTGGAAATAAATAAATAATAAATAAATCTCTGCGTAGACCTCTACGTAGACCATTACGTAGACCTCGGCGTAGACCACGGCGTAGACCTCGGCGTAGACACTTCTCTGTGTAGATTAATGTAATTTAGAACTAATACAAAATAAAAATTATAAACAATTACATTATATCTGTATATTAATTAAAATTTAGGGTTTGTCACCATCTGGATACGAGAGACTGGACTCACGCATGTCCAGTTGGTTAAATACAAAATAGTTACAATTATTATGTCGTCATCTGGACACGCTGAGATTTACGGATAATGACGGATAATGGTTTTCCGGAAACCTTTATAAAATTAAGATATTTATAATAAAATACTTGATGGCTCATGCATGATCCTTCTGGAAGCATTTATACTGTAAAAGTATAATGATAAATCATGTTTCTAACCGAATGTTAGACATGGTTGTCGGAATACTACTACTATTGTCCGATAGATGGAATTGCGTAACATACCCTTTAAGTATGTATAAAGCGATGAAGATTTTCGGTGGGCTCGGCGTGGCCTGTGGTGGCTCAGTTGGTAAGAGCGTGTCACGGAATGACAAGGTCGCAGGTTCAAGTCAAGGCAAGAATTTTTTCATCATGTTCTAACTGTAAAAGTACTTGACCGATTTTTAAAATTCTTTTACATTGCCCTTTACTATTTACCTACTAGTAAAATATTTTTAACAACGGAAAAATAGTTCAGTAATGTATGTCTATTAAACTACCTAAATGAGTTAATGTGTTAATTATCGTTTATTAAAATATATGTTTATTAAATTGCAGTAAAAGATAATTAATACAATTTCTTCCATGTTTCATAAACGATAACGAAAATGAATTTCGCGGTCGTCCCTCAAGGACTCTGTAGCACGCACTATTCCAAAAGAGCTACCGTGAGTCGGATACGTTTGGCGAAATCTTCCTCCACATACGTCTATTTTCGTTTAGCATATCGTAAATGGAAGGAAAACTTAATCATATGCATAAGGAATACAGGGTGGCCTTGAATTCATTCGACAAAATTATATGGATGGTTAGGCTTGTGACATATTAGTTGTGCACAACGTTTAAGTAAATTAAACAATTTGGGCGAAAATAATAATAATAATAAACTGTTTACAATAAAATCAACTAGTCATCAATATTTTTTTTTAATTTTAAGGCATTTTTAATTCTTAGCAACGGTTTCTTTCACTGGAATTTGACCTAATAGTCATTTCTAAGGTTATTGTGTGACTTGTGACGTACTTTGACGGTTAAATTTTTTTGGCAGTTTTGATTTACTAAAAATCTTACCAATTTAATATTTATCAAGAGTACTTTTCAATCAAGGACACTCTGTATATTTATTACGCTTGTCAAAAAGCAAAATAATGAAAAAGTGATGTGAAAATACGTTATCATTATTTTGCCTTCAGAATTAAGGCTGCTGAATAAAAGACATTGCCACATTTCAATGGAGCTTTGCCCCACATATAAAACTACGTGACCATTTAAGCTGTACCTATCATTTTGTTGGGGACTTGTTACAGGTTTCATATTGCATAATCATAGTCAGTATCATTTTCTACTACTCTCGCAACTCCTATAGAAGAATAACAAAAAGAATGAATAATTCGCTTCGATTTCTTACTATTTTCTGAATTCTTTGAGCTGTTTTTTTCGAATCGCAACTTGTACATAACTTTAATTTAAACCAATAATTTTAATAAAAAACGTAGATATTTTCACATTTATTCGTCATATTGTACAACTTGCGGTTGATGGTGGGGCAGAATCTGGTATTGTCATTTGCTCCAATTTGAATCGTTCGTGAGTCGGCTATTTTCCAACTTTTCGGCGAGAACCCAAGGGCGTGTGAAAATGATACCTATGTATTCATTATTTAACACACAATTATGTATCCTGTCCAGTCAGTCTTAAAGACGTATCACACGATACCACGTCGTAAAATCAATCAAGCCAATTAGGGTTTAGATTCAGGTAGTTACCAGCTACAAAGAAATGATGTATGCATACATCCGAAAACATTGCCCTCCTTAGAATATAAATATTTTTTAATTTATTTTTAGGTAAGGTGTTTTTTCTACTTCAAGTATTTTTAAATATTTTTAAGTAGTTTTTAATATTTTTAAGTAGTTTTAAGTAGTTTTGAATATTTTTGAGTAGTTTTTATTATATTTCGTAAGTTTTAGTTTTAATAATATGTAAATTTACATATATTCATACATCACTATATTTTTTCAAGATTGGCGGCGGTAGTTGGCTCATGGTAGGCCCTATATGAAAGTATGTGGTAGTATTAGTAAGAATAAAAATATTTTAATATAATCTAGCTAAGCCCACAAGGATAAAATAATATCCCAGATCCATAGAATATAGCATCAGGAAGGAGTATCCACTTCACCAACCTTCTGTAAAGTTTATGACAGAGAAGGAATCAGACGGGGCCTAGGGGGGCACGCTCTTCCTCTAAACGAATAAGCTAATAACTAATTATCTAGTATGAATTTTATATTCAATCTATACAAATTAATTCTCTCTCATCTTACTACTTTATTTAATGTCAGCTAAGATTCAGTGCGACATCAGTGAGTATATATTATCATAAATTGTCTGTTTATTTGCCCCCCTTCGTACAATAAAATAAATCTAGAGCCGCCACTGTTACACGCGTTGCAATAACTTAAACGGGATTCTTAACTTAAGTTTCCTTGTTAGTGCTGACATTGAACGTTGAACGTGACCTTATCCATGTTAGTCCATCGATGCATAAACTTAAGGGTGCAGTGCTTAGGAAAAATGTCTAGAAAAATACACAGTAAGGCAAAAATCCCATGAATAAATAAAATTTCCAGCGCTCTATGGAGACAGCTTATAAGTAGTATATTTTGTATCGGGACACGGCCTCCGCTCTTTTCACTCATATGTTAGAAAAAGACATATGTTAGCATGTGAAAATTCAAATAATGGATAAACAAATGAGGCAGATAGGTACGCTATTTGTCATGCAGAGTGGAGTCTGCGATGCTTTCTCCATTCAAAGGCCGTTTCTTGCTTCAGTTCTTGCTTAATGCACAAAACAATAACAGGTTCTCTTGAAAATGGCGGGAAACGACGGTTGCGAAATTATTTAATAATTTTCAGATTAATGTCTACAGTGGGTGTTTTGTGTTTAATATCACGTTAAATTAATCAGAAAATGTTCGCGAATGACAGTATGGTGAAGTTATTGAAGAATTCAAGCAGGATCTGAAGTTTGGCGCCATGGTCAAGATTCCCACTACGAGCTCGGGAGTGAACGTGACTGTCGAGCTGCTTCGTCCACAGTGATTGACGCTACGGCGTCTCCTGTGGATGAAGACAAGAAGACGCGGCTACCCAGGGTGATGACGCTACGGCGACTCCCCTGGAGGAAGATAGAAGACTATTATACATTGAATTTTCTGTAACATGACATTGGCAAATGACGAACTGTCGAGTCCATTAATAAAATAAATAAATAACAAGCTTGTTACAGCTGTAAATGAAGATAAAAGGGGAATTTTCCTAAACAAACCTTGGCAGTGGGAGTGGTTAGTTTTTTTGTTGTTTATAAACACCATTGTAATATGATACGGCTATATTATTCTGTGTACCATGGTTGGGGGTAGGAGTTAAGTTCGAGCCACACAGAGAAGCACGATGATAAATTTACAATATAGGTAGGAACCCAATATTATTTGTCACAAATAATCAGGTATTTATTTATTGAGTATTGTGATTAACCCATTATTAAACAATTATTATAATCTTTATTATTAACTATGATATTCCTATTAATTTTATAAGTATTATGTTAGTGTTAAATTATATATCATAATTTGTTTATCATATATTACGCACAGTGTATTGTTTATTTCTATAAACTAAATAAATAAAATAATCACATAATAATATCAAAACTTAAAATAATACAAATAATAAAAGTACCTATTTACAAAATATTTACATAATAAGCATATCGCCTACGTCGCCCCCATGCGGCAGGGTTCCCAGGATGCTGGCGGCATTACCTCGCTGAACGGCTAGACTCAGCCGTTGAGCGAAGTAAGCGCCAGCCCTGAGATCCCCTGTAGGTACTAGTCGTTTGGAGATACTCTTAGCAGTGTATTGTATTGAGTTTTATTTGTAAGCATGTTATAATTAGTATGTTTTAACCTCACGAGAGAATTATTTGTGGTTTAAATTGTTTTAAATATTTTATTTTATTATTATTACACCTGCTTTTGCTTTCTCCGCATGCCAAAGGTCAGCTGGTAGATAATGCCGCAAGGCATTACGCTCGCCTTTTGTACACAATGTGTAAAAGCTTAAATATAAACTAAAAATTCAATTTTTTTTTGCGAAAATCGAATACTCGTAGAAAAAAAGGTGTTCAGTCAATATTGAACATGCCTCAGTCAGCACACTATACATGTTTACACCTCTCCGTTACATTACAGCCTGTATCTATATGAAAACAATACCGTCGACCGCACATCAAGTAAGTTATGTCATTTGTTGTTTTGGTTGATGTGACGAGTAAAAAAATCTATAGATGCGCCCGTGTCAGACATCGGGTGAGCGCAGTAGTAGGTAGTGTGTGAATCTCAAACATCGGTTGACGAACGTTGATGTTTGAAATTCACATACTACGACTTCGCGCGGGCGATGTACGCACGGGGGTCCACGTTGGTCCATGAAGCAAACGAATTAGCCATAGATATTTACATCGTAGACTCCACTTTATCGTGATAGCTTTTCGCGTCTGAACAACTCACTTGATTTTCCATTGTTGGAATTTTCTCTAGAAGCCGATCAATCAATAATAACAGATGTCCCATTCCGATTAATGAATGTGGAGGAAACGAGGGTTGTATGCCACTATCGCAGCAGATGGA
Organism: Tachystola acroxantha; assembly: GCA_963506565.1. Lineage (NCBI taxonomy): Eukaryota > Metazoa > Arthropoda > Insecta > Lepidoptera > Oecophoridae > Tachystola > Tachystola acroxantha. The sequence continues at coordinate 20,981,655 of OY735870.1, forward strand.
AATCCATTGTCTCTACCTACGGGAATCAGGCGTAAAATTATAAATAAATGAATAAAATGGCCCATTCTGACGTTAAAGAGTGAAAGTGCAAGGACCTGCGCCCAAAATAAACTTTAGGCTCTGATGGCACGCGATGAAATTTTTCCTTCGTGCACGGGTCAATCTAACGATTTTCATATATGGTACTGAGTATACTGTTACCATTATCTCTGGCTTTACTGAGACTGCTGAGGCACGCTAAGTCGTAGGTACTCGTATTATCATCATCGCATACATGCCTACGCCCACTTGGCAGGATGTGTGCCCGTGTGTGGTAGAAATATTTTGCAATCTTAGGGTGTCTATTTACAGACTGATGAATACCGATGCACGATTCTACAAACTTCGGACGATAGAAAAAAATCGCAAACATACCCTTTCCATGTCTTTTAAAATGATAATTTTGTCTAAACCGAAATATATATCAAAATATAGGGTAGGTACTCGTATAAATACGAGATCTTGTTTTAAAAATAATCTGATGTTAGTTGACTTATTTTTATTTCCCTGCCAAAATTAATACAAATACAAATATGGAGTCGTTGTGCCGTGCTCTTCACTCTGTCGCTGCGGGACATCTTCTGTCTCGCGCTTGAGTTTGACAGCTGGCAGCCCCTTAAGTTATAGAGTAACAAAATTCTATCGTGGTTTTCGTTTCTGCGTTCAAAGGGTCACCAAAAACTCCAAGGTGCATAGAAGTACACGCCACTCCTAAGCTATTTTGGGACTCTCGAATCTAAGTCAAAACTGCAGATCTTGTACCTATACGAAAACGCCAACATATAAGCGTAAACATTCGTGAACAAATTGTTGCCGCTAACGAGGCCTCCCGGTTCGCTCTTAATCGATGTAAGTAAGCTAACAGCAGATAAACTAACACTTTGGACCGTTCTTATTACCTGCGCCGTAAGAGTTTAAATCGTACTGCAAGTGTTACCATTGATCTACTCTTGTCCGTACATACATATTATGTAGGATGTGTATGAGCAACATTGACAGTAGTGTTTAGGATTAGGCTTAGATTAGGATTCAACTGAGTGGCCGCTACAGCTCATGTTCTGATTAATTTAAGTGACGTTAAATTAGTCAGAAAATTATCAATTAATTAATCAATAATTAAGTTTACGCCATTTTTAAAAGACAATAGGCTAGTAGACTCGTATTGAAACACAATAAAACAATATTTATTCCATATAGTATTTCACATCAGGATCCCAAATATATCACTTTTATTACATAAAAGTAGATGACTGTAAAAAATTAAATTTAAATTAAAATAATTCACGGTTTTTTCCCACACGTCAAAAAGGCTATTCGGCCATGTCGCGAGATTCGTGACGTCACTCTGAATTTTTTTAGATGCCCGATTTTTTTAATTTATCTATCTTATATGGGTTTTGGTAGATACATTGAATTATTAATAATAATTAAAATTTTAATGACATGTATATGAAATATTTACCAAATAAATGGATATGAATACATTTCAAGGCTCCCTTATAGCTAGATTTAACCAGGTATTACGATGATAATCTATGTTAAGAGGAATAACATCGATGTTTTAACATCGTGTTTTCTCAACATCGTACATCTAGGGATGATGGGGTTTATCGGGGCCGCGATGACGTTATAATGCCACAGATAATCATGGCGGACGGTGTTTTAAATCGAGGTTGGAGAGTTGGATTTTAAATTAAAGTTTTTGGTGTTTTATAGGTCTCAAAAAATTCTGTAATTTTTTGTACGGTGTAATACTCTATTTCTCTGAGGAGTAATAGAACAATTATGAACTATTTAAGCCCCAAAAAAATTGGTTCAACTAGCCTACTAAACCATACTGAGAAGTAAACACCTATGTGTCGCCTGAGCTTTATACAGTAACCTACTGTACACAATATCCTAAATTAAAGTTATCAAATAATTAAGCAATAATGCAGTGCACCTTTTAAAACATTATATTTATTTATTCGGAATGACGTATTTAGGTAGTATAACATAAAAAACCAAACTAAAGTAAATATACTAAAACTATATGTACAAACAATATATTATATATAAAAAGTTATAGATAAAAAACATGCCCAAGCAATAATTAAGTTTACGCCATTTTTAAAAGACAATTAAATCATACTGAGAATTAAACACCTCTGTGTCGCCTAAGCTTTATTTAGGTAGAGTCCTTGCCTGGCTAGGGCGAGTTAGGGCGAGTTAGGGCGAGTTAGGGCGAGTTAGGGCGATCCTCTCCCCCAGTTGCATATCGCCCGTTCATTAAAACCTTTTTCATTTAAATGCGCATTCGTGCGATTGCACTCAGCTCTCGTCGGTCTATTTATGGAGTGAGTGATTGTATTTCCATATTTGTTTGGTTTCGTTGCAATATGATCGAGTGAGGTTTGGTAGAGCTATACCTATTCCAGCATTCTGGTGTCCTTGAATTCATTGGATAAATTGAAACTGGGGGTTGTACTCATGATAAATATTAAATTAAGTAGTAAGGTTTTTTTTGGAAATCAAAAGTACGTCACAAGTCACACAACGACCTTAGAAATGAAATGAATGTCAAAATCCAGTGATAGAAATCGTTGCAAAAAATTAAAAATACACTCCAAAGCACAGTAAATTAATATTTTTGATAGTTGAATTTATTGTACAATAATAATAAATTCCTCAAATTGTTTTATTCAGTTAAACGCTGTGCAGAAATTAATGTATGTCACATCACAAGCCTAACCATCCATTTAATTTTGTCGAATGATCTCAAGGTGACCCTGTATATGGTAATTGTGAATGTTGTTCACACTTCCTTTAAAAAGTTAAATTTGAATGGGAGCGTGGCTTAAACCGTGGAATTAGTTTTAAGTCTCTTTTATGGCCAACAGCGTTAAAGTATCTATCGACGGACGGCGAAATGACTGAGAGCGAGCTGCTCCACCCCCGCGTCTCGCCGCGCACCTACCGAAGAGGCTTTGAATTTAACTCTAATATACTTGAAAGAAAAATACATGGCATTGAAATGACATTGCCACATTTCAATGGAGCTTTGCCCCACCTACAAAACTACGAGACCATTGAAGCTAGTGGTTCATTTTGTTGGAGACTTATTACGGGTTTTATATAGCATAATCACAATCAATAGGAGTTGCGAGAGTAGTAGAAAATGCTAACAAAAACAATGAATAATTCGCAACGATTTCATAATATTTTCTGAATTCTTAATTAAGCTGTTTTTTCGACTCGCTTGTACAAAACTTTATTTTAAACCAATAATTTTATTAAAAATCGGAGATATTTTTACATTTATTCGTTATCTTGTTCATCATGCGGTTGATGGTGGGGCAGAATCTGGCATTGTCGTTTTCTAACTAAAAAGCCAATATCAATGGCTACATTTTTGAAAGGAAAGCTTTCTTGTAGCGTTAATGAAAGACGAAGCCACTTAGCTAGTAGCTGCAGCCACGGCCACAGAATCCGCCGCCCACTCGTGACAGTCTATGTTTTAGAAAAATGGCAATAAATGAAAGTCAAAACAAGGGTGTGATAGGTAAAAGTTGATTTTGTAAATGTTTATTAGTAATGTATACATATAATAAGACTGTAAAAAAGTTGTGTCTGTACATTGGATATTTTTGGAAAAGAATAATTGTAATGTGTTTTAGGATTGATACTGATGACAGAACAGTAATTTTTAGTATTTTTGTCTTTTGTCTGTGACTTTGTGCAAGTATCATGCCATAACTACTGAAGGGATTTTGATGGGAGTTTCACTAGGAGATAGCTGAAATATCCGGACAGCTCATAGGCTATATATAAGCCATGAGGGTATGTGATGTTGAAACAAGGATGTAGAGAGGAAGATCTGCCTCCTGATCTAATCCATCCTCTCCTTCCTCCTCTACGCAAACGAAGTTGCGAGGTACAGCTAGTTACAAATATATATATAAATAGCTCAATTATTTTATTATAATTCCTTAATGTACGGTACACACGAAGACAAAGATAAGTAAGGCTTCAATAAGGTTGAGATTTTCTCAAGAACTACTGGACCGATTTTAAAAATTCTTTTACAGTACATAGTTTTAACTTTAATCTAGTGAACAACACATTTGTGTGAGCACTTGAAGACTGGATGGAGCACTCTAAGCACTCTTCTGAAGACAATAGGACGTGAATGGACCGCAGCATCACCAAGGACATCGTATTTACTTACCTTCAGAAAAAAATACCTTTAGTGCGGATCTGGTAGGCACATACTTTTTCATCGTGCCACTGTGGGGCACGGGTTTGTGAAGCTAGTTCGTCGTGCTCCATATATGGGACACTGGACTGTGTTAATGAACTCCGCACTCTAGGTACCTGTGTCGCGGTAGTTCTTACTTAGGTACCATCCGGTCCGGACAGGGAGGAGGTAGGGAATGAGAATCACCAGTGCTGACATTTGCCAATAACAAAGTTCGACTTTCTGTAGTGATGAGGAGCAGGGCCGTCTTAGACCATTCCGGGGCCCTTGGGCCAAGAATATGGGGCCCTGTTGGAAAATAAAAAGTGGATGACTAAAAAATAAAATAATCACTGTTTAGAAAAAAACTGAGCAGAGGCTTTACTATGAAGTCTTAAGCAGGATTACTTGAATAATACTTTGTTTTTTCGTACCATGACGTCCTTAATAAGCTTACTTTAAGGTCGCCATGGTACGAAATAACAAAGTATTAGTGAAGTAATCCAGCTATAAGGCTTCATGGTAAGGCACATGAGCGCGGTCCGCCGCGGTGTTGAGAAGGCCTCCGCGGCGACCCGGGTGGGCTCGCGCCGGTTCTTGCGGACGCTTGTCACTTCAACTCCCAGTGGCATTTTACTTCGCTGTACCGATTACATTATTATTTATAGTATTATTGAAGTAATCCTGCTATAAGACTTCATGGTAAGGGCCATGTGGTGTCCGATTAACATTTTGCCTTAGAAATGTTGGCGGTAATTCTTAGTACTACAGCTCAAATATAAATGGTTCTAAATAGAAATTAAATTGTAAAGTGTAATATCGTTCTTTCGGGGCCCCCGTGTGCCCTTATGGTAAAGACGGTACTGATGAGGAGGTAATACCCGTACACGTGGAACCTCTAATGAGACTAGGTAAATAAAGGGCTCTCTAAAAAGACGGGAATAGGGTTTGCCACACATCTCGCCACGACCCACGTAGAGCAGGGGTAAGCTGTTTTACTGCATCAATGCACCAGATGGTATACCGTCGTCTCTGTCTACCCTTATTATGGATGAGACGAGTGTGGGTGATATGTTTATATTTTGCACCGTTGCGACTGTATGTATATGAGTACCTTTGGTGTGATGTCAATGTATTCTGAGAAGCTGCATTCTTAAGCGATCAAATGCAATGCAGTTCTCAGAACGACTGACTTAGGCTTTTCAGAATGTACAATCGACATCACAGCAACGGTACACTCGAAGACAGAGATAAGTACCTATACAGGGAGCATCAATAAGGTTGAGATTTTCTTAAGAACTACTTGACCGATTGTAAAATTTACTACTTCAGTAGATAGTTTAGAATATGTAATCGTAATTGTATAGAATTGTAAAAAAGAAAAAGTCCAGTACTTTTTGAGAAAATCTCAACCTTAAAAAGTATCCTGTACATCTTTCTCTTTGATAGATCGTACAAGACTTTACCACCTCATGTACGGTCTACAGAGAAAGGTGTACAGGAGAGGGTTGAGAAATTCTCAATAAGAACTTGACTGATTTTTTAAAACTGTTTACAATTACGTAATGTGTACTCAAAACTATCTACTAGTAAAAAAAATTACAATCGGTCAAGAAGTTCCTGAGAAAATGTTGTCTACTATGTTGAGGACCTCAGTATACTTTTCTGTTTACGAAAAATACAGGTTGGCCTTGGATTCATTCGACAAAATTAAATGGATGGTCAGACTTGTCACATATATTAATTCTGCACAGCGTTTAAGTAAATTATACAATTTACAATAAATTCAAATATTTTTTTTTAATTTGTTGTGCATCGTTACTGTGCTTTGGAGTTTTCACGTTTTAAGGCATTTTTAATTTTGCAATGACTTCTTTTGAGTTTGACCTAATGGTCATTTCTAAGGTCATTGAGTGACTTGTGATGTACTTAGTTCAATTTTAATTTTTAACCTTACTAATTTAATATTTAGCCCGGTTTCAATTTGTCGAATGAATTCAAGGACACCTGTATAAGCACACAGTTACAAAAGAAATACATTTTGTAATTAGTACGTTTTTAATTAAATCAGATGAAATCCAGTATCCACTGGTCAACGCTGGCGGACTCTTGTACATAATCATCCTTGTTGGTGGCACCTAGGTTCTATAAACAGTTTATTATACTTTAGTCGTAGGTTTCATGTTTTGTTTAAATAAACAAATCTTAATATGGATTGAAATTTTATAAATCAATATTCTATTACGTTATACATTCCAAACCCAATGTCATTATAATTTCTTAGGAAATTAGTAAACTAAGTTGTAGTTTCTGTATTAGCATTTATTATATTCGTGCACGAGAGTCCAAAGGGAGGTTTTACGATGCATTATAAACGACAAATTACGAAAAGTTACTAATCAGGAAGTGTATCGGGGTGGATTTCAATATAAGAATAAGAACTATTATTCCGATAAAGATAAGTTGATATTGCATGGTTTTTAAAATTAATTCAGCAGTATGTTTCTTGGGTGGGATTTAATGAATACTGACTATTCGTAAACCAATTCTCTTAATCTGTTAAAAATATTCTGGTACTATTTTTGAGTAAAAAAATATTACAAAAATATAACTTTTTTTTTAATCCAATGTTCCGGACCACTTTCTTGGTGGGATATTATATATACAATGCATCGAGAGTCCATGTGTACTGTCACATCCAATTTTTATATTCTAGTTATAATTTAATTCGTTCAAAAAAGATAGATTTATCGGACCATATAAGGTCCACAGAGATAAGTATACAAGGGGCCTCAATAAGGTTGAGATTTTCTCAAGAACTACTGGACCGATTGTGCAGATTCTTTTACTAGTAGATAGTTTAGAGGTCTCTTAAAAATGGCGGGAAACGATGGTTGCGGAATTATTTGATAATTTTCCTTTTAATGTCTACAGTGGTTATTTTGTGTTTAATATCACGTTAAATTAATCAGAAAATGTTCGCGAATGACAGTATGGTGAAGTTATTGGATAATTCAAGCAAGATCTGAAGTTTCAAGCAATTATCAAGAGTCCCATTACGAGATCGGGAGTGAACGTGACTGCCGAGCTGCTCCGTCCAGACTCCTCTGGATGAAGACAAGAAGACGCGGATTTCCAGGGTGATGACGCCACGGCGACTCCCCTGGAGAAAGATAAGACATTGATATCTTGAACATTCTGTACATAACATTGGCAAATGACGAACTGTCGAGTCCATTAATAATAATAAAAAATAGTCTTAGAGTACACACTATGGAATTGTAAAGAATTTGTAAAAAATTGACCAGTATTTTATGAGAAAATGTCAACCTTTAAAACTCTCCTACACACTTGCTCAACACCTGTAATAAAAGTACGGGGGCGTCCTTACAGTTTATTTAGTCAAAGAGTTATAATAAATAAAACACGTAAAGTATCCAAAGCGTTACATTCATCAAAAGAACTCGCGCGGCGTAAAGTCCGCTTTAAAAATTATTTTTGAATTCAGTGAGCTTGCTGGCTCTTCAAATGTTAAAATAAACAAAATAACATTGAGGAGCCATCCCTATCGTAAGTGGAGCTCGGGATATGATCCACCATGCGGATTCAGTGTTATTTGATGGCTTACACATAAACTTCAATGCTAAATAATATTTTCATGACGTTTTACTTTTGAAATTAAGTTGCCGTTTCAAAAAAAAACGGCTAAGTGCGAGTCGGACTCGCACACCTTAACCCGTAACTTTGCTTTAACGAAAAGATAAACTATAGATTTAGAGACCAACTTATCTTTGCCATTATCAAAATATTATGTCCATTAAAATAATTTGTTTACCAGAAAATACAAAATACAAAATAATTTATTTACCAGAAAATACATTGCCACATTTCAATGGAGCTTTGCCCCCCTTAGAAAACTACGTGACCATTTAAGCTGTACCAATCATTTTGATGGGGACTTATTACTGGTTTCATATTGCATAATCATATTAATTAGTATCATTTTCTACTACTCTCGCAACTCCTATAGAAGAATAACAAAAACAATGAATAATTCGTTTCGGTTTCTTACTATTTTCTGAATTCTTAATTAAGCTGTTTTTTTCGACTCGCAACTTCTACATAACTTTCATTTAAACCAATAATTTTAATAAAAAACGGAGATACTTTTACATTTATTCGTTATCTTGTACAACTTGCGGTTGATGGTGGGGCAGGATCTGGCATTGTCATTTACATTTACAGTATATTTTTGCTAATGAACTCCGCACTAGGTTATAAGTACCTGTGTCGCGGTAGTTCTAATTTGCATTACATCGACATACTCCTGATTACATAAACAGTATTGAGCGCAAGCTTATAGGGTAAGTTCGCTCTACTCTGTCAAAATTGTATGAAATCTGACAGTTGTAAAACCGAACTCAAACTCGGCTCGCACTCAAAACTGTCTATCTAAGACTTTAAAGATGGCAATTATACCAACTCCGCGTGTTCTGACAACAGCAGATCAATGGTAACACTTGCAGTACGATTTAAAATCTTACGACGCAGATAATAAGAAAGGTCCAAAGTGTTACACTTGATCTGCTGTTAGCTGTACCTAGTCCTACAACGGTAATTTATTATCAAAATGTAAAATCTTATCAAATCGAATTGGTGATGTATTTTAATAGTAGTTGCCTGAATATTAAATTATGGAAGATGACATTATATATTTTATTTGGAATTTATAGTAAATGATTTAGAGATATTACATTTATCTGTCAAAATAGTCCAATTAATATAATAAACTTTATTTAATAATATTCTTTTTCTATATAAATTATTTTAAATATCTGATCCTTTCGTACTAAAATATTTTATTTTTCTAAGGAAACCAACCTGGCTCACACCAACGCTAGAAAAGCTACTACTAGCAATTTATAAACATGCAACAGATGGTAGATTCACTCAACTATTACTGTAATTAACGACAAAATAGGTCAATCCATAAAGCAGCCGTTCCATAAAGTCCCTGCAATTGTTAAAATAAGGCACAAAATGCATCGGTGGGGTTGTAACTCATACAGTTGGGGTGGTGCGTTATCACGAGGGGTGTTCGACCTCAGGTGACTCACCCCCGTGCCCTATGCACCCAGGTACATACAACGCGTGTGATTCACTAAAGTTAGGTGAAAAGTCGAAATATATTCCTGGAAACATCGTAGAATGCACGAAATTTTTAAGACCCATACCTTTTTTTTGCCAGGAGAAATACATCTAAGCTAACTTTAAAAAATCATAATATTTATGTTGCAAATAATCAATTTTAATATAAAAAAAGCTATGAACCGAATCTTTTTTTTTGTTAACCTATAAATTGTCCCACTGCTGGGCAAAGGTCTCCCCTCTCCTCTTCCATCCATCCCTGTCCTGAGCCTCTTCCAGCCACCCATCCCTGTATCTAACGATATCGTCTCTCCACCTACGCCGAGGTCTGCCCCGACGGGCGACCGTCCGAATCTTTATTAAGAAAAAAATTTAAATGCTTTATTATCAGTGTAAATTTCGGTAAGTTGTAGTTCGCATAATTGCGCAAAAATGTCCGTTTTTAGGGTTCGGTGCCTACAAAAGGAACCCTTATAGGATCACTTTGTTGCCCGTCTGTCTGTCTGTTCAGACCTAGATCTCAGAAACTGTATGTTTGTCTGTCTGTCTTTGAAGACCTATATCTCAGAAACGCGTGGACGTATCAAGTTGAAATTAATACCAAATACTAAAGTCTGCATCCTCATGCAGGCGTGAAAAAATCAACCTTCTACGTTAACGCAATCAAAAATCATATTAGTATGAAAATGCCGTGCGCGAGTCCGACTGGCACTAGGCCAGTTTTTTTTTAATAAAATTGATTACTTATATTGGATGATAAAAAAAATTTAAGATTGGCGGCGCTAGTAGCTACAGGCAATGTGCCTAAATTTTTTCCCCCATTAGAATATCAAAATATAATTACAAATAATTGACCGTAACTTTTACTATGCATATCCTACACCACGGCTTCCCAAACTGTCTGCCCTAGGGCGCCACCGTGGCATTTTCCCAGCCAGGAAATTGCCGACCTATGTAGATCGCTTCGCGACGCCGCGAAGCGATCTACATAGGTCGGCAATTTCCAAACTTGAGCCTGTTTTGAGAAGCTATCCTCAGAAAAGCAAACATACCCTTCAGTCGTTAGGCCACGTCAGAGGCCTACGGGCAGCCTGAACTCTGACAAATAGTTATGGTCACTAAACCACACAAAAAAAATTAATAGCCAGCTAGCAAAGTTAAATAAATATTTCTTTTCATCCTCGTTCTTATTTTCTAATAAGGTTATTTGGAGCTTTACTGATAACTTGTTACTAGACTAGAACTACAACTTTGGTAGGTACTTTTTGGGCAGAACGCGTGGCTTTGCAAAAAATGGCAAATTCCTAAGGGCATCACAGTAAAAAAAGTTTGGGTAGCCCTGTCCTACGCTACACTATAAAGACGCATTCGAGAATTTCCACGTTCGCGTTGCATCTCGTTTTTAAATGTAGAAAGCAGACAAGCCATGCGATTATTGATTTGATAGAAATGTGTGCGTCTGCGTGCACTTATTATAAGTTATGCTGTTTAGAGCTCGATGGCGCAGTGGCTGGGTTACTTGACTTACGATACGGAGGTCCCAGGTTCGAACCCTGCTCAGTTACGACAGAATTTTCATCTGGTTATAAGTGCGTATAAATCCAACTTACGCAGGTATACCTAGACCAGAGATGAAGGACTTCCGTCTGTTGCGATCCTTGCAAAGCACCTTCGCTTACTCTATATTCATCATTCATCAGTTAACTAGTATCATGTACGCTCGTTTGGTTGTAGTAGACAGTACTTGAACTTTTTTTAGGTCGTCGCTAATTTGCCTTCGTATTTGTCCGACCGGTCTTCTAACATTCACGAATACCCCTTTATAAAACATTTAAATACGGAGATATTTTTACATTTATTCGTTATCTTGTTCATCATACGGTTTATGGGGCAGAATCTGGCATTGTCATTTCCTATATTAGTATTTGCATCCTTTTAATATATAAACTCCAGACCACACTAATATAACACAAATTTTATTAAAGTAATAAATGTCATTATGGTTTCTAAACGATGGTAAAGTAAAAAAAAATGGCGGCGCTGAAAAATAATTGATTTTCAAAGTCGGCGGTAGAAGAAACAAGTTTGAGAACCTCTGCGATAAACGATACTAAAAAGACAAATAGTACCTACATACGAGCTCGTACTTGCTGTCAAGATTGACCAAAACCTGACAGTTGTAACACCAATCAACTTAAAACTGTCAAAAAATTGTGCATAAAATAATATAAAAGGGAATTGTAACATTTAGTGTGCAGTAAAGCCTACCATTGGATTATTGTAAATAATATCTACAAATTAATCCCTGCGCTGACCCAATGGCCTATTTATGGCGTTATGCAGCAGTTCGGACAGTTCGGTAGCAACAGCGCACCCCGCCATGAAATGCGTCAGAAATCTATTTGACCCTAGATTTAAATTTATTAGGTCACAAAAGGTTTGTGACCTACTTTCTAAACAGGTTTGTTCCTGACACTACCGCGGCGAGTGGTGCAATCTACGGGTGCAATACATCTACATGCATACTACTACAATACATACAGATGTTTCGATTCGTACTTACCTATATAATGGTTTAGCTAATTGGGTTTCTTTCGCTGTTTGGTAGGTACAACTAACTTTGGACCGTTCTTATTATCTGCGTCGTAAGTTTAAATCGTACTGCAAGTGTTACCATTGATCTGCTGTTGTCCGTACCAACAAAATGTAATTCTTATTCTATTAAACTAAGTACTATAGATGCTGCTGACAGTTTATTGGCCACTTTCTTAAGCATCTTTTCTTTGCAATTTGATGTAGATTTAGATACATCATAAATAAGTACTACTTTGCGTATTCACAACGTGATTCAATTTCGTTAAGTTGCGAAGTTGTAATCAATTTTGCGAACTATAACTTAGTTTGTCGCAATTATGATAGATACTATTGACTATTAGAAAATAAAAGTTTATTTATTCGGAATGCATTATTTAGGTATAACATTAAAAACTAAACTAAAGTAAATATACTTACTAAAACTATATGTACAAATAAAAAATATATAAAAAGTTATAGATAAAAAAAATGGTTGCCTGTAAAGTCGGTATACGGGCGAAAGTTTTACGTGACAACGACGAAGGGAAAGTGGAAGGGACGCGTGCCTCTCACTCGCTCTCATTGTGAGCGCATAACGTGAGCGGAGCGTAACGCAGTTTCTTGAAGTGTCACCCGGCAAACCAATTTATAAGACGTTGTCACGTCAAAAGAATAGATACCTTTTTATCCTAATAAGGATTTGGTAACCTAGTCCATGGTCTTATGTTTTAATTTTTCCATGTCCGTTTTTCCATGTCCATTCTAGGTCAACGGGAAGTATCCTATAGGTTTTGAGTTTTTATTGCGATTTCATACAAAATTCGACATAAATGGCCATATCTATTGATTGTGTTAACGTAGAAGGTTGATTTTTTCACGTCTGCATGAGGTTGCAGACCTGAGTATTTGGTATTAACTTTAACTTGATACGTCCGCGTATGCGTAATGCGTACGCGTTTCTGAAATATAGGTATTGTCAGACGGACAACAAAGTGATCCTATAAGGGTTCCTTTTTCCCTCTTGAGATTCGGAACCCTAAAATAGAACAAATTTATGCTGGCCCGGCAAGCATGACGCAGTTAACCGAGGCTGGGTCAGCTTATACTGGTTCCGTTCGACTCCGATGCAAATTATCTTACCAGAAACAGGGGACTGCACTGCATTGAAAGTACAACCCAGGGCCGGACTTAATTGCGTCATGGGGGCTGAGTGGTGCACGCTAATTTAATACGCTAACCGAGGCGTCACTCTACTCTTACACGATGCATCATATGAGTGACTGACGTTGCAGTAGTGGCCAGAATTACACCTATACTTACCTAGGTGTACAGGAGAGTTTTTAAGTTTGAGATTTTCTCAAAAACTACTTGACCTATTGCAAAAATTCTTTCACTGTTTGATAGATAAAAGTTAAAACTATGTAAATAAACTGTAAATAAAAATTCGGTCCAGTAGTTTTTGAGAAAATCGCAACCTTATTGATACCCCCTGTATACTTATCTCTGTTTTCGACTGTAACTACATCTCTTATCGACAATTTTGTTATTTTATAATTGATAATGATTAGGAAAAAAATTCTTTATAACGGAAAGGAGGAAGGAATTGTTTTTCGCATAAAGAAAGTCGCCGCGCTCCATGGAGAGAGCCTAAAGTAGGTAAATTTTGTATGGGAGCAAGTCTCCGCCCTTTGTTATCAATTTCACTCAAATACTAGACATCTAACACCTGCTTATTATGTTCCTTGCTTCTGTTGTATGCGTGTATGTCGGTTCGATTATGCAATTTCGTAATTTTAATGAAATAAATTGTCAAAAAACAATTTCTTTCCGCGATGCGAAACGGCCGATTGAGTCCATGACGTCACAACGCAGCCGCGTTTCATGTCGCGGCCATCTTGTTCACATACATTTGTGACGTCACAAGCTGTCGCGTTACATTCGTTTTGACGCGTCATTGTAAAAACAAGATTTTTGAAGTTTTAGCTGTATTTAAAAAAAACGATGTGGTGGTAGACGAGACGGGTTATCGAATGGAGGTAACGAACGGGTTAAAAGTAGCATGGGAAACCACCCGACCAGATTGAAGGATAACCTGCACAAGGTGGCTGGCAAAGACTGGATGCAGGCTGAGGCGGGTTATGTGGCATGTTTTGGGAGATACCTATGTCCAGCAGTGGACTGATACGGGCTGATGATGATGAAAAAATAAATATTACAGGTACAAGTTGGTAACAAAAATCACATTCGCAAAAACTGTCGATATCCCTATAGTATATGATCCAGATGTGATACCGACGTCATTTGGACCGTTCTTATTATCTGCGTCGTAAGATTTAAAATCGTACTGCAACCATTGATCTGCTGTTGTCCGTACACCATCGATCTCCTATAAACAACTAGATACACAAAGGTCTTACTAAAACAAGAGTCCATTGTTAACGTCTAAATAATGTCCAATAAAGCAAATGAGGGTCCATTCATCCGTTTGGACCTTCTTTGCGCTCGGACGTTTTTAGAAGGCAGACTGTGTATCTAGTTGTTTATAGGAGATAAATGACGTACACACATAAATTCACGCCTGCGATTTCTATAGTAGTTTGCAGAGTTGCAAACAGACAGTGCCTAGCACCAATACGGGGTGGCAGTGCCCTCTATCGATACAAGTATGTAGGTTTGACACTGCACCGTCGTTTTTCGACATCCGCCAGATGGCACCACCTGACTACGCCAGAAAGGTTCGTTTTACCGTTAGTTCTACAAGCGTCATTTACACAAGAATAGTTTCTCGATCGATGTAGGCGAGTATATCGTCCGACAATGAGGGATTTTCAAAGTGACAGTTGTAAGAAAAAAAAACAAGCTTTTTAAGTTGATAATAGATGGCGTTGCGCTGAAGTGCGATATCATCGTAAAAAACACAGCACCACGAAAAAAATTTCAATGTCAGCTGAATAAGGTTTGTTTGTGTAATTTAAACAATACAGTACAAATTAATACTAGGTATGAAATACGAAAAGGCCGAGTTACAAGCAATAACAACGCATATTTTGACATCAGACCAGTCAGTGCCATCTACCGGGACTATCGGTACTTTTTTAAATGTAACCTTGAAACCCTGTCATTATTTCGATAAACTATTATTGTGTGACTAGTTAGGTATTTTGTTTCGTACTTACATGAATATGTAACAATGAAATTCAAATTACCACAAAAACATTTTATTTCATAAAAGAATAATCAATGAAGAGTTAAAACAAACTATTCATGCAACAAATAAAAATAACTCTTAGGAAATGCGATATTACATACATTATCGGGACTTGGAAGCCCGACCGCCGTCGGGCTTGCCAGACCGATTTCGGTCTAACGAGCCCGACCACCGGTCCTTACGATTTCGACTACACAAGCCTTACGCCTGCTCCTTTAAAAACAAACTCTAAGTCCCAGTCGCTTGGGTCCATATTCTACATAGTACAAACCTCATAACAGACCCAAAAATCACACTATTTTATTATATAAAATACATCCCAACGATTAAAGCAAGGGTTACATGATTTATTTTGAAAAATTCAAAATACTTGTACTGACTTTTTAAAAAATCACATCACAAACTTAGTTATAATTTAATAATATATTTTTCCTTTTTATATTTAATATTTTGACTTTTACAAATAGTAGTTACATCTAGCGCTAGATGGCGCCTATACATAAACACAGAGTGTGCCAATGTGAACGACGACCGCCATTGCAGTAATTGATGTTTATTGAGTAACGGCCAGTGTCGTTCACATTAATACACAGCTATAATTTATATTAATAATTATTATTAAAAGGAAAAAAATCTCTATGCATTCTTAAACAAATGCAAACGTTCACATCCAATCGGCGGCGTCGAACCTCCAATATAAACCTATAAAAATAAAACTGAAAGACGCAACCCGACGCGTTATCGCACATAATAGCGCTGTCAGCGTCGCCGTCCGTCGCTTACACCGAGACATACCGACCAATCGAGGACGAGATACGACTACTGTTAAGTTTCACAAGCTCTAGCCCCATTACCATGAACTCTTATAGCAGAACGTCATGGTACGAAATAACAAAGTATTATTGAAGTAATCCTGCTATAAGCAGGTGTCCTTGAATTCATTCGACAAATTGAAACTGTTGTACTCATGATAAATACTAAATTGGTAAGGTTTATCTAATAAATCAAAACTGCAAAAAAAAATTGAACTAAGTACGTCACAAGTCACGCAATGACTTTAGAAATGACCGTTAGGACAAATTCCAGTGAAAGAAATCGTTGCAAAAAAATTAAAAATACCTTAAAATGTAAAAAAACTTACAAAGCACAGTAACGAATTACTTCAAATTAAAAAAAAATTGAATAGTTGAATTTATTGTGAATATTTTTTTAATTTTTCCCCAAATTGTTTAATTTACTTAAGCGCTGTGCAGAATTAATGTATGTCACAAGTCTAACCATCCATTTAATTATGTCGAATGAATATACTTAGTTATATTTCAATGTTGATATTCGTTGATTTAGAAAATGTTGCACAGGTCGACACGGCTCCACAAACTAATTGTTGAAAGTTGATTTTAGTCAAACATCTCATCCTCGATCATAAGCAAGCGTAGATGGCAATGGAAGGGTCACCCCTTTACCGACGTAGCCTCAGCTTAGAACATCGAACGGGACAACTCAATATACTGAAGTAACCTGATTGACCGCTATCACGCTTGGCCATTAACGTGATTCATTCCACCGAGTAAGCCTTCGGTCTCTTTCTAAATACACGAGTATGAAAGTGACAAAACACGCTATACTTGAAGCTACTAGGTTTATAGCCAACACAGTTTTAATAAGAGCTTTTAGGTCATGCCCCAGTTTTCAACAAGTGCTTGTTTTCCTTAAAAAGGATAACGGCAAATATGGACTCAAAGTTTTCCCGTGCGCTACGAAATGAGTATCTTCAAAAGGAGTAAAAGTTAACAATATTTTCAGTCTGGGATGCGGCGCACAAATAAACCTGTTGTTCTTTTAGCTGTCGGTAAGTGAATAAAGGCGATCGTCCATTCACATCTATACCGGAGCCCAAATCAAGTGTCTTATTTTGTAAACAAATATGATCGTCTAATTTATTTTATTTATTTATTAAGTAACTAAGCAATATATGTATGTTACACACCATTTATATAGACTCGAATACACGACTAAGTATGCGTTGGCGTGGAAAGTATAGCGGTCCAAATAGACCGCCAAATAGAATAGCCTGTTCTAGGGCCGCCTACCTGTTGTGATGTAAAACTGAAGGAACTGATTGATTGAATTTGTTCATCATTGTGAAAATAAAGTAATCCTATCGAATAAGGTATAAATAACTATGCAATAATCACAGAATAGCTTAAAATGTTAGTGGGGGATGGTAGTTTTTGTTTACAAAATAGGACACTTGATTTGGGCCGCGGTATAGAAATCAGGTGCATGATTCATGTATGCCGAAGCCCAAATCAAGTGTCTTTTTTTGTAAACAAAAACTACCCTACCCTACTAACATTTTAAGCTGTTCTGTGATTATTGCAATTATTTTCACATTATTAAATCGGATTACTTTATTTTCACAAAGATGAACAGGTTCAATCAATCAGTTCCTTCAGTGTTACAGGTAATTAGACGATCATATTTGTTTACAAAATAAGACACTTGATTTGGTCTGCGGTACATAAATAAGTAACCGATGCATCGACGCTGTCAGCGATATAATGTGTCGATATTTATAGGATACCGTAGTCAAAGGAGCGAGACTTCAGGGTAGGGCGAAGTTAAGTACTTGTTAAATAGCTTTATAAGAAGACAGTAGAAAATCTGAAATATTGTCAGTGTTTAGTTAAAACTGTTAAAGAGAGAACTGAGAACTATCTACCTACCTACCTGATAAAACTTTATTATAATTACCTACTAATTAAGAACAAAAAACCCGCTTGCGCTAAAATAAGATAATTCTTTTTTCAGTTCCGAGACTTCTAAATTATAAAAAAAATCTTTGTTAACAGATTGGTTTTGATTCTGCAGTGCCACTAAATGTCCCTGAAATCTATCTCCTTTAAAACATGACCCCAAATCATAATACATACAATATAAATCAACTAATAATTAATTAATTACACAATTAATTTTATATAAACATTACAAATCATATAGATCACTCACTAATCATTGTTTAATAACAATAATAACGATGATTTATAGAAAAATAAATTGATTAGTTAAATAGAAGAGAAATAATAGTAAAACAATTTCAATTATATTACTCCAGTGGTTACATTTTGCTAATTAAAATAGAGTTACACAATTCATTATAAAGTTAAAAGTTTAGTGATTCCGTTCTCGTAACCAGAATATTATCAGTCATAGTCAGTAATTCCAGAGTCTAAATCATCATTTATAGTATATGTCATTGTTTGATATATGTTTTTCCTACTAGTCACATAAAAATAAATTTAAAAATTTAGGGAATGACGATAATTTAGTGGCTGTCGCGCCGTTGTGGTTCGTCAGAATAGAGCCTAAAGCCAAGGATACATTAGGGGACAAATGTCCTGCGACACGTGTCGCCAGGGACGTCGGGTGAAGTAGCGCGACGTTGCCGGACTTCGCGCGACATGTCTGGCAACATCGCGCGACACTGACGTCGCTACGGACATAAGTCGCGCGATGTCGCCAGATATGTCAGGCGAAATCGGACGGCTTCGCTTGACATGTCGCCGATACATGTCGTAGGACATTTGTGTGTCATTGGCTTTATAGTCAAAAAAGAAGGAAAATAATTCTTATGCATCATATTTTTATCACAAATGACATTGAATAGACATTGTGGTTACGAGCACGAAACAGACCTGTTGATGACTACACATTATCAGGAAGACGATAAAACATGACGACCCTGGGTCTGAAAATAATTTAATAAAATATATGTGTGATACCACTAAAAGATCTCTGATTAAACGGTGTCACAGCTAAATAAATACAATCACGGACATTTAACAAACAAGCAGTGTAGTGTAAATAAATTATTAAACTAAATTGTGATAAAAAAAACGGTAATATTCACGATATTAAATACTTAATTGGACACTACAATTTAATAATAAATTAATTAAAAAATGTGATAAGTTGATAACTTTTCGTTAGAATTGTTCCATGCAATATTACAAATTCTAAATTGATAAGAATTGTGTATTGTATACACACAAATAAAAACAGTAATATTTACGTCCTTGAATATTTCGAGACTACAATTTAATAATTCAAAAAGAATAATATAAAAAGTTAAAATTGTGATAAAATGATAACTTTCGGTAAAATTGTTACATGCAACAGTACAAATTCAAAATTGATAAGATCGGTGTGTTGTATTATATACACACATGCTTAAACAAAAACGATCATATCCACGTTATTAAATACTTACTTAATTGGACACAATTTCATAATTTAACAAAATGTGATAAATTGATAACTTTTCGTTGGAACATGCAACAAATTGAAAATTGATGACACTGATGTATTGTATACACACAAATAAAACCGATAATTTTCCTTTCATTAAATACTTATTTAGACTAATATAAATAATTTAAAAAATGTGATAAATTGATAACTTTTCATCAAAAAAGATGTGATACATGCAACCAGTACACATTCATAATTGATAAGATTGTTGTGTTATGTATTACATACACACAAATAAAACCGGCAATATTCACGTAATTAAATACTTAATTGGACACTACAATTTAATAATATAAACAATTTTAAAAATGTGATAAACTTTTCGTTACAATTGTTACATGCAACAGTGCAAATTCAAAATTGATAAGATTAGAGACGTCTAAATATTCAATTGGTGTCAACAATAGATTTAGGCGCGGTATCCCACAAAGCTGAGACAAGATGAGAGACAAGATGTTTCCACACGCGTCACTCCGCTCGTCTCCGCTTTGTTGAATGGCCTTAACAGCAGTTAGCAAAGATCAGCCAAAGTATAGGAGCCCTCCCCAAAACAGTCACGCTTAAACACTACAAAATAAATACACCTAATCACAATGTTAAACAAAGTTAGTGATATCATCTTTTTCTTTTGCTACGTAATCATTTGTTCTCTTTAACAAACAATCATTTAGATTGCAACTACATTTAAAACTTGGGCTTACTCCGATCAGCGGTGTGCACATTTTAAAACCATATTTGTCAATCAATTATAAGGCCACAGAACAATAGGTAAAACTTTTCAATATTAAAAGAGTTGCGGTCATTTTTAAATCATGATCAAAGTGGTAAAAATGTATTAAAAATCTGGTCAAATGTGTTAAAATCATAGCCTCGATCAACAAGACAAGTTACTTTAGCAATAATTTAGTTTTAAATGTAGCTGCAATCGCGCCTATCGAAACTGAGCAACTTATAATGCTTAATATAAAAAAAAACATCACTGAATACAAGTCTGCGCTAAATTGCACGAAAGGATCACAAAAACGTAAGCCAAAATATAGGTCTTTAAACAGACCACCATGATAAATAATAATGACTTTTCCTAGGAAAAAATATTACACCAAAATAAAATTGGTTCTATCTATACAACAATATTCAGTGCCAAAGCATACGACCGGACTCTCTATCTCCACATGCCATTTTCGTTCTAATAAATGCACTTTATTGTAAGATGGCTCGTCGATAGCACACCGTACAGTATTGCACGCAATGTTAAATTGCACTAAGGTCAATAAAAGTTTGGAATTAATTCCACTATTTGGGTTTATTATAGGAATCACTTGGACGTGCATAGTTGCCTGTCCAGAGGGCGGGCCGTACGTGGCTTCCGGGGCGTGCGTCCATGGCAAAGGTTTGAGCATTTATAGTGTACAGTCGACAACTCATCGAGTGTAACACCGCGTCAGTCTACTATGGTTGTGTGTGCGGTGACGTGCTGTCGACTGTACAAATTAGTCAGTCGGCCCCAACAAGAGCTTATACGCGCCCACCTTGGACAGGCTGAGATCCTACTATTACATAAAACTGGACATTTTAAAACTCAAGAGAAAATTCATAAAAATATTTACAAAATCGGGCGTAGAGTTGAATCTCTCAGCTATATCTATATTACAGCCTTACGTTAACTTTTTGCTCTCTAGATAGATAATTATATAGATGTATCACCAGCCTTAGATATCGCTACCGATATACCAAAAATATTACTATATCTAGCATCATTAAACATTAAGATTGAAGCTTGCCTTGCCAGTCAGTTACTAGACGAATGGTACAATAAATAAGTCCAAGTCAGTGTACCATACATACTGTATCAGTATGTATGGTACACAGAACGCTTCAGGATAGATATCTCTGTGCTCGCTGACACGAAATAGATCGGGGTCACCGTAAACTCACCGCTCGGGACACTAGTTTACTTTTAATCTATACACTTTTTCTTTATGATAGCAGAATGGTCTCGTGGTGGTACTGATGATACTATGAGTTTACGTTGAACGCTCGGACTAAAGTCAGCTTTAGCTGAATCCCGGAGCTATCATCTATTTAGATCAGCAATGATGGTGACCAAACAGATTCTGGCTTTAGAGTTTAGACCCATCCAATATCGACAAATAAGCTTCTAAAAAAAAGTCTTAGTAAAAGACTAGCAAAGTAAAATATACACTTGGATAGAAATTAATATCAAGCTTTTCATATTTAGTCAAAAGAGGATATTAATTTCTCTCAGAGTATCCGCTCTAGTTGAACTTACTTATAGTCAAATTCAAAGAAAAAACTTCTAAAAAGAGGTTGGATTTGGGAACCATGAATTTTCCTTTCACTATTGAAATATCGACAGATTGCAAGAAGCATCCTTAAAATTTAAACTACAATAAAATATTTTTCATCACTATCCCTAGTTTTAGAATGAGGTATCACGAGATAACAGTCTCGATATCGAGGATGCTTTATGCAACCAGTAAGATGGTGGAGGGCAATCCGAAAGGGGGCGTACGGTTCAACAACAGTTCGATAAGTTCTAGAACTTATTATACAGGGTGTAACGTAAAGGGTATAAGAAGCCGAAGGGAGGGTGTTCAGTATCGGTATCTGAACAACTTTTGTTCCACGACTTTTTGATTTTCGCCTTTATTTTTTTGGCTTTTCATACATTTCGTACCGGTAAGCTGGTCGATTTGTATGAGACATTAAATTATTTTTATTTTTTATTCGAAAAGTTGTAGAACGAAAGTTGTTCAGTTAACGCTCCTGAACACCCTCCCTTCGGCTTCATATACCCTTTACGTTACACCCTGTATATAAACGGATATCACTCACTTATATTGTTGAAGTCGGCAATTAGATGTTAGTCGACGGTCTTTTTCAAAGTGAGCGCGCCACGCCGCCGCCGGCGAAGAAACGTCACCAACGACGCGGGCGTGGCGCGCTCAACTTGAAAAAGACCGTCGAAATCGGTCGAAACTGTCGGTCTAATTGCCGACTTCAACAATATAAGTGAGTGATATCCTTTTATATATAATTTGTAGTAATGGCTCACTATAGTGTTAATTCTAAAGTTCTAGAACTTATTCATTTTCGCGAAAAACGATTCTAAATACATACCGATCAGAAAATTTGGAAAGCTTATTTTTTAATTGAAAATTCGTCGAACTAAAGTTTTTAAGTTATCGATAAAACACACCCTTTCAACTTACTATTTCTTTACCCGACGTAAATTGTATTTCAATGTTTAGACAGTTAAAAATCACTAGGCACCAAAAATAGTACTATTACTAATTAGACTACGTTCATTTCCACTCCGCCACCGATTGTGCTAAGTTGCAATAGACCTAGTTGAATCCCACATTAGATATTCGTTTCAAATACAATCCCAGCCTAAACCTATGGACAACATCAAAATTGATCGACTACGATAATATAATAAATATAATATACAAAATTTCCTACAGGTATAACATTTTTTGAGGCCTAATGATTTATGTGAGTGACAAATATAGCGTTACATTGTATATGTATGTACAAAAATGTTTTGTATTTATGTCCCGTTCATCCCAACCTCTTTTTAGTAAAACTACGCTGTTTGCGAGCACGAATAACCAGCCACGAATTTGTCAATCTACTGTCTAAAAAAGTATAGAAAATGTACTTTCTCTAGAATCGAAAAGTTATGGAAATATCTAGGATAAGACGCAAGTTAGGCCAACTTCTCTAATGTAATGTAAATGTTATTATTCTACTAAGGGCAGTTCACTCGAGGTTATATAAATGGTTACAGTCTGTATATTTAGAATCACGATGTATGCGGTTATTGCGGTTCCTTAAAAATAACATCTTTTATAGCATTTTAAGGGCACAGAGAGGAAGCTATTACGTTATATATGTCTCATAATATTGTCAATGTTCTAAATTAGGTAAAAATGTCCATTTTATTTTGGTTGTATTGCTATTGGTCATGAAAATAACATTGTGATAACTGCGGTTTGAGATTAATCACATTAATCACTATAGCACTCGTTTTTCAAACGTAATTCGAGCTATTTACATGGCTAAAATCGGAGCAGCTTATCGCTCCGTATAATTGATTGGTGACATGGAATATATTGGTTCTTTATATAAAATTGAAAAATGTGTCGAAATTGACACAATTACTCCCACGATAATACATCACTGATATAAAAAACACTTCACCATGCATTTTGATTTCCCGGCCGAGGTGATTTTAGTGCAATATGATAAAACATGTGCTATAGTACTGGACGTTTCCGTTTTCCTAATACATAGTTTCGTAAGTTTATAAAACAGGATTTTTTAACAATGTCAAACTATGTTATGGAACCCCTTAGTCTTTGTTCAAATTCGTAACTTAATGTCACAAACGTGCCAGAATAGGCAAGCGTCGTCATATAGGCACGCACCTCAAACACTACATTAATATTAACATCAATTGTTATTGTCTAAGCCGTAAGAACTAAAATCGTCGGTACAAAGTTAGAATATGGAGTCGTATATCAATAAATAACAACTATGCAATATTGCAGTTCTCCAAACGGCATGCCATGTTGAACAGAGACGGCGCTATACCAACACGATAGCTCTGTCGCTGTCACACACGTCATTTCACTTTCATTTCATCGTATTGAGAACCGCAATACCGCGGCTTCTTCGTTGTCATAAGATGACACGTTGCGCCGTATCACTAAAGTATAGTACCACTGCATCATTTCATGATATCATTTAACGTTTCGAGAACGGTAATAACCGCACTGATGCGTACCTATTAGTCGACGTTTACTTTAAACCTACATCTAGCTTGTCTAAAAAAGGAACACATTCTGGATCGCATCTGGACATAGTTAAGAGTTTGGACAATAATCTTTTCATTTTCTCGCTTTCAAAGATCATCACGTCATTGCATGGGATCAAACACGTATTATAATTCGTCCTTATTATTCAAAAGTTCTCATAACATAGCCTAACTGCCAATGAGCGCGTGGCATTTCCATATTGGAACGATGATTGGTGGAAGAACGCGGTACAGAAGGGGAAGCGGCGGGTACAAATACATAAATACGTTACGGAACAACACGAACATAGAAGAATACTGGTATGTTTCAATCGTGACAGTTCCACTGCTAGAACTGTATAGAATAAAACTACAAACTGTTCATTGCGTCTGTTAGAGCAGACTGGAAGAAATCCTCCAAATCTGTTCTACTGACACAATATTTAGTTCTACAAAAAAATAATACTGTTCAATAGTAAAAATTACTAAAACGCGTCCTTCCACCTATGATGCAAATCATCCATTTACATTATACAATAACGGAATTATAGTAAGCTGAATAGAACCCAACAACTTTTGTTCTACGACTTTTCGAATACAAAATAAATAAAATGTCTCATACAAATCGGTACAAAATGTATGAAATGTCCAAAAATGATAAGAAAAAATCGTAAAGTCGTATAACAAACGTTGATATCGAACGACTTTCATTTTACCTACTTTACCCTAGGGCGCATTTTCACCTGCAAGAAAGCTTCTGCGAGAAATGTCCGACAGTAACTTGCAAGTGTAAACTCCGTAGCAAGCGCTGTCGCTACAGCTTGTTGCAGAATATAGTACGATATATAAACACTATTGCAAGTAAAGAGTGACTGACATAAGAACAGTTTCTGGAACGCGTTCAGGCGTGATTATCAGTGAAGTAGCCTAGTGTAAACATACGTCGAACGAACGAATCGTATGGAGCGTACTCTCGCCCGCATCGTTCGAGAAACTATTCTTGTGTAAATGGCGCCTTAAGAGTCAGACAAAAATAGTTTCTGGAACGCGTTCAGGCGTGATTATCAGGCAAGTAGCCTAGTGTAAACATACGTCGAACGAGCGAATCGTATGGAGCGTACTCTCGCCCACATCGTTCGAGAAACTATTCTTGTGTAAATGGCGCCTTAAGAGTCAGACAAAAATAGTTTCTGGAACGCGTTCAGGCGTGATTATCAGGCAAGTAGCCTAGTGTAAACATACGTCGAACGAACGAATCGTATGGAGCGTACTCTCGCCTACATCGATCGAGAAACAATTCTTGTGTCGCTTGCGTAAACTCGCAGGTGGAAACGCGGCTTTACAGTCTGTATATCATGGATCATTTTACATTGTTATTAGTGTTTAGAATCCTGTTTTATAAACTGTACGAGTTATGGTAACGCGGACTACTGTTAGACTGCGGGTTATAGGTTACATACGGATGGTGCCGGTGACGCGTGCCGCTAGTCGGCGCTCTTGAACTCCGTGTCGATGCGGCGCTCTAAAGCCTGTAGCTCCTCTTCTAACTCCTGCTGGAATAGGATGACAGGTTCATTAGTCATTAGTTAATAAGTATATTCCATTTTAGGCCCGTATTAATAAATCACTCAGCTCAAAATTCAATCTTGAAATCCGACCTCAAGATGGCGTTCCTATTAATAAACGTAACTTAGGTGCGCGTTCGGGTATCACGTGAGTAACGCCGTATTAATAAATAAAACTCAGTTCTCAAGATAACTGTCAAACTCACACTTGAGAACGTATCTGCTGATTTCAGGCGAACCGCGACGTTTACTTGAGTTCTTCCACTTGAGAAAGACATCACGTGATAGTACGCCAAGTTTGGTATATTAATAAATGACATATGATGCGTGATGGTAATCACGTCTTGAGAGTGTGTCTGAATTCGCTCTTGAGGGTTTGAGCTCAGACTATTAATTTGGGTCTTAGGGTTCCGTGCCTCAAAAGGAGCGCTTTATAGGATCACTTTGTTGTCAGTCTGTCTGTCAAGACCTATATCTCAGAAACGCGTGGACGGATCAAGTTGAAATTAATACCAAATACTCAGGTCTGCAACCTCATGCAGCCGTGAAAAAATCAAACTTCTACGTCAACGCAATCAAAAGATATGGCCGTTTATGTCGCATTTTCCCGCATGTTTGTATGACTAACAGCCACGGAGACAACAATAAGCGGAGACCTGTCCCCAACAAAACATACTTTAGGCTGTCTCATAGACATCGGCGAAATTCCCTCATGCCCTTAACACAAGGACGTGAAATACGCCATTGCGTGGTCCGGGCAAGGTCTACTTACGTCGTCTGCCCTGTTGGCGAGATCCGCGCCCCCCGCCGCCCCCAGCCGGTCCGCGCCCACCACACGTCTGTCGCCAGGCACGTTGAACATCTGCAAATGATACCACATGTATTTATTTATTTATTTTATTAATGGACTCGACAGTTCGTCATTTGCCAATGTCATGTTACAGAATATTCAATGTATAATAGTCTTCTATCTTCCTCCAGGGGAGTCGCCGTAGCGTCATCACCCTGGGTAGCCTCGTCTTCTTGTCTTCATCCACAGGAGACGCCGTAGCGTCAATCACTGTGGACGAAGCAGCTCGACAGTCACGTTCACTCCCGAGCTTGTAGCGGGAACTCTTGATAAAAGCTTGAAACTTCAGATCTTGCATAAATAATCCAATAACTTCACCGTACTGTCATTCGCGAACATTTTCTGATTAATTCAACGTGATATTAAACACAAAATAGTCCCTGTAGACGTTAAAAGGAAAATTATCAAATAATTTCACAACCGTCGTTTCCCGCCATTTTCAAGAGAACCCCATACCACATGTAATACTATCAATAAAGGCGCTACTGTTAAGGGGCTGCCAGCGGTCAAATGCGAGCGCGAGACAGATGTCCCGCAGCGGCGGAGTGAAGAGCACGGCACAGTGACTCCATATTCGTAGTTTTATTAATTTTGGATGAATTTTAGCAGGGAAATAAAAATACGCCAATAAAAATCTGATTTTTTTAAACAAGCTCTCGTATTGATAATACCCTACATTTTGATATATATTTTGTATGAATAACTATTTTGGTTTAGACATAATTTTCATTTTTAAAGACATGGAAGAGGTATGTTTACGATTTTTTTCTATCGAGCGAAATTTATCTAATCGTGTATCGGTATTCATCAGTCCCTAAATAGATACCCCAAGATTGCTATATATTTTTTTCAGACGTTTAATTTTAGTAGTTAGTGCCGTAGCCTTCATCGAAAATCTAAATCCCCGCGTACGAAGCCTTACCACGCTTCATGCCACGCAACACGACGCGATTCGACGCGTTTTTACCCGCCTGCGCAAGGAGGGTTATGTTTTTCGAGTGTATGTATTTAAGTATGTAAGTTTATTTTTATTAGTAGCTAGATATTTCACTTACGTCTTCTGTCGCTACAGAGCAATGCGGCAATGCGTTCCGCATGCCTTCGAACGTGAACACCTGTGAACAATAAATTAATTTAATAACCACAACTGCTGAAAATGACGAGAAGAATATTATGTTACTTGTAGTAACTAAGTAGTAGTATTATACTTTCTCGTTCGGAAATTCCTCTATACCGCAGCCCTTGATTTGGGCCCAAACCAAGTGTCTTATTTTGTAAACAAATATGTTCGTCTAATTATCTGTTGTGATGTAATACCTCGTGTAATGCTGAAGATCTCGTGGGTACAGCGAGTTCGAAATGAGACAGTGCTCCAGAGAATGGGCAAAGAGGTGGAGATTCTTAAGACCATTAAAAAACGGAAACTCCAGTATCTAGGTCACATAATGAGGAATAAAAAGTACGATCTTCTACAACTGATTTTTCAGGGAAAGATCCAGGGCAGAAGAAGGCCAGGTAGAAGGAGAATATCATGGCTCAAGAACTTACGCCAGTGGTACGGTAAGAGTACCAGGTCTCTGTTCCGTGCGGCGTTGTCGAGAGTGCAGAGTGACGCTATGACCGCCAACCTTCGTAAGAAGACGGCACCATAAGAAGAAGATGTATTACCGAAGGAACTTATTGATCGAACCTTTTCATGATTGTGAAAATACAGTACTCCGATCTAATAATGTTAAAATAACTATGCAATAATCACAGAACAGCTTAAAATGTTAGTAGGGGAGGGTAGTTTTTATTTACAAAATAAGACACTTGGTTTGGGCTTCGGTACACTGTGTAACATTTAGCATGTAGGTGTGGTTTAGCAGATAAAAACTCGGCTGTCTACTATATGCCAACAACGCATTCTTTCATAGTGCGCAGTGGGTACGAAAATTTGGAGAAACTGATCGTGGTTGGGAACACCGAAGGTAAAAGATCGCGGGTTCGTTCACCAACAAGATGGACCGATCAAGTGAAAGAATCTTCGTCCTCCAAATTCTACACGATCGTAAGAGACGCGCTAGACAGGAACCAGTGGAGACAAATCATCTGCTCCAGATGCAAACCTGATGCTGACCACGATCCTCAGACATGAGGACCGACCACAGAGAGAGAGAGAGAGAGTCGTTTAGCAATCGTGTAAATGTATTTTCATTTGTTACGTTTTTTATTTCATCCCGGATATGATAAGCGAGTACTACGTATACGAAGTTGTGGGCACGGTTTAAGGGCCTTCCATGAGCCAACTAGCGCCGCCAATCTTGAAAAAATAATATCTTCCAATTTAATCAATTTTATTAAAAAAGCTATTTACAAATTGTTTATTAGAATGAATACTATTTTTCAATATACAATACCTGGCATAATTGCGACAAGCTAAATTGTAGTTCACAAATGTGCCAAAAACGGCCTATCGTAATAAATATTTTGTAAATAGCTTTTTTAATAAAATTGATTAAATTGGAAGATATTATTTTTTCAAGATTGGCGGCGCCAGTTGGCTCATATCAGGCCATTAATATAATGTCCTGACCTCGTTTGCATGAGGCCAGTCTGCGCGGCGCTCCCGCGGGATGGGCACGTAGGTCGGCGGCTTCAGGTGGTACTCGGGGAGCAGCTCAGCAGGCACTGGAACGGGCAGAAACATATTCATATATATGACGTTATTTGGGCTAAAGGACACTATCTTCACCAGGTGCCCTAATCATATTAGCAAGAAAACATCTTAAACGGTGGACAGTAGCTGAACCACTGATTTTGTTGTTGAAATCCTGGCTTCAATCTCCGCTTAACTTTAAGGGTCAACGCAGACCGACAGTGTGGAGTGTGGTTGCAAGGCACACCGACAGGCGCGGGCTTCCACGGCCGCCTAGCGAATTGAGATGATCCGCGCGACTCCGAGCGCCGTCACGCGCAGCATGCATGTAATTCCCTAACTATTTGACGGCGCAACTCCGCCTCGCGCTCAGAGCCCTTACCAAAAAGTATTATAGCAGGATTACTTCAATAATACTTTGTTATTTCATACCATGGCGTCCTTATTAAGCTTACTTTAAGGACGTCATGATCATGGTACGAAATTACAAAGTATTATTGAAGTAATCCTGCTATAAGACTTCATGGTAAGGCACATGAGCGCGGTCCGGCGCGGTGTCGAGAAGGCCTCCTGCGCCGATTCTTGCGGACGCTTGTCACTTCAACTCCTAGTGGCATTTTACTTCGCTATACCGATTACAGTCGTATGTTGAAGAAAATAAAGTTGAATTCAAATACTAAATAGGTCGCTTTGCCGCCACTCCACTCCACTCCGTCGGTCTGCGCTAAGCCTAAGTCACCTTTAGAGCTAGAAGAATTGTAAAACGGTTCTCTTGAAAACGGCGGGAAACGACGGTTGCAAAATTATTTGATAATTTTTGTTTTATTGTCTACAGTGGCTATTTTGAGATTAATATCACGTTAAATTAATCAGAAAATTTTCGCGAGTGACAGTATGGTAAATTTGTTGGATAATTTGAGCAAGATCTGGGGTTTCAAGTTTTTATCAAGAGTTCCCGCTACAAGTTCGGGAGTGAACGTGACTGTCGAGCTGCTTCGTCCAGAGTGATGACGCTACGGCGTCTCCTCTGGACGAAGACATGAAGACGCGGCTACCCAGGGTGAAGACGCTACTGCGACTCCCTTGGAGGAAGATAGAAGACTATTACATATTGAATTTTCTGTAACATGACATTGGCAAATGACGAACTGTCGAGTTCATTAATAAAATAAATAATAAATAAATTGTAAAACGAATAGTATACTAACTCTCATCAAATGTGTACGGGCTGACATTCCTCGGCGGCTCGTGTTGCACAGACACGTATATGCTCGGTATGTGCGCGACGTCCTGTCCCGGGTACGGCGCGGGGAGCGGGTACCCGGGACTCGGGTACTGCAAGCCGGGCGAGGGCTCCTCCGGGATCGGCAGGATGCCGCTGTAACGGCCGTAGTACTGGCGGTCGGCTATAGGGATGATCATGCCGTTCTGACTGAGAGCCATAGGGGGCTGCCCGTGGATTATTGGGGGCGCATAGTTCCTATAACAATACGTGTGATTTAGAACAGGGTATTCTTATATATTTTTTGTATAATAACCCTGCTAATGAATACGGGCGAAAATAAAAGTACTTAAATACTAATATAATGTAAATAATTCTTATATTGCATCAGTATATAACTCATACTCCTGCTAAAGAGAACTGCGTAATCAGTTTTTCGATATCTCAATTAATACCGAAGATATTAAGTTTAGTCAAGTGTGGGGTGGTGCTCCATCTCTTTTTACCCGACTGCGCAGCAAGGAAGGGTTATGTTTAGCTTTATGTAGTTGTAACTGTAGTAAGCTACAAACTATCTATACATATAATAAGACTGTAAGAAAGTTGTGTCTGTACATTGAATATTTTTTGAAAAGAATATTTGTAATGTGTTTTAGGATCGATACTGATGCCAAAACACTAATTTTTAGAATTTTTGTCTGTTTGTCTGTGACTTTGTGCAAGTATCACGCCATAACTACTGAAGGGATATTGATGGGAGTTTCACTAGGAGATAGCTGAAATATC
This sequence comes from Tachystola acroxantha, assembly GCA_963506565.1. NCBI lineage: Eukaryota > Metazoa > Arthropoda > Insecta > Lepidoptera > Oecophoridae > Tachystola > Tachystola acroxantha. The sequence goes on from OY735870.1 coordinate 21,013,034, forward strand.
CGGACAGCTCATAAGCTATAAGCCATGGGGGTATGTGATGTGGAAACAAGGATCCAGAGAGGAAGATCTGCCTCCTGATCTCCTTCATGCTCTCCATCCTCCTCTACGCAAACGAAGTTGCGGAATACAGCTAGTTACATATAAACAGACTTACATCTAAAAATCCATTGTAAAAGTAAAGTGAGTAATACCCACTGTATTGTATAAAGTGCGTGTTTTGTGTGAATTTGTATCGTATGTGAATGTGAGTGTGTGTTTTTGAATTGCTGTGTAGTGTATAATGAAGGAAACATTCACATAAAAAAAAAATCACACAAAATACGCACTTTATACAATATAGTGGGTATTACTCACTTTATTTTTACAATGGATTTTTAGATTTAAGTCTATTTATATGTAACTAGCTGTACCCCGCAACTTCGTTTGCGTATCGTGTGCTTCGGTTGAGAGTTTTTTGTTACTTTTCTCCTTAGCGTTGGCTTGGCACCATTATCATATATTATCCTTGAAAAGTGGTATCAATGTAAACAAAAATAAAACGTTGACGTGCAAAAATATACACAATGAATTTGATAAGATCACGCAATAACGAGATAATATTCTGATGTAAATTCTTACGGAGGCTGAATGCCGTCGACGTGAGCGTTGTCCGTCGCGTACTCCTGGTTCTGTATCATCTCTGGCGGCAGCGGCGGTGGCATAGTGGTCATTGCTGCAACCATAATGTAGTGTATATATTATAGTATAGTATATAAATTATTACGATAAATATATTTCACTTTTATGAGGAGTGTTTGTCCATTGTCCGCCTGTGCCGTGGACGCTGCCGAGGCCAGCTGAAAACCAGCGCTGTGGCCCCGCTACAGCACATGCTGAGCTGGTCTTTTTTGACGTTACATGCCGCACCATATACTGTCTCTAAGTGTTCATTGTATTAGTGTTTTGTGTTTCGTTTATTTATTCACTGTATGCTGTATGTTACTATTTTATTGTGGCGTCAAATAAATGCATTTTCTTTCTTTCTTTTCTAATGCTGTGTTACTGCACCATAAAAGAGCTCGGTGGCGTAGTGAATGGGTTACTGGACTAACGATACAAAGGTCCCAAGTTCGATCAGTCAGGTCAGGCATGAACGGTATAACACAGAGAAAGGTGTACAGGAGAGTTATTATGGTTGAGATTTTCTGAGAAAGTATTAGACATTTTTTTTAAATTTCTTAATATTACATAAGTGTGTACTCGAAACTATCTACTAGCTGAAGAATTTATTTAATGTCAAGTAGTTCTTGAGAAAATCTCTCTGTATACTTAACTCTGATTCGACCGTACCAATGAGTTTTCCTCGTTGTTTTTTTTAAGGAAATCTTACGTACATTCACTGTATGCTCCTAAAACGGTGGAGGAAACAATCTAAGGCATGTATAATCTACCAATTCGCACTGGGCCTGCGTGGTGTATCATGGCCCGTCCCTCCCTCAATGTAAGAGGTCTGTGTCCGAGCAGTAGAGACATAAAAAATATACTGATGATGAAAATGAAAAAAAAAACTATTGAAGACTCACGTGGAACATTGTAGTTGTCTATATGCGGGTGCTGGGGCATTGGAAATCGCGGGTACATTCCCTGCGGGGGCAGGGGCATCCCCTGGGGCATCGTCGGGGGCATGGCCATCGGACCAATGTACGGGTAATTCCCGTTAGTGGCACCATGGTTCACACCAGGCGGCGGCATCGACCTGTACCTGTAACATCAAGATTTAAGGTAAATTTTACAAAATTAAAATTTTATTTCATACAATTTTGGCTTAGGTAACATCTCACCCTCCAAAAATCTCACCTATGGGTATCACATTTTAAAATTGTTAGTGGTCGATTCGGCCAGTACCTGGGTGAGTTGACTACTTCTAAAATGTGAGGTGGTCAACTCACACCGCTCCAAAGATTACGTTTATGGAGATATCAAATTGATTTATTGTCCACATCTATACCAGTTTTAACTGTCAAAACTGACAAGAACTGTCAAAAATGACAAGAATTAAAAATATAAATTCATTTTAACTTAAATTGATTTATTGTCCACATCTATACCAGTTTTAACTGTCAAAAATGACAAGAACTGTCGAAAGTGTCAAGAACTGTCAAAATGACAAGAACTGTCAAAAATGACAAGAACTGTCAATAATGACAACTGTCAAAAATGACAAGAACTGTCAAAAATGACAAGAACTGTCAAAAATTACAAGAACTGTCAAAAATGACAAGAACTGTCAAAAATGACAAAAACTAAAAATATGAATTCTAATTAATAATTTGCTGCAAACCACCTCTAGCATCACCCCTTTCAAGGAATGTATCGAATTTCCAATCATCCTGTATTTTAGACAGGTGGCGCCACTAATCTTTGAAAATAGTAGATTGTGTTATAAGGACGTAAAATCAACTAAGAGTAACTATTTTGTCTTAGAATCTAGAACTAATACTTTGCATCTGCTAAGAGAAGCATATTCGATGCAGTTTGCGACCATGAGAAGTGAAATATAGTAGATTGTGTAACTAGGACCTAAAACCATTTTACAAGAGATTTTTGGACAAAACGTAGCGACAATGACACGAGTGTAAAACAGGTTTTACTTTCGAGTTTCAATATCTGGTTCTCACTTTATACTGCGAGTAAACAGAACAATATAATTGAATTACAGGTCGCGTCATGTAAAAAGAACGCTGGCGGTCAAGCTGCGCATTAGGCGATGTATCGATCTATTTGGTGGTATGAGGTGCGGCGCGCGGGGGGCGGAGGGCGGGTCACGCGCTGCATGCTTGCCGTTGCGCTATTGGTTCGTCAGTCGACCTTTGCTTTACCCATGCGCAAACACAACCCCTCCACTTTCTTCCAGCGGTCTTTTTACATGACGCGGCCTATACAAGTAAATCGACACACAGCGAAATAAATTAGTTTCGCACTTGGCACGCCAGTTATTTTTTTACGATAATAGTTAATTCATTATTAACACTTTATTGAATACACACTGGATATTTACATTGTAACATAGATAAGAAAAGACATATACAAAGGGCGTAACTTATCTCTATCAGAGATTTCTTCCAGCAAACCCCATGAAGCGACAATTTGAAATGAAAGGTAGACATAGTGTGTGCCATTATAATAATAAATGAATACATATACATACTTACTAAAACGTAATGCTATATATTATACTCATATCGAGATACATATACATAAAATACATTGCCACATTTCAATGGAGCTTTGCCCCGCCTACAAAACTACGTGGCCATTTAAGCTGTACCTATCATTTTGTTGAGGACTTATTACAGGTTTCATATTGCATAATCATAATCAGTATCATTTTCTACTACTCTCGCAACTCCTATAGAAGAATAACAAAAACAATGAATAAATCGCTTCGATTTCTTACTATTTTCTGAATTCTTAATTAAGCTGTTTTTTTTCCAATCGCAACTTGTACAAAACTTTATTTTAACCAATAATTTTAATAAAAAACCGGAGATATTTTTACATTTATTCGTTATCTTGTACAACTTGCGGTTGATGGTGGGGCAGAATCTGGCATGGTCATTTATCCCATGAAGCAAATATATCACGATTCTTACGCAGGTATGTACGCGGCATTTCACTAGCACTTTCCGTAAAGTACAGTCGACAGCACATCAAGTGTAACACTTTGGACTTTGGACCGTTCTTACTATCTGCGCCGTAAGACTTGAAATCGTACGGCTAGTGTTACCATTGATCTGTTGTCGACTGTACAATCAGAACAAATTAAAAGTATAAGGCTGCGGGTACCGTCAATGACATCCCAAAAATTAAATCTAAGTCAAATCTCTTTATTGCAAGTAAGCACGTTGTGTACATTTTTGCTCGTCAACATATTTTTTTTAATTTACATTTGTACACCACTTTGCAAGGAAAAGGTGCCAACGCTGAGGTGAAAAAAAAGATCAAGCAGTCAAATCAAGGCAAATTCACTTTGCATTGTACGAACAACAGTAGACGGTATGGTAACATTTGCAGTACGATTTCAACTCTTAGGACGCAGATAATAAGAACGGTCCAAGGTCCAAACACTTGATATGCTGTAAGCGTACAAAAAACAAAATAAGAAACGCTTAGTACTATTACTCGCAACAGCAGATATATACGTTCGTAGAGTTCGCGGGAGCAGTGGTGTGTAGCGTACATTAGACATTTGGTAAAGAGGTCCAGGATTCGATTGTAAAGTCTCAATTTAATTTCTTAGAACTTACGTGAATTTATCAATTCGAAAGTCTTAGATTACAAAAAAGTTTGCTAGACTTATTACAAAATACAGTTTCGCTGATTTTCGCAACGGGAGTCGGAGATAACCTCATGAAATCAGACAGTTGTAAGAGCAAAACCATGAGGGAAAAGAATTCGCACATACCATAAATATTTTATATGGGGACAAATCTCCGCTCTCGTTGTAAAAAGACACATCTGCTTTTATTATTTTCGATTTTGATTGAAAATTCACACCATGGAAAACAAGTGAGCGGAAGAGATGCAAAAAATTGTCATGCAAGAGCTAAACCGGCTGCGATATAAATATGGATCCTTACTCCAGACTGTCTATAAATTTTGACCTTAGGTGTTTTAGCCTTTAGGCGCGTATTCATAAAGGTGATTTAAAGTTACGCCACCGTTTGTCCCTTTCTATATTAACCTTTTTTAACGAAGTGTGAAAGGGATAGCAACACGATTGAAGGGAATTGATGTTTATAAATAACAGCATAAGGCAGTTCCACCAGAACCGGCGATGAGTGAGTAAAGCTCGAGTAAGGGCGAGTAGTTTTGTAGCTCGGCTATAGGCCGCCGGCGAGTAAGCATGGGCTATTTTTTCGCGCAAGAAACATACAAAGATAGTAGATTCCGTATAAACAAACGAGACACAGCGATACTTTCTCGACGACATAATATTTATAGTTCATCGCCGGGCGAGTACTCGCCGGCGGTGTGAACAGTGGGCGATGAACTATTAATATAAGCGTATCTTTTGTTTACACGGAATGTACTATCTTTTGTACGTTTCTTGGGCGAGAAAATAGCCGATAGCTACTCGCCGGCCTTAGGCGCGGTTTATACTGAAGAAGCGTATGGCGTATGGCGGTGGCGAGTGGCGGTGGCGCGGACATTTGTCACCTCGCTAGATTACACTAAAGTGGGGGAAGTCCCGCATTTTTGTGTCCCTGCTGTACATGCAACACGTACGACAACTAGTTTGCGACTGGCGTTCGCCACGCGCTGCCGCGCGCCGTGCCAGCGCATGGCGGAGGCGAGGGGCGTTTGTCGCCGAGTGGCGCGGACGCAGTTCTCTTTACGACAAATACGACTCTATTCTCAGTACTATTAAGATTTATATTATGTTTTCTTGACTACAAGCTTCCGCCATACGTCCGCGCCACGCCACTTCAGTATAAACCGCGCTTTAGAGTTCATTGCGCATGTCACGTACCTCTCCAACTCCTCCTCGGAGTGCGCGAACGTGCACGCGCTGCCGCGCGGACAGAACGAGCGCGTGGCCGCGTCGCGACACATCGACACCTTGTACTTGGAGTGGGTGGGCGTGCCCGCGCCCGCCTGCGGAGACGGCTGACCTGGACAGAGGTATTGCTATTTAGTTGCAGTAAGACGACAGCTTGTTGCCAATGCCAAGTTACAGAGCAAGTAAGGGGCTGCCAGCTGTCAAACTCAAGCGCGAGATAGAAGATGTCCCGCAGCGGCGGTACTGCGCCCTTCGCGGCTCTTCACTAAGAGCACGGCACAGTGACGCCATATTTGTATTAATTTAGGATGAATTTTAGCTGGAGGCGACCTCTCGCTGCCCGCCATCGTGCGAGCAATGGGCAGCGAAGAACGGTGGAAGATGGTGGCGGGTTTCTGCGCCACCATCATGACGGCGAAAGAGTCGTCGGAGCGGGAGCGCGAGAATGACCCCCTCTCGCTCCCGATCCGCCGACGGCGAGCGGGCCGCAGGCGACGGGCGTATGTCCGCCGCCTGCCGCCCTAACGGGGACTTGCGGGCGTCGGGTCGGGGGGTCCGGCGCCCGCTTAGAGGTCCCGAGCTGTAAGGCGTCTCGTCCTGTGTTCCGAGGCGCCTTAAGCGGAGGTATAGGGGTAGACCCCCGAGAAGGGCCCACGAGGGCGGCCGCGGACGAGGTTGTGGTATTTGGCGCTGCGTTCCCACAACCTCGTTCCAAACGCGATGCGTTGAACACCTTGGGGTTTTAGTGGGTATAGGACCGTATTATGGCGGGAGTCCCACATACTCACCGCGCGCCCCTCCTCATTGGCGCGGTGAGATGCGAAAAGCATTTCCCCAAGTATAAAAAAAGGATGAATTTTGGCAGGGAAATAAAAATACCTACGCCAACAAAAATCTGATTTTATTAAAACAAGCTCTCGTATTTATAATACCCTACATTTTGATATATATTTTATATGCGCATACAATATGCACCAAAATTATACATATGCGGCCATAGAAGGTTGATTTTTTCACGGCTGCATGAGGTTGCAGACTTGAGTATTTGGAATTAATTTCAACTTGATACGTCCACGCTTTTCAGAGATGTAGGTCTTGACAGACAGACTGACAACAAAAGTGATCCTATAAGGGTTCCTTTTTTCCTTTTGAGGCATGGGACCCTAAAAACGAGGAAAAATCGTTGGAACACGCCTGACCTTGCCGAGGATCGAACCTGGGACCTTCCAGTCAGGTCCAGTGACCCAACCGCTGTGCCACTATCTCACTAGATCTAATATAACAATTAAAATCAACACAAGCACTCACTTGTCGACGGTTCCGAGCAGCGTTCCATCATGCTGTACTTCTGATTGTGGTTGGAGTCGCGGCCCGAGGCTTGCTGCTGCATGTAGTGGATCAGTCCGGAGACCACCTCCTTAAGCGAGGACATCATGTCCGCCAACTGTTGCCACGTGGGACTCTTCGCGTCTGTTGGCAGAAATTGAATGTCAAAGCGCGATTTATTTGTACCACGTTGGTGTGACAGGTTAAGGCCCCAAATATATCAAAAGCGCGGGCACGGTCGCGCATATATAGCAGCCGCGGCCGCTCGTTCACTCACTGGGAATGTGTTCGCGTATGTTCGCGTGTAATAGGTTTAGGACATCACAGGGCCGGTGATGTAAGTTGATCAGTTGATAAGTGGCTATCCGCTCAAGCTGTCCGTGTATCCTAATGCTCCCACTTCACATGGACATTCGTATTCGCTATTGGATTTTTGTCGTATTTGTCAAATACTTGTCGTACATACAAATAAGACGAATATTTTGTCAAGAATACCAACCACACATGGCAATTATGACAAATACACAAATACGTATAGCCAAGTGAAGTGCCACCATAAGGTTCCGCGTGATGAGGCGTTGTGTGTTAGTTACCTGGACTGGCGTCTATGCTGGCTAGCCTGTCTAGGTGCATGCTCATGAGGACCAGCTGCGCGGGGTCGCCGGTGCGCTGCAGCGCGATGAACAGCTCCTGCACCGACTGCGCGAACGACTGGGGCGTCTGCAGCTTGTCTGCGCAACACACGTAATAGTTCAACGGCATAACGTACAGCTAACAGCACATCAAAACACTTTGTACTTTGGACTGTTCTTATTATCTGCGTCGTAAGCGTTAAAATAGTAGCGCATGTGTTACTATTGATCTGCTGTTCTCCGCACGTATACTGCAGCCCACAGACCACAATTTGTACCGATTTCATGTATATTTCTTTTGGACAAATAACCCCGCTAAAAATACGGGCGAAAATAAATAAAAAATAATACTTAAATACTACAATATAATGTAAATAATGTTATATGATAAATAATGATGACTATATTCTATAATATACATAATGTATAATAATAAATAAGTATAATGTTATTAATAATATAAAATAAATATGGTAAGTACGTATTATAAGATATGAAATGATTATGTATATAAATAGAGTAATTTCATGTCTATTGGGTAGACATGAAATCGGTACAACTTTGCAAGCGAAACATTCTGTCAACGATGAGCGCATAGAGACGAAGCGGGGGACTGGGATGCCGTATTAAAGAAATGCGTCCATGTCGATAATATCTCTAGGTTACACGTGTACCGAAGCCATTTTGCGCTCATGTGCGCCCTGTTACAGGTCTATGGGGTAAATGGTCTGTGACCGCAGCCCAAATAAAGTCTAATTTTGTAAACAAATATGATCGTCTAATTACCTGGTTGTGATGTAACACAACCAATTAATAGGAACCACATCGTGAGATCGATCTCGGCCTGCGACTCACCAATGATACTCTGCATGTGGCTCTTGTGCGCCGTGTCTCCGTACAGTAGCGCGCTCCACTGGTCGGGCGCTATCCGCAGGCCCGCCTCCGTGGCGATCTGCACGATCTGCGCGTCGTGCTCGCGACGCAAGGAATCGTACGTACGGAACTCCTCCTTCAATTGCATCAACGACGAGTCGCATTCCCTCTTTGATACCTGAAATAATCATTTTTTTGTTGTAAATTTCTTCCCAGAGGGAAAGGCAAAGCCAAATAGAGCATACAGCCTGGTCTGATGTCAATAGAATGTCCGAATTCTAATAAATACATACATATATACGAAGATAACCTAACCTAAACCTACGCACAACCCTCCCAAACCCCTAAACGAAATAACTCTACGATCCACGCAATCATAGAGTTATGGCAGGAAACCTTGCTAAGAGCACAAAACTTCACAAACACGACTTCTTTCGAGCACTCCAATTAATAGAAACGTTCGCGAACATCTCCTGATTAACTTAACGTGATCATTAATCACTAAATACCACGGAAACTATTTAATTGGAATTTTTTATTAATGGACTCGACAGTTCGTCATTTGCCAATGTCATGTACATAATATTCAAGATATCGTCGTCTTCTTCTTCTGCAAAGGAGTCGCCGTGGCGTCATCACCCTGGGTAGCCGCGTCTTCTTGTCTTCCTACAGAGGAGTCGCCGTAGCGTCATCACTCTGGACGAAGCAGCTCGACAGTCACATTCACTCCTGGGCTCCTAATGGGTCTCTTGATAAATGCTTATGGCTAGGGGATAGCGCGGACACAGCTAGTGGACAGAGCGGTTACGGCTAGTGGGCAGCTCGGTTACGGCTATGGAACAGCGCGGTTACGGCCATATGGTCAAAAAGTTTAACTGTAGAATAATATTTATACATACAATAACACTGTAAAAAGTTGTGTCTATACATTGGATATTTTTTGAAAAGAATAAGTAATGTGTTTTAGGATCGATACTGATGCCAAAACACTAATTTTTAGAATTTTTGTCTGTGACTTTGTGCAAGTATCACGCCATAACTACTGAAGGGATTTTGATGGGAGTTTCACTAGGAGATAGCTGAAATATCCGGACAGCTCATTAAAAGCCATGGCGGTATGTGATGTGGAAACAAGGATCCAGAGAGGAAGATCTGCCTCCTGAGCTCCTCCATACTCTCCATCCTCCTCTACGCAGTTGCGGGGTACAGCTAATACATAATAAAAATAAATATACTAATACTGACCTTAAAACAAGAAGCCCTGTAAAGGAGCTGGACGACGTGGCCTATACTAGTTTTGGAAGCCTGCGGGAAGTGAGGCTCCAATCTTTGGACTACAAACATCACTAACACCTGTCGACAGAAACAAATAGTAAGTTTTAAAAAGTTGCTGATATATATAATGCCATTTTTACCGAAAAGACATTGCCACATTTCAATGGAGCTTTGCCCCACCTACAAAACTACGTGACCATTTAAGCTGTGCCTATCATTTTGTTGGGGTTTCATATTGCATAATCATAATCAGTATCATTTTCTACTACTCTCGCAACTCCTATAGAAGAATAACAAAAACAATGAATAATTCGCTTCGATTTCTTACTATTTTCTGAATTCTTAATTAAGCTGTTTTTTCCAATCGCAACTTGTACAAAACTTTATTTTAAACCAATAATTTTAATAAAAAACGGAGATATTTTTACATTTATTCGTTATCTTGTACAACTTGCGGTTGATGGTGGGGCAGAATCTGGCATTGTCATTTAGAGAGAATTTGACGACGACTTAAGTATCATAAACAGCAGAGGTCCGAGGTTCGATCCCTGACTAATACCAGAACGTGTCGGATACGATTCTGAGAGGTAAGGCCCATATTTCACAAACTCTCCTATCGCTTAGGTAGTTGGCGAACTTCAGCAGACGGGGTGTGAAACCCATCGCACCTAGTTGAAGAAGGATATCATTATCTACCCTGTCGAACGCTTTCTGGAAATCCAGATAAATGACATCCACCCGATTCCTGTCGTCTAATTCGCGAGACATGAGATTCACTAATGTGACTAAGTATGTGGCTACAGAGCGCTTGGGCAGAAATACATGCTGCGCGCCGGTGACGAGAGGCTGACACTGAGGTAGGAGCCTGGCGTGCATAGGCGTCTCAAACACCTTGGCCAGTATGTGAGTGTTACCTTCCTGGAGAGCGCTGATCCGTCTTCGAGAGCTAGCAGCACCAGTTTGAGTACCTCCTCCTGCATGGCCGGCCCGAGGAACTGGCAGCCGCGCGCGCGCACCGCCGCCCACAGGTTGGCGCTCAGCTGCTGCGGGTTCTGGCAACAACGGGCACGTTATAAGGCTCTCGATATCGAAGGTGGTAGGGAATGAGAAACAACCGTTTCGGCAGTCCTTGGGTCGGGTAACAACATTATCCTGTTGCGGTGATGTAACAACATTACCCTGTGGCAGTCGTGTAACAACGTTATCCTGTGGCGGTTGTGTAAAATCATTATATCGTGGCCGCTTGTAAAAAAATTGTACCATATTGTTGTCATGTAAATACATTACCCTGTGGCGGTCGTGTAAAAATCATTACCCTATTGTTGTCGTGTAAAAATATTACTCTGTCCCTGTCGTATAAAAACATTAGCCTGTGGCATTCGTATAAAAACATTTAATGTGACGGTCGTGTAAAAACATTACCCTATTCCTGTCCTGTAACAACATGATCCTATGGCAGCCGTGTAATAACATTACCCTGTAGCGGTCGAGTACTCAATACTCAATATATTTATTGCATTCCATAAGTTATAATACAGATATTCATATAATTAACATTAAAATGTTACAATGTTCTTTATGTACCTTGTTTAGGCACAGCAATATAAGAGAGAGACGACATTTCTTGTTCAAATATAATGTACTTTGCAGTAACTAAGAAGTAGTAGGTAAGAACATCACCCTGTTGATGTGATGTAACAACATTACCCTGTAGCAGTCAAAACTAACCTGGTGTTGTAGTATGAGCTCGGTGACTGTGCGCTCGCCTAGAGACCTGGCCGCGCGCGCCGCCCGCCCGCGCCCCTCCTCGTCCGTCATGGCGCACTGCAGGAGCGTCACCAGCTTGCGCTGCATCGGCCGCGACAGACGGTTGCCCGCCATGCTGTTGTTCACTGCACAGGCACGCACAGCTGTTAGCAGTGCCGTATTTACGTAGGCAAATTGGACCATGGCCCAGGGCGCCTAATATGGTGTTTTGCAAAAAAAAATATTGCATTAATCAACTCTCATATTCCTGCTGAAGAGAACTGTGAAATCAGTTTTTCGATATCTCAACTAATACCGAAGATATTAAGCAGTTCAATCAAGTGGTGGGGGATGCTCCATCTCTTTTCAGCAAAATGGCGCTACCTTAGTATGACATCAGAACCACAATATGGCGGTTATTGTTTCTGTCTCTTTCTAATACAACTTTTCTAAATGCCTGTAGTTACTTGATTTTTCAACTAATTTCAATTTTGATTTCACAGTTGATCATGAATTTGTGTCAATTTTGTAATAATAATGAAAAACATTTAATTTTCGATACTTGTCAAATACCCTAGTCTAGGGGAGGCCCGGATGCGTATATCGCTTTCCATATTCTGTACGTCCCCAAAGGGAGACGAGTTAGGTATGCATTTCTAAAAGCATCATCATCATCAGTCTTATTTTATGCCCCCCTTACATTGAGGGAGCTCGGGCCATGATCCACCACGCGAGCCTAGTGCGGATTGGCGGATTACACATACCTTAGATTTTTGGTTTCTACGGCATGCAGGTTTCATCACGATGTTTTCCTTAACCGTTTTGAGAGCATTCGGTAAATGTAAGTAAGTTTTTCCGTCGAAAAAAAGCTAGAAAATAACTCATTGGTACACACGAAGACAGAGATAAGTATACAGGGGGCCTCAATTAGGTTGAGATTTTCTCAAAAACTACTGGACCGATTTTAATAATTCTTTTACAGTTACATAGTTTTAACTTTTATCTATCAAACAGTGAATTAATTTTTGCAATAGGTCAAGCAGTTTTTGAGAAAATCTCAACCTTAAAAACTCTCATGTACACCTTTCTCTGTGTTCCACCGCTGGCATGGCTGGCCGGGAATCGAACCTGGGACCACCGAGCTCTTACCGTATATTGCATACAGTATTTCAGGTATTCAGCAGTATTGCTCTGAAACTGGACATTGGCAAGTGACATAAACTGTCGACTCCATTAAGAGCCTTCATAGAGCCAACTAGCCCCGCCAATCTTAAAAAAATAATATCTTCCAATATAATCAATTTTATTAAAAAAGCTATTTACAAAATGTTTATTACGATAAATACTATTTTTCAATATACAATACATGGCATAATTGCGACAAGCTAAGTTGTAGTTCACAAATGTGCCAAAACGGCCGTTTTTCGCAATTATGCGAACTACAACTTACCGACATCGAATCACGTTATAAATAAGCATTTAAAAAATAGTATTTCATTTTGTAAATAGCTTTTTTGATAAAAATGATTACATTGGAAGACATTATTTTTTTAAGATTGGCGGCGCTAGTTGGCTCTATGAAGGCCCCTAAAGAAAAGCAAATAGTATAGTATGAACCCTATGATCTTACAATTGCCGCAAAACTTGAGGTAGATGGCCAGTTGTTCCATGCATCGCACGATGACGTCGTAGGCTCGCCTGTCGTGTTCCGCGAGCGCCTGTATGCACGGCGGGTGGTAGGGCTGCGCTGGCGGCGCGTACCCGGCCAGCTGCAGCAGCGCAGTGTTCACCACAGACTCCTCCGGCTCGACCATGATTACTGACTGCGGGAGACACAGGCATCATCAGCAAGGAGAAAGGATGGAGTTTTATTTTTATTTTATTGGAACACAGAGAAAAGTGTACAGGAGAGTTTTTAAGATTGAGATTTTCTCAAAAACTACTTGACCTAATGCAAAAATTCTTTCAACTGTTTGATAGATAAAAGTTAAAACTAAGTAACTGTAAAAGAATTATTATATTCGGTCCAGTAGTTTTTGAGAAAATCTCAACCTTATTGAGGCCCCCTGTATACTTATCTCTGTCTTCTACTATACCTACTCACTTTTCAACAATTTAAGCTTAAACTTTTTGTAAACAAGAGTGGCAGAGACGTGAAAATATTTCATGCAAGAGCGACATAAATATGGCTATAATTCCATGGGCGGTTCCTTGCTTCATGCACGAAACCAATTCCAAACTTAAAGTCCATTGCTCGGTTGCTATGCTACGAATAATAATGTTACTAATGAAATCCAGTAATGTTACTTATAAAATAAGGCAACAGGTCTCCTGACAAAGAACATACATAAAGCCTCAGGCCAGTACTAATAGTCTGAGCTCAAACCCTCAAGAGCGAATTCTACTGATACACGTGTCACGGAGCGAGCAATAAATTAAAATAGGTAGTAAATATGTGGATATACTGGGTTTATTTCTGAATAGAGATTTTCGAAAATCTTAAAAAATAGTCGGAGAAAATCTATACATATAATAAGACTGTAAAAAAGTTGTGTCTGTACATTTGATATTTTTTGAAAAGGATAATAGTAATCTGTTTTAGGATCGAAACTGCAGCCTAAACGGATCAATGGCTTTTAATTTTGCCACGGCAAAAAAATTCATCATCTTATTTATTAGCAGGTTTCATCAGCAAGGACCTTCGATGGAGTTAACCATATTTACATCAGAATTCGAAAACTTGTTTTCGTTAATTTCACAAAATATACATAATACCGAAGGACAACTGTATAACTGTATACATAGAATTGAAATTAATTGAATAATAGGAAAGAAAACCAGCAGTCGCATCGCAGACCAATAAAATTAACAGAAAAATAATTGAAAGAGAAAAAAGAAATTAATCATATGCTAAGTGCAACATAGCAAAAAATACTTAGGTATTCGCATTGTACAAACAAATTAAATTCACAAAAACTTAAAACACATAACATTCAATTTAATTGAAGTCTGTTTAAGGACCTCCTGTTAACCATAAACATTTACTTAACGTTGTTCCACGGTTGATCGTATTTTTCTAATTTAACGTTTTTAACAAAGTGTGAGTGACAAAACGTGGTTTAATATAAGGGAGGTTAAACCTGGTTTATGGCTAATAGCTTGTTTAGCTATTAGTTAAATATAAGCTAGAGAAGTGTTTGTTCATCTTAACGCACGCATATTGTATAACGCTAAGTAAAACGCAAAAGCCAGTGGTTTCCATGTTGCTTAACTATGTGAAAGACTGCAATGGATGTCATCAACTATAAAAGCCTTGCAATTAATAATGAGGCCCAGTGGACATGTTGCAACTGTCATCCATCATCATCAGTCATCAACTATGTTTCAAACAATTTACATTATTTTATTACTAAAAAGATAAATTATTTATTTAATAACAAATCATTAACATATTTACATAAACAAACAAAAAATTATACAAAAAATTTAAAAATAAAATTCTAAAAATAATGTTTCAAAACAATTTATAGCTGACATAAGCCATCGCCTTAGAAAGAGGGGTTTTGACTCTCGCTCCGGGTCCTACCTGGTGCAAAGGTTGGCCATAGTCATAGAACACGGCAAGGCCGCGAGCGTTATGGGCACCTTTGCCCCGGGTATGACAACGGGGCTGGTGATTTGATTGACGAAGGTTCAACGGATAATATAGTTATAAGTATTAAGTAATAAGTAAGTAATCATTGTATTAGTTTTAAATTTTAGGCTATAATTCACATCAACTGTGTTTGAAAACTCAAAGTTTGGGAACCTCTAGCATTAACCACGTGTAGCTTTGGCTTATACTTATCGCAACGAGCGGCTGTATCACCATGTGCGGGCCAGAGCCCGGCCAGACTAAACAATAACAACAAAGGGATCATATTTAACAAAGTAAGAAATAAGCAGAGTTCGGACTTCTGTAATTTACACTAAGGGTAACTGAGAATGTCGCCACATACAATATTGCAAGGCACGTTGAACCCAGATCGATATTGGTTATTTTAGAATCAAGGACCTATGCATGCACACAGCGTATTTTAAACTCGAAAGGGGACACGCGTTGAAAGCGTAAAACGTGCAGCAAAATGCAGTCGAAATAACACAAATTACACTCAGACACGGAAACAATAAATAACCATTCAGAGCCAGAATCATACCACTTATTGCAAGTGTATATTTTTCTACGCCAGTATTTTTTAGGCAGATAGTCATAGACAGTTTTCAGTGTTCGAGTTCGGTCTTACAACTGTCAGTATACATACAAGTTTGCAAGAAAAGTGGCCGACGCTGACGGAAAAAAATATCAAACAAAAGTCTCAGCAGCACTTAACAACAGAATTACATGTTTAAATAATTAATTAGTTCTACACAATTATTATTATGATATTGTTTCAGTGTCTACCGTAGGCACAAACGCGTTCTCGGCTGGGAATCGAACACAGAACCCCACAGACTGGCACTACCGTCTAGGCTAGCACATGTGCTACAATAAATAAGCTACCTATTAAGAGCGACGCAGCGTTCAATCGACTGACGATCGTATTGACCCGATATTGACCTCTTCTGCAGTGGTCTCAAAGTCATCAAGAATCTAATCATTGACCAGTCAATGAATATAAGAATCACGTCGCCTTTTTTAGGGTTCCGTACCTCAAAAGGAAACCCTTATAGGATCACTTTGTAGTCTGTCTGTCTGTCCGTTCGTCCGTCTGTCTGTCAAGACCTAAGTATATCACAGAAACGCGTGGACGGCTCAAGTTTAAATTAATACCCAATACTCAGGCCGACAATCTCATCTCGTCAACGCAATGAAAAAATATCGCTGGTTATGTCGACCTCAAAGATCTATTGTGACCGCACACCGAGTTCTTATATCCCGCTGCCAAGGCCAACGTCCTTCAGGAATCATATGTGCGAGAGTTTTTATATCCTCAGATACAAACTCTAAGAACCCTGAATAAAATTAGTTATATGACGTCACGTGCGTCTCCAACAGCTTTAACAAGTATTTAAATACAATATACAAATTGGGCAATGTCAAACCAATGCAGTGGACATTGAATTAAAATATTTACATACGTGATACAGACTGCATACTATTGTGAATTTGAGACCCTGCATGTTTCTGTGAAATACTTGGGATTGCATTTAAACAAAATGGAATACTTTGTGGTGCATTAAACAAAAACATCCGCATAAAAAGGAAACAGGATTGGGGTCAGGCTTTATGCATTGTATGCAATCTTTGGATGTCTGTGTTTATAAAAATGAATGTTTGTTTGTATGTACCCTATGCGTTTCATATTCACTGATAAGTTACTTTTTTTTTGCAGAAACTCGCATGAATATGCTGACAACAAAATATGAAAATAGTTTTACGATATTTAAATAAACACCATTATTTTTTCATTTACAGACTTATATGTAGTTTTATTGGTATATTTTTTAGTTTTAGATAAGTATAGTTTAGATTTAATTGTGTTTTAGTTTTCCGTGTTTGAATTATATATCTTTTGAAAAACTATTGACACCAGAGATATTATTATTATTCAGGGCTTTGGTTCAAGTTCAAGGGTCACTGCGACCTCAAAGGTCTATTGTTAAAGTCATAACCATTTTCGGCAAACCGAATTTGGAGTGGATTTTATATGGTGCTAATGAGATCCGATGATATGTTGATTCCTGATTTTTCAACCATGTTTTCGCAGTAGACCTTTATATGTTTATTTTGTAAAGTTAATGAAATAATTTAATATTCAATACTTATATGAAACTTTGGTAATTATTTTGTGCATACATACGCCAGGTAAGGTTTGCGTGCCATAAAACACAAGCGAGTTACAGCTAGTAATAAATAAAATCGCTTATAGCTATGATCTATAAGTAACTATCGCATCACCATCATCTATTTATATTGCTCCAGTGCTCGGGCACAGACCTTCCCTTACATCGAGGGAGCTGGGGCCATGATCCACCATGCACCCACTGCGGATTGGCGGATTTCACATATCTTAGATTTTTTCTTCTTCTACGGCATGCAGTTTTCATCACGATGTTTTTCCTTCACCGTTATCTACATATAACTATCGCATAGCATCTTCTAAAAATGAGGGCTTCCCTTATTTAATCTAAATAGATGGAGAAAAATGTTCGCATCGGCCAGGATTCAACCCGGGAACTCGCCACGCTTATTCCAATTGTGACTCGCCATCTAATTGGGACGTTATCGTCGTTATACTGTCCACAGATTCGTTATGTATATAAAGTTTTTTTTATTTTGCCTGAGAAAAAGAAATCCAAGGCTTTACTTATATGAAGTCATTCCTCGTTCGCAACCTGGTTTAAAACAAGAAAAATATCACACCCACAAAACTTACGAACACAACCGAAAACCACCTCGTCGGTTAAAGAACATGCCAGGTGGAATATTTTTCCAAGTAATTATAGAACTATCCAGAAAATTCTATGGTGCGTATTCATAAACGTGATTTAAAGTTACGCCACCGTTTAGGCCCCCTGTCCCTTTCTATCTTAACCTTTTTTAACGATCTGTGAAAGGGATAGCAACACGATTTAAGGGAAGTGAGGTTTATCTAGGTCTATGAATAACAGCATTGATGTTATAGTCAAAGACCGGTGTGCAGTCGCTCCGCGGATGACTAGTCTATCCTAGGTTTGACCAACGCCTTTGGTCAAACCCTGAAGTAGATTATAGAATGATTGGTGGATTAAAAGCCTTCGGAGCTCATCCGAGACGGTTGGGTTAAGGTGTATTATTTTTAAACAATCCATAGAATTTATATCTCGGGCTTTGACTGAAGGCATTGGTCAAACCTAGGATAGATTAGTCAATCCGCGGAGGGACTGCACGTCAGCCTCTGACTATAACATCAATGCTGTTAGGTCTATTGATAGAAATGGGGTAGAACTAGATGGAACTTTTCGGTGCAGTAGAACTAAACGTAATAGACCCCGTGGTCTCTCCCCATGGCAGTAAAGTCAAGTTGGCAACATTGGTTTCCACTCACCTGATCAAACGGGCATTGTTTCCTATGCAGGTGCTTGAGGCAATGTTTACAGAGCGTGTGGCCGCAGCTGAGGCTGATAGGGCTGCGGGGCGGCGCGCCGAACTCGCGGCAGCACACCGGACAGTTCAGGTAGTCCGTCCATTGCGGCGCCTGGATGGGCATTCTGTAATAACAAATGAACAGAAATAATATTTTTTATAATGTTCAGAGGATTCTCCTACGAGTCGTATGTCCGGCGGCTACAGGTGAATAGAATAGAAAACATTTATTTGAAACACACACAGAGCACAGTACATAAGAGATACATAGAATAAAAATTACAATGAAAAGAGATACGTAGGGCAGTGGTGTGGTGTCAAACAGGTCTCCAGGTGGATATGGATGCGCGTTTCAGTCACTTCCGCACTTTGTTAAAAAAAGTTAGGGACCGAACTATTTTACATCACGTCTAGTAAGGGCCTTCCATGAGCCAACTAGCGCCGCCAATCTTGAAAAAATAATATCTTCTAATTTAATCGATTTTATTAAAAAAGCTATTTACAAAATGTTTATTAGGATGAATACTATTTTTCAATATACAATACATGACATAATTGCGACAAGCTAAGTTGTAGTTCATAAATGTGCCAAAAACGGCCGTTTTTCGCAATTATGCGAACTACAACTTACAGAAATTTAATCAGGTTATAAATAAGCATTTAAAGAATAGTATTTATCGTAATAAACATTTTGTAAATAGCTTTTTTAATAAAATTGATTATATTGGAAGATATTATTTTTTAAGATTGGCGGCGCTAGTTGGCTCATGGAAGGCTCTTAATGCGATAATGTTTAAGCAGCATGCTAGATTGCTAGCATGACTACTGACTGACTCGGTGATATATAACTTTTTTATTAAAATATATTTAAAATTACATTCACTAAGAAAAGACGTGATTACTTTCAATTAACAATATTAACCATTAAAGAAACAAGCAAGTATGATACAAATCATCAAACAAACATCCATGGTTTCGAAAGGGGGCCACGAACGAGTAACGTAGTGTGGGACGCCGCCCGACCAGATGGAGAGATGATCTACCTACAGCTACACAATGGACTGAAAACGCACTGGCACCAATCAAAAATCAATGGTCAAACCTGACCTGGATCGAACCTGGGACCTCCGTATCATAAGTCCATTGACCCAACTAGGTCACCAAGCTCTACAATATAAATGGCATATTCTATTATCTATATATATAAAAGAAAGTCGTGTTAGTTACACTATTTCTAACTCAAGAACGGACGAACCGATTTAGCTGAATATTGGTGAGGAGGTAGCTTAGAACCAGGAGAAGGACATAGGATACTTTTTATCCCGTTCCAGTAGGAAAAAATGAAAGATAAATATGATGAAGATTTATATGAGAAATTCCTGACTATCGGTAATGGTCGAGTACCTGTCGACAAATCGACGATAAAAATCTGATAATTTAATGCTTCTAACGCGGAACAAAGTTCGCGGGGTCAGCTAGTTAATAATAAATTAACAACGTAAATCTAATGTTTATCTATCGTTGGTAATTTCACTTTTATAATGTTTGTTTATAACTCCACACATTATTAATTGGGTCACCTGGTTATTGGTCACCGTCGATCGCCTATAAGTAGGACTGAGATGTCGACCCGCGTGTGTCCGCAATTACACTGCCTCCCTTACCCTTCACACAAACACACCAATGCTAATAATGCATTGTTATTAGACGGTTGTGTTTGTGCAAGTGGACTCTAATACATTCGTAAACATGACTGCACTTCACAAACATTAAGGGCCATTTCGTACCTAACTAGCGGCCCTAATATTTAAAAAATCATATTTTCTAATAGTATCATTTTTATTAAAAAAAAAAGATATACGGTCTAACACAGAGACAGGAGAGTATAAAAACTCTCTGGTTGAAAAAAGGTTGTACACACGAAGACAGAGATAAGTATCTCTAACAGTGAAAGAATTATTGCATTAGGTCAAGTAGTTTTTGAGAAAATCTCAACCTTAGAAACTCTACTGTACATCTTTCTCTGTCTTCGACCGTACTATCTCAAAAAAAGACCTATTGCAAGAATTCTTTCAATATAAGATAGATAATGAAAACTTTGTAACTGTAAAATAATTATTAAATTCGGTCCTTTTGAGAAAATAATTTCTAATAACAATAGATATCATAATTTCGGTAGTATGTAAAGATTTATGGGGTAATTTTTAAATATTTTATTTTCTATCTTCAAGCTATTTTAGACAACTAATTACAATATTTTTGTTATCTAAACTGTACGTAGGCTTTTTTATTTTAGAAAATAATTAGCAAAAATAGGGATAAGATTCGTATAGTTCGCAAATTGTTGAATATTTTTTTAGTTTTCGCTATTTTGTAAACTACAACCGAAATTGAATGATGTTGTGAACGTGCATTTAAATATGTAATAGCATTTATCATAATAGATATTTGGTAAGTAGCTATTTTAATCAAATCCCCTTTTTCTAAATCTTATTTTCTATTAGAATAATCGAAAATATGCTTTTTTAAAGATAGTTAGCTTAGTTAAGTATTAGTATAGCGCTAGTTAAGTATGATATGACCCTTAAATAACGATTGCTTTTACTCTAATATTTTTTTCATGCAGGTCTATTTTTAAAATGAAATGAAGCTCTCATACATTGTATTCATTTTGTCTAATTGACTTTTTGATATGGCGTTGACTTGGGAATTGGAGTTGCTGGTTATTTATAGTTTTTATAAATACGGTCAACGTCGCGTCGACGGCATATCAATGGTAAAACACAGGCAGTGGCGAAAATCCAGCATAGCATTACAATGTATCTGCAAGAGTTTTTCGAACATGATTTTGCAAATTAATTTATATGTTGACAATTTTAATTTTTGATTTAATGGATAAGAATTACTTCTTAATTATTATATTTACTTGAATATTTATTTGTATTATTGACTGCTGGCTGACAAAATTGAATTTTTAATGTTTAATTGTCTAATGTTGTGGTGCCCTTACAGGGTTTATGTGAGCACTTCCTGTACTATCTAAGAACCATGTTACCACATAAAGCAAGGAATAAATGAATTATGAATTATGTAATTGCGTCAATTTACGCAAAAGTTAACTTTTAAATGCGAGGTATAAAAAATGACAATGCCTAATGTTGTTCCTTGATCCCATATAATATTCATCTAAGACAAATTGAGTCCATGTATGCAGTAGTTTTTTTTAAGTACGATAAAAAACAAACATTTTAATAAAGTTACATTCTATGGCAATCAAAATAGTGATGTCATGATTAAAATATCAATATTGTATCGGTATTTATATTGAATTAGAGGTGTTCCCACGACTATGTGTTGTAATTTTTTCCCCAAGATAAAAAGTGGCCTATGTTACTCATAGATAATGTAGCATTCTAATGGTGACAGAATTTTTGAAGTTTGGCATTTAGTTTTATAGTTATATTAATATCATTCCTACTGATCACATATTTGGTCACAGTACTATAACTTTCAAACTAAATCTGTCATCGAGAAAATAAATGATTGGAGGCATCTCCTCTGGATGAAGACATGAACATGCGGCTACCCAGGGTGAAGACGCTACTGCGACTCCTCTGGAGGAATATAGAAGACTATTATATATTGAATTTTCTGTAACATGACATTGGCAAATGACGAACTGTCGAGTCCATTAATAATAATAAATAAGAGTATAGTATTTTCTTTTTAGAATCATGTGAATGATTTTATTATGCTTGAACCAAGTTCTAACAAGAAAACGAACATAGTCACAATAAACTATTATTGCAAGTCCAATTGTATCACTTTTATATAATCTTAGTTTGTGTTGAAAAGTTGTTCACGGCATTTTTTTTTATCAGTTTCAATTTAAAAACAGGCAAATTATTCATTATCTTCTGCTATAAAATGTATAATCAGTTATTTGGTAGTTCACTCACAATTGTACTGATAACAACCATATTTTTTAACTGACTTTCTGTCTTGCTGTACATATCACTTACCTATATTGCTTATCAAATCAGATATTATATTCCCATGGGAATCTTGTGGTAAATTCAGCCATAATGTATGTAAATGTTACACCCTGTGGCTCATATTCATAAACATGGTTTAAAATTATGCCACAATTTAGGCCCCCTGTCCCTTTCTATCTTAACTTAATGAAGTGTGAAAGGGATAGCAACACGATTTAAGGGAAGTGAGGTTAAACTAGGTTTATGAGTAACAGCATATGTGTGTACTCCTGAGTATTTATTTGCAAACAATGGTCAACAACAATCTGTTATTGAGTAACATAGATAAACAACTTGACATTGGCGAAAGTATCTCTTAAATAAGAGTAGAAGCCATTCAAATAAAAATAGAATAGAACATAGATAAACACTTTTCATACATATTCAAAAATCTTAGACATACATACAAAGTTTTGGGACAATGGGATTTTATATTTCACGTAACACAGGGTTGGCTTTTTAATATTTTGGAAATATAGACAAAATTGGTGAAGCCAAATTTTACACCCACTAAACCTACATACTTATACTTACATTATAATATTATCAATATTATTTTTTATAGTATTATAATAAATTCTGCTGCAACATAACTATGTCCAACCACCCGGATGTCTAAAAAAATATTTATAGTGACTTACTCAACTCATTTTTTGATGTTTCATGGTCTGGATAAAGTGGTAGTGTCAATAGTTTTGGTTTCTTTTACACTGTCTTCGGTACCTGATGAGCTCGGCACGGACTAAGTAACTTACCTCCCATGACAAGCTATTAGGACAATAAAAGACCGGGGAAGACAGAAAAAATTTGATTATTTTAAAAACTGTGACACCCAAAAATTGCCACCTAGGCACGTCGGTCTCACAGGCCCAACACGTGGGGTACACCAGATATTACTATAGGAAGATATGGGAAAAAACGACAGGGTCCTGCAATGATTACATTTTGCTAAAATTACCTTAAGAATAACACGAACACTCATCACAAAAATAACACATTTGGCTTTTATCCACTTCAAAACATGATCCGTCAGCAGCCGTAGAACATAGACTAAATCATAGACAAAAGTTACAGAGTACTTCAAACTAAAAAATAATTTATCGTTGTTTGTGGTTATTTGTACACACCAAACACTTTGGACTTTAGATCGTTCTTATTATCTGCACCGTAAGAGTTGAAGTCGTACTGCAAGTGTTACAATTTTTTTTAATTTGCTTTGCTTTACAAATGACATTGCTACATTTCAATGGAGCTTTGCCCCACCCACAAAACTACGTGACCATTTAAGCTGTACCTATCATTTTGTTGGGGACTTATTACAGGTTTCATATTGCATAATCATAATCCAGTATCATTTTCTACTACTCTCGCAACTCCTATAGAAGAATAACAAAAAAAATCACTTCGATTTCTCACTATTTTCAGAATTCTTAATTAAGCTGTTTTTTTCGAGTCGCAACTTGTACAAAATTTTATTTTAAACCAATAATTTAATAAGAAACGGAGATATTTTTACATTTATTCGTTATCTTGTACAACTAGCGATTGATGGTGGGGCAGAATCTGGCATCGTCATTTTACCATTTATTTATTTTATTAATGGACTCGACAGTTCGTCATTTGCCAATGTCATGTTACAAAAAATTCAATGTAATGTCTTCTATCTTCCTCCAGGGGAGTCGCCGAAGCGTCATCACCCTGGGTAGCAGCGTCTTCATGTCTTCATCCACAGGAGACGCCGTAGCGTCAATCACTGCGGACGAAGCAGCTCGACAGTCACGTTCACTCCCGAGCTCGTAGTGGGAATCTTGACCATGGCGCCAAACTTCAGATCCTGCTTGAATTCTCCAATAACTTCACCATACTGTCATTCGCGAACATTTTCTGATTAATTTAACGTGATATTAAACACAAAATAGTCCCTGTAGACGTTAAAAGAAAAATTATCAAATAATTTTGCAACCGTCGTTTCCCGCCATTTTCAAGAGACCCATTTTACCATTGATTTGCAGTGTTCGTACATTAGGCGACGTTTACACATGAATATTTATTGCGATCCGGATCGCGATCCTGCGTCTTAATGGTTTTTATCAATACTTATTGATGGTGTAAGTAAGCTATATTGATGGATATCGATCCGGATCGTAAATTGGCTTGATTTTCCTCAAAATAATAAAGCCAATTAGCAATTTTCAGCTGGTAATTGATGAGGACGAAATTTATGTAACCTAGGCATGAATTTCGTTACATATTATAACAAAACACGTCATACAACAAAATCCAATAAGCTAAGTATATTTTAATAGATTCACTCGAAAAAGATATTTTCTTCTTCGTATTAACGTGATCCATATCGCGCGTGTACGGTGGCACTTTAATCAAACTACACGTGATGGATCGCAATAAATATTGATGTGTAAACGTCGCCTTAAAAACCACAATACTAGGACAACCAGTGGTGCCAGATTAGGCGACTTTCCGCCATTTAGACTATTTCGAAAGGCGACCATAAATCGAATAAAATAATTGGGCTATTTTAGGCTACAAACGAACAGTTAGATTAATATTTTGTTATTTAATAAATCTTACCTTAATTTTCCAATTACCGTTTTGTTTTTCTTAATATAATCATATACAGTATACTGATAAAACTCACAGAACCTTCCACATTATCAACTGGCCGCTCCAGCTCCAGCACATCTTCAGCAAATGATGACGATGGAGGTATTTTAGAAGAAATTATTTTATTAGTTCGTAGATGCTGATTAATATTGTTAATCAGCATCTAGAATAATAATAACGTTAATAAATTGCCTCCATCGTCAATAAATTATTTCTATGTAGTGTGTGTTTAGCAACGTTGTTTAACTAATGTCCACCAAGCGCAAAACTTCAATTTTTCATAATGTCCATTTCGCAATTTGCCACGTTTTCAAAATGTCCCTTTAGCAAAATGTCCTTTTTCTACTTGTATTCTCATATGGCTTCCAAACAGTAAAAAACTAAAAGGTTTTCAGTATCGGTCAGTTCTACAAATTTTAGATTTTTGTGAAACCAAGTTTTGACTCTCCAATTCAAACAATTTTATAGTGGCCACAATCAAAATTTGTAAATTATGATCCAGTCAACGACTACATTAATTCAAACATTTTTTTTTTTCTTCAAATTTTTTGTTTTTATATTGTTTGAAAATCACATTAAGTACATAAATAAAAACAAAACAGTTTTCAAACAGTGTAAAAACAAAAATAAAATTTAAAAAAAAAGTTTGAAATAATGTAGGTAGTTTAGACGTTTACTGGATCATGATATACAAACTTTAAATCTATATCCGCCATCATTTTGGAATGTCGGATTGATTTCTTATTCGTTTAATTTTCTATTTACATGGTACACTCTAAATAACTTGGCATTGGCGAAATTATCTCTTGCTTGAATAAGAGAGTAAAAGCCATTCAAATAAAAATAGAATATCAAATTTTGATTGTCAACCATATGACAATACAAGGGAAACAATTATGGGAAAGGGACATTATGAGAAATTGACGTTTTGTGCAAAGTGGACATTTTGCGAACGTGTCATTTTGCGACCGAGCCGTTTATTAGTAGTAGTACCACGGAATAAATTAAATTGAGGTGTAGATTTGTATTTCAAGCCTAAACAACGTTGTCTTAAAGTTAACTTTGGTAAGTATAAAAAATAGTTACTTAGTCTACCACCCGTAGTTGGGATATTTTGGGCTAATTTTAATGTTTTTTAGAATTGGGAGGTTTTAGGCTATTTGACGCCAAATTTTTATTTTTTGGCGACTTTGTTCAGGCTACGTCTGACAACACTGACTCGTGCTTCGGACTACGGTTCGTGCGTGTTGCCGTTTTGCGTTTCACAACAATGTCGAGTTTGAAATAAATCTTTTATATGGACTACTAGTGAAATGAAAATTGTTTATGTACTTAAATATAAATGAAGTTGAGTGAACAATGAAGGCGATTAAATTTCATATTCTTTGTGTATGCTTCTTTTTTGCAGCCGTGAGGGTACGTATGCCGATTGATAATATTTTCGTGATTTTCATTTCAACTGCTTTATCAATATTGATGGACCTTTTGAATATATAATAGCGTTTTTTATCCGATTTGTCTCTTTTTACCGCACCTTGGTGGAATATTGACATCCAAATTCGATTAGCGTCAGAACTGCGCGGCTGAGCTCCCAGGCCCTCGAGGCCTATCCTGGAAGGATGTACCATTTATCCTGGAATTGGTGACGGTAGACTCATAATTTGTGACGCAATAGTTTAAAAGTTATAAGCGTTTGAAAAGGGCTGTGCCAACCTAACGCCTGAAAATCTGACTAATTAAAATAATGAGCCCATATGGAACCTAATGCTGCCATAGTTCAACAGTTATAAGCCAAAAAAAATTTCGGACCGTCGGGTTGGCGCGACCCCCTTCAAACGGTAATAACTTGGTAAATATCTCATCACGGATGACGTGACTAGCATCAATATTTTGGCATTCAGCGGCACCAATTTGTGACGCAAGTTCCCGGGCTCCGAGTTCAGTATTTGCTGAAAAAACAAACAAAAAAACTCCTATGGAGGAAGCCGGTAGGGTGACAATGTCACTGAATTTTACCAGACTTACTAAGGCTTGTATTGGGTTTCATCGGTCCGGATGAGATTTTTCTATTTAATATTATAAAAGTGTCTGTTATCCCAGATTCACTGCACATTAAATGAGTAGAATATGTGTCATATATGTATTGATATCACAGTTGATATAAAGTCCCTATGCATTTTGTTGAATGTGTTTAATGTCCGACCGAAACTAGGTTTTAGGGCCGAAACCGAATTCCGGCCACGGTCTTAGTTTGGGCCGAATACGAATCCGAAACTTCCATATAAGGTAATTTTTCATGGAAAAAATAAATTTTATTTATTTATTTTTATTTATTTTTTCCATGAAAAATTACCTTATCTATTACCTTATATAAAAATAAATAAGCATATGATTGCCTATTTATTTTTTCCATGAAAAATTACCTTATCAGTCAGTTTTATTTATAAATCACATATTAAACTATTCAGTCTCTGATATTTAAAGTAATCCTTAAGCAGTACATATTATCACTCCCTTATTTTAAATAAATTATGTACGCTTTTAATATTATAATGTTATATGCTGATAGGCTCTCGAACTCAGTTTCGGTTTCGGCCGGATGGCAGCCGAAACCCGTTATTTGGTCGAAGCTAGGCCGAAACCGAAAGTTCGGTCGGACACTAAATGTGTTTATCTATTGTATCAAACAACATACACAACACAATAACATCTGTGTTTGTATATTCTACATTGTTTGTACCTACCTAATTCCTGAATGAACAGAAAGGTCTTTGTCAGTGATAAGCTCACCATAAAGTAGGTATCATTGTTCTTTGTGCAGAGTACATTGTTGTTCCCAGGGTCAATTCCATGAGGACAAGAGGTGCCGTTGTGTCTGTCCGAGCCCAGCTGTTGTCATTAATGAAAGTCAAACTCTAAAGCAATCGACTGACAGGCGGCTTTTCATCGCTAATGTGCCACCAAGTCAATGGTAAAGGTACTTTTATATTTTGCCATATTTAGGAGTAAACACTTTGATACTATGGCAGCCAAATTCAGATTGTCATAGATATTACAATTAAAATATTACTATGAACGTAATTTAAAGTTTGTCCACCTTTAAGGTCTTCGGTCCCTTTCTAATTTATGGTTTGTAGTAAAGTGTGAAAGGAACAACAACAGGTTTATGGTGAGGGTAAACTGAAAAAATGTTTATATTTATTTGTTTGTATTTATTCAGAGAAAAAGTGGCACAAAACTTTCAGCAGCACATCTTTAATTTAAAAAAATATATAATCAATATTTACGTTAGAGAATTAAAACAAGGTATAAAAAGGGAAAAGGAATATAAAAATAAGATATACCTTCCCATCCCATTAATATACATATAAACGCGAAAGCTTATATGGATGGATGTTTGTTGTTCTATCACGCTAAAAGTAATGAGTGGATTTTAATGAAACTTTACAATAATATAGCTCATAAATCAGAATAACACAGGCTATAATATATAAAGATCCTGCACAATCGAAGTCACGGGCAGAAGCTAGTACTTATATCTATATATATAATATACCTACTTGGACACAGTATTCTAGCTGTGACTGGCCTAAAAATTATTCCTAAGTACATACTCAATTTTGTTAACTACCAGGTCCTATAACTAGGACCTGGACCTGTAGCGGTAACCCGCTACATGTTAAACAATTAAAACTAAATAAATCACACCTCCACCCAGTCTATTTTCGTCTTTGTAGTAAGCTTTTTTAAACAAGCTTTTTGCAAAAATCATAAGGAAACATGAACCCATAGTGTGGACTGTTATTTTAAGTATCTTAAAGGTCCATACAAAGTAATGTGGTAACGGGTGCAGCCCTTTTGCCATGGCATTCTATTTTTAAACATGCCTGAAGTGCAGGCCACACCGCCAGTGAGCGAGCGAGCGAGCTAGGCGGGCGGGCGAAGCGAGAGAAGGAAACGTCGGTAGTCGGTAGCTCGCGGTGTGAACCGAAGTATGTAAAGAGGTGAAACGGTGTTCGCCCGCCTAGCTCGCTCGCCCGCCCGCTGGCGGTGTGGCCTGCGCTTTAGACAGATGTCCGACCGCCGGCGATGAGCGATAAAGCTATCAACTATAGTTTTGTAGCTCGGTTATCAGCGAGTGTTGCTGAGGTCGCTCAGCGACTACTCGCTTCACTCGCCCACTCGCCAGTGTAGCTCAGCGAGTGTCGCTGAGCGATGGCATGTACTCGCTCGGCGACAAAATGGCCGAGCGAGTACTCGCCGGCGGCGCGGCGGTGTGAACAGTTGGCCATGAACTATTAATATATGCATCTCTTTTGTTTACACGGTATGTAGTATCTTTTGTACGTTTCTTGGGCGAGAAAATAGCCGGGATACTCGCTTACTCGCCGGTCGTGGGACAACTGCCTTATATTAAATTATTACTTTGTGCGACTGGGGTCAAACTAGCGTACTTAAAAATACACCACACTTGAGCAGTCTCGGAGCCTATAGACGCGCAGAGGTGGAGAGTTTACTAATGCAGGATAACTTTAGGCATATATCGCTACCTCTTAAAATATTCAGGAGACATAACAACTATGACGAGTTGGGGTGGAACTATTTGATAAACTATAAGGCTGTTATTCCTAAACGTGACTTAAAGTTACGCCACCGTTTAGCCACCCTGTCCCTTTCTGTTTATTTGTTTTTGCACCTTACTTTATTTAGTGTACATTATGTCTGTAAGGGGGAGGCCTGGTGACTCAAAACACAGGATAAGTGCTAGCTTGAGCACCAGTCTTCCACCAAACTGTGTCTAATTCTATCTAAACCTTTTTAACGAAGTGGGAAAAGGATAGCAACACGATTTAAAGGAAGTGAGGTTTAACCAGGTTTATGAATAACAGCATAAATGAATTCGCGCTAGCTACGCGTAAACTTGGTCGCTTTCTTATGTTGCATTATACCTATTGTCATTTTCTCCCCAGCAACTGCGATGGCGTGATCTTGCCAAGGATAGGCAATGAGATCAAGGGCTATGAACAAATATTCTGTCCTCGTTGTGAGTGCAAATACGAAACTAGGAATACTACTGTCATTATGGTAAGCGAAGACAATACTCTCCGATATAGGATTACTACAGGCAACGCATTGGGCTGTAACCATTAGATATTTGCGAACTAATAACAGCGCCAGGCATGTGAGCATCTTTGCAATTAACTACCATTGAAAGCTTTGTACATAATCTATAACTATGACGTCATAAAAAGCCGTTAATGAACATCGAATTTGAGCATATTTGCAACCATTTGCGCACATGTCTGACACTAATTCCAAGTATAGATAAGTGGAGTGGACGATTACATATCGAAACGCACATTGAGTCCCTGATCGATATTGGTAACAAAAGTTACTATAAATCTGTACATAATAATTAAATCGTAAACATGTCACTCCTTTTTTTTTACTTGGGGAAATGCTTTTCGCACCTCACCGCGCCAATGAGGAGGGGCGCGCGGTGAGTATGTGGGACTCCCGCCATAATACGGTCCTATACCCACTAAAACCCCAAGGTGTTCAACGCATCGCGTTTGGAACGAGGTTGAGGGAACGCAGCGCCAAATACCACAACCTCGTCCGCGGACCGCACTTCCCGCAAGAGCCTTCTCAGTTCTCAGCTTTACCATAAGCAAGCATCCCATTAATTTAATGTGTTTCATTATAATAAATCAGCGAAGTATTAGTATGTATTTTATAAGCAATATTTATAAATTCTAGTTTGTGGTGGTTTTGGTGATATGGATCCTGACGTTGTTGGTGATCTACATGGGCTTCCTGAAGTGCCTGGATCCGTTTATTAGGAAGAGGAAAGTCAAGGTTTACCAGGAGACCGGCTCTGAAGAGGTAGGCATTAATTACTATCAACCTATATTTAATATAGTCGTATTTTTTGGACATTTAGAGTCAGCGCAGACTGGTGGAGTGACCCTTCGGCCGCCTACGAAACCCGTGCTATGTGACCAGTTTCGTACGAAGAATAATTATTCTTATTACTTTCGTAAGAAGACTTTTTCTTCCTACGAAACTGGTTACGTATCTTCTGAGTTATCTCACAAACAGTTACATCATATTTGTTTACAAAATAAGACACTTGCTGTCGACTTTAGGCGCCGTTCAGTCTCAGTCTTATCATACATTGCGATAACTTATACTCGTCTCAGTTCTCTAGAGTACTGTCAAACTCACACTTGCGAACGTGTTTGCTGGTTGCAGGCGAACCGCGAACGTTCACTTGAGTTCTTCCACTTGAGAAAGACATCACGTGATGCGCCCTCAAGATTGGATAATAAATGACATACTTGAGATGGTGATCACGTCTTGAGAGTGTATCAGCTGAATTCACGGGCCTAGTTTCCTCCGCGCCCGCGCTTTTGATGTGGGGGAACGGTTAGAGAGACCACCTGCGTACATCAAGCTTTTTATTCTTCTGATTGTGTATTTCTTTTTCGTGTACATTAAAGTAATAATAAATTAATAATTATATTGTTAAAGAAATTATTTTGTTTCAGGCTCGAAATCTACTTTACAACGATGAAACAGAAGACTGAGCAATGGGTTTAGTGGCTTAAGATATTTTTTAAACAATCTCTCTAAGGCTCTATCCAAACGGACCACGCGACAGCGACAAATATGTCGTCGGGCACGAATTTGTATACGACAACACATAGTTTTGCTCAACCGCACGTGCGGTCGCTTGAAGCGACTTGAGTTTTAGCCCGGCGACACTTTAGTCTCTATCGCGTGGTCCATTTGCAAACCTAATATGTAACTGGCAGTGGCAGGAGACCTATTGCCCCATTTTACAGAGTACCATTGCTGGATTTCTTTAGTAACATTATTATTCGTAGCATAGCAACAGAGCAATGGACTTTAAGAGCCTTCATAGAGACAACTAGCGCCGCCAATCTTAAAAAAATAATATCAATTTACAATACATGGCATAATTGCGACAAGCTAAGTTGTAGTTCACAAATGTGCCAAAAACGGCCGTTTTTCGCAATTATGCGAACTACAACTTACCAACATTGAATCACGTTATAAATAAGCATTTAAAAATAGTATTTATCGTAATAAATATTTCGTAAATAGCTTTTTTAATAAAATTGATTATATTGGAAGATATTATTTTTTTAAGATTGGCGGCGCTAGTTGGCTCTATGAAGGCCCTTAAGTTTGGAATTGGTTTCGTGCATGAAGCAAGGAACCGCCCATGGAGTTAGCCATATTTATGTCGCTCTTGTATGAAAAATTTTCACGTCTCTGCCACTCTTGTTTACAAAAAATTTAAGCTTATATTGTTGAAAAGTGAGTAGGTACAGTAGAAGACAGAGATAAGTATACAGGGGGCCTCAATAAGGTTGAGATTTTCTCAAAAACTACTGGACCGAATTTAATAATTCTTGTTACAGTTACATAGAGCCGTTTTAACTTTGATCTATCTAACAGCGAAATAATTATAGCAATAGGTCAAGTAGTGTAGAAAATCCCAACCTTATAAACTCTACTGTACACTTTTCTCTGTCTTCGACCGTACCTAAGTATGTGTTTGAAATTAACGGCATTTAAAGTCTATTCAAAATTATGTGTGTTATGCATATGAAATGTGCATTATTTATTAATCAAGCATTTACCTTAGAAATTAAGTCATTACAGGAACTGACATCACATAACTAGTGCTAAGAATGTGCTTGGCACAATGTAGATTCTCTTAGAATCCTAAGGATTCTAATAGAATCTCTAACGCACAAGGGACGAATGCAGTGAGTGCATACAAATAATACTAAAGTACATACATATTTATATTTTTTGTTTGTGTGAATGTGCGAGTCAGGGTATGTGTGGGAATAATGAAAAAACAAATTAATTAGATAAAACCGTGTTAAACATTTATTAATATCTCGATATTTCGATAGCATTGCAGCCATCATGGTCTCGGTGAGTGTTGAACGTCAGAAGAGTGACGTTTTATCTAATTAATATGTATATGTCGTGGTCAGATCGTTAAATTGAGCATTTCATGAAATCGTCAATCATTTCATGAAATGGTGGCATTTCACGAAATCGTCAAGTTGTGATGGGCGGATCGTTTAAACGTCAACGTTCGTCGATTTGTCCAACCACGTTTGGTCAGATCACCATTAAATATGTAAGTAATAATAATTCTAAATATATGTATAACGGTTTTTGTGTGACTGTCAAAAACACAAATAAAATTCGTTCACTGTCATAAAATTCCCACCGTTTCGAACACTTTTCCAAGTTTCCAACACACTTTCTTATATAATTTGCACATTATTATTCATACAACATAAACAATGACAACGCGCGCTCTCAGCGCCTCTAGCGGTAGTTATTGCTATTTTTCTACGATATGGTCAATTGTGTTTGGTCATATCATGAAATAGCCGTGCGTTTGTTGGACACATCGTCAAACGCTTTCTGTTCATTGATTTGGCCAAGCTATTTCATGAAATGACCAATAGACATTTGACGATTTCGTGAAACGCCACCATTTCATGAAATGGTCGATTATTTCAATTAAACGATATGACCACGACATATACAAACCGTGTAAGTTTAAAGAGTGATATGAAAAAACAAGGCCCATTTGAAGGTGCTACGTCAAAATATTTATTGGAATTGAGAATTGTGATTGAGTCATGTACTCGAGTCATTCGGAGTTGTAGCCAACGAACTGTTTTTCCGTCTAATTTAAATCTATGCAAAAGATTGCCAATTTTGCCAAAAGAAACGATATCAGAAGATTTTACATTTTTTTGTTTCCGGTTTTTTGTCAAAGCACACACACACACACAGCCGCGACCTGCACGCGGCGTTGAAACGCATGCCACGCCCCATTTTAACGTCAAGTAGTTATCGATCTGAGGCCTAGGCCGCAATCCGCTACTTATTGGACGTTAACAACGGCAGAAAAAGGGCATGCGGTTCAATTAGCCGCAGGCCGCGTGCAGATCGCTTGTGTGTGTCAAACAGTCTATTTTTGAGACTGTTGCCGAGCGACAGCAACCGGGACCAACTGGTTAACGTACTTTACAAGGCACGGAAGGGCTCAGGTGAAAGTGGCACTAGCGGTCACTCATCTAGGCCGTGATCACGCACAACGTTGCTTAACTTTTACGATCGTTTTCAACGTGTAACTGGACTACGAGCCCCCCCCCCCCCTATTTCTTTCTGTGAATCTTTGTGTAAATCCCACTGAACTGTTTAAATTATATTATACGTGGCAACAACTCTAGTGGCTACCATATATCATAGATTTGGCATATTTCATGTAGGTATGTGTACCAATGCGACAATAAAGAATGACAGGATATTGTTAAAGGCTTAATATTTTTGTACTTATTTGTATGAGACTTTGATTTATTTTTGTTTATGAATAGAAAAGTCATAGAACGTAATAACTTGTTTATTACCAATGCTGATCACTCATTTCAGCATTCTATTATTTATACCTATCATCTTATACCCTGTATTAGATTAGGTATAATTTTCAATTATAAATTATGATTGACGGAAGCGGTGTGGTGACGTCACAGAAATTATTCTCTCAACACAAGTTGAAACTGTGGGGTGACCGCGACTTCCAATCGTTATCGTTTTCAATTTGACACATGGACGCTATACATTGCTGCTATGTTTTTGCAAGTTTTACCAAACGACAACGAAACGCAGCAATGTATATCGTTCAAGTGTCAAAATGAAAACGATAACCATAACGATTGAAGTCGCAGGTCACCCCCCAGATCTGACTGATCGATATTGATAGTTAAAAGTTTTGTTAAAGCACTTAATTTTCGCAAGAGTAATAAGAATTAAAACTATAGTGAGCTATTACTCCAAATTATTATAATTAGATACATACGAATAAGACCACTTATATGGTTGAACCCGGCAATAGTTGCAACCATGAGTTTTCCAGTTTGTCATACTGAGTAGTAGTACGGACAACAGCAGATCTGGTACAACAGAATGATAACACTTGCAGTACGATTTTAACTCTTACGACGCAGATAATAAGAACGGTCCAAAGTACAAAGTGTTACACTTGATCTGCTGTTAGCTGTACATACGGGAAAATTTTGGTTCATTATGTTCTACTAGTAGAATTAATAGTATAACAAACAGGACTAACCCGTTTTTTCATACATTGTATTTTCTAGGAGCTTAATTAATTTTTTTTTGTGAAATTTTTTTGCTTTGTAATTTACGATAACTTTTAATTGGTAATAGTGCTCAACGTGCGTTGCGCTGGCGACAATAATAATTTGCCTTAATCAAGTGCCGAATTAGTAAGCAGTTTTAGGGCACTAAGTTCACAGACAACACCATGTGACGAGCCCCTATTGGGGCCCCACGAGAAAATATTTACATAAACCGAATCCCAAATCAAGTGCCTTATTTTGTAAACAAAAACTACCCTCTCCTACTAACATTTGAAGCTGTTCTGTGATTATTACATAGTTATTTTCATTTTATTAGAACGTTCCTTCAGGTACATCACAACAGGTAATTAGACGTTCATATTTGACACTTGATTTGGGCTGCGGTAGGTATACAATATACATGTTTTTTTTCTTCTTCTTATGAATCTAAATAATGAAAGGTTAATAAGGAAAGAAGGGGGACATTAGTTGTGGATTGCTGAGGCCGAGATTCAGACAATTTGAGAGAGAGAGCTCGCTCTTAAGCCGGGTTTCCACCGCGAGCGGAGCGGACCCATTGACTCCGTTTAACTCGCAAAAGTGAACTGCATACTTGTATTTTTACTAACAAATAGTCGAGCAGCAAGGACTGAGCCAGGAGTTGAAATGAACTAGCTCAGTTCTTGGGAGCGGAGCGGAGTTATTACAGACTCCGTTGGACTCGAATTGACAAATGACATAGTAGCGTTTCTTCTGTAAAGAGGTGAGGGCGGATTAAAGTGGTTGAAAGTCCGCTGCGGCAAGGTCTCTCAACTCTTTGTCGGTGAAAATGTAAACCTTCACGGACGCCGACTTTGTAGGTGCTCGAGCACCAATGAGAAATAAACAGTGGGTTCCGAACACCTCTGAGAATAGACATCAAGAAACAGACCCCCTAATACGGTTCTCAAAACGATGAAAGCATACTGTCATCGCGCGCCGAACAGAGACGCCGCTATACCAACGCAATAGCACTGTCTCTGTCACGCAAGACATGGTATGATTTGATCGTTTTGAAACCGTAATAGCGCCACTGATTAGTAATCGCCTTTTAGGGATGGGCTTTTTAATTACCGGTGCGGGCAACTGATGCCGGGTATCCGTTATCGAAATGTTCGTTGTTCGATGCGCGATGTCGATGCGAGCGAAATGATACCTCAAACTCTTCGGCATCAACTTTTTTTCTTGAAATCAAATGAGCATGAGCACCCATGAGGTTTTCTAAAAGCCGGCGCCTCTGAAACCTATATTTCATTTAAACGGAACGGAATCCTTGCGTGGCGGAAACCGGGCTTTACAAATGTCCAATTCCATAGACGTTTTTTCGCTAATAACGCTAAACTAGCGCTCAAAACTGTATGAATCTCGTCCTTAGACATAATCATAATCCGTCCCTGTCTTCGTCCACCTAAGTAAGATGAAAACGAGGGTTGTGCATGCACTTACTGTAAATATAAGGTAACTCGCACATTGTACTTGTCTAAATATAAATAACTTAATAAACGTATCGAAAATAAAACAAGTTACAGAGTTTTATTTAAATTTTATTTGCGTCACACTAATTAAAAACATTGTGGTTTATTTTAGGACAATACAAATTATTTTTAAAGCTTGCGGAGCTGTCAATGATGAAACCCGATTGATATTGTAAATACACACTCCAATTTTTTTGGAAACTAGAATTTACTGAAATTGAACTACTTGTTGATTGATAATGGAGGTTTGGTCTAACACAGAAAACTGCTAGAATAATTCTTTCACTATGCACCTATACAGGGTGTAACGGAAAGGTATATGAAGCCGAAGGGAGGGTGTTCAGTATCGGTAACTGAACAACTTTTATTTTATGATACGATTTTACAATACTCGTAACTTTTGATTGCCTACCAATATCGATCAGGTTTCAATTCAATGTGCTTTAGTATTACAACACGCAATGAGATAAAAGTTCTGCTTCGGGGAGCGATTCTAGAAAACAGGTCAAACTTCCTTTAAAAAATGACGTATTAAAAAGTAGCTGCTACCTCTTTCGCAACTTTAGGTATTTCTTGAGCTGCATTTAGTTTCAAAAAGGAAACAAATAGGAATAGCTATCGCTACCATCATGAGAATATAAAAAGGTAAGATAATTAATTACCTATTAAAAAGTTAGGACACTACACAAATTCGTGACGGTTTTAGTGTTTGTTCTACGTAAAGACCAATACCATAAATATACCAGCAATAGGTGTGATTCTGTCGTGGCCGCTAAATAGAATTCTAAACCTAAACGCAACTGACACTGGTAGCGATTCTTGCGTGCGTTGCATAATTTTAGGCTAAATTTTACGTCTCTAAAAGTATCTAGAACCACTTTGAGACACTTCAAATTTAGCCTAAAACTAGGAAACGCACAAAGGAATCGTTACTAGAGACGTCCTTATTTCTCTGAGGTAGAGACTCACTAATCGGCTACATCGCGTAGGAGTGAGAAGGATGCTAGCGTGTGCACTCTGGAATCATCACATCTGCCGAACAACGTCGCTTCTAAAGAGCTTCATACTGGCGCTAGATGGCGCTTAAAATGATCAGACAACGTTAAATAGGGTTGCTATCCCTTTCACACTTTGTTAAAAAAAGGTTAAGATAGAAACACCATATTTAAACCTAAACGGTGGCGTAACTTTAAATTACGTTTATGAATACGCGCCTTAACGAGCATTTGCAGAATGCTCTTGTTCTAGCTGTTTATTCGTTTGGTCTAAATATTATAGACAAATAGTAGGTATGGAATATTCTAGGGTTATACCTTTGTTGTTCGACATTGCTGGTTATTTCAGTATAATATGGTATTTGGTTCTACTTACGTATATAACAATTTAAGTCAAAAAAGTAATTTCCCTACGATTACCTACCTAAATCTAGATACGAAATTGGGCCAATACAAAAATACGGTTATAGTTCAATGCTCTATAAGATATAATACTAATTTAGACCAGAATCTAATACCTTACTTTCTAATACGGTACTTAAATATAATCGAAGAGGACTATTTTACGCGAATTATTGCTTGTATTGATATTCGTGCCACTTCATTGAATTCAATTTAGTTGCAATATAAGATAAAAAAATAGCTATAATCTGAATATAGATTGGTTCTAAAACCATAAGATGCTTTCACAATAGTGTCAAACAGTTTTGTTGTACTACTTGTATTGCTCACATGTTAACAAACAACGTGGGAGAATATTTCTGCTCACATATATACATATATTAAATAGACGGAGCACACGATACTGTTAGCTCTCTCTTACGTCAAAACTTTATTGCTGTTAGCCATATTCCTAGTTTAATCACTTCTTAAACCGTGCTTTCTCCTTTCACACTTTGTTAAAAACGTTTAAGGGCCTGACATGAGCCAACTAGCGCCGCCAATCTTAAAAAAATAATATCTTCCAATATAATCAATTTTATATATATAAAAAAGCTATGTACAAAATCTTTATTAGGACAAATAAGTACTATTTTTCAATATACATGGCATAATTGCGACAAGCTAAGTAGTAGTTCAAAAATATGCCAAAACGGCCGTTTTTCGAAATTATGAGAACTACAACTTACCGAAATTGAATCACGTTGATATTATGCATTTAAAAAAGAATATTTATCGTTATAAAGATTTTTAATAAAATTGATTATATTGGAACTCATGGAAGGCCCGTTAGAAAGGCTCGCCTTGGGTACATCACGTTTCTGGCTAACCGCTTAAGTAATACAGCGGTAAGAGCGAGCTCACACAAAGCTCGCACTCAAGATTGTCTCTGAATCTCGTTCAAAGATCTTACATGCAAACAAGTTATACGGTACGAGTAAACTCATTGTAATATCTTGCTCTATAGTATAGAGTCTATACAGATCACGCGGCAGCGACAAAATTGTCGCCGGGCACTAAATAGATCACAACAAAAATATTGCACAAATTAACTACCATTATAAAGCTGCAAATACATCTCAAATTAGGTTTTCGATATTGAAAATTAATTTTAATAAATTTTGAAGGCGTGCTTAGATAAATTCTTTTTTGGCAAACCTAATTTAGCACTCAATTGATTTTCAAATGCCTGTAACTACATATTATAATATTAACCAAATGATTTCTATTTTGTTTCCACACAGTTGATTTTTAAAGTATGCCTAATATGTAAAATTAATGAAACAAAATTAATCTTCTAATATTAAATAAATGGAGAAATATTTTTTATAATCACTTGTTGCAAACACAGGAAAACTATTTATATTACTTCAAGTTATCATGCTAAGTAAAATGTAAATTTCGTAATGAGAATAAATTCTTTAATCACTTATGCTGTTATACAAAAACCTAGTTAAACCTTACTTCCTTTAAATCATGTTGCTATCCCTTTCACTCTTCGTTAAAAAAAGTTTGAGATAGAAAGGGACGTAGGACCGTACGTACATGACGGGAGTCCCACATACTCACCGCGCGCCCCTCCCTCCTTATTGGCGCGGTGGTATGCGTAAAAGCATTTCCCCAAGTAAAAAAAAGGGTGGCTAAACTTAACGTAACTTTATACCACGTTTATGAATAACAGTCATAATGTATTCTAGACGAATTCACCATTCTACGGAATCGAGCCATTACGTTATACTCGACTAAAATCCTGCTTGAGATACATCTGAGAGTTGTATATGTCATATTATTTCTCCATTCATTTATTATTGATATAAATAAATAACAGCTTCTTTAATACTAGGTGTCGGAATGGGTCAACACAGTCACCTGGCTCATTTGTTTGCCTTAAGAGCCTTCACAGAGCCAACAAGCGCCGCCAATCTTAAAAAAATAATATCCTCCAATATAAACAATTTTATTAAAAAAGCTATTTACAAAATGTTTATTACGATAAATACTATTTCTCAATATACAATACATGTCATAATTGCGACAAGCTAAGTTGTAGTTCACAAATGTGCCAAAAACGGCCGTTTTTCGCAATTATGCGAACTACAACTTACCGACATTGAATCACGTTATAAATAAGCATTTAAAAATTAGTATTTATCGTAATAAACATTTTGTAAAAAGCTTTTTTAATAAAATTGTTTATTTTGGAAGATATTAATTTTTTAAGATTGGCGGCGCTAGTTGGCTTTATGAAGGCCCTTCTAATCTTAGAGAAAAATTAAATAATGAACTATTATTTAATAATAATAATTAAATAATAATACAGTGATAATAATTACAATATTGCTACAAGGCGACCATAGATGAAATGTCCGCCAGCGGCATTAAAAACAACTCAAAAAAATGAGCTAACCTAGACCTTGGTGCAAACTACAAGCCGATTTCTTATAATTACAAAAATATATAATGGTGCATTTACATGCTTGCAGAGACTTCGCAAGCGTCCACAAGCTCCACGAATTTACAAACGCTTGAATGCTATTTACACGTTTGCGAGTGCGTTAGTGTGTTTAAATAGTATATTATTTGGGCCAGGCTTGGGTCGAGCTGTCGATACAGCGTACCATCGATATAGTGTACTGTCGATACAGTGACCCATCGATATGGTGTACTGTCGATGCTGCGTACCATCGATATAGTGTACTGTCGATGCAGTGACCCATCGATATGGTGTACTGTCGATGCAGCGTACCATCGATATAGTGTACTGTCGATGCAGTGACCCATCGATATGGTGTACTGTCGATGCAGCGTACCATCGATATAGTGTACTGTCGATGCAGTGACCCATCGATATGGTGTACTGTCGATGCTGCGTACCATCGATATAGTGTACTGTCGATGCAGTGACCCATCGATATGGTGTACTGTCGATGCAGCGTACCATCGATATAGTGTACTGTCGATGCAGTGACCCATCGATATGGTGTACTGTCGATGCAGCGTACCATCGATATAGTGTACTGTCGATGCAGTGACCCATCGATATGGTGTACTGTCGATGCAGCGTACCATCGATATAGTGTACTGTCGATACAGTGACCCATCGATATGGTGTACTGTCGATGCAGCGTACCATCGATATAGTGTACTGTCGATGCAGTGACCCATCGATATGGTGTACTGTCGATGCAGCGTACCATCGATATAGTGTACTGTCGATGCAGTGACCCATCGATATGGTGTACTGTCGATGCAGCGTACCATCGATATAGTGTACTGTCGATGCAGTGACCCTTCGATATGGTGTACTGTCGATGCAGCGTACCATCGATGTAGTGACTTTCGATGTCGACCCGTTCTGGACAGGCAAACACGGCAGACGTGGACGTTGCAGTTGTTTCGGCTCGACATGAGCGACACTAAACACATATAAATACGTCGCAAGCGCTTGCCGCAAGCTTCCTATAATCTGTGTTCAAAAACCGACACTGGCCCGGTTCGGTGACAAGGTCTTGCAAGCCGAGGTAAACACCTCCTTTCACTCGCTGGTGTTTGTGGATGCTTGTCTAAACT
The DNA here is from genome assembly GCA_963506565.1 of Tachystola acroxantha. Lineage (NCBI taxonomy): Eukaryota > Metazoa > Arthropoda > Insecta > Lepidoptera > Oecophoridae > Tachystola > Tachystola acroxantha. The sequence continues at coordinate 21,054,914 of OY735870.1, forward strand.
TGCCAAGCGTGTAAACGCACCATAATAAAATACCGATCAGAGGAGCCTATTTCGAAAACCAATGCTGAGTTTCATTAGTGACATTGCAATCGTTTACATAGCGATGGTTTTCACCACAACAGGCTAATCCGACCATAGTGCTCCGCTGCCAGTTACTCTTAGGTCTAAAGATTGTATAAAAACCATCAAACGAAATATCCGTCAATAAAATAAAATACAGATTCAAATATACATTTAACTATGATGAAGTCAGACTTAGTATAAGATTATGCATGATTTCTAATTCTTTCTATTATAATAATCAATAAATTATCATCACCATTTAAAATAAAATAACACAAATATTGTATACGAGTAAACTAAAAAGGATTTGACGAATTCATTATTAATTACATGTCAATTCTATAAAATAAATACTGTACTACTAGGTACATTGAAAATTTATACCAATGTATTCTAATAATTTTACTAATAGCTGTAAATAAAGCGGCCTTGTTACTCAGCATACCACATCTACTTTATCGATTGAGAGCTATGAACCCCTCACAGTCGACGCTTTCCTGGTAGACTCTACAAAAGGTTGCGAATTACAAAATTAATTTAATATCTTCTTTAGCAACTGGTTGCCATGGCAATACTCAACAATCACAAAGAGTATGTGATGAGGGTACACTACAGAACAATAATAGAGGTTAAAGATGTCAAATGTACGCTCTGAATAATTCTTGAATTCTAGTACATCGCATATTGCATAAATGCAACTGCAATATACAGTCAATTACTCCAGTAAATTACCTAAATAAATCGATCAAAAATAACTTTGAAATCACGAGAAATTGGAGATTTACTCGCCACTACCAGATGGCGCTGGGGTGACAATTTTTGGCTTCATTAGTCCCTCCCTACGTCTTTAGTTGAAAAGATGTGACTAAAAGTAGCTGCCATCTCTTTCCTGACTGTATCAACATAAAAGAATGGAATAATTACGAAACATAACCTCTATCATTGTTCTCTGCATTGCACCGTCGACGGGTTACGTTCTCAGTTGAGCATAGTGTGCCTGTCGTATATATTGCGTCGCTGCTCGCGCACCTGCCGCTTCCACTTGTCCTGTTGGTGCGTCACGCGATTGAGTACGTTCCCTCGAGCGGCCATCGGCTGAGACGGACCGCCGGCTGCGCTCTCGTCCTGTTAACAAGGGCATTTTTAAAATCAGAATTATTACTATATCATAAAATAATATAATAATAGTACGTCACATATCTCATTATATTAAGGGCCTTATATGAGCCAACTAGCGCCGCCAATCTTAATAAAATAATATCTTCCAATATAATCAATTTGACTAAAAAGCTATTTACGAAATGTTTATTACGATAAATACTATTTTTGAAATGCTTATTTATAACGTGATTCAATGTCGGTAAGTTGTAGTTCGTATAATTGCGAAAAACGGCCGTTTTTGGCACATTTGTGAACTACAACTTAGCTTGTCGCAATTATGCCATGTATTGTATATTGAAAAATAGTATTCATCCTAATAAACATTTTGTAAATAGCTTTTTTAATAAAATTGATTAAATTGGAAGATATTATTTTTTCAAGATTGGCGGCGCTAGTTGGCTCATGGTAGGCCCTTAAAGCCTGATACACACAGCCGCGACCTGCACGCTGCTTGCGGCCAGTTGAAACGCATGCCCTTCCCCATTTTCTGGGCATTTTCCTGTCCAGTAGGTAGCAATCTGAGGCCTAGGCCGCAATCCGCTACCTACTGGATGTTAAAATGTCCAGAAAATGGGACGGGACATGCGTTTCAACTGGCCGCAGGCCGCGTACAGGTCGCGGCTTTATGTGGAACGCTTTACACTCTCTAAGGGGCATCTATGCGTTGGACCCATGTCCCCGTACAAGCCTGCAAAGCTCCAGGCTTTCTTAAACATGTGAAACCTTAACAAATACAATAATTTATTTCACAAGAGGTATATTTTCAAGGGGCTTATTACTTAACATAGCACACATATTTGAGTCAAAATGATATATATTATGAGTAAAATTAAACCCTCCTCATACTAAGGTAAAATATATAATGCAAGCGTCTTTCACGTCAACAACATTTTAGAATTGACATTTGCACCACTTTGCAAGAAAGATGTGCCAATGCTGTGGAGAATAAAATATTCTAGCAGGTTGCACTTACATCTTCATTCGTGTGTTCCTGGTAGGATGCCTTGACTCTCTTGTTGATGAGCGGGTCGAGGCAGATGAGGAAACCCATGTAGACCACCAGCAGCATTATCACCCATATCACGATTATCACCACCACCTGTAATCACATCAACACGTGGTTTAGTCATAGTACAGTCCCCATACAAAAAAAAATGTTTTGATTTCCGCCTATTATTTCAATCTCTATAAAAGTCGAAATACATCAAAAGACATTGCCACATTTCAATGGAGCTTTGCCCCACCTACAAAACTACGTGACCATTTAAGCTGTACCTATCATTTTGTTGGGGACTTATTACAGGTTTCATATTGCATAATCATAATCAGTATCATTTTCTACTACTCTCGCAACTCCTATAGAAGAATAACAAAAACAATTAATAAATCGCTTCGATTTCTTACTATTTTCTGAATTCTTAATTAGGCTGTTTTTTTCGACTCGCTAGATGTACAAGTTTTAAACCAATAATTTTAATAAAAAAACGGAGATATTTTTACATTTATCTTGTACATGTTGCGGTTGATGGTGGGGCAGAATCTGGCATTGTCATTTGTAATGTGAGCACTTCAACACTGGGTGGAGCACTCTTCTCAAGACAAGGACGTGAATGGACAGCAGCATCCACCAAGGACATCGTATTTACTTACCTTCAGAAAAAAATACCTTTAGTGCGGATCTGGTAGGCACATACTTTTTACATCGTGCTCCATATAAGGGGCACTGGACTGTGAACGTGTTAAACTAGGCACCATTTACCTATGACTGATGTTATGGACAATGCGACATGAGTCTAGAATCCAGTATGCAAATCACAAGGAATGGAGGTCATTGTACCTTTCTTGTTGGATGGTTAAGAGTTTCATAAGAAGAAAAGATAAGTCTCTTAGACCGATAATCATAGACAGTTTTGAACGCGAGAGATAGGTATTACAACTGTCAGATTTCATACAATTTTGACAGTCATAAAAGCGAGCTCACGCTAAGCCGTGCTCGTAACTGTCAATGAATTGTTGCCTTATTGCAGCTAAAGCTTGCAGATCGCGGAGAAACGGAAACATGAAGATATAATAAAAATATTAACTACTATTAGGTATGTCTATCTGATTATGTTTATTTTATCTTTCTAAGCCAAGATAAAATGGTTTGTTTGCTAAAAAAAATTCAACAAAACATTAATTAGGTAGGTATAATCATTTATATTCTAATCAACATAATTTAATTAGCTATTATAACACTGCTGATGGTAGTTAGCAATGAATCTGGTGTACAAATACATATATATGCGTTAGCATTGATAACCTTTTAGGTTCAAGGAGTGTCATAGATATAAATATGTTATTGGCCGTTAGATACAATATCTAACAATGAATATCTTGCAAATGTAGATTTTTACCCGAATATTAGGCCGTTGTCTTACCGCCGGCGAGCGAGTAATTATTGCCTATTTTCTCGCCCAAAAAACGTACAAAAGATTGTACATTCCGTGTAAACAAAAGAGATGCATATATTAATAGTTCGTTGCCGACTGTTCACACCGCCACCGCTAGTTTGTCGACAGCGACACTCGCCCGGCGATGAACTATAAATATTGCGTCGTCGAGCGAGCATCGCTGCGTCTCTTTTATTTACACGGAATGTACTATCTATTGTACGTTTCTTGCGCGAAAAAACAGCCCATGGTTACTCGCCAACTCGTTTCTAGCTTTACTCGCTACTCGCTGGCAGTGTATGCCATAGAAAAAGAATTTGAGACATGTAATCTGGCAATCCACACTCGGCTGGATCATGACCCAAGGTCCCTTGCTTTAAGGGAAGGTCTGTGCCCAAGAAGTGGTGACATAAAAATAGACTGATGATGATGATGCCGGCCTCTGAAGGAGGGTAATGTTTTTCGGGTGTATGTATGTCAATTATTTCCTGCCATCCTGTAGCTTAAACGGCTTGATGGATTTTGGTGTATGAGGTATCGTTAGATTCGTCTTGATTACGGGTGTCGTAGTGTATAAAAAAATTATCAAAAAGGGATAGTTTTTTTCCAGTTGGGTTTTTTGTTTTTTGAAATAATTACCTTGATGATAGTAGTATTTCTGTTCTCGTACTTGCACTCGCAGCGAGGACAGAATTCTTGTTCTCGACCCTTTATTTCAGCTCCAACTCGAGGCAGGATCACTCCATCACAGTTGCTGTTGAGAAGGATTTGTGTTAGGCTCTTGTGTTAGGATTTGTGTTTTGGAAGATATTATTTTTTCAAGATTGACGGCACTAGTTGGCTCATATCAGGCCCATAATCAACCAAGCTGAATACTATTTTAATTTCTGCTAGTTATTACCATTTGTTGGGTGGTACATTAGCAATGTACAGCTTGCGGTCAGAGCCAGCAGTGTTGTTGAGAACTGCTGCTGGGCTTGGACATACACATTTGCATCTTTTATCCTCATATGACTGGCCCTGGGGACAGAGAATGGTTATAAATAGGATAGTCGGTAGTGTAGTCTCATTTCTTCTTTTATGGTGGACATTAGAAGCTCGAGTGGAGTTTGTTAGTCGGACTCACGTAGTGATGGGCCAACTCGGAAAAAACATAACTCGATTTAACCCGAGTTAAAATTCACGTAACTCGGGTTGAACTCGAGTTACGTAGCTCGAGTTAACTGGATGGAAGAGTGAATGTCTTTTTTTAAATTTTTTACTAATTTATTCCCTCAGCTTCGCATTACTAGTTAAATTTACTAGACATTACTAGATAAGAAAATTGTCTGTTCAAATTTTCTTCAAAATCCACTCAGTAGTTTTTGCGTGAAAGAGTAACAAACATACATCCATGCATTCTTACAAACTTTCGCGTTTATAGTTTTAGTAGGATTGGAAGAAGAGTATTACTGACTAAAGTAAAAATCCATGTCGCTCCATGTCGGTTCCATTCAGTTTTCGAACTCGAGTCAAAGAGAATTCAACTCGAGTTGGCTCGAGTTACGCCTAACTCGAGTTAACTCGAGTTGGTTACTCGAGTTGACCATCACTAGACTCACGCACCGAGGCTTTCGTGCAAAAAACTTACTTAGCCCCGTAACTTTGCTCTAACGAAAAGATAGACTAGATTTAGAGACCAACCTAACTTTGCCATTATCAAAAGATTATGCCCATACATCGACATACTATTGATTATTTGATCATCTGCAAATATAAGTTTGTAATAAATAAAAATATGGAGGGATCTAATTTCAAATTTACAGTTTTTCGGATTTTTTACTTTACTTGTGCTGTATGTAAAACTTGCCAAATTTCATGATTCTATGTCAATAGGAAGTACCCTATAGGTTTTCAGTATTTTTCGTTTTCATACAAATATGCGCCAAAATTCGGCATAAACGGCCATATCTTTTGATTGCGTTAATCTTTAGAATGTAAATTTTTTCACTGCTGCATGAAGTTGCAGACTTGAGTATTTGGTATTGATTTCAACTTTTTGAGATATAGGTATTGACAGACAGATGGATAACAAAGTGATCTTATAAGGGTTCCTTTTTTTGAGGCACGGAACTCTAAAAAGAGCGAAGGAGACTGGGGGAGACCTTTGCCAGAAGGCACACAGTAAATATAGACTTATCTAATTACTGTTATAATAAGTTGTATAATTCTGTGAGGAGGCTGTAATAGATAAATAAATTAGAAGCTCAGTTCAATGCGTTGTAAATTGTAATAAAAACGAGTATCTACGACGTAACAATAGGGGTTACGAATTTGTAACACTACTACAAAAGAAATAGTGTTTTGCTATTTCTAAATTATAGTCCAAATTCTAATGTACACATTCAGCAATATAATAAAGATCTGTAGCTTCATGTTTTCATAAAAGGGGCAGTGCCTGTGACTTGCGAATCTAACAATAATTATTTACTTACCGATACAGAAATCACACATGTAGCTACGAAGCCAAATATAATATACTTGAAATACATTGTTATTAATAATTGTATACGCTATATGAAGGGTCAAAGGAGCTGCCAGAAGTATTTGAACACGAGAAAATAGCTAAAATCTTGGTAAATCTAGTGTAAAATCAAAAAACAACACGTCCATCCGCCATCTTGCTCCTTTTTGACAATGACAGATGTCAGATAATATAATATAGTGCTTGACTTTCTAATTACGGACGAGAAATGCGCTGAAATGCGCTAAATTAGTATTATCATATCATGAATAAAATAGTCGGCCAAGCTCATTAACTTGCTTGGCAAGCATGTAGTTTTATTTTTACTTCCAGTTACACTGTAAATGTCATCAGGGTTAACAGTTATTGTTTTTGTTGATATGTGGAGTGGAACAACGCGACGGAATTTTTGAGATATTACATGATACTTAACTGAAATTAAAATACACTCGATTAGGTAAAATGCCTATAAGATTTAATACAGAATATAATTATTTATTGCAGTTTATATTGTTATTAATTGTTAAAAGTTATTATTCATAAAGTCGATAATATATTTTTGGCGGATGCCGTACATGTACAAATATTTTAGGATTAGACTTTATATAATTATTATCCCACTTTTATCCAAACCAAAATTATGTGCTAATATTATGGTAACTTAAAAAAAAGTGAACAAAAATAAGAGCTAGATCTAGCGCACAGGAATATTCATCCCAGTACTATTGAATCCGTATTTTTTCATCTTTATAACTCTGGTTACAAGTCTTTTAGCCGAAAACAGATCACCGTTACGACATCTAGTGACATATTTTATTCTGAACTAATTCCATAGTAATGTAGTTATTTCATAATAGATGGCGCTGTCTACCCATGCTGTGGGGCTGAACTGAAATACAAACTGACAAACTGAAAAAGAGGCCGTCCGTCCGTCTCCGTTTGGCATTGTATTCAATAGAAAATAAACGATACCGAGTTTCAAGATTCGATTCCCCAGCTGATAATGTTCCTTCTTACATACCTAGTCCTAATGAGATGTTCATATTAATAACGAGTAGGTATGAGCCCTGTTTTTATACCGACTTACGAAAGAAGTGTAATGTTTTCGTTCGCTACAATGTAGCTGTGTCGATGTCGGTTTATTTGTGGGCTAAACGACTTGCTTGACGGATATTTAGGAGTACCAACATCACAGTTACAAAGCGTACATATACCTAAAAAGTTTTTTTTATTGATCTATGAAGTAGGATACCTACCTAGTATTGGTAGAATCTTTTCGACCAACAGTCAGGTTTCTTGTTTTTGTAAGTAATACAACCTAAGTATACTAATATAATAGTAGGTATAAGTAGATGACTAGGTTTATAGTTATGTTGCATATAGATCGTCAGTCAAAACGCTCGTTGAATTACACTGTATTGTTTACAATAAATTAGCTAACAGTTCAAAAGAATGCATGTTTATAATGGATGCATATGTTCAGAAATATAAACCACTGTGCACAAAATCTGACCGATTCTAATAATATCTTATTGTTCGGACATTAAGTTCAATATTATCTAACCAGCCTCGCACCCTATGCGCTACCACAGTGGAGTGGTTCGTAGGCTGTACCAGTAGTACCACTCCGTAGATAACCTATTCTGGAAGAGGTAATGTTGTTACAAGTGTTGTTGAACATTATTGCTGTTTTTCATAAACCTAGTTAAACCTCACTGCCTTTATATCGTGCTATCCCTTTCACACTTCGTTAAAAAACGTTAAGATAGAAAGGGACAGGGTGGCTAAACGGTGGCGTAACTTTCAATCACGTTCATGAATTTGCATGTCGTAATGGGTTAAATGTGCGAACTTAATCCTGTATCACCACATTTACAGCAAATAAAGTACTTACTTCGAGTTTGACTTTGAATAACAGCCTAGAGATAGTCACCTAACTTACAAATACCTACTTAAATCTATTGGGGTTTGGTACAGTGGTTGCTTGGATTACAACTTCTCAATGAACCTAATTTTTATTGGAAAAGTAAATGTAAGCAAGAACAATTAAGTAAGTAACGTGTAGAGTATAACAATAATTTAAAGATTTTTCATTTTGAAATTCAATAGCTAAATGACAATGCCAGATTCTGCCCCACCATCAACCGCAAGTTGTACAAGATAACGAATAAATGTAAAAGCATCTCCGTTTTATATTAAAATTATTGGTTTAAATTAAAGTTATGTACAAGTTGCGATTCGAAAAAAACCCAGCTTAATTAGGAATTCAGAAAATAGTAAGAAATCGAAGCGAATTATTCATTGTTTTTGTTATTCTTCTACAGGAGTTGTGAGAGTAGTAGAAAATGATACTGATTATGATTATGCAATATGAAACCTGTAATAAGTCCCCAACAAAATGATAGGTACAGCTTAAATGGTCACGTAGTTTTTTTAGGTGGGGCAAAGCTCCATTGAAATGTGGCAATGTCTCTAAAAAAATTCAAGTATGTTTTATTAAGTACCTATCTACTTATACACGCCGCCTCAACCGTAACAATAGTTGTTACAATTACAACACCGTTCAAGTCGAAAAGACATTGCTTATTTGTTGTCCTGTTTTGCTCATCTCAATGGGGTAACTACCATCTCAGGGGCACAGGGAAGGGTGCCTAAAGTGCTTTTTGATAATAAGGGCGGGGGTCCAATTCATAGCACCGCATAATAGCATGTTTGTTAGCTTACGGATTATTGAATGCAATTTAGCTGTTGATAATAAGCGTAAATGAACTTACGCAGTGTGTTTATGTGTCGTATGATAATTAATGAGAAGAGTTGGGTATATTTTATTACGTAAGTTTTACGTAATAACGATGGAGGAGGCCTTCACCCAATCATGGGAGAACTCACACAATAAGAAAAGGAAAGAAGAAAGAAAAAAAAATTTTTTTTCATCACGACCGGGATATTCGTTTCGCATAGCGCATATGCAAGAAAATATCAAAACATAAAACAGAAGAAAGAAACACAGACAACAACAGCAAAATCACTAAATAATCACTACGTAACTTTTTTTACAAAAACGTGAACACAAACTATAAAGTGATATTATATTATGTTATTTGATGTTTTACTGTATTTTTGCCAGTTAATTAGTAGCAAAACAGTGTTTATTTTCATAATATTGCAGAGAAAACGAAATAAACTACCATTTTTGTGAGATATAGGTAATTTAAGGGCAGTTGACGGGCATTGGTACATTGACGGGTATATGTACACTTACCTTATATATTTTAAAAAAATACTTATCTAATACAATCGTAATTTTGAATTTTAATACTTATACTTAATCATATTTTAATTGTGAGTTTAATAAAAGGCTTTTTATTTTTTATTTATTATTTATAAGTTTTACAAGCTGTGTCCACACCTTCGTATGGGCTATTGCCGTGGACCACCTCCGTAGTTCACCTGGTCTACGGGAATTCTTTTTTGCCCGTGGTATACCGAAGGTCCATATTAATATTACACATTGTAGTACTAAAGAAAATTAAGGAATAATCACCTAATAAATCTAGGGTATTTATCTATGCGTAGAAGTTGCTATAGAACGTACGCGTTAAGAAAATAGTGAAAAAAGAGCACGTCTATCCACGGTTGACAAATTAGATGACTTAGACAAATGTGCCATAAGAAGGAAAGTTGAAATTTTTTTTTTTAACTTTCCTTCTTATGGTACATTTGTCTAACTCATCTAATTTGTCAACCGTGGATAGACGTGCTCTTTTTTTCACTATTTTCTTAACGCGTACGTACTATAGTTACGAACGGATAGACCCCCACGAAAATCTTTCTATGTTCTGGTAGGCAGCTCTTCCTCACTGGTTACGTTGTTCCATATCACATAATTATCGCAATAGCTTATAGCCTAAGTACAACCCAGATATTTTACTACTGACTAAATGCCAACTAACTAAGTTAGCATAAAAATAAGTAACTCTGTTAAGTAATCTACCTACACCAATTCGTATAAGTATGTATAATCATAGCCATAAGTTTAAAAATAGGAAACTTCTCTTAGAAATAAACAATTTGTCATTAGGATATTACATGCTAGGATTATTATAATTTACACTAGATATTGTAATTGTTAATTTTTATGACAAATAAAGACTTTTATAAATCAAATCAACCCAGATATTTGAGCTATAGGCGTGATGTCTGAACATCGACCAGACAAACAGGCAGACAGACAAAATGTCTAAGAATTGGTGTTTTGTCATCATAGATCCTAAAACACATTACAAGAATTTATTATTCTTTTGAAAAACAAAATTCAATGTATTACCTCAACTTTTTTAGTCTTATTTTATTACTTACTAGCTGTACCCCGCAACTTCGTTTGCGTAGAGGAAGAGTATGGAGGAGTTCAGGAGGCAGATCTTCCTCTCTGGATCCTTGTTTCCACATCACATACCGCCATGGCTTATAGCCTATGAGCTGTCCGGATATTTCAGCTATCTCCTAGTGAAACTCCCAACAAAATCCCTTCAGTAGTTATGGCGTGATACTTGCACAAAATCACAGACATATAGACAAAAATTCTAAAAAATTGTGTTTTGACATCAGTATCGATCCTAAAACACATTACAATTATTCTTTTCAAAAAATATCCAATGTACAGACACAACTTTTTTTACAGTGTTATTCATAGATAATATGTACAGATAAGATATAGATATATAGCAGCATCAGAACCGCGCTATTAAAACCGCCAAATGCGAATTCGGTTTTAATATGCTGTCTTTACACGACCAAAGACTTATCTATGCTTAGATTAAAAATAGGTACTCTAGATGAAAGGTCACTGGCTGAAAACACCAAAAACATCGGATGGTAATCTCGTTAATCTCGCTTTAAGCTCAGATGCGCTGGTCGCTTCACGCCTCTCCGTGCCTTGCTATGCTTTGTAAGCTTTTTTCATAAGCTTTATTAGCTTTTTTGGTTTGACGAACGTTATTGTGGCAATACGTCCTCGGATCCAGGCGTGGATCTAGAGGGGTGGGGACATACCCCCTCCACCCAACTTATTCGGTTTTGAAGGGATCCAAATTAAACAAATCAAATCTCTTTTGTGCAAGTAAGCACGGTGCTAGAGATGCCCGATTTTTGGATTTGAATCGATTTTATGGATCGTACGTAACTCATTGAATCGATTCACAATCTAGATCGAATCGTATAAAATCGTATCGTCTTGTCCAAAAAATATATCAAAATATGGGGTAAATTACATATTTTTAAAGATATACTTAATTTATACCATCCTTTTTCCGGATGTCAACTAGGTATTTACATCTTTTATAACATTTCAAAAACAATAACTTAGGCGTTCTGGATTTAATCGCATAAGTACGATTTTCAGTCTAATTTGTTACATCGATTAGTGCTATTGAACATGATTATATGTTAAGTATGAGATCTAATATGGTTGAAATTACTAGAATTTGTCCTTTTTCAATATTTGACACAAAGTTCTTAACAATAACAATCATTCGATTTTTTCATCCGATCTTCTAGGTTTGAATGATCTGAGACGAGATCGTATTCACGTGAATCGATTCAAGAAATCGAAGATCGTATTCAATATGATCGATCTTCCAAAAGTTCGATTCGAATCGGGCATCCCTGCACACGGTGCACGGTACACCACTTGCAAGGAAAAGGTGCCAACGCTGAGGAGAAAAGTGGCAAAAAACTTTCAGCAGCACAATCAACCTGTCTACAAACTCTCATATTGTCATGGTAGGGGGAGAAGAGTGGGTGGTTTATCCAAGTAACCTGAAGTGTCAACTTTTCGTGTCTGCTATGATTGGTCGAACTGCCGCCTCGTAAAATTGTGACGCCGTGTAAATCCATCTTTATCCAGCCCATGTCGGAGGCATACGGCTGCCTAAACAACTCTTACAGCTTTGGTCACTAAAACACACAAAAAGAAGAAGCCTTTCACGCCAAAAAGCTGTAAAGCATCACTTTAAACGGGTCAGAAAAAGAGGGATAGATGACCGAGACGATGATTGCACTTTCCGAAAATTTGGTGCAATTTTTCTATCATTTCCAGCTTAGACCTTGCATCTATAGTATTTGTAATCTGAGTATTTATACTTACAATTCTTTTGCTTTCTCATTTCGGCGGTGGCGCGGCGTAGCGTGATGGCGCGCGGGTTTCTTCGCTTCGCTTTTAAATTAAATAAATAATGCACACAATTTCAGCGCAATAAACTCCGCTCGAGGTAGGTAGTGGGTACTCTTTGCGCTGAATTTCGCGCGCCCGACCCACTGGGAACAATAACGGTTGGCCGGGCCGATAAAACGGAGCTTTCTTTAAAAAAATCCGCTATTATTTTGGATTGTCAGATAATTTGTCTATGGTCACTTGCAATAACGAAGTACTTAACCCGAGAAAACACCATACATTTTGCTCGGGTTAAGTCTAGTCTGGGTAACTATAGATTTATCTTTTATATTGCAAGTGGGGGTTAGTACGTATTTACTTACCTATTGGTTTAATTTTCTATTTACTGATTACTCTAAATAATTTGACATTGGCGAAATTACTTTTTTAATAGTCGGAGAAGCCATTGAATAAAAACAGAACACAAGCTATTTATACCTTTAAAATAATGGTGCCTTTATATGTATCTACCTACTACTTACTTTGGTACCTTTGGAGTATCTCAATATAGTTTTAGGAATAGTTTTAATTCTAAAACGTACTAAAGTTTCATAATAATAGAATGAATGGTACACTGAAGAAAACAGATTTACTAGCAGCTAAATTCACAAGTTTCAAATCATGACAAATCAAAAGTCCAAAATCCTGCCCATGAGCGATAAATATATTTATTTTATTAATGGACTCGACAGCTCGTCATTTGCCAATGTCATGTTACAGAAAATTCAATATATTCAATAGTCTTCTATCTTCCTCCAGGGGAGTCGCAGTAGCGTCTTCACCCTGGGTAGCCGCGTCTTCATGTCTTCATCCAGAGGAGACGCCGTAGCGTCGTCACTCTGGACGAAGCAGCTCGACAGTCACGTTCACTCCGAGCTTGTAGCTGGACCTCTTGATAAAAGCTTGAAACTTCAGATCTTGCATAAATAATCCAATAACTTCACCGTACTGGTAATTCGCGAACATTTTCTGATTAATTTAACGTGATATTAAACACAAAATAGTCCCTGTAGACATGAAAAGGAAAATTATCAAATAATTTCGCAACCGTCGTTTCCCGCCATTTTCAAGAGAACCGCGGTAAATATACTTTTAACAGCATACATAGACTGAAGCGTCATATTACTGCCCCGACATCTTTACCTAAAGGTGTGTTCACATCGGCGTACACTAAAGCATTGTCATATTTCCGTGCTCTGGAGTTTGAATAGCGTCGGCGGCCCCAGTGTGGCCACTTCCTTTGTGCAGTGTTTACTCGGTATAAATAGTAAATAGACGGGCGTAAACAGGCTTATAGGCAACTTTTATGACCTGTGGCGACGAAGTGTTGCTGGTGGAGCGATAGAGTGACCGTTGGATAGTGGCTTTTATTATTTCTCTATAGTAGAGTAGTTTAAGGGTTCGTATGCGCGGATTTACAGTTTTTCTATGAAGGCTACAGCACTAACTACTAAAATTAAACGTTTGAAAAAAATGTATAGCAATCTTGGGGTGTCTATTTGGGATCTGATGAATACCGATACACGATTGGACAAACTTCGCTAGGAAAAAAATCGCATACTTACCCCTTCCATTTGCAAATGAAAATGACGTCTAAACCGAAATAGTTAGGTATTCATACAAAATAAGATAAGATATAAATACACTTTATTGCACTATAATACAGTATTAATTACATTATTGAGAAGTATAACGTGATTCAATTTCGGTAATTGTAGTTCGCATAATTGCGAAAAACGGCCGTTTTGGCACATTTGTGAACTACAAATTAGCTTGTCGCAATTATGCCATGTATTGTATACTGAAAATAGTATTCATCCTAATAAACATTTTGTAAATAGCTTTTTTAATAAAATTGATTAAATCCGAAGATTAAAACTATAGTGAGCCATTACTACAAATTATTATATATAAACGGATATCACTCACTTGACGTTTCTTCGCGCACTTGAAAAATACCGTCGAAATCGGTCGAAACTGTCGGTCTAATTGATGACTTTAACAATATAAGTGAGTGATATCCGTTTATATATAATAAATCGGAAGATATTATTTTTTCCAGATTGGCGGCGCTAGTTGGCTCATGGAAGGCCCTACATACACTATTTACACATTATGTTAGCCTAAAGCTGGCCACTAACTACACGACAATAAGACAGTATCACCCTTGTATTAATACTCGTCTCGGTAATCGAATTCAGCACACGAACGCTCCGTACCGTTCGCTGGTCCATTCGGCATGGGGGCAACATTAAGAATATTTCATAGCGCACATATCAACGCGGGCATAACGTATTAGCTTTTGAAATATCGGTTATGACGATGACAAAGATACGAGTCCTTTACATTGCCCTTTATAGACAGTACCGTAAATTAAATGACAACAATTCAATTTTCTGTCGTCGCGACTCATTGACTCGGTTTTGACTTGTTTTGTTTTCGAATTTGCATCTAAAAACACCTCGGTGGCATAAAATCGTATCTACCGAACATAGAGCAGGCTCTACGATGGATGCATTTGCGTTCGCGCGCCGTGAACGAATCGCAAACCCTTTGTCGCGTGGCGTCATGCGTGCGTGACACATGACGACACCATACCGCGAAGCCTCGAATCCATCTACACTCGCGTTTCGCGATTATCGCGGACTTTCGCGCGCTAGTGTAGAGCCCGCATAGAATCGTACTAGTTTTCTAACTACTGTTTTATTTTAAATAATATCCAAAACTTAAATACCTTGCTTATTTGAAATGTCAAACTTGATGGATAGTTGTAAAATAGTGGTATTTTTACAATAATAATACTTGTTCTCTATCTTATTTTCAACTCTGTAATTCTTATTAGGCAATTGATTTCAATTCCATTTTCACAATCGCCCGTAATTTATGTACGGACAACAGGAGATCAATGGAAACACTTGCAGTACGATTTTAAATCTTACGACGCAGATAATAAGAACGGTCCAATATCCAAAGTGTTACACTTGATCTGCTATTAGCTATACATATATTTAAAAGAAAATTATAACCATCTTTCACTGTTGAACGCAGTTGGTTTAGTTTCTATAGCATTATTTTTGATGCGTGTCACTTAGAATCATTTTCGATTCGTATTCGCAAGTTATTAGAGATTATAACAATGATGCATCAATGTATATCGTCCTATTACAACCCTACATAGGAACAGGGGCAATACTCGTAAGTTTTACGCACTCAGACCACGTCGAGGCGAGGAGGGCCAGATGACAAAATGTCGTATAAAATACAGCGCACGGTCTGCTTTGCATGTTTCATCTGCCAAATATCTACCAGGGCTCTTATAAGTAAATAAAATTGCCTAAGACTCTTGCAATAAAAGATAACCCGAGAGTTAACGACTAATGAGGGGGTTACACGGGTCTAGGCGTTTACTATTTCTGTCCAATCGATTTGCTATTAGACATTCGCTGTAAATATCTCGTTAAGGCCACGCATATGCGGATTTTTATGTTTTAAGCCAATGATACACTAGGGGACAAATAAAATGTCCTACGACATGTATCGGCGACATGTCAAGCGAAGCCGGCCGATTTCGCCTGACATATCTGGCGACATCGCGCGACTTATGTCCGTAGCGACGTCAGGCGAAGTCGTGCGACTTCGCGAAACTTCGCTTGATATATCTGGCGACATCGCGCGACTTATGTCCGTAGCGACGTCGATGTTGCCAGACATGTCGCGCGAAGTCCGGCAACGTCGCGCTACTTCACCCGACGTCCCTGGCGACCCGTGTCGCGCGATGTTGCCAGACATGTCGCGCGAAGTCCGGCAACGTCGCGCTACTTCACCCGACGTCCCTGGCGACACGTGTCGCAGGACATTTGTCCCCTAATGTAACCTTGGCTAATCGAACGCTACGGTAACTGACTACTGAAAAATATATACAGCAATCTTGGGGTGCCTATATTTAGGTATGTCATTGAAGCGATTACACAATCTTCGCTCGATAAAAATAAACATGACCTTTCCTCCATTGTCTTTTAAAATGAAAATTGTATCTAAATTAAAATAGGTAGTTACAAGAGAAAAATGTATGGAGTTTTCATAGGTTATGTTGCCATCTTTCAGATTTTTATTAATAGCAATGGGCCTAAGGTAGTTAGGTAAGGGTACCTTTTTTAACCCAGGTAAAACATGTAACCATGTACCACCAGGGGAGCGTGTTGATTATGTCGGGCTCGCCGCCCTGAAGGGGCGGAGTACCGACTAAACCTCCTGGGGTGTTCCACCTCGTGCCGAGCCACGGGAACTGCGATACATCCGCGACCCGACTGGCAGGTAAGGGTCCCTGCGCCAAGGAGAGCTTAAACCGGGGGGTTAAATAAGTAATAACTCTCTTTTTTTGCAAAATGAAAAGCAACAAGAAATTCTGAACCTTAATACCTTTACTGACCGCATACTATTCTTTATGTTAGATCATACCAAAGTTGATATTGTTTAAAAAGTATTTTATTTTTCCATTTTTATATAATTTTTTGTTTGTTTATGTAAATATGTTATTAGTTTGTTGTAAATAAATAAATATAGATGTCATGTGTCAGTGACATTTCGTTAAAAAAGGCTGCAACTCAAAACATTCCATCCTCAAAGCAATCAATGCCTTTACTCAAAGGATCGATATGATGTAATGGTCTCGAAAATAATTCCAATTCCTTGCAAACGCTTGTTGTCCGACAATACAAAATTACTCGTCCGAAAACCCGCAAAATTAACAATGAAAATAATGTGACGTCCATTAATTCCCTCGACAGTCTATTAACAAGGGTTGCACTCGTATTAAAATGATAAATGATTCTAATCATCATTTCTCCTTGGCCAGTCTACATAGAGCTTCCTCGCTTCCTTCGACTTCCGAATTTCACTTGTAAATAGGAGGTTTGGTAACTCAAGTGGGAGGTCTTGTTAAAATTGTGGTTGTTACCCCAAGTTAGGCCGCTCAGTATGTTAAAGTTAACAAATTACTACAGCAATGAGAATAGAGTTGAGCAACTCGGTTGTCTGAAGGCAAGTGAGATGAATTGCTGTTTCGACCCCTTTTGTATTAATTTTTCCTCGTTTTAAATACACGAAGAATGGGGATGTTGACTGAAATTTTTTATTGCCTGAAAACTCACATGATTATGCTGAAAATACATCTGGTGACACTTCACTTGGCTATTCGTATTTGCGTATTTGTCATAGTTGCCATGTGTGGTTAGTATTCTTGACAAAATATTCGTCTTGTTTGTATGTCAAGTATTTGACAAATACGACAAACATTTAATAGCGAATACGAATAGCCAAGTGCCACCATGAAATTAGTTTTCCGATATTCCAATTAATGACAGAGATATTAATGGCCAAAGTTGTGCGTCTCCTTTTGGAACAACGAATTTAGTGTAAAGTTAGTTTGTATAAGGAATTAGTAAGACGTAAAGTCTCGTATTTTTAATAGATTCACGATTTTCAAATGTTTGTATTTTCTCGTACAATGTACAGTCGACAGCAGATCAATGGTAACACTTGCAGTACGATTTCAAGTCTTACGACGCAAATAATAAGAACTGTCTATAGTAAAAAGTGTTACCATTGATCTGCTGTCGACTGTACCATATCATAGATAATTTACATCACTAATTTGGTGAGAGTTATCGACATGTTTTGAACTCACACACATTTCACCATATATATTTATAATTTTAAATATATTTATATATAAATATGTTTCCAAAAGTTTACGACACAATTATGTTACAATAACCACATCCACCCACCTACTATAATATACGTTTATGATACTAAGTAATATTTACAATCCCACTTATCAAGCTGACACTGTTCCTCTTTCCAATTATTGTAAAAAAAGTCTAGTAATAACTAGCATTAAGTAAACACGGAAGGACACTGATTCCCGAAACACAGGTCACCCTAGTTGGGGAGTCAGGGTTCTAATCTAAATCGTGCTAATTATAATGATGACTCTGTCATACTTACACTATGTTACATTAAGCACATTGTAACCATTCATTTTGTGAAAATAAATATTATTATTATTTCCTCTATTTATTTTAACTCTTATTTAATATATTTATACATTTCAATATCAAAAACAAATAGAAAAATATATAAATATAAAAAATAGCCACCCACCGGCAGCGGGATGCATGGGCATCCAAGCTGCCGGAGGTTATGATCCCAGAGTGAGGAACCTCCTCACAATACGTGCCGTGTCCAGCAGCACTGCCTTCTGCATTCGACTCTTGATCCAACTGTCTAGCGAGAGTCTATTATTATTATTGAACTAAAAAAAGTGTGTAAAATAAAATAAAACTGTCCTACAGGTCCCAATAACTCCAATACGGGAGTTTTATCCATTTTTGTGTATATTCTGTTTTATTACTTTCTTTAGCTATTCTTACTTAACATGTAGCAACGGAAATTCAAAAGTTCACCTCCCAAAAGGGTTGCCATTATTAAAATGAAAATTAGATTACGTTTTTCGCTAAAGCCCGTTGTTTTGCGAAGTAATTATGAGGGTGGGTAGGTGATTAACAGGAAGGTCGTGCGCAGGGGGTGGTCGTGGGGGTTATGACCCCACCGAAGACGGAGTCAGGAGTAGAAAAGTTACAAAATTTCGTGCCCACCCAATATTTCCGATCATATTCGCAAAACCAATAAGTAGTAGGGTTGTGAAGAATGGCAAAGTACATGCATTTCTAGAACAATACATTACATTAAGCCTTTTCATAGAGCCAACTAGCGCCGCCAATCTTAAAAAAAACCCATATCTTCCAATATATTCAATTGTATTAAAAAAACTATTTACGAAATGTTTATTAGAATAAATACTATGTTTTAAATGCTTATTTATAACGTGATTCAATTTCGGTAATTGTAGTTCTCATAATTGCGAAAAACGGCCGTAACCGGCAACTTAGCTTGTCGCAATTATGCCATGTATTGTATATTTAAAAATAGTATTTATCGTAATAAACATTTTGTAAATAGCTTTTTTAATAAAATTGATTATATTGGAAGATATTATTTTTTCAAGATTGGCGGCGTTAGTTGGCTCTATGAAGGCTCTTAATAAATTAAATAAATAACACATGTAAGCACTAATTGAATTTTTTTTAGGTTAATTGAGAAATAAAATAGTTACAGGCATTTAAAAATCAAGACAGAGATAGAGATGACCACATTTGTATACTGACGTCACTGTAAAAGAACGCTTTGATAATGAGATATTGAAGCATTCCTCATCGCTTGACTTTATTCATTATCTCCGTGAAACATTCAACTAATTGAATGATCGGAAACCTAATTACAGATTTAAATCCATTTATGTGAGTTATTTTATTTACTTTTTGGCAAATACCCTAATCGTAATTTTGCTCAACTTTGCACTTTCTAGCTTCCTGTGAATGACCCCCTTCTAGTGTAACTGAATACGTCCCTGTCTCACAGTGTAGTCTAATTCAATGGCTGCTGTAATATTAACGAGTGATGTCGGTAAAACAGTTTTTGGTACGTTTTTGATTGCAGTTTAGTCCGGATGATAATTACTTTTGGGGGAAAGGATTCGGAGAGTTTTCGGAGTAGACTAAATTCATTTCATTATTATAATGTAACGTAACAAGCAGGCTAATTTATTTTCACAGAACCATCAGAGAACGCATCAGAGAAGCGTAAATTTAACACAGATTGGCGAGGTGGTTCAAATCCCGGTCGTGATGATTTTTTTTTCTCCATCTATCATTTAGATTTTGGTGTCGCATAGCCCATATGCAAGAAAATGTCAAAACATCATGCCAGTAGTTTTTGAGGTAATCTCAACCTTATTGACTCTCTTGTACATATTTCTTTGTGGTAGACCGTACCCATATTCGTTATTGGTTAGAAAAATATGTCATTCCTACCTGCCGAGCAAACTAGGTTGTATTTATGTATTCATCCCTTTGAATACGAGTTGGAGCTTTTGATTGAAGTGGATTGGATTAAATAAAACTACGAGCTACATAGGTTCAGTCGACAGCAGATCAATGGTAACACTTGCAGTACGATTTCAAGTCTTACGACGCAAATAATAAGAACTGTCAAAAGTAAAAACGTTACCATTGATCTGCTGTCGACTGTACATACATTGATTCGAAATTGTAGCGATTCTGTCCGCGTTTTCTAATTTTCAGCTAACTTTGACAGTTCTAAAAGTAGTTACATTATTTTTGTAACTTCGGTGGAGGGATATCATTGGGCAAAAGTCCAAAATGGCGGGAAACGACGGTTG
Source organism: Tachystola acroxantha (assembly GCA_963506565.1). Taxonomy (NCBI): domain Eukaryota; kingdom Metazoa; phylum Arthropoda; class Insecta; order Lepidoptera; family Oecophoridae; genus Tachystola; species Tachystola acroxantha. The sequence continues at coordinate 21,075,586 of OY735870.1, forward strand.
CGAAATTATTTCATAATTTTCATTTTAACGCCTACAGTGGTTATTTTGTGGTATCACGTTTGTATCAGAAAATATTCGCGAATGACAATATGTTTCGAGCTATTATCAAGAGTCCCACTACGAGCTCGGGAGTAAAAGTCACTGTCGAGTTGCTTCGTCCAGAGTGATGCTTGTAGTTGTATAAAATAACGTAAATTAAATATACCAGGGATAGTACAGTCGAAAACAAAAACAAATACTGGCGTTGAGATGTTCTGAACACTTTTTTAACCAATTATATAAAAAAATATTTTTTACTAGTAAGATATCATCCAGGTGAACAAAGTGGAATGAACCTATGGACCGCGTTTATTAATACAAGCCCTATAGCTTTTACCGGCTTACGGACCGGATTTCCATTTTTGATGGTATTAGCCATTTTTTTTAGGTAAATCTAGTCGATTGCTCTCTGCCATAGGTCTAGTTTCTGGATTACCAGATAGTGCGAGCGGTTTGCCGAATCGGGCCTGATGGAAAAACCTATATGCACAGAGTGATTTGCCAACGAGGTATGAAAACTAATCGAAGGATGCGTTAACGGTACAAGTCCTAAATTAAAAAGATTGCTAGTATAACCTCCACTGATACGAATTGTGTCTTGACCCAGACCACAAAGTAAAAACAAAATGAAACGGAAAAACGCGAGTAACTATTATCCCTGACGGTTCTCTTCAAACTTATTATGTGGATACGATAAATTATTTAAAAAAAAAATCTAGGAACAATGGAACATTTATTATTTTTAGTGCAAATTGGACTGAAATAAACTTATGGATTTTATGGATACCTATGCACTTTTATCGGTAACCTGTGGATTGTAACTATTAAACCTTGAGGATGGGTAAATTGCAGTTCGAAATTGATATCAAATACATTTTTATGCGACAATGTTTTGCTTTATCGTGTATTAAATTGTATAGTATTGTAATAACTGATGCGCGATTTACTTGGGTCTATTTTTGCGACGACTAAGGCTAAGACATATATCGCAAATGTAGAGATTAGGTTTCGACATTTCGATCTATGTAAATCCCGCATAAAGGGTTGTGTGCCAGGATCGCAGCAGATGGAAGTCCATCGTCTCTGCCTACCCCCTACGGGAATCAGGCGTGAGTTATAAATAAATAAAAATAAATTCCGCATAAATAATAATTTTTATTCTTTCTTTTTTGACGAGTCTACCGCATCCACGGTTTTGCCGCATTTCATAGAGTGCGTTTCGTCTCGTGCATCCATCAAGCAAGGCAGTCGGCAGACAGCAAGTTGCACCAAATCCCAGCCTTTGATGGGATCAGGCGGCCGTGCACGAGGGAGGTTTTAGTTTAGAAGGATTTAGAGTAACTATTGATGTTAAATCCGACCGGTAGTGGTCACTCACAGTAGAGTTGCCTAATAATAAACGTATAGGAGAGAATTTTATATAAAGCCATTCTGAAGGTGCATTTCCATTTTCAACTTTTTCATTTTATTGCGGTTTTCACGCTAGCCAATCAGAGGACGCGAGCCCGTGATTGGCTTGTTTATGGAATAAAAAGAGCAGTGATAATATTGTCCTTTCATTTTCATTCAGAAATCAGATTTTAACTCTGCTGCAACGTAAATCTGTTTGATAAAATCACACACATTATTAAATTCTTGAAATGACAATGTCAGATTCTGCCCCACCATCAACCGCAAGTTGTACAAGATAACTAATAAATGTAGAAATATCTCCGTTTTTAATTAAAATTATTGGTTTAAAATAAAGTTTTGTACAAGTTGCGATTCGAAAAAAACAGCTTAATTAAGAATTCAGAAAATAGTAAGAAATCGAAGCGATTTATTAATTTTTTTGTTATTCTTCTATAGGAGTTGCGAAAGTAGTAGAAAATGATACTGATTATGATTATGCAATATGAACAAAATGATAGGTACAGCTTAAATGGTCACGTAGTTTTGTAGGTGGGGCAAAGCTCCATTGAAATGTGGCAATGTCTTTTACATAGAGTTGACCGAAAATAGTATTTATGCTGTTTGACAAACTTCACATTTTAAAATGAAAAGAAATAATTAATTATTAGGATGTAAATCTGGATTAAATTCAGATTTGCATACACAAAAATGATGGAAGTACAGAGGTTCTATAATGATAGGTATCTCGTTAAAATATGGTCGCCTGTTTTCAACAAAATAAAATTAAACTGAGCAACGAGGCAAAACGGGAATTACCTACTGTGTTTTATGTTTACAAAAACCCACGCAATTGTAACCGCTATTTTGTATACCTATGCACGACATAGGTATACAAAATGGCGGTTGTCTAACTTGTTGCAAGATCGTTAAATTGGCCGCATTATGAAATGGCCGTTCATTTCATGAACGTGGTGGCCATATCGTTTAATCACAACTGTTATCGATTTGTCCATCCAGTATGGCCGATATGACAAATCAATTGAACACTTTAATTTTTTCTCAGGGTTGATTCGACCTACTATTCGGTCACCCAGCCCGCTGCCGATGCCGGTGCAGCTGACCATTTTAGAAGAGTAGCCAATGTATGGAGAGTCGTTATTTCTTTCGCGATAATCGAAAAGTCGTAGAACAAAAGTTGTACTTACTAAGAAAAACCCACAACCTTAATTTTCATTTTCACATATTATATGATATACATTGCTGCGTTTATTTGTCGTTTATTAAAACTAGCAACAATATTGCAGTTATTTATTACGTTAATGTGTCAAAACGACTAAGAATATTTTGGAATTTCTTCGGTATTTACTAATTTCCCGTTCATCTTACATGTAATAAAATAAAATAAGCACTTACAAGATATATTACACGGAATTATAAAATTAAATTACCGCAGAGCACCACGGAAGCGGGCTGGGGCCCCCGCGTCCCCTAGCTGCATGTAATCGGCATCCTATGGTCTCTATAAAATCACATTAGGGCCCACTGTGTACGCCTCTGGGCGCTAAGGGCAGACACACTCGTAGAATTACGCTGGAATATATATGTTGACTAAGCTTCGTAGTAGTGTCCGACCGAAACTAGGTTTTAGGGCCGAAACCGAAATCGAATTTCGGCCGCTGTGTTACTCTTTCCGAAACCGAAACTTCCATATAAGGTCTTCGTTGAACAAAATAAATAGGCAATTATAATCAGTTAGTTTTTATTTATAAATCACATATTAAACAATTCAATCTCTGATATTTGAAGTAATCCTTAAGCGCTTCATATTATCACTCCATTATTTCAAATAATTTATTTACGCTTTTAATATACCGTTATATGCTTATTATAGGCTCTCAAACTCAGTTTTGGGTTTCGGCCGTAGTTTCGGCCGGATGGTAGCTGAAACCGAAACTAAACCGAAACCCGTTATTTGGCCGAAACTAGGCCGAAACCGAAATTTCGGTCGGACACTACTTCGTAGTCATAAAGCCTCGTATCCACTAGGCAACAATTGACGTGCAACACGTGACGCTCAACAAGTTCGGCAACGTTGCACAACAACGCGCGACATTGCGACAGACAAGTTACTATCCTTTCTAATCGTTTATTTTCTCGATGACAGCTCCCTTAGAATGTAACTGCGTCATGTTATGCAAAAGTTAACTTTTAAATGCGAGGTATAAAAAATATGACAACTGCATTGCATAATGTTGTTCCTGGATCCCATATAATATTTATCTAAGACAGATTGAGTCCATATCTGCATAATGACTAATAGTAATAATAATTTTCTTTTTACTATTAGTCATTAAAAAAATACACGATGAAGATGCTATTTAATAATGGAATCACTTATTAATGTTTTTTGCAAGTTTTACATGAAACTACTCACATCATGTAGATGTCACTTCCAGTAACTCTATCTCCGTCTAATCCACCTTGTGCTCACATTTTTGCAGATTAAAAATGAAATTAATTTTTTATTGCGTGCGCTATTGGGCTGTGCAAACGTTGTTTTTATTTTCGGGTCGCAAACACGCCTGGGGCTTCTTGTGGATTATCAAGTTTGCGCTGTCTTGCGGACTGCGATTATTTATGCCTTCGCTCACGTGTTCCAACGCTAAGATTTTTTTTTAGAGTCAAAAGTCTTTATTTATTGATAAACATTTACAGTATTATACACAGTCTATAGAATACCGACATAATAATAAATTAACATTTCACCGACAAGAGTCTTTCGGAAATTTATATAATTGTATATTTGTACTAAAGCATGAATTTTTACTACTAATCATATTAATTGATTATGTGCACTTTGTTAGTAATTTTGATATTTATGGCCGCTAAGATATTGATAAGTATTGAAAACATTGATCTCCTATAGACAACTAGATACACAGTCTGCCTTCTAAAAATGTTCGAGCGCAAAGAAGGTCCAAACGGATGAATGGATGATATCCCTCATTTGCTTTATTGGACATTATTTGGACGTTAACAATGGACCCTTATTTGGACGTTTTTTAAATTGTTTTATTAAGACCTTTGTGTATCTAGTTTACCAACTGTAATGATTGATTTTAAAAAAAAATGGAATAATTCTGTAGACGCCAAATCTATTCCAAACCTAAACGCAAGTGTCACTGGCTACGCCGTGTAAGAAAAGTGGTCATTTCGGTAAAGCGGTTATTTTGGGAAATACAAGTGGTCATTTCGGGAAAGGGGTCATTTTGGGAAAGTGGTCATTTTGGGAAAGTGGACTTTTTGAGCCTGAGCCGCTCGATTTACCTACATCTACAAACATTGAACGTGGTAGACAAAAACCTGATTTCCAAAATGAAAAGAAGTTATTAATAAAACAAAGTTTCAAGAAGTCATTATATTTATCAACAATAAAATCTTTTAACTTATCTAAATGTAACGGAAAGGTACTTTGAAGGCTATTAAGCATTAAAAACCTAAAATAAAAATCTTTTGCCGTGTACTCACAACAACCATTTATTAGGAACACAATCTGACATTGTAAAATTCAAATTAAATTATTAGTTTTAAATGGAAAAATATATATAGCGAAAGGAGACCGCCACATCGCTCTCGACGAAAAGATGTTGACTACAGGTCAAAATGTTTCGGTGGCTTGATCAGGCGACCGGAACGCGTTCTTATCTTTGGCGCATCCACAGTTTCTTCCTCCTGCTCATCTCTAGTAGTGGAGGCACACTCCAATGGAAACAAACGCTGTACAGCTCTGATTCGAAACCCATCATTAGTCTTTACTTTAGCAACTCTGGTTTCACCGTCGCGGCCTGGAAATAACTCTACTACAAGTCCCAGAGGCCAATACATTCGACGAGAATCTGTTTCGACTAGTACGACGTCTCCTTCTCTAATTTCATCTCGTTTTTCTATGCCTCTACTGACAAGTAGTGAAAGATATTCATTTTTAAAACGTTGTCGCAAATCATATCTTAATTTTTGTAAGTAACGAACACGTACATTTAAATTCTTCGAGTCAACTGAATCCAAATCAGGAACTTCATTGCCTGGCAAACTATGTAGAAAACTATTAGGCGTTAAAGGCTCCAAGCTGTCCGAATCGTTGTATACGTACGTTAGAGGACGAGCATTAATAAGTGCCTCACAATCACACAAAACTGTTTCCAATTCAGCATAAGGTACAATATGTTACCTCGCCAAGAATATTTACAAGAAGTTCTCTGACAATTTTTGTTCAACTTCTTCCACCCTCCCCACCAAGAAACGGGCGAGGAGTTGAAGATCCACTTTTTATAACGCTGTTTCACATAGCGATGAATAATATAATTCTTGTAAAATAAAATTGAGAATTCATAATTTTCCTGTTTGTCACTCAATAACAATCTCGTTTTGACACATAAGACATTTTCATGCATAAAGTTTTCAATAGTATACGAATCTCTTTGTTTGGTAAAATTCTCATTTTGGATTAAAGTAGAATTTACTTCTGATATTGCGATATCTTTGACGATAATATTATCATCATGTCGACGATCCTTTAATCCGTTGTCCTCGTATCTTCCTTCCTCATTGACTTGACAAGTCTGGTTGAAGAGATCGAGTGTTTCTGTTTCTATCTCCGCATCTGTCTTATTTGCTGTAGGGTCCCATATGTTAATGTTTTCGAGATTCCCCAAGTGCACATCATTATTTCCAATCTGAACAATTAGTGTTTGGACTAGTGCGCTGTTATTCCTTTCCGTTGGCATTAACTCTGAATTATCGCTACTGTCCGTCGATGAGTTAGGGTTACAGCTTTTCTTAGCATCCCGTGAATCAATAATATCGGGGCACAGCAATGCAGCGTGACGTTTTGAGCATTCAATGCATTTGGTCAAGGATATACATTTCAATTTCTTAGCGTTGCTATCGATCTTAGGCAAATCGAGCTTCGGCAAACGGAACTGTGTCCTTATCGTTGCGTAATCACTCTGGCCACTGACAGATGCATGTTCATATTTTATTTCCGGTAAAGGTTGTTCTCTTTTAGTGTGTTGCCTTACGTACTTTACTTTTGCCTTACACCAATCGAGAACATAGGGCTCCGCAGTGTCACAATCCTTCAAATATTCTGCTTCATCAAGATCATCTTTCTCCAGCCACAGTTCCTTTATACGTTTATCAACGTGAAACAATTCTTCAGCTTTATTGGAGAGATGTTCATAAGCAGCTTGAACAACATCTGCGTCTGGTTGTGTTTGCTGTAACAATTCTAGCAATCCATTTTTGGCTCTCGTAAAATGCTGCCGACATACTGACCTTTCCCTCTTCAGATTCTTCATATTTCCTTACGGTTTCTTCTAAACCACAAAGGAAAATAGTCACGGTCGCCACTAAATGTAACGGAAAGGAATAACAGCGCACTAGTCCAAACACTAATTGTTCAGATTGGAAATAATGATGTGCACTTGGGGAATCTCGAAAACATTAACATATGGGACCCTACAGCAAATAAGACAGATGCGGAGATAGAAACAGAAACACAATAATAACGTCAAAAATCATCACAGAAATGACCAGTGGGTAAAAATTTGTTGAAAACGGATCCCGGTATCAGTGGAGGCAAAACTGACGCGGTCCGTTTCCAATTCAATCTGATCGCGGGATCCGTGGGTGTATGAATGTATTTATATCCACCGCACCGGGCAGCGCAGACGTCGACATACACATAGTATAGAATAATATGATTTTGTCTGCCACGCAACGTGCCGGACGCGCTCTATATCTGTAGAAAACGAAGCTTTAGGAGTGGAGTTCATTAGGGTTCATACTCTGGAATCGGTAGAGCTCGGTGGCGCAGTGGTTGGGTCAATAGACTCGCGATACGAAGGTCCCAGTTCGATCCCCGGCCAGGTCAGCCATGTACCAATGAGTTTTCCGCGGTTTTTCAAAGGATAAACTTATATTACAATATTCACCGAATGCTCTCAAAACGGTGAAGGAAAACATCGTGATGAACTTGCGTGCCGCATAAAATATCTAAGGCATGTGGAATGCAATGGGCCCGCGTGGTGGATCATTGCCCGAGCTCCATCCATGTAAGGGAAGGTCTGAGCCCGAGCAGTGGGGACATATAAATAGATTGATGATGATACTCTGGAATCGGCAGGTTAACTGTTTAAACAAAATTGAAATATGTTGATAAATAAAATAATTAATTACGGTAATTTTTTAACCTCCACCACTTGGCTAGAGGTATAGACTGATAGTAAGACGTGACGTCAGTTTGACTAATTCCACACAAACTCCATAATAAGTTCGTTTTGCCAAATACGATTGAAATACTAATTGGACTTTGAATATCTCTTGCTTTAATTCGAATTTCGAAAATTTCATTTCAGATCTATTTTCCACATGATCAAATTGTCACTTTTTAAACTTACACGGTTTGTATACATAATTAATTAGATAAAACGGGAATTACCATGTTAAATATTTATTAATTGATGTCTCGATATTTCGACTGCATTGCATCCATCATGGTCACGAGTAGATATCGTGACATCAATAATAAATGTTTAACACGGTAATTCCCGTTTTATCCAATTAATATGATCAAAATAATTAAAATGTTGTAGGTACATTTTGTAGCCAACTACTTACCCTATTACTAAATAATATAGGTAGTAAACACATTTTTCTCTTTTCAGTTTTCTAACTAGGTATTTAAGTATGAAAAGGTCAACTGTCAAAGAGTACCAATTAGAATGGCTCGAATATATTTACTTTACCTCCTAACGACGTTTCTAGAGCCAAGTATAGTTATGTAAAGTAGGGGTGGGTTCAGCTCAAAGCACCGCGACATTGCCCCACACAGGCATGCAAATGTGCTAATGAAAGCCCCTCTTTCCCGCCATTTTCACTATGCTAAATACACTCACGCCTGCTGTGTTAAGCAGTGCATAATTTTTGTTCATGAATGCCTGCCTTGCATACCTATACTGAGTGCTGAAGCTTTTCGTTCGTAAGAATTGTACCTACTTAGTTTTCGAAGCATGTTGCAAAAATAATTAAAGTACGTCCTTAACTAACGACTCATGGTTTCAAAAAGAAACCGGTGAATGTTTTAGTAAATACAAAAAAAAGCATACCTACCTAAGTTGATCGGAATTGGAAAACTTTTTTTTGAAAATAGTTTTAAAATAACTTAGTATTACCTACTTACCGTGACTAAATTTATTGGATAATTAATAAAGCTTAAAAATACTACAAATAATAAAATGACTAAGAACTAACATTAAATAACTGAAAACTAAAACTACCTATAAATAAACTAACTATAAATAAAATATGTCCTCTAGGATGTACCGGGCATTCCCTCTCTGAATTGCCAACGCACTACGTTGGCAGAGGTAGCTGGCAGCCCTCTGGTCACCGGACTCCTCGACCAGCCGCTTGGACGACCTACTTACCTGTACAAATAAGTTTAAAGTTATAAGAATTTCCAGTAAACTAATATTGAACAAATAATTTGCTTGAAAAGTTGAGGATAAAGGAGAACGCCAAAGTGCCTTGAAAACGCAGAACATCTAAAATGTACTTAAATAAAAAAGTCACCGCTGTAAACGCATAATGGTGTACGCAACAGTAAAACGTCATTCGGGTGCACCGACGTAATCAGATCAGGGCTACGAGCAAAAATTGAATTAGGGTCGACTTGACCCATTGGGCACTCTCTTACACCCAAACTTAACTAAATAACAACCTTGACACTTGGGACAAAGGTATCAAATGCTTCAAAAGCGACTGATTTATCGTTTGAATTGAAAATGAACGCTGAAAGGAGGATTTTAAGGTTGAATTTGTATTGGCTAAAGTTAGATAGGGGTGACCAGCAGGATCAATGCTTATTTGTATCTAATAGCAAAAAATCAACAGATGCAAGCATTTCACGGGTATAATAATGTACTTAGCCGGCTTTAGATGAGCTCGCTCCCTTTGATCTCTGCTCGGCACTCAGTGTTGCCAACTTTTGATTGTCAGGTAGTTTACAACTTTTTTGTGACTATTGGCTTATGATTTGTCGATAATGAGGTATGACGTAATCATGTTTAGTTTTTATTTGATGGTGAGAGGGTGTTGGAGATTTGCGTTTGACGATAATCGTATTTGATGATGGGACAGATAAAATTCTTTCTATTTGAATGATCCATGATTGTTTGAAAACTTTCATGTTCTGATGGGCGAGCGGAATAATTTTAGGTTTATTTATCCAATTAGTTACTTAGGTACCTAAATTGCACATAGGTCCTATACCTAACCTATCTCAAATGCTTTTTGCACTAAATATATCAATAGGTTAAAACAGTTATGTATGCGGCCGTTGTTTAAAGAACTTGAGCCCTGACGTGCGCTTATATATTTGAACCGAGGTAACTAACCCGGTTCAAACACACTTAAACCAAACTTAACTCGCACTCAAAACTGTCTATGACTAAATAGGCGTTAGGCCGCGTTTACACCGGCAAGAAAATGACAATGCCAGATTCTGCCCCAACATCAATCGCAAGTTGTACAAGATAGCGAATAAATGTATAAATATTACCGTTTTTTATTAAAATTATTGGTTTAAAATAAAGTTTTGTACAAGTTGCGATTCGAAAATAGCAGCTTAATTAGGAATTCAGAAAATAGTAAGAAATCGAAGTGAATTATTCATTGTCTTTGTTATCATTTTCTACTACTCTCGCAACTCCTACTGATTATGAATATGCAATATGAAACCTGTAATAAGTCCCCAACAAAATGATAGGTACAGCTTAAATCAAATTAGGCCATGTAGTTTTGTAGGTGGGGCAAAGCTCCATTGAAATGTGACAATGTCTTTTCTGCGAGTAAGAAGTTTCTTGTCCTTGAGGCGTAATCTCCAGTGTAACAAAGCTATATTCTTGATCGCAACAAATCATATTATGAACAAACAATAAACGTCAATAGGGCAAACAATGATTAGCAAAAAATGTGCCCCCAAAGCTGGGGATATGGGGCTGGGCAAATGGGATTGAAATAACAATAAAATTAGACGGTGACGCGACGCCGAAAACATTCCGCCTACGTGTTTAATTCGCGCCGGGCGGCAATGGCAATGTGCACTTTTGTCCTCGTCTAATAATAACAATAAAAAACTTGAATTTGAGAACATCCTCGCGCTTGAAAGTCAGTTAAAAATAGAAGTAAGGTGAGTTAAATTATCATAAGTGAAATATAATAACAATAGTTACTTTTTCAATAGACAAGACCTAATGAAATGAGGAGAGCTAAAGGATAATGACACATACGTGCCGGCCCTTTATATGTTTTTAAATAAAAGTATTAAGTTGTATACAAAAAGATCCCTTATTAGTTTTTTACGAGAATACATTTCTTTTAAAAGAAAGTAAGTAATGAGTGACTATATAAATCACAAGGTTTTTTTGTTGTATGTCGATTTGAAAATATGTGTAGGTACTAACCTAAAAATAAACTGTAAACTTATACTTAATCAATTGGAATATTTTATACCATATAGCTGATCCATAATATTTAATTGAAATCGTATTTCAAGTTTTGCGATTGATGAGCTGTCGAGTGTACTAAAATTGATACAGCCCTTCGATATTCTTGTAACAAAAATATAGGGCTCTAGATCGAGTCCAAAAATACTGTACAAGTCATAAATGGACTGTCAAACCATATAGCGATCCACAATTTTAGTTTATTCCGCTGACTACCTCGATGACATTGAATTGTGACCCTTACGACATACTATTACAGGTTTCGAATAGTTTTATAACGGTAAGCTAAAATGTGGCGAGCCAGTGGCAATATAAAATAATTTTAGGGGTGTTGTAAGCATAATCGATTATGTTATACCATATCCTGCCCGGTACAGATGGGATCATGAGGGGCGAGAGGGTTTCGACTTAACTCATTGTTTGTTTGAATTAATTTCTGATCTGACTTAACTGGTTGATTTATTGTAAAAGTAGTAGAGCAAAAGTTGTTCAGATAACGGACACCCATCAGTTTACTTTATCCTTTCCGTTACATTATAAAGATTTGCAAGTATTAGACTGTGGACCCATTAAGCACACATTTGGTGGGTTGCCTTTTTGATGCTCCCCCCCCCCCCCCCCCCCCCCCCCCAATATTTTAGTGATGGAGTGACCATACAATGCGTACTGTACGGATTTTTACAGTACTTTTTTGACTGTCAGCCGCCAAAAGCCCCGTGACAGTAAGCACATTCCCATTTCCATAACCCATTGCTCAGTTGCTGTGACAGGAATTATTGTTACCAATGAAACCCAGTAATGGAATATAGAAATGGGAATGCGTTTGCTGTCACTGTCAGATCCACAATTAGACGGTAGTAAAAATTAACTTATTCACTGATCTGCCCCCTTACCATGAAGTCTTATAGCAGGATTACTTCAATAATACTTTGTTATTTCGTACCATGATGACCTTAAAGTAAGCTTATTAAGGACGTCATGGTACGAAATAATAAAGTATAATTGAAGTAATCCTGCTATAAGAGCTCATGGTAAGGCGGCTGAGCATAATATTACGCTATAAGAAACGAACATCTGAATATTAAATAGAGAAATATTTTTGTCTCGACCGGGATTCGAACCGACTATTCCGCTATTCCGTGGCAACGCTCTTTCCAAGAGAGCTATTCTGGCTCGAGTCCTGGAGAAATCCTTCTTCATTCGTCTTGGGGGCGTATCGAGAAATATCGCTCTATTGGGAAAGAGCGTGCCACGGAATAGCGAGGTCCCTGGTTCGAATCCAGATCGTGACGAAAATGACAATGCCAGATTCTGCCCCACCATCAACCGCAAGTTGTACAAGATAACCAATAAATGTGAAAATTTCTCCGTTTTTTATTAAAATTATTGGTTTAAAATAAAGTTTTGTACAAGTTGCGATTCGAAAAAAAACAGCTTAATTAAGAATTCAGAAAATAGTAAGAAATCGAAGCGATTTATTCATTGTTTTTGTTATTCTTCTATAGGAGTTGCTAGAGTAGTAGAAAATGATACTGATTATGATTATGCAATATGAAACCTGTAATAAGTCCCCAACAAAATGATAGGTACAACTTAAATGGTCACGTAGTTTTGTAGGTGGGGCAAAGCTCCATTGAAATGGGGCAATGTCTTTTTACTCCATAATTTAAGCTTTCATCTCATTCAATTCAAGTGACATATCACTCTAGTCTAGGTTAACACCCACTTCGAAACTCCCAACTTTCGATGCTTGCTACTCGACAAATATACGGCCATATCATTTCAATTTACACCCAAAACTTTCATCCCCTTGTTGGAAAAAAAACAATCTGCCACGAAGTCGACTGTCAACTTTTATTTGGTGTTGGTACTTTAGGTAGAGACTTGTTTGGACAGTTGACTAGTAACAAGTCTTGTATGAAAACCGGCGAGTAAATCCCGACTATTGTCTCGCCCAAGAAACGTACAAAAGATACTACATTCCGTATAAACAAAAGAGATGCATATATTAATAGTTCATCGCCGACTGTTCACACCCCGCCCGTGCCGGCGAGTATTCGCTCGGCTAGTTTGTCGCCGAGCGAGTACCTACATCCCATCGCTCGGCGATACTCTCCCACTCGCTGAGCTACACTGGCGAGTGTGCGAGTGAAGCGAGTAATCGATCAGCTTGATTTTTCTTAATATAAACAGCTTGTTTGTCGTTAATTAATATAAATAACCAGAAATTAATACAAAAAAAACAACTACCAAAAAACTTATACCCCTTTTGATTAATTTTTTATACCCTATGACACTCCCGTAATCCACCTCATACACCAATATCCATCAAGCCGTTTGGGCTACAGGATGGCAGGAAGGAATTGACATACATACATACACCCGAAAAACATTACCCTCCTTTGATTTGCACGCTTATGTCTAAGCAGATTTTGATTGATCCGCCTGTACCTATCGAACATACTATTTAATTACCAAAATCATAGCAAATAAATTTATTTCATTTCATTTCATTTCTCCTTCTGGGGCAGTCTGTTAAAAATCTGTTTGTTCCATTGTTTTTGTCAACTGTTGTTACAACTACAACACCTGTATGATGGTTCCACCGCGATAGAGGCCCGACGTCCCGCGGAAATGGCATCATAAAGTGACGTAATGGTCGAAAGAGGCTCTAACGACGCCCGACTCGGGCTGGCTTAATCTCGTAAATAAAATATTAAGAAGAAATCAGTGGGAGGAGGGGGGTGGAGGGTGTAAGGCAAGATTGGACTATGCACTATACAGGGTATGAACCTAAAGGTGGTTCAGTGTCGGGGACTGAAAATCTATTGTACTACAACTTTTGGATTTCGGAAATTTAATTGTAACAAAAAAAAATGCACAAAGGGCGTATCTTAATTATTTCTATGAGAGATTTCTTACAGCAAAAACCATGAAGTGATTACTTTAAATTAAAGGTAGTGTGTAACTGTCTGAATATAGTTAATAAATAAATGGATAATACAATATTAAACTAAATACGAATAATATTAATAATACTAATAAAATAAAAATTCAAGAACTAAATACACACACACGACTGTTGAGAGGACACTACATGAAATTAGACTGCACCACCTTCAGCACCAACGTCGCTCGTCATTGCCTGAGTAACAGAGTTGTTCAGGCCTGGAATTCACCTCCAGACGACGTTGTCTCTGCCGTCTCAGTTAACGCATTCAAAAACAAATTTGATAGTTATTTTAAAACCATTAACAAGAATAATACCACTAAGTGATAGATTTTACAAACACTGTGAAGTGGACATATCAGCGATGAGCTGCCTGTCCATAATTGAATAATAATAATAAATTATTTATATTATTAACAGTTTCTATCACAACACTACATAAACAAAGACATAACAAAGTAATATTGAAGTAATACTGCTATAAGACTAAGGTAAGGGCGCAGGACATATCACAAGACATTGGAAAGCCATACATTATAAAACGTACGGTGGAACACAAAATAAAGGTGTACAGGAGAGTTTTTAAGGTTGAGATTTTCTCAAAATCTACTTGACATATTGCAAAAATTCTTTCACAGTTAAATAGATAAAAGAACTATGTAACTGTAAAAGAATTATTAAATTCGGTCCAGTAGTTTTTGAGAAAATCTCAACCTTATTGAGGCCCCTTGTATACTTATATCTGTCTTCAACTGTACAATTAAATATTGTAGGTACCTAATTTACATGAGACATTAATTTATTTTTAATTTAGTTATTCAAGTATTACAACTACCCCCTTCGGTTTACTTTCCGTTACAGCCTGAACAACCCCGTTTACAACTGTAAAGTTTCCTACTATCACATCGCAGTGGAAACTCGAAAGCATGTCAAGTGTGAGTGTAACCACTTTGTAGGTACTTTGTAGATACACTTTCGGTCTCAAGCAGACGCGGATTAAATGTCGCCAGCGCCCTAGGCTAGCATCTCACCGGCGCCCCTCCTATATCTTACCACCTTCTGTTATGGAATCTGGCGATGTAGGTGTAATGCAGTAGACGGGGCGCACTTAGGAAGCTCTAAAGGTGGATTTAGAATCACAAAAAACACTGAAAACGACATAATGTTAGCGAAATCGTGACAATGCCTGGCGCGAAAACGCATGTTTTACCAGAGTCCGAATCTAGCTTTATATTATGTCATTTTTATTTTATGTAAGTACTAAATGTGGTTCAGTTGACGAAGACCCAAACTAAGTACATTTTGGGTCTTCGTCAACTGAACGCCTTCCGTGCGCGCCCCTTTGTGACCTCGCGCCCCTAGGCACGTGCCTAGTTTGCCTTTAGGATAATCCGCTACTGGTCTCAAGACTATTCATTCGGGCGAACGACGCGACTACCACAAGACAGATAACGAATTGTGTCAGCGATTTTATATAAATTCGAGTCCCATTTTTGTTGCTGTAGCGTGGTCAGTATTGAAGTAAATTCCTTGGACTTTCGGATTTCCTAGAATTTTGTATGGAAGTTCCGTGCAAAATTATATTGTTATCCTAGTACAAGTATTTAGGAACTCAAGCAGTATATACTATAGCTACACCTTTTGTTGGCGACTCCTGTAGAGGAAGTTATGAAGACGCTCCTTCGTCCACAGAGTTGCAGTCTCTGCGGGTGACCAAGACTATTGCTGTTATTCATAAATCTGGCTTCGTATGTTCGGATTTACAGTTTTTCTATGAAGGCTACGGCACTAACTACTAAAATTGAACGTCTGAAAGAAATGTATAGCAATCTTGCTTGGGGTGTCTATTTAGGAACAGATGAATACCGATACACGATTGGACAAACTTCGCTCGATAGAAAACGCGAATATACCCCTTCCATGTCTTTTAAAAAGAAAATTACGTCTAAACCGAAATAGTTATTCATACAAAATATATATCAAAATGTAGGGTATTATAAATACGAGACCTTGTTTAAAAAAAATGATTTTAATTGGCGTATCTTTATTTTTTTTTTTTTTTTTTTTTTTTTATGGTACAGAAATAAGGTACCTCCTAGTAGGCAAATTAAAAATTCGCCTGTGTCAGGAGGGCCATTTATTTCCTTGTCAAGATTCATTAAATTAATAAAAATACAAATATGGAGTCACTGTTCCGCGCTCTTCTCTCTCTTCTGTCTCATGCTCGAGTTTGACAGCTGGCAGCCCCTTAAACCTCATTTACATTAAATCGTGATGCTATTCCTTTCACACTTCGTTAAAAAAGATTAAGATAGAATGGGACCGGGGACTACACAGCGTAACTTTAAATTACGTTTATGAATACGAGCATATAACTATTGTTACTATTTAACATGCCATTGGCAAATGACAAAACTGTCGAGTCCATTAATAAAATAAATAATAAGACAAAGTAATACATCATTTAAAAGTTTGTCCCCAAAAGCGGGGCCGAAATATCCAGGCCATTCCCTCACACAATGTCTCCTAGACATCCCTCAGGTTTTTTCTCATGAATTATTCTCTCGTCTTTTCCCTCCACAAAGACATAATTAAACCCCATGGATGACGATTCGGTTAAACCGACTTCTTATCCTTTATTCCCTTTAGACTGGGAACTGTTTAAATTTTAAAGCGCATCAGTCCACAGTCTTTTGTAAGAATTATGTTGTAACGATTCGAACGTTCACCACGCAACGACTAACTTAAGGCGCATATCTTTGCTGGGCGATATTAAACCCTATTAAAAATAATAGGTACTTCTTTTATACAATCTTTGGAGCTCTATGAAACATTTGGTTATTTCATACATGTAGTAATAATAAGGAATAGGTACGTTGGATGCAAAAACAGAGAAACAGGAGTGGTACCAGCGTTGCCAGACGTCCCCATTTTGAGGGGATGACGTCCCGATTTTTAAAACAAAGTTAAATCTTAGTCCCGCTTTTCTGGGATTATAATTAATTACTTAACTACCTATATTTTTATTTATGCTCAAGGAATGGGGAATGTCGATGTATAGTATTTTACGAATGGCAAAGATAAGTTGGTCCTTAATCTAGTTTATCTTTTCGTTAGCGAAAAGTTACGGGGTTAAGTTGCATGCACGGAACCCTCGGTGCGCGAGTCCGACTCGCACTTGGCAGGTTTGTTACTATGTCCCGCTTTCGAAGAAAAAATTACGCTTTTTCACTCAAAAAGTTTCAAAATCCCGCTTTGTCTTTAAAAAAATCTGGCAGCGCTGAGTGGGACCGAACAGGATGACAGTATTTTATACCTTCAAGTGTACCGACCGCGAAGCTTGATCGTTTAATTTTGACACAATTTAATGGACGCGATACATACATATATAATTTTTGCACTTTTTATTAAACAAATGTAAAACAGCCTTTTTCGCAATTACGATTTATTGTGCTATCTATATTGCTTAGATTTTCGCTGTTGTGTGTATTGTTGCATATTAACACGTTCACAGTCCAGTGACCCATATATGGAGCACGACGGACTAGATTCACAAACCCGTGCCCCACATATGTGACACGATGAAAATGAGTTTTTTTTGGTGGTTATTTTTTTCTGAAGGTAAGTAAATACGATGTCCTTGGTAGATGCTGCTGTCCATTCACGTCCTTGTCTTCAGAAGGGTGCTCCACCCAGTGTTGAAGTGCTCACATAACAAATTTGATGTATTTCGACTTGTATAGAGATTGAAATAATAGGTGGGACAAACAACTATTTTTTTGTGCGGGGACTGTGAACGTGTTAAAAAGCTGAGGTTTTGTAAATGGTGTTTGAATAACACGTATTTCGTTAAAATATTTTTAAAGACTAGTGAAGCGCTACGACTGCCCCTTAAATTAGATTGTAAATTTATTAGTACTCACATGATTTCACTGTGCAATTTTGTTGATTAACAAATGAAATCAAAGGCATCGTTTAAACGTGATTTCTGGTTCATAGCTCTGAAATTTGCATAGCTAGAGGTTCTATTCTAAATTATAGACTGGGAAACAGGAATTACTGGCGATGTCAATTATGTATAATTCACATTAAAAAACCTTAAGGCTATCGACTAAGTTGAACGAAAAATACCCTAATGGTACTGAGCTTTCAAGAATTTATGGAAGAACGGAAATTCTAAGGAATTACTGTGTGTAATAATTAATTAAGGACTTGTAACTGGAATTCAGTGGACTTCAGGAATGCTAATAACATGGTACAGTTTTGCAGGAATAGTGAATTCTTTAACGGTACACCGTTCACTACTTCTTATAAAATATTAGGACTAAACAATTAAAAACAATTACGTTAGTAATTGGAGCAATGGATACTCCTTAGCTCGACTGAAACTTAAATTATTAAGGCGAAACCTATTCCTTGCTTCTATGCAGATATTTTAATACAGAACTCGTAAGCACGTATAAATTTTTTGTATTTTCCACCTGTTAGTATTTTCGGCTAGTATCGAGCTAATTCCAAAGAGGTTTGTAGGTACGGATGCAACCGAAAATACGAAATTATTAAATACGAAAGTAAATATGTAATCAACTTAGATAAGCATTTCACAGCTTAACCATTCAAATCACTTAACAAAAGCTATCTTGAATTTCAAATTCAAATCGAAAAAAAGACTACATTATCATAAACACTCGAAAACACCCTCGGAAATTACAACAATCAAAAAATTCAGGATATGTAAGTGTTCGTAGTATGAAACGCTCCAGTGTTACAAGAGCCTTGGATTACTAATTGTAAAGACGCACCGTAGCTCATGATGTGCTGGTGAGGGTATGTTGGGTAAAGGCACAGAAAAACTGACGCACAGTAGCACAACTTTGTAAACAACGAATTGATAAAGTATCTGAAAATGGCAGGAACGTGACAGTTGCTAAATTATGGGTGATGTTACGTTAAATTAATTCAGAAAATGTTCGCGAATATCAATATTTTGCAGCAGATCTGCATTTTCAAGAGGCCTAGGTATGTATAATTCAGGCAGGAGTAGCCAAGCAGGAGTGATCGTCGACTGCGGAGCTTTTTCGTCCAGTTGCAGTTTCTTTAAAGTTTAGAGGAATCCTCTCGAGGAAGAAAAAAGATTACGATGGAATATCTATTATCTATTAAGTTTCTCTTTAACCTTAACTTTGGCTATAGACAAAACTATCTACAGGGTGTAACGTAAAGGGTATATGAAGCCGAAGGGAGGGTGTTCAGTATCGGTAACTGAAAAACTTTTATTCTACGACTATTCGATTTTCGCTAATTTATTTTTTGACTTTTCATACACATCGTACCGGCCAGCTGATCGATTTGTATGAGACATTAGATTATTTTTATTTTTTAAACGAATTGTCGTATAACAAAAGTTGTTCAGCTACCGATACTGAATACTCTCCCTTCGACTTCATACACCCTTTACGTTACATCCTGTATTTAGTCCGTTAAAAAACTCTATAAAAAAATATCTCATTTTATTTGTAAAAGTTATCAATCATCGACGACCTTTTTTGCCGCTTTACTGGCGTTTGGCGTTATTCTAGATAGGTAGTGTGGACTGGAGTGACTACTCACCCCTGCTGTAGCTCCCGAAATTTGTCGCGTGTCCCGCACGTGCCTCTGAGTTTGTTTGGGTCCACATCGAACAAGTTTACATCACAATTAATGTCAAGTCACTAATTGCTGATGGCGGTTTGACGGCTTATTGGGCAGAGACGGCAAAAGGTTTCCTATTTTCTAATTTGTTTCAAAAAGTTATTCGGGAAATTACATGTTGTTTGTCAATTACTAACACAGATAGAAATTAGATCAAGATTTGTTTCCTATGTCAATTAAATAATGTGTTTTGTCTAATTATAAGCAAGATTTATTTACCTACTTTATAATTAGACGAAGCATTTGCCCGCGATTCTACCCCGGTTTTCGTTTAGATATAATCATAACCGATTAAGATAATGTAGCAATGGAGAACCTGATTTTTAAGCCGGTAAATAATGAAAAAGAAATTAATAAATTATTGGATACTTACTCCTTTTCTCATGGAACATGAAAAATAGGCTCTTAATCATTAGAACTTTAAAATTAAAATGAATTAATTCGGCGTAGCACATCCTGCTATCGTAGGTACTTCGAGATTCAGTAAGGAAAGCTGTATTAATAAATGCGATTGAGCGCCTTCTTGAGGGCCTTCCATGAGCCAACTAGCGCCAATCTTGAAAAAATAATATCTTCCAATTTAATCAATTTCATTAAAAAAGCTATTTACAAAAGGTTTATTAGGATGAATACTATTTTTCAATATACAATACATGGCATAATTGCGACAAGCTAAGTTGTAGTTCACAAATGTGCCAATAACGGCCGTTTTTCGCAATTATGCGAACTACAACTTACCGAAATTGAATCACGTTATAAATAAGCATTTAAAAAATAGTATTTATCGTAATAAACATTTTGTAAATAGCTTTTTTAAATAAAATTGATTATATTGGAAGATATTGGCGCTAGTTGGCTCATGGAAGGCCCTTAATAATAAACCATCGTTTAATTGAATCGGTATTTTAAATTGCAGTGTGAATTTAGCTACTGAGTTGGTTTTATTTTCCCAGGATGTCACTATATCCCAGGCGTGTAGGTTTATAAAGAGTTAAAAGGACAGTCCGCCCGTCCGTGTGTCGGGTCGGCTAAACTAATCTATTTGCGATACGACCGACGCGACGGACGCGTGCCGGGCGCGTCACAGCAACGTCCCGGGAGACCGGGTGACATTTGCGTTTTATTTGATCGGCTCTCGCTACGCATCAGTTTGGATGCTTAGGACGAAATTCATAGGTAGTTTTGAGCGCTACGACTGTCAAAATCGTATTAAATACCGAGCTCAAACTCAACTTACGCTCAAAACTGTGTGCAAGTGAATTAATCCGGGCTTAGTTTATAAGTGACTTTGACTTTCGTACTTTGAATATACAGAAAAATGTATGCTGAAGAAAAACCAAATTTCAATCCCCTCATTTTTACTAAAAAACGAGTACCTACTTATCTAAATCATTGATCTCCTATAAACAACTAGATACACAAATGTCTTACTAAAACAATTTAAAAAACGTCCAAATAAGGGTCCATTGTTAACGTCCAAATAATGTCCAATAAAGCAAATCAGGGTCCATTCATCCGTTTGGACCTTCTTTGCGCTCGCATATTTTTAGAAGGCAGACTGTGTATCTAGTTGTTTATAGGAGATCAATGATCTAAATGAATATTCTGTCAATAATATTAAAAAGGTGGGCCTTGATCTGGCAATGTCTTTTTAATTTTGTTTTCGCAGTTAATCATCGACTTACATGCACTTTTTAATGATAATGAAAAATATTTAATCTTCGATACTTGCCAAATACTCTATATTGTAGGTATTGAACTTTACTTCAACTGAATGGAGAACCTAAGTTCTATAACGGTCCTAGAACAAGCCAAGCAGCCAGTAGCTCGTGTTCAAGCGAGCATGTCCCAATAACAATTTGTATGATTGTCGCGCACGTGGCGCGCACGCGGCTGCCATGCAATGCATTTAGTGTCCGATTGGGACAATTGCACGCCTTATTCACTTAACCACACTTGTACAGCAATTTACAAATTAAACAGGGAAATATATCTACTGGAATTATAGCGATATTTCCCCCCTTTCTACTACACGGGATTAACATATCCAAATAATTTCCAAAGGTTTCTGTAGATCCCATTTATGCATCAACTCACTCAAGATGTAATTTTATTGTACTTACATGAGACACACAATTTCATAAGAGAGTGAAAAATTGTATTCATAGGCGGCTGTGCTTATCTCTAGGAGAGATTTCTTCCAACAAACATGATCTTCACGTGATCGAGAAAGAAGTTTTCGATATTACAATTAACACCGTAATCATTGCTTTTAAAGTCGTGCTTCTTATTATATTTTACTATGGCCCTTTTTAAGCGCGTCATCCATCGCTTTCTTACCTAAAATATTTATTTTTGTTTAGAAATTGTATCTACGTAATACGTCTGTGAGATAGTAAATATCCGGATTTTAGTGAAAATTACCTACTAATCCATATAGAGATAGAAACTGGCGATATGTAACGTAATAGAGAGACCAGCCCCCTTACCATGAAGTCTTATAGCAGGATTACTTCAATAATACCTTGTTATTTCATACCATGGCGTCCTTAATAATCGTACGAATTAACAAAGTATTATTGAAGTAATCCTGCTTTAACACTTCATGGTAAGACGCTCTTAGGTATCAGATGCCAAGATTACCTTTGGGTCATGGAGCCATCGGAAATGAAATGAAATATTTATTTGCTCGAATACAGTCATATGAGGTGTTGTAAATATCGGAGTGTCGCAGTATTCAGCCTACTAGCAGGCGTGCAAATTTTTATATAATAATAATCAGTGTATCTATGTAAGTAAATAAAATGGCTGTTATTTAAAATGCCCTTTAGAATTTCCGAAAAATCACAGGAAGGAAGGCATAGGAAGTGCCCCTTCATAAATGAGAAAATGAGTGTCCATTTAAAACAATTTTTGTACAAATTGCGGTTGTCGGCGGGCGGCCTGCGCGTGGCCGAACGCAAGACCCGGATATCCGGCCCGGAATGTTAAGTTTAACGGTTCATTTAAGTGTTCAGGTGGAAGTGGAGGAGAGTCCTGATTCAGTCCTGTCATAATGTAATACAATATGGCAGTTGTCACACCGCGGGCGAGTAAGCGAGTAACTCTCGGCTATTTTCTCACCCAAGAAACTGACAAAAGATAGTACATTTCGTATAAACAATAGAGACTTCACACCGCTGCCGGTGAGTACTCGCTCAGCGATAAACTATAAATATTATGTCGCCGAGCGAGTATCGCTGCGTCTCTTTTGTAAATGTACAACTAACAGCAGATCATGTGTAACACTTTGGACCGTTCTTATTATCTGCGTCAGAAGATACTCGCCGGCGGCCTATAGCCGAGCTACAAAACAAACTCGCCACTCGCTGCTCGCCAACTCGTTTTATAGTTGATAGCTCTACTCGCTACTCGCTCATCATCGGCAGTGGGACAACTGCCTAATTATGATTTATTTTTCGAAAATGTTGTTTTTGCATGCCAATCGAATCAAGCGTGGCCAGTAAGGTATGAGAAAGTAGAAATAATATGCTGTATGAGCTGCCGTGTGCATGTGAAAAGGGGCTATCGAAAAGTAGTAGATATGTCCAATATATTTCCTAGAGGTGATAATGGGGCAAAATAATTTACGTTTCTCTTGTATGGGAGAAAGACGCAAGTCGCAAGTGATTGTATTCGATAACCGATAATAATAAAGGCAGATGCTCCAAAATCAAGATTTTTTTCTGCTATTGTTTGTTTGTGTCAGGCAGTAGGTACTACGTACCTACACGGCGAGTAGAGGGTAGGTAAAACAAAACAAAAGGGACGTATAATTGGAATTAGCGCGGGTTTAATGCGGCGTTAATTATGATTTTAATTGAGGGCACGAATAACATATTTTCTCGTTTTCAGCAGCGCGACTGCCTGCCTCGCACGCGGCATCGTCCGCAAAAAAGTTTGATGTTCGAGAAGAGTTCGTAAGAGCCAGTAGATTCATAGACAATCTCCATTCATTCTCAAAAGTCAAAACTGTGTGTGACCATCGGCCTTAAACATCGATCTCCTATAAACAACTAGATACACAAAGGTCTTACTAAAACAATTTAAAAAACGTCAAAATAAGGGTCCATTGTTAACGTCCAAATAATGTCCAATAAAGCAAATGTGGGCCCATTCATCCGTTTGGACCTTCTTTGCGCTCGGACATTTTTAGAAGGCAGACTGAGTATATAGTTGTTTATAAGTGATAGACCTTAATTTTTTTTAGGATTTTTATGTTTACACTGGTTGTCAGCCCTTGGACTACTCACTTTGACTACGACTTCGCGCAACGATTCGACTCCGTTCAAGCAGCATTAGCGATATTGGGAGGCAGAAATCGAATGTTTTGTGAATGCCAGGGAGCGGAAAACAAAATATATTTTGGGGCAGTATACTTAATTCACCTGGGGTAATTCACTCGGGTCACATTTTTGGTATGAAAAGAAAATACATAAACATCGAAATTAAACATGCTAGGTCAACCTGGGTTGCATGATTTGAAAAATTGGGAGAAATTTCATTGCTTCCATGCCAGTTCTGAGTCGGAATAACAAGTGTGTCACGGAATAACAAGTTTGATTGAATCCTGGACCTATCGGTGACCATGTTTTAGTAACGGTGGCTAAGTGGGAAAATTGCTACGTTACAGCGAATATATCTCTGATTAGAAATTCTGCTAGTGACAAAAATGTTTTCCTAAAATCGACAGATTTAATATTCTGATTCACGGGAAAATAAAAATGAAAACCAATTTGCTATCGCTCCACCAGTCGGAAGGGCTCGTGCGCTTCCGCCGGTAGCGGGTCATGTGGCGGGGGGAGGGGGAGGCCACATCCGGCGGAAGCTGCAGTCGCCCCCTCTGCAAACGTCTGCCTACTATTGTCTTCTTCTATTTACTTTTATGGGTATGGGGGGCATATTGTAGGTATTGTGCTTCATAAGAGGCTTTTGTTTGATGTTTTGTCGTTATGTAGTTGTTAGGTTTGTCCACTAGACAACAAAGGGTATTTAGTTATTATGACAAGTCTCGATTTAAGGTTCTTGGAGTGGTCAAAGGAATTTAAGTTAAGGGCCATATTAGAGCTAGGAGGCGCTCCAACCTTAACACGTCTTATCTTATAAAGTAAATAGGTATTATTTAAAACGCTATGTACCAAATCTCTATTACGATAATATTTTTAAATGCTCATAACAAATAACATATTCAGCTACGTATAAAATATAAGAGTACATAGAACCCGCAAATTAAATAAATTAACAAATAGGTACAGAGATATTATTGTCTTCCCGTCATACGGCGCTAAATACGCTCCAGAATAAGTAGGTTGGTGTGTTGTCGACTGTAACCTACATTGAATTTTTCATGGATTGCGAGGATTTTTTTATCGCGTACGTTGCGATGCGAAATCAATTTATTTTACAGATTTTCCTGTAACAAACTGCTATGCCTAAATATAAAGGCCTCAGATTGGCCCATACTGGCCGATGTTGGCCGATGATGGCCGATGACAGGTGCCATTGTGTACTGGCGTAGACAGATTATCCTATAGACGGAGTCCCCGCGTAACCACATTTACCCTTTCTTTCTGGCAGCCAGGTGTTGCCTAGGAAAAACTATTACCAAACATTAAGGGTATTTTTCACAATAAAATTATAAATTATAGATATGAATATGCATAAAAAATGCATTGGATATATTTTTGGTAAAACTATATTTAGGCATATAATATAATATGTAATTTTCGAAAAAGTCGTATTTCGAAAGTGTGATTTGTTCATTTCCGCCAATTATCTGAAGAAGAATCTGAAAGTGACAGCAAACCCATTGCTATTTTTATAATCCATTGCTCGGATGCTGTAACTTTTAATGAATTTCAATTTAATAAGTACGTCCACGCGTTTCAGAGCAAAAGGTCTTATACATACAGATATACATACAGACAGACGAACGGACAGACAGACGGACAACAAAGTGTCCCTTCCTATAAGGGTTCCTTTGTTTCCTATTGAGGTATGGAACTCTAATCATGACAATCGAGTGAATCAATCCTTTTGCACAAAGTAAGTGATCTAGTATCTAATGAATTAGACTAGGTATTTAAAATTAGGACTAGCTAAATAGTACTGTAATTCCCATACATATATTGTGGAACAAAATATTTTTTGGGGAATTTTTTACCAACACTGTTGACAACACTGAATTTTATGTCATACATTTTACAAAATACTTTTCGATGTTATTTTGATATTTAGGCACTATTTCCAAGTAAAATTACAACGCGTTGCAACGTGTTGATTATGTATAAACTATGTACCGTACGTATTAAAACATAGAAAGTTAAAGAATGGAAAATACTGACCTATGAAACAAAATATTTGGATCATTGCGTTCTCATCTATTTTTACACTCCTGTACACAACAAACCCCCTCAACAATGATGATATAATAACGGCAATATGTTTCGATCTAATATATGACTACAAACACGAGATCTAACACATAAAATGCTGCTAAAACAATAATTTATCATAATTTACAACAACGTAAAAACGATCTGTCATTTTGGTGCCGGTGACAGTTCGTTTCAATAACGAAAAACTGGCTACGCCGATAAGGACAGAAGATATATTACTCTTTCTCTCTCACGCTTACGATATCCATATTATGTTGTTCTTGTCACTCGAGAGCGAGACAGAAACCACACTCCATCTATAGGCTTCTCTATCTACGTGTACTGGCATTCCACACGTTGGCCGACCATTGCCATATATGGCATAATATGGCACGTGACATGATAATGCACTTTTTATTTGCAAGTAACAAAATATATATATATACATATATACATATATTTTTACACTATATATGCTATATGCAGTATTCAAATAAATTGCCGCGGGCGTGTTATTTCATCAGGCTGCAAGGAGCATTGTGCCATTGTGTGAACGAACACAATATAACATCCGGGAATGGACTGGGATCGCGAGCACCGCAGACCTGTTCCGTCTCGCGAGAGATAGGCACAAATATGATGAGCTGATTGCCAACCTTCACTAGTTGGAGAGGCAACCCTCAAGAAGAAGAAGAATATCCCACTGCTGGGCAAAGGCCTCCCCCAACAGTTCGTCTCGCCATAGATTGCGGGGGTGGCCACTATAATAAATAAATAAATAAAAAATAAAAAAAATACTTGACAAATGACAAAAAAACTGTCGAGTCCATTAATAAAGTTAAATAAAACACCTTCAGATATTCCCGGCCTGTACGATCTGGTTATCAGCTTGTGATCTAACTACACCCAGACAAGCCGCCAGATCCCAGAGCATATTACGTAAAAAAGGGAGGCGTAAAAATAAAATCTGGTGTTTCATTACCCGGCTAATTTGGCGGCGCATATTTAATGTATCCGTACTAAATGTAGTAGGTATGTTATTGTGCCCGCTGTCTGCGCCCAGCCGTGGTTCCGCACCATCCGCGGGACCCTAAAAAGGGTATACGGTCATCGTGTGGTGTAAACGTTGAGCGAGTAGCGTATCTCGAACGAAATGGATGCAGTGGGTCAATGGCGGAGCGTGAGCGAAAGCGGCGTAAGACAGATCCTCATTTCTGGACTATGTGGTGGTCGCACAAGCTGACTGCTTAGTTGGGCTGATTAACGAGAAAATTAGTAATGGGTACATACGGTCTAACATTCATACATCATCATTACATTTTGTCGAAATGCACACGACCGTTTTTTTTTGAATTATGTACATAGTCCGCTCTCTAAACTATAATTAAGGAAATAATTTTTGTTGTTGAGTAAAGGTAGGTAGTTAAGGTAGTTCTTGAGCAAGCAAGTAGATTTATACACATAATAATTTTTAGAGTCGATGTTTCATTAAAGCATTTCACACATAAAAACACTTCAGTTGCGCTAATAAGTAGTTGATTAGAATGAGAGAAATAGTTTCGATTTGATTAAAATGGAGTAATAAGAATAAAATTCCTGTTTCTTTCATCTACCAGTCGTGAAAATCTGTAGACGAATACGTAACAAGGAACATCGACAGCCTACTAAGTATATTGAACAGTATTAAACAACAGCAAAAAATTCGACATATGGAATCACCGCCCGCGCTCATGACAAACCCCATCGGCTGTAAGTCCCGAAGGAACCACAGCCCGCGATAAAAGCGTCATGCATAATGTACGGCCGTCCGAAATCGAAAAATTAAAACTCCCGCCATCTGCCGGCCTAGCCTGCACCGGGACATACGACCCGACTTGTCGGGCCAGCTAGAGCCATCAAGTTGTGTGTATCGGTGCCTCGAACTCGTGCTACCGTTACATGTTGGCAGTGTGGGCACCATTGTCCTTGAAACTGGATAATCAGTATTATATCGAATCTAAACCGATATGAAAATGTCATTAAGATTAAAAATAAATGTCTCAAACAAAATGATCGGCTGATCGGATTAAAATGTTTGAAAAGTGAACTGGGGGGTTACACTCACCTCTTATAGCGATCCAGTTTAGGTTTCTAAACTGACAATTTGCTACAATTGACGTTTGTCTTTGGATCGGAGACTGGATCGCTATAAGAGGTGAGAGTAAACCCCCAGAAGGAAAAAAATGTGTAGGTTCAATATAAGGTAAAACGGGAAGTTAAAAAAAAATCTTGCTTCTGAGGCCAAGATCCAATCCGGGCCGCTGAGCCAGCGTAGTAAGTATTAGCAGATGATCACCTGGTATGTACAGTGGACTTATCCACGACTGCATACTAAACTTAACCTTCATATTTTACAGGACGCCGTGCATAAAAATATGCATACTGTGATGGTGTCTCCAGCATATAGGCCCGATTATCGAAAGTCCTTGAACTATTATAAAAAATTCTAACAATAGGTGATGATCTGATTTATCTACTATGCACCTTCATTGACAGAACCCCGGTATAGATTGTCTACCAAATCGAAGGCGAAAAATATCTCTTGATGTCGAGAGCTGAAAAAAAAATCTGTTGAGTCATGTGTGTTTGATACGCTGCTGGGTGTTATGAGCTAGTAGGGCTGGTTAATGTGGGCGTTCAGCGGTAACTCATGTAAGTAATGAATAAAATACTGTAAATTAATAAAATGATGTAATAATAAAAGAAAACAAAAGAAGAATGACAACAAAGATAATATAGACTAAAAAAGCTAAACATTTGAACCAAAAAGAATATATACTTATGTAAAAGAGATTTTATGTTGCAAACAGTGTGTCTGTTTAGCCCCTATTCTCGGTCCGTGTGTCCCGCTGGTAATTACGCAGAGGGCTGTTCTTGTTGTGACGTGCTCCGCGTTTCGCAGGGTTATGATCTGCGCTAATTATGTGCATACGTATCGTGTATCATCGCTCTGACTCCCACGAGAGGCTCTGTACTCTCTGTGATGCTGTAGCCGGCTTTCGAGCATCTGCGGTCGGCTCAGAGTCTACCATGCGCATCTTTCTGGTAAATTTACCCTTTATAATGGGGTTTGGGAAGTACAAAGACCATTATTCTCATCAGTCTATTTTTAGGTCCCCACTGCTTGAGCATACAGGGAGCTCGGGCCTTCAGCATGAAGGTTTCCTTACTATGTTTCCCTTCACTGTTTTGAGAGCATTCGGTAAATGTACGTAACTTACTCCATTTGTGTCCGTAACGTGGCTGACCTAACTGGGGCTCGAACTGTATAAGTGCATTGACCCAACCACTACGCCACCGAGCGCTCCGAGACTACCTGGATTAAATAAGAATGGCGTTTTGAAGGGTTAAATCGCTAACCCTTTGGTTATCTTTTGGTGCAAAACCTTATCTTATACTCTTTGATCCCATGTTGGGCGTCAAATATTTCTTAGAAGTTCTTTGTAAGATGGTATTTGTTATACCATTCCTACTATAGCAATCACCAAACTATTATAGACGAATATAGCTTTCATATGTTATTTTTGCATGAATATAACTTCTATGAAATATTTGGCGCCCAGCATGGGAGCATGGGACCACAGTACTGTTGGATAAAAATTACGTTTATGAAAAGGTAATTAGGCGTAACTTTAATTTACATAATGCATTTGTTTAGATTCACCAAGGGTTTCACATTGTTGCATTATAAATTATAAGATCTATATATTTTTATTACAGTAGCTTTCCTGGTATTTCGTCGTGTAAAAAAAGATTGCCTCGCCTGTCTGTTCATCTGTGACCTTTGACATGTGGAGTTTAAATCAGTGCAATCCAATTTGGTGGCCTATTTGGAGCAGATAGCTATTAGTAAGAGCTTTACTTTGTAACATTGACCCAATAGAGGCTTCGATTTGTTTATTATTGCTCACATTTATACAAATGGATAATTACACGTTACACGGAACATTTATCTACTAGGGCTGTTGGTGAGGCATCATACAACGAACGATATTTATAATTAAAAGTAATTGTATATTAGGAACAAAACATCTACTTACATAGTTTTTGTAAAATAAAAATAAAATATCAGTCCCTTTCTTAACAGATAATCAACGAGTCTTTCAACATAGACATTTTAAAAGTCACATAGTTAAGGCTTTTAAATCTGAAATAGTACGATGCCGTGATCACGTCACTTTAGGGGCGAGTTCCCTCTATCCACCTTAAATAATATTTATTATACTTATACCTACAGAGCAGGTAATTAAACAAAATTTACAGTCATATAAAATTTGTTACAACTCATTAAATATTCATTAATAATTAAGGCCCTCGTTATAATGCTTTTCATTGGCAAAGCAAACTGTTAATATATGCCTTTTCATTTTCAAAGGAAATGAAAAATATTTTCTCGAAACATCTTCTAGAAATAGACAATAATTTTAAATAAATGATCGAGTTGGCGTGCAAGAGAGCCTCTAATTCGCCCCAGAAACTTGTGAATTATCTCCCTCTTATCGATCAGGCATAATTAGGGAGCGTGCCAATCGCGTCACGGGCCATCCGTCAACCTTTTTAGAGTTAGAAGCGTGAAAAGGTAACAGGCCCGAGAAGTGAATGGACCAATTAAATAATTCAGTAATTCGTGGAGCCGCCGGCGGCGACGTAAACATGCGTGCGGGGTGTGGGGCGGTGCGAGGGGCGGCCAGTGGAGGGGAGAGGGCGTGGCCCGTGACGTCACGCCGCGTCGCGCTCAGTCGGTCATCATCCGGCGTTCGGAGCGGTTTGAGCCGCGTCGGTATTTCCCCCCGAAAGTACGATAAATTCGCCAAGATTTTCGACAGGCAGTACCACTCACCCTCCAAGGTGTTGAAGTTGGAGGACGACCCTTGGGGGTCATGTGCCATGTACTCCCCGGAGAAGATGAAGTCGGGCGGGGGGCTCATGGCGCCCCCGGGTTGCTTCCCGGGGCGCTATAGCCCCACGTACCGCAGCTCCGACCCGCGGCGGTGCGTGCCCAACCCGTCTGTGAGTACCGCTCTCCTTTATAACACAACCCACCAGACAGACCGCATCACCACGCGGGCAATAGATC
Organism: Tachystola acroxantha; assembly: GCA_963506565.1. Taxonomy (NCBI): domain Eukaryota; kingdom Metazoa; phylum Arthropoda; class Insecta; order Lepidoptera; family Oecophoridae; genus Tachystola; species Tachystola acroxantha. The sequence continues at coordinate 21,106,756 of OY735870.1, forward strand.
TGCTACTAGACCCAACACGATGATTCCTCGATCCTTCCTTTTCAAACAGCATAACTTTGAGTACTCCTACGCACACGAGGCTCACACTTAGTTTATACATTTGTATGAAAATTTTAGACGTACAAATTAAGTGTTTTTCGCAATCGTGTAGCATAACAGAACTTCAATTGCACGTCGTTATTTTTATGTTGTTGGCAACATATGATTTGGTAAAGTAAATAGACGCACACACATACACAATTGGACTAAAATTGTGTGTGTGTGGATACATGTTCTTTGTATTTGTTCAGTAATACCTATAAGATATGCTGTAAACGTATATAATGAAAAAGTAGAATTGAGGAATTCTCTTTCAACAGTTTAAAACACAAACTGTCGTCAAAATTGAAAATGCAATGATTCTCGTTTTTTAAATTAAAATAAACAAAAGAAATCCAGGTGTCGTCGTTATGTTTACGCAATAGGTAGTGTTTATTTTACTATACTAATATTTTTTCAGGTACGTTAACTATTTAATTACACATGTACAGCAATGCGACTTGATTTTATTAGCTGGCTGCTTGGCGATTTTACATGGAGCTCCATTTAACTGTTCAAGAATTCGAGTCAGCAATTTTCATACTAAAATAACAATTTTAGTATGATAATTGGTTACTCTATTTCTGGGACAGAGGTTTGTCATTAATTGTGTTATTTTTCAGCTCGGTTTCAGTGAATTCCTGATGCATGGTTTTCAGTTATAGATAAATTGACATATACTTGATAAAAAGACCTAATATTTATCTATAGATTAACTATTTACATACACTTTAAAAGTTTACTTTTTATTAAATAACTTTATTTTACAGATGCCAAAAATAAAATAAAATAATCTCTAAAGAAAACTTAAAAAGTAAAACATTTTTAATTTCGAAAATTACCCGTTCGTAAGATCAAGAGTTAAAATTAAACCTCAGACACAAACAAATAATATCCACATTAAATATTTTTACAACTAAAAATCGTAATTAGTGGCTAATTTAATACAAATACTAATTTTAATATATTTCTTTCAGACTCTAGTAAAGGCAAAAATTTGAGATGAAAATATGTTAGGAAATAATTATAAAAAGTTATAGTTTTAAACAAAATTAGAAAATTATAGTGTAGACCGTGCTTACAGATCTGGGGTTTCCCATATATTAATTTTGCATAGAATCCAAGCTCTGTAGTTTCTTAAATATTTATTTCTCTCTTTTAGCTTTATATGTGAAATATAATTAATTAATGATCATAATTTTTTTATGATATCACAGTTAATACCTACATACGATTGTTACGAAAATAAATAAAAATAATCTAAATGATAGGTATCTACTTAAATGCAATATATCATTAATATTAATACATTTTCCCTTTTTAGCAAAAATAACTTAACAATAGAGTTTGTATGGAATAAGTAAGACGTGACGTAACTTTTCACTATTTGATTTCTAATTTTTAAAGTTTTTAAATGTTACTATTCTATTCAACTAATTTCAATTCTGTTCCACAGTTGGACAACTTTTTTCTATTTTGTAAAATTACGTTAAATAATAATTGAATACAATAGTGGTTAATAAATACATTGCGTTCTTTCAGTAAATGTCATTTAATAATCAAAGATGCGAGAATGCAATGAATGACTACTGTAACTAGTGCATTTAAAGTCACATCAAAGGTAATTTAGGGGGTTTCAGCATTCTTACTGTCTCTTCAAATCGTTTTTTTTTTTAATTTAGCTACCGACGCTTTTAATTTAAATTACATTATGTCTATAAGTGGGGGTTATTTGTTACTTACATGTTCATTCGTAATTGCATGTCTATGTCAGCGATATATTGATATTACCTACACAGTAAAAAAATCCATCAAAGCAAATATTTAAATAATCGTTTAAGTACCTAAAGGTTTTATTACAGTGCACTGTAGAGATTATTACAAAAAATTACAGAGGTTTCAGAGTGCGGGGTCTGTAATAAATGGTGTTTCGGAGGGCAATCAAAAGTTACCGACGCGACGGCCGGTGGTGCATTGCCCTTTGATTACAGTTAAATTGTTTGATTGTACCGTTTCATTTGTTGGTAATTTCATTTGTTTTTCTCTTTGGAAAATTCTTTTGTTTTGGATTCCGTTGTTTTTTTGCTGTAAACGATAGGTTTGTTCATTAGGTACACGTCTTTCTTTGACAATGAAATAATGAATGATCGTGGCTGGATCGTATAAATTTTTAAGTTTCGTTTGATGTTACTATTGTTAACTATTTTGCTATTGCAAGGGTGTTTTTGTTCTGCAACTTTCTTAATCAATTTATAACTTTCCTAATTTTTTTACATACTAGCTGGTAGATTTGTTGTTTCCTTTTTATGTTTTAATTGAAAAGTCGTAGAGCAAAAGTTGTTTAGCTACTGATATAAAATACTCCTTTCGATTACTAAAACCAAGTAAAATAAATATCATTTATTATTCATTATGGAAGACATATAAACTTAACCCACAAATAATCATAAAAATTAATTCGTTTTTAAACGACTTCCCTAAAGGAGGAGGTTATCAATTAGTCGTGTGTGTCATTTTAGTTCTTTTAGATATATCTTTAAATTTTAAAAGATAAATAAATAATATTAGATAATCGTATATAATTTTAGTACAGTAAAACCGTAGCGTAGCCGGCGGCGTTATGCGTAGCAGCGTCGTAGCGTAGCACGCCTACGAGCTACGGGCCGACGCCATTATTATTTGTGTCGTAGGCGTCTCTAAAGAAAATGGTGTACCTATTTATTTTCCTTTTAATTGGGGTTTAGTTTATTTTTGTTTTACACCGAGTATAATTTTAATAAATAGTTGAATGTCACTTTAAGCTAACTTCAATCTTCTCGTAACCACGAAGATAACGTAACACATGAAGCTTGATCGATATTGGTAATTACAAATGTAGTATTCGCAAAATGAAAAAATTGAAGTAAATTATAAAGTCTATGAGTTCACTAAAAATACTTTGATAATAAATAAACCTTCAAGTGCTGAAAAGTAAAAATAAATCCCTAATTGAAAGGATTTGTTAAAAAAAACAATCAATGTTTTGCGAGAATATCAATTCAATTCAAATACACTTTATTGTACATAAAAGACACAAACAATTACAATACAGAAATACAAAATAATATGTACAATTTTGGCGGCCTTATCGCTAAAAGCGATTTCTTCCAGGCAACCACACAATATCTTGTTTAGGACCGAAAACTGAAAACTATGCACATGGATTTAAGAATATTTAAGGGTTTTATCAAAGCCAGCTGACGCCACCTATTTGGAAAATAATCTCATAATAATAAGTTTTATTAGAAGTATAAACATCTACACGACAAATAAATACTACTTTCTAATATTCAATAGATATAATTGAAAATTGAAAACATATAGCATAATTGCGAAGAACGGCCGTATTTCGCAATTATGCTAACTATAGCTAAGTACATAAATTGAAGCATATTCAATGAGTATTTGAAAACAGTATTTATTAAAGATATATTTTAATTTAGAACCCTTTTGAATAATGAACAACTTTGCCATGATAATATAAAACTTGTTGTAAAATAGTAAGTTTGATTACCGTTTATATTTTATTGTGGCACAATTGTTTGTTGTTTCAAATTGAGCCTTATGACTAAACAATTTGACTGTAAATACATAAAAAGATTATGTTTCTAAAAAATTGGCAGTGGCTGGATAATTTATGACCCTTAAAATAATATACACATTGGTAGTAATTCTGGCGTGCTAAATTAAATCTGACAGGTCTAAAAAAGTTGCTTTCCTTGTCTGCACTAAAGTTATAAAAAGGAGGAAGGAAGCACTACTTTTAGAACTGTCAATAATTTAGTAAAACTAACGACAGAATCGCTACCTGTGTGACATTTGATATAAATTTTCTAGTAAGTATTATTTTAAAAACATGACGGAAGGAATGGAAATTTCCTTCATGTTTATAAAGTTATTATTACTCTGTAATAAAGTTATTTTCAGGATTCCAGAATAAGATTTTTCTTCCTGAACAAACTCACATCACAGCTAACCGGAGTCGTCGTTAATAATTGGTGGTTAAATAGAAAACAATTATGGCAGTAATTTATAAAAATAGATAAAAAACACAAAAATAACCAAAAATGTCACACGATTATAAATGGAATTTAAAAAAATAAATATTTTCAAACATTCGAAATAGAAATTCAAATTTTTATTATAGGTTTCTGTTGCTGGACCAGCCACTTAGCCAAGTTATTGGTTTTCGTTAACGCCATAGGTAAATAGGAATTTTCCCAAAGATAATATAATAATTAGTATAATTCTGTGATACTAATATAATCGAATTTCCGGAAGATTAAAAAGGCGTAACGAGATTATAACTCTAACGCTGTTAGCTGTAAGAGTGACTTAAAAGTTATTCCATGGTTTAAGACGCGGTCCCTTTATAACTTAACGTTTTAAAACGAAGTGTCAAAATTATAAAACACGGTTTATGGAAGTGAAATTAATCTATGTTTATGGCTAAAAGTATAACATGTTCACACTAAATCGAGTTTAGTTTAAAATTATAGTTCTGCTATAAAGTTTGCTGAGCTCTATATTATTTTCACGATTGTCCGCGGTCTCAATCCTCACATAAAACCTCTTTGGTTCACCTCACGAAGGAATTAAGCTGGATGCTGGTTGAATAGAAACAAATGAAACGCACAGATGATAATGGCGGATTTTTATTTTATTATCGGCGGGATACCTTGAAAAGCGCGGCAAAGTCAAGCGTATTTTTTTTTTAATTCTAATAAAATAGTTACCGTGGTGTTTAGTGATTAATGATCACGTTAAGTTAATCAGCAGATATCCTCGAACGTTTCTATTTATTGGAATGATCGCAAGACTTTCGGGTTTCTTTGCATGACTCAAGGATGGGCGTGGAACGTTGAGTTATTTAGTTTAGTCGTATGGGAGGGCTGTGTGTAGGTTTAGGTTAGGTTATCTTCGTTTATATGTATGTATTGATAACAGAAGAAATTTATACATCAGTTCCAGGCTGTATGCCCTAGTTGGCCTTGCCTTTACCCTGGGAATTAAAAAAAATATATATAATCTATAAATTTTAATATTTTTGAAACTCTTATATTCATGGTTTTACAAATACACTTTACAAATATAGATATGGTGTCTTATCTTACACATTTATCTCTAGACTTAAAACTTGTAACCTCTATCTGTTTACTTACTTGTGAAATAAGCTGCAAATTCCCTAAATAACTACAATATTCTTCAGTCTAAATGCCTGTAACACTTTGGATTTTGGACCGTTCTTATTATCTGCGTCGTAAAATTTAAAATCGTACTGCAAGTGTTACCATTGATCTGCGTTTGTCCGTACCTGTATGATTCTGTCGTGAAGCAAAATCTAAAGCTAAACCTAAACAAATATAGCGACGATTAATTTGGCGTGCGAAACGCCGCGCCGTAATCGACATAAGTTGCTCACGTAGTTCTAATTCTAGTACAATTTATTTGACAGGCGGCTCTTCCCGCACAGCCTTAATGCAGAGGAAGAGAGGTTAAATAACAATGTATTCAGCAACTAAAGCTCGGCGTCAGACTCCGCCGATTGCGCCATAATTGATTGGCACACATGTTGTAGCTCATTCCCTGTAAGGGTTATTTCTACTGTGCTATTTCTAAATTCACACGAGGCGGTGTGATAGATAACTAGTGTACCGAGATTGATTTTCGAAACCGAAACCGAATTTCGACTTGTGTCAGTTTTGGCCGAAACCGAAATTATGTTTTGTTTTACTGTACACAAAAGGTTACACCAGATAATATAATGTTACGATTACACAGTCGAGGTTATGTCTAATAAAGGAATTTCTTCCAGTCTGGCATTTGCAAAGATTTTATATGGTACAGTAGGGTTAGATATTACAACATAAATATTACAAATAATAATTATAAATCAATGTCAAAAAAATCTCATAGACCTGCTTAAGTTATACTTAAATGGATACATAATTTAATTACATAAATATTTATAATAATTCCTCATGTGATTTGATTTTTAAATAAGAGAGAGATTCCTATATTTAAAACCTTCAAGTAAATAAACATAAGGTGTGATTCTGTCGTGGTCGATAAATCTAAATTTAAACCTAAACGAACCGTCGCGGTCACTCAAATGCAACTTTATAATATACTACACTCTGGAATCGACATCTATGTCATGGTCAAATAAAAAGCGAAACCAAAAACCGTCATTTATTTTCAATTGACCCAATTTCAGTAAAGGTCCAATCACTTATGACACATTATGTGTTTAAAAAGCCACTTTTTAAACGACGAATGTTTTTTGCACTTTTAAAATAATATTTTCCACTGCATGCAGGTGAACTGTATGATTTAATTAATTTACATAATATAATTAGCGAGCCCAGTTGGAGCCAATATCGCCATAGAAGAAGGGACGTGACGACTCAAAAATGCGGTTTCGGTTTCGTCTAGTTTGACCAAACATTCTTTTCCATCATCCAAAGCCTGAAATAAATTACTTAAAGTCATTAAGCCAGTTTGTACATTATTTAAATATTTTTTTTTTCAAATAACGTTACTTTATTTGAAAGTACGAAGTATTACCTTAACCTAGACTATGTGTGTGCTTTTAGTGAAGATCTGTTAAGATATAGATTAAAGGTTTATAAGATTGTGTAAAATAAATAAACACAATTTCGCCTTATAATATTCCAATCTTAAGTAGGTACCTACCTAATATTATAAGATGTTTTAATATTTTGTATATCTTGGGCTAATAAGTACTAGTCCCAAGTAACTTGCCAAATAAAAATAAATTAAAGTCACAAATTATTTTTGGAACCGAAACCGAAACTAATTTTTTCCCGCCGCACTAGTGTTTAACACTCGCCGGCAAAAAGTCGACTCAAAATGCGAGAGCATTGGGGATTAATATCGTTACACCGGCTTCTACAATCCGATAAAAGTCCGTTCAAATTAACAAAATGCAATTGGACTGAAATAAAATATATTGCATCAATCACCTCACGATGAGCATGTTAAGCTTAAAGCAGAAATACGTTTTACGATATTCCAATTATTACCAGCGATATTATTTTTTATAGTCAAGGCCAGCGTCATTCTATTAACCCTTTTAGCAAAAATCCATTTTGTATATAGCATGACGTCACGATGCACATCTCTTTTTGAACTGTATCCATTTCTAAACTGTACCGAACTATTTTAAATATCCGTCCTGTTTGAACTATGGGAGTTTTGTCAAACTTTCATAAATTCGTAATATAAGCATGATGATGTAATGAATTCAACTATCAAAAAAAAAATTGATGTGCTGCAGCTGTTGTTTTGCAGTTGATCTGCTGTTGCTTTGCAGTTTTTTACATTTTAAGGTATATTTATTTTTTGGCAACGATTTCTTTCACTGGAATTTGACCTAAAGGTCATTTCTAAAGGCATTTAGTGACTTTTGATGCACTTAGTTCAATTTTATTGCAGTTTTGATTTACTAAAAAACCTTACCTATTCAATATTTATCATGAGTACAACCCCTTTCAATTTGTCGAATGAATTCAAGGACACCCTGTATATATCTTTAATAAAAAAACTTTTTTTGTTGTTGTAAGGTTACCTGGAAGAAATCGCTTAGAGCGATAAGGCCGCCTGTCTGTACACTAGCTAACTTTGGTTTTATATCTAACTGATGTATTTTCATTTGTGTGCAAATAAAGTATATTTGAATTTGAATTTTATATAAATAAGTAGGACTTCGACTGAGTAATATCAGACCAAATCTCAAAAGATTCTAATAGCCACTCTGGATAGCATATTTTTTATTTGTTTATTTATATAGGTACTTCCAAGGCAGTCAATGTTAAGCAAAGCGCCCGTACTGGCTCACTTACAGCCTATAAAAAGCTTATTACAATTTGAAAATTATTAACGTGGCACTTTACAATTCCATAAAAACTTTTAACGACTTCATACGCGTCGTTTGGTTTGAGTTTTCCAGTCTTTTAATCGTAATAGTTAGCTTTGTTTGAGATACCTATGTAGCTGGTAACTTAGGCCGATATTTACTGACAGTACTTTTTGAGTGCAAAACTGAGCTTGAACATTGAGTTCGGTCTTACAGAGCTGTCAAAATTCCTATAGGTAGGTAATTTTGATATACCAAAGCCTATGTCTATGAATATCGGCCTTAGCGTAGGTAAGTACCTATAGTTAACTATCACATAGTTAGTCTAGTCGTCAATGAGAATTCACTTATTTAATTATCTACTTAAAGAACAATTTTCTTTGTTAATTGCATATCGATGAGGTTCTAACTACTTCTAACACGTATTGCGATGCCGACTTGTAAGTATATGGCAGCCGCTCGCGGTTCCCTTAAGCTGTTTTCACACTATATTTGTAAAGGGTTCAGTACAGTTATCATACAATACTCGACACAAAAATGGCGCAACACCGCTCATACCGCGGCGTTGAAATACGCCTCAGTTCAGATTTTTAACTAACAACGCCAAATGCAATAAGCAACCTCATTATCCGAAATTAAACGGAAATTAGCACGTGTGCGCACCAGCGGCGGCGGCGGCTCGGCAAATAAAACAACACATCTACAGCGTAAAGCTTTCAAACTATAACAACCTATATACGGCCAACTCTCCCGTGCAGCCTCGGCTTTATTGCATTTCAGTTTGATGCACGGCCTTCTCATTCTGGCTTACCTCGTGATCCGCGGTTTAGAGCGAAACAGGTAGCGGCAACCGGTGCCCATCTTATTTTATTCATGGAGGCGCAAAACGCGGCTCGATTGTGAGACGGAGATATCTGAACAGCTGTGACGGAGACAAGGACGGGCGACGGCTCTCAAGAACGTCTGCAAATAAAACGTAGACGAGGGTGAGCGGCCACCAACGATTGTTATTCGACTTATGTAGTAACAGCGTCTACATTCATAAAAGGAGGAATGATCATAACAATAAAGAAGGAGAATGCATCTATTGAATGGTTGCGTTCAGAAATATGTAAACGGCAGCCCGCGGTGTGTACTCGGCTTACAGCAAAGCCGAGGCATTCAATAGCATTTGATATAATAACCCGTTATTTCAACCGATTTCAAAGTTGATGTTAGTTTTTTTTTCAGAACTCTACCTAGGTATTTATATGCCGTCAGCGTTTATCTTTAAACGTTGGAAGTTGCTTTTAAAATAACGTCGTTTATTAAATCAATTTGCTACTAATTACTTTCAATTTAATTAATGTGCGCGTATTGATTTAGTTAACTAGGTACTTACCTATATGATTTAATTTAAAACTTTTAATGCTTGAATGACGCATTAAATTTTTTCTCGATAGTTAATATATAACGTAGGTAGGTAATTAAAAAATTAAAGAAAATTGTCGAAAATATCAAGTAGTGATCGTAAAACCTGGGTACTTACTTTGGAATCTAATCGATAGTCATTGGTCATGTTTAAAAATTTGCACACAAACTCTATAATACCTAAATTCGTTTTGGCAATAGGTAAACGGAATGAAGCGCGACTTTGACCATATTTCTGGTGTTAAATTTGATATTTAGACATTTTGGGACTTGGACATTTTGGGATTTGGAATTTTTTGTTTGTTAAATTATTAGAATTGTTAAATTATATGTATTTATAAGAAATCAGACATTCTATTAACATCAGACCAGGCTGTAGTTAGCTTTGCTTTTCCATCTGGGAAAAATTTAACAAAAATTTTTTTTTTGTCAATTCAGATTGCTAATCTGACCGATAGAATAAAACGGTCGTTGGCGCAGACATTGATAGGACTTGAGTGCTAATAAAAATCGTTGATGCTCACTCTCCTGAATTTTATATAGATAATTCAAAAGTAAAACAGTTCAAAGTTTTGCCATAACTAAACTTACTATGCATTCTAACGTGATTTTCACAAACGTATGGAGTACAAAAGCATAGCGGAATTAACTAAAGTACTTACATAGACTAGGAGTAAGTTTGTAGTTCGCTTTATAAGTACTCCGACTAACTTGTGTTTTCGTAAACAAAGTGAAACTGCAACTTGGTGGTAATTAAGTTATTATAGTAGATACGGCAGACATCGGCGAACATTACTTCTAAATTATACATGCCAGAAGTTTCGAACTTTATTGTACAAAATATAGGAGACAGCGGCGTATTTTGCATGAAGCAAGGAACCGATGGAGTTAGCCATATTTACATCGAAGACTCCGCTTTTGCATGACAAATTTTCCCGCCTCTACAACTCACTGGTTTAACCATTGTTTAAATTCTCAAATGTGTAACATGTAAATAAGTTTTTTATTTATGTAGGTAGGTTTATCTTAAGTACCAGTTAATGATAGGTATTTAATATTGCTCAACAAGCTACCTATTCATACGCCGAATTCTCTACCCAAAGGTTGTCTGGAAGAGATCGCTTTGAGCGATAAGACCGCCAATTGTAATACTAACTGTATTAGCCTATTTCTTTTGTGTAATACTTTTTTTTTTGCAATAAATAATATTTATCTTATCTTACCTATGTAAAGACAGATGTATCTTTCTGACGTATACGAATGAAAGTGATAACGTGGAGATCTGTCCTCATACATAAAATATATTTTAGGCTCTCTCCAAGGAGCGCAGCGAGAAATTTTCCTTCATGATATTTTGCAATTTAAATAAAGTATAGGATATAGTGGTAGTCTGAACACCGTTATGATGGAAACTGTATAATCAGTAGCATTTAGTTTTATTCGAAAAGTCGCAGAACAAAAGTTGTTCAGTTACTACTAAAGGTGATCTCTTCCAGACATACATAAGTCCCTAACTACCTACTGATATACAGCTTTAAAATATTATGCGAAGTGGTCATTTTCTAAATATTTTAGGAATATACCTTTTGTTCACATAAAAGATGCCATTAGAGAAAACTAGCTCATAACTTTTGCGCCAGCGTATCGCGAAAGAATCTTCTTCTAGATTTTACAGTCTTCAAAGAACTAAAACGGGTATCGCAATCCAAACTGTATCATCATGAATTTAAAATACAATATTGCATAACTGCGGTAAAGAAACCCTTGACGAACTCAAACAAGAACGAAATAAAAGGCTTTGTCTATTGCACACTATTGTGCCTCTATAGTAGAGTCGACATTTCCGTGGAAATTTATAGGCGTCCAGCGGAAGTTGTAAGGTGAATACAAATTGCCTGCACACGATTTTGATCTTTAAACGCTGTCGAGGTAAAATGGCGTTCCGTAAAAGGGGGAATAAAAATATTTTTATGAAAGAAAGAAGCTTATAAATTATGGAAGCTGTTTAGTTCCGTTTGCAAAAGAAAATTCAGTTTTAGGGAGCTTTTGTATAACGTTTCGCTGTCGTCTGTCTGTTACCTACGAGTCAAATATTTAAAGGATGAACTTGTAATTTTTATTTTAGGGTTGATGTCTGTTGATGAAGTTCGATCCCGTCATAATAACTACTATACATACATTAGCCTTTAGTTATTGCAAGTGCGTATCTTTTAGATAATCTCACGTTACGTATAGATAGTATAAAATAGTGTAACTACTTAGTAGAAAAAATAGATAAGTAATAATATTTTTGATTTAATTAGAAAAAATAAATCACCGACGTAGGTAGCTATTAGAAAAAAATCCACCGTTAGTTTAGTTAGGACGTAGAGTATCGATAACTGATTTTTTATCTTAGTGCAAATCTCTATTATCTACGTACAACTAACAGCAGATCAAGTGTAACACTTTGGACTTTGGACCGTTCTTATTACCTGCGTCATAAGAGTTGAATTCGTACTACAAGTGTTACCATTGATCTGCTGTTGTCCGTACCTGTAAGAACGTGTATGAAGAATAGAGATAAGAAGTATGGCAATACTTACATATTTGGGTTTTCTTACGAAAATGAGTATATCCGTTCTTGATTTAGTTACAGTAACTTTTGATTACCAATATCACAGTTTTACCGTGCGTTGCCATAACTATATATAGGGTGACAGTTCTTCGTCCATGTAACAGTAGGTATTTACCTTCACGATAGCTAAACAATTGAGGTCCAAATTGGGTCCATAATTGGACCGTGTCACTGTCAGTATCCCATAGCCAATGGCCGGCCACCCACCGGCCGAAGTCCTAGTTGAAGCGTTGTCGTCGGTTTCACAGACATATTGTCAGCGCACGGGAATACTGGGGCCCCACGTCGAGCGGTGCGGATAGCGACAAATATTTTATTCATATACAAACGAATAGTCGACAATACGTATATTGAATGATCCAACAAATATTTCAGTCTGTGGTGTCGCGGATCAGCTCCAATGTGATACACATAGGTGAAGTTTACACTTCGTCACTTACGGCATTAGATTTCACGAATGCTCGAGCCTCGAATTTCGATTGAACCAATTAGTCGATTATAAGTATACCTGCTCTACAAATATTCAAGCAGATGACATTTGACTTCACGTAGGTATATTCGAGTCAACCCTCATCGATAGAAATAATCCTATAGGGTACTACCTACAATTCTTCATGCTATACGAGTATGCACCTCTTGTAGACAGAGTTGTGCACCATTTTCATAATATCTCTTAGGCTAAATACATAGTGTCATTATGTGTTAGTGAGAACGCCGGACGTGTTATAACTACGGTCCAACATAAACCATAATTACTCGTATATAGAGCACAGAATAGAAGAGGAATTTATTTGTGATGTAACGTGATTATGAGCGTTAGCGATTTTAATTAAAAGTTCTCCGCTCGAAGTGGGGACTGACTTTAATTAGTGATTCCTAGTCAGGTCGGCTTGTCGGATCACAGTCAGCTCATCGCTTCGGCTCGGATTATTACTCGACTATCCCATCAGACATCGGGCTTTGGTTATATATAGCACTTAAACAATATCCTCTGACGTCTTTGTTGTTACGTAGTGAATTGCGGTGACCTTTGACCATTCGATGAAATGAAAGGGATCTCGATGCATTGACTTTCGTTCTCATTCACCTTCACTTTGGTGTCAGCTTTTATTAGCTGGATTAAAATACTCGATGTGACGCGCAACACTTCTTATGTAAATAACACACTTTAATAAAATAAACTTACACTTTTCAACGTTTCGTTTCGTTAATATTTCTTCCATTGAAGTTAAACGCGAATTTCCGTTAAGCCAAGTGTAGACACTTTAAAATTAAATTACAATTTGGAGCAAATGTACCATAAAGTGCCTAACAATGACAGCTCGAAGCTCCAAGACTAGTTTCGTTAAGTTAGATACAGTTGGACAATTTGACACAAACATTACCCGAGCGACCAAACAAAAGCGTCGCCGACGCAGCAGTAGCAAACTTTTGCACTACAGTGTAGTTACGAGAACCTATTAAGCGCAAGACGTTGGGATTTTAATAACCGAGCGTTGAGTTGGCTGGGCAAACTTGAAATTAACTTGGCACCCGCGGGAGGCATACTCCGCCATGAATATGCTCCGCCATACTTCCATTGTCGGCGGCAAGGTGTTCGCGCAATTCCGGCGACGCTGTTAAACTCAGTTATACAGCGGTGTTATGGTGCGCTCAAACTATGTTTAGGGAGACTAATTTGGTTTGGAGAATTATTCTATTGGGACCGTAGTCTGCATGCGTCGTACGTACACTGTCGTAGTGGGTTATACTTATGTACGAGTACATGCATGGGCGTAGGTTAAGGGCGACCAACCCTTCAAACTAGCATTCGTAAGCAATATAAGTCAGCAGTAATAAGTAGGGCATACGTCACACTGCCTTGTATTGCAGAGTCGCTAATTAGTTTACTTTAATTTTAAGCATAGTAAATTAAGACATTGTAATCTAGGCTTCGGTATAAGTTGGTTCATTGTAATTAAATAAAACCTTTTTTAAAACATAAAAACGGGCTTCGGTCATTTAATTCGTACCCAGGTTCTAGGCCAGGGGGGGGGGGGGGTCAGATTTTTTATAAGCTTAGTGCTTATAGAAAGAACGAACGCGCCGCGTAATTTTTAGTTGTAAAAATATTGTATTGCAAACAAATGGCAAAAAATTCGTTTTCTTCATTTTTATCGATAAAAGTACTATAGATAAGATACTTAGTAGGCACGTCAACATTATCCAGGTACCTGCATAATGTTGATATCTACCTGGGTACGCCCATGAGTACATGGTATACTCGTTTTAGAGTTGAGTTGATATTTCACGTGCTGCAATTGTTGAAGTAATTGCAAACCATGAACGTTGTATCTTCTATAAAGCTATAAATACGAAGCCACTTTGTTCGAACAACAAAAAACTCAACAATTCTCTTTATAGAGTCGTGCGATCTCTTGTCTAGAACATAAAATTATACCTACGTAATTATTCAAAGTATCCAATACATTGAAACATTCGCGGGCATTTTTTATGCCTTAATAAGAGTTATTTTCATTTACACTCAATCAGTGTAAATGAAAAATATGAATATGAATATAAAATGTGAATTAGAATTTTTTTAAATGATTGTTGAAAGTTGAATTCGTTCCAAAAGCCTCAACTGTTTATATTTAAAACAAAATGTTACCCAACTTGACTTCTCATCAATTTGCAATCAACACTTGTAAATCATAGAATAAAATATAAACAGAAGTGGCTTGTGGAATAATTCATCGTGCGCACGAATCTCAGCAGATCGGTGCATATTATCATATCCACTCGGTTATTTTATGGTCGAATTTATGTGCGTTATCATTTTTACGAGTGGCCCCGCATCTCCGAGTGGCAACCTCATAACCTGTCAGCTCGTTGAAATGGAAGGGTAGAGGCGAGGGTGATATGTTTATGCAGTTCTGTGGAACTTTATGTAGTTTTCTGATTTAATCTTTGGTCGGCATTGAAAAATGATGAACGCAAAATGCGATATCATTTTTAAATGGCTTTTGCCATGCAATTCAGCCGATGTCAGGTAATGGGATCATCACGCAATGTAATTACATATTTTGGAAACGACACCATAAAATGTTGATATAATTATTAAAGGGATCAACATCTTGTATGTGTGTATTGTTATTACCGCGGCGCATTTTATTAGGTACCTACGTTTAGCAAAAAGTACCTAGAGGTTTTAATAGAGTATTTGATGTTCTTTTCTACACGTGCGAATTGAAAATGGGTACAATTATTTCGTGGATAGGCTACTCAATAAAAATAACTTTTTATAAGTTAATTTGACATCAAAAGTACTTAGGTAATAGGTATACTATGGCAGACCCATGATCACGTCTAACGACACCTCACCTAGATACACCTCATACATACCTCAAATGTGTGGCTATAGAAGGCCACAAAGAAACCGAAATATATATATATATATATATATAGGTACCTACTTATACATTGATGCGGAACGAATAGTGTAGTGTCGACGGAGGCTTATTCAATAATTTAAAAAGTGTTATCGCACTACTTTTCCATTTACGCGAAAAAAAAAATTGAACTTTTTATACTGATTAACTGATCGATTTGTGGGAATTATTTTAATTTTATTTCAAAAATCGTGGAACCTAACTTGGCCAATTATCTATACTGAACTGCGGCTTATTAGGTACCCTTTTCGTTACACTCGAGAGCTTTACCCTTCGCCAATCGGCAATCGAGTAAAATTTAAAATTTGATATCATTTGACAACCCTTTTTCGTATCGATTATGACGACGGTGGCGGTCGTAGGTGGCGCGGTAGAAAATTGGCGGTTGTTATTTTCGACTATTATAGGCGTTGTTTTACAAGCGAGGTACACGTGGTAGGTCTCACGGGCCGTCACGCACCCACTCGGCGGGGAAACGTGTGCCGGCTCTAGACATACTTAACTCGTCGGCTTGCTTTATGTTTCCTTAAAAAACTATAGCACGAGTGGCAACCGTCTTGACATGTGACAGTTACATTATTTAGTGCCGCTAAGTTAGCGCACTTACATTGTGGAAGGGGTTCTCTTGAAAATGGCGGGAAACGACGGTTGTGAAATTATTTGATAATTTTCCTTTTAATGTCTACAGGAACTATTTTGTGTTTAATATCACGTTAAATTAATCAGAAAATGTTCGCGAATGACAGTACGGTGAAGTTATTGGATTATTTATGCAAGATCTGAAGTTTCAAGCTTTTATCAAGAGTTCCCGCTACGAGCTCGGGAGTGAACGTGACTGTCGAGCTGCTTCGTCCAGAGTGATGACGCTACGGCGTCTCCTCTGGATGAAGACATGAAGACGCGGCTACCCAGGGTAAAGACGCCACTGCGACTCCCCTGGAGGAAGATGGAAGACTATTGAATATATTGAATTTTCTGTAACATGACATTGGCAAATGACGAACTGTCGAGTCCATTAATAAAACAAATAAATAATACATTGTGGAAAGTCGATGTAAACGATTTGAATTTTTCTTGTTAAATGAAAAATGAGAAATATTTTCCTCGCGAGCGGGATTCGAAACAAGGACCTCGCCATTCCGTGCCACGGGTTTTTCCAATAGAGCTACCGTGAATATAACTCAGTTTCAGAATTTTTATTAATTAGTTATTTAATTTCCAAAAAAGTTTTATTTAGGGTAGGTAAGTAGGTACTTACTTCTATATTTTTATTTTTTTTGGAATAACAATGTTTAATAAAAACGTCTACAAATAATATAATTACTACATTCTGTAAGTGTATAGTCTGTAAGAGATGAAGAATAATGCATTTTTAGAATAAAAATACACAATACTACATTAATGTTTAGTGCAAGTGTACCGCTGATCGGTACAAAATGTGTGAAAGGTAAAAAAAATATATCACTAAATTGAAAAAGTTAGAACAAAAGCTGATCAGTTACCGATACTGAACACTATCCCTCCCTTTAAGGCATTTTACATATAGGTTGATTATGCCTTGACTGCGAATTCTACAATATTTTTTTAAATATGTTTTGTCATCTTTATCACATTCTAAAACGTTCAAAAACCAATTCACGATCTACATCCAATCTCTCACTCACTAAATCAAAACAGTTTACACGGGATACCGCATCGATTTCTAGTCCTACACTTAGATAACTACCAAACCCAACCCAATCATTGAGTTACACACTCACTCATTTTCACTATCACACCTGCACTTAACGTCATTTCGATTACACAAATTGACCGCTGCAATTCGAGTCACTGGCACGGACGGTAAATTTACCTATTTACCCGCATTAGAGTGACTGGTTTATCGATCGATCTATTAATTGTGGTGTACGGTTGTTTGGATAAAAATTGTGGTCTTTATCACTCATTACACAGTTATCTGAATTGACAATCAAATGTCACAGTAAATTAAGTACGTAAATTCCAGTTCAGTGCCTTAAAAGCCTTACATGAGCCAACTAGCGCCGCCAATCTTAAAAAAAATAATATCTTCCAATTTAATCATTTTTTTATTAAAAAAAGCTATGTACACAATCTTTATTAGGATAGTTACTATTTTTCAATATACAATACATGTCATAATTGCGACAAGCTGAGTAGTAGTTCACAAATATGTCGAAAACGGCCGATAATATTATTTTTTTAAGATTGGCGGCGCTAGTTGGCTCATGTAAGGCCCTTCACTTAATAAATAAAAAACTGTTGGACTCGAGCACCGAGGGTTCCGTGCAACTTCACCATAACATGTGCTGTAACGAAAAGATTTAAGTAGTAATAGAGATGTAGTTATACTAAAATAAGTATTAAGTAAGCCAACCAGGAAATAAACTTAAATAGGAGAGTTGTGACAACGTGTCACAACTCTCCTAGGTGCCAAATATCGCGACCTGGTCAGAATAATAATTCGTAATTTCAAAACAAGATGCAAATACCGCAAAACAATGCCACCCTTTGAAACTTCAACAACCACAAAATATAAGAAAAAATAGTATAATGACGTGTATGTAATATGTCACGATATAAATACAATCAAAATTTTGATAAAAAACCTACTTTTCGTGTTTTTTTTTCATGCAGAGGTCGTACTCCCGCAACCGCTTGCCGTGCACCTCTGGCGCGTACACAGTCAAGTAGCGCATCTCTAAAGAGATAATCGTGCATTTAAGCCATCTCGCTAACGGTCATGGGTTCCGAGAAATCGTCTTTGTCACAACTCTCCTCTGTCACAACCCTCCTCGGTCTCCCCTACGATCTTTCACTGGAATTTAACCTAAAGGTCATTTATATAGTCATTGTTGAATTGTGACGTAGTCAGTTAATTTTTTTTGCAGTTTTGATTTACTAAAAAACCTTACCATTTTAATATTTATCATGATTACAACAGTTTCAATTTGTCGAATGATTTCAAGGCCACCCTGTATTTGATGTTATGTTCACACTCGTACGTATATTATAACTAATACTTAAAAATTATATCTCTCAGATTATGTTCGGATAATGATTTTTGTGAAATGCCACATATTAACCTGGTTGCAGAAACGGCCCTCAAATAATTAATTATAAGTAGAGATATATTCCAGTTTCAATTCTGCTTACCTATAACTGTTCCAAATTATTAATTTTCAGCCTGTTTTAATATGCTGACTGAAATTGTGTATATTATTATGTAATTTAATTTCATAAATTCTACAGGTGATAGTAATAATAATTATCGAGTAAAACGGAGTAAAAGCTGTACAGTTTCCTCTGCGCCGCCGCCGATGTTTTTCAACTGGATAGAAAAGTCTTCTTTCTTTCATCTGTAACCAAAGACAATGGTAGTTAGCAAAAAACCTGATTTAAAGATATTCCTCGATTTAAGCCTTCGTTAAGGCTTCGTATTTTCAGTTTTTCTACGAAGGCTACGACACTAACTACTAAAATTAAACGTCTGAATAAAATATATAGCGATCTTGGGGTGTCTAATTAGAGACTGATGAATACCGATACACGATTGGACAAACTTCGCTCCATAGAAAAAAATCGCAAACATACCCCTTCCATGTCTTATACTGGTTAGTGTCGGTAACTGAATAACTTTGGATCTACAACTTTTCGCGTTTATTTAGTTTTCATACGTCCTATACGTGCTATACGCGGTGTCCGCCTTCAGCGTACGTTCCGATAGACGTTTGAATGCCAGGTACAGCGTCAGCGGTCAATACATCTCACGCGAACGACGACGGCTTATGAGACATTACTTTATTTTACTATTATATTTATATTCTATATATCGTGACGTCTTTTTTATATATATTAGTGCCGTTATGTGTTGTTTTAGATATCTCCGCAGGATCACCAAACACCTGCCCCCTTACCTTGAAGTCTTATTGCAGTATTACTTTCATAATACTTTGTTACTTCGTACAATGACGACCTTAATGAGCTTACTTTAAGGTCGTCATTATACGAAGTAACAAAGTATTATGGAAGTAATACTGCTATAAGACTTCAAGGTAAGGGGGCTGTGCTTCGTTACGTGACATTGGCGGAATTGTGAATACGCATTCGATGCCACAAATAAAGCATTGAAGTCATAGAACAATAGTTATTCATTTGTCGAACCAAAAACATTTCGTTTACTTTTCGTTACACACACATACACACTGTATTTTATAGTAAAAAAAAAACCGAAAAGCCACCACATGGAGTCAGCTGTTACTCAATATACACACTGTATTTTATGGTAAAAAAAAAACGAAAAGCCACCACATGGAGTCAGCTGTTACTCAGTATTTAAGTAGCTGTGATTGGTGCTACGAGTAGGTATCGTTCGCTACTACTACTATATTATTACCGGGTACAGAAACAGCAATTTACCGTGTGAATTGTTTGCATATGTTACAATTTACATGGCGAGGCGGCCGATGACTTGCCTTGAACGGCTGCACGGTCTTACACCTTTAGCCTCGTAGCGCTTCTGTAGAGTTTATTAACTCTACTTAATTGCTTTAAGTGCTATTTTCTAATATGCAACACATAATTACGAACTGTAACTTAATGAAATAAGTCATTTATTCATTTATTTAGTTTGCTTTTTAGATAGGTTTAGTTTTAGTTTAGATATAATTATTAGTTTGTTTAGTTTACTTTTATTTGTTTTAAGGTTTCGTTATTTAAGTAAGAAACTATTATACAAATTGATAGTCGTAAATACTTTATTCAAATAATATTGTATTTAATATAACTGTTATAATACTAGGTATGCTAAAAATATGATGTTTTATTTAACTAACAAAACTATAGGTAACTATATTTACGCGAAAGTTATTAGGCTTGAAGTTATCTCAAAAAACCTTGACTGATTTTTGAAAATTATTTACAACATATATGTCATCTCAGCTATCTACTAATAAAATAATTTTTACAATAGGTCCTTACCATGATCTTATCTTGGGAAATTTTCAACCTTATTTCAGGCCCCTTGTAGATGTCGCAATCTGGCGGAGAATCATTCAACACTACAGCGGCTTTTACGTCAGAACGTTTTATGCGCCATTTTGATTCATCCACTAAACTAGAGGTTTGGTTGAATTGCGTCGTTCAATTAAAGTGCTAGTTGTTCAATCAAACGTCTAGTTTTTAACCAGGTGACTGCGACATTATACATTTCTCTGTTTTCGATAGTACAAAAAGCCGGCTAAAATCGATAGTTCTACAACTATAAAATTAAGTCACCGTTTAGGCAGTTTTGTCTAGACACTTCGTGAAACGCTGAATTGCATCATCCAGCTACGACATAGATATACAAACTGCATTTAATTTTGTTCACATATTATATTATTTAAAACCTTGTTTGAGCGTTCGACGTAAATACTATCTTTCTGACAGTCACAATCACAAGTTCTGTCCAAGGCACAATGATTGTCATGTAAAGTTTATTGATCAAAAGTATACTAAATATGCAATATATTCAAATCAAAATTCATTTTGCCTCCATACTCTACATGTGACGGCCGGATCGTCGTTACATAGTTACTTACATCCTGGTACTCACTGCGTGTATCATGGGTGTTGCAGCCTCAGTTCCTGTTATAACGGTATTTAATATAACACGAAGCCCAAATCAAGTGTCTTATTTTGTAAACAAAAAGTACCCCACCCTACTAACATTTTAAGCATGTGATTAGTGCATAGTTATTTTCACATTATTAGATCAGATCACTTTATTTTCACACTGATGAACAGGTTCAATCAATCAGTTCCTTCAGTTTTACATCACAACAACCTATTACCGTTCTCAAAACGATGAAATTATACCATGTCATGGCGCGCCAAACAGAGACGCCGCTACACAATGCAATAGCACTGTCCCTTTCACGGCCGCTATGACTAGGTATGATTTGATCGTTTTGAGAACCGTAATAGCCCCACAAGTTTAGACGATCATATTTGTTTACAAAATAAGACACTTGATTTGGGCCGCAGAGCCCGCAGATGATTGATATAGGTAGATGCTGTAACGCCGGCGCCAGACGGTTACATGCAAACATTTACCAACCATTGAAAGCTTTGTACATAATCTATAACTACGACGTCATAAAAAGCCATCAATGAACAGCGTCTTTGACAAAGACTGACTATGTCTGGCGCGTGGTCTTGTTTAATTGTGTTTTGGTCGCTTTCACGTCGTTAAATAAAGTTAAGTTCGAAAGGGATCGAATCAAAGGCTTAAACCGTAGAATAACTTTAAATCGCGTTTATGGCTAACCGTGATAGGGTGTGAAAGTACCTATAGTAAGCCGAACGCCAAACTATGTTTTATTTCAACTGAAAAAATGGGATTTTTTTCTCACTTTCAGTCAATGGTGTGTCACTGGACAAAGGAACTCATGGGAATAAACGGATTGGAATGTTTTGTATCAGCTGTTACCGTAGGTAAAAATATATTCTTTGGTATCAGTGACATACCAACTTTCCATTTAATTTTTCAAATAAGTATAACATAAAAAAACCGGCCAAGTGCGAGTCCGAGGCTTCTTGCAACGCAAACTTTACTCTAACAAAAACATAAACTAGATTTAGAGACCAAATTATCTTTGCTATTATCAAAATATTATGTCCATACATCGACATACTCCTGATTAGTTGATCATCTGCAAATATAAGTTTGTAATAACCAAAAAAATATTTTTGGAGGGACGTAATTCATTCCCTTATATCTAGGTTTTGAGTTTTTTGCGTTTTCATACAAATATGCGAGAAAATGCGACATAAACAGCGATATCTTTTGATTGCGTTGATGGATTTTTTCTGCATGAGTTTGCAGACCTGAGTCGTTTCTCAGGCTTGACGACAGACGGACAACAAAGTGATCCTATAAGGGTTCTTTTATTCATTTTAAGGCACGGAACCCTAATGAATGAATAAACGTCCCATACAAATTGATCAGCGTTGTTGCGAAAATCGAAAATCGCATAAACAGCGTAGAGCATCCGCATTCCTATAGCCTTTCGGTAAAACCCTGTAAGCCCCGCGTGCTTAATGGGATAGAATCCTCTCGAACTTTTCTTAACCCATATGAAACAATACTATAATAATTTTAACAGTTGCTCTTCAATTTTTGTCTAATTTATAATTAATGAAAATTAGAACATGATGAAAAAATTCTTGCCGTGGGCAGGAATAATTTTTTCATCATGTTCTAATTTATTCACCGAGCATGGATAATTATTATAATTTTTAATGAAAATTGTTTAACTTTCAATATTCAACCCATAGTAGTATTCTTCTACAAGAAATATACTAAAAAATATAATAAAGAACGACCAACCCCAACCAACATTATACAGGCTTCATTCGACAAATGGGGGTTGTATTCATGATAAATATTAAATTGGTAAGGTCTTTCAGTGAAGCAAAACTGCAAAACAAAATTGAACTAAGTACGTCACCAGTCACACAATGACCATTAGGTCAAATTCCAGTGAAAGAAATTAGTGTAAAAAACTCGAAAACACAGTAACGATGCACATCAAAATAATATTTTTTTTTTGATAGTTGAATTTATTGTAAATATTTATTTTTTATTTTTCCCCAAATTGCTTAATTTACAGTGTGCAGAGTTACACTATGCAGAATTAATGTATGTCACAAGCCTAACCATCCATTTAATTTTGTCGAATGAATTCAAGGCCGCCCTGTAGTGTCATTATGTATTCTATCATCGACAAACGATAGAGCCATTAATAATAAATTGGAATCTACTAAGTAATCCTGGCAATATCAATTGCAAGTAAATGCACTGCAATATTACATGTATACTTAATCGGAATTACTCAATAGCACTCAATACTCCTAAACTAGGAATTAAACTAAATTTAGTTTCTCTTTTTAAATATTATTACTCATATTGTAAGTGTATAGGTGTGCTGTTTGGCTGTCAAATAAACGATTATTCTATTCTTTTCTTCTATTCTATTCTAATCGTGTGTCCTATTTTCATCATAAAGCAATTTCCGCATAAAGCCTGTGCTGCCATCTATCTGTTTTATTGGATGACTTAACCTTTTTTTTTGGTTTATTTCGTTTAACCGTGCATTTTCTCAATCCGTTGGTCATCACCTAAGTACTCGACACTGGCAAAATTACTGTGCCAGCCACGGTAGAAGCCATAATTTAAAAATTGAAGTAAAGTGAAGGATACTCCTCTTAGGCCAGTCCTTTTTAAAGTGGGCAATAACCCACTTGTGGGCGCTGGAGGCCTTAAGGGCTGGAGCCCTTATTAATAATTATTTTGGAACTAGCTGTACCCCGCAACTTCGTTTGCGTAGAGGAGGAGGATGGAGGAGATCAGGAGGCAGACCTTCCTCTCTGGATCCTTGTTTCCACATCACATACCGCCATGGCTTATAGCTTATTCATTTACACAAAATAACCACTGTAGATATTATAATAGTTTTTTTCAAATAATTTCGCAACCGTCGTTTCCCACCATTTTCAAGAGAACCCCGTCCTGCTGTTGCCCTAGAGCAGTCTAAACGATAGCCCTCTAGTCTAACTTATCTAGTCGCGATTATAAATCGTAGGGCCCGGTAATTAGTCGCACGTGCGGCGGTCGCCGGCAATGATTTGGGGACAGCGTTTCCGGTGGCCGGCACGACACGCGATGCACGCCGCGCGAGTTACAGGGATTCTAAACATTTATACTTATGATCATATTTTTTTAAATTGATTTTTTTGTATTAATCTAACAAAATATATTTTTTTTCCAGTTAATATGTATAAAACCTAAAAAAATTATATCTAAACTAAACCTATCTAAACGCAAACTTACTATATACCTGCCCCAGGTCCCCCACTATAGGCAGCGTGCCCAAAAGGCTGGCAGCGTTGCCCCGCTGTATCGCGAGGCTAATACGTTGTGCGAAGTAGCTGCCAGCCTTTTGGTCACGTGACGCCTCGACCAGGCGCCGCGATATATCTTTAGCGATGCGGTGTGCTCCCGGCCCCCATGGTCCCAGTGTTTATTTTATTTTTATTTTATCAGAAATACAATAGAAATACATACCTATTACAATAAAGAAACTAGATTTACATAGGCTAAAAGATTTCACTAAAATATCTTTGTAAGGATAATTGCTTGAAAAATTAGTGTATAAGAAACAAAATCTTTGGTCTGCAGAAATGTCAACGGTCTGAATGCTTAGTAGACTTGTTGCAAATATAATATTTTCTTAAGGAATATTACATTTAATTTATATTTAACAATAGGTGAACGATATTGATAAATTGAAAAAAAACCCACAATATTTACAAATTTTTTTCTTCTAATTTTGTGTATATGGGTATACTGTCAGTGCTTGGAATTTTTGCCCGATATAGATTATTTCATGAGTTACCTACTCGTAAAACTGTTTATATTACATTTACTGTTTTACAAAAAAATTACCTTTATTTTACAGTAACTTTCGATAACCGATATTAATTCGATTACTCGATAGCGCATCAACTTGAATAATATCATTGCAGGCAGTAAATCGCGCAATGTGCTCGTGTAAAATCACTTAACTGATTAACTGAATCGCCTACCTACCAACCGACAAATTTCCACACCGTAACGTGAATAATCCGCACTGAAAAGTTAACCGGAAATTAGCTACAATGTCGCAAACTAATCGAATATGAGCAAATTAGTGAATAGCGAGTGAAACCCAATAAACAAAATGGTTTATTCACGATCGTCGACCGCGTATCGCGCGAGTTTCACTTAACTCTTAACGACAGCGTCAATAAAGCCAATAAACTCGTCTGAACTTTCTTAAGTAGCTACCGAACACAATTTATCGATTTAAGGCCTTTGCCACCCCATATGCCACTTTACAACGAATATTGATAGGCGGTGACAGGCCCGACGTTGACGTCCCCCACGTCACACGACGCAACGACAACGACAACTTTACCGTAAATAGAGGAAAAATTGCCTAAATTCCGATCTTGTTTCAAGGACACACGGTTGAGCTTCCAGTTTGTGCGCAGTAAAAACAAATTTGTGAAGCGAAGCGAAACTTACGCGACATCTCGGGAAATATTTTTGTAGATAAAATGCACTGAGGTTTTCCTCGGTCGCGGGCTTATAGGATTTCCTTTTTCCTCTCTCTCTGATACAGCCTTTTCATAACTGTCGGGGATCGATTCGGTCAAGAGATTTGGTTTCAAAATCCGCCGCGGCGAAGTGTGTTGGAGTGAAAGTGTGTTTTAGTGTTTTCCTGGGGATTTCTAGCTTGTTCAATGCGATTATAGCTTAATCGCGGTGAGTACTTAGTTCGGTATTGTATATTGAAAACTTTGCTTTTAGCTGGATTATAATATTGTGGACTTGCAAATATTGAATTTTGTGAACAAAAGGGTTATGAATAGAAGATGCATAAGTTTTGGGGCTCAATATTATTCTTTATTTATTCTTTTTGGTCTAAATAATGGTTTATTATTATTCATTATATCTTTTGTAGGTAGGTGCTGTTTAAGTACTCTAAATAATGAGATTAAAATACTAACATAATAATAAATTACGGACATAATTAATTAGTTAGATAATTTGCGAAAGGTTGACGGCACCTGCATCTGGCTGTGCCCACAAAACCGGAAGCAGTCAAACAAGATGGCGGACGTCACGTGACGTCGGATTCACCCCGCACTTCCGGTCCTTCACAAACATGTCAAGTGCGCGGCGGGTAGTTAGATAATTATCTTTCCATAAGTACCCCTAATGTTTTTACTGGAACGTAATATTTCGTACATCTGTTATGATTTGCTTATTGAGGTTTGTTTGATGGTTTTTTAAGGGTATTGGGCAGAGATAATTTATTTTACGGTTTAAAGGTTTATTTTTTGAAGGTACTAACTGTCAAATAATAATACGAGTTCCAAATTGAAACGTATAAACCACAACAACCTACATAAACATACGCCTGTTTTCCCAAAATAGGCAGAGACGACGTAATTCCATCTGACCCGATCCATACACACCTCCTCCAAACTCATCTCGCCTCCGCAACAAACATCGCAGCAAAATAGCTTACCATCGTACGGACCACTAAAACTTACACAGAAAAAAAAATTCCTAGATCAAGAGACTTTCCGTTTACGTAACGAACACTCATGTTACTTTCCTTTGTCGAGTCATCATGCCGCGGGGTACCGAAACAAAGCAATATGACTTCCAAAGTCATTGAAATAAGGTTAAAAGTAACTTGATCAGAAACGAAACACTGTGCCCTGACACGGCGCGCAGCCGAATAAAAAATCTCAATTTTAAAATCTGGAATACCTATAGTCTTCTTAATCTTACCTATGATCTTGATAATCCCTGTAACCCATACATATTAAAATAACATACATGTCCTAATAATCCTATATTAATTTGACCTAATGGCACCTACACACTGCGCGGTGACCGTTAGCCGTTCAGGCGCCCAAAAAGCGTTTGCTCGCAAATATCTGATTTCACTGGCAGCCCGCTGCGATCTGGCCGCCCGCGGTGGCATGGTCGCTCAGTGTAGAGGTGTCCTTATAAGTTTTTTTCTGTGTACATACTATGTACATATAACACGCTTTGTGTGTCGCCATTTTTGCTAGCCCATAATCTAGCCTACCATACACAAGTTCACGGTTTCAATATTAGTGAATATCTATTAAACATTAAACAATTAGATATCAAACACTTGAAAAGAGTCTGAAGAAAAAGATACTTAAACGACAATAATATTATTTACATGTGATTATAGTTTTCCAGTTCATAGGCAAAGCATAAGTCCAACATACAGCCTTATGCACGGCTAAATTCGCGCGGGAACTGCTACTTAATACTTCATAAAGGTACAGTAACGTAAAATAGACCCAACACACTGAAAGCTAATTAAATACATTGTAAATAATGCACACGAACGAAATAGCGAAACGGACATCGAGAGTTTACATACGACAGCTAAAATTGCGTAAAATGAAATCACCTTTACCGTCGTGCCCCTACCTCCCCGCAGAGGACACAATAAAAAGCCGCTAAAACGGCGTGCGTCTGCCTGTCAGTCCGTCTGTGTCAATCAATTAAAGAGAGCGCAAGCCGCCACGCAGCGTCAAATGTTTAGCCACGCCCTCTATCGATCGCTCCCAGTACCGCCCCTCTGCGCTGAAAATTCGTTGTGCGCCGAAGTACCCCTGTCTACCCTATCGTGGGACTCTGTGGGACTTTGCGTACAATTATAGTGGATACCAATACAGTTTGTAGCAAAACTACGCAGACGATCTACTAGTCTAGTCTTGACTATTGTGCGAGGCTCTGGCCCAGTCTAGTCAAATAGAAAAAAAAGAGAAATATGTACTTATAGGGACAAAATTTTGTCACAGAAAAATGGACCCATTTTTAAAATACTCTGTAATAAATAATAACATAGTCTGTAGTCTAACCTCTGTTGTATCTATAAAATATACTGTAGTGAAAGATTTTTTTTTCAAAAAGTACCCAGTTCAATTTCTACCTATACACAGGGTGTAATTTAAATACTTAACTAAACAATTTGTGGTCTACAAATTTTCCATTTAAAGTGAGATAAAATATCAAATGTAATGCGTTTCATTATTAGAAACTACGTGATGTTCTGATACAGTCCCTGAAGTGTTCCCTTGCTGGAATCCAACTCTCATTGCAATAACAATCAACCGTTAACGGTTGCCATTACGGCGTGCCGCTAATGCAGAGCCTACCATTAGGCCGGGCACAGACCGGGCGGGCGACCGCTCGATAGACGCAAACGTACCGCATTTACAATCACGCGAGTGGCGAGCCGAACCACGAGCACGAGTGTGTGCACAGTCCGCTAGCTATTTACTTCGCCTCGTGAGTCGTGTATTAAACAGATATTACGTCGATAGATCGGCATAAGTCGCGCCTTTCGAGAATGTTTCGTCGAACGATGCGGTGTTATCATTACCAAGAGTTTATGAGAACCAGTTGTTGCAAGAAAAATAAAAAATCTTATGTAAATATTAGTAAAATCTTCTGTATTATCATAAGTTCAAAAGACCACATACTCTGAATCGAAATTATATTAAGTATCCAAAAAATCCTTATTTGCCTACAAATTAATTACTAATTTTATTACCAATATCGATCAGCTTTCAATTGTGTGCCATAATATGTGACGTCACCGTCACTAAATCGCTAGACTTAATTAAATTACTAACCGCCGCTTTCCGAGCGCTCGTGTGCTCGCTCCGCTAATGAAACTCATTAATGCTTATTGTTATCGCTGATCCTACTCGCATACATACATACGTGAGTACGAACGGATATGTCTGAGCGGGTGGATCCGTTGTGTGCAGGAACGGATTGAGGAACAGGCTCTGGGTGGCGCTAACGCTTCCACCAACCATCATCGACCAACAAAACTAGATACAAACCCCTTGAAAAAATGATATGTTGGCATAATGGCCCAAACCTTTTGAAGCGTTTTTATGCACCTATGTAAACTAATAAAAACCTATGTGAACCGTAGCCCAAATCAAGTGTCTTATTTATTTATTCAGCGGTATCGGCATCCTTGACGGTAGGATTAAACTGAGTGGTTCACACTTCATTATCCACTAAAATGTGTAAATGATGTAATTTGTACAAATGAGTTATACCTATCGTTTGATTTAAAGTTAAATCGTTCTCTGAAAGAACGCATCGCCAATAGATTACTTATCAAGTTTATTTTATCTACTGATATTATTATTATTTTCTAACTATTAGGTATATACGGATAACATGTAATCAAAATGTGCTTCCATAATGGTTAAAAAATCAATACTTTTACTCGTATTTGGCTTCAGGGCCCAGGGCCTTTACCATGAACTCATATAGCAGGATTACTTCAATAATACTTTGTTATTTCGTACCTAGCATAGTCTCCTTAATAAGTTTACTTTAAGATCGTCATGGTACGAAATAACAAAGTATTATTGAAATAATCCTGCTATAAGACTTCATAGTAACCCTGGGACCCCTAAAAAAAATCCCTGACGCCGGCGCTGTACTGCGCGGAGTATATTCGCTGCACAAGCGCGGATTATGTACACATTCTAAGCCTAGACCCGTTTGATTTCCGTTAATGTATTATTGATTAGCCGGTTACGTAGGTAATGTCCGATGTATGTATGTTTGGCTTGATGTGGGGACGGCGGGCATTGACAGCCTAGGGACTCTACATTAGAGTCTGGAACTCACCTATTTGCTTTTAGAAGTCACAGAACGACGTTGTCTGGTCAAGTGATCGCTTCTTAAAATAGCTACA
The DNA here is from genome assembly GCA_963506565.1 of Tachystola acroxantha. Taxonomy (NCBI): domain Eukaryota; kingdom Metazoa; phylum Arthropoda; class Insecta; order Lepidoptera; family Oecophoridae; genus Tachystola; species Tachystola acroxantha. The sequence continues at coordinate 21,136,600 of OY735870.1, forward strand.
GCAACAACAAAAGCAATGGTGTAGCGTGGGTTTCAGTCTCACGGGGCGTAAACTAAAGACTACCCATTATTTGGGCTCCAAAATTTACAGAAATTCTGAAAATTGTTTTTTTTTTAATTTTCAATGTATACCAGTGGTTGGCGGCCAATGTTTTACTTGCAGAAAGAGGAATTCATGGTTCAGTAATTTGTAGATGCGACATAAGTATGACATATTTGTATTTTTGGTCTGTTATAGTTTATTGTAAAATGCCGCCCCAAAAAATTGATGCCCAGGGTGGACCGCCTCCCGGTCCCTACTATGCTACGCCACTGACTAAACAAAACAGCCCTAGCTGCGGCTGCGTAGCATAAAATCTAATTATATACTTTCTGTTCAGTTTTACAAATGCAGATTTAAATCCTAAAAATACTAAAATAAAGGATATTTTTAAATTAGAACATGATGAAAAAAATTCTTGCCGTGTAAGATTTTTTTCATCATGTTCTAATTTATTCACCGAGCATGGATAATGCGTAATAAGTAAGTACAATAAGTAATTATTGTAATTACTTATTGTATCCACTGACTCGGTGCTTTGGTGATATCTGTAAACCAGTCAGTTATAATTGAATAAATAAATAAATTCAAATTCTTATATTTTTAAATATCAATATTTAGTAGTTTGTTTCGTTTCTGTATTTGTCGTAGACTTGTAGACAATTTTAGGAGCACGTTTTCGTTACGTCGGTTATACGTGGGAGACATGTGACCGCCGAATGTAAGACAGAAATAGATTCTTGTTGCCAAAGGTCAAGCATTAGATAAACTTAGAGCGGTTTCACACTAGCGTTTTGTTCCGGCATACGCGCTTACCCTTTTACATTTCGCGCTTCAAAAAGCCGGATATGCGTACACGGGCTTATACCGGTGAGCGTGTTTACTCGAACCGGTGGCGGCGATGGCGGTCTCTCGCGCGGGTCGCGCTTTTACGGACAACAGCAGATCAATGGAAACACATGCAGTACGATTTTAACTCTTACGACGCAGATAATAAGAACGATCCAAATTTCAAAGTATTACACTTGATCTGCTTTCACGCTCGTATGAGATGCATGTGTGGCAAAAGGCTCTCCTATACATATAATGTATAATCCCCTATACATATAGTATGATTATATATATACTTGGGTATTTATAGTAGGTAATAAGTTTTAAATGGTTAAAAAAATGAAGCTCATATGTGGAGATTTGTAATTGGCTTACAGTTACTCATAGTTGTTATCTATATTAGTATGAAATAGCTGTAAATCTTCCTAATAATAAATAAATAAATAATATACGCGCCTACACGCGCTTCAAAAAACAAGCTAAAACGCGCGTATAAAACTCTAGTCTGAAAACGCCCTTATGCATAGGGAAGCGTATTACAAGGGACTCTATTATTGGCGGTGTCATGATATAAAAAGAATACGCATGGCATGGCTGGCATACTGTCTGGATTGCCATAGTCGGTAACCGAAATTCCGTCTATCAATGAGCGATGACTCGAATATTTTCGTGAGGTCGAATGCCATTAGCTCGAAATTTTTGGGTCGACGTAGGGTCGACTATTCGTACTGTCGAAATTCGTAGCCGCCAATTTTCATAGGTAAACCAGGTACTTTTTTTCTTTATTTATAAGTTTAGGGGATGTGCCCAGACGTGGTCATTGACTAAAGATCAGACGTCCAAACTCAAGGTCTGCCAACGCGCAATGGAACGCAGCATATTGGGCGTGAGGAGAACGGACCGTGTCCGAAACACAACCCTGCGATCGATAACTGGCGTAGCAGACGTGGCCCGCAAAGCAGCTACATTAAAGTGGAACTGTGCGGGCCACGTGTGCCGCATGCCCCGGACCGATGGGCCCGGACTGTCACAGAATGGGTGCCATCGGACAGTCGCCGGCGTCGGGGCAGACCTCGGCGTAGGTGGAGAGACGATATCGTTAGATACAGGGATGGGTGGCTGGAAGAGGCTCAGGACAGGGATGGATGGAAGAGGAGGGGGGAGACCTTTGCCCAGCAGTGGGACAATTTATAGGTTTACAAAAAAAATATTTAGGGATTTTTGTCACAATTGACGATGTCAATCCCATCGTGCCTTATTACTAACCTTGTTCCTTATTTATTACTAAATACCTTATAAAGTAAAAAGTTTGAAGTTGGAAGGGATTTTGATGGGAGTTTCACTAGGAGATAGCTGAAATATCCGGACAGCTCATAGGCAATTAGCCATGGCGGTATGTGATGTGGCAACAAGGATCCAGAGAGGAAGGTCTGCCTCCTGATCTCCTCCATCCTCTCCATCCTCCTCCTCTACGCAAACGAAGTTGCGGGGTGAAGCTAGTCCTGAATAAGATAGATAGATAATAGATAAATATTCTTTATTGCAAAGTAAAAGGAATTACACAAAAGAAATATGCTAATACAGTTACACAATTGGCGGTCTTATCGCTTAAAGCGTATAACTTTAACGTTTATAAACACAACGAAAATAAAATAGAAGAAATAAAGTAATGCTTAGTCTTCACTGCGAAAATAATCGCATTCCATCACCAATATCAATTGCGAATGCGTTATTCATTCATGTAACTTGTTACAGAAATACTTCATTCAATTGCTATTTTAAACCGTGCGGTATGGCCATGGCCTGCTTGCTTTACTCGTAGATCGGAAATATATACCGTTTAAGTGCGGCCTTAAACTTAGGCTTTATATAATAAACGCGATGGTTTAATTAAGTCGTGGTTCAAGGATGTTGCATTTCGCTGTGCAATATCGGCAAATGTAATGACTGTTTAGGTACAGTCGACAGCACATCAAGTGTAATACTTTGGACTATGTAGGTACCGTTCTTATTGTCTGGGTCTTATTGTAAGAGTTGAAATCGTACTGCAAGTGTTACCTTACCATTGATCTGCTGTCGATTGTACCATGAATCTCCTTTTCACCGAATGTCCACCTTGTTCAATGTCCACTCTACCGAATGATCACTTTCTCGCCCGTACACTTCACTTCCAATGTACACTTCCGAGTATATTCACTTTTCCGAATGTCCACATGCCGAAAATCTGATTTTTTCGATATTCCAATTAATGATTCTCATCCCAACCACGCTGTTAGCCGTACCTTTGTTTAACCTTCCAGTCTTCGTTAAAACTCGTGGCTTAAACCGTTGTAAATTTATAAGTTTATGGCGAAGCGCAATAAGTTAAACGCTTGTAGCGTTCCAACTCTACCACAATAGTCGTTGTAGAGCTGTAGTGTAGCACCGCAATCTCGCACAAGCGGACTATTGTGGTTCAAGTTAGTCTGTTGAACTTCAACTTACGATATCCGCGTATTTAAGGGGCTGCCAGCTGTCAAACTCGAGCGCGAGACAGAAGATGTCCCGGCGGCGGAGTGAAGAGCACGGCACAGTGACTCCATATTTGTATTTTTAATAATTTTGGATGAATTTTGGCAGGGAAATAAAAATACGCCAATAAAAATCAGATTTTTTAGAATAATCTCTCGTATTTCTAATATCCTACATTTTGATACATATTTTGTATGAATAACTATTTCAGTTTAGACATAATTTTCATTATAATTGTAATGGTAATGTTTGCGATTTTTTTTTCGAGCGAGGTTTGTCCAATCGTTTATCGGTATGATCGGCGCGAACGTAGCGGGAACGCGCTGCTACGGGAGTGCGGTAACGCGAGTTGCGGTAATAGGAACGCGACGCTACGAGAGTTGACGTAGAGAGAACGCGGTGCTCCGGGAACATAGACGGATTATTCTCTGTCTACGTCCGGGAATGATTCGTCCCTAAATTGACACTTCAAGATTGCTATATATTTTTTTCAGACGTTTAATTTTAGTAGTTAGTGCCGTAGCCTTCATAGAAAAACTAAAAACCCGCGCATACAAAGCCTTCAATAGTGGTAAAACCTCGCAGAGAGTCCGTACTGTAACATTTAAATAGGAAAGCTTGTAAAGACTAACTTTAAACATGATTAACACATGGAAGTAATAGGTAGTTAATTTACCTATTGATTTTGAGCTGCATTGTAGCTAATTGTGTAGCAGACACTAAGTCAGGGTTGTTTTCAAACCCCGGATTGATAATTTTTTCCCCAAAACTATTAGTTTTACAAAAAAAAAAATCCCCATAAAAACTTTTTACCAAATAAAATACTTCAATACCTTATTAAGGGGTGTTTTAAAAAAAACTATAGACTAGACCGCGTTGAATTTTAGCAGTCGGCAGAAACTTTGAGCATCATCACGGGATTTTAAGCCATATCCCACACTAATTATGTGGTGTGACCAGTGGAAACTTTTCCCCAGCAAAGCCAGTTCTCCAAAATTTACCCAACAGACAAATTTTTCCCTAAAATTGCGAGAAAAAACCGCAATCTGGCAACCCTGCACTAAGTCCTAATCCTAAACGCAACTGTCACTGTTGTTCATATGCTGCATCGCGTAAGAGCGAGCGCGACGACTAGCTTAGATCCGACCTGAGGATCCGACTAATAACATTCTAGAATTAGCACTACTAATATTTAGAATTTCACAATACCTCCTATACCTTTAGCAGGTGATAAAATATCGATACACTCTAACTTGACATTGGCAAATGACAAAGGTTGTCCAGTGCATAATAATAATAATGATAAACAAATCAAAAAATTCCACGTTCGCAATTATAAAAAGCCTGAGCCTTTTTTTATAAAACCTGTGGAACCTATGTTGTGGAACTTTTTAAACTACACACCCCCATTAAGCCCTAAAAGCCGTCGACATGCACCCCAATTATCAATTCTCAAAATCCCCTCCAATCTCCATTCCTCCCCATCGCCCGAACTCCTACGTAACATTAAATACAATATCTTTAAATTGCTACTAAGTACCCCCACCCTCGTTCAAAATTTTTATCGTCATTACCATAATCTTACTACTGTCCCACTCTAGCTCTATTAACGACTGATTTCCATCTCGCTCTTTCAAAAGCTTCGCTCGGATATTTAAGGCTCATTCTCTCATGATTTAAGTAGGTAAGATTGTTCGAAAGTTTGAAGCTGAACACAGACGGTGTAGATTGTCCCGAGGCATTCCGAGCGAGCAAAACAATATAATGGCTTCTAGAGGAAAACTCACTTCGGGTTAAGATAGAGCGTCTGTCAGCCGCCTGGGATCACAGGCATCCGTAACCTAAAACTAATAGTAAGGAAGTAGTCAAATGGACAATTCTTTAATTCTTTTGTAACAGTGCAAAACTGTGATGATACCCTCATTATACTGTGTGATACACTTTTAAAAAAAAAGAGTGCCTCTTTCTAGCTCTAGATTTAAATTAAGATTTCAAAATTTAACCATCAATGTATGTATTATTAGAGAGCTCGGTGGCTCAGTGGTTGGGTCAATGGACTTGCAATATGGAGGTCCCAGGTTCGATTCCCAGCTAGGGCAGCCATGTACCAATGAGTTATCCTCGGTTTTTTTTCGACGGAAAAACTTACGTACATCTACCGAGTGCTCTCAAAACGGTGAAGGAAAACATCGTGATGAAACCTGCATGCCGTAGAAAAAAAAAAAAAATCTAAGGCATGTGAAATCCGCCAACCCGCACTGGGCCCGCGTGGTGGATTATGGCCCGAGCTCCCTCGATGTAAGGGAAGGTCTGTGCCCGAGCAGTGGGGCAATATAAGTAGACTGATGATGTATGTATTACGTTATTCATATCATGGAATTAGGCAATGAATCTACTGGGATCTGGTGTAATTTTCCGTATTCTAATTGAAATGAGACATTTTAAATATGATAGGTATTTTAATACATTTATATTGTTTTATGACATCTTTGCACCCGCTACGCTGTTTTGATGCAATGTCTCCATCAATTGTCTGGAAGAAATCGCTTAAAGCGATAAGGCCACCTATCTGTACACTAGCTAATTTTGGTTTTATATGTAACTGATGTATTTTCATTTGTGTGCAAATGAAATATATATTGATTGATTGAAATGAGTGGGAAGAGTATGTGGGAGCCATTTGATTATTGCCGCATGCCTCGACACTTGAGCTCTGTAATTACGTAGTCGGAACACGGCACGAGTACAACGGATACGATTATGAACAGTGTAATTCAGAATGGGCGTCTCGCAAGTGCTTTATAATTTTTTTTATTGCTGAAACTTTCCACTTCGTCCGTGTGAAAAGCTTCAGGTGTACCTAAATTTGACGGAAGTGTAAGTAATTATGTGGAAGGTCTACATAAATTAGTGGGATGTGCGAATTTTGAAAGTTTCTTAATTAAAGTAGAACCAAGGCGAAACTCGGCGAAATTATATGAAATTATGCCAAAGTTAAGAGATAAACCTACATGAGTCGAACTAGGGTGAAACTTAACTTGAGCAAGGCCACTTACATACTATCATATTCATTTATTTAGTAATAATCATACATCGTGAAATTCTATAAAAAATAATATCATAGTAATTTTTTTTTCGATCCCTCGGTAATAGGGCCTAATTCGTTGCAAACCACCTCTAGTATCACCCCTTTCAAGGAATGTATCGAATTTCCAATCATCCTGTATAGAGAGAGCCTAAAATATATTTTGTATGGGGATGGTCTCCGTTGTTGTCAGTTTCACTCCCATACGTCAGAAAGAGACATCTGATTTTATATACATTCGACTAAGAGTGTATGGTTTATTACTAATTTTGACAATTATTATTTTATATTGACTTTGTATACCTACCTAATGACATCATGAATTTGTACATTAATTGCATTACCTAATTATTATCAGTATTATTGTGAACTGTGAGAATTTGGAAGTCGAGATATAAAACCACGAAAATGTTGGTGACAAATCTAATCTCAGGTCAGTTAATAAGATGCTGATTTGAGGTTCTAATGAACGATTTTTGATAAACTGAATAAAAATGGTAAAACAAAATCATTTAAATGTGGATACTAGAGCATTTTCTCGAGCATTTCTATATAATGTAACGTTCTTAAGGCGCGTACAGACTGGTGAAACGTAACATGAAATGTATTACTCTGCCTTTCATTGCATGTTCACTGCAAGCGTGGACGCATAGCGCGCTCTTACTGCGCATTCAGTACGCTGCTGCCACGCGCACACTGCGCGCCCCTTTGTGTTCGTCCGAAAAACCGACAAATCACGGATCGCACCGCGCGCAGCTTGTAATGCTCGTAGCGCGCGCGTGAAATGCACAGTTCGCGCGCGCAAGACGTCCAAACTATGAGAAATTGTTAAGGCGCGTACAGACTGGTGAAACGTAACATGCAATGTAACTTGCAATGAAAGAATTTGCCGTCCAAATTGCTGCAATGTATCGTGAAAGGTAACACACTTTGTAACAATTTCTCATAGTTTGGACGTCTTGCGCGCGCTAACTGTGCATTTCACGCGCACTCTACGAGCATTACAAGGTGCGCGCGGTGCGATCCGTGATTTGTCGGTTTTTCGGACGAACACAAAGGGGCGCGCAGTGTGCGCGTGGCAGCAGCGTACTGAATGCGCAGTAAGAGCGCGCTATGCGTCCACGCTTGCAGTGAACATGCAATGAAAGGCAGAGTAATACATTTCATGTTACGTTTCACCAGTCTGTACGCGCCTTTACAAAGTGTGTTACCTTTCACGATACATTGCAGCAATTTGGACGGCAAATTCTTTCATTGCAAGTTACATTGCATGTTACGTTTCACCAGTCTGTACGCGCCTTTACGAATGGTACAATACAGGTAAAAGCTCAGCGGGGTTACTCTCATCTCTTATAGCGATCCAGTTTAGGTTCCTAAACTGAACCGAATCGCTATTTGCTACAATGACGTTTGACATCATTGTAGCAAATTGTCAGTTTAGGAACCTAAACTGGATCGCTATAAGAGGTGAGAGTAACCTCGCAGTTTCCAAAGCATTTCCATGACGTTTGGTTCGTGAAAGGGTTACATTAGTACATAGAGCGGCTCGTTGTTCTGTTACAAGTAAATGCTCTAGTCTAGTCATCTTTACAATAACTTGGTATTCTATTTCAAATTGACGGGACGATTCCAGCCAGTTGCCAACAATTATTGAAAATATTTAATATTAAAATTATTATTGAAAAAATCCATTAAATCCTATCCTCATCAACAGCCCGTATGAGTCCACTGCTGGTAGGCCTCTCCCAAAGTGCGCCACTCAACCCTACTCTCGGCCCTCTGCATCCAGTCCCTGCCAGCCATCTTGCGAAGGTCATCCCTCCATCTGGTCGGGGGGCGTCCCACACTACGTTTACCCGTTCGTGGCCTCCATTCGATAACTCGGCTACCCCATCGGTTATCGGTAATCCTATCCTACTGAAATTATAAACGCAAAAGTTTGGGTGGATGGCTTGATGTTTGTTGCTCTATCACGCAAAAACTACTGAATGGATTTTAATGAAACTCTACAATAATATAGCTCAAGCATCAGAATAACATATAGGCTATAATTTATAATCCTGTGCAGACGAAGTCGCGGGCAGCAGCTAGTATTTACATAGTTTTTCCCTAAAACCTCCTTTGAAGTAGCCAAGCAGAGGTCGTTGGGATAAAGCTACATTTGACGGCGCCACTCAAAATTACCCCAAATATCCAAAACAAATGTTGAGTAAAGTTTTTAGGGACACCGAGGGTGGGGACCGCCGCTCCGCCGGGGAGGGGTGGGAGTCTCCCTGTTTAGTCACGCCATTTAACAGAAGCGGCAAAGGGCTGCGAATTAATAATTAACGAGACTAGGAGTAGACTGCGAGAAGGTTGTCACTGGTAGCTCTCGCCTCTCATAATTTCACAGTTGTTTCTTGGAAAATAAGAACAAAATAAGGTTTATTTGAATATACAACGTGAACTTTTAGTGGTTTTTCCGCAGCGAGATGGTTTTGTCACGGTAGCACTATCGATTTATTAATATATTTTGATTAAATAAAGAAATAACAGTTACAATCGTGACAAACTGAACTCGATAGCGATCACGAATCAATAGTACCACCTCGATATGGCAGTGACAACAGCGCGGAGCGGCCAGCGGACGAGGCGCGTGCGGTTTGGTAGGTACTACAGCTAACAGCAGATCAAGTGTAACACTTTGGACCGTTCTTATTATCTACGTCGTAAGATTTAAAATTGTTCTGCAAGTGTTATCATTGATCTGCTGTTGTCCGTACCTACGTCTAGTGAGATAATCGTCTCTTATGAATTCTTATGAATGTTGAAAAAATAATTAAAAGTTTAACTCTAAAATTCAATAGTAGGTAATACTGAGGGCAAACATTCTGGCGCGGGAAAGCAACCACTAAAATTTCATGGTGTATATAGGGTGGCCTTTAATTCATGATAGGGGTTGTGCTCATGATAAATATTAAATTGGCAAGGTTTTATAGTTAATAGAGTATTCACTGTAAAGATATTTTGTTCCGAACGAAACGCAAACAGCTGTTTCTTCTTGGATATCATTTTATCTGAAGTTTTATCAAGAGTTCCCGCTATGAGCTGCACAAAAAATAACCAAGTACTTACGTCACACAATGACCATTAGGTCAAATTCCAGTGAAAGAAATAGTTGCAAAAAATTGAAAATACCTTAAAATGTAAAAAAAATCCAAAGCTCAGTAACGATGCACATCAATTAATAATTTGTTTGATAGTTGAATTTATTGTAAATATTTATTTTTACTTCTCCACAAATTGTATAATTTACTTAAACGCTGTGCAGAATTAATGTATGTCACAAGCCTAACCATTCATTTAATATTGTCGAATGAATTCAAGGCCACGTTTAGACCTTTCCGATGTCAACTATTTAAGCAATATTAGTCTTACAGTTCGACCGATAACGACCGTTCTAAAGACATAATGGCATCACATTAGATCATAAGGAAAGTTATTTGTGTAGGTACGAGCATATCGATTACAGTGAACGTCGGGCAAACATTAGACTGCGACTAATTCAGGTCGTTAGGGCGAATTACCCTAATAGTCTGTCTATGACATGCGGACAATATCAAGACTTCACCTGAACAGCAAACACTTTACTCTAGAAATCACGAAGGTACAGTCGACAACACAGTTACACTTCTACGCGTAATATTCTTTTAATTTATTTAAATTTTTACCCGGCTGCCCCAGAAGGAGGGTGATGTTTTTCGGGTGTATGTATATATGACCATTCCTTCCTGCCATCCTGTAGCCTAAACAGCTTGATGGATGTTGGTGTATGAGGTATCGTTAGATTCATTTTTTTCTTCCGCCATCATTTTGGAATGGCGGATTGATTTTTTATTCGTTTAATATTATATTTACATGAATACTCTAAATAACTTGACATTGGCGTAATTATCTCTTGAATAAGAGTAGAAGCTAATCAATTAAAAATAGAATAGATTATGGAAGTATCATAGGGTATAAAAATTTATCAAAAAGGGATGGTTTTTTTGCAGTCGGGTTTTTTGTTTTTTGAAATAATTACACATGATTTTTACCAGAAAACTACTTACATCAAATCATACATATTTTTTATTATTTATCCCTATAGTCCACTGTATATCGATCGGTGACTATTCCTTAATTTTCTTTAGTACTACAATGTTTAATGAATTTTATGGACCTTCTGGTGTACCATAGACAAAAAAAGTAGTCCACCCGGGTGAACTACGTAGGTGGACCACTGGCAATGCGCCAGAAATACAAATGCTTGATTGACATTTGCTACTGAAAATGTGAATGACGATTACATACTTTTTTGCTACTCGTATTCTACTAGCGTTAACGAAAGTCAAAGCGAAAGTCCTAGTCTAGCTTGGCCCTCTTGGATATTTTTTTTATGACGTTACAGTCCTATATAATTTAATGGGAATCACCGTCGCTAATGCGGCACAGATTGCAATTGTGCTGTAGACTGTACTATAGAGAACTCTGCAAGGCATATAACCACTTTATGCGACTGTAAATACTGCCTACATTACATTGACTTTAAGTGTAGGCTGTCTATTGTGTGATATTAACCATAATAACGCTTTTAAAACTGTCTAGGCTCTATTAGGGATGACAATGAACAGTTCTACTTAATAATTTACCTTTGTCGTTACAATCTTGACTATAATAAGTATACAGTCACTTCTGTACTATAAGTACGTACGCGTTAAGAAAATAGTGAAAAAAAGAGCACGTCTATCCACGGTTGACAAATTAGATGACTTAGACAAATGTGCCATTAGAAGGAAAGTTCAATAAAAAAAATTTCAACTTTCCTTCTTATGGCACATTTGTCTAAGTCATCTAATTTGTCAACCGTGGATAGACGTGCTCTTTTTTTCACTATTTTCTTAACGCGTCATACTACAGTATTAATACACATACATACAAAAATATATGATACGAAAATATCATCATCATCAGTCTGTTTATATTGCCCCATTGCTCAGGCACAGACCCTCCATTACATGGAGGGAGCTGGGAACATGATCCACCCAGAGCCTGAACAGAGCTAACGTTACTCGGATCAGATCAGTGAAATCGTCGTCTTTTTGTCTATCGCTACACCTTAGTGCTACTACATAGGGTACTTATTTCGTCGCCGCCAGCTACTCCACAAAATACATTGTTCTAGTTCAAATAATCAACACACACCGTTCCCCAAACTTTTGTTTAGGTAAGGGGGCGCCAATAAATCACGCACGTATTTAACTTTAGTGACATCAGACTATTTCATAAGAAATTCGATACAGGGTGGCAGTGTGATCACCGTTAACCTTGAAACTTGATACCTAATAAGAATCATGAATATAATCTAAAACCTGCCCCCTTACCTTTAACTCTTATAGCAGTATTACTTTCATAATACTTTGTTACTTCGTACAATGACGACCTTAAAGTAAGCTTATTAAGGTCGACATTGTACGAAGTAACAAAGTATTATGAAAGTAATACTGCTATAAGAGTTAAAGGTAAGGGGGCAGTACTTATAAGAAAAGACATTACAGAAAAAATATCTTCCTTCGAAACCGGTTACGAAGATCATTTTTTCCACATTCGCAACTGGTTTCAAAATGACTGTAACTAAGGCGGTCGAAGCCTAAGGTCACAGTAAACTCAAAATTGTATCTGAGTCCGATAGTCATATACAGTTTTGAGTTCGAACTCAGCGTGAGCTCGCACTTACGACTGTTAAAACTATATGAATGTTACGAAAATTATATGAAAGCTGACAGCTTTAAAGACCGAACACAAACTACACTCATACTGAAAACTGTCTATGAGTTGACTATCGGCCTTAATCTCGATTCTCGGCCTTGTATTGACGTCTGTCGGCCTCCGTTGGCGTCACATGATTTATTGACGCCCCCTAAGCGCGGAATCCGGTAATATCTTGCTTAAAGGTAAAGATATGTTTATCTTTTAATATACTTACCATTTGTTCTTACCAAATAAAAATGTTGCGGCGCAACTAAGAATTACGGCATAACATTTATGTATTTGTCTACTCGTTAAGTACAGTTTAAACTCACATTAATCAAGGGAGGCGTGGCGGTTGCATACCAAATGTATTTGTAACTAGTAGTTGAAGTGTAGCCGGGATCGTTATTAATCAATTTGAATTTTAAATAAAATTCGACTTAATCGTAGTTTCTAGGATATTAACCTCTTAACTAAACGTCACATTGGATCGATAGGGAACTATTAGTAACGTATACGACCGATTCAGCCTGACAAACGATTTGATAAATTAAGCTTCTTGTTTAGATATATTTTATCTTAACCAAGAGAAAGTGAGTGGTAGGTAACTAAGTATAATTTGAAGGCCAAAAGTTCGAAGAAAACATATCGTAGGTAAATTTAAAACCTCGCCCAGGTTAGGTTAGATACTGATGCCAAAAAAATAAAAAAATATACCTGAATTTTTCATATTAAAATCCACAAATAATAAAGTTCGTTGTTACTTACACTCGTTGCCTATAGCTGGGCCACTGACAGCGTGCGTCGGGCGTATTTTGTTTTTTACCGCCCGCACAATGACAGCGTCCATGCGCTGCGATAATTTCAAGATAACTTGAACAGATATTTTTTTAATAGTAATTATGTTAAAAAGATTTTAAATACAATTTTAGGAACTAAGATTATTTAGACTACCATCCCTGACGTCACTCGTCGTTGATCAAAACAACATCCTGTTAAATTATGAAGTACTTACTTGTCTAAGTTTTAATTATGCTAATAAGATAGGCAACTAGACTCATCTTATAATCATCTGTCTAAATAAAATATGTTAAATGAATTAGAATTGAAATAAATAAATATTCTTGCTTATTTACTTACACATAGTAGGTATCTACTTAATTATATATTTGTAAAACAAAGAAAATATTTTAATATAAAATTAAATACACTGAATAAACTACCTAAATATAAATAATCAGATACCTACAGAAATAATTATTTTGGCTTCTGTTCAAATTGAATCTTAGTTTTCTTTCTAAAAAGAATCTTTATTTAAATGGATACGTAAATAAAATAAAAATTAAAATTAAAAAGCCTTTATTGTCCTTATTAAATTTAAAAATTTGAGCATGCGTATTACAATTTTTTTCGTTTAGACATTTGTATGTTTTTTATAAGTATGTCAAAATTATTCTTTGTTTACATAGAATTAATATATATATCATTTTATTTAGCATAAATTAGTATAACAATATGTAAAACGGTGACAGAATTAAACTTAGTTAAACTTTAAATCATGGTGGATCATGGCCTGAGCTCCCTCGATCTAAGGGAAGGTACAGACCTTCCCTTACTTCTTGGCCCGAGCAGTGATGGGGACATAAAAATGAAAGAAACTGATGATTAAAATGGCAAACTTTAAATTCAAAAATTCTTGAAAATACTTTTATGTGAAATGCATGCAAAATGCAAACAACCCGAATCTCTAAACGATTAGAGATTTTTCTTTACAGAGTCGGATACTGGAGGACGCGTCGTTGATGTGCAACTCATGGTCGCCCCGACACAATGTGAGTATAAAAAGTATTTACTGCCACTTTTCGTTATGTCATATTTCGTAGTTTTACCGTGACTGCCTCGCGAATTTTGCTTGCGAACATCTTTGGCCAAAGAAACTTAAATATAAGTGATATAAGTATATTTCTTGCTGTGCGAGTATTATATTATTCGGTGATATTTGGATAGGTACAGTCAGCAACACAGTTGGTAAGTCGCAGGTTTGTAAATATTATATTTATTCCATTTTTACCTTTTAAAATATTTCTTTTAACTATATTGACATGAAATCATTAACTTACCAAGAAATCACTGACCTACCAAGAAATTAGGGACCCACCAAGAAATCACTGACCTACCAAGACATCACTGACCTACCAATAAATCATTGACCTATCATTCGTTAAAAATAAGAATAACCCGAAGAAAATCAAATTACCTTTATACCTAGTTAATTATAAAAGAAAAATCAGGTCGTTTTAAAATTATCGCTACAATAATACAATGTAAATTGAAAACAAACAGAAGTCAATTACAATTACGGCTGTTGCAGAGGTTACAGGTTCCCCAAATAAATTGTTTTCACAACACATGTGGCCTGATCGATTGGTAGGGTATTAAAAAGGTGATAAAAAAGTTTATAAAATTATTAATTTATTTATTTATACTGTAAATTAATAATATAAACATTGTTTACAGCAAAAAATTAAATTTTCTATGTAATGTATTAAATTGATTTTTTTAAACTCTATAACTTCTAATTAAAATAGGTATAGGTATGTAGAAATAGGGCAGATGTTTATTTTTTATAACGCATAATCATGCTGAGATACATCTGAAATTAGTTTTTCGATATTCCAATTACCTTCAGCGATATTGCTAGTTGTGTTTCATCCCTTTTGCTCAAAACGAATTTAGTATGGAGTTTGTCTAATTACTAAGACGTGACGTCACTTCTCAGGGACTATTTTAATTCCGATTTTTAAATGTCTGTAGGTTATTTTTCGTATCAACAGTTGACCCCAATTTATGCCTATTTTGCATATAATTAACAAAACAAATAATTTATATTTCAATATTGTTCACTTCCATATTCTGTCTTATTTTTATAAAAAAAACTAAAGTTTTGTTAGTTTGCAATGACTTTTGACTGCTGTTAGGTTATTGCGATAACAACTTTACGGAGCTACCACCTCTCCGTATGTCAATTAAACCCGATATTAAAACTCCGATAGTCTCAATATAGGCATAAATGCACGTTTCACGTACTCAATTAATAGCGTCAGTTGGATATTGTTCATGTTTACTGGACATAAGAGAATGAAGTACAGGTGAGTACAAAATGTGAAATATTTTACGTTTTTTTTTATATATATATTGTTTTTAATTTGTTAAATTTCAAAGAAATATAATACATAATAAATAATTTACCTACATGGTAACTGGTGTCATGAAATATAGGTTAAATCCTAGTACTGGCAAATTATAATAACTAAACTAAAACCTAACGTTAACTGGAGTTAAATCACAAAAATGTTCGGTGTATTTGTGACTTAATCCGGATATTTCTGCTGGTGCAAATGGGCCCTTAGTATTTTAGGCCGATATTGAGTGAGAACTGAGTTTGAAATGGGTCTTACAGCTGTTACATTTCATACAATTTTGACAGCTATTAGAGCGAGCTTATGCTATGCTCGTTCTCAAAACAGTCTGTGAATATCAGAGCACTACAAAGTTGTTCTTCATTCCTTTTTATTGAAACGAATTTGATAGACAGAACAACGGATAGACAGACAGACGTTGACTTTTGTGAATATAGAAAGAAGCTCGATTAGTGATACAATTGACAGCACATAAACCTCACAAAACCGTTGCAATCTAGACTATATTACCATCGCGTTTAGTGTCAGTGGCCAGTGTAACACGTGTACATTCGTTTTCTTGTAACATTATTCCAGTATCACTTTGTGTAGGTAGATACTTAAGTCACTCCAAACTTCTGCTACCGACTGTACTTAACAAAGCAGATGAATAATAAATAATCCCTTCATTACAAGTCCTTTGTAGTTTACAAATGAGAGATTACATTTTATTTCTCACTTATTAACTCTGAAATGCTCTGAAATTGGTAGGCATGCTTAAAAGAGATCGAGTAATTTGAACAAAATTAAGCTACGTGTTGTCAGCGTTAATTAAGCATTTTCGTATACAGAGAACCTACCTAGAAAATTCATCAAGTGTAACACTTTAGTTTAAAATTAAATAAAAACCTAACCCTGAATACTTAGATATTACATAAGTATTTTCTGTTTGGGAAAATTACAAAATGACCGAGTTTACAGTTCTTATGCAACTTAGCACAAATTTTATGCAAAACATATGTAATTTTTTGGAGTATAGTAAAATGTTAGATTGCCTAATTTATTTTTAATTATATGAAATATTGGGCTAAAACTTTTTGGTCGAGTTTCAGACAGTTTTGAGTGCGAGGTTAGTTCGAGCTCGATCTTGCAACTTTGCCATCTAAGCTCACACTCTCAAGCTAAGCTTGCGCTCAAAACTATCTATGAGTCACGACCTAATGATGTATTTGTATACAGTACATTGCAGTAGATCTTTTATTTTTATGCTGTTATTCATAAGCCTAGTTAAACGTCACCTCCCTTAAATCGTGTTGCTAAAGGTTAAGACAGAAGACAGGAGGCCTAAACGGTGGCGTAACTTTAATTCACGTTTATGAATACGAGTAGAAGTTTTTTAGTTAAAACAATTCTTTCGTAATCACTCTGTATCAAGGTAGGTAGGTACCTACATGATTAACAACGTGACCAGCCTATGCCAGCTGACATTTCAGCAGCCTGTTTCGTCTGAAAAAAGTTAATTAATACCATACCCATATCGTGATATGCCACTGCTGTGTATTTCAGAACATATTTCACCCGTTAATAACTCGATCGAATAACTCGGTCTATAAGTATAACTATACAATGTTATATTTATCTATCTATAGCCGTCGTATCGCCTCTCTAGTACGAATCAGCTATGCATCGAATGATATGTATACCGCAGCCCATATCAAGTGTCGTGTTTTTATTAACAAATATGATCGCCTAATTACCTGTTGTGATGTAACACTTAAGGAACTGATTGATTGAAACTGTTCATCATTGTTAAAATAAAGTTTTCCCATCTAATAATGTGAAAATAACTGTGCAATAATCACAGAAAAGCGTAAAATGTTAGATAGTAGATTTTGTTTACAAAATAAGACACTTGATTTGGGCTGTGGTTTAGGTACCTAGATGTGCAAAATCTCTTCATTCATATCTTCTGAAACTTCACCTCTTCTTCTTTCCTATCTTCTCTTCTGCTATATGATGAAATTGAAATTCTAAAACTCTTCTATTTTTTTATAACTTAAAATGGAAAACCAACGTTTTTATCATTAAACATTGATAGCAAAGTACAATATACATCGGACAGCCAATTAATGGTCTTCACTAATAAAAGACATTGCCACATTTCAATGGAGCTTTGCCCCACCTACAAAACTACGTGACCATTTAAACTGTACCTATCATTTTGTTGGGGACTTATTACAGGTTTCATATTGCATAATCTTAATCAGTATCATCTTCTACTACTCTCGCAACTCCTATAGAAGAACAACAAAAACAACGAATAAATCGCTTCGATTTCTTACTATTTTCTGAATTCTTCATTAAGCTGTTTTTTTCGAATCAGAACTTGTACAAAACTTTATTTTAAACCAATAATTTTAATAAAAAACTGATTTTTTTTTACATTTATTCGTTATCTTGTACAACTTGCGGTTAATGGCGGGGCAGAATCTGGCATTGTCATTTATAAGTACTTAAGTAAATTAAATTCTCGTAAATAATTTTACCAGAAAGAAGAAGAAAAAACAATCTTTAACTACTAGATAATTTCGAATGTAACTATGTAATTGTAATGAATTTCTACCTGTGTAACTCGGTGTTACTACCAAAACTACATACCTACCTTACAATTAAACTGTAGTCATGTCGCGATCAGAGGAGCATAGAAATATAATTCCAACCCTCCGCCCGACATAATCGTAATAGCTAAGTGCACATCGCATAATCCCGGTACTGCTGCGAGGTACCGTCGCTCACACAACGCTTTTCCTCGGCCGAAGGGGAAGAAATACCACATTTTGCCAAATATAGATAGATACTCTTTATTGTACAAAAATATTACATTACACAAATTGTTACAGATTATATTATTGTACAAAGGCGGCCTTATCGCGCAGAGCGATCTCTTCCAGGCAACCCCCGGCGAAAGGAGATGCATAACGACGAACAGTAGTGTAGCGCAGGGAATCCACACATTACTCTGATAATTACAGTTATTGGGCAAACTAAATGCAATAAATGTATATTATAAACATACTTAAATAAGTAGTCATACATTATACAATGTAAATGCTAACACTAAATAAATAAATAAAATATAAATATTACACGATAAATAACACATAAACTAGACACTAAAAAGTCAATAATTACATAAACTAAATAAATATATTAAATATCATATTTCTTCCCCTTTGATTACGCATGTCACCTTTTTTTGACGAAGAAAAAATAGACATCTGTTTAGGTCACAGCTAGTAAGTAGTAGTAGTAGCAAAAGAAGAATAAAAGCATTCATCTTTCGTAACCTTTACAAAACAAGAAAAGTATTCCTTGATCGTACCCACAAATCCCATATACCAAAACGAATGAATGTCTTTTATTGCCGCTTTTCTAATATGGAAACAGTAACGTCATGATATGTATTAGAATACTATTTTCTTTCAATTTGGACTTTGTTTCGTTCTTACTGGTGTATCATTAGACTTGAAACCGTACTACAAATGCTATATTGATGTGCTGTCGAATGTATCGCCTACCATGCATGAGGCGTATTCCGCGTATTTGTGGTCCGAAGTGGATCATATTTGAAAATAAATACGTGCAAAAATAGAATGTCCTTATATTTAGAAATAAATAGAATCGTAAAATATCACATTTTCTTCTAGGTGTTGGCACATTTACCTTGCAAAGTTATAAATGTATATTTTTTTTAAATGCATGCAAAAAAAAGAAAGTATCATCCTTGTATTTATAAATAAATGCCCATTTACCAATAAATACATTCTCATCTTAACACTTCTCCGCATAACTGTACGCGAGTACTCTATCTGCCTAATCGCGCGCGGCGGCCCCGCTCAGATCTCTGTGACACTTGATACCGTGTACCGCCATCACCCTGTATAGTACATCTGTACAGGGGGATCACAAGATGTCACCGGTTAACACTAAAACTCGCCTGATGAACAGGCAGGGTTGTCAGAGGCCCGGGAATCATGAAATGAAATTTTGCAAGTAGAAGTTGGAGAGTCGATTGTCCATAGTCCCTTGTAAAGTGGACACCTTTTACACGGGTGCATCATCTTATAAATTGTTACTTCTTATTTATTGCGGGAATTTTAGAAACTATATATACGGTTAATTAAAATTAGAACCATAATCGTATAGAGAGACTGTAAATCAAACAATCAATCAGATACAATTTATTGTACAGTCGACAGCTGATCAATGGTAACACTTGCAGTATGATTTTAAGTCTTACGACGCAAATAATAAGAACTGTCAAAAGTTAAAAGTGTTACCATTGATCTGATGTCGGTTGTACCCATACCTACATAAAAAATACAGCTGAATTGAGCTCATTTAACAATTTGTTTAAAAATAAACACAAACGGTTATAAAAAGAAAAAGCGGCATGCAAATATAATTAAAAATAAAATAAAATAAGCCTTTTTTGCCGTTTAACAATTTACAATGTTATTTAAATAAATAACAGCTATAGCTTTAGAAGTACATACAATATATTAAGCAAGATAGCAGTTACATTTGCTTAGGTTGAAAAGCATGAGTTTTTTAGTTATTTACTCTGGAGGTGGCAACCCTACGCGTAATAATAGTAATGGATTAGGTTGGGGATTCTCCTTTGTTTTCAGTTTACACCCATAATTACGCCGGTACAGTTTAATACGCGAGATCAACATGTAAGTGAATAGTTTATCCCAAAGCAAACTACGGCGCTTATCGCATTTTCGGGACATTATTATAATTCTATTGTATTTTTAAAGTCAAAGTCAAAGCGTCTTTATTGCAATCGGATTATGAACATGGTATAATTTAAGACCTCGCAATCCAGCGCTACTACTAAGTTTTAAATAGTTTGAACTGTATGCCAAAAGTTTTAGATAGGCACCTTTAGCCTGTAAAACGTAACGTGTTACTAGATTGTAAGCCTAGATCTTAATTGTCTAGGTTTGTAATAAAATTTTTTTATACAAGCTTAATAAAGAATTTTAAAAATCAAATCAAATCCAGCGCGGTAACGCTGCTGGTGTGATGGGAACATTTTGACGAGACACGACCCGAGACGGCACCTTGTTTTGTTACCAAATTTTCGTATTTTTAGTTAATGTCTAAAATCTAATTTCATGTTTACATTATAAATAAATAAAAAAATTATCTATACAATAAACTGAGAATAGTAAAAAAATCTGAAATCGTACTAATAATAGTTAAATTACAACCATTATAACTCATATGCTACATCGCGTAACAGCGAGCGGGACGAATTAAATGACATTGCCACATTTGAATAGAGCTTTGCCCCACCTACAAAACTACGTGAACATTTAAGCTATCATTTTGTTGAGGACTTGTTACAGGTTTCATATTGCATGATCATAATCAGTATCATTTTCTACTACTCTCGCAACTCCTATAGAAGAATAACAAAAACAATGAATAATTCGCTTCGATTTCTTACTATTTTCTGAATTCTTAATTAATAAAAAACGGAGATATTTTTACATTTATTCGTTATCTTGTACATCATGCGGTTGATGGTGGGGCAGAATCTGGCATTGTCATTTATCGTGCCACATACGGAATCGATACAATAATATATAAAACAATAATATTATAATTATTAATTTCCGCATCATAAAACAACCCCCGGTCTTATTTGCCTAACATTTCATTTGTTAAATTTTATACAATACTCCGCAATTGTATTCCTAAAAATATCCAACATTTCATATTTTACTTTTCGATCCATCGTATTCGTATTATATGTATTTTTATAATTCGGTTAGGTTAGAGATTGTTTTTAGCTTAGATCAGTGAGGTGACCGCGACTTCAATCGTTATCGTTGTCGCTTTCAATTTAACACATGGACGCTATACATTGCTGCTATGTTTTTGCAAGTTTTAACAAACGACATCAAAACGCAGCAATGTATATCGTTCAAGTGTCAAAATTAAAACGATTGAAGTCGCGGTCACCCCCCCTGAAGATAGGTTAGATAGAAGGTGTGATTCTATCGTAATCTGATTCTAAACTTCACTATCACTTTAAACGGCATGTCACGTAGAGTGGGACGCATCGCTTAGCGACACTGTAGAATCGCTACAATTATTTATTGGGAAAACCGCCCCCAAAAGTGCCGTGCTACGCCACTGTAAATAGATGTTGTGTAAAAAAATTTCAGCTACAAAGTCAGATCGGATATAATCAGTAACAGATTTTTCAAACAGATTTTTGTTTGTTTGTTAGGTTAGGTTAGTTACTGAAATGTTTTCTAAAGTTGAATTTTATTTTTGTTGTTAAGATCGATATACATTGTAACCTTTTCCTTGGATTTCTAAGCATGCCGTTGTTGCCTGTAATTGGGGTGACACTTAGCATAATTATTTGGTGGACTATTACACTGTAATTGTTTGGGTGTACACCCTGTGGGTAACCTATTCAATAAAATAAAATAAATAAATAATTGCTACAAGTATGTAAAAGGAGTTATCTCCGTGAATTGAATCGCGTGTTCTCCCTTCGACAATGTGTGAGATTACCTTAAAAAAAATCGCAACTCGCAAAGCAATGCAGGGAATGTGAAAAATGAAAAAACAAGGAGGAAAAAGGATCCGCCATCATTTTGGATTGATTTTTTATTTGTTTAATTTTCTATTTACATGAAAACTCTAAAAAAAACTTGACATTGGCGAAATTATCTCTTGAATAAGAGTAGAAGCCATTCAAATAAAAATAGAATAGAGATTACCTTATGACTCTTGACAACAGAAACAAAATGCGCGAGCTTTACCTACTTGCTACGAGAATAGAGTTGTCGACTCGAGCCCTCCATGACTTGAGTTTTATTTTTGGAACTCAAGTCCGAAATAATAATAATGGCTGTAATGAAAAGGGTAGTAAGCCTAAAAGGTGTTGTTAAGCTTAAAAGATGTGTTGCTGAGAGATTTTTGCCACTTTTTCTCCTCAGCGTTGGCACCTTTTCCTTGCAAAGTGGTGTAAACGTAAATTCCAAGAAGTATGTTGAAGTCCAAAAATGTACACAACGTGCTTAAAAAATCCCGATAACACAAATGGAACCCTCCAATGCAATGAAAACCAAAAAACTGATAGTTCAATTCCATTCAAACGACTCAATACGACTGACGTGCACTGAGATTCGTGAGTCTCTTTAGACGCGAGCTCAGAAAAATTGAGCCGTCGCGACTTATATATTAATTAAGATTAAGACTAAAATACTTGAGTTATTTACAACACTATACGCTACGACGCGACGCTACGGTACCTACGTACAAGCTACGAGTGTAGCACTTGTAATTTAAAAGTAGGACAACGACAGATGTCGGTCTATATTTAGACGGACCATACGACAGCGACAAAACTGTCGCCGCCCTGAAAACTCAAGTTGCTGGAACTCTGAGAAGTTTCATAATTAAAAATTCGGCTCTAAAGTTACGTAAGTTGTATTTTATACATATTTTGATGATATATTTAACTAGACAGAGCGTGAGATATAGGTTCTGAGATATAGGTCTTGGCAGACAGACGGACAACAAAGTGATCCTATAAGGGTTCCTTTTTTTCCTTTTGAGGCACGGAACCCTAATAAAATCTTACTAATATATTTTAGCCTCTCTCCATAGAGTGCGGCAAATGTTTTTTCTTCACGCTCTATATACTTTTCTCTGAGTTACGTTGAACTTTAATTGAAATTACAATTCGTAATATATATAAAAATTAACTACTTGCTGAAATAAAATGAGATAGTTAGCAGGAAAAATAAATATCGCTCTGCGGTGGAAATGACATTGCCACATTTCAATGGAGCTTTGCCACACCTACAAAACTACGTGACCATTTAAGCTGTACCTATCATTTTGTTAGGGAGTTCCTACAGGTCTCATATTGCATAATCATAATCAGTATAATTTTCTACTACTCTCGCAACTCCTATAGAAGTATAACAAAAACAATGAATAATTCGCTTCGATTTCTTACTATTTTCTGAATTCTTAATTAAGCTGTTTTTTTCGACTCGCTAGATGTACAAAACTTTATTTTAAACCAATTATTTTAATATAAAACGGAGTTATTTTTACATTCATTCGTCATGTTGTACATCTAGCGGTTGATGGTGGGGCAGAATCTGGCATTGTCATTTATAGCACTCGTAAAAAATTACAGGAACGAATAAAATTAAAAGTTCAATTAATTGGGTGATTGTATTTCCGCGTACTGGCAAACCAGCGCCGCCCAAGTCCCGGGTCGCAGCAGAACAAATTATTATGTATCCCATATTAAAACGGGGCCGCTACTTGTTTAGCAATTACAATTAGACAGGCAGGGGCTCGGGGTAGTGATGGGAAAACGATCCTTGGTTTCGGTCTCGGGTCGACAAATATTTTATTTCGTCAAAAGAATAAGTAAAGTTGGTTGTTTAACGCAACTGACGGAAGGAGGAGGCTAATGTTTTCGAGTGTACTTATTAATTTAAATTCCTTTATGGCCTTCTTGTGGTCTAAATAACTTGACAGTTTTTTAATGTATGATTCCTCATTTATCTAGATTCGGAGTCTCAGCAAAAACAGGCATTTTATTTCCACAATTTTAACGCCAGCCAATTAGCGGAAAGCATTGTCCTTAGTTTCGTTTTTGAGAACTGCCCCCTTACCTTGAACTCTTATAGCAGTATTACTTTCATAATACTTTGTTACTTCGTACAATGTCGACCTTAAAGTAAGCTTATTAAGGTCGACATTGTACGAAGTAACAAAGTATTATGAAAGTAATACTGCTATAAGAGTTCAAGGTAAGGGGGCTGGACTGATATTGAATATAAAGCAATTGTAACCCTGGAAAAAGGACCTCATCAGTCCACGTTTGCTACTGAACTTATTAAGACTCTTGAATCTAGCTCGAAACTGCAGGTCTTACATGCAGTTATTAGAAAACTCGGTATTCGCGAACATTTTCTGATTTAACGTGACATTAAAAACTGTACATAATTCCAATTTGATGTTTATGGCTCCATCGTTTTGTCGATGATTCTGCTAATGTCAGGGTTGAGAATGACACGGTATTTACGGATGCAATTGCTCGGTACGATTCATCATCATCATCAGTCTATTTATATTGCCCCACTGCTCGGGCACAGACCTTCCCTTACATCGAGGGAGCTGGGGCCATAATCCACCACGCGGGCCCAGTGCGGGTTGGCGGATTTCACATGCCTTAGATTTTTTCTTCTTCTTCTACGGCATGCAGGTTTCATCACGATGCTTTCCTTCACCGTTTTGAGAGCACTCGGTAAATGTACGTAAGTGTTTCCGTCGAAAAAACCGAGGTTAACTCATTGGTACATGGCTGCCCTAGCTGGGAATCGAACCTGGGACTTCCATATTGCAAGTCCATTGACCCAACCACTGAGCCACCGAGCTCACCACCGAGCGCTCGGTACGATTACTCTTCGAATATAGTTCAGTTTTCTAAATTATCATGATCAAATAGTTGACTGCCACGATTCCGCCATCTGTTACCTACACAAACATATCCAAGGATCTACTCCTTTGGTTCTTTGGTCTCGGTCTCGGATGAATCTGCACACCCCTATCGTAGCACACTTCACTGCTGTCTTGTAACGCGATGCTAATGACTGGAGCGAGGGCAGCACAGGCTTTTGTTCCCACGCTCGATTGGAGCTCATTTTTTTCGCCGGGGATCAGGAGATAGGCAGTAATTTACACTCAGAGCTTTATGTTACGGCTTTTGTTGGAAATTGAATGTGAATTCAATCGACATTTTCGATTTTAACTTGGAACGTAACATTTTTATTGACGGATTTACTGAAACATAATGCTCGCTGGCATTTTCATCATTTTAAAAGTGACTGATATTCTGACAGCTGAATTGATATGTAGATGGGGTTGCATTGGATTTGTATACTTCGACAGCAGATCGAAGGTAACACTTTTTACTTTTGACAGTTCTTATTATTTGCGTCGTAAGACTTGAAATCGTACTGCAAGTGGTACCATTGGATCTGCTGTCGACTGTACTTACTAATAAAATACTGGTGAAATTGCAAATGGTCAAAGTTTTCAGTTTTTCTATGAGAGCTACGGCACTAAGTACAGCTGACAGCAGCTCAAGTGTAACACTTTGGACTTCGGACTGTGTTTATTATGTGTCGTAAAATTGAAAATCGTAGGTACTGCAAGTGTTACCATTGATCTGCTGTTGTCCGTCAAAATTAAACGTCTGAAAAATTATATTGCAATCTTGGGATGTCTATGTCTATTATATTGCAATCTTGGGATGTCTACCTACGATTTAGACTGATGAATACCGATACACGATTGGACAAACTTCGTTCGATAGAAAAAAAAATCACCTTTCCATAACCTTTAAAATGAGAATAATGTCTAAACCGAAATATAAATATGGAAATATAGGGTATTATAAATACGAGAGCTTTAAAAAAATCTCATTTTTGTTGGCGGATTTTTTTTCCCTGCCAAAATCAATCCAAAATTAATAAATATACAAAAAGGAGTCACTGTACCATGCTCTTCACACCGCCGCTGCGGGACATATTCTGTCTCACGCTTGAGTTTATAGCTGGCAGCCCCTTAATCCCTTTCTAGGGTTCCGTGCCTCAAAAGGAAAAGAAGGAACCCTTATAGGATCACTTTGTTGTCCGTCTGTGTGTCAAGTTGAAATTAATACCATATACTCAGGTCTGCAACCTCATGCAGCCGTCAAAAAATCAACCTTCTACGTTAACGCAATCAAAAGATATGTTTGGAGTTTATTTGGAATTAGTAAGACGTCATAATGCCAGATTCCTGATTTTCAAATGCCTGAAATTATTTTATTATCCAACTGATTTACATAAAGTTTACGCAGTTAACCTTTAATTTGCATCTATGTTGTAAAAAATCACGAAAATAATAATTATAGTTTCAATGCATCTCAACGAATGTAATAGTAGTTGGTTTTTATTAACAAAGTAAAGCGAACAATAATAATAATAAAATACTTATAAATAAAAAATTGACCCAAGACCGCTACCCTTTGGGACAGTGCCCAAAAGGCTGGCGACGTTACCTCGTTGTATAGCCAGCGATATACGCTGGCCGAGGTAAGCGCCAGCCCTTTGGTCACCCGACGAGTCAATGAGGCGCGATGACAGTTCCTTGACCAGTCGCCGCGCCTCTGGTCCCCATGGTCTCTACACCAAACGGTGCAAATATGTAGCTCTCGCTGAGAGCCGCATATTTGCGCCGCTTGAGGATCATATAATGCATCTCTAATAACAAGTGTTTCGTATAAATATCGATACATTCGCATCTATAATATTAAGTGGCATATAACATGGGATTATATCCTTCTGAAAGTAAACAGAGAAGGTACGCCTGTCCTATTCTGTATCTGTCTGACTGATCGCGATCCCTACTAAAATGGTTTCGTGAGTAATAAATAATTCAAACCATTTTTAATGGCAGCGTTCTATGGACGGTGCAGCCAGGCGAATCGATCATTTCAATTTTTGTTATTGGATTAATTTATTTTACTGGAGAATAGAAAAGGAAAACATTCAATTCAGTGGATTCAATTTGTTTTTCACTAGGTACCTTTTTTGTTTATCTTTATGTAATTAATTATTAATAGTGTTTGCAACGATAACTAACTATAAACCATATATGTATGTATATATATCGTAATACATAGCCAGGGACGTCCCATGTCTTTTTTTAGTTTACTTTAGTTTTAGTTTATTTATTTATTTTTGGTATAAAAAATCAATAAAATCAATTAAATCAAGGCCGAATTTTTTAAACTGTTTTTAGGCAAGGTTTTTTTTTGTAGGTAGTTTTAAAGTATTTTTAGGTTATTAGTTTGTTTAGTTTAGTTTTTTTATATTTGTTTTTAAGGTTATTAATAAATAATAAAATATTAATTAAATACATGCCAGTATTACAACAAAAAATCAATATATAATTATAGTGTTAAATAGTACCTATTTTTTAATTTACTAATATTTCTTTTGTATGAAAATAGGCTAATTTTGTAATAATACGATAGAAAATACCTACTGGTATAAAAATAAAATTAAACACTACACTGCTGCTCATCTAAAAACGTCTAAAACAGAACAAGTGAAACTATCCAATTACGTAATTCGGGTCACCAACTGGACACGAGAAACTGGACTGAACTATTATCTGACAGGTCTAAAACTCTACCTCCCTGCGTTCTCATTTTTAACTTTTGACTTTATTAAAAAAAAGTAGTACTTACTTATCGCTGGCGGATTTTTTTTATATTTGTTTAATTCTCTATTTACATGAATATTCTAAATAACTTGACATTGGCGAAATTACATCTTTATAAGAGGAGAAGCTATTAAATAAAAATAGAATAGAATATAGTCACTCGTAAAAGGTAATACGAAGACACAAAAAGGCCTCAATAAGGTTGAGATTGCCTCAAAAATTACTACACTGAATTTAATAATTTTTTTACATGGGTAGTTTTAAATTTTATCTACCGGGCGTGGTTGTTTGATAAAATCTCAACCTTAAAACTCTCATGTAAACCTTTCTCTGTGCTCGACCGTACATATAATCAAACCAAAAGCATTGTAGCAGTCGTAGAGCAGACTAATATAGATGCAAGTCGTATAATGGTGTGGAATAAAACCCCAAGCGGCGGCGGTACCACCTGTAAATCGAAAAGAGAAACTATCACTTTAAGAGTGGTCGCGTATAAACTGCCTGCTTGGCAGTCAGGCCGCGGCGGCGGCATCTGTCGGGGACTCGCGGCGCGCAAACCACACGCCAAGGGTTGGGACTTGCAAGAAAAAGAAAGAAAAGAAAAACAACTTTTGCGGACTCTGTGCAGAGCTCTCTACGGTGCAGTCTCTAACGCCACTTTAAGAATAAGAAAATAAGAATGCATTTATTTGACGCAACAATAAAAGAGTACTTATGCAATGAATAAGTAGATGAAACACAAAAAATATATAAGAATATAGAATAAAATAATACCAGCGAAAAAAATGTTAATCCCTCATAAGGCGGCGGGGGTCTATTTGACGAGCCTTCTAGGTAATCAATTATATTAGGTAATTGTAGTTATTAATATTATATTCTAGGTTTTATGTATATACTTTTATATTATGACTGTATTCTTGTAAATAAAAACTTCCCTCATTATTTTCATTTAATTTTATAGCCTATGTCACTCCTACAATCAAGACGAATCTAACGACACCTAGCTCATATGTTAAAATCCATCAAGCCAGGGCATGCCAAATAATTAAACATGCACTCGAAAAACATAATTTTTTTTTAAACACTCAACTAGCCATACAACCTGCGTATGTTAACTTAAATGCAAATTATACCTTACCTTGTAGTTTTTCCCTCTTAGCCATAATGACATTAAAATAAATAGTTTACAATACAGCAGACACTTTGTCTTCAATAGTAAAAAAAAATACTTACAACATTTTAGACCGGAAAGGATAATATTTGTGTCCAAATAAGGTAGGACTACTTTTTTTTAAATCTATAATTGTTTAGGGGTACACATAATGTGACGATGCCAATCCCATCGTACCTATTCTAAATTAACCTATCTATATTTTATAAAAGATCGAGAACAGCATTTTAGCTGGGCCTGAAGTTGGCTCAGCTAAAATGCCGTGGAATATACCTATATATATATATTTGCATAAACCTAATCTATTAATAACATGCTCTCTTTTAGTCGCGTACCGGACACATTCCATCAAAATATGTTGCAAGTCTTCTTTAGGTCCACAATAGGTGGTAGGTAGGTCTACCTACTTTGATAAATGTGAGATGAGGTCGATTATATTCAATTGTGGTCTCCAATTGCAGTCTTTCCCATCACTACAGGAGTAGAGAGCCGAGTAACGAGTTAGAGTAACACGAGGTCAGAGGCACTCATAAATAATTTAAAGTAATCCGGGAAAAACCCCTGTCCGCGGGCCCCGGTTGGGCCGCCATGACTATTTGATGTTGGCAACATTGCGTCTTGCGAATTAGTACGAGTATTGCACAGCCATTACTCTGGGTGTTAACTTTGGATGCTTTTAAAAGGACGTGTTAGGACATGAAGGAAGAAATTCCGCTATAGAGAGAGCTTAAGGTATATTTTGTGGGGGATAGCCGGCCTTGTTGTCACTTTCACTGTTATACGTTAGAAAGGGACAATTAGCCAAGTGGCTTTGATTTTCGTTAGTAGTAGAATAGAAATAAAAAATGTATGAAATTGACATTTGCTAATCAATTGCATACAAATTTCTATTATCTAGCGTTAAGGTACAAGTCCGTAGTCCGACCGAAGATCTCGGCGACACGTCGTCGTCTGCTGTTTCTGTCGGCCGCGCTAACAGACGTCGCCGCTCGATAGACTCTAGTGTGTTGGGGTCTCTCTCTTACAATTACACAGTCCGCGCTGTAAGCTAACCAAATTATTACAATCGGTCAAGTCTCATCCTTAATGAGACTTAATTAGTATACCTCTATTTTCGACTGAATCAAGCCTATCTTGAGTCTATATTTGATTGACGTGAAGTGTTGTGTGCAGGGCGACCTGTTCAGCGGGCTCAACGACGGGCTGCTGAGCCGCGCCGAGGCGCTGGCTGCGGTGGACATGGGCAAGCACCAGGCGGGCGCGCAGTCGGGCCCGCTGCCGCAGCTCAAACACGACATGGTGTATCACCACGGAGTGGGGGGCCCCCCGCCGCACAACGCGAGACCGCATCAGGTAGATTTGTGGCCTTTTACGACTTCCTATTACTTTTCCCGGCGACTGGTTAAGTACTTGATCTGCATACCGGTATATCACCACTATAGTACTTAAATCTAATTTTGTTATAGCCTAACATCAGAGCTGTTATTTATTTGCCACTCTCACTGTCTGGATGGTTAACCTATAATGATTTTTAGGTATTTTACACTTGACTGTCGCAAAGATTTAAAACTTGACCCACACAGCCGCGATCTGCGATCACTCGAAACGCATGCCCCGCCTCATTTTTTGGGCATTTTAACGTCCAGTAGGTAGCGATCTGAGGCCTGCGATCTACGTCCAGTAGGTAACGACGGCAGAAAATGAGGCGGGGCATGCGTTTCAACTGATCGCAGATCGCGGCTGTGTGGGTCAAGTTTTAAATCTTTGCGACAGTCAAGTGTAAAATACCTAAAAATCATTCTAGGTTAACCATCCAGACAGTGAGAGTGTCAATTTCATACATCAGTCATTAGTAGTCCGTCAACCGATGTATGAAATTCACACCAAACCAAACGGGACATCTGATGATTTAAATCATTGCATGTCACATTGGTTGGTACCAATTTAATTTATCCAGTGGAACATCCCAATAAAAATATGCATCTACCCTTCAAATCCATACCAATCATGTCAATCGAATTGTACATCGATAAAACTAAAGCGTAGTCGTAACGTTGCACCAAAATTGGCTCGCTCCGCGCCTCCGCGCCGCCGTAAATAATAATAATAAATGCATTTCTCCGCTGGGGCCTCCATACACCATAGATCACATTTATTCTACATCGTATATCTGCACGTCAAACCGTCTGTTCGTAGTTAGAAAGAAGAACGAAAAACGTTTATTCACAAACAATGCGTATGCCATACAACAATAGTAAAATACAAATAAGAAATAAAATAAAAACATAACTTAAAACTAGTTCGGGCGTTCGTTCTCTACTCTAGAGAGTTTTTAGTGCAAGCTGAGGTTTAATTCAGTATTACAACTGTCAGACTTCATACAGTCGTAAAACCGATCTCACGTTAATCTGTGAATATTGACCTACTGCTGTTAAATTTCATAGAATTCTAGGCGTCTATTCACACTTACCTTTAACTGTTTCTCTTCAGCGTTGGTCCATTGCAAAAGCAAAGTGGTGTACTAAATGTAAATTTAAAAAATCATCATCATGATCATCATCAGGCCGTATTAGTCTACTGCTGGCCTTTCCGAAAGCACACCACTCATTCCGACTCTCAAGCCTTTTGTATCCAGTCTCTGCCAGCCATTTTGTCATCTCTCCATCAGATTGGGAAGGAAAATGTTGACGTGCAAAAATGTAACTGATAAACATATTATAGGTACCTTTTACTATGAATTTGTCGCGTTGGCTGTGGAAACTCTAGGCCCGCGTTTAAAAAAATATCTCCAAACGACTGGTCCTCGCTACAGGGGATCTCAGGGCTGGCGCTTACTTCGCTCAACGGCTGAGTTTAGCCGTTCAGCGAGGTAATGCCGCCAGCATCCTGAGAGCCCGATATGCTTATTTAATGTAAATATTTTGTATATTTTAGTTATTTAATTTTATAATTATGTATAGTTACTTTACTTACCAAATAAACAAACAAGCAGTACATAGGTAAAATGTAACTTGAAATAAAGAGATATGATTCTGATTCTGAGACAGTGCCGTGGTTTATGTGCCGCGCCTCTATAGTCCCGTAGACCAAATCTTAGGTGTGTGTATACATATAGCGGCAGCAGTGGGAGGGCGAGCTCGCGATCCTTGGGGATATGGGAGGGTTAGAAGACTTACCTGCGTCAATGTAAAAATGATTCTATGCAATGGAGAGAGCTCGGTGGCGCAGTGGTTGGGTCAATAGACTCGCGATACGAAAGCCCCAGGTTCGATTCCCGGCCAGGTCAGTCATGTACCATCAGCAACAGCTCCGTCTGCTCACTTTTCAAATGTTATTCTTTGCACCCACGTCCGGCCCTCTGGTCAACCTGACCTATTGAGCAATCAAAGGACAGTGACCCTTTTTTATGTGTCTAAGATAATTGTTTTGTTTGTGTAAATTCTTATTGGAAAAATGTAGGAGTCCAATGATAAAAAACATGTGTGCAAAAAAATCTTTTGTTGTTAACTGTCGTAAATCACATAGGTACCCGGTTTGCCAATGGTTGATGAAAAAAGGAGCTGTAGAGCCGCCGGTAACTGCAAATGAATTGCAACCTAAAGGTGATCAGGCGGAACTGTTGCTAACTGTACTAATGAGTTATCCTCGGTTTTATCGAAGGAAAAACTTTTGCGAGGTTCGATCAATCAGTTTCTTCAGTGTTACATCACAACTTTATAGGTAATTAGACGATCATATTTGTTTACAAAATAATAAGACACTTGATTTGGGCTGCGGTATAGTAGGTATCCATCCCACGTTCCCAGTGTGTTACCTACACATTTTCAAGGAAAACAAAGGTGGTTTCCGACCTCATAAATAATGTATAATGACATCTTCCCTAAACTTACAACCTTTTATTTACACATTCGTCTCGTACAGCGTTGTAAAAGTTCTTCTTACAGACGAAAATAGCTACATCTAGGTACACGCACTCTACGAGATGGTAATATGATCTAGATTGCAATGGTTTTGTGCACGTTGATGGGCCGTCGACTGTACATGGTATACGATACTGTCGGGCCACTAACTCCTCAAATTAAATTGTATAAGAGTGCAAAACGTATCGTTTAGCGATGCTTAAATGCCATAGGAGATAAACAACTAGATACACAGTCTGCCTTCTAAAAATGTCCGAGCGCAAAGAAGGTCCAAACGGATTAATGGACTCTCATTTGCTTTATTGGACATTATTTGGACGTTAACAATGGACCCTTTTTGGACGTTTTTTAAATTGTTTTAGTAAAAAAGTAAGTAAGTAATCCGTTTATTTCGCAACAGCAAGACATTTACATTGTAGTACATTATAGTGGCTAACAAGATAACACACCAAGAGAGGGGTTGTGCTGCCGTTGCGAAAACCTTTGTGTATCTAGTTGTTTATAGGAGATCAATGTTAAATGCGATTGTAATTATGTTAATTTTAATCATCTTTTGTTTAGGTTTCGGTTCTGTAGCTGTACCTATATTTAGATTCTTAACATTTCATTTGGAGACCTGTTAATCTCATTACATCATAGGCATCGATTACATAAATTAGCCAAAGCCAAAGGTTGACTGGTAGAGAATGCCGCATGGCATTAAGTTCGCCTGTACATAAAAATTTATACAAAAATTTACACAAATGTGTATAAATAATAAAATAAATAAATATATAAATTAAATGTCGACTTATAGGTATAGCCGATCGATCGAATATTTTTATTTTTCTTGCGAAAGTTTCAGAACAAAAGTTGTTCAGTTATCGAACCTGAAGACCTTTCGGTTTTAACATACGATTTAGGTACGGTGGAGCACAGAGAAAGGTGTACAGGAGACTTTTTAAGGTTGACATTTTCTCAAAAACTACTCGACCTATTGCAAAAATTCTTAAAGATAAAAGTTAACACTATGTAACTGTAAAATAATTATTAAATTCGGTCCAGTAGTTTTTGAGAAAATCTCAATCTTATTGAGGCCCCCTGTATACTTATCTCTGTCTTCGACTGTACGGAACAACCCTTCTCCAACATCGTCTTAAAACCATTCCTATTTTCGGCGTACCTCCATGCAACCAACACAAGCACATTGTAGTCTAGGCCTTATTACCCTCGCTTAGAATGCTCGCGTGTCACACTCTATGTGACGTCGACTATACAAAGGGAAGGTTCCGTACCCCAGCCACGTAATGCATGCTTTATTGCCCAAGGACCCCCAAAAGTAGTTTGGGGTTCTGCACATGTGAGTAATCTGTAAACACAGTTGTATGGGCCATTTCGGTGCTATTGAATGTTTCTTGAGGGCTGGTATTAGATTTGATTATACACTGAAAAAACAGGGGTGCCAGCAGCTTCATTTAACTGTTGATGTCTAGCTAAAACAAGTGACATCTTCCCTAAACTTAAAACAAAGGAACAGCCAATATTTTTGCTGTTTTTGCTATTTGTTTTCCTAGCCAAATAACCAATCTAACTAGCTATAGTATGACCGTCTAAATCAGTCTTCGCCTGCGCGGTACAGGGATGCGGGGGAAGGCGACAACGGGGGGGGGGGGGGGGGGGGGGGACAGAAATGCGCCGGCCGCCCGCACCTCTCTCGGTCAATCATGATCAAAAAATCAGTCGTCAATTTTTTGAGAAAATCTCGCAATTAAGGGCCTTACATGAGCCAACTAGCGCCACCAATCTTAAAATAAATATTTACCAATATAATCAATTTTAATAATAATAAAAGCTATGTACAAAATCTTTATTACGATAAATACTATTTTATAAATGCCTATTTATAACTTGATTCCATTGCGGTAAGTTGTTTAAAAACGGCCGTTTTCGGCATATTACTTAGCTTGTCGCAATTGTATTGTATATTGAAAAATAGTATTTATCCTATTAAAGATTTTGTACATAGCTTTTTTTAATAAAATTCATTAAATTGAAAGATATTATTTTTTTAAGTTTGGCGGCGCTAGTTGGCTCATGTCAGGCCCTTAACTATCTGTGCACTTTACTCTGTGTTAGACCGTACTTAGTTAATTATGCTGACTGCATTCTATCGTTATTAATTATCATTCAGGCATTATCGGGGCGTACCGTTACGTTAGGTTACATCGAACGTCTATTGTCTAGTCGGTGCTATTACTTGCACCATTAATAATTCAAATTATAATTCTATATCCAACCCCTGTAGCCTCGTCAGTGGTTGAGGCTTTACGTTTTACGATCAAGACTAAGATAATTGCGAATAAGGTAGCCATGGAAGGAAAGAATTGGTCGCGATTTATGGAGAGAGCCTAAACTATTTTCTATGGGCATCATATGGTTCGAAGTGCCGCCACACTTGCACCATCAGTGGCGTATTTAGGTTCAGAGTCCCGGGCCACGTAAGGGGCTGTCAAACTCAAGCGCAGCAGCGGCGGAGTAAAGACCAACGGCACAGTGACTCCATATTTTTATTAATTTTGGATGAAATTTGCCAGGGAAATAAGTGTTTAAGTAATCAGTTTTTTTAAACAAGCTCTCGTATTTATAATTTCCTACATTTTGATATATATTTTGTATGAATAACCATTTCGGTTTAGACATAATTTTCATTTTAAAAAACATGAAAAGGATATGTTTGCGATACTTTTCTAGCGAGCGAAGTTTGTCCAATCGTGTATCGATATTCATCAGTCTCTAATAGACCCAAGATTGCCATATATTTTTTTCAGACGTTTAATTTTATTACTTGTTGCCGTAGCCTCTATAGAAAAACTGAAAGGCCACGCACACCCAGCCTCTGACCGCCCTCACCATCCAACTAGTTGTTCTTTACATATTTTCCATCATTCCTTTTCTCGTGTGGTTTAGTGACCAAACCTATTCGTCAGAGTTATTCAGGCCGCCCGTAGGCCTCTGACGTGTCTTAACGACTGCCGTCAAGCGACAACAACCGGGACCAACTGCTTAACGTTATATTTTCCATATATTATAGGCATAATTAAAGAAAGCCATCCCATTGTGCTGTGTCTCCATGTGGGCCGCCCCTAGAATTCGGCCGCTCTGGGCCATAGCCCAATTTGTCAATACGTACCTAAATCCGGCGCTGGGCACCATATCAGGATAACATTGGCACATGTCTTCCTCCGACCTTGTTATTGCGTTCATACGTCAGAAAGAGACATATTTTTATATGCTCGACCTCTATCAATATGAATACTTGAGTATTCCCACAATGGGAAATAATTGAGCGGCAGAGATGCATCAGTTAACCTTTGGTGATGCGGAAAATAATGACGCGAGTTGTTTGTCATGCAAGAGCGGAGTCAGCGATGTAAATTTGGCTCTCTCCATAGGCCGTTTGTTTGCTTGTATACACACTTTATTGTAGGTACGTATTCATAATGCTTATAGATATACTTAGAGCAATTTACAAGAAAACTTAAAACTAGGCACAAAGGCGGACTAATCCCTTGGGAGGAATTTGTTCCAGTCAACCTTTGAACATTGAGCGAAGCTGCGCTACATTCTTTTTACCAGACTGCCCCAAAAGATGGGTAACGTTTTTGACGAACTTAGTATGGACGAGTTTGTTTTCAAATGTCGGTATGACCACCAATTTATATATATTTTGTATAATTAATGGAAAAGATACAATACTACCCTATACAGCTATAGCCCAAACCCCAAAAATATTTCGTTTTTCCCTTCATTTTCCACCGTTAAAAAACAACAAACATGCAACTTAAACAAACTGTGAAGTGCTCGATAGGGGCTTGGTCCCCGGGGACGGCGACATATGAGCGTTTTTGTCGCATGCGACGGCCGCTTGTCGCAGCGACTGTCGCCGCGCCGTGGGACCAGACCATTGTTTGCTTAACGGCAGCCGGCTTCGCTTAACTGCGTATTTGATCAAAGGAAGTGAAGCGTGGAAATCTCCTGTATTTCACTATTTATCGTATGACACGAAGACGAAAAAAGAAAAAGAAAGAAAGAAATAAGATAAGATAAGATAAATATTCTTTATTGCAAAAAAATAAAAAGTATTACACAAAAGAAATAGGCTAATACAGTTAGTATTACAAGGCGAGATTTATAAACAGTTTTGAGCCCAAATCTTAGCTCGTGAGTCGTGAGCTCTTATGAAATCTGACAGTTATAAGAGTGGACTCAGTAGCGGCTCGCACTTAGCGATCTCATAATTGACGGGACTTGAGCGAAGGCAGTTGTCCGACGGCCGGCGATGAGCGAGTAGCGAGTAAAGCTAACAACTATAAAACGAGTGGGCGAGCAGCGAGTGGCGAGTATCTGAAGGGTCACCTGGAAGAGTGGGAACAGGACGTCGAGCTGGCCTTGTTTGCGGACGATAGCGCCTACTTCGCGTCGTCGCGGCGGGCCGATATCGCTGCTCGTAAGATGCAGCGACTACTCGACCTGTTGCCTGGATGGCTCGATAAGTGGAAAGTGGCCGTCAACGTGGGGAAGACGGCCGCACTGCTTACCGGACGCCAGCGCAAACTCCCTCCCCAACTTAAATTGCGAGGGCAGGATATACATTGGGAATCGTCGGTGAAGTACCTGGGATGTCACATAGACCGGTCGCTTAGCATGGTACCGATGGTCGAAGGCCTGGTAAAACAGGCCAAGGCCGCCCGTGCCATGTTGCGACCGGTGCTATGCTCACGGCTACCATTACGTGCTAAACTGAGGATTTACAAGATGTATATCCGCTCTCGCCTCACTTACGCTGCCCCAGCTTGGTACTCGCTTTGCCCCACGAGGCAGAGGACCAAGCTGCAGGCGCAGCAGAACATTGCCCTACGTATTTGTACCGGTGCAGGTCGGTACGTTCGTAACGACGTCATCGCTCGCGATGTGCGGGTTGAGTCGATCGAAGCGTTCGTGCTGAGGTTGACGCGATCACTATTCGACCGCGCCGACAACAGCAGGCACGCTCATCTCCGCAACCTCGCACCCCTGCACGCGCGCCCTCCGGAAGGCCACCGCCTCCAGAGGGAGTTGCTGCGCTCCCCGTCGCCTTAAGCGGCGGGTTTGAGCTGTGCACCAAACGGACGTGCCGACCTGCATAATTCCCCAACTCCCAAATCCCGCATCGCAGGCGGGTACAATCTCACCATCGGATCAACATCCGGTGAGTTCATGCCCGGGTAGAGAGGGTATACCTCAAGGCCCGCACTTCTCCCCCCAATGTTAGGGGTGAAAAGACCCGGTCGTCGACTCGCTCGGCGACAAAATTCAAATTCTTTATTGCTTAAAATAATCGCCGGTGGCGGTGCGAACAGTAGACGATGAACTATTAATATATGCATCTCTTTTGTTTACACGGAATGTAGTATCTTTTGTACATTTCTTGGGCGAGACAATAGTCGGGATTGACTCGCTTACTCTCCGGCATTGGGACAAGTGCCTTATCGTTGCTGCTTACCCTCCAACCGAATGATCTTGGTCTGGGTATCAAACCGGACCATGTCACTCTTCAAACATAAGTTTGGCCGTAAGTGTAATGCCCTAATGCATTCATACTACACACGGCCCATCAAATATCACCCGCACTTGCTACAGTGCGTGCACTCATCAAAATGTGAGTAGGGGAGGGAGGGGCCACGAGATCGGCGAAAGAATTAATTTGAGATTTTATCCGCCATCGTTTTGGAATGGCGGATTGATTTTTTAGTTTTTACCATTTGTTTAATTTACTATATATTTACATGAATAATAAATAACTTGGCATTTGGCCAAATTCTCTATAATAAGAATAATAAGCCATTAAAATAAAAATAGAATTAATTCGTCACAGGCGGTCGCAGGCGGTATTCTATTTGTCCATCTATAAGGCTGTGAACCAGTCAGTTTGCGGCGGACTCAAAAAATTACTGCAATCAAAACCGTACTGCCCCCTTACCTTTAACTCTTATAGCAGTATTACTTTCATAATACTTTGTTACTTCGTACAATGACGACCTTAAAGTAAGCTTATTAAGGTCGACATTGTACGAAGTAACAAAGTATTATGAAAGTAATACTGCTATAAGAGTACAAGGTAAGGGGGCAGTACGCATTATATGACTGCTCCGTCAATATATGGGAGGCAATGAGTCAGCCCGCAAACTATTTGCTTAATGTCTACCTACAGCCTATATGGTAGATGCTATCCAGTGTTGTTATTGATATGGAAATTGCCGTAATATACGATAATTAATTTTATGATAATATAACGGTATACGGCATGCCTTGATTGTCATGAGTAAACCGTACCTATATTCTGAAGAAGAAAAAAGATTTATTTATTTGTATTCAATCTAATCCTTCAACTATAATTAATTCTATCAATTAATTATAGTTGAATTATAGTTGCGCGGCTGGTGGAGTCCACGCGTGACCAAAGTGCTGGCCTGTATTTCGCCCAAAGGATCAGCCTAGCGATCCAGAGGGGAAATGCCGCCAGCATTTTGGGCACGTTGCCGGACAACAGGGATCGGTTGAACTATCTGTAATGCTAAGCCATTCAAATAGTTCAACCGACCTATTGTATATATAGTTTTTAGTTTAGTTTATATTATTCTATCTAATTTTAACTTGAATTAAACATGAAGCCATATTCAATGAGAAGCATTTGTTTAATAATAATAAATAATATAACCCAGATATCGTAATATAGGGCGACAAAATATATTCCTTGTTTACGCTATCCGCTGCTCGCTACGCCTCACAAGTCGCCTGTTTTATGGCCCGAGCCTCACACCCCGAGTAAATTTAGCCACTTGTTCAAATCATAACGTTGTGATACAAATCACTATTAACGAAATATAATTTATTTAATATCCACTTGCAATCGCATCGTACGTGTCCTTAGGGACGGGACAAGCATGGTTTCGATAATGTGATTATCGACATTGATGATTATTTACAAAATACACTTGTCTTACAAGCCTGATTGATTGATTGATGATGATATGAATTTGACGTCTCGTAGGTACAGCTAAGAGCAGATCAAGTGTAACACTTTGGACCGTTCTTATCGTAAGATTTAAAATCGTACTGCAAGGCGTTACCATTGATCTGCTGTTATCCGTAAGTACATGCGCGCACTGTCATAGAAACAACGTTGCATTTCTGAGACAAAATTATTGTGCGATAATCTTAGTTCGCCCTGGCCTGTTATGGAATTTTTATTATCATTTAAGATTAAACCTTAATCAATGCGGGCAATTTAAATTAATTAGTCAAACAAAATTTTCAAAAAACTTGTAATTGTAAAGTTGTGTCCCATCACTAGAATTCGAATGACACATGGGGTGGCATCCCTTATTACAATATAATGCCCTCACATGGGACCCCATCGTGCAGGGTGCAATTGGCGCTCCAACAAATTGTAGGTGCGTGGCTTTTTGTAACTACCCACCTGTACCTAAGTGTGGTTTTAGGGTCTTCGCGGAGTATTGGGGTAGGTAGCACCATCGGTGGCGCTGTTAGAATACTGGTCTTCCGTGCGTCGCTCTGATCAAATTACTAAATTTCAAATTTACAGTTTTCGTACTTTTTCCTTTACTTGTGCTGTAAGACCTAGCTTTTTGCCAAATTTCATGATTCTAGGTCAACGGGAAGTACCCTATAGGTTTAGGTTTTTTATATAATTATGTGAGAAATAAACGGCTATATCTTTTGATCGCGTTAAAGTAGAAGGTTGATTTTTTCAAGGCTGCATGAGGTTGCAGACTTGAGTATTTCGTATTAATTTTAACTTAATCCATCCACGTGTTTCTGAGATATAAGTCTTGACAGACAGACAGATGG
This sequence comes from Tachystola acroxantha, assembly GCA_963506565.1. NCBI lineage: Eukaryota > Metazoa > Arthropoda > Insecta > Lepidoptera > Oecophoridae > Tachystola > Tachystola acroxantha. The sequence continues at coordinate 21,177,328 of OY735870.1, forward strand.
ACAACAAAGTGATCCTATAAGGGTTCCTTTTTTTCCTTTTGAGGCACGGAACTCTAAAAATTAGTCGATGTTTAATGTATGCTACATTCGATAAAGCCATAAACTCTATCTTTTAGACTATCTCTACATTGCAGTTATCTTTCAGCTTTTATAAGAACAGTATACATTATAACAGTAATAAAGAAGTGTATTATAAATTAGATGTTGATAAGTCCATCATGGATCTAATTATGACATATAAATTCGAGCCTGGTGGAAACTTTGCCATAGATAGATAGATAGACAGATTCATTAATTTCAGATTACAATGTCATTTTTACAGTTATGTCAATACTTAAAATACACATTAGTAATTTGATCGTCAATTTAAAATAATAATAACTAAGTATTAAATGGAAATTTATAAAGACCTGTCGGGGCGGCTCGTGGAGTCTTTTTGTCTTTTTGTCTGGCGGCATTTCCCCTCTGGATCGCTAGGCTGATCCTTTGGGCGAAATACAGGCCAGCATTTTGGGCACGTTGCCGGACAACGGGGATCGGTTGAACTATTTGTAATGCTAAGTCATTCAGATAGTTCAACCGATCTATTGTACATATAGTTTTTAGTTTAGTTTATATATATTTTTTTTAGTTTTATTGTAATAGATTGTAGTATAATGTTATTAATAATAAAGGTAATCCCTAAATATAACTCATTTCAGTATAAAAACATTATGCATTGCATAAATTATGATTTCACCATTAATAAGTCATATTCGCATAGGAGGCTCATCTAGATAGGACGGGGCAGTACACTCAATTCACCTGGGGTAATTCACTCGGGTGCATCAACACTATTAGCAGACTTGATTCACCCTGGTGATTTCCGGCCAATCACGTTAATATTGCTCGCAAAACGTGCGTCATGATTGGCTGAAATGCGATAGTCGCGACTCGACTCGCGTGTAAATGCCTCGTCCAGACAAGGTCTTTTTGAATCACATTGATCTTTGGCATTGCCAATACCACAGAGTAATTATATACTGCAATTATTTAAGGACATCGACCCCGCCACAAATAGCATTAGTAAACTTAGCAGAAATATTTTACAGTCGTATTTTAATAACTGCGACTCAGTTATTAGTCGATCATTAGAAACTCTTCAACGTGCTTATTAAATGCTGAAACCTAATCAATAAAATTATTAACGTTTACGTTATTTGCGCTTCGCTCGAACTGTTGCATTATGTTGATATGTTTTACAGTACCTAAGGAAATCTATAGATAGGTACGTAATTATTAGACTAGCGGGGCAGGCAATGAAATGAATCTGTATTCGTAATAATGTGCAGCGTAAGCCTCTAATAAAACTGAAATGGAACATTGAAATTAGCTATTAGGGCTCCCGCACACGGGCCACCGGCCACAACCACAAAACGCCGCCACTGGCATATTTCCTGTAATTTTCATACATTTTATATGGACTCGCCGCACACGGTTGGCGCCGGTGGCGGCCACACGCTACAAGCTTCTAGCTTCTCGTGGCGGCGTTTGTGGCTGTCGCGTGTGGCCCGTGTGCGGCGACACTTAGGGCCTGCGTACAACGTCACGGCGCGGCGCCGTGCCGTCGCATGGCGCGGCGTGTCACGGCGTCTGCCGGCACCTTCTACCGGTGCACGATGTCGGCCGGCGCCGGTCACAGGCGGACAGCATTCGTGCCGGCGGACGGCGCCGTCCACTGGCGCGGTACACGGTGTCGTCCGCCGGCGCCGTTCTGTTGTAGGTACGCCAGCCCTTAGGACGACGTATCGCAATGGACTTTTCCAACGCGATACGATTAGTCGCTTCGATCAATCAATTGTCTTATCTACTCTGTCGATTCATCTTTACAATATTCAAGATTGGATGGGTTTTTGTTGCGATCTCTCTGTCGTCTTCGATTAAGTGAATCTTTAAGGCGCAAAGCCTTGCGCGTATTTTCAGTTGTACTTAGAAGGCTTTGGCACTAACGACTTATAATACAATATATACTATAGCAATCTTGGGGTGTCTAGTTAGGGATCGAAGCAAATGAACAAACTTCACTCGATAGAAAAAAAATCACAAACATCCCCACCCCTCCCTCCCTTCAGTGTCTTTTAGAATGAAAGTTATCATAAAACCGAAATATTTATTCATGCAAAATATATATCAAAATGTAGGTTATTATAAATCCGAGATTTTTGTTGGCGTATCTTAATTTCCATGCAAAAATTCATCCAAAATTAATCAGAATACAAATATGGAGTCGTAATACGTAAGAGTGTAATCGGAACGCCTCGCTTAGCTACGACTAAATTTAGTATGCCACAAGAATCGCCACAATTACCTAGGTATGTAAGATGCAAACACCTTGTGCAGTAGTTCGCTTGTTCGTACACGACATAGGTAGGAGCCAAGAAATTGTAAAGCCAACAAAAGCAAATTGTTTTTTTTTAGTCTCAATCGGTCCAGAGGCGTCCGAGACAAATAAATAAAATAACACTACTCTTTTCGTTTAAGGGTCATACGCGAGCGAAGTGGCTTTAAAATAATGGGTACTGGCTGGGTATTATTAGAAAAACTATGTACCTACTTAGGTACCTAAATGAATGAATTTACTATTTATATAAACTATATTTACATATAATTTTTGCCTGCCAAAAATTAGCGAAACATGTACACTTCTTTATGACACTTCAATATGAACTAATTTACCATGTTTCTTGCAAATAAATAAATGACATTGCCACATTGGAATGGAGCTTTGCCCCACCTACAAAACTACGTGACCATTTAAGCTGTACCTATCATTTTGTTGGGGACTTATTACAGGTTTCATATTGCATAATCATAATCAGTATAATTTTCTACTACTCTCGCAACTCCTATAGAAGAATAACAAAAACAATCAATAATTCGCTTCGATTTCTTACTATTTTCTGAATTCTTAATTAAGCTGTTTTTTTCGACTCGCAACTTGCGGTTGATGGTGGGGCAGAATCTGGTATTGTCATTTCATTACATTACCAGATCTCTATTATAAATACGATTTTTTAAATGCTCATTACCAACGTAATTCAAATTCGGTGTCGCAATTATGGTAGTACTGTGACTATTTTATAATACATAATAGTATTTATCGTAATAAACATCTTACTGGTACTCGCATACTTCGTTTTTCTTTAAATAAAATATTACTTTAGAAGATATGATTTTTTAAGGTTGGGTTAAGTTAGGTTATGTATCCGGCGGAGTCGCGGAAGTAATTCGCAAGTCTCCCCGTGACTCCGTCATAGGGCGGCGAGACGGAACACCGAGGGGTTTTTAGTCGGTAAGAGTCCGACATAACCATCCTCGCCTCCCCGTGGCAAGGAGGTATCATGATATCTAGATGATTTTCCCCCCGAAATTTTTTTTTTTGTAGACAGTTTTGAGTGAGAGCTAATTTTGAGATGAGTCTTACAAAGTAACTGTCGGTTACAATTTTGGCAGTCGTCACGGTAAGTTACTCAAAACTGTCTAAAATTTCGGCTTTAGCTCTCTATGGCCCTTAACCAACGTTCCGCTGTTGTCTCCAACCAAGGACAACTAAAAACTAAGAAAAAGGTAATTCGTCGCATGTAAGGTTCGTGCCACACGCGCCGTTTGGCCCGGTAATTGAGATATATCTGTCCCGGCGGGCACGGGCAGTGTGCACTGCGCCTAACGCCCCAGCGCTCGGCATCGAGATATTGTTAGCGGAAGACTTATGACCCCTTCACAATAGTGAGATATATGGACTACGGCCGTTGATTTTGGATTTAAAAATAAGACCGTTTTGGATATTAGTTTTCTGTAAATTCCCTTCTGTTTTCAGTTGACGTTACTAAAAACATTGCCAGATTTCAATGGAGCTTTGCCCCACCTACAAAACTACGTGACCATTTAAGCTGTACCTATAATTTTGTTGGGGACTTATTACAGGTTTCATATTGCATAATCATAATCAGTATCATTTTCTTACTACTCTCGCAACTCCTATAGAAGAATAGCAAAAACAATAAATAAATCGCTTCGAGATCTTACTATTTTCTGAATTCTTAATTAAGCTGTTTTCATGGACTCGCTTGATGTACAAAACTTTATTTTAAACCAATAATTTTAATAAAAAACGGAGATATTTCTACAATTATTCGTTATCTTGTACAACTTGCGGTTGATGGTGGGGCAGAATCTGGCATTGTCATTTTTGGTGAATTCATTAATGGGCTTAAGGGTTGGCCAGAGATTATGTGCATCTTACGATTCTAATAGGTTCCACTTTGTGCCAAGATCAACCCTCATCCATGACAGGTGGTAGAGTCACATATTTAACACAGGAATTTATTTTTGCTTCATAATTGGATATATCTGTGATTCAATACAACTAATTACTTAATTGATGGTTCCAAAAATCTCATATTTTATTAGGACTTGTAATCAAATGTAAGTACATAAAATTGGTTATGGTGTGAACTTGTATGGTGTGGTTAGGCAGCTCTACATTTTCCTTAAAACAACAGGCTGATTTTTGAAACAGAAATCTTTACATGACGGTATTCTGTTCTCTTGTCAATTTGTATTTTGATGTATTCGATGCGAAGTCGGTCGCAGTCCGCCGCGTGCGCATATGGCGGCGGCGGCGGCGCGGGTCTCCCCAGCCACTCGAAACATCCATTCCGCGCACAAAGCGCCTGCCAGCCGAGCATATTGGTAAAACACTCGCGCCCAATCAACGTCACAACAGAAGCGCCCCTATGAAAAAACAAGTGTTTGCTCTCATAAAGAATGAGTGCAAATCTGCACAAAGATGACTGTTTATGTTTCCATATCGTCCCCGGCCCCGAGTGCGCCCATTGTTGTCGCGACCCCGCTCTGTTTGCAATGAAACGTCCGATTTAACATGAATACAGAAGTTAATTCTACAAGCGACAGCGGCGACCCCGGCCCTCCTAGTGCGTAATCCTCTTAATCGCAGATAATTTGACAGTACGATAAAAACGAATTACAAAAAGCCTTTCTTCTCGCAGATGGGTCACCACGGGATGGAGGGGCTCGACATGCTGGATCCGCTGACGTCGTCCTCGATGACGACGCTGGCGCCGATGGGCGAGTCCGCGCCGCCGCACCACCAGCTGCACGGCTACGGCGCCATGAACCACGTCATGACGCACCACCACCACGGCGGGCCTCTGTCACACGCGCCGCCCGCGCACCTCGGCCACCCCGCCGCCGCTCTGCACCCAGATACGGACACGGACCCTCGCGAGCTGGAGGCCTTCGCGGAGAGGTTCAAGCAGCGCCGGATCAAGCTGGGCGTCACGCAGGCGGACGTCGGCAAGGCGCTCGCCAACCTCAAGCTGCCCGGCGTCGGCGCGCTGTCGCAGAGCACCATATGCCGCTTCGAGAGCCTCACGCTCAGCCACAACAACATGATCGCGCTCAAGCCAATCCTGCAGGCGTGGCTCGAGGAGGCGGAGGCGCAGGCGAAGAACAAGCGCCGCGACCCGGATGCGCCGAGCGTGCTGCCCGCCGGGGAGAAGAAACGCAAGCGGACGTCGATCGCAGCGCCCGAGAAGAGAAGCCTCGAAGCGTACTTCGCGGTCCAGCCGCGGCCCTCGGGGGAGAAAATAGCGGCGATCGCGGAGAAACTGGACCTAAAGAAGAACGTGGTCCGCGTGTGGTTCTGTAATCAGCGACAGAAACAGAAGCGTATGAAATTCGCCGCGCAGCACTGACCGGCGGGTGGCGGCGCGGCTCTGCTGTACCCGGGCGCCGGCTACGGCTACTGAGTCGCCCGCCGCCCGCCACGCAGCGCCAGGCAGCGCCACGCAGCGCCACGCAGCGCCGTACAGCGCCCGTCGCCACCCTACACATCTCGTGAGCAATAATACGATCTCATTTCGATCTCATTCTTTCAACACTCCTCTCGAGTCGAGTCGCAACTTAGACATAGTGTAGTTATTGTATAACGTGACCCGTTTGCGTTTCTTATACACTTTGTACGATGACTTCTTATATATTTTTCGAGACACAGGGTATATAATTGATTATATACATATCATTACAGATATAGTGGTCGCTTCACCGATATTGTTTAGTTGTACTCGCCGCGTTTTGACGTTTTCGGAGCATCGAATATGTACATGAAGAAAATTGAAATTCAGGATTTTTAAGAGAATGTGCCTTGCAAATATCAATATTCTGTGTTTAATGTTAGTAACTTCATCGCTGCGCGCCTAGGTCGGCCTAGGTGCGGCGAGCGCGGACTCGTGTCGGACCGACGCCGACGCGACGCCACGATGTGGCCGTATAGATAGGGTAGGTCGGTAACATGCGACTCAACCATTACACTCACTACATGTCTAGCAATAATCTATCTGGTACTACAACGGACTGTGACGTCACTCGATCTCCTCTCGCATACAACACGTGTGTTACTCACCTAAGATCTATACGCTACACAGACTAAGATTAAATAATAAATTTGTTAGGCGTTTCGTTCGGATATTATTAAAACTGTACAAAATAATTATAAGAATTATACTTTTGATTAAGTTGTAGATAGTATTCTTGTAGATTTGTATAATTTTATTATTTATTTACTCGTTTAGTGGTAATACATTTCACAATACGGCACAAATACTAATATAAGAAGTTATTAGTGACATTTAGCCAAAATAGTATTAAAATTCATTTGTAAATAAGTCACATTTGGGTCTACAATTAGGCATTAGTTTAACTGTAGTTACTAAATTGAAAGGAATTAGTACAACGCGGATGGATTCATGCATAATACCTAGATATATATTTTTTATTTAGGTCCATAAAATGTAAATGATTTTATAATACCTTTTACCTACATTTTAATGTTAATATTATTTGTGTAAATATTATGTTGTGAATTACAATGTACGTATGGTACCTAATTGACTAGGTACTCTAATCAGTCAGTCTAGGCAGTGAGAGTCCGAAATGGCTAATTAACTCTCGAGATTTTGTACATTTATTTGGCCGTTCTACTTATTTATTTAATATTTTAATATACTTATTTTAAAAATGGGCCAAATGCGATATTCTACAAACCGACAAGCGTGCATGAAGATATGAATGTTGACGAAGCGAGATGTGTATGCCAGAATCGCAGCGGATAGAAGTCCATCGACTCTGCCTATCCCTACGGGACACAGACGTGAGTATTTGCAAACCGAAGCCCAAATCAAGTTACTTATTTTGTAAACAAAAACTAACATTTTAAGCTATTCTGTGATTATTGCATAGTTGTTTTCATATTATTAGATCGGATCACTTTATTTTCACAATGATGAACAGGTTCGATCAATCCACAACAGGTAATTAGACGATCATATTTGTTTACAAAATAAGAGACTTGATTTGGGCTGCGGTATACGTATGTATGTGTGTCTTTTAACCGACAGAAACTGAGCTGTATCAAAACAATCTAAAAATTCCGAAACAAACTCATCCATTTGGCACTTGTCTGAGGTTTTCGTTCGTAGCATGCCTTGGTTTTAATGCTACGACATGCTACGAACGATTTTTTTTATCATTTATATATATAAAAAATCTCGTGCGTTATTATATGGTTACATTGATTTATACAACAGGATATGCCCTATAAATCACCGCCAATTTCAAAGTTTGTCACATTTTACTTTAACTAAGATAAAATTTATACCTACTTGCACAATTTTCCACACAATTTGGCGTTTTGCAATTTATTCTATATGCTGTCACCCTTCATCCGTGGCCAAAGTGAGACTAAGTACATGATGACCCTAATTTCAATATTTAAAGGCAGAGTCGTCAATAGGGCATAATCCTTTAGTATAAGTAAGTACTAATTATGTCAATGCCTATGTTTTCGCTAGAAATCTGTTAAATAAATTTTATGATTAGCGCAAACTGTTTAAATGGGACACGTTTTTAGCTTATTTCGTTAAAATAATTATAATGTTTTGCATGAATCCAATTTAAGGCTGCATCGGCGCCAGGCTTAAGAAAAAAATTAAAAAAGTTTGCGAATTATAAATAATATTTTTAAAAGATATTTTGTAAATATAGAATTAAAGTGAATAAAACGTGCAATCTAGACCTCGGTAATTTAATTGTAATTAACTGCTAGGAATTTATTGACTTTTAAAACTAAAAAAAATACCAAAACTTTATAAATGCTTTAATCTCGATGCAAATCTAGTCATGGCTTTAATTTTCTTAAATATATTTTTAAATGACTTTGCCACATTTCAATGGAGCTTTCTTTGCCCCACCTTCAAACTTACGTGACCATTGATTTACCTATAATTTTTTTTGGGACTTATTTGGTTTCATATTGCATAATCATAATCAGTAGGAGTTGCGAGTAGTAGAAAATGATAACAAAGACAGACAATGAATAATTCGCTTCGATTTCTTACTATTTTCTGAATTCTTAATTAAGCTGTTTTTTCGACTCGTTTGATGTACAAAACTTTATTTAAAACTAATCATTTTAATAAAAAACTGAGATGTTTTTACATTTCATCGTTATCTTGTACATCATGCGGTTGATGGTGGGGCAGAATCTGGCATTGTCATTTAATTTGTGATTTAAATATTGTGTAGTTTATCTTTTATGTTAATTGTATTGTCCGTAGGAGAGAGTTGAAATGTAAACTGAACGAAAGTTGTATTTGAAATCATGTTACTGATTTTTATTTCACAGACGAAATGTTCACAGTTGGACGATCTCAATCCTCGATATCTATGTAATTTCGTTGTTGAAATGTTTATTTTTATTGTAATACCTTCACGATTACTGCGGCTTATGTCATTGTTCCGGTAGGTATTAAGTTAATACTTTATTTATTTTGATTTTAAATGTTACGATCATTCCTTCTCACATTTTTTTAAACTTTGTTCTATATTAATAAAAGACTGAATAATTTTACTTTTGTGTGATAGGTTCGGACCAGTATTATCTGTCTAATTTTATCGTTAATTGATTTTTGTTAATTATTTATATGTTAATGTGAGTTATGTCATATCAGTCAAATATGAAGATAAATCTGAATTTCGTTAATAATTTTAAGTACATAGATAGGTCATTATTAAAGTCAAGTTGTCGCTTTAACTCTTTTAGCAAAGTTGCCTTTTAAATCTCGCCCCCATTGTGCACCTCTTCTTTTTTGGAAGTCGGTTAAAGGCACTTTAATGGATGACAATGACACAAGCCGCAGGCAGTCTCGCTTCATTTTAGATGAGTAATTGAATTCACTGATAGTTATAACTTTTTTACTATTTAGTTGTCAAACAGTCAAGACAGATAAGTTTAACTAAGTAGACATTAGAAGTTTCTCTTGCAATTATTAATTCTTAATTATTATTATTAATAATAATAAAAAGAGACAATCTTATTTCGAAAACCAATAAACAATAAATTGGAAATAGAAATATTAGTAACTTGTTGTTTTATTACGTCGTGTTTCTATTAGTTTGATAGTTGGGCCGAGATTCGTAGAGAGTTTTGAGAAGCGTTGGTACTCTTACAATTGACGTTTAACAGTTCTAAGAAAGAGCTCACGCTAAGCTTGTGTTTGGTTAACTATCTATGGCCGATATTCATAGACCGTTGTCATTTTTGACAGTGCCTGTCATGTGCCTGTCATTTTTGACAGTTCGTGTAACTTTTGAGGTTCGTGTAATTTTTAACAGTCATTGTCATTTTTGACAGTTAAAAACTGGTATAGATGTGGACAATAAATCAATTTGATATGATATCTCCATAAACGTAACTTTGGAGCGGGGTGAGTTGACCACTAACAATTTTGAAAGGTGGCATCTCACCCATAGGCGAGATTTTTGGAGGGTGAGTTGCCACCTAAGCCGTTTTGATCACCAGCTTAGCAGCTTAGAGAGTTCAGTCTCACGACTGCACAAATTGTATGATATCTGACAGTTGTAAAACCGAAGTCAGCTGAGCTTGCATTCAAAACTCTCTACTTATATATGAATCTAAGAGACATGTACATGTACTACAAAGTTACAAACTGACGTACAGTCGACAGCAGATCAATGATAACACTTTTTTACTTTTGACAGTTCTTATTATTTGCGTCGTAAGACTTGAAATCGTACTGCAAGTGTTACCATTTATCTGCTGTTGTCCGTACAAACAGGAAGAGACAGATGAATGTGGACGAAACGAAGGTGCGACGATTACAGCAGCTGGAAGGCTATCGTCTCTGCGTACCCACACAGGAAGCAGGCGTGAATTTGTGTAAGTATGTAGGTAGGTATGTACCTATAGATAGAAACCTTTTTGTGATCATCTTAGAGTTTGATTATCTCGCAACGATTTTATTATACCTTGTTAGAATATTAAGAATATACCTCTGGATCTAATTTATTTGGATTCGACAGTTCGTCATAGTGGAGTTAAACTAGGCTTATGGTTAACAACACATTTTGTGCAGAGGGCGCCTATATCAAAAAGAAACAAGATATCTTCAGTAGAATGAACGTTTTCAAAATTTAATTATAAGCCTTTCTGAAGCACGAAACGATAGCGCGTTGTAAAAGACACACAGAGCCATCTATTGGCCAAATAACGCTATTAACCATATATTATAAAGGTCTTCTTGAGACAAATCGTCGACTTGGGTATTATAATTCGTATCGGATCGAACGCATCAAACAACCGCGTTTATGTGCTATAATTAAATACAATATACTAACGTATCTTTAAAGCGTAGATATCTTAAGAAAAATATAGTCGGTATCAATAGAATTGCAATTTTCCCTAAAAGAAATTGGTTTACGGTCCCCTTTCGGTCAGTCCATAGAGGCTCTTAAGGGATTGACACGACAGCAAGTCACTGTAATAAAGTCGATTTTATGTTATGTGTACAACCAGCACATCAGCCCATACAAGGCCATTGCAATCTATGCCGTATTACCGTCTCGTAAAGTTACACCTGACGTGCAGTCGAATGTACCTACTGTACGTTTGGACACGTAAAGCGATAATTCGTCCGACGCTAACCGCCAATATTCGGACAAACTTGAAGGAATAAATATCTCGATTGAGAGAGCCTAAAGTATATTTTTGGCAGGTCACCGCCCTTGTTTCAGAAAGACACATAAGTCTGTTTTTATATATTATTCGAATGAAGTCAATAGACTGAAAATTCAAACAATGTAAAAACCAGAGAGTGGTAGAGACGCGAGAAATTGACATGCATGAGCGGTGTGTTCGATGTAAATTTGTCTTACTCCATCAGCGGTTATTTGCTTTATGTTAAATACAATGTAGAAAAAAATTCGCCACGCTCAATGCGGATATCTTAGGATCCTTGCTTCATGATAATCAGAGATTTAATGCAAAAACTGTGGCGTTTCATTCATGATTGGGTGGAAACTTTGGACTTTCGCTGATTGGCTGGCGTGAAAATCCTGGCGACAAAAGTCGGTGTTTTCTGGTTGTCGCGAATTTCTTAACTTTGTTGACCTTTAAAGGCCAGGCCACACTGAAAGCGGATCGGGAGCGTTCCCGCCCAGGAGCGGAGCGGGATTTTTTGTAATGGTGGCACTTCACATGGCTATTCGTATTTGTTATATTTGACAAATAATTGCCATATGTAACAAAATATTCGTCTTATTTGCCTATTCGACAAACACAGAAAATACTAAATACGCGTATCCACTCGCTTGTGGACGGTCGTATTTATATGTACAGCTAACAACACATCAAGTTAACTTTAACTTTGGACCGTTCTTATTATCGTCGTAAGAGTTAAAATCGTACTGCAAGTGTTACCATTGATCTGCTGTTGTCCGTACGTCAAATATATCGACTAATATGACAAACATCCAATAGCGAATACGAATAGCCATGTGAGTGAGTGCATGACGTATGAGTTTGTATGTATAGCGTACTGTCGATACAGTGACCCGTCGATGTAGCGTTTTCGATGTAGCGACTTTCTATGTCGTGAACTAGACCCACAAGAAAATGTTCGGGTACTACTGCTAGGGGTGTTGGGATTTAACTCTCTGGAGGTGAGGCGTAACAATGTTCTGTTGATTACGGCTTGTACGATCCTGCGCGGGACTCAGACTGTCCTCAGACACCGCGTGGGTCCCGCAGTCAAAAATCCGGTCCCGCTCTCGGTCCGGAACGCTCCCAGCCCGCTTTCTATGTGACCTGGGCTCATAGACCACTTACCCAATAGACATGGACGATGAACGCATATAGACGAAGCAGGGGACAGTGGTGCCGTATTAAAGAGATGCGTCCATGTCGATAATATCTCTAGGTTACACGTGTCGCGAAGCAATTTTGCGCTCATGTGCGGGCAGACAAGGGCGCCCTCCTGTTACAGGTCTATGGGGTAAGTGGTCTGTGCCTGGGCTTAAGTGATATTTCCCGTTGTGAAGGCAACTGAAATCAAATCCTATTCAGTTTAGACATATGTGACTAATCGATAAGGATTTTAATAGAATCTGTGCCTACCGTGAAACAACATCGCAACAATTATTAGTAATTATAAGCACGTAAACTAAGTATATAGAATTAACTGCCTACCATACTGACTATGCTATCGGGCCAATTTCTAGTTAAATGGGTTTGAAAATATGAACTAAGTAGCTAGATTATCTATTTGTATCATATTTTTACACATAGGTAGGTACGAACAACAGCAGATCAATGATAACACTTGCAGTACGATTTTAAATCTTACGACGCAGATAATAAGACCGGTCCAAAATGATACATCAAGTGTATCATTTTGGACCGGTCTTATTATCTGCTGTTAGCGTAGGTACATAGAAAAGCTATGCTTGAGTATTACAATCTTAGCAAAGTGGTTTTGGCTTTCGTTAACGCTAGTAGAATGGAAACAATAATATAATATAATACTACGGGATTGACATATTTTGTTAACGAAAAAGAAAATGCCAATTTCATACATTTTTCTTACTATCTACTAGCGTTAACGAATCAATGCGACTTGGAGTGAGCTAGTAATTAGACGATCATATTTGTTTATAAAATAATACACTTAGTTTGACATTAACATCAGTGAGTATAACCAATGTCAGTACTACAGCTGACAGATCAAGTGTTAGGGCCGGCGTACAACGTCACGGCGCGGCGCCGTGCCGTCGCGTGGCGCGACGTGTCACGGCGTCTGCCGGCACCGTCTACCGGTGCACAATGTCGGACGACGCCGGTCACAGGCGGACAGCGCCGTAGCCGTGCACCACTTTGGACTTTGGACCGTTCTTATATGGACCGGCCTTGGACTTTGGATCGTTCTTATATGGACCGGCCTTGGACTTTGGATCGTTCTTATATGGACCGGCCTTGGACTTTGGACCGTTCTTATATGGACCGGCCTTGGACTTTGGACCATTCTTATTAGCCACATGGCATTAAGTCCGCCTGTACATTATATTGTGTATGAAGAATAAATGAAATGACATCAGCGTCGTAAGATTTAAAGTAGTACTGCAAGTGTAATCTGCATATGTTGATTTGCTGTTGTCCATACCTCTGTCAATGTCAGTAGTAATGTCTGTAGAAGGGACGGTCGGTTCTCTTGATAGCGGGAAACGACGGTTGCAAAATTATTTGATAATTTTTTGTTTTATTGTCTACAGGGACTATTTTGTGTTTAATATCACGTTAAATTAATCAGAAAATGTTCGCGAGTGACAGTATGGTGAATTTGTTGGATAATTTGAGCAAGATCTGGGGTTTTATCAAGAGTTCCCGCTACAAGCTCGGGAGTGAACGTGACTGTCGAGCTGCTTCGTCCAGAGTGATGACGCTACGGCGTCTCCTCTGGATGAAGACAAGAAGACGCGGCTACCCAGGGTGAAGACGCTACTGGAGGAAGATAGAAGACTATTATATATTGAATTTTCTGTAACATGACATTGGCAAATGACGAACTGTCGAGTCCATTAATAAAATAAATAAATAAGAGACGGACTGTACCTAGTATGCGCACCGTATATCGGCGAGCTGTCAAATGGCTGTCAGACGCAACATTTCGTAGCACGCGTAGAGGGAGAACGGTAGCACGACTATGTTTGCAGGCGATCTTTCATAGTGACTCTCAACTTAGTGACGGGCGTGGCGTTGGAGTGGCGTGGGCGCGGCGGGTTAACATGTGCTACAGGGGCCTATATTAAGATGTACTCAAATCCAAGCGCTCTATGAAGAGAGCCCAAAATATATCGTCGGTTCCTTGTTTCATGCCAAATATGAAGTAAAGCCGCGGTACATCCGAAGCGTCTTATATTCGCCCGTGAGGGCTCTAACTAGATAGATAGTTGTATAATTTAATTCGCTGCCGTCCGCCGATAAAATGTAGGTAGTCGGTGTTGGCCGTTCGGACGATACAGGCTCCTATTACGTGAGCACGAAGGCAATAGCAACATAAGACTATTGCTTAGGTACTTAAGTAACTTTAGTCGACAACACTTGCTATTCAACCTACTTACATAAAGTTCCCAGTATGCTAACTTGACCCAAAATGACGGAGAAATTGTGAACTAAATCTATTTATACAATTTAGTAGACTCGGCAAACTTAGAGTAGGTACGATTTAAACTCTTAAGATGCTAATAAAAACGGTACATAGTCTTACACTTGATGCGCTTTCGACTTTACCTTCGCAGACCGTATCCATTTTGGGTCAAATTAGATGCCGGAAACTATACTACTTTTGCAATTAACTTCAGCGATGACGAAAGACGAACTGTCGAGTCCATTAATACGATAAATAAATGAAATATGCACACTGTGGGTAATGTCAATAGTTGTTGCAATTTATTGTATTGAGGGTTCGATACTTAATTCATAAATATGTATAAGGCAGTAGGCTAGTAGGTATACGCGGAATTGCATGTTCTATGACAACTCGATATTAAAAATGCAACAGACAAATGATGGGAAAATATTTACGGATTACCCTCAATTATGTATAATAAATTGCAGCAACTGCTGACATGAAAATATTTACGGATAAACTTACTTAGGTTACCCGAAATATTTTTATGTCAATGTAATAAATTGTAACAACTATTTGATATCGACCAGAGCACTGTACATTAATGTGATGTTACTATTTAATTTCACGGTATTCTAATCTATATGGTGATGGTCAAAAAGTATGAAAAACATTTAATTTAGAACATGATGAAAAAATTCTTGCCGTGGGCAGGACTTGAACCTGCGACCTTGTCATTCCGTGACACGCTCTTTCCAACTGAGCCACCACAGGCCACGCCACGCCCACCGATAATCTTCATCGCTTTATACATACTTAAAGTGTATGTTACGCCATTCCATCTATCGGACAATAGTACGAGTAGTATTATTCCGACAACCATGTCTAACATTCGGTTAGAAACATGATTTACGATGATGCGCTCCTATTTTTACTCTGAAATTTTTTTTTCATCATGTTCTAATTTATTCACCGAGCATGGATAATGCGTAATTGAAATTCTGAACATTTAATTTATATATAGATATATTTATTATGATAAATACTATTTTCTATTTTCAATATCAGATCCTTAGTAGAGTTTATAAAGTTAAGATTATCTCAAAAACTTATTAACCTATTGCAAAGACTAATTCACTGTTAGATAGATAAAAGTTTAAACTATGTAACTGTAAAGAATTATTAAATTCGGTAAAGTAGTTTTTGAGAATATCTCAACCTTATTTACCTACATACTACATACGCGTTTACCTACATACTAATCCAATTCGTTCGGTTATTTATATTACTTTGTAAGGTTGATCCAATGTTTGATGGCAAGTGTATTATGACGTTAACAATTCCTTTAAGCCTTAGTAACAGCGTTACGTAATGCACCCTTATCCGGGGCAAGCCATCCCCTGGGGCCAGTGACTTATGGCGCAGCACAGCACTAACTCACCGCGCGGCGGAGGTGTGCGCTCACCTTTAGACGCCGCGGCGTGCACCAACCTTAAGAGTACTCACAGAGGCGGATCCAGAGAAAGAAATTATATGACCACCCGAAGACGAGCCAACAATCAAAATTATTTAGTCACTTCGATACCATATTTAATTAAACCGGCATAAATCCTGTATAAAACCAAATAAAAAATTAAAATTAATTGTCAAGAACCATACACATACTTACTTAGGATTTTTAAAAATCTGTAAGTCTTAACGGTAACTTAAGGTACACAAAATAAATACATGTTAATTAGATGTACTTACATAAGATGTTATTTAGGGGAGCAAGGGGCTAGATGTAACAGGGGTAAGTAGTAACAGGGCTTTTTCACTAGGAATTTAAACTTTATTAACGTATTTCTTTGACTTTATCTTATCGTTATAACGCGTCACGCCACGTCATCACAGTCAGAGTTCCGCCAGGTGGCGTATTGAGTGGGTGTGTGCAAGCCCTCCGTTGTCGCCAGGTAATGTATTATTTTGCTTTCGTAAACTTTCGATTGGCTTTATTATAATCGACTAATTGGAGCTTTCTGTGTTTTATTTGATGTTAAATTTATCTATGTACGATGTCGTGTAACAGTTTTCGAGATTACTAAGTTGATTTAATAGTTATCGTTATAAATATTAAAAATTATGTCTTGGGGTTAGTTGTAACAAAATCTTGGGGTATGTTGTAACATGTTACAACTTGCCCCCATATTGATGTATGTATGTGATTGAAAATGCAATATACTTTTTTTTTTAATGAGACTGTATAAGACAAAGACAGCGGGGAACACAAAGCCAGGAGGTATACGAGTTAGCTGCAGCTGAAGTTTTAGAAAACAAGTGTTGATTACTCATAGAAAAAGTATGTTTCAGTTGATTATTTGATAGATGATTCATTTTATAGTACCTCAATATTTTTGTTAAATACCTAATGATAATATGTTGAAAACAAAGCTAATTGTGAAGATAATAAATGATTGAAGGTGTCACATTCTCGTTTTTTATTGTTGTTACTACATGCCCCAATAGATGTTACAACAAGCCCCAAGCACGGGGTAAGATGTAACACTTCCCTCTTTTTATAAAAAAATTAATTCTGAAGAAATTAGACATAGATTTGATATTTTTTCAATTAGAATTAATTAAAGAATGGTTAGAGTACCGATCAAAGTTTAGTTAGTGGTAATTTAGCCAATATATCTCAAGATATATGATTGTTTTTAAAAAATGTTACAACAAGCCCCTCGCTCCCCTACTCTAAGAAGCCACGAATAAGTTTGGCCATACAAAGGGGTCAATTAGGCAAGCGCTCACTTAGGCACTGTTCTACTTGTGACTGGCCTCTAACAGTCACATGTCCAAGTAGGTAGTTTTTATATTTATATTTTATTTTTCTACTATTATTTATTTGATAGAGTTGTCTACCAGCAGACTAATGTTACATGTGAGAGAAAGGTGAGATAATTATAGAGCAGGCAGAGCAAGTGTGCACACAAATTAATGTTTAACAACAAACAATAATGTTTAAAAATAGGCATTTTGTAAAGTCAAAGAACAAAGTGTGTGTATGTGTGTGGTTATTGAATATATAATTATTATTAAACATTAATTTGTGTGCATTTCTGTTACCGTGGAAGTTTATTATGTGGTTGTTATAAGAGACAAACGCTCCAGTGACCATTAGGTGACCCCCCACTTGCAGACTAGATCCGCGCCTGGACATTTGGCCGTGCAAGCCAAGTATTTACAGTTGGTTTTACAACGCCCTGAGGTCGCAGAAACGCTGATAAAAGCAGTCCGGTGACTGTCGCCCCGTAAAAGTTGTAACGCACATGGAAATGTCTTGTAGCCATAAAACGGTGTAATGTTTAACAAAATAACTGTGTAATGGTTAAAAATCTATCAAACAGACTGGAAGATGGGACTGATATATATATCTCTATATATATCTCACGGCCCGTGGGGTCCCGGCGCTTGGTCATTATATAAAGAGGTTAGCAAACGAGTAGTAGATGCCACTGGTGACCCAAGAGCTGGCAGCTACCTCGCGCAACGGATTAGCATAGCGATCCAGCGAGGTAACGCTGCCAGTGTCTTGGGTACTATTCCTGCACCTAATTTTTTTTTAAATAGTTTAGATTAGGTTTTTTTTTTCAAATTGAATGTTTCTTTTTATTTTATATTGTACCTTAATAAATAAAGTATCTCTATATATACTTCTTCTTCTTATGGTGCCGTCTTCTTACGAAGGTTGGCGATCATTATGGCAATCTGCACTCTCGACAGCGCCGCACGGAACAGAGACCTGGTACTCTTGCCGTAGGTACCATTATTCTATATATACAGTCCGCCTATATATGTCCGCCTATGTACATATTTTAAAGGTGTCGGTAAATGCTGGTACAACAAAAAGTATATGTAATCAAACAAACAGCTGTTAAATGGTGAATAATTGACAATTATTGATTATCAATTTTATACGGCGAAGTCCAGCTAAAATCCTATAACTATGCATGGCGTCAATCCATTTACGCGGGGTATAGGTACCTAAATCGCAGTGAGACTGATTCGCGATGCCTAAACTTCATTTTGGATCAGATTTCGGCCTAAGCATCTGTTTGTCTATGTCGCCGTTTGTTTTTCGCTTAAGAACTACTTACTCATAGATAGAGCTCGGTGGCTCAGTGGTTGGGTCAATGGACTTGTAATATGGAGGTCCCAGGTTCGATTCCCAGCTGGGGCAGCCATGTACCAATGAGTTATCCTCGGTTTTTTCGACGGAAAAACTTACGTAAATTTACCGAGTGCTCTCAAAACGGTGAAGGAAAACATCGTGATGAAACCTTCATGCCGTAGAAGAAAAAAATTCTAAGGCATGTGAAATCCGCCAACCCGCAGTGGGCCCGCGTGGTGGATCATGGCCCCAGCTCCCTCGATGTAAGGGAAGGTCTGTGCCCGAGCAGTGGGGCAATATAAATAGACTGATGATGGAGTAATTCATGCACGTTCATGGACAGTGGCGGCATAGGCCGTACTTTGAGTATTCGAAAAAAGACAGTACGGCGTATGACGTAGTATTTTGATGCATTTAAAAAGACACAACGGCATCTCCCGCGGCGTCGTAGACGGTTTTCTTTGTGGAGCGGTCCCACTGTCATTCTGTGTAGAAAATAGGTATGTGTACTGTCAAAAATAAAGGTTGTAGGTACATTTTTGTCGGTTATGACAGTAGTTCCGAATTGTATGAGAATTTTCACTGTCATTTTGTAATTTCTACTGTCCATGAATTTTGAGTATGTAGCGAAACAGTATTGCTTGCAGTCTTAACAGTGGTATACTAGTTAGTACACAAACCCGGTTATATTTAACTGGGGCGTATTAAGAGAAGTAAACACAAGCTAGAATAGAACATGTAAAACGCCCCGGGCCGCCCGCCCGGCGCTGGCAAACAATGTAGGTACTTAATTGAAATTGATTAGTTTTTTGCATCGCTCTGGTGAAGTGATTGCAAGAATATTTGCTGGAGGAATTAATTAGTTTTGAAACTTGTTATACCATGTTAGTAATGCTGTGCCTAAACAAGGTCCATAAAGAACATTGTAACATTTTAATGTATTGTAATCAGACTATAACATTTATTCACAAAATTTAAAATAATTAAAATAGGGTAAATAGAACATTACAAAAGGTACACGTCGTCGTGCAGCTCCCCTCCACAGAGCATCGTGCCGAGGACGCTGGCTGCATTACCTCTCTGTATGGCCAGGCTAAGTTATAAACTTCAACATCATTATGTTACATACACCTATGACTATGTAAATATAGGATATGCATGCGACATAGTATGCATTGATCTCAATAAACAGTCAGAGCAAGGTTAAAAAAAACTTACGGAAATCATGTCAAGCCAAACAAAGGCTTCGACCACCTTGTCAGAGGTAGATATATGGCCGAAACTTACAAAAAAAAACTTCAACATCATCAGATTTTTATGTCCTCATTGCTCGGGCTATACCTCTTACATCAAGGGATCTCGGGCCACGATCCACCACTCGGGCCCAGTGCGGAATGCTGAATTACACATGCCTATTAGGTACTAGATTTTTTTCTACGGCATGCAGGTTTAATTACGATTTTTTCTTCACCGTTTTGAGAGCATTCGGTAAATGTGTAATTTTTTATCTTTTAGCCATAAATTTGATTTAATCACGATCTGAGCGGATAGGATCGTGATAATAAGAATAGTTAAAAATGACAGTGGTTCAACTGTAAAAAGCGGTACGACATAGTGGGAACGCGCCCTACTCGTATTAATAGTCTGAGCTCAAACCCGCCCTCAAGAGCGAATTCAGCTGATACACTCTCAAGTCGTGATCACCATCTCAATTATGTCATTATAAACCAATCTTGAGGGCGTATCACGTGATGTCTTTTTCAAGTAGAACTCAAGTAAACGTCGCGCTTAGCCTTTTTTTTTTTAACCCAGGTAAGACATGCGAATCTTGTGGCACCACGCCCGGGGGAGCGTGTTGGTTATGTCGGGATCACCGCCCTGAAGGGGCAGCATACCGACTAAACGTCCTGGGGTGTTCCACCTCGTGCCATTCTTGCAGAGCCACGGGAAAGTCGCGTTTAGCCTGCAATCAGCAAATACGTTTTCAAGCGTGAGTTTGACAGTTCTCTTGATAACTGAGTTTTGTTTATTAATACGGCGTTACTCACGTGCTACCCAATTATCTAACGCGTCTAAGTTACGTTTATTAATAGGAACACCATCTTGAGGTCGTTTTCAAGAATGACTTTTGAGTCGAGAGTGATTTATTAATACGGGCCTTAAACTTGGGATTACTTTCGAGTAAGTCTGAATAAACAATGAAATAGAGCGTAAGATGCCGATATTATCATTCGCCTAGGATTTTGATCAAAAGCCGTATTCATCGCAAGCTTACGACGGGGCGGCCTGTTTGGACAAGGCCGTCGCCTCGGGCGGCCTCCCCTATAGCGGGGTCTGCCCTAATATTGGATGTATGGAGATTGGCGTCGTATTGTGTAGCACAAACAATATTTGGCTAATCTAGCTGTTTGGCTACGGTCTAATTGGATGAACGGTTGCCGATGTTTGGACTGATTCGGTTTGCTCGGGTCACGTGGATTCTAGTCCCTTGTGCTCGCAGCGGTGCCAATAATTCATTGTCGTTATCAATACGTAGTAGGTATTATATTCTCTTCGATCCTAAAGCTTTAGTATTGAAACACGTTAGATTCGAAAACTGTTAAAAGGGTTGCCATCCCATGTCTTAAACAAAACTTGTTCAAATGACAATGCCAGATTCTGCCCCACCATCAACTGCAAGTTGTACAAGATAACGAATAAATGTAAAAATATCTCCGTTTTATATTAAAATTATTGGTTTAAAATAAAGTTTTGTACAAGTTGCGATTCGAAAAAATCAGCTTAATTAAGAAATCATAAAGTATTAAGAAATCGAAGCGATTTATTCATTGTTTTTGTTATTCTTCTATAGGAGTTGTGAGAGTAGTAGAAAATGATACTGATTATGATTATGCAATATGAAACCTGTAATAAGTCCCCAACAAAATGATAGGTACACCTTAAATGGTCAGTTGGTCACGTAGTTTTGTAGGTGGGGCATAGCTCCATTTTAATGTGGCAATGTCTTTTAATAACAAGACACGTGAACAAATTGATCGCCCTTAATAGACTCTAAGTAATGTCGTTGGACTAACTCTTAGATATAAGTGACAATTTATAGAAGTTTAGGTCAAAATCAAATTACTTATTTATTTATTTTATTAATGGACTCGACAGTTCGTCATTTGCCAATGTCATGTTACAGAAAGAAAATTCAATATATAATAGTCTTCTATCTTCCTCCAGGGGAGTCGCAGTAGCGTCTTCACCCTGGGTAGCCGCGTCTTCATGTCTTCATCCAGAGGAGACGCCGTAGCGTCATCACTCTGGACAAAGCAGCTCGACAGTCACGTTCACTCCCGAGCTTGTAGCGGGACTCTTGATAAAAGCTTGAAACTTCAGATCTTGCATAAATAATCAAATAACTCCACCGTACTGTCATTCGCGAACATTTTCTGATTAATTTAACGTGATATTAAACACAAAATAGTCCCTGTAGACATTAAAAGGAAAATTATCAAATAATTTCGCAACCGTCGTTTCCCGCCATTTTCAAGAGAACCAATCAAATTACTTATTAGGGCTAGATCGTAATGTGACTCAAATGTCATATAGCATGTTTTTTAATTTAAAAAAAAAATATGAAAAAAATATCTGTAGAAACAGTAAAGATGCAGCTACAAATTAGCCGTGATTTTTTTTAATGTCTGTTGTTTTCGATATAGAAAAATCGTCTTCTTTCAACAATTTACAATTTTCGACGAAATAAACCTTTTTGGGTGGCAATATCAACAGCAAACGAATCAAATTATTAAAATTCTATAGCACTTGTAACTGGCCTCCAGTTATAAAAGTGTGAAGAACTTTAATAGTTTTAGTTTTATATCATTCAAAGCCAAACTAGTAGTGTCGCGACAAGTCGTCTGCTGCCTACAGTCGATGAGACCCTGGCCATATACAAAATATAGGCACTTTATGTTTTTCAAAATTTATTCCTTCATAAGCCTATATGCATGCGTATAGGTAGTTGCCGCCACAAAGATACCGTCCCAGCTCATGAATAAACAATGTGTTTTAAGTTCAAGCAAGTAATACGGGCCTTGTGTTGACCATTTCTCGGCAGACATTAACAATAACAGTGATTTAATGACACCCTAGCCGGATTTAGGGATCCCCAGGCATCGTGGACACCCCACGCGGTTCAATTGATTTATTTATAGCCAGCAGTCGACTATCGTACCTGGTATGCCACTTAGCCGACAAAGTGATTTTATTTCAGCCATTCTTTCGGATTTCATTTGATTTGTGGAAACGAGGCACACTTTTGCATTTTAAATCGCGTAAATAACTTGCCTAAAGTAAAATTCTCGTACAGTCGAATACAGAAAAGTCTATAATAACGGTTGGCATTAACTTTTGTTAATTCGATTTTTATAGGTATAATATAAAGGATTTTTCCTTTAAATTATCCAAATTCTATTAAGATAAGATAAGATAAATATTCTGTATTGCAAAAAAGAAAAGAATTACACAAAAGAAATAGGCTAATATCGTTAATATTACAATTGGCGGTCTTATCGAACATCTTCCAGACAACCTTTGGGTAGAGAATTGTGAGTTATTCAATAATTAAAATACAAGTAACAAACTTATCTCGACCAGCGTATATCGCTGGCCAACGAGGTAACGGTCGCCAGCCTTTTGGGCACTCTTCCGCAGGGCAGCGATTTGGCCCCAATTTTTTATTTAAATATATAAATTTGTATGTTTTTTATTATTAATTTATGGCATTAGTGCTATATTAATTACTCAGAGTAACAGAATTTAACCTACAAAATATATACCTATTTAATTTATTAAATTTATACAAACGAAAAAAAGCCCAATCCCATACATTTCCTTTCTATGCTACTAGCGACAACGAAAGTCAATGTCACTGGCATAAAGGTTGAGATTTGAAGAAAAAATACTTGACTGTTTTTTTTTAATACTTTGTGTGTACTTGAAACTATTATTACTATTATCTCGTAAAATATTTTATACAAATTCAAGAGTTCTCGAGAAACTCTCAATTTCAAATTACTTCTGTAAGAAAAAATTCAAACCTACGATGTGTATTTTTAAACATCATAACGTTTTAAAATACAGTTTTCTCAAGAAGCATATATTTACCCGTAAGTGGAAAGTCGTATTAGTAATACAAATATCCTGTTTACTTACCTAATAATATCACAAATAGATACGGCAAGGAGTAAGCTAATAAAAGAGTAAATACGACAAGTTACAAAGTGCTTAACTGCATGTGCAGCTAACGGCATCAGGTAGCTATACTATGTATATAATAAGAGTTAGCTATGTATTTCTGTACAGCGAGAGTTTCAAGGAGTTGCACCGTCTGTCCGTGCCTCACATTGAAACTTGGTCTAGGGATGGGAAAGTGTTTATATTGAAAGTCGATAAACGAAATCACATTTTATATAGAGTGTAACGAAAAGTCAAGCTGATTAATAAATAAACCTAAATAATAATTATATCACTTACAAATCGATTAGCTGATCAGACAAGATTTAAAATATTTTAATCGTCGGATGAGCAGTGCCTGAGATATGCTGTGCTGCGCGCAGTCGTAATGTGTGAAATTCAAACATGTACCTTAGTCAACCAAAGTGTACCAAAGTCAAGAGTTCAAGACTGGCGATTTATTGCTGATCGGTACAAAAAATAGGATATCGGTAAGATAAGATAAATACAACTTTATTGCACCATAAAACAGTATTAATTACATTATTGAGAAGCATGTACAATTTTGGCGGTCAATGGTATGAACGGCCAATTTATTTTTCTCGAAAATAAATAGTCGTAGAACAAAAGTAAAGTTTTTGGTTACCGATACTGAACACATTCCGTAATACCCTGCTGTATAATTTAAAACTCTCACTAAGTATTGTTTGTTTCTCCTATTTACCGATTCCAAAAGGTATTAATTTTTACTCTTATTCACGAAACAATGACCACCTATTGCAATCATTAAATTGAATATAATATATTGTAGTAAGTATTATATAAATGAGAAGTTTATTAATAAAGCTTAAAATTACTACAAATAATAAAATGACTAAAAACTAACATTAAATAACTAAAAACTAATAAACTAACTATAAATAAAATATTATTATTGTAAGTATTATTTTACCTGCTTGCCAGACATAGTAGGGTCGACTCGACTTTCATCATTTTCGTTTTCTTTTTGACATGAGCTCGACACATTATACCTATTTCAATTTAATAAACGATAATGATACGCAGTAATGTACCTACATCATCCATATGGAAAGCGATCAAAGTCGCGGTCTACCCTCTGAATCATCATCATCATCAGTCTATTTATATTGCCCCACTGCTCGGGCACAGACCTTCCCTTACATCGAGGGAGCTCGGGCCATAATCCACCACGCTGGCCCAGTGCGGGTTGGCGGATTTCACATGCCTTAGATTTTATTTTTTTCTTCTACGACATGCAGGTTTCATCACGATGTTTTCCTTTACCGTTTTTGAGAGCACTCGGTAAATGTACGTAAGTTTTCCGTCGAAAAAACCGAGGATAACTCATTGGTACATGGCTGCCCTGGCTGGGAATCGAACCTGGGACCTCCATATTGCAAGTCCATTGACCCAACCACTGAGCCACCGAGCTGCCTTCCTCCTCTGAATAGAGAAATGTAATGATCATCGACGTAATAATTTAACTTCATCGATACCACCCCATCCCTACCCATATGAAACTTTGATCAGCTCCCCTCATTACCAGTTTTTTCGTGTGAATACTTCAGTAGCCTTGCCAGTGATTTTCCGGACGCTTTGCGGACGACTGTACGTAGCTAATGTTTTCTTTTCTGACTGTACTATGGGGTTCTTAGCTCTGGGTGCTAAGGTTGTATAAGGTTTGACTTCTCGTTGTGTAATGTATACTATTAAAGTGGTTATAAGTTTGTAACATGCGATTTAGACGTCAGCGATTGTTCTAAGTAGTTACTTAATGATCTATTTTGCATTTCTATTAGTCTGTAAGGAAAAGTAGTAAGGAAAATACGTAACGTACCTAAGCTTATTTTGGCGACGTAGCCACGTTCTAATGTTAATCGTTTAAACGTCTGAGTAATATCAACTTTCTGTTTATAGGACAATACCAAGCATATATTTTTTTATTATATATAAACGGATATCACTCACTTATATTGTAGAAGTCGGCAATTAGATCGACAGTTTCGACCGATTTCGACCGTTTTTCGAGTGCGCGAAGAAACGTCAACGGCAACGGTTGAAAAAGACCGTCGAAATCGGTCGAAACTGTCGGTCTAATTGCCGACTTCTACAATATAAGTGAGTGATATCCGTTTATATATAATAATTTGTAGTAATGGCTCACTATAGTTTTAATTCATATATTTTTTATTAGAAAGTTAATCTAAAACGAGTAAAAATGTATGTTTTAATAACAAATAAATACAAATAACCTGCTACTTAATAACAATTTTATCAAACAGCAAGGTAGCTTTTGGTACTTAGATACGATAAAGATGTGTAGGTAGGTACCTAAGTACGGAGAGTCAAATTTTCTCAAAAAGAAATATCTTTACAATTTATTATAGGTGTGTACTAACATTACTCTAAACTATCAACTAGTAAAATATTTTTTAAAATCGGTCAATTGGTTCTTGAGCAAATCTCAACCTTATTGAGGTCCCCTGTTAATATACTGTTCTCTGTTTTCGACTGCCTACTCATGTAGTTACCTACTCAATCTACGCGCGGCATTTTTATTTCGTAATGGAAAAAGAAATTGAAATTTTTCCATCTTTTTACGACACTTTATAACTTAGTTGCGAGTTCTCCCGCCTCAGTTTCATTAGGGCGTGACGGACTAATTAATTTTTTAAAGTCCAAATTACGACGCCGAATGGAGTCCATTCGTGCGAAAATTTTAAAATTTATACGCTGTTTTATTACCTCGGGCTTTTTTTAATCACTTTTCTTTTGGAGTGTTCCGTATAATTTTAGGTTCTTAGAAATTAACTTGAATTTTATATAGTGTCAGGTTATTTGAGTTTGTTGGCACATTTGCACACAAAACCATTGAAATCTAGTCCGTATTACAATGGCCATGAGTTAACTTGTAAATATGTAAATAAGTTATTTTGGCGATAAGAGTGTGGCACGCTAATCTAAATAGCGCCGCCAATCTTACAAAAAATATACCTTCCACTATTTTTCAATATACAATACAAATCATAATTGCGACGAGCTAAGTTTTAGTTTTCAAATATGCCAAAAACGGCCGTTGCATCACGTTGATAATAAGCATTTCAAGAATAGTAGGAAATATTTAAAATAATCAAATCAAATAATAATCAAATTGATTATTATTTGACGATATATTTTTTTTTAGATTGTCGGCGCTAGTTGGCTCATGTCAGGTCTTTGTAGCTTTGGATTGCAGTAATTATGACAGTTGCGTTTAGGGTCAGTATTAGATATGTCGGAGACATCATCCGGAGATCAAATGACGATAAATTAGTCATATCTTGAAGATAGTTTCTATCAATATTAACAACTCCGTCAGCCCATTGTTTGTATAACATAGCGATTAGCGATACACGCGACAAGTTGGGCGGTTGGCCACCTGCCGCTGCCGTTCTGCTGCTTTTAATGCATTTCAGCCTTTAGACTGCATTGCTGACCGCCGTATATTTTTTATAGTGTCGAGGCAAAGGCCACACCGACGTGAGCCCCGAGCGGGTTAACCGGCAACACACCAGGGGCGGGATTCATAATCAGTTCCCGGATTTCACCCAATTTCACTCCGCACTTAATTCGTTCAGGGAGTTAGTTTGGTACGAACGTAATTAAGGAAACTTTTCGGATTAACCGCTTTGTTTTTCCACTTGTGACCACCACCTTATGGAGAGCTGCTCCGCCCCTCACGTTTCGTTATACGATAGGCAGTTAAGGGGAGTGAGGTTAAAATAGTGAGACCAAGCAGTGATATAGAGGCCCGATGTAACATTTTTCGGTCACTTATTTAGTTCTAGTTTAGCGATGTATTTCGGAAACTCTGCGCCCCTAGACAGAGAGATATTCGCTAATTTAGTTGTTGTAAATTTGTTTTGTTGGCAGCTTGTTTGCGCTCAGCGCTTGGCAATTTCTCACCGTGTCCGGTCGTGGGGTGAGCCAGCGTCCGACATGACTATTATAGGTACAGTTAGTGTTTGATGCAAGCAGGTGTGAGCTTTACAAAAGCTTAATAGAAGCCGTGGAGCTTTTATAAAGCTCAACACCTGCTTGCATCAAACTAAATCAATATTATATTAATCCGATCTAACACTTTATAAAACCTTAGCGCATTGGAACATTTTAGAAATTTAGACTAGAGTGAGCCAACTTCAAGTTATTATACAGAATGTATGTAACGGAAAGGGTTACTAGTTCTACGACAAAAAAAAGTAATAAACTATGTTTTACTTTCAAAAATTAGCCATATTATAATAGCAGACTCCGCTAATCACTCACAATTTTTAGCGTCTATAACCACTGACTTGTTTTTCTATTTGGTTAAATTTTCAATAGAAGTCGGATCTTTCTGAACGTGTGAGAGTTAAAGTTACAATTGTCTACCAGCACTATGCTGAGCCTGCTGCCTATTGCATGAAATAGTTTCTTTTTTTATTCTTTATTATGTATTACTTTTATATGCAATAAAAAATATTTGATTTGACAATAAGGACGTATACCTTCACCCATAGGCTTGTCAAGAACTTTGCGTAGAACAAAAGTTGTTTAGTTACCGATACTTTGGCTTAGCGGAGTCTGCTATTAAAATATGGCTAATTTTTGAAGGATTTAAAACGTATTTTATTACTTTTTTTGTGGTAGAACTAGTTGGAAAGAATATTCCAATTAATACAACTTTGTAACTATTTAGAAATGATTACATAAATTTGAAATAATTGGAATATTTTGTCCAATTAGTGGAATAGATAAACTCCATCGGGTGGGGCGGGGGGGGGGGGGGGGGGGGGGGGCGGCATGTTTCATGATAATTATAGTTGTATATTATAACATTTGAGAAATCATAGAAAAAGTCCACAAGGTACTTTGCATTTGAAATATGCAAGAACATTAGCGGACTATATTTCAATCTGCCTTTAATATAGGCCTATAGCTTGTATCAATAGTCACACAGCCCATAGGGCTCACACACACCCCTCCTGTGTACGTAGATATTCATAGATAGGTATAACCTACCTACATTTACACAGATCTACACAAAAATGCAAAGTATGTAAGTAGTGTTGTGAAAGAGTCGAGTCTTGTACTCAATACTCGATGCATTCCGTTAGTTATAATACTTACAGACAGATGTTCATTATTAACATTAATCTTAAGTTACGGGATCGGGTTACCTGCACCATTGCGAATTACGTTTGATTGAAATACTTTTCATCGACAACTTTTATTTTGGTCGATGGGTTTGATCGAAACCACGATATCTCGTCAAAGCGTAGATTAGATTATCCCTCGGTCTCTTGAAAATGGCGGGAAACGACGGTTGCAAAATTATTTGATAATTTTTCTTTTAACGTCTACAGGGACTATTTTGTGTTTAATATCACGTTAAATTAATCAGAAAATGTTCGCGAATGACAGTATGGTGAAGTTATTGAAGAAATCAAGCAGGATCTGAAGTTTGGCGCCATGGTCAAGATTCCCACTACGAGCTCGGGAGTGAACGTGACTGTCGAGCTGCTTCGTCCGCAGTGATTGACGCTACGGCGTCTCCTGTGGATGAAGACATGAAGACGCTGCTACCCAGGGTGATGACGCTTCGGCGACTCCCCTGGAGGAAGATAGAAGACTATTTATACATTGAATTTTTTGTAACATGACATTGGCAAATGACGAACTGTCGAGTCCATTAATAAAATAAATAAATAAAGATTATCCCTCTACGCGTCAAAATTTACAAGAACTGTCAGAGATTGACAAGATCTGTCATAACTGACAAGAACTGTCAGAGATACGAGTACCTACAGGTGCTCTTTATGAACCTTGCCTAAGTATTATGCTCCCAGGCCCTATAGGTAGGTATACCTATGTACGGACAACAGCAGATCAATGGTAACACTTGCAGTATGATTGTAACTCTTACGACGCAGATAATAAGAACGGTCCAAAGTGTTACACTTGCTGTGCTGCCGGCTGTATTTATGTTCTCCAGAAATGCAGGCGCCATTGCCGTCCAGGGATTGTCTTGATCTATCTAAGAATAATATTGCTTAGTACTTAAATAATTTATTATCGATATCTTAATAACAAATTAGGGCAAATTTTATTAAGTAATTAAATTAAATAGACGATCTCTTCAATCAAACAAATCTTTCGTTTGTAGACTGGAATCAAAATTAATAGCATTTCAAGTAAATTCACAGAAAGATTGCCTAAAATTGTCACCCCAAATTCTTTTTGCCAGTGAGTCGTGCATAAGTGAGTCGAGTCTACAAAATTACGACTCGAGGACTCGCGTCCTTTGCATCACTAAAGGTATAGGTACACAGCCGAAGCGCAGAGCCACCCGTGTAAAGAGAGCGTTACTTTTGAAAAAACAAAAGAAAATTCAGGAAAATGCTCGCCATAAATTGTACTACTCGCGGGAGTTGTAACGTTTGCATACTGGCCGAGTAGGGTGGCTCTAATACTGGATATAATAGGAAAAGTCTCACTATCATACTCATACTCATTAATTCCACCTTGAGGTACCATTGCACATAGTATGTGTGTATGTATATATATCTATGTATTGTTGTGTTTTATATATCGTAATATATTTTTGACAAATTGTTTATTTATATTTACATACATGTTTATCCAAATTAGTACACTACTGTAAAGGAAAAGACATATACATCGCACTCGGACGTCATATATGACTGCCAGGCTATTAAATAAGTTCGCTACAACAAATTAGTCGGCCCTAGAACAGGCTACGGTCTATTTGGGCCGCTATACTTTCCACGCTAACGTATACTTAGTCGTGTATTCGAGTTTATATAAATGGTGTGTAACATACATATATTGCTTACTTATTTAATAAATAAATAAAATAAACATGGTTACGTCTAGGTATACAAAAAGTACCTAATGATTTAAATTATTGTATACAATTCAATTATTACAGCAATAGCTTTAGTAGCAGTTGTTTTAATAATTGTTATAACATACTAGTATCATTGTTTAGATTACAAAAGTGGTCATCAGCAAAAGCCTCGTCAATAGTGTAGAAACTTGTCAGATTAAGTAGATATTTTCTGTATTACAGAATTCTTTACTTATATCAGATTCACCTTCGTTAAAAAATCCTTATTTAGAAAGGCACCGCCGCGCCGACGATGTCGCGATTATCGAGATGTAAGAGCGCAAGGCTTTACTATAGTAGGTACATCAAGACATACCAGCTAAAAGTCCTAACTTGCTTGGAGTATCACAATCAAAGAGGTGCCGTTGTATTACAATAAGTGATCAATGACCTAAAGAGTAGATACAGTAAACGAAAAGGAGGAGTTTCGGTTTGCTGTTACAGGATTCTTATTTGTATACTTAAGTATATTGTTAGTTTACTGACGTGATCAAGTGTACCGAAGTGTTCCTACGATCTCAATAAATGAGTATGAGTATGAGGAGGAGCCGGCGTACATTTAGCTACTTAAAGAGAATTTTACTGTCTACCTAGTGCATAGCAAAATCTTAAATTTTACGAGTAAGTACCTATTTTTACCCACTAGGCTAAGTTTTGTATGGTTTTGCGGTAACTAGATGTTCAATTGACCTTTGGTTATCATTTATCAATATTGATCAGGTTTCAGCGCGTGATTTGCGTTACAATGTACCTACATATTTGACAAGCGACCCCTTTTCAACAGACTTGAAGCACGTTTTGACAACTTTGTTGTTGAAACTAGTTACCATTGAAAGTCCTTTCCGTCCATGGTTACCCTAACAAAAGACTACATTCTCGTATTGCATACACGCGACGCACACACGCAACCAGCGTTTAGGGTTGTCGACTATTTCCGTATCGGCTTACGAGTCCATCTTAGAAAATACTATAGATGCAAAGTCAATGTACTGAAAATGCTCGAACAAAAATTGCACTAAAAATCCGATTCTGCAACAACGCTCAGTTATCGACACATTTCTTCGGACTGATTTAGATTTTTGGGCATTAGGTACTGAGGTATACCTATACTTTTGAACCGAATGGCCAGTTTTGAACTTTTGGCGCAAACGACAAAATCACACTTGGATGATTGGTTTGATACTTTTTTGCTTTTACAGTATTAGTGTTTTGCTGTTATTCATAAACCTAGTTAAACCTCACTTCATTTAAATCGTGCTGCTATCCTTTTCACACTTCGTTAAAAAAGCCTCTCATCGTGGGACTTCGCATGAACGGCGAAGATACACATATTTCACTAATATCCCATTCCACCCCCAATAATATACCTATAAACGTAAAAGTTTGTATGAATGGACGGATACTTGTTGCTCTTTCAAAAACTAATATAAAGATCCTGCGCAAACGACGTCGCGGGCAGAAGCTATTTTTAAATATATGCAAAATCTGCAGGTTAGTATAATAATAATACGAGTGCAAGAAACAGGTATATTCTACACGACAAATCCATTAAGGGCAATTTTGGGACCTTGCGTCTATAGTATATTTAGTCTAAGAAGTCCATACATATTGTTGTTTCCCCGCATGATTTCCCGCGTGGTGCAACCCTCGATGAGCACTTACTGGTTTTATAATCAGACATATCTTAGGTTTATTTATCTATACTTCTTCTTATGGCAAGTGTCTTATTATGTAAACAAATAAAAGCTCTGCTGTTATTATTGCGTAATTATTTTCATGTTATTAAATCGTATAGGTACTTAACTTTATTTTCACAAAAGATTCATTCAACCAATTACCTATCAATCCATTATTATCTATTATTTAGAATTCAGAGAAGTAAATTAAAATTGTTACAGCATTGATCTCCTATAAACAATTAGATACACAGTCTGCCTTCTAAAAATGTCCGAGCGCAAAGAATGTCCAAACGGATGAATTCATTTGCTTTATTTGGACGTTAACAATTGGACGTTAACAATGGACCCTTATTTGGACGTTTTTTTTAAATTGTTTTAGTAAGACCTTTATGTATCTAGTTGTTTATAGGAGATCAATGAAAATTGCCTGCAACACGGCAATTTTTTTAAACTTGGGTCGCAAAAATACTTCATACTGTTATTATTTTATTAATGGACTCGACAGTTCGTCATTTGTCAATGTCATGTTACAGAATATTCAAAATATCATATCGTCTTCTCTTCATCCAGGGGAGTCACCGTTGCGTCTTCACCCTTGGTAGCCGCGTCTTCGTGTCTTCATCCAGAGGAGTCGCAGTAGCGCACAGACCACTTACCCCATAGACCTGTAACAGGAGGGCGCCCGTTTCTGCCTGCACATGAGCGCAAAATTGCTTCGCGACACGCGTAACCTTGAGATATCGAAACGGGTTTAATATGGCGCCCCTGCCCCCCGCTTCGTCTAATAGCGCCTTATCGCTTGACATAATTTTTCGCTTGCAAAGTACCGATTTCATGTCTATGGGAGAAGTGGTCTTTGCCGTAGCGTCATCACTCTAGCTAGACGAAGCAGCTCGACAGCCACGTTCACTCCCGAACTCGTAGTGGGACTCTTGACCATAGCGCCAAACTTCAGATCCTACATGAATCCTCCAATAATTTCACCATTCTGTCATTTACGAACATTTTCTGATTAATTTAACGACAACCATTGTAGACATTAAACTGAGAATTATCAAAGAATTTCGCAACCGTCGTTTCCCGCCATTTTCAAACGCCCTTAATACTGTTACGGAACATCATTTAATTTAGGAATCAAAGATTGGAAAGAGACGGAACCCCTTCGACGGCATCGCTGTCATACCAGACCACATTGCTAAAGTTGAAGTAATCTCCACATGATATCTCTGGCGTGTTTCTGCGTAACATTTGTGCTGTTATTCATAAACCTAGTTAAACCTCACTTCCATTAAATCGTGTTGCTATCCCTTTCACACGTCGTTAAAGAAGGTTAAGATAGAAAGGGACAGGGAGCCTGAACGGCGGCACGGCAAATCACGTTTATGAATTCGCGCCTAACGCCTTTGATCTATTGAATATCAGTGTAATATTTATAGGCCAGTCATTCTGGCGAGCGTTTGTATGGAGACCCCAACAATAACTCCTCTATCAATGAAACTTTTTTGTATACTTAATAGCATATTTATAAGAACAATTGTCAGAGAATCCAATAATATTTCGAGGCGGAAGTTACTTATTTTAATTGAAATTCAACATTATACCGTATCTTTTTCTGGAACAATGTTATGGTCATAATTATTTTTCTATAAATTGTATTTTATTAGTGTGTTTCTGTACATTCATAAGTAAAACTATTTTTTAATTCAAAAGTGTAGGTATTTTAATAAAATGTCTTTTTTGGCCGTACTTTCCATAGGATAATTGCTCCGCCGGGTTTCTGTTTTTAATATGCCTTCAAATTATTATTTCTAGTATAAGTACGAAAATCCAACAAAAAAATCCAAATGAAACAATTCATTATACAGAACTTGTCTTTTAACTATCTCTGGAAAATTACTCTATCAGATATTTTTTACAATTGTAATGAGATACCCAAAAATAACCTGATTTCAAAGGATCTAACAAAATATCCAGGCGGAACACCATTATTTCGAAATACCTATCAAGCGCAGGCCAGCGCGGGGCCCGAGGCGGGCGAGGGGCGTCGAAAACCGGTCGCGCGGCGGGCGAGTTTCTTCAAGTAGGTTGGTAGGTACAGCTAACAGAAGATCAACACTTTGGACTAAATACCGTTCTTATTATCTGCGTCGTAAGAGTTGAAATCGTGCGAATGCGAGCGAGTATTACCATTGATCTGCTGTTGTCCGTACTATACGTATGTATGTATGTAAGTAGGTAGGTTGATCTAAACATCGCAATTTAATTATTATTATCGTCATCGTTTCGAAACATACGTACGCAGTAAATGTAATATGCGCATTGCCTTGTATAAGTTAAGTATATAGAGTGTGTTTTCTTCGCGACACGGGGTCTTGGATAAACTAACCCAGAGATTCCTTTAGAGTGTCTTTAACTTAATTGGGCGCTTAGTGTTTTTTTATGTTACTTCCAGCTTTAAGAAACGCCCCTGTTGTGAATCTGTACTAGATTATTTGCAATTTTGTCGAAATCTAGACGGAGCGTTCATGTCTCACGCTGGTGCATGAGATAGTGTTTGATAATTTCGCCACGCCAAACAGCGGACGTATTGGTCGAGTGGCTGGAGCGGTCGCCTCCCGTGCACGCGGTTCCGGGTTCGATCCTTAGCTAAATATATATTTTTATTTGTTTCGTGTTTTTTTGTATTTTATTTTAATTGTGTTTCGAATTTGGTTAGTATTTTATCAAACATTTTGTTGTAATTATCTTTGAATTTTATTTGAGCATAAACTCTGAACTCATTTATACCGAAGTAGGTGTATTAGGAGAGCTGGGAATATATCTGTACTAGATTACTTGCAATTTTGTCGAAATCTAGACGGAGCGTTCCGTTCATGTATCACGCTGGTGCACGAGATATGCTTGGTAATTTCGCCGCGCTAAACAGCGAACGAATTGGTCTAGTGGCTGGAGCGGGCGCCTCCCGTGCACGCGGTTCTGGGTTCGATCCTTAGCTAAATTTTTTTTGTTTTGTTTCGTGTTTTATTTTGTATTTTATTTTAATTGTGTTTCGAATTTGGTTAGTATTTTATCAAACATTTTGATGTAATTATCTTTGAATTTTATTTGAGCATAAACTCTGAACTCATTTATACCGAAGTAGGTGTATTAGGAGAGCTGGGAATCTGTCTGTACTAGATTACTTGCAATTTTGTCGAAATCTAGACGGAGCGTTCCGTTCATGTCTCACGCTGGTGCATGAGATATGCTTGGTAATTTATACGAATTGGTCTAGTGACCAATTCGTTCACTGTTTAGCGCGGCGAAATTACCAAGCATACCACTAGGCTGGAGCGGTCGCCTCCCGTGCACGCGGTTCCGGGTTCGATCCTTAGCTAATTTTGTTATTGTTTTTTGTTTATTTTTTGTTTTGTTTTGTATTTTGTTTCGTGTTTTATTTTGTATTTTTAACCGACTTCTAACAAAGGAGGAGGTTATCAATTCGTCGAATTGAAAAATTAATTGTGTTTGGAATTTGGTTAGTATATTAGGCAGGTCACCCTCACGCTCATCGTACAAGTGTAGAATTTAAATTTGCTTAGCTGTAGTCGTCAGTATGACGTAAGTAATAAGACCTATGCCGCACGCAAAGGTGGGTACCGATGTGCGAGCGAGTTGAAAAATAACAAGATGTCTTTGTTACTCGAGGGGGTGAGGGGGGTCCGATCGCATGCTGTACGGCGCGCCGTTCCGCTGAATCACTTATTGACTGATAATCTATTTTGATTCTAATGATATCACAATACAGTAGGGTTTTATATAACAGATAATTATAATTTTAAGAAATAATTTGATACACGCACTCCAAACGAGATCCCACGGCGAAAAAAAAGTGTTACCATTGTTTTGCCATTATCCGTACTAACCTTGACATATGTTGTCGTACTTATGCGTTGATGATACGGGCTAGATTACAATAGTTTTGTGTTTGTTGGCGTAGGTACTATCGTCTCGGTCGAGCTTACTTAAACATTCCACGTAGTAGGTACCTAGTAAGTACACATAAAAACACATCAAGTTGTAACACTTTGGACCTCTCTAATCTATCTATCTATCTGCGTCGTAAGAGTTGAAATCGTACTGAAAGTGTTACTATTGATCTGCTTTTGTCCGTACTAACCTTGACATGTTGCGCTTATGCGCCGATGATAGGGGCTAGATTACAATGGTTTTGTGTATGTTGGCGTAGGTACTGTTGTGTTCGTCGAGCTTACTTAAAACATTCCAAAATCAGATCACTTTGAACCGTTCTTATTATCTGCGTCGTAAGAGTTGAAATCATACTGCAAGTGTTACCATTTGTTTTGCTATGTCCGTACTAACCTTGAAATGTTGTCGTACTTATGCGCCGATGATACCGGCTAGATTAGAATGGTTTTGTGTATGTTGGCGTAGGTCGGTCGAGCTTTCACCACTCGGTAACGAGTTAACCTAAAATAAACATTATTCGTATAACTGTAGGTAGAGTACAGAATCCTATCTCCAAAATATTTGTTCAACTTCCAGTTCACGTTACCGATGCGATAGATATTTTCTACTTGTATAGGAATAAGGTTTATTATAAATTGACTTTGACTTTGAAGAACAGTTCGACTAAGATCGTAAGTATGTTCATAATGATAAGAAAAATCGAACTTAGCATTTTTCTCAACTCTAATTTTTCGTCGATTTCTAGAAACGCTTGTCCGCATGGATCTTTACTGGACTTTAGTAAAGAGTTAATCTACAATTAACCTTATTTGTATATGAGTAGATAACAGAATCCCATCTCCAAATATCTCCTCCGCTCCGTCCAATTTCTCGTCCGCGTTCCCGCTGTTCTGTACGTGTAATAGGAATAAGGTTGTTAATCGGCCGCAGTAGCGATCCGCGCGCAGTGGCGCATGCACCGCCGCGTTGATTAGAAGTATTTGAATACAACTCTATTTGATACTTATATGCTTCGCCTGCATTTTTTATTGGAAAACTTGAAAAGCAGTTTTAATAAGATAGTCTGTTCATAATGACAAGAAAAATCGGGCTGAGCATTTTTGGAAACCCCCGTTTTTCGTCAATTTCTGGATAACGCTTTTCGGTCTGGATTTTTTATTGGATATTCATAACTACTTTCGAAAGTAATATTTTAAATACATAATTAAATAGAAATTGGAGTGAGTAATTATCCCTTGGAAATTACGGCAAAAAAATACATTTTATTAAAATATATATATTTCCATATGGAAATATGGTTGGATATTCTGTCAACACATGCCTATAGGTAACTAGAACTTGTAAAAATTTTTTTTTGGATAGAGCAATTTTCCTGTAATTGATACCACGTAATTTAAGTTTGACCTTGAAAATACCTAACTTCCGTTTCTACAAATTATTGGATTCTATGTCAATTCCAATCTACATATGGTACTCTATCACTGTGCCAAATTTCATAGATAGAGGAGTTACTGCTAGGGTCAACTCCTTTAATGACTGGCCTATTAGGTAAGTACTGTGGGGTGACCGCGACTTCCAATCGTTATCGCTTTCAATTTCACACATGTACGCTATACATTGCTGCTATGTTTTTGCAAGTTTTAACAAACGTCAACGAAACGCAGCAATGTATATCGTTCAAGTGTCAAAATGAAAACGATAACCAT
This sequence comes from Tachystola acroxantha, assembly GCA_963506565.1. Taxonomy (NCBI): domain Eukaryota; kingdom Metazoa; phylum Arthropoda; class Insecta; order Lepidoptera; family Oecophoridae; genus Tachystola; species Tachystola acroxantha. The sequence goes on from OY735870.1 coordinate 21,215,541, forward strand.
AACGATTGAAGTCGCGGTCTCGATTGATCTCGGAAGTAAAAAGAAAGATCACGATTTGTCCTTGAGTTTTTATTACAAATAAATAAGCTAAAATACAAAAGAATCTCCACAATTTATAGAACCGAATAAAATTATAATGTAGTTACGAGTAGTTAGGAGTAGATTACATGTTTATTTTCTTTGGCCGACTTTCGTAGGGTTATTTTCTAAGCCAATAGTTAAGCAAGTTTGAAACACACAAAAATATGCATTAAAATCCTAATTAAATATGTAAGTATAGAATAAAATTATACTTAATTGATATGATTAGTAAATATTTACATTTCGCACCAAAGGTATATATGACACTAAAAAAGGCTCTCACACACAGGTGCGATATTTCTGCATTAACAGTTAACAGTAGATCAAGTGTAACACTTTGTACCGTTCTTATTATCTGCGTCGTAAGATTTAAAATCGTACTACAAGTGTTACCATTGATCTGCTGTTGTCCGTACTTACGTAAATACATCAAGTATCAGCCCCTAGCCAAATGACTGTTACTTTCGTTAACGCTAGTATAATAGAAAGAAAAATGTATGGGATTGACAGTTGCCAGTTGTTTTTCTTCCTTTTCTATTAGCATTAACGAAAGTTGTCACTTGGCTAGCTAGGGTAGTGGGATTATCGCAAATAGTTTCATTGAGCTAACAGTACAACGCATTTTGTTTTATATCTGTTCAGCCCCTGAATATTAACAACGGTAATCATGGTATGATTTCATCGTTTTGAGAACGCTCAAAACGATGAAATCATACCATGTCATAGCGCGCCGAACAGAGACGCCGTTATACCAACGCAGTAGCACGGTCCCTGTCACGCACGATATGACATGCTATGATTTAATCGTTTTGAGAACCGTAATAGCCCCACTGGTATACATACTTTGTATAATATCGACAGGAATCTATCAAAATATCAGTTTTCTCTATCGGTATCTCTAATAAAAGGATTTTTAACTTTTTGTTTCTATTCTATGGTTTATTAACTAATGTAGCAGTTGGTATCAACAATAAATTGTATAATAAAATATTCCCATCGCAATTCCGCACCTTTTCTGTGGGGTAGGTACTACGTATCGACCGGTGTGTGGGTCGATATTCCTACGTGAATTTCGCATCTGTGTGGGAAACTGATAGACAATGGCGGTGGGTAGACCGACCGGAGAGCCAATAAATCACTACAGATACAAACACTAACATATTATTAAATATTAAATCTTACGTACTAATATTCTTACTGATGAATATTATGATGATGAAAAAGCCATACCTAAACATAACTTTAAATAAGGTGAGTCAGGGTAAACAATTTTGAATGATTATAATTTTATTAAAAGTAGACGAAAAGGTGCGATTCTGTTGTAGCCGCCAAATCAATTCCTAAACGTAACTGTCACTGCGTGCCACACTCTAGAATCGACACAGTTGATGTTCAAATGTAAAACAGCTAGTGCTCGAAAGAAGTCGTGTTTGTGAAGTTTTGTGCTCTTAGCAAGATTTCTTTGCATAACTCGATGATTGCGTGGATTGGCTTATTTCGTTTAGGGGTTTGGAAGGGTTGTGCGTAGGTTTAGGTTAGGTTATCTTCGTATATATGTATGTATTTATAAGAATTCAGACGTTCTATTAACTGATGTTAATAGAATCTGGAGGCGGTCTGATGACCAGCCTGTGTCTAGTTGGCTTTGCCTTTCCCTCTGGGAAGAATTTTACAAAAGAAAATGTAAAACAGCTACTGAAATCAAATTATTATTATATGCTTTCTGTTACATAGACTTCCCTGCCCCGAATCACCTTATAAACTAACACCAGTGCAAAAAGCCCAATGGCTAGTGCATTTCGTATCGAAAAATTACTGTAAATTACATAAACTATGGCTAGCTAAAAAGAATGGAAGTACAGTCGACAGCACATCAACCTACATAAACCCACTGTACTCTACGCCATATTACCGCTACATAGCGTATGTCACACTTGACGTCGACTGTACTACCCAGGTCATCAGAGGTCAAGCTTTTTGTTTTCAATTCCTGTTTCGTGTGCATTTTCCAGCGCTGTTTAGCCACGTGGCATTGACTGTCATTAACGCTAGTAGAATATAAAGAAAAATGTATACTATTTGCTTTTTCGTTAGCAAATGTCAATGTCGTACATTATTATTTCTATTCTACTAGCGTTAACGAAAGTCAATGCCACTTGGCAGGGGGTGGTCAATAAGGGACAGCTATGCGTAACGCCGCCGAGCTGTCAAACGCCATCCAAAAGTGACAGCTTGCATTAATAATTATAAACATTGATAAGATATCTATAAAATTTATATTTCACGATTACATTATAATCTAAGTACAAAAAATGCAAAGTTAAATGCGGTCCGTAAGTACATTTAAAAATAATTACAATGAATATTATGCCAGTTAGTAATATTAACTTAGTTGCAATACAATTAACAATAAATGAAAAGTTCTGTTTCACGAATCCTTATCATAACTTAAAATTAAATCCTTTTTTTGGATTTCTTAAACATAAAATCCTTTTTGGATTGTTCTAAAATATAAGCGTCAATTCACAGTTGCGGCAATACGAACAGTTTGTAACAAAAGAAAACTTATATCTATAATCTGTGGTAACAAATGCCATGCTAATATGGGCAGATTGCAACCCTAAGAGACCCTAAGACTGCGACCCTAAGAGTTAAAATTCTTTGCACCCAGCCGTCTGTTTTCGATTTCTACTTTGTATAATAACGCTGTCATTAAAGCTGCATCCGTTGCGACGTGTTACCGTGTTACAAAACACCGTAACATGTTTTAGTAACCGCTTTAACAAAGGAAAATTGTTACGTTACGCCCCTAAATCGTATGTTACGGACTACGGTGTTTCGTAACACTGTAACAGACTTCGCTTAACAGTGACAAAAGGCATTAATGGCATTAGTCGTCTGTCACTCAGATGAAACTATGAGAAAAGACATTGCCACATTTCAATGGAGCTTTGCCCCACCTACTTATTACAGCTTTCATATTGCATAATCATAATCAGTATCATTTTCTACTACTCTCGCGACTCCTATAGAAGAATAACGAAAACAATAAATAATTCGCTTCGTATTCATACTATTTTCTGAACTCTTAATTAAGCTGTTTTTTTCGACACTTGTACATAACTTTAATTTAAACCGATAATTTTAATAAAAAACGGAGATATTGTTACATTTATTCGTTCTCTTGTGCAACTTGCTGGTGGGGTTGATGGTGGGGCAGAATCTGGCATTGTCATTTGATTTACTTTTACAGGTCTTAAAAGGTAGTAAGCACGTTGATTTTGTAGATCATTTACAAGCGATATGAAAAAGGAAAAGCGACAAAAATTGGTAACAAAACAATTTCAAGTCGCCAGATATAATGAAGACAATCAAATATGAGAAATTGCTCGCCTTGCAGCTACTGTGAATTGAAGTGTACCATAAGTATTTATAGTATATTTGCTACGTAATAACATTAACTACAAAGTCCGTGGTTGGTGGAATTTTTGTTGCACCCTTAGAGGTTAGTGGCGGTACTAAGATCCATCCAAACACGACCCTTAGGCCCGTATTAATAGTCTGAGCTCAAACCCTCAAGAGCGAATTCAGCTGATCACGTGCGAGTTTGACAGTTTTCTTGAGAACTGAGTTTTGTTAATTAATACGGCGTTACTCACATGATACCCGATTCCTAAACACGCACCTAAGTTACGTTTATTAATAGGAAGGCCATCTTGAGGTCGTTGTCAAGATTAACTTTTCAGCTGAGAGTGTTTTATTAATACGGGCCTTAGAGCTTCGTTATTACGCGAGCGAATTTACTATAGCGACCCATAGTAATGGTGCTTTAAGCCTAGAAAGGGATATTATTTAGTATTAAAACTGTAGTTAGTATTAAAACTATACTTCAACAAATTATATGTAGCCACACGGATAGTACACTTTTGGAAGAAATCGGTATTTACACCTTGACATAGCTGTCAATATCGGTCAAAGTTAAAATTTAAAATATCGGTTTTCTTATTAAAAAGGGATACAATATAGAACTGAGAAAAGTATACGTCAGGTTAGATTTTGTAAATAATTATTTGCCAGATTATTAAAACTATTTTACAATTACATAAAGTGCATTTTAAACATCTATTTATTGAGGAAAGAATTTCTACAAATTGTCAAGTTGTTATTGAGAAAATCTCAGTCTCATGTGTACTTATCTTTTGTCGACTGTACTATCCGTGTGAATGTAGAATTTTTTTGGACTAAAGTAGTTGCTGTTCCGAATATAACATAAAATAAACATACAAAATTGTCCCTTGCTAGGCCCAAATGACGTGAAGGCTCAATTGCGCCAACCACGAGCTAAAGTTAACCCGTGTTAAATCCCATAGAATATGGCGCACGTAACACGGTGTTATCTCTTAGCACGTGCTTACTGCAAATAGCATTTACGTTGATAAAAGGGAATTCCTCCCACGGTATTATAGAAGTTGTGCAGAAATATCGGGAGATAAAAAAACTATACCTAAGTTGGTTTTGATCAGGGAAGGCCACTCAGGGGGAGGTAGTCTAAATAATCTTTAGTTCCTAAAATCGGGTTTTTGTTATTTTTAACATAATTACTTCTAAAAAAACCTCTGTTGCATGGGCGCTGTCATTGTACGGTACAAAATACGCCCGATCACGCTGTCAGTGGCCCGGCCGACAGGCCACGAGTGTACATAACAAACAAATTTAAGTATACTTTTAAGCCAATGATACATTAGGGGACAAATGTCCTGCGACACGTGTCGCCAGGGACGTCGGGTGAAGTAGCGCGACGTTGCCGGACTTCGCGCGACATGTCTGGCAACATCGCGCGACACGGGTCGCCAGGGACGTCGGGTGAAGTAGCGCGACGTTGCCGGACTTCGCGCGACATGTCTGGCAACATCGACGTCGCTACGGACATAAGTCGGGCGATGTCGCCAGATATATCAAGCGAAGTTTCGCGAAGTCGCACGACTTCGCCTGACGTCGCTACGGACATAAGTCGCGCGATGTCGCCAGATATGTCAGGCGAAATCGGCCGGCTTCGCTTGACATGTCGCCGATACATGTCGTAGGACATTTGTCCCCTAGTGTATCATTGGCTTTATATATTTTTTTTTTGGGCATTAGTATCTTGTATATTATCCATCCCTGAGCAGCTCGCCGTTGTTAAAAAAAACCTGTATATACCGTGAGAATAATTCTCTTTTATAGCCTTAACCTAAAGCTCCGTCTCTCGATGATTAATGATAATGATGAGTGCGAGTGACAAGTGCAGATGGTAAATGAGTCGTATTGAAGGTTAACGGAGAGCTGTCACCTATTACAAATTGTTATCACAACGCACGTTTTCTAGTCTCAATAGAAACTAAAATGTATGGGATTTGCATTTGCTTTTTGACATTGTTTTCCTTAATATTTTACTAGCTCTAGCCTGATCGTTATTAGAAAGAAAAACGATTGTCAATTGAGAATGTAAATACTTATTTACTTGTTTTAATAACACGTAATAAACGCAAAAAAAAATGATAAAATCAGGTGCTAGAGCACAGTTTCCTCAAAGTAGGTATTTAATGTAATAATGAAGAAAAAGCTACTTATTTTACAATAACTTTTGATAATCAACAACGATCAGATTTCAAAATTGTGTTGCGAATTGCGATAATAATTATTATGACGTCATTGACGGCTCCGTCAGCCTTAACACGTTTAGGATGTGGACGCATTAGGCAAATAGTTTGCGACTGACTGTCGGTTAGCTGACTCTGATGACTGTTCAGTTTGCTTGCGTAAAGCCGCTGGCGGCGCAGTGAATAATGAATACGCCGACTGACTAAATGAGTAGGCAAGCGAAACGCCGCAAACTGCGTACAGTACGCTTTGTATAAACGCTCTATCTAAAATATATGGGAAGCAAATGGTCAGCTTCAAACTATTTGCCTAAGGATTCACAGTCTTATACCGCAGCCCAAATCAAGTGTCTTATTTTGTAAACAAATATAATCATCTAATTAACTGTTGTGATGTAACACTGAAGGAACTGATTGATTGAATCTGTTCATCGTTGTGAAAATAAAGTGATAGGATCTAATAATGTGAAAATAACTATGCAATAATCAGAGAACAGCTTAAAATGTTAGTAGGGTAGGGTAGTTCTTGTTTACAAAATAAGACATTTAATTTGGGCTTCGGTTTAGATGACAACTGATTAGTTATAGTAACAAGTGATTAGATATGAATGCATAGGTGAGATATCTATTTTCTTTTCGCCCGAGGTACTGGGACGCTGTTGGGACTCAAATTCAACATTCATTATACTCGACTAATCACTTACACTAGCACTAATCAAGAAAACCGGCCTTAATGGCACTTACGGTACAATAATTTGTTCCTAAATATCATTAGTACGGCCAGTTCATAGCAAAAACGAATATTATCAATGTAAATGAGTAACAATGTAGATGATGAGATATGATGAGGTTTACGATTTTTATTTTTTTAAGGTCGTAGGTTGCATAGTAGAGGTAGATATAGGTTTTATACTGATAAAATTTCTAAAAATATGTTTTTCTTAATATTTCCTAATTTAAGTCACTAATTTTTTTTATATAGATCAGCTATGGAAGCGATTCTGGTTAATGCTTAAATTTAACGAGCCTAAAAGTAGGTGCTATCTCTTTCATAACTTTTGTTAAAGAAAGGGATAGTGTCACACCTGTCAAAGGGATTCGATCATTTTATGAGGTTGGCGTAGTCAGGTGGCGACATCTGGCGGATATTGAAAAAACGGCGGCGCATAGTGAAACTTGGGTGAGACTTGTATGCGCGTATTTTCAGTTTTTCTACGACTACGGCATTAACTACTAAAACTAAACGTCTGAAAAAAATATATAGCAATCTCAGAGTGTCTATTTAGGGATAGATGAATACCCATACACGATTGGACAAACTTCGCTCGATAGACAAAAATCGCAAACACACCCCTTCCATGTCTTTTAAAATGAAAATTATATTTAAACCGAAATAGTTATTCATACAAAATATATATCAAAATGTAGGGTACTATAAATACGAGACCTTGTTGAAAAAAATCTGATTTTAGTTGGCGTATTTTTATTTCCCTGCCAAAATTCATGTGTCTCACTCTTGCTTTTGACAACGTACAACAATGGCACTTATGTAAACAAAAAATGTCCCGGTGACCAATGTCCAAAAGTGTCACGTTTCCGAGATATGATGGTCAAAAGTAAATCAAAATATTGTATGACAACGTCAACCTCATGATCAAAATGCATTTTTATTCACATAAGTGCCCTCTATCGTTGTTAGGTTTCATCCTGCGCCGTAGTTTCACCAACATCCGCCAGATGGCGCTATAGGACTATGCCAGAAAGTACCGAACCCCTTTAAATTTTTTAGTTTAGAATAAACCAGAATGGCTACCAATGTTTTCACATAATTAATTCTCTCATCAACCACTCCAAGGCCGATATTCATAGACATTTTTGAGCAAGAGCTTAACGAAACGTCTATGAAACTTGACGTTTGTAAGAGGGAGCTCACGTTAAGGCCTTACATGAGCCAACTGGCGCCGCCAATCTAAAAAAAACAATATCTTCCAATATAATCAATTTGATTACAAAAAGCTATGTTAAATACTATTTTTCAATATACAATACATATCATAATTGCGACAAGCTAAGTTGTAGTTCTCAAATGTGCCAAAAACGGCAGTTTTTCTCAATTATGAGAACTACAACTTACCGAAATTGAATCATGTTGATATTATGCGTTTAAAAAATAGTATTTATCGTAACAACGATTAGCTTTTTTAATAAAATTGATAATATTGAAAGATATTACTTTTTTAAGATTGGCAGCGCTAATTGGCTCATGTCAGGCCTGCTTTCAGTCAAAACTGTGTATGAATCTCGGCCCAAGTAAGCTACTAGCTTGTACAGTAGAAAACAGAGAAAACTATACAGGGTTTCATTAAGATTGAGTTTTTCTCAAAAACTAATTGACCAATTGTAAAAATAATTTCATTAGTACAGCTAACAGCAGTCTAACACTTTGGACCGTTCTTATTATCTTCGTCGTAAGAGTTAAAATCGTACTGCAAGTGTTACCATTGATCTGCTGTTGTCCGTACATAGCATAGACCGCAGACTATGTAATGTAAAATAATTATAAATATCGACCGATTACTTTTTGAGAAAATCTCAACCTTAATTACTGTCCTGTATAATTTTCTATGTGACAGACTGTACTAACCCTCAATCCCAGAACGAACGGCAATTTTCATACTAAACCGATGATTTTAGTATCAAAATAGGGATGTTGACAGTTTCTTGGGAACGTGACTAAATTCTTACCTAATATTATACAGCCTCTAATATTTATTATATCATTTTAAAGTTCCGTACATCAAAAGGAACCCTTATAGGATCACTTTGTTGTCCGTTCGTCTATCTGTCAAGACCTATATCTCAGAAACGCGTGGACGGATCAAATTGAAATTAATACCAAATACTCAGGTCTGCAACCTTGAAAAAATCAAATATCTACGTCAACGTAATCAAAGGATATGGCCATTTATGTCGCAATTTCTCGCATATTTGTATGAAAATTCAATAAAACTAAAACCCATAGTATATAAAGTTACGGGGTTAAGTTGCGTTGCACGGAAGTCTCGGTGCGCGAGACCGACTTGCTTTTGGCCGGTTTTTTTTAAATGCATCTAAAACTTCAAAAATCGTGTTATTCAATTATCTACCCGTAATGATGCGTCAAAACGCCCAGCATGTCACGCGACAGTTTGTTACGTCACAAATGTATGAAAAACAAGATGGCCGCAAAATGAAGCGTACGCGGTAGTAAGCATGAGACGTCATGCGCTCAATCAGTCTTAAAATCTTAGGACATAAAGATGAAATATTTTTTAAAGGATTATAATGATAAAATCTATCACTTCGTAACAATGTTATATCGATTACTGTCAACATCCCTATTACGGGTTCGATTCTCGGGATAGGGGTAAGAGCGGTTAACCACAATAATCCAGAGGTGGGGATGGAACCTGCGATGCTTGCGCCACAGTCGCACATCCTAATCTCTGTCCCAGAATTAGAGTTAACAATTCATATATGATATTTTAGTGTTGGAAACCCACATTAACTGGCAACACTAGACTACCAAAGACAATTTTGTGTCATTCTTTTTTTTCTCTTTGTCGAGACAATACTCAGCAAGATCATTTTGAATCCAAGCAAGCTGGTTGAAAGGCGCTGTCCATAACGCCGAAATTCAGAAACTATTTAGAGTGTGACCTTAGTTGAATTCATTTTTACAAATGGCATAATATTTCGACAGATATCAGACTAGTCGAACTCAAAATTGTATTTGAATCATGGCCTAAAGCCGAGATTTTAGCGCAAGCTTAAGCCGATGGTCATACTCAGCTCAAAACGCACTTACGACTTTTTTGTACTCAAACTCCACTCATACTCAAAAATGTCGGTCTTACACCTGTCAAAATTCTCAGTTGTAAGAGCGACTCTGGGAATCTCTAACTCTGGAACACAGATTAGTTATTGGCCTATTGTGGTTTGGTTCGTAAATTGAGTGCGAGCCAATGCGCTGATTTAATGTGAATGGATGTCTGTATCCAATTTTGAACGAATTGATTACAATGACAACATATCCACGCTATTTCTAAACGCCTGTTTTCGCTATGAATTCGTCGGTCCCGTCAAATCAAGGGCAATAATCAAAGATTTTTTTCATACAAATTATTTTTAGCATATTATCGAGAATGTTAAATCTAGGTGTTCTGGCCAGTTTATATTTAGTTTTAATATTTTTTACATTTTTCAAAAATTGACGTTTAGTTCGGTTCTAAGTTTTTACCTACGAAAAGGCGTTTCTCTTGGCTCCAGTCCGTAATACTAGGATAGCGGAAAACACTTCGATTATCATATTTTAAAATTTCTAAATTTTAGGTTAACTAAAGGTTGACCAAAAATCATATATTCTAATACAATGACGGTTAGCTATAAACGTGATTTAAAGTTATATATTTGAAAGAATTGCTCGGGGTCTGGAGGGGCGTACGGGGGGCGTAGCCGACCAATGAGAGCATAGTAACATCTGGCCGAGCCAGGAAGTCCGTTTGAATATAAAATTTTATGACTTTGTCCGACATAGTAAAAATCACGTTTGCTTAAAATAAATTTGTATGAAAACTTGCCCATGATAGTTCCCCTTAATTCAATGAAATGATTTATAAATGCAGGCAAGACAATCATTCCGTTGAATTTATAATAATATTAACTATTTATAACTTAATCATTTGTAACTTATAACTAAACCTACCTATAACTTAAACACATAGACTCCTATTTATTTTATTTTACTTATATTTATTCGAATTATAATATTATAACTATATAAAATATCTTAAATTGAACTTAGTTATGTACTTAAATAAATATTATGAAAACTACAAGAGATTTAATTATACAGATAACTGAAAAACTTTTGCAATGCGCGGAATTTAAAAAACTCGCCATGTCTACATTGTATAGTCGACAACACTTTTACATGAACAAAACCATCGCAATCTAGACCGTGTTACGGCCGCCCAGAGTAGCCATGAAATGTGGAAGCCGTGTTTGCACTTGACGTGTATTCGACTGTACATTTCGATCGATAAGACCTTCATAAACAGCTAGAAAGGATCAAAATTGCCTTTTCGTCATTTTTTGGCCAAAATGGCGGGCTTCATGGTTTCATATAACAGGAGTCATGCTTTAGGGCAGTCTTTCTCAAAGTGGGCAATAACGCCCACTTGTGGGCACTAGAGGGGGGCTCCGGAATTATTTTAGAAAAACTCCAGACCAGACTAATATAGCACAAATTAAATTTATTGTGGTTTTTACACTGTGGCAAAGGAAAATAATAATAGGGGCGATGAATTTTTTTTTCAAAGTTGACGATACAAGTTTGAGAACCTCTGTTTTAGGGTATCGGTAGTTCAATATTCCAACAAAAATTTACTTTATTCTTCGATCTTAGTGAGTTTAGTGATCACTGGGGTGGGCCGTCTACCAACTCTATACACTTACAATTGACAAAAGTTGTTCAATTGACAAGATCTAAAAATAACAAATCCTTAATTTATTATTTCAAAAAATAATTCTCTTATTTCTATGTAAGTATATTTTGGTATGTTCCTAGTAGTTTACTCGTAGAACTGTTTGTAAAAAAAACCGTTCTATAGATGTTTTTATTTCTAATTTTTATACAATTTTTAATTTTTTTTTGGATTTTTTTGTTTTTTTTTCTATTATATTTTAGATATGTATCTATAACCAATTTTAAAAGGGAGGTAATAATAATTAGACCTTGTCAATTATCTACAACGAGTAAATGAAATAACGCCTTTTCTCTGGGGTTGTTAAAGTAACCATGAATATGAACAACTTTCACTATGGGAGTTGACTCCCATAGTGAAAGTTGTTCATATTGTGCACAGAACAATTAATAGAAATAATAAATGCGTGGGACCAACAATTCGTCACCCACAATATCATATTATGATTTCAGAGACGGCCCATAGTGAAACTTGTTCACATTCGTAACAACTTTCACTACACATTATATTACATTAGCCTAATGCAATAGTGAAAGTTGTTTACTGTTGGCCCATAGTGAAAGTTGTTTAAATTCGCAGCCTTGAATGTGAACAATTTTCACTATATACATTGGGCTAATGCATAGTGTAAGTTGTTGATATTCAAGGGTATGAACAACTTCCACTAAAATCCCACGATGGGATATGGGAGTGACGGAATAATATACTTGATTAGCCTAATGTATAGTGACTATACAGTTAGTCTATACTATAGTCAATGTTGTTCGTATTCATACGTATGAATCTAAACAACTTTCACTATATACCGACACTGAAATTCCATGATATGATATTATGTGAGTGACTAATGAATAGTGTAAGTTGTTCTGAATACAAACAACTTTCACTATGGACTAACCCAGTGGGAATTCGTTAATTAATTTACACGTTGTATACTATATGTCGCAGAAGACTTACAGTATAGACATATTTGACAGACTTCACTGAAGCCAGAATCGCTGCCTTGAACCGACACTTATGGCAATTTGTTTACAGTACTATAGTAACTTTAGGATACCGATATATGATGCACAAATACAAGTTGCTATAGCAACACGTTGCAACCGCGTCGACGTTGACAGACTATAGTGTTAGTTTTTGCGAGTGCCTTTACCCCTAGCGAACGATCACTATATGATAAGCGAATAAGTACACATACTCTTATGTTTGTAACTAACATTTTATGGAGTTCTATCCGAAATAAAGATTTAATAATAATAATTAAAAATGATCTTCCTACGAAACCGGTTACGAACGAAGATCATTGTTACCTCATACGTAACTGGTTACGAAATGCCGAAGCGGTTCCAACGTGTATTGCGTCAACGACTTGTTAGCACCTCTGAATCCTTCATAATCATAACGGTCGTTAATTATGGTGTCGCGCGTCTACCTGAACGAGGCCGGTCTGCTCGAGGCCTCGCTGGGCTCCAGCACGAAGGTCTTGTAGCAGCCGTCGGGGAGCTGGGACAGGATGTCCTTCACGTTATCCACCTCCACGCTGAGGTGGCCGTGCTCGTCCTGGTATTGCTTCATCCAGCTGACGGAGAACGAAAGCTTTAAAATATTGTTTTTTAAGGTTCCGTACTTCAAGTGGAAAAAAGGGAACCTTTAGGGTCAGCGTAGATCGACGGAGTGGCGGGGAAGTGACTAATTTAGTAACAATTTGAATTCAACTTTATTTACTTCAACATACGATATATTGATATCCTCCGCGCGCCGTCTCACTTCGCTATACCGAATACAGTCGTATGTTGCAGTAAGTAAAGTTGAATTCAAATTGTTAATAAGTCGCTTCGCCGCCACTCCGTCGGTCTGCGCTGCCCCTAATAGATCATTTTGTTGTCCGTCTGTCTGTCCGTCCATCCGTCCGTCTGTCTGTCAAGCCCTTTTTCTCAGAAACGCGTAGACGTATCGATCTTAACGTAACAACACTTACCGTTGGTGATTATTCTTGGCTTCGGTCAGCGATTTGATCTTTCCTTCCAAATCGATTGCCTTCAGAGCGTTTTCAGCCTCGTCTAGACTTGTTTCTGAAATATTTTACGATATCAATTAATTTAAAACTTAATAATTATTATGGTCATATGAATAAACGCGATTTTTGAGGTAAACAATGATTTATGAAAAGCTTAGCATTAAACGAGATTTTGAGTTAAACTAAGGTTTGGTTTTGGACGTTAAACCGATGGATGGAGCCATAAACATAGTTCAAAGACACTTTGTTAAAAAAAAGGATAAGTTAAAAAGCGTAAACCGAGAAATAACTGTTAAGTCGTTTTTAGCACATTTTTAAACCATAAAACAAGCAGAGAAAAAGAACTACCCGCCGCCGCCGCCGGTGGCAATTGACACCTCCGGCTTCTACGCAGCCTGGTGCGTTATCCATTTCGCCACGGCGGGTCTGACGTCATGCGGTCGAATTTAATCTCTGATTGCTTCACCATTCGTGTTGTGCTGTGATAGCTAAAGTCAGGTATTTTTATGTCACATTTGTGTCTAACAGCGTAGGTATTGTACACAACGGTTTAGGCGGTGTCTGTTAATATCCATACTATTGAGAAACTGACCCGCGTGGTGGATCATGGCCCCAGCTCCCTCGATGTAAGGGAAGGTCTGTGCCCGAGCAGTGGGGCAATATAAATAGACTGAAGATGATGAGAAACTGGCGACCACGATAAGAATACTCGTGACTTTTGAAAATGGCGGGAACGTGACGTTTGCAAAATTTTGACATTAAATATTTTTTAAATTTTGTGGAGTGTTGGTTAGGTGGTTATTAAATTAATTAGAAAATGTTCGCGAATGGTAAAGTTTTCTAGTAATTATGACGTACAAACACTGGTAAAATAAACAATTTTGAATTTGTAAGTAAGATCTGTAATTTCGAGCTAGATTCAAGAGTCCACACTACAGAGCTCGAGAGTGAACGTGACTGCTGAGCTGCTTCGTCCAGGGTTGAAGACGGTCTGCGACTCCTCTAAAGAAAGAATTGAAGACGACGAGATCCTTCCAGGGTGACAACGCTCAAGCTACTCCTCTGGAGGAATAAAGAAGACTATAAGATAATAATATGAAGTTGAGTTCATTAATAAAACTAAAAAATTTAACCGACAGTGTGTCTAAAAGAAATCCCAAGAAAACCCACGGTCTACCCAATAAGGTACTTACGTAGTCTGTCCAGCGCATTGGCATCGAGAGTCGGAAGGTTCTGGAGCTCCTCCACGATCACCTTCAAGTCTTCCAGGCCCTTGGACACCTGCTTCTCAGCCTCTCTCGCGTCTGTGTTCGCTTGCCCGACCTGTCGACACAATACAATACATTAACTTAAATTCAGTAAAATGTGTAAATAAATCATCATCAGCAGCAGCACGTATCAGTCCACTGCTGGACGTAGGCCTCTCCCAAAGCACGCCACTCAACCCGACTCTCGGCCTGTTGCATCCAGTCTCTGCCAGCCACCTTGCGAAGGTCATCCCCCCATCTGGTTGCGTCCCACGCTACGTTTACCCGTTCGTGGCCTCCATTCAAGAACTCGTCTACCCCATCGGTTCTACGACAGATGTGACCAGCCCACTGCCACTTAAATAAATACGCAGCACGAAAGCTTTTGAGCAATCCCTACCTTCATCTTTGCGTCGCGTGTGAGTTGCATATTCTCAGCAGCCTGTTTCTCGAGGTCTACGATCTGTTTGCCGGTGCCTTCGACGCGGGCTGAAACGTACGTCGAGAGGCGGTTATACAAGGAGAAATAAAAAAGTAAGATTTAATTCACAAACAAGGCACAACACTACACAAAAATAAAAACAACAACAATAAAACTAAAACTGGGAAAAGGTAATAAGATAAGATAAAAGGCCATAAGATGTTACAGCAAACCTATCCTCAAACCTAGGCCTGAACAGCTTCAGCTAAGCTACACTGTACTTATTACACTTTTATTATATACTTTTTATCACACTTTAAATTATGAAATAAACAGATAAGAAGTTGTCCTCCGGTGATATTAGAAACCTAGACCTCCGGTTTCTACGCAGCCTGGCATGTTATCTATTTCGCCTTTCGCTACGGCGGCGGGTCTGACGTCATGCGTCCAATTTAGTCAGTGATAGCTTCACATTTATATTTAAATATTTTATTTATAGTTAACTCAGCACTCTTCTTCTCAGTCGTTACACTCTTGGCAGAGTGGTCGTGGTCGTCATTTCAGTCGCAGTGACCCGCCTCACAACACGTCGCCACTCGTCTCTGACGGCTGCCCTCCTGGTGCAGACGTGTAAAGGATCGGCCACAGCTGCCCTGATCTGTGATTTGAACTCAGCACTAACTCTTCGTAATTAGCTATTTTTAGACCAATATTTCTGGGAGGGGTCTATTTTTGTGCCGTTCGGGGAGGAAACTATGGGTTCTTGGGGCCCAGAAGCTCATAAACTATATAAAGATTATTCAGCGCGTCTCATCGATGCTTCTGGTGAGCAGAGGGCTGGCAGCTACTTTGGCCAGCGCATCAGCCTGGCCATACAAAGAGGGAATGCTGCCAGTGTTCTGGGCACGTTGCCTCGGTGCGCTGGAAGATATCTTTTATTTATAATTATTTGATTATTACGTGTAGATTTTTACGTTTTACTTGTAAGTTTATTAAAATAAAGTATAAATTACAGTTAAATATAGCCATAGCGATACAATGTCAATTCATATAATTAATTATTTAATAAATATAGTATAATAAAGTAAAAAAAATAAGTACTTCATTCATAGCTCCAATCGGCTACATTACGTCATCTATGACATGTTGGGTATAATTCATACCAACAGTCAATTGGAGCTATCAACTATTTAAATATAAATGTGAAGCTGACTAAATTGGACGCATGACGTCAGACAGACCGTGGCGAAATGGATAACGCGCCAGGTTTCGTTGAAATCGGAAGTATAAGGTCCCACCGGCGTGGCGGTTAGTTCTTTATCTGCTTGTTTCATCAATTAAAGTGTGATAAACTATACTTACTTGATAGCTTCTCGGCTTCATCTCGCAATTTAACAGCTTCGGCTCGGGATGTCGACGATTTCTTTTTAATTTCGTGAGCAGCCTGCAATAATTGAATGCATGAAGACATAATGTTTTCAAGAAAGGAGAACTATCCTATTGTGTACTACGATGGAACGGACGAAGCCAGAAATACAATAAAAAATCATCTATTGCAATTTTTAATACAAAAAGTGAGTACTAGTTTAATAAACGAACAAAAAACCCCTGTAATAAAGTTATTGCGATGAAACACAAGTTTAGTTTCAAAATATAGGTTGGATGTCCTTTCATCATCATCATCAGCCCGTATTAGTCCACTGCTAGACGTAGGCCTCTCCCAAAGCGCGCCACGCAACCCTACTCTCGGCCCTCTGCATCCAGTCCCTGCCAGCCATCTTGCGAAGGTCATCCCTCCATCTGGTCGGGGGACGTCCGACACTACGTCCTTTCATACTTACGCAAAATCGCGTCTTTCAGCAACTTATGATTCAAGATAAAACATTCAAAAAATATTGTGGAATAATCACAAAAATGCTATAATTTTGTATAGTATCCGCAAAAGCGTCGTATTTACTGCAGGCGCGGATTTCAAATATCAAAATACGGCGAAATGGATAACGCGCCAGACTGCGTACAAAGTTAGATTCCCACTGGCGGGCGGGCAGTTTTTTCTCTACTTACCTATTTGTGAAAAAGCCTTACCTCCGAAGCTTTATCAGCATATTCCTTCTGCGCCTGTTGCGCAAGGTCCCTGGCCTCCTTTGCCTTGTCGCTGGCCGTGTTCAACTCCTCGATGATGCTGTTGATGCTGCGGTCCGCCTCGGCCACCTTCCCCTGCACGCCGGGCACGTCGAATGCGGCCTGCTCAGCCAGCTGCCGCGACTCGGTCACTTGGTCGCTGAATTCTGCAACAACACACGTATTTATTGTGTGGTATGGAACACGATGGAATAGCCTTAACACGGTCTTGTCACACGGGATGGAATTGATATTTACAATGTGCAATGTTATGGACCTTCTGGTGTACGGTCGAACACAAAGAAAGGTGTACAGGAGAGTTTTTAGGGTTCAAATTATCTCAAAAACTACTTGGCCGATTGTAAGAAAAAAATCACTGTTAGATAGACAAAAGTTAAAACTATGTAACTGTAAAATAACTATTAAAATCGGTCAAGTAGTTCTTGAGAAAATATCAACCATATTGGGACCCCCTGTATACTTATCTCTTATATCTTCGACTGTACCACGCGCAATAACCCGTGTAGGTAGATATGTATAATTTATCGTGATAAGGTTCTAAGAGAGATCAGAAATCCATATCTCCCGACTATTTAGAAAAGTGGACTTTTGGGGAAATGGACATTTCGGGAAAGTGTACATTTTGGACCTGAGCGGATTGTGGCTTTCAATGAGGTTTTTTTATTTACATTTGCCGATTGCTCTAAAAAGGTGAAAGGTAAAAGAATGAGACAACTTACGTGTCCGAGAATATGGTATTCACTCAATGGAAGAGACGGCCTGTGGCCCACCAGTAGGAAGTGTAGGAACATTTAAATATGCTCCATGTTGGATTGGTAACATTTAGGTCGATATCATAGACAGTTTTGAGCGAAAGCTTAGCATGAACTCGGTCTTACAAAGGTCAAATTCCATAGATGTTCGACAATTGTAACAGCGAGCTCACGCTAAAATCTTGTTGCCTAAGATGTTTTGTATTTCTCATTGTCACCTATGAAATTCACAATCACCGTGATAATCCTACCTTTCAATGTCTTGTAGATCTCGTTGGCGTCTTTTAGCGTGGCCTTGGTAAGTTCTACGTCGTTCTTCGCCTGCGCCTGTAGTTCGTCCAGTCGGGCGAGTAGGTCGTTCAGGTCATCCTGGCGTTCGTGGCCCTGCTCCAGCAGATCATGGCCGCGTTTGATCGCGTCTTCAAGGTCGTGCAAGGTCTCCTGGTTTGCGGAGATCAGCTGGTCCAACTCAGCTGCTTTCTCTTCGATCTGGTGGGGATAAAACGGCTTATTCAAACACTCACGCATGAAACACGGAAACACAGATTTTAAATCGCAGACTCTGCTCTTGCATGTTAATTTTTCGCGGATCAAATAGACACATTGTAGTAGAAAATAGACATATTGGGTATATTACGGTGGTATGTAGCCGACTGGAGCTATATATATACATATCAAGTACTCATAACAAGTTAGACGCATGGCGTCAAACCTCGCAATGGCGAAGTGGCTAACGCGCCAAGCTGCGTAGAAGTCGAGGGTGTAGGGTTCGGTTTCCACAGGACATCCAGTTATCTGCTTGCTTCATCGTTTAAAATGTAATAAAAATATTACTTACTACTACATTATTATTCATCAACATATTGACTTACCGTCTTATTCATCAACTTACCGTTTTATTCATCAACTCATCATATTATTCATCAACTTACTGTCTTATTCATCAACTTACCGTCTTATTCATCTCGCCAGAGTCGTGAAGCAGCTTGTTGATGTTGATGTCTGGTAGCAGCGTGGTGTTGACCTCCGCGTAGAGGCCGAGCGCCTCGTCGTAGACCGTGCGCGCGCGCCGCAGCGCCTGGTCGGCCAGCTCGCTCATGCTGTTCAGTTTGCCCGACGCAGCATTTAGTTCGTTCGTCAGGATTTGCACTTCGTTACTGGAAGTAACCAAATATAATATAACCACTACCTTTAATAGCCTAAGTGATTTTTATTTTATAATAGAATAGACAATTTTGTCATTTGCCAATCTCAAGTTAGAGTATCAATTGTGCAGGCGGCAAAAGAGAGCGAGCGAAAAGAGAGGGAACGGGACAGAAGAGAGGGGAACGAGAGGACAGACTATGAGTATATAGAGAGATTGGAGAGCGAGAGACGGGAAGCCACAAAATAGAGATAGGGAGAGTGAGAAAGGGGAAATGAGAACTTAGAGCGAGAGAGGGCCAACAGTGAGGTGAGAGAGATATTAGGGGGAGAGGGAGATTTTTTTTAGACACGGGGGCCAAAGAGAAGACAACGGCAAATATAGTATAAAATACTAGGGTGAACCGCAACGAACTAAGTGGTATCATGGTCCCACATAGGATGTCCACATGTAGACAAATGAGGGAATGGTGATAAACTTCTCTTCTCAGACCTACTAACCTAATATTAGCCTGCTTATTGATGCCGTCCTTAGCGATATTATGCGCTGCTAGCGATGTGTTGAAGGCCTTCTCGGCTATGTCTCTTATGTTCTTAGCCTGGGTCTCCAGTTTCTCTGCCAACAGCCGAGACTCCTTGGCTAGGGAAGACATCTCCCCAGACTGCTTGCCGAACTGGTCGGATCTGTTCCTGGCTTTGGCCAAAGCTGCTGCTCCCTCGCCGTCTAAATACTCCAGGACACTCTGAAAGGATGATAAATTATTAGTATGGGACTAGTAAGTGTGAATACTGTTACTACATTCCCATATCAGGTTAGGCTATCTTCGTATACATGTGTGTATTTATAAGAATTCACACATTCTATTAATATCAGACACATTTGGTTAGCCTTTCCCTCTGGGAAGAATTAAATTTTTTTAAAAATGGGTCTTCGAGCTGGATTGTAATGCAGCGCGGACGGCTCTTGCTCTCGCGTTCACCGAAACTGAAAAACGTTGGGGAAATATGGAGGAATCTTACATTAATCTCCTTCTGCGCCGCCTCGATGGTGTCCTCTGCCTTGGACACGTTGGCCTTGCTTCGGTCCACCGCCTCGTTACCCTCGTAGCTCTCGTGCTCTATCTTCAGCAGCATGTTTCTGAACAAGTAAGTTGTTGTGTGTGTGATTTTCAGTGACGTTATAAAAGAGTAGCAAAGCTTAAGTGGGAATGGGCTGGTCACGTGGCACGCAAGCAAGACTCCTGTTGAAAGGTAGTGGTTGAGTGTAGGCCGTGGGGAGAAAAACGCCCTACAGGGGAGGCCACAGAAGAGATGGCGTGATGACATCCGAAGAGCAGCCGATTCCACTTCGAACCGGCTGCTACCAAACGGTTTGTGACAGATCTGACAAAGCTCCTGGCCCATTTGCCAGTTTCTTACAGATTTGGCAGTTTCTGACAGATCTGATAGCTCCTGGCCGATTTGACAGTTTCTGACAGATTTGACAGTTCGTGACAGTTTCTGAGAGAATTGACAGTTTCTGACAGATTTTACAGTTTTTGACAGTTCTTGTCTCTTTTTGAGTTTTAGTCAATTTTGACAGCTCTTGTCAGATTTTGACAGTTCTTGTTATATTCTAGCTCTTGTGATATTTACAATGTGTAATGTTATGGACCTTGGTGTACCACGGCCAATAACCCGTGTACGTATGTATAATTTATTGTGTCAAGGATAAGAGAGATCAGAAATCCATTTCTCCCGACTATTTGGAAAAGTGAACATTTTGGGAAGGTGGTCATTTCCGGAAAGTGGTCAGTTTGGGAAAGTGTGCATTTTGGACCTGAGCGCATAATACCTAGGCAAGGTTAGACCACTGTACTCGTAACATTGATGTTGTTATTCATAGACCTAGTTAAACCTCACTTCCATTAAAATCGTGTTGCTATCCATTTCACACTTCGTTAAAAAAGATTAGGATAGAACTAACCTAACGTCGGCCAGTCTGTCCGTCAACTTTGCCAGGCTTTATCTCTGCCCGTAGCCAAGCTCGTACTATGCTCTAACTTCTGATCCACTGCAGCTCGTGGAAAATGTACTAATGGGACTTTGAGAGTATAGTCAGTGGTCGTACCTGACGTCGGCCAGTCTGTCTGCCAGCTCCGCCAAGTCGTCTGTGAGGTTGGGCCCAGGTCCATCGCCCAGCTCCGCCTGCGCGTCCTGCGAGAGCCGCTCGATCTCTGCTCTGACCCGCTGCAGCTCGTTGTCGAAATCAGCGTTCTCCACCACCGTCGGGGCTTTGGATATCTTTGCTAGAATCTGCAAGGATACAACATGAATACAGAGCCTTGAATTCATTCGACAAAATGAAATGGATGGTTAGGCTTGTGATATACATCAATTCTGCACAGCGTTTAAGTAATTTTTAAAAGTAGATTATCTAAAAAACTACTTGACCTATTACAAAATTTATTTCGCTGTTGGATATATGACAGTTAAAACTATGTAACTGTGAAAGAATTCTTAAAATCGGTTCAGTAGTTTTTGAGAAACTCTCAACCTTATCTCTGCCTTCGTGTGTACCGTCAAACAACCACTAGTCACCCGATTGATTGGACTCCTCCACAAGACACTCTTACCATGAAGTCTTATAGCAG
Organism: Tachystola acroxantha; assembly: GCA_963506565.1. Classification (NCBI taxonomy): domain Eukaryota; kingdom Metazoa; phylum Arthropoda; class Insecta; order Lepidoptera; family Oecophoridae; genus Tachystola; species Tachystola acroxantha. The sequence goes on from OY735870.1 coordinate 21,237,141, forward strand.
AATTACTTCAATAATACTTTGTTATTGCGTACCATGACGTCCTTAATAAGCTTACTTTAAGGTCGACATGGTAGCAAATAACAAAGTATTATTGAAGTAATCCTGTAATAGAGATCAGGACTCACATCGTCCAGCTCCTTCAGCTCTCGGCGGTGCCGCGAGACGGCATCGAGCACCAGGTTGTAGCACGGCGGACAGTTCTCGCACCCCTGGCCGTCGGCGCGGCGCTTCTTGTTCTCCATACACCTGGCCATACAAATGTTTTTAAACGTGTAAAGGTGATAAAAGCACCCTTCTAGGCTTTGTCAAATTTTCCCGCACAAGTATTTTGCGACATATACAAATGGTTAGCGAGAATACTTTGAATTTAAGGCCTCGCGTGCTACATTCTCTTTTTTATATACATTATATTCTGGCGGCACTGCTATCGAAATTAATCCTCTGTAAAAAAAAAACAATCTTGAGGTGTGTGTATTCTCGTATTTTATTTAAATATCATATAATTGGATAAACTTAGCTCGAAAATAAAATTACAAACATACACTTTCCATGTCTTTTATATGTTTTTTGTGTAAAATTAGTAGTAAAATTATTCGTACGAAATATATTATCAAAATATCAATATACATAGACGAATATGCGGAAAACATCTCATTTTTATTTTACTCGTGTCTTTTTGTTCCGACATAAATTCTTAATCAGCGCTGCAGCCATGTAACGCGTGGCTGTGGCATTATGCTAAGACAATTGACCCCTTCCGGCGCTTGTGTATGTGCCAGAATAAATGGATTTCCTTTTTTTCCTTTTTTTAACCTATAAATCGTCCCACTGCTGGGCAAAGTTCTCCCCCCTCCTCTGCCATACATCCCTGTCTTGAGCCTCTTCCAGCCACCCATCCCTGTATCCAACGACATCGTCTCTCCACCTACGCCGAGGCCTGCCCCGACGCCGGCGCCCGGCCAATGGCACCCATTCTCTGACAGTCCGGGCCCATCGGTCTTTCTTTCTTAACACAAAATATCAATGTACTGCGGAGGCACTCCCGTCATACTCTTCCCTGCGGGGCGTCTTGTCTCACCTGTCGCATCGGCGCCCCTCCACGTTCTCCTGGCACGAGCACTGTCCCGCCACGTCGCACTGGTAGTTGGTGGAGCCCCACTCGTCGCAGTCGCAGTCCTCGCACCCGCCCATAGAGAACCCGTAGTGGTACGCGCGGCAACGCTCGCAGTGTTTACTGCAAACATTCGCACGGTTAACCTTAAACGTGAATTAAAGCAGAGATGTTGCGAATGTAGGATTTTAGATATCCGCGGATTTCAAGTATTTTTAAAAGATAATTTTGGTACATGATAAAATCTAAACTTTTAGCTATTCACGTGAACTTTTTTCTACTCACGTGAGCTATTTGGTCTCATTATATTAAAGCACGATATTTTTTGCTTTGATAGAATTAAATCAATCCACTCCTGTGTTGCTGAAATAAATATTCTATTGTCTATTGGTTAATTAGCGAATTGCATAACATTCGAATTCGTAAAAGCTGCGTAATTGACAAGGTCAAAAATTATTAACATCCTAAAAGAAATATACCATTTCAAGATTTAGTCCACAAGAAAAATGGCAATGAACACACTCTTACAAATACTGAAAAATCTTAAAAATTAATAAAGGGGGAGAAAAATATTTAGACCTTGTCAATTGAGCAATATCCCTGATTTAAAGTTAGTACAGGGTGTAAGGCTTTTGTCTCTTTTGAACTTTACATTTTCTAACAAAGAGCTAGGCAAAATATGGCTAACAACATCTTGATAAGACGGATTATTGTATGGTGTCTTACCCGTCGATGCCAGGCTGGCAGTAGCACTGTCCAGTGACAGGGTGACATGTGGAGTTGAATGCACCTTCCAAGTTGCACTCACAGGGTTTGCAGCCTTCGCCAGAGTCGATGTTGTAGTAACCATCCTGTGGATACAACGGATTTTGTTTAATAACCAAAGGCAAAGGTTTCGCCTATTCCTCGATTGTGTCTGCTAAATAGATTAAGGCTGTGAATAGCCTAATCTTTATGAATAAACGTGATTTAAAGTTATGCCACCGTTTAGGCCCCCTGTCCCTTTCCCGTGAAAGATAACAACACGATTTAAGGGAAGTGAGTTTAACTAGGTTTATGAATAACAGTAATATAATAATAATATTTATTTGTTTCAATTCTTATAGCCTATTTACATTGGTATACATCCGAGTTGAAATACAATTTGAGGCTATAGATCTCACTATCTTGGTGCGGCTGGTATTTAAAAAAGGAAGATCCTGTACTATAAATACCAGCCCCCTTCCTCATTGGAATCTATTTAACTTTACCTAAGTACACTTTAAAAAAAAATAAGTGTCCTTAGGTAAAAAGAGTGAACACTAAGTACGTAAAACAAAAAACAAAACAGAAAAATTAAAGCTAAAAGAATATAGAAGATATCTCTGTCTAAAGAAGCCCAAAATAATTTATTATTATATTTTAGGGGCTTATTACAGTGTAAATGTAAACGCTCGTAGTTATCAAGTACTTAAAAAAATGTGAAGCAAGCAGTTACTAAAATGGACGCATCAAGGACGACGTCAAGTGGCGAAGTGGATAACGCCCGGCGCGTTATCCATTTCACTACGTAAAGCCGGAGGGTGGTTTGATTCGCATTGATGGGAATATTTTCTCTACATGTTTGTTTATTTAATTGGGACGGAAAATAAACCAACAACAAGCAGAAATTAATTTAAAAAACGAAACAAAAAACGACTGCTAAAATTTTAAGCCTATCCGCACTCCTACAATCAAAACGAATCTAACGACACCTCATGCGATAAAATCATTGATCTCCTTTAAACAGCTAGATACACAAAGGTCTTACTAAAACAATTTAAAATCGTCCATGTAAAGGTCCATTGTTAACGTCCAAATAATGTCCAATAAAGCAAATGAGGGTCCATACATCCGTTTGGACCGTCTTTGGGCTCGGACATTTTTAGAAGGCAGACTGTGTACCTAGTTGTTTATAGGAGATCAATGGTTAAAATCCATCAAGCCGTTTAGGCTGTAGGGCGTGCCAAAGAATCAGACATACATATTTACATACATACACTCGAAAAACATAACCCCCCTTCTTGCGCAGTAGGGTAAAAATAGCTTTTGCCAGTAGTTCGAAATTGCCTTTATACATCCATGTATGTAATGAAAAATAATATAATTAATAGTTGATATAGTTCTGATATAGTAAATGTATTTTAAGTTTTTTTTTTTAAGGATTTGATCAACGACGAGCGACTCAGGGGTGGTAGTCTAAATAATCTTAGTTCCTATAATTGTGTCTTTATTATTTTTAACATAATATACTATTTAAAAAAATTCTGTTCAAGTTATATTGAAATTATCGCAGCGCATGGGCGCTGTCATTGTGCGGTACAAAATACGCCCGACGCACCCTATCAGTGGCCCGGCCATAGGCCACGAGTGTATGTAACAACGAATTTTATTATTTGTGGATTTTTAAATAAAAAATTAAGGTAAACTTTTTTGGCATCAGTATAGTGTATATTATCACCCCTAAGTCGCTCGGCGTTAATCTAAACCACATATATAATAATAGTTAATATAATTTTAAATAGATTAAAACACATAGTATAATTTATAAGATCAAAATACATTTATTATCATGGTGCTTGTTTAAAATAGTCCCTAAAGCGTAGTGACTTGAATTCTAAAAAGCGTGGGTTTTACGCCCCTCGCTCCCGCTAGATGGCGCGGTACCAAGATGTAAAACACGCTATCGTTTCGTACGCTTCGATACTACAAGACTAGCCAACATTGAACATCCATAAATTGTCATTTGGTACAAGTGTCTAATATAAACAAATGTATTTTTTTATACCTTCCCCTGTGTCAAAACTGTGTGGAAGGTTTGTTACAAATAGAAAAAAACCGGCCAAGTGCGAGTCGGACTCTCGGTCTTTCGCTCCGAGGCTTCCGAGTTCCGTGCAATGCAGATTTAGAGACCAACTTATCTTTGCCGTTATCAAAATATTATGTCATACATCGACATACTAGAATATTAGATTAGAAGGTTGAAATACCCAAAAAATATTTTTGGAGGGATGTAATTTCAATTTTACATTTTTCGGATTTTTACCTTTACTTGCGCTGTTCTTGCTAAATTCCATGATTCTAGGACAACGGAAAGTACCCTATAGGTTTTGGGTTTATTGCGTTTTCATATAAATATGCGCCAAAATTCGACATAAACGGCCATATCTTTTGATTGCGTTAACGTAGAAGGTTGATTTTTTCACGGCTGCATGAGGTTACAGACCTGAGTATTTAGTATTAATTTCGTATAAATAGAGAAGAAAGTTTATGTACCTCGCACTTGTCGCAGTTCCGTCCAATGACATGCGGCCGGCACGTGCAGAACCCCGTGAGCCCGTCGCACTGCGGGGGCCCCTCCTCGCTCTCCACCGTGCCCGCCTCGTGGCACTCGCACGCCTTGCAGTCGCCCTTCTTCTTCTGGTCGAGGGCATCGCCGAAATAGCCTGGCAAGTCATAGGGTTAAGTCTATGGTAGCACTTGAAGGTATATTTACTCAATAAATATCACATTTAAAAGGTTGAAGAAGCCAGGCTTACACCTGCAACCATCGAACAAAAAACCAATGCACTTCTTCTTTCATTAATTCTTTTCGTGTGGTTTAATGACCAAACGTATTTGTCAGAGTTATTCAGGCCGCCCGTAAGCCTTTGACGTGGCCGAACGACTACTGCCGAGTGACAGCAACCGGGACCAACTGCTTAACGTGCTTTCCAAGACTCAGATGAAAATGTCACCAACAGTGTATTCGCTTTTATAACAAGTTGCCAGAAAGTATCACGACGTTGACAGATAGGAAATTTAAAAATTTCATTAAAGGAACACTTGTTCAGAAGGCGTAACAGAATATATGACTATTTAAACGATGAACATGCATGGTGTGTGTCACAAGATCCGCATGAAGGATAAAGTTTAGATTACTAATAATAGTAATAGTTACAAAAAGTGGCAAAAAACTCAGCAGCACATCTTTTAAAATAATAACAACGCACATACTTAATAACTAGGTATTATTACCTAGTTATTAAGTAAGTGCGTTGTTTATTTATTTTATTTATTTAAGCTTTTACACATTGTGTACAAAAGGCGAGCTTAATGCCTTGCGGCATTATCTACCAGCAGACCTTTGGGCATGCGGAGAAAGCAGAGGCAGGTGTAATAATAATAAGATACGAGTAAGATAACACAATTTAAACCAAAAATAATTCCCACGTAAGTTATTATTTCAAAAGATGTGCTGCTGAGTGTTTTGCCACTTTTTCTCCTCAACATTGGCACCTTTTCATTGCAAAGTGTTGTAAATGTAAAAAAATATGTTGGCGTGAAAAAATGTTCACAACGTGCTTACTTGCAATAAAGAGATTTGACTTTGACCTCTGCGATGTGTCTAAACATTTCATGAAGTACTCAATTGCACCACTTACCGCTCAAGCACTTGTCGCAGTGATCGCCTGCCGTGTTGTAGATGCACTTGAGACACTCGCCGGTGGTGCGGTTGCAGTTGCCCACCGCGTTCGGGTCCACGTTGCCGTTGCACTGGCACTCGTCGCACTCCTGCGCGGGACCCACCTGACCTTCGGGGTCGCCGAAATGGCCGTCGGCGCAAACTTCGCATTTTGGACCTAATAATAGAAAATGTCAAGGTAAATAGTAGATTATCGTAAAACAAACCATTTGCCACAAGTAGTCTAAAAAAGATAGAAAAAGAGCTCGGTGGCTCAGTGATTGGGTCAATGGACTTGCGATAGGGAGGCGCATTATGGCTAATTCTCATTATGGCAACCGACTCGCTAATGGACTACTTCTCATTATGGCCACTTCTCATTTTGGCTACTTCTCATTAGGACTACTTCTCATTAGGACTACTTCTCATTAGGACTACTTCTCATTAGGACTACTTCTCATTAGGACTACTTCTGAAATTTCGGGAATGTTTATTGAAATAAGTACTGTCTTTATGTATATAGGTCCCAGGTTTGATTCCCAGCCAGGGCAGCCATGTACCAATGAGTTATCATTGTGTACATTTAACGAGTGCTCTCAAAACGGTAAAGGAAAAACACGAGATGAAACTTTCATGCCGTATAAAAAAATATGTAAGCATGTGAAATCGGCCAATCCGCAGTGGGCCCGCATGGTGGATCTTGGCCCCAGCTCCCTCGATGCTTAAATCGGGCAATATAAATAGACTGATGATGAACAAAAATGCAAATATCAATCAAACCGAAAAAGAACGCAAAAGCCACTTCGCAAGGCTCTCAGTTAACGACACCGAACTCTTTTCGGTTCATACTTTTTCCGTTACATCCTGTATAAGTTACACTGACTGATGATGATGAGTCGAAAAAAGATAAAAGTATTTAATGAGATTTTAACAGTACAGATTTAGATTAAAGATAACGGCGACTTCTACACGGCCTAGACCTGTCCCGTGGGAGCCAATACCAGATAACTGTAAGGTTGTTAAGTACATTGTAAGGTTGATAAGAAACGAGTATATCCGCCAGAAGACAAAAGTGGTTGACATTGCTCATAGAATCAGTAAACTGAAGTGGCAGTGGGCTGGTCACATCTGTCGTAGAACCGATAACCGATGGGGTAGACGAGTTCTCGAATGGAGGCCACGAACGGGTAAACGTAGTGTGGGACGCCCCCCGACCAGATGGAGGGATGACCTTCGCAAAATGGCTGGCAGGGACTGGATGCAGAGGGCCGAGAGTAGGGTTGATTGGCGCGCTTTGGGAGAGGCCTACGTCCAGCAGTGGACTGATACGGGCTGATGATGATGATGATGATGATAATGGAATAGTAAGGTATACCCTATTGTGTGATGAGTGTGAGGTCTCACCAGCGTATCCGTCCGGGCAGTCTGTGCACACGATGCTCTGGTCCATGAGCTGGATGCAGCCGCTGTCCTTGGGGCAGGGGCACGGCTTGCAGTCGTCCGGATTGCCCGCGATCGCCTTGCCGTAGAAACCCTTGGCGCACAACTCGCAATTGCTGCCAGTTGTATTGTGCTTGCAGATACAGAAGCCTGCGGAGTTGATGATAATTATATTGGGAGGTGAAGAATGAATGTGAAAGGGACTAAAATATTATCAGACCGATGGTAAAAGAAGTAAAGGGCGACAAATGAAACGCTGGGAAGATAATCTAATAAGAGTCCAGAATGGACAAGAATAGCGAAAGACAGAAGAGTTGAAAGTTTTTACTCTGGTATGGTAAAAGAAGTAAAAAAAGAAAGATGAAACGCCGGGAAGATGATCTTAAAAAAGATTTGAGGTCTAGAATAGACAAGGATAGCGAGAGATGATCTTTAGAGGAGGCCTTTGTCGAAGAAGAAGCTGTCGCTGGGAAATAACCGATCATTAACGTTATTGTTGTTTCAATAACAGTTGTAAAAATTGTTTCAATGGCAATAAAGGCTTATATTATTTTATTTTTAAATGGAGGTTGAAACAATGGGAAAACCAAAGCCACGGAATGGCAGCAGTAATAAAAGATGAACACACGGTTGCCGTTGATGTCACGTTGCTGCATTTAGTGTGTTATCTGTCATAGAGTTTCATACGAGTACAACTTCGCTTCGGCGCTTTATCGTTGTAGCACACTGACTCGGCAGCTCCCGGCCTCGCCCCTCGCTGTCAACCAGTAGCCAAAGTAATGCGAGGCGATGCCATTACGGAGGCGATTACGTTGGAATGGAGTTTCATACAAACAATACTGAACAATTCGAGTTAAGGCCGTCCTTTCCGCGGCATTACAGCCCGTAATAATAAATCACTCTCAGCTCAAAAGTCAATCTTGAAAAAGACCTCAGCCTTCCTATTAATAAACGTAACTTAGGTGCGCGTTTAGGAATCGGGTATCTCGTGAGTAACGCCGTAATAATAAACAAAACTCAGTTGTCAAGAGAACTATCAAACTCACACTTGAGAACATATTTGATTGCAGGCGAACCGGGACGTTAACTTGAGTTCTTCTAATTGAGAAAGACATCACGTGATACGCCCTCAAGATTGGTTTTATATACTTGAGACGGTGATCCAGTCTTGAGAGTGTATCAGCTGAAAACGCTATTGACAGACTATTAATACGAGCCTACGTCTGCGACATCACTTTAATCACTCACCTGTGGCTGTGTCACAGATGTGCGCGTGCCCGTTGCAGTCGCACGGGATGCACGTGGAGTACGGGCCGCCGTTCGCTGGCTCGTGCTTGTACCCCGGCGCGCACTCCTCGCAGTAGTCACCCACGTACGCCTTCGGGCATGAACACTTCTCCACCCAGTTGGCGGCGGCAGAGCCCTTCTCTCGACCAACCTTGAAAGGTAAGGATGAATATGATGAAATGAGATAACATGGCGCCACTACTGGCGACCTCTGCCAGCTCATATAATCTCTCACAAATGAGATTGAGAACCCGGAAAGTGCTATAATTTTATTGTAACCTTTTTTTCACTGAAATAAACAGTTTAATTTTTTTTATAAACAACTAGATACAAAGGCTGCCTTCTAAAAATGTCCGAGCGCAAAGAAGGTCCAATCGGACGAATGGACCCTCATTTGCTTTATTGGACATTATTTGGTCGTTAACAATGGACCCTTATTTGGACGTTTTTTAAATGGTTTTAGTAAGACCTTTGTGTATCTAGTTGTTTATGGGAGATCAATGTGGTGCATGTATGATGGGGCATGTGTGTATGCATGAGTGTTGATATAGAGGGTGATTGGAAATTAGATACATTCCTTGAAAGGGATGATACTAGAGGTGGTTTGCAACAAATTAGGCCCTCTTAACGAGGGGTCGAAACGGAGTGGTTTCTGAGCTACGGTAGTTTTAATTTTATTTAGGAATTTATTGACTTGTTTACAAAAAAAAATTGATGTTAAAAAACTGATCCACTGTATGTATGACTGTGTTAATGCATTTATGTTTGTGCATATGTGTCAATCCATGCATGAGATGCATTTATAATACGTGTTTTGATGTATTAGTTCCATTGATTTATGTACCTATGGTGATGCAAATGTATTGGATGATTATTTATTTATGCACATGTATTGGATGATTATTTATAAACTCACGCCCCACAAACTCACTCACGAGTATAAACTTATAATCTAGTAGAAACTAGGTTTTCAATAATGCTTTTTGAAATTAGTAATAATAAAAGAAGGTAAAATATCATATTATTTATTGTATGGATATAGATCCACAGATGCGTCGGTGTTGACAGTTGATGCAGTATGTTTGTGCATCCGTGTTCAATGTTGATGCATTGGTGCATCCATGTTAATGCATGTAAACCGAAGTCCAAATCAAGTGTCTTTTTTTGTAAACAAAAACTACCCTACCCTACTAACATTTTAAGCTGTTCTGTGATTATTGCATAATTATTTTCACATTATTAGATCGGATTATTTTATTTTCACAATGATAAAAAGATTCAATCACTCAGTTCCTTCAGTGCTACACCACAACAGGTAACTAGACGATCATAATTGTTTACAAAATAAGACACTTGATTTGGGCTGCGGTATAAGTAGTTATTGTTATACTTTCTGTAGCATTATTTTTCAATTCAATGTTTATTTTTAAAAGAATAGTACATTTAATATGTACAGTCGATAGCAGATCAATGGTAACACTGTTAACTTTTGACAGTTCTTATTATTTGCGTCGTAAGACTAGATATCGTACTGCAAGTGTTACCATTGATCTGCTGTCGACTGTACTTATGTGCAACAGTTGGGCTTGGCGTCTTTTGTAGTTCACATGGCGTTGTGAATCCTTAGGCAAATAGTTTGAAGCTGATCATTTGGTTCTTATATATTTTAGATGGAGCTTTCATTCAATGCGTACTGTACGCAGTTTGCGGCGTTTCGCTTGCCTACTCATTTAGTCTGCGGTATATGTTGATGCATGCCTAAACATACATACATGGATGGATATGTATAAATGTGGAGTGGAGAAAATTTTTCACCACGACCGGGATTCGAACCCGGGTCCTCGCCATTCCGTGGCACGCTCTATTCCAACAGAGCCATCGTGATTCGTATCCAGATCGAAAAAGATGACAGATGAAAAATTTTCTCCATTTATCATTTAGATTTTCGTTTCGCATAGCGCATATGCAAGAAAATATCAAAACATATGTTTGTTGTATGCTATTCGGTATAGAATACAGTGGTTTCGGGTACGTTGATATGCTTTTACTATATATGTGTTTGTGTATTTTTATTTTAATAATATGACATTTTATTCACATTACGATCTAGCCTAAATACAATAAGACTAATAAGTAATTTGATTTTGACCTAAATTTCTATAAATTTACACTTATATCTAAGAGTTAGTCCAACGACATTACTTAGAGTCTATTAAGGGCGATCACTTTGTTCACGTGTCTTACATTCGCGCACTATCACTACGAATGGTTTTCACTACACTACACTAACTCAAAAGGTTTGGTTATTTTCAGTCTTCTCACTATGTCCGTGTTGTCGAGGAGCTGGATTGCCTCGACATATGTGTTTGTGTATGTTGATTATTTATATCTATTATTACCTTAGCGGTGTCCAGTCTGAAGCTCGTGAGATATCCCACTCCGCCTTTGTTGTACGAGCCTCTGATTTTGATCGCTGTCAAGTTTTGTAGAATGGACATGTACTCGAAGTTCGATAGAGTCGGAGTCCAGCCATAACGAGAGTCCTCGTGGAGTCTAAAGGTGTATTCTTGAGCCTAGAGCAACGGGAAATATTGTACATATATTCAAATAGGTAATATTATTTCGCAACTGCTAATCGGCTTAATATTGAGACATTTACAATTTTTTGTTAGCGATATATTAGTTATCTAGAAGCGCAGCAAGACTGCGCTTGGATATTGTATGAGAATTAGTAGTGTCGCGGATGCCGTGCTTCTGTAAGCGTCTAAATTGAAGGCGCCCTTAATATTACAATCAATGGCGGCAATCACGTGGTTTACAAACAAAACAATCGCCTTTTTTTTAAAATCAGTATATGAAAGAGTTGTATATAAAAAAAATATTGTGTAAGTATTTTTTTTCTTCTAATTAATATTTACTCCATTTTGATGTCAGTGCTTGGTAGGAAAACAACTGAATGTGTACCTACTTTCAGCAGTACATCTTTAAAAAGATTTAATTTTATAATGTTGGTACTTTTTCAAATTGCAAACAATCGCTCGTGCATAACTATTAGATTATATTCATAGTCATATGCGTAACAAATTACATTCGCTTTTTGTATATTATGTTACATTTGTTTTTAGTTTTGACGACTGAAGCTATCACATACTTATAATACAAACTGAGGAGCCAGAACTGACTTAATTAGACGCATGACGTCAGACCCGCAGTGGCGAAATGGATAACGCGCCAAGCTGCGTAGAAGCCAGAGGTGTAGGGTTCGATTCCCACCGGGGCTGTGCTTTTTCTTCGCTTGTTTCAACATATTTAAAACGAGTAATCAAATACTCATAATACAAACTGTGGAGCAAGCAGTGACTTAATTAGACTATAACGTCAGACCCGCAGTGGCGAAATGGATAACGCGTCAAGCTGCGTAGAGGTGCGGGGTTCGATTCCCACCGGTGGCGGGCAGCTTTTCTTTGTTTGTCATCATTTAATACGAGATAAAATATCTGAGTGTTTAAATAATATTCGCAACTGACTAATTTACACTGTATATAACAAAACGCAGAGCAGAATTCAAAAAAATTCAGATAAGCAATTCAATAAGGTCCTGATAGCACCCAGGAATATTTATACTTAAACTCTGTCCCAGTATTCAAGACAACAACTTTCATATTAAAAATAGACATTATAGTACATAAGTTAGAGTTTAGAATTCTAGGACAGAGTTTAGAGGTTGTTTTGTTTCGTATTATAAGGAACGGCCAACAAACTGTTTAGTAAGTGGTTGATGATAAGACCCTAGAGACAGCAACACACCGGAGGAGTTGCTTGTTTGCCCTCAACTTTAATTTATTTATTATCAGATAACAATCGTTCCATTGTAAGTTAGTAGCAATGTTCTCATTGACTATGTTAGTGAACTAAACCTAAACTAAATCCCAAAATAATAATAACAATTAAATCAATAAAATAAGTCAATAAACTAATAAAACTATTTATTAATACATTGCAGTCCGTGTCAGTGGCACATGTGTGGTGACCCAGTATTTAAGAATTGGGCCATTTACCCTATCTGCCAGTTGCCACCAGGCTGTTGGCGCAGTCCCGCATCCGCCACGTCAGGAAGACTTTAGAAACTTTAGAAATCTCTATTCACTTTTCTCTTGAAAAACTTCAGATTGTAAGTTTATATCGCCTTGATAATGCCTTTGTCTATCATAGCTATAAAGAAGAAAAATTCGCCGCGACGCCTATGGAGTATATTTTGAGGATAGGTTGTCCGTACTAGTTGACACTTTCACTCTCATATCATATTATGTCAGTCAGAGTGAGATATCTGTTTTATCGCCGTTTCTTCCACGTCTATTGAAAATTCAAACAATGCAAAAACAAGAGAGTGACAGTCACGCTAAAATTGTATTGTTACAGCAGCGTCATACGATGTAAATAAATGCCCGTCGTTCCTATCTTCACGACCATGCATCTAATGGAAATGTATTGGCAAATTGGCATTTCGCAAAAAATTTCGCACACAGCATGACCACAATATTATATCTGTGCACGTGTATACCTGATCAGATGGCTCCGGGTTATTCTGTCCATAGATGTTCATGGAGATGGAGGACCTAGCTCCTTCGATGACGATGTCCTGAGCCGAGGGGTAGCCGCGGTGCTCGCCCAAACGCAACGTGAACTTAAGGTCGTGGTTGTACGACGGCCGCTGGTCGCCGAGGAACTGGTTCGAAGCTACGAAGTACACGATTTCAGAGCCCCTTGACGTGACCGCTGAAAGAAAAACCAATACTTGATGTAAATCGGTACCTATGTAAAGTTTTTTTGAGGGTTTTTTATATTTCATATTCAATTTTTGAGTACAGTTTAGTTGAGTGTCGCTAAGGATTTCTCGAAAATTTCTACTCTATATACCCCCCCCCCCCCTTATGATACTAGGGGCACTTCGGGGATGATGGGGGGGGGGGGTTACAGTGACCACCGGCTGCCCACCTCGCAAACACAACGCAACCACGTCGAAATTTTGTAGTTATGGCAAAACAATTGCAAAAAGCTGCCTCGAGACGATACATACGTTACCACTGATCGGTCACTTTTTGCCGCTTTATGCAGTTTTTACGCACTTTATGCAGTGCGGTTGTAGTATGTGTGTAAAGACGCTTATATTGCTGTACTCACCAATATTCTGCGTATTAGCGTTGAACTGTAGCTGCGCGTCTCGCCGGCCGTCGTCCTCCGCGGTCCACTTCTCCGCGTCCCTGATGAAGTGCGCGCTCATCTCGTGCGCCTGGTACTTGGGCGCGGAGCTGCACTGAGACGAGTGGCCGAAACAGAAGCACGGCGTGCAACCGAACTCGTTGTCCACGTCCAGGTTGAAGAAGCCAGGCTTACACCTGCAACCATCGAGCAAAAAACCAATGCACTTCTTCTTTCTTTTCTCGTGTGGTTGTGACCAAACCTATTTGTCAAAGTTATTCAGGCCGCCCGTAGGCCTTTGACGTGGCCTAACGACTGCTGTCAAGCGACAACAACCCCCACTGCTTAACGTGCTTTCCGAGGCATTAAGGTGCTCAGATCAATGCACTGGAGAAAATACTTTAAAAAAATTATAGTATCGCGCGCCAAATGTGCGAGGTGCGCCATATTCCACGCCCCGCGCAACTCAACACAATCTAATCGGCTAGACTAAACTCATTCGGCTAGTTATAGTAAGTAAACGCATTATCAAATGAGTCGTCGGGCACCTCTATCCATTCTTACGCACATCACTATGCTGATTCATATACCTGTAAGTACGAGCGAGATAGGCAGATACAATGATTTATGGCCTAACGACTCAGATGATAAGGCGTCTACTACAGTAAAATCATACGCGCATAATTTTTATAGCGATATATGTGGAATTCCTGTAAAACAAAGATATCCATGGAAAAGCAAGCTGAGGTTTTTTTATTATCCCCATTTCACCGTACACTTCGACATTGTTAATAGTTTTAAAAAAATCGTTTTCTGGAAATGACAATGCCAGATTCTGCCCCACCATCAACCGCAAGTTGTACAAGATAACGAATACATGTTAAAATATCTCCGATTTTTATTAAAATTATTGATTTAAAATAAAGTTTTGTACAAGTTGCGATTCGAAAAAAACAGCTTAATTAAGAATTCAGAAAATAATAAGCAATCGAAGCGATTTATTCATTGTTTTTGTTATTATTCTATAGGAGTTGCCAGAGTAGTAGAAAATAATACTGATTATGATTATGCAATATGAAACCTGTAATAAGTCCCCAACAAAATGATAGGTACAGCTTAAATGGTCACGTAGTTTTGTAAGTAGGGCAAAGCTCCATTGTAATGTGGCAATGACTTTTTGGGTCATGCAACATCAATCCCTTCCTGCGCAGTGTTTTAGCTAAGTTTTCAAAAAAAGGATCTGAGAACCGCACTGTGTCACAAGACACAGCAATCCATTGGTTATTAAAGTCATTGCCAGCAATGCATTATTAAGAGAATTCGTAGCAGCCCCAACAGCATCCTGAAAGTAATAGCGTGGAAGTATTACTCCCCAATTATAAAGCTTCGTTGATGAGAAAGAGCTACTCTTTTTGATCAGCACCTCAACGTAGCATGGCAAATAAAGCAAAACACTCACTCTCTGCATCGCTTGCCCTCCACATTCTGTTTGCACCGGCACACTCCAGACAGCGGGTCGCACTGCGGCGTGTTAGCGTACGAGCCGGACTCGTTGCACCCACAGGGCTTGCACCCTTGCATTGTGAACTCGTAGTGGTTGGGGGCGCACACGTCGCACTTGTCGCCCGTCACGCCAGGCTTGCACTGACACTTGCCCTCGGCGTTACATTGCAGACTGCGTGCCCCTGCAATCATCATCGTCAATCTATTTTTATGTCCCTAGACCACGTAGGTTCTAAATTACAAGGCAGCGGAGAAGATTCGTATCCAATCGCGACACTCCACTGTCCGCTCTAAAAACTAACATTAAATTTAAGTACTAACACAAGAACCAAACAGCCAAACAAATAATAACTAAAAAAAACAATTACAAGGCACGCTGACCTCAGACCCTTGGAAGCAGGTACCATTGCAGTAAAAGCAATCAAAATCCAAAATGACGAAACGCTGACCCCAATGTCGCATATTTGTCATTGTCACTCACCGGTAGGGTAGCAGTGGCAAGGAGGCAGAGATGGCCCCGCCAGTCCTGCCCAACGCTGGCAGTTGGGTTAATCATAGTCCTTGGCGTAGCCCATACGTCTATAATGACAAGAATGCTGGCTCCAACGTCGCAGACTTATTGTCACTCGTAGGGTCGCAATTGATAACCTATGCCCGTTACCTTGGAAGTAGTTCTTGCAGCGCGTCACAGTCCATGAGTCTATTATGACAATATTTCTGACCCTAATATCCAACTTGTCACTCACCGGTGGGGTCGCAGTTGCAAGGCAGGCAGATGTCCCCGCCTCCTTGGAAGTAGTTCTCCTTGCAGCGTTCGCAGTTGGGACCGTCGCGGTTCTCAGCGCAGTCGATGCAATGCCCGCCGTGGCCGGTGCGTTCGTACAACTCCTTGTCGAAGTAACATTTGTTCGCGAAACCGTTGCAGTTGCACACTGGGGAACATACCTTATGTTTAGAACAAAATAATACAATATTCATATATCTGACTGAACAAGCTGAAATGTGTTGATGACTCTTTTGTAGAAGTTTCTTTTACTTGGTGTTTAAACAGAGATGATATTTTATGACATTTTAAACATGGCAAACAAGCAAAGAAAATTTTGTCCCAGTGGCAACCGAACCACACACATCCGGCGTTTACCCACTACCCATAACTCCGTGGTGGCGAAGTGGATAACGCGCCAGGCTGCGTAAAAGCCGCATATGGAGAGTTCGATTCGCGGAGCCTGGTATTTTTTTCTCTGATGGTTTCATTGTTTAAAATGTGATAAAACAAATGTAGAATAAATCAAATCAAATGGTTTCCAAGTATGCGCTTGAGGCGTGTAGGTATGACAGTTTGGAATAAGAATTGCATATTTAATGAAGTCATGTCGTACAGCTAACAGCAGATCGAGTGTAACACTTTGGACTTCGGACCGTTCTTGTTATCTGCGTCGTAAGATTCTGAAAGCTGAGCGCGCACGGCTGTTTGCTCCTATGAGGCTGATATGGGCCATAAGGCCAAAAACCTCAACAAAAATTAGAATCAGAAAAAAATAATTTAAAATCGTATTGCAAGTATTGCCATTGATCTGCCGTTGTTCGTTCTAATTGTAGTCGTACATGTATACCTAACTGTATGACTAGATGGAACAAGCCAAATGTTTCATTGCGTTATCATCTACTAAGAGTTACATTACGAGCAAAAGGTCATAGCCTTATCATGCCACAGTGAACTTAGTATCACCACAGTAAACAACACCCTAATGACCAAATGGTTAACAATGTTATCTATCAGTCAATTCACTGTATCATTCATTATAAAGAAGTTTTGTTTGAAGCATAAAATAAAATTCGCTTGGCATAATTTCGCAATGCCTAATTCATGACAGTCGTCCATTGAGACTATAACAGCCCATTGTTTCATTATCTCTTCCTCTGGGACTATTATCGGAATTCGGAGAAGGCTCGCGTTGTCGCGAATTTCCTGCCAAATAACACATTCAATCGCGAATCATTAGAACGAACGTGAATGGTTCGGGCCATTGTCTGTTTTTAAAACTAAAAGGACGTTGTTTAAAAGGACACAAACGGATACAATGACTGTAAATTAAAAATTTAAAAGATGAACCCCAACAACTCCGCTGCTGTAAGTTAATGATGTGTTGGGTATCCTGCTGATGAACAGAGTATTTGTAAATACAAATAATTTCCTTAAAACTATTTATTTTAGTATTCTTAAAACAACGAAAATTGTAGCATTTCTGGCCACACAATCACATAAAAATCTAATCTATGCTGACATACAAATATACTACAAAACATCGTACATGATATTCATAGTCATACTTATATGGGACGATTGCACATCGCAATGAAATTAGGAGGTTAGTAGTTTCCCCATACAAGTTGCAATTCTTGGGGCTCTCAAAACGATTAAATCATACCATGTCATAGCGTGCGTGATACTCTTATACGAATCGCGCTTCCATATGATGCTGCAGCATCAGTTCGAGGTTACCAATATTGGTTTAATTAAATGGACACAGATGACTGAATTTTAATTTTATATCGAATATAACCACATTTTATTTTTATCGACACTTATATTAATTATAACAATTTGAATTTTATTTAATAATTTCTGAGTTATGAATTTAATTATGTACCTAACTACATTGTATAATGTACCCAAACCACGACCTGTAACATTTGTTATCAATAAATTTTTCATTTCATTTCATTTCATTTCTTTTCATTTCATTTCTTTTCATTTCATTTCGTTACCATGTTCTTGCCATATCATTGAAGTGGCAAGACCCAAAATTTCAATTCCGATCAGACTTATGAAAGTTGCTCACGTCCATACTTAATAGATCTTCTAGAATCATAGCTATGAACAAACACTATCGAGTAAACAACTGACACACGCTATGGATGTTATTCATAAACGTGATTTAAAGTTACGACACCGTTTAGCCCCTGTGTCCCTTTCTATCTTAACCTTTTTTAACGAAGTGTGAAAGGGATAGCAACACGATTTAATGGAAGTGAAGTTTAACTAGGTCTATGAATAATAGCATATAAAACATTGATCTCCCATAAACAACTAGATACACAAAGGTCTTACTAAAACAATTTAAAAAAACGTCCAAATAAGGGTCCATTGTTAACGTCCAAATAATGTCCAATAAAGCAAATGAGGACCGTTTGCACCTTCTTTGCGCTCGGACATTTTTAGAAGGCAGACTGTGTATCTTGTTTTTAGTATAGTAGTATCTTCTTTTTTAGTTGTTTATAGGAGATCAATGATATAAAACTCCTTAGTACATTCCTCTTTGTTGCGACTGAGTTTAAAAAGAGTCTAATGAGCCCGTATGATGGTATAAGCTTACCTTTGCACTCGTGCACGTTAGTAGGCGAGGCTCTCCCCCAGGGCGCGTCGTTATAAAAGTCCAGACATTTCTCACAGTCCCGTCCGTCGGTGTTGTGTTCGCACCTTTATATAAAATACTAATTAGAAAAATCCGCAAATATACATTTTTATAATGTATTAGCTGTACCCCGCAACTTCGTTTGCGTAGAGGAGGATGGAGGAGATCAGGAGGTAGATCTTCCTCTCTGGATCCTTGTTTCCACATCACATACCGCCATGGCTTATATAGCCTATGAGCTGTCCGGATATTTCAGCTATCTCCTAGTGAAACTCCCATCACAATCCCTTATGGCGTGATACTTGCACAAAGTCTCAGACAAACAGACAAAAATTCTAAAAATTAGTGTTTTGGCATCAGTATCGATCCTAATTACAATTATTCTTTTCAAAAAATATCCAATGTACAGACACAACTTTTTTACAGTCTTATTATATGTATAGGTAAGACTTTCGATTTTTGACCATTTATTCATTTTCCATTAGTACTCTAAACAACTTGATATTGGCGAAATGCCGTTTTAGTGGAGAAGCCATTAAACCAAAATAGAAAATAATAAAATAGTCAACAGACTATCGTCTTTGTAACTGGTTGAGTAGCAACATTATTTTATCCTTTTCGGCAACTGGTTGTGAAAAACAGTTGCCATGGCGGCCTGAGGGTCATTAACAACCTGATTCAAATTGGGTAATTTATAGAACGCATAATATCGAAAACGGCCGTTTCTCGCAATTTTGCGATATATTTATTGCTCTGCTTTTCGCTATTATGATATCTATTGCATATTAGAAAGAGAATTTATTGTAATAGAGATTTGCTACAGTTATTGGCAGGTAAGATAGCCCAAAATGGCGGCAGTTCGTGAAGGTAGACTCGTCAGCATATTAATGCTAACACTTAAGACTACGATTTTAACGACGGGCCGCAGACAATAAAAACAGTTTAAAGTCCAACATGTTACATTTCATCTTTCGACAGTACAACTGTAGATTATGTTTAATATTCCGCCGCCATTTTGGGTCAAGTTAACTGTCAGGATCTGTTCATGGGTTTTCTAATGAAATTCATTATACATGGTGTAAATGAAAGGGTATGCCGAAGGGAGTTGTTCAGTATCGGTAACTGAACAACCTTCATTCTAAGATTTAAAAAAAAAAATGTCTCATACAAATCCATCAGCTGACTGGTACAAAATGTAAGAAAAGTAAATAAGAATTTCGTGATTGTTCAGTTAAATAGATTTATGCATTAACTTTAAAATCATAACAGTGGGTCTACTAAAACGGTCAAGTCTCATAGGACCCACTAGTGGGTCTAAGAAGACATACCCGTCTTCAGAGACCCATCGGTGTCTACTCTAAAGAATAAACGTACAGAACACTCGCCCTTCGGTTCCGTTTTCCGTTAATTACAAACCGAACTGTCATTTGCACAAATCAAATTGAAAAATTTCACGACTACATACCGGCAAGCTCTGACCCTGGTCCCATCAGGCATGTCCTGTGTGTCGCAGACGGAGGCATGCCCGTTACACTTGCACCTCGCACCAACGGCCACGTCCGCGATGGCGTACCAATAAGACTGCAAGACCTGGACATCGCCGAAGATCTCGTCTCCGAACGTGTTCAGACGGTCCAGAGAGATACGCAGGTCCGTTGCAGTTACCCATTCCTAAAATTAAAATGGTCCAATCGAAAATAGAGACATTTAACAGGGAGTCAGGGACGGAAACCACTGGGGCTATTACGGTTCTCAAAACGATCAAATCATACCATGCCATATCGTGCGTGACAGTGCTATTGCGTTGGTATAGCGACGTCTCTGTTCGGCGCGCGATGACATGGTATGATTTCGTCGTTTTGAGAACAGTAAACCGTCGCAGAAGCGGCGCCCCTTTCATACAAAATGTATACAGGGTGGCCTCGAATTCATTCGACAAAATTAAATGGATAGTTAGGCTTGTGACATACATTAATACTACACAGCGTTTAAATAAATTTAACAATTTGGGGAAAAATTCAAAAATATTTACAATAAATTCAACTATCTTCATTGGATGTGCATTCGTTACTGTGCTTTGGACTTTTAAGGTATTTTTTAATTTTTGGCAACGATTTCTTTCACTGGAATTTGACCTAATGGTCTTTCTAACTAAGGTCATTGTGTGACTTGTGACGTACATAGTTCAAATTTTTTTGCAGTTTTGATTTACAAAAAATTCTTAACAATTTAATATTTTTCATGAGTACAACCACCTTTGTCAAATGAATTCAAGGACACCCCGTAGAAGGGTATGTACCTCGCCCTGTCTCTGTGACGCAACTGCGTCTTACGTCTGTTCAGTGTGGCTTGCGGCTAAGCTTGAGATTTTCTCGAGAACTACTTGACCAATTGAAAATATTATTTCACTAGTAAATAGCTTACGCTTAGCTTAATAAAAGTGGCTAACAGGTTATTCCACCTATGAAACATATGTCTACCTTAACGTTTTTTAACAAAGTGTTTTGTGTTTTTGACCAATTTGCTTTTGAATGATTTAAATGAGATAGCAGTTCGTATGTAAAATCAAGAAAAAAAAACCAGCATTAATTCTTAAGTCAATAAAAAGCTTTTATTATTTATTGTTTTATTGGCAGTGTGATCCTTTTTTGTGTGATTCGAATCGTAAAAGATCCTAATGGACTGACAAAAACTGTCTTAATAATAACTCAAGGCAATACGGCACATTTTGCAATAATGTGTAGGTTGATACATATAATCCTGGTATAATATGGTAATGATGTAATACAACCAGCCTAGGATGTCTGGCAAAGGACATTAAAATAAGATATGATGTAACCTGTGTCTGTGGAGAATCAAATAACCAAATATTTTTAGCAACTTTATTCTCAATTTACATTTTGTGTGTTTTATGAAGGCTTTATGTTAAGCTATAAGGATTTTCCTGATGTTTATATACAGAACGAATGCTTATTTGCATTAGTTATTATAGAAATTGATTACGGATACCATTTGCACGAAATAAAGATTTATTTAAATTTATTTTATGCATAGGATTTGATGGGACAGGATTGAATGTTGTTCTCATTAATACTATTATGATTCTTCTTTGCTTTAGAATCTTATTAGTCAACACAGCGACAAAAGCGACTTAAAGTTAGGAAGGGGCTTTTGAAAATGGCAGGAAACGACGGTTGCGAAATTTTTTATAATTTTCAGTCTAATCTCTACAGTGGTTGTTTTATGTTTAATATCACGTTAAATTAATCAGAAAATGTACGCGAATGGCAGTACAGTGAAATTATTGGAGGCTTCATGCAGGATCTGAAGTTTGGCGCTATAGTCAAGAGTCCCACTACAAGCTCGGGAGTGAACGTGACTGTCGAGCTGCTTCGTCCAGAGTGACTCCTCTGGATGGAGACGCGGATAAGAGAAGACGATATGATATTTTGAATATTCTGTAATATGACATTGGCAAATGACGAACTGTCGAGTCCATTAATAAAATAAATAAATGTTGTGACGTCTTTATATATATTTTGTGCCGTTCTGTGTTGTTTTAGATATCTCCGCAGGATCATGAAACACCGTTCGGCCTTCTACCTGATCCCAAAGCATTGAATTGAATTGAACTTTTCGACGAGACACCATAAATATAAGAAATAAAATTCACACAGAACTGACATTCTCGCGTCATTGAATATAATTAGCATACATCATGACTCGAGATAGCATAATGTCCATACATGACCCGTCAAATTGATAACTAACTAGTTGATAATAGAGTTTAAAAATAAAGTTTACGATACCTGTAACTCCGGGCTACTGTCAAAGGTGTAAGCTGAAGGTCGTCCTTCCAGAGTAGAGAAAAGCACATTTCCACCGGAGAGTGGAGAAATGTCTGAGTACTCGCTTGTGCAGAGCGCTCTGGTCTCCACTCCGACAGCTGCTTTCTGTTCCTCTACTCCGTAAGTATCACGGCACGATGCACTGGTGGACATAGGATATTATAAATTGACCTGTCTGAGCCCCCATGAGCTTCAGTTATGATAAATTTCTGGCCACGGTTTATTGGTATGATTTGTAATTGATGCTATCGGCAGCACTCGACAACATTTTCACATAGTACGAGTAGCTAAGCTACAATAATCCAAATTGTCCGTAATCCAAATGCTATGGTTGAGTTGTCTTTCCCAATCGGTCCCCGATGTCCAAGTTCATACAATATGCTTGAAAACAAATTCATGACTTTGCAAATCAGAAATGTGGAAAGGTAAAGTCGATACTACAAATGGTAACTCTTAAAGTACGGTTACAGTTCTAATGCCGAACACATTATTATCGGTGAATTTACTGTTAAATACTGCCGATGGGATGGATTTTAAAACATACGAATGAATTTGATACTTTTAAGTTTCACCTTTGTCCATCCCATTTGAAAAAAAATCATCAGTTGCTCTTTGGTGTAATATTGTTACCGATTAAAAATATATTCAACAGGAAAATTCGAAAACCTACTTCCGAATGTAATAAGAATAACAGCTAAAGCTCGCTCGATCTCTTACGTTAAGATGGACTCCGTCTCACAGTTTCCAATAACAACGGTTGGAAGAGAGACCATCACATGACAATATTACAAGGGTTATTCTTTGGAAAAATTGCATAAGACATACCTGAAGTATTGGAAAGGTTCCCAAACACTGCCTTCGCTGGTTTTCTTATAGACGGCAAAGCTCTGAGGTCTTGGCGAGTAGAATACGAGCCTCACATAGGTGATGTCGTAGGCTTTACCTGTTTGTATTTCAAATACGTATTTAGTTATGTTAGAGGCATTACAAATGAAGATAAGAGAGCATTATTGTTATTATTTGATATCAGGGTGTTGGTACAGGCCCAAGGGTTACTGCAACCTCAGAGGTCTATTGTGTTCTGATGGTGCACAGAGTTTTTATATCTCCCTCCCAAGGCCAACATCTTTCAGGAGTCATATTTTATCATTTGGGGTGAGAGTTTTTATATCCTCGGGTGGCATTATGTGTCTACCTAAGGCTAGGCTTCGACTGTGAATGAGAGTGTATAGATAAGAGGGCATGGATGTATTAATGTAATATAAATTGAATAAAGAGAATAATAATATTCGAGACTTCTCCCAGACTTAATTGAATATTTCCATACCTCAGTATTGTGATTTACAATGTGAATGTTTCATATCATGGTAAGCTAACGCTGCACAATTGATTATTAACAAGCTTACCGGAGATCCGAAATACAGTTTAAATCACTGAATTTCAAATCACGACTAACAAAATACCAAATGTTTTATTTATCAGAAACATATTATGGGTTAAGGCGTTAGGCACTGAGGGGGAAAAAGATTGACACATGAGGTGGCAAGACCGAGATATAAAACAGATGGTTAGATTCTATCAATAACAAAAAAAACTTCAGGACCTAACCATCTGTAAATATAATTTTTATTTTGCACCCCCCTTATCGATATTTTGACTGAAATCGGAATCGGAACACTCACATAGCCAAAAGACCCACGCTGAAGAATGATAGAACTGGCAAATTGACTTTTACAATGTTTATTTGCTATTCCAATTTGATATTTATGGCTCCATCGTTTTGTCGATGATTCTGCCAATGTCAGGGTTGAGAATGACACGGTATGTAAGGGTGTTATTGCTCGGTACGATTACTCTTCGAATATGGTTCAATTTTCTAAATGGGACAACACATGTTTGTTAGTATGTTGTCATAGTATCTAAACTAAATCATGTTTTAGTACTTAATATAATTATGTTAGTACATATATACAAAACATGCAGTAGGTATATATTTATGGTTTGTGGTTTATTTGCTACCGAACTCCGCATAAAAGTAAGCTACAAGTTAAAACAATGTCAGATCTATTTACTGTACTAAGGCGATGCTCGTTTTGTATTCACAGTAGGAGCGGGGCCTTGATAACACCAGGATTGTCGCGCTTTGTAACGGTTCTGGTAGTTATGTACTTACGGGTCTGGATATTGTGGCAGTGTCACGGGAAATTGCCCATATCGGTCCCTTTGAACCAAGTGGTCTGTGCTTTGAACAATGAACTTGGGGTCGAGAGACAAAATAGGGTTTGTGGTAAAGTTTGTTGGTGGTCACACAATAGACCTTTGAAGACGCAGTGACTGGGGTTTGGATGAGATAGGATTGGGAAATCACTCATATTAGGTTATTCATCACCACACCGGCTACCCATCGCCAGTAAACTATATATAAGTACTTACAAATAGATAAATCCTCTTACAATTATCCCTAATTAATCTATTTATGTCGTAATACAGTTGAAAATCACGATAAAATCATCAAAAAATGCCGTAAACAAAGGCTGAGTCTATTCGCAACCGGTCGCTCTGCTTGTCTATGGGAAAAATAGCAGTGTTGCCAGTAG
Source organism: Tachystola acroxantha (assembly GCA_963506565.1). Lineage (NCBI taxonomy): Eukaryota > Metazoa > Arthropoda > Insecta > Lepidoptera > Oecophoridae > Tachystola > Tachystola acroxantha. The sequence continues at coordinate 21,262,004 of OY735870.1, forward strand.
AAAAAAATCGAAAAATAGCAGTGTTGTCAGTGGAAAAAATTGCAAAATAGCAGTGTTGACAGTTGAAAAAAATGAAAATGTTGCCAAAATTGATTATTTTATGGCCTTTTTTGGCCAAATTCATACCATTGACAAGATAAAGTACCCGCTGGAAATAGCCACCATACATTGGGATTTGTATGAGCTGTTCAAATTTCCCGCAAATTTGCACAGATTAGAAATCACCGAAACGAAACCGGAAACCGAAGTCGGGGTAATCTGTGCCGGAAACGAAACAAGTTTGTTTTGCAGTTTTACATATTTCATCAAAATCTTGAAACGGCGGATTTTCTATTCGATTGATTACTCGAAATAACTTGGGATTGTCGAAAATAGGAGAGCATTTGATATATGACACACGTGATTGGGATATTTTCCAACAGTTTCTAATGTGTGAAGGAATAAGGATATGTGTGTGGAGCAAGTGCTGGTCATCGGCGGTGATAGTCCTGTATCTGGATGACGGCAGTCCTTCACAGTGGCAGCAGACCTGTCTCTGTCGTTATCCTTCTAGACTGGCACATAGCACAAAACGTCCTACCGAACCAGCCAAGAATATCATCACCCGCAGGACAACCAAACTAACCAAGGCCTTCAAAGTAGTTGGAATTGGAAACGTTCGTAGTTTGTGAAGTGATTAGAGAATGGTGACCCCTAACAAACTCCATAGATCAAGCAATCAAATGCCATGAGTGTTCGATAGAAATACATGACAAATTGTGGGCCAGCAATGTCTTCTCATGCCAAGAGTTATCTCTACGACCATACCAATAAAGGAAGACTATGGTATTTGAGGTAAGTAGTAATTATAAACTATAAGGTATGGGTGGGTCAGGTGTGTAACATAACACATGTGTTAAATTCCTTATATGACAACCTCGCATTATTCATATTTAGGACAAAATAAACATCTAGGTACTTCTAATAAGTTTGTGCAGAGACTCTCGCCTCGTTAAAACTCTTAAGGGTCTCTTGCAATATCGAGATAACCCTGGGTTGAGAGAACTCCATACATTTCGCTCACGTTAAGTCGCTAACCCTTGAAGAATGTGTAGGTTTTCCGTCAGTATATTTAGGAAATATTAACTGGATTTGCTAGATAATATTGATTGATAAATAATATTCTTCATTGCAATTACACAAATATATAAATAAAGGGTGGGATATACAATAATATCACAACTTATCGCTGAAAGTGATCTCTATTTTCTCCTAGACAAGCGTTGAGAATGAATTAAGTAGCTTATGGTTCAAATTGTCATTTATGTGTCTTTTTAATTTGAGCTGATAATAATATAAATTTAATATTCTTTATTGCAATAACATTACACAAATACATAAAGGTTGGGTTATATTACAAAAGAATCACAACTTATTGCTGAAAGTGATCTCTCCTACAACCGTTGCGAGATAAATGAGAGGATGAATTTTGTAGCTGATTGTGCAGTATTAAATTGTCATCTATGTGATTTTGATAAGCTGATAATAATGTTATAATTTTGTTACAGTATGCCTAAAATGTGAAAAGGTGATGAACGGGTCACTTCGTGAGATAAGAAAGACAAAATGGACAAGAGACTCATGCGCGGCGTTCTTGGGATGACAAATACTGAAAAGGGACACCAGTGAGGAGACTTTGAGAGGATGCCGAATCCTAGAAAGAGAGTAACGGCCACAATTGATTTGTTTAAATATAATTTTGATTTCAATTTGTTATTGACTTTTATTATAATATACATTAAGTACCCATTTCTTGTATGGTATACCCAGAGAAATAACTCTATGATGGTAATTCAACGTCTCTGTTCATTTACAACTCAAAGATTTCCTTGACGGAAGTGCTACAAGCATGAATGCTCTATGGAGAGAGCCTAAAGTATATTTTGTATGGGGGACAGGGTTCTGCCCTTGAAACAGTGCTTTCACTCTCATGCATCAGAAAAAGCCATCTGTTTTTATGTTCGATTTTTATTGAAAAATTAAACAATGGAAAAGCAAGAGCAGTGTCGGTTATGCAAATATTGGAGTAATCCGCAAGATGTTCCTTGCTTCATATCTACATGCAGTTGGTTTAGTATATAAATTATTATTATTACTTATGCCTAAAATTACAACAATTTAATTAGACAAACACTTCAACTGACTATCACTTGACATAATACCACTACAATACTGGATATGTGTTTCAATTTCCTATTATACCATATTTCAATTAAACTAGTTGTGTTCCTCTAAATGACAATGTAATTAGATAAGATAAATATTCTTTATTGCAAAAAAGAAAAGAATTACACAAGAGAAAAGGCTAATATCGTTAATATTACAATTGGTGGTCTTAATTAGGTACTTTTAATGACAGCCTCTGATGTTGTATTGCCTATATCACTTTTATCGTCAATTACTACAGCTTTTGTTCTTAAACCAGACTTCTCCAGTTCCAATGTGGACAATGCAACTTGAATGGTCAAATCATCACCGGGGTCCATTATAATAAGCATCTTCAATGACTCCATTCTTGCCAGGGCAGTTGGGAGTCAGTGTACAGTACATCCGGTCAAATCCAAGTTTTCAAGACTTGCCATTCTGTCCAACTAGTCTATCCAGGCACACACATCAATGTATTTGTTATTCTTCAGACTCAACCATTTCAGAAAATTGAGACCGCTTAGGTTCTGTATTCCCTCATACCGAATGCCATTGTGATGGAAGTTTGTGCAGTCCACAGCTTCTATGAAGTAGCCATCAGTAGATCCAATCTTTCGAATTTTTCAATCTGAAAAAGGTCAACTTAAAGTATAAATATGTGAGATTTCATAACTCCTGTATCATATATTAGTATATTTGAAATTTATTTCTATTTCACCTTACAGATACAAGTTATATTTATAAAAACGAACCTGACAGCGCAGTGTCGATATGTGAAGAAATGTACAGCAGCTAAATTTGAACCAAGAGACGAAAGAGTTCTGGCAAATATTTCTGATTCTGTATCTCCTGGACCACCTTCATGCTCGTCCACCAATCTTTCACTGTTTGGACGTCCATATACGGTAGTCTTTGCAATGCATTCATTATTTCTGGGCTAGGATTTTTCCGCGTGAACAGTGACAGTTTACTGGACCATTCGTTATCACGCTGTATCCAGGGCTTTCTCCATTCGGGATAAGGCTTTCCATGACCGGTTTGGGGTTGTTTGCCTTCCTCATCTTGTTGATAAATTGATTTTTTGGTACCTTCGGGAGGTTATATAAAGGCCTGAATGTACCGCAAATTAAATGCCATATGATGTATGTGTTCAGAACGACCAGAAAACCAGAAAAGATTATTATTACTGTAGTCTGTATCGTATACAATCCAATATCACAAAAAGGATAAAAACATTTTGTTTGCAATTGAATTTTGTAGCTTTTTTAATTTTTTTTGGTAAAACATAGGGATGCCCGATTCGAATCGATCTTATTGAATACGACCTTCGATTTTTTGAATCGATTCACGTGAATGCGATCTCGGCACAGATCGAATCGCATACCTAGAAGATCGGATGAAAAAAATCGAAAGATTGTTATTGTGAGGAACTTTGTGCCAAACATCAAAAAGGGGACAATATATACTAATTTCCACCATATCAGCTCTCAGACTTTAAAATATACTATTTACCGACACTCAAATATGTGCAAAAGCACTAATCGATGTCACAAATTAGACTGAAAACCGTAATCGACTAGATCCCGAACGTATAAGTTATTGCTTTTGAAATGCTATAATAGATGTTAGTGTAGATAGTTGACATCCAGTAAATATATAGTATGAATAGAATAATAATAAAAATCGGTCATTTACCCCATATTTCGATATATTTTTGGGTACAAAACGATACGATTCGATCTTTGCGAAATCGATTCAAACCCATATGATTTAATCGCGAATCAATTCAATTAGTTACGATTACGATTCATTGCGATCCACAAGATCGATTTAAATCAAAAAATCGAACATCCCTAGTAAAACACTTCTTCCTTCTTAGAGGGACAGGCAAAGCCTACTAGAGCATACAGCCTAGTCTGATGTAATAAGAATGTCTGCGTTTTTATAAATACATACATATATACGAAGATCGCGGACATTTCTCCTGATTAATTTAACGTGATCATTAATCACTAAATGTCGCGGAAACTATTTAATTAGGATTTTCACAAAAAGTAGCTAATGACGTTTCGCGCGCTTAAACTTACACATTATGTACTTTGATGTGTAAAGGCGGATATGTTATTTTTGATCCCGAACGGTGGGTATATATATGTCGTGGTCATATCGTTAAATTGAACATTTCATGAAATAGTCGACCATTTCATGAAATGGTGGCATTTCACGAAATCGTCAAATGTCTATTGGTCATTTCATGAAGTAGCTTGGCCAGATCAATGAATAGAAAACGTTTTACGATATGTCCAACAAACGCACGGCTATTTCATGATATGACCAAACACAATTGGCCATATCGTAGAAAAATTGCAAAAACTACCGCTAGAGGCGCTGAGAGCGCGCTTTGTCATTGTTTATGTTTGTGTGCGTAAGTAAATAATGCGGATTCATGTTGAAAAGTGAATAAAAATGTGCAAATTATATAAGAAAGTGTGTTGGAAACTTGAATAAGTGTTACTATACGAAACGGTGTGAATTTTATGACAGTCACGCAAAAACCAACCTCAATTTACAAAAAAAATCTTGGGAATACATTTCACAGGTTAGTACCTATTTAAATGACAATATTTAGTTTATATCCTTTTAAAATCTCATCTAAGTATCTAAAATGTACTTATTTACTTTTAATAATTGAATCCTAGAAATTTAACATACATAATTTTCATTTTTAGGTTATACAACAAATAAAGGAAAGTAGGGTGACCAGGCAACGAAAGTCGACGGACTATAATTTACTGGATTACAAAAAATTACATCATGGAAAAACTGGAATTACAAGTTTTTAATATACAAGAAGAAATGCATTGATGATCCTACTATTCGTATAATTACGATGGAGAAATATTTTGAAATACTAACGGAATTTCATAAAGGTATACCGTATGTGAAACGAAACATTTTAATGTTCTATAATATTATAATACAATTTTGTACTTATTTTATTAGGTAATAAATATAATAATAGTAATAAATAATAAAATATATTTATATATTTTACTATTTGTTTTTTTTATTATTAAAATGTATAAATATATTAAATAAGAATGAAAAGAAATAAAGATAATAATAATAAACATTTAATAAAAACATCTTTATTGTGCTTTTAATGTGTTCAATATGAATATTTCGTATATTTAATTCCAGTGGACAATTGGTTTGAAATGCTTGTAAGAATTTTGTAACATATAAATTTTTTTAATTTGGTACTGACTAGAACAATAAATAAGTTCGTAATAAGTATGTTTTGAATTATTATTACTTACATCCTTAATGGGCACCCTACATTAATGATCTGACCAAACGTCGTTGGACAAATCGACGTACGTTGACGTTTAAACGATATGCCCAGCACAACTTGACGATTTCGTGAAATGCCACCATTTCATGAAATGGTCGACTATTTCATGAAATGTTCAATTTAACGATCTGACCACGACATATATATATAAATAAGAAAATAATGCAACAGACTTGGACGTATAAACTTGCAAGTCTTTTGCCCTTTCACAATCCATCCATAAAGAATAGTTTGACACTGACAGTTTTCTTTATAAATGTAGAAAAAAATGTCTATGGTATTATTTGTAACCGATCCTCTAGATTGTTTATGGATATTGTCTATGGTTAAACCATAGACAATGAAGACGACCCGCTGGAAATAGCGTCGCCGGTAAACAAATCTCATAAACAATTTTTTTTGTAAAAAAAAAACTCCCAGTGGAAGTGAACGGCAAAGCCATCTAGGGCATACAGCCTGGTCTGATGATAATATAATGTCTGAATTAACTAACCTAACCTAAGCCTACGCACAACCCTCCCAAACCCCTAAACGAAATAACTCAACAATCCACGCAATCATCGAGTTATGCAAGGAAGCCTTGCTAAGAGTAAGAGCACAAAAATTCACAAACACTTATTTCGAGCACTCCAATTAATAGAAACGTTCGCGTACATCGCGTTAATTCTCCTGATTAACTTAACGTGATCATTAATCACTAAATACCTCGAAAACTATTTAATTAGAATTTTCACAAAAAATAGTAGCTAAATGGCGTATTCGCGCGTTTTCCAAGGAACTTTGCTAGAAAAACAACAACTTTTTTGTTGTTGATAAAATTAGAGCTTATTACAAAAAGTAACAGTTAAAATCAAAGTATAGGTACTTACGTATTTATTCTCGTTATAAGTACTTTAGGGATGTACTGTACAAAAATAACTAGCATAGGAGCTTGTGATCTTTCAATTTCGCTGGGTATACCAATACCAAACCAAAAATATTCACGGTTCTTGATCTAATATTCATAAAATGGAAAGGGTTTGTGATTTTGTAGTCTAATACTACTTATATTTAAGCTGGTTACACAGATTAACCCCCACGTGAAATATATAAGATAGGTACCTACTTAACTCTAGAGTTAGCGCTAAACCCGAGCAAATGTACCTATGTAGTTTTCTCGGGTTAAGTACCTACTTACTCAACCCAGGGTTATATCGATATTACAAGAGACATGTCGATTTAACGATGAACAATGTCGGAAAGAGCCGGTCAACCGCAGCCGCGCTTAATTCCTGAAAAAATCTCTGATTCTGTGAGAGCGATAGCGTCGTCGGAGTCAGCTGAACTCGGCTCAAAGAGCGCGCAAGCTTGTTTGAATAGGACAGCTCCTGCGTGTGAGTGCGAGCAAGCACAAGTGAACCCAGTGGACTTACCCAAGTGTAATGTCAAGTTGACTTGATTGGGATACTGGATGCCTTCCTTCATGGTCTCCGACTGCCAATACGTCTGGTTCTCTTGCTCGTGGTGCAAGTCCGTCAGGTAGTATCCGGAGAACTGGCCAGGCTGGCAGTAGTCGCATGACCTGATGGTGCAAATATTTAATTAAAGATGAAGCCAGGGACGTGTAGGTAAATACTTAATTAAATTGGGCCCACCACAAATTAGATTACCCGTCGACTTATTTGGGGTATCAATAACGGTCTTCCCTAATTAGAAAAGCTAATAAATGCAACAGCGAACCGGCAATTCGTCTGTGTTACTGATGAATCTAGGACACGGTTGCAGGCTTGCAGAGGAAAGGGGTCACTGGAGTCATGATTGAGTCATGCGCATAACATGACCTCCCTCAGTCCGCTACCAATGTGCGAATGTTAAAGGGACTGTCCGTTGGATGAATTAACTAGTCCATCGCGTTCGTAAGAATATAGGTACCGCCGTTTTCTCGTGGACCCACTAAGTCGACCCACTAGTGGGACCACGAGGGAGACTTACTTCTCGTAGACCCACTGCTTCATCGGTCTGAATTGGATTACTGTTGATAAAGGACAAAGCATAAGGTGTGACTACGGATCGGTCAAGGTAGGTATACTTCCCGAGTAGTTGAAGAGCTGAAAACTTACTACTACTTAAACCAATACTTTATTTACTCCACTACCTTAAGCAGCTAGTTTGTGAATGGCCTAACGCATTTTATCAAGAAAATGGCCTCCATTGCGTTAACTTTAGAAAATACCTACTGTAATCTTTGCAACAATGCGTGCTTCATGCTTTGCCACGAGAGGCAACAAGATGTATCAAATGTGTTAGATCCTATCTCTACGATCAAATGCGTAGAGAGAGAGAGAGAGAAGCCGGTGGCTCATCTGCTCATCCTCTTTACAGCTTGTCCAAAAACTTCTGTCTTGCTGTTTATTCATAAACCTAGTTAAAACTCACGTGGCGTAACTTTAAATCACGTTAAGAGTTCGCGCCTCTATTATTATGTAGGTACCTACCTAGTGGATGTACCAGCCGAGGTCTGGATGCAGTACAACTGGAGGCCGTTATCGCCACACGTGTTCGTAGTTTCCATCTGAACCATGAAAGCTGCATTCTCGAATTCTGGTATGCATCTCTGTTGACAATTTCAGATTTATTAATATATTACTCTATCTCATACATAACTTTATTTAATACTAACTTGCACCATATACTTTTAAGTATAACTCCGAGAAAAATAAGCTTACTTACTTATACAGTTGAAAATGCCTTGGCCGATTTGTAAAAATGAATCTTTCATGAACACCTCAACCTTGGTGAGGCCACGGTATATTTTATCTCTCAGAGCTACGTTCACAACCAAACAGCTATTTTATCGCCACAATTTGGCATTCAACCAATCAGAGGGTGATACGGCATTGCCAAGCGTTTCACGACATCACGCAGGAAACGCCAATGTGGCTGGTTGTGAGCGCGTGACTCCAGTTAGGACTTCTCGCTTAGCGATGATTAGGTATTCGTCCAAGTCTACAATGATAATAATGATCCCTATGCTCAAAAAATTAAAGTTGAAGAACCGCTAACAATGCGTACGCGAAGTTACATCAAGGGGTATACCTACTAAGGAATGCAATGTCGCAGCAAAATGACAATCTCGGTGTTACCGAGATTTAGAACGACAAATCTTGCAAGATCTTGGTATTTTGCCAGATCTCGCTGCATACAAAAACGCTAATAAAAACATTAAAAAAAAATATTGTTATTTGTATCGCAGCTTGTTATATTTTCTTAGTTCTTTAATAGAGAAAAAGAAATTCATCACTACCGGGATTCGCACCAGGGACGTCGCCATTCTGTGGCACACTATATTCCAACAGAGACACCGTGATATCGTACCCAGGTCGTGAATTTTGTCTCCATATTCTTTTAGAGACGGCAGCCACATCTATCCAGTAGTAATGAAATGAAATATGAACGTATCTAATAATTAATCATTTACTTATTTAGAAAGTTTCACAAGTAGTTGGGCAAAAGGCAGAGGGCCTTTCTTGACCCGCCGGATTCGAATAAATTAACTTCTTGGAAGGTGAACGTTTTTGTGAACGATTCAGAGGCTGAAAGCGCGTAAAATGGACATAAAATGGGCTACTTGCCATTCACGTAAATTTCGCGAAATCGCACATGAGTTTGAGTGCAAGATTGATCTTGCAATATTAGTGCGAGATCTCGGTATTTCAAGATCTCGGTATACCGAGATTGCATTCCCTAATACCTACCTACGCGCGGTAATCTCAATTGACTAAGATAATTTAATCAGTAAAAAACAATTACGCAAACAACAATTAATTGCAGAAATATAACTACCTATAGTATATTTTATCGATCTACTTATTTGTAAATGCATCGAGAGCTCTAACCCTAGGGTTAATGTGCTAGGGCACACTGATTTTCACAGTCATTAGAACCTGTATTTTGAAAGCTAAAAACTGTTGTATAATTTTATTAAAGTTAAAACTTAAAAGCAAATCATTTCTTGGTGGAATTTATTCTGGAAGTCAGCATCTAAAAATATAATTTTGATTAAAAAAGTAGTCACCAAAGAGGTAATTACTTTTTAATATTAATTTTACAACAAAAACTGATTTCATTTTATTAATAATGTATCATTGGGATACACAAGTTTGATGTGGTTTGGTGTCTTTTTTGTTTGGCCACACGCAGTAAAATCGAATTGGGAACCCCTGACTTTATCGCATAATTTAAATCAAACAATAGTTTTATTTTGGCGTAATAGGTGCTTTATATTAAGTAATGGTTGCACACATTACGTCACCACCATTCATGGTATATCACGCGATGACATCAAGGTGGCTGTTGGCATAGAAATAGCTTCGCCACTAGCACCAACACGGAAGCGGGTTTTATACGAGTCCCGCCCCAGATGGTGGTTTTGCCGCCAAAATAGTATTGCTATAATTAGCGCATGCGTCGCGCAGGACATTCACTTCGGCTCTTGCGTAGTTGCGTATTACTGTAAAGTTTCATTCGCAATGCATATAACGCAACACCACCAATCTTAGTTACTTTTCGATCGAGTTTGTGAGCGCAACTTTTTTTGTAGAATGTCAACCGACGCCGACGTTGAACTTGCTCCATCCTCAAACGCTAAGCAACAAACGCTGAAATTGCTACAATATTGGCGTGAAATGACGGCAATGCCGACCGCTGATTGGCTGGCAGAAAATTGTGGCGTGAAAAGTGAAAACGATGATATTCTGAATCTAGTCTGGAGGTAGCTTCACAATCAAACAGCGTTTCTTGCGTAATTAGCGTGATACATACGTAATATTCGTAATCACGTCCGCTGATTAGGTAGCTGGCGTTAAAATTGTGGCGATAAAACGTAGGCTTTAAGTTATTTTTATGAACTCGTGCACAAAGCTAACTATCCTATGTCGATGTAGGTATTTTAAAGTTATGTCTATCTAGGTCCGCAGTTAACGGAATGCGGATATTGCACTTGATTGGGTAGGTCCTACTTATCTACCTGTTAAGTTAGGTATAATTTAATTTTGTATGGAAGTTAAATTAGGATGAATCTCGTTAATTCTGATTAGCATTTAAAGAGGCAATTAGCATTTCAAAAAGTATGCTACCTACATCGATGCTAAATTGCTAACCTAGCCTTTTATAAATTTAATAATAGGTAGTAGTCTATGCCGAATAGAGCTGAATATGTAAATACGCAAGAACGCAATAGCATCTAATTTCTAATACTTGTAAAAGATGGACAAATATGTTACGTAGCCTATCCTATCGTGTGGCATTGCGTATGCCCAAATCATCAGTGTACCAAAGTTCAAACTTGCCAAACAAGGCATGGCACAACTTATCGCCTTACAGGCGGTTTCCTTTACGGTCGCTTTGATGTCGTCGGCAATAAAACAAGATGAGTTTGTCAGTCTGTATATCGAATAGTGTCCGGCTTGATGCAGTCAGACAGTCTTTGGTTTTAGTCACAAATATATTCGGTTTCTATAATTTGACTAGAGAACTCATGACCGCTAATAACTCCTCCAACTTAAAAACCTTCGTTAAAAATCTTCGTTCGCAAAACAAAACTTCCAAAACAGAATTTTTATCGCAACAATTTTACCGTTCGACCAATCAGACATTGGCAACGCTTCACGCCAATCACGTAAGATGAGACAAAATGATGACTGGTTGTGATATATTATAAGTAATAGTATTAGGTATAACTCAGGTTTTTACGCCAAAATTGTGACGTTTCTTGTGTGATTAGCACGAGATCAATCAGAGTTCGAAGATGTTTTCTGATTAGCTAACGTGAAAATTGCGGCGATAGATCCCGGTGTGTTGTCTAAAGCCAAGTCTGCTGCGACGTGTTACCGTGTTACGAAACACCGCAACATGTTTAGGTAACCGATTTAACAAAGAAAAATTGTTACGCCTCACCCCTAATTCGGATATTACGGTGTTTCGTAACACGGTAACACGTCGCAGCAGCCTTGGTTTAAGATCTTCCCCAAAACGCGGAAAACGCCACAACTGTGGCGTACATGGCATTTCATGTGTAATGGCGTGAAACGTTAGCAATGCTGTCCGCTGGATAAATATGGCGTGAAAACGCGGGTTTGGTTGAGATTCTGAATCTAGCCCGCCTCCGAATCTAGCCGTCACAGACAACTCCAGTTTTATCGCTACAATTTGCTCGCCAGCTAATCAGAGGACAGCATTGCCAATTTTTCACGCTATCACGCAAGAAACGCCACATTTTTGGCGTTAAACCTGTAACTGTGAAGCAACCTTATGATGGATGGGCAAGACTTGGGGAAGAGGCGGATTGGCAGCAGCTGAATATCGTGGTTTCGAAACTTCAGGGAGTCGATAGCCAACGTCGAAGTGATGTTAGGGCCTATATTTAGTCATAATATACAGTTTTGAGTATGAGGGGAATTTGAATTCGGTCTTACAACAGCCCTTGTCAGCGTAACCGCTTGAGTCAGCGTCAGCGATAGACGCAACGCCGCCGCGGAGCTGTCAAAGTGACATTTTTATAAGGCGTTTGACATTAGTCTGACAGCTCCGCGGCGTTGCGTCGACCGCTAACGCGATTCGTGCTAGCCCCGCTTAAGATTTCACACAATTTTGACAGTCGTATAAAAGTGTAAGTACTCATATTTCGTCTATGTAATAAAGCTAGTAGAATAGAAAGAAAAATGTGAGGGTTTGACATTTGCTAACGAAAAAGCAAATAAATGTCAACCCCATAAAGATTTCTTTACTATCCTACTAGCGTTAACGAAAGGTTAACGCAACATAGTTAGGCCCTGTTGGTTTTGCTCAGATCGGGAGGTAGGCGGAGCTGATGGACAACCTACAGAGTTGTGGAGAAGCATCGTTAAGAACTTAGATATCGTTATTCAGGGATATTCTTCCTACGAGTCTATAGATACGCCATTTCTCGTTGTCGTAAAACGATTCCTCGTGCATTTGTTGCTTTTGTTACTACTTGTGGTGAGTTTTAGTACCCACAGTATTACTTTTTAGTATATTTCAGACGTTTCCTGTGATGTAATGACTATCTAACATGAGAATAGTGCCTTAAACTGACACTGATACGTGGTATGGGCCACTTTTTTCGATGACTCGTCAATTTTGACTTCCACGTCGTCCTTTCCTGTTTCGATTTCATTTAACCTGATTAAAGTGTCTTAAGTTTTGTCTTGTTCAGTTAGAAATGGGCGAATTAGGCACTTCCGTACAAAAAACGCGGACGTTAATTATAACATTGTTCAAATATGAATGAGTATTTATTTAATTATACTTATGATGACGTGTTTAGCATCAACTTAAATGTTGTACATTAGGTATAAGTTTAATGAAGCTCTACATTATATCTCGCAGTACAACGGATGTTTGATAAGACCGTTCCGTTGGCCCCCGATAACATAACATTAGAGCTGAGAGGAGAGTAAATGAACTCATTCGGTATCAGCGGACTTACGACACAGCTCGATAACCTCACGATAATCTACCGAAAATGATGCTGGCAACAGACTATTAATAGGATTTAAGTTTGTAAATCAATTAGCTAGATTCACGTTAAAAAGCTTAGCGTTGAACTTTCTTGCGAAGACCTTAAGACTCAAATTTGCAACGAATTGTGGTCGAGCCGGATTGTACGCCCTAATATAGATGCAAAGCTGACTCTAGCCCGCTCCGCTGCGAGGCACATGTGCATGACACTACTAACAAAAACAGTAACGCTGATGTCAAAATTAGGTACCAATACCGGTAAGTTGAAAGCTCCGTTGACTTACTTGCGGCCGGCCGTCGGTTCCGTAGCAGGATGCGAGTTTCTGGGAGCCGATTCTTGGGGTGCGGTTAAAATCCTGTGCAGCGGTGATGACTAGTAACGTTAGAAAGTGTATGTAGATGTGGGGCCGCGCCATTTTGTGTGCGCGTGTTTGGTCGACGCGCCTCGCCTGCCGCCGGCCGAGCACTGACTCCGCCTGACTCGGCCGGCGCGCGCGGCCCTCATTTCACAATACGCTGCCGTCATAGAATAATTGGTACAACACGTCTGTGTTTACTTTGTCTCCATGAGAATAGGACTTTTTAGGACAGTCAATGCTAGCATCAAGACAAAATGATGTTTTAACTGTTCATTGTTCATCATCGTCACCCTCTCCTCCAACTCGTGCGCTGCTATTTATTGTTTTGTTAAGTTAGGTACTTGTTAAGGCTTCGTATGCGCAGATTTACAGTTTTCTATGAACGTTACTAAAATTTAACGTCTTGAAAAAATATATAGCAATCTTGGGGTGTCTATTTAGAGACCGATGAATACCGAACACGATTGGAGAAAGTACCTATAAATATACCCCTTCCATTTCTTTTAAAATGAAAATAAAATTTTAAAATATTGACAGCATTTAACATTACTGTTGAGTTGTGTTCGATAACCCAAGAGTTAGCTAGTTATTAACCTATGATACTTCCACATATTCTTGACTAAGTACTTGCTCGAATAGATTTCAACTTACATCAATCATCTTCAAACCGGTCTCCCATCTATTAATTCCCCGTTAATCTTTGCCAACTAGTATCCAAACACTTCTCTTCACGTCACTGTTCGTTCTTGGGCCGTCCGTTTTTTGTGAAGGAAGAAAAGGTCCCGAGGGGCTTTTGTTTTCTGCCGGAATGCCTTCACCGGCAATGCAAAGCGATGCGCGGTCATTAGGCAAATTCGGTGAAGCAGGTTTTATTACTGCCAATGAATACACTAGCATCATCGGCAATGATGAGGATGGACCTGCAGCACGTGACCCAGCCAACATTGCGTGTTGTCAAACATTGCCCTAGGAATCAGGCAGTCACTTTGTTTAATAGAATGCCTAAGGAATTAAAATCCATACACAGCTTGAACATATTTAACACAAAATTGAGAGATTTTCTGTTGGAATAGTGCTGCTATTCCATTGACGACTTTTGAGACTTTGTAGATTGAATTGACTAAATTATTGTAATCAAAGTTGTCTAAATTATTATTATTTTTATAAATGTTTTTTTTTGTCAAATAGAATAGAAAATATGTTTATTGCCATACATCAATTACATAAGCTTACAAAAAATCAATCAAGTAGTAAGTTATAATCTAATAAAGTTATGCTAAGTGGTGTGGCAAAAGGTGCATGTTTCAGCTGAGCTGACACCGAAGTGTGCAGCGCTGTGACTCGACATGCACCTCTTCCCTGACAGAATACATACCTGATATTCGGTATGATAACTAGCTTGAACTAAGATAGCCTAGTACTATCATCCCTTTGAACTATACTAGGGTTTTTGAATTTGTGTAGGTACTTCAAAATGTGATGCACCTAGCGCGACCCGTCTCTGAGCGCATCTGACTGCACTCAATGACAAACCCCGTCAGGTGCATAAACTATTGCAGTGATTGGAAATTACAACTTGATTGGGGCTATTGGTTTGGTGTGTTGGTGGGTCAGTCAGTCTGGTCTATAGAGCGAGACGTCGGACACCTGCCATGATCACATTGTCTCGAAGTTATGAAAAAATTGGCAGGCGGTGACTCGCCCCTCACTAGATGGGCCCTCAAATGGTCGTCAGAAAGACAACTGAGAGCAACACCGGTGTGAGCGGCTAAGGGGTGTCGAGAGGTGTGCTGCAGTTTCACCATTACTGGAATGCCAGAAAGAGGGCTACTCCCGGCTTTATGCCTTTAACACTTCCACCCCTTCGAGCTATATAGATGTAAGTTATAGCTCTAACGACTCCACTCTGGCCGCCTGGCTAAGGCAAGCCAGAGGCGAGAGTCCTGCAGGTCCCCTTGGGAGTCCACTCCGAACAAGCCATTGCGGTAAGCCGGAGACGGGGACCTGGACCACTCTCTGGAGCATTCGGGTCCGTGGTGTCGTTACGCACCAACAGCTCGCCACAAAGCTGCCCTGCGGGCAAAAATTATTATTATTGTTATTATATTATGTAAGTCATTCCAATACAATGTTAATTGTTTATGAATAAGTGAAATGAAATGAATGAAATGAGCGTATTCTAATTTCTACGTCGATATGTTCGATTATTGGCTAACCGTAAACAAAGCAAACGCATTTGTGGATGCTGCTTTACGATTACCCTGGCTGGATGGTCAATAGATTCGAATGGATCACCATTATTTATTTATTTTATTAATGGACTCGACAGTTCGTCATTTGCCAATGTCATGTTACAGAAAATTCAATATATAATAGTCTTCTATCTTCCTCCAGGGGAGTCGCAGTAGCGTCTTCACCCTGGGTAGCCGCGTCTTCATGTCTTCATCCAGAGGAGTCGCCGTAGCGTCATCACTCTGGACGAAGCAGTCACGTTCACTCCCGAGCTCGTAGGGGGAACTCTTGAAACCCCAGATCTTGCTCAAATTATCCAACAAAATCACCATACTGTCACTCGCGAACATTTTCTAATTAATTTAACGTGATATTAATCTCAAAATAACCACTGTAGACAATAAAACAAAAATTATCAAATAATTTTGCAACCGTCGTTTCCCGCCACTTTCAAGACCACCTGGATCATCATATTCTAGCTAGATGAAGTGGAAATACTTCTGGTCACCAATTCCGCTAAGATAAATCTCGTTACGCCGCCAGTATAAGATGACCCAGCTGATGACGAAGTTAGCTGAGGCTGGGTCAATATATACTACGACTCTGCTTCAGCCGAATTGGGAGCTATAACAGCCACATATAATCTGACCGATTTCCAGTGTATTCAGATCGGATATCCAATTATAGGTGTAGATGCAAGTAAAATATTAATTCATTTGCATGAATTATTTATTTATTTATTATTTTTATTTATTTATTAATGGACTCGACAGTTCGTCATTTGCGAATGTCATGTTACAGAAAATTCAATACATTCATCTATCTTCCTCCAGGGGAGGCGCAGTAGCATCTTCACCCTGGGTAGCCGCGTCTTCTTGTCTTCATCCACAGGAGACGCCGTAGCGTCATCACTCTGGACGAAGCAGCTCGACAGTCACGTTCACTCCCGAGCTCGTAGTGGGACTCTTGACCATAGCGCCAAACTTCAGATGCTGCTTGAATTCTCCAATAACTTCACCATACTGTCATTTGTATTACTCCTTCTGTAGCCTTAAAAAAGGCATTTTATGTTCTTATTTGTCATATTACCGTAAGTAGCAAACTCTTTGTTAGTATTCTTCACTTTTTTTTGGTGAGAATAATGAGAATAATCTGTGACTAGAAAGTTTTTGTTGTGATGGGTAACCTAACCTAAATCTTCGAAATGAAAATGCAAGTTTACAAGAACCAAATATGGATAAAAGGTTTATTTGTACAGCCTTTGTAAGTACGATATCTCTCCTATTTAGTGTCTAATAGGCATTTGAACTTACTCATTTGAAATTACATCCCCCAAAAATTCTTTTTTTGTTATTACAAACTTATTCTCTATTTGCAGATTATGAACTAATCTGCCCTTGTAGCACGAGTCAGCGTTAGCGATCGACGCAACGCCGCCGCCGCGGACAATCCGCCGCTGTCAAAGTGACATTATTACAAGGCGTTTGACGTTAGTATGACACCTCCGCAGCGTTGCGTCGATCGCTAACGCAACTCGTGCTAGCCCCGTAGGAGTATGTTGATGTATGGACATAATATTTTGCTAATTGCAAAGATAAGTTGGTAAGTATCTAAATCAAGAGTATATTTTCGTTAGAGCAAAGTTACGGGGTTAAGGCGCTATATGGTTGTCAAATGCAAGAGTGAGATAGAAGACGCCCCGCAGCGGCGGAGTGAAGAGCACAGCGCAGTGCCTCAATATTCGTGTTTGTATGAATTTTGGATGAATTTTGGCAGAGAAATAAAAATACGCCAACAAACATCCGATTTTTTTAAAACAAGCTATCGTATTTATATTACCCTACATTTTGTATGGGTAACTAAATAGTTACTATAGGTTTAGATACAATTTTCGTTTTAAAAGACATGGAAGGGGTATGTCTGCGATTTTTTTCTATCTAGCAAAGTTTGTCCAATAGTGTATCGGTATTCATCAGTCCCTAAATAGACACCTCAATATTGCTAAACATTTTTTCAGACGTTTAATTTAAGTAGTTAGTATCATAGCCTTCATAGAAAAACTGTAAATCCTCGCATACGAAGCGTTGCGTTGCATGGAAGCCTCGGTGCGCGAGTCCGGCTCACACTTGGCCGAGTTTTTTTCGCTAGTAGAATAGAAAGAAAAAAGTATGTTAATGACATACATTTTTCTTGCATAGCGCATAGGCAAGAAAATATCAATCAGTATTTATTTATTTTATTAATGGACTCGACTGTTCGTCATTTGCCAATGTCATGATACAGAAAATTCAAGATATTCAATAGTCTTCTATCTTCTTCCAGGGGAGTCGCAGTAGCGTCTTCACCCTGGGTAGCCGCGTCTTCATGACTTCATCCAGAGGAGTCGCCGTAGCGTCATCACTCTGGACGAAGCAGCTCGACAGTCAGATTCACTCCCGAGCTTGTAGCGGGAACTCTTGATAAAAGCTTGAAACTTCAGATCTTGCATAAATAATCCAATAACTTCACCGTACTGTCATTCGCGAACATTTTCTGATTTTAATATCAAAATTTAACGTGATATTAATACCAAAATAACCACTGTAGACCATAAAACAATATTTTCCAAATATTTTTGCAACCGTCGTTCCATTTTCAAGAGAACCTATCTATTTTCTCTCTATTCTACAGCCCTTGTAGCACGAGTCAGCGTTAGCGATCGACGCAACGCCGCGGAGCTGTCAAAGTGACATGACAAGGCGTTTGACACTAGTTCGACCGCTAACGCGACTCTTGCTACAAGGGTTGTAGCATAGAGATAACAATACTTTTGGGCTCCCGAAGGTCAATGCCACTTAGGCATCTTCAGGTCTCACCGACGTCGAGACAGACTCCGACGACGGTGAGGGACGAGCCCAAAAGATCACAAATAAATTGGGTCTTTAGTAAAATACTTGTTAATAATAATAATACAGGATGTTCGGCACATGGACCGACAAACTTTTTCGGTGGATTGGTGGGGTCATTTGCAAGGTTTTAACTCATGTCACCATTTGTCCTAAGTGTCACGTGTACTGAGATATGATTTTTAAAGTTATTTTTTTGGATTATTCCTTAGTAGGGCCTCATAAGGGCATCATAAGGCCGAAAGTTCATAAGACCGACGTATAAAACATCGAAAAGCATAACACCGAAAGTTCAAAATGCCAATACCTGAAATACCGAAGTTTGAAACATCGAAAATTAAATGACTGAAAGTTCATAAGGCCGAAAATTAAATGACCTAAAGTTCACAAAACCGAGGGTCGTCAGTTTTTTTTTGGTAAAGCGGGATTTAAAACTTTTTAAGTCAAAAAAGCTGGATTATTTCATCGAAAGCGGGAACAGAGCCGAGAGCGGGTGAGTGATAAAGCCGAGTTGTACGAAATGCCTTCCTACTTGTTAATTCAAAGGTAAACAGTTAAGTAAGTCATCAGGTGCAGGTATATTAATCGTCAGGATTTGTGTCTTCGGGATTTTTAGGTAAGCCTTGCAAACATAGTATCCAGCTGTCAAACTCGAGCGCGAGACGGAAGATGTCCCGCAGCGGCGGAGTGAAGAGCACGGCGCAGTGACTCCATAGGGTAAACCATACAGTGATTGCCCACCATATAGTGATTGCCACGTGGAGGGTTACTACCTACTACCTCTTATAGCGATCTAGTTTAGGTTCCTAAACTGAACCGAATCGCTATTTGCAACAATGACGTTTGACGTCATTGTAGCAAATTGTCAGTTTAGGAACCTAAACTGGATCGCTATAAGAGGTGAGAGTAACCCCGCAGTAAGATCATATCCGACGAGATATATAGACGAGAATATGGAGACAAAATTCGATCTGGATACGAATCACTATGGCTCTGTTGGAATAGAGCGTGCCACGGAATGGCGAGGTCCCGGGTTCGAATCCCGGTCGTGATGAAAATTTTTCTCCATTTATCATTAAGATCATATCCATTGCAATCCGTTCCCAATGGACCTAGTTCTAATATAACTCGCTAGATGTCGAGGGCTAACGTTTCGTAGCATTTAAAATACTGAAAAGGTAACACCATGGTGTGCTGTTTGGCTGTCAAATAAACAATTATTCTATTCTACTCTACCAAAGGGGAAAAACACCATCACGACGAATTTTTCTTCAACGGAACGGAAGATGTACACCATCTTGTCGAAAAAAGTCAGTTTCTTATGGTTTTTCTTAAGGACTTCATTTATAATTTCATCATTTCTGTTCGTCGTTTTCACGGAAGCTATTTATTTATTGTTTCATGCGAAAGAAAAAGGGTTCTAATATCATTTAAAACAGTTAGTTTAACAGAAACTTTTCTCATTACGGATTTAGAGGGGGTGGGCAATGACTGAACCAGAATTTGAGAAATTTTAGTAATTGCCATGGTAGAATTCAGTGGTTGTCATTGATAATAGATACAGTTATTGCCCGGGCTAATAGGTATAGTTATTGCCCACTACCTTTACCGGAATTATTAAATTCTGATGATTTCAGGACTTGTGATCTCTGTCCATTTGATCCAAATGCCATCGTCATCGTCCTTGTCAGCCTGTATCCGTCCACTGCTGGACACCTTCTCGCAATCCATCCACTATTCTTCGATTTCTGGCCATAGGCATCCATTTCTTGCCACATGTGGGCGAAATGATGTTTGAGATGTTTTCTTTATGTCACAGCCTGAGTATATCCGCAGGCTGTTGAGAGCACTCACAGAGCAACCGACCGTAGAATGACAAACACGCACACACACACACACACACACACACGCGCGCACACGCACGCACTCTCCCACATGCACACACAAACATACACACACGTAGATAGACAGACATAGACTCGAAATTTTAGTTAATCTTTGTTATCTATTTTATATTCATTTTTATATATATAAGTACTATATAATATTTGGTACTTACATGTTTAATTGAAATTCATTTTGCGTTGTTATGTAATTGGCATTATATATTTTTATACATGTATTTTTTTCAAATGTAACATGCTGTATAACAACCTGTAAATAAATAAATAAATGTCTTCAGATCATCGCATCGGTGGCCTTCCCACGCTGCAATATCCCTTACGCGGCCTATGACTGTACGTCCAGCGTTCTTTGTCTCACCGTGCAGCGGGGTGGGGCGGCCCATCTTCACTTCAAGGATGATATCCCTTCCCCAATGTTCACCAGCTTAGTCCGCCGCCGGATTTCCAAGTTGGGTACTTTACTCGTATCAGTGAGAGAGATGCCCAGCATAGCACGCTCCACCGGTCTCTGAACCACCTGCATCTTTGTCGTGGTCTCTCTAGCTAGTCAATATTCACTTTTCGGTAGTCCATGTGCCATTGTGAATAAGACACTTGCCTAAAGAGTTTTTACTTCAGATTTTGTGATACCAGGGGGACTTTATGAATAGAATAGAATAGAATAGAATAGAAATATCTTTATTAGGCAACAAAATCCGGTCTTAAATAAATACAAACATATGTGAGTAATTAACTGTACAGATATGTTAGTATACGTAAGTATATACTCCACCTATGTGAGTAGGTAGGTATATACATTGTGGTTGTTGATGCTAAAAGGCCCCACGCTCAGCATAATGCTGACGGAGCTGCCTCCGTCGAGCGCTGATTTTCAGCGTGGCCCCTTTCCTTAAACTAAACCCACCCCGTGTCCCTTTATTGTGTCTGTCTACAAACTACAACACCGATAGACTCATCGCCGACCACACCACTTATTCCTACCACGACCTGTGCCGCACCACACCCTACTTGCGATGACGATTTCTTTAGAAATTTAGATTTAGTATCGCAGAAAGTATTTTTAAACTCTGTTTCCTGGTCTTGTAGAACTACTTTTTTATACAAAGTTTTAAATGATTTTATATTTGTCATCGCACGTATGGGGGGCGGTATGTCGTTCCATATCTTCGACGCTGCGTATTTAAAACATCCCTTAAATCCTTTGCTACCATGTTTAGGGATGAATAGGTCATCTTTGTAGACAGAGCGCACATTTCGGCCATAGCAGTCTCTACACCACTTCAATTTATCATACAGGTATGTCGGTAATCTGGACTTGATTATTCTATATGTGAAACCAGCATAGTGCACCTTTCGTCTTTCTGTCGTCTTTAGTATATTCGCACTTACCAAGAACGGAGTAATATGGGCTCTCTTCGGGACTTCAAATATAAACCGTGCACAGGCGTTTTGTACTCTTTGGACCGACTTTTCTGTTTTCTTATGTAGGCGCGGTCCGTAGACTACATCGCCGTAGTTGAACAGTGAGAGAACCAGTGCGTCGACGAGAGTAGTACGTACGTCCTGAGTCAGATAACGCCTTATACCGTACAGGATTTTAAGCCTGTGGAACGCATTTCTGGCCTTTTGCTGTATATGATGTTCAAATCGCAGCTCACCATCCATCCATATACCTAAGTTTTTTGCAGAATTTGCTCGTTCAACCCTTGATCCATTTATCAGGATTATTGGGTTATGATCAGATATAGTCTCTATTTGTCTTTTTGTTCCCAGTATAATAAATTTTGATTTGTTAGGGTTTAAAACTAGCGTATTGGCATTTGCCCATTGAAATATTTTATTTAGGTCACTGTTAATTTTGAGCACTGCTGCATGTGTTTCCTGCGGCTTCAAAGAGTAATATAGTTGAGTATCGTCGGCATATAGATGTGTGGAGCATGCACTTACATTATTGACCAAGTCTGCTGTGTAGATAATTAATAAAATTGGGCTCAATATAGAACCTTGTGGAACCCCTCTTGTTAATGGTTTGATTTTGGACCCATCCTTGTTTCCCTTTTCATCTTCACATATTACCTGTTGACTCCTTCCATTCAGAAAGGACTCAAACCAATGGCAGGTGTCATTTGAGAACCCGTAGTACGCCAGCTTTTTAAGTAAGAGGTCCGTGTTTATACAATCGAACGCGCGTGAAAAGTCCAAAAGCACCAAAACTGAGCCACAGCCCTCGTCTGATGCGGTTATGATATCATCCGTGACATGGCATAGTGCTGTGTCGGTACCGTGACCCGGGCGAAACCCTGATTGTACGTGTGGCAGAATGTTGTGTTTATCCAGGTATCCCATTAACTGACGCTGAACTGCACGCTCCACGATCTTCGACAAACAAGGTAGTAAGCTTATTGGTCTAAGGTCCTTTAGTGAGTTTACAGTGTTACCTTTTGGTAGGGGTTTCACCAAAGCCAATTTCCACATCTCAGGAAAAAAAATTTATGATATCATTTAGTTTGCAGAAAACCTTCCATCCCAATCCCAACTGAATCCCTCTGACTACTTCTTTAGTTCGATGTCCTGTGCCAAATGATGATGCGTGTCCCAAGTAGTCACATATTCCACTACTCTCATAACCTCGTTGTTTCCAACTTAGGTAATACTTGGGCTAGAGTTGAAGTTGCCCATGAATTTGATTTTAGACACATTTTAAGAAAAGCAAGCCTGCTGGAGCTCATACATCATGACCATTAGGTCATCGGATGTTGTCCGCCATAAGTTATTCTAAGTGTCTAGGCAAGAATATAATTTCAAAGGATCATTTCTAACTGAAATTGACTTTCACTATAGTTCTAATGATGGTACCGATTGTGAATGTGAAGAAACACTTCTAGAACTAGTTAAAGATTAAAAGAACCTCTATTTTTAATTACATGCATAGGTTTAAATGATTAGAGCTGAGTTTAGGAAGTGGGCAATTACTATAGAAAATGTATGGCGATAACTGAGTTGTGTGGGCATGTTGCGGATGGATCCAGACATAAATGAGGCGACAGAGGCATCCAAATTGTATATATTTATCATCATATCTTCCATCATAGTCGCGGGATCAATGGAGCATAGCTTATCATGGCGTCGAATAATAGACTTGTGAACTACGCCAAATTGGAGTAAAAACGCGATGGTGAATTTTCTTGTTTGATGTACAAATCTTTCTGTGGGTAATTCTCATCAGCCAATCACTATGGTTTTAGAGGTGTTTTTTTTCTGTTAATGCTTATAATTTCTATAATCTACAAGATATTGCAATTATTACTTAATGATCATTTAGTTCAAACATTCATGTTACCATAGAAATAAGCGTTGATTAGGATTTCTCCATAATACAGGATTTTATGAGGAAAAACTTGAGTCAATTCCTTAAGCGGCGATCACTGTATGGTTTAATTTGTATTTTCATTAATTTTGGATGAATTTTGGCAGAAAAATAAAAATTCTAAACAAGCTCTCGTATTTATAATTCCCTACATTTAGATTACTTATATTTATGATTAACTATTTCAGTTTAGATATAATTTTATTTAATTATAAACTCACGCATGGGCGTACCCAGGTAGGGGCAGGGGAGGGCAACTGACTGACGGTAATTGAGAGCTTTGTTTTCTCTTTAAAAGTTGCCACATGTCGTTCAAGTAACTCATTATGTGGTCTAAATTAGGAATAGGTACTGTATGCAAGGATTACTAAGGAATAGTTTCAAAAGGATAACTTTAAAAAATCGTATCTCAGTAAGCCGTGACACTTAGGATTAGGACAAAATGGTCACATGAGTTAAAACCTTGCACCCTGTATATTTATTTATTTCTAAAAGCAGCGTAACAAATTCATTGGTTCTCTTGAAAATGACGGGAAACGACGGTTGCAAAATTATTTGATAAAAAAAAATTATTGTCTACAGTGGTTATGTTGGGATTAATATCACATTAAATTAATCAGAAAATGTTCGCGAGTGACAGTATGGTGAATTTGTTGGATAATTTGAGCAAGATCTGAAGTTTCAAGCTTTTATCAAGAGTCCCGCTACAAGCTCGGGAGTGAACGTGACTGTCGAGCTGCTTCGTCCAGAGTGATGACGCTACGGCGTCTCCTCTGAATGAAGACAAGAAGACGCGGCTACCCAGGGTGAAGACGCTACGGCGGGCGACTCGTTTGGAGGAAGATAGAAGACTATTATTTATATTGAATTTTCTGTAACATGACATTGGCAAATGACGAACTGTCGAGTCCATTAATAAAATAAATAAATCAATACATATAATAAGACTGAGGATTCCTTGTTAAGCGAGCGAAACGCCATTAGCTACTTTTTTGTGTAAATTCTAATTAAATAGTTTCCGTGGTATTTAGTGAATAATGAT
The DNA here is from genome assembly GCA_963506565.1 of Tachystola acroxantha. Classification (NCBI taxonomy): domain Eukaryota; kingdom Metazoa; phylum Arthropoda; class Insecta; order Lepidoptera; family Oecophoridae; genus Tachystola; species Tachystola acroxantha. The sequence goes on from OY735870.1 coordinate 21,286,850, forward strand.
CACGTTAAGTTAATCAGTAGATGTCCGCGAACGTTTCTATTAGTTGGAGTGCTCGAAAGAAGTCGTGTTTGTGAAGTTTTGTGCTCTAAGCAAGGTTTCCTTTGCATAGCTTGATGGTTGCGTGGATCATTGAGTTATTTCGTTTAGGGGTTTGGGAGGGTTGTGCGTAGGTTTAGGTTAGGTTATCTTCGTATATATGTATGTATTTATAAGAATTCAGACATTCTACTAACATCAGACCAGGATGTATGCCCTACTGGGAAATTTGCCTGGGGCTTTGCCTTTCCCACTGGGAAGAATTTACAAAAAAAAAATATATAATAAGACTGTAAAAAAGTTGTGTCTGTACATTGTGTTTATGTACCTACAACCAATGTTTTAGATGAATAAATGTCTCTTTATTTAAATTTTTTTATTTAAGTATATTTTTAAAACATCAAAATTTTTGGGAATTTACATTTACACCAATTTGCAAGTAAAAGCGCCAACTCTCCACAGGGAGACGACAATCTCAGCAGCACATCTTACAAAATAATAACAATTATTACAGTTTTAAATAACTGGGTAACTACCATAATTCTATTACTTAATAATCAAACGAGTTGGATAAACTTAACCTTGCGGTCGTAAAATACTCTTCAACAATCGGTATATATTACAATGTGGGCAATTAGACTTAAGAGCCTTCCATGAGCCAACTAGCGCCGCCAATCTTAAAAAAAATAATATCTTCCAATATAATCAATTTTTATTAAAAAAGCTATTTACAAAATGTTTCTTAGGATGAATACTATTTTAGTGACACTTTCGTCTGAGCCCCTGCGTGCCTCGTAAATCACGTTAAGCAGTTGGTCCCGGTTGCTTTGGCAGCAGTCGTTAGGCCACGTCAGAGGCCTACCGGCGGCCTGAATAACTCTGACAAATACGTTTGGTCACTAAACCACTCGGAAAAAATGAAAAAAGTTTAGAAATAATCTAGTGCGATCACTAATCGATTCCACCCTGTAAATGTACAGTGGAACACAGAGAAAGGTGTACAGAAGAGTTTTTAAGGTTGAGATTTTCTCAAAAACTACTTGACCTATTGCAAAAATTATTTCACTGTTTGATAGATAAAAGTTAAAACTATGTACTGTAAAAGAATTATTAAATTCGGTCCAGTAGTTTTTGAAAAATCTCATCCTTATTGAGGCCCCCTATATACTTATCTCAGTCGTCGACTGTACCAAATGAGCGCACGGTAGTGCCACGGTAATGAGTCCAAGGTCTCAAAGCTCCGGCCGCAGCAAGTACACCGCGGCCACTATTTACACAAATCGTATCGAGCCACTTTTCATCAACTGAAAGCTCACAACTTAATATTTACGTTTACGTACCACGACGAAGTTGCACGGCACGCCCTTTTAAAAAATTACAACACACTTAAGGCTTCGTATGCGCGTATTTTTAGTTTTCTATGAAGGCTACGGCATTAACTACAAAAATTAGACGTCTGAAAAAAATATATAGTAATCTTGGGGTGTCTATTTAGAGACTGATGAATACCGATACACGATTGGGCAAACTTCGCTCGATAGAAAAAATCGCAAACATACCCCTGTCTTTTAAAATGAAAATTATATCTAAACCGAAATAGTTATTCATACAAAATATATATCAAAATGTAGGGTGCTATAAATACGAGAGCTTGTTTTAAAAAAATCTGATTTTTGTTGGCGTATTTTGATTTCCCTGCCAAAATTCATAAAAATACAAATATCGAGGCACTGCGCCGTGCTCTTCACTCCGCCGCTGCGGGGCATCTTGTGTCTCTTGCTTTTGACAACCATATAGCGCCAATATTACCTTCAATATAATTCGCCCTCGACATAATTTTAACATAGCTAGATACCTATTACAGTCAATTCGTCCAAGATCATCTGTTCTGTACATATTTTGATAATGTAGGTAAGTATGATTACCAATAATATGCCAATCTGCCAAGAAGTAAACTAATTGAATTCGACCTATAAATGTAACCTGAATGTGAGAAATAAATTGATCACTAACGAACATAATATCCAATTGAACAATGGAAAGGCTCTTGAATATGCTATTGAATAGGAATTAGTGAAATTTTTCCTTGCTATATTTGCGCCGTAATATTATCATGAAATAAACATTTTTCTCAACTCTCAATGACGACCTTAAGGTCCTACTACCTCCTTCAAACCTTTAAACAATCATAGATCTATACATATAATAAGACTGTAAAAAAGTTGTGTCTGTGCATTGGATTTTTTTGAAAAGAATAATTGTAATGTGTTTTAGGATCGATACTGATGCCAAAACACTAATTTTTAGATTTTTTGTCTGTGTCTTTGTGCAAGTATCACGCCATAACCACTGAAGGGATTTTGATGGGAGTTTCACTAGGAGATAGTTGAAATATCCGGACAGCTCATTGGCTATAAGCCATGGCGGTATGTGATGTGGAAACAAGGATCCAGAGAGGAAGATCTGCGTCCTGATCTCCTCCATCCTCCTCCTCTACGCAAACGAAGTACAGCTAGATCTAAATAAAAGTCAAATCAAAAACTGATAGTCACTATACTATATTTTAGAAAAACTAATACTAATAAACACAAAGGCGCGTATTCATAAACGGGATTCAAAGTTACGCCACCGTTTAGGACCCCTGTCCCTTTCTATCTTAACCTTTTTTAACGAAGTGTGAAAGGGATAGCAAAACGATTTAATGTAAGTGACGTTTAACTTATGAATAACAGCAAAATAGAAAAGTATTCAGTATTTCACAAAAAAAAAACATTTAACCTGGTTAAAAATTTAATCTAAATCTTTATTACTGTATGAATATAAATAGGCGCTATCTATTCTAATGTATACTACAAATTGCAAAAACCTAAATTAAACCTTTTTCAAAATTTTGCGAATTTTAACTTATTGAAATTGAATCAATGTGTTTTCTATTTCTATCGTGTTTTTTTTTCTAAATAAAAGCTAACTTTGACAATTCTAAAAGTCCTTTTAAAATTTGGCAGATTTAGATAAGTGTTTTCAAAAACCGCGCCAGAATTCATATCAATAAAAAATAGTATTTATCGCAATAGTTATTTGATAAATAATTAAATCTAATATGAATTATGAAATGTTTTAAGTCGCCCCTTGTAGTAGGACCCTTAAATATAGACTAGACCCTCAAAGCTCGAAGCACCTAGTTACGACCTTAAACTTAGTATACGAGTATATTCTGTTTGGTTACGATCTTGGAATATCTTCACCAGTATCGACGTCCAGCATTTCAATTTCAATTTGAAATCTTTAAAAAAAAGGATTTTTGTAACCAATTTTATTGCTGCGATTTAGTTCTAGAACGTTTAACCTTATCGATTTACAACGGGACTGTTAAGTCAACCGATAGTTAAATTATTTAAGTTAAGAGTCCGATTAATCATCATCATCATCATCATCAGCCCGTATCAGTCCACTGCTGGACGTAGGCCTCTCCCAAAGCGCGCCAATCAACCCTACTCCCGGCCCTCTGCATCCAGTCCCTGCCAGTCATTTTGTCCGATTAATATGCTACAATAATTGCTAACCAGTCAAATGCTAGTTAGGTTTCCCGCCCTTACTAGAGAAATTCAAATGTACTGCGCCCTGGACCGTCCTGCGCACGTTACAGTAATAGAGGTGTCTATTCATTTATCGGCCACATATTTTACATCCGGCTAATAAACATATAATTTTTTTTTAAACACTCATGTGTCACTAAGTGTACCTGGAACCTACAAAAATCGGCACTAGATTTTTGCAACACAATTTGCACTATCGATATAAAATAGTCTCTCGTAAACAAATAAAAAAAACCTACAAAATGCACGAACAGATACTTTGGTAGTCAAATTGTCTGAAGGAGTTCAACGTTGTATGCAAAATGAAAATTGAGAATTCTAATACCCTACTCAAGGTTGCCCGTCTTATTTTAAAATTTTGTATCTATAAATGAGTATGTATTGATGAAATATAAAAGTAAATCTAATCAAATAAGCCTCCTCTGATCGTTCCTGATGCAAACCCATAATACCAGCACATGATTTTGCACCAGGAACTATTCAGAGCGAGGTCCGAAACCGAGGTCCCTCATTCGCCGCACGAATCCCCTGGCCTCCGCTCCCAAAGGACCACCCGTCTCAACTGCAAATTATTAAAGTATCTATTAAATATTAAACAACAGCTTGTTATGTGCATCATTCATCACCGTGGTGGAATATTTTTGCTTACCTTGTACAAGTGTCTGTTACACTGATTAAATACTCCTTACTAAGGAATTTTATCGAGTATCGTATCCTATTGCAATGTGCTCCTCTCTAGTGTAGTGTATCATTTCTGCGCCGAGTCTCTGAGGGAAGGTGTTGCGAAATATTTAAAAGAGCGTATTTAAAAAAAGTGATTATGGATAAATTAGCAGAAATACCTGAACTTGAAGTGCCAGATTTAACTGAGTTTTTCGCTAAAAATGCTCTTTCTAATCGTGCTTGGCGAAAAGAAAGAAACAGACTCCATCATGCCACGGTAAGTAATTAAATAAGTTTTACTTTTTCAATAGTCATCTCATGGGGGTAGGTGGTCGAAAATATTGCATGCAAAACAATTTACAGTGATCATCATTATTGTGGGAATTATTTCTTTTATTCGATACGTAACTCAAAGTACCGTATGTTGTTCAGTGCAAGAATTTGATTGTAACTTTATATAAATCGTTTAAAAATAAAAGCAGTGTTTAAAAATAATTGCCTAGTGTAAATATAAAGTGTTTTTTAGTTTTATTTTGCATTTTTATACCGATGTGTAAAGGATTTCTGTCCAAATTCTGACTATGAAGGTAAGAGAAATTATTAAAATTTTAACGCAGTGTTTAATAAATTACCTACCAACTAATAATTAGGACATTGTCGCCTGTAAATAAAATTATTTTAGGTACCTAATTCTTATTGGTTTAGTTTGAAGAGCATTAATATTTCGTTCTGTAAGGCTAAGTGTTTTTATAAGATTTAAAAAATATATATTTAGACTTAAGTATATTATAAGTAATTTGTGTGAATGTTTCCTTTTATTTATTTATAAAAGTAATCAATTTTGACAATGGTTTTCAGTTTATGCTTACATTTTATTCTTAAACTAACTGCTAAACGATGGCTTAGTTAAATATCTGTTTGTGTGATTGAGTGTTGATTTTGTATGGCAAAATAAGCGAAATCCTTAAACTGTTGCTTATAAATAGAATGAACACGGTTAGCCATAAAATTATATTATGACTACAATTAATAGGTTACCCGCTAACGACGCACTAATCCGTCATAAGAAGGTTGCAAGTAAAATGTTAAATTAAGAATTGTCAAAAAAATGTAATCTTTTAAACGCTATAATGATGATATGACGTAAACTGAAGCCCAAATCAAGTGTCTTATTTTGTAAACAAAAACTACCCTACCCTACTAACATTTTAAGCTGTTATGTGACTATTGCTTAGTTATTTTCACATTATTAGATCTGATCACTTTATTTTCACAATAATGAACAGGTTCGATCAATTAGTTCCTTCAGTGTTACATCACAACAGGTAATTAGACGATCATATCTGTTTACGAATTAAGACACTTGATTTGGGCTGCGGTATAGGTAGTTATTGTTATACTTTCTGTAGCATTATTTTTCAATTCAATGTTTATTTTTAAAAGAATAGTACATTTAATATGTACAGTCGACAGCAGATCAATGGTAACACTTTTAACTTTTGACAGTTATTATTTGCGTCGTAAGACTTGATATCGTACTGCAAGTGTTACCATTGATCTGCGGTCGACTGTACTTATGTGCAACAGTTGGGCTTGGCGTCTTTTGTAGTTGGAAAGGCATGGCGTTGAAAAGGTTAAAGAGTCCGCGGTTTTACCTTAGATCTTTTACATCTAAACGCTTTATTGTACAGTGTGAAAGTGATAAAAGTACGGTTTAAGGGAAATAAGGTTAAGCTAGGTTTATAGCTAGCAACATATCGCGGTTACCCATACCTAAACATAGTCCCTTTCTATATTTACAATTTTTTTTTGACGATGTGTGAAATTTACAAAACACGAGCTAAGCGAAGTGCGGTTAAACTAACTTAATGGTTAATAGCCTAGTCCTGTTAACCCTAAAAGTGACTTAATGTTATTACATGTTTAGGCCATCGGTCTCTTTGTGAAATTTACTAAACACAATATAAGGGCAGTAACACAAAAGACCATGCCAGATTCTGCCCCACCATCAACCGCAAGTTGTACAAGATAACGAATAAATGTAAAAGTATCTCCGTTTTTTATAAAAATTATTGGTTTAAAGTAAAGTTATGTACAAGTTGCGAGTAGAAAAAAACAGCTTAATTATGAAATTCATAAAATAGTAAGAAATCGAAGCGAATTATTCATTGTTTTTGTTATTCTTCTATAGCAGTTGTGAGAGTAGTAGAAAATGATACTGATTATGATTATGCAATATGAAACCTGTAATGAACAACAAAATGATAGGTACAGCTTAAATGGTCACGTAGTTTTTTAGGTAGTGCAAAGCTCCATTGAAATGTGGCAATGTATTTTAAGTAAAAAACACCAAAGCACAAACTAATGCATTTCAAATTAATATTTTGTGGATAAGTAACTGAATTTATTGTAAAAAAAAAATATATTTTTCCTAAAATTGTTTAATTTACGAACTAATGTATGTCACACACAACTCACAAACCTAAAAATCCATTTAATTTTGTCGAATGAATTCTAGACCACCTGTAGAGGCTCGTAGCCATAAAGTTTGCTAAACGGTGTCTTATTTTGATTTTGACCGACATCAGCGAAAATCATTAAATCGCGGCTTTAACTTTCAGTCACGTTTATCGCTAAGGCTGTAAAGGTATACGAAAACACCTACGTCATATTTTAAAATGTTCATTACAAAGTGTGTTTTGTGAAGCTGTGTGCTCTCGACTGTACCGGAACGCTAAGCCATGGAGTGCATCTGACTAATTCTGAGAATATTTGCTCTACGCTAAAATAGAGAAGTTTTAGAGCAAAAGTTGTTCAATTACCGGCACTGCAGCATTATTCTGAACCTGACGGGATGTAAAATAACTACAGTGAACAATTTAACGTTGCGAAGGTTATGGCATATAGGATAACATGCGTTCCTTCCATTCCTCGTGACACCGAGGCGTCACAGGCCCCGGGGGGTAAGGGGGGGGGGGGGGGGGGGTTATGCAGGTGTATGCAAGTTGGAGGACTGGCAAGGTGTGAAATGACAATGCCAGATTCTGTCCCACCATCACCCGCTAGTTGTACAAAATAACGAATAAATGTAAAAAATTCTCCGTTTTTTATTAAAATTATTGGTGTAAAATAAAGTTTTGTACAACATGCGAGGCGAAAAAACGGCTTAATTAAGAATTCAGGAAATAGTAAGAAATCGAAGCGAATTATTAATTGATTTTGTTATTCTTCTATAGGAGTTGCGAGAGTAGTAGAAAATGATACTGATTATGATTATGCAATATGAAACCTGTAATAAGTCTCCAACAAAATGATAAGTACTTATAGGTAGCTTAAATAGTCACGTAGTTTTGTAGGTGGGGCAAAGCTCCATTGAAATGTGGCAATGTCATTTGGTACGGACTATATTTATTAGAAATATAAAATTCAAATTCAAAATTCTTTATTTTATATATATATACCTGCAGTCGAGAGCACGCCAATATAGAATCATTAAGTAAAAGTTAATTATAACATAACCGATCGATGTTTGTTTTGTTCCAAGTACTTTCACACCGTAATCCCAACATTAAATCACATTTAAGGCTAACCGCGATGATTATGAAAATAATTAGCTGAGCCAACTAGCGCCGCCAATCTTGAAAAGTAATATCTTCCAATTTAATCAATTTTATTAAAAAAGCTTTTTACAAAATGTTTATTAGGATAAATACTATTTTTCAACATACAAAACAAATAGCATAATTGCGACAAGCTAAGTAGACATTCACAAATATGCCAAAAACGGCCGTTTTTCGCAATTATGCTAACTACAACTTACCGAAATTGAATCACGTTATAAATAAGCATTTAAAAAATAGTATTATCGTAATAAACATTTTGTAAATAGCTTTTTTAATAAAATTGATTACGCTGGAAGCTTTAGTTGGCTCATGGAGGGCTTTTAAAGCTAACCGCGTTGATTATGAAAATAATTAGCTTAACCATTTTTCGTTATCGTCCATTACTCACTCAGTCATCAGTATACGAAGAATGAATGAATGAACATATTTGTTATTTGAAAGGGGAATATTTTACAGCCTTTGTCACAATTATAAAACTGATATATACTCGTATGTAGGTATAACTAGGTAACTAAAATTTAGAAAAGTGACAAAAGTGTCAAAAAGTTAAAATAGTGTCAAATAGTGTCAAATGGTGTCAAATGGTGTCAAATGGTGTCAAACGGTGTCAAACGGTGTCAAACTGTGTCAAACGGTGTCAAACGGTGTCAAACGGTGTCAAAGGTGTCAAACGGTGTCAAACGGTGTCAAAGGTGTCAAACGGTGTCAAACGGTGTCAAACGGTGTCAAAGGTGTCAAACGGTGTCAAAGGTGTCAAACGGTGTCAAACGGTGTCAAACGGTGTCAAACGGTGTCAAACGGTGTCAAACGGTGTCAAACGGTGTCAAACGGTGTCAAACGGTGTCAAACGGTGTCAAACGGTGTCAAACGGTGTCAAACGGTGTCAAACGGTGTCAAACGGTGTCAAACGGTGTCAAACGGTGTCAAACGGTGTCAAACGGTGTCAAACGGTGTCAAACGGTGTCAAACGGTGTCAAACGGTGTCAAACGGTGTCAAACGGTGTCAAACGGTGTCAAACTGTGTCAAACGGTGTCAAACGGTGTCAAACGGTGTCAAATGGTGTCAAATGGTGTCAAATGGTGTCAAATGGTGTCAAATGGTGTCAAATGGTGTCAAATGGTGTCAAATGGTGTCAAATAGTGTCAAATAGTGACACACCTCCACTTCATTTATAAATAACAGCAAGTCACAGGACAGGGCCTGAAACTGGTACAAAGCGGCTCAGGTGCAATCCTACCCCTGGGGACCACCTGCTTTCTAGCAGCTTTTAGCTGGAGTGCTTCAGCAGAAAATTAGTACTATTTTTAAACTAGCTAACTTTAAAAAAATCATATGCAAAGTCTCATATGTTACTACGAGTATGTTTTCTAGGAATACAATCTATGAAGGACAACAAAGATTTTTTTAAACAAGCTCTCGTATTTTTAGTACCCTACATTTTGATATATATTTTGTATGAATAGCTATTTCGGTTTAGATATCATTTTCATTTTAAAAGACATGGACAAACATACCCCATGTTTGCGATTTTTTTCTATCGAGCGAAGTTCTTCATTCTTAATTTGCCTAATTAGTTGGTTGCCTGGAAGAGATCGCTTTTAGCGATAAGGCCGCCAAAATTGTATAATATGTTTGTATTATTGTGTAATCTTTTTCTGTAATTGTTGTGTTTTATGTACAATAAAGTGTACCTATTTGAATTGAATTGAAGTTTGTCCAATCGTGTATCGGTATATATATATATACATAAGTCCCTAAATAGACACCCCAAGATTGCTATATATTTTTTTCAGACGTTTCATTTTAATAGTTAGTATTGTAGCCTTGATATTAAACCTGTAAATCCGCGCATACGAAGCCTCAAGGAGATTTTCTCAAAGCGCTTTTTAAAATTATTTTCATTACAATGCGACTGTGAACTATCTACGTATAACTAGTAAAATAATTTTATGTAACTACGTAAGTAGTATTGTTGTTATTTTAAAAGATGTGCTACTGAAAGTTTTTTGCCAGTTTTCTCCTCAGCTTTGGTATTTTCCCTGCAAAGTGGTGTAAATATAAATTAAAAAAGAAATATGTTGATGTGCAAAAATGTACACAACGTGCTTACTTGCAATAAAGAGATTTCACTTTGACTTTATCAATCGGTCAAGCAGTTATTGATAAAATGTCAACCTTATTGAGGCCACTGTATATTTTTATGTTTTCGGTTGTACGTAAGTTAACAGCAGATCAACTTTGAATCGTTCTTATTATCTGCGTTATAAGAATTGAATTCGTACTGCAAGTGTTACCATTGATCTGCTATTGTACGTCCTACGAGTAAAAAAACAGTAACTAACTTGTCTCTGGCGAATGTCTGGCAAACGGCGATTTTAATTGCGAATCATTTCTCCGTCCGATTACTAAACCAGAATAGGGCTGCATGCCTGCAATCGGTATTAAATTGAATATTTCCATTTTTGCGAGAAAACATCTGACTTTGAAACAATTTATTCTTTTATTTTATCCCGGTAGCTTGCAATTGTAACTTATACAGGATGTAGCGGAAAAGGGTGAGAGCTCGGTGGCTCAGTGGTTGGACTTGCAATATGGAGGTACCAGGTTCGATTCCCAGCCAGGGCAGCCATGTACCAATGAGTTATCCTAGGTTTTTTCGATGGAAAAACTTACGTACATTTACCGAGTGCTCTCAAAACGGTGAAGGAAAACATCGTGATGAAACCTGCATGTCGTAGAAGAAAAAATCTAAGGTATGTGAAATCCTCCAACCCGCAGTGGGCCCGCGTGGTGGATTATGGCCCGAGCTCCCTCGATGTAAGGGAAGGTCTGTGCCCGAGCAGTGGGGCAATATAAATAGACTGATGATGAACGGAAAAGGTATGAACCGAAAAGAGTTCGGGTCGTTAACTGAGAGCCTTGCGAAGTGGTATAGTATAAGTTTTTTGATATTTGCATTTTTGTTCATTATCAGTCTATTTATATTGCCCGATCTAAGCATCGAGGGAGCTGGGACTATGATCCACCACGCGGGCCCAGTGCGGATTGGCGGATGCATTTTTGTTAGCAAATGTCAATCCCATTGATTTTTATTTCTATTCTACTAGCGTTAACGTTTGCCACTTGAGTAGAGCCTTATAGCCTAAAAGACATGGATTTGGATGTATGAGACTTTGTTACATCATGTTCATTTTTTTTGCCAGAAAAGTTTTGTAGTAGGTATAATTAAATGTAGGTATACTATAGTCCGGCAACGTCGTGCTTGCTGCTCCCGGGCGGGGACGGGGTAACTCTATTCACAGCCGTGCGAGTCGCGCTCGCGTCCCCCCCCCCCCCCCCTCCCTCCCCCCGCAGTCCCGCCGAAACCGTATTCCCTCGATCCCTGTACCCCGTGGGAGCGCCAAGCACGACGTTGACGGACTATAGGCACTTAGGCCGACAGCCACAGTTTCGAGCACTTACTCAGCGTAAGCTCACACTTTTAACTGTCAAAATTGTATGAATACTGACCGTTGTAAGACCGAACTCAAACGCCACTCATTAGGCCAGTCATTCTGGCGAGCGTTTGTATGGAGACCCCAACAATAACTCCTCTATCGATGAAACTTTTTTGTATACTTAATAGCATATTTATAAGAATAATTGTCAGAGAATCCAATAATATTTCGAGGCGGAAGTTACTTATTTTAATTGAAATTCAACATTATACCGTATCTTTTTCTGGAACAATGTTATGGTCATAATTCTTTTTCTATAAATTGTATTTTATTAGTGTGCTTCTGTACATTCATAAGTAAAACTACTTTTTAATTCGAAAGTGTAGGTATTTTAATAAAATGTCTTTTTTGGCCGTAGTTTCCATAGGATAATTGCTCCGCCGGGTTTCTGTTTTTAATATGCCGTCAAATTATTATTTCTAGTATAAGTACGAAAATCCAACAAAAAAATCCAAATGAAACAATTCATTATACAGAATTTGTCTTTTAACTATCTCTGGAAAATTACTCTATCAGATATTTTTTACAATTGTAATGAGATACCCACAAATAACCTGATTTCAAAAGAATCCAACAAAATATCCAGGCGGAACACCATTATTTCGAAATACCTATCAAGCGCAGGCCAGCGCGGGGCCCGAGGCGGGCGAGGGGCGTCGAAAACCGGTCGCGCGGCGGGCGAGTTTCTTCAAGTAGGTTAATAGGTACAGCTAACAGAAGATCAACACTTTGGACTAAGTACCGTTCTTATTATCTGCGTCGTAAGAGTTGAAATCGTGCGAATGCGAGCGAGTATTACCATTGATCTGCTGTTTTCCGTACTATACGTATGTATGTATGTATGTATGTAGGAGGTTGATCTAAACATCGCAATTTAATTATTATTATCGTCATCGTTTCGAAACATACGAACGCAGTAAATGTAATATGCGTATTGGCTTGTATAAGTTGAGTATATAGTGTGTGTTTTCTTCGCGACACGGGGTCTAGGATAAACTAACCCAGAGATTCCTTTAGAGTGTCTTTAACTTAATTGGGCGCTTAGTGTTTTTTTATGTTACTTCCAGCTTTAAGAAACGCCCCTGTTGTGAATCTGTACTAGATTATTTGCAATTTTGTCGAAATCTAGTCGCGTTCATGTCTCACGCTGGTGCATGAGATAGTGTTTGATAATTTCGCCACGCCAAACAGCGGGCGTATTGGTCGAGTGGCTGGAGCCTCCCGTGCACGCGGTTCCGGGTTCGATTCTTAGCTAAATACATATGTTTTTTGTTTGTTTCGTGTTTTATTTTGTATTTTATTTTAATTGTGTTTCGAATTTGGTTAGTATTTTATCAAACATTTTGTTATAATTATCTTTGAATTTTATTTGAGCATAAACTCTGAACTCATTTATACCGAAGTAGGTGTATTAGGAGAGCTGGGAATCTGTATGTACTAGATTACTTGCAATTTTGTCGAAATCTAGACGGAGCGGTCCGTTCATGTCTCACGCTGGTGCATGAGATATGCTTGGTAATTTCGCCGGGCTAAACAGCGAACGAATTGGTCTAGTGGCTGGAGCGGTCGCCTCCCGTGCACGCGGTTCCGGGTTCGATCCTTAGCCTAAATATATATTTTTTTTGTTTCGTGTTTTATTTTGTATTTTATTTTGATCGTGTTTCGAATTTGGTTAGTATTTTATCAAACATTTTGTTGTAATTATCTTTGAATTTTATTTGAGCATAAACTCTGAACTCATTTATACCGAAGTAGGTGTATTAGGAGAGCTGGGAATCTGTCTGTACTAGATTACTTGCAATTTTGTCGAAATCTAGACGGAGCGGTCCGTTCATGTCTCACGCTGGTGCATGAGATATGCTTGGTAATTTCGCCGGGCTAAACAGCGGACGAATCGGTCTAGTGGCTGGAGCGGTCGCCTCCCGTGCACGCGGTTCCGGGTTCGATTCTTAGCTAAATATATTTTTTTTATTGTTTTTTTTTATTTATTTTTTGTTTTGTATTTTGTTTCTTGTTTTATTTTGTATTTTTAACCGACTTCCAAAAAAAGGAGGAGTTTATCAATTCGTCGATATGAAAAATTAATTGTGTTTGGAATTTGGTTAGTATATTAGGCAGATCACCCTCACTTGTAGATTTTTGAGGTTGCAGTTGCGATTACATATTATTAGTAGGTGAATATCTCACGCTCATCGTACAAGTGTAGAATTTAAATTTGCTTAGCTGTAGTCGTCAGTATGACGTAAGTAATAGGACCTATGCCGCACGCAAATATACCCGTAGTCGATGTGCGAGCGAGTTGAAAAATAACAAGCTGTCTTTGTTACTCGAGGGGGTGAGGGGGGTCCGATCGCATGTAGAACGGCGCACCGTTCCGCTGAATCACTTATTGACTGATAATCTATTTTGATTCTAATAATATCACAATACAGTAGGGTTTTATATAACAGATAATTATAATTTTAAGAAATAATTTGATACACGCACACCAAACGAGATCCCACGGCGAAAAAAAAGTGTTTTGCCATTGTCCGTACTAACCTTGACATATGTTGTCGTACTTATGCGTTGATGATACGGGCTAGATTACGTTTTGTGTTTGTTGGCGTAGGTACTATCGTCTCGGTCGAGCTTACTTAAACATTCCACGTAGTAGGTACCTAGTAAGTACACATAAAAACACATCAAGTTGTAACACTTTGGACCGCTCCAATCTATATATCTATCTGCGTCGTTAGAGTTGAAATCGTACTGAAAGTGTTACTATTGATCTGCTTTTGTCCGTACTAACCTTGACTTGACATGTTGCGCTTATGCGCCGATGATACGGGCTAGATTACAATGGTTTTGTGTATGTTGGCGTAGGTACTTTTGTGTCGGTCGAGCTTACTTAAAACATTCCAAAATCAGATCAAGTGTAACACTTTGAACCGTTCTTATTATCTGCGTCGTAAGAGTTGAAATCGTACTGCAAGTGTTACCATTTGTTTTGCTATGTCCGTACTAACCTTGAAATGTTGTCGTACTTATGCGCCGATGATACGGGCTAGATTAGAATGGTTTCGAGCTTTCACCACTCGGTAACGAGTTAACCTAAAATAAACCTTATTCGTATAACTGTAGGTAGAGTACAGAATCCTATCTCCAAAATATTTGTTCAACTTCCAGTCCACGTTACCGATGCGATAGATATTTTCTACTTGTATAGGAATAAGGTTTATTATAAATTGACTTTGACTTTGAAGAACAGTTCGACTAAGATCGTAAGTATGTTCGTAATGATAAGAAAAATCGAACTTAGCATTTTTCTCAACTCTAATTTTTCGTCGATTTCTAGAAAACGCTTGTCCGCATGGATCTTTACTGGACTTTAGTAAAGAGTTAATCTACAATTAACCTTATTTGTATATGAGTAGACAACAGAATCCCATCTCCAAATATCTCCTCCACTCCGTCCAATTTCTCGTCCGCGTTCCCGCTGTTCTGTACGTGTAATAGGAATAAGGTTGTTAATCGGCCGCAGTAGCGATTCGCGCGCAGTGGCGCATGCACCGCCGCGTTGATTAGAAATATTTGAATACAACTCTATTTGATATTTTGTGCTTCGCCTGCATTTTTTATTGGAAAACTTGAAAAGCAGTTTTAATAAGATAATCTGTTCATAATGACAAGAAAAATCGGGCTGAGCATTTTTGGAAACCCCCATTTTTCGTCAATTTCTGGATAACGCTTTTCGGTCTGGATTTTTTATTGGATATTCATAACTACTTTCGAAAGTAATATTTCAAATACATAATTAAATAGAAATTGGAGTGAGTAATTATCCCTTGGAAATTACGGCAAAAAAACACATTTTATTAAAATATATATATTTCCATATGGAAATATGGTTGGATATTCTGTCAACACATGCCTATAGGTAACTAGAACTTGTAAAAAAAGAATTTTGGATAGAGCAATTTTCCTGCAATTGATACCACGTAATTTAAGTTTGACCTTGAAAATACCTAACTTCCGTTTCTACAAATTATTGGATACTATGTCAATTCCAATCTACATATGGTACTCTATGACTGTGCCAAATTTCATAGATAGAGGAGTTACTGCTAGGGTCAACTCCTTTAATGACTGGCCTACATGCTCAAACAAAACTCTCTACGACTCGGCCTTAGTGGCCTTTCCCTTATTTTATTAATGGACTCGACAGTTCGTCATTTGCCAATGTCATGTTACAGAAAATTCAATATATTATAGTCTTCTATCTTCCTCCAGGGGAGTCGCAGTAGCGTCTTCACCCTGGGTAGCCGCGTCTTCATGTCTTCATCCAGAGGAGACGCCGTAGCGTCATCACTCTGGACGAAGCAGCTCGACAGTCACGTTGACTCCCGAGCTTGTAGCGGGAACTCTTGATAAAAGCTTGAAACCCCAGATCTTGCTCAAATTATCCAACAAATTCACCATACTGTCACCAGCGAACATTTTCCTATTAATTTAACGTGATATTAATATCAAAATAACCACTGTAGACTATAAAACAAAAATCATCAAATTATTTTGCAACCGTCGCTTCCCGCCATTTTCAAGAGAACCCGGGCTTTCCCTTATTTATTACATATCCGATTTAAGGCGATCCACACACACAGGTGATCTGCACGCGGCCTGCGGCCAGTTGAACCCGCCGTTAACGTCCAGTAGGTAGCGATCCACAGACCACTTATCCAATAGATATGAAATCGGTACAAATTTGCAAGCGAAAAATCCTGTCAACGACGAGCGCATAGACACGAAGTGGGGGACTGCCATATTAAATAGATGCGTCCATGTATCTCTAGGTTAGACGTGTCGCGAAGCAATTTTGCCCTCATGTGGTGCGGACAGACACGGGCGCCCTCCTGTTGCAGGTCTATGGGGTAAGTGGTCAGTGATAACGATCTGAGGCCTAGGCCGCAATCCGCTACCTACTGGACATTAAGAACCTTCCATGAGCCAACTAGCGCCGCCAATCTTAAAAAAAAGAATATCTTCCAATATAATCAATTTTATTAAAAAAGCTATTTACAAAATGTTTATTACGATAAATACTATTTTTTAAATGCTTATATATAACGTGATTCAATTTCGGTAAGTTGTAGTTCGCATAATTGCGAAAAACGGCCGTTTTTGGCACATTTGTGAACTACAACTTAGCTTGTCGCAATTATGCCATGTATTGTATATTGAAAAATAGTATTCGTCCTAATAAACATTTTTTAAATAAAATTGATTAAATTGGAAGATATTATTTTTTGCGCTAGTTGGCTCATGGAAGTCCCTTAACGACGGGAGATAAATAGGGTGGGCATGCGTTTCTACTGGCCGCAAGCCGCGTGCAGATCGCCTGTGTGTGTCAGACTTTTATCACTATGTTTGGTTCGAGTTTCTATCAGGTACCTATGCGCTTTTAACATAAAGCTTTGATGTAGTTTCCCCAGCGAGGTTAGTAGTTTCTAATGCTCTTAAGTCCTTACAAATATAAATTGTTTAAGCTGTGGTTTAGCATTTTCCCTGACTTACAAACGGTGGAAGATAATGTTTATCGAGCTGGATGTATACCTACCTATGTATGAACGGTTTATTTGTAACAACTAGATACACAAAGGTCTTGCTAAACAATTTATAAAACGTCCAAATAAGGGTCCATTGTTAACGTCCAAATAATGTCCAATAAAGCA
The DNA here is from genome assembly GCA_963506565.1 of Tachystola acroxantha. Taxonomy (NCBI): domain Eukaryota; kingdom Metazoa; phylum Arthropoda; class Insecta; order Lepidoptera; family Oecophoridae; genus Tachystola; species Tachystola acroxantha. The sequence goes on from OY735870.1 coordinate 21,303,977, forward strand.
AATCGGGTCCATTCATCCGTTTGGACCTTCTTTGCGCTCGGACATTTTTAGAAGGCAGACTGTGTATCTAGTTGTTTATGGGAGATCAATGTAACAAACTGTTTGATGGATTTTGAATGTGTGAGGGGTCGTTTTATTTGTCTTTTTAAAATTTAACAGCCGATTAATTTATTCCATTTAACTTTTATTTGTTCAGAAAGCTTACAAGACCGTACTACACATGACAAAAATACAATATTAAGAAAAAGTCGCATAAAATTACAAATATTAAAAGCTCTCAATTATTAAAAATATGTTTACAACTAGCTATTATATCGTTTATAATAATAAAAAATACTGAACGGTAAAAAGTAAGGTTTTGTCAAACCAAGGCTTAAACCGACCTTTACCATTTAAAGCTTATCGCGTTCATCTATAAGAGTCGAAAATATAAAATACGTGCAAGTCCTCTGAACAAACTCAATCTCCTCTAACTCAAACAGCCTGACAGCCTCATTTATACAGCCATCCTGTATTTATCCACCCTATTTGAGACTAGATAGCAACGAACACACACACCGAGTTTATTTTAAAAGGGCACTGCATTTTCCATATTTGTGGGAAATCCTGTCCACCATATTTACACGAATATGAACGTAATAACGATTTTAGAATTTCAGACACAAAGTCCAGATGTTAAAGCTTCGTATGCGCGGATTTACAGTTTTTCTACGTAGGCTACGGCACTAACTACTAAAATTAAACGTCTGAAAAAAATATATAGCAATCTTGGGGTGTCTATTTAGGGATTGATGAATACCGACCTTTCGACGTTATGGCCAGATACGCGCTTGACCAGTCACGCAAAGGACCATATTTCAAATTCGCAAAGTGCCAGATACGCGAATAACCGTAATATTCCGTTTCGCAAATAACCGTAATATTCCGTTTCGCAAATGACCATATACACATCTGACCATAATGCCAGATACGCGAATAACCATAATATTCCGAATCTTGACATAGGATTCGCTATTGCACTCAGAAAATAATATAATAAGTCCAATAAACTATTTACGAAAATTAGTACTATTGAAATGTAAGTTTATTTAATGGTTGGTAGTTATTCTTTACATATGTAAGCTCAGTTTAGTTTAATGGTGCAATGAATATTTTTTTTCTTTGTTAAGGATACACGATTGGACAAACTTCGCTCGATAGAAAATAATCGCAAACATATTCCATGTCTTTTAAAAAGAAAATTATGTCTATACCGAAATAGTTATTCATACAAAATATATATATCAAAATGTAGGGTATTATAAATACGAGAGCTTGTTTTAAAAAAATTTTGTTGGCATATTTTTATATCTCTGCCAAAATTCATCCAAAATTACCAAAAATACAAATATGGAATCACTGTGCCGCGCTCTTCTCTCTTCTTCTGTCTCGCGCTCGAGTTTGACAGCTCGCTTTTAGGATTTTAGAACACTGGAGTAGGGCCCGTGTTCCCAAACCAATGCTTTCTTAATTTGTAAGGAAAATGACATTAACACATTTCAATGGAGCTTTGCCCCACCTACAAAACCACGAGACCATTTAAGCTGTACCTATCATTTTGTTGGGGACTTATTACAGGTTTCATATTGCATAATCATAATCAGTAGGATTTGCGAGAATGAAAACAATGAATAATTCGCTTCGTTTTCTTACTATTTTCTGAATTCTTAATTAAGCTGTTTAATTAAGAATTTGATTTACAAAACTTTATTTTAAACCAATAATTTTAATAAAAAACGAACATTTACATTTATCCGTTATCTAGTACATCATACGGTTGATGGTGGGGCAGAATCTGGCATTGTCATTTACGTACATTTCTGGAATGCTCCCAAAAACGGTGACGAAAATCTTCGTCTAAGACCGATAGTTTTAAAGTTTTGTGCACAAACTCAGCGTGAGCTCGCACTTACGATACAACTGTCGTAATTATATAAAAACTGACAGTTGTAAGATCGAACTTCACTCGTAGTACAGCTAACAGCATATCAAGTGTAATACTTTGGACCGTTCTTATTATCTGTGTCGTAAGATTTAACGATACCGCAAGTGTTAGATACCATTGACCTGCTGTTGTCCGTACCTACGTACTCAAAACTCGATATGACTAGGTATCGGCCTAAGGACTATACCGATAAATAAAAATATAGATTATGCAGTTTCAATGGCCCTCTTTCTTATATCTTGTATAAATAATACAGAATTATAAGAATTAACCAGAGCGAGATTAAAATATAATAATAAGAAAGTATAATTTATAGTTACTATTCAATATCCAAGTTATTTTATACAATCGGGAGCCGCAAGGTATTTTTAGGCGCTCCAGTCTAGTTTAATTATCTGGTCTATTTTTTGCCAAAACCTTTAAATTGACGGGATTTGAGCGCTAGTATATAGATCCCCCCCCCCCCCCCCCCCCCCCCTTCCCCGACCAATTTTCTAACGAATTTCTTTTTTTTAAACGCAGTACGACGACGAATCGGGATCCCAGCTAAACGGGGCCAAAATAGACTTGCTGAAATTCGACGTGGAAACTCTGTACTGTTTTTCGGAGGAGCTGGCGTTCCTGTGCGGAATGCTTGCTATCGTCGCGGCGTTGCAAGAACTCCTAATCCGCCACCGTCTTAAATTGCCGTTTCCGACGATATTGCCGGATATAGAGCTGCAAAGGTTTGAAACTTTACGACGCGTGCAGGGGCTGGCACCGCAAGGAACGCGGCCGCGACCGTTTAGCAGGACATCGCTCCGCAACGTGCACCGCCCGCCGCCACCGCCGGTGAAGACGCCGCCGATACCGACCTTGGTGCGGAGAGCGAAGTGGAAAGCAGCCCAACGGCAGCAGGCGGCGGCGGGCAAATCGCCACCGCCGCCCCCACCCCCTCCACCCCCTCCTCCACCACCCCCTCCACCACCACCACCTCCTCCACCACCCCCTCCTCCACCACCCCCTCCACCACCACCCCCTCCACCACCACCCCCTCCACCACCACCCCCTCCACCACCACCCCCTCCTCCACCACCCCCTCCACCTCCACCACCGCCCCCGCCCCCGCCGCCAAAGCCACCAGTAATGGAAGAAGAAATGAATGAACCTGAGGAAAATTGTGAACCAATGCAGCTGTGCATAACACTGGTATGGAGGCCACTGCCGGACTATTCTCTAGAGTCGGAACGTATACTGAGAGGTCCGCCGCTTATGCCGCCCCCACCGCCCCCGCCACCGTCACCAGTGCATGAGCCGCTGCAGGCTAATCTGGAGGAACAGACACATGATATTCAGCCTGATCATTCGCCACCGCCGCCGTCGAAGGAGCACCCTCTCCTACAGCATGCGAAACTGCTTAATCGGAGTCAGCTGTACATCATTCCGGTACGACGGTCACTGCCACCGTTTTCTTTGGAGTCGGAACGTATACTGAGAGGTCCGCTGCAAATGCCGCCGCCGTCGCCCCCGCCGCCGTCGCCGGTGGATACGAGGCTGCCGACTATCCTGGAGATTGAGTCGCAACCAATGACGCCGCTGTCCACGCCACCGTCGTCCCCATCGCTGCCGCCGACGTCGCCCGTTCCTCGATCCCTACCACTGTTGCCGCCACTGCCGCCGTTGCCGTCGTCGCCCGTTTCTCTATTCCCACCACTGCTGCCGGCGACGCCGCCATTGCCGCCGTTGCCGCCGTCGTCGCCCGTTCCTCTATTCCCACCACTGCTGCCATCGACGCCGCCACTGCTGCCGGCGACGCCGCCACTGCCGCCGTTGCCGCCGTCGTCGCCCGTCCCTCTATTCCCACCACTGCTGCCGGCGACGCCGCCACTGCTGCCGGCGACGCCGCCTCTGCTGCCGGCGACGCCGCCACTGCCGCCGTTGCCGCCGTCGTCGCCCGTTCCTCTATTCCCACCACTGCTGCCGGCGACGCCGCCACTGCTGCCGGCGACGCCGCCACTGCTGCCGGCGACGCCGCCACTGCCGCCGTTGCCGCCGTCGTCGCCCGTTCCTCTATTCCCACCACTGCTGCCGGCGACGCCGCCACTGCCGCCGTTGTCGCCGTCGTCACCCGTTCCGCCGTCCCCACCGTTGCTGCCGGCGACACCACCGCCGAACCCGCCGTCGTCGCCAATATATTACACATCCCTCGGCGCGCGCCCAAAACTGCGTGCACAGAGGAAATAATTCATTACTTACCATTTCCTCTTCAAGCTTGAATATGGATATAAAATCATTTATAGACTATTTTATTACATAAGCGTTCTTATAGATTATTATATATATTAATATATACTTATACCTTTTATACCCGACTGCCCCAGAAGGATCTTTCGTGCGGGCGTGTGTGTAGTTTATATTAAAGGTATAGTTTTTTTGCAGTCGGGTTTTTTGTTTTCTGAATGTTTATAAGGTTGTGTGTGTACATGAAAATTGGATTGTAACGATTCGTAAATAATTTTCAGAGTCTGAAATGGATTGATATTTTTATAATGCATTCCGCATTATAAAAATATATTTTTTTTTTCGTTTATGTTATACGAAGATGATCTATTAAGTGTTAGCTTTTATATATTTTCCATATTGTTTATCTTTTTTTTGACTTTTAAAATTAAACCTAATTAGAATAGTAATTAAATTAAGTGTTACAAGCATGTCAGTGTTTATCGGTCGGTTATTGTATTAAGTAAGAAAAAAGTATATTTTGAAGTAGACTAAAATATAAAATATCGAAACTAGGTAACAGGGCCGTCTTAAGTCGACTTGTGTCCCCCGCTGTTGTCAATAAACAAAACAGTTTAATAAAATGGCTAGCTGTGCCGTGGCTCCTCTACAGGCTTTTGTGGTAAGGACTCTGCATCTGGGTGTCACCACACCCACCCTTGCATGACCGTGTAAAGACGGTCCTGTTTAGTAGGTACATATTATAGTATTATCTACAACTAAATCTTAGCCACCAGTGGACTTACCACATTGTTGTGTAGATACATACTTTAATACATTTTATGTTATACTTACTAAATATTAAATGTAGAATTTTTTAGGAAAACGGAATGCAAAAAAAATCATATAGGTATATATTGAAGTCTTTATGATCAATGTAAATAATCCGCAAAGATTTCCCATTCTAAAACGAAATGCACTATAATTGACATACCAACAATAATTGACATAACAACATACTAACAACAAGGATTTTATTTTTTCATAGTCAAAGTCAAATTTTTTGCAAGTAAACACGTTGTGTACATTTTTGCACGTCAACTGATACATTACATTTACACCACTTTGCAAGGAAAATATGACAACGCTGAGGAGAAAAAGTGCCAAAAAACTTAAAGCAGCAAATCTTTTAAAATAACGGTAACACAATTACTTAATAACTTTAGGTATTACACAACTATTTTACTATTATTAGTAATCTAAAAGTTTTTAGGGGTAGTCCACCTCGGCTGTTCACCTCGGTGGTTCACGGGAATAATTTTAGGATCTTTATCTTTAGATAGAGCTCTTTTAAGTTCACTTTTATTATTTACCTATGCTCATACAATTTTCAATTGTTTTGCATTATTTTTTCGATTATAAGGTATTTTATATAATAGTTAAACATAAAATACAGTTTTCAGACTCGATTGTGTACGACTATCACACACATTATTTCCCAGTATTACACTTAATTAGTAATATTACATTTTATATTAGTAATATTATAAATACTTAATAGATATATTATGAAGTAGTCCATTGTATTCTACGGGAATCAGGCGTCAGTTTATAAATAAAATAAAAATATTTGAAGTATACTACTTAATCTACAAATTTAAAGGGTTTAAAGTTAGTACCTATACCTAATACAATGCAAGACTGTTCTGATGACCAGTTTTCCCAGTATTAAACGTACCTATCATTATAATAATTAGGGATTCTCTTTTTTATATAGTGGAGGACCTCTTTTGAGTTCAACAGTTTAGATTATTTATTTATTTTATTAGTGGACTCGATTGTTCGTCATTTGCCAATGTCATGTTACAGAAAATTCAGTACACTCAATAGTCCTCTATCTTCCTCCAGGGAAGTCGCAGTAGCGTCTTCACCCTGGGTAGCCGCGTCTTCATCCAGAGGAGACGCCGTAGCGTCATCACTCTGGACGAAGCAGCTCGACAGTCACGTTCACTCCCGAGCTTGTCGCGGGAACTCTTGATAAAAGCTTGAAACTTCAGATCTTGCATAAATAATCCAATAACTTCACCGTACTGTCATTCGCGAACATTTTCTGATTAATTTAACGTGATATTAAACACAAAATAGTCCCTGTAGACATTAAAAGGAAAATTATCAAATAATTTCGCAACCGTCGTTTCCCGCCATTTTTCAAGAGAACCAACAGTTTAGATACTTTTATGTAGGTACATACTTTTCATTTTCATCCAATTCTTCTTTGTACTTATACAAAATTGTATTTCTTTGTCAAATATTACACTACTTATTTATAGTAAACTAATCTACGAATTTAAAGTGTTAATCATAAATCATAATACGAAATATTTACATAATTGGTTATTGTATTGTTACTTACATGCAATATCGTACCTTATGAGACCGATTTAAGACACGGCTGTGAATTGTGGCCAACGGTGTTTTGAGTTTTCTCAATATGAAATATATTATAAAAGAAATTATATTTACTAATCTATAATATTATAAACAGAAGGAGCTGTTTTCAGTTCAAGTGTTTATTTTTGTAAACCTATTTTTTTCCTTGTTTCTTATTATTTTTTTGGATAAAAGTACTTTATCGAATATTACCTAGGTACTTAATAAAATGTATTTGAAGTACCTGTATATGACTACGCCGTGATTCTAAATATAACTTTTGTAAGTTATGAGACCGATTTAAGACAGTACGGTTGTGACCAATAATTGTGAAAATTCCTTGCAGTTGTCTCAGTATTAATTGTAATGCTTAACGTCGCTTCAGTTCTTGTTTATCCTAACGGCCATTTGTTAAATTTTACAAGAGAAGAGTTTTTCGATCTACTTATATGTATAAAGAAGCTGTATTTTCTAGATTTGAAGGTTTTACTTAATACATGAGTAACCTATGAATGATTGTTATAACTTTCATTTATGGATGGTAATTAATTAAACCTTATTTTACTGTTTTTATGTGGAAGTAGGACAAAGTGTCAGTTTTATTTTTGCGTTCTTGTTTATCCTCTCTCCATTCCAGACATACACAGGGTGTTGTTTAATTTGATATAAAAGTTAACTAGGCGTTAGATTGGAGATAAATTACATGTTTGCAATGATTTCTATTTTGAATTTTTTTATTATATTAGATAATACAGCAAAGGCATTTCAGCCTCCTTTTGTTAATTATTTTGTAATATCTAGTACTTACTCAGAATACAAGAATATTTGAATTACAGGTCTGAACTGAATACATGCATACATAAATATATACATACATACATACATACATACATACATACACACACACACACACATACATTCATACACACACAAATACGTACAGACATACATACACTCGAAAAACATAACCCTCCTTCTTGCACAATCGAGTAACAAACCACGAATACACCCTGTTTCAAGTTCAACACAGCATCGAGTGAAATTACTTTCTTTCTTTAATTCTTTAATGTACACAAAGTTGATTACAATACAATACATGGAATAAGATGTACATAAGGTGTGCTTAACTCTAGATTAGAGTTCTCTACCAGCAAACCAGTGTGTGAGAGAGATGAGATCTGGAACAGGCAGAACATGAGCACACAAAATTAATTAAAGAGTTTTTACTGCTCATTTTGCGGCTGCTTAGGCTATGTGTATTTTTGTAGTATATATCCTCGACTTACTTAATTTACCATTAGTTTATAACAATTTATGTTAAAAAAAACACTATTAATTTGATCAAAAAACTATATTTTATGGTAGCGACGATGAGATTTCCCGCCACAGTTACAAAGCAAACAAAATGGCGGACATGGCGTCGCGGGCTCTCATTGGTCGATTGGTGGAAATAAGACACTCAATAACTGAAATTGCAAAATACTGGAGATAGGATAAACAAGAACTAAACTTTCGTTACGGGTGTCGTGTCAAAGAGAAAATATAAATTGTTTTTTTGTTGCTTTATAAGAAAAATGTATCAAATATTTTTCAGCTAAAAGGATTGAAACGACATTGCCACATTTCAATGGAGCTTTGCCCCACCTACAAAACTACGAGACCTAACCTAACCTAACATTTTGTTGGGGACTTATTACAGGTTTTATATAACATAATCACAATCAGTAGGAGTTGCGAGAGTAGTAGACAATGATAACAAAAATAATGAATAATTCGCTTTTTTCGACTCGCAACTTGTACAAAACTTTATTTTAAACCAATAATTTTAATAAAAAAACGGAGATTATTTTAAATTTATTCGTTATCTTGTTCATCATGCTGTTGATGGTGGGGCAGAATCTGGCATTGTCATTTCAAGCCATAGAAGGGCTGCTCTGTGTTTCAAGCTTAACAATACTGCATTAAAAACTCGTTTTCGAAAAAAAGGAGGTGAGACAAACAAGAACTGAAGCGACGATATGTATATCTGCCATGGTTTTTGTTCTTTTATGTAAAAAAAAATATTACTGAGTACTTGGTTAATACTCGTGGTATACTACTAGAAATGTTAAAAAGAAACTAAGAATGTATTGTAATGGTGAGACGGTTAGTGTTTTAAACTTAGTAGGTATTATAAATTAAACATTACCTAGCTCGAGTAGGCTAAAAAGGGTCTATCTATAGTAACATAATACAGGTGGCGCGTCATTAGTAAAAAAAAATATTTTCGTATATTATATTAGACTGTAAATTATAAGTACTATTTTTGTGCCATCCTTATTACTATAACTTTGATGTAGGAAACAGAGGCAACATTGTTATTATTCAATTTCGGTATTTTTAATAGTTAATAGCGAGTTTACTAGTAAAAAAAATGTATTATAATGATAAGTGTTTTAAACTTGGTGTCATAAATTGACAATTACTTAACACAATTAGAATATATATATATATATATATATATATATATATATATATATATATGTTATACAAAATATAACAAAGGGAGGTTAAAAAATTTAGACCTTGTCAATTTAGAATTAAAACATGGTTAAAAAACCATTTGGTATAGGTACCTATTTTTAGGTATTAGGAAAAAAAAATAAGCGTGTGGGCGTCATTTGCCGTAAATTACATTTTCTTTCTAAATAATAGTACTTAATACTTTAAAAAAAATTGAGAAGTACAGGCTGGCCTTGAATTCATTCGACAAAATTAAATGGACGGTTAGGCTTATGACATACATTAATTCTGCACAGCGTTTAAGTAAATTAAACAATTTGGGGAAAAATAATAAAAATATATATTTGCAATAAATTCAATTTTATCAAAAGAAAATTATGTGTATCATTACTGTGCTTTGCAGTTTTTACATTTTTTGTATTTTAAATTTTTTGTAAAGATTTCTTTCACTGGAATTTACACCCAATAGTCATTTATAAGGTTATGGTGTGACTTGAGACGTACTTATTTAAAAAAATTGCAGTGTAGATTTATGTACTAAAAAACCTTACCAATATAATATTTATCATGAGCACAACCCCCAGTTTCAATTTTTCGAATGAATTCAAGGACACCTGTATTAACTTTAATTTATAAGTACTATTTTTGTGCAATCCTTATTATCAATTTGATGTAGGAAAGGGCAATTTGTCTAATTTAGACATTAATAAAGTTTCAATTTCGGTAGCTTCGGTAGTTAATAGTGACTTAATGATGATGTGTTTTTGGTCTTACCACAAAAAAAATAAAAAATGTATTGTAAAAAACGGGTAAGTGTTTTAAACTTGGTGTCATAAATTCACCATTACTTAGCTCTAATTATCATATTACAGGTGGCGTCATTAATCTAAAAAATATATATTTTCTTATATGTATAAGTATTAACTTTAATTAGAAAACCTATACAACGTGAAATTTTAGTGGTTGATTTCCCGCAGCGAAATTAGTCTCGGACTATCTATTTATAAATATATATTTTGGTTAAATGAACAAATGTCAATAAGGATTGTAAAAAACTTAGCTCTATGGGGATCGATAATCGATAGTAACACCGCGATATTGAAACGTGTCAACAGCACGGAGCGGCTACGAAACGTGCTGTTTGGTAGGTACATAGGTCTAGTGAGTTATTATCGTCTCTTATGTTTTCGAGTTGAAAAAAATATTTAAAAAATAAACTTTTCATTTTTCAATTTTATTTCGATAATTCAATAGTACTACTGATAGCAAATCATTCTGCCGCAGAAAACGACCACTAAAATTTTACGTTGCAGCTATATGATAAAACCTACATAATTCTATTTTTTTATATAAATAACTATTTAGTACAGCGCTTCAGCCGGTTAGCCTCGGCAGTTCAAGAATTGGTGCCATCCTAATTATAACTTTGATGTGGGAAAGGGAGGCAACATTGTAAATACAATATGTTCGTTATATATTGTTATATAAACACGTCGGAATTATTTCAATTTCGGTAGCTTCTCGCAATATTTATCGTAACCGAAATTTAGAATTAAAACATGGTTAAAAAACCATTTGGTATACCTATAAGGTATTTGATAAAAAAAAATAAGGTTGTGGGCGTCACTTGTCGTAGATTATCTATGGTTACACATAGTTTTCTTTTAGTAATAATACTTAATAATAAATTGAGATCTAGAGGGTGGCCTTGAATTCATTCAACAAAATTAAATGGATGGTTAGGCTTGTGACATACATTAATTCTGCACAGCGTTTAAATAAAATAAAATATTTGCAATAAATTCAACTATCAATTTTTGTTTAATTTGCTGTACATCGTTACTGTGCTTTGGAGTTTTTGACATTTTAAGGTATTTTTAATTTTTTGCAATAATTTTATTTCACTGAAATTTGACCTAATGGTCATTTCTAAGGTCAGTGTGACTTGTTATTTTTTTTGCAGATTTGATTTACTACAAAAATTTTACCAATTTAATATTATCATGAGTATTCAAGGACACCCTGTACCTATCTTAACATTTGTTGTATCTTTTGATGTTGTAGATTTAAGAGATACATCTATCTGTATCCTATACCTATGTAGGAATCTTAACTTTGTTCATTTCAATTGTCAAATACAAGATATATTGTATTTATGACTAGTACAGTCGAAAACAGAAACACACTAACTTTCCGCGTTTAGATAAAACCCTAAATCGACAATTGCTCAGAAGTTTAAAAAATATGAACTTATACAACTTTTTATCGTTTTAGTGATGTACATCACATCACTAAATCACCATGTAATTGCATTTAATGATATGAGTACCTAAGCCTGCGTCATTTGAATTTAATGAAACGAAAATCTCTGAAACAAAAAATAACCTCTTTAAAAAGATTTTTAAAAAACTCTCTGGTTTTGAACCCAGGCACTATACACTCACGCACGACTCGCCATAAACCAAAATCCAACTCTTTTTTGCGGAGCATAATATGAGCGAGATGTATCAAGTAAACTAAAAAAAAAACATCTTTTTTTTAAACAGGAGACGTCCAGATGGATGCCTCCTCTTTTATACACCTGTTTATTATTGATTCCGCAGTAGATTGCTGGGATTTCAAATGAAATACAATTTATTCACGCTGCTCATGCAGCAAGCTACTCGTATAATAAACAATTTACGATTTCAAACGATACTTGTCTCTGTATTCGACTGTACCTACTGCTGTTAAGGTGTATCATTTACTCTCTCGAGTACTTTATTTTCTAATAGGTTATATTTTAGTTAGTAGCACTTCATTTGTTTACCAAATCAATGAAATATTTTAATCTCCGCATTTAGGGTGTTACCGCTACAATGAATCGATCGAATGGAACAGTTGACGTCGATCGGTGGTTTCTACTAGACCGATCGATCGATCGACGTTCCATTCTACTATCGATCGATTGGTGTGGTAACAAGCCGGTACTTTTGTTTAACGACTTTTATGACGAATATAAATTTAAAAAATCCAGTTATGGGTAAACCCATCAAACATCTCATAGATCAAAAATAATGTTTTCGGTTTTAATAATATCCCTTACATCTTGTATTTAAAATATCGTAATCCTATGGATTTCGAATTGATAAACAAACGTGTTTTCAGTAGATGAAAATGTCTGTTATAAAAGAGAGAAAATTATAAGTAGATGAATTTTATTATATCTATTATAATATTAAGGAAATAGTACTTAGACTTACTTCAGAAATAATAAACATTTTCGTGAAACACGAGCATTACTTATTTGACTCCAAAAAATCCAGTGGAAATTGTTCAAAAGGTAGGTCGCTAGTCGGACAAATGTTTTTCGCAATATTACCTGGACCCCAATAGTAAGTACCTACAATTACATACTTGTCTGATTTAAAAAAAAATACAATTACATAGTGTGCATAGTGTGTAATGTAAGTACCTAGGTACCTACTGGAAACTATCTATTCTTTACATATAATAAGACTGTAAAAAAGTTGTGTCTGTACATTGGATATTTTTTTAAACGAATAATTGTAATTAGGATCGATACTGATGCCAAAACACTAATTTATTAGAATTTTTTGTCTATGACTTTGTGCAAGTATCACGCCATAATTACTGAAAGGATTTTGATGGGAGTTTCACTAGGAGATAGCTGAAATATCCGGACAGCTCATAGGCTATAAGCCATGGCGGTATGTGATGTGGAAACAAGGATACAGAGAGGAAGATCTGCCTCCTGATCTCCTCCATCCTCCACCTCTACGCAAACGAAGTTGCGGGGTACAGCTAGTCTACTATAAATTAATAGTCACCCCGGCGCCAGGCATGTGCGAAAATGTTTGCAAATATGCTCAAATTCGATGTTCATTGACGGCTGTTTATGATGTCGTATTTGTAGATTCTGTACAAAGCTTTCAATGATAGGTAAAACTTTGCAAACTTTGCTGTCGCCGGCATAAAATAATTTTCAATTGTCAACTGCAAATATAAGTTTGTAATTACAAAAACGAAAATATTTCGTGATGGAACCCCAAATTTACAGTTTCGTATTTTTTTCTTTACTTGTGATATAAGACCTAGTTTCTTGCTAAATTTCATGATTCTTGGTCGACGGGAAGTACCCTATAGTTTGAATACACACAAACCCAAAACCTATATGCGCCAAAATTCGACATAAACGGCCATATCTTTTGATTGCGTTGACTTAGAGGTTTGATTTTTTCACGGTTGCAAGGTTGCAGGTTTCTGGGGGGCTAGCCGGCTGGCCTTTTCAGTCCTGTCAAAGCCTGTGCGAACGAAATTTTTGTACTAATTATCGCCAAAAATCTGACATTGACGGCTAGTAAAAATCGACGCAGCGGACCCCCCTGAGATATATATAGCTACGGACGGACAGACAGACACACAGACAGATAGACGGCCAACAAAGTGATTCTATAAGGGTTCCTTTTTTTCCTTTTGAGGCACGGAACCCTTAAACTGTTTTGTACATCTATCTGCATGATGTCACTGATTCAGTAGGTACATCTATTTGTTCTGTATGCTGGCGTCATATTCATAAATGCATAGTGTAAGCGAATTTTGAAACGTGTGAAGATACGTAGGTTCGAGCTTCCCATGTAGGTACGTAGTAAAATGACACTTGTTTTCGAATAGGAATATGAGTATTTTATTTACGATCCATTCGTTGCTAAGTAGTTTTGTTATATAAGTTTAGTCACCACCTACTTTTTATTTTATTTATTTTATTAATGGACTCGACAGTTCGTCATTTGCCAATGTCATGTTACAGAATATTCGAAATATCATATCGTCTTCTCTTCATCCAGGTGGTCGCCGTAGCTTCGTCACCCTGGGTAATCTTGTCTTCATCCAGAGGAGTCGCCGTAGCGTCAACACATGGACGAAGCAGCTCGATACCTAGTCACGTTCACTGCCGAGCTCGTAGTGGGACCATAGCGCCAAACTTCAGCTCCTGCGTGAATCCTCCAATAATTTCACCATAGTGTCATTCGCGAACATTTTCTGATTAATTTAATGTAATATTAAACACAAAACAACCACGGACATTAAACTAAAATTTATCAAATAATATCGCAACCGTCGTTTCCCGATATTTTCAAAAGCCCCAACGGTAAATAGTAGGTTGTGACAGGAAGCTTTCAAATGTTCTCAAGCTACCTAGAACGGTTTGCAACGCTGTAATAGCTACTTACACGAGGTGACAGCATGTTACGATTTCCACTAGCTAGAGTTTGCGTTCGGCAAATAAGAAGCTTATCAATAAAGAATTTTTATGTTTCATTTTCGGGGAAACGATTCACATTTTAAAATTTTATCAGAGAGCGAGTCTAAATTTGGAGCACGGAAGATGGTTTAGTCATAAAGAGCTCTGTAGCATACAGATAAGAGATCAATGAACCCTTTGTGCTGTGACATATTTTAATAATGAGGTCTTATGATGATACACTAAAGGGCCATGAGCCAACTAGCGCCGCCAATCTTGAAAAAATAATATCTTCCAATTTAATCAATTTTATTAAAAAAAGCTATTTACGAAATGTTTATTACGATAAATACTATTTTTTAAATGCTTATTTATAACGTGATTCAATTTCGGGAAGTCGTAGTTCGCAAATCGGCCGTTTTTGGCACATTTGTGAACTACAACTTAGCTTGTCGCAATTATGCCATGTATTGAAAAATAGTATTCATCCTAGGCCTGCCTTGGTACAATAGACATCATGAAGTATCTACGTCCTATATAGGCATTTTAAATTTTACGACGCCATAACAAAACTATGTGAAATGGACAGGCTTTATTAAAAATTGGATGCTAAAATTTAGTCCCCAAGGGAGTAAAGGACTGGAAAACATAAAATATAACTTTCTCTTTGAGTGCATTCGCCCTCAGAAACGGGTCGCTATATTTCGAAACGATTTCAAAGGACCGGGATGTTTTTTACAGTTGCTGAAATACTTTTTGACAAAAGCTCAACCTGTAAACTTTTTCTATGAGCGAGACTGTACTAGTACTGTCCTCTGACGATTACGGCGGATATGACGTGGCTTGGTACTAGCGAGTTGACCTTACAGTTCCACCCACCATAGAGCGTATTTAACGTTCCCTTGTTCCACCCTTTGCGAATAGATGGCACTATGGGGAATTTTTAAATAAGTACGGGTAATTTCCACGGGGTCAATATGGTTGTGGCCACAATTGAATTACGGACCAAACATGGGAAATAATGACGCCCAGCATTACCAACATTAGAACATCCAGCTGCGCAGAGGTGTGAGACAAGGAAATATTATATCACCGAAACTCTTCACAAAGGCGCTGGAAGATATGTCTCCAGACACTGGAATGGACGTGGCATCAATCTTCTATTTGCCGATGATATAGTGGGCAACGCAGAGTCGCTGCAGAATGTGCAGAAAATGTTGGATAGTCTTATATGCTTCCTGCCGTAGGAAGGCCTCAGCTGCCTTTGTGAAGAGTTTCGGTGATATAATATCTCCTTGTCTCACACCTCTGCGCAGCTGGATGTTCTACAGTCCTTACAAATTTTTAAATAAGTACGTGTAATTTCCATAGGGTCAATATGGTTGTGTCCACTATTACGGACCAAACATGGGAAATAATGACGCACAGCAATACCAAAATTACGAACCAAAATGGGAATCCCAGCAAGAATTTTATAATACAACGTGAATAGTGGTTGTTTTCCCGTGGCAGAATTATTTGCCATCTGTAGTACCTACTATTGATTTATCGAGTTTAATCTAACTTGAAAAACAAATGGATTTTTAATTATTTTTTTCCACTCGATAATATAAGAGACGATAGTAACTCACTAGACGTAGGTACCTACCAAACAGCAAGTACCTTGCATTGTAAATTTGTGACTCCTTCGCCGGCCACTTCGTGCTATTGCCACGCTGCGCTATCGCGGTGTTACTATTGATTCGCGATCACTATCGAATTCAGTTTTTCACAATTTAAACTGTCATTTCTTAATTCATCTAAAATTATATCCATAAATCGATTAGGTACTACCGAGACTAAATCATCTCGCGGCAGGAAATCAACCACTATTTCACGTTGAACCTAGAATAAATATTTATTCAGTTTTATTAATGCATTGTCATTTGCCAATTTCATGTTGCAGATTACTCCATAATCTTGTGTTCATTTCTTCCGCCAGAGGAGTCGTAGCGTCGAAGCGTCGCAAACCATGAACCAGTTCATCAGTCACGTTCAATCCCGATATCTGTAGTGAGACTCTTGAATCTAGCTCGAAACTGCACATAATTCTTCGATAACTCCAACATATGGACAAGACTGCACTAAGGAATGTCGATGTTCGAAATACCGATGAACGGTATACCGAAAGTAGGTACATGCGTTCGAAAGTACGTAATACCGAATGTCTGAATATCGAACGATATTGAGAATTTCGATATAGTACATAGCGATAGCGAATATTCGATTTTCAGGCATTCGGTACCTATTACCTACATACTTACTGACTGACAAATATGATTTTTTTTAATGTTTAAGTGTCTAATGTTGCGGTGCCCTTACAGGGTTTATGTGAGCACTTCCTGTACTATCTAAGAACCATGTTACCACATAAAGCAAGGAATAAATGAATTATGAATTACTTTCGATCTCACGTAATCGAACTCATGTACTTTCGGTATTCCGTTCATCGGTATTTTGAACATCGACATTCCGTAGTGCTGTCTAAAATTAAAATTATGAAATGTAGTTTTGCAACTTAAGATCCTATGAGGTACCTATGTATACAGTTATATCTAGAATCCAATTTTCCGATACGGCAGCCAGCGAATGGAGAAACTACCTCGGATACTTTATTTTTCCTAATCTCACGTCTGATTCCCGTGTGGACTTCTGTCTGCTGCGATCCTAGGCCTTAACTTTCGCTTCCTCCACATTCATCAATCTCTTCAACACGGTCGTCGGTTTGTAGTAGGTATTTTACATTGTAGTAGGTAGGTATTCTACATATCTGTGCTGTCGATTGTACATATCTACTACGAGGGCGGTTACGCATCCAGTACTTACTCACTCACCCACATTTTTGTTCCACCCTGTATTTGTGGCATTCAATTTGTAATGGATGGCGATGTAAGTCGAGCCGCTTTGTCTCACCCCTTTTAACTAGTGTTGTTAAGATAATTTCGGCTTCGGTTTCAGATGAGAACATTTTAATACTATAAGGTAAGATACAGTAAGGTAAAGTAAAGGAGAGATAAGGTGCAGGTTTTTCGAAGTACGAATTGCATTTCAAAAATAAATACTTATTGGCACTCTAAATACTATTAAATCCGAATATGTACTTGACGATTCTCATGGCCACAGGAAAAGGCTAAAGTGTGAGCCTGCGGCGCGGGGTCCACAAGTTGACAGGTACCTCTGAAGTATTTTATTGTGGTGAACCATGATAGCCGTAGCATTATTAGCTGATTAAATAGATATTGGATTAGTTGAATGAATAGTACTTAATTAAAGAGTTAATTGGTACCTATATAGGTATATTTATCTATATTTACCTCCCTAAAGTAATGTAATCATCATCATCAGCCCGTATCAGTCCACTGCTAGATGTAGGCCTCTCCCAAAGCACGCCACTCAACCCAACTCTCGGCCTTTTGCATCCAGTCTCTGCCAACCACCTTGCGAAGGTCATCCCTCAATCTGGTTGCGTCCCACGCTACGTTTACCCGTTTATTTATTTTATTTATTTATATAGAAAGCCAACAAGACACCGTAATTAACAGAGTTAAAATTCTTATTTCACTAACATGCATATACAATGTCTTACTTATAAGCTAACTCAACTTTTATACTATACTTATATGATATAAACAAATACATTTTTATACATTTATATATATTTTAGGAATATTTATACTCTAGTACTTAAATGAAAAAGAAGTGAAATTTATAAAATATATTTCTCGGAAAAGAACGCCCTGAGTTTTCTTTTGAAAGATATTAGTGAATCGCCAAATATGTCTAAATCCATTTCGCCAGATATAGTGTTAAAAGATTTAGTAATTCTAGTTGTAGGTGCCGATGACCCTAGGTTAGTTATGGAACGCCTGGTACTAAAAGGTTGATATGTATGTGGTCTACTATTTGGTCTAGGTATGCTGAAATTAATTTTATCTAATAACTGAGGGGAATCAATTTGGCCGTTAACTACTTTATGCAGATATGAGAGATCAAGCATATTTCGACGATCTGAAAGAGAAAGCGTTCCGTATTTATTAAGTTGTTGAATATATGAAGTGTTAGTTTTTAATATATTATCCTTATAGGAAAGATGTCGTAGAAATTTCTTTTGTATTCTTTCTATGCGGCCACTATGTACCTTGTAGTATGGATTCCATACCACTGAACAATATTCCAAAATACTACGTACCAATGAATTAAAGATTACTAGTTTAGTGCTTGATTTTTTGAACTTCTTTGTGGTTCTGTATATGAGACCGGAAACTTTTAAGGCTTGTTTTATTGTTTTGTCAATGTGTGGGATAAAACTTAACTTTCTATCAATAACCACACCCAAGTCACGAATCTGGTCAAGCACCCCCAAAGCGTTACCCTTTATATGATAACCATACTTGTAGATCATTTTTTTCCTGTTAAAGGATACATGATAGCATTTGAGATGGTTCAGAGTCATTCGGTTCTCACCACACCACTGTACTAATCTATCCAAATCGGCCTGTAACATTTGAGAATCATCACCACGTTCGTGGCCTCCATTCGAGAACTCGTCTACCCCATCGGTTATCGGTTCTACGACAAATGTGACCAGCGCACTGCCACTTCAGGTTACTGATTGTATGAGCAGTGTCAACCACTTTTGTCTTCTTGCGGATATAAGTAATGTAGGTAATAAACTTTCCATATTACATACTTTTTATGAGAAGAGCACACGACCGTGTCTCCTGGCCCATTTCAAACATGCCAAGCTGCTGTTGAGGGTCACGATCCTCAGTACTGATGCAACGATTAACGAGGAGGAGGATTACATACTTTAAGGCGACACATGGCAGCGGGAGACAGACTGCAGCGGCGATCTTTGGAGTCATCGGACAAGATCCACTTTGTAAGTAAAGTTTACCTGTCTTACAGATAGATTATATATAAACGGATATCTTATATGTCGGCAATTAGACTTCAACAATACAAGTGAGTGATATCCGTTTATATATAATAATTTGTACTAATGGCTCACTATAGTTTTAATTCTAAGATCTTACATAAGTAATACATTTTTGGAAATATTCGTATTGTCCGAAACGATAGTTGAATTCGATTTCGGATTCTAATCAATAGTTTCGGTTACGAATATCTAGAACATCCCTATTTTTAACAGCTCACTCGCGCAGCTTTCCGTTCCACTCGCTAATTACTAGACTTTTTGACAAAACCACATAACCCGTTTTTTCGCTTTATTCTGCGTAAAGAATTTCTGTTACATTTACAGAAATCTTTTATAGGGCGACAATGCTTCTTTTTCTAAATATTTATTTAGTTGGATCCTTTGTGGTATCCTGTAGGCTTTAATTATTAAATCTATTGTAGATTTTAACGTAGGTATGAGGTATTATTTAATCGTCTTAATCACGATACAGACATTGAGATTTCGATGCTTTGATACAAGTCCCGGTAGCTCTATTGGAATGGCGAGGTCTCTAATACGAATCCTGGTTGCGACAAATTTAATATTTTCTGATTAATTTCAACACAAAACAACTACCTGTAAACAATGAAATTAGAATTATCAAGTACGGACAACAGCAATGTGTTAACACTTTCAACTCTTACGATGCAGATAATAAGAACGGTCCAAAATACAAAGTGTTACAATTGATCTGCTGTCGACTGTACATGTACCTAAGTAAATATATCACTTTTTCGTCGTTTTCAACAGTCCCAACATTATTATTAATTCGGCTGGTAAAGTCGGAAGCAATTTTCACACACCCATAACCAAAGAGATTGTTACACCAGCCTTAATTAAAAAAAGAGCACGCGAGTAATCAAAATAATAGCTTGTAAATGTGCGTAATAGCATGTCGCTTCAGTTTATTTCACGACTAGCAATGCCCGCAGGTTTTACTCGCGTAGGTTCACTTAGAGAGTCAAAAAAATTATTTACCAACCGCTGTTCTTTTATTTTTACTATTCTAATAGGATCCATTTTGTGCCAAACTCAAACCTAATGCAAGACTATGCCTAGGCCAGCTTTTGTCCAGGTAATTTAGGCAGTTACCCCACCGCCCGATGAGCGAGTAAGCTATCAAATAAAACGAGTGGGCGAGCAGCGAGTGGCGAGTATAGTTTTGTAGCACGGCTATAGGCCGCCGGCGAGTAAGCGATTAACCATGGGCTATTTTTCGCGCAAGAAACATACAATTGATAGTACATTTCATGTAAACAAAAGAGACGCAGCGATACTCGCTCGGCGACATAATATTTATTGTTCATCGCCGGGCCAGTGTCGCCGAGCGAGTACATCCTATCGCTGGGCGACAAAATAGCCGAGCGAGTACTCGCTTACTCGCCGGCGGTGGGGCAACTGCCTAAATATGGCCTCTATTTCACAAATATGGTCAAAGAGCTGTCCAAGCGGCTAGTCGAGGAGTCCGGTGACCAGAGGGCTGGCAGCTACCTTTGCCAACGTATTGCGTTGGCAATTCAGAGAGGGAATGCTGCCAGCCTTCTGGGCACCGTGACTCCCGATGCCCTCCTAGAGGACATATTTTATTTATAGGTAGTTTTAGTTTTTAGTTATTTTAATTTTAAGCTTTATTAATATCGTTTGTTCCACACGATATTTTCTTTAACAGTTTCATACAGACAGACATTGAGTTTTAGAAATATATAGAGACTGCGACAATTTGTGTAAACGCGCGTTACGATGTTCTGCCTTAGTACCGCGTCGGCGTATGACAAACTAGTTGGTTGTGACGACTGATGGCGGGAGCTTGCCTGGAGACAATATGGATAAGGTAAACCCTTCTATAGTATTATCTAAGCTTACGTGTGCTTCATCACCGGTCATTTTTATGTCCACGCTATTTGACAGCCGATCTACCTGACTGGCCCTGATGCGCAATGGTCGATTACACTACACTAAGGCTCTTAGCCGTAAACGTGACTTAAAGTTAGGCGGTAGTAAGGAGTTTCGTTAGTTTTCGCCATACATTGTTCGGTGACTTAGTTCTTCTTGCAATGCCTTTCCACTAAAGAAGGCTGGCCGTCAGCTCCGCATATCTCCCTCTGTCTTGAGCCAGTCGGAAAAGCTCTTCGATGCTGGCTATCGCTGTCCACTCCCTTATATTGCGAGCCACGATTGCTTCCTTCTGTCAACCCTCCCTCAATGTTTCCCATCATTGGAGAAGTTGGTACCTCTCGTGTCTCAGCACGTGGCCGAGATAGAGATAGTGATTGACCTATTCCTTCCAAAAAATTAGAGAAACTCCATGTTTACCTAAACATGGAAATCTAACTCCGGCTTTCGTAACGGAACCAAGCTCTCTACAATGTTCAAGTATGGACAAGTGTTCCACCCTGAAAGTTAGCTCGTAACGCTGGCTCGAAATTCAAAAGTTATTTATGGTATTGAGTCTATTCATGACGAATCAACAATGCATTCAGTAGAAATTCGTAGGTTCAAACCACAGATTAATGATATAAGGTTCGAACATACGCGAGTCGAACGCCATTTGTTTATGTAAAATCCCAATACATTTCTTTCTATTCTACTAGAGTTAACGAAAGTCATTGTCACTTGCCTTTACGTTAGGTTAGATCAATAACCAAAGCGGGTACCTACTTAATTATTTCAAAATACAAAATTTTTTGCACTTGCACAAAAACTATCCTCATTTCATTGATTTTTTATACCCTAGGACATTCCCGTAATCAAGACTACTCTAACGATACCTCATACACCAAAATCCATAAAGCCTAAAGGCTACAGGATGGCAAGAAGGAATGGACATACATAAACCCTCCTTCTGGGGCAGTCGGGTAAAAAGCGGCATCCCCCTCAGTTACAACTTAATTATCTATACATATAATAAGACTGTAAAAAAGTTGTGTCTGTACATTGGATATTTTTTGAAAAGAATAATTGTAATGTGTTTTAGGATCGATACTGATGATTTTTAGAATTTTTGTCTGTGACTTTGTGCAAGTATCACGCCATAACTACTAAAGGGATTTTGATGGGAGTTTCACTAGGACATAGCTGAAATATCCGGACAGTTCATAGGCTATAAGCCATGGCGGTATGTGATGTGTAAAAAAGGATAAAGAGAGGAAGATCTGCCTCCTGATCTACTCCATCCTCCTCCTCTACGCAAACGAAGTTGCGGGGTACAGCTAGTTATAAATAATTGTCAATTAATATGTTTTATTCACCAGGGAAAAGAGAAGGGGATCCTGAAGCTGGACCCTCGTCCAAGAATCATCATCGACCCTCGCTCCGAACTCATTCCGCAGGTAGGTACGGACTACAGCGGATGAATGGTAACACTTGCAGTACGATTTCAGCTGTTGCGACGCAGATAATAAGAATGATCCAAAATCCAAAGTGTTACACTTGATCTGCTTTTAATGTGTATGGTCGAAGACAAATAAAGGTGTACAGTGTTTTTAAGGTTGACATTTTCTCAATAAACACTTGACTAGGTTTTGAAAATTGTTTACAATTACATAGTGTTACGGTAAATGTGAATAATTGAAAATTAATTATAATTATTTATAAGTAATTATTACCGGTGATTATTAATAATTACCGAAACTCGTGGTAAAAGTAAGAAATTAATCCCTTTAATCGGCGATTATTAATAATTTAACCTTAGTAGCGATAAATGTAGGTAATAAATTTTCATAAATAACGTACCTATGCTAAAGCGTTGAGAAAGTGTGGAATTTATTTGAAAAGTGAACAAAAACTAGAATAAAAATGTCTACGAAATGTCTACTCAATCCCGTTATTGAATACTAAACTGTAATCAAGACGAATTTAACGGCAACATCTAACATACAAATGCTTTATTTACAAGCGCTTTGGGCGAGGCCTACATCCAGCAGTGGACTGATACGGGCTGATGATGATGACACCACTTTGAGCTTTGCAAGAAAAAGCTTGGTGTAAGTAATGTGTAAACTGTATGTAAACCAGTCAGTTAGAAACAAGAAGCAAAAAATTTCGACATGCTCTATGGAGAGAGTATAAAGTAAGTACAATATGTAATGGGAGCACGTCACCTTGACTCTCATACCTACGTCAGAAAGAGACATCTGTTTTTATATTATTTATTTATTTTATTTAGTACACAAAACAGATTACAATCATTGTATAATTGAAATATCAGAGTCTTAAATGTATGGTCTAGACAGTAATCCAAAAATATGTGTACACATTGAGATTTGTATATCGTGGGGCATAAGAGTGAAAGCAGGCAATGTTACCGCCGATATATTGTCGACGACATGGAAAAACAAGTGAGTGACGTGAAAAATTGTGATGCAATAGCGGAGTCTGCGATGTAAATATGGCTAACTTCATCAGCGGTTCCTTCATTTATTGACAAAAATAACCCCCCTCTTTATAGAGAGTGAAGCCGAAAGAGGGTGTTTTGTATCGACTTTCCAATAAAAACTAAAACTAAATTAATGTCTCCAAAGTACAAATCGATCAGCTGATTGGAACAAAATATCGCGAAAATCGAAAAAAAAGAACCTTTGCGGTACACCCTGTAGACATTAGGTTTGTCTGTAGACCATCGACAATCATGCCACACCCTACTACCTAGGTAATTTGTTAACAAAAAAATCAAAGGCATCTTAATTGGGGCATAGTACAGGTCCGTAGCCAGAGGGGGGTTCTAGGGGCCCAGGACCCTCCACCTCTTACCCTCCGCAAGAAATGTTTGCGACTTTATATAGGATATCTCATAATTAGTATGACAAACATGTCATACTAATGTCCCATGTCTTTTTTTTAATTTACTTTAGTTTTGTTTATTTATTTATTTAATTTTTAAGTATTATTGTTATTTTTAAATTTTATTATGGTTGTTGGTTAAGTAATTATAATACATAAATCAACGTAGGTATGACAAACTTAAGAAGAATATATGGTGATTGATTTGATGGCCAACAGACAAAAAAATTACCATAAATAAAGTGTCACCATGGTATGGTCCCCTCATTCAAATCTTTATTTACAATAAATACACATCATTACAAACAACCAAAGCGTTGTGCCACAATATAGTTTATTTGTGGTTGCGCAGTCTGAAATACCTAATTGTAAACAAGGTATATGTTGGGACATCATGGATTTTAAACTAATTGGAAACAGGAAGCGGTGAATTGACAAAATAAAAATAAAACGTCTGCTTTTGGCGCCGGCTGTGGGTGGTGGGCGCATTGGCCCCCCTACGAGTATGAGTGTTACTTGCTTCGGGCCTGACATAGCCTCCTTCCCAATTATTCCAATAAATTGGCGCTATCGATCCAATTCGACCTTACCGCAACCTGAAATCGTGGCGTAATTATTATGCGCAGTGATATAAAACTAATGGCGGGAGGCAGGGTAGTTAATGGAATGAGTGCATAGGGCTGTCTCATCATCTAATTTATGTTTCTATCTATCCGACTCAGGAACGAAAGGAGAGCAATGTTTTTCGAGTAAGTACGTAATATTAAGTGAAACGAAATGGAAGCCGAATAGAGAACTCTGAGTATTTAGTAATTGAACACATTTTTTGGCTATAGTATACCCATCAACTGATCGATTTGTAAGGGACTATTGATTAAAGTTTTTTAGTTAGATACATACCCTTCTTATACCCTTTCCGCATGATAGGCATAGCCTTTCCGTTACACCCTGGATAAGCATAATAGGTAGTGGTTAGTGACGTCACAAGATGTCGAGTGACGGCGCATGTCACGCCGTCACTCGACATCTTGTGACGTCACGAGTTTGACGCGTCATTTGTTTGCAGTTGCGTACAACTTCAAAAATCGCTAAAAAAATAAACGGACCTACTTATAGCTCCGTTTAAAAAATATTAGTGGCCA
Organism: Tachystola acroxantha; assembly: GCA_963506565.1. Classification (NCBI taxonomy): domain Eukaryota; kingdom Metazoa; phylum Arthropoda; class Insecta; order Lepidoptera; family Oecophoridae; genus Tachystola; species Tachystola acroxantha. The sequence continues at coordinate 21,329,257 of OY735870.1, forward strand.
AAATGTACAAAATACACTTTCCCAAATCTGTCAAAATCCTTATTTATCAAGAAGTATTTGAGAAAATCTCAACTTCATCCAGTAAAAAGTTTTTACTGAGAGTGTCAGCCCTAATGAGCCCCGTTAATCAGCGTCACCGATTGGCAAGAGTCATCGACGCCCGAAGAGTGACTGCGGTCCGTCACGGCATCTGCCTGGGTGTGGGCCAGCCAGGGCCAATGGACAGGAAACGTGGCCAAATTACATAATGCGGTCCGCGGATTAGCTTTGTTACACATTTCCGGACCATACATACATAGGTTCCTATAGGGATAGGCGGAGGCGATGTCCTATCCCTGCCGAGATCCTGGCACGACAACTTTCTTCCTCCACATTCATCTTTTCATGCATACACTTCCAATTCCAATGTGATATTTATGGCTCCATCGTTTTGTCGATGATTCTGCCAATGTCAGGGTTGAGAATGACACGGTATGTACGGTACGGGTGCAATTGCTCAGTACGATTGATTACTCGTTGATATGGTTGAGTTTTTATAGTCTGATGTTGTTAGAAGATATAAATTTAGTAAGTATTTTAATTAGTGGGGGGTGTGCTAGAGTTAATAAAAAATTGACATTCACTGGACGAGGATTTTTGGGGAGGATATCATAAAGGGGAACTGACACATTCGGGCAATTGAAGAATATATGTTCCAAAGTGCCTTCATCTAGGCCACATTCACAGAGTGAATGGTCTCTTATTCTAATCTTAGCCAAAAACACGGGAGAACAGACGTGACCCAAGCGCAGGCGAGTTATGACCGAATGCATACACTTAGATCAATTTCCTAGCTAGTAGACCGAGATTCGAAGACAGTTTTAAGCGTCACCCATGGAGACATCAGAGACAGTGTTGCCAGATACGTGTTTCAAAATTCCGTCGGGCGAAGCTGTAAAATCCGTAGATTTCCGTAGATTGATTCTAGGAAAATCCGTAGTTCTACTACCTTTTTCACACTGAATAATACCATAAAATATGGTTTATAGATGGTACGGAAATTAAAAATTAGAACAAACTTTGCTACATGAAAAAAAATTGTAGTTATAGTTTTACTTGCGCTCTCTTCTAACTACGTGAGCTTGTAATGAACCGTAGTAGGATTATACATCATTTTAGCAGTTGTTCTACGTTTTACTCACAAAAACCACGCTGCGTTTTATTTTTTTAAATGGTTTAGTGACAAATGTTGAGGCCTGATAATCCGTAGATTTACCATTCATTCCGTATATCCGTAGACAAGGCCTAAAATATGTATATATACGGATTTTTCCGTAGGTCTGGCAACACTGATCAGAGATAAGTAGATATGTACAGGGGGTCTCAATAAAGGTGAGATTTTCTTCCGATTGTAAGAAATATTTTGCTAGTAAATAGTTTACTACTAGTTTAGTAGTAACTTTAAATTACTCTGGGTGAAAAGCAATATTTCGGTATCACGTAGCGCACTCCTACTTTGAATACCTACTGCGCTACGTATGATACCGAAATTCTATGGGTTACAAACACAATACCGACCAGGGAACGAACTCTGAACCGCACCGAACTACCAAATGGGCTAGGGAATGTAATTAATTTTAATGTAATTTGTAGTTAATTTTTACACGTTAGGTAGGTTTAGATAGTTTAGATTTAATTTGTATTTATTTGTAAATATTATTTCCTATTTTTAATATAAAGTAAATAACATACATAAGCTAAGTTTTTTGCAATAAATAATCTGATAACTCTAAAAAAAAATTTTTTTTATAAGTAAGTGGTATTTAACCAATATTGTTTTTTTACACCCAATATATCATTCGGTGATGGTATAGGTATACATATATTTTCTATATTGTATTTAAGTAACTATTACTCATTGAAGGAGATCAATGAGTAATAGTTACACATAAACAACTAGATACACAGTCTGCCTTTTAAAAATGTCCGAGCGCAAAGAAGGTCCAACGGATGAATGGACCCTCATTTGCTTTATTGGACATTATTTGGACGTTAACAATGAACCCTTAAATGGACGTTTTTTAAATTGTTTTAGTAAGACCTTTGTGTATCTAGTTGTATATAGGATCAATGCTTACTTACTTAAAATGTCATTTGGACGACACAGTTGGAAAGAGATGAGCATGCTGCGTGACGAACCCAACTATATCATAGGAGACACTCGCATACACAAGTGTTAACAATAAATATAAATCTTACTTATTCGTAGCACCATATTAAAAACCCGAAACTACCGCAAAGGCCGATAGTCTTAAACAGTTTTAAGTATGAATGGAATTTGAGTTCAATCTTACTATCAGTTTTCATACAAACTATTAAGTGCGAGATTACGCTGAGTTAGTACTCAAAACTGTCTCTGTCTATGGGGCCTTAGAGTTTCCACTGAGTCCGGAGCGGGGCATGAACTGATCAATCATACGGCGGTAGGCGTCGTATTATTACCCGACTGCCCCAGAAGGAGGGTAGTGGGTTTGGCGTGTACGTATGTCCATTGCTTCCTGCCATCCTGTAGCCTAAACGGCTTGATGGATTTCAGTGTATGAGGTATCGTTAGATTCGTCTTGATTACGGGAGTATCATAGGGTATATAAATTAACCAAAAGGCATTGATCTCCTTTAAACAACTAGATACACAAAGGTCTTACTAAAACAATTTAAAAAATGTAAAAATAAGGGTCCATTGTTAACGGCCAAATAATGTCCAATAAAGCAAATGAGGTTTCATTCATCCGTTTGGACCTTCTTTGCGCTCGGACATTTTTAGAAGGCAGACTGTGTATCTAGTTGTTTATAGGAGATCAATGCCAAAAGGGGATAGATTTTTTTAAGGCGGGTTTTTGTTTAAAAAAAAACTTTTTTTCATTCATTTATGTCTACGACTGTAATGTCGAAGTGATATCTCTTACCACACCTCACAATGCCGAGCGCGATCTATATTAATTTCCTAATATTAGGGCCGCAACACACTAACACAAATTACACATTAAGGTTGCTGCATAGGACCCACCGTCATATAAATTGTTACCGTTGTAATTTATTAAAGAAATTTAAATTAAGTACAACCGGTCGAGTTAATATGTGACGTATATATGCGATCGATCAGAGTGTAATTGTGTAACTGGAACACCTGATTAGACAAGCTTTATCTTTTCGACATTACGACATTTTTCAAATCACTATTAAATCAAAATTAAAAATATTCTTTGTTGCTGTTCCAGCCAGTATATATTAATCAAGTCATTATGCCTAATTACTATTAAAAAGGAAATAATAATTTATCACTAATACAAGCAATACAAATACTTATACTGTGGGCTACCAGTAGTCTACTTTATTCAAATAAGTATTAATATCATAAAACAGGCGCATTTTCATATCAAATAACGCGCAAATTGTCAGATTATTCAATAACATCAACAACATAGATTGTTCAAAAACATCTCTAAGCACACAAAAACATCCCTAAGCTCACAAAAAACATCCCATAACACAAAACACTCCAAAGCACACAAACTCAGTACAAATGACAATGCCAGATTCAGCCCCACCATCAACCGCAAGTTGTACAAGATAACGAATAAATGTAAAAATATCTCCGTTTTTTATTAAAATAATTGCTTTAAAATAAGGTTTTGTACAAGTTGTGATTCGAAAAAAACAGCTTAAATAAGAGTTCAGAAAATAGTAAGAAATCGAAGCGATTTATTCATTGTTTTTGTTATTCTTCTATAGGAGTTGCGAGAGTAGTAGAAAATGACACTGATTATGATTATGCAATATGAAACCTGTAATACGTCCCCAACAAAATGATAGGTACAATAGTATAGTATAGTAGTATAGCTTAAATGTTCACGTAGTTTTGTAGGTGGGGCAAAGCTCCATTGAAATGTGGCAATGTCTTTTGCGGCCCTATAGCATTATTTTTAAGGAACATTTAATTTACTATAAAGTCAACAGCCATAATGATTATGACGGATGGCCTTTGAAACGACCAACACAATTCACATCGCAAAGGTAGATATTATTAGAAGTGGTCGCTACGCGAAACCCCGAACAGTGGCCAGTAAACAGTCAAATTTATCGTCCAGTGTGCGACTAGCCTTGTCGGGCTTTCAGTTTCAGTCGGCCGCGGTCCAGCTGCCTAATACAACCTTCCTGAAAGTGGCTGAAAAAATCGTGCTCAATGGAAGTCTTTGTGAACGGTTAGGATTTACCTAATATTATTAAATGTGCTATGAAGGTTGTTCATTAATTAAATTTTGTTAGATAAACTCGCGCATTACGCATCACGAAACTTTGAAAATATCTACATCTGAAATAAAGAAAAGAAATAAATAAATAAACAAAAGACTGGTCCTCGCTACAGGAGATCTCAGGGCTGGCGCTTACTTCGCTCAACGGCTGAGTTTAGCCGTTCAGCGAGGTAATGCCGCCAGCATCCTGGGAACCCTGCCGCATGGGGGCGACGTAGGCGACATGCTAATTATGTAAATATTTTGTAAATATTACTTTTTATTATTTGTATTATTTTAAGTTTTTACATCTGAAATTAGTTTTCGATATTCCAATTAAGGCTAGCAATCAGGTCGGGCAAAAGGAATTTAAATTATTAAAATATTACGCGGTGATGGCTTTAAATACGTAAATTTTTTTTTTTAAACCTGATCAATAAAGATTACTAATCTAAGAACAGATTAAGGTCTTGTTTTTGCAAGAGAAAAATGTTTTTGTAAATTAAAAGTTTAGATTAGAATAACAATAACAGCGTAGGTATATCGCTGGCTATACAACGAGGTAACGTCGCCAGCCTTTTGGTCAGTCTTCCGCAGGGCAGCGATTTGGCCCTAATTTTTTATTTATAAGTATATGTTTATTTGTTTATTAGTTTATACATAGTTTTAACTTTAATTACTTGATTGTTGTAGTTCGTAAATAAATAAAATGTTCCTAAAAAACGAAAAAATAATAACAATCGTCTTTTTTTATTGCGAAATTTTTTGTATTTCTTTTTCGCAGTAAATTTTGATTACCGTTCTGCGATAACGAATAGTGTTGGGTCACAGACGATCATTTCATATTCATCTGTTTTATACCTATCAACTTTCCATCATATGTTATTATTATTAGAATAGAAGCTTTACGAATAATGGATTTCTAATGGAAATGAAACAACCGTGTGCTAGTTAGTATCTGTTTTTTAAGGTTTTTTATCGGTTTATTACAATTTTTTTTATTTATTTACAAGTTTAAAAAGAGTGAATGAACGCAATGTAACGACACAATTAAATTATAAAATGATTTTTATAATCCAGATCTACGCTCACAATAATAATACATGTGTGCAGTTTTCTTTAGGTAGGTACTATGTTTCGAACAATACCGTCTAATCCACAAAGGTCGTCAATTGGTAGGTATAAGAGAGAGGGCTTTATTATGGTTAAGATTAAAAACGAGTGGACTTATTGTTAAAATTATTTTAAACTATGTAGTAGTGGTTTTTTTTTATACAATAAGGGCCTGACATGAGCCAACTAGCGCCGCCAATCTTAAGAAAATAATATTTTCCAATGTAATCAATTTTATTAAAAAAGCTATGTACAAAATCTTTACTAGGATAAATACTACTTTTCAATATACAATACATGGCATAATTGCGACAAGCTAGGTCATCATCATCAGTCTATTTATATTGCCCCACTACTCGGGCACAGACCTTCCCGGACATCGAGGGAGCTGGGGCCATGATCCACCACGCGGGGCCAGTGCGGATTTGCGGATTTCACATGCCTTTCTTCTACGGCATGCAGGTTTCATCACGATGTTTTCCTTTACCGTTTTGAGAGCACTCGGTAAATGTACGTAAGTCTTTCCATCGAAAAAACCGAGGATAACTCATTGGTACATGGCTGCCCTGGCTGGGAATCGAACCTGGGACCTCCGTTTCGCAAGTCCATTGACCCAACCATTGAGCCACCGAGCTCTCTCAACTTCTCAAACTAAGTAGTTCACAAATATGCAATTATGCGAACTACAACTTACCGAAATTGAATCACGTTATAAATAAGCATTTAAAAAATAGTATTTACCGTAATAAAGATTTTGTACATTGCTTTTTTAATCGATTACATTGGAAGATATGATTTTTTTAAGATTGGCGGCGCTAGTTAGCTCTTCTCAGGCACTTTAATAATACTTTTCTCCGATTTCGTCTGTAGGCACCTTAGGTAAGCACAATACCGTTGTTATCGCAAATAACCTTATGTTATTTACGATAACAACTTGTATGGACAGCACCTCTCCGTCGCCGTCGACATATAATTTTTAGAAGCTCATATGTATTTAGCAAGCAGAATTAAAAAGCACTAGTGGTGATTAAAAATCTGACTTGAACGACTTAAGTGATAATAATTACTGTTAGCGGCCGAGCTAAGTAATGAAATGGTGTATTAAATGTAATTGAATGATTAAAACTGGACTAATTAAAAACAGTTGTCACTAACATAAAGTAGAATTCTGGGAATAACACCTACACTCGTATTCATACTAACTTCCTAAAGGCTGTATTAATTTGTCAGTTGCTGAACCACGATTTTAATTATCCTTTGTATAAATGCTGAATGTTTCTGTGTATAATAATACATTGCCACATTTCAATGGAGCTTTGCCCCACCTACATAACTACGTGACCATTTAAGCTGTACCTATCATTTTGTTGGGGACTTATTACAGGTTTCATATTGCATAATCATAATCAGTATCATTTTCTACTACTCTCGCAACTCCTATAGAAGAATAACAAAAACAATGAATAAATCGCTTCGATTTCTTACTATTTTCTGAACTCTTATTTAAGCTGTTTTTTTCGAATCACAACTTGTACAAAACGTTATTTTAAACCATAAAAAACGGATATTTTTTACATTTATTCGTTATCTTGTACAACTTGCGGTTGATGGTGGGGCAGAATCTGGCATTGTCATTTTCATCACGACCGGATTCGATTGAAGTGGCACGCTCTATTCCACCAGAGCCACGGTGATATCGTACGCAGGTCGTGAATTTTATCTCCATATGCGTCTTAAAAGGGACGACATTTATCCAGTAATTGTGCAATTACTCAAATTCATGTCTAACATTGCAGTTAGAAATCATGTTTTATTGAGACGCGATCCTTTTTCATGTTTTCATATTTTCTTGCATATGCGCTATGCGAAACGAAAATCTAATTGATAAATGGAGAAAAGTTTTCATCACGACCGGGATTCGATTCGAAGACTGCTTCGAATCGAATCCCGGAATTACCTAAATGATAGGTAAATCGAAAAAAAATTACTGATTTTTTTTTCGATTTACCAATCATTTAGATTTTCGTTTGGCATATGCAAGAATATATCAAAACATATCCTCTGTATGACGAAATCCAGCTAAACAGTGTTTAATGGAACGATAAAAAACGAATTCAGTTTGTTGAACATTTATTATCATAAGAATACTTACATAGTTCTAATTACAGTGGCATAGGCATGTTTTTTGCACAACTCGGAATAATCGGGTGGCTTTTCGATCAGGTTCAGTCTCGTCTCCGAGTTTAAGTAATGTGACGATGTTTGGTTGAAAAGTATTATGGTGGCACTTCACTTGGCTATTCATATTCGCTATTGGATGTTTGTCGTATTTGTCAAATACTTGACTTACATATAATATAAATAAGACGAATATTTTGTCAAACATACCAACCACACATGGTACTTTTGACAAATACGCAAATACGAATATCCAAGTGAAGTGGTCGCGTTTAATAAATATACGAAGCCGATTTTTTTGTTGGCGTAACTAATTGAATGACATTAGTCAAGCAATTGTCACACCTATGCAATGCATATCTGGGGGTAGAATACTGTACAGACAACAGCACATCAATGTTAACACTTGCGGTACGAATACAACTTATTATCTGCGTCAGAAGATTTAAAATCGTACTACAAGTATTACCATTGATCTGCCGTACCACTAATTGGGAAACACTGCCTTAAATGGCTCGTCTACCCCCCCCCCCCCCCTCTTTCTCTTAAAAAATGCAAACAATTATAAGTATTTCTGATCTGCCCCCCTATTACCGTTCTCAAAACGATGAAATTATACCATGTCATGGCGCGTCAAACAGAGACGCCGCTACACCAATGCCATAGCACTGTCCCTTTCACGGCCGCTATGACATGGTATGATTTGATCGTTTTGAGAACCGTAATAGCCCCACTGTTAAGACTGTGTCTGTTGATGATGTTCCCCAGGGCTCGTGTGAGCGTGCTCCCTCGTCCCCCCAGCCGTCCGTGGACCGCCTGTCGGTGACGTGGGCCGACCCTGGCAGCATGGCGTCCTCAGGAGTAAACCTCTTCCACCTGCCCTCGGAGATGCCAGTCACAAACGAAGTCAAATTCTCACCATCAGCTGGAGGTAAACAGTCTTCTCCGTACCACAACCACATCACAATAACCAATCGCTACGCGCTATCGTTTATATTGTATATTTCAAAATTTAGGAGGTACGCTAACAGCAGATCAAGTGTAACATTTTGAACTTCGGACCGTTCTTATTATCTTCGTCGTAAGATTTAAAATCGTGCTGCAAGTGTTACTATAGTTCTGCTGTTGTCCATACTTACTTAGATATTTAATGAGCTATGTTCTGTATGTGCTAATGCGATTTTTTTAAGTATGTTTAGTATAATTTCGTTACTTTTTCGTTACGTATAGCCACATACTTCTGTCAGCGAATTCAACGCGAATTAGTTACCTAACTAATTATGCTTCTGACTAAAGTTTTCTTTTCCTTTCCCTTTGAACTATCATCAACGCAATTATAATCTCAGTCGTAGAACAAAAGTTGTTCAGATCGATACACAACTCCCCTTCTTCTTCCTATACCCTTTTGCTGTTATTCATAAACCTAGTTAAACCTCAATTCCTTTAAATAGTGTTGTTATCCCTTCCACACTTCGTTAAGGACAGTTACCCTGTAACATAAACGCGATTTAAAGTTACGCCACGTAACTTATGAATATCAGCCTTTCTTTTACAACATTTTAGAAAGTCTATCTAAACGAGTAGGTATATTTTGGTGTTTATATGCTCTTTGCTTTGCTATATGTTTGTAATCCACAGATTAAAGATATAAGTTTTCTATTCTAATCTGTGGTCAATTCGGGTCTTTGTCAAAGACTGGTAAAAATAAAATAATTTATTTTATACAAAGACTTTACCTATATTTGCTGTATATGTACACTGCCCCAAAAAATATATACTCTCCAAGAGTAGTAGACTACCCTGATAGTCCCAAAAAGGAGCCAAGAACACAGACACCGATCGCACGCGATACGTTCGTACAATCAACAGATCAATGGTAACACTTGCAGTACCATTTCAACTCTTACGACGCAGATAATAAAAACGCTCCAAAGTTCAAAGTGTTACACTTGATCTGGTAGCCGTACGCGCCACAGGTCAGTGATCCTTACGAGCAAATTATGATAGCTAGGCGCAAGGTGATCTATACATCTACAGATTTTTTTAAATTTTGACACTATTTTATATCGGTCTCAATTCTATTGATGATACTGAATATGCAGTTTCATGGTCAACATGCCGCCCTGTATCCTCTTCTTCCTCAGCATACCGCATCCCACTCCTGGGCATATCCTGGGCATGGCATCTCCATGAACCTCCATGTGGCCCGATCCAAAAAATTGTCTGGTCCACACCGAGCCAGCAACCCTCTTTATGTCGTCCGACCATCTGGCCGGTGGTTTCCACATTAGAACGCACTTACTCCATCGACCATCGTTTCGGCGACAGAGGTGCCTACTACCCAGACTCATTTCAGTTTTGCCACTCGTTTGCCGATGTCGGTGGCCGCCCTGTATACCTACGTCCTATAAAGCCAACAGTTTCCCCAGACGGGTCCGAGGACGAGGACTACTCTGCCAGCCTGAGCGCGGTGCTGCGCCAGCGTCGCGCCAGTGTGCGGCGCTCGCGCAAGGGGCGCACGCGAAGGCCGTCCTCACCATTCCTGTCTGACGAGCCGCGCACGCGCAGAAGGTCCTCCGTGTTCACCACCAGCTCCGGAGAGTGAGTTACTGCTGCTCCTTTGACGATATCGTTTCTCGTCTACAATCTTTATTATTTTTATGTGCACACCCATCGTCTCAGGGGCAGCTACGGGTTATGTCAGACTTGCACCGACTAAAACCCCAATTTTGCCTCCTCCGCGCATTGTGTGGGTGGGAGGGAGGAGCTCTCAGCTCTCTGTTGAACTATGCTATAGATCCCCAAGTGCTTGTTGATAGTACTCCTCGAGCCGATCCAGCGCTTGGCTGCAGCGGGACAGGACCACTCTGCACCCGCTGCCTTCCTGGGGTCGCCGGATTTATCCGACTGGACTGCCAGATCCCCTAATCTGATCACACGACTACGACACATTCTTCATTTTACAGACGCTTCGAGGTTTTATTAAACAAAATAAACATTCAGTTTACCATTTTCTAATTTCTTTAGAAATTTAAAATGTCCAACAGAAGCTTATTATTAACACTGTATTGTACACACTGATACATTAATGTAACAAAATAAAAATAAAAGACATGCACAAAACTTATCTCTATGAGAGATTTCTTCCAGCAAACCTCATGAATTGAACTTTAAATTAAAGGTAGACATAGTATTTAACTGGTCGAATATAGTTAATAAATAAATGGATAATACAATATTAAACTAACTATTAAGCTTGCAAGTGTAAACTCCGAAGTGTAAATTCCATAACATAAACAGAAGATAAAACGATTAATTGTATCAGCACCGCGATATCAATGGAGGAAGTCCAACCGGCTGTGGTGACTCAGGAGCAGATCTTCGAGAACATCCACCTCCATAAAGAGGTACTGGGCTCAGTGAAGCAGCAACCATTAGGAATGCGAAGGAAACTGAAAATTGTGCATCAGGTAAGAGACTTGGTCAGAGTAATGGAATTAAAGACATTGAACCGAAAGAGGGAGTTAGAAAGGAAGGTACTGCTCGTGAGCGAAATAGATGTAGCTAAAGAGATGAGGTAACAACCAACTCAGCGTCAACTCTAAATATAAGCCCAGCTATCACTGTCCCTCATATTATGCTAATCGCATTAGAGGGAGTACCAGAGAGCTCGGTGGCTCAGTGGTTGGGTCAAGGGACTCGCGATACGGAGGTCCCAGGTTCGATTCCCAGCCAGGGCAGCCATGTACCAATGAGTTATCCTCGGCTTTTTCGACGGGAAAATTTACGTACATTTACAGAGTGCTTTCAAAACGGTGAAGGAAAACATCGTTATGAAAACTGCATGCCCTAGAAGAAAAAAACCTAAGGCATGAAAAATCCGCGTGGTGGATAATGGCCCCAGTTCCCTCGAGTTAATGGAAGGTCTGTGCCCGCGAGCAGTGGGGCAAGATAAATTGCCTGATGAAGATGATGATTAGAAGGGTTAGACGCTTGGATTAGCAACTATTAAAAAATAGCACGCTACACTTTGGAATGGCCACAATAATTGACTTTAATCACAAAACACAATGTACTCAGTGTACATTATCTATCGAATAGCTTCAGTGGCATGTTTTCTACATTATTGATCTAACTTTCTACATGAGTGTCCGTTCAGGATTTGAATGACGCACATGGGGTAGGTACGGGATGATCGTGACATCCAATACAACTCACGTATTATTTCCAGGCGAAAGCGTATATCAAACGTCACGAAGGACAATTGCAAGAACGATTAGCCCAGTCCAAGAGCACCAGAGATATTTACGCCAGATTCAACATACTCTTGGCCACGGTAAGTTTTTGTATAATACACGACGAATTAATAACCTCCTTTTATGTAAGTGTAAGTGTATCATAGGCACGAGTTTACTACACTAGCGAAACTGGCCAATACAAATTCATTGGGGACTAAATGTTTTTTTTTATTCCATGGGTTCTCCCTTCTGTCGCTACGAAACCCTTGCTTGCTACGTAACCAGTTCCTGCTGGCATTGACATTAGTAGAATATAATGAAAACTAATGTCAATTTTGTTTCTCCACAGTTGTCTATCAGTTAAATAAGTTAGAGTAAGAGATTCCGCCATCATTTTGGAATGGCGGATTGATTTTTTATTTGTTTTGATATTTTCTTGCATACCTATGCACTATGCGAAACGAAAATCTAAATGATAAATGGAGAAAAACTTTCATCACTACCGGGATTCGAAACCGGGACCTCGCCATTCCGTGGCAAGCTCTATTTCAACACGATTTGAACCGTTTCATCCAATTCCTACCAATATCCAATTCCCATGAACATCCAACTCCCATTGCATCCAATTCCCATTTCATACAATTTTCGTTTTATCCAATTTCCATTAAATCCGATTCCCATTTCATCCAATCTCTCGTACTCAGTTTCACGACGGTTCAAATCGGATTTATTTTGAACCTTAATTCTGATCCGTTTTATTTCTAACACTTCCAACTCTCTTTTCATCCATTTCCTTCAAACGTTACAGATTTTGGTTGATTTATCTTATCATTATCACACACCCGGACTACAACCTTTTCAAGTGATTGTACAACCTCTTTGCAATCTAATCTGCATGAAGTAGCCACTTGAACAAAAAAATATGCAAGTGTAGGGATGTCAGTTTGAAAACTTGTCAGTTCATTTTGTTTTCTTAGACGCGTAGTTGCGTTTTGAACCGTTTCAGTTACAACTATTATGAAATGCATTTAAAATTTGTAAAAACGAAAAGGGGCAGAGATGCATTAATAATTGATGTTCATCGTTATAACTTACACACTACGAACAAAACCAGGTCCACGATATGGCGTTGTGTGGGAAGTGAATGTACAGCGTCTGTAACTCTAGCTAATGATAAAAAGAGGATTTTACGCAACAATAGCAAGCATACGTGCATACCTCCTGACCGATGTATAAATAAAGTATGTGAAATAATCGACAAGTGCAAGCAAGAAGTTTGCCAGGAATTAATACCTGTGCAACAAATTTTTGAGCGTAATTTTCAAAATTTTAAGTGTCCAGAGCACGACCCGTTGTTTGAGTCGCACAAAAGTACGCTCTACAGGCAGAGAAAAAAGTTTTTGGAATCCGATCTGAAATTTGATGGTTTGACAGAAGTGACTGTACCTAAAGTTTTAGGGGATAATTTTCTACTAATCGATGATGGGGATGCAGACAAAATTCTTATTTTTGTCACAAAACAGAGCCATCGTGATTCGTACCCAGATCGTGAATTTTGTCTCCATATTCTCGTCTTAGGGACGGTAGGGACATCTATCTAGTAATTGTGCAATTACTCATCGATCTGGGTACGAATCACGGTGGCTCTGTTGGAATAGAGCGTGCCACGGAATGGCGAGGTCCCGGGTTCGAATTCCGGTCGTTATGAAATTTTTTCTCCATTTATCATTTTGATTTTTAATTTGTTTGGTTTTCTGTTTACATGAATGAATACTCTAAATTAAATAACTTGACATGGGCGCAATTATCTTTTAAATAAGAGTAGAAGCCATTCAAATAAAAATAAGTAATTTTAAATACTACCTAACTAATTACTAACCTAATTATTATGTTGAAGAAATGGCAGCAAATGAAACGCGAAGCAGCCAACACGTCCAATCTGCTGATTCCGTGGGAGCTTCGGATCAAAGAGATTGAGTCTCACTTCGGTTCCGTCGTTGCCTCCTACTTCACCTTCCTCCGCTGGCTGTTCTGGGTGAACCTGGTCATCGGGTTTATACTGCTGGTCTTCGTTATAGTGCCTGAGGTAGTAGCATCCTTCTTTCGTACACTTTCATGCCCAGCTTTGTAATTTCGCATCATTAGTTTTACTTAGTATTTGTAGTAGCCATTTATTCATTTAACTTAACTTTTTCTATGTTTAATACATATAATAATACTGTAAAAAAGTTGTGTCTGTACATTGGATATTTTTTGAAAAGAATAATTGTAATGTGTTTTAGGATCGATACTGATGCCAAAACACTAATTTTTAGAATTTTTGTCTGTTTGTCTGTGATTTTGTGCAAGTATCACGCCATAACTACTGAAGGGATTTTGATGGGAGTTTCACTAGGAGATACCTGAAATATCCGGACAGCTCATAATGCTAGGCTATAAGCCATGACGGTATGTGATGTGGAAACAAGGATCCAGAGAAGAAGATCTGCCTCCTGATATCTTCCATCCTCTCCGTCCTCCTTTACAAAACTTTATTTTGAACCAATAATTTAATAAAAAACTGAGATATTTTTGCATTTATTCGTTATCTTGTACAACTTGCGGTTGATGGTGGGGCAGAATCTGGCATTGTCATTTGTCTGTCTTTCAGTGCTTGACTGCCAACCCTCAGCAAGACGGCGAGCGGAAAATTATCATGGAGGATGAACGTCGCAATGCCTCCAATTTGCTAACTCTATGGGAATTTGAGGGTGTTCTGAAATTTTCGCCCATCTTCTACGGTTACTATAGCAACGTGGACAGAGCTGAGTACAGGATGCCACTGGCTTATTTCCTGACGGGACTCGTCGTGTACATTTATAGTTTCGTCGCCATATTGAGAAAGTGAGTTAATTTTAACTTTTATGGCGACACGTAGCTAGCAAGGAACACCATTCGTTATCGAATCGAGTTCGGGCGTGATGCTAGCTTATTAGATGCAATTTGTGAGGTTTATTTTAGAATGAGTGAAGGAAGGGTAGCGAAGGAAATACACAGAGCAAATGAATGTTGACGGGAGAGTCGGCAGAGGTAAACCGAGAAGAACGTACGTCGACCAAATTGGCGAGGTCTTGAAAAGGTAAAGTACGGTCTACTACGAACCGACGAGCATGCATGAAGAGATTGATGAATGTGGAGGAGGCAAGGGTTGTGTGCCAGGATCGCAGCTTTTTGAAATTCGAAATTAGTTTTTAAAACAGGATTAATTCTTTTATTTGGCATCCATTTGGGAGAATCATTATTGTTGTTTCAAAACTTGGTTTCGAAAACGGTCAAAGCGGAATGTCGATTGCCAAAGTAACCTACGAGCGTTTATGGACCGAATAACTTTGGCTACCGTTTGTTCTTTTAGTTTCAAGCCAAAGCCGCCTTAGTCGGCGCTGAACACTTAACATACAAATTATACAGTTCGCATCGAGTTTCGATCTCGATTCGATGACGATGGTGTTCCATACTAGCCCTATTCCGTGTGATGTCTTGTTGCGCAAGTTAGTACGTGTAGGCCGATCTGAAATACACGTTGAAATATTTTCTATTTGGACGAGTTTGGATGAAATACGAGGATTGAATAGATATTTAAATATCAGCATTTGCCCCACGACTACACCCGCGCTTATCACTTTGCTTAATTATTATCTTCTAAAAATAAATCATTCCATCCGTGTCATGATTATTAGAAAAATATATTAATTAGGTATGTAATGTTGTGGTGTAGGTAAGTTTGAAGGCTCTGTGGTTAGGACAGTCTATACTTCCGTTATACAGACCCGGGTTTAGGCAGATCAGCAAATCTGACCTAACCAATGAGGTCCCCTCTATTTTTAAGGAAAATCTTACGTTTACCGAATGATTTCAAAACTTTGGAATAAAAAATCGTGAGGAATACTCAATATCCGAGAGCCATCATTTTTGTATGGAAAGCTGGTTTAAATTATCAATTAAAAACATGATTTCTAAAACTGCAATGTTAGACATGAATTTGAGTAATTGCACAATTACTGGATAGATGTGGCTACTGTCCCTCAGACGAGAATATGGAGACAAAATTCACGATCTGGATACGAATCACGATGGCTCTGTTGGAATAGAGCATGCCACGGAATGGCGAGGTCCCGGGTTCGAATCCCGGTCGTGATGAAAAATTTTCTCCATTTATCATTAAGCTGGTTTAACACATATAGGTAGGTAACACAAAGCGAAAATTTAAATATACAGATGCAACCCTGAATGAAGGATCTCAGCGTCTACCTTTCTTCCTCCGGTCAGTGGGCCGAAGCGACCGAGCAGGCTCAGAACCACGTCCACGCCTTAAATATGTAGGCTAAATTGAATCCAGCTCGAAACTGCTGACCTTGTATAATATAATGGCTGAAACACATTACAAAGGTAGCGGCAAGACAACAGCAACGGAACGGCAGAGGAAGTGGTTGTAATGCAAAAAATTCGAGTCAGCGTCAGCCGTTAAGCAAGGCAGCGACAACCGCGCGGCGTTCAGTCTGTCACCTTTCATCATAGAGTTTCATAAATTACAACCACTGCCGTTGTCATCCCGCTGCTTTTTTAGTGTGTTTCAGACTTAAATACTTGAAAACTCCAACGTGTTGATAATTGTGAGCATTTTCTTATCAACATCATCATCATCATCATCAGTCTATTTATATGTCCCCACTGCTCGGGCACAGACCTTCCCTTACATCGAGGGAGCTCGGGCCATAATCCACCACGCGGGCCCAGTGCGGGTTGGCGGATTTCACATGCTTTAGATTTTTTTCTTCTACGACATGCAGGTTTCATCACGATGTTTTCCTTCACCGTTTTGAGAGCACTCGGTAAATATACGTAAGTTTTTCCGTCGAAAAAACCGAGGATAACTCATTGGTACATGGCTGCCCTAGCTGGGAATCGAACCTTATCAACATATCCTCTAACTAAATGTTCTGATCTGATGGCAGGATGGCGGAGAACTCGCGCATGTCCAAGTTATCCGAAAAGGAGGATGAGTGCATATTCTCGTGGAAGCTGTTCACTGGATGGGACTTCATGATCGGCAACACGGAGACAGCGCAGAACAGAATCGCCTCAGTCATATTGGGCTTCAAGGAGGCATTGCTAGAGGAAGCTGAGAAGAAAAAGGATTTGAGGAAGTAAGATGAAACGAGCCTTGGGACACTTAATCCCAGCCGAAGATATAAGAAGTGACAGTCCCCAGTCACAAAATAGTCTTTTGAGGTCGCAGTGACCTTTGGGCTATGAAATGTTACGATAATGTTTAATTTAATTAATTAAACTCTAGTCTAGAGAAATGAGAAACAACAGTCCTGCCGTTACCATGGAGTCTTATAGCAGGATTACTTCAATAATACTTTGTTATTTCGTACCATGACGACCTTAATAAGCTTACTTTAAGGTCGCCATGGTACGAAATAACAAAGTATTATTAAAGTAATCCTGCTATAAGACTTCATGGTAGGCTGGCTGGCTATAACACGTTCGATTTTCTGTAGTGATGAGGTATATCCATACTCGTGGTACCACTATGAGACCAGGTAATTTCTACGGTGCTCCAAAAAGACGGCGATGAGGTTCGCCAGCGCCACCTATTACACCATGACCCACGTCGGCAAAATGCGGTCTTTTTTGCTACTTTGAATGATTCTGGTACGTGGAGGGATGCGAGATACGATAAGTTTGGACCAGGCTCGTCAGGATCGCGACAATGGAATACCTACTCGTGCCTACCCCTATGGAAGATGGTGAGTTTATGTATATATTGAACTCTATCTACCGACTGAATTGCGTATGTTTCTTTATTCCAGTTGGCGCATCATCTCACTACGAGCTCTTGTGAACATTTGCGTCGTAATTCTCCTCGCTGTGTCTGCCTACGCTGTGGTCACTGTTGTGTCTCGCTCAGACGACAACACTAAGACCAGGAATTGGTGGAGTGAGAACGAGACAACTATTGTTGTTACCGTTATCTCGATCACTTTTCCAGTGTTCTTTGAACTGCTAGGGTTTCTGGAGCACTACCATCCAAGGAAGCAACTGAGATTGCAGTTGGCGAGGTAATATTATAATCTTTTCAGAATGACGTGGCTGAAACTTTTGCCAGTAATATCACAATGATTATGGTTGGAAAATGTGGCGCAAGAGTTGCATGCAATCTTCACTTCTATAAATCTAATATGAAATTGCTAATCTTATTTTTATTATAAATATAAGCCGAGTTTCCGTGATAGTAGTAATACTCTACCTGTTTTATTCCGCAGGATAATGTTGTTGAATCTGCTCAATTTATACTCTCTAATATTCGCCCTCATATGCAAGATTGAAGGCATGAGTAAAGATTTGAACGCACTGAAGCCAAATCTCACTGTCAATGCGACGCCACCTGAAAGCACCTTAAGTATCAACGAATCTTTGGCCCGAAATCTTTCAGTGTTTTGTTATGAAGTGAACATTTCTTGTGCACCTTGCAACATACCTATTACAATACCAATCGACATAAATTCGACTGTCACACATCGTGTCTTACACACCCCATCAATAGTTCCATTAACAAAATCTGTGATATTAAAATCAGCTCACTTAGCCAAAGCGAATGATACTGCCAGATGGACAAAACTACCACCTCAGAATTTAGTCGAATTGCATTCTCAAAATATTACTACTACTACTGAGAATAGTATAGAGCAAGCTAAAAGAGAGCTAGAAAGGCTTAAAAAAATGTTTCCGATTCTGAATGATACAAATGTGGAAGATAGTACGGAAACAAGCGATTATGATTATTCTTTTGAAGATTATAGCAATGAAACTTCTCCAGTATCTTTGGACTTAGATGTAACGTTAGACAGTTTTTCAGGAAAAGAAGTAAGCGAAATAAGTACTATGCTGTCTACATTTGACTCTTCTACCGAAACAACAGAAAATACTGTGACGTCAGAAACCGATACTGAAGATAGTAGCAGAAATTACACAGATTTTACGGAAATGTATACTTCTACGAATGATCCTACCAATACTGATACAGAGTTTACAACTGATAGTACCATGATAGATATCACGCAAAATATTTACACCAAAGTAACGAACACGCCATATACTAACAGTGATTATTCAATATCTACTTCAAGTATAGGCGAAGAAACTAGTTACGATACTACTACTGATTCTGACAGCAGCATTTCAACTATTGCCGATATCATGACTGATGTCGTTTCAACGGAGTTGTCAACAATAGTTTCAATCGATGCTGTCACAATTTGTCCCAATATTTCATTCAATTGTACAGTGAACTGTGGAGGAAAGAATGTCACCCAAGTATTTCACATAACTAAATGTAACATTGTTAAAAAGCAATGTTATAGGACGATATGTATAAATACAAATACACAAAAAAATTCTACAATGATAGATTTGGTATATGAAGACGAAAACAAAAGGAAGATGTACAATTTGACAAAAGACACGAAGAAGAAATTGCTAAAATTATGTTGGGAAACAATGTTTGGGCAGGAGTTGGTCAAACTAACCATGATGGATTTGGTAAGGATGATAAATTCGTCAATTTATATTTAACTCTAGAAGACAGTCTCAAAATTGTAATATTTTCAGGTATTCGTACTTTTAGGCACGCTATTTATGGATTTCTTCAGGGCTCTATTTGTGAGATACATGAATCGCTGCTGGTGTTGGGATTTGGAGAAAAAGTTTCCAGAATACGGGGACTTCAAAATTGCAGAAAACATTTTACATCTGATAAATAATCAAGGGATGGTGTGGATGGGGATGTTCTTCTCGCCAGGGCTCGTCGTCCTGAACGTATCGAAACTGATGATAATGATGTACCTCCGATCTTGGGCTGTGATGACATGCAATGTTCCGCATGAAGTTGTATTCAGAGTTTCCAAAAGCAACAACTTTTATTTAGCCCTTCTATTGACAATGTTGTTCCTTTGCGTTTTGCCAGTCGGGTACACCATAGTATGGGTAAAACCTTCATGGCATTGTGGTCCCTTTTCCGAGTACGAGAAGATCTACCACATATTGACTGAAAATATTTACAATATCCTGCCTACAAGCTTAAATTTTGCTTTGGAATACATGGCGTCACCAGCTATAGTAATTCCTCTGCTCGTTTTGCTAATATTAATTATTTATTATTTGACATCTCTAACAAATTCTTTAAGAGAAGCTAACAACGATCTAAAAGTGGGTATATTTTTAATATTTAATCACAAAGCTTTTGGTGTTGATCATATTTCACCAACAATTATACTGATTCTTGTTTTAGATCCAACTGCGCCGAGAAAGAACTGAAGAGAGGAGAAAAATGTTTCAATTAGCCGACACTCGAAGACGAGTTGGCTCCTCCGCTATGGATAATACTCCATTCGCCAGGTGGAAGAAAGCTCTGCCGTCTCTACCATTTAGCAAATCCATTGATTCGGATGAGCGCAAACAAGGAGCTGGCGAAGAAGCCGCTGCACCATTAAAGGTTACCAAGAAACGAGGTGTGTTGATGGCTGTTGGTTAAGAAATAAGTGACCTTTTTTAATTATAATATACTTATCATTTTTTGATTTACTTTCTACAGGTGGCATTTTTGCCAAAATAGTTGGCTTGGCATTAGACAAGAAATGTGATGTAGAAGCTGTATCAGTAGATAACGTTTCGCCATCCTCCAATAATATAGACGACGAAACAGACACAGATTTCCATGAAACATTACCGAAAGAAGTTCTGAAAATAAAAGATATTACTCTAATAAAGAATGCAGATAAAAGAAGCAATGTTGACTTTAAAACTAAAGTTAAAGACGAATTTAAGCATGATGACAATAATCTCAAAGTTAAATTAGAGAAAGTAGATGACCGTACAGAGAAAAGAGCTGTTATAGAAAAGCAGGAACAAGAGAAAACTAAGGAACATTCTTCTAAACCTTTACCTGTGACCGAAACGTCAAAAGATAAAGAGAAGATTGTAAACAGGAAACTAAGTAGACATCAAACTTCGGAGTCGAGTACTCAGTCGCGGAAATCGGATTCTATAGGTTCAGTGATTCCGGTGATTACTATAAGTACAACAGAAAGTGACGATGAAATACTACAGACAAAGACAAAAGCAACCAACGAAGAGCAGAAGGTGGAACACAGAAAGACAGAGGGAAAGAGAGATGGGAAGAGCAGCAGTTCGAAGAAACAAAAACCCAGTAGTTCTGACTCAAAGTCTTTGCGGAGACAGAGTAGTGTTGATAGCGGCAATGAACAGAAAATAGCCGCTAAAGATAAGAAACCAGACGATGGTGGTCATAAATATCAATATTCTTTGTAATTCTAGTTCGTGATTATAGTAATGTTTAATAAGTAGAGATATTATATCGTAAGTAGGTATTTGTAGTTGTTTCATTTTACTTTAGTATACTTAGTACCTTATTCTTCCTCAGCATACAGCAGCCCACTCCTGGGCATATGCTTCACCATGAATCCTCCATGTGGCCCGATCCCAAGGTTGTCTGGTCCACACCGAGCCAGCAACCCGCTTTATGTCGTCGGATCATCTGGCCGGTGGTCTCCCCACGCTTCTTCTACCCGTCCGGGGTCTCCACATTAGAACGCATGATCGGATCACTTTACTTTCACACTGATGAACAGGTTCAATCAATCAGTTCGATCACACAAGTAATTAGACGATCATAATATTTGTTTACAAAATAAGACACTTGATTTGGGCTTCGGTATACGTTTGTACGTTACGTGCGCCCTTGTCCCTTTTGAATTTTCGCGATCTAAACTTAATTTTCAAATAATGAAAAAGTCGTTACTTACCTACCTAGTACCTAGGTAAAAAACTAAAGTAAGTGCCTGGTTCCCTTATAAATTACGAAGGGGTCAATTCGAAGGGAACGTTGAATAGAATAGAGTAGGTACACACTCGAATGTGATTTGCATATTTTATAATCAATGGTGAAGGTCACTTACCATTGAATGGCTGAATTGTGCACCCTGGCTGCTTGCAAGGCGCCCTTGGACGAATGCTGTGCGTGCGCGTCCGTTATTTATTATTATTTGGGCATTTGGCGCCCGCCGCGTCGCGTTGCCAAAAACGAGATCGTTGAACCGTTTGGCCGATCTCACCCAAACAGTGTTGCCAACTTAACATTTTTATGCGAAATGTAGCAGATTTCTTACTGACCTTAGCAACAGTAGGTAGCAGTAGTAGTAGGTCGTTTAGCGTTGTACTTATTGACTTTGTGAACCTATTCTCAAATATAAACTAAACCTAGTAAAAGTTATGTTGACGCTGTATCGTGATTCGTGAGCTATACGCGACAACATAACTTTTACTAAGTAGGTTTAGTTTAACAGATTCACTAATTAAATTTTTATTTATTTTACCTTACTTCTTTTGGCAGTAGAATTAAATTGAATATTGTTTTCTGAAGGTACCTAAGTAAATACGATGTCCTTGGTGGATGCTGCTGTTCATTCACCTCCTATTGTCTCTAGAAGAATGTTCCACCCAGTATTGAAGTGGTCACATAACAAATTTGATGTATTTCGACTTGTATAGAGATTGAAATAATCTTCGGGACTTACAAGGAAATCAAAACATTTTTTGAACAAGGACTGTGAACGTGTTAAAAAAGTTAGTAAATGTATTAAGTATATTTATTAAACATTTAGCATTTTTGAGTCAGTCTACCTTGGCAACACTGACCCGAAGGAACCCCAAAAAACTCCAACCCCAAAAGCTCGCATCTGCGTGTGCGCCCGCGCCGCCGGACATCATTCAATTCATTCTCCTCATTCCGCGACGGGACGCGGCGCGCGTAACATGGCGCGGTCCGTCGCGCTTCTACTCTTTGCTTTCAACGTCGCGTGCGCAGAAATCCTGACTCCCCCATACTTCAACTTGGCACAAGGAAAGAGAATCACGGCTACAGCGACTTGCGGAGACGAGGGATCCGAACTATACTGCAAGCTGGTCGGAGCCAATGCTGATCATGACGAACATGTGATACAGGGACAGGTAATGCATTTTTTGTTGTTTTAGTTGAGCTTTTGCCAGGATGAGGCTTGTAAACGATATGGTTCGATTTCTGTAGTGATGCTGATGAGTGACTGGAGTCAATCTCTAGTGCTCTAAAAACCGAGTTGAGATTTCGCATAGAGAGAGAGAGATCTTGCAATGCGAAACGAAAATATCAAAACATATGAAAAAGGAACGCGTCATCAATCAAAAACATGATTTCTAACTGCAATGTTAGACATGAATTTGAGTAATTGCACAATTACTGGATAGATGTCGCTACCGTCCCTGACACGAGAATATGGAGACAAAATTCAGGACCTGGGTACGATATCACGGTGGCTCTATTGGAATAGAGCGTGCCACGGAATCGCGAGGTCCCGGGTTCGTCCCGGTCGTGATGAAATAAATTTCTCTATTTATTATTTAGTTTAAAGTAAGTATAGTGCCGAAAAGCAAGGGCTGCATTTTCGCTGCAGGCTGCAACGAATGCAGCAGTTGGAATTCCGTTGTGTATGCTGGCCTAGGAGACTAGCTGACTTTATACCTATGTATAGCTATGCTATGAGGTACATAGGTAGGCACCCGTCCGTGCTTACTCATACCACCACTATGAGATTGAGTCAGTCAGTCAATCAATCAATCAAGTGCTCTAAAACGACGTCAATGTAGTTCGCCACCCATCACACTCAGTGCTGCCAGATTAGGCGACTTATCGCCATTTAGGCTATCTCGAAGGGGGTCGGGGCGACCATAAATCGTGATTTGCGACTAGTCGCCATTTAGGCTATCCCGAAAAAAAAATTGGGCGATTTTAGGCTACAAACGAACAGCTAGATAAATTTTTAGCAGATCTAATAAATCTTAATAATAAATAGAGAAAAATCTAATAAATCTTGCCATAATTTTCCAATTAACGTTTTATTTTCCTAATATAATCATATACTGGCAAAACCACATAACCCACAGATCCTTCTACATTATCAGCTGGCCTCTACAGCTCCAGCATATCTTCAGCGAACGATGGAGGTATTTTAGAAGAAATTGTTTTATTAGGTCCTACATGATGATTAATATTATTCATCATCAATGCTAATAAATTGCCTCCATCGTCAATAAATTATTTCTATATTGTGTATTTCTATATAGTGTGGGTTTAGCAACGTTGTTTAAGTCATGTCCACCAAGCTCAAAACATCAATTTCTCATAATGTCCATTTCGCAAATTGTTAAGTTTGCAAAATGTATTTCGATAAAATTCCCCTTTTCTCCTTGTATTTTCATATGGTTTCCAAATAGAGAAAAACTAAAAAAAAAATAATCAATGTTGCTTGTTTAGAAGTTGACTTGGACCGTGATTAACACATTTTGATTGTAGCCTCAATTTAAAAAAATAAAACTTTTTCATGCAATTATTGTGGAATAGGAAACAGAAAGAGTATAAAGCCAAAAGAGAGGGTTTTCAGTATCGGTCAGTTCTACAAATTTTAGATTTTTGTGAAACAAAAATTTGGCTCTCCAATTTTATCGAGGCCACAATTAAAATTGTAAATCATGATCCAGTCAACGTCAAACAAACTACATTACTTTTTTTTTTAATCTAAATTATTTTTATTTTAGTTTTTATACTATTTGAAAATCACATTAAGTACATAACATATACAAGGAGAAAAGGATTTTTTTGCGAAAGGAACATGTCATCTTTATAAATAATTAAATTGAGGTGTATTTCAAGCCTAAAAAACGGTGTCCTGCTAATTAAAGTTAACTGTGGTATGTATAAAAAAAGTGCTACTTAGGCTACCTGATCCGTATTTGGGCGATTTTAGGCTAATTTTAATATTTTTTTGAATTGGGCGATTTAGGCTACCTGAAGCCAAATTTTTGGCGATTTGGTTCAGGCTACGTCTGGCAACACTGATCACACTATGTCCCACGTAGTGGCGGAATCTACCTACCCCTATAGGATGTAAGTAGGTAGGTATTGACAGATCGGATTCTTTATCATTTTTGAAAACCATTGCTGACTTCATTAGTAACGTAACCTTTTGTTTCACAGCAACCCAGTAATCGTTATCAAAAATTAACTTCATTCCACTAATGATTGACCTTGACCTTAGGGGATCGCCCTAATTTGGGATCAGTCACTCAGATCAATACCTACACTACGTGAATGACTTATTACTTTATTTTATACCCTTCACCATTTTACCGTCATTGAAATTCAGCGGGCCTATTGTGTAACGAACGGTGACAGTAAAACGATTACCATTACTGAATTTCATAAGTAACATTATAATTCGTCACACACCAACCGAGCAATGGACTTTAAAATGAGAAACTGTTTCCTGTCACAAACCTATTCTGCTTCAATCGAATCGGGAGTCAAATCGTTATGATCCAGTATAAACTGGCCCATCCTCGGTTATCTTCGTCATGCTTGCCGGGCCAGCTTATAATGGTTGTGGAAGTTTTAGCGCGAATTCAGCTGATACACTCTCAAGACGTGATCACAATCTCAAGAATGTCATTTATTAATAAACCAATCTTGATGGCGTATCACGTGATGTCTTTCTCAAGTCGCGGTTCGCCTGCAATCAGCAAATACGTTCTCAAGTGTGAGTTTGACAGTTCTCTTGAGAACTGAGTTTTGTTTATTAATACGGCGTTACTCACGTGATTCCCGATTCCTAAACGCACATCTAAGGCCCGTATTAATAGTCTGACCTCAAACCCGCCGTCAAGATCGAATTCAGCTGATACACTCTAAAGAGGTGATCACCATCTCAGGTATGTCATTTAATCTTGAGGGCGTATCACGTGATGTCTTTCTCAAGTGAAAGAACTCAAGTAAACGTCGCGTTTAGCCTGCAATCAGCAAATACGTTCTCAAGTGTGAGTTTGACAGTTCTCTTGAGAACTGAGTTTTGTAAATACGGCGTTACTCACGTGATACCCGATTCCTAAACGCGCACCTAAGTTGCGTTTATTACTAGGCACGCCGTATTAAGGTCGTTCTCAAGATTGACTTTTGAGTTTAGAGTGATTTATTAAAACGGGCCTACGTTTACGTTAAAATATACCAAAACAAATGAAATCTCGTGTTCCTTTTAACAATATGGTTCCGAAAGTCCATAGTTCTTGCGTGCCAGAGCTCCCAGATAAACGACAGCGTGCGATAACACCCTTATCGCTAACGTCCTGTTTCCTAACCACTCTGATAAGGGATTCGTCGGCTGGAGCAATGGCTTCATTCATTTCTGTATTACTCATTAATTATCCGTTATACTGTTCTAATTTTTAACCGATTTATTATTATTTAATTTATTAATGGACTCGACAGTTCGTCAAATGACGAACTGGCATTTACAAATGACAATGTCATGTTACAGAAAATTCAATATATTCAATAGTCTTCTATCTTCCTCCAGGGGAGTCGCAGTAGCGTCTTCACCCTGGGTAGCCGCATCTTCATGTCTTCATCCAGAGGAGACGCCGTATCGTCATCACTCTGGACGAAGCAGCTCGACAGTCACGTTCACTCCCGAGCTTGTAGCGGGAACTCATGATAAAAGCTTGAAACTTGCATAAATAATCCAATAACTTCACCGTACTGTCTTTCGCGAACATTTTCTGATTAATTTAACGTGATATTAAACACAAAATAGTCCCTGTAGACGTTAAAAGGAAAATTATCAAATAATTTCGCAACCGTCGTTTCCCGCCATTTTCAAGAGAACCTTTAACCGACTTCCAAACGGAGAAAGTGCTGAGTTAGTCGAGATTGTATTTTTAAGTTAGACTTGAAAATAATATTACTTACATTCACTGCCTACGAAGTAGGTAGTTGTAAAGTACATTTTGTATCGCACTAGATCCAATTTCCGTCATCCAATTTCTCATACAACTAGTTCTACGACTAGCTAGTCGTAGAACTAGTTGAACGAGTGCATTGCGCAACCGCTGTAATGATATAATAGAAACAATTGATAAAAATTATATTATAAATTATAAAAATTACCCTATTTATGTAATATTTTTATTATATTTTATAAAATTAATTTAGATTAAAATTACCCTTACACCTAAAATCATGAAATTTGGCAAGCTAGGTCTTACAGCACAAGTAAAGGAAAAAATCTGATAATGGTAAATTTGAAATTACATCCCCCCCAAAAAAATTTTTTTTTGTCCATTGTCATTTTTGTAATAACAAAAAAATAAAATATTATAACTAGTTGTATATGAGTAGGTACTTCTAAGTAGGTACATATATTAACATAGCATATTATGTTATGGACATTATGCTGCGGTTTGTGTGAGGATACCAGCAAGCATCTGGACAAACTTCTCAAGTTTTAAGATGCTGGTGGCCAATCAAAATATTGCATCATTAGAATAGTACAGGCGACAGCAGGTTAATTGTAACACGTTTTACTTTTGACAGTTCTTATTATTTGCGTCGTAAGACTTGAAATAGTACCTACTGCAAGTGTTACCATTGATCTGCTGTCGACTGTACCTAATGTTTAAAAAAAACATAAGTAATATTTTGACAATGCCAAAGATAAGTTGGTCTCTAACTCTAGTTTATCTTTTGGTTACAGCAAAGTTACGGGGTTAAGTAAGTTGTTTGCACGGAAACCTCGGGGCGCGAGGCCGACTCGCACTTGGGCGGTTTTTTTTAATGTAATCTTTAAAACCGCTCATTCCGTACGAATTAGAAGTAGTACTAGAAGTTGGTAGAAGTACAAATTCTACAATATAACACCATTTACCGACCCATTGAATCTAATATTACAAGCGTTGCTAAGCACAAAATAAGTTATAAGTAGCAATACTACTCATTTGGTTTGAACTCGTTAGGCAAATAAGATAAGAATGAGTGTAACGGCCTACGAGATACGTACGGTCAATTCATACTCGTAGCCGTATTCATAAACGTGATGTAGGCCCGTATTAATAGTCTGAGCTCAAATCTGCCCTCAAGAGCGAATTCAGCTGATACATTCTCAAGACGTGATCACCATGAGGCCTGGTGACTCAAAACACAGGATTAGTCCTAGCTTGAGCACCAGTCTTCCACCTAACTGTGTCTAATAACATGAAAATGTGGAAGTGGAAGGAAAATAAAAAAACATTTGAAAAAACCATCTGAAGTAAGATCATTTATTAATAAACCAATCTTGAGGGTGTATCACGTGATATCTTTCTCAAGTCGCAGTTCCCCTGCAATCAGCAAATACGTTCTCAAGTGTGAGTTTAACAGTTCTCTTGAGAACTGAGTTTTGTTTATAAATACGGCGTTACTCCGTGATACCCGATTCCTAAACGCGCACCTAAGTTACGTTTATTAATAGGAACACCATCTTGAGGTCATTCTCAAGATTGACTTTTGAGCTGTTACGCCACCGTTTAGGCCCCCCCCCCCCCCCCCCCCTCCTATCGCTTTCTGTCATATTTGGCAAGTCCACAAGAAAAAATGGCAATAAACACACTCATATGGTGTTACTTCACTTGGCTATTCGTATTATCATAATGACTTATTCCCGTAGCAGTGATTTATCTTTCCGATTATTTATTTATTAATAAAAAAACGGAGACATTTTTCCATTTGTTCGTTATCTTGTTCATCATGCGGTTGATGGCGGGGCAGAATCTGGCATTGTCAACTACAGCTCCCCCTAGCGTAGACCAGCGCTAGCGTACGGCGTAACGCAGCGGGGCGGACAAAGCCTTGTCCTTGCAAGTGGTTGATAGCTACCTGACATTTCGTCGATTTTAGCGCTGCCCTATGCTAGGGGGAGCTG
Source organism: Tachystola acroxantha (assembly GCA_963506565.1). Classification (NCBI taxonomy): domain Eukaryota; kingdom Metazoa; phylum Arthropoda; class Insecta; order Lepidoptera; family Oecophoridae; genus Tachystola; species Tachystola acroxantha. The sequence goes on from OY735870.1 coordinate 21,357,937, forward strand.
TAACTAATTCGAAAGTCTATGCCACTTGGCTAAGAGGGCAGTTCGACGACCTTCTTATTACCAACTAGCTGTAGCCCGCAACTTCGTTTCCGTAGAGGAGGAGGATGGAGGAGATCAGGAGGCAGATCTTCCTCTCTGGATCACGAGTTTAATTTTAGTAGTTAGTGCCGTAGCCTTCGTAGAAAAACTGAAAATCTACTCACACCCAGACTTAATTACAAAACTGCGCGTACGTCGCTAGTCTGACTGGACTGTCGCATGCTCAATAGTTATCATTTGTTGACCTACGAACCTATTATCGTAGCGATGAATGAACACGGTTTGTGTAATAATTTTTATCGGTATCATTTTAGGAACATCTCCATTCCTGTACGTGCGTCATTTCATTAGGTATGTTACAATAGAAACATGGTTTAATTCAATAGTATTGATAAATACTGTTATTCATATACCTAGCTAAACCTCACTTCCCGAAAACCGTGACCCGTTAATTATTTAAAATAAAACGACTACTGTATCATTATTTTCATTGAATTTTTCTAGCCTATATCACTCCTACAATCAAGACGAATCTAACAACACCTGATATGTTAAAATCCATCAAGCCGTTTAGGCTGCAGGGCGAGACAAAGAATTAGACATACATACTTACATACATACACTCGAAAAACGTAAACATAATTTCAAATTTACAGGTTTCAGATTTTTCCCTATACTTGTGGTATAAGACCTAGCTTCTTGCCAAATTTCATGATTCTAGGTCAACGGGAAGTACCCTATAGGTTTTGAGTATTTTGCGTTTTCATACAAATATGCGCCAAAATTCGACATAAACGACTACATTTGATTCCCAAGATGTCCACGACATTTTACAATAACAATAAAAATATTTCCCAATATGTCCATGGATTATTTAGTACAGTCAGGAATGAAGAATAGATATTTCTTTAAATCGGAACTTACCTAGTTTTGATAGGATTTATTTCATGAAATAAAAGACGATTTAACTATTAGCTATGTCAAATAGGTAAGTACTTATAGCTTTATTGTAGAAATGTCCGTCAGAATTAAACCAATAACTATACTCAATATATTTATTGCATTCCAACTAAGTCGAAGTAACATACTTACTTGAAATGTGCGTCATTAAAATAATAAATATAAAAAAGCTTACTAACTATGAAATTGACACTCGGATTGAATATTATCTTTATGCATCAGTATGCATTCTCGTTATATAGACATGTTATTGACTCATCATCATTCTACGCAACCCGAACCCTAAAGCTGACATAACAATATTAATTGAGGTGGACCGAGAAATGTCGCCCCATACAAGTTGTTATCGCAAAGCACGTTGAAACTACGATTGACTAACCTTAACACCGTCCTGTCACACTGGTGTGAAGGCTAGGAATATTTCTTCCTATCGCTAACAATGGCGATCAGCGGGTGGGCTGTTTTTAGACGCTCAAGTTTTGTTAAAGTGTATGTGAACAAAAAATTTCGGCTTAGGTGGCAGCACACCCTCCAAAAATCTCACCTATGTGTGAAATGCCACCTTTTAAAATTGTTAGTGGTCGATTCAGCCAGCACCTGGGTGAGTTGACTATTTCCAAAAAGTGAGGTGGTCAACTCACCCTGCTCCAAAGGTTACGTTTATGAAGATATCAAATTGATTTATTGTCCACATCTATACTAATTTTAACTGTCAACAAATGGCAACTGTCAAAAATGACAAGAACTTAACCAGGTACTGGGTGAGTTGACCACTAACAATTTTAAAAAGTGGCATCTCACCCATAGGTGAGATTTTTGGAGGGTGAGTTGCCACCTAAGCCGATTTTTCTAGTCTAGTGTAATAGTCTGTGACAAAACTTGGGCGCTTATAAAATTCGTTGAAGCTATAACCTCCAGGATATTTTTTTAAACTGACTATCTATCCTTCATACCTGATCTATACTTGATAAATCAAAAATTACTGTACATCTAGGAAATATAGTATTGTTTAATTACTTATTGTCATGCATGAACCAAAGAAGACATATGGAGTAGGTACCTAGTTAGCCATATTTACACCGCAGACTCTGCTTTTACATAACTTTAATTAGCGCTGCCACTCATTTTATTTTCCATTGTTTGAATTTACAAAGAAGTCGAATATAAAAAAAATAATATGTCTCTTTCTAACGTATATCAATGAATGTGACAATAAGAGCCGTGTCAAAATATACATCTTAGGGTATTGGAAATTAAGAATACAATATTCCGCAATATAAATAAAAATGATAATATTATTGTATAGATCCCACAGTATATTGGAACACCGACCATTAATACCTCTTACCTCGTGATTTACAATAACTACTTATATCGAGCGACACCCATCGGTCACATTTATGCTCGTTCGGCGATATTCGGCAGCTTTCGGCTCGCCCCGAGGCCTTTTGCGGACATGTGGTGGCCAAATGCCTTGCGTGTGCGCATCCCGTCGTCTTTTCTTTGTTTCTATTCTATCTTGCAACGGGCAACCAAAACGAACCAAAAAAAACGGCTAAGTGTGAGTCGGCCTCGCGCACCGGGGCCTGTAACTTTGAAAAAAATATTTTTGGGGAGATGTAATTTCAAATTTACAGTTTGAGGATTTTTTCATTTACTTGTGCTATAAGACCTAGCTTCTTGCCAAATTTCATGATTCTAGGTCAATGGGATGTATAAGGTTTTGAGTTTTTTTGCATTTTCATACAAATATGTGATAAAATGCGAAACAAACGGCCATATCTTTTAATTGCGATGACGTAGAAGTTTGATTTTTTCACGGCTGCATGAGGTTGCAGACCTGAATATTTGGTATTAATTTCAACTTTATCCGTCCACGCGTTTCTGAGATATAGGTCTTGACAGACAGACGGACAACAGAATGATCCTATAAGGGTTCCTTTTATACCTCTCGAGGTTCGGAACCCGTAAAATGATTATTGACAAAAACCAGTCAAGTATTTTTTAAGAAAATCTCAACCACAAAGACTGTGTACCCTTTTCACTGTGATACTATGTATTTGTGCACGTAGGTACTAATTATTGATGGAATTTATGACGGGATAAGTCAGGTTTTATAGCGAAGGTTTATGGTCCTAAGTGGAAGTGTACCTGGCTACTTTACAAGGGGTCCCGAGTTCAACTCCCATTCGGAAACGTGAATCAGTTTAAGGCCGATATTCATAGATAGTTTTGAATGCATGCTGAGCCGTGAAAAAATCAACCCTATCAAAATATATGGCCGCAAAATTATATCGCCTTTTCCCGCATATTTGTATGAAAACGCGAGAAACTCAAAAACTAGTGTACTTCCCGTTGACCTAGAATCATGAAATTTGTCAAGAAGCTAGGTCTTACAGCACAAGTAAATACTGTAAATTTGAAATTACATCTACTCAGTAGTATGTCGATGTATGGACATAATATTTTGATAATGCAAAGATAAGTTGGTCTCTAAATCTAGTTTATCTTTTCGGTTACGTGGTTAAGTTTGCGGCGCACGGAAGCCCCGTTGTTTCTATGGATCTTGAATTTATATTGTTGACTGTACTGTAGTGTGTAGGCGTGGCTACAGCTCGTTGCCGTTGACTACGGACGATGTAGTTCGTTGCTGATTTCACTCCCCCCCCCCCCCCCCACACACACACACCACCACCACACAGCTATATACAGGGTGTCACGAAAAGTGTATGAAAAGCCGAATGCAGAGATAACTGAAAAACTTTAGTTTCACTGGTTTTCTAAAAATTAAATTGAATCAATGTCCCATTCAATAAAAATCGAGCAATGTATAAGTACTCTTTTTATCCGACTGCGCAATAAGGAGGGTTATGGTTTTCGAGTGTATGTATGTATGTCTAATTCATATCATTCATCATTTTCTCCTATTCGCCCAACTCCTATAGAAGAATAACAAAAACAATGAATAAATCGCTTCGATTTCTTACTATTTTCTGAATTCTTAATTAAGCTGTTTATTTCGAGTCTCAACTGGTACAAAAATTTATTTTAAACCTATAATTTTTTTTAAAAGCGGAGATTTTTTTACATTTATTCGTTATCTTGTACAACTTGCGGTTGATGATGGGGCAGAATCTGGCATTGTCATTTAATTAAACCTCAAAAAGGTCTGTGTCCGAGCAGTGGGGATATAAAAATAGACTTATGATGATGATGACAGACGTACGTCCTGCTATCTGATTCTCGATTTTCATATTCCTGTAATTGTCTTATCTTATTACTGAGATTTAAATTATGTTTCCACAGATGACTTTTAAAATTAATGACAATAGTTTAATTTTCAGTCTTTTTTCAACACCCCTATTGTGTACATACCTCGTTGAAGCAAAGTTACGTGGACAGGTAAAGGGGGGTTACCTTCCCCACAATATTCGCCATTTTGCAAAACCTTCGTCGCTAGCGACGGTTGCTATGGGGGAGGCTGGATCCAACGATTACGTAACAGAACGTTCTAGAACTTTTGTTACTAGGGGAAGGCTTTACGGGGAGGGAGGGTGGCGAACGTTCTAGACTTATTATTTTTTATTTTATTCAGAAAACAAACAGCTACAATGACAAAATAAATAATTTAATAATAATAATAATTTATTTAGAAACAAAAATTTGTACAGTTTTAACTTAAACCTAGAAACAATGATCACTTCTATTTTAAGGAGTGTAGCTACCACTCTAGTCCCCACACTAGGATTCCCTGTGTCGGGGGGACCAGCGTCTTCCCAACAGGTGCTTTGATTTGTAGACTCGACGGCGCATCAACGGTGACACTTTGAGTTTCAGTTATTACTGACCAATAAAGAGGTCCAAGGTGGCCTATGATGCGTCGTCGACTGTACAAGTACAATTTTAATTTTGAATTAAAATATTTGAAACTAGTTTAGGTACGTTAATAATATCTATAAGCCAATTATAAGTTTTCACATGTACATATGTACATATGCAGATGCAATAATGAAAACTTTGGAGTACTAAGGGGGCTTAGTAATTAATATTAGAAAATTCTTACTTTCGAAGGGCATATGAGCAGTTGGTGATATAGGTAGATTGTTTTGATAGTTTCCTTGCATATGCGCTATGCGAAACGAAAATCTAAATGATAAAGGACGTGATGAATTTTTTTCTCCATAAATATCATTCAATTCAATTCAAATATACTTTATTTGCACACAAATGAAAATACATCAGTTACATATAAAACCAAAGTTAGCTAGTGTACAGACAGGCGGCCTTATCGCTTTAAGCGATTTCTTCCAGGCAACCTTCGGGTGATGGAGATATTGTATCAAAAACAGCGAAGCGGGTGCAAAAATGTCATAATACAATACTATAAACGCAATAAAATACCTATTGTATTCAAATATGTTAAATAAACCTACAATATAATACAATAAACTAATTAATAAAAATATAAATCATTCAGATTATCGTTATATTTTATTTATTAAATTTCGCTTTAAGGGGAAAATTAAGTTTGGGTTAAATTCCGTGCCCCTGCGTGTATTTTAATTAGTTACTACTTTATTTATTTAAAACACACAACTGATCTGGATGGTGGCGAAATAGTACTTAAGCGTTTTTACTGACTCTCCTGGAATAAATGTCGTGGACCTATTGGGAATTCATGTATAGAGATTAGAAAACCAATTTTAATTTGCCGTGGACCTGGTGGGAAAAGGTGAACAATAGATTCATGGACCTCTGGGAACGACCCCATCCAGTGTCAGGATCTGGGGAGGGGGGGGGGGGGGGGGGGGGGGCACGCTACGTTTACCCGTTCGTGGCCTCCATTCGAAAACTCGTCTACTCCGTCGGTTATCGCTCAATAGTCAGCAGTCAATTATTGTAAAGAGCATTTTTTGCTGACTGTACTGTAGTGTGTAGGCGTGACTGCAGCTTGTTGCCGTTGACTACGGACGATGTAGTTCCGTTTCACTTCTCCCCATAACCCCCCAGCTATATATACAGGATGTTAAGTAAAGGGAGAATAGAGGATGCTCCTGATCCACTTTTGTTTATTTAAGATTTTTCTAATAAAATTATCAATGATCCCATACTAATCGCTCAATTGATCGGTACAAAAGGTATGATTAATAGTCGTAGAGCAAAAGCTGTTCACCTACCGATACTCTCACTTTCGCTTATTATTATACTTCACGATTTCGTATTTCGAGATTCAATAGTCCGTTACACCCTATGTTTAGCGATCTCAAAATACAATAATTAAAATCTCCAGAACCACAGATAATGTTCAAGTATGAGCATAAAACCCGTAAGTATAGATATTATAATTAAGGACCTGATATGAGCCAACTAGCGCCGCCAATCTTGAAAAAATAATATCTTCCAATTTAATAAATTTTATTAAAAAAAGCTATTTATAAAATGTTTATTAGGATGAATACTATTTTTCAATATACAATACATGGCATAATTGCGACAAGCTAAGTTGTAGTTCACAAATAAGCCAAAAACGGCCGTTTTCCGCAATTATGCGAACTACAACTTACCGAAATTGAATCACGTTATAAATAGGCATTTAAAAAATAGTATTTATCGTAATAAACATTTTGTAAATAGCTTTTTCTATAAAATTGATTATATTGGAAGATATTATTTTTTTAAGATTGGCGGCGCTAGTTGGCTCTATGAAGGCTCTTAACGACACGTGGCATGCCGTTGGAAAGGGCATAAACGAGACAACTTTTTAAAGAGAACAAAACTCTCAATTACAGTCACTTTTTTAAAAAAAATGACAGCAATTGAGAATCCTATCCAAAGAAAATATAGGTATACTCTAACGAGAAGAAGCGTATCTCTGAAGAAGAAAACATTTCCAAATCTTATACTACTAGCGTCGTAGCGGCGGAGCAATCGAACTAATTTTGAGCGGGACTTTCAGATATGAAAGATGCTGTGGGGTGACCGTGACTTCCAATCGTTATCGCTTTCAATTTGACACATGGACGCTATACATTGCTGCTATGTTTTTGCAAGTTTTAACAAACGACAACGAAACGCAGCAATGTATATCGTTTAAGTGTCAAAATGAAAACGATAACGAAAACGATTGAAGTCGCGGTCACCCCCCCCTGATATTGAATAATGAATGATGATGAAGCTGCAAGCATGAAGTTGAGACCCTATCACTTTGTTCGGTCTGTAAGACCTCTTTCCCAAAGGAATTGAATGTATGGGCATAGTAGTTTATGAATGACAAAGATATGTTGGTTCCTAAATCGAATTAATCTTTTCGTTAGAGAAATTGCACTGAACCCTTGGTGCGTGAGGCCGCCTTGCACTCGGTCGTTTTTTTATTAGATTAATACCGTATTGTGTTGTATTAAAGCTTATATTATCTTTGCAGGTGTGCGACATTTGTGACACGACGAATGAGGCGAAGTCTCACCCGCCGGAGTATGCTGTGGACGGCATGGAGACCTGGTGGCAGAGCCCGCCGCTCTCCAGGGGCATGAAGTACAACGAGGTCAACCTCACCATCGACCTTGGACAGGTAGGATTGGATATTTACACCTATACGTACGTAAGGAGCTCGTAGTCCAGTTGCGAGTACACGTTGAAAACGATCCTACAAGTTAAGCGACGTTGGGCGAGGTCAGGACCTGGATGGGTGACCGCTAGTGGCACTTTCATCTGAGCCTCCTCGTGCCTCGGAAAGCACGTTAAACAGTCGATCCCGGTTGTTGTCGCTTGACAGCAGCCGTTAGGACACGTCAGAGGCCTACGGGCGGCATGAATAACTTTGACAAATAGGTTTGGTCACTAAACCACACGAGAAAAGAAGACCTATATGTAAGCTCTAACACAGAGAAAGGTGCACATGAGAGTTTTAGTGGTTCAAAAACTACTTGACATATTGTAAAAATTCTTTCACGGTTAGATAGATAAAAGTGAAATCTATGTAACTGTTAAAGAATTATTCAATTCGGTCCAGTAGTTTTTGAGAAAATCTCAACCTTATTGAGGTCTCCTCTATACTTCTGTGTCTTACTGTGTACTTTTTCAGGTTTTTATTTTTTTCATGTGTCTTGTCGACGATTAACCGCTTAATTACCATCAAGTGGCTGAAGGGTACTACTGAGATACCTATGTTCTATAACTTTTGAACTTTTAGTCGTTGGAACAAAAATTGGTCAGCTACGAATCACCTTTCCATCACTCCATGTATTTTTTTTTATTCGTCATAACAAAATCCACAGCACTTAAATAAATTACTTTTCAGTTTAAGTCAACATACTGCCAATGACGGATTTACAATATTAAAAATGAACATAAAAATTAGGTATATCATACCATGTATTCGTCTTTATGAACCAAACCATTGATCAGTGATCTCCTATAAACAACTAGATACACAAAGGTCTTACTAAAACAATTTAAAAAACGTCCAAATAAGGGTCCATTGTTAACGTCCAAATAATGTCCAATGAAGCAAATGAGGGTCCATTCATCCGTTTGGACCTTCTTTGCGCTCGGACTTTTTTAGAAGTCAGACCGTGTATATAGTTGTTTATAGGAGATCAATGGAACCAAACGTTATATTTTTCGGTCTATTATATTTTCTTCCGCAGCGATTTTACTACACTTTCTTTCTTTCTTTCTTTCTTTCTTTCTTTCTTTCTTTCTTTCTTTCTTTCTTTCTTTCTTTCTTTCTTTTTTCTTTCTTTCTTTCTTTCTTTCTTTCTTTAATTCTTTAATGTACACAAAGTTGATTACAATACATGGAATAAGATGTACATAAGGTGTGCTTAACTCTAGATTAGAGTACACTTCACTGTTCTTCCGAAATATGTTTTTTCGGAGGTCTTGTAAAATTAGTCCACCTACTCTCATATCCCTCGTTCATTAGGTATCCTATATCATCAAGATTCTGAATCTGTAGATCTACTAATTTTACTTTATGTCTTACGCCCAGTTCGTTTTTTCTGCGGCTTTTTCGTTTCCGTCCTTTACTTGCTCCTCTTCGCTCAGTGACCCGAATTAGATCTTATTAGCCTTTGAAACGAAAAGACATCAGTCGTACCTAATCCTGCAACGAGTTCAATCTTACAATTGTTAGATTTCATATTGACAATCGGAGCTTACCCTAAGTTTAAGCTCAAAACTGTCTCGGCCTGACGGTTGTAATAACTCAATCAGACGTGTTTACAGCAATCAGACGTGTTTACAAGACAAACTACTAGCAGACACAAGGATACATTATATATCCCTAAATGTAATTTGCAAATATATAAGAGGAATGTTTATTGTATGGCCCTAAAAATTTATAATAAACTGCCATCTGAACTCACAAGTTTGTCTTGTACAACATTCAAAAGGCAGCTTAATGTGTGGCTTCTGAATCGATGTTTCTATAGCGTTAAGGAATTTTTGGAGTACAAAGTTTGACATAACATTATTCTTCATATTATATCAGAAAAATGACTTTTATCTTATAACATAATGACTATACAAGTACATAAAATTAAACTCAACAAAATATTTGCACACCACCTTGTGGTAGAGTATAGTGGAACTGTGAACTATTTTTAAGAACCATATAACCTATATTCTTGCGAATAAATGAATTTTACTTTACTTTTACTCAAAGTCCACTCATACTCAACTGTCTATAGGTACCTAAATCTCGGTCTAAAAGTCCTCGGCGTAAGTCAGCGTCTTCCTTGCTGCACTATCTTGTCTCCCGTTCCGAAATAGCGCATCAGAGTGCGTCGACCCCGGTATTACCTCACCGGCATGCTGTAAAATTAATTATAGACCATGGTTTATGGTTAACGTGGTCATACGAACCGCTTTGAGTAGGATAGTAGCGCTTTTAAGACTGTCCCCAGAATACATGAAAATGGTATATTTTGATTTAAAGAAAGCAAAGACATTTAGACAACACACCATACAAACACATACACTTAAAACTATGACATGCTGTAATGGTGGGCAGCATATTTAAAATAATTAATATTTAGAAAAACGTACTTAAAAGTTAATTTTGGGTTCCGTGCCTCAAAAGGAAAAAAAGGAACCCCTATTACTTATGTCTTTAACAAAATATGTCCACAAAAAATATTTGTAGAGGGATGTAATTTCAAATTTACAGTTTTCGGATATTTTCCTTTACTTGTGCTGTAAGACCTAGTTCTTGCCAAATTTCATGATCCAACTCAACGGGAAGTCCCCTATAGGTTTTGAGTTTTTTGCATTTTCATACAAATATGCGATAAAATGCGACATAAACGGCCATATCTATTGATTGCGTTGACGTAGAAGTTAGATTTTTTCAAGGCTACATAAGGCTGTATACCTGCGTATTTGGTTTTAAATTCAACTTGATCCGTCTACACGTTTCTGAGATAAAGGTCTTGACAGACAGACGGGCAACAAAGTGATCCTATAAGGTTCCCTTTTGTCCTCTTGAGGTAAAAATGACAAAAGAAGGTCAAATCCCCCATACACGTCGGTCGGCTGTCGGTCTTATGGCTACTTGGGGTTCACCGTACCATCGGTTCAGGTACCCGGCTTACATTATGGGGACGGACCTCCCGACAGACGTGCTGCGGATTTTGTATTTATACGAATTGAAAGGAAAATTTCAATAGCGCGTTTCAGGCAGCCAGTGCTGTAACGTAACGGGACCAAGACCAGCCATTGTAGCCTACGTAAGCACGCATCAGCGTTAGCGATCGGCGCAACGCAGCCGAGCTGTCAAACTGACGTTATTACAAGGCACAGACCACTTACCCAATACCAATAGACATGAAATCGGTACAAATGACATTGCCACATTTCAATGGAGCTTTGCCCCACCTTTGGTCACCTACGTGACCATTGAAGCTCATATATCATTTTGTTGGGGACTTATTACAGGTTTCATATTGCATAATCATAATCAGTAGGAGTTGCGAGAGTAGTAGAAAATGATAACAAAAACAATGAATAATTCGCTTCGATTTCATACTATTTTCTGAATTCTTAATTAAGCTCTTTTTTGGACTTGTCTGATGTACAAAACTTTATTTTATACCAATAATTTTAATAAAAAACAGAGATATTTTTACATTTATTCTTTATCTTGTACATCATACGGTTGATGGTGGGGCAGAATCTGGCATTGTCATTTGCAAGCGAAACATTATGTCAAAGACGAGCGCATAGAGACGAAGCGGGGGACACGCCGTATTTAATACGGCACCCGGAGGTGCGTCCATATCGATAATATCTGTAGGTTACACGTGTCGCGAAGCAATTTTGCGCTCATGTGCCAGACACGGGCCCTCCTGTTACAGGTTTAGGGGGTAAGTGGTCTGTGTTATGCAAGTTAGAGACCTATGTCGAACCGCCTGAAGAACTGACAACTGGTTTAGTAAACCACACGAGAAGAGAAATATTTTTTTTTCTTTAATTTCTACTAGCGGAGTCAAAGGCTTGAGGGCTGAAATGCTAGATTAGTTGAAGAAGCAACGTTGACGACAGGCTGTAAGGATATATTGCGCTTCATTATCATCATCAGTCCACTGTTGGACATAGGCCTCTCCCAAAGCACGCCACTCAACCCGACTCTCAGCCATTTGTATCCAGTCTCTGCCAGCCACCTTGCTTCCATCTGGACGGGGGCGTCCGACGCTACATTTATCCATTCGTGGTCTCCATTCGAGAACCTGTCTCATCTGTTATTTTTCGGGTTCGGAATAGAAACAGCCTATATTAATATAACTTTCCCTGTCCAATTTGTGTCACGGGAATTAAATTACCCATGTCACCAGTAAATTGGTCCCTCTACGCCTAAAGTCTTCAGTCTCTTGGTTCAGAACTAGCTCCAAGCATCCGTAACATCCCTAGTGCTCCTCTCACACAGGCACACCGAGTCTGAGGTTCATCGTCTGTACGGTGAGGGGTGCGCTGGATGCAGCTATGTGAGTTAGGGGCCGTTCAATTAATACGTAAGCAGAATTTTAGCGATTTTACTCCCTCCTCCCCTTTGTCAGTATAAGTATGCGTGGTTCTTGAATTTTGAGCACTGGCTTAGACAACGGCAGATATGTGAGCATCTTTACAAAGTTTTAACTACCATTGAGAGCTTTACACAGAATCTATAACTACGACGACATAAAAAGTCGTCAATGAACATTTGAGTAAACATTTTCGCTCATATCTGGCGCCCAGTGGCAAGTAATAAGTGGGCACATTATTTATTTTTTGTTTGATTTAAATTAATAGTACTTATCTAACTACAAGATTTCTTTTGTGCTACGGGTAGAATTGCCATTATATTCGATTTACGAAAGTTGATCAAATATTACTCGTGTCAACGTATATTGAAATATTATTTGCTTACTAGAGTTTTTGCAATAATGAATATTTATCTTATCTAAATCTTAAATTAAATTTTAGAAAACTTTTTGACATAAAACTATAGTGAGCCATTACTACTAATTATTATATATAAAAGGATATCACTCACTTATCTTGTGTGCGCGAAGAAACGTCACCGGCGACGCGGGCGTGGCGAACTCACCTTGAAAAAGACTTCAACAATATAAGTGAGTGATATCCGTTTATATATAATAATTTTCTGGCATAGGTAATAATTATCAGTGCATAGTGTACGTGGCACGCAAAACAAAAACCCGGTGTCTGCTTTGTTCGGCACTAGAGACAGTACAACACGGCCATTCTAGTCTTGTTTAGTATTGTAAGCTGTATGGTTTATTACATCTCTCCTTTCATTATGTTTGTTTATGAAATAAAGAATACGAGTAATTACGCTGTCATCAAAAATAAGCAAAATGCCGCGTCCAGTCTTTCATACTTACGTATTACTTGAACATCCCTTAGGGGGTATATATACCCCCTCCTGGGGGCAATGGTGTGAGTGTTACATTGAAACCTACATAGCTAACACGGAGTACACTCCGTGGTGAAAATATTAGTTTCCCGTCATTTTACATCATAATAATTAAATTGTCATTAAATTTGTATATTAAATAAAATTAGCAAATCTTGACTTATAATATAATAGCCCAGGGCTTAGCCAAGTGACTTTGACTTTCGTTATCGCTATTAGAATAGAAAGAAAAATATAAAGATTGACATTTGGTAACGATGAATCAAGTTTTAATGTCAATCCCAAACATTTTTATTTATATTATACTAGTTTTAACAAAAGCCACTTCTACAACCAACTAACGATGAGTTTTGTAAATATGGAGATATTTAAGTTTAGGGAGAGGGCGCAAACGTTGCCCATAGCAACGCTTCACAACAAGGGGTGCGTTAAGCCGCGTACAGACCAAGACAACGAAGGCCAATGAACAGCATTCGGTGTTAGCTTTCGGACAGTACAGCACGTTTTTTGGCCTTCGTAGATACGCCTAAATACTTGGTCTATTCGTATATTCGAAGGCCAGAAAACCTGCTGTATTGTACTAAAGCCAACTCCTGCCGTTCGTTGGCCTTCGTTGCCTTGGTATGTACACGGTTTATTAGAACAACGAAGTTTCTCACGAATATTTAGTTTTAAGTGTGTGTTTTGTATTAGTTTTAAGTTTTTACATTTAAATAATAAATGGTTTATTTGGCGAGATGTTTTTTAAATGGCTCTGCGAAATTGTTTTATACTTTTTTCGATTGTTTTTTTCCCAGTAGTACAGTCGAAGACAGAGATAAGTATACAGGGGGCCTCAATAAGGTTGAAATTTTCTAAAAAAACTAGTGGACCGAATTTAATAATTATTTTACAGTTACATAGTTTTAACTTTTATCTATTAAACAGTGAAAGATTTTTTGCAATATTTCAAGTAGTTTTTGAGAAAATCTCAACCTTAAAAACTCTCTTGTACACCTTTATCTGTGTTCCATCGTACAGTTAACACCACTTGTTCGACGTGAGGTAATATGGTCTAGGGCATGTGCTGTAGACTTTATATAGTAGTTAAAGCTTTAGCGAAATATCTCTTTGATGGCTGCATCGCGAATTAACTAATTAAGTAACATTAGATACTATAAATATTTGTATGAAAAGATGAAACAATAAAAATCTCATATATTTTCCCGACGACGCCGAGTAGAATAATAATATTTTTTTTGGAGTGTATGCATGTATGTTGGCACCTTTATGGCCTAGTGTATCCTAAACGGCTTATTGGATATTGATCCGAGATTCACCCTGATCATAGGATACATTTTAAGCCTTCCATGAGCCAATTAGCGCCGCCAATCTTTGAAAAATAATATCTTCCAATTTAATCAATTTTATTAAAAAAGCTATGTACAGTCGAAGACAGAGATAAGTATACAGGGGGCCTCAATAAGATTGAGATTTTCTCAAAAACTACTGGACCGAATTTAATAATACTTTTACAGTTACATAGTTTTAACTTTTATCTATCATACAGTGAAAGAATTTTTGCAATAGTTAAAGTAGTTTTTGAGAAAATCTCAACCTTAAAAACTCTCCTGTACTCCTTTCTCTGTGTTCCACCGTACATAATGTTTATTACGATAAATACTATTTTTTAAATGCTTATTTATAACGTCATTCAATGTCGGTAAGTCGTAGTTCGCATAATTGCGAAAAACGGCCGTTTTTGGCACATTTGAGAATTACAACTTTAAATTATGCCATTAAATTAAATTATTTATTTTCGCAATTATGCCATGTATTGTATATTAAAAAATAGTGTTTATCCTAATAAAGACTGTGTACATAGCTTTTTTAATAAAAAATAATAATTTGTAAGATATTATTTTTTTAAGATTGGCGGCGCTAGTTGGCTCATGGAAGGCCCTTAAAACGGTGAAGGAAATATTGTGAGGAAACAGATTATTCTAGTGTTGTGAAAAATCGATAAAATGGTAAAACATCGTTACATACATTTGAGAAGCAGAGAGCTCAAAAGATGTAGAAAAACATTATGAGGAAATCCACCTTGTAATCCACCTTTCTAAGATGTTTTCACTGTAAAAATATTAATATACTGACCGTAACTTGCCAATTCATTTCTGAAAATATCATGTACGTAGTACGTAAGAATATATCTCTATTTCCAAAAATCAGTGACACACATAGTTATAATACAAGAAATAGGGATAAACTTGCATTTCCAGGATTCAGACTACGTAAGGTTAGTACATCCTTCATGGGGCACTGTATTCGCTTTTATAACAAGTCGCCAGACAGTGTCACGACGTTGACAGAGAGGAAATTTAAAAATTTCATTAAAGGAACACTTGTTAAGAAGGCGTATTACAGCATAGATGACTATTTAAACGATGAACATGCATTGTGTCGCCGGTTCCGCATGAGGGATAAAGTCTAAATTACTAACAATAGTAATAGTTAGTTATTAAGTAATTTTGTATTATTATATTATTTTAAAAGATGTGCTGCTGAGAGTTTTTTGCCACTTTTTCTCCTCAGCATTGGCACCTTTTCGTTGCAAAGTGGTGTAAATGTAAATTCAAAAAATATGTTGACGTGCAAAAATGTACACAACGTGCTTACTTGCAATAAAGAAATTTGACTTTGACTAAGCTTCATTTCTAATGTATTGGGTATTAAGGGGGACGTTTCTACGCATGCGTCGTTGATAGGGTTTTATTATAAAACAATTTTAATTAAATTTAATATTTTGTTAGGTCGCCATGCGAACACATGCGGATGGTGTGGGTGTCGGTCGGTAGCAACGTAATACGAACAGATAAAAAGTTTATATTGCTCACACAGAGATGTAATCAGTTGGGCTCATTACTAAATGACCAACAGTAGGTATACTACTGATTGATAGATAAAACATTTATTCATTTCTGCAACACACTACAATACATACACAAAAGAAAGGTACAAACATGGAAAACTGATAGGAAGGTAGATTTACACTAAGGAAGGTAATATAAAGTATTTTAGGTACATAGTGTCAGTAATGAATGGGCACTGACTCAGTATAATACACATTTGTGAACTATAACTTAGCTTGTCGCAATTATGCAATGTATTGTATATTGAAAAATAGTATTTATCGAAATAAACATTTTGTAAATAGCTTTTTTAATAAAATTTATTATATTGGAAGTTGGAAGATATTATTAAGATTGGCGGCGCTAGTTGGCTCTATGAAGGCCCTTAATTAGAAGCCCAAATTACTTTCCATCGCGGGGTTCTCGAGTTATAAGCATCCAGGCAGACAGGTTGACGTTAAAATATATAAACACGGTGGTCTACGGAAATAAATTTTTGCCCGTGGTACACCCAGGTGAACTTGAAATTTTTATTCCCGTGGACCACCCAGGTAAACCACGGGAAATTTTTCTTCCAATGGCCCACCACTATACTAGCGCTCTCAGGTCCCATCTATATCAGATATTAAAAATTGTAAAAATAGAACTAAATTACAAAAATTTGTTTGCGCAAACTTTGACTGGACTTGAGCGGCTAAAAATGCTTTGGGACTAGCCCTTCTGGGGGGCTAGCCGGCTGGCCCTTTTTGTCCTGTCAAAGCCTGTGCGAACGAATTTTTTATACAAAAAACTGACATTGACGGGTAGTAAAACTCTATGGTAATACTTGCTATCGTAGGTAGCAAGATCACCAAACTATTAAACGCACGAATCGCGACCAATAGTGGAGGTAGTTTTTTATTGTTTTCATAAAACGCACGAAACGCGACCAACTTAGTTGTTTACTCAAAAACCCCGACGCACGAACCGCGACCAATTCAAGTCGACGCAGCGCCCCCCCCCCCCCCCCCCCCCCCTTCTGTCTCCAAAAATATTCTTTTTTTTAATGACGGCCCTGGCTGGATGTATTGTAGGTACTGACTGAACTATGAAACAGGCAAAGGGCGAGGTTATATAGTTAGTGGAGCGATAAACCGCTTGTAATAGCAAATAATGTACCTACCTAACGTTATAGATACGTTTTTGTTTGTAATTTTTCGTCACTAATTAGAACATCGCTATTTTGAACTGCCTCCTCTGTAATGATCGGAAAAGTCGTGGGGAATGCTTCATATTTTTTATCCGACTGCCGTAAAGAAGAATAATGTTTTTCGAGACCTATGCATAGCAAAAATATATTCAAATAACTAAAATATACAAACACACCGTTATTATTATTATTACTTTATTGTACACGAAAGAAGATACAAAAAAATATTAGAAACAAATAACTTTATGTACACAGGTGGTGCTTATCTCTAAAGAGAGATTTCTTCCAGCAAGACCTATGTAGGGAATTATTTTTAAAGTGTTAAACTGTTACTAAGTTAAGTAAGTACTAAAATATATCTAAATTAAATTAAAACTATATGTACTAGGGTCATTTGAACTATCTGAATGGCTTGCATTACAGATAGTTCAACCGATCCCCGTTGTCCGACAACGTGAACAGCATATAATTTTTTTATTTTATTTTTTTATTTAGTATTCACACAATTCGGTATTCACATTTGACCATTCCACTTATCGTCTGGTTTAGTAACCAAACTCGTCAGAGTTATTCAGGCCGCCCGTAGGCCTCTTGACATTGCCTAACGACTGCTGTCGAGCGACAGCAACCGGGACCAACTGCTTAACGTGCATTCCGAGGCACGGATGGCCTCAGATGAAAGTGTCAGTAGCGGTCACCCATCAAGGTACTGACCTCACCCAACGTTGCTTCACTTGTACGATCGTTTTCAACGTGTACTCTACGAGCCTCTCTAATATACTGATGATGATGATGTGTAAAACATTTCATACTCGTCAACCCTACTCAATTCTCTAACTAAATAATTTGCTAAATACAATTTGTCTGTCACAGGAGTTCCACGTGGCATACGTTTTCGTGAGGATGGGGAATTCCCCTCGACCTGGTCTCTGGGCGCTGGAGAAGTCCACTGACTACGGGAAGACTTTCAAGCCATGGCAATACTTCTCAGATTCACCTCAGTAAGTATGATGTCAATATACGAGTAAAGAGTCGCTTGGAAGCAGTGGATTCGAGAGTAGAAACGGATGATGAAAGGATGCATAGGTTCCATAGAAAAAAAAGGTCCAAGTGCGATTCGAACTCGCGCACCGAGACTTCCGTGCAACGCACGCAACTTACTAACCCCGTAACTTTGCTCTAACGAATAGATAATAATAAAAAATTGGAGGGATGTAATTTCAAATGACGACTTATTGACATTGCCCCACCATTGGTCACCTACGTGACCATTGAAGCTCATATATCATTTTGTTACACGTTTCATATTGCATAATCATAATCAGTAGGAGTTGCGAGAGTAGTAGAAAATGATAACAATGACAATGAATAATTCGCTTCGATTTCTTACTGTTTTCTGAATTCTTTAAGCTGTATTTTCGTATCATGTTGTACAAAACTTTATTTTAAACCAATAATTTTAATAAAAAACGGTGATATTTTTACATTTATTCGTTATCTTGCTCATCATGCGGTTGACGGTGGGGCAGAATCTGCCATTGTCATTTACAGTGTTCGAATTTTTTCCTTTACTTGTGCTGTAAGACCTAGCTTCTTGCCAAATTTCATGATTCTAGGTCAACGGGAAGTACCCTATAGGTTTGAGATATTTGCTTTTTCATACAAATATGCGCCAAAATTCGACATAAACGGCCATATCTTTTGATGACGACAGCAATCAGGACCAAGACCAACTGCTTAAAATGCTTTACGTTGTCAAAAGTCAAAGTCAAATTTCTTTATTGCTAGTTTAGGCGTTGAAACCTAAAAGAAATAGAAATTAAACGTGTTCACTGTTGTTTTAAAATAAATAATATTTTCGAAGTTATTCACACAAACATTTACTGACAACCCATTTTTACTCTCTCTGACATTTTACAATCGAATCTGAAACTTTTCAAAATGGTTTTCTTTTTCATCGGCACCGTGGAGGCTCTACTCCTACATCATTCAAATAGTGTCTGTAGATCTTTCTCGTGACTTTCTTCGTCGATAGATGCCACTAAAATGTCATCTATGTAAGGAAATACAAAATTTAAGCCTTGTACGACTTCATTGATAAATCTTTGAAAGGTTGAAGGTGCATTTCGTAAGCCAAAACTCATAACATTAAATTCGTATAGACCAAATGGAGTAATTATTGCTGTTTTTTGTTTGTCTTCATCGGCCATAGGAATCTGATAATATAATAATAATAATAATATAATAATAATAATTTATTTGGTATCTAAATAAAAAAAGTTCAGTTACATCTAAAATACATGCGTACTTAATAAAATTAAATCAGCAATTGTTTGTTTGTTTAGTAAGTTAGTTGTGAGCTCTAGTTCCCACACTAGGATTCCCTGTGTTGTGGGAACTAGTCTCTTCCGGTGTGTAGCCTAATGTAGATATTTTAAGTTTAATTGGTCGAGTTTACTACAAGGAGTGAATATAATACAAGGAACAATACAAAGAGAGATATGCTTTGATTAAATCGATTTTTGAAAATATTTTCTTGTCTTTTAATATAAATTGAGCATCTTCCATGCGTGGTAGAGGGTATCGATCTGGTATGCTTCGTTCGTTTAATCTGCGATAGTCTCCACAAGGACGCCATGTTCCGTCTTTCTTGTTAACCATATGCAATGGACTTGCCCATTGAGATTTAGATGGTTGTATGATACCGTTGTCTATCATAAATTGAAATTCTTCTTTTGCAGTTTCTAGCTTTTTACCATCAAGTTGTCTAGCTCGTGAATGTACTGGGTCACCGGTTGTTTGGATATGGTGTCTTGTATCATGCTTCACTTTGCCAAGAAGAAAGTTTGGTTTAGTGATATCAGGATATGGAGCTAGTAGTTTATGGTATCTGGATGCTTCGTTTTTCGAGTTAATAATCTCATTTACTTCGATAGATGCTACGTCGCCTGTAGTACTAAGCTGAGTAACACCGTCGATAAGCTTTTTGTCATGTAAATTGATTGTAAGATTGAAATGTTGTAGAAAATCAGCGCCAAGTATGCCTCTTGTTACTTTTGCAACGATGAATGGCCATGTAAATTTACGTCTTAGTCCTAGATCTAAAGTAAGTAACTTTATGCCATAAGTTTGAATTTCTGTATTGTTTGCTGCATATAATTTATATGGGCTTTCTGATTTTGTACATTTGACAGCAGGGATAATCGATACGTCTGCGCCACTGTCGACTAAAAATGGCAGAGCAGTGAATTTGTCTTTGACGAATAATCGTGATCTGCGGCATGGTAAAATGTTTGGGGCAGTCGAATGAGCCGCTAGTTCGTCTGCCGGCTGGAGTTTTCCGATTTGCCATAATTGCAAGGTTGTTGGCATTTATCAGGCTTACAATTCTTGCCAAATCTGTAGTGATAATAACAAAATTTGCCTTTTGGGTTAAAACGGCTGCGACTGCGCGAACGACTACGTGATCTTGACTGCGTTCGGTAATTTTGAGAGCGATCAAATGTTAATGCATCTAATTTCTTTTCGAGCGCATCAATTTTAGCATAAAGGTCAGTGCTACTTGATTTGGAAGACGTCGGTTGTGAATCAGCTGCGTAAATAGATGCTTTATTTGGTGATATCTCGACAATCTTATCAGCCATTAATGCTAATTTATCTAAATTTTCATCACTAACCACCAATATATTTTTAATTTGGTCAGGCATCTTATCTAGCCATATAGTTTTAAGAGCTTTGTCCGAAATTTCTTTGTCTGCGAGACCTTGTAGACGTCGCAAGAACTGGCTTGGTTTGGAGTCGCCTAATTCTATCTGCGTAAGAAGTCTTTTGATTTTCTTATCTTCGCTTTCTTTGAAAATGTCAAGTAAACGTTTTTTGGCTTCAGAGTACTTGGTTGAACTCGCTGATGTGATGATATCATAAACGTTTTCTACAATAGAAGGGTCTAATTGTGCAAGAATGTGGTTAAATTTGGTTTCTTCGGTTGTAATTCGATTAATTTTGAATTGAGCTTCTACCTGGTAGAACCAAATGTCGGGCCTTTCCTTTAAAAATGTCGGGATTTTAATTGCACAAGATGCCACTTCTAGGTTTTGGATGGGTTCGTCTGTCTCTTCCATTTTCTATATTGAGCGTAGTTGGTAGGCTCGTCTAGTAATATTTTCTTTATATCTTTGTATGAATTTTGAAATGGAAAAATGTTCGAAACTAAATATTTGAAATTATATTTTGCGGAAATCTTCGAAATTATATTTGGACACAAGGGGTCACCAGTTTTAGGCGTTGAAACCTAAAAGAAATAGAAATTAAACGTGTTCACTGTTGTTTTAAAATAAATAATATTTTCGAAGTTATTCACACAAACATTTACTGACAACCCATTTTTACTCTCTCTGACATTTTACAATCGAATCTGAAACTTTTCAAAATGGTTTTCTTTTTCATCGGCACCGTGGAGGCTCTACTCCTACACTAGTAAGCACGTTGTGTACATTTTTGAACGTCAAAATATTTTTGAATTTACATTTACACCACTTTGCAAGGAAAAGGTGCCAACGCTGAGGAGAGTTGCACGGAGGGACTCATATGATAATGTCATCATACGCTAATGAGGTGACGTTTCCAGGGATTGTGAACGATACTTCGGCAGAGAGAGTCTGCAGCCGATCACCAAAGATGACTCCGTTATCTGCAGCACTGAGTACTCCAAAATCGTACCGCTGGAAGGTGGAGAGGTAAGTCCAATAACTTAGGCTGTTATTCATATACGTGATTTGAAGTTACACCACCGTTTAGGCCCCCTATCCCTTTCTATCTTAACCTTTTTTAACGAAGTGTGAAATGGATAGCAACACGATTTAAAGGAAGAGATGTTTAACTAGGTTTATGAATGACAGCATTTAGTCGGTAGTTCCCTTGGCAAGTGATCCTGGGTTCCATTCCCAGTCGATAAGGTAGTTTTTGTTTTGTGAATTTATTTCTTTTTGGAAGTTGACGTTAAGTGGACGTATCATTACGTGCCATGGCTAACAGTGGCCATCTTAAATTTTCTTTGATACACACGTGGTACACAATATTAAGAACATTCTGATGGACCACGGGTAATAAAAATCCTAAGGTACCATCACCAGGTGGACCACTTTCAATCACCCCTATAACCACTTGCTACGAGTTTGTCATCGTTTCTGAGTATGTCTCTAGATCCATATCATATGGAATCCTAATTTGTTCCAGATAATTTGAAAGCACTACTATGAATATTTCTTTATGCAGAAACTAATTTTATTATTCTCAATTTACAGTGGTTGGTTTTGATTACCAATATCGATCAGAATTCAACATGTTGCCATAACAATTAGCAGATTATACCAAACAGTCATATCCGTAATGCCTTCCACAGATCCCAATATCGCTTCTGAACTATCGTCCGTCCGCCAACAAATACTTCAACTCGTCGGTGCTGCAAGAGTGGACGCGAGCGACCAACGTCAGGCTGAGACTCCTGAGGACTAAGAACTTGCTGGGACATCTCATGTCCGTGGCCAGACAGGACCCTACAGTCACCAGACGGGTAAGTGTGTCCTTCTGCCAAGAAACGGGTGCCTCTGTCAAATAAAAGGTATATTTTAGAATTTGCGAGCTGGACGGATCGCCCGGATATATATGAGAAGGTTTGTTGATGTTTCGGGTATTGAGGCGAGCGATGTGTGCGATGTCTTGCCAGAACTCGTGGAGGAACTATGAGATCAAGTAAATATAAAGTGCTCTGAAAAACTGCAATTTTTTGCAATTTATTTTGCTGTAATGAATGTACGTGGAGGCATGTGAAGAGTTTGAAGGTCTTCACGGCATCTGGAATTCCGTTGGAGACATTTATTAGTTTAATTGAATGTAGAATGAGAGCAGCGGGCTGACGGCAATGTAACTATTGTTTTAAACATCAGAATCGATTATTTCAGATACATTTGTCACGGAATGCAAATTTTAGAGGAGACATAAAAGCTAGTGACGCCAGATTCAATAAAAACAGAGCCCTGAAATATTGTGACAAGTTTCTGAAATAATAGATTCACTTATTTCCAATTCGTGTTTGAACTTGTTATTCGTGAAATATTTGCGGACACACACGGTATATCTTTGCATAGATACAAGGTTTGTGGTTGCCAAGGCAATTTATTCTTCTAAGTACTAAATTTGCCTACATTATGTAAGTTGTTTTTGTGCTTTCCTTACGTTTCCGCTTAAGTGATGGATCTTAGACATATCTAACAACAATAGACAATATCACTAATGTGTCTCATGGATATCTGTAACGCATTCGATAAGGTAAAACAGGTATGTTCGAACATCTATGTGAACTAATCTTTGTTGGCGGGCGTTGCCATGGAAGGTGTTTACCAGGGCTCGTTTCTGAGGCCTACTGTATGGATCCTCGTGCTATTTTACTTGATGGAATATAGATGATGAGCGGAAAGTGGACACCATACTGATGATAATCAGTAACATGACTGCTAACAGGTTTTTTTTCTACTTTTATTTTGGTAGCATACTGGGTAGAATAGAAAAATGTATGTGATTGATTTTTTTTTAGTTAGCAAATTTATTATTTCTATTCCATTAGCGTTAACGAAAGTCAACGCCACTTGCCTAGGGGGGCAGAGTTATTTCTGAATCTTTGGGTATAACCCATTGATCTCCTATAAACAACTAGATACACAGTCTGCCTTCTAAAAATATCCGAGCGCAAAGAAGGTCCAAACGGATGAATGGACCCTCATTTGCTTTATTGGACATTATTTGGACGATAACATTGCACCCTTATTTGGACGTTTTTTAAATTGTTTTAGTAATACCTTTATGTATCTAGTTGTTTATAGGAGATCAATGGTATAACCTAAGGGATGACCTGCGCAAGGTGGCTGGCAGAGACTGCATACAGAAGGCTGAGAGGGTTGAGTGGTGTGCTTTGAGCGGTATACTGATACGGGCTGTTGATGCATATAACCTTTCCTTCCAGTACTTCTACAGCATCAAAGACATCAGTATCGGCGGTCGCTGCATGTGCAATGGCCACGCAGACACCTGCGACCCTGCGGACCCTGAGACCCAGACAAACATCCTGGTCTGCCGCTGTCAGCACAACACGTGTGGGCCGCAGTGCAACAAGTGCTGCACCGGCTTCGAGCAGAAGAAGTGGAGGATTTCGCAGAATTGGGACAGATTTTCTTGCGAACGTGAGTGGTTTTTTACGGATTTGAATTTTTCTGGCATAGCCACCATGCGAAATAAAAATCTACATCTTAATGCAGCTGTCCCACCGCCGGAGAGTAATCGAGTAAATCCCGGCTATTTTTTCGCCCAAGAACGTACAAAAGATACTACATTCCGTGTAAACAAAAGAGATGCATGTATTAATAGTTCATCGCCGACTGTTCACACCGCCGGCGAGTACTCGCTCGGCTATTTTGTCGCCGGGCGAGTACATCCCATCGCTCGGCGACACTCGCCCACTCGCTGAGCTACACTGGCGAGTGGGCGAGTGAAGCGAGTAATCGCCCGTCGCTCAGCGACACTCGCTGATAGCCGAGCTACAAAACTATACTCGCTGCTCGCCCACTCGTTTTATAGTTGATAGCTTTACTCGCTTATCGCCGGCGGTCCGACAACTGCCTAAATGTAGTAAAATTACCGGCATGTAGGGTCGCTGGCTCGGTGTAGACCAGAAAGTCCTGGGATCGGACCACATGGAGGATGCATGGAGAGGCCATACACTGATAGCTTGATCAGTTAGCTAGTGATCAACATACATTGATTGCTCGAGCAGTCAAATTAAACTGTTTGAAGCTGCCATTGATAACGCTGCAGCAGTTTGTACCGACAGCTCGACAGGTCGTACATTTTGCTCAAATGAAACAAGATGCTAGCGGGCGGAGGTAACTGAGCGAGAGCAGTCGACAGCTCGAGCAGTCAGTGTAATCTTGGCGACTGCTTGACCGCACGAAGCAGTCGCAACTGCTCGATTGGTTTGTGTATATGTGTACAGAAGAAACCTCACTTCCCTTAAATCGTGTTGCTATCCCTTTCACACTTCGTTAAAAAAGGTTAAGATAAAAAGGGACAGGGACTTCGTTAAAAAAGGTTAAGATAAAAAGGGGGCCTATTCGTGTTGCAGCTTGCAATTGCCACAACCACACGACCGAGTGCGCGTACGACCCTGACGTGGACGAGAAGCGGTTGTCGCTGGACATCCACGGGCGGTATGAAGGCGGCGGCGTCTGCCAGAACTGTCAGCACAACACAGAGGGAGTCAACTGTAACAAGTGCAAGCCGACGTACTACAGGCCGTACGGCAGGCGGTGGGGGGAGATAGATGTGTGCGCGCGTGAGTATGACACCGGCTTTACGATGTCATCCGTCAGACCAGATTTATTTTACCTCTGGCATTACTTACTTATGTTGCCTAAAATGCACTTTGTGTGCATGCTTTGTTTGTTATTTATGTGCACAAACCCCATTACCCCATAGACATGAAATCGGTACAAATGACAATGCCAGATTCTGCCCCACCATCAACCGCAAGTTGTACAAGATAACGAATAAAAGTAAAAATATCTCCGTTTTTTATTAAAATTATTGGTTTAAAATAAAGTTTTGTACATCTAGCGAGTCGAAAAAAACAGCTTAATTAATAATTCAGATAATAGTAAGAAATCGAAGCAATTTATTCATTGCTTTTGTTATTCTTCTATAGGAGTTGCGTGAGTAGTAGAAAATGATACTGATTATGATTATGCAATATGCAACCTGTAATAAGTCCCCAACAAAATTATAGATACAGCTTAAATGGTCACGTAGTTTTGTAGGTGGGGCAATACTCCATTGAAATGTGGCAATGTCATTTTCAAGCGATTTTTTTGTCAACGAGCGCAATAGACGATGCGGGGGGCAGGAGGGCCGTAATAAATCCATGTCGATATCTCTAGGTTAGGCGCGTCGTAAAGCAATTTTGCGCTCATGGGCGCCCTCCTATTACAGGTATATGGTCTGTGCTATGAGCAATGGTGTCGCCGCCAGGCGCAGCTGCCAAGCAAATCAAGGGACTGAGGATTTTGTTTGCTTTAGCTACATTTCTATGGTTCCGTACCTCAAGAGGAAAAAAGGAACCCTAATAGGATCACTTTGTTGTCCGTCTGTCTGTCAAGACCTATATCTCAGAAACGCGTAGACGGATCAATTTGAAATTAATACCAAATACTTAGGTCTGTAATATCATGTAACCGTGAAAAAATCAAACTTCTACGTCAACGCCATCAAAAGATATAGCTGCTTATGTCGCATTTTCCCGCATATTTGTATGAAATAAGAACCAAGACCTATAGGGTCCCCCTTTTGACCTAGAATCATAAGAAGCTAGGTCTTATATCACTAGTAAAGGAATACATACGAAAACTGTAAAGTTGTAGTTACATCTGAGTACAATTTTAATTTTTTTTTCTTATTGCAAACTTATATTTGCAGTTGATCAAATAATTTCGAGTATGTCGATGTATGTACAGTCGACAGCAGATCAATTTGCTTTTTACCCGACTGCGCAAGAAAGACGGGTACCTATGTCTAATTCATTAGCGCGCCCTGCAGCCTAAACGGCTTGATGGATTTTAACATATGAGGTGTCGTTAGATTTTGTCTACGCCGTAAGAGGTGAAATCGTACTTCATGTCTAGTACACATCAAACCAGATCAAGTGTAACACTTTGGACAGTTCTTATTATTTGCGTCGTAAGATTTGAAATCGTACTGCAAGTGTTACCATGGATCTGCTGTCGACTGTACATATTATTTTGGGAACGGCAAAGAGTTGGCTCTTAAATCGAGTTTATGCTTTCGTTAGAGCAAGCAAAATTACGGGGATAAGTTGCGTTGCACGGAACCCTCGGTGAAGAGTCCGACAGCCGACTCGCACTTCATCATCATCATCAGCCCGTATCAGTCCACTGCTGGACGTAGGCCTCTCCCAAAGCGCGCCAATCAACCCTACTCTCGGCCCTCTGCATCCAGTCCCTGCCAGCCATTTTGCGAAGGTCATCCCTCCATCTGGTCGGGGGGCGTCCCACACTACGTTTACCCGTTCGTGGCCTCCATTCGAGAACTCGTCTACCCCATCGGTTATCGGTTCTACGACAGATGTGACTCGCACTTGGCCGGTTTATATTTTTAATTAATTAATATTTTGTATTACACCCGATAAAATGTCACTTTCCAGCTTGCAACTGCGACCTCCACTTCTCGACTGGCAACTGCGAGGAGGAGACTGGCCGGTGCGAGTGCCGCCGCGAGTACAACCCGCCGGACTGCGACTCCTGCGCATATGGCTACTTCGACTACCCCAACTGCAAGCCGTGCACGTGCAATCTTAACGGGACGGACGGAGAACAGTGCACGCCGACTGAGGGAATGGTAAGCTCTAACAAAGAAAAGAGTAGCTACAGGAGAGTTTTTAAGGTTGAGATTTACTCAAAACGTACTAGACTGGAGTGTTGAGCCACGATGATTTTTAATTGAGCGCTATTAAAAATCATCGTGGCTCAACACAGTCTCGTTAATGTCAGATTTTTAGCGAAAAATAGTACAAAAAATTCGTTCGCGCAGACTTTGACAGGACTTAAACCCTAAAAAGGCCTCTCGGCTAGACGGCTTGGTTTCTGAAAAATCCTTTTAATTACAGGCCACTTTACAGCCGACTACTTATTAATTTTATGTTATTTTAATTAAATTCATTTATTGTTACAGAAACTTACTTTGACATTAAAAACTTGCTCTAAATTGTAAAACATTGACAAGGCCTCTTTACAGCCGCAATTATATCATTTCGTTGTATCCCGTGGGTCGGTTCTTTGCCCTGTTTCTCTGTTCGTACATCCAGCCGTAACCTAGTTTGTATTCTGTACCTTATATTATTGTAAATTATTATATTATGTATGACATAACCAAGTGTTCCCTAGAGCTCCTAAGGTTGAATAAATGAAGTATTGAAGTACAATCCGCTGTCTTAGTGAGCCGATGTGGGTATTTGCCTCCGATACCAGAATACGTCACTCATTGCGATCCTGCACCAATTCGCGCCACAGTATGGGGACTCTGAAAATATTAGAGTTAGAGAATTTTAAGTTGACAGAAATGGCATTCAAAGATTTTCTAAAAACTCATAAAGAACTTACTAAACGCTGAATAACAGTGACATCTGTGGCTTGTGTGTGGTGCTTAATAGAATCACTGTACAGAAACAAGCGTTATATGGAGGCTCGTTTTTTCTATACAGCTGTTGCAGCCCAAGTGAACTCTAATTCAAATTCAAATATATTTATTTGTAGAAACGGGTTACAGTGATCTTGGTGATGTTATAGGTTTCTCCGAATCTTGCCCATCTAGAGCATACAAAAATTTCATTGAGAATCGTGATGTCATAGCTATAAAAGATGCATGTAAATTAAAAAATAGAAATAAAATTTATAAATTATGTCAAATCGATGAATCCTAATAAGTCGTTATAAATGCTTAGGTTGACGATGTGTGCCTGGTGTGAACATTTATAATGCGGTACTGTGCTTCTTGGGCGGTAATTGAACCTAGTCATTTTCGTTGAGAAAACGACAACTTCCTTTATTGTGGTAATTGATAATGCAGGCTGCAAGACTTGCAAGGAACAAATATGGGCGATAATATCCTGTACATGAAAGACGGTCTACATCGTGCCAAGATTTCTTTATTATTAAATATGTCATATAAACATATTTAAATTCTATGTTGTTGCAGTGCCCTTGTAAATTTAACTACGCGGGCAAATCATGCGAAATATGCGAGGACGGATACTACTCGGCGGAGTGTAAAAGTAAGTAATAAAGGACATCGCTAGACTTTTACACGAATGAAACTTGGACGAAATACAATACATAGGTACACTAATTAGTTTTTACGAAATATTACAAAACCAGAATATAACTATCCCATAAAGTGACTGAACCAGAACATGACTATACCAGAATATGACCAATCCAGAACATGACTTCACCAGAACATGACTACACCAAAACATGACTACACCAGAACATTACTACACCAGAACATGACTACAATAGAACATGACTATACCAGAACATGGCTACACCAGAACATGACTACCAGATACTATATTACCGAACACGACTAATACAGAAACTGACTATATTAGAACTTGGCTTCACTAGAACATGACTAAACCATAACATGGCTAAACCAGAACATGACCAAACCAGAACATGACTATACCCAACATGCCTACACCAGAATATGACTACACCAGAACATGACTAAACCTGAACATGACTACACCAGAACTTGACTATAACATGACTAATTAGATAATTTGATGAATGATTAATGATTATACATTACCGTTCTTCATTAGTCATAAGTCATTACTAATAACTATAATGTGCAAATTATATATTATGTTCATTACATTTAAAACTACAACAAGCAGTGAACATGTCGCAAATAAACTATAATTTTCCAATACAAAAATAAATGTGTATGCTTTTGTAGGATGCACTTATGTCTGTGTGCAATTCAATATAGCTGTACTATATTAGTTTATATGTAATCATTGCTTTCAGATTGTGAATGTAACTCTGTGGGTTCCGTCTCCCACGTGTGCGACAAGGACAGCGGCAACTGCACGTGCAAGAGTAAATATAGCGGTCGCACGTGCAACCAATGCGAGCCGGGGTACTACAACTACCCGACATGCAAACGTGAGTACACGTTTACACTACTACAAAGGTAATGGTTTCAGGTGTGCGTGGGTTACAGTGTAGCCTTTAGGGCACGGGTAGCTATAAACACGATTTAAAGTTAGTCTACGGTTTAAGCCTTCGGGCCTTTTCTAACTCTTTTTTTTTAAACATAAGGTTATTTATTCGGAATACATTATTTAGGTACTTATAACATTACAAACTAAACGTATTTACTCATAAAACAATAATAAAAATTATAAATAACTATTATAATATTAACCTAAAAAAATATATATATAAACTAAACTTAAAACTATATGTACAATAGGTCGGTTGAACTATCTGAATGGCTTAGCATTAGAGATAGTTCAACCGATCCCCGTTGTCCGGCAACGTGCCCAAAATGCTGGCGGCATTTCCCCTCTGGATCGCTAGGCTGATCCTTTGGGCGAAATACAGGCCAGCATTTTGGCCATTATTAAATAAACTAAAAGAAATATACTATAAATATATGTACGGACACGGTCCAAAGTCCAAAGTGTTACACTTTATCTACTGTTAGCTGTACAAATAAAAAATATATAAAAAGTTATAGATAAAAAAAACTTGCCCAAGGTCCCTTACTATTGGCAGCGTGCCCAAAAGGCTGGCTGCGTTGCCCCGCTGTGTAACGAGGCTAACTAAACTAACCTTTTTAAATTAGTTTGAATGTGCCTAAAATGTGGTTTAAATGATATGAGGGTAACCTAGATATGGGGCAAACAACATAATTAGTGTCGTCGTTCGTTCGATTCGTTTGATCTTGAAACTGGCACTTATATTATGAAAAATAAAACAGTTATTTTGTATTTGGTAATTGTTATTCGACTTGAGCAAAGGAAGCCATCCCTTTAAAAACAGGGTTATTGGAAATTCGATATATTCCTTGAAAGGGGTGATACTAGAGGTGGTTTGCAATAAATTAGGCCCTATTAACGAGGGGTCGAAAATGAGTGGTTTCTGAGTTGCGGTAGTTTTAATTTTATTTACGAATTTTCTGACTTGTTTACAAAAAAAAATTATGTTCAAAAACTGTTCTACTCTCAGCATTAAAGTAATACTTTTTTGAAAGCTGATAAAGTAGAGATTACCTTAAAAAATGCATGCCTAAAATTCCCATTGACTCAAAAATAAAAGGTCATAAATCACGAGGATTGAATTTTTTATATCAATGTGAAGTTTAAATTAACTCAGAAAACACTAATTTTCAACCCCTCGTTAATAGGGTCTAATTTGTTGCAAACCACCTCTAGTATCACCCCTTTCAAGGAATGTATCTTATTTCCAATCACCCTGTATGAATCGAATATTTGATGATTTTCTCTTTAATTAGAATCTAGATAATTTTGTAGGAGAATTTTAATGTCCGACCAATAAATGGAGTGACTTCTATGAGGAAATGATATCAGCTTAAGGGCAGAGGTTTTAAAATGAGTTAGTGTAATTGGATAGTTTCCTTGGTCCTGACCTCATTTCGTCGACAATTTTGATTGAGGACTTAGCGTGATCTCTCTCTTACAACTGTCAAAACTCTATCTGACAGCCATAAGATTGAACTTAGACTCAAATTCGTCTATGATAGTCAGCTTAACAGATTTATGATTTGATTGAATCATGGTCGAGTTCATTTATAAAGTTATCTCAAATCAAATATTGTGTTACAACACAAGCAGCCGGATCGATGCAGCGAGCAGCGATTCCCGGCCGTTGCTTAGCAACGGTTAGTTACTCCCTGTTGCATATGGCGGAGGGGGGGAATCGCATCGGCCATGATGCATTGGGGTGGTGAAAGCCTCGCTTTGTTGGTTTAATGCTTCGCGCACATTATGCCGGGCCGCAGCTTGTCGGGGCGGGCCGCAGCGCAGCGCAAAATGCTTACCTAATAGCACATTAGTGACGGGCCGGGTCGCAGCGCATTGACGGATTTTGGGTACAGTGTACTGCCAGATATCGTAAAATGAACACGAGCGCGCGTGTACTCCAATCCGCTTGCTATAGCACACTGTGTCGGGGTGCAGCGGGGCGGGACGGGCCGCATCGCACGGACGCGGCCGCTGCGGCCCGACACAGTGTGCGATAGTTCATACAAATTGTATTAAAGCGATTTGAGCGGATTTTTGCACTCCGCCCGACACACTGCGGCCCGGCATAATGTGCTCGGACCTTAAGGCCTACTCACACCGGAACGGGATGGCGGAGGGGTTTGCCACCGCATCGGTCGGCGCACACTAGCACCTTAGTTGGATACTAGGCCACGGGACCGATTTAAAACATTGAAATTTATATCGTATTCCTACTAGACAAGCTTGAATATCCATTGGTAAAAAATTTAAATCCCTGCCGTCCCGTCTCGGTGTGCGTAGGTAATATGAAGTTACTTCGTTGTTGATTTTTAATTAAACAGTTTATAGAGGGAAAGGCAGAGCAAACTAGAGCATACAGCCTACCCCCTAGCCAAATGGTATTGATTCGTTAACGTTCGTAGGATAGAAAGAAAAATATATGGGGTTGATGATTTACTAACGAAAAATACTAGGGTTCGGGGGCTGGCGGTACTTAATTGTAAAGTTCAAATCAAACTTTATTTCCACACAAAATAATACACCAGGAGTTCTCATCATCATCAGTCTATTTATATTGCCCCACTGCTCGGGCACAGACCTTCCCTTACATCGGGAGCTGGGGCCATAATCCACCACGCGGGCCCAGTGCGGGTTGGCGGATTTCACATGCCTTAGATTTTTTTTCTACGACATGCAGGTTTCATCACGATGTTTTCCTTCACCGTTTTGAGAGCACTCGGTAAATGTAGGTACGTAAGTTTTTCCGTCGAAAAAACCGAGGATAACTCATTGGCTGCCCTGGCTGGGAATCGAACCTGGGACCTCCGTATTACATGTCCATTGACCCAACCACTGAGCCACCGAGCTGTCTTTCTAACCAGGAGTTCATTTAAGAGCCTTCCTAGAGCCAACTAGCGCCGCCAATCTTAAAAAAATCATATCTTCCAATATAATCAATTTTATTAAAAAAGCGTGATGCAATGTAGGTAAGTTGTAGTTCGCATAATTGCGAGAAACGGCCGTTTCTGGCACATTTGTGAACTACAACTTACCTACATTGAATCACGTTACAAAAAAGCATTTAAAAAATAATATTTATGGCAATAAACAATGTGAACGTAGCTTTTTTAATAAAATTGATTATATTGGAAGATATGATTTTTTTAAGATTGGCGGCGCTAGTTGTTTCATGTCAGCGCCTTAAACTTAAATAAAAAATGTCAAAAAGAAGGTCAAATTCCCCACGTGACATTCGGCGGTTCTGGGCTCAGCAGATCAAACGCCGAATATACGGGAAGGGCTGTGCCCGTCTCGCACAGTGGGGACGGACCTCCCGAGAGACTTACTTCGGAGGTTGTATTTATACGAAGTCTACGGAAAATTTCAATAGCGCGTTGCAGGCCGCCGCTGAGACAAGACTACAGGCCCAATATAATGGTCTTTCGTTAACGCTAGTAGACAGGAAGCTCAATATAATGGGCTTTCGTTAACGCTAGTAGAAAGAAAGCCCAACACAATGGGATTTCTTTAACGCCAGTAGACAGAAACTCAATATAAAGGACTTTCGTTAACGCTAGTAGAAAAAGAGCCCAATATAATGGGATTTCTTTAACGCCAGTAGACAGAAAGCTCAATACAATGGGCTTTCGTTAACGCCAGTAGACAGAAAGCTCAATACAATGGGCTTTCGTTAACGCCAGTAGACAGAAAGCTCAATACAATGGGTTTTCGTTAACGACAGTAGAAAGAAAGTCGAATATAATGGGCTTTCGTTAACGCTAGTAGAAAGAAAGCTCGATACAATGGGCTTTCGTTAACGCTAGTAGAGATAAAGCCTAACACAATGGGCTTTCGTTAACGCTAGTAGAAAAAAATCCTAATATAATAGGCTTTCTTTAACGCCACTAGACAGAAAGCTCGATACAATGGGCTTTCATTAACGAGAGTAGACAGAAAGCTCGATACAATGGGCTTTCGTTAACGCCAGTAGAGAGAAAGCCTAACACAATGGGCTTTCGTTAACGTTAGTAGAAAAAATCCTAATATAATAGGCTTTCTTTAACGCCAGTAGACAGAAAGCTCGATACAATGGGCTTTCATTAACGAGAGTAGAAAGAAAGCCCCATAATAATGAGCTTTCGTTAACGACAGTACACACTATAACATATAACAATTTGTTAGAAATTTGAAATTATGAATTATGAATACTTTAATAGTCAATTTTAATATATATATACAAATACCTACTATCCTATAATATAATTGCATGTAATAAAATTGTTAAAATTTGTCGCTATTGTACGCCCAAAATGGGTAAACTGTCTATAAGTACTAAACTATTTCTAAGATCTGTAATGCACACAGTTATACAATAAATGATTTCTGATTCTGAGTAGAAAGAAAGCCCAATATAATGGGCTTTCGTTAACGCAAGTAGAGAGAAAGCCCAATACAATGCGCTTTCGTTAACGCTAGTAGAAAGAAAAATGTACATAATCGACCTTTGATTTTTAGTTGGGTAGCATTCGTCTTGCTAACGAAAAAGCTGTTAGGTTTTTGAATAATTGTACTGCTCACCCTAACTCTGGCAATACTGTTCTTTGGTATGTGTGTGCGTGGTGTAATGTCGATTAATGTCGGAACAATAAAACTCTGCTTATACATTTAAAACCGTCTATTAATTTATAAAACAGTACAGGTCATGGGCCCAGGCCGCCTGTCTGCGAAGAAAATTAAGTAAAAACCAAGTAAAAACAAAAACTAAGTAAAAACAAAAAGTGGAAAAAAATTTCGACGTAAAATAACCAAAGTAACCTTAAAACAGAAAAATGTCTAAAATCGACAGTGAATTGTCTAACATACAAAAATTAATCGACGAGAAAAGTTTTCCAGTGTGGAAATTCCAAGTGGACATTATAATAAAAAGTCAGGGACTGACCGACGTAATTTACCAAGATGACGCAATCGCGTTGTCGGCGGGTGCCAGCCGCCATGATGAAGAAAAACGCGACGCTTTAGCACAACGCATCCTCATGATGACGATTGATAAAAAGTATATCCCGCTAATTATGTGTTGCGAAAACGCAAAAGCGATGTTCGACAAATTATGTTTCATCTTCGAGAGATCGACAGAGCAACAAAAATGTGAACTTTTGCAAGAATTTTTCCAATATAAATATGACGAGACCAAAGACATGACTTCCCACATAAGCATGTTAGAAAACATGGCATATAAACTAAATGCCCTTGGTGAGAAAGTAAACGAAAATATGTTATTATCCAAAGTCCTATCCACGTTACCAGACACCTTCAAAAACTTCATCACTGCATGGGAATCTTCCCCGATAACGGAAAAAACAGTCATAAACTTAACGGCTCGCTTGTTGACTGAAGAAAAGAGAGTAATTATCAAAACATCAACCGATCGAGTGGCGTTTAAAGCGAATGAGAGGAAATGCTTCATATGCAACAAGACAAACCATTTGGCTGCAAATTGCAGAGAAAACAAAAAGAAAGAAAGACTTTACTGTTCAATATGCAAGAAAAATAATCATAAACAAGAAGACTGTTATTTCAACAAGAAAAGTTGTAAAATCTGCAAGAAAACGAATCATGAAGAGAAAGATTGTTATTTTAAGAAGAGGGCAGACAACAAGACTAGTAAGGTAGCTTTTCTAGTGCAAAACCAAGGTAATATCTTAGATCAGTGTCACAATTTTGTTATAGATTCAGGTAGTACTTCCCATATGGTAAAAAATGTTAACATTCTGAGTAATAAAAAGAAAAATTGTACTAATATTGGTGTAGCTAAAAATAAGGAAGGAATGCAATCTGTATGTAAAGGTGATTTTGTTGGGCAAAATTGTATTTTGAAAAATGTTCTTTGTGTGCCAGATCTTTCCCGGAATTTATTATCAGTTTCAGCAGTCACAGATAGTGGTGGTGAGGTTGTATTTAAAGGGAACAGCGTTGAGATTTCCAATGGCTCCGGCCAAAGCTTAAAAGGAAGAAAAGAAGAGTCGGGCTTATACACATTGGATCTCACTCAAGATGCTGAAGAAGAGTCGCTGCTCACCCATAAAATCAGTAACAACTCTGCGACTCAATGGCACAGGAAGTTGGGTCACCCTGGAAAAGGTATGTTAAAACTTCTACCTAAAGTAGCAAATGGCATAACAATTAATAATATACAAGAAGATCTGAAAAGTTGTGAAATTTGTATTCAAGCCAAACAAACAAGATTACCATTTGAGACACAGCGTAAACGAGCAGAACGAGAGCTTGAAATAATACATACTGATGTTTGCGGACCCATGCAAACTGAAACATGGAATAGAAAACACTATTTTCTTACTGTACTGGATGACTATACACATTTCACAAAAATATACCTAATAGAAAATAAAAGTGAAGTTTCAGAATGTCTTAAAAATTACATAGAAGAGTCAGAACGTGAGAAAGACCACAAAGTGTCTACCATTAGGTGTGACAATGGTGGAGAATATACCAGTAACACATTTAAAGGATGGTGTAAAGAAAAAGGAATAAAATTGGACTATACAGTGCCATACACACCGCAGTTGAACGGCAAAGCTGAACGATTGAATAGAACTATCATGGAAAAGGTACGAGCTTTGTTATTCAATGCAAAAATGAATAATGACATGTGGGGTGAAGCCGTGTATTGTGCGACTTACCTAATAAACAGACTTCCAAGCGAAGCAGTAAAACAAAGAACCCCCTATGAATTATGGCATGAAAGAAAACCAGATTTATCTAATATCCAAGAATTTGGATGTGATGCCTATATGAAGGTACTAAAACCAACACAGAAATTAGATTCAAGAACTGAAAAGTATACCATGATTGGTTACACTAATACAGGATATCGGCTATTTGATAGCGTAAAACGAAGAATAATTGTAGCACGTGATGTTATATTCAGAAACCGAGAAGTAAAAGAAACATGTCTGAAAGAAGACGTAAAAATTGCAGTATCTCAAGATGAGTGCTCAGTAAAAGATATCCCAGAGGCCAGCAACGGCTCCGATGATGAACCTGAAACTGAAGAAATAATAAGACACATAAATGAAGAAGAAATGAGACAAGATATACCTAAAAACAATAACGTTACAATGAGTTTACCAGAAAAAGAAGAATATGAAAGCGCAGAAGAAGAAATAAGTAGAGCGAAGGAAGAATATGAAAGCGCAGAAGAAGAAATAAGTAGAGAGAAAGAAGAAGAAGAAAGAAGCAAGGAAAAAGAAAAGCAAAGAAAAGGCAAAAGAGCAGTAAAACTACCAGAAAAGTATAGAGATTATGTATTACTTACCTTTGAAGAAGCGATGAAAGCACCTGAAAAAGAAAAATGGAAACAAGCAATTAAGGAGGAAATGAAGTCATTAAAAGAAAATGAAGTATGGAACTTGGTAGACAAGGATGAAGCAAAAGGACATAAAATACTTACCAATAGATGGGTGTTCCGCGTGAAGGAAGATGGGACACACAAAGCCAGATTAGTCGTTCGAGGAAACGAGCAACATGAAATGGATTATGAAGAAATTTTCAGTCCTGTAGCATCTCTATCTGCCTTAAAAACACTGTTTGCTTTAGCAGCAGCAAAGAACTACAATATAATGACTTTTGATGTAAAAACAGCTTTCCTAAATGGTGAACTAAAACATGAAGATGAAATATATATGAAATTACCACAAGGACTAGAAGGAGAAACAGGAAAAATCTGTAAATTAGAAAAGGCTCTTTATGGATTGAAACAGTCACCGAAGAGATGGAATGAAAAATTCATACAAACGATGAAAGGACTCGGCTTTACACAAACTAAAAATGAACCATGTGTACTAAAAAATGAAGACTCATCAATAATACTCGCCATTTATGTGGACGACGGATTGATAATAGGAAAAGACAAAGAACAAATACTGAAGATCATGAAGAAAATAAACTCGAAGTTTGAGATCAAAGTATGTGAAAAACCAAGTATGTTCTTGGGTATGGAAATAAAGCAAGACAATGAAGGATTGTATTTGACGCAAACTTCATACACTAAAGCTATATTGAAGAAATATAATATGGAAAATAGTAAACTGGTGGCAACACCTTGTCAGACCGAAGAAGACAGGAAAGAACCTAAAGAAGAGAAGGTAAAGTTTCCTTACAGAGAGGCAGTAGGGAATCTACTCTACTTGTCTACAAGAACGCGACCAGACATAGCATACGCTGTGGGCATGGCCAGCAGACGCATGGAGAACCCTGATAACCAGGATGTTATAGCACTAAAAAGAATTTTCAGATACTTAGCAGGCACCTTAGGAGAGGGTCTGTTCTACAAATGTAACACTGAAATAGAATTAAAATCGTACTGTGACTCGGATTACGCAGGCGACCTGAAAACAAGACGTAGTACCACAGGATATGTATTGATGCTCGGCGGAGGGCCAGTGGCCTGGTGTTCCAGAAGACAGCCAGTTGTAGCCTTGTCCTCCACAGAGGCTGAATTTATTGCTGCGGCAGAGTCCAGCAAAGAAACGATGTTTCTAAAATCTCTTTTATACGATCTAAATATCAAAGCTAAAACTGTGTACAAAATTGATAACCAAAGCGCTATACAACTGATAAAAACCGGTATATTTAACCGCAGATCAAAGCACATAGATGTACGATTCCATTACATTCACGAATTGTATTGTAATAATGAGTTTCAGATAGAATATTGCCCAACAGACTCGCAAACAGCTGATATTTTGACTAAACCGTTAAATAAAATTAAGTTTGGAAAATTTAAAGATGTTATAATTAAGAGGTGTTAATTATGTTTAAATCTAACTGTAATAAGTTTCATAAGACTATAATAAGTTGAAATACTTAAGATTTTAATTCATAAGAAATGCTAATGTAAAAGTAATGTGTGATTAGATATAATTTTGCCAAATTGTCTCTTTGACAAATTAGGAGAGGGTGTTAGGTTTTTGAATAATTGTACTGCTCACCCTAACTCTGGCAATACTGTTCTTTGGTATGTGTGTGCGTGGTGTAATGTCGATTAATGTCGGAACAATAAAACTCTGCTTATACATTTAAAACCGTCTATTAATTTATAAAACAGTACAAAAGCAACCCAACTTTTTTTTACCAGACTGCGAAAGAAGGAGGGTTATGTTTTGCGAGTGTATGTAAGTTTGTTGTGTATGTATGTTTAAGGGTGTGTATATGTTTGTTTGTTTTAACACTTTATTGTACAACACAAATACATAAATAAAATTACAAGAGAAACATATTGGCACAAAGGGCGAGCTTATCTCAAAAGAGATTTCTACCAGCAAACCCGCGAAAGAGAGAGCAGTGTTTATATGGGTTTGTTTCATTAAGTGAAAGTCGGCCCGCTCGCCACGTCTTTTTTTTTTAAATATAACATGGTAATCTGTTATTAGCCATACTATTTATAACGTAGCATTTATATTTTAATTCGGTATCGCTGTTGATTCCCTTGTACCAATAAAATAAAAATTTATATTGTAGTATGTAAGTATGTATGTCTAATTCTTTGTCCCGCCCTACAGCCTAAACGGCTTGATGGATTTTAACATATGAGGTGTCGTTAGATTCGTCTTGATTGTAGGAGTGACATAGGCTATAAAAATTTAATCAAAGCGGTCTAAATTTTTGGCAGTCCAATTTGTTTATTTATTCACTATATAGTAATATATCACAACATGGTATTTTGGTTATTCTAATAAGTATATCTATGGAATATATGCATGGAGAGGGTTGGGGTTTCCGCTATTGGATACGTTTACTCCATCCCCCTTCCAAATTAATACGAGTTTTTTATTACATAAATGACTAAATAATTTTTTAACCAAATAACAATGCCAAATTCTGCCCCACCATCAACCGCAAGTTGTACAAGATAACGAATAAATGTAAAAATATCTCCGTATTTTATTAAAACTATTCGTTTAAAATAAAGTTTTGTACTAGTTGCGATTCGAGAAAAACAGCTTAATTAAGAATTCAGAAAATAGTTCGAAATCGAAGTGATTTATTCATTGTTTTTGTTATTCTTCTATAGGAGTTGCGAGAGTAGTAGAAAATGATACTGATTATGATTATACAATATGAAACCTGTAATAAGTCCCAACAAAATGATAGGTACAGCTTAATCACGTAGTTTTGTAGGTAGGCAGAGCTCCATTGAAATGTGGCAAAGTCTTTTTAGCAGTCGGGTTTAGTTTTAAAAAAATAATTTATATTCTACTAGCGTTAACGAAAAAATTTCTAGGTCATTTAAAATTAAATAAAAAAATTACAAAAGGAAGGTCAAATCCCCCACTTGTGTACCCCCATACTCACACCACCACACCGTTATACGGGAAGGGCTGCCCCGGCTT
This sequence comes from Tachystola acroxantha, assembly GCA_963506565.1. Lineage (NCBI taxonomy): Eukaryota > Metazoa > Arthropoda > Insecta > Lepidoptera > Oecophoridae > Tachystola > Tachystola acroxantha. The sequence goes on from OY735870.1 coordinate 21,398,213, forward strand.
CCACAGTGGGGACGGACCTCCCTACAGACAATATTTCGGAGGTTGTATTTATACGAAGGGAACGGAAAATTTCAATAGCGCGATGCAGGACGCCAATACTGAAGCGAAACGAAGACTAGAGACTAACTGACTATATAATTTAAGTTATTATATTTTTTTTTGATACCTATAATACTTTTTGGTTAGGTCAACCAATTATGTGACAAATAAATGATCTTTTATTTTTTATTTTTTTTAGAAACCCCGTTTTGATTATCTCTGGTAGAAAGAAAAATGATAAGAATCGACATTTGATTCTTAGTTGGCATATAAATGTCCGCGCTGCCACCCTGCAATGGCCGGATGGGGATGGGGAGGCTTGTTCCATTTAGCTCTACAGGGTTGAATTCATGCGACAAAATTAAAAGGCTTGTGACATACGTTAATTCTGCACAGCGTTTAAGTAAATTAAACAATTTGGGGGAATATAAAATAATAATAAAACATTTAAATACAAAAAAATTCAACCTATCAAAAAAAAAATTGATGTGCTTTCGTTTTTTGTACATTTAAGGTATTTTTAATTTTTTTGCAACGATTTCTTTTACTGGAATTATACCTAATTGTCATTTCTAAGGTCATTGTGACTTGTGACGTACTAAGTTATTTTTTTTGCAGTTTTGATTTACTAAAAAAACCTATTTAATATTTATCATGAGTATACAACCCCCATTTTCAATTGGTCGAATGAATTCAAGGACACCCTGTACAGCTCAGGAGTGAACGTGACTGCTGAGCAGCTTCGTCCAGGGTTGAATACGCTTCTGCGACTCCTCTGGAGGAAGAAATAAGACAATGCAATATCAATGAATTACTCTGTAATATTGGCAAATGACGAACTGTCGAGTCCATTAAAGAATATCTCAAACTAACAACTAATGCTTCACTTGGTTATTTGTATTCGCTATTGGAAGTTTGTCGTATATGTCAAATACTTGACGTACGGACAACAGCAGATCAATGGTAACACTTGCAGTACGATTTTAAATCTTACGACGCAGATAATAAGAACGGTCTAAAGTCCAAAGTGTTACACTTGATCTGCTGTTAGCTGTAAATAAAATAAATAAATAAAGAGACATTTATTCATCTGAAACATAATTTAGAACTTAAAAGTAACTTAGTTATAGTAGTACCTATTGTTACAGATGAATAGGAAAGGCCTCAGCGACGCTGCTTTTCAGGTCTTTCCTACTCTCGTACAGTCTCGCTAATCTCGAAGACCACAAAAAAGAGTAACTAAAACATAAAAACTTAATACTATTTATTGTTAATTATATGATATAACTATCATGAAAGTTATGATATCTATCTGTACATATAAATAAGACGAATATTTTGTCAAGTATACCAACCACACATGGCAATTATGACAAATACGCAAATCCGAAGAGCCAAGTGAAGTGCCACCGTAAAAGGTGCAGCCTACGCTCTTTCCATACACACTAGCACAGGTTCTCACTAACATAGACGTCCTAAAATAGACACCGATCAATCCAGCTCTCGATCTAGACGTTGCCTAGCAACTGCCGCGGCTGCCACCCTGCAATGGCGGATGGGGAGGCTTGTTCCATTTCGCTCTATACAGCGTGATTGGAAATTCGATACATTCCTTGAAAGGGGTGATACTAGAGGTGGTTTGCAACAAATTAGGCCCTATTAACAAGTGGTCGAAAATGATAATAAAAATTCAAACCTCGTGATTTATGCTTTTTATTTTTGAGTTAAGGGGATTTGTAGGCATGCATTTTTTAAAGGTAATCTCTACTTTATCAGCTTTCATAAAAGTATTATTTCAATGCTCTTTTTGAACATCATTTTTTTTGTCACATCAATTCAAATAAAATTAAAACTACCGTAACTCAGAAATCACTCATTTTCTACCCCTCGTTAATAGGGCCTAATTTGTTGCAAACCACCTCTAGTATCACCCCTTTCAAGGAATGTATCGAATTTCCAATCATCCTATATATAGACTTCGTGGAAAATTCCATTAGTTGTACAGTTATATACAGAATTAGGTATCACATCATCAGCTCGTATCAGTCCACTGCTGGACATAGCATAGGCTTCTCCCAAAGCACGCCACTCAGCCTAAAACCCATCACACCCAATGAAGATACTATAAAATATATATTATATTCACACGCTCACCGTACAATTCAATGGACCACTTCACTTGGCTATTCGCTATTGGACATACAAATAAGACGAATATTTTGTCAAGAATACCAACCACACATGGCAATTATGACAAATACGTAATACGAATAGCCAAGTGATTCATCATCATCAGTCTATTTATATGTCCCCACTGCTCGGGCACAGACCTTCCCTTACATCGAGGGAGCTGGGGCCATAATTCACCACGCGGGCCCAGAGCCGGTTGGCGGATTTCACATGCCTTAGATTTCTTCTTCTACGGCATGCAGGTTTCATCACGATGTTTTCCTTCACCGTTTTGAGAGCACTCGGTAAATGTACGTAAGTTTTTCCGTCGAAAAAACGGAGGATAACTCATTGGTACATGGGTGCCCTAGCTGGGAATCGAACCTGGGACCTCCATATTGCAAGTCCATTGACCCAACCACTGAGCCACCGAGCTCTCCACCGAAATCAATATTAAGGCGAGGTGTTGGGACGTTTTTAAGTTTTTCGATGAAGGCTACGGCACTAACTACTGAAATTAAAGGCCTGAAAAAAATATATATCAATCTTGGGGTATCTATTTAGGGACTGTTGGCTACCGATACACGATTGGACAAACTTCGCTCGATAGAAAAAAATCACAAACATACCCCTTTCCTGTCTTTTCACTCGAGTAGTGTGTCTAAACTAAAACAGTTATTCATACAAAATATATATCAAAATGTAGGTTATTATAAATAGAAGAGCTTGATGAGATGAAAATCTGTTGTTTGTAACGTTTTTTTTATACCAGGCAAAATTTAAGAAAAAACACAATTTGTATAAATACAAATGCACGGCGCTACGAGCTTCAGTGCGCCGCTGGGCGCTGTCGAGGTCGGACCTGTATCGATTTTTGCCAAATGTTCCACTTTGGTCTTTACCTGGAATGCTCCCACGATCGTCATAACGTAATAAAATTTAAAATAATACGAGTCGAATTTGGTCACACCTATACTTTAAGATTATTAGTTTACTAATCACGGAATGATTGTGCATCGTTTTGAATATAAAAAAGGCTCATAACCTAAAACAGATATTCCTTAACACAATAGATTTTTCGCGAACCATGTTTTTGAAGTCATCATATTACACGCGACACGAACACCAGTGTCGAGTGTCGTATATTGGGAGCGAGCAGTGGTCTGATAATTGCAGATGAAGACAAGTCGGCTAACATTACAGTGGGGCTATAACATTACGGTTCTCAAAACGATCAAATCAAACCATGTCATAGCGGCCGTGAAAGGGACAGTGCTATTGCATTGGTATAGCGGCGTCTCTGGTTGGCGCGCCATGACATGGTATAATTTCATCGTTTTGAGAACGGTAATAGGGGGGCTGATCAGTAACTTCCAAATTGAGCAAAGTGGAACAGGCCAAAACAAATGACTATTGACGGTGATTTGTCCCACAGAGCAAACAAACAAACAGCAATCGAACTTAAAATAGTTTATACGTAGTTGCTACTTGTAAAACTATGTACAGTGAACATCACATAAAGTTTGCCATATTTTACTCTACGCACACTCGCACAGTGATAATAAATACGGGCCAGATTTCAGTAGCTATGCAAGTGTAGCTGTGGTGTGTAATGTGGTGTGCGATATATACCTGTTTTACTCTAAGCACAGTGATAATACGGGCCAAATTTCAATAGCTACGTAGTTATAGACTGATTCAATATACACTGTGCCTACTTTTAAAAGTACAGTCAACAGCACATAATGTGTGTCATGTTTTACCCTACGCAGTGATAACACGGGCCAGATTTCACCATCACTGACGTCACACCTGACACCAATAATAATACTTACCTAACATCACGTTAAAAAATTCGTCATTTATTTAGTTTTATTGATACACTTGACAGTTTGTCACTTAAATTTGTCAAAGACAGATTTGTTGTAATGTAATCTCTATGGTTATTACCATTTTAATCAATTTTGTATTTTATAAGAATTTATGCTCAATTTTTTATTAAATCGCGCGAAAGTACTTTCAAAATATATTCCCCTAGCGAATAATTTGATTATTCCAATTTTTCACTTTTATTGATTTTATTACAACAATATTACCTAATTGACATTCCTATTATAACAGGTCTTTTTTTCCGTCAGATTAGTATTAACATAGTATTTTATTCTACTACGTCATACTATCATACGTCAATATAAATAACTTAAAAAATAATTAAAATATATAACCTGATACCTGATAGACAAAAGTTCAAGATTGAAAGAAATATTTTCCGACAATCGCGAAAATTGAAATAAGTAACTCCGAAGCTGTCAGACTTGGGATATCCCTCATCATCAGTCTATTTATATTGCCCCACTGCTCGGGCAAAGACCTTCCCTTACATCGAGGGAGCTCGGGCCATAATCCACCACGCGGGCCAAGTGCGGGTTGCCGGATTTCACATGCCTTAGATTTTTTTCTTCTTCTTCTACGACATGCAGGTTTCATCACGATGTTTTTCTTCACCGTTTTGAGAGCACTCGGTAAATGTACGTAAGTTTTTCCGTCGAAAAAAACGAGGATAACTCATTGATACATGGCTGCCCTGGCTGGGAATCGAACCTGGGACCTCCATATTGCAAGTCCATTGACCCAACCACTGCGCCACCGAGCTCTGCTGGGATATCCCTATTTGGCATTAAATGGGTCGATAATGTTGGCACCGACAAGTGGACTTCGGTATATCATCTATCCGTGGGACATTCTGTATAGGTATTATTATGGGTAGCGAGCTGTGACGTCACAGTGAGGACACTGGTTACGCTTACTCTGTGTACCTGCGCGAGTAATGACCCCGATCAATGCGCGTCATCCCTCTCTCGCCCCTCCCTCGCCCCGCACCTCACCCCCTCACTAGGCTCAAATGACCCAATGGCCTCGCCTTAAGAGTTATATTAAGATGGCGTTCCTAATATTAACAAATGGTACTTAAGTGCGCGTTTAGTAATCGGGTATCGCGTGAATAACACCGTATTAGTTAACTAAACTCAGAACTTATGATCACACTTGAGATCGTATTTGCTTAATGCAGTCGAACCGCGACTGGAGTGCATGTTTGCTCAATTTAAGATTGGTCTATTAATTAACGACGTAACTTCACATGCTGATCACGTCTTGATTGACTCAGCTTAGTTCGCACTTGAGAGCGGTATTGAGATCACTCAATTACAGACCTTACAGCCCCTACAGGTCTGTCTCCATACAACATATAATTTAGATCCCTGATAGAGCGCGAAATTTTTTCTTTCATATCGAATTCATCCTCAATTAAAGTACTTGATGAAAGTACTAAAATAGACTCGATCAATCCAGCGGGTCCCGGGCCGTTGCCTAGAGCAACCGCCGCCCGGCCCTCCATCGCCACCCTATATTGCAATGGCCGAAGGGGGAAGAGGCATGTCGACTGCATCTCTATAATAAATAATAATACAGGGTGTTCAGTAAATGGACCGACAAAAAAATTCGGTTCCATGCTCCGAACACCCTGTAGACTTGTCGGTTACTTTGTAGCTCTTCCTGTAGTCTTGATGGATTTTAGTGGTTTGAAAAGACGGTTCAAAGTGCCTATAGGGTATTTAAAAACATGATTTCTGACTGTAATGTTCGATATTAGGTCATCATCAGTCTATTTTTATGTCCAATGTTCGGGCACAGACCTTCCCTTACATCGAGGGAGCTCGTACCAAGATCCATCACGAAAATGTACAAATCGCAAAATATGCAAACACAAAATAAGCAGGCCATATTCAGTGCTGTAACTACATTGTCGGGAGCCCGTGGCAAATGACAATGCCAGAATCTGCTCCACCGTCAATCGCAAGTTGTACAAGATAACGAATAAATGTAAAAATATCTCCGTATTTTATTAAAATTATTGGTTTAAAATTAAGTTTTGTACAAGTTGCGATTTGAAAAAAAAACCAGCTTAATTAAGAATTGAGAAAATAGTAAGAAATCGAAGCGAATTATTCATTGTTTTTGTTATTCTTCTATAGGAGTTGCGAGAGTAGTAGAAAATGATACTGATTATGCTTATGCAATATGAAACCTGTAATAAGTCCTCAACAGAATGATAGGTACAGCTTAAATGGTCACGTAGTTTTGTAGGTGGGGCAAAGCTCCATTAAATGTGGCAATATCTTTTGAAATAATACAATTTTGGGTTCCTTCTTCTGTTCGTGGCCCTCTGGGGTCTCGGGCCCGGGGGCCCTGGCATTTTGCCCGTGATGCCACTCTATTGTTACGCCACTATTAAGTAGTGGCGTAAAGCCATATTAAGCAGTAGGCCTTATTCACGGCGGTTTCTAAACATTCGTTTCGCTTCAGTATTGGCGTCCTGCATCGCGCTATTGAAATTTTCCGTTCCCTTCGTATAAATACAACCTCCGAAGTACGTCTGTCGGGAGGTCCGTCCCCACTATGGAGACCGGGCTGCGCTACCCGCATATTCGGTTGTCGCTCTGTTCGTAGGACGCCGAACGACAAGTGGGGTATTTGACCTTCCTTTTGTCATTTTAGGGCTCCGAACCTCAAGAGGAAAAAAGGAACCCTTAGTTTTTTTCTAATATATAATATTATACTTTTTAAAAGATATTTCCACCCGCCTAATCCTCGCCTCGGGTGACCCCAGAGCTGGCGCCTACTTCAGGCAAAGGCTGAGCCTCACTATCCAGTTAGACGGCGTGTTCGGGCTTTAATTGTAAATAGTATTTAGGTATTTATTTTATTTTGTAAATAGCTTTTTTAACATCAATTAACTTATTCCTATTATATTATATTGTAAATAAAAAATTATACTTAATTATTAAACCCAACGTATAATTTTTAGATCACAATTATTTTGATAGTCATATAAAACAGAAAAATAAAACATAATAATTATCTACCTAATTCTAGGCACGTCGTCGTCTAGGCCCGTCCCGCGCGGCAGGGTGCCCAGCGCACTGGCCGCATTGCCCCGCTGTACAGCGAGGCTCAGGCGCTGGGCAAAATACTCACCAGCTCTAAGGTCCCCCGAGGCGAGGACCAGTCGAATAGATACCTCCCGAACCATTCTCTTAGTATCGGACGACCACGGACCCTGATATATACTTATACATTTATTTATTTACTTATTAACTACTACCTTTACCCCACAACTTCGTTTGCGTAGAGGAGGAGGATGGAGGAGATCAGGAGGCAGATCTTTCTCTCTGGATCCTTGTTTCCACATCACATACCGCCATGGTTTATAGCCTATGAGCTGTCGGGATATTTCAGCTATCTCGTAGTGAAACTCCCATCAAAATCCCTTCAGTAGTTATGGCGTGATACTTGCACAAAGTCACAGACAAACAGAGAAAAATTCTAAAAAAAATAGTGTTTTGGCATCAGTGTCGATCCTAAAACACATTACAATTATTCTTTATAGTATTTATCGTAATAAACATTTTTGTAAATAGCTTTTTTAATAAAATTTATTAAATTGGAAGATATTATTTTTTCAAGATTGGCGGCGCTAGTTGGCTCATATCAGGCCCTTAAGACGAGAATGCTCTTCCTATATGAATTACCATGCTAGTAATTAGCAATATAGCATGCTTTTGTGCTACTAATGAGCCTGTCTAGCTAGGGCTTAACAGTAGACAAAGAACAAAGGACTTGAACACTGTAAATCTAGGTCATTCAAGGTGTAAAGGTTATCGGCGCCGATCGATGCAGCGTCTCCGGGATTTTGTGTTAGCACTGTGCGCGCAGCCTGATGCAGTATTGATCGGGTGCACCAAGGGCCGAGGCTGCAAGGCTCGGGAGGGGAACGGGAGGCATCCCCTTAGCAACGCCCTAGCAACCGTCCGTCATATTATCGGACTACAAAGATGAATTTTATGAATGTTTCGCTTGGATAAAGTAATGCGAAATGATCGAAGACTGAGTACCGAGTCAACCAATATTTGGGGGATAGGGGAATGGGAGGCATCCCCTTAGCAACGCCCTAGCAACCATCCCACCGTCAGTCATGTTATCGGACTACAAATATGAATTTTATAAATGTTTCGCTTGGACAAAGTAAATGATCGAAGACTGAGTACTGAGTCAACCAATATTTGGGGGATTTCCAAATTCCCGCAGGGACACAGATACAATTGTCTTCCATGCTGCGATCCTGGCACATAACTTTTGATTCCTCCACATTCATCTCTTGGATACTCGTCGGTTTGCAGTAGACCGCACATGAACCTTTTTTAAATGGTACAGTCGACAGCAGATCAATGGTAACACTTTTTACTTTTGACAGTTCTTATTATTTGCGTCGTAAGACTTGAAATTGTACTGCAAGTGTTACCATTGATCTGCTGTCGACTGTACGATACGGTCTAACACAAGAAAAGTGTAGGCACCGTCGACAGCAGATCAATGGCAACACATGCAGTACGATTTCAACTCTTATGATCCAGACAATTAAAACGGTTCAAAGTGTTACACTTGATATGCTGTCGACTGTACAAGAGAAGATTGAGATTGCATTGCAACAATTTCATGACTGATTTTTGAAATTTTTTTAAAATTACATAGTCTAAATAAAATAATTTTTTTTACAATCGGCCAAATAGTCATAAGGAAATCTCAACCTTATTGAAGCCCCGTGTATACTTTGTTCTGTTTTTTACCCAACTGCCCCGGAAGGAGAGTGATGTTTTTCGGGTGTATGTATCTATGTCCATTCCTTCGTGCCATACTGTGCCCTAAACGGCTTGATGGATTTTGGTGTATGAGCATTGATCTCATATAAACAACTAGATACACAAAGGTCTTACTAAAATAATTTATAAAACGTTCAAATAAGGGTCCATTGTTAACGTCCAAATAATGTCCAATAAAGCAAATGATGCCATTCATCCGTTTGGACCTTCTTTGCGCTCGGACATTTTTAGAAGGCAGACTGTGTATCTAGTTGTTTATAGGAGATCAATGTGTGTGAGGTATCGTTAGAATCGCCTTGATTATGAGAGTGTCATAGGGTATAAAAAACTAATCAAAAAGGGATACGTTTTTTTTTTGTAAAATTCTTCCCAGGGTGAAAGGCAAAGCCAACTAGGGCATACAGCCTGGTCTGAAGTAAATAGAATGTCTTGCAGTCTTTTTTTTTTAATAACTTAGGCTGTATGTTCTCCTCTGTCTCTCTACTATCTGCCGATACTTCGTCTATGTATTTGTGTCGTTACTCTTTTTTGTTTGCTTACAACTCAAAATGTTATTCAGTCTTGCCTATTCATCCTGACAGACATAACATTTCATATTATTCATGTAATCTTCGGATAAATAGGCCTCAATCAGTTAACTATGTTGTTTGTCAAATGACATGCGGCAGGCAGAGACGATTGACTTCCACCTGCTGCGATCCTGGCATAACAACTTATTAATCAAGTACTCGTAACTAAGGCTCCAAAATCACAATGCCAGATTCTGCCCCACCATCACCACAATAAAAGTAAAAATAACTACGCATTTTCTTAAAATTTTTGGTATATATAAAGTTGTGTACATCAAGCGAGTCGAAAAAACAGCATAATTAAGATTTCAGAAAATAGTAAAAAATCGAAGCGAATTACTCATTGTTTTTGTTATTCTTCTATAGGAGTTGCTAGAGTAGTAGAAAATGATACTGATTATGCAATATGAAACCTGTAATAAGTCCCCAACAAAATGATAGGTACAGCTTAAATGGTCACGTAGTTTTGTAGGTGGGGCAAAGTTCCATTGAAATCTGGCAATGTCATTTCGGGTACTAAGAACTATGTCACAATACCCACCCACCTACTATAATATACGTTTATGATACTAAGTATTATTTACAATACCCTCGGTTTTTCTCTTTCGACCAATTGGTAACATTCTCTTATCTGGATGCATATTGTTCTTCAGATTGCAACTGCGACACCAGTGGCACCCAACCTAGCATCTGTGATGACGTCACGGGACAGTGCATCTGCAAGACCGGCTTCGGAGGGGCGCGCTGTGACCAGTGCATCTCGGGGTGAGGACTTCTTATATCGCCGTGTTAATGATGGCCTGAATGATGGAACTTGATGATTAATAGTTTTATAAATTAAAAACAAAAAGGATTGCAGAGCTTTTCAATTGGCTCTATTTTTGTGGATTCCAAGATCTGGTCCTAGCATGTGAGAGGGTATGTAGCGATCAGCGTACCTAACGCCGACGAACTGTCAAACAGACGTTATGACAAGGTTTTGACAGTTCTGCGGCGTTACATCGATCGCCAGTCATGCTACCAACGCTTTAGGCCTAACATGTAACAGCGCTTGCGATTGGCGTAACGCCGCGGATCTGTCGAACAGGCGTCATTACAATTTGTTTGACAGGTCTGCGTCGTTACTCCAATCGCTAGTAATGTTAGCAGCGCTTTAGACCTTACATGGAACAGCGCTTGCGATCGGCGTAACGCCGCGGATCTGTCAAACAGGCGTCATTACAAGGTGTTTGACAGTTCCGCGGCGTAACATCGATCGCTAGTCATGCTACCAACGCTTTAGGCCTAACATGTAACAGCGCTTGCGATCGGCGTAACGCCGCGGATCTGTCAAACAGGCGTCATTACAAGGTGTTTGACAGTTCCGCGGCGTAACATCGATCGCTAGTCATGCTACCAACGCTTTAGGCCTAACATGTAACAGCGCTTGCGAGCGGCGGAACGCCGCGAATCTGTCAAACAGGCGTCATTACAAGGTGTTTTAAAGTTCCGCGGCTTAACATCGATCGCTAGTCATGCTACCAACGCTTTAGGTGTAACTTGGAACGGCGCTTGCGATTGGCGTAACACCGTGGATCTGTCAAACAGGCGTCATTACAAGGTGTTTTAAAGTTCCGCGGCTTAACATCGATCGCTAGTCATGCTACCAACGCTTTAGGTGTAACTTGGAACGGCGCTTGCGATTGGCGTAACACCGTGGATCTGTCAAACTTTATTACAAGGAGTTTTACACTCCGCGGTGTTACGCCGATCGCTAGCGCTGTCCATTGACAACAGCAAGTAAATCTAACCAATTTCTTTAACATCCATAGCTTCTACATGGAGGTGCGTGGTCGCGAGCGTCTGTGCGTGCCGTGCAACTGTTCGCCGACTGGTTCCACATCCACCAGTTGTTCTGCAGACGGCAAATGCAACTGTCTGGTAAACTTCGGCGGCAAGCAATGCGACCAGTGCTCGCCCGGATACTACAAGTACCCTGACTGCTTGTGTGAGTGACTATTTTGAAGTAGGTCCGAAAGGACAGCGGTGTTAGCACGCCCGCTGCGCGTGCTAACACCGCTGACCATTCGGTATTGATAGGCGTAACGCTGCGGAGTTGTCAAACTGACGAAAACGAGGCGTTGAGAACTCCGCAGCGTTACGTCGATCGCCAATGCTACGCGTGCTAACACCGCTGACTTTTCGGACTTATTTCGAGTATAAATGCACTCTTATATTTATGTATGTATGGCGTAACCAAGTATTCCTTTGGTTGTCTTTGACTATCGGCCTGAATCTTTAGAATGAGTTACGGAATACTTGGTTACGTTACACGTTCTTCAGAAAAATAAATGAATCGATACTAAGTATCGAGTGGAGTCAGTTTTCATACAGCATCCCATATTTGCCAAAAATACCTAACCTAAAACCTGTTATTTCATTTGCTTAGCATGCAACTGCGACGTCTCCGGCTCCCTGGGTTCCACGTGCGACGACAACGGCCTGTGCCACTGCAAGTCCAACTTCGATGGCTCCAAGTGTGACCGGTGCAAGGAGCAGTTCTATAACTACCCAGCGTGCGAGGAGTGCAACTGCGATCCGAAAGGAGTCATCGCTTCGTTCGCTGGTGAGTTGAAAGCTGATGAAGTAGAGGGAAAGCACCCTGCCATAGGGATGCCTGAGGGATGTCTTAGAGGGACAGTGTAAAGGAATGGACCGGACAAAAGAAGCTGACATTATGATATAGCAAGTCAAGGAAGAATTTGAAGAATTTCACTTACCTTAATCTTAGTACGGTATCCTCAATTATATTTTATTATCATTCATCTTTGCCATAGTATCCCATAGTCTCTCGGTCAAAATCTACTCTGATGCGGTTCAGATGCAGTGCTTAAAGCGCTACGCCAATCTTCTCGCAAAAAGTACCACGCATATCCTCTTTTATCATCTGCAATATCCGAGTTTTCTCGATCAATCTCTTCACGAATTCGGATCTAAAGTTCACCAATCATCCACTCTTCTATTATTTAATGTGATGTTGCTTTCGTCCAGGCTGCGGGTCAGTGCCTGCGGGAGAGCTGTGTCAATGCAAGGACAGGGTCCAGGGACGCATCTGCAACGACTGCAAGCCACTGTTCTGGAACTTGCAGGAGTACAACCCTACTGGATGCGAAGGTAAGATTAATTCAAACATTGAGGGGCATAATATCGAGACAAGAAAGACTAATAGAGTAGTTTAGGTCGACCCACTGCTGGGCAAAGGTCTTACAAGTACTTGAGAGAAAATACTTTCGAATGTTTTACGAAATATACATAATTAGGTACCTACTCAACTGTGAAAACAGAATTGAAATCAGTTAAAAATTACATAGTTTGAAAACAGACATTTGAAAATCAAAATCTTATAGTAAGAAGGGGGTGTTACGACTTATTAATTCCATACAAACTCCATAACAACGGAAGCACGACTTCAACAATCTATATCGCTGATATTAAATGGGGTACAATTCTATCTTAATATTAAGTTCTGTACGCCTACTTTTAAGTTATGTTTTCTCATGTAAGTGAATGTATAATTCTTATGAGAAATAAATGATCTTAAACCAGAAATGGGGTATTACTTTCTGAGGCACGGAGGTGCTCAGATGCAAATGTCACAACGGTCACCCACCCAGATACTGACCTCCAACGTTGCTTAATTTTTACAATCGTGTTGAACACGATTGTAAAAATGCGTTTACTCGCAACTGGACTTCGAGCCCTAATCAGTAAGCTAATTGTAATGTCTGTTCCATTCTGTTCAGAATGCAACTGTTACCTGGCGGGCACACTCGGTGGTTTGGGCGCGTGTGACACCCGCACCGGGCAGTGCACGTGCAAGATGCATGTCGGCGAGCGCCAGTGCGACCAGTGCCAGGACGGCTTCTACAAGCTGGAGAGCCACAACGTGTTCGGATGCTCCGGTCAGTACATACACATACATACATAAACTCTCGGTAGACAGAAAACAGAATACCATCAATCTTTACACGTGATTTTCCTACTACTATTACCTACCAGCCAGTTACTAACGACTGCTAGAGAGAAATGCCTCCAACGCCTTATTTGGTCATAGGATGCTACTGTTATTCTCTAAAGTCAACAGCATTGATCTCGACGCTGTCAACTTTACAGAATGACACTGCTGTGTCAGTTTGTGAATTAAAACAGCTCCTGTTCTATGTTGTCCTAATTACGATTTGCCTTTTCATATTCATACCGATGCGAGTGTTTTTGGAATGGGAGTTTTGTTGACACATAAATACCTCCAAACTCATCGTATATTGCATCCATCCACTTACATTCATTCCGGCAAGCTTACCGCCGCCCGTTTTTCGCCACTACGTGGGCTATTCTCTCTTTACTCAACTACGATTTGCCTTTGGAAGCTCATACCGATGCGAGTTATTTTGAAATGGGAGCTTTGTTGACACAGACAATACCGACACCTCCAAACTCGTCATCGTATATCGTATCCCTCAACTTATTTTCATTACAGCAATGTTACCGCCGCCCACCTTTCGCCACTATGTGGACTGATAGATGGCTGATGACCCTCATCTCCGACTTTTAGATCACTTTAGATTTACTAATATTATGATTTTTAAACATTATTTATGTGCCGTCCAAAATGTTCACTGTGTTACAAATTAAATATTCATGAAAGATTACCAATTGCAAAGAAAGTTCCACGTCAACTCCACGCCTGATGAGCTGCTGCGATCCTGGTACTCAACTCTTTCTCTCTTCCTCCACCTTCATCAACTTATTCATGCACGTTGATCATTATGAGCATGAAATAATACATAGTTGTCTGGAAATATATAATACATGTTATCTTTATGTATGTATGACGTAACCAAGTATTCCTTTGGTTGTCTTTGACTATCGGCCTGAATCTTTAGAATGGATTACGGAACACTTGGTTACGTTACACGTTCTTCAGAAAAATAAATGAATCGATACTAAGTATCCAGTCAGGTTTCATACAGAAAATTAATTTATATACCTACCAGTAAATAGCAATTTTTTATTTACTCTTCGGTTTAAGACTTATAGAGTATAATCCCTCATTCTAGAATGTGATTGCGACATCGGCGGCTCGATTGACAACACCTGCGAGAAATACACTGGACAATGCCACTGCCACTCCAGGGTGGAAGGCAGGCGCTGCGACCGGCCCATCCGAGCCCACTACTTCCCCACGCTGCACCAGTTCCAATACGAGGTGGAGGAGGGACTCACGCAGTCCGGCCCTGTGCGGTACAGGAATTTCGACGAACAGTTCCCGGGATACTCGTGGAAGGGATATGTGGTGTTTTCGATGCTACAGGTCAGATTTGTTTCTTATCCTGATAGGGTGCCAGGTAGACCACTCCCTTGGTTTGGTGCTCTGAACTTCCGTTAAGGAGGGCCAGCTTCGAACCCCAATGAGTTATAATAGATATAGATAAATCTAGGAAAGCCTTGGTTTGAAAATGTCGAGTGTCCTAGGAGCACACTTGTGATGGCCTTCCGGCTGAGATCTGGTCATATTCCCTCAAACAAGTTTTACCATCTAATGGGCAGAGAGGAGACAGTTTTTGGTAGTACATGCAACCAGGTGGACGATGTGTATCACTTGTTGGTGGAGTGTGGCTGGCGGTGGCCCTGGGACGCCGCTTACTGGGAGACGAGGCAAGGCGTAATGGCCAAGTAAACATCATACTGAGTGACCCCACGTCAGAGATTGCAAGAGGATTGTACGCACTCTGTAAGCGCTGACTCACGACAGCACGCTGAGCGCGCACGGCTGTGTGTTCCTATGAGGCTGACATGGGCCATAACGGGCCAAAAGCCTCAACAAAAATATATATACCTATATAAATCTATCCTGTCAATCGTTGAACTGATCACAAGCGCCAGCGCAGCGGTAGGCGAACTGTCAAGCGCCTTGCTAGTTTGACAGTTCCGCAGACTGGTAAGCCTAGCAAATAACATTGCCAAATTTCAATGGAGCTTTGCCCAGCCTTCAAAACTACGTGCTGTACCTATCATTTTGTTGGGGACTTATTAGGTTTCATATTGAATAATCATAATCAGTAGGAGTTGCGAGAGTAGTAGAAAATGATAACAAAGACAGACAATGAATAATTCGCTGCGATTTCTTACTATTTTCTGAATTCTTAATGTTGGGGCAGAATCTGGCATTATCATTTAGGTACAGTTTTATTATTTTTTTCCTTTACTTGTGCTATAAGACCTAGCTTCTTGCCAAATTTCATGATACTAGGTCAACGGGAAGTACCCTATAAGTTTTGAGTTTTTTGCGTATTCATTCAAATATGCGCAAAAATTCGACATAACCGACCATATCTTTTGATTGCGTTGACGTAGAAGGTTGATTTTTTCACGGCTGCATGAGGTTGTAGACTTGAGTATTTGGTAATAATTTCATCTTGATACGTCCGCGCGTTTCTGAGATACCTATAGATCTTGACGGACAGACAGACAACAAAGTGTTCCTTTTTTCGGAACCCTAAAAATGGAGGGAAAATGTGACGAATGCAAAATATAAACTAGCGGGCGAGGTTGTTTAACTAAGCGGCCGCTTAATGCTACTTTTAAGCGAACGTTTAAATTAGGATTAGAAATAAATGCCTAAAAAGAATAACAGCCTAAGTTCTGTTTATTAAACCTCTGTCGTAAGATAGATGCATTAATTTCTATCATTATTTATTTCTTCTAATTGGTAATTACATAATTCCCAATTAGAAGTATCGGTTACTTAGCTGACTGAAGTAAGGTTTAAATATTTATTATATTAATCGTTATCCTTACCAAACTCAAGATAATAATTTTAAAATATTTGTTGATGATTAGGGTTGTATAAATAAAAAACACACACATTAAGTATATTGATTTATTGATTTCAAATCATTGTTCATCATTAATTAAATTGACTGAAGGTCCTACGACATGTATTACATTTGTGACATTTAGTAAACATTCAATAAACTAATCTAATACAACATTTAATAATGCGACGGCAAAAAGTATTTATTCTATTACTTAAGTGGTACAATGTGCCAACAGTTAAGGTCCAGAATAGCGAATTGAGTAACTGAATATCGACCAGTTCGGTTAAACTTACATAGGTACTTAAATAGTTTCATTTGGCACGGTTATCTGTTAAGTTTGGCAATAGTAGTTTTACCGGAAGGAAAAATTCAATAGAAGTATACAATTGAGTATTTGACAGTATAGAAAATAAACACTTTACGTCAAAAATAGAAAATAGTAAACTTTGAAAACAACTGTAAATGAAATATCACAAGTTAGGAAGAGACTTCGACAATTATATCGTGTGCATTAAATCTACTACTGCATTTTACTGTTACACCCATGAACGATTAAAAATATTCTGAATCGGCTTTCTGCTTCGAAGATTTATTCTTCATCTGAAGAGGAGTCATCGATCAATCCAGCGCTAGTCATAGCGATGAGTTTTCCAGCCGTGCGCAGCTTCTGCATGTGCACGCAGTATGACTTGCTTTTTTGCAGGACATCAGGGATGTTTATGGGGCAGCCGCAGCTCTGCTGAGCTGCTGGGGCCGGCGTAGGTGTTGGGACCGGGGCGGTGGGCTTTTTCTTATTAGCCTCAGCCATTTCAAACTGCCCTTCGGCCATACTTTGCTCCAAGATCGTATGGTTTTGAACTAAAATATGTATTTCTTTCTCTTCGCCCAGCAATGTAGAGAGGATATCGTTGCGGCTTTTTAACTGAAGGTTGAGCACAGCTACTTGTAATTTTAAGGCTTCAACTTCCGCCTTACTGTCCAGCAGCGTTTTTTTCAGCTGTTTCGTTTCTGTGTCGTTTATCTTATTAGCTTCCATTGCTTTGATTATCTTTGATATCTGAACATTAAAATTCTCGTTAAACTCCCGCTTCATCGACAAGAGTACTGAAAGGAGTTCGATAGTAGTCTTCATTTTTGTTGCTGTTATTTGCACAATTTTGGCTAACTACACACACTGTGTTCCTTTAGACTGGAGAAGCGCAACACGTGTGACGACGGTGAAGGCGAAGCGTTGTGTGGCCTTTTGTTGTGGCCCGCCAGACTCCCGGGCTCCGCCATTTTGCAAAACGAAGTTATTGATTTCCCTCGGCAGACATGCGCGGGTAACAGGCATCGCCCGCGGTTGCCACGGGCTGGGTGGGACCAAAGATTATATAAACGCTAGGGTGTGGTCACAAAGCAGAAAACGTCTTGGTAACTAGCAAGAAAACAACGAAGGATGCTTGTCAACAGTTTTGTCTCAAACAATCAACGGAACAAAGGATATGAACTAATTCGGTGTTGTATTCATCATCAGTCTATTTATATGTCCCCACAGCTCGGGCACAGACCTTCCCTTACATCAAGGGAGCTGGGGCCATGATCCACCACGCGGGCCCACTGCAGATTGGCGGATATCACATGCCTTAGACTTTTTTTTCTTCTACGGCGTGCAGGTTTCATCACGATGTTTTCCTTCACCGTTTTGAGAGCACTCTGTAAACGTACGTAAGTTTTTCCGTCGAGAAAACCGAGGATAACTCATTGTACATGGCTGCCCTGGCTGGGAATCGAATCTGGGACCTCCGTATCGCAAGTCCAACCACTGAGCCACCGAGCTCTTCATGTGTTGCAGTGTTGTATTATTTTAGGCATAAACCTTTAAGGGCTTTAAGGGCCTGATATGAGCAAACTAGCGCCGCCAATCTTAAAAAAAATCTTCCAATTTAATCAATTTTATTAAAAAAAGCTATTTATAAAATGTTTATTAGGATGAATACTATTTTTCAATATACAATACATGGCATAATTGCGACAAGCTAAGTTGTTGTTCACAAATGTGCCAAAAACGGCCGTTTTTCGCAATTATGCGAACTACAACTTACCGAAATTGAATCACGTTATAAATAAGCATTTAAAAAATAGTATTTATCGTAATAAACATTTTGTAAATAGCTTTTTTTAATAAAATTTATTAAATTGGAAGATATTATTTTATTAAGGTTGGCGGCGCTAGCTGGCTCATGTAAGGCCCTTAATATAGCTTCTCTTAAACCGTGCTTTGTGAATTTCACGTGTTATATGTCATCCCTCCATCTGGTCTCAGAATTGTTTAGGTATATGCCGCAGCAACGAAACTAAACCCAATATTAATGAAATACAATTAAGTATGTCTGCATTCCCAATAACACCAAATTCTACATTTGAACAAAGCTCGATAGAATATCGTTTTGTTTTTAAGGTTCCGTATCTCAAGAGGAAAAAAGGAACCGTTATAGGATCACTTTGTTGTCCGTCCGTCTGCCTGTCTGTCAAGACCTTATCCTCAGAAACGCGTGGACGTATCAAGATGAAATTAATATCAAAATACTCGAGTCTGTAACGTCATGCAACCGTGAAAAAATCAAACTTCTACGTGAACCCAACCAAAAGATATGACCGTTTACGCCGCATTTTCCCGCATATTTGTATCAAAATGCAATGGAATCAAAACCTATAGGGTACTTCCCGTTGACCTTGAAACATGAAGGCAAGAAGCTAGGTCTTATAGCACAAGTAAAGGTAAAATACGATGGATATAGTATAATATTTTTTTTTCTTATCTTTTTATTTATTTATTTTATTAATGGACTCGACAGTTCGTCATTTTCCAATGTCATGTTACAGAAAATTCAATATAGTCAATAGTCTTCTATCTTCCTCCAGGGGAGTCGCAGTAGCGTCTTCACCCTGGGTAGCCGCGTCTTCATGTCTTCATCCAGAGGAGACGCCGTAGCGTCATCACTCTGGACGAAGCAGGTCGACAGTCACGTTCACTCCCGAGCTTGTAGCGGGAACTCTTGATAAAAGCTTGAAACTTCAGATCTTGCATAAATAATTCAATAACTTCACCGTACTGTCATTCGCGAACAGTTTCTGATTAATTTAACGTGATATTAAACACAAAATAGTCCCTGTAGACGTTGAAAGGAAAATTATCAAATATTTTCGCAACCGTCGTTTCCCGTCATTTTCAAGAGAACCAAACTTATATTTACAATTGGCCAAATAGCCGGGAGTATGTCGACTGGACAGGACATATTATTTTGGGAACGGCAAAGATAAGTTGGTCCTTAAATCGAATTTATCTTTTTGTTAGAGCATAATTACGGGGATAAGTTGCGTTGCACGGAACCGTCGCGAGTCGGTGCGTGAGCCGACGGCCGACTTTTTTTTTTAAAGTAGTACTGTTTTTTCTCCTGACCCTCTTCATATGTTTCCCATTGTGAATCATTAATTTACTTATGGACTGTCGTGTCGTTAAGAGCCTTCCTAGAGCCAACTAGCGCCGCCAATCTTAAAAAAATCATATCTTCCAATATAATCAATTTTATTAAAAAAGCTACGTTCACATTGTTTATTGCTATAAATATTATTTTTTAAATGCTTATTTGAAACGTGATTCAATGTAGGTAAGTTGTAGTTCACAAATGTGCCAGAAACGGCCGTTTTTCGCAATTATGTGAACTACAACTTACCTACATTGCATCACGTTACAAATAAGCATTTAAAAAATAATATTTATAGCAATAAACAATGTGAACGTAGCTTTTTTAATAAAATTGATTATATTGGAAGACATGATTTTTTAAAGATTGGCGGCGCTAGTTGGCTCATGTCAGCGCCTTAACGTATCTTATTTAATTACGTATTTTTGTTATTGTTACTATCCACTGCGTCGGATTATTGTTTTGATTTCGACCAAAAAGAATATTTACCTTCGTTTTGGTCGAATTAAGGTGAATTGACAATCAAATACAAAGCAGAAAGGCGCCCCAATTTTGAAGATTCGTGCTATCAACCTTAAACATTGAGAATGGGTCTGATTGATAAAACGCTAAGGCTGTGTTCACATTGGATACTGAAACGCTAGAACTGTGGTGGTAAATTACTATTTAGTCTGATATTTGCCAATATTTTATATTCGAGCCGATATTTTCATTGTAACTTCAGTTTTACAAAGTCGGCCCGACATTTTATGCCATTTCTAAGAAGAAGTACCACCACAGATTATATATAGCTATTTGTCTTTGTTCCCACCCTATGCTGCCGAACGAGGGTCGAGGGTGTCCGGGATGGACTGTCTGCGCATGTCAGCCGCGGAAAATCAATAGATTCACTAGAGATGCCAAATTCAAATCGATTCTTTTGAACATCGATTTATGGATTTTCGAATTTTGAAACGATTCACGTAAATTCTATCTCAACTCAGATCAAATCGCTTACCTTGAATTTCTGAAGAAAAATCGAATGGTTTTTTTGTTAAGGGCCTGACATGAGCCAACTAGCGCCGCCAATTTAAAAAAATATATATATCTTCCTATATAATAAGTAATAAATTTTATTAAAAAGCTATGTACAAAATCTTTATTAGGAATACTATTTTTCAATATACAATACATAGCATAATTGCGACAAGCTAAGTTGTAGTTCACAAATATGCCAAAAACGGCTGTTTTTCGCAATTATGCGAACTACAACTTACCGACATTGAATCACGTTATAAACAAGCATTTAAAAATAGTATTTATCGTAATAAAGATTTTGTACATAGCTTTTTTAATAAAATTTATTAAATTTGAAGATATCATTCTTTTAAGATTGGCGGCGCTAGTTGGTTCATGTCAGGCCCTTAAGAATTTGGTATCAAATATCGAAAAAGTACACACTAAGTTCGATCTCGGATTTCAAAATATATAATTTACAATCATATTCAAAATCACCTAACGATATAACACAGTTGACTGAAAGCCCGTAATCGATTAAACGCCAACGTCTATGTTACTGGTTTTCAAATGCCCAGATGTAGAAAATTGGCATACATAATTAATTTAACACGGTTTAAACTATTATACCATAGTCGTAGTAATACGATCCTTATGAAATCGATTCAAACCCATTCGATTCTGATCCCGAATCGATTCAATGTATTGCGATCCACAAATTCGCAAAGTTTAAACCAAAGAGTCGGGCATCCCTACAATAGGTATTCAGCTAAATTCACACAGCGAAAAACGTGTTTCCACACCACGATTTTCACGCCCGCCAATCAGAAGACGGCATTGCCAGTTGCCACGCCCATCACACATACACCTGAAACGCCACCCTGTAATCAATACTTAGTTGTGTAAAATAGCAGTGTGGGAAGAGCGGCATTAACAAAGTGACGATGGCGGCGAGACTACGTTACTCGCGTCGTCGCACTAAGCCAACACCTAAAGTGTAAGCGAGTTTAAAACAAATAGTATTCTATTCGAAATTTTTCAAGTGATAGTGTTTAAACAGAATTCGATATTAAATAAAATTAAAAATACTTATTATCATCGATAATATAAAATTATTACTTTAACTGTGTTTATGCGAATCCGGACCATTTATATACCAGTCTGACAACTGAGTGCCATTGCATCGAGGAGAGAAGAGAAGAGAAAACGTGTGACTCTTTTCCATAAACGTGATTGTTCGTTTTAGAAATTCATACAAATATTTTTGTACAATGTCCACGAGATTTGAACTCTCTTCTTCCCAAACGTGCCATTGCACTTAAATGACAGACTGGCGATACCTGGTTTACGCGCATAAACGCAGCTTAATTGATATTTTGTATTTTAGCGCCACTGTGAATGCGGAAATTGAAGACCAAATTGTCAAATTCAAGCGTTTGACAATGACAAACGAAAGATTGGTTTCAAAGTACAAGACGCTGGAAAAAAAGGTGGCGAAGTTCACCGAAGAAAACGAACGTTTGAAACAACAACTGGCGTTACAAATGCGTTTAGAAGAACGTCTCAATTGTCGTTTAAAATGTCGTAACGAGATTCTACACTCGTTGCTAAACGAGGAAAAAGACCTAAGGGCCCTGGAAGAGACTTCATCAAATGGAGCAAAAGCAGAAGAGGTTCCATTTGCTAGCAAGGTCCTAATAATAATGGAAAAGTCAACTAAAACCATCAAATCATCCAAGAAGAGCAATAAAGAAAATGGCGGCTCACACAAAGTATCTGCTCTTACCAACTCAAAGATGAACACTTTATTCCAGGTGTTTGAGAATATAGTTGACAAAGATGTTCCCACAACCACCGAAATAATTGATGGTGCCCCATCCGAAGAAGAATAAGTCTTCAAG
This sequence comes from Tachystola acroxantha, assembly GCA_963506565.1. Lineage (NCBI taxonomy): Eukaryota > Metazoa > Arthropoda > Insecta > Lepidoptera > Oecophoridae > Tachystola > Tachystola acroxantha. Next base: position 21,420,930 of record OY735870.1, read on the forward strand.
TTTGTCGTACCGACAATTCCGGAATGGAAACGTGAACAGAAACACCTGGATGCAGTTGCGGGGTCAAATAGAATACGGCCCCCTTAGTATAAGAAACAAAAAAATCAATGTAATCATGTCAGTTTTAAAAAAAATGTAATCATAGTATGTAAGCAATCCATGTAATCATTCAATTTTAATAAATTAATCTATATGTCTATCGGGTACTTATTTTAATAACGACAAAGTTAGTGTAATGTAGACTTATAGCAAAAAAAATAAGAGCATCATTAAAATTGCCGCTAATTAACAGTTTGAGGATTTAAGTATAAATAAAACCTTCCTTCAGCAACCAAATTACTTAGCGATCTTTAGTAAGCGCACAGGCGAAGACTGGTATTGATTTACAAACAAATCGGAATAATATGCGAGGTAAGTTGTCAAATATTTACCTACGCAATTTGACGATTAACATTTGCTTTTTTATTGCTTGCGAATAGCCACTGACCTCTTTTCTGTGAAAATTCTATTCATGTTCATATTTCCATTGTGTTTAGCGATTAATGATCACATTAAGTTAGGAAATATCTGCGAATGTTTAGCCATAACCTATTAGATCGAAAGAACATAAGGGGCTTACATTAGCGAACTAGCACCGCCAATCCTAAATTTTTTTATCTTCCAATATAATCAATTTTATTAAAAAAAGGTACTTAGCAAATCTTTATTAGGATAAATACTACTTGTGATTCAAGTTCGCTAAGTTGTAGTTCTCATAATTGCGAAAAGCGGCCTTTTTTGGCATATTTCAGAACTACAACTACGCTTGTCGCAATTATAATATGTATTGTATATTGAAAAATAGTATTTATCCTAATAAAGATTTTCTAAGTAGCTTTTTTAAGACGCTGACATGAGCCAACTAGCGCCGCCAATCTTTAAAAAATCATATCTTCCAATATAATCAATTTTATTAAAAAAGCTACGTTCACATTGTTTATAGCTATAAATATTATTTTTTAAATGCTTATTTGTAACGTGATTCAATGTAGGTAAGTTGTAGTTCACAAATGTGCCAGAAACGGCCGTTTTTCGCAATTATGTGAACTACAACTTACCTACATTGCATCACGTTACAAATAAGCATTTAAAAATGATATTTATAGCAATAAACAATGTGAACGTAGCTTTTTTAATAAAATTGATTATATTGGAAGATTTTTTTTTAAAGTTTGGTTGGCGCTAGTTGTCTCATGTCAGGCCCTTAACTTTTGTGCTTATATCAAGGGTTCCTCGCATGACTCAGAGGTGGACGTTGATCGTAGAGTTATTTTAGTGTTTGGGAGGGCTGTGTGCAGCTTTAGGTTAGATTATGTTCGTATTTATGTATGAATTTGTAATAAAACAGACATTGTAAGTGTCAGACCAGGCTGTATGCTCTAGTTAGCCTTGCCTTTCCATCTGCGAATAATAAAAATACGAACATACTCATAACGTAGGTACCTAGATAGACAAAAGCACGCCTTCCCCATCCGGCCTGCCGGCCATCATGAAACAGGGTGGCGCGACCGTTGCTAGGCAACGACTGCATCGACCCGTCTGCCTGCCTTTGTATGCAGTTATTTTAGGGATGGACATAAATTACCTACCTAGTATTTAAAATGAATGCTCGTCTTGCCTTTCCGTTGGTTACCTATAGGTAGATAATTATTTGAAACTGATTTTAAAAGTAATGATCGCTTCATAGGTGATTGAAACTGGTTCTTTCAAGTCCCCATACAAAATATACTTTAGGCACGCTCCATAGAGTGCGTGATGATCTTATTTTCCTTCATTTCAAAACTTCAATGAGATTGATAGGTTCCTACCTAGTTACTCTTACATTGAGAGAGCTCGGGCCATCCATCATCCACCACTCGGGCCCGCTGCGAATTAATAATTAGCCATGCCGGAGATTTTTTTCTACGGCATGCAGGTTTCATCACGATGTTTTCCTTCATCGTTTTTAGATAACTCGTTAAATGACAATGCCAGATTCTGCCCCACCATCAACCGCAAGTTGTACAAGATAACGAATAAATGTAAAAATATCTCCCGTTTTTATTAAAATTATTGGTTTAAAATAAAGGTTTGTACAACTTAATTTAAAAATAACAGCTTAATTAGTAATTCAGAAAATAGTAAGAAATCGGAGCGATTTATTCATTGTTTTTGTTATTCTTCTATAAGAGTTGCGAGAGTAGTAGAAAATGATACTGATTATGATTATGCAATATGAAACCTGTAATAAGTCCGCAACAAAATAATAGGTACAGCTTAAATGGTCACGTAGTTAGGTTTGTCCTTTGAAAGGCTTGCACGGAGACATAGGTCCAACGCGTAGAGGCCCCTTAGAGAACTTTAATTTGAAGGGATATGTGATGCACCTAACGGGACCCGTCTCTGAGCGCATCTGACTGCACTCGAATGACAGACCCCGGCAGGTGCATAAACTATTGCAGTGATTGGAAATTACAACTTAATTGGGGCTATTGGTTTGGGGTGTTGGTGGGTCAGTCAGTCTGGTCTATAGAGCGAGACGTCGGACACCTGCCATGATCACATTGTCTCGAAGTTATGAATTTTTATTACTATTATTGTTATATGGAATAAATATCCATTTTAACAAAACTCATTTGTTTCATAGAATGAGGTGATAACTGTGGTTCACATCGCGAAGTCGTCGCTATACCGCATGGTGCTGAAGTATGCCAACCGTCTCCGGGACCCCGTCAGCGCAACCATCGTCATCACACCGGAGAGCGTCGTCGATATACAACAGAGGTAAGTTAAATAGTTGTAGAGGTTACAGTTGGGTACGCTAACACAAGTCGCGGAAGTAATTCGCAAGTCTCCCCGTGACTCCGTCATAGGGCGGCGAGACGGAACACCGAGGGGTTTTTAGTCGGTAAGAGTCCGACATAACCATCCTCGCCTCCCCGTGGCAAGGAGGTATCATGATATCTAGATGATTTTCACCCCGAAAAAAAAATGGGTACGCTAACATCTAAAGTACAATCGAAGACAGAGATAAGTATACAGGGGACCTCAATAAGATTGAGATTTTCTCAAAATCTACTGGATCGAATTTAATAATTCTTTTACAGTTACATAGTTTTCACTTTTATCTATCAAACAGTGAAAGAATTTTTGCAATAGGTCATGTAGTTTTTGAGAAAATTTCAACATTAAAAACTCTCCTGTACACCTTTCTTTGTGTTCCACCGTACAACGGTGATGTCACTTCCGTCTGAAGCACTACATTCTTTGAAACGTGTTTGAAACCATATCGCATACGCAATCCGCTACCTACGGAACGTTAACGATGGCAGAAAATGGGGCGGGGCATGAGTTTCAATTGCCCGCAGGCCGCAAGCCGCGTACAGATCGCAAAACTATCTCTCGTATTTATAATACCCTATAATTTGATTTATATTTGGTAAGAATAACTATTTCGGACATAATTTTCATTTTAAGAACATGGAACATGTTTGCGATTTTTTTTCTATCGAGCGAAGTTTGTTCAATCATGTATCGGTATTCATCAGTCTCTAAATAGACACCCCAAGATTGCTGTATATTTTTTTCAGACGTTTAATTTTAGTAGTTAGTGCCGTAGCCTTCATAGAAAAACTGTAAATCCGCGCATAACCTGACTATTTATTATTATTCAGTTTCACTGTGAACTTGAAGCCGACGAGCCAGCCGCAGCTGATCACCGTGGCAGGGGAGAAGGGGAATGCGCCTGCGCCGTTCGTCATGAACCCAGGGAACTGGACAGTAACCATCAAGACTAACAAGGAGATTATGATCGTAAGTCATGGCATGAGATGATGGTGCCTTTATATGTTCGCTTCTTTTTTTCTTTTCTCGTGTGGTTTAGTGACCAAACCTACTTGTCAAAGTTATTCAGGCCGCCCGTTGGCCTTTGACGTGGCCTGACGACTGCTGTCAAGCGACAACAACCGGGACCAACTGCTTAACGTGCGCCCCGAGACACGAAGGGGCTCAGATGAAAGTGTCACTAGCGGTCACCAATCCAGGTCCTGCCCTCGCCCAACGTTGCTTAACTTGTACGATCGTTTTCAACGTGTACTCGCAACTGGGCCCCATATGTTCGCTCTTTTCCGCAGTTATTTACATGTTCTCATGGTAAAGGGCCCGAATCCTGGCGCGTGTTACAATTTTGAATCGCTTGTGACTGACAGTTGTAAGACTGAACTCAACACACGCACTCAAAACTATGACTATCAGCCATAATGCCGCGGTGCAAGGCCAACCACGTACAGTCGAAGACGGAGATAAGTATACAGGAGACCTCAATGGTTGAGATTTTCTCCAAAACTACTTGACCTATTGCAAAAACGGACCGAATTTAATAATTCTTTTACAGTTACCTAGTTTTAACTTTTATCTATCAAACAGTGAAAGAATTTTTGCAATAGGTCAAGTAGTTTTTGAGATAATCTCAACCTTCAAAACTCTCCTGTACGTAGCTGCGAGCCATGAGCGGGCGCTACTTTCACTGGCGTAATACCACTTTAATCCACTAAAACTCACATTTTCTTCCAGGACTACTTCGTACTGATCCCCGAGGCGTACTACGAAGCCACGGTGCTAACCAAACTCGTGGACAAACCTTGTGTGATCGGCGATCAGGAGCTATGCCGACATTTCGCGTATCCCAACTTGAGCGGCCGCCCAACGACAGGCGTTGATGGGCTGGTGACATCTGTTCAACGATATATTGATGATTCTGAGGTAGGTACACGATACAGGCCTCAATCATCGTCAGTCTATTTATATTGCCCCACTGCTCGGGCACAGACATTCCCCTACAACGAGGGAGCTCGGGCCATGATCTACCACGCAGATTTCACATGCCTTAGATTTTTTTCTTCTTCTACGGCATTCAGGTTTTATCACAATGTTTTCTTTCACCGTTTTGAGAGCACTCGGTAAATGTACGTAAGTTTTTCCGTCAATAAAACCGAGGATAACTCATTGGTACATGGCTGCCCTGGCTGGGAATCGAACCTGGGACCTCCATATTGCAAGTCCATTGACCCAGCCCTGAGCCACCGATTATACGATTGTCAAAATGATAAAAGGACATGGTATAACCGTGACAGAAACATTGCTATCACGCTGGTATAGCATCGTATCTATCCTATCATTTAGCCATCTCATGATATGATTTCATCGTTTTTAGAGCTTGTAATACTTGTAGGTTGCACATCATCTCATTTCATCGTTTTGAAAATCGGGTTGATTTGAAAGCTAATACAACTCTAATCTTAACAATTTCAATTCCTTAGCAACTAAGAGAGTTGAACGCGGGAACAACCGACATACCCCTCCTTGGCAACGACCAGGACCAACTCCAATACAACTTGAATATAGACTCTAATGGTCCTTATGTGCTGCTAATCGAATACATAACACCAGTGGACACCGAAGACAATGGAAACATGACCAGAGTGAATAAAGGCACGGTGACTGTGAGATTCCAATCTGGAGACGGCCCGGAGTCGAATGCTATAGTCAACCTTAACGACTGTCCGTACACGTCAGCGTGCAGGCAGGTCATTGTGGACGACCTGGCGAAGATCTACGTGTTCAATGTGCAGGATTATAACAATGTCATCACTTTGGAGGTGAGATACTTTTAATTCTTTACTGTACACAAAGTTGATTACAAATACATGATATGAGAAATAGTGAGAATAATCCGATTTATTAGGTACCTATATCGGTCGGCGGTTATTGTTTATTTATTTTATTAATGGACTCGACAGTTCGTCGTTTGCCAATGTCATGTTACTGATAATTCAATAAGTATATAATAGTCTTATATCTTCCTCCAGAGGAGTCGCAGTAGTCTTCACCCTGGGAAGCCGCGACTTCATGTCTTCATCCAGAGGAGACGCCGTAGCGTCATCACTCTGGACGAAGCAGCTCGACAGTCACGTTCACTCCCGAGCTTGTAGCGGGAACTCTTGATAAAAGCTTGAAACTTCAGATCTTGCTCAAATTATCCAATAAATTCACCATACTGTCATTAGCGAACATTTTCTAATTAATTTAACGTGATATTAAACACAAAATAGTCCCTGTAGACATTAAAAGGAAAATTATCAAATAATTTCGCAACCGTCGTTTCACGCCATTTTCAAGAGAACCGGTCGGCGGTACTTTAGTACAATGTGTAATGTTAATATGGATATTCTGGTGTACCACGGGCAAAATAATCTAGTACACCAAGGTGGTCTACGGAGGTGGTCCACGGGCAATAACCCACAACTTTGACCATTAATATGTCTGGTATTAAGTAATTGGAATATCGAAAAACTAACTTCAGATGTATTTTTCTTTTCTCGTGTGGTTTAGTGACCAAATCTATTTGTCAAAGTTATTCATGCCGCCCGTAGGCCTTTGACGTGATGAATGGATTATACCTACATTGTGGACTAGTACAGCCCACAATGGGGAGTGCTCGGGGCGCCAGTCGAGTCGCGGATGTATCGCAGTTCCCGGGGCTCGGCAAGAATAGCACGAGGTGGAACACTCCAGGAGGTTTAGTCGGTATGCTGCCCCTTCAGAGCGGTGAGCCCGACATAATCAACACGCTCCCCCGGGCGTGGTGGTACATGATTTTGTATGTTTAAAAAAAGGCATTTGACGTGGCCTAACGACTGCTGTCAAGCGACAGCAACCGGATCGTTACTTCAGATGAGTAAGTGAGTTTATTTAGGCCAAGAAACAATGAAACGTCGGCCCAGCTACCCGGCCAGAGCCGGACTTCATTGCTTCATAATTTAGGCAATGTATATTTTTTAAAATCAACATCTCCAATGTCGAGAACCGTTTTAAAATGGTACGAAAAATAGAAAGGCCATTGAACCATCCTCATTAACCTGCTATTGTTATTTAGGGCGAAATGGACACACTTGCCGGCATCAAGTCGATAGTGGCGATCCCGGAGGACGAGTGGCATCTCGACTACATGACGCCGAGGCCATACTGCCTGAGGAGGAACGGCAAATGTGATCCTGCCATATTTTCCGCGGCCGTGGACTCCAAGAAGGTAAACTACAATAATCGTACCACGTGGTCTCGCCACAGACAAGGGGCCTGTCAAAAACCGGCCCGTGGTTCCACCACAAATTAATCTCCTATGGCGCTACTGGTTGTGCCAAGCTGTTATTCCGGCGCGGCGCGCTGCACTTGCTGCACGAGCCACGCGCGCACACCCTACTAACATGTTAATCTGTTCTGTGATTATTGCATAGTTATTTCCACATTATTAAATTGGATTACTTTATTTTCACAATGATGAACAGGTTCGATCAATCAGAAGGATACCCTATCCTTCTAATATTTTAAGCTGTTCCGTGATTATTGCATAGTTATTTCCACATTATTAAATTGGATTGCTTTATTTTCACAATGATGAACAGGTTCGATCAATCAGAAGGATACCCTATCCTTCTAATATTTTAAGCTGTTCTGTGATTATTGCATAGTTATTTCCACATTATTAAATTGAATTACTTTATTTTCACAATGATGAACAGGTTCGATCAATCAGTTCCTTCCGTTTTACATCATAACACGGGTAATTAGACGATCATATTTGATTACAAAATAAGACATTTGATTTGGGCTGCTACTTACTAGAATTGTGCCCTAACATTACAATCTGTTGTGACCAGGTGGAAATGGAATCTGGGGTAGGTGGTGACCGCGAGACGCGGCCGCCTATCCTCGACAACTCCACCATGGTGGTGTACCTGTCTCCGGAGTCTGACCCCATCACGATCGAGTCCAAGGTGCCAACACCCGGCGAGTACATGTTCGTCGTGCATTACTATCAGCCGGATCATCCTGGTAAGAACCTTTTCATTTTTGTCCTTTAATTTCCAATGTTAAGCTGAATTTGACAGTTCTCAAAATAGTGCCAATAATTTTTACAACTTTGGTGTAAGAAAGGAAGAACGGAAGAAACACCTATCAGATATAAGTAGGAAAGAATATACCTATCATATATTAGGTTAGTTTTTAGAAAACTCACACCAAATGTACTGCCTATATACCCAAATATATTTTGAGTCATATTTAGACTTTAGATGGTACGGCACCTTTTCCATCTATAGCCATTGGTAACGATTCTGTAACGTGATTTCTAATTTTAAGCTGACATTTGTAGCGATTCCAGATTGCATACTCTAATATACTCCGCTAAGCGAGGCATCCCGGCGGGATACCCTTATTTTTCGGGAACGCTATTGTCGTTCTGAAAACGATTAAATTAATACGAAAATACTACCAATAAATACGAAATTAATACCAAATATCACTTTTTAAACTTTCACGGTTTGTATACATATTAATTAGATAAAACGGGAATTGCATCCATCATGTAGTAGACGCAGTCTACTCGTGACCATGATGGCTGCAATGCTGTCGAAATATCGAGACATCAATAATAAATGTTTAACACGGTAATTCCCGTTTTATCTAATTAATAACATATACTCAAGTCTGCAACCTCATGCAGCCGTGAAAAAATCAACCGTCTACGTTAACGCAATCAAAAGATATGGCCGTTTATGTCGAATGTTGGTGCATATTTGCATGAAAACGCAAAAAACTCAAAACCAAAACGGGGTATTTCCCGTTGACCCAGAATCATGAAATTTGGCAATATGCTAGGTCTTGTAGCACAAGTAAAGGAAAAAATCCGAAAACTGTAAATTTGAAATTACATCTACCAAAAAGTATTTTTTTCTTACAAACTGATATTTGCAGTTGATGAACTAATCGTGTGTATATCGATGTATGGACATAAAATATTGATAATGGCAAAGATAAGTTGGCTTCTAAATCTAAATAAAGTTTATCTTTCCGTAGAGCAAAGTTACGGGGTTAAGTAAGTTGTTTGCACGGAAGCCTCGGTGCGTGAGTCCGACTCGCAATTGGTCGGTTTTTTTGTATTCTATTGACATTTAAAAATGACACTTATTTCTTTCCCCAGCGAGTACACTAGACGCGATCTTGGCAGTGGACGGCCAGAAGTACGAGACCTCTATGGCCGTGCAGCACTGCCCCTCCAACTCCGGCTGTCGCGCCCTGCTCCGGCTGGCCACAGGAAACCCGCAGTTCGCGATCAACGAGAACTTTACGCTCGTCTTCAAGGTACGGGATTCTGTTTTTTTTTATAAGTTGGTAGTTTAAAAAGTTGGCATTGTGAAAAGTTGGCTTTTGATAAGTTGGCATTGTGAGATGGCTTTATGATAAGTTGGCATTGTGAAAAGTTAGCTTTTGATAAGTTGGCATTGTGAGAAGTTAGCTTTTGATAAGTTGGCACTGTGCAAAGCTAGCTTTTGATAAGTTGGCATTGTGAAAGTTAGCTTTTGATAAGTTGGCATTGTAAGAAGTTAGAGTTGGCATTGTGACAAGTTGACATTGTGAGAAGTTGGCATTATGATTAATTGACATTGTTGGAAGTTGGTGTTTTGAGTGATTGGCATTGAGGGTGTGAGTGGTTGGCATTTTACGAGCTTGGCATTGTACCAAGTAAAAGCTATATAAACTTGGCATTATGGGATATGGCATTATGTAACGTAGGTAGGCATAATGTGAAGTTGGCATTGTGAGAAGTTAGCAATCTCAGAAATTATCATTGCGAGAACTTGGCATTATTAGCTCGTGTTAATTCACTAGTGATGTTATTCATAAACCTAGTTAAACCTCACTGTCTTTAAATCGTGTTGCTATCCCTTTCACACTTCGTTAAAAAAAGGTTAAGACAGAAAGGGACAGGGTGGCTAAACGGTGGCGTAACTTTAAATCTCGTTTATGAACAACAGCCTAAGTCAATTCACTCATTTAGAGTGGATATTAATATATATTTAAAAATACTTATATTACAATTAGTAATTATAAAACATCATAATCTTAATATTACTTCATCATCATCAATCTGTATCGTTCCTGATATACATAGGCCTCTCCAATTATTCGCAAAGGGATACTCAACCCCATTTTCAGCTTTGTGCATCAACCCCCTGCCAGACATCCAATATTACAAGCTCTGCTGTCGACATGCCCCTTGAAATTCAATTTCCAATATCAATTAGCAAGTCTCCTCTTAGTAACACAAAATCTAGAACGCCTCCCTTCCACCCTATGCAGCCACCCCTTAGTCTAGAATGTTCGGTGAAAGCCACCCCACTCCTACTGCGCATGTCAGCCGACAAAATCAATGGCTAGAATCAAAATCAATAGCTCGTTTTTCAAAATGGCCGGATGTTGTAGGGATGAGGGCTCTCCCTTCCTGCCCACGTACCTGTGTCATACGAGGTATTTACACAACACAACAAGGGTGTTGAGAAAGTTTAAAGTGCGGATTAATAAACGTGATTTAAAGGCTTGACATGAGCCAACTAGCGCCGCCAATCTTAAAAAAATAATATCTTCCAATATACTTAATCAATTAGAACATGATGAAAAAATTCTTGCCGTGGGCAGGACTTGAACCTGCTCACGGCAAGAATAATAGTGGCCTGTGGTGGCTCAGTCGGTAAGAGCGTGTCACGGAATGACAAGGTCGCAGGTTCAAGTCCTGCCCACGGCAAGAATTTTTTTCATCATGTTCTAATGTATCCATCGAGCATGGATAATGCGTAATTCAAAATCTGAATGCTTAATCAATTTGATTAAAAAAAAAGCTATTGACCACAGATTGAACTATTTCTTGTGTCAAACTTAACTAAATCGTTGGTCATTGGGTTGTAAAAATAATCTAGTCTAGGAAGGAACTGACACATCGATCCCCTAGTTCACAATCATACTAATTACGGAAAAGATTAGGACGATAGATAGTGCACAAATCATAAAGTTACAATTTTATTGACAAAAGCAATATTATGTAAACTTATTGGAAATAAATGATTTGATTTCACTTCTGTAACATCCTGTGGATATAGTTGAGGAGTGAGGGGAGAAGTGACCACGCCTCCAGCTAACGTTGTCAACGGCAACTAGCTTGGCCCACCCTTACACACACTAACATGCAACAATTTAATTTAGCACCCATTTTAAAATACTGAGCAACTTTGTCACTATAAAACGTAGAAGAAAAGTATGTAGCTACTTTTGCATGGAGCAAGTTGTGTATTTATTAATTAAATACAGTGATATCACGGGTAATTAGATCATACACACGACCTATGTATTTTCTAATATGCGCCTGATCAGCCAATAATAGAAAAAATAATAATAACCTGCAATGTCCCACGAGCTCGGTGGCTCAGTGGACTTGCAATACGGAAATCCCAGGATCGATTCCCAGCCAGGGAAGCTATGTATCAATGAGTTAGCGTCGGTTTTTTCGTCGGAAAAACTTACGTATATTTACCGAGTGCTCTCAAAACGGTGAAGGAAACCTGCATGCCGTAGAAGAAGAAAGAAAATCTAAGGCATGTGAAATCCGCCAACACGCACTGGGCCCGCGTGGTGGATCATGGCCCCAGCTCCCTCGATGTAAGGGAAGGTCTGTGCCCGAGCAGTGGGGCAATATAAATAGACTGATGATGATGATGAATGTCCCACTGCTGGGCAAAGGCCTCCCACCAACCCTTCCACTCATTTCTATCCTGCGCAGACTCAGGCCACTGTCTCATAAAAACGTCCTCGTTTCCAGGGACGGCCACGTGGCCTTTTCGCGTTGTTTGTAGATAATAATTGTGGGAATAAAATCTCGTATGACACCTAACCTGCTACTTAACCATAAACAACCCTACGACGTTGTTTAAACTGACAGCTACTTATTCGGTTGTTCAAGAGTTGATTAATTTTAAATAGTGTTTATAAGTAATATGTTTTTTAACAATTGCTAAACAAGGTATTAACTTTAATCATCGATTATAAGTAAGGCTGTAAGCCTAAACTTCGGTATATTTAGGTTAAGAAATAAAGATGCTTTTTACCCGACTGCGCAAGAAGGAGGGTATGTATGTTGTATGTTTTTCGAGTGTATGTATGTATGTCTAATTCTTTGTCCCGTCCTGCAGCCTAAACGGCTTAATGGATTTTAACATATGAGGTGTCGTTAGATTCGTCTTGATTATAGAAGTGACAGTCTATTTTAGACAATTGTCCCACCGCCGGCGATGAGCGAGTAGAGCTATGATCTATAAAACGAGTGGGCGAGCAGCGAGTGGCGAGTATAGTTTTGTAGCTCGGCTATAGGCCCCCGGCAAGTAAGCGAGTAACCATGGGCTATTTTCTTGCCCAAGAAACGTACAAGAGATAGTACATTCCGTGTAAACATAAGAGACGCATATGTTAAGGGCCTTCCAAGAGCCAACTAGCGCCGCCAATCTTGAAAAAATAATATGTTCCATTTTAATCAATTTTATTAAAAAAGCAATTTACAAAATGTTTATTAGGATGAATACTATTTTTTAATATACAATACATGGCATAATTGCGACAAGCTAAGTTGTAGTTCAGAAATGTGCCAAAAACGGCCGTTTTTCGCAATTATGCGAACTACAACTTACCGTAATTGAGTCACGTAAGCATTTAAAAAATAGTATTTATCGTAATAAACATTTCGTTAATAGCTTTTTTAATAAAATTGATTATATTGGAAGATATTATTTTTTTAAGATTGGCGGCGCTAGTTGGCTCTTGGAAGGCTCTTAATGGTTCATCGCCCACTGTTCACACCGCCGGCGAGTACTCGCTCGGCTAGTTTGTCGCCGAGCGATGGGATGTACTCGCTCGGCGACACTCGCTCAGCGATGAACTATAAATATTATGTCGCCGAGCGAGTATCGCTGCGTCTCTTTTGTTTACACGGAGTGTAATATCTTTTGTACGTTTTTTGGGTGAAAATAGCCGATAGTTACTCGCCGGCGGTGGGCAACTGCCTAAACTCGTGTACTGTCTCGTGTACGGTCGTTCTCGACACTTGTATTGTGAACCATAGCTAGCCCTAGCTAGCTAGACTTCGGTATTTTTGGGTTGCTACTGCAACACCGCAGCATACCACTGTGAAACGCTTACTTGGGTCATTTGTTCATATAGACTGGTGTAAAATTTGTTTTTATTATATTGTAACAAGAATTTTTTATGCTTATGATGTCGATGGTTTTGCTATGAAATAAATAGAGACAACTAGCACCATCTGATCATTAGTTCATACAATATTTAGTTCAAAAGTCATAACAGCGACATCTATCCGTAGCTCGTAGTTAGTTGTAGCCAACTGACAGGTAATCAAAAAATTATATGTTACAATATAAGAAATAAATAAATCAATCAAAGTAATGATGCAGTCGGGGGTTTTAATTCATTTTTGTTTGGTTATTTTATTTTTTATTCTTTGTTTCAGGGCAACGGTAGTCAGGGCGTGTGGCTGGACTACTTGCTGGTGATTGCCACGCCCGACTACATGGACACGGCGCTCACGGAGGCGAACATGCTCGATTACACCAGGGAGTTCATCGAGAAGTGCGCTAACAACCACTACTACGTCAACACCATGGAAACAGGTGAGGAGTTTAGGGTTGACTGCCAGTTGTCAAACTCAAGCGTGAGACAGAAGATGTCCCGCGGTGGAGTGAAGAGCACGGCACAGTGACTCCATTTTTGTATTTTTATTAATTTTGGCAGGGAAATAAAAATACGCCAACAAAAATCAGATTTTTTTTAACAAGCTCTCTTTCTTCTAATACCCTATATTTTGATATATATTTTGTATGAGTAACTATTTCGGTTTAGACATTATTTTCAGTCTAAAAGACATGGATGGATGTTTGCGATTTTTTTTCTATCGAGCGAAGTTTGTCCAATCGTGTATCGGTATTCATCAGTCTTTAAATAGACACCCCAAGATTGCTATATATTTTTTTCAGACGTTTCATTTTAGTAGTTAGGGGAGACCTTTGCCCAGCAGTGGGACTGCCTATAGGTTTAAAAAGAATGCGACAGAAAGTAGGCTCGCGCGGTCTTGATTTAAGGCTGGGTGTGCGTGGATTTTCAGTTTTTCTATGAAGGCTACTGCATAGCCAACAAGTGAGCTTAATGCAGTCGAAGACAGAGATAGGAATCCAAGGGGCCTCAATAAGGTTGAGATTTTCTCAACAACTACTGGACCGATTTTAATAATTCCTTTACAGTACATAGTTTTAACTTTTATCTATCTAACAGTGAAAGAATTATTGCAATAGGTCAAGTAGTTTTTGAGAAAATATCATCCTTAAAAACTCTCCTGTACACCTTTCTCTGTGTTCCACCGTCATTGATCTCCTATAAACAACTAGATACACAGTCTGCCTTCTAAAAATGTCCGAGCGCAAAGGTCCAAACGGATGAATGGAACCTCATTTGCTTTATTGGACAACACTGTTAACAATGGAGCTTTTTTTAAATTGTTTTATTAAGACCTTTGTGTATCTAGTTGTTTATAGGAGATCAATGATAATGATAAAGACCTTCGAAATCGGTCGAAACTGTCGGTCTAATTGCCGACTTCAACAATATAAGTGAGTGATATAGGCCGCGTCATGTAAAAAGACCGCTGGAAGAAAGTGGAGGGGTTGTGTTTGTGCATGGGTAAAGCAAAGGTCGACTGACGAACCAATAGCGCCACGGCAAGCATGCAGCGCGTGACCCGCCCTCCGCCGCCCGCACCTCATACCACCAAATAGATCGATAAATCGCCTAATGCGCAGCTTGACCGACAGCGTTCTTTTTACATGACGCGACCTGTATCCGCGTATATATAATAATTTGTAGTAATTGCTCACTATAGTTTTAATTCTAAAAATGAGATCAATGATGTATGTATAAAAATTTAAAGCTAAACAAGTATGTCTTGCAGGTTTCTGTCGCGACGCCGTGTTCTCTATAACTGCGGAATACAACAGCGGCACGCTCGGCTGTTTCTGTGACGTGGAGGGCTCCACTGACTTGGAGTGCGACACATTCGGCGGCCAGTGCCGCTGTAGGCCCAACGTCATCGGCCGCACGTGCAGCGCGTGCCGCACCGGATACTACGGCTTCCCCAACTGCAGGCCGTGCAATTGCCCGTCGACGGCCATCTGTGATAATAATGGTAAGGACATATAGACGTGATTTAAAGTTACGCCACCGTTTAGGCTCGTTGTCCCTTTCTATCTTAACCTTTTTAACGAAGTGTGAAAGGGATAGCAACACGATTTAAAAGCCTTCCATGAGCCAACTAGCGCCGCCAATCTTAAAAAAATAATATCTTCCAATATAATCAATTTTATTAAAAATGCTATTTACGAAATGTTTATTACGATAAATACTATTTTTTAAATGCTTATTTATAACGTGATTCAATTTCGGTAAGTTGTAGTTCGCATAATTGCGAAAAACGGCCGTTTTTGGCACATTTGTGTCACAACTTAGCTTGTCGCAATTATGCCATGTATTGTATATCGAAAAATAGTATTCATCCTAATAAACATTTTGTAAATAGCTTTTTTAATAAAATTGATTAAATTGGATCATATTATCTTTTTCAAGATTGGCTAGTGGAAGGCCCCCTCAATGAAAGTTAGGTTTAACTAGGTTTATGACTACAATCGGTCGATTAGGTCTTTAAATTTTTTTAACCGTTTTGAGGCCCTTTACATTATTTTAAATGTGGGTGGTTTTTTTTTCGAGTAAATCCTTAGAAATAAAGGCCAGGGTCTGATGATGCCCAGAAAAACAGCCTTGATATCTTACGTATTTTGTGTCATTTTTTTATATAAAATGACAATGCCAGATTCTGCCCGCTGTGGATGGTGAACCGCAAGTTGTACAAGATAACGAATAAATGTAAAAATTTCTCCGTTTTTTATTAAAATTTAGTTTTGTACAAATTGCGATTCGAAAAAAACAGCTTAATTAAGAAAATAGTAAGAAATCGAAGCGATTTATTCATTGTTTTTGTTATTCTTCTATAGGAGTTGCGAGAGTAGTAGAAAATGATACTGATTATGATTATGCAATATGAAACCTGTAATAAGTCGCCAACAAAACGATAGGTACAGGTTAAATGGTCACGTAGTTTTGTAGCTGGGGCAAAGCTCCATTGAAATGTGGCAATGTCTTTTGCTAGTTATTGACCGTACCTACTTATTATATCCCCAGGCATGTGCATCTGCCCGAAGAACGTAGAGGGTGAGAATTGCGACCGCTGCAAGCCGCTGACGTTTAATTTCGACGAGTTGCGCGGCTGCGACGACTGCAACTGCAACCCGCTCGGCGTCATCGGCAACCAGCTGCAGTGCGAGCGAGACAACGGAAACTGCGCGTGAGTTGATTCTTATTCCAACTGCGGAAAGACTCGGGAAAGTTTTTCGGGAGAATGTACTGGGGAAGTTCCGTACTGGGTTCGCAAGAGATTGACGTCCATCGTCTCTTTCTAGCTCTATGCTCGGCGTCGTCGGCAATCAGCTGTAGTGTGAGCGAGACAACAGAAACTGCGCGTGAGTTCATTCTTACCCCAACTGCGGAAAGAGTGGGGAAAGTTTTTCGGGAGAATGTACAGGGGAAGTTTCGTGCTGGGTTCGCAGCAGATGAAACTCTGTCTAGCTCTACGTTCGGCGTCGTCGGCAACCAGCTGTAGTGTGAGCGAGACAACAGAAACTGCGCGTGTGTTCATTCTTACCCCAACTGCGAAAAGAGTCGGGAAAGTTTTTCGGGCGAATGTACTGGGGAAATTGGTATCTGGGTCGCAGCAGATGAAACTCTGTCTAGCTCTACGTTCGGCGTCGTCGGCAACCAGCTGTAGTGTGAGCGAGACAACGGCAACTGCGCGTGAGTTGATTCTTACCTCAACTGCGAAAAGAGTAAGGAAAGTTTTTCGGGATAATGTACTGGGGAAGTTGCGTACTGGGTCGCAGCAGATGTAACTCTGTCTAGCTCTACGCTCGGCGTCGTCGCCAACTGCAGTCCGAGCGAGACAACGGCAACTATGCGTGAGTTGATTCTTACCCCAACTGCGAAAAGAGTCGGGAAAGATTTTCGGGAGAATGTACTGGGGAAGTTGCGTACTGGGTTCGCAGCAGATGTAACTCTGTCTATCTCTACGCTCGGCGTCGTCGGCAACTGCAGTGTGAGCGAGACAAGGGAAACTGCGCGTGAGTTCATTCTTACCCCAACTGCGGGAAGAGTGGGGAAAGTTTTTCGGGAGAATGTACTGGGGAAATTGCGTACGGGGTTCGCAGCAGACGGAAGTCCATCGTCTCTGTCTAACCCAATGGGAAACATGCGGGAAATTATGTATGAACGATCTAACACGGAGAAAGTTGTACTTTTGAAAATTCTTTTCAATTACGTAATATTATGCTAGTAAATTTATGTTGCTCGAAAAACTCAACCTTATTGTGTCTTCCTGCATACTTTTCTTTGTTATCGGCTATATTTCAATTTAATTCTCCATTAAATATATCAATTACAGTTTCCATAAACACTCCCATATTTCCATTACAGTTGCAAACAGGACGTGATCGGTCGCGTGTGTGACAAGTGCGTGCCCGGCCACTACGCGTTCCCCGAGTGCGTGCGGTGCTCGTGCAACCCGGACGGCACCACGGACGACGTCTGCGACCAGAACACGGCGCAGTGCTACTGCAAGAAACAAGTCACAGGACAGGTAAGGTTACAGGGCAGCTCGATTGGTTGCGTGGGGAAGTGATCGGTTGCGTGTGCGGTGTGACCAGAACACGGCGCAGTGCTACTGCAAGAAACAAGTTACAGGACAGGTAAGGCCAGCTGCGACTCGATTGGTTGCGTGGGACGCGACAGGTTGCGTGGGGAAGTGATCGGTTGCGTGTGCGGTGCGACCAAAACACGGCGCAGTGCTATTGCAAGAAACAAGTTACAGGACAGGTAATGGCGGCTGCAACTCGATTGGCTGCGTGGGACGCGACAGGTTGCGTGGGGATGTGATCGGTTGCGTGTGCGGTGCGACCAGAACACGGTGCAGTGCTACTGCAAGAAATAAGTTACTGGACAGGTAAGGGCAGCTGTAACTCTATTGGTTGCGTGGGACGTGACAGGTTGTGTGGGGATGTGATCTACTGCAAGAAACAAGTCACAGGACAGGTAAGGGCAGCTGCAACTTGATCGGTCACGTGGGACGTGATCGGTCACGTGTGCATTGCTACCAGAATACAGCGCGACGTAGTGCTATTACAAGAAATAGTCACAAGACATGTAACCATGGGAGCTGTAATTAGATTAGCCACGTGGGATGTGTTTTGTTGCGTGGGGGGCGTGATCAGTTGCGTGGGACGTGATAAGTCTCGTGTATGATGCGACCATAACATGGCGCAGTGATACTGCTAGAAACGAGTCGCAGGACAGGTAATCAGGGCAGCTTTGACTAGATCGGTCGCGTGGGGACTGATCGGTTACGTGGGACGGTATAGAATGCTTAATAAAACATTTGTTTTAATAATATTGTTCCCGCTTGCACAGGCTTGCGACACGTGTAGAGAAGAATACTTCAACCTGCAATCGGACAACCCTGACGGATGCACCAAATGCCACTGCTTCGGGAAGACCACCAGATGTACCAGTTCGAATCTTTTCTGGGCTGAGGTGAGATATCTTTACAGTTATCTCGTTATTTTTGCATACAAATACACAATCGAAAACAGAAAAGGAAACAGGGCCTAATAAGGAGAAGATTTTATCAAGATCTACATGATCGATTGTATAATTCCATTTACTTATTGCTTGAGATATTTTAGCTCATGTGTTATATATGTTATTAGTCAAGGTTAACGATTTTCCATCGCTGCATGTTTCCATCTTGTTCTATCAAATCTCTAGCCAACAAGCAGAATTTTTTTTTTAAATGACTGCTAAACGGCGTCGGGGCAGACCTCGGCGTAGGTGGAGAGACGATATCGTTAGATACAGGGATGGGTGGCTGGAAGAGGCTCAGGACAGGGATGGATGGAAGAGGAGGGGGGAGGACCTTTGCCCAGCAGTGGGACAATTTATAGGTTAACAAAAAAAAATGACTGGTAAAAATTTTAGCCGCTTTGATTAAATTTTTATAGCCTATTAAGTAGAAGCCATTCAAATAAAATTAGAATAGTCTAATTTTAATTGAATGGCTTCTACTCTTATTCAAGAGATAATTTCGCCAATGTCAAGTTATTTAGAGTATTCATGTAAATAGAAAATTAAACGAATAAATAATCAATCAGTCATTCTAAAATGGCGGATCTGTAGGAGTAGAGCCTCCATGGTGCCGATGAAAAAGAAAACCAATTTCAAAAGTTTCAGATTCGATTGTCAAATGTCAGAGAGTAAAAATGAGTTGTCAGTAAATGTTTATGTGAAATAACTTCGAAAATATTATTAATTTTAAAACAACAGTGAACACGTTTTATTTCTATTTCTTTTAGGTTTCAACGCCTAAAACTGGTGACCCCTTGTGTCCAAATATAATTTCGAAGATTTCCGCAAAAAATAATTACAAATAGTTATTTCGAACATTTTTCCATTTCAAAATTCATACAAAGATATAAAGAAAATATTACTAGACGAGCCTACCAACTACGCTCAATATAGAAAATGGAAGAGACAGACGAACCCATCCAAAACCTAGAAGTGGCATCTAGTGCAATTAAAATCCCGACATTTTTAAAGGAAAGGCCCGATATTTGGTTCTACCAGGTAGAAGCTCAATTCAAAATTAATCAAAATACTACCGAAGAAACCAAATTTAACCACATTCTTGCACAATTAGACCCTTCTATTGTAGAAAACCTTTATGATATCATCACATCAGCGAGTTCAACCAAGTACTCTGAATCAAAAAAACGGTTACTTGACATTTTCAAAGAAAGCGAGGATAAGAAAATTAAAAGACTCCTTACGCAGATCGAATTAGGCGACTCCAAACCAAGCCAGTTCTTGCGACGTCTACAACGTCTAGCAGATAAAGAAATTTCGGACAAAGCTCTTAAAACTATATGGCTAGATAAGATGCCTGACCAAATTAAAAATATAATGGTGGTTAGTGATGAAACTTTAGATAAATTAGCATTAATGGCTGATAAGATTGTCGAAATATCACCAAATACAGCATCTATTTACGCAGCTGATTCACAACCGACGTCTTCCAAATCAAATAGCACTGACCTTTATGCTAAAATTGACGCGCTCGAAAAGAAATTAGATGCATTAACATTTGATCACTCTAAACACTACCGAACGCAGTCAAGATCACGTAGTCGTTCGCGCAGTCGCAGCCGTTTTAACCCAAAAGGCAAATTCTGTTATTACCACTACAGATTTGGCAAGAATTGTAAGCCTGATAAATGCCAACAACCTTGCAATTATGGCAAATCGGAAAACTCCAGCCGGCAGACGAACTAGCGGCTCATTCGACTGCCCCAGACATTTTACCATGCCGCAGATCACGATTATTCGTCAAAGACAAATTCACTGGTCTGCCATTTTTAGTCGACAGTGGCGCAGACGTATCGATTATCCCTGCTGTCAAATGTACAAAATCAGAAAGCCAATACAAATTATATGCAGCAAACAACACAGAAATTCAAACTTATGGCATAAAGTTACTTACTTTAGATCTAGGACTAAGACGTAAATTTACATGGCCATTCATCGTTGCAAAAGTCACAAGAGGCATACTTGGCGCTGATTTTCTACAACATTTCAATCTTACAATCAATTTACATGACAAAAAGCTTATCGACGGTGTTACTCAGCTTAGTACTACAGGCGACGTAGCAACTATCGAAGTAAATGAGATTATTAACTCAAAAAACGAAGCATCCAGATACCATAAACTACTAGCTCCATATCCTGATATCACTAAACCAAACTTTCTTCTTGGCAAAGTGAAGCATGATACAAGACACCATATCCAAACAACCGGTGATCCAGTACATTCACGAGCTAGACAACTTGATGGTAAAAAGCTACAAACTGCAAAAGAAGAATTTCAATTTATGATAGACAACGGTATCATACAACCATCTAAATCTCAATGGGCAAGTCCATTGCATATGGTTAACAAGAAAGACGGAACATGGCGTCCTTGTGGAGACTATCGCAGATTAAACGAACGAAGCATACCAGATCGATACCCTCTACCACGCATGGAAGATGCTCAATTTATATTAAAAGACAAGAAAATATTTTCCAAAATCGATTTAATCAAAGCATATTATCAGATTCCTATGGCCGATGAAGACAAACAAAAAACAGCAATAATTACTCCATTTGGTCTATACGAATTTAATGTTATGAGTTTTGGCTTACGAAATGCACCTTCAACCTTTCAAAGATTTATCAATGAAGTCGTACAAGGCTTAAATTTTGTATTTCCTTACATAGATGACATTTTAGTGGCATCTATCGATGAAGAAAGCCACGAGAAAGATCTACATACACTATTTGAACGTCTTGATAAATATGGACTAAGAATTAACTTGGCAAAATCAACCTTTGGCGTAAATCAAGTCGAATTCCTTGGTTACCTTATTACTCCAAGTGGTTCTAAACCCCTTCAACAAAAAGTTCAAGCTATTTTAGACTACAAATTACCTGAAACATTGCAAGATCTACGAACCTTCCTTGGTCTTGTCAATTTTTACAGACGACATATTAAAGACGCAGCCACAACCCAAGCCATTCTCCATGATTATCTAAAAGGTGCTAAAAAGAAAGACAAACGAAAAGTCAACTGGACAGATAAAGCAATTGAAATGTTCAACAAATGCAAAGAAGATTTAGCAAATGCAGCATTGCTCACATTTCCAAATTCAGATAAACAAATAGCTTTATTTACAGATGCATCAAATAACGCTATTGGATCAGTATTACAACAATATGAAAATGATTCATGGAATCCGATTGCATTCTTCTCGAAAAAATTAAACGATGCACAAAAAGTTTACAGCGCTTACGACCGCGAACTCTTGAGCATATATTTATCAATAAAGCATTTCAAGCATTTTCTTGAAGGAAGAGATTTCACTATATTCACAGATCATAAACCACTCATGTTCTCATTCCAACAGAAGAACGAAAAAGCATCTCCAAGACAACAAAGACAACTACAATATATCTCACAATTTACAACTAACATTCAGCATATCAGAGGAAAAGACAATATTGTTGCCGATACCTTATCACGTATCGAACAAGTTGATTTTATCAATTATGACGAGATTGCCTCAGAACAAAATGAAGATGATGAACTGAAATCACTAATTACGAACAGTTCACTCAAGCTGAAGAAATATTTATTACCTTCCGGTAAAAACCTTTGGTGTGATACATCAACGCAGAATATTCGACCTTACATACCTTCAAAATTTCGAAAAATGATATTCTATCGCATTCATAACATTCATCATCCTGGTGTCAAAACAAGCGTTAAAGAGATGACAAACAGATTCATTTGGAAAAACATCAAAAGAGATACATCATTATGGTCAAAAACTTGTCTGGAATGTCAACGCAACAAAATAAACAAACATACAAAATCAGAATTGTCTGAATACAAACAACCAGATGACAGATTCAGCATTGTGCACATAGATTTAATTGGTCCCTTTCCTCCATCGGAAGAAATGACCTATTGTCTAACATGTATCGACAGATATACAAATTGGATGGAAGTAATACCAATCCCAAATATAAGTGCAGAAACTGTTGCAAAAGCATTCTACAATAATTGGATTACAAGATTCGGTGTACCTCATACCTTAATTACTGACCGTGGTACTCAATTTACCTCAGAACTTTTTAAGAAGTTATCAATCATTTGTGGAATTAAGATACAACATACTACAGCCTATCATCCTCAAAGTAATGGCAAGATTGAACGATTGCACAGAACATTAAAAGCTGCAATCAAATGTTACAATACTCGTAAATGGACTGATGCCGTACCAACGATTTTATTGGGAATGCGTGCAGCCATGAGAGAAGATACCAATCATTCAATATCACAAATGGTCTATGGCAAAACAATCCGAATTCCAGGAGAATTTTTCGACAAACCATCAACTGAAAACATCACTGAAAATTTTGTGAAAGATTTGCAAAAGCAAATGGAGAATTTAAAGCCCATTCCAACTTCTCACAAATCAACAAAGAAAATTTTCATACATAAATGCCTGTCTTCATGCACACATGTCTTTGTGAGAGTAGACAGAGTTAAGAAGCCATTGGAACCTGCTTATGAAGGTCCATTTGAAGTGATTAAAAGGGAAGATAAATATTTTACAATAAGAATAAAGGCTAAAGAAGTGAACATCTCCATTGACCGACTGAAGCCAGCATTTACAATGTCTGAAGAAGTCACATCGGATGTCGGCCAACCGCCTACAACTACCAATCATCAACGCAACCCGAATGATCCTCGACAACGTCGTGTGAGAATCATTACTTGAAAAGGGGATGATGTAGGAGTAGAGCCTCCATGGTGCCGATGAAAAAGAAAACCAATTTCAAAAGTTTCAGATTCGATTGTCAAATGTCAGAGAGTAAAAATGAGTTGTCAGTAAATGTTTATGTGAAATAACTTCGAAAATATTATTAATTTTAAAACAACAGTGAACACGTTTTATTTCTATTTCTTTTAGGTTTCAACGCCTAAAGATCCATCATTTTAGAATGGCCTATGTCACTTCTAAAATCAAGACGAATCTAACGACACCTCATATGTTAAAATCCATCAAGCCGTAGGCTGAAGGGCGTGCCAAAGAATTAGACATACATACACTCGAAAAACATAACCCTCCTTCTTGCGCAGTCGGTTAAAAAATGAATGTTTTGTGACTCTTTTAATACATTATTTACAGAATTTGAAGGTCAAAGACAGAGAAAGGTGTACAGTAGAGTTTTTAAGTTTGAAATTTTCTCAAAAACTACTTGACCTATTGCAATAAGTCTTTCACTGTTAGATAGATAAAAGTTAAAACTATGTAATGTAAAAGAATTATTAAAATCGATCCAGTAGTTCTTGAGAAAATCTCAACCTTATTGAGACCCCCTGTACACTTATCTCTGTCTTCGACTGTACGTGTTTCAATATCCTTCTCTATAACAGATCAACGGCATGTCCGACTGGTCCCTGGCCAACGTGGAGCTGAACCGTACTCTGAGCATCCACCAGACGCTGTCGCCGACACAGCTCAACGACTCCGTGATCAGCGCTGACATCATCGACGGCGAGGGACCCAAGATACTGTACTTCGGAGCTCCGGAATATTATCTTGGTGAGGCTTCTGTAAAACTACAACAGCGGAACTATCAAGATGTTTGAAGATGCACGACTCAGAGATGATAACATGTACTCGTAACAAGCAGAAATTATTTTTTATAACCTATGACACTCCTGTAATGAAGACGAATCTAACGATACCTCATACATCAAAATCCATCGAACCGTTGAGGCCACAGGATAGCAGGAAGGAATGGATTTGAACCGAAGCCTTAAGTGTCTTATATTGTAAACAAAAACTACCCTATCCTTCTAATATTTTTAGCTGTTCCGTGATTATTGCATAGTTATTTCCACATTATTAAATTGGATTACTTTATTTTCACAATGATGACAAGTTCGATCAAGCAGTTCATTCAGTTTTACATCACAATAGGTAATTAGATGATCATATTTGTTTACAAAATAAGACACTTGATTTGGGCTGAGGTATACATACTTAAACGCGAAAACATTACCCATCTTCTGGGACAGTACAATACCGTCATTTTTCATGCAAATGTCCACAAATAATAGAGTTCGTTGTTACCTACTACGCGTCGTCTGTCGGCCAGGACATTTATGAACAGCGTGATTGTTCGTGCGAGTCGCGCTTTGTACCTACGTAGGAAACGCCGTTGGAGAGAACTATACTGCTCGGTAAAGTTGATGGATCTAGACCACGTGGTCGGAGGCCAGCTCGTTGGACTGATGCGGTTGGCAGAAGCCTCGGCGTGCCCTTTCAAAAGGCTGTGAGAAGGCACAAGGCCGAGTCACCTGGCGCCTGGCGCACACCAGTTCATACATGCTAAGACGGCACCTGCTGTTGAGGGTCACG
The DNA here is from genome assembly GCA_963506565.1 of Tachystola acroxantha. Taxonomy (NCBI): domain Eukaryota; kingdom Metazoa; phylum Arthropoda; class Insecta; order Lepidoptera; family Oecophoridae; genus Tachystola; species Tachystola acroxantha. The sequence goes on from OY735870.1 coordinate 21,446,078, forward strand.
ATCCTCAGCACTGAGGCAACGATTAAGGAGGACGAGGAAGCACCCACGCAATGATTTGAAGACCAATTAAATAGATTTTAAAGAGTAATTATCTTTAAAATAATTAAAACATAATGTACGTCCCGTGATCACGATAATTGTGACGGTGTCGAAATATCTGATATTTCAATTTAAATCGCGATAAGAACTCCACCCAGCTACAACCAGTTCGCTGAGCGTCGTTTAGCTGAAGTGTTGAACGTAGTGTTCAGCCACTCCGCTAATTGACACTTCGATATTTGGTTGGATGGCGTCGTTCAATTAAAGTGCTAGCTGTTCAATCAAAAGTCTATTTTAACCAGTTGACTGAGACATATTACTCAACTCACGCCCATATCTCATAGACTACATACATACATTACATGATACATCTGTTGCGATCCTGACACACCTCGTCCAAACTCGCCGTCTCGTCTTGCACTGCGATGTAAAGCGCGGCGTGTGCAGTCCGAGATCGTACTGCCTAAATTAGTAGAAACAATCTATTTAAATACCAGTTTCAATCAAAAAGTAACTGTTATCATTGAGTATAAAATAACTAAACCATTATTTCAGGCAAGCGGCTGACATCATACGGCGGATACCTTACTTACACCATCTACTACACTGCTCGATTCGACGGCCACGCCATACCAGCCCCTGACGTCATCATCGGCGGAGCGAACGGATACATCGTCCATAACAGGTAGGCACTTAGCCTGGTAGACATAAACGTGATTTAAGTTAGTCCACCGTGGGCATTAGTAAACAAAGTCAAATATAGCAGAAATTCTAAGAAATGACATTGCCACATTTCAATGGAGCTTTGCCCCACCCACAAAACTACGTGACCATTTAAGCTGTACCTATCATTTTGTTGGGGACTTATTACAGGTTTCATATTGCATAATCATAAGCAGTATCATTTTCTACTACTCTCGCAACTCCTATAGAAGAATAACAAAAATATTGAATAATTCGCTTCGAATTCTTACTATTTTCTGAATTCTTAATTTTATTTTAAACCAATAATTTTAATAAAAAACGGAGATATTTTTACATTTATTCGTTATCTTGTACAACTAGCGGTTGATGGTGGGGCAGAATCTGGCATTGTTATTTTGACGCTAACAAAATCAAATAAACATTTAGGACGAGATTCAGAGCCTTTGTGATCGCGATCTTAGTTTGACAGTTGTAAGAGCGAGCTCACGCCAAGCTGGTGCTCAAAACTGATACTAAAATACAGTAGTACCTAGTGACATTTATCCCAAAGCAAAGACTTTTTTTACCATGTCCCCTACACACACAAACCCATCCCAAAACGTTGAAATCTCAAATGTTATTCATAAACCCAGTTAAACCTCACTTCCCGTAAACCGTGATGTTGTCCCTTTCACACTTCGTTAAAAACGTTAAGGTAGGAAGGGACAGGACGACCTAAGCGGTGGAATAACTATGACGTTTATGAATACGCGCCAAAATGTAGAATTTCCGACATAACTGTATAGAAATAAACTCGAATTGAATCACAAATTACTTTTATTATAACTCGTATGTAATTATACCGTGTCTCCTGGCGCCAGTTCATACATGCCAAGACGGCACCTGCTGTTGAGGGTCACGATCCTCAGCACTGAGGCAACGATTAGGGAGGATGTAATTATACTCCTCGACACGGCCATTACAGCTTTTCACTCCCTAGTCTATGAAAATAGGGATGTGCCACCGACATTCACAATACTCCGACATTCTCAATACTAGTACTGTACCTTAAAACTCTACAATAACCACCCCACATTCTTTACCAACAGCATAGAGCAGCCCCCAGCCCTGGACAACTGGATGCACAGCGTCAGGATCTCCGAAGACGAGTTCACGAACGTGGACGGCTCGGCGGTCACCCGCGACCAGTTCATGCATATCCTGGTCAACGTCACCAGCATATACGTCAGGGCAGCGTATGAGGTTGAGGCGGTCGCTACTAGGTCAGTATTTCTCAAGGAGTTCGGAACTAGCGAGCTCGGTGGCTCAGTGGTTGGGTCAATGGATTTGAAATATGGAGGTCCCAGGTTCGATTCCTGGCTAATGCAGCCATGTACCAATGAGTTATCCTCGGTTTTTTCGATGGAAAAACTTACGTACATTTACCGAGTGCTCTCAGAACGGTGAAGGAAAACATCGTGATGAAACCAGCATGTCGTAGAAGAAAAAAAGCATGTGAAATCCGCCAACCCGCACTGGGCCCACGTGGTGGATTATGGCCCCAGCTCCTTCAATGTAAGGGAAGGTCTGTGCCCGAGCAGTGGGGCAATATAAATAGACTGATGATGATGATCGGAACTAGAGTGGAAAGGAGTCTATGACGTCACCGAAATAGTAGCGCAGCTGGTTGCGGTTTGTCGAGCGAGTCATGACGGAGGACATGAACAGAAGAACTATCCCTCTAGAACAAGGACAGGGAGAGTCCCGCCCTCCGCCTCGCAACCCACCAATACCTGCATGGGTGACCGGTAGTGAAAATTTCATCTGAACGTCGGAGTGCCCCTTTGCCCGGAGTTACGGGCCGACTACTTAACGCGCTTTCCCAGCACGTTAAGTAGTCGGCCCGTAACGGTTCGTCTCCGTTCCTTAGAAATTATCTTACCGGAGGCCATGCCAAAGGTCTACGAGTCTGAACAACTTTGACAATCGTCAGCCTAGGGAGGATCTCGTTGTATTCAATACATCCTCCAGAAGAGCCGCATTAGCGTCATTGACCCTGGACGAAGCAGCTCATGTCACATTCATTCAACAGTCACGTTCGCTCCCGATCTATATCTCTTGAATCTACATATAAACTGCAGATTTTGGACAATTACTTACTCAGAATTTGAATTACGCATTATCCATGCTCGGTGAATAAATTAGAGCATGATGAAAAAATTCTTTCATGCAAGAATTTTTTCATCATGTTCTAATAATTACTTACTTCGATAACTCCAACATATCATTCGCGAACATTTTTTGATTAATTTAACGTTATATTAACACAAAATCACCACTGTAGACATTAAAATGAAAATTATCAAATAACTTCGCAACGGCAGTTCCCTCTCCCTTTTTAAAAGCGTTTGTCAGTATTTCTCAAAGTGTTCGAAACACGAGTGGGTCTGTTTATGAAAGGAGTCCGCCAGACCGGCTGGATCGCTTGTCCCAGATACGCTAGTTGCCCTGCACTCTACACGATTCTGCGAAGCTTAGAAGAAGTTTAAATCTTATTTAATTGTATCATTACAGACTGATAGCCGTAACCCTGGACGTGGGAGTAGAAGACTACTCAGACTACCCGAAGCGAGCGTCCTCAGTGGAGGAGTGCCAATGCCCGAAGGCCTACCGCGGCATCTCGTGCGAACAGTGCGCGGAGGGGTACTACCGCCTCAGCACGGGACCACATGCAGGCTTCTGCGTGCCGTGCCAGTGCAACGGACACTCCAGGGAGTGCGATGTTAATACTGGTATCTGCTTGGTGAGTTGCAAAAGAGAATGTAGGGCAGTGGTGCCAGATCTACGGATTTTAGGCCTGAACTAAAAGTCATTGCCACATTTCAATGGAGCTTTGCCCCACCTACAAAACTACGTGACCATTTAAGCTGTACCTATCATTTTGTTGGGGACTTATTACAGGTTTCATGTTGCATAATCATAATCAGTATCATTTTCTACTACTCTCGCAACTCCTATAGAAGAATAACAAAAACAATGAATAATTCGCTTCGATTTCTTACTATTTACTGAATTTTTAATTAAGCTGTTTTTTTCGAATCGCAACTTGTACAAAACTTTATTTTAAACCAATCATTTTAATAAAAAGGAGATATTTTTACATTAATCGTTATCTTGTACAACTTGCGGTTGATGGTGGGGCAGAATCTGGCATTGTCATTTGCCACCAAATCATACAAAAAATACAACGCAGCGTGATTTTTCTGGGTAAAAAGTAGATGAACTGCAAAAAATTATGTATAATCCGACCACGTTTGATGAAGAAATTTAAACATGATGAAAATATCCTTGCCGTGGTCAGGACTTGAACCTGATATCTTGTCATTCCGTGATACGCTCTTACCACTCCAGGTTCAAGTCCTGCCCACGGCAAGAAATATTTCATCATGTTTAAACAAAGTTGTAAGTTTGACATGTGTAATGCCCATAGTCATAGACAGTTCTGAGTATGAGTGGAATTTGAGTTTGGTCTTACAAGATCAGCCTTTGAATCTCGGCCGTCCTTTTAGGCTCATATCAATAAACGCGACTTAAATTTCTTTTTTCACAGGAATGCTTGGACAACACAATGGGTGACCACTGTGAGCAGTGCATCCCCGGTTACCATGGCGATGCTACCACCGGCACCCCTCGGGATTGCCTCATTTGCGCCTGCCCCATGCCTTACGCATCCAACAAGTTAGTAGCTATCAGTATCCTGACGTCTCATATACACTAGATAGAAAGAAATAATCATTTTTTTGACGCCACAATACATACATCATGAAAACATATTTTTTTCGTGTGGTTTAGCGACCAAACCTATTTGTCAGAGTTATTCAGGCCACCCGTAGGCACTGACGTGGCGTAACGACTGCTGCCGACCGACAGCAACTTTCCGACTCACGGAACGACTCGGATGAAAGTGTCAGCCATCCATCCAATTACTGACCTCGCCCAGCGTTGCTTAACTTGTACGATCGTTTTCAATACGAGCCCGTTTTCGAGCCCCTCATGAAAACATTTCAACAACCAAAAAATAACACGTAAAATAGAGGTACTTGGTGCGGCATGCATCTCCAAAATAGACCACCTCAGCATTTGCTGTCATATTTTTAAAATAACTTTTGACAATATACAACCAGTACATTGTCCAGCAAAAAAAACTCCTTCATTAAAAAGTAATAAACTTCTAAATCGGCGTTAGTTATCATCACAATACGGAACTAAAGTTCCGCAAATGCCATGCATCTCAGCGAAGGTATTTACGTAGTCACGCACTTATACTTAACTCATGGTCTTAACAAGTTCTTCTCGACCAAGTCCAGGGGCGCTCACTCCTTGAATATAATGAGAAATAAACAGTGGGTGCCGAACACCCCTGAGAATACACATCAAGAAACAGATCAGTAATCGCCTTTTAGGGATGGGCGTTTTTTCATTAACGATGCGGGCAACGGATGCCAGTTACTGATGCCGGTATCCGTTATCAAAATGTTCGTTTTTCGATGCGCGATGCCGATGCGAGCAAAACGAAACCTAAAAACTCTTCTAGAATGGCATCAACTTTTTGTTTTGAAAGGATGGGACATCACATGAGCATGAGCACCCATGAGGTTTTCTAAAAGCCCCTGACCAAGTCCTTCCAGCGACACTACTCCAATTCAAGTCCATCCTAACATACTGTGAATTCCATCAGCTTCGCCATCGGCTGCGACCTCAGCGAGAACGGGTCGCTGATATCCTGTGACTGCAAGCCTGGCTACGGAGGGCCGCGGTGCGAGTTCTGTGCTGCAGGCTACTACGGGCTTCCGGAGAACATCGGTGAGAACACTTCTTGGTTTTATGCTCCCCTGGTAGGTTTTGCCCGTACATATAAGTAATCAAAAGAAAAATACGCTGGGGTAGACATTGACGACGTCATCATCAACATCAGTCTATTTATATTGCCCCACTGCTCGGGCACAGACCTTCCCTTACATCGAGGGAGCTGGGGCCTTGATCCACTACGCTGGTCCAGTGCGGATTGGCGAATATCACATGCCTTAGATTTTTTCTTCTACGGCATGCAGGTTTCCATGATAAATAAAATTGTATATCCGTAATTGGTAATCGGTTTTTAATAAGCAATAAAATAAAACAATAAAATCTTGGGATTGTTTAAATCGTGCTTCAAGATACCGTTAACGACATACATGACCTATAAATGGTGACACTTCACTTGGCTATTCAAATTCGCTATTGGATGTTTGTCGTATATATTCTTCTTATTTGTATGTACAGCAGATCAATGGTAACATTTGCAGTACGATTTTAAATCTTACGACGAAGATAATAAGAACGGTCCAAAGTGTTACACTTGGTCTGCTGTTAGCTGCACGTCACGTAATGTGGCTATTAGTATTCGCTATTAAATATTTGTCATATTTGTCAAATACTTGACGTACATACAAATAAGACGAATATTTTGTCAAGAATACGAACCACACATGGTAATTATGACAAATACGCAAATACGAATAGCCAATTGAATTGCCACCATGAGATCTAAACCCTTCGTATTGGTTGTTAACCATCCACCAATGACCCCAGGCGACTACTGCAAGCCGTGCAACTGCTCTGGCAATATCATCCTCGAGGACCCTGGTTCGTGCGACAGCATCAACGGCAACTGCCTCAAGTGCGTCAACAACACAGCAGGAGCCGCCTGCAACCTATGCGCCCCTGGCTTCTTCGGAGACGCTATCTTCTCCAAGAATTGCACAGGTAAGGTCGTAGTTGCCTTTAATTCTTATACACTTAGGCTTATTAATAGACTGAGCTCAAGACCGCTCTCAACTGTGAGCGAACTGTGAGTGGGTAACTCACAGTTCACAGTACACTCGTTTTTTTATTCTACATAAAAAAATCAATCTTTACACCCCACCCCTTGTCGTTCTCCGCATCATCAAAGGTTGACTGGTAGAAAATGCCACAAGGCAATAAGTTCGCCTTTATACATACTTGTGTAAAAAGTGTAATAATAAAAACTCAGCTGAGTAACACTCGAGACGTGATCAGCATCTCAAGTACCTACATGGTTAATAGCCCGCTTGAGTGGCAGCCATTGTGCGTGAATGGTGCAGAACCGCACTAGTTGAGCCTGGCATTGGCCTTATCAATGGCATAGGTCTTATTAATAAAAAGTGCTAAAAGGTGGCTTCATTTGACAGTTGCTGAACCAGCGATTTCATATGTGGTAATCCAGCGATTCAGCGAATTGGTCTATGCTTAACAATCGTCTAACTGTCACATTTATCGCTACAAAATAATTTACATTTTCATACAAAGTATGAAATTTTGAACCCAAAGAATACTTACATACCTACCTATATTATACATTGTGATAATTGAATTCAAATAGTACGGGGGCGCTCTGCAAAAAACTTACGTCATCAGACACCAAGATGGGACCCATATGGGGTGGTAGGCTGATGGATAAGCTTCTCAATTATATAGGGTTGCCTGAGCTAAACCTGGAGCGTTTTGTGTAGGAGGCAAAATGAGTGTTGATTTTTGGGCAAAATTTACGTCATCGGGTACCAACATGTGACCTTGCACATTAGTTGAAGCTCATCAAGGACTACTTAAAAAAACTAGGTTGCCTCATCCTATCTTGGAGCTTTTTGGATCCGGCCAGATTTAGTGGTTGCAAAAAAAAAGAAATTTACGTCATCGGGTACCAAGATGAGAGTCATACCATGGGATAGTCCTAGTGACCTAACTCATAAAAAAAATGGGTTGCCTGGCCTCAGCCTGGAGCATTTCTTTTCCGGCCATGTTTAATGTTGCATGGACGGCCCACTATTAAGTCCCAAAACCGATACAAATTTAGCGCGAGGATCCATGGTTTTTCTATATGTTGTTAGGACCCCTAAGAGTAGTTTATGCCCAAATTTGCAACACTGTATACCCTGTGCTACTTCCATGGTGCTCGAAAAACTGCGTAATTCTGGCACCATTTGCAGATTTTTCAAAATAATTGCCATAACGAACCGTTTTCGGGTATCTTCATAATATAAGCTTATAAAGTTAACTAAATCTGCTACAATTTGGACCTAACACCAGCTCTCTACGTCTGTTGGCTTCATAGATACAGGCTGTCAAAGATTAACATTTTCATCCGTAAAGTGATTTATTTTGCAGATTTTTCGAAATAAGTACCTTAAGGAACCATTTTGGGGTATCTTCGTTGTATACGCTCATAAAGTAAACTAAATCTGCTACAATTTAAGCCTAACATCGACTATCTAGGTCTATTGGTTACAGAGCTAGAGCTAGTCGAAGATTAGTAGTTTTATCCATAACGTAATTTTTCCGGTAGGGTCACATTCTAAGACGCACTGCAAAAAAGTTACGTCATATAGGGCCATAAAAATCACACCATGGGATAGTCCTAGTGTCCTTACTCGTAAAAAAATTGGGTTGCCTGGCCTCAGCTTGGAGCATTTCTTTTCCGGCCATGTTTAATGTTGCACGGACGGCTTACTGCTAAAGTCTAAAATCTATCAAAATTTCGCTCGTAGATACATGGTTTTTATATATATTGTTAGGACACCTAAGAGTATTTTATGCCTAAGTTTGCAACCCTGTAGACCCTGTGCAACTTCCATGGTGCTCGAAAAACTGCGATGTTCTGGCACTTTTGGCAGATTTTTCGAAATATGTACCCAAGGAAGAGATTTTGGGGTACCTTTATTATATGCGATTATAAAGTAAACTAAATGTGCATAATTTGAGTCTAAGACCAGCTCTCTAGGGCCATTGGTTGCAGAGATAGAGCCATTCAAAGATTAGCATTTTTGTCCGTAGCTATTTTCACTAAAACTAGTTTTCTTGGTAAAAGTTATAGATTTGCATTTTGGTAAGCTAAGATATAGTTTATTATTGAGACAATGGTTGTAAAGTCGATTTAAATCTTCCTGCAATTTAATACAGTCATCAATGTTTGTAACAGATGTATAAATTTTGAAGTCATCAGCGTATAATAGAAATTTACAGTTATGGAAACAATTAATGTTAATGTTGTTTATGAATAAAATAAATAATAAAGGCCCTAATATAGACCCTTGGGGCACACCGGAGGATACCGTCATTTCATTTGAGGAGAATCCATTGATTACGACCCTTTGTGTTCTGTTTGTAACTACCTACTTACTGTTTGTACCTATAAGCTCACAAACTATGCGGACAAAAATGCTAATCTTTGAATGGCTCTATCTCTGCAACCAATGGCCCTAGAGAGCTGGTCTTAGGCTCAAATTATGCACATTTAGTTTACTTTATAATCGCATATAATAAAGGTACCCCAAAATCTCTTCCTTGGGTACATATTTCGAAAAATCTGCCAAAAGTGCCAGAACATCGCAGTTTTTCGAGCACCATGGAAGTTGCACAGGGTCTACAGGGTTGCAAACTTAGGCATAAAATACTCTTAGGTGTCCTAACAATATATATAAAAACCATGTATCTACGAGCGAAATTTTGATAGATTTTAGACTTTAGCAGTAAGCCGTCCGTGCAACATTAAACATGGCCGGAAAAGAAATGCTCCAAGCTGAGGCCAGGCAACCCAATTTTTTTACGAGTAAGGACACTAGGACTATCCCATGGTGTGATTTTTATGGCCCTATATGACGTAACTTTTTTGCAGTGCGTCTTAGAATGTGACCCTACCGGAAAAATTACGTTATGGATAAAACTACTAATCTTCGACTAGCTCTAGCTCTGTAACCAATAGACCTAGATAGTCGATGTTAGGCTTAAATTGTAGCAGATTTAGTTTACTTTATGAGCGTATACAACGAAGATACCCCAAAATGGTTCCTTAAGGTACTTATTTCGAAAAATCTGCAAAATAAATCACTTTACGGATGAAAATGTTAATCTTTGACAGCCTGTATCTATGAAGCCAACAGACGTAGAGAGCTGGTGTTAGGTCCAAATTGTAGCAGATTTAGTTAACTTTATAAGCTTATATTATGAAGATACCCGAAAACGCTTCGTTATGGCAATTATTTTGAAAAATCTGCAAATGGTGCCAGAATTACGCAGTTTTTCGAGCACCATGGAAGTAGCACAGGGTATACAGTGTTGCAAATTTGGGCATAAACTACTCTTAGGGGTCCTAACAACATATAGAAAAACCATGGATCCTCGCGCTAAATTTGGATCGGTTTTGGGACTTAATAGTGGGCCGTCCATGCAACATTAAACATGGCCGGAAAAGAAATGCTCCAGGCTGAGGCCAGGCAACCCATTTTTTTTATGAGTTAGGTCACTAGGACTATCCCATGGTATGACTCTCATCTTGGTACCCGATGACGTAAATTTCTTTTTTTTTGCAACCACTAAATCTGACCGGATCCAAAAAGCTCCAAGATAGGATGAGGCAACCTAGTTTTTTTAAGTAGTCCTTGATGAGCTTCAACTAATGTGCAAGGTCACATGTTGGTACCCGATGACGTAAATTTTGCCCGAAAATCAACACTCATTTTGCCTCCTACACAAAACGCTCCAGGTTTAGCTCAGGCAACCCTATATAATTGAGAAGCTTATCCATCAGCCTACCACCCCATATGGGTCCCATCTTGGTGTCTGATGACGTAAGTTTTTTGCAGAGCGCCCCCGTACATTATGTTTAAGGCGGATACTGAATAACACTTTGAAATGCCAATTATTATCCATTACAGCATGCAGTTGCGACGAATTCGGCATGGAGCGCTGCGACCCTGAAACGGGAACGTGCGTGTGCCGACCGGGCGTGATTGGGGACAAGTGCGACCGGTGCGCGCCCGACCACTGGGGCATCAACACGGGGCTAGGCTGCGCGCCTTGCGCCTGTGGCCTGGCCTCGAACTCCACGCAGTGCGACGACAACTCGGGACAATGCAGGTAGGGGCACGCTGCGATTTGAGTTGGAGCAAGTGCGATCACGGAGGTCTGAACGCGGGGCTAGGCTGCGCGCCTTCCGCTTACACCGCCTCGGACTACACGCAGTGACACGATAACTAGGGGCAATACAGGTTGGGGCACGCTGCGATAAGAGCTGTTGTTGCCACTGGGGCCTGAACACGGGGCTACGCTGCGCGCCTTTTACCTGCGCCCTTGCCCCAGACTCCAAGCAATGCGATTACGATTTGGGGCAATGCAGGTAGGGGTACGCTGTGATTAGAGCTGTTGGGGACAAGTGCGATCGTTGCGACTGGGGCCTGAACACGGGGCTAGGCTGCGCGCCTTGTACCTGCGCCCCCGCCTCGGACTCCACGCAGTGCGACGGCGACTCGGGGCAATGCAGATAGGGGCATGCGATTGGAGTATATGGGGACAAATGCGATTATATGGCTTCAACACGAGATAGGCCTGCACTGACATTATTAAGTGTGATTGAAATATTATACAGTTGTTAACAGATTTTGGGGGCAATGCAAATAGCGCTAGATACTATTAGAACCTCAAATTGAAAGTTATATAATGCAATCGATGTTCCTATATGGAACATGAATGTCAGATGGAAGGATGACCTTCGCAAGATGGCTGGCAGGGACTGGATGCAGAGGGCCGAGAGTAGGGTTGACTGGCGCGCTTTGAGAGAGGCCTACGTCCAGCAGTGGACTGATACGGGCTGATGATTGATGTTCCTATACATCAGAGGTTCTCAAACTAGTTTCGCCTAAGGCCCACTATGAAAATCAATTCTTTTTCAGCGGCCCCATTTTTTTTACTTTACCACAGTAAACCACAATGACATTTATTACTTTAATAAATTTAATTTGTGCTATATTACTCTCGGGGGTGCGAATTGAAAGCGATTACGATAACGATTGGAAGTGGCGGTCACCCCACTGGTCTGGAGTTTAAACTTACATTCTAAAATAATTCTGGAGCCCTTACCCCGTCTAGGCCTCCAGCGCCCACAAGTGGGCGTTATTGTCCACTTTGAGAAAAAACTGCTATACATACTCGTAAATAAGATATGTTTTAGAACAAAATAAACGTTTTCTTATTTGGTAACCAAACAGCACACTTATCTTAACTTTTTCCCCACACGCAGCTATGAAGCCGGAAAATAAATGGGTAGGTACTTGAGTTGAAATATAATAAGAATATCATTCTCTATATCGTTGCCTCAGTGCTGAGGATCGTGACCCTCAACAGCAGGTAGCTTGGCATGTATGAACTGGCGCCAGGAGACACGGTCTTGTGCTCTTCTCACAGTCTCTTCCGAGGATTCTGCCAACTGCATCAGTCCAACGAGCTGGTCTCCGACCACGTGGTCTAGATCCATCAACTTTACCGAGCAGTTCTCTCCAAATTGGAAGGGTTTTTATGACATGGCCGAATAAGAATATAACGTTGAGTAATTGCACAATTACTGGATAGATGTCGCTACCGTCCCTCAGACGAAAATATGGAGACAAAATTCTAAATCAAAATCTGGATACGAATCACGATGGCTCTGTTGGAATAGAGCGTGCCACGGAATGGCGAGGTCCCGGGTTCGAATCCCGGTCGTGATGAAAATTTTTCTCCATTTATCATTAAGAATATAACATTATAATAAAACGTTTTGTGTAATTATAATAATGTAGTAAAATCATGCAGTGAGTCGAAACGTTCACCATATACAGGGTGCGCTTGAAATCATTTGACAAAATTAAATGGATGGTTAGGCTTGTGACTTACATTAATTCTGCACAGCGTTTAAGTAAATTAAACAATTTGGGGAAAAATAAAAAATATTTAAGTACATAAAAATAAAAAATAAAAAAATATTAATTTGAGCATTGTTCGTTACTGTGCTTAAGAATTTTTTTTGTTACATTTTAAGGTATTTTTAATTTTTTGCAACAATTTCTTTCACTGGAATTTGACCTAATGGTCATATCTAAGGTCATTGGGTGACTTAAGCATGTGACGTGCTTAGTTAAAAAAAAAATTAGTATTGATTTACTTAAAAATCCTTACCAATTTAATTTTTGTACATGAGTACAACCCCCAGTTTCAATTTGTCGAATGAATTCAAGGACATCCTGTATTATTTTATAAATGGTGAACCTCAAAAATACATTGCCACATTTCAATGGAGCTTTGCCCCACCTACAAAACTACGGGACCATCATTTTGTTGGGGACTTATTACAGGTTTCACATTGCATAATCATAATCAGTATCATTTTCTACTTCTCTCCTATAGAAGAATAACAAAAACAATGAATAAATTGCCTCGATTTCTTACTATTTTCTGAATTCTTAATTAAGCTGTTTTTTTCGAATCGCAACTTGTACAAAACTTTATTTTAAACTTTTAAACCCATAATTTTAATTAAAAACGGATATATTTTTACATTTATTCGTTATCTTGTACAACTTGCGGTTGATGGTGGGGCAGAATCTGGCATTGTCATTTCATCATCATCATCATCAGCCCGTATCAGTCCACTGCTGGACGTAGGCCTCTCCCAAAGCGCGCCAATCAACCCTACTCTCGGCCCTCTGCATCCAGTCCCTGCCAGCCATTTTGCGAAGGTCATCCCTCCATCTGGTCGGGGGGCGTCCCACACTACGTTTACCCACTAATACTTACTACGTTGCGTGTTTATTGTCATTTAAATTTCACCAATTAATATAAGTTTTGTCCTATAGCTGCGCGAAAGGCGTGACCGGTCGACACTGTGAGCAATGCGCTGCTGGATACTGGAACTACACCAAAAAGGGATGCGATCGTGAGTTATTTACCTTATTTATTTGGTTTATTAATGGACTCGACAGTTCATCATTTGCCAATGTCATATTACAGAAAATTCAATGTATAATAAACAATGTGTACAAAGTAATACTAAAATAATAAAAACTTAATCGAATAAGCCCCCTCTGATCGTTCCCGATGCAAAGGCGCCCATATTACCAGCGGCGTTACCGCGCTGTATGGCTATGGACAGCCTTTGCATCAGGAATTATTCAGAGCGAAGTCCGAGACCGTGTCCCGCATTCGCCGCCCAATGCCCCTCCACTATATATAATAGTTTTCTATCTTCCTCCAGAGGAGTTGCAGTAGCGTCTTCACCCTGGGTAGCCGCGTCTTCATCCAGAGGAGACGCCGTAGCGTCATCACTCTGGACGAAGCAGCTCGACAGTCACGTTCACTCCCGAACTCGTAGTAGGACTCTTGACTATAGCGCCAATTTTCAGGATTCTGCATGAATCCTCCAATAATTTCACCATATTATCATTTGTGAACATTTTCTGATTGATTTAACGTGATATTAAACACAAAACAAGAATTAAAACTATAGTGAGCCATTACTACAAATTATTATATATAAACGGATATCACTCACTTATATTGTTGAAGTCGGCAATTAGACCGACAGTGTGCGCGAAGAAACGTCAACGGCGACGCGGGCGTGGCGCGCTCACCTTGAAAAAGACCGTCGAAATCGATCGAAACTGTCGGTCTAATTGCCGACTTCAACAATATAAGTGAGTGATATCCGTTTATATACAAAACAACCACTGTAGACATTAAACTGAAAATTATCAAATATTTTCGCAACCGTCGTTTCCCGCCCTTTTGCGCTATTATCTACTATAGATTTGGATTTTAAAAATTCTTTATCTAATAAAGTGATGATATGATAACATTCGTAAAACTAATATAGTACTTAAAAGCTAAACAAAAAGTAATATTCTTAAAATAATGTTTTGTTCAGGCTGATATGCCTTTATAAAACTACTTACAATATAATAATTATATTTAAAAACTGTAGATAAGTTAACACTTCAAGTGAGTACATCATTTTAACAGGTTGGACGCCATTTGTGTATGGCGCGCTTATTTCAATATCTTAAATCAAAAACAACAAAAAAATATCTACTATTGACACTTGTGCTAACGTCAATGTATTTGTCTTCAGACTGCAACTGCAACACCGGCTACTCAGTGGGCTTCATGTGCAATGCGACCGGCCAGTGCGAGTGCCTGCCCGGCGTCATCGGCGAGAAATGCGACCGCTGCCCAGACAGGTACCAACGACAGCAGCTCAAATGTACAATGGTATTATCATTTGATATCAGAATGTCATTGTGGGCTAGTGGGGACTACTCGGGCGCCAGTCGGGTCGCGGTTGTATCACAGTTTCCCATGGCTCGGCAAGAATGGCACGAGGTGGAACACCCCAGGACGTTTAGTCGGTATGCTGCCCCTTCAGGGCGGTGAGCCCGACATAACCAACACGCTCCCCCGGGCGTGGTGACACATGATCTAGCATGTTTTACCTGGGTAAAAAAGGGTGTTGTCACTGCGACCACTAAGGGGATTACTACAAAGCAGCGTAACGCGTAAACGCGTGTTCTAACGTTGCTTGTAAGTATCTCAGTTTGTATAGAAATCACAGTCCAACGCACAGAAAATGCATCCACGCGCGTTCATGCAAATCACGCGCCTACAAACGGAGAAACACGCACCTCCGCGCGTAGGTGCGGGCGAGACGCAAGGTATGCCCAAGGGTCAGTGCGACCACTAAGGCTGATCGCCTTACACACACTGCCACGCACCAAGCGGCGTAGCGCAACGTAACGTTACTTGTAAGTAAATTTTGTTACGATGCGGTCTCTTTTGGCCGCATTGATAGGAATGTTATTTATATATAAAAAAAAAATTGAGCGAGATCTGAAATATCAAGCTTTTACAAGAGTCCCGCTACAAGCTCGGGAGTGAACGTGACTGTCGATCTGCTTCGTCCAGAGTGACGACGCTACGGTCACTCCTCTGGAGGAAGATATAAGATATGATATATTGAATTTTCTGTAACATGACATTGGCAAATGACGAACTGTCGAGTCCATTAATAAAGTAAATAAATAAAATGTGGATACCATATTTTTGAAATTATTCGCAAACTGACGCTGATCTTATGGTAAAATCTGTCTCTGCAGTTCGGCGCTATATTATTCAACATAGCTGTACCCCGCAACTTCGTTTGCGTAGAGGAGGAGCATGGAGGAGATCAGGAGGCAGATTTTCCTCTCTGGATCCTTGTTTCCACATCACATACCGCCATAGCTTATAGCCTATGAGCTGTCCGGATATTTCAGCTATCTCCTAGTGAAACTCCCATTAAAATCCTTTTATGGCGTGATACTTGCACAAAGTCACAGACAAACAGACAAAAATTCAAAAAATTAGTGTTTTGGCATCAGTATCGATCCTAAAACACATTACAATTATTCTTTTCAAAAATATGTACAGACACAACTTTTTACAGTTTTATTATATGTATAGATTTGCAGTTTATATAATTTATTCACAGATGGGTGCTTCTACCACAAGAAGGGTGCTTGCAATGCGACTCTTGTACCGATGCTCTGATATTCTCAGTCGAGGATATGTCTTATTGGCTCGGCAACGAAACTCAAGACTTCAAGGTAAGGTCACTGACTCATGCCATGTACCTATAGCGTTTCATTATGATTCGTAGGAAAAGGGTGGAGTTTTTTCTAAAACATGGAGGAAGGAAAGGCCGGGGTGTGGAGTAAGCCTATTTACAGGCCGCGTCATGTAAAAAGACCGCTGGAAGAAAGTGGAGGGGTTGTGTTTGCGCATGGGTAAAGCAAAGGTCGACTGACGAACCAATAGCGCAACGGCAAGCATGCAGCGCGTGACCCGCCCTCCGCCCCCCGCGCCCGCACCTCATACCACCAAATAGATCGATAAATCGCCTAATTCGCAGCTTGACCGACAGCGTTCTTTTTACATGACGCGACCTGTACATCACACGGGGCTGCTGTAACATGACCATTTTTGCCGTCTCCTACACTATTTTGAATAGAAGTCGAACATATAAAAAACAAATGTCACTTTCTTATGAGATTGAAAGTGACATACAAACTGTGCCCATACATGATATACTTTAGGGCCTAGGCTCTCTCCACAGGGCGCGATGAATGTTTTTTTCATTCTTGTTCTACACCCTAAAATGAGTGGTGAGAAGCGTCGTTGTCATGGCAACCGCAGGAAACACCCGAATGCTTCCGATTCGACCCCGATTATCACGTGTTACTGACCTACATCCGTACAAGGTCGTTGCTCTGGTCTGTGAAGGACATATCCTTTTCATAATAATAACATAGTTCGTTTATATATTATTTCTACGTACATTCAATATTGTAAGGAAGTCAATTTTCGATGAGTCACGCACGTTATTACTTGCAGTTATTTATTGCAGTTTTTCTCTTCAAATTACTACTACATAGGGCGTATACTTTATAGGAGAGTACGTAGGTCACTCAAACCTTGATAACGCCTTCAGAAATCAGAAATTTTTATTGTATGAACATGGTTATAAACAGTTGGTATAAATGATTCATCACAGTTTCACAGTTCAAGTACCTTATCAGGCATACAATTATTCAATGTCAATAATTTTTAAAAGTCATTGTTCAAATTCAAAATTAACCAATATCCACCAATTTTATAAGTACATTCCAATAATTCAATATTCAATTTATAAGCAGTCAATGTATCTATTTAGGTAAGTATGTAATAAAGAAAAAACTCATTTAGACTGTAGAAAACATTTTGAGTTAGCCACGTTTTTAGGACATTATTAAATCTTTTGTTGTTTAAACTTTTTATTTCCTTAGGTATCCGATTATATATTCGTATTGTATGGCTTGAAGTATCCCATATTTGACCTACGTCGATTTTTTGCAAATAAAAAAAAAATATTTGACATCATTAAAATTGTTTATATTTTTCTGTAATCGGAGTCTCCTTTTAGGCTTTTATGCCTGTGCCAGGAGGCTCCGTTCTTCATTAGCCATAACAATCATGTGCACAGTAGGTAGGTAATAAATATATATGTATATACGACGATACGTTGTATTCGTAAACAGCGCCATCTAGGTTCCTTGTACGTATTAAAAGTTCATTGGCCTGCCGCCCCCCACCTACTGTCTGTTCCCTTGGATTGATGGTATTATGAAACCTCCTCACATTGGCGACAGTCGCTTAGCTATCGCAAACTACACCGCGGGCGAGTGTAAGCCGTGTACCTAAAGCGTATCATGGTACAGGCGTATGAAAGGGGTGAGGAAGCTTTCGGCGGTTGTCATGCCAACGAGACTTAAACCATGGAGAAAAGATTGACCGGGAATGGAGTAACCCTATTTGTATCATAGGGGGCTACTGTAACATGACCATACTTTGCCGTCTCCGCCACTCTTTTAATAGAAGTCGAACATAAAATAACAAATGTACTTAACTTATGAGATTGAAAGTGGCAACAAGGGCGGAGAAACTGTCCCCATATAATATATACTATGGGCTCTCTCCAAAGAGATTTTATCCTTCATGTTCTACACCCTAAAATGAGGGGTGAGAAGCGTCGTTGTCATGGAAACCGCCGGAAACTCCCGAATGGTCCCGATTCGAGCCCGACCACCGATTGTCACGTGTTACTGACCTACATCCACAAGGCCATTGCTCTAGTGAAGGACATATCCTTTTCATAATAATAACATAGTTCCTTTATTTATTTTTTCTTCGTAATTCCATCCAATATTGTAAGGAATTACATTCTCGATGAATTATTGCACTCACTTTATTGCAGTATCATGTGCCTAGTTTTCTTTTCTTCTAAAAATCCGACATAGGGCTTTGTAGGAGAGGTACAGTCGACAGCAGATCAATGGTAACACTTGCAGTACGACTTCAAGTCTAACGCAAATAATAAGAACTGTCAAAAGTAAAAAGTGTTACCATTGGTCTGCTGTCGGTTGTACGTAGGTTATTCATACCTTGATACCGATTTGAAGTATCCCGTAACTAACCTACGTATTTGCAGAGAAAGGCGGCGTATTTTCAAACGACGAACGTTGCATTCGTAAACAGCGCCATCTAGGTTCCTTGTACGTATTAAAAGTTCATTGGTCTGCCGCCCCCACCTACTGTCTGTTCTCTTGGGTTGATGGTATTATGAAACCGCCTCACGCCTGCGACAGTCGCTTAGCTGTCGAAAACTGCGGGCGAGCGTATGCCGTTTACCTAAAGCGTATCATGGTACAGGCGTATGAAAGGGGTGAGGAGTAAAATAAAATTCACGTGTAGCCACCCTAAAACGAGGGGTGGGAAGCGTCGTTGTCATGGCAACCGCCGGAAGCTCCCGAATGCTTCTGATTCGAGCCCGACCATCGAATATCACGTGTTACTGACCTACATCTGTACAAGGTCATTGATTTAGTGAAGGACACAGCCTTTTCATAATAATAACATAGTTATTTTATTTATATATTTTTTCTTCGTACATCGAATACTGTAAGAAAGTAAATTCTCGACGAATCACGCACTTTATTTACTTATTTATTACAGTTTTATGTGTTTTTTTAGCTTTGTTTTTATAGCTTTTTGTTCTCAATTTTTTGGGGATATAATTCCGATGTAGAGCATTCAAGTACGTATGTCAATTATACCTTAATATCGCTTTTGAAGTATCCCATAACTGACCTACGTCGAAATTTGTAGAGAACAGTGGTTCATTTTACACTTTCCAAGGTCTGGATTTTCAAACGAAACGCAACGTTGAATTCCAAAACAGCGCCATCTAGGATCAATGTACGTATTAAAAGTTCATAGACCTGCTGCCCCCACCTACTGTCTGTTCGCTTGGGTTGATGGTATTATGAAACCGCCTCACAGCCGCTTAGGTGTCGCAAACTACACCGCGGGCGAGCGTATTCCGTGTACCTAAAGCGTTTCATGGTACAGGCGTTTGAAAGGGGTGAGGAAGCTTTCGGTGGTTGTCATGCCAACGAGACTACTCTCCCTATACCATGAGTGAAGGAACGGCCGGAGTTTGGAGTAAGCCTATTTGCATCGCACGACGCCGCTCCACCACTCTCTTGTGTTTCCATTGTTTGAATTTTCAATAGAAGTCAAAACACAAAGTCACTTTCTTACATATTATGAGAGTGAAAGTGACATCAATGGCGTACAATCTGACCTCATACATACCTACTACTAACCTGCTCTCTCCATATGGCGCGGCGAAAGATTTTTTCCTTCGTGTTATTCCCCCTGAAATGAGGAGTGAAAAGCGTCGTTGTCATGGCAACCGCCGGAAACTCCCGAGTACTCTCGATTCGAGCCCGATCATCGAATATCACGTGTTACCCTACCTACATCCGTACAAGGTCATTGTTGTAGTGAAGGACATATCCCTCTCATAATAACAACATATGTAGTTCATTTATTTATTTATTCTTCGTACATCAAATATTGTAAGGAAGTAAATTATCGAGGAATCACGCACGTTATATACTTATTTAATGCAGTTTTTTCTCTTCACAAAACTGCTACGGAGGACGTATACTTTATAGGGGAGTACGTAGGTCACTCAAACCTTGATACCGCTTTGAAGTATCCCATATTTGACCTACGTCGGTTTTTTGCAAAGAACGATTCATAATACTCCCCGAGGTCTGTATTTTCAAACGATGATACGTTGTATTCGTAAACAGCGCC
The DNA here is from genome assembly GCA_963506565.1 of Tachystola acroxantha. Taxonomy (NCBI): domain Eukaryota; kingdom Metazoa; phylum Arthropoda; class Insecta; order Lepidoptera; family Oecophoridae; genus Tachystola; species Tachystola acroxantha. The sequence continues at coordinate 21,466,400 of OY735870.1, forward strand.
ATCTAGGTACCTTGTACGTATTAAAAGTTCATTGGCCTGCCGCCCCCACCTACTGTCAGTTCCCTTGGGTGGATGGTATTATGAAACCGCCTCATGCCTGCGACAGTCGCTTAGCTGTCGCAGACTCTGCCGCGCCTTACGTAAGCCGTGTACCTAAAGCGTATCATGGTACAGGCGTATGAAAGGGGTGGGGAAGCATTCGGCGGTTGTCATGCCAACGAGACTTCCCTCCCTAAACCATAGAGGAAGGAACGTCCGGGGTATGGAGTAAGCCTATTTAGGGTGAGGCCCCACTAGTGTGTTGCGTTGCGTCGTCGCAACCGATCAACGCATTGCATTATTGTGGCATGTCACCAAATATATATGTAAAACGACGCAGCGACGACGCAACGCATTAATGAGGCGTCACTCTTACGTCGCACTTCGCCGCTGTAACATGACTATTTTTGCTGTATCCGCCACTCTGTTCAATAGAAGTCGGACATATAATAAAACAAATGTCACTTTCTAACATATGAGATTGAAAGTGACAGCAAGGGCGGAAAAAACTGTGCCTATTCGAAATATACTTTGGGCTCTCTCATACGGCGCGGCGCGACGGAATTTTTTCATTCATGTGTAGCCACCCTAAAACAAGGGGTGGGAAGCGTCGTCGTTGTCATGGCAACCGCCGGAAACTCCCGAATGCGTCCGATTCGAACTCGATCATCGAATATCACGTGTTACTGACCTACATCTGACAAGGTCATTGATCTAGTGAAGGACATATCCTTTTCATAACAATAACATAGTGTTCCGCAGGTGGTAGATTTCGGTGTCATTCAATAGACGATGATATGTTTAATGGAAATAAGATAGTTCGATGATTGATTAGGTATAGATTCTCATATAATAATTAATGTAAATATAATGGCTAATAAAATAAGTATATATATATATATTATTTCTTATGATGAAAGCATCAGGATAATCTGAATATCGTCGGCTATCGTCGTATTCCGGCTAATCTTAGGAAATGTTGGGGGTTTATATATTTTTTCTTCGTACATCGAATACTGTAAGGAAGTAAATTCTCCACGAATCACGCACTTTATTTATTGCAGATTTATTTGTCTAGCTTTTTGTTCCCAAATTTTTTGTGATATTATAATTCTGACGTAGAACATACAAGTACTTTGTAGAGTACGTATGTCAATTATACCTTAATATCACTATGAAGTATCCCATAACTGACCTACGTCGGAATTTGCAGAGATCGGTGGTTCATTTTACACTCCACGAGGTGGGTTTGTATTTTCAAACGGCGAAACGTAACATCCGAAACAGCGCCATCTAGGTTCCATGTACGTATTAAAAGTTCATTGGCCTGCCGCCCCCACCTACTGTCTGTTCGTTTGGGTTGATGGTATTATGAAACCGCCTCACGCTTGCGACAGTCGCTTAGCTGTCGCAAACTACACCGCGGGCGAGCGTAAGCCATGTACCTAAAGCGTATCATGGTACAGGCGTATGAAAGGGGTGAGGAAGCTTTCGGCGGTTGTCATGCCAATGAGACTTCCCTCCCTATACCATGAATGAAGGAACGGCCGGGGCATGGAGTAAGCCTATTTGCATCGCACGACGCCGCTCCACCACTCTCTCGTTTTTCCATTGATTGAATTTTCAATAGAAGTCAAAACACAAAGTTACTTTCTTACATATTATGAGAGTGAAAGTGACATCAATGGCGTACAGTCTGACCTCATATTTACCTAATACTAACCTGCTCTCTCCATAGGCCGTGGCGAAAGATTTTTTCCTTTGTGTTCTTCCCCCTAAAATGAGGGGTGAGAAGCGTCGTTGTCATGACAACCGCCGAAAACTCCCGAATGCTTCCGATTCGAGCCCGATCATCGATGATCACGTGTTACCCTAGCTACATCCGTACAAGGTCATTGTTGTAGTGAAGGACATATACCTCTCATAATAACAACATTTATTTATTTTTTCTTCGTACATCAAAATAATATTGTAAGGAAGTAAATTCTCGAGGAATCACGCACGTTATTTACTTATTTAATACAGTTTTTTTCTCTTTACAAAACTATTACGTAGAGGACGTATACTTTGTAGGAGAGTACGTAGGTCACTCAAACCTTGATACCGCTTTGAAGTATCCCATATTTGACCTACGCCGGTTTTTTGCAAAGAACGATTCATAATACTCCCCGAGGTCTGTATTTTCAATCGACGATACGTTGTATTCGTAAACAGCGCCATCTAGGTTCCTTTGTACGTATTAAAAGTTCATTGGTCTGCCACCCCACCTACTGTATGTTCCCTTGGCTTGGTGGTATTATGAAACCGCCTCACGCCTGCGACAGTCGCTTAGCTGTCGCAGACTCTGCCGCGCCTTACGTAAGCCGTGTACCTAAAGCGTATCATGGTACAGGCGTATGAAAGGGGTGGGGAAGCTTTCGGCGGTTGTCATGCCAACGAGACTTCCCTCCCTAAACCATAGAGGAAGGAACGTCCGGGGTATGGAGTAAGCCTTTTTAGGGTGAGGCCCCACTAGTGTGTTGCGTTGTGTCGTCGCAACCGATCAACGCATTGCATTATTGTGGCATGTCACCAAATATTTATGTAAAACGACGCAGCGACGACGCAACGCATTAATGAGGCGTCACTCTTACGTCGCACTTCGCCGCTGTAACATGACCATTTTTGCTGTATCCGCCACTCTGTTCAATAGAAGTCCGACATATAAAAAAACAAATGTCACTTTCTAACATATGAGATTGAAAGTGACAGCAAGGGCGGACACACTGTCCCCATTCGAAATATACTTTGGGCTCTCACATACGGCGCGGCGCGACGGAATTTTTTCGTTCATGTGTAACCACCCTAAAACGAGGAGTGGGAAGCGTCGTTGTCATGGCAACCGCCGGAAACTCCCGAATGCTTCCGATTCGAGCCCGACCATCGAATATCACGTGTTACTGACCTACATCTGTACAAGGTCATTGATCTAGTGAAGGACATGTCCTTTTCATAACAATAACATAGTGTTCCGCAGGTGGTAGATTTTGGTGTCATTCAATAGAAGATGATATGTTTAATGGAAATAAGATAGTTCGATGATTGATTTTAGATTCTCATTAATATAAATATAATGGCTAATAAATAAATATATGAGCCTAAAGAAGAAATTATATTTCAAGAAATGAAAGCATCAGGATAACCTGAATATCGTCGAGGTATTCCGGCTAATCCTAGGAAATGTTGGGGGTTTATATATTTTTTCTTCGTTCGAATACTGTAAGGAAGTAAATTCTCGACGAATCACGCACATTATTTACTTATTTATTGCAGTTTCATGTGTCTAGCTTTTTGTTCTCAATTTTTTTGTGATAAAATTCCGACGTAGAACATACAAGTACTTTATAGAGTAAGTAGGTCATTTATACTTTGATACCTCTATGAAGTATCCCATAGCTGACGTACGTCGGAATTTGCAGAGATCGGTGGTTCATTTTACACTCCCCGAGGTAGGTTTGTATTTTCAAACGGCGAAACGTTGTATTCCAAAACAGCGCCATCTAGGTTCCTTGTACGTAAGTAAAAGTTCATTGGTCTGCCGCCCCCACCTACTGTCTGTTCGCTTGGGTTGATGGTATTAGAAACCGCCTCACGCTTGCGACAGTCGCTTAGCTGTCGCAAGCTATATCGCGCGCGAGCGTAAGCCGTGTACCTAAGGCGTATCATGGTACAGGCGTATGAAAGGGGTGAGGAAGCTTTCGGCGGTTGTCATGCCAACGAGACTTCTCTCCCTATACCATGAGTGAAGGAACGGCCGGAGTTTGGAGTAAGCCTATTTGCAACGCACGACGCCGCTCCACCAGTCTCTTGTTTTTCCATTGTTTGAATTTTCAATGGAAGTCAAAACACAAAGTCACATTCTTACATATTATGAGAATGAAAGTGACATCAATGGCGTACAATCTGACCTCATACTTACCTACTACTAACCTGCTCTCTCCATAGGCCGTGGCGAAAGATTTTTTCCTTCATGTTCTTCTCCCTAAAATGAGGGGTGGGAAGCGCCTTGTAATGGCAACCGCCGGAAACTCCCGAGTACTCCCGATTCAATCCGATCATCGATTAACACGTGTTACCCTACCTACATCTGACAAGGTCATTGATCTAGTGAAGGACATATCCTTTTCATAACAATAACATAGTTATTTATATATTTTTTCTTCGTACATCGAATACTGTAAGGAAGTAAATTCTCGACGAATCACGCACGTTATTTACTTATTTTATGCAGTTTTTTTTCTTTTCACGAAACTACTACGTAGGACGTATACTTTATAGGGGAGTACATAGGTCACTCAAACCTTGATACCGCTTTGAAGCATCCCATATTTGACCAACGTCGGTTTTTTGCAAAGAACGATTCATAATACTCCCCGAGGTCTGTATTTTCAAACGACGATACGTTGTATTCGTAAACAGCGCCATCTAGGTACCTTGTACGTATTAAAAGTTCATTGGCCTGCCGCCCCCACCTACTGTCAGTTCCCTTGGGTGGATGGTATTATGAAACCGCCTCACGCCTGCGACAGTCGCTTAGCTGTCGCAGACTCTGCCGCGCCTTACGTAAGCCGTGTACCTAAAGCGTATCATGGTACAGGCGTATGAAAGGGGTGGGGAAGCTTTCGGTGGTTGTCATGCCAACGAGACTTCCCTCCCTAAACCATAGAGGAAGGAACGTCCGGGGTATGGAGTAAGCCTATTTAGGGTGAGGCCCCACTAGTGTGTTGCGTTGCGTCGTCGCAACCGATCAACGCATTGCATTATTGTGGCATGTCACCAAATATATATGTAAAACGACGCAGCGACGACGCAACGCATTAATGAGGCGTCACTCTTACGTCGCACTTCGCCGCTGTAACATGACCATTTTTGCTGTATCCGCCACTCTGTTCAATAGAAGTCGGACATATAATAAAACAAATGTCACTTTCTAACATATGAGATTGAAAGTGACAGCAAGGGCGGACAAAGTGTCCCCATTCGAAATATACTTTGGGCTCTCTCATACGGCGCGGCGCGACGGAATTTTTTCATTCATGTGTAGCCACCCTACAACGAGGGGTGGGAAGCGTCGTTGTCATGGCAACCGCCGGAAACTCCCGAATGCTTCCGATTCGAGCTCGATCGTCGAATATCACGTGTTACTGACCTACATCCGTACAAGGTCATTATACATTGTTATTTCTAGCTATTTGTTCTCATTTTTTTTTGTGATAAATTTCTGACGGATTACATACAAGTACTTTATGGAGTACGTAGGTCATTTATACTTTGATACCGCTATGAAGTATCCCTTAACTGACGTACATCGGAATTTGCAGAGAACAGTGGTTCATTTTACACTCCCCGAGGTAGGTTTGTATTTTCAAACGGCGAAACGTTGTATTCCGAAACAGCGCCATCTAGGTTCCATGTACGTATTAAAAGTTCATTGGCCTGCCGCCCCCACCTACTGTCTGTTCGCTTGGGTTGATGGTATTATGAAACCGCCTCACGCTTGCGACAGTCGCTTAGCTGTCGCAAACTACACCGCGGGCGAGCGTAATCCATGTACCTAAAGCGTATCATGGTACAGGCGTATGAAAGGGGTGAGGAAGCTTTCGGCGGTTGTCATGCCAACGAGACTTCTCTCCCTATACCATGAGTGAAGGAACGGCCGGAGTTTGGAGTAAGCCTATTTGCATCGCACGACGCCGCTCCACCACTCTTGTTTTTCCATTGTTTGAATTTTCAATAGAAGTCAAGTCACATTCTTACATATTATGAGTGACATCAATGGCGTACAATCTGACCTCATACTTACCTACTACTAACCTGCTCTCTCCATAGGCCTGTATTCGTAAACAGCGCCATCTAGGTTCCTTGTACGTATTAAAAGTTCATTGGTCTGCCACCCCCACCTACTGAGGGGTGAGAAGCGTCGTTGTCATGGCAACCGCCGGAAACTCCCGAATGCTTCCGATTCGAGCCGGATTATCACGTGTTACTGACCTATATCCGTACAAGGTTGTTGCTCTAGTCTGTGAAGGACATATCCTTTTCATAATAATAACATAGTTCATTTATTTATTTTTCTTCGTACATCCAATATTGTAAAGAATTAAATTCTCCATGAATCACGCACGTTATATACTATTCATGTATCTAGTTTATTTGTCACCTTCAAAAATATCCGACGTAGGACTTTGTAAGAGAGTAGATAGGTCACTCATACTTTGATACCGCTTTGACGTATCCCATACTGACCTACGTCGAAGTTTGTAGAGAACAGTGATTCATTTTACACTTCCCAAGGTCTGGATTTTCAAACGAAAGGCAACGTTAAATTCCAAAACAGCGCCATCAATGTGCGTGTTAAAAGTTCATTGGCCTGCCGCCCCACCTACTGTCTGTTCTCTTGGGTTGATGGTATTATGAAACCGCCTCACGCTTGCGACAGTCGCTTAGCTGTCGCAAACTACACCGCGGGCGAACGTAAGCCGTGTATCTAAAGCGTATCATGGTACAGGCGTATGAAAGGGGTGAGGAAGCTTTCGGCGGTTGTCATGCCAACGAGACATCCCTCCCTAAAGCATAGAGGAAAGAACGTCCAGGGTATGGAGTAAGCCTATTTAGGGTCAAGCCCCACTAGTGTCTAGCGTTGCGTCGTCGCAAGGGATCAACGCTTTGCATTATTGTGGCATGTCACCAAAATATATATGTTAACCGACGCAGCGACGACGCAACGCACTAATGAGGCGTCACACTTACGTCTCACTTCGCCGCTGTAACATGACCATTTTTGCCGTCTCCGCCACTGTTCAATAGAAGTCGGACATGTAAAAAACCAAATGTCACTTTCTTACAGTCATATGAGACAGAAAATGACAGCAAGGGCGGACAAACTGTCCCCATTCGAAATATACTTTGGGCTCTCTCATACGGCGCGGCGCGACGGAATTTTTACATTCATGTGTAACCACCCTAAAACGAGGAGTGGGAAGCGTCGTTGTCATGGCAACCGCCGGAAACTCCCGAATGCTTCCGATTCGAGCCCGACCATCGAATATCACGTGTTACTGACCTACATCTGTACAAGGTCATTGATCTAGTGAAGGACATGTCCTTTTCATAACAATAACATAGTGTTCCGCAGGTGGTAGATTTTGGTGTCATTCAATAGAAGATGATATGTTTAATGGAAATAAGATAGTTCGATGATTGATTATAGATTCTCATTAATATAAATATAATGGCTAATAAGTAAATATATGAGCCTAAAGATGAAATTATATTTCAAGAAATGAAAGCATCAGGATAATCTGAATATCGTCGAGGTATTCCGGCTAATCCTAGGAAATGTTGGGGATTTATTTATATATTTTTTCTTCGTACATCGAATACTGTAAGGAAGTAAACTCTCGACGAATCACGAATTTCGTTTACTTATTTATTGCAGTTTCATGTGTCTAGCTTTTTATTCTGAATTTTTTGTGATAAACTGACGTAGAACATACAAGTACTTTATAGAGTACGTAGGTCATTTATACTTTGATACCGCTATGAAGTTTAGTATCCCATAACTGACGTACGTCGGATTTTGCAGAGAACGGTGGTTCATTTTACACTCCCCGAGGTAGGTTTGTATTTTCAAACAACGAAACGTTGTATTCCGAAACAGCATACGTACAAGGAACCTAGATAGGTTCCTTGTACGTATTAAAAGTTCATTGTGCTGCGCACCTACTGTCTGTTCTCTTGGGTTGATGGTACTATGAAACCGCCTTCTATTCTTCATTGTCATGGCAACCGCCGGAAACTCCCGAGTACTCCCGATTCGATCCCGATCATCGATTATCACGTGTTACCCTACCTACATCCGTACAAGGTCATTGTTGTAGTGAAGGACATATCCCTCTCATAATAACAACATAGTTCATTTATTTATTTATTTATTCATCGTACATCAAAATAATATTGTAAGGAAGTAAATTCTCGAGGAATCACGCACGTTATTTACTTATTTAATACAGATTTTTCTCTTCACAAAACTACTTCGTAGGACGTATACTTTATAGGAGAGTACGTACGTAGGTCATTCAAACCTTGATACAGCTTTGAAGTATCCCATAAATTGACCTACGTCGGTTTTTTGCAAAGAACGATTCATAAAACTCCCGAGGTTTGTATTTGCAAACGACGACACGTTGTATTCGTAAACAGCGCCATCTAGGTACCCTTGTACGTATTAAAAGTTCATTGGTCTGCCGCCCCCACCTACTGTCAGTTCCCTTGGGTGGATGGTATTATGAAACCGCCTCACGCCTGCGACAGTCGCTTAGCTGTCGCAGAATCTGCCGCGCCTTACGTAAGCCGTGTACCTAAAGCGTATCATGGTACAGGCGGATGAAAGGGGTGGAGAAGCTTTCGGCGGTTGTCATGCCAACGAGACTTCCCTCCCTAAACCATAGAGGAAGGAACGTCCGGGGTATGGAGTAAGCCTATTTAGGGTGAGACCCCACTAGTGTGTTGCGTTGCGTCGTCGCAACCGATCAACGCATTGCATTATTGTGGCATGTCACCAAATATATATGTAAAACGACGCAGCGCATTAATGAGGCGTCACTCTTACGTCGCACTTCGCCGCTGTAACATGACCATTTTTGCTGTATCCGCCACTCTGTTCAATAGAAGTCCGACATATAAGAAACCAAATGTCACTTTCTAACATATGAGATTGAAAGTGACAGCAAGGGCGGACAAACTGTCCCCATCCGAAATATACTTTGGGCTCTCTCATACGGCGGAAATTTTTCATTCATGTGTAGCCAACGTAAAACGAGGAGTGGGAAGCGTCGTTGTCATGGCAACCGCCGTAAACTCCCGAATGCTTCCGATGCGAGCTCGATCATCGAATATCACATGTTACTGACCTACATCTGACAAGGTCATTGATCTAGTGAAGGACATATCCTTTTCATAACAATAACATAGTTATTTATATATTTTTTCTTCGTACATCGAATACTGTAAGGAAGTAAATTCTCGACGAATCACGCATTTTATTTACTTATTTATTGCAGTTTTATATGTCTAGCTTTTTGTTCTCAATGTTTTTGGGACATAATTCCGACGTAGAACATTCAAGGACTTTGTAGAGTACGTATGTCAATTATACCTTAATATCGCTATGAAGTATCCCATAACTGACCTACGTGGAGAGATAAGTTACGCCCTTTGTGCATGTCTTTTCTGTTTATTTTGTTACATTAATGTATCAGTGTGTACAATAAAGAGTTATTATTACGTGGGAATGCAAATTATTATATGAGAATCTATAATCAATTATCGAACTATCTTATTTCCATTAAACATATCATCTTCTATTGAATGACACCAAAATCTACAACATGCGGGACCATGTTATTGTTATGAAAAGGATATGTCCTTCACTGGATCAATGACCTTGTACAGATGTAGGTCAGTAACTCGGTAACACGTGATATTCGATGGTCGGGCTCGAATCGGAAGCATTCGGGAGCTTCCGGCGGTTGCCATGACAACGACGCTTCCCACCCCTCGTTTTAGGGTGTCTACACATGAATGAAAAAATTCCGTCGCGCCGCGCCGTATGAGAGAGCCCAAAGTATCTTTCGAATGGGGACAGTTTGTCCGCCCTTGCTGTCACTTTCAATCTCAAATGTAAGAAAGTGACATTTGGTTTTATATATGTCAGACTTCTTTTGAAAAGAGTGTCGGATACAGCCAAAATGGTCATGTTACAGCGGCGAAGTGCGATGTAAGTGTGACGCCTCATTAGTGCGTTGCGTCGTCGCTGCGTCATTTAACATATATTTTTGGTGACATGCCACAATAATACAATGCGTTGTTCGGATGCGACGACAAAACGCAATACATTAGTGGGGCCTCACCCTAAATAGGCTTACTCCATACCCCGGACGTTACTTCCTCCATGGTTTAGGGAGGGAAGTCTCGTTGGCATGACAACCGCCGAAAGCTTCCCCACCCCTTTCATAAGCCTGTACCATGATACGCTGTAAATACACGGTTTACGTAAGGTACGGTAGAGTTTGCGACAGCTAAGCGACTATCGCAAGCGTGAGGCGGTTTCATAATAACATCAACCCAAGCGATCAGACAGTAGGTGGGGGAGGCAGACCAATGAACTTTTAATATGTACAATACAAGTAACCAATTAATTTTAATTGTAAATAGTACATCAATAAGACCGGTAGGTGGTTTGATAAGATAAGATAAATATAAAAATTATAATACAATAGTAGGTAAATTAAATATTAACCTAGATGGCGCTGTTTACGAATACAGCGTTCGTTGTTTGAAAATACAGACCGACCTTGGATAGTGTAAAATCAACCGCCATTCTTTGGCAAATTCCGACGTAGGTCAATTATGAGATACTTCAAATCGGTATCAAAGTATGAATAACCTACGTACGGACAACAGAAGACTAATGGTAACACTTGCAGCACGAATTCAACTCTTATGACGCAGATAATAATAACATTGTTCATTTATTATTATTTTCTTCGTACATCAATTATTGGAAGGAAGTAAATTCTCGATGAATCACGCACGTTATTTACCTATTTATTGCATTTTGTTCATCTCTTTACAAAACTACTATTTAGGTCGTATACTTTATAGGGGAGTACGTAGGTCACTCAAACCTTGATACCTTTGAAGTGTCCCATATTTTACCTGCATCGGTTTTTTGCAAAGAACGATTCATAATACTCCCCGAGGTTTGTATTTTCAAACGACGATACGTTGTATTCGTAAACAGCGCCATCTAGGTTCTTTGTACGTATTGAAAGTTCATTGGTCTGCCGCCCCCACCTACTGTCTGTTCCCTTAGGTGGATGGTATTATGAAACCGCCTCACGCTTGCGACAGTCGCTTAGGTGTCGCTGACTCTACCGCGCCTTAAGTAAGCTGTGTACCTAAAGCGTATCATGGTACAGGCGTATGAAAGGGGAGGGGAAGCTTTCGGCGGTTGTCATGCCAACGAGACTTCCCTCCCTAAACCATAGAGGAAGGAACGTCGGGGTATGGAGTAAGCCTTTTTAGGGTGAGGCCCCACTAGTGTGTTGCGTTGCGTCGTCGCAACCGATCAACGCATTGCATTATTGTGGCATGTCACCAAAATATATGTATAACGACGCAGCGACGACGCAACGCACTAATGAGGCGTCACCCTTACATCGCACTTCGTCGCTGTAACATGACCATTTTGGCTGTATCCGACACTCTTTTCAAAAGAAATCGAACATATAAAAAACCAAATGTCACTTTCTAACATATGAGATTGAAAGTGACAGCAAGGGCGGACAAACTGTCCCCATTCGAAATATACTTTGGGCTCTCTCATATGGCGCGGCGCGACGGAATTTTTTCATTCATGTGTAGCCACCCTAAAACGAGGGGTGGGAAGCGTCGTTGTCATGGCAACCGCCGGAAACTCCCGAATGCATCCGATTCGAGCCCAAACATCGAATATCACGTGTTACTGTCCTACATCTGTACAAGGTCATTGATCTAGTGAAGGACATATCTTTTTCATAACAATAACATAGTGTTCCGCAGGTGGTAGATTTTGGTGTCATTCAATAGAAGATGATATGTTTAATGGAAATAAGATAGTTCAATGATTGATTATAGATTCTCATTAATATAAATATAATGGCTTATAAGTAAATATATGAGCCTAAAGATGAAATTATATTTCAAGAAATGAAAGCATCAGGATAATCTGAATATCGTCGAGATATTCCGGCTAATCCTAGGAAATGTTGGGGGTTTATATATTTTTCCTTCGTACATCGAATACTGTAAGGAAGTAAATTCTCGACGAATTACGCACTTTATTTACTTATTTATTGCAGTTTTATGTGTCTAGCTTTTTGTTCTCAATTTTTTTGTGATATAATTCTGACGTAGAACATACAAGTACTTTGTAGAGTACGTATGTCAATTATACCTTAATATCACTATGAAGTATCCCATAACTGACCTACGTCGGAATTTGCAGAGATCGGTGGTTCATTTTACACTCCCCGAGGTAGGTTTGTATTTTCAAACGGCGAAACGTTGTATTCCGAAACAGCGCCATCTAGGTTCCTTGTACGTATTAAAAGTTCATTGGTCTGCCACCCCCACCTACTGTCTGTTCGCTTGGGTTGATGGTATTATGAAACCGCCTCACGCTTACGACAGTCGCTTAGCTGTCGCAAACTACACCGCGGGCGAGCGTAAGCCATGTACCTAAAGCGTATCATGGTACAGGCGTATGAAAGGGGTGAGGAAGCTTTCGGCGGTTGTCATGCCAACGAGACTTACCTCCCTATACCATGAATTAAGGAACGGATGGGGTATGGAGTAAGCCTATTTGCATCGCACGACACCGCTCCACCACTCTCTTGTTTTTCCATTGTTTGGATTTTCAATAGAAGTCAAAACACAAAGTCACGTTCTTACATATTATGAGAATGAAAGTGACATCAGTGGCGTACAATCTGACCTCATATTTACCTACTACTAACCTGTTCTCTCCATAGGCCGTGGCGAAAGATTTTTTCCTTCATTTTCTTCCCCCTAAAATGGGTGAGAAGCATCGTTGTCATACCAACCGCCGGAAACTCCCGAATACTCCCGATTCGAGCCCGATCATCGATGATCACGTGTTACCCTACCTACATCCGTACAAGGTCATTGTTGTTGTGAAGGACATATCCCTCTCATAATAACAACATAGTTCATTTATTCGTTTTTTCTTCGTACATCCAATATTGTAAGGAAACAAATTATCGATGAGTCACGCACGTTATTTACTTATTTATTGCAGTTTTTCTCGTCAAATTACTACCACATAGGGCATATACTTTATAGGAGAGTACGTAGGTCACTCAAACCTTGAAAGGTATGATACCGCTTTGAAGTATCCCATATCATATTTGACCTACGTCGGTTTTTTGCAAAGAACGATCCATAAAACTCCCCGAGGTTTGTATTTTCAAACGACGGTACGTTGTATTCGTAAACAGCGCCATCTAGGTTCCTTGTACGTATTACAAGTTCATTGGTCTGCCACCCCCACCTACTGAGGGGTGAGAAGCGTCGTTGTCATGGCAACCGCCGGTAACTCCCGAATGCTTCCGATTCGAGCCCGATTATCACGTGTTACTGACCTATATCCGTACAAGGTTGTTGCTCTAGTATGTGAAGGACATATCCTTTTCATAATAATAACATAGTTCATTTATTTATTTTTCTTCGTACATCCAATATTGTAAAGAATTAAATTATCCATGAATCACGCACGTTATATACTATTCATGTATCTAGTTTATTTGTCACCTTCAAAAATATCCGACGTAGGACTTTGTAAGAGAGTAGATAGGTCACTCATACCTTGATGCCGCTTTGAAATATCCCATACTGACCTACGTCGATATTTGTAGAGAACAGTGATTCATTTTACACTTCCCAAGGTCTGGATTTTCAAACGAAAGGCAACGTTAAATTCCAAAACAGCGCCATCTAGGATCAATGTGCGTATTAAAAGTTCATTGGCCTGCCGCCCCACCTACTGTCTGTTCTCTTGGGTTGATGGTATTATGAAACCGCCTCACGCTTGCGACAGTCGCTTAGCTGTCGCAAACTACACCGCGGGCGAACGTAAGCCGTGTGCCTAAAGCGTATCATGGTACAGGCGTATGAAAGGGGTGAGGAAGCTTTCGGCGGTTGTCATGCCAACGAGACATCCCTCCCTAAACTATAGAGGAAAGAACGTCCAGGGTATGGAGTAAGCCTATTTAGGGTCAAGCCCCACTAGTGTGTAGCGTTGCGTCGTCGCAACGGATCAACGCATTGTATTATTGTGGCATGTCACCAAAATATATATGTTAACCGACGCAGCGACGACGCAACGCACTAATGAGGCGTCACACTTACGTCGCACTTCGCCGCTGTAACATGACCATTTTTGCCGTCTCCGCCACTGTTCAATAGAAGTCGGACATGTAAAAAACCAAATGTCACTTTCTTACAGTCATATGAGACAGAAAGTGACAGCAAGGGCGGACAAACTGTCCCCATTCGAAATATACTTTGGGCTCTCTCATACGGCGCGGCGCGACGGAATTTTTTCATTCATGTGTAACCACCCTAAAACGAGGAGTGGGAAGCGTCGTTGTCATGGCAACCGCCAGAAACTCCCGAATGCTTCCGATTCGAGCCCGACCATCGAATATCACGTGTTACTGACCTACATCTGTACAAGGTCATTGATCTAGTGAAGGACATGTCCTTTTCATAACAATAACATAGTGTTTCGCAGGTGGTAGATTTTGGTGTCATTCAATAGAATATGTTTAATGGAAATAAGATAGTTCGATGATTGATTATAGATTCTCATATAATAATTAATATAAATATAATGGTTAATAAGTAAATATATGAACCTAAAGAAGAAATTATATTTCAAGAAATGAAAGCATCAGGATAATCTGAATATCGTCGAGGTATTCCGGCTAATCCTAGGAAATGTTGGGGATTTATTTATATATTTTTTCTTCGTACATCGAATACTGTAAGGAAGTAAATTCTCGACGAATCACGCACTTTATTTACTTATTTATTGCAGTTTCATGTGTCTAGCTTTTTGTTCACAATTTTTTTTGTGATAAAATTCCGACGTAGTACATACAAGTACTTTATAGAGTAAATAGGTCATTATTTTATACTTTGATACCGGTATGAAGTTTAGTTTCCCATAACTGACGTACGTCGGATTTTGCAGAGAACGGTGGTTCATTTTACACTCCCCGAGGTAGGTTTGTATTTTCAAACGGCGATACGTTGTATTCCGAAACAGCGCCATCTAGGTTCCTTGTACGTATTAAAAGTTCATTGGCCTGCCGCCCCCACCTACTGTCTGTTCTCTTGGGTTGATGGTATTATGAAACCGCCTCACGCTTGCGACAGTCGCTTAACTGTCGCAAGCTATATCGCGCGCGAGCGTAAGCCATGTACCTAAAGCGTATCATGGTACAGGCGTATGAAAGGGGTGAGGAAGCTTTCGGCGGTTGTCATGCCAACGAGACTTCCCTCCCTATACCATGGAGGAAGGAACGTCCTGGGTATGGAGTAAGCCTATTTACATCACACGGGGCTGCTGTAACATGACTATTTTTGCCGTCTCCGACACTATTTTCAATGGATGTCGAACATATAAATAACAAATGTATTAAACTTATGACATTGAAAGTGACAGCAAGGGCGGCAAACTGTCCCCATATAAAATATAGCATGGGCTCTCTTCATAGATAATTTTTCCTTCATGTTCTACACCTAAAATGAGGGGTGGGAAGCGTCGTTGTCATGGCAACCGCCGGAAACTCCCGAATGCTTCCGATGCGAGCCCGATCATCGAATATCACGTCTTACTGACCTACATCCGTCCTACATCTGTACAAGGGTACAAGGTCATTGCTCTGGTCTGTGAATATCCTTTTCATAATAATAACATAGTTTATTTATGTATATGTACCGGCTAAAATTGAATAGGATTTATTGCAGCTTTCATATATTTTATTGCGAGTAAAGTAAATGTGTTGCGTATGTTTCTGCACGTCAACCTATTTATTAGAATTTACATTTACACCACTATTCAACGGAAAGGATTCAACATTGAGAAAAAGTTGCAAGAAACTCATATTTTGAACGTTCCAAAGTTTACGTTATGACAACATTAACTATCTTGTAAGTACTCTAAACATATTATATACATTACGTAAAATCACATAATGTATTTAATATGTTATAATATATTATATCATAAATGTTATATATATAATGTGATAAGTAAATAACATTTATTATTTATTGCCTTAACGTTATAAGTATGCTGTTAAAATAACTGTGCAAGTTTAATATTTTTCCTTTGTGAAAATAAATGATATTTCAATTTCAACATAGGTACTATGTTTGGATTCCTTCAGGTTCAAAATATTTAATTCGTAATGTGTAGAATTTGCAAATATTAAATCGCTAAAATTTAAATTCCCAAAAAATTTTAGTCTCTGAAATATTTGAATATTATTTTAATATTTTTAAAAACCCTTTATTGTCGTTCCTTTTCCAGGACAAGGCGGACTCATTCTTCACGACACAGCGCCTCAACTACATCTCGAATCAGACACAGCTGCTGCGGCCCAGGGTCGCCGAGCTGCGCAATGTGGAGGTGGCTGACGTCACAGCAGCAGTCAAGGGCCTGGAGACCAACGCCAGGAACCTGCTGCGTTCGGTAAGCAATTGACAAGGTCTAAAAACTATTACCTAACATCCTAAAAGTAAATTACAATTTCAAGATCAAAAATACAATTTCTGAATATACGCGGATTTTTTTTCCGAATTTTTTCGTAGATAAATTCCGAGAAAAAAATGTTTTCTGTAAAATTAGGCATTCCGGAAGTACACTGTGGCTCTGACATAGTGACGTAGTAGGCAAAGGGAATCTAACCCACACAGCCAAGTAATACATTGTATTTTTGTTTGTAACACTTTTTCAATGCTTTACCTAGTAGTCAGAATCATATTTGGCGCGTCCACAAGATAAATGACAATGAACACACTCTTACAACTTAGTAACTTAACATTGGCAAATGGCATAGCCTGTCGAACCCATTAACGAAATAAGTAAATAATTATGTATTCAAACTTGTGCAGGCCGAATTCGCCGCCACCGACAGCGACAAGCAGATCGGGCGTGCTGCTGCCCTGACCGCTGATGCTGACGAGATCCTAGGTGCCGTGCGCGAGAAGAGCCAGCGGGCCAAGGACGTGGTCGCGCACGTGGCCGAGCTGGCTACCGGGCTCGAGCTCAGCCAGCAGCCCAAGGTCGACAGCGCGCTGGCAGAAGCTGGGCAGATCAAAAGCGATATTGCTGGTAAACTCATGTTCATTTATTTAATATGGCTTTCCAACAAGTTCTTCAACAGTTTCTTGCCACATTTTCTCCTTAGCGCTTTTCTTTGCTAAGTGAAGTGATGATATTAAAAATATATATATGTTAACTCAACGATCTTACTTGCAATAAGGAGATTTGACTAAGAGGTTTTTTTGCCACATTTTCTCCTCAGCTCTCCTTGCAAAATGGTGTAAATGTAAATTCAAAAATATGTTGACGTGCAAAAATGTACACAACGTGCTTACTTGCAATAAATAAATTTGACTTGACTTTGATAATGTATCAAGCAAATGTTACATTAATGTTCTGATACATGTGCCACTTACTAGCAAAATAAAAACACGATCAATAAATAAAAAACACGACGGTAGACATATACGATAACACGACCCGTCCCTCCCAAAAATCCGTAAGTGTTACAACAACGAAGTCAAAAGTCAAGTCAAAGTCAAATTTATTTATTGCAAGTAAGCACGTTGTGTACATTTTTGCACATCAACATATTTTTGAATTTACATTTACACCACTTTGCAAGGAAAAGGTGCCAACGCTGAGGAGAAAAAGTGGCAAAAAACTCTCAGCAGCACATCTTTTAAAGAAGAAGCATGTCAAATGTAAATAAATAGACTGTATACTTGCATAACTAAACTACACTATTTACATGAAACATTTCGATAATAATTACACGTATAAACTCCTTTGTAAGGCATAATTACGCATATTGAAACAATAGAAGATGTCTACATGATGCCTAAATATTCCTTTGCAGCCAAAGACATGTCGCCTAAGACGGAGCAGGCCGCCGCCGCATTCACCAATGCGTCCGCGCAGATCGAGCGAATGAACGTATTCGTCGAGCCGGTCAACCAACAGGCGAAGGTATCATTTGTTTTGTCATGACGATAATTCATAATAGTTAGTGTGACCTTTTTAACTTCACACATGAGGAATTATTTTTCCTATCCTTCCATTAACTCAACTTTTTTACACTGTTATATGGCATCATCATCATCAGCCCGTATCAGTCCACTGCTGGACGGCCTCTCCCAAAGCACGACATTCAACCCTATTCTCGGCCTTCTGCATCCATTCTCTGCCAGACATCTTGCGAAGGTCATCCTTCCATCTGGTCGGGAGCGTCCCACACTACATTTACCCGTTCGTGGCCTCTTTTCGAGAACTCGTCTACCCCATCGGTTCTACGACAGATGTGACCAGCCCACTGCCATTTCAGTTTGCTGATTCTATGAGCAATGTCAACCACTTTTGTCCTCTGGCAGATATACTCATTTCTTATTCTATCTACCATATAAATGGCAAGCATAGCTTTTTCCAGAGCTCGCTGAGCGACTTTCAACTTGTGGGCCAGTCTCACCGTCAATATTCACGTTTCAGCTCCGTAGGTCATCACTGCCAGGATCCACTGGTTAAAGACTTTTGTTTTCCGGCATTGCGGTATTAAAGACGAAAAGATATGACGTAGCTTCCTAAATGCTGCCCAGCCCAGCTGAATTCTCCCGTCACTCCCTTTCTCGAAGTTGTTCCTGCCTAGCTGCAGAGTCTGTTATATGTATAGATTCTATTGTGCAGAAATTCGATGGCGTTGTGAACGGTACGCGCGCGCTGATCGCCAAGCTGCACGAGATGCTTGAGTACACGGACCTCGCGCAACACACAGCCGACATGGCAGAGAAACTCAATACAAGGAACAGGTACATACGAAGATACGGTACATAAGTATACACAGGGCCTCAATCAGGTTGAGATTTTATCAAAAACTACTGGACCGGATTAAACAGTTACAGTTACATAGCTTTACTTTTTATCTATCTAAGGCAGTGTCCTAGCCGGCGAGTAAGCGAGTAAATCCCCGGCTATTTTCTCGCTTAACAAACGTACAACTACATTCCGTGTAAACAAAAGAGATGCATATATTAATAGTTCATCGCCGACTGTTCACACCTCAGGCGAGTACTCGCTCGGCTATTTTGTAGCCTGAATAACTTGGATAAAAGGTTTAGTCACTAAACCATACGAGAAGAAGAAAAAGCCATCAATAAACATACTTTCCGGCCCTGAATGTTAATTCCTATAATGTTGAATTCCAAAAGGTACAAGGTTAAGTTAGTATTTACCGTTCACAGGCTATCAAAAGTGGGTAACAAAGTCATGTCAGTCACTAAACTGAACAGTGATGCCATGAAGGACCTTATCGGCGCCGCAATGGACATCAGCAACGCCACATTCTTCAACTTAGTCGCCGCAGACGTGGTGAAGAACGCCTCCAAGGCACTGACAGAGAACGGGGACGCCAACAATGACATGCAGGACCGGCTGGCGAGGCTGACGGAAGAATTGCCCGAGCTGACCAACTTGACAGACGTTGCTTTGGATCATGCTAGGAGTTTGAGGAATCGGGTGAGTTGGATAAGGGTGCGATAGAAGAAGTGGTTGTCATATGAACTTCCTTTATATTTACCATTGTGCATACATATCTTGATGAAATAAGCAGTTAATCTTCGGTTTGTTTGAAGCCTGTCAGTTACACAATAGGTTTGCGTGTCATCTTTCAATTACACAATAGGCCGCAGGTCTGTCGGTTACGCAATAGGTGGGAATCGCATCGCTGTAGGTCATTTGTAAGTTACGCAGTAGGCCTATAGGTCATCTGTCAGTTACACAGTAGGTCGGTGTAGGTCATCTGTCAGTTACACAGTATGCATGTAGGTCATCTGCCAGTTACACAGTAGGCATGTAGGTCATCTGTCAGTTACACAGTAGGCCTACAGGTCATCTGCCATTTACACAGTATACCTGTGTAGGTCATCTATCAGTTACACAGTATACTTGCGGCACCTATCATTTACACAAGTCTTGCAGGTTATCAGTCAATTACACAGTAGGCCTGCCAGGTCATCTGTCAAGTACACAATAGACCTGCAGGTCATCTGTCAGTTACACAGTAGACCCTGTATGTTATTTGTCAGTTACACAATAGCCCTAAATTGTGGAAATCTCATTTTTACTTTTCTCAAACCGTTACATAATCTTCTGTCTCACCAGGCGGACAACCTGCGGGCGCTGGCAGAGCGAGAGAACAACAACACTCGTACGCAGCACGCGTACAGCGCGGCGTCGGCGTATTCCTCCATAGTGCAGGAGATAGGAGACGCGAAGCGAGCAGCTGACGAGGCAGAGACGGCTATCAACAATGCTACGGACATCGTAAGCGACTTCCTCACCCACTACTACCACAGAATAAGACAAATAGAGTACCACAGAACATTAAACAAATCTAATCAAAGGAAAGTACCTACTTATCATCAGTCTATTTTTATGTCTTCACTGCTCGGGCACAGACCTTCTCTTACATCGAGGGATCTCGGGCCAAGATCCACCATGCGGGCCTAGTGCGGATTGGCGGATTATACATGCCTTAGATTTTTTTCATCACTATGTTTTCCTTCACCGTTTGAGAGCATTCGGTAAAGGTACGTAAGGTTTTCCGTCGAAAAACCCGGGGATTAGGCCTGGGATCGCACCTGGGACCTCCGACCTCCGTATCAAAGTAAGTCCAATGACCTAACAACTTCGCCACCGAGCTCATCTGTATTTATAAACATTAAAGGGGCGTGAATTATAGTTATTATAATCAGTCGAGGCGCGATTCATAAAATGGTTTATGTACAGTCGACACCAGATCAATGGTAACACTTTTTACTTTTGACAGTTCTTATTATTTGCGTTGTAAGACTTGAAATCGTACTACAAGTATTACCATTGATCTGCTGTCGACTGTACCTGAACTATTTTGTAAGTTTCATAAATTAATATAAAACATTAATTTTGTGTACACTTGCTCTGCCTGCTCCAGATCTCATCTCTCTCTCACACTGGTTTGCTGGTAGAGAACTCTAATCTGGAGTTAAGCACACTTGTATTGTAATCAACTTTGTGTACATTAAAGAATTAAAGAAAGGTTGGGAAACCCTGCTGTAACCTTTGCTATGCGTGTGCGCAGAACGCTCTGCTATTGCAACGGGTTGGTCCTGCGCGCGACCGCTCGGCTGAGCTGTCCCATCGCGCGGCCACAGCCAACACGACCGTGCAGTATCAGCTGCGGCCAAACCTGACCGCCGCCGAGCGCGCGCTGAGCGCAGCTGCGCGCACACTAAGCGACGCAGACGACGAGGACAATGCCATACAATTGTGAGTCACAAGTCACAGTAGACTAAGGCTGCTTTTCCAACAGAGGTGTGCGCGGCGAAGTTGTGAAGCGGTGCGATTAACGGTCGAAAAACACGCGTCCCTCACACATATCCCATGCTTGTGTTGTGTTTACGGACAACAGCAGATCAATAGTAACACTTGCAGTACGATTTCAACTCTTACGACGCAGATAATAAGAACGTTCCAAAGTATTACACTTGATGTGCTGTACGAAAAGCTCCGCTAAGTGATTCCACTAGAGTTGAGATAAGCTAGGAAAATGAAGTGTTTCTATTGGTGCTTAAACGCATCCCCTCGCTGGTGGAAATATGCCGATATTCAGAGATGAGTCCACTACAGAGCTCATGAATGAACGCGACTGCTGAGCTGCTACGTCCAGGTTTGAAGACGCTTTGGCAACTCCTCTGAAGCAAGAAAGGAAGACGCTGAGATTCTTCATCCAGGGTTGAAGACGCTTCGGCGACTCCTCTAACGGAAGAAAGGAGTACGCTGACATCCTTCATCCAGGGTTGAAGACGCTTTGTCGCCTCCCCTGGAGGCAGAAATGAAGACGCTGACATCCTTCATCCAGGGTTTAAGACGCTTTGTCGACCCCCCTGAAGGAAGAAAGAAAGACGCTGACATCCTTCATACATGAAGACGCTTTGGCGACTCCTCTGGAGGAAGAAAAGAAGACGCTGAGATCCTTCATCCAGGGTGAAAGACGCTTTGGCGACTCCTCTGAAGGAAGAAAGGAAGACGCTGACATCCTTCATCCAGGGTGAAAGACGCTTAGGCAACTTCTCTGGAGGAAGAAAGGAAGACGCTGAGATTCTTCATACAGGGTTGAAGAAGTTTTGTCGACTCCTCTGGAGGAAGAAAAGAGATGCTGAGATCCTTCGTCCAGGGTTGTAGATGCTGAATAGAATATAATGAAGATAATGAATGGAAGAACAGTAGAATATTAATTGCTCTGTAACTTGACATAAACTCTAGAGTCTATGATTAAAATTAAATAAATAACTGTACTAAAATCCCCCACAGATCGTTACCAAATCCAGGCGACTTCTCCTTGGAAGACGAGATGGCTAAAGCGGAGAATGTGAACGCTACGGTGAAGAGTACGCAGGAGGTGATGTCCCAGATGGGCAGCGACCTGGCCGCCAGCAAGGAGTGGGCGCAAACACTGCCCAAGCAGGCAGACGAGGCGCAAAAGATGCAGTCCAATGTGGAAAATTTGGGTGAGTCCAGCAAATTACCACTCAAAAGGTTGAGCCTTCAGACCCGGTATCCACCAAAGCGGAGAGGAGACGATGAGGAGATGTGTTTTGAATAACCAATCAGGTTTCGTTCCTTCTCCTAAGCGGAGAGGAGATGTGGAAAGAACAAAATCTGATCACATCTCCTCTCGTCTCCTCTCCCGTCCGATTTGGTAAAAACGGCCCATTAAGCAAATACTTAGTTTGTAGGTTAACTGTTTGCCTCCCATATATTTTAGATGAAGTCGTCATACAATGCATTGTACGGGTTTTTTGACAGTCAGCCGTAAACTCATTGCCAGAGGAGCCTTTTAAATTGAGAGTTTCTGAACCACCTTTTTGGTGTATGAGGACAGGTCTCCGTCCTTGTTGTCACTTTCACTCTCATACGTCAGAAAGAGACATCTGTTTTTGGAAATTCAACCAATGGAGTGGCAGAGACTCTATATTTTGTCATGCAAGAGAAGATTCTTATACTTACTTTAGCAGATTTTGTGATTTAAATATGTCTTGCTCCATAGAGTGTTCCTTGCTTCATCGTTAAAACAAACACATATACCTATTAATTTATAAGTACAAATTTTTTTCTTCGTCTGGTTTATTGACCAAACCTATTTGTCAGAGTTATTCAGGCAGCCCATAGGCCTCTGACGTGGCCTAACGACTGCTGCCGAGCGACAGCATCCGAGACCAACTGCTTGACGTGCTTTCCGAAGCACGGAGGCTACATTTATACTAATGGCTCACTATAAGTAACTTTAATTCTAAAAAAACATTTGTTGTGATACATTGTATTTGTCTGAACAGTGAACAACATCAATGAAATGAAGCCGAATATCTCGTCCACCTACCGCACTGTGAAGATGAGGCAGGACGACTTAGAGGACCGCCGGCGGGAGGCTGACGAGAAACTTAATAAGCTGAGGAGTCTCATTGAACAGGTGACACTTCGCTTTCATGCAGACTTGCTTTCTTCGTGCACTGACATAAGGTTGATTCTCCTGTCCTGTGGGAGGATGTGAAACATTACTCGTGTTGGTTGCTTCTCCTGTGCTGTTTGAGGAAGTTAAAAATTGCCCCTATTGGTTGATTCACCGGTAATGTGGGTGTATGGTGATGTCCATACATTTATGCTAATGCTATGAGGTGAGGTATATTTGTAGGATATACAATAATAATAATAATAATAATATAATAATAACGTTTATTTGTTTCAAATCTTATAGCCTATTTACATTGGTACTTATACATTTGAGTTGTAATACAATTTGAGGCCGTAGGTCTCACTATCCTGGTGCGGCTGGTATTTAAAAAAGGAAGATCCTGTACTATAAATACCAGCCCCCTTCCTTGTTGGAATCTATTTAGCCAGTGTCCTTAGGTATAAATGGTGAACAATAAATATGTAAAACAAAAAACAAAAACCGAAAATTTAAAGCTACAATAATTCAAAGTTATACATTTTTGAATAGGTTATATTACTATGGTGAATGATCTAGTTTAAACCATTAAGGATATAATAATAATCTTATTAATTAGTAGTGTGTGTGAGGGTGTGTGAGTGAGTGTGTGTGTGTGTGTGAGAGAGAGGGTGTACATGCGTGTGTGTCTGTTTGAGTGACAAGGGTGTGTGTATTCCTATTTTATATGTTTGTGATAAGAAGATTTTCAGTTTCCAGGTAATTCAGTTTAAGGAGCCAGTCACTGACAATTCTCTTGCTGTCGTATTTATTAAAATTGAATATACCTAAGTTAGCGTGCAGTTTGTTATAGAGAAAGGGTCCAAGGAAGCAGAAGAATCTATGACTAAAGCGAGTCTTGAAAAAAGAGGAACCTACAACTAGGTGGTTGCGGCGTTGGGATGCTTGAATGGGATCATAGGGTGTTATACTTATTTGTCTTATTATAATATTTAGGATGAATAATTTGCGTACGGTAAGAACTTGAGTGAGGTTATAGAGTTCATTAGTGGAATAGAGAAAAGGCTTAAAATTACTGACTTTAAGAATTGCTCTTTGAGCCCTTTCTATGATTATAAGGTGAGTTTTAGCAGCTCCACCCCAGGAAGTGATGCAGTATGTGAGGATGGATTGGCAGAGGGCGTAGTAAACCATTTTCATGACATCCTTTTCAGCAACGTATCTAAGCTGTTTAAATATGTAAGTGAGCTTCCGAACCCTACCCGATAGAAGTTCAATATGTGGACGGAATGTGAGGTGGTTATCAATTTGGACTCCGAGGTATTTAATACAAGTAGTATTGAATAGTCTTGGACATAAGCAAGAATCCTGGTGGGTGCATGTACTATATGAATGAGCCTTAACAAAAAAATTATCAGGGTCAGGGAGAGTGGAGTTGCGGATGCTAAAGGTCATGAGCTGTGTTTTGTCAGTGTTAAGGGTTAGTGAATTTGTTGCCAGCCAACTCCGGACGATATCAAAACCATTTTGTGCGTAACGAAATGCACTGTCCCATTCGTCAGAGACGAAGAGGAGCGCCGTATCATCAGCAAACGAAATAAACTTGGCATGATCAATGTCAATTTTATAGAGGTCATTGATATAAGTCAAGAACAGACTGGGGCCCAAAATACTTCCTTGAGGTACGCCATAAGAGATACCAAGGTCTGTGCTTATGTGAGATCCTATTTTCACACATTGTGTTCGATCCGTTAAGTAGCTTTCAAATAAAGAAAGCTGACATCCTCTAATGCCAAGCTTCTCTAGTTTGTGAATCAAGGTGGGGATTGAGACCGTGTCAAAAGCCTTCGCCAAGTCCAAGAATATAGCTACACACTTGTTCCCCCCATCCAGGTTAACAGTGATATGGTCCGTCAGCTCGTGAACTGCGTCAGCCGTTGATTTATTCTTACGAAAACCATATTGACAGTTAGATAAGAGGTTATTGTGTTCAAGATATTTTACCAGAGATGTATTAATTATGCGCTCTAAGATTTTGGAAAGTGATGGAAGGACAGAAATGGGACGATAGTTTTCGACACGGCCACGGTCCCCAGCCTTATGGATTGGATGAATGAGGCCTTTTTTAAACACCTGTGGGAAACTTCCCAATGACAGACACATGTTAAAGAGATGGGTTATTGGTGGGATAAGGAGTGTTTTATACTTTTTGAGAAAATTAGAGGATATATTATCCCATCCAGCTGAGCAGTCGCTCTTCATAGCGTCTATGTGTCGTTCGACTTCCTCCTCATCAGTGCGGAGCAAGACAAATGAGGAAAGGGGCGAGGGGTCTGGGGATGAATGGTGTGCATTGGACGACCAGGAATGATTGTGGATTCGTTCAGCTAGATTTTTTCCTACATTGACAAAGTAGGAGTTAATATCATTCACGGATTCCAGTGCGTTCGGTTTCAAGGTAAGTAAGTCATTGGCAGCATTTCTAGATTTTTTCATATTAGTCACTTCTTTTATAGCTTCCCATAACCTTTTACTATTTGATCCTGCTTCCATAATTTTTGCCCTTTCGTATTCTCTTTTCACCCTTTTTAATAAAGCATTACAATAGTTTCGGTAACGTTTGAAGGTAGTTTTAATTACTTCGTTATTTGGTAATTTTTTGTGCCTTTTATGAAGGTTATCCCTATTACGAATACATCTTAAGAGACCAGGAGTCATCCAGGGTTTTAACATTCTTTTTCTATGGGGAAGCACACAAGTGACGGTATTTGTTGCTATGGCATTTCTAAGGGATTCAGCCAAATAGTTAGCAACTTCATTGGGATCTAATGAGTTATAGATAGGATTAAAATCAAGTTTCTGTATATCTAGTAAGAGTCCGTTTTCATCGATTTTTGTAAAAGTATTTGTTGTGTGTCTTAGTTTTTTAGTCTCTAGGGAGAGTAATACTGCATCATGATCAGTAATAGACGATTGAATTACAAGTGTCATTGCATTGTAGTTAGTTTTGAGCAAGAAGTGGTCAAGGCAGGTCTGACTGTGAGTTGGCAATATGTGAGATGGTAAGAGTCCGTGATGTACTGTAAGATTAAGATACTCGTGAAGATAAGGGTCTTGATTTTCTGGTATAATGTCAATGTTTAAGTCCCCGGTTACTATGATATTTTTGAAAGATGAGAGTGTAGCAAGAACAAGATTAAGAGATTCGTTAAAGCTTTGGATTTTATGTCGAAATGCATATGGACGGTAGATAGCAACAATGACTGTATCAGATCCAATTTTTACTATCAAGCAGTTAGTTTCATCAAACGACGGCTCTTCAACGACAATATTTGCTATATTTTTGTTGACATAAACTATGACACCATCATTTTGATTATAGTTATTCGTAGTAGAAAATAGGTTGTATCCTTCAATAGTGGGGAAATGGGGATTACATGATAGCCAACATTCAGTGAGAGCTATGATATCACAGTCTAGTTTCATTCTTGTTAATAAAGTCAATAGATTAGGAAAATTAGCCTTAATACTTCGAATATTCTGCGTGAGAATATTAAGTGGTCTATGAAACTGAGGTAACATTGATCTACAACTTTCGGGATCACATGCAGCTGATTCTGACACCGAGACACTATCGATGTTTTTAGCTATATCAATTATGTCTGGGAATTTTATGTGTAAATATTTTTGGTACTGACTATTGGGGTATTACAAGTAGGGTACAGTTTGGTGATAAATGTTGATATCGATGATGTTTATAGTAGGGAATGTGAACTCTAATTGTTATTAATTGTTGAAATATAAAAGATTTTGTGCCTTTACAACAGTTTATAATTGGTATATATGTTACACATTTAAGTATAATTGATTGAGAGGGCGTGTGGAATAAGTGAGTGCTGTAGTATGTCTGATTTGCAACCAATATGTTGCAACTCTTGTAGCGGTGTTTAGTCGTTGTTAAATATGTATTTATGTTTGAGTGAATGTTTGTAATAAATTTTGTGTTTAAAATATAAGAGAGAACCTGTGACTCCAGTGTAAACTTAAAAATACAGTAACTAACATTATAGAATATAGCATAGGAATTACATGCAAAGACGAAACTTAGGTATAATTTGTACCACAAAATTAGTCACTTTGGAGGGTCGTTTTTTAGCTCCAGCAATTGTGATTCTTCCTTCACAGTGATGCAGGCGTCTCCGTCATCCTTCCTTAGGAATACTCTGGCATTGGTAGTCCAGCAGTATTTATATTGTCCCGATTTCACAAGCTCCCGTGCTAAGAAGTGGAGTCGTTTGGTTTTTGGGGTTAGATGTTCCGCAATATAAATAGGTTTGGGGTCCATAGGTGGACTAGAGGCGGGCTCCAGCAGCGTAGTGTTCAGTTTATTGTTTCGGTTACTTTTATTAAAGTGTTTGACGGCACTTAGAACCTTGTTCTTGTGGATAACAGAAGCCAACGACACTAATATGGTTTTATTTTCAGATTAGCTTGGAAGACGGCGAATATCTTGGATATCGGTTTGTGTGGTTTGAATAGAAATTGTTTTAAATAATTTGTCAGCCGTTCTCAATAAATCATCCTGTGTCTCGCCTTTTTTACAGGGAACATTTCGTATTTCCAAAAGGCTCAAGCAGGACCTACGGTACATTTCCTCAGACTGGTCCTCCAGGCGTTTAATGCGTTGTTCGTATGAGCTTGTTTTATTTTCCAAGACTGAAACCTTTGTTGATACTTCCTCGATGCGATTTATGTGGAACTCTAGCGATTTTTCGATTTCTGAATTGGTTTTTTGAACCTCGGTAATTTGGTTTTTCATGTCGATTATGCTGGATTGTATTTGCGTAAGTTTTGTGTCATGGTCTTTTTTCCAAGACGAAAAAAGGCCCACAAGTTCCGTCTTTAGTTCCTGTAAGTGCATTTTGTAATCACAGCCACATAGGTTTTGTTGCGATTTTGAGTGTTTTTTTTGTGTTAGAATGTCCATTTCGCGCCTTCCCTTTCGCTTACTTGTTTCAGTTAGTTCTGGATCAGAGCCGTAATGTGGAGTCGTATCTTTTTTGGGTGTTCTTGCTGTCATGTTGATATTGGTTTATTTCTAGGCCTAAATGAAAGTCGACTGCCGACGGCACGGTGATGCGTCACAGGTAAGTGCAACTGATCTAGTTGCCCCGCCCCCAAGGAAGTTGCTCTTGCGCCGGTGGGCGTTGGTGTCACTGACCAATGATGGGTGCTGCACGGCAGGTAATGGTTGCGACGAAAGGTAGATATTATAGTGATCTCACTCACCCGGTAATTGCGTCTCTTTTCAATTAATTATTGCTACGGAATATAACTTGCACACGTCCGATCACTGAGACGGTCGACGAAGGAAGGGACAATGACGACTGCCTGACGTCTGCTACCTAGGTTGTTCAGGTTGAATGCCTAAGAAGAAAGTTAAGAATTGTCCCTATTGATTCTATCCGGTACTGTCAGAAGAAGGTAAAAGTTGCAATAGTGTTGCAAAAGTATGTACACCAATTACACAAACTTACAAAAAATCAGTTAAGCAATAAGTTATAATCTAATATAGTTATGGTAAGTGGTGTGGCAAAAGGTGCATGTTTCATGCAACATGACATTTGCAGGCCCGTACGGTCACGAATCGCATCCAAGTGGGCGTGACCTTCGACCGACACTCAACGCTGCAGCCGCGGCTGCCCGACACGGTCGACGAGATGTCAACCTCCAACCACGTGTCAGCATACTTCAGGACCAAGGAGAAGAACGGCTTCCTTCTGTACCTCGGCAACCCGAAAGATACCATGCTTAGGAGAACTAAATCGGTAAGCTTCACGCAATTAATGTCAGTTCGTACCGTTCCCTTACATGCGGGAACAACTCTGTTGCCTAAATAACTGTCTCCCCGAAGGCCGAGCTCATTGCATGATCGAAGGTCGAGCTCCACGGAGGACGAAATCCGAACCGTTCCCTTACTATGCTGTAACAACTGTCTGTCGCTTAAGTAACTCTGTCGAGGCCGAAGGCCGAGCAATGCAAGCCTTTATAGACCGAGCTCCGCTCAGGATGACGCTTGCAGCGTCCTCACGCTAGTTAAAGCTTGCAGGTATTCCGAATCATCATATAAGTATTTAAGTTGTGTTATTTTATATAATTGGCAACATTAGCTATAATTATTTCGCATAAAGTATTTAATGGAATATAAAATACAGAAAGAGATGCTGAAATTTCTAGTAAACTAATTTCATCTTCTACCCAGGATGACTTCATGGTGCTAAGTGTCCAGAACGGCTATCCGTACCTGGTGATGGATATAGGCGATAGTGCCGAGTCGGGCCGAGAGCCAGCCAGGATCGGCAGCGACAAATATGTCGCCGACTATCGGTGGTACCAAGTTATTGTCGACAGGTACGTATCAGTTTTTATAATATTTTTGAATGAAAGGGCCGGCTAGAAGACACCAGTAATTCACCAACGGTTATGGGAGCGCAACGCCTGATGCCGCAACCTCGTCTTTTATAAGTACTTATATTTCATTTGGATTTTGTTACCAATGTATTAATTCAATTTCCCTAATTCTCAGAGTCGGTCGCAACGTGAAGCTTTCAATCCGCGAAAGCCTTGACAACGACACAGAGTACATGCATTCCAAGGAGGCAGTGTTACCGGGCCAGCATACCATCTTCAACCTGGACCGCCAAAAGTCCAAGCTATATGTCGGCGGAGTGCCCTCCGATGCCAAGCTTCAGGGCATCAGTTTCCCGGCATTCGAAGGTGAAATCGAAGAACTGATGATCGGTGATACTCCCGTTGGACTGTGGAACTTCGCTAGCGCTGAAAATTTGAAGGGAGCTCAGCGAAGGTGCGTTAGGAGTATACTTTTTCTTATAAGTTATAAAGAAATCATCATTTTGAATTTACATTTACTCCACTTTGCAAGGAAAGGTGCCAACACTCACGGAAAAAGTGGCATAAAACTTTTAGTAGCACATCTTTTAAAATAATAACAATTCAATTAGGTTCCTAAAAACTGGGGAACTACATAATTAATATTATATTACTATCAGCACTGTTTAGAATATTAATATCTCATAATTTCCTCTAGGAAGAAACTGATAACGTCTCAATCCGGACCTCAAGAGTATCGGTTCAACGGTCGCGGTCACGTCACGATGCCGGAAAAACATTACCAGGACCTGAACCACGACCAGGACCAAGTGCTGTTATTCTTCAGGACCTACGCGCCAGACGGCTTGATGTACTTGGTTGGAGAAGGCGCACACTTCTTCTCGTTGCAGATGCAAGATGGAAGGGTTTACTTACAAGTGAGATACAAGTTGTTTCTACATTTTAGGGTATTTTTAATTTTTCAACGATTTCCTTCACTGGGATTTGACCTAATGGTCATTTCTAAGGGCATTGTGTGACTTGTGACGTAATTAGTGCAATTTGTTTTGCAGTTTTGATTTACTAAAAACCTTACCAATTTAAACTTTATCATGAGTTTAATAAAACCCGGTTCTTTGAAAGGCTTGCACGGAGACATAGGTCCAACGCGTAGAGGCCCCTTAGAGAACTATAATTTGAAGGGATATGTGATGCACCTAGCGGGACCCGTCTCTGAGCGCATCTGACTGCACTCAATGACAGACCCCGTCAGGTGCATAAACTATTGCAGTGATTGGAAATTACAACTTAATTGGGGCTATTGGTTTGGGGTGTTGGTGGGTCAGTCAGTCTGGTCTATAGAGCGAGACGTCGGACACCTGCCATGATCACATTGTCTCGAAGTTATGAAAAAATTATTAATATTATTACTACAGGTATCCTTGGGCGACCCAGAGAACCTCCTCATTATCGGCACCTCGAAAACGTACAACGACGGCAAATGGCACAGACTGGACGCCCGCCGCGTAATGACCACGTGCTCGCTCCAGGTGGACAACGAAATGCTCACAATGGAGTCCTCGTCGAGCACTCCGAAGATTGCCAAAGTGGACACGATTAACTTCGGCGGGAACAACAAAGGTAAGGGAGCTATCACACGGGCGACGTTTAGTTGGTGGCCGATTGTTAGGTGTTGCCAATTTTTGCGGATTAAGTATGTCAAATCTAGCAAATTTCTATTAGGTGGAAACGAGAAAATTCCTCTTCAAATAGCTAACGGATTTTCTAACGTGAAGAAACAAGAACCATTTTTTTGTGCTTACGAAATAATGTTGCTAAATAATGAATCTATACTTACTTAATTTTGTACCCTGCCGAAATATTAGATAAAAATTTCAAAATTATAGTTGGGGATACTGCTGAGTTGCTAACAGAAAGTTACGGGAATACGTTTGACAGATGGCGCTAGTTTCTTCGGAGAAGCAGTCTCAAGGCCACCAACTAAAAAGTTGAGTTAGTGAACTATCGTTCGTGTGCCATGGCTCTAAATCATACCGTTTATTGGTATGCAGGGGGCAGTGTAAACACCGGTTTTCCTTGAATGCAGATAATCAGTAGTCATTTTCATACTGCTTTAAAAACATTAAGTTAGAAAGATATCGTGGCTTTAACGTGGAATAACTATTATATCGTGCGCCGGCGCACGTCAGCGCCGTGTACCGCGCCCGTGGACGGCGCCGTTTGTCGGCACGACGCTGTCCGCCTGTGACCGGCGTCGTCCGACATCATGCACCACGCCACGCCGCGCCATGCGACGGCACGGCGGCGCCGTGGCGTTGTATATCAGCCCTTACGCCTAGTTTGAACTAATTAACTCGGGTTGGGAAAAGCCCAAGTCTTGTGAGGAATCTCTGGATTATGCAAAAGACCCTCGCCCTCCCTACGTCGCGCATGCGCCGTGTTGTGTCCGTGCATGTCAAGGTCACGGTCAAGCGGTCAGTGGCCGAAATAATGTAGGTCATATATATTTTTATAATTTAGATTAAGTAATACTATAAGTACTTATCAACAAGGTATACAAAATTACATTAAATCATAACCTAAAATAATAAAAGGGCTAAAAATTAACTCTAAAAATCTAAAAACTTAAACTACCTATAAATAAAATATATGCAGCGGGAGTCACGGTGCCCAGAAGGTTATATTTATTTTTATTTTTTTACTTTAATTTTTATTTATTCAAAGGTATCATTCAAGTGACCGACAAAGGCTTCGACGGGTGCATGCGGCAGATCAGTATCAATGGTGTCAACGTTGATTTGAGCGAGAGCATGGAGTCGATTGGAGTGGCCTACGGATGTCAGGTAATATTATTATAAGAGCCTCGTTAAGCTACGCCTATTTGGATCCATTGGTGGATTTGAGTGGAGTTTTTTGGCCACTTGGATCCATTGCAATAAAGAAATTTGACTTTGACTTGGATTGGGAATTCTAGTGTGGGGTGCTAGTGCACTACATAAGCACGATCTGATAAACTCGTTCTCTTTGTTTTATAATTACATAGTATAAGTCTACACCCCCATGCAAGCTCGTGCATTATTGTACATGTAACCTTAAACTCCAATAAAGAATTTATTATTATTATTTATTAGTATCAATTTACTTTTCCGCCTATTCGCATATCTGGTTATCTTTCTTTTGACGTTCTTAAAAGACTACAGTCCATCAGTTTTTTCTTTGTTAAATAAAATAAATAAATAAAAAATCTTTATTTATCTCACATCAAAGAATGGTAGGTACAAGATACAACTAGCAATAACAATGTATGGTTCTAAGATGCGAGAGTCTGGTGTCTGTGCTAGGTGTAAGCCTGTGTTACAGATCACCAGGCCCTCCCCATTTAGAAACAGAAATAGGAAAATAAGAAAATAAGCATTAGGGACTAATTAGGTGTATGTGAGTGGTGATGGTCGTGGATAGTGTATGTGTGTATGTGAGAGAGAGGGTGTGTTAGGGTGTGTGTGTGTGTTAATTTAAGTAACTATTCATCATAATATATTTTCCTCCAGTTCGCATCTCTGGTGTCGTTATCTGGCGATGACAGCTACCTGCGCTTCGTGGACATCACGACGGAGAACCTCCACCTGACCCTCAAGTTCAAGACCGCCAAACCTGATGGTCTCCTCTTCCTCTACGTCAGCAGAATGCAGACAGCTACCAGTCCAGACAGTATATCGTTGTCACTTATCAAGGGTAAGTGTTCTCATCTTGGATTCTATTAGGATATTTTACGATTCTATTATTTACTT
The DNA here is from genome assembly GCA_963506565.1 of Tachystola acroxantha. Lineage (NCBI taxonomy): Eukaryota > Metazoa > Arthropoda > Insecta > Lepidoptera > Oecophoridae > Tachystola > Tachystola acroxantha. Next base: position 21,500,052 of record OY735870.1, read on the forward strand.
ATGTATGAAGCATGAAGCAATTAACCCAAACAACTTCAAATCCTGCAGAACAAAGCAATTAAAATATCCTTTAATACTCCTTTCTTAACAAATTTAAAACAATTACATGATCGTTCAAATTTCCCTCCTATTAAAGAATTCATCCTTGAACTGGCGCGTCGGTTTTACCTTTTAAAAAATCCTAACCACAGCAATATTCTGGTCTCCACAATTGGTAGAACACGATTACGTCATTTACCATACGCAAGCACGTATCATCGATACCGCCTTCCGCATCACTATTTCCTCGAGTGCGAATGACGTAGGCGTATTCACTAGATGACCGGTTTTTTATGAATCGCTCTAACTGCTGATAGTGATAACTTTGGTTTACCTTCTTAAATAAAGATAATTAGGACTAACTTTTTCTTTCGTATCTTGTGTACTTAGGTACCCCTTTTAACGTTGGTAGGCAGGTACCAACTCATTAATTTTAATACGTTATTGTTAAAAAATTGTGCCCGACATTCAAGTCGGCACAGATAGAAAGTGCTTGCAAGCAATTTACCCTCATAAATATATGTAAAAAATAACAGTTTACTTTAATTTTTAAATGTTTTACAAAGGCGTATCTTAGCTTATATAAAACAAGACAACTGCATGTTCATATTTAACTATGTTAAATAACTTGTATTGTACATTATGTTAAAAATAAAGATATTTAAAACAAAAACAAAAAAAAATTAACCCAAACACTCATACTAAAAGAAATAATCATGTCGATTTGACTCCTCAATACCTCGTTAGAACTTATTCTGCTTAGACACCAATTTTATATGTATTCGTTATATCCGCATGGAGATACCTGTACATCTGCGTGTACCTGTACCTATATCATTGTGTGATTGTCAGGCAAGCTGGTGCTGATGAGCCAGCGCGACCAGCTTCTCATGTAATCGTTATATCCGCGTGTACCTTTATATCCGCGTGTGCCTTTATATCCGCGTGTGCCTTTATATCCGCGTGTAACTGTATATCATTGTGGGATCGTCAGGCAAGCTGGTGCTGATGAGCCAGCGCGACCAGCTTCTCATGTAATCGTTATATCCGTGTGTACCTGTATATCCGCGTTTAACTGTATATCATTGTGGGATCGTCAGGCAAGCTGGTGCTGATGAGCCAGCGCGACCAGCTTCTCATGTAATCGTTATATCCGCATGTACCTGTATATCATTGTGGGATCGTCAGGCAAGCTGGTGCTTATGAGCCAGCGCGACTAGCTTCTCATGTAATCGTTATATCCACATGTACGGTGGAACACAGAGAAAGGTGTACAGGAGAGTTTTTAAGGTTGTGATTTTCTCAAAAGCTACATTTCACTGTTTGATAGATAAAAAAGAAAACTATGTAACTGTAAAAGAATTATTAAATTCGGTCCAGTAGTTTTTGAGAAAATCTCAACCTTATTGAGGCTCCCTGTGTACTTATCTTTGTCTTCGACTGTACCTGTATATCCGCATGTACCTGTATATCATTATGTGATCGTCAGGCAAGCTGGTGCTGATGAGCCAGCGCGACCAGCTGGACACGGCGCTGAGCACGTATAACGACTCGCAGTGGCACGTGGTCACTGTCACGCTTAACAACAACGCGCTGCGATTGGTCGTCGACGACTTCGACTATTTCAGGTAACATCGTCATGGCTGTCTAATGCTAGGCCTGAGCCTTCAGGTTCTAAATGTTGAATTCCTAAATTGGGAACTCAACATTTTAATTGTGAAGTATCCCGCGTTCCAACTTTTAATGTAAGCTTGCCCTTAGTTTACAAAATATCCCTTCAGCTGACTACGTAACCAGTATTTTGTACCCAGCTGATATACCCACACACAGACGCGACCTGCACGGGGCTTGCGGCCAGTTGAAACGCATGCCCAACCCATTTTCTGGGCATTTTAACGTCCAGTAGGTAGCGATATGAGGCCTAGGCCGCAATGCGTTACCTACTGAACGTTAACAACGGCAGAAAATGGGTCGGGGCATGCGTTTTAATTGGCCTCAACCCGCGTGTTTGTGTCAGGCTTTATTCAAGAGTGGCTCAGATGTGAATGTACCCGTATACTACTGAGCTCCTTCGTATGTCGCTTTATGTGACTCCTCTGACAAGCGAATGGCAAAATCTTCCATACATTTTACTATGACGCGCGCACTTGTAAAATTAAAGCTCTAAATCGCTGCGCCCGGGCCAGCGTTGTTCCTGATACGGCAATTGCCGTAATTTTCAGGCACCTTTGAGGTCGAAACTAGACATACGGCAGGACTTGCACTACCGTATTACTATATACGGCAATTAAGCAAATTAAGTTTTCTTGAAAGAATAGGCCCCTTAATAAAACTAAATCCCTCGTTAAGGATCACTTTCTTAACCTTTCATAGTTTTCTTACTGTCCTACATTATGTATGTTTATCTTTTGTATTCCATTTATCAGTATATATATATATATTTTGTTGTCGTTGTTAAGTATTATTTATTATAACATATATGTTTATGTATTAGTATAATATAATTAGTGTAAGTATATTTTTATATATCTATTTATTATGTATCTAATTACATTATTGTTTAAGTATCATGTAAATTGTTACTTCGTTGTATTCAAGTAGGTACCAGTTAGGTATCGATATATATTTAATTATTGCTCAACAAGCTACCTATTCATCCGCTGAATTCTGTAAACAAAGGTTGTCTGGAAGAGATCGCTTTAAGCGATAAGACCGCCAATTGTGATACTAATTGTATTAGCATATTTCTTTTGTGTAATTCCTTTTACTTTGCAATAAAGAATATTTATCTTATCTTATCCCTCTTCAGCACCGACACTGTACCAGAACCGCTCCATATCCTTGACGGGGTGCTGTTCATCGGTGGTGTGCAGCCTGGCTACGTGGTGGGCGGTCGCGTCGGCACCAAGGCTGCGTTCCAGGGGTGCATAGCCGACGCGACCCTGCGCAGTCGAGTGTTGAACCTCCTGGAACCATACAGCAACCACAGCGTCACGTTCGGCCGCTGCGGCACCACCACCACCACTGGAGGAGTCGCGCCAGGTACTTAATTATAATAAAAAACCGACTGCAAAAAAGGTATCCACTTTTGATTGATTTTTTATAGCCTATGACACTCCCGTAATCAAGACGAATCTAATGATACCTCATACACCAAAATCCATTAAGCCGTTTAGGCTACAGAATGGCAGGAAGGAATGAACATAGTATTCTGTATATGTAATACAGAAGCCCAAATCAAGTGTCTTATTTTGTAAACAAAAACTACCCTACCCTATTAAAATTTTAAGCTGTTCTGTGATTATTGCATAGTTATTTTCACATTATGAGATCGGATCATTTTATTTTCACAATGATGAACAGGTTCAATCAATCAATTCCTTATTACATCACAACAGGTAATTAGACGATCATATTTGTTTACAAAATAAGTCACTTGATTTGGGCTGCGGTATACATACATACGCCCGAAAAACATTACTCTCCTTCTGGAGCAATCGGGTAAAAATGAAGCTACATGTGGCATTAAGGTAATAGACTACTTTGAGTACGAACTCGGCGTTGCCTCGCACTTACGACTGTAAAAAAATTGTCAGTTGTAAGACCGAACTCAAACTCCACTCATACTCAAAACTGTTTTTGATTATCGGCCTAAGTTAACACTTAAATACATATAAGTTAAACCCTGCGACTGACTTCCAACGACATCACTTATATATAAGAGTGATGTCGTTAGAGTCCAACGACATCATTTAGCATCAACATAAACAACACAACATGTCTCTAAATGTGATTAAATCGATTAGAAATAAGTTATATACTTAAATATTGGTCTTATGGCCTAGTATACATAATATAGGGGACACCACACCACAGTTTGGAATATTATCAATTTGTGTGAGGTAATGTTCACGTGAATATATCCGCCAGAAGACAAAATTGGTTGACATTGCTCATAGAATCAGTGAACTGAAGTGGCAGTGGGCTGGTCGCATCTGTCGTAGAACCGGTAACCGATGGGGTAGACGAGTTCTCGAATGGAGGCCACGAGCGAGTAAACGTAGTGTGGCACGCTCCCGACCAGATGGATGACCTTCGCAAGATGGCTGGCGGGGACTGGATGCAGAGGGCCGATAGTAGGGTTGAGTGGCGCGCTTTGGGAGAGGCCTACGTCCAGCAGTGGACTGATACGGACTGATGATGATGTGTGAATGTCACAATGTATTTAATGCAACTAGCATCTTCCCGGCTGGGAATAGTAAACATAACCCTTGCACCAAAGGCACGCACACTACAGACTATGCTAGGAGGTCATCATGTATGCTCTTTTTAGACGGAACGTCGTGGCCCGAGCCGCCGAAGGGCGACATCCTACCGACGGTGACGACGCCCCCACAGACGCCGCCGCCGACGCAACCTCCAGATATCACGACCATCAGAGGTAACTTACAAAGATTTGTATTATCTCACGTCCACGTCTTAGGCCGAGATTTACCTTAAGCGCTTGAGCTAGCTCTTACAAATGTAAAAATTCAGCAATGTGACATTTGTGAGATAATAATCAGTATCTGAATCTCGACCTTAGATTATTCTTCGTTCTCATTTATTTTTACATATTCACATTTTAGTGACCACACCCATTATCAGAGTTTTCAGGCCGCCAGAGCCCTCTGACATAGACTACTAACGACTGCTATCGAACGACAGCTACATATTTTACCGGTCTTTTTTTAAATTGGCACTTTAGTCACATTACGATCTATTTTAAGTGCAATTTGAACTAATATGTAATTTGATTTTAAGCAAAACTTCTATAAATACATACATACTTAGATCCAATAGTCCAACGACATCACTTTGATTCTAAGTGATGTCGTTGGACTCTTAGATATAAATATATATTTATAGTGTTTATAGTCGTTCTAATTTGCCACAGAGTACTGCGCAGATGCAGCGCTGATTTATAAATACGTATAAGTTAAAAACCTGACATAGACTACTAACGACTGCTATCGAACGACAGCTACATATTTCAACGGTACTTTTGTTTAAATTGGCACTTTATTCACATTACGATCTATTTTAAGAACAATTTGAACTAATATGTAATTTGATTTTAAGCAAAACTTCTATAAATAGATAAATAGATACATACTTAGCCCACGACATCATTTTGATTCTAAGTGATGTCGTTGGACTCTTACATATAAATATATATTTATAGTGTTTATAGTCGTTCTAATTTGCCACAGAGTAGGTACTGCGCAGAGGCAGCGCTGATTTATAAATACGTATAAGTTAAAAACTGCAGCGTTCTAAGTATGTGCTAAGTATGCACATGTTATTTGCTTTTTTATTATTAAACTCATGTATTTATTACAAATTAACATATAGACGAATATTTGTAACTACATTTTTTAAACTCCTCGTAATTCTTGATCCACCAGTGCAACCAAGCCACGAGCTGGTGCCTACGGTGGTCCCGCTGCCGCGGCCGAGCCCGGCCAGTACGCCGTCTCCCGCGCGCACGTCCACCCGCCCGCCCCCACAGGCGGAGGCGGGCTGCGCGCTGGCATACGACCCATACTATGGGGTGGGAAATCCAGAGGAAGGGTACCGCTTCGGTTAGTACGCCACACTTGTCTTTAACCCAATGCTGGGAAGATCGTAATGCTTTTAGGTTTAATCAAAATCATATCTCTTTACAGTTGTGTAAATGACAATGCCAGATTCTGCCCCACCATCAACCGCAAGTTGTACAAGATAACGAATAAATGTAAAAATATCTCCGTTTTTTATTAAAATTATTGGTTTAAAATAAAGTTTTGTACAAGTTGCGATTCGAAAAAAACAGCTAATTAAGAATTCAGAAAATAGTAAGAAATCGAAGCGATTTATTCATTGTTTTTGTTATTCTTCTATAGGAGTTGCGAGAATAGTAGAAAATGATACTGATTATGATTATGCAATATGAAACCTGTAATAAGTCCCCAACAAAATGATAGGTACAGCTTAAATGGTCACGTAGTTTTGTAGGTGGGGCAAAGCTCCATTGAAATGTGGCAATGTCATTTGCCCAACATAACGGGTTGCCCCAAGGTGTAGGACAGTCATACTTACATTATATATAAAATAACGTAAGAACATAAGGGCTTAGAATATTAATTATACAATAGACGAATGCAATTTACAGTTCTCACAATACCTAGCACACTCTCTCACTACACTCAACCAACTATCAGCAAACAAGTCACACTCATCAGCTGATTCTAGGAGTGCATTGATGTCGGTAAGAGCGCGTACCAGCGGGGACTGTCTACGCAGTGGTTCCCAATTAGTGGTACACGTACCCTTAGGGGTACGTGAAGTTGCATCAAGGGGTACGCGCGGCTATCGGTAAAAACAACAATTTCCAACCATCATCGTAAAAGTACGGAGGTAGGTAACTAGCACTATGACCGAACGAGCGCTATCCCGCGCCTCGCGCATCTCGCGTCCTTCGGCTGTCCCCGCCACCCGTTCCCGCTTCGCGCCATTCAGTTCGGCTTTTGTCGTGAATCGTGAACAAAACATAATAAATGTTATTTAAACTGACTTATTTTTTTTCATTTATCATTGCTACAATAAGGGGTACGCAGTTTTGAGGTATTTTTAAAGTGTTACGCAGCAAAAACTAATTGGGAACCACTGGTCTACGCGCAACGGTGTGCGCGTCAGGTACCGACATATCGCCATATGATCTCCATTCTGTTCCCAGGCACGAGTAACACGAGCCACATCAAGTACCGCAAGCTGCCGGGCCGCCAGCGAGACGGCTTCGACCTGACCATCACGTTCCGCACCTTCGACCAGCACGGAGGGCTCATATTTTACGCGGCAGCAGAGGCGGACCCCACGCAGTTCCTCGCTGTCTACATGAAGGATGGACAGGTTACATTTACAATACTGAATAACCCAATAAGATTTCGTTATTTCCACATCTCCTCTCCGCGAACGAAATCTGACTGGTTATTCAAAACATATCTATATCTCTCTAAATGATAAATGGAGAAAAAAAATCTCTTCTTTTTCATCACGACCGGGTTTTGAACCAGAAATGGCGTGGTTAGAATCCCGGTCATGATGAAAAAATTCTCCTTTTATCATTTAGATTTTCGTTTCGCATAGCGCAGAATAGAGATGAGTGGAAGGGTTGGGGGGAGGCCTTTGCCCAGCAGTGGGACATTGCAGGCTATAAAATAAAATAAAAACAATAGCGCAGTCGCAAGAAAATATCAAAAACATATATCTCTCCTCTCCGCTTTGGTGGAAACCGGCCTTACTCCGTTTACGAGTAGGTATGTAATAAGGAACGATTTTTTTTGGGTTTTATAATTGAAGCCGACAGTTTCAATGTCAAGTTACATAACAATTAATATTCTATTGTAGGCATTTCTTCCTCAGAGAAATCGCCGAAGCATCTTCAACCCTGCAATGTTATTATATAAAGTTGATAGTGTTAATCTGGACGCTTTGGCAGCGTCGAATGACAGACAAATATCTGTCATTAGACGCTTCTGGATCACTCTGAGCTGCTTCAACGATTACATTCACTCCTGCGACTAGACTCTAAACACTATCTAAGTGACGTCGTTGGACTAACTCTTAGATATTTTATAGACGATATACGATTAAGATACAATAGTCCCACTGCAGAGCTCAGAGGGGTTACTCTCACCTCTTATAGCGATACAGTTTAGGTTCCTAGACAACAAGCATGAATACTATACCGCAGCCCAAATCAAGTGTCTTATTTTGTAAACAAATATGATCGTCTAATTACCTGTTGTGATGTAACACTGAAGGAACCGATTGATCGAACCTGTTCATCACTGTGAATATATAGTCCGATCTAACAATGTGAAAATAACTATGCAATAATCACAGAATAGCTCAAAATGTTAGTAGGGTAGGGTAGTTTTTGTTTACAAAATAAGACACTTGATTTGAGTTTATGTATATAATGTTACTATATTGTCCACAGATATACTACGCGTTCAACTGCGGCGCCGAGACTGGTCTGATGACGTCACCGCAGACTTACAACGACGCTAACTGGCATACTGTGACTGTGGTCCGCAACGGCGGCCACGGCAAGCTGGCCGTGGACTCTGAGCGCGTCGCAGAGGCCAGCGTGGCGTGCAGCGGACACGGAGTGCTCGCCGCGCCGTACTACTACGGAGGGGCTAACAACTTCACCGATAGCTTCGCGGCTAATCTTATGGTACGGTCGTTTAGACTCAAAATAACGTTATCAATATGAGAATATTTTCGCAAGTTCTAATAAAAATCATCCATGGATCATAATGAAAACGATGAGTACTTAAGATTCCTTGGTAAATACGGGAAAACACCATTAAGCTTGACCTAGCCGCGGCTTGCGTCCTGCGATCAGTTGAAACGCATGCCCCACCTCATTTTCTGCCGTCGTTGCCTACTGGACGTAGATCGCAGGCCTCAGATCGCTACCTACTGGACATTAAAATGCTAGTATTAAATAAACTTGAACTCGCTTGATTCTTTTGTCAACAGAACTTCTACCAGCCGTTCAAGGGCTGCCTCAAAGGGCTGATGATGAACGGCCAGTACGTGACCGAGGTGCAGGAGCGCGCCAACTCGCTGCGCTGCTCCGACAACGTGGAGGACGGCATCTACTTCGGTGCCTCGAGCAACGGAGCAAGCAACTACTTGAAGGTAAACCTCGCTTTTATTCCCGGAACAAGCCAACGAAGGGAATTTGGCGTTGGCTGCCGTACAATACTCTCTCACGCACACACCCTCTCTCTTTCTCTCTCTCTCACACACACCCTCTCTCACACGCACCTCAGCATCGATTTAACTCATGCGTGCGACATTATGTTTTTCCTTGGACGCACTGTTGATTCTTTTAACTGTTTTATCTAGGTTGAGAGTCTGAGCCACTATCGAGTATTATGTCGTATCCATCCTTGTTCTAAGTATACTATATCATACCCCTTTGGAGCTACTTTTTTGTCATACCATTATGTCAATGGCGAAGTCCTACGGATCTAAAAAAGCGTCATTGCGTAATTCCTCTGGTGGCAATTCATTTCCCGAATTCCAGTTAAATGAAATGAAATAATATTTATTTATTTCTCAACTTAGTCTAGGGATACAATGTTGCCGGGGTTCTCCTGTTAAGCACCAGGTAGGGTCGAAGACAAAGAAAGGTGTACAGAAGAGTTTTTAAGGTTGAGATTTTCTGAAAAACTATTTGACCGATTGTAAAAATTCTTTCACGGTTGGATAGATAAAAGTTAAAACTATGTACTGTAAAAGAATTATTAAAATCGGTCCAGTAGTTCTTGAGAAAATATCAACCATATTGAGACTCCCTGTATCCTTATCTCCGTCTTCAACTGTACCTGTGTTAGGAGGCCCGGCTCTTCCACCTTACGGTCAATTCTAATGACAGAGTTTGATTATTAGAGCTTATTATGGTCATTACAACTTCCAATAACTTCTAAATTGCAGCTATTCGAGAGCTTCAAAGTGGGCAACGAGATTTCCATCTCGATGGAGGTGAAGCCTCGCAACTCGACCGGGCTGCTGCTCAGCATCCACGGCAAGCGCGACTTCCTGGTGCTGGAGCTGTTGGAGAACGAGGTGGTCGCCAACGTGGAGAACGGCAAGGGGCCATTCCACGCGAGCTACAAGCTGGGCAACAAGTTCTCGCTGTGCGACGGCAACTGGCACAGGATTCATGGTGCGTTCAGGATTCTGGTCTGATTGAACCGTTGACTCTGAGAGCTCGGTGGCACATGGTTGGGTCAATATACTTAGACGTTTTCTTTCCATACCTATCATTGTTCTGTAGACCTATTGAATACGGGGTTCTGTTAACTTTATCATTTGCAGCGGCTGGAAAAGCGTACCGCATTCGTCGCCTCGAGGGGTCTTTCTGCATCCGGTATTTCAGGTGTTTAGGCTCTTAGAAATGCGTACCTAATTCGTCTCCTCGGGGGACGTACAGAATACGGAAAGCCATATACTCAGCCAGGGCAGCCGAGTGCTCTCAAAACGGTGAAGGAAAACATCGTGATGAAATCTGCATGCCGTAGAAGAAAAAAAACTTATGCATGTGAAATCCGCTAATCTGTAATGGGCCCGCGTGGTGGATCATGGCCCGAGCTCCCTCGATGTAAGGGAAGGTCTGTGCCCGAGCAATATAAATAGACTGATGATGATGACAGCCGTTGACAGCGTAACCAAAATTATATTCTGACTCTTTATTTTGCATGGTCTAAAGACGCGTTCCTACTATGTCGTAACGTTTTATTGCCGTTGAACGACTGTTGTTTCCAGCTATTCCCATTATCACGACATCTATAAGTATTATATTATTTATGGCGTCATGTCTTGTGTCACGAGTCTAAGGGTAGCTACACACATAGTCGGGCCGGCATAGTCGGTTCGGCAGTATTAGCCATTTTGTATCGGATTTTTACCGCCCGGCTGTGCCGATTAGTGCCGATTAAGGCCGGCCCGACTATGTGTGTAGCTACCCTAAAGCTGCCTCCGATGCGACGTGTTACAAAACACCCACTTACCGCTTGCAATATAATATAACTGAGTCGGCGACTTAACTTAAAATGTATGGAATTTTCTCGGGTTAAGGACTTATCTCGATATTGCAAGAGACCCTTAAAGATTTATCTTTGTTCCAGCTGTGAAATCCCGTCACGTGGTCTCGGTGGGTGTCGACGGCCACTTCTCTGACGCCGGCCTCGGCCAGTCCAGTTCCACGGACACCCGCTCCGCCGTGTACATAGGGGGGCACGAGCGAGCCATCTCCAAGGTGCGGGGGACCCGCTCCAAGAGGGGATTCACCGGCTGCATCAAGAACATAGTCGTCAAGGACACGGTGGTGATACCACTGAGTGCGGCCGGAAGGAATACGCATATTGGAGTTTGTCCTCTAGATTAGATCGGACGAAGGATGTTTGACGGAATATGTTTTTGAATTAACTGTTGTATCGAATCATTTCATTAGGTATATTGTTACTTGAATATGAAAAATTATTAAGCTCTTCAGTATTTGTTAGTTTTCGTCCCGTGTGTTTTTATGGAATAGAAATAACCAGGTACTTTGTTAATTTGATAAGTTACATACTGCATCGCATTTATTTCGTTTCTCTGTGTACCTAAAACGCAATAACTGTAAATTCCGTCAAATAAACCAGTTGAATAAAAAAATAAGGTGTTTAATTTCTTATTTACGAATAAGTATATAATTTTTATTCCTCACGATATTCTCGCGCCTGTTGGCTTGGCACGAAACACATTCACGCAATCAATCGCTCGGGCTTATTTTGACGCAAAAGATATCGGAATGGAGTGGCACGCGTGTTTGCGCTAAGAACAGTATAACATTCCGGCGCGACGGGTTCGCGACAGCGTCGAGGCTTCACACACGGCTGGAGAGATAGGCGAAAATGAAACCACTCGTTAGTTCGGTTCGGAGGTTGCGGAGCGTCTGACTTTATTTAGTAAAAACATTTCTTGCTTCTAATTACACTAGTATTGATTGGCGCACCCGCAGTCAGGCAGGTGCCGGTCGGCGTGCACAAAGAGTTTTCTAGAATCAATTCCTGAGCTGCAGCTGTGCCTTTACGACTATACAAAATAATAAAGTCATTGTTACATTTCTATCATTCTTAAACTATACACTATGACATAACAAGAGAATAATATCCACTGTAGACATTATAACAAAAATTATCAAATAATTTTGCAACCGTCATTTCCCGCCACTTTCAAGAGAACCATTCCCATTCTTATAAAAAGAAGTTCATCTCAAAACCATTCCTTGGGGAAATATGGTTTTGAGATGAATCTTCTTTTTATAAGAATGGGAATGGTTCTCTTGAAAATGGCGGGAAATGACGGTTGCAAAATTATTTGATAATTTTTGTTATAATGTCTACAGTGGATATTATTCTCTTGTAATGTCATATCTTTTTCAGTAGCATATTTTTATTCTCGACAGTACTTATTACCAAAAGCGGCTTGGTAGGGACGAGTGGAAATGAAATTCCACTCATCCCAACCAGTGATGGTTTGGTAGGGATGGGTGGAAAAAAAATTCCACTCTTCCCCCCTATGGGGGACAGCTGGTAGGGACTAGTGGAATAGACCAAAACTTTAATTATCTCTATTTCTTATCTCTATCTCTAAATGCTTGGGTTTTTACGCTTAACACTAGTGTCCGTTCGCACTGTTGTTACTAACCAAAGTTTTAAGTAAGTCACTATGCTGCCGTTAACAAACAGACACTAGCGTCTTTCCAGCGTCGTCCACGTCCTGGCGCTCGCGTACCTACGCATGCGCGGCGGCTCCGTCACGCCAAACGGCGATTTTTGAGCGTTGTCGTCCAAGGAAAATGTGCGGCGCCCGCCGCGCAAGCTCGTGTCCACGCTGCGCGGGCGCCGACAAGACATCAACGATGGAAAGACGCTAGTATATCAGTACCGTGTTCGCGCAGTCTGTCACCGTGACAGACTGCGCGAATACGGCACTGATATATGTCACGTGGTAAAACAGCGCTTTCGTTCAATCAATCTCAAGACATTCGAGATTGTTGCACGCGCCAGGCGTGTGATCCTCTTCACCGCGCACACGTAAGCGTGATCGTGGGAAAGAACATGCGTTTAAGCGTCTATTCACACGTACCATAGCCGCACCACATCGCAGCTCAAAAAGTGGTTAAACACGCAGTTGACCGTGACGGCAAAATGCGGACTTATTTTCAACAATTTAGTGTATTGTGGTTTAGTTATGTGTGTGAATCGAGCCTAAAGGCACCTAATGCGCTATCCGGCTGGTGTGTGTACACCTTTATTTGAAAGCAGGTATGCAACCAATGAAAATGCAGTATTTACAATGAAATAACAATTTATTATTACATCGTTCTTTTACATCAATAAAACAACTTAATTTTAAAGATCCTCCGTAACATACAAATGTTATACACGCAAAACTTTTAATATTGAACTTCTCGTACAGCAGATCAATAGTAAGACTTGCACGTACGATTTCAACTCTTACGACGCAGATAATAAGAACGGTACAAATTGCTACACTTGATCTGCTTTGACGTGTACCTACACAATTTATCCCAAACGGGTTCGAACTTCTATACCATCCATATACAGGCTGTATCGGAAAATTATCAGTATCGGTAACTGAATAACTTTTATTTTAGGCAGTTGTCCAACCGCCGGCGATAAGCGAGTAGCGAGTAAAGCTATCAACTATAAAACGAGTGGGCGAGCAGCGAGTGGCGAGTTCAGCCTTCGCAAGCCGCTTTCCCTGCCAGCGGTCGCCGCCCCTTCACAGGGGATGAAGGCGAAGCAACAGGGAAACACCAGCGAAAGGAAGGCAGTAGTCACGGCAGCCATCCAGATCCTGAGCGAGGTGCTCGAAGCCCTGCAGAAGGACCAGGACCCAATGCAGGTCATCCTGAGAGGTATCGCCTCGTTACTGTCCACTAATGGGTAGTATACCTCTCAGGACGAGGAGACGGAAATCCGCAGCACAGTGGACAACACATCGTCGGCTGCTGGAGATCGCTCGCTGGGCCTCCCTGAACAGGGTCCCACCCGGCGGGCTTGACGCTCGCGGCCGGCAAGAAGAAACCGGAATACCACCGGTAAACCCGACATCAGTGACCTGCCCGTAGTAGCGGGCAGCGCAAGAAACCACTGAAAGGGGGCTTCGCCCCGAGCAGTATCCCCGCCCCGGAAAGGGGGCGAGACGAAATTCACGACGAGTGGCGAGTATAGTTGTAGCTCGGCTATCAGCGAGTGTCGCTGAGCGACGGGCGATTACTCGCTTCACTCGCCCACTCGCCAGTGGGCGAGTATGGCTGGAGTCGAAGAAAGATAAGTTTACAGGAGAGTTTTTAAGGTTGAGATTTTCTCAAAAACTACTAGACCTATTGCAAAAAATCTTTCACTGTTTGATAGATAAAAGTTAAAACTGTGTAACTGTAAAAGAATTACTTAAGTCGGTGCAGTAATTTTGAGAAAATCTCAACCTTATTGAGGCCCCCTGTATACTTATCTCTGTCTTACATACTTCTGACATATTCAATATTGAAAGTTACACTATAAAGTTTGTATGAAACATGAAAGTTGAGGAATCAATTTACAACTATTTTTTTACAATTAACCATATGTAAATTTGAATTAGCTAAATATCTAAAGTGAAGAAAAATACATCGACGAAACGTCGTGCCGTAAGAAAAATATAGATCTGTCTATGGAAACTTAACACTATTTCTAAGAACAAACGTAATTCGGTAACGAACCGGAGGAAGAATTAAACAGTTAAGTCGAATAATATAAACATGGTTATAAAATAAAATATTAGTAGCTACCTATTAGATAATCTTAAAGGAAAAACAAAAGAATCTTAAGGGTCATATCCGAGCCAAGTGGCACCCCCAACTTAAAAACAACAACAATCTTTAAAAAAAATCAATTTCTAGACTTGACAGCAGATACATATAAGCTTCGCGCAGATTATGCCGGGCCGCAGCATGTCGGGGCGGAGCGCAAAAATCCGCTCAAATCGCTTTAATATTTGTATGAACTATCGCACACTGTATCGGGCCGCAGCGTCTCGCATTATTGCGAGGATTTGCGTCCGTGCGATGCAGCCCGCCTCGCCCCGCTGCGTCCCGACACAGTGTGCAGCAAGCGAATTGGAGTGCACGTGCGCCCGTGTTCATTATACGATATCTGGCAGTACACTGTACTCAAAATTCGTCAATGCCCTGCGACCCGGCCCGTCACTAATGTGCTAAGTAAGCATTTCACGCTACGCTGCGGCCCGGCATAATGTGCACAAAGCTTCAGAGTCGATTTCAACTCTTATGACGCGGATAATAAAAACGGTCCAAAATGTTACACTTTTGGCTGTACCTAATTACGATGAATACTATTTTATAATAAACAAACTTATCGAAATTGAATAACGTTGTTGATAAGCATTTAAAAAATAGTATGTATCGTAACAGACATTAGGTAGCTAACAGCAGATCAAGTGAAACACTTTGGACCGTTCTTATTTTCTGCATCGTAAGAGTTGAAATCGTACTGCAAGTGTTACCATTGATGTGCTGTTGTCCGTACATACATAGCTTTTCTAATAAAACCTATTAGGTATTTAAAAAGATATAATATTTTACGTTTCGGGGCGCAACTTGGCACTAATATAACCCTTAAACCATAATCATCCAATACCGTAATAAGGATGTCGACTTATTGAAAATTAAATTACATAAATTCAAAGTCAATTATTGTGGAAACAGAATTGAAATCAGTTGAAATTTTACAGGCATTTGAAAATCAGGGCCCTTACTTAACTCTTATAGCAGGATTACTTCAATAATACTTTATTATTTCGTACCATGACGTCCTTAGTAAGCTTACTCTAAGGGCCTGATATGAGCCTACTAGCGCCGCCTATCTTGAAAAAATAATATCTTCCAATTTAATCAATTTTTTTAAAAAGCTATTTACAAAATGTTTAAGAGTCAACATCCCCATTGTCAGGTCATGAACAAAATGTTGTGAAGAAAATTGACACCATGTGACAATCAAGGAAGAAGCTTGGCACAAAGTAGAATCCACTTGAATCGTAAAATATCTTAAATAAAACGTTTGGAAGGCATAAATGCCGCGAGTCCCAACATAAAACTAGGCCTGCGTTAAATCATAGTCATTTAATTAAAATAATTAAGATAAAAAGAAGCAGATTAAAGTAATTAAGATAAAAAGAGCGATTAAGAACCCTTTCCGATTCAACGTTTTCGTAAAAAGTAAGGTAAAAAACTTATAATTAAAAACTAGTGTCCGACCAAACTTTTGGTTTCGGCCAAATAACGGGTTTAGGCTTAGTTTCAGTTTCGGCTGCCATCCAGCCGAAACTACGGCAGAAACCGAAACTGAGTTAGAGAGCCTATAACGTTATAATATTAAAAGCGTAAATAATTTTTATTTCCAATAAGGGAGTGATACTAATATGTAGTGCGGATTACTTCAAATATCAGAGACTGAATTGTTTAATATGTGATTGATGATTGATGCAAAGGCTGTCCAGTCCATAGCCACACAGCGCGGTAACGCCGCTGGTATTATGGGCACCTTTGCATCGGGAACGATCAGAGGGGGCTGATTCGATTAAGTTTTATTATTATTATTATTATTATTTTGGCATACATAAATCAATTTTATTAATTAATTACTAAAAAATGTGATTTATAGATTAAAAAAAATTCACTGATTATGATTGTCAATTTATTTTTTCCACGAAAAATGACCTTATATGGAAGTTTCGGTTTCGTTTTCGGCCGAAACTAAGACCGTGGCCGAAATTCGGTTTCGTCCCTAAAACCTAGTTTCGGTCGGACACTATTAAAAACAAATAAGTCAAATTGAATTCATGTAATATTTGATACAGATATTATTTTTTTACCGATTTGATGGTTCGTCATTGACATAGAATACATTTTACGGTGACACTTCACTTGGCTATTCGTATTTGCGTATTTGTCATAATTGCCATGTGTGGTTGTTATTCTTGACAAAATATTCGTCTTATTTGTATTTGTGTCAAGTATTTGGCAAATACGACATACAACGAATACGAATAGCCAAGTGAAGTGCCATCATTATACCCAAAAAGCGAGATATACTTAAATCAGGCGTTCATACTAAATTGTACACGAATTCATTTGATAGTCTGTCATTTTAAAATACATTAATATTTGGTAACAAAAAGTAGATTCAACTAAGTATTCATAAAATGGTAACCGTTAACAAAATATTTTAGGCCATTACAGTCAGTATACACAGCGGACTGTAGTGTACAGTCGAAAACAGAGAAAGGTATGCAGGGGGCTTCCTTAGAGCGTTTACAAACGGCGCGCGGTCGTTTTTTTTCAGCATTGGCAATTTTCCTTGCAAAGTGATTTAATGTAAATTGAAAACAATGTTGACGTACAGAAATATACACAACGCATTTACTTGCAATATAAAATATGTGAAATCTGCAATATATCCTATTCACAGTATTACAAGATGCAATTTAGAACAAAATAATCATCAACCCGTGTCAGTCCATTGCTCTCGTAAAGGATATGTCCTTCACTAAACCAATGACCTTGTACGGATGCAGGTCAGTAACATGAAAATCGATGATCGGGCTCGAATCGGAAGCATTCGGGAGTTTCCGGAGGTTACCATGACAACGGCGAAACCCTACCCATCTGAGGGGATCGTGAGGGGACGCTGAGGGGTGAAAAGTGTCGTTGGTATGACAACCGCCGAAAACTCCCGAATGCTTCCGATTCGAGCCCGATTATCGATTTTCATGTGTTACTGACGGTTACTGACCTTTCGTACCTTACGTCTGTACCATGATACGCTATAGGTACACAGCTTTCGACCGCGCGCTGTATAGTTTGCGACAGCTAAGCGACTGTCGCAAGCGTGAGTCAGTTTCATAATACTCATCAACTCACCCCAGACAGTAGGTGGGGGCGGCAGACCAATGAACTTTCAATACGTACAAGGAACCTAGATGGCGCTGTTTCGGAATACAACGTTTCGTTGTTTGGAATTATATACCTGGGAGAATATGAATCGTTCTCTGTAAAAACCCAACGTAGGTCAGATATGGGATACTTCATAGCAGTATCAAGGGCTGACCTACTTGCTCTTCTATGTGAAAAAAAACTAACGTAAGACGTGAACGGGTCACGTCTTACGTTAGTTTTTTTTTAAACAAACACATTAAGGGCCTGGCATGATCTAACTAGTGCCGCCAATCTTTAAAAAATAATATCTTCCAATATAATCAATTTGATTAAAAAAAGCTATGTACATTATTAGGATAAATACTATTTTTCAATATACAATACATAGCATAATTGCGACAAGCTAAGTAGTAGTTGCAATTATGCGAACTACAACTTACCGAAATTGAATCATGTTAACATGATTCAATTTCGGTAAGTTGTACACTATTAATAGTATGCATTTACTAAAATATTATTTATCGTAAAACCGATTTGCTACATAGTTTTTCTTAACAAAATTGATTATATTGGAAGATATTATATTTTTAAGATTGGCGGCGCTAGTTGGCTCATGGAAGGCCCTTAATTTCCAATGACATAACAGTTATTACTGGTTATTAGTCAATATTTAACAGCATCCCAACGACATGGTGGCTCTTACAATGTAAAATTACCTTATCTAAAATTAATTAAAACCATGGTCTAGTGAGCATATTGATGTGGAAACAATCAATTTAAAAGATCGCTAAATTGCATTCATCGACAAGGATTTCTCTAAACCATGGCTTAAACCACCTTAAATCACGTTTATTAATAACAGCCAAAATAGTAAACGACGAGTTAAAACATTAGTTTGTTGATTTCAATGTTAATAATAATAAAATGTCAATTATATGGAAGCAAAAATGCACATAATAGCCTCGTTGACAAGTATCGAAAATTAAATGTTTTTCATTATTATTACAAAATAGACACAAATTCATGATCAACTGTGAAATCAAAATTGAAATTAGTTTAAAAATGAAGTAACTACAGGCATTTAGAAAAGTTGTATTAGACAGAGACAAAAACAGTACCAGAACGTATTGTACCGCTACCACGGTATGACGTCATACCGTGGTAGCGCCATACAAACTTCATACTAAAAACCGTTCTGCTAAAAGAGATGGAGCATCCCCCACCACCTGACTTAACCGGGCGCTGACATGAGCCAACTAGCGCTGCCAATCTTAAAAAAAAATCATATTTTCCAATATAATCAATTTTATTAAAAATGCTATGTTCACATTGTTTATTGCTATAAATATTATTTTTTAAATGCTTATTTGTAACGTGATGTAATGTAGGTAAGTTGTAGTTCACAAAATTGCGAAAAAACGGCCGTTTCTGGCACATTTGTGAACTACAACTTACCTACATTTAATCACGTTACAAATAAGCATTTAAAAAATAATATTTATAGCATTGTGAACATAGCTTTTTTAATAAAATTGATTATATTGGAAGATACGATTTTTTTAAGATTGGCAGCGCTAGTTGGCTCTAGGAAGGCTCTTAATATCTTCGGTATTAATTGAGATATCAAAAACGGATTTCACAGTTCTCTTCAGCAGGAGCATGAGAGTTGATTGATGCAATAAAAAAGTAGAGTCAACTAGACTATTATAAAATTAGTCAAACCTTATTAAATTCTTAAAGTAAACACTACTTACGTCTATACATTATGTAACAATTACAATATTTAACCTAAGCTTAAAAGGTAATTCAAAAGTTCCCCCGTTCTTTTATAATTTATATTTAAGTAATTTATGATCTACAGAAATCTGTATGAAAAATAGAGAAATTAATGAACCCTAGTCAATTCTTTTGGGCAGTGAAACGCGACAAGAAATCAAAAAACAAAACAAAAACGTCTGCAAAAAAACTATCCCCTTTTGATTAAATTTTTATACACTATGACACTCCCGTAATCAAGACGAATCTAACGATACCTCATACACCAAGATCCATCAAGCCGTTTAGGCTACAGGATGGCAGGAAGGAAGGGGCATACATACATGGCTCATGGAAGGCCCTTAAGTATGTATACCAAAACAAACATGTACCCAAATATAAGGGAAGAACCCCGTTTTGTTGTCGCGAATATATCTCTAGAGTCTAGACTTAATTAAACAACGATCATTAACGAACTTTGTAGGTCTTAAAAATAGTATAAGTGGTATTGAATTTATACTGTGGAATCTCCAGTGTATGGGATTTACGAGTTTACTGCACATTGTAACTCATTCTTCATTCTATTTTAGCAAAACTATACCTATTTGAATTTGGGAGGCATTTTAATCTATGACGTCACATTGTAATGTTGCCGTCTCTTTCTAACTTATGCTTCCGAAAGGCCTGTCCAGCTAATAAAATTCGATTGTCTTGTTTGACCAATCAACCAATGACTATTTTTTTTTAAGATAACGTAAAGGTGAGTATAGACTAGAGCATTTACTTGTAACAGAACAACGAGCCGCTCTATGATATGTTCTAGTGTATCACCCTTTCACGAACTAAACGTCAAACGAAATGCTTTGGAAACTGAGCTTTTATCTGTAGTATACAATTCGTAAGAACGTTACATTACATAGAAATGCTCGAGAAAATGCTCTAGTGTATATCCACCCTAAGGCTTTTTTTTTCAGAATACCTGTTAGATTTATTTTACTACAGTGAATTCATTATACCCTACATTTTAGAGACCTACAACATCCGTACCACCAAGATGGGATCTATATGAATGAAAAGTAACAAATAGCAATGTACCCAAGCGGCCATGCTTCTATTAAATACCTATGCTATGTACAAAAATGGAAATTATTACTGTTTTCTATTATTGCATTTGGAATTATATTATGTACGTACTATTGTTTAATTACGATTGAACAATACAAGCATTTGTCAACTGAACCCCAAATAAAGTCTTATTTTGTAAACAAAAACCACCCTGTCCTACATTTTAAGTTGTTCTGTGATTATTGCATAATTATTTTCACATTATTAGATCGGATTACTTTATTTCCACAACGATGAATGTAGTATATTTTGAATATAGTCAAATAGCCTACTGTGTTATAGAAAGCGACTTAATGCCAACTCCAATTTTATTCCGTACTCAGTTTCACAAAAGTCCCCAGCCCCCTGCCAAGTGGTTTGGACTTTCGATAACGCTTGTAGATTATAAAGAAATTTGTATGGGATTGATATTCATGAAAAAGCAAATGTCATTCGCATACATTTTTCTTACTATTATATATAATAGGAAGAAAATCTAAGTGAATCAGTGTTCAATAAAAAATTGAAAATATTACTAATTGATAGCTGTTTTTACAATCTATGGATTTTGCAAATTAATTTATATATTTACAATTTGAATTTTGAATTTCATGGATAACAATTACTTAATTATTAGATTTATTTGTATTGAAATTGAATACCTATTGACTATGACTGAGTGATAAAATTGAATTTTAATGTTGTTATTCATAAACTTAGGTTTAGCTAACCTCACTTCCCTTAAATCGTGTTGCTATCCCTTTCACACTTCATTAAAAAAAGTTAAGATAGAAAATGACAGACGCGCATCGCGTTTATGGATGCGCGATTGCGCGCCTAATTGTGTAACTATTTTTGCGGTGGCCTTACAGGATTTATGTGAACACTACGTACAGTAGAACACAGAGAAAGGTGTACAGGAGAGTTTTTAAGGTTGAGATTTTCTCAAAAGCTACCTTAACGAAAGTCAATGCCACTTGGCAGGGGGTTGGTTTACCTCTACTCTCAAATCAGTAGCACCCACTCGGTGTTCCTGCAAATAAGAAACAATCAGAAATTAATTCAAAAAACACAAAACAACACTGTTAAAAATTTCAGCCTCTTTGATTAAATGACATTGCCATATTTCAATGGAGCTTTGCCCCACCTACAAAACTACGTGACCATTTAAGCTGTACCTATCATTTTGTTGGGGACTTATTGCAGGTTTCATATTGCATAATCATAATTTGTATCATTTTCTATTACTCTCGCAACTCCTATAGAAGATTAACAAAAACAATGAATAATTCGCTTCGATTTCTTACTATTTTCTGAATTCTTATTCAAGCTGTTTTTTTTCGACTCGCTAGATGTACAAAACTTTATTTGAAACCAATAATTTTAATAAAAAACGGAGATATTTTTACATTTATTCGTTATCTTGTACATCTTGCGGTTAATGGTGGGGCAGAATCTGGCATTGTCATTTGTATAGCCTATGTCACTCCTACAATCAAGACGAATCTAACGACACCTCATATGTTAAAATCCATCAAGCCGTTTAGGCTGCAGGGCGGGACAAAGAATTAGACATACATACTTACATACACCCGAAAAACATTACCCTCCTTGTGGTAAAAAATATGTCTTGTTATTAGTGTACATTTTCTGATTAATTTAGCGTGATATTAAACACAAAACACCCACTAACTTTTTAACTTTTCTAATTGGCGGGAAACGACAGTTGCGAAATTATTTGAAAAATTTCAGTTTAAGATAACATAAATATTCTTTATTGCAAAAAAAGGAATTACACAAAAGAAATATGCTAATACAGTTAGTATCACAATTGGCGGTCTTATCGCTTTAAGCGATCTCTTCCACCTATGGGTAGAGAATTCAGCGAATGAATAGGTAGCTCTCTGAGCAATAATTAAATACGTATCAACACCTAACTGCTACTTAAATACATAGAAGTAACAATTGACATACTACTTATACGATTATGTTTAATGTCTACTAAACTGAAAATTATCATATAATTTCGCAACCGTCGTTTCCCGTCATTTTCAAAAGCCCAATTACATAAGTTAAAAAAAAATATTTATTTATTTATTAGCCTTATTTATTATTTATTTTATTAATGGTCTCGACAGTTCGTCATTTGCCAATGTCATGTTACAGAATATTCAATATATGTATTCAATAGTCTTCTATCTTCCTCCAGGGGAGTTTTGCGATATTAAATATTTATATGTCAATTGTTATAATAATGAGTCAATTAATTATATGTCAATTTCAAAATAGTTTTTTTTCCTTATTATTATTATTATTTTTTAATTATCACAAATAATCCCACTGCTGCGCAAAGCCCTCGCCGTGCTTTCCAGAATGTCTTGTCTCTGGCCAGTCTCGACCAGCACCCGTCTTCTCCAATGTACGCGGCCAGATCACAGAACACTACCTGGGCCAGATCGTCTCGCCATCGCGTTAAAAGATTAGAAAGTTGGTTCTCTTCAAAATGGCGGGACACGACGGTTGCGAAATTATTTGATAATTTTCCTTTTAATGTCTACAGGGACTATTTTGTGTTTAATATCACGTTAAATTAATTAGAAAATGTTCGCGAATGACAGTACGGTGAAGTTATTGGATTATTTAGGCAAGATCTAAGTTTCAAGCTTTTATCAAGAGTTCCCGCTACAAGCTCGGAAGTGAACGTGACTGTCGAGCTGCTTCGTCCAGAGTGACGACGCTATCTCCTCTGGATGAAGACATGAAGATGCGGCTACCCAGGGTGAAGACGCTACTGCACCTCCCCTGGAGGAAGATATATAGAAGACTATTGAATATGTTGAATTTTCTGTAATATGACATTGGCAAATGACGAACGAAATTTAATAAATAAGATTAGAAAGGATTTAATAGTGATGGATGAGCATCAACTTACTCCAACAGCTATTGATGCTGGCTCTCGACTATGAGCATGATGGACTGGTGCTGCGAGTCCGCGTGTATGGTCGGCACGGAGCGGAGACACTCGATCTGGTGCGAGGCCCAGTCCTTCTTCTGGCAGTACGTCGAGCAGTACGGCGTGCGGCGACAGAGCGAGCACTCGGCGGACGCCTCGCGGTTGCAGTTCGCGCACTGTACGCATTCAACAATGTTATAAGTACAGTCGATCAATGGTAACACTTGCAGTACGATTTCAAGTCTTATGACGCAAATAATACGAACTGTCAAAAGTAAAAAGTGTTACCATTTATTTGCTGTCGACTGTACTTTATTAGGCAGTTGTCCCGCCGATGGCGAGGAAAGTGAGTACGGTGGAACACAGAGAAAGGTGTAGAGGAGAGTTTTTAAGGTTGAGATTATCTCAAAAACTACTAGACCTATTGCAAAAAATATTTCACTGTTTAATAGATAAAAGTTTAAACTATGTACTGTAAAATAATTATTAAATTCGGTCCAGCAGTTTTTGAGAAAATCTCAACCTTATTGAGGCCCCCTGTAAACTTATCCTTACTTATTTAGTAATGACGATCCATTTGCTTTAGCCAGCCCTGGCCAGTACGACTCAAATGAAAGAGTGAAATGATCGAAATTTCCAATCACTAAAGATGACGTTCCTATTAATAAACATAACTTTAAGTGCGCGTATAGAAATCGGGTATCACGTGAGTAACGCCGTATTAATTTATTAAGTGTAAGAGCACTCTCAAGATCACACATGAGGACCTGAGGGGCTCGTAGTCCAGTTGCGAGTACACGTTGAAATCGATCGTACAAGTTAAGCAACGTTGGGCGAGGTCAGTTCCTGGATGGGTGACCGCTAGTGACACTTTCATCTCAGACCCTCCGTGCCTCGGAAAGTACGTTAAGCAGTTGGTCCCGGTTGTTGTTGTTCGGCAGCAGTCGTTAGGCCCCGTTAGAGGCCTACGGGCGGCCTGAATAACTCTGACAAATATGTTTGGTCACTATACCATACGAAAAAAAAGACATTAAAAACCTATTATCGGAGTGCAGCCAGACCGCGACTTGAGTGCGTGTTTGCTCAAGATTGGTTTAAATTAACGACGTACTGGTAACTGGTACTGATAACGTGTTGAGTGTCACTCAGTTGAGACCGCACTTGAAATCAGTCTAATACCCTAAATCGTGGTAAACTACTGACCTTCTTAGCCTGGCTATCGTCCACGTTGTGGAGGGATACGTGTTCTCCGTCGACCTGCACCTCCACGCTGGCCGCCAGCAGCGCGGACGCACGCTCCTGCTCCAGACGTTCCAGCTGGCGAGTGCTCACCACACGCACCTGGAAATCAAACATACTTATAACCCGAATGCGCAAGGAAGGATACTTTTTTCGAGTGTATGAACGGACAACAGCAGATCAATTATACACTTGCAGTATGATTTTAAATCTTACGACGCAGATAATAAGATAGAGAGACGGTCCAAAGTGTTACACTTGATCTGCTGTTAGCTGTATAGTCGACAGCAGATCAATGGTAACACTTTTTACTTTTAACAGTTCTTATTATTTGCGTCGTAAGATTTGAAATGGTACTGCAAGTGTTACCACTTGCTGTCGACTGTACCACAAGGTAGTACATTTCCTGAAAATCGTTAAAACTGGAGGGCTAGCCGAGTGGCCTTTTTAGGCGCTCAAGTCCTGTTAAAGTCTGCGCGAACGTCAAAAATCTATTTTTCGGCAAAAATCTGACATTGACGGCACCAGTGGATTTGTCATGTAAAATCCACTATGAACAAGCAGAAAATAATTTAAAAAACAAAAAATACACGACTGCCAAAAATTTAAGCCGCTTTGATATTATCAACATGGACGCATCTCTTTAATACAGCACCCCTTTTTTTACTTGGGGAAATGCTTTTCGCATCTCACCGAGCCAATGAGGAGGGGCGCGCGGTGAGTATGTGGGACTCCCGCCATAATACGGTCCTATACCCACTAAGACCCCAAGGTGTTAACGCATCGCGTTTGGAACGAGGTTGTGGGAACGCATCGCCTAATACCACAACCTCGTCCGCGGCCGCCCTCGGGGGCCCTTCTCGGGGGTCTACCCCTATACCTCCGCTTAAGGCGCCTCGGAACACTGGACCCTCCTGGGCTTCGTCTCCATGCGACGATGAGCGTTGACATAATTTTTCGCTTGCAAATATAAGTTATATGCTATTGGGTAAGTGGTCTGTGGGCTAACATGAGACACGAATGGGGACAAAGTCAATGTCTGTAAACCAGTCAGTTACGTATTGAATAAATAATAAAGCACTTACATCTTCCACGCATTGCTTGAGCTCCCCGGACAAGCGGACGAGGTTCTGCCCGATGTCGTCGAGGCGTTTCAACACCACACCCATGTCCGGAAGACCTGCAAGTTATAATATGGGAGATATTGAACGGGTGTCTTACTAGTTTAGTGGCAATCCACCATAATAATGGGGATCGAACCTTTTTTTTTTACTTGGGGAAATGCTTTTCGCATCTCAACGCGCCAATGAGGAGGGGCGCGGTGAGTATGTGGGACTCCCGCCATAATACGGTCCTATACCCACTAAAACCACAAGGTGTTCAACGCATCGCGTTTGGAACGAGGTTGTGGGAACGCAGCGCCTAATAAACCTGCGAATATTTATTTAGTTGACAAGAATATATAATTTAAGATTATTTATTTATTTAAAATTAGGAAATAATATATACAAATAAATACAAATTAAATCTAAACTACCTAAACCTACCTAACATGTAAAAATTATAAATAAAAAACCTGCGCCAAGTCCCCCACAATTGGCAATGTGCCCAAAAGGCTGGCGGCGTTGCCCCGCTGTATAGCGAGGCTAACACGTTGGGCAAAGTAGCCGCCAGCCTTTTGGTCACGCGTGGCCTCGACCAGGCGCCGGGAGATTTGCTTCATTAGGCGGTGTGCTCCCGGCCCCCATGGTCCCAGCGTCTCAACCCCAAACGGCACAAATACGTAGTTATCGCCGATGCCTGCGTATTTGCGCCGCTTGAGGCTTTCAGCAGATTCTGCCGCATAACCGACCTTATTAACAGTCCCTGAAAGATGGGACGGCGCTAAGGTATCGACGCAAGTTGCTATATAATATATATTTAATATATAATTGAACGCCTATTAACAACATTATAACATTACAAAATACGCAAAATGGATGGTCAACTGTAAAAATATAATCGATGAACAAAACTGTTACAGTATCAAGAGTTAGATAGAGATGACAATTTGTAGCAATCATGACATAGTGAAAGATCGCTTTGCAAAAACTTTAATCAGAAATCTGGGTTAGCAGAAAGTTAGGTGATGGGTTAAGGATTGTCGCCGGGTTTCGCAATACAAAATCGGTGGTTTATCAACTGTGAAATTAAGCCACCGTTCAGCATTTTTTATCGCTACGAGCCACTTATCTTATGCGTTAAAGATGCGTAGTAATATTGAATTGGAGGTTCCAAAAAACAGAGTTTGTAAAACCCCTTTATATTACACCACATTCAATTGTAATATGTATTGTGTAATGAATGAATGAACGCGAGGTATTGTTAGGTAATTAAATTGCTGAAGACATGTGACGGAGTACAATTGTATATTAACACAGCATTTAATACGACTTCCAATAAACTTGTATAAGTATACCTGCAAATAAACGATTATTATTCTTTAAATTATGTAATTTAAATAATTATTAAGGTTGAGATTTTTTTAAGAACTATTTGACCGATTGTAAAAAAAAATTCACTAGTAGATAGCTTAGAGCGCAGATTGTAATGTAAAAGAAATTTAAAAATAGGTCGAATCATCATCATCATCAGTCTATGTCCCCACTGCTCGGACACAGACCTTCCCTTTAAATCGGCGCGGGCCATGACCCACCACGTGGGCCCAGTCCGGATTGCCAGATTACACATGCCTTAGTTTTTTTTTCTACCGCCTGCAGATTTCATCACGATGTTTTCCTTCACCGTTTTGAGAGCACTCGGTAAATGTACGTAAGTTTTTTCGGCGAAAAAAACCGAAGGTAACTCATTGGTACATGTGAAAGCTCGGTGGGTCAGTGGTTGGGACAATGGACTTGCAATACGGAGGTCCCAGGTTCGAATCCCAGCCAGGGAAGCTAGGTTTATCCTTATTAAATTTTTAAAAAAAGTTCAGACCTATTTCTTGCAGAGGAGGAGGTGGCGGCGGAGCTGGCCATTCTTCGAAGGTCAGATAACCCTGGTTCTCTACCGGTAGATAACTCGACAAGTTATCAACGGACAGAAAGCTATCAGTGCTGTCTATGGTTAAAAAAGACGCCAAGTTGTCAACGGAGAGAAAACTAGAGTTGTCTAGGAAACTGTTCGCCCCCATCGCGTCGTCTGGTTCAAAGATTCCCGAGTTGTCTGGTACAAAGCTCGCTTGGTCTGCAGCTACAGAAGTCGTTGGCCAGGCGTCGTCAGGGATTATATGATTGGCAGTCACCGCGATCCAATAACAAGACATTTTCAAACGCGACTCCTCCGAGCTAATTATAATTGAAGACTAGTGGCACCCGAGGGACGGACGAGCTGACGCCGCGGTATGGAGTCGAGGTGTAAGGTATCATGTTTGTGTAACGTGAGAATACTCCCAACACAGCTGAAAACCATTTCTTCGAATCGTACTCGCAAACAAGAGTGACATTATGCAAA
This sequence comes from Tachystola acroxantha, assembly GCA_963506565.1. NCBI lineage: Eukaryota > Metazoa > Arthropoda > Insecta > Lepidoptera > Oecophoridae > Tachystola > Tachystola acroxantha. Next base: position 21,528,239 of record OY735870.1, read on the forward strand.
TCATTTTAAATACAGTCTTATTTGATTACAGAAAAGGTATGTAATAATAAGTCGGTAGTGCACCTGGCTATGTAAGAAAGGTCTGATACAGTTAAAATGTACAGGAGAGTGATTAGGGTTGAGATTTACTCAAAAAAACTAATTGACTGATTGTAACATTTTTTCAAAATGTAAAAGTAATTTTAAAAATCGGTCCAGATGTTTTTCATAAAATCTTAACCTTAATGAGGCCCCTTTTTAATCTGTTTTAGTCTGTACATCATCATCAGTCTACTTACATTGCCCCACTGCTCGGGCACAGACCTTCCCTTACATCGAGGGAGCTGGGACCATGATCCACCATGTGGGCCCAGCGGATTAGCGGATTTCACATGCCTTAGATTTTCTTCTTCTTCTACGGCATGCAGGTTCCATCACGATGTTTTCCTTTACCGTTTTGAGAGTACTCGGTATATGTACGTAAGTTTTTCCGTCGAAAAAACCGAGGGGGAGGCTGCCCTGGCTGGGAATCGAACCTGGGACCTCTGTATCGCAAGTCAACCACTAAACCACCGAGCTCCTCGTCGGTACAACAGTTACATATTTCATTATCACATATATCAAGCCGTTTAGGTTACAACTAAAAAGGGATAAGGTCTACGGAAGTAAAATTGGTCGCAAGAGAGTCGTGACTGCGTAAAACAGGAAATGGAGTGAAACCCTAGCGAAGTGGAATTGACTTTCGTAAACGCTAGTAGACTAGAAAGAAAAGTGTACGGGATTGACATTTGCTTTTTCGCTAACAAATGTCGGGTTGGCCAAAATTAGGGTATCAGGCCTCAGCTCAGAGCCAGCTACCCTAATTTCGACTATTCAAATTATAACTTTTCATCTATTCAAAAACACCGAATTGATTAGTTATCATCGATTCAAAAACCTAGGGGTTATTAGTTATTTTATTCATTCAAAAACTTGAAATTGAGATGTGAATAAATTAATAATTTATCAATTCGTTGACAACCTAGTAAATGACAATCCCATAGATAAAATGCGACTTGGCCAAAAATTCTGTTGGTCAAAATGCGACTTGGACGAAAAACGACCTCCAAAAAAGTTTTTTTGCAGTTTTGAATTGGTGCCCAGGCCCATTTTCTTTCTATTCTACTAGCGTTAACGAAAGTCACCTATTCCGCAATACGAGATATAGACGCAAATTCTTCTTTTTTAGTGACCAAACCTACTGTCAGAGTTGTAGAGGACAGCCATAGCCCTCGGCTAACCTAACAACTGCTTAAATAACAACCAACTGTTTACCTGTTACCAGGCACGAAGGGACTCAAATAACAACGATACTAGCGGTCACCCATCCAGATACCGGCCGCGCCCAACATTACTTAACTGACTACGACTCGAAACGCAAATTAAAGAGGTGATTGCACTGAGACATCCCCAAGAAGATACTTGGTTGATTCAGAAAATTTTCGCTAACCTATAACCCGTTCCGAATTAATTCAAAAATAGATCGTTGTAGAAAAACACACCTTAATATTCGCAGCACATGTCTGACTGTTTAATGTGATGGAAGAAATAGACGTGAATTATTGCTCATTTAAATTCGGCCTTGACACTATAGGTAAAGATTTTTCATTTCAAACGAAACACGAGGATGTTAGGTAGTCTTCTTGATACAAGAGTTTTAGATAGGGAAATGAAATGAATTTATTTGCTCGAAAACACGGTATCTTGTCATTTTGGCAACGGTGTGTCTATCAAAAGTTATAGAATCCAACATTTGGGCGACATTACTATTGTAATTTTCGCCCGTAAGCAACTCGCCCAGTATCATTAAGCATGTGGGCCAGTTTACTACGTGAAAATTTACAATAGGGAAACTCGCCCGCGGACCAGATTTTGTGGGCGAGTTTGCGACTAAGCCAATACAGTTGCGAATGTGATTTTTCGCCAAAAATCTGATATTGACGGGACTTGAGCGCTAGTAAAAATAGTCGCGGCTCCGGAGCGTCAGTGGCAAAGCAATGGAGCGGCAACTGCGCGTCGTTCAGTCTGTCATCTTTCATACACTTTCATGCATTACAACCACTGGCGCTGTCATTCCGCTCGCGTTGACTTTCCGCTGTTTTTTACCCGACTGCGCAAGGAGGGTTATGTTTTTCGAGTATATGTATGTGAGTTGGTATGTCTAATTATTTGGCATGCCCTACAGCCTAAACGGCTTGCAGGATTTTAACATATGAGGTGTCATTAGATTGTAGGAGTGACATTGGCTATAAAAAATTAATCAAAGTAATGATGCAGTCGGATTTTATGGTTTTTAGGGTTCAGCGCCTAAAAAGGAAAAAAGGAACCCTTATAGGATCACTTTATTGTCCGTCTGTCTGTCAAGACCTATATCTCCGAAACGCGTGGACGTAACAAGTTGAAATTGATACCAAATACTCAAGTCTGCAATCTTATGCAGCCGTGAAAAAACCAAACTTCTACGTCAATGCAATCAAAAGATATGGCCGTTTATGTCGCATTTTATCCCATATTTGTATGAAAATGCAAAAAAAACTTCTTTCCGTTGACCTAGAACCATGAAATTTGGCAAGAAGCTAGTAAGACCTAGCACAAGTAAAGGAAAAAATCTGAAAACTGTAAACGACAATGCCAGATTCTGTCCCACCATCAACCGCATGATGTACAAGATAACGAATAAATGTAAAAATATCTCAGTTTTTTATTAAAATTATTGGTTTAAAATAAAGTTATGTATGTACATCAAGCGAGTCGAAAAAAAACAGCTTAATTAAGAATTCAGAAAATAGTAAGAAATCGAAGCGAATTATTCATTTTTTTGTTATTCTTCTATATGAGTTGCAACGGTAGTAGAAAATAATACTGATTATGATTATGCAATATAAAACCTGTAAAAAGTCCCCAACAAAATGATAGGTACAGCTTAAATGGTTTAGTTTTGTAGGTGGAGCAAAGTTCCATTGAAATGTCGCAATGTCTTTTGTAATTACATCTCAGAAAAAAAAATTGTTTTAAGTTGCGTTGCACGGAAGCCTCGATGCGTGAATCCGACTCGCGCTTGGTCGGTTTTTTATTCAATGCGTTTCAGCCTTAAACGAAACAAAGTCTAGCAATTCAGACAAAAACATAATGGCATGACCTGTTTTCAAATCCCCTCGCTTATCATTCTGGTATTTTACATATTGTCTGTAGACATCTTTCATAGGTTTCGTCACCGAATCTTTCAGGTCACATACATAAATAATATTGAGTTACACGCTTTTGTATATTTAATCTATACATATAATAAGAATGTAAAAAAGTTGTGTCTGTACAGGTTCTCTTGAAAATGACGGGAAACGACGTTATCTACGTTAGAGCCCCAGTACTTCCGTAATGCCCTCAGCTAATATTACACAAAACTTCTTTTTCTCGAATTTTATTTACGAAAAAAATATATATATTCAGAGAGACAAAATCTTGAAATGGTATTTTTTCTTTTAAGATGTTAATAATTTTTAGTAGGCTTGATTTATTGTATGTATTTTATAATTACAAAATAAAACTTCATATACCGCAGCCCAAATCAAGAGTCTTATTTTGTAAACAAATATGATCGCCTAATTCCCTGTTGTGATGTAAAACTGAAGGAACTGATTGATCGAATCTGTTCATCATTGCGAAAATAAAGTGATCCGATCTAAAAATGTGAAAATAACTATGCAACAATCACAGCTTAAAATGTTAATAGGGTAGGGTAGTTTTGGTTTACAAAATAAGACACTTGATTTGGGTTTCGGTATACATAAATACATCAGGTAAACATGGTGTATTCAAAATTCAGCTTTTTCGATAAACGTTAACCTTGATAAAGATATGTTTATAAATATATCTCGCCAAGGTTCCAGTTCGAAGAATCAAATATAATCAGACATGGTAGCCGGTATACGGAATCAGCATAATTCAATCCTTGTGCGATACTAATTTAGCAAAACATGATCGCCGGTCGCAACTGCAAGAATGCAACGCCACTGCAATATGAGGCGATAAAATGCAGCCAATAAGTACTTTATTTATTTATTTTATTAATGGACTCGACTGTTCGTCATTTTGACAATGTCATGTTACAGAAAAATCAATATATTCAATAGTCTTCTATCTTCCTACAGGGGAGTCGCAGCAGCGTCTTCACCCTGGGTAGCCGCGTCTTCTTGTCTTCATCCAGAGGAGACGCCGTAGCGTCATCACTCTGGACGAAGCAGCTCGACAGTCACGTTCACTGCCGAGCTTGTAGCGGGAACTCTTGATAAAAGCTTGAAACTTCAGATCTTGCATAAATAATCCAATAACTTCACCGTACTGTCATTCGCGAACATTTTCTGATTAATTTAACGTGATATTAAACACAAAATAATCCCTGTAGACATTAAAAGAAAAATTGTCAAATAATTTCGCAACCGTCGTTTCCCGCCATTTTCAAGAGAACCCCATAAAGTACTTTCAAAACAATCGCCAGCGGATATAATAATCATAATATACACATTATATTAATAATCAAAAAATGTTAAGTAACCTATTGTAGGTTACTTAAGGCTGTAGATCTGTAATTATTTATCGTAGACAGTTATTTATGGATCCATTAGCCACAATTATTAAAAAAAAACTGCCAAATGTTTAAAGTCCCTTTGATGAAATTTTTATAGCCTATGTCACTTCTACAATCAAGACGAATCTAACGACACCTCATATGTTAAAATCCATCAAGCCGTTTATGCTGTAGGCGCCAAAGAATTATACATACATACTCACATACACACACTCGAAAAACATAACCCTCCTTGCGCAGTCGGGTAATTAAGCAAATAGTTGGCAGGTTGACTGGTTCGCCAGTTGTCTCCCATATATTTTAGTAGAAGCGGTCATACAATGCTTTCTGTTCGGAGTTTTTGAATCAGCCGCAAACTGATTGCCAAAATTAAATGTTTATTATCAGGCGTGCATTTCCTCGCGATGTTTTTCTTCATAGTTTTAAGAGCAATCGGTTCATAATTGAACGTTCATTTTCCTTCGAAAAAAACAATGAGAACGCAAGTACAATAATAAATAAGTATAACTTTAGCATAATATTAGGTAAGTCATTGTAATAAATAACAGTTTGTGATCATAATAATTTAAAAAACAAAAACCCGACTGACAAACACTTAAGCCGCTTTGATTAAAATTTTATAGCCTGCCACTTCTACAATCAAGACGAATCTAACGACACCTCATATGTTAAAATCCAACAAGCCGTTTAGGATGTAGGGCGTGCCAAAGAATTAGACATACATACACTCGAAAAACTTAACCCTCCTTCTTGCGCAGTCGGGTAATAATATCAATGAAGTAAGCAGCAGTCCGGTAAACATCGCACGTGCAACGTCAATCAATATTTTAGGCAATATTTTATTTAGGTTTTTTGTTCCGAAATATATCATGCATGAATAGTTTAGAATTTCAGATAAGTAACCTCTTGTATATCATAAATATTGCATAGGATTTTCTGTCAACATAATGTATTTGGCAAAATTGTAAATGTTTCAAAATTTTATGTAAATACATTATTTCGCTGCCATTGTGGTTTTGAATCTCAAAGAAACTGAAGAGCGGATGTACCTAAGGAATAATACATGACATGGCATAACAAAAGACTTGTAAATCTATGGAAATCGCTTAAGGACAGGGTGTCAGGGTACCAAATAAATAATTTCGCTTAGCATTACAGATAATTCAGAATAATAACATACTGATGTTGACAACTCATACGTTACATATCAATAGGTTGTAAAGGTCACAGGGTAGGCAGAGCGAATGTAAAGACACTTGCTGATTTATTAAAATAAATAAAATGAAATAAATTTATTTTCAAAAACACCAGCATATAAATGATATAAAAAATAAGGTACCTCCTAGTAGGCAAATTAAAAATTCGCCTGTGTCAGGAGGGCCCACTCTTTCTTAGGTCTAGTTAACTTAAAACTGGTACCTACATTTATTGTATTCACAAGTTCAATATTTTAATTACTGGATGGATCAAGATGCTCTGTGAGTGTGGAGCACTCATTCACAGCAGAAGCCGAGCCTTATGTGAGCCATTCACGCTACGGTCTACCGGAGAGGTTACTTGTGCAGGTCTGCCTGCGCAGGTCAACCGCGTGTATGGGGACGTTCCGGTGTACCGGAGCGGTCTTCAGGTACACCGTACGGTGTCACTCGAAAGAATTGATTTTCGATCTTGCGTCGGTCGCCTGCGCAAATTCAAAAACTGCACAGGTATATTCCCACACACGTCCCGGTCTACCGGTAGACCGTAGCGTGTGTCAGCCATTAGATGGACACATAATGCCACCCGCGGATATTAAAACTCTCTAGCCCAAGTGCATCATACGATTCCTGAAGGATGTTGGCCTTGGGAGCGAGATATAAGAACTAGGTGTGTGGCCACAATAGACCTTTGAGGTCGCAGTGACCCTTGGGCGTGTACCAATACCGTGATATCATATAATAATAATTACCTGCAGCAGGATCAGCATTGGGATCAGGATTCTCCAGAACATGGTAGTCGGCGGTGTGTTCTAGGCCGTCAGCGAGGGACTGCCAGGCTTCCTTCGAGTGGCTATTATTACTATTTTGATTGATGTTGTCTATATCGCTGTCTGCAATGCTGCTGCCTCGTTTGATTTTTGGCTTCTTCTCTTCGGTTTCTTGGTTGCGTCTCCTTCGTTTGTATGGTGTGAACAGACGAACTGGGCCCATTGCTAAGGAACAACAGGAGCTTCATTACTACAACATAATCTCTTAACAACGATCTTTAAGTCTCAGATTTTGGAATGCATGATCAGTTCAAGCCAATACATAGACAGTTTTGAGCCAGAAGGTAGCACGAGCTCAATTTTCCAAGCATCCAATTCCATGATTGACAGAGAGCAAGGTCACAGAGGACATTAACAGAGTTCTTCAGAGAGGCGCCATAAAATAATAAAGAAGAATTCTTCTTCTAGGTTCATGCCCAAAACCATCTACGAATCTCTGCTGAGCTACATGCATATATTATGAATGAGTATATGAACTCCTCATCTATAGTCCTGCTTGCCGCGCCCACGGGGTACAGGGGTTGTCGGGACGAGGGATTACGGTCTCGGTGGGGCTGCGGGCGGTAGGGCACGCGAGCGCGACGCTAACGGCTGTGTATAGTGGTACCGCTGTACCCCGTAGGCGCGGCAAGGACGACGTTGACGTTACTATAGTACATCATGGAATGAAGGAGGGATGCAGAGTTTTTAATCGATTATTTAACAATGCTTTTGTCACTTTGCTACTAACAGATTCATAGGGAATCACCTGAGTAACTATTGTCACAGACCCAGATGAAATTATCAGCTTGGGTTAAATAAAATGTTGTATTTTATTACCTTTGCTCAAATTAAACTCTGATAGGTTTATCTCTATTGGCTTGTTGAGGTCACAGGTCACATTCCAGTATAAAATGATGCAGAATTTGGATTGTGCAATTATCGCATAGACCCAGCTATCACCTACAAAGATGTGAAGCGACTAAGTCAACACTTTAATCTAAACCTTAACGTCTTTTGTGGAATAACAAGATTTGTGTAACTCCAGGGGTCATGCAGAATCGCTTGCTATGATTAAAATACCATTTTAAACTATAATGTAACAAGTTAAGGTTTAGTTTAAAAAGTAATTGACCTAGTCGCTTCACCCTGCCCAGTACATGCGCACTGGGCAATATAATCTTTGGTTGGACAGTAATCTGTTAATGATTTGTGCCTAATTAGTTAGGTATCAATTAATGGCACCCTGTACAAGTTCTGTCCAAGGCACCCATTAATAAACAAATTACATATTCTCTAAATGAAGCTGCATAGATATAATAACTCTCACCAGATTGGTCATCACAGCAAGCCCAGCAGGTGCAACTCGTAGCATGAGGAGTCAATATGCCCTCGTCTATCAATGCTTGAATACTCCGGCCCCCAAATCTAATAGACCTCTTCCAGTCCTTGCTGGACGCCCGGCCACAGAGAGCTTCAAATTCACTCGGAGTGTACCATTCCAAGCCATACTTGATACATCTCCCCCGCCCTCCAGAGCCGAACCGCAGCTTGTGCAGCTCAGCGGAAGTGTTCTTACATCGTACTGGCAGAACGGTCATGTTCACAGTCTCCGCCCAGGTGCGATTCGTGAGGCGCACGCTAGGTGCAGACGCCGAGCCCTCGTCATGACGGGAGGACTGCGGCGACGGCGGGTTCTGGATCACGATATGAGTAGCCTTTATATCCTCGGGGACCGACCCGCCCGATATGAAGCCGTTGTCGACGCATATCATCGGCTTGAAGTGTGGCAGGTCGGACGTAATCACATTGAACGTGGTGCCTGCAATGAGCGTGCCCACTGGCAGCGACACCGGCACGGTGACCACGCTGCTGGAGTCGCTGGACAGCCGCGAGCCCTTGGCGCCGGCTCCAACCAGCTCCGCGCCGGCCGCGACATCGCGCTCGCTCTCGTGATCGGCCACCGCCGCCAGGGGATCGGCATCCGATACTTCGGTAATGTCCGGCATTACGACGTTGTCCGAACCTCTATTCTCCGCCATTACTTTCATCCGCCCGCCTCGCCTCGCCGTACGCCGATCGAATATCGCACCTCACATCAAAGTTTTCCGCTGAAATCACGCACACGAAACTAAAAATAGGAATATTCACTTCGTTCAGCCACGGTCCGCCATTATTATCGAGAAAATGTCGAGAAACGAAAACATTTCTAGTCTATGGCGGGAATTTACAAATTTGAATCAATTTTTTCTGTGTAATGTACAAATTCGATTATAACTCAAGCTAACCCATAATCAGGACAAGTGAAAATATTTTAATGATTCTAAAAAACCTATTTTGGGATATTACCCCGCCTTGCAACAAAAAATAGTAGTACACAATACACTTCAAAGCAGAATATTTGCTGTTGTCCGTTTTTTTCTTTTATGTGTAAAATACATTTATTGCATGGCATTTTCAAATCAAAGGTTTAGTCGCTAACACTCGTGTTATCTTTTGCTGCAAGATGGGGTAATATCACAAATTCGCTCAAGAATATATCGTATTTTGTATAAATTTCATTTATTTAATGGCAACACTACACATTAGCAAGCTTATGTCACTTGAATGTGGGGGGAGAATCTAATACACGAACATTAGATTCTCCCTCTACGGTGGGGAACTTGCTTGGTATGGGGAAGCCAAGGAGATTAGCGGGAAGCCAGCCATTTATGCGCGGAACACATGGTTTATATTTATTTATAATATTTCAAGTTTTATAATTATAAACAAAGATAATAAATAATCAGAGGTCGGATGGGCGGCGTCATTGGTAACAAGAATAAGGAAAATTCGGACTCCGAATCATATTGGCTAAACGATATTTCCCATTTTTTTTGCATTGATCTCCTATAAACGACATTTTTTTTAGCAAAAGAGATGATAATAATAATAAACCAATCAAGCAAATATAAAAAAGGCCAACTTGTACCAAAAGATAACGAAAATATAATACTTACATGAAAACTTCATAATTACCTACAGTTTTCCACGGGTCTCGAGTCTTTTTAGTTTTTATTGCAAGTGGGCGTTATTATTTTATTAAGAAGACATAGGTACTTACTTATCTATGTTATTCAAATATTATTATTGCAAACAACGCCCACCGATGACTGTTTATAGTTTAAAATACTCACTACATTCTAAGTTGCATTACCTACATAATATAGAAAACGCACAACTTTTGGATTCATCTTATGCCCACTTGCATACAAGGTAACCCGAGAATTACTGACTTAACTCGTGAAAAATTCATACAATCAGTAACTCTCGAGTTATTTTTATTGCAAGTGGGCCTCAATCACGAGACTAACTTAAGTACATTTTATGCCAAAACGTTTAATGTATTATTTTTTTTGCTTACTAGATATTTCACAATATGTTTTATTTATATGCGGGCTAATTGCACCACCTCTGTTAGATTTTTTTTAAATTTAACATGGGTTTAAACATAAGCACTAGCAAGAGTTTAGTAACTTTAGTAACAAACTGATTAAGTTAATAATTACCTACTTATATAAAAATATAAATGACAATGCCAGATTCTGCCCCACCATCAACCGCATGATGTACAAGATAACTAATAAATGTAAAAATATCTCCGTTTTTTATTAAAATTATTGGTTTAAAATAAAGTTTTGTACATCAAGCGAGTCGAAAAAACCAGCTTAATTAAGAATTCAGAAAATAGTAAGAAATCGAAGCGAATTATTCATTGTTTTTGTTATTTTTCTATAGGAGTTGCGAGAGTAGCAGATAATTATACGATTATGATTATGCAATATGAAACCTGTAATAAGTCCCCAACAAAGTGATAAGTACAGCTTAAATGGTCACGTAGTTTTGTAGGTGGTGCAAAGCTCCATTGAAATGTGTCAATGTCATTTAGGTAAAGCTTGATTGGCTTATTTGTAAACATCGATGCGTGTTTCACTGAATGCTCAAATAACATGTTATCTCACTCATTGATAAAATTTAATCAAAACAACTTTAAAAAATGTACGTACCCAAATTGTAATGTCTTGTAAGCTCATCCCTATCTCAAATAAAAATAATTATGAAAGCAATGATAAATAAGGTACTACTTAAATGTGTTTTTACTTATTTTATATTTGAGCTACTTAATTGATATTACTTTAGATTAAATAAAATACCTGGTTTGATGGCTTGCAGGAGAGGACTACTTATATAGTGATAAAATATAATAGGTACGTTTCCTCTCTCAGCTGAAGTGAGAAAATAAATAGAAAGCTTGTAGCTTGATTATTTTTCAAGCACTAACTAAAGTATAACACAACCCTATGGACACACTTCTTTATATACTCTTTTTGCCATTGTCTAGACAGCGCCAAATTTGAAGCTGACGTGACGTTCACTGATGGTGTTGCCAATTGCCATCAAAAATAATATGCACACACGGAAAATATAAGAATTAAGAATATAAATAATTTCGGGGTTGGCAGGCAACGGTAAAAATTAAGCCACCGTTTAGCTTTTTTATCGCTAATTCCGGCTAAAATCCTTACACCCCAGGCTTAAACCAGCGCCTAAAATTAAGTCGCGTTTATCGCTACGAGCGTTGTCTACTGGGGGCCGAGCCGCGTCGATTTTTTGTAAACGTCAAAATAGGCGTGGAGAACTTCTAGGATTGGTACATTGACTTATAAGTCAATGGATTGGTAGCACGGTGGATTTTAGGAAAGCGCCTAATATGTTGCTAGTGTAAGAAATAATTAGTCACAAATTGTCAAGACGTTTTCAACAAAAACAGAGAAATCAAACAAACTCGTATTAAAATCTAGTGTACAAATATTTGTAGTGCACCGTAATGATATATTTGAGTATAATTGCCGTAGAAACAGATTGAAAAACATTAAATTAGAAATTCGCCATTATTTTTACTGTCAACACTCCGATGTTTCAAATCTTTTCGTTACGGTTTACGCAGAAATATACCAAATAAAACTATGATATATAACAATCGAAAGATGTAACGTGAAATGAAACGTATGAATACTATCTATGGATTCGACCAAAGATAATATGACAGGGAGTCACAGACCACTTACCCCAATAGACTTGAAATCGGTACATATTTGCAAGCGAAACATTCTGTCAAGGCCGGTAACCTAGAGACGAGGCGGGGGACAGGGGCGCACGCGGTGAACTCATTTAAAGAGACGCGGCCATGTCGATATCGATAATATATTATCGATGTGGATTGTTGAACTGTTACCTACACAGTTTCAATACTTAATGTACTTAAGTATGAATTTGAAAGTTAATAAACGATTTCTACTGAGGCAATGCTATCTGTTTAATATTAATATAATAAAACAAGAACTTATCATTATTAACGTATCACAAAATTTAATAATTACACATTATTTATATAATTTAATTATTGTGAAATAATAATTATGCGTAACGAACATCATGATTGTAGTCCAACCAATAGGCATTGATGAATAAACATGGCCATAAAATAATGTAGGTCGATATTACATTACGTAGGCTTTCTATAAAGGTTTGTGTGTATATATTATGGTGTTTTTCTCAAACAAAGCGCGGCCATTTAAACAAGTTACGACTGGCGATTCGTGATCATTCCTAACGATTTCTTGCGATTCTTGTGATTTTTAGCGATTCTTACTCACCCAAATACATTAAAACAGAACCTGACTTTTAAAATTTCTGAACGCCTATTTGTTATTTGTATCAGCCATAAAGTTTCTGTTTAGAAATAGGTAAATTCAGTTAAGAACAAAAAGTTAGTCGAAGCCATTTTTAATAAAAAAAAATTAAGCTTTAACTAACTTTGTTAATTTGCTACGTTTACTTATTATGATACTCCTTACTAGTCGCCGACCTATTATTTTTAACACAATAATACTATTATGATATTATTATGATTATATGAATATTATGATTTCTTGAAATCCCGAATTCCGGTTAGAATGCCGCCCCGTTAAATACCTACCTGCCGCATTAGAATAGGTACCTTAGCTAGATAGCATTAATAAAAATATAAGATACCTGTACAACTGGTAGGTATAACGTTGGAATTGCATTACTATGGAGTTTTCTTCGATAGTTCATATTAATAAAACAATCCGCCGTAAAGTGACGAGAACATATTGTGGTGAAAGACGACGGCCACCAATTTTCCCGCATTGTCTTTATTATCCATTCACTTTTAATGTCTGGATCAACAGGAAATCTATTTATAAAGAAAGTAAATGAAATCAAAACTCATAAATCTACACACTTATTTAGGTGACGTAAGAATATCGATGATTGTATACCACGTCTCTAGCTTACACGTGCCGCGAAACGAAAGAGTGAGATAGGGCTACAATTAGTAGGAAAGAGAGGTCTCTCGGAACTACTCGTAAGACACGACAATCGAACCAGTGTAAGTTGAACTCCTAATTGATTTGTCGGATTAAGTAATGAATTTATTTATTGATCAGATACTTACCGATGAAATGTGATACCATCCTTTTTGTAATTGTTCCTCCTACTGTCATTACCACACAACTTTATAGCACAGTTGGGCATGTTAAAATATTTTTTTCTTCCTTTTTTTACAGCAGTTTATGGGTCGAATATCTGGTCACTACTAATTTGATAGGCGACGTAGTTCGGTTTGTATAGAACTTTTGCGCTCATGTGTTGGCAGAAAGCGGGGCCCTCCTATTACAGGTCTATTGGGGTAAGTGGTCTGTGGGTATAAAGCATGCGGGGAATCCCCACAGGCGGTGTAACGAACGCGTATCGACTTTGTAACTTTCATTGATCGTTATCTTGCCTGCGGGGAGTCCCCGTATGCTGTATGTCGACCGAGATATGGACTAATGAAATTGCGCCATTATGGATACGCGCCATAAACTCAATCGCTGGCTGTCAAAAGCGTCGCAGAAAAAGTACAATTTTTATTTTTAATTCTAAAATTAGCGTTGGTTATGCCGGGCTCGCCGTCCTGAAGGGGCGGAATACCGACTAAACTGTCGGGGTGTTCCACCTCGTGCCATTGTTGCCGAGCCACACGAACTGCGATACTTCAGGGCATGGATAACCTCATGTTTTAACTCACTTAACGGGGTGTGAAAAAGACAAAACCACGGTATACATATGCATGTATATAGCTAACTATTAAGTAGCTATGGTACATACCTACCTAGGTAATTTAGGGAGTACAAGTGTATAAAATAAAACTTAACAATATAAAATCAATTCGTCTTTATTAGTGCAATTAAATTATGAAACGACATTTTACGATATTAAAATACCACTGTGGTACAGTCGAAGACAGAGATACTGGGGGCCTCAATAAGGTTGAGATTTTCTAAAAAAATACTGGACCGAATTTAATATTTCTTTTACAGTTACATAGTTTTAACTTTTATCTATCAAACAGTGAAAGAATTCTTGCAATAGGTCAAGTAGTTTTTGAGAAAATCACAACCTTAAAAACTCTCCTGTACGGTGTACCCCTTTCTCTGTGTTCCACGGTACTAGTAATTATAGGTCTCTTAAACTACGAGGTAACTCTATACACAGCCGTGCACGTCGCGCTCGCTTGCCCTCCCGCCACACCGCCCGCAGCCCCTCCGAGACCGTATTTCGTCGCCTCGCCAAACCCAGCACCCCGTGGGAGCGGCAAGCACGACGTTGACGGACTATAGTTGTAGTTGCGAAATTACTTTACTTAATTTACATTAATGCTTATACCTACAGTAGATATAAACCTAGTTAAAAATATAATAATGGATACGCGCCAAAATGTTTACCGCGATCAAAGATTAACATAAGTAAGGGCGGCGCACAACGCCACGGCATCGCCGTGTACCGCGCCTATGCGGCGCCGTCCGCCCGGCACGACGCTGTCTGCCTGTGACCGGCGCCGGCCGACATCGTGCACCGGTAAACGGTGCCGGCAGACGCCGTGACACACCGTGCCATGCGTCGGCACGGCGCGCCGTGGCGTTGTACGCTGGCCCTAACATAAGCTCGCACTCAATCTAACCAAATCAAAAATATGTTATAATTAATTATCTATATTATATTGCAAAAGATAACCACAGAAGAAATAGGTAAGTAGATAAAACAGGACAATATACTATACCGGAGAATATAATATACTTACTTAGATAATAAAATTATAACATAATTTTATGATTTGGTTAGATTGAGTCCGAGCGAATTCTGTGTTAAAACTTAAAACTAAAAAGTTATGTAGGTTAAATAATAAAATGGATTTTATCTCCGATTAAATCCAGCAGCGATATTTTTGTAATATATCGAAACTCTAAAACGACAGTAAAACACACATTTTTTACATACAATGGCAAATTAAATTGTATGTGTAAACATTTGCGTGATTGTGTGTGCTAAGATTATGAAATGTTCAATTTTGGCCCACTTGCAATAAAAGATTACCCAAGAGTTAGAGACTAATTTAGATTCGTTTGATGTAGGTGTATGTTACAGCCAGTAAAAGTCTATTTCGTGAAATTGATAAAGAAGAAAAAATATTTATAAGTATCTAAATAATAATGTACCTTACTACTAATGTAACTTACTAGAAAAATTTAGATTTTTTAAGTACATGATTTGAACACGTATTACTTGAGAAGTTGAGAACCAAGCCATTTCAAGCGTCTTGAATGATAAGGAGTAAGGGCCGACGCACAACATCACGGCGCGGTTCCGGCGCCGTGTCGTCGTCGCACGTCGCGGCGTGTTAGGGCTGACGTACAACGTCACGGCGCGGCGTCCGCTGGCGCACGGCGGGCGCCGTGTGCCGCGTCTGTGGACGGCGCTGCCCGCCGGCACGACGCCGTCCGCCGGTGATTTGCGCCGTCCGACAACGTGCACCGGTGGCCGGTGCCGCTGGACGTCGCGCCATGCGACGTGGCGTTGTACGCTAGCCCTTACGGTGTCCAACCAACGGCACCGGTGCACGCTGTCGGACGCCGCGCCGTGGCGTTGTGTGTTCGGCCTAAGGACCGTAAGTCTATGTTATTTTACGCCACAGTGAAGCGCTATTCCTTATCAGAACTGGACAATCGCTAACTCTCGGGTACGTTTTTTGCTAGCGGGGTGGAGATCATTTCAGACCCGTGCCATTGCTTATTCCTTGGGCACTCGGTTCATACCCATACGCTGCAAAATAGCCGACAAAAGTTCATTTGTCTTAAATTTACCTACGAACTCGAATACATGCCAGGCGTTCTCGGGCGTCATTGTCTCGATTAGCTTGTCTGCGCAGATCTGCTCAAGGTCTGGTATATCGTAGTAGGAAGCCAGGAGCATAAGTTGATCCAAGCCAGTCTCAGGAACTGTATACAAATACATGTAGTCTTTGAATTGTTGCAGTGTCTCTTTCGATGTCCCCGTGACGTGAATCTTTCCTTCTGCAGTTTCGCGCCATTCGCCAGTCAGCATGGACCTCATCACAGGGCTAGACATCGCCAGGATAGATTTGTGGACCTTGACAGACCCGTCGTCACCGCACAGCTCAAAGTCTGTCAGTTCTGTATCCTCGTAAAGATTCGCTAGAGGGTTCGCTACGGGACCGATAGTCATATGGACATGAATATCGAATTCGACACTCGTTGTCGTATTTCTCAAAGGCATGTTGGCGATGGTCGAAATGATAAGACGCCACATGGCGTCATCCGCAATGCGTTCGTTTATAATGCCAAAAGAATTGCTGGTAAGAGCAATTGTGTAAGTTCGCTTATCGTCAACTTGCTTTTTGTCAAAATTGACATGAAATGAATATTCAGCATTGCTGTATAGGTTAGGCGTCGAGTTTATTTTAAATTGGAAGATGGTTTTTCCAATTTTGTATTTGCTACTGAAGTGTTCTTCGGTGTAACAGTCGTCCTCTAAAGAGATGCGGCATAGAAGCTTCAATGTATTATGTCTCAAGTCCGAGCTGAGCACTTCAAGGCTGCAACAAACAATGAAATAATGAAGAATTTTTTACCCGACTGCGTAAGGATAGTTATATTTTTCGAGTGTGTGTATATATTTATGTCTAATTCTTTGGCACGCACTCCAGCCTTAACAGCTTGATGGATTTTAACATGTGAGGTGTCGTTATTCGTCTTGGTTGTAGGAATGACACATAGGTATAGGCGGTTTTTTGTTTTTAGAAGTATTTTAATTGGCCGATTGTACTTATCGATGACAGGTAAGTATGTACCTTAATGTATATGTCTAATTTTTTTTGTAAGTAGTTAAGTATCAATTAACTTTTTTTGTAAGTAGTTAAGTATCAATTAATTTTAATTCAAAAATCTTACACAAATATAATAAAGCTAAACTACTTAACAATATATTAAAAACTAAACTAAAAATCTACCTAACTAAAAATATTCTAAAAAACTTGGCCCTCTTGGGAGGGTGCCCATCACGCTGGCGGCATTCCCGCGCTGTATGGCTAGGCTCAGCCTCTGCGCGAGAAAGCCGCCAGCACGAGGGTCACCGTCGCCTCCCTCAGGCGCTTGCTGAGCTGTATGTATGTACCTATATCGTATATAGAATACTTACACCATTTTTCTGGCGAACTCTGCTGACAAATCCGATAAAATTGAAATACTCCTGATAAGGGCGATAATTCGGATGGTGAGTGTCTCCTGATTTCCTGTAAGAAAAAAATACCATGTTATGTACATGAAACCTATACTTCCTCACCAGGTTAAGTTGGCCAGTACATTGGACTGAATTAGTTACTTAAGAGATTTCTTTTATTGTTGCTTTAGTTGACTAAGTAAACCTACTATTTAATAATATCCTGAAAATACTAAAATCGAACCTAGATTAACAGAACTTGGAACCCGGAGACTTAGGACATTTAGGTGCTTAGGTACTTATATACCTACCTATTGTCCGACCGAACTTTCGGTTTCGGCCTAGTTGCCAAATAACTCAGTTTCGGTTTCGGCAAAACTGAGTTCGAGAGCCTATAATAAGCGTTATAATATTAAAAGCGTAAATAATTTATTTGAAATAAGGGAGTGATAATATGTAGTTCTTAAGAAATACTTCATATATCAGAGACTGGAATTGTTTAATATGTGATTTATAAATAAAAACGGACTGATTATGAAAGAAAGAAAGAAACTAAGACCGTGGCCGAAATTCGTTTTCGGACCTAAAAGCTAGTGTCGGTCGTACACTATACCTACCTAATACATAATGATATATTACCCAAAAAATGCATATAAAAAATTTAAATATCCAGCGCGTCGCAAGAATTTTGTTTAAAATGCAAGTGGAGGAAACGTTAAAATTTTTAATTAACTTCATGTCGATGTTTTTCATTTTTATTAACCTAATAATTTATTTAATAAAGTGCGGGCCGCATTCCCAGACACGCCGATCTTAACGATATCATCCGTCGGGCCCTTGCCACCGCCGGAGCGCCGGCCGGCCGTTCTAGAACCGAACGGTCTGGCGCGCGACGATGGCAAGAGGTCTGACGGCATGACGCTCATGCCCTGGACGATGGGACGACCTTTGGTATGGGATGCTACTTGCGTCGATACCCTAGCGCCGTCCCATCTTCCAGGGACTGTTAATAAGGTCGGCTATGCGGCAGAATCTGCTGAAAACCTCAAACGGCGCAAATACGCAGGCCTCGGCGATTATTACGTATTTGAGCCGTTTGGGGTTGGGACCATGGGGGCCGGGAGCACACCGCCTAATGAAACAAATCTCCCGGCGCCTGGTCGAGGCCACGCGTGACCAAAGGGCTGGCGGCTACTTTGCCCAACGGGTCAGCCTCGCTATACAGCGAGGCAACGCCGCCGCCAGCCTTTTGGGTACATTGCCAATTGTGGGGGACTTGGCGCAGGTTTTTTATATATAATTTTGTTTAAATAGTTTAGTTAAAATTTTTTACCATAATGCATTTTAAATTACAGTAAATAAATGATGTATTTAATAAAGTTAAATAAAACTTATTACCGGTTGGTTGGAACCTCTTCTCCGCTGGACTGTGCAAACGAAACTATTTTGACTTTTCTTTGTTCGTTCGTTCCATGTTCGTTCAGGGGCCAGCCGCGTCGTCTTTTTTAGGCGCTCAAGTCCTGTCAAAGTTAGCCGGGTGGAGGTTTTTTGACGTTTTGCTAGCGTTAGCGTTTTCAAAATTGGTAGCCGCGTCGCCCAAAAATAGGCGCTCAAGTGCTGCCAAAGAGGATATACGAACTACGTTAAAGCAGCGTACTACTAGTTGTCATGGAGACAATCACAAATAAGACAACCAAAACAAAATGACATAGTCCATATAGATTATAAATTAGAATTATATGTCGTTTTACAAGGGGAGGGCCAACATAATAACAGCGAATTCATGGTTGTTATTATGGTAGAACGTAAGATTATAGAAAAAATTGTTTCTTTTGAAGTGTCGACTCCCTGCACAGACCACTTACCCCAATAGACCTGTAATAGGAGGGCCGCGCTTTCTGCCAATACATGAGCGCAAAAGTTCTATACAAACCGAACTACGTCGCCTATCAAATTAGTAGTGACCAGATATTCGACCCATAAACTGCTGTAAAAAAAGGAAGAAAAAAATATTTTAACATGCCCAACTGTGCTATAAAGTTGTGTGGTAATGACAGTAGGAGGAACAATTACAAAAAGGATGGTATCACATTTCATCGGTAAGTATCTGATTAATAAATAAATTCATTACTTAATCCGACAAATCAATTAGGAGTTCAACTTACACTGGTTCGATTGTCGTGTCTTACGAGTAGTTCCGAGAGACCTCTCTTTCATCCACCTACTAATTGTAGCCCTATCTCACTCTTTCGTTTCGCGGCACGTGTAAGCTAGAGACGTGGTATACAATCATAGGATAATCTGTCTACGACGCTAACGCTAGCAAAACGTCAAAAAACTAGTGATGGGCCAACTCGGAAAAAACATAACTCGATTTAACCCGAGTTAAAATTCACGTAACTCGGGTTGAACTCGAGTTACGTAGCTCGAGTTAACTGGATGGAAGAGTGAATGTCTTTTTTTTAAATTTTTACTAATTTATTCCCTCAGCTTCGCATTACTAGTTAAATTTACTAGACATTACTAGATAAGAAAATTGTCTGTTCAAATTTTCTTCAAAATCCACTCAGTAGTTTTTGCGTGAAAGAGTAACAAACATACATCCATGCATTCTTACAAACTTTCGCGTTTATAGTTTTAGTAGGATTGGAAGAAGAGTATTACTGACTAAAGTAAAAATCCATGTCGCTCCATGTCGGTTCCATTCGGTTTTCGAACTCGAGTCAAAGAGAATTCAACTCGAGTTGGCTCGAGTTACGCCTAACTCGAGTTAACTCGAGTTGGTTACTCGAGTTGACCATCACTACAAAAAACCTCCACCCGGCTAGCTTTGACAGGACTTGAGCGCCTAAAAAACATTGACTTATACCTATGGACATGCCCTATTCTTCTATATTACTATTTGGTTATACAAATATCATGCATTTCGACGTTGAACTCTTAAATATAATGCTATCTCTTTTTAACTATCATGAATTTCAATAAGTGGACAAGGACGACGCTAGTTGTGACAGTAACAATTTTGGCAACACTTATTATGTGGCGTCGCGACCCGTGGGAAAGTGCCCAGTCGCCATATTTGTTAACGCATTTGTTGAGTACTTCATGTGTCAATTTGCTGTTTTGATTGTGATTTTCAACTAATTAAACCTTGTTATCAAGTGATATAGCGCATAAAAAGTACAAATTAATGTAAAGGAACAATGACTAAATGAAGTGTAATAGGCTGTGGTTCGAGGAAGACCAGGAATAACCGAAATTTTAATAATATAACATTTCACCGGTAAGCAAGACATTTTGCTATGATATATCGTCTAATTCCATATATTTCCACTTCTTGTTTTCGAAATTCAAAGCAGATCCTAATTAAGTACATTTTAGATAGGCTAAACTACTGTTCTAAGCCATATTTCAAGAGAATTTGACTTTGTAAAAATAGCAATAGTTGGACGATAGTGTTGTTCTTTTGTTATTGTGAAATATCGATATATTCATTTTTTTTTCTCTTTTTGTACTCTAATGCAATATATTATATAACGAATGCGTTTTGTTTGATTTCAGGATATTTCTTTTGAGAATCATAAGAAATTGAAGCAATAATTATGTATGCTTCAAGGAATAAAAATCAAACGATTAACTGAGAAAATTCGCAGGTAGAATATATATTTTTTTGAAAATATTACGAAAGATTAACGCAAACGGAATTTGTTAAATAACGAGATTTCAATTATTGAATATTTACAAGGAAAGACTTCATTAATTCCTTAAAATCTAGTTTGCCTGTGGAAAAACAATATCCGGAAGATATTGAGCAGAGAGTAGAAGATTTGCTTTGACCCTTCATTTTTTCTTACATTTAACGTTTTACGGACGAGATTTACTGTCGGGTTATTCAGAGTTACATCATAAAAAAACTTGAATAACATTAATGAATTGTAGTCACAGTACTTGAACACATATCTAAATTAATTAATCAATCATGTACGTAGAAAGGATGTGTAGTGTACCTAATTAAGTTAATAATAAATCATATTTCTAAACTGTTTTTTTATTTGTCTAGATCGTTATGGCCTACGCTCGAGGACGGCACAGTATGGCTTGGCACGGCACAGTATTTATTTCTGATCAAGTTATTTTAAACCTTATTTCGATGATTTAAGGATGATAATAGAGGTTAGATATAAAATCTATGGGGAAACTGCATTTACCGTCTCCGGTCAATATCGATAAAAGTTATCGATGAACATCGAGGCTGCACTACGACAATCCGCCATATTTGTTCCCCACAAAGTTTAGGTAGGCAAGTTATTTTCGTAGGTATGCCATGTCCATAGGTATAAGTCAATGCTAAAAAAGCAAAAAGACGACGCGGCTCGGGCCCCTGTCTAGAAAAAAATTCCAACCCGTCATGTGCACCACGTTCTGCATGTACGGACAACACCAGATCAATGGTAACACTTGCAGTAAGATTTTAAATCTTACGACGCAGATAATAACATTGACTTATACCTAAGCGTATCGTTCGACAACGACCGTAGACAACGTAGAGAGATAAGTAGACAACGACGCACGCAAGGACGTTCGGTTCGCAAATGATGTGTTGCAAACTATAGTTTTTTTACGTTTCGTAAACAAATAAATTTTTATTTGTTTGTTACTGTGTTTGTTACACAACAAAAACACAATAAATCATCATATTGTTGCTCAAGTGGACATAACACTACGTTTAATTGTGAAAATAAACCATCGAAGACTTACAAATTATTCAATGCGTGACGCTTCCTCGAGTGAAGTTAGAAAGCCCACAATATGACAGACTCCAGTTCTTTTACCTCCTTACTCGCTCTAGTGGACAGCCACTTGTCTAAAACCACAGTTTCGGGGACCCTTTCTGAAGGTACAGGCGTCCCTATACCTTCCCTAACTGAAGCTACACCAGGGACACTATCCGACACAAGACTAACCCTTCCCCCTATTCAGAGACTACCCATCCCAAGGTTCAACCTGGGAAACAGCCCAATACAGAATGCCCTTGCTGAACAAGTCGCCAACATGCTCAAAGCGAAGGAACAAAAGCAAAAAGAGGAAGAAGAAAAACAAAGAGTAGTCGAAGAAATGAAGAGGATAAAACTAGAGGAGGATAATGACGTCATAGATTTGATGCCAGCATTACAGACCAAAGAACAGATGATAATTACGTTGAAAGCGCGGCAGTCACAAGCAGAAGTAGCCAGCACGAGCAGCTCGCTGGAATCCTTATTTGAGCCCAAATTCATTGACTCTGATGGCAAGCTTGAGATACCAAGAACTCCAGAACCTTTGTTACCATGCATAACAGATATGTCATACATTCTACACCAGAAAATCCGTAAAGGAAAGTGTTCTGCATTCGGAAGGGTATTGACGGCTCGGTTGAAACCCGTTGCGGCTCCTTATCTGAGGGAAAAAATTGAAAGTAACATTGTCATATTTAAGTTTGATACACCATCGCCGTGTGACGTTATATTGGAAAAGTTGAGGAGGCCCACACGTAATGCCACTTACTATCCAGATATCGTGAACTTTGTTTAAAAGATGAATATATTTAAGAAAAAGGTCAACTGTTTAATTATTTAATGTAAATAGCAAGAACTGCCCTAAAATCGTGCCAGCATACATTGCTTCATGATTATGGATTACAATTATTACTATCTAAAAATAATAATAATCTCTTATCATGGCAAGATAATTTTTGATTGTTTATTGATTGGAGATTTGTTAAATTCTATGTATTTGATGTAACCAAAGATATCTATAATTTCAACTGCAGAGATTATTTTTCTAATTTCAGATTGATGTTGATTAGTTGATCTCAAACAGCCCCCATATTTTCCAAACTACCTTCAAAACATTCTAGGAACTGGTTACATATTCATGAAAAGAAAAAAAGTTCAGAAATGTCTCCATATTACTTTTATTTTCTTATTTATAATAGTTAATGTTAAATTTTAGTATGGTATGATAGATTATATGTAGATGCTCAAATTGTTCAATAAATAAGTGGATCATAGTTTTGATAATGAATGTATATTTTGAAATGATTAGTAAATAAATTGCTGCCCTGCGGGATAGTGCCCAAAAGGCTGGCGACTTTACCTTGTTGTATAGTATAGAGGTAAGCGCCAGTACTTTGGTCACCAGTTGCAGGGCAGCGATTTTGCATAATTTTTTTATTTATAAGTATTTTTTGTTAAGATTATTGTTTTTGATATGAAATAGTTTGTCTAAACTAAATGAATAAAATAATCATTTAGTAAATAATGAAATCGGTATTGTTTTCCGACTTGTCTCCCTTTGGATGCAGTTAAGTATTAAATAATTAACTATGATGAGTCACTCTCTGTGTAAACTGTACTAATGTGATTAACTCAATCTCTGTGTAATGAGTACTCTTTGTACAACTAAAAGTTCTACTATTAGAACAAACGAGACTCGCAAAGTTCCGTTTGTACTACTTCCTCTATTAGTAGTACAAAGAGGACTCCAAAGGTCCTTTCTGTACTACTACGTCCATTAGTAGTACAAAAAGGACTCAAAGGGTCCAAAATCATCTATCTTCTAAGCAAGGCAGTAAAAAAAAATCTTCAACTATTTCAGTGTACTTTATCAAAATTTTATGTATTTGTATTGTAATCTAATCTGTATTGCTATTTTTTTAGGGTTTATTTAATGGTTGTAATTTATACCTCTGTTTAGAATATAATTAAAAAGAAAAAAGACAACATTCAACGACAATTTTTTTATTAGTGTTAATTACAATAATAATTGCTTAGTATTACATTTATCTTTGAATACTTGTCTATTATTTTATTATCAAACTGATGTTGAAGTGGCATGAACTTTTAGGCAATATTATGTTGTTTATTTACTTTATACCTACTATGAGAAATTTGTCGAATCTTATGGTACAGATGGACTGGAATGACGATCATTTTTGATAGATTAACATCATCGCCATTTGTTCGCCATTACTGTTGCCTGCCGTTCCCGAGGCCGTTCCTGTCATTTCATTGTTCACAGTAATTATTATACATTGATTAAAACTTCATGGACATAATTAGTAATATTTTTTATTATTGCTTTAGCACATACAGTGGGGATACCGCTAAAAGCCGATGGCGTATGTGTAATCGTTTATTGAACACATCTATAACAAGTAAAATATATAATACGATTACTATTGAAAGTCGCGATATCCCACATAAATAATATCATACATTCATCAATGAAGTATTTGAGCACAGAAGAGCAAGAGCTAAATCTTATAAAAAATCTACAGTAGGCAGATACAAGTTTTATACTTAAAGTTAGTGTTGATAAAACAATTCAAAAAATCTAGCATTTATATGTTTACGACAGTATAAGAAATTATTTCCATTGAATATAAATTGGAAGCAGTTCTTTTAGGATATTTATAACTAGACAGCACCATCAATTTAGGGTTTTGAACAAACTCCGGTACTCAAACCTCACGGTGCTCATAATTCCCATAACAAAAACACGATTTGCTTATGATATCTATACAAATAATGAAATCGTTCGGGCAACACGCCATAACTACAATTATTTTGAACTTTTGACTAAGGCTTTACCTCTGAATAACACATTTAAAAAAAACTTTAAATAACGTTTATGGCTAAACGGGTGCGACGTGGAACGAGGGACTTTTGAAAATGACTGCTGCAAAATTATTTGATGGTTATGTGTTTAATGGGTTCTCTTGAAAATGGCGGGAAACGACGGTTGCGAAATTATTTGATAGTTTTCCTTTTAATGTCTACAGGGACTATTTTGTGTTTAATATCACGTTAAATTAATCAGAAAATGTTCGCGAATGAGGGTACGGTGAAGTTATTGGATTATTTGTGCAAGAACTGAAGTTTCAAGCTTATATCAAGAGTTCCCGCTACAAGCTCGGGAGTGAACGTGACTGTCGAGCTGCTTCGTCCAGAGTGATGACGCTACGGCGTCTCCTCTGGATGAAGACATGAAGACGCGGCTACCCAGGGTGAAGACGCTACTGCGACTCCCCTGGCGGAAGATAGAAGACTATTGAATATATTGAATTTTCTGTAACATGACATTGGCAAATGTCGAACTGTCGAGTCCATTAATAAAATAAATGTGTTTAATGTCATGTTGAATTAATCAGTGTTCAATATGTTGGGAGTTTACGAAGAATAATGTGCAAGATCTGCAGTTTTGAGTTACTGTCAAGAGTCCTATATAGCTCAGGAGTGAACGTGGCTGCTGAGCCGCTTCTTCTTCCATTTGGTGACTCTGGAGAAAGACGGAGGAGAAAATGAAGACAATGATATAATATGGTTACAGTACACTTACAGCCACTTGCAATATAACTCTAGAGCTCTAAACTGACCAATAGGTAAATGTCGAGTCCAATAATAAAATAAATAAAGATGTGGAATTGTGGAGTGACGTAACGACGAATGAGCTACTGCCTTAAATAACCTACGTGGACATACTTACAGTGTATGGGACATTGTTAGTATGTCGTGGCAGCTTATTCAAGCCAGCGACATTTTTTGTTCATGCGGCTAAGGAAATGCATCTTCTAATTCCGTACTCCTGACTTCAGATTCTTGTTCACGAGCTTTTCTTCATGCGGCTAAGGAAAATGCACCTTCTAATTCCGTACTCTTGACCGCAGATTCTTGGAGATGTGTTTTCCTTCATGGAGTTAAGGAAATGCATCTTCTAATTCCGTACTCCTGACTTCAGATTCTTGGTCACGAGCTTTTCTTCATGGGGCTAAGGAAATGCATCTTCTAATTCCGTACTCCTGACTTCAGATTCTTGGAGATGTGCTTTTCTTCATGCGGCTAAGGAAATGCATCTTCTAATTCCGTATTCTTGACCTCAGATTCTTGGAGATGTGTTTTTCTTCATGGGGCTAAGGAAATGCATCTTCTAATTCCGTACCCCTGACTTCAGATTCTTAGAGATGTGTTTTTCTTCATGGGGCTAAGGAAATGCATCTTCTAATTCCGTACTCTTGACCTCAGATTCTTAGAGATGTGTTTTTCTTCATGGGGCTAAGGAAATGCATCTTCTAATTCCGTACTCTTGACCTGAGATTCTTGGAGATGTGTTTTTCTTCATGGGGTTAAGGAAATGCATCTTCTAATTCCGTACTCTTGACCTCAGATTCTTGGAGATGTTTTTCTAAGCTATGACGTCACGGTGTGCCTACGGCTGATAATGGCGGCCGAGCATTTCCTGCGGCTCGTACGGCCCTCTGGTCGCCTGGTAGACATCGCGCTCTTTGTCGGGATACTTGGTTGGAAGCTTTGGGGAGTGCAGATTCACTTTTGCTGCGTATCTGTGAACAAATGCATCCGTTTCGGTTACAAAGGAACCGACTACTTATAATCTAATTATAGGTTTGTAAGATATTATTTTTCCAACATTGGCGGTGCTAGTTGGCTCATGGAAGGAAGGCCCTTAAAAACTATATAGGTACATAACTATTACTATTTGGTTCTCTTGAAAGTGGCGGGAAACGACGGTTGCGAAATTATTTGATAATTTTCCTTTTAACGTCTACAGGGACTATTTTGTGTTTAATATCACGTTAAATTAATCAGAAAATGTTCGCGAATGACAGTACGGTGAAGTGATTGGATTATTTATGCAACATCTGAAGTTTCAAGCTTTTATCAAGAGTTCCCGCTACAAGCTCGGGAGTGAACGTGACTGTCGAGCTGCTTCGTCCAGAGTGATGACGCTACGGCGTCTCCTCTGGATGAAGACGCGGCTACCCAGGGTGAAGACGCTACTGCGACTCCCTTGGAGGAAGATAGAAGACTATTACATATTGAATTTTCTGTAGCATGACATTTGCAAATGACGAACTGTAGAGTACATTAATAAAATAAATAAATAATAACTTTATCCCTCATACGGAACCGGCGACACACATCACGTTACTTGGTACCTTATTCCAGCAATGTCTATTTCGTAATGTCCGCTGAGAACATAGTCGTTGGTCACTGGCTGTGGCACGCAGTCCTTGTCCAGGTTCTGTATGAAGCCGAGGCACACCTGAAACGATTTTGAGATTGGCTTTTTATTGCATAAATCAGCTCACGTGATAATACTGAAACATCTGAAATTAGTATTTCGATATTCCAATGAGCCGTTTTCTTTTAGAATCCATCTTTAAAACTAGATGGCGGCACGAGAATGAGACAAAAAACGTCAATGTGAAATAGTGTCCTTCTCAGTTTCCCAATATTTAGGGAACATTATTTGAACGGAGGTAGTACACAATAAGTTATAAAATTTATTAAAAGTATTTGCAATGTGAATTTAAAGAAATTAAAAAAGAATCAATGACTCTTCTTTTGGTAAGTGTAACGCCATCCTATAGTAGTCTCAAAAAATCTTAAGGTTGAGATGTTATCAAAAACTACTGGACCGAATTTAATAATTCTTTTACAGATACATAGTTTTAACTTGACACAAACAGTGAAATAATTTTTGCAATATGTCAAGTAGTTTTTGAGAAAATCTCACCTTTTAAGAACTCTCCTGTACACCTTTCTCTGTGTTCCACCGTACCAATTTTATTCTTCACTTCTTCACAAATGATAAATTATTTTATTATACAAGGTATAATTAGACATGTTGTTTTGCCACTTTTATACTCAATATATTTATTGCATTCCATAACTTAATATAATACAGATGTTCATATAATTAACATTAAAATGTTACAATGTTCTTTATGGACCTTGTTTAGGCACAGCAATATAAGAGAGAGAGACGACATTTATTGTTCAAATATAATGTAATTTGTAGTAACTAAGTAAGCAGTAGATAACGATTGTTTATTATTTTTGCTCATTTAGAAATCCATCTCCTCTCACCTGTTGTTTGAATGTATATCCGTAGCTCGTCGTAGTGGTCTGACCACAGTAGTTGCCGTCGCGGTATATGGGCTCGCCGCCCCACGACCACAGGTCCAGCTCGTGGTCGTGGTCGGTGAGCAACAGCTGGACATACTGTCGCCGGATGCCTGCCTCGCGCTGACGGAACAACGCGTCGCGACCGATGAACGGAATGGATTTCTGGACGGAGAATAAATGAAGTCGTTATTTCAACTCAAGGTTCTTTTCAAAAATAGACTATTTCACTTTCGACCGATTTTTCTTTGGGTTGGTAATAAGAAATTAATACGAAGCGAAAACAAAAGTTTATCAAAACGTGATAGATAGAGACTTCTATCGTTATCGTAATCGCTTTCAGTTTGACACATGAACGCTATACATTGCTGCAATGTTTTTGCATGTTTTAACAAACGACAATGAAACGCAGCAATGTATATCGTTCAAGTGTCAAAATGAAAACGATAACGATTGAAGTCGAGGTCACCCCCCAGAAAATAAAACGCGTGTTTATTCCACTCCAAAATGACATTGTCCAAAATTTTTTCTCAAATTCTGCAAAAACTTAAAAAAATCTAGTTATGGAAAGAACTTGCTCAACTATTTATACCTAAACCCAGGTCCTAATCAAGTGTCTTATTTTGTAAACAAAAACTACCCTACCCTACTAATATTTTAAGCTGTTCTGTGATTATTGCACAGTTATTTTCACATTATTAGATCGGATTACTTTATTTTCACAATGATGAACAGGTTCAATCAAACAGTTTCTTCACTGTTACATCACAATAGGTAATTAGACGATTATTGATTATAATAATTGTTTACAAAATAAGACACTTGATTTGGTCTGCGGTATACATAATACATATGTATAATAAGACTGTAAAATAGTTGAACCTGTACATTGGATAGCTGGGATAGTGAAGTGGAATAAGCCTGTGTTACCACGTAACCAGAGAGGAAGAGCTGCCTCCCAGTACATTGAAAGTACTTCGTGGAGGTATTACTTATTATGTACTCACGTCAAACTTCACTCGCCAAGTGCGTCCGCACTCGAGCGGCGTGGTCATAGTGTCGAGATCCTGTCCCCAGAACGCGAAGAACTTCTCGACGCGTAACGCGCGCGACGCGTAGTAGCCGACGCGCGTTATGTCGTACTTCTGGCCCGCTGTCATCAGACGGTTGTACACGTGGAGGGCGAACTAGAGATAAAGTGCAGCTCACTATTTAAGGCTGGGTGTGCGTGGATTTCCAGTTTTCCTAGGAAGGCTACTACGACACTAACTACTAATATTAAAGCTCTGAAAAAAAATGTAGCAATCTTGGGGTCTATTTAGAGACTGATGAATACCGATACACGATTGGAGAAACGTCGCTCGATAGAAAACAAATCGCAAACATAACCCTGTCCATGTCTTTTAAAATGAAAATTATGTCTAAATCGAAATATATAGTATAGTTCAAAGGGAAGATAGCACTAGGCTATCTTAGTTCAAGCTCGTTATCATACCGAATATCAGGTATACATGGCAGGGAAGAGGTGTATGTCGAAAAACAGCGCTGCACACCTCGGTGTCAGCTCAGCTGAAACATGCACCTTTTGCCACACCACTTAGCATAACTATATTGGATTATAACTTACTACTTGATTGATTTTTTGTAAGCTTATGTAATTGGTGTTTGGCAATAAACATATTTTCTATTCTATTCAGTTACTCATACAAAATATATATCAAAATGTAAAGTATTAAAAAAACGTGAGCTTGTTTCAAAAAAATCTGATATGTTGGCGTATTTTTATTTCCCTGCCAAAATTCATCCAAAATAATAAACATACAAATATGGAGTCGCTGTGCCGTGCTCTTCGTTCCGCCGCTGCGCGACATCTTCTGTCTCGCGCTTGAGTGCGACAGCGCCAGCCGCCAGGCTCTTTACGTGGAATTTTAGTCGCTGTTTTCCCGCAGCGAGATGATGAAGACTGAGATTGAGAAAACCTCAACCTTATTGAGGCCTACTGAAGTATACAGAGAGGCCTCAATGAGGTGCAGATTTTTCCAAAATCTACTGGATCGAATTTGATATTTCTTTTACAATTACAGTTTTCACTTTTATCTATCAAACAGTGCTGCAATAAGTCGAGTATTTTTTGAGAAAATCTCGACCCTAAAAACTCTCCTGTTCACCTTTCTCTGTGTTCCACCGTACCTGCGACCTTGTTATCCGTGACAAGAAAAACAACTTTTGTTATATACGAATTTCGCGATAAAATCAAAAGAAAAACTCACTTCATTAGGTATATACAGGACATATCCCAATTCCCCGGTATGCGTAAGGTTCATAGCTCTTATGCCATTCGCCAGACCCACATCCAACTCCTTGAACGTAAAGAACGGGAAGTTCGACGGTGCCAAGTCAGTGTCAGTGAGTTCTGAGAGCAGACTCCTGGAGAATGGGCCGATGATGCAGATTGCCGTGTACATGGATGTAACGTCAGACATTGTGACGTTGTGAGGCAGGTGACGTTTGAGCCACACCTTGCACCGGGTGTGTTGTATCGTTGGCGCTATCATCATGTAGCTGTAAGGAAAATGTTTTATTATTTGAAACTAGTAGAGCTCGGTGGCTCAGTGGTTAAGTCAACTTGCGATTCTTAGCCAGCGCTGGGTGGTTTAGTCGACAAAGGACTAATTCTACAAATGGCTAATAGTTTATTATGGACTAATTCTATAATATAAAGGACTAATTCTGTAAAGGACTAATTCTGTAAAGGACTAATTCTGTAAAGGACTAATTCTGTAAAGGACTAATACTATAAAGGACTAATTCTGTAAAGGACTAATTCTATAAAGGACTAATTCTGTAAAGGACTAATTCTATAAAGGACTAATTCTGTAAAGGACTAATTCTGTAAAGGACTAATACTATAAAGGACTAATTCTGTAAAGGACTAATTCTGTAAAGGACTAATTCTGTAAAGGACTAATTCTGTAAAGGACTAATACTATAAAGGACTAATTCTGTAAAGGACTAATTCTATAAAGGACTAAATCTACAAAGGACTGATTTGACTACTGGCCTTGAATTCATTTGACAAAATTATATGGATGGCTTGTGACCATTGATCTTCTATAAACAACTAGATACACAGTCTGCCTTCTAAAAATGTCCGAGCGCAAAGAAGGTCCAAACGGATGAATGGCCTCATTTGCTTTATTGGACATTATTTGGACGTTAACAATGGACCCCTATTTGGACGTTTTTTAAATTGTTTTAGTAAGACCTTTGTGTATCTAGTTGTTTATAGGAGATCAATGCTTGTGACATACATTAATTTTCCACAGCGTTTAAGTATTCAATTCATTCAATTCGGGGAAAAATAAATAAATATTTACAATAAATTCAACTAGGTATCTAAAAAAATATTAATTTGATGTGCATCGTTACAGTGCTTTGGAGTTTTTACATTTTACGTTTTATTTTTAAATTTTTTGCAACGATTTCTTTCACTGGAATTTGACCTAATGGTCATTTCCAAGGTCATTGTGTGACTTGTGACATACCTAGTTCAATTTTGATTTACTAAAAAACCTTACCAATTTAGTATCCACCATGAGTACAACCCCCAGTTTCAATTTGTCGAATGAATTCAAGGACACCCTATACATGGCTGCCCTGGGAATCGAACCTGGAACCTCCGTATCGCAAGTCCATTGACCCAACTGAACCACCGAGCTCAAAAGAGCTCAACAAAATCAATATTTGTCGACAGCAGATCAATGGTAACTTTTTACTTTTGACAGTTCTTATTATTTGCGTCGTAAGACTTGAAATCGTACTGCAAGTGTTACCATTGATCTGCTGTCGACTGTACCAAAACTTAATGTGTTAATTTTATGGTACAGTTATACTGCAAGTGTCAAAGTCATATTTCTTTATTGCAAGTAAGCACGCTGAGTACATTTTTGCACGTCAATATATTTTTTGAATTTACATTTACACCACTTTGCAAGGAAAAGGTGCCAACGCTGAGGAGAAAAAGTGGCAAAAAACTCTCCCATACCATTGATCTGCTGCTGTCCGTACAATTAAGAAGCATGACATTGTTATTATTACATTATTATTGTTACTAGATGGGATTTTAGTTAACGTATGACCGTACTGGTTGTGTGCAATGCGCGCCAGACTGCAGTCGTTCTCGTATCCGCCGCGCTCGTTCTGCATGCCCGAGTGGATGACGCTCCCGATGGGCACGTCCACGTCGTTCGAGCACAGATACTGAAGCAGCTCCATCACCTCAAGACCTTGGGACTAACACATAAAGAATATAAAACACCATAATGGGAGGGTGAGAGGGTGTGTGTGTGTGTGTGTGTGTGAGAGAGAGACGATTCGTGGCATTTTGTAGTCTTTGTTGTGTTTATTTTATTTCTTGTCTAACATCGAAATTATTTATTACAGTGTAAAATGGACCGACTCAGTCCGAACATCAATTTCCTAAAACCTGTAATTCTTTTATTTGTGGGTGTTAGTAGTGTGACAAAGAGAGAGAGAGAGAGAGTGCGTGTGTGTGAGAGTCAGTGCGTATGTGAGAGAGTTAGCGCGTGTGAGTGTGTTTTCTCAAATTGCTAATTTAAACTATTTCTCTTTGAATACCTGTAAGTCAATCTTGACGAAGGACGAGTAGTCTGTGATGCCGACCGCCTCTCTGCATGCCCAGTACTCCCGCTGCACAGTCTCGAACCAGGGCGGCTTGCCGAACGTCTTCGTGTACGCCAATTTGAACGGCAGCTCCGGTTGGGTCTGGTTCTTATCTGTCAAGTACATTACGATACATTCACATTACTGATATGTTTATGGCATTAAATAAGTTATTATAAACTTATAATACATGACAAAATAATTAATTAATATAATAAGTTTCCACATGTATAGTCGAAAACAGAGATAAGTATACAGGGGGCCCCAATAAGGTTGAGATTTTCTCAAAAACTACTGGACCGAATTTAATAATACTTTTACAGTTACATAGTTTTAACTTTTATCTATGAAACGGTGAAAGAATTTTTGCAATAGGTGAAGTATTTTTTTGAGAAAATCTGAACCTTATAAACTCTCCTGTACCTTTCTCTGTGTTCCACCGTACATATCTAAAGTTGCAAAAAGGGGAATTAATCGAGGACAAATACTATGGTATGAAATAGATACAGAAAGTAACAATATATAGTAAGTTATTAACTTAATTTACAATTTATTTTTATTGAAAAATTAATAAACTACAAAATATGTCTTATATTCTCTTACCAACAGTCTCGAACCACGTAGGCCTCTCGTATCCCATAACTTGTGCAAAAACAGCACCACTGTCGCGGAATGTCGGGTAAAGTGGTGACATTCGCAAGTTCCGTCCGGTTTCGAACTCGTGGAATGGATATGGAAGACCATAGTGGACACCTAAATACAAAACCTCATTAGTACCGATACCAGTTGACAACAAAGAAAAGTATACAGGCGGTTTCATTAAAATTGATGGTCCCACTTCACATGGCTATTTGTACAAATAATTACCATGTGAGGATAGTACGTGTGACAAAATATTCGACTTATTTGCCTATTCGACAAACACAGCGAATACCAAATACGCGTTACCGCGCGCTTGTCGGTTTCGACGACGACGATGTCTATTTGAAATATTTCGACAAATACGACATCCAATAGCGAATAGCCGTGTGAAGTGGGCGCACCAGATTTTCTCATAAACTACTTATTTGACCAGATACCTTAGATCGCGGACTATGTGATTGTAAATGAATTTTAATTGAGTAAATTGTTTATTGTGAAAATCTCAATTTGAATGAACCCTGTATAGTTTTCTTTGGATTAGAATTGCAACTAAACATACATCGGAACGTGAAGCAGTTACTGGCGTTGTGAAGAAAAAAAAATGAAATGAAATACTAATTATCAATTTTTGATAATAGACACCAACTTATATCTAGTATTAAAACTTAAGTATAGCTAGTACAATTTTACTGTACGTTCAAAGCATCTATTCACATGTACCACAGCCGCAGCACACCGCTGCCGCAAAAAGTGGCCGATCAGGAATTATGGATCAATTGTCGCACGGCATCTTTTTGCAGTTGCGTTGCGTTAACAACAAAATGATACGTGGTTCCGTTGTCGCTATATACGACGTCTTCCGTCGTATATTTGTGTCGTTGGTGGTTGTATTGTGGTTCGTTGCAGTCGCTGACAAACACGCTGCTGAAGTTGACGACAAATGCGGTCCGTGTGAATCCAACTATTCATTTTCATACATATACATGCGCTGTTGCGGGTGTGGTTGAGGAACATGTGAATTAAGCCTTACAAGTTAGAACGTACAGTAAAACCTAATTCCGGATCGTTCTTGGTTTGAAGGTTCATTGACATAGCGTAAGGCAGCGTTTACTCCAGCAAAAAAACTTGTGCGAGTAATGTCCGACAGCCAGCCAGCAGCTTGCAAGTGTAAACTGCGACGGAGTGTCTAATATTCATCGCAGAAGTTTTCATGGAATCGGAGCTTTATGGGAAACTTTGAGCCAGGAACGTCCCACATTTACAGCTTTAGTTTAAGGTTTTTGGACATTGTTCATTAGTATCCTATGTCACTCCCGTGTTCGACACAAGGTCTCTAGAAATTGACAAATTATAAATTCTTATATGTTGTATGGCATTATGACGAATGTTTAAAGAAGTTTGCAAATGTCAAATCTGGTCTGGGAGTGGTGACACAAATAACAATTGTATGGTTCGAAAAAGAATTTTGGCTACTTGTAGCGGACTCTAAAACAAAAGAAACAACCATCGTTAGTTAGTAAGTACGAAAACATTATAAAATTAAGGCGGCTTGCGTGATATCGTACCTACTTCATCATCAGTCTATTTTTATGTCCCCACTGCTCGGGCACAAACCTTCCCTTTCGAGAGAGCTCGAGCCATGATCCACGACGCGGGCCCAGTGCGTATTGGCGGATTACAAATGCGTTAGATTTTTTCTACGGCAAGAAGGTTTCATCACGCGATGTTTTCCTTCGCCGTTTTGACAGCAATCGGTAAATATATGTAAGTTTTTACGTCGAAAAAACCGAGGATAACTCATTGGTACATGGCTGCCCTGGCTGGGAATCGAACCTGGGACCTCGTCGTATTGCAAGTCCAGTTCTTCAACTCTTCTTTGTATGATATTGTATTTTCTACGGCAAGAAGGTTTCATCACGCGATGTTTTCCTTCGCCGTTTTGACAGACAGCATTCGGTAAATATATGTAAGTTTTTACGTCGAAATAACCGAGGATAACTCATTGGTACATGGCTGGGAATCGAACCTGGCACCTCGTCGTATTGCAAGTCCAGTTCTCCATTTTTATGTGCAAGATGTTAGTTAAACCTGTTTAGGGGTTTAGTGTGTTTAGGCTAATGATAAACAATATTTAAGAACGTTTCGCAAGCCGCCCAATCTTAATACGAATGTCACAAATCACATTAAAAGGTACTTAAAATGGATTTAACAGGGATTTAAAATGAGATGGATGAGGTATATTCGGAGACAGGACATAGAGCAAAGAAGAGGAGGTTAGTTGGTTAAAAATATATCACCTACCGTACCATATTACCAAGATACGTACGCTCGGTAGCGATTACGTAATTAATTACCGTACCTTCAATACCAAATTCACAGAAAATACCAAATACCATTTCATTACAATAAGTACAGTAGCGAACTTTTGAAACGCTATGACGCTTATAAGTGCGGCTCTCCCGCCGCGCGGTAGCACTTATAAGTGCTCATGAATAATCATATTTCAAAAGCTAGATTTTGCTTTTGGTTTTCCCGCTAACCAAAAACAATTTTAGCGATGTTTGTCCAGAGGATTCTCCTATTAGTCGTCTGTCCGACTACTAGGAGAATACAGGTACCGGACCCTGAATTCCTCGAGCTACTGTTACTACATTCCAATATCCATCAGTGCAAATATCCATTATTACCCTGAACTCCATCCAATAACTCCCACTCATCCTTTCTCTCCATCCATACTCGTGGGACCACAATGAGACTGTTTTAAAACTATATGTGCTCGGAGACGGCGATGAGGTTCGCCACCCATCACGCCATGGCCCACGTAGTGGCGAAAAGCGGGCGGTGGATAGTTTGCATTAGATGTACGAGGAGGAATGTTAGATAAATTGGATGAGGTATGTGTGCTATTGTATGCCAGGATATATGTGCTATTGTATGCCAGGATAGGTGTGCTATTGTATGCCAGGATCGCTATATGTGCTATTGTATGCCAGGATCGCTATGTGCGCTATTGTATGCCAGGATCGCTATGTGCGCTATTGTATACCAGGATATATGTGCTATTGTATGCCAGGATAGGTGTGCTATTCTATGCCAGGATCGCTATGTGCGCTATTGTATGCCAGGATCACAACATTTGGAAGTGCATCGTCTCTGCCTGCCGTTGCAGGGGAAAAAGGGCGTGAGCTTAATTATTACTTAACTCGCTATTATACTTATTTACTTAGTTGCTGTGGTGTAAATATGGCACTTGTGAAACAAGCCTTACACACACAACGACGATCATGTTTGTTTACAAAACAACACTGTGGGATTAGGCTACACCTCTAATACACCAAAATCTACAGACTACACACAGACCACTTACCCCATAGACCTGTAACAGGAGGGTGCCCGTGTCTGCACATGAGCCCAAAACCTAGAGATATTATCGACATGGACGCATCTCTTTAATACCACCCCTGTCTCTATGCGTTCATCGTAGACAGATTTTTTAATTGCAAATTTGTACCGATTTCATGTTTATTGGGTAAGTCGTCTGTGAGACTACTAGACAAGGATACGTAGGTTAAGTAAACACATACCTTTTTCGTTAGTCATGAGCGCTGGCTAATTAGACAACATAACCGACCTGGAACTTCTTTGACGCGATCCCTTAGGAATCGCTTGTTGTTGTGTAGTCCGAGGAACCGATTGATGTGCAGATCGTATATATCATGTTTTGTGAATCCTTGTACGATGCCGTCAGCCGTTGCCTCGGCGACGCCGCCGGCTGCAGAGATGCCTACAGTCTTCATACCAGCTGCTACATGATAGTTGAACATCTGTATTGGGAGAAATAATAGGTTGCCATGTACAAACAGTCAAGAGTTATGAAACAATAATAAATATACATGTATATGTATATCTACAGCTGGCCTTAAATTCATTCGACAAAATTAAATGGATGGTCAGGCTTGTGCATGTACATTAATTCTCCACAGACTATCAAAATAAAATTAAATTGATGTGCATCGTTACTGTGCTTTTAAGTTTTTGAAATAATTTCTTTCTCTGGAATTTGACCCAACTTTAACTTTTATATCATACGAACGGCTAGAGAATAGAACTGAATTGAAATGGTCGGTGTTTTCTGACAAATGACCTTGGGATCTATAAGGCAAGAGTGAGCGTGCCCGCGTGCATTATCATCGGCCTCATCGGCGCTTACCATCACGGAGATTGGGCCAAACGCGTGTTCGGTCTAACATAAAAGGATCTATCTACTTACACGTATTTATGTAGCGTATTTATATACTTATACGTATTACCTAATACATAATAAAATAATAAAAGTATAGGTACAAGAATAAAGCAAATTAAACCACATGGGGAATTGGCGGGGGTCACAATATGATTGGTGTCAGGAGAACACTTACATGCTAACAGTCTACGTTACTGATAAATAATATTTACAACAATAATAAATTTTTAAACTTAACAATAGTAAAACAATAAAAGCAATACAAACATAAAGTCATGTATTGAAAAATTTAAATAAATACAATTTAGTTGTGAATTTACCTGAAATAAAAAGACTTTTATTAATAACATACAGTAAGTATTAAGGGCCTGACATGAGCCAACTAGAGCCGCCAATCTTAAAAAAATCTAATCTAATAAATTTTATTAAAAAAAGCTATGTAGTAAATCTTTATTAGGATAAATACTGTTTTTCAATATACAATACATATCATAATTGCGACAAGCTAAGTTGTAATTCACAAATATGCCAAAAACGGCCGTTTTTCGCAATTATGTGAACTACAAGTTACCGAAATTGAATCACGTTATAAATAAGCATTTAAAAAATAGTATTTATCGTAGTAAAGATTTCGTACATAGTTTTTTAAAATAAAATTGATTAAATTGGAAGACATTATTTTTTTAAGATTGGCGGCGCTAGTTGGCTCATGCCAGGCCCTTAAGTGCTTGTTCACAGACTCGCGGGCGCGGTCACGAAATATCAAAGACAGTGTTCACATACGAAATGCAGGTGCCGTATATGTAAGCCCACCGAGCCGTCGCTTTCTACGTGAGCACGCACAAACACATCATTTATCAGATGACAAGAAATATAGAGAATATGACACGTAATACAATTAATAATAAGTTCTTAATACGACTCAGTCGCAGAATGATAACTTCGCAAAATATCTAACCATGCGCAAAACGTCCACTCATCATTTTGTCATAAGGTCCCTTTTCTCCACTACTGCCGAAAATTAATCAAAATAAAGTCAAAATTTTGATGGTGTGAAAAAAGTGACAGTTTTAGAAGTGGATGTTTTAAGCATGGTGGTTTTGCGAAGTGGTCATTCTACGACTGAGCCCCTAAAACAGAAAGTGAAAATACATTTGAAGTCGACATGTTCATTAGTTTAATTTACAAAATTCTTTATTATACAAATCAAGACAGTTAACGTCGAGACATACATTTTAAATGCCACATTTACCGTACCTAAAAACCTTTTAAATCAATATCACGAGGTACAGTTGTAAACAGAGAAAGGTAGGGAGTCTCAATAAGGTTTAGATTTTCTGAACTACTTGACCGATTACAGAAAACCTGAAGAAATTTAAAAAATAACCAGTGTAGTGTAGAATGGGTAGTTAAAAAACTATTTATATGTGTTTTATTTATTTTATTACACAGACAGAATAATGTTGCTTTGCTAGCAATATAGTAACTTATGCCTAAGTGCAGAAAGCTCACAACGGCACTGCGTCGGTACAATGCCGCGCCGTTGCGTTGTGCGTCAGCCCGAATAATAGGCCCTAAGGCAATAGTCACATCGCCGCAGAAACTATCGGCTATTTTCTAGCTAAAGAAACGTACAATAGATAATACATTCCGTGTAAACAAAAGAGACGCAGCAATACTCGCTCAGCGATCAACTTAAAATAAATGTCGCTGAGCGAGTATCGCCGCGTCTTTTGTTTACACGGAATGTATCTATTGAACGTTTCTTTAGCTAGAAAATAGCCGATAGCTGTTCGCTTTACTCGCCGGCGGTAGGACAACTGCGTAAAGGCGTGTATCGCTTGCGCGCGGCAAACCATCGACCATTGGCACGCGCGGGCAAACCATCGAACTGGGTCGCGCGGCGGCCGCTCGCAATGGATACCTGGTTACCGCACGAGCAAATTCGAACATTGCCGCGGGTAAACACCGGTTTGCCGGTCGACCGTTGTCGCGCGATCGATACCCACCTTAATACCAACACTAAAAATGTATATTTGTATTATAATGCATATTAGTAACGTAATATAGATTACAGAGTCCACTACTATTGTTAACCTGACGTCTACATTTTTATCATTATTGTTTATTAAAATCGAAACTTTTTTGGAGATTACTAATCTTTCCCATCATACACTGTTAACCATAGTATCTGACTTTCCTTAAACCATGTTTTGTCGCTTTCACACATTGTTGATGTTAGAAAGGGACCGTGGTTTTAAACGTGGAATAACGAAGTCTGATTTATGTCTAACAGCTTCAGGCAAAGACTCGATTAGCTGATCGGGAGTTTTTTATAAAGTACATACTGTTTTAGAGTTACGATATCGAAAATCATGATTACATCCGTATACACCACATCTACTTATGCTTATATTTTTAAAGTTATGACATAAAGAATCACGACTACCTCGCCAGATGAGCATACCCGGGGAGTCTCCTGCACTGTACAATATAGTTACACAAGTCGACTCCCTACGGCTGTAGCACGCTATCATATAGTCGCCTGCGGCGTCCAGATAAATAGCGTGCCTTATGCTTCCTCCTAAATACTAAAATAGAAAATAAAATTTAACGTTTATATGGAACTACATCAAAATACAGCTCAGCAAGCAAATCTTAGGGTATACTGTTCTAAAATCGAGTGCAAATATCATGAAATGAATGTGAGATTGAGAGCTAACGCGATGGTGTGGAGCTCTCTCTGTTCAACATGCCATCTGATGATACTTCAACGTTTTGGGACACATTTGGGAACGATAATATCGGCAAAAAAAGGCCCGGCGGAGCATCGATAAGTCTTGGTAATATATCATAGTTTCTTTCGTCATATAATGGGATATACACGGGGTTTAGAGGCGTTAGGTTTGGAGATGTTGGGGTTGGAGGTGATTGGTTTGGAGCTGTTGGATTTGGAGGTGATTGGTTTGGGGGTGTTCGGTTTCGATGCGTTCGGTTCCGATGCGTTCGGTTCCGATCGGTTCGGTTCCGATCGGTTCGGTTCCGATCGGTTCGGTTCCGATTGGTTCGGTTCCGATCCGTTCGGTTCCGATGCGTTCGGTTCCGATGCGTTCGGTTCCGAGGTGTTCGATTCCGAGGTGTTCGGTTCCCAGATGTTCGGGTCCGAGGTGTTCGGTTTGGAGGTGGTGTGGCAAGAGTGCGGACAGTGACACTCGGTGGTCTCTGTTCAAAAAAAAACTGCCGTATCAACCGGTTGTCGCTATGTTGATCACGTATCAACAGTGTCCCATTAAATACCTCAACGATAAGTGTGACTTCACCTTCACCTGAAAGAAAAGCATTTGAATTATTGTCAATACTAATTGTATGTATCTACTACAGAGAATAAGCATCTACGAGAAACCCCAATACTAAATTGATTCTAACGTGCGTTTTTTAAAACAAAATTGTACATAAAACTGATGGGGGTGGGCGTATCTTCTAAAGATACCAGGCTTCCTG
Organism: Tachystola acroxantha; assembly: GCA_963506565.1. NCBI lineage: Eukaryota > Metazoa > Arthropoda > Insecta > Lepidoptera > Oecophoridae > Tachystola > Tachystola acroxantha. The sequence goes on from OY735870.1 coordinate 21,569,503, forward strand.
GGGGGGATGCCATAAGGGATGTGGGGTTATGTGGGTCTAGTACCCATCAAACCCCTAACGACCTGGCCACTACCTTGGCGCTGTCAGCGGTAGTTCAGCGGGTCGGTGAGCGGTAAAAACACAGCTTTTGTGTTTACCGCTCACCACCCCGCGCCAAACTTCCGCTGACAGCGGCAAGGTCGTGGCCAGGCCGTATGGCCGACCTCGTGCTGGTCGCAGTTCAGAAGGAACCTTCCAGCACTTGTCTGAGGTCCGTCTAGGAGGTGTAAATCACCTCCCAGAACCTTCCTAAGCGGCAGCGCGGGCCATTGCGCGCTGCTATCTACCGCAGTGTCGCTGCTACCCCGGACGGTCAAAGCCCCCACCTTGACCGCCTTGCGACACTGACGACCCCTTTCAGTCGCTTTGTACGCCAGGCAGGGGTTACCGTAGCATTATTCCTTGCCCATGCTACAGGGCTTTCCAAAGTTATAAAAAGGCTCTATGATTGAACACATTCTAAAAGTAGGTAGGGTAAACAAATGCATTACTACGCATATTATTTTAAGTTAGTTCTAATTGCTGTTATTCATAAACCCAGTTAAACCTCACTTCGTTAAAAAATGTGAAGATAGAAAGGGCCTAAACGGTGGCGTAACTTTAAATTACGTTTATAAATACGCGCCTAAGTGTTTAAATAAGGTTGTGACTTTGTATGTGTAATAAATATTTTTATTTCATTCTAAAAACAACATGTAATATCATTCTATAAGTAGTGCCTTTGTGTAACTTTTTATCATGCCGTGTTTACATCTGCAAGAAATGTCCGATAGTCTGTCCGACAGCAGCTTGAAAGTGTAAACCCCGCACTTTCTACGTAGTTTAACTTACACTTGCAAACTTCTGTCGGACATTTCTTGCAGAATTTTCTGGCAGGTGTAAACATGGCTTATCGCGCGTATCAGCTTGTAAAAGGGCCAGTCAATAAAGTTATTTTAGTATTAAACAACTGACTATATAGGGTGTCCTTGAATACATTCGACAAATTGAAACTGGGGGGTGTACTCATGATAAATTTTGGTAAGGTTTTTAGTAAATCAAATCTGCAACAAAAATTGAACTGTACTATCATCACAAGTCACACAATGACCTTAGAATTGACCATTAGGTCAAATTCCAGTGAAAGAAATCGTTGCCAAAAATTAAAAATACCTTAAAATGTAAAAACTCCAAAGCACAGTAACGATGTACATCAAATTATTAACTTTTTGGATAAGTAGAATTTTAGAATTAAAACTATAGTGAGCCATTACTACAAATTATTATATATAAACGGATATCACTCATTTATATTGTTGAAGTCGGCAATTAGACCGCGAAATCAGTGCGCGAAGAAACGTCAACGGCGACGCGGGCGTGGCTCGCTCACCTTGAAAAAGACCGTCGAAATCGGTCGAAACTGTCGGTCTAATTGCCGACTTCAACAATATAAGTGAGTGATATCCGTTTTTATATAATAATAAGTAGAATTTATTGTAAATATTTTTTCATTTTTCCCCGAATTGTTTAGTTTACTTAAACGCTGTGCAGAATTTATGTATGTCACAAGCCTAACTATACATTTAATTTTGTCGAAGGAATTCAAGGCCACGTTGTATATACTTTATAGCAAATAAATACACTTTAAAAACAAACACTTATACAGTCATATAACAGAAAACGTCAAACTCACGACAGAATCGCAACTCAGTAAGCATCAAATACAAAACCATACCTAATGTCTTCATCTCTTCTCTCTTCAGTCGCAGTGGCAGACCCCGCGGAACGTTCGATTGCACGAATTTAGCTCGCTGCCACTATATTCGTGAGATCAAACTTAACGCAGAGGCAATGGCCGTCGAGTCTTCTGATGAGTTTGCCATCGGTCCGACGAGCGCCGCCATTACGCAAAGCCTAAGGCCTTGATTCCGAGACATCTTTGAACACGAGCTTAGTGTGAGCGCGAGCGAGTGTCACTATCTTACCGCTGTCAAAATTCGGTGTATTTGTTTGTCTGAGGCTTTTTATTATAATTTAATTGTCGAGCTAATTTAGATAACTAATTTCAATTTGGTTTTCTAAGCAGAGGTTACTTTTTTTCTATTTTAGCAATAAGATCCGTCGTAGAGAGAAAAAAAATACGATGTACAAAAAAAAACCTGTAGACTTTAAAGCAATGAGTTTATACCTTAAACAGTCTACTTTTAAAGGTCAAAAGAAGGTCAGGGGACTTTCGAATATTGTATTTAAATCAACATAATTCCAAAAGGGTTACAATTATAAAAATAATGATTTTAAATGTAAAATTTCGTAATGGTTTTACGAAATAGCTAAGCAATCTTTTTCTTAACATACCGAATTGTATGAAATTTGACAGATGTAAGAGCGAGCTCAGTACGAACTCGTACTCAAAATTGTCTTGAATCTCGGCGTCACACTGAACAGCCTTACTACTTACATCCATTTATTAAATCAACCACAAATTTACAACGACATTCAATAACAATTATTGTATACAAATACCTTTATAAAGAGGTTTCTTGGTTCCGTTGTTGGCTTCGCTGGTATCTGGGCACTAGGAAGGTACCTGTATGGGATATCATTCGTGTACATAATTAGCGAAAGATATCCCGGATACAGGGTACCTCCCATAGAGCCTACTGCGGCGCAGACCAGGTGCAATCTTCAACTCTCTTGCGGATATCTTGGCTCCATCGACGAGACACAGGAAACGCGATAATCTCTTCACGATTGTCGACGAAACACCATCAAAATCGATATATAACTCGTGAGCTTTTCAATTTGTCAGAATTCGAGCAGCCAGCGACGTCTACTGGTTATGGAACTAAAAGATTATCAAGTTTTGCAGTTCATCAACCAGTAGATAGTGCGAGCTACCGATATGTACAAATACTCATAATGCTCTTCGAATGATTGTTGCAATGTTGAATGAACTGGTCTCAAACAAGCGTAGAGTGACGGTCTGCGCGTTTGGTGCATCTGAGATGTCGAAACACAGAGCGTCGCCCAACATCTATTTGAAACCGAGATACTGCAGCGAGGTCCCAAAGCGTAGTAGTCCAAAGGCGTATAATTGGTCCGAGTCACAACTGTTGATTTAAATATACTAAAAATATATTCTTAAATCTCAGTCACGTCTTGGATATCTTCTTTGTACTGTAAATAAGACCGGTAAGCCGGAATTCGTGAATTTTTAGAAGTATTTTTTTTTTACAATCAGTCAAGTGGTTGTGGAGGTAATTTCAACCTTATTGAAGCCGCTTGTGTGTATACCTTTCTCTGTGTTCAACTGTACCATGTTTACATTAATATATTACAAAAACAATCACATGTCGATAGTCAGATGCACTTTACAAGAAACTCTATGTGCACACAAAAATAATTATGTGCATAAAACAACATGAAAAAAACACGAGTTACCTGTGACGTTCGTCAATCCGTGTTATTAAATTCAAACCAATCTCTTTAAAAACGTAAGCATCGTAAAAGGTTTAAAATTATTTACAAATAAAGGTTTCTTTTTAATTCAATAATGTGAACAAAAAGAAACTAATACGAAATCAAAATCTACAATGAAAATCATACGAAAAATAAAATTATCCCGAGTCTTCAGTCTTCTTCTTTCTGCTGTGTTCAATGTTGATAAAAAAGGAGTCGCCAAAAGCCAAAAGATTTGGTGCGTAACCGTTACTTCGCACCAAATCGTTTGACTTCGGCGCCTGCCTTCGTCACGTGTCGATCTTGCTGTTCCGATAAACTTGCAGTTAGGGATAATAAATAGAACTCGAGGGTATTTGACTCATTTTTAGGGTTCCGTGGCTCAAAAGGAAAAATAAACCCTTATAGGTTAGTTAGTTTAGTTAGTTTTTGACTAGAGTATTTTGTTAATGCAATATATAATATTTTATGGATGCAATTTCGCATTGTAATTTATTCTGTAATGAAATTGTAATATCTGAATAAATGAATTGAATTGAATAGGATCACTTTGTTTTCTGTCTGTCTGTCTGTCTGTCTGTCTGTCTGTCTGTCTGTCTGTCAAGACCTATATCTCAGAGACGCGTGGACGGATTTTTTTAATACATCAATCAACACAGATTCCTGCTGAAGATAACTGTGAAATCAGTTTTTCGATATCTCAATTAATACCAATGATATTAGGCGGTTAAGTCAAGTCGTGGGGGAGGCTCCATCTCTTTTTAGCAAAACAGTATTCTAGTATGACGTCACAGCTACAATACATCGTGTACTGTTTCCGTCTCTTTCTAACACAACTTTTCTAAATGCCTGTATAGTATGACCGACCGTCTAAATCAGTCTTCGCATGCGCAGTACAGGGACGCGGGGGTATGACGACAACGGGGACCGAGAGAGGTGCGGGCGGCAGGCGCATTTCTGTTACAATACATTTCTGTTCGCGCGCCCGTCCCCGCACCTCTCTCGGTCCCCGTTGTCGTCCTACCCCCGCATCCCTGTACCACGCAGGCGAAGACTGATTTAGACTGTCATACTATAGTTACTTTATTTTTCAACCAATTTCAATTTTGATTTCACATTTGATCATGAATTTGTGTCTATTTTGTAATGATAATGAAAAGATTTCACTTTCGTTACTAGTCAAATACCCTATAGCAGTTCTGTTTCTACAGGGAAATCGTTGGCGGTACGTCCTCGGCGATACGGCATAAAGAGGCGGACGGAGACAAAAAATTTAGTCCGAATCGTCGCACCAAAAAATTTGTCTTCGAGAGCCGTCATTATGCATACGTTTCGTGTGTTCTTGAAATAGGGAAAGGACGTCGAATAGTCTTGGTTTTCTGTGATGACTTGATGAGGCATAAGGAGGCGCCCAAAGCAAGAAGATTTAGTCCGAAATGTCGCACCAAATAATCTTGCTTCGAACGCATTCCTTAAGTTTGTTCTGTCTTCGCTTGCAGTTTATTGAACTACAATTGTCTTAAGAGCTAATATTATGTCAATTCATTTATACTTAGCGTCGGAATAGACCTGGAAAGACGATTTTGGAACTCAGGAAAAGTATCGTCAGAGGTTTTCTTAACCGTGACCAATACGGATGTTGACAGTAACCGAAATAAATTATATTCTTCTTAGCAAGTAATAGTTTTTATCATAATAAAATAATTCTTAAAAATCTTTATTTCATGTCAATTTCGTAAGATGTTAAAATATATATTTTTTTAACTTTTAATCACGTGCGAAACGACCGATTGAACGCATGACGTCATTGTATACGAAACCGCGCATGCGTCATTCCGCGGCCATCTTGTTTTTCATTCGTTTCCGACGTCACAAGCTGGTGCGTGACATGTTAATAAAAACAACATTTATGAAGTATCTTTGATTGATATCAAAGAAAGTATGAGTTTTTAGGGTTGAAATATTCATATAAAGTACCAGATTTTTAAAAATTCTTTACAATTACATAGTGTTGCCACTCTGATCTGATTGGTATGAGATTTTTTGCAATAGGTGAATTCGTTCTTGAGATAATCTCAACCTTATTGACACCCCCTTATATACTGTTTTCGATTGTACTTCAGACACTTTCCCAAAAATTGTCAACATCCCTATCGATAGATTCCAAAACATTGAGAGGTTTTCAAAATGACATTTAAGAAACAATATAGTACCGATAGCTCTGGTAGATGGCGCTACCTCGGTAGGACCTCAAAATTAGAGAGCATCAATGCACGGGCTAACCTTGATTATGAATTGAATGTGTATTTTGTTGTGGTATCTATTAAAAGTGTTAAATGACATTGCCACATTTCCATGGAGCTTGTCAGCGTGACCATTGAAGCTCATATATCATTTTGTTGGGGACTTATTACAGGTTTCATATTGCATAATCATAATCAGTAGGAGTTGCGAAAGTAGTAGAAAATGATAACAAAGACAATAAATAATTCGCTTCGATTTCTAACTGTTTTCTGAATTCTTAATTAAGCTGTTTTTTCGACTCATAAACCAATAATTTTAATAAAAAACGGAGATATTTTTACATTTATTTGTTATCTTGTTCATCATGCGGTTGATGGTGGGGCAGAGTCTGGCATTGTCATTTAAAATTACACAAACCAAAAAATAAATTATTCAGCTGATATTAACAATATTTTGTTTCATGGTCCCTGTGTATTTTTTATCTCTCCTCACTTCCAGCCACGCCCTCTATTATCAACTTAAAAAAGCTAGTTTTTGTTTTCTTTTAAATGTCACTTTGAAAACCCCTCATTGATATGTGATATCGTAACGATATCGGCACAAGGCCATCCATCTAATGATAGCACTTCACTTGGCTATTCGTATTCGCTATTGGATGTTTGTCGTATTTGTCAAATACTTGACGAACATACAAATAGCCTTTTTGCTACAGTCCGACTTTATAATTTAAGTTAATATTTATTATTTAAACTTATGATGTGGCAAATAAATGAACCTCTATTTTTATTTTTTTTAATAAGACGAATATTTTGTCAAGAATACCAACCACACATGGCAATTATGACAAATACGAATAGCCAAGTGAAGTGCCAACATAAGCGTTGCCGCAAACGTAACCACCCGCCACCTCGTCGCCTCGCCCCTCGCTGTCGTCCAGTTGACAAAATAATGCGAGGCGATGCCGTTACGTAGGCTATTAGTGTGCTTTGCAGTACGGAGTTTCACAAGACTGAACGACTCGAGTTGAGGCAGCGCTTATCCCGTGCCGGGGCGTTACGTCTGCGACAACCTTAATGGACTGTATATTCTTCTTCGACAGTAGAAAAGCATCTTTCCAAAAAACTGTCAACGTAGATTCCAAAACAGTTGTTATATAATATCGCAGCGATATCGGCACGAAATTACTTACGTACAATTACCGAGTGCTCTCAAAACGGCGAAGGAAAACATCGTGATGAAACCTGCATGCCGTAGAAGAAAAAAATCTAAGGCATGTGAAATCCGCCAATCCGCACTGGGCCCGCATGGTGGATCCATGGCCCGTGCTCCCTTGATGTAAAGGAAGGTCTGTGCCCGAGCAGTGGGGCAATATAAATAGACTGATGATGATGATCGGCACGAGGTTGTTTGTCTATCTTAAAGCATCTTACCTCGGGCGCCTCGCCTATGATCCACTTGCAGTCCGGTGAGAACGCCTCCAGTCCGTTGCACAGTCTGTGCAGCACGGCTTGGCTGAGTGAAGGCACGCGTTTCAGCAACTGTTGCAGCAACACGTGGAAATGGTCCCAGTCCTCGGCCACGCAACGTTGCGCAGAGTTCTCGACTGCAAAACAATTGTGATATTCGACTTACAACAATGGTGATTTTTGGGATACTGAGTCTCGTTGATTTCATTTGACAAATTGAAACCGGGTGTTGTATCCATGATAAATATTAAATTGGTAAGTTTTGATATTTTCTTGCATATGCGCTATGCGAATATAGCTATATTCGTTTTCTAACTGCAATGTTAGACATGAATTTGAGTAATTGCACAATTACTGGATAGATGTCGCTACCGTCCCTCAGACGAGAATATGGAGACAAAATTCACGATCTGGATACAAATCACGATGGCTTTGTTGGAATAGAGCGTGCCACGGAATGGCGAGGTCCCGGGTTCGAATACCGGTCGTGATGAGATTTTTTCTCCATTTATCATTTAAATTGGTAAGTTTTTAAATAAATAAAACTGCGAAAAAAATTGAACTAAGTACGTCACAAGTTAAGCCGATATAAATTACAGATGTGTGTAAGAACAGGCGACGACGCGGTCGCGTGGACGGAATAGGAGAGACAGTAGTACTCTCCTCTCCCCGCTCGCTCTCGCCTCATCACCTTTCCAGTACCTGACTAAGGACTTTGCATTGGGCTGGATATATTTCAAATCGTCTCGCTGCGGGAAAATAACCACTAAAATATCACGTTGTATAAGTGCCTTCTATTTTTTTAAGTTTCCAACATCCGCCAAATGGCGCCACCTGACTATGTCAACCTTCATAGTGAAAATGTAACACCTCTTTAGCGACCATTTGCAATAAAAGATAATCCAAAATGGCCGCTGCGAACAAGATGGCGCTGGGGTGATGTAATGAGTAAACCTCAATTTTCTCTGGTTTTGTAATGTTGAGTTATGCGAGGGTTTATACTTATTTTTACCCGACTGTGCAAGAAGGATGGTTATGTTTTTCGAGTGTATGTATGTATGTCTAATTCTTTGGCACGCCCCACAGCCTAAACGGCTTGATGGATTTTAACATATGAGGTGTCGTTAGATTCGTCTTGATTGTAGAAGTGGCATAGGCTATAAAAAAACTATTCAAAGCGGCGTAATTTTTTTGCAGTAGGTTTTTTGTTTCTTAAATTTTTATTTTTTATTTAGGCCTGATTCACGTATGCTACAACCACACTACAACCGCGACCACGCGACAACAACTATACGTAGACGGGTGCTAATTTGTATGAAAATGACTAGGTTCAATTCACACGGTGCGCCGTGAGCTGCAACCGCTGACAAACCCCTTTTTGTCGCTGCTATGTGGTGAGTCTTTGATACGTGACAATAGTCGCTTAAAGTACTTACTCTCTTCTTCATACACAGGTTTTGCTACAGGCTCGAAACCGCCCGCCAAGATGCAGCCATCTCTTTCCCGCAAGTAGATATAACCGTCTGGATCGCGTACCACTGTAAAGAACATATTTAACCATATTAATATTTGCCCAAAATATACACAATCTACTAACAATAGAATATAATTATGAATCACAATGTTGTCTTGTCTCATTGGCTCGCAAAATTCTTAAATGCTGTATTATAATATTTTACAGTGCGCGAGGCGTAAGCTCAGGTTTACATTTGTGTGAGTGATAGCGGTACAAGAGGTGAAGTGCGGTGCGTGCGCGGCAGGGTGTATTTTGTTGCGTTTGTATTTGTATGCGTAGGACGCGCCGCGCCTCAGACCGAATATCACTCTACACTATCTGTGTGCACTCACACAAATGCAAACCTGAGCTTACGCCGCGCGCACTGTACATACATAAACTCATATCCTATAGGGGCAGAGACCACGGAAACCATCTGCTGCTATCATGAGTAGTTCCTCCAAATATCTCATCTCTCACATACATTCATTACAGCAAAGGATCATTGACTCATTTTTTTTATTCCATTAATCAACTTTCATATTCCTGCTGAAGAGAATTGTGAAATCAGATTTTCGATATCTCAATTAATACCGAAGATATTAAACGGTTAAGTCACGTGGTGGGGGGATGCTCCATCGCTTTTTAGCAAAACGATCTTTAGTATGAAGTTTGTATGGCGCTACCACGGTATGACGTCAGAACCACGATATGGCGTGTACTGTTTCTGTCTCTTTCTAACACAACTTTTCTAAATGCCTGTAGTTACTTTATTTTTCAACCAATTTCAATTTTGATTTCACAGTTGATCATGAATTTGTGTGTATTTTGTAATAATAATGAAAAACATTTGATTTTCGATATTTGTCAAGTACAGTCGAAGACAGAGATAAGTATCTTATCTCTGTCGTCGACTGTACTTCATCATTGAAAATTTGAATCGAATTGAATCATTGAAATTGGTTGAAAAATAAAGTAACTACAGGCATTTAGAAAAGTTGTGTTAGAAAGAGACAGAAACAGTACACGCCATATCGTGGTTCTGACGTCATACCGTGGTAGCGCCATACAAACTTCATACTAAAGACCGTTTTGCTAAAAAGCGATGGAGCATCCCTCAAAAAAGGTTGAGATTTCCTCAAAAACTACTGGACCGACTTTAATATTTTTTTTTACAGTACATAGTTTTAACCTTTATCTATCAAACAATGAAAGAATTTTTGCGATAGGTCCAGTAGTTTTTGAGATAATCTCAACCTTAAAAACTCTCCTGTACACTTTTCTCTGTGTTTCACCGTACCCTATTATCGCCGTTTGATTTTCCTTTTTTGAGTATGAATGCAATTTGAAGTAGAATGTTATGCCCATCCTGTATACAGTTGTCATTCTGGGCTATCATAAAGTGGACAATTTAGGCAATCATAACAATCAATTGAATTGAACCTGCGCTCTATTCCAAAATGGGCAATATCCTTTGGTCTTTCAACTGTCAGTTTTCATACAATTTTGACAGTCGTAAGTACAATTGTAAGTGCGAGCTTACGCTGATTTCGAGCTCAATCTTAGTATAGAAATACCTAAAATTGCAAGTATGAAGCTCGTCTTAAAATCAAATACATTTATTTGTTAGAATACACAAAATATGAGATGTTGTCATAATTCATATTATATTGAATATAAAATAATTCAGCTAATATTATGACATGCAATACAAGTAGCTAATACTTATATTTTAATTATTTTACATTTTTAATATATTTATTTATTTCCACATTATTATTATATTGTATTCATTATATACTTTTGTAAAAATTTATGTCACAAATTAATTATTATTATTTTCTTACCTGGTGTCATTGGGTCCAAATTCTCAATGGGCTTGGTATGCAAGTAATAATGTTCGCACGGCAGCAATGGCACCTTAACTTGGGGCTGCGCTAGTTGGCCAACCTACAAAGAACAACTTCTCTATACATATCTATATACACCGTGAATTTTAGAGATTATTTTCCAGGAGCGAGTGGATTTTGTTTCGGTAGACTATCAATTTATTAAATTACCTATATCGAAGCCCAATTCAAGTGTCTTATTTTGTAAACAAAAACTACTAACATTTTAAGCTTTTCTGTGATTATTGCATAGTTATTTCCCATTATTAGATCGGATCACTTTATTTTCACAATGATGAACAGGTTCAATCAATAAGTAGGGCTATTACGGTTCTCAAAACGATCAAATCATACCATGTCATAGCGGCCTCGAAAGGGACAGTGCTAGTGCATTCTCTGTTCTGCGCGTCATGACATGGTATGACTTCATAGTTTTGAGAACGGTAATAGGGGGGCAGTTCATTCAGTTTTACATCACAACAGGTAATTAGATGTTGATAATTATTTGTTTACAAAATAATACACTTTATTTGGACTGCGGTTTACTCACTTGTTTTTTAAATAAAAAATTACAAGGGTGTTTGTGAAAAACAGAACTGGAAAACGATCACGAACCAATAGCAACACCCAACCTAATTAACCCTTTTCTGTTAGTAATAAAAAAGGCTTTATTTGAACTCAAATCTCCACGGAGTATGCGTGTGTCCGTTATAGAACCCTACGAAATAATGAACACAGTAATATAACTCTGATGACGTAATCACAACTTTGAAATAAACAAGACCCACCTGCCTAGCCCAGAAGCCTGCGCAGTTGACAAAGTATTCGCACTCTATCGGGCCATGGGTGGTCTCCACGCCGCACACACGGTCATGTCTCGACAACACTGCTGTCACAGCACACTCCTCTATAACACCAACACCTGAGTAGGAATTGTTATGGCTATATTCGATTTCTAATCAACGTTAGACAGGATGCAACGGAAACTTTATACTCGCATTAAGCCGAAAAGGGAGTGGTTAGTATTGTGACTCGAAAAGGCAGGTAGACTCGACAGCAGATCTTAAATTACGATTTAAACTCTTAAGACGCAGATAATAATAACGGGCCAAAGTTTAAAATGTTACAACTGCACAATTGCGGAGTTTGTTTACAATTTAGCCGCCATTTTGGATCAAGTAACTTTTCGATTTTCGCGACTATTTAGGGACATTTTATGTGGGTCAGTGTTGCTAAGGGGGCTCTGAGAGCAAAGACATAGAAATTTTTTGATCGAAATTATCGGTTCTATATAATCCCCCCTAATTATGGTGCCATCGGAAGGGGAGTACTTTGGGGATGAATTTTTGTTAAGGTAATTTTTTGTGCGGTCAACACCTGTCAAATTACGGGGTGAAACGTAAGAAATTGGGTTTTGGCACTTCGCCAACCGCTGCCGCGGCACGCTCGCTCGGCTCATGCCGAGTCACAAAACAAACCCTAAACTAATGATTCTGGGTGGTCTAGTTTTTTTCTAGGTACTAGTTTTAATTTTCAGCCCATAATTTGACAGGGGTTGATCAGACAAAAAAAATTCTTTGACAAAAATTAATTCCTAAAGTGCCCCATTCCGATATGTTATCATAAAATTGGGGGTTATACAGAGACGAAAATTTCGGTATTTTTCCCTCAGTTAGCGACACTCTATCCTAAATATTGCTCTTGCATTGATAAGAAATTAGTATTTCTTTGCTCTTCAGTTTTTTTTTGTAACTCTAGGGGCAGCTGTCTCAATATTTCATATACTTTATTTCTAACCACACGGAACATTACAGAGCACTTGGTTATGTCAATAACAATTTGGTATCGTACAATGAAACCGGGCGCCAAGCTTATTTAGGCGAAGAATAGGACTCACATCAGAGATTTAAATCTTTGATAAGTATAGGTACACTTGATCCAATTTAATTATATATATAAAAATCTATGTATTTATTAAATGTCCCAATAATTTGAAAGATAAAAATGGTGATGGATCCCTTTGGATCCTTAAAAAAATAATAAAATATCTGTTGGAGGAGACGGGTTTCCCAAGGTAATGAACCATTAAAACACCTCTTACCGTTGGCCACAGCTTCCCTCACCAGTGCCATGCAGCACAGGTGAGGGTCTCCGACTCCATCACCTGGTATCCAGAGACCCCCGAGCACATCCTCTATACTGAGCATGGGCCATATCTCTTGGCAGCGCTTAGGCGAGACCAACTCACACGGTATGCCCCATGACCTGTCTGGGAAGAATTGGGCGCTTGATTCATGTTCTAGGAAATTGTTGACTGCACTTGAAGATCTTATGGACTCCGATTAAACCCTAAAGACACCTAATTTTTTTCTCTCTGGGTTTTATCCGCAACCAGTCTTCGGACCATAAGGCAATTCACAGCCTCCATTGAGACTGCAATCCTGTTAATTCGTCCAGTTCCATTATTGTATGTCGCTTTAGACGCTTTGGGTAGGGGGCGTGCAACAATTAAATAAATAAAAATAACTTTATTCATCATAAAACATCGAAAATAAAATTTCATACTCAAATAAACATAATATGGTGAATAGATAAGAGAAATAGCATGGGAAAACGGAAACAGGTGGGTGTTTAATTTGCAATGAATTCACAGAGACAGCAGAGACAAATCATCCTTTTTTTTTTTTTACTTGGGGAAATGCTTTTCGCATCTCACCGCGCCAATGAGGAGGGGCGCGCGGTGAGTATGTGGGACTCCCGCCAGAATACGGTCCTCTACCCACTAAAACTCCAAGGTGTTCAACGCATCGCGTTTGGAACGAATCATCCTAGATAGAGTTCGAGACCTGAATAACAATGTTGCTCAGAAAGTGAATATGTTGTTGAAAAACGCGGTTTATTTTGATAAGTGTAGTATTTGATCCCACTTGTAGCACTTTGTCGTATTTGTCACAGTTGTTGCACATTACATTTGTAGCATTTTGTCGCATTTGTAGCACTTGTCGCACATCACACTTGTGACACAACATTTGTAGCACTTGGCCGCACATGCCACTTGTCCCACATCACATTTGTAGCACACCACACTTTTAGCACTTGTTCGCACATCACACTTGGTCGCACTTGTCACACATCACACTTGTAGTAGTTGTCACATATCACACTTGTAGCATTTGGTCGCACATCACACTTATAGCACTTGATCGCACATTTAGCACTTGGTCGCACATCAAATTTGTCACACATCACACTTGTAGCACTTGGTAGCACATCACACATCACACTTGGTCGCACATCAAACTTATAGCACTTGGTCGCACATCACAATTGTAGAACTTGATCACACTTGTCGCACATCCACTTGTAGCACTTGGTCGCACATTACACTTGTAACACTTTGCTTCAGTTACCTTCCCTTTAGTTTGTTTCAAGTAAATCAAGTCGCTTTCCTCTTTACTTTGTCGCGCTTCGCTTCACTTCCCTTCAGTTAGCTTTACTTCGCTTCACTTCTTAACATTATTTTTCCCTAACCCGCGCTTATTAAATAGAAGTTACTTTAACTGGTTTAAATTTTTCATTTATTTATTTGTTGGTCAAGTTTTGTTAAGTAGGTATTTAGTTTATTTTGCATTAGTTATATTATAATCCAAAATTATTTTAATTGATGGACTGTTAGTAGCTCCCTCGATGTAAGGGAAGGTCTGTGCCCGAGCAGTGGGGCGATATAAATAGACTGATGATGTAGTAGACTTTATTCAAATGAACGTATGAACACCAGAGCAAACGACGTGATACTGACTGAGCATCTTGTAATGTACCTACACGAAATGGCGGCGCAGGGACGAACGGTCCGGCGCATGCGCCGCGCCGATGCAGCGCATGCGTGGTAGCCGGTATTATTCGTATTCTCAAAGATGCTATTCGGCGTCATGTACTAAAATATCCTTGCATTACTGGTCATCATATGAAAACAAACCGCATTCTCAAAAAAATCATATTTTCATTTATTACACAAAGTGCCTAAGCCTAAATATTATCAAACTTTGTCACATTTGTAACACGTGTCGCTTATCACATTTGTAGCACTTGGTCGCACTTGTTGCACTTTGTCGCATTTGTAGCATTTGTGACACGTATAGAACTTGGTCGCACATCACACTTATCACATAATATTACACTTGTAACACTTTGTCACACTTGTTACACAATGCACTTTTGTAGTATTTGGTCACACGTCACACTTGTAGCACTTGGTCACACATCACACTAGTCATACATCACACTTGGTCGCATGTCACACGTATCACATAATTTTTTATAAATAAATAATATTAAACTTGTAGCACTTTGTCACACTTTTTACACATCACACTTGTGTAGCACTGGTCACAAATCACACTTGTCATACATTACAATTGATCACACTTGTAGCACTTTATCACATCACACTTGTAGCACTTTGTCGCAATTGTCACACTTGTCGCACAATTTTTTTCATTGATTTATATTTATGATGTTAATTTTAACCCAAAAAAAGTGTTAAGACTTTATGAAGTGCATGTGTGAACACCAGCGCAAACGACGTGATACTGATCATCGTGGAATGTACATGAAATGGCGGCGGTGCGGCGCATGCGTGGTTGATTCGTATTCTCAAAGATGCGGTTCGGCGTCGCGCCGGTGCGACTCCGGCGTCATGTACTAAAATCTCCTATCTTTACTGGCCACCATATGATAATAAACAACGTTCTCAAACATCAAATTGATTTACTGAACAACGGAGTTGTTCAAGTCTGGAACTCTCTCTCTCTACAAGTGCAATATTTTTTTGGCGCAGTTAAACTATTTCCTTTGATTTATATTTATGATGTTAACTTGAACAAACCAAAAATGTTAAGGCTTTATTTAAATGCACGTATGAACATCAGCGCAAACGACGTGATACTGAGCATCATGTAATGTACACAAAATGGCGGCTCAGCGGCTATATTATTTTGTACGACGCCTGCGCGGCGCCGCCCCGGTGCGGCGCATGCGCGGCGAAGTTGCGGCGCATGCGTGTCATTTATTCGTATTCTCAAACATACCGTCGGTGCGACTCTGGCGTCATCGGGAGTCTAAGGCTTTTCTATTCTTTACTGGACATCATATGATATTAAACAAAACACCAAATTGACTTCTTGAGCACAGTCGTTCAAGACCTGAAGTTATTCTGGAACTCTCTCTAGGATTTGTCTCTGTTGCCTTTGTGAATTCATTGAAAAATAAATACCTACCTAATTTCATTAAAAAAAACCAGAACAAAGACCTGAAAGACTTTTCAAATGGACACATTAGGGACAAGCTGCTAGTAAGTAGTTCATAATTAAATTATAACAATAAAACTATACATTTTCATCAATATTAAAACCCTTCATGAATACTCTTTGAAAGACAAATTACCAGATCCGTAAAGTCTTAAAAGACGGCGATGAGTTTCAGCGGCGACAAGCAGGCGAAGGTAAACCGTCCTGCTGTGATTAATGTAGGCGTAAGGGAGGGATAACGCATACCCTTCCACGTACATTAATCGAAGCAAAACGGCTGCTTGCAGATCAGGAACGCAGCAGATCGTCCATTGTTTCTGTCCTATGGGAGTTGTGTATATGCCTTATTTAAAAATACCTACACTGATTGGCTCTTCATTCTGCGATACACTGTCATTCTGTCTCTGGTGCGAGCCAGGAGAAGCGAGCCGCATTGCTTCCAACCCGTGCTTCTACCAAGAGACTCCAGTTCTTGTAGGAGTTGGATCGAGGACTGGGCCAGGCGGACTCCAGCGAGGGATGGCTTGAAAGCGCCAATGAGGCCCGAGGCATGCCAGCGACTGCCACTCCCGAAGCTAAACGCAATTTCAATTCTTTTATTTTTCAATTCACCCGTTACCAAAGAAATAATTTAAACAATTCAGCTTAAAATAACCTCGCAACATTTCTTCTTAATTTGGTTCTTTGTATATTAAAATTCAACTTATTACTAATCATATTTAATAGTAGAAATAATGAAAGACAACACATTTTTTTAAATTTTATTTTATTTATCGCAGGGCAGACAATATTTCATAGATGTAAAACCATTATTATTACCTTGTACGAGTATCACAAGAAATTCATTAGCAAAATGATACGACGAAGACAAATTAAAAGATAGAAAGACGACCTTAAAAAGGTGGATCTTTTTGTCCGCTTTTAAAGAAACGCTGTACCTATGAATATCAGAATGACAAAGAGAGTCTGATATTTCTTTGTTACACAAAGGAAGATCAAAAAGAAGACAAAGAACTCTCCCTTAGCAGTTTGCACCTTTTTGAAGCTGCTGCCGAAATCAAATTGAAAACGCTGATCTTAATACAAATATAAAGACTGGACCGCTTTGGTGAGACCCAATGAGGCTGACATGGTCTCTAAGTGACAAAAGCCTATAAACAAAAACCTCGCTTGATGCATCACATATCATATTTTACAATTAAAGCTCTATAAGGAGCCTCTTTGCTTTAAACCCGTGCAAGTATTTCTCAAGAACAGGTTTTCAACCGATGACACCTTAATAGATAGAAATAATAACTATGTTTTATCAAATAAGCTTTTTATTTCAATATCTTACATATTAAATATTATACATCTTCGCTCGAGCCAAAACTTTATGAATCTAAAAATTCAAGTTGGATTTGTTACGATGTCCCGCGCTCCATGTGTCTATCTCTTTGTACCACCTTAAAGGTGTTAGCTAAATTATAATAGAGAAAATTAAATTGCTTCAAGCACTGGATGACGTAGCTTCAATAATCCACATTAACTCCCAAGTTTTAGCAACTGGGCTCTCGAATCTTGTTTGAAATGTTAATGAATAATTCATGAATAATTAAAAAATTATTCAAACACTCAAAGTTGAAACATTCGCACACATTTTCCAATTAATTTATCACGATACAAGACAAAACACTCACTTTGCACAAAGAAATTAGATTTTATCACAAAATATCAAATATCGCACAAATTCTAAATAATACACACACTAAATAATAATAAAATTCCCTAACTTCTGAAATCACGTCACTTTTCACAAAGAAATTAACTTTTCACAGAATAGGTAACACTTATGAAACAAATTTTCATAATTCGGGAAACCATGTTAAAACCAAAGCACTTGTCTTTAAATCACTTATACATACCTGCAGGAACATTGTAGCCGGGCACTGGAAAGGAGCTCTCGAGCCAGGACACGTCTTCACTCCACTGATGCTGGAAACTGAATGCCAGGCCACCCCACGATTCCCGGGCTAGCGGCGGCGGGGGTGCAGTATTGATCCCTCCCACTGCATTTGCAGGTGGCGGGGGTAACAAAGAAAAACGAAGTACCCACCCACAATCCATCATCCAATCAGAAAATTCGGACTAAATTGCAATGGCAGTTCAATTTTAATGTAAAACATACGCTAAATAACACTACATACGACCGAATTCGAGAGCAATGAAAATCAATCTGGAAGATGTCTAGATAGACCTGCGCGAAGCGGCGCGGCTCCGCAATTTGAGCAGACAATGAAATGGCCGATAATCGATCGCGTCTTCTGCGAAAAATATTTTAGCGATGCGATTTGGCATGTAAACCTAAGACAAATTGTAATTTCAGATATAGGAAGAAACTTACTGCTCTTTCTCGATAATAATAGTTTTGTCTCCCCAGCCTCGTTTTGCCAGATGGTACGCCACAGCGGCGCCCATTACGCCTCCGCCGCATATCACAACCTTCGCCTTCTCCGGCAGTGCAGTCAGGCATCCTTCCAGAGATTCTAGGTGGTCCAGGGCATCTACTCGGCTCGATAACAGCCGCGATCCCACACTTGCATATCTCGCACCGATCTTGTGTACATCACGGATTTTTCTAACCAACATTGCACCACTGCGCGAACCGACATAAAATAAACAGATTTTAAAGAATTTTCTAAAAATAAAAATTGCACGACGAAGTTTACTTTACATCTTTACATATTGATAAAAAATTGCGTTTTCTGCCAAACAAGAGCGACCGCCTCCTTCCCTCAGTGTTGCCAGAACCGTTTTCTAAATTCCGTCCGAACTCCGTAGGATGAAGGATGCTGAAAAGATCCCTGAAAGATTCGTAGATTTACTCTAGATTTTATTTAAGCGGTCTGGACAATCATAAAAAAATGTAGTTGAGACAAAGAAATTGAAAACTAGAACACACAAATTCAGGAGACCGAATATCAACGATTTTTATTAGTGCTCATTTCATTTATTCAGTAACAATTAGGTACATTGTATGCGAATTTTATAATTAGTCACCTTTCAAGCACCGTCAATGTCAGATTTTTGACGAAAAATAGATCTTCTTCTTTGGATCGGTCGTCTCTTCGTAGTATTGTGCCAATATCGAGTCGGTTATGGAAGAGAAGAGACACACAAGGCTGGTGATCGGTCGGAAAGGGTAATTTGGCTTCCTGCCTTCTGATTGATTCTAGATACAAATACAGTAAAAATCACCACCTTAGTAAGAACGTATACACACACTTTATAATTTACTGTAGAAATAATAAGTTTGACGTGTTCAAAATTGAACGTGTAACGTGTTCGAAATATATAGCTGAATAAAAAAAAATAACAATGTACCTACTTATCGAAAGTTGCAATTTTTTTATGTTTAATACAATTTCAGAGAATACATTCAATAGGAACCGTGACTCTTACACTAGGATACCCTGAGTCAGTGTCTTCCAAAGGTCTTACTTTTAAATTAATTAACATAATGTGTACTTTTAAAAGGTAAGTATACAATTTTCAAATAACAATATTAAAATCTGTATCTATTTAAATGTTAAAAAATCTGTCATTTATCCCATATTTCGATATATTTTTTGGTACAAACGATACGATTCTATACGATGCGATCTTTGCGAAATCGATTCAATGTATTACGCATAGTTATGATCCATTGCAATCTATAAGATCGATTCAAATCAAAAAATCGGATATCACTGTTTTACTCGGAGTGACGTCACGAATCTCGCGAACATGGCCGACTAGCATTTATGACGTGTGAAAAAAACCCCGGGAAACAATATATTTTTAGTTTCATGTTTTACTGTCATCTTCTATTCTACTATTATAATATAATAAAAGCGATATATTTGGGATCCTAATGTAAAATACTATATGAAAAAAATATTGTTTTATTGAATGTCGTTATGAGTCAACTAGCCCATTTGCCATTGATTTCCGTTTGGCCATAGGCCTGAAATCCGTATATCTATGGATATTTCCTTAGGTCTGGCGGGTCCAATTTCATCGTCTTCGGATCATTATCCGGCGAGCTCATACCAGGATAGAGATACTTCAAGGCCCGCACTTCTCCCCCGAGGTTAGGGGTGAAAAGACCAGGTCGTCGTCCCTTTGCCACTAGGCAAGACCAGCGGGACTAGCGCGAGTCGCTTTAACGCCTAAACGCCTTGTAATAATGTCACTTTGACAGCTCCGCGGCGAGCGTTGCGTCGATCGCTAACGCTAACTCGTGCTACAAGGGCTGAAATCCGTAAATCTACGGATATTTCCTAAGGTCTGGCAACACTGAGAGACGGAGAGTGGCGGCACCGTGCGGAAAAGTTTGAAACTATTGAGAAACATCGCCATGCCGCGTTTTTTTAAAACGATTCACAAAATATAATGTATTTTGTTAGTTGTAATATTTAGCTCTTTTTGGCTAGAAAAACATTAGCCACCTCCTTTCGGCATTCGGGTAACAAAAGTATCAAATCCGTTGGAGGACAAATAAGCAGTTGCTTATTCCATAGTTTTCTTATAATTTCGTCACACTTAATATTTTGATTAAAGATTTTGATAAATATTCTATAAAGCGATCAATCTAGAGCAGAGTAATTGAATAACAAACTGGCCGAAAATAAAGCTTTTTTTCGGCCAGTTCTACTTTTCAGCATTCAACCTCCTTTCACAAAAAGAAAAATCAAAGGTTGGTTGCTAAGCGACAATTTGTATACGGATTTCTTCGATTTTCTTTGGTTACTTATAAGTTTTATCACAGTTTTCATAATAAATATTTATACATTAAAATAATAATGTCGTTAGTTGAAATAGTGGAACATGACGAAGTTATTTATACAATACTTGACAAGCCTCCTCCGGATCCACCAAAGACTCCCAGGTTTGTGCCATAGCCAATATTTAGCTATATACAAAGGATTGTCGATTTACAAATTACGCGGTGGTACTTAAGTTCAATTCCTATTAATAAACGCGTTTAGATATTCGTCCAAGGTTTAGACATGCAAGAATGGTTCAAGAACTGTCAAAAAAAAAATAAGATAAAATATATTATTTATTGCACAAAAGAATTAGTACAGTAGGTATCTATAGTAGCACAATTGGCGGTCTTATCGCCTAAAGTGAGCTCTTCCAGACAACCTTTGGATATGAGAATTCAGCGAATAAATAGGTTGTTGAGCAATATGAAATACCATCATTAACTAAATATGGGAAGAGTGCTTAGGTATTGAAGTGTAAAACTTTAAAACTTGTGGTCAATTTAACGAGGTACCTACTTATACATTATTGATTTTTCCAATTAGTATATGGGTATAAAAATGGCCGAACCACCTGACTTGCTTTAGTTTTAATAAAAAAAAATCATTTTTTTATTTAAACACCTATGCAAAGTTTCAGTTCCAGTATAAGTTGACACAACCTCTGCTATCTGCGTCATGCCTAAGCATGAATTAGAGGAATTGGAGGGGACAGGTTGCCGATGCCATCCTTTTTTTCTTTGGGCAAATGCTTTTCGCATCTCACCGCGCCTATGAGGAAGGGCACGCGAAGATTAAGATATAATGTAAGATGTATGCGCGTGTGCCCGTAATTACACTGGGTCCCTGAACACAGCAGTAGGATCTATATTCTCTTTGACGGTAGGTATAGACATATCCGTCGCGGATGTATCGCAGTTCCCGTGGCTCGGCAACAATGGCACGAGGTGGAACACCCCAGGAAGTTTAGTCGGTATTCCGCCCCTTCAAGGCGGCGAGCCCGACATAATCAACACACTCCCTTACCTGGGACAAAAACAAAACAAAAACATAAATCCGGGCGTCTTCTTGGACGCCTACCATTACTACCTACATCAAAACAAAAAGTACGACCTCTTTAAATGTATCTCAAAAACCTTCGTAGATACGAGTCCAAACTGGAGAAGGAGTTAAAAGAAACCAAAATCCCTCCTCTGCGCCGCACGTTTGGTTACGCCGAAACTCCTCTAAAGGCTCCTGACCAATTCCTGAAGAAGGGCGAAGGTATCGGCCAACCGGTCAAGAAGACCGACCACAAATGCATCGTGAGCGGCAATCTGCCCCCAGTGCCGAAGAGACCACCTCCTGGCAAAGGTCCCGAGAGACCTAAAGTAAACTTTAAGATTCTGAATATAAAGAAAGCTGTAAAGACGAAAGGGAGACCCGTTCAGCCCAGGTAAGATAATGTTTATTCTGTTCAAGGAACTTTAGTCACGTTTTGCGGGTGTAGTCGATTCCTTTGTCTTTCTGTAGCCTGGACGGCTTCATGGAACCTAGTGTATGAAATATCATTGAATTAATTGGATTCGTCGTGGTTACATAATTGATTTATGGCACATTTCATACCAATACAAGTTTGAATTTTTGAAATAGTACCTATCTATCTATATAGAAAATATATAAAAGAAAGTCATGTTAGTTACACCATTTATAACTCAAGAACGGACGAACCGATTTAGCTGAAAATTGGTGATGAGGTAGCTTAGAACCAGGAGAAGGACATAGGATACTTTTATCCCGTTCCAGTAGGAAACAAATGTTCCCGACGAAAAAATCTGCTAATTTATTGCCTCTAACGCGGAACAAAGTTCGCGGGGTCAGCTAGTAGAAAATAAAAATCGACGGCGCGGCGCCTATACATCGATCGATAACGAAAAATGAGCTTCTTCTATATTATTCATTTAAAGCAGTCTTTCTCAAAGTGGGCAATAACGCCCACTTGTAGGCGCTGGAGGCCTAGAGGGGCTCCAGAATTATTTTAGAATGTAAGTTTAAACTCTAGACCAGACTAATATAGCACAAATTAAATTTATTAAAGTACTTAATAAATGTCATTGTGGTTTTTAAACTGTGGTAAAGTAAAAAAAATGGGGGCGCTGAAAAATAATTGATTGTCAAAGTGGGCGGTAGACGAAACAAGTTTGAGAACCTCTGATATAAAGGAACGTGAGAGATTTTGTATGGACCCCATCCCCGCCCCCAACTAGTCCAGGTTAGATTTTTATAAAAAAATTACATCCTTCGATTATGTGGGGTTTATTTCTGTCTTAATTTTTTGGCACCCTGATGACGTATTTCCCCTACAGGCTGGTAGATACAAGAGATGGGCATATAAAGAAGATTAAAGGCTCTGGTGAGGTGCCCGAGTACTGTCTCCGTCCTGACTTCGGGCAGCTGCCAAGGTATCTCGTCAAACGGAACCGGAGGACCCACAAGGAGATGGAAAGACTCCGTCTGGAGGAAGAGAACCGAGAGAGCCTGTGTCAGCTGGTCACCGAGCAAGAGAGGCAGAAATTGTTAGACGTGAGTATCCCTGTTTTGCTTAGGTAAGTATGCCTTTTATTTAATAACCTATAGTCGTCCCACTGCTGGGCAAAGGTCCTTCTTTTCTACCACCTTTCTCTGTCCTGAGCCTCCTCCCATACCTGAATAGTGAGATCTCTCCATATTCGCCGGGGTCTGCCCCGACCGAATGGCGACCGGTCATTGGCACCCCATTTTGTGACAATCCGGGCCTAATAATGCCGTTTAATTTTACCGACGGGATAGGACTTCCGAAATCCTTTAGTATTATGAGTATTATTTCCAAACCCTGAAACTTCTTCATTACTTATACAAGGAATATCATTTTTATTGTAACCTCAGATCAGTATCTAAATGTTGTGTAATCTTACTTTCGTTTATCGTGGACACTAAACGCTGTCCCAGAATTCAAGACTTAGACAAAAGGTTAAGTAGATGTTTTGTTCATAATTACAACAACTTTTAATTATCAATATCGATGTTTCGATGTGACTTGCGATAATAACTTAACATGGATAGGTAGCAGATTTTCGTCCCCGCCGTCTTTTAGATATACAAATTTATATCTCGATACATCATTTTACGAACAAAGAAAGTGCAATGACCTCTCCATATAAAACGATAGGTCATATAGGACATCTTTCAGGTCAGAGCTGGATTTTGCGGGGCTGAAATCTGGGCTCGAGCATGCGCAGTTGCGCCTAGCAATCCGTTTCGGCCACGTATTCTGGGGGTACGTCTGGCGGGTGTGGAATCATGGAATGAGGGATGAGGGGGTAGCCTCTCGATCAGACGATGGTCTGTCAGTAGTTATGTTAAATTGCATTTTAACTAACAAAGGGCCGGAATATCAATACTCCCAGACTGCAGCACGGCGCAGCTTCCCCGGCGCATAAAGGCCTGGGAATAGCAATGGCCGCTGTACGCACACTGAGATCAATTGATGCTGTATGCAATCTGTCTTCCTCAGTAACACATAGATACATAAGTACGGTCTGCAAAGAAAATCAGACATGAGAGCCTTAAAGGTTGAGATTCTTTAAAAAGAAATCGTACGATTTTTAAAATAATCTTAGGCCCTCTACAGTAAGATAACTCTAGAGTTAACGAATTAACTTAACTTTAAATTTTTGAGAAATGTATGGAGTTTGGGTTAAGTCGTTAACTGTAGGATTTACTTTACCTGAACAAAGAAAATATTTCAAACTCTATTTTAAATTAAGTAACTTACCTTGTCATGATCGAAGGCTGACGCCATTAATATAGGTAGATATTGATTATCGTAACACAATGGACGGTAATACAATATGAGTCGCCCTCCGCCTCCTCTTACAAGATGTAGGAATGATCTACGCAGGGATGACTGGCAGGGATTGTACTTGAGGCTTCGTATGCGCGTATTTTCAGTTTTTCTACGAAGGCTGAGGCATTAACTATTAAATTTAAACATCTGAAAAATATATATAGCAATCTTGGGGTATCTATTTAGAGACTGATGAATAACGATACGCGATTGGACAAACTTCGCTCGATAGAAACAAAATCGCATGTCTTTTAAAATAAAAATTATGTCTAAACCGAAATACTTATTCATACAAAATATATATCAAAATGTAAGGTACTATAAATACGAGAGCTTGTTCAAAAAATCTGATTTTTGTTGGCGTATTTTTATTTCCCTGCCAATATTCATCCAAAATTCATAATTTTGGTGTCATAAAAGGGTGGCATAATTTTTACACTTAAAAGATTTAGTAGACATACGATCTTACTATACAGGTATATTTTAGGGTGCCAGGTCTTACATTTTTTAGGGTGCCAGGTGGTCAGTGGTTCTCAACATTTTTCACTTTTGGGGTGCTAGATTTGGGGTGACAACTTCCTGGAGGTTATGGTTGGAGGAGACTCAGGACAGATACCTAGGTACTGATGGAGGAAGAGGGTCTCCCTGAGACCTTTGCCCAGCAGTGAACGACATAGGTTAATAAAAAAAGATTTAGTTTAGGTGGTTTTGATTTCTTGAAAAGCGCGCGAAAATTCTAATTAAATAGTTTCCGTGGTTTTTAGTGATTAATGATCACGCTAAGTTAATCGTTTAAAAAATGTTTCTATTAATTGGAGTGCTCGAAAGAAGTCGTGTTTGTGAAGTTTTGTGCTCTTAGCAAGGATTCTTTGCATAATTCGATGATTGTGTGGATCGTTGAGTTATTTTGCATAGGGGTTTGGGAGGGTTGTGCGTAGGTTTAGGTTAGGTTAAATCTTAGGTTTAGGTTAGGTATGTATTTATAAGAATTCAGACATTCTAGTAACATCAGACCAGGCTGTATGTCCTAGTTGGCTTTGCTTTTCCCTCTGGGAAGAATTAACAAACAATAAATTAGGTAGATTTAAAAGAATTACTACCAATGATTATATAAGTAGGTACTTAGTCGCCCAAGAAACAATCCCACGGACTTGCTAGATAATCATTTTCTTCGTAATACGAGTATCTATTTGTTTGCTGTAGGAATTGTGGTGACGCTACAATAATGTTGGAGCCATGACTGTGCGGAGAACTGTCGCCCCACACAAGTTGTTTACGATTTTTTGAACTATTCAAGTACTCATAATATTATGTATGGTGAAGCAAAAGGGACTAAATTCGACGCATGACGTCATCCTCGCGTGGCGAAATGGATAAGAGACCTGCCTCGATGCGTATTAGAAGCCAGACGTCTCGAGTTTGATTCCCATCGTTAGGCAGCTTTACACTGCTTGTTTCATTGTTCAAAAACTGTTATAAAATACATATAGCACTTAAAAATAATAATAAATATTACAAGTTAGGCTCTATTCAGATTTCATTATTATCAGCATATTTTATTTATTGCCTAAGCCTTTGTCTGTCCGTGTGTCTGTCTGTACCCTCGTAACTCCTGAATGGATGGAGAACGGTTTTTTTCGTCTTGTATACTCATACTCATTTATTCCACCTTGAGGTACCATTGTACACTTGGTTACGTCTATACAATAGTAATGATTCAATATATAGGTGGTTTTGGCAAAAAGTATATTAGACATAAAAAATATAGCCACGTAATCTTATTTTTTTTTGGAATAGTAGTAGTTTTAATTTAATAATTACTGTATTTTCGAGTACTTGATGTAAATACATTTTTTTTGCGGGAACGAGGTTAGGTAGGTCTGAATATCTTTTAATTTATCAGTAATAATAATGATGACCTTTTTAAATTGTGATGCAAAAACTTATATGACGTCACCTGTGTCTCCGACAGCTTGTAGCTCACGTAACTCCATGTTACTGGACTCCTTTTCTATATTTCAAGGATAATCGTTATGCAGAGTGTTTTTAAAGTAGTTTTATAAATGGATATTTCTATTACAAAGATAGCGCGAAGCGTCATATTTCATTCAAACATGCATTTCATTTATTGCCACTCTATAAATTAAATAGTACGGTACAGTCGACATCATACTACCTACTACATACTGTATTATTTTATTCTGTTTTAGATTTATAGATTACCTACTATACCTAAATCAATTGTGTAAAATGTAAATTTTTGGTACCGATAACAGCAGATCAATGGTAACACTTGCAGTACGATTTTAAATCTTACGACGCAGATAATAAAAAGGGTCCAAAGTACAAAGTGTTACACTTGTTCTGCAGTTAGCTGTACAATAACGAATCTACTCACACATACGTATCTATCTTTGCTTTATTTACCGTCGCATATAAAATACCCGTGTGTTGTACTAACACAGACGCGGTTCCAATAACACATACAAAACTGCATCAAAATGGATGGCATAATGTTGTTCAGTGCTCCTAGACTACCTAAGGGGGGCTAGGGGTTAGGGTGTTCACTCCCCACCCATTCCAGGTGCCGCCGACGTCTGCAATGGCCGTCAACAGGTGGAAAATTACACGGAAACCCCATCGATCAATGCACCAGATATAAGGCTGGTTGTGCTTGGATTTTCAGTTTTTCTCTATAAAGGCTACGGCACTACTAAAATTAAACGCCTGAAATAAATATATAGCAATCTTAGGGTGTCTATTTAGGGACTTATGAATATCGATACACGATTGGACAAAATTCGCTCGATAGAAAAAAATCGCAATACCCTTTCCATGTCATTTAAAATGAAAATTATGTCTAAAGCGAAATAGTTAGGTAAACTTACAAAATATATATCAAAATGTAGGTTATAAATACGAGAGCTTGTTTAAAAAAATCTGATTTTTGTTGGCGTATTTTTATTTCCCTGCCAAAAATCATCCAAAATTAATAAAAATACAAATATGGAGTCACTGTGCCGTGCTCTTCACTCTGCCGCTGCGCGACATCTTCTGTCTCGCGCTTGAGTTTGACAGCTGGTAGCCCCTTAATAACTAGACGAATGTACTCGTACTATTAGAATGATTTATGATTCTAACCTGTTACTTAGGCCGATAGTCATAGACAGTTTTCAGCACCAACTCAGCGTGAGCTGGCACTCACAACTGTCAAAATAGTTTGTAATCTGACAGTTGTAAGACTCAGCTCGCATTCAAAACTGATGACTTAGGGATTGCTAGAGATTCCTTTATCATCGATTCACTTTGTATCGTTGAACTTTTATAGGTACAGTCGACAGCAGATCAATCTTGCAGTACGATTTCAAGTCTTACGACGCAAATAATAAGAACTGTCAAAAGTAAAAAGTGTTACCATTGATCTGCTGTTGTCCGTACCTACTTTTTAGGTAAATTATACAGTTTTGGGAGACATTTTTAAAGCAATTTGTAATAAGACCTTTCCTAATTCATACATTAGGTTACCTACTACTTTTGATGATGATGATTGATGAATGATGACACAATTACAGCGTTTGTTTAGTTTATGTAAAAAAAAAACAATAAGTTGAATTAAGAAATTGCTAATCTGTCACTAATTGTAATTAATTATTTAATTTTTTTTAATAAACAATAAATAAATAAAAATAATATTCCTAATCTTTCCAGGATCTAAAGCACAACTGGCACCTGCTGCAGAAAGCGTTCCTGCAGCTGCCCATGTTGACGGACACCATCCCCAAGATCCTGAAGAAGACCAAGATGGAACAGGAGCTCAAACAGCTGGAGAAAGACATCGCCCTCGTCGAAAGAAACCCTTATATATATGTATTTGAACATGAATCAAAATAAACAATTATTAATTTGCACCTAAGTACTTATTTTCATTTAAATTTAGATTTCATCATCATCAGTCTATTTATATTGCCCCACTGCTCGGGCACAGACCTTCCCTTACATCGAGGGAGCTCGGGCCATAATCCACCACGCGGGCCCAGTGCGGGTTGGCGGATTTCACATGCCTTAGAATTTTTTCTTCTTCTACGGCATGCAGGTTTCATCACGATGTTTTCCTTCACCGTTTTGAGAGCACTCGGTAAATGTACGTAAGTTTTTCCGTCGAAAAAACCGAGGATAACTCATTGGTACATGGCTGCCCTGGCTGGGAATCGAACCTGGGACCTCCGTATCGCAAGTCCATTGACCCAACCACTGAGCCACCGAGCTCAATTTAGATTTATTACATATATATTATAGACTCTACAATTTGTGTGGCCAATTAAAGCGATTCCAGACTGTGATGCGCTGATTTTAATCGTCGCTAAGGCAAGCATATCATTCACACACTCGACGTTACATATGAATGACAGTGACTTGCTTAGGTTTATGCTGTTATTCATAAACCTAGTTAAACCACACTTCCCTTAAATCGTGTTGCCATCTCTTTCACACTTCATTAAAAAAGGGCAAGGGAGTTCCAATTCCAATTTGGGTATTTGGGAGTTGTTCCACCGCGCTGCACATCTTATGTCTCCCGCTCGATTTTGACAGCTGGCAGCACCTTAACCTTAAGAGCCTTCCATGATCCAACTAGCGCCGCCAATCCTAAAAAAATAAAATATCTTCCAATGCAATCAATTTTATTAAAAAAGCTATTTACAAAATGTTTATTACGATAAATACTATTTTTAAATGCTTATTTATGACGTGATTCAATTTCGGTAAGTTGTAGTTCGCTTAATTGCGAAAAACGGCCGTTTTTGGCACATTTGTGAACTACAACTTAGCTTGTCGCAATTATGCCATGTATTGTATATTGAAAAATAGTATTCATCATAATAAACATTTTGTAAATAGCTTTTTTATTAAAATTGATTATATTGGAAGATATTTTATTTTTTTAGGATTGGCGGCGCTAGTTGGATCATGGAAGGCCCTTAAGTCACATTTATGGCTAATGGTCTTAGTGACGACTATACACCGTCAAGTTATAAAGTAACAATATTATATCGTAAAATCCCTTATTCCCGTATTCCTCTGTCATGTTACAGAAAATTCAATATATAATAGTCTTCTATCTTCCTCCAGAGGAGTCGCAGTAGTCTTCACCCTGGGTAGCCGCGTCTTAATGTCTTCATCCACAGGAGACGCCGTAGCGTCATCACTCTGGAGGAAGCAGCTCGACAGTCACGTTCACTCCCGAGCGTGTAGCGGGAACTCTTGATAAAAGCTTGAAACTTCAGATCTTGCTCAAATTATCCAATAAATTCACCATACTGTCATTCGCGAACATTTTCTGATTAACTTAACGTGATATTAAACACAAAATAGCCACTGTACAAAAATTATCAAATAATTTTGCAACCGTCGTTTCCCGCCATTTTCAAGAGAACCCCTCGAGGTACTTAGCAACTGCAACCCTAAATGACAGTGTTAAGGGCAGGGCAGTCCTACGTCCCCTACGGAGCTATATAGTGAGACTCTTAGGGCAATTTTCATAGACAATGTTGAGCACGAACGCAGCGTGCGCTCGCTCTTACGAGTCAATTGCATGAAATGAAATCTGACAGTTGTAAGATCGAATTCAAACACATCGTGCACTCAAAACTGTATATGACTTAGTTATTCGAGTTAGATTTGAGGTCGATGCCTTAAATCTAAATAATTATTCCAGAGCACCATCATATTGATAAGTACGGACGACAGCAGATCAATGGTAACACTTGCAGGACGATTTTAAATCTTACGACGCAGATAATAAGAACGGTCCAAAATCCAAAGTGTTTCACTCTCAGAGAAGTCCTTATTTCTCTGAGGTTACACTTGATCTTCTGTTAGCTGTACGTGAACAAAACAAACTATCGGCCTTAAATCTAAAACATAATTATTCGAGAACTCCAACAAATTGATATTCGTGCTAAACAAAACAAACGATGTACAAAATTAAATTGGTTCGTAATAACCTTCAGTGCCCCCTGTCTGTCTGTCTCCCCGACCCATCCACCCACCCCTGTCTGCAGCCTCAGGCCACCCTTCCACCCACGCTAGCGAGAAAATTTACTATGGCAACGCACTACCCCCCTAGCGATGGAGTGAGATACCGTCAGAAATCTGCGTTTTCAGTCGTACAGTCCCAATACAGAAAAGTATACAATGAACTAATTATATCTACTGTAAAAATTCTTTTAGTAGAAGATTGTTTAGAGAACAACACAATTACATATTGTAAGATTTTCAAAAATCTGTCAAGAATTTTTTGTAAAAATCTCAACAGTAAAAACTCTACGTACTTACATTTATTCTTTGCCATATGTCCTATATTTACCGATGTTTCCCAGTGGTCAGATTGATGGTCAAACTAGTCTAGCCAACGGGAAATGACAATGCCAGATTCTGCCCCACCATCTACAGCAAGATAACGAATAAATGTAAAAAATATCTCCGTTTTTTATTAAAGTTATTGGTTTAAAATAAAGTTTTGTACAAGTTGCGATTGCAAAAAAACAGCTTAATTAAGAATTCAGAAAATAGTAAGACATCGAAGCGAATTATTCATTGTATTTGTTATTCTTCTATAGGAGTTGCGAGAGTAGTAGAAAATGATACTGACTATGATTTGATTATGCAATATGAAACCTGTAATAAGTCACCAACAAAATGATAGGTACAGCTTAAATGGTCACGTAGTTTTGTAGGTGGGGCAAAGCTCCATTGAAATGTGGCAATGTCTTTTGTTCCCGTTCCCATGTTTTATTACCGTTGTCAGACCGTTGTATACAAAAAGTTCAATCAAAGTTATTGATAAGCATCCATTCGGGTCATTGTCCGTGGTCCACCTGGTTTGACCACGGAAAATATATTTTTCCCGTGACCCACCTGGGTGGATTATTTTCAGCCATTTAGGCGCATAATGTCCGAAGAGCAAAATGTGCTCCGCCGTAGCGCCCACCGAACTCTCGTCATAGTAATTATTCATGTTCGATATATTTTCGTCGTATGATTACAAATTATAGCACGTATTGCTTGTACTTATGCTGAAAGCCAAACACCAAATTCTGGAACGCATAGCAGCCGCAAGATTGCTGCCTCGGTATTTAGTGTAAGTAATACGGCGAATTACTGTGGAATTTCCTACCTACACACGTTGATTCGGATTGGATGATTGATTCCACATTATACTTAGGTACTACCCTATGATCTAAACGAGTAAATCCCGGCTATTTTCTCGCCCAAGAAAGTACAAAAGATAGTACATTCCGTGTAAACAAAAGAGATGCATATATTAATACTTCATCGCCGACTGTTCACACCGCGCCGGCGAGTATTCGCTCGGCTATTTTGTCGCCATCGCTCGGCGACACTCTCCCACTCGCTGAGCTACACTGGCGATTGGGCGAGTGAAGCGAGTAATCGCCCGTCGCTCAACGATACTCGCTGATAGTCGAGCTACAAAACTATACTCGTCCTCGCTGCTCGTTTTATAGTTGATAGCTTTACTCGCTCATCGCCGGCGGTCGGACAACTGCCTAAATTACTATACTACTACCTAATCTCAAAGCAGTGTCGACTATCTTTTAAGGGGGCATTCCCTTCACATTGCGGTTCGCAAGGGGCTCCTCGTGGTGAAACTTTCTGATCAAATTGGTTTGTCCACGAGGAAATAAATTTCTCGTGGACAAACTACTTAGAGCAGAATGATGTGCCATTATTCTTCGCTCTGTGAAGTCAGGTACCTACAGTAGTTCTGACCAACAGTTCCCAGTCAAGGACTTCAGTCCTGCCTATCCACAGGTTCGGTCGTGTATTTGGTCACAGAGCATTGATCACCTATAAACAACTAGATACAGTCTGCTTTCTAAAAATGTCCGAGCGCAAATAAGGTCCAAACGCATGAATGGTTTG
Source organism: Tachystola acroxantha (assembly GCA_963506565.1). NCBI lineage: Eukaryota > Metazoa > Arthropoda > Insecta > Lepidoptera > Oecophoridae > Tachystola > Tachystola acroxantha. The sequence goes on from OY735870.1 coordinate 21,601,973, forward strand.
CTTTCATCATCATTTGCTTTATTGGACATTATTTGGACGTTACCAATGGACCCTTATTTGGACGTTTTTTAAATTGTTTTAGTCAGACCTTTGTGTATCTAATTGTTTATAGGAGATCAATGTCACAGAGAGCCTCTGTAGACCAGCCAATGTTCTATCGTGGCGTAGGTCCGTTGAAAACTTCATAAGACTATAAGACTGAAGTCCGTGGGACCGACACTGTCCGTACGAATAAGGTACGAATCTACGGTACGAGTGCAACATGAATTTTTCATCAACGCCCCCTTTTACCACCAATCATTCCACCATTGAGGATAACTATAAAATTTTCTCTACGCGTTATTTTTTTTTTAAATTTTTATCGCTGCCAATATTATTGTCAAGCATGTCAAGGTTATGTCAAAAGGATTTGAAATAAATTATGAATTTTGCACAAGAAATATTAAATATTTAGAATTTATAAATCCATTAGGTGGTACGTAGATACGTTTATTATCTACAGATTCCATCTTGTAAAATGTATGTACCATTTATTTATAATTAATAAGCACTTAAGTTTTCGAAGACTACTCAAAAACTACATACTTACAAATATCACGTATTGAGTATTATATCTTCGTGAGACTAAGACGTATCCGTTCCCAGCTAATGTGGTGGTCCCATAGGTAGAACGCACTTCCCATGGTCCGCCTAGCCCAGGTGGACCATGGGAAAATGAAGTTCTACTTTTAATCTATAAAAATATTTGCACGCCGTCCTTATGCCAGAATATGGTGATTATATTTAAGATCCATTGTATGTACCATATTCTAGCAAATAAATATTTTGACTTTGACGAATTTCCCAATGGTTCACCCAGGTACGAACAACAGCAATTAAATTGTACTTGCAGTACGAATTCAATTCTTATGACGCATATAATAAGAACGGTCCAAAGTCCAAAGTGTTTCACTTGATCTGCTGTTAGTACTACGGGAACAAATAAATTACTAAACTAAGAGTTGAAATCGTACTGCAAGTGTTACCATTGATCTGTCCAGAGTACGTCCGTGCGTAATTATTTAATAGTGAATAAACATAATATGAAAGAGTACATTTATAATTACATCTTTAATTATATGTTGTACAAAAAAAAATTACTACCTATATTGAGATTAATATACGTTCCATTGGGCTTAATTAACATAGATACAGGTTGCTTGCACCCTGTGTTATATACGAGATGGTTATGTTATTTTCCAGTTACATTGTACGATGGGAAAAGTCAAGCACGTCAACCAAAATACGGGTGAAATTGTCCTCTCGGCCGTTAAGAAACTAACCAAGAACACGGGATGGACCGTGCGGACTATAGTCAAGTTCATAAAGTTGGAATATTCCATGACTGATAACAATATCAGCCGAAAAGTTTCTAGGTACGGAAAAGTGTAAGGAGAGTTTTTAAGGTTGAGATTATCTCAACAAGCAGAATTTAATTTAAAGAACAAACAAACCCGACTGCTCAAAAAATTTAAGCTGCTTTAATTAATTTTTTATAGCCTATGTCACTTCTACAATCAAGACGAATCTAACGATAGCTCATGTTAAAATCAATCAAGCCGTTTAGGCTGTAGGTCGTGCCAAAGAACTAGACAAATATACATAAATACACTCGAAAAGAAGAAGAGCTCGGTGGCGCAGTGGTTGGGTCAATGGACTTGCAATATGGAGGTCCCAGGTTCGATTCCCAGCCAGGGCAGCCATGTACCAATGAGTTATCCTCGTTTTTTTCGACGGAAAAACTTACGTACATTTACCGAGTGCTCTCAAAACGGTGAAGGAAAACATCGTGATGAAACCTGCATGTCGTAGAAGAAGAAAAAAAAATCTAAGGCATGTGAAATCCGCCAACCCGCACTGGGCCCGCGTGGTGGATTATGGCCCGAGCTCCCTCGATGTAAGGGAAGGTCTGTGCCCGAGCAGTGGGGCAATATAAATAGACTGATGATGATGATGATGATGATGATGACACTCGAAAAACATAACCCTCCTTGCGCAGTCGGGTAAAAACTCATTACGTAAACCCTGAAAAATAAAACATGTTTTTCGAATGTAAGTAAGTACAATCTGTGGAGATTGCCAGAGAAAATGAAGTTACATGCATGGTTTTTTAAATAGATAATTTAATCACAGGGCCCTGAAGCGCGGTGTCAGACTGGGTTTGCTACAAATAGACCGTGGTCGCTACCGCTTGACGGACATGTGCGGGTTGGCGCGGCCTGTGTCGTCCGGCGATGTGCGCACGCGCCGCACCCGAAACGCTGGCCAGCGACAAAAACCTCTGCGCATACGCAGCCGCTCGCCGCCACACAAACGCAGCCGATGTGCCAAATGCTACTACATAATATCTAGAAAATGAATGAACGCAATTTTAGTAAATTTTTGTGATATAAAGATTCGGAAACAAAATGTAAGTTATTTGTTTTTTATTGCTACAAATTATAGAGTGTGGTTGACTTCGCGCCAAGGGTTCTAACCAGCGGCAAAGACTGCTCGCCGCCCTGCTACTACCAATTAGATATACGCTGTGGAGTAGAAACAACATACTACACGGTCAAACTAGTTTCGAAACAACAATAATAAAAATTCCTTTTTGGAAAACGTTGCCTAGTAAGAGAAATAATTCTACTATAGAAACTAATTTGGTAACAAGAATCTAGTCATCAAACAGATCTTTATAATCTCTTTAAAATACAGAGAGTATTATTATAATTATTACTATCAATGTTAAACTCCGTATCTAGTTACCTACCTATTTTATTAAAAATCAAAACATTAACTTTAATATTAAAAGTGTTATAAAACAAGTGAAACAAGAAAATGGCGAAATAATATTTCATTCTGTAAAGTTTCATTAGAGGAGTTATTTATTCTTATTCTTTGGACACTAATTTCGTTTCTAAAAAAGAATTATGTCTCTACTTTGGCAACCAGTTTCGAAATAAGAAATATTATTATACGTAGTTTCGAATCGATTTTCGAACCATGGCTCGACCGGCGAACGGCGGAAGCGCGCCGAGCGCTAGCAATATCCGTTGCAGAATTGCATCTCTCCTTTTCTACGGGGCCGGACGCGGAACTGATGCCGTGCAACGGGTACAACTGACTCCAGCCCTGGCCTCTCTACTAGACATCGTGAATAATGCGGATTTGCCAACATTTTGTGGCGTCTGATTTTATTTTCGTTTCCGACCGTGGGCTCGTGACTGCTTACGTTTTATTTACATTTACACAGCCATGAAGGAAGAAAAGAAAACACCGCGCTCTATGGAGAGAGCATAAATTCGTACCATGACGACCTTAAAGTAAGCTTATTAATGACGTCATGGTACGGACAACATCAGATCAATGGTAACACTTGCAATACGAATTCAACTCTTATGACGCAGATAATAATAACGGTCTAAAGTGTTACACTTGATCTGCTGTTAGGTGTGCGAAATAATAAAGTGTTATTGAAATATTCCTGCTATAAAAGTTCATGGTACCTAAGGGGGCAGGTCTCCACCATTGTTGGTCACTTTCACTCTCATAATATGTCAGAAACAGATATCATTTTTGGACGTTCGACTTGTATTGAAAATTCAACAATATAATACTACAATATAAAGATACATATATACTAAGTAATATACAAACAAATGAGTGGCAGAGACGCTAAAAGTCATGCAAGAGCTGTGTCGGCAATGTAAGTAAATATGGTTTGCTCCATAGGGCGTTTATTGCTCCATGTACTCAGTCAACACTGAAATAGATGAAAAAAATCGTAATCTTTGCTCTGTGTAAAAGTATGATGGATGATGATAGAATATGAAGTCAAGTTTGTTAGTATGCCAGAAACCAAGTCTAGCGGAATAGTTGAATTTTGTATCGGTGCCGTGTCGCTTTCTCGTAAAAGGAATATTAAAATCTATGGTATTTGATAAATATTTAAATAAAATGCTAGAAATAAAAGTGAAAATTACCAATAGTTAAAAATAATCGAAGTAGAGGAAAAATAAAATAGTTACGGGGTTCGAAATCTGGAGTTAAACAGTAAGAAGACAGTAACAGCGTAACTATTAACATGCATGACGTCACCTCATGCATAAGTTACTAGTGATACTATATAAAGTAGCGTTGCCGAACTATCTATAGTTTTCTACATTCATCGCAAAAATACGACTAACCTGCAGGCTTTTCGCCACAGAATTACCTACATGGGCCTGAGACATGAGTGTAATCAATCAATCAATCAATACATTTATTTGTCAGAATACACAGAATACGAGATGTTATACAATTTAATAATAAAGTCATGGTATTCAGCCTGTTAAGAGGCGTACAAATGTTATATACTCTGATGACGGTCACTGAACTCCTTGACACTGTAAAACATATTTTGTAAGAGCCACCTAGACAACTCCGTTTTAAATGGCCTGCCTTCTAACAACCTCATCGTCTGAGGAAGTTCGTTATATAAAAAAAATTACAGGTTATACACATTTTTCTTGTAAATATAAGTACGACATAGGGGCCGCCATAGCATATTCATACTTTTTCCTCTTGTTTGTCTGGCGATAACTTCATTATCTTGCACATAATGGTCCATGTTATTTTTGACAAATACAATGATGGGAGGCAAACCTCATCGCCGTCTTTCTAGAGGACTCTAGATTACTAATTGGTCTCATAGTGATCCCACGACGACCATACCTCAACGCTACAGAAAATCGGATCATCTTATAGCCATACGACGACAAAATGTGGTCCATGTGAATTAAAATATTCACCTTCTTAGCGCCCGTCCACATATTGTTGTTGTCGCGTGGTTGCGGTTATGGTATGGTTGTAAGTGTATAGGAAAACTGCCAGTTGGCCAGATTATCTGACCATCGATCTGAAATCTGACCAATGGGAACAAAACTTCCCTCTGGTCAGACTAGACTGTCTATTAAGAGCCTTCCATGAGCCAACTAGCACCGCCAATCTTGAAAAAATAATACAAAATGTTTATTAGGATGAATATTTTTTTCAATATACAATACATGGCATAATTGCGACAAGCTAAGTTGTAGTTCACAAATATGCCAAAAACGGCCGTTTTTCGCAATTATGCGAACTACAATTTACCGACATTGAATCACGTTATAAATAAGCATTTAAAAATTTATCGTAATAAATGGAATGGCTCATGGAAGGCCCGGTTGTTTTCTCAAAAACTTCTTGACTGATTTTTGAAAATTATTTACAGTTTTACACAGTATTTACTCTAACTAAACTATATAGGTAAGTGCATAATAGTAAAAGATTTTTACAATCGGTCAATTAGGTTCTTGAGAAACCCCCAATTTTATTAACCCCTGCATACTTTTGGGTTTTTGCCCGTGGTCCACCTCGGCTGTTCACCTCGGTGTACCACGGGAAGAAAAGACATTGCCACATTTCAATGGAGCTTTGCCCCACCTACAAAACTACGTGACCATTTAAGCTGTACCTATCATTTTGTTGGGGACTTATTACAGGTTTCATATTGCATAATCATAATCAGTATCATTTTCTACTATTCTCGCAGCTCCTATAGAAGAATAACAAAAACAATGAATAAATCGCTTCGATTTCTTACTATTTTCTGAATTCTTAATTAAGCTGTTTTTTTCGAATCGCAACTGTTATATACTAGCCCTTATTGAGACCTTTGTGTACTCATCTTAAACATCAGCCGATATCATGCGAGCTTTCGGTCACGTACGCCATAGACCCTTATCACAAGGTCGTGACCTCATTTATTAATTACTTTATTTTTTAGTCTTTATCAATTCATTACTAGCGGTACTTCTAACGAAGCGTTCCACGAAATATTTAATTACCGCCATTAAAAGGTTATAACCTGCGGGATCTTCAAAATAATTGCAGTTTTATCAATTATCTTTGCCCATAAATTTGGTTAGAATATAGAACAAACAGAACCATTAAAAATTGCCAAAATAAAACTATTAAGATAAGCAATTCATATAAATACCGCTAACTCGTCAAAACCCTCAGAGTTTTTCATCAGCAAGCACACAGTCAAGACTAAACTATTCTCTTAGAGTCTTCGCGACTCCATTATTCTCTTAAGAGTCTTCGCGACTCACAGTCCTCGAGACTAACTTAGAATCTGCACTGATTTAAATAAGAGAGACGAGAGATTGCAGTCAAAGTCATCAAGAGTGAACAGACCTTTAAAGGAAAGGATCAAAGACGCTGAAGTTTTCTGGGGCGTACTAAAATAAACGCAAGGAGAACAAATAAGCTGAGATTTCATTTCCGCCGTTGTATCCCAAAACCCCACGTCCTGACAAGGGATATAACATGAAAATTTGGTGTCAGAAGTGGGATACCTTCTACTTGGCTGCGAGTCAAGGAGGTTCCAACCCTTAAGAAGGTATACATTAGATTTCTGTTTCAGACGACTCATCGACTGTGTTGCTATCATCTATTTTTGACGACATAAGATTTTCCGACCTGCCACCATTGACGACGCTGTCATATGCTCCGACGGAATACCACAGCATTTCACCGCTGCCGACTTCAGCCTACTCTCCACAATCTCCTGCCTATTCTCCGCCGACTCAGAACTACTCGTACTACGTGCCGCCAGTAGACTATTCCTACACAGTTCAAGAAGGATATACTGTGCGATCGCCACCACCACCGTACCAGGAGAACGAACAAAGTTTTACCGGATCATGGACTTCTTTTCTGTAACCTTGTAAGTCACTGTTTCTGTCATTTATTTTACGATTCACTAGTTACCTCTCCTAGTGAATCAATCGTCAAAAATAGTGTCATATTATAAAAATAGTGTCATATTATAAAAATAGTGTCATATTATAAAAATAGTGTCATATTATAAAAATAGTGTCATATTATAAAAATAGTGTCATATTATAAAATAGTGTCATCTTATAAAAAGTGTCACCTCATCTCATTTCATCATCATTAATTATCTTATTTTATTAACACACAAGAATACTTCTTGTATTTAAATTTTAACTCAAATCAAATCGCGTAAATCCTAATTAAAACAAATTAAAATGGATAAACACGTCCAAGACTTGAAACAAGCTATAGATGGAATTGACGTTCCACCTAGTGCAACGCGAACCATAAATCGTATAAATATAGACACACTTCTTAAATTTATAGATTCCTACGATGGCAATCGTGATGATTTAAGTTCATGGCTGACTAACTGCGACAGAGCGTTTTCTCTAGCATATTCAGACCAGGAACCAATCTTATTTGCTTTCGTCCAAAACAAATTAACTGACAAAGCACAATCAACTTGCTCAAATACAATATTTTCTAATTGGAAAGATTTAAAAGAATTCTTGAAATCTAGATTTGGAAATAGAAAACATCAAACTCATTTACTACTGGAATTGCAGAATTGTAAGCAAACTTATAACGAAACAGTCGCGCAATATATTTTTCGTATAGAATCCTGTTTAAAAAGACTTCTATCATCAATTAAGCAATCTTGTAACGACCCAAATTTATTACCGGGACAAATTGAAAGCACAAACCAACTTGCACTCCATTCATTTCTTCTTGGGATAAATCCTCAAATATCACAAATGTTGCGTTCAAGAGAACCAACGAACCTTAATGATGCGTTCAACATGGCATTAGAAGAAGAAAAATTTAACACTCTACAAAATTCCAAAAATAAATTCTGTACAAAGTGTCACAAGCCGGGACACATTGCTATCTATTGTAGAAAGAATAATTCTCAACAATCTAAGCCAATCTTTCAGATTCAATCAAATACGAAATTCTGCAGATATTGTAAGAAGGAAGGACATTTAATTGAGTACTGTTTCAAACGTCAACGAAAGAATAACCAAGGCAATGGTCAAAACTTTCATACGAATAAACCAAATCCTGCTCCTCCTTCGAACAATCAAAGAAATCCAAATAAAAATTCAAGTCAAACCAATTATTTAAACTCTTACCAACTTGCAGAGGGTGCCGCTACCGCAAGTTTAGTAGATTTAATACAGGCACAAGAGAATTAAAAATCATGCAAGTAAATAATTCAAACAATACATTTCATATTACGGTTCATTGCCAAGAATCAAAAAATAAAGACATTCCATTAAAACTCTTAATTGATACAGGTGCCAGCATATCTATTATTCAAGCCAATAAACTTGTAGACGAAACTCAAGTTTACACGAATAATATTTTAAATATAAATGGAATCACTAAATCAAAAGAGCAATGTAAAACCTTAGGACATGCTCATCTAAATCTTTTCATCGGAAATTCATGGATAAATTCCAAATTTCATATTATAAATGATAAAGAAAATATAACTCTCAATTACGATGGTATCATAGGCAACGACCTATTATCTAAATTAAATGCCAAAATAAATATTAAAGATAAAGAAATCTCAATCAATGGCATTATATTCAAACTTATAAATAGAGATGACGAATATCTCTACCGTTTAAAACCTAGAAGTGAAACTCTTCTAAAGGCTAATATTTTAAACCCCCAAGTTAGGGAAGGCACCACTAAAAACATTAAAATATTAAATGGTGTATATTTGTCCAATTCTATTACAAAAGTCGATAAAGACAATCAAGCGTACGTTTCAATTTTAAATACTCTCGAAAAGGAGGTCTTAATAAAACGATTAGATATCGTTCTTGAACCACTGAGTTCTATTTTTAATGAGTTCAGCACACCGAGTGACTGTAACCATTCTTCTACGTACGATCAATTCATCAATTCTATGAACCAATCTGATCATTCTTTTAATGATGACTGCGGAAATTCGCGTTCTTGCAACCACATCTCATATGATCAACATACTCCGAAAACCTCGGATCGCGTTAAAATATTGATGAATCAAATAAGGACAAATCATTTAAATTCGGAAGAGAAAGATTATCTCTTTAAATTATGTCAAAAATATAAAGACATATTTTATTTAGATGGTGATGCATTAACTAGCACCCATTCTATTAAACATGAAATTAAAACAAGTAGCGACGTACCCATTCAAAGCAAAACTTATCGCTACCCAGAAGTACATAAAGAAGAAGTTAATAATCAAATCGATAAAATGGTACAACAAAAAATCATTAAACCTTCGACTAGCCCGTGGTCTTCACCACTTTGGGTAGTCCCTAAAAAGAAGGATGCTTCAGGTAAAACCAAATGGAGAATAGTAATCGATTACAGAAAATTAAATAACGTTACTGTAGGAGATGCCTATCCATTACCGAATATCGCGGATATTCTCGATCAATTAGGATATTCTAAATATTTTACCACGCTAGACTTAGCAAGTGGCTTCCATCAAATTGAAATGGATCCTAACGACACACCCAAGACGGCATTTTCAACTCCTCGTGGATTATATGAATACGTCAGGATGCCTTTTGGACTAAAGAACGCTCCTGCTACGTTTCAAAGGTTAATGAATAATGTATTAAGTGGATTACACGGAATTTATTGTTTTGTATATCTAGACGATATAGTCATTTATGCAAACTCGATACAAGATCATGCTCAAAAACTTGAGACAGTTTTTGAAAGGTTGAAAGAAAACAATCTGAAGTTACAACCTGATAAATGCGAATTTATGCGACACGAAGTTGCTTATTTAGGTCACGTTATAACTAACGAAGGCGTTTCGCCAGATCCTAACAAAATCGAAGTTATAAAGAAATTCCCAGTACCAAAGAATCCCAAAGATATAAAATCATTTTTAGGACTAATCGGATATTACCGACGATTTATCGAAAACTTTTCCAAAATAACTAAACCTTTAACAAAATTATTAAAGAAGGATACCCCTTTTGTTTGGACAGACGAACAACAAGAGTCATTCGATTCCCTTAGAGATGTTCTAATCTCGCCAAAGATATTACAATATCCTGATTTCACTAAAGAATTTATTCTTACTACTGATGCAAGCAACTTTGCCCTAGGAGCAATCCTAAGCCAAGGTGAAATAGGTAAAGATTTGCCAATTGCCTATGCATCCAGAACACTTAATAGTGCGGAAGGAAATTATAATACTACAGAAAAGGAATTACTAGCCATTAAATGGGCAGTCCAACACTTCAGACCATATCTCTATGGTAGACATTTCAAGATCGTTACCGATCATCGACCTCTTACGTGGTTATTCAATGTCAAAGACCCAGGTAGTAAATTAATCAGATGGAGACTACAATTAGAAGAATTTGATTACGAAATTATTCATAAACCTGGAAGAATTAATTCCAATGTTGATTGTTTATCAAGAATAAATATAAACACTTTAAGTTCAAATTCAGATTTAGAAACGTATAGTGATTTTCAAAATTTCTTCAAAAATCAAGAAGAATTTTCTGTAGAAGATTTTCTAGAAACAGATAATCATCTATTCAATAACAATCACGATACTATTGCATATTGCACTAACGTTACATTCGACGAAGAAAATCGATTCGCTTTAGAAGCTTTTAATCGTAGTAACAATATAGATCAACTGCTTTCTGAAGATAAAGAATTATATCAAGTATTTAAATCTGAATCAAATAATCAATGCATATATCATTGCATAGCAAAACAAAATCATTATGATAAACTTACCTTGAAAGATTTATTTTATACACTTAGAAACCTTCGAAATCAGTTATCCAAAGATAAAAAAGAATCTATCTATCTACCAACCTTTGTTGATTCTTATAACTCTTTACATCCAGATAAAATTAAACAAGTTATATTCTACGTATTTCGAAATATGAAAATGAAAATAAGAATGTGTCATAATAAAATTGTTTCACCAGAAGAATCATTAATTCCAACTATTTTGAAAGAAAATCATGATAGTACATTTTCCGGACATAATGGAATTGTAAAAATGTATTTGCGAATTAAATCCAAATATTCATGGCCCAATATGAAGAAGCATATTATTGACTATGTAAACAATTGTAAATCATGTCAATTCAATAAAACTATTCGAAAGAAAAATAAAGCACCAATGATCATAACTACTACTTCCACCACTGCATTCGAACGAATTGCTATGGACATCGTAGGTCCTTTACCTACTACCGAAGATGGAAATAAATACATCCTTACCATTCAGGATGATCTTACCAAATTTTCACAAGCTTTTTGTATTGCATCTCACGAAGCAAATATTGTAGCTGAAAAATTAATACTATTTATTTCTTATTTCGGAATCCCAAAAACAATTCTCACGGATCAAGGAAGCGAATTTATGTCAAACACATTAAAAGAATTATCAAGGCTGTTCAAAATAAAACGTTTAAATTCTACAGCTTATCATCCTCAAACAAGCGGAGCTTTAGAAAGAAGCCATTCTACTCTTAAAGATTATTTGAAACAGTATGTTTCAGACGAGCAAAACAATTGGGATAAATATATACCTCTAGCAATGTTTTGTTATAATACAAGTGTTCACTCTAGTAGTAATTTCACACCTCACGAACTTGTATTCGGACAAAAGGCTACCTTGCCAACGTCAATTGATAACAATGAAAATGAAACAAACTACGACAATTATGTTCAAAATCTAAAATATAAACTCTCAAAAATACAATCAATCGCAAGAGAAAATCTAATAAAAAGCAAAGAAAACTCTAAGATACGTTATGATACCAAACTCAAACTACCTAATTATAACATCGGAGATTATGTCTTATTATCTTCTAGATTTGATAATAAATTGAAATCAATATGGAAAGGTCCATATGAAATTGTATCTTTAAATTTAAACATGGCCAATGCCACAATCAAAGTACAAAATGGAAAACTAATGAAAGTACATTTGAATAGAATTAAGCCTGCTTCCAAAAACTTTATAAAGAAAACTAAAGTAAACCCTTTTTCAGGTTACTCATTGCGACCTCGCAAGCCGTTGAAATAAAGACAATTAATCAAAGTTCAGGATTATATTTTGATAGAATCGGATCATTGAAAGTTCATATAGATAATTGGAAGTTAATAACATTTAAGGATATAGAGAACATTCCAAAATCTATTCGATTATTAGAATCTCGCTGTAAATACACAACAGTGCATTGTGAAGACTTAGAAGACATAAGTTCTAATTTTAAATGTAAGAAAAGGCTAAATGCAACCAACAAAAGCCTAAACAAAGCTATAGAACCTTATGAATCGCTGGAACATTTAACAAGCGTCCGAAGAACAAAACGCGCATGGTTCGATGGAATCGGTTCAGTTTTGAAAACAGTATTCGGAACTCTTGATAGCGATGATGCTAATTACTATGACGACATTATTAACAAAGTACTTCAAGACGATAAAGAAATTTATAGCATTATGAAGAATCAAATACAAGTAACCCAATCAGCGATACAAAACTTCAATAATACTATAAATAAGTTAAACGAAAATGAACAAGCTTTAGATAAAAACTTTCTAGCAATGAAAAGTTTTATCAACAACCTAGCAACTAATTTCTCTATTACTGAAATTAGATCAATCCTAAATACTCATTTTAGTATCCTTACTAATATGATTGAAGATCTCACACAAGAGATTAACACAGTTATTAATGCAATTCTATTTGCGAAACAAAACGTTCTACACCCTTCAATTATATCACCTAAACAAATATATGTTGAATTAACATCTAATATAAAATTCTTAAAACAAAATAAAGAATTCCCATTACCTTTAAATCTCGAAGACATTCATCTTTTAATTGATATTTCAACATTAGATGTATTTTATACTAACTATAAATTAGTATTTCTTTTAAATATACCTTTAGTTACCCCTCAAGAATTCGAGCTGTATCACGTATTTCCTTTACCGATACCTCACAAATTCCAAGATCTTACTTATGCCTTAGTGCAACCATCTAAACGATTTATCGGCATAACTACAAACAGACATTCATACGTTCAATTCAATTATTTAAATCAATGTAAAAAACTATCATCGGAACATTACGTTTGTAAAGATGTAAATGAATATTCATCAATGTCAAACCCTTCATGCGAATCAGAGCTAATGACCAAAGTTTTAAAGAATTTACCAAAAGAATGTGTAACTAAATTAATGTACGGACAAGTAGAAATCTGGCAAAAACTAACTAACAATCGCTGGATTTACATATATTCAAAACCAACTAAATTAACTGTAGATTGTCTTATGAAAGACCTTAAAGAGTACGAACTCTCAAATGTAGGAATTATAACATTAGATAAAAATTGTAAAGGTTACGCCAATCTCATACAAATAACCGCAACAAGCGATATAATAACAAATTATACGTCACCAAAAATTGATTTAGATCTAACTAAAGACAATTGTTGTAATGATTTTAAAATAAATGAAACTAAACATTTATTCACACCATTTCATATAGGTAACATTCAATTAGATGATTTAAATTTGGCCTCAGTAAAACTGCATTCGATAGAAGAACAATTTGCAATCAAAAAATCTTTTATTATCCCTTAACATTATGAAACATTGTAAATTTTACTAAATATAATATTGAATCAAAAATCTTTTATTTCTCCCCAACATACCGATGAAACCAATGTAACAATTATTATTCTGTTTAAATTCAACCTTAATTTTAAACATTTTTGTAAAATAAGGTAATATTAAGTCTAACCTTAATTTTATATTCCTTTATAAATCCTTTTATACTTTGTAATCCTAGATTTTAGTACTAACCATTCTAGATTGTATAAGTATTTTATAATGCATTTTATAATGTTTACAGAACTTTACTTATACTTTTACAAGTTTAAAATTTTTGTTATGTAGTACTAGTTCTAGAATATTGTAACTTTTAAATTGTAATTAAGGATCAATTCTTTAAAGGAAGTTCAAAATTTTAATACTTAATTTAAATTCATTTTCTCTCGAGCTCTCTCTCTCTCTCACACGCTCTCTCTTGAAACAAAACAATTCATTTTACCTATTGTTTCGTTTAAAACATGGGAAGTGTTATATACTAGCCCTTATTGAGACCTTTGTGTACTCATCTTAAACATCAGCCGATATCATGCGAGCTTTCGGTCACGTACGCCATAGACCCTTATCACAAGGTCGTGACCTCATTTATTAATTACTTTATTTTTTAGTCTTTATCAATTCATTACTAGCGGTACTTCTAACGAAGCGTTCCACGAAATATTTAATTACCGCCATTAAATTTATCAATTATCTTTGCCCATAAATTTGGTTAGAATATAGAACAAACAGAACCATTAAAAATTGCCAAAATAAAACTATTAAGATAAGCAATTCATATAAATACCGCTAACTCGTCAAAACCCTCAGAGTTTTTCATCAGCAAGCACACAGTCAAGACTAAACTATTCTCTTAGAGTCTTCGCGACTCCATTATTCTCTTAAGAGTCTTCGCGACTCACAGTCCTCGAGACTAACTTAGAATCTGCACTGATTTAAATAAGAGAGACGAGAGATTGCAGTCAAAGTCATCAAGAGTGAACAGACCTTTAAAGGAAAGGATCAAAGACGCTGAAGTTTTCTGGGGCGTACTAAAATAAACGCAAGGAGAACAAATAAGCTGAGATTTCATTTCCGCCGTTGTATCCCAAAACCCCACGTCCTGACAAGGGATATAACACAACTTGTACAAAACTTTATTTTAAACAAATAATTTTAATAAAAATCGGAGATATTTTTACATTTATTCGTTATTTTGTACAACTTGCGGTTGATGGTGGGGCAGAATCTGGCATTGTCATTTTATCCCGTGGTACACCGGAAGGTCCATAACAATACACATTGTAATACTAAAGAAAAATATGGATTAGTCACCAATTGATTTACCTACCGAACCGAACTTTGTTTTCGAATGCCTTATTTTATTTCACTCAAATAGCTTATCACACAGATTGTGACTGAGAACAAAACAAGGGTATCAGATGTTGTTGTTTTAAGATTCAATATCGCAAGCTGCTATACGGGGAATTGCATCGAGCTTACCTATTCAAAAGCCTGCAAAGGAAAGGTATTTAGGTATGAACTGTTGCTATACCTTACCTATTGGGTGGTCGCATTCCTTTGTAGAGAATAGCTAGGTAGCTAGGTAAGACATCATTTGTAGTTTATTAATTTTACAATAAAAATAAATTGTAAATTAAGTTAATATCTTATCTTATCCTGATTGGGAGCCAATGTGCCGTCACTTTGATCCATTGGGATCTTTTGTGCTCTCCCCTTTCCTTTATGCTCCTTCCTCCTCCCTAAAGATATAAGTCAGTAGGTCCGCTATGCAGCTCATGGGAAGGAGCCTGTAGTCTTCTGGTTCCGGATAGGCCGACCCCAGAAGACTCATTCGCTTTCTAGCCCGTGAGTTACATTCACACAGTAGGTGTTTCATAGACTCCGTTTTGTCACCACAGGCTCTGCAGGTTGGAGATTCAGCTAAGTTAATATTGTTACTTTCTGTATCTATTTCATACCATAGTATTTGCCCTAGTTGAATTCTCCTTTTTGCAACTTTAGATATGTACGGTGGAACACAGAGAAAGGAAGGAGAGTTTTTAAGGTTGAGTTTTTCTCAAAAACTACTTGACCTATTTCAAAAATTCTTTTTGTTTGATAGATATAAGTTGAAACTACGTAACTGTAAAATATTTTTTTTTTAAATCGGTCCAGTAGTTTTTGAGAAAATCTCGACCTTATTGAGGTCCCCTTGTATACTTATCTGTCTTCGACTGTATAGTTATTTTGTGGTATGTGACAGATTTTGGATTCATACACTTTATACTATTTTAATGGGTTACACTTACAGCAATGTATGAGATTGACAATAGCTAACGAAAGAGATAATCTCAATTCCATACATTTTTCTGTCTATTCTCCAGCGTTTTGCTAAAGCTAGACATCGCTCTTTTCTGTAATCAAATGTCTTATTTTGTAAACAAATATGATCGTCTAATTAGTGATGTAACACTGAAGGAACTGATTGCTTGAGCCATTTATTTATTTCATCATTGTGAAAATAAAGTGATCCGATCTAATAATGTGAAAATTACTATGTAATATTATCACAGAACAGCTGAAATTGTTAGTAGGGTAGGGTAGATTTTGTTTACAAAATAAGACACTTGATTTAGGCTTCGGTTTAGATAGGTATGTGTGATGTTGCTTGCATTTCGGAGTGTGTGATGTGGTTTGAACATAAATAAGATAATAATAATACGCGTAACGACACCACGGACCCAAATGCTCCAGAGAGTGGTCCAGGCCCCCGTCTCCGGCTTGCCGCACTTGTTGGGAGTGGACTCCCAAGGGGACCTGCAGGACTCTCGCCTCTGGCTTGCCTTAGCCAGCCGGCCAGAGTGGAGTCGTTAGAGCTATAGCTTACATCTATATAGCTCGAAGGGGTGGAAGTGTTAAAGGCATACAGCCCACTTTGTGGCATTCCAGTAATGGTGAAACTGCAGCACACCTCTCGACACCCCTTAGCCGCTCACACCGGTGTTGCTCTCAGTTGTCTTTCTGACGACCATGTTGCGGGCCCATCTAGTGAGTGGCGAGTCACCGCCTGCCAATTTTTTCATAACTTTGAGACATTGTGATCATGGCAGGTGTCCGACGTCTCGCTCTATAGATCAGACTGACTGACCCACCAACACTCCAACCCAATAGCCCCAATTGAGTTGTAATTTCCAATCACTGCAATTGAGTGCAGTCAGATGCGCTCAGAGACGGGTCCCGCTAGGTGCATCACATATCGCTTTAAATTAAAGTTCTCTAAGGGGCCTCTACGCGTTGGACCTATGTCTCCGTGCAAGCCTTTCAAAGGACCGGGTTTTCTTAAACCCGTGAAACCTAGAGAGATACATAATCAATAATAGTTAGGTACTTAATACTTATGTGACGATCGCAAGAATAATTATGTTTATTGTTAAGGTCGTAGGGTTACAGTTGGTTACTCATAGGTGCACGATATATTATACATTGGGTCTTTGTTTATTTTTACTTAGAAATGATAGTGGTAGAATGGATACTTTGTTCGGTAACCCCTTATTTCATTGCGCCTCACATCGTCCCAGTTTAGT
The DNA here is from genome assembly GCA_963506565.1 of Tachystola acroxantha. Classification (NCBI taxonomy): domain Eukaryota; kingdom Metazoa; phylum Arthropoda; class Insecta; order Lepidoptera; family Oecophoridae; genus Tachystola; species Tachystola acroxantha. The sequence continues at coordinate 21,619,093 of OY735870.1, forward strand.
TTATTGAGAATATTTAAAATGTATCCATTTTTAAGGCCCGTATTAATAGTCTGAGCTCAATCCCGCCCAGAGCAAAATCAGATGATACACTATCAAGACGTGATCACCATCTCAAGTATGTCATTTATTAATAAACCAATCTTGAGGGCGTATCACGTGATGTCCTTCTCAAGTCGCGGCTCGCCTGCAATCAGGAAATACGTTCTCAAGTGTAAGTTTGACAGTTGTCTTGAGAACTGAGTTTTGTTTATTAATACGGCGTTACTCACGTGATACCTTATTCCTAAACGCACACCTACGTTACGTTTATTAATAGGAACACCATCTAGTTGACTTAAACTTTTTTTGGTCTTAAATAGTTATTAATCGTTCTATTAAACTGTACAAAAAATTACAGAATTTTTAGAGACCTAAAGGTCTCTAAAAGGTTTAAAACACCAAAAAAATTAATTTAAAATGCAACATTCCAAACTCGATCAAAACACCGTCCGCCATCATTATCTGTGGCATTTGGACCCCGATAAACTAGGGATGTTCGATGTTGAGAAAACACGATGTTTTTGCTCTTATCATAGATTTGTCATCGTAATACCATCCATTTATTTGGTAATAAATTCATTTACACGTCATTAAAATTTGATTTATTATTAATAATTCAATGTATCTACCAAAACCCACATAAGATCGAAAAATCAAAAAAATCGAGCATCTCTAAAAATTCAGAGTGACGTCACGAATCTCGCGAACATGGCCGACTAGCGTTTTTGACGTGTGGTTTCCCACACAATACGGGGAAATATTTTAATTTCAATTTCATATTTTACAGTCATCTTCTACTTTTAAGTAATAAAATTATAATATAATATTTGGGATCCTGATGTGAAATAAGTACCTACTATATGAAATAAATATTGTTTTATTGAATTTTGATATGAGTCAACTAGCTTATTGTAACAACTTGATCTTGGTCTGCTTCTTAGAATTTCATACACCAAATGATTAATATAATTAGCAATTACGTTGCAATGATTATGCGCATAAAATACTTCATTAAATTAAATAAATACTATCTTTAATTTGTACTTTAATTATTACACAATTTGATTATGAGCCTTGTTAACATTACTAAAAGGGTCTCCCTGTCGACAACGAAACATACAAATAACATATAAGTACTTATGTTACGTAAGTTAAGCTATATATGTGAGGGATTTAGATTATCCTTATTGCATAAAATATCATAATTAATTAAACACGGTATTTTTTTTTCTATTATTGCAAGGTGTTTCATATGATGTGGGATGTTCAGTTTTCAGGGTATACCTTTATGTACAGTCGAAGACGGAGATAAGTATACAGGTGGTCTCAATAAGGTTGAGATCTTCTCAAAGACTACTGGAGTGAATTTAATAATTCTTTTACAGTACATAGTTTTAACTTTTATCTATCAAACAGTGAAAGAGTTTTTGCAATAAGTCAAGTAGTTTTGAGAAAATCTCAACCTTAAAAACTCTCCTATACACCTTTCTCTGTGTTGCATGGTACCTATTTAAAAAAAAAAAAATGGCGGTTGCCTATTGGTCATAATCTACCACGTATATTAAATTCGCGCAGATCTGAGGCGCTATGCAATAAGGGGAAGTATTTCTGTATCTTCACACGATTTTTTATTTATTTAACTTGCCAAGTGGACCCAAATATACCTGAAAGGGAACGGAATGAGAAACAAAATCTAAGTGGCTTTGACTTTCGTTAACGCTAATAGAATAAAAATTAAAATGTATGAGATTGACGTTAGCTAACGAAAGATATCTCATATAGATATAATCTCAATTCCATACCTTTTTCTTCCTATTCTACTAGCGTTTTGCCAATGCTACTTATCTAAGCCATCTGATGTTTGCCTTATGACATCGCTCTTTTCTGTAAAGATAAGGAATACCTGTATTCGTTAGACCACTATGAGACTAAGTTAATCTAAGTTGCTACAAAAACATGACGGACGATGAGGTTCACCACTTATCATACCATGGCCCACATAATGACGAAACGAGGGCGGCAATGAATGCCGCAGATGAAATTCCATCGTCTCTGCTCCTATTGGAGAAGGGCGAGAGTTTATTTATGTACTTATGTAGATTGTAGGTAGTATTAATATTGAATAAGTTTAAGTACACTTGTTGCAAGACTGAAAATATTTTCCCAAACTATCAAATGACAATGCCAGATTCTGCCCCACCATCTACCGCAAGTTGAACAAGAGAACGAATAAATGTAAAAATATCTCCGTTTATTATTAAAATGATTGGTTTAAAATAAAGTTTTGTACAAGTTGCGATTCGAAAAAAGGAGCTTAATTAAGAATTCAGAAAATAGTAAGTAATCGAAGCGAATTATTCATTGTCTTTGTTATCATTTTCTACTACTTTCGCAACTCCTACTGATTATGCATATGAAATATATGATATGCAATATGAAACCTGTAATAAGTCCCTAACAAAATGATAGGTACAGCTTAAATGGTCACGTAGTTTTGTAGGTGCGGCAAAGCTCCATTGAAATGTGGCAATGTCTTTTGAATTAGAAAAAAGAGTTTCGCCAACAATCAAATGGTCAAATTCCAACTATTCATAGAGGTAATATTTGCTAATTATTAATGCGAGCCCAAGGAAAGATGGCTATATGAGATATACATAAAACCACTGACAAAAGTTGGATATATTAATTAAAGGGAAAATTTAAAAAAAATGGAGGAGACATTTAGTGGCATATAAATACTAAGTGTATTTATTTACTGGTTGAGAGTAAAAGTGTGGTAATGTGCAAAAAAACAATTAATTAACGTACCTTTTGTAATGTTCTATTTACCCTATTTTAATTATTTTAAATTTTGTGAATAAATGTATTAAAACTTAATTACAATGAGAGAATTGGACATCCTAAAAAAAATAATTTAAACTTAATTAATTATATAATTATATAAAAAAGTAGCCGGCCCTGTATGGGCCCGAACAGCAAAGGAGAGAGGGCTGAGCCGCGTCGATTTTTACTAGACGTTAAAGTCAGATTTTTGGCGAAAATCAGTACAAAAACAGGCTTTGACAGGACAAAAAAGGCCAGCCGGCTAGCCCCCCAGGACAAAATGGAAGTCTTTATAGAGGAGGCCTTTGTCGAAGCACTAGCTGTCATAAAGTAGAGTAGACTCGTTAGCCGATAATTGAAAACTATTTCTAAATGACAATGCCAGATTCTGCCCCACCATCAACCGCATGATGTACAAGATAACGAATAAATGTAAAAATATCTGCGTTTTTTATTAATATTTTTTTATATATATAACTAAATTATTGTACATCAAGCGAGTCGAAAAAAACAGCTTAATTAAGAATTCAGAAAATAGTAAGAAATCGAAGCGAATTATTTATTGTTTTTGTTATTCTTCTATAGGAGTTGCGAGAGTAGTAGAAAATGATACTGATTATGATTATGCAATATGAAACCTGTAATAAGTCCCCAACAAAATGATAGGTACAGCTTAAATGATCACGTAGTTTTGTAGGTGTGGCAAAGCTCCATTGAAATGTGGCAATGTCATATAGATATGATAGATGCGGTTGTATTGTAAGAACTTTTATTATGAAAACAGCAATAGTATTCAGGTTATTTTTATTACTATTGATTGACACGCTCAGGTCCAAAATGTTCACTTTCCCAGAATGTCCACTTTTCCAAATAGTCGGCAGAAATGCATTTCGGCCCCCTTACCATGAACACTTATAGCAGGATTACTTCAATAATACTTTGTTATTTCGTACCATGACGACCTTAAAGTAAGCTTAATAAGGTCGTCATGGTAACAAAGTATCTATTATTGAAGTAATCCTGCTATAATACTTCGTGGTAAGAGGGCAGCCCCCTTACCTTGAAGTCTTATAGCAGTATTACTTCCATAATACTTTGTTACTTCGTATAATGACAACCTTAAAGTAAGCTCATTAAGGTCGTCATTGTACGAAGTAACAAAGTATTATGAAAGTAATACTGCTATAAGACTTCAAAGTAAGGGGGCAGATCTCTCTTAGAACCTTTACACAACGCCTCTTTACAACTGCTATTTATATAAAAAAATATATTATACTTACTAAGACATGATTTTAATAATTTTGTCAACACGTATAGTGTGTGATCATTATTGACGATGGTCTGCTTTTTTGTCCCTATGTATCGTAGAGGGATGTATAAAGCCTTTGTTCTTGAATCTGTCATCAATGTAATAAATTAAATTAATTTGTTGATAATAGTGACGTAACCAAGTGTTCCATAGAGTACCTAAGGGCCGGCGCACAACGCCGCGGCGCGGCGCCGTGCCGTCGCATAACGCGGCGTGTTACGGCGTCCAGCGACACCGGCCACCGGTGCACGTTGTCGGACGATGCAAGTCACCGGCGAACGGCGTCGTACCGGCGGGCGGCGCCGTCCACAGACGCCGTGACACGCCGCGCCATGCGACGGCACGGCGCCGCGCCGTGACGTTGTACGCCGGCCCTAAGGTGTAATAAATCAGTATTACGAGTATTAATAAAGGCTTTATATAAAAATACTTGACTAATTTAATTATATAAAAATACTTGACGAGAGCTCGGTGGCTCAATGGTTGGATCAATAGACTTGCGATAAGGAGGTCCCAGGTTCGATTCCCAGCCAGGGCAACCAATGAGCTATCCTTGGTTTATTAGACGGAAAAATCTTACGTACATTTACCAAGTGCTCTCAAAACGGTGAAGGAAAACATCGTTATGAAACCTGCATGTCGTAAAAAAAAATCTAAGGCATGTGAAATCCGCCAATCCGCAGTGGGCCCGCGTGGTGGATCATGGCCCCAGCTCCCTCGATGTAAGGGAAGGTGTGCCCGAGCAGTGGGGCAATATAAATAGGCTGATGGTGATGACTTGACTAATTACATTGATCTCCTATAAACAACTAGATACACAGTCTGCCTTCTAAATATGTCCGAGCGCAAAGAAGGTCCAAACGGATGACTGGACCCTTATTTGCTTTATTGGACATTATTTAGACGTTAACAATGGAGCCTTATTTGGACGTTTTTTAAATTGTTTTAGTAAGACCTCTGTGTATCTAGATGTTTATAGGAAGGAGATCAATGATTAATTATTATAATAATGATGGGCAGGCGAATTGTATCGACTCGGGTTTTAAGTTATCTATAACTCATAGCGCGTACTTAGGTACATAAATCACGGGCATCCACTTAGCGCCTCAGTATTGAAGCAAGTGCGGTCGTGACTCGTGCGCATACGCATAGTAAATTTGCCAGTGAATAGTGAAAAAAAAAATGAACTAGTTAAAACTTTAAAATACGTGTCGTGAATATTCAGTGCAAAATATTGAAACGAAAAACAATAATGGATAAAATTTGTGAACCTAGGTGAGTAACGAATTATTTTAATTTTATTGTTTTAGATATTTTACGTAACCTTGTTTTATATGCTTCTAAATAGTAATGAAAACATGTCTACCGGCTTCCTGAAAACCTTAACCGAAGTGTCTATTTACATTTAGAACAAGTAGAGTCATTTTTATTATTTTTTTCTTAATATATAAGCGAATTTAAATAATTATCATAATATCCACAGTTATAAATTATATTATTATGGAATTCCATCGTCTCAGCCTACCCCTACGGGAATCAGGCCTGAGTTTATAAATAAATAAATTATGTATTACCTAATTAGTTACTGAAATAAATAGCTGTAACAATTTTTATGTGCTTCTGAAAGTGAAACTTTTTCTCTTCAGCGCCGGTACCCTTTCCTTTTAAAGTAGTGTAAATTACAAAAATTAAATTAATTTAAATAGAAAAAAATATTATTATTGTAAAGTATTAAAGAATTAAATAAATTACCATAATAATTTAATTTCACTCAATTGTTTGTATGTACAGTCCACAGCAGATCAATGGTAACACTTGCAGTACGATTTCAAGTCTTGCAAATAATAAATACTGTCAAAAGTAAAAAGTGTTACCATTGATCTGCTGTCGACTGAACAAAATGAAAACTAACAAAATATTCCTACTCTATATACATAAATATTGTAATTGTAACTATTTTTGGCAAGTGACTCTACCATTCCTATTGATTGTATACAGGGTGTGACGGATTATGTTAGTAAACCGAAAGGAGAGTCCAGTATCAGTAACTGAACAATTTAGTTATAGGACATTTCGAAAAAAAATGTCTAATACGAATTGATCACCTAGCTAATCAGTACATGTACGAAAGGACAAAAAATAAATTCGCATCAACTTACAAGTTGTAGAACAAAAGTTCTTCGGTTCTATAATGAAACCTCCCGTTCTGCTTACTATATTAATTCCGGTACACTATCTACAGGGTGGTATTGAATTCATTCGACAAAATTAAGGGCCTTCAAAGAGCCAACTAGCGCCGCCAATCTTAAAAAAATAATATCTTCCAATCTAATCAATTTTTATTAAAAAAGCTATTTATGTAATGTTTATTACGATAAATACTATTTTTGAAATGCTTATTTATAACGTGATTCAATGTCGGTAAGTTGTAGTTCGCATAATTGCGAAAAACTGCCGTTTTTGGCACATTTGTGAACTACAACTTAGCTTGTCACAATTAGTATTGTATATTGAAAAATAGTATTTATCGTAATAAACATTTTGTAAATAGCTTTTTTAATAAAATTGATTATATTGCAAGATATTATTTTTTTAAGATTGGCGGCGCTAGTTGGCTCTATGAAGGCTCTTAAGGGGATGGTTAGGCTTGTGACATAGTACAGTACATGAATTCTGCACAGCGGAATAAAAAATTTAAATAACCAATTTGGGGTAAAAATATATTTACAATAAGTTCAACTATCATAAAAAAAATATTAATTTGATGTGCATCGTTACCGCGCTTAGGACTTTTTATATATTAAAGTAGTTTTAATTATTTGCAATGATTTTTATTATCATTTCTAAGGTCATTATGTGACTTGTAACATTTTTTGCAGTTTTGATTTACTAAAAAACCTAACCAATTTAATATTTATCATGAGTACAACTCGCAATTTCAATTTGTCGAATGAATTCAAGGACACCCTGTATAAGTATTAATTGTTTTGTAAACACTTGTATATGCATAGAGTTATTTCACTACTCACTGCTCTGCGTGACACAAAAATCTAAGAATAAGGTACCTACGTTATTTTAAGCTCGCAATGACGTAAAAGCGGCTATTGATAAAAGCATTTCGCTTCATAAAACAAAATTTTCAACCGATTTTGTTTAAGGGGGCGGAGCGATTACGTCACAAAAAATATTATTTAACAAATGCTGAACTTGATTTATAATTTTGAAGGAAAAAATGCCGCACTCTATGGAGAGAGCCTAAAGTTTATTTTACAAAATAAGCTCTTGTTGTCACTTTCATATCTACATTAGAATCCAGTTTTTATAATCAAATTCAAGCTATTAATTTCAACTTGATACATCCACGCGTTTTTGACAAAATGGTCTTGATAGACCGACCGACGGACGGACACAACAAAGTGATTCTGTAAGGGTTTCTTTTTTCCTCTATGGAACACTAAAAATATTAAATCAATAATTTATACTACAATATAAGTATACACGTACGGACAACATCAGATCAATGGTAACACTTGCAGTACGAATTCAACTCTTATGGCGCAGATAATACGAACGGTCCAAAGTGTTACACTTGATCTGCTGTTAGTTGTACTAATATTGGCAACATTTATTATTAATTAAAATACTTAGGCAAAAATAAATCGACTTCTATTGAAAATTCAAACAACGGAAAAACATTCAAACACACTAATATTTTCATGTTACTTGCGATGCGATGTATCTCAGGGCGGCAACCTGTCCACTTACAAAATTTACTTTAGACTCTCTCCATGGCGCGGCGAAATTTTTTCTCGCTTGTTGATTGATAACTTAGTGCTCTATTCAATTAACATACTATCTAAGGTACAGTCAAAAACAGAGACATGTATACGGGGGTCTCAATAGGGTGGATATTTTCTTAAGAACTGTGCCACCGATTGTAATAATTCTCTTAAGGGCCTGACATGAGCCAACTAGCGCCGCCATTCTTAATTTTTTTTATCTTCCAATATAATATATATTTTTTAAATCAACGTGTCAAGTTCGTTTTAGTTGTAGTTCGCATATAATTGCGAAAAACGGCCGTTTTAGGCATATTTGAGAACTACAACTTAGCTTGTCGCAATTATCACTTATGTATTGTATATTGAAAAATAGTATTTATATCCTAATAGCAGATTCATTTATTTCAGATTACAATGGAATTTTTACAGTTAATGTCAATACCTAAACATTAGTAATTTGATCGTCAGTTTAAATTAAAATAATAATACCTAACTACGTACCTAATAACGATATTATGCATTGCATAAATTTAAACATTTTGTGAATAGTTTTTTTAATAAAACTGATTAATTAGATAAAACGGGAATTACCGTGTTAAACATTTATTATTGATGTCTCGATATTTCGACAGCATTGCAGCCATCATGGTCACGAGTAGACCATATTACTGTAATTCCCGTTTTATCTAATTAATATGTATACAAACCGTGAAAGTTTAAAAAGTGATAAAACTGATTAAATTGGAAGATATTATTTTTTCAAGATTGGCGGCGCTAGTTGGCTCATGGAAGGCCCTTAATAAAATTGATTATATTGGAATGTATAATTTGGCGGCGCTAGTTGACTTATGTCAGCCCTTAATAGTGTGTAGCTTCTGTGTAATAGTAAAGAATTTTCAAAAATCATTCGTACACTTTTCGGGAAAATCTCGACCTTAATAACTCTCATGTATACCTTTCCCTGTATTAGACTGTACCTAAGCTATAATAAATTAGTATTAGGTATGAGTATTACTATTTTGAGGAACCTTTCTTTTTCCCACCCTATTATAGGCCCGATTCGCCTATGGTCAGGCCAAAATCGGCCAGACCCAGCATTTCGAAGACCGTTCCGCTCTTCCGACGCAAGTCGACGCCTTCGAGAGGGAAGGCTCTGCGGCAAGTTCTCGCGGCTTTCATCGCTAACCTGGGCAATATCAACACTGGCATGGCTTTTGGTTTTACTGCCACAGCTCTGCCGCAAATGAAGGACCCGAACTCTATCATTCCGGTTACATCGAGTGAAGCTAGTTGGATTGGTAAGAATAAAATAAACTCTACTTTTTTGAGAGAGACCCGTAGTTATATTGCGAAAACGATCATATGAGTTAAACTAAGTAGGGTTTGGTTGGTATCTGGATGGGTAATAATAAGCTGAAGTCAGTTTAATGAAAAATATTTATTATTATTATTATTACATAAAGTGACAGAAGCGAGTCGAAAAAACAGCTTAATTAAGAATTCCGAAAATAGTAAGAAATCGAAGCGAATTATTCATTGTTTTTGTTATTCTTCTATAGGAGTTGCGAGAGTACCTAGTAGAAAATGATACCTACTGATTATGATTATGCAATATGAAACCTGTAATAAGTCCCCAACAAAATGATAGCTTAAATGGTCACGTAGTTTTGTAGGTGGGGCAAAGCTCCATTGAAATGTGGCAATGTCATTTAGCGCAATGGGCTCGACAGAATACCAAATTTTTTGTGGGAATTTTAGAAACTGACTAAAATTAGTAAATTTTTATTTTATTTTAGTTTAAAAGTGTACTGTCAGAATTAGCACCATTATCTATTTATGTTGTAGCGAGTCTGAGTGCAGTGGGCACTCCGGTGGGATGTATCCTTAGCGGGTATCTGATGGACCATATCGGTCGCCGTCTCACGCTGATCATTACGGAAATACCCTTGATCCTGGGTTGGATGCTCATCGCAGGCGCTACGAATGTCCCCATGATATATGCTGGTAAGATCTTAAACCTACAGGGTCTCCTTGAATTCATTCGACAAAATTAAATGGATGATTAGGCTTGTGATATACATTAATCCTGCACAGTGTTTAAGTAAATTAAACAATTTGGGGGAAAAATTAAAAAATTATTTACAATAAATTCTCAAAAAAAAATATATTAATTTGATGTGCATTATTACTGTGCTTTGGAGTTTTTACATTTTAGGGTATTTTGAATTTTTTGCAACGATTTCTTTCTCTTGTATTGACCTAATGGTCATTTCTAAGGTCATCGTATGACTTGTGACGTACTTAGTTCAATTTTTATGCAGTTTTAAAAGATTTACTCGGAGAGAGCTCGGTGGCTCAGTGGTTGGGTCAATGGACTTGCAATATGGAGGTCCCAGGTTAGATTCCCAGCCAGGGTAGCCATGTACCAATGAGTTATCCTCGTTTTTTTTCGACGGAAAAACTTACGTACATTTACTGAGTGCTCTCAAAAACGGTGAAGGAAAACATCGTGATGAAACCTGCATGTCGTAGAAGAAAAAAAAAATCTAAGGCATGTGAAATCCGCCAACCCGCACTGGGCCCGCGTGGTGGATTATGGCCCGAGCTCCCTCGATGTAAGGGAAGGTCTATGCCCGAGCAGTGGGGCAATATAAATAGACTGATGATGATGATGAAAAGATTTACTAAAAAACCTTACCAATTTCATATTTATCATCAGTACAATTTGTCGAATGAATGGGACACCCCTGTATAATCGGAGAAGAGCCGCAATGATAGTATACAGGGTGTAACGTAAATGGTATATGAAGCCGAAGGGAGGGTGTTCAGTATCGGTAACTGAACAACTTTTGTACTACGACTTTTCGATTTTCGCGAATTTATTTTTTGACTTTTCATACCGTAAAGTGGGGTTACTTGCACACGTTTTTCGTACATTTATCAAGATTCAAAGTGAAAAAATAAAGTTAGGGCAACAAAACTGTGTTCATCGTACCGAACTAACCGTAAGGAATACATAGCTATCATAAAACTTTGAAATTATGTAATACACACATTAAAAAAAATATATAAAAGTGGTGTTCAAATAGCCCCATTGTTGGGGCTATTTGAACACTAAATGTTTTTTGTAGGAAACTCTCTTATTTTGCATGTTGGATGGTCAAATTCCCCCGTAAAATGTTACAAAAAGATTAAGGAATGCATCTTTATGTAAAAAAATACATGTTTTACTGAATTAAACATGAAAAAAACACAGTAAACTTTATCAAAATTGTATTTATTTATTCTTACAAATGTTTCATTAACAGTGAACCTTATAATTACTTTAAACAATCTAAGAAACAAAAATTAAACATCAAAAATGAAACAAAAATAATAATAAAAAAGATGGAAGAGATTGTTAAGGGAAATCCCCAATTCGCTACAATAGCCAGGGTTTCAGAAATCAGCTGCTCCTCAGACTTATTTAAAACGGTCGGGTGTCCAACGGGCTTCATATTTCTTCCAAGCATCTTCCGTACTAACGTTGGCCGAGGCACTTTGAATGTTTCTGCGGCCTTTTTCTTTGACATCCCCCCTCGAACTGCGTCGATAGCTTTTTCCATGTCTTCCATTTTGTAATTCATGTATGGCTTGGACCCTGGAGTCTTTTGATACGTGCGCACCATTTTTAAACATTGACTTTCTATCAAAACAAAAATAAATCACAAGTAAACATATACACCACTGCATCGCACTTTTGTGAGACAGGTTAGAACACGTTGCACATGTGTTCATGTAACCCTGGATGTTCAAGTAGCCCTGTTTTACGGTACATATCGTACCGGTCAGCTGATCGATTTGTATGAGACATTAATTTATTTTTATTTTTTAATCGAAAAGTCGTAGAACAAAAGTTATTTAGTTACCGACACTGAACACCCTCCCTTCGGCTTCATATACCCTTTACGTTACACCCTGTATATAGTTGAAAATGGCGAGAAACTATGACGGTTGCGATAATATTTGATAATTTTCAGTTTAATGTCTACAGTGGTTGCTTTGTATTTAATATCACTTTAAATTAATCAGGAAATGTTCGCGAATAGTATAGTGAAGTTTTTGGATAATTCATGCACGATCTGATGTTTCAAGAAATTATCAAGAGTCCCGCTACTCGCTCGGGAGTGACCGTGACTGTCGAGCTGCTTCGTCCAGAGTGATAACGCTACGCACTCCTCTGGATTAAGACAAGGAGACGCGGATTTCCAGGGTGATGACGCCACTGCGACTCCTCTGGAGAAAGAGATATCATGAATATTCTGTACGTGACATTGGCAAACGACGAACTGTCGAGACCATTAATAAAATACATAAATAAGATTAGTATCGAGTGCATCTCTCGGGTCTTTAAAGACGAAAAAGATGTCGAAAGGTCAAGAGAAATTTAAAACAAACTTAGGTAATTGAAATGCGCAACTGCATGAACGAAAATTTACGAAACATTTTGCTATTTCAGGTAGGGTTCTGGTAGGCCTAGGGTCTGGGATGGTGAGCGCCCCGTCGGGTGTGTATACCTGTGAAGTGTCGCAGCCGCATCTGCGAGGCATGCTCGGAGCCCTAACATCGGTGTCGGTGTCATTTGGTGTTCTGATACAGGTTAGTAAAAAATAAAATATTTTTAGCCGTGGGCAGGACTTGAACCTGCGACATTGTCATCCGTGACGCTCTTACCCACTGAGCCACCACATGCGAAGTCTGACCAATGAAATTTTACATCATATTATACATACTAAAGTAATACCTTTGTAGTATGTATTTACTTTGTTCGCCAAGCATAGCTTTTAAATTAAATATGTGTAAAATAATTATTCTTCCCTTTATTTTGGTGACAGAATCTGTGGCTAGAAATTATTTGTTGTGATGGGTAACCTAACCTAAATCTTCGAAATAAAAATGCAGGTTTACAAGAACCTCATAAGGATAAAAGGTTTATTGGTACAGCCTTTGTAAGTACGATATCTCTCCTATTTAGTGTCTAATTTGAGCTAGCAAAAAAAATGATTTTTTTTGAGCCTGCGCTCTATGGCGCTATGAACAATGTCCTTTGACATCTTCAGATTAAGTGCTCCCGCACACGGGCCACCGGCCACAACCACAAAACGCCGCCACTGGCATATTTCCTGATATTTTCATACATTTCATATGGACTCGCCGCACACGGTTGGCGCCGGTGGCGGCCACACGCTACAAGCTTCTAGCTTCTCGTGGCCGCGTTTGTGGCTGTCGCGTGTGGCCCGTGTGCGGCGACACTAAGTAGTTTACATTTTATCTGCGTGTTCGAAGTCTCATTTTAGCATGAAGCAAGGAACGCACGGAGGAAGCCTTGTTACAGCCACCACCCTACAACGCAGCCACCGCGATTTTTTTACTTCATACCCTCTAGCGCCGCAACGATTTTTACTAGCGCTCAAGTCAGTTTTTGGCGAAATATTTACTATTGTACAACGTACACTTTGACAGGACTTGATCGCCTAAAAGGCCTAGCCCTCTGGGCATCAACCCCCTAGTGCTGTTATTCATAAACCTAGTTAAACCTCACTTAAAACGTGTCGATATTTCACACTTCGTTAAAAAAAGGTTAAGGCAGGGACAAGGCTAAACAGTGGCGTAACTTTAAATCACGTTTATGAGTTTAGTCTTACCTAACCACAGCGCCATCACCTCTTCATTTCATCATCTGAGCCTCTTCGAATTGAATTGAAAGTGAATCTAATGACATGTTAAAATGATATGTTAATCAAAAATTATACTAAAATAAAAGTAATACCTAAATACTATCGCGGCATCCCCAGCACGCAAAAATATTCGCGTCGGACGACCACGGACCGAAAGTCTCCACAGCCAGTGCAATTAACTAATTTTTTTTTTTTTTTTTGTTAATCAATAAAAATGACATGATATGTTAAAATCTATCAAGCCGTTTAGGCTGTAGGGCGTGCCAAAGAATTAGACATACTTACATAACTCGAAAAACTTAACCCTCCTTCTTGCGCAATCGGGTCAAAGAAGAGTTTCTGCAGACTGTCGATAATACGGTCGTCGTGGTTCTACTATTTTGTCCTTTCAGTGGTGAGATATGTCCTAACATATCTCACCACTAGGAAGAACTATAGAGTTACGTGACTACTTCTTTATTCACATAATATTATGCACTTGTTATTACAATTATTGCAGTAAAAGCGAATTTGATTTATTATGAGCGAATTCCCTGTCATGAAAAAAACATGTTATCCTTTCAGCCTACACAACAATCTAACATCATCAGCCCGTATCAGTCCACTGCTGGACGTAGACCTCTCCCAAAGCGCGCCACTCAACCCTACTCTCGGCCCTCTGCATCCAGTCCTTGCCAGCCATTTGCGAAGGTCATCCCTCCATCTGGTCGGGGGGCGTCCCACACTACGTTTACCCGTTCGTGGCCTCCATTCGAGAACTCGTCTACTCCATCGGTTTTCAGTTCTACGACAAATGTGACCAGCCCGCCGCCACTTCAGTTTACTGATTCTATGAGCAATGTCAACCACTTTTGTCTTCTGGCGTATATACTCGTTTCTTATTCTATCTAGCAGAGATATTCCAAGCATAGCTCTTTCCATAGCTTGCTGAGCGACTTTGAACTTGTGGGCCAGTCTCACCGTCAATGTCCACAATCTAACAATAACTTTACACGTCTAACCCCGCCTTTTCAACCATTCTAAACCAAGGGGCTTTGACTTTCGTTAACGCTAATAGAATAGAAACAAAATGTAGGGGTTGACATTTTGCTATTTCGTTAGCAAAAGTTTTTTTGTTAACCTATATATTTTCCCACTGCTGGGCAAAGGTCTCCCCCCTCCTCTTCCATCCATCCCTGTCCTGAGCCTCTTCCAGCCACCCATCCCTGTATCTAACGACATCGTCTCTCCACCTACGCCGAGAGAATAGTTATTGAATACAAATATGCAATAACTATTACAAATTTGTATTTCTATTTTACTAGCGATGGTTTGTCGGTGTTAACATGAGGGCTAGCTTTTAATAGGCAATTGTGTCATAGGTTTTACTCACTTAAAATATTCCCTGAATAAATTGGTAGCAGTTGTAACGCAAACTACCTAGGAATTGCTAAGTACGTGCTAATAATGAATACATGAACGAAATTTGATACTCTGAACGGTATGCAAACAATCTAGGTACTTAAATTATTATCGTTATTCTCAATGCTGCTTCGACGCAATTTATGGAATGTTTGGTAACTAAGTATGACCTAATTCATTTTACCTAGGTACGGACAACAACAGATCAATGGTAACACTTGCAGTACGATTTATACGCAGATAATAAGTCGTAAGATTTAAAATCGTACTGCAAGTGTTACCATTGTACTGCTGTTATTCGTACCAAGATGAATATGGAACATAATTTCGCCGACCTGATCACGAGTCACGATAGCTCTGTTGGAATAGAGTGCCATGAAATGGCGAGGTCCCTGGTTCGAAGTATTCAATAGTTTCATAATCATCATCAGTTTATTTTTATGTCCCCAATACTAGGGCACAGCCTTCATTACATCAAGGGAGCTCGGGCCATGATCCACCATGAGGACCCAGAGAGGATTGGCGGATTGCACATGGCTGAATTATTTTTGGGCAAGGCACGCAGGTTTCATCACGACATTTACGCTCACAAACATAACACCCACGCTCACACAATGTTACCTGCGTCCGTGTAACCACTTACTGGGGGCAGCTGAAAACCAGCGTTGTGGCCTCGGCCACAGCATTATGCTGAGCTGACCGCCCTTTCGATACAACACTACACCACCAAATATTGTTTCTTATATCTTTATTTTATTTTTAATTGTTGTTAAGTGTGTGTTGTATTAAATAAACGTGTTTTCATTTCTTTTCATTTAACACTTATACCAAGTGGGGTTTCGGAAAATTGGTAATTGGTGTGGATGCGTGACAACCGGTACCCATCAATCCGCATAGGTCGGTATCGCACAAGGCCTGTGATGCACAGGGCTAACAACTAACATTACACTCCCACAAGTGCTTACTAGCCAGTCCTCATCCGTAAAATAAAAATAAAAAAAAACCTTTTATTTCCGTATCCTACGAATTTTCAAATCAAATGTTGGTTTTAGTAGTGTTAGTTGATTTTCTTAGGTTACTATTAGTATGGTTAGTTGTCTTCTACATTCAGGTTTTGGATATGGACCCCTTTTTGGGTAAAGGCCTCCTCCAGCTCTTTCCATGCCTGTCTATGTGTGGCTAATTTTGCCCAGTCCGCGCCCGCTATTTCTACGATGTCATCAGTCCACCAAAACAATGGTGCACATCAGATATCATATTACTCTACAAAAAAGGTCCTCATCCGTAACCGCCGTTTAATTACTGAAAAGGTTATTAGATTCAAATACACTTATGCTGTTATTCATAAACCTAGTTAAACCCACTTCTCTTAAATCGTGTTACTATCCCTTTTGCACTTCGTTATAAAGGTTAAGATAGAGAGGGGCAGGGGGCCTAAACGGTGGCGTACCTTTAAATCCCGTTTATGAATACGCGCATTAGGTATTTGTACATAGAAATACACAAACAACATTTTAGCGACCGTAGCGATTTCTTCCAGATGTATTGTATAGGTATATAAGTAGATATATTTTCTTTATTCCAGTACGTAATCGGCAGTGTAACATCCTGGCACATCCTGGCTGGTATCAGCACGATGGTTCCTGTCATTTGCTTGGTGCTGATGATGTTCGTGCCGGAGACTCCTAACTACCTCCTCACTCGGAACAAGAGGGAGCAAGCGAAGAATGCACTGGTCAAACTCAGAGGGTCGACTTACGATGTCAACGGAGAAATAGAGAGGATGTTCGCCTTCAAAATGAGGAATCACGTGGAGCCGTAAGTTTATTCTGCATCTCTCATATACGGTCTAAATATAAAAGTGTTTATTCTGCATCTCTCATATACGGTCTAAATATAAAAGTGTTTATTCTGCATCTCTCATATACGGTCTAAATATAAAAGTGTAGGTACACACGAAGGCACAGAAAAGTATACAAGGGCTTCAATAAGGTTGAAATGACAATGCCAGATTCTGCCCCACCATTAACCGCAAGTTGTACAAGATAACGTATAAATGTAAAAATATCTCCGATTTTTATTAAAATTATTGGTTTAAATAAAGTTTTGTACAAGTTGCGATTCGAAAAAAACAGCATAATTAAGAATTCAGAAAATAGTAAGTAATCGAAGCGATTTATTCATTGTTTTTGTTATTCTTCTATAGGAGTTGCGAGAGTAGTAAAAAATGATACTGATTATGATTATGCAATATGAAACCTGTAATAAGTCCCCAACAAACTGATAGGTACAGCTTAAATGGTCACGTAGTTTTGTAGGTGGGGCAAAACTCCATTGAAATGTGGCAATGTCTTTTTCTCAAAACTACTGGGCAGAATTTAACAAATATTTTATTGTTACATAGTTTTAACTTTTATCTATCTAAAAGTGAAAGAATTCTTGCAATAGGTCACGAGATAACCTGAACGTTAAAAACTCTCCTCTACACTTTTCTCTGTGTTAGACTGTACAGTAGAGTTTTTAAGTTTGAGATTTTCTCAAAAACACTCGACCGATGTTTGAAAAGGTTCCCTATTTTTGTGCATAAATTTTTATGTCATAATATAACATGGCATACTTTAAATTGTCCTAGTAATAACTACGCATAATAGTCATTAGGCATAACTTTATAGGCATAATATTATTAAGCATAATAACAACAAGCATAAAGATTGTTAAGAATAATATTATAAAGCCTAAATAAACTTTGTCATAATGATATTGAAACATAATTGTAATAATCATATTAATTACTCGCCGAAAAAATATTCCTAAAGTTTTAAAAACAAAAATTAAACCAAGGGCCACCCCCGTCGCACCGTAACCAACTATTACACTATAATACCTACTTTTTGATTGTAGGTATATAAAATAAACATGTTGGCGGCTTACGGGTGGCCCAAGGGCCACCCCCGCCGCACCGTAACCTACTATTACCTAATACACCATATATACAACACCAATACCAACAAAAAAGAAGAAATACACAAACAAACATTATTTATGTATAATATATATTAGACGAATAAACAATATGCCATAAAACAATATGGAAATCAAAATTAGGGCAAAAACGATTAGCCCAAACTAGAATTATGCTTAGTTAGATTATATGCCCAAAAACAATTATGACAAAATATGATTATGACAAAAAACATTATGCCTAACTCATTATGCTAAATTAAATTAGGACAAAAAAATTATGCGAAAAAAAGGGATCCCATTTGAAAATTCATGAGATTTTTAAATTCTATTTTCAGGCTAAAGACTACGCGTGAAGTAATAAAGGCTTTACTATCCCCATCTACGCTGAAACCATTCGGAATTCTATCTTTCTACTTCTTCATATATATGTGGAGTGGCATCTGCATCGTCACCTTCCATGCTGTTGAATTGTTTGAGGTAAATATATTCTAGGCATGATAGCTTCTTAGAATTGTACCCCATTATTTGATATCAGGGTGTTGGTACAAGCCTAAGGGTCACTACGACCTCAAAGATCTATTGTGGCCGCGCACCGAGTTCTTATATCTCGCTCCCAAGGCCAACCTTAAGGAATCGTGTGATTCACTTGGGGGAGAGAGTTTTTATATCCTCGGATGACATTATGACTGTGTCCACCTAAGGCTTCTTCTGTGAATGATAGCTTCACACTCACATAGTAAACTGAAACTAAAATACTGTTACTATGCCTCTAATAAAATATTTTAATATTATAGATTCTGACAATTTAAACTAAATTACACCAGAGCGTCAACGACACGTCTAAAAATTCTGCCTTCTTTTACTAAAGTTAGGAAAGAGATAGCAGCTACTTTTAGATACTTACGTCAAGTTCAGTTGAACTTTCAAATACGTACACCAGAATCGCTAGCAGTATTGTACCTCATAATCGATACATTACTTTGTTTTTCAGAACTCCGGAATCAGGAAGGACCACATCTATTGGCTGACGATAATTATGGGAGTCGTCCGACTGATATTCACTGTGGTTGGATGCGTCATGTGCAGAAGGTTTGGACGAAAACCTCTCACTTTCATATCGGGTAAGATCTTTTTCTCAGTTTTCATACATTTTATTGCATCATAATCATTACAGGGTGATGTTGAAAGGAGAATGGTGCGATGCACGACGTGGTGATTAGAAATTTTGGCTCGAAGAAGGCTAAATTGGCCATTCACAATGGCGTGTTGTTACAGACACTAATAACCGTATGGGCAGTGTTTTTTTTTTCGTTTATTTTCGTTACAAGTTATTTTATTTATTTTAAATTTAAGTTTATATACACCAACCATCATCAGTCTAATTTTACGTCGCCACAGCTCGGCCGCAAATCTTACATCTTGGGCGCTCGGGTCATTTTCCACAACGCGGGCCCAGTGCGGATTCATTTGTAACGCCTTACAATTTTCCTACGGCATGCAGGTTTCATCACAATTTTTCATTCACCGTTATACGTCGAGCTAGATTTTTTTTTTATTTTTTCAGGCATGGGCTGCACCATAGCAATGGCGCTCCTGTCAGTATACTCGTATTTCGTGCAGTATTGGAAGGAGAATCACATGCAAGTTATCCACACTTGGGTCCCCGTATTCAGCATTTTCCTGTACACTGTGGCTTGCACCATCGGCTTCCTCATAGTACCCTGGGTCATGATCGGAGAGGTTTACCCCACCCAGGTTAGTTACACCTACACATCATCATCAGCCTGTATCAGCCCACTGCTGGACGTAGGCCTCTCCCAAAGCACGCGACTCAACCCTATTCTCGGCCCTCTGCATCCAGCCTCTGCCAGCCATCTTGCGAAGGTCATCCCTCCATCTGGTCGTGGGGCGTCCCACACTACGTTTACCCGTTCGTGATCTCCATTCGAGAACTCGTCTACCCCGGTTATCGGTTCTACGACAGATGTGACCAGCCCACTGTCACTTCAGTTTACTGATTCTATGAGCAATGTCAACCACTTATACACACCGTGAAATGTTATTTCGCAACACCTATTGCTAGCTTTCAACCAGAGAATAAAAGTGGTAGACATTGCTCATAGTCTAATCTGTTGTATAACTGACAACCAATAGGTAGACGAGTTCTTGAATACAGGCCACGAACGGGTGAACATAGCATATGGAACGCCCGCCGACTGGATGGAGGGATGGCTGTCGCAAGGTTGCTGGCAGAGAATGGATGCAAAAGACCTATAATCGGGTTGAGTGGTGTGCTTTGGGAGAGGCCTACGTCTAGCAGTGGACTGATATGACACTTGATTATTGAAACATCTGGTTTTTACAAACAAAAAAGGATATACAAAGTATGGACATTTACCTAAATTTTTTTGAAACCATTTGGTCGACATCGGGCGCATTCTCAATTCGTCCAAGTCGCAATTTCCTTTTTAAACTGTGGATGCCAATATTGCTCAGGTAACGTGTATATTGCGATATAAAACTTGTTCCAGCTACAAAGCTCTCCACCTTGCTGGGGTTAAAATTTCATCAAAAACCAATTACTCGATCCAATATGTGCAAAGGACATGTAGCAATTACATTTAGTAAACCTATCAGAATATTCTGTATGCTGCCTTCCCGGCTGGGTATTTCCACCCTTAACTCGGGGGAGAGGCACCCACTCGAGGCAGGCACGAATCCAGAATTTTATGTAGTCTGACGACCTCCCATGTTAGTAGTGCGCCTGCCTTCTGTGCAAAGGTTTCTGGCTTCTATTCCTAGTAGGGAAGGTGCTTGTAGGTATAAGAATCACTTTTTTCGGTTGTAGATGTAAGTTTGTGGTTGTTCCGTGGATGTCTCTGGACAAAATAGCACAGGGAATTTTAGTTCGTACTGTATCTTTTTTGGAGTCTATTTTTTATTAGTAACGGTCGGGGATGGTGTAGGAAGGGCTAAGGATAATCAACCCTCGTCTTTTTTCAGATAATAATAAAACTAAGTAGATTTTATAATCGAAATATAAGTATTTTTACCCGACGTCAGCCAAAAGTCTCATTTCAGTCTAAATGGACTCTCCTGTATCTGAGAAAACTCTGTTAAACCGTACTTTTCTTGAAAATGTTGATACTTTTACTAATATCACTTTCATGCGTGTTGATCGATGATCATTCTTTTTTTTCACTAATCATTCTATCGTCCCTTTGGGTTTATCGTGTCTTTTGTGGAAAAATCTCTACACGTTCCCAAACATTTCGAGTGGGGGTCCAGGCTGACCCCCCTCTGGCTACAGGCCTGCCTTTAGGTACACCCATTCCATCCAGACAGGATTAAAATACTCCCTCACCCCTTACTCACACATCAGCATCTAGCTCTCCCCTCACTGTACAGACGATGAACCGCAGACGCGGTGTGCCTGTGTGCGAGCGAGCACTAGGGACGCTAGGGATGCCTGGATCTAGACGCGCGGAAAATACCTTTAGACCGAAGACCAATTTCTCACAGTTCGGTATATTTTAGGTGTGATTCCTTTGTGGCTGCAAGTTTAACCCTAAACCTAAACTGTCACTAGGCGGACGTGGTGGTCAAATCTAATACTGTCACCGTCACTTAGACACTCAGCGCCAGGTCTTGTGCCCTTCTCATAGCCTCTTCAAAGGGCACGCCGAGTATTCTCCCAATCGCATCAGTCAAATAGGCTGTCTAGGGTAAAGCGACGATTAAAATTAGCGTGTCGCAAACTGAAATCGCCACAATTATCGCGGTTAAATTAGAAAACGAGACGATATTAGGATACGCAATTTGCAATCGCTTCAACTTCAACAATAATAATAGGTCCATAATTCACGTTTAACACATTTAAATCACATAATTCACACAATGCAGCGACAACGCCATTGTTACGTCACGAACGTTCATTCACCGCTCTCAGATAGAGGGATGATCTCCGCAAGGCTGGCAGGGGTTGTACGTAAAAGCCGCGATTCGTGTTGAGTGGCGCAACTTGGCAGACGACCACTACGTCTAGCAGTGGGACTGTTACTGACTGATTGATGATGAGGTTGCCGGGTTACAGGCTTAGGGTTGCTCTTATGTATGTATATTTAGTTCATTCAGATCAGTTACATCGGGAAGAAATAACTGAAATCTAGCTATAACTACACTATATACAATGCAGGAAATCGTATATACCACAATTGAGTCAATTCCAAAGTGCAGCATTCTAAATATATTTATTGTAAATGGATTCAGAATCTCAATAAACGCGTGAAAACGCAATATTTTTTCACTGTCAAAGTTTTTCCTACACAGGCGCGATCTGCACGGGAATTGCGTGTCAGACCTACTGGACGTTAACGAACGGGAGAAAATAAGGCGGGGCATGTATTTCAACTGGTCGCAGGCCTCGTGCAGATCGCGCGTGTATGTGTCAGGCTACAGCACATATTGACAGCAGCTGCGATTTAGTTCTAGGATTAGTTTGAGAGGCCAAGTCAGAATCACACCTTAGTGTCTTCGAGACCAAGTTTGGCTTTGCAAGACACATTCAGGCACATTCAAGGAGATGACAGGGTATCGTTGTCAACGGATACGTCTTGGGACATCATAGTCGTTATATTTGATTTTCTCTTTGGTCTGGTCTTAGGTCAGCACTGGCTGCCTGAAACGCGCTATCGAAATTTTCGAGTTCGCTCCATATAAATACAATATCCGATGTAGAGCTCTCGAGAAGCAGAACGACCAGGGTGTGGCGCAGTAGGGCCAGATCCCATCATACAGTAATTGAATGGAGGACTTGACCCTGCTTTTGTACTTTTTTTTTAAATTTATTTATTAGTGTTTAGGATTCCGTACCTCAAGAGGAAAAAAAGGAACCCTTATAAACTTTATCGTCTGTCTGTCTGTCAAGACCTTTTTCTCAAAAACGCATGGACGTATCAAGTTGAAATTAATTGTTGTTGGTTCAAGCTGGTTATCATACCGAATATCAGTTATATATTCTGGCAGGGAAGAGGTGCATGTCGAAAAACAACGCTGCACACCTCGGTGTCAGCTCAGCTGAAACATGCACCTTTTGCCACACCACTTAGCATAATATATTAGACTATAGCTTGATTTTTTGTAAGCTTATGTAATTGGTGTATGGCAATAAACATATTTTCTATTCTATTCTAAATTAATATCAAATACTTCGATCTCATGCAGCCGAGAAAGAAGAAAGAAGAAAAATCAAACTTCTACGTCAACGCAATTAAAAGATATCGCTGTTTATGTCTCATTTTCCAGCATTTGTAAACGCAATGGAATCAAAACCTACAGGGTACTTCTCGTTGACCTAGAATCATGAAAGGCAAAAAGCTAGATCTTATAGCACAAGTAAAGGAAAAATCCGAAAACTGTAAATGACAATGCCAGATTCTGCCCCACCATCAACCGTATGATGAACAATTTTATTAAAATTATTGGTTTAAAATAAAGTTTTGTACAAGTTGCGATTCGAAAAAAACAGCTTTATTAAGAATTCAGATAATAGTAAGAAATCGAAGCGAATTATTTATTGTTTTTGTTATTCTTCTATAGGAGTTGCGAGAGTAGTACAAAATGATACTGATTATGCAATATGAAACCTGTAATAAATCCCCAACAAAATGATAGGTTAAATGGTCCAGTAGTTTTGTAGGTGGGGGAAAGCTCCATTGAAATGTGGCAATGTCTTTTGAAATTACATCCCCAGAAATATATTTTTTGTTTGTTATTATAAACTTATATTTGTAGATTATGAACTAGTAGTATGACGATGTATGGACAATAATTGTCATGCAACAACGGGGCTTCTGATTTAAATATGGCATAATTACTGCATACTTTTCTGATAACAGGTGCGAGGTATAGTCGGCGGCATGACAACTTGCGTGGCCCATCTCTCGGTGTTCTCCGTGGTGAAGACCTACGATTACCAACGACAGATCCTCGGTGACTTTGGTGCTTATGCCTTGTATGGAATACTAACTTTAATAGGTAAGTACACAATACGGTATAACGCAAAGAAAAAAAACTTTACACCGTGAAAGGAGAAAGACCATCGCAGGCCCACCTCCAATAGAGCTGTACTGTTATTGCGACAATATTCAATATTCATCCTATAATTTTCTACCTCGGTTAAATATAAATCGTACTGGGAAATTATTCAATTCATATTTAAAAATAAATTAGTGATATATAGACTTTTATTCCTTTTTGAATGCGTCATTTCCTGATCAACTACTCACAAGGGCTCTTATCAATAAAACTGTCTATCGATGGCTTAACTTGACAGTCGCTAAACCACCGATTTTGTGTTGCGAAGTACAGCGTAAATCACAGCCTAACCTTTAAGTCACATTGATTGCAACGAGCCAAGAAGCATCATACAAGGGGTCATGCATGGCCAAAATGAACAATGTCCTTTTAGTGGTTGTTTTCTCGCATTGGGATAATTTTGTCTCGGTAGTAGCTACCACATCTGTCGTAGAACCGACAACCGATGGGGTAAACGAGTTCTTGGATGAAGGAAACGAACGGATAAACGTAGCGTGGGATGCCCCCCGACCAAATGGAGGGACGACCTTCGCAAGGACAGAGACTGGATGCAAAGTGCCGAGAAACGGGTTGAGTGGCGTGCTTTGGGAGAGGCCTACGTCCAGCAGTGTACTGATATAGGCTGATGATGATGGTGAATAGTTACTATCGATTTATTGATATAAATTGCTGTTTCACGTGCAAGAAAACTTCTGCGAGTAATGTCCGACAGTCAACAGCTTGCAAGTGTAAACTGCGTAGCAAGTGCAGAGTTTCCTTGCAAGTGGAAATGCGGCCTTTGGCAATTATTTAATCAACTAAGTACCTGCCTCGCATACAGTTATATGTTTGGGTACGGTGACAAAATCGGCAGACATCCTCCCCTAACATCAAATTCAAAGAGACAGATAGATACACTCGTAACTACATACTTATTTTCCATTTCATTTTAATCTCCCCTTCCAGGGGTCGGCGTAGGTTGGGGTAGGTTTGCCCTAATTGATTTAGGGCAGTGGTTCCTAACCTGTTTTGACCAGGAACCACTTTGATTTCGTTATTTTTAACACGAACCACAAAGTTAAATAAAATGTAGCAATCATAAAATATCTTATGTAAATCGTAAAATTCTAAAATGGCAATAATTCACAGGTTTATTTTAGCTCTTGGGGACGGACTGGTTGGGAACCACTGATTTAGGGTGACCGCTAGACTATTAAATTGTCATTGACAGTGACCGGAAATTGATTCCTATTTCAAAGCCCTTTGCTCGGTTGCTGTGCCTCTACATTAAAGTTACTTATGAAATCCAGCAATTATGCTGTGAAATGGGATATGTTTTCTTGTCACGACATTTAAATAATAGGCATGCAAACCCCTTCATGTACGCTGCAATATTTATCTACTTAGTTGAAAAATAATATTGTTTTGAAAAATGAGGGTCCAGTGGTGCTATGTTAGGACTCTGGATTTGCGATATGGAGGCCCGAGGTTCGACACTAGGTTGGTCATGTACGGTGGAACACAGAGAAAGGTGTACAGGAGAGCTTTTAAGGTTGAGATTTTCTCAAAAACTACTTGTAACTTGACCTATTGCAAAAATTCTTCCACTGTTTGATAGATAAAAGTGAAAACTATATGACTGTAAAATAAATATTAAATTCGGTCCAGTAGTTTTTGAGAAAATCTCAACCTTATTGAGGCCCCCTGTATCTCTGTCTTCGACTGTAGGTACCTACCAATTATTTATCCTCAATTTTCTCAAAGGAAAACCGAATGCTCTCAAAAATGATGAAGGAAAACATCGTGAGAATATGACTGTAATCCACCATTCTGCACTGAGCCTGCGTGGTGGATTTTGGCCCCAGCTCCCTCGATGTAATGGAAAGTTCTTTCCTTAGGACCTTTGAAACTAAGATGATAATTGTAGCGATTCCCAGATTACGTAACGCGAAGCGAGGCGTCTCGCTCGCTCTTACACAATGTAGCATATGAACGACAATGGCAGTTGCGTTTAGTTTTAGGATTCGACTTAGTAGCCCCTATATTTAGCTACAACACGGACATAGTGAGAAGACTGAAAAGAACCAAACCTTTTGAGTTAGTGTAGTGTAGTGAAAACAATTCGTAGTAATAGTGCGCGAATGTAAGACACGTCAACAAAGTGATCGCCCTTAATAGACTCTAAGTAATGTCGTTGGACTAACTCTTAGATAAAAGTGTAAATTTATAGAAATTTAGGTCAAAATCAAATTACTTATTAGTCTTATTGTATTTATGCTAGATCGTAATGTGAATAAAATGTCATATTATGGCACTTTATTTAAAAAAACCATATTTAGTTACAATGTAATGTCATGTTTGCAGGTGTCATTTTCTTCCACAAATACCTCCCCGAAACCAAGGACAGAACACTTCAGGAGATAGAGGACTACTTCTGCGGTAGAACCAAGACACTGAAGAAGGCAAGCGTAACGTCGACGCAAACATTGTGAAGTACCTATAGGTACTTCTTTATACGCCTCGTTTTCTTTATGATTTTCAACGGGCGCCTGTAGTTTCTAAGCTTTTAAATGTTTCTCATGATATTGTGATGTCTTTGAAATATAATTCTATTTTTTTATAATAATTACGAAAAGTAATTAAAATTGATTGTACTGTAATACAGAGATATGTGTACAGGAGAGTTTAAGGTTGAGATTTATACAAAAACAGTTGACTGATACGTAGTGGCAAAAAGCGGGCGGTGGATAGTTTGCTGCATTGAATGTATTGATATTAGATAAATTGGATGAGGTATGTGTGCTATTGTATGCCAGGATGTGTGATATTGTATGCCAGGATCGATATGAGTGCTTTTGTATGCCAGATCGCTATGTGTTATTGTATGCCAGCATCGTTATGAGTGTTATTATGTGCCAGGATCTCTATGAGTGCTGTGATATTGTATGCCAGGATCGTTATGAGTGCTATTGTGTGACGATATCTATGTGTGCTGTGCTATTGTGTGCCAGGATCTCTATGTGTGCTGTGATTATATGCTAGGATTGTTATGAGTGATTCATATGAATATGTATCTCTATGTGTGCTGTGCTATTGTATGCCAGGATCGCTATGAGTGCTATTGTGTGCCAGGATCTCTGTGTGCTGTGATTGTATGCCAAGATCGTTATGAGTGCAATTGTATGCCAGGATCGTTTTCAGTGTAATTGTATGCCAGGATCTCTATGTGTGCTGTGAATGTATGCCACGATGATTATGAGTGCTATTGTATGCCAGGATCGCTATGACTGCTATTGTATTCCAGGATCTCTATGTTGCTGTAATTGTATGCCAGGATCGCTATGTTTGCCAGATGAAATCCATCGTCTATGCCTAACCCTACGGGAAATAAAGGTGTATGTAGACGTCTGATTTTTGAAAATTCTTTACAATTAAGTACTTCCATAGTGTGTAATCTAAACTATCTACCAGTGAAATAATTTTTATAAGTAATCAGTCAAGTAGTTCTTGAGAAAATAATCAACCTTATTGAGGCCCTCTGTATACTTATCTCTGTCATCGTGTGTACTATTTTTAGTCTTAGTTACCTACATTGGTATTATATGTAACGGAAAATGTATGTTCACGGTTTAAATTTCCCGAGAAGTTAGACGTAAGCAAACGGGGACAGACTTTTATTGTGACATGATGCGTCCGCAGATAAATACGTGGCGTAATTCACAAAACTCAAATAATAAACAGACCTTCTGCTTATAGCAGTAACGCTGTTTTTAGCCTGTAGCAGTGAACCGCTTTTGTTTCGATGGCGGACTCATTCCTGCTAGACTGAAAGCAACGTTACGTACGGCTATGGACAGAGTCTGTTTTTGACTCGAGTTTTTTGAAAACGGCGATGTATTTATCTGCAGGTGTGTCCTACACTAAGGCTCGACAGAAAAGGACCATCGACCAAAGTCAGCCAACGAAAGTCAACTTGCAACTTTTATCAACAACAAAAACCCATGTAATTTCCATGACAAACTATAAGGCCTGGGCCATACTTACCGCGGTTGCAACGGCACAAACGGCAGTTTCATATGTTTGATATTTCGCGTTTTAAGACACAATTTTCAGAGTTCTTCTGTTAATAATATCAATCAGTGAACGACACGTCCAAGGGACCTCGCGCCTCGGTAAATGCATTAAGTAATTAAAAGCGTCCAACCATCTGAATCCATTACTTCGGCTTCTAAAAAACATACAGTCACGTCTGACCGACGCACTAAATACCAATAGCAAAGGACAGTCGTAAGTATGGTCATGCTCTCTTCTTAAGGGCCTTCCATGAGCCAACTAGCGCCGCCAATCTTAAAAAAATAATATCTTCCAATATAATCAATTTGATTAAAAAAGCTATTTACGAAATGTTTATTACGGATAAATACTATTTATTAAATGCTTATTTATAACGTGATTCAATTTCGGTAAGTTGTAGTTCGCTTAATTGCGAAAAACTGCCGTTTTTGGCACATTTGTGAACTACAACTTAGCTTGTCGCAATTATGCCATGTATTGTATTTTGAAAAATAGTATTCATCCTAATAAACATTTTATAAATAGCTTTTTTTAATAAAATTGATTAAATTGGAAGATATTATTTTTTCAAGATTGGCGGCGCTAGTTGGCTCATGGAAGGCCCTTAAATTCTTCTACGTTCGCCATCAGGGGGCCTCGCGAAACGTATCTTGCCCACATCTTTAGGTCTTGTCCAGCCACTGGTCTTGTATGGCCCGCGTGGTTAGTAGGTGACTGTAGCGAGTGGCCGCCACCGACCACACGTGTGCCACAAAATGTATAAAAAAGTGTAAATTGCTTGACGGTGCCCCGTTTGCGCCGAGCCTTACATACATATTTCGGATGACTGAAATTGTTAATTTAGGTTAGGTTTAGTTTAAATGAATGAATAAAGGACATTCTAAATATTGCCAGTTGTTTATTTATTATTACTTATCAATTATTTATTTAATAGCGTTTAATGTCCCACTGGTAAAAACCTTTAGCTAATTTCCAGAGTAATTATTTCAAAATTTATTAGTTTAAAACTTAGCAATATTAATCATTACCTATATATACAGTCGCCAGCAGATCAATGGTAACACTTGCAGTACGATTTCAAGTCTTACGACGCAAATAATAAGAACTGTCAAAAGTAAAAAGTGTTACCATTGATCTGCTGTCGACTGTACCTTTGTTCCTATATTCTTCCCTTCTAATACAAAAGAGATATTCAGAAGTGGTACTTAGATATACAGGGTGGCCCATCAAGATATAATTATATCAAGCATTCGCCTTTTAATGTAGGCACTGGGATCATTAGAAAATTTTGTTCCTTGCAACCTACCTATATCATTTCAAATTCAAATATATTTATTTGTAGAAACGGGTTACCATTTACCACTAAAATAACTTGCGGAAAGAAAATGACGACTGATTCCCGAGTCGTGTAGGAGTTTTTTGAATAACTTTATGCAGTTTTTAGGTATAACTTATTTTATAAATTCAAACAAACTAGTGCACAAAACCAACAATAAATTTATTTTGACAAAGAAATTACATACAATTTT
The DNA here is from genome assembly GCA_963506565.1 of Tachystola acroxantha. Lineage (NCBI taxonomy): Eukaryota > Metazoa > Arthropoda > Insecta > Lepidoptera > Oecophoridae > Tachystola > Tachystola acroxantha. Next base: position 21,648,806 of record OY735870.1, read on the forward strand.
CACAAAAATATGGAATGTTGGAGCCTAGTTTACAATAGGTACTTATTCTAATTGACTAGAGTGCTCTAGACTAGCATTAATGACGTGGCCATTAGACTACGTACAATGACGACGTGGTACCGTGCTTCTGACGTCACAAGTTCGGACCCACCTCTGGACATTGTGGTGGGTCTCCTTTCAGTAAGTTAATAAGTAGCATACAATATTGCCATCTTTAAAATATACAGGGTCTAATGGAAAACCGAAAGGGGGATGTTCTGTATAGGTAACTGATGCGGCTCCTAATTGGGGCGCTAACGGGACATCAAGCAACAAACGACCTGTTGCATAGGATGGGTTTAGCTGAATCTCCAACCTGCAGAGCCTGTGGTGACAAAACGGAGTCCATGAAACACCTACTGTGTGAATGTGACTCACTGGCTAGAAAGCGAATGAGTCTTCTGGGGTCGGCCTATCCGGAACCAGAAGACTACAGGCTCCTTCCCATGAGCTGCATAGCGGACCTACTGAGTTATATCTTTAGGGAGGAGGAAGCATAAAGGAAAGGGGAGAGCACAAAAGATCCCAATGGGTCGAAGTGCCGCCACATTGGCACCCAATCAGGATAAGATAGGTAACTGAACATTGCCGGTTTCGACAATATTCGACAAGGGAGAAAGGATTGGTAACTAAAAAACTTTTGTTCTACTTTTCGAATAAAATTAATGTCTCACTCGGATGTAAGTAGTTTGGTTTATTCGTCCATGAATATAGTCTAATGGGTACGTCTGTTGTACCTCAGTTTACAGATATGTCGCTCGAAGTAGCCTAGTTATATATAATACATATAACTTTATAAATATAATCTTTTATTTATTTTCGTACGAAAATAAGAGCTACTTTTTAGTAAAGATAGTGTTTTGTGTCATGCGGATTAATGGTCTTTTCAGAAATGGTCTTTCTATGAAGTGGACGTTTCAGTTTCGTTGCCGAGCGTGTATTGCGGCTAAAGGAAGGCAATTTGAACATTTAATTTAAATAATTTTTTGTAATGAAATAATGGATGTTTCATTTTTAAAAATCTTAATAATAAAACCAATCCTAATCGTAATTAGCAATGAGTCACAACTGTAATGGCCTCCTGGTGGCCTTTGCCTACCTGTAAATTATTTCTGTTCCGCTCACACTTAGCAAAATAGCGTCACTACCTGTTTCACTCAAATTTGAAGTAATAAAAATTTGTCCAGTTTTTGGGTTAGTTTACAAAAACAAAACAAAATGGCCTTGTTTAAGCAATATTTTGGTAAGTGTCATACCATTTTGGAATCGTCATGGACTGCGCCAACGTTTGAGGTCACTTGCCAGAAAGGCGTAGTACATTTTTTTTTCAGGATAGTTGATTAAAGTTGGGCAAAGTAACAATTTTCAAAACTTGGTAGGTAAAAAAGTGATCATTTTCTTCTGAACTGGGGAAGTTGGCCTTCAATTTTAGACTAGAATTTAGAGAAGCATTCTTGAGGGTTATATCAAAGATTTTTTTTAAATGTAAGGATTTGTAATAATTGTACTTAAAAACCCATCAAAGAATGTCGTTTTTCTCGAATTTTTTTTAAATGCCAATAATTATCAAAATACATCACTTGGATTTTTTTCTATATTTTTGTAATAACTGTTATCACTTGGTCCATCACGCGTTTCCGGCTTGACGTCGATTTCTGGGACACCCTGTATACACTCGAAAAACATAACCCTCCTTCTTTCGCAGTCAGGTAAAAATTCGAACTAACTTCAATTCGGTTTACACAGTTGATCGTCAATTAAAAATATTGTTTATTTAAATAATCTTTTGAAATTCCGTCGCGTTAGGTTGGTGTAACTCCGCATGACACTAAAACACATCTTTGACTATGATAAATGTTCATTTGTTAAAGATAATATTTAAACTAGGTGTTCATTCGTTTACGTGCATAGTTTTCTAAACCTTCCTTTATTACAGGTAGTACTACATTAATAGTAAAATCTTTGAAAGACAAAAAACGTTTAAAACTAATAATTTTGTACGGCAAACCTCTGGATCATTCGTATATTATGAGTTCGTAATGATCGTAATGTATTTAAAAATCTACAAAGATATCGGGGCCTGAATATTAGGACTAAACAGGGGCTAAAAGTTAACACTTCCCCCTAAAATAGGGGCAAACAGCTCAGAAACTGCCATTATGCATACAACTTTAGCAGTTATTTATGAAATTTGAATTCTTTAACCCCTGTTGTTGAAAATACCCCAGGATATAACCTATAGAGGCACAAAGTACGTATATTAGCTATTGTATACAAATGCATATCTAAATGTACGATCAGCAACCAAGTTAATTAGGCTTTTCATGGTTATCGAATCTGGTTGAATAGTGATTCTAGAACTGACGGACATTGCTGACTGTATTACGAGAAATAATTGGAATTACTTTCTAGATGTGATCAATTAATGACTAATACGTGCATAAATTTGGATTGATATTTGTCTAGATGAGATCAATTAATGACTAATATGTGCAATAACTTGGATTATTGTGACAATGTCTCTAGAGATGATTAATTTACAGATATGCTTAAAAGTTCGGTTTATTATGTATTTTTTTCTATATGTAACAAATTGCTATGGTTTACACTAATGTAATTCAGCGACTGACTGTACATTTATTGAGTAATATAGTTGAGGTTTGCCTTTTAATAACTATGAGATCAATGTTCTATTTGAATTGCTAGGAATATTACTACTTAGAACTGCGACTAATACACTAATATCTCTTATTGCACATAAACCATTAAAATTATAAAACAATAATAATTACAAACATAGCATTATTTTGTATCGGCACAAGATTTAGGCAATTTGAGGTGAATCGTCAATTTTTTCTTCATACTTTCATACACTTTACTAACGAATCAAGTTTATATTTTTCGCAATTGAAGTTATGTTAAGCTAGGATATTAGTTTTTATATTAGTTGAAAATTACAAATATAGAAATTACAATTTTACATAGTGAGTTTCAAAACCTGGAATAAATATTTCACATTTAAATTGGGTAGCTAAATGTGTGAGTTTAGAATTAAAAGGTTTGCATGAGAAAGAGAGGAATTGATGAATCTCTCTATGAATACGGATTTTTGAGCCACTAGTCATTACTAGTAATTTGGTCATTTTCGCAACTGCTTATGACAGCAAAATGACTTTTGCGTCAGCGATTTGTATAACACGGCCAGATACGTTATAGTAGGGACAAAATCCTTGTACAGGCGAAAACAGACAAATGTATACTCAATTTGAAAAACGAAGAAATCACATCTTATAATTAATTTACACCGACACAAAAATAAATGCTTCGCTTACACATATACAAAAATAATTCCGCTAATTTTGAGTATTTTCCTATAATTCGATGGATTATAGATGGATGGCACTCTCAAATACTGGAACTTGATACTCGGATTCCGGCTTACAATCATTTGCTCAAAATTATACATAATTACTTAGTAATTATACTAATACACAAAAATGTTTTTGCACATAAAGTTTATTAAATTAGGTAAATACAAGATTGGTCAGTTCGGGCCCTAAGGTCAAGATTTTGATAAATTAAAGAAAATATCAATAACTTCTTCACGTCCTCCGAAGTGTCTAAATCCTTCGCTCCATATAGAGAAATATATGAGAACAATAAAGCAAATGTCAATCCTATACGTATATATATAGGGAAATGGTGATATTTATAATATATAATATTGTGTGTGTGTGAAGTGAAAAGTGCTCACAAGAACGAGAACACTACCACTCAACATGAACTCTTGGTAGGAGTCAGATATTCACTGTTTCGGCGGTAAGTACAGACCTGAGCCATGAGCTAAGTTACCACTTGCATCTACCCACAAAATGTATGTTAGCTAATGTTAAATGTACTAAATAAATAAAAATAAAATGTATACATCTTTGTTTTCTACTAGCGTTAACGATAGTAAAAGCCACTTGGGTGTACTCAATGGAGTACGTATGCTTAGGATCCAAACTGACTAAAATAACACATTGTATAGATAACTTAGTTAGACACAGAAAACTAGGATTAAACGAAGTAGATGGTAGAAAAATTAAATCTTAAGTTTAATCCTTACTTTCTGAGACCTGTATTTTACAAATTCTATATAAAATACAGGCTGTATATTGTTTTTTCTTATAATTTACAATATTAAGTAAGAACATATTTCTGAAAATGCACAATGTTTAAACCGGAATCCATAATTGTCTACATTATAGTTTAGTATAGATATTGCTAAAATTGCAAGGGATCGGAAGAACTGACCACAACACAAGAGTTACGAGATACTATTTTTGCTTCAATAATACAGTGATATTAGTTGACTTCATTGATTATAAAAGCAAAATAATTATGTTGCACCAAGTTGTAAAGCTTGTAAGCTACTTTTACATACCTAATGATATGTAAAACGTCTACATTTTACGAATGTCGGTAAGGGCCTTCCATGAGCCAACTAGCGCCGCCAATCTTCAAAAAATAATATCTTCCAATTTAATCAATTTTATTAAAAAGGCTATCTACAAAATGTTTATTAGGATGAATACTATTTTTCAATATACAATACATGGCATTGCGACAAGCTAAGTTGTAGTTCACAAATGTGCCAAAAACGGCCGTTTTTGGCACATTTGTGAACTACAACTTACCGAAATTCAATCACGTTATAAATAAGGATTTATCGTAATAAACATTTTGTAAATAGCTTTTTTAATCAAATTTATTATATTGGAAGATATTTTTTTTTTAGATTGGCGGCGCTAGTTGGCTCATGGAAGGCCCTTAAGTGTTATTACTAGCTCCATAAGTATAAACCAAAGGTTTAGTTAAGTCTCTAAACCAGTCAAGTGAGAGTCAGCTGTCGGACTCGCGAACCGAGGGTTCGCAACTTATCGCCATAAATGAAAATGCCAGATTCTGCCCCACCATCAACCGCTAGTTGTACAAGATAACGAATAAATGTAAACGTATCTCCGTTTTTTATTAAAATTATTGGTTTAAAATAAAGTTTTGTACAAGTTGAGATTCGAAAAAAACAGCATAATTAAGAATTCAGAAAATAGTAAGAAATCGAAGCGATTTATTCATTGTTTTTGTTATTCTTCTAGGGGAGTTGCGAGAGTAGTAGAAAATGATACTGATTATGATTATGCAATATGAAACCTGTAATAAGTCCCTAACAAAATGATAGGTACAGCTTAAATGGTCACGTAATTTTGTAGGTGGGGCAAAGCTCCATTGAAATGTGACAATGTCTATTGCTCTAACGAAAAGATATAGGCTAAACCGAAACAGGAAATAAAAAGAAACACTGATTATTACTAGTGACTAATATGTTTTCTGAATTACTTATCGTTAAAACTTGATAAAAATATATGGTATTTCATATGGTATTACATTTCGTAACATGTCTTTAATCAAAGCAAACCTTTGAGCTTATAATAATGGCGCTAGTACACTCACTTATAGGTACTATGCTGCAACAATCTCGCTCAGGACAAGAATAAATAAATGGACCGACTCTTCAATGTAAGCTTGTGAATATATATTATTTTTAATATGCTAGATCCAACCGACACTTGTGTAACTGAGAGGCAATTGAAGTTAATTTTTACCCAACTGCCGAAACTAAGAGGGCAGTGTTTTTGATAACCAATGCGGTTGCCTTGGACGAATTAAGCAATGGACCCGAGACGCGGCTGTGCATGCCGTTGTAATTTTCAGGACATTTACGTTTTGATCGGGTAGGCATCAGTCCTTACCTGTCCCTCCCAATATTATTGACCCGTGGGGTGACCGCGACTTCCATCGTTATCGTAATCGCTTTCAATTTGACACATGGACGCTATACATTGCTGCTATGTTTTTGCAAGTTTTAACAAACGACAACGAAACGCGGCAATGCATATCGTTCAAGTGTCTAAATGAAAACGATAACGAAAACGATTGAAGTCGCGGTCACCTCCCTGGTGAGAACCTCATACGTTTTTCGATCATTTCGCGTCCGTTGGTTAATTTGTTCAACTTAGTTGCATTAAATTACAATGTTACTGCAATGGTTACCGATCATTAACCTCTGTCACACAAATAGGCGTGCAGAAAATGGATATGTGGATTTCATTAGAAGTTATCGGTCCATCTTTAAACACCTGAATTTATTTTGGCAATGAACAGTTTACATTATCTTACGCTATAGTGGCCGACTAAGGGATATTGGTTTCAGTGATATTTTTTGCCACAAAACAACTCTATACCAAAGACCATGTACTGAAATAGGTTTTTTTTAATTTATTGTTTAATAACATTTTTAAAAGTGCATGTGAAATCTACTTTCCCATCTTAGGCGAAACCACGTGTTTGTATGCCGATGGGGAGTTTTAATCTATCTATACATATAATAAGACTGTAAAAAAGTTGTGTCTATACATTGGATATTTTTTGAAAAGAATAATTGTAATGTGTTTTAGGATCGATACTGATGCCAAAACACTAATTTTTAGAATATTTGTCTGTGACTTTGTGCAAGTATCACGCCATAACTACTGAAGGGATTTTGATGGGAGTTTCACTAGGAGATAGCTGAAATATCCGGACAGCTCATAGGCTATATATAAGCCATTTTGACTCACGGGATATAAATAATTATAATACACAATTAGAATAGAGATGAGTGGAAGGGGGGGGGGAGGCTTTGCCCAGCAGTGGGGCATTACAGGCAAGACAAAATCAACGACTTTTTGTACGGTGGAACACAGAGAAAGATGTACAGTAGAGTTTTTGAGGTTGAGATTATCTCCAAAACTACTTGACCTAATGCAAAAATTCTTTCAATTCGGTCCCCGGTAATTGAGGCACCCTGTATCTGTCTTCGACTGTACTATTTTTCAGCAGAAAGGTCGTTAACGCTGACTTTCACGGGACTTGTTGCTGCTAACCCTCACGGCCTATTTCAGTATATGGTCTATCCATATCAAAGACTCTTAGAGGCTAGGTTCCAAAACACTTCTTCAGCGTTCCTTAAAGATAGATTCAGAACCAGCCAATCAGTGGACGGCATGGCAACGAATTCGTGCCCGTTTTTTTCATCTGACAGCTAAGTAGAAAATGTTAGCTTTTGAACCCAACCTAAGTCTTTGACAATCGATATCAATCGAAATATAATAAGAGTATGGAAGAGTAACTTAAAAATAAAGGTGACATTTTGTTCTCGCGGTGGATAGGTTAGTCAAATCCACAGACCACTTACCCAATATACATGAAATCGGTACAAATTTGCAAGCGAAAAGTTCTGTCAATGAGCGCATAGAGACGAGGCGGGGGACAGAGGTGCCGTATTAAAGAGAGGCGACCATGTTGATAATATCTCTAAGTTACACGTGCCGCGAAGCCATTTTGCGCTCATGTTACAGGTCTATGGGGGAAGTTGTCTGTGGTCAAATCAAACCGCTACGATAACCACACGGGAGCGATAAATTTGTCGCTGTGCACGAATTTGTACCAAAACGGTTTGCGGTCTCTCGCGTTTTAAGTCTGGAGACACTTTTGTCGCTGGCGCCGCGTGGTCTGTTTTAATAGAACCTTTTTTTACAAAAAAGCGTAGAGTATTAATATTATATCGCGTTAGACATTACTGTCTAACGCGATATAATATTAATACTCTACGCTCAAGGTTAGAGTCTAAATTTGTACTATATGTTCTCATAGTTATTCTTCCATACTTATCGGCAGAGACCGGAATTTTCGCATTTTTGAATGGAAATGGACTTGTGTTCTAAAAATGTTATTTACTTGCATTAAATTAAAAGACAATATATTTCAAGATAGTAGTGTAGTAATAAAATTTATCGATACAATTGAAAATCGATCCAGCAATCGATTTGACCATTTAAAAATGCTAAGGAAATTCTGGATTCTGCTTATCATATTGATATCGATTCTCACTCTACCTCTAACACTTCTTAATACTAATACTTTCAAGAATAGGTTATTTACAAATTCTTCACAATACCAAGTAAATTTTCTGATAACCACTTACTACAGGATGGAGACGTTTATTTAATCAAGCTCGCTTCTCGCTTCTCAGACGACACTGAAATGAGTAAATGGAAAATAATTAGGGGGTAGGTTCTCTTGAAAATGAAGGGAAACGACGGTTGCAAAATTATTTGATAATTTTTAATTTAATGTCATACAGTGGTTATTTTGTGTTTAATATCACGTTAAATTAATCAGAAAATGTTCACGATTGACAGTATGGTGAATTTATATAATAATTTGAGCAATATCTGAAATTTCAAGCTTTTATCAAGAGTTCCCGCTACAAGCTCGGGAGTGAACGTGACTGTCGAGCTGCTTCGTCCAGAGTGATGACGCTACGGCGTCTCCTCTGGATGAAGATAGAAGACTTTTATATATTGAATTTTCTATAACATGACATTGGCAAATGACGAACTGTCGAGTCCATTAATAAAATAAATAAATCAGGGGGTATTTATTTTCACGTGTCATGATCGAAGGCTTAAACTGTGGAATAACTTCAAATCGCATGGCTAATCACAGTACACAATAAAAGACATTGCCACATTTCAATGGAGCTTTGCCCCACCTACATAACTACGTGACCATTTAAGCTGTACCTATCATTTTGTTGGGGACTTATTACAGGTTTCATATTGCATAATCATAATCAGTATCATTTTCTACTACTCTCGCAACTCCTATAGAAGAATAACAAAAACAATGAATAAATCGCTTCGATTTCTTACTATTTTCTGAATTCTTAATTAAGCTGTTTTTTTCGAATCGCAACTTGTACAAAACTTTAGTTTAAACCAATAATTTTAATAAAAAACGGAGATATTTTTACATTTATTCGTTATCTTGTACAACTTGCGGTTGATGGTGGGGCAGAATCTAGCATTGTCATTAATGAATGAAAACTATTTATATTCCAAGTATGAATTAACCCCACTTACATTTTCGCAGACTTCTTATTCAACTTCTGATACATGGACCCTTTGGCGTTGCCGGCGGGGCCCTTGGCGAGGGCCGAGGGCCCGCGGGCGAGCGCAAAGGGCCTGTCCCTCTGGCCGGGGCCTTCCGGCTTCACCGCCTGCCCGGAATGGAGATCTGGGTTCGGGCCGTTCCACGCCATGTAGTCCTTTCTGTTGAAGATTATTATGTACCATTAGAATAGGGTATTTAAATCGACTGCATATAATTTAAGCCTCTTTTATTAAATTTTTATACAATCAAGACGAATCTAACGACACCTCATATGTTAAAATCCATCAAGCCGTTTATGCTGTAGGCGCCAAAGAATTAGACATACATACTCACTCACATGCCGCAGCAATCAAGTGTCTTATTTTGTAAACAAATATGATCGTCTAATTACCTGTTGTGATGTAACACTCTAATTACCTGTTCATCATTGTGAAAATAAAGTGATCCGATCTAATAATGTGAAAATAACTATTCAATAGTCACAGAACAGCTTAAAATAGTAAGGTAAAGTAGTTTTTGTTTACAAAATAAGACCCTTGATTTAGGCTTCGGTTTACATACATTCAAAAAACTAACTCTCCTTGCACAGTCGGGTAAAAATAGTGCTCGGTGGCGCTGTGGTTAGGTCCCAGGTTCGGTATCCCCAGGTGTTCGATGTTCCCAGGTCATGTACGAGTTTTCCTCGGTTTAATAGAAGGAAAAACTTACGTACATTTAGCGAATGCTCTTAAAAAAGTGAAGTAAACATAGTGATGAAACCTGCATGCCGTGGAAAAAATGTAAGGAACGTGTAATCCGCCAATCTGCATTGCGCCCGCGTAACGGATCATGGCCAGTTTATGTATGTATGTAATGCAAATGTACGTACAAAAGCAGACTGTCTTTCGGTCCTTGTCGAATTGATAGGTTGGGACCGCTGGACTGCACACAGTACTGACTCTTGTACTTCGACTCTGAACTGCTGCTGGACTTCAGGATCGGCCTGCAATGTGACTGTACTGTGACTGTCTTGTATTTCGTTACATTTGTAATTTCGAAAAAAAAACGTTAAAACATCCGTCATTCTTACACAATTTAGTACCTATATGAAAGACCGTGACAAGATAAGATATAAGATAAATATTCTTTATTGCAAAAAAATAAAAAGTATTACACAAAAGAAATAGGCTAATACAGTTAGTATTACAATTGGCGGTCTTATCGCTCAAAGCGATCTCTTCCAGACAACCTTTGGGTAGAGAATTCGGCGTATGAATAGGTAGCTTGTTGAGCAATATTAAAGACAAGTTTATTTAGGTTTAGCTTTAGCGGCCATGATAGAATCGTACTTAGCGTCAGATAGACAATTCGAATTCTATACCTAAACGCAATTTGTCACTGTCACTCATATGATACATCGGGTAAGAGTCAACGGGACTACTCAAGTAGCGATGATAAAAATTTGCGTGCCACACTCAGTACTATGTGTTTTTAAATTTCAATAGCACTATTTCATTTTTAGACATGGCCGTTAATTCAAAAACATGTTATCTATGTGAATATTAATTCCTACCACAAATAGTCAACATTAATTAATATTATATCATAAATTCTTCAACTATTACTTGTAAATAAAAAACAACTAAAGAATTACCATGCATAAATGTGTGCCTAGATAATAAAATACTTATTGAATTAAGAGGTAAGTACCTAATTGAATTACTAAAATTATTTGTTACATTTATTAAAAAATCGATTTAAATACCTATTCTATTTATATTGAATTCTGTGCGTGAGAACTAAATGAATAATAATTAGAGAAAGCTAAAATAATATTAAAATGAATTCATGAATTATGATAACTAAATGATGACTAATAACTACAATACAGGGGCCGGTTCTGGGTAGTATTTACTAAACTAAACTTTTACAGGGTCTAAACATAGTGCTAAGAAAACTAGAGCACTTAAGGTAAGGAGATTGTTTAATTCCTCTCTTTCATACAAACTTTACAGTAAAACTTTTAAAACTGAACACTTACCAACATTATTAAAATATAATATGTAAATTAAATACACTACACGATTAAATTATATGTAGACAATAACTTTTAATATAGGGGTGGAGAAAGTTTTACGTATATTAGATTTTTTTTTGTAATACATATTTTAATTTTTTCAATATGTTCTAATTTTTTCACCGATCATTGATAAATTCAAATTCTGAGTAAAAATAGGAGCGCATCATCGTAAATCACGTTTCCAACCGAATGTTAGACATGGTTGTCGGAATACTACTACTATTGTCCGATAGATGGAGTTGTGCAACATAAACTTTAGTACGTATAATACGATGAGGATTTTCCGGTGAGCGTGGCCTGTGGTGGCTCAGTTGGTGTGAGCATATCACCGAATGACAAGGTCGCAGGTTCAAGTCCTGCCTACGGCTAGATATTTTTCATCATGTTTTTTGTTCGCCGAGCATTGCATAATACATAAAAACAAATTCTGAGTATTTTAATTTGGTACTAAAATGAGTGTTCAGTATCAAAAGTAGCGTATGAAATAATAAAATTGTAAAATCGCCTTAATCATGTGAAATTTAGTTTAGTATAAAAGGCAGTACCAGGTTTAGGCCCACTATAGTTCACTGGAATATTACTACTAATTAATAAAACAACATTAAGGACAGACCTAATAATATAAAATGTTGCAGGCAAACTATTGTTACAAGTTCAGCCACTTTATAAGGTTTTTGGAACTATGACGAACATAATCAAGAGATAATTTAGATAGATTTCTACTACAATTCTAATGGCTTGCCGCCGTTAGCGGAATTTTGACGAGGGGCGGTGAATGGTAAAACAGTTATACAGGGGGTCGATATAGACCCCCAGGAGTCAACGACCACCTGCAAGGGGTCTATTAGAGCGGGGGAAAAATCTACGAGTTCATCCATTTCGGGTCTTTTTATTAATTGATATCAGGATGTTGGTACGGTGGAACACAGAGAAAGGTGTACAGGAGAGTTTTTAAGGATGAGATTTTTTCAAAAACTACTTGACCTATTCCAATAATTATTTCACTGTTAGATAGATAAAAGGTAAAACTATGTACTGTAAAAGAATTATTATAATCGGTCCAATGGTTATTGAGAAAATCTCAACATTATTGTGACCCCTGTATACTTATCTCTGTCTTCGTGTGTACAAGTTCAAAGGTCACTGCGACCTCAAAGACCTCGAGGTCTTATATCTCGCTCCCAAGGCCAACGTCCTTCAGGAATCGTATGATGCACTTGAGCGAGATAGTTTTTATATCCTCGTGTGGCATTAGGCTCGGCTTCTGCTGTGAATGAGACTGCCTCGTAGAAGTTTTCTCCCAGGTGGAAACGCAGCCTAGAGGGTTCTAAAAGCGACTGAATCTTGAATTGACCTACGATACAACGTCACAACACAAACTCGAACAATATTACTAGCCACTTCCATGGCGATTCAATGACTTTTCGAAACCAAATTCTACGAACCAGCGGCCGTAGCGATCGACGCAACGTTCGCCGAGCTGTCAAACTATCGACAGCTCGGCGGCGTAACGGGCTGCTACGGGCTGGGCGCAATGGGAATGGTCAGTGAATCGCCGTGCAAACGATCAATTGACATTACTTTACACGTACGAACGAGTACAACTACTGGTACAAACTTTAGACAAACACAAATACAACTACATAAAGAAAACAGTGAAATACATAACAGTGACCTATAGGTATGCTTTTAGATTTAACATCACACATAAACACAGACCACTTACCCCATAGACCTGTAACAGGAGGGCGCCCGTGTCTGCCCGCAAATGAGCGCAAAATTGCTTCGCGACACGTGTGACCTAGATATTATCGACATGGACGCATCTCTTTAATACGGCACCCCTGTCCCCCGCTTCGTCTCTATGCGCTCATCGTTGACAGAATTTTTCGCTTGCAAATGACATTGCCACATTTCAATGGAGCTTTGCTTGAGTTTGACAAAACTACGTGACCATTTAAGCTGTACCTATCATTTTGTTGGGGACTTATTACAGGTTTCATATTGCATAATCATAATCAGTATCATTTTCTACTACTCTCGCAACTCCTATAGAAGAATAACAAAAACAATGAATAATTCGCTTCGATTTCTTAGTATTTTCTGAATTCTTAATTAAGCTGTTTTTTCGACTCGCAACTTAACCAATAATTTTAATAAAAAACGGACATATTTTTACATTTATTTGTTATCTTGTACATCTTGCGGTTGATGGTGGGGCAGAATCTGGCATTGTCATTTGTACCGATTTCATGTTTATGGGGTAAGTGGTCTGTGCACATAAATAACAAAACAAAGCATGCACACAAAGTGCATTTTAGGCAACCTTACGTGGTATATCTCAAGTAGTAAGGGTATACAGTCTATTGGCTATGATTCAATGTATTAAATGTAATTGACAGTGTCAAAATTTCATCTAAAAAAAGTTTTGGTTAAGGGCCTGATATTAGCCAACTAGCGCCGCCAATCTTGAAAAAATAATATCTTCCAATTTAGTCAATTTTATTAAAAAAGCTATTAACAAAATGCTTATTAGGATGAATACTATTTTTCAATATACAATACATGACATAATTGCGACAAGCTAAGTTGTAGTTCACAAATGTGCCAAAAAACGGCAGTTTTTCGCAATTATGCGAACTACAACTTACCGAAATTGAATCACGCTATAAATAAGCATTTAAAGAATAGTATTTATCGTAATAAACATTTTGTAAATAGCTTTTTTAATAAAATTGATTAAATTGGAAGATATTATATTTTCAAGACTGGCGGCGCTAGTTGGCTCATATCATGCCATTACCACTAGATAATTGCTTACAACAATAATGTTTCATGAGTTTTGCTTAATTAATTAATTATAGTTTTTTTTAATTATTCAAAGAGTGAAAGGCAAATTCAACTAGGGCCTACAGCCTGGTCTGATGTTAATAGAATGTCTGAATGCTTATAAATACATACATATATACGAAGATAACCTAACCACACCTACCCTCCCAAACCTCTAAACGAAATAACTCAACGATCCACGCAATCATCGAGTTATGCAAGGAAACCTTGCTAAGAGCACAAAACTTCACAAACACGACTTCTCTCGAGCACTCCAATTAATATAAACGTTCGCGGACATCTCCTGATTAACTTAAGGTGATCGTTAATCACTAAATTACCACGGAAACGATTTAATTCGAATTTTCCCAAAAAAGTAGCTAATGTCGTTCCGCGCGCTTTTCAAGGAATCCCCATTATAGTATAAATTACATTACATGGTACAGACTATAGTCTTAAATTATAAAACTTATTTAAAAGTGCTGCTGAGAGTTTATTGCCATTTTTTCTACAGAGTCTGTGCTATTTCTCCGACACAATACATACACAAAAACTAACATAACCAAAAAATACTAACTCATTAGTCTGTAAGTCAGGGGTTCATGCAAATATCTATTTTGCCACTCAAACCCAGGTTGCATTGGTACGTCGTCATAACGTCAAAATGCTTTATAACGGAGGACGTCATCATGCCACCAAGGAACACTACATTAGTATAGAGTTTTGGCAGTAATAATTAATAGAATAATCTGTTTCTAGAGCAGGCGGAAAAACGTACAATGACCTTTTAGCTATAGGCAGTTGTCCGACCGCCGGCGATGAGCGAGTAGCAAGTAAAGCTATCAACTATAAAACGAGTGGCGAGTATAGTTTTGTAGCTCGGCTATCAGCTAGTATCGCTGAGCGACGGGCGATTACTCGCTTCACTTGCCCACTCGCCAGTGTAGCTCAGCGAGTGGGCGAGTGTCGCTGAGCGATGGGATGTACTCGCTCGGCGACATAATAGCCGAGCGAGTACTCGCCGGCGGTGTGAACAGTCGGCGATGAACTATTAATATATGCATCTCTTTTTTGTTTACACGGAATGTACTAAGTTTGTTGTTATGTGAGAATGATGAATGAATGAATGCGGCTGGATTTCTGTATTGTGTTGTGATATAGTGTCATTTTTTATTTTTTATTGTTATTGACATTTTCATTATTGTATTGAGATTTGCATTATTTTTATTGTTATTGACATTTTCATTATTGTTATCCTGTAAATTAATTTAATAATATGTATGACCAAGACAATTTATGAAATGTATAGTGCATTAGTTTAAGACTGTAATGCTAGACATTTAAATGAAATAATAAATAAATAAATCTTTTTTTGGACGTTTCTTGGGCGAGAAAATAGCCGGGATTACTCGCTTACTCGCCGTCTATAAGGGGGTAAACATGGCGAAAGAGGTTTGTTATTTATGAACGACGCGACGACGTTTCTCACCCCACCCCGTACTATGAGACGCGGTACGATACGTAAGCGATAACAAAGTGTATGGAAAGCGATACGTATCGTTTTATTTCAACGTCAACATAATACTTCGTGTCATTGCGCGTTTTCCCGCCTGCATTTGAAACAGGCTTTAGAACAAGTAGTGTCTCACACAACTAGCGTTTTACTAGACATTACAATACCACACCATACCATGCTATAACATAATTTAGTTTAAAATTGGGCCCTGACATACAATAATATGATATAAAGTGTTTTGCGTACGGTATAAAGTGGTTCACATATACATTATTACGTATATGGTATAAATAAACTGTTTAAAATATCAGATAATTTGTTTCACGTATAGTATAAACTGTTTCACGTCTGATATTATATATTATAATATAATATTTTATGGATGCAATTTCGCATTGGAATTTGTTATGTAATGAAATTGTAATAGCTGAATAAATGAATTGAATGATATACATTATGTTGATGGTATAGTTAGAAAGTGTCATTGAAAGATAAGATCTAACTTTATTTATACATCACTGTCAAATTAATAAAATATTATTATTATAAAGCGAATGATGGTGGAAGGTCGCCAAAGGTTTACGTCGAACAAATTGGCGATGTATTAAAAAGCGACGACGAGCGTGCATGTAGGGATTGATAAATGTGGAGGACATAATTATGAGATTTGTGTACCATGATCGTAGAATTTGGAAATCCATCGTATCTGCTGGGAAATATGGTGATTTTATGTATATGCTGTCAAAGGCGTGAAGACTGGTTGTCATGTTACAAAACGCTGACATCGTTTTATTATTACTTTTTTTTACAAGTTTCTTATACCTAATCGAAACGAAAATGTCAGGACCCATGTCGATTATTCAATGAGTAAGTATCTTATTAATAGGTAAAGCCTATAACAGGTAATTTTAAATATTTTTCCTTAATATTTATTAGTTTTATTAATAATTTCTTTTAATAGAAGCAAATTCACCTGTTAACAACTTTAATACAAATACAATATCACAAACAACGTTTCACATCACAATCTAAACGGATTCTAATATAATCACATTTTTCACAAATTAACGACGTGTCACAATGTCGTCACACTAATTGATGGTGCAAGGTTCGTTGCTGGCTCTTACTGGAATTTAAACCAATTATATGAAATGGTTCTAATTTATCGTAATCTTATCTTTAAGACGGAGAGGGGCCGCTTTAAAAAAAATACTTAGCCCAACAAGTTCTTTAAGCAATTAAAAGTGATTGTAAAATCCTCTTTTTCAAGAATAGAATAGAAAATTAGTTTATCGCCATACTCCAATTTATACAAGCTACTATTCTATGTTTAGCGGGTCAGTTGGAAGTAATATTCTAAAGATAGATTATATTTTTAAGCTTATTTGTATTATGCTTGGTTTTCCACTGGTTTGAATTTTCTCTGTAACTTCCTAATTTAACTAAATGGTATATTTATAAATTATAAATTAAATTTTAAAAAAAATATATATATATTATATAAAATTTAATTTATTTTTTAAATTACTGTAAGTTTTGATGACAATATCGATAAGGAGCGATACCAATTTGTATGTAACGGCATCTCTCCGTTTTCTTTAATTAGATATACAAGTAGATACATCGATATCTATTTATACAGGTGACTCAAAGAATTACTCCACTTCTATTATTGTAATAATGTTTCACCGGACTACCGAAAGTTACCGAGGATAATGTTTTCCACGTTTATGGTACACTAGCTGCTGCCCGCGACTTCGTCTGCGCAGGATTATAAATTATATCCTATGTGTTATTCTGATGTATGAGCTATATTATTGAAAAGTTTCATTAAAATCCATTCAGTAGTTTTTGCGTGAAAGAGCAACAAACATCCATCCATACAAACTTTCGCGTTTATAATATTGGTGGGATGTATTTAGGTCCCTTTGTTAAGCCTAAGCTCGATGAAAAGACATTGCCACATTTCAATGGAGCTTTGTCCCACCTACAAAACTACGTGACCATTTAAGCTGTACCTATCATTTTGTTGGGGACTTATTACAGGTTTCATATTGCATAATCGTAATTAGTATCATTTTCTACTACTCTCGCAACTCCTATAGAATAATAACAAAAACAATGAATAAATCGCTTCGATTTCTTACTATTTTCTGAATTCGTAATTACGCAGTTTTTTTTCGAATCGCAACTTGTACAAAACTTTATTTTAAAACAATAATTTTAATATTTTTACATTTATTCGTTATCTTGTACAACTTGCGGTTGATGGTGGGGTAGAATCTGGCATTGTCATTTAACGTATGAAGTATAGACTATAGATAGATATATTCATTTTAATCAAGGATATATTTGATCTTATATTTGTAACATTACGTGTTAAAAATAATATAAACAGTTTAACGTGATCAAAATGTACCTAGTGTCCCTAAGATATGAATAAATGAATTATCAGTTATAAACTGTTTCACTTATGGTATAAAGTGTTTCGCGTGTAACAAAAAGTGTTTCACGTATGGTATAAACGGTTTCACGTATGGTATAAAGTGTGAAACATATTACAAAAAGTGTTTTACGTAGGGTATAAAGTGTTTCTCTTAGTATAAAGTGTGTTACGTATGGTATAAACTGTTTCACGTATGGCATAAAGCGTGAAACATATTACAAAAAGTGTAAAGCGTATGGTATAAAGTGTTTCATCTTATGACATAAAGTATTTTACGTATTGTACGAGTATAATATGTAGGTAAGTTATGGTATTTGAAAAGCGTTTCATATTTTATACTATTGGTACACCATTTCTCGCAATAAGAGCCAGCATCGGACGCGCATGCAAACAGACATACTTCAAATGCTCGGTCCAGGTCTTGAGGCGACGTGTGGCGGGGAGGACGCCGGGGGGCGCCGGGCTCGCCTCGCCATCGGCGCCGGCGCAGCTATTGCACGCAACGGGTGAGTGTGAGGGCGATGACGGAGCGGGGTTGATGATCGATACATATTTCAAGTGTTATTAAGTTTAGTAGTTATTATATTTACGTAACAGTTGCAGACCCTTAAAACTAGTTACGACTTTTGCGGGTCTTCGCCATACAAAATCGTGGTTAAAATACTGTTAAATTAAGCCAACGTTTAGGTATTTTTTATCGCTAAGAGTTTAACTTTAGCAAACAACTGTCTATTTTTGGGAAAGAAATATTTTTAATCCATCATCAACCCTGCCTATCAAAATTAATTATGACATGTATGTGACAGTGTTGTTAAAAGTATCGATACATCATTAACTGTCCCAGCATAAATATCGATATTTTGCGCAACACTAGAATGTGAGAAGCTAAAAAGCAATTGGACAAAAAAGGTTGACATCAGTTGAATAAATAAAAGTGTCAAGATTGAAAAGTGTTGCATTTGATTTTCGTAGAGTACCTATTGATGTGTTTTATTATTTACATGATAACCCAGATTTCGTATAAAATACGACTACACACGTGTGCTGCATATTTTTTAAATAAATATCCATGTAAATGTACAGTTAACAGCACATCACCTTAAATCCATCCATTGTAATTTGGTACTTATTATTAGAGGTGCCAAGTACTATCTATCGATTTATTAGTACACAATTAAGTTATAGTTAATTTTACACGAATTCAAATCAAATCACAATGTTATTATACAGAGTGTAACGTAAAGGTCATATGAAGCCGATGGGAGGGTGTTCAGTATCGGTAACTGAACAACTTTTGTTCTGCAACTTTTCGATTTTCGCGAATTTATTTTCATACCTTACCGGTCAACTGATCGATTTGTATGAGATATTAATTTTTTCTCGAAAAGTCTTGGAACAAAAGTTATTCAGTTACCGATACTGAACACCCTCCCTTCGGCTTCATATACCCTTTCCGTTGCATCATGTATTATATTTCAGAAAGTATGTAGCATGGGTATTATTAGATTAGTAAATTGTATATCTATATTTTAGGCCCATCGATCTCCTATAAACAACTAGATACACAGTCTGCCTTCTAAAAATGTCCGAGCGCAAGGAAGGTCCAAACGGATGAATGGACCCTCATTTGCTTTATTGGACATTATTTGGACGTTAACAATGGGGTTTATTTGGACGTTTTTTAAATTGTTTCAGTAAGACCTTTGTGTATCTAGTTATTTATAGGAGATCAATGCCATTGGGTGTAAAAATTGAATATTATATCCAATTATTTAGAGTAGTTTGATTTGTGTATTTTATTATCGATCTAATTATGTTTCAGTTTTACTATGTACACAACAGTTTAGTTAGAGGAATAATTTTGAAAACACGAATTCAGGGTTACCCCGTAATTAGGCTGTATTTATATTCTGTGTGGGATTGTAAAAATAAAAGGCAAAGACCTTGTTTACATCACTACAACGTGCGTTGCATGCACTCACCCCTTCTTAACTTCGACCGGACTGTTCCTGCGGATGTCCTTGACCTCTGAGGGCTTGGTGACCTTAGGAGAGTCCTCTTCCTGAAGGGCAGAGGACAGGATCTGTTCTGCACGCTCCTCGTTATAGTCGGCGCTCTCGAGCGCTATAGAGATGACCCTCTCCGCAACTTTGCTGTATTTTGTTTGCAGCTTTTGTCTCACTGTAACGTTATTATACAAGAATTTGAGGACCTTTTACAATTTGTGCTGAAGTGTGACCGGAATAAAGCCAACAGAGACATGTACATGGCCGGGTTGGAATAAAGAAACGGAGGCATTAATGTAATCTTATCCAACCCAATCTCTACACAGGCGGTGCAGATATATAGGTTCGTCAGATACTCCTTTGCGTCCAGGGAGCCCCTTCCTGGTCGTAGGGGGGTCTGATGGGCCTATTTGTTGAGTTCCAATGAGGCTGGCATGGTCACCAAGTGACAAAAGCCTCGAAAAAACCTAGATAAAAAAAGTTTATATTTGTTGGCAAAACTCATACGTCGAGATCAATGTAAGTGTATAAGGTCAATCGCGTTGTATAAGGTCAATCTCATTGTATAAGGTTAATCTCGTGTGATATCAATTGCATTGTATGAGGTCAATCTATTTGCATGACAAATATATATTTTTCAACGTAAATAAAACAGAAAGCCAAGCTCTATTTTACGTTGAAAAATATATATTTTGTATTAGGTCATCTCATTGTAATAGTTTCATGAGACGTGGACGTTATGCGTACGATATACATTTTGCAATGTAGACCTTATATGTATGTGTCATCTCCTTGTGTGATAATGCCAATTTCATTCTATGAGGTTATCTCATTGTATCATATCATCTCATTTGTATAACTTCAATATCATTGTATAAAGTCAATATCATTGTATAAAGTCAATATCATTGTATAAAGTCAATATCATTGTATAAAGTCAATATCATTGTATAAAGTCAACATCATTGTATAAAGTCAATATCATTGTATAGTCAATATCATTGTATAAGGTCAATATCATTGTATAAGGTCAATATCATTGTATGAAGTCAATCTCAAGGTGTGAGAAGGTGAGTCGTATTGTATGAGAACGTCAATCTTACTATCCTATTGTTTCAATCCCATTAAATGAGATCATGCAAAGAAGCGATACTTCAATTTTTAGTTATTTTATTTATTTATTTAGTATTGTTACCTAATACGTACTACATTTCAAATGATGTTAGTGTGTTAGTTTTTTTCTTAGCTGTGTTTATGTCTATGTTAGTTATTTGTTATTAGGTAGTATGGTCCCTGTTAGGGTAAAAGCCTCCTCGATGTCTTTCCACCTTTACTTCCATAAAATGCATTAAATATTAAAATTGCACTCACGCTCATTTTTCTCTTCCAGAGTCTTGAGTATAGTGACGACCTTCTTCGGCGGTTGCGGAGTATCTTTCTCCTTCTTTCTAGGTGGGACTATGGTCTCCTTTTTAGGGAATCCCATGCCCAAGAGCTCTTCGCTGGCTTTCTGCACGTTGTTGTCTTTGTTTGCGAGCACATCCAAGATCAAGGTCTCCTCAGCTTTGGGGAATATGCTTTTCAGGTACCTGTGTATAGGAGATTTGATATAAGGCACTTATAGAAAGACGCACTTTCCTTCCTCTCACCGAGTGGGACTAGTATTTATCGTTCACTTGTCTTTTGCAAATTAGATTTCCGTCGAATTGAGTTACATTTAGGATGAAACTCTTTACAGTACAAAGGAAAGACATTTCGTAAAAGTATTATAACATACACAATTATATATAAAAAAACAAGTGTGTTAATGCGTCATATAATAATTTGAAGTTATTAAAGCTCACTATAGTTTAAATTCTTTAATACACAATTATACACAAGCGATTGTAGAATCTTATACAGGATTATTTTAAGGGCCTGATATGAGCCAACTAGCGCCGCCTATCTTGGAAAAATAATATCTTCCAATTAAATCAATTTTAATAAATAAAAAAGCTATTTACAAAATGAAAACCGTGAGCAGGCATGTGAAATAAGAGAAAAGGGAAATGCCTATCGATCGAAATTCAAGACATTAGAATCAGTTTCTGTGCCTCAGGGATCAGTTATGGGAAATTATTTGTTCCTAATCATGGTAAACGATTTGTCAATATGTACCAGGAAAGGAAAACTAATAGCTTATGCGGATGACAGTGCCTTTGTAGTGGCTGGAGACAATATACGAGACTTACAAGATAATGTAACTGAAGTACTTAAGGATATAAAAATTTGGTTCACAGCTAATGGCATGTTGCTCAACCTCGAAAAGACAAATATAATACATATAAACATTCACGGAAAACCACAGGAAAGGCTAAACATACGTTCTGACGACATAGATGTACCTGTTGTAGATTATAGCAAATATCTGGGTTTCGTAATTGATGCGGGTCTAAAGTGGGATTACCACATCGACAGTCTGTGTGACAGACTGGGAAGAGCATGCTATGCGATATCTCGACTAACCAAAATGTTTAATGTTAAAACTGCAAAACTTGCATATTTTGGATATTTTCAATCACTATTGTCCCAAGGAATTGACATGTGGGGTCAGGCCGCAGACCGACAGAGAGTGTTTGTTCTCCAAAAGAGAGTGATAAGGCTGATGTCCAAGGTGCCCTGGAATACACCAGCTCGGGAACTATTTAGAAAATTAGAGATTTTGACATTTCCTAGCCTGTACATATTTGAAGTGTCCAAGATTGTACGAATGAACCTTACAAGATTCTCAACAATTGGTTCTGACCACTGCTACAACACACGAAACAGTAAAAACAAGAACGTTCTGTCTGGGGTGTCCCATAGGCTGAAGAAATCCGAGCAGTGTGTCTGGTATAGAGGACCTCAGATATACAATGCCCTTCCGATTGAGATCAGAGACGGTGACTTGTCCTTTGCAGTATTCATTAAAAAATTAAAAATATTTCTGCTTAAAAAAGCTTACTATACCCTGAATGAATTTTTAGAAGACAATGAAAAATGAATTATATAAGTAATGGTAATGTAATATGATTTGTGAAATGACTTATAACAGAATATGTTATAAATAAATTTGATTATGATTATGATTATGATTATTATGCTTATTACGATAAATACTATTTTTCAATATGACAATACATGGCATAATTGCGACAAGCTAAGTTGTAGTTCACAAATGTGCCAAAACCGGCCGTTTTTTTTGCAATTATGCGAACTACAACTTACCGACATTGAATCAAGTTATAAATAAGCTTTTAAAAAATAGTATTTATCGTAATAAACATTTTGTAAATAGCTTTTTTAATAAAATTGATTATATTGGAAGATATTATTTTTTTAAGATTGGCGGCGCTAGTTGGCTCTATGAAGGCCCTTAAGGGGTTAGTTAAGATACATTTGGTCTGTCTTTTTTGTCTGTTAAATATATGACGCAAAGTTGTTCATTTATTTAAATGATGTCGCCTTGCATAATAAATATGTAAGTTTTTGATCACTTTAGTATCTAAAGTAACCAAAACCGATTTAAGTTTAGATCAATTTGTTCACACACTATCGCTCAGCGCTTATCGTATCAATATTGATCGTATCTGTCAAAATATTACAGTTGACTTGATAAGAACCATAAATACAAGTATTACAAGTAGAATGAATATCATTATTTAGAATTTCAGTTTATTTATGTAATGGTGGCGAAATATGGTAATGGTTAATTTAATACTATTATTTATGTTACTACTTATTTTATAATGTTTCTTATTTTACTCAAAACCGGATGATATCCTATTAGTTATTAAAGATTGTTAACTTGTAACTAAATCAAAATGTTACAAAAGGTAAATTAAGGCTGTTGCGAAGGGGCCTCCTGTCCGTTTTTAAATGTCGCGATTCTCGCCATGTTGGTGGTTGGAAGTTGCTTTTATATTAATATAAATAGTAACTTTTGATTGCAATTGAATGCATACGATAACTTAATATTCCGTCATGGTGCGGGCGGTAAGCCGTGAGCGCAATATGGACGGGGAGGTACCTCTGCAATAGTCTTAAGGGCGAAAGACCAGAGGGGTGACCGCGACTTATCTTCGTTATCGTTTTCATTTTGACACTTGAACGATATACATTGTTGCGTTTCGTTGTCGTTTGTCAAAACTTGCAAAAATATAGCAGCAATGTATAGCGTCCATGTGTCAAATTGAAAGCGATAACGATTGGAAGTCGCGGTCACCCCACTGGCTTCCCATAGCACAGGGAATCCTAGTTTGGGAGCCAGGAACATTATTATGTTCCAAAATAGTCTCATGTTATTTTTTTGTGAACAACAATAAACATATCATTAGTAGTTATGTGTACTAAATCGGGGATCGGTTGAACTATATGTAATGCTAAGCCATTCAGATAGTTCAACCGACTTATTGTATATGTCGTGGTCATATCGTTAAATTGAACATTTCATGAAATAGTCGACCATTTCATGAAATGGTGGCATTTCACGAAATCGTCAAATGTCTATTGGTCATTTCATGAAATAGCTTGGCCAGATCAATGAATAGAAAACGTTTTACGATATGTCCAACAAACGCACGGCTATTTCATGATATGACCAAACACAATTGACCATATCGTAGAAAAATAGCAATAACTACCGCTAGAGGCGCTGAGAGCGCGCTTTGTCATTGTTTATGTTTGTGTGCGTAAGTAAACAATGCGGATTCATGTTGAAAAGTGAATAATAATGTGCAAATTATATAAGAAAGTGTGTTGGAAACTTGGAAAAGTGTTACTATACGAAACGGTGTGAATTTTATGACAGTCACGCAAAAACCAACCTCAATTTACAAAAAAAAACTTGGGAATACATTTCACAGGTTAGTACCTATTTAAATGACAATATTTAGTTTATTATCCTTTTAAAATCTCATCTAAGTATCTAAAATGTACCTTATTTACTTTTAATAGTTGAATCCTAGAAATTTAACATACATAATTTTCATTTTTAGGTTATACAACAAATAAAGGAAAGTAGGGTGACCAGGCAACGAAAGTCGACGGACTATAATTTACTGGATTACAAAATATTACATCATGGAAAAACTGGAATTACAAGTTTTTAATATACAAGAAGAAATGCATTGATGATCCTACTATTAGTATAATTACGATGGAGAAATATTTTGAAATAACGGGATTTCATAAAGGTATACCGTATGTGAAACGAAACGTTTTAACGTTTTATAATATTATAATACAATTTTGTACTTATTTTATTAGGTAATAAATATAATAATAATAAAAAAACATTTAATAAAAACATCTTTATTGTCCTTTTAATTTGTTCAATATGAATATTTCGTATATTTAATTCCAGTGGACAATTGGTTTGAAATGCTTGTAAGAATTTTGTAACATATATATTTTTTTTAATTTGGTACTGACTAGAACAATAAATAAGTTCGTAATAAGTATATTTAGAATTATTATTACTTACATCCTTAATGGGCACCCTACATTAATGATCTGACCAAACGTCGTTGGACAAATCGACGAACGTTGACGTTTAAACGATATGCCCAGCGCAACATGACGATTTCGTGAAATGCCACCATTTCATGAAATGACTGACGATTTCATGAAATGCTCAATTTAACGATCTGACCACGACATCTATATACTTTTAGTTAAGTTTATATTTTCTAGGTTAATATTATAATAGTTATTTTTATTTTTTATTGTTCTCGAAATAAATATTTGATATGTGTATTTTAGTACACATATCATTTGAATACATGATAATAGAATCATAATCGTAATAATTGATTTTTCACTATTTGTTGAATTTTCTATTTACTTGTTTATTCTTAAGTAACTTGACATTGTCGAAATCATATTAAAACATAGAATCAGGGGTGAGTTTCTGAATAAAATATAGAATAGAATATAAATTTCATTCAACGAATGCTTTCGCAATAGGCGGCCAACAATCATAAGCAGATGGAGGGATGACCTTCGCAAGGTGGCTGGCAGACTGGATGCAAAAGGCCGAGAGTCGGGTTGAGTGACTTTGGGAGAGGTGGTTAAGTCACGTGGTGGGATGATCCATCTCTTTTAGCAAAACTGTAATTATTATGATGTTTGTACGGCGCTACCTCAGTATGACGTCACAATACATACTGTGTCTGTCTCTTTCTAACACAACTCTTCTAAATGCCTGTAGTTGCTTCATTTTTCAACTAATTTGAATTTTGATTTCACAGTTGATCATTAATTTGTGTCTATTTAGTAATAATAATGAACGCCATTTAATATTCGATACTTGTCAAACACCATAGGGTAATATTATTATTATTATAACTTGGCAACACTCACTTGAGTTTCATTTTGGGCGACTGGTGTCGTGCCGGCTGGCCATCGTTTGATTTCGTGGTGCCGTAGTAACTGGACGCCCCCGACGCCGGCCTCAGCAGCATCGGCGACCCTGATTTACAGCAACGTTTACGTAAAAATCTAATTTTAATCGTCATTTTGACCAAATATTAAGTTTTTGATTTATTCATATGTGAACCACGCAGACACTAAGGCACGATTGCACGAGATAAACATTATCTGTAGCAACTCGTTTTGACAGTACGTGATAAGAATGAAGCAAGCAACGGGCTATGGAGTAAACCATATTAAAGGCTGAAAAACTTTTAAAAAGGAGCGGAAAGGCAACGGCATGCGGCAGCAGCAGCGGTTGGTATGAAACCTAATAAAATATGACAAACTGAAGAGCGTCAGCGGCAATGCAAGGGAGTGGCAAACGCGCGGGGTTCAGTCTGTCAACTTTCATAGATAACCACCACTGCCGTTCACCACGCTGCCGTTCCGCGGTTTTTTAATGAGTTTCAGCATTTACATCATAATTTCACTTAGCGTCTCTGCCACTCATTAGTTTTTCCATCGTTTGAATTTTCAATAGAAGTGGAACATATAAAAACAGATGTCTCTGACGTATGACAGTAAAAGTTCGGACAACCTGTCCCCATATACTTTAGGCTCTCTCTATGGAGCGCGGCGATTGTTTCCCTTCGTCAACTTTTCTTTTACTCCTCTATCCTGGCTGCAAAAGTACCTCACTGTTGATACTCTGGTATCCCAGGCGTGGGTCCAGCGGCTACAACTAGGGGCCCAGTACAGCTTTTGGAGGAGTGAGTTGGTGTCTTCGACGGGTCTAGTTCACGACATTGAAACTCACTACATCGACGATCGCTATATCGAAAACGTTACATCAACTGGTCACTGCATCGACAGTACACTATATCGATGGTAGGTACGCTATATAATATCTGACAGTACATAATATCGACGGTATCGCCCTGGAGTGGTGGTGAAGACCGCACTATGCATTCACTCGGTCGCATGTAACGTTCTGGAGCTTCATAGGTTCCCGTCTTCTGTCGCCTGTCAACATGAATTAGGCCTGGCCCAGGAGTCCTTGCAGCAGAACTGCTGCTGGTGGTGCACCGGAACTGGTATCTGAAGCTTCGATGAAGATTCAAGAGTGCCCATCCACTCACTAATATAAAGTGGGAACATACTAATGAGTGAATGGGCACTCCCGAGCCCTCTCTTCCAGGGTTGCTGTTGCAGATTTTTGAAGGTCAAGACAGATTTCAACCTTATACACTTCATTCAGATTCATCTCTTCTCCAAGAGGCGTCCTTAACTTGTTATAAGGTTGAGTCTCTTCTCCAATCTCGCAGGTGTGGACGACATGAGTATAAGTGAGAGTCTCCAATATTCAGTTGGCCAGTTCAGTTGACTGAACTAGTGAGATTTTCTTTGCCGTTTGTTAAAAAGTGGTTACCCTATCAAATATGAAACAGAGCGCCGACCCTAGCGTCTTCAACTTGCTATAAGGTTGTACACCTAGGAAGAATTAACCAATGGAAATGCGGCCGTGTCTGAGTTTACCCTCCTCCCACGACTCTTCTCCAATCTCGCAGGTGTCGACGATTATCAAAGAGTGAGATCCTACCATACTGTGTACCATTTAATGGTGTGAAGTGACTGAAGTCCTGCGTCGACCCCGAGGAGTCTTCAACTTGCTACAATGTTGTGTATACAAGTATACATCCACGACTCTCTTCTCCAATCTCGCAGGTGTCGCGCTAAAGTATAAGAGTGAGACCCTACCATTTGGTGTACCGCTCAGTGGTGTGAAGTGACTGAATTCCTGCGTCGACCACGAAAGCGTCTTCAACATGCTACAAGGTTGAGGAGGCGGAGTATACACCCACGACTCTCTTCTCCAATCTCGCAGGTGTCGCGCTAAAGTATGAGAGTGAGACCCTACCATTCGGTGTACCGCTCAGTGGCGTGAAGTGACTGGAGCCCTGCGTTGACCCGGAGGCACCTTTGGCAAGCTGCAAGGCGGAGTATACACCCATGGCGCCCTTCTGCAGCCTCGCAGCCGACGGCGACATGGTCAGCGGTCCCGGGGCCGTGATTGGATGCTTCTCCACTTGCAATGCGCTTATGACTACTGCTTCGCGATTGTAGTATCTGCAAGTTAAATTACTTAGATGATTTTGCATGAGGTTGATGAATTTGGATGAATCGAGAGTTGTCGATCGACTCAGAAAGCACGTTAAGCAGCGGCGGCGGTTGGGGTTCTTTAAGCCAGCCCAAAAACACTTACACATAGGGTAGATAAGTAGGGGTTCAAATTAAAGATGATTTAGTGTCACCAGGTTATTTTAGCCGGTTGCTTCCGGCTGTCGCTAGACAGAGTCTGAACTCTGATAAAAGCTTTGGTCACTAAACCACACCAAAGCCATAAACGTGATTTAAAGTTAGTCCCCCGTTTAAACCCTAGCCCTTTTCTAGCTTAAAGTTTCGTGAAAGCGACAATGATACGGTTTAAGGAAAGTGAGGTTAAGCTTATATGGCTAAGGACTTACTTCTTCAACAATATCTTGATATGCGTCTCACTAACAGTAGGGAACATGGTACTGATTTTGGCAACTAGAGCGTCGGTATCGGAGGTCAGTGTCAGTGAGTCGTGAAACTTATCGTTGAGATGCGAGACCCTGCCGGGGACGGGGCTGCCTCGAGGCGTGAGACAGAGCGCCCGGCCCAGGATAGGGCTCTCGGTAGGCGTACCGTATGAACGCCCATCCTGAAACGACAGTTTTGTGAGGGCCCTTGAACGCTTCTCTTCGGCGTCTAATACAGAGACAATTGTACAGTGAATAAATAAATAAATAATAATAGACAATGCACAAATACAATCAACAAAAAGTTTTAGTTCAGTCGAAGACAGATAAGTATACAGGGGGCCTCAATACGGTTGAGATTTTCTCAAAAACTACTGGACCGAATTTAATAATTCTTTTACAGTTACATAGTTTTAACATTTATCTATCTTGTTAGATAGATTCTAACAAGAATTCTTTCATTGTTATGAAAGTCAAGTAGTTTTTGTAATAATACCAACTCTAAAATAAGGAAAAATGTAAGTATGTGATTGACATTTGCATTTTCGTTAGCAAATGTCAATGCCGTCCATTTTTCTTTCTATTCTACAAGCGTTAACGAAAGTCAAACTTGGTTACTGCCCCCGACGGAGTAAGGAGTAAGTTACCGCAAAGCAGAATAAATGCTGGGTACCGACTATACTGCGAAATACTATCATTTTCGTAAGTTTGACACATGGAACATATACGAGTAAATTGCTGTTTTTATTTATAGTTTATTTTTACGATAATATCGCGTCCATGTCTTAAAATGAAAACGATAGAAAGTCGCGGTCGGTACCCTTTACTTAAGAGTTTACGTTATGTTCCCTTATACTATGATACACAACAGTGGCGAAGCGGATACTCACAAGGTGCGGCTTAAGCCCTTTGGGGTGGAACATCTTCGGGCTCTGTTGCGTCTGAAACGCGTGCTGGAGGCGTACGGGGGAGGGGTACGGGTGCACATGGTACGGGGAGCCGTGAGCCGACTGCGTGTCCGAGCACAGACATGGGTGAACAAACCGGACTGTGAACAATCGTGCTGGTGTACGTGAGGACGTAGGCAGAGGGACGACAATCTCGTAGAAAGTTCCATTTTGTGAATGGACAATTTGCAAAGCGTCTTGATATCTATGTGAAATTATCTTTGTTGACTAGTTTGCAAAGTGTCCAATACGTGAATTGACCATCGCGAAGTGTCCTTTGCGAAACGATTACTTTACAAAGTGTGTAATTCGCGAAATGATCCTCGCAAAATGTCCTTCGCGAAACGACTAGTTTGCAAAGCGACCCATGCGATGTGTCTTTCCCGAAACGACTAGTTTGCAAAGTGTCTAATTCGCGAAATGATCCTCGCGAACAACCAGTTTGCAAAGTGTCCAATTCACGAAATGATCTTCGCGAAGTGTCTTTGCCGAAACGACTAGTTTGCAAAGCGTCCAATTCGCGAAATGACCCTCGCGAAGTGTCCTTCGCGAACGACCAGTTTGCAAAGTGTCCAATTCACGAAGTGTCCGAACATCTGGCTACAACCCAGTGTGAAGAGATGTGATCAAACATATTTTGTTTTTAAAATAGGCTACACCGAATGAATACACATTACATTTATACTCGATGAGCCTCAGGAGCGTAGAAAAGGTAGCCTGGTAAGCTTCGACCGTATCTGGTTACACTTACGATGCTCGTACTTCGATTTAGGATTAATTTAATTTTTTTATCTTGACAAGACTTAGGTATTCGTTTAGTGAACAAAATCATTGTCATAATGCTTTCAGTATATCCCCAAAACTGTACAAGTCCCTGATTCCTGGATTTCTTATTACATTTGCATGTACATGAGCAAGAATTAGGCAGGCAATTAGACTTCTGTCATTTACCCGTTGGCCGCCTAATGGATCCTGATTGGCATTGAGTAAGATATAGGTATATATCATTTTTATTTGTCACATCCCATCGGTGATTCAAACACGGTTTGACAGAAGCTTTTAAGTGTGATTGTTTATGCAAGCAGCAGCAGAGCTATTATTGTGTATTAACAGACGCTCGATGAAATAATTAGAAGTTTATCAAAAGCAGAAGTGCTATAATTTAACTACACTATGTACAAAAGCTTCAGTCAAAACCATCCAACACGTAAACATAGCATACAAAATGCTTGAGTACTTTGTCCATGTCAAAGTGGTTACGGTCACACCACCAGTGTAGTCTGTTCTTCATCTCTACTGAAATATCTCTGTATCAAATCTGAAAATTCAACAAATAACACTATAATATATGTTTATATAAATATACCCAAAGACCACATTCGTCGAAAAAAGTTCAAAATGGCGTAACTAAAACATAATATACCTAGTACAAATTCTTTTGTTGGACGTAAATATCTACTGTGTTCTTTTTTCAGGGTAAGAGGCAGGTACAGCCCAAATCACAGCAAGTGTAGCACTTTGGACCGTTCTTATTATCTGTGATGTAAGAGTCGTAAATCGTACTTCAAGTGTCACCATTGATCTGCTGTTGTTCGTACAGATGTCAACATTTTTAGAATTTACATATCCAAAGGGAAAGGTGCCAACACTGAGGAGAAAAAGTGGCAAAAGAAAGCCTCTGAGCAGAACATCATTAATGGTTTTTAATTACCTGTATCTCTATATCAAGATTGACCTAATATTAAGTAAAATGATTCAAATGAACAAAGATTCTTACCAATTTGAAAAGATAATTTAATGACATAGAGTGTAGAATATTAATGCTCTTTGGCCGAGCGCTGTTGTTAGCGACATGCCTCGGTCTGCGCGTTTCCATCTGCACCTTGCGGTACACATCTCCGTGACACCACAGGCATTTACTTAAATATATTTATGTAAGTAAATGTAATAAAAAATATAGCTCTTTTCATGTGAATCTGAGACCCTAGTGGTGGGGACATAAAAATTGACTCTATGATGAATTA
This sequence comes from Tachystola acroxantha, assembly GCA_963506565.1. Classification (NCBI taxonomy): domain Eukaryota; kingdom Metazoa; phylum Arthropoda; class Insecta; order Lepidoptera; family Oecophoridae; genus Tachystola; species Tachystola acroxantha. Next base: position 21,680,701 of record OY735870.1, read on the forward strand.
AAATAGGGTCATTTTAGATTGATTTTTATTTCCTCAAGTTGTCCGTTTAAATGTGAAAAATGTTTACTTGGTTTTTATGTGAAATGAATAGCATACAAGTTTAATAAGTTTAGTTCAGTAGCTGATGTTTGTATGAAATAGGTATATTCATTGTAAATCGTTAGCATATGCATGAAATAGGCCATTGTTTACACCTTTGGTCATTCATAGTACTATCTAGTATTTTCCAGATAGCTAAGTCTCTTATTGTATATTATTCGAAGTTTTTCCTTGATATTGTCGTGTCGAAAGCAAAGGCGTAACACGCGAAGAACACGGTCAAGAAAATATGTATTATAAAGCTTACCTGAGGGTGAATACACTCTAAAGCAATGTGGTGAGCTGCATTCTGTAGAGACTTGTGTTTTGACCGCAACTCTTCCATTATTTAGTACAAAACAACAAAGTTTCAAATACTTCAATGTTTTCACAGTATTCTCAAAGCATGAGAACGCGAACGAGTATCGCACATTTTAACAGTTAGACACCACAGGAATTAATTTTAGGTGAATATTGTAAACAACAAAGAGTAAACAGATACAACAATCATTTATTTAGTGAGATTTCTCTCTAAATTTCGTTTGGCGGTTTTGAATGTCGTCGTAAAAACGTAAAGAGGAAGCCAGTGTTTGTATAACGTATAAATTGAAAAGTATTACTTATGGAAGGTTATGTTTACTAAAAATGACTTCTTGATTTGGCTGCACAATATTGCGTAACGATGGCGGGATGGCGGGCGTTCAAAATCGATAACTACGGTAAGTTACGGGTGCATTCATGACGCGACTCAAAAGTTTTAGTGTTGCCAGGTTGTGGATGCTGGCTTGTGTATGTCACCTTAATTAATTATACGAATGGCTAAACTTGTCTTAAACTTAAAGACGAACTTACTCTATATAAAATTATAAATTACCTTGATTAGTTTCTTTCTCTACGCCTTGAATAATAGAATTCTAGTATGCGACATGATTATTTTCATTATAAGTATTCATTTGGAAAACTTGGCAACACTTACGGATTTAAAAAATATCAAGTTTTGTCTATGTGTCGCGCCCTTGGCTATGCTAGTGATGGGCAACTGTCGGCGTCAGATCTAGCGCAGTTCCACAAAATATCACGATGATTCGCGGGACTTTGGGAGTAATAGAAAAATGTAAACGTGTGTTAGTGACAAATAGTAATGATTGATAACTTATTATTGTTGGTTGCCATTAATAATAGTAACATTATATTTTTGGCACTGCAAACTAAACAATCAAATGGTTATCAATGATTATCATTATCAATAATGAATTTGTTTTGATGTTTTCTAGCAATGCTATGCAACACTATTGTGTTATCAGGTACATTGCAATAGATTTCCATTGTCATCTGTCACTTACACACAATCATGCATATATTCTTAATTCCACTCGCACCAATAAAAGCTCGATTGTAGTAATAAAACTGAGAGTAGTCTATCTAGTACTAAAGATAAGCGAGTCAAATTAGAGTTAACCCTTTAAAACAAGGGGTTATGGGCCACTTATGCCAAAGTTCAAGTTTTCAACTAGTTAACTCGGCCCATTTGCGCCATGAAGATAACCGTGGGTTAAGATACTTCACCTCGTTTAACAAAGATAACCCCGTGTTGAATTCGATTTAACCCCAGTTAAACAATAGGTCAACTATGGTACACCTTTATTATTAATTCAAACCGATTCGATTAAACTGAACTAAACCCGATTCCCTTAACACAGTAATAGGCGCGTATCCATAAACGTGATTTAATGTTATTATACCGTGTAGGCCTTCAGTCCCTTTTTAATTTAACCTTTTTAACGAAGTGTGAAAGGGACAACAACACGGTTAAAGGGAAGTGAGGTTTAACTAGGTTTATGAATAACAGCTGTCAGGTTTGACAATGTAGGTTAAATCGAATTTGTCACGGGGCTATTTTTGGTGCAAAATAAATTTGATATCTGAAAGATTTTAAATACTTAACCCGGGTTTATCTTCTTTACATGTGGTCCGAGTGTTATTTGTTTGTTTGACAAAGAGTAGCTTGAATTTAACACGTTTTAATTTAACACTAATCTTTAGACATAAAATAGATTGATGATGATGAAGTACATAACCCGGGATATCTTCTTGACGCAAGTGGCCTTTACAATATTATTATAAACACAGATAAGTGCACATACATAGAAATAAGATACCTATTTGTTAGCCTTTATAGAATATGAGGTTTCAAAGTCACAGTTAATAATAATAAAAAAGCTTTCTTAAGTTGATAATAGATGGCGTTGCATTCAAGTCAAGTATTATCGTACAAAAAACACTGCACCATAAAAAATATTGGTAATGTCAGCTGAACAATGTATTTTTTGGTTTGTGTAATTTTGAACAGTCAATTAATGTCACACAAATTAAATAATACATTAACATATACACAAATTAACAATACAATTTAACACTTTTAATTACTGCAAATGTTACCATTGCTTTGCTGTTGTCCGTACTTACCACGAAAAAATAAACATTCCATTCTTAAACATATTTAGGTCGTGTATTGTGAAGCTCTTTAATTTTGACACTTTAGAGGGTATCAGTGCCATCTACCGGGGCTATCGGCTATCAGTACATACTTCTTTTTTATTTATTAACTGTCACTTTCAAAACCTCTTATTACAGTTGCGCTTTCTAGCGCATTTTCTTAAGAAAGTTCTTGCACTGCACTCTCTACACACAACACTGTTTGACTGACGCACTTTCGTGTTGTGAGTTGCGGGTGACGGAACAATTTGTTTTGGTCGCTCGGATATTCGCGAAAATATTGTATTTTGGTGATTATGGACTATAAATATTAATTTAAACCTATTTCTTTAAACGCGCGATCGTATAAGTGCTACAAAATGGATGGAAGTGGCCGGGATGAGGTAGATGCAGCTGGCATTGGCATCAAGGACAACCTTGAAGATCTGTCCTTGGAGCAGGATAAAAAGATGTTATGGGCTGGCGGGATGACGGGTTGCTTCGCCACGGTCTTCTCCCTATTCGGCCGATCGGATTTGAAGCCTGCGAAAGGTAAAATACGGTCTCATATTGCGCATTACGTAGTGTTGTTATATGCTATATGTATGTTGTTGCCCTTCAATTTTCCCAGGGGTTACGGTCCCGGTGCATTCAAGGTCGCTGCGCGACGCATCTCTGCAGGGATGCAAGGTCGCCAAATATTGATTTTCTTATTTATAGACAGGAGACCCGGCCATTTCCTGGAGAGTTATGCCCCTGAATATATATCTTCATATACATTGTGTGATATAGGTTTAGATGTTAACATTTTAGGATTTTAGGATCAAAATATTGGTTTTAGGATATATTTCCAATGTATATCATGATAGTTATTGAACATTTTATATTGAAATTCTCAAGTTATTTTCAAGTTATTGAAAATTTATTTCTACATTTGGTAGAAGTGGTTTGATGTTTGTGTGGGATGTTTTTAGATGAGATTTTGAGCAGCAATCAATTCTACACAAAAGGGCACAAAGACTTAGAAAAAATACAAATACTAATGCCAAAAATTTACTTTCACAAATCTAGCGGATATGAAATAGACTCATGGATTGTAGATTACATTTTTAGCCACTGCACCAAGAGCAGGGATGGGTTTTTTAATTGCAAGAAGTGAAATTTTTACTCACCTTTCGGTTCTCCGGCGGACATTTTGAATTCAAACTCTCCATATGTTATCAAAGTTCAATTATTTCTATGTCGGTTTTAAATCTTTTGATGTTTATAACAAGAAATTAGTATAACATTGAATTAAATTTTAAAATTAGACAATCATAATTATTGGATTTTCTTAAATACTACACTTTGTCTTCTTCACTATTACAATAAATCAATGATGGCCGTCAACAAACATCTTTATGATATAATATGACTGGAATATTAAGAACATGGTAACATAAATGAACAGAATACCTAAATCCTAACAAAACAGAACATCTAATTGTCTGATCGCTTACAACTTAAGAACTGCTTGACCATAGGTGATCCAATAGCCAATTATACATAGGTATTATAAGTAGGTACAATATACGAATAAAAGGTTTTAGTATATTAGGTATATTAATCATCTACAAAACTGGAGGCGACATACGATGATACCTATAACAGCTGCGTTGGTTAAATTTGTGCAATCTTTCACCGAAAATATTATAGCTTCGTCTGCTTGTGGATTCTAATGGTTGATCTTTTCATTAATAATAATAATATATAATAATAAAGCCTTTTATTCCGAAATTAAGAAAATAATTGTGAACTGAGTTGTAACAATGTTTCATAGAATATCTCTTAATTCGGTGTGCCTTTTGGCATAGGCCTCCTCTAACTGGCATAGGCCTCCTCTAACTCTTCTCATCTCTTCATTAAGATCTTTTCATTAAGTTTCTTAATTCAAATTCATTTATTATCTACTGGGGTTTTTAGTAACTTCACTGCTGATTTTACTATAATTTTATTTATGGTGGTATCTGCTTTTCAGTAGTATTCCAACTTCTCTAATTTGATGGGAATTTGATAGGAAAATGAACTAAATTGTCATACACCATACTGTTGCATCATCACTTAGTAAGGCTGCGTTTCACAACACCTTTTCAACACTTACCCTTTACCCGGTAAATATGTGCAGGTGAATTTATGGTTATGTAACAAGGCTTTACAGCTGCCACTGTGAAGTCCCCGTACCATATTGATAAATTCCCCTGACGATATTTACCCACCAAAGTGTGAATGGTGAAAAAATGTTGCAAAAGCTTGTACGAATGTGGTTTATTCGTTCAAGTTTGAAACGCAGTCCAAATGACATTGCCACATTTCAATGGAGCTTTGCCCCACCTACAAAACTACGTGATTTAAGCTGTACCTACCATTTTGTTGGGGACTTATTACTGGTTTCATATTGTATAATCATAATCAGTTTCATTTTCTACTATTCTCGCAACTCCTATAGAATAATAATAAAAACAATGAATAATTCGCTTTGATTTCTTACTATTTTCTGAATTCTTAATTAAGCTGTTTTTTCGACACGCTTGATGTACAAATAATTTAATTAATTAATTTTTTTTAAAATATAAAACAGAGATATTTTTACATTTATTCGTTATATTGTACATCATGCAGTTGATGGTGGGGCAGACTCTGGCATTGTCATTTTATACTTGGAGAAAGAAATGTATGACAAGTATGCCTGTTGCATTAAATGTCTGCAGGCTATGATATAAATACTGCATGGGTATCATTAAACAAATGTCATATGTTTACTTTACTGAGGTTTACAAATCATATTCTTATCTTGGATGAGGGTCTATTTAGAAACTTTGGCAATATATTTCTTGTAAGTGAATGTTTATATCTACAAAGGAAGTTTAGAATCTACCCTTCATTTAAAGTCTGACTGTTGTGATTGACACACGAATTAAATTGTAGTGCAAACAGTGCAATTGTAGTTAAACAGTAGTATTTGTAGTGCAACTGAATTGAAATATTGTGATCTAGATGTCTCAGCAAACGGGTAAATAGTAATAATAATAAATAATTATTTATTGCATAAAAACAAAATAGGCAAAAATTTAAAATAAGACTTTAGCTAGACCTTTGGTCCTCTAACCTGTTTTAACCTACTTACGGTTTTTTCCCGGCAGTGCACAGACAGCCAATGACTAAAATTGAGCCGGAGATTGACTAATAATGTATTAAAATAGTGTCCTGTGCCACTGAAAAGTGAAGGCCTACCTCCAATATACACATCGAATATACACATTGATTGCCGTGGTTAGTCAGAGTCATCGGACCCACTCAGAGGTTTACAGACGGCCTGAATAACTCTATCAATAAATAGATTTGGTCACTAAATCACACGAGAAGAAAAATTATAATATTAACACAGTTCTATCATATATTAAGGCATTGAATGATATCAGTTTGATAATAAAATTGTTGAGGTGAAGATGTTTAAACGTCAGTGTTATTACAGATGATTGGGTCGTGCCATTCGACTCCATCACTGAGATGCAGTACATCGGTTGTGGGGCTCAAGGTGTGGTTTATGGTGGGAACTTGGACGGAGAGATGGTTGCTGTGAAGAAACTCCGTGACGAATCCGAGATTAACATCAAGCACTTGAGGAAACTCAACCATGAGAATATTGGTAAGTCGTTATAATAAGCGAGCATCGTTTTTCCTTTTACTTTCAATCTTAGGCCGGCAAGGTGGAATGACCTAAGCTTCTATGTAAGGGAAGAAGAAGGGTTACAACAGTCGTGGTAAATAGTACGGTTATCAGATTCCATTCTTTAAGTGGGACTGCCCAGACGCCTCGAAGGTGGGAGTTTTATGGATTTTCTACGTGCTGTTAGTTTAACCTCTAGTCAGTGCAGCATGGTTTCTGATACTGGAAGATTTCTCTGTCTAATTTCAGATTTAATGAAACAAAAGGATATTTGTCTTGCGTAATAAAATAATATAAGTAACTCGAACAAACATTACAGTGAAAGCACAATGTGTAAAATCCTTTACTGTGCCACTCTTTATGAATATATCTCTGACATTGTGCTTTTAGCTGTTTGTAAGTTCATGATGTTTTATGAATGTTTTTGCGAAAGTTTGGTTTATTATGTTTTATTATGTATCTCTCTAGGTTTCACGGGTTTAAGAAAACCCGGTCCTTTGAAAGGCTTGCACGGAGACATAGGTCCAACACGTAGAGGCCCCTTAGAGAACTTTAATTTGAAGAGATATGTGTGCACCTAGCGGGACCCGTCTCTGAGCGCATCTGACTGCACTCAATGACAGACCCCGTCAGGTGCATAAACTATTGCAGTGATTGGAAATTACAACTTAATTGTGGCTATTGGTTTGTATGTTGTTGTTTTTTTTTTTTTTTTTTGTTTGCTATTGGGGTGTTGGTGGGTCAGTCAGTCTGGTCTATAGAGCGAGACGTCGGACACCTGCCATTATTATGTTTTATTATTATTCTGCATATCTCACCTAAAATATACAGTATTTTAAGTTATTAAATAGGCTATTGAGTTTCACCTTCATATTTTGCTATTACTACTTTTTCTATTATTCCTTTTTTTTTTTGCGAATTTTTTTGTGTATATTTATTTGTGTTCTATTTCAATTTTCTCTTTCTAAATGAAGCAATGGTTTTCGGGTGTATGTATGTAGGTTCCTTTGTCGTTCCTTGTAAGCAGTTAACGGATTAATCGTTTTTGATATATGAGTATTAGCTTCGTCTTGCTCATGAGACTTACTATGATTATGTCATAAAAGCAGTAGTTTTGTTTGCAATAATTATGATAATCTGCGCGCGCCGTTTCAATATTTAACGATACTTGGTCTCACGCCCCCTAAAAGATCCACCTCCTTTGTTCCTATAAAGGTGACAGTAACAATGGACGAAGCACCTTAATTAGTCCTCACTCATCGTTTGCAGATCTTTGCGGATTAATTTAACATGACCTAAATAACTAAACCCCACTTTAATTAATTAAATCATTATTAAAGGGACGGATAATGTCGCCTAATACAAATTGTTATCACTACGCGGGAATCCTGATCCATATTGGCAAACAAATGTTACTGTAAATTAGGAATAAAAATTTTCGTTACCACAAAAGATGCAGCCAGATGTTTTGTTCTTAATTTACTTTTAATTGCCAGTAATGGTTAGGTGTCTTGTAATACTAATTATTGTGACGTCATCTACGACCCCGTCAGCACTGAGTATCACTAATAACCGTTAAAATTAGGAAACACAAATATTTTTCGTAAACGGCACGTTCCCGCCTTCCCGCCATATTCGATACTCTGACGTACCTAGTACTTATATTGTATATCTAGACTAGAAAAGGGGCCGCGGCCCGGCTGGAGCCACAGTATTGCTGTAAGGCAGTACATTAAGTACAGCTGAATTGCGAAAGTTAATTAGGTAGCCTAGAAATTTCAGTCGACATTTCACTAGCGTCATCTGTTTGCATTCCAATAAGTATCTAGTCTAGTTATAAATCATGTCACATGTTGATTAGGGCGTTGTTTTTAAGTGAATGTTTTAGAAATCATAACCTAATCGTTTTCTTAATATTTTGGCCTTATTTACTTTATGACAGAGTCTATTGCTAGACTAGTCGGCATGTGCGGCGAAAATAGTGTACATTAGATTACTTGGATACAGTCTTATGCCGCCACTGGTAGGGATTATGTCGTTAAATTTGAAGATTGGCGGCGCTAGTTGGCTCATGTAAGGCCCATAAACATGATTATCGACATAAACGCATTAAACTAATATGAAAGATCCTTGGAGCTTTCAAAACTGGACACTGGCAGTAATGTGCTAACAATTGCCAAAATAAAAAAAAATATGAAAGATAATTTAAATAGAATCTCACGCAAGTGTTATTTTCTTCAAAAGCCTTTTAATTTATACATTCATTTGTGATCCTTCGAGCCGGATTAGTAGAAGAATACCGGAGCTTGCTTTTCATTGCCGCAACTTTCACGCTGCCCAATCAGATTGTGGATTGTTCTCTTATTGGCTAGCGCTGAAAGTAACGGCGATAAATTGTTCATTGCGAATGGAACTGTAGTTGCAATAAGACATCGTGTATATATGGCTCAGCGATTGTAAATATGGCTTGGCAAGACGAGAGGAAGAGAAGAAGTGATGACCAAGATCCGATGACATAATATCCTCAGGAGGTTGAAGAAGTGCTGTTGTTACAAATGCTGTCATCTCCATTTGTAATAAATCATATTTTTCTGTGGTACCCCTGTATTACTTTTTTATTTTTTTATTATTACATCGTGTTGCCGTGTCTTGTAATAACGGATATATCCTACTACCACTGGCTACAATATTTTTATGAATAGGTATTATGGTACACATAAATATCTTACTGAACTTACTAAAATAAAAAGTATAACTTACCGAAATTGAAATACATTATTATTTAATGAGTATTCAAAAACAAATAAAATTTTAATAATGAATTATAATTATTATAGTTTTTATTAGAAAACTTATGAGCTTGGTGCATAACACAACAATGTTGAAATAATATGTACACCCACAAGCAAAAGAAATTAGATTAACGTAATTCAATGTAGGTAAGTTGTAGTTCGCATAATTGCGAAAAACGGCCGTTTCTGGCACATTTGTGAACTACAACTTACCTTACATTGAATCACGTTACAAATAAGCATTTAAAAAATAATATTTATAGCAATAAACAATGTGAACGTAGCTTTTTTAAATAAAATTGATTATATTGGAAGATATGATTTTTTTAAGATTGGCGGCGCTAGTTGGCTCATGGAAGGCTCTTAAGTACTTAGCTTTGTTTACGATTTTTTTTTTCACTTATTTTTTGATAACACCTAGTGTTATCGATTATTTAAAATGTTTTCCTTTTGATCATTACGTAGACATGCAAGCTTTACGTAGTAAAATCACCCGGAAAAGGAAGGATACGAAACCTTATGTTTTAAAATATTTATTTACCTACTTCTATTTTAGATTATGAATTTATATTTTTTATAAAGGCGTAATAAGTCTGTAAGAAACTCTTAACATTAAGATTGGTTCTTTTGTTAAAATGACATGTACATATTTCTTCATTTAAATAAAGACCTTTCAAAACTAACTAAACTATGTATCAAACATATATCTTTCTTTTTGAATAGATATTAATTATTTAACAATATCGGTAAGTTATAGTTAACATAATTTTGCAATCTTCTATTAAAGGTTCAAGGTGTAGTAGGATATGGCTCTGTAGACTTTCTAGTAACATTTCATTGACATTTCTAAAAAAGAAATAAAAATCAAAACGTAAAGGCATTTTTTGAAAAATCCTTGAAGTACTGCTTTCGCAATTACCATGACATCTCGGTATGGATTTGTCTCGCGCAGTGCGCCGTGCCCCTGTCTGGGCATTTCACATCTAGTCTGCAATATTAATTGTATACGTGCACATGCCCATAGCTTTCGTTGAGATAATAATGCGTTACTTTGGTCGGTCAGTTCGGTTCCGAGGAGTTTGCAACCAGCCTCCGTGCGTCGTGATGGAGTACTGCCAGTACGGGCCGTTGTTCGACTTTCTGCATAGCGGCGCTCTCTTCGCTCCCCGGCAGATCATGAAATGGGCCAAAGAAATCGCCCAAGGAATGACCTACCTGCATTCCCATAAGATTATTCACCGTGATCTCAAAAGCCCCAAGTGAGTATTATTTTTAAGATTTCCTCCTTTTACTTCTAACTCTTCTCTTAATCTAGCTCTTTAAACATAAAATTAAGTCTCTTTGTCTGTCTGTATGATCTCTTATAACTCAAAATAAACGACCTTTATTTGTTCTATAGGTGTTGCATCTTTTAGTCATAGCGGGTAATTTAGCAGCTCATATTCGCCTAAAGATGGTTTTAGTATTGGTACATTTATACAGGGTGTATCGTAAAGGGTATATGAAGCTGAAGGGAGGGTGTTCAGTATCGGTAACTGACCAACTTTTGTTCTACGATTTTTCGAATAAAAAATAAAAATAAATTAATGCCTCATACAAATCGATCAGCTGACCAGCAGGAAATGTATGAAAAGTCGTAGAACAAAAGTTGTTCAGTTACCGATACTGAACACCCTCCCTTCGGCTTCATATACCCTTTACGATACATCCTGCATAATCAAGCTATTTCAAGCTGGAATTTGTATTTCCTAAATTGCCGCCATTTTGTTGTAGTGTCCCATTTCCGTACACAACCGCCATTACAAAGATGTTTGTGATGTTGATGCGCGGGAGGAGTTGCGCAGAACTTCTAGTTTTGCCTTTATGAAACTTAATTTCTGTATCTGTATAAATGCTGACATCTCGTACATATCTGAAATCACAATTACCAAGCTAATTCATGCTGGATGCGATTGTTTTATGAATATGTATTTTTTAAATACGTTAATATGAATGTTCGCCATTTGTTTTTGTTCTCATTAACGGCCGCCATTACAAAGAGGTTCGATGCGATATTTTGTTGACATATATATCTGCGTTTATTGAGATACGTAACTGAAACCTCAATTATCAAGCTATTTCAAGCTGGAGAGGAGTGTTTTATAAAATTTATATAATATTAGATGGTACGATGAAATCAATGTCCGCCATTTTGTCGGTTCTCATATCCGTGCACAGACGCCATTACAAATCGGTGAGATGCGCGGGGGGAAATGCCAATTCCGCGCAGTTTCCGTCGCGCATCTGACCTAGATTTGCATCTAGAAAAGTCAATACCTGCGAGCTGTATTTTTGGGCTTGAAGCTACAAGTACTAAAATATGTATTCCAAGGTACAAATAATACATATCCCGAGCTTAATAGACATTATGAAGACTACGAAACAAGTTGTTCAGTTTCTATGCCCTCTACTGACTGAAAAGATACGCGTATGTTAGCTGTAGAAATTGTCATATTATATCATACCGCGATGGGCCAAAAAATAGATGGGGTTCTTCAACCAATCAATCGTTCATAGAATCCGTACTAATTTTGCGTCGTTTAGCTTGCCGACTCATTCAGTCAGCCGCCGATTAGCGGCAAACATTCGTTCGCAATTTGATTCAGTCGGTGTACTCTCTATTCACTGCGCTTGCGTTACGCAAACAGCTCAGAGTCAGCTTGACAGTAAGCTGCCAACTATTTGTCTAATGTGTTCACAGCCTAATTTTTTTGGTTTATGGCAGCTGGTTTCGAGTAAACAAAAAATGTTCTTCTTTCGAAACCGGTTACGTACGGTCTAACTCATAGAACTGATTTTTGAAAATTCTTTACAAATACATAGTGTGTACTTTAAACTATCTACTACTAACATATATTTTACAATCGGTGAAGTAGTTCTTGAGACATTCTGAACCTTACTGAGGCTCCGATATATAGGTTTCTCTCTTTTCGACTTGCGAAGATCATAATTCCTCATTCGCAACTGGTTACGAAATGCCGGTTACGTAGGCGACTGAAGGGTTGCTCTCAATGTATTGTTTGGTCTCAGTGTGCTGATCTCCGACGACTTGGTGGTCAAGGTCAGTGACTTTGGCACCAGTCGCGAGTGGAATGACGTCAGCACCATCATGAGCTTCACCGGCACCGTGGCCTGGATGGCCCCGGAGATCATTCGCCACGAGCCCTGCTCCGAGCGTGTGGACGTCTGGTCGTTCGGCGTCGTCCTCTGGGAACTCCTGACTCAGGTACGTTGGCAACGACTATGAATAAAACAAATAAAAAATATAATGTGTGTGTTTTATTTATTTCCTTGAGTCTATGGTATTGTAAAGATTGAAACCTTCGCAAGGACGGCGATGCCCCCTGCCAATAAATTGTTTCCATTAAACCAGGAGGTGCCGTATAAGAACATGGAGACCCACGCTATAATGTGGGGCGTGGGCACCGACACCATCTCGCTGCCGATCCCATCCACTTGCCCTGACAGCATGCAGCTGGTCCTCTCTCAGTGCTGGCAACGCAAGCCCAAGAACAGGTAAGGATAGCTTATTGAATATATAACTTTTAGGCCCGTATTCTGAGCTCAAGCCCGCCCTCAAGAGCGAATTCAGCTGGTACACTCTCAAGACGTTATCACCATCTCAAGTATATCAATTAATAATACACCAATCTTGAGGGCGTATCATGTGATGTCTTTCTCAAGTCGCGGTTCGTCATCAATCAGCAAATACGTTCTCAAGTGTGAGTTTGACGGTTCTCTTGAGAACTGAGTTTTGTTTATTAATACGGCGTTACTCATGTGATACCCGATTTCTAAATGCGCACCTAAGTTAAGTTTATTAATAGGAACGCCATCTTGAGGTCGTTCTCAAGATTGACTTTTGGGCTGAGAGTGATTTATTAATACGGGCTTTAGACCCAGACTAGTATCCAGCGAGTTAAGTGTGCTCTCAAAACTCTCTATGAATATCGGCGTTGTTGTTCGTAATTTACAGATTTTTTTCATTAGCAACTAGCAGTTTCTGATTGGTAAAAATTTTTCATTGTCATATTTTCGCGCGAAAATATCAAAATTGTGGCCATAAATTGTTTTTTTGTCTGGTTCTGAACGCAGCTTATAATATTCGGCTTTCGACCCCACTAATTTAATCTGAACGAATTGATGACGCTAAGTATATCGACTCTAAGAATTTTCGACCTAATACTCATTTACACAATGATTTTCGATTCCACGTGCCACGCGGTCATTCAATCAATACCCGGCTGAAAATACGCGGTTGATAGCTGTACAAAATGGCGGACAAACGCGGCGTAGTTGCGCGAGGTGGGGTGGGTTGATGAAAGGGTGAAACTGCGCACCTACTTAACTTCGCTCACTTTGTCCTGGGCTCGATTTTATATAGGTAATTATAATCCGAGCGCATTCATAACGTGATATAAAAACTATCGTAATAAAATAACTATCGAGTAATATCAACATGAAGTAAGGAATTACCATATTAACAGATTAGAATGGGCCTATCCGACACCAGTGCCTGTAGATTCAGCTGTGAAGCTGAGGAAACAAATAAATCCGACCAATCCCGTACGTCGCAGCTGTAGTTTACGTAGTCTCTAGCGAGCGAACGTAATGGTATTGTATCGTTCGGTGCACTTGCAGGCCGCCGTTCCGGATCATTGCCGCTCATCTAGAGATCGCTGGCGAGGAGTTGAAGGCCATTAAAGATGATGCTTTCACCATCACCCAGAAGGCCTGGCGCAAGGAGGTCCAGCATGTCATGGAGAAGTTCTACGTGAGGTCAGTCACTGATGAACTAAACTAGTTATGAACTAGTATTTAGGGATGTTATGTAGTATACCGAAGCCCAAATCAAGTGTCTTATTTTGTAAACAAAATCTACCCTATGCTACTAACATTTTAAGCTTCTCTGTGATTATTGCATAGTTATTGTCACATTATTAGATCGGATCACTTTATTTCCACAATGATGAACAGGTTCGATCAATCAGTTCATTCAGTTACATCACAACAGGCAATTTGACGATAATATTTGTTTACAAAATAAGACACTTGATTTGAGCTGCGGTATTGGAGTGATGCCTGAACATCGATACTATATTAAAAAAATTTAAACTATAATATTATTTGAAAAAAATATCCAATTTAGGTACAGTACAGACTCACATTTTTATAGTATATTATAATATTTTCCGTAGAAGACAAACAATAATTTTGCAAGCATATTGAATTCTTCTGGAAATAAACATAATTTTTATAAATAAAATTTCAAAATTGTAAGGCCACGTATCCACCTGCCATAAACCGAGTCCGACATAGTCATCACGCTCCCCCAGGCGTGGTGGTACATGGAAACGTGTTTTACCTGGGACAATAAAAATTTGGAAACTCTGCCAAACTCTGTAGGTAATTGCACAGTAATTTCTAATCATTACTATTGTGTTTAATGATTATTTATTGTGTACGGTTCATACCGTGCTTATATTGCTTGGTCAGCGCCCCACTTTGACCGCGATTCGTGAAACCCAAATAAGTAACCGTAATAACTTAGCTTATTGTGCAACATTAATCGACAGAGAATTTGCCAACTAAACTCGACTTTTATTCAACTATTTCAACCTTTTAGGATCTAGCGGTTTGCGTCTGTCAAAAAGTTCACATTATATGACTGCTTTATCTAAAATATATGGTCCGCAGACTATTTTCTTGGGTCCATACAGCCTTAAGGGCCTTCATAGAGCCAACTAGCGCCGCCAATCTTAAAAAAATAATATCATCCAATATAATCAATTTGAATTTGATTAAAAAAGTTATTTACGAAATGTTTATTCCGATAAATACTATTTTTTAAATGCTTATTTATAACGTGATTCAATGTCGGATTTTTAAGATTGGCGGAGCTAGTTGGCTCTGTGAAGGCTCTTAAGGGCCTGACATAGTAATGCGCCTACGGTTCGTGCCGTAGATTTAATTAACTGTTTCTTAAATGCAGTAAAAGATGCTGATGTTTTTGCCGATCCATGGTGTTCTCTGTATAAAAATATATATTGCTCTTAACAGCTACACTAATTTAGACTAATTGTATAATTGATTATTGTAAGCATTATTATTATATTGTATCCACTGATTCGGTGTTTTGGTGATATCTGTAAACCAGTCAGTTATGTATTGAATAAATAAATAAATGTGCCAACAAACGCCGCCAGTCTTTAAAAAATAATATCTTCCAATACAATCAATTTTATTAAAAAAAGCTATGTACAAAAACTTTATTAGGATAAATACTATTTTTCAATATACAATACATGGCATAATTGTGACAAGCTACGTAGTAGTTCACAAATATGCCAAAACCGGTCGTTTTTCGCAATTATGCGAACTACAACTTACCGAAATTGAATCACGTTATAATAAATTATTTTTTCCAACAAAGTGGTGTACCATAGGTATGTTATCTACCCGGAGTTATGCAGCTTGTCTACCGGGGCCCACATGTGGTAACCGGGACTGTTAAACGTGAATAAAACTTATTTAAAAAAAATCTGTTTGTCGTGTCGCAGGAGCGAGCACCCAGTCCCAGCCGACTCTGCTACTCAGCGTCGCGAAGAGCTCCGTATCGCTCGCGACGCCCGCCAGGTGTACGAGCAGCAGCTCACCCGCGCCAACGAGCTCTACCTAGAGGTGTGCTCCGTGCGTCTGCAGCTAGAGCAGCGCGAGAAAGCGATTGCAGAGTGAGTCACACACTTAAAAAAACCCGGCTAAGTGCGAGCCGGACTCACGCATCGAGGCTTCCATGCAACTTTGCTCTAACAAAAAGATTAACTAAATTATCTTTGCCATTATCAAAATTTGATGTTCATACATCGACATACTCCTGATTAGTTTATCATCTGCAAATATAAGTTTGTAATAGGAAAAAAAAAGGGGAAGATGTATTTTCAAATTTACAGTTTTCGGATTTTTTTCTGTACTAAGACCTAGCTTCTTGCCAAATTTCATGATTCTATGTCAACAGGAAGTACCCTAAAGGGTTTTGGTTTTATTGCATTTTGGTTTTGTTGCACGAAAGCCTCTGTGCGCGAGTCCGATTCGGACTTTTTGAGACGGACCCCAAAAATGATCGTCACAATTTTGAAATTACTTTTCGAGCATGTGTATTATAAAAACTTTTAATTTTTATTTATATTTGATATTTCTACTCTTTCAATTTAAAGTATGTAAGGACCATTTCAACAAGTTTTCGAATCTAATATCCTAAATCTAAATCGTCATATATTACAGACGCGAGAAAGCCTTGAAGGCTTGCCGTTGCGGTGTGCGCAAACCGCTGAAATTCCGCAACAATTCGTCGTCCTCCGACGGCAAGAAGGTCATTGCTCTCCCGGCCATCCCGGATACCCACCGCCGCCGCAAGAAGGACAAGAAGGACATCACCCCTGCAGAGTTGGTCGTTAGTGTCGTAGACGACAAGCTGCAAGGCCAGACCGTGTCAGTCACCATCGCCGATAACTGCTCATGCAGCGACAACGGCGACAATGCTGACAACAACAACTTGGACACCGTGATTTTCAAGGACACCATCGTTGAGACCAACGGGAACGTAGACCTGGTTGAGATTACGACTCAGGACATCGTTAATGACAACGATAACTACATCCCGTTGGTGGCTCAAGTCTAAGCTAAGACACTATTTTATTATTATTTGTATTGTGATTTAAATCATTGGCATCCTTCTAAGTTTTAATCAAAACTATAAGAGTTCATTTCAGAACTACTTCACTTCTGAACTAAGACTTCCACTTCTAAACTGAGACTTGACTTCTAAACTGAGACTTGACTTCTAAACTGAGACTTCACTCCTAAACTAAGACTTCACCTTTGAACTATGACTTTACTTCTAAACTGAGACTTCACTTCTGAACTGAGACTTCACTTCTAAACTGAGACTTCACTTCTTAACTAAGACCACACTTCTGAACTATGACTTCATTTTTCAACTAAGACTTCGCCTCTGAACTTAGACTTCATTCCTAAACTAAGACTTCACTTCTGAACTAGGACTTCGCGTCTAAACTGAGACTTCACTTCTGAACTAGGACTTCGCCTCTAAACTGAGACTTCACTTCCAAACTGAGACTTCACTTCTAAACTAAGACCACACTTTTGAAACTATGACTTCATTTCTCAACTAAGACTTCGCCTCTAAACTTAGACTTCACTCCTAAACTTCACTTCTGAACTTTACTTAGAAACTGAGACTTCACTTCGAAACTGAGCCTTCATTTCTGAACTACGACTTTATTTAATTTTTTACTACACCGAGGCCGTCATTCACAGACAAAATTGAGCGCCAGCCGAGTGTGGAGTAAGAGCGTCAAGATTTATTTTTAAATTTAATTCGGGTGATTTTTTTCTTATTAATCAATAAGAAAAAATTATCCCATCGATCAATTACTTGTCGAAGGTTCAATTCATGCCAAGTTATGTCAATTGATAGAGGCGGCGTGGAAGGTTCCCGAATCGTTCGGTTGATAAAGTTCAGAGTTTGACAGGCCTATCGGTGGCACTGCCCTGGGACAGCAATTACTGATTGACAGAATCATTAAGGATTTTCACTCCAGATTGAAGACCATAGCCAAGAAAGGTCTTTAGAACGGACAGAAACGTATAGATTGACTGACAGCATCATGAAGGATCTTCAATCCCAATATGACCTTTCAGGATTGAAGAATGCGAAAAAGAATGACCTTGAGTTAGATTGAGAACAGATACTGATGCAGGAGACAGATTGACAGTATCATGAAGGATTTTCACTCCAGATTGAAGACCATAGCCAAGAAAGGTCTTTAGAACGGACAGAAACGTATAGAAGAGACTGATTGACAGCATCATGAAGGATCTTCAATCCAAATATGACCTTTCAGGATTGAAGAATGCGAAAACGAATGACCTTGAGTTAGATTGAGAACAGAAACTGATGCAGGAGACAGATTGACAGTATCATGAAGGATTTTCAATCCAGATTAAAGAACGTAACTAAGATGACCTTGAGTTAGATCGATAACAGAAACTGATGCAGGAGACAGATTGACAGTATCATGAAGGATTTTCAATCTAGATTGAAGAACGTAACTAAGAATGACCTTGAGTTAGAGTGAGAACAGAAAGGGATTGATGAAAGTGATTGACAGCTCGACGAAGGACTTTCAATCCAATAAGGTTGACGAATGCGACTAGGCATTATTGAATTATGCCAATGACTTAAATTCACATTTGTTTTAACTTTTTATTTTATTGGCTCGTAGTAATAAAAGCGGTTTAAAAGTGCGCGGTTTAATAGTTCGCTACATCCACCAGTTATGAATGGCGAAACAAAATTGGTGGATTGGCGACTGTCAAATTAGACCACCTTTTAATAAGTTTTTATTCATACAGCTGGTCATACCTTGCTATGTCAAGGCCCTCAAGCTGGTCGTTACGTGAGCATTTCACAAAAATATATATATTTTTGGCTCATAAGAACAATAGTTTATTTCCTGATTGTAGGAAAATATAAATAGCTTTAGTTCAAAAGTAGACGTTTTTATTTTAATTCGTGGATTGAAGACAAGAAAAGAAATTGCTCGCCTATGTATAAATAACACCAAAATTTAAATTAGATTTTTTCCAATCTTTAGATTTCGATGCTTACATCACTTTGCCACGGCAAGAAATGATTACCCATTAGTATATAATTTTAGTTGTAAGTGAATCTCACATTACCATTTAATTACCACTGAGCAAGGCGAAAAGGGTTATTTTTTTTAATTTTAATTATTTTTATATGTACTTAAGAGTGATTTGTTTATCTCGGCCTTTTTAGTCGGTAAACGTTATAGGAATTGTCAATGAGTAGGTTAGATAGGGAAGGATCTGTTGAAGTATTCTAGATCTCATTTTATTAATACTTTAGTTTTGACATTCCATATTGTTAAGAATACTTATGTAGGTAGTTATTTTAATTTACATGCGCCATGCTAAATCTAAATTTTAAAATTACAGGCTGTTATTCATAAACGTCCGTTTAGGTTCTATCTTAACCTTTTTTTACCGAAGTGTGAAAGGGATTTAAGATGCAAGGGAAGTCAGGTTTAACTAGTTTTATGAATAACAGCATAAGAGACTTCGATTCAAACCTGGGAACGCCAGTGGAACGCTCTTTACAACATCTACCATATTAAAAAAGACTCTGTAATTCGCTCTATCAATTTATGAGCGCATTCAATTTGTTTTTGTTTTAAATCCTCCTCCCTAATCGTTGCCTCAGTGCTGAGGATCGTGGCCCTCAACAGCAGGTGCCCTGGTATGAACTGGCGCCAGGAGACACGGTTTTGTGCTCTTCTCACAGCCTCTTCAAAGGGCACGCCGAGGATTCTGCCAACCACATCAGTCCAGCGGCCTGGTCACCGGCCACGTGGTCTAAACCCCTCAACTTTGCCGAGCAGTATAGTTCTCTCCAAGTTGGAAGGGTCCATTCTTTGTTTTAAATACACAAGGTTTTTTGCTGTACAAATATTTATAATAATGGCGACATTTTATTGATGGAGAACATACGTCCAATCGTGTTTGGGAGGTTAAAGTGGGTCCAGTGCGAATTATTTATATTAAGTTTCCATTATCAAAATGTTCCGTACAAAACAGGGGGCCCCAGCTATGTGGGGGGTTTACAGGCTGGGGCGACGCATACTCTATTATAATAACCATATAATAATACCATGAATGTTAACTGTTAGACTCCCATATGCATGAAGGAGCAAAATAGACCGCCGTTCGCCCGCGACTAATTTATTCCTCCACGCATAATAAATGATCCTTTCCTTAATTTTAAGTGAGTGTATTAAACGTAGAATTGGTATTGTAACCCATTAGATATTTCCGACAAATAAAAATCAATTACAAATACAGCATCCTCTTCGATAAATAATTATGTCATCAAATTACATCAAAGCTTTTAAAATTTAGGTCTTATTAAATTAAAATGTATAGAATAATTTACTATGTAATTTAGTGTCCAATTGCAGTTATAATAAGACTGTTCAGTATTGAAAGTAGTCTAGTAATTAAACTTGTAGGGAATATGAAAATGACAATGCCAGATTCTGTCCCACCGTCAACCGCATGATGAACAAGATAACGAATAAATGTAAAAATATCTCCGTTTTTTTAATTAAAATTATTGGTTTAAAATAAAGTTTTGTACAACATGCGAGTCGCAAAAACAGCTTAACTAAGAATTCAGAAAATAGTAAGAAATCGAAGCGAATTATTCATTGTCTTTGTTATCATTTTCTACTACTCTCGCGACTCCTATGATTATGCAATATGAAACCTGACCAATATGATTATGTAATAAGTCCCCAACAAAATTATATATGAGCTTCAATGGTCACGTAGGTGACCAAAGGTGGGGTAAAGCTCCATTGAAATGTGGCAATGTCATTTAGAATCTCAAAATCTGTAGAACAAAAACCCCATTTAGCTTAAGTAGACTTTATCACAGTAGATTGTGGACTGTTTCGTCCACTTGGATCCATTAACCAATGGATTCCAAAAACACTTCCTTCGATGGCGTGGGCGGTTCCTACAAATACCTACCACATTTAATAATATAGCTGTTTCGATGAATTATTAACATTTTGGATGTAATGACTGTTTAATCAAATTTTCTCCATAGTTTTAATAGAAAAAAAAAACGAGTTTTAAAGAAAGTTTTAAATGTATCGTACATTAATAATAATAAAAAAATAGAGTAAGTAGATGTGACCTTGCCTCTTTCTATTAGGATAGCACGCACTAAAAGTACTGATCGCATTCACTAAGTGCATTTGTTTAATATGTAGGAGCGTCACATCTATCCTATCTTGTCTGAAGTGTGAAATCATTTGGTGAAATTATATTTTAAATAGATTTAGCGGGCCTACAAATATGATTATAAATTGACTTTATATTTTTAGATTAGTGGTTGTGAATTTTCATTTCTACAAATCTGATTTTGATCACTACTATTACGATTACTTCGATTACGATTTTGATTACTACTACTATAGTTTTTTTGGAACTCTTCTAGGAACCTGGGGTCTTACCTTATACGATAAATAGAACAAATCGTTGACAAAAGAAACCGAATTTCTTTGTATGTGAATTAATTATAATATTATAGTCAACATTTGTTCGTTTATTCTGGTTCACAACTTAGCTTTTCTACCCACTTTCGTATGTTGTATACAAGTAAAATAATATGTCAAAATAATATTTTTATAACATATTTTTTGCTGTGCTTATCCTTCCGGCTGCCATCGCAACTGAATTACGTAATTGGGGGCTAACAGCAGATCAATGGTAACACTTGCAGTACGATTTTGACTCATACGACACAGATAATAAGAACGGTGTTCTTATTATCTGTGTCTTAACGTTCAAAGTCCGAAGTGTCTTGATCTGCTGTTAGCTGTACGATAGAAGAAAGTCTTAGTACGCAATTAGAAATGAAGGGATCAGGGGAAAAACAGCTTTTGTCACATTTTTCATTTTTTTTTTCAACTGTCAATGCATTCTGAATGAATATACCCGTCGTTATGTTCTGCCAAAAACTACAGGACAATAACGTTCATAGTCCTGCGATATCTTGCTTTTAAAATACGTGTACAAGGTAAAAAAATAACTTTTTATGATGATCTAAACTTTTAATTAGTAATATCTCAATTTAAGCATTAGGGGACAAAAGTTTTTCAAATAGTAATAAAACTACATTATTCTCACAAGCACAGGAAAAACAACTATGTAGACGTAATCCTCTATTCCTATTAGTTTCCCAGTTCTGTTAACTGAACCGAGATTTAAACATGATGAAAAATTTCTTGCCGTGGGCAGTACTTGAACCTGCTCAGTTGCGTGTCACGGAATGACAAAATCGCAGGTTCAAGTCCTGCCCACGGCAAGAAAATTCTCATCATGTTTAAATCTGTTCACCGAGCTTGGATAATGTGTAATGCAAATTCTGAACTGAGATTTTTTAAGGGTATTTGACGAGTATTGAAGAATTCATTTCCATTGCTACACTACTGATGTTCAAATGTGAACACAGTATCGAAATTACAAGCAATTAGAAAACAAGAGTTGAAAACACGACTATAGTAGCTACAATGCTACATCGAACGCCTGAACCACAGATACCGTTTTGCTAAAAAGGGATGGCCTTGAACTGGTGCTAGTTGTAATATCGAAAATCGAATTTCAGTTTTATGTTCAGCGTGCAAAGTTACTGATGCAATGAAAAATAGTCAAATACTCAAACGTGACCATTTCTTGGTGATATGCCAGTATCGCAGCTTAGGGGAGACCATAGTTTCCGCCTGCCTGAAAGGCGTCAGTTTCTACTCGTATATGAAAGAAATAACTTCCCCAAGTACTTAGTTGCAAACAAAACATCCTCGATTGCAATAGATTGCAAAACTCAGTTGCCATGGCGACCGGAAATGTAACGTCGAAACGCGATTTGTTTAAAAAATTGAAGTTTCGATCGCGTGGCACACTTAAGTGTTTGTAAAAGTGTGTTAGAGATTTAATAAAAATATTAATTACAGTAAGTGAAAGATTATTACCATTATCTTTCAGTTTCGTATTGCGATACCAAATCTCCATACTAATGTTCCATCCTTCATACCTTCATAACTTGGATGAACTCATCGGAAATCAAGAAATATAAATACCTTCGACAGATTTGGTAGCAATAGGTTAGGAAAAACCAAAACATAGTTATTTTATTATGGAGATTAATGTGTGATCTTATAGTTTTTTTATGTTTTTTATTGAATATTTAAACATCAATTTAACGTTTTTTTAAACCAAGCATTTGACTTGACATATATGTTCCTGTTTTATTTCGAATTTGTATTTAATTTGGATTTTGGGTTTATAAAACCAATCCAATTTGAATGTATTTTGAATTATATTTTATTAAGCTAAGGGCTATTTTTTTCTTTATATAATTTTTAATTTTATACCTGATTGAAATTGGTGCGTTTATATGATTTTATTAAGTTTTAAGTTACTCGTATATTAGTCATTCCTATAAAGAAATGTGAGACTGTGAATAGTCTGAATTTTTGATGAATGATTTATAGAACATTCTATTCTTCTACATCTTACCTATACAATATCGTCATGTTCCATATCCGATTCTATGTAAAGACGGCTGCATATACTGCGGAAGGCCTTTGACTTTCATAATTCTGTGAAATACATCACATCGTATGCAAATACGTGATTTTATTATACTTAATTTACAAAGCGAGAATTTTTTGACAACTGTGTATTAGTACCTAATAATGATTTCTTTTTATATAAACTTTAATGATGTTTTTACAGCGTGTGTAGCCGTCTGTTTAGTCCTTCAACTCTGATGCCTACATTTAATTTGTAGCCTTTAGCGAATTGCGAACAAATAGTGTTTCTAGCTTACAGCATTCTTGGCGTATCTCACATTGGCCTATTTATTTCAAGAAAACTTATTTTTCCCCATTTAAATAATATAATTTGTCAATTTCAGTACGAAAATTTTCTCGCAATTTTGCCTATTCCCAATAGTTGGCCAGCTTCCTTACCATTAACTCTTATACAGGATTTCTTCAATAATACTATGGTATTTCGTACCATGACGACCTAAAAGTAAGCTTATTAAGGACGTCATGGTATAAGTATTACTGAAGTAATCCTATTATAAGACTTCATGGTGAGGCAGTTCAGTTGACTGAATTATTGAGAATTCTTCATTGACCAAAACCATTCTAGAACAAAATGAAGACACATTTATATTATTTTCAATAATTATATCTCGTCTACCCCATATAGATATTTGTTACGAATTTAAAATACAATAACTTACGTTTTGTTATAGTAATTAAACACAAAATAATTTCAATAGCAATACGAAAGAATTACAAAGATAATGATTGAATCAAATTGGCACACTCCATATAAATTCCTCAATTAAAAATACATAATTGATGAATTGTTATGGCTTTTGTAGGGTTCTCGTCCTGTGTTCCGAGACGCCTTAAGCGTAGGTTTAGGGGTATAAACCCGAAGACGGGCCCACGCGGGCGGCCGCCGACGAGGTCGTGGTATCTGGCGTTGCGTTCCCACAACCTCGTCCAAACGCTTGGCACACTCCATATAAATTTCTCAATTAAAAATACATAATTGATGAATTGTTATGGCTTTTGTAGGGTTCTCGTCCTGTGTTCCGAGACGCCTTAAGCGGAGGTTTAGGGGTATAAACCCGAAGACGGGCCCACGCGGGCGGCCGCCGACGAGGTCGTGGTATCTGGCGTTGCGTTCCCACAACCTCGTCCAAACGCTTGGCACACTCCATATAAATTTCTCAATTAAAAATACATAATTGATTAATTGTTATGGCTTTTGTAGGGTTCTCGTCCTGTGTTCCGAGACGCCTTAAGCGGAGGTTTAGGGGTATAAACCCGAAGACGGGCCCACGCGGGCGGCCGCCGACGAGGTCGTGGTATCTGGCGTTGCGTTCCCACAACCTCGTCCAAACGCTTGGCACACTCCATATAAATTTCTCAATTAAAAATACATAATTGATGAATTGTTATGGCTTTTGTAGGGTTCTCGTCCTGTGTTCCGAGACGCCTTAAGCGGAGGTTTAGGGGTATAAACCCGAAGACGGGCCCACGCGGGCGGCCGCCGACGAGGTCGTGGTATCTGGCGTTGCGTTCCCACAACCTCGTCCAAACGCGGTGAGTTGAACACCTTGGGAGGGTTTCATTCTTGTAATGGTTTCGCCGCCAATGTTTGATAGGTCAAATTAGTAAGTAGTGGCATCTCGCTCGCACTTCGTTAAACTCATATTCTGGGCATATGCAGTCCAAGGACTTGTATGTCTGTAATCAATGTTGTACGTCTCATTCCTGTTTAGAGTTAAGACATCTGATTGGTATAGTAAATAAAGTTCTGAACACAAGTGTTGTTTTATTTAAAGAAACCCCTTAGATTGTAGGTAGGTAGGTACCCATGTAAGATATAATATTACAATTAATTATAATAGATTTTATAATTCAATCAAATTCAAGTGTGGCAATATAAATAGACTGATGATGATGATGAACGCGAGGCGTTTCCTCACTCTACCGCGCATGTGAGTGACATTTATGTACCTACCTACTTTTGAATATGGCGGGATCGCGACGATTGCTGAATGTTTGATGTCACGTTATACTTTATTAATCAGAAAATGTTCACGATGCTATAATATATTGGAGTTTATCTGCACTTTCGAGCTAGATTTATCATACTATGAAGTGAACGTGGCTGCTGAGTGGCCTTGTCCAGGGTTGAGGACGCTTCGGCGACTCCTCTGATCTGGAGGAAGAAAAGAAGACGCTGACATCTTTCGTCCAGGGTTGCCGACGGTTCAGCGACTCGTCTGGAGGAAGAGATACCTACTATCAATTGAATATTACTAAATTGTTGTAGCTTTACATTGGCAAATGCCATAAACTGTCGAGTCCATTAATAAAACTAATAAATATGTCTGTCTCGCTTTAAGCCGGCGCCAGACATATGAGCGTCTTTGCAAAGATTTTTACCATTGAAAGCTTTGTACATAATCTATAACTACGACATCATACAAAGCCGTCAATGTACAACGAATTTGAGCATGTTTGCAAATTTTTGCGCACATGGCCACTGGGTTAACGATCGATCGAGGTCGGAGAGAGTGCAAATGGCAGACGCAATGACCTAATGTGCATAAAGGGCGGCCGGCAACCCTTCTGTAGTCTCCGATACTACCTTGTCTTATTAACTGAGTGTTTGTATTGACATATTGACATTGACCTAGTAGTTTATATATTTTCTTTGACATTGACAGTGAGATTCGATGTAAGTAATTAATATTTGTTATGACGATTTAACTCAGTTCTTTTACATATTTGCAAGTAAATATACTTATAAAGTGTACCTAAATTTTGAAGGTGAACATATGAACGAAGTGGAAAATTCTGGAACAGGAAAACGGCGATATATGTCAATACCGACTAGGTACGGATGAATAAATCAATGTATAATGAATTTTGTAAAGTACCTAGGTACCTAATACTTGAAGTCTTGCGGAGCTGGCGAAATATTTAATAAATACCATGTATGTTTTCTTGTAGTTTATGACTGGTGACACAAAACGTAGGATAATTCTTAGTTTGAGCACCAATCTTCAAATGTTGAAGTAAATTAACATTTGTATATTTATGGTCGGGTTAATAAAAACTGCCTAAACGCGAAAGTTCATATCAATAAACGCGATCTGGCTTCCTCTGTCGATATACCTAAGTAAGCTTAATAGATGAAGCAAGGGTCATTATGGATTATAAATTAGTATAAACCATATTTATATTGCAGACAGCGCTCTTACGTGATAAATTATAGCGTCTCTGCCACGCATTTTTTTCAATTGTTTGAATTATTAATAGAATTCGATCACTTAAAATAGGTGTCTCCTTCTGTGATAGAAACATGGGCGGAAGCTGACCCCTTTTAAATTATACTTTAAGCTCTCCATAGAGCGCGGCGAATTGTTTTCCTTTTTTTTATTGGTACAAGGGTAGTCAACAGCGATACAAAATTAAAATATAATGATACATGCTAAATAGTATGGCCAATAAGATTACCACGTTATATTTAAGAAGATGTGGCGAGCGGACTGTTCATTAATGAAAAAATACATATATACAAAAAAATAAATACAGAATACATACATATACGTACGTACATACAAATATACATATACTTTAAGTATGTATATTAATATTAATTAATAGAGGTTAAGGGCTACACTCAAATTACATGGACTTTACTGTAAGGCTAGGATCATGATGTGAATATTTTACCACAGTCATGGAACTTACATACATATACTACATAAACTCCGCCTGATTCCTGTACAATTTTCGCTACCTCTACATTCATCAATACATTTGTTATTATTATTAAATAAAGTGCCATAGTATGACATTTAATTCACATTACGATCTAGCCTAAATACAATAAGACTAATAAGTAATTTGATTTTGACCTAAAATTCTATAAATTGACACTTATATCTAAGAGTTAGTCCAACGACATTAAGGGTCTATTAAGGGCGAGCACTTTGTTCACGTGTCTTACATTCGCGCACTATCATTACGAATGGTTTTCACTACACTAACTCACTAATCAATAGGTACATTTTTTTTGTTAACCTATAAATTGTCCCACTGCTGGGCAAAGGTCTCCCCCCTCCTCTTCCATTCATCCCTGTCCTGAGCCTCTTCCAGCCACCCATCCCTGTATCTAACGATATCGTCTCTCCACCTACGCCGTGGTCTGCCCCGACGCCGGCGACCGTCCGATGGCATTCTGTGACAGTCCGGGCCCATCGGTCCGGCGCATGCGGCACACGTACAATAGGTACATAACAAATTAAAAACTAATCAATTCGACTACAGTAGAAACACGACCGAAAAACACCCCCCTTCTGGCGGTCGGATAAGAATAGAAAATTTAGTTTATTATTTTGTTTCAGAAATATACAATGATTTTAATTCTGCATAAATTACGTCCAATTAGAATTTACGTTCATGGTATTTGGCAACTATTCAGAGTAACGAAGTTGTTAGTAAAACTAAAACGGTACGTACTCACAATGGACTAATAATACCTAGTGAGCTTGTGTTTAGGGCCATGCCTTAAAAATCGTAATATACAGGTTGTCCTTGAATTCATTCGACAAATTGAAACTGGGGGTTGCACTCATGATAAATATTAAATTGATAAGGTTTTTAATCAAAACTGCAAAAAAAATAACTAAGTACAGACGACACTTTTTTGCTTTTGACAGTTCTTATTATTTGCGTCGTAAGACTTGAAATCGTACTGCAAGTGTTACCATTGATCTGCTGTCGACTGTACATCACAAATCACACAATTAGATTTAGATATGACCATTAGGTCAAATTCCAGTGAAAGAAATCGTTACAAAAAATTATAAATGCGTAAAAAACTCCGAAGCACAGTAACGATGCACGTCAAATTCATAAATTTTTTAATAGTTGAATTTATTGTATCTAAATATTTATTTTTTATTTTTCCACAAATTGTTTAAATTACTTAAACCCTGCCTAACCATCCATTTAATTTTGTCGAATTAAGTTTGAATTCAAGCCCACTCTGTATTAGAATAGGGTAGTTTATTAAATATGTTTTTATTGCCTAGATCGACTCTATCTTGATTATGAAGACTATGACCTATATCTGAATTTAGTTTTTCGACATTCCGTATAACACCCCCTAGCCAAGTGGCATTAACTTTCGTTAACGCTAGTAGAAGAATGTTTGACATAAGTATTTGTTAATAAAAAAGCAACTGTCAATCATACACAATTTTCCTTCTATTCTATTTTATTTATTTTATTAATGGACTCGACAGTTCGTCATTTGCCAATGTCATGTTACAGAAAATTCAATATATTCAATAGTCTTCTATCTTCATCCCGAGGAGTCGCCGTAGCGTCATCACTCTGGACGAAGCAGCTCGACAGTCATGTTCACTCCCGAGCTTGTAGCGGGAACTCTTGATAAAAGCTTGAAACTTCAGATGTTGCATAAATAATCCAATAACTTCACCGTACTGTCTATCGCGAACATTTTCTGATTAATTTAACGTGATGTTAAACACAAAATAGCCCCTGTAGATATTAAAAGGAAAATTATCAAATAATTTTGCAACCGTCGTTTCCCGCCATTTTCAAAAGCCCCCTATTTCTATTCTAAAATTAACGACTATAATTTAATTTTCAATGCTTGACTTGCTTGTCATTTGTTTTGACCATTTGCGTAAGTATATGGTACGCTGACAGCAGATCAAGTGTAACACTTTGGACTTTGGACCGTTCTTATTATATGCGTCGTAAGAGTTGAAATCGTACTGCAAGTGTTACCATTGATCTACTGTTGTCCGTACATAAGTCATTTGCGTCGGATCCGTCCTATATCCGATGTTTCTTTCCATCTCCTGATTATTTAATGCCTGTAACTATTGTTCAAATAATTTCGTCGCATTTGTCAGTCGGTTTTAACTTAATGTTTTTTTTACTTAGTTTCCGATACATAGTGCTAAATGGGAATCGAACTTTGCACCGCAGTCACACCCTAGCTGTTGGGAATTGAGGCGATTTTACTACCTATTATTATGAATTATGAGTAAATGTTGGGAAATACATTGTGTAAAATTTATTTTACCAAAACACTGCATACATGAGTCATACTTGTTTATAGTTTATGTAAGCGTAACATTTGTAAAGTTTTAAGGGGGACGGAGTCCGTCACCCATTAAAATTTGTTATCGAACAACACGTTGAAATTTCGCCGATCTTGGCAATCAAAAGTTGGTGTAAAATTATATGAATAAAATTTTAATTTTCGAAAAAAAAACACAGGGAAAATTATTTTAAAATATTAAATGAAGGCGCTTGGAGGAAGTACACTCTGTTTAGAAAAGAGGGTGCTAAGGAATGGAGAGTCCCTGCTTCGAATCCCGGGCGGTTGTACACGATCGACCACATGTAAATGGATGGAAGCGTAGTTCCTTTTCAAATATGAATATGTAAAATTTTAATTTTGCTAAGAGCAGTTCAAGTGTAACACTTTGGACTTTGGACCGTTCTTATTATCTGCGTCGTAAAATTTAAAATCGTACTGCAAGTGTTACCATTGAACTGCTGTTGTCCGTATGTAACGTAAATTGTGTTCCATTTACTATTTTCGTACCTACTTCAAAGTAAAATTAAACTCCTGTAAAAGCTGGAATCATGTTATTTTTCGTGAAAATCAAATTATTTGTTCTTAATTCACAATAACTATGTTTCCTAACTAACGTAGATATTACTATTTATTATATTTACATACTATGCATTTCTACCTCTTTCTGATATATTTTTATAATATCCTCTGCAGTTGGTTGTCTGGAAGAAATCGCTTTTAGCGATAAGACCGCCAAAATTGTACATGCTTCTCAATTATGTAATTAATACTGTATTATGGTGCAATAAAGTGTATTTATCTTATCTTATAACTTTTAGGTAAAATTCCACAACGTGTAGCGTTTATAATACTCCCTTAACCAAATACAAAGTTGGTGCCATAAACCATGAACTACATTCCTGGCACGGATTCCGTACATTTCCACATATTGGAAAGCAATTAGTTACAGTGTTTTAAAAGCAATCAGCTGTTTGAACGCGGGACGTGGAAATTGGCGAAATATTCGCGGCGCTACCGATTGAGCGGGCTACATTTTTCCGACTTTATTTATAGAATGGCGGCGGGTGGGAGCGAGCAGCCGCACACGGTAAAACGCGCGCGGCCCGAGAGGACTCGGCTGGAGTCCTATGGAGCCCCCGGCGTTCGCCAGCAGCGCCCTGCTAACCGTGAGGGCGGCGCCCGGGAGCGCCGCTACCCTCGTCCTCACCACACCGTCAGGGTCACCGCCGTTCCTCTACCAATGGTAAGTGATTTTTTTTGTGTAAATCAAAAAGTCTACTTATAAAAATTTTCATTTCCTCAAAAACTAATAGATGAATTGCAATTATTCTTTTACAATTAAATAGTTTACATTCTAAACTATTTGTTAGTGAAAGAATTTTTATAATCGAACAAGTAGTTTTTGGAGAAAATCTTAATTTTAATGAGATTTTTTTTTTGGGCGCATTTTAAATTGGAATTTTCCGATTTGTTTTCTTTTGCTAAATACTTAGTATAGTGCAAATGTAAGATTACAGTGAAGATGTTAAGGTGCATAGTGAATGCGCTTCCAACGTATCTGCGTCGCGTGCCGGCAATGTTTGTTTGTTTTTCATGTGTCGATGTATAAATACACGACCAGGAAGTCGGAGCGAGACACGATTCACGACACTGCGTTTGTTCTGTACTGTAATGTTACAACAATTTGGGACGTGATGCTCCTGGAAACATGTTTGAAATGGAATTTCCGACGTTTGTACTCGTATTACATTAAAAACGGCCAAACGAGACGTGTCTCAGTTCAATGTTTCTTTACAATAATTCGTAAAGATAAATGTACCTCTTGTCTATCACAAAGAAAACTATATCAACGATTTTTTTAGCGATTTAGCACTTAAGTCCTGTCAAAGACATAATAAACGACCTTTTTCTTCTTAGGAGAGTCATTAGGTTGAGATTTTCTCAAAAAGTATTGGACTGATTGTTTGTATAAATGTTTTGTCATAAGTCATTTTACGAATATACTTCTTCAAACTCAAAACTATTGAAGTACCTAGTGAAATATTATTAAGTATACGGTTCTCTTGAAAATAGCGGGAAACGGCGGTTGCAAAATTATTTGATAATTTTTGTTTTATTGTCTACAGTGGTTATTTCGAGTTAGGAGATTAATATCGCGTTAAATTAATCAGAAAATGGTCGCGAATGACAGTATGGTGAATTTATTGAATAATTTGAGCAAGATCTGAAGTTTCAAGCTTTTATCAAGAGTTCCCGCTACGAGCTCGGGCATCAACGTGACTGTCGAGCTGCTTCATCCAGAGTGATGACGCTACGGCGACTCCTCTGGATGAAGACATGAAGACGCGGCTACCCAGGGTGAAGACGCTACTGCGACTCCCCTGGAGGAAGATAGACGACTATTATATATTGAATTTTCTGTAACATGACATTGGCAAATGACGAACTGTAGAGTCCATTAATAAAATAAATGAAATGTTAAGTATACCGCAGCCCAAATCAAGTGTCTTATTTTGTAAACAAATATGACCATCTAATTACCGGTTGTGATGTAACACTGAAGGAACTGATTGATCGAACCTGTTCATCATTGTGAAAATAAAGTAGTCCCATCTAATAATGTGAAAATAACTGTGCAATAATCACAAAACAGCTTAAAATGTTAGTAAGGTAGGGTAGTTTTTGTTTACAAAATAAGACACTTGATTTGGGTCCGGCGCCCGCTTAGAGGTCCCGAGCTGTAAGGCGTCTCGTCCTTAAGCGGAGGTATAGGGGTAGACCCCCGAGAAGGGCCCACGAGGGCGGGCGCGGACGAGGTTGTGGTATTTGGCGCTGCGTTCCCACAACCTCTTGAACACCTTGGGGGCTGCGATATAGGTAGGTAGTTCTTGAGTAACATAACATAACATCTTGTACCTATAGATACCACAATATTTTTGGGTAGGAACGGAGCACAAAGTGATTTTGAAATGTTATTCGCGATCATGGCTTCCCATAACTTTACGAATATATGTACAGCTTATTATTCACGCACACCTCAAATAAGTAGCTACCTACTTACTTTAATAGTCAATGTATTCAAAAACCTATTGAAAATGACAAAACATTGAAATGGGATTTTTCTTTCAAGATGTTAATATATTATTTAGACCTTGTCAATTGTGTGGGGACGAGTTCGGTATTCAAGGCTGTTGGCCATACAACTTAACCTGTCTTCCCTGCTTAACGGTAAGGTAGCTGTGTCTTAAACCGTGGAATAACTTTTAAGTCCCGTTTATGTCTAACAGCATCAAAGAATTAAAACTATAGTGAGCCATTACTACAAATTATTATATATAAACGGATATCACTCACTTATATTGTTAAAGTCGGCAATTAGACCGATAGTTTCGACCGATTTCGACGGTCTTTTTCAAGGTGTGCGCGCCACGCCCGCGTCGCCGTTGACGTTTCTTCGGTCTAATTGCCGACTTTAACAATATAAGTGAGTGATATCCGTTTATATATAATAATTTGATAACGTCAAGATTAAAAGTTATTCACAAAAGAAGTTTGTTTAGCGGAGGATGCCTAAAATGACACTGCCACATTTCAATGGAGCTTTGCCCCACCTTTGGTCACCTACGTGACCATTGAAGCTCATATGCCATTTTGTTGGGGACTTATTACAGGTTTCATATTGCATAATCATAATCAGTAGGAGTTGCGAGAGTAGTAGAAAATGATAACAAAGACAATGAATAATTCGCTTCGATTTCTTACTATTTTCTGAATTCTTAATTAAGCGTTTTTTTCGACTCGCATGTTTCAGAAAACTTTATTTTAAATATTTTAAACCAATAATTTTAATAAAAAACGGAGATATTTTTACAATTTATTCGTTATCTTGTTCATCATGTTGATGGTAGGACAGATTCTGGCATTGTCATTTGATTACCCTTTCATTTCCCATGACACCACCGAAATGACCCACCAGGATGGCTTACCTCAGGGCGGGCAATACCGATTCCCCGTGACACCGGTAGATGGTGGTGTCATTTTGGGAGGTGTCACGGGGAATGAACTACCAAGTGACAACTTATGCGGATCAGCACTTCTAGATCCCTCTAATTAATAGTTTACCTATTCATACGCCGAATTCTCTACCCAAAGGTTGTCTGGACGAGATCGCTTTGAGCGATAAGACCGCCAATTGTAATACTAACTGTATTAGCCTATTTCCTTTGTGTAATACTTTTTATTTTTTTGCAATAAATAATATTTATCTTATCTTATCTTTAAACTAGTGAAAATATTATGAGACCTAAAAATCTAATTCGCGAAAGATGGGTGACCTTGTTACGTCTTTTACTTGCATTTGCATAAACATCTGGACATACGTCAATATTTAATATCGGATTTAGATTTGCGTTTTCTACTGAAAAAGTTTGAGACAAAAGTAAAGCTGGAGTCACGATAGGCGGTCCTAAGTTCAATCTTTGGTTAGGCATGTAAGTAAGTACACAAAAATCGAAAAAAAAAATCAAGAGGCTTGGTAATAATATGTAATTAGCAAATTGATCTCCTATAAACAACTAGATTTTCATATAATAAAAATTAAAATTGTCAACATATAAATTTAAAATAATTAAAATAGGGTAAATAGAACATTACAAAAGGTACACGTCGTCGTGCAGCTCCCCTCCACAGAGCATCGTGCCGAGGACGCTGGCTGCATTACCTCTCTGTATGGCCAGGCTAAGCCTTTGCGAGAGGTATGCGCCAGCCCTCAGGTCGCCGGAGGCGTGGATCAGCCTGGTCGAGATTGCATGTACTATTTTTTTGGTGTCAGAGGACCACGGGCCCATCGTTTCCACGGCAAGCGCCGCAAACTCATGGTGGTCAGGTGACAAACATGAGTATTTGCGGCGCTTGAGTGTCTGGGCATCCTCGGCGGCTGCGCCGGCCCGCACGGATGTGCCCTGGACATGGGACGGAGCCAGCGTGTCAACGCACGTGGCGTCCCACACTAGCGTTCGTCCCATGCTCCAGGGCACCAGAGTGGCGCCGTCCGGCCTTTTGCCGTCATCCCTAGACAGGCCCTGTGGTTCCAGAGTCGCTGGTATGGCCGCGGTGGTGAGAGCCCTGCGGATTAAGTCGTTCAGGGCTCCATGTCTGTATCCGCGGCCGGCGCTCCTCGTGCATGACAGTCCGTGACGACCAAGCTGATCCACACCTCGACCGCATCGACAGTTATGCGGTTCGCACACCCTGCCGCCCAAACGTAGGCTCACTGCTATACGTAAATGAGCTGGTTCGAGCAGAGTGCCTAGGCTTGGGCATGGCAGTGCGTGCAACCAATGGCCAGACTCCTTTTCGGAGACTGCAAGGAGTCGCGCTCGGTCCGTTGCGTCGGGGCAGTTGTCAATAAGGTTGCTGTGGGCCAGTTTCACAATAGGTAGGTCCCATAGACGTTGGCTGCCTGCACTCGTTTGGGCAGGAACCTCTTCCCCCGGGCACGTAGCGCACCAGGCCCTCCTCGCCTCCGCAAGGCACGTCACCAACAAGTCAGGCGAGTTTGGTAGATTTAATATCTCGCTGACGAGGGCGGCCGTGCTGTATGCAGAGGAAAGGAAAGCCGGGAGCGCCACGCTAGTGGTAGTCCGTATGCCTAGCCCACCGAACCTTATCGGAAAGGATGCTTGTGTCCAAGAGCGGGGATCAAAAGCAATATTTAAAATTTTGGACACACTTATGTATAGAGAGGAGTCTACGCAGGCTGTGCTCAGTGGAAATTTCCATACTGGGCAACAGCGCAGTAGATACATGAATTTTGGAGTATACAAACACAGCCGAAGAATGAAAATTGCCGAGTGGGGTTTAATGTCTAGAAGACGATCGGAGGTTTGTGAAAAAAGGTCTAATTTTGAATTTATAAAGGAGGGGATGGCGTCGTCAAATATGGGTGCTCCGAGAAGGGTAAGGGAGTCTTTGGTGCGAACTGATATGTTTGGGGTGAGAAAGTTACTACGTGAAAGAATATCGGCACGGGCATTGGTGGGTATGTGATCTGGAATATATATCTCACATTTGTCAAAATTTAATGTTAGGCCGATTTCGGAAAAGCGATCAATGACTGTTTGCAGATCTCTTAGTACTGTTGACGCCTCCCCTCCTAATGAGCCGTCATCCAAATACCAGAGATTGAATTTGGAGTTTAGGTCGGAAATTATCGGGTGGATGACTAGGCTGAATATTGCCGGACCGAGCGGGTCTCCTTGCTGGCATCCCACACTGGATGCAATTTCGTTGTTGCCGTAAATTAATTTAGATGGGGCGCCGTAACTTTGCCAAATATAGTTATAAATTTCTGGTAGGTACCTCTTTTTGAATTTCACATAGAAGTGCGCCCCTGTCTGCCGAATTAAAAGCATTGCTCACGTCGATTTTCACAAAAATTTCATAATCGGTGGTATTAAGGAAAGTTCTGGCCGCGTGAACTGCCGCTTCGCAGCCCCCTCGTACGCCGAAACCTAGCTGTCGGGGTTTAAATTTATTTGTTAGTTGGTCGTTTAATGCCCGGCAGCATAGTTTCGATACCAAACGTCTGATAGTACTGCCCACAGCGATGGGTCGGATGCCGCCATCTTTCTTGGCTAATGCTACTAGGTTAGCACCATAAAGGATGGGGGTCACCTCGTGATGAACTCGCCCTGCCAGCATCAAATTAGATAGCGCGGTGAGTTCGCTCACAAGGGATTTTCCGACGTCACCGAGTGTGGGACTTATGAGGTCTTTGAGATGCTGCGGTGTTATGCCATCTAATCCGCCGGCAGAGCCATTGGGAAAGGAGGAGATAGCATAAACCACAGCATCTTCATTCACTTGCAATGGTTGTTGGGGTGTTGACAGTGGGTCAGGAAACAGTACGGTAGAAGAGGGGCTAGGATGTTTATTTCGAAGGGCTGCGAGTGTCTCAGATGAGTCCGTGGCTAGAGTGTCGCTGGAAAATAATAACTTTGCAGCGCCTCTTATGTTCCCCTCAGAGAGTTTGCATTCAACAGCCTTGGACCTTGAAAATGCACCGTGGTGAGGTTTTTGATGTATTTCTGAAATAATATTATTGTTATAACTCGGTATGCTTATGGATTGTGCTTTTTGTTTAATAATGGAACTTAAAGATTGACCTGTTTTGCTATCTTCGATGTGTAAAACGGAGTAAGCAAATGTAAATAGACTTTCCCAGCTGACCGGGGAGTTTTCAGCGACTACTCTAGCCAAGCACTCAGTGAGACTGCGGGCGACCGTGACACGAGCTGCTTTGGGGATCCGTTTTAACACCTTAAAATTTTGTTTTAAAAAACCGAGCCGATATGGTAATGTCCCATCTGTGGCGACGGAGCCAGGGGGATAGCCCTGTTGTGGTTGAGAGCGCGCCGCAGATAGCGATGGTGTGGCTGGCTGCTCTTGGCCTGTGCGCGGGACATGAGAGCGACTGCTGTGGATATTCAATCCGCGGGTCCCTTTGTATCTCTTTGCGTCGGCACAGATGGGGCATTGTAATAGAGTAGTATTCGAAATATTGGACGACGTGTTACCTTGGCTTAACATGCACAAAAAATCATATAAAACTTATTTCGACTGTACAAAAATACACAAAAATAGTAAAAATGTTTATAAATATAAATGTCATCCGTAGTAAACAAATAGCCGCAAAAGAAGTTTCTTCGCTGAATTTCTTTCGCGCGCGTCGCTGTCAAACGCAGTAGACAAGTAGAACTCCAATGTGATTGGTTGTCTTGACAGCTTAGCAACTTCAACTCCAATGGTCACCAAGGCAACCGATGGTCGACTTGGAGATGGCGTCCTGTCTGTCACTTTTATCCAGAGTCCAAAACAAATATTTCTGTGGCCGATGTCGGAGAAGACAAACTTTGTCTACAATCACAACAGCTCACAACGAAATGAGATAACGTATGCAGAACTCTGGCTCAAAATTTAAGCACCAGGGGAGGCGAAAAAGATTTTTTAAAATTCCGCTTGACAGTACACGTCTTTTCGATTTTTTTTTTTTTTTTGTTTATAGGAGCTCAATGAATTAGCAGGATAAAAAGTTTATATGAACAATATCTCATATAAAGTTTCATTACTAAAGATTCATGTTTTCATTATTTTTTTCCAAAAAATAAGTGTTGCAAAACTTTTTATGAGTAGGTACCATTTTTTAACCATTTTCGAAGGGAAGCGAAACATTTACCGAAAGCTTTCAAAGTGGTTAACGAATCCATGAGTTAAAAATGTTAAAATCTATTTGCCTGATAATTATAAATAAAAATCTAAGTAGGTACAGTCGAAGACGATAAGTATATAGCCTCTTTAAGGTTGAGATTTTCTCAAAAGCTACACAACCGATTAATTTTTTTAACAGTTATATACTTTTAATTTTTATCTCTCTAACAGTGAAAGAATTGTATCATAGGTCAAGTAGTTTTTGAGAAAATCTCATCCTTATTCTCTCTCCTATACATTCTCTGCGAATACTTAGGTAATCTTTAAAATTTTACGAAATATACCATTTCGTGTTTTCATTTAGGATATATGTAGATAATCCATCAAATTCGCACTATACCCGCGTGGTGAATGATCTGTAGACGCATTTGAGTGGTAGTTGATTTTGAGCTCGGTTTTAGAACTGTTAGATTTCATACAATCGTAAGACCTGAATCTGAACCCGCACTCAAAAAACTGTTTAAAAAAAGCGGCCTAAATTTCGTAGGTAACAGATCACCATCACTATGGTGTCTATTGCATTATTCAATCGAATATTAAACCTATCTGGGTGAATATACGAGTAGTATCTGTTTGACAAAGTTAAATAGGTACCTACTGCATAAATATTCGTCACCCCTGCCGACTGCTTCCGTCATTCAATAACTCAGTGTTATTGCAGAATCAAAACAAAAATCCGACTGTTTTTTTGGCTTAATGTATTCGTCACTTAAAATACGGTGACTAGACGTAGATTGACGGGAGATATCCTTGCGATTGGTAGCACTATGTACAAGTTTGATAACGCCCAAAAAGATCATACTTTTACTTGGGATACACTTATGAACTTACGTACCTACGTAAGCATAACGACGCCGCAGATTCGAGACGGACAATGCAATTAACGTAGTACCACTACCGAAAAAACCCGAACGGGGTTGGAATGAAAAATGTTACCAGCTGTTATGGAAGTTAGTTCCGTAGACAGGTAGAATTTAGAATAGATTAGAAATAATACAGTTTTAAAAATAGAATTTATTACAAATACTGGGTACTAGTAGTGGGTACCTTCATTATTCTTTATTTATAACATATGAATAACATATTACCTTACCAGAATAATAGCAGCTAATGATGTTGCGAGTACCTTCACGCAAGAAAAGTCAATCACATTCACTATAGTCATACTGCTCGGGCCCCAGTAGGCTATAAAGAAACTGACATATTAAATACAAATATATCTACTAATACTCGAAAAACATTACCCTCCTCCATTGTGCAGTCAATCATGAAGGAAAACAATTCTCCGCGCTCTATGGAGAGAACCTAAAATAAATGGCAAAGTTTTCAAGCAGATGTAAATATGACTAATTTCATAGAGAGTTCCTTGCTTCAAGGGTGTAAAATATACTTTACTACGCTACTTACGAACCATAAGAACTTTCAGTTCCATTAGTTTCGATGCCGGCTAAATAAAGTATTTAAAAAATACTCCCCGAGCGTTTCCCGAGTTTAACACGCAGACATAACATCCGTAAATACAGACCAGACCAGACGATAGATTTTATAAAATATAGAGATCGACGTAATAATATTGTTTTAACCCACAAAAGCCGGAAAATTGATCTAAGCAAAATCAGAACAGAAAATAAATAAAACAAAACAAGTGTTACGTTTCTGGCTTTACTGGACTGTTGATATACTTTCTAATCGTGCTTTCTACTGTTCTAATAAAAAGCTAAATCTGAATGATGTCAGCCAAGGTTTACCTTTTACTTACCAAAAATAAATATGAGGCTATCGGGATTGCTAGCTAGGCGCGCCTCTTACTAGTAGCGACATCTATTGATGATCTACGCTACTAGCTCAGTGTGTGTGGCGCCATCTTTTGCTTTGTCAGTGAACTGGTTGGTTACGTATCGTAGAGAGTGATGCGTATATTCGGTATATTTTCAGCGGTTGGGAATGGGATTGAAATGCCAGGATTTGTGTAGGAGGGCGTGTGTGGTGTTAGTTACTGGCTGGAACTACATAATATACGTCGTATTTCAATAAACCAGTCCCCTATTGTGTAACTAGCGTAGGACATGATAATGGGTATGAAAATTGTTGATAATCAGTATACAAAGATTATAATGTTAGGTATACCTACTAATTTTAAATAATGGTTTTAAAAATGGACATATAACCTTCGCCGTCATCCTCTCACTTACATAATAGGTCTGCAGATACAAAAGTTAACCTAGAAGCTAGCGCTACCACAGTTTTCTTGTTTCTGTATAAAACGCGGTATATAAACAAGTGAATAAACGAAAACTGCATTTTAGTATAAAATGTACCCAAAAATCAATGCTAATCTAATGATACATCAAAGTCTACGTTTAGGTATAGCCTACAGGAGATCACGAAGACCAAGGACCTACATTTCGATGTGATCCCCGTGACAAAACCCACTTGATACAACCAATATCCCGTGACATTCTTACTAATTGTCCCGCTGATAGGCAAAGGTTTCCCATCTACCCCTCCACCGATCGCTGACAAACCTCCTTCGTCCGACCATCCATTTATGAAAACAATATCCACCTACGCATGCGAACGATAGAGATCAAATGGTAACAATTGCAGTACAATTTCAATTCTTATGAAGTGTTTGATTTGCCGTGGACAGTACACTTGAAAAATATTTCCCTCCTATCGGCATTCCGTTAAAAAAATCTATCCTAGTCCCAGTATTCGAGACCTAAAAACATGGCGTCGCTCGCGCAGTCGTAAACACAGAGCGCGGGCGCACGCGTCGCGCTTACAAAAATACCCTGCGTGCGCGCAGTCCGCGCCTAGCCATCGCGAACTCGACCGAACGATGCGCTCCCGCGATGGGCAGCAACTGTTGCAAGGGTGACGCCGCAGGACCCGCCAGGGGCTCGTCCATCTACACCAGGTATTTGTGGCTGGCTCTGGTGGTTGCGCAGGAGTGGCGCCAAGTGCCATGGGTGCTGAGACCGCGATGTCCGTACGTAGTGGGTCAAGTGATCGGTTCCAGTGCTGTAACGTAGTGTAGTACGGTATGGAAACTAATTTTACGTGACAATGGAATTTTGGGAGAATTTGACAGGTATTTTGTTAGTAGCATTTGAAGTTCGTAAAAATATTTTTGTGTGACATATTTGTATCTCGATTTGATGATACAATCGCGTAAATATAAAAGAAGTATTTGTCAAATTAAATCGACTGTCTTGTTTCAAGTTTCTAAAGAAATTAAAAGTTTTTAAATCATTTTCTTTAAACTATCAGTGAAGTAAGTTTTCTAACGGATTCAACGGGTGAAATCTATTTCTATAGAGACACAGTTACGTCGTTAAGTATATTTTAACACTTGAAAAGTTGGTTCAAACGAGTCTTACAATTAGTGACCTATATTGTGTCACGTAATTTATAACGCTAAGTATTTTCATTATCAACACTTGTTGTAAAAACGTTCCAAACCTCGTTTATATAGGGTGTGATAAATATGTCAAAATGGGTCGCTATAGAAACCGAATTTTGTCACTTATTGAGAAAATTTCAACGGAGCACTCACGTTTACGATCGCTTGGTTTTCGTTAACACGTGATTTTGTTTTTCGTAAAGTTATTTTGGCGTTTTTTTATCTGACAGTGGAAGCAGTTGTTAAAACATTTACTGTATTTATACAATACAATATTTTTGCGAATATTTGTGAATCACATTTGGTAGGAAGACATTTTTTGTTTAATTACAAAATAATGGCGTAGCATAATATAATAGCAAGCTATTATAAAAGTAATGATTCCTATAACCAAATATTCAGTAGAATTTACAATTTCGTATTAATCAATTTTTTTAACAGTTTCAAAATTAGAGAAACAAAAGAGATCCAAAAATTAGATCATTCAAAACAAAACTAAATGGAAATATTCAAACATGAGTTGTTTAGTTTTAATTCACTTACATGCCTAGGTTTTAAAAATGACAGATTAGATTAGAGATACAATACTGTAAAAGATATAAGTAATATTAACGAGGGGTCGAAAATATGTTGTTTTATTTAATTTATTTATTTTCAGGAATAATAAATAAATTATAATAATAAAAATATATAATAATTAAAAATATATAAAATATATAATTATATTGTATAAACCGACTATATCTTAAGCATATAAATAAAGGCACTCTACATAGAGTTCGTTTTCGATTTTTAATAAAGAAATAAGTCTTATGTTTTCACGTGAATTCTATTGTCTTTCATTGACGTAATATTAGTTAACATATCGTATAACATTGTTGGTAGAGGTAGTATTCATCAATTATTTTATTATATTAGAAATTGCACCTACATATCAATGTCAACATCATTAGGTTATTATTATCTGTCAACTGTTTTGGCGTATATTTTAATTTATCTCATTAAATGTATTTTCATTTTTATCTCCAATAATTCCCTATAAGTAACAAACTAAAATAGATATTAAAACCAAAAAAATATCATTAATTCTTATCATTAAATTAATAACTAAACTAAACTATAGGTATATATATAAACAATTAAAATTAAGGCTTCGTATGCGCGTATTTTCAGTTTTTCTACGATGG
Organism: Tachystola acroxantha; assembly: GCA_963506565.1. Taxonomy (NCBI): domain Eukaryota; kingdom Metazoa; phylum Arthropoda; class Insecta; order Lepidoptera; family Oecophoridae; genus Tachystola; species Tachystola acroxantha. Next base: position 21,723,004 of record OY735870.1, read on the forward strand.
CTGCGACATTAACTACTAAAATTAAATGTCTGAAAAAAATATATAGCAATCTTGGGGTGTATATTTAGAGACTGATGAATACAGATACACGATTGGACAAACTTCGCTCGATAGAAAAAAATCTTAAACACACCATAAACATATTCATACAAAATATATATCAAAATGTAGGGTACGATAAATACTAGAGCTTGTTTAAAAAAAATATATAAATAAGCATATTAAAAATAGTATTTATCCTAATAAAGATTGTGTACATAGCTTTTTTAATAAAATTGATTAAATTAGAAGATATTATTTTTTTAAGACTGGCGGCGCAAGATGGCTCATGGAAGGCCCTTAAATCATGTGGCTAACCCTTTCACACTTCGTTAAAAAAGGATAACATAAAAATGGACAGTGTGGCTTAACTTTTTTTTATAAAAATTAATAAGTTGTAAGATGTTACTTTTTTAAGATTGGCGGCGCTAGTTGGCTCATGGAAGGCCCTTAAAACGGTGAAGGAAATATTGTGAGGAAACAGATTATTCTAGGGGTGTTTAACTAGGTTTATGAATAACAGCATTAGAGTATATTTATATGAGTTCATTGTGTCAGTCATTTCACATGGTATAAAAGTTTTCTTTATTTTCCACGATCGCTTTGCAAAAGGGGAACCTTGACGAAAATAATTACTTATTTTTATATCGTGAAAAAATCTTTCAGTATGTGTAAACAGACTTCACTGGAGCGGAACAATCCGACCGGAAAACTGAGGCGAAATAGGTTAGACCAAGAAACTTTTTGACCGACAGCCGCAAGAAGGGTAATGTTTTTCTATTGAGTGAATGACCACAATTATTTGACACAACACATCACACATACCATATTGTACGGTGGAACACAGATAAAAATGTACAGGAAAGTTTTTAAGGTTGAGATTTTCTTGAGAACAACAAATCAAGTGTAACACTTTGGACCGTTCTGCATCGTAAGATTTAAAATCGTACTGCAAGTGTTACCATTTATCTGCTGTTGTCCGTACGTATCCAAAACAGTTTTGTTGAAATCTCCTGCCGGATGATTTCATATTGGCAAAGTCCAATTCTAACTTGCAACTACTCGAATGTTGCTCTATTCTGGTAGGAATGTAAACGTGTGATGTTTTGGTTCTATTTCATACAATGATTGCAAATCGTAGTGTAAACATTTCTATTTCAAATACGCGTAACGGTCGAAAATATCTAACGTCTTTGATAATTTACACAAATGATAATCTATTCACGATTCATTCCCGTAACGTCGCGTTCCCATAAGCGCAACTCTCTTTACGTCGCTTTCCCATTATAGTCCGATAAATCTAACTTTTTTGAACGAATTAAATTAGAACTGGAATATAAAATATTTCAGTTACTATTTTTAAGATGAGACAATAAATAAACCATAATCATTTTTTTTTAAATACTTCCGTAACTAAATTGTGGTGGGAAATTAGACACAAAATGTTAGAATAGGCCAATACATTTATTAAAAAAATAAAATATCAGTTCTGAATTAATTTTAAAAACCATGCAAAATCAACTTATCTTTATCGGACTATTACCGCAACTCTCTTTACGTCAACTCTCGCTACGTGGAGTCTCGCTATATCAACTTTTCGCTACGTGTGATACAGTTAGCAAAATAAGTGAATCTTTCACGAAACGTAATTATGAATTGAATTATTGTAATTAGAGTATCGTAATAATTTATTTATTATTTATTTATAATACGATACTCTAATTACAATATTTCAATTAATTATCCATTAGTTTACTTTTATGTCCCCACTGTTCAGGCACCACGATATTCATCATCATCATCATCATAATCAGTCTATTTATATTGCCCCACTGCTCGGGCACAGACCTTGCCTTACATCGAGGGAGCTCGGGCCATGATCCACCACGCGGGCCCAGTGCGGATTGGCGGATTTCACATACCTTAGATTTTTTCTTCTTCTTCTAGATCATGTAGACACGATATAAGTAAGGGATATTCTCAGCTATCAGGTTGTAAGCGTATGTGATATAATATAATTATGGAGGATAAAAAAAACCGGCCAAGTGCGAGTCGGCTGTGTGGCTTGTGCTATACCTAAGACCTAGCTTCATGCTAAATTTCTTGATTCTAGGTCAACGGGAAGTATAGGTTTTGGCTTTCTTGCATTTTCATACAAATATGCGAGAAAATGCGACATAAATAGCGATATCTTTTGATTACGTAGAAGGTTGATGTTTTTTTCACGGCTGCATTAGGTTGCAGACCTGAGTATTTGGTATTAATTTCAACTTTATCCGTCCAGGCGCGTCTGAGATATAGGTCTTGATAGACGGACAGACGGACAACAAGGTGGTATTATAAGGGTTCCTTGTTCCTTTTTTTTTGGTAGTGTGTGCATGCTTTATGCTGTAAAGAGAGTATGAAATAATAATTGATTTTCTTCCCTCTAAAAACACTTAGCAGCTTGTAGGGACAACATCAGATCAATGGTAACACTTGCAGTACGATTTCAACTCTTTTTTTTGTAAACCTATAAATTGTCCCACTGCTGGGCAAAGGTCTCCCCCCTCCTCTTCCATCCATCCCTGTCCTGAGCCTCTTCCAGCCACCCATCTAACGATATCGTCCCGCCACCTACGCTGAGGTCTGCCCCGACGCCGGCGACCGTCCGATGGCACCCATTCTATGACTGATGATTTCAACTCTTACGACGCAGAGAATAAGAACGGTCCAAAGTGTTGCACTAGATCTGCTGTTAGCGTAGGTATACCTACGTCATTCCTCATTATAATAAAATCTCTGCTGCCTTTAATTTTGCAAGAGCACAATAAAAATAAAGAAAGATTAATATGTCCCTCTTCACCTTGACAGATTTTTTCTTAATAATATAATATTATGTAGGTCGGTATGTGCAGGGCCGGATTTAGGGCAGGGCAGGCGGGACTATTGCCCTGGGGCCTCCACAAGAGGGACTCTCTTGTGGACGGAAAAGACACAATACAGATAAAAAGTTAGAATCGTTAACGCGGTAAAAAATTGTATTCGACTTTCACAATTACTACGTTCTTTGTTGAAATATATTTATTGACGTGACGGAAAAAAAATGCTCCTTTTATTTGGAAAATAAAGGGGCCTGCGCTCCTTCGTTGCCCCAGGGTTTCCAGACCTCTAAATTCGGCCCTGGGTATGTGAAGAGTTCTGATACTTATAATTTTTTTTCTATTATACATGGAGGAAAGTTTTGAGCTAATTGTAGATTAGTACAACCTACCTAAGATCTGCCCTGCAAAGAGTAGACGCAGGTATGCTTAATTCTGCCTATAAGTTCGACTTTCATTAACGCTAGTAGAATAGAAATGATAAAAAGTTGGAACTTTTAAAGGAAGTCAACCGACAGAAGCTCCAATATTTCGGTCACATTATGCGGAACCCCCGATATAACCTGTTGCAGTTAATAATCCAGGGCAAGATTTGTGGGAAGAGGAGCGTTGGCAGGAGAAGACACTCTTGGCTATAGAATTTACGTGATTGGTTCAGCTGCAGCACCGGCTCCTTGTTCCGGGCAGCCGGACAGAGGGTGAACATTGCCATGATGCTGTCCAACCTTCGATCAGAAGAGGAACGTTGAGAAAAAGAAGAAAAATCCTAATCAAATCTATGTCAATTTCGTAACTGATATATAATGCCATAAGATCATATAAAAGACTGATGATGATGGAATCAAGGGCTGGTCGGATGCGCTTGCGCAAGAGTCGGTTGGATTAGCGCCAGATGGGTGTTCGTACGTGTAATCGAACGCAACCGATCAGATGGTTGGCCATTATTTTACAAGTGATTGCTCAAAGCTTATAGGTAACTGACATTGTTATTTATGGTTTACGATTTATTTTGAGACCCGCATTTATTATTAAGTGAAAGTAAAAAAAAGAAAAAGACCGTCGAAATCGGTCGAAACTGTCGGTCTAATTGCCGACTTTAACAATATAAGTGAGTGATATCCGTTTATATATAATAAAGTGAAAGTAGAGTATACCTACAGTGCGGTTGGAAATTAAAAAAATCTTGGATCAGTAACCGTTAAAGAGCTGTAGTAAGTTCACTCAATAGCGAATACGTAAACCATAGCTACAATGTTCATAATTGGTGGGGGTTTGTTGCACACTTAACGGCCTGTTGAGTGACAGAGAAGCGAACATTTGTCATGCAATGGAAGCCTTCGATGTAAATGTCGTGGTCAGATCGTTAAATTGAGCATTTCATGAAATCGTCAATAATTCCATGAAATGGTGGCATTTCGTGAAATCGTCAAGTTGTGCTGGGCATATCGTTTAAACGTCAACGTTCGTCTATTTGTCCAACAACGTTTGGTCAGATCATTAATGTAGGGTGCCCATTAAATAATGACAAAGCGCGCTCTCAGCGCCTCTAGCGGTAGTTATTGCTATATTTCTACGATATGGTCATTTGTGTTTGGTCATATCATTAAATAGCCGTGCGTTTGTTGGGCATAGGTATCGTAAAACGCTTTCTATTCATTGATCTGGCCAAGTTATTTCATGAAATGACCAATTGACATTTGACGATTTCGTGAAATGCCACCATTTCATGAAATGGTCGACTATTTCATGAAATGTTCAATTTAACGATATGACCACGACATAAATATGGTTAACTCTATCGGCCGTTCCTTGCTTCATGAGTTCAAAATTGTATTGTAATTGAAAAAAGAGCATAGTATGGATTTGTATGGAATTAGTAAACGTGACGTCACTTTTTACTCTCTGCATTTATGGTTTTCAAACATCTTTAACGTGCGTCGTAAAGGTACTATTCCGCAGCCGACAGTAACAGCAGACGAGTAGCCGCGAGATGCGGTCGAGCTACGTGTCGTCTGCCATCGGCTGCGGAATGATACCTTAATGATGTAACGGCATTCCCGCGCTGGATGGCTAGGCTCAGCCTCTGCGCGAGAAAGCCGCCAGCACGAGGGTCACCCGTCGCCTCCCTCAGGCGCTTGCTGAGCTATTGTCACCACTATTGTCTTGTAAGATTTTTTTATTCTCTTAAGTTGTAGGTACTATGTCGTCGCATCAGCGTCTGTGTATCTCTAGCTATTTTTACTACATTATAACTAATCTTTGCTGGACAAGGGTGGTAGCAGATAGAGTCCAATGGAAACAGTTGAAGGAAGCCTATGTCAAAAGGCAAATCTAACTCAGAGACATTTTGTAATTTTAAAAGTTCATAACGTTCGGAAATAAATGGCTTTATCAATTCAATTCAAATATTATTTGCACACAAAGGAAAATACATCAGTTACATATAAAACCAAAGTTAGCTAGTGTATAGACAGGCGGCCTTATCCTTCCAGGCAACCTTCGGGTGATGGAGATATTGTATCAAAACAGCGTAGCGGGTGCAAAAATGTCATACACAATATAAATGCAATAAAATACCTATTGTATTCAAATATGTAAATAAACCTAATACCTACAATATAATAAACTAATTTAACTTCATCATTATTATAAGATAAGATAAATATACTTTATTGCACAAAAAAGAACACATAGTTTTCACACTTAGCTAACATAATTTTATACAACAGGCGGTCTTATCGCTGAGAGCGATCTCTTCCAGACAACTTATTATATTATTATATTATTTTTATAATAATCTTTCCTTAGTTATTTGTTTACGGGATTTTCGGGTTCGTTAGAATGAACCTACTATCTAAAATATGCATAGTTGCCTATTGTGGGTGCATTAGCCGTTCCGAAAATACACCATTAACCATATTTAGGACATCGTGCCGGAACATCTATTCGTGTGTACGTAATTTTAATTAATTTTCTCGAAGAATGTATTTTTAAGATAAAACAAAACACATATTTTTGGGACTTTAATTATTCTTCCCATAGAAGCGAAAATCTAAATATATGATAATATAGTGGAGTCTAATAGGCAAGTTGTAATTAATTTTTCGTGCCACGAATTCGTCCCGGGTTAGAACAGGCACGAAAAACTTTGTCAATCTACTTACCTATCTATTTAAAAATTAAGAAACTAGATAATCTAAGCATACACCTAATTTTGCAGCTTTTTTAATGTGTTATCCTAGTTTTAATCACCGTTATTTTTATATGCACATGCAAACACGTGGAAGCGGAACTGCGCAGGCGCGTCATAAAACACAACGAGATCATAACAACATTAGTGGACTTTTTTAGCCTTTATGATTTCCGATATCTAATATGCAGGTACAACATAAGTAAAGTACCTCTAGTCTCAACAGTTCGGTTGTACACGTGCACCGAACTACTGAGACTCTCATAGTTTGAACAGTTCGGTTGTACACGTGCACAGAACTACTGAGACCCTCATAGTCTCAATAGTTCGGTTGTACACGTGCTCCGAACTACTGAGACCCTCCTAGTCCCAACAGTTCGGTTGCACACGTGCACCGAACTTCTGAGACCCTCATAGTGCCAACAGTTCGGTTACACACGTGCACCGAACTACTGAGACCCTCATGGTCTCAACAGTTTGGTTGTACACGTGCACCGAACTACTGAGACCCTCATAGTCTGAACAGTTCGGTTGTACACGTGCACCTAACTACTGAGACTCTCATAGTCTCAATAGTTTGGTTATACACGTGCACCGAACTACTGAGACCCTCATAGTCTCAATAGTTTGGTTATACACGTGCACCGAACTACTGATACCCTCATAGTCTGAACAGTTCGGTTGTACACGTGCACCGAACTACTGAGACCCTCATAGTCTCAATAGTTTGGTTATACACGTGCACCGAACTACTGAGACCCTCATAGTCTGAACAGTTCGGTTGTACACGTGCACCGAACTACTGAGACCCTCATAGTCTCAATAGTTTGGTTATACACGTGCACCGAACTACTGAGACCCTCATAGTCTGAACAGTTCGGTTGTACACGTGCACCGAACTACTGAGACCCTCATAGTCTGAACAGTTCGGTTGTACACGTGCACCGAACTACTGAGACCCTCATAGTCTCAATAGTTCGGTTGTATACGTGCACCGAACTACTGAGACTCTCATAGTCTGAACAGTTCGGTTGTACACGTGCACCGACCTACTGAGACCCTCATGGTCTCAACAGTTCGGTTGCACACGTGCACCGAACTACTGAGATCCTCATGGTCTCAACAGTTGGCTTGTACACATGCAGCGAACAACTGAGATCATCTATGTACAGAAGATATTTTCTCAAAAAGTATTTTTTTTTACAAAAATATATTTTCTATACACAGCGTGTTCTCTAAACTATCTACTAGTAAAATAATTTTTGCAGTGGATTCAGTAGTTCTTGAGGAAATCTCAACCTTATTGTGGCGCTGTATTTTCGCTATTTTCGATTCTACAGTGGCGAAAAATAAAACCAGCACAATCTGTATTATCTTTGTAAATAAAGGAAGGAACGATCGGATTAAGCCCATTTACCTACATTTTACATCATATTGGAGACCTAACTCAGATTTATTATTTATCTATAGTTATTTTATTTATTTATTTCTTTAAAATTACAATCCCAACGCCTTTACAGGTTTTCACCCAAGTCGACGTGGGAACTTAATAAATAATTACAATTCATTCATTCACCATTAAATTATATAAACCAAAATGTCAAATATCAATTATCAAATTTCAAATATCAAAATGTCAAATATCAAAATGTCAAATATAAAATGTTACTGTGTATAATGTAATAAATTAATCAATGTCAAAAAATGTCCCTAAAAAATTCAATTCAACAAATTATTAATTAAAATTAAATTATTGATAATTCAATTTAACCAACATATTTTAAAACATTTTACTTACACCATTGGCTCAATCTAAAGTAGATCTTCGACACTAAAGAGCGCCACTGCAGCCATTATACTGCTTGCAATTATTACTTAGGTTAATTTTAAAACACATCTATATTTAATATTTCACTGGTGTTAATAATTATTATGATAGCTCCCCAAGAGTTCACCGAACTTGCTCCAAATAACTTCTGAAACGTCCCTTTGTGGATAGGATGCGTTTATGGGTTAGGAAAATTTATTGACATCTAGCGGTCTACAAATACTTTCTGCCACTTGGGATCTATTCAGGAGTTCGAGAAACGCTACGGAGAATTGGAGACGATTAAGTATGCTGTTTAATGTTATGCACAGCGAGTTTTAATGGAAAGAAAGGTTCTGTGTCGAACTGAACAACTATTGTTTTGATATTTTCTTGCATATGCGCTATGCGAAACGAAAATCTAAATGATAAATGGAGAAAAACTTTCGTCACGACCGGGATTCGAACCCAGGACCTCGCCATTTCGCGGCACGCTCTATTCCAACAGAGCCATCGTGATTCGTATCCAGATCGTGAATTTTGTCTCCATATTCTCGTCTGAGAATCACCTGATGACGAGGTGGTTCGAATCCCGGTCGTGATTAAAATTTTTCTCCATTTATCATTTTGAACAACTATTGTTTTACGACTTTTTGATTTTCGAGAATTTATTTTTTTACTTCTCTATATATTTTGTCAGCTGATCGATTTATATGAGATTTTTTTTCGAAAAGTCTTAACACAAAAGTTTCTGAGTTATCGATACTGAAGAGACCCTTCGGCTTACTAAAATCCTTAAGTATAATAAATAATATTTTTTTCATAACTTCGAGATTATAAGATTATGGCATGTGTCCGGACCAGACGGACTGCAATAGTTTATGCACCTGATGGGGTCTGTCATTGAGTGCATTCAGTGCGCGTGCACTCAGAGACGGCTCCCGATAGGTGCATCACATATATTAAAGCTCTATAAGGGGCCTCTACACAACATTAGAGGTTATCTCGTGCGCAGCCTGGCTTCAAGACGCGGTGCCACAGCGGCATAAAAGTTGACAGGCTTGACCTCTAGTTTCAGAAGTTCAGTGATTTTGTCCGGTGCCGAACTAATGAGGCCCTCTTAATCTCAACAGTTCAGTTGTACACGTGCACGCAACTACTGAGACTAGGAGGGTCTCAGTAGTTCCGGACAAAAACTGACAAGAGATTACTTCACGTTAGCCGGAAGTACTCTTTAGGTATGTCATATCGTGTATAGAGTTGAGTTAGCCTACATGCATACTGCATGTTAGTGAAATAAGAATTTTAACTCTGTTAATTACGGTGTCTTGTTGGCTTCCTATATAAATAAATAAATAGAGCCTATAACGTGCCAGTGACGAGGTCATACACTGTTTGGTTTCCGATCGGAACAGTCATGCATATGCGTACAAAATAATTGGGCTACAGTTTTGGCCGCGGCATTGGTGTCTCGCAACCCGCGTTTATTTATAGGTAGCGAAATTCGGGGGCCGCCGGCTCAGTGCGAAAATGTTGCAATCGGCGAACCCAAGGTCACGGGTTCTCCTCCATCTTTCTTTGAAGGCCAGCCGTCAATGTCACGCGAGGACAGAATATGTCATCTCTGAAAACATGCGAGAAAATTCATGTCAGCGAAGCAGTAAATGTAGGCGCATTAGCATTATTAAATACTTAATATAGAGACCGTTTACAGTACTGGGATTGTAATTAATATTTAAAATTAAAGATCTTTCAGTACTTACTTTTGGAACCCCTAACACGGTGGAGACTTGGTGGAGACTAACGTTGGACATGAAGCCGGTTAGTGTTTCCAATAATCGTCGTTAATATTGGTAGGTTAACCTCGATAACCTACTACATTTTGGATTGTTTAATTTTCCATTACATGAATACTCTAAATAACTTGACATTGGCGAAATTATATCTTTAATAAGAGTTGAAGTCATTCGAATAAAAATAGAATAGAATAGAATCGTCGTTCCGGTAGTAATCATTTTGAAAATCTGGAAACACAATAGAAACCAGATGTATCTCGTATTTGAAGCGCTTACGGAATACCTACCATGCAACAAACCCATTGCACAGGATGAGATTAGCGGAGTATGCGACCTGCAGAGCCGGTGCTGATAAACATGAGGTCATGAAACATCTGTTATGCGAATGTGACTCACTGGCTCGGAATTAGTCTTCTGGGGTTAGCGTAGTCAGGAACCAGAAGATTACAGGCTCCTTCTCATGAGCTGCACAGGTGACCTATTGAGTTATATCTTTAGGAAGGAGAGATGTGATGGAAATAGTAATGAAAAAAGAACCCAACGGGTCGGAGTGCCGCCACAATGGTAACCTATCAGGATAAGTGACTATATGACGATGAGTGCGTAGACCTTTTCCGCACGAGTGCCGCATTTAGGTATGCGTCGCTTGCTGACCGCGAGATTTGTGGATTCTGTGCCTGATTGATTGAGTGTCGACGAGTGGCCGTTTGGTGCTTTTGTATGGAGCAAGCTTAGTTTTTAGTTTTTATCTGTTCTTTCATTATTTGCGTCTTGATTAATTACTCAGGCACGCATGGGCGTACCCAGGTTCTGGACAGAGAGGGGGGGGGGGGGGGACGGGGGGGGGGGAGGCAAATCAGATTTATTATACATGATTTATATATTTATAAGCCAGGTGCTTATAGAAAGAACGAACGCGCCGCGTAATTTTTTGTTGTAAATTACGTTTTCTTAATTTTTATCGATAAAAGTACTAGATAAGATAGTTAGTAGGAACGTCAACATTATCCCCCCCTGCCCCTACCTGGGTACGCCCATGCAGGCACGTATTCATAAACGTGATTTAAAGACGTTTAACTAAGGTTGATGAATAAAAGCATTAGTGTCTATAAATGAAAACCTATAGTTGGCTTCTTGCTTCTATTAAAATGACAATGTAGTAGTTTATAGGCTGTTGGTTTTCCATATCATAATTATAATAAATAATAATAATATATATACTTAGGCGTATAGTGCACTAGACGACTACCACTACGTCTAGTGGGCGTAGCGACCAGGTTAACTAAAGAAACTATATGAATCCGATGTTTCCCAGTAGTCAGATGTATAGACAGTCTGGCCAGATAATCTGTCCAACGGTAAGTTTTGTCACGTTAGTCAGATCTGCTCGAGAAAAAATCACACAAAAACCTCCCAGATGGTTGTGGTCGTGGCTGTATAGTGCGCGGGGAGCCTTACAGTGTGAAGTGACCACAAGGTGCGTAAAGCAGTATTGTTACGAGACGAGCAATAAATAGCTGTTAGGAGCTAATGCCAACTAATTCCATTCATCACACCGAGACTTACATCATTTGTATTTAAAGTAGGTAACTATAAAACTGCGTAACTGAGATCCACGCGTTTGAGTGATGCGAGATACAGATTTAGGCGAGATGGGCTTCTGCGATGACCTCTTAACCCAGTTATTTACGAACAGGGAAGACAATATACGAGAATACTTAGTTTAGATAGTTTTCTTTATACCGAACATTGATCTCCTATAAACAACTAGATACACAGTCTGCCTTCTAAAAATGTCCGAGCGCAAAGAAGGTCCAAACGAATGAGTGGACCCCTCATTTGCTTTATTGGATATTATTTGGACGTTAACAATGGACCCTTATTTGGACGTTTTTTAAATTGTTTTAGTAAGACCTTTGTGTATCTAGTTGTTTATAGGAGATCAATGATACTGAAGCCCAAATCAAGTGTCTTAATTATTTTGCAAATAAAACTACCCTATTTTAGAAAACTACCCTACCTTACTAACATTGTAAGCTCTGTGATTATTGCATAGTTATTTTCACATTATTAGATCGGGGGTGTAAGGGGTGGGGACCGACAATATTGGCCACCCAATTGCCAACCTCACCGGCACGTGGTGCACCCTGCCGACCAACGGACGGGGCTCTGGCGACCGACAGTTGGCGGTATACCCAGCTCGCACCGTGCCGGCGCCAAGTGCAGCAGGTCGGTGACGGGCAGCAGCGTCACCGGCGCGAGGTGGCCGGCTCTGCGATCGCCAACCCGCTTGCCCAGCGTGGCGATTACGGGCATCACCTCCCAAACATGATGCACACCACAAGGCCCCGGCCCCCAGTTCCCGGCCGCCCCGCTATTCCTAGCCAAGGCAGCGGCTACGGTAACGGCGGGGCAGGGGGTGCTAAGAATCCCCGGGTTACGGGAGGCTGCCAAACAAAATTGACCCTGGCTACGTACAACGGACGAACTCTGCGGCTGGACGATCATATCGCGGAACTCGAAGTAGAGTTGGAGAGGATACGCTGGCACGTCCTAGGGTTATGTGAAGTCCGAAGAGAGGGGGAGGACACACTGACCCTGGAATCGGGCCATCTACTCTACTTTCGAGAGGGCGATCAACTCTCCCAAGGCGGGGTAGGTTTTCTGGTGAATAAGGCCCTCGTAGACAACGTAATGGAGAGTAGGGTATTATTGGGCATTTCAAAACACATTCCATTCCTTCGCAAACGTTCGTTGACACTCACGTTGCTCGGATGATCATGCGTTTCGAAAAACCCAAAAACACGCTACCGTAGTATGACAATTTTCATGGGATCGTAAAAATGTTACGAATGTCTGCAGATTAACGGATATCGTTTGCGTTGCATACGCTATTATGGAACATGTTCGTTAACGTAACACTGTTAACAGACGTGTTGGTTGTAGGATATAGGTGATAGAAATAAATAAAATGTTAACATACCCAAATTTCTCTGCTGATTGATTCACAAGTTCATAACTACAACATCTAGATCTTTTTTTTTTTGCTTTCCGTGCGAGGAGAAAATCCTCATGGATACACCGCGCCCGTACGCGATAGCATGCCCGACTTCACTGAGAAGGTGACTCAGTGACCTACGGACTAAAAACTCCCCGATCTAGATGGAGTGTCTATAAAGTCACCGAGACCCAAGTCGATGATTACCATATTAGTTTTTTCGTCAGAATGCGAATAGTCTAGAAATAACAAAGGATCATTCCATCATGGACTCGATATGCCAATGTCTAAAACGCCATCTGACTACTCAACCTCAAGGACGGTCATCTTCTCGAGTTGGTTGGTTTTAGAACTCTGCTCTTGTCACACAACACAAAGTTTAGAGTTCTATAAAGTAACTGTTTTGTTTCACTAGATCTTTCAGAATGTCTATAAAGTCACCGAGACCCAAGTCCATGATTATCTTATTAGTTTTTCGTCAGAATGCGGATAGTCTAGAAATAATAAAGGATCATTCCATCACGGACTCGATCTGTTAATGTCTAGAACTCCATCTGACTACCTCAAAGACAACCACCTTCTCGAGTTGGGAAGAGTTAGACCTATACTCTAATCACATAACACACACTTTTATAGTCTTATTCGTATAACATAACTGTTTTGTTTCACTAGATCTTTCACAATGTCTATAATGTGACCGAGACCCAAGTCGATGATTATTTTATTAGTTTTTCGTTAGAATACGGATAGTCTAGATATAATAAAGGATCATTCCATCACGGACTCGATCTGCCGATATCTAGACTTCCATCGAACTACTCAACCTCAAATACAATCACCTTCTTGAATTGGTTATGATTAGACCGTCGACTCTAGTCATACAACACAAACATTTCAAATTATCTAATTATTATTTTAAGTTCTTCATCCTGAGTTAACTGCACTTTGTAAGCGGACTATACACTGAAAAATTAAAAATACGATTCAATAACCAGTTTGGTTGCGTGAACGTTTTATACAATATTTGTCTAAAAACACTATAGATATTAGCACACTGAACATTGCACTAAAACATATGGTAAAATATTACTGTGTATATGTGAGGGTCCTCAAATTGTATGCCATCGACATTAATGCGAAAATCTGCAAAAATGAATGTTGAAAAGCTGTAACAAGCATCACATTGATATGTACTAGGACAAGTAGATTGCACTATCAGAGTTTGGAGTGCAATTTTTGTTATACTATCCCCAGCTCCCTAACATTACATCTATAGTTAATGTAAGCATTGTCACTGACAACAACAATTTGTCAGCGATTGTTCTAAGTACAGTCAAACGTAAAAATGTATAAACAAGGTATATTGTTGAATACATTTTCAATTGAATACGAGTATATACTACATACAACAATTTATTTGACTACATTTTAAAATCATTATAAATGTATTATGTATATTTGCAATAATACTTGTAATAATAATATTTATTTATTTATTTCATTAAAGATCAAAATCCCAGCGCCTTTACAGGTTTTCACCCAAGTCGACGATGGTAACTTAATTAATTACAATTCACCCATTCACCACTAGATTATATAAAGCAAAGAGTTAACTATGAAGTAGTAAACTCAATTAGATTCATAACATCAGACCTATCCTAACCAAATGTGCGGTAGGTTAGGCTGCGCATAAGCTGAACGTCTTGAGCGCGATTCCCACAGAGAAAGTATTTTTTATGCTTGACATTTAAAGTGTGATAATAATAATAATCAAAATGAATCAAAAAGTTAAATAAAAACATTGAGTTTTTATTACAAGGTTACATATTTTCCCAATTGACTGTACATCCTTAGATCAAAATTGCTGACAGACATTATAATAAGTAAGCTGCCTATACTATTTTTGCTGCATCAACATTGGCGCACCTCGTGTTAGGTACGTGTAAATCATGTCGTGCAGTGGGTGCTATAATATATGTCTACATTAAGATAATATACTTATATACGATACATAGCTTACTATAGGATTTAAATAGATCATAAAAGGTGAAAACAATTGTACATTTTCATCTTACAGAAAGTAAGTAACCATCTTCTGATGAGCTGTCTAATAAATCTAATAGTGAAGTCGTATTACCTGTATTTATATAAATCGATCAAAAAGTTTATACTAGTAGTATTTGCTTTTATGAGACTGAAATGATTTCATAATACATTAACATAATCTTACCTGTTTGTGATACTTAAAATATATAGTAACAGAAATATTATAGCATCACCATGTGCGACAACCTTTTGCCACGCATGTTGCGCAAACCATTTTTGCTAAGTAAAAGGTTATGCATAAAGCATGTTGTACAGCGGATGTTATAATTATTTTTACCTTAAGATAAAATATCGCTTACTATACAATCCACATGAATCATCGCATAAATGGTGAAGACAATGTACATTTTCATCTTGCTGAACAGAATCATCATCTGATGAGCTGTCTAATGCATCTAATAGTAAAGCGGTATACCTGTATACTATAAATCAAACAAAAAGCGTATTAGAGCAGGCTTTCAAGAGACTGATAAGATTTCATACCTGTTATCTTATATTATCTGTTTCTGATTTCTTAATATATTATCGTAACATAAAATATTATAGCATCACCATGTGCGATATCCCTTATGTTATGATATGTAAACGGTTTAATCATTGCAACATATTATAAGTACAGTCAAACATAAAATCTTTTTATAGCATTCTTGCAAAATAATTTTTTTTATTGTTATTCAGGTTATTCAAATGCAGACACAAATTCTTCTATAATTAATTACCTATCAATAATGTTTGTTTCATAAAGTCTTTCAAAGGACTGTATATAATTTTTCGGTAATAACACAGTCATGTTTGAAACATTTGTGAAGATTGATTAGTGACGATAAAAGTATAAAATACATTTCACGAATTCTCTAATAGATCTATAATAGGTAATATACAATTTCTGCATGCCTTAAGGTAAACTGGAAGAAAATGCCGCAAGGCATTAAGTTCGCTCGATACATAAAATGTAACAAAGATTAAATAAATAAATAAATAAATAATATATTATTTTAATATTTTATACATACATAATTATGTGCTCGACTGTATCCTCAAAGA
Organism: Tachystola acroxantha; assembly: GCA_963506565.1. Taxonomy (NCBI): domain Eukaryota; kingdom Metazoa; phylum Arthropoda; class Insecta; order Lepidoptera; family Oecophoridae; genus Tachystola; species Tachystola acroxantha. Next base: position 21,738,845 of record OY735870.1, read on the forward strand.
AAACGCTGACGGAAGTGCAATACGATGTGCGTTTAGTGTACGGTTTCAAATTAATTAGGTCATTGCGACACATTTTCCTTAAATATATTTAAAATATAAATTATGCTTATTTAGCACCATGTAAGGTGTAGTAAACCTTTTATTCATAAAAATGAATTCAGTCAAAGTCAAAGTCAAAGTCAAAATAATTAAAATATTAGAAATGAATTATTAAGAAGTAGAAACGAATGAATAAGATTACTCGACTGGTTACGATATACGGTTGTAACATAACACGTTTATCTGTTCATTACTTGTTCTTAATATTATTAATGAGCTCTATGTTGACCTATAAATGAATATTGTATCAATAAGTTATTGCGACATAAGGAAACATCGTGAGGAAACCAACAAAACACAGCATATTCTTGTGTGCGTGCAAAATAGGGTTGGACTTTTTACAAAGTGGATCATCCCTTTAGAATTATAAAAGATCCTAATAAATCTCTAGCTAGCAAACTCGTATGTAATATCTGCCCTGAGTTAATTAACCATTCAAACGCAGAAAAAATTACGCGTATAATAAGAACGATGTAAAGTCCAAAGTGTTACACTTAAAAAAAGTATGATCAATAAAATGTTGACGACCCCTGTCAGCGTCACCCGAAATTCGTGTTTAAATGGTGCTAACGAATTAGCTCATCCAAATTGTCTTCAAGTGAACTTCAGCAAGGTTACTCTACCCTAAAGTGAAGAAGTGCTCGACCTAGTACCTACCTAACTAAGTATTTTTTGTGAAACTCAGAATCCGGTGCATCTAAATCATGTAAGTACGTAAATCCTACTACTGTTACTGATTTATTTTTTTATTTCTTGTAAATATGTCGCTGACGAACAATCAGGGATAACTCATGGATCGAACACTGATATTCCTAATAAAACACAGCACCTCTCTGAATGTAGAGATTAAATTATTTATTTTACATTTTATTTCATTTTACAGGTCTGACTCTGAATATTACGTGCGCAAGAACGTGAACACAGCGAAGTCAAGCCACGAAGAACCTGCACATCGGTTCGCAACCCTCGACTCCGATGACGATGAACGAGTGTAAGTTTACATTAAATATATTAGGTGCTATGTTAATGTAAACATTACGTGATCATCATTTCGATATGCTCTATTCGAATCCATTATGTCTAATTAATTTATTGTTACCCCTTTCAGAAGCATTCGCGGAACACCCAAGTCTAAATCGGTGACAAAGAAGATCGCTGCTGCTCCGAAGCGGAAATCAAAAGCAAGCAACGCTCCTGCTCCTGCTCCTAAACGTGCTACCCTTGACAACGAAAGACAAGCCTTCACCGAGGTCTTTGACAGCGGTGACGAAAGTGAGGCGAGGAGTGCGAGAAGTATCGCGTTGGAGAGAGCGAACCTTACGTCAGCGCTGTCGCGGAGGGTTGCCGACGGGGTTCTGCGGAGATACCAGCAACTGGAGGGCAATTTGTTTGTCGAGGTTCGGGTGTACAACACCGCGGATATTGCGAAAGTGGACCCTAGGAACCGACACGAAAAAGCGAGCGTAAGCCTAAAATATCGCGTAAGTGATGACAGCCCAGAGTTGGAATCACTAAGAAACTTTTTGAAGGAAGTGAAGAAAAAGTTTACGGAAGAAGGAAAATTTTTTGCAGATCGAAAATAGATGAAGAACTCTAAAATTACTATAATTTATATTTCCGTACAAGTATTTATAAATTAAAATTCAAATAAATATTACTTCATACTATTTGTACATTATAATATCATTATATTAAACCTATACCATTATGGCCCACAAATCCGTTTATTGTACGGTTTGTGATCAATCAATTAAAAGCAAGGCTTTTTCAGGTCATCTAAAAAGCATACAACATAAGAACAATAATGCTGTACAAATAAATGAAAACATTGATAAAATTCAATCTGCATTTAGAAATCGCATTGCATCATACCGTTTGCGACATCCATCACCTACTAGACGTGGGAGTGAGAACGAGACAACTAGTTGTTTGCCAGTTGAATATCTAAATAAACTCAGTTCGTTAGTACGTCAGCTATTCGACGCTAGAATCAGCTCTTACAATGCGATAAAGGTAAATTTAGAGCTGTTTTCTGAATACGCTTTACCAAAAAATGATTCAAAGGAAACAAAGTCTTTCAATACGGAAAATATAGTTCTATGTCGAAATTATGATTTTAAAGAAGTATTTCGGAACATGAAAAATATTATTTGTAAAAAAATGGATGAGTTTCAACAACGAGATAGCGGTTGGACTTTTCTAAGAAATCTGTATCTTGAAGTAAATATTAACAAATACACTCCGCTGAGGGCTTCTAGTTTTATCGCTTTGCCGAAATTTTTAAAACATAAGCGATCATGTGTCAATATAAAAAATTATGATAATTTCTGCTTCTTATGGAGTGTGATAGCATCTCTTTTTCCTGCAAAAAATAACCCGAATAGAGTATCCTCTTATCCTCATTTTAAGGATATACTAAATGTGCAAAATATGAGTTTTCCGGTTTCCCTTTCTGATATAAAAACTTTCGAAAAAAATAATCGTAATGTGAGTGTGAACGTGTATGGTATTAGTAATAACAAACATATTGTCGGACCGCTTTACAAAACGCACTGTCGGCAAAATCATCATGTTAATTTATTACTGCTAGAAAACGGATCTCGTTCACATTATTGTTTAATTAAACATTTGAACATTTTATTGAGAACACAGTTAACTAAACATCATGGTAAAATATACTTTTGCGATGACTGTCTGATGTTTTTTGACAGCGAATGTAAATTAAATTCACATGTATGTGGTAGTGTCGCGACAGTTCTTCCGAACAAGGGGACCATAATTCAATTTAAGCATTTTGAAAGGATGCAGCATATACCTTTTGTTATTTACGCTGACTTCGAGTCATTTTTAGAGCCTTGTACGAGCGACACTTCCACCTCTACATTCACAACTACAACTCAAAAACATGTTCCAGCAGCTTTTGGTTATTACATTGTGTGCTCATATGACAATACCCTCAACCGATACAGATCATACAGAGGTCTTAATTGTGCCGAAAAATTCACTGAGTATCTTCAAATCGATATTATAAAGATTCATAAGATATTGAACACTAACAAACCAATTGTATTTACCGACATCGATTTACAAAATTTTAATAACGCAAAAGTCTGTCATATATGTTCGCAAATGCTTTTTGACGAACGAGTCCGCGATCACTGTCACCTGACAGGGGTGTACAGAGGCGCAACGCACACCTACTGTAACATTCGATTTGCTTTACCTAAATTCATCCCGGTCTATTTTCATAACCTATCAGGCTACGACTGTCATTTATTTATAAAGGAACTAGGTGATATGAAAGGTCCATTGAAAGTGGTAGCTAAAAATAAAGAAAAGTACATATCGTTTACAAAACTATTCATTACAGAGGACGGAGGGCTAGTACCTGTTCGTTTCGTTGATTCATTCAATTTTTTAGCTACTAGTTTACAAAAACTCGCAGAAAATTTAAACAAAGAGGATTTTATACATCTATCACGATTTTTTTCAGATCCACTGCAATTTGATTTAATGCGATGTAAAGGGGTGTATCCGTATGAATATATAACTGGCTGGAACATATACAAAGAAACTTCTCTACCACCGCGAAAACGTTTCTTTAATAAGTTAATGAATGAAGATATACCTGAGTCTGACTATAAACACGCCTTGAATGTATGGAACATATTTGGTTTACGCAATTTAGGCGAATATACCGATTTGTACTTAAAAAGTGACGTATTATTACTAACAGATATCTTCGAAAGTTTCAGGAAAACTTGCACAAAAAATTATAAATTGGACCCATCGTTTTACTTAACAGCTCCAAGTTTAAGTTTTGATGCTATGTTACTTAAAACTAAAGTTCAATTACATCTTATTGATGATTTAGAGATAATTCGTATGATACAGAGCGGTATACGCGGAGGAGTTTGTTTATGTTCAACTCGGTATGCTAAGGCAAATAACAAATATTTATCTCACTATGACCCGGACAGTCGTAGTAGCTACTTAATATACATAGACTGCAATAATTTATATGGATTTGCTATGTGTGGTTATTTACCACATTCTGATTTTGTTTTAATGAACCAGTTAGACATTAATAACCTCAACATTCTAACAGTGCCAAATGATTCCATGCATGGTTATATTTTAGAAGTGGACTTAGAATATCCAGAATACCTCCATAATTTACATAATGATTTTCCTTTTTGCCCACAAAAATTCAAACCTCCAGGCTCAAACTCTTCTAAACTTATTCCAAATTTATACGATAAATATAGATACGTAATTCATTATATTCATTTAAAAACGTGTATAGCAAATGGATTAATATTAAAAAAAATACACAGGGTAATAAAATTCAAGCAAAGTCCATATTTGAAGGAATATATTGATCTAAATACAAAATTAAGGCAAAGTGCACGCTCGGCTTTCGAACAAGACTTTTTTAAATTATTGAATAATAGTATCTTTGGCAAAACTTTGGAAAATGTAGAACATCGGGTTGATGTAAAGTTAGTCAATCAATGGCAGGACAGTACCAATATCACCAAAAAACAATATACAGCCAATAGATACATATCGAGACCGAATTTTCATAGTGTGACAATTTTCTCAGAAAATTTCGTAGCTGTTCAAATGAAACCTGAACGAGTGGTTTTAGACAAACCGATTTACATCGGTTTCACCGTTCTAGAGTTATCCAAAAGCCATATGTTTGATTTCCATTACACTGTTATGAAACCATACTACAAAGACAATATTAAATTATGTTATACAGATACAGATAGCTTTCTATATTCTATAGAGACAGAAGATATATATAAGGATATTAACATGAAATTCAAACCATATTTTGATACCAGTAATTACTCGGTTAATAATTTGTACGGAATCAAATGTGACAACAACAAAATTCCTGGTTTATTTAAAGATGAGTTCGGCGGAGAAAATATAGCTGAATTCGTAGGCTTACGATCCAAATTATATTCTATAAAAACCGAAAATTCCGAGATTAAGAAAGCAAAGGGTGTAAAAAAATGTGTTGTTAAAGGTTTAACACACAATGACTATAATAAAGTTTTAAAAACCAACGATGTCATTAGAAGAAAAAACATTTATTTTAAATCGTTGAAGCATGAAGTATTCACACAGGAATTAAATAAAATAGCGCTTTCAGCTAACGATGATAAACGCATTATATTAAAAAACAAAACGTCGACCCGTTCTTGGGGTCATTATCAGAGCACATTTTGAATTCGCTTAACGTATTTCACTAATAAAATTGTATTATAATTATCTAAGATGGCCGAGGGATATTTAGCCGATATTATAATTCTGAAACATTCTTATTATTACTCTAATATTGAAATAACAAGCGGACTCTAGCCAATTAATGACTTCTTACCACAAATTTATGTGAAGCTTGAAAATTACTGTATATTTTGGTCTCCAGAAGAATGGGAAACTATTTATAATGAGTTTAAAATGATCGGACAATATAAAAGTAACTATGACTCATGTCAGTATAAGTTGTATAGACTCATGTATTGTGATAAACGATGTCCTGATTATTATGTACACCAAGTATTTTCTGCTATTAATATGTATGGTCACTGTATAGATATAAGATTGAAAAGTCTAGAAATAGAATACCTAAAGGTAAAGCCAACTGTGAACAAAATTCAATCTGTGCTTACGAATACGTATTTATCGCCATCCAATATTGAGACGTTATTGGATTATTACACTAACGATTATTCACTGGTTGAAAAAGAAATGGCTATTCTAGCAATTGATTGGTTCACAAAATTTGTATTCAATTGACTATAATAATTATAAGTACTTAATTTAACGATAAGATTTCTATAAGTATTACTTAAATAATGTAAAATATGGTTGATAAATATATTATTTTAAAGGGTACTCAGTATTTTTTTTCGTTATATAAACCTATTCTAAACCATTCATGACATTCAGTAATATAATCACACACAACAATAATTTGCAAACCACATCAAAATAAAATCACTGACGCTTTGCGAAGAGCCTCGCTGCGAGTACCTTGGCATGTCTAGACAAGTTTTTGATGACGAAGCTCATTCGCGCGATTGGTGTGTGCTAATAAATTAATTTAAGTAGTCAATATTTAACACTCGAAGAGACGATACAGAGAGACGATAATTAATAATGTCGGCTAACTCAACTCGCAACTATTATCCAAAAGCAAACTATATAACAACACTGTCAGATACAAGACTACCTAAGTTCTCTATAAAGATTGAAGTGTGCAAATTCACGGAGAAGGAAACAGTTATTGAAGACCGCACCGTAACCCGAGCCAACTACCTCGTCTACGATAACGAAGACCAAGTAATGCAGTCCGCCACGCATACGTTATTTTTAATAACAAGGGAATTGGGAGAACGTGCAGACAGCAACTATGTAAGTATCCTATTTCTAAACTTAACTTGTTTTAATAACGGAAGTATTGTTATAGATGCTATTGCAGGTTTTTTATATGAAGCGATGTGGGTTGTAATGTTTTATATAGTAATTGTTAATATCTCTTGTTTCAGGTAGCCACAGTCTACGAACAGCAGTGTGAAAAAAAATAGTTCGACATTAGCATTAATATGAAGTGATATTCTGTAGTAACTAATTAGTAAAAAATGTAAGAGGTAATTGTAATTTCTTAGTTCACTTAAATGAAATAAAATGTTGTTAAAAAATTGGTTTTATTATCTATACTTAACTTAATATAGGAAAACATACAAAGTTAAACTTACGCTACATTAAACATAATAATATGCAATATTGGTATTTACCAAAGATAATTGTTATCAATACACCATTTTTTTATACATATTGCATTTTTTAAAGCACAATATTTTTTATGAGTTAAGCAGTTTAAGTAAGTTGTAGAATTACAGTATTTTTTATGCAACGTTAATAAATTAGGACATCCATTTTCACCCACGTCTGTAATTATTGAGCAATTTTGACATAAATCAGCAATCCATTTAATTTTCTCTTCACCCTTAACTATTATCTTTTTATAAGCTAATACAGGTGAAATTATTCTTTTAAACTCACGATAGTCGATGTAACCTTCTCTCCATAAAATACCTCTGTTTCTTTCTAACCAGAGAATACCCTTTTTTTCTTCACAAGATAAGTTACAAAAAGAATAAGGAGGTTTAACTAGAAATACCTGGGTATATTCTTGTGTAGCCAGAGCCAGTTCTTTAATTATAAAATTATTATTGCAATCAGAAAAACCTTGTATATCAACAATTATGCAATCTTGATTCATGATATCTTTTTTACAATATTACTTAAGGGTTTATATTCAATAATACAATCGTTTAATATAAGACAGTAAGCTGTAGTTTGATCTGGTAAGGGAGTATCTGTTTCCAATTCCAACCGTATATCCACACTTCCTGTTTGTATTATTTCAGATTGTCGACTACAATCTATTAGATATAAGGGTGCCTTAGTTTTGAAATCGTTATAACTTAGCAACGGATCAGGTCGACGTCCATAATAGAACTGTTGAAATTTTGCGTATTGCTCATATATTAAAGCATAATTATTATTAGCATAATCAATGTTTAAGTTTTCATATGGAAAATAAGTTGAATTCAGAAATACTTTAACGTTACGTAAATTACAATGGTCAAATTGAGACATATCTTTAAGTATCTGATTTTTACGATCAGTTTGTAAGCCTAAAATTACAAACCTAGGTTTCTCAATCTGTGAAGATGTTTTTATCGACCAAGTATGTTTTGAAGTTTGAGGTAATAAAGGATATTCGTACAAATCCCAATTTCTGAATACTAAATTAATTGCACGGTCCTTTTCTAAATGTCTAAGCAGGTTAATTCTTTCACGGTCGGAAACTTTTATGTGAGGAACACGCCATACTAATTTAGTAATCTCAATATCATGAACATATTCTCCAGCGCCTAATTTTAAACAATTCAAATTAGTATTACTACGAATTAGGATGAGTTCATGTTTACAATTCATAATTATTTTATTATAGTCCTCAGCGAAACCTAAAACTTTGTTAAGAGGTAATGATACCGCAAATTTATTTCCCGAGTTTGATGATCCATCGATATTCCACCCCCAACATTTAGATATTTTAGATTCCCCTTCGCTCATTGACAATAGAGCTTTCATAGTCGTAGTAACTCCAGGTTGGCGAACTGTGTCAATTACAACTCCATTGATTTGGTATGAAATCGATTGAAAAAGAAAAAGTACATGATTGTTTGTAAAATTAATATGACTTAATTTTGCTTTGGATTCTCTGTTATAAGCCTGTACATTTCCTTCTATGTATAATGTACTGGCAGAAGGTAAAACATATAAGTCCTGCTGATTAATGGGTATGCGGATCTCATCGTTAATATTAAAACTGGTGACGTATGGATTATACGAATGAAACTCATAACTTTCGATGGAATTGTCATAAGTTGGCTGCTCTGTTATATTTAGGATACTCATTTTAAACCAATAAGTTTGAGAAATTTCACGTTTTCTTTTGTAAGACCTTTTTTAGGTTTTATATTTTTCTTAATTTGTTTAGAAGGTGTTATTCCCTCAACAGCACTATTTGTACTATATTTTTTAATGACAGATCGCGAGTATTTAAGAAAATCGATCATTGTTTTTTTTGAGATGTAAATAGAGTTGAATTTCTTCGTTTCGTAAATTAACTAAGTTATTGTTTACATCCAATATTCTAATATTGATAGAGCTTATGTTTTTACGATTTACAGGAAAATATATTATATTTTTAGGTACTTCGATAATTCTATAACCTGGAGGAACATTTGGTGCAAATTCGTGAATAATATGGCTAGTTTTTCCATTCACATAAGATCCACTAACTATATCACAATCAATCCTCAGCACGGTTGTCGACAGAATGCATACCGGATAACTAGATTCGTGTATTATATTAGCTTTTAGAGTTTCTTTTCCAAAACCTAATATTTTATTTAACGATCCTTCCTTTTCAAAATGTATATCTTTTGAACAAAAAATAGTTGTTTTTAATGTGTTGTTATTGCATTTCAATTTAAATACACAATCCTTAATATGTTCCTTTAAGTAGTCACTAATATCTTGAAGTTCGTACGAACCTTCTGGAATTTCTACGACTCCGTTTTCACCATACCATACTTTATTATTTCTGCTATCTATATTTGGTATTGAGTTGAATGCCGAAAAATATAAAAGACCGCACTCATAATCACCATCGAGTTGTAAAGCAGGGGAATAATTAGTTGTCAAAGATGACTTGGTGTCAGATATTGATAGCGTGAAGTTCATTTTTGTAATGATAACTATAAATATGATAACTTCATTTTAAATGTCTTTTCCAAAAGTTTTTTAAAAAATTTAGACATAGATGACCACAGTTGACGGAATCGAAACTTTGGTAATTATTGTAATTATAAAAGATGTCACTAATATTTTCTAAATACTTAACAAGTTCCAACGGAGGTTTCAAATCCCCAAAACTATCAAAGTACTCGCAATAATTATTTAGTTTAACATAGGCTACCCAGTGCGTTCCATTATTGTTATGATCATCTAAATTGATGATAGCACACTCTACTTTCTTTGGTTTATGCGGCAACTTATCTCTCATATAAACACCTCTAAAGTATGGGATTTTTGTAGCATGTTCAATAATATCTATATTAGTAAGAGCACGCCTAGGTAGCCTATGATTCAGTTTTTTTTTAAATTGTTTAGAAATAATCCACTTCCTTTTTTATATGGTTTGATATATAGACCTTTTCCTAAGGCAATAGATTCCATCATTTTATTATGGCGTTCCGATTCCCTTAGGTTCTGTTTAGATGACTTATAATCATTAACAGCTTTCGCAACACCTGCCGCACCTCCCGCTAGCGCACCTAAAGCCGACAAACCAGCAAATATGGGGATTAAAGGTAGTATACCTCCAGTTTTTGGAATGGGTATTACACGAGGTAACCTCACTCTTGATGTTTTTGAAAGTAGTTTTTTAGCTGCAAGATATGCATATTTTATAGCAGATCTGTGATTCTTAGGTTTCTGCTTTCGTAATTGTTTACGTATTTTTGATACGGCGGTTTTAAATCCCGTAATACCTGCACCTGCTTTTAATTTAGTTTTCATTACTTTGTTTACTAACCACGAGGCAATTTTTTCTCCTGTGCGTGAGTCTTTCGACTTAACCCTTTGTTTAGCCATGTTTAGTAGTTCTAAATCCGCCTTATGACGGTCTTCTAAATTCGAATACTTGGAATATGCTATATCGTGTTGCATACAAGCGTTATCTAACGGATTAATACCTTTATCACCCCGTAACAATCTTTCTTTTAGTCTAGTACCAGGTCCACAATAATTGTATCCAGGTAAATGTAATTCAAATGGCAAATTATTAATTACACTATTGAGAAGTCCTCCTCCTTCAATAACCATCAAATATAATGATCTTACAATAAATACATACACGTTATATAGGTTTCATACAATAGATTTTTTATTAATCCAACTATTTTCAGTATCATTAAGACCCAACCATTTTACAAACAATTGATTACCCTTCCTTTTTAAAACCTTTTCCACCAAGTATATGTCACCATTCATCGTTTTTTGAAGCTCCTGTTCATAAAATGTACCCAAAATCATTTGTTTTCGCTGATCTTCAATTCGGTAAGTAATCGGATTAGTATTGTTTACTTTTGTAATTGTAAATATTTCAGCGGACCAATTTGGAGTATATCCTTTTTGAAAATCTCCTTTATATTTGCTAATACGAACATGATCTCCAACATTGAATTTACTACATTTTTTTATGATAGACATCTTCTGTGACAGTTTAATGTTACTCATGATAGTAGATTCATTGTTGTAGTTTACGTCTATAGGTTTATAGTGAGTTATTCGATGTACAGTATTATTATAGGAGTTAACAATGTTTTCTAAAGGTTTTCTAAACCAATTATAATTACCAATATAACTAAAATACTTATAAAGCCTGCCTTTCAAAGTCCTAATCACTCTTTCCACAATGGAAGCTTTTTTAGTTGAGTATGTAGAATAATGATTAATTTTGTTTGAAGCCATCAGATTTTGAAATATATTATTATAAAATTCTTTACCTAAATCAGTCTGCAAATTAACAGGTATTCGACCAGAAGAAACAAGTATTATATTAAATAAATTCGAAATTTCCGACTTAGTTTTCGTTTTAGATGGCATTGCCCAAACAAATTTAGAGAAGGCATCTATTATAACTAAAATGTATTTATAACCTTTGTTATCCTTTGCTAAACTTTGCATATCAATTAAATCAGCTTGCCATAAATCATCAATACCTTTTAAACACACATACCGTCGAATGAAGTTTTTTCTTGCTGCTCTATGAATTTCATCTACAACTTGTTGTTTACTCATTTCATTACCTACACTTTTGGGATCTTAATGATTGAATCTATATCAGATTTCGTATAATAGTAAGTCTGCAGATATTTTTTGATTGTAAATGTTAATTTGTTCAGTTCGTCTACTATTTTCTGACTTGTCCAAAATTGATTAATAAATTTATCAACATATTCCTTATTCACAGCATCGTCAGCTTCTAATGGGATGCTAACTCCTTTTAATCTCACTGAATTTATATTAATTTCGCCATCTTCGATTTTTAATAAATCATCAGTTTTCAATTGTACTGATGTACGCAAACGCTTATGAACGTGATGACCGAATTTATCGATATTCATTCCCCTCAGAACTGCATTAACCGATAGTTGATAGTTGACTGTCTTAATATAGAAAAATCCGACATATAAATATTTATTTAATTAAACCACTTTCACGTAATTCTTCAATGATGGATATTATTTCATTATCTAATCCAGTGTTACCAGCATCTCGAGAAGCTACCAATAACTTTAACCGATTAACCAATTCATTGGGATCATCCCAATAAACATAATCCACGTTTGGATTAAGTTTCTTAATTACAGACAATCCGGATCCTTGCGACATGCTTTCCGTGCTAACACAATTTTTAGCTAATTTTATGAATAGAGGTCTAATTATCTGCGTATACTTTCTTCCCTTGTTACTTTTAATTGGTTTTGAGGGATCGTAATCACGACGATGAGCATTAGTAACTATTAACATTTTCTTATAGTTAAGTCTGTCATCTTCTTTTATTAAACTTAAATCTGGTGATTTTTTAAATAACAGTTCCATTAGCCCTAAAGTTTTAACGTATGGTTTTCCACCAACTATAATATGGTAATCATTTAAAGACACTGATGACATTCCCATCATAAGTTTTCCTCTTTCTCTTCTGACACCGAAAGGAATATTTTCATCGACGATATCTGACATTGACCATGATGAAGGACGTGGACTAATACTTTTGCTAGTTTTGAAAGATGTACCGCTTGTATCATGTTTGGAATCATCACTATCACTTAACTCGTCATCCTCCTCAGTTTGAAGATCAGACGTATTACCTTTTACAGGAGCATCATAATAATTGCTGTCATTAGAACTACTATTTCCATCATAAGGATAATCATCATCTTCTGATACATGATAGCGAACACCTTTTTTTACTGTATGTGTAGGGGTACGACTGACCTTTCTCTTCATAATTTTATTTATTTTTGGAGTTACTATTTCATCGCATGTCTTAGAATTCTTAATTGATAACTGTTTTAATGGATCTGTTATCGGTTTTAAAACGGACTCCATGACTATATCATTATTAGTTTTGATGTCGCGCATTATTTGAATTTTCTTTTTAAGTGATTGGGTAGATTTCAGAACCTGTTTTTTCAACTCCTTCTCTTCGTTCATACTTTATACTTTAGCACTATACTTTACAGCGTTGAAATTATCAATGACCGTAAAAACCATAACATGTTTATTATAAACATCTATTGAAAATTTATGAATGTATCAAAAGTCTTTCTATAATAGCCTTTATTCTTCTCACAGTCCTTGTTTATTACTAAGTAACTGTAAGGGTTGCTCCATATTTCCGAACACATATCTCGGAACTGAGTCCATGTCATATCTGTATTAACATGTTCATCGTATACATGATGAAGGTTAACATCATCTTGCTTGAAAAGAATAACGAGGTTAGCATTGTCACGAATTAACTGCTTCGGAATTTTTGAATAGGTTTGGTTTAAGTAAAAACAGTCTATATTTTTATGTCTGCCCATAGCAAAATAATCACGTATGTTGTTTTGATTTTCACATGCAACATCGTCAAAAATTATAACTGAATTAGGAGCGGCTTCATGAGGACTCAAAACTTCCTCGTTATCACGATATTTTATAAAAGATATCTCTGATACATTTTGGAACACCTTTTCTAAAAACACGTACTTTGGTTGAAATAAAGTCTTGGAATACAGGTACACGTTTCGAAAATGTAATCCATTTTCATGTAAAAGTAGTCCAAGCATTAAATTAGTTTTACCGCAGTTAGAAGGTCCAGAAATAATACACCGAATTGAATTAGGTAAAAGTTTTCCATGACGGGCTATGCTTCTGTTGGCTTGAACACAAATTTTCTCCAGCTTCAAAGAATGAGGTTGTTTCACAAATTTCATGTTTGCATTTAAACAGATAGCTTACGTGAATTAAGTACGTAACAGCTTGATGATCTACGCAAAATGATGGGAGTGTAAATTTCCGAATGTTTTTATACATTAGATAAGAATTTTGTGTTTATAAATCATAACGAATCCGTTATGTACTTGTATTTTTATTGTCTTATTGTGTTACGTTAACCTGCAGACAGTCATGACATGTTGCGATACTGTGCATTAGCGTTTTCAACGTGAAAATTGTCACACTACGGTAGCGTATTTTTGGGTTTTTCGAAACGCATGATCATCCGAGCAACGTGAGTGTCAACGAACGTTTGCGAAGGAATGGAATGTGTTTTGAAATGCCCAATAATACCCTACTATGGAGATCTCCAGTGTGTCGCCACGGGTAGCGTACCTCATTTTGAAACTTACCGAGAGATACTCTCTTAAGGTAGTACAGGTCTACGCACCAACGTCGGCACACTCGGATGAAGAAGTGGAGGCTGTCTATGAAGACATAGCCAAAGCCCTCAATCACACCACTAAGACACACTTCAACGTTGTCATGGGGGACTTCAACGCTAAAGTGGGAGTACAGAGCAACATCGAATCGAAAATCGGACCACATGGTCTTGGTTGCAGGAATCATAGGGGGCAAATGCTAGTTAACTTCCTGGAGAAAGAGGGGCTATTCTTAATGAATTCGTTCTTTAAGAAGCAGCCTCAGAGGAAGTGGACTTGGCAAAGCCCCGACTCTATGACGAAAAATGAGATAGACTTCATCATAACGGACAAAAGGCATATATTCAGGGATGTCTCTGTACTTAACCGGTTTAACACTGGTAGTGACCACCGACTCGTGCGAGGCACCCTGAATATCGATTTTAAGCTAGAAAGACTCCGTATGATGAAGTCTACGCTCCGACCTAACCTGCAACAGATCGTAACCGGCTCCGAAAAATTTCAGCTGGAGCTGAAAAATAGATTCGATGTCTTGGAAACCACAATTGACGTTGACCAGGCGTTTGACACAGTGGTGAAGACCATCAGGGACGTAGGCGTAAGGTTTTGCAGGTCGCAACGTACTGGCACGAAGTCTAAGCTCTCAGTGGAGACTCTGGATCTCATGAAGGAAAGACGTGAAAAGGCTACGCAAATCTCTCAGACAGAACAGCGGACCCTCAACAAGCATGTAAGGAAGCTTATACGTCGTGACCTTCGTCGCTCCAATACACGCCGCATACAAGAGGCAATTGAGCAAAATCGAGGGTCAAAAGTATTCATGCAGCAGTTGGGGAGAAGCCATCTGACGAAACTGAAGTCGGCGAATGGCAGAACCGTCACTTCCAAACCAGAGATACTCGCTGAGATCGAAGACTTCTACGGCCGATTGTACGCACCTCACGCACCGCAACCTGAGCCTAGTACCGATGATCCCCGAGCTACGTTAACACGCCATTTTACCGAAGACCTGCCGGATGTGAGTCTTGACGAAATCGGACTGGCTCTCAAACAGCTTAAGAATGGAAAAGCCCCCGGTGAAGACGGGGTTACATCTGAGCTCCTGAAAGCAGGTGGTACTCCTGTCCTGATGGAGCTACAGAAGCTTTTTAACTCCGTCATACAGAGTGGGAGAACTCCGAAGGCATGGCACAGGAGCATTGTTGTCCTGTTTTTCAAGAAAGGGGACAAAACCCTATTGAAAAACTATAGACCTATCTCTCTCCTGAGTCATGTATACAAGCTGTTTTCGAGAGTCATTACGAATCGTCTTGGACGGAGATTTGACGACTTCCAGCCCCCGGAGCAGGCCGGGTTTCGCGGAGGATATGGCACCATAGACCACATCCACACAGTGAGGCAGATTATACAAAAGACAGAGGAATACAATCGGCCCCTGTGTCTTGCATTTGTGGACTATGAGAAAGCATTTGACTCTATCGAAACCTGGGCTGTTCTGCAGTCCTTGCAGCGATGCCAAGTAGACTGGCGGTACATCGAGGTGCTGAGATGCCTGTATGACGCCGCCACTATGACCGTCCAAATCCAGAACCAGCAAACAAGATCTATCCAGTTGCGTAGAGGTGTGAGACAAGGAGATGTTATATCACCGAAACTCTTCACAAACGCGCTGGAAGATGTCTTCAAAACACTGGACTGGAATGGACGTGGCATCAATGTAAATGGCGAGTACATTTCACACCTTCGGTTTGCCGATGATATAGTGGTCATGGCTGAGTCGCTGCAGGATCTGCAGGCAATGCTGGATAGCCTTAATGCTGCTTCTCGCCGTGTCGGGCTCGGGATGAATTTGGATAAGACCAAGATCATGTTCAATGATCTGGTCGTCCCGGAACCAGTAGTAGTCGATGCCACGGTCCTCGAAGTTGTTCAGAAATATGTCTACTTAGGACAAACTCTACAGCTGGGTAGGAACAACTTCGAGAAAGAGAGTGACAGGAGAATTCAGCTGGGCTGGGCAGCGTTTGGGAAGCTACGTCATATCTTCTCGTCTTCAATACCACAATGCCTAAAAACTAAGGTCTTCAACCAGTGCGTCCTGCCAGTGATGACCTACGGAGCCGAAACGTGGACATTGACGGTGAGACTGGCCCACAGGTTCAAGGTCGCTCAGCGAGCTATGGAAAGAGCTATGCTTGGAATTTCTCTGTTAGATAGAATAAGAAACGAGTATATCCGCCAGAAGACAAAAGTGGTTGACATTGTTCATAGAATCAGTAAACTGAAGTGGCAGTGGGCTGGTCACATCTGTCGTAGAACCGATAACCGATGGGGTAGACGAGTTCTCGAATGGAGGCCACGAACGGGTAAACGTAGTGTGGGACGCCCCCCGACCAGATGGAGGGATGACCTTCGCAAAATGGCTGGCAGGGACTGGATGCAGAGGGCCGAGAGTAGGGTTGATTGGCGCGCTTTGGGAGAGGCCTACGTCCAGCAGTGGACTGATACGGGCTGATGATGATGATGATGAGATCGGATCACTTTATTTTCACAATGATGAACAGGTTCGACCCATCAGTACCTTCAGTGTTACATCACAACAGGTAATTAGACGATCATATTTGTTTACAAAATAAAACACTTGATATGGGCTGCGGTATAGGTATCATCATCAGCCCGTATCAGTCCACTGCTGGACATAAGCCTCTCCCAAAGCACGCCAGTCAGCCCGATTCTCGGCCTTCTTCATCCAGTCTCTACCAGCGCAGGTCATCGTTCCGTCTGGTCATGGGCATCCCACTGCCATTGCGGCACGCTGGTATTCTGTTGGACCCGAGTTGTAGTTCGGCGGAATTGGTGGTGGTATCGCTTAAAGCGATCTCTTCCAGACGACTTTTGAGTAGATAATTCAGCGGATGAAATACCTATCATTAATCTATATATTTAATAAGACTGTAAAAAAGTTGTGTCTGTACATTGGATATTTTTTTAAAAGAGTAATTGTAATGTGTTTTAGGATCGATACTGATGCCAAAACAATAATTATTAGAATTTTTGTCTGTTTGTCTGTGACTTTGTGCAAGTATCACGCCATAACTACTGAAGGGATTTTGATGGGAGTTTCACTAGGAGATAGCTGAAATATCCGGACAGTTCATAGGCTATAAGCCATGGCGGTATGTGATGTGGAAACAAAGATCCAGAGAGGAAGATATGCCTCCTGATCTCCTCCATCCTCCTCTTCTACGCAAACGAAGTTGCGGGGTACAGCTAGTTGTTACATAAATGCAGAATACTTAGGTACACACGAAGACAGAGATAAGTATACAGGGGGCCTAAATAAGGTTAAGATTTTCTCAAAAACTACTGAACAACACGTTGTTTAACAATTCTTTACAGTTACATAGTTTTCACTTTTATCTATCTAACAGTGAAATAATTTTTACAATCGGGCAACTTGTTTTTGAGAAAATCTCAACCTTAAAAACTCTACTGTGCACCTTTCTTTGTCTTCGACTGTACTAAAATAAAATAATAATCAACTTTCATCTATGCAACCTTAAGATACCTTAAGTACTCAGGTACCTACATCAGTATGACCTCAATGTAATCCTATACATATGCACCCTTTTGTTTGTGTGTAACGCATGCGTGCACGTCAATGCGCCCACGTACACCAGCTTACCACATCTGGTGCTACGACCAACGATATCTAACGTTAAATAATAAATATATGGATAAGTAAATAAAATATACGGCCAGGATATAAAATTTTGGGCGCAAAATATAAGCGTGAGCTAAGGCCTATATCTGGCTATGACTATCGGCCTAAGTGCTTTGAGCGGAGTTTGAGTTCGGTCTTACAACTGTCAGTTTTCATACAATTTTGACAGAGCGAGCACATATTAAGATCGTGCTCAAAATTGTATCTGAATCTCGGCCTTATAGGCCGACATAGGTACATAGACGGTTTTAAGAGCGATATTAGCGTATAAGCGCGTCCTTCTAATTGTCATTGTCTATGGACGTTTGTAAGGCCGATAATCATAGACAATTTTGAGCACGATCTTAATTTGTGCTCGCTCTTACGGCTGTCAAATTGCATAGACGTTTGACATTGGTAAGAGCGCGCTTATACTCAGGTCGATATTCATAGACAATTTTGAACGTATGCTCGCTCTTACAACTGTCAAAATTAAGTATAAGAACTGTTTTAACACCGATTTCAAACAGGACTTAATACTGTCTACGAATCTTGTGTTTCAATCCTATTAAACACTATTCAAGATTCTATTAAACTCTCCGAGAAATAAATAAAGATGGTTTTACACTTGTGCATTTCCCGCAGGAGCCGAGCGGGAGCGTCCCTAGACGACCGCTTCACGACATCGGACGACGCGGGCGGTGTTCGCCTGACCGTCTCCACCGCTCGCACCGGCGACAGTGGCATTTATACGCTACAAGTGAGTATGCTCCTTTAGTTTATATCATAATTTTTTAATCAGAAAATGTTCGCGAATGACATATGGTAAATTTATTGGATAATTTAAGCAAGATCTGAAGGTTCAAGCTTTTATCAAGAGTCCCGCTACAAGCTTGGGAGTGAATGTGACTGTCGAGCTGCTTCGTCCAGAGTGATGACGCTACGGCGACTCTTCTGTATGAAGACATGAAGACGCTACTGCGACTCCTCTGGAGGAAGATAGAAGACTATTACCAATATATTGAATTTTCTGTAACATGACAAATGACGAACTGTCGAGTCCATTATTAAAATAAATAAATAAATAGACTTCGCTGGTTTTCGCCATACAAAATCTGTGGTTTAGCAACTGTCAGAATAAGCCACCATTTAGCAATCTTAGGTACTTAGGTAATACTGTTCAAAGCACTGTCGTCGCGCCTAATTGACTCGTCGGGTGACCAAAGGTCTGGCGCTTACCTCGGCCAGCGTATATCACTTACTATACACCGAAGTAACGCCGCCGGCCTATTAGGGACTCTCCCGCAAGGCAGCGGGAGAGTACCCAAAAGCCTCAAAGTACCATTGATGGTACTAGTGATACAACTTGGGTATCTAGTACCACTAAAGAATAGTGAAGATATCCTTCATGTTACTAGTGATACAACTTTGGGTCTCGAGTACCACTAGAGAATAGTCAATATATCCTTCATGTTACTAGTGACACAACTTTGGGTATCTCTAGTACCACTAAAGAATAGTCAAGATATCCTTCATGTTACTAGTGACACAACTTTGGGTATCTCTAGTACCACTAAAGAATAGTCAAGATATCCCTCATGTTACTAGTGATACAACTTTGGGTATCTAGTACCACTAAAGAATAGTCAAGATATCCTTCATGTTACTAGTGATCCAACTTTGGGTATCTAGTACGACTAAAGAATAGTCAAGATATCCTTCATGTTACTAGTGACACAACTTTGGGTCTCTAGTACCACTAGAGAATAGTCAAGATATCCTTCATGTTACTAGTGATACAACTTTGGATCTCTAGTACCACTAGAGAATAGTCAAGATATCCTTCATGTTACTAGTGATAGAACTTTGGGTCTCTAGTACCACTAAAGAATAGTCAAGATATCCTTCATGTTACTAGTGATACAACTTTGGGTTTCTAGTACCACTAAAGAATAGTCAAGATATCCTTCATGTTACTAGTGATACAACTTTGGGTCTCTAGTACCACTAAAGAATAGTCAAGATACCCTTCATGTTACTAGTGATACAACTTTGGGTCTCTAGTACCACTAGAGAATAGTCAAGATATCCTTCATGTTACTAGTGATACAACTTTGGGTTTCTAGTACCACTAAAGAATAGTCAAGATATCCTTCATGTTACTAGTGATACAACTTTGGGTCTCTAGTGCCACTAAAGGTAAAGAATAGTCAAGATATCCGTCATGTTACTAGTGATACAACTTTGGGTCTCTAGCACCACTAAAGAATAGTCAAGATATGCTTCATGTTACTAGTGATACAACTTTGTATCAGTAGTACAGTCGAAGACAGAGATAAGTATACAGGGGGCCTCAATAAGGTTGACATTTTCGCAAAAACTACTGGACCGAATTTAATCATTCTTTACAGTACATAGTTTTAACGATTATCTATCAAACAGTGAAATAATTTTTGCAATAGGTCAAGTAGGGTAAGTTTGAGAAAACTCAACCTTAAAAACTCTCGTGTATACCTTTCTCTGTGTTCCACCGTACCATTAAAGAAAAGAGAAGACAAACAGTTGCCCGACATTACGTTTGATCGACACTACAGTTGATCGACACGACTTTCGCCCGACAGACATTTTATAAGTATTTTTCTATTAATGTCATTGTTTGTGTCATAAAATAAGTTTGTGTAAATAAAGTTAAAATTAAAATGTATTATCAGTTTTTTTGGTTAATAACTATTTTTTTGGCGTCCTTTGCGACACCCTTTTTATTGTTACTCACTATAATTTATTCACGTATGCAGGCTAGCAATGTTTCCGGGACGGACACGGCCCGGGTCCGGCTGGAGGTGTCCCAGGACGAGGCCCCCACCGGGGACGACCCCCCGACGTTCCTGCGGCGCCTGCAGGACCTCACGGTGAAAGTCGGCACCAGGACCAGGTTCCTCGTCGAGATTGTCAGCTCCACGGAATGCAAGGTATATAATCAAAGCCATCATGCAGACTGTACCAAGTCGATTACATCATGTGGACTTTGTGCCGTTCTTATTGTCTGGGTAATAAGATCTTTGATCTGTTTAAATGTAGGGAAGGTGTCACAAAATCCTCATTATCATAAACTTATGCGAAAGTATGGAACCTTGAGAAGCGGAATGCTCAGCCCGTAGTCGGCCCAGTGACATAATTCTTCTATTTTAAATCCCACATCCGCCGTAGTATTTATAATGTATTTTTGAGTGTACGCACACATGCGCGCGAGTGTGTTTTGACAACACGTCAATGTGGAGGTAAACAATGATGGCGCCAATGATATAAACAGCATAATTTATCATAGCTCATATATATATATATATATATATATATATAACATGATGTAAAGGGTATATGAAGCCGAAGGGAGGGTGTTCAGTATCGGTAACTGAACAACTTTTGTTCTGCCACTTTTCGATTTTCGCGAATTTATTTTGTGACTTTTATTTAATACATTTCGTACCGGTCAGCTGATCGATTTGTATGAGACATTAATTTATTTAAATTTTTTATTCGAATAGTCGTAGAATTAAAGTTGTTCAGTTACCGATACTGAACACCCTCTCTTCGGCTTCATACCTATATCCTTTACGTTACACCCTGTATATATATTAAACAGACTTTGTGCAAATAAAAATCACCCTTACCGCAGATAGCCATCATCCATCAAATCCTGAATCAATGAAGTCCGCTCCTGGCCTGGTTGCCTCCCCTAACAGGGCCGGACCTTCATTGCTTGATGCATCAAATATAGACTCTATATTCATAGAAGAAGAGCTCGGTGGCTCAGTGGTTGGGTCAATGGATTTGCGATAAGGACATTCGATTCCCAGCCAGGGCAGCCATGTACCTACCAATGAGTTATCCTCGATTTTTCGACGGAAAAACTTACGTACATTTACCGAGTGCTCTCAAAACGGTGAAGGAAAACATCGTGATGAAACCTGCATGCCGTAGAAGAAGAAAATCTAAGGCATGTGAAATCCGCCAATCCACTGGGCCCGCGTGGTGGATCCTGGCCCGAGCTCCCTCGATGTAAGGGAAGGTCTGTGCCCGATCAGTGGGGCAATATAAATAGACTGATGATGATTCATAGACAGTTTTGAGCACAAGCTTAGCTTGAAATCGCTCTTAGGTGGCAGTACTAAGAAACGATAAGAAATCTGACAGTTTTAAGACTGCCTCGACTGAAGCTCGCCTGAAAACTGTCTTTGAATCTCGGCTTTAGTCATCTACAACTATAAATAGATATAAATGTCTCTATATAAGTATGTGCGACAGTTATCCTCTTATAAAATGTTCGGAATTTCAGACTAAGTTGGAAGTTTCATATCCTAATGCTATCTTTACATGGCTATTCATATTTGCGTACCTATTTGTTATACTTGCCATGTGAGGTTGGTATGTGTGACAAAATATTCGCCTTATTTGTATGTACGTCAAGTATTTGACAAATACGACAAACATCCAATAGCGAATACGAATAGCCATGTGAAGTGGGAGCATAATATAAATGTCAAATACTTAATACTTACCTACTCGTGTGATGCTAAGCGAAGATACTAATCGGCATTAGCGAATTATTTCTAAGCAAGCGAATATAACTAGCTATTACTTGTAATTCATTTCATTTATTCTTCATACACAATATAATGTACGGTGGAACACAGAGAAAGGTGTACAGGAGAGTTTTTAAGCTTAAGATTTTCTCAAAAACTATTGCAAAAAATCTTTCACTGTTTGATAGATAAAAGTTAAAACTATGTAACTGTAAAAGAATTATTGAATTCGGTTCAGTATTTTTTGAGAAAATCTCAACCTTATTGAGGCCCCCTGTATACTTATCTCTGTCTTCGACTGTACAGGCGGACTTAATGCCCTCGACCAGTCAACCTTTCTTTATGTAGTGGCCGTCAAATATTATCCTAAACACAATCTTATTTCAATGGTTGACATCCTACTGAAAATACTTGCAAATGGTCAATGCATTTTGTTACCCCCAATCATAGAAAAAGAAAGAATGACATGACACTGCAATTATTATTAAAGTCTTGCGAATTATTTCTATTTTGCACGTTACGAATTTATTTTACGTAATTACATTTATGTATTTATGAGAGAGTGGTCGCAGTCTGCGCGGAATAGAGATGAGTGGAAGGGGTGGGGGGAGAGGGCCTTTGCCCTGCAGTGGGACATTCCAGGCTATTAAATAATAAATAAATAACATTTATGTACTAAAAAACATCTTATTTTAGATTTTTCTCGAATGCACACCATGAAGGGTCCAATAATTAAAACCTTAATATTTGTTCTGAAGGTGACATGGTACCGAAACGAGCGCCGTCTCATGGAGGCGGAGCGAGTGTCTCTGGTCCGAGACGGCCACTTCTGGTGCGCCGACGTGGCAGCCGTCAGCGTCGACGACGCCGGCCGCTGGACCTGTACCGCAGAGAACGCCGGGGGGCGAGCCAGCTGCTCGGCACACCTCAATGTGCTTGGTGAGTCTGTGTGGCCACTCGGCGTCCAGATGTGGCAGTCGTGTCTTAATGGCCACTCGGTATAGCGATCAGTCGTAACGGGTAGAGTCATCTGAATGTTTTTGGTAAGTGGAAAGAGTGGCAGACGTGACTGTCTTCGTCGCCATTCGGCGTCTCGATATGGCAGTAGTGTTTTCGTGGCCAGTCAGCGTCCCGATATTACAGTCGTGTCTTCGTGGCCACTCACTG
This sequence comes from Tachystola acroxantha, assembly GCA_963506565.1. Lineage (NCBI taxonomy): Eukaryota > Metazoa > Arthropoda > Insecta > Lepidoptera > Oecophoridae > Tachystola > Tachystola acroxantha. Next base: position 21,762,484 of record OY735870.1, read on the forward strand.
CGTCTATGTGCCAGACGTGTCTTCTTGGCCACTCGGAGTCCCGATATTAGAGTCGTGTCTTCGTGGCCAATCGGCGGTCAGATATGAGAGTCGTGTCTTCGTGGCCACTCACTGCGTCTATGTGCCAGACGTATCTTCGTGGCCACTCGGAGTCCCGATATGAGAGTCGTGTCTTCGTGGCCACTCACTGCGTCTATGTGCCAGACGTGTCTTCGTGGCCACTCGATGTGGTGATGTGGCAGTCGTAATCTCAATGTAACTATTTGGTGAGTGGAAAGAATGACAGCCGTGAGTGTCTTTGTGGCCACTCGGCATCCCCATGTGGCAGTCTTAATGGGGTAGAGTTATATCCTCGACTCATCAGAATGTGTTTGGTGCGTGGGAAAAGAGGAAGTCGTGAATGTTGATTTTGTTAACTATCAATGTGCCAATCAGGATTGGCGATGTGTTCACTGTGAGTGGCGATATGACCGTTGTGAGTGTCGAATTACTGAGTCCCAACGTCGTCAGTATGACCGTCGACATGGTTGCTGTCCTCTCTACGTCCACATGCATGAATATAAAGTACCTGATCATATTTTTCTTCATCCCCTCAGTCCCGAAGGCGTACAAGCGGCCCGAGTTTGTGGAGGAGCTGCGCGCGCTGCTGACGGAGCAAGGGACGGTGTCGCTCGAGTGCAAGGTGGTGGGGGTTCCCACGCCAGTGCTGCGCTGGTTCAAGGTAAATACCCATGTAGTGACGTAATCAAGTATTAAAATAAGCTTTATATTATTGCTTATAACTCATAATCTTCTTCTTCTCAACGTTCTTTCATCGAAGGTTGGACAACATCATGGCAATTTTCACTCGGAACTAGGAGCCGGTGCTGCAGCTGAACTAATCACGTAAATTCCTTAGCCAAGAGTGTCTTCTCCTGCCAATGCTCCTCTTCCCACAAATCTTGCCCTGGATTATTAATTGCAGCAGATTATATCGGGGGGTTCCGCATAATGTGACCGAAATATTAGAGCTTCCATCGCTTGACTTCCTTTAAGAGTTCCAACTTTATATCCATACGGTTCAACACCTCAACATTTGTCACCCTGTCCCGCCACGATATCTTTAGGAGTCTACGATATATTCACATTTCAAAAGCCTCGATAACTCGTAATAAATCGATCTAAATCTGGAAATCACGTGAGCATTAGTTAAGTCTCTACCTCCGACAATACATAGCGACCCTGCCAGGACTCGGTAATTAAAGAGGCGGTCCCCAAGCAACATATTAGTGGAAATAGCAGCATAACTAACATTACAGAGGATTCTCTGCTGTCAACTTTACTACAAATATATTTAAGTTCTGTTTTGATACTAAACTCGTATGGACATATTTAACTACCAAATCAAAATACAAATCAGGCCCATATTTACAGACAGTAAGGAGGGAAGGGAATACGGATTCCCAATCGTCCGACTGCTATGATAAAATACGGGAAAAATCCCGTTCATCCCAGTCGCACTAGCAATTGGATCACCGGTAACCCCTCATTCCTATTTCAGGACAGCCGCGAAATCAAGGCCGGCGACGTGTTCGCATTGACAGCTAACGCTGAGGACCCAACTTCTCTGGGCACGTACACGTGCGAGGCGGTGAACTGCATGGGCCGGGCGTACTCCTCCTCGAAGGTGCATGTCGTCGGCCGCAGCAGGGAGGGATCCGCTAAGCCGATTGCCGGGTAAGCTAACACGATAAAATGAAATATTAATGAGATATAACGGGAATTACCGTGTTTAACATGAGGAGTGAAGTTTCGATATTTCTCTAGTATTGCAGCCATTATGGTCACGAGTAAATTGTAGTTAGTGAGTGTAGATATACAGAAGGGTGACTTTTAAGGCCAAGAGAGCAGAAACACTCCAAACTGTTCATTGGCGAAGCTGACGCAGGCTGGTGCAGGTAAATCTGGAAACACAACAGAAACCAGATGCCTCTCATAGTTGGGGCACTTACGGGACACCTCGCACACAAACGAACACAAGATGAGATTAGCGGAGTATCCAACCTGCAGAGCATGTGAATATATGAGTCTATGAGACCTGTTGTGTGCATACGAATGAGTATTCTGGGGTTAGTCTATTCAGAACCAGAATATTACAGACTCTTTCCCATGAGCTGCATAGCAGGATTTAGGGAGATTTAGGGAGAAGGAAGGAGTAGACAGAAAAGGAAGCTCACAAAAGATCCCAATAGGTCGGAGTGTCGCTGCAATGGCACCTTATCAGGATAAGAGAACTTTATTGAATAATTGATGGATGATGGATGAAAGTAAAAAAAGTATGAACATTTTGGCAAATGATGTTGTGGTTGATGTTTCTCAGGAGCGTGACTCCAGAACCACCTCCGATCTTCACAAAAGAGCTGGAGGAGAAGTTCCTACGGATCTGCGAGCCCCTGAGCCTCGGGTGCCACGTGGTGGTGCCACCGTGGCCGCGCAGCGTCGTCTGGTACAACAAGGAGGGCAAGGTCGAGGCAGGAGACAGGTGAGAGTCTGTGGGTTCACCATCATCATCAGTCCACTGGTGGGGCATATGCCTCTCCCAAGGTACTATACTCGACCCTGGTGTCGCGCCACATTCGCCCCACAGACTCATGCTGAACAGCATGTTAAATGTGACTCTAAGTGTTTCATAATGCCTTGGTTTTTGAGATGGTGAGATGGTATTTAAAGAGCTGGGGCTTCTGACCAAATGGATACAGAAGGTGTTGAGTGAGACATATTGAGGTTAGCCATGGTCTCATGGTACTTTCAATGCAACTTCATTATCAGTCCGTATCAGTCCACTGCTGGCCTCTTCCAAGGCATCATTCCTCTATCTGCCGGGGGACAATGATGATTGACATTATATGGATTATATAACATGTCTATGAATCGTGGTGAACTATTTGACTTATTCCTTAGATACCACGTGACAGAGGACGGGGTAGGAGGATATCTTCTGGAGGTGCCTTCAGCGGAGTGGCCTGACGAGGGCGAGTGGAAATGCGTCGCCACCAGCCAGGGAGGCCGAGTTGGCATCTCCACTTGCTACGTAACCATGGATGGTGAGTTAAGACATTGCTAGAGTCTAACCCGAAGAACATAATAAGACCTCGAGACTGACGGCCTTCTAATCCTACCTCCTGTTCAATTTCCATTCAGGAAGGTGCTTATCCCTATAGGGTATAAGCACCTTTTCAGAGTATGGGTGTAATTTGTGATCGTTCCTGTGTATGTAGGTCTTTAAACCCATAGCACAGGGAACTCTAGGTTGGGAAATTGGTGTAATGTCTGTCTATTTACAGAATTATAGTTACATGTATGAGAGGAGCTTTTGCTCACGTTCTATGTAACAGTTCGGACTCCTGGCCTTTCGACGACTTGGTCTTCAAAGGCAGCGGGAGATGCACACGATATATGGTGCTGTCACTTTCTTGTGCCCTATTGCAGAGTAGTGCATGTTTGTATGTCAGTTCCAATGTGACCTTCTGTAGCTATGGCTACAGAATGGCCTTGATACCTGAGAGAGTATATTTATATTAGTTTTGATCACGAGATTGAAATAGGCATGGAGCAATGAAAGCCCAACCAACCCCGGCGGTAGCCCGGCCAGGTTCATGGAAATAGGATTTAAGATATGAATGACAGTGACAATTGCGATTATGTTTAGATTTGGTTTCTGTAGATTCACACCTCCTATATTTGTCTTCAGTCCCCAAGAACTATCGCAAGCCGCGATTCATGGAGAACCTGCAAGCGGTCCTCACCGAGGAAGGGCTGGTGTCCTTCGAGTGCAAGGTAGTGGGTTTCCCCACGCCTGTACTCAGCTGGTTCAAGGATGGGCAGGAACTCAAGCCCGGAGACGTTTACCAGCTCACAGGCACTAACTCCTTGGGTAAGTATGGTTTATTTAGCCAACACTGATGGAAGGATCGGCATAGGTATACCGTTTCCATTTCTCTTGACCTTTCGACATCTAAGTCTTTAAAAGCCGTGACGCAGGAGAAGCACTCGGTACTCGTTCGCAGCTCTTTTCCTGAGTGTTTTTTCTTCACTCTCCAGGTTTGGGTACTTGTGAATGTACAAGCCCCAATTAGGGAGAACTGATGAATTACACATAGTCTTCATTAGATCGGCAGAGGTAGACATCTTCTTCTGGTGCCGTCTACCTACGAAGGTTGGCGATCATTGCCCTAGCTTCCTCGATTTAAGGGGAGATTTGTGCCCGAACCCCCGTTGCTCGGGTATAAAATAGACTGATGACGAAGACTTCAAACACCTTGTAAAATAAGAAATCAATACCTTGCTGCTGTAAATTTCAGGTTCGTACTGCTGCATAGCGCGGAACTGCATGGGCCAAGCCAGCAGCTCCGCCGAGCTGACGGTCGAGGACATACAGAACCAACTCAACGAGGAGGAGAAACTGCAGCTGTTCTCCAAGAACCAGGCGCCCAAGTTCCTGCAAGGCCTGAAGAGCGTCGAAGCGAAGATCGATGAGCCATTCCGTTTTACTATTAAAGGTACGATTTTCAAGATTCTGTGGTACAGTCGTGTATATTTTTATAGTTGTCGCCTAAACCTTGTCACTGTAGTAATAGCTCGGGCATGAGACAGCGGCGCTGGCGCAGGGTTGATCTTCAACTGTGGACTACTACAAAAGCCTAGACTACTACAATACCTTGCTAGGCGAACTTTAAACATGATGAAAAATTTCTTGCCGTGGGCAGGACTTGAACGTGCGACTTTTAGCTTTATTTGCACCTTCGCTAGGCCCAAGGCGCATGTAAGTGCGTACGTTGGCCTGTGTTTTAAATGAGTATTCTACAACTTTATGAATGAGTATTCTCCATTAAACTAAGGTATAACATGGTACATAACATAAATGTTATTTGTTGCAGTCGCCATTCCGCCCGAGCCGTCTGTGTTGTGGTATCGAGACGACCAGCCCGTCGACGACTCCTCCCGCTGCCACCACGGCAGGGAAGAGAAAGGCCTGTTCCATCTCGACGTGCAGAACCTCGAGTTCCTCGATCAGGCCGAGTGGAAGTGCGTCGCTATGAACGACTTCGGACACAGTGTAACATCCTGCTTCCTCAAACTCATCATACCAAGGCATTACAAAAAACCACGCTTCCTTGAAAATCTCCAAGCTATACTCTCAGACGAAGGCGCCGTCAACCTCGAATGCAAAGTCATAGGTGTCCCACAACCAATCCTGAAGTGGTACAAAGATGGAGAGGAACTCAAACCTGGGGATATTCACAGGATCATTTCCGGACAAGACGGCACTTGCTGCCTCGGAACTTATACGTGTGAAGCTCAAAACTGTATGGGCATCGCTGCTAGTTCAGCTTCGTTACTGGGTTTCGATGATTCCATGAAAGCTAAAAAGAAAAAAGCCGAGGAACAGGCTTTGCAAAGAAATTTGTCCCTCAGCACCATACATGAAGAGAGGACGTCACAAATGTACGATACACCAGTAGGAGACATCACTCTCGATGATAAAGGCGAAATTTCGTTCTCATTTGATGGCAAAGAAGTTTCAGTGTCACTCTATGAAACACCAGATTTAACTGAGGAAGAGGCGCTACAGATTGTGGAAATGTACGCGGATCAACTATCGGAAAATGTAACTGAACACAACGTAGTAGAGTTGCCTCCGCTAAGGTTCGTTAAGGAAACTTCAACTTCTGGCAACTTGCTGATGGAAGCCATAATCATTGACGTTTCTCCTGAGTACTTCGCGTCGCCAGAAGAAGATTTAAGGACGGAAGCTGATGTGGAAGATATATCTATTGCTGATGAAAACGGACCCCCGCAGTTGTCTTTAGACACAGATCTAGGTGAAGATTATTTAGAGAAAACCATGGCGCTGCTATCAGAAGAAAAGGCTGAAATTCCCAAGAAAGCTATTAGGAAAAAATCTGATTCAGTAAAGAGCGGCGAAGACTTTTTCAGTTTGTCACGAGAACAGTCACTTTCAGAAGAAAAGAGAGACGACGATACTCAAGTATTCTCTGAAAGTGATATTCCAAGCTTTGCAAGTGCGCGTAGCTCGGGTAAACCTAAGTCAAAATCATCTAAACCTTCCGATGAAGATGGTAAAGAATCATCAGACGTAACGAAAACGATCCTATTCAAAGATGAGGCTCAAAAGCATCCCGCTGAAGCTGAGCAAGTGCCTGTAGTGAAACCAAAACGTGAACGTCGAAGCAGTAGGAGCTCTCGTAGATCTAGCTCCGGCAGTGAAAAGTCCTTTAGTAAATCTAAAGAAGAACTCAAGAAAACTGAAGCTGACCCCTCTGAAAAGCTAATAGCCGACGAAGAATTTAAATCAAAGATGACAAATGTTAGCTCAGTCCTTACAAAAATAATTAATGACGTACAAATAATAGAAAGAGATATCATTTTGAAATCAGAGTTGATGTCTTCTGCTGCTACTGCCTCCAGGAGTTTAGAAATCATCAGTAGTTTAATAACGCCATTATCCGAGATTCACAGTATAGTAGATGTAGCTAAAGAATCAGTGTCGGAATCGAAAGAAGTTAGTAGTACATTATTCAGTAGCCTTCCCCAGCCTCTGAAATCTCTTCAGCAGTCACTGACAATAATTGAAAAGTGTATTGACGTGGAGAGTGATAATAAAACTCTGGTCAAGAAGACATGTGTAGGGTTTATAGAAGCTTGTGGCGTCGATATGCAGCAACTTATGTCAGAAATCGGTTATGTTTCAAGCAGGGAGTACTTGCTTATAGAAGATAAGACTATTTCTGAAATTGAATTATTAGCTGGTGAAATGACTACTGTAATTAAATACTCCGTTGATACGATTAAGACCAGAAATCTTTTAAATGAAGCTAGTGAAATAAGGGCAGACGAGCCATCTATAGAAACAAAACATTTGAGAGATACGCAGAAAGCAGTGTTTGAGTTACGAGGTCCTCTTAACTCTTTGCTGTGTATTGCTGAAAGTGCAGATAGCGGTAAAATCATTGATGTAACAAAAGTTAAAAACAGCGAAGTTATTCTAACAGACATGTCGGCATCAATTCAAGATTTACAGGCAGCTTTGGAACAGATTGAGTCACTTTCCGTTAAAGAATCTAATACATCTCTACACAAATATAATACGGAAATAATAGAAACGGTTATGGAATCTATATTAAAACTCAGAGGCTCGTTTGAACATTTGTCAACCGAAACTAAGAATGAAGAAGATAGAGCTGTACTGAAACAAGCATTAACATCTATTAAACTCAACCTCGGTGAAATATCTTCGCAAATTGATACAATTGAAAGGAATGTCGGCCCATTCGATATTCTGCAGAGTGACAACAAACTGGAAGTACTCCAAAAGATGGCTCAAATTCTAATCGCACTAGAAAACAATTTACCGCGATTAGAGACCATGCCAGAAGTTAAAACACACATGGACGTGTTCCATAAAAATCTGACTAAAGTTTTGGAAAACGTAATAGAGAGCAACGAAGCTAAAAAATACTTCACTTTGATGGAAGTTTGTGATACTGTAAACAGAGTCAATGCTTCGATTAAAAACATGACCTCTGACAGCATACTTTCCCTCGCCAGTCTCAGTAACACGCTACGAATAATCCAAGATAATTTCGTCAGAAATGTTTTTGAACCCGAATTGAATTGCTCTATTCTTAGCAATATTACTGATGTCCTTATTGATATAGAGGAAGTGATAAATAATGCCGATGAAATTAGCGTGCAAATAGATTCCGAACATATACAAGAGTTATCGATACATATGACTGAGGAGACTAAAGCTAAAGTTATTGTTGAACATATAGAACAAACTATAGCAGCTATAAGTAATGTAAAGTCTTTAGAATCTACCCAGAACCTAAGTATGGCTATAATACCTGCGTTGGAGAACATTTGTCCTATTTTAGAAGAACTAAAACGTAGTGTAGCGTCAGCAAGGCCATGCAATGTCGAAAAAGAAGAACATATTTCAGAAATGTCAGATATTTCATTCACTCAGACTATTGCTGCACCAGTATGTGAACTTCAACAAAACCTTGTTATTCTTAATCAGACGCTTGTTGAAAACATAGATAGCCTAACAGAAAACACTGAAATTATGGCTGCTATAGCTGAACCACTTCACGAATTGCACGTGACTTTAGAAGTACTACAACAAGATGTCATTTCCCAATATGGTGAAGACGTAAAGTCCTACGATGCTAGTGTTCATATGGCAAATGCTGTGCAAAGCCTTCAAAGCTGTATTGTCATAATTCAGGAACAGGCTGGCGTAGAGGCCGTTGAAGACATGTCTACTTTGGAAGACATTTCAGGTATAAAAACTACGGCTGACACCATTCCTTCAGATCGCTTAACGTTACCAGCGGCTGAAGAGACGGCCATTGAACAATCACTTGAACCTTTGAGCCCAGAGTTCGCAACGACTGCATCCGCTAATGTATTACAGACTCTAAATGAACACATCATTGTACTACAAACCCCTGAAATCATAGATGCATTAGATACTCTTTCAGAAGTAAGTGATTACTCTAGTCTCAAATCTATTGCGCTGGGCCTGGGTGAGCTTCATTCTGGTATAGAAGAAATTTTACATCCATTTATAATGGAAAGTTCCAACGAAATCAGTTTTGCAAATACATCAAAGTTGTCGGTGATTGCAGAGCCCATGCAAGAACTTCAACAGAGTTTGTCGGTGTTAGACATAAATAACATTCCAATTTACGAACACATTTTAGAAATGCCGGCGGAAAGAATACATTCCGTATTGCAAAGCATATGTGACTTTAAGGAACACTTAAACAAATGCATCCGCGCTATTTTCCCAGCCATGGAAACTGCTGATAAGACCATCGAGATATCTAACAAAGTAGAAACTTTGAGAGAGGTATGTGAGCATCTGAAAGATATAATTGAAAATACCAAATCATTCTCCCTTGCTCCAGTTAAACAAGAAGTTATAGCTTTGGAGGAAACAGTTAACAATCTACTGGATGCTACCGATGTTTCTAAAGGTATAAAAATTGACCAAGTGAAATCTATTACGGAAGAACTCTATCAGAATATCATAACAGTACAAGAAGAAATAATACAGTTTACCCCGCAAACACCTGAGAAACTGAAAGAAGAGGCTAAATTGATACAAACTATAGACGAAATTGAAAGCAACATCGCGGTTTTGGAACAATATGAATTCGTTGATCTTTCAAGAGCTTCAGATATAACTTCATGTACTTCGCCACAGCTCGCGATGGAATTAGAATCCGAGTCCCTGATGCAAATGGAAGATATTGTAGAGAATGCTGTAAATGTTTGTCAAGATTCAGCCCAAGAAACACCTGTTGCAGATTTAATGTTAATAGAAGATTTCTTTAAGACATGCAAGAATGAATTTACCATACTACGATGCTTGATGTCAAAGCAACTGAGTCATAAGAAAATAATAAGGCTGCTACAAGAATTTAGTTCTCTTCAAAGCACAATTGATAATTTTAGGGGCAAGCGGTCTGAACTTAAACTGTCTGAAGATATAGATGGTTACTTGTCAACCTTCCTTATTCACGCGGATGATTGTCTAAAAAACGTTCAAGCTTCACTAATCAAAGTAGTGAATTCCCAATCAGAAGTATTATTCAAAACACCCTTAAACAAATTAGACAGTACTGCCGAAATACTGAAAGAAATCGCAGTAAGTAAAAAATCTTCACAAATCCAAGAGGTAATAAAGAAGTTTGCAGACGCCATTGAGATTGCCATTCCATGTGGCCAAAATGCAGAGGTTGCAGTGATCGAGGAACTAAAATATCCTTCTATATTTCCAAAGACGGATGAACATATTTTAAGCGACAAAATCGAAGAAATCACAGTTTTCATTGAAGACCAAACAAATACTCAATCGTTAGACGACGAGTCCAAACAGATTTTGCAGAAGGTTCTCCAATGTATACAAAAACACAATGACTATAAAGATGCAGTTGGCACAGGAAAAACACTTATTATTTTGAAATGCTTGTCTGAATGCTCAGATGTTTTACAAGAGCAGATGCTGGAAACACAAACTAAAGCTTCACTCGCTGAACATAAGATTGAGGATACTGCACTTAAATCAGTGTTGACGGAAATGCTGGAACCATTGCATGCACTTCACTGTCAACTAATCAATGTCCAAGAACAAATATTATCGGGTGTTGAAGAAGACTCGGTTTCTATGGACATTACGTCTACCGAATCTCTTGTTCAAACAATGGCGGAGATACATAAGGGAATCGTACAACAGATAGAATCAGAGACAGCAACCATTGAGAATGAAGACATATCTCTAATTATGGAAGTGGATAAAGAAATTCATTCAATTCAGGACAGTTTACGAGCCATGGAGAACGTACAAGTAGCTCAAGCTGTGAAGGAGATATCCAAACCTATTGAAGACATAGAGAAATCGTTAAATACTATTTTGTGTTCTGAGAAACTAAGTGTAGAAGCCAAAGGCAAACTTCCTGCAGGTAAGTTCATATCGCTTTATTTTATTCAATGAAAGTATAATAAAATTGTTAATGAGTTTTCTTTGTAGATGTGAATTCGAATATTGATTCCTTGGAAAACGCACTTGAACGATTTATAAATATCGAAATAGATTTATTGGCGACCGCCGATCGGCTCGGCGATATAGATGTTAATGAAAGCGTACAGATTGCGGTTGAACTTAAAAGTTTATTGACACTCAGTCCCGAAGAGCTAAAATCCCCTAAAGTAGTTGAAATGAAAAATGAAAAGATGTCTGCTCTTAAGGAAATGTTGTCGAAATTTGATTGGTTGGACACCGAAATATATATCGAAGCCAAGAACTCGTTAGAAGTTGAAAAATTGAAACGCGTATTTTTAACTACATATCAACTCTTAGTAGAGTTAGACCAAGTTAATAAAATATCGCAACTTAATGTAGACGAAGCTAATCAAAAAGGTAAACGATGTCATGTGAATAACACCGTTTTGCAAATTGGTTGCGTTTCGTCATTAAGCAATTGATCCAAAAGCTTTGTACAATTGGCGACAGTACATATAAATAATAATATCATTCTCAGTAACTGAACGTAATAATCATCATTAACACAAGTCGTTTTAATTTCCGTTGTTTTAAGCAATATAATTAATTTGTCATACTTTATACCTAAATAATTTTGCTTTCATGGTTTTATTATCAACCAAATTGTGCGTCTATTAAATCTGCTCTTATTTGGATTTCAGAAAAACGCAAGGAGCTGATTCTTCACATTGACCAATATATCGAACTAATAGAAATAGTAGAAGAAATATCCGCAGTAATAAAAATAGACAATTTGCAAGACACGGTTAACATTGCAAAAGAATTGAGAGAAAGTGTTGCTGCCTCAGAAACTCAAGCGGAAGAAGAGGTAGCCGCAGGCAGTGTCGATTGGAAGGAGATTACAACACATCAAACTCTTCTAGCGCAAAAGCTTCAGACAGCTATATCAGCTCTTCATATTCAAGTATTGGACAGTGCGCAAGAATTAGCGCCTGCTTTCGGCGTAGATGTGTTACAGCGTATCGCCAGAGTAACATCTCAGTTGCAAGCCGATTTAGTCGCTGTTACTGGTGTCCAAATAGCAGTACAAGCTCCTGCCGATTTTGTAACTGAAGTGTCGAAGTCGATTGAGCAATTGGAAACACGAGCCCAGGCTAGTCAAGAAATAATTTCAGAACAAACAACAGTAGCCGAAGGCTCTAAGCCATTAATTTTAGAAGAAGTCGGTATCATTGAAGACAAATCAATTTCAACTGATAAGGCTGTTCATTCAACTGAAGAGATGCCACATGCCGAGCTAACCCAAGTATTTATTGATGAGTCAATAAAAACGTTAGAACAAGAAGGAGCTGAAACTATAAAAATACTTACAACTGAGCAACTTTCTGCGGAAAGCTTCGAGCCAAGTGCCGTTGTACAAATCGGAGCAATACAAGAAATAGTAGTGCCTGCAGACGTAATTACTACCGATATAGATGATGACATGATCGCTGCAACTACAAGCGAAGCCTTACCATTATCTACGGCAGTTTCAAATGAAGAGCATCAAGTGGTTGTCGCAGAGAAGATCGGTATTACTGAAGATACGCAAGCAGTGTCATTTGAAGATGCTGCCATCGGGGGCAAGACACAGATCGGTGTCGAACATGCAACAGTAATTGGTAAGTTATCTTTTTATAAACTTCGCAATATTTCCAACTATTTATTACACTTGTTTATTAATGTATTATGTCTGACCATGAAACGAATGCTACATGAAGTATGCCCGTTTCAGAAACACTCTTACAACACATCGAGAAATATATATCCGAGGACGTAGTCGAAGCGTTAGATGTCTTATTTCCCAATGCCCCTGAATTAAAGCAGTCGATAACCATTGCGCGGGAGTTGCAAGAAAGCATTGTAGCGACTGAGGCAAGCATTGTCTCCGAAACCGGTGATATAGATAGAGCAGAAGCATGCACTCAGCAGACATATTTAGCGCAACAACTAAATCACGCTTTATCAGCCTTACAAGTGCTCGCCCTACAGAGGGTACCTGACGTCGTATCTTCAGTAGAAGACTACGCACTTCAAAGTACTATTAGCATCTTCACAAATCTACAAGAAATACTCGCTTCTATAGCTAATGCGCAACCTGTTGTACATCAGACGTTGGCACAGCATCCTGCTGAAATCGCCACGTCTGATTTGAAAGTTTCTGCAGCTGCTCCGAATGTTGTAGAATTAGATCAAGTTACTTGTACTGATACTCAAACAACAGCACAAGACAAAGCCGAGCAGGATATTACTATTGGAACGAATCAACCAATTGTAACGGAACAAGAAGAAGGAACAAAGCCACTCACGCTGGATAATTCTCAAGTAATGACCGCGGAACAAAATATTAATTTAGAGGAAGTTGAGGACAATGAAGTTATTCAACTTATTGCTGGAGATGTCCTGCAAGATATATCAATTCATACTGAACAAACCATTAATAATTCGACTGATAATAATGAAACCGTCAAGGCTGAATCAAATGAAATGTTAACTATGGAAGACACAAAATCATTAGATCAACAAAGTAAAGCCGAATATTATGAAGGAACAGCAGAAGCTCATGCAATTGTTGTTGAAAATAACCAATCTCATGTCCTTGACCACGAAATTATTTTGAAAGATACATACGCTGGAGAAAATGTTGCTGTTATTCAGGAAACTAAACCTGTTGTGCTAGATGTAGCTCCCATTGTAGACACTGCGGATGTGAATGAGACAAGACAAGTTAAAGTTATCGGTAAATTGAATTATTGTTATTTCCACAAAATATTTACGGACATTGTATATTTCTATTCTATTTTATACTTAACATAGTTTTTATTGTTTGTATCACGAATCACGCTTTGTTTTAACAAATACCTACTGCTGTACAACCTCATCATTACCATGAGAACGCTACATGAATTATGTTTTCAGAAACACTATTACAACACATCGATCAATTCGTTTCCGATGACGTAGTAGAAACCCTTGACAAAATGTGTACGATAGAGCAAGCTCAGCAGTTGACACTAGCAATAAGTGTAGCACGCGAGTTACTACAGAATGTTGCAGCTGTGACAGTTACTGGTGGGGAGACAAGTGATTTACTTCAAGACTCAGTATCCGAACAAACTGTTCAACTGGCACAACAGTTACATGACACATTGTCCACGCTAGGAGTGCTAGTACATGACTCTGCCACCGATTCTCAGGCAATTGTAGACGCAAACACGGCTCTTCATATTTCTGACGTTGTTACAAGTCTAGAAGAAGACCTGAACAGAATTCTCATTGCCACACAGCATGCAGTGCTGCAAGCGCCTACAGATAATATAGCTCAGGCCACAGAAGTCAGTCAGATTGAACTTACTGAAGACACTAATCAAAACATTTCTTCGGAAGTTGTCACTTATACTTTAGAACAAGAAATTATTCCTGATGTACAAGTTACCGATGCACTCGCATCAATCAGCATCGCAGTGCCTAATGAATCCGAAGTTGTAACAATTGAAGGCACGACACCTTTAATTCAAGGAATTGAAGATGAAACTACAGTCACAGCTGAAAATGAGTTAATTGCGGTTGAAACTGTCGGACTAGCTTTACTGGAAACAGGATCAGCAGAAGTAACAGATCTTGCTGTCGATATCGATGAATGTAGCCCTCTTGCTGAGGCAGTTGTCGGTGAATCGGCAGCAGTTTCCACGACAGAAATAACTACACTTGATGAAATGCAATCCGCAATTGCTAAGAGTATACCTGTGACTGAAGAAATGGTACCGTGTGAGGAAAGTATCACTATTGCGGACAGAATTGATCTTACAGAAACGGGAAAAGCTGCAAACATTGGTAAACTTTATTGGGCATTTTATTTAGCATTAAAAATTAAAGCTGTTTAAGTACCTAATAACTAAAACTACGTAGTAAAACATATACATTTTTTGGGAATGTCAATTCATTTACGTATTTCCAAAAGATGAATGGTTATGTAATTTAACAACCTAGGCTGAATATTTAATTATAAAAAGTGTGATTTAAATAAGAGTCATTAACACTTTTTCTTTACATTTGCAGCTTATTTACGGCTTCATTCATATTTATAAAAAAATAATTTAATTATAAGGTAATCGGTTCCTACATAATATAATTTTTAATTTCAAATCGTATTTCGACATCTAAAATGTGCATTTTTAAACAGAAAACTTCATCTCTAACAAATCTAAACGCATCACCTGCTGAGTAAGATCGTATAACTAGCTACTACATTACGTATGCTCGTTTCAGACTCTTTGTTACAACATTTCGAACAATACATAACCGAGGATGTAGTGGAAACTCTGGACAAGCTATGCACGGTAGGAAATGTCCCGGAGCTGGCGCAGTCAGTATACGTGGCGAGGGAATTGCGAGACTGTATTGCTAAGGAAATGACTGCAGATATTGGAACCTTAGATATAGTGCGCGACCATAAGGCGAAATTAGAACATCTGCATGAAGCACTATCGGCATTGCAAGTTATGATTCTGCATTCCACTCGAGACGCAATATTGGCAATAGGCGAGGATGCGCTAACAAAAGTCGGGTGCGCCGTCACTCAGCTACATGACGATCTAGTTGCCATCGTCACGGCTTCGCAACCTGCCTTACAAGTCATGTCTGCAGATCAGAAAACTGCAGAAGCATTATTGATAGAGGAAGCTGCAGCTGCAGTCTTGCCAGCCGAACAAGCTGTTGCTAATGAGGATTTACAGCAGACAGTTACAGAAGATATGA
This sequence comes from Tachystola acroxantha, assembly GCA_963506565.1. Taxonomy (NCBI): domain Eukaryota; kingdom Metazoa; phylum Arthropoda; class Insecta; order Lepidoptera; family Oecophoridae; genus Tachystola; species Tachystola acroxantha. Next base: position 21,777,854 of record OY735870.1, read on the forward strand.
TGACAGAGATTGCTACTGATGTCACAAAAGCAGTGGCTAATGAACAAATAGTGACTGAAGATGACGTGAAACCATTATCCCAAGAATCTGTCTCTGGAAATGTTGTTCCAGACCTGATTATGGGTTTAGAACAAGTTACTGCGATTGAAGCCAGTGAAGAACACGAACAGGGATCAGTGGGTGAAAATAACGAACTAACCAAAGAAACTCTACTTGATATTGTAAAATCAGTTACTCAGGAAGCCGTCGAATCACTTGCTCCAAAAAGCAAGGGCGAAACTACTCTCGCAACGGCCGTGGAACATGAGAATCTCATAGAAAACATCCAACCTTTGGTAGATACTGAGGTTTATCCAATTAAGGCTACAGATGATACTCAAGCTGTGACAGTTATAGATGAATCATTAGCAGTAGTCACAAGTCAAGCTGTTCCCTGTGAAGATACAATGTTTGATGATAATTTAGCTAATATGCAAACAATGCAACCAGTTTTGGAAATAGTCGCCGTTTCAGATAAAACTGATGCACTTGACACTAGAAGAGACAATGTTTTCGGTAAATTGAATTTTATTTATTGTTTTCAGCTTCAGATTCCTAATCTTACTGATATTATACTCTTTAATTTAACTGTATTGAAAAATCTTACATCCTGTACCTCCTTCAAGGTTACACTAACTAATATCTTTTAGACTAACACCATTATCACTAAGAAGGTGACAATCGTAATCATGCTTTAAATAAAACGCCTTGCTGAAAGCATGTCAGATATGAAATGTAAAGCTACATGAAGTATGCCCGTTTCAGAAACGTTATTGCAACACGTCGATGAATACATGTCCGAGGATGTCGTGGGAACCCTTGATAAGCTGTGCGCTACAGCGGACGCGTCAGAGCTTGCTCAGTCATTGTTAGTAGCGCGCGAGTTGCGTGAGAGTATTTCCATTGCTGAACCGGCAGAAATTGAAGCGAATGGTGAATTAAGAGAAGCATTAACCGCACAGCAGGCGAAGCTAATGCAACAGCTGCAGGACGCACTGACTGCACTACAAGTTATCATACTTCACTCGCCCTCTGAGCTTGTCACAGAAGTCGAAGATAATGCTCTTCAACATATAGTTGATGTCGTTACACATCTACAAGCCGACTTAGCTGCTGTCGTTACATGCATGCAGCCAGCAATGCAGAGCGCACCCTCTGGGCATGCAGAAGATCGTATGGGAGATGATATTCGTCCTAAGGATTCTAAAGATAATGATCAAGATGCTACTGTGAAACAAGATGTTACAGATAAAATCATTCAATCAAATGTTGATGAAGAAATATTAACATTAGGAGATGTAACGGTTTTAGAAACGAGTACGGATAGTACTGCTGAAATAAGTCAAGAAACTAGGACAGAAGAAAAAGACATACCGGGAAAAACAGAATCGCAACCTCAAGACAGTACAGGTGAGCTAATTAGTGAACAAGTGACTGCCTTGGAAGTTACAATCTTAGATCAATCTGGAATCTTGCAAGATGAAAACTTTACTAAAGAAACTATTGGTCCAATGGCTGTAATACCATCAAAAGCTTCTACAGTGTTGACAGCAAATGAAACGATTCCATGTGAAGGAATACATGCAGTAAGCGTAGAGATTGGCCCCGAGAATGTGAAAACTGAACAAGATGTGATCAATGAAGTTGCTGCTCCTGTTAAATTAAATGTTATTGAGTTGGAAGAACCAAAAGTTTTCGGTAAATGTTATAATATTCTTTATTGTACATAATCTTAAAAATTAATACATAATTGGAAAAAAAGTAAACAATGGCGAGCTTAACCCTAAGAAAAGAGTTCTCTTACAGCTAACCTAAAATTAAAGCGGTGATTGCAGTATGAGTAGGCACACTGAAACTATACCTACGTATGTACAATATACCTTATAAATACATATATGAAATATATAAATATATATTTTAATATGTGCAGTTACATATACCTAAGTAAATATTATGTATTGTAAACTTACATATTATATCATACTTAAACTTACATACTATAATTTACTATATCATAAGGACAAGTAATGCTCCTTTACTCTTCTCCTAAATAACTCCAAAGTAGGACTCGCGCGTATCGTGTGTGGCAGATCATTCCACAGCCTCACTGCCTTCATAGAAATGCGATATTATTTATTATCATTATTGTACAATGTGAAAATAGCTAAATTAACAATACTGCTGTAATTAGGGTATGGAAACAGGAAACTGTAAGCATATTATAAGATTTAAAATATAAGTAGTGAATATTATCAAATGAAATCATAGCCACGCTTTCTCACAGCATTTGCTCAGACTCATAATCACATACATACTGTACACAACAAACTCTACATAAAACATGCCCGTTTCAGAAACACTGTTACAACACATCGAGCAATATATATCAGCGGACGTAGTGGAGGCTCTCGATAAGCTTTGTACGGTAGAGCAGGCGCCTGAGCTGGCGCAATCGGTATGCGTGGCAAAGGAGCTACGAGAGTGCATTGCCGCTTCTGAGGCTGGCACTGACGTACAATCAACATACGTGTCATTAGATACTGTGAACGCACAACAGGCGCATCTAGCACAAGAACTGCACGATTCATTGTCGTCACTTCACATTTTAACGTTGCACTCGGCGTCCGAACTCGCGACGAATATGGACCAGGACTCGCTTCAAACCATTGCTGATATAATTACATGTCTTCAAGATGACCTATCTGATATTCTCATCGCTATGCAGCCAGCGCTGCAGGCTCCAACTCAACAGTCTGCTGAAAATATTCCACATGATGTTTCAGTACTAGTCGATGACGCAGTTGCGGTGGATGTTATTGACAAAATATTACAAGAAACCGAGGAATCTCCTACGGAACAAATTGCTAAAGTCGCCTTAGAAAGCAGCCTTGCAATAGATGATTTTGACACTGTATCACTATTGACGCATGACGTTATACCGGAAAATGCCGTAGTAGTAAGCAAAGAAGCCGAAGGAACTGAAGTAAAAGAAGAAATAAGTATAGAAGGCGTACAAGAAATACAAGGATGCTCAAGTAACGTCATTAAAAATACAGAGACAGCATCTCTTCAAGGAATAGAAATTATGACATCAGAAGACACTGACCCACTGGTTCAAAAACCAGCACTGATATCGAGTGAAATTATGTCGCTGGATGAAACTACCTCGCTTTCACAAGAAACTGAAGGTATATCTGCTGAAACAGTAACTAGTGAAGCAACGTCAGTGGAAATAAAAGAAGTCATTAATGTAGAAGGTACAACGCCACTGCTACAAGAGTCTCTAAGTGAACCAACTGTAACTATTGAAGTAATAACAAACGAATCAGTAGCACAACAGACACGGGAAATTACATTAGCGGAAGATACTAAATCCCTATCACTAGAACCTAAAGATGAATTTGCTCAAGTAGTAACTGACGTAACCCTTGCAACCGAAGTAAAGCAGATTGACAGTGTAGAAGATACACCGCCACTTCTACAAGACGTCGTTAGTGAAGTTATTGAACATAGCGAAGCGATTACTAGCGAGGCTGTTCTTCTCGATGTAACCGAAATTGTTATACAAGAAGAAACTAAACCTCTGACGGAGGAATACAAAGACGAGTATGTTGAAATAATCACTGAAGAAGCCACAACTGCAGATAATACAGCTGATATGATAGCGAACGAAGCGATTGCACTAGAATCAACATTAATTGCAGAACTGGATGAGACTAAACCGCTTCCCCAAGAACCTGAAGATATATCTCCTGAAATAGTAACCAGCGAAAAAATTACAGCTGAAGTAGAAGAAGTCGTTACTGCAGAAGGCACAATGCCCTTGTTACAAGATTCTTTACGTGACACAAATGTAAATGTTGAAGTAACGATAAACGAAGCAATGGCACAACAAACAAGCGAAATTATCGTAGCGGAAAACACTAATTCCCTACCACAGGAATCTAAAAACGAATTTGCTAAATTAGTAACTGACGTAGAACTGGAAGCGGAAATAAAGAAAATTGAGAGTGTTGCAGATACAACGCCACTTCAACAAGAAATCGTCAGTGACATTATTGAACATGTCGAAGTGATTAATAGCGAGGCAGTTGCTCTTGAAGTAAGCGAATTTGTTACAGCAGAAGAAACTAAACTTCTGGTGGAAGAACCCATAGACAAGCCTGTTGACACAGGTACTGCAGAAGCAACATCAGCTGGAGATAGCAATTTGGAAGCCACATCTACATCAGTACAAGATTTTGCAGGTAAAACAGCTGAAATTATAGCGAACGAAGCGATGGACCTGGAATCGATAGAAATTGCTGAAGTAGATGAGACTAAACCGCTTACCCAAGAACCTGAAGATATATCTGCTGAAATAGTAACCCGCGAAAAATTGACGGTTGAATTAGAAGAAGTTGTTACTGCAGAAGGCACAACGCCCCTGCTGCAAGATTCTGTAAGTGATGCAATTGTAACTGTTGAAGTAATGATAGACGAAGCAGTAGCACAACACACAAACGAAATTACTATAGCGGAAGATATTGAACCCCTGTCACTAGAACCTAAAGATGAATTTGCTAAAGTAGTTACTGAAGTAGAACTTGCAGCGGAAGTAAAGCAGATTGATAGTATTGAAGTTACAGCGCCACTTCTACAAGAAATCGTCAGTGACATTATTGGACATGTCGAAGCTATTACTGACGAGGCTGTTCCTCTTGAAGTCAGTGAAATTATTATAGCAGAAGAAACTAAACCTCTGACGGAAGAATACAAAGACGAGTATGTTGAAATAATCACCGAAGAAGCCACAACCGCAGATAAAACAGCTGATATGATATCGAACGAAGCGATTGCACTAGAATCAATATCAATTGCAGAACTGGACGAGACTAAACCGCTTCCCCAAGAACCTGAAGGTATATCTGCTGAAATAGTAACCAACGAAAAAATTACAGCTGAAGTAGAAGAAGTCGTTACTGTAGAAGGCACAACGCCCCTGCTGCAAGGCTCTGTAAGTGATGCAACTGTAACTGTTGAAGTAATGATAGACGAAGCAGTATCACAACATACAAATGATATTACTATAGCGAAAGATATTGAACCCCTATCACTAGAACCTAAAGATGAATTTGCTAAAGTATTAACTGACATAGAACTTGTAGCGGAAACAAAGCAGATTGATAGCGTAGAAGGTACAACGCCACTTCTACAAGAAATCGATAGCGAAGCTATTGAATATGCCGAAGCGATTACTAGTGAGGCAATTGCCCTCGAAGTAAACGAAATTATTACAGAGGAACAAACTGAACTCTTGACGAAAGAACCCACATGCAACACTGTTGAGATAGGTACTGCAGAAGCAACATCAGCTGAAGTTAGCAACCTGGAAGCCACATCTAAACTACTACAAGATTTTGCTACTGAAACAGCCGAAATTATAGCGAACGAAGCGATGGCACTAGAATCGATAGATACTGCCGGAGTAGATGAGACTAAACCGCTTACTTTAGAACCTGTAGATCTACCTGCAGAAATAGTAACTAGCGAAATAATTGCAGCTGAAATAGAAGAAGTCGTTACTAAAGACGGCACAACGCCCCTGCTGCAAGGCTCTGTAAGTGATGCAACTGGAACGGGTGAAGTAATGACAAACAAAGCAGTGGCACAACATACAAACGAAATTACTGTAACAGAAAATACTGAATCCCTATCACTAGAACCTAAAGATGAATTTGCTAAAGTAGTAACTGACGTAGACCTTGCAGCGGAAGTAACGCAAATTGATAGTGTTGAAGATACCACGCCACTTCTACAAGAAATCGTTAGTGAAGTTATTGAACATGCCGAGGCGATTAAAAGCGAGGCCAATGCCCTTGAAGTAAACGAAATTATTGCAGCAGAAGAAATTAAACTTCTGACGGAAGAACCTAGAGACAAGTCTGTTGAAACAGTTATTCCAGAAACAACATCACTTGAAGTTAGCAATCTGGAAGCCACATCTGCATTACTACAAGATTTTGCAGGTGAAACAGCTGAAATTATAGGGAACGAAGCGATGGCACTAGAATCGATAGAAATTGAAGGAATGGATCAGATTAAACATATTTCCCTAACACCTGAAAATATATCTGCTGATATAAGAACATTGTCGACTGAAACACAAGAGGTCGTTACTCCAGAAGGTACAACACCCCTGCTACAAGACTTAGTAAGTGAAGCAAATGTAAATGTTGAAGTAATGATAAATGAAGCAATGGCACAACAAACAAGCGAAATTACTGTAGCGGAAAATACTGAATCCGTATCACTAGAATCTAAAGATGAATGTGCTTTAGTAGTACCTTACGTAGAACTGGCAGCTGAAGTAAAGAAGATTGATAGTATTGAAGTTACGCCACTTCTACAAGAAATCGTCAGTGACATTATTGGACATGCCGAAGCTATTACTGACGAGGCAGTTGCTCTTGAAGTAAGCGAAATTGTTACAGCAGAAGAAACGAAACCTCTGACAGAAGAATATAAAGACGAGTATGTTGAAATAATCACTGAAGGAGCAACAACAGCTGATGTTAACAATGTGGAAGCCACATCTACATTATTACAAGATTTTGCAGGTAAAACAGCTGAAATTATGATGATCGAAGCGGTGGCACTAGAGTCTATAGAAATTTCAGTGGTAGACGAGACTAAACCACTTACCCATGAACCTAAAAGTATAACCGCTGAAATAGGAATGAACGAAGTCTTTTCAGCCGACGTAAAAGAAGTCATTGGTATAGAAGGTACAACGGCGCTACTACAAGACCATGTGAGTGAAACAACTGAAACTGGTGAAGTAATCACAATCGAAGCAGTAGCACGTGATTCAACAGGAATTATCGACGTGAAAATTGTAGAAGCTCTATCTCAAGAACCTCAAATTACATCTTCTGTAGCAGTAACTGATGAAGTACTACCAGTTGAAGTAGGAGAAGTAGTTAGTATAGAGTCAACGCCGATGATATTCGAAATTGCAAGTAAAGTTACTGAAAATGTCGAAGATGCTATTATAGAGACCCGAGATTTTGAAGCAAAAGAAATTATTGCAAATGAAAATACTGAACCGCTGATTCATGAACCTGAAAGTGATTTTGCGGAAATGGTCATCAATGTAGCTGAACTAGGAGAGGTCAGTAACCTCGAAGACTCGTCACCAGTGCTTCAGGACTTTAAATGTGAGACTGTCGAAATTATTACAAACGAAGCCTTCGTACTTGAATCAAAAGAAGTTACACTAGTAGAAGAGACTAGACCGCTATCACAAGAGCCTAAGGATGAATCTGCTGATGTAGCTGCGTCAAGCGAAGTAGTAACTACCAACTTAAATGAAATTGTCAACGTAGAAGGTCCAACGTCACTGATACAAGAAACGGTTACTGATATTACTTCAGTAGAGGAAGGCTCGGCAAGCCAGCCGGCAGCTTCTGAAGCAAAAACGATTATCGCTACAGAAGAGGCCAGACCACTAGAGGAGCCTAAAGACAAGTCTGCTCAAATGGTTAGTGATGAAGCAATTTCAGCTGAAATAGAAGAAGTTATTAGTACAGAACTTATAACGGCACTACAACAGGACTCTGTAAATGAGACTGTTGAATCAGTACCAAATATAGAACATGAATCAAAAGAAATCACAACAGTGGAAGATGCTAACTCACTGTCAGAGCTAACTAAAGACAAAACCGCTAGTGAAGTTATTGAAAATTCCGAAAAGATTTCATGTGAGACAGTTGCTTTTGAAGGTAAAGATATCATCGACACAGAAGAAACTAAACCAGTAGTCCATGAACATATAGATGAAACTGCAGAAATTATTTCCAGCGATACAACTTCAGCAGACGTGCAAGAAGTCATCAATCTAGAGAATATAACGCAACTTCTTCAAGAAGATAAAATTGACGGCTCCGAAATTGCTACGCAAGCAACACCAGAGGAAACAAAAACAATGACGCAAGAATCTATTGCGGAAGTAGTTGGCAATGATGTAGGTGCTACAGAAGCAAATGGAATTGCCAACGTTGAAAAATTAGAATTGCTAGCACAACAAACTCTTGTAATGATCAGTGAATCGGTAGTAACTGAGAAAGAAATGCTAAAAGCAGTAGATAATAAATTGTCGATACAGGAAATTAAGGAAACTCCTGAAGTACTACTTGGTCAAGTAGTTGCTGAATTAGGAGACGTTGAAGGAATGGAATTATCATTATTACAAGAAACAGAAGATAAAGCTGCTGAAGTTATTACTACTGAAGAAGTTACAGCTGAATCTAAGGATTCTGTCACTGTAGAAGAAATTAAATCGGTGCCAGAACTAATTAATGCAGAAACCATTGGAGGAGTTGGTACAACACAAGATATTCTTCCGACACCATCCATTGGTAAAGCAAATGTGTTCAATATTAAAATGTCTATTTACAAAACAATAATTGTAAATGGCTAATTTAACATGGTATTTAAGCTTTTGTAGTAACATAAAAATAACCTAAGTACCTATTATTATTTTGTATTTATTGTAAATAATTACGCATGGTCCTCTTTTAGTAATTTATTATTATTTTTATTGTTATGATAATGTTACAAAATTGTGCACATTACTACCTTACAGAGCTTTATTTAAAATCTGGCTAATTCTCACAATTACAATGATACTCATAAATTCATGATCATGAATGGTTGCTTTAAGTGTAATTATCAAATCACCACATGTACTCAAGGAACGATAATTACATAAAGTATACCATTTTCAGAAACACTGAAGCAGCATATAGAGCAGTATATATCTGAAGATATAGTTGAAGGAATTCGTAAACTCACCGCGATGATTAATCAAGAAGATTTAATGCAATCTGTAGGCGTAGCGCAGGAATTGCACGAATATCTTGAAGCGGAGCCGAAAGCGGCTAACGTGTCGATCGACACCTGCACGCAACAAGTGACGCTGGCACAACAGCTACATCAAGCACTATACGCTGTGCAAGTGCTTGCGCTGCAATCGACACCAGAGATAACACCGGTAATGGGCGAAGAAGCACACCAGCGTGTCGCTGATCTTGTTGAACATTTACTAAATGACCTCGAAGCTTTGATTTCTCCCTCTCAAATATCTTCAGAACAAACTCTAATTATACCTCAAGTTGACCCTACAGTACACAAAACTGAAAATGTTGACTTATCTTCAGAACAAGCGGCAGTCATTGAGGCCTCGCAACCTTTAACTATTAAACCATGTGACGTAGAAGAAAATAAACTCACGGCTGAAGTGGAAATACCTTCTAGTACAGCAATGGCTGACGATAATATAAAATCAGACCAAATGTCTCAAGTTATTGAAGATCTACCAGAAAAATTGCCTATTGTCGAAGCTTCTAATACCATAATAGAACAAACGGATATCTTAGAGAGTTTCGATGAACGTATTGTGCCTGTTGACATTACAACAGAAATTCCAATGCAGTTAGGTGCCATGACAGAACAACAGATTTTAGAAAATATCACGCCGGTTGATTCTAAGGAACACATTGAAATCGAAGAAGTGGCTGTTGTAGAAGTAGATACCGAAAAATCTAAAATTAGTGCAGAAACGGAGCCCCAAGTTCTCGAAACAGTAACATCTATCGATGGCATAGATCTAGTTACTGCGGAAAAGGGAGACTTAGATGCACACCACGGCAAAGAAGTGGAAGAAACAAATGCTTTAGAAACAATTGTGGATAGCGTACAAAGCAAAATAGAGATTGAAAAAGTAGATAATGTATTATTGGAGATGAATCAAGACAGCGGTGTGTCTTTCGAAGAAAATGCTGTTATTGGTAAAGATCAAGCTCTGGAAACTGTTCCACTAAATGACGGTAAAATATTATGAACTTATAAGATTGGGGTTATGGGTTCCATTCTAATTATTTTGTGGTGCGGATAACTGGATCTAATACGCTGCGATTATGCATTTTGTGGCCTGATAATCTGTAGAATTTTAATGAATATAGTATTTAACAAGTATGATTATGCCTATAATATCTACAACTGATTAATATTCATTTGTATTTCTAATTAAACATAAATAATATTCCATTATAAATATATTATTCATTTGTATTAATTATAGAAAATTTATATCATTAGTACAAATGAATTAATATGTTTGAATAAGAATATTTTTGCGAATGATAGTTAGATTATTAATTATTAATTGTTAATAATAATTATCATGTAACAATTTATAAGAAAATCTAGTTTTAACAATAAAATGATTGATTAATTTGTATTGTTACTAAGGTTTCCGAGTATGATGCCTATCTTATAATGATGGGCCAATAATAATGAGTTACACTAATACATAACACAATTCACAACAAATTATTAAGTATATATTTCTCAAACACAAATTATTTTCAGAATTTCTCAGCCAAACCATTATTGAAGATCAAGAAGTGAAAATACTTCTGTCGGACGTAGCCCCTGAAAGTGCTGTAGTTACAGTGACTAGTGAAATGCATGTTACTGAAAGTGACGAACCTGTTATTTTGGAGCAAGCGATGCCTTTTGAAATACCTTTATTAAACGAAACTAATGATACCATTTCTGACATACCTATATCAATACAAGAACAGGAGTTAAAGAGTGGTACTCAAAATGTTACTGAATATAAAACTGGTATTTCCGAAAATATTGCTATAAATCAATGTACCCATCCTTTAGTCTTAGAACAACTTGCAACATTTGATGCCATTCAAACCAACACGGCAGATCTAGTGGAATCTGAAGACTATATACTACTGAAAATTACATATGACATGGAACCTGTTTTAATAGAACAAGTCGCTGATACGGTGGAACTTCTCGAGACTAACATAGAAAGTGGTGAAGATTTCCGTCCAATGGTTTTAGAAGCGACCTCTGATGAGGAAATAGAACCTATTGCAGTAGAAATAGTACAAAACACTGATAAGCTCTTAGAAATGTTTATAGCCGGCGAAAAAATAGAGATCGAATTATTGGAACAAGTTACATGTGAAGATACACAAAAGGCGAACGAAATAACTCAGGAAACCAGTCATGAAAATACAACTATCACTGAAGATTTTCAACCTATGATTATAGAACCACTAATTCTCATTGACGATATAGTTCCTATGACGATGGAACCACTTCTACATGTAGAAAGCGTTCCTGAAAGACCAATAGTTTGTCAGGAGATCGAACCAATATTGTTACAACATGTAATTCATAATACTGACGATCAAACCGCAACAGAAACTACTGAGATACTGTCAGATGACCAAAAAGCTGTGTGTGAACAGGCTCAACCCATAGTTCTTGAAACATTTATTCCTTTTGGAGATATAGTAACTGAAAATATAGAAGAAAATAGAGTATTAAATGAACAAGTAGAACTTGCTTTATCAACACCAGCAATTTCTGATGTAATCCAGATTGAACAAGATTTTAATGAACCAGCTTCTCAATTTACAATCCTGGAATCATTGAATCCCATTGAACAAATAGTTCCAGTGATGATTGAACCAATTTCTACCACAGAAATGGATTCAGTAAGTCAGGAAGTAGAAACAGTATTAGTAGAACAAATAATATGTAACGAAATCCAAGACGTTTCTGAAACTGCCGAGGAACTCCCTCCTAAAACCATGAACGAAAGTGTTATGGTGTTCGATTCTCTAACGCTTATAGAAGAAGTAGTGCCCATGAGCATAGAGCAAATTCAAAACATGGAAAGGCTTCCTGAAAAGTTAACTGTAGTTCAGGAGGTTGAACCAATATTGTTGGAAATTGTAGTTACAAGTAATGATATCCAAATTGAAACTGAAACGGCCGCAATATTGTCCACAGAACAGATAGCTTTAAGTGAATGTTCCCAACCTTTGATTTTTGAACCACTAAGACCTATGGAAGAGGCTACGGCTGCAGTGTCGTTTAATTCTACAGAAAGCCAAGAATATGAACCGTCACTACTAGACCAAATCATTCCTGGTGGTCAACAAAAATATATTGAATGCTATGTAGATATCTCTGCTGAACACGTGACTGAAAGTGAATCTTGTCACCCTATGATTTTAGAACCACTAGCTACTCATGAAATCACGCATTTGATCATAGAACAAACCCAGGATATGGAAAACGCAGATGTCAATGTCAGAACCGCCTTTAGTCAAGAACTGGAGCCAATATTGCAAGAACAAGTAATATGTGATGAAATTAAAAGTATATATGAAACTGTCGCGGAAAATTCCTCTAATCAGATATTTTTAAGCGAAAACTATCAACCTATGGTTCTAGAACAACTAATACCTTTTGATGATCAGACTGTGACAGAAGAAACAGTTCAAAGCTTGGTAGATATTGACGAGCAGCTAGTTGTAGATCAAGATCTAGACATATTGGAGCAAGTTGTATTTGACGACATTTATACATCGACAGGAAGAAATGATTTAGTGATTCCAATATCAGTTCCTATTGAAAATACTGCCATAGTATGCAATCAGACTCTAATTTTTGAACCACTGACAACTATGGAAGTCAATAATGAGATTTCGTTAGACAATAGTTTGGACCTAACTTCTACACATATGGAAGAACTTGAAGCTATTACGTCTCTATATTTGATGCCTAGTGACCAAGTCCTATTTGTGGAACCCCAAGAAATTACTGATACTTTTACAGACACTGAAGTAGATTCCGCTCTAGGAACCGCTGAATATACAACAGACAAATTGGAAAATTATAGTTATGAGCTATTAGATATAACGGATCTGTCAATAGATGAACGCGATATAAAATATCAGCCTGAAAATACCAGTTCGGATCAACGAACCGGTAAACTTAGTAATGATTATTTTCAAAGCTTTGCTACTGAGTCGAACAATCAGTAACACTTCATGTCATACATCGAATCAATCATACACATACAATGACCAATGCACTCCTCACACATACACAACACAATGTAATTCAGTAGCGGCTGAAGCTATAACATCAACGATAACAATTTTATTCGTAATGCTTTCGGTGTTTCCGAATCTAAGATATCTTATATTTCAATTTACTATTTTATGTTACAGAACAAGGTGATTTTATCCAGCACATCGAAGAATTCATATCCAGTCAAATAACAGAAGACGTGGAAGAATTGTCGAACGTAACAAACATAGATGGACTTAAAGAATCCGTGGCAATAGCAAAAGAACTACGGGAGAATATTGCAGCAATTGCTACACATGGTGACTTGGAAGAAACAATACCCCTCAAGAAGGAGATGCGGTCTGAACAAGCAAAATTGGCGCAGAAGTTACAAGGTGCTCTGTCTACTCTGCAAATACAAGTGTTAGACAACGCGCAAGAAATGTCTCCGGCCGTTAATCCGGAAACTCTGCAACGTGTATCTGAAGTCATCACACATCTACAAGATGATTTAAAAGTAGCTGTCGTCTCGAGCATTCCTGAAGATATTAAAACCGCACCAACTGGTACGTAATAAATAGACTGCTATTAATAATTCTTTACTGTTACCCGATTGTCGTAAGGAGGAGGGTAATGTTGTCGAGTTTATGTATGGCGATTCCTATGTGAGTGTGACCTCACGTAGCCTAAACGGTTGGATGGGTTTTAATGTATCGTATTCGTCATGCATGATCACTAAATTGACATTTTTACCCCAAAAAGTAGTATCTTCTTTGTTTTGGTAATAATTAGAGTTATTCACTATTGCAGAACCCTGCGAACTCTCTGAAGAAAATTCAATGAAACAACTTGAATCTCTGCTGCAAGACGTTAGCAATAAAATTAACATAACGTCGACCGATAGAACCTCAGAAGACGCCGACGAATTACGCGATACTCTGGACGAAGTACAAACTGTTATAATTAAACTTAAACGTGACTGCGATGGTTCTGTAAACGACACTCTCAATGAAACTCTTGAGGATTTAGAGTGCAGTGTGAGGAGTGTCCAACTTCAGATTAATGAAGACAGCCCACCAGATCTCTTGAAGGAAGCTTGTGCTACTTTGCTATTATTAGCAAATAATATGAACGAAACTCAAGAGGTACACGTTTCTGAAACTATAACGAAAGAAGTCAAAGAAGATAATATACTTGAAAAATGCTCGAATGAAGCAGAAGAGACTGTGAATCTCCTTTCAATTGCTTCTGGAGTAGATACTAAAGGAAATAGTCAATTAAATAATATCGTATCCAGTCTCAACAATCTAAAGGACACACTGAAGTCTTTAAGACTAAGCTTCATGGGTAACGCTGCAACTTTAATAGACAAAGGCGTGGAAGTAATGCAGGGTCTAGATCAAATGGAAGAAAAAGTGTTTTGTTTAGAAAGAGATGTAGATGCTGAACAAACCCTTCCATCAGTTATTAGAGACAGTATTATTAGTGCTGTACATTCAGTATACGGCAGCATCTCAAATATGCGGAGTACAATTTCGAGCATACAAAAGCAATATTTGTATGAAAATTATGGAAAACCATCTGAGAACTTTCTACGGTCTATTAAGAATGCATCTGCTATATCGAAAGTAGACAAGGTTAACTGGAAAAAGTTTTCTAAGTCTCTGCGCAACGTTTTGAATCACTTTGAAGATATAAAATTCTATGTTAATCTTGATAAGACAGCAAGGTTACCTAGTGATGCTGCTTTTACCAAAATTATCCTTGAGGAATTGAAGTGTAACATGAACGAAGTACTGCTGCCACAAATGACGGAATTAAGCCCAGAGGTGGTTGAAAAAATTCAGCCTGCTATTAAATGTGTCGAAGTCATCCTGTTTGACATAGAAACCCGAACAACTCTAGAGGTGAAAGAAAAAATACCAATGTTTAAAGAAATTGCATCAAAAATATTATGTGTCACTGATTCTATCGTAATCAGCTTAGAGCAAAAGAATAAAATTTCAGAGGAGCTCAATGCCGAAGAAAAGTTGATTGAAGATAATACAATCGAGGCTTCAGCGCTTGATTCAGATTTACAACAAAAGGCAGTAGAAGTACTCACTGAGATTACAGGAGAAAAGTCGGAAGTAAATGACGGTAAACAAGCATTTATTGAAGAAATGACGGCTGAATCTTTAACAACTGTTGAAGTTAAGGAAGAGGTTAAAGAGATCGGGGGGAATATTAAAGAACTAGAAAGTACTACTGACGAAATAAAAACTCCTGATGAAATTGCCATTGCTTCTACAAGCAATGATATTTTGGACGTCGGATCTAAAATATCTGAAAATAAAAAAGCTGATTCAGAACCAATTAATGAAGAAAATGTTATTAAAAATATACCGCTTGCATATGATGACGCTGTACCTTCAACAAGTAAAGATATGACTTATCAGACTGAATTTCCATCAAACACTGAAGAACCTCGGAAAACTGATGGTAAATCGCTAATAGAAACCACAGAAGAAGACTCATTAATGAAACATGAACAAGTTGATCTCAGCAGCGAGTTGGGAAATAATGAAGAGAAAGTAGAATTTTTACAAGAAACAGATCCCTCTGATACAGAAATGAAACAACTAAGTACAGAAGTACGAGAATCAGAAGAACCTGAAAGCAAAGAAACGTATCAGCTTGAAGTCACTCAGTCTCTTGTAGAGGATGACGCGGACACTGCATTGAAAATAGTACCAGTGAAGCAACAAGAGATTATTCAGAAGGACACTGAAGGTAAAGAAAATAAACAAGGTGAACCGCTAGAAGAGGCATCGTTAAAAGAGGCTGAGCGACATATCCTAAAGGAAGAGGAAGTTGTACCCGACAAAGTAGAGAATGTTGATGAATCAAACCGTGCACTAAACATGGAAAACATTGAGCTAGATACAGATAATATACAGGGCGTACTCAAGGAATCCAATGAAGAAGTAACCATGCAGCAAAAGAGAGAAACAATGGATAGGCGAGTAGCAGATGACAAGAGCCAAGCGGATGAGAAACAGAAACAGGAAGACATGAGCGATACAGGCGAACTTAAAGTAAAGGTCGAAAATGAACAAACTGATGTTAAGCAAATAAAAGAAGAAATTCAAAAAGTAGACGAGGAACTTGAAAAATTAGACAGCGGTAAGTTAGATAAGGGTCAAAAGAATGAAGCACATGCAGAAAAGGGCGAAGAGGGTACTGTATCTGAATTAGAGAAACCAGATGAAATGGTAGAAGAATTAAAGATACAGACCAGTACAGCAGCTGCATTAAATGAACAAAACATTACTCTAACTAAAGACAAGGAAGAGGTAAGTTCCATTAAAGATGAAATGGTAACGAAAAATGAGCCTTTAGACGTGTTGGATACAGAGAAAGAAGCATTACCAACTGCTGAACAAGAGGCAAATAAGAAAGTGGACGAAGAAAACTGTTTGAAACAAGTATCAGAACTAACTGAAAACGCCGCAAAAGAAATCGAATTAACTGAAAATGTTGACGAAAACAGCATAATAGAAGCAGTAGAACTTGAAGAGGCAACGAATGAAGCCGAGTTGAAAATGAAAGAGGAGGAAATAGAGTTGAAGAAAGAGGAGACACGATTGCAAATAGAAGAAGAAAAACAAGAGAAGGAGGATGAAATCATGAAGAGAGAAGAAACAGAAACAGTAACAAAGGAAGTGGAACCAAAGAAAACGGTAGAAGAGGAACGTTTAGAAAAAGAGGAGACGTCGTTGACAAAGAAACATGAAGAGTCTTCAAAGAAAGAAAATGAAGTAACTGAAAAAATAGAGAACGAAACGGTATTGGACAAGGAAAAACAAGACCCAGAAATGTCGCAGTACGAAACGGAGCCAAATAAAATGGATGAACAGGAATGTTTGAGGAAAGAAAAGGCAGTAGCAGAAAAGTCCAACCTAGAAGCACAATTAGGAAATATAGAAGAAGAACAACGCCTTTTAGAGAATAATGAAAATTTAGATGCACAGAAGGATGTGCCTAAAACAAATCTAAAGAAAAATGAGGAAGAAGATCAGTTGAATAAAGAAAGAGCGGAGAAGATAATGACAGATGCAGAGTCGAAACAAAAAGAAGATGAACGCAGGGAGAACGAGGAAAAAGAGACGCTGAAGAAAGAAAAACTGAGTGGGGAAGAAGAAAGCTTGACAAGACAAAAGAGAGGGTTGAAGGAGGAAGAAGAAGTGACAGAAAATGATAGGTTTGAAAACGGAGGAGATCTGAAGAAAAAAGAGGAAGACGAACGACTGCAAGAAGAAAAAGCAAAAATAGAGAGAGAGTTGGAGAAAAAAGAGGAGGACGAACGCTTAACGAAAGAACACGTAGAAGCGGAAAAGCTGAAGACAGAAACAGAATTAAAGATAAAGACGGAAGAAGAGCGCTTGAAGAAAGAAAATGAAGAAGCAGAAATAAAAAGAAAGGAAGAGGATCGCCTGATCAGAGAAAAGAACGAAGCAGACCAATTGAGAGAAGTAGAGTTAAAAGATGAAGAAGATCGTTTGCTTAAAGAACAAGAAAAGGTACAAAATGCCGAGAAGGAAGCTCTGAAGGCTAAGCAAGAAGCAGAGTTGAGGGAAAAGCAGGAAGAAGAACGACTTCTGAAAGAAAAAGAGCAAGCAGAAGAGGTCCAGAGAGAGATGGAGTTACGAAAAACGGAGGAAGATGAACGCATTAAGAAAGCCAAGGATGAAGCGGGAAAATCCGAAAAAGAAGCAGAGTTGAAAAAGAAAGAGGAAGAAAAGCGTTTGAAAAAAGAGAAAAAAGAGGCAGAGAGGGCTAAGAAAGAAGTAGAAGCGAAAAAATTAGAGGAAGAAGAACGCCAAAGAATAGAAAAGGAAAAAGCAGAAAAAATTGCGGAAGAAACAAATTTAAAGAAAAAACTCGAAGACGAACGCTTGGAAATAGAGAAACAACAAACAGAAAGGGCCAAGAGAGAAGAAGAAGAGCTACAGAAAAAGAAGGACGATGAGCGTGTCAAGAAAGAGATGGAAGAAGCGGAAAGAGCCGAAAAAGAAGCAGAGTTGAAAAATAGGGAGGAAGAAGAACGGGTTCAGAAACAAAATGAAGAAATAGAAAAGACCAAGAAAGAAGCAGAGTCGAGAAAGAAAGAGGAAGAAAAGCGTTTGAAAAAAGAGAAAAAAGAGGCGGAGAAGGCCAAGAAAGAATTAGAAACGAAGAAAAAAGAGGAAGAGGAACGCCTAAGAAAGGAAAAGGAAGAAGCAGAAAGAGCCGAAAAAGAAGCTGAGTTGAAAAAAAGAGAGGAAGAAGAACGTGTTCAGGAACAAAATCAAGAAATAGAAAAAGCCATGATAGAAGCAAAGAAAGAGGACGAGAAACGTTTGAATAAAGAGAAAGAAGATGCAGAAAAGGCCAGAGAAGAAGTAGAGACGAAGAGAAAGGAGGAAGAGGAACGCCTAAGACTGGAAAGAGAAGAAACAGAAAAGATTACGGAAGAAGCTAATTTAAAGAAAAAATGCGAAGAGGAACGGTTAGAACTAGAAAAAGAACAAGCAGAAAAGGCCAAAAGAGAAGCTGAGTTACAGAAAAGGGAGGAAGAGGAGCGCATCAAGAAAGACAAAGAAGAAGCAGAAAGAGCCGAAAAAGAAGCAGATTTGAAAAATAGGGAGGAAGAAGAACGGGTTCAGAAACAAAATGAAGAAATAGAAAAGACCAAGAAAGAAGCAGAGTCGAGAAAGAAAGAGGAAGAAAAGCGTTTGAAAAAAGAGAAAAAAGAGGCGGAGAAGGCCAAGAAAGAATTAGAAACGAAGAAAAAAGAGGAAGAGGAACGCCTAAGAAAGGAAAAGGAAGAAGCAGAAAGAGCCGAAAAAGAAGCTGAGTTGAAAAAAAGGGAGGAGGAAGAACGAGTACAGAAACAAAACGAAGAAATAGAAAAGGCCAAGGAAGAAGCAGTGTCGAAAAAGATAGAGGAAGAAAAGCGTTTGAAAACGGAGGCGGAGAAGGCCAAGAAAGAAGTGGAGACGAAGAAAAAAGAGGAAGAGGAAAGTCTAAGAAAGGAAAGAGAAGAAGCGGAAAGAGCCGAGAAAGAAGCAGAGTTGAAAAAAAGGCAGGAAGAAGAACGGGTTCAGAAACAAAATGAAGAAATACTGAAGATCAAGGAAGAAACAGAATTGAAAAAGAAAGAGGAAGAAAAGCGTTTGAAAAAAGAGAAAAAAGAGGCGGAGAAGGCCAGAAAAGAGGTAGAGGCGAAGAGAAAGGAGGAAGAGGAACGCCTAAGACTGGAAAGAGAAGAAGCAGAAAAGATCACGGAAGAAGCCAATTTGAATAAAAAACGCGAAGAAGAACGCTTAGAAATAGAAAAAGAACAAGCAGATAAGGCCAATAAAGAAACAGAGTTAATGAAAAGGGAAGAAGACGAGCGCATCAAAAAAGATAGGGAAGAAGCCGAAAAAGAAGCAGAGTTGAAAAAAAGGGAGGAAGAAGAACGGGTTCAGAAACAAAATGAGGAAATGGAAAAGACAAAGAAAGAAGCAGAGTTGAAAAAGAAAGAGGAAGAAGAACGGGTTCAGAAACAAAATGAAGAAGTAGAAAAGACAAAGAAAGAAGCAGAGTTGAAAAAGAAAGAGGAAGAAAAACGTTTGAAAAAAGAGAAAAAAGAGGCTGAGAAGACCAAAAAAGAAGTGGAATCGAAGAAAAGGGAGGAAGAGGAACGCCAAAGAATGGAAAGGGAAGAAGCAGAAAAGATTGCGCAAGAAGCTAATTTGAAGAAAAAACTCGAAGAAGAACGATTAGAAATAGAAAAACAACAAGTCGAGAATGCCAAGAAAGAAGCAGTTGAAATTGAGTTGAAGATAAAAGAGAAAGAGACACAAATGGCAAAGAAAGATGCCGAATTAAAGAAAACAAAAGAAGAGAAATTACTAGATAAGGAAAGAGAAGAAGCGGAAGTCAATAAGAAAGAAACAGAGCTAAGGAAAAAAGAAGAAGAAGACCGTAAGAAAAAGCGACAAGGCGAGAAAAAAGGAGATAAAGATAAAATCACATCTAAAAGGAAATCGAAAGAGGAAGAAGATATACGATTAAATGAGGAAAACGAAACCTCTACGAAAGAAAGTAAAAAGAAAATTATGGCAGAGACTAAATTACACGATGAAAATGATGTAATAGGAAGGACAGCATTAGCGGAAAAGTCATCTGACGGGCTCAAGGTGGAACTAACTGGAGTGGAATCAATGAGAACTAAGGAATTAGAAGGATCTCGTTCTGACGAAAATGGTGAGGTGTCGAAATCAAGGAGACATGAGACACAGGAAGACTTCGAGTCTAAATATGGAAGAACGCGGCGAAAGCAAGATGAAGTAAAATCTGTTTACGATACCGAGCAACGAGCTTCGATAGAAGCGTCACAATCTGAAGATAAGCATTACATTGCTGATAATTACGAGGCGAGAAGAAAACAAGAAGACAAAGAAAAACCGAGATTCATCGATCACAACCACAAAGACTATACTATGGAATTTGTGCGACCTTCTGGATACAGGGAAAGAACTTTCGATGACAAAGCTGTGTTCGAAAGAGACAGTCTTGGCCGAAGTCCAGTAATTTACAAGGCGCAAACTATTGTGTTGGACTCCCAACTTCGATCTTCGCTGCCCCCGCTTCCAGATATAACGCGAAGTAGCGAGCGAGAAGCAGAAAGACGTTCGGAAGTTAGACACAGGTCTAAAGGGGTGAGTGAAGCTAGAAGCGTATTGACAGAGAAGCGATCTAGCGTTCCTCGTGATATCAAGAGAAAGCCAGTGTTTTCTACATATTTAACTGACAGAACAGCTGTAGAAGGCTCTCGTGTAAAACTGACATGTAGTGTGTTATCCTCTTCTGATCCTACCATCACGTGGTATAAAAACGGTGTGCTGCTGGATAATAAATTGAAATATAGTACGAAGTTTATGGATGGACTGATAACTTTAGAAGTTCTAAACGCTGTGCCTAGTGACTCCGCTGAATACAGCTGCACAGTTGAAAATGAAAATGGATCGGTCAGCTCTTCTGCTAATTTGAAGGTGTATCCTAGTTTCGAAGCGTCTCCTATTCCGCCAACATTCACTCGTTCTATTCGCGGTAAGTAGACTTTTAACTTGTAATAAACTAATTTACTTATTACTACATTCGTATTAATAATAATGTTGTGTAATAAATTCCAGATAACTTCCACTTGGCTGAAAACGAATTAGTACTGGAATGTCGCATTCGTGGGCAGCCTCTTCCCACCATAACCTGGCTGAAAGACGACAAGCCGGTCAGTTCTCTCGAGCGATATCAGGCGTATTACCTTGCTGACGGCGTCTGCAGGCTGGCGATTGATCATCCAACCCCTGATGACAGTGGAAAATATACTTGCAAAGCTGAAAACTCTGTATGGTCTGACCAAATTACCCATGTCGTTAATTTCACCGGTAAGTGTTATTTTTATGAGATAGGATAAACACACACACTAGGATACACAAGGATTTGATGATTTCTGCTGCCGATATTGTAGTTCATTCTCGTTTCTCTTGAAGTAATCCCGTAACTGGAAAGACGTCGATAATATTGGCTTAAAGCACGTTGCGGTGGATACTGATAGCATAACCTTTTTTAGGGTGAAAGTATCTGTATTTATATTGGCACAGTAATACTACAATATTCTTTAATTTTAGGCAAAGAAAGTCGTCTCAGCCCAAATCTGGCGACAATAGAGAGGTCTAGATTCAACCGACAAGCAATGGAATCACGCAGACCTCACTTCACAAACGTTCTCACTGATTACAAAGTAACGACCGGCGGTACCATAGGACTTCAAGTGGAAATCAGAGGATCACCTACAAGAGTCGAGTGGCTTCGTGAAGGTCGATCAGTAATAGACACTTATAGAAACGCTAGAGCGTTTGTTGAACAAGGTTTATACACGTTAGCGTTAGCAGATGTCACTGAAAAGGAATCTGGGATGTATACTTGTCGAGCGTGGAGCACTCATGGAACAGTGGATATGAATGCCGCTATTACTGTGGTACAACCCAACGAGTTAGAAGGCAGACCAGCGATTATTGTGGGTCGCCCGGAAAAGGACGTGCTCATCTCTGTTGGTGAAGATTTGAATATATCCTTCAGGGTGCAGGGCGAGCCTAAGCCTAAAGGTAAGTCGTAAGAGAAAAGAGGGTGTATTAAGTTGAACTTGTGTCTGTTTATTAATGTAAAAAAGTAGTTCTTAATATAAACCATCCGGTAATTAAAATAAGGCCTAATGCCAGATAGTAACTTGTACCGTTATCATGAGTTGCAACGTTAGACGACTACGTATAGGTACTACAGCTGCGACGTACAGGATTGTTTGACTTTATGTTGCATCTATAGCGGCTATAGCGGAACTAAAGTCCCACCAGTTCCTGTCTCATCGAAGATATTTACGTAGTCGCTAGGGATGGAACTTACATTGGCAACTCATGGTTATCCATGGGGTATCCGTTTCATCTCTAGTTGCTACGATTAATTGTATGATATGTCTCTCCAGTGATGTTCATGAAAGGCATCCGTGACATCACGACGAGCCAACGCGTCTGCAAGATGACTTCGGACGACTACGTGAAGTTTACGGTGAAGCGGTCCGTGGTGTCCGATGCTGGGACCTACTGCATTTTTGCGAGGAATGCCTACGGTTGCGATCGAGCGTTCGTCACAGTTGTTGTAAGTATTGCCGATAGACGCTTAATATAGGATCACTCGACCATGGAACTGCGACACATGCTAAACTGCGTCATCACGGATCTGCGTCATCACGGATCTGCGTCAACACGGATCTGCGTCAACACGGATCTGCGTCAACACGGATCTGCGTCATCACGGATCTGCGTCATCACGGATCTGCGTCAACACCGAACATTGCGGAAAATATTTAATTAAATTCGGATGATACTAAATGCTCAATAAATTGCTTTGCAATGACGCCAGAATTATGCAACGGTGTTTCTTGTATTACGCCATATGTTTGAAAACAGTTTCTTCAAAAGAATTATACACCTAATAGAATACCCGAATTGATGGATCAGTGACATCCTTGAATATAATCGACAATGTTTTCGTTTTAGGTAAGACAACGGGCTTCTTCCGAAAACCTCATATCAGACTGGACGTATCCTATGGACGATTCAACGTTATCGGTCGCTGAGAGGAAGTATAAATGTAAGTCGATACATACATGCAAATACGTTACCTGTCTCTTATAGAGGACCGTAGTTAAAAATTCTTTAATAGGGGTAAGCAGAGAGGATAGGTATATAAATAAAACCGGCCAAATGCGATTCAGACTCGCGCACCGAGGGCCCCGAAACTTTGCTCTAACGAAAAGATAAACTAGATTTAGAGACCAACTTATCTTTGCCATTATCAAAATATTATGTCCATACATCGACATACTCCTGATTAGTTGATCATCTGCAAATATAAGTTTTTAATAGGAAAAAAAAATTGGGGAGATGTAATTTCGATTTTTTCGGTTCCTTTTTTCCTTTTGAGGCATGAAACACTAAAAAGTCACATAGTATATAAAGTGGACTGAGGATTGAAGCTGGAACATCCACTATAGTATTTCAATGCCCTAACCACTGCTACAACAAACTCTCAATCTAAAATCAATCGAATTAATATCTATAAGGCTACTCGTAACGTAAGTCATTCATTGGCACGAACTGTCATCTGGCAGCTCTTCAAGTATCCGTTAAGGTCATTGTCGGTGATAATGAAACTCATTCGCAGCTGTGCCCGATCGCATCCCGGGAGATCCGCGCGTCGTCGACGGCGGAAACAACTGGCTCTCAATCGCGTGGCCCAAGCCAGACCCCAGGGCGACAGCACCGGTCCTGGCTTACAAAGTCGAGAGCTGGCTACTCGGAAAAGAGGGCGGAGCACGTTGGACCGAACTAGGAATCACACCCCTGAACTCCTTCGACGCTTTCAACCTAAAACAAGGAGAGGAGTACCACTTCCGCGTGACACCAAGAAACAGATACGGCTATGGAGAATCTGTGCAAACATCTTCACCAATAAGCATCGGATTGGCTGGCGATACCCCTGAATTCGTAGAGATATTACCTGGCCAATTGAAGGTTTTACTTGGTGATACGGCGAATCTGAGCTGCAGCGTTAAGGGAAAGCCGACTCCGGAGGTCGTTTGGATGAAGAACGGGCATGAGATCGAGGAGGAAGACAGGCGGATGACGACGACGTTCAACGGGTACAACTGCAGTCTGACCATCAATGGTATTGGCGAGGATGATGAGGCCCGATACAGCTGCGAGGCGACCAACGCCCACGGACGGGCCTCCACATACGCCCGGCTAGCAGTTGTCACAGACAGACTTATTTGGGAAGCTGATGCTAAACTTAAGAGGCAAGTGCTTGTGTTTTTATACAGTATTCATACCCTTGAGATAGATAAAGGATAATCACACAGGAACCGCGCATTCCACACGATTTTAGTATTTATTTACAAGTATAAGTATTTTTTTGTCAGGGACATGACGAAGAAATATGGCAACAAATATTGAAACGTTGATAATTTAGAGTTTATTGTAAGAGTAAGTAATGTATGATAGTATAGTTGTTTTGTTATTAATGCCACGGGCAGGGGACTTACCATGAAGTCTTATAGCAGGATTAAATCAATAATACTTTTGAGAAATATGTTCCCTAGGGCCACTCTGGAGACGGTTAGGAAGGAGCACAATAAAAGGCGTCGCTATGGTCACACATGTAATTCAAGAGTGAATGATACAGAACTTACATCTACCTACATATACAAATATTATTAAAGCTACATCTACCCTATACATTACACCCCACCACCAAAATAACACTAATCATCTTAAGTCTAAGCTAACATAATATTAATGTTTTACAATAAACCGTTTAACGGACCGCCTCTGCCGCTTGGGTCGATTCCCTGCAAAGGGGGATGTGGATTCCTGGGAATCCTCATCTGACCCAGAGGGAACTGGTGTTATAACCGTATGTCTAGATGACTCTGGTGTCGCCCACACTTCCGACGCGCTCGCCTCGCTCTCACTGGGAGTAGGTGTATCATCATTGCTATCATCGGTGGGTTCCGTTACCACTAACGAAGGAACGACTAATGCAATCTTTGCTTCAGCACTCAAACCTGTGGAAACATCCAGGGAGTCCTGGTGTGCAGTCAATAGCTGTGCTGTGCTGTCCTGAGCCAACAGCCCCGCTGGTGGTACTACAGCTGGACAGGGAATACTTAACATCCATTTGTTCTTATGTAGTAATCTTGGGTTCCCCAATTCTTCAAATGGTTCCTCATCAGGTCGTGGTGACCATCTATTCCGTATCTGGTCAACATGTCTTTTTAGCGGTGGATCGTTTTCCCTACCTATAACGTAGTTTCTGGATCCTACTCTCTCCACAACCTGCCCGCTTACCCACTTCCTTCCTCCCCTATAATCCCTGGCCCACACCATGTCTCCTACACTAAATTGTCTAGGTTTGCCCCCCGCATACTCTACCTGTTTTTGCTGTGTTTCTTTGACTTTTTTCTCTACGTCTTCACTAATATTGGGTTCTATTTTTCTTGCGTTTTTTAATAAATCCAACCTTGTACGTAAACTTCTATTTAGGAGCAGAGAAGCTGGTGACACTCCCGTGGTACCTTGCTCTACATTCCTATATGCCATCAGGTAAGATTGCAACGCTACATCTAAGTCGCATCGTTCCCTGAATGCCTTTTTTATTGCCCTTTTGCAAAGTTTAACTGCGTTTTCTGCTGCTCCATTGGATGACGGATGATACACTGCTGAATACGTTAACTTTATTCCATTATTTGTCATAAAATCAGTGTATTCTTTGCTAGAAAAAGGTGGACCATTATCTGAGGTCACTTCCTTAGGTAGCCCAAAACGCGCAAAAATTTCCCTTAGTACTTTAATTACTGCACTAGCAGTTGTCCGTTGCATGTGGAAAACTTCTAGCCATTTGGTTGTCGCATCTATTAGTACTAAAAAAGTGTTCCCATTAAATGGTCCTAAAAAATCTACATGTAAACGCGCCCACGCTTCTGGTACAAACCGCCATGGCTGGGGCGGCGCATGCGGGGGCGCGGGGCTCTCCGCTGCGCAGGTGACGCACGAGCGGCCTACGCTCTCAATGTCTGCGTCTATGCCGGGCCACCAAACATAACTCCTAGCTATACTCTTCATTTTAACTATACCTAGATGGCCTGTATGAAGTTCCTTTAATATAGTTGCCCTTAATTGGTTAGGTATTATTACCCTATGACCCCATACTACACAATCTTCCTCTAAATATAATTCATTCCGTTTAATATAGTAAGGTCGTAAGTAATCTTCGCTACACCTAGCCGGCCAACCTACCTGTAAATATTGTATCACTTTTTGTATCGTTTCATCTATTTTTATATTTTCTTTCAATATCTGTCTAGTCACTGGTAAAAAGTTTTGTACAAAATTGACATATGTGACTTCTGTGGTCATTTGTTTTGCTTTCCCTACTGGTAACCTAGATAAACAATCTGCTGCATTTTTTTCACTACATACATATTCAATTTCATAATCATAACCAGAGAGCAGCACTGCCCAACGCTGCATCCTACTTGCAGCCATTACTGGTATACCTGCTTTATCACCGAAAATGGATACCAGTGGCTTATGGTCTGTCCTTAATATAAATTTTCGCCCGTATAGGTATTGGTGAAACTTTCGGATACCAAAAATAATTGCTAACGCTTCCTTCTCTATTTGTGAATATGCTATTTCCGCCTTATTCAGGACTCGAGATGCATACGCCACTGGTCGTTCCCTATCCTTGCCCTTTGTTTCATTCACAAATAAATGTGATATCAGAGCACCTACCCCCATACTACTCGCATCCGTTGTAAGTACTAACGGCAGCTGTGATGAGTAATGAGCTAAGATTGGGCTACCAGTTAATATATTTTTAACTTTGTTAAAAGCCCGGTCGCACTGACCATTCCATTCAAATTTAACTTCTTTTCTCAACAACATATATAATGGTGCCAAAATTGTACTAATATTTGGAATAAATTTTGCATAATACATCACTAATCCTATAAAGGATCGTAATTCTGATATATTTTTAGGTATTGGTGCTTGCTTAATAGCATTCACCTTGTCCGGGCATGTATGGACCCCCTCCTTACTGATAACAAACCCCAAATAAGTCACTGAGTCCGCAAAGAATGTACATTTTTCTTTTTTAATCTTTAGACCATATTTTTTTAATCTCTCAAAAACCTCATACAATGTTTTAATATGTTCATTATCATCACAGCCCGTTATTATCACATCATCGAGGAAAACTCCTACCCGTGGCATATCGCCAAAAATCTGTTCTATCTTCCTCTGAAATATCCCAGGACTAGATGATAGACCATATATTAGTCTATTGTACATGTAAAGACCCTTGTGAGTATTTATAACTGTATACTTCTTTGAATCATCAAGTTCGAATTGTGCGTATGCTTGTGACAAATCTATTTTTGTGAATTTATTTCCCCCATGCAACTTTGACAGCAAATCTTCAACCCTGGGTAAAGGAAAACGATCCACTTCCAAACATTTGTTTAAAGTTATTTTAAAATCACCACATAACCTGATGGTACCATCTTTCTTCATCACCGGTACTATCGGTGTGGCCCAATCTGATGTTTCCACCGGTGTGATTACTCCATCTCTCTGTAGAGAGTCCAGAGCCTTTTCTACTGGCTCCCGTAGTGCATAAGCGAGCGGACGAGCACGCATGAAGACTGGGCGCGCATCAGGTCGCAAGTGGAATCCCACTGTTCCACCAGAGAATCGCCCCAAGCCATCTTCAAATACTTCACAGAATCTGGAACTGAAATTATCCAAATTGAATGTTTGTACATTACTTAAATTATTACAATTGTAAATAGGTAGTTGTATGTCGAGTTCATATAACCATTGTCTTCCTAATAAATTGGTTTTCCCACTTTCCACTACATACAAATCTAGTTTTTTACAAACATTTCTGTATCTAACCTTAGGTGTAATCTTTCCTACTGGTTCTATTGTTTCCCCGGTGTAATATCTTAGTTTAAGGTCCGATTTCAAAATTCGTTGCTTAGAAAACAACCTGGTATAGTAATCGTAGCTTATACAAGAAATCGCACTACCTGTATCAATTTCCATGGTAATCGGTATCCCATTTACACCAATATTCACACTAAACGGCGCAAATTTATTTAGGTTAGAAGTCTCTAAAGAAAAGTTATATACCTCGTCACTGTCTTCCTCTGAACACTGTATTTGTATACTGTCGTTGTCGACTATCATTGAATTGTAGTTTATACTCGACCCTTTACGTAATTTAGGGCAAACTTTCTTCAAATGGCCCTCTTGATTACAAACCCGACATGAATAACTCTTGTATTTACAATCCGAGCTGTCATGTTGACGTCCGCCACAAACTTCACACTGTTTCGACGTTCCGTTATACGCAAACGCATTCCTTTTTCCATCTACGCTGTTACCGCTGCCGCTAGCGCTCGTGTCGCTTCGTATGTTTCCGTTTGCCGAGTCACGTGACCTCTTGTCCTGTATGACCTTCCCGTCATTGCGTGATCGAAAACCCTCTTTTTTCTTAGCATGAAACACCTGATGAACGGCTGATAACTCCTGGCCTTGCCTTCTGTTACCGTTTTCTACCGTTGCTGCGTCCGTTTCTGCCATTTCCATGTTTACAGCTAGCTTGAATGCTATCTCGAATGTGATGTTGTCCTCTGCAAATAGCCTTTGTCGTATATTGTCGCTCACTAAACCGCAAACAAACTGGTCTCGGAGGTTTTCTTGTAATCCTTTCGCGTCAAAATTACAACCTTTAGATAGCTTTTTTAGCTCCGCTACGTATTCCGCCACCGTCTCATTAGTTTGCTGAACTCGCTGGCGAAATTTAAATCGCTCTGCTAACAAACTGGGCTTTGGTTGTAAATGATTTTTCATTACCTTCACTAAATCCTCCCATGTTTTTGTCGCTGGTTTTTCCGGTGTACAAAGATTTACCATCAATTCATATGCCTCACTGCCGATAACCGTAATCAAAGTTGCCACTTTCACTATTGGTTTCACATCGTTTACAATAAAGTACTGTTCTAATCGTTCAATATAAAGGTCCCAGTTGTCTTTCAACACGTCAAACTGTCCAATTTTGCCAACCGACATTTTATAATTTTACTGCAATTTCACTTGATTTTTGATACAAAACACACGTAAGTAAGTCCGCTTTCGTCGCCACTGAGAAATATGTTCCCTAGGGCCACTCTGGAGACGGTTAGGAAGGAGCACAATAAAAGGCGTCGCTATGGTCACACATGTAATTCAAGAGTGAATGATACAGAACTTACATCTACCTACATATACAAATATTATTAAAGCTACATCTACCCTATACATTACAACTTTGTTATTTCTTAAGCTTATTAAGGACGTCATGGTACGAAATAACAAAGTAACTATTATTGGGCTCGTAGGGGCTCTTAGGCCAGTTGCGAGTACACGATGAAGACGATCGTACAAGTTAAGCAACGCTGGGTGAGGTCAGGACATGGAATGGTGATCGCTAGTAACACTTTCATCTGAGCCCTCCGGTTGTTGTCGCTTGACAACAGTCATTAGGCCACGTCAAAGGCCTACGGGCGGCCTGAATAACTCTGACCAATAGGTTTGGTCACTAAACCACACGAGAAAAGAAAAGAACTATTATTGAAGTAATCCTGCTATAAGAGTTCATGGTAGGTAAGTGCCACGGTAAATTAACCAGAATAATATCAATATGCAAAATCTGCAGTTTTGAGTTAGGTAGATTCAAGAGTAAAATATGAATTGTTCCTTAACGTTCCATTGGCAAATGACGAGTTGTCGAGTTCATTAATAACATTAACTAACTAATAGGGAGAGGTCCGCGGAGGTGGCCGGCGACTACCCGCCGCAGTTCACGATGCGCCTGCGCGACCGCCGCGTGCAGGCCACGTACCCGGTCCGTCTGACGTGCCAGGTGGTCGGCAGTCCGGCTCCCGCGGTCACCTGGTACAGGAACGGAGAGGAAGTCAACATGGACAGTGAGTAGGGGGTGGGGGGTGGGGGGGGGGGGACAAGGGGAGGTTACAACTCAAATGTCCAACTTCACGTCTTAGCTGTGTAAATATGTAATTTCAAATATTATAAGAGTACCTACGGCGGAACTCTTTCTCTTTGATTTCGCCAAAATGACATTGCCACATTTCAATGGAGCTTTGCCCCACCTACAAAACTACGTGACCATTTAAGCTGTGCCTACTATTTTCTTCTACTGTGCTTCGATTTCCTACTATTTTCTAAATTCTTAATTAAGCTGGTTTTTTTCGACTCGCTTGATGTACAAAACTTTATTTAAAACCAATAATTTTATTAAAAAACGGAGACATTTTTACATTTATTCGTTATCTTGTACATCATGCGGTTGATGGTGGGGCAGAATCTGGCATTGTCATTTGTCATTAAAATCTGGGTAGCAATGACCCAGCGTCATTGCTCACGTAATTTTTTTTGCGTCAATCGCGGCGGTGTGATTTTATTTCCGTTACTGTCCACATCCCTGTTGTAATATACCTACTCGTAAGTACAGATGCACTTATAGATATCGAGTTATTTATTATTAGCATCATCAATTACAGTCTCGCTCACAAACAATCCATCGAAGTGTGACGACTTCATTTGGCACAAATAATCAAAGACATCACGCCTGAAACATATTAACAACAGTCTTAGGATTATAGTCAGTCATTGATCTCCTATAAACAACTAGATACACAGTGTGCCTTCTAAAAATGTCCGAGCGCAAAGAAGGTCTAAACGGATGAGGGTCCATTCATCCGTTTAGACCTTCTTTGCGCTCGGACATTTTTAGAAGGCACACTGTGTATCTAGTTGTTTATAGGAGATCAATGACTGACTATAATCCTAAGACTGTTGTTAATATGTTTCAGGCGTGATTCATTTGCTTTATTGGACATTATTTGGACGTTAACAATGGACCATTACGAGAAATACTATTTTTAAAATGCTTATTTATAACGTGATTCAATGTCGGTAAGTTGTAGTTGGCATAATTGCGAAAAACTGCCTTTTTGGCACATTTGAGAACTACAACATTGCTTGTCGCAATTATGTCATGTATTGTATATTAAAAAATAGTGATTATCCTAATGTACATAGCTTTTATAATAAAAATTAATAATTTGTAAAATATATTTTTTTTTTAATTGGCGGCGCTAGTTGGCTCATGGAAGGCCCTTATTTGGACGTTTTTAAAATTGTTTTAGTAAGACCTTTGTGTATCTAGTTGTTTATAGGAGATCTATGTATCTATATCTCATTACGTGTGCGTAGGTCGTCACAGCACCTACAAAGACGAGCACTTCCACACCCTGGAGGTGGCTCCGACCACGCTGGAGGACGGTGGTGTGTACGAGGCCCTGGCGAGGAACACCAGCGGCGCCATCAGCTGCCGCTGCTGCCTGGTGGTGGACAAGGGCATCAGGGCGTACGTGGCGCCAGAGTTCTGCTGCGGACTGGAGCCGCTGTACAGGCTTAACGAATGTGAGTCAACAATTAATCAAATTACATAGGACAACAGCATATCAATGGTAACACTTGCAGTACGATTTTAAATCTTACGACGCAGATAATAAGAACGATCCAAAGTCTAAAGTGTTACACTTGATCTGCTGTTAGCTGTACCTATAGTCTGTCCCAATCCAATTTTCCATGGAGTTTCAATTTGTCGAATGAATTCAAGGACGGATTTAATAATTTTTTGCAATCCGTCTAGTCTATTAGTACAGTCGAAGACAAAGATAAGTATACAGGAGGCCTCAATAAGGTTGAGATTTTCTCAAAAACGGCTGGACCGAATTTAATAATTCTTTTACAGTTACATAGTTTTAACTTTTATCTTTCAAACAGTGAAAGAATTTTTGCAACAGGTCAAGTTGTTTTTGAGATAATCTCAACTTTAAAAACTCTCCTGTATTTACATCTTTCTCTGTGTTCCACCGTACCTATAGTCTATCCCAATCCAATTTTCCATGGAGGTAAACAACCACTAACCTTATTTAATCATGATCAGAATGGTTCGTAGTTACAATTCAATATTTATCATGAGTACAGCCCCGAGTTTCAATTTGTCCAATGAATTTAACGGACGCCCTGTTTTTAAAGATATTTTTACAATCCGACTATTCTATTAGTAAAACGTAACCACAATGCAACTGCAAGAAACTGCAGCGATTCTATTAACACACGCCTGACACATATACTGGCGGCTTGCACGCGGCCAGGTGCACCGCTAGCCCCGCCCCCTTTTCTAACGTCATTGACGCCCAGTAGGAAGCGATCTGCGGCCTTGGGCTCAGATCGCTACCGAAAACTAACAGAAAAGGGGGCGGGGCATGTGATTCAAATGCAGTGCAGGCAAAGTCAAAGTCAAATTTCTTTATTGCAAGTAAGCACGTTGTGTACATTTTTGCACGTCAATATACTTTTTGAATTTACATTTACACCACTTTGCAAGGAAAAGGTGCCAACGCTGAGGATAAAAAGTAGCAAAAAACTCTCAGCAGCACATCTTTGAAAATAATGATAATACAATTACTTACTTAATAACTATATAGGTACAGTCGACGACAGAGATAAGTATACAGGGGGCCTCAATAAGGTTGATATTTTCTCAAAAACTACTGGACCGAATTTAATAATTATTTTACAGTTACATAGTTTTCACTTTTATCTATCAAACAGTGAAAGAAATTTTGCAATAGGTCAAGTAGTTTTTTTTGAAAATCTCAACCTTAAAAACTCTCCTGTACGTACACCTTTCTCTGTGTTCCACCGTACATAACTATAACTATTGTTAGTAAGTTTATCCCTCATGCGGAACCGGCGACACACACCATGCATGTTCATCGTTTAAATAAAAGAAAACTAATAAACCTTTCATTTCCAGGCGAAGAATTAAGAATAACAGCAGTAGTAGAAGCTTACCCATCGGTTGGAGTGACGTGGTACCGCGACGGCGTCCGTTTGCGATCCAGCCGTCGCGCCGTCATGACCCTGGACCGGGACGGGCAGATTGAGCTGGCCCTGGCCTCCGTGACACCCAGGGACGCAGGCGTGTACACCTGCACAGCCTCCAATGAGGTCGGAAGGGCCTCCACCTCGGGCAAAGTCGAGGTTATAGAG
The DNA here is from genome assembly GCA_963506565.1 of Tachystola acroxantha. NCBI lineage: Eukaryota > Metazoa > Arthropoda > Insecta > Lepidoptera > Oecophoridae > Tachystola > Tachystola acroxantha. The sequence goes on from OY735870.1 coordinate 21,811,150, forward strand.
GGAGAACACAAGGAGAAGACCAGGACGCCGCCGGTGCTTATGAGTCCTGATGTGCCGTGAGTATTTTGTGTATTTAAATATCTATTTTATTATATTTAACCAGTGACTCAAATTGAACACAGGAAGGGGGGGGGGGGGGGGGGGGGGGGCTTTTAGAAAGCCTCATGGGTGCTCATGATCATTTGATGTCCCATCCTTTAAAAACAAAAAGTTGATGCTATTCAAGAAGAGTTTCGAGGTATCGTTTTGCTCGCATCGGCATCGCGCATCGAAAAACGAACAATTCGATAACGGATACCGGCATCAGTAACTGGCATCCGTTGCCTGCATCGGTAATTAAAAGACATCCCTAAAAGGCGATTACTGATCTGTTTCTTGATGTCTATTCTCAGGGGTGCTCGGCACCCACTGTTTATTTCACGGAGTCGGCGCCCCTAATTGAACAAGTTGACAAAAACAATGTGGGTAGAACGTGTGAGGGTGTGTGTATGTGTTTGTGAGTATGTGTGAGAGGGAGGGTGTGTTGTCGTGTGAGTGGGACGGTGGGCCTTGTGTTATGTGTGAGGGAGGATGTGGGAGTGTGTTTGTGTGTGGGAGTGGCTAATGCATAACTTTCAACTAATAAAAGTGGCCAGCAATTACCGCTAAGGTTGATCAAGGCCCAAACCGTTCGCCGGCGGCGAATTGGAAGCGCGAGTGGATCGTCCTCGAGGTCCCTCTCCGCCGCCTCCTTCTGTGACAGGACGGTGTCACAAAATGTGATCACCGCCTCCCACGCTCTCTCGCTGCAGACCACGTGTTCCGGAGCGCCTTCAGAGGAGAAGGGGGAGGCATTAGGCCCCCCGGAGTCGGGCCGACAGGGCCGCGGTAGTTTTCGAAAGATGTCCACGTGGTCCTGTCTATGGTGGCGGAGGCGGAACACCCCAGGAGTTTTAGTTGGCGCGAGTCCAACATAATCACCCGTTCCCCCGGACGGGTGGTATACATTACCTATGTATTTCTCCTGGGCAACAACAACAAAAAAAGACCCAAATCTGTCCATTTGCAGAAAACCTCACATATTATCTTCTTTGCTTGCAGCTACTCCAAAGAGCCTCGGTTCATCCGCAAGCCGCGCTCCAGCGAGGCCCGCGAGGGAGACACCGTCATCATCGAGTGCGAAGTCATCGGAGACCCCAAACCTGATGTCTACTGGCTTAGAGACTTCCTCAAGGTGACTGTTGGAAACCAACAACACTGTATAATATCTGCATTAACCCAAATTTACAAATAAATTTCATAAAAAAAAAATTACACAGCAACACTAAGCTGCCATAATGACATTATATAACAAAGAGGGGTTTTCAATGTGACAGTTGTAAGAAAAACAAGCTTTTTAAGTTGATAATAGATGGCGTTGCACCCTAGTGCGATATCATCGTAAAAAACACAGCACCATGAAAAAAAATTCAATGTCAGCTGAATAATTTAATATTATTGATTTGTTTGTGTAATTTAAATAATACAGTACAAATTGATACTAGATATGAAATACGAGAAGCCCAAGTTACAAGCACTAACAACGCATTTAATGTTGACATCAGACCAGTCAGTGCCATCTACCGGGGCTATCGGTACTTTCGTTCTTTTTTAAATGTAGCCTTGAAAACCCGTCATTGACAAGGTCTATAAATTATTAACATCCTAAAGGAAAAATACCATTTCAAGATTTTGTCTCTCTGAATACGTAGAATTTTTTTCAGAATTTTTTCATAGATAAATTCAAGTTTTCTTTAAAATTGGGCATTCCGCAAGTACTGTGGCTCTGACGTAGTAGGCAAAGGGAATCTAACCAATACAGCCAAGTTACATTGTGTTTTTGTTTGTAACACTTTTTCAACGTCGACGTCATCGTCACTTATTAATTTTCACTATCTTAACTTAATTTTTAAACAATGAAAACGATGTTATTTTAATAAAACCAAAAAACATGGGTCCCTTAATTTTACCTATATTTTCATAAAAACTATAATAAAGGGGGGTAAAAAAAATACTTACTTAATACCGAAAATCCTCGCTTTAGTTTCCCTTTCCGTTATATATTGCACATTTAAAGAAGGTAAAATAGTACTTGGATATCTATTTTTCCATAAGAAAACTAAGTTATCACACAACAGATATTATTCCTAGATGTTATCTAAGCAGAACAATGGATATGCTTTGTTGTTAGCCTTATGATGTGACAATAACCGTTTTTCTTACCTTCCAGCCGGACTACTACCGTGACGCGACTCACTTCAAGCGCGTGGGCGCGGGTCCGGAGTACCGCTTCGAGATCCCTCATGCGAAACTCGACTACACGGGCGCGTACTCCGTGGTAGCCCGCAACGCGCACGGAGAGGCCAAAGCCATCATATCACTGCAGATATTGGCTAAAGGTACAGTTTATACGGAAAATAATAGCTAAAAACAACGTTCTTAAAACGATGAAATGCAATGCTCGGCAATAGGGGACTGTCTTCAAAACGATGAAATTATATCATGAGATAACCTGTTCATTGTTTTGAGAACAGCAATATTCTTATTGACGTTCTCAAAACGATGAAATAATATCATGAGATGAAGTTCATCGTTTTGAGAGTAACAATACCCGTATTGCCTTTCTCAAAACGATGAATGTAATGTACTTTCCTCTGTTTTTCCAGATCCTAACTCAAGTGAAGAGCATAATGTTAGATATGGGTAAGTACTCGTACCAGTGTTCTACGTTGTTTATTATTGAAAGTAAAAAAAAACAGTCCCTGTTTCATAATAGGAGAGGGGAAAAATCATTGTAAGTAGTAATAGGCTTCTTTTAATCCAAAAAAAATGATGTCAGTTTATCGACACTCTGACAATTCATGACTGCTTCAATTATTATAATAAAAATTATGTAGTTCCAATGAGGCTGGCATGGTCACCAAGTGACAAAAGCCTCAAAAAAAACTTAGATTAAAAAAAAAAAAAAAAAAAAAAATTATGTAGTATATATTTTTTAATTACTTAAATAATTATAAATAATATAATTCATCAGCGGACTAGTCACTGGGCTCGTACCGCGCAAGCCAATGGATAAATTCATAAAGTGCAGCTGAATGTCCCTGTGACAGATTGCGGCAAGAATAATTAAAAAAAATATATAAAAAAAATATATTAAAAAAAATATTTAAGTAATTTTAAAAAATCTATGTTTTTGAAAGTTTTCTCCTTCTCAGCACTGTGTTGAGTTTTATTAATGTAGCGTGCATTGCTGCGTTCATTCCAGTCGCGTGGAGGTGATACCGCGTTTCGAGCGCAATCTCACCGACTTGCTGTGCTACGACGGCGACGCCATCGAGTTCGAGTGCCGGGTCAATGGCAACCCAGAACCGGACATCCGGTGGTTCCATTACAATGAGGTAACCCTTTCCTTTATAATTATCAGTCTATTTGTATGCCCCTACTGCTTGAGGCATCGAGGGAGCTTGCACCATGATCCACCACGCGGCCCTAATGCCTCTGATATCTACATCTGCAAAGCGACTTGCGACTATATTATGTTAAGTAGGCGTATTACAGAATAGATGACTATTTAAACGATGAACATGCATGGTGTGTGTCGCCGGTTCCGCATGAGGTATACAGTTACTAATAATAGTAATAGCTATGGTACCTATATAGTTATTAAGTAATTGTGTTATCATTATTTTAATAGATGTGCTGCAGAGAGTTTTTTTTTATTTTTCTTGCAAAGTGGTGTAAATGTAAATTCAAAAAATATGTTGACATGCTAAAATGTACACAACGTGCTTACTTGCAGTAATAAAAAAAGACTTTGACTTTATTCAATATTCATATACGCATCGAACGCAATCGAAAAGAGAGAAAAGTATACTCCTACTTTTGTGCATAAACCTAATTAAATGTCACTTATCGTCTGTCATGTTCTTGTCACTTTCACACTTCGTTAAAAACGTTAATGTAGGAAGGGGATGAAGGCCTGACTAAACGGTGGAATAACTTTAAATCACGTTTATAGATACGCGTTACAGTCATTATGGTTATTATTTATTCTGTGTCAGACCTATACAATCATACTCGGATAACATTTGCCTACAGCTAATAAGAGAGAATCCCGACTTCGAGACCATCCTAGCGGAGGGTGGAGCCCGACTGCGCATTAAACAAGTGACGGCCGAGGACGAAGGCACATACATCTGCGAGGCGTCCAACTGCCTCGGCAAGACCACTTCCAGCGCCTGCCTAGTCGTATATCGTAAGTCACACTTGCATAATATGTCGCGGTATCTATGTCGCAGTCAACTGGTTGGAATAGACGTGTGATTGAACAGCTAGCACCTTAATTGAACGACACCATCCAACCACACAACTAAGTGTTTAAATAGCGGTGTAGCTGAACACAACGTTCAACACTACAGCTAAACGCTCAGCGGACTGGTTGAAAGTTAATTTGCAAATTTTAGTAACAGGTTCTTACCGCGATTTAGATTCAATTATGAGATATTTCGACACCGTTACAATCATCATGATCACAAGACATACTAACTGTATTCTTATTCATTTTGAAATAGTATTATTCACATACAATAGCAAAATATCAACAAATACAATTTTATATGCCATAATGATCCAACCACAAAACTAGATGTTTGTTTGGATGGCGTCGTTCAATTAACGTGCTAGCTGTTCAATCACACGTCTAATTCAACCAGTTGACTGCGGCATCTATACCAGGAGGAGGTTCGTGTGACGTATATGATAGAGGTATGATGAGGCCGAGTAGGTTGACGTAAGAGGGGAGTGGTTTAACAGTTTTCACGACATAATCGGGAATCAACTTCCATCGAGGGAATTCAAGAAGATCGTGCTGCAAACTTGGAGTTCTATCTGGGACAAGCGATTTTCCGCCGCCGTCGGCTGGTCGGAGGTCCTCGGAGGTATTTAGGTGCCGCTAGAAGGACGAGGTCGAGAAGGATCTGCACCGACTGCAGGCACAAACGTGGCAGCAGTCGGTGCAGGACCTTCACGACCGGCGCATTTTCGTTACAGAGGCTTGACAAGTTGTCTTGTCAAACAATAGTGGTACTTGAACTCAGTTAAGTAATGTATTTTTTTGTCTCCACTTTCTGTTGCAATCTGTCTCCAGAGAACATACTTGAGTCATTGTCCAGTGACGAAAATTTCCGTTACAGAGGCTTGACAAGTTGTCTTGTCAAACAATAGTTTAGCCAGGGTATTTGAACTGAGTTAAGTAATGTATTTTTTTGGTCTCCACTTTCTGCCGCAATCTGTCTCCAGAGAACCTGCTTGTGTCCAGTGACGAAAATTTCCGTTACAGAGGCTTGACAAGTTGTCTTGTCAAACAATAGTTTAGCCAGGGTATTTGAACTGAGTTAAGTAATGTATTTTTTTGTCTCCACTTTCTGCCGCAATCTGTCTCCAGAGAACATGCTTGAGTCATTGTCCAGTGACGAAAATTTCCGTTACAGAGGCTGGACAAGTTGTCTTGTCAAACAATAGTTTAGCCAGGGTATTTGAACTGAGTTAAGTAATGTATTTTTTGTCTCCACTTTCTGCCGCAATCTGTCTCCAGAGAACATGCTTGAGTCATTGTCCTCGAACAAGGAATGGGTCGATTGTCCGGGAGTAAGGGCCGAAACACAAAACGCTGGCAAAATTGGCGTTACCGAGCGTTGGAATGGAGAGTAGGGTTGACTGGCGCGCTTTGGGAGAGGCCTATGTCCAGCAGTGGACTGATATGGGCTGATGATGTTGATGATGAGCGTTGGAATTCCAAACAACCAATAGAATAGCGGCGGGCGGCGCAATCAGTAATAGTTATTGGATTAACTTTATTGCAATCATCTTAACTGTCCCCAGCGCCCGGTGAGCCGAACACGCTGAGCCAGCGCCTGCGCCGGCCGCCGGCGCTGCTCTCCGCCGCCTCCACACCGCGCTCCACACCGCGTAGCACGCCGGCCCGATCAGTGTCCAGGACACCAGGTACTGTCTAACACAGATAAGTATAGGGTTTTTAGGGTTGAAATTTTCTCAAAAAGAACGTGACAGATTTATAAAATTTGTTTACAGTTACATAGTTTATTAACATATGTATGGTTAACGGTGCTGGTGGGACAATAATATTACATTTATTAATTATTTAGAATTAATATTACATTGTGATCACTATTATATATAAACGGATATCACTCACTTATAATATTGAAGTCAATTAGACCGACAGTTTCGACCGATTTCGACGGTCTTTTTCAAGCCACGCCACGCCCGCAAATCGAAATCGGTCGAAACTGTCGGTCTAATTGCCGACTTCAACAATATAAGTGAGTGATATCCGTTTATATATAATAATTTGTAGTAAGCTCACTATAGTTTAATTCTAAAATTGTGATCACTGTCTGTTAACCCAAATAAATAAAAATTGAAAATAAAAAAAATTGTTTGTAGGTACTCTTAACAATCTACTAGATATTTTTTACAATCGATTAAGTGGTTCTTGAGAAAATCTCACCCTTATTGAGGCCCCCTGGATACTTATCTCGGTCTTCGTGTGACCAAATATGTAGACCCTTCATGGAATTATGGTTTCATTGCACACAGGAAATGTTTTGTGTTTAATGTCAATAAGCGCGGAGAGGGGTGTTAATAGTGAGAGTGTGTGTGTAACAAGCGAAGAGAGAGAGAGACCCTCTTTCTCCCTCTTCGCTGTTGAATAGCGAAGAGGAGGGGTGTCAATATCGAAAAGGGGAACACTAGCAAAAAGGGGTGTCAATAGCGAAGAAACCCTGGTTGCTGTGGTTTCATAACCCGGAGGACCCCCCTCTTATTAACATGTCATTGGGGAAGGGTAACCTTTGGGTCTTACACGAAGTTGACGTGTCACATACATCACATAACCAAACCATGTTGTATTTCCATCTCTTTCTTCCTCAGGCCCTGACACGAGACGCCTATGCAGTCCGTCCCGGCAGATGGCGCCTAAGTTCTATACGTACCCATTCAACAAAGTGGTGGAGGAAGGTGATCACGTGGTCTTCCAATGCGCGGTGAAAGGTCTCCCGGCGCCGTGGGCCACGTGGGACAAAGACGGCGTCATTGTCACCCCGTCGTCACGCATCACCATCAAAGAAAAGGACGAGATATTGAGGATTTTGGAGATTGAACAGGTGAAGAATTTTTTTTTGCATGATATCACCATGTTTTCCATTGTAAATTTTTATTGCCTAAACTGTATAAGTAATTGCATATATCTAAGAGTGTAATTGCTAATTATGGTAGTAGTAAATAAACAAGCTATAATGACAATGTGATCATGGCAGGTGTCCGACCTCTCGCTCTATAGACCAGACTGACTGACCCACCAACACCCCAAATCAATAGCCCCAATTAAGTTGTAATTTCCAATCACTGCAATAGTTTATGCACCTGACGGGGTCTGTCATTGAGTGCAGTCAGATGCGCTCAGAGACGGGTCCCGCTAGGTGCATCACATATCCCGATGAAAACGATGAAATCATATCAACGCAGTTACTGGCATGCATCAATGTCATCGTTTTGAATCACTGAACTAAAATTGCATTGATTCGATTTTATATTCCGCTGAGTGGCCCTCATCGCGCAATAATGGAAAATAATTAAACAAGGGTGAATACCATGGTATGAAATAGGTGATATAATTCATGTGATACAAGGAGATAATTTCCATTAAGGGCCCTACCCCAGCGAATGACCTTAGCGAATGGCACCGCCCTCTACCCCCGTTACCCGTTCATAAATCACGTATTTATGCCGAGGGGAACGGAGGGGAACTGGGGTAGTGGGCGGTGCCATTCGCCAAGGTCATTCGCTGGGGTAGGGCCCTTAAATGAAATTATCTCCTTGTATCACATGAATTATATCACCTATTTCATACCATGGTATTCACCCTTGTTTAATTATTTTCCATTATTGCATCTATAGATATATTTATATTATTTATTTTGTCATTGTAGCTGTTAGTTTTCCGAATTAAATAAAATAAAAATCCTTTAAAAATTATATCCCTTATTGCCGTTCTCAAAACGATGAACTCATATTTTAATATATGACACGTTGAATACAGACCGCCTGCGCTTGTGATTGCGCCTTTAGTTGTGAATAAATAAATTTATTTATTCACAACTAAAGGCGCAATCACATGAAGCATTAACAATGCAACGTGTAAAAGTTGCGGCTATATAAACGCGGTATAATCTATCTTAAATAATTCATATTCAGTATTTTCCGAAAAAATTATGAAGGCGATTCAACAGTTTTCTTTGTTCTTCATAGCTAACTTAAATCATGATTGACGAATGTACTGAGGGAGTGTATGGTGTTATGTGAGAAAGATGGGTGAACTCTGTGTCTTAATTGTATTAATGATAAGAAATTATGAATATTGTAATGTAATGAATGTTTAATGTATAATAATTATTGACATAACTTAAACCATAAGAACCCGTCGTTCTGTAACTGCAATTCTTTTAGAATCCTACGGGACAGGCTTAGCCTAATGTGGGCTTCACTGATTAATAAGTTAATGTAAAATACTGTATGGTAAATAAACATTTCATTTCATAATATATCTAATAATAATCATTTAAGATAAGTTGACTAAGTAATAAGTATATTAATAATTAAATTAGACTAGAGTGATGTATAATATAATATGAATTGCACAGCGCATTGGTCAAGTGACTGTAGGTAATGCTGTGACAATATTGTTTAAATAAATAAATAAAATTAACTCTCATTAACGTACCAATTGCTTAACCATTACAGGTCACGATTGAAGACGTAGGGTTGTACAGAATCACCTTGGAGAATGATTACGGGAGAGTGGAGGCTTCGGCGCGACTGGAAGTTATTACGCAGAAAGGGAAGTTCTACGCCGGTGTTAGGACATACAGTCCCTCGCCCAGGAAGGCCATGGCGTATCGCCGGCGACCATCCACCTCCAGACAAGACTGAAGACCGAAGATTGTTAGGGTCGTGCCGTTTAATGTAAGTTACGACGCTTTCAAAAGACTAGTTGACTCATATCGAAATTCAATAAAACAATATTTATTGCATATAGTATTTCACATCAGGATCCCAAATATATCACTTTTATTACATAAAAGTAGAATATGACTGTAAAAAATGAAATTAAAATATTTCTCGGTTTTTTTCGGTAAGTCGGCCATTTTCGCGGGATTCGTGCGTGACGTCACTCTGGATTTTTAGGGATGCCCGATTTTTTTTGATTTAGGTATTGATTTTAGTTGAGTTTTGGTAGATACATTGAATTATTAATATAATTCATATTTTAATGACATGCTACTGAAATATTTACCAATTAAATGGTTATGAATACATTTGATAGCTCGATTTAACCGGGTATTAAGTTTTTAACATTGTGTTTTCTCAACATCGACATCCCTAGCCGCGATGACGTCATGCTACAGATAATCATGTTTTTAATCGAGTCTGGAATGTTGCATTTTAAATTAAAGTTTTTGGTGCTTTAAAGGTCTCAAAAAAGTCTGTAATTTTTTTTGTACGGTGTAATAAATAGAACGATGATTAACTATTTAAGACCAATTTTTTGGGGGTCAACTAGTCTTTTGTGACACAGTCGACGCGCGTCTGTAGCGCTTCACAAGCCAGATTAAAGGTTGCCGCACACGTACCCACGTCACCATATCAGCGCCACCTCAACTCGAGTTGTTCAGTATTCTTTGTATGAAACTCCGTAGTGCACACTAATCACCACCCATAGAAGCAATACATTTAAAAAAAAAATTTAATTTCTACACAACTGTAATACTTGAAGAATATTATTTTTGGACCAACGTTTTTAGACCAATTGCTTTAAGACGACACGCGTTTTGGACCAAACGGGTATTGGACCTACTGCGACTAAATCACGGCATCACCTCGGGCAGCTGTCAGTTACGTCCGGGCCGTGCGTAACGCTGCAAAGCTGTAAGACCAATGAAGGCTTTGTAATAATTCCAGTTGGACAACTCTGCAGCGTTGGGGCGGACACACAACGCCACGGCGGCGCGGCGTGGCGATGGCGCCGTGACGTGGCGTTGTGCGTTGGCCCTTACGCCGATCGATCGTACCGCTACGAATCGTCGCCGTAAGAGAACATTATCGTTTTGGACCAAATAAACATTGATTATAGTGGAGCCGCCGAGAAAAGCCCGATATGACGTTTGGGGAAGGGGCGGCCGACATAACTTTGAAACGGTGCACAAGTTACGGATAAATAATTATTGTCTTGAATTCTCATTTACGTAATCCATTTTGTATAAAAATAATAAAATTTAGGAATTTCGTAATAATTTCAAACATGCAACAGAGTAAATTCATATTCTTTCTTATGAAAAAAATTTATTTAGTTTTCCATGAAGCACAGCTACAATGTTATGTCGTCCGAATTAAATCGTAGAGAAGAGATTAAAATACTAAGTGACGATATTTGGTATCAGTTACTAATATCGCTATTAGGTATATCATCACAGGAAAATTCTTTTTTGTTACTTTCGTTCAGCCTTAATATCAGAATGAAACTGGTGTGATGGATATCTTTGTATCAAATTAAATACAAAACAGTTAAAAATAAATCTTTAGTAAGGAAAGCCGCCGACAAAAGCTAGTCAATTACTAACACGTTACCTATGGGTACATCAACGTCATTAACGTCATATTGTCATGTGTCATATCGGGCCTATTAAAACGGCCGTACTATAATGGGTTTAGTCGTGCAATTTGTTTCGGATTTTGATATCACTTTTTCTTTTCAATAATCCACAATTGGCCACATCAGTAATGTAAGTAAATGGCTTTCATTTTAGAATACGATTTAGATTCTTGAATTGGTAATGATACGGTACAGTCGAAGACAGAGATAAGTATACAGGGGGTCTCAAAAAGGTTGAGATTTTCTCAAAAACTACTGGACCGAATTTAATATTTCTTTTACAGTTACATAGTTTTAACTTTTATCTATCAAACAGTGACAGAATTTTTGCAATAGGTCAAATAGTTTTTGAGAAAATCTCAACCTTAAAAACTCTACTGTACACCGTTCTTTGTCTTCGACCGTACGAATACGATATGCGATGCGATTTCTTTACCTACAGAGTAAATTGTAGCTCGTACGTTATTTATTTATATATCATACGGTAACTTAAAAGACATTGCCACTTTTCAATGGAGCTTTGCCCCTCCTAGATGTACAAGACTTTGTTTTAAACCAATAATTTTAATAAAAAACGGAGATATTTTTACATTTATTCGTTATCCTGTACATCTTGCCGTTGATGGTGGGGCAGAATCTGGCATTGTCTTTTGTAGAGATTCCAAATTACGTACGCTAATTAATATTAGTAGCCGCTAAGCGAGACGTCCCGCTCTCTTATACGCGACGTAGCATATTGAACGACAGAGACAGCTGCATTTAGGTTTACAATTCGATTTAGGGACGCTATAAGAATTAGCCTTACAATAATGAGAGGTTTTCAAAGTGACAGTTGGGAAAAAACAAGCTTTTTAAATCGATAGTAGATGGCGTTGCACCGAAGTGCGATATCATCGTATAAAAAACAGCAACATGGGAAAAAAATCAATGTCAGCTGAATTTATTATTACCTATTGGTTTGTTTGTGTAATTTAAACAATACAGTACAAATTAACACTAGGTATGAAATACGAAAAGCCCAAGTTACAAGCAATAACAACGCATTTAATGTTGACATCAGACCAGTCAGTGCCATCTACCGGGGCTAGCGGTACTTTCTTTCTTTTTTAAATGTAACCTTGAAAACACTCATTATCGATTTATGATAATCGTGCTATTTGCTAGACCTGGGAGTGACCGCGACTTCAATCGTTATGGTTAACGTTTTCATTTTGACACTTGAACGATATACATTGCTGCGTTTCGTTGTCGTTTGTTAAAACTTGCAAGCACATAGCAGCAATGTATAGCGTCCATGTGTCAAATTGAAAGCGATAACGATAACGATTGGAAGTCGCGGTCACCCCACTGCGCTGTTCTATGTCAACAGCATGCTTGTGCGTTCCATCGAGTGGCATTCGATACTCGTTCACGAGAACGTAATGACAACGGACGTGGGTTCGAGTTCCGTTCATGATTGTTTTCTATTGCGTACTTATGTGTTTTGCAAAGCGATTTATATGTTTATCATATTGCTACGTGACTGTTAAATGTGTTTTGTAAACGAATGGATTGTTACAAAGAAATACTTGCCTTGTGGCATAAAATTGTATCCTATTGTCAGTCAGATCAACACGGTATATTTACCTAATGATACGATAGCGTGGCCTCGTGCGAATCGAAAAACATTAGCCTCCATCCGACAGTCGGATACATATAAAATTATTGGTAGAACAAAAATGATATAAGTTAACAAGTTTCATATATTGGACGGATAACAGCAGATCAATGGTAACACTTGCAGTACGATTTTAAATCTTACGACGCATATAATAAGAACGGTTCAAAGTCCAATATCTTAGGTATAATACTTGATCTGCTGTTAGCTATGGAATTTTTTCCAATCGCTGTAACTCTGTGACTTGTTAATACATACATACCTATAACAATATATATTTCGTTCGGTTTCAATACAATACTATCGTAAATCATACCGTGTTTTATTAGTATAATCTGCTCGCGTTCATCAATTGGATGATTTTTTTTCTTCCGAGGATCCGCCATCATTTTGGAATGGCGGATTGATTTTTTATTTGTTTAATTTTCTATTTACATGAATACTCTAAATAACTTGACATTGGCGAAATTATCTCTTGAATAAGAGTAGAAGCCATTCAAATAAAAATAGAAAAAATATAATTTTTTTTTCGAACTTTTCGTAATCGCTAAGAGTTCTTAAGTTATTTTACATTATGTTACGTATTTTAATGTTTATATGTTTATTTCAGGAAATAATTAACAGAAGGCGGAAGCGCGTGGGAAACATACCTACTTACGATTATATTATATTTTCTCCTTTATCGCTATGCATTTTATTTATTAACACTATGTTACTGTCTGGCAATCGGCGAGACGATGAAATATAAATAATTCTATTTTGTTTTGTTGTTCTATTAAGTTGTATTTTGTAGTACATAATGCATAATTATATTAAAAACAGGCTATATTTCATAGTGCCGGATTATCCTTAATTAAAAAAAGACCACTTGTTTATAACCAAGTTTACAGCCAACTTGTGAGGAGCGTTGCCTCTTTTCTTCTCCGACGGCCTATAGCCAAGTGGCAAACGCTTCAAGCGTTTCTATTTCTACAAATGCTAACGTTTCAGCGTTAGCGATAGATTGGTAACCAAGTGTACGCGAAGTTAGCAAACAACAAGTTATATCTTTTGAAAAAAATTAAGAATTGTAGACAATTTTCATATAGACAATTTCATATAAATTTAATAGACAATGGTTTCGTTCGATATGTCGATCGCAAACGTCATTTATATTATGATGATGTTGAAGGGACAAGAAAGGGGATCTAGTCCGTACAGCCAAGTCTTAATAAAATCAGTTACCTATAATTTTCTTTTAACAGTTTTGGATTTAATTTAATATTCTTGTTTGATAATCCGGCTTCACAATAATTAGGTATAATTTATTCCTGATATTATTGACAAATTAACACGAAATCCTGAAAAACACATTTCAAGTGTCCTAATTATTTGTTTAAAAGTTTTGGTATTGGAAATTGTTACATAAGACGGTATCAATTTAGCTTTTAGGAGTTCAGGGTAACCCTATATTATATACCTACCCTGTAGTTTCGAAATATGAAAGCCAAGCACTATTATATATAGGCTTAGTGATAGCGAGTAAGCAGCGAAGTGTTATATTATAATCTACTTGTAATATACTGTGTTATCTACCTATTAGATAGAAGTCAATCCAGCGTACCGTGGGTTATGTGAAATAAATTTTATTACGAGTTATTTGAGTTTGTTTTATTTTTGAAAAACTTCCTTAATGACCTTCCAGAGACAACCAGCGCCGCCAATCTTTGAAAAATAATATCTTCCAATTTAACCAATTTTATTAAAAAAGCTATGTACATAATGTTTATTACGATAAATTATTTGTAACGTGATTCAATGTCGGTAAGTTGTAGTTCGCATAATTGCGAAAAAACGGCCGTTTTTGGCACATTGTCGCAATTATGCCATGTATTGTATATTAAAAAATAGTGTTTATCCTAGTAAAGATTGCGTACATAGCTTTTTTTAATAAAAATTAATAATTTGTTAGATATTATTTTTTTAAGATTGGCGGCGCTAGTTGGCTAAGGGAGGGCCTTTAATTAAATAGTATGTTTTAGCTGCTGCGAATGCGAATAATGTTATGAATTATGCGTTTTATTTGACAATTATGAAGGTTAGATATTTACGTAGTGGTGTAGACTTTATATAAGTTAGGTAGATAATGGTACTCGTATTAGAATATGAATTGAAAATATTGCATTAAAACATTTGAAAATTATTAAGTATTATGTATCGATGTTTTTGTATATATTATGTATAGAGTTTTAAAATTACTGACATACGATTATATTTAGATCACGCGCAGCTCTCAGTTCGCTATACCGATTACTCATATGTTGCAGTAAGTAAAGTTGAATTCAAATTGTTACAAAATTAGTCGCTCCGCCACTCCACTTACTAAAACTCGCTCATCGCCGCCGCGCCGGTGGGACAACTGCTTAAACCTTAAACCCTTACAATAAGCCAAAACCTAATTATTTTCGTATATTCCCGCCACTTTTTATTTGAAAAAGCTTACGGCTCTCGTCCACAAAAATGACAACGCCATCTCTCGGTGCATACGGTTATTCGTGTGACAGATATGTACTCTAAAATCACTTTCACTGATTTCTCTTTTACTCGAAAGATGGCGCAAGTGTGTAAATAACTAGGAAAATGTCCGCGAATGTTTCGCGTTTCTAATGCCGCGTTTCCACCTGCAAGTCAACTCGCGCAAGTCATGCATGAGTTACTTGCATCATTTACACATCTTATTAATTCCTGCAACTACTCGCAGGAAATGGTAAACATGATTAAATCGACTTTATAATCGTGATTTAAAGTTACGCAACCGTTTAGCCACCCTGTCCCTTTCTATCCTAACATTTTTTAACGAAGTGTGAAAGCGATAGCAACACGATTTAAGGTAAGTGTGATTTAACTAGGTTTATGAATAACAGCATTAGTCTGCAGAACTTGCTACGGACGGAGGGACTCGTAGGCCAGTTGCGAATAAGGTTGAATATTGATTAAGCAAGGCGAGGTCAGTACATGGATGGGTGGCCGCTGGTTTGGTCTTAGTGACCAAACCCACCACACGAGAAAAGAAAAGAAACTTCCGAGTTTAGGTACACTTGCAAGTTGCTGTCGGACATTTATTGCAGAAGTTTTCTTGCAGGTGGAAATGGGCCTTAGAATACCGCTCTACAGTGTTGCCAGATCTGTTTTTCAAAATTTCGTAGGGCGAGACTGAATAATCCGTAGATTGACTCTAGAAAAATCGTAAAGTAGTTCTATGGATTTTATTTGACATCATGTCTGACTGAATAAAGCCATGAAAAAGTAATTTGAATTTATTGTATAGTTTTGTGCTTTCATCTAAAATTACTGCGAGAGGTACTACCTACTGAAACGTAGTAGGATTAATACATACATGCATCATTTTAGCAGGTTGCTCTATATTTTACTCATATAAATCCGGGTTCGTTTTTTAATATGGTTTGGTGGCAAATTTAATAGAGGCCGAAAAAACGTAGATTCCGTATATCCGTAGACAAGGCCTACAATCCGTAGATGTACGTATCTTTCCGTTGGTCTGGTAACACTGTCATTCCATGTTCATGTAAATTATTACCAGGCAGCGCCATCTAACGAGTGAACTGCGTAAAGCGGTAGTATTCTACAAAGTATTATCGTACTCACCAGAGGGTGCTGCGATGTAGCTTCGAAACAGCGAGGATTTGGCCTCTACGCCGTAGCAAACGTAGCGTAGGTAGAACATATAGATAGGTATTCTTTGCCGGGGGCGGGGCGCTAGAATGCAGCGGGGTTGTACCGTATTCTTCGCAGGTACACGTTCATGGACAGTGGCGGCATATGCCGTACTTTGAGTATTCGGAAAATGACAGTACGGCGTATGACGTAGTATTTTGATGCATTTAAAAAGACACAACGGCATCTCCCGCGGCGTTCGTAGGCGGTTTTCTTTGTGGAGCGGTCCCACTGTCATTCTGTGTAGAAAATAGGTATGTGTACTGTCAAAATAAAGGTTGCAGGTACATTTTTGTCGGTCTTGACACGCACATACTTAGAATCCCCCACGGTTATGACAGTAGTTGAGAATTTTCACTGTCATTTCGTAATTTCTACTGTCCATGAACGTGTGTGAAAGGCAGGGCCGTCTTAGGCCATTCCGGGGCCCTTGGGCACACAAGAATATGGGGGCCCTGTTTGAAAATGAAAAGGGGATGAAAAAAGCGGGGCCCTTGGGGCCTTTTGGAAAATAAAAAAGAGGATGACAAAAAAAAATCTGCTATGTAGGGTAGGATGATCTTATATTGATAATGGTTAATTATCAATAAATATGTCATTAATCAGATATTATGTATGGTGCTGGTTTGAATTGGTCACGTACGATTACAATAATGGTTTCTTTAGTGATTTCTGTTGAGCAAAATCTTTTTCTCTGTTTAGAAGAAAAATTTATGTGATGTCCGATTAACATTTTGACGTAGAAATGTTGGCGGTAATACTTAGTGGAGCCCAAATATTAAGTTCAAAACAGAAAAAAATGTAGACCTTAATATCGCCTTTCGGGGCCCCCGTGAACTGGATACGGGCCCCGTGTGCTCTTATGGTAAAGGCGGTACTGGTGAAAGGACAAACAAGCTACCTAATGGTTATTGTGGAACAACGATCCATACATACCAGTAAAATAAATTTTACAATCAGTAAAGATGTTTTCGGAAAATCGCAAATCGGAACCCATATTCAGGCCCCTTGATACACCATTAATCGCAAGTTGTACAAGATAACGAATAAATGGAAAAATATCTCCGTTTTGTATTAAAATTATTGGTTTAAACTAAAGTTTTGTACAAGTTGCGATTCGAAAAAAACAGCTTAATTAAGAATTCAGAAAATAGTAAGAAATCGAAGCAATTTTTTCATTGTTTTTGTTATTCTTCTATAGGAGTTGCGAGAGTAGTAGAAAATTATACTGATTATGATTATGCAATATGAAATCTGTAATTAAGTCCCCAACAAAATGATAGGTACAGCTTAAATGGTCACGTAGTTTTGTAGGTGGGGTAAAGCTCCATTGAAATGTGGCAATGTCTATTAGCGTAAAACTTGCTGTGGATTAGAACATGTACTTACCTAGTACAGTCGAAGACAGAGATAAGTATAGGTACAGAGGGATTCATTCAATAAGGTTGAGATTTTCTCAAAAACTACTGGACCGAACATACAGTTACCTAGTTTTAACTTTTATCTATAAAACAGTGAAATAATTCTTGCAATAGGTCAATTAGATTTTGAGATAATCTCAACCTTAATAACTGTCCTGTACACCTTTCTGTGTTCTACCGTATACGTACGGACAACAGCATATCAATGGTAACACTTGCAGTTACGATTTTAACTCTAGCGACGCAGGTGCCTTACCGTGAAGTCTTATAGCACTTCAATAATGCCGTGAGACCGCAACCGGGGACCAACTGCTTAACATGTTTTCGACAAGCAGGGGCTTAGATAAAAAATGACACTAACGGTCACCCATCTAAGTACTGACCGCACCCACGTTGCTTGACTTGTACGGTGGAACACAGAGAAAGGTGTACAGGAAAGTTTTTAAGGTTGAGATTTTCTCATAAACTACTTGACCTATTGCAAAAAATCTTTCACTGTTTGATAGGTAAGTTAAAACTATGTAACTGTAAAAGAATTATTAAATTCGGTCCAGTAGTTTTTGAGAAAATCTCAACCTTATTGAGGCGCCTTGTATACTTATCTCTGTCTTCGACTGTACGATCGATTAAAAGTGTTCTCGCAAATGGACTAAGAGTCATGGGTCCACCCACAGTGATTTAGTACGGACAACATCAAATCAATGGTAACACCTGCAGTACGAATTCAACTCTTATGACGCAGATAATAAGAACGGTCCAAAGTGTTACACTTGACCTGCTGTTAGCGTAACTACTGCATCAATACATGAAAACCTTAGGAAAGGAATAAGAGGAAAAATTAAACAATGCTTCATGCTACAACATCAATATTTAATTAAGTTAATTAAATTCAAAACTATTTCTAAGGGCCGACGCACATGCCACGTGCCGACGAACGTCGCGTGTTACGTTGTGGTTTCGGTTCCGGCGTTGTGCTTTGACCCTTTGCCCCACCGACGACGACGCCGCCGCGAAGCGAGTATTAAGGCGGAAACACACTTTTTAAACGCCACGCCACGTGACGCATGTTGAACAAACTCCTCCCTACATTTGCGTGTAAATTATTTAAGTGTAAGTATGTATATTGTTAGTTAATTAGGTATATATTTATTATTGAAAAAGGTATATGTAATGTATTTATATTTTGATTAATTAGTTTATTGTATTATATTGTAGGTTTATTTAACATATTTGGATACAATAGGTATTTTATTGCTTTTATAGTACTGTATTATGACATTTTTGCACCCGCTACGCTGTTTTCGATACAATATCTCCATCACCCGAAGGTTGCCTGGAAGAAATCGCTTAAAGCGATAAGGCCGCCTGTACACTAGCTAACTTTGGTTTTATATGTAACTGATGTATTTTCATTTGTGTGCAAATAAAGTATATTTGAATTTGAACAAATCAAGTTGTTACATTTTCTATAGCCAGGCTCACACTATGAACACCCGAACGTGTCCGAAATATGTACGGTAAATACGCGTCGCGTCGGGTCGCGTGGCGTTTTAACAGTAGGTATGTTTCAGCCTTTATCTTGCCCAAGAAACGTACAATAGATAGTAGGTACATTCTGCGTAAACAAGCGAGAAAGCAGCTGATAGTTACTCGCTTACTCGTCGCCGGTGGGACAACTGCTTAAGAATTAAATTCAAACTTAGATCTAGAACAATTCAAAATGGTCTTATATCTAAAAATTCAAAACTTTTTTTTCAACTATTTGCTATGAGTTATGAA
Source organism: Tachystola acroxantha (assembly GCA_963506565.1). Classification (NCBI taxonomy): domain Eukaryota; kingdom Metazoa; phylum Arthropoda; class Insecta; order Lepidoptera; family Oecophoridae; genus Tachystola; species Tachystola acroxantha. Next base: position 21,830,468 of record OY735870.1, read on the forward strand.
TAATATTTTATATCTAGTATTTTTTGGATTTCATATTATGATGAAATATGTTTTTTAATACTTTTTAATTTTTTTGGGATTTATAAGATTTTTTTGATTTTTTTGGTGTGTAACCTATTTAAATGTTTGAAAACTAGTATCTACTTATTATTAATAATTACTATGAAATATCTTTTAATAATCTTTTTAACTTATTTTTTTTTGGATTTACTATATTTTTTAATTTTTTTTGGTGCGTAACCTATTGAAATGTTTGAAAACTAGTCTCTACTTATTAATAATAATTACTATGAAATATATTTTAATAACCTTTTTAATATTTTTGGGGGGATTTATTTTATTTTTTAATTTTTTTTTGGTGTGTAACCTATTGAAATGCTTGAAAACTAATCTCTACTTATTATTAATAATTACTATGAAATTTATTTTAATAATCTTTAAAATTTATTTTTTTGGGATTTAATTTATTTTTTAACTTTTTTTGGTGTGTAACCTATTGAAATTTTGAAAACTAGTCTTTACTTATTATTAATAATTGCTATTAATTATGTAGTTATGCCCACAGTACGTAAACGACCAAGACCGCATTATTATAACCACAATATTTTTTACATTTTATATGGGTTTTGTATTTTTTTTTAATATTTTTAATTGACTTTTATATATTTTTTTTTGGATATTTTCTTAATTTTTCACAAATAAAGTACACAAAATTTAAATCAACAATCAAAGTAAAATGCGGTGTGCTGTTATATATCATTTACATACTGTTTGATTGTATATTACGTCAGCAGCTACCTGTAATGAGCCATTCAATTGGGTATAGTCTCGTCTTGACCGTTAAAACTTCGCAATTATATTCGCCCTTAGGCCAATCGAATTACGTGTCAACGTTTACTTAGCTTCTCATCTGACCAATGCCGCCGCGCCATTTGAATTTATGTACGAGTATTTGTGTTTGATCCAAAGCATTTAATCTCTGAATATCAGCTGATATCAGCTTGTAATACAAAATTCAATGAAATAAAAGAAATTATTCCATACCAGAACGGGTTGTCCATCAATCGCCACCCGCGCCCACCCTCCTCCCTCCCCACACCGTCACCTAACCCTCCCCTACAACATTTATCCGAAACCACTCCCCCATTTCAACCATCACGATCCCTACATGTTTGAATTAACTTGCGTATGCGCAGCTGAAACGGTTCCAATCTTATATCCAATAGAATTTGTATTACAAGCTGATCGCATTAGTTGCTCCCTTTTAACGTGTATTCCCATCGTCCCCTAAACGTCCACGGGGAATGGAATGGGAATTTTTTCACATCCGCCCTCACGAAATCAATCTTCCCCAACGTGGGGACGGATGGGAAAAAAATACACATCTTCCCCCACGTGGACGTTTGGGAGACGATAGAAATACACGTGATTTAATCGTGAAACAACCTGGCCAGGCATCTGCCAGCTGGTTGTACGGCAGATACTTTTGCCAAACGCTTTCTATTAACGGACTAAAATGAGATAATTTGTTAAACAGGCTGACTGTGACGTAACTACAACTACTGACAGACTACAACTTTACAATGTATAATTGAATATTATATATTGAAAGATAATTGATATTTTTTTTAGTTTATTAACTTTATTCATTAACTATAGAATTTGCGACTGCTTTTACTTAGAATTATAAGCTTTGGATTAATATACCTACTTTGCCTATGACAGTTTCATACTTACATCATCTCCCATCATTATTATTCCTTCGTAGACATCATTCACTTAATTCTAATAAGATCAAAAATTTAATAAGACTCGATGATAGAGTTCCTTTTAGAGTAAATAATATTGACCATCATTAACACTGCACACTGTATTGTTCCAACACTGATTTATAGTCCAGTTCATTACATTCTAAAACTTTTTTAACATAATTTAAGCGAAGGAATAATAGTGTCTGCAAATTATTTACTCGTAAGTATGAAACTTAGATCATTTCCCATCATTATTATTCCTTCGTAGACATCATTCGCTTAATTCTAAGATAAGATCAAAAATTTAATAAGACTCGAAGTTAGAGTTCCTTTTTAGAGTAAACAATATTGACCATCATTAACACTGCACACTGTAATGTTCCAACACTGATTTATAGTCCAGTTCCTTACATTCCATTTTTTTTAAATAATATAAACGAAGGAATAATAGTGGCTGCAAATTATTTACTCGTAAGTATGAAACTTAGATCATTTCCCATCATTATTATTCGTTCATAGACATCATTCACTTAATTCTAACAAGATCAAAAATTTAATAAGATTTAATTTAGTAACATTATATAATAATATTATTAAACAATTAATATTCTCAAAGATAGAGTTCCAATTAGAGTTTAATAATATTATATGTCGTCACATACCGTAACACTTTACTACTTAAATTCTAACATTTTTTTTAAAACTAATTACCTACATTGCTGTTATAGCCGACACTCAATTTCCATGACCAGGTTAGAAAGACCCGTGTAGAATATAGGTATGTAATATAAACAAAATTCTTAATAATAAATTCTTAAGTTAAATTTCTGAATTGCATTTTTATTATAAGACTACCTATAACATTGATTATTTTATGTTTTATATCTACGGACTAAATTTACTTAAATGAGTTTAACTTCTTCAACATGGGTTCTAAAAAATAATAGTGTAAAGCAGAAATCACGATATAATTCATTAGAAATTAAATAATAATTATTTTTCCCTTCTAAACTGAAATTATAAGAATACGACAGCGAACTAAAAGTAACAATTTATTTATTAGTAAGTAATTCTTTCTGATTTTGTGCAGGAAACCGAAAATATTAGACCAAATATTTCTTCGAAAAAAGTATTTAAAAAAATAATTTAAACATAATTTTAAAAGAATACCTTACGCTAAGACAACTACGAGAACGTGGATTAAACCTATTCAGTAACTATTCGCTATTACAATTCTCTAGTCGGAACTAGATAATCGAAATAACGATTAGTTGTGTTACTTATTACTAACTATAACTTTATTAAACGTGATTATTATACTAACTTGAGGAAACTGGAACAAATGAATAATAACGAAATCAAAGTTGTAGTCCAACACTTAGCACTGAATCTGGTTTTTGGATCTTGTCTTAGCATTAGCACCCTCGATGTATTGAAAGCTTATGCCCCAAAGTCAGACTGTAGATAATATTTATTTGACTATTTAAATGCATTATCATTTCTACCACTCGTTTTTTAATATTGAGAAGGAAACCCGATTTCGTGATAGAGCAATGACAATTGTTATACTCTTATGTAGTATTTCTTCATTTGGAGATAACATAGTACGTATGTCAAAATAAAAAAAAATACATAAGTATCAATGGAAGTTGCTTTTGTATAACAGGAGTCATTTATAAATGATAAACGGATTCCCTTCCAGTTGTCCAATAAGCGTCGGTTCACAATTGCTACACGACGCGCTCTTTATTGCAAACAGGCCAATCAGACCTATTCAGTCACTCGACTTTTTTCACATCGAGAGGTGAACACGAGTTCGTGTGTCAATGACAATTGTTATGCAATTGCTTAATATGTAATATTTCTTTATTTGGAGATAACAATGTATGTCGAAATAAAAAAAAATACATATAAGTTATGGAAGAGGAAACTGTATAACAGGAGTCATTTAGGAATTTATATTCACCCCAGGAAGCATTTCAGTTCACAATTGTGACGTCGTATGCAAAGTAAATTTCCAATCAAATTTTATCAAAAGTCTCCTATAACTTTCGTTAACGCTTGTTAAAATATAAAGAAAATGTATAAGAAGTCTCATATGTTTTTCTTCATATTCTAATAGCGTTAATGAAAGTAATAGTCACTTGGGTCTTGACGTTGGGGTAAGCGGTGCATAACGTGCTGTCATTAGACAAGTAAAATTTATATTGCCATTTTTTACACGTAACAAAGATTACAAAGAACCCATCCATATATTTTTTAAATATATTTATTATATTTCGCGATAAAAACTATGGAGTAAAGCGTTAGAGACGAAACTGAAGTAACACATATCAAAATAACTAAAAAACTAAAAGTAAAAAAAAATTATGACATTTAATGAAATAAATAATACGAAATTAAGTTTAAGTAACTATTTTCTGAAAAATATATACAACATAATCTTTAAAAAGCGTATTTCTGCAATCCCCCGTTCACTTCCTATTCACTACCTTATTTTAACACAATAATTAAATCAATATTAATAATCTACACAATTTTATATTTTTACAACATTCGTGCCAAAGTTAATAACCGTTATAAGATGAATGAATATATTTTTTTCAATTGTTAAGAACATAAAACAAATATTTTTCGATTTTATGTGTCGCCAGTTTGATGGTCATTTTTGGACACTGCGCGTCGTCGGCTTGCTTACTTATATGAACTGACCTTAATATAGCCAAATAGGTTAGACGAGCCATCTTACGTGGTCACTGTTCATTTTCCTCCTTGGCTTGTTGTTAAAGCTCCGTGTGAATTTAATAGTGCATTGAAAAATAAAATTAATTCATTAATTTTACAAAATATACAGAAAAATATGGTCAACAAATGAAGCCAGATGAAAAATATTTGCAGACAGTTTGACAGATAGTAAGAAGTGACGTCACGTCTTACTAATAAAGGAACTTCACACTGTTTTATCAAAAAGAGATGAAGTACCTTTTGACCATTATATCTACGATGTTATTTGGGTCATCGAAGAAAATGTTTCAAAATAGTTTACGTGACTTACAATAACCTAAAATAAAACAAAATTTATATAAAAAGTAATAATAATTATATTAAAAGTCAACTACCCTATAATCTCCCTTAATCTTCACTCCGAAATATACCGTAATAGACCTCTAAACTGATTTCTGCGCAAGAAAGATCCTACTACCTTTAGTTATAGGTGAAGATTCCAGAGTGCGCATGCTCACGTGCTCGGAACTAAAGAGTAACCGTTGCGTTTAGAGTTAGATTTGGCGGTCACGACAGAATCGACCTAATACATATGTATTTATACTTATACAGTATTGAATAGGAAGTGATTATTTATTAGATATTGAATCCAGATGTACTTATTCGGGCAGAAATTTTTGCAGAATCTTTTTTTTTCGAAATATTCCGTAAAAAATTATTCTGCAAAAATTTTGCTAAGGCAAAAGAAAATGAATGCAAATAAAATCAAAATGTTTATTTTTAAATAAGAATTTTGCGTCGCGATAAATATTTTCGAAATAAGGTGATTTTTTTTCCTCAAATCAGGTTTCTTATCCTATATCTACTAGTAATTTAAAACTTGAAATTAGACTACATCTAAATTTGGTACTTCTCACTATAATATTACCTTAAGGGCGAGTTTCGTTTGAAAGGGAGGTTTCGTTTGTTTGCCACTCATTCAAGCAGATATTGTGGTGTGGTAGACGCTCAAAATATTGAAATAAGTGCACCGCCGTAGTACAATCGACAGCACATCAAGTGTAACACTTTGGACTTTGAACCGTTCTTATTGTCTGGGTCATACGAGTTGAAATCATACTACAAGTGTTACCATTGATCTGCTGTCGACTGTACATCAAATGCTGTACAATTATCCCTGACCGCCCTGAACTAGTATCCTGTCTTTGTGTGTTTGGGGAAGTGTGGACCATTAATCCACTGCTCTCGTCCAGTGAGGGTTGGTGGGTGGACAGTAAGCCTTCTGATTTGACCTATGAGCGCCGCCGTTGACGTGCGAGACGTTCTTCCGCCGCCACCCTGAACTGGTATCCTGTCTTTGTGTGTTTGGGGAAGTGTGGACCATTAATCCACTGCTCTCGTCCAGTGAGGGTTGGTGGGTGGACAGTAAGCCTTCTGATTTGACCTATGAGCGCCGCCGTTGACGTGCGAGACGTTCTTCCGTCGCCGCCCTGAACTGGTATCCTGTATTTGTCTCTTTGGGGAAGTGTGGACAATTAACCCACTGCTCTCGTCCAGTGAGGGTTGGTGGATGGATAGTAAGCCTTCTGACTTATGAGCGCTGCCGTTGACGTGCAAGACGTTCTTCAGCCGCCGCCCTGAACTTGTGTCTTTGGGGAAGTATGGACAATTAACCCACTGCTCTCGTCCAGTGAGGGTTGGTGGGCGGACAGTAAGCCTTCTGACTTGGCCTATGAGCGCCGCCGTTGACGTGCGAGACGTTCTTCCGCCGCCGCCCTGAACTGGTATCCTATCTTTGTCTCTTTGGGGAAGTGTGGACGATTAACCCACTGCTCTCGTCCAGTGAGGGTTGGTGGGTGGACAGTAAGCCTTCTGATTTGGCCTATGAGCGCCGCCGTTGACGTGCGAGACGTTCTTCCGCCGCCGCCCTGAACTAGTATCCTGTCTTTGTCTTTTTGGGGAAGTGTGGACCATTAACCCACTGCTCACGTCCAGTGAGGGTTGATGGATGGACAGTAAGCCTTCTGACTTGGCCTATGAGCGCCGCCGTTGACGTGCGAGACGTTCTTCCGCCGCCGCCCTGAACTGGTATCCTGTCCTGATACCAGCTGCCCAACCAGACCTACTCCAGACTATTAAATGTCTGGTAGCCCTGGATTGGCTGAATACACCCGGAAATCCGAATGCACGATAGTTTAACGTCTTGTCGAGGACGGGCACGTGGCCACTCTCAAACGATGGCGAGGCGAACTGAAGAGATGGCCTGAGCCAATGATGAACAGGTTCGACCAATCGGTTCCTTCAGTGTTACATCACAACAGGTGTTTAGGAGCCATCCAGAAATTACGTCACACGAATTTCATTATTATTTGACTCCTGCCCCGTCCTTGTCACAGCTGGTCATTAAACTTACTGTCCATTTCCATCAGTCTCCTCTTTTTATTGGTTTTAAAACAACCCTACCAAAATTAGATTTACCTAAAATCTGTTTTAGTTTTAGGGTAAATCTGTAGTACAAAATCCGATGCGCCACTTCCTTATTTAATTAATATGACATCGTAAATTTGTAAGTATGTATATGTGGTATAAATGTTAAATAATAAGTCTTATAATAATAGTCACAAGAGGTAAAAAGGTACGTAATTATATAGAAAATAGAACATAAGAATAAGTATAACAAGTATAAGTAATATTATCATTATATAATATTACTAATGAAATTAACAATTTTATGACTCAAAAATAGAGCCTTCTCTAGATATTGTCTTATTATCACACATTTATCACACATAAACATTAAACGGAGAAAAAATCTCGCCACGACGAATGACTCGGTCACAAGTTGCTTCGAAATCCCTTAGTGACGAATGTTTTTCTGTTTAATAATTTAAAATAATTTACCATATTAAGCAAGTACCCGCCCTATTAATGTAAATAAAGCTAGTGTTAAAAAAAACTAGTATTATATTCATCTCCATGTACAAAATTTACTTGCATCATTTCTAAACTCGTGCGCAAATAATTTATCTAAGAGTACAAGTAGGGAACTTAAACTTCTTTGTATCCTACATTTGAAGTTCTGATTTGGTCTTGTTTCGTCCACCTTTCACGATACTGTCAAAAGTACAGTCAGTAAAAGAATTGGTAGACGAATAGTTCTGTTAAACAAGAACATTTGGATAACACTTTTGCTTTGTGTTATACCCTGCAAATATTCGACTGAACGAATAGTCTATTCTGCTATGCCGTAACCGAAAAGTGCTGTATGTCCCGTCGATCTGTCTAATGACATCTAACGCCATCTGTCTGTAAATTATCGAGAAAAGGCTAAAGCTAATGCGGCTGGTGGTGAAGTTTCTTAGTATCCCCGTCAACCGACCATCCAGCCCATAACTCTATGGAGTATCCACCTGAGCACGAATTTGAAAGTAAAGCGGAGTGCCAGAACGGTGATGCATCGGATTATGTACCTCACAGACATGTCGATTGTTGTTTATTATAACTTATGTGTTTGTAATTCACGATGTTCTAACCTGAGCTAGCTACATCGAGTAGTTCTATGTAAAAAGGGTCACTGTCCTCTGATTGCTCAATAGGTCAGGTAGTCTCACCAGGGAGCCGGATGAGGCCCGCGTGCGGGTGCAAAGAATAACAATTGAAAAGTGAGCAGGCGGAGCTGTTGCTGATGGTACAGCTGTGGATAACGGGCGAGTCACACTACATTCATTCCACCTCAGGAATATTCGAGCCCGCCCTTATACATTTCAGTTCGATCTCATGGGTACAATCATCCTTTCACTTAGGTAATAGTAAAAGTGTACCTTTAATTATAATAATATTTAAACTCAGTAAAATACGTGGTAAATCTTAATATATCCTATTAAAAAAGTCTTATATACCACTGAAAATGTAAACGCCTTCTACGTAATTTAATATATAGGATTATATGTATAACTGTTATGCGAACCCTGACTCCAAAAACTATTTCCATTTCTGTAAACTTCCACTTCTGTAAAACACTTCCGAAAGGTTTAACTACAACGTCTATGAATAAAATATAGAATTGTTTACTTATACTAAATTTACAACCAAATTGCCATTTTTTCACTTAAAAACCAATGGCAAAATCTGCAATATCTAAACTTAAATAATTATTATTATTACGAAAAACGATATCAGCGGAATATCGCAATTACTTAACTATGTTTATACATCGATCAACTCGAAGATCATTTCCGTGCTGAAGGTAACTCGGAACGTAGTCGCTTTAAAACGCAGAATCGATACCGTCCGCCTTCTGTTGAAACAAAGAGGGGTATTAGCTATTTAGGTACTTCAGTGATAGCTCGCGCAACGGTAACGATAGGCGTAACGCCACGGAGCTGTCAAATAATGTCAAATGCCTTGTAATAACGTACGTTTGACAGCTACTCCGTATACGCCGATCGCCGTCTCTACGCCGATCGCCGCCTCTACGCCGATTGCTAACGTTGGCAAAGGCTGTTTTTACATTTACAATTAAGACTTACTCTTGAGCCGTGTACACACGAACAAACAAGAACATGGTGAACACGAACATCAAACACTGTGTTCGTCAAAAATGTTCGTGGCGGTGAATTTTTGTTCAATGCAGCAAACTAACAGGTTGTGCGCGAATACAAGTCGACCTATGTTCGTGTTCGCTTTGCTAATTTACGTCCACACATTACGGTCTAACACAGAAAAAAGTGAACAGGAGAATTTATAAGGCTGTTATCTCAATAACTACTTGACCTATTGCAAGAATTATTTCACTGTTAGATAGATAAAAGTTAAAACTACGTACCTAACTGTAATAGAATTATTAAAATCAGTCCAGAAGTTTTTGAGAAAATGTCAACCTTATTGTGGACCCTGTATACTTTTCTATGTATTCGTGTGTACAAATCAAATGTTCCGTGTTAGATGTTCGTGCGGTTCTTGTTTGTTCGTGCGTACACGCCTTTAGGAATTACCATAGTCCGCGCTGACGCAGTAACGCAGACTTAAACGTTTGGGAAAATTAGACATGGTGTCTGCATGATTGCGCAACCAATTTGTTAGCGACTGCAGAATTATCCGCAACCAAGGTGTCCTAGTGAGTTAGTATCCTTAGAATTATATTTATTCATTAATTATTGAGTACTCTATACCTATATAGTAGCCCACCTTATCATTGCAAGCAGTTACGATCTGTTTAGAAAGGGTTTAATCCTGTAGACGTCCGTTTTTTACCGGACAACGGACCGCGTTTTTTACCGGGTTCTCGGTGGTGTATGGTTTATAATGAATGTGTGTACATGCACCGGACACCGGCCCGGGGAACAAGTTAAGGTTATGAGATATTATCTGTTTATTGACGGTCCGTTGTCCGGTGAAAAAAACGGACGTCCTTAGAGCGCGTTCCTACTATGTCGTAACGTTTTTTTTACCGTTGAACGCTGTCGTTTCCAGCTATTCAACTCATAACGATATCGATATAGATGATGATATTAGACAGGTTGCCGGGACAACATGGGGTAGAGTTGCCAGAGATGGGCAAGAATGGAGAAGGTTGGAGGAGGCCTTTGCCAACTGGCAAAAGGACTTGCAAAAGCTCAGCAAACGACAAATCATGTGGCACTAAACAAAAGCAAGTTCCGAACAAGAGGCTATATTATATGTCGTCATGTCGTGGACGACAGTTGTCGTGTTCTTCTGGTATGTGAATAATTCCATTTAAATATACAAGCCACGATACACGACTATCTATCGTTACGGCATAGTGGGAACGCGCCCTTACATAGCATTTACTAGCAACCACTTCCCCAGGCGTAAAGCAGGCGTCACGGAAATTATTACCGCAACACATCTTGAAACTTAAAATTAATTAAAACCTATTATAAACTAAGAACAAAACGTTCTGGCAGGTTAAACAAAGCGCGAATTTGTTATTTAGTTAATTAAAAAGTTACAGATGTTGGTTTACCCATACTATTTTTCCTCCTTAATTGCGTCGCGCTCGCATTCGTTGTGAGGCAAACATCACATTGCCAGCTCTCTGTATTAAAAAGACTCAAATAATGTATTATGAAGATCGACCGGACGTTTTACCATCATATCTTGTTAGGTAACGTTACAAAACGATGAAATCTTATCATAAGATGGCGTGTTTAAAGACGTCTGTACTAAGCTAGGCGTTAGCTTTCGGCGTGACGCCGGCGAGCTGTTAAGTGGCTCTCAGGCGCAACATTTCGTAGCATGACTACACGTTTGCGGCCGATCTTTCATATAGACTCTTAACTTTGTCTTGGCGTCACCTTGGCGTAGCGTGGGCGCCAAGGACATGTACCAGAGGGGCTGTCCCTGTAACGCGCGCCATGACATGATATCTTTTAATCGTTTTAAGAACCGTAATAATCCCTAAAGTTTAGGTCCTAAACTCAACTGACTCGCTTACAGTAGGTACCATGACGTTGCATAAGAAGCGCCTACTTATTGTCAAGTATGAGTCGGACTTGCATACCGAGGGTTCTGTCTGTACATACCTACGTATATACAGATAGTATAAAAGAAGCTAGATTGAGGGACAAACTTATAATTTCCGTTCGAACATTGTTGTCCTCATACATCGACAAAGGTCGCGGTCAGTTTATAAATAAGTTGGTAATTGCAAAAAATTCCCCACGAGTTCCTGAGTAAAAGACAGAGAGATGGACAACAAAGTGATCATAAGGATTTCTTGGTTTCATTTTGAGGTAAGTACCTACTAAAACCTAAAAAGGTTTCAGTCGGTCTGAATCGCAAAACACGAAATCATTAAATCAATCGATACCATGAAATGCCAATGACAATCTAAAGTTCTAAACAAAATATAAATGAGAAAGGGAGACAAAATGTGCGAAGTTATCATTAATTCAATCGTTCACGCTGGCTTTTGAAAATGGCGGGAAACGACGGTTGCGAAATTATTTGATAATTTTCAGTTTAATGTCTATAGTTGTGTTTAATATCACGGAAAATGTTCGCGAATGACAGTATGGTGAAATCATTGGAGGATTCATGCAGGATCTGAAGTTTGACGCTATAGTCAAGAGTCCCACTACGAGCTCGAGAGTCAACGTGACTGTCGAGCTGCTTCGTCCAGAGTGATGACGCTACGGCGACTCCTCTGGATGAAGACATGAAGACACTACTGCGACTATTGAATATACTGAATTTTTTGTAACATGACATTGGCAAATGACGAACAGTCGAGTCCATTAATAATAATAAAAAATATATAAGTTTTTAATTTACAATCTTACCCTCCAACGTCTCCTGTTCTGCCTGCCAACTAATTCCTTGATATTCGCGTGACTCCTTCTCAAGTATCGCTGGTATAGTCCGGAAGGCTCAGTAGTGATCCAATCATGTACCAGTGCCTGGGATGCAGTCATACGGTGACGGGGATATTTCGCAATCAATTGTCTTATAAATGAAAAAGCTACCGGAGAAACGTTATAAAACGGACCCTTTATAAAATGGTAGTCACCCCTAGATATCTGGATAGCGACGTCTCCTTTGTTTTGTCCGCAGAAAGGTAAAGTACCCGAGAGCCTGTCAACAAAACAAAATAAAACAATGAATAGCGTGTGACATTTTCAATTAAGAGCCTTCCATGAGCCAACTAGCGCCGCCAATCTTAAAAAAATCATATCTTCCAATATAATCAATTTTATTAAAAAAGCTACGTTCACATTGTTTATTGCTATAAATTTTATTTTTTAAATGCTTATTTGTAACGTGATGCAATGTAGGTAAGTTGTAGTTCACATAATTGCGAAAATCGGCCGTTTCTGGCACATGTCAGCGCCTTAAATATAGCCTAAGATATAAAAAAAAACACATTATCATATAATAACTTATATGATAATGTGTTTTTTTTTGCATATATTTGCCCCCCCCCCCCTATTTATACGTATCTACTATATAACTACTACTGTACAAGACAATTTATACAATTTGGCACAAAACTGAAATTATTAAATTATGCGATGCGGAGGTCACAGGTTCGAGCCCCTGTCAGGTCAGTCATGTACTACGTTTTCCAATTTTTTTTACCGAACGCTCTCAAAACGGCGAAGAAAAACATGGTGACGAAACCTGCAAGCCAAAGAAAGAAAAAAAGTAGACTTGCAACGAATAGTATATTCGGCCATTCGCCGAATACCGAATATTCGGCAGGTCCCTGGCCGAATAGCCGAACATTCGGCAAAAATATTCGGCCGACTTGACGCCGTTTGTGTTCTCTCCTGTCGAGAGCGTAGTTTCTTCCTACACCGCCCTGTCGCCTGTCGCGACACGTCTTTCGATTTTTACATGCTTAATCTCATTGCGCAACGTAAATTAAGTCTAGTTGTTATCTGTCTTTCGTCGCGTCGGATTGAGTTAAGTAGTTAAAAGTTGAAGTTTTGCGCCTAATCCATCATGACCTGTAAGTCACCTATATAGGCGACTTCTTTTTAGAGTCCATATGGACATATTTTGACGACGATGAAAATGATCCCAAAACAGTCGTGTGTAATTTGTGCAAGACAAAAATTTCACGTGGTGGAGTGGGTAAGAAGGCGACTACATCAGACTGGATCGATGCTAATGCGAAAGAAAATTAATAAAACATTTTGTAATACAATAGTCAATCGTTTTTTATTAAGCATTTATCCAACTACAAGAAATATTAGGTATTCGGCCGAATAGTGCCTAGGTATTCGGTATTCGGCCGAATAGGACAAAAGTGGCCGAATAGGCCGAATACCGAATAGTTGCCGAATATTCGTTGCAAGCCTAAAAAAAAGGCATGTGGAATCTACCAAACCCTACCGGGACGCGTGGTGGATCATGGCCAGAGCTCACTCGGTGTATGATGATGTGCGCCAATAGTACTTACTTGGTTTTCGAAAATCGCAATACAATTAGGTAAGTAGTATGTTTGTAATTTCAGGTCTCGCAGAACGATCGGTTTTCTGTTGAATTTTATTTCCCCATGATTATCTCCAGGTCGCCCTCGTAAATCAGGTAGGTACTCAATATGTCAATTGGATATAATATGCAATAAATTAACACTTTTATTTATATTTTTAAACACAATCACTTTCCACCCTCAATGGTCATTTGGAATTTTAATTTTTAATTCTGGGTGATCATCTCTTTTTCACTAAAATAATAATTTGTCGCCATCTTATAATCTCAGTACTACAATTCACTAAATTAACATTTTTATATTTAATCTTTATATCAACACAATCACTTTTCGCTTGTATATTTAAGGCTAATTGCTCTCAACAATTTCACTAATTATTAATTATATTATAAATTAAAAACCTTTATTTAATGTAGGGCTAGTACCAGAGATATTTATTTACATTGTCACTTTTATTAAAACAAGTTTGATCACGAAATGGATGCTGTTACCAACTTCTAAGTTACACTTTTGAACTGCAAACTGTTTAGCGGAAAACGGGACATCTGGTATACGACTTCCAGCTATCACGGATGGTGGAGAGCTACTGGCGATAACTACCCCCTCTCTCTCTGTCATGGGACTATAGTGGCGATACATTTTGATATATGTGGCAAGTAGGCGTCACCAACAAACCACGTTGTAAAATCGATGGCAGAGTGTGGCGAGGAGCGCGTGTATCGATAACGCGCGCATACAAGGCGTTAGCAGTGACGGATTATCCTAAAGACAAACTAGGCACGTGCCTAGGGGCGCGAGGTCACAAAGGGGCGCGCACGGAAGGCGTTTAGTTGACGAAAACCAAAAATCAGTACCTACCTAATACTTACATAAAATAAAAAAGTCATAATAAAGTCATAAGTCACTGCTCCGGGCGTTGGCACTGCTCAATGCGCTCCTAACAACAGCACCTGAGTGCGATGTGTTTGCGAGTCGATGGGCGGCTGTGTATTGTGAGTGCCTGAGATATTGTGAGGTGACGGATGATAGGGTGTCCAGTGTTGTTACTATATAGGAAACCTGTACATAATGTGTCTATTTTTACGGTGCATTGGCATGTCTGTAAGGCCGTAAATATAATTGTAAATAAATAAATAAATAATATAATGCTAGATTCGGACTCTGGTAAAACCTGCGACTCACGCCAGGCATTGCCATGAATTCGCTAATATTATGTCGTTTTCAGTGTTTTTTTGCGATTCTAAAGACCTTTAGAGCTTCCTAAGTGCTACTTCATTACACCTACATCTTCAGATTCCATAACAGAAGTTGGTTGGTTGGTGGAAGAAGACATAAAAACCGGGGCGCCGATGAGGTGCTAGCCTAGAGCGCTGTCGACATTTAATCCGCCTCTGGGTGTTAGCGTTATTCCTAATTAGGATCAATTACATTTCAATATAGGATCAATTTGTTGTCCGTCTGCCTTCAGACCTGTCTCAGAAACGCGTGGACGGATCAAGTTGAAATTAATACCAAATACTTAGGAAATTATACGTCAACGCAATCAAAAGATATGGCCGTTTATGTCGCATTTTCTCGCTTAGGTATTTGTAAGAAAATGCAAGAAAACTAAAACCTATAGGGTACTTCCCGTTGACCTAGAATCATGAAATTTGGCAAGAAGCTAGGTCTTATAGCACAAGTAAAGGGAAACATCTGAAAACTGTAAATATGAAATTATATCTCCCCAAAAACATTATTTTTGTTATTACAAACTTATATTTGCAGATGATCAACTAATCAGGAGTATGTTGATGTATGGACATAATATTTTGATAATGGCAAAGATAAGTTGGTCTCTAAATCTAGTTTATTTTTTCGTTAGAGCAAAGTTACGGGGTTATGTTGCGTTGCACGGAAGCCTCGGTGCGCGAGTACACTTGCACTTGACCGGGTTTTTTCTATCGAGCGAAGTTTGCCCAATCGTGTAAGTATCGGTCTTTATCAGTCCCTAAATAGAATCTCCTATCCTCCTCCTCCCTAATCGTTGCCTCAGTGCTGAGGATCGAGACCCTCAACAGCAGGTGCCGTCTTGGCATGTATGAACTGGCGCCAGGAGACACGGTTTTGTGCTCTCTTGTGTTTTGTGTTTCAGACTCTCCTATAAACAACTAGATACACATGCCTTCTAAAAATGTCCGAGCGCAAAGAAGGTCCAAATGAATGGACCCTCCTTTGCTTTATTAGACATTATTTGGACGTTAACAATGGACCTTTATTTGGACGTTTTTTAAATTGTTTTAGTAAGATATTTGTGTATCTAGTTGTTTATAGGAGATCAATTTGTTTGTTTTGTTTTTAAAATGTCTTTATTGCCATTAAGTATAACAATTAAACTTATAATCTAGTGTAGATTTGTTCCTAGATATAAGTAACTTAAAAATAAGACAGTTTTACAGGCTTAGCCTATTAAAAAACTTTAGCAATGATTAACTATAAGCGAACATCGTAATATAAATTGATTGGCTTAAATCTAAAGTTATGATAATAGGTATGTCCACTTTGATAAGCTGACATTTTTCATCTGTAGCTATAGGAGATCACTGGTGAAAACCTATAACTGGCTTCTTGCTTCTATTAAAATGGCAAAGTAGTAGTTTATAAGCTGTTGGTTTTTCATATCATAATATTAACACCGCATTGCGACCTGTTCGCCGACCCGCTGTACTCAGTACTCCGGGAATGTTTGTTGTTTTGCGAGAGGATGGATGAATGACGAATAATTGACATTTTATTATTGTGTTGTACTTGTTATTATTTATTGTATATAATTTAATTTAAATGACTTTAAATATTATACAGATTTAATGGAATAATGAGTAATATATTATATTGAATATTATAACTGTAATACATATAATTGAATTGATATTCTAATAATCTAATTAATAATTAAATGAAATGTATAGTGCATAGGTGATAAACTGTAATGCTATACTTTTTAATGAATAAATAAATAAATAAATTATAAATAATTAAAAATTACTTACATGACATAAACCAGCACGCCCACGCTCCACATGTCGCAGGCCACCGTCAGCCTGTCATAATGAATTATTTCAGGCGCAGAGTAGTCTAGAGTGCCATAAAAGGCATGCGACATACGATGTCTCCCCAGATCTGCGGCCAGGCCAAAATCTATTATTTTAATCTGTAACAATAATAATAATAATTAATGAGGTGTTGCTCTCAGTTGTCTTTCTGACGACCATGTTGAGGGCCCATCTAGTGAGGGGCGAGTCACCGCCTGCCAATTTTTTCATAACTTCGAGACAATGTGATCATGGCAGGTGTGCACTCGCTCTATAGACCAGACTGACTGACCCACCAACACACCAAACCAATAGCCACAATTAAGTTGTAATTTCCAATCACTGCAATAGTTTATGCACCTGACGGGGTCTGTCATTGAGTGCAGTCAGATGCGCTCAGAGACGGGTCCCGCTAGGTGCATCACATATCTCTTCAAATTAAAGTTCTCTAAGGGGCCTCTACGCGTTGGACCAATGTCTCGGTGCAAGCCTTTCAAAGGACCGGGTTTTCTTAAACCCGTGAAACCTAGAGAGATACATAATAATTAATATCTTTTGTTATAAATAAATACAATGTATTTTTTTATATGGAATCGTGCTTAAAGGTGATCCCTCACCGGGAGCATTTGCGTGTAATGTAACGTTACAGATTCGAGCATTACATCAGTGAGGGAGAAAAACAGCGTCAGTCAGAGGTAGTATTGTAATGTAATGCTCAAAGTCGAATCTGCAACGTTACATTACACGCGAATGCTCCCGGTGAGGGAGCACCTTTAAATTTAATATATTTATGTACGGAAAGTAATCTGCCTACACATTACTAGTAAGTATACATAATCAATAGTAATCTACCATTTCTGTAACAATACGTAGGTACAATATTCAATTATTCAAATTCAATAATGACATCCTCTAACCATTATTAATAATAAATAATTAACCATAAGTTTACTATTCTAATGTATGTGTACCTAATTCACCAATCCGCACTAGGCCCGCGTGGTGAATCATGGCCCCAGCTCCCTCGATGTAAGGGAAGGTCTGTGCCCCCGAGCAGTGGGAACATAAAAATAGACTGATAATGACAGACACTTACCCAATAGACATGAAATCGGTACAAAAGACATTGCCACATTTCAATGGAGCTTTGCCCCACCCACAAAACTACGTGACCATTTAATGCTGTACCTATCATTTTGTTGGGGACTTATTACAGGTTTCATATTGCATAATCATAATCAGTATCATTTTCTACTACTCTCGCAACTCCTATAGAAGATTAACAAAAACAATGAATAAATCGCTTCGATTTCTTACTATTTTCTGAATTCTTAATTAAGCTGTTTTTATAGAATCGCAACTTGTACAAAAGTTTATTTTAAACCAATAATTTTAATAAAAAACCGAGATATTTTTATATTTACCTATTCGTTAACTTGTACAACTTGCGGTTGATGGTGGGGCAGAATCTGGCATTGTCATTTGAACGCGAAAAATTATGTCAATGATGAGCGCCTAGAGACGAAGCGTCAGGGTGCCGTATTAAAGAGATGCGTCCATGTCGATAATATCTCTAGGTTACACGTGTCTCGAAGCAATTTTGTACTCGTGTGCGGGCGCCCTCCTGTTACAGGTCTATGGGGTAAGTGGTCTGTGGATGATGATACGTACCATGTTGGAATTAGGCTTTTTGAGTAAAATATTACTCGGCTTCAAATCCAAGTGAGCAATATTCATACTGTGCATGTACTCCATTGCAGACAGTATCTGCTTAACGTAAACTATTACGTCAGCTTCGCGAAAGTGTTGCAAGGAAGCAATGCGTGAGAGCAGATCGCCTCCCCATATGCTGAAAAATAATTCCGGTAAACAAAATGTGCGTCGTAAAGGCAGAGATACTAGACTAGAAGAATATTGAACATTTAACAGCTAACATGTTAACGTATCTGAAATTAACACGTTCATGGACAGTAGAAATTACGAAATGACAGTGAAAATTCTCAACTACTGTCATAACCGTGGGGGATTCTAAGTATGTGCGTGTCAAGACCGACAAAAATGTACCTACAACCTTTATTTTGACAGTACACATACCTATTTTCTACACAGAATGACAGTGGGACCGCTCCACAAAGAAAACCGCCTACGAACGCCGCGGGAGATGCCGTTGTGTCTTTTTAAATGCATCAAAATACTACGTCATACGCCGTACTGTCATTTTCCGAATACTCAAAGTACGGCATATGCCGCCACTGTCCATGAACGTGTCAGACAGAGATAAAAAATATAAGTGTCAACAACTGTCCAATTTCACCAGAAGCTTGAAAAATTGAGAAGGTCGCGCGCGTGTGTGGAGGACATTAGTCGAGAAAAACGACTAGAAATCTATACATATAATATCAAAAAAGTTGTGTCTGTACAATGGATATTTTTTGAAAAGAATAATTGTAATGTGTTTTAGGATCGATACTGATGCCAAAACACGAATTTTTGTCTGTGACTTTGTGCAAGTATCACGCCATAACTACTGAAGGGATTTTGATGGGAGTTTCACTAGGAGATAGCTGAAATATCCGGACAGCTCATAGGCTATAAGAAATGGCGGTATGTGATGTGGAAATAAGGATCCAGAGAGAAAGATCTGCCTTCTGATCTCCTCCATCCTCCTCCTCTACGGAAACGAAGATGCGGGGTAGCTAGTCCACGATAAAATATTGTTAAGCGTGTCACACACTAAGCGAGCACTAAGCAGATACGATAATATTTTATCCGCGTTTAAAAACTTATATTACTTATCTGAAAGTATTATACAATATATACGCAGATATGATAACATATGAAATGACACATTCACTCGAAATCCTTTAATTTCAATTTCAATTCATTTATTCATCTTTTGGTACATATATCACACTTAGACATGTCATACAATACAAATTAGGTATATATACTTAATCAAACTATGACAATAACAATTATTGCAAACCAAACATTACATTATAAGTATTATTACACCAATAAATAATAATAAAAATGTCAAATATTTCAATAGATAACAATGTCATTAAAATTAATTTCTCCCTCATGTTAGTTATTTTCGAGCTCATGAAGTGAATATAGGCTCTCTCTGTGTCAAAAACTTTGATCTGACTTGTGTTTGGTCCGGACTGGTTCGCGATTATTGCTTCTGAATTTATTAGACAGCTCGTCAGAAGAGGATTCCGTTTAAGAAATTGATGGGTCGTGTTGCGGTAATAATTTAAATTAATCAGAAAATGTTCACGAACGACATTATGGTGAATTTATTGAATAATTTGAGCAAGATCTGGAGTTTCAAGCTTTTATCAAGAGTTCCCGCCACAAGCTTGGGAGTGAACGTGACTGTCGAGCTGCTTCGTCCAGAGTGATGACGCTACGGCGACTCCTCTGGATGTAGACAAGAAGACGCGGATACCCAGGGTGACGACGCTACGGCGACTCCCCTGGATGTAGACAAGAAGACGCGGATACCCAGGGTGACGACGCTACGGCGACTCCCCTGGATGTAGACAAGAAGACGCGGATACCCAGGGTGACGACGCTACGGCGACTCCTCTGGATGTAGACAAGAAGACGCGGATACCCAGGGTGACGACGCTACGGCGACTCCCTTGGATAAAGAGAAGACTAAGTGTATGATATTTTGAATATTCTGTAACATGACATTGGCAAATGACGAACTGTCGAGTCCTTTAATAAAATAAATAACTTACTGTTCCATGACTAAAATAAGTTGGCTGTCCGATTTGTAGGCACCGACTAGTTCTACCACATTTCGGTGTCGGAGTCTTCGCATTAAGAGAAATTCAGCTACAGCTCTGTTTTGATGTCCCTCGGTTTTCGTCAGGATATATTTCGCCGCATATTTCTCGCGGTCTTCATTATCTCGCAACAGTGAGACGGTTCCGAAGGCTCCTGCGCCTATGTTTTGCTTTATAGTTACGTATTTGCGATTAAAAACATGAATTTCCTGTAAGCTCGCCTCTTCCCTGCACTCACAGCCTTGAGCTTGCATTGGGACCGACGCTGAAAATAAAACTTTTACTTAAGAGCCTTCTATAAGCCAACTAGCGCCGCCAATCTTAAAAAAAAAATATCTTCCAAAATAATCAATTTGATTAAAAAACCTGTTTACAAAATGTTTATTAATGATAAATACTAATTTTTAAATGCTTATTTATAACGTGATTCAATTTCGGTAAGTTGTAGTTCGCATAATTGCGAAAAACGGCCGTTTTTGGCACATTTGTGAACTACAACTTAGCTTGTCGCAATTATGCCAGGTATTGTATATTGAAAAATAGTATTCATCCTAATAAACATTTTGTAAATAGCTTTTTAAAAAAAATTTATTAAATTGGAGGATATTATTTTTTTAAGATTAGCGGCGCTAGTTGGCTCATGGAAAGCCCTTAAAAACGGCTTGCCTATGGTAGCTAAAATTTCGCTGAAGATATATATATATAAAAAAAACGACAGCCTTAAGCCCATCACACACAATGAAGATATTACAAAATATATATTATCTACGACATATCGCTCACCGTACAATTCAATATTCGTATTTTTATGAATTTTGGCAGGGAAATAAAAATACGCCCACAAAAATCATATTTTTTTTTAAACACGCTCTCGTATTTATAGTACCCACATTTTGATATATATTTTGTACGAATAACTATTTCGGTTTAGATATAATTTTCATTTTAGAAGACATGGAAGGGGTATGTTTGTCCAATCGTGTATCGGTATTCATGTCTCTAAATAGACACCCCAAGATTGCTATATATTTTTTGCAGACGTTTAATTTTAGTAGTTAATTCCGTAGCTTTCGTAGAAAAACTGAAAATAGGCGCATACGAAGCCTTAAGATACAGCCCGATATGCGAAAGACATCTTAACATACAAACGACATCTTAAGATATGAAATATATATTAAGATAGTCGGCGATAGTAATCTTAAGATACACAACAGAGTGGCCTCTTTACCAAAAATACCCCAATTATTATGATTGTCTTGGAAACTAAATGGATTTTGATTATTATAATATATATTATCTTCATTGTGTGTGATGACTTTATAAGTCAGAGCAAATAATAACAAATATAATAAAACTAAACTAAACAAACTAATAATACTACCTAAAAATACTATAATAGTCTAGTTGACTCATATTGAAATTCAAGAAAACAAT